>JAZAQC010000007.1:0-10000000 GCA_036289425.1 Rhopalosiphum nymphaeae | reverse complement strand
TTCTTGAAAAATGAATTAAATCAGTATCGCAGATCATTAAATATTCCTTATTCCACACCATTATCAAGGTATCTACAAAGATATAATATTGTTGAAATGTATTTGGACAATATTTTAGAAAGTATAGATGACAGCAAGCTTCCATTTGAGGTAGTTTCATTATTCAAAATTTATAGAATTAAATATATTTCTTCTGTTTTTATGCTTTAAATGATAAATACATTATATATATATATATTATTTTTTTTCAGATTTTTCAATGTCAGAATGTTAAAATCTTATCTCTCAAACACAATCATTTACGTCAAATACCAAGTGCAATTGGTCGACTATCAAAGCTTGAAGTGCTTATACTAACTGACAACTTATTAACTGTACAATCAATTCCTTTTACTTTAAAGTTTTGTGTTAATCTGAAAGAACTATATGTTGACGATAACCAACTTGAAGCATTACCTGGATTTTTAACAAGCATGAATCATTTAGAATTAGTTTATAGACTGGGTAATCGAAATTACTTCAAGTCGTTTTTTTTGTGGTATCACACTGATTATGATCATAGGTAATTGTAGATTTTAGAAAATATTTAATTAATATAATATTGTATATTTATTTGTTAATGTAGAGCTCGTAAAGAAATTTGGAAAAATTATTGGATAAGAGGGGAAACAGGTTCAAAACAAGCTGTTTCATCTCTTTTAGACATTTGTGTTGAACAAATATTTTCAAGTGGGATTAATTTTTTTAATGAAGAAATCCCAGAATCCTTAAAACATTATATGTCTTTGACTTACCTTAATTACAATATATGTAACTTCTGTAATGTTGCAACTGACTGTTCAAAACCAGGTTATTATAAATAAACATTTTAAAATACGTAATGAAAAACTAATATTTTGTATTCAATTACAGGTTATAGTACGGTAACATTCCTAACTCCTTATCTAGGAAATACTTGTGTTCCATTTCAACATTGGGCGTGTTCAAAGGAGTGTGTTCTTGCTATTGAAGGACCTGCAAAAAAGTTACAGCTTGAAGGAGCAGAGAGACTTGATCATGAATATTCTCATTACATAGCAACTTCCAATAAAACTGCTGAAAAGTCTAATAAGAAACTAAAACGTAATCGATGTTGTATAAGTTAAATTCCTTAATTATTCGACATGTTCATATATAACAAATATGCACTTTGTTAATCATTTGTATGAGACTGATTTATATTTTTAATATTTTAATTGTGATAGAGTGGCCATTTCGGTCGCCAACTATTTAAAATATAATCTAATAAACAAATTTAATTGTAAATATTTGTTAGGTAAGATAAATAAAATTTGATATTTTTAAAGTTACAAATAGATTGATTTTACTAATTTCATGAAATAAATGATATAACAAATATGAATTTAGTAAAAATAAAAATACTTATGAAAATAATTATTTTATGATTTTCTTTTTATTATTATGTTTTACTACAGACCTGCATGCATATTTTGACATTTATAAAAAAAAAAAAAAATTTGCTTAAATTTAATAATTAATGTATACATTTTTGTAATATTATTAGTTTTGAATGCTTGTAAACTAAAATTGTTACTTCTACTAAAATGTTTATGCTTTTGACTTTTAAAAAAAGATTTATCATACATAAATTGAATAAAAAAATATAATCAAACAATTTCGATTATTTGTAAGGAATTAAAGTATTTTGAAGTTTTACTATACATTTTTATGATTTGAATATTTGATGAGAACGTCATATTTACAATTTTTCATTAAATGACAGTAAAAAGCAAAATTGATTTCTTAAAAATTTGATTTGTGAAAATATTCTTGTTGTCTGTAAATTTTTTTCCAATTATTTAATCTTTTTTATACTTTTACTTTTTACAGAATTATAAAATCAGTAAATATCTCAAAACATAAAATAGCTTAGAATTAAGAAATTAAGTATATACATAAGTATCACCAATCACCATTATACAAAAATTGCTAATAAATAAAAATAATCATAGTAAAATTGTTGATATTAAATAATTATATATTTCAATTGGAACAAAATTAATTTATTTCAAAATAAAAATTCAATCTAAGCAAAAACTGAACATATTATTTTCAGAAACATATAATACAGGGCATAATTATGTATTAAATTATAAATAAAATACTTAAGAACTTACAGAATTTTAGACTTATTTGAAATATAGTATATAAACAGTGAATAAAATAAACGTCACTTTTTATTTTATATTATTATTTTCATATTTTTAATTATCATTAAAAATGTATGCAGTTCACAAATAATTTTCAAAAATTATATTAGGCCCTTCTAAAATCCTAGTGAAGACCACTGGGTTAGATAATGATCTATGTAATAGTCTATATATGCGAAAGCGGTTCAATCTTAATCCCAATAGAGTATAAATACATTCGAGTCGCGATAACTTAAATTTATATTTCTAGGGGAATAAAAAAAAATTAGAGTTGTCAAGTTTTTCAGTTATCAAAGTTTGAGTTATCACGACTCGATTGTATCTACTTTTCTTCTTAGTTTAGACCTTAATAGTTAAGTCATATGGCTTGCAAATTTCAATACAGAAAAATTATAAAATTTAAATCATGTAAAAACAATAAATAATCAACTACTCAGCTAAGAAAACCAAACAAAGATTTATTTTGTTATTGTTAAAATAAACACATAAGAGTAGTAAATAAAAAAAAAAATTTAATTTCACCTCTGGTAATAAGAATTTTGTTTCTTTTATACTTAATTTCACTTTAAATGCATTTTATTTTTAACATATTGAAACATTGCTTTTTCAACTGATAATTTACATGTTAAACATAGGTTTTGTAGACGATCCTTGTTTATTTTTTGTACTCGTGAGGCACTCATAAACCATCTTTATATCTTTTGTGCCCAAAATGTCTTTTATTTTCTTTCTGTAATTTAAATAAAATTATGTTTAATGAAAATTTCAATAATAATAAACTCAAAATTCAAAAAGATAGGCAAGTGGACATTGATCTGATGTATATTAGAATAAGAATGAGTCACTATTATGGGTGCGATAAATTTGAATATAATGATGAGTTTCATAGTATACAAATAATGAATCTAAGCAGTGACAATTTGTTACTGTATCACTAAGTATATTTTATGATGTTTTTTTTGATATAGCTATCAAAGTAATTTATTTAACAATTAGTATTACAGAAGGTTTACATAAATTTTTCCAAAAATATTGCATTTATTATAGTATAGAATTAAAATCATTTAATTATTATAATACTATACATTTATACCATACTATATCAACTTCTGTAATTCAAAATATAATACATCTTTCTGTAAATACCATAAAACAGTAAAAATAGATTCATAGTATAAATAAAAAATATCTTAAGATAAATCAAAAATGTCATGGTTTATAGTAAAATTAATAATAATAAAAAATATATGTAAACGTTTTAAGTTTTCGCGAATAATGTTTTGAAATATAACAATCTTATAATCATATTATTCATTGTATCATCCTGTGTAAACAGATTGTAAATATCTTTAGAAATAATTGTTCAAATAATTTTTAGATTTTATGGGTTTAGTACGTATGAACTACTTATGAAGAACCTTGTAATTCAATTTTCAAAACTTAAATATAAAATATAAGATTAAAAGTTATTATTCATTTTTAGCTATCAATTAATTTGCAAATTTTTGCAATTTTATTGAATTTAGTACATATAAATAAAATGTGTTTTTAATATTTTTATGTAGATATAAGAGCAACTTATATGGGATATTGTGTTAAATTTTCAAGAATTTTGACCCAACAAATAATTTTTTGTTAATATTTGTAGAAAATTTCCGTAAAAAATTGAAAATGAATCATGCCTAAAAATAATTCAAAAATTTTAAAATTTCAAGATCTGTAATTTTTATTAATTTATTTTGAAACAACTAAATTTCAAGATTGTTTAAGGAGAAATAATTATTTTACGGGTGAATGTTGCAAAAATTTGAAATTCAAATATTCATAAAAATTAATTTGACATTCTGGTACAATTTTTTATTTTGTCTATAGATTAATAACTTAATAATTAATCCAGGATTAAATTTTTAAATCTTAGGTATAAAAATAAAATTTCTTATGAATGTCCAACTATAAAATAATTTGTACATTTTTAAGATTTTGTCAAGATTCTAACGAAAATTCTTATAAAAAAAAAAATATGAGTATACATTTTCATTATTTTTTAAAACCATTCATGAGGAGCTTTATAAACAGTTTTCTAAAATTTCTATCCAATGAATAATTAACTTTTGATTTAAAATCAAAAATTTCTCATGCCTACAAATAACTTGAAAAGAGTGAATATTTTAAAAATGTTATAGTAAATAGAAATAGATAAAATAAACATTTGGTGAAAATATATTCAAGGTTCTATGATTTTTTTGTTTTTAGGCTATTTGTTATAGGTTAATTAAAAAAAACAAATCTATTTTGTCGGAAATTTGATTTGTATAAAAGTTCTGCCTTTAATTCATTATTTTTCTTAAAAAAAAATTATTAAATTAAATACTTGAAATTTTTAATTTTGATCTCTTCAAAGTACCTACTATATCCTGTTTGCTATTCTTAAGTATCCTCAAATTAAAAATAAAGCATTTGGTGACTACTTATTATATACTTACATAAAAAACAAAATTACATCATTGTAAAATTAATATATTTATCACTCCGATCAGAATCTAAAACATATTGATTGTTTAAATTTATTGACTATGCATTTAGGTTTGTTATTGCTTATTTCTAAAACATAATGTATATTAGACTAATAAATTGGAACCAAATTTAAATTTTAACCTGATATATAAAACTTTAAATGAACTACTATAAATCCTTACAAAAAAAAGTAAGGTAAATGTATCTTCAATACTTTTAAATTATTATAATAATAATTTATAATATACTTTGTATTACATATTAAAACTTTTTTAATAGTATTTAATATTTATAAAAAAAAATAATCTAAAATTTTTAATATCTATAAACAGTTTGAAAAGATTCATAATAGAATATATTAATATAAATATTTATTGAAAATTAAATTAAATACAAAATAAGAATATTAATTAGATCAAAAAATAAAATTGTTCCTATTATAAATGTTACCATACTTTACTAACGGTAGATATTTGCAAAATTAGTTTTTCTAACATACCCAATAGCTATAATGTTGATCTTATTATCTTTAGATGCATTGTTTGTCCATACTGATAGTTTAATTCCTTTGTTTTGTACACTAATTATAGCTCCATTAATTTCAGAACTCTCATACACTTCACCAATCATACTCATTATCTAAAAATAATAATATTTATAAATTAAAACTAAATAAAAAAAATTATACCTCACTATTTTCTTCCAGTATTCATCTATAAGATAGAATTTTTTTTTTTGTGAAAACTCCAATAACCAACATCCACCAGAACTATTATTTTCATCATCCCAATTAGGTTTTATTCCATGTTTAAAATAGCTGTAATGACTTTGAAACTGAAGTTGACTTGGACTTTTAATGTGATTAAATAAGCTAAAATGTTAATGATTGGTATTACAATTTATTCTATTTTTTTTTTTTTGACAAAAGTTTATATTTTTAAAATAATTTACACAATAAATATTAATTAAATCTATACTAAGTTATGGTTTCAAAATCAAATGTTGGTACTTTTTAAATATATAATATATACATATTATTTATAAATATTTTACATCTTAATTTTTTTTTTATTATTATAAACAAAACTTACCACCAAAAATCTTCAACAGTATCAAAACTAAATACTTTCCGTAGATTTTCTTCCAAAATTTTACTCTTTTGTTCATAGAACCAAAATGTCCATTTATTCGCTAATAAGTGTTTATTATCTAATCGCATTTTTGTAATAGCCTTTTCAGTCTTATTAAGTTCTTTGTTTTCAACTTTTGGTAATTCATCCTAAATGACCATAACATAATTATATCAAAATATATTTTTAAAAAAAAACATAATTAATTACCTACAAATACTAAACAAATAAATTATAGGGGTAATCTAAAAAACTTACTAATTTAAAAATTTCTAAATTAATCTTTATTTTTAACATTTCTAATTTAAGCTAATTTAATTCTATGAAACATAGATTTAATGTAGACTCATTTAAATATGTATTTAGTACATAGTAAAGTGACTAAGACTAGAAATTTATACAAATTATAATTATCCAGTGCCCATACTAATATATCCATTATGCAACTGCAACACAAACCCATTACCAAAAAAAAAATTGGAACAGTGATTGTCTGACGCATACCTAGAGTTTGGCACCAATGCTCATATTCATAAACATATCGTTGATAATAGGTAAAGATTTTTATTTTAGATTTAATATTTATTTTTAAAAATCTTCTTATTTTAATATTTATAAAAATTGAATCCCATTATAATTTATTTTTAAAATACAAGAATTTGAAGATATTTTTTTACAAAACAATTTGCAGTTTTAATAAATTATATTATTAGTTGAAAAACATAAAATTACGTTCTAGCCCTAAGGGTATTATTAAGAATAAAACTATAAAATAATTATTTATTTCACATTTATAACAAATTTCATCAAACATTTAAACTTCAAATGCTTATAAAAAAAAAAACAGTGTTTATATTCTATATTTATAAAGAAGTGTAATAACAAATTATGAGGATCCTTGTTATAAATTTAAAGAGTAGAAAAACAAATGTTGTATTTTAGATAAATCAAAGTAAGTAATACATTATACAATTACAATTGGAAAAGGAATGATGAAAATCTAAAGATTTTTTATTTCTAAAATATGAAAATTGTATAAATTATTGTATTTTTGAATTTTTTTCACTTATGTTTGTATTTACATTACACAGACACAGACCAGCACAAATCAGATTGTCAAAACATTGTGCTATAACATAACAGTGTAATGATGTATGCATCAATGTGAATATTTTTCACAAGCTAATAATATAATATTTTGTCGCTCTGTGCCGTGTCAGTCCAGTGTGAATCAGGCTTAAGAATTAAGACTCATACTTGTCGAAGATTTTGTCACAGCCACATAGTCGCAAACACTAAGCTATTCTTAGTCTAGAGGCTTATATAATTATACTGAGTTGAACAAAGTAATCTAATTCTATTTTATTAAAAACAATTAACAAGTGTTTTGTTTACTGCCACAAATAACAAATACCTATCTTTCTCACAAACATATATATATATATTTTTAGGTAAAAACTCACTAAATCATAATAGTTAATATGTAATGTCCACACAGCCGTCATTACAATGATCAAAATATACATTTAAGCCTTAAAACTGTGTAACTTAGAGTAAATAGATTTAAAATTATTAAGAAAAGCATTTCACCTCAGTCATATTCATGCGTTTATTTTTCCCTTGTTTTTGGCTCATCCTAATATTGATAGAAGTGTGAATTTTAAAATTTAAAATATAAAATAAGAATGCAAACACAAAATAAATTAAATTCTGCGGTAGTCACTAGTACTCGGTAGAATCTTAAAATACGTCTACTGTTAAACGGTGTCCAGCATCCATATACCTCACGATCGTATCATTCGCTACCGAACTGAACTACGGAATAATTAACAAGCCGAAGCGAGAAGCGAGTCTTTCAAACAATTCAAAGTTTCAAACTTACCAACGATTCAGACTAAACCACAAAACGTATTTATGTGTGACCAGGTCGGTTCACACAAAAAAAAATTACATTACGTTCATGGTTACACTGCCGAGTTTCTTTCTTGGATACACATTCTTTTATTCTTTTTTAATATTAAGTCCATTTTAGTTTAAATAGGTAGTATATTTACGATAATTCGACAAATAAACCAATAATTATAGACATCCATTAAATAAATACCATTTAAAATTAACAAAAAAGATTTTCAAAAATGTATACATATGCAATTATATGCATTATATTCAAAATATGCAAATATATGCAAAAAAAAAAATTGTACTATTTAATCAAGAATAAGCCAAATTGTGGATATATCTGACAACCAATCAATTTAGACTTAAGGAAAAAAAACATGCAGATAAATAGAAATCCTAGCCCCAATAATAATACAATGCTTAATATGAATTGGCCCATTGATATTTAATGAATTACAGTTTTAACTATTATCTATTTTGTATAAATCAGAAACTTTTTTATTGATATTAATACAAAATGATTGTACAGATGATTTAGGAATAGTTTTTGTTAGCTGTTTCCCGTCTTTAATTTATTTTCTAAGTTTAATTTTTGAGGGCCTTGTGTTGTATTTTATCAGTTTAAAATGGTATGATACTTCTTTATCCAATCAATTCGATTGTTTCAATGATTCTAAGTTAGTTTGATAGACATTTAAGGCAATAATTCTGATTGAAATTAAAAAGAAAAAGTTCTGTTTTGTGGTATTAATGTAAGAAAGCGATATATGTAAAGTACTGGCCATAGTATTTAGCAATTTATTTAGTATCTTAAGATATCAGATTGTAAATTTAATTTATTATAACTTATAAAAGCTATTATTATGATTATTATTACCTACTCGTCAGTTTTGAAGAAAAACTATAAGAACTAATATTTAAATAATGTAATTACAAATAAATAAATTTTGTTCTATGAATATAGGTTGAAAGATAAAGAAATTGGTTGAGGAACCAAAAAGTATGACTGGTATTAGAGAAGAGATTTAGAGAGTTATTTATGACAGAATTGAATATCTTGAACATTTATAGGTACAATGATAACTAGAGCCGAAAAGTTTATGTACTAAAAACTACCAAAATATGTATGTACTTATGCGCAATCCTGATATATGCCCTTATTTTTTTTTAATTTATAAATATAAGGAAAAAAAACATTATTCACTATGATACTACTCAGGATTTTAATAAATTCTCAAGTTTAAACGACCACCTGTTATCTGCTAACATATTTTTGTACACCAAAAAGCTCCGTTCTATATCAATCGAAGAAATGGGTGCGTATATAAAATATTGTAAACCATCACAAGAAAAATCTTCAGGTAAATTATCCATTGTGATTTCTTCCCCCAACATAATTTTTGACATTTTGGATAGTGTTTTAAAGCCCAGATTCTTTTCAATAACTTGTTCAAATTTTTTACAAATTGTAATGCCTTTGGAAAATTTTACTGTAGTTAATTTATTTTCCACATTCTCCGCGGTTTTGATCGCGTCAATTAAAAGAGTTCCCTGAGTTTCTAAACTTATAATAGCTGTAGCTAGAAATCTAAAATTGTAAAAATAAAAACTAAATTTGATTCTAAATCTGTTCCTGAGTGATTTATTTTGTCAATTACATAATATTTGACTCAAATATGTAGTTAATAACAAAACAGTTGTAAAATATGCAAATACCTAAAAAAACCAAAATATGCGATTATATGCAAAATAAAATGTTGTATTTGGATTTGTATAAGTATAATTCAAAGTTGAAGCCGATCTAGCAATTTTTTAGTCTATTCAGTCAAAACATGCAAACGCATGAACTTCCGCGTCCTAATAATGACAATTACAAATATAATATTATCATAATTTGTAAGGGTTTGAGGAGTGGCTGGGTAAATGTCAAATTTTAATAATTAATTATCAACATAAAGGGTAGTATTGTAAATACCTTTATTAAAACAAACACAACATAAACATTATGTTAATTTTTTTTATGTAAGCTTTAAGTTCACTATATCCATTTTTAAACGGTAGAGAGGTACAAAAAAAGAAAATAATATCAGTTTATAATTTTTATAATCAGCATTTTAAAATATTACAAAACATAAATTAACATTACATTAAGTAATGTTAATTGAACAGAATATGATTGAATTTCTATTCAATTTATTCAATATAATATATTTTTATTTATGTTGTGTTGTATATTTTAGATATAATAATAATATTACTCAAAATGCAGAATATAATCTAAAAAATGTTATGGATATTTACGCGGTAATGGTTTGATTGATGAAGATCTCGGATTTTAAATTGAAAATAATTTCAGTTGGTATTATTAAAGAGTAATTAATTTAATTTTAAGAGTAAAATTATTAAGTTTATTTATTTTAATAGGTTAAATTTAGTTGATAGTAATTCCAAGTCAAGACTTAAAATTAATAATACATTTTGTTAAGTGATTGACAATGTTGTATATTTTAATAACATAACTAAAAATGTAATTTAAATAAATTAGCTTGAAAACAAAATTACTATGTTCATAATAATACAATATTAAAACCATATATAAAAGAATAGTCAAAATTGACCATAATTGGTAAAAATTAGTTTAATTTGTCATTGATCGCACTGTTTTTATTGTCCTGTTTGTTCCCATGGAGCATTTTTTTCTATAAAATCTCAATAGTAAAAAAACATTAAAATGTTTTAATGCATAATCAGTTTTTGACAACTTTTTTGAGCTATTTATGGACAATTGAAATTTTCGATTTTTCTAATTTTTTTTTTCTTGAAATGACTAAAAATATTTAGCATACTATATTTTATATAATATTATAATAAGTTATCAAACTGATGACAGACAATGTCTTAAAAAAATAAAAATATCATTATTTATTTTTTATAATATTAGGTATAACTATAAGTTATCAAACTAATGATATGAATATAATATTGTTTAGAAGAATATAATAGTAGGATGGAGTTAATGAAGAAATAATATAACCACATAATAAATGAATTATTATTGTATTAAAATGAATGTATGACAGTATTATATATTATATGATATAACTAATAATCAGGCTTGAATCCAAAAGGTGGTGCATGTTAAAATTTAATTTTTTTTATTTTACATTTATTTTTAAGGTTGCTACTCATATTGAAACTGTTCGTCTTTTTGAAAATTTGAATATTAAACACTAAAGCACACTAATTTTTGAACTACAAATAGGCCTTCCCTTCAAGACGGAGTATACAGAATATGAGACCTTAATCTTAGAACCCCACATGAAAAAATCCTATATTCGCCACTGCTAATAATAGATTGATAACTTATAAATTATACATAGTGTAGGAATTCATATACGTACCTTTTTTTTACCGCGTAGGAACTTACACATGTACCTATTGAGGTTACTGGAGGTTACTGTGTAGAAACTTACATATGTACCTTATGTAATCGTGTTAGAACATATATTCGCCCGTTCGATTACTTCCTTAAAAAAGCAATCCGGGGACCGAATGTCGAGTGATTATCTATAACTTGAGCAAGGTCGCCAAACATGAAAAGAGACCACAAAGGTGGATTTGATAATGAATAAATTAATATAGGAATAATATATAATAAGACGGAATTCAGCAACAATAATAATAAAATAAAACTCATAACACAACAATAATAGGTACATAGAAAATTAAGTATATTAAATTTAAGTTTAAGCTAAGAATAAAGCTCTGAAGAGCGTAAAACTCGATTAAAAGAGTATTAAAATTAGAGATAAATATAAAAAAAGAATAATACTGTCGACGAGACAAACAATCGTCTCATGTCAGTTGGCTTAAAAAATTATAAACATAATAATAGCATTATTATAAATAATTATATAATAATATTAATAATAATCACATGTGCGTGCAAATACAACGGCATATTGAAACAATAACCGCGCGCAACATGATAATAATATTTATAATATAATAAATTGTTTTGTACCGGCTAGATACGTAGTGTATTAGTGACAATAATGAAAATAATAATATGTACAAGATTGACAAATATATATATATATATATATATATATATATATATATATATATATATATATATATATATATATATATATAATAACCAAGGGACCAGACACCCGTCGGTGTTTAATAGCCCCGCGTATCATCATTATTCCCATTGGACATTGCCAGAAGAAAGATTTTAGGTGGTGCGCTACTTCATTATGATTGAAATTGAAGTCTGTTTATGTGGTAAAAGTCCAAAGTTTTTTCGCGTAGACGGTAGAAAAGAGAAAGATAAAATGGAGTGAAGCTGATAGGCAGGTGCTTGCAGGTTGTCGTCCATTGAAAAATTTGTGGAATGCCGGTAATATAGCTAGTAATAATAATTATTATTTACATTATGTGTTGGTGGACAGAGGTGTTGATTGCCGTTGGTACTCCACAGGGACGGCTATTGTTCTTTTGCTAAGGGGGGGGGGATATATTTTGGTATCTATATATTTAAACTATAATAAAATTAGTCAGTAAGTGTTATAATATTGCAAAAATTAGTGTATTAAATTATTATTTAGAGTAAAAATTAACAGTGTATTTACTATTTATATAATAAATAAAATAAAAGGGTGGGCAAGTATTAGAGTTAGAGAGTAGGTCATTAATGGTTGTATTAAATTTGAATGCAATGACAGGTATCATAGTATACAAAAAACGATTCTGAACGGAGATGATTCGTCAGTCTAGAATATATTATATTATTTTTTAAATTGTTATTTATGTTTCTTAACTACTGGTGAAAGCGTGAAAGTTTCAAGTTTCTACGACTTAAACTTTTTGAATAACAACGAATATTTTAAATTGTTTTAAAATATATCGTTATTTTACGCGATTTCGTAAATAATTAGATTACATGTGCTCATAAATTTTTTTCTATATTGACACTGGAGTTTTTTTACCGTTATTTGAAGACAAAGTTATGGAGAACCTTGATTGGGTTTTTTTAACCTTAGGTATAAATCACCAAAATTTTATGAATTTTCAATTTTAAAATTTTTTGTGAATTTTCGCGATTTTGACATCTCTCGTAAACATTCAAACTTTAAATGTTTATAACAAAAGTTGTGACTAACGAGTTTTGATTTTTTTTTACTTCCATAAATACAACTTATGATAAACTTTCAATTAAATTAAAAAAATTTTTTGGAATACCAATTTTTTTTTATCGGCATTTCAAGAAAAAAAATTTAGAAAAATCAAAAATTTTAGTAAATAGCTTAAAAAATTGTAAATATTTTAATAATTTAATCGTAAATATATAAGGCTAATACAAACAATTTGTGTAAATTTCAAGTATTTACAATGATTCGTTTTTGAGTTACGGCAAAATAAAAAAGACGATTTTGTCGAAAACTGGTTATGCCTAAACATTCAAGTTTTTCCGTTACTTTTTTAGTGTTTTTCCTGACTATTTTGAAAACTACTGGACATTTTTTTACTTTTGACCTCCCAAAGTACTAACTAGATTCTCTTTCCTTTTCATAAAACATAAATCATTGTAACATCAATATATTCTTCACTCCCTTTAGAATCTTAAAGAATTCTATGTTTTGTAATATGATTATTCAGGATTTAAGTTAATATGTCACTGTAACTACAAAATAACTAGATAAACTTACTAAAATTTATTTTGAAATGATTTTTTTGTATTTTTAGTTGAACAAACTAATAACAATTTTGTGCATAGAATTAGAAAATTTCATAATGAAATATCAGAGGGACATTTAAGACAAATAAATTTACAAGTCCTAATTAAGAAAATTGTTTCCAAATGTTTGTATTTATTGATAGGTCTTATGAAACATATCTTTCGTATAATTTTGATAAATACATTGTTCCTTATTCTTTATAAGACATGAACAATGATCTATACATTATGTATGCTTCAAAAGAACAATCAAATTATAAGACAAAAGAATACACAAAAATATATTTCATGCAAAATAATTAAATAACAATCTAGCTTAGATAACAGAACAGATTTTGATTCATAAATCTTTAAACATCCTACTTAACAATTTAAAGATTTATTATTGTGATTTATCTTAGGATTCTCACTTTTAAATTTGTCTAGAACAGTTACAGAATAAATTTATTCTAATTATTATTAGTATTATAGTTTGAAAAATGAATTACAAGGTTTTGATATGCAAAGGCTATGTTTTAAATAGATAAATAGATGAATAGAACTTTTGAGTTAGTTATTAATATTTAATGACTTTTTATAGTAGTGATGAAAAACATCACTAGCATCCTTGATGAAATCTCAATATTAAATATAGTAACTTAATTTTAAAATAACTAATTTTTCTTTAAAAAGAGCTTTTTATAATATAGATTATTATATAAGATCTTGGCTTTTTCTTCCATAAAAAATTATTTTTATCCAATAGCTTGATTTATTACGGTTTCAAACAATTGACAGGAAAACCTAAATCCTTTAATACTGATCCTCGATGAACCCTCCAAGGACCAATGCATGTTTTGTGGCTATAGATTAGGGGTCCTCAACTTCTTTCAATAAATGATTTACATTCGTAACTTTAAAACATTAGTGATCGACATATATTTATTATTTGCATTTTATTTATACAAGAATTATGTATCTTGTATATTTGTATATTATTTTTTATTGCGATTGATCTATATCGATGTACAGTGCCGTAGCTGTGGGGGGGGGACTTCCAGGCTCACCTCCCCCCCCCCCCCGTAATTTCAGATGAAAATTATTTTATTAATTTAATTACCGTTTGTAGCGATTAAATAACGCTGCTTTCGTCACACTTACTTGATCTTGATTTGATAATATATCTATAATTATATGAATTATATTGTAAACAATACAGTGCAAACTTAATTTGTTGTCATAATTGGTAATCAAAAATTAAGCTCCCTTCAATAAAATCCTGGCTACGGCACTGTCGATGTATTCCTAAAAGATCAACATATTGGTGAATCCTACTTAAGTCCCGATTTCAATTTTTAAAAGTTTTTGACAGTACTGGTTTAGTAATTGTATTTTTTTTTTTTAATGTTGGCAATAAATTTGGTTTTGGTCAATTTTCGATTGAACAATTGAGATTTGTGAAAAAGTCGGAGTGGTCGCGACGTTTAGACAAAGTTTGGAAAACGACGCGGCTGGGCGCTGCAGAGAAATATTTAGTGTACGCAGGAATTTAGTTCGGTTAGGGTTTTCTTTATAGATCGATTAGAACCCCGTTGTGGGCTTTGGCCTCACACCCATCGCTCTATAGATAAACTAGTAAATATTACCAACATTTTATAATACAAAATAATTCTTTCAAATACCTATTCTTGTATTAATTGTCTTCTCTTATTCTCTTAAAATATAAAATATTTTGGAATAACATATTATTTAATAATAGAGATACTATAAACAAAATAATATAATAAATAAACAATATTCATTTTTTTGAAAATAAAAAAACTTAATACTGAGACATCTTTTATTTTAGTACTCATATTATTTTGTAAATGGTAACTGAATGCCAAACTATAACTATAACTTGGTAATTTAAGCTTTATAGTCATAAGTTGTAACTTGTAAGTGTTAGGTCAAAATTCAAGGGTCTTGATAAAAATTAAGCTCATTCAAAGTTACTATAATTTATTATCAATAAAAATGTTATATCTAATCAAATATTTGAATAATAATTAATCTTAGGATATGAATATGGTGCGGTGTTGTTGTGATAAGCAGTGATATCGGTAATAACTACGGACTAGAAAAAAATAATTGTTAATAGGTCTATCGTCTATGGTGTAAATCCCGGTTGTATGCATAGACCTTCATAAAAACTGTAGTGTAAACATTGTCAATTTCACAAATAGCGGCCATACTCCAGCGATAATGTCGAGTCAGCTAATTCAGCCATGCTCACTATCTTACTAAGCTCATGGTGACATGGTTCAGCTAGTATTTTGTTCAAAAAACCATAGTCCACAGAAATATTATTTAACTTATAAAGAAATTTTGGGGAGGGTTGAAATTCTAGAACCCTACCTCTGCGTACGTCACTTTTAGTTTAGAAGATAATCTTAATGAGCCTTCAAAGTAGTGTTACCTTATATTGACATTTAAAATTATTTTTTTATATTATAACATATTACTACACAGTCGTTGTCAGATAGATTGGTACGGTGGAGATGGCGTGATTATGAAAAACCAGGGGTACTCTGTACTTGAATGTTATTGCCGAAATACATAACAATAAATCAACAATTGTCACAAAACATTTTAAAATTGATTTTACCTTATTAATTTAAAATCAAATATTTAGGTAATATTCTTTTATTTTAAAACAAAAAATAGAAATTGTATTAATTAATAATAATAAAATATTAATGACATCTATATACATATCGTGACTAGTTTGAGCTTCATCTTCTGAAAAGCTCCGCCGCCGTCGTGTCAATCTATCTGGCAATAACTGAACAATTAGTGAATCTATATCATATATTTTCACATAAAACACGATATAATTTTTTTTGTGGTGGTGGCGGTGGGGGGGGGGCTGCAATACAATATTTTGGGAAGGGATTAAATCCTCCAAGCCCCCTATTTTCGCCTATATTCTGATAAGTTAATATCTTATGATCAACTCAAATACATAGTAGGAATCAGTGTATTGATACAAGTTACAACTATTACTATACAGCATTTTAATATTATCCCCCAAATTCCTAAAAACATTATATTAAAAAAAGTAAAATGTTTAATATGTTAAATTCAATTTCAAGTAAAAAATTCAAATCGGTTTTCAGAATTCTTATTGCATTATTACAGGGGTGGCCAAACTGCGGCACGTATATCTCGATATCTTATCTTATTTACTTTAATCATATTATATATATCATAATTATATAATAATATGGTCATTTTTTCCATTTCGGCTCTTTCATATTTATTAATATATCGGGTGGTTCACGAGTCTTTTCTCACTGGCCACCCCTGCTTAATTATATCCGCCCAGTTACGATCTCTCGTTGGGCGGAGTATAGAGGGGAAGTAAATGGGATAAGCACCCCGATATATTCACCCTATTCACGTATAAACAATGGGAGGTAGACAGGGCATACTCCACCATAACATCTATCGCAATAACAGAATATATGAACGTCGAAATAACTACTATTTCAAAGATCTCCGACTGAAGTCAGTTGCCCAAGACTACCCGGAGGATAGAACCCTATCACTGCCCCCGATTGTAGTTAGAAATATAACTGGTTTAATTTTTTCAGCCCACTTTCATATAATTTTCCTTGGCTAATGAAAAATTTGATAATATTTACATTCATTTTGTTATGAGTAAACAGTTGAAGTCCCAAATCGATAATGTTAGACATTACTATATCTGAATACAGCCAGTTGTTACAGCACAATAGAGATGTCGTACGCGCTATGCGCAGCCGTGAAAGTAATAGGTATCATATATTAATATTATAGACTACAATTTATAGTGATCAATAGTATGTATTTGATTTCGTAATATTCTTTGGTGCGTTTGTTGTTGTTGACTTTTGACAAGGAGGATGAAAAATATAGATGATATAGTTGTGGGTGGTAGCGGGAGGTCGGCTACGAAATCTGCGTCCCTTTCCTTCTTTGCCAGTTCAATCAAATTAGTAAACAACAAGTCGTGTAACGCCATCTAGTTGGTAAAATATTACTACCTATCTGGCTTTTTATTTTTTAAATATAAGTGTGGGTAATAAGAAAAATAATAGTAATTAAAAATCGTAATTGTATATCCGTAAATATGTAAAGAAAATTGTACTCCATAGTTTTTATAAATATTGATGCCTACACAAGACAAGAGTAGTAGCGCTAGATGTCTTCGATGTACTCAAATCGTCCCACCAACCCCCCACCATGGCAATAGACACTCGGCGTCGGGCTGGATTCGAGTAACAAATTACTCGTTTCAATGTTAATTTTAATACACTTCATCTTAGTCTGTATTTTTGACTAATGGCTGGTTAATATTATTGTTGTACTCGTTTATTATTTGTTATCATTTGGTATTTATTTTGCATTTAAATCGATTGTTGTCTATTGAGTGTTGATATCCTCCGTTAACGGTGTGCACGACGACGACGACGACGACGATAATATTGTTATATAATATTTAATTAATTTTATTACGACACGGAGTCCCTGACACCTGTTAACATTTTAAATATTAACCAGACACTGGCAGTAGTTTTTTTCCGTTGTTTGGTGGCCGTTGTCAACATGTCCAATCCCAATGATAACAGGTAAGTTTTATTTCACTTATCTCTAGTCATAAATTCTAGATAAAATTTTTCTGTCGTATTTGTGATTAATGTTTGTGTGTGACAATTTTTGTCGACTTAGCACTATTAATGATCTAAACTGCTGTTTTGTGTATTTTTGTTCAGAGCGGAATTTACTCTTCTTTTGTAAGCTTTTGTCGTGGCTAGAACGTTCAAAAGATTACTTATTTAGTTTAATATTCAATAGTAAATATTTCGTTTTTGTTTTTGACTAAATATATAATAAAAAAAAATATCATCTTTTTTTATCTCTTGTAAATCATGATGTTAGAATATTAATTGTAAATACTTAATCACTTAAAAAACTTCCCATAAACTTTTAAAAATTCTGTACTTAACTCCATAAATCCAGCTTATTAATTCAGCTGTTATGATTTATGTAAACAATAATTTTGTAATTTAAACTTTGGATTCTAAAAATTATAATTTTATTCCTTATATAAAAAAAAAGTACTATGATTTTAAATTTATTTATCCATTTATTTTAGCAATAATGGTTATTAGCTATCTGATTTTTTTGATTTGATGGTAAGTTCTTAGAGCACATTTTCTCCTATGTAGGACTAGTGGCATATACAAGGTGGGTGTTTTGAGGGTCATGACACCCCCTCCTCCATTGAGCTGTATCATATATTACATAATATATACTACAATAATACAATATACATTATTATAATATTACATATTCAAAACACTAACAATAAAAATTGACCATACTATACCGATATAATATATACATATAAATTAATTAAAATAAAAGTTATAGTTTGTTCGTATTATATATAATATTTAATGTTTTTAATTAGCACCTTCCTTTAGTAAATTCTAGCTTTGCCATTGTGTAGGACATAATAAGGCTTTGTCAGTAAGAACTTGTGAGTCAATCATCTGAGAGCTAGCAACGCTAAATGTTGTTTGACATAGCATTATTCAATTACTGCTAAAAACATTATACCACACCATGTCCAATAACATTTATTAGTTAGGAATATTATCAAAACATTTACTGTTTTAATAGTTTTATTTAAATATTGATACTGTGTTGCTGTATAATTAGATTATAGAATACACTGACTTTTATTAAATAAATTAAGTATAATTTTAACTCCTTCCAATTAATTTTGATCTGTCATTAAGGTCTTAAACCTAAATTAGAGATTTGTCATCAATTTCAAGTTTAATGAATCCACTATTATAAAATCAATGGTGGAACATTTAAAAACTGTGTAAGCATTGAGCATCTGAAAACTGTTTTGAAAAACTGGTCAAGAGTAATTGTCCAAAAAGTAACTTGAAAATAGTTGTCCTTTCCCAACCCCACAAAAAAAAAAAGGTTTTTAAGTATGAGCTAAAATTTTGAGCCATAAACATACCTCCCTATGTTTACCAGTATCAATATTTATAAAGGCATAATTTTTTAAACTCATCATTAACAATCTAATAAACTATAAAACTTTCAATTTCTGTAAAATAAATGCTAAAAATATAATTTTGTTATAAAACCATTTTATCAATTATCTAACAAAAATTAATTGGTAATTGTATTAAATTTAATTCAAATCTTCATTCTAGAATAAGTTTACAAGAAAATGAACCTCATCCAAGACCTATGCCAGTTGTAGGAAATGGTGGTATTTGTAAGTATAAAATATTTTTATTATTTATTTACTTTATGCGTTTAATATTTTTTTAAATATAAAATAATTCATATTTATAATTACATTTAGCCTCAGCACTTCAAAGTTTACAAGTACCATATCAGGTAATTTAATTTTCATTTTTTATGATTAAAAACAGTAAAAATTAATTAAAAAATGACAAATTATAATGTTACAAGCTCAAAATATTTCTAAATTTTATTAAACATCAAGCTCCCTTTTAGAAATGTTTTATTATTATAATAAAAAGCTACTAACAAGTAAAAAAAATTATAACTATACTCTTGTGCCGTTTTAAAATGATGATCAGTCACAAAAAAAACTAGTTTATCCAATGTCCCATTCTTCATAGTCAGTTAATCTATAGCTATATTGAAGTTGATGAGCTATACAAAAACAAATGTTCTACTAAATTGAATACCACTAAGTTAATTACTTAAGACAGCATAAGTATATTCAATCAAACTGAATAATTCTGGAAATTATATTGAACATAATTTGTTCCTACTTTATATCTTATTGTTGTGCCAAAAGTAGTTGAAGTGAAAATTTTTATAACTTTATTTTTACATCTTAGTATAAAATTATAAAGTTCTACATTTTTTATTTTACTTGCAATTTAGTCGATGTTATTCAAAAAATATCATGTGTAAATAAAAAAAATCTGGAGTTGTACAAGTTTTTAATTTTATTACAAAATTTTAAGAGTACACTAATCCACTTTTTGCGACACTTGGTGTTTTGGTATTAAACTATCTGAACATATTCTAAAATCCTATATTTTGTGTCATTATTTTCTGAGACTTTACATGTGTTTCAACCCCTTCATAAATTAATCATATATTATTTTACCCTCTATGTAATATTTCTTTCTATCACAAACTAACATATCTTAGTTTATGCTTCTTATTATTAACATGTTCACTGTGTACAATGTTAATGGTTGTAATTTAACAGCATTCATAATATATGCTAAATAACTCCAATTATTGGTGTCATGTGCTTTATTTATTCAGTGTAATGTAACTTAGTTTACACTATAATTAAATTAAATGTTTTATGATTCTATAAGTTTAATTTCCCATGTATGTACAAGTGATATTTCAATATTTAAATTATTCAGTTTCTAAGATTTTTTAGCAAAACATTTTTTAGTATAGCTACAAATTTATACTTACTAGTATCTGGTATCATATATAGTGAACATGTTAATTAAAAAAATTACAATTGGCCTAACATATAAATGTATTTTAATTAATTGAGTAGCCATGTATTATATTTAATCGAATGAACAATTAATTTGTTTTTAAGAAATTGTGTAATCAACATATTGATATTTTATAATACTATAATTTATTGTGTTATTGTTTAGTATTTGGGAAATGAACTTCAAAATATTACTGGATCCATAAATTATAAATCAGGTGTTATTGTTAATACAGTACCACTTCTTTTTATAAAATTAAATTTGATGCCTGGAGAAATTGCGCCAATTATTGCTAATTCTTTAGATATTAAATTTATATTACGTTATGTCGTGGTCAGTAATCGTCCATTTGGAATTTGCCACAAAATGTAAACTATATTATATAATTAATTATACTTATACACTTATACATAATAATATAATAACAATATTTGTTTCAGTAACGAAAATATGTGTACATATGGTACACTAGCTGCCATTTGTGACCATTCTAAAGTCAAGGAAGCTACTACACCGGAAACATATGAAATTAAAGTTAAGGGTTTACAGCTATTTCAACTTTTACATGTCAAATCATTTCCTGATAGGTAACTAATAATTATTGTTAATTATTTAAAAAATATTTAGTATGTTTTCAGACCACAGTTGAAGGTACTATGAAATATTTATGTGTAGAGATATGTATTTTAATGAAGATATTTAAATAGTATAAAATGTATAATAGATATCAAAATAAATATTATTTACTTGATTAAAATTATATTATCTATTAATAATAATCAATACTGTTACCCAAAAATTATTTTTTCTTTTAGTTCAAAAATATTGTTAGTAGATAGGTACAATGTACATCTAAGTTGAAAATATTATATTTGAAAAATATTTAGGCTGAAATTAATAAAAAAAAATTTAAAAAATAGCTTCTTTGGAAATTGAGATTATGTAATTTTAGTTATTTAATAAAATATTAAAAAATGAATTGATTTGTTTACTTTAATATATGTATCTATACTTTGTTCTGAGAAAAATAAATAAAGAGACAGGGATTAAAACTATAAACAACAACATAACATAACTATAAATCAATTGAGAAATGCGAAGGAGCTTATTTTTTATTGAATTAGATTATAAATTTAATTATTTATTATATTGGAATTTTAATTTTTTTTTTTTTAGTGATAATGAAACACTTGCTTTAGCTCGAATCAAATTCATACAAAATATTACAATAAAACAACATCCGTTCAATGAACTGTGTTTACGTCCAAAGAAATATAATTTAAGCCGTGGTGAAATGTAATAAATTTACACACTATTAAATAAAATATGAATTATGCCAAATTAACATATTAATATTTAGTATGCATTTGTTTATGTTAGGTTCCGTAAGAAAGTCATGTGGCAAAGTCAGTGGCCAGCTTGGGTTTATAATCAATTTGATGTTGATGAATTAGTATCTCGTATTATCAAAAAAGTTAAAATATTGTGTAAGGCTAAATTATTGAATAATTTGTTAATATGATATAATTAGGGAACAGATTTTAATTTAATATAAAATCAAAAATATTTAAATATATATTTGTTTATTACTTAATAAATATTTATTTATAAATGTATAATATTTAAATATTTAAATAGAAAATAAGATAAAATTATTAAATAATTAAAAAATATTAAAAAAATTAAAAATTAATTCTGAATCATCTTAGTCTTCATGTGGGAAACAGTTAGAAACGACATATAACTTGAAATTTTCAAATGTAAAGTGGCGGCGGTTTAGTCTAATACTGAAATTACTACCTACTACTTAAATAAGATATCGAATCGTTGTCGTTTAATGTCAAAGGTGTATAGTACAAAGACCTAATCGTATCGCATATAGTATTGTAAAATAATTAAAATATACACGAAAATTCTACAATATTACATAATTTATGTATTTATTTATAAAAAAATTTAATTATTCTAAAATATTTAAAAAATATTTGAAATAAAATTAGCATCAGATTACTTAAAATTAAATGAAACGTATACATATATCAAAAACTTTCCGATGCTATTACTACATAAAAATATTTATTTAAATTAAAATCCGTTCCCTAGATATAATCTATTTATATAATATTTGATGCACCTCTTACAATAAATTTAAATTTTATAATAATTAAGTAATTATATTTAAAATGTAAATAATGCATATTGAAACATCTTGAATAAAAATTATATCGAGACGTTTTATGCATTTTACTTAACAAAAAAATGTTTGAATAAATTTACAACTGATATTTAAGCTTTTTAATGTTTTATATTTTAAAGATAAAGATGTAAAATTCTCAAATATTCCAAGTATATTGTCATTCCAAGTGACAAAACTTGGTTTATTCACTCATGAAGAAGTAAACGAATTGCTTGGTATTGAATCAACAAACCTTCGACTTCAATTTGAACTACAGTATTTAAAAAAAAATGTAAGAAATGGTATGAATTAAAGTAACTACAATCACTTATTACTCTTTTATTCTAGCAATCAATGCAAAAATTAAAGTGCACTGGATTTAGTTGTGGTCTTCCAATTTCCAATATGAGCTATTTGCTTCCAATATCTTCTAGAGGACTAGAGGATAGTTATTGTGACTCTTGGGGAGTTTATAATGACATGGTTACACTTACTGACGTAGAAGATGGTTTAAACTTGATAACAGTTGGAAATCTATCATCTCGATTCTTCTGGTTCTCAGGGTATAATAAATGTATTATTTTTTTCATTATTAATCCTTACTTATTATTGTAATAATTGATTTTTATAGGTATAAAAGTTCTGTAATTTTTTGTCCAAACTGTACAAACTATTTAGGTTGGAAATTTGTGATTAATGAGAAATCATCACTAATGCCAGAATTATTTTATGGATTATCTAGTCATGCCATAACATCTATCGATTCCTACATATTGCCTCTAGCTTCTCCAAATGATGAAATGCCGCTCGAGGAAAACAGTGATAGAGAAATAATATTTGAGTCCGTCAATGATGGTGGCATTTTAGTAAGATTTTAAGACATTTTTTAAATTTTCATTACAAGTACTAAGTATGTAACTGAGACATAAATATACATCATATTTGCTGCTATGCATACATTTAAATACACAATTCAGGAATGCTTAGTTTAGAAAAGTATAATTTAAATAGGTACATTTTTAAACATTCTGCTCGTTTATTAAATCTTAAATAATTTTTTAATTATTATTAAATCAACAGATAGCACATTATATTATTATATATTAATAAAAAGATAAATATTGCAAATTAATAAAATTACAGTTTTTTTCCATGAATAATATTATTAATCCTGTAAACCTTTTTTAATTTATATTTTTAACTACCTATTCTTGTATCAAAATATTTCTTTTAAAAATTAGTGAATTATACTTATATTTTATGAAATTATTCATATTACCACAATTCATACTATATCAAAAAAATATAAATTTTTAACATCAATTACTTATGTTTTTATAGTAACACAATAACATAATAAATTATGCTTAATTATATTAGTTTATTATACAATAAACAAACTATAACCAGATATTCTCGTATATTTAGAATATTATATTTAACACATTATATGAAAGTAACTAAAATATTATTGAGTTAATAATTATTTAAAATATCTGATTTAAGTACATAATAATTATAATACATATAATACCGACAGATTAGTGCCGTAGCCAGAATTTCGAAAAGCGAGGCCTCAACAATAAAATAAAAAAACCTAGTACAATTAAATGATTACCTAATATATTACAACTTTAGCGTTTCTTAAACTTTTGTACAAACCCCTTAAAGATAGTAAAAATTATTGCGAATTCCTTAATAAAAATGATTTTATTGTTTAAATTTCATAACTATATATTTATATTCTAATGATATAAAATAGAATAAATAAAAAAAAAAAATGGGTTTAATGTGATGGTTAGTGTTGTTTTTTCGATACTAAATTTATAATACGAATTAGGATCTATAATAATTAGTTAGATTCTTAAACTGATTTTACTTGTAATCAATGTCTATATTTATTTTTAGCATACATAATATGAGTAGAAAATCCAATTCATAGTGGTACGTTGAATATAATGTATTATAATATATGAGGTGACGTTTAGTGTATGTGGATGTGGGGCCAGTAGGTTGTGTTTGTTACCTTTTATGGATATTATTAATTAATTTATATATTATATTCATTATAGGTACCGCACGCAAAAACCTAATGTGACCACCACCACTCACACACTTGAAACACCAGGGGCGGCTTTTAGGGGGGAATAGGGGTCATGGCCCCACAAGACATCTTATTCTTTATTATGTCAAGTATCTAATCGATTTGCCAGTATGAAATTATTTTTTTTTAATACATATTTTTTATTTCAATTTCTACTTTTTATTTCATTTATATTAATATTTATATATTTTAGATTCTGAACGGAATGATGAATGTATTGATTTTACAATGATGTGTGGTTTTTTTTTGTGTGTCTGTCATCACGTTTTGAAGTAGTAATAGTCCTTTGATTTTTGACTTCAGCTCAATTTTGAAAAGGAAAGTGAATCTAGTTGGTACTTTTGGAGAGGGAGGAGGTCAAAAACTTTCTATTAGTTTTCAAAAGCGTAAAAAAAAACCGTAATTTTCACGCGTTCAACTAGTTTTCGACAAAATCGTCTTTTTTATTTTGCCGTAACTCAAAAACGAATCATTGTAAATACTTGAAATTTACACAAATTGTTTGTATTAGCCTTATATATTTACGATTAAATTATTAAAATATTTACAATTTTTTAAGCTATTTACTAAAATTTTTGATTTTTCTAAATTTTTTTTCTTGAAATGCCGATAAAAAAAAATTGGTATTCCAAAAAATTTTTTTAATTTAATTGAAAGTTTATCATAAGTTGTATTTATGGAAGTAAAAAAAAATCAAAACTCGTTAGTCACAACTTTTGTTATAAACATTTAAAGTTTGAATGTTTACGAGAGATGTCAAAATCGCGAAAATTCACAAAAAATTTTAAAATTGAAAATTCATAAAATTTTGGTGATTTATACCTAAGGTTAAAAAAACCCAATCAAGGTTCTCCATAACTTTGTCTTCAAATAACGGTAAAAAAACTCCAGTGTCAATATAGAAAAAAATTTATGAGCACATGTAATCTAATTATTTACGAAATCGCGTAAAATAACGATATATTTTAAAACAATTTAAAATATTCGTTGTTATTCAAAAAGTTTAAGTCGTAGAAACTTGAAACTTTCACGCTTTCACCAGTAGTTAAGAAACATAAATAACAATTTAAAAAATAATATAATATATTCTAGACTGACGAATCATCTCCGTTCAGAATCGTTTTTTGTATACTATGATACCTGTCATTGCATTCAAATTTAATACAACCATTAATGACCTACTCTCTAACTCTAATACTTGCCCACCCTTTTATTTTATTTATTATATAAATAGTAAATACACTGTTAATCTTTACTCTAAATAATAATTTAATACACTAATTTTTGCAATATTATAACACTTACTGACTAATTTTATTATAGTTTAAATATATAGATACCAAAATATATCCCCCCCCCCTTAGCAAAAGAACAATAGCCGTCCCTGTGGAGTACCAACGGCAATCAACACCTCTGTCCACCAACACATAATGTAAATAATAATTATTATTACTAGCTATATTACCGGCATTCCACAAATTTTTCAATGGACGACAACCTGCAAGCACCTGCCTATCAGCTTCACTCCATTTTATCTTTCTCTTTTCTACCGTCTACGCGAAAAAACTTTGGACTTTTACCACATAAACAGACTTCAATTTCAATCATAATGAAGTAGCGCACCACCTAAAATCTTTCTTCTGGCAATGTCCAATGGAAATAATGATGATACGCGGGGCTATTAAACACCGACGGGTGTCTGGTCCCTTGGTTATTATATATATATATATATATATATATATATTTGTCAATCTTGTACATATTATTATTTTCATTATTGTCACTAATACACTACGTATCTAGCCGGTACAAAACAATTTATTATATTATAAATATTATTATCATGTTGCGCGCGGTTATTGTTTCAATATGCCGTTGTATTTGCACGCACATGTGATTATTATTAATATTATTATATAATTATTTATAATAATGCTATTATTATGTTTATAATTTTTTAAGCCAACTGACATGAGACGATTGTTTGTCTCGTCGACAGTATTATTCTTTTTTTATATTTATCTCTAATTTTAATACTCTTTTAATCGAGTTTTACGCTCTTCAGAGCTTTATTCTTAGCTTAAACTTAAATTTAATATACTTAATTTTCTATGTACCTATTATTGTTGTGTTATGAGTTTTATTTTATTATTATTGTTGCTGAATTCCGTCTTATTATATATTATTCCTATATTAATTTATTCATTATCAAATCCACCTTTGTGGTCTCTTTTCATGTTTGGCGACCTTGCTCAAGTTATAGATAATCACTCGACATTCGGTCCCCGGATTGCTTTTTTAAGGAAGTAATCGAACGGGCGAATATATGTTCTAACACGATTACATAAGGTACATATGTAAGTTTCTACACAGTAACCTCCAGTAACCTCAATAGGTACATGTGTAAGTTCCTACGCGGTAAAAAAAAGGTACGTATATGAATTCCTACACTATGTATAATTTATAAGTTATCAATCTATTATTAGCAGTGGCGAATATAGGATTTTTTCATGTGGGGTTCTAAGATTAAGGTCTCATATTCTGTATACTCCGTCTTGAAGGGAAGGCCTATTTGTAGTTCAAAAATTAGTGTGCTTTAGTGTTTAATATTCAAATTTTCAAAAAGACGAACAGTTTCAATATGAGTAGCAACCTTAAAAATAAATGTAAAATAAAAAAAATTAAATTTTAACATGCACCACCTTTTGGATTCAAGCCTGATTATTAGTTATATCATATAATATATAATACTGTCATACATTCATTTTAATACAATAATAATTCATTTATTATGTGGTTATATTATTTCTTCATTAACTCCATCCTACTATTATATTCTTCTAAACAATATTATATTCATATCATTAGTTTGATAACTTATAGTTATACCTAATATTATAAAAAATAAATAATGATATTTTTATTTTTTTAAGACATTGTCTGTCATCAGTTTGATAACTTATTATAATATTATATAAAATATAGTATGCTAAATATTTTTAGTCATTTCAAGAAAAAAAAAATTAGAAAAATCGAAAATTTCAATTGTCCATAAATAGCTCAAAAAAGTTGTCAAAAACTGATTATGCATTAAAACATTTTAATGTTTTTTTACTATTGAGATTTTATAGAAAAAAATGCTCCATGGGAACAAACAGGACAATAAAAACAGTGCGATCAATGACAAATTAAACTAATTTTTACCAATTATGGTCAATTTTGACTATTCTTTTATATATGGTTTTAATATTGTATTATTATGAACATAGTAATTTTGTTTTCAAGCTAATTTATTTAAATTACATTTTTAGTTATGTTATTAAAATATACAACATTGTCAATCACTTAACAAAATGTATTATTAATTTTAAGTCTTGACTTGGAATTACTATCAACTAAATTTAACCTATTAAAATAAATAAACTTAATAATTTTACTCTTAAAATTAAATTAATTACTCTTTAATAATACCAACTGAAATTATTTTCAATTTAAAATCCGAGATCTTCATCAATCAAACCATTACCGCGTAAATATCCATAACATTTTTTAGATTATATTCTGCATTTTGAGTAATATTATTATTATATCTAAAATATACAACACAACATAAATAAAAATATATTATATTGAATAAATTGAATAGAAATTCAATCATATTCTGTTCAATTAACATTACTTAATGT
The DNA here is from genome assembly GCA_036289425.1 of Rhopalosiphum nymphaeae. NCBI lineage: Eukaryota > Metazoa > Arthropoda > Insecta > Hemiptera > Aphididae > Rhopalosiphum > Rhopalosiphum nymphaeae. The sequence goes on along the minus strand of JAZAQC010000007.1, from coordinate 9,971,003 downwards.
AATGTTAATTTATGTTTTGTAATATTTTAAAATGCTGATTATAAAAATTATAAACTGATATTATTTTCTTTTTTTGTACCTCTCTACCGTTTAAAAATGGATATAGTGAACTTAAAGCTTACATAAAAAAAATTAACATAATGTTTATGTTGTGTTTGTTTTAATAAAGGTATTTACAATACTACCCTTTATGTTGATAATTAATTATTAAAATTTGACATTTACCCAGCCACTCCTCAAACCCTTACAAATTATGATAATATTATATTTGTAATTGTCATTATTAGGACGCGGAAGTTCATGCGTTTGCATGTTTTGACTGAATAGACTAAAAAATTGCTAGATCGGCTTCAACTTTGAATTATACTTATACAAATCCAAATACAACATTTTATTTTGCATATAATCGCATATTTTGGTTTTTTTAGGTATTTGCATATTTTACAACTGTTTTGTTATTAACTACATATTTGAGTCAAATATTATGTAATTGACAAAATAAATCACTCAGGAACAGATTTAGAATCAAATTTAGTTTTTATTTTTACAATTTTAGATTTCTAGCTACAGCTATTATAAGTTTAGAAACTCAGGGAACTCTTTTAATTGACGCGATCAAAACCGCGGAGAATGTGGAAAATAAATTAACTACAGTAAAATTTTCCAAAGGCATTACAATTTGTAAAAAATTTGAACAAGTTATTGAAAAGAATCTGGGCTTTAAAACACTATCCAAAATGTCAAAAATTATGTTGGGGGAAGAAATCACAATGGATAATTTACCTGAAGATTTTTCTTGTGATGGTTTACAATATTTTATATACGCACCCATTTCTTCGATTGATGTAGAACGGAGCTTTTTGGTGTACAAAAATATGTTAGCAGATAACAGGTGGTCGTTTAAACTTGAGAATTTATTAAAATCCTGAGTAGTATCATAGTGAATAATGTTTTTTTTCCTTATATTTATAAATTAAAAAAAAATAAGGGCATATATCAGGATTGCGCATAAGTACATACATATTTTGGTAGTTTTTAGTACATAAACTTTTCGGCTCTAGTTATCATTGTACCTATAAATGTTCAAGATATTCAATTCTGTCATAAATAACTCTCTAAATCTCTTCTCTAATACCAGTCATACTTTTTGGTTCCTCAACCAATTTCTTTATCTTTCAACCTATATTCATAGAACAAAATTTATTTATTTGTAATTACATTATTTAAATATTAGTTCTTATAGTTTTTCTTCAAAACTGACGAGTAGGTAATAATAATCATAATAATAGCTTTTATAAGTTATAATAAATTAAATTTACAATCTGATATCTTAAGATACTAAATAAATTGCTAAATACTATGGCCAGTACTTTACATATATCGCTTTCTTACATTAATACCACAAAACAGAACTTTTTCTTTTTAATTTCAATCAGAATTATTGCCTTAAATGTCTATCAAACTAACTTAGAATCATTGAAACAATCGAATTGATTGGATAAAGAAGTATCATACCATTTTAAACTGATAAAATACAACACAAGGCCCTCAAAAATTAAACTTAGAAAATAAATTAAAGACGGGAAACAGCTAACAAAAACTATTCCTAAATCATCTGTACAATCATTTTGTATTAATATCAATAAAAAAGTTTCTGATTTATACAAAATAGATAATAGTTAAAACTGTAATTCATTAAATATCAATGGGCCAATTCATATTAAGCATTGTATTATTATTGGGGCTAGGATTTCTATTTATCTGCATGTTTTTTTTCCTTAAGTCTAAATTGATTGGTTGTCAGATATATCCACAATTTGGCTTATTCTTGATTAAATAGTACAATTTTTTTTTTTGCATATATTTGCATATTTTGAATATAATGCATATAATTGCATATGTATACATTTTTGAAAATCTTTTTTGTTAATTTTAAATGGTATTTATTTAATGGATGTCTATAATTATTGGTTTATTTGTCGAATTATCGTAATATTTTTATTTATATAATTAAAAATATGTGTTATTGATTATTAAAGTGGAAGCCATCCAGTCATCACTAATGTAAAATAATAATATTTAGAATTTGAAACAATAGTGAAGTTAAGTTAGGTGAACTGAACTTGAAATTTAATTTTGTTGAAGTCTAAATTTAAAGCTAACTTCTTCAATTATTTTATTCATGAAACTATGTAAGCATCCCATTAATGTAATCGATCAGTTTTCAAAATATTATTTTTTTCTTGTTTGCTAGTAAGTTACATTGTATTACTACAGCAAAATGTAATATAATCGAACTATTAACCATTAGGTATACATTTGTATTTTATACCATCTAATTTATATTTTATACAAATCATGCTTTGATTTTGTATCACAGAAACTTTCTCAAAATTGAAAATTTGAAATATTTTTATTGATATAAGTTTAGTAACAAGACAAAAAAAAACAGGAATCAATTTAACTCACTTTAATAAAAACTTTGTTTAATAGAAATCAATTCGGCGTATGTGGTAGGAACTCAGGATTCAATTCCAAACTAGCCTTTCTTGAAAAGTATTGTAATTTATAGTATCTAACAATATTTTAATACCTACATAAAAGACATAAAATACTTTATATTAACAACTCTATTAGTAATGTATCATACGTAATCTGGTCCATTTTAAATTTTAATAATTTTGTTCTAGTTTTCAAAAATATATTTTAACTTTTTTATAATTATTAATTATCTATTACTTGGATATGTCCAGAATATCTTTAATATTATGGAAATATCTTTATTAAGACAGGAGACTTCCTTTGTATTGTTCAGAATATTTCTTATGAATATTTTTTGCAATATTATAAGCAGTTTTCAATTGTGGTGTAATTCTAAACTCAGTTTCTGTACAATCATTGAACCGAGATTTTATAACTCGAAAATTCAGACGATTTGTATTATTTTTTAACATTGATAGAATTATTAATAAATAAAGTAATAAGAACATTTGTGAAGTACATACTTTTATGTTTTCAACTATAATTGTTAACAAATTTATTAATATGATTATAGTCATTACTCATTATACTTGTCTTTAATTAAAATAAAATAATATCTTGTAATCTGTGAATAAAAACAAAATAAATTATATCTTATTCTCATTATTTAATATGGAAGTATAATAAGAATGAGATTATAAAAATAATTTGAAATAATCATAATTAAAAAATATTTGATATCATAATAATAATATTGATACAATTTTGTTATAAAATAAAATAATATCATTAAATCTAATACATACGACATATAAACCAAAATTTTTGATTTGTATTATTTTGTTCTGTGTTTGTGTGTTTAATGCATTTAGTAATCATGATTATTGATAACATAAATGTATTTTGTATTTGTATTATGTTAAACTAGTTCATACAATTAAAACTGTACAGAATTAGTAAGTAAAAACAGGAAAATTTACATTAAAGATATAGGTAGTAGTGTAGTACCTACATAAGTATTTACAAGCTTACAGACTGGTATTTATGCAATCCATCCTAAGTTCATTCATCAATCACAGAGTTGTGGTATTATACAGTCCCAATGACCATGATCTCTATTAGACTCTATTCTCTACTTATCGGTTTACATGGCTACTGCCAACTCTACCTATATGCATGAATGTATTGTGTATACAGAGATATGTATGTAAGAGAATATGTTAAGTTAAAATTTTTTTATAATATATCTATAACAGTAGACATGATGTGATAATAAGGGTTATGATATTTCTATTTATTTATTTTATTTTATTATACAATGGCCACGATATACTGATAATAAGTAACTAATAACTAACTAACAAAATAAAATCCATGAAAAAGTAAATAATAAATTAATTGGAAAAATACTTTTGAAATCATATTAGATTTAAACATACTTACACAACTTCAAATTACCCTTAAAACTCGGCGAAAGAATATTAACTATTTATGATCATAGTGTATAATTATTGTTAAATTATCAGCTCGTTTATTTTCTTACATCGTAGTAAAAACCTTAATTTTATATGGGGAACAAAAGTATATTGATAACTACAATTAGAAAGGTTTAAGTAGTATTAATTATAATCACTAACATAGTTCAATGGAATTGAATGAAGGTTGATCAATTTATTGTTAGATATGCTGCGAATCTATTTGCTAATAAATATCCACAACTGACTGAAGTACATACTCAACAATCAGTAGCTATGGGCAAATGTTGGATAGTAGAAATAAAGATAAACAAATATTAACGGAAAAGCGTTTTAGTAATAAGTTCACATATTTCATTTTAAGACTTTTAATATCAAAAACTAATGAAGCATGTACAATGTAATATTATATAATAAAATGTAGTGTAATAAAAATAAATCACCACAACGAAATTTTAAAATTGTTATTTTGTATAAAATGATAAAAATGAAGATAAAAAAGTACAACTAATCAGTTCCCTAGAACTATCCAATAGGAAGAATACGCCATATCAGATAGTAATATTTTTATTATTCATTAGTTATCAAGAACTTTTATAGTTGCTTTATATTTTCATAGATCATATACGAAAATAAACACTAGAAAGTAGTTTAGATTGATGTCTCGCCATTTCCCATTAAAAATATATAATTATTCAATACGTTGATTCATTAAGTAAGTCACTATTATATAATTCATTGTGAAATTTAAAACTAATGATGAATCTATGTCTTACCTATAAAAAACGATTGTTAGTGAATATGGCCCATTAGCTTATATTACTAAGTACCTATATCATGATATTTTTTATTAATACTGCTAATAAGAGTATGTCACACCGGTATGTGTTGTCTATGTCGTATGTGTGTAAGACAATGATAACACATCCAGATGCGATGTCCTCTTAAAGTATTTATTTTACTGTTAGTATTATGGTAGGTTGAATTGATTTTTGCCAAAAACTGTACTTATTACATTATTACATAATTTAGTAGGTATATTTACTATATTTTAAGTTACTATTTTCCCTAGTGCATTCCTTAATCATTGGGAATAAAAAAGAATTTTTACACACAAAATCTATTTTCTATTTGTCGAACTTGATTTTTGCAAGTTATAGTGTCTTCAATTAACTTTTTTACCTATATGTTTTAGAATTCTATAAAATGGTCAAACATTAATTTGGCTTATTAAAAATATGTAAAAATATGATACTGATACAACTGTTTGGTCATCGATGGTAAAAAATAATGTTTTTTCGCCAGTTTTTTTTCTTAATTTAAATTCTTTAGCATATCTAAATATCAAAGTTTTGCACTAATACTTTATATAATTGGCATAATAGCAAAATTTATAATCAATTTGATTCATAAACAATATACTCGTTTGCTCATACATTACAACGATAACAGCTGTCAAAACACATACTAATTTCACTAAATAGGTAGGTACTGTTGTTTTAGAATAATTTTCAATATTCAATGTAATTTACTGTTAAAACTTGTGTGAATGTAATATAACGATAAAATAAAATATAAATTGAATCACTATCTTTGCTATATAATATATTAAATATCTGAGTATATATTGAATAGATAGTATTCTATTTTCTTCTCTCTTTGTCCTCCATTGCTTAGAATATACCATAAAACGTATATTTTATGTGTTTATAGTTGAATGAATTTTATTTGAAAGATAACCACACTTTGTTTCAATGTGACGTGATTTCTAGACGTTATAAATAAAAGCAATAATCAGGACTCACAATCACAAATAACACGCCAATGTATATAAATCCTAGCTTAGATATTAGTAAGAAACATTACATTTAATTACATAACTTTTTTTACACTAACACATTTGCCGTTAAATAAATGTTGTAACTACAAAATTCATACCATTTATTATATTATTTTAAACATAACTGAATTTTAAACATTACACAATCTTCACACAGCCCAAACTATTTTTTATTTTCTAAAACGTAAAACATAACTTGAAAATAAATAAAGTATTGAGACATTAGTAAAATTATGTAATATTAAGATTATCATAATTCATATTTTTATAATATTTTATTAAGGAAATTAATTGGTGGTTGGTGAACATATTTGATTGATTTTCAATATGGACAAAAATTTTGAAGAAAACCTTAAAGTAAGTACAAAAAAATTAATATAATTCTTTCAATATTTATTTATTTTTTCATATTTTTATAATATTTAATTAGTTTATTTAGTATTAACTAAAAAAGCAAGTTTTCAAATTTTCTATTTCATAACACTGTTATTATACTCTACTATTTCTGTAAAATATTTTTATTTGGAAAATAGTCAACTTTTGTTAACTTTGAATAATACAAAAAAAAAAACAGTTTTAATTCATTATTACTTTTACTTTACAAATTTTAAAAGATATTACTTACATTATTATTATTATTTTAATTCATTTAACAGTATTTTTTTCAATAACAACATTTTTAAATTTATTTGATTAAGACAATTTATCCACAAATTATTATTTAACCATTTTTATAAATCAATTTATTTATTTATTTATTTATTTTTTTTTTAGAAAGGACGCCTGCTCATTAAACGTCTCGAAGAATTACAATATTCATATTTCAATGATCGGCCAAAATGGATAACCATACATATGGATGAACTAAAATTGTTTATAGCATCTGTTTATTATGAACGCCCATCTCTTAATAAAATCAATAACAACGAATATAACGATACAGATAATGCAGAAATATTATTTAAATTATATACAAAGGAAAACCAAGAAACTATTTTAGAAATGCAAAAGAAAATAGAGAAAAAAATTAAACGTGATTTTTATGGTAAAATTAAAGTAGGTTTAACTATGACACATAGTATTTGCAAAAAAAACTGTGATATCTGTCAAAATTTTCCTGATAAAGATATACACAAATGGTTAATACTTCGAATAAAATCGATCAAACAAAAATGTATTTTTATTGATTATCAAAACAATAGAACATACAGTGACTGGGAAGAATATTTGAAGAATAATAATCTTCCTCGAGGATTTATGTTCTACCCTATTTCTGGGTTTTATGATGCATCAAAAATGTTATATCAAAATATAACACCAGCTTCTGAAACGTCTGAAATTTTTTTAAAAATAACTGACTCTCTTTCAAAAATATTAGGGATGGTTTGTAGCGGTATAATGGTGGCAGAGGCTTATTTTCTCCCCTTAGCAGTGCCTGTTCTCATTCCAATCACTGTAGCATCTATAGTTACTTCTACATTTGTAACTGGTAGACAAATTAATGAACTATTTAACATGTACAAATATGACAATAAAATTTTAATCACACGATCTTGTCATCAATGGATTGATTTAGCAATTTCTGTAATTGGCATTATAGCAACTCCACTTCGCACATTACCTGCAATAATTTCTGAAACTTCATCTGCTCCAAAGATAGTAAAAAGTCTGACAATTTTTCGAAAAAGTGCTTGTATTACTCAATGTACATTAGAAGTCTTCCGTTTTGCTATAGAATTAATAGAAAATAATTTTCATGTAACATCAACAAATGTGTTAAACCTACGTTTGGATTTATTCATTTGTACTGGAATAATGATGGCTTCAAGTGAAATTAAAAACATTTTAAATGTAAGTACCTATGTCTTCTATTAAATTAATATATATTTTAAAGTATTGTTAACTAATAATCAAAGTCTGGACTTGTAAGCATTTTCATATTTTTACTGAGAGTATGCAATTTTATGAGAGTAAAAAATGTCAAACAATTGTGTATAGTAGAGAATGGATAACAAAAAGTTTCTTGGTGCATACAAATTCAGACTTATCCTTTAATTAATAAAAACTTGTAGATACATTATATACAAAATACATTTAAGGTGATTACAAATTATTTTTTTTTGTTGATCATTATACAAAAATATATATCAAATATCATTTTATAATAACACAGGTTATTAGTTTTAAAGTTTTATAATAACAGTAAAAGTCTTAAAATTTTAAAATTATAACATTATGCATAATCTTTTTTTCTTTGTAAAATTTTATTTTATAAGTCTGTGTCTCTTAAGAAGTTAATCATATTTGTAGTGTTTTCTATGTTTGAATTTAATAGTTAATAGGTCTATATTGAATTGAATATTGTATTTTCTGAGGGTTATATCTATTAGTGGCATTCTGTTAATTTATATTTTTCTCTTAGGTTAACATCACATATTACATATCCCGAATATGGTCTAATCAGAGATGGCTAATTATAGTTTTTCATTTTTTTTTACTCGGGTAGATAAATTGCATTTTTGATTTCTCTGAATTTTGTCTATTTTCTTGACCAGTGAATATAATTTTTATAATTTTATTAGTATGAAGTATTTAATTTGGGTTTGGATGGCCGAGTAAGATGTGGTGTTTAGAAACTGTGAGCTGCAGTTTGAGCGTGTTGCTGCTTATTCTACTTTTTCATTACCTTTTATGATGTGTGTCTTCAGAACTATTTAATATTTTTTTCTTATGCATAATTCGTTTTTTTCTTTTATTATATAGTTGTATTCTATTATCAACTGCTTGTGTTAATAAATAAAAGTAATATAATATAAAAGACAGTATTACTAAAAATATATCTTAATTATTAAATCTTTTTTTCACACATATATAATATTAAATTTAAAATAGACATTTTTAATTATAATTGTTCATTTTCATAATTTAGCTGTGCTATAATTTAAAAAATCATATTTTATGGTATCTTACATGGTATAAGTTAAATTTATTTTAACATTTTGTTGACTTAGTCAACTCAAATTATTTGTTTTTTTCATTGTTTTTTCACCTTTAAATATTCGCATATATTTTATAGTCTATTTTCAAATGAATATTGTGATGGGTCTAATCGTATAATTTATTTAGATACTGTCTCAGCAAGCTGTTTGGATACCTATTTACAAGACTCTGGAGCAATTACCTTACTGCTTGGGTTCAATACTTTGGAAGTCGGCTTACTTTTTCAAAAATCATTTGGCAGTGTTTGTGGAACGAATCAAAATGTTTCTCGAGGATAACCTCACTCCACAGAATCTGTTGTTTGCTTGGAAAATTATTCAACGTGTATTTGATAACTATAAGAAACAAACGGCTGAGCTGGACGTCGGCGACCTATTGTGGCACGTAGTGGAAAACATCGCGGAGCAAGAGAGCGTGAAGTATGTGTTGCGTGGTATGCGCATGGTAAAGCTGTTGGAAAGTCTGCGCGAGGTTGTGGTGAATAGGTCAATCAGTCCGGCCCTGGTCAAGTATTGCGTGGAGTGCGTCCTGCAAAAGGCGAAAAAGGTGTCCGTAACGCATGACCAATGTATAGCCGAACTAGCCAGGCTCGGCGAGATGGACGTTAGAAAGGTGGACAAGCAGTTTTGCACCGTGTACGGAATCGAGAGATGCGCCATGGACCAGTATGTGCTTTGGGCCATCGATGAGGTTGGCAAGGACCTGGTCGCTCTGATGGCCGAGTACAAGGAGCACGCGTCTCGTCCAGAAAACATGTTCGACGACGAAATGGTGTTTAACAAGACTGACGACGCTGGTCAGTCGGTCAAAGGCTACACATTTGTGGCGCCTTGCAGTATGCTGGATATGGAAATATGCTTGCAGTTCGCAGAAAAACTCAATTCGCAGCATCACTACGTAAGTGAAGAATTCATAAAGCCCGAGGCCGACTTGTCCCTATTGATCAAAGTTTCCGCTTTTTCGATCAATATCGTCTTCTTTGGCATCGAACTGATAAACGGCGTTCCGAAGATGAACATATGTTTTTTCGAAGAAAATCGTGATTCTACCTCGTCAGTCGAAAACCGCAAGGGTTTGAAGAAGTTGCAAGCGGCTCCTTAGACCCTTGTTGCCGAGCCGACATACATTATGTATAATATATATAATGAGTAACTAACATAAATAATATTAATAATTCTTTGGGAACATATCAAATCCTGAGGAGATCTGTGCTCAGATTTATGCATGTATGTATTTTTATACTAAGTGGAATTATAATTGTTATTGTTAAAATTTTATTCTTATAAATAGTATCTTTAGACTAATATTCATTACGTATATAATTATCATGTAAATATATAGCAATAAATTATTTACATACGTGTTTCTGATTTATAATACTATTTGAAAAATATGAATATTACTAAGTAATATTATAGGCTTGATAATATAGACTAATAGGCCATATTCACTAAGAATCGTTAGTCTTTACATTCAATGAGTACTGTATAGTACTATAATAAACTTTGGACTTTTACCACATAAACAGACTTCAATTTCAATCATAATGAAGTAGCGCACCACCTAAAATCTTTCTTCTGGCAATGTCCAATGGGAATAATGATGATACGCGGGGCTATTAAACACCGACGGGTGTCTGGTCCCTTGGTTATTATATATATATATATATATATATATTTGTCAATCTTGTACATATTATTATTTTCATTATTGTCACTAATACACTACGTATCTAGCCGGTACAAAACAATTTATTATATTATAAATATTATTATCATGTTGCGCGCGGTTATTGTTTCAATATGCCGTTGTATTTGCACGCACATGTGATTATTATTAATATTATTATATAATTATTTATAATAATGCTATTATTATGTTTATAATTTTTTAAGCCAACTGACATGAGACGATTGTTTGTCTCGTCGACAGTATTATTCTTTTTTTATATTTATCTCTAATTTTAATACTCTTTTAATCGAGTTTTACGCTCTTCAGAGCTTTATTCTTAGCTTAAACTTAAATTTAATATACTTAATTTTCTATGTACCTATTATTGTTGTGTTATGAGTTTTATTTTATTATTATTGTTGCTGAATTCCGTCTTATTATATATTATTCCTATATTAATTTATTCATTATCAAATCCACCTTTGTGGTCTCTTTTCATGTTTGGCGACCTTGCTCAAGTTATAGATAATCACTCGACATTCGGTCCCCGGATTGCTTTTTTAAGGAAGTAATCGAACGGGCAAATATATGTTCTAACACGATTACATAAGGTACATATGTAAGTTTCTACACAGTAACCTCCAGTAACCTCAATAGGTACATGTGTAAGTTCCTACGCGGTAAAAAAAAGGTACGTATATGAATTCCTACACTATGTATAATTTATAAGTTATCAATCTATTATTAGCAGTGGCGAATATAGGATTTTTTCATGTGGGGTTCTAAGATTAAGGTCTCATATTCTGTATACTCCGTCTTGAAGGGAAGGCCTATTTGTAGTTCAAAAATTAGTGTGCTTTAGTGTTTAATATTCAAATTTTCAAAAAGACGAACAGTTTCAATATGAGTAGCAACCTTAAAAATAAATGTAAAATAAAAAAAATTAAATTTTAACATGCACCACCTTTTGGATTCAAGCCTGATTATTAGTTATATCATATAATATATAATACTGTCATACATTCATTTTAATACAATAATAATTCATTTATTATGTGGTTATATTATTTCTTCATTAACTCCATCCTACTATTATATTCTTCTAAACAATATTATATTCATATCATTAGTTTGATAACTTATAGTTATACCTAATATTATAAAAAATAAATAATGATATTTTTATTTTTTTAAGACATTGTCTGTCATCAGTTTGATAACTTATTATAATATTATATAAAATATAGTATGCTAAATATTTTTAGTCATTTCAAGAAAAAAAAAATTAGAAAAATCGAAAATTTCAATTGTCCATAAATAGCTCAAAAAAGTTGTCAAAAACTGATTATGCATTAAAACATTTTAATGTTTTTTTACTATTGAGATTTTATAGAAAAAAATGCTCCATGGGAACAAACAGGACAATAAAAACAGTGCGATCAATGACAAATTAAACTAATTTTTACCAATTATGGTCAATTTTGACTATTCTTTTATATATGGTTTTAATATTGTATTATTATGAACATAGTAATTTTGTTTTCAAGCTAATTTATTTAAATTACATTTTTAGTTATGTTATTAAAATATACAACATTGTCAATCACTTAACAAAATGTATTATTAATTTTAAGTCTTGACTTGGAATTACTATCAACTAAATTTAACCTATTAAAATAAATAAACTTAATAATTTTACTCTTAAAATTAAATTAATTACTCTTTAATAATACCAACTGAAATTATTTTCAATTTAAAATCCGAGATCTTCATCAATCAAACCATTACCGCGTAAATATCCATAACATTTTTTAGATTATATTCTGCATTTTGAGTAATATTATTATTATATCTAAAATATACAACACAACATAAATAAAAATATATTATATTGAATAAATTGAATAGAAATTCAATCATATTCTGTTCAATTAACATTACTTAATGTAATGTTAATTTATGTTTTGTAATATTTTAAAATGCTGATTATAAAAATTATAAACTGATATTATTTTCTTTTTTTGTACCTCTCTACCGTTTAAAAATGGATATAGTGAACTTAAAGCTTACATAAAAAAAATTAACATAATGTTTATGTTGTGTTTGTTTTAATAAAGGTATTTACAATACTACCCTTTATGTTGATAATTAATTATTAAAATTTGACATTTACCCAGCCACTCCTCAAACCCTTACAAATTATGATAATATTATATTTGTAATTGTCATTATTAGGACGCGGAAGTTCATGCGTTTGCATGTTTTGACTGAATAGACTAAAAAATTGCTAGATCGGCTTCAACTTTGAATTATACTTATACAAATCCAAATACAACATTTTATTTTGCATATAATCGCATATTTTGGTTTTTTTAGGTATTTGCATATTTTACAACTGTTTTGTTATTAACTACATATTTGAGTCAAATATTATGTAATTGACAAAATAAATCACTCAGGAACAGATTTAGAATCAAATTTAGTTTTTATTTTTACAATTTTAGATTTCTAGCTACAGCTATTATAAGTTTAGAAACTCAGGGAACTCTTTTAATTGACGCGATCAAAACCGCGGAGAATGTGGAAAATAAATTAACTACAGTAAAATTTTCCAAAGGCATTACAATTTGTAAAAAATTTGAACAAGTTATTGAAAAGAATCTGGGCTTTAAAACACTATCCAAAATGTCAAAAATTATGTTGGGGGAAGAAATCACAATGGATAATTTACCTGAAGATTTTTCTTGTGATGGTTTACAATATTTTATATACGCACCCATTTCTTCGATTGATGTAGAACGGAGCTTTTTGGTGTACAAAAATATGTTAGCAGATAACAGGTGGTCGTTTAAACTTGAGAATTTATTAAAATCCTGAGTAGTATCATAGTGAATAATGTTTTTTTTCCTTATATTTATAAATTAAAAAAAAATAAGGGCATATATCAGGATTGCGCATAAGTACATACATATTTTGGTAGTTTTTAGTACATAAACTTTTCGGCTCTAGTTATCATTGTACCTATAAATGTTCAAGATATTCAATTCTGTCATAAATAACTCTCTAAATCTCTTCTCTAATACCAGTCATACTTTTTGGTTCCTCAACCAATTTCTTTATCTTTCAACCTATATTCATAGAACAAAATTTATTTATTTGTAATTACATTATTTAAATATTAGTTCTTATAGTTTTTCTTCAAAACTGACGAGTAGGTAATAATAATCATAATAATAGCTTTTATAAGTTATAATAAATTAAATTTACAATCTGATATCTTAAGATACTAAATAAATTGCTAAATACTATGGCCAGTACTTTACATATATCGCTTTCTTACATTAATACCACAAAACAGAACTTTTTCTTTTTAATTTCAATCAGAATTATTGCCTTAAATGTCTATCAAACTAACTTAGAATCATTGAAACAATCGAATTGATTGGATAAAGAAGTATCATACCATTTTAAACTGATAAAATACAACACAAGGCCCTCAAAAATTAAACTTAGAAAATAAATTAAAGACGGGAAACAGCTAACAAAAACTATTCCTAAATCATCTGTACAATCATTTTGTATTAATATCAATAAAAAAGTTTCTGATTTATACAAAATAGATAATAGTTAAAACTGTAATTCATTAAATATCAATGGGCCAATTCATATTAAGCATTGTATTATTATTGGGGCTAGGATTTCTATTTATCTGCATGTTTTTTTTCCTTAAGTCTAAATTGATTGGTTGTCAGATATATCCACAATTTGGCTTATTCTTGATTAAATAGTACAATTTTTTTTTTTGCATATATTTGCATATTTTGAATATAATGCATATAATTGCATATGTATACATTTTTGAAAATCTTTTTTGTTAATTTTAAATGGTATTTATTTAATGGATGTCTATAATTATTGGTTTATTTGTCGAATTATCGTAATATTTTTATTTATATAATTAAAAATATGTGTTATTGATTATTAAAGTGGAAGCCATCCAGTCATCACTAATGTAAAATAATAATATTTAGAATTTGAAACAATAGTGAAGTTAAGTTAGGTGAACTGAACTTGAAATTTAATTTTGTTGAAGTCTAAATTTAAAGCTAACTTCTTCAATTATTTTATTCATGAAACTATGTAAGCATCCCATTAATGTAATCGATCAGTTTTCAAAATATTATTTTTTTCTTGTTTGCTAGTAAGTTACATTGTATTACTACAGCAAAATGTAATATAATCGAACTATTAACCATTAGGTATACATTTGTATTTTATACCATCTAATTTATATTTTATACAAATCATGCTTTGATTTTGTATCACAGAAACTTTCTCAAAATTGAAAATTTGAAATATTTTTATTGATATAAGTTTAGTAACAAGACAAAAAAAAACAGGAATCAATTTAACTCACTTTAATAAAACAAGAGCAAAATAAAATTGAAAAGAAATAGCAGTAACTTACAAATATTCCACAAAAATGTACTTTTAATATCGATCTATGCAAGACTCTTATTTCTGAAAATATACCATTAAACAAGTTATCCAATGTAAAGTTTCGTTAATTTTTAGAAAAGTATACTAAAAATCATATTCTAGACGAATCAACACTGAGAAAATTGTACGTTGATGATATTTACAATGAAACCATCGAAAAAATTAGAACTCAAGTAGCTAATAACCACATTTGGATGAGTATCGATGAATCAACGGACGTTGAAGGACGCTTTATTACTAATGTTATCGTCGGTACTCTGGAGATTGAACATTCTGGATTCATATTTTTATTCCACTCGGAACAGTTAGAAAAAACCATTTTTTTCTACCATTAGTAAAGTTTTCGAAAAATCTATGAGCAAATTATGGCCAAATGAAATACAGCACGACAATGTACTATTATTTTTATCAGACGCGGCATCATAAATGAAAAAAGCTGGAAAATCATTAAAAGTGTTCCACTCAAAAAATGATTCATGTCACATGTGCATTACATAGAATTGCCGAACAGGTTCGTGACCACTTTAGCACTGTTGACAAAGTAATCGCAAATTGTATAAAAGTATTTAAGAAACCTACTAGAGTCGAAATATTTCAAATAGAGGCTCCAGGTATAACATATACCACTAGATCCCATAATTACAAGATGGGGATCAGGGATTAACGGTGCCATTTATTACTCTGAACATTTGAACACTGTTCGCCGTGTTATTAAAAAGCTCAATAAAGATGATGCATTGAGTATAAAATAAACTAAAAAATACACAGTTAAACCAGGTTTTGAGAGCAACCTAGCGTATATAAAATCAAACTTCACAATTCTCGTGAAAGGAATAAATAAACTACAAACAAAAGGCCATTCTTTAATAACAGCGTTAAAAATAATTGAGGACATCGAAGAATCGTTTAAATCATTACGGGGTGAAGCAGGTACAATTTAAAAAAATAAATTTATAACTGTATCTGAAAATAATAATGACTTGTCAAAATTAAAACGTATTTCCAAAATGTTGTCGGGTGAAGAGAAAAATAGCAAATTAGACGAAGATCTGGAAGAATTGACTAGTGACGATATAGTATTTTTTAAGTATTCATCTATTACATCGGTTGATGTTGAACGTTCCTTTTCGACCTACAAGTCTTTGTTGACTGATAACCGCCGGAACTTCAAATTTGAAAATTGGGCAAAACACTTAATTATTCAGTGTAACTCTGGTAATATAAAAAATATATTATTTAATTAATAAATAATAATAACTTGAATTTTATTCTTATTTATTCAGATAATTTTGAATAGTTGCGTACAAACGGTGTCATCATTCAAGGTATCAAGTTAATCAGTAGATACAATTTTTTTTAAACTGTTAACGGAGATTTTAGTTTTTTTTTTATAAATATATGATAAATTGAATAAAATTTTTATTTGTATTTATTTTTATTTGTTGCTATTTTTGATGTTTTGGGGATATATTTATAGAGCATATTTTACGGTGTTTTTGGTCATATTATAGCGCATATTTTAGGATTGTTGGTGCTATAAAATCCGAACTCTGGTGATTAGTCACCAATTAGTGATTATCGATTACTGATTTGCCTACTTAAAGACATTTAAATAGATACATATATAAAAAAATGTAGCAAAGAGATAATTAAAATGAAAAAAAATAACAATAGAAAAACAATTTTTTTTGAAACAAGAAATGTTGAAATATGAAAACAAAAATATTTCAAGATCTGAATTCGTTAAGAACATATCAAATACATTTTTATGATGTACTACATAATAACAATAAATAGTTATAAAAAAAAATTGACTTGAATCTGTATATTATATAATATATAATTAATTGTGATTTCTATGTACAGCGTTTTGGATTATATTAGATGTTAAAGACAAAAAAGCACATTTTTAACCACGCCAGTTATGTAATCGTAACAGATAGTCCTACGTCTGTAAAAGTGAGAAGGAAAATGTGCTTTATTGGAAACTAAACCTATTATAATAACCAGGGACTCACTTTACCTAATACCTTTTCAAATCCGAGACTCAGTTTACCACAAAAACGGTATTTTGGACTCAATTTGTTTAACTCCGTACCTTGTAATCAAAGATTCAAATTATTTTTCAAATAAAGCCCTTCATGGGCTTAATTTAATAATTATATGTAGTGATTTTTATTAAAACGTAATTATGACTTTTGTTTTATCATTATATCAACATTTTTTTTTATTTTCTCTTGACTTTTTATAAATTGATTTCTGTACAGAGCTTAAGAGCTTACCAGTTTTGCCAGTAGTTTTTCGATAATTTGTAAATTAAGTTCATTTAAAAATTCCTTGGGAATTGTGATTTCTGTAAATTACTTTGATTATTACTAAGAAATTTTTTACATATTTTACAAAAAGCACCACCTTTTTCAGGGGTAATACCCCCCCCCCCTTGAAATAAACAATGATTATTATTTAATACTTTTCATATTTTAAAAACAATGCTATTCGACTATTTCGATTATTAGAATTTGATACGGATTTCATTCCATCATATAAGTTGTAGTTTTGAGTCCATCCAAATTCCAAGACGTAATAAGGTAGGTAAGGTTTTACAAATTACGAAAATTCTACTTTATAATACATTAATTCTATTATTATGGAAATTAATTATTTCTACATTAGTCAGAATTTTCAAGAAAAGTAATTTTAATTTTAAAGTTTTATTTTGTGTGATAAGGTTAGTCATTGACCAACTACGAAAATAATAGGTGTTTACTACGAAAAAATATTTCATTAAACTCGTTCCATTTTTTGTAAATTAATTTTTAAAATAATGTAAATAACAAATTCCAACTTTCTAAAACTTCGAAAGTTCTCATTTAAGATTTCGATTAAAGCGATAAATATATTGATTTTACGATGTTGATACTTTATAATAGATATTTAAAATTATGATAAATACTTGCAATTTTATGTAAATGTTCCTTCTAAGTTGTTCATTTAACTATAAATTAAGTAATCTAGAAAATACTCGGTCACAATATATTATTTATAACCGTTTTAAGTTCAAAATCTTTTAAAATTATTACAATTTGTAAAATTAGTTTGTAGTTAAAAATGTATACAATTTTTAAAATTCTATCTAAAATTTAAAACATGATTTCTTATACGTTTATTCATGAGAATAATGAAAAAGCTTAGTGTCATTCTACTTATAAATATTTTTTATGAGTGAAATTTAAAATTTTTATGAAATTAGATATATTTATTTTAATTAATACCTATTATTATATAAACGTAAAATAATGATTACTTATCAAACGATTTTAGCTTTTTTGTCGTTATTCAATAAGCATCCTATAAATGATAGCGACTTCAGATATTTCAATATTTCAAAATACTTGAAAAAATTTTAAGCTATTAATAGAGATTTTATATTTTTAATACTTTTTAGTTTTTCATTTTAAAGCGTTATTGGTAAACAAATTTAGGCTTGGTTAGATCACCAGAAATTGTAATTTTTTTTCTTATTGTATCATAAAAACAGTTCGAGTTTACATACATGGTATATTGGTATCTGTATAGGTATTAGATACCTAATGGTTAATATCTATATTATTTTTCAGTTAAAAGTTTCAAATTGATCAGCACGTTAAGTCATTTTCACACGAAAAATATTCAAAAAATCTCACTTCTAAACAAACATTTGTTAATCAATAGTCAACATTAAGTGAAAATCAATCAGTATTTTTCCAAGAATTTTGTTCAGCTTTGATTACTTCCAATATACCACTGTATATCTAAATTAAAAAATACCAATTTCAGATCGTTTTTGGAAAAATATACTCATATTCGTATACCTTATGAAAGTACCCTAAGGAAGAATTATGTAATCAAATGTTACACAGACGTTTTAAAACAAATACGAGAAAATATAGAAAGTTTTTTCATATATTTTTGTATCGATGATCCACGAGGCAAATATGTTGCGAACTTTATTGTTGGAAAATTAAATGTTGACTCACCATCAAAATCATATCTTTTAGCATCTAAAGTTCTTGAAAAAACAAATAATAATACCATAGCAAAATTTGTAAATGATTGTCTTAGAGTATTGTGGTCAGAGGGAGGTAACGACGAAAAAGTTTTATTAATGTTATACGATGCCGCCCGGTCATATATGGTTAAGGCTGCATACAATTTAAAACCATTTTATTCCAATCTTATTCATGTGACTTGTGCTGCCCATGGAATTCATCGGATCGCAGAAAAGATTATGGATATTTTTCATGAAATAAGCGATTTAATTAACAACGGAAAAAAGATATTTTTGAAAACTCCTTACAGAATTCAATTATATCATGAAATATTACCTAATAAACCATTACCACCTCAACCTATAATAACTCGGTGGGGTACTTGGTTAGAATTGGCAATATTTTATGCAGATAATTTTGAACATTTTTAACAATTTTAACCTATAGGGAACGGATTTTAATTTAAATAAATATTTTTATGTAGTAATAGCTTCGGAAAGTTTTTGATGTATGTATACGTTTCATTTAATTTCAAGTAATCTGATGCTAATTTTATTTCAAATATTTTTTAAATATTTTAGAATAATTACATTTTTTTATAAATAAATACATAAATTATGTAATATTGTAGAATTTTCGTGTATATTTTAATATTTTACAATACTATATGCGATACGATTAGGTCTTTGTACTATACGCCTTTGACATTAAACGACAACGATTCGATATCTTATTTAAGTAGGAGGTAGTAATTTCAGTATTAGACTGAACCGCCGCCACTTTACATTTGAAAATTTCAAGTTATATGTCGTTTCTAACTGTTTCCCACATGAAGACTATGATGATTAAGAATTAATTTTTAATTTTTTTAATATTTTTTAATTATTTAATAATTTTATCTTATTTTTTATTTAAGTATTTAAATATTATATATCTATAAATAAATATTTATTAAGTAATAAACAAATATATATTTAAATATTTTTGATTTTATAATAAATTAAAATCCGTTCTCTAGTGATAGGATTAGGGCGTAGGCTAACTGACCGTCACTTTTCAGAATTGTTTTTCGTATGTATACAATGATAATGATACTTATATCATTGAATTTAAATTAATCTATTCAGAACAGTCATCCACTTGCCTACCTTTTTTAAAGTTGTATAAAATATAACGACATGATAAATGTTATCTTAATAAAATGATACCTAACAATAAAAAGTTGCTCGTAGAGAAAAAACCTTTATAAACTATATAATAACTAAGAAGCCTTATTATAGGCTGGATTTTTATGCCATGTATAATATATTGAACTTCTAAAACTCATTTTAAACTTGGGTCGTTCGCTTCCAATCATAGACCTATAAAGAATACTTTTTCTTATCTTAATCGTAGAAATTTTGCGGTAGACTGTAGTCGCTGACTTCGTAAAATAGAAATAAGTAGGTAGGTAAGTACCTACTAGATATAAAATATTTTTATTATAGTTGACTTGATTATTATGGAAATTAGACAATAGATCTATTCACAGTTTACTCACTTACTCATTAGGAAAAGGCGACAACTGACAAGACTTTAATAACTACTATATTTTATTATTATTAGGTAGGTAAAATTATTTTAAAATTTTATAATTTAATATTATTTTGTCCGTTATCAATGTTATCATTATCAATTTATCATGTACACATTGATAAGACTAGTAATGTCAATAGATGATAATAGCGGCATGTAGTCAGTATCATAGCTAAAGAATTAACCTACTGATGAATGGTGATTAGTGAGTACTTATTATTGTTGTATGTAGTATGATTTCAAATTTTCTTGTTTACTCGTTTTCAGTCTTCAACATTTAAAATTTCAAACACATTTTATAGCATTTCCATCTACCAGTGTGGATGAGTGTAGTATGTATCTCAAACCTCAATAATTGTGTTGCACTTTCAATTTTATATTATTCGAGAAGAACAAATTGGTAATGCTAATACACTTATTATTTTTGTTATAATTTAAAAGTTATTTTTTAACTGTTTATACAAGCTTTTATTTTAATTTTAAAAAGCTTTCTGCAATTTACAATTGTAGTCCCAATGGTTTCATGTAAACAATTCAACATAACTACATAAGTATTAAATAATATAATAGGTATGAAAATGTACAAAATCATATTTTAGTGATAGATACATTTTGCTCTTCATAACCTGAATATTGCGATTATATCATGTACAATTATATCTCACACATGCTAATTACTGGTACTTTGTTCTAAGTTAGTAACAAAAATAATCTAGTTATGAAATAATATAGGTACATTTAATGATATAACTGATTTGTTATACCTACATAATTTTATAACCAACTAAGTTTTGATACAATTTTATTTGTATTAAGCAAGATAAAAGATATTTACTCATTATTATTAGGTATCTCGATTATTTTAAAATAAAAACCTAAGAAAGTTATTTGAAAATAAAAACAGATTGTTTATAGGTAAATGTGATACCTATATCTATCATTTCTAAGTAATATTTTATTTTTTTCTGATCATAATTTGTACCACGGTTCATATAAGCACATTGTAGTATATTTTACATCAAGTAATAAATAAACAAATACCTATGTATATTGTTTTCAAGTATATTGATTAAAAATTATTAAAATTTAAAATTTAAATATAATTTTCTATTAAAAACTATTTAAAGTTTATTAGATATTTTTAATTCTGTGCATCAATGACATTCATAATATTTAAATATCTAACCGACAACTAATACATTAAATGTTCACTATGTTTTATTATTTGTATATAAATATGAATAATAATGATATAATTAATGAATTATGATAAATGAATCTTTACAGTATCAAACTACTTATTATTAATGTTATTATTTTATTGGAATAATACATTTACTAAGAATTTATTTTTTCCAATAAAATCAAAATTTGATGGTTTAAAACTGTTGTGGATTGTAATATCTTTTTGTTACATAACGGATGAAATTATCATAGTCATCTATGGATTTTTTTTTGTTGCAAATCTTAAAATAACATAAATTTGTTTTATCTGTAAAAGTGAATTATGCATTATAATATAAAACAATAAATACATAGTATACTTATAAAATCATAAATATATACAATACAGGCATGTCATTTAAGTTTTTAGTTGTGATATCACTATGTTTACAGTGAGTATGATTACATGCTATTTATAGAAATAGATTATAATGTTATGTTTACCTTGTATATAAAATAAAATTTAGGAATGCATTTTTTTATTTTGTTTTAGTTTTTGACATTTAATTGGAAATAATATATTTTTGTGATTTATTTAACACAACTTAACGATTGGGACTTTTTGTTCATTTCTCATGGTTATAATTTGTACTCAATTTTATGATTATTTGATATTTATAATGTATTTTTATTATAAATTGTGTCTTAGTAGTTGGTCAATTGTTGATTCATGGCAAAAATGTATTAAAAAAGTAAAAAAAAATTCAAAATATGAAATATGAAATAATATATTTTTGAAATATTGATTCAATATTAAATTAAAAATATATATTAGTGCTTTTGTTTTACTTTTGGTATGCCAAATAAAATATATTACAAAAAAAAAAAACATGTGTAAATACACTTAAATGATGCGCCTGATACTATATATATTATATATATATATATAGTATATTGAAATATTCATAATAAGGTTTATGACTTACGGTTTTTCTTACCACTTTTCTTTTTAAAATGTTCAATACTTTTCATATTTTGAAGGTTTTCAAACGTTGACTGTTGTAAATCCTCATTTTTTAATTCATTCTCTGTGAATTTGTCAAAATATTTGCCACTTATTGATGTCAATGACAATGGTTGATATAAATCTTTTATTTTCTCTATTTTATCATTATCTTTAATGGCATGTTGATTATTCATATCCTATTTATATAATAACTCAACAAATGAATAAAAAAACAACAGGTATAATTTTTGGTTTAATTTCATTTCATTACTTAATTTTACCTCTAAAAACTGTTTAAATAACGAAATCATATTTTCATTTGACAATTTTGAATCATCACCAAGCTCCAATCCAGTTGAACAAATTACAGTAGTTATCAATATTTGCAAGACTATTAATTTCCACCAATTTGTTGCCATATTTTTATCGTCTGTAAATATACAATTGTTATAACTTATAAGTATTATTAATTTACCATTCTTAATTATATATATATATATATATATATATATATATATATATATGATTGTTATGTAGTATGCTGCAGTATACCTGTGAATTTACAAGTATAGTGTGTGGTCTACCAGCGATTTACAAATATAATTTATGGTTTACTGCTAATGAATAAATAAAAAATAAAAAATAAAAAATAATATTATTTATAGGTTATAGGTAATATGTATTAATTGTGTCTAAATTGTTTTTAATAATATTTAATATTGTATTGTTTTATATTGATTTGTGTAATAACTGTTCAAAATACACATTATTCCATAAAAACTTCCGCCATATATCTCAAAAGACAAAAATGCAACTTTATTTTCTCTAACTTTTACCTGGTGTAAGTATAAATTCATATAATTTTCACACTTATAAAATTGGGCATTACAATTGTTTGTCATAACATTTTTATTAAATAAAACATTTGTGGTTGATTCATCACTACTTATAATTAAATAAAAATCTTTAACTGACTATTGAGTATATGGTTGTATAGAAATTGTAGTGGTGCACAATTAGTAGCATACTGAGCCTGAGCATCTGAGTCCATATCTTTACAAAATGTAGAAGCATTGTTATAAAACGTCATAAAGTATAAGGCTATAAAGATAAAGTGTTAGTGTAATAAAAATAAATTAAACCATTTCTATCAAAGAAAGTCTTAAGCCTATGTAAAAAAAGTCATCTGCAGGTAGACCATATTCTAAGTAGTCAGTAGAATGCATTTTTCGGTAGACAGTAAACTATATGACAGTCATATTCATCATATATATTTATATATTGGTACAATTATAGTTATGTTTATAACAATTTGTATCATGAATAAATAAATTATGATTTCATATCATTTAAATAATCAAATATTTTAAATTTTATGACCAAAATCTAGCTATACATATTATTTATTATGACAAAAATTATTTTAAAAAAAGTGACTGTTAATATATAATGAAAAATTTAATGTGACAACAATGAGCTTGTTTCCTATTTATTAATGCTTCAGAGAAATCAACGTTGTTATTGCCACTCGCATTTCGTTATCAACATCAATTTTGGACTGATACTTAGATTTTAATACTGCAACTGCCAAAAATTGTTGATCTAAAAATATCAATATTTACCTCGCACCTTCTTTGCTATAGCTTACATATATGCTTGCACCTCACAGTTTGGGAAATATGTTTTTAACAGATATAATAATTGTTGAGTGAATTATATTGTTGGTGGTTAAAATTTCTGAACTATTTTTAGAAACAATGTATATATGATTATGGTTATTTATTTTATAAAATATCAACTATTATATTATTTGATTGTTTTAAAAGTATTTTATAGGTAGTATGCATTTATATTATATAATAAAAGGTATTTAAAGTAAATGGTATTATTTTATTTTCATAGAGTATTAACTATTAATACACACACACACACGCATGTATATATATATAATGGTAATAGAAAGTAATATGTTTATGTTGTTTTAAGATGTTTTTATAGTTAATGGTAAAGTTAAATAAAATATATAGCAAAAACTTTATCTTTAATCTTGTTCTCATTATTGTAGTTTTCCAGTTTATGTTTTTTTTTTATAGCTTTAATATGCTTTCAAATGATATTAATAGACAATAATATTAAATACAAATGTGCATATTCAGTAAAACAATAATCATATACAATTATCTATTGCAGATATTTATTATTTTTTTAATATTAATAAGTTAATTGTACCTACATTTTAGTTAAGAATTTAGTTATGTCTATGTGGTTATTCATAGAATAATATTAATCAACATGAATAGTTTATTTGTTTTTTTAGTGATTTATTAACTACTTATTTTTTCCTTACAATATTTTTAATCTTATTCACTCAAGTACTTTTATTTTTTCCATTATGAGTATAATTAAATGGTAGAAATATACTTAAATTAAGTTAATAGTTTTATATATTTAATGCTTTTAAATGTTAGATGTAATTTATATTTAAATTAGTGCTTGAGTAAAGTTTGTGGAAGGATAGTAAAATATTGTCTTCTAATTTTTCTTAATAAGTTTTTCGGCATTTAAGTTTTAAATAACAAAAATGTTTGTGTCCTTATAGTATTCAAGATTATGATTTCTGATTAAAATATAGAAGAATTTTTGATTTACAATATATAATAAATAATTTTTAGATACTTTTGATCAATATTAACTACTAAATGTAGATAATTATGGTTTTGTTTGTTATTTTTAATTATAAAGAAAGCTCTTTTTTAAATTTTTTATTAGTTTTTGGAGTTAATTAAGTATAAGAAAATACTGTATAAAATTGATAAAATATTTAGTGTGCCCAACAAATAATAGGTTAAAATTTTGCAGTTTTTTATCAGTATTTTGTTTTACCATATTCAAAAAATAATCTGAAAATTATTCATGCATAAATATATTTACTATTTTTTTTATACAAATAATCTAATGTATATGTACTTATATTTTAATTTGAAAAGATTGTGTTTATGTTTCATATTTATTATTATATAATTTAAAGTTTTATTCCTATGATCTATATCGATTTTTTTTATTCTAATCTTATTATCTGTCAAAATTAAAGAAGGATATTAATTTAGAGTTTATTGTTTTTTCATTATGTAACAACGGAAATTGTTAAAAATTAAATTTCCCTAAATTTCTTCACCAAAGTGCTACTTAGAAATGTATTATCGTGAATGATTTTCAAATTTTTTTTTCTTGGTTATAATATTTAGTTGACAAAAATGCGAATAAAAATAATAAGTTTTGTCTGAAATATAAAAATAAATAGTATATGTAACTTGGTTGTTATATAATGAAATATTATTAATTAATATTTAATGAATTTTAACTTTATTAAGTTAAGTTTAGCCATTTATTATACATAAATTTAGTATTAACTTAATGTCTTAATTTTTTTTTTAATTTAAAGGATAATATTTCTAATTATTTAACTTAAAAAATGTCTATTGTATTTTTGTTTAGTTTGTTAACATTTTTGTTTTCGCGTAATTTTTAATATTTAGGGTTTATAAAAAAATCCAATTTCTAGGGATATTCAAACATTTTAAACTGACACATTTTTTGATTCTGAAAAGATTCATAAATGTACTTTTTAATGTTACAATGATTGTTTGTGTTTTTTTTATGTATGACGTCATCTTTAGGAACACTAAAAATGTGTCAATGTTCAATTGTTGGGGTAGTTTCCACTAGCAAATATGATCTAGTTGGTATTTTTGGAATCAATAGTCGGGAAAAACAAAATAAATACATTTATCAAAAAACTGGAATTTAGCAAAACGAAGTTTCAACAAAATGGTTTAGTAATAACTAATTTTACTTATTTTATTTTAATTAAAAAATTATTTGTGGTAGGAACATAAAAACTTCAGTTTTTAATAAAACGTTTATTTACTTATATTATTATTTTCTATTCACAATTAAATTTTTTTACATCTTACTATCTAATTACAATTATTAACACCGTAAATTAGTATGCCGAGGGTTAGTATTAATGTATAAGTTAATATCATAACCATATTGGTTTTATATAATAATTATTATTTGTTTGGATAATAGAAGTATAAAATATAAATTGTTTATAGTTTTACTTAAATAAATAGGATTATTTAACGTAACGAATGTACTTTATTAAAATACATTATTTTAGTTCTTTAAACGATTTTTTTTTTACAGCAATTAAAATAAAATCTGTTTATTTTGGACTTATAAAATTGGCTAAACCTCTAAAATTTATCAAAACACATAGGAAAAATAATTTTTAATTAGAGGAGTTCTTTTTTAATAGTAAAAAAAATGGAGTGTAGATTATTTAATGAATAAAAAAAATTCGAAGTACCTATAGATATGTGTATAACTGAGTATACAAATAACTTAATTAAGTAATGAAGTTTTCTAATTTTTTGTACCTATATTATTATGTTTTTTTTTTGTATAATATTTTAATAGAATTGGTTTTTGAATAAAACTTATCGAATTTATTCAATGTTCTGCTAGTCAATCAATTTGTCTAAAGGTATAACATTACTTATTCTCAAAATTGGATACACGAAAATGTTAGAATAGAAGTGGATAAAACAAATTATTTGAGAAGCGATGGATAATCACTTATCGTCATGCTGTTGTTCGAAATTCGAATGAAACGTAGTCCCAATTCTGTGCTGGCGCCAAATAACCAATTATTTTTTTACCGGATTCTACATAAAATGCAAAGCAGCTTCATTGATACATGTTTTCCATTTAAAAACATTGCAATTGTAAACTGACATTTACAGTTCGAAACAAGGACTTTGCCTAGTCTTATACTCTTTCTATTTTCCACATGAGTGGCATATAATTTTTATTTAAAAAGTATTAGTTGAATTGTCTTGGTATAAAAAACAATTTGTGAGTTTAAATTGAAATTCTTATTTGTTCAGTTATAAAACATGTTTATGATTCAAATGGTTTTAGAAAATGGCAGTATGTTAAGTAAATATATAAGATAATGCATTATCATAACTTATGTAATATTGAGTAGGTATATTTAAGTTTTGAACTAGAGGAAATCTAGAATTATTTTTATTAATAACAAATATTATTAAAAAGCTCGTCAAAATCTCGTTACTTACAAATTATTCTGAAGTTTTTAACAACATAAATATTTTCTGTTAAAATTTTCTTTTTATACTTAAGAATTGAAACTTGAATACAAAGTTCTTGGGTTTTATACTTATTTAAAAATTATTTTGGTTTTTAAAGCTATAAAGCATGAGAAATGTTTGATTCTTTTTGTGTAAATGTCGATAAAAAGTTATTCGTTTGGTCAAAAATCTTGAAATATTAATACAAGATTCTACATTAAGATATATTTGTACAAAAAAAAATTAATTTTTTTATATGCATTTAAAGTTCTAAGTTTTTACAAAATTTATCAAATTCCCGAGAATTTACAATCTACAAGTATTTTCTAGTAAAAAATTTATGAAATCTTTAATTTTTGTTAGGCAACGTATAAACATTTAATACAATGTTATTCATAAATATTTTATATTTAAACTAAAAATTCTCAAATATATAAATACAGTTATATTTTATAGATATTTAAACAAAATTACGTAATTAAACGATGAATAACAATGTTAATTATTTGATTATAAATCAAAAACATTACAAATTTTACTATATGTAATGAAATTTTTTATTTTATTTTATTATCTATTTTTAGTATGAACCTAATTTTACTGTTATACGGTTTTTACAGAAAAATAATATAAAATATCGAGTTTTATAAGTTGGTATAATATGTTACAAATATAATATATTATTGTAATAGTATAAAAATGAAAAATAGGTATATCAAAAAAATATATCATGAAGTAATTGGTATTTGGTGATTTAGGCTTTCCTTTCAGAATCATTTTTCATATACAATATTATATCTTTGATTTAAAATTTACCATATCTATAATAGTTACTTACATTATGTCTAATGTATAGCAGTGTGGTACCTACTTGTCTACTTTTTTTTTTATTATTTAGAAAAGTACTGGGAATTTGTTAATTTTGACTCTAGGTTCCAATTAGATTACATTTTTTACCTAGAACACCTCCCTCAAAATTAAAGACAAAAACAAGTTTTTTGGTCCTATATGTATAATAACAAACCCAAATAATTGTATTATTATGAAACCAATAGCGGCTATCCTCGCATCAATAAGAATTTTATATCTATTTTCGTAATTTGAATGTTATTTCTACATTATGAGATGTAACTTTATTTTAGTATAAAATTCTTCCAACAGAACGTTAGATAAGTTTAATTTAAATATTCTTTGATATTTTAATTCTGAAAGTAGTTACTATAAAATATAAAATAAATAGATCATATAAACGCTTAGGTTATTTGTCTTAGCTTTTAAAGATAAAAAGCCTTGTGGGGAAAACTTTGTTAATATTAACTGAAATTCTTAATTTTAGAATAATGAAAAAAAATTCCATTTGTTTTCATTTTTGTTGAAAAAATATATCAATGCCCATTGTACTAAGTTGTGTAAATTGTTAGAAAATTTTTCAGAATAACAAATTGATAGTCAGTACTGCGTACCTTTTTTTCTTATATTTTATTTATAATTGTATGCTATATAGTGTCTACTGTTTATTGAATTAAAATTTGAATTGTTTATTTTAGCTGAACTATCAGATTATGAGCCTTATAGAAATAAGTAATATTTTGCTTTAAATAACTAATTGATTAAATCGAGAATAAACTAAAAAAATTATTATTATTAATGAAAATATTAACATTCATATAATTTGGAAGTACCGTGTGTGATGGAAGGAAGGGACGAGTCCCTAGGTACCATTAGACCTACCACTCACCTATATTCAGTTGAATAACATTGTCCAATTATCCATTTAAAACAGTTGTGTTTTAATAAGTTATCAGATGAAATTATAATAACCTACTCCGATATTCAACAACAGAACATAAAAATCAAACAGATATAATACATAATATCTAATATCTGGGATTATAAAATTTATATTGGTTAGATTAAGTATGTATTTTAGTTTATGTTAGATTGAAATGTATAAAAGAATATTCACTAACTGATCAGTTAATTATGTTTATCACACACAAGTAAATTTGTCATTTGTATAAAACCAACACTGTTTATTTTTGAAAATGTTTCAACTTAGAAATGGGATATAAAAAATTGTATTATATATTTATCATTAATTTGAAATATTTATATTTAATTTTTAAATCAATACGATATTATAAATACCTTGCAATTTAATTTTAAAATTAGATAGTATTTAAATTAATTCTAGTAGATGCATGTTTAACAATTTTAGATTATTATCGTTCCATTAGTTCATTTAAAGAAAGTTTTACTATTATAATCAATCTGCTATGTGTGACTATTGTATGTATACTAAATAATAATTATATGATTTTTTAAGATATGTTTCAATTAATAATATCAAAAGCATTTAGATATCTACCAATATTGCATTAATATTAATATAATTATGTCAAAGATATAATTATTTATTGTTCCTATAATTATAGTTATATTATTAAACTATTTATACATCCATAATTTTATAAAAAATATATTATATTTTTGAAATAGAATTGGCGAACTTAAACAAATATATCATTACAAAATGTGTACAGTATGTATCACTTATTCGTATTATTTCAGTAAACCTTTGTATTTTTTGTATAGTCGTATGTTTCTTTATGATTCAGGATTCGTGTTAGTGTAACATAATTTATTTAAAAAACTATTTAACCTCCGATTCACAAAACTGTAACTAGGCCGTTGAATGTGTCTTTATAAGTTATTCGTATTGAATGGTGTATATAGTATATTAGTATATATCGTGTCTTATACTATTCATATATTTGAAATATTTACATATTTTTAATTTAGGTAATTATGATTCTTTAGAAATAAAGTTTGATAATTGTTTTAAACAAACTATATAGATAGAAAAAACAGCATAGTAAAATTGTTAAAAAATTTAAAACAAGCCATTTTTTGGTGCAAGTTTTCGGTAAGATATGATATAAATATATTATGTTTATGAAAAACTAAAATTGAAAATGATAATGTACCCTATTTTATTGTATCCAGTAATCATATTCTTAACCTACCACAAAACGATTATACAGCGATAATTAGTTAACTATAAACAATTCACAATAGTATATTTATATTTTGGTTTTCAAAATAATGCATACAATTCTGAGATAATTATTTTCATCTCAATGGAAAAGTACAAATAAAATTCACTTACATTTTAATTTTTTTTTCAAAACTTTTATGTATTCCAGTGATAACTTAAAATTGTATGCTTATTATACGACATTACAAAATAATTGTTTTAAATATTACTTAATATTACATGTCATTTGTTTATGATTTATGAACGGCTTTTTTTGTATAATTTAATGAAAAACTAATAATCAATTAGAGATACTATAGGTAATAAATAAGTAATATAAATACAATGTTAAAAAATATGTGACGAATAAAATAATATATTTTTTTAAATTTAGATAGATGGATAGGTACAGCTGTTTAAAAAAATGCATATCGTACTGTACAGATCTTTATTTGTGTCTTAAAATTAAAATACATGTAGTTATAGCAATCAAGAGTCGGGCTTATTAATTATTATGCATTATATTATATTTACCTTATTGTATATCTGTTGGAATCGATTGACTTGGTTGCTCTCGTCACTGGATAGTGTTGTTGTAATATATTCTATCGCTTGTATAATTTTTTATAATGTATGTATAGTATTAGAAAAGAGAAGCAAAAGAAAAATGGGGAGGAAATATAATCGTTAAAAACGGGTTCCTATAACGTGGTCGTGATAATAAGAAGTTATAACGATGACATTTATTACAAACGTTGGCTGGTGTATAATATATTACGATAATTTATTAAATTAGTGTAAAATATGGGGAGAGTTGGACGGTCAAAGTCAAAATGTCCGCTGGAAACGTAGCCGCCCGAGCTTTTATAACACGGCAGCCATGGCCCGCCGTACCGTTAAAAACGGTTGTCACGCTGCGGCGCGACGGTGGGAGCGCTGGCGAGCACGAATTCCCGCTGGACGTCTCTCGATTCACGATTCTCATCCCGGCTATTACCGCCTACCTGTTGCCGATAACTATATTATATTATTATTCGCGTCCCCGGGTGAATAAGTTTTCTATTAAAAAGCGCGCGTCGACGGTGATATTGTTATAATATTAATTAATAGTTACAGACAGCCGTCGTACTTATAATTTCTCAGATAATCATTTACTCATTGACTCGCCGTACATATTATTATATAATATTATGTAGGTATAACCGTGGTATTGGTCATTGCACTTATAATAATATATATTATATTATATTGTTATAGATATATGACTTATATGAGTCATTATAACAAAACACTTAAATATGCATTAAACAGTTTTAAAATGTTGTAGAACAGTAAAACGTTTTTCAGTACTATATTTTGAATTTCATGAAGTTTAAAAAATGATGTACTAATTTATTAATTAAAAACACCGAATTTCTCTTAAACAGCAAACTCTTAAACATATATATGTAGTCGACTATATACCATGTTTACTTTAGGTACTTTTCACAACAACAAAAACGATGATGAAATGAAACACGTAATATGACTTAACAGCGACTAATTAAAGTATCCTGTGATCTATTGTAAAAAACATACAATGTAAGAATGGAATCTGTGTGTAGATAAAAATATAATATAGATGGTTCATAATTTTAACTATAAATTAATATAAATCAGATATTGTTTCCGCCGTTTCTGATACATATTTAATATTTGTTTCGATTTATTTGAAGAAAAAATAAATACTAATTTAAAAATGTATGTGAAATATGCACTTAAAATATGAACGTAACTAAATGTGCATTAACACGCGAAAAAGAGTTTAATACTCAAGAAATTACTACATAGATTCCTGGTAGGTTTGAAAATGGTAGAAACAAATTTCTACATCATTAAGCTATGTTTTGAATGAATATTAGAAAACATGCAAACTCCAAAAACTCTTATATTATAAGTCCCTAGTCTTAAATTAATGATGTATACGCTGTTTGTTGTTAACGCCGCGGCGACGGTGTTCAATTATTATAGGTACACAATATGTGTAATACCCGCGGCGCGTGAGTGGTGGTATTAGTGGTAGTTTGTTGGTTCGTTGTGATGTGTGGTTAGGTAAGGGGTTGGTGGGTGCTCTCCGACGCAAGACTATATGGCTGTACTGCCGCATCAAAGAACGTATAGTTTAAAGTTTTCAAGACAGCATATTAGGTATATTATTATATACCTACATTGTAGGTAGGTACATAATACATAAATATAATATATATTAAATACGTTTATAATTACTCTGAAAATGCGCATATATCGACGGATTAGCAATTTGTTACATGTATAGATATTATATAAGTCACGAATATATGAAATTATTCAGGGACAATGCGCTTGGTTTATAGTCAGAAATTTATATGATGTTCATAACGCAAAACAGCTTTTTTATTATGTTTATTAATTAATATTCTTACGATGTTTATAAGGTATAAAAAACATGTTTATACGTTTAAAACCAAAAATAATTGAATTCGTATTATTAAATTGTTTTCAAAAGTATTATATGTTGGGACTCACGACTCACGGGTGTATGCATTTGTTTGATTGTAGCAAATGACGGAGAAGATTGTTTGATCTAATTTATTTTAGCTTAGTGTGTATAAATTAGCGTTTCTCTAGCAAGATAGATAAAACTATTTAATTAATTTAAAAACTATATAAAATACATTTGTTATTTACATATTACAAGTATATTAGTAGTTAATAAACTACTAATGTGTAACTATAATTATCTTAGTGTACTTGATATTAATAATATAAGATTAGAACTATACTTGCAAGTTATACCTTAATACGATAATATAGGTATAATTATAGCATATAATATTAAAACCATACCATCTGACATCGAGGGAGATGGTATTCTGTGTCAATTTTATTACTTCTAATTTGCACTAAAATAAAAAAAATAATATATTATATGTATTTTGTGCCACATTTAAAAATTAGTTTTGGTAATTTGTACCACGACAGAAAACGAAACGGAATATGTAATCTGCATGCGTCTGCTTTTAACTTCAATTAATAGAATACTTATATGTATTTATTCATATAATTATAATATGCTTGCTTTTTATATGTTTATTTTTAATAAACGGAATTGTACTTATTTAATACTTTTTTTTAAAATAATTTTTAAATTGATTGATTAATAATTAAAAATATAGGTAATTTATTAATCTATAAATACAATTGCTTAGTTATTTTAAAGTTACGCTAATTATAATTTGAATAAGGTGAATAATGGCGTAAAATGTAAACTACAATTTTTTGAAGGTACAAGATGTCGCAGATTGTATAATACGTTTTTATTCAATTTTTTGTAGCGCAAACTACAACCTTAACAAGTTGCGAATATTACCAAAATTATTTTTAGATGTATGGTGCAAATTACATATATTATTTTGCGGGAGGGGGGCTGTTTTTGACTCAAATTACATACGCACGACATTGACCGTCACGAGACCGTGATTTAAAAACTTTTTGTTTTACCACAAAATACATTGCATAAACATTTAAAACGTATTATTTTTAGACGTTAAATTGCATAGAAAAAATTACAAATAATTTTAAAATGTACGACAAACCTTCCGATGTTGATTTTTTTTGTTAAATTTAATTTAATTTTGCTATAACTTATAATGATGTACCTATGTATGTATATATTTTTATGTGTCAAAATTTAATAATATTTATTTTTATTAAGGACTATCTTTAATTTAAATTAAAAATCATTATCTATTATAATATTATTAACCATATATTATAGGCATAGATTTTTATTTCTACGCATTGGAAGTTCAAATTTGGACAAAATAATATATATATTTTATATATTTTAACAATAAATAACGATTTAAATTATATTTTTTATAGTTCAAAAACATTCGTGAGGACTTACAACTTTTGCGTATATTATTTTTTACTATACACAATAACTAGGGAATGGATTTAAATGCTCTAAAAAAAAAAAAACCAAAAATGCCGTAAAAAATTCGATTAAATGCACTCATAAAATTCTTTTTAAAAATTGCTCTTAAAATTATTTTTAACATTAAACAAATTTGTTTTCTAATTGCATGTGTGTATGTATTTACTTAAGTATCTACATAAGTCAGCAATAATTTCGTTTGACAACTTGTAATATTTTAACAAATGACTGTCATTATTTAATTGGTAAAAACATAAAAAATAATACAAATAGAAATACGAACAGGCAAAATAAATAATTTTTCATTTTATTTTTTTTTTTGAATGAATTTTAACTAGTTTTTTTCATCTAATTT
Source organism: Rhopalosiphum nymphaeae (assembly GCA_036289425.1). NCBI lineage: Eukaryota > Metazoa > Arthropoda > Insecta > Hemiptera > Aphididae > Rhopalosiphum > Rhopalosiphum nymphaeae. The sequence goes on along the minus strand of JAZAQC010000007.1, from coordinate 9,935,757 downwards.
TATCCATTCTTATATAAAAATGACTTAAAAACATAAAAATGTCAAAAAATGCTCAAAAAGTAATAAAATTCTAAAAATGCAAAAAAAAAATATATAATAAAAGTTACATTTTTTAATTCTTCGATGTCAAAATGAACTTTGTGAAAATAATACAATGTGAAATGCGAATAACCTTTAATAACTGTTATATTATTTAATCGTATTATAATAATTTAACAGATTTTTTGTATACGATGCAAAGATAAATTTTTATAATTGTATTGAGATATATAGCATTTGTAGCCTACGAGAATTTTCTGTTAGATGAAAGAGATCAGTAATAAATAATTATTAAGAAAGTAAATCGTATATAATTATAATTACAATATGATTTAAAAAAAGTGTTTCGGCTTTAAAATGTTAATATAATCTTCTCCGACAAAATATAATCATTTAATCTTCAGAGTATAATATAATGTTTTGAAATATTATTTCTTATACAATTTAAAGATAATAAAATTGTATTTGCGATATAGTAATTAAAACATTGTGATAAAAATAATAATGATCTGCACGTTCATAATTAATAATTATCTTAACATTCATGATAACCACAATGGCATTTTAAATATCATTATAATAAAAAAAACTTTATCAAATATAAATGTTATCCATTTCTTTAAAAATATATTTTTGCAATTTTACCTACCCACATTGTATAGGTATATAATTTTATAATATTTTGTATGAATAATGTTGCATAGATGAGTTATAACATAAATCATTCAATTTACGCGTTAGCCGGAAATGTTGACTTGAAATTTCCCTGAAGATTTGTTTTCATAAGATAAATATAAATAATAATATATACGTGATAAATAATAATAAATATATATATAAGTGTTTGTTATAAAAAAAATGTTTATTTATTAAATATTTAATATAATATTACACAATTGAATAGATTTAATTACATTTTTTAATACCTTTTTAGTTGGATCATTTTGTTATTTATATAAAAAAAATACATTCTATATCATATTTACAATAGTATAGTTAAGGTGTATACAAATATTTTGTTAAAACATTATTGTAGTGTTATTATGAAATTTTTGATTATTGAATTAATCGATTTAACGTGAATGAAATAATATAATAAAATAATGGTAATTTACGCATAATGTACGTTGAGTGGTTAGGCTTGTGACTGTTTTGATTGGTCTCTTTAGCGAATGTGTTATTATTTTCAATCAATTATTTTTGCCACATTCTAAAATCGGTCACAGGTGTTGTTTTAGAAATTATTTATTTGTTTAATAATTAATGGGAATTTCGTATGGAATTACAAAAATGATTAAACTTATAAGTTCAAATTACGTACGTATTTATTTGTAATATTTGTCTTAAATTATTTTATACTACAGTGTGATATTACAGTATTACTTTTATTTAATTACGATTCATTTGTTTATCGACATATATTCTAATAAACATGTGTTTTAAGTAACTAAAATATTCAGGAATATTTTCCTACTTTGATACTTTTTACATAGTTCATTAGGTACATTATTGCATATTTATTAAATTTTTTTTGACCAAATAGAATTTTTTTTTTAATTTATTGTTTCTTAATGATATTATTTTGTTTGGATCTTTATTATGATGATAATATAATAGTTTTAAGTCTTAATAATAATTGATTATTGAATTAATTACATTGTTGTGAAGAGTTGTTAAAATATTTTATGTATTCATTATAAATATTTGAACCATTTAATTGAAATTTTAAATAGTGTTTGATAACATTTCAAAAAATTTCGAAAATATAATTTGTGATTACATTTATGATAAACCACGTGGATTGATGAAAAAGCTGTATTTTTCAATTAATTGGTATGGTAAATAGAACATCATTTAAATGAAGTAGTCTAATAGTTTTTGATAAAATTACGGAATGTACTGAAAACTAGAGCAATTTCATTAACGATGAACACGTGTATTGAATGAAAACGGTATTTGTTTATTTTGTTGTATTGTTAAAAATGACTACGTAAAGACTTAATACTGTTAAAAAAACTGACGTTTTTTTCGTTATAACTTTAATGTGAAGTGATACAAGTGTCCGTCTCCGTATCACGTCTGGGTTTATTTTTTATCGGATTTTTATTTTCAAACCTAAACGATGAAATCTCTTTGGTGACTGCTTAACTAATTTAATTTCGCTGAACGGTGCAACCGATATTATATAGGTTAACTTTATTTCCTTACATTAGTATCGTTATTTTCCTTTTAAATTTTCATGCGCTCAAATTATTCTTATTCAATATATTTATTTATTTTATAGTTTGACAATATGGAAGGAATGTCCGAGGATAAACTTTTCGTTGCCGAAAAATCTAAAAGCAACAGGGCAAAATGTAAGAAGTGTAAAGAAGTTTTAAATCAAGGAACGTTGAGGATTGCCAAAGTTATGGCAAATCCATTTGGTGATGGAAAAATGATGGCTTGGCATCATCCACAATGTTTAGTAACTGTATTTTCTAAGCAGAGAGTATCAACGGCAAAAATTACCTGTGTGGACGATATTGGTGGATGGGATGGACTGTCCATGGAACACCAAAACGAAATATTTACGACGTTCCCTGATAGTAAGAAATAATTAATTTTAAACGTATATGTATTAGCAACTACGGATTGAAATGTATGTATGAGTATTTTTTTATATTTTAGTTCCTAAGGAGAAGTTTAAAACACACGATGACGACGAACCTGGCAAAAAAGACACACAAAAAAAAAATAAATCTATAAAAAAATCTGCGCTGTCGCTGCCACAAACGCAAGATTATTATTTTAAAGACTTTCGAAAACTGTGTTTAAGTCTCTCGCAGGAAAATAGTCATCTTCAAAAAACGTCGATTTTTAAAGAATTTATTCACAGTATTTTATCTAAAGGTATGTTTTATAAATTATTATATATGTGTTTATGTTATGATGTTTGTTTAAAGAATATAAGTATTCAAAATTAATTTTTGGTGTTGCATATTTTTTTCCTTATTAATTGTTTTTAATTTGTTTTTAATCTAAAAAAGTTATTATATGCACTTAAAAGTTTGTTATGTTTTTATATTCGGGGCAACTAATAAAGAGAAAATGAGATAATTGTTCAATACTTATAAACAATTAAAAAATATTATTAAAACTGTTAATAGCTTATTTGATCTTGTATGCTTAATTGAATCTCGGATATTATAAATTGAAATTTATTTTGTTAAATGATTTGTTTTACAGGTAATTAAAATGTACTTTGTAGTTAATATAATATCCACGTTATAATTTAAAATTGAATAGAACTTAACATTCATCTCTTATATTATTGCGATATAATTGTATCAACACGTGTACTTATATTTTTTTTTAATTTTTAATACATTTTTCGTGGTGTTTATACAGAACAGTCAAATAAAACCCGTACAGAAGGTATGTTTTTATGGTGTAAAATGTTGTTACCCAATTCAGAAAAAAGAATTTACAATCTACATTCAAAACAACTTATTAAATTATTTAGTCAAGTAAAATTAATTTTTTTATTCATTACTATTTCATTAATACATAATTATTATAATGAAAACACTTTATTTTTTATAAAAATTAATTTCTAAACTGTTCATATAATATATTTAATGAACAGTAATACGATAATATTTTATGTTATGCATAGTATGTGTAATTCTCTTATTAATTTCTGTAATATATTTTAATTATTAAAAGTTGTTCAAACAAAATGTAAACTTAATGCTGGAAGATTTGGAGAAGGGCGATGTTGCTGAAACGATAAGAATATTTTTTGAAAAAAGTAACAATGTTGATGTGAAACCAGCATCAAAATCAACTTTAACATTAGCTAAAGTAAACAGTTTTCTCGATAAATTATCAATGGAAACTACTGAAATTGCACAAATGGTCCTTTTTAAATCAATTGCAATGTTGTAAGTTAAGCTACATACCTTTATCAATACTAGATTAAAATAACTTAAATTTTAAGTTAAATATAATTTATTTTACAGATGTACTGGGAATGATTTGAAAATGATAATTCGATTGGTGATGCATGATCTCAGAATTAATTGCGGACCAAAATTTATGTAAGTTATTATAATATGATAAGAATCATTTGATGAATAAAAATTACATATGCATAATACATATGATAGATCTAAAAAATCTACTGTATTTTACTTTTACGTGTACGCATGTGAATTACAAATATAAATTACACTAGTGACTAGTTACAGTATATAGCAAATGCAAAATTTCCGTAGACAGATTGATAGACTGGCTACTAAATATTTGTATTTATTTAAAATGTCACGTGTAAATTTCTACTGGAAAATCTGTTTATTAATAGGTAATTGGGTTTAAAGTTTAAACTAAGTACAAAAATAGTGTGTAATTTATAGACAGTATTGCTAAGATATGTTCATTGTTCGCTTATATAGTCATCGCTATTAATCATCATTACGTAATAAATTAAATAACTAATCTTAAGAGAATGTCAGCACACTGTTTATTTTTTCTTTCTGGCCCATGCGCAACAAAGACAAAACGCATTTACGCAGAATTGTTTTTTATTATATTTTTGAATAATCTTAGAGTAACATCATCCATTACAAAAACGATAGAGAATAATATTTTTGAGTATATGAAATATCGATGTCTCTAAATATTGTTTCAAAACAATTAAAACATAATTTGAATTTTCAACATTTTTTTTTTAAAGTCAAATACAAAATAAAATATAAAACTGATATGTCATACTCCCAAAACTATTATCCTCTATAATGATTTTACTTTAAGTTTACTCTAAAATCATAAAAAAACGATTTTAGGTGAAATCGTTTTATTTATGTTGCGCGTGGGTCTGAGAAAGAAAACATATATTGCGCTGACATCATCTTAACATTTATTATAATTATAACAACTTTTTAAGTTTGTTTTTTAAAAAGAAGAAATGTTTATGAACACAGTTCTTTGCCTTAAAGAGCATTTTAAATAATCTTAATACATAATTAATTAAGAGAAGTGTTCATATCTGAATATAATATGGTTATTTTACTTTAGAAATTTTAAATATGCAATTTTTATTTTAATAATTTTCCGAGATTATTTTAATAGTGAACACTCTTTAGTCCGAAAAGTTTTATTCGAGTTATTACAAATTAGCATATTTCCGAAAAAGTAATATTTTTACTAATTTATTTTTCAGCGTAAGATATTTATTTTTTCAATGATGGCATACATTTTTATTTTATGATCTGGAGTAAAATATTTTTCTGAAAATTTCGTTGAAAATCGAATTTTTAACGAGTACCTAGTTAATTTGTTTTAAAATATTTACTTATACAATATACATAAATAATAAGTTAATAAATATTTCAAATTAATAGTTGAGTTGTAGTCCATCATTAAATGGAGCTATCATATTATAACTCATCTAAACTTTAAAAACTTAAATTAATTAACTAATTTGTTCTAAAGATTTTAAAATTTTCAATTCTTTATCTTGTATAAAAAAAAAAAGGTAGTTAAGTGAGTACGTTCTACTGTTATGAGTCGGTGTCGACTGAGTCACTATTAATGGTCTGTTAAATTTGAATTCAGTGTTTTTTTTATTGTATACTAAAAACAATTCTGGGCGAAAATGTTCTATCAGCTTATATAATTGGAAATTGGAATTTAAAATGTCTATGAAAAATAATTGTTCATATATTGTTTAGATTGTATATAGTTCCAATATAAACTATTTTTGAGGAATCTTGTATTAAATTTTCAAAACAGATAAAAAAGAAAAAATTTTTAAGAATTTTTAACTCTAAATATATTATAATTTTTCGCATTTTTTGTTGTAATTTTTACTACAGATACATATAAAAATTATTTAGATAATAAATACTAACTAAATAAAAACGTAACATAATCAATGATTTACGTAATTGACTTACTTCACGTCATATTTTTAATAAATGCATTTATTGTTCATCACTTGTTTGTCCCGTGAAAAATTAATATTTGTATCATTATTCATTGAGATCATAGGCGTAGAGTGATACAGTATATTAGGAGGGGGGCTGAAGCCCTACTATACATTTTTAACGTACTATTTTTTGGTGGGCTCACGAGAGTAATAATTTTAATATTATTATCATGAGCCATAAGTTCAATATAATATAAGAACAATTAATCTGAATGAAATAGATAACAAATAATTCTGAGGGGTAATATTCATACTGGTTTGCTAATCCCCTCTCCTCCCAAGCATCATACAGATAAATGAGTTAAAAATTTGAAAATTATATAGTATAATGAAAAAGATCATATAAACATTTGGTGAGAATTTCAAATAGTTATCATTTTTTTTTTTTTTGAAATTCAATAAAATATCAAAGATTGTTTGAGGAGAAATAATTAATTTATGGGTAAATATTAAGAGGACATCGCACCCGAATGTGTTGTCTCCATTTTACACACGTATGACATTGTAAATTTTCGTTCACCAGTTCCAATAGTTTGCTTTTAGTATTATATTTGTTTTTATATTAGAGTGAATTGACCTTTTAAACTTTTTTGTAAGAATATTATCTGTGTTTTCTCGTTTCTTTTACGATATTTTAATTTTTTAGTGAATTGTGAGCATTTTAAAAAGTATAGAACTAGTATTGTATCCAGGGTCGGCTTTAGTTTTTTTCCTCACTAGGCTAATTTACTTTGCCCTATTCAAAAGTTAATATTTTGGAAGGAGTAGGTTATATGAAATATGGGTATTCATTTTTTTCGTTAAACCCTTGTTTTTATTTAAAAAAAATGTTTTGACCGATCTCAGTTTTATAAAATTAAATTAAATATTCTGAAATAGTACAAGTCAAATTTTTAACCGACTTTACACATTTATTATCGTTATCATACATTAATAACAAGTATTTATTTATACATTGAAAAAATATTATTTAACTTAAAAATTAAAAATATATAAATTAAATTTATTTTTCGAACCTTGTTTGCAAAATTTTTGAATTCGAGGTTCTTCATCACTTATTTTTCAATAGAAATTGTAGCAAGGAAGACCTCAAATAGTTTTTAATTATTTTTAATTTAGAAAAACTTCTTTTACTTGATGCAATTGATACAGGCATCGTTAAAATAACTCAGAGTATTACAGCTATTTTTGGTAAACAATTTTTATTATTTATAATAATTTGTAATACTCGTACTTCCAATGGGATATTATTGGGTTTTAATAACTTGGATATTGCTACTAAACTCATCCGTATTATTTCTATTGCATCAATATTTGTTTATTAATATTTTTATTTAACATGAAATATTATTTTGGTTTTTTATTTTTTTTGTTTTTGTTGAGTAATGAACACATATTTCTGTATACTAGATTATAAAATAATTAAATCAATTTGACTCATTCGAAATTTGCCGCTCCTAAACTAGTGACGCCTTAAACGACTGCCTATTATGCTATCGCATTGGGCCGGCCCTAATTGTACCTTAACATTGTGATCTTTAAGTAACAAATTTATGAACTACATAGTTAATTATTAGTTATTCTTTAAAAATTTGACCTTTGTTATACAATAAAATGAAATTAATACAGTCTTATAATACATATTATACATTATATTATAACTATGTTTATTATATTATACTTCCATCTCCCAAGTCTCGATTTAATTTTACTCTTTATTTACAAGTGAACTCAATAATGGGCTATCTAGTTTAATATCTGTTTAAAAAAAATAACAATCCAACAAGTCAAAAATAGTGAAATATTATAAACATAAATATATGGCCTAGGTAACATATAACCTAACAATAACATTTACATTTCTTATGTTGATTGTAATTCAATAAGAATATGTAAATAAATGGATAAAGCCGTTTATCATCACATATCAGACAGGTTAAACTACTACATAAGTAATTTATAGGTACGTTTTGATATTACTTATGTTATCGATAATAATTTTTGTTTTTTTTTTTGTGCTTTTATTGAAACGATAGATCATATACTGTACTTATAATATGTAGATCTTATCTTAACCTTGTATATTTATATATTTACGATATTACAAGAATAATACATGAATAAGTCATTGTGCGTTTTAATTTGCAATAAAAGGTCTATTTTCACGTATTTGTTTGCAGCGAATCTATCATTTTTATGATAAAAAGCCATATTATTAAGAGTCTATTTTTTAAAGTTATAAGTTTGTGATATTGTTATAAAATTGATGTATATATTATATTTTATGAACGTGACTCAGTTGAACATAATTTTCATTGTTATTTCAGTTAATCGATTATTATTGGTTTATTGCAACTTTATAATTTGTTAGTGATGAACCGTGTTTTAGGAAGAAGAGTGGAGTGGATCAAATTTCCGGCGACGGCAAAAAATATCTAATTAAAATTAGTTTAAAAAATGTATAAAGTTTAAACTTACAAGTTACTGAGACAGTATAAATATTTTTATATAATTTTATCTCGAGGATGTTATGACTAGGGTTTGAACTTAAATCCTGTAAATATGTAATGATATGGATGCAATTAAAGGAAATAAATGTGATGTGAATAAAAACGTAAAATATGAATTTATTATTATTATTTATTTTTGAATTTGCATATTTTTATACTAAAAATTATTTTAAGTTTATTTTAAATTATTTACAACAGGAGTAAACCCGCGACTCGCTTATGATAATTTTATATAGTGTATTTTTAAAGTGACCATCAATATTAATTGGGTTATCCACCAGGCGGATATATAATATTAATATAATTTTCTATAGATGCTTAATATCATATCTACTAGTAATTTTAAAATTACAATAAATACCTACTATATATTATAACACATAGGTATAATGTTATAGGATTTGAATTGTAGATGTTATTGGTCGCGAATAAAATTCAAAACACGATTACAAGATTAAAATCTTAAAAAACATGTTTTATTTTTAATGTACGAAATTTTTTATATGATGCATTAAGGCATATTCTATTAAAAGTTGTATTTATATTCAAAATAAATAAAGATTATGAATTATGCACTTAGAAATCTTATATCCTCTTAAAATTAAAAATCTATAAATACAAAGTAATATTATGCATTAAATTAATCAATGTTTTTGTGTCAGAAAAAAAACTTTGAGTAAATTGAAATATTTCTTTTCTTCTGTTTATTTCCTTTCATGAATAAAATAAGTGTATAATATTAATATTTAAACGAGTAGTATAAATATATCTGAAGTCTCTTAAATTCTTAATTTAATATAGTTAAAATACAATAATAAATATTAGTAGATAAATATTGTAGAAATATGTTTGAATATATTTACCAAAACATTAAAGCTTAGACTATTTAGGTTTTAAAGCATATTTACTCTCCATGTGCCAAATAAATATTAAAAATAAATTTTACAATTTAAAACTCGGTAAAATACAATTTAAATACCTACTTAAATTATACATAGCTATAAAAAATAATTATTCTATCATTATACATAGTTGAACAAAGAACTTTTTTATAGAAATTTGTACTGTATATTATATTTTCTTTGGGATAGCCAAGATGAATTTTTAAGACCAGTTATTGTTTTCTATCTGTTTTAGATGACTCTTAATTACAATTTTTGATCTTTCTGTTTAATAATCAAACAATTTAAATATTTTTGTAACTAAAAATCAATTCAGCTTGGTCTGTTTATGATTTGTTTATATTCAACAATATTTTATTATAGCAGAAACAGAACTACAGTAACCAATGAACACTATAAAAAGTATAAAATAAATGAATAAATAATAATAATAGCTCATTAAAATATGCTCAATATATATATATATATTTTATAAATATACCTAACTTGTAGGTACATTTTTTTTAGATTTATTTTAATTGTATATACACATTTATATTTTCAGTTTAGGGGCACTTCATTCAGATGCATATGAAGCATATCAAACATCACATGATTTAAAATCTGTTGTACAAAATGCATGTTCATGTGATTCATCTAAGGTAGCTAATAAAGGAAAAATGAACATTAAATTATCTTTGTTAACACCGATTTTACCAATGTTGGTAAGTTGTTTTCCATTTAACTTCAAACTTTTGTTTTTTATTTATTTCATTGCTTTAGGCTGAACCATGCAAAAATTTAGATAATTTTTTTGAAAAGTGTCCTAATGGTATATACTCAGAAATTAAATATGATGGTGAACGCGTTCAACTACATAAAAGTGAAAAAGAATTTAAATTTTTTTCAAGAAGTCTAAAACCTGTTTTGGGACATAAAGTAATTATCATCAATTTTTACTCATATATATATTATATACCTATGTAATAAAAACCGTTTTCTATTACTTATATAAATATGATTTATTTTCAAATATTAATAGTTATAAATTTTAATTTCAGGTTGATTCATTTAAACAGTATATTCCTAAAGCTTTTCAGCATGGAAAAGAAATTATTTTAGATTGTGAAGTACTAATGTATGATCATAAAACTAATAAACCTTTACCATTTGGTACCTTAGGAATTCATAAGGTATTTTAAATCTTTTAATGAAGCATTTATAAGTTTAACTAATACAGTTAATTTTTCATAGAAAAGTAAATTTGAAGACGCTAATCCTTGCCTGTTTGTTTTTGACTGCATGTATTACAATGGTGAATCATTGTTAGACAGGTAAAGATGATAAATACTAATATATATGAAATTAATTTTTATAGTTAATTATTTTCTCTTGTAACAATTCATTATGTGATTAATCATTTTCTGATACTTTGAAACCTATACTTATCTGAAATGCATTTAATGAGTATGAATATTCACAAAGAAAATTAATGTTGACTTTAAACAAAACAATTATTAGTCTTTATTAATGTTTTGTTTTAGATCATTAAATATATTAAATTATATTAATTTGATTGACTATAAAAAGAACTTTAAATACTGCATATTTATATTTTTTTTAAATTTAATTTGAACATTTCTTGTGTTCAAAATATTACTTAAAATACTTTTAAATATGTGGTTTTTAATTAAACTAAAAGTGGTTTATTAGTTTATTTAATTAAAGTATGAATATGTTAATAATGCTTATCATTATTTATCTCAGCATACATTTTCTGTAATTATTTGTGCTCAAAATATAACTTATTGCCTGTGCACATTATTTTTGTACATTTCTGAGGTTTACCCAGGGTTTAGTCATTTAGTTTCTTTTCCATAGTTATCTGTATCATTTATACAGAGAAACCTTTATATTATAAATAGTTACAGGACCATATAAAGTATATGTTATAAATAAGCTTTAATATTTTTGAGTCAAATTCAAATACAGTAGAAACTTTTGTAACTGTCACTGTAAGGACTGTAACAATTACGGTTAACAGAAATACAACAATACAAAACATACTTTTTCATTAAACATAAATATTGTACTACGTTATTTGCAGACAAAAATAATAAATACTAATAATATATATTATGTAATAACAAAAATAATACCATACAAAAAAATACTAAATAAAATAATCTGTCATCTTCTTCTGATTATTTTTTTTTTTTTTTGAGGCACGAGCATTTGAGCGACCATGTTTTGTATTTTACATTTTTACGAAGAAATAAGACCTACGTTGCATTTGCTTCCTCTTGTACCTCAAACCAATCAATGCATTTTGATAACATTTCTTCTGCTTCTGCGTGTCTAGTTAGTGGTTTTAAGTCAAGCACTGAATCTTCAAAGTCGTCATCAACTTCTTCGCCAATGGTAGTGATATTAAAAATAATTTAATCATCATTCAAAATTTTAATGATTGCTTCATCAACTTTTTTCTGATGTTGACCGATGTCAGATAATATAGAGTAACGATTAAAAGAGTTTCTACTGTATATAAAAATAAAAATTGTCCTATTTTTATGGAAAAAAACTGGCAATAAATATTAATATATACTACTGTATTATGTATACATATAATTAAACATACATCATACATAATAATGAATATACTCAATTAATGTTATCGTTATTGGTGATACAGAATTATCCTATTTAGTCATCAAAATTGTTATGACTATCAGCATTGTGATGTAATATGTACATATGTTTGCAATTATATTTGAGTTTAAACTAAAATTATTATCCATTATCGAAATATTAGGGAAATACATTGCTATGTGTATCTGTAAAAGAAAGGATCCAGGTTAGATTTACCTAGGTGTCCAGTGTCTATTAAATCACTGCATTAAGATTTTATAATAATGAATACACAATAGAATTATAGTAATATTTGATTATATGATAATGAATGGCGGGAGGAGGAGGAGGTCGGTCCACAATACTAATTATGTAATTTATTGTATAATCTATATGAAACAAATTAATGAATTTCAGGTCAATTGTAGAACGAAAAAAAATTCTAATGCAGAATATGACTCCAATCAAAGGACATATTATGTTTTCAGAAGTTAAAGAGTTGCACGTCAGTATACAATTTTAAAATGCACAATAGTGTAAAATAATAATTTACAATTTATTAAAAGTTATTAAAAATTTATTTTAGAACTCTAAAGAACTTAAGTTAATGGTAGAACATGTATTGAAACAAGGTCTAGAGGGATTAGTATTAAAGGACCTAACAGTAAGTTTATTGATTATTTAAATTTAAATATGAATTATTTTAGTTAAAAATCCAATTTTTTTCTTTTTAATTTAACATAAACATTAATTTTTCAAACATTCAAGTATAAGTATATAGTATATATATTAAAAAAAAATTAAAGATCCCACTATGATCTGTGGATACAAAGATACCTTGAATCTATAATAAATCATTACATTTAAAACATTTTTCTTATAAAAATAATTCACATTATATTAATGATGTTTAAGCTTATTATCTGTCACTGTATTTTTGATAATTGAATTGAACAATTACTTAAATAGTATTACCAACTCTTAAATTTCATTGAGAAATTAATAAGATTATTTTAAATATTATATTTAATGAATTTTCAAAGTATTCTGCATTAGTTTATATATTTTCTATTAAAAATATATATTAATATTTAAAGATATTTAAATACAAACACAAGTTGCTAATAACTTGAAAAATATTTAATTGGTGTTAGTCAAAATCCTTTTTTTATTAAATTAATTTTACTGTGCTTAATTTTAACTTTAATACGTAAGACTTTTAAGGGGACAAATGACAATATTCATGATTTCTAGACCCTAATAATAAAAAAATAAATAATCTACTAAATTTGTCAAAATTAACATTAATTACTTAACATAATATCTAAGTATTTTGTTCAAAAATTAAAATTTATAAAATTCTATATCATTACTAACTTATTAATATGTGTTCAGTATATATAATATATATTTTATACATTTATTTTAATTTCAGGGAATTTATGAGCCTGGAAAGCGACATTGGAAAAAAATTAAAAAAGACTACTTATTTGATGGATCAATGGCCGATGCCGCAGAACTTGTAGTTCTCGGTGCTTGGTTTGGTACTGGAAATAAAGGTATTATATTAAGACTCAGAGTTTAAATTGAATCATTGAAACTTGTGCTGTATTGAATAAATAGGTGGTATGATGTCCATATTTTTAATGGGTTGCTATAATGAAGCTAAAAATAAATGGTGTACGGTGACAAAAGTACACGGTGGTCATGATGATAAAACACTAGAAAGATTACAAGTAAAATATAATTATATTTAAATTTTAAACATTTCTCCAACTATTTCACTAGAATAGTCATTTTGAAATATTATTGTATGTTGTTATTCATTTGAAACTTAATAAAGGTTACCAATATAATTTATTATAAAAAAAGATATTAATTAGCTGAACATTTAAACTTATTAAGTTGAATTTTTACATGCTCCTAGAAGGAATCTCTCAATATTAGAATTAACCTACTTGAAGTATAAGATAATAATAATGTTTATATTGATTATTCTATTAATTTGTATGTGTTTTTATAGAGATGTGGATTTACTGGTTAAACATTTTTTACAAAATAGTATCTATACTACATATTGTATAAATATACACAATTCGCTAACCTTATATATTTTTAGATGTAGTAAAATAATAGATACCCTCTATTCAAAAGTAGTAAATTTTTGAAATTCATAAATGGTAAATGTGTAAAAGTAAAAATATGTGCTAGGTTATAATAGTATTATTTAATATTTTGATAATATAATAATTTTAATATCATAAAAATAGGTACAATAGGTGCATATTTAAATATATATATATATATATAAAAGGAATGCTTGTATACATAAATATGATTCAATTTGGTGTGAAAAAATCGGTTTTTGAACAAATTTGTCATTGTTATATTAGTATAAGCATGTTTTTCTGTCATCGTTTCGTCATTATTTTTAAAATTAAATTAAAATATGTGTCCACTATTTGGAGGTTTTACCATTAAAAAGTAGTGAAAATGTTTCCGATTCTCATATAAACATCTGCTATTGGAAGTTTTCCGTTAGAGGGAGGTTTTAATATATATTTTATTTCCTTCAAATTTTCAAATAAAATATGATGTATGTTCATTTTCTATTCGTTTTAAATTAATGTTCTTTTTTCATTTTTTATACTTATCCCTAATACTTAAACCAACAAATATTGTAAATATACAGTTTGTATAGCCTTATTATAGACTAAGTAATACATAAGTATTTAAATAAAAGTCATTACTCTAGTAGTCTAGTTCAAACATATGAAATTAGGAGGTTACTCAATTTTGATAATATTCAATATTTATTTTTACCCACATCTCTATTTGAATATTATGATAAAGTGTATCAATTATATTTTTGTTATATTGTGGTTAATGAACTTGATGATATATGATTTTATGTTTTCAAATATATTTATACTTAATTATTTTAGGATGAATTAAAAATGATCAAAATTAGTAAAGATCCAGAAAAAGTTCCAGAGTGGTTAAAATGTAATAAAACTATGATTCCTGATTTTGTAGCTGAAGATCCTAAAGTATGTATTACAATAACTTTGAAAATTAAAATGTTATATTAATTTTAATAAAATATTTCTATTATTTTATACTATTTACTATAGAAATTTTAAACATACCACACAATTACTAAATTTATCATTTTCTATACACAATAAAAATATTTGAATTTCTTTAATTTGCTATTTTTATAAATATTGATAAAAGTTTTTATAAAAAGCTTGAAAATGTAATATAAAGTGGAGAACCTAATTTATTTGCTTTTAGAGAAAATATTGAAATAAATATTTTTATAAAACAGTTTGTTTATAAAAAATTGAAATTGAAATTTTTAATGAAATTGAATATTGAATAATAACTTACCATTTTTCTAAAAAATTATTTTGGTTTTAAGTTATTTTATTGTAGTCCACCAAAAAATATTAATTTAAGGAGCATAACATTTTTCAGTTTTTGACATTATGTTACCTATGATTTTATTTTCTTACACAATGTCATTTTCAAAAGATTTAATACTAATTTTAAACTATTTATATCACAAATTTATTTGTACTATTCTACTGTATGTTACAGTATTATGTATCAATATTAACTTTAAGTTAATAACAATAATATATGGTTTATTATTTTAATATATATTATAATAATTATTATAAATGCAAAGTTTTTTCGCAAAAATTAGTTTAACCCACTAAGTAATACACTTGGAATAATATAAATGAATTATAAAATATCCTTAAAAGTTGAGATGACACACCATCTCCAATCACAATCGTTTTTCGTATGCAATGATATTGAGTTCAAATCCTAGGTACTTAATAGTCAATGACCTTTTATTATTTGTGACTGTCTTTAAAGGTTTTTTAATTCTTAATTTTAAAGTTAATTAAAATTTGTAGGGATTAAAATTGTTCCTTCTGGAATTATTATATCTAACAATTATAAAAAACTGAATTACATTTTTCAGAAAATACATTGATATTTGCATAATTATCTAATAATTGTTTTATTCTTAAAATTGTAGGTAATAATATATATACAGAGTGAATAAGATGATTTTTCCAATTTCAAATACTTACGTATTTTTAGTTTTTTGGTTTAGATTGATGATGTATTAAATTGATAAATAATGTTTAAAATATATTTAATAATACGTATAAAGTTTAAATATTATATATGGCTTCTCTTTGTCCGTGAATAACATCTAGTTCAAATTAAAATTTATTTCATGCATATCTGTTGTAATTAACTCTGCTAATAATTTAGTTTGTTGCTAATGATGATAATGGTGTTACATACACAGTATCTATAACATATCTCTAAAAGAAGTAGTGTCATGGGCACATGGCATAAGTTTAGGTTTACATAGGAAGCTAAGTACCAACATTTTGAATTACTCTGTGTATTATAATACTTATTTAAGGGCCGCTACATCAACAATTTCTTTTCTGTCCATCTCCCACATAATATAGGAGCAAAGATATTCCGTATTTTCACGATTACGACCCTCTGGTTCAGTTTAGAGCAAAGGCACCTATTATATATTTTAAAAAGAAAAATATTTCCTGTGTATTGATCGGATTGATTTTTAATATTTACATTTTTTATAATTATAAGCATGTTTTAATTTAAAACATTTTCTATTATTTTTAACCATTAATAGGTTATTTAAAAATGTAAATATTAAAAATCTATCCGGTCAATATACAGGAAATATTCTTATTTATAAGCTATAATATAATGGATACCTTTGCCCTAAACTGAATTAAAAAGTCGTAATCGTGGAAATACGTAATATAATCTTTGTTCCTAAACATTATGTGGGAGATAGATAGAGAAAACAAATGTTAGTGTAGCGGCCTCTTAATAGGTAATAATATAATAAATAGGTCTTATTACAAACATATTAATATTGTGATAAACATTTTTAATAATAAGAAAATATAATAATGATATAAAACAGAAAAATGTATTTGATTTTGAACGATGTGTATCTTGCATAGCTTTATATAAAAACAAAACCCTGTACATACATAACAATAAAAAAATTAATTAAAACGTAAGTATTTGACAGTGTTTTGATTAATAAAAATTCACAATTCTCATAAACATTAATTATATTTAATAATTGTTTTTGATTAATTTGTTTTGCTTCAAGTTAAAACTTTAGTAGGAGATTTAAGTGGATTAGCTAAGAACCTAAACATACTTCTATGTAAAAATATGTTAATTTAACTATTAAATAACATATTTTTTTAATGACTATATAATTTATAGAAAATGCCAGTTTGGGAAATTTCTGGAGCAGAATTCTCTCAAGCTGAAGTGCACACTGCTAATGGTATATCAATTAGATTCCCTAGAGTGACTAAAATTAGAAAAGATAAAAATTGGAAAACTGCTACATCATTAAGTGAATTGCAAGTAAGTCGAGATACTATTAAAATATAGGTACCTTTTATAATTTAAGTTAATTGAATTTAACTTTTTTTAAATAATGAACAATTCATTTTTAGAAATTATATGAAGCATCCAAAGAAACTGACAATTTAAATATTTTTTCATACCTAAATCCAGAAAAGAATGCTAGTTCTGATAATGAATCACAAGCGTCACCGGAGAAACGAAAAAAAAAGATTAAGGTAAGTACAGTAAATTACTTCTTTTTAATTAAATTAAACATAGTTGTCACTTATATTATATATAAACAGTTTTTATTATTTTTAAATAGATCCTTTTCGGTTAAAAAGTTTTAATTTAGTATAATTTGCACTATAGTTTTATTATTATAAATATAAACGTATATAAAATTATAATATACTTTGTATAGCCAGATTGCGTATTGTATGCATACTTTTAACTTTTTCAGCTTGTCTATAAACGCTAGGAAATAGCAATATATTAAAGTTTTAATTATACGCATTATATTATAGTTTATTATGTAACCACAATTAAAAATTCGTGTAATACGAAATACCACAAATTTTATTTTTATTTCTAAAACAAAACATAATAGTATTTTTTCATTCTAGAAAACTTTAGAAGTTTCTCCGTTAAAAATAAATATTGAAACTCCTGCTAAAAGAGCTAAACTTTCTGACGGACCACTACGGGTAAGATATCTCGTTTGTTTATATTTTATCACCATATTATTTTGTGTACCTAATAAGTAATAGGTATGTACTTAAGTGCATTTTGGTAAAATATAATTAAATAATTGAAATCAAAATATTTAACCAGTGTTCTATGTTCTATACAAAGTTTACGTTTGTATTTTTTATTTTTAGCGTTTACCTGATTTATTTACTGGGATCCGTGTTGTTGTGCCAGATTCGATTTCTAAAAATACGTTTTTACGATATTTTATTGCGTATCCTTTTTAAACCGTTACCTACTTATACCTGTTACATTCATCTTGTACGCAGGTTTACAATAACGATTATATGCCTTTAATATGTAAGATGTAGATGCATAATATACGTGGTTGTTTCTTGTTTTTGTACAGCAGGCTAGTATCCGGAACTACAAAAATACTATAATACTTGTATATCGATCACAGTATTTACATTTAGTAGTTAAAATTATAGTCACTTTTATAATTGTATTCACCCCGAATAAACGTTCTCAAAACGCGTTTCTGTACATAACAACCTATTTGAGTTACAAGCGTGAATAAGATTAATTAAATTTTATTTTTTTATTTAAACAATTGTGTCTATTTTTGTCTTTAATACTTAAAATTATTTTAAATAAACAATTGTAGTTCCAGTGAACCATTCCCGAGATTTGTGAATTTATCATTTCAATTTAAAAAACCAGTTTGAATAAATAATATATTATATGTAAATTTGTAATAATTATTATATATATATATATATATATATATATATATATATATATATTATATATAATATTCATTACAAATGTACATAAACTTCAGTTTTCTAAATACAGCCGAAACTTTCTATATAATGATATTTTTTTATAAAACAATTATATTTTATTAAAAAAAATGTTTCTATTAGCTAACGACAAGAATTTCTATCTAATGAAATGATTTTGAATTATTATTTTACAATAAGTTTAATACATTTTAAACTATTTTAATTTATATACAGTACACACTCGTGAATCCGGCATACAAGAGTAGGTACATACCTTCTGTCTGTATTCTGTACCAATGTACTCTACTTTGTTAATTGTAATTTGTATTAACTACCTTATACAATTAATAATATAATATTATTAATAGTACTTATATATTAATTATTTATTTATTACTATTATAATAAAATAATTATAATATATAAATACTGTATATTACGTATAATCGTGTACATTTTGTAAACATGAGTTTTTGAGTGAAGACAACATTTTTTTCAGAAAACCTTCAAGTTTGTTAAATAGAGCTTTGGCTGTATTTTAAATATTTATTTTCATATAACTATACGAGTACATTGCAGACCTTTTAGTAGACTAAGTTCTTTGCCGGTAATTGTGTGTTTATTTGTGTATCGATGATAGATTCTAGTAAATATTTTATAGCATTTTATAGGAAAACTTATAAACAATTTTATTGTTTTATTAAGTATTTTATTTAATTGATAAAATATGTAATTATTTAAAATTAGAAATTTTACAAAATTAATTATATTATTAATTATATATTTAAAAGTTAGGTATTCGATTGGAATTTATAATATTGATTTTATATAGTACAAATATTATTACTTATTATATACTATGGATACACCATACAAATTCATGTACTCTATAGTTCAATAATAATTATTATTAATAAATGTTTCTAACATATCACTAACGCATAATATGTGATAAGTAGATCATTATTATTAATTTTAGTTATTTTTAATTAAAAAAAAAATCATTACTTTGTTTGAATTAAATTTTTCTTAATACAACGTTTAGCTACGGAGGTACATCTTTAAATACACTAGACAAATTATCACCTACACATGTAATAGTTCCAAAAAAAGAACACAATGGATCAATTGAAGTAAGTGACAAGTGTTAATACAAAATCAGTTTTAAAAAACATAGGATTGTTTTGTTATTTTTGCTATTGTACTCGTACAATTTTAACATATAAATTTAAAAATAATAATCCATTTGCTTAAGTACATGGTTTTTGGTAAATTAAAAGCTATTGAAAGTATTTTTGTCAGACTTCAGTACTCATTTATATATTTTAATTTTCTTAATATATATTATAAATACTATGTCCGTGAATGCAAGTTTATGTTACGGTTTGATATACCTATTTAAAGGATAACTAGTAACAAAAGCATTAACTATTAAGTATGTATTTTATGTCGATATTCTAAATTACAAAAACAAAAAAAAATTCCATTTTACAAATACTAACAGATTACAGATCTATGAACAAATAATCTTTTTAACCTTGATAAAATTGAATTTAAGGTGCACCTGCACCTACTCTTATTTCAAAAACTTAAATTATTCAAGAAATTTAAATATAACAATATTTAATTCATAATAAATGGTATGCTAAAGAACTTGGGTGAATTTAAATATTTTTTTTGGATAAGCATAATGTTAACCCGTTTGTTAGTTTTAAAAATCGGAAGAATTTAACATCATCGTCCTGAAAAACACAATAGATATCAGCCTTTCTATTCATTTGAATAATTTATAAAAGTAACTGAATAAATTCCATTCGTGGTTATCATTGAAAATTACCTTACAGAAAATTAATCGTTCAACAAATCGCCGGTCATCCCTAATAAAATGACGGTGCGTATTGCACCAAAACTGCAGTATAATATTGAATGTATTTATACTTTATATAACCGCTTTTGATATACTCTGCCGTAGAGGAGGTAGTTGTATAATTTATATTTAATATAAATATTATATAATATTATAATATTTTATATTTATATTGATTTTTATATTTTATGTTTTATATTTATATTTACATTATGTACCGAATGAATAATTATATTATTTATGAGAATAATATTTATATTGTAAGAAAACTCGACACATTGTGCTTGATCGTATTAAAACGAATAATTTCGCGTGTGTTAAACAGAAACCAATGGCGGTGGATGAAGAGAAGAAGAGTTCGAGAGCCATCGCCGTGTGCGCACAATGGTTTTGGGACAGCATACGAAACGGAAAACTATTGCCCATAGAAAACTATCAATGATAAATCGTATATTAAAAACTTATGTATTATTGTTTTTTATTATTACTGTTTCGTTTTCCAAGATTTTGTCAGATTTTCGGCCAGTATACTATTATTACACCGTTGTTGAGCACTTGAGGGTAATATACGTCAATTATTTTATTATAGTTATAACTTATTATATACACACCAGCAGTATGAACATAATACCTGTATCAACAGTCGTGGTGTATCCATAAAATAATTACGCGATGTATATAATATACATTAAAATGGCAAATTTACACAGACCGACAAGTACAAAAATCGAAATAATTGGAAAAACAATTTGTAAGTCATATATATTTGAACCAAAATCAACTGCAAACGACACGATAATAATAATATATTCGTTTTTATGGATACATTGTCGTGCCTGTTGATTATACGTAATAACATTGATTATCTATTATCCTTAATGTCACGAATGATTTTTCGTGATTTTTAAATTTTCAAAAGTTTTTGCAGTTGTTTGTTTTGACATTAATATATCTTATGTCTGGTGATAAAAAAAAATACATATAACATAATTATGCAACGTTTTATAAACGTACCGACGATATAATTTTCGTAGCAACGTTTATTTTGTGAAGTGAAAACTAACGGAGCAACATATTCCCAAATATACATTCGAACATATCTTTGTTAAACATTTACAAACACAAACACAAAATTATAATTTGTTCTTTTTCTATCATAGACCATTAATTGAAATTACTTGTTCATATAGATAAATAAATTTTAAGATTAAAAGATATTAAAAGGAAACACTATACACATACTTCCTTTTCGTTGTAAACACACAAGGAGTAGGAATTGCTTTTATTATATTATTTCCACCCGGCCCCACATCGTTTATGTTGTAATAATAATAAAATTACTGAAGCTCTTTGATCACTCTCAGGATTGACCACGTTGATTTACAAAAACAATTCTTACAACACGCAAAGAGCCTACCGACAATACGATTAAAATTTTTAGTTTTTAAAATGGCCTATTATCTCAGCCTATACTCCGCGATTTTCAGCTTTCATGTCAGTTTGGTGGCGTTTATAAGTGTAATATATACAGTATGTCTCAAAAATTCCGTTTAACCCTTAATATCCTCGTGGCAAATCAATTTATTTAAATGTAGTTTTTATTATGGTAAAATGTTAGAAAATCTTAGTTGAAAAGTGTATAGGTATAGGTATATTTTAATTTTCAAAGATTTTAAAAATTAATTTTTATCTCATTTAGTTTTTTTTAATTTTTAAGGTAGACATTGTTTCAATAATATTTTTAATATAATTTAAAAAATAAAATATCAAAATTGAGTAAAAATTGACCAAATCACATAAATATTTCATTGATTTTCAAACTTCATTGAAAACACGTCATCGGTGCACGGAACCATGGATATGGAATACATAGAATAAGAAAATTGTCCTTAGAATGAAAAATATACGTTCATAGAATGTTACAAAAAAATAAAATAAAGCCGTACAAAAGAAAATTTGTAATAGTTTCATTGAAGAAAGGCATTTATAATCATATCGTTTTAAAAATAATATATTGATATTTATGCCATTTAATTATAATTTTCTTACTAATTACTGTTTATTACTAATTATATTACTGTAAAATTACGCAATCTAATCTATTGATTTGCCATGGAAATACTATAGCTAGATATTAAAACTTGTACACGTGTTTGAGAATCCCGTATTCATTATAATCACCAATTTGCATATATAGCACATATTTGACATGTTACTATTATGGTGACTATATTAGTATATTGCGATACTATACCGCGACCGTTGAAAACAGCGATTAAATAAAAAATAATAAAATATAAATAATAATATACTCACTTGTACATTTTTATTATTTAATTTATAATCGTCACAACGAAAGGTGTCATAATATATGTTTTACATCATATATTAGATGTTTTCTGAAGGATTGTGAGAATAAAACAATCGAAACAGCCGCGAATTGTGGTTATATAATACACTTGTAGTTGTCGTCTACAGACCTATATATATATATATATATATATATATATATATAAATATCATAGCCTAGAATTGCCCTCGGAAAGAAAGTTCGCACAAATGAGATATGCAGTTATTATAGTACTCATGTTCATTTTATTTTTTATTCGCTTTAAACTTTTAAACTTTAGTATAAAACATTTGAAAAAACAAATTGGTCCTAAGCAATTCATAATTAAAAATAGATAACTTGGGTTACTTTTTTAAAACAATATCAGAAATTCAATGATATTATATTTCGACAAATGTTGTACTTATGCGTCTTTTATGTACGTCCAAATTCAAGATTAGTAATTTTTATTGTATTTTCTGTATTTAAAAATTTTTTTTTTTTTGTTTTTATAAAATATTTTTAAAAACCTACATTCATCGGGATCCATTAGTTTAACGAAACCTGGTTCTGTGAAAAAAATTATCCCGTGGCTACAAGCAGTATTTACTTAAATAAATAATAATGATTTGCATGCTTGCATAGTTGCATATATCTACTTATAAGAAGAAAATTGTACACACAAACGATGTATGTATATAACGTATATGAATATGTGTATATATATCTGGTAGACTGTAGAGTATCATTAGATATTAATGCGACAGACACACACAGACACACACAATTCAACCAGCAGGCGGACCACAAACGGAATTCCAGACGAGTAAATTTGTTTTCTACGTGCTAACGACACGATAAGTGGGTCACTCGTACGGTGAACAGGTCAAGTTGAAGGTACTGGTTCGGTGTGACGCGATACAAGATCTCTTGATCTTGATCGTGAGCCGTCGCCGAGGTCGTGTGACGTATATGCGGCGGCGGCAGCAACGGTCGCCATTAACAAGTGTCTACTAAACTTGCGGCGACAGGTACTGGTGCACTTATGTACTGTACGCCCTGAAGCAACATTTTCTTGGCGCCCGCTCCTTCGGCCCTTCACGAGTGATCGGTATTCGCATTACAAACTTCAATCTATGATTAATCCTTATTTAATACATGTAATATTGAATATATTTTGTTGAAAGTATATAATAATATATTTAAAATAATTATAATCTTTATACAAAAACAATTGAACATAGGAAATGAAATGAAATATTCTTAGAAATAAAAGCTGCGATACACCTCCTCCACCACTAAGAATTGCTTTTTAGGTAGGTATATTCTAGTACATATTTAAATTCAAATTGAACACAGACAATGGCGGCTGACGAGATACATTCAAAATTTCCTATACAACAGAGCAAGTGCTCTTATTTTTTTTAATGTTATTTTTAGGTTGTGTTTAATAAAAAATGGAATTGCCGTAATACCGCGCTACACTGTTATATGTACGAAAAAGTGTGAAACCCGTTTATTGGTACTATATTTTTATTTTTGTCAGAGATAACAGATAAGATTTATATTTTATTACACAAGCCATATTATGTAAAAAAGTAATGAACAGGATTTACACTATGATATATGCCGTTAAATTTGACTTATTTATATACATAAATTGATAATGCAGAATATGTTTTGCTTATATAGTTCCAATGGACTGGAATCACATATCTAAATAAAATAATAATTCGAATATAACTACTTCTTATAAAAACAAGAGATTATAGTCGTAAGTCATTATATGAAACGTATTTTATTATGTGTGTTGTTCGTTGTATGCAACTGTGTTTCTAAATCAAAATGAATGAGGTATTCATACATTTTTTTTTATATAGGTTTACTTAACTAAAAAACTATTCAATTGCTGGTAAGTACATTTTAACCGTATCTGCGTCACATATTAGTAAAAACGTATATGGTATGTGACAATACCTATTGGACTTATTCTAAAAATAAATAAATAGTTACCTACATCTACATCAACAATATATTTTATTTAGTGTTTGTTGCTACGGGGAAGGGAGTTTATCAATAAGTTGTCGGGCTGAAAAACATTTACATAAGCGTTGTACCATTGATTTATTTAATTTTTATCGTACTAAAATTGGGCCCCAGGGAATTTTCCCATAGTAACCTAGGTCCCGAGAGTTAAAAGAGGAGATCCTTCTAAATGTATCATTTATAAGGCCCACATGCCTTCGGTAATAAAAAATATGCCTAGAATTAAAAAAACAAATTATAAATGTAGTTATTATAATTGCAGTGTTCATGAGTATTTGATTTTAAAATTTATTGAAATGTTTATGTCCCATATTTCTACTAATTATCTATAATAATATAATCTATAACAAATGACATCCCTTTAAATAAGCAAAATAATATTTGTTTCTCATGAACCAAAACTAAATGCATGTAAGAGTCACCCGATGGAAATCTATAGGAGTTGAAATAAATAAGCTATAACATCATTATCATCTTCCTAGTCTCAAGAATTATTTATAGATTCTTTTACTAAAACTTTTATTGAAAATGGTCTTGTACAGATTTTTGAGTCAACAGAGGAAAATCAAAGAAACATTATCATATATTGGTAAGCAATGGGTAAACGCGTTATTTTATGTGCGATCCTAGTAATTTCAGTATGCTATAAGTAATATGTATATATAGGTAAACTATTATGCGGTTACACTTTCTAATTTTGTTATTGATTTTTTTCTATACAACAATTGAATAATTCAGAAGAGCAAATTACCGAAACTATTGTGCTAGTAAATATACTTATTAATGTTAAAATGTTACTTGATTGCGCAGATTTTGAACACTATTTTCAGTTTTTCAGCAGGGCTTGGGATTAATTACAAAATCAATTTTATATAACGACAAAAAAAGTTAAAAATGCTCTACGAGAGATCAAAAATAATATAAAAATTGAAATGTTTATATAATGATATTCAAAGTTATATTAAAATTAAAATTGAATAAGAAATCAGAAAAACTATTTTACCCATTTTGACAAAACACAATAGTGGAGTGGTCTCCAAAATTGTACGTCATAATAATAGTACCGTCACCATTGATGTAAATACGCTAAAAATAAATTCAATTGGTGATACTATACACACATTGCAGTACATAAAAGTACATATTACGATTATTCACTTGACAGCTCTCTATACTTATAGCAGTTATCATATAGGTAAAATAATATTACTTTATCAAAAATTCTATACATTTTCCAAATTAAAATTTAATCAACAATTATTTACAAAGCACAAAGTATGAAAAAAGATTAGGTGGACTTGGAATTCTATCTATTAAAAAACAATCGAGCACACCAGTTAAATTTATCGACAATTATTGATAATTTTACAGACAAATGACACGCAAACAAAATTTTTATTAAACAATATTATGTTAATATTATAATGCTGTGTACCCATGTAAAATTTATTTTAAACGTATATTTAGTTTTAACTTCAATACAAATATATGGTAGGTAGGTAAATTAATTAATATAAGATTTTATTGTTTTAGAATAGAAAAAATATAATAGGCATACATATTTATGTAGTTATATGTAGGTACTAAGTAGGTAGGGTACTTCCTAGGGATTTTCAATTATTGAAATATTATGATAGCAATACTTACTTTGGTTTTTAGATGTGATACAACTAATACACCTATTATATCGACATAAGGAAACTACGTGGAACCGTTTGCGAATTTGTTGTCGCGAGAAATGATCAAAATCCGTCTGCGAGATAATCATCGGCGCTACGCGCAAACATACAATTAGGCATGTCACGCGCATTGCACGTACAATATTACCTATATAATCTATACTATATGGTTATCAACATATTAACAATACCTGCTTAGACATTTTTATTATACAGTGTGATTTACCAAGCATGCTCACTCCCATTTTTTTTCTTTTATAATATTTTAATAAATTTATTTATTTAAATTCTTATTTTTATGTTTACCTATACCAATCTTATTTTTAAATACATATATTTTTTAATACTATTCAAGATTGGATGTCCTATGACAACACCAACTACTTTTTTTCAAACGAAAATCTGCATATTTTTCTGTAAATTGTGAGTAGACGATTTTTTTGAAAAATTTAGTTTTTTGATTATTTATTATTGTGTTTATAGGTACTTAAAAGATAATAGATTCAGAAGGTAATACGGAGGACATAATAATTTGAAAATTATAGTACTTAATCAACATTCAAAATTTTATATTTCGTAAAAATTTTCCAAGTATAGTACACTAGTATCACCTATTCACAAAATCCAATATATACCTATTACTTATATTTTATATTTATGAAAAACCATTTTTAAGGACTATAATTATCGGTAGATATATGAATTTTAATAAATCAGAAACTTCTAATATTTCAAATTCTGATTTAGATACATCAAAAAGAAAATAAATTATCTGCTTAATAATTCACAGTAAAAAGGTTGTTTCATATTTGAAAATAATATAGTCTTCGAGAAGTTGTACACTTACGATGTAACCAGAAATTAGAATTTAAACGAATAACTGAAGGTATAAATGTAGATGAGCGTGATTGGTGGATCACTCTGTATGCGGTCGTTATCGTCCTCGTGCCTAAGTGTATATAACATATTATATCGATACAATGAAGCCACCGAACCTAATTCGACAAAACGAAATTATCGATAACAGCTAAATATAGGTACGCGTGCGAACTTTCATTTACAAAATATACGCACGCACGATATTGGCCGTCGTTGTCGGCGGTGGCGATCGACGTATTAAATCAAAATAGTATTTGCCAACCACTGGGACCACAACGACTACGGCAGCAGTATGTATAATAATAAAGATATATTATGTTATTATAAATCGATGTACTCGATGACAGACAGGCCCAAATACACTATATACAGAGTGATTCACTTAGTTTGGTCACTCCGATTTTTCCACTATAATCACGAATTTATTCAAATTTTTAAATAAGTACCTATAACTTTAGGTTACCTAAAAATTGAAAGACTGAGGATTGTCCCACTGAGTCGATAAAGTCTTATCTTTTCTACAAATGAGAATCAGTTATTTTCACAGTAAATTGTTTTGGAGATAATTTTTTTTAAATTTTAGGTGTATTCAAATCAAAATTCAAATTAGTAGTTTTTGAATTATTAAACTGTGTACAACAAGGGTTATATACTATAGCCCAAGATAAAATGGTATGAAGATATGGGGGCTATGATGATGGTTTGAAAATTATAGTAGGTAGTAGGTATCTCCTAATTAATATTAATTTATTACAATTTAATAATCGGTAAAAACTGTCCGAACATAATAATATGTCTACTAGATCAAGAAAAAAATCACATTTATTTTATATATTTGGTAAACCTATTATATTAAGGACTATTATCCTTAGAATGTATAAATAGTTTATAATGACTCGAAAACTATATACTTATTGAGATATTAACTTAAAATTTAAATGCAAAATCGTTTTTAAAAAAAATCTGTTTAACTACTTGCAAAGTAAAAAATAAATGAGGTTCATTTAAAAAAGAAGAAGTTAACTTCGCCACAGGAACTTTGAACGGTATAAAAAAATTCAAGCATTTTAAAATATGGTTGGTAAAAGTATCTACTTATGTAGCTCCTATTTAAAAATTCAGAAAAACAAGAATTTGAATAAATGCATTATTAAATAGGAAAATTATGAGGATAATCGTGATTATCGTATATATAGTAATTTATTCAGTGATTGGGAAGTTTTTTTTTTGTTAGTAATTAAATTATACTACGAATTACCTATCAAAATTGTAATTAAATTATCCTTAAATTACCTTGTTTTTATTTAGTCAAGTTACATTATTTAATTTTAAATTAAAAAATAACTTTTTATCAACTAAAGTTAGTTTCATATTTTATTTTTTTAAATATCACTGAAGCTTTATCAATGTATAATATACATACATTAACAAAGTAACAACAATCAACTATATAAAATTATATATGTTTATTTAAAAACCAAAAAAGACAATAGTTGTTTAACACGTCATTCTTAATTTTTTTCAATTTATTTTAAATAACAATAAATTTTCCATTTGCTAATTTAAATGTTTTACTTATTTAAAAAATACTACTTTTTTGTATGTTATATAGATATATAATGTATTTTAAATTGGGCGTATTATTACAAAAAAAAGGTAACGAATAATTTTTGTAATTTTACTACAAACAAATAACATAAATTCTTTAAAAATAATTTTTCCCACAACAACTTATAACTTGAGCTAGGTTACTTCCCAATACTGAAATCACCCTGTATATACACACTCACACACACTCACACACACTCACACACACACACACACACACACACACACACACACACACACACACACACACACACACACACACACACACACACACACACACACACACACACACACACACACACACACACATATATATATGTACGCGCGTGTACGTCGAAATCGACACGTACATCCTGGTCGATTCGATTACACTACGCGCACACCACATAATATTATATAGGTAGACACATGCGAGCGTACACGTTTAAATATCAATCGTTAAACCTCTAACAAGCCGTCAGTTGTCTTCCGTCTTCCGACCGTTCCGTCTCGCGCGCGTATTTAGGTATACACTCGCAGCACGCACGGACCGTTGCCGCCACCACCACTCGCATAATAACCGCCCAAAATACGATAATATTATATATTATAATAAAAAGTATCATTACAATAATATACGATAGAGCAGTAAGTAAATATATAACATCAGCGCAGTTCACCGCCCGCCGCAGTGATGCTGCACGGCCGTGCCGGACCTCCCTGCGCCGCTTTGCAAAGACGACGGTAGAGCCGCGCCGAAGACGATTTGTTTACATAACATAAAGGTACCTCCATACCAATAATTGCATGTAGGGACAACGACGGCGACAATTCTATAATAATATGTGGCGGATACTATTGACGGGAACGCTGCTGCAGTTGACAGGAACAATTATCCAGTGCAGGAACATCAATTTGATATTGCCCAGCGTTCCGGACGTCCTACACCCCCCGGTGCCGTCCTCCCAAGGTCCGTTTTTTATATTATTTTTTATTATTTTTGTTCATATTATGGTGAAGGTACTTGTTTGTATACAAATTATATTGTATCCCACCGGCCGAATGGCTACGGACGAAAATCTCGATTCCGTGTTCTATGTTATGGGTACTCCAAACTGCAATTTAGTATTTATTTTAGGTTTATACCTATTTCATATTTTTTAATTAATGCGAACACACAAGCGGTGAATGTAGTATTGTTAGGTGCTTGTTAATTAATTACAATAAATATATAGAATATATGAATATAAAACTGTAATATTTATTTACACTAACACAGAAAACTAATATATCATTTATTATTCGAATAAATTAACATCTAGGAATAACACTTGTATTTTTAGCGTCAAAAAAATTCATATAAGTACAAAAATCTACCATATAGAATTATAGACTGGATAAGTTTCTGAAAGTTAATCTATTCCGTATAGCTGATCGCCATAAACGATAAAGTTCAATATTTTAAGTTTATGCTACACTAATCAGATCTACAAAATTATATATATTGTGATTTTCCGTCATACTTGCACATGTCGAAATAAATACTTGAATTGTTTGAAGTTTGATAACCGAAAATTAACCATAATATTATACTTTTGTGTACACTGTATGAGCCGTTTACGATGCTAACCTAATGAAAATAGTATTGGTACGTTGCATTTATTATTTCACTCTCAACTCCTCGATTGCTGACTACTCTAACGCGGAGGAGCCTATTACCACGAGTACACGACGGTGAACGATCACTGTTACTTTTTGACTTTTTTTGTTTTTGTTTTCACTTTTTAATAATAGAAGATAACATTAAATCAGAATTGTTAACTTTAATTAATAAAGTATAATTGGTCTATCATAAAATTTAAAGATATTATGGAATAATTTAGGTTATAATATATTATTATAGGTTTTTTTGATATTATAATTTGGAATGAGTCATGATCATTTAGAAATTGAAAAATTTTAAATAGAAATCATTTGCTTAAAAATTAAAATATCGTATTAAGCAAATATACATGTATGGTATTCGGGCCTCTAAATGTCTAAGTTTTAATCCCAATTCACTCTAAAATTAAAGCTAACAACACAAATTTGGTTACGCTGAACGGAAAATTCGGTATATCTATACTTTACATAATATGTAGCCACATTATGGCTTATTATACGATTGTAAGACGAAGAGCAAAATATTATATGGGCGTGAGTATGAGGTGTCCTCTCAAAATTCTGTTAATCGAATACATTATTGTTGTTCAAATTATGTTTTTACCTAAATTAAAATATGGTAACAAGAAATTGGCAGAGCTCTTATAGGATTTAATTATTAGCTTAAAAGCAAGCAAAAATTTAAAAATATTTGACTAATTTAAAAATTTAAGTTATAGGTTAAGTTTGTGGAAGTATTGAATTTAAAATAACCTAATTATCCAAGTATAATTATAAACATATATATATATATATATTGTACTTATGTAAGGTATAACCTGTATTACGGACCTGAATATTATTTTGATAATATCAGCATTAACTATAAATATAATAATTATTATAACGTGTTAAGTGTGTATATTTTTTATTTATGAATTCAACGTTTTTAGGGAAATGGGGTTTCGCGTTTTTCGCACATCATTCTAGAAACCGTTTGATATATTTTATTAGGTATATTTTATAAGTATTACTTTTATACAGTTTTGCCGACTTTCCCTAAAATTCTTCCCACCGAAGAAATTGTCGTACTAAATATATAATATCATTTTTAACAAGTGGGCAAGGTACAAAAAAAAATCATCAAGTAGGTAACCGTTCTGTTGTACAGTAGGTGTCAAGTTTATTTCATCGCCATTGAGTAGTTAGGTCACTATAACAAATATCTTCAATTTGAATTCATTAATAACTAATAAGTCATGTTGTATACGATAAAATCTGTTTCGGAGACGTTCTAACTATTTGGTTACAATTTTAACAAATGTTCGTATTTTTTATTTCCCGATTATTTTAAAAAAATTGAAAAATTTCTTAATAAAATAACAATCTAATTTGTTATCAGAACCTCTGTCGAAGTTGATTATTGGAGTATATTTCTATTCAAAAAGTGTTTTCACACCATCAATATAAAATCAATACATTTGATCGTGGTTCCGCCCTGAACCAGTATAAAATATATAGAAATGTACGCAATATTGCGTGTGTTCAGGCTCATTGATGTTTTATATTGTGTCGTCTACATGTTATTGTTTATGTTTTTGGCGTAACACTTTTTTCCGTTTATTCTGGCTAATAAATTATGGAGAAAAAAATCGATTGAACGCGAGTCCGAAGAATGTAGCCGATCGATTGCGTTTTATAATTATAGAACGGCTCATTAGAATATGCGTCTAATAAAGTTATGAATTGCAATTATTTGTGTAATATATGGTATTATTATAATTTATATTTTATATTGAACTCGGAGAAAGTGTATTTAGCAAATTATAACAAGAGTTGTGCGGTACAAGTCGAGGGAAAGGTGGTTTCGAGGACGTACGTGTGTATTTATATGCATCTACATATAGTATATAAGTCTGCAAATTTATGAAATATGCCAAAAGTGTATAATCTATAATGTATGCAAAATATATATGTCGCACTACCTTAGTTGTATATATTTAGTGAAGTGTTTTGTCGTGGTACGAAATCGTTTTTCGGTAGAACTTGCGCGTATCTACATCAACAACGTGTATATTATTATATAGACCGTGTGTACCCATACTAAACACCGTACCTACATAATAATATAATTACTATCTTAAATATTGATACATTTAGGAAAGTTTTTACAGAGGGAAAATCACTTTTAAATTAATTTAATTATTTCCTTTACCCCATGATGCGTAGTTCTAAAATTTTAAAAATAATTAAGAACCTTTCTTTTTATTCAATTTGTCTACCTACCATTATCACTACGAACTTTTTATTTGTTCTTAAAAGAATTTAAATTTCACTTTTACGTAAATTACACTAGTGAAAAAAAAAGAAATTTTAAATTTTACTTTTGATTTTTGTAATACAAAACAAATATACATTTTAAATTGTTACATACCTAATTAGTGCTTAAGTATTAAATTTTTAACCACGTTTTTGTTATGTATGATGTAAAACCTGTAACAATTTTAATATATATATATATTCAAGTACTTATTCGTGTATATCTACTTAAAAAAATAACACTTTTAGTTCGGACTATTATTTTTTAAGAAATTATTCACAAGCGAGAAGCTTGAATCAGTTGGATCGATTAATAAAAACTTAAAATGTTGGCTTAAAAAATAGATACATACAAAAATCTATAAATAGTCTTATGTAGGGAAACCTGGTTAACGCGTATAAAGTACAAGAACTTTTTTTATTTATGTTAACTTTAGTTTTCATAAATAATGCAATTTAAATTGTCAAAACAAAATATTTATAAAGGTCTAAGTATAAGTTAGGTTAGAATTTTTATTAATATTCGTCCCTTCGTCGTGGTATATGGTTACCTTGAATGATTATTTTCATAAATAAAAGCAATTCAGACCCAATTGAAATGTATAATACATCGTAAAGTTAAAAAATAAATTCTGCTGAGTACTCGCTCTCCTATACTGTTCCTCACTATTGTATAAACAGGAAAAATAAATCTGAGCGAAACCGATGTACTGTGTCAGTCTCTATTTCTAAGGACAATATATTTTTATAATTTCTGTGATTTGTTATTCAATTAGTAACACTAGGAATGTTCAACCAACTTTTGCCAAAACATCGCATAATATATATATAGGACAGGTATTATATCTATATAATAATATATCAGTATGGTAACCAATCCATGTATTTCATTTGATGATCTACATAACTAAACGTTCTTCATAATATATTGTGTTATCATAATATAAAACTTACAGTCAACGTCTAAACAAAAAGTATCGCGAACATTGCGCTGAAAAAAGTGTGACAACTCTAAAGAAAGTCAATTGACCGTGTTGCAAAAATGGTTAGGAATGTGACTATTGGAGATATATAAAATATAATATACGAGTATACGCTGTCGAATGCATTAATATATAGCGTAGTTGTAGAAATGAGAGCTGAAAATTTGTAATTACGCTTTATAATTTATAATATACCATGTTATAGTCTTTAGACGTAGGTTAATAAAATAATATCATAATAACTGCCGGCGGAGAAGTAAAGTTGAAGATAATATGCCAAATAGCCAAATACCTACCCAGTGGTGTATTCAGGATCTTATCCCCTTGGATATGGAGAATACAATTGTTGATAGCCTACTTTATTTAATACTATTTCAGTAATAAATGTAATAAATTAGAGTAAAATTGCATATATATAATATATGGCTTCATAGTAACAAAGCATATTATATAGTATTATTACATAATATTAACTTGACAAATTAATAAAATATCAAATGTATTATTATTTGTTGTTTGAAGTAATGTATATGTAATAGATATACGTAAATATCAATAACATATAGGATCGTTTTAAAAAAAAAGTTTTGGGGAGATTACCGTAAATATGCTTCTGCTTTTGCAGTATGCAGTATTTAATTTTATGTTGTAAAGTAAAGGATATAATAGTAAAATTGCGAGTAGATAATAATTATGTTTACTTTTGTAGTTTTATCCTAGTAAATGGCGAACGAACAAATATTTCAATTAGCACACAATAATAAAATATTATCCTACTGGCTACCATAATGAAATTAAAATATATGATTATCAAATTTTAGATTTGGAGAATAATGTATTTGATTTAACAAATATAAGGATATGTGTGTTTTTTTTTGTGTATCATCACCTTTTGGAGCATTAAAAATGATGCTTGTTGAAATAATATCATATTCACGCATAAAATAATTATTTATCAAATATTAGGTACTTGAAATTTTCACCAAATGTATATGTTATTATTTTTTTATTAAAGATGGTAAATTTGAAATTTGTATTTTCGAGACATTTTTGAAATGCATATAATTAATTTTCAATTTAAAAACAACCTTATAAGCTCATTAATATTATACAAGTATATTTTTTAATTAAATTTAAAAATATAATTTATTCTATATAATCCATTTAAGCTAATCTCATTAATATACTTAATAAATAATAGGTATATAGGTATATTTATTTTTTTTAAATAAACTTTTTTCCTTAACTAATCATAAATTCACAAAATATATGTGAAAATAAACAATTATTAAAATATTGTTCCAAAATGAAAATAACTTATTAACATCACAATTCTCTACACATAATAATAACTGTAATCAAAAAATATAATAAAGATATATACACAGTTTTTTTTATTCCTAATCATTTAATATTAAATTTTAATGCAAAATTTGATATTTGAACAAAAAATAAAAAATTTAGTTATTTTATGGTAACTTAAAAAATAATATTCGTTTTATTTTAAATTAAATTTAAATTTTTGTATTTGATTTGAATAATGTCTGTGTAAAAAAATTAGAAACTTCAACCAACGGCATAATTTTAAGATAACAGTAGACAAATTCCATTGTTGGATATTTTTCATAAAAAAATCGTCATGTGCAATATTTCGATAAACTAATTATTTTGTTTATTTTTGTTGTTCAAAATGTTAATAGTTTGTTGCTACTTGCTATAATAATATAATTTGGTCCCGGCGGCAAAAGACCCAAGTACCACACTAATACCAGCACTAATTATAAAGTTGTTCGTTATTAGCCTGTAGTATATATATATCTATTTAGTTTATTATTTATATGTTTACGTCCTATATTATGTATGTAAAGATCTTTGAGTTGTTTGTACATTAAACTAATTTTATGTCTCAAGTGTATTATCGGACTTTTAAAATATTAATATTAAAATTTATACATACACCACTTACCTATATTTTTATGTTAGATATATGAAAAAAAATATATCGATATAGTTTTTTTCATTTCTATAAAATAAATAAATGTTAGTTCTCATCATATTCATTATTTTATTTAAGGGGTCGCTATATCAGTATTTGTTTTCTCTATATATTTCTCACTGTATATAAGAACAAAGATACTTCGTATTTCCACGATTACGACTTTCTGGTTCAGTTTAAGGCTAAGATACCTATTATATATTTTATAAAGGAGACTATTTCCTGTGCATTGACTGGGTAGATTATTGATATTTACAATTTTAAATATACTATTAATGATTAAAAATAATCGAAATTATTTTAAATTAAAACATGCTTATATTTATAAATAATGTAAATATCAAAAATCTATCCGGTCAATGCACAGGAAATATTCTCCTTTATAAAATGTATAATAAGTACTTTCGCCCTAAACTGAATCAGAAAGTCGTAATCGTGGAAATACGAAGTATCTTTGTTCATATTTACAGTGGAAAATAGATAGAGAAAAGAAATGATAGTGTAGCGGCTCCTTAATCTTGCTAACTATAAAGACAATATAAAACAGTGAGAAATAATCCAGTTTTTAATTATGACGTACATTACATAATTTTATATTGTATAAATACTTTAAATTACAATATTATAAATAATTTAAAATTAAAAATAATTAATATTTACTATGCAGTATATATAACTATACTGTAGCATTATGATTTTGGATACCTATTTTCAATTAAATTAATTTATTGAACAAAATATATAAATTTTAAGTACATTATAGGTCTTCACTGGCGATTGTAAATTCCACCGATTTATAGGTAGTCGATTTTCGGATTGAATTTATAACATGTAAACTCCACCGGTACGTATTCATAATCTGAAATATTTACTATTCGTATATGTTGTAAATAATAGTAATTTTTCGTTATTTTTAACTCAAAATAATTCGCCATATTTTTGAAGTTAAGCATATTTCATTAATAACTTTTGATTCTTTATAAATTTCAACATTATATCTTTGACGTTTTATTAATTATTTAACTGAATACTTACTCACGTGTGAGGGAACAATTTTAGTAAACTCGTTAATAAATTTTCATACATATGTAATAGTTTCATTTTCGCATTAATTTTAATTGTTATACTTCCAAGTATATAGGATCGGGAGATATCTGGAATAATCTGGAAAAACGTTTGAATTTTTGCATCACACTTGTTAATACAGATACAATAAAATTCGTGTTTGTCGTCGTTAATTTAAAGTAAAACAGCTTTGTTTTTTTTTATAAACAATTATTTATACTTATAACATTTATGTATAGATACTAGGTACAATATAAATATTCAAATAGAAAATAACTTTAGTTAATCGTTATGTTTGTGTTGTGGTGTGGTCAGAAAGGGATTTGACGCTCCCCTAATGGATATGCCACTGAATGACTTAATCCAATAGGTACATATAGGCTATAACGAATCAATATAGAATTACGGAAATAGTATAATACCTTACGTAAATGTGTTTTTAAAATTATTATTTACAGCCGAATACATAAAAGGAGATATGGATGATCTCTTATCTGTGGAAGACATCGATCCAGAGGTCAGACCGGGCTTATTTCAAGGCGACATGGCTATGAATAACGAGGTAAGCACATTGCATTATTGTCGGTCGACGATCAGGTTAAATTGATCCACTTCAGTTTCGGATGCAGTTTTGCTAGATCTTATTAAGTTACATGTTTATGCACCTTGTATTTGAATTTACAGATTTTCGATTATTGGCGGGTCGGCCTGCGATGGGACATTTTCCCTGAGAAACTTTGGCTTAACCGCACCGTGCCATATTTGATAAGTCCACTTTATGGTATGCATGCTATTATTTCAATAATCAAATTATTTTTATATAATATAATATATAATTATGTTTGAAAGTTATATCGAACCCACGTGTGCTTGGTATGATTACACGATCAATTGATACCGTTTTTATTTTTATATCAGGATAACATTTTTTTGTTTTTTTGTTCTAGAAACCGAACACCGAATTTTGATATACCAAGCCATTAGGACAATCAATTTTATGACTTGCATTAAATTTGTGCCATGGACCGGCAAAGAAAAGGATTATTTACTGATATGGCCGGTGAAATATCCTTCTGGGTGATTATATACAATATAATATGTATACAAAATATTATGCGAGCTGTTCTACGAATATTAATATAATATACCTTCCTTATATCTACTCATTTAGAGTAACTCACATAAGTAAAGTGGCGATAGATAAAGCTTGAAAAAATAGTTGGAATTACCAACAGTCAGGTTAACAGAGCGAAAATTGACGCCAATTTTATAATTTTAAATCTATTTACCTATATATATTTTTAAATTTATTTTTGGGTTTATGGGGTTACTCTTTTTACTTTTTTATAGTTTATACCAAATATATTTACGTGCGACGGCGAGTAATATTTTTACACACATTTTATCGTATATAATAAATGTAATATGTATACTAACTGTATGATTCGACTTCGATCGTAAAAATTCAGCAAATATGAAATACTGTGCTATACTTATATTTAGGTTTAAAGGTATACCTTAGTTTTTGTGTAGGTATATCATATCTCAATGCACTGACAAGTTGGCGTCGACGCAATAAATCATTCGGGAACAAATTTCACATTTCAGTTGCCATTTGATATATTTTCGAGTGTGGTTAAAACTATATTCTCTTTTCCTATTATCAATAAAAACAATACCTGACATTTTTGAAAAAATTGGTCGGATAGTTTTTTAATACTAATAAGCTACAACCCTACAAACATAGATACATTTATATATATATAGATCTCTTTTATTTTTGTATCCAACAACAACTCTATATTATATAAACTCAACATATTTAATTTTCATGAATCAGACCCTGAGACTAGGATGATTATGTATGTAAAATTTGGGGCAAATTGGTTTAATAGTTTCTGATAACGCAAAATACTTATAAATGCATAATCAATTTAGGTTTCTAAACATAAGTTTATCCCCATTATGCCCGTCCGTTAGTTACTAGTAGTAGGGCAGTAGTTGTTGATATTAAGGTTAGTAATTACTTTTTGTCCATAGTTACTCTTCAAGTGCCTATATATTATAATAAAACGTCCTACAGAAATATGTATTAAAAGGATTGTGGTTTGAACGATTAATGAGAAAAATATTGAACATTTGACATCACTACATCGGAACAAAATTTGTCTTTTATTCTACCATACAATGCTCTAACTGTTTATTACGTTATATTATTAAAAATAAGTTGAGAAACCGAAAATTTAGGGGATTGAGCTTTTTTAACTTTTTTTATACTTTGTATATAAATATGTAGGTAGGTACTAAAATTATTAAATTATTGACTTATAACTCGTTATAAGTTTATTATGTTAAAACATTATAAATATAATAAATAAAATAAAGTATAAAAATTGTACTCAGCAATCATAAAATAATAATTTACTAAAATATTAAAATTTATTTTAAAAGAAACCAGATTTTGTTCAATTAACATAAGTATTTTAACATTATAGGTGTTGGTCGTACGTGGGCCGTTACGGGGGACCGCAAGTTGTATCTTTGCAACCACCAGACGACACTGGAGCCAATTGCTTAGGTACCGACGGACGACCTATTCATGAATTATTACACGCTTTAGGCGTTTTTCATGAGCAATCCAGATCGGATCGTGATAAATTTGTTAAAATAAATTTTGAAAACGTTATACCACGTACGTAGTTAAAAAGTATTATTAATCTGATGACGTTGGACCACTATAGGTACATGAACATATGAATGATAATGTAATTATTGTTTTAGAATATCGTTCTAATTTTGATAAACAAAGTTTGAAAAATACCACGTATCAGTTTGAATATGATTATGACAGTGTCATGCACTATGGTAAAAACTTTTTCAGGTAAGTTCATACATCACTTTAAATGTTAGTGTGTATAGCTAAGTTGTATAGACAATTTATTTGTTTATTTGATTATATATCTAAGATTTAAGAAATCAATCATGGACTATGTGTTACTAAATCATTTTAAAGAGATGATTAGCTCACTATTAAATATTTATTTATTCATTCAATGATTAGCGACTGTTAGTGGACCCGAAATAATATATATTTTATAAATTATAATACAGGTATAAATACAATATAGATCATTTTATTTAAACCTCAGAAATCGCAAGTATATATTTTAAACTAAGTGAAACATTTTGCATTTAAATTCCGAGCAAATATTAATTTAAAAAAAGAAATGTAATTAATAATACATAATAGGAAAATCAATATATTGGATACCCATTACTTATTTATAGAGAATAAACAAGATAATACTGAATTTATAATGAAAATCATCTATATCTGTTAAGTTTAAGATTTATTAGATTGTTATTAGTTGCAGAAGAAAATTTGGTATACATTTTATAAAAATTTTTTTTTTGTTAATTTAGCATTATTAGATCTTAAAACAATATTGTAGGTCGCCCAAATTCATATACAATTTATAACATTTATGCAAAACCAACAAGTTCTGAGCCTTAGTAATAATTAATCATGAAATTTATAAAATAGAGTATAGACTATGGCCAAATCTGCAATTTATTATTCAGTAAATACTTATAAGTTATCTCACTATTCAAGGAGTATGTTTAATTAATTTTCTAATAAAATATTAAATTTAGAAGTAAACATCATCAAGTAGTGTACTAACTTATCATTTATTTTCATTAAAAAGTTATTTTACAATTTTTTTTTGAATACTAAAAGATCCAAAATTGTTATACTAAAACAATTTTTTTAAATTATAAATTACTATGATCAAAAATTATTTTTAGTAATATATAATATTACATACATAGATTGAAACATTCTAATACATAGATAGGGTAATTAATAATAGTATGTTTTTTAAACTTATTTTGTGTTTAATAACACAATTACAGAAAAATGCTAATAACATTATCATAGTAATTTTTTTGACTAGTATTGATTTTTAAAGAGGGGGAACCACTATTATTAGTTGAATTATTATTTTTACATATAATTTAATCAAATACATCAACAGTTATAACACAATTTTTTTTCTGCAGTGTTGGCAAAGGAAAGCAAACCATTGTACCGAAGATTGAAGGTAAAACAATTGGTCAAAGAAAAATGATGAGCAAAACAGACTGCTTGAAAATAAACGATTTGTATGGATGTCTAGGAACTCCACCAAATTACAACTATAAATACTATACATTATGTAATTATATGGGTCTTTAATTGGCAATTGTATTTAGAAACCAAACAAATAAACGTTAAAAAAAAATCAGACATTTGGTAATTTATTTCTAAACTATATTTAAAAAAAAAATGATAATCAAGGTAGTTTATAGCTATTAACTAAAAATTGTTGACTAAAGACTGAAGTAACTTAAGGGTTTGTTCGTAAAGGGTTAGATGTAACGCAGTTGTAAACCCAGCCTTTATTAATGATGGAGACAGTCCTTTAAAAAAACCATTAAA
The DNA here is from genome assembly GCA_036289425.1 of Rhopalosiphum nymphaeae. Classification (NCBI taxonomy): domain Eukaryota; kingdom Metazoa; phylum Arthropoda; class Insecta; order Hemiptera; family Aphididae; genus Rhopalosiphum; species Rhopalosiphum nymphaeae. The sequence goes on along the minus strand of JAZAQC010000007.1, from coordinate 9,893,943 downwards.
AGATTCTTCTTTAATCATCACATAGATACAATCCAATAATCCATTGCACATAAATTTCTAAAAAAAAGATTAATATACAATTGAACGAGTATTAATCGTAGTGCAAAATGTACACTTTGTAAAAATATAGTATCAGATGACTGTACAAGATATGAGGGCCAGTGAAATTGCTACATTTAAGTAAAAGAGTGCACGATAAAATAATAAAACACAACTAGTTTACCTTGCCAAAATCTTCTCTAGAATGGACAAAATCTTGTAATTGTAGTCGTTTTTTTATTACGTCTAGTGGGTACACAATTGTTTTTGCTGATACACCCGCTAAAAATCCAGAACTAAACTGTTTAACACTATTTATGCAGTCGTCATGAACAGCTATTTGGAAAATAAATAAAGTTAAATACATACATTGTTTATAATTACACAATAAATATTGATAAAATTACATACTTGTATTAGTACTAGTATTAGTAGAAGACAACTTTGAAAATGTATTATAAAACATGAACAAGAATCCACCTTGTAATGCATTTTGCATTATAGTAGGAAAAAACCCTCTGTAGTATGCAGATACGCCTTCCATCCTAAATATAGATATAGCCACACTTCTCATATTTATATAGACCTACAACATAAATATTAAATATATTATTTGTTTCATAATTTTTTACCTTCTTTAAAAAACATATTGTTATTTGTATAGTTCTGCATCATTATATAGTCAACACATTATTAGGCCCCTAAATAGCTACATAAAACATGGTCAAAATCATAATATGTTAATCTAAACACACAATTATTTTATGTTATATATTTAAGAGATTGAATTTTTTTTTTTAATTGTCATTAAATTTAATTTTTTGTTTAAGAAATCTTATGTTTTAGTGAGTATAGAAAAACATCCTTTTTAGTTTCTGTATGGCAATAAAACAATTATTCAAAATCATAGATTAGTGGTAATCGAGTCTATTTATGTAAGATAGGAAATTTATGTTACGATTGGTTTCAGTTATAAACATGCCGTGAATAACCCAGTAACGTGCGTTTGCTATGGAAACTTATTAAATTTAATGAATCAGGGATGCTTGATTCCCATTAAAGACGATATTCCATGGTCTATGCACTTAATAGATTTAATATCATGCAACTTTTTTCTTTGAGGTTATGTCAAATTTCAGGTTCATAAATATCAACTACGGAATCTGGTAGCTTTAAAAGAAGGGTATTCATATCGTACACGGTCTACTGCCGTTTCTACACGTCATATGCGGTCTACCGCATATTTGTCGTCTACCACATAGTTAAAAATATGAATGAATACACAAATGTAGAATTTCAATATAATATTTAAACTAACTGACAAAAAATGTAAAAATATATAAAAATATGCATTAATCAATTTAAATTAGGTACAATATAATTTCACATCTCTTAAAAAACAATCTTATTTTTTAAATGACATCATTGTTCCGCCAAATACGAGGGCAGCAATGATGGAGATGTACCATGCATTTTTTTAATAATTCAAAGTTTAAATCTTTAATAAGTTTATCGACAAAAAATTGGGAATAATTGACGGTTTTATGTATGTACCCTTTATATTCTATCTACTTATATGCAAGCCATTCATCCGAGTGTATTTCTGTGCCAACTTTAATTTCATTTTGAATTATTTCGTGTAATGTTTGTCTGTCTCTTTTTTCTACAATAAAGTATCTTGTATCAATAACACCATTTTCATCTTTTTGACACATACCAAACACCCATGGACCAGTTAGTTTTTTACCATAATTTCTATTATCAAAATCAGGTTCCTCTTTGTCACTCAATTCGTCTACATCAATATTTTCAGTAGCAATATCAACCCCCAATAATCGTCCTCTGTTGTATTAACAGGAATGACCTAAAATATATATATATAGATGCGCGGCAGTAGACCGCATATGACGTGTAGAAACATACGTGGTAGACGACAAGTGTGTGGTAGACCGCATATAACATGAATACCGAGAGAAGCAATTATTACAGTCTATTCATTGAATACCTCAAAATATTATTGAGAAAGTTGTACAAAACTTTTTATCTCGTTTGGAGCATTTATCGCCAATAGAGGACAATAATTGACCAACATTTTATTTAAAATTACATAAATAATTTAAGTTTCCAATATTACAAAATAAATTGATCACTAAATTGTTCTTTTTTTATTTGCTTTTAAAACTAAGAAGGGCATTTTTCCACACCCTATATAATGTACATTACTTGATTTGATTTTTGAGCAACTAGTCGAGTGCGCACAACATCGAATGGATATGACATCAAAGTAGCAGCAGTGGCGGATGTAACCCCACAGAGAAAATGAACACTAGAGGTCTGATTTAATTCTTTTTCTGTTGTTGATAGTAATGCCAGAGTTTTTTGAAAGACTAGAAACTAAAACCATCAATTAAATATACTATGTACATTGTACAATGAACTATAATTAAATAGGTATTATAGATATAACTTTAGGTAATATTATATTATACTTATAATCAACTATAATACATGTAACAAATAAAGAGTTCATGATTTAAAAAAAAAGATTACACATTTGTCAATCAAAGTATGATAAATTGATAAAATTTTATTTTATATTAAATTACATAATAAATAATTATCATATTCAAATTTAATTTAATTTAAAATTTTTACCATGAACTACAGTATTTTTTATATAAAATTAAAAAATTAAAAACAGTTTTTAAGTTTACATTTTTGTAAATGTATTAATTTTTTGTACAACAAAATTATCTAATGATAAAATATGGTATGAAGATCTTTAATAGAATATTTTTGTAGTTTTGATTTTGTGAGAATAAATACTTAAAAATTAAATTTAAAATGGTTTGTTGTAAACTTATACATTTAAAAATAATATTTTACGAGTATTGACATTAAAAATAAATAAATAAACATAAAATTATAAAATATATTTATTGTTATTTAAGAATTTTAAATGATTATAATAAAACTGTTTTGTGTTACATGCATAACTTTAAAATTTAAAGTTATTTTAAATTTATAATTTAGACAATTGATATCATGGATAAAAAAAACTGCTGTCTGATAAACAATGTTATAAATCCATAGTTATCTTGTCATATGCGCTCTACTGGAAACATTGTGACTGCAGTATGCACTCTATTGTATTTTACCATTGTCACTTAACAACTATATTTAGACTTTAGACAATGTATTATCGTGATAAATGGACAATGTAATGATGTAAAAGTGGTTTTAATGACAAAAATTCTTATAAATAAGTAATATATTATTAAAAATTATTTTCTATTATCATCGTTTATCATCAACATGTCATTTATTTCATAATTATTAATAATCATAAATATAAAAAATATAAATACTTGCTCCATGTCTTTAAGAAATGCATTAAATTTATAAATTAGGTAGTAGAGCGTTTACGACTAGTGTCCTATAATTGCAGGCAAACTGTAATCTGTGGTAGAATGCATACAACAAGATAACTTAAATCATCATTATTTCAGAATAATAATTATAATATGGAATAGGTATATTATATTGTTTTATATAATTATATTTAAAAGAAAAAATTGAATTTTAATTTTTTATAATTATACCTAATTTTATCATTTATGGTGAACACAACCAGGCATTAAAACCAACTTGATTGTGGAATGATATTAGTCTTTTAAATACATAAATATTATATTAAACAACTTATGTATATAACTGAAGTAATTAGAGAAAATTCTATAGTTCCATTATTTGCAGAATAATAACTGAATTACTAAATACATAGTGATAATTAATCTAATCCTAGTATTTATTACTCAGTATTTTATTGTATATTATAGTGAATAAAAATAATAATTGTAACAAAAATAAAAATTTAATAAAAAAAAAAGAAAAGTGTAATTAAGATTAAGCTTTATACGTGGAAAAAACTAATAATTACTTGTGTTAATCCATAAGTAGTTGATAGGAACTGTCCAGGTAAAAGACCTTTCCATAATGCCTTAAAACCTTCTTCTTTGTATATAAGAATAATTGATTGGTGAATAGATTTGTATTTAGAGTTATTTGAATTTTTTGATAATGGCTCGACTTGCAACTAAAAATATAATGTATTAATGATAAAACTAAAAATTACCAAAACAAAACTTGATCATGTTCAAAGTCAAACTATGACTAAAATATACTCATGTATTTATTAGATACTTTTAACTTAAAATAATTGTTAGTTAACTCTTTATTTTTCTTAAAACTAGGAATCTTATACAACACAATAATTATAGATACTCTCAGAGAAACAACTTAATTTACCTGAAATCGTATTTTGAGTACATCTAATGGTTGACAAGCCAAACGAGTAAAGGCTCCACTGCACGCACCAGCTGTGCTATGTAATAACCATGTTTTATTTTTTTCATAATTGCTAATATTTAACGACATCAATGAAATCCTTTAATTCACAGCTAAAAGTAATATTGTTTAAAACATGTATATTATTAAAAAACAATGAGTAAAATAATATTAAAAATATATGTACATAAATTATAATGAAATTGTACTCTTTTGCGTTAATATTTAGTATATTTCCGAATATCAATCAAATACACATTGGTAATATGAAGTAAAGCAATCACACAAAGGTGAGGGCAGTGAGAATAGGCAATGATTTTAGTATTTCAGTAGGTCCGAGTAATGGACATGTTCTGTAAGACCAGAAAACATTTAAGTGCCATTTCTGCTAATAAGATCTATGGATAGGTCATTATCGAGCATTAACTAGTCCGTTATAGTAACTAGGTGTCTATACGATTTACAATGCTCAAAGCTCTGAAACGCACATAACGTGCAATCTACTGTTATTTGGAAAAACATATCAAACAACAATGATGTAGTCGTCATAATACGAATGCAGTAATTTTTTATCGACAATCGTTTTCAAGACAAAATGTACGGAGGTAACACCACCGTGTTAACACGGCCGACGACGATCAACAACAATAATTGCAAAGCGATGAATAAATGTTTGTCAAACCGCTATCGAATACGAGTGGACGCATATCGTGAAGAGATGACATAAGTTACGGTCAGATAACTAGGATAATTAATTATAAAGAAATAGAAAAAAAATCTCAGCAGCTTACGGTCAACAGGACACGGGCTTTTTTGTGGATCGATCGCATTGATAGTACGACCTCCGACGAATGATAAGAAAGCATCAATTTGCAATTTACATTAACAATATGAATCATGTGAATAGCGCCACAGCGGTGCTCCAAAATAAAAATATACTATAACCCAATGTGTATTATCCATGTCGTAAATTTGCCGCTTATCACTTCTGATAAAGCAGCAATCGCCACACCGCGTTCGCCGTTATCTTATTGTGCACATATTTTGTAGAGTGGAACTAAGGCTTAATGATTATACACGTTGCCTCGTAGTCCCCTAAATAATTCGATCACCCCGCACCTATCTTGTCTACTGACGTCACCCGAAGTACAAAATTTACGGCTGCGTATTAAGAATGCATGTGAACGTATGTACTTTTATTTTTTATGCTATAATATTTTATTATACTTTACTGATTTACTGCTTATTATTAAATATAAATGTATTATTATTGAATAATGTATTTTATTACTTAATAATACGCAATAATATGTGTAATTATTCATTATTTTTCGTTATTTTTTTGGACAAGTTTTAATAACACCCATATAATAATATACTTAACAATATTTTTTAAATTTTATAAATTGTATCTAAACATCTAGTTATAGTTACATGAAATTATAAGCAGCTATTCCTGTACTTAATTTTTTTTATTTATCCAAAATTGTAATCCAACTTTTAATTTGAACTGAACTAAAAAGTTTGATTATTATAGTTTTAAATCCCCCTAATATGATTAGTAGACTATAATAAATAAACTATATCGTCTGATTATTATTCTTCACTAATAAATGGTCTAATTTTATACATAACAAAAACCTACGGAAATATGCAAAACAAATTGTATAAAATATATAGTAGTGGCTTAACACAACGGGCACTATAGATGAATATTTGACAGCTATTGTTCACACAATAAAATTATGTTAATTATTTTCTTAACTTTTTTTAAATTTTATTAATTGCATCACATTTGTAATATATTTTTTATAACATTGAAAACGTTATTCAATATACAAAAATAAATCCATGTTTATTTTACAGTTTTTGTTTAACGTTTTTAAACGTTTTTGATTATTATACGCTTTTCTAGTCCAAACATTATTTAAAAATATTCATAATCTGATTTTTTAGAATGATTTTATTTTTTAGTGTTAAAATAAAGGTGACTTAAAACATACAAAAATATGTATACATTTTTTTTATGATTGTATATTGTTAAAGTAAATGTTACAACATTTTTTTTATGTTAAACTATTTAACTTTATTAGAGAAAGTAAAAAAAATATGTTTCAATAACGAGAATGTAGGTATTTCATTTATTTTTTTATATAATATTTAAATTACCTATTGACTTCTTTAGGTTATCATATGTACTAAGATGTTTTATTGTATTTAAAAAAAATAATAAAAAATTGCTTTATAAATGACATTATTATCTAATTTATTTATTCATCTTGAAAGCAATGAGATACCATAGCATGATATACATGCTCAAATTGTCAAAGTTATATGATTGACGGTTTGGTCATAACACAGATTTGTACCGACTGAAGGAGCGCTCGAATTCCACCGAGGCAATGGGTGCAAATTTCATATTTGCAATGTCCAAAGGAGTGAGTTCAGCCGGCAATATTACCCCATTCATTTCGCAATGTGTATCTCTAGTTAATTTTAGGCAGTCTAAACCAGGATTTTTATGTAATACGCTGTGCATTTTTTTTTTACTACAACTCCCAAGAGTCCTTGTACTTTTTCTATGCATTTTTCATAATTATTAATAAATCGTAAATGAAACAATTGTCGAAATATGTAGGAAAAAATGGAATTATTGAAAAATGTGTAAAAATATGTAAAATAAAATATAGTTCATTACATTGGAAATCGCTTGAAACGAATTTATCATTTATCTAAATTAATTTATCAAGTCACAGTAATAAAATGTATTTACATATAAATCCGAGCCCTAGTACTAAGTAATAACGAAACAGTTTATATTTCGAGTGACGTCATGGTGTGGCTTCTCCCATTCCTAAAATTTCATAATTGCTAAATGAGGTAACCTGTATAATCTATAAACCTTGGAGTGGAACATCTTAAAAGGGACCTAACAATAGTAATAACTAGGACCCGGATTTAAATGAACTTAAAACCATACAAATATGCTCTAAAAAATAGCTAAAAACGATTTAAAAAAATGCATTTTACTACAAAAATGACCTTAAAATGCCGTATATTTTTTTTATTCAATTTATAATTTATAAATAAGCAATAATTATTATATATTATTTTATTAAAAAAAAAACTGAAAATTTGAAATGATGACTTGATGCTGACACGCATATGTTTTAGTCGTTTAGGTAAAATATTATTCGTTCTAAACATACCAAAAAATATATTAAAATGTATGTAAAATTAAAATTCTAAGTAAGCCTATTGTACTTACTAAATTTAACCTAACCTAAAGATTGAAAATGTATATGCAAAAACCAGATAAACCTACTTAAATATCAAGAAAATAATTTATTTTTATATAATGTTTTGAATAGGCTAATTGTATTGTATATTGAACAAATATCCATTTAAAACCCATAAAATGACCCAATAATGCTAAAAATGAAAAAAACGTCAAAATATACAAAAAAATGCAAAATACAATTTGTAGTTTTGAAATCCTCGTTACATGCAACGAATTATGTACTTAGAAAGAATTGTGTAAGATCAACCAAAAATATATGCACTTTGCATTGAAATCCGGACCCTAGTAATAACTAATAAACATTTATTTTACATAATATATATAATATTAATTTAAGAAATTCACATTCAAGATGGAAATTTAAAAACAATCATTATCTTTGTTATTGTACTATTAAATATTAATTATGTGTATAAGTTAGTAATATTAATAAGAAATTATTAAATTATTAAATTTATATATATATATTTTTTTTATAGATCTTGATTTATCTAATATTATTAATAATATTTTTTTAAATTAAGTACCTAGTCACATAATATACATAATAAATGCTTTCAATTTTAATAATTTAATAACTTCTTATTAATATTACTGACTTATAACTAATATTTAATAATAAAAAAACATTTATCATGTATATTATGTGACTAGGTACTTAATTTAAAAAATTATTATTAATAATATTAAATCAAGATCTATAAAGAAGATATATATACATAGATCTTGATATTAAATAACTATAATATAATCAGTATAGCAATTAAAATCATTAATCATTTTGCTATAAAAAGATATATAATATATAAAAAAGATAATTGTAACTGAAAATGAAATGAAAGCTATTAATATAATTCCATAAAAAAAAAAATGATACAATAATTATATAACTGCAAAACAATAAATTATTACCTAGTGATACAATTATTGTTTTCTGTTTTAAAAATAAACCGTAAGTCCGTGACCAAACCTTGTATCAATAAAATACGAAAGAAAGTTGTACTTTATCATCAATAATATCTACAGAGTACAGGTAAAATCTGATCACATAAGAAAACAAAATAATCTAGGTTTTTTGGTAATACTAATTACTAACTCATTTTTAATATTTTAAGTAGTTAATACAATAATAGAGTAAGAGGGACATTGTATTAAATTTTTAGGTTTCTGAACGAAAATATTTTTATTGATATTTATAGAAAAAAATGTAAATTGACTGAAAAAAGTCAAAAAATTTTGAAAATATTCTGTGTAGGTACTTATTGTAGTTAATTAATAGAATAAACTATAAAAATAACAAATAATAATATATTATTATTTTTTTTTAGGTACTTAGTTAATATTATACACGTACTCGGATATATTTCTAAGTATATCATATTATCATTGTCCATTGACAATACAAAAACAAAAGATAAGTTTGGTTTACTTAGAAAATAGGATAAGCCAAAAGTAAGTTTATGTTATAAACATAGTTTCTTATATTTTAATATTTATGACGTAGGTATCTACGACTACTGCCTATCAACAATTGTATCTACATTATTATTTATCATAAACTATTAACATTATATACTATAAAAAATAAAAAGTTATAAGCTAAATAATATGATGGATTCTTCCTTGAACATAGAATTAGACCGAGTAGTGCAAATTGTACTAGAAACAATTAGAATCAATCGATCGACAACAATGGACGTATTATTAGATGCTTTAAAATGTAATTATCCAAACGTTAACACCATTCACTTGCGATACAAACTCAATAAAGTAATTCGTAAGCTAAAAAATGAAAACGTAATTCATGAAATCAAAAAACATAAAATAGAATTTGGTCAAAATGTTCATTGTTGGACTCAAAATATGTTTTTGATTGATTTGAATATAATTCAGTGCCTGAAAGTACTTGATAAACGTTTAAGTGAAATGTAGGTTTATTAATAAATATTTTTTTCTAAATTAATATGTTTATTATAATTTCTGTTTAGAAAACAGAAATTAAAATTAATATTTTTAATGGATTGAAAATAATTTTTTATGGTAATAATTTTAAAATACAAATAAAAAAAATAAAAACCTATAAGTAATTTATAATACTTATAATTCATATTTAATAAGTAGGTAGAAGGTACCAAATATAGGTTACAATATAAGAGATAATGTAATACAACAATCGGAAGATAGAGAGCCGGAGATGATCGGAAACTTAGTAAGTAACAGGTATTTTTATAGGTCCTAATCTTTTACCAAGTTTAAAACTAATCAAGAAACTTTAAATTAATATGTAATTATTAATCCTAACAAAAATCTATATCCAAAAAAACATGGTGAACTTAATAAATAAGTATTTCTTATTTCTAAAACAAAAATTTGAATCAAATGTCTTTTCATTTTTCCTTCCTATTTAACATAATATAATATATAAACTATAAATATTCTAGAAAAAACTGCAAAACTATGTAAGTTTAAACATTTATAAATTCATATAAGAAAGTAAAGGAAGGGAAAAAATATCACAAAATTGGTAAACAATTTCAATATTATTGTTAGTACTTACAAAACTTTCAGCTCTCAAAATCCTCCCGAGGTCACATTCAATATCATAATCAACATATTCGATATAATTAGATCCACAGAACAGGATGAGATCTACTGTCTGTTCCAATTCCATTAATTTAAATTGTTTCATATTTTTCCATACTTTTGTAATCCTTGTATTGCGCCCTCTAGGATTTAGCTGCGAACTTCTAAAAATGTACTCAGGCCAAATGAAAATACAACGGCCCCAAGCCACCCCAGCGGCCAAAAGCGGCCCCCCTTGCGCACTCCCCCTCCCCACCACGAGCATTACTCCTTATCGGTAATCTCTCAAAATGTTTGCTTAACACAGTATTTTAAATTATACATTACTATATATCATGGTATTATATTACTCTTCCGTATTTGTTGTATACCTATTTAAATATATACAGGATATCTATACGATTACCATCAAATACTTTTAGATTCCATAAACATCATATTTTATTTTATCAATATTTTAATATATCTAATTAGTTACTAAATTTATAAATTAATAAATATTAGTAGTAACCAAGTATAGTTTATTATGTTGATTAAAATATTGCAAAGACGTCCAGCCCCCCTCTGATCGTCGGCCCCATTTTGAAAATGTGGTCAGGCCGTGATTTGACCTAAACATAGGACTCGGCGCCACTGAGTAGGATAGATCGGTCTCCATCGCATTTATTATGTACCATACTTAATCTATTCCACCTTCACTATTAAAAATAAATAAATACTCTTTATTAAAACGTATTCTAATATGATAAATATAATTACATGGTTTCAACATTATCAGAATAATACTCGCTACTGTCTTCATCATATTCTTCGTTTTCATAACAAATTTGGCTAAATAAATAAAAAATAATAATAAAACATTTTTTTTCTTATATATATCTAATACTAAAATAAAAATATTAAAATTTTACCGAATTTTTCTGTTGTTTATAATAAAATAAAAAAGAATTGCTGCTAAGTTATACATGATGTCAAACATCTTTTTAGATCTACAAACTTTAATATACTGGCTTAAGCAGTATCGGCCTGGTACACCAAAGGTGCATGGATCAATTTTTTAAGGGCCCCCAAAAAATGTACATGACATTTTATTGAAATAACACATTAAGATACTACTATATAATATTTACTTAACATTTTTACCGATATGGGTCATAATAAAAAATGTATATAATTCAGTATAAATACATAATAATTAATAATCATGAATTAACTTAAATATAAAAGAAATTTTACAACTAATTATTTTTGAAACAGTAAGAATTCTTTAAATAATAAAACACAATTTTTATATAAGTAATTAGTAAAATTATACTGTGTCATCCAAAACTTCACCATTTAATTTTGGTTCTAATTTTTTTTTTTGTATTTGTTTTGTAAACATGCATGACAATCGATAAACGCAATAAAATTTTCTTTTACAACTGCTTTATGTATGTATCGTATAACTAAACTCATTTGGAATGAATGACTAATGTCAGTAGTTTCATCAAAAATAATGGAATAGAATTTTGATTCATTTATTTCTTTTAAAATTATTTCTGTTATAATTGTTCTACAACAATCAATTAGTTCATTCTGAACAACAGGACTGATATATGTAGTTTTAGAACGTGTAGTTTTCAAATGGTTTTCTAGAATTGAATCCCCAGAATTGATTCGGTAATGTAGAAGTTCACAAAAATTACCTTAATTGATTATGGAATTTTTTCAAGATCATTTTCAAAAAAATACTAACTCAGTATGAGTTATATATATATATATATATATATATAACTATACCTTATTTTTCAACTTGTATATTATTGTAGACTTTTGAAAACATGTGGAATGTTTACAGAAGATAATGACGAAATATGTGCCCGAGTGTTAGACATGTTACTTTGGGGAGAAGAATATGAGCAAGACGAAAGAATGATGTTAAAAATTTACGATAAATTGTTAACAACGTAATTTGATTAATTTTAAATTTATTATAAAAATAAAACAGTATACATATTTTAATTTGATGATTCGTTATCTTTTAATAAAGAAATTCGAGATTCGGTAAAAATATTTCAGACATTCCTAGTCGTCATTGTCTTCATTACTATAAAATATTTTAAATGTTAGAAAAATAAAAATAAAAAACTCTACATTATTAATTCGTCGTTGGTTGATTCGGAGTCAGGTGTATGTTGTTCTTCATCTTGGATACCTTCATTAATCAGGTCTTCTAAATTAATGATTGGTGGCGACACTTGCCTTTACACCTTAACATCAAATATTATGTACTAAAAGGAAATATAACTATATTATGTTAAAGTTCTTTACATTGTATCTCTAATTATTTCATCTATTAGTATAAATGTCTCGTTTAGATCCAATGGTACTGGATACACTTCGACATTAAACATTGAATATGATAAATTAAAAATAATAATAATAAATTATATTTAACTTACATTACAGAAACATCATTATGATTTGTTATAGTGAATTCATTTTCATTTTTTTTATACCTTGAAAATTCCCTGGTGTTTATAGAAAATTATAGTAGAACTGCTGCTAATACACACGGTATCAAACGTCTTTTTAAATATACAATCTTTTACAAACTGACTTAAAAATATTATTCGTTTTTGAAAAAATGTTCTTAGCGGTAGTTTTGAATCAATGTACATTCTCGTACAATAGACTATATTATGATTATTAAATTAAACATAAACATATTATAATCAGTCCATAAGAATAACCGATATTATAACATAAAACCCATTATAATCAAAAATATTTCGTAATATAATAATCGTACATTTACGACACACAAAAATTATATTATTTTAACTAAAACTACTTCGAATAATCAATTCATATGATTCCTACTCTAAATTCTCCTCGAAATCGTTTATTTTTGAAAATGCCATAGTATTAATAAAATAAAACTGCTGCTAAATTACACATTATGTAAAACGTAACTACAATCTTGAGGACTTAAAAAATATTCACAGTGGTAGCTGTATATACGATAAGCTATATTATTAGATTACATTTAAACTTAGTAAATTAAACATAAACCTTTCATAATAATATCCGATTTTTGTTAAAAATACAATTACAATTAAAATATATACATACATATATACATATATTCTAGGTTTAATAAAAATATTTAAGCATTAAAGCATTACCACATTAGCACATATTAAGATCACACACCGGCCATCACCCGTATGCTATCATCCGTATCCGCCAACACGGTCGGGTTCGTTATGTTAATAAATTTGTATTAAGATCTGCATTAATCATGACAATTGATAATATACATATTTTTGCTTTTTATCGGATACTATTAAAGTCTAAAATTTTTATGCCATATTTCTAGAATTAGTTTGCTTTAGACACCCGTACCCGTGGATACACATTTTGTCTTCGATCTCTCAATGTTTATTTTTTTATATTTCAAATATGTTAAATGTGAACAGTGTACTTCGATGTTTACGCACAAAGATAATTTGATTGCATATCGGTGTACGTCTTTCGTGCACTTTATGTAATAAATCAAACCTGAACAGACATATTAAAAACGACCTTAGTAAAATAAATGTTTTTCATTTAATAATTATTGTTTTTTTTTTTAAATTGAATATATATTTTATAAGCCGTAACACGTGTCCGGCCGGTGTTACAATCCGGAGAAAAAGAGATCGCCCTGAATATTATAGTGCCAAATAGGGAAGCAGAGCCCACAAATCAGACTCAAAATTATATACCAAACGAAAATGTTAACGACGAATATAATAAAATATACTCAATTTTGAAACATGTTGAAGATGCCGAATTATGTGATGAACACCAGGTAAGATAAAATGACTTTATGAAGAGAAAATTTATGAAAGAAAAGGTGGTAGTTATACATTAGAAAAAATCAATGGTATTCTATTAACAGTTTAAAAGTACACACACACACACACACACACACACACACACACACACACACACACACACACACACACACACACACACACACACACACACACACACACACACACACACTAGTGATACTCCAAAAATTCAAATTCCAAAAAGAAATGATAATAACGACGAACCAAATAACGAAAACAATAATACTAATATCACTTATACACAAAATAATAGTGACAATATTCATAAAACGAAAAACTAAAAGCAATAGTAATAGTAATAATAATAATACACAAAATAATAAGTATTTCAACTGAAAAACTGACAATCTTGCAAAAAACGCTGTACCTGGTTCATCTAATATTATGCTACCATTTTTTAAAAAAAAATAAAAAGGCTACAATCAACCTAAAAAAAAATCAATATTGTTTAAAATGAACGACTTTGGCATGGCATGTATTACATGAAATATATTATATAAATGCTAGTTTCATTATACGATAATTAAAACGATATCAAAAACTACTAGGAATACTTTAAACATCACTAGTAAAATATAAGTAATTTGTAATGATATATTGTAAAAGAAAATTAGCAGGAAATCAGCATGTCTTGATTTAAAACAAGTTATCGATTCCATCTAAAATCCTAATAGCACAAAATTAATAGCACAGCGAACAGGAGTATAAACAGTTTAATAAATCTATTCAATGACAAAGGATACTACGAATGTATTTTATATACAACATTTAGGGATTCAGAATAATATGTGGAACCACAAAGAATACGTCCATCTATCATACTAGTAGTAAAATTACACCGTTATATCATTATCGTTATTCAAAGGAATTACTAATGAATTCTTCAAGAATAATAATTTACATATGAAATATCTAGAACAATATCATTAATCTATTGAACCGTGGATGATTAAAACATCAATAGTAAATAGTCCGTTTATTTGTATCAATAGGTTGTAAAAGTAAATCAGTGAACCCTATTATGATTCCATATCCGCCGGGGCACTGTTTTCAGCTGAGATCCTAGTACAATAAAGACATTTTTACTGTCTTTTCTAAACTTTTAATATATTATAGAAATAGTTTCCAATGGACTTGTGCGGATTTAAAAAAACTTACTATCTAGATACAAATTGTCGTCATGATAAGCGTTTATATGGTATAGATATTGTAAAAGAGATCTTTGATTACCGCGAATATATTTTTTTTTCGTTTTATTGGCCATTGTGCGTTGTGGACAAAGTATATATTATTGGTACAATTATCTGTGATCCTGTTCCTTGTATGACATCCTTTAATCGACATCGTTAATCAAGACCATACTAATGAATTCTTCAGGAACAATAATTTACATATGAGATATCTTGAAAGAAATCGATAATGTGTTGTGCCGTGGATGATTAAAACATCAATAGTAAATAGCCAGCTTATTTGCGTCAATAGGTTGAGAAAGTAAATCAGTGGCCCCTATTATGATTCCATATCTACCGGTTTACTGTTTTCAGCTGAGATCCTAGTACAATAAAGTCATTTTTACTGCCTTTTCTCAGCTTTCAAGACAAATTAGAAAGAGTTTCCAATGGATTTGTGATGATTTTTAATAAACTTTAAATCGAGATATAAAAGGTTTTTATAAAATATTAGTAATTATGGTATTGACAATCTAAAGAAATTATTTGTTTACCACAAATACTTTTTTTATATTCACTTTATTGGCCATTGTGCGTTGTGGACAAAATATATAATATTGGTATAATTATCTGTGATCCTGGTACTTGAATAACAACCTTTAATCGACATCGTTATTCAAGGAAATACTAATGCATTGTATAGGAATAATAATATACATATGAGATATCATTGAAGAAATCGATAATGTGTTGTGCCGTGGATGATTAAAACATCAATAGTAAATAGCCAGCTTATTTGCGTCAATAGGTTGAGAAAGTAAATCAGTGGCCCCTATTATGATTCCATATCCACCGGGGTACTGTTCTAAGCTGAGATCCTAGTACAATAAAGTCATTTTTACTGTCGTTTCTCAGCTTTCAATACAAATTAGAAAGAGTTTCCAATGGACTTGTGCGGATTTAAAAAAACTTACTATCTAATTACAAATGGTCGACAGGATATGCGATTATATGGAATAGATATTGTAAAAGAGATCTTTGATATCCGCGAATATATTTTTTTCTTCGTTTTATTGGCCATTGTGGGTTGTGGACAAAGTATATATTATTGGTACAATTATCTGTGATCCTGTTCCTTGTATTACATCCTTTAATCGACATCGTTAATCAAGACCATACTAATGAATTGTTCAGGAACAATAATTTACATATGAGATATCTTGAAAGAAATCGATAATGTGTTGAGCCGTAGATGATTGAAACATCAATTGTAAAAAGCCAGTTTATTTGGGTCAATAGGTTGTGAAAGTAAATCAGTGGCCACTATTATGATTCCATATCTACCGGTTTACTGTTTTCAGCTGAGATCCTAGTACAATAAAGTCATTTTTACTGTCTTTTCTCAGCTTTCAAGACAAATTAGAAAGAGTTTCCAATGGATTTGTGGGGATTTTTAATAAACTTTCAATCGAGATATAAAAGGTTTTCATAAAATATTAGTAATTATAGTATTGACAATCTAAAGAAATTATTTGCTTACCGCAAATACTTTTTTTATATTCGCTTTATTGGCCATTGTGCATTGTGGGCAAAATATATATTATTGGTACAATTATCTGTGATCCTGGTACTTGAATAACAACCTTTAATCGACATCGTTATTCAAGGAAATACTAATGAATTCTTCAGGAACAATAATTTACATATGACACATCTTGAAAGAAATCGATAATGTGTTGAGCCGTGGATGATTGAAACATCAATTGTAAAAAGCCTGCTTATTAGGGTCAATAGGTTGTGAAAGTAAATCATTGGCCACTATTATGATTCCATATCCACCGGGATACTGTTATCAGATGAGATCCTAATACAATAAAGTCGTTTTTACTGTTTTTTCGCAGCTTTCAATACAAATTAGAAAGAGTTTCCAATGGACTTGTGCGGATTTAAAAAAACTTACTATCTAATTATAAATGGTCGACAGGATATGCGATTATATGGAATAGATATTGTAAAAGAGATCTTTGATTACCGCGAATATATTTTTTTTTCGTTTTATTGGCCATTGTGCGTTGTGGACAAAATATATATTATTGGTACAATTATCTGTGATCCTGTTCCTTGTATTACATCCTTTAATCGAAATCGTTAATCAAGACCATACTAATGAATTGTATAGGAATAATAATATACATATGAGAAAATTTGGAAGAAATCGATAATGTGTTGAGCCGTGGATGATTGAAACATCAATAGTAAATAGCCAGCTTATTTGCGTCAATAGGTTGAGAAAGTAATTCAGTGGCCCCTATTATGATTCCATATCCACCGGGGTACTGTTCTAAGCTGTGATCCTAGTACAATAAAGTCATTTTTACTGTCGTTTCTCAGCTTTCAATACAAATAAGAAAGAGTTTCCAATGGACTTGTGCGGATTTAAAAAAACTTACTATCTAATCACAAATGGTCGACAGGATATGCGATTATATGGAATAGATATTGTAAAAGAGATCTTTGATATCCGCGAATATATTTTTTTCTTCGTTTTATTGGCCATTGTGGGTTGTGGACAAAGTATATATTATTGGTACAATTATCTGTGATCCTGTTCCTTGTATTACATCCTTTAATCGACATCGTTAATCAAGACCATACTAATGAATTGTTCAGGAACAATAATTTACATATGAGATATCTTGAAAGAAATCGATAATGTGTTGAGCCGTGGATGATTGAAACATATATTGTAAAAGCCTGCTTATTTGGGTCATTAGGTTGTGAAAGTAAATTAGTGGCCACTATCATGATTTCATATCCAACGGTGTACTGTTTTCAGCTGAGATCCTAGTACAATCAAGTCATTTTTACTGTCTTTTCTCAGCTTTAAAGACAAATAAGAAAGAGTTTCCAATGGACTTGTGCGGATTTAAAAAAACTTACTATCTAGTTACAATTGGTCGACAGGATATGCATTTATACGAAAAATAGATATTGTAAAAGAGATCTTTGATAACAACGAATATATTTTTTCTTCGTTTTATTGGCCATTGTGCGTTGTAGACAAAGTATATATTATTGGTACAATTATCTGTGATCCTGTTCCTAGTATTACATCCTTTAATCGATATCGTTAATCAAGACCATACTAATGAATTGTATAGGAATAATAATATACATATGAGACATCTTGGAAGAAATCGATAATGTGTTGTGCCGTGGATGATTGAAACATAAATTGTAAAAAGCCTGCTTATTTGGGTCATTAGGTTGTGAAAGTAAATTAGTGGCCACTATTATGATTCGATATCCACTGGTGTACTATTTTCAGCTGAGATCCTAATACAATAAAGTCATTTTTAATGTTTTTTCGCAGCTTTCATTACAAATTAGAAAGAGTTTCCAATGGATTTGTGCGGATTTTTAATAAACTTTCAATCGAGATATAAAAGGTTTTGTTAAAATATTAGTAATTATGGTATTGACAATCTAAAGATATTTTTTGATTACCGCAAATACTTTTTTTATATTCGCTTTATTGGCCATTGTGCGTTGTGGGCAAAATATATATTATTGGTACAATTATCTGTGATCCTGGTACTTGAATAACAACCTTTAATCGACATCGTTATTCAAGGAAATACTAATGAATTGTATAGGAATAATAATATACATATGAGAAATGTTGGAAGAAATCGATAATGTGTTGTGCCATGGATGATTAAAACATCAATAGTAAATAGCCTGCTTATTTGCATCAAAAGGTTGTGGAAGTTAATCAGTGGCCCCTACAATGATTCCACATACACCGAGGTACTGTTTTCAGCTGAGATCCTAATACAATAAAGTCATTTTTACTGTTTTTTCGCAGCTTTCATTACAAATTAGAAAGAGTTTCCAATGGATTTGTGCGGATTTTTAATAAACTTTCAATCGAGATATAAAAGGTTTTGTTAAAATATTAGTAATTATGGTATTGACAATCTACAGATATTATTTGATTACCGCAAATACTTTTTTTATATTCGCTTTATTGGCCATTGTGCGTTGTGGGCAAAATATATATTATTGGTACAATTATCTGTGATCCTGGTACTTGAATAACAACATTTAATCGACATCGTTATTCAAGGAAATACTAATGAATTGTATAGGAATAATAATATACATATGAGATATCTTGGAAGAAATCGATAATTTGTTGTGGCGTGGATGATTAAAACATCAATAGTAAATAGCCAGCTTATTTGCGTCAATAGGTTGTGGTAGTAAATCAGTGGCCCCTAATATGATTCCATATACACCGGGGTACTGTTATCAGATGAGATCCTAATACAATAAAGTCGTTTTTACTGTTTTTACGCAGCTTTCAATACAAATTAGAAAGAGTTTCCAATGGACTTGTGCGGATTTAAAAAAAATTACTATCTAGTTACAAATGGTCGACAGGATATGCGTTAATATGGAATAGATATTGTAAAAGTGATCTTTGATAACCACGAATATATTTTTTCTTCGTTTTATTGGCCATTGTGCGTTGTAGACAAAGTATATATTATTGGTACAATTATCTGTGATCCTGTTCCTTGTATTACATCCTTTAATCGACATCGTTAATCATGACCATACTAATGAATTATATAGGAATAATAATATATATATGAGATATCTTGGAAGAAATCGATAATGTGTTTTGCCGTGGATGATTAAAACATCAATAGTAAATAGCCAGCTTATTTGTGCAATAGGTTGAGAAAGTAAATCAGTGGCCCCTATTATGATTCCATATCTACCGGTTTACTGTTTTCAGCTGAGATCCTAGTACAATAAAGTCATTTTTACTGTCTTTTCTCAGCTTTCAAGACAAATTAGAAAGAGTTTCCAATGGATTTGTGCGGATTTTTAATAAACTTTCAATCGAGATATAAAAGGTTTTCATAAAATATTAGTAATTATAGTATTGACAATCTAAAGAAATTATTTGCTTACCGCAAATACTTTTTTTATATTCGCTTTATTGGCCATTGTGCATTATGGGCAAAATATATATTATTGGTACAATTATCTGTGATCCTGGTACTTGAATAACAACCTTTAATCGACATCGTTATTCAAGGAAATACTAATGAATTCTTCAGGAACAATAATTTACAAATGAGACATCTTGAAAGAAATCGATAATGTGTTGAGCCGTGGATGATTGAAACATCAATTGTAAAAAGCCTGCTTATTAGGGTCAATAGGTTGTGAAAGTAAATCATTGGCCACTATTATGATTCCATATCCACCGGGATACTGTTATCAGATGAGATCCTAATACAATAAAGTCGTTTTTACTGTTTTTTCGCAGCTTTCAATACAAATTAGAAAGAGTTTCCAATGGACTTGTGCGGATTTAAAAAAACATACTATCTAATTATAAATGGTCGACAGGATATGCGATTATATGGAATAGATATTGTAAAAGAGATCTTTGATTACCGCGAATATATTTTTTTTTCGCTTTATTGGCCATTGTGCGTTGTGGGCAAAATATATATTATTGGTACAATTATCTGTGATCCTGGTACTTGAATAACAACCTTTAATCGACATCGTTATTCAAGGAAATACTAATGAATTGTATAGGAATAATAATATACATATGAGAAATCTTGGAAGAAATCGATAATGTGTTGTGCCATGGATGATTAAAACATCAATAGTAAATAGCCTGCTTATTTGCATCAAAAGGTTGTGGAAGTTAATCAGTGGCCCCTATAATGATTCCACATACACCGAGGTACTGTTTTCAGCTGAGATCCTAATACAATAAAGTCATTTTTACTGTTTTTTCGCAGCTTTCATTACAAATTAGAAAGAGTTTCCAATGGATTTGTGCGGATTTTTAATAAACTTTCAATCGAGATATAAAAGGTTTTGTTAAAATATTAGTAATTATGGTATTGACAATCTACAGATATTATTTGATTACCGCAAATACTTTTTTTATATTCGCTTTATTGGCCATTGTGCGTTGTGGGCAAAATATATATTATTGGTACAATTATCTGTGATCCTGGTACTTGAATAACAACATTTAATCGACATCGTTATTCAAGGAAATACTAATGAATTGTATAGGAATAATAATATACATATGAGATATCTTGGAAGAAATCGATAATTTGTTGTGGCGTGGATGATTAAAACATCAATAGTAAATAGCCAGCTTATTTGCGTCAATAGGTTGTGGTAGTAAATCAGTGGCCCCTAATATGATTCCATATACACCGGGGTACTGTTATCAGATGAGATCCTAATACAATAAAGTCGTTTTTACTGTTTTTACGCAGCTTTCAATACAAATTAGAAAGAGTTTCCAATGGACTTGTGCGGATTTAAAAAAACTTACTATCTAGTTACAAATGGTCGACAGGATATGAGTTAATATGGAATAGATATTGTAAAAGTGATCTTTGATAACCACGAATATATTTTTTCTTCGTTTTATTGGCCATTGTGCGTTGTAGACAAAGTATATATTATTGGTACAATTATCTGTGATCCTGTTCCTTGTATTACATCCTTTAATCGACATCGTTAATCATGACCATACTAATGAATTGTATAGGAATAATAATATATATTTGAGATATCTTGGAAGAAATCGATAATGTGTTTTGCCGTGGATGATTAAAACATCAATAGTAAATAGCCAGCTTATTTGTGCAATAGGTTAAGAAAGTAAATCAGTGGCCCCTATTATGATTCCATATCCACCGGGGTACTTTTTTCAGCTGAGATCCTAGTACAATAAAGTCATTTTTACTGTCTTTTCTCAGTTTTCAAGACAAATTAGAAAGAGTTTCCAATGGTTTTGTGCGGATTTTTAATAAAATTTCAATCGAGATATAAAAGGTTTTGTTAAAATATTAGTAATTATGGTATTGACAATCTAAAGAAATTATTTGATTACCGCAAATACTTTTTTTATATTCACTTTATTTGCCATTGTGGGTTGTGGACAAAATATATATTATTGGTACAATTATCTGTGATCCTGGTACTTGAATAACAACCTTTAATCGACATCGTTATTCAAGGAAATACTAATGAATTGTATAGGAATAATAATATATATATGAGATACCTCGGAAGAAATCGATAATGTGTTGTGCCGTGGATGATTAAAACATCAATAGTAAATAGCCTGCTTATTTGCGTCAATAGGTTGTGGAAGTAAATCAGTGTCCCCTAATATTATTCCATATACACCGGAGTACTGTTTTCAGCTAAGATCCTAGTACAATAAAGTCGTTTTTACTGTTTTTTCTCAGCTTTCAACACAAATTAGAAAGAATTTCCAATAGACTTGTGCGGATTTAAAAAAACTTACTATCTAGTTACAAATGGTCGACAGGATAAGAGTTTATATGGAATAGATATTGTAAAAAAGATCTTTGATAACCGCGAATATATTTTTCTATTCGTTTTATTGGCCATTGTGCGTTGTGGACAAAATATATATTATTGGTACAATTATCTGTGATCCTGGTACTTGAATAACAACCTTTAATCGACATCGTTATTCAAGGAAATACTTATGAATTGTATAGGAATAATAATATACATATGAGATATCCTGGAAGAAATCGATAATGTGTTGTGCCGTGGATGATTAAAACATCAATAGTAAATAGCCTGCTTATTTGTGTCAATAGGTTGTGGAAGTAAATCAGTGGCCCCTATTATGATTCCATATCCACCGGTGTACTGTTTTCAGCTGAGATCCTAGTACAATAAAGTCATTTTTACTGTCTTTTCTCAGCTTTCAAGACAAATTAGAAAGAGTTTCCAATGGATTTGTGCGGATTTTTAATAAACGTTCAATCGAGATATGAAAGGTTTTCTTAAAATATTAGAAATTATGGTATTGACAATCTAAAGAAATTATTTGATTACCGCAAATACTTTTTTTATATTCACTTTATTGGCCATTGTGCGTTGTGGACAAAATATATATTATTGGTACAATTATCTGTGATCCTGGTACTTGAATAACAACCTTTAATCGACATCGCTATTCAAGGAAATACTAATGAATTGTATAGGAATAATAATATACATATGAGATATCTTGGAAGAAATCGATAATGTTTTGTGCCGAGGATGATTAAAACATCAATAGTAAATATCCTGCTTATTTGCATCAAAAGGTTGTGGAAGTTAATCAGTGGCCCTATTATGATTCCACATACACCGGGGTACTGTTTTCAGCTGAGATCCTATACAATAAAGTCATTTTTACTGTCTTTTCTCAGCTTTCAAGACAAATTACAAAGAGTTTCCAATAAATTTGTGCGGATTTAAAATAACTTAATATCTAGTTACAAATGGTCCACAGGATAAGCGTTTATATGTAATACATATTGTAAAGGAGATCTTTGATAACCGCGAATATATTTTTTCTTCGTTTTATTGGCCATTGTGGGTTGTGGACAAAATATATATTATTGGTACAATTATCTGTGATCCTGGTACTTGAATAACAACCTTTAATCGACATCGTTATTCAAGGAAATACTAATGAATTGTATAGGAATAATAATATATATATGAGATACCTCGGAAGAAATCGATAATGTAATGAGCCGTAGATGATTGAAACATCAATTGTAAAAAGCCAGTTTATTTGGGTCAATAGGTTGTGAAAGTAAATCAGTGGCCACTATTATGATTCCATATCCACCGGTGTACTGTTTTCAGCTGAGATCCTAGTACAATAAAGTCATTTTTACTGTCTTTTTTCAGCTTTCAAGACAAATTTGAAAGTGTTTCCAATGGATTTGTGCGGATTTTTAATAAACTTTCAATCGAGATATAAAAGGTTTTCATAAAATATTAGTAATTATAGAATTGACAATCTAAAGAAATTATTTGATTACCGCAAATACTTTTTTTATATTCACTTAATTGGCCTTTGTGCGTTGTGGACAAACTATATTTTATTGGTTCAATTATCTGTGATCTTGGTACTTGAATAACAACCTTTAATCGACATCGTTATTCAAGGAAATACTAATGAATTGTATAGGAATAATAATATACATATGAGATACCTTGGAAGAAATCGATAATGTGTTGTGCCGTGGATGATTAAAACATCAATAGTAAATAGCCTGCTTATTTGCGTCAATAGGTTGTGGAAGTAAATCAGTGGCCCCTAATATTATTCCATATACACCGGAGTACTGTTTTCAGCTGAGATCCTAGTACAATAAAGTCGTTTTTACTGTTTTTTCTCAGCTTTCAACACAAATTAGAAAGAATTTCCAATAGACTTGTGCGGATTTAAAAAAACTTAATATCTATTTACAAATGATCCACAGGATAAGCGTTTATATGGAATACATATTGTAAAGGAGATCTTTGATAACCGCGAATATATTTTTTCTTCGTTTTATTGGCCATTGTGGGTTGCGGACAAAGTATATATTATTGGTACAATTATCTGTGATCCTGTTCCTTGTATTACATCCTTTAATCGACATCGTTAATCAAGAACATACTAATGAATTCTTCAGGAACAATAATTTACATATGAGGTATCTTGAAAGAAATCGATAATGTAATGAGCCGTAGATGATTGAAACATCAATTGTAAAAAGCCTGTTTATTTGGGTCTATAGGTTATGAAAGTAAATCAGTGGCCACTATTATGATTCCACATACACCGGGGTACTGTTTTCAGCTGAGATCCTAGTACAATAAAGTCATTTTTACTGTTTTTTTTCAGCTTTCAAGACAAATTTGAAAGTGTTTCCAATGGATTTGTGCGGATTTTTAATAAACTTTCAATCGAGATATAAAAGGTTTTCATAAAATATTAGTAATTATAGAATTGACAATCTAAAGAAATTATTTGATTACCGCAAATACTTTTTTTATATTCACTTAATTGGCCTTTGTGCGTTGTGGACAAACTATATTTTATTGGTTCAATTATCTGTGATCTTGGTACTTGAATAACAACCTTTAATCGACATCGTTATTCAAGGAAATACTAATGAATTGTATAGGAATTATAATATACATATGAGATATCTTGGAAGAAATCGATAATGTGTTGTGCCGAGGATGATTAAAACATCAATAGTAAATATCCTGCTTATTTGCATCAAAAGGTTGTGGAAGTTAATCAGTGGCCCTATTATGATTCCATATACACCGGGGTACTGTTTTCAGCTGAGATCCTATACAATAAAGTCATTTTTACTGTCTTTTCTCAGCTTTCAAGACAAATTACAAAGAGTTACCAATAAATTTGTGCGGATTTAAAATAACTTAATATCTAGTTACAAATGGTCCACAGGATAAGCGTTTATATGGAATACATATTGTAAAGGAGATCTTTGATAACCGCGAATATATTTTTTCTTCGTTTTATTGGCCATTGTGGGTTGTGGACAAAATATATATTATTGGTACAATTATCTGTGATCCTGGTACTTGAATAATAACCTTTAATCGACATCGTTATTCAAGGAAATACTAATGAATTGTATAGGAATAATAATATACATATGAGATATCTTGGAAGAAATCGATAATGTGTTGTGCCGAGGATGATTAAAACATCAATAGTAAATAGCCTGCTTATTTGCGTCAATAGGTTGTGGAAGTAAATCAGTGGCCCCTAATATTATTCCATATACACCGGAGTACTGTTTTCAGCTGAGATCCTAGTACAATAAAGTCGTTTTTACTGTTTTTTTTCAGCTTTCAACACAAATAAGAAAGAATTTCCAATAGACTTGTGCGGATTTAAAAAAACTTACTATCTAGTTACAAATGATCTACAGGATAAGCGATTATATGGAATACATATTGTAATAGAGATCTTTGATAACCGCGAATATATTTTTTTCTTCGTTTTATTGGCCATTGTGGGTTGTGGACAAAGTATATATTATTGGTACAATTATCTGTGATCCTGTTCCTTATATTACATCCTTTAATCGACATCGTTAATCAGGAACATACTAATGAATTCTTCAGGAGCAATAATTTACATATGAGATATCTTGAAAGAAATCGATAATGTGTTGAGCCGTAGATGATTGAAACATCAATTGTAAAAAGCCAGTTTATTTGGGTCAATAGGTTGTGAAAGTAAATCAGTGGCCACTATTATGATTCCATATCCACCGGTGTACTGTTTTCAGCTGAGATCCTAGTACAATAAAGTCATTTTTACTGTTTTTTCTCAGCTTTCAACACTAATTAGAAAGAATTTCCAATAGACTTGTGCGGATTTAAAAAAACTTACTATCTAGTTACAAATGGTCGAAAGGATAAGAGTTTATATGGAATAGATATTGTAAAAAAGATCTTTGATAACCGCGAATATATTTTTCTCTTCGTTTTATTGGCCATTGTACGTTGTGGACAAAATATATATTATTTGTACAATTATCTGTGATCCTGGTACTTGAATAACAACCTTTAATCGACATCGTTAATCAAGAACATACTAATGAATTCTTCAGGAACAATAATTTACATATGAGATATCTTGAAAGAAATCGATAATGTGTTGAGCCGTAGATGATTGAAACATCAATTGTATAAAGCCTGCTTATTTGAGTCAAAAGTTTGTGGAAGTTAATCAGTGGGCCTATTATGATTCCACATACACCGGAGTACTGTTTTCAGCTGAGATCCTAGTACAATAAAGTCATTTTTACTGTTTTTTTTCAGCTTTCAAGACAAATTTGAAAGTGTTTCCAATGGATTTGTGCGGATTTTTAATAAACTTTCAATCGAGATATAAAAGGTTTTCATAAAATATTAGTAATTATAGTATTGACAATCTAAAGAAATTATTTGATAACCGCGAATATATTTTTCTCTTCGTTTTATTGGCCATTGTACGTTGTGGACAAAATATATATTATTGGTACAATTATCTGTGATCCTGGTACTTGAATAACAACCATTAATCGACATCGTTATTCAAGGAAATACTAATGAATTGTATAGGAATAATAATATACATATGAGATACCTTGGAAGAAATCGATAATGTGTTGTGCCGTGGATGATTATTACATCAATAGTAAATAGCCTGCTTATTTGAGTCAAAAGTTTGTGGAAGTTAATCAGTGGGCCTATTATGATTCCACATACACCGGAGTACTGTTTTCAGCTGAGATCCTAGTACAATAAAGTCATTTTTACTGTCTTTTCTCAGCTTTCAAGACAAATTACAAAGAGTTTCCAATAGATTTGTGCGGATTTAAAAAAACTTAATATTTAGTTACAAATGATCCACAGGATAAGCGTTTATATGGAATACATATTGTAAAGGAGATCTTTGATAACCGCGAATATATTTTTTCTTCGTTTTATTGGCCATTGTGGGTTGCGGACAAAGTATATATTATTGGTACAATTATCTGTGATCCTGTTCCTTGTATTACATCCTTTAATCGACATCGTTAATCAAGAACATACTAATGAATTCTTCAGGAACAATAATTTACATATGAGGTATCTTGAAAGAAATCGATAATGTAATGAGCCGTAGATGATTGAAACATCAATTGTAAAAAGCCAGTTTATTTGGGTCAATAGGTTGTGAAAGTAAATCAGTGGCCACTATTATGATTCCATATCCACCGGTGTACTGTTTTCAGCTGAGATCCTAGTACAATAAAGTCATTTTTACTGTCTTTTTTCAGCTTTCAAGACAAATTTGAAAGTGTTTCCAATGGATTTGTGCGGATTTTTAATAAACTTTCAATCGAGATATAAAAGGTTTTCATAAAATATTAGTAATTATAGAATTGACAATCTAAAGAAATTATTTGATTACCGCAAATACTTTTTTTATATTCACTTAATTGGCCTTTGTGCGTTGTGGACAAACTATATTTTATTGGTTCAATTATCTGTGATCTTGGTACTTGAATAACAACCTTTAATCGACATCGTTATTCAAGGAAATACTAATGAATTGTATAGGAATAATAATATACATATGAGATACCTTGGAAGAAATCGATAATGTGTTGTGCCGTGGATGATTAAAACATCAATAGTAAATAGCCTGCTTATTTGCGTCAATAGGTTGTGGAAGTAAATCAGTGGCCCCTAATATTATTCCATATACACCGGAGTACTGTTTTCAGCTGAGATCCTAGTACAATAAAGTCGTTTTTACTGTTTTTTCTCAGCTTTCAACACAAATTAGAAAGAATTTCCAATAGACTTGTGCGGATTTAAAAAAACTTAATATCTATTTACAAATGATCCACAGGATAAGCGTTTATATGGAATACATATTGTAAAGGAGATCTTTGATAACCGCGAATATATTTTTTCTTCGTTTTATTGGCCATTGTGGGTTGCGGACAAAGTATATATTATTGGTACAATTATCTGTGATCCTGTTCCTTGTATTACATCCTTTAATCGACATCGTTAATCAAGAACATACTAATGAATTCTTCAGGAACAATAATTTACATATGAGGTATCTTGAAAGAAATCGATAATGTAATGAGCCGTAGATGATTGAAACATCAATTGTAAAAAGCCTGTTTATTTGGGTCTATAGGTTATGAAAGTAAATCAGTGGCCACTATTATGATTCCACATACACCGGGGTACTGTTTTCAGCTGAGATCCTAGTACAATAAAGTCATTTTTACTGTTTTTTTTCAGCTTTCAAGACAAATTTGAAAGTGTTTCCAATGGATTTGTGCGGATTTTTAATAAACTTTCAATCGAGATATAAAAGGTTTTCATAAAATATTAGTAATTATAGAATTGACAATCTAAAGAAATTATTTGATTACCGCAAATACTTTTTTTATATTCACTTTATTGGCCTTTGTGCGTTGTGGACAAAATATATATTATTGGTACAATTATCTGTGATCCT
This sequence comes from Rhopalosiphum nymphaeae, assembly GCA_036289425.1. NCBI lineage: Eukaryota > Metazoa > Arthropoda > Insecta > Hemiptera > Aphididae > Rhopalosiphum > Rhopalosiphum nymphaeae. Next base: position 9,864,693 of record JAZAQC010000007.1, on the reverse strand, counting down.
GGTACTTGAATAAAAACATTTAATCAACATCGTTATTCAAGGAAATACTAATGAATTGTATAGGAATAATAATATATATATGAGATACCTCGGAAGAAATCGATAATGTGTTGTGCCGTGGATGATTAAAACATCAATAGTAAATAGCCTGCTTATTTGCGTCAATAGGTTGTGGAAGTAAATCAGTGGCCCTTAATATGATTCCATATACACCGGGGTACTGTTTTCAGCTGAGATCCTAGTACAATAAAGTCATTTTTACTGTTTTTTTTCAGCTTTCAAGACAAATTTGAAAGTGTTTCCAATGGATTTGTGCGGATTTTTAATAAACTTTCAATCGAGATATAAAAGGTTTTCATAAAATATTAGTAATTATAGTATTGACAATCTAAAGAAATTATTTGATAACCGCGAATATATTTTTCTCTTCGTTTTATTGGCCATTGTACGTTGTGGACAAAATATATATTATTGGTACAATTATCTGTGATCCTGGTACTTGAATAACAACCTTTAATCGACATCGTTATTCAAGGAAATACTAATGAATTGTATAGGAATAATAATATACATATGAGATATCTTGGAAGAAATCGATAATGTGTTGTGCCGAGGATGATTAAAACATCAATAGTAAATATCCTGCTTATTTGCATCAAAAGGTTGTGGAAGTTAATCAGTGGCCCTATTATGATTCCATATACACCGGGGTACTGTTTTCAGCTGAGATCCTATACAATAAAGTCATTTTTACTGTCTTTTCTCAGCTTTCAAGACAAATTACAAAGAGTTACCAATAAATTTGTGCGGATTTAAAATAACTTAATATCTAGTTACAAATGGTCCACAGGATAAGCGTTTATATGGAATACATATTGTAAAGGAGATCTTTGATAACCGCGAATATATTTTTTCTTCGTTTTATTGGCCATTGTGGGTTGTGGACAAAATATATATTATTGGTACAATTATCTGTGATCCTGGTACTTGAATAATAACCTTTAATCGACATCGTTATTCAAGGAAATACTAATGAATTGTATAGGAATAATAATATACATATGAGATATCTTGGAAGAAATCGATAATGTGTTGTGCCGAGGATGATTAAAACATCAATAGTAAATAGCCTGCTTATTTGCGTCAATAGGTTGTGGAAGTAAATCAGTGGCCCCTAATATTATTCCATATACACCGGAGTACTGTTTTCAGCTGAGATCCTAGTACAATAAAGTCATTTTTACTGTTTTTTTTCAGCTTTCAACACAAATAAGAAAGAATTTCCAATAGACTTGTGCGGATTTAAAAAAACTTACTATCTAGTTACAAATGATCTACAGGATAAGCGTTTATATGGAATACATATTGTAATAGAGATCTTTGATAACCGCGAATATATTTTTTTCTTCGTTTTATTGGCCATTGTGGGTTGTGGACAAAGTATATATTATTGGTACAATTATCTGTGATCCTGTTCCTTATATTACATCCTTTAATCGACATCGTTAATCAGGAACATACTAATGAATTCTTCAGGAGCAATAATTTACATATGAGATATCTTGAAAGAAATCGATAATGTGTTGAGCCGTAGATGATTGAAACATCAATTGTAAAAAGCCTGTTTATTTGGGTCTATAGGTTATGAAAGTAAATCAGTGGCCACTATTATGATTCCACATACACCGGGGTACTGTTTTCAGCTGAGATCCTAGTACAATAAAGTCATTTTTACTGTTTTTTCTCAGCTTTCAACACTAATTAGAAAGAATTTCCAATAGACTTGTGCGGATTTAAAAAAACTTACTATCTAGTTACAAATGGTCGAAAGGATAAGAGTTTATATGGAATAGATATTGTAAAAAAGATCTTTGATAACCGCGAATATATTTTTCTCTTCGTTTTATTGGCCATTGTACGTTGTGGACAAAATATATATTATTTGTACAATTATCTGTGATCCTGGTACTTGAATAACAACCTTTAATCGACATCGTTAATCAAGAACATACTAATGAATTCTTCAGGAACAATAATTTACATATGAGATATCTTGAAAGAAATCGATAATGTGTTGAGCCGTAGATGATTGAAACATCAATTGTATAAAGCCTGCTTATTTGAGTCAAAAGTTTGTGGAAGTTAATCAGTGGGCCTATTATGATTCCACATACACCGGAGTACTGTTTTCAGCTGAGATCCTAGTACAATAAAGTCATTTTTACTGTTTTTTTTCAGCTTTCAAGACAAATTTGAAAGTGTTTCCAATGGATTTGTGCGGATTTTTAATAAACTTTCAATCGAGATATAAAAGGTTTTCATAAAATATTAGTAATTATAGTATTGACAATCTAAAGAAATTATTTGATAACCGCGAATATATTTTTCTCTTCGTTTTATTGGCCATTGTACGTTGTGGACAAAATATATATTATTGGTACAATTATCTGTGATCCTGGTACTTGAATAACAACCATTAATCGACATCGTTATTCAAGGAAATACTAATGAATTGTATAGGAATAATAATATACATATGAGATACCTTGGAAGAAATCGATAATGTGTTGTGCCGTGGATGATTATTACATCAATAGTAAATAGCCTGCTTATTTGAGTCAAAAGTTTGTGGAAGTTAATCAGTGGGCCTATTATGATTCCACATACACCGGAGTACTGTTTTCAGCTGAGATCCTAGTACAATAAAGTCATTTTTACTGTCTTTTCTCAGCTTTCAAGACAAATTACAAAGAGTTTCCAATAGATTTGTGCGGATTTAAAAAAACTTAATATTTAGTTACAAATGATCCACAGGATAAGCGTTTATATGGAATACATATTGTAAAGGAGATCTTTGATAACCGCGAATATATTTTTTCTTCGTTTTATTGGCCATTGTGGGTTGCGGACAAAGTATATATTATTGGTACAATTATCTGTGATCCTGTTCCTTGTATTACATCCTTTAATCGACATCGTTAATCAAGAACATACTAATGAATTCTTCAGGAACAATAATTTACATATGAGGTATCTTGAAAGAAATCGATAATGTAATGAGCCGTAGATGATTGAAACATCAATTGTAAAAAGCCAGTTTATTTGGGTCAATAGGTTGTGAAAGTAAATCAGTGGCCACTATTATGATTCCATATCCACCGGTGTACTGTTTTCAGCTGAGATCCTAGTACAATAAAGTCATTTTTACTGTCTTTTTTCAGCTTTCAAGACAAATTTGAAAGTGTTTCCAATGGATTTGTGCGGATTTTTAATAAACTTTCAATCGAGATATAAAAGGTTTTCATAAAATATTAGTAATTATAGAATTGACAATCTAAAGAAATTATTTGATTACCGCAAATACTTTTTTTATATTCACTTAATTGGCCTTTGTGCGTTGTGGACAAACTATATTTTATTGGTTCAATTATCTGTGATCTTGGTACTTGAATAACAACCTTTAATCGACATCGTTATTCAAGGAAATACTAATGAATTGTATAGGAATAATAATATACATATGAGATACCTTGGAAGAAATCGATAATGTGTTGTGCCGTGGATGATTAAAACATCAATAGTAAATAGCCTGCTTATTTGCGTCAATAGGTTGTGGAAGTAAATCAGTGGCCCCTAATATTATTCCATATACACCGGAGTACTGTTTTCAGCTGAGATCCTAGTACAATAAAGTCGTTTTTACTGTTTTTTCTCAGCTTTCAACACAAATTAGAAAGAATTTCCAATAGACTTGTGCGGATTTAAAAAAACTTAATATCTATTTACAAATGATCCACAGGATAAGCGTTTATATGGAATACATATTGTAAAGGAGATCTTTGATAACCGCGAATATATTTTTTCTTCGTTTTATTGGCCATTGTGGGTTGCGGACAAAGTATATATTATTGGTACAATTATCTGTGATCCTGTTCCTTGTATTACATCCTTTAATCGACATCGTTAATCAAGAACATACTAATGAATTCTTCAGGAACAATAATTTACATATGAGGTATCTTGAAAGAAATCGATAATGTAATGAGCCGTAGATGATTGAAACATCAATTGTAAAAAGCCTGATTATTTGGGTCTATAGGTTATGAAAGTAAATTAGTGGCCACTATTATGATTCCACATACACCGGGGTACTGTTTTCAGCTGAGATCCTAGTACAATAAAGTCATTTTTACTGTTTTTTTTCAGCTTTCAAGACAAATTTGAAAGTGTTTCCAATGGATTTGTGCGGATTTTTAATAAACTTTCAATCGAGATATAAAAGGTTTTCATAAAATATTAGTAATTATAGAATTGACAATCTAAAGAAATTATTTGATTACCGCAAATACTTTTTTTATATTCACTTTATTGGCCTTTGTGCGTTGTGGACAAAATATATATTATTGGTACAATTATCTGTGATCCTGGTACTTGAATAAAAACATTTAATCAACATCGTTATTCAAGGAAATACTAATGAATTGTATAGGAATAATAATATATATATGAGATACCTCGGAAGAAATCGATAATGTGTTGTGCCGTGGATGATTAAAACATCAATAGTAAATAGCCTGCTTATTTGCGTCAATAGGTTGTGGAAGTAAATCAGTGGCCCTTAATATGATTCCATATACACCGGAGTACTGTTTTCAGCTGAGATCCTAGTACAATAAAGTCGTTTTTACTATTTTTCTCAGCTTTCAACACAAATTAGAAAGAATTTCTAATAGACTTGTGCGGATTTAAAAAAACTTACTATCTAGTTACAAATGGTCGACAGGATAAGAGTTTATATGGAATAGATATTGTAAAAAAGATCTTTGATAACCGCGAATATATTTTTCTCTTCGTTTTATTGGCCATTGTTCGTTGTGGACAAAATATATATTATTGGTACAATTATCTGTGATCCTGGTACTTGAATAACAACCTTTAATCGACATCGTTATTCAAGGAAATACTAATGAATTGTATAGGAATAATAATATACATATGAGATATCTTGGAAGAAATCGATAATGTGTTGTGCCGTGGATGATTAAAACATCAATAGTAAATAGCCTGCTTATTTGCGTCAATAGGTTGTGGAAGTTAATCAGTGGCCCTATTATGATTCCACTTACACCGGGGTACTGTTTTCAGCTGAGATCCTAGTACAATAAAGTCATTTTTACTGTCTTTTCTCAGCTTTCAAGACAAATTACAAAGAGTTTCCTATAGATTTGTGCGGATTTAAAAAAACTTAATATCTAGTTACAAATGATCCACAGGATAAGCGTTTATATGGAATACATATTGTAAAGGAGATCTTTGATAACCGCGAATATATTTTTTCTTCGTTTTATTGGCCATTGTGGGTTGCGGACAAAGTATATATTATTGGTACAATTATCTGTGATCTTGTTCCTTGTATTACATCCTTTATTCGACATCGTTAATCAAGAACATACTAATGAATTCTTCAGGAACAATAATTTACATATGAGGTATCTTGAAAGAAATCGAGAATGTAATGAGCCGTAGATGATTGAAACATCAATTGTAAAAAGCCTGTTTATTTGGGTCTATAGGTTATGAAAGTAAATCAGTGGCCACTATTATGATTCCATATCCACCGGTGTACTGTTTTCAGCTGAGATCCTAGTACAATAAAGTCATTTTTACTGTTTTTTTTCAGCTTTCAAGACAAATTTGAAAGTGTTTCCAATGGATTTGTGCGGATTTTTAATAAACTTTGAATCGAGATATAAAAGGTTTTCATAAAATATTAGTAATTATAGTATTGACAATCTAAAGAAATTATTTGATTACCGCAAATACTTTTTTTATATTCACATGATTGGCCTTTGTGCGTTGTGGACAAAATATATATTATTGGTACAATTATCTGTGATCCTGGTACTTGAATAACAACCTTTAATCGACATCGTTATTCAAGGAAATACTAATGAATTGTATAGGAATAATAATATACATATGAGATATCTTGGAAGAAATCGATAATGTGTTGTGCCGTGGATGATTAAAACATCAATAGTAAATAGCCTGCTTATTTGCGTCAATAGGTTGTGGAAGTTAATCAGTGGCCCTATTATGATTCCACATACACCGGGGTACTGTTTTCAGCTGAGATCCTAGTACAATAAAGTCATTTTTACTGTCTTTTCTCAGCTTTCAAGACAAATTACAAAGAGTTTCCAATAGATTTGTGCGGATTTAAAAAAACTTAATATCTAGTTACAAATGGTCCACAGGATAAGCGTTTATAAGGAATACATATTGTAAAGGAGATCTTTGATAACCGCGAATATATTTTTTCTTCGTTTTATTGGCCATTGTGGGTTGTGGACAAAGTATATATTATTGGTACAATTATCTGTGATCCTGTTCCTTGTATTACATCCTTTAATCGACATCGTTAATCAGGAACATACTAATGAATTCTTCAGGAACAATAATTTACATATCAGATATCTTGAAAGAAATCGATAATGTGTTGAGCCGTAGATGATTGAAACATCAATTGTAAAAAGCCAGTTTATTTGGGTCAATAGGTTGTGAAAGTAAATCAGTGGCCACTATTATGATTCCATATCCACCGGTGTACTGTTTTCAGCTGAGATCCTAGTACAATAAAGTCATTTTTACTGTCTTTTTTCAGCTTTCAAGACAAATTTGAAAGTGTTTCCAATGGATTTGTGCGGATTTTTAAGAAACTTTCAATCGAGATATAAAAGGTTTTCATAAAATATTAGTAATTATAGTATTGACAATCTAAAGAAATTATTTGATTACCGCAAATACTTTTTTTATATTCACTTTATTAGCCATTGTGCGTTGTGGACAAAATATATATTATTGGTACAATTATCTGTGGTCCTGGTACTTGAATAACAACCTTTAATCAACATCGTTATTCAAGGAAATACTAATGAATTGTATAGGAATAATAATATATATATGAGATACCTCGGAAGAAATCGATAATGTGTTGTGCCGTGGATGATTAAAACATCAATAGTAAATAGCCTGCTTATTTGCATCAATAGGTTGTGGAAGTAAATCAGTGGCCCCTAATATGATTCCATATACCGGAGTACTGTTTTCAGCTGAGATCCTAGTACAATAAAGTCGTTTTTACTATTTTTCTCAGCTTTCAACACAAATTAGAAAGAATTTCTAATAGATTTGTGCGGATTTAAAAAAACTTATTATCTAGTTACAAATGGTCGAACAGGATAAGAGTTTATATGGAATAGATATTGTAAAAAAGATCTTTGATAACCGCGAATATATTTTTCTCTTCGTTTTATTGGCCATTGTTCGTTGTGGACAAAATATATATTATTGGTACAATTATCTGTGATCCTGGTACTTGAATAACAACCTTTAATCGACATCGTTATTCAAGGAAATACTAATGAATTGTATAGGAATAATAATATACATATGAGATAGCTTGGAAGAAATCGATAATGTGTTGTGCCGTGGATGATTATTACATCAATAGTAAATAGCCTGCTTATTTGCGTCAAAAGGTTGTGGAAGTTAATCAGTGGCCCTATTATGATTCCACATACACCGGTGTACTGTTTTCAGCTGAGATCCTAGTACAATAAAGTCATTTTTACTGTCTTTTCTCAGCTTTCAAGACAAATTACAAAGAGTTTCCAATAGATTTGTGCGGATTTAAAAAAACTTAATATTTAGTTACAAATGGTCCACAGGATAAGCGTTTATATGGAATACATACTGTAAAGGAGATCTTTGATAACCGCGAATATATTTTTTCTTCGTTTTATTGGCCATTGTGGGTTGTGGACAAAGTATATATTATTGGTACAATTATCTGTGATCCTGTTCCTTGTATTACATCCTTTAATCGACATCGTTAATCAGGAACATACTAATGAATTCTTCAGGAACAATAATTTACATATGAGATATCTTGAAAGAAATCGATAATGTGTTGAGCCGTAGATGATTGAAACATCAATTGTAAAAAGCCAGTTTATTTGGGTCAATAGGCTGTGAAAGTAAATCAGTGGCCACTATTATGATTCCATATCCACCGGTGTACTGTTTTCAGCTGAGATATTAGTACAATAAAGTCATTTTTACTGTCTTTTTTCAGCTTTCAAGACAAATATGAAAGTGTTTCCAATGGATTTGTGCGGATTTTTAATAAACTTTCAATCGAGATATAAAAGGTTTTCATAAAATATTAGTAATTATAGTATTGACAATCTAAAGAAATTATTTGATTACCGCAAATACTTTTTTTATATTCACTTTATTAGCCATTGTGCGTTGTGGACAAAATATATATTATTGGTACAATTATCTGTGATCCTGGTACTTGAATAACAACCTTTAATCAACATCGTTATTCAAGGAAATACTAATGAATTGTATAGGAATAATAATATATATATGAGATACCTCGGAAGAAATCGATAATGTGTTGTGCCGTGGATGATTAAAACATCAATAGTAAATAGCCTGCTTATTTGCGTCAATAGGTTGTGGAAGTAAAACAGTGGCCCCTAATATGATTCCATATACACCGGAGTACTGTTTTCAGCTGAGATCCTAGTACAATAAAGTCGTTTTTACTATTTTTCTCAGCTTTCAACACAAATTAGAAAGAATTTCTAATAGATTTGTGCGGATTTAAAAAAACTTACTATCTAGTTACAAATGGTCGAACAGGATAAGAGTTTATATGGAATAGATATTGTAAAAAAGATCTTTGATAACCGCGAATATATTTTTCTCTTCGTTTTATTGGCCATTGTTCGTTGTGGACAAAATATATATTATTGGTACAATTATCTGTGATCCTGGTACTTGAATAACAACCTTTAATCGACATCGTTATTCAAGGAAATACTAATGAATTGTATTGGAATAATAATATACATATGAGATATCTTGGAAGAAATCGATAATGTGTTGTGCCGTGGATGATTAAAACATCAATAGTAAATAGCCTGCTTATTTGCGTCAATAGGTTGTGGAAGTTAATCAGTGGCCCTATTATGATTCCACTTACACCGGGGTACTGTTTTCAGCTGAGATCCTAGTACAATAAAGTCATTTTTACTGTCTTTTCTCAGCTTTCAAGACAAATTACAAAGAGTTTCCAATAGATTTGTGCGGATTTAAAAAAACTTAATATCTAGTTACAAATGATCCACAGGATAAGCGTTTATATGGAATACATATTGTAAAGGAGATCTTTGATAACCGCGAATATATTTTTTCTTCGTTTTATTGGCCATTGTGGGTTGCGGACAAAGTATATATTATTGGTAAAATTATCTGTGATCCAGTTCCTTGTATTACATCCTTTAATCGACATCGTTAATCAAGAACATACTAATGAATTCTTCAGGAACAATAAATTACATATGAGGTATCTTGAAAGAAATCGATAATGTCTTGAGCCGTAGATGATTGAAACATCAATTGTAAAAAGCCTGTTTATTTGGGTCTATTGGTTGTGATAGTAAATCAGTGGCCACTATTATGATTCCATATCCACCGGTGTACTGTTTTCAGCTGAGATCCTAGTAGAATAAAGTCATTTTTACTGTCTTTTCTCAGCTTTCAAGACAAATTAGAAAGAGTTTCCAATGGATTTGTGCGGATTTTTAATAAACTTTCAATCGAGATATAAAAGGTTTTCATAAAATATTAGTAATTATAGAATTGACAATCTAAAGAAATTATTTGATTACCGCAAATACTTTTTTTATATTCACTTAATTGGCCTTTGTGCGTTGTGGACAAAATATATATTATTGGTACAATTATCTGTGATCTTGGTACTTGAATAACAACCTTTAATCGACATCGTTATTCAAGGAAATACTAATGAATTGTATAGGAATAATAATATATATATGAGATACCTCGGAAGAAATCGATAATGTGTTGTGCCGTGGCTGATTAAAACATCAATAGTAAATAGCCTGCTTATTTGCGTCAATAGGTTGTGGAAGTAAATCAGTGGCCCCTAATATTATTCCATATACACCGGAGTACTGTTTTCAGCTGAGATCCTAGTACAATAAAGTCGTTTTTACTGTTTTTTCTCAGCTTTCAACACAAACTAGAAAGAATTTCCAATAGACTTGTGCGGATTTAAAAAAACTTACTATCTAGTTACAAATGGTCGACAGGATAAGAGTTTATATGGAATAGATATTGTAAAAAAGATCTTTGATAACCGCGAATATATTTTTCTCTTCGTTTTATTGGCCATTGTACGTTGTGGACAAAATATATATTATTGGTACAATTATCTGTGATCCTGGTACTTGAATAACAACTTTTAATCGACATCGTTATTCAAGGAAATACTAATGAATTGTATAGGAATAATAATATACATATGAGATACCTTGGAAGAAATCGATAATGTGTTGTGCCGTGGATGATTATTACATCAATAGTAAATAGCCTGCTTATTTGCGTCAAAAGGTTGTGGAAGTTAATCAGTGGGCCTATTATGATTCCACATACACCGGGGTACTGTTTTCAGCTGAGATCCTAGTACAATAAAGTCATTTTTACTGTCTTTTCTCAGCTTTCAAGACAAATTACAAAAAGTTTCCAATAGATTTGTGCGGATTTAAAAAAACTTAATATCTAGTTACAAATGATACACAGGATAAGCGTTTATATGGAATACATATTGTAAAGGAGATCTTGATAACCGCGAATATATTTTTTCTTCGTTTTATTGGCCATTGTGGGTTGCGGACAAAGTATATATTATTGGTAAAATTATCTGTGATCCAGTTCCTTGTATTACATCCTTTAATCGACATCGTTAATCAAGAACATACTAATGAATTCTTCAGGAACAATAAATTACATATGAGGTATCTTGAAAGAAATCGATAATGTGTTGAGCCGTAGATGATTGAAACATCAATTGTAAAAAGCCTGTTTATTTGGGTCTATTGGTTGTGATAGTAAATCAGTGGCCACTATTATGATTCCATATCCACCGGTGTACTGTTTTCAGCTGAGATCCTAGTAGAATAAAGTCATTTTTACTGTCTTTTCTCAGCTTTCAAGACAAATTAGAAAGAGTTTCCAATGGATTTGTGTGGATTTTTAATAAACTTTCAATCGAGATATAAAAGGTTTTCATAAAATATTAGTAATTATAGAATTGACAATCTAAAGAAATTATTTGATTACCGCAAATACTTTTTTTATATTCACTTAATTGGCCTTTGTGCGTTGTGGACAAAATATATATTATTGGTACAATTATCTGTGATCTTGGTACTTGAATAACAACCTTTAATCGACATCGTTATTCAAGGAAATACTAATGAATTGTATAGGAATAATAATATATATATGAGATACCTCGGAAGAAATCGATAATGTGTTGTGCCGTGGCTGATTAAAACATCAATAGTAAATAGCCTGCTTATTTGCGTCAATAGGTTGTGGAAGTAAATCAGTGGCCCCTAATATTATTCCATATACACCGGAGTACTGTTTTCAGCTGAGATCCTAGTACAATAAAGTCGTTTTTACTGTTTTTTCTCAGCTTTCAACACAAACTAGAAAGAATTTCCAATAGACTTGTGCGGATTTAAAAAAACTTACTATCTAGTTACAAATGGTCGACAGGATAAGAGTTTATATGGAATAGATATTGTAAAAAAGATCTTTGATAACCGCGAATATATTTTTCTCTTCGTTTTATTGGCCATTGTACGTTGTGGACAAAATATATATTATTGGTACAATTATCTGTGATCCTGGTACTTGAATAACAACTTTTAATCGACATCGTTATTCAAGGAAATACTAATGAATTGTATAGGAATAATAATATACATATGAGATACCTTGGAAGAAATCGATAATGTGTTGTGCCGTGGATGATTATTACATCAATAGTAAATAGCCTGCTTATTTGCGTCAAAAGGTTGTGGAAGTTAATCAGTGGGCCTATTATGATTCCACATACACCGGGGTACTGTTTTCAGCTGAGATCCTAGTACAATAAAGTCATTTTTACTGTCTTTTCTCAGCTTTCAAGACAAATTACAAAGAGTTTCTAATAGATTTGTGCGGATTTAAAAAAACTTAATATCTAGTTACAAATGATACACAGGATAAGCGTTTATATGGAATACATATTGTAAAAAAGATCTTTGATAACCGCGAATATATTTTTTCTTCGTTTTATTGGCCATTGTGGGTTGCGGACAAAGTTTATATTATTGGTACAATTATCTGTGATCCTGTTCCTTGTATTACATCCTTTAATCGACATCGTTAATCAGGAACATACTAATGAATTCTTCAGGAACAATAATTTACATATGAGATACTTCGGAAGAAATCGATAATGTGTTGAGCCGTAGATGATTGAAACATCAATTGTAAAAAGCCTGTTTATTTGGGTCAATAGGTTGTGAAAGTAAATCAGTGGCCACTATTATGATTCCATATCCACCGGTGTACTGTGTTCAGCTGAGATCCTAGTACAATAAAGTCATTTTTACTGTCTTTTCTCAGCTTTCAAGACAAATTAGAAAGAGTTTCCAATGGATTTGTGCGGATTTTTAATAAACTTTCTATCGAGATATAAAAGGTTTTCATAAAATATTAGTAATTATAGAATTGACAATCTAAAGAAATTATTTGATTACCGCAAATACTTTTTTTATATTCACTTAATTGGCCTTTGTGCGTTGTGGACAAAATATATATTATTGGTACAATTATCTGTGATCTTGGTACTTGAATAACAACCTTTAATCGACATCGTTATTCAAGGAAATACTAATGAATTGTATAGGAATAATAATATATATATGAGATACCTCGGAAGAAATCGATAATGTGTTGTGCCGTGGATGATTAAAACATCAATTGTAAGAAGCCTGCTTATTTGCGTCAATAGGTTGTGGAAGTAAATCAGTGGCCCCTAATATTATTCTATATACACCGGAGTACTGTTTTCAGCTGAGATCCTAGTACAATAAAGTCGTTTTTACTGTTTTTTCTCAGCTTTCAACACAAATTAGAAAGAATTTCCAATAGACTTGTGCGGATTTAAAAAAACTTACTATCTAGTTACAAATGGTCGACAGGATAAGAGTTTATATGGAATAGATATTGTAAAAAAGATCTTTGATAACCGCGAATATATTTTTCTCTTCGTTTTATTGGCCAATGTACGTTGTGGACAAAATATATATTATTGGTACAATTATCTGTGATCCTGGTACTTGAATAACAACCTTTAATCGACATCGTTATTCAAGGAAATACTAATGAATTATATAGGAATAATAATATACATACGAAATATCTTGGAAGAAATCGATAATGTGTTGTGCCGTGGATGATTGAAACATCAATTGTAAGAAGCCTGTTTATTTGGGTCAATAGGTTGTGAAAGTAAATCAGTGGCCACTATTATGATTCCATATCCACCGGTGTACTGTTTTTAGCTGAGATCCTAGTACAATAAAGTCATTTTTACTGTCTTTTCTCAGCTTTCAAGACAAATTAGAAAGAGTTTCCAATGGATTTGTGCGGATTTTTAATAAACGTTCAATCGAGATATAAAAGGTTTTCTTAAAATATTAGTAATTATGGTATTGACATTCTAAAGAAATTATTTGATTACCGCAAATACTTTTTTTATATTCACTTTATTTGACATTTTGCGTTGTGGACAAAATATATATTATTGGTACAATTATCTGTGATCCTGGTACTTGAATAATAACCTTTAATCGACATCGTTATTCAAGGAAATACTAATGAATTGTATAGGAATAATAATATACATATGAGATATCTTGGAAGAAATCGATAATGTGTTGTGCCGTGGATGATTAAAACATCAATAGTAAATATCCTGCTTATTTGCATCAAAAGTTTGTGGAAGTAAATCAGTGGCCCCTAATATTATTCTATATACACCGGGGTACTGTTTTCAGCTGAGATCCTAGTACAATAAAGTCATTTTTACTGTCTTTTCTCAGCTTTCAAGACAAATTACAAAGAGTTTCCAATAGATTTGTGCGGATTTAAAAAAACTTAATGTCTAGTTACAAATGGTCGAAAGGATAAGAGTTTATATGGAATAGATATTGTAAAAAAGATCTTTGATAACCGCGAATATATTTTTCTCTTCGTTTTATTGGCCATTGTGGGTTGCGGACAAAGTATATATTATTGGTACAATTATCTGTGATCCTGTTCCTTGTATTACATCCTTTAATCGACATCGTTAATCAAGAACATACTAATGAGCTCTTCAGGAACAATAATTTACATATGAGATATCTTGAAAGAAATCGATAATGTGTTGAGCCGTAGATGATTGAAACATCAATTGTAAAAAGCCTGTTTATTTGTGTCAATAGGTTGTGAAAGTAAATCAGTGGCCACTATTATGATTCCATATCCACCGGTGTACTGTTTTCAGCTGAGATCCTAGTACAATAAAGTCATTTTTACTGTCTTTTCTCAGCTTTCAAGACAAATTAGAAAGAGTTTCCAATGGATTTGTGCGGATTTTTAATAAACGTTCAATCGAGATATAAAAGGTTTTCTTAAAATATTAGTAATTATGGTATTGACATTCTAAAGAAATTATTTGATTACCGCAAATACTTTTTTTATATTCACTTAATTGGCCTTTGTGCGTTGTGGACAAAATATATATTATTGGTACAATTATCTGTGATCTTGGTACTTGAATAACAACCTTTAATCGACATCGTTATTCAAGGAAATACTAATGAATTGTATAGGAATAATAATATACATATGAGATACCTCGGAAGAAATCGATAATGTGTTGTGCCGTGGATGATTATTACATCAATAGTAAATAGCCTGCTTATTTGCGTCAAAAGGTTGTGGAAGTTAATCAGTGGCCCGATTATGATTCCAAATACACCGGGGTACTGTTTTCAGCTGAGATCCTAGTACAATAAAGTCATTTTTACTGTCTTTTCTCAGCTTTCAAGACAAATTACAAAGAGTTTCCAATAGATTTGTGCGGATTTAAAAAAACTTAATGTCTAGTTACAAATGGTCGAAAGGATAAGAGTTTATATGGAATAGATATTGTAAAAAAGATCTTTGATAACCGCGAATATATTTTTCTCTTCGTTTTATTGGCCATTGTGGGTTGCGGACAAAGTATATATTATTGGTACAATTATCTGTGATCCTGTTCCTTGTATTACATCCTTTAATCGACATCGTTAATCAAGAACATACTAATGAGCTCTTCAGGAACAATAATTTACATATGAGATATCTTGAAAGAAATCGATAATGTGTTGAGCCGTAGATGATTGAAACATCAATTGTAAAAAGCCTGTTTATTTGGGTCAATAGGTTGTGAAAGTAAATCAGTGGCCACTATTATGATTCCATATCCACCGGTGTACTGTTTTCAGCTGAGATCCTAGTACAATAAAGTCATTTTTACTGTCTTTTCTCAGCTTTCAAGACAAATTAGAAAGAGTTTCCAATGGATTTGTGCGGATTTTTAATAAACGTTCAATCGAGATATAAAAGGTTTTCTTAAAATATTAGTAATTATGGTATTGACATTCTAAAGAAATTATTTGATTACCGCAAATACTTTTTTTATATTCACTTAATTGGCCTTTGTGCGTTGTGGACAAAATATATATTATTGGTACAATTATCTGTGATCTTGGTACTTGAATAACAACCTTTAATCGACATCGTTATTCAAGGAAATACTAATGAATTGTATAGGAATAATAATATATATATGAGATACCTCGGAAGAAATCGATAATGTGTTGTGCCGTGGATGATTAAAACATCAATAGTAAATAGCCTGCTTATTTGCGTCAATAGGTTGTGGAAGTAAATCAGTGGCCCCTAATATTATTCCATATACACCGGAGTACTGTTTTCAGCTGAGATCCTAGTACAATAAAGTCGTTTTTACTGTTTTTTCTCAGCTTTCAACACAAATTAGAAAGAATTTCCAATAGACTTGTGCGGATTTAAAAAGACTTACTATCTAGTTACAAATGGTCGACAGGATAAGAGTTTATATGGAATAGATATTGTAAAAAGATCTTTGATAACCGCGAATATATTTTTCTCTTCGTTTTATTGGCTATTGTACGTTGTGGACAAAATATATATTATTGGTACAATTATCTGTGATCCTGGTACATGAATAACAACCTTTAATCGACATCGTTATTCAAGGAAATACTAATGAATTATATAGGAATAATAATATACATACGAAATATCTTGGAAGAAATCGATAATGTGTTGTGCCGTGGATGATTGAAACATCAATTGTAAGAAGCCTGTTTATTTGGGTCAATAGGTTGTGAAAGTAAATCAGTGGCCACAATTATGATTCCATATATACCGGTGTACTGTTTTTAGCTGAGATCCTAGTACAATAAAGTCATTTTTACTGTCTTTTCTCAGCTTTCAAGACAAATTAGAAAGAGTTTCCAATGGATTTGTGCGGATTTTTAATAAACTTTCTATCGAGATATAAAAGGTTTTCATAAAATATTAGTAATTATAGAATTGACAATCTAAAGAAATTATTTGATTACCGCAAATACTTTTTTTATATTCACTTAATTGGCCTTTGTGCGTTGTGGACAAAATATATATTATTGGTACAATTATCTGTGATCTTGGTACTTGAATAACAACCTTTAATCGACATCGTTATTCAAGGAAATACTAATGAATTGTATAGGAATAATAATATATATATGAGATACCTCGGAAGAAATCGATAATGTGTTGTGCCGTGGATGATTAAAACATCAATAGTAAATAGCCTGCTTATTTGCGTCAATAGGTTGTGGAAGTAAATCAGTGGCCCCTAATATTATTCCATATACACCGGAGTACTGTTTTCAGCTGAGATCCTAGTACAATAAAGTCGTTTTTACTGTTTTTTCTCAGCTTTCAACACAAATTAGAAAGAATTTCCAATAGACTTGTGCGGATTTAAAAAAACTTACTATCTAGTTACAAATGGTCGACAGGATAAGAGTTTATATGGAATAGATATTGTAAAAAGATCTTTGATAACCGCGAATATATTTTTCTCTTCGTTTTATTGGCTATTGTACGTTGTGGACAAAATATATTTTATTGGTACAATTATCTGTGATCCTGGTACTTGAATAATAACCTTTAATCGACATCGTTATTCAAGGAAATACTAATGAATTGTATAGGAATAATAATATACATATGAGATATCTTGGAAGAAATCGATAATGTGTTGTGCCGTGGATGATTAAAACATCAATAGTAAATAGCCTGCTTATTTGCATCAAAAGGTTGTGGAAGTAAATCAGTGGCCCCTAATATTATTCTATATACACCGGAGTACTGTTTTCAGCTGAGATCCTAGTACAATAAAGTCGTTTTTATTGTTTTTTCTCAGCTTTCAACACAAATTAGAAAGAATTTCCAATAGACTTGTGCGGATTTAAAAAAACTTACTATCTAGTTACAAATGGTCGACAGGATAAGAGTTTATATGGAATAGATATTGTAAAAAAGATCTTTGATAACCGCGAATATATTTTTCTCTTCGTTTTATTGGCCATTGTACGTTGTGGACAAAATATATATTATTGGTACAATTATCTGTGATCCTGGTACTTGAATAACAACCTTTAATCGACATTGTTATTCAAGGAAATACTAATGAATTGTATAGGAATAATAATATACATATGAGATACCTCGGAAGAAATCGATAATGTGTTGTGCCGTGGATGATTATTACATCAATAGTAAATAGCCTGCTTATTTGCGTCAAAAGGTTGTGGAAGTTAATCAGTGGCCCGATTATGATTCCACATACACCGGGGTACTGTTTTCAGCTGAGATCCTAGTACAATAAAGTCATTTTTTACTGTCTTTTCTCAGCTTTCAAGACAAATTACAAAGAGTTTCCAATAGATTTGTGCGGATTTAAAAAAACTTAATGTCTAGTTACAAATGGTCGAAAGGATAAGAGTTTATATGGAATAGATATTGTAAAAAAGATCTTTGATAACCGCGAATATATTTTTCTCTTCGTTTTATTGGCCATTGTGGGTTGCGGACAAAGTATATATTATTGGTACAATTATCTGTGATCCTGTTCCTTGTATTACATCCTTTAATCGACATCGTTAATCAAGAACATACTAATGAGCTCTTCAGGAACAATAATTTACATATGAGATATCTTGAAAGAAATCGATAATGTGTTGAGCCGTAGATGATTGAAACATCAATTGTAAAAAGCCTGTTTATTTGGGTCAATAGGTTGTGAAAGTAAATCAGTGGCCACTATTATGATTCCATATCCACCGGTGTACTGTTTTCAGCTGAGATCCTAGTACAATAAAGTCATTTTTACTGTCTTTTCTCAGCTTTCAAGACAAATTAGAAAGAGTTTCCAATGGATTTGTGCGGATTTTTAATAAACGTTCAATCGAGATATAAAAGGTTTTCTTAAAATATTAGTAATTATGGTATTGACATTCTAAAGAAATTATTTGATTACCGCAAATACTTTTTTTATATTCACTTAATTGGCCTTTGTGCGTTGTGGACAAAATATATATTATTGGTACAATTATCTGTGATCTTGGTACTTGAATAACAACCTTTAATCGACATCGTTATTCAAGGAAATACTAATGAATTGTATAGGAATAATAATATATATATGAGATACCTCGGAAGAAATCGATAATGTGTTGTGCCGTGGATGATTAAAACATCAATAGTAAATAGCCTGCTTATTTGCGTCAATAGGTTGTGGAAGTAAATCAGTGGCCCCTAATATTATTCCATATTCACCGGAGTACTGTTTTCAGCTGAGATCCTAGTACAATAAAGTCGTTTTTACTGTTTTTTCTCAGCTTTCAACACAAATTAGAAAGAATTTCCAATAGACTTGTGCGGATTTAAAAAGACTTACTATCTAGTTACAAATGGTCGACAGGATAAGAGTTTATATGGAATAGATATTGTAAAAAGATGTTTGATAACCGCGAATATATTTTTCTCTTCGTTTTATTGGCTATTGTACGTTGTGGACAAAATATATATTATTGGTACAATTATCTGTGATCCTGGTACATGAATAACAACCTTTAATCGACATCGTTATTCAAGGAAATACTAATGAATTATATAGGAATAATAATATACATACGAAATATCTTGGAAGAAATCGATAATGTGTTGTGCCGTGGATGATTGAAACATCAATTGTAAGAAGCCTGTTTATTTGGGTCAATAGGTTGTGAAAGTAAATCAGTGGCCACAATTATGATTCCATATCCACCGGTGTACTGTTTTTAGCTGAGATCCTAGTACAATAAAGTCATTTTTACTGTCTTTTCTCAGCTTTCAAGACAAATTAGAAAGAGTTTCCAATGGATTTGTGCGGATTTTTAATAAACTTTCTATCGAGATATAAAAGGTTTTCATAAAATATTAGTAATTATAGAATTGACAATCTAAAGAAATTATTTGATTACCGCAAATACTTTTTTTATATTCACTTAATTGGCCTTTGTGCGTTGTGGACAAAATATATATTATTGGTACAATTATCTGTGATCTTGGTACTTGAATAACAACCTTTAATCGACATCGTTATTCAAGGAAATACTAATGAATTGTATAGGAATAATAATATATATATGAGATACCTCGGAAGAAATCGATAATGTGTTGTGCCGTGGATGATTAAAACATCAATAGTAAATAGCCTGCTTATTTGCGTCAATAGGTTGTGGAAGTAAATCAGTGGCCCCTAATATTATTCTATATACACCGGAGTACTGTTTTCAGCTGAGATCCTAGTACAATAAAGTCGTTTTTACTGTTTTTTCTCAGCTTTCAACACAAATTAGAAAGAATTTCCAATAGACTTGTGCGGATTTAAAAAAACTTACTATCTAGTTACAAATGGTCGACAGGATAAGAGTTAATATGGAATAGATATTGTAAAAAGATCTTTGATAACCGCGAATATATTTTTCTCTTCGTTTTATTGGCTATTGTACGTTGTGGACAAAATATATATTATTGGTACAATTATCTGTGATCCTGGTACATGAATAACAACCTTTAATCGACATCGTTATTCAAGGAAATACTAATGAATTATATAGGAATAATAATATACATACGAAATATCTTGGAAGAAATCGATAATGTGTTGTGCCGTGGATGATTGAAACATCAATTGTAAGAAGCCTGTTTATTTGGGTCAATAGGATGTGAAAGTCAATCAGTGGCCACTATTATGATTCCATATCCACCGGTGTACTGTTTTTAGCTGAGATCCTAGTACAATAAAGTCATTTTTACTGTCTTTTCTCAGCTTTCAAGACAAATTAGAAAGAGTTTCCAATGGATTTGTGCGGATTTTTAATAAACGTTCAATCGAGATATAAAAGGTTTTCTTAAAATATTTGTAATTATGGTATTGACATTCTAAAGAAATTATTTGATTACCGCAAATACTTTTTTTATATTCACTTTATTGGCCATTGTGCGTTGTGGACAAAATATATATTATTGGTACAATTATCTGTGATCCTGGTACTTGAATAATAACCTTTAATCGACATCGTTATTCAAGGAAATACTAATGAATTGTATAGGAATAATAATATACATATGAGATATCTTGGAAGAAATCGATAATGTGTTGTGCCGTGGATGATTAAAACATCAATAGTAAATAGCCTGCTTATTTGCATCAAAAGGTTTTGGAAGTAAATCAGTGGCCCCTAATATTATTCTATATACACCGGAGTACTGTTTTCAGCTGAGATCCTAGTACAATAAAGTCGTTTTTACTGTTTTTTCTCAGCTTTCAACACAAATTAGAAAGAATTTCCAATAGACTAGTGCGGATTTAAAAAAACTTACTATCTAGTTACAAATGGTCGACAGGATAAGAGTTTATATGGAATAGATATTGTAAAAAAGATCTTTGATAACCGCGAATATATTTTTCTCTTCGTTTTATTGGCCATTGTACGTTGTGGACAAAATATATATTATTGGTACAATTATCTGTGATCCTGGTACTTGAATAACAACCTTTAATCGACATTGTTATTCAAGGAAATACTAATGAATTGTATAGGAATAATAATATACATATGAGATACCTCGGAAGAAATCGATAATGTGTTGTGCCGTGGATGATTATTACATCAATAGTAAATAGCCTGCTTATTTGCGTCAAAAGGTTGTGGAAGTTAATCAGTGGCCCGATTATGATTCCACATACACCGGGGTACTGTTTTCAGCTGAGATCCTAGTACAATAAAGTCATTTTTACTGTCTTTTCTCAGCTTTCAAGACAAATTACAAAGAGTTTCCAATAGATTTGTGCGGATTTAAAAAAACTTACTATCTAGTTACAAATGGTCGACAGGATAAGAGTTTATATGGAATAGATATTGTAAAAAGATCTTTGATAACCGCGAATATATTTTTCTCTTCGTTTTATTGGCTATTGTACGTTGTGGACAAAATATATATTATTGGTACAATTATCTGTGATCCTGGTACATGAATAACAACCTTTAATCGACATCGTTATTCAAGGAAATACTAATGAATTATATAGGAATAATAATATACATACGAAATATCTTGGAAGAAATCGATAATGTGTTGTGCCGTGGATGATTGAAACATCAATTGTAAGAAGCCTGTTTATTTGGGTCAATAGGTTGTGAAAGTAAATCAGTGGCCACTATTATGATTCCATATCCACCGGTGTACTGTTTTTAGCTGAGATCCTAGTACAATAAAGTCATTTTTACTGTCTTTTCTCAGTTTTCAAGACAAATTAGAAAGAGTTTCCAATGGATTTGTGCGGATTTTTAATAAACTTTCTATCTAGTTACAAATGGTCGACAGGATAAGAGTTTATATGGAATAGATATTGTAAAAAGATCTTTGATAACCGCGAATATATTTTTCTCTTCGTTTTATTGGCTATTGTACGTTGTGGACAAAATATATATTATTGGTACAATTATCTGTGATCCTGGTACATGAATAACAACCTTTAATCGACATCGTTATTCAAGGAAATACTAATGAATTATATAGGAATAATAATATACATACGAAATATCTTGGAAGAAATCGATAATGTGTTGTGCCGTGGATGATTGAAACATCAATTGTAAGAAGCCTGTTTATTTGGGTCAATAGGTTGTGAAAGTAAATCAGTGGCCACTATTATGATTCCATATCCACCGGTGTACTGTTTTTAGCTGAGATCCTAGTACAATAAAGTCATTTTTACTGTCTTTTCTCAGCTTTCAAGACAAATTAGAAAGAGTTTCCAATGGATTTGTGCGGATTTTTAATAAACTTTCTATCGAGATATAAAAGGTTTTCATAAAATATTAGTAATTATAGAATTGACAATCTAAAGAAATTATTTGATTACCGCAAATACTTTTTTTATATTCACTTAATTGGCCTTTGTGCGTTGTGGACAAAATATATATTATTGGTACAATTATCTGTGATCTTGGTACTTGAATAACAACCTTTAATCGACATCGTTATTCAAGGAAATACTAATGAATTGTATAGGAATAATAATATATATATGAGATACCTCGGAAGAAATCGATAATGTGTTGTGCCGTGGATGATTAAAACATCAATAGTAAATAGCCTGCTTATTTGCGTCAATAGGTTGTGGAAGTAAATCAGTGGCCCCTAATATTATTCCATATACACCGGAGTACTGTTTTCAGCTGAGATCCTAGTACAATAAAGTCGTTTTTACTGTTTTTTCTCAGCTTTCAACACAAATTAGAAAGAATTTCCAATAGACTTGTGCGGATTTAAAAAAACTTACTATCTAGTTACAAATGGTCGACAGGATAAGAGTTTATATGGAATAGATATTGTAAAAAGATCTTTGATAACCGCGAATATATTTTTCTCTTCGTTTTATTGGCTATTGTACGTTGTGGACAAAATATATATTATTGGTACAATTATCTGTGATCCTGGTACATGAATAACAACCTTTAATCGACATCGTTATTCAAGGAAATACTAATGAATTATATAGGAATAATAATATACATACGAAATATCTTGGAAGAAATCGATAATGTGTTGTGCCGTGGATGATTGAAACATCAATTGTAAGAAGCCTGTTTATTTGGGTCAATAGGTTGTGAAAGTAAATCAGTGGCCACTATTATGATTCCATATCCACCGGTGTACTGTTTTTAGCTGAGATCCTAGTACAATAAAGTCATTTTTACTGTCTTTTCTCAGCTTTCAAGACAAATTAGAAAGAGTTTCCAATGGATTTGTGCGGATTTTTAATAAACGTTCAATCGAGATATAAAAGGTTTTCTTAAAATATTAGTAATTATGGTATTGACATTCTAAAGAAATTATTTGATTACCGCAAATACTTTTTTTATATTCACTTTATTGGCCATTGTGCGTTGTGGACAAAATATATATTATTGGTACAATTATCTGTGATCCTGGTACTTGAATAATAACCTTTAATCGACATCGTTATTCAAGGAAATACTAATGAATTGTATAGGAATAATAATATACATATGAGATATCTTGGAAGAAATCGATAATGTGTTGTGCCGTGGATGATTAAAACATCAATAGTAAATAGCCTGCTTATTTGCATCAAAAGGTTGTGGAAGTAAATCAGTGGCCCCTAATATTATTCTATATACACCGGAGTACTGTTTTCAGCTGAGATCCTAGTACAATAAAGTCGTTTTTACTGTTTTTTCTCAGCTTTCAACACAAATTAGAAAGAATTTCCAATAGACTTGTGCGGATTTAAAAAAACTTACTATCTAGTTACAAATGGTCGACAGGATAAGAGTTTATATGGAATAGATATTGTAAAAAAGATCTTTGATAACCGCGAATATATTTTTCTCTTCGTTTTATTGGCCATTGTACGTTGTGGACAAAATATATATTATTGGTACAATTATCTGTGATCCTGGTACTTGAATAACAACCTTTAATCGACATTGTTATTCAAGGAAATACTAATGAATTGTATAGGAATAATAATATACATATGAGATACCTCGGAAGAAATCGATAATGTGTTGTGCCGTGGATGATTATTACATCAATAGTAAATAGCCTGCTTATTTGCGTCAAAAGGTTGTGGAAGTTAATCAGTGGCCCGATTATGATTCCACATACACCGGGGTACTGTTTTCAGCTGAGATCCTAGTACAATAAAGTCATTTTTACTGTCTTTTCTCAGCTTTCAAGACAAATTACAAAGAGTTTCCAATAGATTTGTGCGGATTTAAAAAAACTTAATGTCTAGTTACAAATGGTCGAAAGGATAAGAGTTTATATGGAATAGATATTGTAAAAAGATCTTTGATAACCGCGAATATATTTTTCTCTTCGTTTTATTGGCTATTGTACGTTGTGGACAAAATATATATTATTGGTACAATTATCTGTGATCCTGGTACATGAATAACAACCTTTAATCGACATCGTTATTCAAGGAAATACTAATGAATTATATAGGAATAATAATATACATACGAAATATCTTGGAAGAAATCGATAATGTGTTGTGCCGTGGATGATTGAAACATCAATTGTAAGAAGCCTGTTTATTTGGGTCAATTGGTTGTGAAAGTAAATCAGTGGCCACTATTATGATTCCATATCCACCGGTGTACTGTTTTTAGCTGAGATCCTAGTACAATAAAGTCATTTTTACTGTCTTTTCTCAGCTTTCAAGACAAATTAGAAAGAGTTTCCAATGGATTTGTGCGGATTTTTAATAAACTTTCTATCGAGATATAAAAGGTTTTCATAAAATATTAGTAATTATAGAATTGACAATCTAAAGAAATTATTTGATTACCGCAAATACTTTTTTTATATTCACTTAATTGGCCTTTGTGCGTTGTGGACAAAATATATATTATTGGTACAATTATCTGTGATCTTGGTACTTGAATAACAACCTTTAATCGACATCGTTATTCAAGGAAATACTAATGAATTGTATAGGAATAATAATATATATATGAGATACCTCGGAAGAAATCGATAATGTGTTGTGCCGTGGATGATTAAAACATCAATAGTAAATAGCCTGCTTATTTGCGTCAATAGGTTGTGGAAGTAAATCAGTGGCCCCTAATATTATTCCATATACACCGGAGTACTGTTTTCAGCTGAGATCCTAGTACAATAAAGTCGTTTTTACTGTTTTTTCTCAGCTTTCAACACAAATTAGAAAGAATTTCCAATAGACTTGTGCGGATTTAAAAAAACTTACTATCTAGTTACAAATGGTCGACAGGATAAGAGTTTATATGGAATAGATATTGTAAAAAGATCTTTGATAACCGCGAATATATTTTTCTCTTCGTTTTATTGGCTATTGTACGTTGTGGACAAAATATATATTATTGGTACAATTATCTGTGATCCTGGTACATGAATAACAACCTTTAATCGACATCGTTATTGAAGGAAATACTAATGAATTATATAGGAATAATAATATACATACGAAATATCTTGGAAGAAATCGATAATGTGTTGTGCCGTGGATGATTGAAACATCAATTGTAAGAAGCCTGTTTATTTGGGTCAATAGGTTGTGAAAGTAAATCAGTGGCCACTATTATGATTCCATATCCACCGGTGTACTGTTTTCAGCTGAGATCCTAGTACAATAAAGTCATTTTTACTGTCTTTTCTCAGCTTTCAAGACAAATTAGAAAGAGTTTCCAATGGATTTGTGCGGATTTTTAATAAACTTTCTATCGAGATATAAAAGGTTTTCATAAAATATTAGTAATTATAGAATTGACAATCTAAAGAAATTATTTGATTACCGCAAATACTTTTTTTATATTCACTTAATTGGCCTTTGTGCGTTGTGGACAAAATATATATTATTGGTACAATTATCTGTGATCTTGGTACTTGAATAACAACCTTTAATCGACATCGTTATTCAAGGAAATACTAATGAATTGTATAGGAATAATAATATATATATGAGATACCTCGGAAGAAATCGATAATGTGTTGTGCCGTGGATGATTAAAACATCAATAGTAAATAGCCTGCTTATTTGCGTCAATAGGTTGTGGAAGTAAATCAGTGGCCCCTAATATTATTCCATATACACCGGAGTACTGTTTTCAGCTGAGATCCTAGTACAATAAAGTCGTTTTTACTGTTTTTTCTCAGCTTTCAACACAAATTAGAAAGAATTTCCAATAGACTTGTGCGGATTTAAAAAAACTTACTATCTAGTTACAAATGGTCGACAGGATAAGAGTTTATATGGAATAGATATTGTAAAAAGATCTTTGATAACCGCGAATATATTTTTCTCTTCGTTTTATTGGCCATTGTACGTTGTGGACAAAATATATATTATTGGTACAATTATCTGTGATCCTGGTACATGAATAACAACCTTTAATCGACATCGTTATTCAAGGAAATACTAATGAATTGTATAGGAATAATAATATATATATGAGATACCTCGGAAGAAATCGATAATGTGTTGTGCCGTGGATGATTAAAACATCAATAGTAAATAGCCTGCTTATTTGCGTCAATAGGTTGTGGAAGTAAATCAGTGGCCCCTAATATTATTCCATATACACCGGAGTACTGTTTTCAGCTGAGATCCTAGTACAATAAAGTCGTTTTTACTGTTTTTTCTCAGCTTTCAACACAAATTAGAAAGAATTTCCAATAGACTTGTGCGGATTTAAAAAAACTTACTATCTAGTTACAAATGGTCGACAGGATAAGAGTTTATATGGAATAGATATTGTAAAAAGATCTTTGATAACCGCGAATATATTTTTCTCTTCGTTTTATTGGCTATTGTACGTTGTGGACAAAATATATATTATTGGTACAATTATCTGTGATCCTGGTACATGAATAACAACCTTTAATCGACATCGTTATTCAAGGAAATACTAATGAATTATATAGGAATAATAATATACATACGAAATATCTTGGAAGAAATCGATAATGTGTTGTGCCGTGGATGATTGAAACATCAATTGTAAGAAGCCTGTTTATTTGGGTCAATAGGTTGTGAAAGTAAATCAGTGGCCCGATTATGATTCCACATACACCGGGGTACTGTTTTCAGCTGAGATCCTAGTACAATAAAGTCATTTTTACTGTCTTTTCTCAGCTTTCAAGACAAATTACAATGAGTTTCCAATAGATTTGTGCGGATTTAAAAAAACTTAATGTCTAGTTACAAATGGTCGAAAGGATAAGAGTTTATATGGAATAGATATTGTAAAAAAGATCTTTGATAACCGCGAATATATTTTTCTCTTCGTTTTATTGGCCATTGTGGGTTGCGGACAAAGTATATATTATTGGTACAATTATCTGTGATCCTGTTCCTTGTATTACATCCTTTAATCGACATCGTTAATCAAGAACATACTAATGAGCTCTTCAGGAACAATAATTTACATATGAGATATCTTGAAAGAAATCGATAATGTGTTGAGCCGTAGATGATTGAAACATCAATTGTAAAAAGCCTGTTTATTTGGGTCAATAGGTTGTGAAAGTAAATCAGTGGCCACTATTATGATTCCATATCCACCGGTGTACTGTTTTCAGCTGAGATCCTAGTACAATAAAGTCGTTTTTTCTGTTTTTTCTCAGCTTTCAACACAAATTAGAAAGAATTTCCAATAGACTTGTGCGGATTTAAAAAAACTTACTATCTAGTTACAAATGGTCGACAGGATAAGAGTTTATATGGAATAGATATTGTAAAAAGATCTTTGATAACCGCGAATATATTTTTCTCTTCGTTTTATTGGCTATTGTACGTTGTGGACAAAATATATATTATTGGTACAATTATCTGTGATCCTGGTACATGAATAACAACCTTTAATCGACATCGTTATTCAAGGAAATACTAATGAATTATATAGGAATAATAATATACATACGAAATATCTTGGAAGAAATCGATAATGTGTTGTGCCGTGGATGATTGAAACATCAATTGTAAGAAGCCTGTTTATTTGGGTCAATAGGTTGTGAAAGTAAATCAGTGGCCACTATTATGATTCCATATCCACCGGTGTACTGTTTTTAGCTGAGATCCTAGTACAATAAAGTCATTTTTACTGTCTTTTCTCAGCTTTCAAGACAAATTAGAAAGAGTTTCCAATGGATTTGTGCGGATTTTTAATAAACTTTCTATCGAGATATAAAAGGTTTTCATAAAATATTAGTAATTATAGAATTGACAATCTAAAGAAATTATTTGATTACCGCAAATACTTTTTTTATATTCACTTAATTGGCCTTTGTGCGTTGTGGACAAAATATATATTATTGGTACAATTATCTGTGATCTTGGTACTTGAATAACAACCTTTAATCGACATCGTTATTCAAGGAAATACTAATGAATTGTATAGGAATAATAATATATATATGAGATACCTCGGAAGAAATCGATAATGTGTTGTGCCGTGGATGATTAAAACATCAATAGTAAATATCCTGCTTATTTGCGTCAATAGGTTGTGGAAGTAAATCAGTGGCCCCTAATATTATTCCATATACACCGGAGTACTGTTTTCAGCTGAGATCCTAGTACAATAAAGTCGTTTTTACTGTTGTTTCTCAGCTTTCAACACAAATTAGAAAGAATTTCCAATAGACTTGTGCGGATTTAAAAAAACTTACTATCTAGTTACAAATGGTCGACAGGATAAGAGTTTATATGGAATAGATATTGTAAAAAGATCTTTGATAACCGCGAATATATTTTTCTCTTCGTTTTATTGGCCATTGTACGTTGTGGACAAAATATATATTATTGGTACAATTATCTGTGATCCTGGTACATGAATAACAACCTTTAATCGACATCGTTATTCAAGGAAATACTAATGAATTGTATAGGAATAATAATATATATATGAGATACCTCGGAAGAAATCGATAATGTGTTGTGCCGTGGATGATTATTACATCAATAGTAAATAGCCTGCTTATTTGCGTCAAAAGGTTGTGGAAGTTAATCAGTGGCCCGATTATGATTCCACATACACCGGGGTACTGTTTTCAGCTGAGATCCTAGTACAATAAAGTCATTTTTACTGTCTTTTCTCAGCTTTCAAGACAAATTACAAAGAGTTTCCAATAGATTTGTGCGGATTTAAAAAAACTTAATGTCTAGTTACAAATGGTCGAAAGGATAAGAGTTTATATGGAATAGATATTGTAAAAAAGATCTTTGATAACCGCGAATATATTTTTCTCTTCGTTTTATTGGCCATTGTGGGTTGCGGACAAAGTATATATTATTGGTACAATTATCTGTGATCCTGTTCCTTGTATTACATCCTTTAATCGACATCGTTAATCAAGAACATACTAATGAGCTCTTCAGGAACAATAATTTACATATGAGATATCTTGAAAGAAATCGATAATGTGTTGAGCCGTAGATGATTGAAACATCAATTGTAAAAAGCCTGTTTATTTGGGTCAATAGGTTGTGAAAGTAAATCAGTGGCCACTATTATGATTCCATATCCACCGGTGTACTGTTTTTAGCTGAGATCCTAGTACAATAAAGTCATTTTTACTGTCTTTTTTCAGCTTTCAAGACAAATTTGAAAGTGTTTCCAATGGATTTGTGCGGATTTTTAATAAACTTTCAATCGAGATATAAAAGGTTTTCATAAAATATTAGTAATTATAGAATTGACAATCTAAAGAAATTATTTGATTACCGCAAATACTTTTTTTATATTCACTTAATTGGCCTTTGTGCGTTGTGGACAAAATATATATTATTGGTACAATTATCTGTGATCTTGGTACTTGAATAACAACCTTTAATCGACATCGTTATTCAAGGAAATACTAATGAATTGTATAGGAATAATAATATATATATGAGATACCTCGGAAGAAATCGATAATGTGTTGTGCCGTGGATGATTAAAACATCAATAGTAAATAGCCTGCTTATTTGCGTCAATAGGTTGTGGAAGTAAATCAGTGGCCCCTAATATTATTCCATATACACCGGAGTACTGTTTTCAGCTGAGATCCTAGTACAATAAAGTCGTTTTTACTGTTTTTTCTCAGCTTTCAACACAAATTAGAAAGAATTTCCAATAGACTTGTGCGGATTTAAAAAAACTTACTATCTAGTTACAAATGGTCGACAGGATAAGAGTTTATATGGAATAGATATTGTATAAAGATCTTTGATAACCGCGAATATATTTTTCTCTTCGTTTTATTGGCCATTGTACGTTGTGGACAAAATATATATTATTGGTACAATTATCTGTGATCCTGGTACATGAATAACAACCTTTAATCGACATCGTTATTCAAGGAAATACTAATGAATTGTATAGGAATAATAATATACATATGAGATACCTTGGAAGAAATCGATAATGTGTTGTGCCGTGGATGATTATTACATCAATAGTAAATAGCCTGCTTATTTGCGTCAAAAGGTTGTGGAAGTTAATCAGTTGCCCTATTATGATTCCACATACACCGGGGTACTGTTCTCAGCTGAGATCCTAGTACAATAAAGTCGTTTTTACTGTTGTTTCTCAGCTTTCAACACAAATTAGAAAGAATTTCCAATAGACTTGTGCGGATTTAAAAAAACTTACTATCTAGTTACAAATGGTCGACAGGATAAGAGTTTATATGGAATAGATATTGTAAAAAAGATCTTTGATAACCGCGAATATATTTTTCTCTTCGTTTTATTGGCCTTTGTGCGTTGTGGACAAAATATATATTATTGGTACAATTATCTGTGATCCTGGTACTTGAATAACAACCTTTAATCGACATCGTTATTCAAGGAAATACTAATGAATTGTATAGGAATAATAATATACATATGAGATATCTTGGAAGAAATCGATAATGTATTGTGCCGTGGATGATTAAAACATCAATAGTAAATAGCCTGCTTATTTGCATCAAAAGGTTGTGGAAGTTAATCAGTGGCCCTATTATGATTCCACATACACCGGAGTACTGTTTTCAGCTGAGATCCTAGTACAATAAAGTCGTTTTTTCTGTTGTTTCTCAGCTTTCAACAAAAATTAGAAAGAATTTCCAATAGATTTGTGCGGATTTAAAAAAACTTAATATCTAGTTACAAATGGTCCACAGGATAAGCGTTTATATGGAATACATATTGTAAAGGAGATCTTTGATAACCGCGAATATATTTTTTCTTCGTTTTATTGGCCATTGTGGGTTGTGGACAAAGTATATATTATTGGTACAATTATCTGTGATCCTGTTCCTTGTATTACATCCTTTAATCGACATCGTTAATCAGGAACATACTAATGAATTCTACAGGAACAATAATTTACATATGAGATATCTTGAAAGAAATCGATAATGTGTTGAGCCGTAGATGATTGAAACATCAATTGTAAAAAGCCAGTTTATTTGGGTCAATAGGTTGTGAAAGTAAATCAGTGGCCACTATTATGATTCCATATCCACCGTAGTACTGTTTTCAGCTGAGATCCTAGTACAATAAAGTCGTTTTTACTATTTTTCTCAGCTTTCAACACAAATTAGAAAGAATTTCCAATAGACTTGTGCGGATTTAAAAAAACTTACTATCTAGTTACAAATGGTCGACAGGATAAGAGTTTATATGGAATAGATATTGTAAAAAAGATCTTTGATAACCGCGAATATATTTTTCTCTTCGTTTTATTGGCCATTGTGCGTTGTGGACAAAATATATATTATTGGTACAATTATCTGTGATCCAGTTCCTTGTATTACATCCTTTAATCGACATCGTTAATCAAGAACATACTAATGAATTCTTCAGGAACAATAATATACATATGAGATATCTTGGAAGAAATCGATAATGTGTTGTGCCGTGGATGATTAAAACATCAATAGTAAATAGCCTGCTTATTTGCGTCAATAGGTTGTGGAAGTAAATCAGTGGCCCCTAATATTATTCCATATACACCGGAGTACTGTTTTCAGCTGAGATCCTAGTACAATAAAGTCGTTTTTACTGTTTTTTTTCAGCTTTCAACACAAATTAGAAAGAATTTCCAATAGACTTGTGCGGATTTAAAAAAACTTACTATCTAGTTACAAATGATCCACAGGATAAGCGTTTATATGGAATACATATTGTAAAGGAGATCTTTGATAACCGCGAATATATTTTTTCTTCGTTTTATTGGCCATTGTGGTTTGCGGACAAAGCATATATTATTGGTACAATTATCTGTGATCCTGTTCCTTGTATTACATCCTTTAATCGACATCGTTAATCAAGAACATACTAATGAATTCTTCAGGAACAATAATTTACATATGAGATATCTTGAAAGAAATCGATAATGTGTTGAGCCGTAGATGATTGAAACATCAATTGTAAAAAGCCTGTTTATTTGGGTCAATAGGTTGTGAAAGTAAATCAGTGGCCACTATTATGATTCCATATCCACCGGTGTACTGTTTTCAGCTGAGATCCTAGTACAATAAAGTCATTTTTACTGTTTTTTCTCAGCTTTCAACACAAATTAGAAAGAATTTCCAATAGACTTGTGCGGATTTAAAAAAACTTACTATCTAGTTACAAATGGTCGAAAGGATAAGAGTTTATATGGAATAGATATTGTAAAATAGATCTTTGATAACCGCGAATATATTTTTCTCTTCGTTTTATTGGCCATTGTGGATTGCGGACAAAGTATATATTATTGGTACAATTATCTGTGATCCAGTTCCTTGTATTACATCCTTTAATCGACATCGTTAATCAAGAACATACTAATGAATTCTTCAGGAACAATAATTTACATATGAGGTATCTTGAAAGAAATCGATAATGTGTTGAGCCGTAGATGATTGAAACATCAATTGTAAAAAGCCTGTTTATTTGGGTCTATAGGTTGTGAAAGTAAATCAGTGGCCACTATTATAATTCCATATCCACCGGTGTACTGTTTTCAGCTGAGATCCTAGTACAATAAAGTCATTTTTACTGTCTTTTTTCAGCTTTCAAGACAAATTTGAAAGTGTTTCCAATGGATTTGTGCGGATTTTTAATAAACTTTCAATCGAGATATAAAAGGTTTTCATAAAATATTCGTAATTATAATATTGACAATCTAAAGAAAGTATTTGATTACCGCAAATACTTTTTTTGTATTCACTTTATTAGCCATTGTGCGTTGTGGACAAAATATATATTATTGGTACAATTATCTGTGATCCTGGTACTTGAATAATAACCTTTAATCGACATCGTTATTCAAGGAAATACTAATGAATTGTATAGGAATAATAATATACATATGAGGTATCTTGAAAGAAATCGATAATGTGTTGAGCCGTAGATGATTGAAACATCAATTGTAAAAAGCCTGTTTATTTGGGTCTATAGGTTGTGAAAGTAAATCAGTGGCCACTATTATGATTCCATATCCACCGGTGTACTGTTTTCAGCTGAGATCCTAGTACAATAAAGTCATTTTTACTGTCTTTTCTCAGCTTTCAAGACAAATTAGAAAGAGTTTCCAATGGATTTGTGCGGATTTTTAATAAACGTTCAATCGAGATATAAAAGGTTTTCTTAAAATATTAGTAATTATGGTATTGACAATCTAAAGAAATTATTTGATTACCGCAAATACTTTTTTTATATTCACTTTATTGGCCATTGTGCGTTGTGGACAAAATATATATTATTGGTACAATTATCTGTGATCTTGGTACTTGAATAACAACCTTTAATCGACATCGTTATTCAAGGAAATACTAATGAATTGTATAGGAATAATAATATATATATGAGATACCTCGGAAGAAATCGATAATGTGTTGTGCCGTGGATGATTAAAACATCAATAGTAAATAGCCTGCTTATTTGCGTCAATAGGTTGTGGAAGTAAATCAGTGGCCCCTAATATTATTCCATATACACCGGAGTACTGTTTTCAGCTGAGATCCTACTACAATAAAGTCGTTTTTACTGTATTTTCTCAGCTTTCAACACAAATTAGAAAGAATTTCCAATAGACTTGTGCGGATTTAAAACAACTTACTATCTAGTTACAAATGGTCGACAGGGTAAGAGTTTATATGGAATAGATATTGTAAAAAAGATCTTTGATAACCACGAATATATTTTTCTCTTCGTTTTATTGGCCATTGTACGTTGTGGACAAAATATATATTATTGGTACAATTATCTGTGATCCTGTTACTTGAATAACAACCTTTAATCGACATCGTTATTCAAGGAAATACTAATGAATTGTATAGGAATAATAATATACATATGAGATACCTTGGAAGAAATCAATAATGTGTTGTGCCGTGGATGATTATTACATCAATAGTAAATAGCCTGCTTATTTGCGTCAAAAGGTTGTGGAAGTTAATCAGTGGCCCTATTATGATTCCACATACACCGGGGTACTGTTTTCAGCTGAGATCCTAGTACAATAAAGTCATTTTTACTGTCTTTTCTCAGCTTTCAAGACAAATTACAAAGAGTTTCCAATAGATTTGTGCGGATTTAAAAAAACTTAATATCTAGTTACAAATGATCCACAGGATAAGCGTTTATATGGAATACATATTGTAAAGGAGATCTTTGATAACCGCGAATATATTTTTCTCTTCGTTTTATTGGCCATTGTGGGTTGCGGACAAAGTATATATTATTGGTACAATTATCTGTGATCCTGTTCCTTGTATTACATCCTTTAATCGACATCGTTAATCAGGAACATATTAATGAATTCTTCAGGAACAATAATTTACATATGAGATATCTTGAAAGAAATCGATAATGTGTTGAGCCGTAGATGATTGAAACATCAATTGTAAAAAGCCAGTTTATTTGGGTCAATAGGTTGTGAAAGTAAATCAGTGGCCACTATTATGATTCCATATCCACCGGTGTACTGTTTTCAGCTGAGATCCTAGTACAATAAAGTCATTTTTACTGTCTTTTTTCAGCTTTCAAGACAAATTAGAAAGTGTTTCCAATGGATTTGTGCGGATTTTTAATAAACATTCAATCGAGATATAAAAGGTTTTCATAAAATATTAGTAATTATAGAATTGACAATCTAAAGAAATTATTTGATTACCGCAAATACTTTTTTTATATTCACTTAATTGGCCTTTGTGCGTTGTGGACAAAATATATATTATTGGTACAATTATCTGTGATCCTGGTACTTGAATAACAACATTTAATCAACATCGTTATTCAAGGAAATACTAATGAATTGTATAGGAATAATAATATATATATGAGATACCTCGGAAGAAATCGATAATGTGTTGTGCCGTGGATGATTAAAACATCAATAGTAAATAGCCTGCTTATTTGCGTCAATAGGTTGTGGAAGTAAATCAGTGGCCCCTAATATGATTCCATATACACCGGAGTACTGTTTTCAGCTGAGATCCTAGTACAATAAAGTCGTTTTTACTATTTTTCTCAGCTTTCAACACAAATTTGAAAGAATTTCTAATACACTTGTGCGGATTTAAAAAAACTTACTATCTAGTTACAAATGGTCGACAGGATAAGAGTTTATATGGAATAGATATTGTAAAAAAGATCTTTGATAACCGCGAATATATTTTTCTCTTCGTTTTATTGGCCATTGTTCGTTGTGGACAAAATATATATTATTGGTACAATTATCTGTGATCCTGGTACTTGAATAACAACCTTTAATCGACATCGTTATTCAAGGAAATACTAATGAATTGTATAGGAATAATAATATACATATGAGATATCTTGGAAGAAATCGATAATGTGTTGTGCCGTGGATGATTAAAACATCAATAGTAAATAGCCTGGTTATTTGCGTCAATAGGTTGTGGAATTTAATCAGTGGCCCTATTATGATTCCACTTACACCGGGGTACTGTTTTCAGCTGAGATCCTAGTACAATAAAGTCATTTTTACTGTCTTTTTTCAGCTTTCAAGACAAATTTGAAAGTGTTTCCAATGGATTTGTGCGGATTTTTAATAAACTTTCAATCGAGATATAAAAGGTTTTCATAAAATATTAGTAATTATAATATTGACAATCTAAAGAAAGTATTTGATTACCGCAAATACTTTTTTTGTATTCACTTTATTAGCCATTGTGCGTTGTGGACAAAATATATATTATTGGTACAATTATCTGTGATCCTGGTACTTGAATAATAACCTTTAATCGACATCGTTATTCAAGGAAATACTAATGAATTGTATAGGAATAATAATATACATATGAGGTATCTTGAAAGAAATCGATAATGTGTTGAGCCGTAGATGATTGAAACATCAATTGTAAAAAGCCTGTTTATTTGGGTCTATAGGTTGTGAAAGTAAATCAGTGGCCACTATTATGATTCCATATCCACCGGTGTACTGTTTTCAGCTGAGATCCTAGTACAATAAAGTCATTTTTACTGTCTTTTCTCAGCTTTCAAGACAAATTAGATAGAGTTTCCAATGGATTTGTGCGGATTTTTAATAAACGTTCAATCGAGATATAAAAGGTTTTCTTAAAATATTAGTAATTATGGTATTGACAATCTAAAGAAATTATTTGATTACCGCAAATACTTTTTTTATATTCACTTTATTGGCCATTGTGCGTTGTGGACAAAATATATATTATTGGTACAATTATCTGTGATCTTGGTACTTGAATAACAACCTTTAATCGACATCGTTATTCAAGGAAATACTAATGAATTGTATAGGAATAATAATATATATATGAGATACCTCGGAAGAAATCGATAATGTGTTGTGCCGTGGATGATTAAAACATCAATAGTAAATAGCCTGCTTATTTGCGTCAATAGGTTGTGGAAGTAAATCAGTGGCCCCTAATATTATTCCATATACACCGGAGTACTGTTTTCAGCTGAGATCCTACTACAATAAAGTCGTTTTTACTGTATTTTCTCAGCTTTCAACACAAATTAGAAAGAATTTCCAATAGACTTGTGCGGATTTAAAACAACTTACTATCTAGTTACAAATGGTCGACAGGGTAAGAGTTTATATGGAATAGATATTGTAAAAAAGATCTTTGATAACCACGAATATATTTTTCTCTTCGTTTTATTGGCCATTGTACGTTGTGGACAAAATATATATTATTGGTACAATTATCTGTGATCCTGTTACTTGAATAACAACCTTTAATCGACATCGTTATTCAAGGAAATACTAATGAATTGTATAGGAATAATAATATACATATGAGATACCTTGGAAGAAATCAATAATGTGTTGTGCCGTGGATGATTATTACATCAATAGTAAATAGCCTGCTTATTTGCGTCAAAATGTTGTGGAAGTTAATCAGTGGCCCTATTATGATTCCACATACACCGGGGTACTGTTTTCAGCTGAGATCCTAGTACAATAAAGTCATTTTTACTGTCTTTTCTCAGCTTTCAAGACAAATTACAAAGAGTTTCCAATAGATTTGTGCGGATTTAAAAAAACTTAATATCTAGTTACAAATGGTCGAAAGGATAAAAGTTTATATGGAATAGATATTGTAAAAAAGATATTTGATAACCGCGAATATATTTTTCTCTTCGTTTTATTGGCCATTGTGGGTTGCGGACAAAATATATATTATTCGTACAATTATCTGTGATCCTGTTCCTTGTATTACATCCTTTAATCGACATCGTTAATCAAGAACATACTAATGAATTCTTCAGGAACAATAATTTACATATGAGATATCTTGAAAGAAATCGATAATGTGTTGTGCCGTAGAAGATTGAAACATCAATTGTAAAAAGCCTGTTTATTTGGGTCAATAGGTTGTGAAAGTAAATCAGTGGCCACTATTATGATTCCATATCCACCGGTGTACTGTTTTCAGCTGAGATCCTAGTACAATAAAGTCATTTTTACTGTCTTTTCTCAGCTTTAAAAGACAAATTAGAAAGAGTTTCCAATGGATTTGTGCGGATTTTTAATAAACTTTCTATCGAGATATAAAAGGTTTTCATAAAATATTAGTAATTATAGAATTGACAATCTAAAGAAATTATTTGATTACCGCAAATACTTTTTTTATATTCACTTAATTGGCCTTTGTGCGTTGTGGACAAAATATATATTATTGGTACAATTATCTGTGATCTTGGTACTTGAATAACAACCTTTAATCGACATCGTTATTCAAGGAAATACTAATGAATTGTATAGGAATAATAATATATATATGAGATACCTCGGAAGAAATCGATAATGTGTTGTGCCGTGGATGATTAAAACATCAATAGTAAATAGCCTGCTTATTTGCGTCAATAGGTTGTGGAAGTAAATCAGTGGCCCCTAATATGATTCCATATACACCGGAGTACTGTTTTCAGCTGAGATCCTAGTACAATAAAGTCGTTTTTACTATTTTTCTCAGCTTTCAACACAAATTTGAAAGAATTTCTAATACACTTGTGCGGATTTAAAAAAACTTACTATCTAGTTACAAATGGTCGACAGGATAAGAGTTTATATGGAATAGATATTGTAAAAAAGATCTTTGATAACCGCGAATATATTTTTCTCTTCGTTTTATTGGCCATTGTTCGTTGTGGACAAAATATATATTATTGGTACAATTATCTGTGATCCTGGTACTTGAATAACAACCTTTAATCGACATCGTTATTCAAGGAAATACTAATGAATTGTATAGGAATAATAATATACATATGAGATATCTTGGAAGAAATCGATAATGTGTTGTGCCGTGGATGATTAAAACATCAATAGTAAATAGCCTGGTTATTTGCGTCAATAGGTTGTGGAAGTTAATCAGTGGCCCTATTATGATTCCACTTACACCGGGGTACTGTTTTCAGCTGAGATCCTAGTACAATAAAGTCATTTTTACTGTCTTTTTTCAGCTTTCAAGACAAATTTGAAAGTGTTTCCAATGGATTTGTGCGGATTTTTAATAAACTTTCAATCGAGATATAAAAGGTTTTCATAAAATATTAGTAATTATAATATTGACAATCTAAAGAAAGTATTTGATTACCGCAAATACTTTTTTTGTATTCACTTTATTAGCCATTGTGCGTTGTGGACAAAATATATATTATTGGTACAATTATCTGTGATCCTGGTACTTGAATAATAACCTTTAATCGACATCGTTATTCAAGGAAATACTAATGAATTGTATAAGAATAATAATATACATATGAGGTATCTTGAAAGAAATCGATAATGTGTTGAGCCGTAGATGATTGAAACATCAATTGTAAAAAGCCTGTTTATTTGGGTCTATAGGTTGTGAAAGTAAATCAGTGGCCACTATTATGATTCCATATCCACCGGTGTACTGTTTTCAGCTGAGATCCTAGTACAATAAAGTCATTTTTACTGTCTTTTCTCAGCTTTCAAGACAAATTAGAAAGAGTTTCCAATGGATTTGTGCGGATTTTTAATAAACGTTCAATCGAGATATAAAAGGTTTTCTTAAAATATTAGTAATTATGGTATTGACAATCTAAAGAAATTATTTGATTACCGCAAATACTTTTTTTATATTCACTTTATTGGCCATTGTGCGTTGTGGACAAAATATATATTATTGGTACAATTATCTGTGATCTTGGTACTTGAATAACAACCTTTAATCGACATCGTTATTCAAGGAAATACTAATGAATTGTATAGGAATAATAATATATATATGAGATACCTCGGAAGAAATCGATAATGTGTTGTGCCGTGGATGATTAAAACATCAATAGTAAATAGCCTGCTTATTTGCGTCAATAGGTTGTGGAAGTAAATCAGTGGCCCCTAATATTATTCCATATACACCGGAGTACTGTTTTCAGCTGAGATCCTACTACAATAAAGTCGTTTTTACTGTATTTTCTCAGCTTTCAACACAAATTAGAAAGAATTTCCAATAGACTTGTGCGGATTTAAAACAACTTACTATCTAGTTACAAATGGTCGACAGGGTAAGAGTTTATATGGAATAGATATTGTAAAAAAGATCTTTGATAACCACGAATATATTTTTCTCTTCGTTTTATTGGCCATTGTACGTTGTGGACAAAATATATATTATTGGTACAATTATCTGTGATCCTGTTACTTGAATAACAACCTTTAATCGACATCGTTATTCAAGGAAATACTAATGAATTGTATAGGAATAATAATATACATATGAGATACCTTGGAAGAAATCAATAATGTGTTGTGCCGTGGATGATTATTACATCAATAGTAAATAGCCTGCTCATTTGCGTCAAAATGTTGTGGAAGTTAATCAGTGGCCCTATTATGATTCCACATACACCGGGGTACTGTTTTCAGCTGAGATCCTAGTACAATAAAGTCATTTTTACTGTCTTTTCTCAGCTTTCAAGACAAATTACAAAGAGTTTCCAATAGATTTGTGCGGATTTAAAAAAACTTAATATCTAGTTACAAATGGTCGAAAGGATAAAAGTTTATATGGAATAGATATTGTAAAAAAGATATTTGATAACCGCGAATATATTTTTCTCTTCGTTTTATTGGCCATTGTGGGTTGCGGACAAAATATATATTATTCGTACAATTATCTGTGATCCTGTTCCTTGTATTACATCCTTTAATCGACATCGTTAATCAAGAACATACTAATGAATTCTTCAGGAACAATAATTTACATATGAGATATCTTGAAAGAAATCGATAATGTGTTGTGCCGTAGAAGATTGAAACATCAATTGTAAAAAGCCTGTTTATTTGGGTCAATAGGTTGTGAAAGTAAATCAGTGGCCACTATTATGATTCCATATCCACCGGTGTACTGTTTTCAGCTGAGATCCTAGTACAATAAAGTCATTTTTACTGTCTTTTCTCAGCTTTAAAAGACAAATTAGAAAGAGTTTCCAATGGATTTGTGCGGATTTTTAATAAACTTTCTATCGAGATATAAAAGGTTTTCATAAAATATTAGTAATTATAGAATTGACAATCTAAAGAAATTATTTGATTACCGCAAATACTTTTTTTATATTCACTTAATTGGCCTTTGTGCGTTGTGGACAAAATATATATTATTGGTACAATTATCTGTGATCTTGGTACTTGAATAACAACCTTTAATCGACATCGTTATTCAAGGAAATACTAATGAATTGTATAGGAATAATAATATATATATGAGATACCTCGGAAGAAATCGATAATGTGTTGTGCCGTGGATGATTAAAACATCAATAGTAAATAGCCTGCTTATTTGCGTCAATAGGTTGTGGAAGTAAATCAGTGGCCCCTAATATGATTCCATATACACCGGAGTACTGTTTTCAGCTGAGATCCTAGTACAATAAAGTCGTTTTTACTATTTTTCTCAGCTTTCAACACAAATTTGAAAGAATTTCTAATACACTTGTGCGGATTTAAAAAAACTTACTATCTAGTTACAAATGGTCGACAGGATAAGAGTTTATATGGAATAGATATTGTAAAAAAGATCTTTGATAACCGCGAATATATTTTTCTCTTCGTTTTATTGGCCATTGTTCGTTGTGGACAAAATATATATTATTGGTACAATTATCTGTGATCCTGGTACTTGAATAACAACCTTTAATCGACATCGTTATTCAAGGAAATACTAATGAATTGTATAGGAATAATAATATACATATGAGATATCTTGGAAGAAATCGATAATGTGTTGTGCCGTGGATGATTAAAACATCAATAGTAAATAGCCTGGTTATTTGCGTCAATAGGTTGTGGAAGTTAATCAGTGGCCCTATTATGATTCCACTTACACCGGGGTACTGTTTTCAGCTGAGATCCTAGTACAATAAAGTCATTTTTACTGTCTTTTTTCAGCTTTCAAGACAAATTTGAAAGTGTTTCCAATGGATTTGTGCGGATTTTTAATAAACTTTCAATCGAGATATAAAAGGTTTTCATAAAATATTAGTAATTATAATATTGACAATCTAAAGAAAGTATTTGATTACCGCAAATACTTTTTTTGTATTCACTTTATTAGCCATTGTGCGTTGTGGACAAAATATATATTATTGGTACAATTATCTGTGATCCTGGTACTTGAATAATAACCTTTAATCGACATCGTTATTCAAGGAAATACTAATGAATTGTATAAGAATAATAATATACATATGAGGTATCTTGAAAGAAATCGATAATGTGTTGAGCCGTAGATGATTGAAACATCAATTGTAAAAAGCCTGTTTATTTGGGTCTATAGGTTGTGAAAGTAAATCAGTGGCCACTATTATGATTCCATATCCACCGGTGTACTGTTTTCAGCTGAGATCCTAGTACAATAAAGTCATTTTTACTGTCTTTTCTCAGCTTTCAAGACAAATTAGAAAGAGTTTCCAATGGATTTGTGCGGATTTTTAATAAACGTTCAATCGAGATATAAAAGGTTTTCTTAAAATATTAGTAATTATGGTATTGACAATCTAAAGAAATTATTTGATTACCGCAAATACTTTTTTTATATTCACTTTATTGGCCATTGTGCGTTGTGGACAAAATATATATTATTGGTACAATTATCTGTGATCTTGGTACTTGAATAACAACCTTTAATCGACATCGTTATTCAAGGAAATACTAATGAATTGTATAGGAATAATAATATATATATGAGATACCTCGGAAGAAATCGATAATGTGTTGTGCCGTGGATGATTAAAACATCAATAGTAAATAGCCTGCTTATTTGCGTCAATAGGTTGTGGAAGTAAATCAGTGGCCCCTAATATTATTCCATATACACCGGAGTACTGTTTTCAGCTGAGATCCTACTACAATAAAGTCGTTTTTACTGTATTTTCTCAGCTTTCAACACAAATTAGAAAGAATTTCCAATAGACTTGTGCGGATTTAAAACAACTTACTATCTAGTTACAAATGGTAGACAGGGTAAGAGTTTATATGGAATAGATATTGTAAAAAAGATCTTTGATAACCACGAATATATTTTTCTCTTCGTTTTATTGGCCATTGTACGTTGTGGACAAAATATATATTATTGGTACAATTATCTGTGATCCTGGTACTTGAATAACAACCTTTAATCGACATCGTTATTCAAGGAAATACTAATGAATTGTATAGGAATAATAATATACATATGAGATATCTTGGAAGAAATCGATAATGTGTTGTGCCGTGGATGATTAAAACATCAATAGTAAATAGCCTGGTTATTTGCGTCAATAGGTTGTGGAAGTTAATCAGTGGCCCTATTATGATTCCACTTACACCGGGGTACTGTTTTCAGCTGAGATCCTAGTACAATAAAGTCATTTTTACTGTCTTTTTTCAGCTTTCAAGACAAATTTGAAAGTGTTTCCAATGGATTTGTGCGGATTTTTAATAAACTTTCAATCGAGATATAAAAGGTTTTCATAAAATATTAGTAATTATAATATTGACAATCTAAAGAAAGTATTTGATTACCGCAAATACTTTTTTTGTATTCACTTTATTAGCCATTGTGCGTTGTGGACAAAATATATATTATTGGTACAATTATCTGTGATCCTGGTACTTGAATAATAACCTTTAATCGACATCGTTATTCAAGGAAATACTAATGAATTGTATAAGAATAATAATATACATATGAGGTATCTTGAAAGAAATCGATAATGTGTTGAGCCGTAGATGATTGAAACATCAATTGTAAAAGCCTGCTTATTTGCGTCAATAGGTTGTGGAAGTAAATCAGTGGCCCCTAATATTATTCCATATACACCGGAGTACTGTTTTCAGCTGAGATCCTACTACAATAAAGTCGTTTTTACTGTATTTTCTCAGCTTTCAACACAAATTAGAAAGAATTTCCAATAGACTTGTGCGGATTTAAAACAACTTACTATCTAGTTACAAATGGTAGACAGGGTAAGAGTTTATATGGAATAGATATTGTAAAAAAGATCTTTGATAA
Source organism: Rhopalosiphum nymphaeae (assembly GCA_036289425.1). NCBI lineage: Eukaryota > Metazoa > Arthropoda > Insecta > Hemiptera > Aphididae > Rhopalosiphum > Rhopalosiphum nymphaeae. Next base: position 9,820,506 of record JAZAQC010000007.1, on the reverse strand, counting down.
CCACGAATATATTTTTCTCTTCGTTTTATTGGCCATTGTACGTTGTGGACAAAATATATATTATTGGTACAATTATCTGTGATCCTGGTACTTGAATAACAACCTTTAATCGACATCGTTATTCAAGGAAATACTAATGAATTGTATAGGAATAATAATATACATATGAGATACCTTGGAAGAAATCGATAATGTGTTGTGCCGTGGATGATTATTACATCAATAGTAAATAGCCTGCTTATTTGCGTCAAAAGGTTGTGGAAGTTAATCAGTGGGCCTATTATGATTCCACATACACCGGGGTACTTTTTTCAGCTGAGATCCTAGTACAATAAAGTCATTTTTACTGTCTTTTCTCAGCTTTCAAGACAAATTACAAAGAGTTTCCAATAGATTTGTGCGGATTTAAAAAAACTTAATATCTAGTTACAAACGATCCACAGGATAAGCGTTTATATGGAATACATATTGTAAAGGAGATCTTTGATAACCGCGAATATATTTTTTCTTCGTTTTATTGGCCATTGTGGGTTGCGGACAAAGTATATATTATTGGTACAATTATCTGTGATCCTGTTCCTTGTATTACATCCTTTAATCGACATCGTTAATCAGGAACATACTAATGAATTCTTCAGGAACAATAATTTACATATGAGATATCCTGAAAGAAATCGATAATGTGTTGAGCCGTAGATGATTGAAACATCAATTGTAAAAAGCCTGTTTATTTGGGTCTATAGGTTATGAAAGTAAATCAGTGGCCACTATTATGATTCCATATCCACCGGTGTACTGTTTTCAGCTGAGATCCTAGTACAATAAAGTCATTTTTACTGTTTTTTTTCAGCTTTCAAGACAAATTTGAAAGTGTTTCCAATGGATTTGTGCGGATTTTTAATAAAATTTCAATCGAGATATAAAAGGTTTTCATAAAATATTAGTAATTATAGTATTGACAATCTAAAGAAATTATTTGATAACCGCGAATATATTTTTCTCTTCGTTTTATTGGCCATTGTACGTTGTGGACAAAATATATATTATTGGTACAATTATCTGTGATCCTGGTACTTGAATAACAACCTTTAATCGACATCGTTATTCAAGGAAATACTAATGAATTGTATAGGAATAATAATATACATATGAGATACCTTGGAAGAAATCGATAATGTGTTGTGCCGTGGATGATTATTACATCAATAGTAAATAGCCTGCTTATTTGCGTCAAAAGGTTGTGGAAGTTAATCAGTGGGCCTATTATGATTCCACATACACCGGTGTACTGTTTTCAGCTGAGATCCTAGTACAATAAAGCCATTTTTACTGTCTTTTCTCAGCTTTCAAGACAAATTAGAAAGAGTTTCCAATGGATTTGTGCGGATTTTTAATAAACTTTCAATCGAGATATAAAAGGTTTTCATAAAATATTAGTAATTATAGAATTGACAATCTAAAGAAATTATTTGATTACCGCAAATACTTTTTTTATATTCACTTAATTGGCCTTTGTGCGTTGTGGACAAACTATATTTTATTGGTACAATTATCTGTGATCTTGGTACTTGAATAACAACCTTTAATCGACATCGTTATTCAAGGAAATACTAATGAATTGTATAGGAATAATAATATACATATGAGATACCTCGGAAGAAATCGATAATGTGTTGTGCCGTGGATGATTAAAACATCAATAGTAAATAGCCTGCTTATTTGCGTCAATAGGTTGTGGAAGTAAATCAGTGGCCCCTAATATTATTCCATATACACCGGGGTACTGTTTTCAGCTGAGATCCTAGTACAATAAAGTCGTTTTTACTGTTTTTTCTCAGCTTTCAACACAAATTAGAAAGAATTTCCAATAGACTTGTGCGGATTTAAAAAAACTTACTATCTAGTTACAAATGGTCGACAGGATAAGAGTTTATATGGAATGGATATTGTAAAAAAGATCTTTGATAACCGCGAATATATTTTTCTCTTCGTTTTATTGGCCATTGTACGTTGTGGACAAAATATATATTATTGGTACAATTATCTGTGATCCTGGTACTTGAATAACAACCTTTAATCGACATCGTTATTCAAGGAAATACTAATGAATTGTATAGGAATAATAATATACATATGAGATACCTTGGAAGAAATCGATAATGTGTTGTGCCGTGGATGATTATTACATCAATAGTAAATAGCCTGCTTATTTGCGTCAAAAGGTTGTGGAAGTTAATCAGTGGGCCTATTATGATTCCACATACACCGGTGTACTGTTTTCAGCTGAGATCCTAGTACAATAAAGCCATTTTTACTGTCTTTTCTCAGCTTTCAAGACAAATTAGAAAGAGTTTCCAATGGATTTGTGCGGATTTTTAATAAACTTTCAATCGAGATATAAAAGGTTTTCATAAAATATTAGTAATTATAGAATTGACAATCTAAAGAAATTATTTGATTACCGCAAATACTTTTTTTATATTCACTTAATTGGCCTTTGTGCGTTGTGGACAAACTATATTTTATTGGTACAATTATCTGTGATCTTGGTACTTGAATAACAACCTTTAATCGACATCGTTATTCAAGGAAATACTAATGAATTGTATAGGAATAATAATATACATATGAGATACCTTGGAAGAAATCGATAATGTGTTGTGCCGTGGATGATTAAAACATCAATAGTAAATAGCCTGCTTATTTGCGTCAATAGGTTGTGGAAGTAAATCAGTGGCCCCTAATATTATTCCATATACACCGGAGTACTGTTTTCAGCTGAGATCCTAGTACAATAAAGTCGTTTTTACTGTTTTTTTTCAGCTTTCAACACAAATTAGAAAGAATTTCCAATAGACTTGTGCGGATTTAAAAAAACTTACTATCTAGTTACAAATGGTCGACAGGATAAGAGTTTATATGGAATGGATATTGTAAAAAAGATCTTTGATAACCGCGAATATATTTTTCTCTTCGTTTTATTGGCCATTGTACGTTGTGGACAAAATATATATTATTGGTACAATTATCTGTGATCCTGGTACTTGAATAACAACCTTTAATCGACATCGTTATTCAAGGAAATACTAATGAATTGTATAGGAATAATAATATACATATGAGATACCTTGGAAGAAATCGATAATGTGTTGTGCCGTGGATGATTATTACATCAATAGTAAATAGCCTGCTTATTTGCGTCAAAAGGTTGTGGAAGTTAATCAGTGGGCCTATTATGATTCCACATACACCGGTGTACTGTTTTCAGCTGAGATCCTAGTACAATAAAGCCATTTTTACTGTCTTTTCTCAGCTTTCAAGACAAATTAGAAAGAGTTTCCAATGGATTTGTGCGGATTTTTAATAAACTTTCAATCGAGATATAAAAGGTTTTCATAAAATATTAGTAATTATAGAATTGACAATCTAAAGAAATTATTTGATTACCGCAAATACTTTTTTTATATTCACTTAATTGGCCTTTGTGCGTTGTGGACAAACTATATTTTATTGGTACAATTATCTGTGATCTTGGTACTTGAATAACAACCTTTAATCGACATCGTTATTCAAGGAAATACTAATGAATTGTATAGGAATAATAATATACATATGAGATACCTCGGAAGAAATCGATAATGTGTTGTGCCGTGGATGATTAAAACATCAATAGTAAATAGCCTGCTTATTTGCGTCAATAGGTTGTGGAAGTAAATCAGTGGCCCCTAATATTATTCCATATACACCGGGGTACTGTTTTCAGCTGAGATCCTAGTACAATAAAGTCGTTTTTACTGTTTTTTCTCAGCTTTCAACACAAATTAGAAAGAATTTCCAATAGACTTGTGCGGATTTAAAAAAACTTACTATCTAGTTACAAATGGTCGACAGGATAAGAGTTTATATGGAATGGATATTGTAAAAAAGATCTTTGATAACCGCGAATATATTTTTCTCTTCGTTTTATTGGCCATTGTACGTTGTGGACAAAATATATATTATTGGTACAATTATCTGTGATCCTGGTACTTGAATAACAACCTTTAATCGACATCGTTATTCAAGGAAATACTAATGAATTGTATAGGAATAATAATATACATATGAGATACCTTGGAAGAAATCGATAATGTGTTGTGCCGTGGATGATTATTACATCAATAGTAAATAGCCTGCTTATTTGCGTCAAAAGGTTGTGGAAGTTAATCAGTGGGCCTATTATGATTCCACATACACCGGTGTACTGTTTTCAGCTGAGATCCTAGTACAATAAAGCCATTTTTACTGTCTTTTCTCAGCTTTCAAGACAAATTAGAAAGAGTTTCCAATGGATTTGTGCGGATTTTTAATAAACTTTCAATCGAGATATATAAGGTTTTCATAAAATATTAGTAATTATAGAATTGACAATCTAAAGAAATTATTTGATTACCGCAAATACTTTTTTTATATTCACTTAATTGGCCTTTGTGCGTTGTGGACAAACTATATTTTATTGGTACAATTATCTGTGATCTTGGTACTTGAATAACAACCTTTAATCGACATCGTTATTCAAGGAAATACTAATGAATTGTATAGGAATAATAATATACATATGAGATACCTTGGAAGAAATCGATAATGTGTTGTGCCGTGGATGATTAAAACATCAATAGTAAATAGCCTGCTTATTTGCGTCAATAGGTTGTGGAAGTAAATCAGTGGCCCCTAATATTATTCCATATACACCGGAGTACTGTTTTCAGCTGAGATCCTAGTACAATAAAGTCGTTTTTACTGTTTTTTTTCAGCTTTCAACACAAATTAGAAAGAATTTCCAATAGACTTGTGCGGATTTAAAAAAACTTACTATCTAGTTACAAATGGTCGACAGGATAAGAGTTTATATGGAATGGATATTGTAAAAAAGATCTTTGATAACCGCGAATATATTTTTCTCTTCGTTTTATTGGCCATTGTACGTTGTGGACAAAATATATATTATTGGTACAATTATCTGTGATCCTGGTACTTGAATAACAACCTTTAATCGACATCGTTATTCAAGGAAATACTAATGAATTGTATAGGAATAATAATATACATATGAGATACCTTGGAAGAAATCGATAATGTGTTGTGCCGTGGATGATTATTACATCAATAGTAAATAGCCTGCTTATTTGCGTCAAAAGGTTGTGGAAGTTAATCAGTGGGCCTATTATGATTCCACATACACCGGTGTACTGTTTTCAGCTGAGATCCTAGTACAATAAAGCCATTTTTACTGTCTTTTCTCAGCTTTCAAGACAAATTAGAAAGAGTTTCCAATGGATTTGTGCGGATTTTTAATAAACTTTCAATCGAGATATAAAAGGTTTTCATAAAATATTAGTAATTATAGAATTGACAATCTAAAGAAATTATTTGATTACCGCAAATACTTTTTTTATATTCACTTAATTGGCCTTTGTGCGTTGTGGACAAACTATATTTTATTGGTACAATTATCTGTGATCTTGGTACTTGAATAACAACCTTTAATCGACATCGTTATTCAAGGAAATACTAATGAATTGTATAGGAATAATAATATACATATGAGATACCTTGGAAGAAATCGATAATGTGTTGTGCCGTGGATGATTAAAACATCAATAGTAAATAGCCTGCTTATTTGCGTCAATAGGTTGTGGAAGTAAATCAGTGGCCCCTAATATTATTCCATATACACCGGAGTACTGTTTTCAGCTGAGATCCTAGTACAATAAAGTCGTTTTTACTGTTTTTTTTCAGCTTTCAACACAAATTAGAAAGAATTTCCAATAGACTTGTGCGGATTTAAAAAAACTTACTATCTAGTTACAAATGGTCGACAGGATAAGAGTTTATATGGAATGGATATTGTAAAAAAGATCTTTGATAACCGCGAATATATTTTTCTCTTCGTTTTATTGGCCATTGTACGTTGTGGACAAAATATATATTATTGGTACAATTATCTGTGATCCTGGTACTTGAATAACAACCTTTAATCGACATCGTTATTCAAGGAAATACTAATGAATTGTATAGGAATAATAATATACATATGAGATACCTCGGAAGAAATCGATAATGTGTTGTGCCGTGGATGATTAAAACATCAATAGTAAATAGCCTGCTTATTTGCGTCAAAAGTTTGTGGAAGTTAATCAGTGGGCCTATTATGATTCCACATACACCGGGGTACTGTTTTCAGCTGAGATCCTAGTACAATAAAGTCAATTTTACTGTCTTTTCTCAGCTTTCAAGACAAATTACAAAGAGTTTCCAATAGATTTGTGCGGATTTAAAAAAATTTAATATCTAGTTACAAATGATCCACAGGATAAGCGTTTATATGGAATACATATTGTAAAGGAGATCTTTGATAACCGCGAATATATTTTTTCTTCGTTTTATTGGCCATTGTGGGTTGCGGACAAAGCATATATTATTGGTACAATTATCTGTGATCCTGTTCCTTGTATTACATCCTTTAATCGACATCGTTAATCAAGAACATACTAATGAATTCTTCAGGAACAATAATTTACATATGAGATATCTTGAAAGAAATCGATAATGTGTTGAGCCGTAGATGATTGAAACATCAATTGTAAAAAGCCTGTTTATTTGGGTCAATAGGTTGTGAAAGTAAATCAGTGGCCACTATTATGATTCCATATCCACCGGTGTACTGTTTTCAGCTGAGATCCTAGTACAATAAAGTCATTTTTACTGTCTTTTTTCAGCTTTCAAGACAAATTTGAAAGTGTTTCCAATGGATTTGTGCGGATTTTTAATAAACTTTCAATCGAGATATAAAAGGTTTTCATAAAATATTAGTAATTATAGAATTGACAATCTAAAGAAATTATTTGATTACCGCAAATACTTTTTTTATATTCACTTTATTGGCCTTTGTGCGTTGTGGACAAAATATATATTATTGGTACAATTATCTGTGATCCTGGTACTTGAATAACAACCTTTAATCGACATCGTTATTCAAGGAAATACTAATGAATTGTATAGGAATAATAATATACATATGAGATATCTTGGAAAAAATCGATAATGTGTTGTGTCGTGGATGATTAAAACATCAATAGTAAATAGCCTGCTTATTTGCAGCAAAAGGTTGTGGAAGTTAATCAGTGGCCCTATTATGATTCCACATACACCGGGGTACTGTTTTCAGCTGAGATCCTAGTACAATAAAGTCATTTTTACTGTCTTTTCTCAGCTTTCAAGACAAATTACAAAGAGTTTCCAATAGATTTGTGCGGATTTAAAAAAACTTACTATCTAGTTACAAATGGTCGACAGGATAAGAGTTTATATGGAATAGATATTGTAAAAAAGATCTTTGATAACCGCGAATATATTTTTCTCTTCGTTTTATTGGCCATTGTTCGTTGTGGACAAAATATATATTATTGGTACAATTATCTGTGATCCTGGTACTTGAATAACAACCTTTAATCGACATCGTTATTCAAGGAAATACTAATGAATTGTATAGGAATAATAATATACATATGAGATATCTTGGAAGAAATCGATAATGTGTTGTGCCGTGGATGATTAAAACATCAATAGTAAATAGCCTGCTTATTTGCGTCAATAGGTTGTGGAAGTTAATCAGTGGCCCTATTATGATTCCACTTACACCGGGGTACTGTTTTCAGCTGAGATCCTAGTACAATAAAGTCATTTTTACTGTCTTTTCTCAGCTTTCAAGACAAATTACAAAGAGTTTCCAATAGATTTGTGCGGATTTAAAAAAACTTAATATCTAGTTACAAATGATCCACAGGATAAGCGTTTATATGGAATACATATTGTAAAGGAGATCTTTGATAACCGCGAATATATTTTTTCTTCGTTTTATTGGCCATTGTGGGTTGTGGACAAAGTATATATTATTGGTACAATTATCTGTGATCCTGTTCCTTGTATTACATCCTTTAATCGACATCGTTAATCAAGAACATACTAATGAATTCTTCAGGAACAATAATTTACATATGAGGTATCTTGAAAGAAATCGATAATGTAATGAGCCGTATATGATTGAAACATCACTTGTAAAAAGCCTGTTTATTTGGGTCTATAGGTTATGAAAGTAAATCAGTGGCCACTATTATGATTCCATATCCACCGGTGTACTGTTTTCAGCTGAGATCCTAGTACAATAAAGTCATTTTTACTGTCTTTTTTCAGCTTTCAAGACAAATTAGAAAGAGTTTCCAATGGATTTGTGCGGATTTTTAATAAACTTTCAATCGAGATATAAAAGGTTTTCATAAAATATTAGTAATTATAGAATTGACAATCTAAAGAAATTATTTGATTACCGCAAATACTTTTTTTATATTCACTTAATTGGCCTTTGTGCGTTGTGGACAAACTATATTTTATTGGTACAATTATCTGTGATCTTGGTACTTGAATAACAACCTTTAATCGACATCGTTATTCAAGGAAATACTAATGAATTGTATAGGAATAATAATATATATATGAGATACCTCGGAAGAAATCGATAATGTGTTGTGCCGTGGATGATTAAAACATCAATAGTAAATAGCCTGCTTATTTGCGTCAATAGGTTGTGGAAGTAAATCAGTGGCCCCTAATATTATTCCATATACACCGGAGTACTGTTTTCAGCTGAGATCCTAGTACAATTAAGTTCGTTTTTACTGTTTTTTCTCAGCTTTCAACACAAATTAGAAAGAATTTCCAATAGACTTGTGCGGATTTAAAAAAACTTACTATCTAGTTACAAATGGTCGACAGGATAAGAGTTTATATGGAATAGATATTGTAAAAAAGATCTTTGATAACCGCGAATATATTTTTCTCTTCGTTTTATTGGCCATTGTACGTTGTGGACAAAATATATATTATTGGTACAATTATCTGTGATCCTGGTACTTGAATAACAACCTTTAATCGACATCGTTATTCAAGGAAATACTAATGAATTGTATAGGAATAATAATATACATATGAGATACCTCGGAAGAAATCGATAATGTGTTGTGCCGTGGATGATTAAAACATCAATAGTAAATAGCCTGCTTATTTGCGTCAAAAGTTTGTGGAAGTTAATCAGTGTGCCTATTATGATTCCACATACACCGGGGTACTGTTTTCAGCTGAGATCCTAGTACAATAAAGTCATTTTTACTGTCTTTTCTCAGCTTTCAAGACAAATTACAAAGAGTTTCCAATAGATTTGTGCGGATTTAAAAAAATTTAATATCTAGTTACAAATGATCCACAGGATAAGCGTTTATATGGAATACATATTGTAAAGGAGATCTTTGATAACCGCGAATATATTTTTTCTTCGTTTTATTGGCCATTGTGGGTTGCGGACAAAGCATATATTATTGGTACAATTATCTGTGATCCTGTTCCTTGTATTACATCCTTTAATCGACATCGTTAATCAAGAACATACTAATGAATTCTTCAGGAACAATAATTTACATATGAGATATCTTGAAAGAAATCGATAATGTGTTGAGCCGTAGATGATTGAAACATCAATTGTAAAAAGCCTGTTTATTTGGGTCAATAGGTTGTGAAAGTAAATCAGTGGCCACTATTATGATTCCATATCCACCGGTGTACTGTTTTCAGCTGAGATCCTAGTACAATAAAGTCATTTTTACTGTCTTTTTTCAGCTTTCAATACAAATTTGAAAGTGTTTCCAATGGATTTGTGCGGATTTTTAATAAACTTTCTATCGAGATATAAAAGGTTTTCATAAAATATTAGTAATTATAGTATTGACAATCTAAAGAAATTATTTGATTACCGCAAATACTTTTTTTATATTCACTTTATTGGCCTTTGTGCGTTGTGGACAAAATATATATTATTGGTACAATTATCTGTGATCCTGGTACTTGAATAACAACCTTTAATCGACATCGTTATTCAAGGAAATACTAATGAATTGTATAGGAATAATAATATACATATGAGATATCTTGGAAAAAATCGATAATGTGTTGTGCCGTGGATGATTAAAACATCAATAGTAAATAGCCTGCTTATTTGCAGCAAAAGGTTGTGGAAGTTAATCAGTGGCCCTATTATGATTCCACATACACCGGGGTACTGTTTTCAGCTGAGATCCTAGTACAATAAAGTCATTTTTACTGTCTTTTCTCAGCTTTCAAGACAAATTACAAAGAGTTTCCAATAGATTTGTGCGGATTTAAAAAAACTTAATATCTAGTTACAAATGGTCCACAGGATAAGCGTTTATATGGAATACATATTGTAAAGGAGATCTTTGATAACCGCGAATATATTTTTTCTTCGTTTTATTGGCCATTGTGGGTTGTGGACAAAGTATATATTATTGGTACAATTATCTGTGATCCTGTTCCTTGTATTACATCCTTTAATCGACATCGTTAATCAGGAACATACTAATGAATTCTTCAGGAACAATAATTTACATATGAGATATCTTGAAAGAAATCGATAATGTGTTGAGCCGTAGATGATTGAAACATCAGTTGTAAAAAGCCAGTTTATTTGGGTCAATAGGTTGTGAAAGTAAATCAGTGGCCACTATTATGATTCCATACCCACCGGTGTACTGTTTTCAGCTGAGATCCTAGTACAATAAAGTCATTTTTACTGTCTTTTTTCAGCTTTCAAGACAAATTTGAAAGTGTTTCCAATGGATTTGTGCGGATTTTTAATAAACTTTCAATCGAGATATAAAAGGTTTTCATAAAATATTAGTAATTATAGTATTGACAATCTAAAGAAATTATTTGATTACCGCAAATACTTTTTTTATATTCACTTTATTAGCCATTGTGCGTTGTGGACAAAATATATATTATTGGTACAATTATCTGTGATCCTGGTACTTGAATAATAACCTTTAATCGACATCGTTATTCAAGGAAATACTAATGAATTGTATAGGAATAATAATATACATATGAGATATCTTGGAAGAAATCGATATAGTGTTGTACCGTGGATGATTAAAACATCAATAGTAAATAGCCTGCTTATTTGCGTCAATAGGTTGTGGAAGTAAATCAGTGGCCCCTAATATGATTCCATATACACCGGAGTACTGTTTTCAGCTGAGATCCTAGTACAATAAAGTCGTTTTTACTATTTTTCTCAGCTTTCAACACAAATTAGAAAGAATTTCTAATAGACTTGTGCGGATTTAAAAAAACTTACTATCTAGTTACAAATGGTCGACAGGATAAGAGTTTATATGGAATAGATATTGTAAAAAAGATCTTTGATAACCGCGAATATATTTTTCTCTCCGTTTTATTGGCCATTGTACGTTGTGGACAAAATATATATTATTGGTACAATTATCTGTGATCCTGGTACTTGAATAACAACCTTTAATCGACATCGTTATTCAAGGAAATACTAATGAATTGTATAGGAATAATAATATACATATGAGATACCTTGGAAGAAATCGATAATGTGTTGTGCCGTGGATGATTATTACATCAATAGTAAATAGCCTGCTTATTTGCGTCAAAAGGTTGTGGAAGTTAAGCAGTGGGCCTATTATGATTCCACATACACCGGGGTACTGTTTTCAGCTGAGATCCTAGTACAATAAAGTCATTTTTACTGTCTTTTCTCAGCTTTCAAGACAAATTACAAAGAGTTTCCAATAGATTTGTGCGGATTTAAAAAAACTTAATATCTAGTTACAAATGATCCACAGGATAAGCGTTTATATGGAATACATATTGTAAAGAAGATCTTTGATAACCGCGAATATATTTTTTCTTCGTTTTATTGGCCATTGTGGGTTGCGGACAAAGTATATATTATTGGTACAATTATCTGTGATCCTGTTCCTTGTATTACATCCTTTAATCGACATCGTTAATCAAGAACATACTAATGAATTCTTCAGGAACAATAATTTACATATGAGATATCTTGAAAGAAATCGATAATGTGTTGAGCCGTAGATGATTGAAACATCAATTGTAAAAAGCCTGTTTATTTGGGTCAATAGGTTGTGAAAGTAAATCAGTGGCCACTATTATGATTCCATATCCACCGGTGTACTGTTTTCAGCTGAGATCCTAGTACAATAAAGTCATTTTTACTGTCTTTTCTCAGCTTTCAAGACAAATTAGAAAGAGTTTCCAATGGATTTGTGCGGATTTTTAATAAACTTTCTATCGAGATATAAAAGGTTTTCATAAAATATTAGTAATTATAGAATTGACAATCTAAAGAAATTATTTGATTACCGCAAATACTTTTTTTATATTCACTTAATTGGCCTTTGTGCGTTGTGGACAAAATATATATTATTGGTACAATTATCTGTGATCTTGGTACTTGAATAACAACCTTTAATCGACATCGTTATTCAAGGAAATACCAATGAATTGTAGAGGAATAATAATTTATATATGAGATACCTCGGAAGAAATCGATAATGTGTTGTGCCGTGGATGATTAAAACATCAATAGTAAATAGCCTGCTTATTTGCGTCAATAGGTTGTGGAAGTAAATCAGTGGCCCCTAATATTATTCCATATACACCGGAGTACTGTTTTCAGCTGAGATCCTAGTACAATAAAGTCGTTTTTACTGTTTTTTCTCAGCTTTCAACACAAATTAGAAAGAATTTCCAATAGACTTGTGCGGATTTAAAAAAACTTACTATCTAGTTACAAATGGTCGACAGGATAAGAGTTTATATGGAATAGATATTGTAAAAAAGATCTTTGATAACCGCGAATATATTTTTCTCTTCGTTTTATTGGCCATTGTACGTTGTGGACAAAATATATATTATTGGTACAATTATCTGTGATCCTGGTACTTGAATAACAACCTTTAATCGACATCGTTATTCAAGGAAATACTAATGAATTGTATAGGAATAATAATATACATATGAGATACCTTGGAAGAAATCGATAATGTGTTGTGCCGTGGATGATTATTACATCAATAGTAAATAGCCTGCTTATTTGCGTCAAAAGGTTGTGGAAGTTAATCAGTGGGCCTATTATGATTCCACATACACCGGGGTACTGTTTTCAGCTGAGATCCTAGTACAATAAAGTCATTTTTACTGTCTTTTCTCAGCTTTCAAGACAAATTACAAAGAGTTTCCAATAGATTTGTGCGGATTTAAAAAAACTTAATATCTAGTTACATATGATCCACAGGATAAGCGTTTATATGGAATACATATTGTAAAGAAGATCTTTGATAACCGCGAATATATTTTTTCTTCGTTTTATTGGCCATTGTGGGTTGCGGACAAAGTATATATTATTGGTACAATTATCTGTGATCCTGTTCCTTGTATTACATCCTTTAATCGACATCGTTAATCAAGAACATACTAATGAATTCTTCAGGAACAATAATTTACATATGAGATATCTTGAAAGAAATCGATAATGTGTTGAGCCGTAGATGATTGAAACATCAATTGTAAAAAGCCTGTTTATTTGGGTCAATAGGTTGTGAAAGTAAATCAGTGGCCACTATTATGATTCCATATCCACCGGTGTACTGTTTTCAGCTGAGATCCTAGTACAATAAAGTCATTTTTACTGTCTTTTCTCAGCTTTCAAGACAAATTAGAAAGAGTTTCCAATGGATTTGTGCGGATTTTTAATAAACTTTCTATCGAGATATAAAAGGTTTTCATAAAATATTAGTAATTATAGAATTGACAATCTAAAGAAATTATTTGATTACCGCAAATACTTTTTTTATATTCACTTAATTGGCCTTTGTGCGTTGTGGACAAAATATATATTATTGGTACAATTATCTGTGATCTTGGTACTTGAATAACAACCTTTAATCGACATCGTTATTCAAGGAAATACTAATGAATTGTATAGGAATAATAATATATATATGAGATACCTCGGAAGAAATCGATAATGTGTTGTGCCGTGGATGATTAAAACATCAATAGTAAATAGCCTGCTTATTTGCGTCAATAGGTTGTGGAAGTAAATCAGTGGCCCCTAATATTATTCCATATACACCGGAGTACTGTTTTCAGCTGAGATCCTAGTACAATTAAGTTCGTTTTTACTGTTTTTTCTCAGCTTTCAACACAAATTAGAAAGAATTTCCAATAGACTTGTGCGGATTTAAAAAAACTTACTATCTAGTTACAAATGGTCGACAGGATAAGAGTTTATATGGAATAGATATTGTAAAAAAGATCTTTGATAACCGCGAATATATTTTTCTCTTCGTTTTATTGGCCATTGTACGTTGTGGACAAAATATATATTATTGGTACAATTATCTGTGATCCTGGTACTTGAATAACAACCTTTAATCGACATCGTTATTCAAGGAAATACTAATGAATTGTATAGGAATAATAATATACATATGAGATACCTTGGAAGAAATCGATAATGTGTTGTGCCGTGGATGATTATTACATCAATAGTAAATAGCCTGCTTATTTGCGTCAAAAGGTTGTGGAAGTTAAGCAGTGGGCCTATTATGATTCCACATACACCGGGGTACTGTTTTCAGCTGAGATCCTAGTACAATAAAGTCATTTTTACTGTCTTTTCTCAGCTTTCAAGACAAATTACAAAGAGTTTCCAATAGATTTGTGCGGATTTAAAAAAACTTAATATCTAGTTACAAATGATCCACAGGATAAGCGTTTATATGGAATACATATTGTAAAGAAGATCTTTGATAACCGCGAATATATTTTTTCTTCGTTTTATTTGCCATTGTGGGTTGCGGACAAAGTATATATTATTGGTACAATTATCTGTGATCCTGTTCCTTGTATTACATCCTTTAATCGACATCGTTAATCAAGAACATACTAATGAATTCTTCAGGAACAATAATTTACATATGAGATATCTTGAAAGAAATCGATAATGTGTTGAGCCGTAGATGATTGAAACATCAATTGTAAAAAGCCTATTTATTTGGGTCAATAGGTTGTGAAAGTAAATCAGTGGCCACTATTATGATTCCATATCCACCGGTGTACTGTTTTCAGCTGAGATCCTAGTACAATAAAGTCATTTTTACTGTCTTTTCTCAGCTTTCAAGACAAATTAGAAAGAGTTTCCAATGGATTTGTGCGGATTTTTAATAAACTTTCTATCGAGATATAAAAGGTTTTCATAAAATATTAGTAATTATAGAATTGACAATCTAAAGAAATTATTTGATTACCGCAAATACTTTTTTTATATTCACTTAATTGGCCTTTGTGCGTTGTGGACAAAATATATATTATTGGTACAATTAACTGTGATCTTGGTACTTGAATAACAACCTTTAATCGACATCGTTATTCAAGGAAATACCAATGAATTGTAGAGGAATAATAATTTATATATGAGATACCTCGGAAGAAATCGATAATGTGTTGTGCCGTGGATGATTAAAGCATCAATAGTAAATAGCCTGCTTATTTGCGTCAATAGGTTGTGGAAGTAAATCAGTGGCCCCTAATATTATTCCATATACACCGGAGTACTGTTTTCAGCTGAGATCCTAGTACAATAAAGTCGTTTTTACTGTTTTTTCTCAGCTTTCAACACAAATTAGAAAGAATTTCCAATAGACTTGTGCGGATTTAAAAAAACTTACTATCTAGTTACAAATGGTCGACAGGATAAGAGTTTATATGGAATAGATATTGTAAAAAAGATCTTTGATAACCGCGAATATATTTTTCTCTTCGTTTTATTGGCCATTGTACGTTGTGGACAAAATATATATTATTGGTACAATTATCTGTGATCCTGGTACTTGAATAACAACCTTTAATCGACATCGTTATTCAAGGAAATACTAATGAATTGTATAGGAATAATAATATACATATGAGATACCTTGGAAGAAATCGATAATGTGTTGTGCCGTGGATGATTATTACATCAATAGTAAATAGCCTGCTTATTTGCGTCAAAAGGTTGTGGAAGTTAATCAGTGGGCCTATTATGATTCCACATACACCGGGGTACTGTTTTCAGCTGAGATCCTAGTACAATAAAGTCATTTTTACTGTCTTTTCTCAGCTTTCAAGACAAATTACAAAGAGTTTCCAATAGATTTGTGCGGATTTAAAAAAACTTAATATCTAGTTACAAATGATCCACAGGATAAGCGTTTATATGGAATACATATTGTAAAGAAGATCTTTGATAACCGCGAATATATTTTTTCTTCGTTTTATTGGCCATTGTGGGTTGCGGACAAAGTATATATTATTGGTACAATTATCTGTGATCCTGTTCCTTGTATTACATCCTTTAATCGACATCGTTAATCAAGAACATACTAATGAATTCTTCAGGAACAATAATTTACATATGAGATATCTTGAAAGAAATCGATAATGTGTTGAGCCGTAGATGATTGAAACATCAATTGTAAAAAGCCTGTTTATTTGGGTCAATAGGTTGTGAAAGTAAATCAGTGGCCACTATTATGATTCCATATCCACCGGTGTACTGTTTTCAGCTGAGATCCTAGTACAATAAAGTCATTTTTACTGTCTTTTCTCAGCTTTCAAGACAAATTAGAAAGAGTTTCCAATGGATTTGTGCGGATTTTTAATAAACTTTCTATCGAGATATAAAAGGTTTTCATAAAATATTAGTAATTATAGAATTGACAATCTAAAGAAATTATTTGATTACCGCAAATACTTTTTTTATATTCACTTAATTGGCCTTTGTGCGTTGTGGACAAAATATATATTATTGGTACAATTATCTGTGATCTTGGTACTTGAATAACAACCTTTAATCGACATCGTTATTCAAGGAAATACTAATGAATTGTATAGGAATAATAATATATATATGAGATACCTCGGAAGAAATCGATAATGTGTTGTGCCGTGGATGATTAAAACATCAATAGTAAATAGCCTGCTTATTTGCGTCAATAGGTTGTGGAAGTAAATCAGTGGCCCCTAATATTATTCCATATACACCGGAGTACTGTTTTCAGCTGAGATCCTAGTACAATTAAGTTCGTTTTTACTGTTTTTTCTCAGCTTTCAACACAAATTAGAAAGAATTTCCAATAGACTTGTGCGGATTTAAAAAAACTTACTATCTAGTTACAAATGGTCGACAGGATAAGAGTTTATATGGAAAAGATATTGTAAAAAAGATCTTTGATAACCGCGAATATATTTTTCTCTTCGTTTTATTGGCCATTGTACGTTGTGGACAAAATATATATTATTGGTACAATTATCTGTGATCCTGGTACTTGAATAACAACCTTTAATCGACATCGTTATTCAAGGAAATACTAATGAATTGTATAGGAATAATAATATATATATGAGATACCTTGGAAGAAATCGATAATGTGTTGTGCCGTGGATGATTATTACATCAATAGTAAATAGCCTGCTTATTTGCGTCATAAGGTTGTGGAAGTTAATCAGTGGGCCTATTATGATTCCACATACACCGGGGTACTGTTTTCAGCTGAGATCCTAGTACAATAAAGTCATTTTTACTGTCTTTTCTCAGCTTTCAAGACAAATTACAAAGAGTTTCCAATAGATTTGTGCGGATTTAAAAAAACTTAATATCTAGTTACAAATGATCCACAGGATAAGCGTTTATATGGAATACATATTGTAAAGGAGATCTTTGATAACCGCGAATATATTTTTTCTTCGTTTTATTGGCCATTGTGGGTTGCGGACAAAGCATATATTATTGGTACAATTATCTGTGATCCTGTTCCTTGTATTACATCCTTTAATCGACATCGTTAATCAAGAACATACTAATGAATTCTTCAGGAACAATAATTTACATATGAGATATCTTGAAAGAAATCGATAATGTGTTGAGCCGTAGATGATTGAAACATCAATTGTAAAAAGCCTATTTATTTGGGTCAATAGGTTGTGAAAGTAAATCAGTGGCCACTATTATGATTCCATATCCACCGGTGTACTGTTTTCAGCTGAGATCCTAGTACAATAAAGTCATTTTTACTGTCTTTTCTCAGCTTTCAAGACAAATTAGAAAGAGTTTCCAATGGATTTGTGCGGATTTTTAATAAACTTTCTATCGAGATATAAAAGGTTTTCATAAAATATTAGTAATTATAGAATTGACAATCTAAAGAAATTATTTGATTACCGCAAATACTTTTTTTATATTCACTTAATTGGCCTTTGTGCGTTGTGGACAAAATATATATTATTGGTACAATTATCTGTGATCTTGGTACTTGAATAACAACCTTTAATCGACATCGTTATTCAAGGAAATACCAATGAATTGTAGAGGAATAATAATTTATATATGAGATACCTCGGAAGAAATCGATAATGTGTTGTGCCGTGGATGATTAAAACATCAATAGTAAATAGCCTGCTTATTTGCGTCAATAGGTTGTGGAAGTAAATCAGTGGCCCCTAATATTATTCCATATACACCGGAGTACTGTTTTCAAATGAGATCCTAGTACAATAAAGTCGTTTTTACTGTTTTTTCTCAGCTTTCAACACAAATTAGAAAGAATTTCCAATAGACTTGTGCGGATTTAAAAAAACTTACTATCTAGTTACAAATGGTCGACAGGATAAGAGTTTATATGGAATAGATATTGTAAAAAAGATCTTTGATAACCGCGAATATATTTTTCTCTTCGTTTTATTGGCCATTGTACGTTGTGGACAAAATATATATTATTGGTACAATAATCTGTGATCCTGGTACTTGAATAACAACCTTTAATCGACATCGTTATTCAAGGAAATACTAATGAATTGTATAGGAATAATAATATACATATGAGATACCTTGGAAGAAATCGATAATGTGTTGTGCCGTGGATGATTATTACATCAATAGTAAATAGCCTGCTTATTTGCGTCAAAAGGTTGTGGAAGTTAATCAGTGGGCCTATTATGATTCCACATACACCGGGGTACTGTTTTCAGCTGAGATCCTAGTACAATAAAGTCATTTTTACTGTCTTTTCTCAGCTTTCAAGACAAATTACAAAGAGTTTCCAATAGATTTGTGCGGATTTAAAAAAACTTAATATCTAGTTACAAATGATCCACAGGATAAGCGTTTATATGGAATACATATTGTAAAGAAGATCTTTGATAACCGCGAATATATTTTTTCTTCGTTTTATTGGCCATTGTACGTTGTGGACAAAATATATATTATTGGTACAATTATCTGTGATCCTGGTACTTGAATAACAACCTTTAATCGACATCGTTATTCAAGGAAATACTAATGAATTGTATAGGAATAATAATATATATATGAGATACCTTGGAAGAAATCGATAATGTGTTGTGCCGTGGATGATTATTACATCAATAGTAAATAGCCTGCTTATTTGCGTCATAAGGTTGTGGAAGTTAATCAGTGGGCCTATTATGATTCCACATACACCGGGGTACTGTTTTCAGCTGAGATCCTAGTACAATAAAGTCATTTTTACTGTCTTTTCTCAGCTTTCAAGACAAATTAGAAAGAGTTTCCAATGGATTTGTGCGGATTTTTAATAAACTTTCTATCGAGATATAAAAGGTTTTCATAAAATATTAGTAATTATAGAATTGACAATCTAAAGAAATTATTTGATTACCGCAAATACTTTTTTTATATTCACTTAATTGGCCTTTGTGCGTTGTGGACAAAATATATATTATTGGTACAATTATCTGTGATCTTGGTACTTGAATAACAACCTTTAATCGACATCGTTATTCAAGGAAATACTAATGAATTGTATAGGAATAATAATATATATATGAGATACCTCGGAAGAAATCGATAATGTGTTGTGCCGTGGTTGATTAAAACATCAATAGTAACTAGCCTGCTTATTTGCGTCAATAGGTTGTGGAAGTAAATCAGTGGCCCCTAATATTATTCCATATACACCGGAGTACTGTTTTCAGCTGAGATCCTAGTACAATTAAGTTCGTTTTTACTGTTTTTTCTCAGCTTTCAACACAAATTAGAAAGAATTTCCAATAGACTTGTGCGGATTTAAAAAAACTTACTATCTAGTTACAAATGGTCGACAGGATAAGAGTTTATATGGAATAGATATTGTAAAAAAGATCTTTGATAACCGCGAATATATTTTTCTCTTCGTTTTATTGGCCATTGTACGTTGTGGACAAAATATATATTATTGGTACAATTATCTGTGATCCTGGTACTTGAATAACAACCTTTAATCGACATCGTTATTCAAGGAAATACTAATGAATTGTATAGGAATAGTAATATACATATGAGATACCTTGGAAGAAATCGATAATGTGTTGTGCCGTGGATGATTATTACATCAATAGTAAATAGCCTGCTTATTTGCGTCAAAAGGTTGTGGAAGTTAATCAGTGGGCCTATTATGATTCCACATACACCGGGGTACTGTTTTCAGCTGAGATTCTAGTACAATAAAGTCATTTTTACTGTCTTTTCTCAGCTTTCAAGACAAATTACAAAGAGTTTCCAATAGATTTGTGCGGATTTAAAAAAACTTAATATCTAGTTACAAATGATCCACAGGATAAGCGTTTATATGGAATACATATTGTAAAGGAGATCTTTGATAACCGCGAATATATTTTTCTCTTCGTTTTATTGGCCATTGTGGGTTGCGGACAAAGTATATATTATTGGTAAAATTATCTGTGATCCTGTTCCTTGTATTACATCCTTTAATCGACATCGTTATTCAAGGAAATACTAATGAATTGTATAGGAATAATAATATACATATGAGATACCTTGGAAGAAATCGATAATGTGTTGTGCCGTGGATGATTAAAACATCAATAGTAAATAGCCTGCTTATTTGCGTCAATAGGTTGTGGAAGTAAATCAGTGGCCCCTAATATTATTCCATATACACTGGAGTACTGTTTTCAGCTGAGATCCTAGTACAATAAAGTCATTTTTACTGTCTTTTCTCAGCTTTCAAGACAAATTACAAAGAGTTTCCAATAGATTTGTGCGGATTTAAAAAAACTTAATGTCTAGTTACAAATGATCCACAGGATAAGCGTTTATATGGAATACATATTGTAAAGGAGATCTTTGATAACCGCGAATATATTTTTTCTTCGTTTTATTGGCCATTGTGGGTTGTGGACAAAGTATATATTATTGGTACAATTATCTGTGATCCTGTTCCTTGTATTACATCCTTTAATCGACATCGTTAATCAAGAACATACTAATGAATTCTTCAGGAACAATAATTTACATATGAGGTATCTTGAAAGAAATCGATAATGTAATGAGCCGTATATGATTGAAACATCACTTGTAAAAAGCCTGTTTATTTGGGTCTATAGGTTATGAAAGTAAATCAGTGGCCACTATTATGATTCCATATCCACCGGTGTACTGTTTTCAGCTGAGATCCTAGTACAATAAAGTCATTTTTACTGTCTTTTTTCAGCTTTCAAGACAAATTAGAAAGAGTTTCCAATGGATTTGTGCGGATTTTTAATAAACTTTCAATCGAGATATAAAAGGTTTTCATAAAATATTAGTAATTATAGAATTGACAATCTAAAGAAATTATTTGATTACCGCAAATACTTTTTTTATATTCACTTAATTGGCCTTTGTGCGTTGTGGACAAACTATATTTTATTGGTACAATTATCTGTGATCTTGGTACTTGAATAACAACCTTTAATCGACATCGTTATTCAAGGAAATACTAATGAATTGTATAGGAATAATAATATATATATGAGATACCTCGGAAGAAATCGATAATGTGTTGTGCCGTGGATGATTAAAACATCAATAGTAAATAGCCTGCTTATTTGCGTCAATAGGTTGTGGAAGTAAATCAGTGGCCCCTAATATTATTCCATATACACCGGAGTACTGTTTTCAGCTGAGATCCTAGTACAATTAAGTTCGTTTTTACTGTTTTTTCTCAGCTTTCAACACAAATTAGAAAGAATTTCCAATAGACTTGTGCGGATTTAAAAAAACTTACTATCTAGTTACAAATGGTCGACAGGATAAGAGTTTATATGGAATAGATATTGTAAAAAAGATCTTTGATAACCGCGAATATATTTTTCTCTTCGTTTTATTGGCCATTGTACGTTGTGGACAAAATATATATTATTGGTACAATTATCTGTGATCCTGGTACTTGAATAACAACCTTTAATCGACATCGTTATTCAAGGAAATACTAATGAATTGTATAGGAATAATAATATACATATGAGATACCTCGGAAGAAATCGATAATGTGTTGTGCCGTGGATGATTAAAACATCAATAGTAAATAGCCTGCTTATTTGCGTCAAAAGTTTGTGGAAGTTAATCAGTGTGCCTATTATGATTCCACATACACCGGGGTACTGTTTTCAGCTGAGATCCTAGTACAATAAAGTCATTTTTACTGTCTTTTCTCAGCTTTCAAGACAAATTACAAAGAGTTTCCAATAGATTTGTGCGGATTTAAAAAAATTTAATATCTAGTTACAAATGATCCACAGGATAAGCGTTTATATGGAATACATATTGTAAAGGAGATCTTTGATAACCGCGAATATATTTTTTCTTCGTTTTATTGGCCATTGTGGGTTGCGGACAAAGCATATATTATTGGTACAATTATCTGTGATCCTGTTCCTTGTATTACATCCTTTAATCGACATCGTTAATCAAGAACATACTAATGAATTCTTCAGGAACAATAATTTACATATGAGATATCTTGAAAGAAATCGATAATGTGTTGAGCCGTAGATGATTGAAACATCAATTGTAAAAAGCCTGTTTATTTGGGTCAATAGGTTGTGAAAGTAAATCAGTGGCCACTATTATGATTCCATATCCACCGGTGTACTGTTTTCAGCTGAGATCCTAGTACAATAAAGTCATTTTTACTGTCTTTTTTCAGCTTTCAAGACAAATTTGAAAGTGTTTCCAATGGATTTGTGCGGATTTTTAATAAACTTTCTATCGAGATATAAAAGGTTTTCATAAAATATTAGTAATTATAGTATTGACAATCTAAAGAAATTATTTGATTACCGCAAATACTTTTTTTATATTCACTTTATTGGCCTTTGTGCGTTGTGGACAAAATATATATTATTGGTACAATTATCTGTGATCCTGGTACTTGAATAATAACCTTTAATCGACATCGTTATTCAAGGAAATACTAATGAATTGTATAGGAATAATAATATACATATGAGATATCTTGGAAGAAATCGATATAGTGTTGTACCGTGGATGATTAAAACATCAATAGTAAATAGCCTGCTTATTTGCGTCAATAGGTTGTGGAAGTAAATCAGTGGCCCCTAATATGATTCCATATACACCGGAGTACTGTTTTCAGCTGAGATCCTAGTACAATAAAGTCGTTTTTACTATTTTTCTCAGCTTTCAACACAAATTAGAAAGAATTTCTAATAGACTTGTGCGGATTTAAAAAAACTTACTATCTAGTTACAAATGGTCGACAGGATAAGAGTTTATATGGAATAGATATTGTAAAAAAGATCTTTGATAACCGCGAATATATTTTTCTCTTCGTTTTATTGGCCATTGTTCGTTGTGGACAAAATATATATTATTGGTACAATTATCTGTGATCCTGGTACTTGAATAACAACCTTTAATCGACATCGTTATTCAAGGAAATACTAATGAATTGTATAGGAATAATAATATACATATGAGATATCTTGGAAGAAATCGATAATGTGTTGTGCCGTGGATGATTAAAACATCAATAGTAAATAGCCTGCTTATTTGCGTCAATAGGTTGTGGAAGTTAATCAGTGGCCCTATTATGATTCCACTTACACCGGGGTACTGTTTTCAGCTGAGATCCTAGTACAATAAAGTCATTTTTACTGTCTTTTCTCAGCTTTCAAGACAAATTACAAAGAGTTTCCAATAGATTTGTGCGGATTTAAAAAAACTTAATATCTAGTTACAAATGATCCACAGGATAAGCGTTTATATGGAATACATATTGTAAAGGAGATCTTTGATAACCGCGAATATATTTTTTCTTCGTTTTATTGGCCATTGTGGGTTGTGGACAAAGTATATATTATTGGTACAATTATCTGTGATCCTGTTCCTTGTATTACATCCTTTAATCGACATCGTTAATCAAGAACATACTAATGAATTCTTCAGGAACAATAATTTACATATGAGGTATCTTGAAAGAAATCGATAATGTAATGAGCCATATATGATTGAAACATCACTTGTAAAAAGCCTGTTTATTTGGGTCTATAGGTTATGAAAGTAAATCAGTGGCCACTATTATGATTCCATATCCACCGGTGTACTGTTTTCAGCTGAGATCCTAGTACAATAAAGTCATTTTTACTGTCTTTTTTCAGCTTTCAAGACAAATTAGAAAGAGTTTCCAATGGATTTGTGCGGATTTTTAATAAACTTTCAATCGAGATATAAAAGGTTTTCATAAAATATTAGTAATTATAGAATTGACAATCTAAAGAAATTATTTGATTACCGCAAATACTTTTTTTATATTCACTTAATTGGCCTTTGTGCGTTGTGGACAAACTATATTTTATTGGTACAATTATCTGTGATCTTGGTACTTGAATAACAACCTTTAATCGACATCGTTATTCAAGGAAATACTAATGAATTGTATAGGAATAATAATATATATATGAGATACCTCGGAAGAAATCGATAATGTGTTGTGCCGTGGATGATTAAAACATCAATAGTAAATAGCCTGCTTATTTGCGTCAATAGGTTGTGGAAGTAAATCAGTGGCCCCTAATATTATTCCATATACACCGGAGTACTGTTTTCAGCTGAGATCCTAGTACAATTAAGTTCGTTTTTACTGTTTTTTCTCAGCTTTCAACACAAATTAGAAAGAATTTCCAATAGACTTGTGCGGATTTAAAAAAACTTACTATCTAGTTACAAATGGTCGACAGGATAAGAGTTTATATGGAATAGATATTGTAAAAAAGATCTTTGATAACCGCGAATATATTTTTCTCTTCGTTTTATTGGCCATTGTACGTTGTGGACAAAATATATATTATTGGTACAATTATCTGTGATCCTGGTACTTGAATAACAACCTTTAATCGACATCGTTATTCAAGGAAATACTAATGAATTGTATAGGAATAATAATATATATAAGAGATACCTTGGAAGAAATCGATAATGTGTTGTGCCGTGGATGATTATTACATCAATAGTAAATAGCCTGCTTATTTGCGTCAAAAGGTTGTGGAAGTTAATCAGTGGGCCTATTATGATTCCACATACACCGGGGTACTGTTTTCAGCTGAGATCCTAGTACAATAAAGTCATTTTTACTGTCTTTTCTCAGCTTTCAAGACAAATTACAAAGAGTTTCCAATAGATTTGTGCGGATTTAAAAAAACTTAATATCTAGTTACAAATGATCCACAGGATAAGCGTTTATATGGAATACATATTGTAAAGGAGATCTTTGATAACCGCGAATATATTTTTTCTTCGTTTTATTGGCCATTGTGGGTTGCGGACAAAGCATATATTATTGGTACAATTATCTGTGATCCTGTTCCTTGTATTACATCCTTTAATCGACATCGTTAATCAAGAACATACTAATGAATTCTTCAGGAACAATAATTTACATATGAGATATCTTGAAAGAAATCGATAATGTGTTGAGCCGTAGATGATTGAAACATCAATTGTAAAAAGCCTATTTATTTGGGTCAATAGGTTGTGAAAGTAAATCAGTGGCCACTATTATGATTCCATATCCACCGGTGTACTGTTTTCAGCTGAGATCCTAGTACAATAAAGTCATTTTTACTGTCTTTTCTCAGCTTTCAAGACAAATTAGAAAGAGTTTCCAATGGATTTGTGCGGATTTTTAATAAACTTTCTATCGAGATATAAAAGGTTTTCATAAAATATTAGTAATTATAGTATTGACAATCTAAAGAAATTATTTGATTACCGCAAATACTTTTTTTATATTCACTTTATTAGCCATTGTGCGTTGTGGACAAAATATATATTATTGGTACAATTATCTGTGATCCTGGTAGTTGAATAATAACCTTTAATCGACATCGTTATTCAAGGAAATACTAATGAATTGTATAGGAATAATAATATACATATGAGATACCTCGGAAGAAATCGATAATGTGTTGTGCCGTGGATGATTAAAACATCAATAGTAAATAGCCTGCTTATTTGCGTCAATAGGTTGTGGAAGTAAATCAGTGGCCCCTAATATTATTCCATATACACCGGAGTACTGTTTTCAGCTGAGATCCTAGTACAATTAAGTTCGTTTTTACTGTTTTTTCTCAGCTTTCAACACAAATTAGAAAGAATTTCCAATAGACTTGTGCGGATTTAAAAAAACTTACTATCTAGTTACAAATGGTCGACAGGATAAGAGTTTATATGGAATAGATATTGTAAAAAAGATCTTTGATAACCGCGAATATATTTTTCTCTTCGTTTTATTGGCCATTGTACGTTGTGGACAAAATATATATTATTGGTACAATTATCTGTGATCCTGGTACTTGAATAACAACCTTTAATCGACATCGTTATTCAAGGAAATACTAATGAATTGTATAGGAATAATAATATATATATGAGATACCTTGGAAGAAATCGATAATGTGTTGTGCCGTGGATGATTATTACATCAATAGTAAATAGCCTGCTTATTTGCGTCAAAAGGTTGTGGAAGTTAATCAGTGGGCCTATTATGATTCCACATACACCGGGGTACTGTTTTCAGCTGAGATCCTAGTACAATAAAGTCATTTTTACTGTCTTTTCTCAGCTTTCAAGACAAATTAGAAAGAGTTTCCAATGGATTTGTGCGGATTTTTAATAAACTTTCAATCGAGATATAAAAGGTTTTCATAAAATATTAGTAATTATAGAATTGACAATCTAAAGAAATTATTTGATTACCGCAAATACTTTTTTTATATTCACTTAATTGGCCTTTGTGCGTTGTGGACAAACTATATTTTATTGGTACAATTATCTGTGATCTTGGTACTTGAATAACAACCTTTAATCGACATCGTTATTCAAGGAAATACTAATGAATTGTATAGGAATAATAATATATATATGAGATACCTCGGAAGAAATCGATAATGTGTTGTGCCGTGGATGATTAAAACATCAAAAGTAAATAGCCTGCTTATTTGCGTCAATAGGTTGTGGAAGTAAATCAGTGGCCCCTAATATTATTCCATATACACCGGAGTACTGTTTTCAGCTGAGATCCTAGTACAATTAAGTTCGTTTTTACTGTTTTTTCTCAGCTTTCAACACAAATTAGAAAGAATTTCCAATAGACTTGTGCGGATTTAAAAAAACTTACTATCTAGTTACAAATGGTCGACAGGATAAGAGTTTATATGGAATAGATATTGTAAAAAAGATCTTTGATAACCGCGAATATATTTTTCTCTTCGTTTTATTGGCCATTGTACGTTGTGGACAAAATATATATTATTGGTACAATTATCTGTGATCCTGGTACTTGAATAACAACCTTTAATCGACATCGTTAATCAAGAACATACTAATGAATTCTTCAGGAACAATAATTTACATATGAGATATCTTGAAAGAAATCGATAATGTGTTGAGCCGTAGATGATTGAAACATCAATTGTAAAAAGCCTATTTATTTGGGTCAATAGGTTGTGAAAGTAAATCAGTGGCCACTATTATGATTCCATATCCACCGGTGTACTGTTTTCAGCTGAGATCCTAGTACAATAAAGTCATTTTTACTGTCTTTTCTCAGCTTTCAAGACAAATTAGAAAGAGTTTCCAATGGATTTGTGCGGATTTTTAATAAACTTTCTATCGAGATATAAAAGGTTTTCATAAAATATTAGTAATTATAGAATTGACAATCTAAAGAAATTATTTGATTACCGCAAATACTTTTTTTATATTCACTTAATTGGCCTTTGTGCGTTGTGGACAAAATATATATTATTGGTACAATTATCTGTGATCTTGGTACTTGAATAACAACCTTTAATCGACATCGTTATTCAAGGAAATACCAATGAATTGTAGAGGAATAATAATTTATATATGAGATACCTCGGAAGAAATCGATAATGTGTTGTGCCGTGGATGATTAAAACATCAATAGTAAATAGCCTGCTTATTTGCGTCAATAGGTTGTGGAAGTAAATCAGTGGCCCCTAATATTATTCCATATACACCGGAGTACTGTTTTCAGCTGAGATCCTAGTACAATAAAGTCGTTTTTACTGTTTTTTCTCAGCTTTCAACACAAATTAGAAAGAATTTCCAATAGACTTGTGCGGATTTAAAAAAACTTACTATCTAGTTACAAATGGTCGACAGGATAAGAGTTTATATGGAATAGATATTGTAAAAAAGATCTTTGATAACCGCGAATATATTTTTCTCTTCGTTTTATTGGCCATTGTACGTTGTGGACAAAATATATATTATTGGTACAATTATCTGTGATCCTGGTACTTGAATAACAACCTTTAATCGACATCGTTATTCAAGGAAATACTAATGAATTGTATAGGAATAATAATATACATATGAGATACCTTGGAAGAAATCGATAATGTGTTGTGCCGTGGATGATTATTACATCAATAGTAAATAGCCTGCTTATTTGCGTCAAAAGGTTGTGGAAGTTAAGCAGTGGGCCTATTATGATTCCACATACACCGGGGTACTGTTTTCAGCTGAGATCCTAGTACAATAAAGTCATTTTTACTGTCTTTTCTCAGCTTTCAAGACAAATTACAAAGAGTTTCCAATAGATTTGTGCGGATTTAAAAAAACTTAATATCTAGTTACAAATGATCCACAGGATAAGCGTTTATATGGAATACATATTGTAAAGAAGATCTTTGATAACCGCGAATATATTTTTTCTTCGTTTTATTGGCCATTGTGGGTTGCGGACAAAGTATATATTATTGGTACAATTATCTGTGATCCTGTTCCTTGTATTACATCCTTTAATCGACATCGTTAATCAAGAACATACTAATGAATTCTTCAGGAACAATAATTTACATATGAGATATCTTGAAAGAAATCGATAATGTGTTGAGCCGTAGATGATTGAAACATCAATTGTAAAAAGCCTATTTATTTGGGTCAATAGGTTGTGAAAGTAAATCAGTGGCCACTATTATGATTCCATATCCACCGGTGTACTGTTTTCAGCTGAGATCCTAGTACAATAAAGTCATTTTTACTGTCTTTTCTCAGCTTTCAAGACAAATTAGAAAGAGTTTCCAATGGATTTGTGCGGATTTTTAATAAACTTTCTATCGAGATATAAAAGGTTTTCATAAAATATTAGTAATTATAGAATTGACAATCTAAAGAAATTATTTGATTACCGCAAATACTTTTTTTATATTCACTTAATTGGCCTTTGTGCGTTGTGGACAAAATATATATTATTGGTACAATTATCTGTGATCTTGGTACTTGAATAACAACCTTTAATCGACATCGTTATTCAAGGAAATACCAATGAATTGTAGAGGAATAATAATTTATATATGAGATACCTCGGAAGAAATCGATAATGTGTTGTGCCGTGGATGATTAAAACATCAATAGTAAATAGCCTGCTTATTTGCGTCAATAGGTTGTGGAAGTAAATCAGTGGCCCCTAATATTATTCCATATACACCGGAGTACTGTTTTCAGCTGAGATCCTAGTACAATAAAGTCGTTTTTACTGTTTTTTCTCAGCTTTCAACACAAATTAGAAAGAATTTCCAATAGACTTGTGCGGATTTAAAAAAACTTACTATCTAGTTACAAATGGTCGACAGGATAAGAGTTTATATGGAATAGATATTGTAAAAAAGATCTTTGATAACCGCGAATATATTTTTCTCTTCGTTTTATTGGCCATTGTACGTTGTGGACAAAATATATATTATTGGTACAATTATCTGTGATCCTGGTACTTGAATAACAACCTTTAATCGACATCGTTATTCAAGGAAATACTAATGAATTGTATAGGAATAATAATATACATATGAGATACCTTGGAAGAAATCGATAATGTGTTGTGCCGTGGATGATTATTACATCAATAGTAAATAGCCTGCTTATTTGCGTCAAAAGGTTGTGGAAGTTAATCAGTGGGCCTATTATGATTCCACATACACCGGGGTACTGTTTTCAGCTGAGATCCTAGTACAATAAAGTCATTTTTACTGTCTTTTCTCAGCTTTCAAGACAAATTACAAAGAGTTTCCAATAGATTTGTGCGGATTTAAAAAAACTTAATATCTAGTTACAAATGATCCACAGGATAAGCGTTTATATGGAATACATATTGTAAAGAAGATCTTTGATAACCGCGAATATATTTTTTCTTCGTTTTATTGGCCATTGTGGGTTGCGGACAAAGTATATATTATTGGTACAATTATCTGTGATCCTGTTCCTTGTATTACATCCTTTAATCGACATCGTTAATCAAGAACATACTAATGAATTCTTCAGGAACAATAATTTACATATGAGATATCTTGAAAGAAATCGATAATGTGTTGAGCCGTAGATGATTGAAACATCAATTGTAAAAAGCCTGTTTATTTGGGTCAATAGGTTGTGAAAGTAAATCAGTGGCCACTATTATGATTCCATATCCACCGGTTTACTGTTTTCAGCTGAGATCCTAGTACAATAAAGTCATTTTTACTGTCTTTTCTCAGCTTTCAAGACAAATTAGAAAGAGTTTCCAATGGATTTGTGCGGATTTTTAATAAACTTTCTATCGAGATATAAAAGGTTTTCATAAAATATTAGTAATTATAGAATTGACAATCTAAAGAAATTATTTGATTACCGCAAATACTTTTTTTATATTCACTTAATTGGCCTTTGTGCGTTGTGGACAAAATATATATTATTGGTACAATTATCTGTGATCTTGGTACTTGAATAACAACCTTTAATCGACATCGTTATTCAAGGAAATACTAATGAATTGTATAGGAATAATAATATATATATGAGATACCTCGGAAGAAATCGATAATGTGTTGTGCCGTGGATGATTAAAACATCAATAGTAAATAGCCTGCTTATTTGCGTCAATAGGTTGTGGAAGTAAATCAGTGGCCCCTAATATTATTCCATATACACCGGAGTACTGTTTTCAGCTGAGATCCTAGTACAATTAAGTTCGTTTTTACTGTTTTTTCTCAGCTTTCAACACAAATTAGAAAGAATTTCCAATAGACTTGTGCGGATTTAAAAAAACTTACTATCTAGTTACAAATGGTCGACAGGATAAGAGTTTATATGGAATAGATATTGTAAAAAAGATCTTTGATAACCGCGAATATATTTTTCTCTTCGTTTTATTGGCCATTGTACGTTGTGGACAAAATATATATTATTGGTACAATTATCTGTGATCCTGGTACTTGAATAACAACCTTTAATCGACATCGTTATTCAAGGAAATACTAATGAATTGTATAGGAATAATAATATACATATGAGATACCTTGGAAGAAATCGATAATGTGTTGTGCCGTGGATGATTATTACATCAATAGTAAATAGCCTGCTTATTTGCGTCAAAAGGTTGTGGAAGTTAATCAGTGGGCCTATTATGATTCCACATACACCGGGGTACTGTTTTCAGCTGAGATTCTAGTACAATAAAGTCATTTTTACTGTCTTTTCTCAGCTTTCAAGACAAATTACAAAGAGTTTCCAATAGATTTGTGCGGATTTAAAAAAACTTACTATCTAGTTACAAATGGTCGACAGGATAAGAGTTTATATGGAAAAGATATTGTAAAAAAGATCTTTGATAACCGCGAATATATTTTTCTCTTCGTTTTATTGGCCATTGTACGTTGTGGACAAAATATATATTATTGGTACAATTATCTGTGATCCTGGTACTTGAATAACAACCTTTAATCGACATCGTTATTCAAGGAAATACTAATGAATTGTATAGGAATAATAATATATATATGAGATACCTTGGAAGAAATCGATAATGTGTTGTGCCGTGGATGATTATTACATCAATAGTAAATAGCCTGCTTATTTGCGTCATAAGGTTGTGGAAGTTAATCAGTGGGCCTATTATGATTCCACATACACCGGGGTACTGTTTTCAGCTGAGATCCTAGTACAATAAAGTCATTTTTACTGTCTTTTCTCAGCTTTCAAGACAAATTACAAAGAGTTTCCAATAGATTTGTGCGGATTTAAAAAAACTTAATATCTAGTTACAAATGATCCACAGGATAAGCGTTTATATGGAATACATATTGTAAAGGAGATCTTTGATAACCGCGAATATATTTTTTCTTCGTTTTATTGGCCATTGTGGGTTGCGGACAAAGCATATATTATTGGTACAATTATCTGTGATCCTGTTCCTTGTATTACATCCTTTAATCGACATCGTTAATCAAGAACATACTAATGAATTCTTCAGGAACAATAATTTACATATGAGATATCTTGAAAGAAATCGATAATGTGTTGAGCCGTAGATGATTGAAACATCAATTGTAAAAAGCCTATTTATTTGGGTCAATAGGTTGTGAAAGTAAATCAGTGGCCACTATTATGATTCCATATCCACCGGTGTACTGTTTTCAGCTGAGATCCTAGTACAATAAAGTCATTTTTACTGTCTTTTCTCAGCTTTCAAGACAAATTAGAAAGAGTTTCCAATGGATTTGTGCGGATTTTTAATAAACTTTCTATCGAGATATAAAAGGTTTTCATAAAATATTAGTAATTATAGAATTGACAATCTAAAGAAATTATTTGATTACCGCAAATACTTTTTTTATATTCACTTAATTGGCCTTTGTGCGTTGTGGACAAAATATATATTATTGGTACAATTATCTGTGATCTTGGTACTTGAATAACAACCTTTAATCGACATCGTTATTCAAGGAAATACCAATGAATTGTAGAGGAATAATAATTTATATATGAGATACCTCGGAAGAAATCGATAATGTGTTGTGCCGTGGATGATTTAAACATCAATAGTAAATAGCCTGCTTATTTGCGTCAATAGGTTGTGGAAGTAAATCAGTGGCCCCTAATATTATTCCATATACACCGGAGTACTGTTTTCAAATGAGATCCTAGTACAATAAAGTCGTTTTTACTGTTTTTTCTCAGCTTTCAACACAAATTAGAAAGAATTTCCAATAGACTTGTGCGGATTTAAAAAAACTTACTATCTAGTTACAAATGGTCGACAGGATAAGAGTTTATATGGAATAGATATTGTAAAAAAGATCTTTGATAACCGCGAATATATTTTTCTCTTCGTTTTATTGGCCATTGTACGTTGTGGACAAAATATATATTATTGGTACAATTATCTGTGATCCTGGTACTTGAATAACAACCTTTAATCGACATCGTTATTCAAGGAAATACTAATGAATTGTATAGGAATAATAATATACATATGAGATACCTTGGAAGAAATCGATAATGTGTTGTGCCGTGGATGATTATTACATCAATAGTAAATAGCCTGCTTATTGGCGTCAAAAGGTTGTGGAAGTTAATCAGTGGCCCTATAATGATTCCACATACACCGGGGTACTGTTTTCAGCTGAGATCCTAGTACAATAAAGTCATTTTTACTGTCTTTTCTCAGCTTTCAAGACAAATTACAAAGAGTTTCCAATAGATTTGTGCGGATTTAAAAAAACTTAATATCTAGTTACAAATGATCCACAGGATAAGCGTTTATATGGAATACATATTGTAAAGAAGATCTTTGATAACCGCGAATATATTTTTTCTTCGTTTTATTGGCCATTGTGGGTTGCGGACAAAGTATATATTATTGGTACAATTATCTGTGATCCTGTTCCTTGTATTACATCCTTTAATCGACATCGTTAATCAAGAACATACTAATGAATTCTTCAGGAACAATAATTTACATATGAGATATCTTGAAAGAAATCGATAATGTGTTGAGCCGTAGATGATTGAAACATCAATTGTAAAAAGCCTGTTTATTTGGGTCAATAGGTTGTGAAAGTAAATCAGTGGCCACTATTATGATTCCATATCCACCGGTGTACTGTTTTCAGCTGAGATCCTAGTACAATAAAGTCATTTTTACTGTCTTTTCTCAGCTTTCAAGACAAATTAGAAAGAGTTTCCAATGGATTTGTGCGGATTTTTAATAAACTTTCTATCGAGATATAAAAGGTTTTCATAAAATATTAGTAATTATAGAATTGACAATCTAAAGAAATTATTTGATTACCGCAAATACTTTTTTTATATTCACTTAATTGGCCTTTGTGCGTTGTGGACAAAATATATATTATTGGTACAATTATCTGTGATCTTGGTACTTGAATAACAACCTTTAATCGACATCGTTATTCAAGGAAATACTAATGAATTGTATAGGAATAATAATATATATATGAGATACCTCGGAAGAAATCGATAATGTGTTGTGCCGTGGTTGATTAAAACATCAATAGTAAATAGCCTGCTTATTTGCGTCAATAGGTTGTGGAAGTAAATCAGTGGCCCCTAATATTATTCCATATACACCGGAGTACTGTTTTCAGCTGAGATCCTAGTACAATTAAGTTCGTTTTTACTGTTTTTTCTCAGCTTTCAACACAAATTAGAAAGAATTTCCAATAGACTTGTGCGGATTTAAAAAAACTTACTATCTAGTTACAAATGGTCGACAGGATAAGAGTTTATATGGAATAGATATTGTAAAAAAGATCTTTGATAACCGCGAATATATTTTTCTCTTCGTTTTATTGGCCATTGTACGTTGTGGACAAAATATATATTATTGGTACAATTATCTGTGATCCTGGTACTTGAATAACAACCTTTAATCGACATCGTTATTCAAGGAAATACTAATGAATTGTATAGGAATAATAATATACATATGAGATACCTTGGAAGAAATCGATAATGTGTTGTGCCGTGGATGATTAAAACATCAATAGTAAATAGCCTGCTTATTTGCGTCAATAGGTTGTGGAAGTAAATCAGTGGCCCCTAATATTATTCCATATACACTGGAGTACTGTTTTCAGCTGAGATCCTAGTACAATAAAGTCATTTTTACTGTCTTTTCTCAGCTTTCAAGACAAATTACAAAGAGTTTCCAATAGATTTGTGCGGATTTAAAAAAACTTAATGTCTAGTTACAAATGATCCACAGGATAAGCGTTTATATGGAATACATATTGTAAAGGAGATCTTTGATAACCGCGAATATATTTTTTCTTCGTTTTATTGGCCATTGTGGGTTGCGGACAAAGCATATATTATTGGTACAATTATCTGTGATCCTGTTCCTTGTATTACATCCTTTAATCGACATCGTTAATCAAGAACATACTAATGAATTCTTCAGGAACAATAATTTACATATGAGATATCTTGAAAGAAATCGATAATGTGTTGAGCCGTAGATGATTGAAACATCAATTGTAAAAAGCCTGTTTATTTGGGTCAATAGGTTGTGAAAGTAAATCAGTGGCCACTATTATGATTCCATATCCACCGGTGTACTGTTTTCAGCTGAGATCCCAGTACAATAAAGTCATTTTTACTGTCTTTTCTCAGCTTTCAAGACAAATTAGAAAGAGTTTCCAATGGATTTGTGCGGATTTTTAATAGACTTTCTATCGAGATATAAAAGGTTTTCATAAAATATTAGTAATTATAGAATTGACAATCTAAAGAAATTATTTGATTACCACAAATACTTTTTTTATATTCACTTAATTGGCCTTTGTGCGTTGTGGACAAAATATATATTATTGGTACAATTATCTGTGATCTTGGTACTTGAATAATAACCTTTAATCGACATCGTTATTCAAGGAAATACTAATGAATTGTATAGGAATAATAATATATATATGAGATACCTCGGAAGAAATCGATAATGTGTTGTGCCGTGGATGATTAAAACATCAATAGTAAATAGCCTGCTTATTTGCGTCAATAGGTTGTGGAAGTAAATCAGTGGCCCCTAATATTATTCCATATACACCGGAGTACTGTTTTCAGCTGAGATCCTAGTACAATAAAGTCGTTTTTACTGTTTTTTCTCAGCTTTCAAGACAAATTACAAAGAGT
The DNA here is from genome assembly GCA_036289425.1 of Rhopalosiphum nymphaeae. Taxonomy (NCBI): domain Eukaryota; kingdom Metazoa; phylum Arthropoda; class Insecta; order Hemiptera; family Aphididae; genus Rhopalosiphum; species Rhopalosiphum nymphaeae. The sequence goes on along the minus strand of JAZAQC010000007.1, from coordinate 9,784,211 downwards.
TTCCAATAGATTTGTGCGGATTTAAAAAAACTTAATATCTAGTTACAAATGATCCACAGGATAAGCGTTTATATGGAATACATATTGTAAAGGAGATATTTGATAACCGCGAATATATTTTTCTCTTCGTTTTATTGGCCATTGTGGGTTGCGGACAAAATATATATTATTGGTACAATTATCTGTGATCCTGGTACATGAATAACAACCTTTAATCGACATCGTTATTCAAGGAAATACTAATGAATTGTATAGGAATAATAATATACATATGAGATACCTTGGAAGAAATCGATAATGTGTTGTGCCGTTGGATGATTATTACATCAATAGTAAATAGCCTGCTTATTTGCGTCAAAAGGTTGTGGAAGTTAATCAGTGGCCCAATTATGATTCCACATACACCGGGGTACTGTTTTCAGCTGAGATCCTAGTACAATAAAGTCATTTTTACTGTCTTTTCTCAGCTTTCAAGACAAATTACAAAGATTTTCCAATAGATTTGTGCGGATTTAAAAAAACTTAATATCTAGTTACAAATGGTCGAAAGGATAAGAGTTTATATGGAATAGATATTGTAAAAAAGATATTTGATAACCGCGAATATATTTTTTCTTCGTTTTATTGGCCATTGTGGGTTGCGGACAAAGCATATATTATTGGTACAATTATCTGTGATCCTGTTCCTTGTATTACATCCTTTAATCGACATCGTTAATCAAGAACATACTAATGAATTCTTCAGGAACAATAATTTACATATGAGATATCTTGAAAGAAATCGATAATGTGTTGAGCCGTAGATGATTGAAACATCAATTGCAAAAAGCCTGTTTATTTGGGTCAATAGGTTGTGAAAGTAAATCAGTGGCCACTATTATGATTCCATATCCACCGGTGTACTGTTTTCAGCTGAGATCCTAGTACAATAAAGTCATTTTTACTGTCTTTTCTCAGCTTTCAAGACAAATTAGAAAGAGTTTCCAATGGATTTGTGCGGATTTTTAATAAACTTTCTATCGAGATATAAAAGGTTTTCATAAAATATTCGTAATTATAGAATTGACAATCTAAAGAAATTATTTGATTACCGCAAATACTTTTTTTATATTCACTTAATTGGCCTTTGTGCGTTGTGGACAAAATATATAATATTGGTACAATTATCTGTGATCTTGGTACTTGAATAACAACCTTTAATCGACATCGTTATTCAAGGAAATACTAATGAATTGTATAGGAATAATAATATATATATGAGATACCTCGGAAGAAATCGATAATGTGTTGTGCCGTGGATGATTAAAACATCAATAGTAAATAGCCTGCTTATTTGCGTCAATAGGTTGTGGAAGTAAATCAGTGGCCCCTAATATTATTCCATATACACCGGAGTACTGTTTTCAGCTGAGATCCTAGTACAATAAAGTCGTTTTTACTGTTTTTTCTCAGCTTTCAAGACAAATTACAAAGAGTTTCCAATAGATTTGTGCGGATTTAAAAAAACTTAATATCTAGTTACAAATGATCCACAGGATAAGCGTTTATATGGAATACATATTGTAAAGGAGATATTTGATAACCGCGAATATATTTTTCTCTTCGTTTTATTGGCCATTGTGGGTTGCGGACAAAATATATATTATTGGTACAATTATCTGTGATCCTGGTACATGAATAACAACCTTTAATCGACATCGTTATTCAAGGAAATACTAATGAATTGTATAGGAATAATAATATACATATGAGATACCTTGGAAGAAATCGATAATGTGTTGTGCCGTTGGATGATTATTACATCAATAGTAAATAGCCTGCTTATTTGCGTCAAAAGGTTGTGGAAGTTAATCAGTGGCCCTATTATGATTCCACATACACCGGGGTACTGTTTTCAGCTGAGATCCTAGTACAATAAAGTCATTTTTACTGTCTTTTCTCAGCTTTCAAGACAAATTACAAAGAGTTTCCAATAGATTTGTGCGGATTTAAAAAAACTTAATGTCTAGTTACAAATGATCCACAGGATAAGCGTTTATATGGAATACATATTGTAAAGGAGATCTTTGATAACCGCGAATATATTTTTTCTTCGTTTTATTGGCCATTGTGGGTTGCGGACAAAGCATATATTATTGGTACAATTATCTGTGATCCTGTTCCTTGTATTACATCCTTTAATCGACATCGTTAATCAAGAACATACTAATGAATTCTTCAGGAACAATAATTTACATATGAGATATCTTGAAAGAAATCGATAATGTGTTGAGCCGTAGATGATTGAAACATCAATTGTAAAAAGCCTGTTTATTTGGGTCAATAGGTTGTGAAAGTAAATCAGTGGCCACTATTATGATTCCATATCCACCGGTGTACTGTTTTCAGCTGAGATCCCAGTACAATAAAGTCATTTTTACTGTCTTTTCTCAGCTTTCAAGACAAATTAGAAAGAGTTTCCAATGGATTTGTGCGGATTTTTAATAGACTTTCTATCGAGATATAAAAGGTTTTCATAAAATATTAGTAATTATAGAATTGACAATCTAAAGAAATTATTTGATTACCACAAATACTTTTTTTATATTCACTTAATTGGCCTTTGTGCGTTGTGGACAAAATATATATTATTGGTACAATTATCTGTGATCTTGGTACTTGAATAACAACCTTTAATCGACATCGTTATTCAAGGAAATACTAATGAATTGTATAGGAATAATAATATATATATGAGATACCTCGGAAGAAATCGATAATGTGTTGTGCCGTGGATGATTAAAACATCAATAGTAAATAGCCTGCTTATTTGCGTCAAAAGGTTGTGGAAGTTAATCAGTGGCCCAATTATGATTCCACATACACCGGGGTACTGTTTTCAGCTGAGATCCTAGTACAATAAAGTCATTTTTACTGTCTTTTCTCAGCTTTCAAGACAAATTACAAAGAGTTTCCAATAGATTTGTGCGGATTTAAAAAAACTTAATATCTAGTTACAAATGGTCGAAAGGATAAGAGTTTATATGGAATAGATATTGTAAAAAAGATATTTGATAACCGCGAATATAATTTTTCTTCGTTTTATTGGCCATTGTGGGTTGCGGACAAAGCATATATTATTGGTACAATTATCTGTGATCCTGTTCCTTGTATTACATCCTTTAATCGACATCGTTAATCAAGAACATACTAATGAATTCTTCAGGAACAATAATTTACATATGAGATATCTTGAAAGAAATCGATAATGTGTTGAGCCGTAGATGATTGAAACATCAATTGCAAAAAGCCTGTTTATTTGGGTCAATAGGTTGTGAAAGTAAATCAGTGGCCACTATTATGATTCCATATCCACCGGTGTACTGTTTTCAGCTGAGATCCTAGTACAATAAAGTCATTTTTACTGTCTTTTCTCAGCTTTCAAGACAAATTAGAAAGAGTTTCCAATGGATTTGTGCGGATTTTTAATAAACTTTCTATCGAGATATAAAAGGTTTTCATAAAATATTCGAAATTATAGAATTGACAATCTAAAGAAATTATTTGATTACCGCAAATACTTTTTTTATATTCACTTAATTGGCCTTTGTGCGTTGTGGACAAAATATATAATATTGGTACAATTATCTGTGATCTTGGTACTTGAATAACAACCTTTAATCGACATCGTTATTCAAGGAAATACTAATGAATTGTATAGGAATAATAATATATATATGAGATACCTCGGAAGAAATCGATAATGTGTTGTGCCGTGGATGATTAAAACATCAATAGTAAATAGCCTGCTTATTTGCGTCAATAGGTTGTGGAAGTAAATCAGTGGCCCCTAATATTATTCCATATACACCCGAGTACTGTTTTCAGCTGAGATCCTAGTACAATAAAGTCGTTTTTACTGTTTTTTCTCAGCTTTCAACACAAATTAGAAAGAATTTCCAATAGACTTGTGCGGATTTAAAAAAACTTACTATCTAGTTACAAATGGTCGACAGGATAAGAGTTTATATGGAATAGATATTGTAAAAAAGATCTTTGATAACCGCGAATATATTTTTCTCTTCGTTTAATTGGCTATTGTACGTTGTGGACAAAATATATATTATTGGTACAATTATCTGTGATCCTGGTACATGAATAACAACCTTTAATCGACATCGTTATTCAAGGAAATACTAATGAATTGTATAGGAATAATAATATACATATGAGATACCTTGGAAGAAATCGATAATGTGTTGTGCCGTTGGATGATTATTACATCAATAGTAAATAGCCTGCTTATTTGCGTCAAAAGGTTGTGGAAGTTAATCAGTGGCCCTATTATGATTCCACATACACCGGGGTACTGTTTTCAGCTGAGATCCTAGTACAATAAAGTCATTTTTACTGTCTTTTCTCAGCTTTCAAGACAAATTACAAAGAGTTTCCAATAGATTTGTGCGGATTTAAAAAAACTTAATATCTAGTTACAAATGGTCGAAAGGATAAAAGTTTATATGAAATAGATATTGTAAAAAAGATATTTGATAACCGCGAATATATTTTTCTCTTCGTTTTATTGGCCATTGTGGGTTGCGGACAAAATATATATTATTCGTACAATTATCTGTGATCCTGTTCCTTGTATTACATCCTTTAATCGACATCGTTAATCAAGAACATACTAATGAATTCTTCAGGAACAATAATTTACATATGAGATATCTTGAAAGAAATCGATAATGTGTTGTGCCGTAGATGATTGAAACTTCAATTGTAAAAAGCCTGTTTATTTGGGTCAATAGGTTGTGAAAGTAAATCAGTGGCCACTATTATGATTCCATATCCACCGGTGTACTGTTTTCAGCTGAGATCCTAGTACAATAAAGTCATTTTTACTGTCTTTTCTCAGCTTTCAAGACAAATTAGAAAGAGTTTCCAATGGATTTGTGCGGATTTTTAATAAACTTTCTATCGAGATATAAAAGGTTTTCATAAAATATTAGTAATTATAGAATTGACAATCTAAAGAAATTATTTGATTACCGCAAATACTTTTTTTATATTCACTTAATTGGCCTTTGTGCGTTGTGGACAAAATATATATTATTGGTACAATTATCTGTGACCTTGGTACTTGAATAACAACCTTTAATCGACATCGTTATTCAAGTAAATACTAATGAATTGTATAGGAATAATAATATACATATGAGTTACCTTGGAAGAAATCGATAATGTGTTGTGCCGTGGATGATTATTACATCAATAGTAAATAGCCTGCTTATTTGCGTCAATTGGTTGTGGAAGTAAATCAGTGGCCCCTAATATTATTCTATATACACCGGAGTACTGTTTTCAGCTGAGATCCTAGTACAATAAAGTCATTTTTACTGTCTTTTCTCAGCTTTCAAGACAAATTACAAAGAGTTTCCAATAGATTTGTGCGGATTTAAAAAAACTTAATATCTAGTTACAAATGGTCGAAAGGATAAAAGTTTATATGGAATAGATATTGTAAAAAAGATATTTGATAACCGCGAATATATTTTTCTCTTCGTTTTATTGGCCATTGTGGGTTGCGGACAAAATATATATTATTCGTACAATTATCTGTGATCCTGTTCCTTGTATTACATCCTTTAATCGACATCGTTAATCAAGAACATACTAATGAATTCTTCAGGAACAATAATTTACATATGAGATATCTTGAAAGAAATCGATAATGTGTTGTGCCGTAGATGATTGAAACATCAATTGTAAAAAGCCTGTTTATTTGGGTCAATAGGTTGTGAAAGTAAATCAGTGGCCACTATTATGATTCCATATCCACCGGTGTACTGTTTTCAGCTGAGATCCTAGTACAATAAAGTCATTTTTACTGTCTTTTCTCAGCTTTAAAAGACAAATTAGAAAGAGTTTCCAATGGATTTGTGCGGATTTTTAATAAACTTTCTATCGAGATATAAAAGGTTTTCATAAAATATTAGTAATTATAGAATTGACAATCTAAAGAAATTATTTGATTACCGCAAATACTTTTTTTATATTCACTTAATTGGCCTTTGTGCGTTGTGGACAAAATATATATTATTGGTACAATTATCTGTGATCTTGGTACTTGAATAACAACCTTTAATCGACATCGTTATTCAAGGAAATACTAATGAATTGTATAGGAATAATAATATATATATGAGATACCTCGGAAGAAATCGATAATGTGTTGTGCCGTGGATGATTAAAACATCAATAGTAAATAGCCTGCTTATTTGCGTCAATAGGTTGTGGAAGTAAATCAGTGGCCCCTAATATTATTCCATATACACCGGAGTACTGTTTTCAGCTGAGATCCTAGTACAATTAAGTTCGTTTTTACTGTTTTTTCTCAGCTTTCAACACAAATTAGAAAGAATTTCCAATAGACTTGTGCGGATTTAAAAAAACTTACTATCTAGTTACAAATGATCCACAGGATAAGCGTTTATATGGAATACATATTGTAAAGGAGATCTTTGATAACCGCGAATATATTTTTTCTTCGTTTTATTAGCCATTGTGGGTTGCGGACAAAGTATATATTATTGGTACAATTATCTGTGATCCAGTTCCTTGTATTACATCCTTTAATCGACATCGTTAATCAAGAATATACTAATGAATTCTTAAGGAACAATAATTTACATATGAGGTATCTTGAAAGAAATCGATAATGTGTTGAGCCGTAGATGATTGAAACATCAATTGTAAAAAGCCTGTTTATTTGGGTATATAGGTTGTGAAAGTAAATCAGTGGCCACTATTATGATTCCATATCCACCGGTGTACTGTTTTCAGCTGAGATCCTAGTACAATAAAGTCATTTTAACTGTCTTTTCTCAGCTTTCAAGACAAATTAGAAAGAGTTTCCAATGGATTTGTGCGGATTTTTAATAGACTTTCTATCGAGATATAAAAGGTTTTCATAAAATATTAGTAATTATAGAATTGACAATCTAAAGAAATTATTTGATTACCGCAAATACTTTTTTTATATTCACTTAATTGGCCTTTGTGCGTTGTGGACAAAATATATATTATTGGTACAATTATCTGTGATCTTGGTACTTGAATAACAACCTTTAATCGACATCGTTATTCAAGGAAATACTAATGAATTGTATAGGAATAATAATATATATATGAGATACCTCGGAAGAAATCGATAATGTGTTGTGCCGTGGATGATTAAAACATCAATAGTAAATAGCCTGCTTATTTGCGTCAATAGGTTGTGGAAGTAAATCAGTGGCCCCTAATATTATTCCATATACACCGGAGTACTGTTTTCAGCTGAGATCCTAGTACAATAAAGTCGTTTTTACTGTTTTTTCTCAGCTTTCAACACAAATTAGAAAGAATTTCCAATAGACTTGTGCGGATTTAAAAAAACTTACTATCTAGTTACAAATGGTCGACAGGATAAGAGTTTATATGGAATAGATATTGTAAAAAAGATCTTTGATAACCGCGAATATATTTTTCTCTTCGTTTTATTGGCCATTGTACGTTGTGGACAAAATATATATTATTGGTACAATTATCTGTGATCCTGGTACTTGAATAACAACCTTTAATCGACATCGTTATTCAAGGAAATACTAATGAATTGTATAGGAATAATAATATACATATGAGATACCTTGGAAGAAATCGTTAATGTGTTGTGCCGTGGATGATTATTACATCAATAGTAAATAGCCTGCTTATTTGCGTCAAAAGGTTGTGGAAGTTAATCAGTGGGCCTATTATGATTCCACATACACCGGGGTACTGTTTTCAGCTGAGATCCTAGTACAATAAAGTCATTTTTACTGTCTTTTCTCAGCTTTCAAGACAAATTACAAAGAGTTTCCAATAGATTTGTGCGGATTTAAAAAAACTTAATAACTAGTTACAAATGATCCACAGGATAAGCGTTTATATGGAATACATATTGTAAAAAAGATCTTTGATAACCGCGAATATATTTTTCTCTTCGTTTTATTGGCCATTGTGGGTTGCGGACAAAGTATATATTATTGGTACAATTATCTGTGATCCTGTTCCTTGTATTACATCCTTTAATCGACATCGTTAATCAAGAACATACTAATGAATTCTTCAGGAACAATAATTTACATATGAGATATCTTGAAAGAAATCGATAATGTGTTGAGCCGTAGATGATTGAAACATCAATTGTAAAAAGCCTGTTAATTTGGGTCAATAGGTTGTGAAAGTAAATCAGTGGCCACTATTATGATTCCATATCCACCGGTGTACTGTTTTCAGCTGAGATCCTAGTACAATAAAGTCATTTTTACTGTCTTTTCTCAGCTTTAAAAGACAAATTAGAAAGAGTTTCCAATGGATTTGTGCGGATTTTTAATAAACTTTCTATCGAGATATAAAAGGTTTTCATAAAATATTAGTAATTATAGAATTGACAATCTAAAGAAATTATTTGATTACCGCAAATACTTTTTTTATATTCACTTAATTGGCCTTTGTGCGTTGTGGACAAAATATATATTATTGGTACAATTATCTGTGACCTTGGTACTTGAATAACAACCTTTAATCGACATCATTATTCAAGGAAATACTAATGAATTGTATAGGAATAATAATATACATATGAGATACCTTGGAAGAAATCGATAATGTGTTGTGCCGTGGATGATTATTACATCAATAGTAAATAGCCTGCTTATTTGCGTCAATTGGTTGTGGAAGTAAATCAGTGGCCCCTAATATTATTCTATATACACCGGAGTACTGTTTTCAACTGAGATCCTAGTACAATAAAGTCGTTTTTACTGTTTTTTCTCAGCTTTCAACACAAATTAGAAAGAATTTCCAATAGACTTGTGTGGATTTAAAAAAACTTACTATCTAGTTACAAATGGTCGACAGGATAAGAGTTTATATGAATAGATATTGTAAAAAAGATCTTTGATAACCGCGAATATATTTTTCTCTTCGTTTTATTGGCCATTGTGGGTTGCGGACAAAGTATATATTATTGGTACAATTATCTGTGATCCTGTTCCTTGTATTACATCCTTTAATCGACATCGTTAATCAAGAACATACTAATGAATTCTTCAGGAACAATAATTTACATATGAGATATCTTGAAAGAAATCGATAATGTGTTGAGCCGTAGATGATTGAAACATCAATTGTAAAAAGCCTGTTTATTTGGGTCAATAGGTTGTGAAAGTAAATCAGTGGCCACTATTATGATTCCATATCCACCGGTGTACTGTTTTCAGCTGAGATCCTAGTACAATAAAGTCATTTTTACTGTCTTTTCTCAGCTTTAAAAGACAAATTAGAAAGAGTTTCCAATGGATTTGTGCGGATTTTTAATAAACTTTCTATCGAGATATAAAAGGTTTTCATAAAATATTAGTAATTATAGAATTGACAATCTAAAGAAATTATTTGATTACCGCAAATACTTTTTTTATATTCACTTAATTGGCCTTTGTGCGTTGTGGACAAAATATATATTATTGGTACAATTATCTGTGATCTTGGTACTTGAATAACAACCTTTAATCGACATCATTATTCAAGGAAATACTAATGAATTGTATAGGAATAATAATATATATATGAGATACCTCGGAAGAAATCGATAATGTGTTGTGCCGTGGATGATTAAAACATCAATAGTAAATAGCCTGCTTATTTGCGTCAATAGGTTGTGGAAGTAAATCAGTGGCCCCTAATATTATTCCATATACACCGGAGTACTGTTTTCAGCTGAGATCCTAGTACAATTAAGTTCGTTTTTACTGTTTTTTCTCAGCTTTCAACACAAATTAGAAAGAATTTCCAATAGACTTGTGCGGATTTAAAAAAACTTACTATCTAGTTACAAATGATCCACAGGATAAGCGTTTATATGGAATACATATTGTAAAGGAGATCTTTGATAACCGCGAATATATTTTTTCTTCGTTTTATTAGCCATTGTGGGTTGCGGACAAAGTATATATTATTGGTACAATTATCTGTGATCCAGTTCCTTGTATTACATCCTTTAATCGACATCGTTAATCAAGAATATACTAATGAATTCTTAAGGAACAATAATTTACATATGAGGTATCTTGAAAGAAATCGATAATGTGTTGAGCCGTAGATGATTGAAACATCAATTGTAAAAAGCCTGTTTATTTGGGTATATAGGTTGTGAAAGTAAATCAGTGGCCACTATTATGATTCCATATCCACCGGTGTACTGTTTTCAGCTGAGATCCTAGTACAATAAAGTCATTTTTACTGTCTTTTCTCAGCTTTAAAAGACAAATTAGAAAGAGTTTCCAATGGATTTGTGCGGATTTTTAATAAACTTTCTATCGAGATATAAAAGGTTTTCATAAAATATTAGTAATTATAGAATTGACAATCTAAAGAAATTATTTGATTACCGCAAATACTTTTTTTATATTCACTTAATTGGCCTTTGTGCGTTGTGGACAAAATATATATTATTGGTACAATTATCTGTGACCTTGGTACTTGAATAACAACCTTTAATCGACATCATTATTCAAGGAAATACTAATGAATTGTATAGGAATAATAATATACATATGAGATACCTTGGAAGAAATCGATAATGTGTTGTGCCGTGGATGATTATTACATCAATAGTAAATAGCCTGCTTATTTGCGTCAATTGGTTGTGGAAGTAAATCAGTGGCCCCTAATATTATTCTATATACACCGGAGTACTGTTTTCAACTGAGATCCTAGTACAATAAAGTCGTTTTTACTGTTTTTTCTCAGCTTTCAACACAAATTAGAAAGAATTTCCAATAGACTTGTGTGGATTTAAAAAAACCTACTATCTAGTTACAAATGGTCGACAGGATAAGAGTTTATATGAATAGATATTGTAAAAAAGATCTTTGATAACCGCGAATATATTTTTCTCTTCGTTTTATTGGCCATTGTGGGTTGCGGACAAAGTATATATTATTGGTACAATTATCTGTGATCCTGTTCCTTGTATTACATCCTTTAATCGACATCGTTAATCAAGAACATACTAATGAATTCTTCAGGAACAATAATTTACATATGAGATATCTTGAAAGAAATCGATAATGTGTTGAGCCGTAGATGATTGAAACATCAATTGTAAAAAGCCTGTTTATTTGGGTCAATAGGTTGTGAAAGTAAATCAGTGGCCACTATTATGATTCCATATCCACCGGTGTACTGTTTTCAGCTGAGATCCTAGTACAATAAAGTCATTTTTACTGTCTTTTCTCAGCTTTCAAGACAAATTAGAAAGAGTTTCCAATGGATTTGTGCGGATTTTTAATAAACTTTCTATTGAGATATAAAAGGTTTTCATAAAATATTAGTAATTATAGAATTGACAATCTAAAGAAATTATTTGATTACCGCAAATACTTTTTTTATATTCACTTTATTGGCCATTGTGCGTTGTGGACAATATTTATATTATTGGTACAATTATCTGTGATCTTGGTACTTGAATAACAACCTTTAATCGACATCGTTATTCAAGGAAATACTAATGAATTGTATAGGAATAATAATATATATATGAGATACCTCGGAAGAAATCGATAATGTGTTGTGCCGTGGATGATTAAAACATCAATAGTAAATAGCCTGCTTATTTGCGTCAATAGGTTGTGGAAGTAAATCAGTGTCCCCTAATATTATTCCATATACACCGGAGTACTGTTTTCAGCTGAGATCCTAGTACAATAAAGTCGTTTTTACTGTTTTTTCTCAGCTTTCAACACAAATTAGAAAGAACTTCCAATAGACTTGTGCGGATTTAAAAAAACTTACTATCTAGTTACAAATGGTCGACAGGATAAGAGTTCATATGGAATAGATATTGTAAAAAAGATCTTTGATAACCGCGAATATATTTTTCTCTTCGTTTTATTGGCCATTGTACGTTGTGGACAAAATATATATTATTGGTACAATTATCTGTGATCCTGGTACTTGAATAACAACCTTTAATCGACATCGTTATTCAAGGAAATACTAATGAATTGTATAGGAATAATAATATACATATGAGATACCTTGGAAGAAATCGATAATGTGTTGTGCCGTGGATGATTATTACATCAATAGTAAATAGCCTGCTTATTTGCGTCAAAAGGTTGTGGAAGTTAATCAGTGGCCCTATTATGATTCCACATACACCGGGGTACTGTTTTCAGCTGAGATCCTAGTACAATAAAGTCATTTTTACTGTCTTTTCTCAGCTTTCAAGACAAATTAGAAAGAGTTTCCAATGGATTTGTGCGGATTTTTAATAAACTTTCTATCGAGATATAAAAGGTTTTCATAAAATATTAGTAATTATAGAATTGACAATCTAAAGAAATTATTTGATTACCGCAAATACTTTTTTTATATTCACTTTATTGGCCATTGTGCGTTGTGGACAAAATATATATTATTGATACAATTATCTGTGATCCTGTTCCTTGTATTACATCCATTAATCGACATCGTTATTCAAGGAAATACTAATGAATTGTATAGGAATAATAATATACATATGAGATACCTTGGAAGAAATCGATAATGTGTTGTGCCGTGGATGATTATTACATCAATAGTAAATAGCCTGCTTATTTGCGTCAAAAGGTTGTGGAAGTTAATCAGTGGCCCTATTATGATTCCACATACACCGGGGTACTGTTTTCAGCTGAGATCCTAGTACAATAAAGTCATTTTTACTGTCTTTTCTCAGCTTTCAAGACAAATTACAAAGAGTTTCCAATAGATTTGTGCGGATTTAAAAAATCTTACTATCTAGTTACAAATAGTCGACAGGATAAGCGTTTATATGGAATAGATATTGTAAAAGAGATCTTTGATAACCGCGAATATATTTTTTTCTTCATTTTATTGGCCATTGTGCGTTGTGGACAAAGTATATATTATTGCTACAATTATCTGTGATCTTGTTCCTTGTATTACATCCTTTAATGGACATCGTTAATCAAGAACATACAAATGAATTCTTCAGGAACAATAATTTACATATGAGATATCTTGAATGAAATCGATAATGTGTTGAGCCGTGGATGATTGAAACATCAATTGTAAAAAGCCTGCTTATTTGGGTCAAAAGGTTGTGAAAGTAAATCAGTGGCCACTATTATGATTCCATATCCACCGGAGTACTGTTTTCAGATGAGATCCTAGTACAATAAAGTCGTTTTTACTGTCTTTAAAATTGATATACTTTTATTACGAATTTATCTACCTTTAATTTACTTCGGATACTCCTATACATTGTTTACAAACTTTTTTTGAACATTCCAAACATATGGGTTGTCCACATAAATTACAAGGATACGATGTCTTTCTTTTTTTTTTTTTTGATGACCATAAATAGCATGTTTTACGATGATTTAGTAGGTGATCGTATAATGGAGTACTTGACAAATCTTTTCGTATATTTAAAACGCGTCTAATATTTGATTTTATTTCTTTGTTGATTCTCTTATTTTGAAGTCTTCTTTCCATCTCAGGTACAACTAATGAATGTGCATATTTTTTCATAATATTAACTCTAGCAATGTCATTAAAATCCTCATTGGTTTTATAAACAATATAAGCATTTACACCCGAAATAACTAGTACACTTAAAAATATTGCCATTGGCCATCGCCGAGTTCGTCTTCCAGTACAATAAATAGTACATTTTTGATCTAAGCTGTCTACACCTCCTTTCGTTGAGTTATAGAACTCTATTATTTGGGGTTTACCAGTATTTTTAATTGAGCTGTCATGATGCATAGAAGATGCTAAAAGCACACATTTATTTGATTTTGGAGTAAAAGAAGCAAGAGTAATATCTTTTGTAAAATCAAGTAATGATGAGTCGACCTGACGATTTTTTTTTAGACAAAAATTCGGGAGGAATTTCTCTTTTATTTTCCCGGACAGTACCGATATAAGTATTCCCTCTCTTTTTTAATTCTTCAATAAGTTCAATTGACATGAATCAGTTGTCAGTGATATTACGATTAGATTTATTTATTGACTTTGAGAGACGTAAAATAAATTGAGTAGGTTTAAAAAATTTTCTATCATTTTCATCTAAAGTATTTCCATCAGAATCTTGTTCAACATATATAATATATATATATCCGTTATAAAAGTAATTAGTTTTAGCGTCAACTAAACACATAATTTTTAAACCATATTTCACAGGTTTGAGTGGTACATTTTGAATTTACACCGTGCTCGAAATCCAACTAACATTTCATCTACACATACACATGTATCCATTGTATAAACAGACTGGCAGTTATTGACAAATGTATTGAATATTCCAGAAATAGCAGCTGCTGGATCGTTTATTTTTCTGGCCTCTCGATCATCAGGGTTATCAAACCATAGACATGTAAGTAAAATAGAAAAATGGTTTTTACTAGTAACACAGTAAAAAATATCTCTTCCACTCCCATCAGTCGCAAATATTGAAGAAATATCTTCATGGTTTGATTTAAACACAGCAAAATAAAATAATAAGCCAATAAAAGCTCGTAGTTCTGTAATATTAACATTTCTCAAATCACTTGAATATATTTGATATTTTTCTCTGTGTTTGGAAATTTCAATATTTATCCAAGTCAAAATTTCAAATAAAATTCCATCATCAATAAAATAGGACCATGCTTGTAAAGGTTTTATGTTAGAATTATTGCGATAATTTTTTCGTAATCCAGCCAAATGTACTACGATATTGTGTTGTAATGTCCTAGTATACGACTATAAAATATATAATTTAAAAATAAATTACTGTTATGAATTATGATGAATATTATTAAATTAGTACCCAATGTGCTGTGATGCCCATAAAACTGTTTAGTTGACCAACTATCCGTTGTTGTAGTTATAAATGCTCGTGGTTCAATTGTAAAGACATTTTTTTTTCGACAACTTTTATAAAATCATCGTTAATACGATGACTTAATGATCTTCTCGAATATACTTGTAAGTCATTGTCTATGCCTAAGTATATTAACTAGTACTATTAACGAAAATCGTTGATATTTTATTTCTTATACAATAATACTAATTTACCTTTTATAATTTTTATAAAGTTTTCATCCTCAACGGTAAACAAAGGCCTCATACCCAAAACTATATAACGCATTACATTTGTACCTATCTAGTAAAATTGGTTGTTTAAAAGGACATAAATCTATGGTCGATGATTGGTCTAAAATTCTTTTACGGCCATGGTTGTTAGTTGATTTTTTTTAATGTGTTCGTCGTATAATGTTAATTTTTCAAAATGAATTCTCTAAAAATGATTTTATAATTTAAAAAAATATGTATATGTATATATATGTATTCAATAAAATGATACATTACTTTAATATGCAGTCGAAAATTTGTAGTAAATTCAAAAGAGATCCAGAAAGTATTTTGTTTTCCTTTTTAACATCTTGGCATGTTATACACAATACTTTTATAGCATAATTGGAACCATTTGTTTCATATGACATAATTTTAAAATATTTTCCATTTAATGATGGTGGAATTTTAATATTTTGTTTAGTAAAATAATCCATTAAAAAAAAATTAAAATATGGAAAAATGTGTTCAAGTTTAGGTAGATTCATTGGGACTCCAATATCTGTGTACAGTAGGTTTTGAGGAAGTTGGATTGTAGTTCGAATTGAATTGGCCAAGCAGAATGTGTTTACTACGAGACCGTTGATACAAAACATTGCTTTACAAACACCTTCGGCAGCTGTGTCATACTCAAAATGGTAATACGAGCTTATTCCAAAATTAGTCTGTTGTTGTTTTGGTTTCCTTTTAGTCTCTTGTGAAATAGGACTTCTTTTATACTACTTCCCCCACCATGACTGGAAATCTAAAATCATTTCCTCATCTACCTCTATCACTATGAACTTTCGATCCACACTACTTTTGATTATTAGTTCCGTAAGCTCTCTAATGGTGTACAAGCGATTGCATTTTCTTAAAGACCTTTTTATTATCGCAAAATCTCTATCACATGGTGAATAGCTGTGACCAACTACAGGGAAAAATTGCTTTACTTTCTTGAAACGACCTGTGTCTGTCAAAGCCAAAAAGAACCGCGACACTGCATGGTTCTTATTTTGTCCACCACAGTTGTCTGCGTAAACACGGAGTTCATCATACGTCATAGATACATTGTCAATATATTGTTTTAAAAAAGAACAAACCTCGTCAGATCCCCTTTTTGCCTGTCCTTCGTGATAAATAAATATTGTTGATTTGTTCTGTTTTATGTTTTGGATACAAAAAACTTAACCAGTCAATAACGGATAAAACTGATGGAAATAAAATAGTATATCGTGCAACAGCGCTATACAGCCGTTAACTTAAATAATTATTATCAATATGTCATTAAATTATATAATATAACAAACAACAACGAAATAACCACGAGTTAAAAATAAAAATAAAATTTAGTATTATGCAAGTGCCTAATAGTAAATTAACAAATTTTTTTGTTAAAAGGGCACTAGTGCTGCACATGTGACCTTTTAACAAAAACCATAGAATAAAAAAAATGATATCTCTGTTATAATAAGTAGCACAAATGCCGTTTTAACATATATGATAAACTTATATACAAATAACAGAATACCAAAATAAAACCATTTTTACGAAAAATGTAACATATGCCCTTTTAATAAAAAGCGATTCATATATACATTGACTAATTTTTTTCGAGCACAATTTATTTAAAACATTGTTGCCATTATTTTTTTAATTTCTATTTGAAAACATTAAGCTTTTTAAAAAAACAATGTTATTTTTACTATTATTGTTTCAATATAACTCATCCAAATTGTATATTTTAACCTTATAACACCTTATAACAACCTTAAGGTTCAACATTTTGTTTTTATTATTTAAATTTTTAAGTTGTATATTATTTTATGTGCCTTAAACTATACAACTTAGTTTAAAAATTTAGATTAATTGTAAGAGCCAGTTTATTGGAAATCTGCTTTTTTCGACGTGTATTGTACTTGTACATATTATTTTATATCTAGTATTTAAAATAAAAACATTTATTTAACATATAATTTTTGAATCGTTTAAAGAATAAAACATATGAGTGTTATATCTTATTCCTAATTATTACTATTTTAAATTTACTTTTTAATCTTTGAACCTTTAGGTATATATTGAAATATAGTTTTGAACTCAAATTAATTTTAAAAAAATTAGGTAAAGAATGGGTATGCATCACTTGAATCCAGTTTCAGACTATCAGCTAAAATTAAAAGCTTACAATCAATACTACTTACTAATTTATTGAATTTCTAAAATCAGCTTTAGTGAATTATAAAAATTATATAATAAATAAAAATAATAATCGTATTTTAGTTATATGAACTAACTAAATTTTAAATAATAAATTATCTATTAAAATAATTTTAACTACCATTTTTAATTACCATCTTGCATAAATCAGTATTTATCAAACATAATTTAATTAATATAATTATAAATAAAAATATGGGTTGCAAGCAATAAATTATAATCCAAATCACGCACTAATCCAACAAAATTGAAGACCATTTTTGTCAATAGATTATCAGTAAAATATCTCCATGTCACAGGTATATATAATTTTTATGAAATAAGCGCAGACCTTTCAATTAAAATAGATATGTAATAATTATATAAAATAAATCAGAACCAATAGTGGATACAAATATTTATTACACGTCAATATTGATAAAATCAAATGATTTTAGCAGTTTTACAACATACTCGTAGATATATATATATATATATATTTATTTATTATATAGTATGGTTAAATACAGTTATAGAGCATATTACAATAATTTCTAAAATTAATAATTGTTATTACTATTCTTAAACATAGTTGATTTTATAATAAATTATGAGATCACTAGTGCAGTTATAGGCAAGTTAAGAGCAATGGGAATCATATAGTGTATAGTTTTGAAGTTAATAGTAATATAAACTGTATAAAAATAAGGTGTTATTATAAATTTTGATTGTCGCTATAATTCTAATGGAGTGTATTCATAAATTAACTTGCAATGGTTCTGTTTGTAAATTTAACACTATATGATAATCATATGACAAATAAACATAAAACAGCAAAATTTAAATTTAAAAAAATCACTAAAAACAAAACAGTTACATGTATAGGTAGACTTCATAAAATAACATTACATTTGGTACATATTTTTATTGGAAGTAAATTAAAACTAAAACATAATTGTTAAAATAAAAATAATACCAATGTAAATACTTTTTAACAATAATACTTTTTCTCTTTATAGTTAATTTATAAATTAAAACATGCTATATAAATAAATATATATTTTTTTTAATCAACTACACTAGTTTTTTTTTTTCAGAATAATATAATTTAATGTTATTTTTAATTATGATTAATCTTAACATTGATCATTATACATTATCAATATACATTCGATTTATCGATTAAATAGATATGATTTCAACACAAAGAGTATTTTTATTTTTTTAACAAACTCTTTAATTTAATTTATTAGTTTACCTATATATAATAATATTACAATAATATACTTTTATGCTTTATTTTTTTTTTTTAATTTGCTTTGTGGTTTTATCAAAGTCAATACTTTGATGAAATATTTAATTATTAAAATATTTTTTTTTTGGCAAAATATAATTTATTAAATGAGGTTAATCAGAATCAAATGATTATAATCATCATTATCAGATACTTTTTATATATATAAGCTATATCAGAATATTTAGAGTGAACAAGAATATTTCATATACTTTTTAATATACAGAGGAACCCTGATATTTATTATTTATGAAATAATTCTATGTTAGTATTTATAGTAAGTAATATTAGTATTAAATTAAAAAAAAAAATTTAATAGGAATAAAACAATTTTTATATATTATTTATCTTGTAGTATATTATAATATTTCATGTTTCTATAATAATTCTATTAGAATAATTCTATTTTAAAACTTTTGAAACCAGAGTTAAATTATTTATTCAAATTAATTGTTGTTTAAAAAAAATATCCATGTATGTTATTAGCTTTTTCTTAGTAATATTTTATTTTTAATACTGATAAGGCAAAAATTAATCAATGTATTTTTTGGTGTAAAGAAAACTTTTAATTAGTTCAACAAAATTTAAAAAATATATATATTAAAGTATTAGGGTGTATGATAAAACTGAGTTCAAAATATTATTCAATTATTGAACGTTTGATATTTTTAGTGACAAATCTCACACAATTTAATGATATAGTGTTAAACATAACAGATTTTATTTCTAAAACAAATAAACACTTCAATAACTAAATGTGAAACTTCCTGTTAACTCTTAATTTTATCATTTAAATTAAATTTTTAGTTATTTTATTAATGCACATTTCCCCTAAAAGTATAAAATTAATTAAAAATGCAACATATTTAGGAAAAAAAAATTGTCACAGCCATACTTTTTTCCTAACAATTTCTTAATTATATTTTACTAATTTTATGTTCAATACTCTTAGTGTAAATATATTAATTATGTGATGCACGTGCACCATTCATATAACCAATCCATCTTTTGGCTGTAGTTTGTATAACTGTTGCATTATCCAATGTTGCCAATAACAATAGCTGGTTGATATGCGTAGCGTGGTAATCCCATCGAGCAATATTTGGTGCTATATCAAGTGTTACATGTCTGAGATCATATGCTGATCTTGAACCCATGTCAAATAATGGTAACAGATTTTTTAATGATGTCATACCTTGTTTCCATAATAAATAAGCTTCTTGTGAAACCTAAAATTATAGTATTTTATAAAATATAGAATTATAAAGAGTAGAAATTCTAAATTACCTTCGAACCATTAGGAGCCAATGAAAATAAATCATATAATCCAATCAATGAATACATAAAACCATTTAAAATAAATATTGATGGAACTGTAGGATATTCGTCATACCAAGGGTGTAAATCCATAAATTTAGACAAAACACCACCATTTTTGCTCGCGATTTTAAATGGTTTTAAAGCGGTGTGAGCTGTATTTAAGTACACTTCATTACCGCCAGAATGATGAAATGCCCTGGAGAGCAATGATATTGCTTGACCCTGACCCATAGCAGATAACCTATAGAGTAATATTTAATTATCAATAATATTTATTATTTTAATTATTGTAAAATTTTAAAATTTTACAAACTACAACATTTTCTTTGATATTTTAATGAATATTACAGTGTATATAAGAGAGAATCGATAGATGTAATAAACTTTTTTCTAATAAAAAAAAAAAAAAAAAAATTATAATTATATTTACTTTTATATTGAAAATATTTTATTATAAATAAAAAATTGTTTAGGGGGGCGAACATTTTTTTTTTTACAATAAATACTGAAAATGTATAGTCAATAAACTATATTCATTACTAAAATATTTGTTTTAAAAATTACAGGAGGGAGGAGTCCGGACCCCAGGACCCTCCCCACCAGTCACAGCCTTGTTTCTGTTACACACTATATATCAGGGGTAGCCCAACTGCGGCTCCCGTTATAGAGTTTTGCGGCTTGCATATCTCAATATCTTATCTTATTTACTTTAATTATATTATATATATATATACCATAATTATATAATATGACCTTTTTTTCCATTTTGACTCTTCCATATTTATTAATATATTAAGTGGCTCGCGAGTCTCTTCACCCTTTCTATATATATTTTTTTTATAATTAGCAACACATTGTTAGTATACTTACCATCCTGGCTTTAATGGTTTTATAACAGGAGATATTTTACGAGTAACAGGATTAATCCAACCACCAGACTCTTTATCTTGATGTTTATTGAACCAATGTGCAGCAGCATAAAATTGACTAATATGATCACTAGAACTAAGCGTTAGATTGTCCAATAATCCGACTCCATATAGTTTAAAATCACATAACTAAACATAATTATAATTGAAAATTCAATAAATGATTAGCATTAACTTATAATTATAAACAAAAATACTTTGATTATAATTAAAGGAAACTATAATAGTACCTTATATTTTGAACGAAACATTTTTGTTGTTGTTTTTTTTAATACATGTAAACCCTTTTGTAAGTCAATTAATATATTTCTTGTCAATTTTTTCCAACCAAACTCTCTACCACAATTCATTCCATAATAAATATTATGACCCTATTAAAAAAAATAGCAATAAATAATTATGGTGTTAAAGGATAGTTATAAACATGTTTGCACTAATTTAATTAGTAATTATTTAGTGCTTTAGTGAAAACTATTTGAAAAAAATTAAAAACCGTATAAAAATAACATCAATAATATATAGTAAATAAAATATAATTATTATTTTTTAAATAATTATAAATTAGAATATTTTATAAGGAATTATTTCAATATCACATAATATTTAGAAGACATAATACACACATAAAAATAAAGTATAAAAAATACAAATAGCTATTTATTATTATTTTTTAATATTATAAAGCGAATTATGCGTATTTTAATTTGTTGTTTTAAATGGGTACATCTCGTTTTTAAATGAATATATTAATACAAGCCTAAGTAATACCCAAGATAATGTTCTTGTCTTTAGGTTTGATAATATGTATATTTACTCTAACATGAAAGCTAACAGCATAAAATGAATTCTTCTGAATGCAAATATGTCATGTTTTACCTTAGATAGATCGTAAGTAACACATGAGGGTACAGTATCCTCTTAACAAGAATACATTTTATTTCATAAATATAAAATAATGCATTTTACCTTTGCAAATATAAATGTTTTAGAACATATATAATGCAGATTCCATACTTCATTTTGTTCCTTTAAATCTTTAATAGTGACAACAATACTACTACTTGTTGATAAAGATAAAGCTACATCAAAACTAATGAAAAATTCTTCTTTGCTATCAATTTCCAATGAAATTGGTTTATCTAAATAAAATAATTTTGTAATGATAAGATTAATTTTTAATAATGTAGAACAAGAGTCACCAATTAGCCAATTTTGGACACATTTTACTTAATATAATGATAAATAAATGTATTTTCTGATTTAGTGTTCAATATTTCCAAAATTGTTGTTGTTTAGTTTTAACGTGCAATACCGCTGAATTATTGTAATTACTTTCAACTTTATTAGAACTGCCTTGTAGCCAGAGTTCTAAGGAAAATTATTTTTAAAGGAAAAGTATAATTTAGAAGTGCAAATAGTTCTGAATTAAATATTTTTGTTTCATTTTCTTTTTTTTTTCTTTAAGTAAATTAAAAATCTTAACTAAAAACTATGTATAATTTTGGTTCAACATATTATGAATTATAAAGCTACTTTTTCAAAAATAATTTTTTTTAAATATAATTAATAACAAACTTAACACTTTTAATGACTTAATAAAAATTAATTGCACTAACTTAATTCCAAATATTAAAGCTTAATATTTTAAAGTTGTAATATTGAATATAATAATAATAAAATTATGTTTGTTATTTAACATTTTTTGGACCATGAGAAGCTTGGTAAGCCAGAACAGACCCCCATAAAAATTATTGGTGACTCCTGCTCTAGAAATATAATAAGTTGTCATATTATAATGTAAATAAATATGTATTAAATTTACCAGTACTGTAAAAGTCAATAACATTACTATTGACTTGTACATTGAATGCTATTTGTATTTTTGAAGTTTCAGGAATATTCCATAAAGGATTTAACTGACCATTTTCTAAAACCCTTATTTTTGGTGATGGTAAAGTGAGATTTTTACTATAGTGAGATAACCCAAATTGAGCTATTTGTGTTGGATAATAGTAACCATGAGGATTCCACTGAGTTGATACTGGCACTCCTGAGATTATTAAATATAAATTATTTTTTTTTCAATTTAAACTACCCATATATTTTATAGTTTATTAATATATAATAAATATAATTATAACTTGAAACTTGCCTTCAGAAGCACTAACACATTTCACACGATCTCTTTCTTCAACTTTATAATTTTGGAAATTAGTGAACACACCTCGAGAGTCATATTTTCCATTTTGATGATATATTTTGGAATAGCTATGTGACCAAAGGAACTTTTTTTTGTTTTCGTCAGTTTCAATAATTTTTCCATAAACCTAAACAAATTATAGAATTAACTTTGTAATAGCAATTTCCCAAACAAGTCGTTAAACATAAATGTGTTATGCATGTAACTTTCAATTAGTACAAGCTATTATAATAATATCAATAAGTAAATTGTAAATATATTCATGCAAATTTCAAATATTAATACCAAAAAAGTACAAACCTCAAAATAAATTTTTAGAAATGAAAATGGAATATAAACTGTGTTATTTTTTAAAAGGCAATCCACATGAATGTTATTTCCATTAATCAGACAATCTATTGGCTTTATATTTTGAACTAATGACTGAAAATAAAAATGCAAGTACAATATGTAGTATTATTTATTTATAAAATTTAAATACTGCAGTATATTACAATTTACAATATCATAATTGAGATTATTATTTTTGTCATTAAAGAATGTATTTTAAAAAGTATGATAAGGGTATTTTATAAAAGTTTTATTTTTATCTTGGCTTTTATAGTTCTTATCTGCCTAACCTTATCACAATAAGTACTATAATATAAATTATAAATACATCAATTGATTAAAATTATTTATTTATATTTAATTTTTTAAATAAATATAGTAACAAAATGTATTATACTGTTTAATTTTCAATAATATTTTGAATTTAAAAAAATAAATAATTTTAGTACACAGTATCATACTTTTTTTATTTGAATGTGATTCAAGAAATAAAATATTTTGAAAATTATACCAAGTAGAGAAAAGTATAATATAAATACTTGGAGAAGATTTCAAATTAGCCGTTTTTGATTTATAACAAAATAAAGAAATTATTTTTGTCAAAAATTGGTTTAGCTAAGAATTCTTCTTTTTTCTTTTTGTTTGTTTTTCTTGATTAGTTTTAGAAATATTGAGAATTTATAATTATTACCTGTTTAAGGTGTAAACTAAATCCAATTTGCAATCAGAGAGCACCCTCAAAGTTGAAAATCAAAGTATTATAATTTATCAATATATAATACATGTATTTGTATTTACATGTACCTAACCTAACCTACGGTTTTGAACACATATTATTTTAAAATTAATACATTTATCGCACTGTTCAGAATTTAAAATGGATTGTAACGCCGATTAAAAAGAAATAAAAAATATTTTTAATATATTGTTTACACTATTAGTAGTAATTTATTTAATAAATATTAAAATAATCTGTTACTTACTTCATAATTAGGTTTGTTATTTTTTGAAAATGTATCAAATGTTTGATTTGAGCAATTGGACCATAATGACACTGTGCATATTATAATAAAAGTAGAAAGAACTAAAAAGAGGGTTCTTATGTTTAATCTCATACTGGTTTAATAGTCATTTGAATAATTGAATGATGAATAACTGCAAAATAAAAAATAATTATAAAATAAAACAATATTCTAGTACACTTATTATTTTTAAAATACTGTATTATAGTCCCTATTTTATAGATAAGTATATTATTTATAATTTAATGAATATTTTACTATTACTATTAATATTATTTTATAAATGATAATCATATCAAATAAATTATTATCTAAGTAGGTAGGTACACAAATTGAATGAGATATAAAAAAATTAATTACATATTCATTAAAAATTATGATAAAAGTATGTTCTTTTTTAGGTACTTACAATATTATATTTTATACCTCATTGAATTATTTAATTATCTTATTATTCTAAGAATAATTAACTGATAATCGAATACATTTAAAATGAGAGCATATGTAATCTGAATTGATTATAAATAAATAGTTAAGTAAATACTTATACAGCATACACTTAAAACGATTAAAAAATAAATATGTAGGTATTTACTGTATAATAATAGTTAATTCGAAGAAAGAAAAAACTAAAAGTGTACTAATGTTAAACCATTAGCTTATTAAATAATATTAGTTCTAAATTTTAATGGTGGTCTATTAGCATTTGTGAAACACCACTCTTGTTATTCATATTAAGTAGATTATGCAATATTGTAAACCTAGCCAAAATATAACTATTTTCAGTTGGAATGATGAGTGTTTGATTCTACAAACAAATTTCTTACAATTCTACATAAACTATAAGTGATATTAAAATACTCTGATTATAGGAATTTATTTGGCCCGATCACTGTGGTCAAACAAGGTATGAGTAGACCAAAGTGGACAAATACTACAATATAATAATTGTGGAAATGTATCGCTTACTAAATCAGTTGTAATTGTATTATTGATGCTATACAATGTCCGGATAGGTGGAATGTGATGGCAGTTCAATCATTTTAGACAATCGTCAACAGGAGACAATGATATTTATTATTTTTGCGACAACTGTCTCACGATTAAATGCTGTCCATAAAGATAACAGTAGTCTGATAGTTCGGTATCGAGATCGTTGGGCGCACAATCATTAAAAAAAAAAGAAAATTCTCGACAGTCGGTAGTTTTAATTTAGCCTACTGCTAATAAACAACTGTTAACTTTTATTATTTATCACGTCGACCAAGCGGACCAACAACTACGATTGTCTTATTAATATTATTTCGGCGGACCGATCATAACTGTAAATCGCGACGATAAACGACGATTATTGTTGTAACTTGTTATTATATGTAATAATAGTATGAATAACATTATTTTGTGTCGGCGCACTCATAACTCGTAAGTGATAACTGATAACGAGACAGAATTTTGATAACCACCGTAACTGCACACAGCGCGTGCGAAATAATAATAATAATAATAATAATAATTTACTTCCTAGTATCGTCTAGCGTCGTAATTATCCGTCGAAGCGCTAGAGTTGTACGTTCGACATTCGCGCCTTGATAAAAATATTGTCAACCACACGTAAAAATATTTTAATTCGTGGTGTAGATAGTAAAAAATAATAATATTAAATATTAATAATAAATTGGAAACTGGAATATTGGTTAGAATGATACTACGATACGATTGTCATGAGATTTAAGAAAGTTCATTATAATAGCTATAGGTATAAATATTTTTAATTAATAATTGTATAACAATAATACAGTTCATAGTAACTCGAATTGCCGATTATCCGGATCACACTAGGTATGTGTCGTTACATTGTTTTGTGTTTGATTCAGTGCATTGATCGCCGATATTGAATTAATATTGTTTTAAAATAATTTTATTGTTTATTCATTAGCTAGAATTGTCGTATTGTATCCATTTTTTATAATTTATTATAATTTTCTTTAATTCTCTTTAATTTACTAGATATTTAGTAATTTGATTGTGCGTGTTTCTATTTGTTTTCAATATGCCCATGCTTCGATGTATTGTTCCCACATGTAAGTTGGTATATGAAAACTGCGCTAATAAACATCAATGTCCCTAAATATGAGACTACTATTACAATAGACGGAAACTATATCCAGAAAGGACTTTGTAGTCAAATCCAGGTTAGTAGCTTGTAAGCTACACTTTAAGAAACAGGTATAATAAATGAAAAAAAATCTTGGCAGATTTAAATAGAAAAGTTTTAGCAGAAGTTTTATATTATCATATATTTTTTATTTAACTAACTATTCTGAATGATTTAAATCTCCAATTATTTGTGAAACTAATTTATTTACTCAAAATAATTGTTTATTAAAACACTAAAATTAATTAAAGTATTTTTAATGTAGGTACTTATATTTATTATAATTGGAAATAAATTATTGAGTTGAACTGTTGTAAGTACTTTTTGAATTTAATATACCTATCTTTTAACTTAGCATGTATTTTTTGCTGTAAAAAAATACTATAAACATTTTACAAATGCTGAATTCCATATTCATTAGGTATTTCACATTTATATTGTTTCAGAGCTTGTATAAAATACCTTGGCTACAAGAAGGAGTTCTCTCTATTTTTCTAGATTACTCAAAAGATCATACAAAATACTCGAAATAAAAAAAAAAATCACTTACTACAAATCAAATGGGAAAAAAAATGTTCTAATAAGACTGAACCAGACAATCAAAATACCATCTAACCATTTTCTTTGTGTACTATCCAAGAACATTTTAACAGTATCATTCTGCCAACAGCGTGAAGTAAGCATGATGTATCTAGAAAATTGATTATGTTTTCTTACATTACCTATTATAAGAGACAAATCTGAAATGCCCTTTCCTATTCTTTTCAAAAGAATTTGTTTAAATAATAGTTTAATTTCTAATGAACTAAAAAACTCTTAATGTTGATCCAATTAGAAATGTTTGCATATTATATGCCAATTTAATATTGAAACAAAAACATATATGCAGTAGTGTACTAATGTTATACAATGTATATATCAAAAAAATACTTTGGATGTCAAAGAATAGCTTCTCTAAGAATTGAGAATAATTATTATGCTTATTTCAAAATCTAAGGATACAATTAAAAATTACTACAAAGTAAATATAAACTAGTTAAAAACAAAATTGAGTTGAAACACTTAACCAAAAATTAGAAAATTATAATTGGTATTCAAATGAAAACATGTAAGAATTCTCATCATTAACCCTTGAAACTTTTAAAAACTGGTTTAAAATGTTCTACCCTATTATAATCTACTTAATGAATTTTTTTTACATCTTATGCAAAAAAACAACAAAAGTCAAAAATATTCTAAAACTGTTGTTTATTGTGCATATTGTTCCATGTACAGCTCTGTGGGTACAATTATTGTACTGAAAAAAAAACATTATACCACTTGTATTTTTAAAATCAATATAAGAAGATAATAAATTAAATGATTTATTTTTATTACATTTATAAAATTTCTTATTTTTAGACAGTTTTTGGAACTATTTACCCTTGCTTCAAAAGATAATTTGAAATGTCTATTCGGAATAGGCTTTATAATAAAAAAAAGAATTTGAAGTTTGTGAAATATTTTAATGATATTGTATAACATTTATAATTATTGTTATAAAAATTGATATTATTTTTTTAGATTAACCAAATTGAATCATTTATTAAATGAAATAATTTTTAAATTGTTAATGATCATACAAACTAACAATATAATAATAAAATAATATAGAATCAACAAATGAAACAATACTTAAATTTACTATTTAAATCTGAATAATTCAGCTAAAATAAAACTTTATTGGCTATAAAGGTGGGTATCTTTATTGTTGCATATAGTTATGTTACATTATTCATTGTTTAAATTATATAGGTTCTAAATAATTCAATAGAAAACACAAAAAATCTATACTTCTATTTACCATACTATTCTTAATATAAAAATTCTTCTGCAACAAAAGAATTACCTATATTTAAAAAATATTACAAAACAATGCATTAGATGGCTAGTTGGTGAATGCCAGAGTTTTTGAAAATTCTAGTAAGTATTTTGTTTTACTTAAAATATTTAAAGTCAATTTTATTGACAATTTAATACTGAAGTTTTTAACCAACATTAAATCCAACTACTACTTCTACTATTTAATACAAATACCTATTTTCCAATTGTTATGTATTCATAATTAAATAGCCTTAAAATTATGTTAATGTGATATTTGTTATCTCTAAAATTCACACGCAAACAAAATATTCATGTAAAATCATTTGATTACAATTTTTAAATATCTTGTACTAAAAATACCTATTACAAAAATTATAGAGATTAATATTTTTGAAATTATAATATATTGGTTTTATATTTTATAATATTAAATTTCTTTTACTTAAATAAAATTATTTCATATTATCAACTTGTATATCTTACATGATTAGATTCAACTTATTTGTATTTTATTTTTGTATGTAGCCAAAAATGAACAAAAGGGTTTATCCCGTATATTTAATAAAAATAATAATTTTGAATTGTGTATGTTTATTTTTATTTATACTGTGTTTGTTGTTATGCTTTGGCCCACATGAGAAATAAACTGTGTTTCAATCAAAACAAGTCCAAATAAACACATCTTCCATCCATTTGACAAATCGACAAAATTGGTCAACATTAATCGCTACCAACTGTCTACATTCGAGAAACAACTTACTTCTTTGAGTGGTGAAATATATTTTTTTTTAAATAATTCTTTAAAGTGTTTCGTTGACTGAGAAAAACAAGTTATTAAAATACTTACGAAGAACAATCAGTTACTAAATTTTTGAAGAAGAATATGTATTATGTTCTTACTGTAAAAATAAATCAAGATTTATTAGAAGTAATAAAATACTTATTCATTTAGAAAATATTTAATTATTATATTTTATATTTGTAGAGATACTTTTGCTTTGGAACAGCTTTTGGTAAATTAAAACAGTTAAATGTTGGAAATTTTGTTCCAACATAAATCCTTACAAAATTAGCTTAGATTACTGAGTGCTGGGAGAACATCAAAAATGCATTTAAAAATCCAGAAAAAAGTTCTTTCTTAGAAATCATTTATGAAAATTTAAATTTTACATTAAACAAACTAATTATTAAACTATAATAAAATTGGTAATAAAAAGAAGTTAAATACTTAAAAAATTAATTTCTTTATTGCTCAATATCGAACTTATTATTCTAGGAATTAAAATAATTTTTTAAATAAATATTTATTACTATTTAAAATAAAATATAAATCAACAAATTATAATATATTATATTAATCTTTTTAAGATAATTTATATTATGTTATGTTATAACATTAATTTATTTGTATTAATATTTAATATTATGTTATATAGATAGTTTTAACCATGAACAGACGCCGGGTAATAAAACATAACAAATTTGTACCATTCACAAGAGTGCGCTACAGAACTCAGGTTATTAAATTACAAGTAGGTACCTATAACATAATCCTTATAGATATAATTAGGGCTAGGATTTATATGCATTTGCATGTTCTTTTCCTTAAGTCCAAATTGAAAAAGTTGTCACTTTGTCAGATTTGTCCATGATTTGGCTTATTCTTGTTTAAATAAAACCAATTTTTTATTGCATATAAATCCTATCTCTAATTATAATATAAGTATATATATAAAAGAACAGGCCTTTATGTTTCAATTTTGTGATGACACTTTAATTTTTTTCAAATTCTTTTCCCAAGTACTCTACTCCTATGATTGATTTATTATTTATAATTTCATTTAGGCTTTAAATAGTTTAATATTTCAATTATAATAAAAAACCAATGTATAAAATATATCAATGTGTATACAAATCGATTATTTAACTACACAAGAGTAAATACTTACTTTTATTATAAAACTATTCATATTTCAGATTCGGTATTATCATTTAAATTCAGATTTGAGTGTAAATATTTTTAATTTATTTAAATAATATATATATAATAATTATATATGTATGCTGAAATAGATTAAAAATAATCCATGTGGTTTGAAATGTTATTGTGTATAATAATATACGTTAAGATTTCAAATGTCCTTGAAAAATATTTTTGAATTACAACATAATAATTAAAATCGTTTTTTTTTTTTATTTAAAGTTAAAATTCATCAGACTTAAAAATTCTATAAAAAAACTATGTTTTTATATTTTTTAGATTTCTTGGTTACTATTACAAATTAAATCATTTAATAAAAAATTGTTATTTTTGTGTTTTTTTTAATATACAAATTCTTACTTTAATAAATTATCATAAAAATATTTTTAGGATTATTCTCCACTTTTTTATTGTAAATATTTCTTGTGAGAAAAATGTATACGAAAACTTATTGTATATTAAATTTTCAAACCTTAGATATAAATATTTAAATTTTTATGCGTGGCTTTGACGGTTTTCCTATTTATTGCTCCTAAAACTATATGAATAATAAACTGAAAAATAATTTCAAATATTTGTATTATTAATTATCCTTTTAAAATAACTTTTGTGCTTGTATTTAAATGGCGTGAAGACAATTATAAAAACAATTAACGTGGCATTTAACAATTTTTATAAGTCGTAAATAAACATTTTCGCTATATGAATAAATTATCGATAATATATGTGATAGCATTGATTTTATAATAGACTATTATAAAATAAATGGTGATAGTATGTAAAATTGTATAATTTAAAAATGTACATATCTTTCTTTGAAATTAAAATATAAAAAAAATAAGTTTACGTAATATTACGTATATTTTTTCATATTGTTTTATGGTTTTTATTGCCACTGCCAGTTATATATTATGTTTACATAAACATCAAATCAATTCTAATTTTAAAATGTTCACTTTTATATTAATACCCATCTGTATAACGTCTTATCAAAAGATTATTGGTGATCTGTTATTGGTATAGTAGTGTATAGACGTATAATTGAGGGTATAGTAGGTGCCAAATGTATCTCGTCATTGAGTTGGTGACTGTTCTCAATGTTTAAATAAGAATCATCCTGTAGTCTGTACTGTATATATAATATTATGTATAATAATATTTTCATTATTGCAATGATTTTGTTTTCATTGATTACTACAATCTAATAATAAATCATAATGAATTCATATGTATTTATAAATAAAGACAAATATAAAATATGTATTTATGTATAGATAATACATTTATAGTATTCACTTTGCAGTATAACATAATATGGTGAACAGTGATATTCGACTGACGGCCCGTAACTGACAGTTTTCTCTTTTATGTAACTTTATATAGATACCCTACTTTATAAATATATACATTATAATATAATGAAGTAGAGTTTGTCCCATAACCAATGTGGTAACTGGAGTATATAATAAGTATTAGAGCCATGAGGTGTATATAATTTATGTGTGTCCTATATATATTTATATATACGCGTATCCCACTTTTTTATTGCCCCACCATAAATGTATTTATAATATATATTTCAAACATAATTTCACAAGTTGGTAGACCCATTCGATACGCTTGTATATCCGGAGCCCGACGCGTGCTGTTATATTATTATTATATATACGCATAAACACACAGTACAGTATATTGTGTACATACAATGTGCTGTCACTTACACTACGCACGTGCCTATGTAATATTGTATTATAATATAGTTTTTACAGAAGTGTAGACGCGATGTGTATGATGCCTAACTATTAAAATTTAAAATAATAATATGATAATATGTGATATCAGCGTCATTTATAAATTTATAATATTATATTGTGTAGATATTATAGTCGACAATTACGTAAATGACAAATGTATCAACAATTTAACTATTTGGTTCTATTTTCACGGTAAACACTGACATTATTTCGAAAAGAATTAACGTTGTTAAAAACAATTTGTATTAATGACGTATTTGTGAAGGAATAGGAGAATATGACATGTCATACTATTCAACCTTTTTTTTCGTTGTTGTCTCAATCATTTTTATGCATTTTTATTTTTTATTATATTAAATTCATATTTTATTTTGTAGTTGGTAAAATAAAAATTGGCATTGTATACCAAAACTATTTTGGACAATCATTGACGTAAATAAAATTTCTCTTGTTCCATCCATTTCAAATTTTTAAATTTTTTTGTAAATATTTAGTAATTAATTCGCATGAATTGAATTTGCAAGACCTTTTCAGAAATGTTAACGTTGTTAGTTTACACGGGAAATTTAGTTTTCTATAGATGGAGCCGGAGAAACAAAAATTTGAATTTTCATTCTAGGTAATTGCGTGTTAAATATTTTCATAAAAAATGAACTTTAAATGAGTGTGACTAGAAAAAATATATACATTCAATTTAAGATAAATAATATACTTTATGAATTTACAACTTGCAATCAATAATTTTTACTAAAAATTACAAGATACATAAATACAAAATTAACTTTTTTATACTACGACCTAATTTGTTTTCTGTTACTCAAAGTCTTGTTTATTATTTGATATTTTTCCTAAATGAAGTCCCAAATAGTGCACTGATTTGTATTCATTACTAAATAACTTTTTGGAAAAATGATTGTTTAAAATTGTTAATTTATTAATCGACAACATACATTTATAATTTCATGTATTATAGATTCAAGCGGTATATTGAGTGTAATATAATTTTATAATTTTTTTCTCTGTTATCACATTTTATTACAGTAAAAAAGTTTTAATTTTGTCGAAATTTTGTTTTTGTAGCAATTGGATCTGATTGATACTATAAGGGGTCAAAATTAAAAATTTTCCAGTATTTTTTATTAATATTGCAAAAAAAAAAATAAATAAAGAAAAACAAGAATTTTTACGTTAAAATAGATTTTGACATTGATTTTTTTTTTTTTTTTTGTAATAAAAGACCGATTATGTATTATAGAAACTTGAAAGTTTTACCATGGTATAATTTTTAAAATATTTTGACATTTAATTATAATTTTTTTCTACAAATGTCGATAAAATACATTTCACCTAGTCAAAACATTTGAAAATGTAATACAATAAGGTCCTTCGTAAGTTATTATTATTAATTAAAATTGAAATTAAAAATATGCAAGTGAGGCTCTATTGTGTTATATTGTTAATTAAGTGTCGAGTGGGTCATTGTGATGGATGGGATCCTGTCAATTATCGAAAATAATTGATCGTTTGACAATTGCTCGAAAACTTAATCGAATAAAAATTATTCAAAAAACTAAAAATTATATTATTATTAGTTAAAATTTATTAAAAAAATATGTCAAATAAAAGCATATTAAAAAATTAAAAATAAAGTCAACTAAAATTGATAAAAACTAAAAAAAAAAATACGTACATATAAAATTAAATTTGTAGCTGAAAGTTATAGGCTATTTTACGTAGATAATCGAGAATAATATTCAGATCATTATAATCTGTAATAATGTAAAAAATAGGACGTATGCGTAATATATAGGTATGTATTATTTACCTTTACTCTTTTTAATCATATATATAATTTATCATTTATTATCCATGTATATTACGTACACACTTTAGTTAACTATTTTCTCGTGTATACATGTGATATGCATGTAAGTACATTTATGAGGATTAATTATATAGTTAATTTACTTACCCTAATCCAACTGAAAGTTCATCATTTATTAGCTGAACTAAAAGAAGTAAAAAATAGATTTAATATTAATTAAGAACACACTTATAATGTATTTTAAAATATTTAAAAGAATATTTTTATGATTTTAGAATATAAAATACTACAATGAATTTATATTACACCACTCATTACACATCACAACTGCCGGAGGCATACGCAGGAATAATACAGTTGTTGAGATCAAACCGATGGTCTATATAGGTACAGTCCAAGTGAATAGCATAGTTTGTTTATATTAAGTTTATTATTTTGTTAACATTATATATAGTCACAGATGTCTATATTATAATGTAATCATTTGTGTAACTATATACATACAATAATAAGATGTATATATTAAAGTTCTGATGATGACACTATTTAGCCATTGACTACAAAGAGTGACTATTATTACAAATCAGAGCCAATTTTTTAAATTCTATCGTGGTGTTTTTTTGTTTTTGGAAATTCGATTCCAGATAAATATTGCTTAATTTTTAGTCAATTTATGATTCCTTCTTTTTTTAAAGCTTCAATAAAATACCATAGTATTATGATGAATATTTTTTATTTAAGATTGACGTAAAACATTTATGACAACCTTCAACGGAATTATTGGTTGTTGCTAAATCTTGTTCTATTTCTAAAAAAAACAGCTCCGAATTTTAATTTAATTTTTTGGTTTTTTTTCGTCTGTCTAATTTGCCTAACCAGGTATTTTCAAAATAGTAAAAAAAAACTCTTCTAATATTTTTTTAATTTTCTGTATAATAATTACTTTCAACTAAAACACTATATACAATTTTTACATCATCTTTTGTAAAAATTCTAAGGCTGGTAACATTCCTAATTTCAATGTAATTCTATTGTATTTTTTATTTTGCAAACCAAATTTCTGAATAGTATAACTTCAAGTATACTGGGACAAATTAAATAAAACACCCATTTACTTCAGTACTTGGAAATTCTGTTTTAACTGCTAATAGCTATTTCATTATAATTTCGATATAAATTTGATTTTAATAACTTTAAAGTTTAAAGCATCAAACATTCTATGATAGCTATCTTCTTTTTTATCTGGTAATTATATATGAACATTGGGAACAATGGGAACCACGTTTGAATAACATAATTTACCATTAATATTTATTGTGTATAATTGCGTAAAATTATGAATTTGTTGTTCGCGAACAATTATTTTTCTATGAAAATTTTTCGCGCAATTATTGTTATGTGATTAATTATTTTAGATCAATTAACATATATCCGTGATGAATGTATTAAATTTAAACTCTATGATGTATCATTGACCCTGCATACGAAAAACGATACTGAACTAGAACGTCTATTTATCCTATTATATCATAGGTATATGTCAGAGCGTACACTTGTCCACATTTTTTTGGTTCAAAAATGAATAACTATAGATACTTAATTGTTTCACCTAATGTTTATATTATCATATTTTAAACATGATATTGTTTTAAAAATATTTGACTCCTTCTTTAGTTATTTATAGATTTTATATATTTTCAGCTTTATTTAAATTTTTTCTTGATAACTGTTTGGTAAAAAAGCTTAAAAATAGAATGAAAGGTTCTTCACAAAATGTTTAAATACCAATTTAAAAGTATTAAGAATAGTATTCACAATATTTTTTTATAAGTGTTAAAATTTGAAATTTGACAATATTCGTTAAAATTAGGAAAGTGTATAAATATTATTTTGTAGGTACTTATCAATTTATGTGTTTAATATTCATATCTAATATTTGAAAATTGTATACTAGGTTCCTTATTTTCCTTATTGAAATTAAAAACTGATTTGAAATATTATACTTGAAACTTGTATCGTATTATTATTATATTTTATACATACAACAACATTTTCAAATGTAATGTTTTTTACAACAATTAATTTAACCTACTGTGTTACTAATAGTAAAATAAAATAGTATCTACATAACATCGACTTTACCAGCATCACATTTTCTGTCCAATAATATTTATCATCACTTCTCAATGTAAGGGTGCACTTGATTGTCGATAGTTATTATATTATAAAAAACCGAATATTGTTTATTTTTATAAACATTTTAACGTTTATATATTTTTAACTCGTTAAATTAAGTTATTTTAAAATAATAGTTGATTTAAGTTACAAAAAAAATTAACTGAACTTAGTTTAAAGTTAGAATTTTCTAATTTGTAAAAATAAAAAATTCCAGAGACATAATACTGTTTTATGTTTATTAAACAATTTTTCTTTATACTCAAGAAAATTACCAGGGAAATTTAAAATGATACATCAAAATACCAATTAGCTATCAAAAAAACTAATTTTCTAAAATTTTGAATTATTCTTGCATTATTCTTCGGACCAAAATTAACTTAATTTAGATACTTAAAGTTAACACGTTAATTTGAAAAAAAAAAGTAACGAGTTAATTAACTTAATGTTTTAACTTTTAATTCATTAATACCCAGTCTTGAATATATTACATGCCAAAGTAACATGTTATAATTCAAAAAATTAAAAACATGAAATACGCGTTACTACCTTGTTTGTTTGTATCGTCAGATTGTGGATGCATTCTTCAAAATATTAATTTAATTACAATTTTAAATAATATATATATTATATATGTTATATTATAATCATAGTGTATGTGCCTACAACTTACAGCCACAGATTCCAAAAATACTTTTGATAATATGAAATATATTATGTAAATTAAACCTTTTAAAAGTAGGTAATTAAATCTTATTTTGATAAAACTTAAACATAACTCTTTATTTACTCTATAATATCAATATGCCTAGTAAGTAGTGATTTAGGTAACTGTCATAAGTGATGTAATTATAAATCTGTAAAGTCTTTCTGCCAAATGTGTACTTATAATATTTAAACAAATTGATACTGAGCCCTCCATATCAGAGGTATTACATTTCAGTTCATGCGATTACTACTTATAATAATCCTTTTTACAGGATTAACCTGTACACATTACATACTTCAGTACAATAGTGTTTATAATATAATCACGTTTAACTAATTGTTGTTCAAATAAGTGTTATAAATGTTATTAATTTAAAGAACCAATTATATTTTTGATAATATTATAAATTATATTTGAATTAAAATTAAAATTTTTAAAATTATTTTACCAATATTATTATGTACAATTAAGAGTCTTAAATTACAATTTTAACTATATTATATTATTTTATTATATTTTACAATACCGAAGTGGAATTTATTTTTACTAAAATATAAAACAATCTGTACAATCATTACCACATTTAGTAATTTATATATATAATATAACATATAAAGTCCAGAATCGTACATTTTGCCATTTGTGCAGTGATTTTTGTACACATTGCGAATTGTACAATGTTGCTGTACAAAGTAACTAGATTGTACAAGTTATATTATACAATTCGTGATGTGTACAATAATCACTGTACAAATTGCGAAATGTATAATCATTGTACAAATCACAAAATTTAAAAACATATTCTAAAAATTTCAATTTTTCGTATAAAAGAAATATTATTATAAAACTACATATTACTGTACATTGTACACATTGTGATATAAAATAAAATATGCAAAACTATAATAACTGTTAGCAAGGGCGAACCTATAGTGGGGGATAGGATGGTCATTATACCTCCCCCCAATAAGTTGTTTTTTAATTTTTCAGTTGACCATTTTACATTTATGAAAAACTCTAATACTCAATAACTGTACATAATGGCCAACTGATAATTTGGGATAATTCTATATACGATTATGATTGTGATGCTGCCAAGAATTAAGTTTATTAGTATATACCTACTAATATATTATTAAATTTTTTGATACTACCTACTACCTACTTTATGTAGCCAATTATATAATATTATAATATATTTTGGTTAAAATATTTAAAAAAAATGTATTATTATTATGTACTTTACTGATTTGTTCCTAAATTGTTTATACCTACTTAAAAACCTAGTACCCACATAGCACGTACTATTTACTTTAAATAAATACATCTATTTTTTCATTAAGATAAGTTTAAAAAAAATGTATTTATTAACAGTAAATTATAACCTGATCCAAAGTGTTGTAATTTTTTTGAAAAAGTCTGAAGTTGATGCTGAAAAAGAATTTTTTGTACGACACCGTCATCAAATTGCCCCAAACAATTTGGACATTAATAGAAGTAATACTTCTGAATTTTCCTTTCACTATTTTTGTATAAAAGAGTTTAAAATGGTCTTAGATAAACTGAATGGTTTAATAAAAGATCATCTTGAAAAATCCATAAATGATATTAAGCCATTATACAGTATGTTTAAACCGTCATTTTCAAAATAATTGTTGACGGAAACTCTTATTCAATATGCAATACAATTTTTTACCAAACAACGTTGAAATTGACCCATTAATAATGCAGTGTGAATTGGAAGTGCTCTACGATCAATCTCAAAATAAAAGTACTATGAGTGAACTAGCAATAGTTTCCCATGAATTGAAAACTACTTTGCTATTGGCCAATCTATTATGTACATCACCTATAACCGTTGCTGGTAATGAAAGATCATTTAGCAAATTTAAAATAGTCAAAAACTATTTAAGAACAACTCAAAAAGACTCTAGATTAAACAATTTTATATTGCTTTCTTCTGAAAAAGATTTGGTAGATAAAATAAATGAAATTAAATGAAATGGCTCAAAAATAAGTAACTCTAAAAAAAGAAGAATATTGATAATGAATAATGATGATGATGAAAAATATTTAAAGAAAATTAATAATTTTTATAACAATAATAATATACATTTTTACTATTTACTTTGTTTCCTTTTTTTTATTACACTCAATTCGCTATTAATGTTTCACCATAAAACCATTTTACTGTGTCTATTTTAAAAATTAGTGTTTTATCATAATATGTAAATAATTGTAGTTGTACACATGACGATTGAAAATCAAAGACATTAATAATAATTAACATAATACATTATGAACATCAATAATTCCTACAGATCCTTTAGGTCATCTATTGATTTGTTAAATTAGTATATATTTTATTATATTAGTATACTAAAATCATTAAACAAATCATAAAATATAAAACATATTAAAAAAATTACAGTTTTTCATATAAAAAAAATATTATCATAAAACTACATATTAAATATTAATAAAATCAAATATAATTACACACAATAATTAACATTATTTATTCTTACAGTCAAGTGAATTATGACTGTGAGTTGTATAATACATTTTTTTTACATATACATTTATTATTATAGCATTTTCGTGTACAAAAACCTTTCAAAAAACCTTACCTTTCAAACTTTGATTCTTTAGTATTTGCCGCTCTTAGAGAAATGTTATCAGTAGGTATGTAATTTATATTCAATATATTTACCCCATCACAAGATGAAAATTGGTTACGACTATGGTACAATAATGCCATTTTTAGTACCGATTTTATACAAGTCGTCCGTCGTTACTTCCATTATAACACCTAATAAAATGAAAGTACATCACTTACTAATATGATTATTATTTATAAATATAAAATAATGTTTTACCTATAATATTTCTCGAATCTTCTTTATGTCTATCTACATCTGGTACATGTAACGTTATATTTGTACTGATTGAAACGACTTGATACTTCAAGATAATATCAAGTTTCATTCGTTTTTCTTGGTGATGTAGTGAACTATATATAGCTAGCCTTTTATTTTTATTTATTTTACCATGCACAATTGAAATTTCTTCTAATACCACACTTGCAGTTGAGGCCTGCTCTGGCTGCTCTAAAATATTATATTTACTTACTTCTGTTTCGGTTAATTCATAATTAGCTCTAATGAAGAAATTGCTTGCTCTAAATCATTCTCAGAATTTAATATTATGAGTATATTTGCAGGTAGGGCATTAGAAGTGAGGCCAAGTTGTGCTTTTCTGTCGAAAAATACCTCAAATAGTGATTGCTTAATACCAGAATAATAGTTATTATTTTTTTGAAACTGGCAAAATCGAAGACCTTCATTTTATTTATTGGATTTATTGTCCGACATATACGCCCTTAAAATATCTTGCACATCTCTGTTTACCCTTAACACTTCCTTGACTCTGAGAGTGGCGAGGTTTACCATGCACAATCTTAAGTTGTGGCCATATATTTTTTAATTTATCAATTATACAATTAACAAACTCACGGCCGTTGTCTGACTGAAGAATTGAAGGTGCTCCAAAAGTACAAAATATATCAATTAAATGATATGTTACTTCAGCTGCAGTTTTTGTTTTAAGAATACGCAATGTTACACATTTTGATAAATGGTACTGGTAATTTGATATAAATTTGTACTCATCATCATGATATGACTGCATATCGATTAAATTGACCTGTCCACATGCATTGACTTCATTAAATACCACATGTTTAACAACTACTCCTCTTTTTTTTAAACACGTTACACAATTGTTTAAATATAATTGAATAACAGGACGTGATAAATTAACTTAACCATTTTTTAAATGATAAATCATTTTATGAAACCCACCATGCCCTGTTTCTTTATATGACTTTTCAAGAACATCATATATTTCATCATTATTTATTATGTAAGTAGTATTTAACTTCATTATTTTCTGATCTAAGTAATGGAAAAATCAATTTATTAACTTCGCCTACTTAATATTTTTATAATATTGTAGTGATTCAAACGTCTGTAGTTTAATAAAATCTTATTGTTCCGATGTTTAGCTTCAAGTGCCTCATTTATTATTTTTTTGTAATTTTCTTCATTAGCTATGGCCATTGAATTTACACTTAAATTAATATTTTTAAATTTTTCGTCAAAAAATTCTTAAAATTAATATTATTTTCAGCTTCACTCATTTTGCCCGATTGTATAATACTATAATCACACTAATATAAGTTGAAATATTGCAACAGTTCAGCGTGCAATATACTAGTCTAACTGAATCTGTTTAAATTATTTTTCTGAACGACAATATCGTAAAGTCGTTTAGATAAACTTTATCATATTTATTGTATTATACCTTTACTAATATGTTACATTCCACATAACGTGGGAAACACAACTCATAAGACTATAAGAGATGACTTTATATATCTTATTATAGATTTACGTATTTTATTTTATATCACAATGTGTACAATGTACAGTAATATGTAGTTTTATAATAATATTTTTTTATACGAAAATTGTAATTTTTAGAATATGTTTTTAAATTTTGCGACATGTACAATGATTGTACATTACGCAATTTGTACAGTGATTATTGTACACATCGCGAGTTGTATATATGACTTGTACAATCTAGTTACTTTGTACAGCAACATTGTACAATTCGCAATGTGTACAAAAATTAATGTACAAATTGCTAAATGTACAATTCCGGACTTTGTATGTAACACACACACATATATATAAAAATTATAAATAAATGTACAATTAAAATAATTTTTGAGGATGTCATCCATCGATAACATCTCCGAACATTATTAATTCGATTTATAATCAAATTCTTAGATTTAAAATTATAATTACTGTTTTTTTTGTATTTATATTATATTTCAAAAGAATTAAAAAAAATATATGACTGTACCTCTACATGATGTCTGATTCCTTGGCGTATTATGTATCATATAAGGCCAACTGATGTAACCCTTATTTTTATTTTAAAGTTATATTATACTTGAGTATTATTTTTGACACAAATACTAAAATACATATTCTAGCAAAGTATTATTACCCACAAAAAAGTATTTGTGGTACAAAATTATATTTTTCTTCAACTTAAATGCCTTTCCAACGATAAAATTATAATAATCTATTGTAGTATTACCGTAGAATAAAATTATTTATTATTATTTATTTCCAATAAATAATATTAGTTTGTATTTTGTAATATCATAAATTATGAGTATTAATAGTATTATTATAGTTGATACAAAAACATCTAATATATAGTGATAAAAATGTTTCTTCTAATTCTACTTTTATTTATTTGATTTTTCTTCGAAAAAATAGTGGTTATTACCTTAAGTAATTAATAATAATTAAAAATTTTATAAATCAATTATTTGCGAAAAAATTAATTTTCAAACATAATTTTGTTATGTTGTGCGATTCACATATTATTTTTGATTTTATTTCGTTAAATGTTTTCTGCAAGTTTTATTTATAGTTGTCATATAAATTCTTACAATCCTGTTGTGTACCTACTGATTACTATTACATATTTATATATATATTATTTATTTGTAAAATGTATTGCATAGAATATAAGCTTAAGGTATAATAAATTATTTTGGTCCAAATAACCATTCAAAAAAGAATATCACTAAGCTCATGCCAAGTCCACATATTAGTATTATAAACGCACCCTGTAATTCATCAACACTCAATTTTTTCACTTTGATGTTTCCTGTTTTCTTTATTGAACGTGATGGTGCTGCATCTTGTCTCCATTTGTCATGTAATCCAGTTTCATATGCTGTGATTTGAGCTTTCGATAGTATACCTTTGTACGGATTCCCCTTCTGCATGAATATACCAATATTGTACACAATAACCACTTCTTCCACTTTATTGACTTTTTTAATTGAACCCGAAATTAAGGCCTCGAAATGGTCTTCTGGATCAAGTATGATAATGTCTTTTTTTTTCAAAAGCCTTTTTGCAGATGCTACCATATCGATACAAGGTATATATTCAGTCAAGTTAAAATTTTCTTTATCCATCGAATGTGCGATTGGTATAAAAGTTGGTACACTGCATATCGTCAGTCCGGACTCCTTAACGTCGTTTATGGTGCGCATTGGTGGCTCATACTTTGGTTTGTATATATATATCAGTTGCATTGACGTATACACAGCACTTATGTGCAAC
This sequence comes from Rhopalosiphum nymphaeae, assembly GCA_036289425.1. Lineage (NCBI taxonomy): Eukaryota > Metazoa > Arthropoda > Insecta > Hemiptera > Aphididae > Rhopalosiphum > Rhopalosiphum nymphaeae. The sequence continues at coordinate 9,741,072 of JAZAQC010000007.1, read as the reverse complement.
ATGTATATTACCCACGAAAGAAAAATCATTTTCGATGACACTGATGTAGGTTGCCGTCCACTGGCTACACTACACAATATTGCCCAAGAAATAATGAGACAGTAACTACAGTCGGAAAACGCACGTCTTTCCGATGGTAAATTAATACCAGATAGCCAAAGTAGACCAGACGTCAGTAAGAACACGACAAATAGCGTTAACCAAAAGTTGCCGGAAAACACGTTCAACATGTTTTGCCAATATGGTAACTTCCTTGGTAGTGGAGTGTAAATTGGAAATCGAATAACTTGTCGCGCTGGTGTAGAATCAAACATTTCCTTACGCTCAGCTGTTAGAATTCCTCCGCCGATCAAAAAGTCGGCCCGATGTTTGCTCAACTCGCCAAACCCACCATTCCAAGTTCCATTTTCCAACTTGACACCCCATCGTTGATTATTTTGGACCTCGTGAAACTCCAATTTAACGTTCCCTATTCGACTCATTAACTTGACTACTTCTACATCCATGCCGTGTAACATCGTCCGAGGTATCTCATTTGATAGCAAAGTCATTGGCGCCCAATTAAACCCGACTATGTTTACTATACAGTTGTCGAACGTATCCGGTATTATTTTTTCAAATACATTAAATACGTTCCATTGACTATTGTTGTTATCCTCTCGAGTGCACAAATCCTCCATTGTTGGCGTGTGATACTCACCGCACCTGTTCTGAAACGGATACCAGTAAAACGCTTCTATTGCATTGCCACCAATTGCTGGTATAAGTAATACCGACTTGAACATTTTTTTGGTCCAGAATCGCTGATACACAGGTTTTAGTTTATGTTGAGATAGCTCAGTAAATTTTTCTAAGATTATAATGAAATTCACTTCTGGTCGCCACGATGCATTCGTCACGTTAATCGTATCTAAATGATCAACTAAATCGGTTGTATTATGAGCGGAAACCAAGTACGCGTGTGGTAGAATATACAGATTTGGATTGAATAGTTCCACGTGAAATTCATTCAATAACAATGCAGGCTTGTAGTTTTGGTGCATAGAAAACAAAAGTTCTGATCGAAAGTTATGAGTAACCTTTGGACTTGTCGTCACGTAAACCGTGGTTCGAATTAGATTACCTACGTTCAATAATTGAACAGCACATTGTGCTAACAGATTTGAATCACATCTTGCGTGAGATGACAAAACTAAAACCGTGGTGAAAAGTTTGAAATATATATTAAACATAGCCATTGGTCATATATGGTGTGTGTATTAAGACTGATCAAGAATAATTTCATATTTTCATTATTGTCAGTGACTCCAAGCCAAAACAATTAGTGTAATTTATTAATTATTTTCCGGACCAATACGTTCAGTAAACATTTTGACAGCCATGAAAATATATTTTGTTAACGTTGACAAAGGGAGAAAAAAAATAGTAAATATATAAAAACATCATGAGTTATTTTTAATAATAATATAAATATTTAGTTGATGAGAATTTCATTTTTATGAACTATAAAATGATATACAATACATGTTTTATAATATTATTATATGAACTATATATAACCATTTAATTACTAACTTTATTTGTACGCTACACAAAAATACGTCACTTTTAATGGAAAATAATATTTTTAATAAAAGACATTTTTTTAATTTAAGCTATATACATATATTATTTTATATACATTTTTCACTTGGTAAAGCGTTTATAATTCATCAGAAGTCCCGTTTGTTTTCTATCTAAAAGCTATCATTAATTATACTAATTGAACGGAACCCATAACTTGCTAAGTAATTTTATCCATGTGGCCCGCGAACCTATTCATGTTGGCTACCTCTGTTGTATATAATGACAACTCTTATACCAGTTATACCATCTATCTATTCTTGTTAAGAATACTTTTAAAATATTTTTAGAATATATTTATACATTTTTGGTGATAATTTTGTATTTCAAATATGTATTAATTTTAAATTTTAAATGGTGTTTATTATTTTTATTTTTCGTGATGTTTATACACCATAAGTAGTCAAAAAAATGGTTCAATTTTAACTTTGAGGGTGGTTTTGGATAGCGAATTGGATTTTTTTTGTACTTAAAAGTGGTTAAAATTAAAAATGCTCAATATTTAAGTTAAAATGTAATCGTAATAATTATTATTTGGGCCGGTATTGTAATAGTTGCAACGTTGGGTAGTAAAATGGTCTAATAATAATATTTTTTACGAGAAAAATAATATTAAAATTACACAAAGCCGGGTACAGATTTAAGAAACCTAAGTTGTCATACGATAAACTATGTTTCTGACATTACAGCCCACGATGTTTTTGATTTCCCATTATAAGCGGAAATATAATAGTTTATTGGCGTATTGTCGACGACATAATATTATGTCATAATATAACATTGTATTCCAAGTCTGCAGAACCAAGCTTAACATCATTTCATTAGAATATTTAAATTAAAAAAAAAAATGTACAAGTAACAAAAATGTAATTGGATATTTTTACTTATCGTTCGTTACTTCTCAAACGATATAAGTATTACCTTCATATATGCATAACTTCGAAAGTATTTTTAGAATTTAAATGAAATTAAATAGATTTGGATCTAATGAATTGAATAAACTATTTTATTTTTAAAAACATCATAATATAATCAAAAGAATTCTAAAAAAAAAAATAAGTATATATTAACAAATATTTTTTTATGTATTTACGTAGTATATCTATGACTATAGAACCTATTTCATGGACGCAATTATTTTCCTACTCTATTTTAAATAATTTTCGGCCAACACAAGCTACCTACCTATATATATATATATATCAGTATTTTATTTATAATTTGTAAGTACTCGCCCAATGTCCAAATAATAGATTTAATATTTATTTTTAAACGTATAATTAAAAACGTTTAAACATTTGAAAAAAAAAATGTTAAATACATATTTTAGTGCGATGCAAACTGTGTTTTTCGTGTTTTTCAAAATTATTCTTTGAGTATATTATCGTGTATTAAAATTCACAACCCCGATCGTATATTATGATATAGTATACGACTTATTCTGACTCGGCAGTCCCTCCGAAACGGTCACACTGGACGTGACATCATAATTTGTATACACAGTAATAATATAATGTATTTTGATACGCCGCCGCCGATATCGCCAACGCCGCCTACGGTAGTCTTTTTACTATCGATTTAAGTCGTATTGTTGTTGTGTTACGCACGACCCGGCTCGGCTACGAACGCAGTACGCGCCCGTCGGCCCAAAACCGCGCACTACCGTCGCAGCAGTTTTCCACTGGTCTCCGGAACGGAAAGCGCGCTAAAGTTCGTAGCGCCACAAGTTGCAGTTGCCAGACCAGTCGTCACGACCGTACTGCATCAAAACAGACACCACTGCACAGTGTACAATACTATAATAATCGTATAATAATATTAGTAGTAATAATAAAACACATAATATTATTAGATACACAGCATTATTGTCGTTGACGAACGGTTAGGTCGCGGTATACACCGTAAATACCGTCGTGGGTGTTTGGACGCGGTCGCACACGATGACGTCGAGTGACGGAGGACTGCAGTCTTGTCGTCGGCAGGACAACCGTGGCGGCGGTGGCGTTGGCCAAAACCTGCCGATCATAATGGCCACCGGTTGTCGGATGCCACGGTCGCCGTCCAGGGACAAGGATTTGGCGTCGTGCGCCGCCTCCAGGACCGCCGCCTCCGTCGCACATCAACAGCCCTATGCTACCACTGCCGTCGTCTTGAACCGCGTTACCAGCTCTTATCCCGAAGCGTTTTTCAAAAGGTAGGTACATTTTATAACACGAATAACTATATAATATTATACGATATTAATATAACGCTTTGTTGCGGGTTAAGCAATGTAAATCTAGTATTGCACGCATTACCACAGTTTTAGTGGTCAAAGTAGGAACGATATTAGTCTATACGTTGTTCGGACATACATATTGTGGACGGTGACCGAATAAAAGTTTACGATTTGAACGTATTACGCAAAATTTTAAATATTATTATTATAAGCAATACCAATTACTTAAATTATCGTGTTATTTTTGTATAAACCTCTACGATAACTTTAAACCTAATAAAATGACCAATCAATTAAAAATATTAAATTTAATCAAAAATATTACACAGAATCACAAATTATTTTTATTTGTTCTTACAATATGAACTACGAACCACTACTGTGGAACTTTTGTAACTACATTTGTGTAGTTGTGTGCTTACGTGTACAATTATCATACTATTATCTACTCACCCTGAAAAATTGGGTAATTTGCACAGTGTTAATGAAACAATATAATACTATCTAGTGCCTAATGTGTGAAGAATAGGGTATTTTTATTTTATTTAATAATTATTCGATTTAATTCACTTTGTTCATTTGTTTGTAGAGTATACTTACCTCTGCATTTCCTTATATTGTGTTCGCACATTGTGAGTAATATTGGGCTTTTAATGTTATACTTTTCACTTCACCTTAAAATACAATACACTACTTTACCTGTTACGTATTATACATAATATGATGACTATAAATTTAGCAATCGTGTTATTGTGGGTCCATTTCTTTTATTTTAAAAATTATTTTATAGTTTAATTAAGTAATAAATAAATAAAAATAAAAGTTTTATTGAGTAAACACTGCAGGTTGATTTTATCACTCAAATGTTGTAATAAATCTAAAAAACCACTGTTTTTCTACACAAAGTAGTTGTAAAATTGACAATTTACATTACATTATTATAATAATTATTAAAAATATTGACCTGTAAGAGCACACATATTATAAATGTATAACAATTATATAACGTGTCACTTTTATAAATTTTGGTTTAGAAATGCATTGAGAGAAATCAAATTTCATATAATCTTATAATAATAAATAATATGTCCTCACATGCGGTATCATAATATTGATATAAATACTAATTTCGTATATTTATATTTAATAAAGTAATAATATCTGACATAATATATACACATTTTTATAATATTGTAACATTTTAGGATAATAGCTAACAAACAATTAATAATTTTAACTTTTTAGTACCTTTACCTACGCCGATAACTAAGAACAACAAAAATTCCAATTATCACATATAACTACGGTTTAATTCCAAAATATTAAATAAATTATAATTTATCAATATACTTTAAATACATATTATACAGCACTACCTATTTTTAAATGATTTAATTAATTATTCTTTAATATTATGTTGTATAATCAAACAGATCTAGACAACGAAAAAGATATTGAACTTTGGAGCTATATAATATATTTTATGAAATTGGAAGATGTATTACTGCCGTACTGTAAAATTTGGTGTTTGTGACACATAAGTTACCTATAGATAATATGTATTCTAAACATGTTTGTTCCATATTATATTAGTGACATTATCAGATTTTAAATACCTACTACGAAGTGATATTTTTCGCATATTTTATCGTTCACTGTAACATTAATTTACGGAGTAAATAGGTACGGACAAAATATTATTTGTTAGACCTATTAGCTATAGCTTATACACAGATAAATAGTATTGAAATTGATTAATTAAGACTTAGCGAAGGTCGTAACGTAATTTATTAGTTTATTATTTATGAAACAACAATACCTAAATACGAAATGTATGTATATAATTCAGAACACCTAAATGAATAATGAGTAATGAGTATGTTATTTTGATACGTCTAAAAATTAAAATCCAAAAATGGAGAAAATTTGGTCGACGGAGAAAACATATTTTAATATATTTTATAATTTATATTTTGGATCTTTACACATACATTTAACAATAATTATTTAATAAGCAAAGCGAAAAATATAGTTTTATTTTATCTAAAACCTAACAAATTATAATTAATTATTTATAAGTATGAAATCATATACGTGTACCAATATATATTATTCAATCTGCAGTCATTAACAGTACCTTGATGTTAGTTACTTACTATCATTATAAGATAATTAAACTAAATTAAAAAATAACTCATTTAAAGTGTGATATAATACAACACTAGTGGTTGTAGAATGTAGATCATGTTAAAAAACACTAATCAATATACAGCCATATAGTCTATAGATTAAAAGAATATTAATATATATACGCTTATAACTAATCATTTATTAGACATCATGTTGATAAATACGTATAAAATAAACTATGACACACATTTTTATAATTGTAATTTTCTGAAACAATTTTTTTTTTATAAATTGTACTAAATTTATTGTAGGTTAAAATTAAAATTAATTTTTATTTTTATATATTCTTAAATAATCAATACATATGGTACACAATAAAGGTAGTTATAATTCATTTGTGACAACATAATCAATAACATATTAGAAATAGTTCAAGACGAAACTACCCTTCAGTGATAAGTTGAGTGAATTTATTTATAATTTTATTATATTGAAAAGTATATTGCACCTATTTAATTAGATAGTTGGTAAAATAAATAATTAGGTAATGTTAGAAAAATCTACGTAAACCACATTTAATAAAGTATGGATAACTTTTAATGACAATATAATTTTAGAGTAACAATAATTTTTGATTGCATTCAAGAATAAAAATTGATTTTCTAAATCTATTTAATAATAATATTAGAGTAATATTGAATAATATTTTTTTAAGTAAAAGCTGTTTACCTATAGTTTTATTTCATTATTTATTGTATTGTAATATATATATATATATAAAAAAAATATTTATTTTTAAACATTTCTTAAAACATATTTTTTAGTTAAGATGTTTTACAACTAAGATTTTTTAAAAGCATTGAAATTAAAATTTTAACATAATTCGCAAAATTGCGAAAATTATCAAATTATTTTGTAGTTAAAAATGTATGAAATTTTTAATATTCATACCTAGGATATGAATATTTAATACAGTGGTCTTTAGAAATTTTTTAAATTATATTAAAACAATTTTTAAATCAAATTAATTTTTTATAATCATTTAAAAATGTATGATATTGGATATCTTTTTGTATAATAACTAATTCTTCTTAAATAATTGTTGTTACTTTGTTTTAATTCAAAACTTAATAACCATAGATACTTTAACTTTTCTCCAAATATTTATATTATAATTTCCAAAGTATTTGAACTCTTTTACATAGAATTGTTGACTTTTCAATTTTTTTATTTTCATTATATTCAAATTAAAAATTATTCACTGGATCCACTAATCCACATAAGTCATTCTTATATCTGTGGACAAATATTAAATTTTTATGTTTTGAGTTTTGATTAAATTTGTAAAAAATACGAACATTTGCAAATTATTTTGTAGTTAAAAATTCATAAAATTTTTCTTTTTATATAATAGTAGAGCAATACATACTACGCTTTACATTGTTGTATTTGTAATTTTTTTCTACTATTTTAGTTTATTGCTATTAAGTTTTATGAAAGTATGAATAAAATCTAAAATTTTTAAATGCAATTTTTTGCAGTTTTTAATTTTTTAATTTTTACATTTTATTGTATTGTCATTTCATCAAGTTTAGTCATTTATAAAACTATTTTTACTATTTTTCAATTTCGTTTATATCATTTTAATTTTCTAATACTTTTTAAACGAATTTATATTTCATATAATATTTCCAAAAAATCATCATTTTTTAATGATTTGTGAAAGGCCATGTTATCTACCAATATTCATATTAACATTCACATTTTATATTCACATTTTCCATTTCATAAAATTAATAATATAGAATTTCGTCTATTTTTGAAAACAAATATGAATAATGATATTCTAAATGAAAATATGCTGTGTAATAATTACGTAAACAATATGTACTCCGATATTTAAAAAAAAATAAAATAAGAGACAACATAAAGGGGAAATACAATTTTCGTTTCATTATAGACGAGAACACGAATTGGTTGATGAGAAATATACGAGTATACGACTAATATGTCATTATTGAAACACTCCAAACCAACCAATCAAGAAAAGTGTGTTTATTAAGTACAGAAATTCTCGAAAATGCAAATTATTAATCAATTTTCAAATTATTCTATAAATTAATGTTTATTCTTTGACAGTTCAGTATTCGTTATGATGACGTCTTTCTGTCTTTCAGAAGTTATACTAGAGAAATTTCCTGAAATAAACTAACTCATCGTTAAAGTTAAGCAAATATTTTTAAAGCACCAAGCCTTTTCTTAGACTTTTCTTTTAAAAAATAAAATACAAGGGTCGTCTTACAAAAGCAAATTTCGCGGTTTTAGATGTTTTACGAACAACAATTTGTAGTAATATAAATTAAATTTTCTTCAAATTAATATTTTCCATTAAACTATTAGCTACTTAGATAATGTACAGTATCTTTTTCATCGTCGTAAATGGACAAAAAAGCGTAATACATCGAAAATTACTAAAATATGTACTTATTTACCAAAAATGTAAAAATAACTATTTATACCAAAATATAAAAAATATGTAACATGAAATTGGTTTTATTTCAATTGGAATAATCTAAATATAATACATATTGTTTAAATTAAAAATATCTCATTTCAATAAAAATATATATTTACAAAGAAATCCATTCCCTAAATAATATTTATTTATAGTATTTATACTATTTACAGTATTTACACTATTTTGCGGAAAGGGATTTGAAAGTAAATAAAAGTAGTATGATATTGTTTAAATAATACATATTTACCATTGGTATAATGCTTAAATATTATTAATATTATAAATGTAATGTTTTCGAACAAAACGTAATCTACCTACCGTAATACAATAAGTAAAATAAATAAATATAATAGCAATATCCAAAAATATATTATTATGAAATATACTTATTTATTTAGGCTGATAGACCATCTCCGCTAAGAATAGTCTTTGGTATACAGTGATATATAATTTAATTCATTTTAACCCACTCATAATAGAACTTCACTAGAGTACTCTCCGTGTCTAATTTTATGTTAAACATTGTGTAAATGTTAATTTTGTTCATCTATTATACTAGATATGCAGTTTTGTGCTTTGTACATAATTAAAACATAACCGAAATCTAAAACAAACTATTTTATTGTAAATGAAGATTTTAAATAATATAACATAGTATAATTTAAAATATTAAAAAGTATATATTAGTTATTGTTTTTTTTCAAACATTTTTGTCTGAGATGATTAATTATAATCAACATTTTAATATTTATTTATTTAGGTAATTCAAACACAATATGTTATTTGATTATATTCATTTTTACTAACTCAATTGGTATTATTTAATTGTTAAAATTTTGGGAGTATAATTTCGACGATTATTCCACATTCTTTATGATGTTTATATTATTATAATTATTATTATATTCACTGAATCACCGATGAAGCCTTATTACGTTTTTATACAGTATATCCTCTACTAAGTTAATAAAAAATAATTGTATGCATAAATATATATGGTATGATAAACTATAAAATATAGTTTAATGTGTGAATATAGTTTAATAAAAATAAGTAATAACTTAAATTGAATTTTTCAATTAAGTATTAACATCAATAATTATAAATACTACTTTCTACACTGATATATATTAATACATTTATAATCAATGGTATAAGCAAAAATATAAGAGTCCTTGACATAACTAGGTTGATTCAATATAATTATTTTATCGTTACAATTTGATTACTTATCTATAAAAACACTAGTGAAAACTCAAAAACAGTAGGTAATTGGTTAAAAACGTTTCGTGCGTGCCTTATTTTATAAAATTATTTCAATAATTACACATATAAAAATAGAACATTATATGATAACAATCAAAGTACCGTAAGAATTTAAAACAAATTATTTATATTAAGGTAAATATTTAAGATAAACTTAAATGTGTATTGAGATTTCAGATTTGTATCTTTTTATTATTTTTAAAGTAGTCTAATAATAAAATTACGTAGTTGTTGTGAACCAAATATTATAGGAATTATTGTAAAATATAAAATATTTAAGGTATTTATCTTATTGCGTACCCAAATTGAAATTTCATTTTAGTCAGAATGAATACCAATCATTTTTGTTTATCTATTTTAATATCTAGTATATATTAATAGGTAATTAATGTGTACCTACAACATATAGGTATTATTTAAATTTAAAAAAATTAATTATCTCACATTTTAAGAGTAAATTAATTTGTATATGTTTATATGATAATATGATAATATTATAATAATGAACTTAGACGCTTAGTATGTAAAATATGTTCTGATGATGTTTGTAAAAAATTCTACATTTACTACATTTTTAGCGTACAAGTTGCAAATTAATTAATTATTTACAAACTCGTTTGCTTAAAACTTTTATGTATTTCATTCAAATTTAATTTATATAATGAATATTTCATATAATTATATATACTTTATTATGCAATCAATACCTACCTATTTTATATTCTGGGAGCTATGAATGTATTGATTTTACAATGATATAATATGTGTGTGTGTTTTTGTCAGTAACACTTCAATCTTCAATTATTTGTGGTTTCGTATAAAAAAATTAACCTAGTAGGTATTTCTGAGAGGTCAACATTTTAAATTTATAATCTTTTAATGTAATTAAAGATCAAATAACCTTAGATATTTTTAATTTTAATAAATGTTCATTTTAACATTTTCCATACACGATAAGAAATTTGAAATATTATTTAGACTCTTTTTGAACTATTTATACGTATTTTATTTTTTTCAATTATTTTTAGTTTTTTTTCTTGTAACATTGATTAAAATTTTTTCACGGAGTTAAAAAGCTTGAAAATTAAATACAAGGTTTCTTATAAGTTGTTCATTTACCAATTAAAATAAACCGAAAATAGAAAGTCATAATATTTATTAATACGTATTTAAAGTTAAAATTTTGACTGAAAACTTAAATTTTTAATTTAAATGAATTTAGTTATTTTGTTAGAATTTAAAGTATTATTCATTGTTATTTGAAACTTTTAACGTATATATTTATATTTTATTATCAAATGTAATTTTCTCAAATTTTTATTCAACCTACCGTATTACATTGCTTTTTATTTATCGTAAAAATAAAAATAACAGCAATATAAATATACTTAGTAATATATGTTGACAAACCATCTTCCATTTATCAGAATCCTTTTTGTATGCCATGATTTATTATTGAATTCAAATTTAATACATATATTAGTATGACTTACTCTTCAATGGCGTGGTATACTTGACATCTACTAGATAGCAATGAGGTTATCTACTATCCTTCATTGTTTTAAATAAGTCCATGTTAGTTTAAAATATTTGCATTGCACATCGAATAACAATGGTACAATGAATACTTCATATTAAAAATGAAAAAATTATGTAAAATTATAAGCATTACTATAATTGTTAATAAAATATTATTTATAAATTTAATACAATAATTTATATATGTCTTGAAGTTAAATCTAACAAGTGGTTTAATCCAATAAATTTGTAGTAACTAATATGCCATCTTACAGTATTATAAAATATACAGTATAAATTATTAGAAACTATGAGTTCCAAAGTTTGCAAGTTTCTCTTGTTGTAATCTAAAGCTCGTTTTGTATAGTAAGAACTTAAAACCGAGTGATCGTGGTTAATGGGAAGCGAAGAAATACAAAAAAGATCTAAAACGATTCAAGGCGTAATTTATAATATGTATTTCAATGTATGGTTCTTAAACAACTAATAATTAAATAATTAATAAATAACGATTTGTATCTATGTTGGTAGAATAATAAATTATTATGTAACAAAAATTTAATTATTTGTTAAATCCAATCAAAGAAAATATGGCCAACAATAACAAAATGTAGGTAATAAATAAATAATACAAGTATATAATCATAAATCAATTGAACATATTATTCAAGAATTTGGTATATAATTTTTTGATATCCAAGATTTTTTACAAATTCTTATACCTTGTAATTTTATTTTAATTAAATTTTTTAATCTGATTTCGTTGGCAATTTTGATAATTTTTCACGTCAAGCTGATTCAAATTATTCAGGAAACAAAATCCATCAATGTTTATCATAATTATTTATAACCTAACGTATTGTATCTCACAACATAATACCAGAGTCCAGAATCCTCTTATAAATATATCACGGATACCTGACTATAGTGTAACATAATTCGTTTATATACCTTTTTTTACCAATCGCATAGAAGGTACTCCGTTGTAAACATACCTACTTATATTTTAATAATTTTATGTAGGTACAATCGTAATTTGAATTCATGTCGGAACTTAGCGTTTTGCTCATTTTAAACACATACCAGAACATGTTGTAAACTTGTAACTGATGCGCTGGTAGGGATTTCACTGTATTATATTCTACTTACTGTTGCCTCGATGCAAGAATAAGGCATAATGTAAAATTTTGACAAAATCGAAATTGTTTGATCAATTTTATTATTTCTTTAACACACACATTTTTAAATTAAATTCCCAAACGAACTTTCATCACTGGACGAATCCTTCACTCGAGTCCTCGATTTTTTTTTTAAATGCAGTTAATTTATTTTATCTTATTCTATATTTACCTCATAAAAACCACTTGCAGTTATTGTAAAAAGATTTCCAGATTTGACATAGTTTAAATAAAAAAAAAACTCAAACAATAATGATCGTCTTGAATACGTTAACCGGCCCTTCTTGCGCTGATTCATATAAAATATGTATATAGATCGCACAAGAACATATTATATATATATATAAAGTATATACTGTATAGGTCATATCTACTTTACCATCCTTACCTATTAAATGCTTAAACTATATTATTGCATCTTGTCGAAACAGGATGTCGCAAGACATTACAAACTCGGTTTGGTTCGAAGAAGAGAACGATTTGATAAAAAGCTGCGGCGCACTGCAGTCGGCGCTGGGTCTATCCAAGAGTTTCAGCACCAGCGACATCGCTGACGCGACCAACATGGACACCGGGTGTTGGCTCGCGGACAGCGATGACGTCCGCATGCCGCACAGCGCTTCCGAGCTGGCCATAAACAAATTGCGCATAAACTCGGACGTACTGTTGATGGCCACCACCATGCAGGGCCGATTGGGCAACACGTCGCGGTCGTTGTCCACGTGTGTGGTGGTCGGCGACATGGCGTCCACGTCGCAGCTGCCGTCGCCGAGCAGGTACTCCAGCTCGCTGCACAACAGCTACGCGCCGTCCGCGTTCAGTCCCACCGACCTCGTGAGATCCGTCAACAAAAAGGTATATTATGCGTAAAATGATTATTTGAACACTCCAGTGTGGGTGCGTGTTTGTTTGCGACGGGCTGTTTACATAGATTGGTAATCAAATAGTTACCTGAAATCAGATGATAAATATTTTGCATCACATAATATATCACATATAGACATATACATAGGTATACGCGTGTATGGAATAAAGGTAATAAATGTAATAAATGTACAAAAAAATATCTTTGTCAGTGGTTTCCAAACTTTGTTTTACGTATTAAATGTATTTATAGATATAACTATAGATATATAATATACAGGGTGTCCCGTAAAGATTTACCCATTTCCTATATCTCCTGAAATAATGGAGATATCATAATTCTGGGTTTTTAATAAGATTCACCAGGGAAAAGAACTACAGATATTTCATGTTTTAATTTATTTTAATGCTTTGGTAAAAAAGTTAAAAAATATATTTTTATTGAATTATTTTCAAAAAAATGTTGAATATTCATATTGTAGAGTTTATTTTTCTGAAAATATAGACGTTTTAACATTTTAATTTCATTAATCTCCTGATTTTTAATATTTTTTCTGGTTTAAATAAAAAACTGCGAATTATTTAATACGACAATGGTATCAATGTATCATTGTATCAAACATATTGTGGCCCGCGTGTAGATACAGCCGGCGAATGCTTTCAGGGTGGCTCGCAATGTTCGAAAAAATATTAAAAATCAGAAGATTAATGAAATTAAAATGTTGAAACGTCAATATTTTAAGAAAAATGAATTTTACAAGATGGTTATCTTTAATTTTTTTGAAAATAATTAAATAAAAAATATATTTTTTTTACCAAAACATTAAAATTAATTAAAACATGAAATATTTGTAGTTATTTACCCTGTGAGTCTTATTAAAAAACCAGAATTATGATATTTTCATTATTTCAGGAGATATCGGCAATTGGTAAATCCTCACGGAACACTGTATATATTATACTAGTCGTGTTTATTACGGATCCAGTAACGTATCACTATACATAATGGCTAAATATAAAACTGTTTTACTGTTCAAAACGTCAATATGTCTACATCAAAATGATAGAGCAGTAAAAGATTAGCTTGGTTATAATTTTTTGAATTATCTACTTCCGTGCGAGGTGCGTGTATTGACATTTACTGCGCAATTTATTGATGTATTTTCCGCAATTTGGAATAAAAATCTTTAATAATAATGTACAATATAGTATGCTAATAATTTGCACACAAAATAATATTAGTAGATCCGTTACACACATCATTAAATTAAAAAAACAAGTTTATATTTATATTTTCGCGTTTTATAATATTGTTGTTTTTGGCGTACCATAGTTTGGAACATATCTGATCTAGATAATAATATAATATACTTAGTCGTCGATTTTAGGAAAGAAATTATAAGTTTTTTAGTAGTTTATAAAACGGCTATAGCTGATTATTGAAATTAATAATAAATTTAAATTTAAAGGTTCACATTTATGTTTTAATACATAATTTTACTCACTGTTGTCTATGGGTATGTGGAAAATTAATTATTTAGCGCACCCATACCTTACACTTAATTTAGATATGCTCAATGCGCACTTATGGTTGTGTACTCAATTATTATTATTAAATAGTAGCACAGAATAGATAATATCAGAATGGAAACTGATACACGGCTCTTACGGCTGTCCAAAAATATGGTTGATCACTCGGCCATATTATTGATAGGGCTCATCAGTTTTGCGATGTTTTATAATTTTATATAAAATACTTAAATGACCATAAAAACCACATATTTACAAAATATGTCTTTCGTCGTCGACCAAGATTAGGGATGGTTTGTTCGAGAGACAGTTGATTCTAAACAGTTAAAATTTTAAATTTATTTACAAAACAAAACCGAATAGATTCAGTGATAAGCACTCAACATGGTGAACTAAAATTTGGGAGCTCATAGTTTCCATTTTGATTTAATCTATTATGTGGTGATAGTAATGTATATTTTAACGTTCAATACCTGCATGCAATCACCAGAACAGTCTATGGTTATATGATATAAATCTTGATGACGTTTTGTGTAATGTGCATAACCCGAAAGCAAGTTTGCGGAACGAAAATATAAATTAATAATATTATGTTTCGGTTACTGTTGACATATTATGACCATCACTCTTTGTTTTTAGAGTCATATTATTAGATATAGGTATATATATTATGTATATATGAATATTTTAGTATTGCCACACCTATGGATATTTAATAAATACGCTCTAAACAACAGAAATTATATATGACACGATATTATACGAGTACATATAATATACTCGTATAACCGGAGCGTATTTTATTTAGGTATTAATCATAAGAAATATATATATAAGCGTAGGAGGGTAGTATAATAAAGTAATATTGTAGGTATATAATATGTCTGAAATAGTAAAATAGTTTAAGTCCACTGCATTAGACACATTACTTGTATTGTACATTATATTTTATATGTTTAATGGTTATAATATTGCAGTCTTGGCGATTGGCCTTAGACTAGGATTTTTTAAAGAAAGGGGGGGTGTGTTTTAATTTAATATTTAAATACAACTTGGAAAAGGAGGCTGTTCACACATTTATCATGGAGTAATACTATGGTCGTATAAATAAACTATAAAATACGTTTTACTTTGGATTATTTCAAAATATATTATTGTATAATATTGAATATCAATAAAAACACAAAATTATAGTAATATTTATATCAGTCTAATGCGGAGTTTTTACTTGCCAAATATTCAGATAATAATCTTACCTCTAATTATGTACACTGGTCACAACGTAATAGTTTATGGTTTATTAATAACATTTTTAATAGCAACTGTTAATTTTTATAAAAACCTGAATCATATTTAGCATATAATATATTTTTGGATTATCTTTTAATTTTTTTTTATTAGAAAAGATAAAATATACAATCTGTAATAATATTTACAACAAACAATTTTGATGAGATTTACAAGTCATGATGGTTTGTGTGAAGGGAATGCTCAGTGACACTACTTCAATCGAATAACCTATATATTGATATAGTTGTGGGGAGGTGTTTTAATACCCAATACCCCCCCCCCCCGGCTACGTGTCAATTTTTCCCTATATAATATTATAATAATATATAATGATTATATATATTTTGTGTCCTCTGCAGGTGCGGCAAAATTATATTCAACGGCGTCTGTTGATTACTTACAAGACATTGGAACGTTTGTCGCTGAGCGAATTCAATTTAGACAAGAGTGGCGGAGCCGATCGTGTACCAGAACCACTGCAATTGTCCGACCGTAATGACGCGGCCGCAGCTACCTCAGCCGCAGGTTCGGGCAAATATTTGAGCGTACCAAAAACCGGTGGCAAGCCGCTGTGCCCGGATGACATTGCCGTGTGCACCGACACCATAAAGCGATATCAGCCGAAGGCGTTCACCCGATACGACAGAAACATGTTCATAGTCAACTGGCTGGATAACATCGATCCGCAGAACACCACCGCGGAAGATCAATAAAACACACACACATGCGAAATAATATTGTTATATATTATAATAATGATTGAAGGATTTGTTGTAAAAATCAGACAAGTTGACTTTTTGAAAATTGTTGGTGTTATCAAAAAACAGACTTATAATTTACATATTTTTTTAAAAACCCTAAAATTTTAGTTTTTTTGTTTTTAATGAAAAAATTATCATGTTTTAAATAAAACAAAACAATGTTCGACATTATTAAGTGTTGAATAGTGTATGCACATCGCTTGATATCGTAGCAAAAAAAGAAAACCAGATAAATCTATAGGTATTCACTATAAAAATTATACCTACTTATAAATAACGGACTAATCTGGATGTTGCACTGACGTTTAGGATATTTTTTCTTCGTTTTATTCCGTGAATAAGTGCATTTTCAAAAAAAATGTGGACTTGTGTGGTTTTTGCAGCAACCCTTTCAATTTAGTCTTATTATTATAGTGAAATGCGCGCCAAACTTTATACGTTATGAGTATCGATATTAATATGTACTGCTAAAAAAGAAAAAAATAACTGCTATGTATAATATTATAAATCATTTAATTATTATCTGATTTTTGTTAAATTTTCCGTGGTCATAGTCGCGATTCCATAAGGCAGTCAATAATTGCATGATCCGTATTATATATTATAGGTATTATTATATTATTATGATTACGAACGTGTGGTCATAACATCTATCATTTTAGAGCGATTATTTCTAAAACGATACGTTAAATGATGTATTATGCACATAGAGACGCGAGTGATCTTTGTAAACATGATTTTTCACTTCCCGAAGTTATTACATATTTTATAAAAGTAACATCGAGTTTGAATAATTAATTCGTATTTAGGATCGAGCTATTTAATTAAATGTATTTTTCATCTAAACACGGATAACACTATTTATGTGATACAAACTTGATATTATCTAAGTAAATATCCCCTTGGATTTCCATTAAATTGATGTCTTTATTATTATTAGTAAAACTGGAAAATATAATATCATGATCACATTACATAACACTTAAATTCAATATTTATAAATACCTATATCTATGAATCGCGCCACGAAAAAGGTTGTAGGCTAACTATACTCTGTTATTTGTTATTCTGATATTATATGCCCACGTTTCGTTATATTAATATTAATAAGACTATAATAGTCTAGCTATTTTATTATTATCGATATATTATCCACGAAAATAATTTGTCCCGCTGAGTATTGATTTGAAACTATATTTCGTTACCTATTTGATAGATTATAATTTTGTTTGATAGATACTTATCTTAATATATTTATATTTTTATTATTTTGTTAACTTATTTCTTATAAAGTAACTTGGTAGGTTCAAGGTATGGTTGGAAATCAATATAATTATATTAGAGGTGACTGAAAAGTCCTATGGACTATGGTTAACTTATTTACATTAAAATGATCAGTGAATTTGTCAAGAATTGAAAGTCAATTAAATAAACATTTTTATTACAATTTTTAATATTATACTATAATACTATAGGTTAATCGATTTACATATATTAAGATTAATGCTAGAATTGGAAAAAAAATATAGATACTCTAAAATGTTTTCATTTTAATAAATGGCCATCAATCAACTTTTATAAAATTAGTTGAGATACGCTCAAATATTTAAAAACCAATTTAAATATAGTACTATGTCTCTTTACATTCTCTATATGACTATATCCAATTCTAGCATTGCACCTATAACAGTATTACGCTTTAATACATTTAGACAAGACTTGAGAAACTTGTTTTAAGGCATATATTTTATTACAACATGTATAACAAAATAAATAATTAAATACAAATCTAATATTTTAATAACAATACATTATTAAGAATAATAATATTATAAAAATACTTAAAACATTTTTTCATATTTAAAATTTTTAGTGAAGCTCATTAATCATTATTACAATATTATTAACTAACAAATATATATAATTTATAAAATTTGATTTATACTAGCTTAGATATTTACCTAATCTGTATGTCTTTATATATTTTAAATACTAATTTTTACTTAATATACAGTATGAATTGGCTAAGACCAATTAGGTATTTAATCATGATTTTATATCTTCAATTTATACAAGATTATGTTGGCAAAAAGTTTTAAATTTACAAAATACGATTTTATTTTTCGCTTATATTTTAAAAGTATTAATTATATAAATTACCTAAAAGTTTTAAATCTATTCAAAATGCGGCCTTAAATCATGTTACCAATTCAAAATGTTTTATGTATTAAATTTATAAAACTAAATTCAATATAATCATCTGACTAAATTGTATATACCAGTTAATTAAGCTTATAATTTTAAAAAATACTATTTTTTTATCTAGGCAATTTTATTCCATTATTTAAATAATTATAATAATTTCATCTAATAATTATTTTTTTTTAAATGCTAATCAATTTCTTTTCAACTAATATGGCAGTACAATTAATAAATAACAGTTACCTACAATCTAAAAAAAAAAAAAATAGGAAAATAATATATTATTATAACGTTTTGAGCTTTATATAATATCTTGTTATATAATAATAATATAATATTGTTTATGTGTTGGACCCACTGTGACCTATCGAGCCTATATCCTAAATAGTTAAGTAGTGGGTAAATCCCATAACAATTTTTTTTAGTTGAGTATGACCTATTGAGTTTTTGAATGTTCTATATGTATTGGAAAATATGCTATAAATGGATAAAACACTAAATGTCTACCATATTGTTTAATTAATTAATTTGGTAATTTAATAATTTTTATTTAATTAATAACTTAGTATTTAAAAAAATATATGTCCTATTTATTTTTAGATGAGTGGGTATACACAAAAACAATTTTATTTTATAGACCCTGTTGACTATTAACTATTTTTTTTTTAAATTATTGGGATATAGACTATAGTTTATATGTTTATAAGAAAATATAAAAGATAATTTGTTAAAAGTCTACAGTTTTATAACTTGATGTAAAAAGCTTATCAAATATGCTTATTGATAAAATGAGTTTAAATGCTTTTTTATACAAAAACTTAAATAAAATATAAATTAAAATTTGAATTTATTTCAAACTTTTGAAGTTCACCAATAGGTGCTCTCTAAATCTCTACTATAAGTTATCTTTTAAAATAAAATTATAATATTATTATTCTTTTTTTAGGATTTGATTACAATATATGTATGATGTGTATCTTGATACCTGATATTACAATCAATATTGAATGAAACCACCTACCTGCATATTTCTAAGTTTTTTTATTATATAATTAAGCCAACATGATTTAACAGTATTGCCTATTTTGATACTCTACAAAAGTAATCAATTTTTAATAAAGACTTTTTAAATTTTACGGTATTTTATAAATCCGTCCATTTATTAAAGAATACATTTTTCTAATTTTTAAATACTCATAACATTCTACTTATATTATTGTTTAAACTATTTTTAAATAATTAACACCTATATTTGCAATAGATTTATCAAAATATAACATGTAGCCTCTATGAATCCATTATTGTATTTAAAAAAAGTATAATTGATAACAGCACCAATCCTTAAATTTATAGCGGGAAGCTTAATATTATTATGTTTTTTTAAGAAATAACTTTGAATTGTATACCTAATTAATATTACCTCTAATTATTTGCAGGTATATATTTATTTATATATAGTATATAGCATAATATAGTATACATACCTATAAATTTGCTTATATTTGATCATTATTGTATTTCTTAATTTCTTTACCTCAAATGTATTACACTTGGATTTGGTTATATTATTATTATTATTATTCCTATAAATGTTAAATAATATATTAATTAGGTCAGTATACCAAAATAAAATGTTGATAAGTTTCAGAAAAAGTTATACCTATATTTATTAGCTATTGGCTATTATAGTTATGTAATGAATATTGTTAATCATTAAAATAAAATAATTTTAACAATTATAATTGAGCGTAATTTATTTAAATTACTGTAAACTATAAATTATAGTTTTAATGTGAGCAATGATCAAAATTCAAGGATAAAAAAATGTTGTAAACCAATTACTGATAATTGAATATACAATAATATAGTATTAATTCTTAGTACCTATATAAATATCAGGAGTATTTTTAATTTAAAAATTTTTGCGATAAAGATCATTATGTTCACAATGCTTTCATTGTTATGATCTTTTTCTACCTGAAATATCTGTAGTGTTCTATACGAAAGTTGGCATTGAAAGATGGCTAACCAGTCATTATAAATTAGAATATTCTAAAAGATATATATGCTTAAAAATTATTTTAAATAATTTATTTTAAACATCATAAATATTTAAAGCATTTATAATGCATTATAATAATAAATTAACAGTCAAAATTATCATGCCATATTTTTCCATTGTAAAAAGACTACTAATTATAATAGAAACTGTTTGGAAATTATACCCGGTCTCTACGAGGTGTAAGTCTATTATAGAAACAGTCTCCAACCAACTTATTAAACGATAGTCATTTAAATAATGTATAGAACAAATAGAGCTTATTTAAAAAAAAATCATAAATTACCTATTTAAGAATAAATAATAACTAACTTGATAAAATATAGAAATGAACGCAATAAAAAATAGTTATAGTTAGTAGGTACCTAATTAACATAAATTCACAAAAATAGAAATATATATTATGTATTATGTAGGTATTTATATATCACGTAGAAAAATAAAATGGTGATAGATATTTTTATGTACTGCAGCATCATTATTTCAATCAAATTCAGAAAATTGAAATAATTATTATAAGTATATAATACTTATATATTTTATACTAAGAAGTGTCTTGTGACGATACAAATATCTTTTTTTCAAATAATATCCATAATTTTTACTGTAAATTGTTAAGCTGATGTTATTTTTTTTTTAAATTTCAATAATATAAGTATCTAAATAA
Organism: Rhopalosiphum nymphaeae; assembly: GCA_036289425.1. Lineage (NCBI taxonomy): Eukaryota > Metazoa > Arthropoda > Insecta > Hemiptera > Aphididae > Rhopalosiphum > Rhopalosiphum nymphaeae. The sequence continues at coordinate 9,719,248 of JAZAQC010000007.1, read as the reverse complement.
TAATTTAACTAATAATTAATAAGAAGTTTAAGAGTTGTTAAATTTACATACTTAATAGTTTATAAAAATAAATTCAAGAAACTATGAAATATATGTTGTCATTTAAAAAACGTATACAATTAAAAATAGGTAGGTAGTAAAGTGTATTTTATTTTTTCCGATAATATTGTGTTATTACTTCAATTTATGTGAATTTTTTTTTTAAATACATAGATTAACCTAGAAAATTAATAGTTTGTTAATTGATAAAACTATATAAAATAATCATAATATATGGCTCAACAATTTCGTTCATATTGGACGACACAAAATACATAGGTACCTAATACCTATGGAAATATTTAAATGGATATTATTATATAGATAAGTATTATATTATTATATCTTAGCATGGCATGTATTTAATGATAACAGTAATCGTACTATAGAATATATACTGTATAACTATTAAGTATTAACTATATACAGTACAATAATAGTGGCGAGGATACGGTAAATTTTACACACGTGGCACGTAACATATTGCACGTGTGAATAAATTGAATAAGCTTTTACACGGTCCCATGAAATATAATTTATATTTTATGTTTTTATGTATCTAGGTTGTATTATATTTTACATTTCTACCTAGTCAAACGCACTTAGTAAAGGTTATTAAGAGTAAGGATTTATGATATACAGTTCTAACTGTTTAATCCTTCTGTTAAATGGTCATACAAATATCTATTATGATAGTATAATATTAAGGACTAGTTTACTGTATAAAAGTATGTTAAAATTAGGCAATATTACAAACGATGAGAACTACAAATATAGCGTAGGTATTACTTATTGTTTTTACTCAAGAAAAATTCCCATTTTCAAAGAAAAATAACTATAAATTTAATGAAAACCGTGCTAAAATTAAAAAAAGAGAAAAATATATTCATAAAAAGATCAATATTTCTTTCAACAAAACTTATAAATTTTTCTTAGTTAAAAATATAACCAAATTGTAATGTAACTTTAATAAATTTTTTTTAAGTGTAATGATTAGTAATAATATTCTATCTACCTACTTTTTAAGAAAACGTTGTAAGATTAAAGATTACTATAATACAGAACTATTTCTTATTAAAAGAGATACCTAATTTTGTGTACAATTAATGGTAGACCATAATATAGAGTCTATATTAATATACAGTAATATTTATTTATTTAAATTAAGGTAACAATCCATTAAATTTGTACAACGTTTTCATTGAAATTATATTTTTATGTGATGAAATATGTAGTGGCTTTTGTAGACACTGAAATTAAAATTAGTTTTATATGGAGAAATTTAAAAATTTAAAACTAAATGCATGAACGTTAAAGCGAATACAAAAAAATTAAAGAAATTTAGGAATAATTTCAAAAATATATAAATTGCTGAGAGCAATATTGATAATACTAGTTATCCACATTTTTAAATTGAGTTTGATTCTAATGAATAGTAGATTTTAAAATAAAGAATTGTTCTAATAATCTGTATAATTTTAAGTTACAACTAAAACTACACAATTTCATATTTCAAACTAGGTTATTATAAATTATTACAAAATAAAAAAATATGATATTTTATATACATTTTATTTACAATATTCCCTTAGTTTTTATTAGATTTATTATTGTTATCAAGTACATACAACCTTTCGCAAACTAAAACGTAATTTTCATATAATGTATAAGTATGCCAAAAACAGGATATTTATGACAAAGTTAAAATAAAATACGAGTAAACAAGCTAATAAGTGAATTTCAAATTATTTTATATAATTTCTATTAGTTTAATTGTTTAATATAAATGATAATTTATAAAAAAAAAATCAGGATATTGAAAAGTATATAATACAATAGTATGTATTTGCAGGTTAGTATGTATAATGAATTAAATAGTTTGTCTCCCCGACTCCCCAGATGCCCTTGCACATAGGTGAATGTTAAATGACTGTCGATAGTTGACAGTACAATATTATAATATATAATTTATATATACCTACTCGTATTAATGCAAGCCTTCATAAAATATAAACACAATTTTAAATATGTTAATTGAACATTTAATTATGAGTATTAATTTTTTCACGTTATAATTTTATCTTGAATATATGAATATATCAAAAGTGTTTGGCTATAATAGCTATATATTTTTACTATTTTATGAAGGGTTAAAATTGAACAATTATTTAAAAATTAGTACAATTGTATACTCCTATATACTTATTATTTATGTTCATAGATTTATTTATTTTTAGGTAAAACGTAGTTTTTATTTTTTTTTATTTATAAATGATAAACTGTAGGTAAGTTAGTTTAAGTTATTTATGAATCAAGTATATGCATCTACCTTTGTAATATTTTACATTCTAGGTATTGTTTATTCAACAGGTAAGATTTGATATCTTCATACATTCACAATTTAAGTATTCATTTTATAATCTGTGAGAAATTTAAATCTGTACACAAATGATTGTTTTCTAAATACACCGCGATTTATCATAATTTAATATTTATAATGTTATTATTGCTTCTGAAAAAATTACTCGCTGTATATATACGTACCTCCTAATTTATTTCCGTCAGACACGGACACTTTTGGTATCCGCGATCGGACTGTATATTGTATATACCTACCTATATTACCAATATAATACCTTGTCTGGCTTTCACTCCAATTAGCTGTGCTCTTAATATTTCGTTTTTTTCGCGACTTGGATTAAGAGGTAGGTTGAATAATATATTTTCGTATTTACACGTCACGACGTGTACTATTACCGCCGAGTTCGGGACATTTCATATTTATACCGGTACACGTTAGTAGTATACCTACTCATTACTCATTAGTCACTACTCCCTATACTCACTTATATGATACCTTGTACCTATACATAGTAATATATAACAGCACGTTAGCACAACTATATATGCATACCACGTTAGACGATGTATCAAAATAATACTACGACAGTGCTGCGGGATTTCTATCTATGCTGTTCTTTCACTATGAACAATGTTTTTATAATTGTCATTCTTCGGTTTGTCGAACTAATAATAATGACGTGTAATAGTGACGACCTTGAGAAACACACATTTTTCCGACCTGTGGCTAAATCGTTTTTGGTATGCGAAAAGCGTGACTACCTTATGCGAAATACAGTGTCAGACAGACGCTATTGAAATATATTCGTAACGGTATGATTGTGTACATATAATATCATAATAACTGCAGTTACGTACATACTCTATGATGAGAGGGGGAAACTATTCTTTTACTACCTTATAATAGTTTTGTTGCTGGACGTAGTTGTACGTAATTTTGAATAGGTATAAGTGTATTAAGCGCTTAAAATGAAATTTTTATCTTTTGTATATTTTTATTATATATATAATATTAATAATATTATAGTATTATAATATATCTCAATCAATGGTATCTATACATGTGTCATCTACGTATCCATCGACGCGATACTAAGGTAAAAATAAATCACAAACTCAATCGAGTTGACCAAGAAATGTGTGGGTGTTCGAGGGGGAGTGTATAGCTCCATAGCCGTATAGGGGCCTAAGATAAAATATAGTTCAATCTGTATCGTTACAATGGGAACATGACGAGCGACCAAAAACTGTGGCGTTTATTTTTATAAACGATATAGGTAGGTATGGGTATTAAGTCGTGTTGCGTCCAAAGGTAGACGACTTAGCCAGTGGTGTATTTAGGATTTTGTCAATAAGGGGGGATATACGTTGGCAAACATATCATTTCCTCGGTGGAAATATCACTGCTGTTTCTCAAAAATGTTGAGTATTCATATACTTATTATCAGTAAATACATGTATACATTTATAAAACTGTATTCTTTAGTTTAAAGATTGATTATTCATAATTATTTTTTTATAAAACGAAGAAAACTATAGGAATATTATTGATAAATGTACAAATTTATATATAGGACGAAAACAGTAAACACTAGCGCACTAGCGCGGGTATGAGTCTATAATGAGTAATGAATTATTATGCTACATTAAAAATAAAATAATGCAATAATAAATTTATAAAATAACCCGTATTTTAATGTTTATTTGTATTACAATTAATTATTTTAATTTATTGTTTAGGATTCCTATTTACATATTATATACACGTGCGTTATTGCCCTGCAATATGTTTTTTAATAGCAACCAAAACACTTATTATTAGAAGCATAATATTAGTCGGATGATGGTTGTTGACAATAATGACGATTGACATTTTACGAATTACCATACGAATTGTTTTCTATCATACTTGACAGTATGTAGGTATTGTATACACTAGGCTTCAACCATAATGTTTCCAAATGCTTAATATATCAGTATTCGATATTATAATAAAGCGTAGCGTTTTCAATTACTTTATTCTGTATTTCTATGATATAGGAACAACATTATTATACCTATCAGTAAAAAAAAAAAAAAGAACAAGGGGATTTATCACTCATATCAACCCCCCCCCCCCCCCCCCGTAATATACGCCACTGATTTGTGTAATTAAGTGTACCTAATAAACTATAATATCGAAATATCGACTTGAAAATTGCGCACATTTTCGGTTCCTCCCACCACTAACACTGCCAGCTGACGGGTTTCGAACTTTCGACGGAAAACCGTGAACGCGCGTATTGGCTACGTGTACCCACGACGACGATGCAGGTACTCGCATTCCCCGTCGCGTTATCCTTATCGCTCGTGGAGGAGAGCACGCGTGGGCCGCATCGCTCGCACCGCACCACTGCAGTACGGCTCCGGCCGCAGGTGGGTGGGTGCACGCGGTTCGCGTCAGCAAGCAGCAACGCTGGTGGGTTGTTTCGCGTCACACATCGCTCGGCAGCCGCGTCGGTTGATAATATCCTCTCCTCCCCGCCGCCAAAGCCGTCGGTCGTTTTGCTTGCGTGGTGCCTTTTGCGCCTGCGCGTACGTACGTGGCGTTATCACCGTTCGAACCGTTATCAACTTGTCGGGCTGGCGGCGAGTCCTACTCCGGTCGCGCGACGTCCACATACGATCGCTTGACACGATATCGCTTAGCTACAGAGCGTCCGACACGGCGGTACACAGTCGTCTGGTCCGTGCGGCGTCATCACGTAGCCCGTCGTCGTCACTCATCAGCTGCAACCGATCCGCCGCGCGCCGTCGGCTGCCACGTTTCGACTGGGTAACGCGCGCGCACACGCGGTCGGTCGGGCGCGGATCCGTCTCGTTCTTCGGTCGTCCGCTGTACCCGCAGGACGTTGTGTGATACGTGTCGGTTTCTGCACGCCGCCGCCAACGTTACTCGGCGGACGGGCCTCGTGCCTTGCGAAGAACACACCTCCCAGCCACCTACATAACATTGGGAAGTCACTGTGTTGCCGCCGCCGCCAACATGACCGGTAATTACGAATTCATCGTTATTATTATTATTTTCACGACACGATCGTTGTCCCGATTTCGAACAGCACGACATCAGGCGGGTGTGCGTGGCGTGCGCTCGTCCGATTTTGACGAATCGCGTGCACCCGTAAATCTGGAACACCATATAGGTAGAGAGGCAGGTGGTACATGTCTACGCAGATTCGCTACAATATGGTGACACGGATTTGTCGTTTACATTCGTGTTTTTGCGGTTTGTTTACGAATTTTGGGCTCTTTGCTTATCAAATATTTAAATGATTTCGAACGTATTGCATTTTGCTCGAAATTAACTTTTTTTTTATTTTCTTTGCGGGTAGGTTTATCGTCTCATACCTCATCTATCTAATCGAATATCCTTATAGATAAGTAGAGGTAGCTAGATAACTTTTTGAATGAGAACCATATTGTACGAAAAACATAGATACCTACTCTTCAATATGTATTTCATAGTTAGGTACTCGTGTAGCTTTTATAACGATTGAAAATAATTATGTAAATTTGATCTTATTTCGTCCATGACATATGCTTTTGAGATCTGTAACTTGTGTTTAAAAAAAGCAGGTTTTTACACTTAGGTAATCGCATGTTAAATCTAAATGCTAGAAAAATGTGAAAGTAATTTCTTACATATATTATAAAGGTTCAATTACTTATTTATCATTTTTTTTCCAAATTAAGAAATATGTTATGTTAGTAAAAATATTAGTATTAACATGTCATTCCTTTATATTATATTCATTACCTTTTAGTAGGTTTATTTTTTATACCAAATTTATTAACAATTATTAAGAGTACAATATCAATTGACGTGATCTTATGTATTTTTTTTCATTATTATTTTATTTTTATAAATTTATAAAAATATTAGTAATTAAACATTATTTAATTCTAAAAAATCATACATTGCTTATATTTAATTTTATCAGAAATTAACGGAATATTTATTATTTGATAGGTACCTAATTTAACATTTTTCTATACTGCTATAAATTAAAAGTTTGGTAATGTATACTAAAGTATAGTATCAAACAAATATTACTAAAAGTACATCACTGAATCGCCTAAAGTTTTTATCTCTTTCCTTTACAAATCTAGGTCAATTGCCACCTGTCTGTTTTTGGGATATCGAACAATTACAGGTGTGTACAGATTATTCCCACCCATATAATGTGAGAATCTTGAAGTTTCATAAACAATTTTTTTATTTATAATTAAGTTATGAACTAGATTGTATTAAATTATTCTGCCTTAGGTATTAATTTTTTAAAAAAATTTTGAATTTCAATATTGAAAACGGATTTGAATGTTTTAATATTCACTTTAGATACAACAAACAACTTTTTCTGTTTATTTATCTGAAATTCTACATAGTATTCAATTATTATAGCTAAATTTGTTATAAGTCGTTAGCAAATTCTATGTAAGGCAATACGAGGAATCCAAATTTATTTTAAAACCCATATGGCATAATTAAATTTATTAGTACTAATAGTACTCAGTACGTTGGATTCAAAGTAGGTATTTTCAGCATGAAAAAAATTGTTTTGAATCTTTTCAAGTGTAATTTTAAAACTTCCTACCAGCAGGTGGCATATGTTCTACTACTGGGTGATAATTGACTGAATAACATCACTCATATTTGTGGAACAAAAGTACCTAGCAAAAGTATTTAAATTATATAAGTGGGTGTTATAATATAAATAACTATTAGTGTTACTATTCTTATTTTATTATACTATATTAATTAAAAAATACCAAACAATTTAGATCTTATTTCTTTAAAATATTTGCAAGTATATTATTCATTATATGATGCACATGTACCTACCTAATTTGAATTTTACTTTTTATTTATATATAAGTATTATACATTATTTATGTTATCCCTTAAATATTATTAAATGTTACTTATTTATTTTTCAGGTTCAAAAATGTTAGCTTTAATTTTAGTTGTGTTGGCACTCAACACAGTATCAATTCAAGCATGGGATTCTGATCAAATGGAGGTTTTTGATCTGGTTGAAGAAATGAATAATATCAATTTTTATCAATTTTTAGAAGTACCTGAAGTGAGTATTACTGTTTATAACTACTACTTGTACCTATGCAATTGTTATAGTAAATTTTAACTTATTTAATTATCAACATTTTTTAATTAGGTACTTTTTTATTATTTTTTTTTTAAACCACTTGTTTATACAATTTTTAATAATCCCACAAACTTGAAATATGTTATCATTGATTATCAAATTTATATTTTTTTACATTCTTGATTTTTAATCAAGTAAGTATAGTAATTGAAATGAAAAAAAGTCTGAATTTTTACAATTGCAAGAATTTGTGTTAAATAGGAAAATGATAAAAATGTAACTCAGTTGTAATGGGTAGGTGGATAATTAAGTTAGCTTTAACATAAAATATTAATGATAAAGATCCAATATTACACCCAAGCTGTATAATGATTTGAATCCACAAAAACTCGGCATAAATAGTTGCAAAAATTCTATTTTTTAACTTTTCTCCCAAAACTATTATAGTTAAAAAGTTGATTTATAGCTCATTTAAAAGCGATTATCAAGTGGATACAATTTTTCACAGTTAAAAAAATAGTTATTTTTTGCTAGATTTTCATTTAGCGTAGTTGGTAGATTACCAAATCTGGAGAACAAATTTTATTATTTGGGGTCTTGTTAGATTCACATTGGCTAGAAAAAGTGCAGTGTAGATTTTCCGAACTTTATCTTTAATCGTTAACTCACTACAAAGTTATAAAGCTGAAAAACATAAAAAACGCCCAATAAAATGTGTTTTAATTTTTTTTGAAGCTCTGTAGTGAATTAACTATAAAAGATAAAGTTCTGAAAATCTTCACTGCATTTCTATTATCCAATGTGAATCTAACAAGACCTCAAACAACAAAATCCACTCTCCGGTTTCGGAGGTCTATCTTACTAAATGAAAATGAAAATGAAATACATTATACATACATACATATTGTATATTTCTAAAAATTGAAAATCAAGAAAATTTATATGCCGATTGTTGATTTGGCATGCGTTCTTTTTTAAATTTACTATTATACTTAAAATATTTAAATAGAGTTAAGTTTGTAATAAATAAAATAGATTCAAAAAAATTTAAATCCTCTAAATATTCTTTTTAACATATCATATTTAAAAAGTAGATATTATTATTACTTATTAGAAGAGACAGAATTTTTATGTTTTTATACATTTTTGTTGAGAGTATGCAGCTCTAATTAGATAAGCTTTCTCGATGGTTAATTTTCCTATGAATTGATATACAAAAATTTTTTAGCACATTAAAAGTATATTTTAATGTTAAAGTGTATTTTGTACAAAATAATATGTTTTAGGGATATATTGAATATTGCCATATTGAGGTTTAATTTGAATATTTCATAAAAAATGTAATTGCTTATAAAAAATGAAAAAATATATTTAACCTCCGCCAAGCCCTTAACATAAAATAAGTTTTAATTTTTTTTTTTATTTAAAACTATTATTTTTATTTTTTGAATTCATAAATTTGAATTTTAGGTATGTAATTATGTGCTACAATCACACATGTAAAATATAATTATAGTATACATTTAATATGACTGTTTGAAATTTTTTTAAATACTAAAATTATTTGAACTATCTTTAATTTTTATAAATTTTTCATTTGTTTTTTAGTATTTAATTTTTGCATATAAAAGATCATTTCAATGAAATTATAAAGCATAAAATAAAAATGTCATACTTTTAAGAATTTAGGTCCATATAAATTCGGTCTTAACTTCTTATTAGTATATTTATAAATGTTTTCCCATTTTAAGTATTTAAAATACTAAAGTAATAAGGCTTAAAAGTATAATTACATATTTGAATGGATTTTTTTAAATTTAAATGTTGTTTAATTTTTTTAGGATGCTAATTCATCAGCAATACGACATGCATTTAGAAGGATGTCATTGATATTACATCCCGATAAAAACGACTCTCCAGATGCAGAGGCCAGATTCAGAGAATTAGCTTCAATTCATGATGTTTTACGGGACCCTGTAAAACGTGGTCATTATGACAAAGTTTTAAGTGAAGGGTTACCGGATTGGCATCATGCTGTTTATTACTACAGAAGAGTTAGAAGGATGGGTTTCCTAGAAATGATTGTTATTCTCTTTTCTATTATAAGTGTTGGACAATATCTTGTGGCTTGGGGATCATATATAGAAAATAAATTCACTGTGGTGTGTATTCATGGTTTAATGTTCATTATTATATACTTATTAATTATTTTTTATCTTAATAATTTCTAGGAAGAGTTATTGAGTTCAAAAATTAAAAAAATTCGAAAACAAAAGAAATATCGAGGTGATTCAACACTACCGCCGGAATTTGATGTTAACATACCAAAACCTAGGTTTGTTTATTTGGTTTTAGTTTTTATTTAATATTCATAGTACTTAAATCATTTTTCAGTTTGAAAAATACACTTCCGTGTCAATTACCTTATTGGTTATGGATATTTATCTTAAAATCACCTTCACTTACAACCTCAGCCATATCATTTTTGGTCACAAAATTCAAAGAAAGAAAAAACAACCAAAAGTAAGTACCTATTTCATATTAATTATTCTTTACACACTTGAGAGTCAATACTGTAGTAACCTATTCAATATATGTGTTTCTTTTCAAAATAAAACATTTTTGAAGTTAATATTTATTTAATATCTATATGAAGATTACTAATGTATTTATAAATGTAAATTATTTTCTAATTTATGATTTGGATTAAATCACTTGTTTTGAAACACAATTTAATGATAAATCTTTTTTTCCGCATTAGTTTATTAATAGTACTCAACAAATTAGTTGTATACATAAGTGTTAAATAAATTTATTTTTTCCATGTACCTAATTATAAATTATAATATTTAAATCCAAGGTATTATATTATTTATATTATTAATGTATTTTGTCTCACAACTAAATCTTTTGGGTGATAAATTATAAGAACTAAACCAGTTTTCTGTAACGCTAATTGTTTTTTAAATAATAATAATTTGTTTCATGATGAAAAAAATAGTTGTAAAAGCTAGAATTTAGATAGTTATTTAATTTGTATTGATCTTCACAAAAATTCCATTTTTTTACATAATATAGGTATATAATATAAAAAAAGAACATTATCATGATTTTTTAGTCAACTATGTATATTTAGTTTTGGTTTTTAAACCAATAATGTTCAATTTTTTATTTTCATAACTAAATATAATATAATTTTTATTTCATTTTTAGAAAAGTGGATTTTGAAAAACCAGAACCAGTTATACGTGAAAGAATAAGACGTCGTAAAACGCCATATAAGATACCTGAAATTAATGATTATAAAAACACTAATGGAGATACGCGTGGAAAAGTTAACACTGAAAAAAATGATACTCCAGCAGTTGCTGGTGGTCTATGGACTGATGAAGATTTATACGAATTGTCACAGATGGTAAATAAATTTCCCCCTGGTACATCAGATAGGTGGCAAAAGGTCGGCAAAGCAATGCAACGTCCTGTTCCTGAAGTTGCATACATGGCTAATAAAATGAAACAAAATGGGTATAAGGTGCCAACTCCTGGAGAAACAGTTGAGTCAGTAATCACTGAAGAACCGAAGAAAGTTAAAACAAGAGCGACAGAAAACGCTGAGTCAAGTGACAATTCATGGACTCAAATTCAACAGAAAACATTGGAAAATGCTCTTATTAAGTTTCCTAAAGGGTCTACAGAAAACCGCTGGGAAAAGATATCTAAATGTGTACCAAATAAAACTAAAGTAAGTATAAAATCTAAAATTAGTTGTATTATTTAAAAGTATTGTTCTTTGTAATACTTCAACTACCAATGAATAATATATTTTATTTATTTAACTGTAAACTTTAATGAATGTTTAAATGTTTCCATAGGAAGAATGCATGGCAAGATATAAAGAATTAAATGAACAAGTGAAAAAGAAAAAAGATTCAGTTGATGATGGTGTAGAAAATGTTGAAAACGATACTAATGAATCGTGAATTATATGAATAATGCATTTCTATATACCTTGCTTTTATGTCCCCTGTTTCTTCTTAAGTCTGATTTGGTTGTGATTATTTAAGCTCATATTATAATTGACATAACATCAGTGTGTGTTAATAGCCAATTGAAATGTAAATCCATGTACTAAATTAATATTAACCCTAAACGCTTCAAATGACTATTGTCAATCTTACAAAAAACTATTGATCCCAATTAAGATATAATTTATGATAATTGCCCTATTATGTTTTAACTATTTTATTCATTAAATAAAATGTATGTTATACCTTTTTAAAATTAATATACCGTGTATATATATATAATGTGCTAAATCTGTTTATTCTGTAAAAGTCTTCATTAATGACTTGGGTATTCTATCGTCTATTTCATTTGGCTTATTGTTGTTTTAATATTTTCTTTTGTTATCCTATTGAAGTTATTCCTTCTATGTTATTACATTATTAATGAGTATACAATTATATTAATAAAAAATATAACATATTATTTTTGATGTGTAATTCAAGTTACATATATATATATTTTTTTTTTACTTAATTATAATTATAAATTGTATAATTTTAAAAGTTACAGCATTTAATTAGTCTCATTGGTATAAATATTTCAACGTACCTTAATCAGTAAATACTAAAATTAATATTATAATGTATTTTTACATTATTAGTTAAATAACACATGCACCTGTCTTATGATCAGAGGTTTTTATTAGTTTCAATTATAACTAATATAACATGAGACCTGCATTTAGTTCTGATATATATGATGATGTTACAATATAATGGTATAAAATAATATAAATATATTTAAAAAAAAATTGTAGCTGTTAACTTTAAATATACTATAGCAATTATGTATTTTTTTTATAATTAATTATGAAATATTATTTGAATAATAATTATAAATAATAGATTAAATGTTCAAAAATGTATATAGTATTACTCGTAGTAATCAATCAAATTTACAGTATATGAGTAACTATGATAAATACAAAATTGCATGTGTATTATACAGGGTTAATGGCAGTACTGTAAAGTAACAATGAATAACATTTGATATTAGTAAAAAAAATTTTAACTTCAATTGTTTATGTGTTGTTTAATGAACTACCATTTACCAGTAAATTTTATTTTAAAATTATTGTTAAAAGTTAATTACAAATTTAATTTAAACTATTTACAGTTTTATAATATATTATACAAACTATTAGTCTTGATAACAATTATTTATACTGATTTCTCATAATTTCAGACATTTATAAAAACTTCCGCCGTAATAAGTGATTTTTTTCTGATAATGATTGTTAAAATAATGCTGTAAAATATATTACTAATAAATATTAGTATATAATCCGTAATTACCTATTCATCTAGTTAAAATTTGGCAATTGTTGTATTGTGGATACATTTTAAAATTTTGATTGAGTTTTACAAATTAAATATTTTATTACCTTGGCCAGAATTCAAGTATTATGTAAACTTGTTAAGTACGTATTGAGTATTAAAATTCTATTTTAAGGTCTACACTTTAAATTATGATTTAAACATATTATACTTCACATCAAACACCTTATGTGTCAGTACAACATAAATATTATTAATAAAATTTTCATATCTAAAGAAAAGAAACATAATTCTTTTTATTGATTGCAGCAGAATACTTTTGGGGTATAATTTTTAAAGTTATACATATAATTATGATGGTTAGTGGACATAGTAATTTTATCGATACTATGTTATAATATATTTTATAATTATGTGACAAAATAGATATCTACATTTTTAAATGAAATAAAATTAACAAAAGTAGTTAACTCCAGTAGATTTGGTTCAATAACCCTTAATGGAGACCTGTTATTTTGAGAATATTTTATATTATAATATATCCAATCAATGAAAAATATTTATTACCTATATCTTATACACGTTGTTTCATAAAACAAAAAATGAATTAAATATACTACGAGTTATACTATATTGTTAATTATTATAATGTTCATAATAAGTATATTAAAGAATAATAGAAATAAACATAAAAATTAATAAAAAGATTCCCTAGGAACAATATTTTTGGGTTTCAACAAAATAGGTTAGTAATTAAAATCATTAAAAGATATTTTAAATTCTTTTTTTTATATTTGAACTTCAAATATCAATAAAAATTATTTTGATTCCAATATGAACTATTTATGAATATTCTTGTTTTAAATTTTCAAGTCTTACTTGGTAAAGTTGAACATTTTATACATGATAACAAAATAATTTGTAAACTTACTTTAAAACTATGGAAATGTTTTTAATTGAATACGCTGTGAAAAAGCTTTCTATAATATTATACTCATTTCAAAATAATTATTCAATGTTATAAAAATATTCTGACAGAATTGTGGACACAAAAGTAATGTTATCTTAATATTATTTCATAATGTTCTTATAATATTACTTTTTAATTGTTATAATTTCCATAAAATAATGCTTATAAATTCCAATAATGAAATAAATTGTTGCTGCTAGATTCATAAACATGTCAAATTACTTAATCATATTTTTAGTGACCGGTTTCTCAAACATGTATCGATTTGCATTTTGTACAGGTTGAGGACTTATAGCTAGAAACTCTGTAATTATCATTTTCGGTATCTATGAATTTATTCTTTTTTAATTCAAAAAGTACTGGGCAAGCATTAAGACAAACTTTTACATCGAATGATAACTGATAAGTTATAGAAAAACCATAGATAATAAAGATCTTTATTATCTATGAGAAAAACTTAAAATTGAACTAGGGACTTCTAAGAATTTGCATGTTTTTCAATAATCATTTAAAAACATAGCTATAAGTAAAGTATAAATTTGTTTCATAGTCACACTAGTTAACATTTAAATTTAATAGTTGCATATTATGCATACTTGACATTTAACCATTTTTCATTTATAAGTGTGTATATTTGACAACTATTTATAAAAAGTTAAGTTTTATAATTCAAAAAAAAATTTTAATTTTAAATAGATTTTCTGGACCTGAGATATTATGATGATGGTTTTATTCATATAAAATAATTATTTGAAAATGTGTGTTTGTGTTAATACTCGCCGATTATTTGCATTGTTACTTTTCGGTACACCGCAAGCGTGATTCAAAGAAAACAAATAGGAAAAGAAAAATAATAATAAACAATTTATAATTTTAGCAATTTTGAAAATATTATCTAGGTATTAAAATAAAAAGATATTTTTCAATACTATGTTTTTATTTTGTTTTAATGCATATTTATTAGTTTTTTAGGGCATAAATACATGTAAGGTTTTTTAGCGCATGAAGTCCCTGGCAGGCACGTATCCAGGATTTTATTTTTTTTTTTTGGGGGGGGGGGGGGGTCGAAATAAATGTTAGTTCAATTTTTATATAATTATTTATTTATGTTTATATAATTATTATTAATTTTAGTTACAATACAATACAAAATACATTCTATTATTATTTAAAATTTTCAACTGATGTAATGAGGTCTATAATATTAATTTTCTGTTTTTTTGAGCCATTACATCCAACACTTCGTCTGTAGAAATAGACACTTCCCAATGAACTGACAGAAGAGCAAGTCCCGTTAAACGCTCATTTCCAGTTTTGTTACGAAGTAATGTTTTTAAAGGTTTTAGTGTTGAAAATGAGCGTTCAACTGCTGTTGTAGAAACTGGTAGTGTTGCCAAGATTTTCAATAAAAAATGTATGTTTGGGTAAAACTTTGCATCACACGCATCTAAAATATCCATCATTTCAGTGGGTTTTTTGTCTACATTTACCCATTTTTCACACCATAATAAAAATTCAGAACAAACAACTTTTTCAGATGTACGATCTTCGTAAAATATTTTTAAATTTTTAAATTTTGAAACATTTTCATTTAAGGCAAATTTTGGTAATAGGATTTCAATTGATGACAAAACAACATCGTTTTGTTTAATACAGTTTTCCAAATTTAAAATGAAACCGTCTATCGATGGTACAAATATCGATGTTCTATAGTATTCTTCCGGTGTGTTACAATCATAATTATCTCTGTGTTTTTGGTTATTTATAATGCGTGGACATACAATTTCTGAATCAAAATATAGTTTTCTCAATTTATTAGCATCTTGAAAAATAGATGAGAATGTTTCAATATAGTTATTTCTTAAATGTTTTAGTTTATTTATAATGTCGTGAGCGTAGTTCATAGCAGATGAAAGGTCACGTGCAGGATTTTGTAGATAATGCGATAACGGAAGCGTAAAGTTTAAAAGATGTTTGCAAACTAACAAAGAAATAATAAAACTACTTTTTTCCACTGCAGCTAAAATTAAAGATGCACTCGAGGATACAGAGCGGTTTGTTTCTTGAATATCTTGAAGACTGATTATAATTGGCTCAAGAAGTTCAAAAAAAACATTAATAGCATCTTGTCGTTCTATAAAATGCGTTTCACATAGACCAACCAAACGAGTCCTTTTAGATTCAGGAACATACTTTGAAATATTATTTTTAAGAGTATGACCGCCTAAGGCATTGTTTCTAAATAAATTTATAACATCCTTTATAATGCCGAGGCTATTTCTTACACTTGAGATTAATAAAGCTGACGAGAGTGTTAAATTCCATCTATGAGCTGCGCAATGTACAAACATTGCTTTTGGATATTTTTGCCATATTTTAGACTGAACCCCATTAAATTGTCCACTCATGTTTCCTGCGCCGTCATATCCTTTCCCAACTAAATTACTCATATCCAAAATTAATAGTTCACACTTTTCCAAAATTAAATTAGCCAAATTTTCTCCAGTAAGATCATAGGCTGGAATAAAACATAAGAAATCTTCACGTGGTTGGTTTTTAAAATTTATATACCTAGCGCATAGAGAAAGTTGTTTAAGTTGTTTTTATTCTTTTTATCACATAAAATTGTATAACAACCAGATTTGTTTATGTCAGTGACTAATTTTTTTGTTATTAAGTTTCCACATATTTCAATTATTTCATTTTGTATACTAGTATACATTGTATACTACTATACAATATATGTGGCAACTAGTGAACCAATCTTTTCATGGGATCCTTTTCCTACATAGTCGTTACAAAACAAAACGCAATATTTACAAAATGACCCGTCAAATACTTTTGAGTATGATAACCAATTCCATTTTTGGAACCATTGATATTGAAATTTAAGTTTTTTTCCATTAAATTCACGAACAGGAAAATCATAAGTCGCAGTAGGTACGTATAGGAAATTCATAACGTTAGTTTTAAATAAATCGTTGTTGGAGGTATAATTTGTTTTTTCAAATAATTCTATTGAGACCGTTCCGATATCCATGTTAATAGTACTCACATTTTTTACATTCACAGTTAGCTCAGTTGTGACCGTCGTATTTTCTTCAAACTCCTCACGTTTCGAGTCATCGTCTAACCGCGGATTTTTAACTGCTGGTTTGAAAAATTTGTCTAATGCCCCTCGCTTCATGACAATTAATACATTATGTTAAAATAACGTCAAAGTATATTATATTATTATATAAAACTATGCAAAAAACGGAACTCGTGTTTGTCTCGCACAGTCGCACTCAATACTCATGTATGATTAATATCTCGTGAAACCATGAAATCCAATACGAGATTTCCGATAACATGTACAAATATCACATATCTGCGATAATATTGTTCGATAATAATTGACGTTAAACGACGTTGTTGACGTGGCAGTGTGTCGGCCGTCGGGTCTCCGCGATATAATTCGACCCATAGATAATAATATTCGACCATTCTATAGTGGTTTATTTTTGTACCACAACACAATAACATTTTTTTGAATAATACGTATTTTATTTTAATTTAAATAATAAGGATAATGATTTTATGTGCCGGTGCACAAAAATTTCGGGGGGGGGGGTCTAGACCCCATGGACCCCCCCTGGATACGTGCCTGGTCCCTGGCGCTATTTGTAACTCACAAACCGGTGAAACACGATTGCGTACCTACAATTTTTATCTGAAACAAGTACTGCTGCCATTTGATTTAAACTAATAAAACGTATAATTTAAAATTAATCCGAAAGATCTCATCGAAGTTATAACGCTCAATTTCATAGCTCCCATCCTTCTGGAAACATGTGCGAAAATGCAATTAGTATTTTTAAAGTTTGGATTAAAAAAATTAAAAATCTGATTTAATTTGAATTAAAGAAACCATGAAAGAATATAATAAGTACAAAATTCGTAAAAATATTATAAAATTTGTCAAAAATTAGTTATTTAAGCTGTACTAAGGTATAAGATTTTAAATTGAATATACACTTATACAATTCATCAATTTAACCTTTTTTTATTTTTAATATTTTGACTTCAGTCATTTTTTTTCAATTTAAATTTTACTGATCAAAAATAAAAACTTAAATGTGGCTACGTTGCACAGAAAATTATAAGCAATCGTTTGATTTTTAAGGTAAATATTTAAGTTAATTGCTTAACATAATATGTAATAGTTCAGTTAACGGACTTACGCAATCGCGTTATCAAAAAGGTGCATTGTACGAAATCGCGGGGTACTCCTCACAAACATGGTAATCGACTTATCATATTTTTCAGTGACCGATTTTTAGATATCCAATTACCATTCACTAACGAATTTTCGGTGAAACGATTTTCGCTCGACTACCTCGAAGGCGGCTCCTACACACCGGATTCGAGTTAGGTACACGTGCAGGCCGGGCAGCTATTATTAATAATAATAATAATTAAAATATAATAACTAGTGAAATAACATAACAAAAATGTTTGTACTTTGTTCACATAAAACACAATTTTCAGTAGCTATCATCTTAATATAAGTATATCTAGTACTTTGTTATATTACGTATATATTCGTATAGTCGCGTTACAGAGTGATTCTTTTATCAAACAACATTTTATTATTTCAACTAAAGTTAATACATATATTTTGAAATAATGAGTGGCTCATAGCAAAAAGAATCGTACATACCTACCGAATATCCGAACGCGTTACTAAATGATTAAAAAAAATGTCGGATACTTGTATAATATTATTAAAAAATATACCTACCTAAGCATATTATTATTATATTATTCTATGATACGCCAAAATTGTGCACAGCAAAATAAACGACAAATAAATCTTTTAGTCTGCTTCCAAAGCAAACGGTGTCTAAATGTAACCGAATGAATATACTCCGGGCTCGGTTTCTGCACTTTAAAATAAATTAATTTGTTTTAGAATAAGACATTAAAAACTTACTTTTTTGAAGACAATTAAAAAACTTAAAAAGTGTAACGATACAGATTTTTAGTAAAAAAATGTAAGTTTATTTTCATAAAAATTATATTACAGCGACTTTTCAAATTGTTCAGAAAACAATATTTTTGAAAATGTATATATAGGTACTTATCGAAATAATGTGTATGTGTGTGTGTGTGTTTTTTTTTAAATTATTGGTGACTAATTATTACTAAATACAAGTAGGTATTGTGCGTTTTGAACACAATATTACAATATACATAATAATAGTTCATTCACAAAATTTAAATATCATAATTTCCATGGTTATTAATAATAAATAACAGCTGCAGAGTTCCTGCAAGAATGTTTACGTATATTATAAGGTCAGATACTGATAATGCTATTACAAATTGCAATTAATAATTTATCGAGTAATTTATTGAATTAACCCTTTTGGTTACTGTTGAATTCTGGTTTATAACATATTATTACAAAAGTGAAACTTTCATAAAGGTTTGAGTAGTTTATGGATACTTTACTAAACCGCTATTAAAATCTAGGTTTTAGTAATTTGAGTAATTTTACATTTAAATTTAAAAGGTATTTAAATTTTATGAGCAATCAAAGAGGTTACTGGTTTTCAATTAACTATATTTAATCTAACATGTAGTTCTTACATGTATTTACATTGTATAAAACCGTATTTTAAATTTTATTTTTAGGTATAATTTTAATTAGTTAGATGATTATTATGATTTATTAATATTATTTTAATTGAAATAACTGAATAATTTATAAAGAAATTAAAGTATAATATTATATATAATGTTTAACGTTTATATATGGATATATATTATATTATTATTTATTAGCGTAGGACGAATATTATAAGTTTTAGATTTTCACAAGTAAACTTCAGTTTCATAGATATTTTTATTTTTGAACAATTAACTAGATATTTTAATATATAAAAGAAAAATGTAAATCATTTTATTTTTAAATATCTTAAAGTAGTTTAATAGTTGCAAGATTTTAATCTGAATAAATCTACTTATATGTTGTAAGTATCTGCTATAAATACAACGAATGATAAAATATTATATAGTTACATTTAGAAAAAAAATATGAGAAAAGAAAAAGAATTATTTGTTTACTTTACTCGATGAATACTTATTTATTTATTTTTTCAGGTATGGAGAACGAATTTATTTTAAAAGATCTCTATACTATTGATGATGATTTAGACGTATATTTAATACATTAAGGTTGTTTTGAGATGAGAGAGCTGTAACTAATAGGTTTGAGTGTGGGAGGGCTTTTGCGTGGTATTTTAAGTATGCGTGTTCATCAGTTTTTTTAACTGTTTGTATTTTAAGATCACTATGCATTGGAAAATTAAAATGGAACTTTATGTAAAATATTTAAATAATTTTATATACAACAAAAGTTTGGTTTAATTTGGTTTAGTTTATAGTTTATAATTTAATCTACTCAATATTAAATGAAATCCGTTGTTCAATGATTTTTAAAAAAAAAATAAAAGGGATTATATCTTGGATTTTTAAAACATACAATAATAAATGAATTTAAAATTTAAAGAGAAAAATATACAATTTATGGAAAAATACATTTTAAGATAACGACATCAAAACCTCAAGAAATAAGTAAGTCGATTTTTGATATTTAATATACGATACTTTAGGTATTAGATTAAGTTTAATAATTTAAAAAATAATAACATATTCGATGTATAAAGTATAAACGGACACTTTACCTATATTATGTTAATCTATATTATTAAAACATTTTTTAGTCACATTTTATAAAAGATACGTTATAACTTTATAAATAATTTAACTAAGTTATTTTATTAATTTTTGAAATCCAATTTTGATATAATAATAAAACATATTATAAGATTTATTTTCAAATACCCTTATGTAATATGTAGGTACATGAAAAATAATAAATAATTTGATCAGTTGACTGTGACGAAAGCTCCAGAAAAAAAAATACGGTGATTTCATGATGTGTTATAATTAATATTATAAATATTTTAACGAATATTTGTATGTATATATATATATACACTGCTTGAATGATTAAGTTATTTTTTTAGAATAATATTACTTCGTAATATACTATTAGTTATGCGTGTAACAGTTCGAGTTATTATGGAAAACAATAATTACGCTCAGATCGAGCGTGAGAAGTTAGCGATAACTTTCGGTATAATATAGGAATTTCATAAATATTAATTTGTAATATAAATTAATTTTGTTTACTGATCGTTTACCATTAAAGTCAATTTTGCGTTCGTAAAAAATATATGTCATCTTATTATCTAGATTACAAAGATGGGTGGTTATATTCAAGATTTATAAAGATCTTCTTTAGAGATCTTGGGTTATATCGTTTAGTTATCAGTAAGAGATTCAAGATAAATTGGAATGGACATAGATAACACAGATACCTACATTATAAAGACTTACAAAATTTTACGAAACTGATAAAATTGTTGTTAGATATATTCTGTCATTAGAAAATTTACTAGTAAAATACATGGAAGTTAGTAAAAAGAAAGGTTTAGATGAAATATCATTAAAGATAGATCAGTAAGTAAAATGTGGTTGGAGATCTGGAGAATTATGGTAACTAGATTAATGATTGTTTGGTTTTAGTCGATTTAGGTAATCGCGTGGCAATTCCAGTCATTACGAGAGGATGTATCTAACCTTACCCAGTGTTATTATATAATAATTATATAAATATTGTTCGTTCAAAAGTGCTTGAAAGGTCATAAATATGGTGGCCAAATATTAGTGGAGACATAGAAGAGTTTTTTAAGAACTAAGTAGAATGTCAATGTAATCAAAATGTTAAGAATGTAAGAGAAAGATTATATGAAAAATGCATTAGATTCTTAAAAAATAATATGCATGGATTTTTTTAACATAAAATAAGTTAAAGTATCAATAATTATTATTGAAAATTTTAGTAAATTGATTGAATATTCTACAATGAGAAGTATAACAGTGACAAAGGAATCAATATTTTTGATGACTGATTTAGCTGTTTTGGTGCCCCAGAGACTATCATCGTTATTGATAATGAGTAGACCATAAGAGAAAATGAATTTAAATAATTTTGTGAAAAAAATAGTATAACATTTTACTCACAACTCTAAATTAAATAAAATGAATATAATATATAATCTGGAGTAAAATGAGTAGATCATGATATGGTCAATAAATTATTAATAAAGAAATTGTGTGTTGAGAGAGATGCGAAAAAGATTAAATTAAAAATAAATTATATTTTGTAATCATATCAAAATACACTTGTAACAGTTAGTACAGATTATAGACTATCTACTGTCTAAATAAAAATAACTAAAATACTATTTGTCCATATTAAAATCACCAAATATTGGAGAAATCGTTAAGCTTGAGAAAAATAACTAGTAACGTCATTAATTACGAAATCATTGATAAGGCCGCTGTTCAAAATAATTTAAAAGGGCAAAGATGGTTTGCTAGTCATATTAAATAAATCAAAAAAAAAATCAGGAACGTGTAAATACTTACAGGTTCAGGTTGATGTAAATTTATGTTTATGCATATGAATAAACTAAAAAAAGTTATCTAAATGAATCGATATATCTCAAAACAATAAAATAATAGTATAACATGATTATTATTGAATTGGTGTATTTTAAATTTTATATGTGACTATGCAATATATTTTTAAAACTATTTAAATTAAATTACATTGTGAATAATTTCATTATGTACCTATGCCAAAAAAATATCGTAGTAGGAAAAGATGTAATGTATATGTATAATTTATTAATATGTTATCGCTTGTTCTGTAATATTTATCAGTAGTTGTTAGGTCGGTTATCTGTATTATGTATATATATATATACACACACACACACACACATATATATATACACACATATATTATATTACGATATTATGCTGCTCACCGTCGTACTTTATTACTAAATGAACCAGTTGTTTATCGTCTATGCTTGTGTGTACACTCTCTCTTCACATTCAAAGACTTAACAGTGACCACGTTATTCTGCGAAAACCATTTACTTGTTCGTTGTACGCATAAAACAACACAACCAGACGTTGTCGGTTCTAATAATAACATATTAAGGTCTCGCCATTTTTTATTCAACAGAACCCGATAAAACACTCGCGAATACGGCGACGTACGTACACTCGTAAACGTAATAACATCACTAAAATGGACCATTCCACCACTACCAGTCAAACCGAGAGTGTGAGCGAAAAAAAGTATCAGTGCGCTGTGTGCGTTAAATCTTTTTCCAAAAGTAGAAGTCTGACGGCACACCAACGTATGCACACTGGTCAGAAACGCTACCAGTGTGACTTATGCAAGAAGGTATTCGGCAATAGGTGGCATTTGAAGGTGCACTGTCGGATGCACTTGGACGAAAAACCGTACCAGTGTGACGAGTGCGACAAATCGTACACTCAAAACAGCGCACTGATTGCACACCAGCGGACGCACACCGGCGAGAGACCGTACCAGTGTAGGGTGTGCGGCAAGTCGTTCAACCAGAGCAGCACGCTGACCGCACACCGGCGGATACACACCGGTGAGAAACCGTACCAGTGTGACCGGTGCTACAAGACGTTTGCTCAAAGCAGCGCGCTGGTGACACACCGGCGCACTCACACGGGTGAGAAACCGTATCAGTGCGATGTGTGCAGCAAGTCGTTCAACCAAAGTGGCTCACTGATGACACACCAGCGGACGCACACGGGCGAGAGACCGTACCAATGCGACGCGTGCTACAAGTCGTTCAATCAGATCGGCGCGCTGATGACACACCAGCGGACGCACACGGGCGAGAGACCGTACCAATGCGGCGCGTGCTACAAGTCGTTCAATCAAATCGGCGCGCTGATAGCTCACCGGCGGACGCACACGGGCCGGATATGAGGTCTTTTTAGACCTACGACTGGGAAATAGTTGTATTTAGGTTATCGCGATGCGCGATCATTTGGAGTAGCACCTATAGTTTTTCAATGGAAATAAAATATTTTCAATGAGGTTATTTTTTTTTAATTAAACGTCTCTGGAGAAAACACTGTGTCTTTGTTTTTAATTTTCCGTTTAAACTATTGAATAATAGGTTCTTTAAACTATGCATTTTAAAAACATTGTAAAAATGTTTAGAAACAAGTTATGAGACGGTGTTGTTTAAAGTCATTTGATGACTCGTGTCATCAATGTAAATGTCATGTTCTTTTGAATTATTGTATTTAGGAGTTTTCATTCTATTTAATTAAATTCAGTGCTCGAATTGGGAACAATTGAGTAGAGAAGCTCAATCCAACGATTTAAAAACTGCGTTCTAAATGCACAATTACTTAATACAGACCCGTGGGGGGCTTTGACACCTCCCCTTTGCTAACTTTACTTATATTCTGAATACCACTTTTCGGCTACACAGAATTTTAATTCTACCTTCATACTAGTCCATATGTACAATATATTATAGGCAAACAACAGTGAGATATTATAATTAATTAATATGTAAATTACAAAAAAAATATATAGGGCAATAGAATTGATAATAATATAATAAATTAATAAACTATTATTAAAAATTGTAAAATTCGTTATACTATAAATTGAAATCCAAATTTTAATAAAAATTCTTTGGACATAAGTTTGTGCCGTCCCCTCGTCCTGTAAAAAAATAAAGTTGGGGTACGTAAAAAATATAAATAAATAGTAGGGGAGCTTCGCCCCTCT
Source organism: Rhopalosiphum nymphaeae (assembly GCA_036289425.1). NCBI lineage: Eukaryota > Metazoa > Arthropoda > Insecta > Hemiptera > Aphididae > Rhopalosiphum > Rhopalosiphum nymphaeae. The sequence continues at coordinate 9,694,633 of JAZAQC010000007.1, read as the reverse complement.
GCGCACCCCTCCCCCCAATTCGAGCGCTGATTAAATTTTACCAGTATCGGTATTACTATGAATTAAAAATAAATAATTTAATGACATATTTAGGTAATATAGATTATATTATTATAGTACTAGTGTATTTGTTTCTTATTTCATTATTTAAATAATAATAATATTATATAACGTGAAATAAAAACACAATAAAAAATGTTTAGCCATTAAAAAATAATAGTGTTTGTTTGGGACGGTGTTATACTGACAATATCAAACAGAGATTAGTATTGTGAAGACCGTCTCGTTTTGTAACATACGTACAAAGTTTTCTATGGTCGTCGGTCAATGTGGGACCTATACAAGACGGTCTATTTTATAAATAATTATATAACTATGTATTTAATGTTATAATTTAATTCAAAAATAATTGACAATTTATATAAATTATTATTATCCTTGCATAGTTGTATCTACCCGTAGCTATAATGTTATTAATGTTATTATACCTATAGAGTCCAACGACCTTCCCCCATATTTTATATTGTTTAATAGTAAGTTATCCTACAACCACGTTACAATGTTGTAGTTATTTCATGTAATATAGAAAAAAATGTAAAGAATCAAAATGCGATTCAAATCGGACAATCAGTATTTTCTATATTGTTTTCTAGAAACATGAATATAAATTCTTCATTTATATTTATTTTGATTTCTTAATTTATTAACCTCAAATGTAAATAATACAATTTATAATAATATATAGGTGTTGCCGGTTTCCACTAATACCGTTATCGGGCAAATTAAAAAAATGTGATTCCTTTTACTGACAGTTATAAATTATAGGAACCCTTAATAATATTATATTTCTTAGTAACTATAATGTATGTTTAGGTAGGTACACGCGCCATACAGCTAAATAATAATTGTACATTTTCAACTATATAAATCATTATGCACGATTTTTTTTAAGTTATTGTATAAGTACAATAAATAATAATATTATGAAGATATTATTGTAGGTACCGAAAAAATAAGTACAAAAATATAATTTTATCATATAACTTATTAGTTATTTTATACCGTTCTTACACTTATGTATATGGTAATTTTTATAATAATTTAAATAATATTTATAATGTTCATTTTTGGTAGAAACTAATGACATTCTAATATAGCTGGTTTATGATATTAAAGAGCAATAATCAAAAAATTAAAGTGTACATAGAGAATTTATAATACAATTAGAATAAGTAAATAATTTTTGAAAAGAAATAGGAAATACTTGATAATTTTATCAACAATTAACAAATAAAGAATGACCAGTTTGATTATGCAGCGCTTAATTTGAAATTGTTCTCATAATGATAAAAATAAAGTCCAACAAATTTTGTAATTTTTTTTTTTAATGTAAATGAAAATGTGTGAAGTAAACTTATTAAACTTCAATGATCTTAATTATAATTTTATTTGATATTTGTACAAGGTATACATGAAAAATATTATTTTAATTGCAGAATTTGATAACTTCATTATAGATACATATTTTTAGAAACCTCTCATACATAATGCATATTTACAGTAAAAAAATTATTTATACAATTATCTATCCTAAAATTATTTGACCAGTTGTGTGTAGTCATTAATGTAAATTGAAGTTTTGACAGTAAAAAGGTTGTAAACTATTGTAATTTTATAGGAACGTGAATATAGGTATAAAATATTAGGTCATATACTAACAGCATATTAATATTATTTTTTAAAATTATTTGTGGGATTATTGAGAGGAAATAGAAATCATTGATCTTTCTATTTAAGAGGCCGCTAATAACATTTGTTTTATTTGTCTATTTCCCACATATGCAGGAATAAAGATATTCCATATTTTTACGATTACAGTTCTCTGGTTCAGTTTAGAGGAAAGGCGCTTGTTATATATTTTTATCAAGAAAAATACTTTCTGTGCATAGACCAGATTGATTTTTAATATTTACTTTTTTGAATAAGTTATTAATGGCTCAAACTTAAAAGATAATTAAAATTATTTTAAATTAAAACATATTTATATGTATAAAAAATATAAATATAAAAAATCTATCCAGTGATAATATTTGTTTAAAATATAAAATACCATAGCCACAAAAAGATTTAATAATTTATTATAATAACAAATAGGTATTTTAGAAACTACACTTCTATACCTTTAAGCGATAACCATAGTCTGTAGGGCGTAGACTTAATGTTCATTTGCAGGTACTTGAGCTTTGAGGCATTCATTACATAGTTTTGATGTATCGTCGATCATTGTCACGTGCAGCTGTGAATAGATGACTGGTATATTATACCTATATACTAAATATGAAATTTATTATTATTTTTTTTTGAATTGCATAACAAAATCTTGAAGTTATTTTTACAACCTGCTTTTAGCAAACTTAGCTCTCAGTTAAAAAAAATTGCATTGTATTGAAATATATTTTTTAATACTATACAATTTTGATGGGTAGAGTACATCTGTCTGAGTATTAGGTACTTGTAACAACTTGAGCTCTTTTAGTTGATATTTGAGGATTAATTAGTTAAATTCATGTTAATATACCTTTAACGATAATAGTTAAAACTAACTCATTGAGTATTTTTTTGTAAATTTAAATAAAAATAACAAATTAATTGATTTACTTAATTTTTATTTACTGAAAAATCTGTATTTTATTGTCTACAAATCTACAATACTCAACAACTAGTATGTATTAAAAAAAAATAAAAATAGGTAGTTAGTATGTTGCATTTTTAATTAAATGTTTAGTTATTTAAAAAATAATGGCTAAATCACTATTTATGACAGTAATAATTATATAGTATAAGTTATATTTAGAGAATGGCCAATTATTATCTACCTAGTTTTTAATTTTTTGAAATATCTCTAAATTCTATACTAAACTTATAACTATAATTATTAAATATAGTTTAAATTTCTAGCCTCTATAATTTTCCATGTTAGGCTTACGTGTCATTATTATAATATTCAGTACTGTATTATACACGTCCCTGATTTTTCGTATAGATTACAGTTCACTGTATGAAATTTTTGATGCAAAAATATGATATGATGAATAAAAGTCACTTGGAAAAAGACTTTAATTATTAATAATAATGAAATGCATAAAGAAATTTTATATTACGACCTAATTATTTAAGCTATACAGTTTGAAAACTCTGTTAATAAAAAATGTCAGTAAAATGTTGGAATTCTATATTTTTAAATTTAAATTTTTGTAAGGTCTAGTTTTTATTTCTTATACTGAAATTCTTTAACATTATCGGATATCATGTCAATATTTTTGTATAATTCAAAATTAGCAATTAATATTAACAAAATTAAATGTTTTGTCAATGATTTGAAAAATTTATTTCAAAATGTTTACAAAACATTTTTCATAATATTATATAATAAGATTAGTGTAAAATCATATATTGAGATATTGAGATTTTATCCTTACTTTTATTTATTATTAGAAGGTATAGGGTAGCTATTGTTAAAAATTAATTCACGTACGCAGTACTAGTAATATAATAGATAAATATAAATTATTTTAGATTCTGCGTACGAAACAATTAATATATTTATTTTTTATGATGTACTTTTTTTTATACATTTTTAATATTCATAGGTATACAATTTTGAAAATTTAATACGCGATTTATTTAGACTAAATTGGACATTTATTAAGTACATATAAAATATTAATTCAAACTATATTACGATTTTCGTTAAGTATAATACATACAATATTAACTATAAAAATTTGAAACATTTAATTGTTAAATAAATGTAGGGCTAGAATTTGTATGTAAATAAATAATTTTACTAAAACATGATAAATTAAGCATTGCAAATGATAAATTTATTTCAGGTGATTTGCAATAAAATAAAGCATATTTTATTCTACACATTTTTACATATTTCATCATAAATACATATTTTAACAAGATTTCTGCATTTTTTTTTATACATATTTCGTAAATATTGACAATTTCAGTGGTTTAGTAGTATTATAAATTTATATTTCGATTATAGTACTCGTAAAAATTTTAATTGTATACTACATTTAGGAAATAAGTATATGAAAGTATCAATTAAATATTAATAATTTGATAATAGTTTATCTTATTTGTTTCTGTTCGATAACTATACTTTAATGATCTTAGATTATACTTTATATTTAACAATTATTAGACAAAATTATTTACGAATTTACAACAGTGTTAGTACTTGTGTTCAAGTGATTGTGAAAATATCTTTATATTTATTGTTATATTTTTTAAATTAAATTGATTAGAAATTAAAAACAATTAATTGCATATTATTCAAAAATTATTTAGAATTTAATTTTAATTTTACACGTTAACATAGTTTTAAATATTACTTATTAGGTATTTTTTATTTTATACTAGGTATATATTTTGGCCATTTTAATTACATATACATATATGTAAATATTTTGGGTTTTTTATTACATATAAATCCCAGCCCTATATATAATATTATCATTTTTTATATCTAATTTTATACTTTATGCAGTGGTGGATTATTTAAAGTAATTGTTTCATATTTGAATGTGTCGGCGGGTAGGTGTCTGGGTCCAGGTTGGTGTCTAATCGTAAGACTTCACCGCAAATATTATAGTTGATAATCTAATATTCTTTCAAGTTTTCACATTCGTGCGTGGTCGTAGTTATTTTAGTTTTGTTTTATCTTATAATTACCTATATCATATTCAAAGGTTTGTGATTTGTTGAGGGGGGAGATGTGGGAGTGAAACCCTCTGCTGTTAATTTATTTTGGTTCAATGAAGAGGTGGTGGTAAAAATATTTAAAATTTACAATATCCTTCAAAGACTCAAGTAGTTCGCGCCGCCATTGCTTTATGTGAGATACCCGCGGGATGGTTTGTGATGTTAATGTTTAAAGATTTATTTTCACTAACTTTTATCCGGGGTTTTTTTTTTATTAAAACTTTTGATATCCCAAAACCCAATAGTTTCATAATTAGTTTGTGTTTTTAATTTTTGTATAATACGTAACATAAATACATTTAAAAGTTATGAAAAATCAGGTACCTATAGAAAGTAGGGTATATACCGTAATATTATTAATATTTCAGAAGAATAAGTTAACACGTAGGTCGTAGGTATAGATCAAATTGAACGTGGTTATCAAATAAGTTGTAAGTTTGAATTAAAAATTAGACGTGACGTGTGATTGACCTTTTTGACCTGGAGTGGGGGATTTAGCGGTCATCAATGGGCGATGATCCATCGTGCGCTTGCCTTCTCAACGAGTTACTTGACAGACACGTTTTTAAGTATATGTATTATTTCGTCCGGGATTCTGTAGGATATGTTGCACCTAATTATGTCGTACCCATATATAACAAAAATAGTACAGTATAAATCAAAATACCTTTATGATGATACGGCTGTACCGATGAAAATAAATTCTTATATGTTGGAAATGTGAGCTTTAATTACGTATTTTATTTATCAAGCAAAAATGTTTGTTCTTATATTTTATCAACAACAAAATCTAAAACAGATTGCCCGTACATTTGTTCATCGCATAGGAAAGTACTAGAATGGTATTTGTAATTACATCAAACTATAATATTATAATATATAAGTGTACACTTTTTAATGTATAATAGTCTGCCATATAACTGATTCTTTTTATATTTTAATATTATAATAAAATTAATGTATTATATAATAATAAAATCATATATCTATATAATATAATATCATATTCTTATATTATATACATTATACATGTGCATTATATAATATTATATAATATGTATAATAATGTTATATATGTATACTGCTGTACATACAATAATTAAATGAAATATAACAACAAATTCCTGTCGTATAAAACAACATATAAATAGGCAGTGTAGCGCATTGTGCATATAATCGACGAACCAACCAAATCACTGTATACATATACCTATTGTTTCATAAGTATAATGTATAGTGAATTTATGAGCTGGATAATTAGAAGTACATACATTAAACATTTCGTTTATGCCTATCACTTAATATTATACACAGTGCCGCAGCCAAGGGGAGGCTAAAAAAGGCTTAAGCCCTCCTCTTCCCCAATGACAGAGGACCATTAATTTTTTCAAATAGTGAACTGAATAAAATATTTTTTTTTTGGCCATTGAATATTGAAGCCCTTTTCAAAAAAAAAAATCTTGGTCACGGAACTATGTACAATATGTATGTATATAACCACTGCTATAACTATAAACAATTATATTTAAATAACTTAATAATATTTTAAAACAAAATTTAGTTCGCTAAACAATTATTACCTTAGTCTTTAGATTATAATAATTAAATTTAACGTTACAACATTTTTTTTTTCAACAATATTATATAATATGTAATAGTATTAAACATTAGGTATACAATATTAGCAAAATCTAATCTATATTATATTTATATTAATATTCACTGTAATAATTATAAAAATTATAATCCTAAAACTGACTAAATAAAATTAATTTATTGGTAACTGCGATGATAACAAATTTAAAGTAAATTTAGACCTTTTTTGTAATAATAGTTACATTGCTCAAAGAGATATTAAATTTAAATCATGTATAATTAATTACAAACCTCTTGCTTGTAAATTCCATTGAAAATGTTGTAAATGACATATGAATTTGGACATTTTTGCTCAAACCAAAAATATTAGATTCTACAGTTTTTTCTTTTTTAATATCGATACAATTTGAATATTGTAGATTATTCATCAATATTGAAACACATTTTGATGTTAATATTTTTCGTGTTTATCCGTTTACCATCTTAATATTTATATTATAATAGATTACTGTTGTTTATACAGTTGTTCGTATATCAACATAAAATCAATTTACTGTTTTTGTTAGTAGGTATATGTTTGACATAATATAACGCTTGTGACTGTCACGGCGATAGCGTTGTTATGTTTCATAGCATGTTTAATGTGTATAGAATATAACTGAAGTTGACTAAAGCTTCGAGTTAATGACTAAAATTTTTCAAAAAGAAGTGGCGTCAGAATTGAGATCTATTTATATACTTACTATCTACTAATTAAATTTAAAATGATGACAGGCTTTCGATAAAATATGTTTAAGAACAAGTTGTAGAATACGTTCGTGACAAATTATGTTATTAAAGGATAAGAAAATAAATATTAAAATCTTCAAGATAAAATTTTATGATTGCAATAAAAAATAAGATTAAAAGTTTAAAAATAAATGGAAAGAAAATCACTGGGTATTTAAGATTGAGGGTAAACATATACAATAAATTAATTTTTTAAATCGTGGAGGTGGTAACAACATTTTTATGTATGGATGCAAGATATAAGTGAAGAGGTACAATAATTCAAATGACTATTTGATAATCATATATCCCGAATTACGATATATTCTATGTACTACGATATAATCGTATAATTATAAAGCATGGCTTATTATTGTAATCAAACACTACCAATTTTTAAAAACGAATAAAAATTATTAGCAAACATGATTAAGTAGCTTATTATTAGCTACATACATAGTTAATGATGTGTAATTTTCAAAAAAGTATAATGCTTATGAATTCAGTTGAATTATTGCTTGTTTATTTTGTATTATTTACATTGATTGCTTTTGAATAGAAAATGGATTGAAAATTATTATAGTACTATCAGTGCCGGATTTACGTATAAACTACACAAGCTATAGCTCAAGGCCCCCACTGTCTAGTGTCTAGGGGCCCTCAAAAAAAAATTGTTTAAGTAAACATTTGTCATATTCCATATGACATTATGTAATCGTTATATAGGTATGAGGCCAATACCAAAAAAAAAAAAAATTAATCACACAAAATAGATCAACACGGAGAAGTTTTTCGTGTATTAAATATTATTATTATTAGGCAGTAACTATTTTTAAATTTGTTATAAATAAAAATAATATTAAGTTAAAGATTTATTATTTTAATTATTTATATACTTCTTAATTATATTTCAGTTTATCCCTCTGTATTATCCCGTATTATCCCTGAAAATAATATTTGGCACTGACATATAATCATATGCGGAGTTAAAAATACATTTTGGGGGGGGGGTGGGAGGAGGGGCTAAAATATTTATTTATTTGATTTGGCTTTTCTAATGGTATAAACCTTAAACAATGTATAAAAAATCTAGGAGGGCTATGAATGATTTTTTTATTGGGGGAGGAGGCAAAGACCGCCTATTACCGTCTATGCATATAATATCTATACTTATAAAAGGCACCATATCTCAAATAGCTTAGGTCCTTATTAAGTCTAAATCCGGCCCTGAGTACTATAGTATTAAAATGTGATAACTTAGTAATTACTCTAAAAAGAATTTTAATTTTTCAAATTTTTCTCTATATTTTCAGTTTCAAATCAATAGTCATGGTATATTTAATACAAAAAAATCATAATCAATTCGAATTAATAATAATTTGGCATTAGTGTGGAATAATTTACAAGTTTTTAAAATGACATCATATACCTATTAGATTTGTGGATAAAATATATATGGATTGACAATATTTCTTATTTTTATCTACCTACGTGTTAATAGTGAAGTAGGTATCCATTTTGGCTCAAAATACTAAAATATAGTATAGTTATAGAATTTTAATATGGTAAGTACCTACTTAGGTCTATATGGTACCTCGTAAGAATATTAAACTGCTTGATAATAATAACCATTTTTCCCGATTTATGTCTTAGCTATAACAGATTATAATATGTAAGTATATATAAATATTATTGTAATTCCTAGTTTGATAAAGTAGATATAATATATTATACAAGGCAAATGAGAACCATCTTGATTATGGAATGAAAAATAGTTTTGTTTGAGCCATGGCATTATTTAGGTTTTCTTGATTATTCTGTACAGAATAATGCATAATCTATAACGCAGTATCATCATATAATTTATAATGAACGTTGTTCAAAGCCATAAATGTACGCTAGAAGAGTGTTTCTTCGAGCAAATTTATACAGTTCACAAATCCGCATAACTGCCCACGAATGTCAAATTACTTAATTATTTGTTCAGGAAGACATCGGTATCACTGTCAAAAAATAACGTGCTATTTTTCAATGAAATAACATGTTTGTATTGAGCATAGATCTCAATTTGTTTTTCCATTTAAAATTTGTTTATTAATCTATAGGGAATAACTATTAGATTACATTGTATACTATTTAAATTTAAATTGTGTTTTGAGCAGAGGGATTGCATGTTAAATTTTTTTCCCTGAAATGTATTATATAAATATAATAAATTACTTAATATTTTTAACTGTTATTATTTTTTTCGTATGAGTAGACAAAAATAGTTGACATATTTGAATCATAAGAAACACCGATAGTATGACAAAGTATGGTAAAATTAGGTTTTACATTAAGTCTATAATGTTGTTTAAAATCTATTGCACACTTGGGAACAATGATCATAAACGAACAAATGAGAATTTAAAAGAGTATAACGTTTAAACAAAATAATGAAACCCAAAACAGCGAAATAAATTAGTTAAAAACCAAATAATAGTGATTTTTATTAGAAAATAATATATACCTATTTATTTTTCAGTTATACATACCATTAATAACTGACGTTCGTTGGTAAATTTATAAATAACTAGTACATAAATAACACTTTTTTACTCTCTCAAATATTTCCAAGAAATAAATTATTATTTTTTTAAGGGAGAATTTTAAGCATGATGTGAATTTATCATAGAAAATATAGAGACCGTAATGCAAATATTCTGAACAATTGTAAATATAAAGCATTAATACAGAAGTGTACACAACTAATGAATTACATACAGATTCTTCTGACAAACATTCCAATGTACCCGAGATAATAAATTTCGAATAAAAAGAATGAATTGAACAAACGAAACAGTAAGTTCACAAGATAATCCAGTTAAAATTATATAAAATCCAACAATTACGTTGAATGGTATTTTTGCTTGTATTTTATAAATTCTTTAGACATTTTTGTCCATCTACTATTACATTTTGATATCTCAATAAAAAAAAATAAAATAAAATTTTAAACATCGTTCTTAAGACAAATGTAGCTTTAGGTAAACACTTACATTACTTACCTCTTAATTTAGCATATTGAAACAATATCATGACTCATGAATATGACCTATGAGTGTAATAATAATAATTATTATAAAATAAAAATTGCAATTATTTATTTTATATATTATAATTTATTCATCTATTTTGGTTTCATTACTATGATATTGCAATTTCCATCTTACCATTTTATCGTATATCGACTAAAAATACTTTTAGGAATCAAAAATTATACTTTGCATCTTCCCAGACAAAATCACCATTTAAAAATGAAAAACAAACCTGAGACTTGGGTTGTTTTTGATATTAAAAATAATCTTTCTAATTTCATGGTACTAAAATGTTAAATTGAATATTGAACACAAATGATCTAATTTTTATCACTTTTGTTATGTGAAATTTGAAAAACTGCGTAGCCTTTTTTTTGAAAGGATACTAAATAACAAACAGTACTTCTGTTTTCAAAAATAAGGCTTCTGTACAGATCGCAGCAATAACAATTATATATTGTAATATATTGTATTTAATATTATTAATAATAATAATAATAATAATCCTTAATAGTAATAATAATAATTATCATAAAAATAATACATACTAATAATAAAAAAAATACTTATCATCATAATAATAATACAAACAATAATATTAATAATAATAATAATGGTATACGCATAAACGACGTTTAGTTCGTTCGTAAATGTCGGAAAAGATAATTTTTTATATAAAATGCGAAGTACGCAATAAGGGAATACTTCTATGTAATGTTTCATCTAAACAAATGAAAAACCCTAAGCTGAACTGTCTTATTAAAAGGACACTGACAGTCTGTATGTCGGTATCGAAAATAGTACCTCGGGTTAGACGTTTAGTCAAACGTTTTTATTCTTCTTTTTTCCTGACAAATAAAACTTTTATGACTTGGTAAATGTGTAATGTATAATATATAATATGTGTGTATGTGTATTATTTTTATGTGTATACGTATAATAATATGTATGTTGGCAGTCACGATGGCGGTTAGTAATGAAAAAAAAAACAACATATTATTGGATACACATGAAACGAAACCGCGACATCGCGTATCTGAGGTATGATGCGGTGGCAAACCGACTTGCGACAAGTAACACGAAAATGTTGTTTGAAGCTCGACAGGCACAATATCATAAAGTAATAATAATATTAAACACCATATAGGCACACATAATATTATTATCATCATCACGTAGCATAACGGATTATCGTAGTACTTATTTATGGCCGGTTCGGCGACGGGAGTATTACGAATAATAACAATTATAATAATAATAATAATAATAATAATAATAATAATAATAATAATAATAATAATAATAATAACAATATAATAAATATTAATAATAGCCAAACGTCGATTGAAACTATTAAAAAACAAATAATAATTTTTTGTCACAATATTTTTCCCATAGTTTTCAAAACATTAACCTCGCGGAGGTCAAACAAACAACAACCGTGAATGTACCACGCACATACAAGGTAACTGCTCGCGCGTGTGCGTGTGTGTGTGTGTGTGTGTGTGTGTGTGTACATCGACGACATTTACGAATAGGCGTGTAAGGATGCAATAATAGCCCCTAAAGATGAGAAACGATACCTTTGTCCCCATCACCATCAGAAAAACAAGGCGTGGGGTAGCAAAAGAAAAATTCACTGTCTGTTAGTACCTATACATTTTTACTATTTCAATGCAATTTATTTTTATCTATGGCAATTCAATTAATTTTAATTTTTATATTTCAAATATATTTTGATGCACCTGTTATAGTTGGTTTAGATTACCAAATGCCGCCTATGCGTGTGTGTGTGTGTGTGTGTGTGTATGTGTGTGTGTGTGTGTGCGTTTAACAACGTGTACTTATATTATAATAAAGTATTTAAATGTTAACCTCTTCGTCGGCGCGACGTCTGTGCAGGCGGTCTTCTCTGCCGGATCCACTGCCGCCCGCCGTCGCAGCAGACGCGCCTCCACCGTCCTCGTCCTCGTCCAGCGCTTCCTCGTCGTCCTCGTTGGGCAGCTCCTCGTCGTTCTGCCGGTACCCCGGATGTTCGGATATACCGTAATAGTTGCCGTTGTATATGATTCCATACTCCTGGAGCACGTCACCCCTGATGGTCGCCTTGATAGTCCAGTTGTAGCAGTCGGTGGCCTCGTAGTCGCGGTCCAACCGCTCGACGTCCACGATTTTTGAGTTGAGCCGCTCCAGTATGATGCCGATGTCCTTGACGGTCAGGTGCCTGTCCTGCTTGTCGACCAGCTGGTCGATGAGCAACAGGAACTTTTCGCTGGTCATCGAGTCGTCCTCGATGACAGTGGTCTCGGTCTCGGAATCGGAGCTGTCGGACCGGTGTTGCAGCTGGGGCGGCGGAGGCGGCGGCTGAGGCTGGGCCGATTGCTGCCTGCGCGCGGGCGACGCGGGCGGCGACGGCGGCAGTAGCGGCGGCGGGGGCAGCGGCGGCGACCCGGCAGCGTCCAGGAACCGGACGTGACCCTTGGGCGACGCGCGGCGCGTGCCGTCCGACAGCGACGACGAAGCGGGCTGGCCAACGGACGACGGCGTTTGCTGCGCGGGCTGCTGTAGCGGCGGCGGCGGCGGCGGCACGTGGTGGCACTCCTGTATCGGCGACGTGGCCACCGACTTGTGCACGGCGATCCGGCGGCCCTCCTCGTGCAGCGCGCAACAGTGAAAGTCGCACTCAAACCCGTGGTGGTCGGCGGCCGACGACTGCTGCTGCATCGGTATGTTGTGCAGCGGCGGCGGCATCATCCGGTCGGCGGCTAACGGTCCGCGAGACGGACTGTTTGACCGCGACGAGCCGACGCCACCGCCGTTGGCAGCCGAATGGTGCGACGGCGGTGGCGGTATGAAGTGCGCGCACTCGGACGTGTGCACGTGTATGGCCGCCGCGTCCATGGAACTGCTGCCCTGCTTGGACAGCCGGCGCCCCTGCGGCTGCTGCAGCTGCTGATAGTGCTGACCTGTTAGACACGTGACAAAGTGACGGGTGCGTTATTTTTTCCTCGTTGTAATACTATCGCAGTCAGTGAGGACAATAATCTTTTACACGGGGAGGAGATACGTTTTAGAGGACGTCGCATCCGCACGTGTTGTGTCCGTATTACACGCGTACGACATAGACAAGTACGCAGTCTTAGTATAACTCGCTCAATTTTGATTCTAGAGTAAAATATATACTCTATTATAAAATTAAAAGATGACAATATTTGGGAGGTCAAGACGATGAGTTTTTTCAAAAAAATTAAAATTTTGGAAAGTTAAAGGTTATTTAAAAATTTCGAAATTTTCGATATTTCTAAGTGATATATAAATTAATGTTATATCGGGAATAATGGAAAAAACTCATCGTTTGGCCCTCCATAATATTGTCATATTTTAATTTTATAATAGGTATATTCACTTTAGAAACTAAAATTGAGCGAGTTCTACTCTGCGTAAACGCATTTTGTCTATGTTGTACGTGTGTAAGACGAATTCAACACATAATGTGGTTGCGATGTCCTCTTAACGTACGATACTCGTTGTTTCAGAAGACACTGACATTTATGATAAGTTTTTTTTCTTCGATTTAAGTCATTATAAAACAGTGGTTCAGAAAAATAACAATATTATTTACTATATTTCATTGTTATCATTTTTTATATTATATACATTTTAAATTTAATATTTCGAAACATTATATTATTAGAAGTACCTATTTAAATCCATTAAAAACGAATTTCGGTCAATTAGTTTATAATATACTTGTTACGTTTAATGTATAATGCATAAGTATACAATTTAGATGACTGTAGTACTGGACCAACATTTTAAGGATGAGTATCTTTGTATACCATTCTATTTAGCTCATCTAAACTTTAAATACTTATAACTCATAAATTAATACCCGTTCAAAATTTTTATAGTATATCGCAGTATTTTAACTAATATTCTTTACTATTAAGACATTAAATAATATGTAGTGTCACAAAAAAAAAAAATTAAAATTAAAAACAATAACAGTAAAAATGGTAAAAATATATATTTTTCCTATTTTATAAAAAAATTTTTTTAAATAAATTGAAATTGTCTAAACAAATATTTTCTAAATCATTAATATATTTTTTTAAATAATAAGTATTTTACGTTTAATAGATAACTTCTACCTCTTATTACAATATTATTTTAACATGTACCTCTGTAACACATGTAGTGTTCGAATTAGAATAATTAAAAAATGGATCACTAATAGATTTTCAGGAAAATAACTAGCATCGCCAATTATTATTGAAATGAATAAATTTAATCTGACTTATGACGGTGAAACTTTTTAACTCACTCGATTTTTAGCTAAAAGTTAATTATGAGTGATTTAAATAGAATACATTTTTATAACAATAGTCATATTAAAAAAAAAAAAAAAATATTAAATGTATCTATTAATTTATATATATATTTTTAAATTGCATTATTCCATAACTATAATGTATTTTTATAATAATTTGAAATAGTATAATTCATCAAATCGAATTCAAATATCGTATTAAATACAATTTTTTAGAGATTACAAAAGTAGTGAATATTGAAAATTTTTTTTGTAAAACAGCTCCATCCCCCTCCAATCGAGCATTGTTTATACATGATCTCTAAAATCGTGTTAGATTTTATAGTGATATAATATTTCCAAAATCATAAATATAAGACTGAAAAAATGTATTTTAAAATGTGCTTTAATCATACTGCTATATTCCGAATACTGATTAGTGATATATAATTACGCGGAGAATAAATTCATGAATAATAATATTTCATATTTTAATGTTTTTTCGTCTGGTAATATTGTGACAGCTGGAAAATTAATTTTAAAACTATTTAATCAGGTTGAATTATTTTTTGAGAGTCAATTCTGAAAACTAAATTAGCAAACAGTTAATTTGAAAATTAAATTGTCAAATGTACATTTTTTTTGCCGTCAACTTATTGAACTCCAAATAATAATTGGCTACAGAAATATCAGACTTATTCGTGAAATATATATAAAATAGTCTGTAGTAAACATGTATTTATGTATTTATATATTTGTACAGTAGTACTTTACTACTTCTATTTATTATAATTATATTCTAAATATTAAATTTACTGTCTAAGAATTTTATTCTCTGGATTATAAGAAAATAGTAATTTCATTAAAACTATTGTGTTGAAGGTATTCCTTTGATGATTCCTTTCTATGCTGGAAAAATTAAAAGCATATTATTCACAAAATGAAACATTTCTTAGTACAAAAGGAATCGCATTGCAATCACTGAGTTTACACAAGTATTATGTAAATAAAACTTGCTGTTTGAGTACTGGTTATAAACTAAATATGGGTCAAAAATAAAATCTAACCCAATCCTCTTCGTTTGGTCTATGAATTAACTAGGAACAATAAATATAAAACAAATCTATTCCGTTTTATCACTACAGAAAATTCGTTTATATGGCCCACACGGTGTAGATATAATATTTTCGTGTCTTTATAATTATACTTTTATATATTTTGTGAACATAAATAGTGATAATTAGTATAATTTATTGGATTTATAATTTCAATTTTATATTTAGTAATGTAATGATGTGCGCTTAAGCAATCATGTTTGTTTTAAATTTAATGTATAATAAAATAATCATAATAATTGTTAGCCATTAAGGATAAAAATAAGTCAGAACTAATATTGAATAGGATAAAATATAAAAGGATAAGATATTACACACACACATAACATTATATATAAGGAGCCCAAATTTTAGTCACACCACCAGATGCGTTATTATTGTTTTTTTGTACAGACGGTCAAAAGCGAGTGTAAGAGACAACGCAGATCATCTATACAGTAAGACATTGCTAGTTATAAACGTTTAAAATATATGTACGTTAATGTGTATTAATAAGTTAAATAAAATTAATAAGTATTATAGTGAATCAAAGAAAAAAGTCTTTTTATTCTAAAATATAAATTGGTCACCTCATTTTACATCTCAGATGCTAACCACGGTTTCAACAGGCAAGTTGCTATAAGAATTGGAGAGGTAATATTACTAAATTATAATATAATAATTAATAACTAATTGTTTTAAAGACATATAACCGTTCATGGTTAATTCAGAGTCTTTTCATTTATTACAAAGTGGCGCCCACCTAACGGCTCTTACCGTGTTTAAAATTCTCGATGTAAAAAAATAATAAATACAAAATACACAATAATACGAGTAATAATACGAGTGTATAAATAAATAAATTTAAATATATTTAAAAAAAAAACGAATTTATAACTAAATTTTCTTTTTTTTTCTTAATTAAAATTATTATAATTATACATTTACAAAATGTATATACTTAAAATAATAGATTTGGGTTTTGTTCTTATATTCAATTTATAACCAATATTATAATTAAAAATAATATAATTCAGAGTCTTTTCATTCATTACAGTAAAAAAAAACTATTGGACACTACTAATAACTTAACGTAATCCAATTATTTTAATTGGGATCATAAAATAGTATACTAAATTTCTAAAGGTCATGGTAATTTATTAAGTAATGAACCTAAATCTATAGTTCAATCGACATAATTATTTGAAAAACCAAAATGACCAACTGGCCAACATTAATCAATAAGTAGCCGTTAGCATTTAAAAAAGATAGTTTATACCTGAATAACATAGTCCTCTGTGAATAGTGAATATAATGTGAAATTAAAAAAGGCCGTCAATCGTGGAATCACCTAATTTATGGTGCAATGTTGATCAACATTTTAATTACAAATTATAATACACCATTTTGATTTTACAAGTATTTTTTTCATACACACCAGTGTAATAGAACTAATATTTATGAATTAAAAATTAAGAATGTTTGTAGTTTCTTCATTCATGTTAGTTATAATTTTAATAAAATTATTTACTTTAAAATTGTATTATATAAAACGATTGTTTTTACGTATTTGAACATAACGTTATATGCTACCTGCTACTAGCGTATACTACAACACTATTTATTAAAATGTCAGAAAAGAAGTGTTTCTTTTAACTTTCAACTTCCAATACACTTTAAACCCCGAGAGCCATTTTAGATTATTTTACTGATACTTCGAAGGCAAAATAATAATTATTATTTTGATGGTAAGGAGTTCTAAGTTAGTAATATTATTTTAAAGGTAACAAATTCTGGCTAAGTTAATAATCTTTTATTTCTTTATTATTATAAATTAATATTGGTTAATGAATAACGCATTTTAATATATTAAAAACCAAATATGTATTTGTCATTATTTGTTAGAGCTGAAGAAAGCATAAATTGTTTTGAGTAAAAAATAAGATCTAGTTGGTATTTTGGTATGTCAGAAGTGAACAATGTTTATTGCCTAGTAATTATCAAAATAATCGGCGGAAAAAATACGATGATGAAACCGTAATATTTATAGAAATTTAGTTTATGATAAAATTGATTTATAGTAATTTGAATTTGTTTTACTATTCATTGTTTATTAATCATAATATTGATGATGTTTTTGTTTGAAAGTTAAATTGCTTTATGTTAAAATACAAAATTTCTCTTACATTATTAGTACAAAAAAATATTGAAATACATATTGTTCAAAATTTTATTTTCTTAATGAAATTTTTAATTCTAAATAAATAAAGTCAACATATGTAAATTAAAAATAACAATTTTTCTTTTATAATAACCTAGTTTTTTTTTATAATTCTAAAAATATTTATCATTGATAAATTAACCATTACGTGAATAATTGATTTCTATACATAATTAATTTTAAAATATTGAGACAAATTTCAAATTATTTTTATCATGAACCTATTCCATTCTACTTATTGACTTGAAAGTGAATTATTTTAGTATTATTTTATATTAAAATAATTGTTATATAAAAAATGCAATTTTTTGGTAAAATTCAGTTCCATTTATTAGTATAATATAAATAAATTATAGAATATTATTAGTAGTTTATGTCGAGTGAGATTTCTATAAAATTATTTATCATTGAGTTTAAATTTAATTTATCCGTTACAATGATCTACTCATTGACACATTCTAAACAACTTAGTGACTTTGCCGATTTTTAAATGGAATTTTAATAATTTTTTTTATTTATATTTTTATTTTGTGCAATGAATTTCCTTAGATTTTAGAAAAAGGTATTTAACTAGATTGACATATATCCAAATTTATCAATTATCAAATAAATAATATTTTTTATTTTTCATTTTTAATTTTCTTTAAAAAAAAAATACTGGTTAATTTTTTTGTGCAATTAATAAAAAAAACCGAATTTTTAATAACCATATAAATTTAGTGAATTTAGTTAATTAGAATAATGTATCTGGAATTCTTACTAATAACTTCATGAAAATATGCGCTTATTTTTGTAAATATGAAATATTCTATTAACCTTACTACCTCAGGACTTGGGGTCTTATGTCTAAACCTGTAAGTACTCAAAACTGCGAATATGTCTGGATTATAATGTATAAATTACAAATTATTTAACTTTGGTTAATTTAAAATGTTGATTTAGTGGTATACTTATCAAAATAATTATGCATACAATAAATTGGCTTGAGTAAGTACCCCTATAGATTACAATTGGGGTAGGAGGTTACATCATTTTTATTAATTATTCATTATATTATACAAAATATATACATTTTTCCACTCATAAAATTCATGTTTTATTATATATTTATAAGTTTTTATGGAAGATTTGTAGTTAATAGTTTTCGGTTCAACAATCAATATAGTGTCCATTTTTAAATTGATAGTTTTTTTTAACAGTCATATTTAGTACTTTAATTACTTATACCTACATACTAAAATCAACTATTAAGTAATTACGTGTCTGAAAAATAACCCAAATAAACTTTGTAATTCTTGATACATAGTACATAAATTAATTTTTATCTTTCGCGTCTTATATTTTTTTTTTTTTGTAAAACCTTACTTATTTAAGTAATACTTAGAGTTTTTTTTTAAAGAACCATCGATAGTAATTTATTTCAAAGCAAGAATGTTAAAATATCCAAGATTTAATATATAAAATTAAATTATTACAATAGAATTCTTTAAAACAATCAAAATACTTAATTTAATATATATATATAATATATTCAATATAGTCGACAATTAAAATGTACTTCAATATTCAAATATTTGATTTAAAACTGTATTTTTTATTGGTTTTTTTTTTTTATTAAATGTAATGTATATACAAACGTAATATTAATGCCCTAAGTAGTCGAAGCAAGACTTTTAAAATTTCAAAACCGATAAAAATAAAATAAAAATATATATAAAATCTACTATATAACTGTGTGCGAGTGTATCTCTTTATTGAGGTATATATAACTGTGATTTATGTGTTAAATTTTAATTCAACGATAAACAATTAAATTAAGAACGAAAATGAAGCTTTCGATTTAGTCTATCGTCCGTTTGCAATTCTTCTAAGAATATTTTAGAATAAATGTATATTGCTACTAGAACTTGATTTGTTTATTAGAAATATGGTACGTTAAACTAACTTTTGCAGAAAATAAATCATTTATATTAAATAATACTTAAATATTAAAATATTATTTCATAAAATATCACTAGTCATAATTAACTTTTAAGTCAATACAGATGTATCGTTAGTCCATAGAACAGTATGAATAGGTTCGTAGTATAAATTGCTTTGCTTAAAATGAATATAGATATTTAAAAAATTATATCTTGTGCTGTAAATAATAATATGGGCAATGGTGAAAACTTTAGAGTTCCATTGAATAATATTCTTTTGATTACAGTAAAATAACTAAAATATTTAATTTTATTTAAATATTCTAATTTCATCAAAATTTGAATTAGCTACGAAAAAAATAAATAATGGTTGTATATTTACCATAGTTTTTAGGTTGTTATAAAATAAACTTAAAAGAAAATTATGTGTATATTTTAAACATGAATTTTTAAAATTTAAAATTTAATTAACTTGTAAGTAAAAAATATTTTGTACATTTTAATAGTTTTTGAAATAATTAAAAAATTTTAAATTTAGAACATTTATAAAAAAAAGTTGTGCTAATGCATTTTATTTTATTTAAATTTGTTATAAAAATAATTAACGCAGGATATTGCATAACATATTAATACTTTGTAGCCGATTAATAATATTTTGAAAATGTTATGAAAAATTATAATGGTATCTACATTTAATATTTTTGGATTAACAAAAAAAAAGTCAAAATTTTCTTGAGAAATCGTTGCTTTATGTGTGAGAAATTCAAGATCATTATAAAAATCAATAAAAAATTTTGATTTTAAGTAAACAAATTTGTTTAAAATTTCATCAAAAAAAGATTTTGACATTAAATTTTAAGTATTTTCACTAAATATACATTTTTTAATCAATTTACCGAACAAAACTAAAATAAAATCCAAAAATGTTAATGTCTAAAAATAGATCAAATATAATCAAGACACTTTAAAAATGATTTCATATTTAAATAATTCTAATACCTATAAAATTTTTTTAAATATTTCAAGTATCCACGGTTATTAATTTTTGAATTACAACAAAAAAACATAATTGAGTAAGACAAAAACTGATTTTGTATACAAATTTTCGTTTTCCCGATTTTTTTTTTTGTTTTTCTAAATTATTAAGATATGTACTAAAATTATTTTACTTTTGATCCCTTAAAATAGCTAGATCCGCTTTGTTACCGAAAAATAAACTAACGTTGAAGATTAAGCTTTCATAACGCTTTGAAAGGTGACAACAGATATAAAAAAATAAAAATAATAAAAGCACACATATTATTCTGAAACTAATAGAAACAGCACTTGGAATTAAAATTTTATTGTTTATAGAAAACGTATTTGATTTAACAATGTTTTGATCATTTAAATATAATTTAAAAGTGATTTCTAATAATTTTATAAGCTCTATTATTTGACTTTACTTTGAAATTTACGTAAAATTGATTTAAATGAATGCACAACTCCATATGAATAACATATACTATATAATTTATATTTATTTTATTTTATTGATTTATTAATCTTCAAAAAAACTTCTTTAAATAAATATATATAAATAATAAAAAACATTTATATATATATAAATACAATTATATTTACACAATTAGTAATGAATTTTATTGTATTTTGGTTCAAATTATTTTATGTCTTTTTTTTAGCCAACAGCTAAGAATAATATTAATTTATAAAGTATATTAACAAGCGTGTGTCTTTGTCTTAAAATAATCAATTCTTATAAAGGTGGGTAGATAAATTAATAATATTTAATTAAACAGATTTGTTTAAACTATTATACACCAGTTATTATGTTTTAAAGTAATAAAATTAGTAAAATTATCTATTGCTTAATTATGTATTCTTATACTGTTGTTTATAAAAGATGTTATAAAACTTCGTTAGAAATGATAATAACTTCGGCTTTCATGATCAAAGAATAAATTTTTAATCAAAAGAGATGTTAATATTTTTGTAAAATGATAAAAAGTAATTATAAAGGAAAGAAAATGTCAAATAAGCGTACAAGAGTGAAAATTCCGAGAAAATTATTTCGGATTTCTAAAATTCTTCATGTTCCTAAACAAATTAATTCCAAGATATTATTAAACAGCAGCAAGTTTTGTAATTTATAATAACTAGGTAATGAAAAACCACGCACATAACTTAAAAATATTATTAGAACGAGACGCTATAATTTGGCCGAGTCATAAACGCCATTTAAAAACGTATATATGTATAGGACGTAGGTCCTACATCTAGATATAATAATAAGAAAAACATAATATTATATCACTATCCTTATATTATTATTATTGCATTTTAAGGATTTCAAAGGAATTATCATAAATTAAATGATATTATTAATTATATATGGAGATAATATAGGTATGTAATATTATATTTACTCGAACCATCGTTCATTGACGGCGGTATGGCATCGTGGTGGATGACCGTGATCTGAGGCGTGGTACCGTGTCGATAGATGGTCGGCACGGAATGTTGCTGTTGTTGGAACGCTTGGGCAGGTTCCCTCTTTAGCGGACCGTTGTTGTTCTCCATCAGCAGACCACCGACGCCGTTTTGTTGGTGCGCCATCGTCTTCTTGGACGGCGACGTGTCCATACCACCGCTGTTACTAGTACCGCGGTAGGTTTGATTGCGTTGGTCCCAGTGCAACACAACGGTGACTCGACCTTTGTTGTCCATTATTTTCCACGATGGTGTCTCGTCTTGCAATTCCAGTGCATGAATCGTTTCGCAGACGATTTTTGGGATTGCGGCAATCGCTGTAACATATTTGTTCGTCTAGTTTACTAATACATAGGCAGCTAACTAAATACGATAAGATTAACCACGAAGCGCGATGCTATGTTCGAATTCAGATTTTCGAAATTTTCAACTAAATGGGTTAAGAACAATATAATTTACAAATGTATAGATTTATATACCTTGCCATGTGACTATAATACATAAGCTAAATTTATTCAAACATATCTTTTTTCAACTGTAAATTGGCGAGCAGACGTATTT
Organism: Rhopalosiphum nymphaeae; assembly: GCA_036289425.1. Taxonomy (NCBI): domain Eukaryota; kingdom Metazoa; phylum Arthropoda; class Insecta; order Hemiptera; family Aphididae; genus Rhopalosiphum; species Rhopalosiphum nymphaeae. The sequence continues at coordinate 9,671,819 of JAZAQC010000007.1, read as the reverse complement.
TTCGAATATGTCGATATATCTATTTCCAAATTTTAAGAGATAGTTTCTAAGATCAGAGTTATTAAAATGTATATATCAAGGATATTGGTCTTTAAAAAATATTATACAAAAATATAAAATAGGTTTAATATTAGATTTAGTATTAAACATTCTCGTAAAATGTTTAAAATTAATAAAATATTAACAGATTGATATTAACTACTACAGTTTTCAAATTTTTATAATAAAAATCTATGTAAGTAATATTATTTGAATTTGAATTTATGTATATTAAAATTTTGAAAAGTCACCTGTACCTATAACAATTTACAGGAAAAATAAGTTATAGGTAAATTTAAAGAATTGAAACAATGAATCTCAGGTAAACTTATAAATTAAAAAGTCAGAGTTAGAATAAATCTATTACCAAAAGAAAAATGTGCATGCTATGATAGTCATGTGCGTCACAATATTGGCGCACCCGTTAAACCACGAAGAATGAGTTTTTTTATCTGAATATTATCTGTGTGTGTGTTTTGGGCGGAGATACATTTATTTTATTTCACTATAACATGCGAACGTGAGAATGTATAGAAATGATGGTGTGAAACATTTATAACTTAAAAAAATATATACATCAGAGTTTGGAGCGTTTAGAAACCCCTTTGAGACTGTCTACGTAATCATTTACGCACCAAAAACTGCTGTACGGTAGCTACAAAGGGTTTCAAATTTGATTTGACAGACGAATTTCCTGGTCTCTCTCTACATATCTTAAGCGATTATAACGGTGGTATTAACACAAAAGTTGTTTATATAAATATAAATAGTTTATTATAGTTGCGTTTTCCATTTATATGTGTAAAGTATATAATGTATTTCAAAATCAGTATTTTGAATATATCTTATATTCCTAATGTCAATTTTAGTTTCCGAGAGCAGAAATATATGTATTATTGTTTACATTGATGGATTTTATATTTTAATTATTTTAAGTTTTATTTGCAATTTCTTTTTTATTGTTGACAGAAGTGGTCTAAATGCTATTATTTCAAACAGCGTTTGAATATTTCTAGACGTTTTTTGTTTTCAGAACGCAGTTAAACAAACTAAAAAAGAACTGGTGATTAAAATAATCGATTTTTGGTTACTTTGCTGCGTTATGTAGGAAAAAAAACAAATTCTATAAATTTAAAAAATTCCTCTGTGATTTATTATTAAGCTATATTGACTGCAGTAAATTATTTTTTAAGATAAATATAAAACATAGTATCCAACGTATCCTTAAAATCTTGATTTATATATTTTTTTAATGTATAATGGCTGTTTACGTTCTGAAATAATTATCAGAAACTAAGCTGAGTTCATAATCGTTTTTTGAATGCGATGATTAATTATCATTTTTAAATTAAAAATAATAATACTCAGTGTATAATATATACGCTAGTCCCGGGTGAAGGGTTTTAAATAAATATTATATAATGTCTATGATAACATAATATGTTGAACCTCCGACCTACGTGTTGCCAGTATAATACTAATTACCTATTTATATTGATTTGTTTTGTGATTTCAATTATTATTATGCATCGTAATTGATTTGTTATAAATCAAAATTAGTTTCTTTTACAATAACACCGCAAAATCCACTACTCTATACAAGTTATAAGCTTTTTTTGCAAAGGAAGTGATTAGCAATATTTTCGAAAACAAAATTCTTTGGGCTTAGAACTCTCGACTATTGTACGTCCTAGTACCTAGGTACACAATATAATGATAAATATTATTTATAGGTACATAGTGTTTATAAATAATGCGTTAACGTAAAAATTTTTCGAATAACAAGTGAACACCAACGATAATATTCATATTTTACTTTTATATTTATACTTACTCGATCTATAATTACATTTAAATGAAATTAATTTTTAATATTATTATTTACTTACGATTTTATTGTATCAACATTTCATTTACATACTTGTAATATTTGCAAATTCATATTATTTATAATATTGAATATTATTTTTGAAATGTTTATAATTTTGTACTCGCAATTTAATATGAAAGAATGATTATGAAAATATTGATAAGAACTCTGGTTTAATTTATTAAATATAAATAAAAAGTCATATTATATTTATCCATTAGTATTTTTAATTTTCTATTAGTTAAATCTTAAAAATAGATCGAACAATATTCTAAAACTCTGCAGTCACGCACTTTTTCGGATGGGGCCCTAGTAGTTTGAATATGTGAATAGGTGAAAAACTCTGATCGAACCATATCACCATAACCTCCAGTAATACCGGCATAAAATTTAATAGAATTTGTATCAATGTTGGTATAAGGTTCGATAGGTTATCTGTGACTCGTTCAGCCGTTTAGGTTATCTGTGTGACTGCAGTCGGTTTGCCGGTTTTAATGATTGTTTTCGTATCCATATTGTACAATATTAAAAGATAATATTTTATTATATTATTTATTGTAGTTAAATTGTTATAAACTGTCCCCGCATGTATCATTCGGTTCAGTTCATACCTATTTCGTCGAATTCCAATTATAAGATATTCCAGTTTGTTGAAAAGTAGTAGTTTTTAAGATTTTTAAAGCATTTCCATTTTCCAACATTCCAACATTTCGACGTCTTAATTTATAGAAACATCTTTTCCCCAGTTTTAATATAATTTTTTTAAATCGTTATAATTTAATTTCCCAACTACAGGTTAAAATAAACTGAATATGACAATGCTATCAATAATGTTGAGCTTAATGACGTATTTATAATTTTTAGGTTTTAATTTTATTTCGTTTTTCAAAAATTCAAATTTTTTGGTTTTTAAAAATATTAAATAAATATTAAAACGGATATTTAAATGAAAAATACGATATTTTTACTGAATGAGTTAATAAAATTAATTAATTAGTTTTAATTAAAAAATATTAATCAATAAAACTTGAATTATTCTTTCATTTCTATAGAGAATAGAGAAGCTTTTGATCATTACTTATATTATTATTTTTATATATAATATAATTATTTAAAAAATATTTAGACTAATTGGTATCTATTTCTAGAAAGTTATTTAAAATTTGTTTCATGGTTCAAGGTTAGCCAATTTGATACAATGTTTCTCATAAGTTGTTTTAACAGTTATTTAAAAATTTTGAAAATACATGTAATCAGTGTTACATATGTATGATAAGAGTTTGTAGTTCGATAGTCTTTTCATTAGGAATTAATTTTTTGCATTAATTTATTATTGATATGTCCTAACTACTATACAACAGAAAAATCACTTTCTTGAATTAATATTAATTTAGACGATCAAAATAAATCATTTCATTTAATTTTGAACCCACAAAAAATTTAGCCCACATATTATGATGGAGCAGAATTGATTCAAATATAAATTAAAGATATTTATCTAATAAATGGTCTGGAAATTAGAAATACTGTTTTGTTAACTAGATTGATTTTCATTAATTCAAAATATCTATTAAAAAACTTTTATTTCAGCTCATTGGTTAAAATGGTATACCAAAAATGTGTTTAAAAACTGTTGAATTTTAGTTTTTAGATTTATTTTATTTTGTTAAAAACTAATATAATTGTAATTGTAAAACAAACACGTGAGAGGAGAGCATAGACTTAGGTTCTGCGTGCATTGCTAATTTTTTTTTATTAAATGTATGTCTTCTGTAAAAATATTCATTATTTAAAAATATAATTATAATGTTATTATTTTTAAGATAAGGAAAAAACATGCCACACCATGATATGTAAAAAAATTTAAGTACATGTATTTATTTGTGTTATTATAAAACTCGGGCACGCACGTCGATGGTTCGGGTTTTAGTAATTTAGTAGCGTGAATCGGTCATAAATTGTATTTAAACCGTAACCCGAGTAACCTCAGTTGGTGAATGGGTATCTGGGTGACTGCAGCCGGTCCACTAGTTTTAATGATTTTATTCATAGACTTATGACATAATATTAAAATTATATAGATTAATTCTAAAAAAATTATTGTTTGATGAGAATACATGTATAATTAGCAGGTATAATTACTCAATTTGGCAAATCATATACAGTCATTAACAATATATATATATTTATTTCATTAAAATAAAAATAACTAAAAAAATTAAAAATTTTAAATATCCATAAATAGATCAAAATGTTAAAATATTTTTAAAATGATACCATAACCAGACAATTGTATTATAAATACTTGATAACAATTTAAAATATCATTTTTTATTAGTTTTTAATTACCTACAACAAAATAACAAAATTTGTTTTGTCAAAATAAGTATGTACATTTTTCTATTTTTCCATGTTTTTTTTTCGGTGTATCTTAATTTTAAGCAACATACATATAATTTTTTACTTTTAACCATTTAAAAGTGGAAGATTGAAGTAAGTTTTCTACTATAAAATACACATACACCTATATCATTTTAAAACCAATGTATTGAGCTTAATTTAAAATATAATAGTTACTATATATAAAAATAACACAGACTATTTTAGGACAACGATCAAACATTCCTTAAAGAGTACAAGTATAATTTTTATTTTAATTATTAATAACTGATAAGAAAAAAATATATATATTACCATTCTCCAAGAGTACTTTAATTTTAACAACAATTGTGGCTTTAGAAAAAAATCACCATACTTTTCATGATTATGTTTTTTTTTAAATTCACTCAGTTCGTAAAAGTTATTTTATTATTACAATTGCTTATTAAGAATAAATACCTGTATTCATAATAACATTACAGTTTAAAAAATAACACAGTTACACAATTATTTAAACTCATACAATACTGGTTAAAATCCACTTATTTAATTGTGTTGAATGTAATTTGTTCATAATTTAAATAATTTAATATAATAATTATACTTATTTACATCTACGAGTGGCAGTTTTATTAGAGAACTTAAAAACGTATAAATGCAATAAATAATAATTTTGTATAAAGAAGCTCTTTTGGAATTGGATTTGTTAATTTAATCTTTGCACTTTTATTGATGCTATTCATTTAATACAAATTATAGTTTTGAACTTATACTTCAGTCTTAAATGTATTGTTTGTATTTTTTTATTTTATTATTTTTTATCACATTGTGTATTTGTATGAGAAAATATTATACTACATTGTTTATTAGTCATTGCACATACAAACGAATAAACCATCGTAGTTTCATCTTTTGCATTATTCAGGCTATTCAGATAATATGCGAGTGCGTCATGGGAGAACTGAATTAAAGTTTATTAAACTGATTTGTAGACCGTATAATTTATCCCGTGTACCGGTAAATTCCATTTTAGACGAATATTACTTATACGATGTATTTTCTTGATTAGTATAACTTAATATTACACTCGGTTGTATCAGATTTAATTTAAGTTTTTATACTCTAGAGTCAATGGAGCTCTGTTAATTTTTTTCAAATGAAAAATTGATTTTCATGATAATTACAAATACATATACCTAATACAACACTTTCTTTAAGACGTGGTAGTGGAAAGATCCATGCACAATATCCTGAAGTCTCTATGCACATATTGTACTTTATTGGATATAATAATGGTGTTTATATTGGTTGAGTAATTTGAGTTTGGATTACGATTTTCAATAGTTATGCAAATTATTGACGATTAGTAATAATGATTATAAGTTATAAAATTCATAATTACCGGTTTTAATGGCATCAACTTCAGCTGGGTACCAGTACTCGTCATTCCTGAGCAATAACACAGTAGTATTGTTTGGCAGTGTTTTGAAGTATTCGGGATCTTCGATTTGTGTACCGTCAGTTTCGAGTACTAATCTAACGGACTCATTCGGCGCGATATTCAGTTTTTCTTTACCTGTCAAAATATACACCGTTATTGAAAGATTTAAAAAAGGAGAATAAAAATTATTAACTTGTGTCAAACTATCTAAATGATATATTTTCATAAGTTATAACGCTATTACGTATGGAGATTATTATACACAATAATAATATATAATATGCATAGTTCATAATGTAAAATGTATTAATACAATATTAAATGATAAAAATATATTTTTAAAATTCAAGAAAATTTAGAAAACTACTTTTTAACAGAACACTTACGTTTCGTGCAATTAGAATTTGATATTAAGTGAATTGCGTTGATAATAATATAAGTAATTGGATGTTAATATAATAATGGATTATTATACTCAATATGTATCACCATTATGATGATATTTAAATTTCAATATTATATTTGTCACCAAAACTTGTATTTAATAGATAGAGACTCGAGTTTAAAGAAACACTATTTTAAATAGGAAAACATATTTTTTTTTATTAGAAAGTTCAGTACGTCTATAGAGATGTTTTACATATTGAATATTAGTGTGTGCATTAATGATAGATCGGTGTATGTGAGTGTTTGTTAAAAATTTAAGTAAAATTACGTAATTTTTATTTTCTAAAATAAACTGACAAAATTTATTATGAAATATCGATCATGTTAAAATGTTCACTGTATACTTTATGTTTTATAAAATTAATTTTAGTTTAAATAATATACATTAATTATATTCCATTTTATGATTGATTATTTTAAGGTAAATATGAAAAGAATCTTAAATATATTCACGATAATAGTATTTAAGAATAAAATATACGTCAACAAAATAACTTGTTGAAAATGAAATGTGTAAGTATATTTTGTAACCTTTATTTAATTTAAATTATTTTAAAATATTTAAATGAAATATTCTTGTTCAAATCATAGCTATATCTGTAACTTTCGTATTAATTTTAAATTACTACTTCATAAGGAATTATATATATATAAGATAATTATGTATATTTGTTATTTATATATATCTGAAAAAAAAATTATTTGAATTCTTTATGATTTATTTTTAAATACTAAAACATTTTATAATTTTTTTCTTAGATTCGATAATAGTCCAATGCCGTCATTGGTAAAATAAAAACACCAGTATCGTAAAAGAAGAAAATAAAATCTCTACCAACCTGTCATCATACTTATTATATTTCTTGTTAATTTTGAAATGATCAATGTTTTATTTTTTCCAACGAATTTTTAATTACAGAGAGTTGACTATATTACATATAGCATTTGTCGGAGATGTATTTTACAGATGCTTATAATTTTTATTTTATTTTGTCGAAATTTTCAATTCTATCAAACGAGCGAAATTGTTATTTTCAGGAGGCTACTTTCGTTTATAACTATTCCTAAGAATTTTTTTTTTTTGCTGTTTATTTAATTTAAATATACACCATAAAACAAAAAAATAGTTATTCGACCTCTCGTTACTATAATATATTATGAAATACTACAGTGTATATGAATATTTTACTTAATATAATATATCTATTCTTTTCTATTTCTCTGTGTTTATTTCTTACAGCAGATTGTTTACTGCAATGCATTTATTTAACAACTGTAACTAAAACCACTGTATAAAATCTTTTTTGATCTGGTTTAGTGTGAATTGGTGAATAATTAAAAAGTTTATGTCACTTCTGCGATTGAAAAGTCCTCTTTTTTAAGTTTTTAATCAATTGTCATCTCATATCAATTTGTGAAAATTAAATATTTATATTTTATAATAGTTTACTGATAATGTAAGCCAGATACAATTGTAAATAGTAAGCGTATTGATCTACGAATAAGAAACTTTAATTTGGAACTATTGTTAGTATTACAATAAGAAATTCATATTCTTAATCAACATTTTAATATAGTTTAAGAAACTTTGAGTTTGAACAAAAAATTACATTTTTCATTTCCATGCAATAATTTTTTTGATTTTCTTTATTCTTTAGAAATAGAATAATATTTTGAAAACTATTTAATATGTACATGGTTATAACATGTAGGAACTAGTTTAATATTGATCGGCATTAAATTAGAAGTTTAGAGAAATGTGTGTATAGTTAAATATTTATTGATATTCAACTGTAGAACCCTCCTATTATCTTTACTTATCAAACTTTTGTAATTGTTTATTAATCGATATTTAAACATTTGTCACTGTAAATAAATTAAAAATTCAGTTTTACAAATAGATAAATACTTAAAAAATACCATTATAATATAGTGTCGTAACTTTAAATTATTTTAAATTCTGAAAAGGATAATGAAAAAAATTATTATTATTATTATTAAAATATATTTTTTAATATGATATTATCTTAAAGGTTCTTCTGAAAAATGTGTTTTTAATTTTCAGCACTGATAATGCTTTAAAAACTATAATATTTGTTTTCAAATTCTGTTTGATTTAACTGCAGTTTTTTTTTCAATAACTATTATTAATAATATAATGACAGTTTTTAAATATTTTAAATACAAGTGAAAAATGCTAATCGAAAATAATTTATGTGAGAAAATGATGAAATATATATATAAATAATCTTAGAAGGAATTTGAACACAGTTTAATGAAAGAATTTAAGTAATTTTATTTTTGATTTCAAGCGAAATGAGAAATGTATATTTGTTTGATAATTTTATATTTAATTTGTTTATTATGTTTCTGATATTTTGTTAAAAACTTTTCTATAAAAAAAGCATTAAAATTTAATCGTTTTATTAAATAATGTAAAACAAAATATTGTATATTTTTAACCAGATAACTCATATTTAATAAAAAAAACTCGTTAAAGTTGTTATTTTATGATTTTAAAATAATAATTTAAGATATATTAATATTATATCCAATTATTTAATTAGATAAGTATTACTATACAACTATACAAGAGAGAATCAAATCATTGAATAATTTATTAAACAATTTAGAAATTTAAAAAAAAAAATAAAAGAAATAAATGGATATTAATATAACCAACCAACATCAAAAATATAAAATATAATTATTGTAATAAAATATATATAGTATTAAAATAATAGTATTATTTTTGCATTCTATTTGAGACTATTTTCGTGATTAAATTTGTTGTTCGGCGCATTATATAGGCAAAATAGGTACATTATTGCATTGAAGGACATAATAACATAACATTATTATTATCTATTATAATTTTTAATTTTATGTATTATAAAAACGTACAAACGTGATATTTTCCAATTTTCTTTAAATTATGTTGCATTTTTGTGATATATTTATCGTGAAATTACGTGGAAATTTTAAAGTTTTGAAAAATAGATGCATTATTTTTTATTTTAGTATGATTTAATATTAATATTATTTAAACACAAAATTTAATGTGATCATATTTAAAAAGTATCTAATTTTATTTTTTTTAATATTAGTTATGTCTATAACTTATTTAATATCATCAATTGTTTATTATTACTATTTTTTTTTTAAATACATTTTATACTGTTGATAATAAATTGTAATAATGTGTTATCTAAAAATATTTCAAATTAGTAAAATTGTTTAAAATTATTTATGTTAGTAGACTATTTTATATTCTAAGTTTCAAAATTTATAAGTACATTTAGGAGTCTTACCTATTATTTTTACTATTATTACAATACATATTATATTTATATTTATAATATACTTTTGAACAAATCATATATAATTTTGATTACATGTTATTTTATTTCATGTATTTTAAATATGAAACATCCTATTTATTTGTACAGTGGCATAAAAAGGTATTTTAATTATATTATCTGAATATTGTAAATATAAATAATTAATTAAATTAAATTGTGTTTAAAGAAGAACATTTTTAGTATACCGATTTATATTATTGATAAAAACAATGTATATATGTTATTAAAAATGTAATGTTTATAAATATAGATGTAACACTAAATTATATGGATAGAACAGTTGAAATTCTCTAAGTATTTAATATTTCTGAATTGCAACTTTTACAAAAATATTCATCTTTAAACATACCTATTATTTATTTATATAATATATCTTTTGAATAGTTTTAATTTATTTTATATACATATAACTATTTATTCGTTATCATATTACAAAAAAACTGAAAATATTTCATTTACATTAAAATAATGCTTTTAATAATTAAACGAAAATGATCACAACTTTATGAATACTTTGTGCTATAATTTAAAAAAAAGTTGTATTGTGGTATTTTATTCTCAGAAATAATTTTTGAAGAAGTAAAAATTCCTCAAAATTTGTTTATAACCATCTAGTTAATATTGTAGAATATTGTATACTTGAATAATAAAAAAAATAGTTGAACATGTTTGTTAAGTTATTGAGAATTTTTAATTTATGAACATAATATTCTCTTGTAATTCTAAGGTAACTCATATAGATGCATACTGCTGATGTAAATTAATAATTTATATTAATACTTACCACGTATCTCTAAGTCTTTTAAGCTGGAGGCCAACAAGCTTTTCCTTATGTTTCTAAAACCATCCCATATTTTAAATGGTCTTTTTCCTCGAGATTCCTAAAAAATATAGATTTCATATACTTTAATATTAATTAATTTTTTTATTATTATTATTGTATAAAAAAATGATTGAAAAACCATTTTTCTATAGTATTCTGTTTTTGGATAAAGATTTAATAATTAATTTTAAACAAAATCTGAATTAGAAAAAAATGTCTTAGATCTTTTGAAAGATTTCAATAATTTCAATAATTCATATATTTATATACTTAATTTAATACTAAGTGCGATATGATTATTAACTTATATTATACTATTAACACAAGGACTATTTACATCTTAAAAAAAAAGTGTTATTATTTTGTAAATTAGTCTAAAAATGATATGTATATACATTATACGTATTATACAACTGTATTAATGTATTTAAAGTGTTCACATTAGTATTTAAAATTCTGGATTTTTTTTTTACGATAGCTTCAATTATAAATTTATTCTTTCTTTACCTTCAATACATCTTTAAATTATTTATATCAGATATTATATAAAACTATAAATTTAATAAAGTTTGAAAATATTTAATTACAAACAACTTGATAACTAATACACATATTTTCAAAACGTTTTATAAATACTTGTAAACCGAGCTCAAATCAAAATTATTATTCAAAATCTTTGTTCTTTTATTCCTTTAAAATTTAATATTGAAGAACACCATTATCTTAGTCCCAAGTGAGCAAAACAAGACGAATCTTATAATACCCCGGTATTCTATACTGTTTGGATTTTTAATAAGTGATGATATTTTTGAGAGATGTATGGATAAAAAAATAATGTGGATTTTTTTATTATTCCACCCAAATTGATAGAACAAAAGCAATAAGCGCGTTTTTATGTTAATATTACAAAACCAGATTGTTCTAAGTACGATCTAAAGTTTTTCAATTTCACATAGCTCAATCAATAATTTTATTCTTTTGAACTTTTATGGAAAAATGTTAAAAATAACACTCTTTATAATAATTTCAAAGTGATAGTGAACTGCTAGTATATATACGTGTTTAAATTCAACCGTCTATGAAATTTTTTTTTACATAAAAGTTAATTCTCTATTTTTTTCCCATTTTGTTTGAACTAATTATTTTTATTTTCTTCTTATTTTCTTTTGGTTTTGGTTGTAGATATAACAATTTGAATAGTAAGAAAACTTTTAATATTTTTTCTACAGTCATTCATTCAATTTTTAAGGTCTTCGGATTGGAGTATTGTTATATAAGGTTTGATTTATGTTTCTTTTCACGAGTCTTAAGTTTTATCAAATTTAAATAAATAAAGCATTTTTAAAAACAATATGCTATGAATATTATAATGAAATATGACAATGTCCTATCTATTTATTATGTTCATTTTTAATTATAATGGTGATTTTTGTGTTCTGTTTTTGGAAAATTATGTTTACTTAAATTGCTTTAATTTATTTTGTATTAGTTAATTAATAGGATACTTAAATTTATATTAAACCGATAAAATATAAATTATTTTAATTCATTTTTATTATTATTTATGCTTAAATTAACTAGCAACGTTTAGAAAACTTCTGATATTATTTGATTTCATTAAACTGTAATCGTATAACAGTTATTTATTTAAAAACAAAATGTAAAATGGTATTCAAAATACTAGTTCTATTTTTTTATTTCGTTAGAACTTATTATTTTGTGTGGCACTAGGATGTGTAAGATATGATATTGAAATTCACTTTACAGTATAATTGTTTCTAATTTTAATAACTTATATTAATTTACTCCATGAAACTTTTTATTAAAATTTAAAAAAAATATAATATGATTAAAAAAGCATAAACAATCTAAATTATATCATTATCATAATTTTATTGAAAAGTTAATTAATGTATTATATTTTTTACCAATTAGCAATTGGTCAAGTTTTTATTATACTCTTGACCTATTTGGACGAGTTAATCCCGAATCAGAATATTTGTTCAGATACTAAAAATATGTCATTTAATCTTTATCGATTTTAAAAGTTTACTTGTATTACAATAATCATTTGTTTTCGTTATGTGTTAGTATTTTTTAATTGACTTACTTGATCGTAAAAGTATAAAATATTCGTGTAGAATAATGCATTGTTTTTTAAAACACTATTTAATGGGAGGATATTGCTTTCGCAGATACATTTTCGTTATCGGTACATGGCATTTATATATTTTCAATATAAACTTTGTGATATTTCTTAAAATAGTTAAACAACAACAATTATGTAATTTTTTTAATACGTTTTTTAATTTGAAAAGTAATGATATAAATTAAAATTGATATTTAGAGAAAAATAAATATGATTTTATTTTGTTTTCTTGAGAATGGCAAAAGTACATCATATTTGATTAAAATGTTTTATCTTAATACCTAATTTATAATAATTATAAAAACGTAAAAACTTGAGCTGTATACAGCACTATTGGTAATTTTCAAACCCGATAAACCGAAATGACATTTTTGCTCATTTTCGATCGAGTGACATAATAATACTGTTATAATATCACTATGACACTTTTATCACTTTCATAATATATATTAAATCTACTTTGTTCAACACTCAATCAATTTAAGAATATTTTCCATTTAATCGATCAATATTATACAGATTTTATAAAAAAATATATATAAAAACCGGTGATCCATATAGTCATATTATCAAATCCTATTTATATTTATACAAAATAAATATAAACACAGTTCCATTATTGTTGTTTGTATACTTTTTACTCGGTCAGATTACTACAGTGGCGGGTAGGCAATGGGTATCGATTTGCTAGCAGTTTATTTAGTTTTAAATTTTATGGTTCGTAATAATAATTAATTATATACCTAAAATATGTACAGGCGTATATTATTAACATTTTCTAATAACATGTGCGGCATATTTAATTTTATAGAAATTCATAAACATCCTTATTCTTTTGAATACAGCAAGACTTTGAGTAGGTATCGTTTTCATATTCACTTTTGTGTACAAGTTGTCAAACAAATTTTAAGCATATCGTGCCACAAAGCGTAAGTCTCCGTTTACCTCGAAGGCAAACAAACTGTTAAAATGTGTCTGGGTACGATCTTTGTCAGATAAGATCACTATACGAGATTGTTATTTTGTTTATTCATTGATTTTCCTTTTAACGTCTATATATTGGTGGTGTATTCTCGGAAAATGTTTTACATAAGTGTTTAAATATATAGTATATATTTTAATTCATGTATTTCAAATTCTAACAGAAATATTATGTTATTTGTTGTTTGTACTATACGATATTATTATAAATTATTCTGTTAGGTATGACTAATTATACAATATAAGCTGGATAGCTATATAGTTACATGTCATGGATATGGATGTGGGTACAGAAAATGAAAACAAATATTATTCACGGCTAAAAACTAGGGTTATACGAAAAAAAAGTCAAGTTTAAAATAATCTTATCAACATTTTGGATACATTTAAAATTCTTAATACTTTTAATATTTTAATTTAATAACTTGTTTTGAATAATTTTTATGTATATTGTTAATATATTTTTATAAAACTAAAAAAAATTATTCTTACACTTATCGCGTTATCAACAACCACTAATCTATATATTGTAAAATATATTTTATCACAATTATTATTTATTAAAACTAGTAATTTGTTAAAACTCATTTAGATTAATTTAAATTCAATAAATTTGAGAAATATTTGTTCACCGATTAAAATTAATAATGAATTACAAATCTGAGTAAAAAGGTTTAACAGTGTATATTTTATATAAAAAATTATATATATATTTATACTTATATATAGATTTTCGAGTATAATTTAGAATGTATAATACTTCAGTGAAAAAAATCATAATATATGACTTTGATAATAAAAGTTCAATTTCTTTATTTGTGTATTTGATTGAAGCTTAAATTAAATTTTTATTTTTTTATTATTATTGATTTAAAAATTGATCTGTAGAATTCATTGCTTATTTAAACTACATAATGCTAAATATAGTTTAAAACTCCCATTTAAAAAATAAGCAAAAATATTATTTGTTGAAAAAAATATATATTATAATATGCACTTTATTTTTTATTAACAGTTAATATTTTCTAGTAGAATTTTTTTAAGCAAGTAAAATATAATTTTAATGTTATTTAGATATTATTTTCATATTATGAAATTTACTTTTGTACTGTAAATAATATGCATAAGTAAATTCAATATTGTAAAAACCATCTCTAACTATATATACTTAGTTATTAAATGCAAAATGTTTGCATGATTTTATTTATTGTTAATTTTGAATTAATTAGTGATATTTTGACATGATTACAATATAATTTATAAACACATTTTTATGATTTAATAATACATTTTATAATATTACAAATGTAGGAATTATGTTTTATATATATATATATATATATTATGTAATATAGGTACTGTTTACAATATTATGAGTTTTTTGCGTCTCTAATTCTTATAGGTATGTCATGTTATGATTAATTTTTTAGTTAAAAATAGAGCTCAGAAGTTTTATGTACTTAACGGGTTATTGAATAAAAGTTCGATTAAAATAGTGAATTAAAAGTGTTATTTTCAGTAGTTTTATCAGCTGTAAGAAAAAAACTATCCAACAATTGCAAATTATTGAAATTTAACGGTGTAAAAATCCTTATCAAAATTGACTTTAGTTATTAAGTTGTCATTTCTCAAATCTAATGACTTGAAATATTCACCAATCGCTTTGTTTATTTGAGAAATAATATTTTGCTTTTGCCATAATAATCTTAACTGTATTATGTTATAAACCAGTGCTAAACATCTGCTGAAAATATTTTATTGTTTTTTTTTTTTTTTTACAAAACAATTTATTATACTATTTTATTTCGTCTAAGATACAATAAGATTATATTATTTACTAATTGATAAAATATCAATTCTTATAACAAATTGTTAAACTAAATCAAAAATTAGTTTGTGGTGAGTAAAAGACTCAGTCAACTCTATAGTCACTATTCGTTCTGTTTAAAATAAAAAGTTGAACTGAAATTGTAAAATTACTATGCATTTATTATTTAACATACTTTAAATTGAATTATATATGGTAACACAATGTCAATACGCAATACTATTTGTTGTTATCTTCTTTTATTATATTTTCAATTGAAAAAAAATATGTCAAACTAAAGCATCTTTAAGAATAAATGTTTGAAATTCTATGATTAGCATACTATTTAAATATTATTTAATAACATAACAAAATGTATAGGTCGGTATAACAATTCTTATAATGCAAAAATAATGTGTATTGTGTACCCGGTGTATGGGATGTTCAGATTTTATATAATATTTTAACATTATTTGAATGTTATTATAATTTTATGAAAGGGAACAAATATAAATAGTACATTATACATAATATATGCTTAGTTTTGTACCTTTAAGTTATTAAACTGTGTTTATACATTTATTTACATAATATTGTATACAATGAACATTTATAGTTTCATTGAATAAACCAACCAACAAAAATGCATGTTTTATTATAATTAGTTAATAATATTATAAAAAGTACAACTCCAACGATGTATAATAAAGTTATATCTATTAAATTAGTATTTTAATTCTTAGAAATGAGTCCATAATCTCTTATTAAAGTATTAAATAAAGTTAAATATTATTCTCTTGAGCAGTCAATATAGTAAAAATAATATTTATTAAATATTTAAAATTATAACAAAAGAAAATTCACATGAGAAAATTTAATCATGCATACATTTTAGTAAAACACGTGTTAGTTTTACTTTTTATATTTTTTAATTAAAAACACTAATATAACTTTCAAAACTTCGATTTTATAAATTATCAAAGGAAAATTACAGACATAATTAAAAGGGATAAATAGTTTTTGAAAACTATAGTCTTACAAAAAGCCACATACTTAATAATTTAAATATTTTAATTCGTCGTATTAATTAAAATATTAATTTTCAATTTTATTTGTTAACTTACTACATTATTTATTTATAAGAACTTGATACTTTTGTAGTCTTTGTAATGTATTAAGATTAACGTTAATAAAAAAATATATAATATTTACAATAAAAATTAATGTATATAAATTATTACTATAGTTAATGTTTAAAAAAACTTCTGGGTGTTTCATACTTTTATCATAGTATATTTGGAAGTCATTTTAATGTCGTGTTTTCTTTCATGGTACGTACCCGGGAATATAATAAAGAAAGAGGAGGGTCCAATTCTCAATAATTAATTTTTTTTTATTTGTTGACCTGCACATACAATATGCGTATAGTTTATGCTATAAAACACATGCTTGAGTAAGTAGACAACAAACTAGCAAATACATGTAATATATACCAACTGGATAATATGAGAGAAATATTATCTACCACCACACTAATATCTCATAATATTTACTAGAATTTAGATAGATTTAAAAAATATAATTATATCCATTTTTAAATAGAATATTATACCCGCATACCTAAGTTATCATTGTCTCATTAACGTATGACATAGCAAAGTTTACGTTTAGAATGATCCATTTTACTTTGTGATTTTCAATATTAGAGATATAAGGGTGAATTAAATTTATTATAAAGTGTAAAGGTAAAAGAAAAATATCTACTAGTAGGAGTCCTCCTCCTTTTTAATATTTGAATTCAATCAAGTTATGAGCATTCTGAATTCGTAAACTTTTGTTATTAAAATGTTTTATATGTAAAACTTTTATTTATTAGACAAAATTACAATGGTATTAAAAAATACTTTAAAGTTGAAATTTAAATTAAGGTAGGAGGGAGGATGGTCTACACCCGAACTCTCTTGGTACTCGTGCATTATTTAAAATAATGTGTGCACTTATATTGTAGTTTGCGTCAAGATTGCGTATGTCATGGCTTTATATATTTTATCAAATTGTTATGAATTTAAGTTTTCACAAATAAATTAAAGTATACTTAATATGTATAATAATATAATACATAATATAAAATCATATTATGATGGTCGAATTGCGTAATGAAAAATCATATAATAACCATTTTACTACTTAGTATTTTTACTGTTTATGTACAACACTACAGCATCATATTGTTGAATTTTAAAATCGCCCTTTTACTACATAGATGGATTTAATAATATGACTCATTTTAATTTGTTCCTATATAAACATTTTTATTTAAATAATTAAATAACAATTAAACTTTAAACATTTCTGTTTGATAATATTGAATAATCTTGACACTATTTTAATTTAAAAAAAAAAATTCGTTATTCATTAATCATATCATCATAATCATAATAATATAGTAACTAGTGGCAGGTAGATTATGATATATATATTGTTTTATGAACATTTCTAAACTATATTTTAGATGATTTATGTAGAATGTCATGTTATTACATTTAATTCCAATATCTTCATGGAGGGTTAGTTTTGAATAGCTTTTAATTTTCATAAATATAAAACTATTTCAAACTCTGTGAGAAATACATTTTATACTTTCTGTACCAAACGTTTGATTTATAAAATATACATCTTATATTCCTACTATTATTCAAAATTAATTTTTAAACATACAATTTTAATTAGAATTAGTCTTCTGTGTATGAAATGTATGTAATTGGTTATGGGTAGTTTTGTGTCATCATTTGAATGATTTATTCGGAATATACATATGCAATATATACAAAATATATAGCACGTTTAGTCGACAGCCTGTCAAACAACCACATAGATCAAAAACTTAATTATCATATTGAGAGTTGAATATTACTCATAGTGAAATAGTATACGAATTTTTTGTCATATCAAGAAACACCCAGTTTAAAATAACTTTAAAGACCTTTTTTTTCACAAAAAATTTAAATTTCAATCAATTAAACTTTGTATAAAATTATCTACGTATAAATTTAAACACAAAACTCTGGTCTAAAGTACGACCATTAGGAAGTTTAAAAAGCAAATCTGAGACATAGTTATTTGTGAGTATTCTGCGAATTCATCAAGTTATTTCAGAAGATAGGTGTCTAAAGTTTCGATTTTCAGAAGAAAATCTTAAGTGCAAATTATTTCGTTGAAACTTTTGTAAACTTTGTTTTCCATTTATGTACTAGTAGTTAACCTGAAGCATACATCAACTTGACTCTGACAGAGTTTTAAAAATTCATTATAGTAATTTTTAAATTATGGATGATGGGTGTTCGCATTTGAACGGTCGTTAGTTATTTTCACAATATTTGTTTACCTTTGTAGATCATACATTTTATACAGACAATTGAATATATTTTAACATTTTCATTACCAATGGTTAATATTAAGTATATTTATGTATATCCATTTAAATTTAAAATTAACTACACTTTTAATGAATAAGTCATAGCCAATTATTTTTTTCCAAGACGCGCATGTGATTTATATTGACACATTAAAAGAGCAATCTTCGTGGTTTACGACTGGATGTCAAACACATTGCGTCGTCCATCTCATCAAGTTTGAGACGATCTGTTTGAAATAGGAAATATTCACTATATTCAACGACGAAAGAGATAAGTATGAGTATAGATATTTATACACGTACGAAAAAATATAGTATATTATATAGAAACAGAGACAGAGCCGTGGAAAAGTGAGCAACGGGCAAGAAAAATAAATACACGCACACACACACGCACACACACACGCTCACACACACACACACACACACACACACACACACACACACACACACACACACACACACACACACGCACACACACACACACACACATACATACATACATACATACATACATATATACATATAAAAAAATAAAAAAGGGAAATTATCGATTAACCGATGGAATACATTTGCAGTTTGGAGTGTTTGCGAACGAGACGAGAAGAGCGGCGTGTCGGCGAGTCATAGGATACTTATAAGAAGAAAGACAGAGTACCCGAGGTGTAGCGTGTAACGTATTATTACCATTATTATTGGACACGTCGAAGCAAACGGGCAAAACTTTATGGGACAGATTTGGTAGATAAAGCGTGGTCGGCGGGATCGAGAGAATCCTAACGCGGCGGTGTGTGGGTAAGAGGGTGGATGGAAGATGGCAAACCAAACCGTGTCAGTTGGGATAAACATCGAGACTAAAGGTGCTTGGGATGATATCGCGGGGTGAAGTAACGGGGAAGAAGATGAGAACTATTGAGGTTAGGGTGGTCTCTACCAATGCATTCCCAGTTTGTATAGTGTATGCGCGCGCAGAATCGCTGCGCTCGCGCGCGCGCGCGTGTGTGTGTGTGTGATGCTGTGGTGTGCGTTTGAAAGTGTGAGCGGAGGGAGCGGAGGGGACGCCTTGTCCTTTTGACCTACATTAAAACGGCTCCCACCCACTACTACCCCTTACCCGACCCAGCGTTGTCTACCCTTTCTCGTCCACCACCATTCCTTGACACCAATCCGACCAGTCGTCTCTTCCACATGTACCATTGCTGCTGCTGCTGCAGCTCTCCAGAACCGCTCCCACCTCCACCCCACCACTACAGCAGTCATCACCGTCCTCCGCACTGCCGTGCGAAATTATGTTACTGGATCACACACCATTCCACAATCGTGGGACCGCACAAATCGTTCGACGCTTCCGACTTTGGCGGGCCCCATGCCATACCACCGTTGACATCATAAGCGGCGTAACAACAATGCTTCTCATTTTTCCCATATTATCCGACATCAAAGGGACGACGAATGGCCATTATTTTATATTTATAAACACATTAGTAGCAGGGCCTACCCACCACAAAATATACACACACCGTGAACTAATAAACGCGTTTCTCAATATTTCGTTTGCGAAAAGAAAAACAGACACTAGGAACTGTACAAATAATAGCGTTTTGCCCTTTTCTTTCATTTTTAAATAAATATTTAGCTTGTAATCACGAAACGTTGTACTAACCGCGATGTGTTGATTCAAATAACGCTGAAATATTCTTGTCGAATAGAAAATGCATGTATTGTGGGACGTATAATATGTAATCTACGTCAACGTGTAACATTTTATTACATTCACTTGTTCACCGAACCTATAAAAATTAATCGTTTCACGAGTTGTTTGAATTAAATTTCACTGTTGTTTCAATAATTTATTTTTCTAGAATACATTTCATACTAGACGCCATTCGATTCTTTGCATAGTAACATTTTTTTAATGTTAGTGTAACACATAGATACGTATTCATTTTGTTGTTCTGTGGATAAAGTTAAATAAAAACATAAATTGTAGTTTAAAAAAATTAGCTATGAGTTGATCGTTTCATGAAGATTTATTAATTTACATTGGGGAAACAACTAATGGAAATTATTTTCACCAGCACATCAATTTAAATAAGTAAATACTTTTAGGTCACTATAATATATGTCTGGGTATATTATTTTTAATTCTAAAATATATTTATTCATTACATAGGCAACACTGGAAACCCATTTAACTAACTTTTAACAACATGATATATAATATGATACACCTAATGTATTTATAAAACCGATTTCAAATTATTCTTATTATATGTTCTATGGGTATACTTTTTGTATAATTATTAGGGCTAGGGGCTTCTTGAAATTTTCATGTTTTTTAATAATTATTAAAAACATACCTAAGTAAAATATAAATTTGTTTGATATCAATACCAGTATATATTTAAAATGTATAGGTGTATATTTTGCATATTTGGCCATTTTTCATTTATAAGTGCATATTTGACAATTATTCATATAAAGATGTAAGTTTTAAAATTGTATAAAGAAAAACTTAATTTTAAATAGATTTTCTGGACCTAAGATATAATTATGATGGTTTTATTCATATAAAATAATTATTTGAAAATTAGTGTTTTTCTCCTTGATTACTATTGCATTGTTACTGCAAACATGATTCAAAGAATATAAATCGGAAAAGAAAAATAATAATAAGCAATTTATAATTTTGGCAATTTTGCAAATATTATCTAGATATTAAAATAAAAAGATTTTATTCAATACTATGATTTTTTTTTTTTAATGCATATTTTAATAGCATACTTAGTGGTTCCATAGGGCATAAATGCATGCATATTTTAAGGTTTTTTAGGGCATGAAGTCCCTATTCATAATAATTATTATACATTGTAAGCCTCTATATAAATATTTATATTGTTTTTGTATTCGAAGTTTACTGTTACTTTGATTCAGAGCAGTTCTATATTATTTTTATTTTAAAATATTTAAAGATGAGTCTCCATCGTTAAACAAATTATTACTGAAATTTTATATTATAAATGACACGATTAAAATTTGTTTTGTTAAATAAATATTTAAATATAATAATTATTTATTGATTATATCATTATATTAAAGGTATTATCAATCAATTCGCTAAATATTTTAGTGTAAAATACATTATTATTATTATTATTATTATTATTATCCAATAAACTGCACAACATTTCTGGACCACAGACGCAAGTATAAAACAATATATCGAAAACTAATATTTTTTTATATTCCTAAAAACTGTTTCGTAAAAATTACTAAACATATTAAGAATAAAAATTGTAAATAATAATTTAATTTTTAAATTTGTAACATCCCGTGTACATAATAAAAGCTAATTAATATTAAATATTTTAAAAATTCATTTAAGAAAAAATAAGTTTTTAAAACAACATGTATAAACAATAAATGATAAAAGTGGTTAAAAATATTAAATGTATGATAAAAACTAAATATAAGATGTGATAAGAATATTTTTTTAATTGGTGCAATGCAGTGCTTACCATAAATTCTATCATTTAATATTACTATAACTGATATACAAATTAGCATTTACCGCATTCAATATTTATTCAGCATCATGTCATAATTTTTGTGGTACTAAGAATCGTATTTATAATTTTTCTAGAATAATTTATTAGTCAAAACAACCAAAAATTATAAAAAAAAAATGATATAGTTATAGAAAAATTAAACGCTTTTATTTCTACTTTCATCCCTTTTATTAAACAGGTGAACCTCACTTTCCTCATCCCACGATTTTCCACTCAACTGTTGTTGAATATTGTAGCTCCACTCAGAATCTAAGAGTAGATATATTTAATTTTGATTTTAAGATTTTTTTATTTTTTTAAATCATAATCCACGAATTTTTATCGTATATTTTATTAGGTCTGATCTATAAGTATAAAAGCAGTTTACATTATAATATCAATAGCTTTAAATTATCAAAAGTTCTGGCTGTCTTATTGACATTATAAAATTGTAAGCGCACATACCATAAAAGTTGACGTTTTCGATATTTATATTTTCTTATTGCCGTAAGAAACGTTAATATTATCAATAAAATCTAGTGAAAATGGATTGAATTAAACCATATATTATATTGTCGTTGTAATAAGAACAACGTTGTATAATAAACTGGTGATTTCGGGTTACACTTTGATCTCATCACCTAGCCTATTTAATTTGTTGCCGTTTATGTAGTTTAATCGTTAAACTTTGTTGGGATACACGTAGTTTATGACAATATAACAGTAGATACTTTAATTTAGTAGTTTAAATTATAATACATATCATTACTGAAAAATAAATACGCAGGTTTTTCATAAATTCAATTATATCATTATTAGCTCGTGAGATTCTTAAACTGTAGATAAATCGGTTAATTTATGCTGTTAATTGATATATTATTTTGAGAAGAAATATATAGTAAATTTCATCTTGTACTTACCTAGTTTTATATACTTTTTCCATATCCCTAAATTTTTTAAAAGAAGTATTTAGAAAATAATCTTTAAAAATGTAGGTCAAATGTGCAGTTTGCAATTCTTATGCATCAAAATTCTATTAGTGTATAGAGATTATTTATGGTTATATATTATTTTTAATAAAGTAACATAATACTTCGAATTAGATAAATACATTTTTTTATTATTATTATTATTAAACAATTTCACTCTATATTTATTTCGTTTTTTAATGATTTTAATTCCAATTATTATTTTAATAATATATTAAATTGTATAATATTGTGCCCAAGGGTACAGATGTATATTTCTTATTAAAAAAAAAAAGAAATACAATTTGTATAAATAAATCTATTAATAATATTTTTTAAATTCTAATTTGTACATCCTACATATATTATATAATTTGTGATTTATTAAACATGCTAACTCATTTTGTTTTATTTAGTAACTAATTTATTCAATACTAGTTTTGGAAATTTTCAAGTTTATTTAAAGACAATATTTTTAATTTTTATACCATTTTAGAAGTGTGGTGATACAAACTTCTAATTTTCAAATTAAACCAATTTTTTGTTTTTTATTATAAATTTTGAAGCAGACAAATTGTTTTTTTTAAATGTTTTAAATAACACTTTTTACGAGTAGTTTCCAAGTTATTAGAATAATGTATGTAATTATGAAAATAGTCTTTAACATGGTTTTACGAAAATATAAAATATATGTAATATCGGATCTAGTATTTATTATTCTCAGAAAATGTTGAAAGATTAATATCTACATAATACTGACAGTTCTAATCATCATTCTCCCTTATATCCTCCAAATCCATTTTAATAAACCTATTATTCGTAAACAAAATTAAATAACTCAAAAACTACTGTATGAATTTTTATTTAGATACCTACATCAATATTTTCAAAAAAAGTGACCCAATTAACAATAAAAATAAAAATAAGAAATAAGTATCGTCACAGAACACTTCTTAAGTAGCATAACATTTCTAATTATTTGGAAATATATGGCTCTTGAGTATATTATAAAGTTTTGAAACAATTCATTTTTAAAGCAAAAAGAGTAAGAGCATGCTTGATGAACCATGTATACCTACTAAATACGTAAACATATATTATTATAATATTATAAAACTTTAATCGAGGTTATCGTAATTACGCATACGATTAAAATAAACAGTTAAAGTTTAATATTTATACTTCTTATATTTGCGTTAGAGTATAGTTATTACATTATTGTTATATCGTTTTTAAAAAGGTTATTTGAAAATAATAAGAATTAAATAAACATCTATCAAAAAATAAATAGATTTACAATAAAAATAAGATATATAAAATATCCCTTAAAAATCATTTATAACAAATATTATTCATCTCATAGGTAATTTATTAAATCAACTATATAATATTATAATATCTGTATTTTTACATCTATATTGGTATAGCGAATAAGGATATTAAAAAAAAAAAAAAATAGATTACAACGTAGGTAATACATTTGTTCACGTAATTTCTGTATGTGGATGAATAATTATTTGTAATCTTAATGATACATTTACAAATTAATTCATAAAGAATTTACTTGAACTATTGTGTTTTGTATTTTAGAGTAAAAAAAAAATGGTCTTCTAAAGTTTCAATGTAATAAAAAGCTTTTATAATATAAATGATTCAAATATATAATGATTAGCATTCTATTCAAATTTTAAAGCATAAATAATACACATTGATAAATGTATAAAATATTATAAAAATACTATCACAACATTATATGATATTTCATCAGAGTTAAAAACTTTAATATTATGTATCTGATTTAACAATATGAAAATTATAAAACAATGATCACAATTTTACATTAAATTTAGTTACATAAGATTATTTTCTTCGTAAAATAATAAACATGAATTTTAATAAATATGAATATTAACGTAGTAGGATCAAAAAATTCCCGGAATTTATTTATAGAAAAAAAACTTTTTTCTTATCAAATATCTGATTATCGGAATTAAAAGTAGACATTATTAGCTATCTGTAGGTTTTTTCGTTA
This sequence comes from Rhopalosiphum nymphaeae, assembly GCA_036289425.1. Classification (NCBI taxonomy): domain Eukaryota; kingdom Metazoa; phylum Arthropoda; class Insecta; order Hemiptera; family Aphididae; genus Rhopalosiphum; species Rhopalosiphum nymphaeae. Next base: position 9,646,558 of record JAZAQC010000007.1, on the reverse strand, counting down.
AAATTACATTAGTCTCATGTGACCCTTAATCGTGTCCATACGAAACGGAGTTTACGCATATTTTTAAAATGTCACAATTTGAACAACGCGCTAACATCAAATTTTGTTCTAAACTTGGAAAAACTGCTGCAGAAACGCTTGAATGTTTGAAAACAGTTTATGGTAATGAGGCATTAAAGAAAACAGCCGCTTATGATTGGCTTAAATGGTTCAAAAATGGTCAAGAGTCACTCGAAAACGAAGAGCGGAGTGGCCGGCCGTCAACTTCAAAAAATGATGAAACAATCGAAAAAGATAAAAATTTGGTGCGATCAGATCGTCGTTTACGCATTCAAGATATGGAAAATGCATTAGGAATATCGTATGGTACAGTTCAAAACATTTTGAAAGATGATTTAGGAATGCGGCGTGTTTGTGTGAAATTTGTTACACGCATTTTGACTGCAGTTCGGCAATTTTTAACGGATAAAAAAATGTCTACAACTCCACAACCCCCGTATTCACCAGACATTACTCCATGTGACTTTTGGCTGTTTCCAAATCTAAAAACTTGGACTCAAAGGTGAACGTTTTGTGACATTTGAAGACATTAAAGTTAACGCGACAGCGAATCTCAGGCCATTCCAATAGAGGGATACCAAAGATGTTTCCAGCAGTTACAAAGTTGTTGGAGTAAGTGTGTCTGTGCTGAAGGACGATATTTTGAAGGAGATTAAGTAGATTTATATTTTAATTGAATACATAAAAAAAATAAAATGAAATTCCGGGAACTTTTTGATCCTACTACATATTAATTAAATTATATTTAAGTAATTCTTCATATTATTTAACTGTTAATTAAAGTATTATGCTAAATATTTTGAAAATCATTTTTGACGTTCTTTATAATAGTTATTTTTAATTTTAATGTATTTACAGAATATTTATTGAATATTTCAGAATTCTCTTTGCAAGAAAAGAATTTTGAGAAGAGTGAAAAAAACAATATATGTCCAATGGTTATCCATTTTAGATTCTAACTGAAGCTATTAATGTATTAATTTTACAATTTATTGATACTTTAATGTAATATGATTAACATTGATAATTTAATAAATGTTATTTCCCATAAATTTTCTTTCTAGAATATAAAACAAAATAATTGTACGTATGAATAAAATTTACTACATTCAATATTCAAACGTAATAATTACGATTCGTCTTCAAGCAGTTTTTATTATTATTTAAAAAATGTTAACCACATAAACTTGAAACTCTAAAATATTACTTTAGCTTTAATTCCCTATAGACAATACAATTTTGAAAACACTGATTAATTTTGAGCAATTTATAGGAATTAGAAATGTTTTAATTTATTTTAGATTTTTTTCCTTTAAAAAAAATAATGTTATACTCTATTAAAAAAAGCTTGAAAATGTATATCAAAGTACTCCATAAAATGTACTGATTGATATTCAAAAATACAGTATAGATATTTAAAGTCTTAATATTTAAGATATTATTTATATTGTTATGCAAAATATGTAAATCATAAGAAATTTTGAATTATTTAGATTCAATTTAAGTTATATAATAAATAATAATACATAAAACGTATTTAGTCTTCAGGTCTATGATGTTTAGTATTGGTTTTTAGTTAATAATAATGATATGATTTTCAGAATTTTTATATTTACTTAAAATACTATACTCTCAAATTGGTATCTAGTAATAAACTAAAATGATAAATTTGGAATGAGTAGCTTTTGAATGATTTAACTTTCTTTTTAATAAGGACAGCAATTATGAGATGAGTTTGAAAAATTGTACTATGATTTTTAGGTAAATCTTGTTTATATTTTAGTACAATTATTCTTAAGAACTATTGACTTTAGATATACATTTTAATAATTAAAAACTACTTGGTCAAATTTTTGTTTATAATTATATCTGCTCAGAAAAAATCTACAATACAAATTATAAATAGTAAATAAAATTGTACCGTGAAAATCATACAAAATTATAAATAGAGGTTATCTTTCAGAACTGTATTCGTTTACAAAGATTATTATTGAATTCAAATTTATAACTTATCCATTACAGTGAACTTCTTAATGATGAGTTACACTTGAAACATACTTATTGTAAATTATAGAGACTTTTCTCTCTTTTTTTTGTAATTGTTATGAAACAATCTATATAAATATTTAAAATATTTTCAGTATCTTTAAATTGGTTTTTAATAAACAAAAAATCTATATACATCATATTAACCCAGAAATTAAATATTTTTATTATTTATTCATATTTATTATCAAAATAATAATTTGAATATTGAAAAAAAATAAATTTTAAATTCGAATTTATTATTAAATAAAATAAACACAATTTATTCAAAAAAGGTTTCTTATTTTCATTGTGCCTACATTTCTTTATTCTTATATTTGTGTATACTTGCTTTTAAGAAATTATTCAAAATGGTTGAATATTTTTTGTACACATTGAATTATTCTATTTATTTATTTATTTCATTGGCGTTTTAAATAAAATAATACATTGATAGTTGTTTTTATTATTAACTACATAATTGAAAGGTGTGTTCAAAATAATGAAAATATTTAAACTGAAATGGTAAACAATATTATTATGAATTTTATGAACGTGCATTAAAATTGGTTGTTTAAAGAAAAAAAAATATGTATTTATTTATTATCATTGTGTATGTATGAATAGTATGATATTTATAGAATTTAATATTGATCAAGAATAGTCCTCTCGTCAATTACTTCAGTGGGTAATTTATATTTTGTTGGGACTTGATTCAAAAGGCTTACGAGTGAACTTGAAAATATATTTAAGGTGAAATTAATTTCTTTTGACAGTTGAACAAAATTATTTAACATCAAAATGTTTATGACACAGTCATAGTTCCATAACCACTCTCCTCCATTCGTTTTTGTGCCATTGTCGCAATTACTGTCACTCATTTTAATATTTTCCAGTGTATAATACTTCATATTCACGTGACATCTACTAGTATAAATACACTGTAGACGAAATGTCAACACTCAACACAATTATGAACTACTCTTCAAAGGTAAAATATATGTGTGTTTAACACTGACATAAAGCATAATATAAACAATATCAGTATAGGTACTGGTAAATATAAGGTAAATGATTAACTGATGAAACTCGGCTTATTATCAACTTGATAATTCGCTTTATGATTATTGCATTTTCCCACGTATACAATTTTGACGTTTGAACATAATACTATTATAGAATAATAATTTTAGCATAATTAGCATAAATTAATTGTATTTCGAGACCTATGTTTTTAAATACAAATAAACAAACTATTTTCTGTAGACGATACAATATTTAAAAATTAACTATAAACATAATGCATTTTAAGATAGGTATTGAATTTCATACTTTTTCAAGATATGGAAAATGTGTGAATACCGATATATTGATATATTTATTTTAATTTTGACAACTTTAATTTATACATTTAATTTTTGGAATTTTATAGTATTTATTTGAAAAAATTGTAAACGAAATTTAAATATACAAATATCTGTTTCGATATTTATTACTACATTTATTGTTACAATCCCAAGGAGTGCATTAGTGCAATTATTGGGTAGTGTTTACTGGTGTTTATTACCGATAAATTATTAATTAGCAACAGAAAAATGAATTGCTAATAATAGAATATATTATAAAAACAAATATAAATAAGAAAAAAATTACGTTTTAAAAATATATTATCATGAAATAAACATTGATTTAATTAAATTATATAAATATATACTTTATTTAATTTAAATAAGGCATTGTCATTATTTATTTTATAAAAGCTCGACAATTATTCCAAGTTTATAACAATTGCATGCAAATGTACATTAAATTATTTATTTATTTTGTTTTATTATTTGTGATTGTGAACGATGTACCTATAAAAATACTGCTCGATGATAAAAAACAAAATAATAGATTTGTTTAGTTATAACGGTAGATGGAATTATTTTGAATAAATTATTAATAATACAATAATAACATAAGCTTCATTTTTATTGAATATTTGTTTTATAATAATATCGATGAAATAAAATATAAAGAGCTTTAACAACTACCCTCGCATTTTATTCTACTCTTTTGATATTTTAATTATACTGCCCTCTGGTCAGGAATCTTATTAAACAATCCTTTATTTTAATAACGAATTATTATTTTGAAAATGTTATTTATTAAATTGTTATAAATTATAAATATGTACAACCTAAAACTATATATTAATTACATAACTGATTTTTGAATTTTTATGGATTTAAAATTTGTCGTGTTTTTGTGAGCAAAGGTGTTTTATTATGTATCTATAAACATTTAATGTTAATTTGCGGTATTATTATTATAATATTATTTGTATTAATAGATATTGTAATTTTAAGATTTAATATAATAAAAATATACAGTCATTGATACAGCAAATATTAATATTTTTACCAAATATCAATTACTTATATTTTAAACGTCTTTAATGAATTTAAAAACAAATCATTACTCATATTTTTTTTTTTAAACATTTCCAATTTTGAAAACGGTGGGAACACTATTGTAAACAGAGTTTTCTACAAAATTGCTTTTCGAAAACGAAGATTTATCATTTCTCTTAAATTAAAAATAATACTATAACACTGTCTTATATTAAGGTGAAAGAATAGAGTTTCCCTCGCTCTTTGTATTCTACACGCGTTTTTTAGTTTTCACGTGTGAAAAGTGTTATTGTGACGCTTAATACAAGACACATAAAACAAACAATTTTGTTTTAATACTATAATAAAATAAAATGTATCTATATAATACTAAGTAAAACTAAGAATGCATTTCATTTACAAAGTGATTCTTTTAACAAGGAAAAGTGAATACATCGGAAATTATTCATTTTTTTCTATAGTTTATTCATAAAACAATGTTAAATACACAGCAATTCTTATTCGTAAGTACCTTTATGTATGTCGTGAAACCGCATTTATTTTTATTTGTTTTTTTAAACGGTTGTAAACTTTTTTAATATCAAAATATATGAAACTGAATATTTTTTTTTTTTTTTTTTTGATGTTTATGTAAAAATACTAAATATTGAACAAATAGTTTTTTTTTATTATTATTAATTAAATTCTAAAAGCATTTTGAAATGCAGTTTAAAATAAATAATACATATTACCATACTATGCGTAGCAATCTTGCAACCTGTGTACGACATTTATAAATACGATTAAATTTAATTCAAATTTACATAAAAAATATTTTAAATCATTTTTACTTTTAATATAGGTGTTTATTATTTAATAAATATAACCAACAAAATAAATTGCTAACTATTATATAAATATATGTATTTATTTCTACTGAAAATTCCAATTTATATAAAAATACAGAAAAAATACAACTACTATACACAACTATCTAATAAATTATTTAGATTAAAATATTCCAAAATTTAACAAGTATATATTTAATTATGAATAATTGTATTTAAATGTATATAAATAGCACGTTTATAATACATTTAATATTAAGTGATTACCTATATTAAATTGAATAATAGATTTTGCTTAATAAATATTTATATTAAATTATTAGTTTATAAATTTAATTTCAATAGTGACCTATTTTTTTTATAATTAAGTGTATTACGGATAGGCATATGTTAATTTTAAATTAAAATTACTTTTAAATGTGTCAGATTATTGTAATACACTCTGATATTTATACAAATATTACAAAAAAAAAAGTAAATAATTTTGTAATAAAAGTAAAAATAGTTATTTACGGAGTAGATTTTCAAGTATTAATTATAATTTTGTATAAAAAATATATCAATTTATCAAATGCAAATATAATTATTAATTTTAATTTTATAAATTGTGTATATTTTTGTTATTATTTGAATACAGGTTAATACTACATTTCATAATATAATGTACAAGTGAAAATTAATATACATAATGCATTATAGGTGTATAAAACAATTTTAGTTCGTTTACTATCGATTATCAATCAAATTATATGCTATATAAATGTTTTGTATCACATTAATCTTTTAAAAGTATTAATTACAATTTCAAAGTTTAACTATTTTGTGTAATATATATCAATAATATCATTATTTCTATAGGTTTTCGAATTTTTTCAAGAACTACTGAAATTCGACTGGCTTATTGAATTGTCTACAGTACAAGCTGTGTTCACTTTCGAATCAATCAAGGGGTTGTGTAAAAACTTTTAGAGCACTTAAACTACTCTAAAAAGTATTTTTAAAAAAAAAAAAAAAACAACAAACAAAACATGTTTTTAAAATCAATATTTTCCACATTAACCTATACTCTTCAAAAATAACATTTTTATTTATATTATGATATACGAACTCGATATGTAAAATAGTATTATGTTAATTAAATTAGTTGAAAGTTATAGGTTATAGGTATATATAATTCAATCAATCAACTGTTCAATAATATAATTAATTTAACATGTATTTGATTGGGTTTGTGTAGAATGATATTGCAAAAGTTATTATAAATTATATGTATAATTGTGTCATCTTAGTAAAAAAAAAAAGCATCTTTATACAAATTGAATTTTTGTTTATTGAAAATTACAAAATACATAAAACAGATGTATGTGATCTAATTAATGTTGATTAAAATATAATTTTTAGATGTTATGGTTTTAGTTTTTAGTTTTTCCATGCTTTTATTTTTAACATTTTCTTTTTTCTTTTACAGCAATACAACTTTTATAATTAAAATAGTGAGTTGTATTTTTTTTTTTGTCTATATCAAAAACTAATCCAATACGACAGTTTTGAATTATTGCAATGTATAAGCTGGTAAACAGGATTTCATAAGACTAATGATTAAAGAAAGTTATTTTTATGAAAACTGTTGAAGTAAGTATTCAACTTTTTATTCTGCTATTCTTAGGATATATTAATAAAATACTATTATATAAATATATATAAATATGCGAAGAGTAATCATTGTACCTACCAACGTATACATATTATACGTTTATTTCAAACTACAATACTTCTATTTTTTTTTCACTAAACTTTGACTCGGACACAAAAAATGTCTGAAATTGTAAATAGGGTATTATGTTTGTATATCAAAAATACGTATTCTAGAATATTACGTACACTCATTATATTAATATTTATTTTGTATTTACAGAATGAAATATGTATAACTAATAAATCGCAGACTGTCAACACTATTTACATTAAAAATAATTCATATTATATAAATCTAAATCTAAAAATAAAAACTATTTATTTAGTAGTTTCAAATTTTAGAGAAACATATTAAATAAATATACGTATGTATTTAAGTATATTAAATATCCACGCATCGATATGGATATAATCTTTTATTAAAATGTATATTTAAATATTTCAGTCGAAATTCTTTACCGTAAGAATCACTGCAAATTATATAATAATACAATTAATATTTTAATGCTTCCACTTTATAATAAATAATTATTTAATTTAATATATTTATTAATACGTTAATTTGGTAAGTTTTCCTATCAATGTATCATATTCAAAACTAGTAGAAACATTTTTGTACAACGCAAAGACATTAAAAAAAAAAATCAATACGCTTTTCCAGCCAACGCTTAAGGACCAGGTCAGTATTTTATAAAAATTATTTTGTTTACGCTGCATTCGTTCAGTTTATAAATAGATTGTGTTAATGGTTAAATATAATTGAATATGCATATACTACTTTTTTATATATAATACAATTATATCAATATGAAATTATTAATTAGTATAGCGTAATACGATGTCATAATATGTTGTAATTTCGTAATATACTATTTAGGAATACAAAGGATATGGACATAAGAAAAATGGTTACAACCAAGATTTTGATTTAATTTAAAAGGACTTAATTCTATATTATGAACTATTAAATTGTTTATTCTTAAATTCTTGCGAATTTAAAATTGACTATTCAAATGTAAACTATATAATATGTGTTAATTTTTTTTAAACCAATATCGTATTATATTTATTTAAAATGTTTTCAGGGGTACATTTTTTTCTTAAAATTCTGATTTATTATTTTTTGGCATTTTACAAATAGCAGATGAACTACAGAATTTTAAATTCAAAAGAATATAGAAAATGGAATATTGGGGGTAGGGTTATTTCACCATAAACATATTCTCCTTGTATATATTTTTAATTATTATATGTGATATACAATATTTAAAAAAAATTATTAAGTATTGATTATCGATACCTATGTTAAAATTTTCTAAATTGTGATCTGTACTGAAATTTAAAAATAAAATAAGACTACAGACTATGTATTTCAGTAAAATAATATTAGTAATTATTAATTACTATTTTATAATAATATTATAATTAAAAGTTGTATTCTCTGAGATTTTCATTTCTTTAAAAAATATTTTTGTTATGTTTAAAACATCTACTATGGTTTAATTTTTGATAAAATTAATGAACAAATAAATAATACTTTCTTTTTAGCCGTATTAAAATTTACTAATCGACATAATTCCAAAAAGCAATAAGAAATACTTAAGAACACTAAACATTCACTTAACTAAACATATTTTGATTAAAAAGTAAAAATTTACTATGAAAAATATTTACGTATTACTAAAATTGTAAAATTGTAATACATTTCTACAAAAAAAAAAAAAAAATTATAATAATTTATTTCTGAACTTTATTATTTTAAGCTTTTCATGAAAAATATATTTTAAATTTTGATTATTATAACGATCTAAAAACTATAGATATCATATTTTATCAATTAATAATAATAATAATAATACATTTTTAAATTTATAACGAATTAATATAATTATATTATTATTATATGATTCAATCATGAGGTACGTTTTAACTGTAATTATCTTATTATTTAATGATTAATGAGAACAGTTTTCAGACAAAATACAATAATATATTAATCGATCAAAAAATAACATGACAACTGCAGTGTCAAATTTTGAGAAACGTAAAAATCTATTAAATGTTCAATAATACTACTATCTATTAGATAGCCACATACTAAATAAACAGTTTGTGAACTTGTTTTTAATAAACACCATTCTATTTATTTGAAATAATGAAATTCAGAAAATCCTATAAAAAAAAAAGTAATTTAAAACGATGTTAAACGAATTCCAGTTTCCGGAGTCTTACCATACGTCTTAATGGAATTGCATGTATGGTAAATCGATTATCCTCGGGTATTTGTTTGCAACCTTCATATGCAAAACCAAAACCAATACAAACAAACTAAGACATTTCACAAATAACAGCTGTATTGCAATATACGTGAATAACATTTTCAGGAACAACTATTGCTCACTTTGAACCATTTATGTTTAATCAATATTAATATATATATATATCGTTATATCGCCTATTACTTACTTAACATAGTTTACAGTTCAATATACTGTTTATATTGCTTATATATGTATATTTATAGTACCTATGTTTATATTTCAATTGATATCTACTTTATCAATCAGTTAATTAGTATTAAAGTGTTGTTACGTAAAATAGTATTAACTTTAAAATATTGCTCTTTTATTGTAGATATATATATATATATATATAGATACTAACAAAATACATCATTCTTACACGTTTCCTTCACACAGTATTATTGGCCAACTTAATTTAGGTAATTAATAACATACATTACAATGTACGTATTATACTTTGGAGTTAATTTTTTTAAGTTTCGTTGTTGCTAATATTATACTGTCAAAATCAAATTCACGTAGTGAATATAATTAAGTTATCTGTCAGAAAAAAAGAATAATTATTGAACATTTCAACCCCTCTATCTTGGACAATTTGCTGTATTTCCTTTTATAGAAATTTCATTGTACCAAACAGGGCCTCATTAAAAATCATAAAATTATTTTATATTTTAGAGTGAATTTATTTACAATAAAAAAAATGTATTCAAAAATACGACAACTCGTGATTATTGTCAAGTGAATAACATAAATTGAACATATTTATTTTATAAAATGAATACAAAATATTCAGTGAATACTAATGAATGTTATGTAGATATTAAATATATTGAAGTTATTACTATTGTACATAATTCACCACTATATATTTATCAAATTAATTTATTTTTAAATAAAGTTTTATTGTGTTGTTGTTTATTTTTTTAAAGGCATTAAGTTACTAAATTAAATTTTCATATCAATAATTTCCATTAATTTGATGTTGTTGTGGATATTGATATTTGTATAACAACCTATTTTCAACATAATATTGTTATTTTTTTTTTTTCGTGTGTGTGTATTATCATATAATTATACATATGCCTAATAGGAACTACGAGAGTATTTTATAATTTACATGTTTATTCTTTAATAACAAATATTTAAGAATATAGGTTAATTAACTTTATTCTACCTAACATACCTATTACCTATTTTAGTAATTTGTTTTCATCTTAAATTGTAATAAGATCAAAAATAAAAATTACAATTTATAAATCTATTCCATCAATTACAAATAAATTAATGTAATAAACATTACGACTAAATAAAGTAGTCAACATTATTTTTACATTATTAACCATACACTTTTTATATTGAAACAGTCTATATAAATTAAATAAAGGGATCAAAAACGGTGGCTTGTTGTATTTTTCTATATCACACGTGCGTTATAGCGACTTAGACAATTCATTATATTATATTTAACGAGTCAATAGATCTATCAATTATTTATATATTGCCATCAAATCTACTTGAGATTAAATTTTCAAATTACCACATAAAATTGCTAATTTTTTTTTATCTTAATTCAAGCTCTGATAAAAATAAAATAATACTTAACGTAGTTATTTTTTTCAAATGATACCTATTTAAATTATATAGTTTAATTAATATTTCGAAATATACCAATTTAAAATTATACAGAACCATAAACACAAATAAGCAAAATTAGTATATTTTGCATGTATTTGATTTTATATTGAACTTTATTAAATGAAAAAATATTATAAGGAACCATACTTAACTTGCTTTGAAATTAGTTTTATCGATAGGTCGCATGAAAAATAATTTAATTTAATTAGAATTCATAATATATACAAAGTGAAATATACTACTATAAACAAATAAGTATTCATGTTTGTAATCGTTTTTTCTCACCCAAACAGTTTTTACAGTAAAATCGATTTTTATTTTTAGAGTCCGAAAATTGTACCTTATTAAATACTTTAAAAAGAATATAAGTCATAAACTTATAATCGAAAGTGGTTTTTTCATCTCAAATGGTGTATAGTCTTCGCCTCTTCGAGATCACAAGGCATTATAATATAAAACGTAGTATGCGTTATAAATTCATTCACTTATTTTACTTTAAAATAAATATATTAAAGACTGTGGAACACTCATAGCTATAGTTAAAAAAGTTATCTCATTTCATTTTGGCAGGACAATAAATGAATGTACTTTACTTTAGTCACAAGTGCATCACTGTTGTGGTAGTGGTGTAGAAAAAAGTGAACAATATTTATTTTTTCATACTACCCATCAGAGTGACGGAATCAGAAATGGTGTCATAATAACGTAGTCCTATATTATATCATATATCTCATCCTCCCTTAGGTATACACATGAAGGTTAATATATATATATATATATGTATAATACAGCACTATAACAGGTGTGTATATGTACAGACAATAAAGAAAAAAAGACAAAATCCGCAACAGTTTCATTTTTTCAAAACATTTGTTGTATGATTGTCGTAAATAAATATTCGTGAGGCCTTGAAACGAATATTCGTATCGAGCTTAGTTAAAAATCGAATACGCGGAAAAAAAAACTTTCAAATCCCTTAAGACTTCTATGCGCTTCGAGTGCTGATCCAAGTGCCGAGCCCTATTATCAAGTTATCATATTGAACTTAAGACCGATTATTATAAGATTCTATTAATAGTCTAAATTTCAGAAGAAACATCGTTGAACTTCATCAATTATTTTTTTTTTAAGCGTGTAAGTTTTTAATGTAATAATGCATACATAATATGCCTATTCAATATAATTTAAAATCTGTACAAAATATTATTATTTTATTTTAATTATTAAATCGCAATAATAATACAATCTATAAAGCAATAAAGCTATAAATTTATTAATGATAATTTTTAATCTTATTTAAAAAATTAAAAATAATTAAGTAGGTAACCTATTTATTTTCCAGTATTTATCATATAAAGTACTAGCTATTATTTTATATAACAATATTTTTATTATACTTAAAAAGTTTATTTAAAAAAATAATATATTATACATCATTATATCAATTGAAAACAAATAAGATGATAGTGATATTTATTGTATTTGATTCCCTATTATTTTAATCATTTTAAGTAGTTTTTAGTTAACTTTATATAATTTTCATTTTTATTTCCAAAAACATTATTTATTGTATTAATATACAATAAGTTATTTTACACATAATTTTTGTATACTTTAAATGTAAATGTAAGACAAAATATACAACAAAAATATGTTATAATATAGGTAGGTAGTACAAAATATTTGACTTCAGTATAATTTTGTCTGTATACGAATTCACAAGAAACCAATTTATCATTAGAAAAAGACTTAGAGCATTTTATTATTTATATTTAATCAACAAAAAAACTAAAAATATTTAATTCTATATTTAAAAACGTTTAATAATCTATATGTTTAAAAAAAACAATATGTGGCATTCTGAAACATATAAAAACAAACTGAATAAATAGAAAATTTAAAAATAAAACTATTATTTTAAAACTATTATATTTAAACTTATTTTTTACTTATATACACTGTATAGGTATATATTATAAACATTAAAGTTATTATACCACGATGGCGTTTTAAAAAAAAAATTGATTTTCTGTAATTAAATTTAAAGATTTGCTCAACACATTTATAAAAATTAAATTATTTTTTTTCATATTTATAATATTATAGTCTATAGATCTTTAAACTCCAAAATAGAGGATTTTAATTATCTATAGTTCTACTTCTTTCATTTAAATATGATCATATAAATGTAAATAAAATATCAGTTATAAATATATATATTTACAATAGATAAAATGTGAACAAACTTTTTTCTTATAATAATATAATATAAAATTATTTTCAATTAAAATTAAAATCTCATTTATTGTTGACCATTTTAATGCAAGCAAATTCACAAATAAAAACGAGACAAGATAAATCCTTTTTGAAGTTTGTGGGTGAAATGGAATAGAAAAACTAAATAAGGCCTTATCCTGGGATAATCCTTTTTGAACGAGACGCATGGTCTAGCTCAGTTTTAATGTAGGTAGTAAAAAAAAAGTAAAAAGATTATAATTTTTAATGAATTTATTCATTTTGATTATGAATAATAAATAATAGAGACAAAATGTGTATAATTTTATTTAGTTGAATAATTTATTTACTTATAACTTATAAACGAGGTTAAATAATTTATCTATATACGTTTCCCTTTGTAATTGTGATACCTTAATACATTTTATAATTTCAAAGTATTTATTATGTTAATTAAATTGTCGTAATTTATAAACAATGTTTTAAGATATTAAGTTCAGTTTAAACCGCCTTAAATATAAATTGTATTAATTTAACTTTTTGACATCTGATTTCAAAATATAACAAGAAATCTACAAATATCAAAACCTAAAAAATTCAACTTAGATCTTAAAAATACATTTTTTATTTTTGAATAATCAAATTTGATTTAAGAATCAATTTTAAGCATATTCATAAATAAACATTTTATTATACTTGAATAAACCATACCAAAGCAATAAATAATTATTAGGAATTTTAGAACTAGTAAATATTTTATATATACCTACATATAAATGAAATTCTAATGGTAGTGGTAGGTATTTTAATTTTTATAAAAATATAAAAATATATAAGTTTTTATAGACAATCAAAGAAAATAAATTTGAAGTTTGTTCGACCGAGTATTATATACATCGAATTGTCGTTTATGTTATTGTTTGGTACAGATTTATATTAATTGTGTTAATACTATAACAGTTGTAAGCGCAATTGTTTTGTATATTTACTGATACCGATTATTTCGTATGACTATCAACTTAATAAGATATAATATGATATTGCCATTCGTAGTAGGTATAAAATAATAATATAAAATTAGTTTATACGTGGTTTAAAATATGGACCTCGACATTATATAGTAAACTCGGCCACTGGATATGGGTTACCTTAAATTGTTATTCAATTAAAATATTATATTAATAATTTATTAATACTTAACTTGACTTAACGCTATCTAAACTATTCTTCACTGCAAGACTAGATTTCCTTTATAGTCCCCGACTGCTGCCATCGACACCCGACCAACATTATCCGAATATCTCTGCTTGTCTAATTCTATCACTACAGCCTAATTACCCGAAAGCATCGTTGAAATAATTCCTTAATTACTACGTAATCGTTTAACTATATTGTCACAACAGATTTATTAAACGCATATACGTGCACACACTTGTATATTTATCTTAAAATTCTTATACATTAAATACAATTTGTAAACATTAAATTATACAATTATACTACATATTACATTTGTAAATAACATCCTATCTAGTGACTATTGTTGGCGTGTACTTATATTATGTGAAAAATACTTGTGTACGAGTTTTGTTTTGGAATACGTCTGTTAATTATTAATCTTAACTCCAATGAATGATTATTATTATTTTTATTAATTTCGTACCTATAAAAATTGTAGTATAAATTGTATACTATTTTTTACATTATTGCAAATTTTTAGTGTCCAAGGTGTCATACTGAGTAAAAAGATCGACGGTCGAATAATGCAACACGTAAAAAATAACACCAAACTAAGTTGTCCAAGAAAAATAAACATAAAAAGCAAACCGAATACAAAGAATAGGCGTTTCTGGGAACTCGTTTCGCTTCGTTCACATAGAAGTAAGACATTGTAATATTGTTATTATAAAATTGAAAGCAATGATAAATCATCTCATTCAAAGAAGATTGCGGGCGGGGCATGGTGAATTACCACTGGGTTGGTATAGTTTTTCAAATTTTAAACATTCGCGTGATTAAAATCGTGATTTGAGTTTTTTGAGAATATCAAATATTACAGTGAAAAAATGGTACGCTGAATACGAATTGATTGGCATAAACTGAGCATAAAAAAGTTTTTAAGACCGTGAAATTTCAACAACACAACAATAACAAAAATCTGTTTAAAGCACGTGCAGTTTCCAATGACTTATGTAGATGAGACTGTATACAATCTTTCGAGCTCTCTTCCCATTTGAAAACAAGTCTACCGATAATGATAAGCGTACACAATATGAACCTAAATATTATTGCAACAACACTCGCCATGTGCAAGTGAATATTTCACTATAAAATATGTCAAATCAATGCAAATTGCGAGGTACATGTTTAAAATACTCTATTAGCCATATTGTACAATACTTGCCATTAATATAATATTATGTATGACGTTGTTTTCCTGGATGTTTGGGCCGTTAACTTTATATAAGTGTTTTAGAAAATTATTTTTTGAAAACATTGCAAAAACGTCGATATAATTATTGAAATAAATTACGTATTGCCTGTCACTGAAATAGTTACGAAAGTATTTTATATTTTTAAGAACTAAAAAAATATATCCTTTACCGATTTGTTTAATCTCGTGGAATTTAATTTGGAGATCGCAGAATCATTTTAATCCTTTTTATCCGTGATTTTAATTTAAACAAACAAAATGCTCAAATGTACATATATATCTATACAGGCTAGAGTTGTTTTATTAGTTAATCTGAAGTATTAACAACCGATAAAGACGTACGTATAGTATATAAATTTAAAGTAAAAAAATATAATTTAATATATTATATATTAATTATATTAATTTTTTTTTTTAGTTTATTTTATTTTATATCTAAATTTAAAATTTGAGAGAAAAAATAATCTTATGTATCAAAACTATAAAGCTCTAATAATGGAAAACCACATACATGACCTTTCGAAGTTTGCCAACAAAGTGGCTGGATAATGACTGAGATAGGAAAATATAATATGCACTACTGCTGATTATTACAGCGATCTTACCGGGTGGGGTGTTAAGAGATATACCCTCCTAATGCTTTATGCTCTGACTAGTTTACGTATTATTAGATTAAACGTAAAATAGGTAGGTAGTCGAACTGCAGTACCCACTTACGTTGCTATATATACAAGATTATAAACATATTACCTACATTTGCCCTATTCTATTTCAAATTTCTTTGAATGCAGCTCATTAGTTAGATTAAGTTGCTTTAATTAAATAATAAAAACCTAGTTATTACTGCTTACGTGTGTAGTTTTGTCGAGTTCCAGTCCCGTTTATTGTTTAGAATTAAAATTCTTAATACTATATTATAGCCGTGCAATTGGTAGATAAAAAAGGCAAATAATAAATATACTTCTATAATATTTATTTAGGTTTTTGTATTATACCAATTAACATTTCTATCACAACATTCACAATTTAATAAAATTAATATATTTTATAAATAGAATTTTGCTTAATTTGTTTTCATGAATGTGATAAAAAAAAATTAGGGTCCAATCAATTGACCCGGTTTTTAATATATCGTTTAAATGTTTTTTCTAGCACTTTTTTTTAACCATTTTTTATTTTGATTAATGACATGTTTAAAGTTGAGATTTTTCAAGTATCAAAAAGTTTACTTAATAGTCTATACATTAATTATTAATTAGTTATTATTGATTTTTTAATACATTATTATTTTGTTTTTCGTAATAATACAATATTATATCGTTCGTCAACTTTAAATTGAGATAAAATATAAAATACTGAAATGAAAATAATAATTTGTATTAATTATAATTATACATGTTAATCGCTAATTCGTGTTAAAATGATATATTATTAAGTTATAATTTACTACCACCATTACTTAAATCCTATAACACTTCTAAAGTTATAAACCATCACCTAATCACGAATATTTCTCGCATTGCCAACTATTTGAAATATTAATTCGATGTCCCATTAGTTTTTCTATATAATATGAAGTCCTCATTGACGAGCAACATTATTTCTGTTCGGGTAGATTTATGACTACGTGTATATTTATTTCTTATGTTTATGTCATAAATAATTTTCATCAACACTCATTTAATCTAAACCAATTACTCAAAAACTATCGATCGTGTTAAACACATACTGTACTTTCTTATTTACAATTAAGTTTAACTTTGAAGCATTTATTCTTTTATGGTTTTTCCTTTACTTATAGTTAATCGTCAT
Organism: Rhopalosiphum nymphaeae; assembly: GCA_036289425.1. Classification (NCBI taxonomy): domain Eukaryota; kingdom Metazoa; phylum Arthropoda; class Insecta; order Hemiptera; family Aphididae; genus Rhopalosiphum; species Rhopalosiphum nymphaeae. Next base: position 9,629,136 of record JAZAQC010000007.1, on the reverse strand, counting down.
CAATGGGTAAAATTACATGGTTAATAGTTATGACTTAAATATTGCAACTCCGTCTTCTGATGTGCCTACCACAAGAAGCTTATTTCCCCCTCTATTTCTCTCTTTGTAAATCAAAGTAATACAATCTGACTACATGCTAATCTTCTTATATTTGCTGATGATACAAATCTCTTCATGCTTAGATCTTCTAATCTACCTTAATAGACTTTTTAGTTGAATTGAGTGCTTAGTTATCTCTTTCAATATAGATAAATGCAAATTAATGACATTTTCCCGAATTTAATTTCCGTTGGTCGCGAATTACACTATCCATAATACACTATAGCTTTTGCTGGAAGTTCTGTTTAGATCTTGGTTTTCTACTCTCTTTGAATTAATTTCCTAGAGCATATACAATAAACATTTAAAGCAAAGCAATTAAAACATAAGTGTTTATAAAATTAATCGCTTATGAATTTAACTGAAATTTTCCCCGAAAATTCCTCTCTGCTCCTCATATAGTTCACATTTAACTGTTCAATGGGTGTTATTTTATTGATTGTCAAGCCAATCATTGTTGAACGAATAAAATTTAGATATTTATACCTTGTATCTTATACAGCAGTTATATACTTTACCCCCAAATACTTTCACTCTCCTCAACATTATCTACATATAATAAACCTTATCTGACAGGAGAAGAACTGCCAATATTACATTCCTCGCTAAACTATTAAATGGCTTCATTGATTCGCTCACATTGTTATTTTAAATTAATTTCAGAGTTCTGTCACGTCATGACCAAATCTACTTACCCATTTTACATTCTGTTTACTTCTTCTAAGTTTTAACTACTAATACAATGCTACTTTATCCATTTGAAGCTCACGGAAAATTAAATTTACTTAAGAACTTTAATTTATTTACTTTCTATTGAGCATTCATGTTTATATCATTATAATTATTCTCTTTATTTGTCATATAATTTTTTTATTTATATTTTTATTATCTTTGTGTTTTTATATTATTATTATTTTTTTTTTTTTGGGAGGGGGGCTTGATCTAAAATACTAATAAATAAATAACTAAATAAATGTATATGCTTTGTCGAGAGTCCTGTACAGTTCTGGTTGGCCCGAATCGAACCGATGTTAACTAAATTGGATTAAGGTTGATGATTTTAAGTTATAGGATCAAATTGGTTTGGTTTGATACGTAAAAATAAAAATAAAAATATCATAATTACATTCTTTTTTTTTTAATTATTGTGTAAAAATAATAAGGAACCTATAGTTTGATTTCAGGAAACTATGCCTTAAAGAGTAAGTGTGATAATTATTGCACTTGAAAAATTGTTTTCTAAATATCATATAAACCTATTTGAAAAAAAATATAAATGTCTATAATCAGAATTTGGCCGGCATTTACACTCTAAAAATATTAAATCTATTTTTTAAAATATAAATTTGGGTATTATATAACCATGTGTTATCTAAAAACGTAGAAGTTTGGGGCATAATATATTTACATTTAACCAAATCAATCGTATGTCATTAGCTTCAATATAAGAGTAAATCAATCTATCAAATTAAAAAAAAAAAATTAAATAAATGTATTTTTAAACTAAATAAAAATATTATTTTTATTTTTTAGATAATTCTCCATAAATTTTGATTTTAAAGCATATTTTAAATGTGTTATGAGCATTTATAAACCGTAATATTTAACTTGGCAACATAAAATCTATGTTGGTGACCGCGAATTTTCTACTGTACGTTCTAGGATGGAGACAATTTATGCATGCAGGAAAAGCTTCCACTTAATGTAAAATATATTTTTCCATAATATTCCGCTGACGCTTCAGGTCAGTTAATACTTCGTAACTTTACTTGCTATCAAGTTTGGTCGTATTTTGTCAGTTAAATTTAGTTACGGGTTGGGTTAAATCGGATTGTATTTAATATGTCTTGGGCTAGATCATTGGGTCAGATACAGTTTTTATAAGATTTTAGTGACTTCTTTCGAGCACTTCAACATATTATAATATTATGGGTTATGCCAGGAGTTATATTATCTAAATTAAGTTACGGTTAAACCAAACTGTGTATATGATACTATAATATGTTTCGGTCCTCATCGGATCGGTTCAAATTTCTATGATAATGTTTCTGTTCGGGTCGGGCTGTTTTAAGGTAGCCCATCCAAACCACTGGCTACCGTATGCTTTAAGCTATTATAAATTATTATTATCACCGCTTTTAGTTTACTTAAAAACGATAAGAACCTACAAACATTAACCACTTGCATAACTATCTAAATTACAAAATCGAAAAGTTAAATTATATCTATATAAATTATGTATATTCATAGCATACAAATGTCCGATACGAAATAGTCATTGCTTCGTACCATTATAAAAATAATGCCCTTTGGAGAATATTCAACTCTTCTCCCCTCAAACCGTTAAACATGGTTATTAATTATAAACATTAATATTTGAAACAAATACATACAATTTAATAATGTTTGCTGTATACAGTACAATGTTCATCCCTAGTGATTGTTATATTTATTCATAGACATTATACTATTATAATATGAGGACTGCTTATAGATTTATTGAATAAACATACACACATAAAGAGGGTAGCCGGTAAATATATACTAATATAGTAATTGAATTACGCAATTTCATTTCATTCGCAATTTTATTATAATGTATATACTATATATACTACAAAATCACAATCATACACTTTACACCGTGATTCGATAATTTTATTAATAAGTTAAAAATAAACACAACAATCTAGTGTTTTTCTGTTAGTATACAGTCTGACCGATGTTTTTATTTTTTTTTTATCGTTAATTCTAAGTTTCGATTTATTGTGAGAAAATCATAAAAAATAGATTTTCCTTTGTAAAATGAAATAAATAAATAACTTAACAATTTTTCTTCATTTTTAATCTCATTAAATGTCTACCCATTGCTAAACAATAATAGTAGATAATGCTAAAACACATCTCAGATTCTGGCTAGACTAAAAACATATGGATACCTCTGTTATATACGCATTACACGATACTTTAATGTGAAAAATATAATATTAGTCCGTGTTAGATACATTAACAACCTACTGTGATTGACACTCATACACGTTTTGGACATGACATAAAAACTAATTTTCAGAATACCAATTTTATATAGTTAAGCGAAATGGATTCTGAAAACTAATTTAAATTTGTCACTATAAAGTGACAAGTTGACAAAAAAAGGTTTAGGTACACAAGGTCAAATCTTTCACATTTTAATTTTATCTGTTTTATGTTCTCTAAACAGTTTCAGTTAATTATTACAATTTTTCGTTTGCAACTGGTGTTCTTAAAGTTCTTAGAATTTGGAGATTTTCATGTTGAAAATTAGTTTTCATATGCATATAATAGTGATTCGTAATTATTTTACATTCAAATTTTACATTTGATTTTGTAACAGTGGTAATTATTAATTATTTTAAAAACTAGTTCTGCTATGACCAAAAAACTGTAGGTACTCTGTGAGTAACATAAAAAATGAATCTATATATTCTCATTAAAGTACTGAGTTTAGTGCAAATATCATTATGGAAGGACTAATATTTTTTTTTCTCCTTATATAGTAAATATTATGATATCTACACTTTTGATATTCCGTGAAAAAAACAAACAATGAAAATTATCGTGTTCAAATTTCACTAACAAGAAGAAATATGTAAAACTTATGCAATATCAAAAATATCCACCACGTATAATTCAATTTGATTTTCAAAGTTATTGTTGGTAACTAATGGTATTTCTTTTCAATTTATTATTTTTATATACTGATAACATAGCATTTTATGCATTCGTAATTCAATTGAATGATATTGTAATTTTTTTTTTTTATACCTAACAATATTACTAAATTATTATTTATTATTGGCTACTGCAGTAAATATTATATTTAATATGGCCATAATATTTACTGATACACAGATTATATACAAATAATTACGATTAATACAATTTACTTGATCCAAAGCCGTTGAATGAATACGAAGTACCGTCAAATAGAGCATAAAAAATGTCAAGGCACCAACCGTAATTTTATTGATTTTAGCTGAATTTCTGAGGAGACAATTATTATACAACAACGACCCTTTTGAAAGAACCACGAGAGACTTTTCGGGATTTTGGCCCCCAGTACAATATAATTGTTTCTGATGCAATAATATTTAACCATCAACTATAATATTATACCGATTAATATTAATTATGATACACGCATAATGCATAATTGAAATAATAAAAACAAAAACTTTTGATTACCAACTACGTATATTAGATTACCTACCTACTGCCAGACATCTACTATAATCATTATACCTACGACGTATATAATATTTTAGTACAAGAAATGCGTAAGTACTGGTAACTGACGTGGGTATAACGGATAAGTACTTTTTAATTATACTGTTTTTGTTTCTAGGTTTGTAAATACGACGAAATGTTTTGAGTTCACAGGCGTGCAGGAGGTTTACTCGCCATCCTGTTAATGTGCCCTGAGTTCCCACTGATCTATATTATCACTAACATCACTATCATCAAAATTAACTTTTTCAGTTAAATATGTATAATAGTAATATTTAGTTACGTTATAAATAATATTCTTATAAATTACATAATATACATGTAACGTGTATTGCGTTACATAAACAGCAAATAAATATAATAAGTTAGTATTATAGGTAAATATGTTTAATTTTCTTCAAAAGCATGCCACAGAGGCAATGGTGTAAGAATATGTAATTATCGCTATGGGCATATAATCGTAACCGTATAACAAGTTCTACTCATATAGAACTATATCAAAGTTAGTTAGAAAATGTGTGCATACAGGGTACCCTGGATTCGTAAACCGTATATTATAAGTATACATAATTAATGTTTACCTATACCACAATAATATATACGGTCATTGTATATTATATACTTACACTATACCAAAATGCATTAATTTAACTTTTTTTTATTTTTGTTAATAAAATAATGAAACTTTTAATCAACAACTTTTCAATGTTATTAATAAAAACAATTAAAAACTTGTTCGTTCTAATATATCCTAAAATATCAACTTTATCAATTTATACTAAACAACTTACAACAGTAAGTAAAATAGTATTGTTTGAAATAAAACAGAATAATTTTTGAAAATTAACGTTTTGACCCTTTTAACTTGTCTTTATGTAATCCTATATAATATCATGTGTATTATAATAATCTAATTTAATTTTTTTCAGTAATTATGATGTTTACGGATAGATAAAAGTTAAAAACTACATTGTGTAAGACTGCCATCGTAGTTTTCATTGTAATTTCAAATGTATTATATTAGGTAAGTACGTATGTACCTAACCTAAGCTAATAATATATTATTATCGCGTGAAAAAGTTTCAAGTTACTATTTATATTGTAAACATCCCAATACAACTCAATATAAATGTTAATTTATTGTCCTACGTCAACATAAGTAAAACGAAAAGTTCATATAAAATAAATTAATGATAAATCATATATTGTATCCGTAAATGTATGACATAGAAAGATATTGACAAGGTTTATAATCTATGATATTTCCAGGAATTGACATTCCGAACACATTATTTTCTAACTGATGACATGTTTATTTTATATATTATGTATGCATTAAGTGACACAATAAAAAGTGTGTTGTTTATATTTTGCTTATTTATGGACTCAACTTTCTTACTTAATAGGTACTTCAAAAACATTTAAAGTATTAATGTCTACTTAAAGCATGTTATTGTTTTATACTGTGATAAAAAGAGGTTATAATAATAACACATTAAATGTATATGTTTTAAAATTTGATAAAAACGATATAAATATTTAATATAATATATCGTTTTTTTTATCGAACAAATTAACACGTATAGGTCACAAATTATTGAGATATAATTATTTATATATGAAACAACTATAATACAATTTAACAAAAACACTAAGTCATCATATATTCACCCCAAATAATTTTCTTTTTTTTCTTTTAGTAAATAAAATACTCGATACATACATTTGATTTATACGCATTTTTATAGTTACTATCTACAACTTTAGTAACTTTTTATTTTATAACATTCAATTTTTAAAAAAGAAAAAGATACAAAATACACTTGAAAATATTAATTTCATAATAATTTTAATGGGTATATTCGTAATAAAATTAGTATTGAATTTGATATTAATATTTAATTTGTATGCTTGCATTTTTTTTTTTATATAATGTTACACATATGATAGAATGATAAAAAAAACCATCATATAAGATTGTCACTCTACTCGCCATAATGCACGTGGTATTAATTAATATTAATTATCTAATAGAAAAATTTTTAAATAAACAACTTACTATAAATTTTGAATGAGCTTATATTTGTATTTTCGTGGTTGATTTTTAGGTAAAATATAGCGTATAATCTAATGATAAATAATTATTAAAATTCGAATTGTAAATAAAAAAACGTAAAATACGAATTTTTATATTTAAAGCATAAAAATATAATACAAGGTTCTGTATACATTGTTCTTACAGTAGTTAACAAAATATGTTGAAAATACATATAAGTTCATGATTTTTCTTTTTATAAAGTTAGCTAATTACTAAAAATGTATTAACTAAATTGGATATGTGTATTTTTAAATTAAAAATAATTGTATGTTTCCTCTAATAGTTCTAGTTATTTTTTTAAAATTAAAAAAAGTATTAGTTGTAAGACATTAAAAAAACATGATTTTTTGTTTTAAATCATAACAATACTGATTTAATACACAATTACATTTTTAAAGTAATCAGAATAATTAATTTAAGCTACAACTAACGCCTATTCACATAATTCTACGATATATGTCAGTATTGATTTAATAAGCTATATCATAAGTACTTACACTAGCTATGTTTTTGTCAAAAATGTATTCGACCTAAGAAATTCATAATACTGTTAATATTATGAACTAAATAATCTTCATCCTTAGATATAGATTCCGACCTAACCAGCTCCATCACTTGGATCGTCGTTTGTGTAATAGACATTTAAATTCAACACATTCATTACAGTTACCTACCAAACTATTACAATTACACACCAAACATACTATACAGTAAAAGTGAGTTTCTCTCTCTCTCTCTTTGTTTTTTAATATAAAAAATCGAATTCTATTTATTATTAAACAAACACTCTACTACTCCACTATTTCAATAATTTATTCGAATTATTCTATTTCAATAATAAATTGTAATCATATAATCACTGTTCACTGTAATCAATTATTCATCATTCGCACAGCGTTTGTTACGTTAATGTCCGGTTGCTTATACATTCAAAAAATGAACACTTTTTTTATATGTATGCCATGAAATGTAATCGGTTTTACTGACGCCTGTAATAGAGATAACAATAATTACTTATATAATACACAGTATTAATAATTTTAGAAATTAAAACACGGCTGTACGTTTATAAATTCATAATAAATAAATAAATATATATTATGTATGTTCATAATATTGTATTCTAACACACATTTAATCTCGTACGTTAAAATTATAATATTATTATCCATTTCTCGTCATAAATTAATGTAAAATTAACCTAATCATTTTACACTATGAAACATGAACTATGTATAGTACAATATATTATATTCTTAAATATATGTCGACTGCAATAAAAATATGGCAATAGGTCTAAAACTAAAAGGGTAAGTGCAATAGTATCTATAATATTAAAATATTCTATAGTAAATACTTTTTATATGAGCCGTTTTAATCATTCTATATACAAACTGATTTATTTATTAATATTTACAATTTATCGACCCGGCGAATTTATTCAAGTTACATTTTTAATGAAATAAAATAAATTATTAATTACTTTTGAGGTACAATTATTGCTCTTTATTAAAATAAGTACCTAAATTAACGAATATTCGTGATATTGTACAATATTATGCTTCAATTATAATGTTCGCTTTAATGTATATACATAATAATAATATGCTTCCATTAATAATTAATTTGTTTAACGATGTACACGTGTGAATACACTAAGTTTATCGGTTTATGAAGTTTTACATAAAATATAAACAATTATACACGTTCGAATATTATTCAACTCATATTTACGTACCTATCTATAGTGATTAATTATTTCATAAAATAGATATTTTAAATATTGTTTTTTTTTTAAATTTTTTTAGCAATTCAATTAGTAATTCAAATTTAATTATTTCAATGAATACGATAACTTACAATACATTTTTATACATCATAGTATGTACTTAATGATTTTTCTATACTTGATAAAATCAATTTAAATAATGTATAAGCATTGTATTTAAAAAAAGGAGGGGAAATAGGTAAGTATAACCGCTCTCTTATACAGTAGGTATCAAGTATATCTCGTACTTTCGTCATTGAGTAAGTCATTGAAACATATGACGCTTTGAATTTGAATTAAATGATAAATTATTCGACACAAAAAACAATTCTGAGCAAAAAAGGTCTGACAGCATAATATATATATAGTACTAAATATATTTTATTTAATAATAAAATTCATTGATATTGCTATTTAAGTAATTTAATTTTACTATTAGTATTACAGCAGATGGATTTAATTATATTATTCATTTTAATTAATTATAATAGTATTCATTGTACAAGTATATAAAATATAATAATAAGCATAGAAGTTTTTTAAACTGCATTCAATTTTTAAACAACAATAAATTATTTAAAATCGTTATTTTTTTTATAATTTCTATAATTTTGTCTAAACTTAATTTTCAAATATCTATAAAATATCGTGTTTATGTATTATTTAAATTGTTTGACTTCAAAATTAACAATATAATATGAGGAACCTGTAATAAATTTGCATGATTTAGCTATAAGAATTTCACATTTTATACATTTTCAACTAGAAAATAATTTGCAAAATTTGCAAAATTGTTCGTGATTTTGTCAAAAATTGTATGTATTTTTAAAGTGTTAAAATGGTTTTAGTAATAATTTATAAATAAACTTGTATTGCATTTTATGACCGAGTGAAAATTTGTTTATCAGTATTTATAAAATAAAATAGTCAGTGTCAAAATGTTTAAGGTATAAAAGAAAATTATTTAATCACACCTTGCACATAGAAGGCCAATTTAAAAATTTGGTAAATAATATTTTAATTATAAACGGTTTTTTTTGCTTTTAAATTACAACAGAATATGAAAATCAATTTTATCAACAATTGATTTTGCATAAAAATGCCCGTTATTCCATATTTTTTTTTTTTAATGGAATATTTTCTACTACGGATTTTTGTTTCTGACTTCCAAAGTACAAATTAAATTTAAAAAAAAATATTGAAGTATTTTAAGTAGGTACTAAAAAAAATGTCATTAAACACAAAAATAAAAGTTAAGAACATAAAAATAATACATATAATTATAAAATCATGCAGTCGTTATTTTACTAAGAAATCTAAAATGTATTGTAAAAAATTATTAATAAATTACAATTTTAATCAGTGTCGAAAGTTGAAACGTGTGTTCTAGTACAGTTAAATTTGTATAATTTGGTATATACCTAAAGTAATTTCTCGTTACTTGACTACCTACTACCTACAGCGCAACGAATTTGAAATATAAAAACCAATCAACCGTTTCATATTCTTTACAATAAATCATGATAATTATAACACATACGCGAATTTACAGAAATGCCGGTCGGGTTTACCATAATGAATGGATGAAAACCGTTGAATTTGCGTAAATGACACTTGATTATCTAAGAGAAACTCGTAAAAGTGCAAATGGTCATGATAAAAGTGCGTACTTGTATACGTCAAGAGCTGTATTCTTGTGCGTCCATGTCATTCATGTCATTCAACACAATAGTTATTAATACACGTCACTCTATCTGTTTAATATTACCCCTTGTGTTTTGATTACCATCCACAGCTGGTTCGACACGTTCGATTTTCCTGAATTACAGCTCAAGACAACTCGATATAAAGCTCGGCGAGGTTCTGTTTTGTACGTATTTTTTTTTCATTGAAATCATACGGTTGATATTATCGCCATGCAAATATATATAATATATGATAAATATTTGTATTTTAAATATATGCGCGATATGAACAAACCTACAATGTGTATAATAAACATTTCTCTCTCTAAAATGTCTTGCATAAATTTCAATAACATGTTATGTGGTTATCAAAGTCATTTTTAAAGCATTCTCATTCTTTTTTCATTTTTAAATTTTTGAACATATATAGTTATAAGACAATTATTTAAAATCTTTGCAATACTGAATGTGTTACCTATGGAGATATATAATGTGGAGATACAAATAAATTCCAGATAATGAATACTATATCTGATATTACATTTATTTTATATTTTTATGAATATTTTTAAGAACTAGTATCTTTGATACAAACATTTTAATAACTGAAAAACTACTCGTTTGAATTTTAAATTACGTATATAATTTCACTTCAAAAACTGCAGCTAAAAAGGGAAATTATATTTTAAAGTTAATGTGGCCACAAAACAATCTTTAAGTTGTACAAAAATAGATTAAAAATATAGTGTTCCAAAAATAATAATTTAAATAAATGCATTATTACATGAAACATTTGAAGGTGAACATACATGTTACATATAATATACACAATATACATATTATGTTTTATATAATATTATGACAAACGTATTCTTGCCTCATATATTATTTTATATATTTTCTAACTATTTCAGAGAATAAAACACTTAGGTTTATAATTTTAGGTTAAACCAATACTTAGAATATTAATCTCAATATATATATATATATATATATATTACAGTAGATGTGTATGTAGAAACATAATATTTTATTCTAAATGCTACTCCCTTGACATTAGCAAAAGATCTTTGTTCGAAAATCGAGAAGTGTTCGAAAAAAAATATTTTGGAAATGTCATGAGTTCGAAATTGTATTATTATTATTATTACTCCAAACGCTCTGACTATATTTGTTGTATGCGTTAAATCAGTCTCTACGTGCCACTATAGACCATAATTTATTCCCGGTGAAAAGTAAGTTTTTTTTCTTTAAGACATCGTGGGGTCCTGTAGGTTGTAAAAGGTTTATATATTTTTTTGATAAGTATTTTCTAAATATTTTGAAAATGTCTGTGTTTTTATTATTGAAAAACAGTATTTTTTCCCTGTCTTCAGCGACCTAAAATGTTTATTTAATTTTTTTCGTTTCGTTGAATATTATTAAAAGAAACAATATAAATTATCTCTGTTAAAAGAAGAGACGTTATAGTGCTTTCAGATGGTGACAAAACAAATTAAATTCTTTATTTTCTACACTTAGTACCTACATAAACCTTCTGTTTTTTTTAATGTGATTTGTAATATATTTTTGACTTTTGAAACATTTAAAAATAACTTAGACGTGTAAAGAAAAAAATTGGTCATTGGTATCATAGTTGAGTGATTTTTTGTAAAATTAATTTATTTGGTTTGAAATTAATATTGTATATTATATCCCTACAAATTCTTTACATACCTTCTGAAAATATTTTTTACACAAACTTGACCTACACCGATTCTATACTTTTTATATAAACAAAATTCTAACAGATGCGTTAAAATCCAACACACCACATTAAAAATCGTTATTGTAATTATTTCACATGACAATTTTTACCTCAATAAGTTATTAGATGTACGGCTAGTATCTATGTTTCCGGCGATTTCAAGAAAAATGGAAATCTCGCACCAAACAAACCGAAACCAGTTGTAGTTTCATGGCTATAATACCTATATAATATTATATTGTCCTCAATCATTTAATATTCATCTTTTTATTAAGCTAGTCTTGACAATTTTTTATTTTTAACTTGTTAAGTAAAGCTAGTATAGAATAAGGTAAGCAAGTAGCTACCACTCTGCTACATAGTAAGTTTCGAGAGGATCATTGTAATGGATGTGTTAAATTGTAATTCGATAATATATTATTGACTATTGTATACGTAAACAATTCTGAGCGGAAACGATCTGTCGGCTTATATGACTAAGTACATTTCATGGTATGTTTTTTGATATCGCTATTAAAGTCATTTATTTTAGTTTTAGTAATACCATTACAAGCAGGTTGATTAAATTTTTTCTCAAAAACATTGTATTTATTATATTAATAAGTAATAATAATAAATATAATTTATATAATATTAAAATATTGTCATTAACTTTTGAATCAATATACTACCTTAAAAAAAAGTGCAAATACATGTTAATCTAAATACTACACAAATAATATCTTACACTTAATCTAAATATTATTTTAACAATTTCATTTCGTGAAGTAAAATTTAAAATATACGTAAAAGTTTTAAGTCTTCGTGAATATTTTTTAAAATTATAACAAAATAATGAAATTCATTATTCATCGTTTAAATATATAATTTCGTGTAAATTTTAATTTCAAATGTCTATAAAAAAAATAATCGTGTTTATAGCTTTTTTAGATATTTTGGTTCTAGCAAGAACTATTATGATGAATTTTGTAATACATTTTCAAATATTAAATATAAAGATTGAAGATTTTATAAACTTTTTACTATAAAATACTTTTAGTAAATTTTGTGACTCTAAAGGTTTCATCATTTTGTTATAATTCAAAAACATTATTCGTGGAGACTTAAAACATTTACGTGTATAATACATTTTACTATACCTACCCAATGAAATTTTCAAAATATGTAGTTTAATTTTAATCTAATTTTTATAAAGCTTTTTTTCCCCGTTTATTAAACAAAAGAATATTTACAATCTGTAATATTTATATACAATTAAAATAAATTTAATGCAACACTAACAAAATATAGACAAAATATTATAGCAAACCGAGCAAACCAGCGTCTTTTTAATCGACACGAGGAATTATTTGGGATGAATTCAACCATTAATTTAGATACTAGTGGAATTTTTGATTGATTAATTTAGTATAGAAATTTTTTATAACATCACTTTTTAGTTGTAATAAAGACTGTTTCAATGTTTAGGTCTTTGTGTAGTGAGGAGTTTGATATGTACAATGGTGAAGTTGTTATTTGACGAAAAGAGATTGAGGCCCGGATGATACATTTTTTGGGAAAGTTTGTCACACTCACAAATTTGAATGCCGACCATAAATTTATTCACACTATTACACGATATTTACTGAAAGATATTATTTGCTCAAAAGTAAATAACAATATTTTAATACATGATGTAAGTAAATAACAATATTTTAATACATGATGTAAGTAAATATTATTTTATTGATTAAATACTAATAATATTATAATAAATACAATGTTTTCTGAAAAAATGCTATAAACCTACCATACTGTCCATAATACTAAAAAAAAAATAATAGACAAATAGAAATATCAAAAAACATATTATCATAAAATGTAGTTTGAAATGTAGTTAGTGATATAATCTGACAGACTGTCTCCGCTCAGAATCGTTTTTCGTATGCAATGTACATACATAATAAATCATGGATCTCAAATTTAACACATCCATTACAGTGACTCCTCACACAACACTTACTGTACATCAGAGAAGTACCCACTTGCCAACTTTTTGTCTAAACCTATAATAGATGTTGCTATACATGTTCTAAAAAAAATTTCAAAATATTCGTTTTAGAACATTTTTAACAAAAAATACGCATCTTTTTTAAGTAGATTACCTCGGTGGGATCAATTGCATTCTTCATATCATGTCTGTTATTAACGTTTTGTGTTGTTTTTTTCTAGGTACAATGTTTTGAGTAATATATAGCTGTTAATATTATTATACGAGGAATATTTAATTTTTTTATTTTATGCTTTTTACATAACTCAATCATTGCGATCTCTTTTTTGTGGTATTTATTTTAATAAGTCTACATTATTACCATAAAAAATTAAAATATTTATTTTTATATTAGTATAGTATTATTTTTATGAATAAAAAAAAAGATTATAGTATTTTTAATCACTTGTTTCTTTTATCAAAGAATTCTTAATAACTAATAACATTTAAAATAATTTCAAAAACTGTTTAAGTTTTTTTACATGTTTTTTTTTTATTATTATTTTATCACTATATTCGTAATTTATTATTAAAGGAAGATCCACATTATATATATGAAACTTGCGGAGTAATATAAAGTTACTAACTAACGAATAGTAACGGATTATATAACCTACAGACAGAATGTCATTAATGTTAAAAGGAGCTCGAAGAATGTAAAATAATCAAAACACTTTATTATTCCTAAGAAAAATCGAATTATACAATATAATTAAAACGAAAAAAAATATGTTGGTTTGGGGTACCACTCAGTTGTACGGTAGGTACCTAATTGGGCACTGTAATTGAAGTATTCATTTTAAGTTCAATGAATATCACTATATACGAAAAACGATTCTGAATGAAAATGGTCTGTCAGCTTATATTACTATAAATAAACTTAATGATAATATGTTTTTGTTGTTGCTATAACTTTTGAGTCAATACTACTTTACCGTAGAACACCGTGAATAAGTTTATTTTATAAACATGTAATATATTAAAATTAATGTAAATATTTGAAAATATTATTGTATCATGTTAGAAAATGACATTATAAACATTTGGAAAAAATGTCAATTACCAATGGTAAATTTTTTGAATTGCAATAATAAATCAAAATTACTTTTGTCGAGTATTAGTATTACGTAAAATGACTCATTTCTTATATTTTTCCAGGAATTTTTCATCTTTATCACTCTTCTTATGTTATACAAAATATTAAGAAGATCCAATTTTCTACCAGAAATCACCATTAATGTTAAAATTGAAGTATTTTTATTGCCCCTAAAAGTGATGACAAATAAAAAAAACCATCATTATAAAATCAATACATTCTTCACTCCACTCAGAATCTAAAAAAAACATACATCATTGTAAAATCAATACATTCGTCGTTTTGTTAAGAATCGAAAATAATTAGTTTAATCAAAAGTGTATATAACTAATTCTCTATGTACCCAAAGTTTATTTTAGATCAATAAAAAAAAAAATGTTAAGCTTTTACTTTCCAATGACAACATACATTTTTAATTCTTTATTCCAAAGCAGAATATTTTTTGGAGTACTTCGATACATAAAAATCGAATTTTGTAAGAATAGTTTATGAGTTACAGTAAAATTAAGGCTTGGAATTTAAACTATGATAAATAATGTCCAAAAAAGAAATATAAAATATCACACCTATAAAATTCACTGATTTTTTTTTTATTTTAAACTCATTTAGAATCCAAAAATATTTTTTATTGAATTTAAAACGAATTTTAAGATTTTAAAATCTGAAATTTAACATAGTTTCAAGTCTTCTACGTGGATTTTTAATTTGAAAAAACTAAAATAATATTTCTTATTTATTTTTCCGTAATTACCTATAATCTCAAATTTTACGTCGTACGGATTCATTTGATACAATTGATGTTATATAATAATCGATGAGATAAAAACCTCGATAGCACATTTCAAAGTCATTTTTTTAAGTAAAAATCTTAAAATAAAATTTAAAAATTGGAAGTACATCGAAATTCTAGTTATAAGAATTTAAAGTTTATGAGCATTATGAACCACTTCACAGCCCCTCTATTGTATGCACATTGTATATCTTGTAAAATATTAGTGACTAATATATAATAACCACTATATTGCTTAACAAAAACTTAAAATATTAAAAAATACTCGTCTAAAATTATTTATTTTTATACTTCAAGTATTCCGAATAATATTCTAATTTAGAATATAAAATTAAAAATGTATCTTTTCGTTTATAGCTCGTCATATAAAAATGGCGTCTTATAATACTATCATATAATATGAAAAAAAATTAACTAAGCAAGAAGTAGTTTACATACTTGAATGGTCGATCTATTATTACTATTAAACTGAAAATAAAGGATTTATATCAATAGAAGGAATATACTAAGCTGTAAATAATATTATGCAATTATCTTTCAATTGCCCCACACAAACAATATTAGTAACCTGCGTCTATGATAATATGTACTGGCATTGTAAACATATATAGATTACCTAGATAGATGCCGTGTAGATATGAAAATATTTTGTAAGTTTCAAATAAAAGTATAGGTAGACAATAGACAATGAAATAATTCACAGTTATTTGATAAAAAATTATAATTAAATTTAAAATTAATGCATAATGTAAA
Organism: Rhopalosiphum nymphaeae; assembly: GCA_036289425.1. Lineage (NCBI taxonomy): Eukaryota > Metazoa > Arthropoda > Insecta > Hemiptera > Aphididae > Rhopalosiphum > Rhopalosiphum nymphaeae. The sequence continues at coordinate 9,612,805 of JAZAQC010000007.1, read as the reverse complement.
ATACTTAAAACCAATTAAACTTAATTATATAAATTATATTTACTAAGAATTAAAAAAAAAATATATATATATATATATATATATATAAATTGAAAATGTCCGTGGCACGCTATAGACTGCCTTCTTCTATTTTCAAATTATCTCATTTTATAAATTATTAGATCATACAATTTTAGAATTTAATAGTATTTATGTAAATTAAACTGTATAATAGCGTTTAATGTGATTTTAATGTAAAAGTAATAATATACATGTAATGAAATAATCAAAATTAATTTAAATATTTAAGTATTTAAAAATTATTAATCATGTTAAAGGTAATCGTAATTTTATACATATTCACCCAGTTACTTTGTATACATTTAAATTTAAATGAATAAAATTATGATATTTTATTTTCAATCAAAATAAGTAATGAATCATTCGTAAACTCAATTATTTATCAATAATAAACTATCTAGCTTTTATAATTTATAATTGTGTTAAATTCATTACAATACCAATATTACGATTAACAATACTTATTATCTGTACAAAAATTATTACAATGTCGAACCATGATCAATCATTGTAAACCATATCTATAATTATCGGTTTTGCAATAATCGGTAGGATTATAAGAGACATAATATTTAATGTTTTTACCGCAGTGATTTCAAATTATGCAAAACACACACCATAACTGAACTGTTAAGATACTTACCTGTATTATTTATTTGTTATAACTAATACTATATTTTGCACGGATAATCATTATACAAAACTAATAAATTTAAGTTAACCGTAATTTACCTACGTTTATGAAATATAATTATGAGTGCAGACTTTAAGTGCAGAGTTAATTAAAATGCAAATATCATCCTTTGGAATCAATTTACCGCATGCCCTTTAATCACACCAGTCATCAGTTATTTATTGAATCTATGTTTACATACTTAAAAAGAACAGTCATATATATATAAATATATTATAGATACAACGCGTAGCTTACGTTTCAGAAATGTGGCGCGGCCTTTCCTAAATATTTCCTCGAAAAATGAATAATAAATATTTTGAACATGGTTTTTTTTTTTTATCGTGCTGCTACACAATCCAAAAATATACTCACTACCGTTAAAATGGAAAAATAAATCGTTCGAACATCATCACTACTTTTGTGAAATTATATAATCTGGGGGGGGGGGGGGGGCGATTGCATCTTGCACTATTCTATTTCTAATTAGTTTTAAAAGTAAATATATAAAGTGAAGTGTTAAAATATTATATTGTACCAAAATTATGATTTATTTTTTTATCGTCTGGGCAGTTTAATATTATACACAGTACTCACAATGTACATACACGGATGATGTATACGATATTATTATAGAGGGAGGAATGAAGTATACTATAACATTTTATTACATTTATTTATCTTGGTGAGAAATAAAACCCGATATCTTGATAAACAAGACGCTTTTTAATATAATTTTGGAAAACGGCTTTTAGGCAGTAGAGAATTAAAATTTAATCGCATGATATTATTTTGATATTGTTTATATTGTGTATACAATATTAACAAAATTGGTAGTAAAAATTATTTATAAACCTGCATTTATTTATCATTTCGTCTTACTTCGAGTTATCAGCTGCTATTATGAATTAGAAAATTGAGTTTGAAATTACAGTATTATAATGTATAACTCTCGGGATTACGCGTAGTAACTGTAGTCTGCAGGACTAATTTAAAATTATATTTTTTTTTTGAACAAACGTGTAAATAATAAGTAATACTGAATAGCTGACACTTCTTTATAGGTTAAAAAGTATTATAAGGTATGCATATAATATGCAAAGATGGACATTAACTTCAAGTTTACAAGTTTAAGTAAGTTATTTATTTTTTTTATTCTTTTGCCTTAACTAGTTTAATTAACTGTTGAAATAATTTAGCTTTTTTTGGTTAACTTAAAAATAATCCATCAAATTAATGAAAAAAAAAATATATTAATTGTTGGTTTTAATGGTCTTTTAAGGTACATTAAATATCGGTATACACGGTTTAAAATAAAAATGTAATTCTACGTATAATTTCTGTTGTTTCTTGATAAAATAATGATATCGATAGCTGTAAGTACAACATCGTTATGAGTTCCACACACTAATTACAAAAATAAAAACATTTTTTAACATAATATTTTTTTTTCTATATTGAATTTATTATTTATTAACTATTTTAACTTCTAACTTAATGATCTTGCATTCACTTATAACTTAATTTTAACTAATTATTTTCATTAATTTATCACATTTACATGAACTTGAAAGTGATAACAAATAATTTGGAACTATATTATTGTCTAAAGTAAAATGGAAAATGGAGGGAAAGAATATTTGAAAATGTATGTTTGGAAAATTATCGTATAGAAAATATGTTTTTGTATGAGACTGTAATACCATATTATTTGGTACCTACGCGTATCAAATCGTATTTAAATGAAGATTTGACGATTCGAAACGATTACCACTACTTCCACTACTTCTTTACATATTATAAGTGTATAATATAGGTGAATAAAAATCATCAACCATCATGTCCCTTGCATAATAATTTGGAACCATCTAAATACGAGGAATTCACAACTCGTCATGTCGTGTATAATACTATTTTCTGTTTGGCATATCGGAATGTGGTTGTAAAAATGTAATCGTATTTTCTAACGCTGTGCCGAGTTTACCACGAAATCGAATAAATTTAAATTGTTATCGTGTGATTACATTCTAGTTAGACTGCTGTTCACTGTTATAATTCAGTGTTTTCAATGATTTTTTTTAATTTTATGGTTTTTATTTTTTATTTAGTCTCGTATTCTCAAAAGTTTGGAAGATCAAAAGTTTTGAAAAAATTTAATTCAGTTGATATTGTCCGATTTGAAGTCTTAAAAAGATTTGAATTCAGCGGACAAATGTCTATAGATCGCACAGAAAACTTTGAAAAAATGTAATCTTCTCTATTTACTTTTAAACTGTAATTGAAAACTTGATTTTATCAAATCATAATTGTACTGAAACTAAAAACTAAAAATGGAAAGTGTCCCGTACGCTTATATGTAGGTATAGTCATTTTTCTGTTGAATAATTGAAATCAGACAACGTTTAACTGACTTTATATATATAAAAACAATTCGTGTCGTAAGTCCCCACAAAATTTGTTTAGTGGATTTTATAATAATATAGGTAGTTGTCGAACCGTCGTGACCAGCGCGTGAGCGTACAAAGTGGCATTCGATATTAAAAATCGCCTAATCGTTGCCTCTTGAACGAAAGTCATATCCCACAGTGGTACTAAGACCAAAGTGTCGCGATGAGACCTATCAAAAATTCTCCGAGTGATCCGCCGCGGTGGTGGCGAGTACTGCGACAGTATTAGACGAAGACGACATAATAATTTTTAAACGACGTACACTGTATTTTGTTATTCGTAATCAGTATAGATTAAAAATAGTATTTCGGAACATCTACGCGCGAAACGGACGCGGTTATTGTGAACCCTCCCTCTCGACGGCACCTCGTCGTTCCGGTGCGCTGCAGGTCTTAACCGCCCGAGTGCGGTTACCGCGGTACAATGTTATAACGCTGTCGGCTGTCCCAAAAGCCGGCGACGTAAATATTATAATACGCGGGTATGTGATATGATAATAATATTATGACGGTTATTACAATGAGTATTGTGTGCTGCGGGAACGCGCGACAGGCGCCGGCGAAATACCATTATTACCCGATAATAGCGACAACACGACTGCCGGGCACGACACCCCCTCGCCTACAGCGGCTATAGGTACGCATAACGATGATAACATAGCGAAGGCGACGACGCGTCCCCCGTCGGAAGAACCCGTCGGCGACGACTGCAACCGCCGAACGGCGCGTGACATTGCATAATGACGGGCGGGCGATTATAATGACATTAATATAAAATAATATAAATGTGTGTTATGATTTATTTTCAGTGTCGCGGAATACTCACTTCCCTCGCCATCACTCCATAGTATCTCGAGCCACGCGGTTATATCAGGGCCCGGCCACTCTGCGGCGTGACGTTTGTCCGAGGTCGCGGTCGACGGCGGTACCCATCACACCGATGACGGTCGCCGTGTTGACGGTGGTCACGGTGGTAGTGGCGGTAGCGGTGGTTGTAGTGGGGTGTGGTGGTGGCGGTCGTCGTCACGATGGTGTGTAGCTGTTTTCACCGCCGTCGCCCGTCTCTCCGCGGAACCACCGCCGCTTGTGCGCGCGTTTATAGGGCGTCGCGAGTGCACCGTCTGCAAACGAGCGTCAAGAAATTGTTCGTTACATCGGCATGACGATACAAAAATATCATAATAATATTGTAATATTATATTATAAAAATTCACGGTGTTGACGGTTTTTTCGGTACATTTCCGTTTAATATCGGTACGCCCCATCGGGCGTCGGTGATTGCTCACGCGCGTTCACCACTTGAACGGTTACGCCGCCGTAAAATACCAAAATACAATTTATTGGAATAAAAATAATATAAATAGTGTTAAAAAAATATGACCTGGTTTAAAAAAAATAAAAAATATTAATTATTTCGTATTTGTGTCGTCCAAACAGAAGACCGCCACAATATACGCGCGCTTTTTAAAAGGTTTCGGTTTTTATCAAATTTTAATATTAATTTCATATTATTATTACGAGCATATTGATTGTATAATAATAATAATAACATTGTAGACATTCGTATTTTATTATATTTATACATATGATACATATAATACTATGGTATTACCAATACCAGCGTACCAGTATGATGGTATTGTATTTCGGTATACATCATGGTTGTCATCGTTAGTATACTATAATATTAAGTAGTATATTATTTTTTATTGATAGTACAATGTAGTTATTGATATTACGGTATTCCCATGTGTGTATCGGTTTTACTGTTTTCTGGTACGTAATTATTGATACACTGTATGTAGTATGTATCATAAAGTAATTAAAAACTTATTATACTTATAATACTTTTACACTATTAAATAAATCAATTAGTTTAAGGTTACCCATTTGGAATTAGTCATTCAGAAACGATTTGTGTAGCAATATAAATATAGAATATTTTATGCGTTTAGAGAGTGTGTAACTATACATCCTTATTAAGCTAAAACGTTCGAATTGCACTAAAGCTGCAAAACGCTTAAAAAGGTAATATTCGAATTGCCTCGGTCTGTAGTCAGGTAATGTTCGTCTTACGCTCAATCCGCTTATTTCGTAGAACTTATAAATATTAATTGTAGTTGACAATCGCATGTATAGGCAGGGCTGGATTTATTTTGGGGGGAGGGGAGCCCAGGTGGCCCCGGGCCACGACAAAATGAGAGCCTCCATATAAAGTGATTTTTTTTTTACATCCAATTATTCAAATATAACAAAACTCTAATATAAATTGGAATTCACAATACAAATTAAAATTACAACTTCAAAAAAAAATATTCAATCAATGATATTTTAGCAAATTAATAAATACCTAGTGAAATAAATGCATAGAAGTGACAAAATAAATAAGAATTTATATTCAGTAGTTAGAAACTTTTATAACGATCATTTTCAAAAATGAAATAAATAAAAAACAGATTTCGAACTCCGATGACACATGTCGATCTCAGGCCTGACTTTTTTAAGTATTGAAAGTGACATACTTAGATCATTAGATTTTCCTCAAGTAGTTGAAAAATAAGAGTATTAATATAATTAACTATTTTTATTATATGATATAATTTATTTTTGTGTTGATTATTTTAATGAATTTAATTTTTTTTTCTGCCATACTTTTGATTAAAATATATTTTGCAGTACATTTTAATATATTATTATTACATGAAATTTAAAAATAATAACCATTACTAAAGATTTAAGAATAAACCCAGAGCTTCCAAAATCCAGCCCTGCGTATAGTTCGAACGATTTAATATTACTTCAATAACGCTATTACGTAATGTGTACACAACCTAAATAATTAATACGAGTACATAACATTTCTATGTTATTATTTATACACTTTAATTGAGTACATTATATTATGTAATATTTCAATTGTATAGCTCTTTGTTATTATTTTTTTTTTAAAGAACTCTTTTTATATAATTTTTATTAGTTTTGGAAATAAATATATTTATGTGCTTTCATTTTTAAATTACAGATATGTTTTAATTATAAAATATACAATATGAGTAGACTTTAGCTGTTTAGCTATTAAAAAAAACGAACTATTATTATACTGACTGTCAATATTCATTAGTAATTAAATATGCTTTATGTAATGATCGGAACGAATGCAACTCAAACAGTACCTTTTTTAAACTGAGTGAAAATCGAACATAGCTGTTTTTGAACCTGAGTGCAATACGAACATTACCTTTTTCTGTCTCGAGTGTAGCTCGACATAAATAAGTGCAATTCGACCCGTTATCCGTTACATACTGGTACCGATTCTGATACTGTGATACCGATATCAAATTTAAATACTATTAACCCTACAAAAAATGTTTGAACTCGGCTAATATAGCTGATATATAAAATATCTATATTGGAATTGTAGCAACTATCTTAGTTCGGAAAAGTATTTAGGGATGCTGAGAGGATAATTGTAGGTGCTCTAAATGGAAAATGTCTTAAAAATATAGAGGCGGCAGTATTATTATATATACAACCTACAACAACCACTGTTCATTGTCAATCAAGAAACACAAGCATTTGTCCCCATAAATGATGTTTCACATAAAAATCAAATTTATTTTATGTATACAGTATAAAAATAAATTTGTCATCATGCTTGGTAAAATATTATGGTATAGTCATAGATAATATAAAATTATTAGGTTGCTGCTATGTAGTTTGAAAATCAAAATTATTTATTTAATTTTAAAAATCTAATTTATTACTAATAAGGTATACATGATATATTATATAATATGTATACCTACTAATTAGTTATTTTAAATTTATTTAATATGTTTAAAGTTGGTATCTAATCAGATAGTTATTTTAAGACGAAAACCTCTGAAGATTTGTCATGCCTATATCTAAGTTAATTATTTGCAAATTTTTGAAAACTTTTTTCATTCGAATAGTAGCCGATGAGGCATTTTTAAAGTGAGATTAGGAGGTTATCAAAACTTTACTTAGAACGTCTAAACTCTAAATATGTCTCTCCATTACTCCGCCTAACATAGATTTAGCCCCTTCTACTATTTTTTTTTCAAAGTTTTAATGCTTGCTAGGTTATTTTTTGCGTGAAATATACAGTCTATCATTAAATCGCTTACATATATTTGTTTGTTCGGACTTTAGCCAAAAAACTCTACCTTCCCCAAAGAATATTCTACCTTATTCTATCTACGTCCACTGTTCAACTATATCTACAATCTGTTGATGATATTTGTAAATACAATGTAAAGTATATTATAACAAAATGGTTTATTTTGTTTTTTTGTTTCAAATCCTATTATATTCTATAACCTACCACCGTAGCACACCCGACGTACCGACTTAACCATCCTCAGTAGATACCTATAAATTATTATATAATATTATGTTAATTTCTCGTTATAGGATGATGCGGATTTCCTACGTCCGACAAGGACCCGTCCTTTTGGCCTTACTTATAATAATAAACTTGATTCTAAACAATATTATGTTAATCTAATAATATTTGTCATAGCTCAGCATACACGCCTACCGAATAATCATCACTACAAAACAGAATACATAATAGCACGTTGCACGTTGTTTACATCTATTATGACATTCGAACGTCATCATTATAAAGATAGTATCATATCGTTTGCAATGCATGTGTTTAATACTTGCAAGTCACCCGGAGCAGGTATTTTCGAAAAGAAAACATATAATATATCACAGACAGATATCATCACAGGACGCGCGAGCGAGTGCATCGCGGATGGTCAAGCGCTAGCCGTGAAGGTCACACGGTCGGTGATACAATGTGTATATATATATATATATACATATACATAATAGATAATAATAATAATAATAGATAGATATATAAGGCTCTTACTCGGACGCATAATCGTAACAAATATAATAATATAATATAATACAATTAATATACTGTTATATTAATAACAACAGTATAATACCAACGCGGAATAATGTGCTTACGTGCGCGTGAGTCGGTCACGGCGGTGGTGACATGTGTACGACGGAGCAGCAGCGGCAGTAGCGGCGGCCTAGTAGCAGCAGCAGCGGCGGCAGCCCGAGCAGCACCCGTACAGCAGCCGATTTGTTGGCCGGCCGACGGGATAGCGTGTACTGCGGGGCCGCGGGCCGTAGCCGCCGCGTGTCGAGCGCTCGTCACGGCCGGCGGCGGCGGGCGGCGCGCGCAAGCTTGGGGGCGCGGTGGTGCCGCAGTGCGGTCACAGGTGACGAGCCAAAAGTTCTCTCTCGGGTCGACCGCTCTCCAAGAGCGCCCGCCGCGCACCGCCCCTCGGTCGTCTAGATTGTTGTAACCCCTACCGCCAACTACCCCTCACCCACCCGCCCGACCATCATCCCACCCATTATCTTCCACATCCACCCGAAGACTGCTGACGAAGATTTTCGCTCATTTTTTCGTTTTTGTTCTTTTGCAGTTTTTTTTTTTTTTTTGTACAAGTTTTTGCCTTTTAAATGATAATAATACAATAACTTCGTATAATAATATTGTTATTATAGTGACTATTAATACCGTCGAGTTAACTACAATGTTATAATAATTTAACCTAATGGATTGAAAAAGTTATGAGCGTAGGTATTAAATTGTGCACATTGTGTACACAAAGGTGAGCAAGCAAGTCGACAAAAAAAATAACTCGAGTTAAGTCAACTACGATAAGAACGTTATATTATAAGTCAATTTAGTTAACAAACAATATGGGTATTATTTGAATTTAAAAGTTTAAAGTTAATTTTGAAAAAAATAACAAAACTCGGTTGTTAGAAAAGTGGTAGTATAATAATTTTTATTATTACACGCATAGCAGTGATCGTGCAACTTTCAGATGTTTTAAATTACAACTAAAGACGTTGTGAACAATGCATCTTACTCTTATTTCTTGTTGCAAATTAGCCGTAGTGATTTGGGCAATTACAGTATGTTTGTGTCAACTATATTATTAAATTAAAGAACATTTATTTGTTCATTTTCATTTTAAATCGTTGTAAATGACGATCACAGCATGATTAAACAAAACAATTATTTATTAATTTGTTTTTATCAGGTATAGTTGCCAGATATAAATATAAATAAACATGATTTTTAATTATTAACTTATTACTTTCTTCAAAATTACGGGAAAAGCCAAGTTATCACAACGGAGAATACTTAAGCTAATTTAAGTTATTAAGTATTGATATTACAGAATTAACTAATTAAGTTATGTTTAAAGAAAGTGGACTTTTTAACTCAGCTTTCACTTTACAATTAGTTAATGCTACCCCTCTACCTTTTTATAAATATTTAGGCGCAGACAATGCGGTCGAGGATCGTTCACTATCATGCATTTTTAGTTTGCAATAATATTTTTATTATTATTTATTACAACTCGTTAAGATATACACGATATGTGAATAATAAAATGCAAATAACGTGTTATTTGGGTGTACGTTTTACAGAACAACTTCTTCACAAATAATATTATGTAAATGTCCATATCACCTACAACGATATATTGACAATAACGAGTAACGACAGTGAAGAACGGTATAATATATTAATATGTAATCACAGACGTACGTGTAATGGTGAACGCTGTTCATGCCGTTATTCGAATCAACGTGTCACCACGGGGATCGGGACAGATGACGAACTGACATCGCAGGGAGGTGTATACAATATGTGAATAAAACATTCAGTATTTTATCACTATATCATACAATACACACGGAGTGTATCTGTACATTTTACAACTCAAACGACAATTTTAAATGAGCAATATTGTCAAATCCACCAATGATATAGATTGGCGCAGGTACAGGCCTTATACAATATTATAATAAACTACTGAGGGCATTATTCATATCGATACGCCCCTACACCCCTTACAATATTGTCCTGTAGTCATCCATCGTAGCATGGGGTCGTGGGGATACGTGAATTCGTAGTCAAACGGCACGAATTTTGGTTATATATATAATATATTATATAATAATACATATATTATATCATACAAGTACATTTTCAGTTATATTATTCTTTATTATAACATGCCCAAATTAAGGGTAGGGGTATGTTAACGAGTAGAATGCAGCTTTACATAAACCTCCACAATTTTATAATTACTTAACAGTAAATATGGAAAAATTGATCGTAAAAATACTATCGAATTCGTATTGCGTTGCTAAATAAATCTTCACGTGAGACCGGAATTATATGTGAAAATTGTATCAAGAAGGTCAATGATGATTTCTTGTTCATAAACAATTAAATTACACTAATCAGTATTATCAACTATGGTTGTTTTAAATTTAGACGTAGGTAGTTCAATGACAAAATAAATTAATTTTTACAAAGTTTAAAATACATAAGTCTCTTACCAGAGACTATCTATTTATTGTTGTTGCTTGTTATTATTTAGTGAATAGCATTTTAAATTATATTATTTTACAAATATAAAAATGTAAGGAGACCTTCAAATTAAAACAGTGTAGAACATGACGCAATAAATGTAAAATATCAAAATAACAATAGAAAATCAATACCAAAATTATTTCAAAAACCAAGAGAACAAAAAAATTTTGAAAACACTTTATGATATTATACATAATAATTAAAAAAATGTATTATCCTGTTTAACTTTTTGAGCCCCTATAATATAATACTTCACCCAAGGAACACTACATTTAAAAATCTAGCAGGACACCGTGGTTATTGTCATAAGGTACACGCGTTAGTTAAACGAGTAAAAATATTATATAAATATATTATATTATAAATTGAATAATATGCGAAGGCGTTACGTTCTGATACTGCTTCTGGTAATTATGAAGCATCTAAGACAACAAAAGAAAAATTAATTTACAAACAATATTTAAAGGATAAAGTCGGATACTAGGTTATAGCTGTTCAAGTTAGCGTAGGCACATAGGCGTAGCGTTGAATTGAAAAAATATGCATTTGAAATTGTGTCATGAGCATAGTTATATACCACGCTTTATGTGCAAAACTACAGATCGCATAATTACATGATCGAACGAATAGCGATTTGAGAACGATTTCGGTGAACACCAGTGGCGCACACAAATTGGTACAGGATTGTGAGTCGTTATTAATACCCTTATCAAATTCGGTAGTGGGTAGGTGGGCGATTGGTAAATTTGCTGATGGATATTCATTATGATGCAAATTAATAATTATTATGAATGAAATTAATGAGAACAAATTATTATTATTTATTTATTTTTTTTAATATTTGATAGGTGGTAGGGTATATTGTAATAAATATTCTGCAGATACCCTTTACAGAAAATAAATGTGCGTTACTGGTAAACACGTCAAGTGAGCGTACAAAACCGGAGAAAAGGCTTCAAAGTCAAAAATGTAGTAAATAAAATAATGTATAAATATTTAGCGAAATTTCATGAATATACTCAAAGCTAACGGTTTACTAACTGTTTACTTATGTACGGCATAGTTTAGACATCGTACTTTGTTCGTTGCCAAAATTAGGTCAATTTCAACAGTCCTCGTTTGCTAGTTGCTCTGTGCGTTAGAATTTAGCGACAAACAATGACATGATTACAATTTATAAAATAGAAAAACACTCTGAAGTAACTAAAACTATAAAGAAACTTAAAGTTCAATCTAATTGGAAAGGATTGGACTGTTATTTAAACATTTAAAAATCGAGCATATTCACAAAAAGTATGAATTGGTATAAGTTAATGTTAATATTATTATAATACTCGCTTATTTTAATTGAATTTCGGGTTAATCATAAATGATCAAAATTAACCAATTATCATAATTAAATACACTACATGAATAATTAAAAATCGCAAAAAACGCTCTACCATGAATGAGTTTTCAACAGATCACTGTAATGGAAGAGTTAAATTCAACGATAAATCAGTTTTACGAAAAATAATTCTGAGGGGAAACAGTCAGTTGGCCTATATTTCTAAGGATGTTTCATTATACACTATAATAATATAGTACTGCATACTAAGTATATACGATTATGCTCTATTATTATTTATTTTATTCTGCTCTTTAAAATTTTCAAAATATTTTGACTCTTTTGGAGCTAATTATAATCATATTTAGTTTTTTTTTAATTATTAAAAAAAAAAAATTTCACTTGATCAAAAACCTTGGAAGTTTAAGATAAGATTATTTATAAGTTGTTATTAATATAAACTAAAATAAAAATATATCAGCGAAAAAAATGTTTTTTTTACTATTTGAAGTTGTAAATTTTGTAAAAATCACAAAAATTAGCAAATTATTTTGTAGTTTACTTAAGATTTTAAAATTTAATACAAGGTTCTTTATAAGTTTTTCAACTTTTATTAAAAAAAAAAATTTAACGGATAGTTATATTCATATTTTATGAACGTTTAAAGTTCAAGTTTTTATGACATTGCATATTCACTGGTTAAATAACTATTTTTTCTCAAACAATCTTTATTGTTTTCGAGGTTATTTTGTTGTATTTTAAAAACAAATAACTTAAAATTTTCACCAAATTTTTATACATAATTTTCTATTATTTTATTATATTTTATATTTAAATTAGTACAATATTCCTCATAAGTAGTTTATACAGGAACTAAAAAAATCTAAAAATATATAAACGTAATAATTTATTATGAATATTTGAAAATCAAATTTAGACAAAACTACATGTTTAAACGATGAATAACGATGATCATTATTGTAATTTAAAAACATCATTGTTTGTGGTGAATTAAAACTTTTACGTATATGAATATTATGAATTTTACTTAATGCTATTTTCAAAATATATAGATAAATTTTAAAATATTAATTATATCTGTAGTATGAACTAATTCACAATGTTATACAGCAAGGTAATATTGATACATTAACATAATAATTAATAATAATGATACAATATGGTATAAATTGTATTTATAAATATTAATTATATAATAAATACAATGTTTTCGGCAGAAATACAAAAAATACCAAACTACAAATAATTTAATAAAATATTTTAATAACAATATCAAAAAACATATCATAAAATTATTGATTAATTTTATTAATTAATGCGTAATTAATGATACGGGTAGATATGACAGACTGCGCATATTCATTTAAAATCGTTTTTCATGTACAATAATGTATCGATGAACTCAAATTTAACTCATTTATTAGAGAGATTTACTCTGTACTCCACCAGGTTAGATTAGGTATTTGTAGTATTTTGAATAGTATTCAGAATTTTTTACTTATAACCTCCCAAAATATAATAATTATAGGATTTACTATCGAAAAATTACACATAAAGTTAGAGATTGGACTATTAACTGAATCTAGATGTGACGAGCTATTTCAATTTACAAATTGATTAAACAATAATTTCGAATCTAACTTGAAGAGACGGAAAGTAGCAAGCTACAATTTTATAAGCCTTTATTTCTAAAGATATTTGATCATTTATTTATGTTACTATATATTAATAATTTATTTGTATATAGTAATGCGTTAGGCTTAATTAATTTTTTAAAAAAAAATCGCACATTTTACATAATTATACATTACCAAATACTATAAGTTAATACTTTAGTATACTTCATTATACTTAGTACCATGGAATGGTGTGAATGGATTCGTGGTGTAGCTATAAACAACATAAAATTAATGTAAATTAATTTTAAATTTAATTATGTATATAAAATAATAATAAATGTAATGGTCAAAAGTATCAAATCCCTATAAGATCAATATTTTTTTTTTAATTATAACAAAATAACAACAATTGGCTTAGCTTTATCAACCTTTGATATTTAAAATTCTTAAAAAGTACGTTAAACTTATTTTTTTATTGCAATAAGAATAAATTATAACTTATAAGGAACCATTAAAAAAAAAATCTATAATGAAAAAAGAACATATCAGTTATCTATACTAAGTTATGTATATAGTTAAAAATACCTAAAAATGTTAACATTTCAAGTAAACATAGTTATTCCTTGTTGAATTACAAAATAAAAAAAAAATTGATTTTGTCAAAAATGTATCTATAAATATTCCTGAAAATAAGTTGAATTCTAATAAAGTACAAACTAAATCCAACAATTTTCTATTAGATTTCTACACGATATGTTGACGATTAGAGTAATACTTTTACTCTAAAATATGACCACAGGCACAAAAACAAATACGTGTATAAGTACCTAAACCTAAATTATTATATATATTGTTCAGTTTAAAATGTATTAATATCTTAAAATTGTGAACAAAAATACATAATATGTTATTTTTGGTATTAGAACAATAAAATATATTGTAGAGGTATTTGATATATGAATGTAATTTATTAACTCTAGTGATAAAATAACATCTTTATAATTTATATATATAAATAAAATATGTCAGTATAACATTACTATAAACTTAAAATTTAATCAAATAATTAATTACAAAACAATAGCTTTATTATAATGTAAAACACATTATAATAACCTTTTCCAAAATACAAAGAGTTTATAAGATTTCTGTTCTTAACAGAAATCTTTTTTTTTTAACTGGGATGTATAACGTAAATATGCGTAATTTCATTTTATTTTTTATATTGGGAGTGAATAAATGTATGAAAACCTACCCATGAGGGGTAAAGCATTCCACACTTCAACTAACCGTTAACATTTAATCTATGCCGTTAACCACTTTGAAAATGTTTACATTTTACAACAATTTTACGTAGCTTTTTATTGATACATTGTTATTATTACCCATCCCTATCCCATGAGTGGATTGTTGCCCACACATCTATAATAAAATAGAATACAATTCCAAATAAGAAACAATAAGAAAATAGTACTAACTAAAATCAAAAAGAAAATATCCGTTAATGGATGATACCACAAATTAAGACAATATTTTATTAATAAGACGTCAACATACTATATTTTATTTTCTCTCTCTAACCAATGTACAAAATAAAACATTATTAATTTTCTTGAACCAAATTTTATTGTTATTTTTTATATGAGACTAAAAAATAATGAATTTATCAACAATCAAAGTTAAAGTTAAAATTGTATCTTTATACGATAGATTTTTTTACGATATTTCAACTGTTCTATGATATAACTAGCATTTTTAAATTTTAATATTATACATAAGTATTTATAACTTGTTTTGGAATTTAAATGTCTTAAAAATATTTATTAACCCTCAGCTTAATAATAATAGATTGATGCGTTGTTATACTAAATATAATACGCAAGGTCGGTTCTGTTGACGCGAATGTTTTATGTTGCACATGATTTAGTAGAAAGAAAACAAATAATACACAAAAATTCTATCATAAATACTAAAAAAAATGTTAGGTTAGGTTAAATTTATAATTATTATTAGTTAACAGATAACCACGGTAAGTTTAGTTTACATATATAGGGTCACTGTTGGTTAGATTTTAATGATGTAATAAAACGAAAAAAAAGCAAAACACATATCATATAACCAAATATTCTTCTCGACAGGTAACAGAGTTTTTCGATAGATCACTAAACAATTTTTAACTTTCCAGTTGTGTTTCAAAGACGATTTTTAGATGGCTTTTTAGTTAGGAATAGCCAAGATACTTTGAAAATAGATCGTGTACCTTTTTAGTCTTAAAACAACTTAAAAATCTTAATAACAGTATAAGTTTTAAATCTTTAATGTATACTACTATTTTTTAATTATCTTTATCACTTTCCAATATTTAAAGTTTTCAGACAATCTGTTTAAAAAAAATTGAAAATTCCAAGCTAAGGTTGAGAAATGGATTTTATCTCCCTCGGTAGAATGTGTTATTACAATATCTCCGAAAATAGTTGTTCACAAACGACCGGACTTTATGCACAAACGATTTTAGAAGTTTAAAATAATTTATAGATAATAAATGAAAATTTATGAAATATATGATTTTATTATTGCCTATTTGCCTCGATTAAACGCTGCCGGCGTATACAAACTGAAAAATATTTAAACGAAGCAACATCTAAATATTTACTGTAAATAATTTATAAGCTGAGTTGGATTACCGAGT
Source organism: Rhopalosiphum nymphaeae (assembly GCA_036289425.1). NCBI lineage: Eukaryota > Metazoa > Arthropoda > Insecta > Hemiptera > Aphididae > Rhopalosiphum > Rhopalosiphum nymphaeae. The sequence goes on along the minus strand of JAZAQC010000007.1, from coordinate 9,596,516 downwards.
AGCAGTGGGTGCACCTGCCTCCGGGTGTAAGGTTTTAAAAAGTGTGTATAATTTTATAATATATAACACTAAATTGTATATAGTTTATACATTATTCTATTATAAATCACTGATATACACCATAAGTATTTTATTTTCTGTACCAGAATAATGTATTTTATTAACAGGAATTGTTTAACATTTATTCAGCATTTCAGCAGTAACGTTACCTATTGAATATTATTACAGTAATTATTTTGTAGCTAACATATTTCAGTACATTCAGATATTCAACATATATTTTTATATATTTAGGTTTGTTTATTGTAAATTATAATTTTATTTTCATATTTATATTCAAAATGCGAGGAAAATTTCTTCCCCGAGGTGAAAAATTTCTTAATCTGTCCTTGTTTATAGATTATAAGTAAAAGATAGTTATTAGAATATTTATGTTTGCAAGTAACATACTTAAGAAAATACAATTTACGAGGAGGTAGTATTCCTTATGTACATGATATATATCTTCATAACAAGTATTTAGTAACATTTTAATTAACAGTTAACAGTTTTAAAATAAAATAGCCATAACAATTATTTTCAGACAACTGTTTGCTCATATACAATATATATATACGAGTATATATATATATATATTATGTATTATATATTGTACATCCATGGAAATGCGCTAAAAATAAATACGAATATTCAATTTTGCACTATAAAAATTACCGTACCTATCTAATTATAATAATAATATAATATTACTTACTACAATATATTAAATCATTAATACGTCATAAATTATGTAACATTTAATGAGTATAGCTATGCGTTTGATTCGTTCGAGATATAGTATGATGTTGATAGGGCTCGGATTCCAATTCATATTTTTATATACTTTATTTTATTTATTTTTTTATTATTACTTAACACGATTCTTTCTAAAAAATATATATTAATCAAATTTTTAGTGTTATTTTTTGCATATTTTGTGGTATATAAAGTAATAGGACGATTTTTTTTACCCATTTCTAGGAATATGATAACAATGACATTTGTCTTAATCTAAATTTTAAAAATATGGGATTTTTTTGTAATTTTTGTACTATAACATGTGGAAATCCTTTATAACACGAGTCATGCCTCAAAGATTTATCATAATAACTGGATCGTTACCCGACCACCAGTTGATTAAACACAGATAATTATGTTAGTTTTATTTATCAATTTCGATAAATACAATTGTTTTCTTACAAAATATTAATTATATTGTATTAAACTTATTAACAACAATAAAAAATACGATTTTAAAACGTCTTTTCTGTCACTTTAGGGATTTTTATAAAATAAAATAAATGCAATTTTTAAAAATGTTTACGTTGTTTAAATCAAAGCCCTAGATGCAGTATTAATATTATAGGCGCGTCCTCGTCGCTTTTAAAAATTCCAATTTCCGAAACAATTATAATTGTATTATACTGCACACGAGTTATAATATTATCATTATTACAACTATTATTATTATGCTAAACGGTTTTTATCGTTTACATTATGATAATGGCTCGTGGCACGTTTCCGCAACAATCACGCGGTGATATTAAATTATTTATACGTGCGTCGCCCGTGTATTTTAATATTCGGCGGCGCCTTAAATCTAATCTGCGGACGCGCCGCCATGGCGCGGATGATGAATGGATCGATGACGCCGCCGCCGCAACCGCCGCTGCACTATGCGTGTATACATATATATATATACCTAAATATAATTGAATATTATTTATATACGCTTATAATATTATATAATATACATAATATCAACGTGTATGTGTATATAAATCATATAGGTATATATTATGTATATAATAAATGCGCGCGTATGCGTGTGCAGTTTAATATATGTATATAATATAATATGTGTATTGTATATATATATATATATATACTGCATATTATAGCATATAGTGCTCGCGTAAAGTGCTGGCGCCACCGGGACTTGAGCGTTATACACTGCGGGACACGGCCATGTGACGTGCTAGCTACCGTATAGTATATAAAAGAATTATTGTTGTTGTTACACCACGCGCATTTATTAATATTATATACTGTCTATGTAGTAATAGGCACATATCATCTGGGTGGACGCGTTTCGACCGAACCTGATTCTAATAACGCTGTAATAATACTAATAGTAATAATATCATATTATCAGCCATGTATAATAATATATTGTCCGTGACCACGTAGTGCGGTGGTGAAGTCAGCTGCTACAACCCTAAACGTTCATTCGTTCAGTTTTCTCGGTAATTTGTGTAAGCACGTATCGGTGATTTTTTAGTTCAACCCGTTTACACTCGCCCGCGAAAGTTTCTACACATCGCGGCTAACGTTTTCAAAACAACCAAGCCGATCGGTCACTTCTGAGTGCTTTATGCCAAAACGTTGTACATGGTTTGAAAATATATTGGCAATAACTAAATCAAAATACGAGCAGTGATGCAGCATAGCTTACTTATTTTTATAAGAGTATATAGTATTCTACGTGCATTGTTCAACCCCTGATATGTGACATAGTGATCCTGTTGAGTTATGAGACGTTGTAGTTATATACTAAGTGACCATCAAGAGATATATCTCTGGACGCGTATTGATCAGTCTCATGAAGTTACTACACGCAGTGTCGTAAAACTAGTGATTTAGACATTTTGAATTTGTACTTAATAATATTTTTAATAAATAGCACATGACATTTGGCACGACGGCTAAAGTTCGAAAAGTTCTGCGAGGCCCGCTTAACTTATTTTTTTTGAAATAAATTAATGGAGGTTCTTCTTATAAATTTTAAATTTTTACTTAGAAATTATTTTTTATTATTAAGGAAATTTTGATTGTACATTTTTGATTTGGCTGACTAACTTTACGGGTGGATATAATATTATTATATGTATATTGCTTATTATTATAAATGCATAATATAATTTATAAATATAAATATATTACATCCACGCACGGTCGATCGTCGTACTACAGCTGTATCATTAATGTATGTTATACGGTATTATATTATGGTATTTTTTCCATCTTTCCCATTGACGTTCATGCGTTGATGTGACAAATTCGTAGGACGGGCTTAAACGTAACGCGTTAGTGTGCTACACGTGCGCCGCTAAGTTCACGTACGTGATGCGTATATAGTGTAATACGTATCCATATTACCTATGTTATACACACATATCTATATATATATATATATATATATATATATATATAGTTTCAACAGAATTTCAGATTTTACCGATAGCGAAGCGGGACACATATTGATTTTATGTACCATTTATTATATTTTGGCAAAGGGCTGTAATATATTATTATATATATGCGCGAATACACGCAGCGAGAAATCTCAAAAAGCCTCGTTCAGCGACCCTCCAGATTGGAAATTGAACGCGGGTGGTACTCGAGGTTGTTTTTCGAATTTCTTAGTGGTTGAACCGTTGAACGTGGTTATCAAACAAAGCTGCTGCCGACGAAACAAAAAAAGGATTAATATAAACGATTGCTTATTTTCTGACAAAATGTTGACCGTTTCCGCGTAAACCTAATCGTTTTTCAAATATAATGATAAATCATCACTTTAGGAGGAGAAAAAAATCAGCTACCCGACATCGTCTCTGGCCCCCCTGAAATCCCCGATATTGATACTTTTTAAAATGATGTTCTCGTCAATGTACTTTCGAACGGCTAATAAGTAATAATATTATAATAATAAGTTCACGCTGATACATAGCGATTCTTACCTTTCTATATACATATATACATATACGTACAATTATAATTTATGAAACTAACAATGTCCAAAATAATTAGGTATTTATAATGACCTGCTGACTACATATACATTATGTTTGAATACAAATGAATATTTTTGGTGTAATATTATAATATATTGTACACTTATAGGCTACAAGTAAAAGTTACATTACTAGTATTGTATATAATAGTATATAAATATAATTCTGACGATCTATATTAACCTCATCAGTCAAACACATAATATTGTTACAGTCGATTATACCAAAATATTTGAAATTAAAAATCGTAAATAATATTTTTAGAATGTAATTATAATGTTTGCAAGCATCTGTTCAGCCAATGTTGTGGAAATATAAATACGTTAAAAACCAGTGAGAGCCAGTGGTTATGTTGTTTTAAGACGTGGAAACTTAAAAAAAGTTGAAGAAAATGAAATTATTAATAAAATGTTGTCGTAGGCACACATATGTTTGATAAGTAATAACATTCCGATTCTATAGGAGGTTATACTTACAATAAGTATTAACATTTTAAAATAAATTCTGCTATGACACAAGACAACAAGATTTTAATGAATTAGTCAACTATAGTTAAACTGACTTATGTAAAGGAGGAAGGATACTAAACACCACAACTAAATATGAACAATAGAGAATATCCGTTGTATTTCCCTAAATTAAGTTACATACAACTAACTTACAACCAAACTGAAGGATCATCGATTCCCTAAATTAATTAATCTGTCTCATCCAGCAGTTTGCTGTTTGTTTATTGAAAAATTTGCTTCGAGTTAGGAGTAACTTAGAGTAAGTTGAACTTTATCAAAGGAATATTCAAAGACTTCCTCCTACTCCACAAAAAAGATAAATTTTGAATTGCAAAAAAAATCCAAAAATATACTGCTTTAATATAAAAACAATGTGTGTAGGTATAATAATTAATAACATGAAAAATAATAATATTAGATGGTGCAATAAATATAGATATCATATTATTATTACCATGAATATAAGGTATATACATTTAATTGTATGTGATATGATGTTTTATTTATATTTTTTTCAAAATAAGGAGTGACATATACGAGTACATAATTCATAGTAGCATTTTTCAATAATAAAGCAGTATTCGGTCGAGGTAATTTTTACTTATCATCCAAACTTTTTCAGTTATAATCAAAACACTTCAATTTTAATTAAAAAAAAAAATATACCCTTATATTAGATGAAGTACACTAAAGGTCGTTCTGGTAACAAAATTCGACCGTAAAAACATTTCGTACTTCCCATTTTTCTCAGCATTCATTAGTTGTAGAAAGGTGAAAAAAAACTTGAAAAGTTGTTCTTTGAGGCAACTGCGTTCCAGATTTTCGATTTTTTTTCAAACTGATTATATTGTAATATGAAATTTTAAATTCTTTTTAAAAAATTGTGCAAAAATAAAATAGACAAAAATAGATATCAAGCATATATATTTTATATATGTTATCAATACAATTGTTAAGAAAAACTCCTGTCTATAAATAACGTACAAATAAGTACAAAAACATGTTTTTGGTAAAAAAACCTAGAAATACCTAGAAGACAATATTGTTGTTCTGGTCTTGTAAATAGTATATTATGTATACATATTGTTTTATATTACGAAACATTTTAATGTTTTTTTTTTTTTTTTTTTAATTGAAACTCTTTCAGCCCCGATGATTGAAATTCATTAAAATTAAATTTTTTTAATATTTCTATATAAGACACAAATAAGAGATAATATTTTTTTTCCATTTTCATGAAAAACTTAGTTTTTTCGAGCCTGACGCCATTTGGCATCATTGGTATGATACGTATATATATTTTACACTTTAAAATTTAACCAAAGTATTTATAATTAAAATAAAACATACATAATTATTATCAATATTTAAAAATTATTAAATTAATATACAAAAACATAACAATAAATATAAAAATAATTGACAAGCTTTGTATCACATTGATTATTATAAGAACATAAGTTCAATAAATCAAATTTTTGTGTTGAATAAAGATTAGTTTGATATGATACTTTTTTTATCATAACAGATTATTATAATTAATAAATTTTTTGAAATATTCAAAAAAAAAAAAATGGTAATTTAGCTGGTGGTGGTATAAGCTAAATATCGCAAAATAATTTTGATTTTTCCCGTGTACCACTTCTCCAATTAGGTTCCATTAGAATATAATCGTCTATACCATAATCCAGTACATATTCATGAAGATCATCAGAAAAATTGTCATTATTTCGATTAACCTGATAATTTACAATGAGTGATGCATTTTCTCTATTAAATGGAATATCACAAAATATTTATTCTTAAATCAATTATAATTTATAAATGATAATAAAAATAATAATTCAAATCAATATTAAATTTATTAAATTATTTAATTCAAGATCATTTTGATACATAAAGTTGTTCATGTTTCTGAAAGCATTCAAGAAATCAATATCTTATTATTATTATCAGACTTTTAAATTCTTCAATATCTGATAAATCTCCACACAGTAGGTTTACAATTTGATCATCACTGAGATCCATAATAACACTGAATAATAATACTCATTATTAAATTATTAATAAGTTATTGAATAAAAAAAAATATTCAATAGTAAACTTAAGCAAGATACATTCATTTTGTAATCATTATGATATAAATATATATTCTACACATTCATCTCAATGATGCTGTATAGAATCATCAGATATTTGACATAGTGACGTTTAAACTGAATGAAATATTATAAAATGAAATAGGTCTTTACATAGATGACTGTATCTTGTTTCATTAATAATTCACTAAATATCAACAATTATAAATTTACTTACTTAAATTAAATTAAATTTAACATGAATAATGTGAATAGTGGAGAGTGGTAATTTACATAAACATAATCAATGATAACTCGATAAATAATGAATTTGGAGCGAAAATTCATAAATATGATAAGAATAAACACATGTTTTTGAATAAAATGTGACATTAACGATCAACAAAAATTACATAAAATGGAAGAATGATAAAACTATGTTATCATATGGCATCATAGGGTCTGAAAGGATTCTATACTATACTTACAATAACATTATAAAAATATTTAGACTCTTTTTGAGTTATTTATAAATATTTTAAATTTTCCGTTTTTTATGCAAATATCTATAAAAACCTTACACTAGATCAAAATTTTTGGAAATTGAATACAATGTTTTTCATATTATGTTGTTCATTATTTACTAATTAATATTAAAAATACATATGCACAATATTTTTTTTTAAATGTTTTAAATAAAAATTTTGAAAATTTTGAAATTATTTTATACTAAGAAATTTAAGAATATTTTTTTTTATAATAAGATTTAAAAATGCAATTCAAGATTTTTAAAATGTTGACTACTTATAATTTAAAAAAAAAAGTTTACCGGAAAATAATTAGTTTTTTATGAGCATTTGAACTTTTGAAATTAAATCTATACAATATTGAATATTTACTTATATAATAACTTACTATTTCTGCTCAAACCATTTTTGATATTTTGTTATAATTAAAAAACGAATAGTTGTAGATAGTTGAAATTTTCACAAAATGTTCATATAATTATTTTAATCTATAAGTATCATAATAAAAATATTTAAATAATATGAAAGTGTTTAGGCTATTTAAAAGCATTCGAAAGATTTAATAATTATCGTTCTAACAAAATATTGTTCACCACGTAAAAAATATTAAAAATGTAATACAAGATTCTTTGCAAGTTGTTAAAATTATATGTTTTTAAAAAAACATAATATACACAATATTTTTTATAATTATTTGAAATTTAAATTAAAAAAAAATTACATATTCAAATTAAAAATGTTACTTATTTTGTTAGAATTATTTTAAAACATTATTCGTCAGGACTTCACGTGTTTAGGTATATTATACATTTTATTATACGTAATAATATTTTCAAAATATGTAGATTAATTTTAAGTTCTTATATATTTATACTATTAACCTATTCACACTATTTTACGGTAAAGTGGTGTTAACTCAAAGTGTAATAACAATTATATAGTAGGATTGATTTAAACTATAGTATATAATGTATAAATAATTAAATATTAATAATATGAAAAATACCGTATGATTTAAGCAAAAATTAAATCAATTCATTATAATATACTTGTAATTAAATAAATTTCTTAATAGCGATATCAATAATACATAATTTCATAAAATATACTTCATGTATAAGGCAACCGTCTTCGCTTGACGTTCAGAAAAAATTGTGATATACAATGATATATTATTAAATTCCAATTTAACATATAACCCATTACAGTGACCCATTAGATACAAACTGTTACAGTAGAGTGGTACCCATTTGCCCTTCTTTTTTAATTTTTAATTGACAACAAGTATTTTAAATTTCATATCCCAACAGAAAATTTTTCAGTATATTTTAATTTATGAAAATCAAATTTTGAACGATTTTAACCTTATTTTTAATTATTTATACTACCATTTAAAAGTTAGATGATTTTCGAGTAGCACTACAAGCGAGTAATCTTCAAAATGTTTGCACATTACACCACTTATCTAAACTTTAAATAGATAAATTTATATTGCTATCATAAGAATATAAATATACATACACAAAAAGTCACTTTCATTTTTATCGAAAAAATGCATTTGATATAATAACAAATTATTATATAATTTATTATTTTAATTAGCTTTTAAAATAATGCTGTCATACTTTAGAAAGATAGAAAAATATTAATTTAAATAGACAATGTTTTTAAATTCATCTATTCAGATGTTCTGAAAATACCATTATGTTTATAAAATATACGTAAAATTTTCAAGTTCCTACGAATAGTATTTTTAAATTATAACAGAATAATTAAAACTATTATTCGTCTTTTAATTATCTAAATTTATCTAAATATGAACTTAATATATTAAAACTTAAAAGGAAACTTATATTACATTTTCAAATCTTTAGTTAAAGTATTAATAATTTTAAAAGTTTTTAGCAACAAAATAGTTTTAAAAATTTCGTAGTTTTGACAAAATTCATCAAAACTCTAACTAGATTAACTCTCCGACAAGAAAAGTTATTAATATTCAACATTTAATATTTATTAGTCATTATTGTTGTAAAAGGTAATGAACAAATATTTTTAAAAAATTACACATAATTGATAAATCAATACATTTAATACTTCACCCAAAATCAAAAAATACATAACCAATTATTCAAAATTTAATGTTTATATTAGTAGAATATGCTTCAGAAAATTGAAAAAAAATTGATGTTGTCAATTAAAAATACAAAAAAAACTTATTACGATAATAATAATAATAATAAATGTCGTTTTGTATTGAATTCGAATTACGTATAAAAAAGTTTTTATAATTCCACAATCGTTAATGCTTTTTAAAATATGAATTTTCACCTTTAATAAAACTATTTTGCGTTTTACTGTTTTTGTTTATTTTAGTTACATTATAGTATACATTTTTGCTATTATCTAAGCATCAGAATTTTTTCTTAAATAAAAATTTTGATTTTTACCTGTTTTTCTGATTTCAAATTTTACATTAATTTATTTTAGATATTTTAAAAACATAAAATCATAAAATATCTTTAAAAACATTAATAATTTTCCAAATAATATGTTGAATCTTCGCTGTACAAAGAATCATACAGTATATTATAATGATGGTTATAAACATGAAAACATATTCTTTTTACTTTTTAGACATACCTATCTATTAATATAATATTATATATCATATTTTTTTTTACTTTTTCCTCATTTGTTTTTTTTTTACCTAAATTTCATACATGTATACAAAATTAATTTATTATGGTGTTGAACATTCAATTTTTTTATACAATTTTATTATAATTATTGTCGTATAATAGCCTTTTCATGTATGTCATTCATTAAGTAAAATCAATACTTTTACATCGTGAAACCTATAAATACAAGTATATAATAGATAAGGTAATTATTAGAATATCTCATTAATTGAATATGAGTACGTTAGGTAGTATTAACATTTAGTATGGTTAATTAATATTTAATTTAATTTCTCGTTAACTTCCACGAAACTAGGAGATTATTGATTGTACTCGTATTGTGTAGTTTATCTCGTCGTTATACGAACATAGGTACATTGATGCATTGTTATAATAATATCGTATTATGCATTATATTGTATGACGTGAGTGTGTACAAGGGGTGTGCGCCCGGACGAGGGTTCAATAGTTTGTTTACTATTGCATGACGTTGAAAAACAAAAATTATCAATGCTCGCCGATTTCTCGTAAGTTGATAAATGTATATTTGTAGTATTTATACTGAAATAGAAACTATACTTAATGATCAATAACATTGTATACGTCTGTGTAATATTGATGTCTTAATACTTTTAAGCCCAAGGTCTATACAGAGACAACATGTTTACAGAGACAATATGAATATTGCGAAACTGCTGTTCCACTCGGATGCGCACGTTTGTGAGAAGTCGCGCTGCACTTGTGTGTGCATACAATCCGTATCATAGGTAGTAAATATCGTAATAATTATAAGCAATAATTGTTCAATAATACCTCTATTTTACAAAATTAATGGTTTAAAAACAAAATTAGTTAAATAGAAATTTTTCAAAAGAGAAAATAACATTTTTTTTTTATGAATAAAACTAAATTCTGAGCATAGAAATGATTGAAAATTAAATACAAAGCTTCTTGTAATTTTTAATTTCTCTACTAAAAATTATCAAAAATCAATAGCCACAATATTTTTTCAAAAATATTTAAAGTTAGAATTTTGAAAAAAATCATAAAAAGCTAAATTTAGCAGATTATTTTGTAGCTCAAAATTCATAAACATTTTTGTTTAATACCAAAACTTGAAAATTTAATATACGTTCTTCAAACTATGTATAAATAATTCTACCAAAGAGCTAAATATTTTTTATAATCATTTTAAGTACAATTTATAACGGCATTCTAATTCGTCCGTATATTTTTTAATAAAAATGTTTTTGAATAAAAATTTTATAGTTGCATAAAAAAAATTGTCACATATATATATAAAGAGTTTTGTCAAATAAAGGTTTCACTGCATTTTTAATATTTTCGCTCGACGCTGCCAAAAACGTTAACATTTAAGTGTTACATATTGCCCAAGCTGTAAGTCCAGGGTGGTTTTTCTTCTACCTAGATAGGTCACCAGGCCAATTTGAAATCTTAACACGTGGTATCCGAAAAAGCCGCAAGAAACGAATTGTTGACGAAACACGATACGATTGCCATGTGTACGTGTTGATGAATTTTTTAAGCTATTTGCACCTTTCTACTTCCCTCCTTGTCCCGTGAAATGAGGTGGCTGTGGTAAATATACGCTTTAGTTTTATGATATTATTTAATACGTGCTATAGTGGTAGAATCAAATCTCAAATGTATGACTGATATCATCTACAGAACTCTCCAAACATAATTCCCGTAATGACGGCACAGAAACGTAAGTACCATTGTCCATTACCAATATTAACTTAAATCGATGTAAATCCGTCTTAAGAACTATTATACATCATAATTATATAAGGATTATTTGAACATCTTGTAAAAATAATTATTTTAATCAAGAGATAAATCATTAAAAGTATAATGGTTACAGTAAAAGCCACCTAAGTTCTTTTCCATAAGTTCTATCCTATTGAAAATCGTAAGTTAATAGAAAAATAATAATGCATTAAAGATAGTACCTATAAATAGGTATTAAGTATATTTTTAAAAATAGTAATACAAGGCTACAGTTTAAAGGCGCTAGGAAAAGCACTTACTTATATCAAACTTTCTCATTTACCTTTTTTAATGTTTCCTAGATGTTGTTCCAACTTCAAAGTATACTTTGTGCATTGTTTGATGAAATTAAAATTATTACTTTTTAGTTTTAACCACATCTTGTTCAATAAATTATGAATATTTGATATTATTATAAAAATTTTAATTAGAATAGCATTTTTAATTAAGCTAACAGCTGATAATACCTTCCTAGTAATCAGTATTCGGTAAAAGTATAAATTAGTATAAATATTAAAATATAATCGTACGTATATACAGAATGATTCAAAATGTATGATTCATCAATTTCATTATATTTATATTCTAAATGATCAAAAATATATAATCCGATTTTTTTTTATTTTAAAAAAATATAAAATAATTTATAAAATTTGTATTTTTTTAATTAAATTTTAAAATGGGTTTTTAAGGTCTATTTTATAAATTGAAATAAAATCCTATATTTGTTTGCAAACATAATGTGAAGACGTTATCAAGTAGCTTATATTGACGTCACTCATCACACGTGTGATAAAAATTATTTTTTTTAAACTTCAAATCGTTCTCAAGTACTTCTAGAGTTTTGCATTAATTACTGTTATTCAATCAATATAACTTATTAAAATAAAATTTCACATTATATTCAAAAAACGTATACGTTTCCATTTATCCCTCAAAAATATTATTGAAAAAATATGAAATTTGTAAATTGCTTTAGATATTCCTAAACAAGAAAAAATTCGTATTACACACATTATTTTCTATTTTGAATATTTATATTATAAAATGACTGTAACATAAATTTTGAATTTCCCTGTATACCATTGTATATAATAATATACAGTTCGATATATTTCAACTGATATCTATATTTTACAAATATTAATTAAAAATAAAGTAATTACATTTTTTACATTCTATTATAATATAATATAATTTTTATTATTTTCTTATTTAACTCCACTCCTTCGAACCCACAAAGAAAAAAAAAATTAAAGATTGGTTACTAGTTAAGATTTTTATAGTATTATGTGATTATATGATTATAATTTTAAAATAAATATTAATAATATTATTTATTATTATTATAGTCGATCTTGTTCGTACACTGATTTTATTTGTGAAATAAGTTTACAGCATTAATTTAGTCGAACTATAATATTAAAAATATAATCATACACCATAAAATATATATTTGGAAAAATCAACACAACCTCTAAGGTTATAAATCAAACTTCTTGTGATATTAACTAATTACCTTTTATCACTAAATTCATGTACATATTGTAAACCGATAATATGTTAATTTAATGTTTACATTTTGAAATTATAATTCACGTCAAAAATAAATATATCATATATATTTGTAACAATAGAATTCACATTATTATGGCGTGTAAATTTATACAACATCATTAATTTTAATTTACTTAGCTAATATATTTTAAGCCGATAAGATTACAAAAGTTAATGTGTGACGGTGCATAAATATATACCTACATCATTATACTTAAGATTAAATTTAAAAGATTTAAAAGAAAAACATTTAATAGATTTTTTATAGTGCAAGTTTAAGCTCAATCTTATAAAAACAAAGTATTTGAAAATAAGAAAAATTAATAATAATGCAATAAGTACATTTTTATTATATTATTGGCAGAGAATAAAAAGTGAACTTAAAAACCCGTGGACCTTAATCTACTGTCTGGTATATTTCGAGTTTACATAGTTGTTGAATAGATTATTTAAATTAAAGTATTGATTTTAAACCATTGATAAAGTATAAAAATTATAGCGTATAAAAAACTGTTCTGAATTACTGCGAAAAAAGTGTATTGTTCTATTAGTTTAAAATAGGTTAAACTTTAACTAATATATATATATTTTAATAAAATCACATACGTATTATAATAATAATTAGATTAGATTATATCATATCATTTTTACATTAACTTAAGATTTAATAAAATATTAAAATCAATATACAGAAACAATGTAGATTGGAAAAACTTTAAAGGTCAAACATCTTTTTTTATAGCTATATCATGTCAAGAAAATCCCCAATATGATTATTTTTTAAATTGCAACCAAATCAATATTGTTGAAAACTGCTGTTGCATAAATATTTTCGATTTTTACCATTTATTTTTAATTTTTCCAATAAGCTACACCCTCCTCTATTATAAACACCAACTGAATCTAACAAGAACTACATTCAAACATTAAGATTAAAGCATTTTTGCCCATCAAAATCGTGAATAATAAAAAGCACATTATTGTAAGATAAATATATTTATCATCTAAGAATCTAAAATATGAACAAGCGTTGTTGATTTTAATATTCAAATCCAAGTATTATATACATTTTTTCTATTGCAAAAAGTGCATTCGAAAACAAAAAAAACACACAAATACACACCTATAATTGTAAAACCAATACTGTCATCACTCCATTTTGAATCTAATAATATCATAGATGTCAAATTAATAAAAATCTTTTGTAACATATTTTACAATAAATATAAGTTTAAATAAACAAAAGTAAACCAAATAACATATTATACAGGTCTATAAAAAAAAAAAAAAAGAATGTATTCCTATATAAATGGCATCGTCTAACGTCTTACGAAATTTTTTAAAACTATTGAAAATTCGTAGAAAACGGCTCAAAGAAACTATATTTAATAAACCATGTGTAAACTATAATATATTGATAAACACAAAAAACAGCTGAGTGCAATTTTTTTAAAACTTTTTCAACTAAAAAAGTATTACCTATATAAAAATAATAATAATACTAATCATTGAAAAAGCAATAACTATTTTACAGACTTCGGCTATTCAATATCTAATAATCAAAAATATTACTGTCTATTAGGATGATAATAATTGTATATACCTATATTGCCTATAGTAATAAGCTTTTTTTAAAGTAATTGGATCAATAATGTGTAGTCAAAGTATAGAACTACCTATAAACCAAATATAATTGTTATTTAATTTTGTGCTGTACTTATAGATTTTCGGGAAAAAAAGAGGATGTAAAGTATAATTTACCTATTGATTTAAAACAGCTATGTTTTCAATCGGGTCACTGATCGTTTACAAAATCCTGATATGGTATCTCAATACAACAATTCTACAGCTCAGCAATCATTTCTTATATACCTACTCTTGTCTCTATTTTACAATCAAGCATATATGTTTATGACAGAAAAATTGATTTAGATTTGATAATACAATACATACAGTGTACGTTTTATATCGAATACGAGAAAAATATAATAACAAATAATCTATTAATTTTGAAAACATCACAATAAAAACTAATGTTCAACGTTGATCTCTATATTTTTTATTTAGCGTTGATGTTTTATGAATACAGTGATAGCTACGATTCTCATTTTATGAATGGAATATTAATCTAATAAAAATATATTGTATAGTAGTATATTTTATGAAACGTCAAAATACATTTCATTAAATTTTGTTTTATTATTTATTTTTCTATATAGTAGTTGTATTATATTATAATTACGCTTCAAAGGTGGCTTTGTATTGGTCATTGGCTTGGATAAGTAAAGTTAATGTTCTAAAAAGGAAATCATATACATTAATGTGCTTGAAATATTATGCTTTTTAAACATATATAAACTTTAAAAACATATACAAACGTTTCTTTTACTAATACATTGTTGTTAGTTTAAGCGCAGAAAGTTATTATAAGAACTTTAATTAGAAAAAATATGTTTTAATTAAGTTAATTATTTTAATCTTTGCTATTCGTTACATTTTCTATAAAATAAAAATTTTTATTCAACTTTATATTTATTTTACAGTCAGTCACTATTTTTAACAATAAATGAGTTTGTATATTCATTAATTATATGAAAGCTTGATTTCCATCAAAATTATAAGTTAAATATAAAAGTGTTAATTTTAAAATATAATTACTTTAAAAAAAACAATAATACTGTTTTTAATTACTAATTTAAATCTAGATCTTTACCGTGTAATTTAGTTTCAATCCATTTTAATGTCTCTTAAAAATTCTTCACTACAGTATGATGTATTTTTTTCGCCATTTGACTTTTTTTAATAGTATTTGATATTTATATATTATGTTAAGTTGTTATTTTTAGTTAAATGTATTCAAATGGTTGAAGAAATCAAAAACATTTATTTTCCATAAACATTAAAAAATAATAATAAATAATATGTAAATCAGAAGTTCAGATTTTCACACCAAACATTTTCGTGAAAATTGAAAAATGTCAAACAAATATAAAATAAAATACTCGTTATTGATAAAAAACTGCATTATTTGTTTTTAAACCTAGCTTCACTTATCAGTTAATGTCGAATTTTTATAACAATGATATACGTTAGCTTTTAATACAAAGACACAAAAGTACGAATATAATGGAACAACTAAGTAACAGTATTTATTTATTTATATTTATATTTAGAATAATTTATAGTTTATAGTACAAGCGCTAAAAATTCGTTTACAATGTGTTACAAAAAGTTTTTCAAAATTCTTTACAAATCATATATTTTTTTATACATTGGAAATTTATCAAATGTATTATAAAGTATACTAAACTCGAATGTTACAAAATAATATTTTTTTTCTTATCAATTTATTTCACAACATTTTTATTAAATAAAAATAAATGTTTTAGTACTTTAAGTTCGTTAAAAATAATGTTAGTTGTAATATTATTATTGTATTTTATCAAAGTAAAAATATTTTTAACACGGCAATCTGTATAGGCATTTCTTCTACATTTATGGAATTTTTAAATACGTATTTCGTATTTTACACAAATATTAATTATTTTTTATTTTTATTTTATTATCCATTCTAGTGTTTGATATCCGAGTGTATTTCAGTTCATTATCTATAACTAAAATTATAAAGAAGCTCGTAATTCTGAATATTAAAAATAAAAATAATAATTATTAAAATAATGTCTCTTCAAATGCTCATTATATACCCAAAAATATATATTATATTATTTATCGAGAGCTTTTTTTTTAATGAATTGATAATTGATAGAGAAAATAACACCCCTGAAAAATATTAAAATACTAGTATATAAATTATCTACATAATATTCAGCTAGATTTTAAAAGAATTATTTATAATACTTTAATATTATGTAAATTATAAACATAAACCTTTGTATACACAAATGTATTATTTGTGTATATGAAATGAGGTCGGAATATGAATTCTCTAATGAACCACTTTTCGTTTAATATTTAATTTTAAACGTAATTCGTATTATGTTTGATACATGGTATTTTCTGTTGTAGACATTAATACCGTGTATTTGAGTATTCCATAAGGATTATTAAATCCGTCGCTTTTTAACTTTAAACATTAATCTAATTGACCCCATAAACTGGAAAAATGTTCACATGTATTAACGATAAAAACACAATATAGACATAATTATCAACATTAAACAATAATAAAAGCTGAGCATTTTGCAATTTTATATGTAATTATTATTAAAGCTTATATTTTTTACTTAAAAATTTGGCTGTGCATGAATTAAGAATAATTAAATATTAAAATACTTTAACCATACATATCGTATATTCATAATAATTATTTAATGCGGTCAAAATCGGATTATAAATGTAAAATAGAACATATTTCGTTATATTTGAATAATTAAACAGTTGTTATAACTTATAAGTTATTTAACTAGTTGTATAATACCTAAATATATTATAGGTCGTACAATATATTATAATGTATTATTATGAAGAGTGCGTACTTTACCTATTACAATATACTACAATAGTGTGTAATATTAATTATTCTTTTGAAATGAGTAGACGGTGTTTGGACAAACGATATTTTGAGAATATTATATTACATTAAATAATTCAATTATTCAAATTAGTATTACCATTTAAAAGTGAAATTTTAACATATTTAGTGTTATACTGTTATCTACTAAATCAAATAATTGAATTATTTAATAAATTACTTTAATGATAATTTTATAATATCAAAATTATTGCTGAAAATTAACATTGTTAAAACCAATAAATGTTTTTAAATTGATTTACAATTAATATAAAACAAGAAAACATTGTATTTACATAAAATAACATATTTGTAGGTCAGGATAATAGGTTCCTACCTATGTTAAACTACCCAATATGAAATAAACTGTTTCAAATTTATAATAGTAATAAAGTTAATTATAAAACAACGACGATCATATAAAAACGTTAACTTAGAAATTCTCTTAAAACTAGCTCTCTTGACCAGCTGACTTAAAATTAAGTGTTAATAGTAATTATTAAGAGGGCGTCGATCTTCATATGTTGTCTCCGTCTAAATTTGTATTCAATAGAACCCATTTTTTGCTATTAGCTTTAATATTAAAGTAAATTTACTTATAATTAAACTTAAAGATAAGAATATTATTTTGGGCATAACATAATATTTTATTGATACTTTAATTTTTAAGTGATTTAGAGCCGTGTAAAACATAAAAACTTAAAAATAAAAATATCAATTAAATTCTACGTGATGCTCGAAATAATATTCCTATTTTTAAGTTTAATATAATTTAACTAAATTGAATCTATATTAAAGTTAATATCAAAAACTGCATTCCGCTAAACACAAATTTAGTATGTTTTACGTTGGATGGAGACAACACATACGGGTACAACGACTTCTTAATACATTTCACATAATCATCATTATGGTAATTTTTTTTTTTTTTATTAATTATGTTAACATAAATTTAAGTATGAATTATTTTAAATTATTGTTGTAGCAATTACTCGCAGATACTCTGTACCTATAATACTTGATATTTTAAGTTAGTGGTTAAAGCTAGAAAAATAGCCTTGCCAAAGGCTCCACTAAATCGCATATCACGAATTCCAATCACAAAAATCAATAAGATATTTTCTTATAACTGAAAAGTCCCGTGTTTTGTAATGACAAACATAGTATCGGAAATCGGAACTGTGTCGTGTATGTTCCATACCAACGTGGTTTGTGAAAACTCATGAAATAATCCCGTCTATATAATTAATAGCAAAACTTTAAGAGAAAAAACACCGTCGACATTTTTCGAGATGTTCTTCGCATTGACAATATTACTAATACGAGGAGTGGTAAAGCACGCATCCATAAACTGCCTATGGGGTCGAAAACCTACATTAAAATCATCGTGGGTCAGATTAGATCTTTCATTTTAAGTCAGTCATAATTTGTGTCTAGCTTTTATTTCTAACATTTTGGAATACCAACTTTTATTCTTACTTTATTTTATAATTATGATGGCCCTAAACATCGTAAGTCGTACGCTACATAATATGCGGCTATGTCTCTTGTCCGATAACGCTAATATAAGTAACAATCATTATATTTTAGTAGATATTATCACATAATAATAACTTTTCAATAATTTGTAATTTTTATCTATACGTTAAATATCGTTATAATGATTAATAAACTACTGATCTAGAGTACTGAGTACCTGACAAATACACATAATTGGTTCGTATTTGGACATTTTTTGTTGAAACCATATCGCGTACATATTATAACAGTAATTTAGATTTGTTCAGAACTCTTTACACAGCATAATATATGCTTATATTTTGTTGAAGAATAAATGACAAAACCCTGTTTAGAGAATCATTCTTTTCAAAAATAATATAAATAAGTATTAAAATATGTATATTTTAATAATAACAGTATGTAAGCATACTGTGTTATTCAATTCATAGAGAATAGTATACAATACTATCATGAATATTTCACCTATACAGACATTTGAACATTAATCGATTTTGTGTGTTGTAATTCTCAAAAAATAATCTATTTCAGAATATAAGACAAAAATGTGTAATACCATAAAAAATAAAAAAAAAATAAAGATTATTATTCAAAAATATTCGTTTCTAATGACTTAGAGTTATTGAAAATAATATATTTTTAAGAACTAAAACAATTTTTAACATAATACATGTTTAGCCGTGTTTAATTATCCTTTGTTAACTATCTGGTTATTAACTGAGGCACTAAAATGTAAAATTATTCACACTTTTATTATTTTAACTGTATTATAATGTTTTTGTTATTACTTGGACAACGTTTTCTCTTTGTAAAACTTGTTTTAGCTTGTACTTTTTTTTTACCGAAAGTCACATTTTAACCTATAGAGATTCATTAAAAACGTAAAATCATAACATTTTAGTAAAATATGAGTTCATTGCTGATTTTAATTTAATTTTGAATTAAATATAATGTTAATAACTTTGAAACTTGATTATTAAATTGAAAATTAGTTTTGAAATTGTACACCTACATAGATATATTAAAACAAAATCGATCGTTTTCTTGCAAAAGACTTTTATAATTTTCACCAGAGGTTATACAAGTTATATCCTAAAATGTTTTCAAACAATTTAGAAATTCGAACCTCTATAATATATATTTAATTTTCTTATAAAATGTTTAACATAAAAATATGATTTATTCGCTAACATATGAGCCTCATTTATAATTATTTTTTTATTCAATGATGAATCATGGCTTTCAAATTTAAAACGATGGTATATACATCAAACACACCTGCTCAATAAGTGACTTGTTAGTAATTATTTTAAGATACAAAAGTATAATTCAATTAAAAGTTAAATATATTACCTATATATGGACTATAAGTAATTTATATATATTATTAATTATTATAGTTACTAGTTGTTCGAGTTTTGATGATGCACCATAATTATTGTTAAATACTTATATATTAATTTAATACTTTCATTTTTACTTGGTATAACTCTTGTGAGCTCTGGCCGTACCAAATTCAATTCATAATACTATGATATTGAAAATTAAATTCCAAAAAAAAATTGTGCAAATTCGTGCTAATAATTAGTGAAAAAATGAAAAAAAAATCAATTTGGCAAATAACTGCAGTATTTAATATAAGAAACGAACTAATTCTGATATTTCGTACGAACCACAATTGCACATATTATTTTGTGACATACAAAAAATGATTCCAAAAACGCTTCAATCAATATTATGATACTTAATCCAACAGTTTTTGTTATTCTCGATATCTTAAACCACCAAACTATTTCATATAGAACAGTACGGGAGTATAAAAATTGGATACATTAATGTATAATTAACTAATTGGGACAGTAACCTTCTTTCTGTTGCGGAAATTTCCACTTTTCCAACCGTTTTTTCCATATAGCGAAATTCCCATTTTACCACTCACTAATTGGATAAAAATATTTACTGTCCGCAGAATACAATATGGTCATTTTCCACCGCTTCAACCGACATCAAAAATTAAACTATCTTTGTCGTTGTAACAAAAAAAAGACAATTTTAAGTATCTATTTAAAAATAACGTTGTTTATAAACGTTTTAATTTAGTTATAATTTATGAAGTACAATATATATTGTATATAATTATAAAAAATATTTTGTTTTGTACATTCTATTATTGTTTATTTTATCTAATAAAACATAAAATATTCTAATAAATATACATTAATCACTAGTTGGGTTCGGATGAATCGGTGGTCAAGCGATAAAAAGGCCCTCTTTTGTGTAAATATTGTCAAAAACATTTTTATCAGTACAAAAACATATTGTATATTTTCTAGAAATACAATATTGAATACTTGAATAATAAAAAACAAATAATCAAAAAACTTGTCCCTTTTAATTTATTCATTCGTTTCGTTTAGTGCATTCTTTAGAACCATGAAATAGTACATCACAACATTATTTATATATTATCAAACGTATCTAATTGTTTTAAACATTTTAAATGTTTTTCGTTACTATATTAAAAACAATCTAATAATACAAGTAATTCGTTTTTCCAAATTGAAAGAAATTGATTTTGATCCCAAACTAATATAGACTATATTAAATTTGGTATAATAGGATCAGACACGTAGGAAAAATGTCATTCGTGTATAAATGTATAATGTTAACACTTTGAATCCTTAAACTTTAGAGTTTAGAGTAAAAAGTTTCTTATTTTATTTTTTATTTTGCAACTAACTTCTTTATAGTCATTATAAATTATACAAGATGCATCTTTTAAGTTTAAAATAAGTTAAATTTATTTAATAATGAACGTGACACACAAAGTAAAACGTTTCGAGTATATCCTTAAAATGTAAAATTTTACAATTTTTATTTATTTCAAATACAATTTTTTTAACCCTAAAATTCAGTTTAAAATAAAAAAGGTTCATGAATAAATAACATGGACAGTTTATTTAAAGTAAAAAATGTTATCCGGATTGTGGAAAATATATGTACTTATTTAGGTGTTATAACGCAGACAACGTATGACGTGAAAGACTGTATAATTATTGAAATAAAATATAAATGTTTCATTTTCTTTGCAAATTATATAATAAATGGCACGTAAAATATATTTTATTGATAAAGCTATCAAATAAATTGTATTTTTTTAAATAAATTTACCAATGGTTATTTTATTTTTTTATATATCAATAGAAAATGTATGAACATATTTATTTTTGTATAACACTATGTCTGTATATATTATTGTATTATTCATGTAATTACTTAGAAGGTAAAGATCAACATTCAACATAGTTGTTAATATACTTATAGAAACTTTTGATTCTAATTGCTTTTATTAGTTTTTTAGCTGATCCATATAATTCATAAATAATTAGTCTGGGAATTTATAATTAAAAAGCATTCACGCCCAACAGTTGTACTACGTGTCTGTGCACATTTGGCACCTCAAACTTTTCCAAATCATATTTAATAAAATATAATTACATAGATTTTGATATTCATGACAATTTATTTAAAACCTATACTTTCTATGAATATCATTGTTATTTTTATTTTTATTTTAAGTGTAAATTTTAAATTTTTTTTCGTTATTTACTTAAAACAATACCATCGATTTATAATTATCCCAGATTTTTTACTCGATTACCAGACACATAATAATTAATACAATATATTATACGGTACATGGTTATAATGTACATTTATTGTACAATAGCCTGTGTAGTTTTAATCTCTTTAGCTTACAACATTTTTTTTCCAATCGAATTGTTTTTAAACATCTGCCGGTATATACCTTTTTGAATATTTCACGGTACACAATACACGCACACGTTAGGTATCTAAACTAAAATAAAATACACCATAATAACTATACACCAATGAACATGACAAGAAGGTTGTTTTATATAATATGCGTAGTAAAACAATAGTGTCGGTATATTATTGTTAAAATTTATAAAATTGTATACTATCTAGTATTTATTTGGTACATTATCAGAAATCATTAAAAATGTATAATAAATAATTTAATTATTATATGTATAAATTTGGAACATCTATAAACTCACTGTGAAATCAAAAAAATAATCCACAGCAATTTAAAAAAGGGGGCAAATAGCAAACGCTCTTTAATGTGCACAATTAGTTGAATGGGTCACTGTAAATAAATTATAAATATATATATGAAAAATGCTTCTGAACGGAAACAGACCATTAGCATACATTACTATATTGATATACAATTTTTTTTTTCTATCTTTTAGTAATATAGTAGGTAATTTTAAATTTTTAGAAAATATTGCAATTATTATATTATTAGTATTTAATTATTATAATTATATATATTTTACCAAATTATATTATTGTTATTAAGTTTTAAGTCAATACTACCTTACCGTAAAACATTATGAAAAGGTTTATGGTATATATATGTGACATATTAAAATTAATCTAAATATTTTGAAAATGTCATTGCGTATAGTAAAATTCATAATACATAAAAGTTTTAAATCCCTCGAGAATGATGTTTTTAAACTATAACAAAATATCTAATTAACATCGTTATTCATCGTTTGGTAATATATAATTTCGTACGAGTTTAAAATTAAAATATCTGTAATAAAAAAAATTATGCTTATATATTTTTTAGATTTTTCAGTTTCAGTATGAATTACTTATAAGTTATAACTTATATACTATGAATTTAGTTTTCAAGTATTGGTTATAAATTTATTATTTTATAAATTGTAAACACTTTTCCGTGTTTTGATGATCTTTGTCCTTAAATGTTTTTAAAAAAATATGTATTTTTAATATTTTTAAATTACTCGATTAAAATATAATACTTTATAAATATCTCAAAAAAATTCAATATGTTTTGAGAATAATACCATGTATCGAAAATTATAATATAAACACTTGGTGAAAATTTCAAGTTTCTACAGTTATTTAGTTATCGATTATAATAAAATAAAGAAACCTATTTTGTCCAAAACTGGTTTAGCATAAAAATTTCTGTTTTCCCCAAAGTGTAAACTAGATCCAATTTGCTACCAGAATCCAACCAGCATTTTACCACGCCAAAGGACGATGACAAAACCATCATAATAAAACCAATACATTCATCGTTCTACTCTGAATCTAAAATTATATGATGGAAACATATCATAAACAATTAACTAAGAGAATTAAATCTTTCATCTCTTCGTGAGATCACAATTTTTTTCCATAAACGCTCACAAATAATTACCCCAAACACCGAATCGGTCACACTAACTTAACACACAAACACCTCATGACTGGTAAAGTCAGCCTTTCTATGAAACACGCGTCACTCTTGTCACAGTTAATCATATTCTCACTGAATGTTATAAATTGAACAAGAGACTAGTTTAACATTCCACATAATCTCTGTGAATTTTTTTCGTCGAATTTCTAAAATCACCACTTTGTACAATGCTTATTATATGTTTCATTTATCAGAACTACATTACTTATAATACTTAGCTATCATGTATTCATGTAACTACTATAATATACAATATACATATAAAATAATAATTATGCTCTTTATTTTATACTCTCCACTTTCAGTTATCAATGTTTGTATTTATTTGGACCTAGACAACCCTAATAACCATGATGTTTATGCGCATTATAATTGTAGATACGTAATATTATAGATGCTACAAATAAATTATTCATCGAAGTGTATTGATCACTCGATCGGTTATCACCATATATAATATATTAGATGCTAATAATATAGACAATACTTCGGAAACATAATGTGTTTATGTCCTGGACAAACAATTAAACAACCGTATATATTGTAACATAATGCCGTAACTATTGATTTGAATAAATATTTATTTTTACCTATGTGTACCCGACTGTAGTAAGACATAGAAAATGTATTATTATATAAATATATTGGATCTATTTATGGACAAATTGACTGGATAACATTGAATTTTTCTACGGAAAATTAACAGTTATAATATAAAGTTGATATTAGAATTAATACACAAACTATCTTAAAATTATATATTATTTTGCTAATAATTTCTAATACATAAGATATAAAGAGGCCTTTTATATTTTATGAAAACCTCCCAAATGACTGAGTTAAAATATATATTGTTTGCATGTAACGCAGTTTAAGACAAGGTAAATCCATTAGCAATATTTAATTTTTTATAGTAACACCATACAAGATTAGCCAAAATTAATAAATATATATCTATACAATATAAAAACAAAATCCTAAAACGGATAACCCGAAAAATTCACAGGTTTCAGTAAGATTTATTTTATAAAAATTTTACTGCTTCAAAAAGTGATAAAGGTGTAAAAAATATTCATCGTAAAATCAATACATATATTGCTCCACTCAGAATTTAAAAAATCTAGTATTTACTTTTTTATTTAAATAGGTACGGTACATGCTGGTTATTTGTATTTGTATATCTACTTAAATATAACTCTAAAAGATCTTTTCATAAAACAGCCTTTAATAAAAGTCCTGGATGACAAAAATGAATAATAATTATATAGTTTAGTATGGCTGTTACACGGCACCGCGATTATTTTCAATATTATTGTTACTATAACTACTTATCTATTGAACTACTAACAATAAACTCCATGTTACTGCTTGTCTATGAAACTACTAAGGATAAACTCCTTGTTACTACTCATCTATGAAAATACCAAGGATGAACTCTTTGTTACTATCAAATTGAATATTATTATCATAATGTGATCACTGAAAAAAGTAAACAAAAAACCTATTTAACGTTTAATTATTAATATTAGCTATTAGACCATTAGGGCAAACAATTTTAAATTAAAATATCGTTTTTAAAAGAAAATTTCATTTTATTTGTATTAACCTCGTGATTTTTATTAGTTTTTTAGTTTCTAAAAAAATTTTAAAAATCCAATTTTTGTACTGTTTATACTTCCCTCACTACGAGTAATGGATTAATCCTCACGAAACACTCGTATCCAAAATATTTTAGTAATAAAAATCTATTTTCATAATTTATGACTACTGGTCTTATGGAGTTTCACTTAGTAACAAGATTACTAGAGTTTAAGATAACATTTAAAAATGTGTGATTATTTTATACTTAAATACAAAAACATAAAAGTCTTTTTAACTTTTTAATATAAAATAATCTGTATCAGTACTGTATATGATATATTATTCACAGCTAAGAAATTAATTTATAAACAATAATAACTTGGTAGTAGTTGGTTAAAAACCCCAGTTATTACATTCTAGCATATGGCCCCCAAATAGGTTAGGTTGTTGTAGCACTGAAGTACATAATAATTTGTTTAAAAATTATAACATTTTAAATTTTAAAATTATGTAAAAATATATATAATATATATACAATACTGTATAATATACGAATATAAAAATATAGATATCATCAATGTTATTACATGAAGTTGTGCGAAGGCACCTGCGCTGCACCGCGTAGCACCTGCTTGGCTGTGTATACATTGTTTATATTATAATATAGCTTTATAAAGCTATTAAGTAAACATGTTCACCCCAATTTTTTTCCTTTAATAATTTATTTATTCAAATTTTTTGATTTTTTTGGAAACTTTTAAATGCCTATATAAAATAAGTATTAGACTAATAGTCGAACAATTCTTACAAATAACAATAATTTTCAAACCATTATAGTCCCATATATTTAAAACTCGATATATAAGCTAAAATACCTATTAGCTATTATCATTGATTATATCCTTACTCCTAAGTATATATAATAGAATTAATATTAATACAAAAACTATAAACACGTTCAGAAAATTTATCAGACCAACAACATACGATAAAAAAGTGGATAACATTATACTTAGATAAAATGGTATCAATCCCCAAAAAATTAATATTATATTATTATTTGGAAACATGGTGTTAATGTATAGCTACTTAAAAGTTAAGAATCTGTATTTGAATAAATACGTTTTATTAAAAATTAAAAATGATAGGCAAGTGGATACCGCTCTTCTGAATATTATTTGGTGTCGAATGGGTCACTATTATTAATGTATTAAATTTGAATTCTAAGCAGAGACGGTTTTTATAAACGATCACTTGATATATTTTATGATATAGCTATTAAAGTCATTTATTTTACTTTTAGTATTACAGTAGGCTGATAAAATTCTTTCCAAAAATATTATATTTATTATATTTATATCATGTTATATTATCAACTTATATAACTCAAAATGTAATATCATCTTTTAGCAAATACCGTAAAACAATAAAAATAGATTCATAGTTTAAATAAATAGCAATATCTTAAAATAGATAAAAATGTCATAGGATTTACTGAAATTCATAAAAATGTAATATACATAAAAGTTTTAAGCTCTAATAATGTTTTTAAATTATAACAAAATCATTCATATCGTATTTATCTTTAAATAAGCGATTTGGTCCAAATTTAAACTTAAAATATCTATAAAAATAATTAATTATATATTTATTAGTTTTTATGGAGTCAGTATGAACTACTCTTAAGAAATCGTGTATTATTATTATTTCTAACTACAAAATAATTGGCTAATTTTCATGATTGTTATGAATTTTTTCAAAATTTTAACTTTAAACGCTTTTATTTAGGTAATATTTTTGTGACTATAGATTTTTGATATTTTTTAGTTAAAAAAATACAACTGATGAGGAACTTAATATTAAATACTTAAATATTTTTACTCAGCAATTAATTTTTAATCGATATTTTTAAAAAAATAAATAAAAAATGTATTTTGGCTACCTGTAAAAAGCTCAAAAATGTTCGACATATAGTAAATAATAAGTAGACATAATAACTAAACGATACACTCAATTATCAATGCTCAAACCAAGCAACCACTGGATTTAAAAACTTAATATTTGTATGGTGTATATCTTTAAAGGTAGATAAGTTAGGGGTAAAATAAAAAAAGAATTTAAAAAAAAGAACTTACCTAGGGATATTGTTTCAACAAATAAAAATCGAATATTTTTTTGTTTATGTAGGTCAATGATTACAAAAAATGAAATAGTATTATAATAATTAAATATAATTTTAGAACTGTATTTAAATTTTCCCAAAACCTTCCAAGTAAATGTATTAATAAAAAAATACACGTGAAATAGATTATATATATTCGTGACTTGCAAAAATGTGAAAACACGAAGAAATCCAATTCAGCTACCTAATATAATATTATATTATGTCAATTGTATGTCAGAAATAGTACTCTTACGGCACGCGGCAGCCGGATATGATGATGGTGCCACGATGCCGATATTTGAAAATGTGTAAAAACCTATTGACGCTGATCGATCACTCAGGCGATCGGCTAGTGATTTTGGCGGGTGCATCGTTTTTCATTATTATGTCACATAATAATAATATTACCTGCCTTGGCTATATCAGTACGCAATATATTATATATTTTATACCAAAAAATGCTACTAGAAAATCTTGTTACGTCATGTTCACGCGCGAATAGGTACAACAGGTGTGTCACTGTGGTTTTAAATTCATTTTCCATATTATCATGACTAGTGATTATTGTGATCGATCTATGAGAACGTTTTTTTTAAAAGAATCTATTATATTATTATTTAAATAAAAACTCAGCTAAATACGTCATAAATATACAATATTCAATACTACATAAAAGTTCATATTCCAATATTTTCACATGGGTAAAATTTGTATTATTATTATTATATAACATATATTTTGTTAATGGCCTGAACTGCTTTTATAATATTATCTTCAAGACTATTGCCGATAACCTTTGAATTATTGTATTGTAATTTCCATAAAACTATAAAATTAAATATAAAAAATCTTAAATTGTGGAGCCGTATAGGAATAATATATTGTAATAAATCATAAAGTATTATTAACATTCTACGTACATAATTATTATTACTTGTGTAATAAAAATAAAAACCAAATAATATTTATTTCATCGAAAACTGGAATACATACTGTTATAGTGTTATATTTTTAACAATTAGAGCTTATAAATTATAGTTAACTAGTTCGAAGCCTATCCAGTTATAAATTATGAATCCACGAAAAATATTGGACGATTACAAAATTAATAAAAAAAATATTTTTGAAATATATTTTAATAATTCAAAAAGAGTAAAATTTTAAAGTGAAATATTTCATACTCATAACCCTAATATTATAATAATAATATTATGGATGGTCATTGTCATTATTACCATAATGTTAATAACACGTAAAATAGTTATAAAAATGTTATTGAATTATCATCGTGGCGCCTTCTATTGGACGTACACGGGTTGTCTGGTTTACTACGCACTTCGCGTATTGTCCGCTAGATCAAATCACACTACTGGCCGATGACATGCATCCATAATATTATTATTACCTATTATTTCTGACGTCAACGGCATTATAATACGTTGGTACTCAATGGTTGGGAGGGAGTGACATTTAAAATTAATTTTTTTAATTTTTTCATTTACCTAATAATTTAACAATGTAGTTAAAGTATTCATTACACAACACGTATGTATAGTAATTGTAGTTAAATACTTAAATAGGTATAATAATTATTGTAAAATAATTATAGTTAAGACAAATAATTTTTTTCCTATCAGGTTGCATATTAGTGTAAAGGTAAAATGGTTTAAAATTTAAATAAATAAATAAAAAAATTTTAATTTAATAGCTTAGTTAATACGAACATATAATTTCCTAATTCGCTGCAATTCTATGTATACAACAAATGAGCAATATGAAGGAGTAGTATAGGTTGCATTTTTAATAAAATGTTATAATTTTAAAAAAAAATTAAAGTTTTATATTTACTATAGTTATGTGTCCTGAGTGGTTATTAAAAAAAAAACGCTTGCCAAATCAAAAATCGACATGTAAACTTTCTTGATTTTCAATTTTTAGAAATTTATTAATTATATGCAATATGTATGTATAATATATTTTATTTTAATTTTAATTTAGTAAGATAGATCTCCGAAACCGGAGAGCGAATTTTGTTGTTTGGTGTCTTGTTAGATTCACATTAGCTAGGGAAGTGCATTGAAGATTTTCAGAACTTTATCTTTTATAGTTAATTTACTACAGAGCTTCAAAAAAAATTAAAACACATTTTATTGGGCGTTTTTTATGTTTTTCAACTTTATAACTTTGTAGTGAGTTAACGATTAAAGATAAAGTTCGGAAAATCTTCACTGTACTTCTTCTAGCCAATGTGAAATTAACAAGACCCCAAATAACAAAATATGTTCTCCAGTTTCAGTAATCTACCACGCTAAATAAAAATCTTGCAAAAAATAACTATTTTTTTAATTGTGAAAAATTAAATAATTTTTGTTTAAAAATTTGTTATCTCACATTTTTTATCTACTTGATAATCCACTTTTAATGAGCTATCAACCAACTTTTTAGTTATAATAGTTTTGAAGAAAAGTTAAAAAATAGAAATTTTAGGACTATTCACGCTGATGTTTTTGTGGATTTAAATAGTTGTACCGCTTGGGTGTGATATCGGATCTCTCTCATTAATATTTTATGTTAAAGCTAATTTATAGCTCTTAGCTAACTTTTAGCTAACTTAAAGCCACCTACTCGTTACAACTGAGTTACATTTTTATCATTTTGCTATTTAACAAAAATTCTTGAAATTTTAAAAATGCAGACTTTATTCATTTAAATTTCTTACTTATTTGATTAAAAATTTAGAAAATAAAATAATCTTTGAAAGAAATGTATTCTCCATAATATTACATAAGACTTTTATGGTTAAATGATAAAATCACAAACATTAATTTGTGAAATATTAACCAATATTTTAATGCTATTATTTTTAACGTTCACTTAACTACTTAAAGTGGTCATCGTTCTGCTGTACAGTAAATGTATAAAATCGGTATAAAATCGGTATAATATTCTATAATGAATATGATGAATTTGAATTTAATGATACACCATTGTATACAAAAAAATATTCTGATCGGAGATAGTCTGTCAACATGCCTAGGATATATGTATAATGTATTAGGTATATTATATTGATTTCACTGATCAAACAAATTTACACAATACTTGAAACTAGGCAATAAAAAAAAAACATAAATTATATTATATTAAAAATAATAATGTATTAATTTAGAAGTTGATTAACTTGCGGACAAAGTAAATAAGTTCGTGATAAATATAAATAACTAATAATAATAAAAACAATAGAAATAAATAGCTTAAAATTATCCATAAACTCGTATATGTATTTTGATAACGTTTTATACATTCAAAAAATAATAATTAATAAAATGGCAACAATTTTCAAGTCCCTTCAACTATTAATAGTTATTGAATTACAACAACAAATTAAATTCGTTATCCTTCGTTTAAATGTCCAATTTCGTCAACATTTGAAAAATTAAAATATCTATAGAAAAAAATGTATATATGTAGTTTTGAAAATTTAAATGGCAGTAAAAACTGTTTCTTATGAGGAATCTTTTTTAAATTTTGATAAATTTCAAACGGTTAAAAGTAAAATCATGTGTTCCTATGTATTTTCAATATTTACCCATATATATTATATAAAATTGCAAAATCTTATAAATAGCTTATATTTTGTCTAAATATTTAGAAAATTTAATTAGTTATAAAAAATGATAATTTAAGTAACAGTGGACTGTTTCATGTTTCTATAATTAATACTTATTGAATTACAACAAAAAGACATTAACGTTTATTGATGATAAATCGTTATTTTACGCGTGAATATCTAATTTTATAAAAATTTGAACTAAATAAGTAAGTCACGCGACTTGTTACATTGAAACTACTAGTTGGGTTATCAGGAATTGTAGCAGAGGAAATATTAAAGATTATACTGGTTAGAGCATTAAGGTAACTGTGTGCGTGACTGCGTGAGCGTGGAAGTTAGAATAGTAGTAATGGGTAAGAGTTTTATTAGTGTAACAGATATTAGAATCGTTGTGAAGTTTATTTGATATTACACCATTATTATTAATTAGTATTAGGTTAATAGAAAGTATTGATGATTTTTTTAAATTGATAGTTTGGTGGCATCTAAAAGTTTGGTCCGTATTTTGAATTACAACAAAAAAACACAAAGTCGATTTGATAAAAATTGGTTTTGTGTAAAAACGCACGTTTTCTCTTAATTTTATTTTTTTCCTGGTCATTTTAATAATTACTTAGAATTTTTACTCTTAACCCTCTTTAAAATACTAAACAGATTCAAATTTCTACCAGAAACCACTACAACGTTGAAAATCAAAGTGTTGTTACAACTTCAAAAAGTGATGACAGACACAAAAATAAAAATAAAACAAGATAATTGTTGATTCAATATTATACATTCATCGTTCTGCTCTGCAGAATCTAAAATGTTTAATTTATAATATACTGTCATTTATTACAATATATTAAATAATAATATTTATAAATTAAAACAGCCAAAATCTACGACAATCGTATTAATAAAAATAATAGTACTTATTGGAAAACATTTTGAAATTTTTATGATTTCTAGAAAACGCTATTATAAATTAAAAGTTATTGATCTTCGAATTACAACAAAAAAATTGAGTAAATATTATTAAATCATCACCACGATTAAAAATTATAAAATTATAAATTTCTAGAATAATATTGCACATATAATTACCAAGTATACTTACTGCTAAGTATATAGTACAATAGAGCCTCGATAGTTCGAATAAATGCAGACCAAGTGACGTCCGGATTAATGGAGGTTTTTTTAAGTACCAACTCAAATGATTTTGTTACACCACATTTTTAATTTAATTTAACAAATCACAAAAAAATAAGTATAGTATTTAACCATTTATAACTACATGTATAATTCACATATTTTTGTAATAGCAAAAAATCAGTAATTTTTTTTTTCAGTAGTCCAATCAACAAGAAAGAAGTGAACGAACAAGTATTTATTATTGTTGATAAAATAACAAAATAATAAAATGGATTCGAGAATCACGGTAATATTACAATGTGCCATCTGAATCTCGCGTTCACCAAACTATCAATGCTTATTATGTATACATTATATTGAAATAAATATACGTATGTTAACCGAGAATCGCAGAGATTTTAATAAGCATAAATAATTGTTATTTTATGTTATATTTTTTTATAACACACTATATAATATTACAAATAATTATAATTATTTTCTTAACATTGTGTATGATGATGACTGAAAATATTATAGGAGAGTTTATCTACTTGTATCATTTAGTATACGTCAGCATTTAAAAAATGTGTTCCTACTCATACATATTATATTATTACAAAGCATTTTTGAATAATAGATAAACATTTTTTAAACTATAAATTATATAATCTTAGATAATGCAGTATTATACATAACGGAGTTATGTTAACATAGTCGGAGTTCGTCGGAATACATCTGCAACTGACAAATGGATCATAGGTACCTTATTAAATAATGAAATTCTTATGATAACCGATAGGCAATAGGTATAATACGAGTCGCGTGTTTGCTAGTACTAGAAGACTCTTATTTTAAGAGTTAAATGCTACTAAACGAATTTATTTAGTTGATTGAGTTAATGTTTTATAATATAAATTATTCATATAAGTATAGATTATTTATAAACATATATTATTATGTACTTAGTGAATTAATAGTGATGCCGACATACAATGTTATAGTTTCTTAAAAACATAAATAATTCTACGGAGATTACCTACGACCTACCTACGTACACTTATTCATATTATACTGACCACATCCATACCGTGATAGTTGAACCTGTAGGCTTACCGTGGGACGTTAGCGCGCACACGAGTATATTATTGCATTTATGTTGAGGAAAAATTACCGGTGTCACGTCGTACTTGGCTGTAACTTATTTACACAGAATCCACAGTTTTTACCAGAAAAGACCATACGACACGTAATAAAAATTAACTTAATCGCGCACATAATATTTTATCTTTCTGCACATGCAATAGCCATATTCACTTATAATTAAAACGGAAAATAGCGTACATTTCCTGACAACGGTGGTAATACTACGTGTGAACTTGCAATGACTCTATTGTAGTGTACGTACTATAATTAAATATTAAACGACAAATACTACCTAAATTTTACACAGATTGATATATTATAAAACGGATTTCGAAATCAGCAAAGTGTTAATATAACTATGTAATAACATATTATACCACATTGAGTACTTATTGTACAGTCATGTTAATATATTATAATAATTTTAAATGTTAAAAATATCATAGTAAAATGGTGGTTTTATTTTCACTGTAGAAATCAAATGTATGAGTGTTATGGACCGAGATGTACAGAAAGTATAATTGGGTTTGTAAACGATCATAGAAATCATAATGATTCAGAAAATTATTACAGAAAGCGATTCGTAATGCTATGAAACGTAGTAAGTCCCGGATAGAAATATATTATATTTTGACAATATACAGTTTATAGATATCCACATTTAACGTTTAAAATTCAATGTATGTTGCTAGAAAAAAACATTTTTAAAATTGTCCAAAAAATGTTGATGCAACAATTGGGTATAAATTATAATTGATTTAAGGAAGTGCAACAGACTTTTAAACTTTTTAATATTTTCTTATATTGTAATAATCATAGTGTACTAATTCATCACTGGGTAAAAATGTAAACGTGAAAATATTATTATCAGTTATTATTTATTTTGTATTTTTGTTATTTTGAAAATGTACTCAAATATACAACGTATTACAAAATAGAAATTTCTTTATCTCAGAAAATATAAATTATAAAATGTATTAAAATATATTTAATTGAAATACGAGTATAGTTCCCATTCCTATATATAATATAAATATAAAATATCGTTATAAAAATAAGCCGACAAGACAGTATTCACTCTTTACTCAGAATTGTTTTTCGTCATACACAATAATTTACCATTGAATTCAAATTTAACATGATATCCATTACAATGACCTTATATTGTAATCTTACTGATTGACGAAGTAGATGTACAATATACTCGACATCTTCAATACAGAGGAGTCTCTTTGCCGGTTTTTTTTTTTATATGTGTAGGCGTTCAGAAAACTAATAATGCAAGTCGTAAAAATAATATGTGTATTGTATAGGCAATTCCTAAATAAAATAAATGTTTCTAGTATATAGTTGATATTGTAACATTTTAAAAACAAATTTAATTAGTTATTATGATTAAATATTGTGTGGTAAAATATAACCCATTACAGTATTACACAATTTGAATTATGTTATTAAATTAGTGTGTAGATATATCTACATTAAATAAATGACATTGGGTATATTCATTTAGAGATTAGAATAATACTAATACGAACACACGTGCATACTCCACTTTCGTTCGTGTCAACTAAATATAATAAAAAAATTTAAGTTTAAATATAATTCTTAGAATATTATTGAGATTAATGTGATATGTGAGAAGTCCCATGTACAAGCCATTTTAAACCTTGTCAAATACACCGAGTAATATAGATGTGTAACTCTACATATTAAAGCTGGAATGCAATTAAAAACATTAAATAGGTAATGACAATTTCAAATATCATTAATAACAATGAATACGAATAATTACCGTAGAAAAAATTCATTGAGATTGTTGAATCCTAGTTATATTATATAATATCAGTTTATAGAGAAAATGGGCGTCTGGGGTAATTTACCAGATTAAATACATACAACTATCAATATTATTACTATTGGAAAAAAACATATATACTAAATATACTACTTTAAACCCTAATGAAGGTATATTAAATTATTTTTTACGATTAGTAATTTACATACACAAATTTTAATTATACCAGGGAAAAATATTTTCATTGTCAATCTTAAGCTTATACAGTAAGCGTAAGCTTGTACCCGTTTTAAAATAAGTAATTAATAATTATGTATTGATAAATGAAAATAAATTCTGTAAGCGTTGTAAACCATGTGCGCTTATTTTAAAGTATTGTAACTACTTCCAGATGAGTATTGAGTAAAAGTATGAATAAACAAGTTCTTTTTAATATTAGTGCATAAGCCAGGACCGCCCACCAGGCGCATACTTAGAGTAACTAAACTTACGCCACACCTTACGCACGGTTAGTTATTTCAACGTGTTCCATAGTGCAAATAGGCCTATATAATATATTAACCTTTATGACGTACATATACAGGTAACAGGACGCAATAAATTTATTAATTTATCCTATATGTATTTTTATCAAAATGTAGTTCAAACTTTCAAAGCAATCTTAGCAACCACGCTGCACCTTCTTACCTGACATATAATATTGTTTCATTCGTATACTTAGTATATGTGTGTACCATATGTGCGTTGAGTTCAGCACTATTAATGTAAATAACCAATTAGGAGGTACACTTTGTGTTACACTTATGTATTGATTTTGCTTTTCATCAATCCGGTTAAATAATAATATTGATGATAATAATAATATGATATAGGTATACCTGTAATGAAAAATGTATTTTTAAATTAATTTTTATGCATTACCAAATTGTTCAATATAAAATTATTTTTCTCGAAAAAATTTACAATGTATTATTTACAATTTCTAAAAATATTTATATCACAGCACAGAAATGTTTATCTTTACCCATAAGTCACCCCGGATTTAATGGCTTAACGCCGGATCGTCTCCGTCATCATTTTCTATAGTGGAATCCGACGGACGAACGACCCACGCACGTCGTTATTAATTGTTAACGGACATTATCAGACCATAGGCAACGCTGAAGTGGCTCAAATTAAATCTATCCCAGTTTGAAGTTTCTGATAGTAAATTATTAACTAGCCTTCCAACTAGCAACAGTTATTTTTTAAATTATCCATTAATTATAATTATAATCTACATCATCGTTAACTTTGTTTTTAATGCAGATGAATGTATTTCGTATGAGTGTATGACTACTCAAATATTCATATATCTATATTATGATATCAACATTATCAACTCACAAGTAGTGAAGTATGATTTAGTGATCTTAAAATAAAAACGTTAATGTATCATATTATATTTGTTGTGGTTAATACTCAAGACATAATAAATATTAGTGGCTCGTAAATCGTAATAGATTATATATAGGTCTTCATATAAGTAATTAAAATTAATCATTTTTATAATAAATATCTAAACGTGATTTATTTTTAAATCATGTAAAAATTATCAAATTATCATAACACACTTCGTCTGATATTACTTTAATAGTATAGAACTATAGACACAGTAACTCACAATCGTTTCACGATCATACTATAATACATGAATGTCTACTTTATCCACCTTATTCTTAAGAGGGTGTCAGCGTATTTTAGTAAAAAAATTTAAATATCGTTAAACAATCAATGTACAAGTACATTAAATAAAAATATTAATATAATCGTTTTCAGTGTTTATGCATATTAAGAAGGCCTACCCGCAGGCCGCAAGTGTTGGCTCCGTTTTATTAATGTACAACATATCAAATTTGCGTTTAGCAGAATCAATTTTATAATGTTGGCTTTATTATTAGAGTAAATTTACTTATTATAAAACTGAAAGGTATGAATAGGCTTTTATTGATATTTTTATTATAAAGTGAGTTAGTACTGTGTAAAATATTATAACTTTAAAATACTCATTGTTTCATTATATCATAATACAGGTTACAACTGTTACGAGTATGTTGATTCAATAATAGAAATAACAATAGATGTAATATTATACAATTTTAGAATAAAATGATTATCAAAATGTTGAAGTTTAAGGATACACATTGAAATAAAAACATTGCAATAATGTTAAAAGTAAAAATTACAAACAAAAGTAGAATACGTCATATCTAATAAAAACTGCCCTAATGTATTATTAATATATACACATTGATTAGGTATTAGAATAAAATAAAACAGCAATACGTTTGTCATCAATATATCGTTTATATTTCATACATAATTACATACACCATTCTCTTGTACAGTTGTACGTAAAAAGTTATTTTCCTGTAACTTAAGAATAATAATAAATAATTGTTCAATAATTTGCACTACTATGGTTAATGCGTGATTAAAAATGGAAACTGTCGGGCGATGGTTAATATAAAAAAGATAATTCTCTAACGAATTAGTAATGGCAATTGACAGCGTCTTGAAGGTAGCTCAATAAGTTGTTTAAAGAGATATGTTAAACTGTTAAGCTGTGTAAATACCAGTTGTCTGAGTCTACAGTTTTGGACCTTGTTGACAGCCAGTACGTGTCTTTCTGAGTGGTCCAGTTTGATTTCTCGAGGGAACAGTTGCGGTAAGGACGTGGTAATTCCGTAGGGATTAGGTGTATCTAGACGTCCTAGACATGTTTAAGGCAGTTAAGTATGCTGCAACTGCAGTGCAAGTCGACAGATCAGTCTTAAAACTTTACAAGTGTTCGTCAATCTAACCTTTGTGCAATGTGAAACACAGATAACCTTGAGGTTGAGACCGAATTTCAGCAAATAACGTTGAACATAGTCTCTTAAATCATCGGACAAGGAAAAAAGGTGGAAATTGGACTAGAAGTATGTGTCTATCAGAATTGAAGCAATTATCTCCATCATCGGACAAAAAATAAATTATAGTGTACGTTCACTGCAACAATAGTCACGGAGGAAAAGCACACACAAGTCAAGAAATGAGTCAACCGCACTTTATGTTATGTTATGTTTCCAATATTAGTTTAGAATACCTAATATCCCTGTTGTGTCCGTCCGCCCGTTAGTTATTATTTTTTTTTTATTGTTTGAGAGATATTAAAAATGATTCCATTTGATCGTGTCCAATATTTAATTCAATTTAACAATTCGTTGACTTAAATATTATGTTAATGTAAATGTTTTTTGAAAATAAAAGCATAATAGTAATTGGCGCATAATTATGTCAATAATTAACATTTTGATAGGTTTGGTCCCTTTTTTCGTTAGATATTATTAAGTCGAGACTGGCTTACTACTACTTCTTCAAAAATTAAAATTGACCATTTTCTTGTTGATAATAAATTGTTATAGGTCGAATATAAATTAGTAATTTCCATTTTAGCATTAGTATTCATAATGTAAAACAGAAACATGTTTAACTGTTTAACTAGAGTCTTATCTCTTATTACTATAAATATTTTAATACTAAAGATGAATAAACAAATAATTATGTAACGGTTCTATTAAAAAAAAATTCATGTTGGCCAATATTGAAAAATATCAAAATACTTAATATTTTATACTTAGGAGTTAGCTAATTGCAAAAAAATAGCATAAAGTTATATTATGTAATTGATATGTACCTATTTGGTTGTTATAAATCGTAAAAATCATTACAATGTAAAATAATTTTAGGTAGGTAGGTATTAGAATTAATTTAAATGATTTTGAGACAAATTGTATCACATATTTTATTCATTTACAATTTTGTTTTTTATAGTATTCGAATACTCTTTTCTTTAAATGTCCAACTACAAAATATTAAAATAATTATATAAATCGTTACATCTACTACTACAACAGCAGGTAGGTTAGTAGGTAAACGATTTACTTACTCAAAATTGTATTTAATAAAAAAATAAGTTGTTTGAGATGGATGTACCATTTTTTATTAGTATCGTTCATTTATATTTAAACCCAAAAATGATATTATAATTACCTATTTTAATAGTTTAACATAATATTATATTATACCTATTATATCACAACATTAAACAACATTTTATTTTTTTGTCTTATACTTGCTTATCTGGTACCTACCGTTAAATGTTCATAATAAATAATAATTAAGACGTCTAAAAAATAAATAATAACTACCTCGCAGATACGTATTATACGTAATACACTATATACCTTTACCTGATATACAAGATTCGTAATAAACAGTATTATATTCGTATGAAAAAAAAACTCAGCTATGTTTGATTCATAATATTTCGAAAACGAATCTTTGCAAAAAAAAAAAAATATTTCTATGAGTGATATGACGTATTATTCGAGGTATTACTACGTCGTCATCACTGCATCGCGAAAGATTACCATGAGTAGGTATAATAATATATAACGCGGCGACCGGTTGACGAATTATTTACGTTACGAGGACGCTAAATTTATCATCATCGTCATCGTCATCATCATCATTATTATTATTATTATTATTTATTATTGAAATGAGCCGTCTGACGTGACGGTCGACGTCTCGCGTCTGCTGCAACACAGTGCACACATCAAATAAACCGGTTTTGACGGCGGCGGGCCACTTCGCATCACCAGAAACAGCCGCCGCCGCCGCCGCCACGCTTCCGACCCAACGGAAAACAGTGCGAACGGTTTTAGAGGCGAGCTAGTGGCGCGGCGGCGGTTCCCTCGTAATTTTATCTGCGGCGGTTTTCCCCCACCCACCAGACGCCGCCGAAGCCACCACCGGGGCCGACCGCACACACACGCACAGGCACACACGCGTCGTCTGCACAGTGCGCACCGGATGGGTCTTTGTTTACTACGGCCGTCCGTACGCTGATGATAGCCGCCGCCGCCGTCACGCCGTTCGACCGTTTGCCCCGTTCGCTTTTTTCGACCGTTTTTTTTTTCTCCGTCGATTGCCGCTCATTACTTCGACGGTCGCCGAACATCGTCGTCTGCACACGATAGTGTTGTAACAATATCGTTTGTTCGCGTAGCCGGTTGACGATATCGCTCTGCGCCGGCCGAGTCCGTTGGTCCGAACGCCGTCGATCCATTATCATTTATCGCGTCGTTATCGTTATCGGGCGCACGATAGACGGTACGCGCGATATTAATAACTAATCGTTTGGCACCCGTTTTTATTGCGTCCGTCGAATCCGATATTCAAGTCGCTTCCGAACTGGTGCCCCCCCCCCCCCCCCCCGGACGACGTGAAAACGCCACCACGACTGCTACGACCCACCGCTTCTGCTCCGACGACTGCTCTTAGGTACGCGGTGCACTCGTACCCACCACAGATGTCGAACCCGACGATGGTGGCGCATCGATGGTCCGCGAATCGACGGGCCACTCGACAAGGCGATGTCGTTGGTCGGTCCGATTAGAATAACGTATCGCTCGCCGTTACCGTGCTTCAGACGTTGGGTGATGCGACTGAGACACGATGAAAGTCACCGTCTGCTTCGGTTCAACTAGGGTGATCGTGCCCTGTGGGCGAGGAGAAATATTGGTCAGAGATCTAATTCAACAGGCCATCACTCGATACAAGAAAGCCACTGGAAAGGTGAGTCTCATAGCACTTAACTATATCGGCATAGTCACAACAGAGCAGTCGCTTCTACGTTTACATTGGTATACCTACATATTATTGTTCTGCTTAGAACCGTTAGGTTAGGGCCATCATTGTGGATGTTTGTATTCTTACTCGTGAGTCCAGTAGGTAACTGCTAAAATCTATGAATCTTTTTCAACGTTTACAATGTTATGTCAGCAAACAAAGTTTGAGTTACTGATATAAAGTCGTACCTATAACTGCCCTATAGTAATTAGAGTGACCGGGATAGGATATAAAGAAAACCGTCTACCTACCTATCCAAAAGGTATGATGTGCTTTTCAACTGTTAATTGATAACACTACCTGTAGTAGTATTATTTTATTCAATCCAATATCTGTAAATAATTAATGAAGTAATTTATTGAATGAATTTAATAATATGTACCTACCTAGGTATAGCTTACATCCATCTTAAACATTAGATAATGCTAGATACATATGAATATTATAATGTTTATAGTGTGGTTATTATAGGCAATGTCTTGGATAGGTACTATTTGTAATATATCTTATAATTTAGGTTAATGCTAATACAGTAGGTATAGGTAATATTTTCTTTGTTTTCTACTGAAGTGGTTAGTTTTACCCAGCGTTTCTTCTTTGACCATATTTGCTTTTATATTTGGTATAATGTGAATGATTAATGATAAACCTAAAATTATGGAAAGCATTAAATGTTTGTTAAGCAAGTATGTTATCTACTTTTTATAATATATCTAGTAACAAAATAGGTATATTTACATATATTTATGAGTAAAAATTATTTTGTTATATATTTTAGTAGGTAGTTTCACAATTTAAGTCAGGATAGTTCCATGGATTAATGAATATTATGTGTTACTATTCTTTATTAAAGAGAATTTATATTTCAACATTTACACCTTTCCTTAAACCTACCTTAGATCTAATACTCTAATTTAAAATAGGTTAGTATTTTTAAAAACCCTGTGCCTAATACAATTTGTGCTTATATTTTGCTTTAACTAGTTTACTATTCTCTCTCACTTTAAGTCTTCAAGTCATAAATTATACTGCTGCATTTCTTTTTCCTTATTTTTTTAAGCTTTGGTTTTGGTTATAGTC
Organism: Rhopalosiphum nymphaeae; assembly: GCA_036289425.1. Classification (NCBI taxonomy): domain Eukaryota; kingdom Metazoa; phylum Arthropoda; class Insecta; order Hemiptera; family Aphididae; genus Rhopalosiphum; species Rhopalosiphum nymphaeae. The sequence goes on along the minus strand of JAZAQC010000007.1, from coordinate 9,553,979 downwards.
ATTGACCATTATGGTTAGCACCAAAGTTGGTACTGTACTAAAGTATCAAAAACAAGCGACTTAGACCAAAAATTATCCACAACACTTTAGTATCTATTATAAGTTCTCGTGTTATTTATGTAATAACTTACCCTTGATGTGCCAAGTTAATTCAATTTAAAACATTTATGGCCTAAAGCATAAAAGTTACATATAAAATTGATTAATTTAATGATTCACTAAAATTTAATGGACCAATATTCTAGATCCAATTATTAATTACTACAATGATATACCTACTTTAAGAGATCATTAGTTCACTCTTGATTTAATAACATTAAATTATTAACTGAATGCTTGTCCAACAGAATTTTCAAATCATTACATTTAAATAATAAATAATAGCCTCCAGTGAGTATTGTATAATAATTTAAATTATTACTAGAAATCAAAATTACTATATACCAGATTCTATACAATATAATATGTATATTTGCATTTATTTAAAATCAAGTTTAAAATTTAATAACAATTTGAAAAGTTACTGAATACTGCTGAATTCCAAGTATTATTAGAATTCTAATACTGTTTTGTATTAGGTATTAATTTTATTATTTATTTATCAATTTTGTTCTTGGATATGTACTACCGATGTACTACATATTTCACCTATGGTATATTATGATTGGTACTAAAAAAAAAAATGTAATACCTAATTTTTTTTAACTAAGTATTTAATTACTTGTAAAGTGTTGTTAAGTGTCTACCTAAGTTGTGATTACTATTGAATCTAAAATTTAACAATGATCGCAACGACAAAATTTTGATAAATAATTCATTTAATTTATGATGGTTATTCTAGGAATGTATAAAAATAGCAAGTACTTACCAAAACATCTGTTTTTATAAACCATAAATGGTAGTCTACAAGCTGAGTAAAGATGGTCATATAAGATTTTGCTGTAGGAAAATATCAAGTGCATTATATCAAGGATTTTGACATGGGTATTATAGCTATAATTGAAACATTACTCATCTAAAATATTATATTTGTTAGTATCTACCTATTATTTTTATCATGTTATTTACCTATTTATTACTTATAATTAAAGTATACGTTTAAAATTATGTTTATAATTAAGAAAATAAATAAAGGTATTTTGGGAAAATGATATTATGCAAACCCAGATGTAAGCCTAAATACCTATTAAATATATATATATTAAGTTAGATATTATTAACCTCAGGCCTCTGGATATCTCTGTATTCATTTTTATTTTTTGACAAATATGTTGGAATAGCCAACAAATTGAATAACTTATCAATCCCTAATAAATTTGTATTTTTGTTTATAAATGGTTATAATTACAATTTATGGTTTTTAAAAACCTTGCAATTTTGTTTAAAATATAATAATAGATACTTAGTTTATTTTCCTAAATTCCTACCTTGCTATATGTTATTCAATATTGCTTAAATAGTGAAATGTTATACCTATAAAATTATTTTTACTTCCCCATGTAACTATATTTTTTTATTCTTAAGTATTTTAGGGGATCATAATTTTTGCTATTATAATTATTATTAAAAGTAATTCTGATAGGTAGGTGTGACTAAATATATTGATATTTTTTCCAAATATATTATATTGATATTATATTAGTACGTGTTTATTTAAGCAATAAATAGGATTATTTTAGTATAGTATATTGATAATATATTGTAGTAGTCAGTAGGTATATACTTCAGTCTATACCTACATATTTACAGAAAGTATACAAATAACGAGAAATAACTAGCTTATCTATGAATACATGTATATTATTAGCCCAATTTACTTCATATTTTTTATTTATACAACTGTACATACAATAGTATATATATTTCCTACATTAAAAATCTTTGATCAGATATTAAAGTAAACATTTTTGGAGGGTATTTTTTTTGTTTTACTTAAATAAATATTAGTAAGTATTGTATATTTATATTATTAAGTACTGGTGCTACTAGTATATATTGAAAGCAATGTTAAATTTTTAATTTAAAAAAATAAGAGTAGATTGTTTAAATAGTGTCATTAACTAAATGTTATAGACTCTAATATTTAGAGTCAAATACTTAATAATTTGAGCTATATACATACTATACATATATATATTATTAACTATAATAAATTAATAAATATAAAATACAGATAAAGTAACTAAAATGTGATCAGAGGCGTATATAAAACCAACAAATGTATGTTTAGTATATACGGACATAATAGTGGTTTTAAAAGAAATTCAGAGATAATAAATAAAATGTAAAATATTTACATTTATATTAAAATTGCAGGGTGTTACTATAATTTGAATATATTATTTTTTCACAGTTAGATAGTAAAACGACAAGAATTTTTTAAATTATAAATGCTTGTAAAAAAAAATGTATTTAGATTAAACTTGGTAAGTTTTTATTAAAAAGAAAATTTTAAATTGTATAAGTACTTACAAAACTGAAAAATTAATTTTTTGAAATTATCAATTTATTAGTTGCTAGAAAATACATATCATTAGACATTATAGTAATATTGTTAGAATTACTAAATTTAACAGATATTTTCCAAATCTTCTCGAAAATTCCAGAAAATCTATATTTAATATAGAGGTTATTATCAGTGTTCTGTTTACTGTCAAAGGGACATTAACCTTCAACCTGTCACGCTCTACTGTAAGTCTTCAGTCTATATATATTCCCTTTGTAGATTAATAATATTTTGTAGGACATAATATTTTCTTTAACTACATTTTTAATTTAATAAACTTCTGTTTATTAAAATGTATTAGAACTTGGAACTAAATCAATGTTTAGCAATATTTAGATAGTTAATAGCATATTAATATCAAATATGTATTATTTTCATATACATATTCTTAATTATTAATTACATTTTACATAATATAGTAACTTAAGTATTTTTCCAAAAAAATATTGTTATATTTCCTTACACAAATATTCCCCAAGTGTGGACTTGTATATTTTACATTATGAAAGTCGGCAAGGTCGTTATTGGTTGTGTTGATGATCGTTCTTGTTCTGCAAAACTGGCCATGCACGTACAGTACATAATACATATAATATATTATTGAATGTATACATAACTATGCATACGCCTACATATATATATACAATATGCATGTATCGTCTAGTACAAGGTCTCTTAGAATTCGCTAATTCAGTAAACGTCTAATAAGCTTAGTATGTACATATATACCCTACATCTCCACGTGTAACATTAGCAGTTAGCACACGATATTATGAACTGTCATAGATTTTACTGATTCTAACATTACGTTTCGATGTCTATTGTTTCAAAAGAATCGTAATCGTAAGTATTTTATTCTATTATAAATTAGATGAATATTGATATATATTAAATCATTATTAACTGTTTTGTTATACTATTACGTATTGTGCTAACATTTTTTTTTTTGTTGTGTCCCGATTATGTCAACCCCTTGATTATCACTGAAAATAAATTTATATTATAAATAGTAATCTATACGAATCTAAACAAAATTTGATGGTCAAATATGAATTTTCGAAAAATTTTATGACATGACTATAATTTATTATTATTGTTTAATGATGACTGATGTAATAGTTTAAGTTAAAATAATACATTTCATGATGAAACAATCGGATGTTTTCTTTACGGATATACGACAAAGTCGATACAATTGTATTTACATATATTAAATATATGTATATACCTAACTTAGGGTATTACTATCAGTAAACAACAGTAAGTTTTGATAACATATTAAAATGTGTAGATAATTAGTTACATCTCGAGTTATGACATAATAAGACTACTGAAACTTGAAAGAAAATTTGTATTATACTAGTATATCTATACAATCTACTATTCAGTAAAATAGATACGATATAAATTAATTGATATACCTACGTGATATGATTAATAATAGTTATGAAATCATTATTTAGCAATAGGTATTACCATTTTAAATAACATTCAATATTTACTTATTTTATCATAAATATAATTTATCTTAGTTGCTAACTTCTACTACTTTACGTATATAGTTATTAGTTACATTTTTAATTTAGATATTTTAAGAATTTAACATTTTTATAATTTTATAATGATATTAATTTTTTTTATGGATGAGTTCACGATAAGTTGTCAATTAAATGCTTCGATTTTTAAAAATGGGAATGGTTTTGGATATTAAATTGGATCTAATTTGTACATAGGAAAGGTCAAACTTAAAAATTCCTAATACTTATTTTTATAATCAGGAAAAACAAGAATTTTTACGCATATCCAATGTCGACAAAATCGTTTTTGTTTTTTATGTAACTTGAAAACAAATAACCGTAATTAGAAACTTGACATTTTTACCAAATGTTTATTTTATTGTTTTTTATTTACGATAAAATGATCAAAATATTTCGATTATTTTTAAGCTATTTATAGGCATAATCAATTTTTAATTTTTTTAGTTTTTTCTTTTTATAAATTTCGATGAAAAATTATTTTCTTGATAGAAATACTTGACAACTTAATACATAACTCTTAATAAGTTGCTAATTTTTCAATTAAAAAATATTAAATATCTAATCACAAGCGTCTAAAGTTAGAATTTTCACAAAATGTATAAAATGTTTTGTTTTTATACCTAAGATTTAAAAATGTAATATAAATTCATAAATTCTTTTTTTAATTTTTAAGCCTATGAATGGAAAAATATTTATAGCATTCGATTTTCACTCTTAAAATAATTATTTCTCCTCAGATAGTTTTTGATATTAAATAGATATTTAGGATTTTCATAAAATATTTATATTATCATTTTTTGTTGCAATATTAAAAATAAAACTATTGTAATACTATTCCTTATTCATAGTGTTCTTTTTGTGAGTCTCTGGATACTATATATTTCGTATATTTCTTTTTTATATTTATATACATAAGATATTCGTAGCTCAGAGATAATAATAATTTTAATATATATATATTATGCCTTACTAAGTGCGATGACTAAATTATATGTTTTTAATCACGTATAATGAATAATGATATAAATATTTTTATGTAAATTTTTATATAAGTTTGCATATTATTATCATTATTATCATCTTAGTAAGTACTAGTGTTAAATGTTAATATACTATTTAAAGGAATAATTTTTTAACTTTTACGTTTTATAATCAAATCTATTATTAACACATAATATATTATATTATATTATTCCGACGTACCTATGATATGTATTATGATATAGAATCGCATATGGAAACCTTACTAGTTAGTATAGTAACAAACATACCTATACTGTTTAAATTTAAATCAATATCCAAGAGTTAATATTTTTATTATTGTTAAATACTAGATAAAAATCATTATTGTAGGTATAAACACGCAATTAGAATAAAATGTTATGGTGATACGATATCGATTGTTTTTTAGGAGTTCAATATAGGCAATTTTCAAAGCGTGCGTACGGGTCATCAAAATGTGTTTATTGATCATTTATAGTTGTGTGCGAGGTTGTGTGTCAGTCTGTAGAAGAAAATAGCTGAGCACCTCGCACGTGCACGTACATTTTAATAACGCTTTACATGAATATTAATTTTTTTTATTTTTAAAAACTATCAATCTTTTGCCAATTGTAAATATTAACCTATTTATCCGATAAAATTGCTGTTTGAATTTGTCATAAAACTTACTTTGAAACGATTTAAATTATCGAATTTCTAAACGGATAGATGTTTTTTTTCATCATTTTTCGTAGCAGTAATTCTTACGGCTTTGATTTTCATCTTTGGTACTGACTTCTGTTAGTAAATTAGATCTAGTTGGCATTTTGAAATGTAAAGAGTAAACATTTTTTCTTCTTAATAATTAAGGAATGAAAACAAAAATTCCTGGTATTTTCTTTCATAATTAGGAAAAACAAAAAAAAAAAAAAATTAGAAGAAGAAACTGAAATTTTTAAACTTAATCAATTTTCGTCAAAATCTCGAAAATTAAAAATTATTTTGCAGTTCGATATCATAAAAAAATTATCTGTTTATACCTAAGATATACAAATTTAATATAACATTCTTTATACATTTTGCAGCCTTATAATAAAAGAAAACATTTACAGGAAAATAAAATTAATTTTTTACAACTATTTGAAGTTAAAATGTTCACGATAACAAATCCACTCTTATAATATCTATTTCTCCTTAATAAATTTTTGTAGCTACTTGAAAATTTCACAAAGTATTTATGTTATCATTTCCTATATTTTCAAATTTTTTTTTCTATTTATTGGCATGAGAAATTTTTAATTTTTTTAATTTTTCTATAAATGTCAATTAAAAATTATTCATAAAAATACTTTGGTCCAATTTTTTTTATGCTTCTAAAATTTAAATTTTTATAAAATCGCGGTCATTTACAAATTATTAGTATTAATTTTTTTTTATTCAGAAATAGGATATTCAATACAATTGACATGGAATAGATCTATTTTGATTCTTTTTAATTACGTTGGCGATAATTTGAAGAACTTTAGTTGTTATAAAATAAATGATGTATAGTTTGATGGAAGCAATTTCCATCGGATCTTTCAAAATTGCCTAATAAAATAACATATTTTAAAAGTACTTGTACATAGTGTACATTGTATACTAAGCAGTTTCTTAGAAGTTTATATACTAGGTTTAAATAATAATTATGTCAGCTATCGGCAAACAAATCCGCACGAGTAGTTAACATCACGTGACAAATAAAAATTATAAAATCATCATAAAAATTGTACTTAAGTATTGCTATTTCCATGGCACGTGCATAAAATGCCATGATGGGTACCTAGTTACCTTTTCATGAAAGTATCTCAAACTCGAACCAAAATGTATTCAAATCTTTATAATTCAATAGAATGTTTTAAAATAATTGAAATTATATAATTTACATATCATATTATTTGAACAAATTTGAATGAAATGATCAATAATTACATAACTTCTTAACAAAATTCCCGAAAATCATTATAAATTTAACTATTCAATTAGCATTATTAATACATTCTATCTTTAATCTCTAATTAGTTGTGTAGTTGTATAATATTTTTTTTTATTTTTTCTCCCATAAACATTATTAAATCAAAATAGATGTTGTAACGTCTACTATGAATACACCAAATCATGTTATATTGCATATGTCCAATGTTAAAAGGAACTGTAGCTTAAATACATATATGATTAAATATTATCTATAAGGCCTATAAAGTTGACAAAAACAATTAAAATCAATCCCAATAAACAATTTCGAATAGTATTAATAATTAAAGAAATATACAATTTATTAAAATAATAATATATTAGTTAAATACTTAAGTGTTATACATGATTTATAAATATAAAAATATTTAGTTTATAAGGATGCTGAAAATATATTCGTTGACTTTGTCTTACCGCAGGTTTGTTTTGACTGAAATTCAAAAATATGAATACCTAGCTACCTATTAATATTTGATTTAAAAAAAACAATAAATGTTGTGATTATCTTCCTCAATATTTACACACATTTTATAAGCTTAGTTATTTTCAAAGAAAAGTTATATATATATCTTAATGAATTGAAAAATGGTTCAATACTTTTTTTAAATTTTAATATATATAATTTAAATTTGTATATTAATATTCACATTTTTTTATTTAATATTTGTTTACCCTAGTTTCATAGCTTTATATAGTCGATCATAATTATTTCAAGACAAGTATGCTCGGATTAATAATTAAAATTGAAAACATAGCTAATACTTCTTAATTGTATGTACTTTTATATTTTTAATAATTAAATATGTAATACACAATAGCTATATACAATTTTAAAAAAATTAACATAAGTTCATTTGAGCATTGTTCTAATTATTGCCTTGAATTGCTTGTATTATATAGTGTTATACATTTTGAGTTACTTATACAAGTATACCATTAATAACTTTACTTGAATATAAAAATGATTAAAACAATCATTTTATTTTCATTATATTTAATTATTTTGGTGATCTAATTTTTTTTAAATAATCGACTCTTGGTAACTTGAAGTTGAATGGGAAAAGAAACAAGTTTGAATTATCTAGAATTTTTGGTTATACCTAATGAACAACATGTTATGACTTATGACACTTTGAAGAGGATTTTGTTCTCAACATATCGTTAATTTCAAGTTCTTTGTTCAAGAGTTGACAGTATTTATTTTTAGGTTATATTATAAATCTAACGTGAAATATTTATATAAAGGCTGATGATGTCTAATTATTAGGTATCTTATAACATGCATATAGTAGAATCCAAGAAGTTTATTTAACGCATATAATTATTATAAATATTTAATATCTTCCTATATACCTATGGTAATATGTATATATTATAGCTAAATAGTATTTAATATGTGTTGATACCCGGTACCCAAATAGGTAATTAAAATATTTTCAAGAAACTATTTTATCTCTGTCTTACACACGCGTTACATAGCAATTTTACGTACCGAATTTTGTGAAACAGTATTTCTTCATAGTTAATATTATAGAGCAAATTTATAGAGGAGAATATGATTTGCGTCGAGTAAAGAGTTTTTTTTATGTTTATTGTTATCAAGTTACGCGAATTTTAAATTTTAAAACTATTCAAGTACTCATTATAAAATAAAAATATTAAAAAAAAAACTTAATTCGAGTATATTCTTTATTAATTTATGAATTTATAGATAAAATTTATTTGTGATGTTCATAAAAAAAACTATAAAAAATGTTTCAATAATTTATTATTATACTTATTGTTCTCGTTATACATATACGTTTGCTGTCAATGGATATTTCACTTATGCATGTAAATTAAAAACTTTTACCTTTACTAATAGTTAAACGAACACAACATTCATATCATCGAACAGCTGTAGCCGCTGTAGGTAATACACAAATACGCACGATGTGTGTGCCTGTTGTAGGTACCACTCAGCAATCGGCACTCGTTATTAGTGTTGTTCGGTGCGTGACACGTTGCAGACGTGGTTATTCGTCGTTAAAATGCATTAATGTTCTAGTTTGTTTGTATTATTTTATCAGTGTTTTATCTTTTACTTAAAGTATTACATATTATTTCAAAATGGTTTCTAATGTAACTATGCGATTATCTATATCTCAATTTTATATATAAATCTGGGTCAAATATTACAAATTGTGATTTTAATAAATAAAATCACATTAAATTTGTTATATTTATATAGATGTTCGCAATATATTTAGGTTATAGCTGGTAATTATATATGTACAAGTAATTTTATTTTAGTTATTTTATATTTTAAAATAAAACCATTGCTAACATCGTAATATAACGCTGTAGTTGTTGTTTAAAACATATTAATTTATTGAGTTATACACAGATTGGCATGCGACGATTATATGAATGAAACTCAATAAAATTAAACATTATTTAAATTACTAAATTGTAATCATAAATTTATCACCATTTACTTTACCTGACATAATATAATTATTTTTCATCATTAAAACAGTACAAAATCTATTTAAAAAATCTATGTAGTTTTATAATAAGCAATTTTTATTACTTACAATTTCTTATTATAATACATCAATTTAGCAATGCTATAAAATGCAAATCTATACCCCTCTCACACACACACACACATATACTTTTGTATCTTGCCACATTTTTCGTGTATTTTTTCTGATTAGAATATTGTTATAGATTCTGATTAGTTATCTCAATGTTATAAGAAAATATATACGTAATGCTACGTATATATAATATGAGTATACAGTATTGTTATTTTGTTATGTATGGCTTGGCTTAATTACTCGGTTCTTGACTAGCAGATATTCATTTTCTCTAAAAACAATAGTAAAAAGTAAGACAAATACAATGCACCAATATCACTGTGTTGGCTACTGTGATGAGAACAATTGAAAAACTAAGACGCTTCAAAAAAATATATAGTATCTATATTATGTTGTGATTTTAATTACGTTTCTATTCAAAAAAAAAAAAACTAGATATGTTGTATTCATTGTAAAAACAAATTCATGTAAAAACAAATTCAAAACTATGAAAAGGTTATACAAATTATTAGAAGGTATAGTTTATGTATTAAAATAAAATATTTCATTTTTTAACCGTGATTTTATTTTATTTGTTTCTAAAATGAATTCTTAAATCTTATTTTGTGAGTATATTCTCTCTCTCTCTCTCTCTATATATATATATATATACCCAATTTAATTAGTGTTGCATTTTGATTAATATCAATGTATTAATATATGAATATAATCGTATCTATTAAAAACGATAAATGTAAAAATAATTATTTATTTATTAGTTTTAGAATTATAATTAAAATGTGTGGAATTTATCGAATTACGATGTGTGACTCGAGTGGGTATTACGATGTATATAATAATGATACGATTAGTTAAAAATGTGCACTTGATTTCATACATTTTATTATAGTTATCAAACATTATAAAAAAAATTCTTTAAGTTAAATATTCTGTTCCTTTAATTAAAATAAATATGTACATTGATCTTTATCTTGCCTCAAATATGTTTTTCATATATTTTTTTTAAAAATCACATACATGTATAACCAAAAATATAGTTAACATATATACGATATTCATTTATCAGTATTTTTAATTACTTTTTTAGTTGCATTAATAAAAAGAAGTACAAACAATTAAGGCATATTTACAATGAAGTTTATAAATATATTTTTTTTAGCACACTTGTAGTAGATGACATTTTTAGAAATTATATTAGAAATTATCATTCAAAACGTACGAACTAAGTTAATAGCTTAAACATACATGAGACAAACTAAACCCTTTTTTAACAAAAATTGTATATCTAAATATATTCATGTAAATGAACTTTTCTTAGTGTATATAATATATATTTTCAACCAACATTTATTAGACAATAATACAAAATAACAATAAACTAATATGTATTTATGTGGTACTAAAATTGTTGCGACATGATACTGTAAACAATAATTGTATACAAATCCAACCTTGTTAATGTGTTATTTAATTATTTATACGGTTTTAATAGAAGTTTGAAAAATCGAAATTATACAAGTAACTAGACCGAAATTAAATATACAATTTAATATAAATAAATAACACGATATTTATTTTGAATTTACTTTGTATCATGTATTTATTGATAAAATATTTTTGATGATTTTAATAAATAATATAATGCTATTATGACAACGACAATTTAATAATTTGTAAATTGTTGGTATGTCATTTATAAATAATTGTATAAGATAATTATTTTCAGACATTTTAGTAAAAATATTCACACCCTAAATCTAATTTGTGTTATAATGTTTTGCCATATGTCTTAAAATAACGTTAAGTTTTATTTTTTTATTTATTTGTATTAATTATATTATTTTCATATCGAAATAATTCTAAAATATTTTTCATAGTAAAAATTATACATGTAACTGTAGGTAGTTGTTTGTTTCAAGCTCATATACGTCCTTGCCTGTCTGTTAAAAAAAATTGTTTCAAGCAGCAAAAAAAAATTAATTATTTAATTTGTACTTTATGTATTTAGACTATTTAGAGTGCATGTTTTAAATTGCTATGTATACTTACGCGTATGGTCCGTTTTTTGTGCGCGATTCTGAAGTTCGGTTTTAACAATCGTTGTCTCCTATATATCGTCGATAATGTTATTATCATGTTGGAAAACTGTTCAACTCATCAAAATTGCAACTGTGGTAAACGAAGTGCATCTGTCATTGGAAAGTTGGCCAAAGTATTTGGACGCAGAAAAACCTATCAAGTTCAAAAAGCCCAACAACTCAATAAAGTATCATCGACCGAATTCGGCGAGGTATAACTACAATTACGAATTTAATGCGAATAATATTATGTAAACATTTCACGTATTTATAGATATTTTTTTTATTTCTTTAGTGAAACCATTAACAAATAGTTTTTCATTAAATATATACCTATTGTACTTACCTATACATAACAATTAGTAGAAGGAAAAATTAGACAGTAACCGAGACCATTGTCACACTTCGCTTGTCACGTCACTAACCCCTTAGTGGCCTAGTAGGCAATGATTTCTTATTATTTAATATTTTTATTAAACATTTGAAAGCAAATAATATACCAATTTATTAAAAAAAATTTATAAATAATGATAACGAGATCACTATATTTTTATTATGAGAACCGGATATTATAAAATTATGCTGTTTAAATTTAAACCTACAGCCTTATTTTAAAAATGATAAAAATATTCTACTTATTATTTTTAAATTACTCCATTTGTATTTTATAATAGCTTCTCAAGATACACAATAACGAGAGCGCGGAATCTATTTTATTAAGCAGAATGTAAATTCATTTTTCTTATGATTTACATTTTTATTGTTGTATTTAAAACCAAGTTAAATTAATTATGCAAATTGTTCAGTGAAAAAAAAACTATTATCTAAACATTTTGAAACGTTTTAATAACTATGTATAGAAATGTAGGTATTGTATTTTTTAATACCTATATGAATTCAATAATGCATTAGATATGAATTGTTTTCTACGTATTTTCCTTATTATATTTACAACTGCTTAGGATACAAATTAAGAATTTAAACAAAATGTATTTTTTAACCTAAATTTGAAAAATTAATGATTTTTTTCATGATTTATAAAAATATTATAATACAATTTTTTTATTATCATTAGTTTACCAATTATTTTTATTTAGTGTGTTGTACTATTATAGTACCTTATTTAATTACTAATTAAAGTGCTTTTGATGTAAGATACATATAAATTAATCCTAAAACTTGATATAATTATTATGTTAAACATGGAGTTAAATTAAACTTGTTATATTTCAATAACGTGAATTTATTGATATTTCAGTATATACAATTAAACTATTAATTAATTTATCATTTTTTTATTTATTTATTTTTAACCATGGCAATGTAAAAAAGAAAATTAGTTTCAAATAAACAATAAACAACGACAACATTAATTCAATAGGAAATTGAAGTATGGTGTGTATATATATATATATATATATATTGCATGTAATACTAAGGCTCACAGAGATCTCATTAAGTATAAAATATTTGTAATCTGTATGTTCTATTTTTTTTATAATATACCATAATATTATAAATAATTTTAATTATTTTCTTAGCACTGTGTATGGTTACGACTGAAAAATTTTATGCGGGAGTTTATCAATCCGTATCATTTAGTATTTACGTCAATATTTAAAAACTTGGTTCCTACTTTATTGTATATAAATATTCCTATAAAACAATATCATTGATTTTCATTAAATATTTAATAAAGTATGTAATATTAATATATTATATACATAAACTAGCTTTAATATATTTTAAATATATTTTTATAACTGTATATTATTGAAGAATTTAGTAGTTAAATGTCGTCTAGATCAATCAATGACTGTTAACTATTCGTATTAAAAAAAAATTAGGTGCTAAGTTTATATTTTTTAATCATTATACCTGATTATTGTTTTTATAGCAATACGTTTATTATAATAGCAATTATTGTAAATTTGTTATTTAAAAATAATGATTTGCCTGGGATAAAAAATATTATTAAGCCCTTACTACTCATATTCTAATACGAACCATTTGAATAACATTAAATTCGATGAAATATCTACTATTCTATTAAAACTATAAATATCACAGTATAATATAAAAAATATCCGGATTATTCATTTGTCTGTATTCGAGTTTATTCAATATATTGACTGAGTTATAACCCAAAGGCTTAATCTGATTAGATATTATATGTCGAGTCTATTAAAAAATACGAGTAAACAATAAACAGGTTCATCGTCATAAAATAAATAGTGATGTAGTGACAGAAAAAAATATCGAAGAAGTAGCTATACGAAAAACATAACACATAACACAAATAATATATACAAGTATATATAGAAATAGAATATTTTTTTTTATCTAGACGTCTGCAATAAAAACTCATTAGTAGATTTAATTATCAGATATATTAAAATTTGGACGAAGAGAAAAAAAGGGTTTTTATTATAACTATCTTAAATCGTGTTTATAAGTAAAATACAAACATTCAAAAGTCATTGTGTTATTTTAAGATATAAAAATAAATATGATATTTATTCAATCTTTTTAATTAAACTGTATTATTTTATTAACTAATGTAACCTAAATCTATATTAAGAGTGATTATAAATGAACTTAAAAAAATATTCGAAAAATACATAGAACTAGAAATGTTGTAGGCACCTATTAAATATTTATAATTTTATATTTAGTTAAAAATAATTAATAATAATAATAATTATTATTATTATTATTAATTAGTTTAAATTTATTTTTTATTTTTCGAATAGAAATTCGTAGAAATAATGTACGTCGATAATAAGTGTGTATATTAACAAGACAGGAATTTTGATGATTCACCATTATAAATCTATTAGCATATGCTTACCTGCTACCAATTACCATTATTCTTTTATTCACTGTTTAGGAAACCTAGTGTGTTTAACTACCCGTCTACAAATTATATGGTATAATTAACTCAGATGTTAACATGCCAGAGTGAATAGAATATTTCTCTTATTACTTTTGAAACTACATAAAACGTGAAACCATAATAGTATATTATTAATTATCAGAGGTTTTTTATTTTTTTAAACACTATATGTGATCATTAACCAATCATATTAAACGTAAGAAGTGGGAGTTGATACATATATATGACTAAAAATAATTAATTAAAATTAGTTCGTATATCTAATACAAATTATATATATTGTATTAATATAGGTAATTAACAATTTTTTTCTAAATTTTATTCGTCTTTATTTTTGTTTCGGATTTAAAATTATGTTGTTCTATGTCCGACTGTATCACTAATATTTTGTTTTTAATTAAATATCCTATTCACTCAAATAATCATCCATTTATAATTTCACAATCTAGAGCTCAAATTCATGGGTGACCGTCCACAGTTTGCAGTCACAGAGTGATGGTGGTATCTTGGATCCAGATGATCGTCTCAGGGATGTGGCAGATGATAGAGAACAAATTGTTGCACTCTATGACGACGGTGATAGCAATAGTCCTCACCAACACGGTGGTGGAGATGGAGCTAGTGTTACCTCTAGTCCAGATATGTTTCACGTAAGATATTAATATAAGAAACATCTAATCATATCATATATTATATAGTTTTATAGTGCAAGTGCACTATTATAGTTATGAATCGAGAAATGAAATACATTAAGTATAGACAGTATAATTTAAAGGACAAGGCAGTACACTTTAGCTGTTTAGACAAATATACCTATTAGATACAATGGATTAAAAAAATAGGTTTAATATGCTAAGTACAATTTGAAAAATGTGATAAATAAAAACAATGGTAAAAAGTACTTAGAACTGTCGTCAGTCGTCATAATTCAATTTCATAAATAATTAAAATTTAGTTATGCCATTAATAGGTATATTATGCTTTTAATTTTGAATAACTCTATGTAACAGTTATAAATGGCCACATGAATCTTTATATATTTGGTATGACTCACATAGCTGTTTATACTTGAAGTATTTTTACCGCCTGCTGCTGAATTAAATTTTTAGCCAACCATTTTATAATATTTACAATCGGCTTACTCTAACATTTATTTAAGTTAAATACATTTAAGTACCTATGCATTTTTTTAGGTCAACATTAAAAATAACTATCAAATATTGTATTATTATTAATTAATTACAATACTATAATTTGAATGTTCAGACTAATTGAAAAAAATACCCATTGACCTGAAGCGAACAGAGAAACCTAAAATCTTTCCCATTGCATACATATTACTTATAGTTTTTTCATTGATAATTACATGTGTAAAGCATTTTTACTCAATAGTGCTGATAAATACTTATTTTTTTTTTACTACTACAATTTTTTTCGCTATTAGTAACAATATAACACCTAACAGTATAGATCTATAGTATACTCGTTATGGATAAATACGTGAATAACAAAAAAATTGATTTATACCTACGTCTTTAATTTGTGATGAGTATCGTAAATAAATATAATATATACGTTTACAATTTCATTTCATTTCGCCACATTGCACATCGCATATTTTGTTATAATTTAAAAGCATTCACTGACGAAAACGCAAAAATAGGTTGATCGATAATCAAACCTATCTTAGACAATCATCGTCCCAGCTTCTCAAAACTGATCGACTGAAAATATCGTGGACTATTCGTGGTTTCTCGCTCATGATTGTCTATACCATGTATAACATTTATAGACCACGTTCAGAACACAGCAGAGTTTATAAGTACTACTAGTACCAGTGTACCACTATTGCATATGTGTGACGGATCGTGGTATTTCACAATTTATATTTTTATCGCATTATACAGTCATATAAAAACAATCGTCCGCTTAGGCCATTTTCTCCGCATCCGACCTTCGATCGATTTGTTTTGGATTTGTCGCGTTTTTTGATGATGCGAATATTATAATTTATAATAATAGATACATATTATAGTGAAATTTCTATTTTTACATGTGTACAAATATATGTACGAGAATGTTCATCGCATCCGCAGTTCGGCTATAGAAATGTGTAACCCGTTTTTGGTCAAAGTAAGATGCACGTCTATAGGTTGTTCATATTGTACCATAATTATTATGATATGTTTTATAAACAGGTTCATCGTAAAACTAGACTCGGTTTGGTTCTTAGGTATAATAGGTATTATACGATATGCTTACGACCATATTATATTTAGAAATGTTCGTGTGGTGTATGTTCATATCGGTTTACCCGAGTAAAAACTTGATAAAATAGTAGCGTAACGCGAATTATGACAAAGTTTTATTTCACCCAATTTTATTAGAAGATAGTAATCACCGCCAAAGAATTGTTTTCAATGTGTATCATTGAAACGGGAGTCACAAATTAAAATGATAATAGTTATTTTATTATAAAACGTTTTTATAAAAATAAATTGCTTGTGATAAATAATTATTTTAAAGTAATATTGTTATTTAAATTTTTAGAGCCGGGGAGATGGATTACAAACTGACATTGAAGTCACCAATGAACAAATTGCTTGTGGTTTCCCAGCTTTACATGTCCGTAGAGGTAGTGAACCAGCTCTTAATCAATTACCACTTGAATGTCGTAAGTGTAATTTAACAGCTAAGACATAATTATAAATTTGTTGATTTTTTTATTTATAAATAAATTTATTTATAGCAAACAATGCAGGGAAAAGAAATAGCAATACTAGACCTGCTGCATCAGGTCAATCTAAACGATGGTCAGCAGCTCCTATGATTCATGACCCTAAAGACAAACTAAGAACTGTAATTACAATTTTAATATATTAACTAATTTAAAAAATATATCTTTTCAAATTTTTAATATAATAGAAGTATAAATCTATGACATTTTAAAAATTTATTCATTAACATTATTTAATTAAATTATATCTGTTATATATATTTAAGTACCAAGGTATTATTTTTATTATAACATGGATGCAGACCAAATACATCACTTTAATTATAATCATGATATTGTTGATATACATATTTAGTATTTATGTTTACAATAGGTTTTAGATGTGAAAACCTAATTGTGTTATATTTTTAAGGTTTATGTGATGTAAAAATATAACAATAATAATTTACATTTAAGGATGATTACACAAAAATCAATGGTTTTGGTTTATCTGACAAATGGAGGTGTTCTGAAGAAGATGAAGATGAATTAGAATTAGGGGATGAAGAGAAACCACCAATTAGCAATCATTTTCTAGCACCATCATTTCATCGTGATTCTTCAAATCGTTTATCAATGCAATTCTTAGGAGAGTCATCAAGGTTTGAATTTATATTTATATTTTGTTAACAATGGTGATTGAAACTTGAAATAAAATTAAGTGTATTTTTTGTATTAATTATTAGTGGATTTCGATGGGCAGAGGCTGCTGATTTAGCTAATAATCGAGCTTTATCTTTATCATTACCAAGAGATCACAGAAGAAAAGAACCTTTGGGCCAAGCAAATACAAATCCTAGTCGCTTAACAGAGTCACAAAAGTATTAAATTCAATTATAAAATTTATAAAATTTGCATGATTTATTAATTTAAAATTGTATGTTTTTTAGCACTGAATTTATAGTGCTTAGCACTGGTGGTGGCTCATTAGGTATTCATGTGGTCCCAGATTATAATGCTCTAGGTAAAGAGCGTGGTCTTCTGGTTCAAGGTATTGAACCTGGTGGTCGGGTGCATTGTGACGGTAGATTGAAAGTATATGATCGAATTGTAGAAATCAACGGCCGGTCATTATTGGATCAACCATTCAATGCGTAAGTTAAAAAATCCAATGATGAATATTAAAAATAAATGTTAGTAATATTTGTCCTCAACAGGATACAAGAAATATTTCGAGATTCATTACACTCTTCAGAGCTCAGACTTAGAGTGATAAAACATAAAAATAACATGGACCTTCAAACTAGTCAAAATACGGTAGCTGGTAATAAAAAACAGCCACCACCACCAGTGTTTCCTAAACCATCCTCAAACACCACTACAGCTTATAATAATAAAGAAAATGTCTCTACAGGATCATCTGACAAAGATAAATGTATTTAATTATACAATTTAAAATTTTGTTCTTACAACTAATTTGTATTTATTTATGTATGTTTAAGTCAATTCAAATACTAAAATAGCAACCATTTCACCTACCAAAAAAATATCAGCTGCAACACATACAGCATCTAATATTTTAATGGTGGCTAATACAAGAAAAATTGGGAAGAAAATGGAATTAGAACTTACTAAAGGACTTCATGGACTTGGATTTAGTATAACAACCAGAGATAATCCAGCTGGTGGAAACTGTCCTATTTACATTAAAAATGTGTTACCAAAAGTAATATTTAAAATTTAAATATTGTAAATTTAAAATGTAAATAAATCAAATTCATTTTCTTAGGGAGCTGCTGTAGAGGATGGAAGATTACGACCAGGTGATCGGTTATTAGCAGTTAATGGTACAGAATTGACAGGCAAAACTCAATCTGAAGCAGTTGCTGTATTGCGGAAAGTTCCATCTGGTGCAAAGGTTAAAATTATTGTTTCCAGACAAGAAGATGTAGTGATTAGCCAAGTAGGCCAAAAATCTAATCAAGTAAGTTAACTAAAAGAGATTATAAGCTTATGATTTTAATTATAAATTGATTTTTTTTTTCTAGGATCTAGATGAAAATCATGAACAAGAAGTAGGAATTTTGTCAAACAATCAATTAGTAGAAACAAATGAAAAACCCAATAATAATAATACAGTTCAGGTATAGCTAATAAACATTTAATCCGTCATTGATATGGCTATGCAACGTCCTGCTATTGGTATCAAGTAAACGCTCGTTCACCTCGTTTTTTCATCATTATTATAAACAAAATATTGAAACTAACACCAATTTCTTTGTATTTTAATTGTTTATAAATAAAGTTCTTACAATAATTTGACTTTTTTCATAAACATAATTATTTCAAAAAGTATTTTTTTATTTGGTTTTTATTATATTTTATCATTTTTTATACATAATAATATAATCATTATTATTCGTTTTTCATAATTAAAAAAACTATTACATCAATACTACTGAGTAAGTGCAAAATGCACATTATGGATAATGCTAACTATGCATGCCGATATCTAATTAAGAAATATTTATAAAATTATTATATTTACAAAAGTATATTTAGACACATTTCAATTGAAGGATTAAATAGTATCAGATGAATCAAGTAAACAATAAAAAAGTGGTTTTTAAAATACTAATGAGGTGAGCCGCGCTCACCATGATACCAATGACCGGTTAAAATATTAGTAATGTCTCATATGAAATAATTGTTGGTTCTAAACTTTTAATTTCTACTTACTTATAATCATTTATTAGGAATATGTTAAAAGCTTAGAAGAAACACAAACATTTCCTTGGAGGCATAAAGAAATACTGACTTTTGACATTCCTGTGCATGATTCCGAAAAAGCTGGTTTAGGTAAAATACTTTTTATAAATTTTTTTCTTTTATACTTATATATATTTTATTTTTTAGGCATTAGTGTTAAAGGTAAAACATCATCTAGTAATAACTCTAATGATAAAGAATTTTCTCAAGATTTAGGTATATTTATCAAAAATGTTATTCACGGTGGTGCAGCTTCAAGGTATTTAATAATTTAAATATGCGTATAATTATAAGATAAACAAATTTGTATGAATTTTAGGGATGGTAGATTACGTACTAATGATCAGCTATTATATATAAATGGTATGTCATTGATTGGTCAAACTAATGCTGCAGCTATGGAAACGTTGCGTAGAACTATGATGAATGTGGACCCTGGGCCAGTGCCTGGAGCTATCTCATTGATAGTAGCCCGTCGACGTAATAGTTCTCCAACATTAGATAGAAGACGAAGTCGTGACTCCTCTTCAAGTCTTCTCACAGATTCATCAGGTAACTAATTTATTTTATTTTATAGACAGTAGTTATTTATATTTGTTTGTAATTGCATTTAAAATTTCATCTATAGCAAACACTGAAACATTTAGCCGAGCTGAAAGCAGTGATAGTAGTACACAAAATACGGCCGAAAATTCTGGAACAAGTGAAAACTCTGATACCACTGTTATCTTTATGCATCAAAGACAAGGATCAGAGAGTTCAAAACGGAATACATTACCTACAGATACTTCTCCTGGTAACTATATTCAATTATTTTAAAAATATTTTTATAATTCAATATATCTTATAAATACTATGTTCTAACATGAAAACAATTGTTTATAATTTGTTTAGATGGAGTTGCAATTCGCAATCCAGTTTTGGAAAGGTTAACTGGACATACAAATCGTTATAATGCATTACGCAATGAAAGTTATTATAAGGTAAACTTCAAAACAAAAATTTACTGTAAATGTAATTTGATTACAAATCATCTAATAATTATAGGCTACTCATCAAACAACCATTATGTTAAAAGAAGAAGAAAAATTAAATAGCCCTACTGTAAACCCATCATCAGAAGAAATGTTAATCATTGAAGAAGACCCTCCAATTTATAATAGTGTTAGGTAAGGGTTTGTATGATAACATAATTATTAATTTAGCTTATAAATTATAATTATTTATTTCATTTGAATTTTTTTAATTTATTTATTTATTATCATTTAATTAATGTGATCTTCGATCAACATTTAAATGTATATTGTGTGTGTTAATCATTTTTAAAAGTATTATCTTTTTTTATGTTTTATTTAAGTTATCTAAAATTAAGTTAGGATCTAATATTAATGTTGTTAAATTTTTATTATCAATTTCGATTCAACATATTATACTCTGTGTTCAACGATAAACATAAAACAAATTCAAGAACTTATATTCAAATGTATCATTATTTTATTCACATCTATTGTTATAGATAAAAATAAATAAATATATAAATCAAAACAAAAGTTTTGTGAAAAAAAAGTGAAACTTTGGTTAACCAATCATTATTAATGTTTTTATACTTAAATTATAACTTTAGGCTTTTAGTGATAAAATCATTTTTATTTTTCATTCATTTGTTTTGTACATTATTTGTCTAGTCGGAAAAAATTAGAAGAAGAAAAACCATCACCAATCATATCTCCACAAACAAGAACAGGTTCAACTAGTACTGATGTTACTTATGCTAGCCAGTATGTTTAATATTATAACATAAATAAAATAATTGTATCAAAAAATTGAATTTTTTTTTAAGATTATCATTGGATAATGCTAACTCAGGATTTTCAAGAGACGCATTCGGACGGCAAAGTATGTCTGAAAAACGACACGCAACATTAGATGCTAAAAATACTGATACATATCAAAGAAATAAAAAATTACGTGAAGAACGTGGAGATGATACAAAAAGTCGTTAGTATTATACAAATTTATATTGTGTATGTAATTTAATTTTTATTTTTACTTAGGCAACAGTTTTCCATCAAAACACCAAGTTGGTCCTTCTCTTGGGTTGAAAAAATCGTCCAGCCTGGAATCATTACAAACAATGGTTCAAGAGGTGCAAATGACTGAAGGTGGATCAAAACGAGGCACTGTTAAAGTAGTGCGTGGTAGAGGATGTGATGAAAGTTTTAGAGCTGCAGTTGACAAAGATGGTCCATTGTCCTTACATGAACTGAGATTGGAAACATGTTTGTTTATTAATTTGTATATTTTATGCATTGAGTAGAAAGTATTTTGCAATTTCAATAATTATTTACATATTTTTGACCATTTTCTAAGATACCTGATTAGGTTATGCTAAATGATAAAGTTCAAGATTTTACAGTTTATATCCAAGTGTTTTAAAATGACTAACTATAGTATTTTTTTATATTTATTAAATCTTTAAGTTGTCATATTTAATTTTAATTATATTTATTATATCATTCTATTGGTATGAAATGCATCAATTATTCATGTTTAATAATGTGTTGTAGATGGAAAGGAAAGCGATGATCATCCAATTGGTCGTAGACAATCTTCACTCCATTCTCCAATAAATTACAAAGCACCAAATTTACCACCAGTTGTTAACAAAAAAAAACCAGGACTACTTAAAGGGATTGGTTCTATGTTTAGGTTAGTTAAAAATGTTGTTATATAATGAAAAATTTGGTTTTATACATTTTTATATTTTAGATTTGGTAAACCTCGACGAGGACCAGATTTAAATGGTACTTTAAGCTCAGAAGAAGATAATTCTGCTGACCGTGAGCGAGAAATAGCTAGAAGAAATGCTCGTGATGAACAACTTAGAATACAAGAACAATACCAAAGACTAATTCAGCGACAGGCAGAAATGGTAGTTAGCTCATTCATGACACATCTTGTATTTTTTTTAAAAATATTTAGCATTTTAAATGTTGAATCAGTTGAAAAATCCTTTAAGTCATTGTTCTTATTGAAACATATTATGAAATATGTATTATATCTGTCATGGCCACATATCCATGAAATTATTTAAGTTAACTAATCTAAAATCTTTCAAAACAAACTGTTTAATATTTTTATTAATGATGATCATTAATTAAATACTTTTATTTTAAAAACATCTTAAAATAGATAACTTAAAATTTAATGTATATGTTAATAGAAATGATTATTTTTTATCAATTATTTTATTTAATTAAATTAAAAAAATGATTAGTAATTTTAGAATTGGGATTTTCTACCTTAAAAATAATAAATGTCCAATAAAAAAAATACAAAATTCCTTAGAAATTTTAAAATAAGCACTATTTAATATGTTTTAAACTTTATTTCTTGAAGTTTAAAAATTGGTATGACAGAAACAAGTTATATAATGTTGAATTTTTTTCTGAAGACACTTTAAAATACTTAAGTCACTAAAAATAGAAGAATTTGTATTGCTTCTAAAATTATTTGCAGGTATTTTCATACCGAATTCAGTAGTGTAGCCAGCGAATAGACCTGGTAGGGCCACTTTTCTACCTACTTTTCTTCAAGAATAAATGTGTAAATAAAATAATCATAATAAATAGTTGCAATAATCATAAACTATGTATAATGTTATGTTAAACTAATATCAATTTTAGAGCCTAACCTAAAAAAAATTTCTAGCTACGCCACTGATCAAAATGGTAGTTGATATATATATTACATATCTACTACAACTATACATTCAATATTATCTGAACATAATTTACTTTTACCAAAATGCTGGTTTTTATAATAGTAATAAATTTTATACCAAAATTTATGTTTTTGTAAATAAATAAATCATTAATAAATTGTTAAATGCTCTAAAAATATTAAAATATTCAGGTTCTCCTAAAACATCACCGTGGTTGTGATACAAAATTTTAAATACAAGAAAGATAAACGATTGTATCAAAATCTCAACCCTATAATCATAACAACTTTTTTTAAATGTGTATTATTTTGCTTGATTACATTAAACTTTTATATTAAAAACTTATTATCTTCATTTACATTTTAGCAAGAACAAAATAATCTTAGAGAAGTAGCTATAGATGATGGTACTACTAATTATAGTAATATGCCTACAAAACCATCTAATCCTGAACAATCTCGTATGGATCGTATCCAACAACTTAGAGCCGAACATCAAAGAAGACACATGGAACGTAGTGGAAAGTTTATTCCTGATGAGAGGGAGGAAAATCATTATGAATCAGATGTTCGACAGGTATGTACTATGTTATGCATTATAAATTTTATTTTAATACTAATTTATGTTTTTCAGTCCATTGGTAATACTCAAAATGCAATAAATCGACCTGGTAGTCGTGTAGGTATTATTGATTCTTCTCGATTTAACCATTATGTTAATTTCCAAGAAATACAGCAGAATCTTAGGTTAGTTATTATTTTAATATATGCATCATAATGTGAATTTTAATTTATTTTTTTTTGCTGATCATTTTGTATATTTGTTTGCATGTTAGTAATCAATAAGTGTTTTTAATTAATTTTTTTTTTAATTCCAAACATCAAACATGTATACAAGATTTTTTAAATTGTTTTTTAATTGAACAATTATCATATGCATGATGTTAAATATAATTTGTACATACAGATAATTGATTCATTTCAATAACTACGCAGTATGGTTTACATTTATATTGCATGTATTACATTTATTGGTTGATAAGTGCACTTGATTGTGATTATAAGAATGTACCAAGGTTTGGGGAAAGTCCTTCTGGAACATCTTTCTCATTATGACAATAATTTTCACAACTATTGGTGATATGTGTCAGACGCCTCAAACTAAGATTAGTCTTCATTAATCATAGATTGCGGTGTTAAATAAAAAATTATGGTGTTAATTCATATTTTTTTTCTTCTATGTTATGCATGCTTTGCACTTTTGATTGTAGTTTGATGCATGAAATAAGCGGCGTTAAGCTTCGACACCATGGCAAAACAAAAAAACCCGTGTCTTGCTATTATGACACTGACGATGAAAGGTAGGTTATTGTTCTAGCCAAAAATACCATAGATTTTCTTTTGATAAATACAATTTTTGTATTAAATTTCAATAATTTTTTTTTTTTTTTTAATTTAAAAGATGCAATATGCATAATATGTAACATTTAAAAGTTTATCGATTGCTGCAAATTTCTCAATATATTTTACAATTAAGGACACTAGACTCAAATATGTTTTAATAATAAATAATAATCATACACAGGACAATTCAAGATGTGTATAAAAAAATAATTTCCTCTTCCATCCCGTGCTAGTCTGGCACTTATCTGTTGACACTGAAAAACTTAGCTACGGTTTAAAATATTATATTACCTTCTAAATTTTTATTCTTGAATGCTCCATTGTTCAAAGAAAATTATTGTTGAAAAAATAAATTCTTATATAATAGACATTTTTAGATAAATTCTGTTTCATAAATTTTAATTTACATGATTATAGTAATATAAGGGTTGGTCTTAATTTTTAATTAATATACCATTACTCATTTAGTTACAATTATGATGTGTGTCTATTGTCTCTATATGTAATTGTGCTTGTAGATATTCCTCAACGCTAAATATAAAATAAAGCATCAGGATTTGTATAAAATAATATTATAGATAATAATCTTATTAAAAAATTTATTTTTCTACTTTTTATTGATATTTTTCTTCTGCATGGAAAAACTGAATTATACATATTTTTTACAGGTCCTTGTTGTACATATTCATGTTTTTAGTGTATTAATTAACTTTTCACAGTTTGGTGTTACAATTTAAATATCACATATTCTTCTTCATCAGTTTTTAATGAATTGAATAGCATATCAATGCTCAACTACTAGAATTCTTAACATTTTATGTTCGCATTATGCTTTCTGGCGTTTAGAATTTCAAGTCATAATACTTTGTCCAAAAACATTATATTAAAATAAAACTTTTTTTTATTACTTATATTTTATTCTACAAGAATTTTATAATTTTTAAATGTTACACATTTTTACATTATTCATATTGAGTATAATTTTAACCATTAGAAATATATTTTTCTTCAACATTAAAACCTACCTATAAATTATGACAATTATTTGTATTTTTGGTTTATTAAAATATCTAATGTTTAGTTACTTGGATATTTATTGAAAACTGTTTAAGATAATTTTGTTAATTGTTTTTTTTTATTTTTCTCTGTAGCCGAAGACAGTTACACTATCATTCTCAAAGACGTGATCCTAAGGAATCTGTCGCACGACCTAGTTCCAATTATTATGAATATGAAAGCGTAATGAGATCTCTACCATATACAACTGGCAGTGCATCACGTTTGGTGGACAACAATTCTAACTCGTTGACTAGACAAGGTGAGTTATCCCCTTCTCCCACCAACCTCCGTACTTATGTATAGCCGCCGGCACGTCACTCAATCTCATTCATACACACCTACACACACACGCTCTTACCCTGTTTAGTAGGCAGTGTAACTCAAACTGCGGCCGTTGCAGCAATGAACAACAACAAAAATGGTGTTGCTCGTAGTCAAAAACAACAAATGTCTCGGCATCATTATCCTGTTCCAGCAACAAAGTCACCAAACTATGCGCTGTACAATTACAGTGCTGATGCTCAAGGCCACAACAGTGTACAACAGCAGCAGCAACTACAACACAGAGGATCAACAAACAATAACAATAATTATGTTAGTGGTATGTACCATCATCAACAACAACAACAGCAGCAGCAGCAGCAGCTAAGGTCTTCACCACAACAAGGAGGACCGTACATAACCCAAGTAACCATTCGGGATAACAAACACATAATACAAAGTCCTAACATTTAATACCATATTCCTTGTAGGAACAATACTTTTTGATAAAATTATTTTTAATCTCACATTAAACTATATTTTTTTTTATTTTAACACACTGACCATGTTTCAATCTTTTTCCCCCTCTATAAAGTTTTTTCATGGTTCTTTTAGTTATATACATCATCACACATAGTCTTAATTTTAATCCTTTACTTTAATGTGGTTTACCAACTTATTGTAGCAGTTTATGTTTTTTTTATTTTCTTAAATAACCCCTGTATATTTTCTCATTTATATATATATATATTTACATATATTTGTAAATATTTTAATCACATCAGTAATAATTGCATTGATTATACATTTTTTTTAAACTTCAATCGTTTATACTATTATAAACACACTTAGCTAAATTTTTGACAAATTTTAACCCTAACCATTTATTTAAATTATTAATGCAACTGTTATATGATAATTAACTAACTTAACAGATATTTTGTGTAATTTTCTTAAATTCTTAGATGGGTTATTATTTGAACAAAGATAGTTTTTAATTGTTTTTCAACAAAGTTTAAAAAAAAAGCTTTAAAAACAAGGCTATTACAAATTTATCAAAACATTATTTTATTATATATAAAAACAAGTTATTAAATGTTGTGTATTAAATATTTTGTAATACATTTTTATTTTTTAAATTCAATTTTCCTGTGATATGATGTGATCCAATCATTTTATGTAGGTACATAATTTTATATAAGATGTTATGCAATTAAATAAATCACTTACCACAAATAAAATTAGTGCCTTAAATCGACAGTATATTATATATATATATTTATGAAAAATGTATATTAGGGTTGGGTTTAGTTTTTTTTCCAATACCTAACACCTAAAAACACTATGGCTCACTCTATATAACACATATTTATTATTGTTGGTTATCATTCTTTTATACTTTTTGTCATGTTTATTCTTGTTATCATTTTACATAAATAGGTAATATTTAATACAAATTATCATTTAGATTACCTTACCCTACATATAAATTATAACCTACAAACAATAGTTTTAATTATTTTTTTTCTTTAGAAGATTATCAAATTTGTTTTTTTTTTTCATCATACTTTCAATTAATTTATATCACCTATGTGTCCACCGTCCATAAATAGTATAAATGGAATTATTTTTTTTTTTTTTTTTGCATGTAAGTTATTGTTTTGTGCCATTAAATAAATAATAATAATAATAATAATAGGAATATAAACATTCCAAAATATTTTCACTCAGTATCCCTGTTGCCTTAGTTTTAAATTAGACTTAAGCTTATTATGTAATTAAATATTTTTTTATTTTTGCAATACTACGAGTTGCTCAACTATGTAAATTTAGTACTTAAAAAATACCAAACTACTCGCGCAGTATTAACAATGCGTTTTATTTTCTTATATTGTGTATTATCTCCTTAACAGTATTTTTATTACATTTATTTTGTTAATTACTTATTGCCTATTATTAATTCATATTGTATTACTATTAATGTTAATAAGTTCCTGTTAAATGATACGAAACAGCTATTAAATACAGCCGAAATCTCTTCTTCGACAGTTTTCTCTCTCTTATAGTTTTTAAAATTAGATATACGTTATAAAAAAATTATGTCATATAATACAAATATATTTATTTAAACTATTAATTAATAAATGCATAAATTTATTTTGTATACGATATATATTATATTTTTTGTATAAAATCATTAGTTAAGTAAAATACTATGTAAAATTGTCAGCTAAAAGTAAAAGTGTATTATGTAGATAATAATGTAGACAGTTACTGCATTCATATCAATTATAAATTACTTGTTACTTACAAAATTATCATTATGTATTAAACTTTATAATAAAAATAAAATGTAATTTATTTTGAATACTAAGTGTAGTTATAAAAAACTTGATAGTTTTTAATCGTTTTAATATTGAAATGGTTACAGTAATTATTTCTAATGCTCACCTAACCACATTTTTATATTTTTTATCCTATATTCCCCTTGAAAGTGTGCATTTTAATAATATTTAAAGTTATATATTTGTTTTATGTATAGAATTCAGTTTTATCAGAAATTTTAAAATTAACTTTTTGTAATTTAAATAATTACACATTGACATTGTGCACTAGTAAATATTATAGTGGACAGCATAAATCAAAAATAAATTTTTTATTTTATATTATAGATATTCAATAACTACTAAAATATAAATTTATTTTTGTTCTATAGATTTAGCTACGATACACAAATAAATAACATATTAATAATATCTTTATATAGTGTAAATTCTCATTAAAACATTCTACACAAAACACTATATATTTAACATTAAGTAAACTTTAATTTAAAATTAATCATTAATGATATGAATCAATAATATTACATTTATAAGAGCTTATAATATATATTTTTGACATTTACCAAGCATCATAATAATTATTCTGTAGAAATGTCAAATGGCTAATAATATAATGACTAATAAGCTACAATATTACCTATCAAATAAACAAAGAATTTCCTTTTTTAGTGTTATGTTTACATGATATACAAATGATATACAGTAGAAGTACAAGAGATAGGTCATGATCTTTGAGAGCATTATAATAAATACACTATTGATTTAAAAGGATAATTTAAGCTAATTACTAGTTGTGTGATAAGACAGTGGTAATACATGGTATAATAATATATATTTTTTCAAATAAATAACTATATAGTTATTAGACATAATCAGATCAAAAAAAAAAATAAACAGATGAGTACATAATTTCAAACAAAAAAATAAAAATACTTTCATGACATAACTACATAATGCTTATCTAAATATGATAATAGATAAGTGCCATTATTACTGGTAATACATGAGTTTCAAATTAAACAAATTAAATCAATTAGGTACTTTTTTACAGACATAAATGAGTAATGTCCGGGTGTTTTCATCTGATGGTGAAACAATGAGGTCAGACTTATGGTGAGCAAATCAAGTTCATACTGAAAAAGAAATAGTTTTCAATACTATAACATGTTTTATTACTATTTTACATGTTCTGGACCAGGGGCAGATTTATGTACGTGCGGCCCTTATACATAAACAAGGAAATATATTTTTTACTTATTAAACAACATTTATTATCATATTTAGTAGTAGTAACAATTAACTACTTAATAATAAATAATTATAAAAACATCAAATCGAGTACAACTAGTATACGTAATATTATATTTCATAATGTATTTTCTGTATCCTAATTTAAATATCATAAAATTGTGGTGGTCCCTTAGGCCACTCAGCCCTCCCCTAAATATGGCCCTGGTCTGGACTCGGAAATTACTTTTACTATACATATATTTATAAAAATTATAATGATTAAACAATGGTATGTAGGTATTGAGTTAATGGATTTCCATCAGTGGCGACTTGCGTTTGGTAAACTTAAGGAACAAGCTTGATATAATGAAATGCCACTCGCACTCGCCCATCTATTTACTAAGACCAATAAAATTTTTTTAGGTTCTTCATAAGTTCAATTTTTGTATGTATCTAATTATATAATTAATTATTAATAAACTTATTTTTAATTTGAGTCAGTTTTGCTAGCATTAATGCTATTAATGCTTTACTTTAGTATATAATATGAATATTATTTTGATTAATATTCATATTGGTTTATTACACCATCTATGACCTATAGTAGATACACACACCTATTTTTAGACCAAAAGCTATCACTCTTGATATTCTTTTAATTAACCATCCTGATTTCCATATTCTAATTAAATAGTACACTACTTAAACTTTTATTAGTAAACCTAAACGTTTTAAATTCTTAACTAGAAAATATTAAATACCTAGATATATAGATTTGTTGACACTTGTGTATTAAGTAAAATTTATGTCAGTTGGGTTTCAAACATTATTTTTTATACAGTTATCTAATACAGTAAGAACTCTTTTTGGTAAAACTATTTACAACTAAAAAACATTTAATGTAACAATTACTTTGTAATGATTAATTTGTTTTATAACCCATACCCATTAATTCATTCTTTGTATTTAATTAGTCTCTTTCAATAATACAATTATTAGGTAATATAATTTATATGTTGTCAGTATCTAGAAGAAACAAATGAAGATGAAGAGAAAGAATAATCTATTTCCTATTACAGAATATTCAACAAGCACTGGATAAACTTATTAGAAAAGTACTTATTGTTTCATGAACATAATTTTAACTCGCCCCAGGACATAAAAAATTCATAAAATAAAATAAAAATAAGTATTCGCAGAAGAAACAAGTTTAAATATATAACAGGCAGATATATATATACTCGTATATTAATAAAATAATATATATATTATAATATAAAAAAGAGAAAGTGGATGGAACTGCTCAGCTATACAGTAGATATCGAGTATACTTAGTTATTTTATCATTAACTATGGTGCACAATATATTATATGGACATGTGTTAAATTTAAATTCAATAATAAATTATTCCATAAAAACAACAAAAAAATAAAAACGATTCTGGATAAGGATGATCAGCCTATATATAACTCAGTAGATATATGTATTTTATGATATACTAGGTAGGTACTATAATAAATATACTATAGTTGCTATTAATTTACCTACCTAATCGACTATTAGTTATATCATTATATGATAGGTAAAATGTATTAAATTAATATTTTCTAAAAACATTGCATTTGGAAATTTCATTGTGTGTACTTATATTACCTATTTAATATGTGTTCAAAGTTTCAAGTGCTGGCGAATAAAATTACTAAAAATCATTAATCTTTTTTTATTTTTTCTTCGTTAAAATATCTAATTTCGATCAAATTTAAAATTCAACAAATCTAATATAAACATTTAGTGAAAACTTCATGTATATATTATATTTAGTTATTGGTATTTGAGTTACACCAACAAAACAATATTGTTTTTGTTTTTCATGGATATGTTGAAAAAATCACTTAATATAATCAACTTGCTACTTGAAACAACCATCAAAGTTGAAAATCAAAGCATTTTTATTGCCCCAAAAGTCAAAACATTCACTATGTTAGTTGCTATGCTAATTTTAAATTTAGGATTATATGAACTGTTTAAATGGTTACCACAACAATATTTTTTTTATGTGAGTCATGTGAGTCACGACTGCAGGAAAAAAACAAAACACACGTCATTATAAAATCCAAATATTCATCTCTATCTCAGAATCTAAAAATTATTAATATCTCTGATTTTTATATTAGTAAAACCATGATCTATTTTAAAACTCTCCCTATAATAAAAAAATCTGTTGATTCCCTAACACTACCTAAGTTGTACGGAAGGTTCACTGAATAAATACTGAAATATATTATAATTTAATTAATTATTTTTAAAAAAAGGTTATCTACTAGTCACACCTCACACTTTATACTAGAATAATCACTTTTTGAAAATAAATTACTATATTGTGTGACTATAATATAGTATAGATAAATGTTTACGATTTGAAAATAGGTATCTACACAAGTGGGTATATCGTATATTATATAATTAAAATTATAATAACTCTTTTTTTATTTAGTCAAAAATCGAAATAGTAATAATTTCTGTCTCAGACGATTTGGTCTCATATAACCACTTCAACGGGACAAAAAATATAGCTTGTACGTGGTGACGATGGTAATTTTTCATCATATACAATGTAACTCATCATAATATCATTAAATTCAAACTTGATACTCTTAACTGTACCTATACATCAAAGCAGTTACCTATTTACCTACTTTGGCAGTTTTCAAATAATTATATTGTAGTTATATTTGCGTTTCGCTCACCACACGACTTACCCGGACAAGACGGCTGGAAGTGACGACAAGATCGGTCCGTACATACGGCTGTTCTCGTGCAGCCGCGCCAGCGGGACGAACTTGCACTTGTACGTGGTGGTGATAGTGGTGGTGGTGATGGCAGTTTCGGTCTTAGTGGTAGCGATTTTAGTTTTGACGAGTGGCGTCTGCAACCGGAACGTGTGCTTCGCGCCCGGAAACAGACGATACGCGTCCGGCACAGCGTACACACGCTTGTGACCGGCCAATCGGCGGCTGACGTGCGCCGGCTTGTATGGATAATAATTGTTATTACTGCGCCGGTGACGGTGGCACCGAGTGCTGTTGCCCATCAGGAACGCTTTATAGTCATCGTCTTGTTGCGTTCGGTACCAATTTCCCAGCAGTACAAATTGCGATAGGTCGTCATTGGATTGGTCCATTTTCATTATCGTCGTAGTCGTCGGATTGCAAGTCTGCAGCAGTCGAATATTATTTATTACCTACCTAGTTATGTGTTCGAATTATGTATTAACGGGAAAATCCATAAAATACTAGAAAAAATGTCTTCAAGTTCAAAAAATAAAAACACTAGGTCATGATGATCAAAATTGGTCTTGGTCTTGGTTTTGCTGAGACCGCAAGGCCAAGACCAAGATGATACTGTTACTAAAAAATGACCAAGACTAGGACCAAAACAATACCGACATTGCGAGACCAAGACCTAAACAAGACTCTTGCAACCCCCCCCCCCCCCGCGCGAAAAATATATTATATTATAATAGCTATTCTGATCTTATTTACGTTGTCACGTAGTCCGTCTCTGTCCGTGGTAACGTTGCAGGGTTAACAAAAATATTCCAACGCTCAAAATAGAATTATTTTGATTTTTGATTTTCAGTTAGAAACTTTACCTAATCATTTTGTTTTAGTATTTTCTATAATCTTTAATTATATAATTTTTAGCACAATTACAAATTATACAAATTATGTCCAATACCTACTTTATTATATAAAAAGAAAGTTTTTTTAATTAAATTTTTGTTTAAATTTAAGTTTTGTAAATGCTTATTTGAGTGCTTATAATGATATTTTAAAGCGCTTATTTTAATACTTTTAAGTGCTATAAGTCACCAGCCCTTGTTATTACTTACTTGTCCTACTTATTACATTTTATTGGTAATTCGAAGGAATGACAAAATAATTGCAAAAAAAGATTAAAAACAATTAGAATTAATACTAAAAAATTATATAAATATTTCATATCATTAAAGTAACTACTAAAAATGATTTTATACTCCCAAAATTGATAAAGACGACAAAAGTCGCTTAGTAATCTCATTTTAATTATTGTAGGGAGATAATATTTATATTATATATATATATATATATATATATATATATATATGTATATATAGTTATTATTATAATATTATTTTAGTTAATATTGATATAGGTAAGCAATTATTTATTCCAAATATAGTGTCACTAGCTACCTTATAATAGGTTTTTATATTATTTATTTATAAATTCTGTGAAAATAGTAAGAGTCTTGCAAGCGTTTTGTGCAAGGTCAATACTAATGTCAAGACTCAGTCTGCAAAACCAAGACCAAGATTTTGAAAATATTAGTCTTGGTCTTGTTTTGATCATCACTAAAAAATACTACATCACATTTTAAAATAAATACATTCATTGCTGCGTTCAAAATTTAATAAAAATATAAAAATAAAATATTAGCTATAGTAATACATTAGATGGAATAAACAATAATTATATTATAATTATAACTATTATCTACATAATAATATGTGATTTGTTCATAATACCATATAGTAATCTAAATCAAGGCTAAAATTAAAAAAAAATTCTAACGTTTTTCCGTTTTAACGCTATAACATTTTGATGTTTAACGTTATTGTACGTTCAAATGTTATTTGATTTTTTTCCGTTTAATGTTTTTAAATTTTAAATTTTATTTATTTTTTTTAATACATTACACATTGTTTTTTCTAAATTATATTTTCATTTGTGGTGTAATTAAATACACTGTAAGCAAAAACTACAAAACTTATAAAATTTGTTGGCCAGGCTATTAGATTAATTCCAAAAAAAATTGGTATATCGTTATTAAATTGTTTACGTTACAAAAACGGTTTTTATTTATTGTTATTTTTTAACTATGATTAAAATGGTATTAATTTTTTTTTTTTTTGGATATCTCGTTTACTGATTTTGTTTATTGTTTTTATTTTTTTTTTTTTTTCGTAATAACGTTATAAATAACGTTTTAAAGTCCTGATATAAATATACAATAAAATATATCCCCAGAAAAAAAGCTTTAAGAGCTTAGGTTATAAAATATTTAACAAAATATACAGAGTACCTATTAATTTGTGTTATTTGTTAAATATTTTGTAATTGTTCAAATAAAATATGACTGATGGATATACCTACTAATATTATTAATAGTAGGTATTAGTATTTATGTATTTTAGTATCTATATTATAGGTAATTTGATAATTATAGTGTATTAGTATTTATTTAAATAAAAATTGTTATTGACAACGGCATTATATTATTTTGGAATGATATATCGCTCAGTTTAGTAGGTATATTAGAATATAACTACAAACTAGGATACTAGGTAGTAGGTATTTATAAATAATAGATTATTTGTTAAAAACAACATGTTTAGAAAATGTTGATACCTATTTATATGTTATGATTTTAATATTTCTTATTTTTTTTTTTAATTTCATCGTCTTTTTCCATAATAATTGTAAGTTACTAAAACCTATTGTATTATAGGATACTAAAAAATAATATAACAATATAATACTATATTATAAGACACAATAATATAATATAAGTTAAATATATATTGTAGTATAAACCTAAGTCACTAGATTCTCATTAACATAAATAGAGCATGGAAACAAATTGAGTTGAGGTAACATAATATTTTTTGTTATTCAACACTGTAGCATACGAGGAGATGAAGCTCGATAAATATGTGTAGGTGTAGGTTTATGTGTATGTGTATGTGTATGTGACAGACCTATACAGATACGAGACGAACAGCTGTCTCACCTAAAGACCTTAGTGAGATATTTTAATATTATCTATATTTGTTTTTAATGTAAAAATATACCAAAAAAAAAAAATTAGGTAGTAAAACTTTATTTTGTAATCTTTTTATGTTTTACCTTTACAACTTTACATGGCTGAAGTATTATATTATATAGTCTAAGGTATAAAAAGGTCGGACGTAAAACTATACATTTACCTTGCCTTAAGTTAAAATGTCTAATAGGTTATGATGAAAAATTATAATGTAATATTTTTTATGATGACTATTTATAAAATTAATAAATTGTTTCATACCGTTAACTGTGTAATAAAATGGTTAATTGCTGCCGAATACCACTGTTGATCGTCGGGACAAGTACATATATTTCTGGAATTTTTTTGGTAATTTTGTGGCTCATCCTCTGTCAAAATAAATTGTCCACCTGGTCTAAACCGATCAAAACAAATAATTTTAATACGTTAGAGTGATAAATCGTGACGTTTTACAAAGTCTAATTATTCAAGACTATATATTCTTCTTAGGGAGGAGATTTCACTGACTTTTTTTAGTGTTTAATAATGTATTCTAATAATTTCCTAATGACACCATAACTATCATTAGTCGGATAACTTTTAAAAGTTAAGTGAATTGAATGATTTTTATAATTTACTCATAGTGAAAATCTGATCATACAACAGTACATCAACACACGTATTAGATAAAATTTGTTTCGTTAGTTAGGTACTGAAAAATTTGAGTGGCGTACATTCAAAAAACGTTCAGTTTCTTTTGAGATATTACTATTATGTAGTGTAATAGAACTTATGTAATTTTTTTTTTTAGAATCTAATTTAATACGAAGATTTTATTGTTTAATTAATTTTATATTTAAAATATTATAGAGCCGATAAAAATGTAAAATACCACAATTGATTTGTAGTAATATTATTAAAGTTGTATTTTTTATATAATATTTAATATGCCTATTTTAATTTTATATAGGTAATAAATTATTACTAATAATTCTAATAAAAGTATTATACAGTATAATGCATTTTCTTAAAGCCGATTTGTCACCTATAATACCTCTTCATTTTTATATAATAGAAGAATACACTGCAGGATCATAAATACATTTTAATAAATATTATTAACTATACTCGATTACTAAGGTAAACTCGTAGACCGTGATAAGTTATAAGCGTAGTTGCCTACATCAAACATTTAGATTTCATTAATATTTTGTTTAACATATAATATGTATAAAGCGTAAATCTGTATAATTATTAGTACCTATTATAATATACTATAATACATAACTCAATACATATATATATACAGTTATACTATATAATATATATCTATGACCCGTCTAATATAATATTATCTAATATCTTACAAACAGTCCAACAAGTCTATAAATCGTACACAAACTGCAAGTATCATGCAGAAACAGTATCTATATGTATACCTAACCTTATCTAACTAATTCTCATGTTACCTACTTATAAATAAATTAATATTAGTAATTAATATTTAAAATTACTGAGACAATAATAGTCGTGGGTGATGTATATAACTTTGTATTTACCATTTTTGTGAATATTTTAATTAGATTACAATAGTGTCATAAGTTAAAAAAACGTTATTGTAAAACCAATACATTTGTCGCTTCGACCCAAATCTAAAATGTGTGATATTGGTATGGAATTAGTACTTGAGCGAAGGTAATAATGAACTACAAGATGTTATATTAAGTTAAAAATTTTGTAATCTAAAAATTTAATTTTAGTTGTGCCTATGCTATAAACGATATTTTGTTTATTTATTTTTATTACCACCTGGGTGACTGGATGTATAGCACTTGTTTAATAATAGTATTATGAAATGTGTATTATAATATCACGTGTATCATATTTATAAATTATAGGTATCTTTATTATTTAACTTACAGCTTATAACTGATCATAGTAGTAGACGACGATCGATGACTCCTGTAACGAGTGAATGATTTGCTAGCTATCGAAATCACCTGGTTTCGTTGGATCGTGAGCACATACAGCGAACGGTTGCCATGAGCTAGCAATACAACATTAGCGGAACATCGCGTGACGCGATTTATTTTCTCACCAATTAATGGCTGTGGTCTCCAACACGTAATAGCGTCATCGACAGTCGGCACAACTCGTGCCACACTGCCACCGTTGCCGCCAACATCGTACAACCGTTTTCGTTTTCGTCCCAACACTAGATCTTTAAACTCATCTTCGTTGTCGTCATCTTCTTCTTCTTCTTCTTCTTCATCTTCGTCTTTGTCGTCGTCGTAGTCTTCGTCGTTGGCGTTGTCGTCATCACCATCGTAGTCACAGTCCTCAACCTCAACCTCCTCCTCTTCTTCCTTCTCCTCTTCCTCAGCATCCTCATAAATCTCTCCCTCCTCTTCCTCAGACTCCATGTACTCGCCCTGCTCATCATTCTGGTCCTGCGCTTGATTTCCTTGACAGTGGATCGACCCCAGGCCGCTGCACGTGTCGCGGAATCGACAGCGCTTCTCACACAGTGGATTACTACTATTTGGCTGATGATATGGAGACCGTTTTGTGGGGTACGTTTGCATGTAACGGTATTGTTGCGATCGTCGGTACTGATGGTTGCTGTAGTTCTCGGGGAGACGATGAACGTGAGATTTTCTGCAACGACGAACGGAGCCAGAAGTCTGGCTGGCCTTAGTTTTCCGGCTTTGGATAAGACGTTTGACGGTTGTTCCAAACGATTTCTTGACGGGTGATATTACATATTTTGATATAGGATAACTACAATCATGAGATGGAAAATATAATGAGAAAATTTTTATAGATTTGGTTGAGTCTAATAAATTTTGTTATATTTATAAGTTATGCTAATTGCCAAATAATATACTGTCTATAAATAAGGTTAAAGTTAATATTACAGAGAAAAATATAAACTTAAATTGGTGAAAACATTTTAATTCCCTTTCTTTTATTAATACTCGGATCAAATAATTAACCATTTCATTGACTATTTATCCTATACTACATTAGTAGGTATTCCTGCTACTTATTTATTATTATAAAATATTTCAATACTGACTTAAGAAATTATTAGTAATTAAATACGACTAAACTATTAAATAAAAAAATATTTATTTGTTTGTTTATTTAGTTTTTTATAAATTATTGTGTGCAACGTCATTAAACAAAACAACTTTTGATTAACTTTTAAATTAAAAATGTTAAAATACGTAATTACATTAATGATTACTACTTGTGTAAAAGAAAAACTTCTACATAAAATAAAACAATATTTTTACTGCTTTTTATTGAGTTAATAGTATTATTATCATTAATTATTAAAACCAAATTGAATACTTTTAAGTTTTAACCTACAATGAACAGTTTTTATGTAACGATGAGCACATAGTGACGATGAATAGTTTATGTCAGCGATAAGCACAAGATATGTCATTTAATCTTTATTGATGTATTGCACAGTGTAAATATATAGATTAACATATCTCCAAAATATTATTAAAATATATGAAAATCCCTACCATTTTCAGAGATAAGAGTACTTTTAGAGTAGATCCAGATTTGTTTGTTTCGTTTTTTATATATAAACTTAAAACCTAACGAATATCTATCATAATGTTGTGACTCCAGAGTCAGCAACTTACTAAGTTACCAAAAGTATTTCGTAAACTTTTAGCGATATAAGATTTATTTACTATAATATATAACAACATAATAACATTATATAGGTACAACCTAGAAAGTGTATTTGTATCAAACCAATTTTTATGTAGGTACATACACTAAAATATGAACTGAAGGAGTCATAGTCCACTGTATTGACGAAGGCACCATAATGACTTAAACCAATTATACACAAAACCGTTGAAATTAAATTGAATATTTTAACTATAAAAATAAGAAATTTATTAACACATTATTGATCATAAATGAAATAATAAAATTGACTTTAATTGTTAACAGGGAAGTATGGCAGTACAAAATAACTGTTAACATAGAGCTTTTCATATAGTTTACTGATTGATTAGGCCTATGCAATAATAATATTTGTGATATTTTTATACATATAGATTTTGATAGTAGTATAATAAAATAATGGTGATTAATCATCGATT
Organism: Rhopalosiphum nymphaeae; assembly: GCA_036289425.1. Lineage (NCBI taxonomy): Eukaryota > Metazoa > Arthropoda > Insecta > Hemiptera > Aphididae > Rhopalosiphum > Rhopalosiphum nymphaeae. The sequence continues at coordinate 9,513,900 of JAZAQC010000007.1, read as the reverse complement.
AAGTAAAAATAAAATTCCACGATGTTTTTATTTACATAGAATATTATTAAATTAAATCATAATGTTACGATAATTTTACTAGCTTTTAATAATTTATCGTATAGGTACATATCATAATTTACGAGTATCATAAAATATTGTGATGTTTTATAATCGTTAACGTACATTTTGTACGTATACTTATATAGATATATAAAAGTAATTGAAACGCGTATAGTAATATTAAAAGTAATGAAATAAAAATCAGTGTAGGTATAATGGTATAGACATAAAAAAAAAAATAAATTATTATTAATACATTAATATAATATAGTCTAGTTAAATTCAGAATATTTTTAGATTTTGAGCGTAGTGATGAATATATTGATTTTACAATGATTTTATTTTTGTATCTGTAAACACTTTTTAAGGCAGTAAAAATGTTTTAATTTTCATAAATGTTGGGAGATTTTAGTAACAAATATGATATTGTAAATATTTTGTGTGTGTGTGTGTGTGTGTGTGTGTGTGTGTATGGGGAGAGGTAGGAGGATTAATAAGGTAAATTATATAGTCATAAGAAAAAATTAAGGAAAACCAGGAATTTTTATGTAAGTTTAATTTTTGACAAAATCGATTTTTTTTGTATAATTCAAAAATGAATAATTGTAGATACTTGAAATGTTCACTAAATGTTTAAATTTCACGTTTTTTATTTACTATAAATTTTCAAAATATTGTATAAGCTATTTTTGAGTTATTTTTAGGCATGTAGAAATTAAATTTTTTTTTGTTTAGAAATATAATTAGATTAAAAATTATTCGTTAAAAATGTTTGACATTTTTTGAAAAAAGCTTTTCATAAGTTGTTTATTTTTCAATTTAAAAATATTAAAAATTTATAGTCACACAATTAATAAAATTTGATAAACAATGAACATATTTTTGTGTACTTATTTGGATATAATTTATTATATTCTATATTATTAATAATTTAAAAATATTTATACCAACATTAATATACAAATTATTTAATTAGTTTAATAATAAATATACAATTTATTAGGTAAAATATTGTACAAGTACAATTTAATATATTAGTATAATCATTAATATAAGTCAATTAAGGTACATTTTATTAACTATTAACAAACAAGTAAATGGTACTTAATAAATAAAAAATGCATTATTTTTGTATTCTTCACAAATTGTTGTTACGAAATATTGAAATATCAAAAAAAGTAATGACGAAATTGAAAGTCCTTTTTTTTTATTCATCACAAACATAATATATCTCATTGAATATAATTATACTAATTCTAACATATTTTAAAGAAGAATAACTTATTTTAAATATTAGTTTTGTTAATAAGAGAATACATTTCGTTCAAAGTGATTTTTGCAAAATAAGTATATAATTGCAAGTTTAAGAATCTTAAGCAAAATTTTATTCCAAATTTAATTATTAAAGGTATTCATAAAAATTAGAATGTAGAATTTAATCATGTAAACTATATTATATTGTTTATAATAATGTCTTAATTTTTAAATTATCAAATTTGTTTTCTGTCTGTTACTGATTTGTCACAACTATTTTTGATTTTCAACGAAGTAGATAACTAGACATTTAAACACAGGTTTCAATTTTACAAAAATAAATTTATCTTTTTTTTTGACCACTGTGATGCTTTTTAACGATATTATCTTAAGTCCAACATATATGTTATAATTCTGTGTTTTACATCACACATCTGTTAAATTATTACTCATCAGTGGCTGCGGCTTAATTTATGAACAGAATATTAAGCGCCATCTAGCGTTCTGATACAAGTCCTTAATTCGACAATCACTACACTTAGAACAGACGGTTGGCCGCTTTGCCGTGTATCGCGTAAATCACAGAATTTGTCTATGCCAAATATTATAATAATAGAATTTTTAGGGAAGGGAGATGTACCGTGAAGTACTGGGGTCAAATTGTAAAATTTTTACGATTCTATATCGTATTAACTGCATCAAAATTACACCTTTTCTAAAATTCTTATGTAAACTGCGCAAAAAAATAAAAATTAATATTATACAATTTGCGACAAAACCGATCAGATATGCATGATACGAACTGTGGAAATTTATTTTATATACATTATGTCTATATCCATATAGGTACTATGTGTACACCGATACGATAACACATATTAGGTATAGATATATGTTATGTTGGATACAATTTGGTAAGTAAAATCCAAATTTATTTTTAAGTTTAAACGCAATATACTAAATATCGATTCATTTACAAGTAAATGATTATTACAAGTGATAACACTACTTAATATGTATTTATACTTGTGTTAGATGGAAATGTCAGTAGAAGAAATAATAATTTAAGAAATGCTGTATCGTTTGATATTTAATTTAATATGGAACTTAAAACAATGTATAACCAGAATGGTAAATAATTAATTGTTGAACAATCTTAAATTTAAATTTAAATATAAATCAAAAATTAGTGGCTATAAAACACGGGAATGATCAAATAAGACATACACTTTATATAGTAGGTAGTTATATACTTATATAAAATAAATTTTCGCATGCAATTTGTATAATTTATTTTATCGGTTTTGTCGCAGATTTTATAATGTTAAATTATTTTTTGCCGCAGTTAACATATCGAATTTTAGAAAAGGTCTAATTTTTCCGCAGTTTACCATCTCCCAATTTTACGTACCTATAAAGAATTTTACCCAATGGATAAAATATACTATGTATAAATGACTAATAATGAATATAATAATAAATAATTATTATATTTAATTAATCCCAGTGGTTGCTATGGGTTGAAAATGAGAGGATGGTGAGGGACATCTTGATGTACGATGTCATGCTATTTTAAATTTTTTAAATACCTTAATGTCACTGAAAACATTTCGTACTCTAACATAAAATGTGTCCGTTGACACATACGTCTCGTAACGTAGCGTGGACAGCTTTGACTCCAATAAGCTAGTATTAAGGGACATAGATTATAGACCACTCTATCCGGCAAATTTTACAAAGTTGGTTTGAGTAATAGCTAGTAGACATAATATTGTATAATATGTAAGATAAACCAACATACCACACTCCATATCACATTTGTCTATAAATCTTTGACCACCACAAAATTATTGTTATTTTTTAAACTTAGAATTGTCAAATTTAATATTTTTATTAAAATCTCTTTGTTAGTTATTTAATACTTCTTGTAATAAATTTATTATTAAATTAAAACTGATTTTACAATATAATCATTAATTGCACGTAGAAGTATGGCATTAAGTTCCATAGTGGTAGTTCTAATGTTTTTAACATATATGGTTTAGAAGTATATAATAACCTTATATTAGTCCACAGTTTTTGTAAATAATTTAGTACAATTTAGCACAAAATGTATTCAGATAATAATAATAGCAAATTAATTGTTTGAATAGGTACTTAAAATCATTAAAATTGATTCCTTTCTAGTTTCATATATTTATACTTTATACGGACAAGTATAATGTATTATGTATAATTTATTTACCTTCACTGCACAATATTGTTTTTTAATTGATTACTAGCGCTGGTTGTTTTGTCTCTACATTTTAAATTTAAATTCTATATTTTTTTATTTATTGAAGCTTCTTTTTTTTAGTATCAATTTTTAAAATGTAGACTAAACAATGATAAATTAGATAGCACATATAGAGTTCATACTAATTAAATTTGTTTAAACTTACAATTTATTTTTCCAGTAATATTTTTTTATGATTTGAAGTCTATTTTCTCTATATGATTTAAATTAGTAGATAGCTAATACTTTGTCTTCCACTTTTCTTTCAAATATATATTACAAGTTATAACTATAATTTTTAAAAGCTTTAACTACGAGTATGTTCTAGCTTTTAAATTTTTATAATTTTGAATCTAATTTTTTTTAACAATAATAATTATTCATAAATTTGTGTAAACAAATAAGAATGATAATATTTTCACTAGACGAATAATTTCTTTTGTGTGTACGAGTATCGTACATCGAAAGTATGGAATAGCGTCTACCGTCTATTTCTAATCGAGAAACTAGCTGTGAACAATAATAGAAGAGTCTCATTTTGACACTACGCCCCAACCTCCAAACATGTGTTTTTTAGGAAACGAGCGGTGCGTATCGTCAAACCGGAAAACGATACCAATAAAAATTCGTGTTGGTAAGTATCTACAATATTCGTTGTTGCGCTGCACTACTGAACACCACTTTTATACTCGTTCGCAAAATGAAAATGATATTAATATAATGATCGTGCTAAAGTTATTGATATAGAATCGAATGGCCGTGGCGTGACGAACGTGACAAAAACGTCCCACGACTACCGTTTTACTAATAACGACAAACCAAACATTTTGTGGTTACACGCTCGTAAGATTACCACAAATAATTTATGAAAATATACAGTTCACATCACAACCACTGTTCGTTGTATGCAAACGATCGCAATGTACAATATACTAAAAATAATTTTATACATTTTACTATGGTACATAAATATACGGTATAGGAACAGGTACCGTGTAGCTTACACTTAATCATATATTTGAAAGCGGGTAACCACGATATTTTCATCGGCCAACGCGATCTTTACATTCCACCGCGATAACGAAAATCATAACAATATCCGAAAAATTTAATTCTGAAATTTACGATTATTTTTTAAGGTTGTAAAGTGATTCAAGTGATTGTTTATTAATGCAGTGCACGCGCGGTAAGTGTGAAGGGTAATTAATTTAACATATAATATATAATATTGAGAAAATTCAATTGCGTAAAACGTTAACAAGAGGTTTGATAACATGGTAAAATGTTGTCTGTTCGTATGTTAAATGATGGAGTAAACGTTAGAAAATATTGCAAATGACTGGAAGTGGTGTTTAGTGTGTAAGTTTCAATAAACAGGATCGTGGTTAAATGTGATGATCCGATGACGCTTTCCACTATCACTAAATAGTGTACGACGTATTTCGTGGTTTTGGAATCTGAGTTTTGTGTATATTATTGTGTACTCGTGTTTAATATTACTCACCGTTATTATATATGGGGTATTGATTGGTAAATGTTTTACCACGCGTCAGTTGAATAAATCCGGGTTCACAGCTGCGTTGTATGTCGAGTTGCGCCCAAAAGTTGAGACCCAACTTAAGCCGGATCACACTACACACTACGGATACTGTCGTGTCATGAAATGTTGCCATTCTCTGAGTGGTCCCACCATGAGATATTATGTGGTTAATACTTACCACTATTTTTACGGTGAGTATACCGTGAAGTTGAATTTATCCAAATTTTCAACGTGTGGTTACTGATTTTAATAGTGATAATAAATTATTCAAAAAAAGATTAGACCAAGTTTTGATAGTAAGTGAAGACAAAATTCATTCGTGGTTATATTGGTAGTCCACGATGGGATACACGACACGCTGTAGTGTGAACCAGACTAAGGCGGGTTTCCACTACATACGTGTACGTGTATAAAAATACTTTTCCGTGATTGACATGGTAAGCTTTTTGGTATACCAGAAAGTTTATACGTTCTTACCACACGTATAACCACGATACCATAAAATTGGATCTAGTTCAACTATTTCCGTCCGAACGGTCTAATTTGGGTAATAGCAGCAATCACAAATTTAAAAATATTAACATTAACTGTGCTTACTGGAGTATTTTTTAAGAATGTCTGTGTATGTACAATCGTACATATGCGCGTGTATACTAAACGTGCTATACGCGAACGGTCCGGTGGAAACCCACCTATAATGATGTGTTATCAACATACTAAACCACGGTTATTAAAATTAACTTGCCACGACTTGATAACGAATTTCAACCCTGTATAATACAAGTGTTGACAAAATTTAAAGTTTTCCGCTATAGAAATCATTTATGACTTGAGTGGGATTGAATTCTACTTTTTGATAGGCTATTATGCTCTATGCAATATGCTATTTAGTTATAATGTTTAACTTTTTGTTTGGCGCTTACTAGTATACTATATTCGGCCAATCATAGTGCCTGTCTTTTTTTGAAATTACGATGCAAAAGCGGCGTTAAATCGCTATCGGTTGGGACAACAGTCGTTTTTGTTTTTAATACGCACACAAGTACATAATGCGCTGTGGTCCGGATTTTAAATTATACGTTGCGATTATCAATCGAACTGGTTTAGCGTTGAAACCTTTGAGTGTGCATATATATATATATATGTATAGTGGTTTGGAGGTGACAAAATACTGGTATAACGATTCATGAATTTCATTACCTATTAAATTCACAAGTACAGTTATAATATGCAACTATGTAAGTCTCGTCAGGCAGGACCAGAGAAACGCATAGTTTATGGAATTTCCAGAGGATAAGGTGAGAATATAAGAAGTACATTATTTAGACACATACACATTATTATTACTTACAGATTCCATTTATCAATATAGATAATTGAATATATTATTGTGTGGTAATTAATTTATTGTTCACTGTTTTTAGTACATTTTTATTAAATTTCTCTTGAATAAAATTTGATTTTTATAAACAGTAACATTAAATGACAGTAATTTATAATTTGATTATTAATACACTTTTTTTGACGTTTTTAGATTAATGATATTGTATGATGATATGAAATTGTTTGCGTTTGTCATCACCTTTTAGAGTAGTAACAGTACCTAATAATAATGATTTAGATTTTCTATTTAATAAATTTTCTTGTTGAAAAACGAGTTTAGTTGGTATTTTTGGAAGTCAAAACTCAAAAGTGAAAAATGTCCAGTACTTTTCTTAAAGATGTTAAAAATTTTAAGAAAACGGTTTTCGACAAACCCGATTTTTTTATTTGGTAATACTATAAAAGTGAATCTTAAGTACTTAAAATTGTCATAAAATATTTTGGTGTTTTATATTCGCATTTTCTATACATCGTAGAATAATTTTCAAAATATTTTTTCAATAATGTAAATAAAAAATATTTATTTAGCCAAAATGTTTAAAAATTTAAAACACAGTACACCATAAATTGTTTTTATGACTAATTAAAAATATTAAAGATATACTGTTTTTATAAACATACGAAGTTTAATTTTTATCAAATTTCATAAAAAAAACACGAACATTTACACATTTTACCTAATTTTTGAATATTTAGTATAAGTTTTCTTATAAGAAGTTCATAATGAAACTAGAAAATATAAAAATATTTAAACATAACATTATGTAATTAAAGGGAAAATATTATTTCAACTTATCGTATTACTAATAATAAAATTAATTACAATAGCAATATAATATCATAAAACATATTACTTACTCAATGACGAGGTAAACTCGTACCTATATTATTTTTTATAGTTTTAGGAATTTATTTATTTATTTTTAATATATTTAATTGAATGGTATTTTACTTAAAGTATTATCTAAATGGCTAAATATTTCATAAAAATATTACAACAATTATTAAATAATAAACATAATAATTAAGAGGACGCTACACGTCAAGCGAAACGTATACAACAGCTGAGAGAACGCGCTTTTGCTAACTGCAAGTACGCGACGTTAAGCCGCCCTCACTACTTGCAGTCAACGCCTGTTCGTTTGGGAGCGTAGCTTATTATCATTATATGAACGTTCTGAAAATGTTAATCCTGCAGTACTATATTTTTTTGATGTACACGCACTCTATACACACGTAGTAACTTCTAATTTAAGTTACTGCTAACATTTATATATAACAAAAAAAAAATCGTAAAAACTGTAATACGATATAGCTTGATTCGTATTTATTACTTTATTAATTAGAATTCTAAATAAAATACCTATTTATTTTATAGTGAAACAGAATAAATAAATAATAATATGTGATAGTAAATAAAAACAACGCAAATAAATTAATATTACATTTTCGTATTTTGTCTTTTACGTTAAACTATTATTTTCAAGGCTTGAAACCGTTTTCAAAACCGAATTCAGAAACCGGTATAAACCGTTTTAAAAACGAAATCAAAACTTTAATCAAAACCGAAACCGAAGAAATTGGATACCGGTATTAAAGTCAAAATCGTAATAAGAAAAAATTGGAAACCGTTATTTTTTTTTTAATTTACGTGTTTTTAATATTTTAAATACGTAGATTCCATTAATATGCCCGTAATATCGTAATTTAAGTGTCGATAACCATTTCATTATTTGCAATATTATTAGTTGTTTTATTAATAGCAATTAATGATACCTTATATAAATTATAATTAATAGCAACTTCTATGTACGACAATACAGACAAACAACGGTAATTTTATAGACGATATAGCACTCTGAAAATACTCGAATTCGCTGTATACCTATAGATGTTTCATATAATACTAGACCGTTCGTTAAAATGTGTCGCGATTTTTGATATTAGTTGTCCCGTATTGTCATATTATTATATTGGAAGTTATTTATTAGGCAGCATATTACAACATTTGATTACCTATTTGACGGACGACGACCAATATGTGTCTAATCATAAACTAGTTTTATTTTTCATTAAATTATAATTTAATGTCTTTATTTGGAAATCCGTTTTTAAAAATGTAGAAATCGGTGTACAAAATCGAAGCTGAAACCAAAATCAAAATATGTAAAAGCTGATAAAAAAAATGGAAACCAAGAAATTTAGAGAACGGTATCCATTGGAATCATTGAATATCATGGTTCAAATATATGAAAATCCCATTAATCCAAGAATATCATGGTCTAAAAATAAAAATTCCCATTAATCATGGAGTATGTTAGTGAAGAGGCCAATAATCCTTGATAATCAGTGTGAGATAGAAAAGAATCCATAAAAATCGTTGAAAATAATGATTCAAATACATGATATTCCCAATGATCCTTAAGAATCATGGTCAAAAAACCTATACTTCCTATTCATCATAGAGTATCTTAGTGTAAGGAAAAAAATACTTAATAATTAAAGCGGAATAGACAAGACAGGATAAGACTTATATAAAAATCATTGAAAATCATGGTTCAAGTATATGAATATCCCATTAATTCTAGGTGATTATAGTATAAAAAGAAAAAAACCCAACACACATCGAGTAATTCCATGCAAGGTAAAAAGATCATTAAAAAATCCCAACAAATCCTCAGAAATTATATAGGAAGAGACAAAAACAATTGAAATCCTTTTTGAAACATAATCCAAATACATGAAAATCAAATTATAATTATATTAAATTATAAGTATTATGGTATAAAAATTAAAAATTGCAATTAATCATGGAATATGTTAGTAAAAAGGGCAATAATCCATGATAATCATTGCGGAATGGAAAAGAATACATAAAAATAACTGAAAATAATGGTCCAAATAATGGAAAAATCCATTTATACGAGAGAACAATCGTCTAAAAACCTATAAATTAAATTAATATTCCATGATTAATAGAGAGCCTTGATAATCAATACGGAATGCCAACAAACAATTTGAAAATTTGTAAATCATGGTCCAACTACTTGTAAATCCCATTAATTCCGAGAGTATCATTGTTGATAAACCTATAATGTCCATTTATCATGGAGATTGTTAGTGAAAAGGCAAATAATCCTTAAAAATCAGTGAGGAATAGCCTAGAATCGATTAAAATGATTAAAAACCATGATCCGAATACTTGTAAATCCCATTAATTCAAGAGTATCATTGACGAAAATATATATTTCCTATTTACCATGAAGACTGTTAGAGAAGAGGCCAATAATCCTTAAGAATCAATGAGGAATAGCCAAGAACCGATTAATATGAGTGAAAATCATGATCCAAATACATGTAAATCCATTTAATCCAGGATTATCATTGTTTATAAACGTATAATTCCCATTTATCATGGAGAATGTAAGAGACGATGCCAATAATCCTTAAGATTCAGTAAGGAATAGCCAAGAATCGATTTATATGATTGAAAATCATGGTCCAAATGCTTATAAATCCCATTAATTCAAGAGTATCCTTGGTCGAAAAAAGTATAATTCCCATTTATCATTGAGTTTGTTAGAGAAGAGGCCAATAATCACTACGAATCAGTTTACTATGGCCAGCAATCCTTTTGAAAATATGCATTTCATGGTCCAAATACTTGTAAATCCCATTAATTCAAGAGTATCATTGACGAAAATATATATTTCCCATTTACCATGAAGACTGTTAGAGAAGAGGCCAATAATCCTTAAGAATCAGTGAGGAATAGCCAAGAATCGATTTAATTGATTGAAAATCATGGTCCAAATGCTTATAAATCCCATTAATTCAAGAGTATCCTTGTGGAAAAACGAATAATTCCCATTTATTATTGAGTTTGTTAGAGAAGAGGCCAATAATCCCTAAGAATCAGTGAGGAATAGCCAAGAACCGATTAATATGAGTGAAAATCATGATCCAAATACATGTAAATCCATTTAATCCAGGATTATCATTGTTTATAAACGTATAATTCCCATTTATCATGGAGAATGTAAGAGACGATGCCAATAATCCTTAAGATTCAGTAAGGAATAGCCAAGAATCGATTTATAGGATTGAAAATCATGGTCCAAATGCTTATAAATCCCATTAATTCAAAAGTATCATTGCTGATAAACCTAAAATTCCCATTTATCATGGAGATTGTTATTGAAGAAGCCAATAGTCCTATAGAGTAAGCGCGGTATAGAAAGCAATTCTTTGAAAAATATGCAAATCTTGGTCCATATAATTGATAATCCCATAAATCCAATAGTACCTTGGTCGAAAAACGTATAATTCCCATTTATCATTGAGTTTGTTAGAGAACAGGCCAATAATCCCTAAGAATCAGTTTAGTATGGCCAGCAATCCTTTTGAAAATATGCATTTCATGGTCCAAATACTTGTAAATCCCATTAATTTAAGAGTATCATTGACGACAATAAATATTTCCCATTTAGCAAGAAGACTGTTAGAGAAGAGGCCAATAATCCTCAAGAATCAGTGAGGAACAGCCAAGAATCGATTTATATGATTGAAAATCATGGTCCAAATGCTTATAAATCCCAAGAGTAACCTTGTGCAAAAACGTATAATTCCCATTTATCATGGTGAATTTTAATGAAGAAGCCAATAATCCTATGAAATCATTGCGGTATGGAAAGTAATCCTTTGGAAATTTTGCAAATCATGATCCAAATACTTTATTATCCCATTAATCCATTAGTACCTTGGTCGAAAAAAGTATAATTCCCATTTATCATTGAGTTTGTTAGAGAAGAAGCCAATAATCCCTAGGAATCAGTTTAGTATGACTAGCAATCCTTTTGAAAATATGTATTTCATGGTCCAAATACTTGTAAATCCAATTAATTCAAGAGTATCATTAATGATAAACCTATAATTCCCATTTATCATGGAGACGAGAAAGCAATCCTTAAAAAAATTAGGGAATCATGGTCCAAATACTTTAAATTGCCTTTTATCCAGGAGTATCATTTACGATAATATATATTTCCCATTTACCATGAAGACTGTTAGAGAAGAGGCCAATAATCCTTAAGAATCAATGAGGAATAGCCAAGAACCGATTAATATGATTGAAAATCTGGTCTAAATGCTTAAAAATCCCATTAATTCAAAAGTATTTGCTGATAAACCTAAAATTCCCATTTATCATTGAGTTTGTTAGAGAACAGGCCAATAATCCCTAAGAATCAGTGAGGAATAGCCAAGAATCGATTTATATGATTGAAAATCATGGTCCAAATGCTTATAAATCCCATTAATTCAAGAGTATCCTTGGTCGAAAAAAGTATAATTCCCATTTATCATTTAGTTTGTTAGAGAAGTGACCCTAAATCCTTTAGAATCAGTGCGGTATGGAAAGCTATCCTTTGGAATATTTGCAAATCATGTTGGAAATACTGGATATTCCCATTAATCGAGGAGCATCATTGTTGATAAACATATAATTCCCATTTATCAAGGAGAATGTAAGAGACTAGGCCAACAATCCTTAAGAATCAGTGAGGAATAGCCAAGAATCGATTTAATTGATTGAAAATCATGGTCCAAATGCTTATAAATCCCATTAATTCAAGAGTATCCTTGTGGAAAAACGAATAATTCCCATTTATTATTGAGTTTGTTAGAGAAGAGGCCAATAATCACTACGAATCAGTTTACTATGGCCAGCAATCCTTTTGAAAATATGCATTTCATGGTCCAAATACTTGTAAATCCCATTAATTCAAGAGTATCATTGACGAAAATATATATTTCCCATTTACCATGAAGACTGTTAGAGAAGAGGCCAATAATCCTTAAGAATCAGTGAGGAATAGCCAAGAATCGATTTAATTGATTGAAAATCATGGTCCAAATGCTTATAAATCCCATTAATTCAAGAGTATCCTTGTGGAAAAACGAATAATTCCCATTTATTATTGAGTTTGTTAGAGAAGAGGCCAATAATCCCTAAGAATCAGTGAGGAATAGCCAAGAACCGATTAATATGAGTGAAAATCATGATCCAAATACATGTAAATCCATTTAATCCAGGATTATCATTGTTTATAAACGTATAATTCCCATTTATCATGGAGAATGTAAGAGACGATGCCAATAATCCTTAAGATTCAGTAAGGAATAGCCAAGAATCGATTTATAGGATTGAAAATCATGGTCCAAATGCTTATAAATCCCATTAATTCAAAAGTATCATTGCTGATAAACCTAAAATTCCCATTTATCATGGAGATTGTTATTGAAGAAGCCAATAGTCCTATAGAGTAAGCGCGGTATAGAAAGCAATTCTTTGAAAAATATGCAAATCTTGGTCCATATAATTGATAATCCCATAAATCCAATAGTACCTTGGTCGAAAAACGTATAATTCCCATTTATCATTGAGTTTGTTAGAGAACAGGCCAATAATCCCTAAGAATCAGTTTAGTATGGCCAGCAATCCTTTTGAAAATATGCATTTCATGGTCCAAATACTTGTAAATCCCATTAATTTAAGAGTATCATTGACGACAATAAATATTTCCCATTTAGCAAGAAGACTGTTAGAGAAGAGGCCAATAATCCTCAAGAATCAGTGAGGAACAGCCAAGAATCGATTTATATGATTGAAAATCATGGTCCAAATGCTTATAAATCCCAAGAGTAACCTTGTGCAAAAACGTATAATTCCCATTTATCATGGTGAATTTTAATGAAGAAGCCAATAATCCTTAAGAATCAGTTTACTATGGCCAGCAATCCTTTTGAAAATATGCATTTCATGGTCCAAATATGTGTAAATCCCATTAAATCAAGAGTATCATTGACGAAAATATATATTTCCTATTTACCATGAAGACTGTTTGAGAAGAGGCCAGTAATCCTTAAGAATCAGTGAGGAATAGCCAAGAATCGATTTATATGATTGAAAATCATGGTCCAAATGCTTATAAATCCCAATAATTCAAGAGTAACCTTGTGGAAAAACGTATAATTCCCATTTATCATTGAGTTTGTTAGAGAAGAGGCCAATAATCCCTAAGAATCATTGAGGAATAGCCAAGAACCGATTAATATGAGTGAAAATCATGATCCAAATAGATGTAAATCCATTTAATCCAGGATTATCATTGTGTATAAACTTATAATTCCCATTTATCATGGAGTATGTAAGAGATGAGGCCAATAATCCTTAAGAATCAGTAAGGAATAGCCAAGTATCGATTTATATTATTCAAAATCATGGTCCAAATGCTTATAAATCCCATTAATTCAAGAGTATCTTTGTGGAAAAACGTATAATTCCCATTTATCATGGTGAATTTTAATGAAGAAGCCAATAATCCTATGTAATCATTGCGGTATGGAAAGTAACCCTTTGGAAATTTTGCAAATCATGATCCAAATACTTGATTATCCCATTAATCCAATAGTAAATTGGTCGAAGAAAGTATAATTCCCATTTATCATTCAGTTTGTTAGAGAAGTGTCCCTAAATCCTTTAGAATCAGTGCGGTATGGAAAGCTATCCTTTGGAATATTTGCAAATCATGTTGGAAATACTGGATATTCCCATTAATCGAGGAGCATCATTGTTGATAAACATATAATTCCCATTTATCAAGGAGAATGTAAGAGACTAGGCCAACAATCCTTAAGATTCAGTGAGGAATAGCCAAGAATCGATTTATATGATTGAAAATCATGGTCCAAATGCTTATATATCCCATTAATTCAAGAGTATCAGTGACGAAAATATATATTTCCCATTTACCATGAAGACTGTTAGGGAAGAGGCCAATAATCCTTAAGAATCAGTGAGGAATAGCCAAGAATCGATTTATATGATTGAAAATCATGGTCCAAATGCTTATAAATCCCATTAATTCAAGAGTATCCTTGGTCGTAAAAAGTATAATTCCCATTTATCATTGAGTTTGTTAGAGAAGAGGCCAATAATCCCTAAGAATCAGTGAGGAATAGCCAAGAACCGATTAATATGACTGAAAATCATGGTCCAAATACTTTAAATTGCCATTATTCCAGGAGTATCGTTGACGAAAACATATATTTTCCATTTACCATGAAGACTGTTAGAGAAGAGGCCAATAGTTCTTAAGAATCAGTGAGGAATAGCCAAGAACCGATTAATATGAGTGAAAATCATGATCCAAATACATGTAAATCCATTTAATCCAGGTTTATCATTGTTTATAAACGTATAATTCCCATTTATCAAGGAGAATGGAAGAGAAGAGGCCAATAATCCTTAAGATTCAATGAGGAATAGCCAAAAATCGATTAAAATGATTGAAAATCATGATCCAACCACTTGTAAATCCATTTAATTCAAGGGTATCCTTGTTGATAAACCTAAAATTCCCATTTATCATGGAGAATGTTATTGAAGAAGCCAATAATCCTATAGAATCAGTGCGGTAGGGTATGCAATCCTTTAAAAAATTAGGGAATTATGGTCCAAATACTTTAAATTGCCATTAATCCAAGAGTACCTTGGTCTAAAAACTCATAATTCTCATTTATTATTGAGTTTTTTAGAGAAGAGTCCCGATAATCCTTAAGAATCAGTGCGTTATGGAAATCAATCATTTGGAAAATTTGAAAATAATGGTCCAAATACATGTAAAATTATAATGAATGTTAGATAAGAGGCCAATAACCCTTAAAAATCAGTGAGGAATAGCCAAGAATCGATTAAAATGATTGAAAATCATGATCCTAATAATTGTTAATCCCATTTATCCAAGAGTACCTTGGTCTAATAACCTATAATTCCGTTTTATCTTGGAGAATGTTAGTAAAGAGGCAATTAAAACTTAAGAATAAGTGCGGAATAAAAAAGGATCCATTAGAATGATTCAATATCATTGGCCAAATACTTGATAATCTCATTAATCCAAGAGTATCATTGACGAAAACCTTTAATTCCCATTTTTCATGGAGAATGTTAATGAAGAAGCAAATAATTCTTTTAAATTTGTGCTGAATGGCCAAGTATCCTTTGGAAAATTTACAAATCATGGTCTAAATACAAGTAAATCCCATTAATCTAAGTGTATCTTTGCCCAAAAACCTATAATTCCCCTTTTTTATGAATATTGTTAAAGAAGAGGCCAATAATCCCTAAGAATCAATGCGGTATGACCAACAATTCTTTGGAAAATTTGCATATCATGGTTCAAATACTTAACCCGTCATTGGTATCGCTATATACTGTTACATGATTGGTATTGTGTTATCGCTACGCTAACATTATTGTTTTTTCTGTTCTGTGAATTATTTATTGAACTTGGAATAGTGAAACAATGATAAAGTTGTTTGTCTAGTTATATCTTACAATAATTATTTTATTCATTAGCAAAATGAATAATAATATTTATTTTTTAATAGCAAATTTCACTCAAATTTTTGATACCTATATAAATAAAAAAACATAATTTTTGGTAGAAAAAAAAGATATTATATAAAAATTAAACAAATCACTTTTTTATAACAAATTCTATTAAAATAAAAACAATTTTAAAATTATAACTTATCGTTAGAATTTTCCGAGTTTTCTTTCACGTTTTGCATTTCGGAAAGTAAGAGTAGTATGTTCTTTACATATATACACACTACATACTGCGTACTTTTACCGGTCATAATATCCATATAAATATGTTTTTGTTGTTATTTTAGTTTATTATTATTTAGGTAAGAGGTATGTACAGTTTCAAAACAATCTTTTTTTATTTGAACAAGTGGTTCCTAAAATAAGTTTGATGTTAGCGAAACGATAACACCGATACCGATGACGGGTTAAAAATCCCATTAATCCAAGTGTATGTTGGTCTAAAATCCTATAATTTTTATTTACCATGGAGTATGTTAGTGAATTGGTCAATAATCCTTGATAATCAGTTTTTAATGGCCAGGAATCCTTCGAAATATTTAAAAATCACGATACAAATATTTTATTACCCTATTAATCGAATGGTATCGTGGTCGAAAAACCTATAATTCCCATTAATCATGGATTATCTTATTGGTGAGGCCATTAATCTATAAGAATCTGTTCAGAATTCCGAAGAAAATTTTTTAATCTTTGAAACTTATGTCCAAATACTTGATAATCTCATTAATCCTTGAGAAAAATAATCTAAAAACATAGAATTCCAATAACCATGGAGTATCTTGGTGAAGAGGGCAAGTATTGTCGATAATCAATATGGAATGGCCAAGAAACCTTTGGAATCTTTGAAGTTTATGGTCTAGGCACTTGATAATGCCATTAATTGAAGAGTATATGTGGTCTAAAAAACCTATAATTCCCATTAATCATGTCGTATCTTATTGTTGAGTCTAATAATCCTTAAGAATCAGTGCAGAATGTCCACGAAATTTTTGGAATATTTGAAACTTATGACCAAATACTTGAAATTTCTATTTATCCTTGAAAACAATGGTCTGTATATCTATTATTTCTATTTATCATGGAATATCTTTGTGTAGAGGGCACGGATTCTTGATAATCAATGCGGAATGGCCAAGAATTCATAAAAATGTTTGAAAATTATTATTCAAGTATATGATATTCCCATTAATCTTTAAGAACCATGGTCTAAATACCTATAATCCCCATTAATTATAGTTCTGATAGAATACTTGAAACCGTTTTCAAAACTGTTTTCACTAACCGGTATTAACCCTAATCAATACCCAAACCGAAAAAAATTGGATTCCGGTATTATAAATTAAAACCAAAACCGCAAAAAAATTGAAACTGGTATACAAATTTTAAACCGAAACCAAAATTTACAAATACGGGTATTGAAATATTGAAAATGAAATCAAAAATATTTAAAACCAGTATACAAAATTGAAACTGAAACCGAAATTTTTTTAATCGGTTTCAGTCCTTGGTTATATTTAACTTAATTGTATTTATAATACACTTTGTAGTGAATTTATTTAAAACGCTAGATAAATACAGTGGCGGCAGTAGCGCATTTAGAATATACGAGTATGCGCCACGGGATGAAATGATTTTACTGCCATCCACTTACCTCCACTTATTTTTATCTACTATTCTTAACTATCTTAGACCGTTCTCTACACCCTTAATTACTGAAAATTGTGCCCCATGTTTGTTTTGAATAACATTTTTAAGTGGATTTCCTAGACCTTTTGGGTTTAACAATTTATAATTTCAGTGTTTTATTCAAATAAAAATCATACCAAATAATGATATATGTTTTCATGTTTATTTTTACTTAGTATTTATAGTCAAATTATTAAAAACAACTGTAATTTAAATAAATTATGGATTCTATATTAGGATATTATGGATTCAGTGTTTTTTTAATTTATTAGAATGTAGATGTAGTAAATGTATCTATGTACCAACTACCAAGACTCGTCAACAATCGTTAGTCATGTAATGTCTTGCGGTCTGGCTCCATATCACAGTGGCTAATGGTACTGACTACTGACTACTGACTATTGATAGTGAAGTAGTGAGTAGTGACTACTAATAACCAAAATGATGTGTTAAAATTGCATTGTCGAATTATGACAGATAAAAAGCTATTATTAAGTTCAGCTGCACAGTGCGCATCATAAGTTATTTAAAGATACTATTAAATTAAAATTGTCATATTTATAGCTGGTTGCTAGTCTACAATTGTCAATTTTCATCCTTGTAAAAAACGTATTTCCGAAAATTCTAATATTACACTAATGTTACATAAACATTCTGAAATTATTAATATTATAATAATATATTACAAAAACTTATAATATAAGTAATTAATTATTAAATTTATTTTAGTTGTTAAATAGTAATCCTCTCTAATATGGTTCCTAAAAAAAAAAAAAAAAATTATTAAAAGATTACAGTGGAACTAAAAATTAAAATCAAAAAAGGACCACTTAACTATAATTAAATCTAAATTTCGTAATACTTTTAATTATGCATAAACGAGTTCAGCCAATATGAAACTGCTTTAAAAATGTATTATATAAATAGATATTTTAAAACTGTAATATTTGTTGTAATCATTAATAATTTAATTTTTTGTAATAAATTTATATTTACGAACGAAATATAAATATTAATTATTAATTTTATATATTCTTGCCGATTTTTTAACTATAGTGAATTATAATTAAAATATATCAAGCTTTGTTCAACATAGGTATATGTAATATTTTGACATTAAATAATAACTATTATTTAAGTACGTTTACATTATTTTAATTTTAAAATAAAATTATTCTATAACTACTTATTATTAACTACTTTATCGAGTAAATATTTTTTATTCTATAAACAAATTATTCAGATACTTTAACCAGTTCTTTAATTCTTACTTAAACCTATATAGACATATGGCCTGTAAGTTTAGAGAAATACAAAGAGATCTAACATAAATAAAATCTTAGTAAGTATTCTTTACAATTTCTCTACTACAAATCTTAGTAAGTTGTGTATACAATAATGATGAAATAATTTATAAGTTGACGTAATGCTAGAATATTTTGGGGGGAGGGGGAGTTAAAAACCCATAGGTAAAGCCTTGTAAGTGTTATGTATTTATGATATTATATTATATTATATTATATTTTCAGTAAGAAATATGAATACATAACATCTATCATTAGATCTATAAGATCTAAGTTTAATGCAATATTAAAATATAATATTGTTGAGGTATTACAAAACAATTTAAAATTAAGTTTAATTTTTAAAGTTATTTCAAAATTACAAAAGGGCTTAAATAATAAAATTTAAACTTAAATTAAGCTCTAATAAATATTTATTCAAAGAATTTTGAGTAAACCTACTTTTATTAACATTTTCTGTATGATAATCTTAATCGTAAAAATATGTAACGCACTTTTTTCTCAAATAATTAAACATTTGAAAATAAAAATATGGTAACAATACCCACAGACACCGATTACTGACAATAACAAACATAAGGATTCTTTATTATCTTTTACAAAAAAAGGCCACCTAGGTCCACAATGAAAAATATTCTGTTATAAGAAGAAAAATAGTAGATTCTTTAATATCATTGACGATTTATACCCTTATTGTATGGTAGTTAATAGTTTTTTCTAATTTAAATAATAGAAAATTATTTAAGACCCTATTGAAAACTATCCACGATTGTCTTTATAAACATACCTAGAATTCTGAACAATATAAATAATATTATAATACTAATTATTATTTATCACTATCATAATTTGTGTTCAATCATGAGATTAAAAATAGTAATGGATGATTGAAGTTCAAAATAAACCTTTTACAGATACAAATAATTAAAAATTATTAATTATTAATTATAGATGCAACGTAGATACTCGTATATTATACTATTTATTTATTTAAAATTTAAAGGGTTAATATCTATATCACATTAATACTATTAGATATTTATGTAAATCATACTATATAATATATATATTTATATTCTAAATGATAGTCCTGTCTAATAAAACAAAAAAAGTTAAGTGAGGAGCACGTGTCTTTAATGTTCCTTCCCTCTGATTACGGCACAGCTCAGAGACGTAAATAAATATATAGTTATCTAAGGATGCTCCGATTTCTGCAATAAGATATTATTTTTTTATTTATCTATAGTTTTAAATATTTTTTTTAATAGCTATTTTTCACAGGTTTATTAAAAATTACAAATATCTATACGACCGATAATGCAATTGATATCATCAATTATTTTTATTCGTATTTTATGTTGGTAATTTCATAATCAATGGTATTTTTAATTCACTATCATTATCGTTGAACAGTTATCGTACAACAAAATAAACTTTATATGGCATAAAATATAATTCCTTACACGACTAATATTTCATTATTAAAGTTTGAAAAAAAAAACTTTTTTAATATGCCTATTTATATCTATTATTAAATGCATAGTAATATCTATTGTTATGACATGTTACGACAATTTACCTATCCTATGCAATTCTAGTTCTTACCTACACCAAATATTATACTATATTATGCTAGATTATACTTGTTTAGGAACCATTATTTAAGAATATAAAATCGGATACGGTCTAATAGCCAATAGTGAGTACCAATATTACAGTCATTAATCTACAGTAATCGTTTTATATATTTAATTATCAATACTTTTACGAATAGATCATTTTATAGAATAAAACATAGTAATTTTCATTATTAACACGTTACTAGTTGTAACATCATAATATAATAATATATTTTTTGTATTAGAATCCCAGGGCAATTTTGGCTATAGGCATAAATTAACACACATCAAATAAAAATTACACAGTTTAAGATACAATGTAACACCATTTATGTGTATCAACTATCAATTATGATTATCCAATTCATTAACACACGTAAAACCAAAATTGTGTAATTTAAATCCCTTCACGTATTATCAGTATAATAATTTGTATATGATTACAATTCAAAATAACTTCAGGCGATGAGTAATCTATTTTACTGTAGAACAAATTATAAGTTATCAAAATAAAGACAATAGTACTTATATATAACTAAATGATATAATAATCGTATACATAAATATCAATAATAATTAATAATTTCAATAATACCAATTACATTAAATAAAAAAGTAGTTTGAAACTAATTGTCATATTATATATATAATTTGGAACGAATTGCTACGTGTATTTGGTATCTTTGTACGACTAAGATAATAAATTATGAATAACGTAATAATGTAGAAATTATTTTAGAATTTTTTTTCTGTATCAATTGTACTAAATACCTAGTTATTTTTTTAAGTTATCAAAGGATTAAGTTATATTTTAAAATCTAAGTGAAACAATGAATGTATTGATTTTATAATGTGCACGTTGTATCTTTTTTGTTCGTGTTTGAAGACATATTTAATTACATAATGTTTTTAAAATAACCAAAAAAAAAATTATGGAAATATTTTTATATTTTAGTTGGTAGTATTATTAAAATAATCATTTGGTGATCATAGATACAAAAAAAGTTAGACATCTTCGCTCAAAATCACTTTTTATTGTATGAGTCAGTACTCGCATAATGATTTATCACCGAATTTAAATTTAATACATTCATTACAATTTACCGTGACTTACTGAATAACGAAGTACACTCGCGCTTATTATGTTGCAGAGTGGTTATATTGTATTCTCATAGTTTTTTTTTATTCATTTTGATTTATTAAAAAAAGTCATTATTTTATAGTTACAACATATAGAACTTATACTAATGAACGTTTTTTTATAATAAAATTATATAATTTCTATTTATCTTTTACTTGTTAATTTTTTATATATATTTATAAATTTATAATATTTGCGATTACATCAATATTCAATATACCCAACCAAAGCCTATTTCAATAGTTTAGTTATATAACAATTTTTTAAGGTTTTTTTTGTTAACTAAATTTGTTTAATCATTAAGACGATCATTGAGTATCATTGCACAGCTTATTATTTACATATTTATAAATTGGTATAAATACATTTGATAATTTATAAAACAAAATTATGTGGGTGGAAAAAATCACATTCAAATTGTGTTGATTAGCTCCGGTACTTAGGTTAAATTTGGTGTGGTCAAAAAATGCCCAAGGAAAATCAAATTTTTCTTTTAATATCTATAATATTGTATTATCTACCTACTTCTCTATTCGTATACAAATCCATAATTCTATATTTTTAAAATTACAGTATTCAATCAACCATCAACCATAATTCAATGTCTATTAAGATTATTTTGTACAGTGGAAAAATCAAAATTGTTCTAAGCATATTTTATACTTTATAGACTAAATGAATACAGTCGATATAGGTATCTTACAAATAATAAAAATTGTGGGCATTGGAGTGTAAGAAACTAAATTTGGTTTCTCTCTTCTTCACTTTGTTTATTTATTTAATTTTTAATATTTAAACTTTAACTTGATGTAAAGAAATAATTTTCTTTTTATGAAATAAAATGCCTAGTTGTATACTTACATACCTATACACACACACACACACACACACACACACACACACACACACACACACACACACACACACACACAAATTATTACATATAAATCAACATTTTAACTAAACTTATACAGTTTAGTATCATAATATATGCAATATTATAATACTTATTGCTATAACACAGGCAATCCATAAAGCCAGTTGCCTGTTCGGACGTACCGCATAACCATGCACTGTACCTATAATATACAGTCGGCCAAGAATCGATAACAACAATACTGAGCGCTACAAAATGAGAAACACGTTTTTCAATTTTATGCTTAAGTAAGACTGGAGAGTCGTGTCGCTCTTCTCAAAACGTATTTAAATACCAGGGTCCCAGGAAGAAATGCGTTTACTCTGCGCTTCATATTGGGGCGGACAGTGGAACATTAATTTGTTTCTCTCGTCCTTCGTCTTCGTATTTACATAATATACCAGTATTTGTGTTATAGTAAGTACTGTAATAATAATATTGATCGTAATTCAATATTTTTCTGTTCATTGTCGTCGTTATAATTTATACGATGAGCGAGTCAAATATTGTTGTATTGTGAATTGTAATAAAGGAATAAAATGTACATTTGTTAAAAAATAACGATATACATAAGCTCGATATTTTTGTATATAGTTTTTTTTATCGACTTTATTGTTTTATTATATTAAATGTGTTAGTATGATACGATAGGTAATTAACCCTAACCTAGTTATATCTAATGTGGATTTTAATTAATAACATTTTTAATAATATGTATTATATTTAAACTCTTCAAATTATATTCTCAACGTTTTTTGTTGTGAAATTTTACAATATTCAAAAGATAGCAGGAACATATTAAAGATTATAAAATTAAACTATATACCTAATATGATTATGTATAAGTTTATGTATTTATACTTATATTATTATTATTATTATTACGTATTTATGATTTAGTAATAACTAATAGCTTAACCATACCTGCCATATTGTTTATTTTAAATTATATAATTTTATAAATTTATTAAATACTAATGGATTTATTATTATATATGTATATACAATTAATAACTATAATTGAATAGTATACATATAGTAGGTTAAATTTTATAAATAAAAATAATATATTAAAATATTTAGATTTTTTATAGAATTTGTGATAAAAGATAATGTTTTTGAAATGTGACCCTTCGTTTTTAATGTTTGATGTAAATTGTTTGTTTATTGTAGCAAATGATTCTTTTTTCTAATGTTGATTTATTGAAATAAAAATAACAGTAAGTATTCTGAGTTTTATAACGTATACTATATATCTAATTTTTAAGAATTATTATCCTAGATCTTAATTAATATAGTCTAATACTATATTGAATGTCTAAATCTATCTATTTATAATATATACATATATATAAATAAACGTGTCTTTACTTATTTTTTGTTGCCTTAAATATACTAATTAGCCATTTTTAATAAAAGTTATATCAATAGATTCCTTGGAACTTGAATAATGTTTATAGCTTATTTTTCTAACTAATTATAATGTTACTGAATAACTTTCTGTTTATCTAAATTGTTGACACTGGTTACAAATTATATTACTATTAAAATCAGTAGAAATGTGGCAAATAAAAAAGATTTAAAAAAAATTATTACTAATATAATTTGTAATCGTGATTTGCTTTCTTAATATTCTGGACATATTTTTATATTGATACATAAAGACGAACACCAATCTTTACAATATTATATTTACACCAGCTTTTAAGTATCCGTTGAATCTGTCTTTAGTTTTTTGTGTTAACATCAAAAGTATGATCGGAATAATGAAGTAAAAATCATAAAATTAATCATTGTAATGAATATTGTTTGTACTTTAGTTGAAGAAAAACGGAAAATGTTAGTATAATTTTAACCCAAATTAAGTCGAGTTAATTATTATATTATGCAGTATAATAATAATATAAATGATAATAACTTAAAATGTGTATAATTATTTTGATAGCTGAAATACATATTTTCTACTGTACTAAATCAATTTTTATTGCATACAAATATATCTATTAAAATTAATTTTTGTAGATTTTATTATTGTAATTATTATTATTATTACAGTGAAATATTCATATTAAAACGGACAACCAAGGGCCACAAGTAAAAGTATCCGTTATATTAGACTGGTATTCGTTGTAGATAGACTTAAATATTATATTTTATGAACAAAACCCGATAGATAATAATTAAATATTAATATATATTTACATTTAGCCATATAAGTATATAATTACATACATAGTTAATTAAACAAACATATAATACATAATTATAATTATACGCAACTAATTTTATCGTTATCTGCTATAATATTAATATAAGGGTATAATAATGTTTAATTTGCCGTAATCCGTGACTTAACCGTCAAGGCTTGAAATATAATTGTGTGCCGCGTAGTCACGACTGGCAACGCTGTTGCAGTGTTGCGTATTATGTTTATGAAACGTAGGTAATTAAATTTGAATTTGAACTAAGATTCTTGTCCGTTGTCAAATTATTGAGGATAAATATTACTGCCCATATCCGTAGTAGAAAGGGTCTGTTATAGACGAGTCAAAATACACCGTAATCTAGTTTTTAACCAAGGCTTAATAATTTTGTCAGAATTCACTGCATTTGAATACTTAAGTACAAAAACGCAAGACTATTATGTAAAATTTAAAATTATAAGTTAACTGTTGATAATTTGACATAAATCAACAAATTTAATTCTGCACAACTGATATTTATAAATAATAATTTTTTGAACAATTTTTATTTAAATGATTACTTATCTATATTATTAAAATATGTATGTGTATCAATTATTATTTATATTTTTAATTTTTAATTACAAATTGTACAAACATTTAAAGTATTAAATGAAGCAGAGAAGTATTGATTTATTTCTATATTAATTTTCAAGTTTTGTGACAAAACTTGTCTATCATAGAAACTTAATAATTATTTTGTTTAATAGAAGTTTTACCTATAACTTTACTCTGTATTATATTTATCAATTAAATCTAAAAACCTTAGGTAGATACTTATTTTTTTATTTTATCTATATTTTCTTAAATGTACTCGTGAAATACTACTGTGAACTGTGTTATATAACAATTTAAATTGAACTATTTTATATTTATTATGAATTATTTATTTATTTTTATTTTATAATGTAATGATATGCTCATAATAACACCCGTTCGGTCCGTTTGGTTTATTATTATTTTAATTCTTTATTTTTGCGTTATTACAATAATAATATATTATTATTAAACATGCTTTACAATAATTTCTTTAAAAAATATTAATTATTTTATTTATTCAGTATTCTGGCTAGTTAAATTTAAATATAGTTACATAAATACAAAAATGTCAAATTATGAATAATTGAAATAATTCTATTTAAAACCAATCGTAATTATGAAATATTATGAAAATACTTCGTTTTTATAATTTAAATTAAAAACAAGTTAGTACTCTTAAAAAAAAAAATTAAGTAGACAATCAAAATCTGAAAACAAAATTTCATATATTTAAAAATATTTTCTTTGAATCATTTTTTATAATGAATTCTAATACTTCTTATTTTTTTACAAAAATATACAATAATAAAATGTTAAAATTCACTGCAATAACTGAAAACAACATTTATTAAAATTATAGAAAATCATTTATGATAGTAATGTATTATTTTTAATTTATATTTTTAACCTTTTTTTTTATATATAATTTTGTATAAGTAGGTACACAAAACATGTTTTTAATAAAAAAAATTCTCAAGACTATAAACACTTAAATATTTTGTTTTTAAATTCGTATTTATTATTTATTAATGACTCTCGAAACATGTTTGTATTCAGAATTCAGTAATTAATATAGCTGTCACTTTTTTATTTTGAAAAAGTAGCGTTCTGCTGAGCACACGCAACAGGTTAATATACGTCTGATTCCCTGGTACCAAATTTCAAATCTACTACTATAATACGTTTCTGTCGAAACTCATGTTTTCAATTTCTTGCTAAACGGTGAATTACCCTTACCATAACTTGTTTTTTTATATTTCTCTTATTGGGTTCTATTCTAAATAAATATAACATAGTTTACATACTGATATACCCTATGACTACAATATTTCTGGTTTAAAAATTATGACTATGATAATTCTTTATTACCCATTATACATTTAATGTGTTAAATTATGTTAATGGGTCTACACCAGCATTTGTTTTCTCTGTCTATCTCTCACAGTATGTAGGAAAAAAGATACTCCGTATTTCCACAATTGGATCTCTGGTTCAATTTAGGACAAAGGCACCTATTATATATTTTATAAAGAAGAATTTTTCTTGTGCAATGACCGGATAGATTTTTTATATTTTTTATAAATATAAGCATCTTTTAATTTAAAATAATTTCGATTATTTTTAACCATTAATAATGTATTCAAAATTATTGCCTAGCTAATAGCTATACAAGCTTTGATATTATTTCAAAAGAGCTAAATGTGTACTATTTTGATAAAATATGTTATTTCAAAAATCTCTATTATTACTTATATATAAACAATAAACATAGAAATTTAATACCAATATTTAAATATAACTAAATCTAGATGGTATAAATCTTTTGGTTTCAAAAGATTATTAAAAACTGCTATTATTCTACATAAAGATTAAACAATTTATTTTAAGCTCTTTAAAAATTATTATTATTATTTTAAGTATACCACACTAAGATATATTTTTTTATTTTTTAATGTTTAGAAATGTTATAATAAAGTACTATTTTATTTTAATTATACACTGTTATCGTCATTATTATAGATTATCATATTATATGATAACTGATAGGTAGACTAATGCTGCTATATTTTTTCTATTAAATTGAATTAAATTCTTTCTTTCATTTATTCTTTTTTTCTTTATATAATCTTAGTCTTCTTCTAAATATGTTTATTATTTTAAATAGTAGAAATTAAATGTTTATATTTATTATTATATATTTATATAACTATTTCAAGAACTCAATACATTCAAATATTAGCTTAAAAAGGATGTGCGGACAGTAACTATTAATGTATATAATCTAATTAATATATTTAACTGTTTGTTTGAAAATAAATACAAATACAAGTTATACATAATCATAATATAAGATATATTATGATTATGATTTTTTTTAAATTTGATTTTTAATAAAAAAAAAAACAATAATAATAAACTAGAAAATCATAAACTCGATTTACATAAAATATATAGGTACACATTAAATAATAAGCTTTTCAAATTCTTCATATTACTATGAATAACAAAAACTTTTCAAAAGTACTTTTTTCTTTAAATAAATATTTAAGCTATAACTTTGATTTATTATATCATTAATAGTACTCTGTATCGATACAAAATTATATTCTTAAAATGATAATCAACTTTTAAAATATTAAACTGATGAATTTTTTTTAATCTAAATAAATTATTAATTTTTCAATGGTGTTTCGTGTATGTGTCAGTGTACAAAATAAGTAACAAATAAAATGCTTTAGTTTTTAATTTTGAACATAGTTTTAGATAGAAAATTGGGTCTAGTTTGTATTTTAAACAAGTCAAAATTAAAAATTCCTAGTACTTTTTATTATAATCGGTAAAAAAAATTGAACAATTTATGAAAAAAGGAATTTTTACGCTAATCTAGTTTTTGACTAAATTTATTTCTTTATTTTGTTATAATTTAAAAACGGCTAACCAAAATAAACGGATATCATTTTTAATGTATAATATAATTTTCAAAATATTTTGGTTTTTAAGCTATTTATATATAGTTGAAATTTTCAATTCTTTTTAGTTTTTTTTTTTGTAGATAAAAAATTATGAATCAGTTAAAATACCTTAAAATTTAATATAAGCTTCGTAATAAGTGGATTATTTCTCAATTAATAAATAAATTAATAATAATTAATTGGTACAATATTTTTTACAAGGATTTAAATTTAAAATGTTGATAAAATTCGTTAAAATCTCAAAAATTAAAAATTATTTTGTAGTTGGAAATATATGAAAAATGTTTGTTTATTCTTAAGATTTAAAAATAAATACAATATTCTTTATATTTTTTAAAACCTAAATTAAGAAAATAATTTCTACTGGAAAGTCAAATTAGTTTTTTATGGCCGTTAAAATTTAAATTTTTTACTACTTATTTATTCACTTGTAAAATTACTATTTATTCCCAAACGATTTTGTTATACTTAAAAAACGATTAAACTGTATAGTTACTTGATATTTTAATATAATGTTATATAGTATACATAATGTATATTATCATTTTCTATTCATGATATAACAATTTTCAAAAATGTTAGACACTTTTGAGATATTTATAAGTATGAATAATTTTAGTTAATTTTTTATTAATGTTAATAAAAATATATACGATGGGTCAAATTCTTAAAAATTTAACCCAACATCCCGTATAATTTGTTTTTGAATCCGGTTAAAGTAATTAAAAATACATAACCACAGATTTTTTATATGTATTTTAATTTTGACGAAATATGTCAACATCGTACACATTACTGTGATTTATAAATTACTTTCTGTGTAATTTAATTGTTAATTATACCGTAACAAAATAGTATCTAAAAATTCTAAATTCTTTGTTATAATTTTTTCATAGTTTTAACTACATACATGCATATACTCGTACACTAACATACATTTTTCCACAACAAGCATCACGACAACTACTATTCGAACTGCTACACCACTACTCACTCATGAATAACTATTCATAATTTTATTTATACTCTAGACTCCTAGAGCGTTTCTTTTTTATTCGTGAAACCCTTTTTTATGTTAATTTTATTGTGGAGCCTTTAATTTTTTTAGGTTTTTAAATTTTTTTATTTAGTTTTCAACAATAAGTTATTATACAACTCGAATATTAGAACTCCTGCTTTGTTTTAATAGTTTTAATGCGTCATTATATGTAAGGATTATTTGTAATAAAAATAATAATAATAAAGTGTATATTATATTTAATTTAAAAATTATTATAAATAACAGACAAACAGGACTTATAAATTTTTATTTTAATAAGATGAGTAAAATTGCTTTTTATTATTACAAACGTTCTTAATACTATAGTATTTTTACTAACAATATTCAAATATTATTTCTGTATAGTACTAGTAGAGTTGGGCAGTATCTTAAATACAATTGTATCTTGTATCTTGTATCGAGATATATTATTTTAATCTATCTTGTGTCGTAGATTTAAATACTTTTTTTACTTGCATCTAGTATCTTTTTATGATTAAAGGTACTAGATAAATCTAAAGTTATATAAAAATAATTATTAATAAATTAGATTAATTAATATCTAAATATTTTAATTTTTTTTTTTTTTTAAGCTTTTTATCTAAGCTTTTTATCGATATTTAATTAGATTTTTAGTTTTTTTCTATAAATAATATTAATTGAATATGAATAAAAAAATATCGCTGGATAAAAATATGTAAACAAAATAAGCATCTGAAGTTTAAATTTGGATAAAATAGATATTTAAACGAAAAGTAATGATTTTAGTTCATTTGTTGTATCTAATTACTAAATATCTTTTGGGGTATTTAAAACATTTGTAAAACTAATATATCATTATACTTGTATTTTACGCACAAAATATAATTTCCAAAGCATTTAGATTAATTTTATGATATCGCTTATTATTTATATTTTATACCGTATTACTAATTAGTGGTAATGTACTCAGCTTTATGGAGAGGAATACATTTCAGTATATTTTCAGACCAGATAATAAAAATATATTTATATTTTCTCTTATCTAGGCACAATAATTTATACCAGATGTAGAGTTAAGTTAATATTTTTCTTTATCTTAATTCACATAAACTATGCATATAAAAAATAAAAGCCTTTCAAATTTATCAAATTATTATTCAATGGTAAATAGTAAAAACTATTCAAAAATACTTTTTTTTTAATTAATTAATATTTAATTTCTGATTATTAAAATGTTTAGAATGTTTAATCTTCAAAGACCATTTTCAAAAATTTTTTTATGATACCCACTGTCATTGTAGAATAGTGTAAACTATAAATATATTAATAGTAATGGATTGCTTAAATTAAGTTTAAATATTTTGAAAATATATTTGTGTGTATAGAAAATAATAATATACGTAATAATGGTTGAAAATTTAAAGTTGCTAGTAAAATAAAAACAAAAAATCACTAAAATTGTTTGATAAAAAAATTGAATTAACGTTATATAATAAAATGTTATAAAAGTCAAAAATGTCTATATTTAAAATATTCTGATATAAATATTTTATGAAAAATTCAGTATTTATGGTCTTTTATTTTGTATTATTGTAACAAAATAATAAAATCGATTTTATTGATAACTAATATTGCATAAATATTTTATTTTTCTCATAATTATTATTTTTATAATAAATAGTAATGTAACATTTTTCATATTGGCTCTCCCAAACCACAGCAAGTAAAAATAGATCAAATTAGATTAGCATCTATTTTTATGAATAATCTTTATATTATATTAATAATTTATTAATTTAGTATCAAGGCAGATTATTATTATATTATCAGGAATTCAGGAACTATCCCAATGATATTCGCGTTGGCAACTTTATTAATACATATTTTAAAAATTATATTTCGCGTCTATTTAAGACTTAAATAATACAATTGTATACTTATTTAAATATTTGGTGACATTTTAAAGTCCCTACGATAATTTCTTTTAATTTCGACATAAAAAAAATACAATTTTTATTAATATTTGTAGATACTCCATAAATCTTTTATCCATTTCACATTGTTTTTTATAAAATTTTTTAAAGTATTGAAAAAAAATCTGCAAATAATATTTATTTAAATTTAGTACCTAAAACATTCCTCAATATTGAAAATTTAAGCAAAATAAATAAGCTAATATTTTATAAACCTAATTAATAATAATATAATACTTATAATCCGTGTGTAAACGTTTTGATACTTGTTGTGTATTGTAGTACTTTGGGAGTGTTTTAGAGGTAGATTGTTTGAGGTTACAAATATACTAATTTAAAGTTATCGAGCGTAGTGATTAATAGGTACTTATAATAATAAAATATAAATAAAGCAAAACGGTATTTTTTTTTTTTTTTTTTTGACGAAAATGTCGGTAGTTTGTTTAACTGCATCAGTATAGTGGTTGGCGTGCCGGCGAACGGTGAAAGTTGGAAAAACCATTATATTACAGTCCGTTTACGAGGCGGGACCACTGGCTCCTCCCACTCCCACGCGTTCCTCATCCAAGTTCGCATCGTATCATATCGACGACGGTTACGCCCACTGCACCGCTGATACAACTGTTCGCCACCGCTACCACAAACATCCCCCCGCCACGCACATCCACGTGAAAATATAATTAATACCAATTTCGTTCTAAACCTTAACCATAGTTGACAGCGCGTTATTGACCATCCACTTCTCTCTATACAATATCTGCACCTGCCATAAACAATGAAAAATCTTGTTGATAAAGTCACCCTTTATCACTCCATCCGGGTTCGGATTAAAGGTGACAGGGTGTCACGTCCCAAAATCACATATGTAAAAGATTCATTTTTTTTTTTTTTCACTTAATGGCTTCAAATTGTATCATGTGGTTATTAATTATACTTTTTATACTGGTTAATAAAAAAGGTTCATTTTAAGACAAACTATAATGAAAAAAATTAGAGAATCTAAGTATAATATATTTATTAAATAATAAATATAATAATAATAATAATAATACGCATATTCTGATAAGATTAGTGTGTATAATATAAAAAAGCGTAATTTAACAGAAATAATCATTAAAAATAAAAAAGACGTAGAAAAGAAAAGAAATAATCATTTTATTTAAAGCTTTCAGAAATTCCAAATCTTTCAACGTTTTTTTATATTTTTGATGTACCTGCATAAAAAATATTAAATAGGGATACATTTTTATTAATTTGGATGTTTAATAAATCAACATACTTATTTAAGTTAATTATCTAAATGCTCATAATTTATAATTACATTTATAGAAATTAATTTATTGAAAATAATATTATAGATATATAGGTTGTATTACCTATACCTAAATAAAAATAATTATATGTTTATTTTTATAAGTTTCAACTCTTTGTTATTATAAATTAAGTATACTTGAGTAATATTTTATTAAAGTATTAAGTTATATTATTTAAAAAAAGATAACATTTTAGAACAATATCCATGGTTAATCTTACTTAATAATATAATTTATTGTGTATAATAATTAATCAATGTCAATATCGATTACTGACAATGGATATAATTATACTGAGTTATATATAATATATATACGCCGATACAGTCAATATTTTAATGTTCAAACAGCTAAAGATAGAACATATAAGAACAGAATTGTAATTTTTTTTCATTTAATATCCAGTCATGATCCTATCATGAAAGTATCAAAATTATGTAAATGCACGGTATTTATTTTATATAGATATAAGAATATATTTTCTGGGATCTTGTATTAACTTTTCAAATATTTCTACCTAGCAAATTACTTTTTTAGTCGAAATTCGCATGTAGTTATTACTTCCGCGGATGTAGAGTGTTTGTTTTCTATGAATAAATAATATTTTGTCTGGTAATTAACTAATAAAACTAATGAATTAAGTTTTACTATGTAATGTCTGACTAATTATGTGGTTATTAATTCTTGTTTTAATTAAAACGTATTTATATATATATATTTATTATATAATTTTTAGTCATGGTTATTTTATTAATAAATATGCTTAGCCCTAATTATAAACGTTAAAAAACTAAATTTGAATACTACATAAAAAAAAGGTATCCAAAAATGTTCAAAATATTTCATTTGAAATATTAACAAATCCTGAGTAATAGTAAATTTAAATTTTCAGCGAACCGTTCAGGTATTTCCTGAGGTACTATTATGTAGACGTGCAAAGTGTGGATTGTTGTCTGTCACTTGTCAATGATGAAAATAAATACAATCCACTAAGCTGCGGTTTGATTAATAATTTTAAGCAATGATTCAAATTTATGTTATATAACCATTTTATCATAAAAATATTCAAAATAGAGAAAAATGTATAACACGAAATTTTTTTTTATAAACATTATGTAAAGATATATTTTTTTTTAATTAATGTTAATGATTAAAGAATATTAATTAATCCAAAATTCTATGCTTGAAACTTGAGAGGGATTTAAGCTAATGAAGTAGCTAATGCTAAAGTCACCCATCACACATGTGGTTAAACTGCAATTTCTAACAACTTGAAATCCCTCTTAAGCATAAAATTTTTGATTAATTAATATTATTTGGTCACTAAAATTTACAAACTTTTTAGATATTTCTGAGTAAAAAAAACTTTCGTATCCTACATTATTATCTGTTTTGTATATTTATATTATACTGCTCTGATGTGGATGAAACTATACATGATACTATACTATAATGTGTATAGTTTATATATAGGTACATCCTGCAGGATTCATATATAACATTATACATAGCAATAGCATTATACGTATTGCTTATATTATGCAAAATGTCAATATCTACCTACACTCCAGTCAATAGTCAATATTAAATCTAAATGTATATACTTCATCGTATAGGTACACATGATGTGCGGCACTCTAAAATACGCACACCGCGAGATAACGCCGTGTTGCAGTTGATATAATAGTCTCTGTGTCTATCATTCTGCCCTCATATACTTATATAGGTGTATACTATTATATATTATATACACACCTACATTTTATTCCGACAGTGTGCCAGTGTCATATTTCACCTGCTACAGCAGCCTACAATATAGGTACCTACTATTACTATACCACGTATGCTTTCATCCTCTTATTCTCGTTCACTTCCTCCGTCCCCTCTTTTTTTTTCTAGTTCTCTCGTTATTTCTCTCTTCGTTTAATATTATATATTAAACCACAATATTTATAATGTACCTTTAACGCTCATCGTCACGTCACCGACGCTACCGTTGCTCATCCCCTATGTATACTCCTACACCAATAACAACAACAACAACCGACATCAAAAATAAATACATCTATATATATATATATATATATATATATATATATATGCGGATAAGCTCGAGTGTAGTGCAACGTCGACGACGAAATAATGTTAAATAATGACGGAGACGGCGGTCGTTGTATGTATATCGTATTTCGCGTGCGCCCCCGCCGCCGCCTACGCTTCCAAAGTATCGTGTATCATGTACCACCATCACTACCCCCCTCCCCCCCACACAACCACCACCACTACCCCGACGTTGCTAACGCTGCCGTGGATATCGTATGTCCACCGTTCCGCGTTAAATTACACATTTTCCCCGCTGTTCGATTGTCGTCATGTATAGTCTTCGTCATTGCATTCGTATCGTCGTACGGTGCAGTAGCAGCGTTATAATGTATTATTATACCATCATAATGGCATGATATATACGTACTATACAATATATTATACTACCTATATAACTACTGTTTACTATATAGAGTACCTATGTTGAAAATCAATATTAAATATTTATATAGTATAACTTATATAGTAAGTTAATGCTAACGTGTGTAATATAGCATATTATATTTATGTGTGTGCGTCTGTGTGCGTGTGTGTGTGTATTTGTATATCGTAGATACTCACAATATGATATAAAAATAATGATGGGTGGTAGTCACAAATAACTATATAATACTAATAATATTGACAGTGATAGTATTAGAAGCTTGCATCGGGAAAATACCATCACGTTGGAATAAAATTGTACTTCAATATAGAGTACACGCTGATGGCATGATATTAATATACGTTTGTATTGTTTTTTTTTATATAAATAGATGTTTTACTTCACATTTAAATTATGGTATTCTTTATTTATTGTATTTATTTTAATTTTTTTAATTAAGTGTAAGCTTAACAGCTATTTCATTTAACTACTATCAAATGAATATTAGCTAGTTTTATTGCTTAATCTATGATTATTTCCTTAATTTTGATGATGCAAATATAATATTCATTATTGTTTTTGTTTTAGAGAATTTTGTATCTTTTTAAAATAAAATCGACATGTATAAGTATTTACAATTATTTTTTTTTTAGTTGCCCTGGTGAGTGTTGATAACATAAAATGAGTGAAGGAGGTGTGGGGCCACCCACGAAATGGCACATTAAAAATATTTAGTGGGACTTCAGCCTTTTTACCCAATCTATTTTACCCTACTCGTATTTATGTCATTATAATACATATATATATTATAATATACGTATGTAATAAATGCGCAGATGTCTTGTGCAGGTTTAGTGCAATCACTTGTGTTTATAGTAACAGTTTGTAGAGCTATGCACAACGTAAACTGCAGTAGTATTATATAATAATATTATACACTAAACACTTGTATTATACTACGAATTTAATATATATATATATATATATATATGTGTGTGTGTGTGTGTGTGTGTATGTGTGTGTATATATATTTATATTATTATGTATAGTTAATATGCACGTCGGCTGGTGTCTGGTATGTGCGATGTACAATGACACGTCCGAGAGACGGTCAGTCCTTTCACCGTAGTCCGAAATCCATCTGGGCCGATTATAAACACGTGTAACAGCGATGACGGTTATTGCCGCCACAGCAGCTAGTACTATAAAACATAATGTGGGAGTGACATATAGAGTGATATAGGTATTAAAAATAAATAAATAAATAAATGTCTAAGGCATGTCTGTATAATAAATTATTAGACACTATATATAAATGAATCTACAATTGAATATTTATTAGAGTAAAGATTTTCATGAGCCATAAAAATGTGAAAAATATATCTATATACCTAATATTGTATATTATGCCCTGAAACTTATCATAAAGGCATGAAGTATAATATTGTTGGAATCGTATAAAATAAAAATTATTTTTTGTATACTTCCTGTTAACACTTTAGTCACTATTAAATTACGTTTTAATAAACAATAAATTACTTATTTTTTTCATTTAGTAACGAGTTAATAGTTATACTATATATAACAGTTTACACATGACATATAATATTTATGTACAGTATTTTATTTTTAATTTTTAAAATTAATTTACCACTGAAAATACTCTAAAAAAATGTTATATCATTACTATCGTAGTAGGTATATTGTATAAATACGTATTTTATATTTAACCCCACTCACTACCTATAAGACTTTCCGGTTCATCGATTCTTTCTTGTTATCCTACTGGGTTCTTATTATTCAAAAGAACTATTCAAGCCAAATGGAATCACGCGCCTTTATCCGTGTTTATGTTTTGAACCCTGACTACTACTTTTAGCTCCCAGTCTTTATATTTTCTCATTGTAAACAGGAAAAAAAATGGTTTTAAGCGGTCCCCCATAAATAATTGTACACCCTAGTCAAACCTCTGCTCTGTAACCTAAAGGTTTACATAAGAATCGTCCGCGCGTACGTTGTTGTATTGTATAGAAAATTACCGTAATTTGTCCAGATTATAGGAACATGTATTATGTATAATCGTAACTCATATAATATGTTTATTTTATATTTATATATACCTACATACTATAATATTAGAAAAAAAATATATAAATCAAGACATATGGTACTTGTTGCAGCATTGGTTCAACCTACATGTATAATACTAGTCTGCATTTAAGATCTACTGATATAGTCGTTATTAATGAATAGTAATAGTGAAATTAAACGAATTGCTACATGATAATTCGTTAAGATAAAACTTTTAAGGAATTAAACAAAAATTTAAAAATATGTAGAATGTTCAATGTTCAGTTAGTCTGTTTATTTGATTTTTTTCCCGGACCAACAGGTATTTATAATATAGAATAATAACCACACTACATATTATATAAATTCTTTATGTCTATATATTTTTTTTATTTAATCTATAAAAGTACTATTTTACAAAAAAGAGTAATTTATATGAAAGATATATACTTTACTATATTATGCAGTTATACTGTACACGTTGTCACGTTGAGAAACTGCAAAATGCTATGTAATGAAACTGATTAATTAAAATTGGTGCGCTGCTTATTAATCATACTTATACATGAATTGGAGTTTAGTCAA
Organism: Rhopalosiphum nymphaeae; assembly: GCA_036289425.1. NCBI lineage: Eukaryota > Metazoa > Arthropoda > Insecta > Hemiptera > Aphididae > Rhopalosiphum > Rhopalosiphum nymphaeae. The sequence continues at coordinate 9,476,102 of JAZAQC010000007.1, read as the reverse complement.
CTGTTATCGGAAAATAACCGAAACACATATACGAACTGTTTTTAAAAAATATTGCGTGAACAATATAAAATCATCATTGGTTGTATAACCTTGAAAATAGTTTAAAGACTGTCTCCGCCGTACAGCTATAATAAAATTCATATTTCTAGGAATTCCATTCTTGTATAGTTGTACATCGTGCAGCAGGAGTACATATGTCGAACGTATAAACAAATGTGAAGATTTGGATCGAGACATTATTCGACAAAACGATGTATTTTACACGCAAATAGTGATCGGTTTTTGTGTTAAAATGGGACCTATGCACAAACGTCAAACATAATATGCGTTTACACATACGATTTACAGCAGTGAGTAAATTGTTATGAATAATTTTCGATTTGCATATTTTACATTTTTAAAAGAATCATTAGCTTAACCGAATTTACTGAAAAAAGTATAGTTCTCGTTTTAAAGTAAACCAATTGTATCATGTATTTTTTTTTTATCTTCGAGTATTTTCCAGTCCTTGTAAACACAAAATAAATAATAATTTATAACTACTAGGAGGTATATGAATGTACAATATAATCAATTCTAAAAATTTGAATTCAAATAAATGAATAGTTCGTGAAAAAAATCAGAATAAACATACTTGAGGAATCACCCTGTATATATTATTAATATAATATAGTAAATATGAATCGTCTGTACCGACGCTGAACCGGGTCTGTCGTCTGCTTCATATAAAATAATGTCATACGTGCGTAGATATGTGTCAGAACATGTGCATAATATATATCATATGCATAGTCGTAGACGATATAATGACGAAGGGGAGGCGTACGTCCGTCTACATTAGAGTGACCACCGTCATTAGGGTATTTTTCACATCATATAGATTTTAGACGTACGCCCAATTATTTTAGTTTGTGTCTGAACTCGTGTATAGATATACATATATTTACAACACTATATAGAAGGTCTCACGAATTTGTAACCATTGCCGTCAAAATGAAAATTATTACATCCACCGAAAATTCTACATTGGTAGGTTATAGCTACATTCAAATAGCTGCTGCACACCGTTTCAGTGGCGTATTTAGGATTTCGTCGTGGAGCGAGAAGGAAACGTATTCATCCAGAATTCACTTACTCCAGTGGAGCTCCACTTCTCGTCCCTTACTAAACAAGTTTCTTTAAAACTTTAATAATTGCATAACTAATCAAATAAAATATACGTTACCAATTATACTTTACTCAATATCATTAAATGATTATATAATTCCAAAATTCCTCTTTAATAATATTTATTTTATTTATTTACAAATTTGGTATCAAAAGGTTGGCATTGCCTTATTCAATTTGTAGATTGGAACATTCACCCTATGTTTACTCCTATGATAAGTATTTATCTATCCATCTCCTGTCAAAACTCAAACCTTCCTTTCCTATTGCAATACTTAGGTTATGTTAGAATGGAAATTATTTTTTAAAATATTTTCATGAATAAAATTTTAAATTTTTGTGAAAAATATAAAAACCAATATTTCAATTTTTTTTAGTTCAAGTAACAAAATAAAATATACTTCTTTTATGAACAATGAACAAAAATTATTCTAATTCTCCACTAAAATCATATTTAGAGAAAGAATTATTAACGGTGACTGGTGATTAAATGCTTCAATATATTATATTTATTATACAAATATCTAATATTTTTATTTCTTAAATACAAATTAAAACTATCCTAATTTACTTTTGGATGTTACTACTTGAGATAATAAATAATATCCTAAGTGCTTATTTATATTATTATATAGGGTGGCCGAAAACTTTAGAATTTTAAGAACTTGGCCTAGTAGTGTAATAGTGTATCATTTAAAAGTATATACCATTTTCGTAATTAAAAAAAAAATGTAAAAATAAAACAGTGATATTAAACACCAAAGGTGTATCAACTTCTACTAGCCGATAAAAATACTTATATTATTATGTAAATACTAAAATAAGGTTTTTTTATATTAATACAATTTTAATTATTTATCTCTGAATTAAATAGATTGTACAATCGTTTATTCATTAAAATATATTGATAATTTATAAAAAAAAAATAAAAACTTTAAATATATTAAAATATAATGTGAATTAATAATTAAGAAAACAAACATTTTAACATTTTAAATATTTGAATAGTGTAATATTTTGTATTCAAATTTCAAAGTTTTTTTTTAGAATATTATAGTGAAGTATTATTTCATATTTTATAACAGTTCGTCAAAGAAAAATTGTATTCTATAACTATTACACTATACGGGATGTTTAGTGCATTAATAATAAATTATTCCCAATCAATCTATATGGTAAATGTAATTGGTAAATCATGTAGACTGTGTTGGGGTGAATAATATTATAATGTCGAACTAGATTACTCTCAACATAAATTAAATTTTGTCGTATAATATGATGTCAAAATGAATATCCTTCTGCAATATAATCCCTTTCGTGTTTATTCTTTACAATATTATGCGCGTGCAGTAGATTCCTAGCAGTATATGGCTAAATATTGTATTGATGGATGTTTTCCGCACGGTTTGTGTGTGTGTGTTTTTGTTTTTCTCGGAAAACACTTTTTGGGTGGTAGTAAAAAAAAAATATATACTTTAAAGCCGTGTATACTATATCGATTGGGAAATATTGATGAGTGGGTGTTAGTGGTAGTGGTTGCAGTGCGACGCGACACCATTATATTTAGTATATTATTATTCTGAAAAACGGGTCACCGAGCGGTACGTTAAATGACATAAAAATCGAGTAAAATGTTCCTGGTAAAATCGTAAAATTAATGTACAAATAAAATACAATCACATCAAATAATTTGTTTGCTTCCATATGCTTCCATATGCTCAAAAAAGTTCACGACACGTATTAATATATCTAATAATATATTATCTTAAAATGTGTATAGATTTAAATTTATTTTTTACGACGTCAAAGATAACTTGTAAATGTTTCCCATTTCATATGAATTAATATTTCTTTATTCAACGAAACGTTGAGTAGGTAATAATTGTTAAACAATATATTGTATTTATACACAACATTTAACTTTCTCTGATTGTTATATAAAATATATTATACATACAACGATAAATAAGTACACAGATATCTATAATATTATCAATACACAAATATTATAGTTCTTTCTACTATAACTTGATAACTTTTACTGCTTTGTTATTATTATCACGATGATTCTATGACACATATATTGTTATAATATGCAATACTCGAAATTGATTTTCGATATTAATAAAATTGTTATAATTTTTTGAGAAATTGACGTTTTTTTCCAATAATATTTAAAATTTATATTGAAATTAATTAAAATCAATAATTTATTTAAAATAATAGTTGTTTTACAATTACTATACACAAATCAATTTAAAGTTTAAAAAATGCAACAAAATTTAAAATTAATTAATAGTAAATATGTCTATAATAGTTTTCATCAGTAGCTTATAAATTATCAGTAATATAACTAATAAATATTTTGTTTTCTCAAGACCTGTTTTACAGATGCGCGACATTTTAAATAAATAAAAAAAAAATTAAATTTTAATTCCTAGCCTTGATATTAATATCACTCCATGTTGCAGTATTTATAATATATGCAGACATATTATAAGTGCATTTATGTAATTTTGTTCTTCTTATTATTTTAATTTTAATGTACAGAATTTCAACTTGGGTTGATGTTATTTGAATTATTTTCTTTGTGAGAGAAGAGGTGGGTGAAAAGAATTAATTGCAGTTACTACTTTTTAAAAATTTGAGAAAAATAGACATTTTTATACAAACCCAATTTTTAATTGACCTATAATAATAATAATAACTAACAATATATAAATTATATACTTTAAAAATACAGTTTATTATTTAGATGTAGGAAACAGTCTTATTTCTAAAAAGATTAAAATATAATTTTTCACCTTTAATTATTATTTTAAACTTACAGAAAATATCTATTTGTACATATTTTGTTAGGTTATCGTTAGACATTTAGACTTGATTTATTAATTATTTTTATTGATGTGGTAGCTTTAATATACATATATATATATATATTACAAAAAAAAATTGATATTTAAGTGTAAATATAAATCAATCCATATTATTGTAAAAATTGTCTATACAATTCATCTAATGATAATCGATATATTGGTAATCTCTAAAAGCATGTAATTGTTTTTTCCGCGGAACCATGAAATATTATGTTATTGATTTATTATAAGAGATAGTATATTTTAAAAATAAGTCTTAACATTTGTTAAAATATACTGTAACGTATACTATTATAGGTTAGGTTAAGTTATATTATTATTTATCATAAAAAATATCACGTTTTTAAAAATTTGATAGATTGCAAAAAGTAAATTAATGTTTAATCTTGTTATATAATAATTTAGAATTGGAATTGTGTGAATTAAAATTTAATTTTCAAGTATAAAGTTATATTTCTAAAAATGTGTAGTTATGGATAATAAGATTTTTTTCGTAAAATACTTTAAAAACATACTATTTCAGCAATTTCAATTTTAAATTGAAAAAAATGTTTATTGTTTGAAATAAAAGTTTAATAAATAATAATAAATGTTTTTGTTATGTGTGCATATTGGAATGCTCATTATAATACATACTATATGAAATTCCATGTTCTATTTATCGCGTATATAATACATAATACCAATAGTTATACATAATATACGTTCACGGACAAATTATGTAAAAAATACCAGAGGTGAAAATTACAGTTGAGTTTATTTCAGTTATAAATTTATTTGTGGCAAATCAATATTTTAAGGTATCCATTTTTCATACAGTAAAAGTGAATTTCCCTCAAAGATTTTTTATCAGATTATATTTTTGATAACCATTTCACTTTATATCTTTAAAAATTATTTTTTAATTCAAACTCACATAATATATATACTTATTTTGTATATTATTATGGTTAAGTATTGTATTGTATTTTTTCAATTTTGTTTTTTGAGTTTATTATTGTGATCGTCCGATGTATTCGTAAATCTTTTGTTTTCAATGTAAGCAATGATTAAATACGTCCAGACATAACTATTTAATTACTGGTAACCGGTATATTATTATGATTCGGTCATTACTATAATTACGAAAAATTCGTTATAAATATCACGCGTTCAATATAAAATGACAATGAAAACATATTAGAGAATATTAGTATCAATATTTGAAATCCATCAGCTAAAAACTATCAGGTTATTTGCTTACTATATTTGTTATTACAAGAACTAGTTATATCCGAAATCAAATTGAACGCAATTAAAGACCATACTATTAACTTCTAAGGATTGTAGAACTTACAACATTTTAAAGATTTTAAATTGGATTATGTAATTATATTACAAATATTGTTAGCTTCAATAATATTTAAGCATTCATAAAAATTCTAACATGAACTTAAAAAATTCCAAATTTTGAAAGTACTTAAAAATATGATTTTGCCCCATAGAGGGGGGGGGGGGTAAACCGTATTAGGCTTGGAACAAAACTGTATAATAGTTTTATGATCTAAAATAGAAATTTAATCAGTGATACTTTTTTAATTATAAGTTATAATTGGAAACTTAAAAAAAAATCTATGATATCTACATTTTTACCGGCAACTTCAATTATTAGTAAGTGCATCGTACTACTGTGCAGTCCCGTTGTAAACGCGTATTTAGCATAATATTATTTTTTTTCTCTGGTATTTCGACGTGCGTGCAAGAATATTTTAATATTATACTATAACAGTCCATTATCGTGGAATCGAATATTGCCGTGCAACAAAAACGGAGGGGAATAACATTATCGAAGACGGCGTTTTAATTTTATAGATAATAATAATAATAATAATGTATATTATTAAAAGCGTCGCATCGTGTTTATTCTCGCGTGCCACTCTCAGGCGTTTACGGTGGGCGGTGGAGACGATAACGCGCGGTGACAGCGGCTTATCCGGCGGCACCCCGGCACTGACGGCGGCGGCAACGGTCCCGTCGCCGTAGGTAACTGCGTGCGCGAAACTCGATATCGACGGCGTCCATCCGTCCGTCCGTCGTCGTCGTCGTCAAACACTCTCCTCCCGCCGCGCGTCCCGCGGGACAGCATACACGCGGCGGCGGCGGTCCGGTCCGCCGGTTGACGCCGCTCTGTGTCCCTCTCTCCACCACCGCACCGCAATGCCTGTTGATATCCGATGCGCCCGGTGTCGAATGTCGCGACAACGACAAAGACGATGACGACGTTTTCCCGCGGACGGAGTAATAATATATATTATACTGCAGAGCGATGCGACGACGGGCTAGGGGTGGAGGAAGTGAGTTCAAACTTTGACGTAAACGGATTCTTCTTCAAACGGTTTCACTACCGGCGGGAACCATATATAACTGCCTAGGAATTTCTCTCGTTTTCATTGGGGTGAGTCTTCCTAGTGCCGCGTGCGCTATCGATTTTCAAATCCGTCAACCACCTGATTGTACATCATATACCTTTTGCGATGATAACCATCGCTGTTCCGATAAAGCTCAGGCGATACTGTTATATTGCCGCGCAGAATAGCGAAATATTTATGTAAAACGCGCACCTTTGCAAAACTATTCTGCAAAGATATTCCAATATCAAGTGTTAAAGAATCGGCGGTAGCAGTCTTGTAAAGCTGTACTAGAATATATAAACTTACAATACTTTGAAAAAACTAAAGTTTTAAGTATTTTCTCAAAGTATTTAAAACCTAATACTTGTTTTATTTAAATATTTATTAAATTATTATAAACGTCTATACCTATTTATATAATGTATATAATTTTTTTAATGAGTGACTTATACTCAACTAAACTTTCAACTAAGGAAAACAGGTAGCCAAGAGAGTAATTTATATGGGCAGTTCACTAAACAATGCAGTTTATACTTATTCTTAAAAAAAGAAAGTAATGAATTACCCGCAATAAAAAGCCATAGTATTAATTACATTGAAAATTGATTTTATGGTAAAAAAAAATGTATTTAAATATAAAATGTCACGTATTTTGAATATTGTTTAAAGTAAGCATTCGTATCTACTGTTTAGTACTTTAAAAAATATATCTTTTACAAGATTGACCAGGAATCATAATATTATATCATCAGATTTTGTTAAAATTAACTATTATTGTTTAATAATAGCCACTCTTTACCATATATTCATACTAAAATAACTAATAAGAACAGGTGTCATCCATAATTACAATTACATACGCCCTTCAAAACTCAATTACCACGTAAAAAACACAATAATCCTACATAGATGGGTATAATACATACTGTACAAAGACCAGGAGGCAAGTGAGACCATTTAATACATTTCTCTAGTAAAATAAATTTCCAACTAATATCATCTTGCTGCTGCAAGATCACTATCACAACTCACTAGTTGAAGTTGGTATACTACGCTGTTGATCAGTATTGATTGTCTCACACTCCTCTATAGCAATATCAAGGCGTCCGTACGTCCGTTCTACACCAATTAAGTCATAAAAACGTTCCAGTACCAACGACGAATTTTCGGACCCCACACACGTATTCCATATTTATAATATATACCTAATCGTATAATATTATACGCTATATACGTTTATACTCGTATATGTGTGTGTGTGTGTGTGTGTGTGTGTGTTTGTGTATATATAATATTTACGCGAAAATAATATGTTTGCTGTTCAGAAAGCGTTATACCTTTATATAATAATGGCGATGCGCGCGCATAGCAAACACAACGAGGGACAGAATTTTTCGTATTTCTGGTCTTGTTTGTTTGTTTTTTCGTTTCGTTTGTTTGCGTCCAAACGATGGCTGACGGACGGGGACAGATTTGAGCGAGCCGCAGTACGGACGGACGAGGTTTTCATCGTGCAGACGCACACGCACGCGCAGTAAACGAAACGGCGGCGGTAATACGGCACCGCGACGTACGAGTATATTATATCTATATACGCGCCATAGTTGGGGAGAAATCCGACACCGACCTCGGAGCTGGAACAAACGGCGGTGGTGGCAGTGGCGGATGTGGCGCGTTGCGCAGCAGAGGGACTGAGAATAATATTATTATATATTTTTTTTATTATTATTAATATTTTTTGACGAGCATAATAATAATAATAATAATATTAGTAATGACGTAAATGCGTCGCTGTGGCGATTGAATTGACATCCGACCATATACCTACTACCGCCCTCCGACTGCGGTCCACCGACCCCGCCAAAACCGTCGACAGCGAGCGACGAAGCACAGGTTGAATAAGCTCAACGACGACGAAGAGGCAGTGAGAGTGTACGATGTATACGTAATGCGTATTATAGGTAGCTGCCGCGGAGAAGGGCGAAGATACCGCAGCGGTAACAGTGGCGATTTATTATTCCATTTTTTTTTTATGCCGCCTGCGATTCTTACATTAATAATATAATATATTATTATAATATCCGTTGCCACTGCGGCGGCCACAATCGCCTGCCACGTCGCTGCCCGTAACGTTAATGATCACCGACGTATGGCGGCCGAGTGGAAAATGCCGACCGGTTGGAAATCAAGTGCAGTCTCGCAGTACCTATAACATATTATATTATACGTTATATTGTACCTATGTATATAAAATCAAAACTGTTTTTTTGATATGAGCGAGTGCCGAAAACCGCCGGCAAAATAAAAATAAAAAAATAAATATTATATATACTTTTTATAACGATATTCGTATAATATATAGGTATAGCCATATATTATTAACCTAATCTATAAAATAATACCTATAAAATATAGCTTTTTTAATATAGTTAGATGCCTACTAGTTGCGAGTAATTATAATTAAATATGTGTTTAACGTGCAGTAGGTACTACGTAAATATATAATAAATATTGAATTTGCATAATGTACGAATCTCAACGGATCTGATCCATTTGCAATTTTTATTCATAATTTCCTTAGATATTTTAATCGATGCTTTGGTCTTGATATTCAGGCCTAAATGTATTGTATTTTTATAATATTTACACTGAAAAATTACATGTTTACCTAAAGGTTAACTTTATGAGAAAAAATAATTTAAAACTGTATGATTAAAATGTATAAATAAAATATATTATTATATTTATATCAATATAGGTATTATAATTACTATGATAACTGTTGTACACCTATTGCCTTACAGCTTTCTCAAATTCTGATAAATTTTTTTTATTTTAGTTAAAATGTTTATATATATATATATATAAGTATTTTAATACAATACTATTTCAATTTTTTATATACCAAGGAGGTATATTTAGGTATATACAATAAAGTAATATTGAGTTTGGAGAAAGAATGATTTAACAAAAATATGAGAATATTTTCAATAATTTGCCTCTATTTTGTGGGAGGGAGGAGAAATTTAAGGTCTTATAAAATATTTGCACCCATTTATATATTAAATGAAACTAAAATTGGGCTATTGACAAATCACGCGAAAGGGTTTCAAGTGAAATGGGTTTGGTCGGCTGTAACATGGCAGAGCTGCTATACGATGTAGCGGCTATTTAACACGATAAATTATCGTTTTATTATTATTAATTGTGTAGTTACTATGTTGCTATAATTATATATAGGTACATTTTCGTCTTAAATTTGGTGGTGGTCGTGGGAATATAAAGTATTAGGTGCAGCACTATCGAGCGGTTGTTTCTGCGAGAAAACAAAAATCGCGGAAACAACCGAAAAACAGAAAGGGTTATATTATTTACCGTGAGCGCAGCGTCAGTATACAGTAACAACACCAGTGGCCGTAGTTGTTCCAAAAAAGGGTTAAATGGGTAACGCTGCGTGCCCGTCAATAATAATTATATTATTGTCGCTGCCGCCACCACCACCACGTGGGAAAAGATTAAAACATATTTTGTTCACACATACCTATTTCTTTAGAAATTCAGAAAGGGCTTATTTTTTTAAGCGCATTTCTGGGAAACTATAATATCATACATACATCAAACGACAACAAGCGCAATATATTATGATTACATACATAGGTACAAATATGACCGTTTGTCGCAATCATGTTGTACACGCACTGTTTGATATTATATATATTAATGACTTAACAATAATACAATATTATACCTACTCGTATTTTATATTATTATATAATGCAATTCATGATTTTCGCACGGACACTTCACATTTATCGGTTTGTGAACATTTATGTATATAATTGTCGTATAATATGTATTATGTACTTATGTACCTGCAACGGTTTTATTTAACGGTTGTACCTAATATTACCACATTTGCGGTAAATGTTACCCATATATCTAATACGTAATTATACGACTTATTAAGGCAATCTCTTACTGCACTGTTATTTCTGGAAATGTATGGTAAATATTATTAAATGCAATGAAGTAATTTATAAATGTTTAAATTGACGGACTAAATGGAATAACTGCATATAAATGATAACTGTTTTAGCATATAAAGATACCTTGAGTAGGATTCGTCTTTTGTCCGCAGTTTCGATAACAAAATATCGCGAGGGTTCAAATTTCGTCATTGAGATTTGTGTTATTACCGTATATTTTTCAATTGACAGATACTATTTAATTGAAACATATTATTGTTATTATCTATCCTTACACATGCTTCGACTAAATAAAATTATATTACTATATGCCCCAAAAGTCCCGTACACTACCTCCAATCAAGTATTTCTGCGAGACCGCGACACATTGTATCAATATTATATATCATATATACGTTATTTTGGATATTATAGGGCGTCAGTGCAGTATGAGACACACTGCTTAATATACAATAATAATATTGTATGTATATAGTATATACACTCACGAGTTGCGGGCAATCTCGGTACACATCATTATATTTTATTATATTCTATATCCGAGCGTATAAACGCCATTAAATCAATTATCTATTGTGAGGACCCGCGTCCTATTGCGGAGTGCACGGTGCGTGTATATATAGTATAGTGTCAGTTACGCGTATTATGTAATATAGGTAGGTATATTATATACTATACAATATTATATAGGTACGCACTTACGCTCACGATGACAATATAATGTCGAAACACTATTCGTTTTTAGGGACGATGATGCGCTGCTCGTCCCCTATCTGCAAGGGATATATATAATATGTCAGAGAAGACTATGCATGGACACAATAATAATAATGTAGGTATGTACATGTATAGCTGCTTTAATGTCATCGTCGACCGACGGAAACGCGCCGCGGAAAAACACAGCTGCCGTGCAAATATTATTATCTCCGTGATGTTCGTCTGTCCATATACATTATACATATACACACACACACACACACACACATATATATAATAGGTTTATATATACAGGGTGATTCACCAAGCATGCTCACCCTCATTTATTCCTTGAACAATGAATTTATTCAAATTTAATTTTTTGAATTTTTTTAAAAATTCAAATGCCATGTTTTCAAATTCTAAAATTTTTTGGAATTACTTAAGTTATGACTTGAGGCAAATAAATTTTATTTTTCAAACTAAAATTCACCTTTTTTTACTGTAAATTATTTATTAGGTAATAATTGTTGATTGATACACCTACCTAATTCAAAATTTAAACGAGCAGATTTCCAGTTATTAAAATGTTCATACTAAAGATTAAATTCCTCGACAATAGTTTTATGAAAATATAAAATAGATATTAATTGAATATAATATTTTCAATTCATTTATCACCGCATAGTTTTCACATCTTTCAAACTCTTACTTGATGCATAAACCTATCGTCCTTATAGTTAGTAAGTAACACACAAAGTCAAAATTGCTCAAAAACTACTCGTTAGAAACTTGATTTTGATTGGTATTTTGACGTTTTCAAAAAATTATCTGCCAAATAATTTCCAGTAGAAAAGTAGATTCTGGTTTGAAACACAGAAGCTTGCATCACCATACGACACTCCTCAAGTTGTACAAATAAATCTAAAGAATTTTAAAATACGGTCTTTAAAGATATTTAAAAATTCCAAATATCAGATTGTGTATAACTGCATTATTAAATAAATAAAGGGGGTGAATACGTTTGATGAATCACCCTGTTTAGGTATATCTTTTAAACGTGCGCGAGCGCGAGCGCATCAACGACAATGGGACAAATGGATGTATTTTGTTTGTTTCGGGTTCGGGTCGTCGACGCCACCGTCATTACGGACGGACGGGTGCTGTGCTCGCTCAGATAATAATGTCTTTATATACTCAGTGCATGCACAAACACACACACACACACACACACACACACACGCACGGGCGCGCGAACGACATGATAATACAGTGTATGTATGTGTGTGTGTGTGTGATGGGGTGGTGATGGGTAACCTGCAGTATATTACTATACCCTCTGCCCACACCCGGCTCCGTCCTGCCTTACATATATGGTGGTACCGCGGAAAAAAAATAAATATAATATATTATAATAATATATGCGCGCGCGAGATCGAGTCGAGGGGTACTTCAGTGGCGGCGGCGGCGGCTGCAGTGAATAGACAGAACAACAATGACCCTGGAGGAGACGAGTACTTACACGCACGTCGGTGGTGGTACCAAAATAATATTAATACAATTTATTATTATACACACACAGGCATTGTATACCTACGAGTATATTATTATGTTGTGCGCGAAGTGCGTTTACAAAAGAACCGGTGTGCCGTATGATTATTATCGTTGCAGTTGTCAGTGTTGATGTCGCTGATGCCGTCGACGCCGCGTCGCCGCCAACGTTTTCATCGTAAAGGTTCGTGAAAATAACAACAATAATAATATATCTTATTTTATTACGATTGTATTTATATATAAGCTTATTATACGAATATTTTTTGGAGGTATGTGTATTGGTAGGTACTATAACATGAGATAATGTGTATGGTCAGCGGGCACTGCAGGGCACGACGTCCGGGGTTGACGGTAGCGGCCCGTTCCCGAACACATGGAGCGTTTTACTACAGACGAACACTAATCGATTCAGACCGATAACGTGAAACCAGTAGACTGTACATGGCAAGACACGCCGCGTCGTCGGACATGGGACCGCAGCGGAAAAGGAACCTTTTTTTCGGAACGCGTTATCGTTATTGAAAATAACAAATGATTATTATTACTTATATAGGTACCTGCTACTATGCATTATGTGGCGATGCCGAATGTCTGGCATTCGTTTTCGGTGAAATTCAAAGATTTATTTTTCTCCCAGACGGCCTAAGTAAATTTCAAAATATTTTCAGCGTGCCACAGGGCGGACGTGGTAGTGGCGCTGATGAGAATTTAATATATAGATTATCTATGTTGACGCGCAGTATTTTTACAACTGTACAAGCCAACTAAAAGAAAACGAAGCAGTCACGCTATACAGCGAGCAGGCGTACAGTTACCACTAATGTCTCTTAAGGGTTGAGATAACATTAATATTATTTTTATTTTCCATCATCATCGAGGTTCTATGGTTTGAATGTTTGAATATTAGCTGCACTCTGAAGATCGTCCAAATACTCACTTTAGTAGTATTACCATATTGCAAATGATGGTCTACTGTTTTGTATTGAAATCGTGATCACGTAAACCTATATTTAGGCGTAATATGTGCAATGTTTTCCATGTTATTCTATTACCTAACACCTATACTAGTAATATTAATATTAAAAAATAATAATAATAATAATACATATTATCTTAATTTCTTTCTAATGATGTATGAACCATTATAGTAATAATATACCATATGCGTACAAGCTTTAACTTTAATAAAATATATTCGATTTTACATTATAATATTAAAATTCAATAATTATTAAACCATTATAAATATATGTATATAATATCTAACCATTATCTTTAACAAAACCATTTTTAATAACTCGTAAATTGCAATATTATTGTTTTCCTTATCCTTTCTAGGTACGTTTTCTAAATATATTATATTAAAGAAGTCCTGAGTAATTAATTATTAGTGATTCATAACCAATTTTCAATCAAAATACCAAACTGATTCATTTAAAATTTACTTATTATTATGTATAGACGCAATAAGAAAGTATTTTCTAAAATTCGAATTTTACAGAGAGGATCACGACAATATATAATTGAATTAATACTATATAGGTACTATACTATTTTAATTAACAATATAAATAAATATTTAAAGTGATATAACTATACTTAGCAACTATAATTGATAGCTAGATGAATACATCGAATTTAGTGGTAGATTACGTATTAGATTAGTCCCAAAATAAGTAAATTAATAAGTTTACTGTTTAGTATTTTATGTTAAGCAATCTCGGGAACACAGGTTGGGCTTAGAACGCTATACGTTATACAGACTGCATATTATTATTGTACCAAACTAGCAAATCAGATACGCAATAAAGTCACATCATCATCATTACGATATATTATAGATAACATAAAATTGAACCGGTACTTACTAACACTACAATCTATTATGTGTGCAAACGCGCGTGCGAACTGGCAATCACAAGAAGACGAGTAGGAAATAGTCGGGGACACGTGTAGCGAGACTACGACGATTCGCCGATGCTGAGTTTCTGTGGAACGCCGCGGATGACTGATGAGACGACCTTGTCGCGCGCACGCGTGCCGCCGTCTTGTATGCACATGTCGTCGTTATTCAATTATGATGGTGATAGCTCATACGGAGACAGGAATCAAATTACAAAGATAGAAAATTGACGCGAGGTGTATAATTCACCCATTATAATAAGCGCTATTATTTCTGTTGGTAAAATATAATAACATGTGTAAAAATTAAATTTGATTTATCTAATGTTAGGAAATATAAATTGTTTTATAATATGGTCGAAACTATATGATTCGGGACGGGGGCAATATATACACCATACATACATCAAATTATGGTTAGAATCAACTATTGAATTAAGTGACAATAAATATTTTCAAATCATTTCCATCCCAAACATCTATTAAACGTATACGCCCATCGTTTGTATGACCCAAGTCACCGTAGTATTAAATTTAGATCCAACGACATATAAAAAGTAAAAAACTATTACCTTTAAAATATTTTGACGAGATAACTAATAATCGTCGTTATTGTTTTTTTTTTTATACAACAATACCGGCTATACCTGTGGACAATTTTAAACTGTTCTGTTCGGCAGCAAGATATAATATATTGTAACAAAATTATTTTATGTGAGATCGGACGGCGAACAAACGAATCTATTATTTAAGATTCATAGTTTATACATATTAATGGGATTACAAGCGGTAGAAATAATGAGATGAGTCCATAATGTACATTTGCACTGCTTTTCAAGATGATCACAAAAATGTGTTTATATGGCAATCGCTTTTGATATACCGCCACTACAAAAAAAGTATATATGTTATTATTATTTTTTTTAGATACATACGTGCACTTTTGCTGCATTGGCGCGATTGCAGCCGGCTTCGGTACCAATGCTGTCCGGTGATTACAATATTATTATATTATTATTTATAATAATAATAATAATAATATGTCACACACGTGCACTATGTATATCCAGACACACACACACACACACACACACATACACATTTGTATATTATAATATTATCGACGAGACAAACGCTGCCGACGCACACGTGGTGTTTTGGTCCAGTGTCGACCAGCCGCCGCGAACACCTACGCACACACAAACACACACGGTCGGTCGGCAACCCACGCTCACCGCGAACCGTGTGATAATATTATTGCATACGGATTTTATTATAATAATATCGTCGCGTGTACAATAATTATGATATTTGCGGTTTATAGAAGCATACGAAATCTGTTCGCCGTCTCTGCACCCGCGGCGGGGAGCTTATTATATACCATTATAATATATAATATATACGATTAGCGTTTCAAGATTGATCGAAAACGGTAGCAGCACTAGAAGACGTATTATAATAATATTGTTATTAAGAGAAGATAGTGACGACATCGCGGTGGTGATAGATGATGCGACGGATATAGTTTTGTAATAAAAACGCACACGATGTGTAAATAACCGCTACGCATATGGACGAATGTGAAACAATAAATTCGATTTGATTTTAACACCTGAAGTTCGATGATTTAATAAAAGATTTTTATGACTAAAAATTAAAAAAATAGTTTGACTTAGAGTCGTAAACATTTTCTAATTTAAATTTTGATGACATTCAAACCTATGTGTATGTTAAAAACAAAAAATAAAAATAAAATTACTGTAACCAAATAAAACAAGAAATTTTTGTCATTTTTCTAAAAATATTATAACCACAAAAACTATAACATTTCACTTTTATTTAATTTATCATTTTCTAAACACAATGACATTTTCAAAATCTTTATTATTCTATTTTTGAAAAAATTACATGAATTTTGAAATTTTCGAATTATTTTTTTCTGTATAAAATATAACATGTGTCGATAAGCAATTTTATACTTGTTAAAATGCTTGACAATTTAAAACAAGATTTCCGGTAAGTTGTACTCATAAAAATTTAAAATATCAAAAATATTTTGATTAATTTTTTATATATTCGACGTTATAGATATTCTCCAATCAGAAACGTTTTTGGTTTGTAATAATCTATCACTGTAGAATATTCAAATTTAAGAGGATTGATGGCAATCAGTGCGAACAGTTACTTTAAGCAAAACATACCGATCGATCTAAAAGCTTGATATCGCTTTTGAAAACTGATTTAAATTCATTATTATGTCTACATGAGATCAATCAATCTGTTTTTCCAAATTGTAATTCTTAAATCCTTTATATTTTGATTTGAATATTTTAAAATTTAAAAAGTTTCAAACGTTAAGTATTCTAATTAAAATCAAAAAGCTTAAAACGCAGACTCTCAAATAGATATCATAACGAATTTAAATGAGTTTACAAAAGTTTTGTCGCATTTTTAAATCGATTGTTATAGACGGCATAATTATTAAATAAGTTAAACTATTATGTTTGTATTTTTTTTTTAACTATAACTGTTTTATGTTAATACTGTTATTATGTATGTTTAAAATTTCCAATATATTTCGAAACTATATAGTTGTACATATATGTAGTTGATTTGTGTTTTTTTAAATTGAAAATTGTTTCATATCGGGCCATATAGTGAAGTTAGAAAATAGAAAGGTACTGTATTTAAAGTTATACATTTAGGAGACTATATCGCTTAAAATGTTGATAAATCCTTTACATCCTACTAACGAGATCTATAATTTAGATAATTTATTGATAATAATCAATGACAATAATTAAATTATTAGGTATCGAGTAATAACTAATGAACCGTATTCTCAGTACCGTATTATATTATTTAGATTTTAGTAATAGGCATTTAATTTTATACAAGTATGTTTATAGATACTGTTGTACATTAAAATAATATTAATTTCGTCGTGGGTACAATTTCCGCGTTAATATTATAATAGTATTATTATAATTTATAATATACACGCGGGCTTAAAATTTATAATTTTTTTTTAAACCTTACCGCTTGGGGGAACCGCCGACGACGATACCTGCAACCCTTTGTGCGCGCGGGTCGCGGGGTGTGCTCGGGCGCAAGCGCACTTCGCGAACGCCGCTACCACTATCGCGGCTGTCCTTACCGCTCCAGTCCCCCCGCCAACGGGTTACTGGCCGTGCGTTGCCGACGACTGCGACTGCGGTAGTAGTATTCGAGACGTCGTCGTAAACCGCTACGCATCTGCGAGAACGTACACACTCGCGTTCGCGCGCGAATTTTTCTCGTCGTGTCCGCCCTACGCGCAAATAGGTAGGTACGGTAATACGCAATCGTTTTTTGTTTATTTTTTATAGAAGGACGGCCTTTGTGATATATCATATTTTAATAGTGTCGACGAAACCGTTGCCTCGCAGAAAAAATGTACTTACAATAATAAATCGCGTTCGTTGTGATCCATTTTACGCGTTAATATACACGTATATATATTATATCGTTTGATAGTGACAGAAAGTGATAATAATATCTTCTGCAGAAGCATCGTCGAGAACATCCGAACTCGCAGTTCGTCTCTCCCAACAGCGACGGCGCCGGCAGAGAAGACTGCTCTTGTAGCAGTATCTATACTTATATTGACCGTCATAGACTATCGATCACTGCAATTATTCAAAGTTACTGGGTGGTACGTATATAATTAATTACCTCGAGTATATGATAATATAATATAATATTATACACACTGTACCTATTTTGCTTATAATTAGTTATAGTAGTACTTATCATTATATTAATTTTATTATTAATATGTGTCTGATTAATTAACTATTAATCGATTATGGTGACGAACGATCAAATGTCGCAGGCAACCAATGGGAAAATATATTATAATATAATGATAAGAAATAATAGCTTTAAAGCACAAAACGTGTACAATAAATTGTTAGGAATCGGTCGAGTATAGAGTGAAGTATTATATAGAGCTGGAATAACGTTTGAGAGAAAATACGCATCGGCTACATGGCATGCGTGTATAACCCGATGTGTATTATATATGATATGGTTAAACGTTATTTCGGAGCGACGAGGCGCTGCAGCCGTACGGCGAAACAATGCGATATAAATGAAATATATACGCAAACCCCCATACCCTTTACCCACGACTATCCAACAACATCGTCCCTCCGATGAGATATTATATTATAGGGACGAGCGGTTATTTTTTTTTGTGTGTGGCGTACATTGTTCGATTTGCATAATTGTTTGTGTACCCTGGTTTAAAGTTGTTGTTTTTAACGCATACATCTCGGGAAAATATCGATGGATTGCAGCGAGTATTTTAATATTATGGTAGTCGAGTTGAGCAGCTATAGCGTAAAGTTCATTCAAATTTGAATTTGAGTCAGGAGCTCTATTTATAATAACGTGTTACCGGGTACGCCACACGGAATTTGTTTCGAATTGGACGTTTGATACGTTCGAATATCTTTATTATTATAGTCGGGTACCTGTAGCTCTTTAACATGCAATCTGCTGCTCTTCAGAGTATGCGTCAATATCAAGATCCGTAAAATGTAAATTAATTATAGTTAATTAAATATATACAGAAGTTTTTATATTGTCGTGTGTTATTAGATATAATTAAATAATACCTGCGTTATATTTACCTTATATTAGCAATAATAATAATTTAATACCTAATTATAATGTATTAATGGAGTAAATTTAAGATTACTTTTATGTTTTTAATGTCTACCAGTCTACCAATAGTCATTGCATTTGTTTAGTAAAATATATTAGTATTTTTTTGTACTATGGTATGATTATTTTTTTTTAACCAATGCTGCTCTTTTAAAATTACTATTTCTCAATTATTTGAAAAAATGTTTCATTTACACGAAAAGATTCTGGACCCCTAATTTATATTATATTCCTTAATTCCTAATAAATAATACACCACTAATTCGCGACAATAATACTATTACAACTTATATACATACAACTTATTATTATAACACAATGACGGTATCTTAATTGCCCTTAACCTAAGAAAACTTAAACTAGTCTTTGTTACATTATGCGTTCCTTGTGCGTTTATCTCAAAAAAATTGTTTGGATCTTTAAATAGATGCAATCAAAATAAAAGCTTATCTTAACTAATTAACCATTGGAAAAATATTCTTTCATATACATATATACTTAATAAACATAGTACATGCATAGGTCAAAGTTTAGTACTCCCTATCTTCAAACAGCTTAGCGCATTTTTATTATTAAAAAATCTGAAAGTTTCTCTTTGTTTCTTACGATTTTGGTTATGAATTATTCTAGAGTTTTATTTTTACGAATAATTGTAGTATAATTGATAATAAAATAGTACATATATTTAAGATAATAGTAATACCATATTATTTTACATATTTAACAAAATCTTGTTCATTTTCGGGTAATCACTATGAAAACTAAACAGAGATGTTTTCCAACAATAGTAATTGTCTTATCGTTTAAAAAAATATATATTGCTTCTAATGTGAGTATCCAATGTATTGTCCCGTTAAAATATTGTGGTAAAAACGTCGCAATAAAGATGTTACCAAAACAAAAATATCGTAAGTAGTAAGATATCTCTGCAGTCATTGATTTATCTCGTAGTTCTGGTTTTCGTTTGGCCATTAGTAGGATTAGATTAGATTAGAATATCATAATTACTTACCACATACCAATGTGTAAACTATACAACCAAATTTTCGAGTATTTATGTATAAAAATAATAAGCCAAGAAAATGTAAAATTACTTTACTTAAGTTTAATTATTTTATTCATAAAAAGAAAGAGGAAACGAAAATAAAATTATTTGAAAGTATGTAGAGTTTAATACAAAGATACTACAATAAGACTTGAGGATAAGTGTGTTGATTATGAAAATTGATCAATTTATAACTACCCGTATAGAATATTACATAACTTTAAATATAAAATACAAAAATATAATTTATTATTTTATTTTAATTATTAACTATAACTGTATATTTTATATATGTATATTAAAAGTAGTATTAAATTAAATTATAGTATAAATGTAGATAATATGTTTATTATCATATTTTTTAAAATCGCGATATTTTTATCATGACATTTTTACTGTAACATAATTGTCGCAACATTATTACGTGGAAACTTGAACTAATAATTTATTGAGTTTTATTAGCTTATGAGTCACTCATGCTATACTCGTTAATGCCTACCTATATTTGTTTAATTACATTTAACATGTAGACAAGATAAAAAAAGTATGTTCGCACGTGTACATTGTACATATTAATCACTGTAATTTGGTTGTTTATAATAACATGGATATTTTTTTTAATTTTTATTATTAATCATAAAAACTTACAAGGATTATAATAAAATCCTATGAACGCGCGTAAGGTTTGTGTGAAAAAATTAAATCTAGTACTAAAAACTTCAAATACCTGTTTAATTTTCAATTAGGTACCTACTAGATTTTTTTTCTTAAAATTAAAACTATCAACTAATGGATATACAAGTTATATTATTTATTTTAGTTTTTAACTTTGATTACAAAGACATAATTTCTAAAACACAATTTTATTTCTGTTTTAAAAAATATACATTTTTAATGTATTTACTTATTAGATATCTATGAAATATTCCTATACCCAATATTTGGGGAGCCTTCACAAATTATAGGCTATTAAAGGAATTATCAGCTATTCATGATAAGGTTTGCTACAGTACATTGGTAGACTATTTTATGAAAAGTACCATAAATGGAGTTTCCGTTATAGTTATAGTTAATTAAATTTATAATAATGTATAAATTAAACAAATTATAAAATTCATATAATTTATCAATGCAGTATTTATTTCTAGCTATAACAATAAATCGTGAGAATAAAATAATTACGATTGATATAATGTGAAAAAACTGCTTAAAAATGTCTAAAATATGAAATAATGTACAATATTGTACAAATAATATGTATTTAATAATAAATAACAAACAGTAAAGCCCTCACCATTTAACTTCGGCGTACTGATTTTTAGCGTTTCATCGTCCATATAACGCGGTGTTGCCATGGTTGGCATACGCGACGCATCTCGGTATTTACGACGTCGGTTGTGTAACATATTATTATAATAATATTATAGCATAATGATGTACGTATCATTCGTGCATTTAAATAACATTTTTTATTATACACACTTAAAATGCAAACAAATTTAATATATTAATATATTATACATGAGTTAGATATGTTGTACGCGTGTACGCGTGTGGGGCCGATAGGTCTGACGACTATGCATTCAGAAAAGGTTTGTTTAGCGCTAGACTTTTTCATATGGTCATCACACACACACAAACTTTATATATTACATAATGTACACAGGGTGATTCATTAAACACGTTCACCCCCTTTATTTCTTCAATAACGCAGTTTTTCAAAAATTAGATTTTTGAAATTTTCAAATATACATTAAGGCCATATTTTCAAATTCTTTAATTTTGTTGTATTAGGTACTTAAGAAATATTCTAATGGAGATTTTGCTAACTTTTCTTTTTAAAGAGAACTTCTGTTTTCATCACTAAATTATTTAGTACATAATTTTTCTGAAAATGTTGACGCATCATGATTTTACACAATCAAAATTCAAGCGAGTAATTTTAAATTATTTAACTTTGATACTAAGGATACTGTAAGTCTGTGATAATGGGCTAGGAGAAAATAAAGGCTCTGTGTGGATTTAAAATTTTTAATATTCTACAATAATCTATCAATATTTATAATTTATAAAAATAGTCTAAGTATAAATATTAGATCCAATATTACATCTATATTTTATTAGACATTTTCTTTTTTTAATTTTTCTATTTAACTTTTACTATATAGTATAAACATCTGATTAATTAAGAAACTACTCGTTTTAATTTGAATTAGGTAGATATTAAAATATTTAGCAATATTATAGATTTTTATTATCAATTAAAAAGGATGTTTTATAGTTTTAAAAACAAACGTTTGTATTCCTACAGGGCACACTCCTTATGTATAGTACAAGAGGTAATGTGACGCATATATAATTAAGTACATTATTTAAAAATCTCAAAAATCAGAATTTTAATAAATAAACTATTTTATGAAAGAATGGGGGTGTGTATATTTGGTGAATCACTCTGTATAATATACTAAAATATATTATACTGTTCTTCCGTCGTCGTCGTAGTCGTCGTACAACAACAGTAACAGCAATAATAATAATAACCATATAATACGCGTATTTTATTTGGTCGTTTATGTTTCTCGAGCTCGCGAGTTTGTGTGTATTATGGCTGCAGTGACAGTCGCCCAGCGTATATATAATGTATATTATTATCGTATATATATAGGTATACGCGCGCGGTCGTCCGCGGCCCATTATCGGCGCAAGAGATCTCGTCGCCGCGTCATCTCTCCACCACCGGACACCACCATAGTACGCCTGTACCGTCGTCGACGGGGCAACCGCGCGTGCCCCGCGCACACACACACACACAAACGGGAACACATAAATATATTATAATAATATATATAACATACACGCGCGCGGGTTTATCGAGTCGTTTACACGCGTGTATATATGTTGTAAGTATACATATTATATATTATACATATGTACATATACCTACACACGAACAATCCTTACTTACGAGTATATATTATTATGTGTGTGTGTGTGTGTGTGTGTGTGTGTGTAATATGTATGATAATATTTATATACAACGGCTCACGGCAGACACGCGGGTTGCAATATATTATCACGACAATAACGTATATGCGCGTGCTTGTTTGTGTGTGTGTGGAGGTAATATTGTAGCGCGCGCGCGTTTAAATCTCTCCACGTAGGTACACGCCGTCGTCCATTCCACCGCAGTCGTCACGGTTTTTACTTTTTACCCCGTTCTGTCGTCTACGTATATTATATACGAGCCATAAACCTATATGATGTAGTCGCGCGAAATTGTCATAAATTAAAATGATATTATTCGCAATATCGTGGTACATTGCACATTTGCACATATCGTATATACATATATATATAGATAGCTACTACGATTATTATTATATTTTATATCCTTATATTGTTGTATATTTTATAGTATACCCGTGCAGTGTATACATATTATATATGTATTGTAAATGAATACGTCGCGGGCGTTCAGAAAGCACGATTTCTGTGACTCAACATCGAGAGGTTCAACAAAAAAGCCACGGTCGTCGATAACCAAGCTCAATAATAACTGCTGCACGTCCACGATATATAAGTATAAGGTACCTAACCTTTATATTTTAACATAACTTTAACGCAATTTTTTTTCGTTGTTACTTTTTGGTCATAGGCGCATAATAATACGGTAAAATCTATACTCGGGACGTGTTATAATAATATATAATATTATTACATAATTTATATATTATACAGGTCTTGCGGTCGTTTCGATAGTTCCACGTCTATATCGCGTGCAGCACCCGCCATCGTCGCCTATACGAAATAGTATACGCGGTTGGCGATATCGATTTCTGTGTACATACGCGATGCAGCGCACGCGGACGCACCAACGGGTTGAGTTACTGTGAAAATCGTCGGTCGTGTGAGCTGCGTAGGACTATATACCCATAGCGTTGTACGCACTGCAGAGTGATCGCATTGCACCGTGCCGGTTTCGCGTTACCACCGTGGCCGTCCGTTTCGACGCGGCAAGTAAAAGTGCGGTTCGCCGCGCCGGTGATGTGCGTGTCACGGCACGACGGTTAGAACTTTCAAAGTGCACGCCGCGTCTGCGGTGGTGTTGACGTGAGGTTTATTTTTTTGTCGGCCGTAGAGGGTGCGGCCGGATCTGGATCGGCGACGATCCGTGACGGCGACGCGGTGGTGCGAATCGCGTGTCGTGCAGTGGGCCGGCCGACCGAAGAAGGGACGAGCTATATATATACCGTTATAATAGCCCGTGTAAGTACGTATTGTCAAAATGGCTGCGCCACCGATGGCGGATCTTCTGCAAACAACGATTTATATATAAATATTATTAATTATATCGAGTAATTTCAGACAAACGTAAATAACATTGTCAACGTTGATTCCTAAAAATATAAAAAAAATAATTAACTAAACATGTATATTGTATAGTTATATAAATATATATAAATAAATAGATAGATAGATACGTGTATATCATAGTGTAGCTATAGTAGCTATAATAATTAAGATAATATGACGAGAATACCTGCGGGTCTTCTCATTTTGGTTCAATAAACTTCTTTCCTGCTTAAACGATCATTTTTGAACCCATGCCTCTTCGTTATAATATATCCAATTTCACAAAATTAAGAAATATAAACTACTTATCCGTATAAACTCTTCATCAGACCAATTTTGACCTTTGGGGTTGCCCAAACACACGTTGCGATTTTTCACGGGCCGTAGTGCCTAATGCTTCACTCGAATTGCTTATATAATATAAATATATCTTAATTACCAAAGTCAATTTTAGATTATATTTTTAAGTAATTTAAAAACAACTGCCAAATTTATTAGTTTTATTATTGGGCATAATATTAGTTTATTATCAAAACATTATTTGTGTTCTCTCTTTGGCTTTGTAAAATATTTTAAATTTTAATATTTGACAAATTCATAATTCACTTAAAAATTTAAACAGTGTAAAAAACAATGATAGAATAATATTTTTACCTTTAAGTTTAATAATTAGTCGCACTCTATAATGTTAAAGCAAACAATATGCATGGTGTCCTCTTAATACATAACTCAGTATAAGTACAAAATAAAATATAATAATATAGTAAATATGTATGTTTGATACAAATAAATTTGGCAAGTATATCAACCGATGGCGACGTGGCTGCGGCGGCGTAGGCGTGTTGAGACTACGACCCTGAGCTTTACCATAACGATTTCTCCATACCAACCCCTCAATAGGTGTTTAAGGAACTTGCATCGAAAACATAACCTTATAATGTAACGGCAGTATATTGAGAGAAACAACTTTATGTTACATAAATAAATTCGATAGCACCTAAATAATACAGTTAGTAATATTTATGTTAAATTTTAGATATTTAATAACTTAAGTATTTTTTGAATTTTGAAATATAAATAAGTATAGTATAAAATTGTATACACAATGTATATTAATTATTAAATCTTAATAATATGTTATAACTTATTATAATATGTATTTAAATATTTAGGAATTTCTTACTAATGTATTACTCACAAGTCATAACATATTAGGTAATCATATAACTATGATGCACTCACAATCTTTTTTTGGCTAAAATATTACAATTTATACACACGTATAATACCTATACTATAAACCAGCATTTCTCAAACTGTGGGTCTCGACCCAATGATGAGTCAATTTTTGGTGAGTCATGAGAATTTTTATTAATTTTGAAGATTCTAAGATACTCGTTTTATACTGTATATACATAAACCATAAAAATTATAAGGTGTTATTACCATTTTATCAGCCACAGCAGGAAACAAGCACACACTTCGCAAACGGTTCATTATTAAAAGTACATTTGTAAAATTATATTAATTATAAATATAAAGACTTAATAGTATAAAATAATAAGTTATAAAAGTAATAAATAAACTTTAATTTTTTAGAACTACTTATCGGTCCTATAAAAGTGAAACCATGTGGGTCACGGTCGATTTTCAGGGAAAAATTATTTACATCCTTAAAAGATTGAGAACCATATTACTATAAACAATAATAATTTATTATGATAGTAATAAATGATTATGTGGCTTATTCTAAACCAATCGTCTTTAGTTTGGGTTATATAATATACTATTATTTAATTGTAATACATTAATACCTATTTATACTTAAATTTTAGATGCAAATAATTCAAGATAATATAATAAGATTTATATTGAAAATAACAGTCGTTCAAAACATAACAATATACTGAAAATATTGATAACAGATTAATTACATTTTACCATTCGAGGATATTATTGTATAATGAATATTGAATATAACAATATTAATATAGGTTTCTAAGACTCAAATATTGTGATCCCATTTCATTACTACTATAGAATCCGTGAACCTACATACGACATATTACTATTATAATATACCTATACCGGAATTTCGGTTAGTACAATTAATTTTTTGGGCCCATACTGAATGTCATTATATTTTTTAAGGTAATAGAATCGACCGTGTTTTAAGTAGAAAAACATAGAAAAATTGATATAACAATATTTTTGAGACTTGAGTGAATACGTGATAACTGAAAAGTACTTAAATAGGTACCTACTACCTAGGTGTATTACTGTATTAATGAATACGAGTCTAATCTAGAAGTATATTACTGTTTCAACGAATATCGTAGTCAGTACTTTCCGAGATACTATCAAATCAATCAAAACGGTATAAAAAACAAAGACATGTTTGACAAAATTGTAGGATATAGGTTGGACGGATTTTAATTTTCAAAGTGAACTTTGATTCATAAGATTTCTATATTTCATATATTACAATCGAAGAGATTAATAATCCACGAAAATATTTTTATGTTATAATTCACTTATAATTAAAATATAAATATGCCATTATTTTTTTCATTGATATTTCAGTTATTGAATAAAGAAATGGGTGCAACCTCCAGTGAACTAGTTCCTCTTGTTCTTCATATTTGTAGTTTACTTTTTTTTTTTAGAATTTGGGAAGATCTGCAAAGATCATTAATATTATTATTGTAAGTCATTTGTACATTTTTAGCCTTTTTAAAATGTTGTTTACCTTTGGCCTCATGCAATAACAATTTATAAATATTTATAAAAACAAGACGAATATAAAAAACAAATAAATAATCAAGTACTTGTTATAATACATGTGTATGGGCCGTAATTTTATTATTTATACTTAGTGCCAAATACAGAAAATTATTAGCATTGCTGTATAATATTATTAATAACTTATATGTATAAATCATGGTCGTTTGCTAATAGAGATACAAAAACGGTGTAATGATAAATGTATTAATATGTCTACAATATTATAGTAGATATGTACATTGTATAAAATACATCAACATTATTGAAATAATAAATATAAAATAGTATACACGATGCAGTCGTTGAACGACAAACCGGGCGTGGCACTTTATAGTTTATGTGATTATAATGACCGGTCGTGCCACGATATCGTAATGCCACCGGTGAAACGAGGCGGTAATTAAAATAAAACCGTCGGGTTCACACTATACGCCGTGTTGTGCCGTCATGTTCCGTACCTAATACCTGTTGTACTTATGAATATCAAAATATTGGTAACACGCGTAACCTACAAGTCAATTTAGCGGTATAATGTGAATCAGGCTTTTGACGCCGCGAAGTATCATATCATTTGGACGGACGTCATGGCGTATGCATTGTTTTTATCATTTATTTTGTACCGAATCGCTGCAATTATGCGGGATTGTAATTACGTGGCAGGATTGATCGTTTCCCCAACTCTATTCCAGTTTGTTAGATACGTATATTATGTTCGGTGGCGTGATCTGCAACGTACGGGGAACGGGGAAAAAAATACTAAAAAACAAATGACTATGACAGAAATGATAAATAAATAAAAATAATAATAATGTAAAACCGTATGGTTCGACGTGTGTATATCTGGTTTTTTTTCACCGTACCGGGGAAGACTTAACCTACACGTCGCCGACTATATCACAATATAACGCGCGCTGTATGACCTGCAGGATGACACGGCGGCGTAGAATAAAATACAACAACGGACAAAAACACACACACACACACACACGAAATACGCACCGAACGGGCAGTCGAACGTCAGGAATTTATTATTATTATTATTATTATTTCTATCATCGTTATTATTATTATTATTTTTACGCGTAAAAGACAAAACGAAAAAATTAAATTAAAATAAAAAAAATACGACTGAATGCGACGACCACGAAAAACCCGGTTCGACGACGCGTGTCACCTACCCGCCCCGCCGAGGTCCCGCTCGGTGATGTATGCGCACCGATAACATCATCATCGTTGTCGCGGCGGCGTGTGTGGGCCCCGTCGCCCGTCTCGGCGGCGGCCGTGTCACACTTTTTTTTTCCATTCGTCCGTATTTTTTCTTCTTTTTTTTCTGTTTCAGTATTATTATTTGTATTATCATTATTCCTTCGTTTCACACGGCTCTAGTGTCGTCGTTTCCGAAAACCGGCGCGGGCTACGACGACGAAATTTCATATTATTTTGTACCTAATACCCGTGTATTACGTATCATTATAATATTATATTATTGCATGTACATCAAATTCATACCTGCGACATACGAGTATTATAATATCACTATATTCTTTTATTTTTATTTAATATTCTGTATAAAATTATTACTAATTTATTATAGTGCTTACGGATTTTGTTCGGTCAAGAGTTTGACGAGTTAATGACAAATAATAACTCTAATTAATTTGCAATTGATACGAGGCTATATGAACGTCGAGGAAAAATTGATGGTTGACAAGTAATATAATATTATTTAGCTCCAAAGTTAACGAGGACAATAATATTTATGCAATTCAGTTAAAAAGAAATTAATCGATTATTTTTAATTATTATCTGGAGTAATATAATATAAAAGTAGTGATTATGCACTTATAATTTCTATAATTTTTGTTTCCTAAAAGCCATTGTAATCCAATGAATCCATTGTGATTAATTTAAAATAAATATAATTTTTAATACCTACAATATTATGTCAGTCTTATCATAATAAGTTATCGTATATATGCATAGGTGCAATTACAATCATCCGGTTTATATCTAACCATTCAATTTGAAAGAGGATTAAAAAGAACGTTTTTTTTTTAGGACGCCAAACTGCAGCTATATATATTATAATTTTTATATTTTTAACACAAGCTGTGGTAGTGATATGTGTACTGTACACATGTATACCAAAGATCAACTAAAATTAAAGTACTCATGCTTATAAATTATAGGTATGGGATATTATTATACCCTTCCACAAGAAAATACTATGTATATATCAGGATCTAAAATTGTACGCGTATAAAATAGTTGCGTGCAAGGTTTTGGTTTAAAATTATATTACATTGAAAACTTATGGTGAAAATTTTAAACAGTTATCAAAAATAACATCCAAGACCATCGGTTTCTCACGAGCCATGGCTGATGAATTATTATAATAATAATATTATGCAATAATAATTATTGACACAATGTAATATTATCATATTACTATGTAATTATGTTATTGTTGTATTACCAACCAACGGTTTTAAACACAGCGAATAATTTAATAATAAAAAATCAGATTATATTACGCTTATGCAGTTTTTATTCACCTCTTATATGACTTAAGAACATTGCAATTTATTAAAATAATTAAAAATAATGTTTCATATTGTCGATTTGAATTATGTGGTAAACAAATAAGTCTGCTAATCATTTTCTATAACGAATTAATATATTGGTTCAAGTTTAAAAAAAATTTTTTATGGAGAATATGCGTGACCTAAATTATGGTATGGCATATATCACATAGCAATGTCTTATTTTAAAGACATGATAAATTATTATAGCTATTAGGTAGATAGATATATTTACATTATGCTCGTAAATTATATACAATTAAAATTTATTCAAAAATAAATTTCAGAAAGTACTTATTAATAATATTGAAATTAGATGATTTAGCTAAAAGTTAGATTTTTTTGAAAAATAGATACTTATCTCAACCCATTACTAAGACATAATATATGCATAATATTATTATACCAAACATTATTGGATATTTGAAGTAATTTTCGAGTCAAAGTGTCGTTCGTAGCAATAATGCAATATCATTTCACAAACAATAAACGACCACCGATGAGTATATTATTATTATACCAGTTATAGCACTTATAAAGTAATAATCGATACATATATAACACCTGCTGTATAATCTTTCGTTTTCTTCGACGTCGTCATGTAATCCGCTTATATACATTTTTGATGTGGTTATCGCAGACTTCCGGCATTGCCGCCTAAGGCGATTTACGCTCGAAGTGCAATTTTTCATCTCCGGTTCCTGTGCGGCCACCACGACGCTCGCGAATCTTTAGATTTATTTTTTAATGCTCTTAATCACGAATTAAGATAAAGGTATAGGATACAGAGAACTTATCAGTTGTTACAAGAACCTTCATCGCTTTTATACTGACAGGTAGCGCTTGAAGGTGGCCGTGACGAGTCTTATACCAATAACGTGATATCCATTATCCACTTGCATTAATGCGTTATTCTATTTTGCCATAACTCACAGAATTTCTCCTATACTACTCCATATTACTAGCGCAGTTATGCTACAATACCACTTGCCAATATTATATACTTTTACTTTTGATGTTCTTTTTTGTAAATATTATGGTTTATATATCAAAATTAATAAAATTAATAAAAAGACAATAAGTGTCCTGCAGTGACCTGCACTTCCAAATATTTTCTTTTTTTCTTATATTTCATATTTTTTTACAAGAATAGAAAGGTTTAAAAATAAATAAAAAGAAAGAATGTTTGTTAAAATAATAAATTAATTTAGTTCAAATATTCATTATTTGACTAATGTTATTACTCAAAATACCTTTTTGTTTGCGTGGCCATCATTTATTAATTATTAATTTCCTATAAAATAAATTAAGTATTCTAAATTCCAATTAAAATAAATAAAATCGCAACTTAGAATTTGGGATGTATAAAATTAGTCATGACACTTATATTATTTATTTTCAATACAAGAAATATGTACCTATAGGTAATGTTCTTAGTGTTCTGATATAAAAATATAAATGCGACAGGAATAAATAATAAATAATATATGTATTCCTGATAAGTACATTTGTATTACTGTCACAGATTACTTCAATATTTACCCTAGGCTACGCTAATTTTTGTTAAATAATAGTTTGGGAATAGCTTCAATTTTTAGACGAGGTCTTTTTAGACATATCTGTAAACAATTATCAGGTAATTACACAAACAATTATATAAAATTTTTATAAAAATGAACATTAGTTTTTGTTGTTTTTTTGTGGAACATGCACGTATCATATACTTACTACTTCATATACCAGACTTCTAAGTATCTATTATATATTACTTTTCATATGTCAATTATCTCTAAACTTTAATTTTTGCACTTAAATAAATAAATACTAATGTCCGACTCCTAGATAATAATTAAATTTACGGAGATACAAATATCTTGATTTTTCCGACGAATGACAATTTAGTACGCAATATTTAGCAGACATAATGATTAGTTATCTAATGGTTTTGAAGCATCATTATTACTATTATTTATATTAGTTTGAACTCGGAAAAATAACCAAAAAACTACAAATTATCTATCTTGAAACTTAATTCTCATCAATATCCAAAATATACTGATAACAAAAAAAAGTAAAAAAATTAAATACAAAAAAAGTTATTTATAAAATTGCATTAGTTAAGATCTTAACAGCAGATCGGTTATTACTTTATTAAAGTTCCGTATATATGCCGTCTATGAACGACTGTGGTTGCAAGTACAAAAGTTATATTCTGTTTTTTATTTTTCAGATTTTGACGCACAGACATTAGCGTACAAGAAACGTCATCAGGGTTCGGTCGGATGCGCGACGACTTTGATCTTCAGCTGGTGCGGCAGCAGCAGCAACACTTGCAGCAGGAAGACGTAGTCGTCGCCGACGACGACGATCAGAGGAGGAGGAGTAGACGGCGGATGCACCAACACCAGCAACACCACCACCAGAACCACGACGACGACGACGACGACGACGACGACGACGGAGACGACGGAGACGACGACGACGACGACGGTGGAGAAAACGCCACCGACAACGGTGACGGCAGTGGCAGCGGTGTCGGTGTCGGTGGTGACGATCGCGACGGTAACCGTCATCAGCGGAACGCCGACGCCAGTAGACCGGTAGCCAATCGGTTGTTGAACGACACGGACGATACGGACGACGAAGCTGACGTCGTCGTCGGCGGTGGTGCGAGCGCGTGCAGCGACGCGACTGCCAACGTGACGGCCAACAGCACCGGCGACGGTGGTGTTAGTGCCGACGTGGACGACAACGAGGACGACGTGGACATGATGATGATGATAGATTCGGGTAGACAGCCGACGGTCATTGGTGGTGGTGAGTCTTCTTCATCACCGCCACCGTCGCAACCCACTACACTTGGTTCGACCAAAGTCGACACGGCCACGACGTCCTCGTCATCGTCTTCGACGTCGCCGCCACCGCCGTCCACTTCAACAGTGCCGATGCCGTCCATCACCACCAGTACCGCGAGTACCACCGCCGCAGGCCAACAGGTATAATTACCAGAAATAATATTATTAGATACATATAGATTCCACGTTTACGGCATCCCGATTTCCGAATACCATATAGTATAATATTATTTCGAATGTCATTCTGATATTTTTTTACGAGTTTTTCTTATATATTTTATGAGTAGGTATTACTTACTCGACGTTCAACTATCAATCAAAATGTATGTGAGTCACTATTGTTAGTATAACCAAAAATTGTACGACTCCAACTTGAATATTTTAGTGAACTTTCACTTTCACCACTATTACGAAAGTGGTGTTTTCAACGATAAATATTTAAAAACGTAATTAAAATTAATAGATCAGAAATAATATTGATACTTAATTAATCCACGATTTGATTAATTTAATCAATGAATTGAAAACTAATATGTCATATGACGAAATCGTCTGATAAAGTTAGTTTGTAATCTGCTTAGTGTTCATTGTGTTCAGTTCTAAGAAATTCAAATCAATTAAACCTACTTAGCCATTAGGTATATTGCCTCCGTCTTACCAACTTATACCATACCAAAATATACGTCCAGCCGTTCCAATTTTGTGTGTTTAGCTTAATATAAGGTTGAAATAGCTTATTATAAAACTTATAGGTATGAACATTATCTAGGTTCTCTTTTCCCTCTTTTTCCGGTATTATAATTTTTAGTGAGTTATAAGTATGTAAAATTATAATTATTTATTAAAAATGCTCGTAATTCGTTTAAAAATGTAAATAGTGTAAAAATCTGTCGAGAGAATACAGATATTGATCTTACATTTAAGTTTGATATAGCTGTTAATTTTACTCTAATATTTTAGTTAAAAACATAAAATTGAATTTGCTGAACATATATTTTGGTATAGTAAACGTTAGTGAGTAGGAGGTAATACATGTATGAGGTCCTCTTAATTGTCAGATCCTTTTGTATTAGTCTGTACTCGTTTATCGTAAATTAAAAATAAATAGTAATTATACTCCAAAATAGTTGTATTACTTTTTTTCTTTTTTTATATCCTATACTGTTATAACTATATTAGGGGTCTGAATCATATAACTTATTTATATAATTCTTATATTCATGAGAGAATGAAGTAATTATTAAATATTTCTACAGAAAATAAAAATAAAAAATACTCCTAAGTATGACAAAATCTTTTTTAATGTAAATCTATTACAATTAAACACTAAGAAAAATACAAACTGGCTTTGAATTCACAACAATTGAGTGTAAATAACAATTGTGTTCTAACAATTTAGCGCTGACTGTTCAACCCAATTTAAATACATATACTAATATGTAATAATAATGAAAAATTAAAAAGTAAATATTCATAATAAAAAAAACTTTAAAGCTAATAATTAAAGTTCAAGTAAAATATTAGATTATAAATGTAGGCATAATAATAATTTAAAAAAAAATAAACTTTTCTTGTTTCGATTTTTTAAATAATAAATTTTGGTATTTTTTTACTGTCAATTTAACTATCCATTAAACAAGTACGACAATGACAATTTTTCATATTAAACTCCATAAATAGCATTATTTTTGTCAAGTTTATAAAAATATCCATTGACCACTGCATACAAATAGTCTTTGTCCTTTTTCACTTTTAATTATTAAACACACAATTTTCTTCGCTCATTTATCAGAATACTGTTTATATTTACTGAAGTAAACATAATATTGAAAAATGGCTATAAAATGAATTTAAATAATTAGTATCGATGTGTGCTTGTTATAGCAGGACGATTACGATATGACGACAACGGTTCCCAGTGTCAGTTACAGCAGCATTGGCGACGGTTACCCCTCTTCCGTACCGTCAGTAGGTATTACCGACATGATTGGCGGCGCCGGTAATCACCTTCACCCACACCACCATCACCATTTGCTCCTTTTACATCACCAGCAGCAGCAACAGCAGCAACAACAGCAGCAACAACACCATCAGCACTCTCATCCGTCGCAGCACCAAACCAGCGGCTCTACAGCCACCGGATATTACGGTGCTGACGCGGTCAGCGGCCAACATCACCATCCATCGGCGGCGGTGCTGCCACTGCCACCACCGCCGCCGCCGCTACCGTTATTGCTGCATGAACAACAGCAGCAGCAAATCGGTGGAGATTTACAGTTACAACTCCAATTGCACCACCAGCATCAACATCAGCACCAGCAGCAACAACACCAACACCAGCAGCACCAGCAACTGTTGCAGCAGCACCAACATCAGCAACACCAGCAGCAACACCAACACGAAGACTTATCTCGCCACCTTCATCACCACCACCATCAACTACAGCTGCAGCAACAGCATATTGTCGATCATCAGCACCATCATCACGAACTCACTAGTGCCGCTGCTCACCACCATCTGCAGCAGCAACAACACCAGCAGCAACAGCATCAGCAGTTCTCAACCACGCATCCACACCACCCACAGTACCTCCAACAGCAACAACAGCGGCAACAGTTTTCGCCGGCTACGGCTGCCGTCACCGCCGCCGCAGCTGCGCTTACTCACCCGCACTATCACCAGCACCAGCATCACCACCTGCAGCACCAACAACATGGCGTCAGCGACGGCGGTGGCACAGGTGACGACGACGATGACGACGTAGTAACAGCCGCCGCCGCGGCTGCAGCCGATAATGGCGGATATCCGTCGTCGTCGTCGGCGACGGCCGCTGCTGCCACAGCTGCCGCTTATGCAGCAGCGGCGGCACTATACGGTGGTAACTCTGGTGGTCAAGGACATCACAGCGTCCATCACCATGGTGGCCATCATCAGCAGACTCAACAACAGCACATGCTACAACCACCGGTTGTGCCGGCAGCAACGCATCAGCAACACGGCATGCAACAACAGCACCACCACCAGATGATGGTGATCGGTGGCAGTGTTCCTTCGTTAACTACCGCGCCACCGGCATCCGGTTAGTATAAAACTCTTGTACTCGGTCTCTTATACGTACATTGTACAGCAAGGGCGCCATTTTGGGGGACTAGTAGAGTACACAAGGGCACCCCTATTTTTTCTGTGATTAATCAGTCTACTACACAAAATTTACAAACGTGCTGACGCCCCCTCTATATATGTCTAAAGAAAATCAAAATTAAATTATATCGCATGTAAATGTAGACACTTATTCATGGAAAATAATATTTGTTATTTGTACTTATAATAAAATTGTGTTCACGTGGTTCTTACAAGATCTATGATTTTAACACAATTATGTCATTATTAACAACAATAATGATAAACTACGACCGAAAAAATTACATTACATTTTTCAAAATATGTTGATAAATGTTAGTCCTAAATAAAGTTTTACTTCAATAATATTTAACGTAAAGTGGACGTTTTTCACCCAATTTCAACTGTACCTTTATTTCAAACCACTTCCTATTACGCCATGTTGCAGATAGTCCTCCTACACCCGCATTGATGCAACTGAGGGCAGCTGCAACCGCTGCCGCGGCCGCAGCAGTAGATCCGACCGCTGGAACGGTGTTGTCATCTCCACCCGCCAGCAAAGCGACTAGACGGACAGCATCATCGGTGGCCATAAACGATGCGGTCGGTGGCAGTGGAGGCGGTGGAACAGCTGGCCGTTGTGGCGGTGGTCGCGGCCGGGGTCGCAGACCGGCCGCCGGTGTTTCGGCTGCGGCCGCGGCGGCGCTACAACAGCAGCAACAACAGCAACCGTTACTATTACACTCACAACACACGCACCCACACCACCATCCACACATGCAACAGCAGCAATTCGGCAGCGGCGGACCACCAGTTGTGTCAGCGGCAGCAGCGGCGGCGGCGGCGGCGGTGGCCACGGAACAACAGCAGAGCCCGCCGCTTGACAGAGTGTTCGTGTGGGACCTAGACGAAACCATCATCGTGTTTAACTCATTATTGACAGGTGGCTATGCGGTGGCTCACGGCAAGGTACGTTTGATATTGTATTAAATTTATTAATACTTATTATATCAACCCCAACATTATTACAGTTAAGATTTTATACCGTAAAAACTTAAAATAAATCAATAAAATATTATAAAACTTTAAATATTCTCAAAAATCCTAAAGTAACACAAAATTCCGATTATCGTTTATGCATTATTTGTTTACATGCACTAATTTTTTTTACCTTATTTTCACATCAACATATAGACCAATAGAAAGGTATACAAGTAAAGTTAAGTAACATTTACTATCAAATTGTTGTTAAAAGTTCAAAGTTATTACAAAAACCAAACTCTAATAAAATAATTTATCTAAATTATTTGTGTAAATAAATTACACAGTTAAATCAAACGGTAATGTTCAAAGTATACATCAGGGGTCACCAATTAATATTTTCCGCGCGCTACATTAAAAATTCGGAAAATTCTCGCGGGCCATAAAAATTCAAAGTACGTAGTATTTATTATAATATAGCGGTTGGCCAAAAATATTTTATTTCTAAATAAAAAAAATATACACCCACTTATTAATTATTATGTAACTAAAACTAATGAAAATATAATTAAATGTAATATATATATGAAAAAATTAATAATTAATATTTTTAATGAGAAAAATGGCAGATTTTGCTTTCAACTAGCTGCTTTAAGTCGGGGTTGTGGTTTGTGGTCGTTATCTTCATCATCATTTCAAGGTGTTCGTTGGTGAGTCGGGATCGGAATTTGTTTTTGATATAATTCATTTTTGAAAAAGCAGACTCACAGACGTATGTGGAGCCAACATTGTACACATTTTCACTGTCAATAATTTCAACACCGGGTATTTCTTTTCAGATACATATTTCAACCAAAATTCATCATATGTAGAATCAATTTCAGTTTTTGAATACTTTTCACTATACAAATTTTTTAGGATATCATCTGATTGGAATTCAATTATTTCCATTTGATGATGTGCTCGGTTGCATTTGAAAACATTTTCTGCTTCGTTAATCCATTCATCGTCAGGCTGCAAAGTAAAACTACTATTCAAAAGTTGTACAACGTTTTTGATTTTTCTGAAATCTGCAAAGCGTCTTTCGAATTCAGTTTTTAAACTTTCCAAAAACTTCTTAAAATTTCTGATATTAATCTCGTATTTTTCATCAACAACTTTTTTCAAGTTAGGAAAATGTTAACGTTCATTACCAACATCTTGTAAAAAAAAGTCAATTTTTCTACAAAAACAATTTACCTCTGAAACTAAATGGCAAATTACTTTCTGATTACCTTGAAGTTCAAGTTGAACGAATTTATGTGTTGAAATACATCTGTCAAAAACGCAATAGTTGCTACGTTACTGTTATTACTGATAAATTTGTGATAGTCTTTGGAAAGCAAATGTGTACTCTGAATTAAAAATAGTTCAATTTCATTCAGTAAGTTAAAAAACCTTTGCAAAACATTTCCTTTGCTCAACCATCTCACATTATTATGAAGTAATAAATCGTCAAACTGAGCATCATTTTCTTGAAAAAGTGCCTTAAATAGTCTGTACTGGAGTGAAGATTTTGCACGTATAAAATTAACAATACTCATTACTGTTTTCATAATTTTTTCCAAACACGGATCCAGTTTGCAGCAAAGGACGCTTTGATAAATAATACAATGGTACGATAATAGATCAGAGTTGCATTTAGGGTCATTTCTTAATCTTTGAACAAAGCCTTGATGTGCGCCAATCATCGCTTGTGCACCATCGGTTGTAATAGAGATAATTTTTTTCAAATTTAAATTTTCTGTTTCAAAATACAATACTACAGCATTGTACAAATCATTTCCTTTGCTGGTCCCTGATAACGGCAAAAGTGTTAATAACTCTTCGTAAAATTTCCCACTGATATTGCTCAAGTATCTCACGTGAATTATAAGCTTAGATGTATCTGTGATATCTCAAGGTTCATCCAAGGCTATAGAATAAAAATTAGCTGTAGATAGATCTTGTTTCAACTGATTGTGATTATCTTTGGCCAGTACTTCAGTATTTCTTGTGTTAGTGGATGCTGATATTGGGATATGACGAAAAGTTTCGACAATTTCCTTTTTATTTTCAAATAGTATATTTACAGATTGAAGCATACATTCTTTAACAATATCAGCATATGTAAATGGCTTCATATGTTTATCTAGTATCCACGAAATTTGTAAAGAAGCCTGTGCACATTTCTGTTGTTCAGTCATTGCGTGACTCAAAATTTGAGTTGCCGATTTATATTTCATTTTTAGATTTTTAGATTTTCAATTTTTGTTTTACGAAGGCCAGTACCCAATGGGAATTTTCGGCAAATGACTTGTGTGTCTCATAATGACGTTTGATATCAAACACTTTTTGAGCCACTGTTTGATTACACATCAAACAAACCGGTAAGGCACCTATTCTATCTGGTAAAATAAAACAATATAAGTCCATCCATTCAGGACAAAATTGTCTGTTTTCATTCTCTACTTTTCTTCTTTTTCTATCCATATTCAAATTAAAACAAAGAATAATATATTATTTAATTACGAAAATTAATAAACAAAACGGACGAACAAAAATTACGTCGCAGCGGACATCACCATCTCACCGATAACTGACGGATTGACGTGTTGTACGTATATTAATATGTGTGACTTAACGAGTTGTCGACTTGTCGTAATGAAATTTCAAATAAATAAAAAAACAGATAAGATAAGATATGTTTCACAGCTAGTATAATATTTGTTGCAACAGAAAAAACCTAATAATGCAGTAATAATGTACAAAGATAAGAAATTACTTCCACATTTATTATTACAACAGTCACCCTTGATAATAATTACGTATTAAATTATTAGCTTTTTCTCTCAGTCTGCGGGCCGCCATTTGGTGACCCCTGGTATACATTATAGGACATAGCACGTAAAAAATATCAAAAATGAAAATAAAATATGTGTATATAGGTATAAGAATTTTTAACCCTGAAATGTTGAGAAATAACTAAAAGTATAATTATATACGAGTAGAACACTTTTATACAATATTTATATATGTATAAAAATAATTTAATAATTAATATTATTAATTTATATTTGTTTTTGATTCCGATAATATTTTATACATTGAATTCTATTTAGTATAATATTATCCAAAGCACCCCATTATTCTAAATATTGATTTTTAAATAATATTATGAATATTTTAAGGTTAGTAACGTCAGTTTTTTCGATTTTCATTTTAAGCTGTAACCAATATATGTGGGTTTACATACTTACACATAACTCGTTTAAAAATTAAATATCGTTAAAACCATATCCTCTGTGCCTCTATAATATTACAATATTGTATCGTCACGATGTTTATTCCTTATCGTCTACACAGGACCAGCGAGTCATGCAGCAACTCGGGTACCGGATGGAAGAGATGATATTCACGTTGGCCGATCAAAATTTCTTTTTCAACGAAATCGAGGTGCGTGGCAATTTTTTAACAGACATTACGTTATTATAACAGCAAAAATAATACAAAGATATATACAACTAGATAGTCGACTTGACTTTAACATCGGTGTCGGTAAAATAGCTGACTTTTCTTATCAAAGAGGTCTGTGTTTTACAGTCTGTTCATTGAAATGTGATATGAAAATAACTTAAGTAATTAAATAAATTGGATTTTATCGTAGACCTATAAACTAGTTTATAGCTATTCGGTTCTTATCGATGATAAAATTGTTAACATATGGACCTCTTTGATAAATCAAGTCGGCCATTTTTCGGGATTAGAAACTTTACATCGCTGCTACATCATCTAGTTATGTTATTTAACTGAGAATACACCGAGATTTTAATTTTATAACCGTTTTGCGATTTGTGCGCAGGAGTGTGGTGGCGGTGACCAGGCACAGCACATCGACGACGCCGCGTCCGACGACAACGGCCAGGACCTGTCTGGCTACGACTTTGGTGCCGACGGGTTTTCTGCGTCCACAGCCTCCACCCAACATCACCAAAACCATTTTATCAACCAGCACCACTTCAATAGCACTGGTGCGAGTGCTGGCAATAATCACCAGCAACACCTGCAGTACCACCAGCAGCAGCAACAGCATCAGCAACAGCAGCAACACCATCACCCGCACCAACACCAGCAGTACCAGGCGCAGCCATATCAGCACCAGCAGCACCAGCAGCACCAGCACCACCACCTGATGGGTGCCGGCGGCGGGGGCCCGGCGGTCGCCAATCCGTCGTCCGCGGGCGGTCTGAGAGGAAGCAGCGGCCTGAGGGGTGGTGCTGTTGGTGGCGGTTCCGGCGGTGGTGGTGGCGTGGACTGGATGCGAAAGTTGGCGTTCCGGTACCGACGGGTCAAGGAATTGTACAACCAGTACCGGAACTCAGTCGGAGGTAATTAATATAAGCAATACCCTTATAGGACTACGAAATTATTTGATTAATTATTGGTTGTGTAATAATCGATTAGTTGAAAATCGAAAACGATCGGGAATAGTAAATAGACTATCTTATTGTCAGATAGCTATTATATTGATTGAAAATAAATTTTAGTGTTTAAATAATAGTAAATTTAAAAATAACCAAATTGTATAATACGAAAAAATAATTTATGTAAATATATTACTAATACTCGAGCAACAAAATAAGTAATACCTAGCAATAAATTAATCAGATTAAAACATATTTAAATAACATAATTTATGTCACCAAAGTAAAAGTAAAACTATCTCAGGGTCTAAATAATAATCTGACGATTGAAAGTAAGAGCTGGTAAAAACCACGTTTTATTATAAAAGTTTATTTCATACACAAAAGTGCATTAATTACAATATCATCTGTACAACATTACAGTTTACTGTAAAATATAATGTATACCTATCAAATTAGTACGCATGTAATTAAAAATATACCATCCGTTTGACATTCTTAAATATTATTGACATAAACAATAAAAAGTTTACGATTGAATATTAATTAATTAATTTTCTAAATCGATTGTTCCTCGACTTATAATAATAATAAAAATCCCTGATCGCAATGTATAGTTACTGATATTTTGGTGTTTACTTGGAACATATTAATAATCGAGCGTGGAATTCATCAATTAATAATTTATGCAATAACGTGCGTTTTTGAAATTAACTTAACTTGTATTGTTGTTTTGTTTTATATAAATGTATAAAACGTATTGCAATTTAAAAAAATAATGTAGGAATATGAGATTGATGGATAGTGGAAGGGTGACTAAAGTCTTGATAATATTAAATATTAAAATAATTTTCTTCGCTGTATTCGGTTTCAAAACACTTAGTTATCTAATTACAATATTAAATAAATAACAACATTACAGTAAATTATTTTTACTATTGCGCACTATTTAAACTTAAATTCATACATCGCTACGCCCGAAATAACTTAATAATATGAACTATGCATATTACATACATATGAAAAAACACGATAAAATTATAAAAAAAACAAATTAAACTAGAAAAATAAATTGTACCTATTTCCTTGTACTTTAATCTTAAGTACATTTTATAATATCATTATGATAAGCACTAAATTTAACACTTAGAAATTAAATATACAGTATAATTGTATTTTAGTACACTTATCCCAATAAGTAATATAAATTGAAAACCTTTATCAAAATTATATAATGTTATCAAGTACATTCCTGGTCTTGTAGTTTTGTAAAACTTTTCATTAATTATAATCATATTTAAGTAAATTAATTACGAGTTGGTTATGATAATAAATAAGATTCAATGATTTCTTTAAGGGGGCATCTATAATATTTTAAACTTTTAAAGGTGTGTTCGTACCGCATTGACAACGCATTTTTTTAAATATGTATACGATTACACGATTTACGCTTTAATATTATATTGTATAATAGTAATTACAAATTACGCAATCTTCAAATACAAAAATAAAGTACAGGTTAATTTATATCGCTTGTATATTATCTGATTTCCTAGACTAGTTTTATTTTTATTAAATTTATGATAATATTTTTAATCAATCGACAAATTTAATTACTTCATTACATTTTACATTCGATGATAATATTATTTTATTAAAAAAATATATAAATGTTGTGTTGTTAACTGTAATAATCTAAAATAATTTTAAAAATAAATAAATGATATATTATGCTTTGGGGCTATTACAATTTTTGGCGGACTTAGCCTCTAGCCACCCTATTTATGCCTTTGATATTTGACGAACGCATTTTTACGTTTTATGAAAATTTTCGATTTTTTTGTGTTATAGGGCTTTTAGGACCTGGCAAACGGGACGCTTGGCTTCAGCTCAGAAGTGACATCGAATTGCATACCGACGACTGGCTAACGATGGCTGTCAAGTGTTTAAACGTCATCAATTCTAGGTGAACTCATATGAGTATTAATAAAATATTATTCAATATACATTATACTAATTATTATTTTCTGTATTACGTTACACTGGTATACTTTGTTAGTTATGCTTATAATATAGTATTATTTTAAAAGGTGGTCTGGAGGTAGTAGCTTAAATTCATTTATTGTTGAGTATGATTCAATTGTTTGGAATCTGAAGAATGTGAACGTTTGCGAACAACTTGAACGCGACCTACACAGATTTATTAGCTTTGTAAAATAAACTTTTAATATAAATCGATCTCAGCATGGTCCTTTGTTCCTCAACTTATCTCATCACTCTCATGTTTCCTTTCTTCAAAAACTCCATTCTGGATTTATCAACACTCTTCTTCTTCTTGTACGCTTATAAATTTAAAGGTCCAAATCCGAATTTTCGTATAATAATTCTTGTTAAATCACTTGTTAAACCAATTATACCGGGTATCCCGCCCAGATGACAGGATGTCAGGATACACCTATGAAAATGTTTTTATTATTACTCTAGCTTAATGGGTTTGAATATCGACAGGTTTTAAGGAGTTAACTATAGTGTGACTGTATGTAAAAGTAATAGCGATGCACCAAATACCAATTATTTTGATTTTCATTGTAAAAACTACAATATTTTACCAATTGTATTATTTAACTAACCTAATTATCACATACAATTTCTGAAAGCATTTGAATTCGTCGTTAACTTTACTTAAAAAGGACTTTTTTTTATATTTTTTCACTTTTAAATTATTATCAAGCGTTTTTTTTTTTTGAATTATAAGTAATTAATGTTTATAAATCTGATGTTGAAGTGTTTTTGATTTAGTTCAATTTCAAAAAATTGAAAATGTCGTTTTCAAAATTGACTAATCACGAATTCAATAATCTTTTCAGAAGTTTTATCTGATGACTATAAACACTACTAGGTTAATCAATTCAATCATATAATTATCTGCATAAGATATAAGTATATATTGGTAGAAAACACATACCCAGAATTTGCCATCATTCGAATAAAATTTTATTTAAA
The DNA here is from genome assembly GCA_036289425.1 of Rhopalosiphum nymphaeae. NCBI lineage: Eukaryota > Metazoa > Arthropoda > Insecta > Hemiptera > Aphididae > Rhopalosiphum > Rhopalosiphum nymphaeae. The sequence goes on along the minus strand of JAZAQC010000007.1, from coordinate 9,431,656 downwards.
TAATATTTTATTCGAATGATTATTTCACAATTATTCGAAAAATTTTCAAACATAGTTATTTAAATAATTTTCAGTAATTTTATCTTTGTTAGCATATGGTTGATATTTTGGTAATTAAAATATTTACGTATTAAAAAACAGTAGTTAACATTGTATTTGAAGTTCACGATTGTAAATCATCTTTTATTTGAAATAAATAAAAATATACTATAAATAAAACAAATAAAGAACTCTTTGAAGAAGATTGTAGAGAGAACAAATAAAGTGCATAATACTGACGAGGTTTGATAAAAAAATTCGAAAGTGGTAGTGCTGGCAAAACGTACCTAAAGAATTCGAATACATTTACATTTTGTATTAGCATTGTGTTTGAAAATTATTCAATTACATCTTTATTCGAATAATTATTTAAATAATATTTTGCCCAACTTTGCAGGATCCTAACCTAACCTTATGTTTTTATCATAATAATATAATATTATTACTATTCTGTAACTACACTATGCTTTGGGACAGATGTGAATCTGTCATTAAATAAACAATAATGCTATACATGAATATTATACTGATCTCTACTTATGATCACCGTAGGCCTAACTGTGTCAACGTACTGGTTACCACCACGCACCTGATACCAGCGCTGGCCAAGCTGCTCCTGTACGGACTCGGACAACATTTTGCCGTGGAAAATGTGTACTCAGCCTCCGGTGGCGGTGGAAGTCCATCGACGGGAGGTGGTAAGTCCGGTGGTGGCAGCGGTGGCACTCCGGGATCTGCAGCATCGACCGGATCGTCAAAAGAATCGTGTTTTGACCGGGTGGTACAGAGGTACGGCCGTAAATGCACGTATGTGGTGATCGGAGATGGAGCTGAAGAGGAAAGGGCCGCCCGACAGGTATTTAACATCATAAAATAATTATTATTTATCTATCTGTAAAATCCGACTTCGCCAAAGAAAAAAAAATACGGTGCATGTCTCAGTTTTTACGAGCCAAAACTAAATTTCTGTGAGAACCCCTTAATAGCAACCGATGTCATTTCAAAAATAAAGCTATTAACACTCTCCGAATTTCAAAGACTGTGTATAAGATTTGGTGCTAATTTGTTCAATAACTTAAATAAAAGTCTAGAGTCCCATACATTAATTACTATATTTTAGAGATGGAACAATTTTTATTTAAAAACAATTACAGCAGATTGCCTATAACAAGCTGCGTATAGTTATATAATATACTTATCAGTTTTCAAGCATTATTTTATTGGTAATAATATAATTTGTGGATTTCAAAACGACAAATAAATACACATTTCAATTTAGTAACTAGGTATAAAAAATAGAATACAGCACAATAAACAGTGGCTTAATGCTAATCGTATAATTGCATAGAGTCCCAAAAAATAATATCTATATATTATATTATTTATAGTTAATTTGTCATTCGTTATTCCCAAACCGATTATTTTAAGGCAGAATATGACAAATAATTTCTATTGAAGCTCGGAAGATTAAAATAATAAATAAATGAGGCCCAGACAAAAAAAAATGTTTTTGTCAAATCTCTATAATTAATTAATTATACAATAATATAATTGATATATTTTGACGGTACAGTTTTCTGCCTTCCGTGGTCCTTGCTGACTGTTTTTCTAAGATCTTCTTTCCTAAATATATGCATTTTAAAGAAATTCTATTTATTTTAGTTTGACGTCAGTACCCCTAACCCCAACTCATGAACCTCTCATATCCTAGTAATCTACACCATATTGACGTTTTAAGTATGATATTGTGGGCAGTGATCAGATAGATATGTTTTTTCTCGTTTATTTCTTCGTCCTATTTCATATTCTTGTTTAGCATCTAATTGGTGGATCGAGTATTAAGCCTTATGTAAAATAATATATATCGTTTGGAACACATCATTTTGGAAGTATAGGAAAAACATTCGAAAAATAGATACCTAAGATATCAAAATCGTATTATAATACTAGAATTCATACACATTAATTACAACTCAAGTTTGAATCAAAATGTGAAATATTTATTACTTGTTAAGCACAAGCCATTAATGTTATAATTACTCGAAGTTCTAATTTTGAGTAATATTATTTCAATTTCTAACTGTCTTGCCTTTGCAGATGAATTTTCCGTTCTGGCGGGTGTCCGGTCATAGTGACCTCCAAGCTCTGTACAATGCCCTCGACATGGGATTCCTCTAAGCTGACTAGATACTACTAAACGGAAACAGCAGCATCATCAGTGACAACATCGGCAGTGTCGGCGGCAGCATCATCAGCGTCAGTGATATCGTCGTCACAGTTATCGTCGCTTATATACTAATAATATGTGTGAGATTTAACATAGAGACGACGTTATAATAAAATTATATAGTATTTTTTATTTTATAATTTAGTAGTATTGAATTGTTGCGTGTAAATAATAATATATTATATTATAAATAAATAACATAAACCACACGAGTATCGCGACAACGACGGTGTCGTGTATATAATAGGTAATCAATTGACAATTAGAAATGCCGTCGTAAGTATTATGTGTTTTAAAATGTTTGTATATTATTACGTTTTACTTTTATGTGCCTACAATGTTTTTAGAGTGACTGCGAGTTCGCATTTTTGTTCTCACGTGTAATATTTTATTATATATCATTATTACTCTGTACCGCTTGGAATTTATTGTTTTGCCTACTAGTTTTTTTTCTCGTGAAATCATCCCACTTTCTTTCCCCTAAGCAGACGATTATGTATAAACTTTGTGTAAGCAGGACTTATATTCGTTGTCTCGTATACCTATGTATATATTATATATTATGTATTTTTTTCATATTTTATTCCTATAGTTTATACTATATGTTGTATATAATATATTGTACTAGCTATTATATAGGTACTTGTTAAATATCGCACTGTAGTATATCGTATCATATTATTGTGACAAACTATAATGATTTAGGTACAGATAGTTTCATTAGTTATTCAGGTAACATCAAAATATCTTTTAACCGGATTACGTTGTACTGAATTGGAACTTTTTCGACGAACTAGGTAAATAGAAACATTTCAAATGTTTAACTCTCCCGGATGTGCATGCCTAGTATAACTTATATATTTTTTAATTAGGTTTACAAACAAGTTTTAATTATTATTACTTTTATTTAATAATTAAAATTGTGTAATATACTTAAATAATATATTTTACAGTATAAGTTAAATATTATTTAATACAATAATTCACAAAAAAAAAAGTTTTACCTTAAAAATGTAAATAAATCGATTTAACCATTTTAATAAATAAAAAAAAAAACGTATTCCTGATTAAATAAGAAATTGTTCTTATCCAAGAAATTTTTATTGTAGAGCAATACTCTAAAGATGACTAAAAAAAAATGACTTACCTAAATATAATATCAAAAGAGGCGTTTCTGTTAACAAAAATATAGTTTAACGGGTATGCACTTATCTATATAATATTATGTACCTAATACCCCATATTGTTTGTCAAGAAAAAAGTTACTATATTCAATCCAATGTAATCAGGTCGAAAAATATTTAGTGGTAATTGAAAAAATTCTCACACTACTGTATTTTATCTTTTACTGGTTGCAGTGTACTTATTGTTTTGACATAACGTAACCCTAATACTGAGCGTCATTATTTGACAGATATAAAAGCTGAGCGAATTGCTTTAATTTTTTGATTAGTATAAGTCGTGCTTAATGTTTACCAAGTGAAATTCTATTATTTAATACTGTTTAAAAAAATGTTGTTATTCAACTTAATATTCTACTGAGAATATAAAATGCATTTTAGTGTAGGTATAACTATAATCTCATATGCTTTATATTTTTTACATTATTATACTATGAGTGTATACTATTATAGTAGCTGGAACTCACTATAGTAAGAAAAACTTGAAATTGAATTTATCAGTTTTGATTATTTAAAAAAATAAAATGTATTATAAATCAGCCCTACCATTAATGCGGATTAATATAACTATTTTATTTTGTAAAAGTGAAATTTTACCAATTCGATCGAATGTACATATTTAATAAACGAAAAAGTCACAATATCGGACTGGAGAATTTAAAATACTTTATTAGTTACCTTCAGAAGTATTAAAAAAAATTGTTACTTTTTAAAACTTTTGGAGAGACGTTATAAATACAATATATATTACTGTTATATTGTTAATAAAAGCTGGTAGGTAATTAATTGTTATTTTGTTTTATACATCTTTATTCTAGTAAGGATATATTATTAAAAAAGTTTATGGTTTACAATAAGTAAGTAGCATACACTAAATCAAAAAAATAGTGGAGATGGGGAATAGCATATTGATCAATAGCAAAAAAAAGAAATAATCATTAATTATTTTTATCAGTTGATATTTGTAATGTTATGTAAACTCTGCAACTACAATAATGTTAGGTAAAACAAATTTCCATTATATTTTATTTATATTGTAAAATTATTATTATAATTACTAAAACAAATATTAATTATTACTTATTATTATTATGTAATATTATGTTTTATTAATAATCATAGCTTTAATCTGACCTATGTCCGCGTTAAAATATATTTATATTGCAAACAAATATAACACAACATTATACCTAATTGCTGAACGCAAGACAATGCTGTTAACTAAAAAAAATGTATAATATTATATTACATTAAAACAAGTACATATGTACGTGTGTATATTATATTATATATTATATTATTATGACGATGGAGTTGAATTTGTGGTGTTAAACAATTACTTTTTAAGGCATGTTTTTATTAACTTAGTAAAATTAAATATAAATTATTGCATGTCTTTACATAACAGTAATTAAAAAAAAAAAAAAAAACGTGAGTTTGAAAAATAATCGTTTATAAATACGATTTGTGTCTACTCAAAAATCTTTTAAATTGTAAATTTGATCAACATAAAATCTAAAACGATGGAAAACATATATTACATAGTAGTTGTATAGAAATATCATTTTTTAATTTGATAATTTGAAAGAGAAATATTTTGTTCAGTTAATAGAAAATATGTTACACTTCTTGTAATTTGAAATGCATTAAAAAAAAAAAAAAAATAATAATATAGTCAATAATATTATGTGCATGTTACCTACAAACAATATCTATTGTTATAAAGAACTTGGGTACACGACAACCAAAATTCTGATTCCCATTTGAGTTTTAATTCAAGTAAAAAGTGTTAACAAATTTTGCATAAGTGGAGTAATTAAAAGTAGTAAGAAAAATATTGCAATAAAACCTTATAAAATACTTCAAATACTTATTTAATAAGTTTATGGCATGCATTTAACTGGTTTGTAAAATAAATTATCAAATTAAAAGTATAATAATAAATACATTTTTTCAGATGCCATTATAGTACCTATATCAAATAACTAGTGTAGGTTATAAACCATTTTATGACTATAATATATGTTATATATACTATAGGAAATAAGTACTTCTGCAATCAAAGTAATTTGAATTAAATTTAAAATATTACTTGATATCTGCTACTTAAATCTTTGAATTACCATTTAGTGTGTGAATTACTAATGTACATGTACTTGATAGAAATAGTTAAAATTCAGATTAAATATTAGTCATTAAATATCAGTCTGTTGCAGAAGAAATATAACTATGAATATAAATAAAGATATTTTAAATTCCTATAAAAATTTAAAGCTGAATGATAGATAGTGGGCCCATTATAGCTACCTTTTAAATAAAAAATTAATTAATAAATTTAACCGAAAAATACTTGGAGCACTTGTATTCAGTGAAAATAAAATAAATGGTAAGTACTTAAAGTTTCAGTTAATAAAATGTTAATAATAATTTTTTTTATTTTGAAGAAACTATATTTGATAACTTATATATTATTAATTTTTGAAGAAAAACAATACATAAGACGCTTAATATTTAAACAATTAATAAAAATGTCAATAAATAATATTTATGTTGTCTTTGCTGGTTGTAGTTAGAATTCTTTATTTCAAATCATCATTTCACCATAATATCTAGAATAAAAAATATATAACATTGTTTAATAAACCCGCAGGACATTAATAAAAAAAAAAAAATATAGTGTTTATTTCTAATTATTACCTAAGTTTATGCAGCCACTTCCATCAGTTGTGAAATAAGCTTCAATGATTCTGAAAAAATAAAATTTTATTAAACAAGTAATATTCTGGTTAAATTATTATATGTTTAAAAAATTTAAATTCTTAAAACTTAACACAACAGCATTGAATAAATCTGTATAATGCACCATTAGATCACATAATATGCTCCTAGCTACTATCCCTATTTGTTAGTAATTACAAATAATGAGATAAATGATTGGCTAGTGTAAAAAAATTAAATAATAGTAAACATACTAATAACAATAATATAAAAATGAATAATGTTTATTTTAGTTTTCTAAGTGTTGAAATGGGTGGACTGGTATCAAACATTTAATATTTTTATTTAATCAGCTTTTATTTATGTTTGAACGAAAAGTATTTACATTGTAGTGGGTCAGCAACTAGATGTTGATGCAGTGTGATGAAGTGGGAGTAAATAAAATTGACAAAAATATTTCTAAGTGTTTTTTAAATTGAAAATATTGATCCAAATGACAAGATTCTGATGTAGACTGATGTGAATGTGGTTGCTTTAACTCTGCCAGAGTCCTCTCCAGAACCCCCCTATATAGTAGGTTACCCATGAACTACTTCTCATGTCCCTTCTGGCCTAATCCAAGTGCATAATTACATTTTCACGCTATCACGCATTTCAGGATGCACGTGCGATGATTAATCTCTGTATAACGTCCGGTGACACTCTGTCCACGCGCAGGTGATCAACCACAATCACCGCATCCGATCTTCTCAGAACTCAAAATATGATTATGAATATCAATTATAATTATAAGCCTACAATCTATCGCGGTATTCATTCATCTCCAGTTCCAAAAGTTAAAGTCATAGGGGTTTATGACTCTCTTATTATTATCGTCCGTAGTGTTTAGGTCTAGTACATTGTTGCTCAGGTATAATGGCTACCTTCCCATTATAAATTAGATTTTAATTTCTATGTCGTGGTATCCTTATTGCGTGTTATGTTATTCTAATATATTAATGATCGTTATCCTCATACTTATATCTACGTCACAGTATTCTTATTGTGTTTTATATTATTGGAATGAGATATCAGAACACGTAGCACCATGCATTGCTCAATCTTGTTCCCTTTCAAATCCATTCACAGATACCGCAGATACAACGAGTCGAATGGAACTTTTTTTGACACATACTGTACCGATAATCGACCCTTGTTTGAACATTTATCATTGGCAGTATTGGCAGTAGACTCTGAATCGCAGCCATTTACAATCAGGAATCTGGTAGCGATGGGCTCTAAAACGTAACCGAAAAACAAAAAAACGTGTATAATTTATTACTAAATACGGTATCTTCAAATTACATTTATAAGTTTGTACATCAACACTTTTTGTGTCATTTACTAGAAGAAATGGTCTGCGATGATTACTTACCAAATGATAAAAAAATATTCATCGATTTTTACATTTTATACCCCAAACATTATTTACAATAATAATTCATAACAATTAAGAAAACACAACACACGTATATATCAGTATTATCAGACAGTATCAATTTTATCAGAAATACGATAAAACCCACCGTCGACTGGATCTCGTGCAGCTATCAATGCACTCGGTGCAAAACACTGGCCGAGTGTAGTGATGCGAAACGTAAAAATGTCATAAATAGTGTACACTATATAGTGTATATAGTGTTCCAGGTGGAACATGCGTAACGTGCACCAGTGCAACGGTGCAGAACGGTGGAAAACGCTATTAGTTCGTGATTCACGATCAGCAAACATCTTATCAATCGTTATACAAAATCACTGAAAATTACTAAGATATTATTATTTTATTGTTATAATTTATAAAAACCAAACCTCCAAATGTTTAAAAAACTTAAATTTATAATTAATAATTTCTCGATGAGTATTAATTTTTCGACTCCCTTTTTGGGGACTAAAAATACACCCAGAGGTCCTTTCTATAGGATTCGTCGAAAAAAGCGTGGGACGCAGGGGGGGCTAAAACGTACTCATTAACATTTAGCAATTTTACGTAATTTTTTCAACAAAAAAAAGTGTTTTCAATCACAAAACTTTACCGCCCAAACACTTCCATGGTATTAATTTCTGCAAAGAACTCGTCAAAGGCTTCAGCTTAACACAATTGATGTTTTCAATTTTTGCAAGTGTCACAGGGAAAACGACAATCATGTTCCGGAGTCCATAGAAATAGGCCGTAACCGACTTTTTTGTCATTACGTCCCTATGAAACGCGTAAAGAAAGTCAAACTCAAAAGTAAAACAACGGTTGCATCATGAAAATAATCATGAGTTGGTGTACCAGATACATATTTTCTTATCTGCAAAGGTAGGTACTATAAACTACATTTCATATGTTTACTAAATATAGTACCTGTTTTATTAATATAATTTTATATTTTTGTAGTTTTTTTGAGGTAAAACATGATGAAGAGCATAAGAATGAGATTTCTAACAGTAGTATAAGTGATGAAAGTGTCATTATAAAAAAAATAAAGATGTTCAGAATAATTCTGATGTTATATGTATGACAGATTTTATAAAGTAATTACTGTTTTTTATCATATTATCTTCTCATGTAATAGGTACCTACATGGGTTCCTAAGTATTGACCGTACTTTTCTCTTTCTTTCGCAATATATATTAATTTGAGTGAAGGATTCAGATATATCTCCACCCATTATAGCACGTTTATTTTATCGACTTATTGGGACCATGACTTGTGATAGTTATTTTTTAATACATAACTACCTACAATTTGTCTGTATTATAGAATTTTTGCTTTGAATTTGAATAAGTGATCAAATTGCAATCTATACTGTACTAATTAATTATATTTCAAAAGATTGGCTTACATTAAGGTTAAAATTTCATATTAACTCAATATCTGTATAAGTACAATACTCTGTCTGGCTTTATGTTTCTTCTTCTCCATTTAATCACAATAAAATTTTAACTAATTTTAATTTATTAGTATTGATTATTAATTTTTAATTATGTATTAAATATTTTTAATGCAACATAATAATTCTATACAACTTTTTATTGGTAATTGAATTGTTTCCATATTTTTTTTAATAAACTAAATATTATTCTTTTATAATCTATGACCATAAATACTTATTTGAAAATGAAAAGATCACTAAGCCATGCATTGAATGTATTTTTACGGTAATCGGAATAAAACTCCCCTGGAAAAAAAAACCCCGACAAAGAACCTCGGAAAAAAATCCCCACATTTCAATTTTTTAAACGCTAATTACAAAATTGTTTATAATTAATTAAATAATAATAATTTATTTTTATAAAACAAAATATGTTTATCGTTTATCATTTATAAATATACAATATCACAATACATAACTACAAAACTTGGACATGTAATAAAGAAAGAAAAAAGATTGAAAGAACTTTGTACTAGATTTGTAAACAATAAAATAAATATTTCCGATTTTTTAAACTCAATAAACCACAATGACTAGAAAAAAAAGTAATAATTAAAAAATAACACATGTAAATACATTATTAACAATTATAATTATTGAATTTATTATTTTTATAATTTGATGTTTTTGCAATCATTCAAAACATCTGTATTTTTTGTATATGATAAATTTTAATTTTTAAAATATGTATTGTGACATTGTATATTTATAAATGATAAACCTATTTTGTTTTATAAAAATAATAAATTATTATTGTTTAATTAATTATAAACAATTTTGTAATTAGCATTTAAAATATTGAAGTGTGGGAATTTTTTTCCGAGGTTCTTTGTCGGGGTTTTTTTTCTGTAGATTTTTTTTTCCGTATTTAATAATAAAATAATGTAATCATTTTATTTTATTTTTCATTTACATATATTTATTTGGTTCAATACATAGACTATTGGTAATAATTAAATGATATATTTTACAGTGCTAATGATGATGATTATGTACTTGAAAATAAGCAAAGTATTAAGGATCTACTTAAATATTGTGATCCTCCAGTTTCACCTACTAGTTTTTTTATTTTGAACTATAAAGAAAGTCATATTATCATGTAGTACAAATTATAAAAACCAGAATATTGTTGTCAGTCCAACTACATATAATATATTAAAGTATGTACTTTAGATAAATATTTTGAAATTGTTTTTATTTATTATTTTGATTACAATTTAGATATAATAATGATATTACTGTGATACTATAAATTATGTTAAATATTGTATTTTTTTTTTTTTTTTTTTTTTTTTAGTTTAGTTAAGGACACTTTGATATAGTTTGGGGAGTAACAAGTGATGGTAATACATATGCCAACTTGTTCACTATGAAGATTCTTAGTTGTAAAATTGGTGATAACTATTGTGGAAAACAGTGCTGGTTTAATTATTCAATTGACTGTCATATGCTAATATTGGCTAGAAATACTTTAGATTCTCTAAATTACGTTTTGGAGTTAAACAATGGTTTTATTAAAAGGGAACATATAACAAATATTTATGATGAACAAAATAAACTAACTTTAAAGTTTGCTAACAAAATAAGTGTGGCTCATGTCCATTGAACAAATAATTAAGTGGTGGTGAAATATGCTGCTTAAACAATAAATATGTCTACTGCGGATATTCTAGAATATTTGAGTAGTATTAAGTATCCTAAATTTAATAATGTACAGCAGAATTTTGTAATCATAGATAAAATTTTTGAAAGTTTAGAAATATGCATTTATATGTACTAAAACTTTAAAACTATACATTAAAAAAGAAGGAGTCATTTGCAATTTTTGAAATAGCAAGAAATATCCATTTCATATGTTTAATAATTTTACATTGCAACATTTCTCATGTATTTAATATAGTGAAAAAATATGAATAATTACATTTTTTATTAAATTTTGATGTTTTCGTATTATTTCAATAGAAAAAAATGAAAGTAAATAAACAAATATTAAATTTAAGAATATTAATATACTATACAAAATAGAGAAACGCATACTTATGCCAAGTACCAAAAAAAACCTCAGAATATGCAAAATAAAACTTCACATGCTTATAACCAGTGCCGTCCTAAGGCTAGGGCGGTCATCTTGGACTTCTCATATGGGCCCCCCGCGCTCACGCACTTGTAAAAGTTTTTGTAGGCATCGCAAAAAAGAGTTATGCCCTGGGCCCTGCAAATTGTAGGGACGGCCTTGCTTATAACCATGGTGGACAAGTTGGCATATGTATTACCATCACTTGTTACTCCCCAAATTTTCAATCCTGATTTATGTGAATGATTTAAATCAGTTTTTACTAGTTCAGCTTGTACCGCACCTGTAATTTTATTTTGCAAGATTTAACACATTAAAAACTTCAACAAAAAATCCAGGTTCACCATTTACAGTGGAAGTCCAATTTCGAACTGACTTTGAACTAGGCAATTTTAAAATTGATGTACAAAGTTAAACATGTTTAATTATAATGTTATAGTGTTAATAATACTCATAAAATATAAGAAAAAAAATATTATAATAAATAATGTATTTTTATCATTTTAAATGTACCTATGTTTATGGATGGAGTAATTTTTTATGATATTGGATATACATTTGGCTGTATGGATCATCAAAATAAATTGACTAAATATATAGTCAAATTGTATTTAAACACTAAAATGATCTTTGTCTGCAAGCAACATAATAATCAAGTATCCGACACAAACAAAAACGAAAAATGATTAAAAAAAATTTCTAAATTAAAAGACCTATATTATATTATTTATATATATTATATATACCATACCTTTTAATAGATACTATCTAATATAAAGACAAATAAAGCAAATTACCATATTAAATATCATTATAAATTATGTGTGTTAGGTATTAAACACACCGTTATGTTTTATAGATGCATATTGTTAAAATACTAAATGTATTAATAAATTGTTAATTATTAAACTTATTACCTACTTAAATAGTTAAATTGCTCATTTTATGTATTTAAGTAATAACAATTTATTATTATTCTCTTACGGGTAGGTAGGGCACTTAGTGGTGTATTTTACTAGATTTTCAATTTTTGATTACTTTACTATTGGCGAGCGGATGAAACCTTATCAATTCACCTTGCATGGTATCATTGCAAATCATTACCATATGACTAAAATAATGAGAAATCGTTTATTATATTTTCAAAACTTAGATATAAAATGAAAAGTTTTTATAAATTTCCAACTACAAAATTACATGTTATTTAAATTATAATGATCAGTAACAGTTGATTGTTGTTTCAAGTCGATCGCACGATTATCGATTTTTAATTAATTTTTTAATGAAAAGTAAACCGTCAAAATTCAATATATTCGGGTAGGTTATGCACCGCGGACTGGATCATCGTATTTATCTACTAATGGATACATATTTTGTGATTTCACATAATTTTCCCGACCCTCCGCATCGCATATCACTTCCTAGTCCAATAATTTCTTAAATATCTACAGCTTTTACTATGTTTTACATGTATAAGACAGAGACAACATTTGTGAGTGTAGTGTTCTCTTAATGTTATGAGTGTAATATTATATGGTAAGTGTTCGCATTTAGAAAATCGTAGTAAAACAAGTTATGGTTTGAAATAAAGGATTCTAACTACAATCAGCAAAGACAACATAAATATTATTTATTTACATTTTTATTAATTGTTTAAATATTAAGCGTCTTACAGATTATTTTTCTCCAGAAATTAACAATACTGTTAGTTTTTAAAATAAAAATAAAATTTACAATTAAAATTTTATTGAATAAAACTTTAAGTACTTAGTATTTAATATTTATTTTTATTTTCACTGAATACAAGCTATGATTATTAATAAAACATATTACATAATAATTATTATTTGCTTTAGTAATTACAATAATAATTTTACAATATAAATAAAATATAATGGAAATTTGTTGTAAGTTCATACCCTAAAAATTGATTACATAAACATGCACTTATGCAATAAAAACTGGCAAAATATGCATTGAAATATGCTTTTAAAAATTTCAGAAAAATTGCAATCATATGCACTAAAAATCTAAAATAATACATTAAAAAGAAGAAGAAATTATTTACAATTTTTGAAATAGCAAGAAATATCCATTCATATTTTTAATAATTATATTTTCTAACAATTCTCATATACTTAAAATAATATATAGTATTACTTTTTGCTTTTTTGTAGGATAATAATACTATCATGATCAGTATAAATAGCTGCTGATAGAGAAATATTGTTTAATGCATTTAAGTCATTAACCACAATATCAAAGTGTCCTTAACTAAACTAAAAAAAGAAAATCTATGTTATCTATGATTACAAAATTCTGCTGTACATTATTAAATTTAGGATACTTAATACTACTCAAATATTCTAGAATATCCGCAGTAGACATATTTATTGTTTAAGCAGCATATTTCACCACCACTTAATTATTTGTTCAATGGACATGAGCCACACTTATTTTGTTAGCAAACTTTAAAGTTAGTTTATTTTGTTCATCATAAATATTTGTTATATGTTCCCTTTTAATAAAACCATTGTTTAACTCCAAAACGTAATTTAGAGAATCTAAAGTATTTCTAGCCAATATTAGCATATGACAGTCAATTGAATAATTAAACCAGCACTGTTTTCCACAATAGTTATCACCAATTTTACAACTAAGAATCTTCATAGTGAACAAGTTGGCATATGTATTACCATCACTTGTTACTCCCCAAACTATATCAAAGTGTCCTTAACTAAACTAAAAAAAAAAAAAAAAAAAAAAAAATACAATATTTAACATAATTTATAGTATCACAGTAATATCATTATTATATCTAAATTGTAATCAAAATAATAAATAAAAACAATTTCAAAATATTTATCTAAAGTACATACTTTAATATATTATATGTAGTTGGACTGACAACAATATTCTGGTTTTTATAATTTGTACTACATGATAATATGACTTTCTTTATAGTTCAAAATAAAAAAACTAGTAGGTGAAACTGGAGGATCACAATATTTAAGTAGATCCTTAATACTTTGCTTATTTTCAAGTACATAATCATCATCATTAGCACTGTAAAATATATCATTTAATTATTACCAATAGTCTATGTATTGAACCAAATAAATATATGTAAATGAAAAATAAAATAAAATGATTACATTATTTTATTATTAAATACGGAAAAAAAAATCTACAGAAAAAAAACCCCGACAAAGAACCTCGGAAAAAAATTCCCACACTTCAATATTTTAAATGCTAATTACAAAATTGTTTATAATTAATTAAACAATAATAATTTATTATTTTTATAAAACAAAATAGGTTTATCATTTATAAATATACAATGTCACAATACATATTTTAAAAATTAAAATTTATCATATACAAAAAATACAGATGTTTTGAATGATTGCAAAAACATCAAATTATAAAAATAATAAATTCAATAATTATAATTGTTAATAATGTATTTACATGTGTTATTTTTTAATTATTACTTTTTTTTCTAGTCATTGTGGTTTATTGAGTTTAAAAAATCGGAAATATTTATTTTATTGTTTACAAATCTAGTACAAAGTTCTTTCAATCTTTTTTCTTTCTTTATTACATGTCCAAGTTTTGTAGTTATGTATTGTGATATTGTATATTTATAAATGATAAACGATAAACATATTTTGTTTTATAAAAATAAATTATTATTATTTAATTAATTATAAACAATTTTGTAATTAGCGTTTAAAAAATTGAAATGTGGGGATTTTTTTCCGAGGTTCTTTGTCGGGGTTTTTTTTTCCAGGGGAGTTTTATTCCGATTACCGTAAAAATACATTCAATGCATGGCTTAGTGATCTTTTCATTTTCAAATAAGTATTTATGGTCATAGATTATAAAAGAATAATATTTAGTTTATTAAAAAAAATATGGAAACAATTCAATTACCAATAAAAAGTTGTATAGAATTATTATGTTGCATTAAAAATATTTAATACATAATTAAAAATTAATAATCAATACTAATAAATTAAAATTAGTTAAAATTTTATTGTGATTAAATGGAGAAGAAGAAACATAAAGCCAGACAGAGTATTGTACTTATACAGATATTGAGTTAATATGAAATTTTAACCTTAATGTAAGCCAATCTTTTGAAATATAATTAATTAGTACAGTATAGATTGCAATTTGATCACTTATTCAAATTCAAAGCAAAAATTCTATAATACAGACAAATTGTAGGTAGTTATGTATTAAAAAATAACTATCACAAGTCATGGTCCCAATAAGTCGATAAAATAAACGTGCTATAATGGGTGGAGATATATCTGAATCCTTCACTCAAATTAATATATATTGCGAAAGAAAGAGAAAAGTACGGTCAATACTTAGGAACCCATGTAGGTACCTATTACATGAGAAGATAATATGATAAAAAACAGTAATTACTTTATAAAATCTGTCATACATATAACATCAGAATTATTCTGAACATCTTTATTTTTTTTATAATGACACTTTCATCACTTATACTACTGTTAGAAATCTCATTCTTATGCTCTTCATCATGTTTTACCTCAAAAAAACTACAAAAATATAAAATTATATTAATAAAACAGGTACTATATTTAGTAAACATATGAAATGTAGTTTATAGTACCTACCTTTGCAGATAAGAAAATATGTATCTGGTACACCAACTCATGATTATTTTCATGATGCAACCGTTGTTTTACTTTTGAGTTTAACTCTATTGAATCCTGCTGCATGTCATAGGTCCATGACAAAGAAGACGAAACCTTTTGTAAATTACTTGTACTGCTTCTAACAATACCTAATGTATTATATTTTTTAGATAAACTGATCAACTTCGTTGACCCGTTTCTTCTATGCTAGGCCCCCGTGGCAATTAACTAAAAAAAATAATACCAATGATGTAACATTATACATTGATTTATTGACTTGGATAAATTAGATTATTAGAAATATTTATTTATATAAAATATAATCAATTTAAACTTTACTAAGTCTGTGGAAGTATTCTTTTAGATATTTTAATTTTTTAATCATAGACTAATAATCACACTAATAAGTAATAACTACTAATAGTTAGCAAGTAATATCATATTATCACATCAACGTCTCAACAAAATATTAAAACAAAATAAATAATAATAAATATATATTGGCGGAAATTGAAATTAAATAGTAAATAGTTTTAAAATTCAAACTCAAACTATAATAATATTATATCTTTACTTATCGACTACCTATTACTAAAATATTCTACAATATTATTGTAAATTTTGTTTTAATCGTATCGTCGACTAGTGATATTCACTAAATCGTACCTATATCTTAAATCGTGGTACTTAAGTAAATTTATTAAAATAAAAAAGTTCTATCAAATCACAACTATAATTACGATTCTGTAAATTTTTATGGCATAGAACATAGTAATTTATACAACATATAACATGTAAATATTGACTATGTCAATGTATGAGAGGTAAATTATCATTAGTATATGTAATTAATTATCGCTCCCAGTAGAATACAACTTTCGCACACACATATCAAAATATCGCGGAGAATAAAAATATATTAATCTACATAAACATAACTACTGAAAGGCGAAAGTGGTAGTAAATTAAACATTCTTCATGTGATTCGATTGTAATTTCAAAAACAAAAAAAAAATGATTTAATTCATAAGTTTTTAAACTATGTTATATTAGAAATAATTTTCCACATAAAATGTGATATGCCTAAAATAAATGCAAATTAATGCAATTTTTTCACAGCATTTTTAACATAATATCTTTATTGTATGCTTCTTTAAGGTTGAAAATAAACATCTTTCTAAATAGCCTGGATATTTTTTCAAAGAATTTTTACATAAATTTAATCAATAATCGGATATGCAAAGTATGTGTAATTTTCCATTTATTACCCATTGGTCTAAAACGTATGAAAAATATATGTATGTGCTACGATTCCCTTAATATTAATTTACTATTTACACATCGATACCGCACTTACGTACATGTCATATGAATTATCTAAATATTACTCCTTACAAAATAAAACACTCCAGCCCCCTTTATGACTATACGAGTATATTTGGATGAATTATTTAAAACGTTTTAAGACACTTTTTGTACGAAAAAAAAATAGGAAATACTTCAGTTGGTTAATGGTTTTAGCAACGCAATTTTAGCTGTAAATAAAACTTCATACTTGTATATAGTGAAATGGAATTTTAAATGTAAATACATATTATTTTTATTTTCTATAAGCATAATAAAGTTACCAAAATATTTTATACATTATTTGCAATTATAACATTTGAAAATTTAAAATATTGCTATTTTTAACATGTATCTGATTCTGGGTTGGGTAGTGGGTATAGATATTTTCTCTGACCGATTTTGGGTATCTAACTCATATCACTATTTATTATTTACTATATTATTACTTTACAGTTAATATGCTAATAATTCATAATAAACAGCGATATATTATATTTTCGGTTTAACCTGAGGTTTTAAGTATATAACTTAATTTAAAATACGTACATTTCAAATAATGGCGAAAACCTCAAAAACGGCAAAAATATACACATATTGTGATTCATAAACCTTCCTTTAAATGGAGAATATCGAAAAATTGTTTATGTATCACCATCTAAAAACAATTAAGGAAAACGGATATTTTCAGATAAAACCAGCAGGTATTAGAACAAATTGAAATTATCATAATTTTTAAACTCAAAACAAAACTAACGTTAGATACTTTAAATGTTCTCCAAATTTTTTATTTACATAATAACTCACATAAAATGTTTATATCGTTATATATTTATATTAAACATATTATTGTAAACATTAGAAAGACTATTTTTATATTTTTTTGAATAATTCACAGTTCATACGGTGGAATTTATGATACTCGAAGGCCTTGTGCACGTACCTCCTGCCATTGACCACGGTAGTATGTCACTATTTTACTACGTACAATCGACGGTCCTTATCTACCGTTCGTTAATAGTTCGTAATATTGCGCCGTCGACGATAACGATACGGGGAACAAACCATAGAGCAGTGTTTCTTAAACTTTTTTACCCGTGGAACCCTTTTTGATGTCCACTTTTATCGTGGAACCCCTATACATTTTACTTTAGCTTTTTAGTTTTTTTTTAGGGTTTTTTTTTGCAAATAAATTATAATTATATAATGATATCGTGTTAAAGGTATTTAATTTAAAAAAAAAAAAACATTTAAAATAAAAATAATCACAGTAATCACAGTTGTATTTATATAATATAATACATAATAACACTTTAATAATAATCAATTCATACATGTACAATATTGCTAATATTAGCATTTATCAATGAAAGTTGTAATAGCAGTTGAGCTTCGTGGAACTTTGGGGTTCGCGGAACACAGTTTAAGAAACACTGCCATAGAGTAATAATGTCAATGGAACAAACGCACGACTCGATCGCGACGATCACTCTCACTCGGCGCCGAGTAAATTTGGTCATCGTCGTTATGTTGGACTGTGTCGTTATCGTGCCGCTAGATGGCGTTACTAATTCCGAAATCTGTTTTCTGCGCAATCGTCAACGTTAATTTACTTGATACTTTTATGAGCAATAATATATTTAACATTTCTTGAAAACCAATGTTCTTGTAATTTTCCATACGCGTAAACAATAAAAATAATCATAGTATCATTTGATATACTTGCTATGATTTATATATTTTTTTATTGTTATTATTGTTATTTTAACAAAATAAAAAAACAAATAAAATGAATAAATAAATAATAATTTTTAGTTTTTTATAGTTATTATATGTAAGAACTAAAATTGACAAGTAAACAGAAATAAAAATAAAAGTCGTATTTATTAATAGAATCGGTGTCTCTAAGATTTAGCAATTTTACCATTTTTACAAATTTATTGATATATATATTTTTTTTAATTCTCCATTTTTTATAAATCATTCATTGATCATTGAATTCAAATTTAATATATACGCACATTATAGTGACACAGCACTACTCTTCAATTACAATACACCGAGTTACTTACTATTTCCTGTTTTGTTTGTAAGTACAACGTGCCTATATTTCTTACTATAATTCAACATCAACAATATACACATGCGTTTGAAGTGCAATCTCTGAAAAAATTGTAAAAACCTAAAACTTGTTAATTATTTTGTTCCTAGTATTATGTAAAAATGTTTAATACATTTGTAATTGTATTACTTAAAGTTTAAGTCTTATTTAAAAAAATAAAATTTAAAACCATTTATTAATTAGAAATTATTTTAACAGAAATTAAACAAAATCTGAAATTATGCCACATTATTTTTTTTATAAACATTTGTAGTACAACATTTTATATTCAAAATTAAGTTTTTAAAATATGTTAACAAATTTTAAGGTATTTTCAGACATGAAATATTCATTTTTTGATGCATTTGCATTCTGCAATAAAACATTTAGAAAAAAATAAATAAAAATTATGGTATTTTCAGATAATATGAAAAATATTAATATTTAAAAATTTTGTTTTTTGCTTTAAATGTTGATTTAAATTTTGATGTATAAATATAAATTTGACACATTCATTATAGATATAACGAGACTTGACATTTAGTCAATGACGAGGTCAACACGTTCGAGTCTACGACTTTACAACAGAGTATTTACTATTTACCTATACTTTCTCATTTCATATTACTGTTATGTTTCAAAACGATTTTTCAGAATAATATAAACATTCATAAAGCAAATAACATTGTAACTGAAATAACTACTTAATAATATAATATCTGTACAAACGGTTCTGCGCTCGACTATCGTGAAAGCCTGCAATATGTAGGAACTGTATATTATTGTTAAATATTTGTCAATGTCGTCGAAAATCCTGCAACCAATAAAATACTCGTACATATACAGTTGAGCACTGTTTTATTATTTTCGTCTATTCAACACGTCAGACTTTTTATTAAAAACCGTTATATCTTACACCAGAAAAATAATGTTTTTGGTTGCTTTTTTTTCGATTGCTATTGTCATAATAATATAAAAACATACCATACATACCTAATCACAATTCACAACACACTATAATATTACATTATTATATTATTATTATCTAAGGCATGATGCAGCGTTGTCAGAGCTCATAATATGATTACGTTTTATCTTATCATTATGTATATATAAATATATTTTTTTTCGTGTATGTTTCGTTGTTTACTATACGTTATTGGAAACGTGATAATTTTTTATACACAGACAAAAATTAAACGGGATGTTTGAAACGCAACTGAAAAATAAAAACCTCCGTCATAACAGAGATAAAGTTCATTCTAACTCTAACGTTTAATATTTTAACTACATTGATCTACGACCTCACAATATAAGTCGCGACCTATACAAAATACGAAAACACGTTTTCAAACACAACATTATAGAAGTATTATAATTTATAAATTAACAATCCCGAGATTACGTAACAATATCGAAAACGGTACTTATACTGGTACTATAGGCCACGTGTAATAGGTATGGTGTTTGTTGAAAGTACAATAGTAGTATACATTAAGTACATTCGACATTATGTGTCTTTTAGTGTATATTTTATTCCAAAATGTCAGCTGATACGTCGGCAGAACTGTTTCAAGTTTACAACAGCGGTTAACATCATCGTGACCCAATTAATTAAATACAATACATAAGTAATTTTATCAGATTACACTGATTAATAAACGTATTAGCATAAGTGAACTAGTTATTTTAAAACAAATTAATGAGTTACTTAAGTTATGAACGTTGAGTTATAAGTAAACGATTAAGTACTAAGTTAATATTATAAACAATATAGTAAAGTTCGAAATGAAGAAATTTATGAGCTTGACTTAGTTAAAAAATTAAAAAACTAATATTGTTTAATAACCACCTGTATTACACATGGGAAATGGTCATATTATAGCAATTTTTATTTTTATTTTTTAAATATTTTATTGGAAATGCATCCTATATTATTCCTTCTTTTAACTATTGCACACTAATTGTAGTAGCTTAAGCAATCACTCTTGTGTCAACTATAACAGTTCACTTGCTTATTGAATGAATATTTTATTAGTTTATTTAAGACCATTGTTGTTAAACGCAATCAAATAAAATATATTAAATGATTATAAGTCTAATATAATGGATTGATATAAATAATATGATTTAATATAGGGTAGGTATATATTTTCTTTTCAACTGAAATAAGCATTGCCAGTATAATAAATATTTTAACTACTCGTTCTTAAATTATTTTAAGTTCATTAAACAATTATTAACTAAATGCTATTATATTAAAATGTTAAAATAATTTACATCTTTATAAAATACTTTAATATAGACTGACAAATCGTTTTTGCTCAGAATCATTTTTAGTATACAATGATATATTATTGAATTCAAATTTAACACATATATTACAGTGATCCATTTCAAATCTTTATTGTATAAAGCAGAGTAGTAGCTATATTTTTCACCTTTTAGATTTTTAAATGAACGATGAATGCTTTGATTTTAAAATGATTTTATTTTTTATGTGTCTGTAAACAATGTAAACACGATAAGTAGTCTATAACATTTTTGGATTTTCAAAGTTTTTTTGAGGTGGTTTATGGTGGACAATTTTATATAGTTGGTACTTTGGGATATCAAAAGAAAACAATTATTTTGGTGTAACTCGAAACCGATCAACTCTATAGAAATATTACATTCTTACAAAATATGTATGTAATCATTTTCTATTTACGATAAAATTAACTTTTTTGAGCTTATTATAAACAAAACTCTTCATAAGTAGGAGCTATCATGAAATATACTTAGTGATATAGGCTCGTTTTTTTTCTATAATGATATTATATCATTGAATTCAAATTTAACATACCTAATGACAGTGACCAACTTGACACCTAATGTTCAGCAGTGCGCAGTACCTACTAGCCACTTTTTTATATTCATTGTTACGTTTTAAAAACATTTCTTTCGTGTTTTTTAACAGTTATTATGATGCATTTCCTTATGTTCTTTTTAGAACGTAAACATCCGGGTCTTAAAGCTTATCATGATGTCTATATACAAAAAGAATTGATTATGCTAATTGTGCTATACCTATAAATCGATATGTTATATTTATAATAATATTATGTACATATTCGACTTTTAGACATATTCACGTGTTCATAAAGAATATAAAATAATAGCGTGTACAATACTCGTAATATCTAAGCTCAATTTAGGATATTATATAATATTAGGGTTATTGTGTACGTGTTATAGTTTGTAATATTAAGTCGATGAGCTGTAAAATTGACGTTTGCGATTTTTTAAAATTTCTAATAATATTCAACGGTTTTTTTTTGTTTATAAATTACGTTTTAGTAGATGTGCTAAGTACCTATTGTAGTTTAATTTGATCAACTACATGTCGCATCTTTTTTTTTTTTAGAAAATAAGGCTATACTATTACCCCAGACATCAGACACATATTAAGTTAAGTAAGACGGGAATTGTAATAAGATAAAAATAGAAGTGCGATCGAAGTGATTTTTTTTTTTGTTTAGTTATAACAGGGTTGATTAAAACTTTTGCTCTTCTCTTAAAATTGAAATAACAGTATTACGTATATACATACTTCTCGTACTATGCAGCATAACGATATTTTTGTATTCATTATAATATTATATAAAAACAATAAAAATACTAATGCTAATACAGTGAAATATATTGTCAACCATATTATGTACCTATAGATTTTGGTATATGACTTGGTATTCAACCTATAGATCTTTTAAAATTTTAACTTTTAATTTGTAATTAAATATTTTTATAAATCATCTTAATCTTACAAATTTCTATCAAGGTATCTAGTAATAATGATCTATTTTGTCGTTTAATAGTCAGTTATTATTATTATTATTATTATTAATATATTATTGCTAAGTAATAGATATATCATTAATTATTATTGGTATGATTATAATAAATGATAAACCATCATTTTTTTTAAATACAATTATTTAGTTATATTTTAATATTATTAAAAAAAAAAAAAAGAAATTGAAATCGTTTTAAACTATTTTATAACATTATAGATCAGAAGGTACCTACATTTTATTTTAACTTTACGTTATTACATGCACTATAAATAATTTAAAGAACGGTTTTTTATCGATTTAAATCGTTTAAGAATAACAATGCAACTCGAATAATAGAATATAAGTAAAACGTGTCGATCGCCCACGCAAAACTGTTCCTCAAAATGGTAATATTTGGTACTAGGAACTCAGAAGGAAAGCAGTGAAGTGAATTGTTAAACCACTCGTTTCTGCCGCAATAACAACAACAATAATAATAATAATAAAATATTATATGACGTGTAATCTTATGTATACATTGCAACGAAAGTTTACACTTCTACAGTACTTTATGTATATATATTATAATATTAAAAGACGAGTAGTGCTATGGCTCCTTCTGAGTTCCTGATGTGCAAAATATTGTTCAACGAATACAATTTATATATATATATATATATTTACAATTTATTATATATTATTTATTGTTAATAATATTACAATCATGTACTCATAATCCATTATTGTTTATATCTTATATGTAAATAATATTCTGTAAGTTTGTGTATTGCTAGGTAATATTTCAGTATATCAGAATATACAATGAATGACAATATATTATATTTTAGCTAGTCGAGTGCTTTTCTATTTATACAAATTATTTTTGATTAAAAATATTTCTATTAATTTATCTAATGAATAATTAAATCAAATAAAATTATTGTGGTGTTATTGTTGCGTTCAACGGTTTTAGTGCAATATTTTAGAGTATTTTTGCTACGAAACATTACCATATTATTAATACTTTTAATTTTTAACCCATAAATAACATATTGTAGTACCTGTGTGAATATATTTAAGCCAAAGCTCACGTGATTTGACCTTTTCATAGAGTTTTAAAATGCATGGGTAATAATATATAAATCATTAATGAAATGGAAAAAAATTGGAAACATAGGTACCAAATAGGTATCGTTTTACATCAAGACAAGGGTCTAAACTCTAAAAAGTTACTGAAACAATATTAAATTTGAATTGAATAATATCATTGTAGACACAAAACGATTTTCAGTGGAGATGGTCTCCTGCAGTCTAGGTTATTTTATACTATATATTATATATTAATATCGATGAAAAATATGTTTTATTAAAAAAGTTATTTCATAAAAAAAAAAATTGTATTGTTAACCATTGTCAATTTTTATTTATAAGATGATGTCATTGGTTACCTATTGGCTATAATAGGTTATAGGTATATTATTGATATTAACTATCTAATACGTAATTAAATATTACAGATAATGCCATTAAAATTGTAGTAAGGAATAAAAAGTACACTAACAAAAAATTTCAAGTACCCACGAATAATATTTTTATATAACAACAAAATAACTAAAATCGTTACAATTTGTTAACATTTTTAAGTGATTTCGCCACAATTTGAACTTAATAAGTCTATAAAAAAATGGTGATTATATATTTCTTTTTATTCCTGATAAACTTTGTCTTAAATATTTAAGTCTATTCTATAAAAATTGAGTATTTAAAAAATTGTTAATTACAAAATAGATTGCAAATTTTTATAAATATTTTAAAAAGAGTCAGTAAAATATACTTTTAAAATAATAACATAAATAGGAAATATTTTTGCAAATACTAGTCTCTGATTATTCGTTTTTGAAATAAGATAAAGTAATCAAACTGTTATTTTATGCACAAATATCCATAATGTTGTAAAAATTTAAATTTCAGACACTTATAAATTTTTTTTGAGAAAAAACACTCAATTTTTTTTTTAATTTTTGTAAGCAAAATTTGTATAAAATCCTGTATTAAATTGTCAAATCTTAACTACAAATATTTAAAACTTTCAGAATTTTAATTACAAAATAATTTAAAAATTTTCATAAATTTAATAACATTTGTCAACATTTATACTTACAAGATTCTCATAAAAATGTACTTTTAACACTTAGATTCAATTTTTTTTTATTCCATCAATCAAAACATATAAGAGACCTTGTACTAAATTTTCAAAGTTTTAATAAAGAGAACATTTTTTTATCAATAATAATTTTAAAAAAATAAGCAATAATGCAAATAACTTCACATGTATATAAAAATGTAATTAATTTAAAAAAATATATTAAAAGTAATTACCTATTAGGTACAATAATATAATAATGTAAAAATTTAAATAGTTGGTGCTTGTTGGTAAAATTCTAAATGATACTGTTTTCAAAAAGTCAAATCTGATAATTTGCTTATTTATATATTTATTTATCTGTTCTCGTAAAAAAATGTTCATTTTTCAAAGTTTTTTTTTGAGACGTTATAGAATAGAAGTACAACAATTTTTGTAATTGTATTTTATAACTATAATAAAATAAAGGTAATTTATTAACCAGGCGCGGTTCTAGGACTATATTTTCGTATGGGCAATAGTAGATTAATAATTAGGTTTTAACTGCAAATAATATTTCTTATTTTCTCCCCTCCTCCCCATAATATTTTTTAATAAAATATTTATGCTTATAGCTTCCATAAATACCTTAAATATTAGCAGTAGGCATTATAGTATGTAGCTTAAAATCTTTGAATTAATTATAATAGGTACTATGTAATATGTAATAAAAGATTTTAAGTAAAAAAAAATAGAGTAATCCTTAGTTTTTAAGTAATTAAGTATAATTATATTTATTTAAATATATTTAAATTTAACTGTCAAAAAAGTAATTCAGAATAATGTTTTATTCATTAGTAAAAGCTAAATTTAAAATTGGATTCTTCTGTTTTTCATGCTTACAAATACTTCAAGGGCAGCAGTTGGATCTCTTAATCATTTATCTCAGTTTTCTGTATCAATTTATAATAATGTAAGGCTGCTTAATCGTGAACTTTTCATAGTAGATCTTAAATATGCTTAATACGGCGTCTGCCCACCCTACCCATACGCTAGAACCGCCACTGAATTTAACCTATGTTTCATAGAATATATTTTATTAACATGAAAACTATTGTTAAACAATATTAATATCGTATTGCCTTTTATTGGACTTCCATTTGTGGAATATTGAATTATAATCAAATGTAATTAATATATGAATATATTATATTATTTAGGGGTCCAGGCCCCAGAGACCATGTAGCAGAGTAGGATGTCATTCTAATAAAAAATTATTCAAATGATTATTTCACAATTATTCGAATAATTAAAAAACAATAATTTTCAGTAATTTTTGTCTTATAGTTAACACATGATTGGTATTTTAGTAATTAAAGCATTTACCTACGTATTAAAAACAATAGTTGACATTATATTTTAAGTTCACGATTGTAAATATTCTTTTATTCGGAATAAATAGAAAATATTATAAATGAAACAAATATAGAACCATCTAATGAAGAAACTAGAAAGTAAAGAATTAGAATTAGATATGGTTTTTTTAATTATTCTATAATATATTTGTAATTTATATTAGCATTATTCAAATACATTTTTATTCGAATATTTATAAAAAAATCATTCAAATAATTTTTTATTCGAATAATCATACTTAGAAATTATTTAAATACATACTTATTAGAATAATTATTGATATAATATTTTGTCCAACTCTGTCACATAGTAGATTCCTAGATAATATTACCTTTAAATCCATTAATGATAGACAAGCTGAATGACATTTATGGTGTAAGTACTTTGTTGTCAGATCAATTATAATTTATATTTACGATGATTAATAATAATAAAGGTATTTGCTATATTATTTTCAACGTGTGTTATATACGTAAGAGTAAAACGTCGACTCACAAGTCGTGATATAGTTAAGTATAAAATATATAAAATATGTTAAATTTAATATTAGACATTATGCGTATAGGACGATTACAGATCAGTATTTAAATTTTAAATTAGTTAATGCTTGAGTTAAAGAGAAATACAATTTTATCGTCTTCATGTACACCTTATATTATATAAACTGTAATGTATTGAATTGATATACCTACCTATAATATCAAATCACGATGTCAGTCTTTATTGTAATTGGTATATTTATTTGAAAAATACGGGAACCACATATTACATGGATAACATACGTATAATTAGTTTAATAATATTATAGCAGAAGCACTCACTGATGAGAACCAAGAAATGAAAACCAGACTTAAATCATAAAAATGTATAATAATAACGATGTATATAATTTTTTTTATCTTTTATTCTTTTAATATTCAGTGTTATTTAATAAAACTTACATAATTCAAACAAAACAAATGTAAACTAATATTATGTAAGATTGTATAGAATTGGGTAATTATCGATTTTTAACTCTATTAATTATACATAATAATAATAATAATAATAAAATAACGTAGCATAAACACTACTTATAAATTATATAACAGTGTAAAGTACAAACTTTTTTATGTGGTCACATAGTATTAATTTATTAATGAGGTTATTATAGTACTGATTAATTTCGTTGTTGAGTATAAAAATAATTGTTCATATTTAGTTATATAAATGTTTCTTTGGTCCGATATTTCGGCATTTTAAATTTTCGAATTTTTTTTTAAATCAATAAATCATGTATATGAATATATGATATAGTTTTTTTTGGTCAAAAATTAGAAAATGTATCATGAAATTCGCTATGAGTTATTAATATACACATAAAAAAATATTAAAATCATTTATAGTTATATTATTTTTTTAACAGACGTTTTTACAAATCATTATATACTTGAATTACCAAATCCAGGAAATTATATCATTTTATGTATGTAATCTTTATTAATTTAAATTAAAAAAAAAAAATTTTTATTATTATTATTAAAATCATAAAATTTGGATAAAATATTATACATAAAAAATTATAAATATTAATGATTTATTTATCTCCTGTAAGCGTTGCTTGTGATGGAGATAGAGAGTTTTAAATGTAAACAATATACATAGTTTTAACAATCTTAAAAGTAAAATTTTGTACATAGATTTAAAGACAATTATAAGTAAAACAAAATACAGTGTGGAAGAAAGTTATTAAAAAAAATTAAAGATAATATAGAATAAAAATAAACAAATGGAATAACAGAAACAGAGTACAACAATTATTATAATATATTATTGTTATTGTGGCTTTTGTAATAGTAACTTAAATTATATTACAATAAACCCATATCTATAAGGTATAAAGTATAAATAATGATTTTTTTACAACTTATTTGTGTATTTCGGTGTTATACCTACATATCAATTTTTTTGCTTCACTATTTTTTAAGTTATAGCAAGTATAACTGAACCTAGACAGTCCAGAAATTTTTAACTAAAATAAGTATTAATATATATTTCAGACACGTTATATGCCTTGTCAATTCTATCACATTTTAAAATATTAATATACTATAAATATTATAATATTTGATACCGGTCGTCTTTAAGGAGTTGACTATAAACAATTTGAAGGCAATTTCCATAGTGCGCGCTTGCATGACATGTATTTGCGTTTGTAGTAAACGATTATTAGTGTGTTTCCGCCCGTCCACATAATTACCACTTCTCACTGCACAATGGTTAATTATTATTATTATCTTCGATTATGCCGGCATACCGTATACATATTATACATTTAATATACACTATATATTATTGGGTAGATATATGAAATAATAAATATACATAGTTCGTCAATTATTATAGACACTGGAGAGTATGCATATAGTACTATAGAAATAGATGCCAAATGCTTATACTTCTAATAGGCCATAATATAGCAAATTTTTGTAAATTAGTTTGAATGTTAAAACTCTTAATTCCTTATAATTGTTTAGTGTTGATCCTAGAAGGATGTTTTTACCCAGACAAATCCTTATTAATTTATAATATTTATGTAAATATTGCATGTATTAATGTTGTAATGTTAATACTAACTTTTTAATAATATTAAAACAAAAACAACACGTTTTTCTGATGAATTTGTGTATGATAATTAATAATTATCTAGGTACCTTTTTTAAGCTGAACTTAAGCTTAAAAGGTAGATATATAAACAATTATTATAAAATATATTATATTAGCTGTACCCGTGCACTTCGTTACCCGTACAAAATACACCCGTGTTAAGTTTGATTGCCTAATGTTAATATTTAGCGCAAGTATAAATACTATTTTTGGTTTTCTGATTTGGTGTATAGATGATATTTCCGACATATCAACTTTATATAAATGTTCCGCCCAGCGTTGCATTTTTTCAATCGATTAACCGATTATGTATCATTCGTTAAAAATAATCTGTTATTCGAATAATCGATTAAATAATCACATAGCCCTTAACATAATAAAGAGGTAACATATATTGAGGTCATTAATCAGGATAAAAACTATCATATCGTATGACGAAGAAAAAATGACATACATTGATTATAATTTCATCAAAAACGGTCGAGTAGTTTCGGAACGTATCAACTGTTTAAAATAGCATACCAATTTTTTCTTTGAATAAGCATGTTTAGATGATTATAATCAATTTTATGTTTAATTTCATGTGATGTCGAAATATTATTAAAATTGTCACTAGTATCTGTTTGAATGTTTATAATTAATACTGTTGACTAATGATCAGTCATATCACATTTAACTATAAAAGATTCTGAGAGACTGTTGAGACTAGTAAAGATTATAACATTTATTAAATTCAAAATTATGTTTGAATATCATGTGACCTATGCTAGTCGCACACATTTTTAGTGCTCGCAGAACTAAACCCGATCACATTATTTTAATTTACATTCTTATAGTTTCATATTTTGAAATTGTGATTTATCAAATATGTTTTTGGATGAAAGGAGATCTTCACTGATAATTAGGCTACTATCCAGTTCTGTGGATTATCCGAATATTTAATCATATTACATTTTGACGATAATATGATGGTTACAAACAGTCCAATATACAAGGTCAATTTTGTCGTATAACTAATTTATAATTATATTATTGACCGTGTTATTTGGCAATATTGAATGTTGTGTATTCAATAAATTATTGAAATATATATCAAAATCATTTCTAATGTATTTATTGACGAATTATAATTATTCATATAGAAAATTGATGGGATTCGAATGCCTACAGTGTATTTCCTACCTACCACCCGTCTAAGGTTCGCAATTTCACGCCACGGACAACGACGAGACGGAAACAAACGTACGGGCCGGCCTCGATAGTCACCTACTCTGCGCCGTGACTTTGTCAGCGTCGTTATGGATATAAAGTTTTCGTGTGCTAGATGGCGATCTCAGTTCCAAAATTCGTATTCTGTGATCTTTGTCTATGTTCGTCTAAATAGTGGAACAAATAAAATAATACTCGTATTAATTTTTGTATCATAATTGACTATAGATATATTTGATTTCGGGAATTTAATTTTCGATAAATTTCTAAGAAGAAATTGTTGAAACTTATGTAATTTAAGTTTTTATTTTAAATATAACTTTAATATACATTATTCATTGATATCATAGAAGTTTGAAATATTTTTTAAATTTAATTTAGAAATATATTTCAATAGTTTGATTTTATTTTAATCTTAAATAATCTTTTTAGGCTTGAGATTTATAAAACAATACAAATATAAATTATGTATTCATTTTTATTTTAAACTTTATTCTTTAATAAATTAATCATAAATTAACAAAATATATGTATATCTATATACCTACCAATTACAAATTACCATTAAATGATGGTTATGAAATCTTTTCTTGTAATTTTAATTATAACTATTATGAAATAATTGTTAAATTTTTATTTTTTTTTGTAAAACACTGTGAAACAAAGAGGTTACAATAGTAAGTAATATAAGACAAAAGATACTGTAATATAATGTATAGATATATTATACATACATATAAAAAAACTTAAAACGTTATGAACTCTTAACAAGTTAGTCAATCTTTTTTATAAATTTCACGAGCTTACGATATTATCTTGGAAACGTTTTTCTCTTTATTTTATGTATTCTTAAACTATGTAATAATATTATTTCCTAGAGAATTTTAATCATAAATTAATTGACGTCAATCTAAATACGATTTTAATGTTTTTTTTTTTTTTTTTATGTACAGCGCATAAAAACTGACGACAGAATATCGCTTATGAAAACATTAGATTTCGTTAATTACTACTAATAATAATAAAATAATTATATTTAAAAATATTCAACCGATATTTATTGCCAATTAACAATATATATATAGGTACCTTTCAAGCAAACTCAATATTGTCGTTTCTATATTCTAATTAAAAAAATATTAATCGTAGAGGATTGAAATATTTCACCATTATTACACGTATATTGTTATGTTTTATGCATAGTTCAATTTTAAAAATATTTAAATAACTAATTATAAACCATTTATGTTGACATTAACTAAAAAGATAATTACAAAAATGTGAAAAATGTATGATTTATAATAATATATAATTATTTAATTATGATTAGTTAAATATATATATAATTAGATTTTATTATTATATTATAGGTATGCGTGGTTTTTGCTGAAATTTAATTTAATCTAACATACCTAAATTATATTAAAAGAAAAGTTAATGAACAATATTATTTTATATGAATTTGTCGTGTTCGCTATAATCATTATTAATACTTAAATCAAAATTCGAATTTATTTTTTAACGTTTATCAGCATAAATATACTAGAACTACCGACCAAATATCGCCGGTGAAATATTGCGTGACCAAAATATCGCGAAACCAATATATCGTATAGAATAAATCGCCAGTATGAAATATAGCAGTGATTATAAATATTAATGTTGTTATATTAATTTGTAGTAGAATTGATAAAAACGATAAAAACGTGTATAATTATAAAACTAAAATAAAAACTGATATTTTAATAATAATAACAATAATAGTTAACGGGCAACACAGCTTTTTTAACACGGACCACAACGGTTCGAAAATGACGGACCATTTATCCATTACTATTTATTATTGTTTATTTTACCGTTTATTTACATATTTTCTTTGTCTACGCGACAGACTATAAACAACGGCGGCCGAGTTATTCCGCGCACCGACTGGGTATTATAGATACGAGCAATTGTATTTGTTCTTTGTACGATATCTTAAAAAATACCGGGAAAATCTGAAATAATAGAATATAATATAATAATATTCAATAATTTAAATAAAAACATTTGATTGAAACAATATATATATACAAGGCTCAAATAAAATGGACTAAAAACAAAAACATAGAATGTTATAAACAGTAATATTATAGTAGCAATATTTTACCTTGAAATTAGCCATTATCACCATATTTTTCTTTTATTAAAGTATATTCGTTATAAACTAATAAATGTTTGCCTTTTGCAATTTTAAAAAAATTCAATTCCATTTAAAATTAAAATAAATAAAAAAAAACTCGTAAAACTATATAAAAGTGTAAAACTGTATAAAAGTGTGAAAGTACCTACTAAGTATTACTATTTAAAAATTATAAAATTAAAAACCAGTTGATAAACTTGAATGAATTGCTAAGTAAAATATTAATACGATTAGAAAAGATAAAGTTCAATGCAATATATAGACGCGATAATAATGTACGGTGGTATTATTTCTATACGATAATATTATATTGGTTTTGCGATATTTTGTTGGGGTACCAATATACTAAAACACATGCGCTATATATTTTAATATATTATATTTATTATACACGTAATTATACATAAATAAATTATATAGCTATATGAACCTATTATCTGTTTGTTTTTGATGATTCTCATTGCACATTAATGATTTTTTTATGAATTATAAAGAATATACTTTTTAGTAAAACGAAATTATTATAATATGAACAATGTTAAATTATACTTAATTTGTTTTCTTGTCAAAGAAAATAATACGATAAATTCATTTTAACAAAATGTGAATTTACTCATATTAAATACATTTGTTTAAAAAAATTACAAACTTATATATATATTTTCTGGTTAAAATAATAAATAATATTAAAGCGTTTCGAAATCATCTGATTGGTTTGATAAAACAGTTTGTTATTATTTTCGTTAATTATAATGTTATATCCTACATTTACATATCATTGAGGCATTAAAGCGTTGAAAAATGAATTCTTATCCTGGTCTTAAGGTAAATCGTAAGGAATTTAAACCGTTACTGCGGTCAGGATTCAGTGATAGTACACTTCATAAAAGCGCCGTAATAAATGGATTTCCCCTACACCGTTCGAAAAAAGTTCAGCATAAACGTCATAAGAGGAAATTCGTTGAAGCAATGTGTAATAAGTCTTCAAAAAAGTAAGTATACTTCATTCTTGCTTGTAGTCCGATACACACATATTCCTTTATCTACAGTTCTATTTCAGACCATTTATTATCTGAATAAAATGAACATGTACAGTAATATTTACAGTGTAATTTCGCGTCATATATGTGACAAAATACGTCCATTTAAATGATCCCCTTATCATACTTCCAAAATATACAACTTTTGATAAAATCAAATTCTTATTTGCATAGTTTGTACAAAAATATTCATGAAGTCTCATAGTAAGTGTACACAAATTGATCGAATTCTGACTAAAACAAAGCAAGAGCTACTGAAAAAAACTCATTTTTAATTTTTAATTTTACATATTAAAGTAATAGGAGGGAGACCTATAATTTCACACTAATTTATTTTCAGTGTTTTCGATTTTATTATTGTCATGTAAATTTAGAATTCCACGTTCTACGAGGAGCTTAACAATTTAATTAATATTTTTGTAAATATTTTTATACTATCTAAACATTATTATGCTTTCCGAGTTTTCTTACTTAAAAGTTTAATATTTATGAGAAAATTATGGTTTTCCTATTAGAAGATTTTGGGTTATTAGAAATGAAATTTACAAAATAGACTTTTTCAATAAATAACTTGAAATAGTTTTTATAAACCAATAAATATTTGTGCAAAAATAATGGTACTTGGTTCGTATTTCTGTACAAACGCTTGGCTTTATGAAAAGTTTAATTTTTGAAAGTGCCAAAGTGGGGTTAAAGTCAAAGTTTTTTTTTACTACTATAACAGCGACCCGAGTAGCAGCGACTCAGAAGACAACTCTGAAGACGACGACGATGACAACGAGGCGTACGACTACGTCAGTTTATTCCAAATTTGTATGAACTATTTGTTTCCCAGGGCGTTTCCCATACAGCCCGTGTATTGGTGGTTCAAGTCTGCACAGTCGGTGACGGACTTGAGAGAAAAAAGCACTGGAAAAGTATTGTCGCCAGTGGGCCGGTGCTCGATATTTCCGGAAGGAGTGTTCGTGCAATCTACTTCGGAGAAAGACGTAACGAAAATATATTTTCCCGGTGTCAAAGAAATGTTCAAGGCTTCAAACCGTTCAATTCGAAATATTAAATAACTATAAATATGTATGCGTTTTACTGTACTATCAAACTTGAATAGTTAACTTTATTAACAATATAAATATATTGTTTGCGTTAATAATTTTGTTTAATATTTAATTTGAATCGTTTTCATGTTGTTATTAAGAAGGTAGTTAATTTATGCTGAAATTAGGTATGTGCAATATCAGTACTTAATGTATGTATTCAATTGTTCATGTATTGCGAAATCGACACGTAACCAAGCACTTTGAAAATTGCCTTTATTGAAACTCTTCACGAACGGTCCCTTAAAAAGGACGCCACACAACTGCCATTTAAGGTCTTAAGGAGTTTAATATAGACAATTTTAATATCATTTTCAGAAGAATGTTTGATTTTAAAATATATTACGTTTAAATACTAATTCAAAATATTTTAAAAGCCGTCCCGTGTTATTATCAAAAATTACTGTTGTATAATAATGAAATTATTTAGAAAACGGGTTTGCGCAGAATAAACTTACAAGTACATAATTTACAGTCGATTTACCAAATTTGCACACTATACACAAACAAACAATGAAAATAACAATAAAATAATAAATACGTAACGATGAACATAAATGTATTCTACATCTATTTACACATTTGGTAAGACTACTGTGAATCTGTCTTCGTAATAGTTTGCCCCGCTCAAAATTATTTTCATGGATAAATTACGAATGGTGTCGTTATAATAATGTCGTCGTGCCCGTGCATCGGGCGCCCGCCTACCGAATGACTTGTACTAGTCGTACCAATTGTAATATATATTCGTATATCTGATCGATGTATTGGATTTATTTCCAAAAAATAAAATACAAAAAATGCTTTCACCACCAGACACACACGAAGCGGTATAACAAGTATAAAATATATAGGCATATAGAAATATTGTAGGTATATATATGTATTATGTTAATTATTGTGTTGTGTAAATGGGTTTTTATTTTTTTTTTTACTAACTAAATATGTTATAGAATGCATTCAGACAGATGCACGTTAGCTAGTTTTCGGATTTAATAAATTATTATTATTGTTATGATCATTCCGCGGCGTGCAACGAGATATAGAGAACTACAGCCCACAAGTAACGAAAACGTGAAAAACAAAATTTATAGAATAAATTATACTAAGCGTTTTAAATGTTTTAATACACCATCTACCTATACATATCGTATATATAATCACTATAATATAATAATATCATGTATATTGTAGAAAGTTTATTTTCAAATAATTTATATCGTGTATATCGTTAACCTGGCGCAGTTTGATTTGTTTATCGGTTGAATAAATTTAAAATAAAAAAAAAATAAAATATACTACATTTAACATTATTATAGTAGCTATATCTACGTTACTAATATAAAATATGCCCATGTTTTTTGTTCTGTTTAAATGTTCGTTCCATTAAGTGGGCATGCCGACGAGTGAGTTCGACGCGTTTGTTAAGCGTATAATAAACGACCACGATGGTAAGATTAGAATGCGGCTCGAAAAAATATTACAATAATTGAACGAGTCAAATGAAAAGAGTACAACCAAAAGCTAATCGTTAAAACGTGTCGTTTTCATATCATTTCATCAGTACTGTGTGTATATATTATAGATAATAGATATCCACTGTGAAGACCAACCCATTTATAATATACTGATAATATTATATATTACGAAAAAATAAGAAAAGAATTTCTGTCGTTTATGTATACAATATGTCGTCCCGTACAACTTTATTATAATATTACATTGTTTTCATCATAACGTTATAATAATTTCAATTCGTGTATAACACCTATTGTCAGTACTTGCCTAGAAAACCGTCATTGTTTACACATTTTATATGTTTTAGATACCAATTATAGTTTTTATTTACTCTGACGATCAAATCTCTGCGTTGCTCGAGTAAATAATAACTATATAATATAAATATATATATAATGATTTTTGAGACTTTGTGTTACACTCTTTTATAGAATAACAGTTGTTCACAAAAGTATGAACCTACAACCGTGTTAAATTAATATTTAACGTTTTATTTTAGTATTTATAATATATATTATTATTATGTATAGTGTACACATTATAAGGAATCTAAGTATAATAAGTTAGAAAAGCTCACTGTGAAAGCATTGTTGTAATTTTTCGGTTTCTAAACGTATAATCTTACTACAACACAATAGATATAATTCCATGTACAATTTAAAAAGAATTTGGTACCTAAATATCTTGAGATCAACAATCGTCATTATGTGTAGACATGTAGTATGTATTTCAGGTAATTTATTAATTGATGGGTGGACCCAACAGAAATACGAGGCGTTTAAACTTACATTTTAAAACCAAATATACTTATTTTTGTGATGGAACAGATAAAAAAAATTCGTTATATAATTTTTTTTTCGCAATAAAAATATTGCATAGAGTACAACCATGGTTTCAGCGAACATGGTTAGTGTAATTATACGAGGTTCTGAATTTGAAATATTTCAAAGCTGAAAATTTGAGTCGTCTTAAAAAATGTCAACAAAATAATGAATTAAAAAATAAATTATTTCTTACGCATATCCTGATATAGATGTTTAGTATTGAATAATGATTATACACAGACAACATAGATAATAATGAATGGTTTATCAAATTAGCTAGTTGCAGTTTAAGAATTACCTTGTTAGTGATTATAAACTCATAATACTTTATCAGCTATAGCTAAATTATATGATGCACGATTATCGATTGGATTTTTATATATTATTCGTTATGCTTAGTGGAGCTAAATAACGGCGTCAATGTTTGTAATTTTTGTATAAATGTATTTCAATATTGATTATTTGAATGTTTCTCTTTGTTACTAACGGAGCTATACTATATATAGGTATAGTGTATACCCATATTAGTAATGCAACCGCTATAGTAGTAAATTAATATAATTTTAAATAATTATTAAACAATACTAAATCACTAAATAATATGTATAAAACATCAAACGTTTTTATTTTAGATTTAAAATTTGATATGAAATAATATGATTACGAACTTTTGACTTGTGAGTTATGTCTTTATGTGCTTATTAAGATATGTTTAAATTGCTTTATATAAATGAATAAAGAAATTTCTACATTGTGACGTTGTACTTATACGATGTACTAACGGTTTATCTTATTTTTTTTATTAAAAAAAATATTTGTAGGTACGTTTTAAAAATTAATCTCGGCATCTCGCTGTAAGTACCAATCTATAAAACTATGTATAGGTTATAAATTAATCATTTTTTTTTCTGTTTAAAATGTTGCGTGTTTGTGATTTAATCAGAGTAGTTATTCTGTTATAATAACTTTTCTGTTGAACGTGTGAATCACGGCGATGGTGAAGATTCTTCTATAATGATGCGGGCAACAAAACGGGACTTATCAAGGCCTAACAATGAATTAATAATTAAAAAATTATTCAAATCGATCGCCGCCGGACACAACCTAGAAACTTCCTCATGTTTTTCTTTCTACATTTCATAATATATTTACTGGTACCTGTAGGTTACGATAGTTGACAAATCGAATATAATATTTATGTATCGTTAAACATATATATATATGTATAAACGCATTGATGGACAACGTAAAATTTAATGTAACGTGTTTCTTTTACACCTCGCGATATATATAAAATATATAGATAGATAGTATTATAACGTAGTTTGAGAAAAAAAAATAGTATTACGTTTATAAGTGCTTTAATTTTAAGCTTTTATTGATGTGGGAGATTATTATACGTTATTAATAAATTATTCATTTGGTAATTTTTTATGAATATAAATCATAGGAATTTTACGAGTTAGAATTATATTGTTTATATGAATAATACATTCAAAAATAAAGAACTGTAAATAAAATATTTTCTCATAATTTCGATTGCGGTTGTATTTAGCCCAAAAACATACATAATATGTTAAAATAAATACAAGAAATACCAGCAAAATCCGTCAATCTACTAAAATATTTTATATAAATGTCAGTATCACTGAATTTTACCATCAATACGTTTTAGGTAAACGTTTCATAGTCATATACATTAATAAAATAATATTATGTATTATAGGATAAGTTGGTGTATAATATACTATGGAGAGTGGTGAAAAAAAAATTAATGTGTAACGGGTCCAGTATACGATAACGGTATACAGCGTATCAGCTGAATATTTGATACATATAATTCTTTGTAAATATAATTATATGGGTTGTATATTGTCCAACACGCGCATATCTTTAAAATAAATAAATAAAATTCGACCTGCATCAAACAAGATTTTCATATAATTAAAAATTTGGTAAACTTGTATATTTTTTGTCATTTAGTAGTACAATTTTCAGAGTGAAGCAAACATTTTTTATAATATCTAAAAATAAATTTATTGTTATACTTATGTAAGTGGTTGTAGATTTAAAATATGTCAGCATAATTTATTTTTTATTCGTGTCTTTTAATATAGAACATATTATACAGTTGCTATTTTATAGATATTATTATATTATTTTAATTTATGAAATGCATTGAAATTTGAAACGCTATCTATTGTATTTTGGGTATTCTGGCATGTTTACACGTTTTTATCAAATTATATTATTAAATTAATAAATATTTATTATTTGTTTATTTGTATATTTATTCATTTTATACATCATGTTTAAACAAAACAATAATTCATTAGCTATTGTATTAACATCAGTGCCTATATAAAACTATATATCAACATGGTTTTAACTTAAACCATTATATTTCAAACAGAGAATTTAAGTTTTTAAAACCAGATTCTATTATCTATAGGTATATACATTTATGTTAAAAAAGAAATGTAGATTAGAATATTAACTATATAGTAAAAATTAATTGTTGACAAACGTATTCGTTTCAATGTAATGATATTGTGCAGACGGTTATAGTGAAGCCTAATGGAAAATACTAAAGTAAAGTTTTACAACTATAAACAAGTTCATTAGTTAAACTCACCCGCTGATATAGTAGATTGAACAACGTATTACTACCTCTAAAAACTTAAGGATTAGCTACAGATTTTTGTTTATTTTACGCGTTTTTTTTTGAAAAATAAAAATGTTTCCGTCCGAATACATTCATTTTATATCTTTCGTCTGATATAACAATAAAAAATAATACGAGTAGTTGACGACTGAATGTGTTGTAGGAATATGTATGTGTACGCAGTATTAAACGTATAGCCCCCTAAAGGTACCTATATTATTAACATATTATTATTATATTGTGTAAGCTGCACCGGAAACGTAGTTTTTCAATCAACACTAAACTCTATAAGTAATATACGTTTTTAAAAATAATAGGAAATAATATAACGAATATTTTTCAGAGATAATATATTAATATATCATGTATGAGAATAATATAGTATAATTGGATACTTATACACGAAACAATAGGCCCAATAGGGAGTTGTAAGTTGTGGATTAAACAGGAAATACCACGTTTTGAATTACCAATGGCCTAGATATCCGTAAACATAATATTTTATTATTCAAGTCAAATGTTATTAATATGTCGGGAATAAAACCGTTTTTCTATTTTTTCAATATTTAACAATAGTTCTAACTGTTCTAAGGATTTATTATACAATTTCATTAAATAATAAGTGACAACAGAAAAGCTAACCGGATCGTTCCCAAATTCTAAAAACCCATTTGAAAGTACAGTAGATCGTTTGATTCCACATGCTTATAGTTATTCGTATACAATACAGTGAAATGGAAAAAAAATGTAAATTAAATGTCCTTACAATTGATTTTTATATTCTTACAAAACAAAATTAATATTAAACAAACTTTAATGACAGATTAAAAAAAAAATAAATATTTTTTATTTATGTAGTTTATTGATAATAATATGTACTTATCTACTTAGTATTAGTATTTTAAAACTCGATATCTCAAAATTTTTCCTGTCCCCATTGAGATTCGACATGAATCTACTGTATATATACTTACGCATGTTTACATTTACTATTTAATATAAATATTTTTAAATAAATTTATGTATTTAACTGTAATTAATACATAAATATGTATTTTGAATAGTTTTAAAATGTATTTAAATACGTATTATGAATGCATTTGATAAGAATAATTCTTAACAACACTGGTTATTATTAATGTTTATATATGAATACGCACAGACATAAAATACTATAAGAATTCATGAAAATAATATTATAATATGTGTATAGTGTGTATTTACAAAAATATAATGAAATCGGTTATGTTTAATATAAATGCGATAGTTATGAATAAAGAATATACATATCAAGTTGAACACAGATGTTATATATACGAGTTCAAACTTCTGTTCTCGTAAAACGTTGAGATAACCGTTTTATGTAGAACTCTGTGTATTAGATATTATACTAACTATAGTTAGATAAGTTGTACAAATACTGGAAATTGAACGATGACAGACATTTGTACATAATGATTTTAAATTGTAACTAAAAATTGTTTAATCATATGTTATACTAATTAAATAATCTCAAAAATATCAACAGCAACTTATTTTTTATGAATAATTTCTATATTAGTCCGGGGAAATCAATTCGTTTACGATATATACTTTTTTAAATCAAGCGACAATAATATTACTGTATAATATGCATTGTTGTCTGCCGATATAACATATAAACATTGAATTTTTTTTTTATCCTATTTAGTATTAGATACGGTTGTGTTAAAATAAATCTATCACATTTTTAATTATTATTATTTAAAAACCACTGACCGAACATAAATATTATTACTTTATTTACAGTTTTGAAAATGATTAATATAAACATTATAAACATAGAATAACCAAATATCATATTATTGTAACTCATTTGCTCATGCGTTCATTAAGTTATAGTAACAATCACAAAAATAGTATTGAAATCTCACGACAGTTGCATCGAAAATTTGAAAAATATGTGTTAAAAAAATTTTATATGTAATATACTTTATACTACTGGACTATCATTGGGTATCTTAGATACATATAATATATTCCAATCACATCACCTAAATCAAATACTTACTGCTAATTATCAACTATATGGCGATTCGAAATTTGATTTAGATATTGTATTGAAATTCATAGAACAATAATATTCTGCTTAGGAATATGTTATCAATGATGACTCACTTATGACGTCTTTCGAAAACGTAAAAAACTTAAAATATAATACCTACGACAATCGTATAACTAGCATGATGTAATTTTTCTTCAAAATTTTGTCTTGTAATAATTTCAGATAAATTATATAAAAGGAAATATTATCAAAACCATTTATATAAGAATTTTTTGAAATAATAAACGCATTAAGAGTTTGTCTGTATACACTATATAGGCACGTCATCTGAATTTTATATTTATTATTATTATTATTTTTATTTGTCGAATTCTTCTCACGTTTTCGTCAAGCGTGATGCGTAATCAACTTCGTTTTTCTGTAATTTTCTCGAAAGAT
The DNA here is from genome assembly GCA_036289425.1 of Rhopalosiphum nymphaeae. Classification (NCBI taxonomy): domain Eukaryota; kingdom Metazoa; phylum Arthropoda; class Insecta; order Hemiptera; family Aphididae; genus Rhopalosiphum; species Rhopalosiphum nymphaeae. The sequence continues at coordinate 9,389,326 of JAZAQC010000007.1, read as the reverse complement.
CTATACATAAGATATTTCAATATAGGCAGCCAGATAATTATACAATGCACGAACGATTTATTTATTGATTTTTTTGAATGTCATTACAATGGTTGCGCCTATGAGACAACCGCGAACTACTTAGACACCCGTATATCCTGTCATTGCGACCACACATTCCGATAAAAAAAATAAATGAAATGTACCAGAATTCGTCTTGGAAAAAAAAACTTTAGGTGCGTCTAGTGATTTCCTTTCTTGTAGCGGTATCCTATTTGAGACTATAATAATTATTGCGTTTTAACTGTAGAAGATATAATATGTATACCTACTAAGTACATAAATCCCGGTCATTGTAAAACATTTTAAATAATGAGACTTCAATATTTTTTATCCATATGTTAATAAAATACGCAAAGGAATAAAAATTAATATTTACTATACTCAATATTTTTTCAAATTCTTGAGTTATGACTGACGATATAATTATTCTGGTTTTGTTGAAAATTAAATATAGTAATATCATATGAAATCAAGGAATAATACCTAATTTTATAATAAATATATAATGATCTTAGTCTTAAATAATTATTATTAAGTAGTTCGTATATGAAATTATTGTAAACAATAAAAAATCTAAAAAGTATTTAACACATCTTATAACTATATACACAACATTATTCTAACTTAAATCCTTCAATTATATTATACGTAAATTAATGTTTAGTAAATGTTTTGTTTAATTCATAGTTAGCATATTAGCATATTATAGTATTATTAAATATTATTTCAAAATAGCCGTAAATATTTTCGTTTCGACTATTATAATATAATAATATTATATTCTTAAAAAAAATCGCATCTTGACAGCTTTTTATGTTTACCCATACTGCTGTAGCAACGCTCGAAAGTCCATTAGTCGAGACAAATATACAACATTATACCTACTACTACTATGAAAATATACAATTTAATTTAAGGTCAATCAACAAAAAAATAACTTACAGTGCAAATAAATCTATATTTATTTTACAACAAATATATAAATAGGTACCAGATAAAAACAATATAAATAATTATTACTTTTTACATAATAATAAAAAGAATTCACAAGCTACTATTTTATAAATGTATTAAATATACCTAACAAGGTAAAATAGAAAATAAATGTATTTATTTTGATAATCAACGTTTAATTGTTATTAATATTTTATATTTATAATTAATATATACGTATTGTCAGTGTACATACTATTTTATACGTTCTATAATATTTGTAGTTTAATTTTTATCATTTAATTTTTTTAAATATTTCAAATACAGGTAATAATAATTAATAACACCAACATATCTATAATAAGTTATTTATATACTTATAATAATTATTATAAATTCAATGTACCTATGTGTTGTTAATTGTTATGTTTACAATTAATTGCAAAATCCAATTAATAATTTATAATAGTTGTATACATTTTATTAATAAATTTAACTTAGAGTTTGAATATTTTTTTTATTTACCAATAAAATAAATAAATAATATTGAATACGTCCAGACTGTACTATTATTTTATTTAGAAATGTTAAAATAAGTTTTGATTTTGTACTATTAGCTTTAATATTACAGAGTGAATTGACAAAATACTAAACTTAAGGTTAAAAATAGTATCTGTTTTTACGTCAATTTTTTCTCGTTACTTATGTTTTAAGCGAGATATATGTACGTGAAATATGAAAACTTAAACATTTTAATTTCCAGTTTTAACATTAACATATCGAATAAAAACTATCATTAACAACAAATGTGTATATATAATGTTCTCAAATTTTTAAATTTGACAGTAGGTGAATACTTATAAAATATTAAAACTAACAACACATACTTGGAATTAGAAATCTTCAAATTACTGTTTTGTTGTATACTTATTTGTAAGATGAAGATAACTCACATTCGGGTGTGGTGCTATCTTAATGAACAATAATGGACTTTTTATGTTTAAAATATAATTTATTTGAAATACCAGGAAATATAATATTAACATTTAATACTATATTACTGCAAGTACACGTATCACTATAAACAGGATGAACGTTAAAAATAAATATTAGCTAGTCTATTTTAATTTAATTTTAAGTAAATAAATATAATATTATACTATATACGTATAGGTACCATATAAGATAATATTATTAAAACATTTAATACCATTAGAACATCACTAATCACCATGATATATATTCGGATTTTAGTTATGTGTGGTATTGTACGGGATGTTAATATTTAATAATAATACTGTATGGTCGAATATTTAAACACAATAAGGAATTTATATGATGTCGATTTGATTGCAGTCGTTATAAAGTGTTAATATCATCAAAAACAGTGACATTCACTAGGAAAAATATTTAATGAAAAGCAATGTGTATACGTATTATGTTCATTTTCCACACTTTAAAAATAGTAGTCGATAGTCGTGACAAAAAAAAAAATAAAAACAAGAAAAAATCGGTTTAACATTTAATGCGATCTTATTATTAGCGACAAAATCACAAATCGATTTGATTATTGTAGCCTATTATTATTTATGTATTAGACATTGAATATATTATCAGAAACGTTTCCATTATACAAAAACATCACTTTATTATTATGATAAATTTTCCCCTGATGTTTTTCTCATAACTGTTATAATATTATACACATTTTAAATTATCAACTTAATATTAGATAATATGTTTGTTATATTTTTGTTATTGAATTTTTTTCTTCATATTTCATTAAATTAAGTATTCTAATTTCTTACTTATACGTGAAAATATCCTAAAATACCATATATAATTACAATAATTATTGTAAAATACACATTCAAATAATACCATATAAATAATAAAACTATATTACTATATAACTAATAAAATAATGAAATATTTTCAAACATATTGGTTTTAAGAATTATTCAAACAAGCATTTTTAATTTTTTTTAAAAAGTATTCAGGTATATCTATATATTTTATTGTAAATACTTTAAAAAATAATTTCATTCATGTCTAATCGCCATTACCTACTGGCTACTACCTATAAACCAAATGGCCTTAAAACATAGTTAAATAGGTACAACGAGAAATTTATTTTTCGTCCAATTAAATAATTTTTAACACCTATAATGGAGCACATTCGTGTGTTGGCTTAATTAAGTAAAGAATGTGAAAAATGTCCAATCATACATGGACCGTGTTCATGTTTAGGTATTAATAGATACAATTAAATACATTTTTTTTTAATATCGAAGAATCGACTATACCGTTTAAATTAAATTTTATTGTAATCGAACGTTTCGTTTCAATTCATTATTATATCGATAAAATATTTTTATTGGACACTTTAATATCGTGCGTAGTTAAACATTTAATTTTAGTTAAAAATATCATATTTTTTTTACTATTTTATGTAAAATATTATCCATAATAATGTACATTTGTGTTGCACGCAAACCGATGAATAAATTTGTCTTTTTTAAAATAAATCTCGCATGATTACGACCATATTACTATAATATAATTTTGAAGCCCGAAAAGTTACCACACGTAGTCGATGCGGCTAACAACATAATCGCGGGCATCGACCTATTTTCGACGCCGTATTTTATAATATATTATTACAGTCAAGTCGGTTCGTTTTTTTTTTTTTTTTTATGCTGCAGTTATTACCGGAAAAATATTCGAGACAAACGGCGTCGGAGTGTTATCTAGAAAAAAAAAACATGAAAAAAAAGCGACGCACGTTCGGCTATTTTAATAATAATATTATATCTTGTAAAAAAAAATGTGTACATAATAATAATAGATTATATAATGTAATATGTCGGTCGGAAATGCTCGAAAAATGGCTACGGTGACTGGTAAATCTCTCCGTTTAAAAATAATCGTCTTTTTTCCTCCCGAATTCCGTTTTGGGTTTAACGGAAGGCATGCTGGACGATAAAACGATTATATTAACATAATGATATACGAGTGACGATATGTATTTATATTTTTCTCCATTCGCCGCGGCGCGATTACCTACCATTTTTTTTTTTTTTTATTCGTCTGTCCGACGAGAGCATAATAATTAACCCACACACATAACGATAATAACACATAATAATATTACGACGACTGGTTACTTTTGTCACACGGCGAGAACGAATGAAGTATACGATCGTTCCCGAAATACCTACGTTTTTATGAAAATCTTGTCGCACGTCGTACCGTAACGATTGTCGTCTATATCGACGTCGTGCACTGGCTCATGCTTAGGTAGGGCACCGCTATAAATGCCGAGTTTGATGCAATGCTTAGCGGGGCCGACTGCTGACCTAAGGTTTTCCAGCACGCGTCGTGGCATACAATAATGAGTAATGACCGATTTCGCACTCCGCGACGATTACGGCCATGACGCAAACACCCACACTTGCGGCACGTCGGCACGCCGTACCCAGATCGATACTCCACGTACATAGTTATTTGTGTATTATTATGTATGTGTCTTTGTATTAATTATGTCAATAATACACGATATATCTATCAAAATAAAAATATACTATACTCTTAAATAAGGTAACCATTCGGAACCACGAAACAAAAGCGTTAATATTAAATACCGAGATCGAATCCTCAAGATCTCGTTAATAACTTAATGTGACTTAATATAAATTTTTCACAAAAAAAAAGTGTCCAATTTGTGGAAACACGCCGAACGGTAGCGATGACGGACGAAGAGGGAACGTTATAATATACCAAATCGAACTTTCTGTAAGCACTTGCAAGTCATTCGCAAACCGAACTCCAGCAGGACAAGTGTTTTGCAGTATTTCCGACATCTTAGAGCGTTCTACACATTTCATAATAATATATCGAATAAAATTATTACTGTCCTCTAAGTAATAAAATGATCGGTCACGTTCGATGTGACGTCGTAGCAAACCAAATGCGTCAGTCCATATAATAAATATGTCATAGTATAGCTATTTTATTATTATTATTTTTTTTTTTTTTGGTAATGGTATATTGCTACGCAATGAACGTGTTTACGAGACGTAAAGAAAAAACCGGAACGCGTTATTCGGTATATACACGCACGCAGTATTCATTTCGATAATAAAGGCATATACTGCCCTCGTCACAACTACTCGTACTTTTATGTAATATCGGTATGCCGTCATCAATAATACATAATAATATTTAGGCCTGCTGCGTCGTTTCTGAGTATTATCGGAGTATAATATAACACCGAGGACCAAATTATTTACTGGGCAAGTCACAATGCAATAATCCCGACGTCGTCGATTTTCGATCGTCGCGTTACATATTTTACTATAACCGTCGTTTCATCCCATTTATACTGCATGCAATAAGATTAATACTGTAATATAGTAAAACTTTAATGAATTATACGTGATTTACGATTGTATATCGTTAACGATGCACTGGAGTTATGATATGAAATTATTGCGCAAAAACGAAAAGCCTATAAACGGCGGTGATCGGACATTGTCTAAAAAGATTGGATAATGGTGGTACCGTAGACTTGGGTAAATGCTTTTACTCCAGTACTTACTTATGAAAAATTATTATCCAAATATGTTTTCGAAAACGAAACAAAAAATTTAATCCTTTGTAAAGCATGAAATTTACACGTATGAGGCATTCCGATATTTATTTTATATTATTGCAGTCACAGACACACTAGGTAGTAAGTGATTACTTATTATGCGCATATTTACACGATATATAAATTTAAGAAAATTTTCTATATCGAACTTTTTAAAAACCATCGGTAAAATCCCAACCTCCGAATCAAATTACTACAAATGAAACACATAATGTTATAGGTATAGTATATAGACCAGTATAATATATAACTTTTATGTGTGTAGGATGGGTGGTGGTGAAAAAAAATTCTGAAGCTTCCCAAATTCAAATTCAAAGATATATACGTATATGTATGTACATAAAAATATATATATATATATAATTCATAAAATACGAATACACTATGTATAATGTAAAGATATATATTTAATACCTAATACCTACGATTTATTTCAAAACTATATACACTAAAATAATTGGATTAAATAAAACTCAATTTTCACTTCTTTTCTACCAATAAATACTTTTTTTTTTCATATAGGTATTATTTACATTGTGAATTAATCGAGTATCACTAATGACTTAAAATTAAACTATAACCCGAACAATAATATGATTATATTTTTAAGCTTTTCTAAAAAACGATATTTCATATAATTTTATTTTTTTTTTTAATGACCACAGGAGGTCTGACCCCCACATCACTTTTTAGTCTTTGTGTACGTCTCTAACTTACACGTTTGTGCTAGGTAGGTATAATATTAACAATTATTCAACTGTACATTTCCATTTATATGAAACATATGTTTGAATAATATTATATTATACTAAGTTTATTGCAATGTGAAACATTATGATTGAATTAATTTGTATATACTATTTATATTATTAATTAATTATGAAATTATTGCCAAATGTAAATTATAGAGCTATAGTTGCCATCCGTGCGTTATATCAGAGCAAATGAAAAATATCAAAAACAGTAAATTATAGGCAGTCATTCTGATGGTATTTAATATGATCAGGATTTATGTAATTATTTTAAGTAACATATAAAAGCCAAAAAGGTAATAAAAAATGATTAATTATATTTTTATTTGATGTTATCGATCGGATGATTTTATTTTATTTAATATCTATACCTTTTTCACACATTTTTTATAATGTGCCCGTATGTTATAACAATACCTATCACGGTTTTTTTCTCACAATTCCTATTAAAAAGTTTGTTTAACAACGCTATTTAATTTTGTATGATTTCTTGGAACTCTGAGGACGTATCTCTGAATAATTTCCCTATATTGCTATTTAGTTTTCCATACATTTGCCAATGTTTTAGCTATAGTAAACTGTACGTTTAGTTTACTAACTGCAATTTAATAATACATTTCGTGTACATACTAAATAAACCGAAAGACAGCCATCGTTTTCCAAACCAAAGTCTAAAGCCAAGTTCGATTAAATTAAACTTTAATTTATAATTTCATATTAACACAATAGTGCATTCCAATTTTGCAATAATACTAGTAATTTGGTAAATTTATGAATTTTTTTTATTTATTTTACTTGCTAGACGTAATTATAAATAACTATGTATAATAATTGATAATTCGTCCACCAATTCACATTTTATCATATCAAACATAATTTTTTTCACTCCAATTATTCCGGAAATATTATCAATGATATTAATAAAAATATACTTTAAATTTTTTTTTACTAGCTTAATTGCACTTTTAATACTTGTATAATTTTTTGGAAATTCAAGCCTATGAAAATATGCGATGATAATATAATGTACAATATACTAACTATTTTTATTTACAATAAAGTTAACATGTCTATTCGAAATAAGTAAATTAATATATTATAAGAAATTATGCTTATTATGTTTTATTAAAAACTGAAACTTTTAACTTTTATCATCTATAAAAACCTAGATGTTTTGATTATTTCAAATTTATTGTCGATGAAGCGTGTGAACAACGCCAAAAAATCGATTATCCATTTATATTTAAGTTAAAAATATAGTATACTCTGATCTACCAGAACCTACTGTGTACATTAAATATTGGCTTAATATATATAATCTATACTAATTCACGAACTACGTATTATTGTGTATTTTAATAATAGTTAAATGTAAATTATTTTATTTTATCTATACTCTGAGACTGACATACAAATATCTGTTTAAAACAATGTTATACACACGTTTTGTTAATTTTATAATTAGCCAAAATTTAATATTTATTATATATTATTTAGTCGTTTATTGTATAGAAATCTATGATTCATTATTATTTTATATCTATATATAAAGCTAATAAATTGTTTGATGTCTAAATAAAATAGTATTATATTATATTATTATTACCAACTTATACATTTTATCCAAAATCTAACACCATTTCAATAATTGTTTAAGCCATAATATGTACGTCTATGAAAAGAACTATTTTATTAGTCAAATTTAATATTTATTATTTTATTCTAATTGCCCAAAAATACAATATTTTAAAATTTAAAATGGCCGTGTGTACTTATTATAAGTTGTTACCTCGGGTAATCTAATTTAAAGATGAACAATTGCTTAAAGTGCGCATGATCTAGTGCATAATTTGGGTAATTATTTTAATGTGTGACAATGTGACATATTATTAAACGTATGTAATATGATATATTTATCTTTTATTGATTTAATATAAATAAAATAATAATACTTGTATACTCGTAAAATACTTTTTGTTTTTAATGATATTAATTATAAATTTTAGGTATACCTATGTAATTTTTACTTTTTTTATTAAAATAATGTTACAATATGTTTCAGTTTAAATTAACAGATTTTGTTTTTTTCAATCGTTTTTATTCTTAGACACTTTAAAATTAAACTATCGAAATTCAACACTATCACACGTTGTGAAAGTAATCATTATCATCAAGATAAATTTAGTTGAATGTATTAAAAGTTTAATGAAAGCCGTAAAATGTTGTATAATATTTTAATATATGCTGTAGCTATAATTACTTGTATTTTCATTTGTCTATAAAAGTAATACATTTTGTATTATTTTTTTTTTGAAAATATTTCAATATACTGATAGCTTGTACATACACTTATTTTTAATAGCGCGTCTTGAGATTTAAATAAACAATAAACACTTATTGAGTAAATATAAATCACGAGTTGTATGAGATGAATGAGATGATTCATACGATTTATAACTATTGTAGGTTAGGTTAAGTTAAAAAGAATATAAAAATATATTTTATCAAACGTGTCAATGAGAGCAATATAAAGTACTTGGCATTTAGTTCCCAAATTTTTTTTTTTTAATATTATAAGTTAAACGAGCATATTATTATAAATTATAATATATCACACAATACGATTGGAAATAAAACATATTCATTTATAGTTTTATAACCATTAAATTAATATAATATTGAGTTAAAGAGAGTATAATATAATATGTACATAGATATAATAATTATTGCATGTACTTAGAAAAAATCCATCCATGTCATAAATGTTATTCATTTTTTGCAATAAAAACTAATTTTTATATAAAACAATTAATAAAAATAATTGAATAACATTTCATGAAATGAATATTATAATTTATAATTGTATACCTATCATGTAATTTTTTTTCGTTATCAAGTTATACATTTAATGAAATGTTAAATTTCATAGAATTTTACTAACAATATAACTAACGTTTTCTAATATATTTTCACATATAATCTATATATAGCTTTTTTAAATGTACCTACTTATTTAAATATATTATTTATATAATTTTATGTAAACATTAAACTAAATCAGTATATATTTTCAATTTCCGTTGCAATTAAAAATCTGCTATTTTATAAGTAAATAACAATATTTATTTTATGATTGAAGCTTGGTAAACTATTTTTCTGAAAGTTATAAAATATCCATGCTGTGTTTCTAATGCATAAATAAAATTAGACAAATATTTCATAGAACTCTTAAAATGATGAAACTTAATTATCAATGAATACTTCTTCTCAAATAAAAACACTTATATATATTTCATACTTAAATATGAAAATCATCTGTAGTCGCATATATCGATTGAAATTATATAATTGACAACCTAATGTTCAATAAAATTATATTTTTAAAATGACAAATGCAAAATTTACAGTGAGATAATTATTAATTATATATACTCGAGTATTCTAAAACTGTCACAATAGTAATTAAATTAAATTATATAATTATCAATCATAAGCAAATTTTTTTTGATCATTATGTATAATCTGTACATCAGTATCAAACGAAAAATTATTAATAAAATTAAGTGTACCTAATATTGCAAATGAAAAGCTCGATATAATTATTTCAACATTTTATAGCCAAGCTAATAAAATATAAAATATTATAATATATTACGTAATTTTAAATCAAACATAGTAATTCATTTTTTAGTTTACTACTCAGATAAAATATGATAATTGTTTGAAAATACGAGTAAACATTATTTAAAATTTAAATAATTATAATATATATATATTATATAATCACATTATATTATTTATTGTGTAAAATTATCTACAAATGATCCGTCTGTTCAACTATAGTTCAAAAATGTAAATAGGAATAATAAATCAGAATCAGAATGTTTATGTAAATAATATTATAGTCTTCAGCGGTTATAAAAAAATAAATTTATAAGAACTAACTATTAACTTATTTCGTTTTATTTCGTTTTATTTTGGTTATTTTCTATATTTTTTATATTTTACTATAGTAGTATTTATATCACGTACGTAATGTTGCCAAAACACACACTTTTAAAAAACACCCGTCTCCAAGTTTATATTTTGTAATAGTTATTTTTTTTTAATCTGAATATTATGACACTATATAATCGATTTCACAAATCACAATATAAAATAATCGGACTGTTAATAATACATAATATAAATATCAAGTAGAATATAATTGAGATTTTAAACCGTATTTTTAATTTGATTATTCAAATTATTAACATAATTTGTTTGTATATTTTATTTATTTATTTATTTAATTAATTTTTTTTTTTTAGGTTATTTGTCACTTTTTTCGGTTAACTTGACCATTTTACTTTAAAATTTTTGCATATTATATCAATTTGCTAATAATATTTTTGAAATGTTTGATTTAGTCACACTCATTAGGAGTGTTAATCAAAAATACCATTAAATATGTATATGTAATATTATTATAGTTATTGCGTAGTAAACATATTCTATGTATTAACTATTGTAATATAACGTTTATTATAGTTTCATAATTAATATTTTATGCTAATCGAACAACCTTTTTTGTTGTGTTTCACCATTCCACAGTACGTAGTATGATCATATTTTATAATACAGTGGGTAAATAAATGCCTATTTAAAATTATTAAAATCGTTTGAGAGGTGTTTAAATAAATCGTCACCAATTCGACAATATATATTATAAACTTACTATGTTGACTGTTTAAAAGTTAAGTCGCGATGGCTGCGGCTGGCACGTGAAGGCTTCATATTACTATTATACAATATGTTGTAGGCATATACAACATCACATGGCAATAAAATTCCGTATATAGATATGGAACGAACAGGGCCGTGTCTATAAATATTCTCAACCGTAGTACTAGGTGATCACCAATTTAGACGATTAAGATGATTGAAGAGCATTACCCGACCAATCTAATCGAAAAATATATTCTGATGATAAACGTTGGTATCTAATATGAATAAAATAATCCGTTTTATTTTCATTTGCCAGTAGTTAATTTTATAACTTACCTATACGGTTGATAAAATCATAATAATATGATATGGAAATTGGCAAGACCATTTATGAATATTCACTACCACTAAACGGTAGGCTTGTAAAATTATAAATTCTATTAAAGTTCGCAAGTTGGTATTTTAGCTAAATAGTTATGTTTAATAATTACGAATACAAATTACATTAAATGAATAGCAATTGCATATGGTTAAAAATAATTTAATACATATTAATAATAGAAAGTATAGATAATAGGTATTATAGGCAAAAAGATATTATGTTTCTAAGTTGTTCAGTATTATTGAATATAGTTATCAAAAAGTTGTATTAAAATATAATAATGTATTTAACAGTATTATAATATATAGTTCACTTAAAATAAGAAAGTTTCTGTAAATTTAAATCGTAATAATTTTTATGAATTTAAAATACGATGAGTATAATACAATTTAATTGTATAATAGTTATATACGATTATTAAATTATTATAAGTAAGTAAGTTTTTGACATTCAACCACAATAATGAATTGTATGGTTATAATTTTTAAAAATAAGAATTAATTCCGCTAGGCATTTTGTTTTTTTTTTTTACAAAATTGTAAGATTATCGTACTTAAATAGAAAACAATTAATTATTGAGTGCACATATATTTTTTATTTTTTTTTTTCTTAACATAATACCTAATACTTTTACGTGCACGTTGCATTCATGCATTTTTATACACGTTTGAATATATGAATCTTCTGAAATTATTAAAATTATTTTAAGTACACGAACATTTAGATAAATTTGTGTTTATAGATTTATAGTTTACAAATAAAGTCCGAAATTGTATATTAATAATGCAATCAAAGTAAATACATCATTTGATAATTACATTGTTATTAAGTTTTTAACTATTTCAATAGTTTGTATCTGAAAAGTGTATAAATATTTAAATAATTTTACCTTTAACAATTTTTATTTCATAAAAACACTTCAATTTTATTCAGTAAAAAATTAGTTGTAATATCATAACATATATTCAACAGAGACGAGCTTATCTGTAATATTCCGCACACAATGCACGATCTCTGTAAACTTTTTACACTAAATCCTTAAATTATAACTGCTGGTTAAATTTCTCCATGTATCAGAATTATATTATAATAATTAACTTTCATTTAACTAGTATAATACTTGTATCAATTATGTTCTTTATTTTATATTCTCTACTTCCTTTAGCTACCAATTTGTATACTAATTATTATTTATTAAGGTATAGATAACGCTAATAACAACGTTGTTGTTGCACAAAAACAAATTATTACATAATATATATATCTATACTAAAATTATAAATATTACTTTATAAAAAAATTTTATACATATACAATTTCTAACCTAATTTTAAACTATACTATTGCATAGAAAGTCATGGTATTGACTTGGAAGTATTAATAACAACGGTAAGTATAATATGGCAATTATAATAACTAATAAATAAATAAATAATAATAAAATACGATGATCAGTTCAATACACAATTTTTGCTAATAATTGTTAATTGGTTTATCATAATTTCATAATTTACAAGATAGATACACTTGAAAGTTAAAACCTACTGTACCTATTATTAATAATACGGCTGCTTTTTTCAAAATTCGTACTATACATTTGCATTTTTGAACTGTAAACTAAAAATATAAAGGCTAGGTATAGCCTAGAGCTAGAATTCTGAAACGAATCAATTGGTATTACTGTGGTATGTGGATTATAGAGTCATGTAGGTAAATTTATCAATATATGTATTCAAGATTTCCGTGCATTTTACGCATTCCAGAAAGAATATTACATCTATAGGTGACATATTTATATTATTTATATTCGTTAATCCGACATCGTAAATATAGTCATAACTGTATGCATTTTGGGTTTGTGGCTTGTATACCATATGAAGTACGAGATACACTATGTCATATGTTTCCTGCACACAAATAATAATATTATATATTAATAACAGAATATGTTATTAATTTAAATTGTTTTCGAGTGCTGTTTAGTTTAAAAACTGATATAGTTTGCCCCTGATCCCAGTTAAATTAATTACTAACCCGAGTTTGTTCACGGAACAATTGACTCGCATTGTTAAAATATAGTAGCTACTATAGCTACAGGTTAACAATAAAGATCAAAACAATTATTTGGCATAACGAATTATGAAATATATTAAGAGGACATTGCACCAATCAGCTAGCATGTGGCATGTGCTACAGTCGATCACGCGTGCGACAATTGAAAACAGTTACCTATATATATAATATATATATACATAATAATACCAGATACCTATACCTATAATTGTATTAAGGGACATATCATTCTGATTTTCATTCTATTTTTTATAGGCACGATGCGCGATGTCTATACTATAATGATAGTTAATCAAATTGTTCTCAAACTGAAGGAAGTATAAAATCATTAATCGTGGTTGAACGTCCTCTTTTGTATTTTTGTAAATTAGTTTTAATATAATCTACTAGCATATACAATAGGTATAGACACTCGATCGTAATTTGTTAAATATTTTGACAGTTTATCGTTATGACATGACCAAAACATGATTTATTTTAATATAATAGAAATTGTCGTTACATTTTTTTCGAATCCTGACTATTTCATATACCTAGTCATATAGTATTTAAATAATAAAATACATGTAACTATACAATTAATTTATAAAATAATAATAAAATACGTTTTTGTAAAAAACCAGTGTACTGTAAGTAGAATATTTCGTTGCGGCACCATTGAACCCCATGAAATATATAAGGACCAACGTTCTTTTAACAATTTTTATACTATTTTAGTATTTCAATATTATACTATTTAAACATATTAATACGTATATAAAAAAACTACATAATAATATATGTATATTTGCATATACAATATTTTATATTATAAATACCCAGTTACCTATTTTACTATAGATTATAGAATACCGGTTTTGAAACAGTTATGTCTTTATTTTATGCATATTGAGTAAATACAAATGTTTATTTTTCCATGTATTAATATTTTTAAATAGTGTATTGGAAAATTGTTAGAAAGACAACACCTATATTTCATGGTTGCGTTTATTTTATGTAAAAGGCTAACACGGACACGATCGTGTTACAGCTCAATATTTAGTCGCACCGTACATGTAATATATGTATATTATATTTTTAAATAAATTATACTGTAATTGAGACAATCGAGTTGTGCCATGTTATTGAGTTTTGGAAAATCCATTAATCCTCTTGTATCGAGCTTTCAAAATTAAAATACGGTTTCGTAATAATATTTTGTCTGTATAAATTAATCACAGATATTCGTTGAATATGCAATTATGTATTTATGTATAATCGAATACAATACAACTCACATTAATTTGCAGTTTTATATAATGAACGATGCCAAATGTAAGTTTTGTTTAATTTAACGTTAAATCGATGATAGGATTGTTAGTTTAAATTACGAATCGTCGTGTACATTTTTTTTTCAAAGAAACCAATGCTGAAATGTTTTTAGAATAAGATTAATTGCAATAAATAACATCGTGTCTATATTTAAACGTAACCACGGTTATGTAAATGGTAAGTTTGTCTTGACAAAAAATAAAAACCATATATTATAGTTATTATGAATTAGGTATATTTCACACGACCAAGTTCTATTCATACTGTATATATTAATATATTATATGCATTGTGTGATTAATAAACTACGAGACTAGCGAACTGAACGGATAGGTATCGATAAAAAGTAAAAACGATAACTGTCATTGATAAAATGATCATTACGATTTCAAATACCTATCTATTTTTTTACCATACTATGTTACACACATGGTATAAATTGGTTATTGGTGTTTAGTGTGTTTACACATCATAGTAATGACTAATGACTATAATGAACACGTAAAATATAATATCATAATAACAAATCAACAAAAACATATTATTTATTATAGTTGATATGGCAAATTAGTATTTTAATATCATATAATAACATTCATAACATTATTTATTAACATATAATAATACTCGATAACAGGTTATTCGCACGTGCTGATTTTATAAATCACTAAACATAGTAATATATTATATAGGTTGTAGGTACCTACACCGTATACATAATAATATACTATAATATAATATAATATACTATAGCTACTACTGCTGTACTCGTTTATTGTGTGCTCACGACTTAGAATAAATGTCATAAAACAACATGCGTGACCGTGGGGCACAGGGTAATTAAGGAGATGTATATTTTGTATATTCATATATTCTAAAAAATGATGAGTTTAAATGCGAGAATAAAAAAAACATAACTGTTTTTACAAATTTCATTACTTTTAAAAAATGAATATATTTCTAAAATTTCGTATATAGTTATCCTTTGACGCGGTATCTATTTAATTAATTACATTTTTCTATACCATAGAAAAGAAATATTTATTTATTTTCTATTATTTATATTAATTTACACTCATTTGCTTAATTTTCTAAAGATCTATACAAAACATCAAAAATAAAATTATTCAACAATATCAAAATTGCTTAACTATGCCAATATACTGTTATTGTTATAAACTTTAGTGGTAGATACGCATTACGACATATCATATATTATTGTTGTCTACACCACATTTGATTAATATGATAGTTATAAAGTTATAATAAAAATAACACCTAGGTATACTAATATGTAAGTAAATTTCTTAATCATTATATAATTATCAAAATATTTTGAATTTTTTCAGATTTTAATATGCATTTTTTTTTTATTTGAAATATTTTACTTTTTTTAGCTTGTTTTCTATAAATGTTGATAAACATATATGCTTGATAAAAAAGCTTGAACATGTTATATAAAAATCTTTACGAGTTTTTCTTATAGTAATTAATTAAAGAAGTTGAACTTAAATCCACATGAATTTTTTTATCAGGTTTGAAATAAAATTTTTCTATTCGTTACGTATATATATATATATATAATTATTTAAATAATAAAGAAACTATAAAGTTAGTTAAGTTTTCAAAGTATTTAAATGAATTATATATATACCTATTATATACCTACTATATGAATAATAATAATAATAATATTCACACTGTTTGTAAGTATTGAGTATTGACTAGGTATTATAAATTATAAAAGAAAAAAACAATAATACAATTATATTATATTATATTAATAGAATTAATATTCAATAATATTATAATATATTATTAGTTATGTATTAAATATTAATTCTATTTATTTATTATTTAAATATACTCCATTGTTAAAGTGTAAATAGTTTCATATTTGTAAAAATTAACTAAACTACACATAAATCGAATTTGCAGTAATTCAACGATGTATCATACGATTTTTAAGACTATTCAATAAATAATTTACGAGTATTTAAAATCGTATGAAAGATACAACAGACTACGGTCTCTAAATTTTAAGAACCGGACTTCCTGCCTATTTATTTTTATTATTCTGGACATTCAACCATTCCATTTATAAGCAAATAATATAATATAAGTCTTGTATTGTACGATATTCTTGGTAAAAATTGGTACAATAACGTAGAAATTACACTGTCAAGTCTTTCGATTCAATAATTTATCATTGAGTTTAAATTGAGCACATCCATTACTGCAGAAGTGTACGTTTGTATCTCAATGACGATATAGATATACTCGAAACACGCTTTATATATACTGCACCGTATAGTGACTTCACTGGTGTTTTTTTTTTTTCTATAAATGTTATAGACACCTGTGACATATATATTTTTTCTTTGTATACCCACACAACTGTGAGAATGGTATAAACGACATGGTGTTTCTACATTGTGATTTGTGTACGTACAATGTCAAGGTAAATATATTATTCTTTTCATATAAAGTTAGTAGCATTATGTGCCTTGACATAGAGAAATGTACTTCATTTCCGGACTTGTAGTATACGTATGATATATATATATTATATTTATGTTAATGGACGTTAAATATATAAAGTATTTTTTTTTTTTTAATTTATTAGACAATAAAATAATATCATGCATTGTACCATACATAGTAACTATAAGCTGCAGTTAACTATGTACAATTCTTTTTAATCGGTCGCAGTAATTGACTGTAATAAAGACTTGGGCGTTTTATTTTTTTTAATGACTCTGTTTTCGTGCAATTAAAAAAATAAAATATGTGTACGAATGGAATAAATGGTTACGCGACCATGATGGCATGTGGCGTATAATATTATATCGTGTATCTATGTAGTTGAACATCATTAAAAACATAAATAAAAAAGTAAAAAATAATATTAACTTTTGTTGCTTATACACATTTAGTCCCGAATACCTATGAGAACGATAATATCATATTACCTATATATTATTATGTATATGAAGGTATATAATAATATAATATGAACTCCGTAACAACTATGTGTATGCCTATACATTACATCATCCCAATTATTTTTCTTGTCGCGTCAGGCGAGATCGACGATATCGATAATATGATATATTATATTATATTATATACCTATATATTGACTATTACAACTGCGTCGCAGATACGAAACCATAATATATATTATATTATATACGTATCTTACAAGTTATACTACTATATTATTAGTGCAGATATAGTTAACCCACTGCACGCAACCGAGACAGAACCATTTCGTAGTGGAATTTTAGACTTTCGGTTATTTCATAATATATTATATCTTATTACTCTTATAAATAATTACAAAAAAAAATATGTTTGAAAAAAACGTAACGTGATTTTGGCCGATGACTGTTGCCTATATACTCTTTTATTGGCTGGCCGATAAATAACCGCTTCTATATAGGCATATATATACCTACGTCTAATACCCGTATATTACAATAGCCATATGATACTACATGAAATATATAATAACATAAAATAATATCGTATTATATATTGTTATTATTATTTATTTTATCGTATCGTACGCAGCGCATCGTCGCCGTGTGTATCTAGTTGTGTATGACCCGACGGCAGCTGCATAGCACGCACCGCCGAATCGAGAAGCGTATATTAATAATGATGGCGGCGCGGCGGCGGCGGACGTTGTCTCGTATTATTATTTTTTCACTTAAGTTTTGGTTTTTTTTTTCCCGTACGGTTCGTGTTCCCCTCGATGGAATGCCATTGTATGGTATATAATAAATGTAGCGTCGGTCGGGGGCGCGGCGCGACCGTCACATCGTATATACGACGCCGAAAGATGATGATAATAATAATAGTAATAATAATATATAATGGGGGCCGCACCACTGCGTGTGCATTCGTTATCCTACAGCTGTCATAAATCTCGAGAGTGCGGTCCGTGAGTACACAAAAACGACGTCAACAGACGAAAAACGAAATGTCGAGAAGGATATAGATGAGAGAGAGTGAGAAGGAAAACCTTTATAAATATAATAGTTAGTATAAGTCTTTGGCCCGGACAGAAAAAAAAAAAAACTATCAAAGTCGTCGTGATGCGGTGCCCTCTCGGAGATATTATTTTACGGTCGGCACATGTGCGCGGGCCAGAGGGTGCACACATATTAATGTGTCCGTCACACGTGTCGGTAGGGGTGCGGTGAAAGAGGGACGCATAGTCGGCGTGTGACTGTTAGAGCATAATAATAATATATTATTTTCGTCGTTGTGTTTCACTCCATCTGAAAGCCGTTTATAGTGGCGGCGAGTGTTCGGGCCAATGGGAAAGAAAGGCAGCCACCGCAGCACCGAGTTTCAATGGATGCGCTCTTAGGCGCGTCGTAGGGGGGTGTACGCGGCGGCGGCGGTGGCGTCGGTAAGTCGGGGTCCCACGCCATCGCGCCCATTTGTCAAAAATATATAATCCGACGGACCGCGCCTAAGAGCACGTCGTATCGAGGCCTGCTGCGCACACCGCGGTCGTTCGTTATTACTATATACTTCTATTATTACTATTATTTTCCGTTTTTAAAAACACGTTTTGTAAATTATGTGTATACGCGCCATGTGCACCGCAGCTGCAGTGCCCCGTGGGGGTATGGTGCAGTATAATATACGCCTAGACGACGTCTGTTAAAAATATTACACGCCGCTCGTCGTATAAATTATATATTATATTACACGCACCGAAACGACGATGATGATGACGATGACGATGATGACGATGATAATAATAATAACAACAACAAAGATATATAGGTATTACAAAACTATGCAGCAGCGGTTGTGTATAACATAATATAATATGGGCGTTTATTTTCTCGAAAAATACCCGTCGACCTAGGTCGCAGCTCACACCCCCCCCCCGCACTCTAACGCCGACCAACCGCCCCGGTAGCGGCGGCCAAATTATTTTCTCCGTCGTCGCCGTCATCATACGCAGGATGTATAGGTAGGTATATTTTTATAAAATGCACCTGCAGCCACGGGTTTTTCATCTTCGCCGCGTTTTTTTTCCGTTTCGTTAATACGTTAAATTATACATAATAAATTCTATACCTAAATTACACTGTTATGCACCGCCGGGCGTGAGACGTTTAACGACGATGCGCTGGTATATAGCGACGGACGTTCTCGATTGGCCGACACCGCCGCCGGATCGACGCCAATGCTGTAGTTGCTGCAGTAAAATAATAATATAACATCGTATATATATATACCTATATATTATATTATACTGTGTGCGTACCGAAGACGACTTTTGTACATGACAAAACGTCGTCTATTTGGTAATAGGAAAATGCCCACTATATATAATATATATATATATAAATATATCAACATTTTAATATAAATGTTTAAGAACGTCGTTTTTGTAAAGCATTATAATGTTAAATACATAAATGATTGAACAAGAATCATTTAATTATATCATTTAAATTTACGTGATTTGGCAAAATGTGATTGATGCAAGTCGTAAATAAAACGATTCATATCTATCTATTTATTATATATATACCGGCTAAATTCCCCTGCTTCACACGTGCGTAGTTTTGAATTAAAATGCAGTTATTTATATAATATACTGTATATAGGTTCTATCATGTTTGTAATTTAACAATTTTGTGAAAAATAAAATCGTAAAAAAAGTTTAATATGGTATCATCGGAAACTTGGTATATAAAAAAGGACTGTTCTTTTATAAATACATAATATATAATGGAATTATTTTATAACTGGCTGCACGTGACGAAAATTTCGTTTTTCAGACCATAGTGTCCATCCGTCGCTGTTTTTGTCTACAAATAAATAGAATACATTCAAAATAAATAGAATGTGATGAATGTAAGACGGTTATAATAATATAAACGTGAATCGTAAGTATTTAAAGTTTAAAAAATGTCGTAAAAATTCCATAAAATTCAAAATAAAAGTTTCATTGTTTGATTGGAAATTTGCAGTGTTTCGGGCCAATCATAATATTAAATATATGGGCACTTAAATTATAATAAAAAGCGATTTCATTACTCTTTTATTTCTTTTTCTACAAATAATATTGTACACAGGATATCAATTAAATTAAGGCTGGTGGTATTTTAAATGATGTTTATATCGGTATCTGGTATTTATTTACTATATTAGTATCCATGATATTTTCGAATACCTTCTGACTACATGTACTTACGAGAATGTATTTATTATAACCACTAAATCACCTGGCGCACACATATCTGTTAAGTCAATAATGAATTTTTAATATTATATTTCTACTACACATATATCCAATTTGGACTCTATACTATTCGTTAGAATAAGACTTGTATATGAGTATGATTATAACTATACTCGTACACGGTTTCTGCAGTATATTTTATACTATTATATTAATTATTAATTATTATTCACCATAGGCGAGATAAATAGTAATAGTATATAAATAATATATATATATATATATATATATATATATATATCATTACGTATATATTAGCAGTTTTGATTTTAGTCTATGTGTGATTTGGAGATATACTTAAACTATTTTGAAAAATCTTTATATTTCATTTTCCAATAAAATTGAACGTTGACATAATTACAGTTTATCATTTTGTCTTTGAGTTCTTGGAAAGCATTTTTTGTTTTTTTACAGTAAAGACAATTATAGTGAAACATTATAGATTATATATAACGATGTCTACGTAATAAACATGTTCAATGTTTCGCAGAAAATATACTTATTGGTTTGTTTAAAATTTAAAAAATATATTTATAATTTAAGAAAACGAGTGTATTAGGTTCTAAGTTTTTTCAAAAGTCGAAAATGGTTCGTACGACGTAGGATACGTAATAATAACATATATTGACGTTTTAGTATAACGGATTAATTTATAGTGAAGTACCTAGCTATATTACTCGATTATTGTTAGTCGATTCACAATTTTATTAGTTTTATAATATAGATATATCTATATTTGAAGGTTATATAAAGGTTATTAATGTTATTATTATTATTTTAATTAAAAATATTCGTTAGAAAAAACGTTTTTAAAGACATATTTGTACCTATATGTATAATGTATATAATATTATATACATAGCAACATTATTGACTTTTTTGAATGAAAACATACAATTTCAATTTTATATAACCAGAATAATATTTTTCAAAACATTTGAATGTATAAAAATCGAATTTTTAACTATAAATAAAATATTATTGATTAGTAATAATAGTACCTATTTATAGTTCGGATAAGCAAAGTTTAATAGGCTAACATTTTACGGGCTACTTCGATGTGAAAATGTATGTGACACGCTGTATATCGTGAGTGCCGAGTTGAATAATTACACTTATATTTCAACTTTAAATATTTAAAGTTAAACCTATTTAATTATAATTAATGGTATAAATAATTAGGATAAATAATTTTGAAATTTGAGTTTTGTATATCGGAATATTCAAAACCATTCTCCTTCTTCAAAATATGAAATTAATAATGTACGAGATGTTTTCATTCAAAAAAATAAAAATCATAAATAAAATTATAACCATATAAAATAATAAATATATATTTGATTTAAAAAATGTTGTCTTGTAATGATAAGTTTACAAAATACCTACTTAATGGCTTAAACGTGTATGTACAAAAAAAAACCCACTATTTCGTAAACCCAATATAAGTTTTCGAAATAATACGAGTCAATACGAATAATAGAATCATCCTAATGACCTATATATTGCCGAAGCTATAACGAACAATAAAAAAAAAAGAATCATCCTGTACATATTTTAATATTAAATAATTTATTATGTAGGCAGTAGGTCTGAGATTAAATAACTTTCATTTCGGTTCCCATGGACAAGATGATCGGCTCACCATTTTATTATGGTGGCTCATTGTCGTTAAATTGGACGAATTACGAGTATATATATTTATATATATATATATATATATGCATTATAAAATATCACTAATGTAATACATTGACGTTTATAAATGAAATTATTAAACGAACAACACGTATATTACAGTTTATTAAAATAATGTGGTCATGAGGGTATTGTTGATGAATATATATCGTATGTTGTGAGCGTAGATTATATCTAGAAAAGGATATATATTATAATATATTACTGACGATGAACTATTTTATTTTTACGGGCCTAGGTAACATGTACAATCTCAATGATAGTTATTGTAATATTTCAATTATTATAAACGTTAAATATTATTGTAATGAGACGTATTTAGGTAGGTACATACAATAAAATATGATATTTTTAAATGTATAGCTCCGTTCAAAGTTTAGACGACGGGGGTGTGCAAATACTATAAATTATTTAATTATAAAAAATAGATTTTTTTATTATCGAAAACATCATTTTTTTTTATTTCATAAGAAATATACATCAATATAGTAGATATGTGCGAGCAACGCGTTTTAGATGTAGAATTTGTTTAAATGCAACTACAATTAATATAATGAAATACGCATAATACTGATTTCAGATTTATTTATTATACATATTAAAATTATTATGTGTATGTCTTTATAATATAGTTGCTTTGTATTTATTTTCAGATTGCTCAGTCAAAAATAATATAATTTAAGATTAATAAAAAACTCAATCTATTTGACTTATTATCGTGAGTTGATAACTTATACTCTTTTAAATAGGTTTTTAATTTATTAGTTCGTTAAAACTTAATAATACGTGTTAGAAAATTACAATCATACCGAATTACAGAATTGTTAATGTTGCTAACGACAGAAATCGATAAGTTTAAAAAATTCAAATATTACGTTTCGTTTATTTCTGTGCGTCGATCACAATTCGAAAGACTATATGATGATTATTTAGGAACGAGAGCATAGCTTACCCGTGGTATACACAGAATGATAATATTATGTTTCATTATACCTATTCGTTTTTATGTGCTATAATATATACCTATACGTACATAATGCGTGCTGTAGTGACATACAATTATTGTATTTACTTTGGAGATGAATTTGCGACTACGACTTATCGACGAACAATATTATACTTAATATTGAACTATCGTTGAGATATATTATATTAATATTAATAACTCAATTATTCATTTTATACATATATAAATCGATGGTTTGGTTTTTGGTACTCGGTTATAAATAACGGTGAAAATAAAATAAAAATTGCATATATTGAAATCCTGCACAAAATGTCTGATATTATAATATACAATGACCAAATTGTAACAATATTATATTGGTCGCGTTTTAAATGTTTACGAATTATTGTTATCTTATAATAAGCTGCAATATATAGGTATATAGATGTTTACAAATTTATTTAGTGAAATGTTTTAATTTTTAAACAATGGTTTTATTTTTATTGATTAATGTTTTTATTATAAAATAATACTATAATAGATAAACTATATCACATTTTAACTACCTATACCTGTATATGTCTTAAATGAGATCCAAAAACTTTGATCCACACGATTGTCGTTTAAAGGGCATTAATAATCGTATTTATTATTTTATGTTCTATGCTTATACTATAGAGATCTGCTGCAGTTGGTACTAAATATATTG
The DNA here is from genome assembly GCA_036289425.1 of Rhopalosiphum nymphaeae. Taxonomy (NCBI): domain Eukaryota; kingdom Metazoa; phylum Arthropoda; class Insecta; order Hemiptera; family Aphididae; genus Rhopalosiphum; species Rhopalosiphum nymphaeae. The sequence continues at coordinate 9,364,842 of JAZAQC010000007.1, read as the reverse complement.
AGTCAATATTTGGACGTAATATAATACAATATTGTTATAAAGGTTTATTTCCAATATTATGTTGGTTTTGTCAATGCTGTTTTATTTGTATAAGTATTTCTTATTGCCGAGTTCCAATTGTCTTCCTTCAACAGATAAATGCTGACAAACTCAAACGTTTATAATATTATAGTGCAAACAAAGGGAAACGAATTTAAAATAAAAAAAAAACAAACTAAAACGTGATATTTTCTTCGTCGCACGCATTTAGATAATGGCGGGAGATCGAATTATTTCATTCTTCGTCGTAGCCGTTATTATCTTTCCGTTATAATATCTCAGTAATATTTTCCCAAAATCATTATACTTGAAAAATATACCTATATTAATAAACATTGAAATAATACGAGTTGTTGACATATTTATCAAAAAATTATTGATGGGGAAAAACCGAAGAAATGCGCAGCGAAGCAAACTTATTATTTTTTTCAATCCATAACACAGCGGGATATTATTAAAAACCAAATAATATTATATTACATGTATTTTTGTTATTATAATACGAGTCATACGAATAAACTTGTTATTTATTATTAAATAAATATTATATAAATTATATATTAAATTAATTTAATAATAATATATTTAATTGATATTTATATATTGCTGTTTTGTTTTTTTATATACCTACGACATTGTTAAAGTATTAACGTCCATTATTATGTTGTTATACTACATCGCTATAACCGTCTTCTGGTAAAAATTAAAATGTCGTCTCCATCATTTTAATATCATTATTGTCACTATAACACACTGACTATTATATCGTGTTTTTACTGAGTTTAGTGTAGTGATGAGTCTATAATATAGAGATCCTTAAAATAATAGTCGGTAAGTGGTGGTGGTGGGGGGGGGGTAGAAGTGATTATAGTCACCGAAAATAAAATATCCAACATTGTTGTTCCGGAAATATTACTCGTATTATTTTAGTAAAGTCATTTTTCTATCGAGAGATTTAAATACCTCAAAGGTCCAAAATATAGGTACTTTTATGATATATACCTAGTATAGATTATTATAAACTTAACCGAATTCATTTTGATATAATATAGTTTTGTGATATTCTACATGAAACTATACTAGAATTCACTAATAATTACCTCATATAAATACTATTTAGTAATTTAAATGTCTAATCTAGATATGGGCTATAAAAATAGAACTTTTTTATGTTTTTTTCACTTGCCAAAAAAAAAAAAATAAAAAAAAAATGCATTAACAAAGAATAAACGTATGGAAAATATAACAAAATATATGCTGATTTCTGATTCGCTTTGTTCAGAATTTGTACATTAAGAAACGTTTCGTAAAATAATTACACAAACATCAAACGTCGGAAACGGTGTTAGAGGTCAAAAAAATAACGTGTGCCTATATATAATTTAAACACAGTTGAAAGTTAATCAAGCACTTAATTAATGCAGGATGTACAAAAAACAACGATCAGATGATGGGTGAGAAAGTAGAGAGCCAATAACTGACCAATGACTGGTTAGGTCATGATAAGGTAATAAATTACCAACGCCTATACCATAATAATATTAAAGTCTAGGCATATAATATCTAAATAGTAGTGAAATGAGAATAAAACTTCAGAATTCTGCACGTTCCATGCTGTATAATATCCTCAATATTAAATTATTAAATCTATACAAAATACAAATGGGATATTTTAATAAAGGTTGATAATTATTATATCAACCTATACAATATATGTTCGGGAATTTACCCAAAAATACTTGACTTATGTATGTGGATGTATTGTGATTACAGTTATCTAAATTTTTTTTGTAACAGGGCTTTAATTGAATGAAAATAAATAAAATTTTTACGTTCTTGGATGTTTAAACGTTAAATAATTTAAACGATTAACGTTAAAAAATAAACACAAATAAAATTTAACAAAAACATGAAAATTAGTAAAATTATAGAAATAAATTAATAAATAGGTAGGTAAACCTAATATAAATTTAATATTTATAAAAAAAACAACAATACAATATTTTAGAAAATATAAACTTTGTATTAAACAAAAGTTAGTCGACATTGATTTGATCATGACAAAATAGTTAAATTGTATTATACCATATTATATTTCATTCGTTATATTACAATTTAATTGTTGAATGTATTTTTTCTTAAAAAAAATCTAATTTTGTATTTCAGGATTTACTTCTTATATATTGTTATAGTAACAATATATGATCGTTGGATGAATATTATAATATACCTAACAATGAAAAACTACTAAACGTTAAAGGAGTATGCCTATTATATTCAGCTTATAAATATTATATAAATTTGATTGTACCACTGTACAATCAAATTTATATAATGGTAATTTATATGTGGTCAATATTATTCAGTTGAACAATTCTTGAATCTTGATATTTCATCAACAACATGTTAGTACTTAACTATTCGATATATTGTATTAGTACATAAAAATATATTATTATGTTAGCAAATTAATGATGTATTTACTTCTAGCTGTTTTATATAACTGGATAAAATGCTTTTAAAAATATATATTATGCAAAATTAATTTTTGATTACGTAAAAAAATAACGTAAGTACTCTGAGTAATACATATGCAAATATTAAATAATTATGATATTGATCCAAGTATTCAATAAATATTAAATACACTACCCAAAAAAATTTTAAATCAAAACGTAAACTGTCCGCGGTTCTCGGACAAGACGTCACATTGATTAGACTTTTAGCAAACAATTATAATTATAACCAACATAATTTGGGCATAGCTTTACAGGGAACAATAATAAAGGTAGTAGGATTTTATTACAATTATTAAAGTTTATTAATGCCAGACAAAAGTTATTTGAATGCAAGGAACAAGTAATTAGTAGAAAATACGCGTTTGAAATGACAAAATACCATTGAGAACCGCTAGGTACTATTCAGAATTAATTAAAATATATTTTATAGTTTAAAATGTCACAAATCCAAAAAGAGTAGCAACAAAAAAACTAAATAATTACATAATCTAAATAAATACTAAAATATCTGTATAAGAAATAAATATACCTATAAAAGATATGTTTTTGTTATATTTTTATAATACAAGTAATTTTTAATACATTTTAATAAAATGTACTGGTTTAAATCTTAAAATATGACCAATTTATTCAATAATAATTGTTAGTTTTTAAATGTCTTTATAATTTTTTTTAATTTTAAAATTAGCATTTAATACTACCATGAATATAGTAGCTTATAACACAAAAATCATATTTATACAATAATATTTATTTAGCCGTTATTTATATAAAATATTTAAAAATCTACGTCTACTTTGAAATATTAAAAAACATAGTTACTTGGTTTTGCTTAAATTATGTTGAACACAACTAGGTTTGCTCGATTTAGAATTTTAATCTAAATATTTATATAAATACCAAGTTTTTGGTAAATTTCAATCGTAATTTAATTAGATTCAATATAACTAATTTCATGTACCTATAAAGGTAATTATAACGGGAACTTATTATTTGTCCAGCGTTTGTCAAAAATTATCAATACTTTTAAGAAGTATTTAAAATTATTGGGCATATATCAAATGTTGATTTTAATAACTACAAGTCTGTTTTTGTGCGTCAAAAAAGAAAATAAGATTTAAAACCACGAGTACATAAAACAAAAAACCTTAGTTGAAAAAAATTAAGTAAACGGAATCTAGATATGTCTGAATTTGTAAAAAGGACAAGCCATCTCTACAATAAAGTTTAATAAGACAATAAAATGAAAATTCATATAATGGGTAGCTATATATTATTTTTTATTGTCATTTCATTTTTATAGAAAAGTAAAAATTAACACTACATACGAGTTGCAACAGTCGTACTACTCGATAAATTTTTAACGTATTAACTCTTAAATTATAAAAATTAAACTAACTAAGACATTATTATACAGACTACCTATACATTTTTAATATACTTATTTGTATCATCGCAATAGACATATGTTATACATGTAGTATCCCAAAAATCAGCACAATTTATGAACACCGAGAATAATATATATAGCTATATATGAATAATTTTAAAAACAGTTTAGACTGATTGATTGATTGAAAACCATTCCAATATGTTTTGATAGAAAAACTATCCTAGCTAAATTACTACTATAATATTACAATACCTATTATATATGTTTAAAATAATTAGATATATGTAATATATATTATATAATATATATATATTATATACCTATAACATCAACAATCAGCAAAAAATAACTTGTACAAATTATTATATTTTTTAGTATAACCACTTTATTTAAATTAATTTACATCCAAATATCGAAGAATTTTGCATATTATACACGGATATTATGGTAAAAATGAAAAACAAATTAATATTAATTAGGTAATTAAAATTGAAATAGAATTCAATATGTAGGCTCATAAAGAAATAATGAACCTTTAGAATATTCAATATTTTAAATATGTATTCCGCACGTTGTACCTATAATGGACGTAGATAGTCCCCCGCCGTTCCCACAAGCCTACTATAATACAAGTAAAGTTCTGGGCATGTTATTTTTAACGGATGTGCAACGTTCATAATGAATTTAAAGTAGGATTATAAATAGTATTTAAATAATATTTTTTGTCGAATGAGGCACATCATTAAAATGTCGACTAACCGAATGTTTAAAATGTTTAAATTACTTAAGGTTAAAATGTTACAATAATAGGCGTGTTGTTGAAAAAAAATCCAATTAAAAAAAATTCAAAACAAAAACCGATATATTATTAACATTAATGTATTTTTTTTTATCGACACATACTAGGGGGGCATATTATTATCGAACTGGTAAAAATAATAAACATATAGAGATTGATATGGCCTGTGTTATAATAATTAAGCAGTTCATTAAAAATAATCCAATAAAATCAATAATACTAATCGAATTCATTTAATCAAAATGAAAGGTATCAAATGAATTCTTCGAACTACAATTTAAAAACATAAGCGTAATATTGGACCTATAATATTATAATTTTACATTTTTTTTTTTTTTTGAGTGTGTATGACCTTTTACACGTGCTTAGAAATTAGATATTCTGTAGACGTCCTGCTGAGATATTTTGAATCAATGTGTACGTATTACTTATTAGACAAGAGAGCCTACATGATGTCTATTTCAAGCTGATGACATTTAAATGTTTAGAATATTTTAAAGCCGCTTTCTGACTACAGAAAATCTAAGCATTTCTAAGCAGTAATTATAGCTAGGCATTGTTGATTTCTATATTTTTATTTTTGCATTAATTATATATAATAATATATTGAGTAGTTAAACATTTTTATAATTAATTAATAATAATAATTAAATTTATATTTTGCTTATTAATATACATTGAGTATTTTACGGTATTATTAATACATCAAATATTTTTATGTGTATATAGGTAATTTAGTAATTATTATCCATATAATATATTTGGATGATATCATAATTTTTCTGTTTAAATAACTATACATTTATTTTTTAAAAAAGCAAAACATTAAACTGAATTTAATTTCTTTAAAATTTATAATATATATATATATATATAGTGTGTGTATAAAAATCATACAATATAATACAGATTTGTATGTTGAATGATCGAATAAATCGTGAAGACATGAGTATTTTATAATGAACTTGTATATAAGTACCTATAGGTACTTATCTTAAGTGCCTTTATGGAAGTATATTAATATTTGAATTTATAGTAGAACCTACTTGATAGTGGTCTTTAGTGTTTATATTGGTAAACCTACAAGTACTTTTATAAATTTTATTACAGCATTAACTTTACTGAAGTACAATGTACTTTTCAATGAATGGTTTTTTAAATGAGCCAATTTTCTTTACATTGAAATTTATTGTAATTATTATGACGATAATTTTTAAAATAACTAATGAGAAAAAATTTCGTATAACTAAAAATTTGATAGTTTTAAACTTTTATAAATATCTAAAAAAAAATTCAAAATAATCTGAAAATCAGTCTAAAAATGATTATGATATAATAATTTCAAGTTTATATGGTTATTCGTTTTTCAATTACAGCAACATAGTAATAAATCGATTTTTCGAAAATTAGCGTTGCTTTATTAGTATTCCCATTTTACCGTTATTTTTCTTTAATTTCTCCCGATTATTAATAATAGTATACTGAGATTTTATTTCTGTGGTATTATTAAGATAATTTACTTTTGACTCCCTCCTCCTCCCCAGGTATCAATTAGATTTTTTATTAAAGACAACTACGGTAATAATAATGAAATACGGTGAAGAACTGGGCGTACAAATATTATAATTCGTTATTATGATGTATACTATCTGGAACTGCTCATAACAATAACACGAAATTATCAACAATAAAAAATGATTTTATGGAAAATTGGATTTACTAGTACTTTTCACGAATGTTTAGAATAACAAAAGATATACATTAAACAACTGAATATGATAAACATATATAAGGAACAATCGAAATACCTATTTTTTTTTTTTTTTATAAAATACGTAATAGTATAGGTATTATTACGTATTTGAAAATTAAGAAATGTGCACTTTTTTCTAAACTTATAATAAAAAAAAAAAACTTTCAGTTTCATTATCGTTTAAAATATGTGTAGAAAAATATGTATTTTTTAAAACTGACGTGCACTATACATTTGTTTCTAAGCCATATAATATGTACATATTATGATAAACAAGTGAAGTATTATTGTGTATAATATTTATATATATGTGTGTTGTGTACCTATATAGGTAATAGTGTAATATCTATGTATATAATCGTTTACAATATCAGCACGTGCGAATAACCAGTTATCGAGTGTGTTAGTGTTATGATCAAATACTAATTTGCATAATAATTACCAATTTGCTATTGCAATAATTAATAATTTGCCATAATAAATGCATAATATATATTATTATCGGTTTATTATTATAATCTTATATTTTCCATGGTCATAACTATAAAATATGAATATACGCCAATCTATAATAAAACTGCCTGTAATTGATGGTACTTGAAATTGCAATGGTCAATGACAGATATTGTTTTTACTTTCTATGCTGATGCTTAACCATTAAGTTCGCTAGCATAGTATAATAATATAATAATATATATTAAACTTGATTATGTGGTACACATAATTAAAATAATGTAGGATTTTTCATTTATCACGACAAACAATACAATTATGTACAACTACATAATGTACGTATAATATAACATATATATATGTATATAAAAATACTATAAAGTCATCATATACGGTGTTTGTTTCTATTTATTTTACTCTAAAAAAAAATGTTGAAATTATTGGGTTCTTTAATATTGCGAAAAATCTCTTTTACTATATAATATACAAGCTTATGATTTTATACTTGATTATTTTTATTTTTATTTTAAATACAGAAAAATGTATAACTGTAGTTTGCAATATTTACGAATTTTATCATAACTTGAACTTAATATGCTTATCAAATAAAATTACGGCTAAATATGTTGAATATATTATATAATTTGTTATAAAAATGAGTTATTACGAGAAGCTATGCATTAAATTCACAGTATTTTTAGCAAGCATAAACAATTTTCATCGATGATCATTGGAAAAAAGACACTTAAAAAATTAAAATTTACAAATAAGCTATAAAAATACATATATGGCTTAAAATCTGTTAAAATATTTTAAATTTATGGTTTTGGTAAAAGTAGATTATTTTGTGTTTAAAAATTGTTCAATTAAAAATCGTTATTATATTTTTGAATTTTGAATACCCAATGTTGTCAAAATATGAATTACAAACGCTTACAAAAATGTATATTCTACATGGTTTTGCGTTACAATTTTTTTAATTATACAATAAAAGTACTTAAAAGAAATATTGTATTACATTTTCAAGTCTTATGTTTTTAAACTATCAATTGCATGATTTTTAAACTACAACATAATTTAATTATTTTCGTTAGATATTTTAAAAAATGTGAACTTTGAACGCTGATAAAATAAAATTGCGATTATACGTTTTCGACATTTTATAGTCGCTATTATAAAAACAACTCAATTAATATGAGGAACTGTGTATTCATTTTAAAGCTTTTTGATATGCAAACAAAAATTTAATCATACATACACATACCTATATTGAAAAAGTTTTTTTTTTCTCGAGCATTTAGTGTATATAGTAGGTTTAGGCATTAATAAGTAAAATTTGTAATCCCCTGCAATAATGCAATCCAGATCTCGTTTTCAAATAAAAACTATACTCAATATAATTGAAAAATTAAAATATATTTTAAAAAAATGTTCTTAAACTCATACAAAAACACACACACACACACACGCACACACATCATTGTTATACCAATCGCTCTGGTCTAAATATAAAAACTAAATATGTAGCTCGCCCATGTATAAATTCGTTCGAGTTTGTCAAAAATTGCGTACACAACTTTTCCCCTCTACACAGTTTATTATACACTTGAGCAATTAACGGAAAAAGTATATAGTAAGTTTTTTTACAAATTAAACGTATCCCATGTCCACTATAAGGTACACCTTTGTATATTTTTAACTGTAATACAGTCATCCGCGCGTAAGTAAGTTCTCAGTCGTATAGTACTCGTCGATATACACTTAGATGATATTATTAAATTATAGAGTGCACAGTGTATAACATCAGGTTAAATTATATTATTATTTTAATTTGTGAGACTGATTTTTCGAATTTTTTGGCCGTTCACGCCTTCCGAACCGGATCGTAAAAATCAACAAAAACGGATGAAATAGAAATTTTTTTTCAGCTTGCTGTTTCGCTTTGCAGTCGCCTTATTATTGTAGATTTCGTGAAAACATTTCTTTCGCCGTTGCGCTATTCTATATTATTTCTATATATACTGTCTACCATGTTCTAAATTATGATAATTCGTATAACTTACAGTTGTTCGTCTTACAAAAATACTTTCGTCGATATCATCATCGTTCGGCGAGATGGAATTAACAACAGCGATAGCTTATTGAACTCGGGTCATTTCAGCTCGTGATTATTATTTCGTATATTATTTTATATTTTATATATAGCTATATGTAGTAATTACTATCGTTATGATATGCTGTTATTGATATCCTTATATTATTTTATTTTTCATCGTCGTCGTCGTCGTTGTTCTTTTTCCGCGAACGTTTGTTGCGTACACGTGATCGATACTATATGCTTATATAATATTATATAATTTTAATATTTTGTCCTACACGTATTCTACTAAAACCGAATGCATGAAGCTCAATTATAATACCGCAGCCAAGACCATCGTATTAAAATATTGTTATTATCGTATACGTCTAAAATATACACAATACCATGTTACTATTTTAAATCATTAAATTATACGCTGAAGGGAGATAATAATATTAAAACTAGAGAATAGTATTATCGTATTCCCGAGGCGTAAACGTCATTATAATATATTATTTTAATGTTTAGATACACGAGAGATTACCACTGAATTCCGATGGCGGCCTATACTTCCGCCATAAAAAAAAATGTAACCGTTTTCGAATTCGAAAAATATATTGCCAGCCGCTTCGTAGGCCTACCTACGCATTAAATGTCCCTATTATAATAAATTTAAACTGTCAAATAATAAATACCATATATGTATAATAGAAACAACTACAGCAAGCGATACCATACGAATGCATAAACGTTGGTGGATCCACTTTAAATTTTTTTACAGTTGCGTTTTAATTTTCAGTATTGTCCGACTTTATATTATTAAAAAATTATCGAAAATCAAAAATATACCAATAGACAAAACATCATACGCTTCCTTTGTCCACGTCACACACTTAATAGTGACGAATTAAGATAAAAAAAAACTCAATCGTCACTTTTCATCAGTCGTTATATTATTATAACATACAAAGGACGGATATTAATTGCGAAAATCTAATATAAGAATGTATCATACAAAACAATATTTGTTTTCTCTGATCGAACAAAAATCGTACACAAACGATTTGACCATAAAAACAACACGTATTAAATTATGTTTATGTTAAAGTGTGATCCATAAACATTTTTATAATATACACCCATACTCAATCTTATTTATAATAAAATATAGACACAATATAATTATCAAAGATTATGTATAGTAAATTTCGCAACTCGTTTAGAGTGGATAGGTCTGTGGATTTTTAAGCGGAGTAACTACTGAATTGAAATAATAAGAGATTCATAAAAAAAGTGTTTGAATAAATTGTGTTGAGAAGCAATATGAGAGCGATTCAAATTATTTGAATTATAATAATAAATTTAAAATATTTAAATATTATAGAATTTTATAAAATGCATTTTATCAAAAAAAGTAATACCTATATAAGATTTTGTAGGAGTTATTATTTTTTTTTTATTTATGGTTTAGCTCTTTTATCAGAAAAAAAAATTAAAATCACATTATTATAAATTATATAATAGTCAAGTGTAATATGATGTATCTAAATACTTTTGTAGTAAATAATATATGTTAAAATCTGGTGTAGGTTGTGTTACTTGTGTATAATATTTACAACTTACAAAATTTGTTCTTAACAATTACGACCACAAAATAATATATTTTATATATTATAGAATCAGCCTATATAGTTACTGTAGGAAAATTATTGATTTAGGTATTTACAATAAAATATTTAAAATGAATATATATTTATATTATAAGCTGAACACAATTTGAAAAATAATACATCTTGTATTGATTATTAAAAAGCATAATACTTGAATACTACAAAGTACAATATATTTAAAAAAATAATAAAAAATAATAGCGGTAAATACATATATCATGTAAGCTGTTCTTTTTTTACAAATAAATACGATCTATGCAAAATATGCAAATTTTGTGTAGTTAGATACTATTTAGAAAAATGGAGGAGACCTGTGCATTGACAATACTCCAGAAGTTAATAATAATAAAACAACTTATGATAAGTTACGTTTGATTGAAAATGTTATTTAAATAAAACAAAATATAATTAAACTTAAAAAATAATAGTAGTTATGTGATTATAATAATAAAAAAATGCAATTTTCTACTTTTCATTTAGTTAAATTTAAATTAATATAATAAGAAAAATACGGAATTAATTACTATGGATAAGACAAATTTATAATTTACCTTACTACATATTAAGAATTGCGTAGAAAAACAATTTATTTTGAACTCGTGATAACTATCGGGAAATCATATTTACCCTTAATTGTAATTAGGTAGGTACATATATTATATACCATATAAATCAAATATCTTAATATAAATTATACAACATAATAATTGATAATACACTTCAGTATACCGGTATGTTAAAATTGTATAATATAATGTATATATAATATACAATTTTACATTTTATATTCTTTTAATTATAATCTTTGCAATGCGATATAATAAATGATAATAGATCGTGTCAAATCGGAAAAAAAGCAACAAAAAAAGCGAGGATCTAGTTTGGATCACTATAATGTCAACCAACAACAAAATATTACTGCTGCAATCTTATACACTAGTTATACGGAATGTCTACGACGGCTCCTCATTGCAAGTATGTAAATGTTTGGTGTTCTCCGACTTCCGGCTGAAAAATAAAAGAAGTATTGTCGTTTGCGTTGGTGTTTTGGCCGTAACAGTTGTTATTGCTGTTGTTGATGTACTGCTGCAGTTGCTGTTGTCCGGTAAAATTGTTCGTGAATTCCAAATTCGGCTGCATACAATTCATATCACCATAGGCCGTAGCATTTTGCAATGGCGTCGACGCAGCGAAGTCGTTGGAGACGTTACGGAGTACGGGTGGCACGTTCGTGTAGGAATATGGCGGCGGTGGTTTCAGAGTCGGCATCTGCAGCTGCTGTTCCTGAACTCCAGCAGTGTACAAAGCGGGACGCGGTAAACAAAAATTATTTATATTATTGTCATTATTATCGTTTTTCGCATTGTCACTCCAATTGTTCGCTTCGTCCTGTTCTTCGACAAACACTCTTTGCAATTTATGTCGGATCACCATTTTTCTGTTTCTCGGTACTTCGCGCAGGTACGGCAACAGACTCATCAAGAAGTGGAAATTGTCGTCATTATCGTAGATGTCGTTTCCATCGATTTTGGGGATCGGAATATTATTGATGTCTTGTATACGCTGCCTCTCAAGGTTCGGAAATTCATCGTACACGATTTGTCTCTTCTTGGCCGGAAGTTGTCGGTTATCGCTTCCCATGTAGTTCATGCTGCGCACCGAACTTATGACCAGCTTGTTATCTTTGTTCATTGACAAATTGTGTACCTCTTTGTTGGTTACAATTTGACTCATTTTTTGTGTGACGGTTTTGGCATTCTTAGGCATAATTACCGATCAAAATTTTAACAGTTCTGTGAAACCACTATTTTTGAACTCTGCTCTTTCGTCGATGTATATTTTAATTTTGTTGATATTTTTCTTTAAAGCGCCTAAAAATAAAAAATATTAATTTACTTAAATATATACATTTTTACGTAATTTTAATAAATAAATATTGAAAATAAATTAAAATTGAAAAATATATTTATATGAAGTAATTAATTTATTAATATTTTGAAAATATATATATAAAAATGTTTTAATTATTTTAGAAATAATAATTAATTAATGTTCCTATAATTAATATTAGGGAGTTTCCCGAGTACGTCCTGAAATTACTCTTTTTTAATGTTCCGAGTGCGTCCTAAATAAAATATCACCCGAGTGCGCCCTAAGAAAAAAAAGGTCATATTTTTACATAGCCCTAATGCGTCCCAGTTCATTTAGAAGTACCCAATTATTATCGAAGTTAAAATGAAATGCAATTTCCCCACTATTTCCAGTGCTTCACATTCATAGCTGTAAAAATGAAACACGTTTAAAGTATTATAGTTGTAGATTTGAGCGGGCATTTGCGCTTAAAATAAAGTTTTCCTATTGCGTTTGTATTCAAATTTGTCTACTTTAGCACTTTCAGGTATGAAAATATTGTTGTTCAATCTAATTCCATCAACATCAATATAAACAATCTAAACACTAAAAAGCTTGAAAATTAAAAACTAATTTATCGATCAATCGATTACTGGTTAAATTGACCGGTTTAAATATATTTAATAGTAATGGGAATTTTATGATAAGTTATTATTATCACACAAGTAAAGTAACTTGTTGAATTTGAAGAAAAAAATTATTTATTTATTTATATTATATTATGTGCCTATTATCTCCTATACTCACTAAAAAATCAATTAGTGTAATCATTTTTATGTATTATATACTTTAATAGTGATATTTTAAGAAAAAAAAAATTCGAATACTAAATAGTAGGTAACATACTACAAAATTATACAACGGGAACGAGTCGACGGGTCTTAAGTAGGTAGGTAAGACTAGGATATCCAAACCTAAATGAAGCAATAAACCAATAAATGTCTCGAACAAACCCATACGGGTTTAAAAAAATACGTAATAATTATAAATAAGAGATCTACTATATTGGCATATTATATATTATATTATTATAAATAAAAGTAAAATGTAATTTAATATATGAGACGTTTTATAAGAATATTTTTAAACTAGGTAATAGCCTCAGCTGCTAAAGTTGTATATTATGATTAATAAAAAAAAAAAAAAAACAATGCTATTATTTGTTGACTATTCAACAGCGAGATATAACAAAAACATAATATCATAATGCATTATAACATCTCGTGATGCGAAACGATAGATTAAAAAAAAATGTTATTTTACATTTTAAGCCTATAAAGCTATATTATTAATAATTTATGGAATTTAATTTTCGAATAATTTATGTAAAGGTCAGACAGCAATCGTGTTCACACGCGCATACATTAAATATTATTTTTACTATACGTATAATATAACTTGTTATTGTGCGAATGAAACTTACCACTTATACAGCACTCGTACTTGACTTCTTGGTTTGTTGGAGTTGAAAACGGATCCAAACCATGCAAAATGTCGAATTTCCACTGCGGAGTTACACTAAGGATCTATGTGGAACTGTATCGATCACTACGTGTGACAATCACATCGGCCAAACATCTACTGGACTTGACCTCCCGAATTTTGAGTGTTAATAGGTCTTAAGGTTTCGCTAATATCACAATTAAGTGAAAAAAAATCGATTAAGCTGGAAAAGAACACTTTTTAATAGCTTGTCGTTAGCATAATACTATAAATTTCAGATTTCTATACATTCTATACACGGTTATATAGCTCATTTGGACTCTTTAAATTGTAACGATAACTACGATTCGATGGATATTTATTTTATTTTATTATTGAATTAACAACACCGATATAAAAACTTAGGTACCTTCAAAATAGGTATAAACAGGAAATCGACTTTTTCTGTTGATTTCCTGTTTATTATACCCGACATCTCGACACTTCAACAATAATATTATATTGTACGGTTCAATTTGTTCGCCGTGTTGTGGCCTACGATGTTTTATATTCACATTTGAGTGATCTGGACTTGGTCATCTCTTTATAATGGTATCATTATGTTGGATGGACGTTTTGAATTTCAATTGCAAATATCGCCGAAAATATTAATGATAACAATTAACAGTTGTTAGTTAATTATCTACCTTAAAACCTATTGATTTGCTCCCACCGTTTTGGCACTATAAATACTATTTATATGTCTAAGAATTCTTGAGTTTTCTCCTAATACATCATTATTTTGGCTATATGTGAACTGCAACAAAATCGATAAGATACATTATACAAACTGCTATAATATACTTTATATACGTGTTTACACGTGTTATATATACCTATGTGTTATTATGTACATATATTATTTAATTAATATTAAATAGGTTATATTGGAGACAAATTTGTAAGGAAAATTCAAATGTTATTTTATTTTTAAGTTTTAACGCAATATACTAAATATTGGGCCTTATATAACTAATATAACCTTTAACAAGTATAAGATTATCACAAATTAGGATAGTACGTGTTGTATCGTGTAAAATTGTATATAAAATGGAACTTACAAAAATGTTTAGCTAAAACTTCAAACAATTTTAAATTTAAATAAAACTCCAAAATAAGGGGTTAGTCAATATAGATTTACTCAAAAAAACCATGCAGAGTCAATTTAGTCTTAAACAACGAAAATATTACTCTACAAGAAAAATCATTTTTGGTACATAATCTATAGCTATACCATAATATATATATATATCTAATTAAACGGTTAACGTATATGTGTTATCATATTAGTTATGTACAAAGTATCTATGTGTTAGATATATAAAATAAATTGTCGCAGATTGTATAATGTGAATTTCTTTTTTTTTTTTTGTGCAGTTTACATAATATAAATTTTTAAAAAAAATGTAATTTTGTCGCAATTTATCATCTCCCATTATTTTTACTTTGATATTCTTATAGGTTCGACGACGTTTCAAGTTCTACATTTTTACTTTTTAGGTCAAAGTACAGTCAACATGTAATAAAATATAAAAAACTATATACGTAGAATAAAACGTGATTATACTGTGTCGAAATATGTATCGTATACTTATTATAATATAATATTTATGTGCAGGTGTCTTGTGAGGATTTACCCATTGCGATATCTCCTAAAATAATGAAGTTATCCTAATTTTGGTTTTTAATAAGATTCAATAGGACAAGAACTATAAATATTTCATATTTTAATTTATTTTAATGTCTTGATAAAAAAGTTAAAAATCTATTTTTTTTTATTTAATTATTTAAAAAAAAATTGAAGATAATCATTTTGTAGAATTATTTACCTGAAAATATTGACGTTTCAACATTTTAGTTTCATTAATCTCGTGATTTATATATAATATATATAATATTTGTTTTAGTTTCGATAAAAACTGTCATTTATTTAATACAATATAGTGATATCATTGTATCAAACGTGTGGCCTGTATGCTCGTACGGCTGTCGAACGCTTTCAGTGTTTTTTTTTTCAAAACTAGAAAAAATATTGAAAATCAAAAGATAAATGAAATTAAAATATTGGAACGTCAGTATTTTCAAAAAAATAAACTCTACAAAATTGCTATCTTCAATTTTTTTGTTTTTAAATAATTAAATAAAAAAAATGTATTTTTTTACTTTTTTTACCAAAACATTAAAATAAATTAAAACATGAAATATTTGTAGTTCTTGTCCCTGTGAATCTTATTAAAAAACCAGAATTATGATATCTTCATTATTTCAGGAGATATCACAATGGGTAAATCCTCGCGGGACAGTGTATATTTATATATGTGTGAATCCAACAAAACACGATCACTAGGAAAAGTTAAGTTTTAGTAGTTACCTATCTACTGCTAGAATTTACTTATCGTACACAGTAAATGCTTAATAACATTATTTTAATCGGACTTTTATTGAAAACGTTTTGTATACTCTATGATAACTAAAAGCTGATTGATCAATAATATAAATACAATAAGACGTTTTACTTATAACTAAAATTTGAAATATATTTTCATATATTGCAATATATCATGCAATGGTTGTAAAAATAATATCAGTAGGTACACCTTATGCAAATGAGTAAATACCTAATAATAATTCGTTTTTTTAAATTATATATATTGTAAATGAATAATTTAAATAAATAGGTATCATTAATTTATTTTAGTTATGTGAATAATTATAATTTAATATGTAAGTAACTCGTTATTTTTAATATTTAATTATTCGTTGTAGTTCAGCGTTTACTATCATAATTTATAATCATGCGCATCCTAAATAATTGTTGGTACATTACGTTTTAATTAAAGTCAGAATAAATTAAAATTGTATATACTTTTAAAATTTTACGAGTACGATTAGTAAAACATGACTTATATTTTAGTGATAGAACTTTGTCAGCAACCGATACAAACATATAAATAGGTAATATAAATTCAGCGTAATAGAAATACAGGTAAACGTTTGTATATTATAGGACCCAGCCTAAATGTATATGGTTTCGGCGCCACCGAGACACGGTTGGGTACCTATTTGCGTGTATATTTTAAAGGTCACGTTAGGTTTTTATACCAACTACGTTAATATTTTATTATAAATCTTCAGTATCCCACCCGTCGGCAAGCAGGTGGTTGATTTTATTATCGTTTTTGGACTGAAATATAAAATACACAATATTACTACTACTACAGGGGTATGAGAAATACACAATAGTACCTTCAACAATACTGAAAGTGTTTTTTTTTTTTTTTCGTTTATTGGGTATATCGCAGTGTGGCCGTCAAAATTCCAACAGGTATCAGACCCTTATCCACGAGGGGTGTATTTTATGTACATTGTTATATTATAGTGTTCCCGCCGTGGACACGTTATTCGATACCTGTTGCTCAGCTTTGTACATTGCGTTCGAGTACGCCGCAGATAGCTCGGTAAAAATATATTTTCCAGATGTTATACCGTCGAACTGCGTAAAGAATATAAATACAATATACCGACACTTCTATACCCGCGCACTAATAGGTACAATAAAAACGATAATATTTGTGTTTGTGTGAGATTCTGTGTGTTACAAAGCACTAAATATTGTGTGAAAAACATGTGCGCGGCAGGCAAGATTATTATGTTATAGAAATGAACAAGTGTATGTTCATAATATAGTATTATCTTTACTATGTCTCCGACAAAACACTTACACGAACACATATATGTACTGCATGTACTTGAAAACAAATTCCATTGAAATCATTGGGCGTTTAAATTGTGTTTATTATACTGATTGTTTAATGTTTATCCACAGGTTTTGTGCAGGATACCGTAATGTTTTTAAAGAGTCGTCTTCCCGAACGTATCCAAAACCATAGAAATGCACCTTCGCAGTATTAATATATTGTTATTAAAATGTTGGCTTTAGAGGTTATTTCACTTGTGATACACAATAGTTAATAATTATTAATAACATCTTTAAATCTAAGCTAAACTAGATTAAAATAATATTAAATCTTATATAATACTTAAAATACCTATCATTAGTAAATTTTTACGAAATCAAATAGTAAAATTATACATCTTTTTAGGAATGTTGTTTAAAATTTGTTGCATTATATTTCAAAAATATAAAAAGATAAATTAAATACCATCTAGATATATACTGTCTTCACTAGCTTAATTACAACACATATACGAGTACATACATACATACATTGAATTGCTAAATATAAAACTATTGTATACAAAGAAAATATTTAATTTATCAATTTTTTTTAACTATAATAACTCAAACTTCTGAAAAATTAACTAGCGTTTAAAAATTATAAGTTAAATAAACGATTATCAGTGTTAACTAACTATTATTGCTATTATTTATTGTTTATACATATCAGTACCAACTTTCATTTTATTCCATAAATATATTCATAAGTAATACTTTTTGGAATATAAAAAACAAAAATGTATTACACAGTGTTATCTAAAATATAATAATAGTTAAATGATTAGATTTTTATATTCTATTATTATATTAATTTTTATCATAAGTTACCCAAGTGGTTTAATACTAAAACAGTATCTCCGCGGATACCTGCGGTATTTCCGAATAATTCATTGTCTCAGATTCAATTTAAGTGAGTTAATAGTTTTTATTAGGTGCTCGTAGTGCTCGTACACTTAGATTACTCGTAATCCGTGATATTTAATCGTGAAATATGGAGTATAATCAATATTTATAGTTGATTCATTTGAATTTCATAAGTTATATAAAAATAATTTTGATTTAAGCCATTTATTGTGTTTTTAGCCGTAAAATATGATCTGAAATTCGGTTATAAGTTAGTTTGTAGTTTTTAATTTATTTTTTGAACTATCGTCCATTGCAAGATGGGTGCGGTCGGTGGTGGAAAGATCTCCCCATATCGATAATGGCAATAGGTGCACGAAAAGTGATTAACAATAAATGCCGAAAACGACGGGAAAAAGCGATTAAGAAGACACGATAATAATACATTTTAATCCTGAATTAGTGTGCATCGGACACCGTGTAACCGAGACGGCTGGATTAAATCCTTATATTTTTATTTTTATCGTCGTCATCGTCTTCGCCGTGAGCGTTTATAATTTAAAATGTGTGTGCGGCCGCAATACTAATTTTCCCAGTACTCCTCCTCTGTGATATGATATAATGTTATAAATTCTTGTCCCGTTATTATAAAACCACCGTCATAATACGTTATCGAACGCGTAGGTACTTTTCAATTTCGATATTATAACGAATTCGATGAGATCAAATAAATGAAGCGCGACGTGCTATGGGCACTGAATTATCAACCTACCTTTCTAATACATATAATAATAATAATAATAATAGTAATGATCATTATGGCCGTAGTCTTTGTCGTTGTTGTTGTTGTTGTTGTTGAGGTTTGGTCGCTGCTGCGTTTTGAAACGCATTTTTTTGTTCTCCCAAAATTTTGGACTCTTCTGACATTGATAAATCGGTTTAGGGTGAACTGGCACTAATGGGATTATTCGGTACAGATTTATTGTTATATACCTATTTCAAACATATTATACATAATATACTCGGCCGTGACCCGACTCTATGGTGTTTTTGTTGTGTGTGCTCGGACAAAGCAGACGAGCGGGAGAAAATGTAAACGACGATAAAGTAGAAATTTAAGAAGAATAACGAGACGGGAGAGGTTGAAGAAGAAGAAGAGGAATAGCTGGTGATGGAAATGAAGGCTGAATTCCTGCTATAGCCGGCGACGGGGTAAAATACATAGTAACTTAATAATTTATATTATATTATTATTATATTTTATATCCGCTTGTTATACGATTAAACATGAATAATTTGATGCGCGCTCACGATTTTCGTCTTACATATTATTATATTTGTCGTCCCGTTGCATCGACACGAATATTAAATATCTTATACACACACACACACACACACACGTGTACAAACAGGAACTCTACACAACATTAAACCCGATTTGATGGCGAGTAATACTGGCAGAGTAGAAAAAGGAGGAGGATACTATGAATATTTATTATTATTACTATTATTGTATAATATATACCGATGAATTCTTGGACCGCATTTTCTCTCTGTTCGTTAATACGTCACTTTCAACTTGCCCGTAATTTATATGCGTATTAACATAAACAATAATATTATTGTATTACGTGTTATGGTACAAAATATATAAAATACAACTTTATGTCATGGTTAGAGTTCGTATTTCAAGGCTACACATAGTATATACAGTAATACTTTCTTTACGGTATTACACTGAGGCGTGTAAAATAAAAATAAAAAGGCAGATGCGACCATATTATTATATATTGTTGTAAACTATCTCCTGCAGAGAAGCGGTAGTTTAGATTCTACATTTTTACCGTTAATTTGAAATAAAAACAAGTAGTTTTTCAATTATTAAAATGATTTTACTAGAGATAATAATTTTCCTTATAACAATAATTTTACAAAAATATAACGTTCTATATTGATCTGAAAAATTTACCAATAAGTAAAAACATATAATAGGTATGTTGTTAAATATTTCGTATTTATATATGTTATATACATATTCACAGGCATATCAGCAATAATCATAATTCCGTGAGGTATATCAATAAACAACCATCTATTATTAAGCTAAAAGCAAGAATTCAAATAACAAGTCGTAATCCATTCTAGGTAGTCTAGAATTATTTAATTTTTTTGTGAATTTATTAATGAACGTGTCTATTAATAATAACGGATGATTTTAAATTAATACTAGATTTTTATAACTAGTGTTTAGAATACATTTTAGGTACCTAAAACGATGGTATTATTTGTATAAAACTATATAGGTATCATAGCTATTAGCTAGAATTGTAGCTTAAATGGAAAGCTTTCCAATAGCTTCTGTATTTACAATTACTGTGGTGGTAGATATACAAAATATTATCGTCTATAGGTAATACGTTTTTGTCATAATAAAAAGATATAATATTATAAACCTAAAAGTTCACTACGCCAGTTAATGTTAACGTTTTTCGTAATTTCATGGTATATATCTATCCATAATACTACCCAGATCTTCCTGTAAATATTTACATACACATCTATATATGGGGGTGATTTTTCAATTTGTATGTAATAAGTATAATTGAAAATACATGAATATATACTTAATTATTTTTGAAAAATATGTGAAAACACGAAAAGTTATAATATGCGAAAAAAATACATAGTTTAATTTTTTTAATTGATTATATTATCATTATGCCAATATTGATATCATGAATAAATAAAAATGAATACTACTTACGAGTAATTTAAAAATATATTATATATATATATATATTTGGCCCTTTCAAAAATCCTAGCAAAAACAGTTACAACACTAGATCAATATGAACATTATTGTATGACCGATATGGTGACAACAGAATGCTCTAACTATCTTATTTATTATGACGTTATTTTTAACTGTTTACAACAGATTGCATATTATATTTCCCATAGAATGATAATTGTCGATATGACTGTGAATAATAATGTAAATATCAAAACATGTAATAATAATATGTATTTATCGATGGTATATTTAAGAATATACATTTACTTTAAAATATTATGCAAAAGTATTACTAAATTAATATTTTTATTTTATTCAGTGTGTTGTGAAATGTGATATTTTTAATCGGAATTAATGCATTTGAATTTTAATAACATCATATACATATTTACATAAAAATCCGTGTCCTACATTTATGAACCTATATAATATACATATTTTATAATATTAAATTGCACTTCTTCATAATAACTACACAAACAAATAATTATTGCTTTATTTGTGTAAAATACCGATATTTATAGTTGATATGACTGCAATTGTGCAATAAGTGACACTATATTTCAATATTTGTAGCACTTTAGTTATCTTTGAAAATAATAATATAATTTCATGATAAAAATAGAACGCTATTGACAGAAAAATTATTGATTGTATTATAATAATCATTTTTTATTAACCTATTTAAGAAAATATGCAACATTGACAAAAATAAAACATTCAATTACTACAATACGAGTTCCGAATGGCGAATGCTAGAAAAGCGTTTTATATATTACATCTCACAGATAAATATGCATCATGGTGTACTGTTTTTATCATAGTAACCTAATACCATATTCTAATACTTCTAGTTTTAATACTGTAATAACTGTAATACCGAGTAAAAAAAAAAAAAAATCAAACAATAATGTTCAATCAAATGTGTAGGTATACTCTTCTTGCAGAGAAAAATAACGCAGTTGCGCATTATTAGCAAAGTTGTAGCCGTTGGTGTTACTGGGCAGGAATCGTGGTAAATTCTTAAAATGTTTCATAATAACTCGTATATATTGGAAAAAAATATATCATCAAATTAGACGCATTTTCTTTTAAATAAATACACTTGCAAACGAGTGTTTGCTATACAAACATTGTTTTATATTGTTAGAATTTGATCGGAGCTGTGACTCGCCACAGGATTTTGTCCGAAATTTCACCTATGAATCGGCAAATTTATATCAGATATTTGAGCGTGTTATATAACAACAATAAGGTCAGTATATGATATATGTATACAACTAAATCGAGTGTACAAATTACCTGGTTTATAAATAACTATTGAATATTTGTCTTGTCGTGATAAAGTCTATATAATCTTTGGCTTATAATATTCGGTAAATAAGACAAAATAACAACATTGTTATCAATATAACGAAAAGCAAAGTCATTGCAATGTCAAAGTTTTACTCGATGGGTTACGCGTATAATAATTACCACTCATATAATATTCAGCCATTTTATAGTTTTTTTTGCGCTATTTTATCAGTACTTCCTAGCTACCACAATCGAAGTCTGGAAAAAAAATAGTTTACAATGACCTGAAATCCGTGGAAAATCACCGGATTAGGACTTTTGGGAATCACCCGTGGTTGCAGACCAACATAATCTATTTCATACCCAATAATTTCCCGCACAAAATACGAGATGATGAAGATATTATTCGTAGATGCGAATTAATATGGTTTTTATTGATCATTAAAAATGAAACTAATAAACAACTCTAAATTTTTATATCTATGTACACAGCAAGCAAACCATATTATATATGACTCGCTCGTATGGTTTAATATAATTCAAATGAAAATTGACTACTTATGAAAAAAATAAGATCACGTAGATTTCGAGTTAACGAAAATTTCAATAAAACATTATTATTTTAATTAATTACGTACTTTCACTTGTTTGACTATTATGATATAATACTGAAATATGACGCATTGCTAATTGTAAATATTTTACAATTTGCTCCATATAAATGCGTATTTTTAAATTTTCTAATAATAATATTGACCATTTTATTATTATACTATACTATTATGATTTGACTGTATAAATATTATTTATTTTGTTTTTCTATATTTTTTTTAAAAACTACATTATATTTATAAATTGATATATTGTGCAGTGCAATTAAACAATTAAATATATTTTATTTGTATTGTTTTATTGAAACGCAATCGTTGTACTTTTAATCAGAAATCGGGTACTATTATTTGTAAAGAAGCTTCCTACTATACAATTAATACAATATATATTTTTTCTAATTTCGCTCGAACTGCCTTTATCAGAATTGTATTATAAATGATATTGCAAAACAATTAAGTTTTTTTTTTTTGTTTAATACACTTTGTCACTGTGTATTAAAATCCTAATAAGTCACATATTATTTTTAATATAAAATATCATTCCATTTTAAATTTAATGATTTGAAAACATGATTTAATCTCTATCCTAATTTGTATTACAGTAATTTAAAAATATCGAAAAAAGTGTGCACAATTTATTTTAAAATGTTTATATAAATACACTATAAATCCCGAAAATGTATTAAAAAACGTTATAAATACATTACAATAAAAAAAAAGTGAGTATGAAATGCGTTATATAACCTATGTCCAATTAAAATTTAAAAAATATCTATCAAATGTAAATTATTTTAGATTAAAAAATATTATTAATTAAATGCAATGTGTGCATGTAAAATATTTACAAGTCAAAAATGAATCGGTAATTCTTAAAATGTGTACAAAAATTTAAATTGACAAAAATCGATAAAAATATCAAAAGAAGTAAAAGTGGAAAAAATAACTTAAGGTAAAAAAGACCTAATATAAAATAAAAGTTTCAAAATCGAATTCTTTAATAGATACCTATGTAATTCAAATTTTGTGTTAGGAAGCTAAAAATAATACATTTCTCTGAAATTTCGCAGCCATAACTTAAAATATATCATAATGTATTACTACCTTTGCCTACTATGTCGAGTATTTTAATAGCCTCTTAAGAGTATTTTTCCACGATAATTATCATGAAAACGGAATCCCACGGGAATTATTGTGAACTAATGTGCCTATTATTGTTATAACGTTGGAGGGCGCTAACAAATCAGTTTTCGACGATCGTGAGAAACGTTATCGTGTGCCCATTATAGTATATTATTATTGTCGGATGTGATGTATTATAATATTATGTATTCAACGCCGAGTTGAGAGTCCGGACGTGCTCGCGGTTTTCGGTTTAAAACTGTGTTTAGAAGAACGCGACTTCATAATCGTCGTGAAACGTGATTTATAATTAATATTGCAATACAATAAAAGTAGGTGTATTGATACTAATACGTTCATGTATTATAAAACGTTGTATATAATTAAATGGCGTACACCATAACATTATATTTAATTAATTGAGATCAACTAGTCGTGCAATATATAGTACATATTATATAATATATTATTATAAATCGTGGGTGGTCCAACAGTGGATCATGGATGGTTTTAAAAAGTGTAGATTATTAGTTGACCTCAGCGGCTATT
This sequence comes from Rhopalosiphum nymphaeae, assembly GCA_036289425.1. Classification (NCBI taxonomy): domain Eukaryota; kingdom Metazoa; phylum Arthropoda; class Insecta; order Hemiptera; family Aphididae; genus Rhopalosiphum; species Rhopalosiphum nymphaeae. Next base: position 9,339,792 of record JAZAQC010000007.1, on the reverse strand, counting down.
TTTGACATTTTAAAAATATACCAGTTGCCTTTGACCGAATATACTATAGTTGATTTCAATCAAACCTATTAGTTGACCTTAACCGAAAGTATACCAACAGTCTTCAACATAAAATAGCGTTCTTGATACCTATAATAATAATAATTTCAATAATTTTAGACATACATTTTATTTTTTTGAACAAATTATAATAAATTCACTATATCGATTTATATTATCATTGAATACATTTAATTCATTATTTTTATTATAAAAGATTTTTTTTTTATTATTATTGAATACTAACACACATATAGCCCCGTCCACAATGTCATTCTGTCGCCTATCACCTACATTTACTCTATTTTATGCCAGGTGACGGTGAGTATAATATATTTAGGACAATTACTGATGAATTTTTCTGTAGTTAATTTAGAAGGAGACGAATCGTTTGTACATTTATAGTAACCTCCCCTCCTAATTCATAAGACTCGATGACCACTGTACAGATTATAGGTGAAAAAATATATTCTCAATGAGTCTTTATCAAAAAAAAACATATACATTGATTGATACCAATAGTTTAATGGGGGTTATCGGGAGAGGTGGCGAATGTTATTCGTTTATATAGGTAGATACATAATAATTAGGTAGGTTGGTGGCATATTTCACCCACCAATCCAAAATCTGTTAAACGTATTTACTGTCTTATTTTAAATTACCTATCATAATAAATGTTTAAATATTATAACTAATAGGTAGGTACTTATATATTATAATATCAAGTTTTCATCCATTATTCAATAAAAAAACAATTTAAATACTAAACATATATTGGTTAAAAATCACGCGCTTTTGATTTTGATTTTAGGAAATTTGATGGACAAAAACCTCACACTTTCGGAGTTCATTGTATAGCTGAGCATAATACACTTATTTTTTAGTGTCTTGATGGTTAGGTATTATAATATACCTATACATATATATATATAATTTATTTGTAAATATAATACATACAAATCTAGATTTGATTTTTTTTTTTATTATAATATCAATGGGATTTACATGAATGTGGTGACAGTAAAGTTTATATTATTTTCAGGTAAAAAATTCTAATGGACTTTATATGTTTTAAATCCGTCCTTAAGCTCCGTATCTACAATATCAGCAAAACTAGGTAGTAGGTAAAATGTTATATGCATTGTAAGCAGTACAACAGTACAAGTGTCAATTATGGGAATCAGTATCAAATATTAAATCGTGTATAATATTTAAAATATAATGCATTACAATGTTTTAATAAAACTTCGGGTTTAAACCTACAGCCGATAAATCCGAAAATATATTTTATAAAACTTTGTAGGTACCTAAGTGTGAGGCCTTAGTCCTCACAGATTTGATGCAGATTTTTTTTAATAAATAGTACTCATAAAATAAGTATTTTTGGCAATAGAATAATTGTATTAAAAATTACCAAATTTCAAAAACACAAGTACAATAGACTTATTCGTGATAGCTCACATTTACGCGCTAATATATATTAACTTTTATTAATATAGATTCATAGGTATATACTGTACGTGAATGATGATTAACAATTGGATTATTGTTGTCGATGTGGATATAATTTTATAAAATGAAAAACATTGTGGTTTTCGAGTTGAATAATGATACATTTATCGAAAGACCACCGTAGTGTTCAGCAGTGTTAGACACCACCCGCATCACTAACGATTAAGCAAAATAATCATTAAAATAATAATAATAATTAGTGACGGCAAACTCGTGAGAAAATAAACATTATACAAGTACGTTAGTGCGTATACGATTACGTATATGTAAACAGTGATACGACGGACAATGATGAAAAGACGTTCTTTATCGCACTGTGCTCGTTCACATCGGTTAACGTCTTTGAAGACTATGCGTATAATATAATGTTATAATATGCCACACACGCGCGTGTGCGAGTAATATATAATAATATTATATTTGTTGGTGATGATAAAACAGAAATAACACTTTTTTTTCCGTCGACGTTACTATTATTTACATTTTTACAATTCTCAAACCTATATTATTACATGTTAATCGGATATTTACCATCAACTAGAGCTAACTTGATATAGCAAAATATAGCGTGCAAAAATGACTAAAGAGACGAGAGAATAATAAAAAAATAGTTTAACTTGACGTACGAAAATTTAACACTGCGATGATTTTGCTTTTCAACAGGTTGATTATAATATCACTGATTTTCCTTATAAATTTATTATACTGAATTATGTGCCAACGACTTTGCGGAGTTTATCGGGAAACGACAAATATTCAATAATTTATATATCCGATAATATGTTGTACATACATGGTTTAAATATTATGATATACACAGTAACATTGTTATAATTATATTTTATTTAGACCACAAATATAATAACATTAATAGCACGAGAACATTGAAAATTGAAATTATATTTTTGGTGAACTTCGCAAATATTTTTTCTTTACCGGCTGCCGTAGCTATATATTGTATCAACCAAATAAACCGCACAAACGCATAATTCCCTCTATAATAGGATAATTTGTATTACAAATTAATAATATTTAATTTATTTAATAATATCCGTTTATGCAAAACGGGCAAATAACTAAAATACGTATTAATTATGATGACGCTTATCTAGTATATATATATATAGTAGATAACTGTTATTACGAATGAAAAAAAATTATAACTACAAAATATAATTAATGAACTTACTTTATTTTAATTTTTAATAAGTTCACATAAACTCTTATAGATTATAACTGGTTGACGACGTTCACTTTTATTATCCATAAAAATCAATTTGTGTAAAATTGTAATGGCCAATGATGTATTAGGTATAGTCATTATTTAAAATTAAAATTTTTATAATAAACCACGACTATTGTTCTTTCTGTACCTACACACTTTAAAAATTAAATATCAGCACAGATTTTGGTTTTTGTGTAAATGATACATATAGTTTTATAATTATAACATAAAATCAAAAAAAAAACTACAGTAATATTATGTTTAGTTAATACTGAAGTTTATCTTTTATGAGTACTCATAAATCATTAATCCTAATATGATATTTTGTCATAATTTTTAAATGCACCTTTATACGGAATATAAACAAAATAAATAATTTATATTTATTTTTTAATTTTTATTGAATTTCTTACCAACGCGCATACCTATAATGTATATTTTAGACACAGATTTTAGTTTTACCTAGTATAACAATTATTTTAATATTCGACGAAAAACTATACTGAACTATGTATCAACAACATAATAAATTCCCTCAAACACTTAAACATAATATTCATCTGGTGACAATTATTTAAAATAATTTTTTTTTTTTAATTATAAATAATCAATACAACTATTTGTTTTTAGGTATTATTATTAATTATCAATTATAATAGCGATCATTAATAAGTCTTTTTTTCTTCCTATTATAGCATGGTCAGGTACTAAGGTTTTAAACAGTCGTTCCCATTAGTGCCAGGTCCATTATGAAAAGCTATATTTAAACCCTTGTCACCAGTGAATCTTAGCTCAGATAATCTTCAGGCGTTTTAGGATATACGCTCGACTTTTATAATTCATCAGTCGTGTTATTTTTTTCCAAATATCACATTTGGTATTCTCTTAAAATCATTATTATTATTATTAGTATATTTTTTTATCGGTATTGATTTATACGATATACCGGTATATCTAATTATATTAGGTACGCACTACACAGCAGAAGAAAATAATAATTTGTTTTAGAATAACATTTTTGAAATTAAATGTTTTCGTACAGCTTGAAACAGCTTTGATGAAAATTTAGTACGTTAATGTGTGCATTAATATGAAATTAATTGCTATAAACCACCGTTGATGATGACATTTTTGGAAACTAATCAAACCATTTTTACGTCAAATTAATGATAATTATGAGAATGTTGAACGCAAGATGTATCTACGTATAAATATAAAGGCAATTTAAAGTATATAAAATAATAAATATTAATATGTTGTCAATGAAACAATCAACGACGTTTCACATTTTTCGAATTTATTTACCAAAAGTTATTACTATAGGCTTATACACAAACACATCATATTGTTATACGTAAGTACGTAATTTCATATATACATTCACTTTGTTTATCTATTATATTATGATTCATCGAAATTTGCAGGTCAATTAATTGAAATCGAAAATCTAACATGATATTATTGAGCATTATTATACATTATAGCGCAAGTTTGCAATATTATATACTATAATATTATGTTTGCAATAAATAATGTTTGCAATATCAAATTACCAGCTACGACCTTTACATACACGTGGTTCCGCCGGTTCCGGCCACGCGCGAGTTGTTAAAAAAAAATAAATCAAATCAAATCAAATATGTATTTACAACATTGTTTATCCGGTTATAAAACCGTTAACATCGATAACATCGTTTCTCTGACACTATAGCTTTGAACGGCTTATCGTTTTGTTTGACCTTAATTTTTTTCAATAATAATACTTTAATCTACTTGTACAATAATTTAAAAAACTATTAACTATTTTTTTTTTAATTTTTGTTTCATTCGAGTATATTCAAACCGAATAATAATAACATATATTATACAACATTATCGCATAATATATAATAACGGATTGAATATAAAGAAGTATTGTTAATTAATTTGTTTGTGGCGTAGGTATAATTGGTTTGTTTTTGATAAAAGTTTAACTGCGATTATTTCGTTGTGTTGGTTTGGTAGATCAATATAAACAACTATACGATTAATTAGTCAAATCATTATCATAAAACCAATACGTTCTACATAATATAGCGAATACGACTGTACATTCAATTTTAGTCTATGAACTCAACGCATAATTATTATACAGATCGCATGATTTTTTTTATATATGACGTGTACCTAAAGGTACGAATTGTTGTAACAAATACGAGTATAAAACGAACATAACGTTTATACCATCGTATCACAATTTATATTATTATTATAGAATATTATAGTGTAGGTATATTATTTTCAAGTTTTAACCATGACATTTGTGTTAAATACAATTTTATTACAACAAAAATAATATAATGATGAGTACAATTTATAGTAGATAGTAATGATTACGAGTACTTATTGGTAAAATATTACAATAACAACGTACACGGAAGTTACGGCCATTGTAAATATTTTCAAATAATATATTGTCATATTATAATAGGTATACTGCGGTGCCACGCATAAAATACATTTCAATTTACATCACCATTTTTTAATAATATCTGAAAATGTTTCGTATCGTGAGGCTGTGATTGAATTAAATAAATTATACACACAGGTACACATAATTATGACTGTTTCGATTTTTTTTACACATGGTAATAAAAACCCATTATATTACGACATTAACTGCGGTTAAGACTCTTTTGCTCGACAAACGTACATTGCCAGTTTGAATATCTTATATTTACACTCATAGACATATATATGGTATATTGCAATAGATATTTCTATTTTCTCTAATATTGCATTATTACCTATATATAGTTATGTATAATTATTAATTACTCTCAATTTTCTCGTTCATCTCTCAAAGTATACAACTATAGGCACTTTTTACTTTTCATGTTTTGTAATTACTATATTCACAGCGGGTATTATAATTTATACTTATAATATTTTTATCAATATTATTATTAATATTGGTATGGTTAAAAATATTGGTTTTGCTATTTATATTATTTATGATTACAAATTAGTAAATATAATATTATAATAGTGACCGCTAAAAATGTGTATAGTAATTTCCGGACAAAGGTAAAACACTTTTACTTGTTTAAAAACAATATGCGTGTTTTTTATTAATATTTCTAGATGTAATTTACGTAATACATGATTGTTTTTACTACTCCGATAATAATATATGAAATAACAACAAATTGAAATACTATAGCATTATTATATGTGTTTGTGTGTTGGCGTGTCAAGATAAATTAAATTGATTTCATGTATTATCATAATATAATTTATAATAATATTTTACATCTTGAACTATTCACATCGCAACATATTATATTATGCTAAATTTATTGCTATTGTTGAAAAATTGTTTGTCAATAAATTTTGTTAATATTAAAATTGATTTCTATAACTATATATGCGTACCTATAGAATGTTTAATGGTTTATTAGTATATTTTGTACTAAAGCGTGAAAAGCTAATATTTTTTAATATATGTGTTCAATGGGATATTTGTTTTACAAATAACATTTATTATAGTTCGAATTCTAAACGACGCTTTTAAAATAATTATTTACACATTCGGTTAAACGGTAGTTAAATTATTTTAATTTAGCATAATTTTCTGAATGCCCATCACTATAATGCATATTATATAAATTCGTATTTTAGTTTTAAAGAAACAAAAGAGATAACCTTTGTACGCAATTTTAAATGTTTATAACAACATTATAATTTATAGGCATCTACCTCGTTTGTAATATCTATAATTAACTCTGCATCGTTGAAATATTATAGGACATAGGTATTATATTATATATGTGTTTGTGTGTGTGTGTATTTCCAGAGTAATTTTTTTTAAAACAGTAACACGCATATTATACTATATATAATAATATATACGTACCGACATAATAATATTATCTCTTTATTTATTTTTTTTTTTTTTAATGAAGAAATTGATAAAATAATTTGTACAGTATGTTATATATATTTAAATAATTTATAATCATTATGTTTGTATAATATAGTATAGTATACATTTTCATGAAATTTCATACTTCGTTCCTATGTTAAACATTTTATACTTAACGAAGTCTAAATAATGTATATTAAAGACAAATATGTGTCAACTATTATCATTTGTGGTTAAATATCTTGTACAATATGTTGTTTGAGAGTTTTCTAATAATTTTAAAAATGTTGCCTTTACAAATTCAAATATTAACATGCACTCATATTTCATTACTATATATATAACATCACACTATTAAATTGAAGTAAAATTAATACAATAAGTAAACTTATATTATATTGTGTTAAACTCAAAGTGAAGAGTGAGGAAAGAAATGAATTCATTTTTAAATAGATATATATATTTTTACGTGCACCTCTCTTGTAAATTCATTTTACTTTTAACTGTGAGAAAGAGGCAAGTGTTTATAGTACTACAAATATTTTTTGTCAATAGTAGATTGTAGGCAAGTACTTATAGTTATTGAAGAAGTCTTTTTAAATTTTCTCAAAAGTTTCTTTGCAATACATTAAATAAAAGTTATTGACAATGCAAAGCATGCAGGAGTCTTAAAATGTTTTAAAAAAAACAAGTCAATACACTGTGGACCATACAAAATAACACACTTTTTACCTTGATATTTAACCGTTGTATTATTTTTTGTTCTACTCATAAAACGTTTAGTTAGGTAGGTATTACAGTTATTAGTAATAATATCGTCATAAAAAAGACCATTTTAAACGTGTAGAAATTGTTTAATGTAAATTATCATTTATAATAACTATAGTATACCTAGGTGTATTATTATTTGTAGTTCACAATTCGATAAGTGTTATTTTGATAATTAGAATATACATGTATTATAAATACAACTATCGTGAAATACTTAATTACTAATTAGATTTATTTTCAGATTCGCATCTCGTTATGAATATTATAAAAATTACAAAAAGATAGATGTGCACATTTTACTACATGTTTTTTTTTCTTCTACCAAGTACATATTATAAGTATAAAATATAAATGAAACATACTTTTGTTAATATTGGTTATTTTTTTATTATTATTATTCAAAAATACATATTTTTTCCATTTAGGTACACCGCTCACTATACATACCTAAACAAATTCGCGCGATCATTTTTAGATGAAGATTTGTAAAAGAAATACATTTAAAACCTTATTATTCGATTAATGTGGATTATTGAAAGTTATAAGTTTTGTTAGGTCTTATATTACCTATACAAAATTATGACGTTTTAGAATCAAACTTAGCTCAGCTAATTAAAATATTTTGCATGCAGTATATTGATACATATACAATTATTTTTAATGAACCGAGCTTAAATGTATAATTGTTCATTCGTATCGATCGTTAATATTAAAATATATTATATTCTGTAGAAATTAAATTTAGAAAAAAAATAATTGTAAATTTATCAATGTTCATATGATGATTTCTGATGATGATGAACTATTAATTAATATATATAAACTTAAATCAAATTTTTATGTCAGGTATCTATATATATATATATTATATTTGTTTAAATAAGAAAAAACATATTTTTGACTATATTAAAAAGTAAATAATTACGTGTGATTATGACGCGTATATATTATATGAGTATATATATATATATATCATACGAACTGTTGGAATCATGTTTTGCTATTATATATATTCGTGAAAATCATGAGAATCGTGTACCTACTGAAATATTCGTATTATATAGACATCATAATATTATATAAACATTATATTATATAAATTAAAATATTGCACCATTAAACATAAAAATAATTCTGTAATATATTTGTCATATTACAATGTAATTATATACACAATAATATTTTACGTTGGTGACATTTATTTTTGAAATTAGTTTCCAGAAATTTAATACAATATACATATAACGTACCTAGATACTGATAATTTCATTTTCTTTTAAATGTTTTGGTTAAAAATAGTTTTTGATTTCACAAATCACAATATTATAGAGGTATTATAGTTAACTGTAATACTATATTATTACATATAGCTACTTAAAAATAGAACTTTTTCGAAATCAATAAAATAAAATTTGTGACCAAACTTCACGCATGTTAAAAATTGTACTTAATACCAAATGTATACCCTAAAATCAACATAATATATAATATGCTCTAAAACTAAAAATAAATTTCAAAATAAGCACTTAAAAATGTTTGGTAATTCATTCGTAAAATAATGAAACCAGAGACGAACCAATAACATCTAACGAGCAAAATCAAAACAATCAAATTCAAAAAAAATTCATCTCCATAATATTAAATAAGAAGTTGTACACATTTTAAGTCATATATTCAACAGTACACTAATATAGTAATAGATACGGAATGAGATTTCACGAAAACAAATTGACGATTATAATCATAAATATTGTGTAAAATATTATCTAAGTTGAAATATATTTCATCTTTAAAACGTGTACAGCAGGCAACTATTAAAGTATTGTATAATGTGTGAAATGAGAAAGAATAGACCTCTGTAAAACGCATACGATGCTGCACGATTATTGTAGAATCTTTGAATTTTGAAAGGTCAAAATTCAATAATTTATCGACCAATAGGCTTAGAAATGTTGTATTTATATTGGATAATATATATTATAACAGATGTGCTTACTGGTTCACGGAAAAATGGAACCATGTGTTGTACGTTATAAAAATTTACAGATTTATACACGTCATTGTAGTAAATATAAATAAATATATTAATGTATATTGTCAGGGAGGCGAAATTCAACATAATTTTTATAGCTCATATGGTTTGTTCTCTATACATGTGCTAGCTATTTAATAAATGCACTCGTTTTATTTTATGATGAAAAACGTCTTAAACTATATATATATATATATATATATATAGGCATATTAAATACAAAATAGAATAGACTATCATCGTGTTATTATATACGAACTAAATATGAAAACATTTAATTAAGCAATACGCTCGTTTACGAGTGTGCGATGATGGTAAATTATAACATAGCATATATGTATATATAGTAGTTCTCTGCAGCAGTATAATTCTTATCTGAGTTCTAAACCAATTTAATGTATATATACATAAATATTATATTTAAATAATATATATATATATTATAATTATGAACTAGAGTATAATTAAGATAATGAAGTAGTTTAAAATTTAAAAAAAAATCCATCTGCTTTTTAATCTCGAACATATTATAACATAATATGTTTGATATTTGGTCAATGCAGCAATTCGTTATAACGACTGTTATAAAACTTTTTGTATTTGCGTGTTAAAAATTATCAAAATACACAACACTATAATGATTATTGTACTTACTAAATAAAATGACTGTACAAAAACTGTAGAGTATAGCTTACTTTAAAATGTTGAAAAAAATGTCAAAACATGAAATAAAAGTTGTTCCGATAACTTTAAAAGTCATTAAATAAATTCATAGCTTATCTCCTGCAACTATAAAATGCAAATAAAAAAGTTAATATTTAGTTAAAACGTCATATGATGTAGGTACAATATATTAAGTTAATATTGCGCGAGTATATTTTTATTTTACCATGTTTTTAGATACGAGTTTAATGTTTCAGCAATACAAATTTAAGCATTATAAAATTTAAATAAATACATTTGTTTTAATACTACGGCATATATTATAGTTGATATAAGAATTATGACATTATTTTTTGATATTATATATATAAGGGTACATATTTTAATTTATATATTATTTAAATCAAACAAAATATGTGGTTAGAGATTTTATATTATAGTTATACATTATGTCAATATAGTATAATTAGTATACTATATAATATACAATAATACGTATATAGTACCTTATATTGTACATAATTTTATAATAATTATTATACACAACATTATTCCTGCAAGATATCTAACTACGGATAACATTATACTTAATAAAACGATGTTGTGACTGTTCTATTGAAACCAATATAATAACTATATTATACTATAACTATATCAACTATACTTATACTGCGTTATAACTGCACTTTGCCTGTATGTATAATTGTATAATAGTATGTCTAAAACTATCTATATATATATATATATGTATCTCGACGGTGGTCGATGACAATAAATCGTAAGTTAGGTACGTACACGTTAAGTTTCGTACGCGATTATAGTTTACCTAATACCTGCAAAAATATATAGTTAATATATGTCAAGTACCTATAAAATATATACAAAATTATTACTCCAACATTTATGATAGGTATACACAATTTTTCTATGATAAAAAAAATTATTCCTTATTCGGAATTATTTGCTAAATATACTGAAATTTGATTTGATTTTTTACGCAAATAGTATAAAGTGCATAAAATAATAAAATTATAATTATGGTGTATACAAATATTTTTATATTTATTTTAGAGACGATTTTAAAAACTATGTTAGTTTCTATATATTATTGCTAGCTTGTTCGTTTTTATCGTCTTATTATTATTGTTCATAGCAAATTACAAAAATTATTTTTCTTTATAAATTATGATGTGAATGTCGCAGTGGAACAAACAATAAACATAAACAATATAAACCATAAATAATTTTTAAATGTTGTATTTAAGTACAGTTTATTAAAGAAAATTGTAAAGTGAGTTTTTATTTGATGGCGATTTAGAAAAAAATTAAGTTGTGATGATTCAAATGGTTACCTAAGTAGATACATCTATATATTATTGAGGAAATTAAAAAAATACGTCTATATGAAATGAAACTTATATTATTATAATTATTGGTAGGTACCTATCAGCTATAGGTGTACATTATTATACACTAAATAGTTAATATTATGCACCATCATACTGTAATAAACTTTAATATATATAATTATTTTAGGTACCTATACTTATAACGCTAATTTATTACTTATTAGTTATTACTTATATCTATGATAATGCGTATAATTATGATTATTTAATTTTTATATATAATCTATACATGTTTTTAAAATTTAATTGCATATAACTAATAATATACATATATATATATAAATGTTAAGGTATTAACTATCTATATGGTTACAGACAATTATTTTAATAATATTGAATTTGATTAAAAATTCCCGATTTTCATTAAATTTTTGTTTATTTTACCAATTATAAAAAATGTGCTAGAAATTTATAATTTTGATGTCTTTAAAGTACATACTTTAAATACAATTTTCTATCCAAACCTCCCACAAAATTTAAAAATCGTAGTTTTTTTTTGCTTCTATTATCTTGTACACAGACACAAAAACCACATATACGAGTATACACATACATACGCATTTTTGTAAAATCAATATATTCATCACTCATCCACACAGAATAAAAAATAAAAATTAGAATTTTGAGTTATTTTAAATTTAGAAGTATAATGAATAATGAGTATAATTATAATGAGCACTTACCTTAAAATTAAACTTAAAATTTAAAGCCACAGTTTTTATTTTTGTTTTTATAAATAGTCAAATATTATATCAATATGGAGATTTTTTAAAATTTATAAAATATAATACACAAAACATACAATACATCAATTGAACTCCATCACTGTTGTTTTTGAAATATATAAAATTGCTATATATAATATTTGAATAAAATAATCGTAAAATTTTTAATTGTAATTTATAGTGTATAATAGTTACAATATTGTAACAGGAAATACAATTTATTTTTGTGCTTTTATCTCACTATATTCCTATAATATAATAGGTACAAAAATCAACAATTTACTCTTTTTGACAAAAAAATAAATAATTTGTACTTTTGGGTATCGCACGGATTATCATAGTTTAACTTTGTAGTAAATATTTACAGTGTAATATACTATAGTATTAAATATGTGTGAATTCTGGCGAATTTTGGGTGACACGGAATTAGCATACGATTGCAGGGTATATTATGTGCGATAGTAAAATAATAATAATATATACTACAATTTATAATAATTTATTAATAAGAGTGCTACAATGGTCGCTAAAAATACCTAATATTATGAAGCAGCAGCTATTACTATAATAATTATTTTATAAAATTTTATTCGTGTATCTATATAATATATTATATTGGAAAACTCATTTACAACCGACTATAAATAATTTCAAATGTCTATACCTTTAAATATTATAATAAATTTACATTTTTCAAAATCAAATCCTTATGTCTATTTTGTGATGTAATATTATATTTAAATAACAAATATTTATTATTTTTAATATTAGCCGTAGAAAATAATACATTATTGTCGTCGTCGTCTATATCGGACGATATAGAATATATAAAATTATATTTATAGAATATTATTAACTATAGTTAAAACATTAAAGAACTGAATTAAATTGAAAAACTATTTTTTTTTTTTTTTAACTTAAAACTACTCGTGGTTATTTTTCTATAGTTAACTATAGCTTAACTAGATTAATTTACTGTTGAAATAAATTAACATTTTAATGTAATTTAAAAATAATAACTTATTAAGTTGAAATTAAAATCGTTGAAAGTATATTGGTTAATGGTAATGGTTTTACCTACATATTAATTATTGTATAAACAATAATTTTAAATAAATATATAATCTATACTGGATACCTACCATATAATGTCTGGTTATATTATATTTCTTGATAAAATGATGTTATACGTAAATAACTAAATACCTATATAGATAGTTACAAGATACTGTACACCCACGTATTACTAATTAAAAAAATAAATTAACTTTTATTAAATAAATATGAGTTATGTTGATATTTTTTTCCTTAATCGTTTTAAGAGGATACCACACATCTGCTATTTAATGGATATAATATTGGGAAGTTTAATGAAATGTTGAAAAAAATTTAAATTGTTCATCTTAAATATATTTAAATACTAATTTAAATATTATTTTTAAAAAATGGTTTTATATTAATCTAACAATGATTCTGCACATTATCATTATTATATATAAAAAAAATGGTTTCACGTGAAACAAACTTACGAATACATTATTTGTAGTAGATTTACTAATTAATATTCACACTATAAATGTAATAAACGAATGGTTTGGATTGTATTTATGAGTTATCGAAAAAAAATATAAACGCTATAACAAACATAAATTTCTACATCAAGTGCAAAAATTAGGTAAACAATTATTAAACAATTATTACGGATAATGTGGCTTCCTCTTAAACTCGTTTACGAATTAAATTTATTATTTGTATATATTATATTATTATAACTTTTATAACTTATATAACTGTTCGACTCGAGTCGATTATTTTCCCTGCGACTTCGAAACGCTATATCTGAGAAATGATTATTTTTTATGTTTACGACTTGGCGGCAATGACGAAGAATCGAAAAACAGATAGACGATAGAATAAGTATAATATGGAAACGACCGAGCAAAACGGAGTTGCACATCGCCGCCGTACTCGCAACGACGCCGCGCGGAGCGCATCGTCCGCCGCCGCCGCTAGTGGTGTCCGGGCGGCATCGTCGGTGGGAGTTTACCGTGTGGCGCCGGGTGGTGGGTCGGGGAACCGGCCGAGCGCGGCGGCTATGCGTTTTGTTTCGTCGCCGTACACCACACCCACCCCCGCCCTCCGCACCATCGTCGCGGCGGCACATTGTCCGGGCCCGGTGGGCGGCGGCACGCGATTCGCTGCGCGCGCCGCCGCCACCGGGGCGCTGGATACGAGCGCGAGCCGCCGCCGAACCGGTGCCGTCGCCGGCCTATATAAGGGCCTGTCTGCGCTGCTCTGGCACTCAAACGGTCCAGTACGTTTCCCGACGCTTGGTCTTGAGAGTTTTCTACTTGTATTGATTCGCTCTTCCGCGGAGTGCCGACTTCCGCGATGATAATTCACGGCCTGGGGACCGTGATTGTCATCGCGACAATCGCGGCCGGTGCCGTCATCACCGGACCCGCCACAACGCCACTACCACAAGAATCCAACTTCATTGATGCCAGCCATGGAACTCCGATTGGTAATATAATATTACGTCTTACATTTTTTTTTTTTTATTATTATTATTATTATTTTAAAATTATTATATGTTTGTGTCGGACGGTAGAGAATATTCATCATATTGGTAGTAGGTACATCATCATTTTATAATATTAAATAATAATACTGTTTGAACGTTTTAATAATTAATTTTTACAGCTATTTACATACATTTAAGTTCGTTTAATAATATTATGATGAATTTGAATTTTTCTACCATCCGATAATTAATATAATAGTCGAATTTTATTTTAATTTATTTATGGAATATTTTCATATTTAAATATACATGTTTTCGCAGTAATTAGGTATAAGTACATTATTTTTTAGGAAATTAATTTTTTTCGTCTATATAATAATATATTAATTTTTAACATTTTTTTATACCTTGGTTGTAATTTATACGAATTTTTCAATCAAATCTATTAATGTACATTTAAATACTTGGTATTATTATTAAAAACGTATTATGAATTATAGCGTATAATTTGCTACAGTTCGTAAATTAATGTAATATTAAATAGACGAATTAATATTTTATAATATTGTTATTGCTTAATGGTAATAATATGGTAAATTTTAATATTGGTATATGATTCATATATTATTCTTGTTTATTCATATTTGATGTTTAATGTGTATGGATGATATTCATTATTGTTTGCTATTATTTTATCATTGAGGTTCATATATGCGTACTTAATATAGTTTAATTGTTTAATACCTAGTTAAATAATTTTAATATAAATTCACTATTTATTTATTATGCACAATTGTTGTCATTTATATAATTATTGTGCACTTATTTATTTTTGTATTTTTTTACCATTACAAAACGCCATTTCTTTTTGAACAAATGTCTTATTATTTATATTGTTGCCAATTTTTGGCATGTTATAAATTCATATTAAAAATGTAATTCTAAATATTTCACTAACATGAAATGAATACATTTTAAATTTGAAAACTTATCGTAAATCAACGTACCTAAATTAATTTTTTTTTTAACTTATATAATATTATAAATTTGAGACTAGTTTATCATTTAACTTAGTTCTATTTTTTTCTTCAAATTAAACAATTCCGTTTTTATTATATACCCATGTTGTTTCGATGTTTAAAATATTTTTGTTCTCAGTATTATATATTAACTTAAATTAGCAGTTAGTATAATTAATTAATAATAAGTGCATTCGACTATATTCTATATATTACAATTAATAATAAACTAAATAAATGAACTAATATTAAAAAATTTGTTGATTTTTAAAATCACAAAAATTCTTCAATAATAATTCTTTAAAATTCCAAAAAGATTACGGGGACTAAATCTATATTATTCTAAGGAAAGTACTAAATTATTAAGGTTAAGTCCAACTATGGTATCCTCTCTGCGATCGTCATCAATGGTTTTAGCTACTCGTTCTATGTCCATTGAATACATATGTAGGTACGTTTATATTATATTATAACTTCTCGAATAATTATTCTACTTGAAACATCATTAAAATATTTTAAAATGTGTAGGAGGTACATATAATACCTATATATTAAGATCGTTTCGTGAAATTCGTAAAAAAAAATCCCAGTGGGTTGTGGCGCTTAATACCTACACAACAATATTATTATTATTTAATATATTCGTATTATATATTATATTACGTTGTGCATTTATGGCACGCGCGCGGTCGAGGTCAAATCAGGTAATCTGAATGAGCTGCCCATACTTTATAAATATAGGTATTTACGCTTCATATTAAAAAAGTGATATATATGCCGCCTTTGATCGCACGCTTTGTTCTATTTTCATCAGTAACAGTTGTATTTTCCCCCCTCGTAATAATCGTAATAATAATAATGTAATCAAATACAGCGATATTATAGAATAACAAATGAGTGCGCGCGTATGGATGGGCTGGCACGCGCCAGTAGACGACCATTTATCCCGCGTACTCCTTCCTCTTTCACCGTCGCGCCCACTAGAGTCGGCGGCGGTGACTATGTGCGCCAGACAACAACAATAACAACACCAGTAGCAATAGTATTTGTAGTAGGAATAATAATAATAAATCCTTGTAAACAAAAACAACGGCAGCAGGTTGTTACAGCACGTTTAGTTTCTGTAGCGGTCACGCATCGTTCGTGCCATCGCCGCTCTTACAATCTGATATTTTTATTAATTTATTACTTATCATCGTATTATTTTTGTTGTTGTATATTATCATTAATATTTATATTTTCCATCGGTTTTCTATAATATACCTATTGTTCACATATTTATCATTTTTCTACTGAATACTCACGACGGTTGAATTCTTTATTAACTGTCTACTTCTTAATTGCCATAATAGGTATTATTATGATTTGAATCTTCTAGAACTTGTTTTTTACGTAAAAATATGCACTGAACAAGTCCAAAAAATCCCTTCATATATGAATTAGTAAATACTAATTATTTAAAATAAATATAAATTGTATTCCAGATATTTGTATAGGTACATAGTTATAACTACTGCTATACCCATATTATGTTTTATACTACAACCTGAAATTGTGCGCTAAATAGCAAGTTTTCTTACAATAACGCGATTATAAAACCACAATACAATAATATTAATAATATTAATTTATGCTCTTGTAAATACAATAATACGATAACTACATGTACAATATAATAAAAACGATAATGTTTTGATTTCAGATATTACAATGACCACTGTCCAACCCGCTCAATTGCCTTTGATTACCTGTTTTTGCAACATGCCCGAATGCCTAACCCCTGCCGGTGGTGAAGGTGTTTGCTCTACTCGTTTAGGATGTTTCGCTGAAGTTCGCACAGTCCTCCCAGAAATGGGAGAGTCTGTGAAACCTGCGGGTTTCACAGCGACTGAATCTGCCATCTCTATCAATGGCTCTGAAGTCTTCCCAAATATTCCTAAAATTGATGCTGAAACAACTCCGCATGTCACAGGACCTTCTTCCGAAAGAGGATCATACGGCTGCTTGGACTTATTACATTATTCGTAAGTTTATAGTACATATAACATAGACACATAATAATATATATAAATATATTATACACATTTTACATTTTTCGTAGTGGTTCTAGGTATAGACTAAGTTTTTTCTTAAAATTTAATCGTGTAGATTTCCTCGTGATTTATATTTTCTTTTTGGACATCAATGTAGGCTTATGAAGTGCTATAAATCTTTGAAACTTTTCCACGTATCACTTAAAAAACCCTAGACCTTCTCCACAGCTATTTTGTACGCGATTGCATGTTCGCACATTACGTTTCGTAACATATAATACCAATATATCACATTGATCATGAAATTCGCGTTGCACGTTTTACACGCTTGTATTATAATTTTTCGGCGGCTAATGTAGAATAGGTGAGGTAATCGAGCAATAGGGTCGTTGCGATCGTATTAAAAAATAAAATTTATTTTAAGCGTCATGATGGATGGTGTATTATGCGTACATAATACACCTATAACACGCATCGCGCGATTTTATACAGTCGTTGCGTATACATATTAACGTGTAATTATTTAGTACGGGCGACATGTACCTACACCGATGACCGATCTCACATCTGGCCGTCGTTTTGTTTTTAAAATAATATCGTAAAAAACTATAATATTATTACAAACTTAATAATAATATTTTGTTTGTAAATATTTTACTGTTGCATTTAGCATAAAGTACCTAGTTATAGTCGTTTTTTTGTGTTTTTTACTATCATTTTTAGGTATTATTGGATTTTCTTTTCTTTTTTTCCACAGCTGCTTTTTAGTTGTATATTTTTAAATTACTTTTATTATAGTTTTACACGTATACCTTTACTACAGCTTTATACGTCGTGTTGATGTACCTTTGTGTCGTCAATATTATTAAATATATTACACAACACCAACACGTATAACGAATTGTGTTTTCGTTAACATATAAGTAACTAAATACCGAGTTCCTTTCAAACCTTGCACATAATAATGGTTTTTCGATAAATAAGTTTTCTGTAGTGTACGTGGTATTTATTAGGAGGTAATGATGATTTCTAGCTTTTTTCAAATTAGGCGGCACTATGATATCGTACAATATACATATGTTTTATTTTTTAACAATTCAATATTCTATGATGTACATCATTCATAACCACATATGTTTAGAATTATTTTCACACCATATAGCAAAGTATGATAATGGCAAATATATTATTTAAAAGTTCAAAAGTTTCCGTATAGAACGATATTCAATTAAGTTTTAATACAGCAATATTACATGAATTAATTAAAACCACATTTTATAACAATCTGCAAAAGGTTTTTTATTTATTATATGTATAAAATAACAATAAAGCATTTTATAGAATATTTTTTTTCTCGATGCTTAGATTTTGGTGAAATAGTTATCCATATTTCACCCATCAAATAATATAAATAAAAAAAAATGAATAACATAATTTTATATTATTTTATATTTGAATTCATACAATTGTTTTTTTTTTCTATTTATTTATTTTACTTTTCAATTATACGCATTTTTAATTTCATGAAAATACTAGTGTAAATAGGTACTTATACCTACCATTTAAATTCTACTACCAATAATTACAGAAAAATTATATCATCCTGTACAATACATTATTACTCTTATAAAAATTATCGTATGCATAATACTGATTGGCATGTGTTTTTGTTTGTCTGTTTGCGACACGTTTCCGTTCGTGTCTTCTCCGACTACGCTTGTTTCTGGCGAACATATACAGAAAGCAACCTTGTGATGAAATCTTAAAATCGATGGAATCGGATGCCTCTGAATTCCCAGTCATCCAAGCTCCTTCCAACAGTGCCCAATCTACTTCTAACAACGCTCTCGTTCTCGCTTTCCATTGCTGTCAAACACCAAGATGCAATGGAAATCAATCTGGCCCAGCAGAAGGTTCGGTTAAGTCGGCCCAAGCTGTACTTGTCGCTGCATTAAAAACTTACCTCGCCTTGAATGTAGAGTCAAAATCTGAAATCGAACAGAATTCTACAGCGAAGGTGGAAATTGAAGATCCCGTAGCCAAATTAGCTGCGAAGTACGGAGTAACCAGTACTCAGTTGAATAAGGAAATAATGATCCTGGAAACTGGTCCTGCAGTCATCGCTTTGGGTGAACCTAAATCTCCATCTGCCCTCAAATCTGAGAGCTCTGGGGATGCAGAAATCGGGTCCACTACTCCTGCGGCCTTCGCAGCCCCCGCTGCCCCTGCCGCCCCTGACGTCCCCGCCGCGATGCAACCTATATTGCCGGAGGCCGAACTGATTCAGCAGGAACTGCCTCAAAATGCCACTGTCGGAAATTTGGAGCATGTTATTGCCAAACGTCACGACAGCCAAAGGGGTACGTAAAATAACATGTTGTTTTTACAGCATGCTTGTTAATAAGTGTAAAATATTATGAAATTTAATAACACTTTATATATTTGTTGTTGATCTGATGTGTACATAATACCTATAACAATAATATAATGTGTTTAATTAATAATAATATTATACTACTTATAATACAATACAATTCACTATATACAAAAAAAAAAAATTATTTACAATTTTTAAATTGTTCTATGATGTGATGTCTTTACTATGAAATATTTTGGTAATAAACCGTGTGATTGTAAATGACTTCATTGCCTATTTTAAAATGTAAATAAAAAAAAATGGTCATGACCAACAAACGTCTTGTATTTTTTTATTAAACATTTATTGTGCTTATATTTCATCTGAGTATAAAATTATGGTTCGTAGAACAGTTTTATATACAGCAGAAACCGTATATAATGACGACGTTCAAGGGACTACTAAAAATATGTCATAATAACCAAACTAGGAAAAAAAGAGTTATTAGAAAACATTATACATTAACAATATTATTATATTTAAAACACATAATACTTACACAATTATTTATATTATTAAAGAGTAGTGTATTAATTTTAAGTCTGGTATATCACTATTGTTGTCATTATAAACGATTTCTACTGCATACGTATTATATATAAATTATGCTATATATTATTATATTATGTATAAAATAACGCATACCTATACATACACATGCTTAATTTTTGAACGGACGACATCATTTGCAATACAATTCAATCAATATCGACGAGTAATACATATATTTCGACCACGATATCTGTAGCTGAATGTGTTTGAGTTAATTCGAATCATTTAATTATTTGATATCGTGGTATAAATGATAGTTTTTAAATTAAAAATAATTAAACGTAGATGATACGCTTATCATTGTTGTCAATGGGTTATTTTTTATAATAAAAATAAAACAACAAACTCACTTATAATATTTCACAAGTACACGCCGATAACAAATGATGTCTTACCGAACGAAAGCTTATAAGACTTGACAGAGTTTCGTCCCTTTGGTATACGTCTTTTTATTTATTTTTTTATTTAAATCTCCTCTCAGAACCGATGATTGATATAAACTACGACAGCGGTCTTAGGAGATAGGTATAAGGTTGAAAATACTAAAATTCAGTGTGCAGGTGTCTAAGTACTGCAGAGTAGTAGTGCTAAGTAGGTAGGGAGGTACAATCATTTATGTTGGAGTATCCGCAAAAAACGCGACGATTCAAACATCATCCGTTATTAAAAGTTATGCATTTCATATAATGATAACGTTGGTCTAGGGAAAAAAAATTCTGACATTTCTTATATTATTATATTATAGTCAGACACTACGCCGATAAAATATTTAAATGCTAAAAAACAAATACCAACTTAATAGAACCGACATCGACGACTAGAATCTACGGTTAAAAAAAAATAATAGTAAATTATAGATATTTTATATCTACACGAATATTCGTCTCGGCGATATCTATATATTATATTTCTGATAAGAACTCATTTGTATCAAAAGTTTGACTGGTCGTGGTCGAAAATGATGGAAACTAATCCGTGAACAGGCCGACTGATATTAAAAATAGAGATACTATCTATCGGTTGTAATTACATTTATAATATTATGTATATTATTATTATCACACAAGTATACATATTATACTTTATAAGTGATAACAATTATTAATAATAATATTCGATATAAGTCTACTACTCTCGTCGTGCACGGACACATCACACACAATCGACCTTACATCCTGCAACCGTAGTCGTATCGTTTATAATATAAAATATGTAATAATATATTACGTACCTGATTGCGACCACCGACAATATACATACCGTATGCAGTGGCATGGTGGAAGGAATAATCAAAAGTCAACCGCCTCTGAGTTTTTCATGGACGGCTGTTGATAATTAAGTATTAATTACGACAGGAAGTTAAAAAAAAACTAACAGTAAATCAGGCTCTTATCACATTTTGAATGGGTTGAATATCACACTCGCCTATGAACAATTTCAAGTCCGCCACGCCACTGTCACAATATTATATAATATTAACCATCTATATACATAGATTTGCGTGTATATTGTCGTGTCGTCATCGTTATCTCTGTCGTATACGACGTGTATCTATCTAAATCTACACATATATATATATTCATTGTTGTCTATAATAATAAATTGTTTTGTCGGTTTCGCATGTGCAGTCGCGCCGATCTTGAAGCAGACCACCGACGACCAGGAAAACATCGGAGACTTCGACGACGACATCGCGGCTGAGGTGGCAGCCGCTACCGCCACCGCTAAGTCACAACCTATGCACAACAAGCAAAACTCCGGGTCTTCGTGGACTCCTCGTCACGGCGGCGTGCCAGATTTTGTACCACTTCCGGTCTTGCAGAAGGATAACGAATCCTACTTATCGCCCTACGGCAACAACAACTTCCTCAACGAGGACAGTGACATAAACAATTGGATGATCGGCATAACCTGCGCCATTGCTATAGCGTGCATAGTCGGCCTGACCCTGTTGATAATGTCTGCGTTCAGAATCATCCGCGGGTCGGACGTGTTCAGAAACTACCAGAGGTGAGTAGTTCACGTATATATTTAATATGTATATTGCACAGTCGTCGATCGACTTTTGTGCCCATTAATAAAGTGAGGGAGGTGGAAAAAAGTTTTTTTACCAACAAAGTAACAACGTTTCTCAGAAAAATATAACATACACTTTGCGTCTAACTATACAAATACAATACATAGGTATCAATTTGCTAGATACAGGCAACTTATAGCAGGGAACATACAACCCAAATTTAAATGTATTCTTGAAGCCTTTGAGGGTACAACATTGATTCCGGCTGTGCTGTAAAAGAGATAGGGACACTCTGGCACTTAGGATTGTCGATGGTATAACTCAAATATATATTTTTTAAATCCATATAGTAATAATATTTGTACACTACACTATCAGCATAATATTATAACATTAGGTTTTAAGTAGTATAATTGCCTACATGCAAATATGCGATAAAGTCTAAGAAAAAATATTCATTTTCACTTGATTTTCCATATTCTTTCTAGCCACCCAACAAGTGTGGACCTTCGCTGCTTATATATGTATATAATATACATGTTATAATATGATAATATACTAATATGACCGCAAATCATCATAATATATAATGTATAAATAGTTATAACATTATTTATTGTTATTTTTGTATTACGTATAATTAGAGCTGATATTATTTCGTATATGATTTTTCACTCTTATAGTATAGTGAAAAAAATATAGCCAATTATAATACTAAATTAAGTTTAATGTCTAGAGGATCGTGTACAATCACACATGTTTTATACTGCATGGGTTTTTGTAGTTATTTAGCATTTCTATACGCGTCCAATCCTAAAAAAATGGGTGTAATAATTTCATGCAAGCCAGCGAAAACACATTATAGTAACGAATTATTAACTTACGCTAACAGCTAATTTCAGAAACTACTTGACCGATTACAATACAAATTATATCTTCTTATTTCAAACAATGTTATAAGTTGGCTTACACATCGTGTAATCATCACATTGACTGATAATAATCGTATACTTTAAGAGGCAGTAAAAACTAAAAATAAAATGTATATTACATTTTTCAAAAAAGAATCACTTTACATTTAATCTAATTTTTGGATCCAACACGAGTATATAAAATATAGCCTACAACATGTCGATATGTCCGAATTGACGTTCTCAATCAATCTTTTTTTCCTATACTCTGACCTCTAACCGATAACATAATAATGTTACACGTATACGACCACAACAACAACAACACTGAGTCGACGACGAAGGATTTTATCGTCTATACTCGCACCACGCATATATGACAGTGTATTACACCACTACAGTGGATATTGTAAAAAAACCGATTTTAATTCGCCGCTTGTCTGTTTTTGTGAAAAACGCAGCGTGTGCAGCAACCCGGGCCAACCGTGCGCGTGCAGACCCCGCACGAAGTCGTCCTCCGCCAATCTCGACGTCGCGGCCGCCGCGGTACAACGGACCTCCACCACCGCGCCGCTGCTGCCACCACCCAACCCCGGCCGCAAGAACCGCGGTGGCGGTCACGCCAACGCCGGCGCATCGTACAACGACTCGATGGGCGACACGACCTACGTGCTGACCCGCATACCCAACAACGTGGCGCCGCTGATACCGGTGGTCCGCCGTTAGCGTTCCACGAGTTAGTGTCCAAAGCGCCCGCGCAGGAGAACGTACCTATTATTATTGTGATGTTATATTATATGTTATTGTGTACGCTATCGATATATATATATATATATATATATTATATTGTTACGCAGATATAGATAATAGGTATATTATTATTTTGTTATTATAAATCGCGTGTTCTTTGGATAAGACTGATGAGATAATTTTTTTTTTTCATTTTATTATCATATTATTTGACCGTTAAGGACCGAACAGGTTAGCTTATTAGATTAATATACATAGGTTAGGTTACAATTATTATTTTAACTATATACCGTAAGTCTGGGATGGGTACTCGGGACATATTATTTTCATCGTTATAAAACCGAAAGTTTATAAGAGTTTTTGTTTATCGCATGCGCAGAAGCGTCGCCATTGCGCGGTTATTAAGAGGATGTGGGCGCTGCAATATTTTTTTTTATGATCGTTGAGAATTAACTTAGAGTAAAATTACTTATTCCAAAAATCATAGAGGATAATATTTTTGTGGAAATATGATATCAATTTTATATTTAATTGTTATTTGATTTTGAATCAACTTTTTTTTAAAAAAAAAGGTTGGTTGCAAATTTAAATGACGTTTGAATTGTTCTATAAGGAAATTTTTAGACAAATGGACACGTCATACCCTCAACAATATTATTCTCTATCGTTTTTGTAATGAGTGATTTTTTACTTTAAGATTAATCAAAAACATAAAAATAACGATTCTGTGTAAATGCGTTTTGTCTGTGTTGGACCAGAAAGAAAACAATCAGTGCGCTGATATCCTCTTAATGCCGAGCAGTTAAATGTATATGTCTCACTCGAATTATGCAAAGTTTGGCTCTATTAATTTATCTCCATGTACTGCTTTATAGTTATATTATACATTACAATTAATGACATAATATCTGAACTTGATTTGCAGGATGATACCGTGAGGATTTACCAATAGCGAATAATGGAGATATCATAATTTTGTATAATTTAATTGTTTTGGCAAAAAATATTTAATTATTTTTAAAAAAGTCGAAAATAGCCATTGTAGTTTATTTTTCTGAAACTTTTGATGTCAATATTTTATTTTCATTAATCTCGTGATTTTTAATATTTTTTCGAGAGACATTGTGAATATTATTCAATACCATAATATAAGTGCCAGTGTTATCAAACATGTAAAAATACAAAAGTTTTCTCAAAAATTAAAAAAAAAATATTTAAAATCATTGTGCTAGTGAAAATAAACTGTTGAAATGTTAACATTTTCAGAAAAATAAACTGCAAAATGGCTATCATCAATTAATTTGAAAGAAATTAAATAATAAATTATTTTTTTATCTTTTACCAAGACTAAATTATAGAAAAAATAATTCAATTAGAATATGAAATACTTGTGGAAGGGCTGTAAAATAAGTCCTTGCGAGTCTTAAAAAAAACTTAATTATGAAATCTCCGATATTTCAGAAGATATCGCAACGTGTAAATCCTCCGGGGACACTGCACATAATATATTATATTATCTCAATTTAAACTGATGTTGATCTCTATAGTTGAGTGTATTTTGTATGATTGCCGACTAGATAAATCGATAGACAAAGGACAACGCGAAACGATTAATCAATATTTCCAGACGGCTTGGTTCGAAATCTCTGAACATTTTTCCGTGTTAACCATATTAATGAAGTGACTGAGTATCCCCAGTCTTACGGTACTTATATATTAGAATTACTTTTAAACGAATGCGGAGGGTACTGGGAGATAAACCCCAATATGCCGATCCTCCTAGATCGTAATATGTATTTACGTACTTATACGGATCGTTTCGTTAGCGTCATGCCTATCTCGACGCCCCTTCTGGCACCTCCATCCGCCGTGCGAATTAACGCGCATCATTTTTATTATTATACTCGTACTTTATTATATTATAAGCATACATTTTAATGTTGATATGATTTCTAATAACGTTTTACGACAGAATTCATGGCTCGTTTACGTCGACTATTTTATGTGTATATTATTCACTAACAAGTGATTTATTAATAATTACGTGTATATTCTCAATTACACACTGATTCTATTAACAGCGTATGACAATCATTGAGGTACTATTATCTAAACTATCACAAAGTTCCGTATGGACTGTGTGGTGAGTGTTAATTTTTTTTTTATTTTTCATAATTTAAGGGTATACAGATTCAACTAAGTTCAATTACAAATAAAATCGAAATGTCGTGCTGTTATGTGATAATTCATTTTCAGATTTATAATAATATAATCACTATATTTTTGTACACAATTATCATATTGACGCGTCACACGTGTGGTAAAACACTAGTACAGCAGTAGACCCGTGTCTACAATTTCGATCGTATCGTTTTCAAATCTATATTTTTTTATCTCATTATGTTATAATGCTTTATGATTTTTAATAATGAATAATTGAGAGAAATTTATTGGGAGAGAGATAGACAGAGACAGATATAGGATATTTTGAGAGGGAGAGTTTTTCATTCAATCATTATCGAATTTTTATATTATGTCGTACTGCCATCTGATAACGCTCTATTTTGTTTACAAACATAATATAATAATTTTATTTGTCGATAGTAAATTAGCCACTTTTTTTATTTTTTCTGTCAAATTTTAGACTATTATTTTTAATTTTTAGTGTGTAATGCATATTTTGCTTAGTAATTATTGTCCGAGCATTTTTTATTTTTATTTTTTTTTTATACCGCTCTTTTACTTGTACTTACGACGAAAACACTCGATTTTATATATTAACGTATATTACTACGTTATCACATAATAAATAATATATTTTATCTCATTACATAAACCTTCATTTTTATCATTTTTGTTCATTATAGTGTATTAAAATGTAATCTTTTATAGCTAAATTGTGTGAACCCCTTTATCTAGGTAAAGGATATCTTTATTTTTTATTCTTAAACTTATATTTTATTATTTTGCTATTTACTGTTAATAATTTTTTGTCATTCCTGTATCCGACGATTTATTATAATATTTTATACAATATTTTCAAAATTATTCACAATAAATGAAGAGTGTTTTCTTATATATTACTATTGTGTTTTGTATTTATGCCTTATATTATCGACATACTGTTATATTGCAATATGAACGGTATTTTGATTTCTGTTCATCCGACGGACACGTCGTCGTAACACGCATTCACCACTGGACACACACCTATGAAGCCGATCGTTGCCAATCGGACTATTATTAGCGCGATTTACATTGTGCCACGAATACAATATTATTAAATGCTGCCTCTGCTTGCCATCGATGCCGCTGTCGCCGAAGGATCGTGTTTCGGCATAGGCAATAACCTACGGTATATGTAAAAAAACAAACTATATAATATCAATACGATTATATACACACCATAATATTATGTTGTACTGTATCCCATACTGCTATAGCAGTGGTGTGAGAATAAAATACTATTTATCGTTACCGCAATGTCGGTCGATTTACTATATAGTTGAGTATAGCTACTTATATTAAATATTATTATAGTATAGTTGTGCATAATATTATCCATTGACATGGATCCAGCGATTATAATAACACAACTCGTAGAAGTACTCAACACTAGGTATATCACCTACTAATATTATACACAACATAAAATATGATAATAATAATAATAATAATAATAATATTAATATAATATAATCCCCATCTACAACGGTCTACAAATCGAAAATATATGTTTTGTCGTTAAAATAATATGATATAAAAAAGTCGTCGAATTTGCGAACCGCCAGAATAATATTGTAGTAGACACAATAGACATCACAGTATAGTATCAACATATATATTTATGTGAATTATAGTGACAATAATAATAATAATTTAGTTATTAACATAATTCTTCGCGCTCTTATAATATTATTATCAAACTTAAACGATTAAAAAATAGGTTTAATTTCTTCTTCGAGAGTATATATTTTTACGTTTAAAATTCAAGTAGGTATATATTGTAGAATGTAAAATTTATTATTATTATCATGAAAAATGATAATTTTTTTTTTTTTTAACACTTGTGTCCGATTAACGAAATTATTTGTTTTTTAATATAACAAACATTGTATTATCTCATTTTTTTTGTGTATAGGTATAATAGTACATGTATTTTAGTGAACGTATTTAAATTTCCAACGCAAATGTTAATCTCAATATAGAACAGTTATAATTAATTTAATTAAATAAAATTACATAACATCTTAATCTATGCACGAAATTAAATGTCTGTCAGTTGTGAGTAATTTGTTGACATGTAACGATTGTTGATTTTAATTTTTATAACTGAACACGCATAATATACTCATGATAATAATATGTATATATATATATATATAAGGTGTAACAAGACTAATTAACAAACATCCATTACAAATGATACTATATTTGTTAAATAGTCCTGTTACACTCTATGTATATATATATTTAATATTTATCTTAATTGGTAATTCTATAGATATGTGAAATTATTATTTAATACGCGCCATACGCGAAAACCTAACTTTTTTATTTTTTTTTTTTTGCAAAACGGTTTTCGATTTGTATATAACTTAACGTTACTTGACTCCGACGGCTTGAACTTGATGTTTTAAATATTTTTGGCTATAACACATCGACGACTTCGACGACTACAACAAAGGCAGTTTAGTGGCAGACTATACTGGCAGTGGAAAATTTAAAGCAGATTTAATTACATAATTTAGATACATTGATAAGTATATAATAATATATATAGGTACATAACATATTATCATACTTAACATTATATAATGTGTATAGTACAAGTTAAGCACGGATACAATCCAGGTCACTGATGTTACAATTTAAACATTCGTGATCCGTCACACCTGATGTGAAATTACGAAAATAAAATAATATACCTATAATTATTTACCTTTAGATTTAAACACTAACTTAAAGCCAACAGTTAATAGACACAATATTATAACTAAAGACCGGATTTATAATCATTTAAAATTTTAAAATATGCACTTAAAAAGTTTCAAATATGCACATAAACAGTATAACATATGCGAAATAATTTTTGATTATTATAGCTAGGTATTTATTAATTATAAAATTATAAAATCAAAATATTAATGGTAGAAAAAAATAAACTACAATGTTATATATACAATATATTTTATGATTGTGATGAAAAAATAGATAATTTATTCGTTATTGATAAAACAATAAGTAACAATAATATGTCAATCCATTTTCTAAATGATGGTAATTTTGAACTTGGACACTTATGCATTGTAAAATAACTAACACAAAAAATGTTATATCAAATGAATATGTTTTTATAATACGTTGAATATTGCCAAATGTACACTTCAAACTACAGTCGTCAGTTTGTCTGTCCGTGTTCTGTAATAGTATTGAAAAATGACAATAATTTGATAATATTAGACAAAATAGATAAAATAAAAATATTCGATATGAAAATCTGTCCTACCTAGCTACCAACTAATAAGTAATAATGATCTACAGAAACGTAATATTATATTTTTAAAAATATTTTCAATTATTCTGTTGTGACCAAATTTACAGAGCTAGACAATAATTTTATAGAATATTATAAAACTAAATTAAAAAATGTTAATGTATACGTAATATCCAAAAATATGCGTTAGTGTAGAAAATATGCACTTGTACTCAAAATATGCAAAAATATTCAAAATAATAATTTGTAATAATATTTATGACTGATAAAAATCCTTTATTGCATGTAATTGCTTATAAAAATATAAACATGCATTATGGGTAAAATCCGGTCTTCAATTATAATTAAAGGGGTCATAGTTTATATATACAAACAGATAAACAATTTAAAAATGTGTAGTAAATAAGTATAAAATATAATTTTTATTTCTGTAAGTTATATGTGATATAATTGAACCGTTTTCTATCACCATAAATGCAATTAATTTACATCGAAATATACCTATATACAGTTTAAAGAATGATGTTTTTATTATTAGTTTTGAATAATTTATACTAAAAAATGTATTAACGTAATTACAATTTATCGGTAGAGTAACTCAATAACTTATAGTGACTATTAATTTATAATAACCACTTAAGTATAAGTAGTATAACTAAATATACTTCTTTCTTTAATGTTTGTTTACGAAATTAAAGTGCCAATAAACAATAAACAATTACAAATTCGTATTGATATTTACACGAGTAAAGTCTATCTGTAATCTAAACAGTTTAAACTACCAATTGAAGAAACTAGACAAATATTTTATTTAATAATATATTAATTGGTTATTCATTTATTATCAATATTAAATTAATTCATGACACACATAAAACATGAAATGTGTTAACAAAATGCGGTACTATTAATTTTTAAGACAATTTCGAAATTTTATAACAATAATATCAGGCTAAGTTAGGTTAGGTAAACTAAACCAGTTCAAAGTTTTTACATGGAATCGTGTAAAAACTTTTGCTTTTATCCCGTTTACTGGCGTATTCCTAACTCATACACGTAAATATAAAATTATTATATTTTAGAGATTATTATGTTCTGTGTCAATAGAAATCATAAACAGACCGGATGAAAGAGCAAGGCAAACTATACAGCCGCTGATCACTGTCCTAGCTCAACAAACACTGTGTAAAAGTTATAAATGCGGGTCAATGTAGAACGTATGTGATATACCGTATGTGGAATAAATAAAAATTATAATATTAGAGCCGTTTTTTCAGCCATTCTATTCAGATGATAATAATAATATTTTTGCCGTCTTATTATCGAACGCATAACATAATATTGAAATATAATATAATATTACTAAAATTCACATTTCTCACGTGTTTTTCATCCAGCCCGCCTTGATCCGCTGTCGAGACATTTGACGACAGAAGGCTGTAGACCACGACAACATATTATAACTACAGCAGAAACTCGAAGGTTTCGAGGTATTTAATATTATTATTGTTGTTGTTGTATAAACTCGTTATTTGGCATTAATATAGCTTATTTTTTTTATTGTTTTCTACTTAGTTTATTTGGTCAAAATCATTCGTCAAGACAATTAAATGTTTTTTGTATAAATAGATTAATAATATTAAATAATATATTAGATTAAATTTTAAAACCAGCACCTCATCTAACTGATTAATTGAGTACAACATAAAAATATTATGTAAATTAGTGAACATGTTAGACTAATTATTAGAGTATTAATTAAGGCAATAATTAAAGTGAGAAAATGTTTACATTGGTAGAAAATAATTGAAGAGTTTACGAGAAAGTGTGGAATATTACAGATAACTGGAAGACGGGGGATGGGTCATTTAGTGAAATTTTGAATGAGTTTATAAGTAGGAAGATACCAATGTCTATAACGAAGGCGCAAGAAAAAAGAAACATTTTTTTTTGATAATTTTGATATAGAAAACCTCTAGTCCGAGAAATGAATGGTAATACGATGTATAAAGTGGCAAAAGGAGTTAAAAGGTTATCCTATTATGATATGATTAATCATCGCAATTTTTTAATATTGAACAAGAGTCAGACTGAGAGATTGAGCCGACTTAAGATCAGTACCTATACTTGTATAGTGAAAATGACAAATGTTTTGCCAGTGAATCAGGAGCCTCATTTCCAAAATATTACAACAATAATTATTCAATAAAATTGTATAAGATTGACTTATCTTATACAATCTCCATATAAAATTGAAATATCAAAAAAAAAAATCAACCTAAAGAAAACAAATAGTGTAATGACTTCCGCTAAGTTGAAATCACGTTTATACGTATAATATATTATATTATATCTATGTAACTGTAGAAGGCGATGTTTAAAAACAAATATATAAATATATACATATATATATATTTTTTTTTATTATACAATGGTCTTAAATTAAAAATAAAACAATTAATAATCCTAGATTTTGTTGAAACAAACGTGTTATAGTCTAAACTTACTGTCTAATGTGCAATAAACAGGAATAGTAGAATGCACTTATAATAAAATGTTTAGTTGTTTATAAATTAAAAGTCGCAGAATTACTATATGCAACCCAGTTAGTAATAACAATTACATATTTTTGCCAACAGAATTGAGTTGAAATATTTCTTCATACTACTTTAAAACTTTTAAAATTAAATATATTATTGTTACTAATTATTCACTTATAATTTACTATTATAACGTTGAATCAACTTTACTAACTCGTGTTAATATTTTTCATTAACTCGCACACATTTGAAGCAATAAATTACGAGTAAGCAATTCTATTGAAATACTCATGACCTACGCATTACCTTAAATAAAATACAATTATCATATTGAAGTTTTATAATATTAGTATAGTCTTAGCATAACAATAACTTTTCGCACTGTTTCCGGGAGAAGCTCATCATAAATTTGTCGCTCAAGTGGCACCTAATTAAAACGACTGCGTGGTCCTATAACAATAATATCGAGTACTAACTGTAAAATACACTTATCAGAACTTATTGCTGATTTGATATTTTGTTTTAAATAAATTTCATACAATGTACTTTATATCAAATATTTTCACACTTAATTGTGGTTAATATTGTGATGTTAGCTGTTGTAGATTTATAATCATAATATTATTATGGCATTGATTTGCTTATTAAAATAGTATGTTTTATTCTGTGATTTAACAACGCATTGAGTGACATTTTCAACTTAGATAAATAATAATACTTGATGATTTAAATAATTAATTTTAATAATATAAATTAACAATTATTTTAAAGGTCATCAACATTCGTATTGTTAATCACATTTTTGAATATTATTTGTTATAGATGGTTTGACCTTAAACATAACTTTAGCAATTTCAGTAATGAAATTACATTTTTTATTTTTACAAATTATATGTACACACTACAATACAAAATGCGTTTAATAAAAATACCGCATAGATTAAAAAAAAAAAAATGATATATTTAATCGAGACTAGCTGCGGGAAAACAAAATCAGTATAGTATTTACAGGATTTGATTAAGCGGGAAAGAAGTAAATTTAATATATAAATTATATATTATACATATAGACAAATAATCACCATATACAATACATCAATATGATACCTATAACATATATTGTTGAAATTGTGTACTAAGGTACATAATAAATACATATTATCGCATTAACTAAATGTGTCATATTATATTATTATAATCATCTTATAATCACATTGATAATAATATTATATACAACAACTTGATAGTTGTCTTTATATTAAGTGCTCCTGTGTATAAATCTGTGTATTATTATTTTATATGAGTGCCCGAGGGCTCAGGCACCCATTAGAATATTGGATATTTATAAAAATAATATTACATGTATTTATATCTAAACATCCAAATACTATAACCTAGGTACTACCTATAGTTTCTGTCTGCCTATCTATAATGTATACATATATACTCTATATATACTCACCTACTTAGCAAATTATTTTTGATTTTGAACATTTTTTTCCACCCGTGTGCATTTTCAAGAAGTAAGCAGATGGTCAATAATCTTAAGGCATCGGGTAGGGGTATACGTGAGGAACAGGGTTTGTTCAAAACATCCCATCCCCTGGAGTGAGTCCAACAGTTGCTTTGTGACGTTGACCGTGTGAAATCTGGTGTTGATGATCTCCCTTTGAGGTAAACATTGGATCAATATGATTTGTTTGTTGTTGCAAATCACTATATGCCATGATTTTTTTTTTTTTTGGATAAAATGACGGTTTTGAACTTTTTGATTTCAGGCGTTTAGTGTCCAACTCAAGTTTTATCTCCAATATTAATACATTTGAGAAAATCATCACCCTTCAGTTCATAGCATTCCAAAATCTGTTTAGAGGTCTGCTCTTGATTTCGCATTTGGCAGATTCGATTTGCATATTTCACAGGGAAAATTTCAGTGACCACAAGGTACATTCAAATCAAATTTCGAACTAGTATTTTATTATTACATGTTTAAAGTTTTTATGAGTAACTACAGTAGCTAATAGTAGTCTTATAGTATTGAGTAGTGATCATCGATCAGTGTGTAATGTGTTTTTAAGTAAGATAAGCTACAGTCATATCCGAAAAAATAATCAGTAGTGAACACGAAAATCCACAAATTATAATTAATAATTTTAAATTTAGTAAAGCGTACAAAGGTAAAAATTAAGCACATTGAAAATATATTAATAAATATTAAATTATGTAAGTCAAAAGTATTCATAAAAACAAAGTTCGATAATGAAGTATTTTTTAATAATTTAAATAATATCTTTATAATGTTATTGAACTTCTATAATAACTTGAAAAAAATCGCACGTATGATTTAAATAGCTGTATGTGTACAATTATTATTTAACTGCATAGTGTGTACATATACACACATTATAACTATCTATATTATTATTGTAATAACATAATTAAATTTCCTTATTATTTATCCTATTTTATTTTTATTTTTGTGTCTATCAGCAACTTTTTAAGTAATAAAAATTCTTCAATTTTCAATTTTAAAGGTAATTTCTAATAATCTAATTAATGCATTTTTTTTGCATGCAATTAATTATTGGATATAAAATGCACAATTTTTATTTGGTTTACAAATCTAACAATTGATAATAATTAATAATAGGTATATAGGTACTAATATACTTGATGAAAAATATATTTTTCAGAGAATTTTTTGAATAAATTACTATATTTTTAAAATCGTATTTATTATTAAAATTAAATACCACATGTATTTCAAGTTTTTCTTTATTGAAACTGTGATATTAATCTGTTAACACATTTTTAAAGATTGAGAACGATTGTAGGGTCTTGATAAATATAATTTATTTATATACCTATATATTTATCAATTTATCGTATTTATTTTACTATTTTGTGCCCACAAAATGTTTTTTTGATCTTTCTACTTGACAATATACTCATACTTACTAATACTCTACTTATTTTTAATTTTAACTAAGTGTTCAATAGCCATCTAGTTTAAGCAACTAGTTTCAAACTATTATGATTATTTAAGATTATTGACAAAAATATAAAAAATAAAATAATATGCAATTGCATAGAAATCCGTGTTTCAGTTATAATCGTGAACAAATTCCGTTTAATAAAAATCGAAATCGACGATATTATAAATATCCACATATATTATTACACATTATAACGTTTTATGAAACCTATAGAAATCTATAAAAAATGATTCCATCACTTATAATGGTTGACTAAATATTTTTTGTTGGAAAACACACACCATTATATTTTTATAATAACCATTCCTATATCATATATTCTTTTATGTAATGTCAGTTGAGAGCTCATCTAAAGCCTTGATTTTTTTCTCACGTCTAATGTTTTATACGGGACTCCGGCAGACATCACATATATATATATATATATATATATATATATATATATATATACCTATTATATCAACCTTATGCATAATATTTGCAGTATTTGACTATATTATACGCTATAACTCATTTATATTCATAATAAATCAAATATTATCTAAATGTCCTCGATCCACTTTCGAAACCATATTATTTGTATAACCGATTTGACAGTCTGTACTTAATAATAATAATTGGGATAAACCATTTGTGTTTATCACGATCTGTTTGCAGAGTCAATCGAATTAATTACGTAAAGCATGTTAACTAAAATCTTTTTATCAATACGTTTATTTTTTTGTCATCCATAATATATTTTTAGATTTTAAACGGAACGATGAATGTATTGATTTTACAATAAAGATATATACAATTTTTATTTTTATGTTTTCCGTCACTTTTTGTAACAATAAAAATGCTTATATTTTCAACTTTGAGGGTGGTTTATAGGAGAAAATTAGATCTTGTTGATACTTTGTGTTAAAAAATCTCAAGTGATCATATAGCAAATCCTGTCCTTAATGATTAGAAATATCAACAAACAAATTAGTAAAATATTATTAATTTTTATTATTTTGTTATAATTCAAAAACAAATTACAGCATATATATATATGAAATTATTATGAAATGTTTATACTACTATTTTTTTACATACTACAAAGTTTTAAGTCCTCGTGAATAATGTTTTTGAACTATAATAAAATAAGAATTAAAAAAAAAATGAAGTAAACACTTATTATACGCGATTTCAGCTTCAAAATGACATGGTGTATTCTTTGTTAAAAAAAAATATAATTTTTAAATACTTGTCGAAGCAATACAGGCGTTAGATTTTAATATATAGAATCACCTTGTGTGACATGCCGAGTTAGGTTACACCATATAAATTGTTCGTATATTTAATTCAAAATAATTCGATATACAAATTATTATCATAAAGTATAATATAACAATAATACAGTTTTAGGTAAATTATGTGGTTATATAATGATGTGCAATACCCACGTCTTACGTCATTTATTATATATTTCATTTCGATGTTTTTTGATCATGTGTTTTTATCGAAGGGAATAAAGCATATATCATAATGTTATAATTTCGTTTTTATTTTTACATCATTATCATTGACTCTGCCTTGCAAATTCACAAAAATAAAAACTTAAAAACCAAGACGCGAGGTACATCATTACACAATATTATTTTATACAACACGATCCGCATAGACTATGAGTTTTAATATAATATAAACAAGGCTAAAATGGATTATAATTATCATCTATTTTAATTATTATCAAATACCCGTCTAAGTATTATATTATTTATTGCAATATAGGTAACTTCTGGATATAAATTATAACAATATTTAATAATGATTACTGTTTTAATTCGTTTCAATACAAAATACAAATTATTATAAACATAAGCTACTATAAATTGTATAATATATATATATATATATATATATATATATATGTGTGTATGTGACTGGCATATTATAATATACGGTCTACCGGCCGCTATAAGATGTGGTATACCTGCGGCTGACCGGTTTTTACACTAGCTTAAGATGAACTTTAATAGATGATCTATTTTCTTTGATTAACACTTTATATTTATGGTCTTATACTTTATGATATTCGATAACAATGCTTTGTCATTTCGTAAAAGTATGGACTCAAACGCTCAGGCTCAGTATATCATTTATTACGGAACACTACAATGTATACGTAATCATCATGCACTCGATATGTCCACCCATTTTTTATTTAATAACAATGTTATAGCAAACAATGAAAATGTTATAAGCGTGGAAATGATATGAATTTGAACGTACACAAGGACACAAAGATAGGGTAAAAAAGGAAAATTTTACGTATACATTTTTGTTTTTTGATGATAGATACGGTTGAAGTTTTTATGGGATAATGTGTAATTTTAGCAGTTAATACACAAAATAACATAAAACAGCACATTATACTATGTTATTATTTTATTTTTTATTTATTCATTTGCGGCAGACTATACATACTATATGACAGCCTTATATATAATTAATAATACTTATAAGTTACAACAATTGTATATTTATTATTTACAGACAATAAAAATATGGCAGCAAATTGGTGGAAAATAATGGTCTTGCAAATATTGATAACTACTATAATTTGTTCAACTGGATTAGAATTTGATGATGATTCAACATTTTCAAATGAAAATATGGCTTCGTTATTTAAAACATTTTTAGAGGTAATATTAAGTAATGAAACTAAAATAAACCAATAATTATATCTGCTTTTATTTATTTATTGAGTTATTATATAAATAGGATATATATAATCAACATGCCATTAAAGATAATAAAAAAATAGAGAAAATAAAAGATTTACATCAACCATTGTCATTGACATCATTAAATGGCAAGTATTTTGAAAAATTCTTAGAGAATAAATTAAAAAATGAGGATTTATATCAATCAACATTTAACAACCATCGAAATATACGAAATATAAGAAGCACTGACAATGTTAACAATAAAAGTGGTAAAAAAGACCGTAAGTCCTTAACCTTATTATGAATATTTCAATATACTATATATACACTATACAGTATCAGGTGCATTATTTGAGTAAGCAGAGTATGCATTTACACTATTTTTTTTTTTTTTAAATACTTTCTTTAGTAGTAAAAAAATCACCAATATATATTTTAAATTTTATATTGAATCAGTATTTTATATTTTAAATTTTGTATTATTTTTTTTACTTTTTTAATACATTTTTGACTTAGTTCCAACAATTAACCAACTAAAAAATCAAAATGTGTAACATAAATATATTATAAAGATCAAATAATAATAAAATTGTGTACAAATTACAACTATTAGAAATGAACAAAAAGTCCCAAAATTAAATAAATCATAAAATATATTATTTCCAATTAAATGTAGAAAACAAAACGATAGTAAAAATTGTATTCTTAGTTATTATTTTATGTACAAGGTAAACATTATATTATAATATATATCTATATGCCTGGTAATATGATTAAAATGGCATACAAACACAGTGACATCAACAACGAAAAACTTAAATAACACGCCTGTATAGTATGTATTTATGAATATACTATGTATTTATTGTTTTGTATTATAATGCATAATTCACTTTTACAGGTAAAATAAATTTATGTTTTTTCAAGATTTGTGCCAAAAAAATCAATGACGACCGTCACAAATTTAACCGTCACGTAAAAAAAAGATATTACAATCCAAAATAATTTTAAATTATCAACTTTTGATTTTATTGGAAAAAATTAATTCATAAATAGATTCATTTATGCATAATTCATTAATTATATCATTATTATTCATATTTATATAAAAATCATAAAACAAAATTAACATTTAATGTATTATAGTTATGTCAGTTAGATATTTAGATATTATGAATGACGTTGATGTACAGAATTAAAAATATCTAATACATAAGTTTAAATAGTTTTTTATTTTAAATAATAAACAATTAATTAAAAATTATATTTAAATCTTAAATTTTAAAAATTTTTAATCAATATATTTGAAATACAATATATATCTGTATTTGTTTATTTATTATTTAATATAAAGTATACTAAAATATGCTTACATTGATTGTCGTACAATGAAGAACAGAAAAAAAGAAAATATTACTTAGAAATGATATAGGTATAAGTACCACATTTACCTATAAATAAACTGTACAGACAGCTTTTTTAGATGTTGATTTGAAGATAATCTAGATACCTAATAATAACGAGTAGATATATTTCATCTTGCTTAATATAAATAAAATTATATCAACATTTAGTAGATAATTAAACTATGTAGTGATGACAAATAAATTATATACAATTAATTGTACCTATATTATTTCATAACTAAATCAATTTTCGTTACTGACTTAGAACCAAATACCAGTAATTAGCATGTGCGTGATGTAGTTTTACGTTCAGGTTGTAAAGAGCAAAATGTATCACTATATATAAACTTGTACATCGTTATACCTGTTATATTATTTAATATTTATGTTACTGTATAATAATCGTAGTAATTGAATTTGCTAAAGTATTTCATACAGTCACACACAAAAACAAAATATGCAATGCTATGTTAACATATGGATCTAATATGTATCCCATAAATTTTTATCATTCATGATTTTACACAAATTTAGCACCGATTTTGCGCATACATGCACTGACAAGTCGTTTAAGTAACCACAAATATGAACACATTAATTTCTATCCAGACATCTAGATTTTCGGGTTATTGTTTTTGTAACTCTCCATCATTCTGTCTTATTCTGACACCAACAATTCAGTAATATTTAACAAAAATACAAATAAAGTGTTAAAGGGTTTTTTTTCATAATTGATAATAGTAATAATAGTTTTTACGCTTTTTCATCACTATACGAGTAACGAAACTAGTACGATAAAAAAAGTATTTAAAATTATAATACCTACCATAGATGTTTTTACAATGATAAAAAATGCATGAAAGGAACTGATTAGCATAACTCGTGCTTGGTGAAATTTGATTATCGTGAGATAATAATAATATTAACATTATTCGTAAATATATGCAATATTTTAAATGTACTTTTAGGATAATAATTGTTTTTTTTTTTTAATGACAAAAATATGTTGTTCTGGAAACTTATAGATGTCAAAATATTGAGTTATCTAAATATTTGTTCATCCTTAATATGTAGTAATTAATTTTAAAAATGGCATATGTGTTTGTATTTTTCATGTTAAGAACTTGGCAGACGAAATTATCAAAGAGCAAGCTAAACAAATAGACGGCAATGTCCTTGTATTTTTTATTGTACTATTTTACATTATTAAGTATAAATGAAATAGAAATAATGACTTATATACTATCAATGGCGTAATGTCTTCTTCTTTTTCTTGTGAGGGAGATTAATTTATTTTTTTTAACTATTATAAGAAGATACTATTATTTATGATATCATAGTTGGATTTTACTATTGAATTATAAATATTGCAAAATATTAGTAAAATAAAGCTTTGGGCGAATCTATCCCGCTTATCCCGCCTTAATTACGCCACTGTATACCATGATGCGTGCTGGAATACCTTACGTTAGCAATCAGCTCTACACGCTATTCCTCACACTCAGCATATTATAGCCATGCCTAAGGAGCAACGTAAGTATATGATTTTTATAAATCGTAAAACTTTTATTTTCGAATAAATGAATTTAGACAAAATATAAACAATAATGTACATCGTTGTCGAAATAAACTAAATATTTTATTTATGTACGTGAAGTTAGCACTTCCCCCACTTTATCTTATCCAATTCAAACCTTTGTCAATATTTAGAAACTTATTTAAAGTTATTTGGAGTCAAATATCAGCCAGAATACTATCTAGGCTATCGCGTAGGCTTTTATTAAAGTTATAACTTTAAAATTCACCATGGTGTGTGGACATAATACGGAGACATCGCATGCGGATGTAGTATGTTAAAGACTTAAAGGACATTTTCATATTCATTAATAATAATATTATGTACTCATAGTTACGATGGAAAATAAAACCTTTTCGAAATACACACTCTTAAAATACTTTAAAAATATGAATTTAATTAATATTACGATCATATTAATTCGATATATTATATCATAGGCTTATAATAATTATTATACATATTATAATAAATAGTATACATATTGTTAAAAATTGAGCAATCGAAACAATTAACAGTTGGCTCATAACAATATTAATTTATTCTAAAACCATTAAAGAGCAAAACGATGAGTTTTTTACAAAACTAAAATTTTGAAAAGTTAAAGATTATTTAAAATGATTAAATTTTTTGCTATTTCTAAACGGTACAGTGCACGTTATACTGGGAAAAAATTTATCGTCTTGCCCTCCAAAATGTTGTCATCTTTTAATTTTATAATGGGTTTATATTAACGCTAGAACCAAAATTGAGCGAGTTCTATTCAAACTGGGTAAATTATATCGTAGGTACGTGTGTAAGACAGAGACAACATCACATATGCGGGTACTACGTACTCTTAAGAAAAATATTTAATAATAAAAAATAAATATAAAATAAATACTAACTTTGTTGTGTTACCTATTTTAAATTTTTAACACACACCACTATGGAGTCCAAAAATGAATCGCGTATGATCGACACACACACAAAATCATTTGTTGAAAAAACTGATTCGTATATATAACACACACATGCACTTGGAGCGCATTGTATAGTGGCATCCTGACCTTGCATCTGAAAAACATATTGTACCACGATGTATAATATACAGCTGCGCGTGGCGATGTAACGATATTATATATTGATAATATTGCGTAATAATATTATAAGTATTGTATACATTATTCTTATTATATTGTTATATTATACTCTTATTTTATACATCCGGTGACTGCGGCGCCCGTCGTCGTAAACAGGTTATGGGTTTTCAGATTTTTCTTTATTT
Source organism: Rhopalosiphum nymphaeae (assembly GCA_036289425.1). Classification (NCBI taxonomy): domain Eukaryota; kingdom Metazoa; phylum Arthropoda; class Insecta; order Hemiptera; family Aphididae; genus Rhopalosiphum; species Rhopalosiphum nymphaeae. Next base: position 9,297,312 of record JAZAQC010000007.1, on the reverse strand, counting down.
TCGAAAATATTTCGAGCCCATGTGTACGCATGTGTGTATCCGCTGCGACTCGATAATGGTCGACAAAATATGTCTGCCGCAGCAGTAAAGCGTAAACACACAATATAAATATAATGAGACCACTCCGCCACATTATCCCGTGTAGTTTAACGACGGGCGGTCTTTCGAAAATACTTCGGACCCGACATCAAGGCGTCAATCCACTACATGATATTATATTATATATACACACACATACACGCTAAAATATATTCATTGTGTGTGTGTGTGTGTGTGTGTGTGTGTGTATATATATATATAATAAAATCGTTCCACGTCTTCCGTTCGGACAGGCTTTTAAATATTTCGGGCCTACACACACGCGCGCGGCATTGTTAACGGACCGATGACCGTCGCCGTAGCGTTTTGAAATAAATTAAACGCAAACACATACCTGCATCTCGAATGTTATCCGGGTAGGCGGCGAGAGGGTGGCGTCGGGGAGAGGGCCGAAGAAATGTCACATGTGTCACGCACACACAGCAGACGCTCGTTCGGTTCGTTCGCTCGATAATAACACGACAAACGATGTATAATAATAATAATAAACAATCGGCCGCGCATATGAGAAAACGTGCTTACGCGTTGCATTATAATATATCCCCACAAAAGAAATCGATGAAACGGAAAAAAAATACGTTAACCATTACGCGTATATTTGATTCGGCCACCGATTGTTGCAGCAAAAGGACACGAAAATATTAATTAGAACAAAAGTTATTCCATAAATCAGTTCCATCTGTTACACTGTGTATAGTGTGCAGTCTCCCATCCGGGAATAACGATACCATAGCGAAAATTAAAGTTAAATGACCGTATCTCTATAGCCTATAAGATTGGCGTTACTTAAAGCACATATGTATTATGAATAATATAGTTTTATTATTATACGTTACAGTCATCTGTTCCGTATGGGCGTATAATACTATATTTACTGTATCGATATGAAATTATCGTAATTTATTTCGGGGGTACGTGATTGCGCCCCAAACATAACTTTTAAAGTATTCCAATTGTATCTTAACACACATCGGTTCACGTGTTAATGACGGACTATAAATTATTGATAGATAATCTATTTAAATTTTTCAAGAGTACCATTATTGTGCCAATTATATTAACTAATCTATTTATCCAATAAAATTCCTAAGAACTTATTCCAATTCATCATGAAATTTATTCGAAAACGACTTTCTGATAACTTTTTCATTTCAACATTTTAAAATATTTCATATTCAAAATTTAAAAATCTAATGTGGAAGGGATTAGGCGTATAATTTTAAACACGTAAAAAAAATGTTTGAAGTAAACTTCACGACGAATTCAAAATAAATGTTTTAAATTATTATTATTGGGGTTTATAGGTTTTGATTATGAATAATATAATAATATGCTCTAACGCATGTGAATATGTAATATATCTTCTTCACAATTCGTTGGATCGTAAATATTTATCGTAGGTATATGATGGGCAGGTGCACGCCAATAATTGATTTCGGTCACTTTGATCTTCCCTTGTTCAACTAGCATGTCGTTGCAGTGGTCCTAAGTCTCATCGACCGTATTTTCTCATTTTTATTATTATATTGCCGTTTATTGTACAAAAAGAATTTATGGCTGTGTAAACTAAGGACGATACCTTTACAAATGGATATCGGGTTTCTACTTTGATATGTCTGAAAATATTATACTTTTATGACCCATGGGGGTCCAACGACAGGGTTTCGACAAAACGAGTATGAGAAGATTGTTCTTTTACGATTTATAAATCAATATTTAACATTTAACGTGAATAAGAATTACTTAACACATTACTTGACTTAAAAAATTTGGTTAAAATAAGCATGTTATAAAATAAAAATGTAATGGTCTTTGATTTCTCTACCGTAATACCGTTAGTAAATATCGTTCATATAATACAGTCGAGTCGCGATAATTCGAAAAACTTGACCAACTCGAATTTTTTTTTATTCCCCTAGAAATATAAATTATATATAGTATATAAATTAATATAAATTCGAGTTGGATATCTCGGGTATTACATATCTCGAAGCAAAGTCTTCAACTTCGAGTTATCGTGATTTGACTGTATATTTATTTTTAATAAATTATAAAAAAATAAAGCAATCATCAAGTATTTAAAAAAAATCATATTATTTAATCGGTCGTGTAATCGGCGTGTGTGTGTATATTATCGTTTGTGCATTGTCTGTTTGATCTGCACCGAATTATCATACATCAAATGCGCATTAATATTCTAAACAATAGGTAGAAGGGTATAAAAAATAAATTTTGGTTGAATATTCAATGATAGTCATAAATCATATATAATGAATATATACAATCAATTAAAAATAAATAATTGAATTAATTCAATTGAATTGTAGTCATAATAAAATAAATGTATATATTATAGTAATATAGTTAAAATTGATACGCAAATGATGTACGACCTTTTAGACAGCCAATGCGTAAACGATGTCGGCGCAATCCAAACGGCTCCCGTCCATTGTTTGTTTATTCCAAAACAATCCCGTCGAAAAAATATTTAAAAATAGGTAAATTCCCAAAATGCTAACGGTAATACCGGTATACCAATTTGAGATTTTCTAAATCTCTGGTATAAGTAAACGAATTTTACGATTTTTTTTATACCAAAAACAATAATTATTAATTTTGTTATCTATTAGTATATTGTAGTATTATATATTATAGTATATTGAATTAATTATGCATGTTGATTATTATTATATTTTTTTATTTTTTACTGTAACATTTAAGATGTAGTTACTATCGAGCACTGTATACCGGTATATCATATTTTTAAATTTAAAATGTATAAAACGAAATCTGAAAATATAAGACATATTAATAATATCGAAAATACCGAAATATTGAACATAATTATAAGTTATAAATACTTGTGTACTCGGCAAAAATCATAACAATATTGGAGTTGGTAGCTAATTGGCAATATTGCCAATAAAAAGTGCTTTAAATGATACATATATGTCTACATTATTGTCAATAACAATTTTTCTTATACAATTTAATCGGATATGCGATATGCCACACAATCGTATCAGATTATGCAGTTTGGTTAGATTTCAATTAGCTCACGATATTCGCCGTCGTTGAATGCGTTCAAGTCTATATGAAGTGGGAAGGAATATGTGTTATAAAAAACGAAAGTCGTTTGGGAATTTACGTTTTTTTAAAACGGGAGCCGAATGGGCAACGTCCAACGATGTATTAACCAAAAATCAAACGATTTGCAAGTTTCTTACAAAAAAGGTCAAAATTAACAATAGTGATGTGCAAACGACAACCGTCGTATTTAAACTAGGATTACGGTGAATAAATTAATATGGTATACCACATCGGAAACCAATATTCTAAAATATTTAAAATTATTGGTTCAATTGGGTCCTTTTTACTAAGGTTTGGACACTACATGAACTCTGCCAAATAGGATTCAAAAAAATGTCGAACAGTAGGTACCACAACGTAATTTATTGTTCTCACTTTCGAAACATCCCACATTCTCTTTGCGTTTCGGGAGTGAAATCAAGAAATAGAGTTTACAAAGTTTTAGTTATGATTAACTTGACCATAATGTTAACCTACTATAACATCTTGAATATTATAGTACAATTTCTAGAAAATTTCTACAAAAATATTATTAGTCGAGCACAGAGCGGCGATATATTTTTACACGCTTTGTTGGGAGATAATAGATCAGTAGGTACCTAAAAAACCTAACTATAAATTAATTGTATGTAAAAATCTATATTTATAATAATTATAATACTAATAAGAAGAAGACAATTTACATGCTTTAAACTATTTATTTATAATATTTTTATGATGATGATATCATAATGATGACGATGTTAACATAAAAAACCATATTAATAATATAATAAATTTATAACTTACGCAGACTAGATTCAATATACATTTATTATTTTTATTACCGAATTATATTGATTTAATTCGATTTATAATTGGAGCAGAAAATTATTTCAATAATTAATGATTATAAAGCTAATTATGATGTTTTTGAACCTTCAAGTCGATTATTAATATTGCGGTGTATAGATTTTACATAGCTATTAATAAATGCGCATTGGAAATATTACTAGGATTATAATTTTAATAAAAATGTAGCTACATATAATATTTTAAACGCAAATTTGATAGTTTTTAATTTCAACGGTACATATTATTTTATGAGTAAATAATGATCGAGTCATAGGTGTACTAAAACTTTATAAAAACCGTTACAAAAACTAAAACCTAAAACCCAATAATGCTTGGGGTGAAAATATCTTTTTTTTTTTTTTGTAAACCCTAGAGAGTTATATTGTACACATATAATATGTTATAATATATTTTTGTTCAAACCAGATGTCGTTGTCACGGACGAGCGGCTGATATATCAACTATAAAGGGGGACAAAAAAGCAGTAAATCCGTCCCGGGGTTGAACATTTCGCTTTTCGGCTTTGGTTATGCTCGCACACGGAGATAATGATTTTTTGTGTCCGTCCTACACCACTACAATAACATTACAATGCACATTGTGTTTCGTTCGAACGCTGCCCTAGCACCACTGACTGTGTTCAAATAAAACGAAACACATTTCGGCAAAACGAAATCGATGACAATGGATCGGAGGCCATAAATTCGTTTACGGTGATGCTGGGGTGTTAACTAGTAACTACATATAGTTCCCTCAAGGGCAACAGCGAGATACCGCGCCATGACGTGGATGCCGATCACAAAGCGACAATGACGACGGTGCAGATGTCACGCAGATGTGGGGACATGTGGCCCCGGAGCCATTATATTTTATAAACGAAAACCGGCGGGGAAATAAATATATAAGCCGTGCAGCGGCACAGCATGTGTACAAAAGTAAACGAATTTTCGGCGTGTGTAATCGGCGGCGGCTCGTGAGAGAAGATGACACGACCGTTGTCGATGTTATAATATTATATTCTATACATACGTATATGTGAAAAACATGCTCAGCATACTGTGGACCGTATTTTATTATTATTGTTATTATTGTATGGCCATATATGTGTACAACACAACGTACCTATAAACGGACTGCACACTGTGTGCCGGGTAGACCGTTTCGGTATTAACAATATAATATTTTATTGTGTATAAGTTTTTATAGTGTGACAATGTTGAATATCCAAACTTCCGTGAAGTCTGCGGTGTTCTAAACCAAGTATTGTATAGATGCGATGGAAAAAATAATATCTTTTACGACCTTCGTCCATTTTTACCCTCACAAGTCTATTTTTTTTTTCATAAATTTATACGGGTAACTATTATTATATCATTATAATTTTATACTGTGTAAGATTATTTTTTTTTTTTACATAGCAACGACATAGCAAGTATTGCTAGGGCTTGTATTTTTGTTATTATTTCGTTAAGGCTTAACATCTTACAAAATTTATTTATTCGTTACAAAAATAATTTCATAATATAATAATAATAACGAAAACCGTACCTACTCTTGCAGGATAAGACGTTGGTCCGTAGTTAAAGACGTTAATCTCGCTTGAGTCATAATTTATTATATTGAACACAATTATTGTACCGATAGTTTATTGTTAATTTTTATCTTGTAAAAGGTAAACGATACATTTGGAAATACTGCACAAAATTATGATTTTATTTTATGAACAAAGGAAATATTATAACAACGAAAACAAAGTTAATAAAAATGTATAAAATCATAGTTCAATGTGAAATCCGAGGTAAAATCAATTCCTATAAATCTGTTCCTAGTGAGAACTGTGATCATCATTTTCGTTTTATCCACTAATTTTTCGGATCGAATTTCAAATAATAAATGTAGCCTATAATATATAATATACCCATTGTTCATTATATGAATTGAATATGAAAAAAATCATTCATTAGTTAAATACCTATTTTTGTATAGTATGAATAAATTTATGCGCATATATAATAGGTACATTGGTGGTTTCACTAACACCGGAATAGTTAAACGAAGAATTTAAAATATTTCAACACACGGCGGTACGATGTATATAAAAGACCCACTGGTCTTAAAAACATGTCTAATTCTGAACCAATGTTATGCAATTTATAGATTAATAGACGATAATTCACAAAATATCAAATAATTTTTGTAAATGATGAAAAAAAATTATACGTCATAGAAATGTCATGTAATTATTTACTGATGGATGTTTTATTAATTATTTGCATATTAAATTTCTCCCATCACAGAGGGATCTATTACTAGATAGCATCCCTCCTCTAAGAATTTACCATGTATTTGTAAGTTATTTATCAGATTATGTTATTGTACATATAGCATAGATTTTTAATTTTCTTAGTAAAATATATATATATATCATATTATATACCATTAATGTCCCGAATCTCGGACTAATAGCCATAGAAATAACTACAACGCGTTTAGCTCATTGTGTTAAAAATTAGACAGGTAACTAAATACCATAACTATATATTCTATATCTCTACAATATGTTGTAACACATTGTGTGTCAAATACTAATTACAAGGGAAAAATAAGATAAAAAGTCAAATGGTGCTAAAATATAAAATATGTGATCCTTGGAAGGAGGACAGACACACTATATTATATTTTCTTAAATCATAGAAAAAAAATATTCTCTAAAATATTTATTATATAGTTGAAATACATTTATAATTTATTTAAAAAAAAATTCATTTTAAGTATTTATAACTAAACAAAATATATGTTATTATTTATTAATATATTAATATTACATTAGCGACTAGCTCGTCGCCTGCATGCCGTTACCGTGTCAAATTAAATGTATACAGATTTACACCTTTTAAACTCCATTAATATCGGTTATATTAAATTCTCATATTTTTTGGATAATTTTGAATAAATGTAAAGTACATGTCTAAAATGATATATAATAATAATAACTATTTTATTTTATATTACCTGCAATCGTAACCCTATAAGGATAAAAAGATATTCGGTTTTCGCAATGAATGAGCCACATTTTAAAATGCAAAATTTAAAAAAATTGGCTTCAAAATGTATATGTTTGGTTATATGATTATCTCGGTGAAATTAATTAGTAAATAGAGTGTGAAGGTGACTTTAACATTTACACATAAACGCCTGGGATAATGAAACACCCATTTGTTTTTCACTGTTCATAAGCTGATACTGGGAACACACGAACGAAGGAACATAATATACGTTATAATTTAAAATACAATAATATAAATAGGGAAATTTTATCTCATAATAATAAATAAATGTATGCAAATCTATCTGTTTCCATAACGTCTAATTGTGTTCTAGTTATGATTTTTCCGGTTTAGGTCCTTTTATTCATTATTATTTTTATATAAGTGCAATAATATTGCAATATAAATTAATATTTATTTTAATTAAAGATTCATATTCCGACACATATCCAACTAAATTTATATTAATTCAATGATAAATATTTTTAAATGGGTTATTGAATAGTTCAGCTTTTAGGACATGGCACAAGTATATCCTTGACCCACCCTTATACAGAAATCAGCAGCTCCGTAAAAGAGAAGATGTCGTTTTAAATAAATAATACAGACGTAACGAAAATACATTTAGCGCATGATGAATAACAACGACGTCACAGAGTCCGCTCGATACAGTAAATAATCTATCGTTGTTAAAAATCATGCTGTTAAAATGTCAATTGTACAGAAATAACAGTCAAATCGATGGAAGACGAACACACGGTGCTGCAATATTATTATTCAGTTGTTTAAAATGATTGTACCGACGATAAATGTGCGACAGATATAGATATGACGTTATAATGTTTCAATACGGTTCACCATACATTGTTGAAAATGCGCTTCTAAAAAAATGGGTTACGGTGTTATTGTTTTGATGGCTTTTCTGGGATTATTTTCATTCCCCGTTCGTGTAAATGCTCTTTACGTTATACGCTGATATTAAATCATACTATACGAGCACTTACTACTGCCCACGACGTTCGATAAAAATAAATGTTTAATTCGGCGTGTTTTTGTGTGGACGCGTCTTATCACTTGCACACGCGTCGTTATAATGTATAGTATTACATGAATTATCGGTTCGTATAATCGATTTGTGGAATCGTCTACCGCACGCGTGTTTGATATACAGTATATGTATATATACATACATACACCTATATGGCAATATATAATATATGTGTTATTAAAATATGTACAACGCACATTTTGCTCTTTCTTTATTTACCTATATATAGGCGACGGTGACGTCGGGTAGTACGACTGCGATCGTGTCGCGTGCGCTGTCGTCGAAAATAATTTACATTTCTACATTAATTCACGTAGGTACTTTTTACGAGGTTTCGTGTACCCTGCGCCAAGACGTCGGACGATAAGATCGTTGAATAATGATGGCATAATAATATTATGCGTGCGTGTTACAGTTGCGTTCGTATTACGTATATCATATTATTATCATGGGCGGTTGTTGTACACCGCCAGAATACCGGTTGGACACAAAGGTAATGAAAAGGTCTAATGTGAACTCCGCGAGTTTAATTGTCTTACCTGTAATGGGTACACGGAAACTCTGCCAGTGTTAAGGCCATCCCGCATTTAATACGTTGGCTACCGTTGTGATATCAATTACAACGAGATTACTCGAGTTGATATTTGTCGTTTAATTTAAAAAATAATTATATATCTTCCTAACATCTGAAAACAGTATTCCCTGTGATGATACCAATCGTCAGTTGGTACCTATTACATAATGTGTTATAATATTTTATGTTAGTTAAACATATAATGTGCTTAATGATCTATGTATATAGTGTTTAACGAATGTTACAATACCTATTTTGAACTTATAATATCTGTGATAAGTGATAACGTTCGCAAAGTGTTAGGTTTTAATAAGAATCAAAAACGTTAAAAACTCCAACTTTTAGTTTAGAACGTAGATTATAATATTATATAATACAAAAAAAAACCATCCGATAAATATACCGGAGCCGGTGAATATAACCAACGCTGAATAGACGGAAGCCTCGTTTCGGAACTAATATTATGAAATCTATTTTCCTAGAACACTTACAGAAGAAATTTTAACGATTATGATTATGTATCTGTGCGATCCATTTGATGTTTTTTATTTTCACACAACTCTGATGAACATTAAATTAATAATAACTTCGAATCCACGTGTCTTGTATTAAAACGTTTCAGTAATAGGTACTTAGAACAGTGGCATAAATGTTAGGTAAATTATCGAATGTGTAAATCGCTATTTTATTTGTACGAATCTCGGAAATAGGGTCATTCATTCCATGAAAATTGTAGAGCTAATAAATAGATTGTAATGTTTGATTTTCGTTGGACATTTATTTTAATATAATGTTAAAATGTATACCCGTAATTGAACGTAGAAAAATAATTAACTCGAGATAGATAACTCGTCGTACTCAAAAATGTGTGCCTATTATAAACCTCACAAGAAGTCGTGTTTCGTGTATAAAGCGTATTGTCGCTTATTCAGCACGCCTCGTACACTACCTACATATACCTACGTATGCATGAGATTTAGAAACACATCAAACAATACAATTTATTGTATTGTACGATGCTCGTGCAGAGGTCGGGAAAATGTATATGAATACCTAAACACCGCAACTATGTTATATACCTATATATACATAATATCACAACAGTTGTAATACACGCGATAATACTCACCGTACCATCTGTACCATAAATAATAAATAAGTACAATGTAAGTAACAACACTGTGATATATATAGTTACAAGGTTATTTTTTTTTAACATATTGACATTGTTTTTCTTGGTCGGTTATTGTGTGGTTCTGTAAAAAAAAAAAAATATCCCAAAATAATCCGAATAACTAAATAAGTAATTTACCAGATCAATAATATGCTACAGTATTATAATATTTTAATATATTACTGGCCATAATATATCGTTATATAATGTATTGCGTTTTATAGAAGAGATGAGATGAATTCGTTTACTATTCAGGGCGATTCTTTTATTAAAGACCACTCGTTATTTCAAAAACTATAAAAAATGTTGAAAATATTTTTTTATATAATTTAATGTCTACAAATCAATTTTTTCTTAATTAAAATAATTATGTATTCACTATTTTTTTAAAAGTTTTTTTAAACAAATTACGTTTTTAATTTCATATATCTAAACAAAATATTTCTTGAGTGTTTCGATGTATAATCAAATTGCTATAAGTAAATAAAGGGTATAATATGATCAAAATGATAAAATACAGGGAGAACGTATTCGATACTTCTGTGCCAATCTGAAGCACATATCAAAATTTAAAATATATATTAGGTATTCGCCGACTATACACAACCAACATTTGATATATATCTATCAAAATACTCTGAAAAATATTTTGCATTAGAATAAAAAACTAAAATTTATTTTGTTATGAAAAAAAGTCTAACTCTTTTCTAAACTGCTGTTTTGTAATAACGATTATTTTATCTAAGTTACTATATTCATAAACATTATAAAGTTTTGATAAAATGATTGTTCTCATGATTTATCCTCAAACCTTTATATCTGAATGTTTTGATTTGAAGCCGAACCATAATAAATAAGTAATTATCGTTTGCATATATAATATATAATATACTTTGTAAAAGTTGCTTAAAAACAACAGAATCCTCGATGCCCCAAACCTCTTGATTAAATATAAGCATTTTTGTAAAGTAATTTATTTATACAAATAATAAGTACCTAAGTAGTACCTATATCTTACCGTAATAGTATTCTTTGTTGAAATTTTCTATTGCGATCAAATCAACGTAACGTGAAAATATTATTGATTTATTCGTATAATAAGTAATTATATAGTAATACATAATGAAATTCCTGAACAAGTATGAAAGAGAAACACGTTTTATAATGTCCGTACTTTTTCATACACCTATCACGTTAAGTTTTATATAGAAATTAAAAATCAAACTGTCATAGGAATTTACACATTTTTATTTGAACGTTGTTAATTGATATTAAAAAAAGTAACCATGATACTTATTTTAAAATTATATTTTCCAATTAAATATGTCCATTGTTTACCGATTTTGTGAAACTTGACCAGTTAACTGATACCTAAGTATTAAAACTATGTATAAAATATACACATTATTTGTGCAGTCAATTAGTACTAGATCATTTAAATTTTTGAGAATTATTTAATAATTAATATCAAGTTTCCTTATTGTTTTTGAAAAATATTTATTTTTTCTTTTATGCAATAAAAGAATAAAAATAGTAATATATAATAAGTTTTTTTTTAATTTTAAAATCATGTAGGTACCCAAGTAAATTTTAGTTAAGTTATTAAGTTGTATATTATTTTTTTAGTGTGGTAAACCATAATTATATCCATAGATAGGTCTAATAACGTATTAATGTTTTCCTTTTTTTTTATTATTTTAGTGGGTTTCCAGCAAGTTTCTACCATGTTTACACGATCATATTCATTATTTGCTACCTGTAATTCTGATCGTGGTGGCGCCAGTCATTAAAACTGATACCGTATAAAATATATCTGTCTCGGCGCCCGCCAGCTTAAACCGACCCCCTGTCAAAAGTGTCTCAAATATAAATTGTATTTGATTTTTTTTCCTTGAGTAATTGTTTGCTGCAATAACTAACTCCAACTATAAGTCCTATAGTTGATAGACGGTACACTGCATGTAGCCTAAATAGCTACGCGGTCACACAGATTTATATCTATAAGGAGAAAAAAGAATGTACGAGACAAATAGAAATGGCCACAATGTAAAGTCTGAAAATATTTTGAGATAATAATAACAATAATAATAATAATAATAATAATATTTCAATGAAACTGCAGTGACCCGACCGGCAAAACTGGGATTAACTATCGTTTCTACAAGACACAAAGGTATGGGTTTGGCGCCATTCCGGGTCATGCATTATGTCTATCGACAAATACAATCGGGACAAAATATATAATTCGACCTTTTTACCGGCCTGTTATTGTCGGGATAAGTTTAGGGCAATAGTACATCAATACGGATGCACGTGAACCCATAAAATCTTTAATAACGAATTGGAATCTCGGAGTTTTATTTTTAGGTATACTTTACTAACATTGAGTTCTGTAAAATTTAAAATATAATAATTCCTATTGAGAGTCCATGTTAACCGAGGCCAACTAAACTCCGAAAGAAATAATTTCCATCTCAATCTAATAATTTATTGGCACTGCGGGTTTTAAAAAAAAATCTATATGTAGAGTTAAAAAAATTTTTTTTATGTGAATGTAGAAATTTGATTCATTATTTAATTTTGTAAATTTATGAAATATATTTTACTATTGAATTGTTCAAAATGATAAATAAATAAATATGTACATTATATTTCTTATATCTGTTATATCAGTAAAAACATAAGCGACAGATACAATTTTATTATACCTACCTATTCAAATCTTGATATTTATTTTGTTTGTTATTCTGATGATCCGCGGTCGAAGTATTTATTATGTTTTTGTCCGTTAACATGTATTATACATTTTATAGCCTTTTTTTTTGGTATTCGATAATTGAGAATGCAAATAATAATTATACGCAAACATTTTTATCTTGTGTTTTATTGTTGTGATATTTTTGACTTTTGAGTAACGAAAAAAATAGAGTATTCGACTAATATTCTTTTTTACACGTTTTAAAGCATCAGTAAAAATTAACCGATTGAATTGACTGACCTTGTCATTGTAAAAGAGTATAGCTATATAATATATTCTAATCGTCTACACAATAGACGAGAGACGATTTTTCGGGCAACTGCAACTGCCAGTGTGTCAAACACATGTGTCGGGTACTCGGGTATACAGTATTAATATATTATACAAAAACTAGTTTTGGTTTTGGGTTCAAACACGTGTTTCGTTTTAAAATGTGTTTACGGACGCCAAGTGGACGCATCACCCGAATGTGTTACGACCATAAAAACAACGAAATAGGCATTATGATAATAATATATTATGTATTTCCATATTATATTTATACGATCAATGCATTTCGAAATCTCTGGTTGCAGCTGAAATAAATCATGAAAGAACGTTAGAAAACTAAACAAATATGTATAATATAAACATGTATACGATAAAATTGTAGTTACCGGAAACTGCGTGTGTATAATATGATACGTATAATATTTATGGAGATAAAAAAGATAAACAACACCATTTCGGATTTTGTTCACTGTGTTCCACACCTTCTTTATGCATTATATTTAAACTGCGCGGGCGGCAAGATTTTAAACACGTGTTGAAAAAATACAACAAAACTCGATATAACTCTGTAAAGCGTAATTGATTTGTTAAATAGAATTCGTATTAATAAAATATAATGTTTGATTTTGATCAATACGTTAAGTTTTACAATTACGCGGCTCACACGAGTCGGAACATTGAACTGATTCGAATGTGATAATCCTAATAGTTGAAAGTGAATACTGTAAGTATATATCGTAAATAGTTATTGTTTCCGTCCTACACTTTGGTGGTCGCTGTTGTGAAAGAGAAAGAGAAAAATATGTTATAATTATCACTGTTCATATTATATACTATATTAATTTAAATTATTATACAGATTGATAAATCCGTACGAGTCAACGTTTCTGATGAAATTTAGTAAAAAAAATGTGGTTTACGAGACTGAGAGTTAGGTCACTGTGATAATGGATGTATAATATATTAATATACGATGGATATTTTAGTCAAAACAGAAATTTATGACATTTTATTAGAAAAAAAAATCACAAGTAAAATCGAGTTATCCAAAATAAATGGTCTTAATTGTTTTTTGTCTGCAAATAGGAGTTTTATGGTGTTCACTTAAATTTCTATTTGAGTTTATTTTAGACAAATTTAAACGTAAAAATTACTTGACAACCGATCAATTTAATTTTAGTTCTCGAGATGGTGGATAGACACTGGTGGCCCGCAAATCAATACAGCACATACGATCAATGCATTCTATGGTCGGCACCAAACTCCATACAATTGACTATTAAAGTTTGACTATTCATTATTATTAAAATAACTATTTTTATTTTACTTGTCATTATTAAAAATTAAAATTATTATTAAATTTTGTGTTAGTGGCCGTATTGTAACATTTACCGATATGATAAATACCACCATATTTTTTTAAGTATTTATGGGATATTTACAAATAAATTGTATGAATAAATTTAAAAAAAACATAGTGACGATATTCAATGAAAAAACACACATTAAGAATTTCTTTTTTCATACGCACACCTCAGTGAATACACTAATATATTTTTTTGATAGGCTTATATTATATGGTTTTTATACTTTATACTTAATTTTTTAAATACTTATTACCTATTATTTACCTTTTATTTTATTATTTCTATGACAATTATTAAACATTTATATGCTGGTGTTATATGCTCTATATATTAAAATATTAAATTATTTATTTAAACTTAATTAGTTTATATTTACAAATTTACGAGTAATTAAATAAAATCGGCCTTTTTTAAATGATTCTAGATAAAATAAAATGGGTTTGTATATTCGACCGACATGCGAACCATTTCGAATTTACATATTTTAATCGCTTTAAAATGTTGGCTGGCCATAACTAGCAGATGAATAATGATATTTTCAGATTGAGTTTAAATTAACATGGTTAGATTAGATTAAGTTAGTAATTATTACTATAAAAAAAATAATTGTTACTCGGAATTCGTTCATTTTTTTATGGGTGTAATTTATTTTATTTCTCACATTAGGTACTTATCAGTACATTTCAATTTTAAAAACCACAAAATATATGAAGTGAAACTTCTATATTACGAGGTCTCGTGGCCTAAAAAAAGATTTAGAGAATTAGAAATTTGGTTTACAGTTAAAAAATGTTAAATGAATGTCATTATATGAAAGTCTCACTACCCATACTATTTTCCACAAATACTGTAGATATATCGTCTTGGTTAGCCCCATCTAAAACTAACATAATAATAATAATAATATATTATATAGCTATAGGATATAATATTTTATAATTTACATTCAAAAATGTGTGATGTTTTCACAAACATACATTAATAGTCATTTATAATTATCGAGTCGAATGTCGGAGACGAATAGTTTTTGTGAACAAACTCAACAATAAAAACATACTTATTTAAACTATTACAAAATAGGTATAACTATTATTTTAACGGTCGACTTTCGTTTTACCATAGATGTTAGAAAACACAGTTACACTCTTTAGTACACAATAGCAGATAAGATTTTGTAACGTCCGTTAATCATTATTACAAAACATAATTGATAATATACAATACAAAATATATCTAAACTGTTCACTATCTATCATTTTATTCTATTATTTTATTACATGCATTTTTATATAACAAAATGCAATACCTATAATACCTTTGTACATATTATTATAATTGCAATATCAATTTTGTTTTTATTATTTTATACCATTTTACTTTTTTGACAAATTATATTGTATACCGCGTATAATTACAATTATTGTATTTATTCTTTTATTATACATATTATTATTATTATTTTTATTTACATATTTACCTATCCTATTTTACATGTTAGTATTAAACAATCGAGTATACAATAAATAATTAGAGCAATTGAAACATTTTGCTTTAGGTAATTTGAGGGGAATTGGTAAAAATAAGGTACCGTTGAGCGCAACTGGTATACGCCCATTAATTTGACCTACTTTATTACCAATATTAAAATAAATTACTTTTATAACATAAAATATACTTATATTGAAGTTATATAATGTTCTTATTTCCATCTTCACTTGTAATGTACAATGATATATCATTGAATTTAAATTTAATACATCCATCGCAGTATATCCACTTGTCCTCTTTTTGTTGTATTTGATATTCGAAAGCAAAATGTTTTAAAAATTATTGTTCCGTAATAATTTAAATGCATGTAAAAAAATAAATGTTACAAAACGTAGATATTTCGAGGTATTTAACTGTTTATGTCAAATAATCATATGGTATTATATAATACTATTAGTACTGATGTCTATGTATTTTTTAAGATCAATAATAAATCATTAAATTTTAATTTTAAACAAAATAACTATATTATACACATTTTTAATTTTTTTTTTTAAATTATTATTATGTATTATAATATGAAAATAAATAATTATTATCACACGGCGCGTAGAACAGGCAATTATGGTACACTAATGTCGTGAGTCTTACATCTAGTGTTATTATAATTATTAATATTATTATATACATATTACATGAAGGCATTGATTAAACCATAATATACTACTATAAATAATGAGGTTTTGTTAAACTAAGTTTTTGAGGCTTCTCAGTCCCTTTATTTGCTTGAGTTTTGTGACCTTTACAACGTTCTCACAATCAAAAATTCACTTCGAAGGACTTCTTTTTGGGACAATAGTTAGAGGCTAATGTAAGTTCTTACACGAGACCTAGCAGGTAAAAACAATACACATGTTAGTTCCTACACGATAGAATAAGGTACATATGAAAATTCCTACACGGTAAAAAATAGGTACATATGTAAGATCCTACATGGTAAAAAAAAGGTATGTTTCTATACTACATATATTGTTATACATAATTATTAATTATCAATAGTTATAAAAATACTTTATTTTATGTAATACTATAATTTATTAGTTATCAATCTGATGATATTATCATACATTTAAATATAATAAAAAAAATGTATATTTTATGTGGTCCATTTCGGAAACGTATAAATGTTTAACATGGTCGTATTGGTTAATTTTGTTTGTTGAGTAAGTACTTTACAATTTTTTCATTTATATAATTTTCTTTATCGGCATATTTTTATGTGACTAGATATCTATTATCTACAGTTCTTATTTTTATGTATCTTTACTTGAAATAGTTTGAGAATTTCAATAACTACTGTTGAAATCTTATATTAAATGTTTGAAAACGAAGTGTATTATGATATTTTTATTTTTTTATGACAGTATCATCAGTTTGATAACTTATATTATGCAAAAAAAAGTTTAAGTTTTTGCATACGTACCTGCTGTCTTCCTCCATGTAGAAGCTAACATACGTACCTTTTATTTTTATTATGTAAGAACTTACACATTACAATATGCAGGAATTGACGTATGCAACTTTTTATCTGCTACTCTCGTGTAGGAATTTAGGATACCCCTAGTTAAATACTATCGAATATCGAAACGATTGTGGTTGGCCAGCTGAAAGCTATTTCAATATTTGAGTGACATTATTGCTATTAAAATTATAACTATCTGCAATCCCATGTGGTTCATTAAGAATTGACATTGTGAAATCTTAATTTAATCAAATTATAAAATATCATTACTTCATTTATTTCCCTCGTAAAATATTTATTACAGCAAATTATTAACGGTACTTTATATTTTTACTATTCGACATACTATTTACATATCATTATAAACCCTAAACGGCCTAAACTATATTAATAATTAGTAACCCTAATAATATATTCCTTGATTATTCCTAATAAGATAATACTTTTATAATTGGGCTTCATGCCTATAAATCATGACATGTACTTCTTACCGAATAATTTCGTTTTATGAAATTGTTAAATGTGTTAATTAAAATATTAGCATATTATTCATAACAAATACATTATCAGTACAGAATTTTTTAAATGAGGTATATTTCATCTGCACAACTACTTTTACATGATGGTGATAACTACTAAGAATTACTGTGTGTATGTGTGTTTTAGAATAACCTAACGCTCAACAATTTATATAATAATGTTCAATCTATTTTCACATATTAAAATGTTTTAAATATTCTTATTACCTAAAAATATCCATCAAAGTTAAAATAGATATAACTCTTCATTTTTCACAGACTCATATTTTTTCAATATATATATTATTAGTATATACATAAATTCAATATTTTTGCATAACATAAAATAAATATATATCTAATATAACAGTTAATATTTAATGTAATGTTAAAAGTATAAAGTATGCTACTCAAAACATTATTCGAGTATCAATAATTTGAATGGTAAAAGCTCAAAATGCTTGACTTCTATTTTGTCTAAATGATTTATATTTGTTTTCATACTTTTAAACTTATTGATGCATAATCTTATTTAAATGTTATGAAAAAAAATGGTTTAATCTATTTAATTTCAATATTATAATTGTTTATCTTAATAAACGTAAGATAGGTAGGTAATCATTATCTTATCTAGATAAATACAGCTATCATCTGTATCTTATCTAAGTGCAATTTCAACTATATTTTCTCAACACACTGACTATAATCCATATTATACATATATATATATTATTAACGTGCACCAGGTACACTGTACCTATAAATGTATATACATATTAATATAAGTTATAATACAGTAAATCGCATACCGACATACCTATTATAATGTATTAATGCTATTTTTTATCATATTATTTATTTATTATTTCGACATTTCGAACGTCTATTTTTGGCCCCGGGGCAATATATTTTCATCATGCGGATTTCCGAAGGAGATTGAATGAAGATTCCTTTCGGAAATTTCGAGCGCCTGTCCACCGGGGACAATATTTTCCCGACGATCTTCTTTGTCGGGTCCGAAATTATCCGGTCGCACTTGACCTTAAACCGATATTCGGTGGATGGCAAGGGAAACGCTCTAGGAAACAAATAGTTCATGCACACTTGAAATAAACTGACGTAGCATGTCTCTATGTTGCCGCCATCGTCTCCGGAGCTGCATTCGAAGCCGCCGTTACTCTGAGCACTGTTAGAATTTGGGTTTGGTATTTGAAAAGTAAAAACGATGCAAAATTCAAAATACGAAATACTGAATTATCATTAGATTTAAAACACATATTGGCGCTTTCAATTTTTATATGTCAGGCCAACGAAGGCGTTTTATTAGAAAAAAAAAGTCCACCTGTTCCCCACAACGACTGCCAAATGACACGCCTGCGATAAAGTTTGATAGATCACCGTGTACTTTAAACCTCTAACATTTAGAGATCCTTATTTCACGTGCCGTTAAATTCACGGATTCGCGCATAATTAAATTCACATGCATTTTTTTAATTAAAATATTATGCGTTTATTTTATTTTATATTTAATGCATTTAATATATTCCAATAGTTTCTAGGATTACTACTCAGCGGTGATCGATCATTTTTTTTTGAAACCCAAACAATTGCTTCTTCTATTCTGTCTTTTTACTATAATAATTAATAGGTACTGATTATTAAACATTTATTTTTAAAATAGTTGGCAGGTATAGATATTTTTAGTTCTTAGTTATGTACGACAATTATTAACGTATATTTTATTTTTAATACGTTTAATTAATAATATGTTTTAAATATATATCTTTAATTTACCGATTAATTACGCATGAATTTTAATTCACATTCAAATGTACCTATCTATATGAGTGTACGTACCTACTTTGAGGAAGACAATCTGTGGATTTTATGTTGGTATGTTTATTTCGACAGTCATTCGAACATTTTCGAAAAGATCTTATTATTTGGGCATTTTTTTGGAGTACGCTATCGTTAAATCGTATGGTTTCCTTGCGACTGGTCACAGAATTTGGAAAAGAATTCATTTTTGAACACTTTGATAATCGAAATAAAATAAATTAATAATATACTGTCACAATATTGTTTACAGTTGATAAAAATAATAAAATGTTTTAGCAGCAGATGATTGTTAAACGCTTTAATATTATTTCTTCCAACCAGAAAGTATATTTTTAATTTTATAACAAACTAATTTAATATACGTGCATTATTTTGCGTTATTTTCATCAATCATTTGGCTTTATTGAAAATCCGTGGGTAGTAACAACAAAATATTGACTTATCTGATTATCTGATATTAATATTAACCATCACCATACGTCCATAAACATCAAAAACACTTTAAATAGTAAATCAATATCAATTGAATATTATTATAAATATGATAAATTTAACAATTTTTATGAACTATGAATTGTTTGTGAAATTATAATCATAAGATAATAAGCTATAAGCAGGTATTGAGGTGTATTATAGTATAGTTAACATAGTTATCCGCCGCGAATCGTAAGATAATCAACATTAAATAATAACTAATAAGTTATGCGGAGAATAACACCGAAAATGGTTGCCCTGCGCATCGCGCTGGTTCACCACTAAGAATTAATTAATTTTAAATAATATAATAAAAATAAATTGTATTTTATATGAATCGTCTTTGTGGTGAAAATATTAATAGTAGTATAAAAACTATTTTACAACACATTAAGGCGAGCTGTGTCCATTACAATTGGATTGAATTTGTTCTAATGACAATTACAATACAGCTATAATAGTATTAGATTAGGAGCACGTGATTATGTGGACGGTGGTTATTCATATAGATAATGTGTACTTTATGAGGAATATATGAACGTATTAACTGATAATATTATATTCTTTTTCATTATTAGTGTGGTTTTGGGGAAAACATACGACCGACAATAATTGGTGGTTATACAAGCTCTTCCCTTACAACCGCCACGATAAAACCAAAATTCGTATGCCGTTCGAACGTTCGGCCCGCTATACGTTCATTGTTCGCACACGTTTTCAGGAAACCAAAAATGTTGTACACGGCTTTTAATATTTGAAAACTATACGAATAATTGGACACGGGCGTGTATTTATCGCAGTCCATCACATGAACAGCAATTAAATAGGTCGGTAGTTTCATATCTTGGACTTCAGAATTATTGTCGGTAACAATAATAACATTGTGTGTTTTTGTATTAAGGGTGCTCGTTGTCTTTGATACTGCAGGCGAGTGGCGACATTATACCTAGCCGTTGAATACATATTAAATTATTATTCATTAATACGTTTAAAATATGTATTATTAACATTAATACTACATTACCTATTTTTAAAGTTAAACTATTATGTAATACGTTTTATCGTAATCCAGTATTTAATGTAACCTATATGTATATTGTACATCGAAAAATGTGTATGATACCTACATATATATCGTTAATACAAAAAACCAATTTTTAATGTTTTTGATTATATTTAAAAATTTAATCTCTATAGAGATAATAAAAATATTAATTGAAGCATTTACTAGATATAGGTATTACAATTTTCAAAATATTTTATATATTTTTATGCTATTTGAAATATCTGATTTGTTTTCATTATTCTCGATTTATACACGTATGACAAAACATTTTGATTTCTGAGTAAAAAAAAAATTAATAAATGATTTCTTATAAGTTGTTCTTACGAAAACCTTGAAATCTGATTTCAATTACAAATAAGTATTAATGATATATATTATATATATATTTTTGATATACGTAATTTTATTGTAATTAATGTAATTCCAAACAAGTTGTTCATAATATAGTTTCATACTTCATATAGATACTATTCTTACCACTACGTATATTATTATTTATTTGACAGTTAACACTATGACAATTTTAAAACATTTACTATAATAACAATATATCAATATAAAATATAATTTCCTTTATAACATAGGTTGATAGTACATTTCCACTCAGAATTATTTTTTTATTCAACGGTTTTTCATTTAATTAAAATTTAACACAATTTCAGCTATTTATTTAGTCAATAATCATTATCGTGACCTACCTATATAATGACACAGCTGATTAAAAACCCTGTTCCTTTTTTTAACAATATATTTTATGACTAATTCAAACAAAAGTTGTATGTGTAAACAACGAATCCTCAATACAGAACCATTATGCTATCTTAATCGTTATTTAATTGTGTCTACATCGTTAATCGAAATGTTCTATTAACATTTTAGACTGATCACTGATGTACTATTTTAAAATATCAGCTTGATAAATAATTTAAATGAATATTAAATTTATTTTATGATTAATTTAAGATACCTATATTTTATTCGATACAAAAATTAATAGACATTGTTAACCTTAAACACTGTTTCTCCAAAAAAATCTATAAGCTGTATTAGTAACATTAGAATACGCTTTACTTACTTCAAACTCAATAAAAGTATAAAAATGTTGTGACAATATAATACATAGTATATTGTAATCATGAGCAGACTTTCAGTCATAGAATGTGCAAACTTTTCTTTATTTAGGCGCCGTATCATTAATAATTATTGTATTTCACTCCAACATGATACAACACTATAAATACTTAGTAAAGAGTAATAATTGCTTTATAACTAACTACATTTGCATGTTTTTTTTTTTAAAGATCTTAGATGATTTTAAGTAAAATAAAAATGTGTTGGAGAAATAGTAAAATCATATACAAAGTTTGACTTTGCGCCTTTGCTATATTGCCATATTCTAGGAAACATGCATATTTAATGGTTATAAAAACACATTAGTACATTTTTTGAATTTTATTAATTTTATAATTGTAATATTATCAGTTAATATCATGTTAGAATAATTTTTTGGGAAAAATAAACTATCCTTACTTAGAAATATTTTTATAAATTACTAAACAATAGTTCTATCAATAATCATACAATTAAAACTTTATAATTACAAAAAATTAAGTATATGTTCGATGTTTTTGTATTACAGCAATTGTTGTTTTTAAACTTAGTCTAATGCATGGTAAGCAAGAATTAGGAACTATGTATAATTATTTATAATACTTTTTTGTTGTTTTATTTTACCTAAAATATTAAATAACAATTATATTAAGCAATGCACATCTGATTTGTGTTAGATTAAACAATGATTAATTTTAAATTATTCTTTTTTATATTATAATTTTTTTCAATTTACCTATTATCAGTTTCCAATTTTAAATGCATATTTTCAAGTATTTTTACGAATTTATAATTTAAGAAGTACTAAATTCTAGTAATAATATTACAAAACTAAAATTTATCTTTACTTTTAACTTTTCACAAAATATCTTAAAATATGTTATTTAATTTTTAATTAAGAATTTAAGATAAAACAAATTAATTTATTATTTATTAAAAATTTAACTTATATTAACATTGAAAAATTAACTTATTTAAATTAAAAAATTAAAATAATATTTCCCTTGAGAAGAAGCAAATCATTTTTAGTCCAAACATTTATAGCAGCACTGGCTATTAGAAGAATCTAAAAATAATAATGTTGTGTCAACAATCAAACGCCTAGAACTTTCTACAAGTAATTCTGATTTAAAAACTTTTTGTTTTAAAATTATTCCTACTACATTGACACATTGTATTTAGTATTTAAATTTATGAACTAAGGCTCTGCGATAAATATTTGTATTTATATTCTATTTGATTTATTTTTATTTGATATTTTACAGTTTTATAATTTTTAACTCTAAAGTATTACCTTCTCGATATGTCAAAATTACATTGATCATTTAAAAATGTTCAATCTATTAAGGTCAAATGATTTATTGTTAATAATATTTCATGAAACTCAAATTAGTAACTTATCAATTTGAAAATAAATGCTGTAATATTTACATTTTTAATAAAATCTTACCTCTTTTTTTTCTGATCATCCTATTTACTATAAAAAGTTTAAAAGGTTGATTCAGTTTTTTTTCAGTTACAATATTCTATTATATCAGACACTGTTTAAAAATATGTAAGAAGAAATAATAACTACTTTTGTATAATATCATTATAGTTAGTATAATAGATATTGATTGATTAAAATTTAATACAACGGTATCTAAAATGTATTATATTTTATAACAGTGTTTCCCTAAATAAGTTAAAATGTATCACTAAGTATATTAAATGACATAAAATATTCAAACATTTTTGGCGTGATTTACAAAAACTAATAGGTATTTGATATCATTTCTATGATGATTAAATATAAGTTATCTGTTATAGACATATTTTAAATTACTAATTAAAATTAAATGTTACCCATTTTTCATATTTATTCATTATGTCGCAAAGTATGAAATATCATAATTATGTTGGAAAAAATAATATGCTCTGAAAAACTAAAAAAACCAACAAAAATTAAACACACAGGTTGGATAATTTACAATTACATTAATATTACTTTTACAACCAAACTTGCTCAAAATATCTTTCATTTTTTTAGATTTGTTGGCTATGGTTGCATTCACATCGATTATGTTCATATCAACAAGCAAACGCTTGAATGCTCTTCTCTTTGTATGTGGTTTTTTTTCTATTTGAGATTAACAACAAGCAAAAACAATAAATATTATTTTGAGTGGATATTAATCAAACTTTAAACAATAGAAATCTGCCCATTAACAATTTGAATATGAAAAAAGATCAAAGTAATGTGAAATTGTTCGACACTAAATGATTTCTGACCAAGTTCTTGAAACAATCAAAACAGTTCGTCATGATAAATAATCACCGATAATTGCTTAATACTAAATAGTGAGTTGTGACTTACTCTTGTGTATTAATTGTTAATTTTTGTATGAAATTTAGTAAATACTAAGCATCATTTGTTTTATATTTTAGTTGAAATCGATTATTAATTTATAATAAACTTAATAAAATGTTTATATTGTTTAGTTGGTAAATAACATATGTCTGTAAGCCTATTGTGATTTTTTAAATCTGTTGAACATTATAGCACAAAATAAATTAATGATTATAGGCGGTGTCTTTCGTAATCAACGATATGGATCTATCAGTAAATGTGTGATTATTTTTATCAGTTCGCATGTGGTAATCTCTTAGATTAGTATGGATGTAGTCATAGCCAGAACACGGAATAGAAGAATATTATATCGTGGCCAGAACATAATGATTAATATTATAATTGTTGTAGGTCACAGCCACGGTGTATAGAACTATAGAAGATGTCTGGTGGATCTCACAGCGTATTGATCAATTGAAAAAAAAATGTTGCCGATATCATCGACGAGTCACCGAATTTTCGTATGCACATGCGTGACCCAATGTCTCGCATCCACAGATGATATTTTTAGGTACCTACCTAATGTTATACAATTTCCGTAAATGGGTTTTAGCCGTTTTTGGTTTTTAATATTGTAATGTATAAAAATTAAAAATCGTAAAAATTAAAATAGGTACCGGATTATTTGATCTGTTGACTCCTTGATAATAGGTACCTACTCTTAAAACATCTAACTAAATGTATCATATTATACGTAATAAAAAAAAATAAATAAAAAAAAACAAGATAGCTTATAAAACTGTTCTGTAATAATTGATTTGTTAGTGTTATTTATTTTTTCCTTAGATCATAATAATATACTGTGGAATGTGGGTGGAGCCAAGGCGTATTTTTTTTTGTTGCCAATATGAGCAACGGGTCTCTATATTAAATGCTCGATATGGGCGCACAGTCGGTTAAATGTAATCAAATAGATCAGCTGTTTAAACATTAAAATAATGTTATAAATTTAAAATTGTAATAATAAATATGAGAATAATAATCTTTGCTATGAGAAGCAATTTTATTCCATTCTCACGATCGTACAAAATATATAAATGCTATTTACAAGAAAAGTTAATAATTAATGTGTACCGTATAATAGAATAATTAACTGATAAATGATAATCCAAAAGATAAATATGAAACGAGTAATTCGGCGCATGCGCATATCGAAAATCTAATACAGAGACTCGTCGCTAATATCGGCAACAACTCTTTGTTTGGACGTAATACGCCTGTGGTTCCGTCTATAGTCTGTAGGTAGTAGGTAAACGATCTAAGACTTTTCCCATTTATCTATTATCAGTAATAAACTACTAATTATTTTGATTTTTGAAAAGCATAACTAATCTTTATGCAAAGTAAAATAAATTAATAATTATCAAATATATTTAGTTTTAATTTAATTTAATATAAATATTAAATTTATCAAATTCTAAAGAGATTTATTAACAGTTGTTGTTTTAATCCTAATACAAACTACACCGACACTGTTGACTGATATTATGAGTTCGTCAAGTAAAGAAGATTTACCTTCAAAACCTACTGGATCATCAGTATCAAAAAAAACTAAAGATTGGCTAGCAAAAAAAAATCCTTCTTCTTCCAAATCGTATGATTTTTGCTGCCCATACACTTTACGCAAGACTGGACATTTTAAATATATGAATCAACTTTGGACTGTAGGTGATATTGTATCTTTATGTGAATCAAAATCACCTAAGATCTTTTATGCACAAATTATTGAGCTACATGAAAATGATTTATGTGAAAAACGAGCAAAAATCTTCTGGTTGGCACCTAAAGCTAACGTTGGAGTTACAGATGAATCAAAAAAAGTGCATCATGACATTTTCAAACCTACTGAATTTGTACATATATCTGTCGATGAGAGATTAGTACCTTTGCATTGCTTAACATTTGTTATGAAAGTTCCAAACTTGTTTGAGTATAGACAACATATTGGTACTGATTACTTAGTCAATACATATATGACACCACATTCTGAAAGATTTGTAGAATCCTCGTCAGAATCTGATGAAGACAGAGGAACAAGACCCAAATGTAGAATCACACGGCTACATAATAAGTGAATAAAATAATCGTTTATAATATATTATGTATTGTCAACAAAATTATCATTTTTAAAACTATTTATTTTTAATATTTGTAAATAATATTATAATTTTAATCTTAGTAGATAGAATGAAATTTATTATGCCTCTAGTATTAATAACACTAAAGGTACCCTTTTTAAAGTACTATTTTTATAGTATAATAAAAGCTTTTTTATTTTAAATGTAATTCGACATTATAATTGTATACATTTCCACAACAATATATTTTATAATTTATTAAAAATTTACTAATTTAAAACCTATTTTCAATAATTATTATCTTTATGTATTTTTTAAATGTTTTCTTAGTCGGGTTCAATATTCATATGTGTATGAAATAAAATAAAATAAATAAATAAAAATAAATGTGTAGTATTATTGTTTATACTACTGTTGTCTGTATATAAATTTAATAAATGTAGATTCTTGTTACATAATAATATAGCAGTCTCGTGTATAGATTTAACTTTCAAATTATTAAAATAATTAATAAGTATACTAATAATTGTACATAAAACATTTAATATTTTCATTTATTTTAGCAATAGGTATTATTAATAATATAATATGTAGGTAACTATAAATAATATATATAGTATGATAATAGTACTACTATAATACTAGTGTGTATAATATTATAATAAATTCTAATCTGAAACTTGTTGAATAATACAGTATATATTATGATATATAACTAACTAGTAGAACACCATAAATCATCAGTCTTCCCGAAGCTGCTTAAATATTTTAAGGTATGCTATATTCAGACTTTTCTTTTATGATATATATTGTTGTTTTTTTTTATTAATTTATCAATAAACAAGTTTAATTATTCATACACTTATTTCAAGTATGGAATTATTATTTTTTTATTTAGTACATAAGCATAATATAAAGTATATTTTAATATTAGTTTATAATATTGATTATCTATATAACACTTAAATATTAAAATATTGTTTGTTTTTAAATAGATTTTGTACCATAAAAATAAAATATATAGAAATCTAAAAGATTAATCTAATATTAAATAATAATAATTTAACTTTTAGATATATTAAATATAATTAAAATATATATTAAATAACTACTTTATGTTTTTTTTTAGAAATTCCATCGACAGAGTTACTATAAGGAATTAAAAAAGTTATTTGAAAATCAATTAGTTGAAGTAAGCTTTTTAGTAACAATAATATTTGGTTTGGATAAGAAATATATTTTTTAATACTTTGCCTCAACTAACAAAATTAAATACAAATCTTGAAAAAGTGATATGGTAAATGAATTTAGTTAAAAAAAATTATTAATTAATACAATTAATACATAATTAAATTTTCTTTAACTAAAGATTGTTAACAGAATTTTGGGCATTTACTACTTAAACTCAAATCCTCCAGTCAGTCTAACTAATCTTTTAATTTCATTATAAACAATGGATTTGGATCTTAATGACCTCGCATAAATTATTAAAAGTATTTTAAGACTATTTATACTTATTAAAAGTATTATTATATTTTCTAATATATATTGCCATTTTATTTTGATAGCTATATCATTGTCTGTTGAAAAATCAGTATTCACACAAGAGATATTGGCTGTTTCATGCAGAATTTAATCAATATAAATCTTTTACCAGCTTACCAAGGTAAATGAGTTAATTAATTAAAAATGGATCTTTAAAGTTAAAATTGTTTTTCATTTTTTAAGCGTTTGCACATTTGTCAAGGAATTATAGATGTTGTATTTGGAAAAAAAATTAGAATTACCAATGTATCGAAATTTACAAATGAAATGTAAACCTGTAAGCATTACAATTAAACAACAAGATAAAGTGTTTGTAAGTAAATTAAAATCATTATTTTTAGATACTAAGCTAGTTGTTGCCAAACTGTAATAATATAAGTTAGAATACCTAAAAAACCCATTTAAAAATATTAAATTTATGTGTATGCTCTGGGTTAAATGAGATCAAATATTTACAATATTTACTTTTTTTTCTTTTTTTTTAATTATTTAAATAATATACATTGACATGATATATTACCTATGATTATTTACATGTAGTTAAAATTAATTTATATTTACGTTTTTATAATTTTATTTTTATATATATTATTACAGGCGAAGAAAAACAGTCAACTGAAAAAATATCTAATTTGAAAGAAGACAAGCTTGAGCTACTAGGTGATTGTGATGAAGACTTAATCAATAGAATATAGTGGTGATACCACTTAAGCATCATTATCATTATCGAAATGTCAATGATCAATATCCTACATACTATTATACTATAATAAACAACACTCAATATCAGTTAGAAACATTTTAAATTATATCATATTTTAAACTTGAATTATCCCTTCAAAGCTGAGCAATGTGATATTTTATTGAGGAGTATTTTTTTATATACACTAAATTCTAAAAAGTTTTTATCTGTTCAACATTTCTGTAAGAATTTATAAACCTCAAAACCTAAAATTCATTAGATTTATTGCATTTTAAAAAGGTTTGCCAAATATTTAATTGTACTCACCATTTAATTATACATCTTTGTATTTATCATGATTTAAATAAAATATAGAAATTAATCTGTAAAACTACTAATTGTCTTAGAAGTTTTAATACACTAAATTCTTTTAAAAAACATTTAAAAACCTAAATTTCAATTCTTAATCATAATTTTCAATATGTATAATAATATCCATAATTCTCATATTTTAATATCCAATGTTATTGGTCAAAATATTAATACTTGTTATTTAAGAACTTATTCACTAATTGTTCCATCAGATACACCAAATAACAATCAGATAATAATGCTATACTTGGTATTCCAGATTTGGAATTTTATAGTTATACATAAATGGTATAGCAATGTTTCAAATACAAGAAATATTGTATAAACTTTAATTGATGATGTACAACATTGTCAATATTTTCTACAATGAAACAGAAATTTATACTAAACTTTCTAAATTAAATAATTTAACTGACTAAATCATATTTATATAGTTGCTCTTTTCAACATTAGCTCTTTTAACATTAGCACTTAAACAGCAACTATAATTGGCTTATAGGCTTTAAAACCCAATAAATGATATATAAAAACAGACATGGACCAGTTGTAAAAATACTACTAGATATATTAGAATATTATGTATCAAATACTTTATTCCATTCAATGGATAATATTTTTTTTGTTTCATGGATAAGTGAAAAAGGTACCTATTAAATTTAATTGTAAAAATAATATGATTGTTGTGTTGAATTTATGCGAGGAAAATAATTATTGTGTTGTCATGTTTCGGTTTGATGAAATCTATCTTTATAACAATTTGAAATGTACCATATTTTGTATGTAAACAATATAAAATGTATCTTTACAAACATTACCTAGTATTTAATGTATCCATAATATCAAATCTTGCATGCATTGCACTAAGCAATTTAGAAAATATGAATCTAACTCATCTTAATCATTTATCTAATGGTTTAACATTTGTTACATTTAAATTATCAAAATTATATGCACTATGATCCTGACATTTTTTAAAATTATTATCTTTATAATGTTATAATTATGATTTTTTTATAATGATAATTATTTACTATTTATATCATTATTTTTATAGAACTATACATTTTTATAAAATTAATATGTTAACAGTGTTTATTTTATATTCTTATCCAATCTGGGTAATATTTAATTTGATATTTTTAATGTATACTTTCTATAATGCATAAGAATTACATTCTTTATTCTTTCATACATATTGATTTTAGTGTACTTAAGTATATTATGTATATGTAGGTATTTGTATTATGTACTTCTACTAAACAATACTATTTTATAAAAAAATATTAATTATAACATTATATATATATATTATACCTAACAGCTTATTAGCAAATACTTATGGAATGTGAAACATGATTATTAATATTTTATTAATATACCTATTTTTACTTGTATGTCTTTTCATACCATTCAAATTATTTACCAATTTATTTTAAGAATTATGATAAAACTCTATATATCTCAAATTTTTTCCTGTTACCCTTGATATTTGACATAACGATAATCTACTAAAATTGCATTTTAGTGCAAGTTAATTGAAATGATATATTACTATGTAAACTATTTAATATAATGTATTAGTAAGTATTTAGTAAACAGGTCAACAATAATTTTTGGTTTCTACAACTATAAATGAAGTAAAATTAACAAATACATACCAGTTATCTAAATTAATTCAAAGATATAGTTAGGTAGGTTAACTATTTTTAATATTTTAAAAATAACTATTTATTTAGTTACTATAACAATTTGAAAACAATGTACTAATTAAATCTCTTGGCTAATCCAACTACAAAAATTAGTTTATAGTTACCTACTTATTAATATAATCAAATTAAACAACCGTTTTTGTTAAAAAGAAAAGTATAATATTATGTGGTTACTGGTTAAACCAACTAAAATAGTTTGCAGTGATCCACGACGTATCATCGATATTTAATATATATCGATGGTATTTTGTTAAAAGGGCGTTTACCACTAAAAATCGAAAAATACGTTTTTGGTATCAAAATTTTCAGAAAAATCACGAGAATAATCTGGTAAAACGGTGTACTTCTCTATGGAAAAATATGATAGCAATATCGAATGTAAGATATACAGACGCCCTTTTAAAAATTAAAATAATCTACACATAATTGTTGAAAGGGCTTATGCCACATATAATGTATAAAAGGGCGTTTGTAGAAATTAAAATGTTAAAAGGACTTACACCACTATTATTATATGTCCATAAAAGGGTATTTATAAAATTCAAATTGTTAAAAGGGCCTACACCACATACATTTTAAATAAAATGATCATTTTATACAAATTTAGTTTAAGCAATTTAATTAGCAATTTTAGTGTCACTGAGTCTCATATTTAATATAATGTATAAATGAATGTTTTATCTTAAAAATTGAGTATTTAATCAGTTTTATTTGTTTCTTGAAAAAAAGTAAAATTTGGTATACGCCCTTTTAACAAAATACCGGCGATATACAAAATGTATAAAATAAATAATTTATATATTATAAAATGTATAAATGTAAATGTATTTATTTATTTTTTTTATTTTTATTTATTATTATTTAGTATTAAAATCAACATACTCCATACAAAAATATTAAACAAAGTTTTATAAAATTGCTTTTAATTTAACTACTCTCTAAGTAGAAAAATAATATTTTAAATTACTTATTGTATAAATATTATTAGTTATTGTCCATCGTTGCATCACATAATTACTATATATACATAATTATAATATATATGTATTGATAGCATTTATGTATCATATACCTGTATCTTTGGTACTATCAGAAGAGCCTGAATACGTTGAACCTAATATTGGATTTAAGTCATTATTTTCCAAATCAATACATGAATTATTAACTGAAAATATTATTAATTTAATGAAAAATTAGATAAATTAGTATAAAAAATGTAGACAGATACAGTAATATTGTAATAAATAATAACCTATAATCATTTGTACCTATCAATTTAGAATTTAAGTTCTGGCTTTTTTTTTTTTAATTGATCCATAGATCTAATTTATTATTATTATTATTTATCTTAATTTATTTGACCCCTTATCAATCATTAATTTGCTATAATTTTTGTTCTGTAGATGTAGAACCCTTAACTGTTTTTTATTTGATAGATTTGATAACATATTTATACTTTTTTGTAGTAAAACAAATTTAATTAAAATTGGTAAGTTATTACAATAGTTAATGGACGTAGCCCATTCGACTCCCGTTTTACCAAAAGGTAAATTCCTAAACGGCTCCCGTCGAAAAAGGTTTTGTGAACAGGTAAATTCCCAAAAACTCCGGTTTTTTACAACACAGATTCTTTCTCATTTTATACAGATTTAGGACTGTCTCAAAAGAGGAGTGGTTAAAAATATGTTGGTGTACCTACCTAAATTATAAAAATTATACAAAAAAGCATATACCTATTATCGTATTATTGTGAATTAAATTTAAAAGTTATACTAGAGACTTAGAGGAGCTCAAATTAGTATATCGGTATTATCGTTAGCAGTTTGGGAATTTACCTGTTTGTAAATTTTTTTTCGATGTGAGCCGTTTTGGAATAAGCAAACAATGGACAGGAGTTGTTTGGGATGTTCCGTAATTAATAAAAGCTTAAGCACTTCGACAATGGTCATTGGACACGGCGCTCTACCAACAATAAGATTTGATTGTATTGTCGTCGTTATGTCTTATACATGATAAAAAAGAAAATATTGTTATTTTAAACTTTTTACTAGTTTTCTGCTTATTAGCATCTTCATAACACATGCTATCTTATTATTCTGATATTCTCAAATGTTTTATCTTTATTTTTGTTTTGTCATAAACGACATTTATAACAGCAAAAGCACTGTTGTTATTTTTCAACTTCAAACACTAATAACAATTAAACTAAGATATGTAACTAAACAACGGTTTCACCAATGTTAACTATTTTTGTAACTTTTACAAGAAATAAGTACTAATTACCTTTATTATAGTCATTATACTATATTTATTAAAATAATGATATGTATTTATTATTTTATGTAGGTAATTTATGTTATAATAAGATAAATATTAATTACACAAAAGCATCAAATGCTGCCTCGCTTCCAAAAAAATTCAAGGTACTCTGGCGGAGGAATCGTAGGCACGTAATTTATAGGGTGCGATTTCTTCTATCGCCCCCCCCCCCCCCAAATATCGTTTTGTAATAACTAATAATTAATAAAAAAAAACATTTTTTAAGTCTCAAATATTCTAAAAAAGGTTAACTGACCCCCTCCCCACAAAAAAAAAAAAAAATAAATAAATAAACACCCATTTACGTGCCCGTGAAATCGTAAGTTCCTACATGAGAGTAACGGATAAAATATTACGTACGTTAATTCCTAGTAGTTTTTTCTGCAGAGTTCTGGGTAACGATCGAGTGACTGTTTTTGTATTTATTTTGACATCTTACATCTATTATTTATATAGATACTATAGGAGCTGGTAAAACTCAATTTCGGCGTCTTCGAGGTGGTTGAGTGAAAATAATTTCACTGGAAATTAGGAAGGGAATGGTGATCTGGTATCTAAAACTTGGTCACTAAAAATGTGACAAAGTCAATTAGCGTATTTTTAAGTTATCAGTTATTATTTGGTATAAAAGTTTATCCCATCGCATGCCAGGTTCTTTTTTTAATTCAAAAAATAACAAAAACATGCCTCAAAATGTAATCGAGTGTCTAGCTATCAGTCATCAAACTCGGATAGTCTTATTAATTGTATTTTTAATGCATATCGCGTATGTCAACAATTACCGATTTATGTATATTATTAGTTACATATATATTTTATAATATATCATGTACTATTTGAATGTACCAAATTCATTCAAAGAATTAAATATTAATGCTCATACATGATCTGTATAATTCCAATACATATATATTGTGTTTCATTAGGTAGGTATCGATGTTTTCGACCGTATGAGAATATAATTATTTAAATTTAAAATCTGTAGAATTATACTCAAATATTTAGTGTATAATATACAAACAACTGAGGCCACAAATGAAAACTTATTGATGATTATTAATTATTAAATAACTTATTTACTCTCGAGAAAAATGTATCAAACGCGTGGTAGCTATTGTGATTACTGTTGTCTAATACTGCATATTATTAACAAAGGTACAGTATAACGCTTATACATTGATTTTTATTGGTTGAGTGTTGCATAACTACCACACTGCAGAAACCCAATTGATTTACATAACATGAATCTTACCACAGAAAAACGTTACATATTATCTAATGTACTTGTCCGATGCACTTATTGTCTATATTCTAATACTATGAGTGGAATATTATACGGTACTTGAAATAACCAAATTTACCCCCGTCCGTGACGTTAGGTGTCGCGAAAAGAAAAATATCCCAATGCCGACAGCAGCATCAATGTTTTGATAACATTTGCATTATTCGGTGTACACAAAAACATAAGACATCATTGCCACGCTCGCGCATAATAGCCATATAGTAGTGGAAGCACATTTTTTTTTTTTTTAATATTATCATTTTATCGTCAACATTAAGTACAGTCATTTCCTTTGTTTAATATAAATTATACGAAATACACTGTGTACGTGTTTCTCAGATGTACATTTGGATGTCGGTAATAAATATTAAATGTGATTAACTCGCCGGTTATTATTCACCTACACGAAACCTATCATGTACCTATAATTAAATATACACCCAAGTGGTACGCGAATGCAGTACTGTGCGACACAGACGTCATCGGGAAACATTTTAATGATGTATAGCACAACCCGTTAAAGCTACCGAGAACGACAAAACAATATGAAAATACGATAAAATGCAATTTATTGAATCAAAAAAACAGTATTGTACACCGATAAATGGGCTTCGAATCCAAACGCCAGTGCTCTGCGTAATATAATATATGTAGTATACATTTAGACAAAAACAATGGAATAAATATCTCGTACGTCGATCAGCGTCCGCGATCGTATCTGCGAAAATAAAAAAATAAAAACGTCATATGAGGACCGTCTTCGGCGGACGTCTTGTTACCGCGCGACCGTGACCGTTACGAACGCAAACGGCGAAAAAGCGCGTACACCGGTACGGCTTTCAAAAGAAGCACATTACGCGATTACGAATAGAACAGGTTGTAAAAACTCTGGAAAATTCTTAAAATCTCGTGAAAAGTGGAAAGTATTCGAAAAGTCGCGTTAATAGAAATAATAATCAATATAATCGGCCGCACGTAGATCATAGGGTAATAATTACTCTATGACATAGACCTTTTTTCTATGCGACCGCTGCGATCCTTGTTATCGTGAACGTGACTGTTATTGGCGTTCTGTTGTATATGAAGACAAACTACACGGCATTTTACACGGGGAAAAATTAAAGAAAAAATAATTTTCCAAGATGTAAAATTAATTAAAAAATTAAACTTTTTTTCCTATTTGCCCCCCCCCCCCCTTGAGAGATGAAGTAGATACGCCCCTAGGGATAGAAATTATGACAGGGGGTAATCAAAGTTGGGGGACTTAGTCTCCCCCAAAACCCCCTCCCCTAGATATGACTATCTCGATCATCTAGTTACTAAATTCTTTCGATTCGATATAAATATATTTTTTAATTATATTATTTTGAATTGTCGCACGCTAAAATGTCGTATGCTCTTAATTATTGTCGTCCGCTATAATATGATCACGCCCAATATTATCGTGCGCCGAAATCATCACGCGCAATTGACGGCACACCATCACCAAATGATATGTTTTATCCGATTAGCTATTAAAGTCATGTATTTTACTTTTATATCTATAGGAACAGTGTGCCCGCTCCATACTGTTCCTAATTACAGTACTACACAAGTATAGATAATAGGTATAATCACAATTCCTAAAACATAATTATTTTACATTCTAAAATATTGTAACTCGGAGATTACTGTTTATTTTTGTTTGTTGTACATTCGGTGTAATAACTGCGTACGAATACTACGAACACACGCCGTCACACAGTTAATTGTTTAATGGCAACTTCGTGGAAAAATTGTGACTTTTGTTATGTTTTTAAACGTTTACATTTGCTTAATTATTGCAGAATAGTCTCTTTTATTTTTAACAATCCAATTTGTGTAAGGCCATCTATGACTTTTTCGTTATCGCGAATTGGCTAATATAAAATATCACCGCACGCCACTATTACATTTCTACATATCTATCTTTTATATTTAATACACAATAGAGGTTTTTTTTTTGAGATAGATAATATGTAGTGCCTCTAGGTTTTGTATAGAACTACTAATATATTAGCATTATGTCCGAAAATTATTCAAGTACATTTTTATTCGAATAATTATAATAAAATATTCATTCAAATAATTCTAGATAATATTTTTCCTAACTCTGCTACAGACTAGTATATTGGTTTTATGTTTTATTTATATTGTGTTATCTTTATCATTAATAATCGGCAAGACGCTAATGCGTTCAATACAATATTCAACAGGCTATTTATAATATTTATTGTTAGTGCTTGACATGTTATGTTAAAATATTATTTTTTTATTTTGTATAGAATACCAGCATTACTTTTATATGTTTATAACATACATAGGGGCCTCAAAACCGAAAAAAATATTCGTAACCCTTTTGGCGGCCCCCATGAGTGAGAGGCCCGGGGCGAACCGCCCGCCGATAGTTATGCTACTGACATAACTCAAAATTTAATAACGTATATCTGTAAGTACCATAAAAAATTAAAAACAGATTCATAGTACCTATTTATAAAGACAAATAGTTAATTTTTTTAAATAAATAAAAAATGTTATTGCATATAAACTAAAATTCATTATAATAAAATATACTTAAATAAATCAACGTCTCACGAATAGTTTTAAAATTATAACAAACTAATTATCATTTAAATAAGTAATTTCATCCAAATAGAACTTAAAATGTCTAGAAAAATATATTGCCTTTATCAATTTTTTAGATATTATGGTTACAGTAAAAGTTATTTATGGAGAATTGAATATAAAATTCCTTACTTTAATTCTTTAGTTATGTACTTATACTTTAAAAAGTTTTAATAAATTTTTAACTACAAAATAGTTTAAAATTACAATTGTCTAGAATTTTGACGAATTTTGACTCTTAAATGAAAAAAACTCGTCAGTTCTTTTCTAGCCTTAAATCTTAACAGTAAAATATGTGATATAATTTTTGTTGTGTATTTTAATCTCTTTATATATCATGAACTCACACCCGTTATTATATAATACTAACTGACCAGGCAAACGTTACCTAGCTACTTAACAAAAAAAAGCACTTTAAATTTTTGGACAACTTTTCAAAAGTAATGTATAACCATAAAACCACTTTTTGGGCTATTATAAACATCAAAAAAATAAGAAATGAACTATATCGATCCATCAGTTTTTGAAAGATGCGCACTTATATACTAACGAACAGTATTTAATTTATGTATATAAATAAATAAATTATTATACATCTATATGTACGGTTATTTTTTTTTAATTTATAAAAGATGTATGTCCAAAAAAAAAAAAAATAATAAATAATTAACTTTTAATAATAACAATAATAATAATACACGTACACTCGAAGTACTTTACAAGTATAAGGATTTAGAAAAAATATTTACATAACTATACCTAACTAATTTTACATTTTCTAATAATCGAATAGATCCAAATCCTGGTTCGGGGGGCATCCGTTAATAATCGCATACCTAAAACAATTGACGTGGCCGCCGATCACAGCCGCTGCACACGTCCTCCTGTCCCACGGGCAATTATTTTCGTGTGCGTACCTAAGGCACACCAGTTGTCCGTGTCCCGCTGCGTTACAGCACGTGTCTGCGTCCCACGGGCATCCGTTTTCCCGGGCATATCGCAGGCAGTCGAGATGTCCGTGTCCCGCAGCCACGGCACACGTATCGGCGCCCCACTCGCAGCCGTGTTCGTGAAGAAACCGTAAGCACTGCAATTGGCCGTCGCCCGCGGCTGCCGCGCACGTCCTCTTGTCCCAGCGACTACCGTTTTGGAACGCGTACGCGAGACACGGCACGTGGCCGTTGCACGCGGCCCAGTCGCACGCCGATTTAGTCGTCTCGGACGGACGGCGCCAGGGGACGCCGAGCGAACGGGCCAACTTCATGCAATCCGTGTGGCCGTGATACGCGGCCACCTCGCATATAATGACCGTCAGTCGGAGCCGGCGGCGGTCAGACGCGTTCGGGAAGATGCGACGCACTTTGGCGAACATCGACCGTCTCCGGCCGAGCGGGTCGAAACCGACGACCTTGTTCAACCGTATCACTTCTAAAATCGACCGACAGCACTTGCGTGGCTCGATTTTCGGTGTTTCCAACTCGTTGAAATATTTCCGCTGATCGCTGTCGCATGCGATGTAGGCCGATTTCAACAGGCTGGGCACGAGGTATTGTCTATCGTCGTTCGCCATTGTGGATAAATGCTGTAAATATAAAATTAAAACGTACAATAATAATATTCGTAATCGACGTAAAAACGATGAGATAGGCCTATCTATGTATATTCCGTGCCGAAAAGTCGATAAGAGAGGTTGTGAACCCAAACCGTCGATGCATACAAAAAAAAAAAAAAATAGTAATAAAAAGAGTACGTATACACAAACTTCTAATGACAGGAAAGTCGAATAGTTGCGAGAAGGCTGACTCTATTATTATCGGGGACCTAACGCAGTTGTATATATAAATATAAAATAT
The DNA here is from genome assembly GCA_036289425.1 of Rhopalosiphum nymphaeae. Classification (NCBI taxonomy): domain Eukaryota; kingdom Metazoa; phylum Arthropoda; class Insecta; order Hemiptera; family Aphididae; genus Rhopalosiphum; species Rhopalosiphum nymphaeae. The sequence goes on along the minus strand of JAZAQC010000007.1, from coordinate 9,258,162 downwards.
ATAATTTTACAGCCAACCGTTATACGTGCCAATAAAGCGTGTGTAAAACTAATTTAAATAATAGTCATAGAAAATTTAGATCAACGAAGCATATGTGCTCAGACAACAAAATAGTAGGTTCATTAAAACCTGAAGATTTTTAACTTTTTGTATTTTTTCGTATTAATTACGTGCGTTACAATCGTTGTGTTTAGGGAACGGATTTTATTGTGATAAAAAAAATCAATATATGTACCAATTTTTCTTAAAATGTGGAATAAAAATTCTAAAATATGTAATTATTGAAAAAATATATTAGTATTGAAAATTACAAAAAAATAAATATTTTATAATTATAAATATTAAATAAAAGTATTTCAAATGATGTAGATATATAAAATTATAAATATTATTCCGGAACAAGGCAATAAGAAACAACATAGGTATTGTTGTAGGCTTGCAAATAAAAAATTACGACAATTTCCAGAGGTCCATGTTGAATTTCTCCTATTAAAATCCTATTTCTGTCAAAAATTACCTATCTTGCTGTTTTAGACGAAGCAGATGATGTTAAACGTCGTCGAGAATCAATGAAAAAATCAAAAATTACGAAAATATGTACAAAATATGTACTTATTTACCAAATATGTAAAAATATGTACTTATTTACCAAATATGTAAAAATATGTAAAATAAATTTGGGTGTATTTCAATTAGAATGATCTAAATCGTAAATTTTTTTATCTGATTTAAAATATCTCATACCAACACAAATATGTATTTACAATAAAATCTGTTCCATAGTTGTATCTATGTCTATTCCGTTGTGTGTGAGTATATGTGCCGACACATCAGTTTATAGTAAATTGACCTTTTGAGTACTATTCTTTCTTTATGTTTAGTTGAATATTTTATTATTATATTATTATTTTTACAATTTTTCTCGTCTTCTATTGATACTGTATTATATTATTATTTATTATCTATTATACTGTATGTATGTATAATTATATGATTAGTTACTATCTCATAAAAAAAAAAACCTTATTATTAATATTATTCTTATTCCTACACCTATCATAATTAAAAAGATTATCCATAAAAATATATATCATAAATCATAAATATATTCACTACTGGACTATGATTATAAAAAACAAACTTTATAAGACGTATTGGATCACAAGAACGAAAAAAGTTAATATCTTAATGTGATTATATATTAAATGCAATTATATACTAATTTAAAAAACGTATCTATACATTATTCTATTATTAAAAAAAGAAATAATAATAATTAGAATATAAAATAAAATATAAGTGCATATTTTAAAATAACGTAATGGAGCATTATATATGCTAATAAAGCATATATTAAAACTAATCTAAACATTAGTATTATTTATAGAAAATTTAGATCAATGGAGCAATAATGGACTGAGACAATAAAACGTTTAATATATTTAATAAAAACAAAAGTACAAAATTGTGATATTGGCAAGTACTGGTCAGGTGACATTAATCTGTGTTTTTTTTAATTAAACATGTCATGAATGTTTGTGTTTTTAAAGTATCCGTAACATCTTAGTGTACGTATACGACACAACTTATACTCAATCAAATTGTTAAACTTTTTATTTCTTTTTATGTACAACTTATCTTAACATGAATGTTGTAATTTGTAATTAAATTTAATAGAATGGTAATGGGATCGTAATGATACTTGCGAGTATATGTTAATAATCTTGTATAATATCGGTTTGGTATATTTAATATGTGATTTTTAGTACGAGCATGTAACAACCGGTTGACACAAAAGTTTGCAACCAAAAAACTCAGTGTTGGGAATAATTATTTAGATGACATTCATATTAATTTATTATCTTTAACGTATCTAGATAATTATGTTATAATTTATCTAATGTTTAGCTAAGATAAGAAATGGGCAAATTTTGGCAAAGAATTTCGTACTTTTTCAAATCAATATATAATGTTTCTAACGATTAAATGTTCTAATTCAAACTGTTTAGGCATAGTAATTAGTGATGATTCTGATAACGATGGTAACATAAATATAATTGGTAGTGATGATAATGTCAATAACTCTAATCTTGAACTTTAAGTTTTAGATTTTTCTTCATTAATGTTAAATTGAAATGGAACTAATACCAATACTACCTATTTCTTTACTGAATCATTTAATATGTTCTGTACACACGTTAAATCTAATAACTAAAACTGATACTGCTAAAATAGACTATCAAGCTTATATTACAATTTCAAAAATTATATTTAAAAAGTTATCTTCATTTTCGAATTTTCTCAGTAGGAGCACTATAGTATCTTATAATTTTTTTTTTAATTGTGCAAATGTAAATTTCCAGTTTTTAATTAAACACGGTTGAATTCTATGTAAAATTCCGTTAATAAAGCAGTCACAAATAAACAACATTTACTCTTGGCTTTTAATGATATAAAAATGAAAAACAAAATTGAATGGAGTTTCTTAGAAGCATATTGTAAAATAATGGGTTCACTTGCAGTTTCATTGAATAAATTGTAGGGTAAAAAGTCTTGTTATTTAGTTTTTGTTGCACCCACTATACTAGCATTAAGACTTTTATCAAAATAAATAAAAATAAATACGAGTAACTTGGTTTATTGTAAATTTTTACGTACGTTTTAATATTATAAATTATTAGCAGTTTTGAAAAAAAAGGTATGATTATATATCTCCAGTACTTGATCGATATAAATCCCATTGTTAAAAAATATTTTATGAGTTTATGAGGAGTGTACTTAATTAATACTGATAGAGATGCTACTTTCAATACAAATGAAAATTTTGATAGTAATAGCAGTAACTAAGAATTTATTCAAATCTTAACAGATGATAGATATTTTTTAGATTTGGTATCAGATAATCAAAATAATTGTATTAATATTCTAGGTTTAACATATTTTAGTTCAAAAACTAAAGATTTCACTGTTCTTAATTAATTTCCAATCAAAAAAAATTGTTTTTAAGTATAATTCAACACTCCCTGTACTAATAGAGCGTTTATTTAATAGTGGATCACAAATCATGACGCCGAGAAAAAATCGTTTGAATAATAAATAAAACATTTGAGATGCTCTTATGTTGTCGATGTCGAAATCTTAATTTAAATAAATTCTTATACATATCATTAAAATTGTGGTTGTTAACTGTTTAGGTTTAATTTATAAAAAAGGATTATAAACGTTATTATTTATTTTTATTATTAAATAGTTTTTTTGTTCTAATATTATTCAATTGTAATTTTTATAAAAAAATGTACATTCTAAAGTACCAAACATTGAATAATTATTCATAACTGTTTATTGTGTATTTATATATTTTTTAGATATTTAATGATAATTATATAGCTCGTCATTGGTAAATAGTTTATTAAAAGTTGCTTTAAGTACATACATGTCTTTGACAAGATTTATTCAGATGTAATTTTTCTTTTTTATGAGATAATATAAAATAATAACTTTTTTACTTTATTAATTTATATCATAAATTGTGTATGATTAGTTGTGTAAAATCGAGTAGTAGTGTACAAATATATTAAAGAGGAAATTAATATTTAACTTGATAATTTTGAATAGTATTTGGATACATGTTAAAATGTGTTCTGACGTTTCATTTTTTATAATATACTAGCTGTACCCGTGCTCTTCGTTGTCCGTGCAAAATGCATCCGTGTTAAGTTTGGTTGCTTAATGCTAACATTTAGCATGTGGATAAAAACTAATTTTGGTTTTCTGATTTGATGTATAAATGATATTTCCGACATATTAACTTTACATAAATGTCCCCCCCCATCGTTGCATTTTTTCAATCGATTAACCAATTATGCATCATTCGTTAAAAATAATCTGTTATTGGAATAATCGATTAAATAATCGCACAACTCTAAACACAATAAAGAAGTAATATATTGAGGTCATTAAATAAAAACTATCCTATCTTATGACGAAGACAAAATTACACACATTGATCATAATTTAATTAAAATCGGTTGATAGTTTTGGAATGCATCGAGACATACACATCGTACACCAAATTTTTATACATAAGATATATTATTTAGGTATTTTTAAATTGTACATTTTAGTAATTCATTCTCTCTGTACATTAAAATATTTATATAAATATCATATTTAATAAAATTAATTAAAAATAACAATTGAATTATAATTTTTGAATAAGGGTAATATAAAATATTTTTACTTATTTACAATAAAATAATTTTAAGTATTTATAATATTATTATACTAATACAACTATTAACTCGTATTAGTATAAGTATCTATTTGTATTGAATATACTTAGACTAATACCTAATGTGATAAACGATGCAATTGGGGTTTTATAATGAAATATAAATATATTAGTTTAATTTATGAATTATTTATATGTAAATATAATCACTTTGTGTTTGTAAGTATAATATTGAAGCCACCAACACCAAATCACTGTCTGTTGACGCTAGCGCGTAACAGGCAAATGAATACGAGTATTCGGTATACAATATTATGTTGGTGTACGCGTAAGGCCTGAGATTATTTTTATCGATAAACTTCTCGGAACAATTCATATCTACACGCCGATTGACGGACAAAAAGGTCAGGCTGCAGGTGGCTGGAAACCCACGGGCCGCAATTAAATATAGGTATAAAATTTACACGTTTTTTTAATTAATAAATAACTCAATTGCTTATTAACTTAGACAAATTCTATTGCGATAGGAACCTTCTCTGTGATAAAAATCATCTATTAAAAAAAAAAATATATGACAATCGGTTGAGTAGTTTCCGAGAACATTAACATCAAAAGTTTCAATTTTCGTTTTTATATTTAAGAAGATATAAGAAGATATATTATTAAGATTTAAAAAAAATAGATATTTAAGGTATGATTAAAGTAAACGCACTAAGTAATTTGATTCACGAGATCTACTTTACTTAACATTTTTGAGAAACTTGTCAGTTAGCCTCCTCGTGGTATCTCTTGCATTACGCTATTAGGCTAAGTATTTGACTAAATATTAAAATAAATATAATATAATGACCCTGAAATCAGCTTGTACATACTTCGTAAGGGGCCGCTACACCAGCATTTCTCCGTTTTCTCTGTCTATCCCCCGCTGTATATAGGATCAAAGATACTTCGTATTACACGATAACGACTCTTTGGTTCAGTTTAGGGCAAAGGCGCCTATTATATATTTTATTAAGAAGAATATTTCCTGTGCATTGACCGGATAGATTCTTAATATTTACATTTTTTATAAATATAAGCATGTCTTAATTTAAAATAATTTCGATTATTTTGAACCATTGATTATGTATTCGAAATTGTAAATATTAAAAATCTATCCGGTCAATGCACAGGAAATATTCTCCTTTATAAAATAAATAACAGATGCCTTTTTCTAAACCGAACCAAAGATCCGTAATCGTGGAAATACGGAGTGTCTTTGTTCCTATATACAGTGGGAGATCGACAGAGAAAACAAATGCTGATGTAACGGGCCTTATTAATGACGCGGAAATCAACTCAACGGTATCGGTGTAGGTAAACAAGTACCCGAGAATCAACTCGTACGCAACCAAAGTAAATGACGATCGGAGTAATATTGTGTTGTTAATATTAAATATTATGCAGTCGTTCTTAATGCAGTTAAATACCTATGATAAAAATACAGACAAGGGTAAAAATTTATCTATATTTTTATTTAGATAAATTCTATTTATATGTATTTTTTATGAGAATTAACTTAGGTATTTTATCTAGATAATTTTTAAATTATCTATTCTCAACACTAATTTAATTCTTTAATTCAAAATTCAAATCATAAAAACAGTATACTACTTATTATTCACCAAACTTATATATTATTTAAATTAAAAATATATTTAATTATATTGAGTATTAATTTCATGAAGGCACGCTGGTATATATTGTTATATTAAACATTGTATCATTTATTTTTTAAATTTTTTGTGTTAAGTGAAATCGAATACTGTGTCATTATTTTTTTTATTTTTGTGGTTTTAAGAGACAAATATTCAAACATATCTATATCCTATTAGTTATTTTTATTGATTAAAAAAGTTAAAAGCAATTTAATTTTTATTTTATAAATACGTTTGATTTGTAACGCGTAATCAATAAGTCAAGTAATACAATATTTAGATATAAAAATTGTGGATTCGTAAAAAAAAAAAATACGAGTAAGAGTAAATTTTAGTTTGATAATTTCCAAATTTATTTCAACGAAATAGAAACTTATACGAAAACCCGAAATGTACGATAAAAGGATTGCTTATTAAATTGTGTACATCACATGTATAACCATTAATCATAAATACAAAAGTTATGTTAATATACATATAAACACTAAAAACTATTACAAAAGTAATAATATACCTATATGCAAAAAAATAAAATAAAGCATATCACTCTACACAGAGTATAATACACAATATAGCTAATATATATAAATAAATAATAATATATAATATTGTAATATAATAATATATATAGTTAATATTATACACAATAATAATATCGTATTGATATTATAACAACATTAATAATACTAATAATTAAATTTAACATAACTAAGTATCAAAAATAATTTTGTTGTACTTACAGAATGTTTATTGTATAGACTAGTTGAATGTTACAATTCGGTTGGGTCTTGGTCTCGTAAGTGGACAGACAGCTACGATCAAGTGTCTACATTGTAATGAGCTGTGCAGCGAACCTGTAAAAACGGCTATTACATTTTTTGTCACCCCACCCAATGTTTACCCAAATCATATTGGACATCAGGTATTATATATATTTTTATTGCACCAAACAATAGTACACATTTTTTTTTTATAAGTATAATAAATATACTTAACATACATGTAAAAGTATTTTAAACGGGTTAGACCTACAACGTCCAAGAAACGCCAACCGTCCCTATAACAATACGTATATATATATATATATTACATATAAGGTGTTGTTTGAATTTGAAATTGTAATGACTGCATTAATCAATGCTACGGCTCCATAGATATATTCATACGTTATTTTTCATACATAAATGAGAAACGTTTTCTAAACTTTGTGTGAAAAAATTGTATATTTTTAATAAAATTAGTAATTTTTATGGTGTTTTTTAATTCGTACCGATTTCTGAAACACCCTTTATACGGCATGAATGTAAAACGTATATAATTATTCCCTACTTTATAATAGAATCCGATCTGACTCTAAAATGTTCATTTTTATTTCATTATACATATTTTTATAATCTTCGTGACAAAATAAACTTAAAATACAATAAATATTATACAACTAAAATTAAATTTATACGGTTCATATTAACATATTAACAAGAAAGTATACACGATCAAACCTGAAATTTGCCCGTTGCCAAAGCGAAATAAAGCAATTTTATAATTATTTATTTAGATGTGTATACAGTTATTTTTCTTTATTTAACATCTGAGAGTAAAATGTATATAATATATTATTCAGTTGTAACGGCAATCAACGTAGAAACAACAAGAGAAAATTATTTTTAAATTTAAATTTAAATAAAATATTGTTATTCGTTATAATTATAATGATAATTGATATATGATAGGAGAAATTCGAAGTAAAAAATTGTAACAATTGACGAGACGTTTAGGGTTGAAAAACAGCTAGAGGAATGACATCATTATTTTTATGGCTGATCGATCTCACGGCCGCCGCTCATGATTTACATACCAGTGTTACTACTACATTCCAAGGCACAAAGTAGTTTTTAAATATTTTAAACCTAACCAGTCGAACATGGCATGGACCCGGGAAACAGATACAGTGTTATTGTTATTTGTGTTCTCTTCAACACCTTCAACCTGTACACAATACGACACGTAGAACGACGAGCCACCATCGCGCCCGTGTCAAACAAACGTGATGTGATATAAAATGTATTATTAATTGAAGAATTATATACATATATCTATATATTAATTGTTCATCATTCAATTAATTAAATTAAACCTTATGTTAAACCTTTTTTATAATATACTGAATTGTGAGAACGTCTTCAGTGTGTGTGTGTGTGTGTGAGGGGGGGGGGGGGGTTATAAAGGATCCACTCGTACCTTGTAGCTTTTTTAAATATTGTAGCCTGCATTATTTCCGAAGATAGTTGCATGTATCTTTAAATTTAAAATTTTCACTGTTATATACACTAAGAGATATTGAATGTAAATAATAATTTTTATTGTTACATCGACGACCTTTAGAGTTAAAATCCAAAAAAATTGAGTCTTGTGTCTATAGAAGTAAATTTATAGTGTTAATCTAAATTATAAGTATCAATCTTTTAAGAGATGTATTTAGGAATTTTGCGCCCCAGGTAAAAAAAACCACCCGCTTCCTAACCTAAATTTCTTTAGTAAAAGTCTATTTACCGACCCGGGCTCAGTCCCTCCTCCTTGCCCCTCCCTTTAATACGTCTCCGAATCTTTTGCTTTACAGTGACATTCAAGATATGTATTAATATCAACATAAGAAATGCCAATAAAATATTATGTTCTTTATTCATAGTCTCAGCGCGTTTCGGTTAATTGGTAGAAAGGGTTGTTAGGCGATAGTAGTGTCGGCCAAGATTGCATTGTGGCGATAACGGTAACCAAGCCCACATTGCCCCCGCGCGTAGTTGTTCCCAACGAGTAAGAAAAAACGTACTCGCATTCACGAATAAGTGTTTAAAATTAAATTTTAATAACATTTTACGAATAACGAATAACGAAAATGTGCAAATTGTTTTTCAATTAATAATTGCATCAATTATTAATCGTTATATTTTATAGTTCAAGTTTTTAATTTAATACAAAATCTTTCATTACTTTTCTATCGGAAACCTAAATAGGTTACCTATCTCAAAAATAAAAATATATTTACAGTAGGGTAAAATACCTTAATGATTTTTTTTTTTATTAAAATGTTAAATTGTTATTGTATTATAATTTTAGATTATTTATTTATTTGATACAATAATAGTTATTTTAAAATATGTATATCAATTTTTAGCTATTTAAACTACGAAGAAATGCACATCAGCCAATACTACGACGACTCGTCAGTATTGACTTATACATTTTTTTAATATTTTTTTTTTTGTATTTTATGAAATAATTTTTATATAGGGTATTATTTAAACGTTAGTACTCAGTGTGTAGACGTGGCAGACGTGTCATCTAATATTCTAATGAAAAATATTTGAAAAATTAATTGTTGAAATCATTGGCGCAACCGAAAGGGGGTGTTTTGGGTGCCTGGACACCCACCTTGAACCATAACTTTTGTTATACTAACAAATTTGGAAATGTATTGGGGAACTTCTGTATATACAACTGGCGAACACCCCACTTGAAAAAAACCTGATTACACTACTGGTTGAAATAGTTTTTGGGAATATTTCGTAACTTTTTTCTATCGTGGCACATTATTATTAGTCACCTATAAGTCATGGCACATTTTGGATAAATATTATCTACTTTCTAAATATAATTAGTTTAGGACCGGGAAACATAAATATAGTAAAGTTTTGTTGTGGCACGTCCTTTGCAAGGAAACACTGATTTAGAGGATATAGATACAGCAAAGCGAGTTCCCAGGTTTATTGACTAATGTTTTTTGTGACTTATTTGAAACAAAAATACCATTTACCCACATAATGAATCATCAATGTAGAATTATGTTATTATACTCATTATTTAATGACTTTCAGACATTTTGTTTTGTTGAATCCTATTAATATTATCTGTTGACAGTTGAAATTTAATCAATGACAAACATAAAAATATCAGTTTGATAAATAATTCAGATGATTATTAAATTAATTCGAATGGATATTGGATAGTATAATGTGTTTATGAATAGCATATTATGATAATCTATAACACATTTCAGAAAAAATGACAATGAATTTATACTTTATATTATTTAGGTTTCGAAATAGGTTATATTGATAAGCATTAGGTATCGAGTGAAATCGTCATTGGGTCTTTGATGGATGAGTTAAATTTGAATTTCTGTTGCTTATATTTTATAATATACAGAGTGATTCTTTTGTCATTAAACACTTATTATATCTGATATCAACTGACTTTTTGCTTGTACCTTATGATATAAGCTGAGAAAATTGAACTTATGTCAGTTAATAAATAATTAATTACAAAATAAAAAATAAAAAAATATATATAATATTTTTATTCTTTTTTCACTCTTTTATTTAATAGTGAAATCACTATCAACTTTTGATTTTAAAATATCAAGCTATTTTTAAAATGTCATAAAATAGTAGCACAATATTTTTTATGAATGTTAATAATAAAATTATTATTTTTCATTTAACCGTTAGTGAGTATAGCTGGTCAAAGATGGGTGGCTTGAGGTTTTTAGTTATTCGTACAATACAGGTACGACCGCGAGGCGTTGGTAACTACAGATACAAAAATTCGTCATCACTGTGTCGATAGTCGATAATAAATTCATGACAAATACAAATAAATAACTCTTATTATTATCTATTACCAGGGCCGAATTTAGGGGGGGGCACGGGTAGGCATATGCCCGGGGGCGGCATGTTTCAGGGGCGGCAAAATATTATTTTAATATTTTAATGTTATGAAAAAAAAAATTGTATTTTATTTAATATTTTTGTAATTTGTAATTTAGAAAAATGTTAAGAACCACTGACTATATAGCTGTATTATTGCTACGAACTAAGATAATATGTAGTATATATTATATATATAGTATAATCTTGGTCCGTGATTATTGCCTATACTATTGATGAAAATATTCAGAAAAAATCTAATTTTAGAAATTAGTTAACTATTTTACCGAATAAATCAAAACAATGATAATTGTATAGTGATATCGATATTCAATGGTTATTGCATTGTAAATACTAAATTGTGATAGACGATAGTATTAATATATTTTTATTAAAACGTTATACACTTGTGACTTATATTTAATTGTTATGTACTCTTGTGTTATGCTTATGCTCCATGTGTTTACCGTGTATACTGTAAAAAGTATGAAATTGTGATGAATTGATACACCAATGATTGTAAATTGATATAATATATAACATTTATATTATATTATAAACCAAGATAAGTTTTATTATTTTTACCTATACGGTTTAAAGTATTTGTAGTTGTTACTAGTTTAGTATAAATAGAATAATTAATAATAATTAATACATTATATACAGATTGTATAATTGCGCAATACCTATACATAAATATTTTTTTTTATTAATATTGGTTCTTAAATTGTTTATTGAACATTTGTGATACATATCTATAGTTTATAATAATTATATATTAATGAAAAAAGAAATCTATAATTTATATTTATTTAGGTAAATTATACTCCTCTAATAATGGCACCTATGAAATCCCATGAAAACTCCCTTTCTCATAAAACATGTGTAACTAAAATGAAAAATGGATCATCAGAATTAAATAGGGTGGATAAAACTATCAAGTAGAAACAGAAAAAGAATATTGGAAAAATGTCCTAATAAGGGTTTGTGCTGTTGTAAAATCTTTATCAAGTCGTGGCTTGCCATTTAGAGGTGATAATGAGCAGTTTGGATCTTTACACAATGGTAATTTTATGATGTGTCTTGAATTGATAGCAGAATTTGATCCGTTTTTGGCCAAACATATATCAAATCATGGAAATCACGGTAAAGGTCACACAAACTATTTGTCTCATTTTACACATGAAAAATTTATTAAGTTAATGGCAGTTAAAGTTCAAAATAAAGTGGTTGAAGAAATTATAAGAGCTCGATATTTTTCAATAAGCATTGACTTAACTCCTGATATTGGTCACATTGATCAACTTTCATTTATATTTAGGTATGTTAACAGTGATGGGTTACCGGTAGAAAGATTTTTATGCTTTTTGGAAAATGTTGGACACAAGTCTCAAAATATGGCTGATGCAGTTTTTTCTATGTTAAAAAAATACAATTTAGATATTTCATATTTACGTGGACAATCATATGATAACGCTAAAAATATGTCTGGCGTTTATTCTGGTCTTCAAGCTAGGATCCGTAAAGTTGCACCTTTGGCTGATTTTATTCCGTGTTCAGCTCATTCACTTAACTTGATTGGATCTTATGCGGCTAGTTGTTGTAAATAAGCAAATTCATTTTTTTGTTTTATTCAGAATGTTTATACCTTTTTTTCAGCTTCTACTCACCGTTGGGATCTACTTAAAGTTAATTTGACATTGAAAAATCTATCTGAAACGAGATGGTCAGCGCGATATGATACATGCAAAGCTCTTATTGATAGCTGGGGAATCGTGAAGCAGACCTTAGTTGACATATCAAACAATTTAAATGAAAAATCTATTACATGTAATGAAGCTCGTGGTTTACTTCATGCAATGAATCGTCTTGAAACTACATTTATGTTGTTATTTTGGGGAGACCTACTACAACAATTTAATGCCATAAGTAAACTTTTACAATCAGTTAATATTGATATTTGTACGGTTTGTGAACATTACAATTCATTAATAAAGTATATTTCAAATCTCAGGAACGATGAAATGTTTTTACAATATCAAGAAAAATCATTAAAAAAATGTGATGTAAATGTTTATGAAACAACTTCTAAACGTAAAAGAAAAAGAAACAAAAAGAATGATGAAATAGTTGATCTAGAAGAAGTTGATTTGTCTAGTGATGTAGAATTCAAAGTCAATACATATTATGTAATTTGTGAAATTAACGAATTGACTACTAGAAAGTTGGCATATGATAATGTAATAACTAAGTACAGTTTTTTTTTTAAACTTGAAATAATGAAAACATCAGAAGTATATGTATCAGCTGAAAATTTATATTTGATGTACAAAAGTGATTTAGATGAAACTTTTATAAATGAGTGCATCCATTTCCAAAGTCATCTACAAAATATAAAATATTATCCTAAAAGTATAATTGATACGAGTACCATGATGAAAAAACATGAGTTGGAGGATATTTTTCCATATGTGAGTATAGCATTACGTATGTTTCTTTGTACTCCAGCGACTAATTGTACCACAGAGCGGTCATTTTCGACACTTAGACGTATAAAAACATATCTAAGGTCAAATATATCCACAGACAGACTGAATGCATTGGCAATTTTAAATATTGAATCTCAATTAACTCATCAGATTAATTATAGCGACATAATTGAAGATTTTGCCAATAATCAAGCAAGGAAAAAAATACATTAAAACTAAAGAAAATTGTATGTTTTATTGTTATAATTTGTTAATTAAAAAAAAAAATGTATTTTTATTATGTTATAATTTGTTAATTAAAAAAAGTATTAAATGATTTTCATTTATCAATTGTTAAGTTAGATTTTAATATTAAAGAATCAATTATGAACGAAATAATTAGTGTTATATTATTATTATTTATTGTGGGGGGGGTTATAATTATATGCCCGGGGGCACAAATTTTTAATTACGGGCCTGTCTATTACCCTTATGACTACTGGTTTTCAGGAAATATTATAAAAACTAAAAAACCACCCTAATTTGAAAAGCTATATCTCGCTAAAAAAGTAATAAAAAATAATAATTTGAACATTAAAGTTCATAAAAAAAATAGCCCTATTAATTTAGTACATTATAAATATATAGGTTGCAATTACAATAACAAAAGTAAATAATAGTTTACTGGTTTCATTATTAAATAAAAAGGTGAAAAAAATAAAAATTGTATGCAGTTAAAGAACAGCATGAAACAAAATATTTTGAAAAATAAAATTAAAAAAAGTCAATACTTGACGAAATAATGAATGTTTAATGATAAATGAATCACTCTATATAGGTACGAAAAATGGTTCCTAGTGGAGACGGTTCTGTGAAGTATAAACTTATATTTTTAAGGAGATGTTATTTTATTTTGTTATGATCATAGTGCCTACTTACTATATACATAAATTTGTGAACTACTGGATATTCATTTGTAATGTAACATATCTGTAAACTATATCATAATAAAGATAATAAAAACATCGAATAATTATAATTTTTTAATTAACGCATGATCATACGTTTTATCTATATCAATAATATAATATTATTTTAAATGATTTGCATGTTAAGTGAATGATAATACAGTGAAATCTCTAAATACCGGACACCCTCGGTCGCTGAAATTCTGTCCGGTATTTAGAGGGAAAAATATAATAAAAGAGAAATAAAAAATTTAATTTATTTTTATGTATTTTTAAAAATGCGAACATAAAAAGATAAAAAAAATCGATAATATAAAAGTTAAAACTAACATATATTAAAAAAATCAGTTACTTTAGATTGTTTCGGATATTGACGCAAAGTCATTTCGTATGTTAATACATATCCAATTCTACAAAGTTACGTTAAAAATGATTAAAATCAATAAGTTGAAATGCCATTAAAATGTCCGTTATTTATAATGTCCGGAATTTGAAGTTTTCCTATAGGAAATTAGAGAAAATGTCCCCGTAACCCCAAAAAATATCCACTAATTAGAGGTGTCCGTTAAGGGAGGTTATTCAGTACAGTAATTCATTATACAATAACCTAGTACGGTTATTAGATTAATCACAGCTTTAAATTTTCAGATATTTTAAAAATTAATTAAATTAAATACTACATTAGATATTCTGAACTTCAAATCTACAATAAATGAAACAATAATTAAAAGTACCAAGTTATTATTGTTTATTTTTATCGTACTTTTATTTTGCTTTAAATAAGTACTTAATTTGGAAAAAAACTAGAAGGGTGACTGAGCGGATGTTGGATGAACGAGCGTTAAATACACAATTTAATGTCACATTACTGCGGCGGGTGATATTGCTTGAAATAATTGAAATTTCATAATAATTTTTTTTTTTGAAAGACTCACAGAGACGAGGATTACAAATATTTCATATTTTAAATTAATTTAATGTTTTGGTAAAAAGTTCAAAAAATATTTTTTTATATAATTTTTTTCGAAAAAATCAAAAATAGCCATTGTTAGAGTTTATTTTTCTGAAAATGTTGACATTTTAAAATTTTATATTTATTAGCATCATAACTTTTAATATTTTTTATAGTTTTAAAATATTTTTGTATTATTATACGGACACGAACCAGCAGGCTGCATGTTTGATAATACTGGTCACTGGCAGTGGAGTATTAAGGGTTTTGTTAAGTATAAAAACTTTAAATACCTTATAAATAAAGTACCTTTAAATACTGATTGTAATTTCGTACATGTTTCCAGAAGGATGAAAGTTATGAAATTGAGCGTTATAAGTTCAATGAAAACTTTAGGATTAATTTTAAATTGTACGTTATATTAATTCAAATCAAATATTAACAGTGCTTCAAAGTTACAGATAAAAATCATACGCAATCGTGTTTCACCGCAATGATTAAATTCTCATTATATTACGGGATACCATATATATTGTTATATATTATATATATAAATACTAATATAATTTACCACACACGCCAGCGGTTAGGAGCTACATATCCGTTGAAACATGTACAAATATATACCATAATTTATACGTGAGATGACTAATATAATATTATAGTCTATTATCAAGTATAGTACATAGGTACAGTAAATTATCATTCGATATATCAAAAATACTCGTAAAACAACGAATGATATATGTTTTAATAGTATAAATGTTTAATACTAATCCTGTAGGCCGGCTCGACTATAAATATTACAATAATAATTATAAATACAAAAAATATATAATAATATTATATTAAATACTATTCCTAATAAATAATAATAAAGGTTGTTGGTATCGTCGAATATTATTTTACATATTTACCTAATTTTCGAAGACATTGACAAAACAATAACTACTCATTAGAAATGTATATTATTATATTAACATAAAAATTAAGATATTAACTAACTAAAACATTGAGTACAACCCGTAATTAATTTTAAAAAAACAACAGTTACATATGTCGGATCACAATATTTTCGCTTAGTCGGTTGCCAATACAATACCTTACCGATTGGTAATAATGATCGAAACATCTATAATTAACATCTAAGCTGCGTTTCGAAGCCAGACCAACCGATGTCCGATTCTACGATCGTACAGGTATAATAATATCAGGGTTCAATAATAAAAACCGCTGTAACACGATTGTGCTATTATTCCTTTTTTGAGCCGACTAATTACACCATCGTGATTGCGTAAAACGTTTGCAACACGACGCGCCCCAATCCCTTTTTTTTACATGTAATAACCACAACACCAATGCGCACCAAATGATATATGTATATACCATGGATAATAAATTATGAACATTTTACCGGTCAATTTCAAACACAATTTTACGATTGTAAGACACACATATTTGAGTTGATTTTGAAATCAAAAAACATTTCCTCCTAATACGGGAATCGATAATTTGCCTATCAACGATATTATCAGTAATTAAATTATAATTGTGAGATTGTGATCATTAAGCATACTAATAAAGTAATAACTATTGTAAAATCGTTATTAACAGACTAGCAGAACAATTTTTGTTAGTATAACAGTATCGGATACTAATACATTTTTTTTCAGCACTTTGAATTCCCTGTAGGTACCTATTTATGCCCATCAACTAAAATTAACAGCTAACCTTTTTCTGTTTGGAATTTCTTTTAAATTTTCAGATCCATTATAATAATTTTGTTAAACGTTGACACTATAACGTCCACTCTATACGCGATACTAATTGCGTATGAAACATAAATACCAACATCAAATGCCGATATGGTGATATCGCTTATTATAAGAAAATATTATCTTTATTAAGTACCCCCCTACAATAATTTATTGCTTAACACCAAGTCAACGATCAGATAAAATTATAAAAATAAAAATAAATACCAATGCTCACTCGTTTAATTTAGTATACCTATGTATATAATATCGACAAAAAAATAATATTGACTATTGAGTATTGACTTTAATATAATTTATTTATATACTATATTATATGTCAGGAAAATTATGAAGTAATTATTTATTTTTAATTTAATTAATTAATTATTTTATGGTGTACATAAGTTATTATACATATCATTTTTTTAGCATTTTAAAATCGTAATATTTTACATAGTTGTAATTCACTTTAAAATGATTGTACATGCATAGAAAAGCCTATGTACTTAATTATGACCTAGATAATATTCTTACCTTTAAGTTAGATAATAAGTAAATTTACTTTAATATTAAAACTAACAACATAAAACTGATTCTGCTGAACGGCAAGTTGCTATGTTATATGCATGTAAGCGTGTAACACAGACATAAATCATAATATGTGGATTTATATTTTATTAAAAACACATTTTCCAAAATTTTAATTTAAAATTACTACTTATTAAAAATAAAACTTTAGATTTAATGTCTAAATCTGACCATTGGTTTGTTGGTGGAACATTTGAATCAGCTGATTTATATTAACGCAATACATTTATACAATACGTCATATGTAAATTAAAATAAAATATATAAGTAAATAATCACATTTGTATATTAACGTTGTACGCATTGTTATCTAGTAAAAAGTTATTCAATTATCTATGGTGTTCGTATACTTGAGAAATTAAATAAAAATACCTAGCCTAAACCCAAAATCATTGTTGATCGATTTTGAATACATCTTAACAGATTTATTTAAATTATTATTTCTTTATTATTGATAATTGTGGATGCTTTTTCCACTTTAATCAATGTATTTTGTGAAAAGTCCAAGTAATAACTTTTTGTTCTTTCGACGTTTGAACCATCACGATCATATAAACAAAAAAAAAAACTTAAAAATATATCTCGAACTCAATATTTATTATTATTTTTTTATAATACCCACAAATTTTACTTACTATACAATAAAACAGAAAAATAAAAAAGATTTGTTTAATTTTGTTTTTCACTGTAAATATTTCTAACGCTAGTTCAGGTATTTGGTTGACACAGCTAGGTAGGTTAATTGAAAAAAATATGTCCACTAAAAGGTATACATATCAAATAAAAGTAACTTAAAATATAGGTGCAAAAAATATATTTATTTTATTATGTTATAATATATATACATTATGCATTCATGCAAAACTAGAAATTTGCAACAATAATAATATAATAAATATAGGTAAGAACAAATAAAAAATAAAAATATATACTATAAAAAAAATATCCGAGTAGGTCCGAACGATTAATATTAACATTTATATTATTCTAATTTGTACAATCGATTCTTGTAAAAAGAGTAATAACTAATAATTGTAATATAATAGTATAACTATAAGTAGTAGTAACTTTTAGTAGTAGCAGTAATATTGCTATTATTTAAAATTATAGTAGGATTGTAGTATTATTATAAACTAAATATAATTATGTTTATGTAATATTTTAAGTATATTATTATTATTACGTTACAGTGATGGCGATTTCGACAACGGTCAAACAATATTATTCCCATAAAAACATTTGGCGCCATCACTAATAACTGATGAATCTATCTTTTTGTATAAATACAATTTAAAGATAATAATATAATAAAAAATATGTCTGATCGTTCTGAGGCAGTTGTGGTTGTAGCGGCGGCGGCGACGGAGGCATTAGGTTGCAATATACACTAGATGAAATATATTACACATCATAGTGATAATATTACACACTGCCATGACCATATGCACCTTCCTAAAAGTCCGATGAATAGCCATGTAATGGGGGCAGTTGACCAACGGACCCAGGTTTTGGCGGCCCACTTCGTTGCCGATGCCCGCCGACTTCTCTATGGCCGTCTTTACGGTTATAAGTCGCAACATCGGCGGCACCACATACAGCCGAATACCAAGTTCCATCAGGAAACATAAACTCAGTGTATATAACTGTCCAGGAAAATGTGCAAAAACAATATGTTATTGTTATTATCGATATTATAATCATAGTTATTGTAGTTGTATATATATATATATATATAGGTACAAACAATAAATTTCGAATACAGTTATAACCGTTAATCAACTAATAAATTATGTAACAAATCGAGTTGTTTTCACTCTTTTGAATCACATAATTGGTTTTTTTGATGAGTATTATATACTAACTATGAGCTGTCAAAATACATTCAAATGCTTCAAAATCAGTGCTATATAGATAACCACATTAGCCTTTAATCATATTGTTGTTTATTTACTTAATTGTAACAATAATACAAGTATATGTACATATAAAATTTATAAGTTTTAGAGCATCTAACAAACTAAAAACATTCATTGGAATTTAGAAAAAATGTTGAAATTTTTTTTCACATTTTATTAGTATTGAATTATTTAAATTATTGTATGTACAAAAATGTATTATCGTTGAAATTGGAAATTTTTTAGGCAGATCTTGAATAGATCAATAAATAATAAATATATAATAATAAATTATTTGAAAATTTGGTTTTTCTCATGAAAACATATAATTTATAATATAATATAAAAAAAAAAAAATTAATAATCTCACGTTATAATATAACATACTCTATATACTTTTAAAAATAGAATAGAAAGTTTAAATAGATACATAGAATTGCTACGGTAGCGCAATAATAAGCAATAAGAAAATATTAATCAAAATATTAATATGTTGATTGTTAAAATAATACATTATAATGCAAAATAAAATATTCTGTCAGTCATCAGTTCACATAAAATCACCGTAGTAAAATGATGCACACGACAATCGTCAAACATATTAACGATAAGAAATCAACAAAATTAGAATTATAAATAGAGAATTTAAGAGTATCTATCGGAAAACCACGTATTTACTACACGAAACTATAAAATACTTAATGTCTAACGAAAAATTACAATTAAATAACATTAAACGATATTGAGAATACTAATATAATATTATATTATATACTGATAAAATAAAAGCATATTATATTATATTAAATTCAATTATATAGTATGCAGATATTCTATAGGTACCTGTTCTGGTTTTTTTTGGAATGTGGGGGGAGGGGAAAACCACCTAGGCCCCCCTAAAGCTTCCAATGTTACTACAATATATGATAGCTCCTACATAAGCGACAAGCGCGTGTACGGAGAATCCTATAGATAAACCAGATGTGTGTGCAGGGATACAATATTGACGATGGTAAAAAGAAAAGTGGATGCTGTATTATTACTTATTATCAATAATAACTAATTATAATACCCTCAATACCTAAACCGGCCAAACCCAGTTCACTGCACTCATGGCGAGTAAATCCGCGGTGATACTAATTTACACCAGGAACCTACGTATATTTTAGTATTACTATTATTATTATTGTATAAATTGTGTGTACCTGTAAAAACGTGTTTATGTCCCATACATTATTAGCGGCGCACATCTTGCCGAACTGGATAAGTGTTATCGCGTTTAGCAGGCTGCTTGTGGAATAATATTTAGGAAACAATATCTTTTGAACGTCGCCAAAAGCATGTCTAGACAAATTATAATACAAGCACACTCCTGAGAAAACGAAAACAGATTAATAAATAAACAACCCCTGCCATCATTGCCATAGTATTTATAGAGAGTACTTATATGACTATCTATAATACTTGCAACTTGATCTATTTTAATCACCGGAAATGAATGTCATCCAGATATGTATGCCGAAGTGCGTGCTGAACGCTGCCAAATGAACAATCTTCACCAATCCATTAGGTTTAATTTGTTCGGATACTCTCTGTGATGTCTTTAATTCGCCGGGCAACACCGATACGGTGACCAAAACAACAGCCAATGCCATTATCATATGTGCCGATTGAATAAAAAACAATATCCTGAGATATAAAAACAATCATTATTATAATAGACTACAGAAAATTCGATAATATTAACTATTATAATGAAGTTTTCACTCAATACTCAACAGGTATAATTGTATAAAATATGTTAATAATAAATTATTGATTGTGATATAATCATAATTAATAATACATTTATAATTATGATATAATCATATACTCATAACTCTGTGAATCATATATAATGTTGTGTATTTTTATTTATTTTTTTCTCGCGCTATTTATTTCCGCCTGTCCGTTGCTTGTATGTAAATGTTTAATAATATTAGTATATACTAAGTACTATTGTTATCAGGCTTAACATAAAAATACCCAAGCAAATTTAACGCACGATGTTTATAACTCAACTTTTTTTTATCCATATTATTTAGTATTATTAATGATTACAAATAAAGAAAGATTGTTTTAAAAAAAATAGTATACACTTCTATTCCTATACCTACCTTCTCAGGTATATCAAGTTTTTCTTCTGTGTATACATTATAAGTTATCATATAATATAATATAATATAATATAATGAGCTAATTTAAGTTTTTACCAAATTTTCTATCATATCAATACGAATTGAAAAAATCGTAAAATAAATTATTAAATAATTTCAATAATTTGGACTGTAAAAACTAAGTTTTCAGATATTTTATATTTTTGTTTTAATTGACATTTAACATATGTTGGGGAATTAAAAATAAAAGTTTCACTCTAAAACTAGCATGAATTTTCATGGTAATGCTTTCAAATGTGTTGCAGTAAACAAATATGTTTAAAAAAAAATACTTTTTAAATAAAATAAATAGCAAGACATGTGTTAAGTTTAACATTTATAATGTGCTATATTATTATAACTTTGTTTAGAGAAGGAAAAAGGCTTGTGTACATTATTAAAATCATTGAAAAGTTATAATTTACAACAATTTTTACTTTATTTCATTAATTATAAAACAGTTATTATTATTTTAATTTAGCAATATTTTGTCATTATGTATACTGACGGTATTATGTTTATATTAGGAACCTCGAAACCTAGAAAATGTTTATGATGAAGCCTCAATGAATATGAAACTAAGAATATGATAAATACTCGCACTTGATTTTTTTAATATATATATAAAATAGCTGAACATAATCAGACGCTTTCCACTTACCGACCTACATAATTTATATTTTTTAATATTCCTAAATTACCATTAATTAAAACATATACAATTTATTAGATATTGTTTATATTTAAATATAACTAGGGTTCAGATTTAAAAGCAAAATCCTTTTTTTTCATAATAATAATAGAAAAATAATTTTTATATAAAAATGTGTTTTATTTAATATCGAAGACGTAAGAAATATTTTTTTGCCTTTTTGTGTTTAATTTTCAATTTATCTGATAGTTTTACGTGACGTACGTATTATCAGTATAAATTGATGAGACCTTGTCGATGTTATATTTAAAATTATTTTAAATGGGTTTTATTATCGGCAATATTTATCGATATCGCTAAATATTTTATAGAGTTCTTAGGATTTAGAAATCTTAATTTTGATAATTATGTATGTATTAAATACGCCTCAACAACTTTAGTGGATGTAGAGAGATATTTTTGTATGTATAAAAATAGGTATAAATATAAATTATTACAAATACATCTTTTCATCATATTTGTATTAATTTTATTATTCATTAGCCTGTCTTGAATATTTCGTAAATACTAAATAGGTTTTCGATACATTACAATATTATTATATTATACTATTCACTGCGTTGTCCGTAACAAATTAAATAATGCCATTGCCCATTCGGTTCTTCTAGTCATAAACTACGTCAATAAAACTATACATATTTTGAACACAGTAATTTGGGTGGTATATATTGACTGAATGTAAAATACTGTAAGATTAATATATGAAATACAACTACATAATAACAATTTTATTTTTCGTAATTAATTTGCAACCTTATACGAGAAAAAAATAAATATTCGTTTTCCGTGAGTCAACAAATCTTCGAGTGATTCACTCTTTATAATGCAAAATTTAAAAAATTGACTTCGAAATGCACAGCATAGGGTATAAGATTACTTATGTACCAAATGGTTGCCATAAACTTAGCTATGGATCGCTCACAATGCAGTCACATACAAACCTACTGTATTCTATTAATATAAATAATATGCTCACTTGTAAACCGGATTTCTTCGCAATTTTTCGCATTGTTTAACAACGTATCTGTTGAAAGCGGTCAATGCGTTGCCAGGTTCCTCTTGGACGGTCGGCGGTTGTGTCGTCTCCACCTTTTCATCGGCCAAATCCTTGTAGGTAACTGCGTCGGTCATCGTTGGCAACTTAAACAAGTGATGTGGATGGCCGTATCCTCGTTTTGACTTGTAGTTAATTATTCCGCTCATTGTGATCTTTGTAAAAGTATCTTTACAGAATATTAAGATCAAAAGTTACAGTAACTTGATTTTGTGTATATATCTACGTAAACAGTGTCTGGGTCCGTCAATCACACGATCGTCGTTTGCAGTGAAAAAGACTTGTGTGCACTGTGCACAACACATGAACCGGTCTTATGTTATATAGGCGGCGGCGAAATGGCCTACGTGACCAACGTAAAAGCGGCGTTTACACAACGTCGCGGTTTTCATCATATAACAATAATATTACATTACACGAACACAATTCCGAGTGATCGCGGTCCGCCGCCCTTTGCTAACCAATGGCGTCGTTTCTTGTGGGTTTTGCGTCGCAGAATAATAATAATAATAATAATGTGGATTGTACCAAATATTTTAAAATCATATTATTGAAAAGATGGCGGCCCATTGTTTGGTGAACAACAACACGATTTATCCACCCCATATTAATGCTACAATAAAAATACTATAGTGCATACACCTTTAACCTTGAACAAATTATAATGGGATTGAAAAAAAATCATTCCTATAAAGATTAAAACATTATATTTTAAACAATATTGGTTTCAATTTACAACAATTGGACAATTATTATTATAAAGCCGAAATCGAAACATTAAATATTGTTTCTTCAAATCCATTATATTATATTAAACATACGTATTCTATATTATAATTTTCATAGTTTATTCTTCTGCAGATATTTTGTCAAATTAAAATAATAGTTATATACTTATGTCTTATACTTATTTACTACTTATATGCGCGAGCAACAGTAATTTTTGTGTAATAATATATACCTACCTATACCGGCTATACCTATATGTATATGATTGTTAAACATTTTTAAAAGTTAATATTTTCTATTTATTTTTGTATAAAATAAAATATAATTTTTGAATGTACGGCATTATCCAGTGCCGTATTCAAGGGGTAGGTTTTTGGGCTTAAGCACACCCCCCGCCCCCGAAATCTTTTATTTTAAATAGTACATATTTATATATGTTTTAAATTATTTCCTATTTTTCTATAGAATTAAGTATGAATGTTTAAACACCCCTCCCCTGAAAACTAATCCTGGGTACGGCACTGGCATTATCCATAATAATATAAAGAACCGTGTAACACGAATAAACCGATTATTTTTCTATAACCTATCGTTTAACAAATGTATTATTTTTTTTAGACATAATTAGTTAGTTTTACTTTTAACCTTGAAGGGTTATCGTTTTCAAATAATATAACATTTAACATAAGGCGGGTATGTGCTACGAGATAGATAGCAGGTACCCGTAAGGAGATGCCTAAAGATTTTCTTTTTTTTTTATGAAACAAACGAGAATATAATAGTTTGATTCCGAAGTGAATATTATACAATCTTACATATTATTATTATTATGGCGTATATCATCGCATATCACATATTATACGGTATAGGTACAAATATGTATAAAAAATGTTTTCCCAAAGGTTCCATCGAAAAACGTGACGGTATATAAGTACGTTTTTTTTTTTGGTATGTTGTCGGGTGATCATTTTACTCGGTCTTAACCCGTGTTTGTGCATCCTAATCCGGGATCCGTATGTGTTGATCGAAATTTCGACGCACTGATTTCAAACATCGAACCGTTCGTTTATATTTGTCGGTGTTTTTAAACGCGCGTTCAAATATGCACCGCGCTGCAGGAGTTGTTTGCGGCAATGGTCCCTCCTCCCAATACTCACCGAATAGACAGGTGCGAATAGTTTGCGTCCCGAGATTCGACACGATCACGCAGGTGGTTTTTCGGTATATTAATCGAGACCAAAATATTTGACATCACACGACGAAATCGTATGTGAACGTTGACAGTGACCATAACCAGAACTGTCGATTTATTATTATTCGTATACAGACATCTTCGCTGAAATTTATTTGATAATATTGCATACCAAAGAAACACAGTATAGCTTATAAAGTGAACATTACGAGCATTTTAAGACTAGTTGTCATAAAAACTATTTCGCCGAGCCACTAATATCATCACATCGCATTCGTCCTTCAATCGCCATTGCAAAGTGGAATTCGAATCGTACGATATAATATATCTAAAAATGGTTTTTGATAAAATTCTGTATTCATTGTAAGCTCTATTTTAAAAGCAAAAATTGTGGACAGCTGATCGTTTGTGATTTTTATTTGTTCGTTCCTGGAATTCCGAAAGTGTCATTAGGTTGTTGTTGTTGTATAGATGTACGACGTGTACACAATACACGCCCAGATGGCCAGATGTTTTTATTGTGTATAATATATTATTTATAATTCCGAATTTCACTAAACATAATATTGCATTCTGATTTTATCTTTTCAAAACGCATTGTAGGTACGTATCTTAAGAATATTATCCGAACGCAGTAACGCACCCTTTCAGACTCAACTGAAATATAATATCACATTTATCGCTATGGCATCTTTTACGTACAATACCTCAGTCGCCAGAAAATAAAGTGCTGAACCAGTGTTTTTCAATGCTTTTTACCGTGAAACCCCTACTCTGCTGCAATGGTTTTAACGCGACATTTTATACAAATATTATTTGTAACGAAAAAATGCAATTGTTTCATATAATAATAATATTTATTTGATTTAAAAAATATTTTTAGAATTAACCGAAAGTTCTTAAAATGACAGACAAACAGGATTTTTAAATTATAATATTAATTATATTAATGAAATTGCTTTTTTTTATAGCAGATATTATACTTATAATATGCTTTATTGTTAAAAGTTAAATTCTTATGTCAGGTTAGGCATCAGTCTTGTGGTATTTTGTTTTTTTTTGATACATAAAATGAAAACTTCGTTTTACACGTCATATAAGTGGTCGCAAAGGGTAAATATTACACTTCTTCATAAACATTTTTTACTGTAATTGATAACTATTTATAATATTAAAATATATTTTATTAATATGCACGACTAAATCTAAAACAACTTTTGTTTTGTTTGATTTTTTTTTTTAATTGCTTTTTTTTCTAAACTTATTTTGGTAATAAGTTATGAGCAATGATATACATTTCAAAAATTCTCAATTATATACGTAAAAAGTTTGTATTTTCCATTTATTACCAAACTGTAATCATGTTACAAATATTTTGACTATTTTTGAGATAATTAGACATTTGACATTTTTGTTTTTAATAAAATGTCAAAAAAAATTAATGTACGATTCTTCACATTACGTTAAGTTATTACCGGAATTTAAAAAATATTAATTATATAAATATTTTTTATTAGCTTTCAAAGTTAAATATTTAGTGGATTTAGATATTCTTATATAAAATAATGATTTCTAATGAAGCAATTGTATTAGTTTCTTTTAAAAGTATAAAAATGTTAGCCTGATCAAAAAATTTAAAAATTTAATATGCTTTGTGATGATTAAGATTATTAAAAAAAAATTATCTATTATTGTTTTAGTTTAAAAGCTTTGCTTTAAACTTTAACATAGAAAATTGTTTTGGGTAAAATAAATTGATCTTACTGCTACTTGGTAGTTGGTACATTTTGAAGCAGTGACGTAAATATGCAAGTGTACGATGGTGCATTTGCACCCTCTGGCAATATACAGCAGGTGCAAATATATGCGTTGCACCTGCTGAAATATACTGAAATCAAAATTCTATAAAAATATAATTCTATTTGATTTTATTGAATTGTTATTGTTATGTTATGTTTATGGTTTGCACCCAGGGGGGTGACTAAACCATACTTTTCACATAACGTTATAACAAAAATATAATAATATGTATTATATGTTCTTAGATGGAGGGTGGCTGGAGCTGCGCCTGTTTGCACCTGCTGAAATGTACTGGAATTATGCCAATTCGTTGAAGGATCAAAAATAGTTTTTGCACAGAGTTACAGTAATGCAATGCTTTTAATAATTAGGATTTAGGAAATATTAAAAAAAACAGCGGGAACATAAAATATATATGAAACATTTGTGGTTTTTGATAAAATCGATATTCTTTTGTCTATTTTTTGTAGAAACATTACGATTGTCACCAAAAATATTTATATTAGTAGTATCTAAACTGTGGTACGCGAAGAAAATTCGATATTGATGTCATCGTCTGTTCAAAATAACACTAACCGTCTCATTGAAGTAAAAAGTAAACCATAATAATTATAATAATTATTGTACATATTTAATTTAACTTAGTTTAATTTCTTTTTGTGCATTAATTGCATTAATTGCCATCATTTTGTAATTCCTAATAAAATAAAATTCTATACATATAACATAAACGTATACATTATTAATAAGCAAAAAAAATGGTCAGGTGGTACGTAAAAATTTTCAAATTGTGTAGGTGGTACGCGAGTATAAAAAGGTCGAACACCGCTGATCTAGACAATAGACACGTAATATATTTTTAAAAATGTCTTAAAATGTTTTGTTGAATTTAATACACATTTTATCTATTAATCTATTACCTATAATCAATATCGAGAATCTGCGAATAACGTATAGTTGTCTAATTAATGTGAATCTTAAATTGTAATATTTTATATTTCATACTCAAACAAATCGACGACTGATTCATTTCTTCGGTTTTTCGTGACGAGTATACGCTGTACTCGTATAATATTAAGTACAAAAATCGATACGCCAGCATTTTGTCGCCCTGCACAACACTATATACGCGTACGCAAGTAGGATGGTGACGCGAATGCGTTTCACTGAGGCGTATAATGCATAAAATTCGGAAAACGCGAAAGGTACGAATTAAGGGGCCTCGCCGCGGTTATTATTTAAGGGGCAGCATTTGGGCAATTTATAATTTCGCCTTGGCTGTCCGGGATCGATGTGTTACTTGTAAATTATTATTAGTGCGAGTGAAATTCTATGCGGGTACCGGCTGGGGCCGCCGACAGATGCCACTCTCGTACGCGATTCACACCAATAACAACAAAAATTCGGGTGAAACACGATTGCGGACAATCACTATGACATGACAAAAGATAATATTATTTTGTACCCAAAAAATGACACGATTCCGGACGAAATCGGTAAAACGTTGCCAAGTTGTGCGACGCAGTTTACTGAGCCCGACGATTATCAAGTCGATAATAGGCTTATCGTTTAAATGCATAAATTATTATTATCCACATCTGTGTTTGGATGTCTAGTGAGCATCAATTACAATTTACAACTACACAGTTTAAGATAAATTGTGTACACGTAATTACGTAAGGTATATAAATCGTGAACACAATATTAATAATAATACAAAATACAAATGATGATAAGTGATAATTGACGTGATGGCGTCGTATTTCTATAAAATCTAAATTATTATGGTTAAAAAAATAAGTTAAAAATTAATTAATTAAATAGTATAAACGCTTAGTGTACACATTTATAAAAGTCCACAATATTAATACAATTACATAGGCACGCAAAAAAGTTAAAAATTAAAAAAAAGCAAAAAACAAGCTCTGAATAGGTATAAACATTTAAGTTTATATTTTTTACCCTCTATAATGACAACTAATTGTACTTAAATGCTATAATTTATTATTTATTAGTATAATTTGACAGCTTTCCACAGTTTCAAAAAAAAAGACTACTATAATAACGCCATAACGGTAAACACTATACTATAGTATTTAACAAAAATTACTTGTAACATACTAGTATACTATGCTCAGAGTTCCAACAATATGGAAGTATTATTTATAAATTTGGCAACACACGTCCGCACTCGTGTTGTTTTCGGAGGTCCATTGTTATTTATTAAACTATAATCGTGCATCACCAAAAAATTTACTAATTCACTATACGAGTTTTATAATAACTTACATATTATTGATTTAACAAAATTAAAGTTAGTTAATATTAAAAAAAAATGAATTAAATATTATCCAGATACCAGATTGGATAAGAATATAAGATAAACACTATTAGGATATACATTTTATAAAAATTTATAGTTCTATAAAAATAATGATATAAATAGTAAATAATTATCATTAAAAAAAAAAAAAATAACTATAATATTTTAAAGATGATAATAATAATTGAAAAATACTTCAGGACCGTGATGCATATAATTTTGATAATTTAAATGTAACAATTGTTAAACCATTAGATAAATGATTAAGATGAGTTAGATTCATATTTTCTAAATTGCTTAGTGCAATGCATGCAAGATTTGATATTATGGATACATTAAATACTAGGTAATGTTTGTAAAGATACATTTTATATTGTTTACATACAAAATATGGTACATTTCAAATTGTTATAAAGATAGATTTCATCAAACCGAAACATGACAACACAATAATTATTTTCCTTGCATAAATTCAACACAACAATCATATTATTCTTACAATTACATTTAATAGGTACCTTTTTCACTTATCCATAAAACAAAAAAATTATTATCCATTGAATGGAATAAAGTATTTGATACATAATATTCTAATATATCTAGTAGTATTTTTACAACTGGTCCTATGTCTGTTTTTATATATAATTTATTGGGTTTTAAAGCCTATAAGCCAATTATAGTTGCTGTTTAAGTGCTAATGTTGAAAAGAGCAACTATATAAATATGATTTAGTGAGCTAAATTATTTAATTTAGAAAGTTTAGTATGAATTTCTGTTTCATTGTAGAAAATATTAACAATGTTGTACATCATCAATTAAAGTTCATACACTATTTCTTGTAATTGAAACATTTGCTATACCATTTATGTATACTACATAAAAAACAATTAAATATTTTGCAGATCTTTTTAAAATGCAATAAATCTAATGAATTCTAGGTTTTGAGTGTTGTAAGTCCTTACAGAAACTTTGAACAGATAAAAACTTTTGTTTTTAGGGTTTGTGTATAAAAAAAATACCACATTGCTCAGCTTTGAAAGGATAATCCAAATTTAAAACTAACATCTACCGTCTTGACTGCTGTTTTTAACTGATATTGAGAATCGTTTATCATAGTATGAAAAATCTTGACTATCAACATTTCCCATTATAATAATTATATTAGGAAACAAAGTAGAATCATACATTAGAAATTTGTCCACTTTTTGTCTATGTACAATCTTCAGTTCATGGGTATTCTTTAAAATATTAATATAATTACAAATTATTAGGGAATATATTTGCAAAAATTGATTTTAAATATTTACAGGAATATTCACTATAAAAGCATTTGACTATTATATTCTAGATTATCTTATTACATTTTTCTTTTTCAAAACAATATTGACTGGAGAATATAAAAAAGGTGTCAATTAGAATACAGCCAAATCATGGTCATCTAAAAAATATATTAAAAACTAAGAATGTTTAAATAAATGATTGGTCTCAAAAATTATTGACCTTAAAAATCTAAAAATATTCACTTAAAATAAATGAAAAAAATAACGTTCATAAACATACATTTAAAAAAAAGTAGTTTTAAACTAATATGTCTAAAACTCTCAATACTATCTACATTGATGGAATTTTTAAAATTAAAAATAAAACACTATGTGATTATTAAGTATATATTTGTAATATATTTTAATTATACTTAATATCTAAAAGTTTAATTAATATTATTTAATATTAAATTAATCATTTAGATTTATATAATTTGTAGTATGGTACAAACTGTATTTAAAACAACCAGTATTTAAGTATTATACAGATAATCAATATTATAAATACATATTAAAATATATTTTGTATTATGTTTTTGTACCAAATAAATAAAATAATAATTCAATATTTGAAATATATGTGTGAATAATTAAATTTGTTTATTCATAAATTATTAAAAAGCAACATTATATATATCAAAAGAAAAGTCTGAATACAGCATACCTATTTTAAGCAGCTTGGGAAATACTGATGATTCATGGTTAGCGCCATGTCTAATGGAAAGCAAAGAGGGCAATTGCCCCCAGTGTCATAATTTTAATATTTTAAGACCGGCATCAACTATTTATAGTACAAATAACCTATTATTTGGAAAATTTATTTTGCCCCCGGTGTCTTAAACTTTTAATGTGACAGTGTTCATGGTGTTCTACTAATTAGCCAAATTAAGAAAATACATTAGATTATTCTATCTAATAAAAGATTACCAAGATCAAAGAGAAACTTTAATACCTAACCATAATAATATATGTAGGTATATATATCCAATACTGTATTATTCAACAAGTTTCAGATTAGAATTTATTAGAATATTATACACATTAATATTATAGTAGTATCATAATTTAAATAGTATTTATAGTTACCTACATACTATTTTATTCATTACAATAACTATTGCTAAGATAAATGAAAATATTAAATTTTTTATGTACAGTTAGTATACTTATCAATTATTATAATTATTTGAAAGTTAAATTTATGCATGAGACTGATATATTATTATGTAACAAGAATCTACACTTATTACATTTATATACAGACAACAGTGGTATAAACAATAATACTACACATTTATTTTTATTTATTTATTTTATTTTATTTCATACACATATGAATATTGAACCCGACTAAGAAAACATTTACAAAATATATAAAGATAATAATTATTGAAAATAGGTTTTAAATTAATACATTTTTAATAAATTATAAAATATATTGTTGTGGAAATGTATACAATCATAGTGTTGAATTACATTTGATACAAAAATGCTTTTATTAAACTATAAAAATAGTACTTTAGAAAGGGTACCTTTAGTGTTGTTAGTATAGAGGCATAATACATTTCATTCTATCTACTAAGATTAAAATTATAATATTAAAAATAAATACATTTAAAAATTATAATGTTGTTAATAATATATAATATATTATAAGCAATTAATAATCATTTTATGCGCTTGTTAAGCAACTGCGTAACTCTACATTTGGGTCATTTTGTCTCCATCAGATTCTGAAGAGGATTCTGCAAATCTTTCAGAATGTGGTGCAATATATGTATTGACTAAGTAATCAGTAGCAACATGTTGTCTATACTCAATTAAGTTTGGAACATTCATAATAAATGTTAAGCAATCCATGGATATAAATCTCTCATCGACAGAAATGTGTACAAATTCAGTAGGTTTGAAAGTCTCATGATGCACTTTTTTTGATTCATCAGTGACTCCAATGTTAGCTTTTGGTACCAACCAGAAGATTTTTGCTCGTTTTTCACATAAATCATTTTCATATAGTTCAATAATTTGTGCATAGAAGATTTTAGGTGATTTTAATTCATATAAAGATACAATATCACCTACAGTCCAAAGTTGATTCCTATACTTAAAATGTTCAGTCTTGCGTAAAGTGTATGGACAGCGATAATCATACAATTTTGATGAAGGATTTTTTTTTGTTAACCAACCTTTAGTTATTTTTGTTACTAATGATCCTGATCCAGTAGGTTTTGAAAGTAAATCTTCTTTACTTGACGAACTCATAATGTCAGGCAACAGCGTCAGCGTAGTTTGTATTAGAATTAAGACAACAACTGTTAATCAGTCTATTTAGAATTTGTTAGTTATTTATTTATTTTACTTTTTGTAAAACTTTTTAAAAATCAAAACAAATAACAATGAGGTGAACTGGTAATGCAGCGTTTATCACCACTACACCACAAATTGTTATACATTGTATTTGTTTTCTGCGTTGTCGTGCATATGACTGTTATGATTTTTATACATACTCTTTGATATACCTACCAGATTAAGTCAGCTTGCCTACCACCACACCATTTTCCGTCCCACCTTGCAGGCTCACGGATCAACGTACGCACGACCCCGCAGGCGTCCGACTATCAACATCGTATTCATTCTCGATTTTTGGCGCCCACTCGCGATGCTCGGATGGTCGCCGGTCGGCAGTCGCAACGTTGCTCGCACCGACACGCACCGGTCGATCCGACGCGACGCCAAAACGGCTTCCATTGGTTACCTCCTACCGTGACCCGCGTTTTCGAACTCGCGTTCGCTAATTTGTATTTTTAATTAGTTTTACGAGTTAATAAACGTTTTTCACACTTTGACATAAACACGTCGTCGACGAATAACGCGACTGTCTTCTTTTTTCGTTAATTATATGACCTCGTGTCCTGTTTTCTCCACGCGCATCGCGTGAACATTGGCTATTTTATTCGCTGAGGACATAGGAGAAATCGGTTAAATCTTCTACGTCCTCCCGGATCGAATTATCCAAAATCTTAGATATTATGAATATTGGATGGAACCACGACGTATTGTATCCATACAAGATTTGTTGCCTATATTAGCGGCGGGTCTCTTTATTATAAAGTGCTCGATGTACGCACGCGTGAAGTTATTCGTTACATATTTATGTTCTGGATTATCATTTATCAGTTAATTATTCTGTTATATGATATACGTTAATTATTAATTATTTATTCTGTCCGATTCTGTGTATATTTTACATAGATTTTTGTACAATAGACTCCGTTCCACCAATTTAAGCACTGCCTATACAGATCGATAATGATAACTCAAAAAAAAAAAAATCAAAGAAAACAATTTAAAAATAGAAATACGCTCTTTTCTTTATTCAATACAAAAATAAAAATTATGAATTGGTAGGTACGTATTAAAAAGAAAATATAGATTCTGTAATAAACACAAACTACTGCACATCAACCATCATACTGCATTTTACATACTATACCTACTAGTACAATGCTATACTGTGTAGTGTATATTATACACATTGTAGTTGTAGACCATAAATTAATTATGACATTGATTTGATTTATGTAGGCTATAGTCAGATGTTTGGATTATTTTTAATTTGGTTTCTTTTCTCAGAACCATGGGTACATTCATCGTAAAAGTTCGTAAACTTAAAGCAATCAATTTTAAAATCTGTTGTGTTTTTACTTTGAATCTGCATCATGTTCTATAGAATTTTTATTATTATTTTTTCATTCGACACTCGTAAACTCGTTCACGAAGGATGTAGTTATCAAGAACTATCTATGTATAGGTATACAATCTGCATGTAATTGATGCGATGTTGAATGGCTGCAACCTACTGTAAATTATCTACTACACGTATAATTAATATTATTATATGTTATAATTAGGATACGAATTTGAATGCAAATTGCATTCTTTTCTGAATATCCGAGGCTACAACATTGCTTTCCAATCACAAAATTAATTTCATAGATTCAGAAATTAAAAAATATAACATTTATTTTGTATTATTAAGATTTTATTACTTTTTAGAACATTTTTTGATATTTTTAGAGCATTTTTAAGTTTTTAAATCATTTTTATATTAAGAATGAATAAAATCTGATAAAAATGTATAGTTAAAATTAATTCTAAAAGAAAAAAATTGAATATTATTTATTGTGCCTAGTCGTATTTTTATTTTTCTTATTTGTTATATTTTTGCTAGTAATTTTTTAATAATAATTTTTCAGGTAAAAAAAAATTGGATAATACGAATAATAAAAAGATAAGAATAATTAATTAAAATAAGAATTTATATAACAAGTAATAACAAAACAAATTGTTTCGATGTTAAAAATAATTTTAAGACGTATTAAAAAAATATATATAGTGTGAGTGTATTGAATCGTATTTTTGAAAGGCATTTTTCTTGTTTTTTAAAGCATTTAAATCCGTTCCTTAGTTATGATCTATGTCAAGAAACTCGTCTAAACTGTCTACCAATTAAAATAATTTGTTTTAAAAATTTACAAAATTAATACTTGGCTTTTAATTATTTGTTTTGAATGGAAACTGTCAAACACAAGTTTATTTTCTATCATCTGTATAAAAAATACTTTATCATTGTACGAACTTACTGAGATTTACAAACGCGTTCAGCATATATGATTCCAAACTTCCCCGTTGAAGGTGTTTCCCCTTATTTCAGTAGAAATCTGTATATACTAAGGGTTTTGAGTATCTAGTGGTCCTCGTTGCCGTATGGATCACGTCCATAAATGTTGCATCAATACTGTCTAAGTGGTCTGGACACAATAACAAGTACTCGAATTCAGAACCATCTGGGTCTAGAGCTGAATTTAGTAGTAGAATAAAAATTAAATGGAAAAAGATAATAAGGAGAAATAACTAAGTACTTATTTTTAGTAAGTAACTGAAATATATTATACTAGGTACAAGATACATTATTGGTGCATGTATAGTTATTATTATTTTGGAAAGCGAATGGCAAAATATTTATTTTAATTTTAATAATCATAACGTATTAATAGGTCTATGTGTAATACACATTAACGCATTTGCTATTAATAAATCAATAGAAAAAACATTCTTAATTAAACAAAAAAAAAAACAATTTAAAAATAAAGTGCTCTCACACAGTTACGCTTTTCATCAGAGATATTATGAATTTAATTATTATATTTTATTATAATATATTACTATAAATTTTAAATGATTATTCATCAGTTTATTCCCATGTAAATGCATATTTGATTAAAAAATAATTTTGTCTAACGTCTTGAGGTACGGTTTCTCTGCAGCGTCCAGACGTGGCGTCTAGCGTCAACTACTCGTCTGGACATAGGTAAGCGTCTAGACGCGTCGTCGTGACGCTGTGCTGTTCCATTATTTGACGCTGCAAGGAAATCGTACCTTAAAGGTAACACTTACCTAACCTTAACACTAACACTAACCTTAACACCTAACCTTAACACTTCATATTTAAGATATTTATTTTTATATATTTCATTGTTTTTTAACGTATAAAGTTTCAAGACTCTGATTATTAATTATTAGTTATTTCTACAGAGGATTATTAAGATTATTTAACAAGACGTCTATACTTGTAATTCTGCCTTTTTTTCCAAGCTTGAATTTAACACCACATATACCTCAGATACGTGTGTACTTAGACTATGGCCAATAATATGAATATTGGATGGGTCCATCACCTTAAGGTTAACAACATTTTCCAACATATTTGCCATTATCGAACACCTTAGAGAATAAATAGGCCAGAATTGGGTATATTCTGCTTGCTACTTTATACTATTCCATGATAATAAAATTGTAGCCAGTTATATCCACGTCTACTGAATAGGTATTTAAAAAAAAAAATTGTTTTGCATTAAAAATAATGTTTCGTAATATTTAATAATATTTATCAACTTTTTCGTTACTGTATATAAGCTGCAGTCTGCAGATTACTATACTTTACAGCTTGCATCCTCAGTGATACCAAAGTCAATTTTTATAGGTATGGCAAAGTACAAACATTTATATCCCACACACCACCACTTTAACCACCTAACCATGATCCACTCACCAACTTTCAAAAGTGGGGCAGACGCCTCACCTGTATATAAGGTTCGGTGCCACTGTGCATCCGAATTAATAAGAATCTGTACAACTTATAAAAATCAGAACATCTGAAACCTATAAACCTAAATGTTCTTTTTAATTTTATTCGTTTTTACCTAAATATTTCTTGAAGCTGTGATTTGATTTTGTTTAGTAATTATTACTGGCAATTATAAAATGTACCTACCTAATATCTGTTTTTTTTTTTTTAAATATATATTTACAATTTGTATCATTTGTGGAATAAGCAAATTAGATAAATAATAGAGACTAAAATCACATGACATGATTTACATGAGGAGGGAGACTATCCATTGACAGAACCCTTCAGAGCATGATTACTTAATTAATTTAGGTGATCTCTACACCATCGTCTTTTGAGACGTTTTGGAGGGTTGTCGGGTAGCGTGTGTGATGATAGGTGTAAAATAAGTGGATTTGGATGGTGTCGTAGTTGCGCATAAAATTTGGAATAGTAATTTTTGGCTAGTTAGTCAACTGTGTCAATTTTTAGGTCTTAATGTAGTGCTTTATTTGTTATATACCATAGAACTGATGCTATAAGTCGGAGAGAGATTGATTGGAAGGCTTGAGTTGATCGGATTTGAAAAGGTTTGGCGCAGCCCCAGATTTGCATACCATAAGCCCAGATTGGCCTTAAAAGGGACTTATATAAAGTTGATTTTGTGTGAATTGACATTTTTGATTTGAGTATAGGTCGAATTAAGTGTAGGCTGTTATTTAGTGTTTGGCGTTTAGATTTTAGGTGAGGACCCCAAGTTAGACGCTTGTCGAGTATAAGTCCTAGATATTTTAATTGAGAAGTTTTGGGAATGTCAACTCCCTGCAGTTGCAGCGGAGAGGAGTCGTTTCTACGGAGAGTAAATATTACATTGTACGCGACTATAGTCGTATTTGCAACTTTGGGAATGTCCGATGTGTATATATTAAATAAGTCTGGGACGTGATCACTTCCTTGAAGGACTCCGGTTTCTACAGAGAAGTAAGTTACCACGCACAAAACACTTGATACAATAAAAAATGATAGAGTTTTGCTATCTAATAATGTTTTCAGTGAAACAAAGCACAATGATTAATTTTATACAAATTGATTTTAAATGGAAAAAAAATTGAGAATAATGCTTGGCTAATAAGGCACAATGAATGTAATACATTAATACATTATAATATAATATACCTATAAAGTCTATATAACGTTGTATACGAATTTCAATAGACAACATCTATTCTGGCGCCACTGGCAATTAATAATAATTGTTATTTGTTTGAAAAATCTCTATGGTTGATCGACTTATTTCTAAACAAATACCAATTGCCCAAAGGAAACAAAGTTAAATGTTGAAAATGGTTTAACAACATCATTAAAAAAAAAAATTACATAATATAGAGAAACGTATATTATTAACATATAATACTTTACTACCTACTACAAAAAAAAAAAAAATATTATAATAATATAAATTATGTTGCGGTGACGATTTATTTAGGGTGAAATCAGAATCATATATTTGATAATTTTACGTAAATTTAAACATTTATCTGTACTATCGATTAGACAAATTAAAATCTTAATTTATTCATAACAGTGAGTAATTTATGTATTCTATAACAATTTACACATTACTGGTTACATAACACTCTGCGAATTTGCTTAGTTAGGCAGATCACAAAAATGTAGAGTACCTACGATAATATAAATTATTGGCATAGCCAGTTAGTCGAGTCCGAATTGTGAAGTAGAAACAACAGTCATCTCTATATTTTTAATTGACATAATTAATTTGATTTACTATAGGTTTAATAATTAATAACCTGCCTTATAGATAAATCATAATATCTCAATTGCTTTAACTCGTACTCTGCTACTCCTGTGATCTTAAATATACTGCCCTTAAGAACAGGGTTATTCAGGTGATACTGTACTGTATAATATTAATACTATTTAAATTATGTTAGTCTATGAACGTAGGTCATAAGTTTCTAGGACCTGTAAAATATAACTTAGAAAACTTTATTCGTATAAATTCAACATCTCGGTTCTTAAGGTTTGTGTAGTAAGAATAGCTAACCAATGACTTCTTAACTAGATAAAATTAGATATAAATATCGACAGCCACTTGATCTTAATAAACTTAAAAAATTGTGTTACAATACGAACCATTGATCGTTAGATCTCAAACAGCGACAGGAGCAGCGATAAAACTACTGCGTAATAGTTTTTATGAACTTCATTTCCCGGATATATAAAAATAAAATAATTTAATATATAATATATACGCTTACTAATATAAGTCTATAAGTCTACAAGAATAAGACTAATAAATAAACACACGGAAAAAAATGTAGACGTTGCCAATAACCATTTATATGGTTGCCTTAACAACATTCTCTCGTTAGCAAGGTGGGAACCATAAAGGTGTAAATACTTAAAAATAAAATGTATAAAATAATTATAAATTTATTGAAAAATGTACACCAGTTGTGATTTCTACCGGGAGCACCGCTTACCCAATGAAGGCTCATAATGTTCATATTCCTATACGAAAATACGATGCACAATGCTTGCAAAGCCATAAAAATATAACATATCAATTAAAATTAAATAATGAATAACTTAGATTGATTTTGATTAACAAATCTATCTTCAATAATACAATTATTGTTGATAATTATCTACAATTTTTTTGGGAATAGTGATTTTTGGAGCAAATATAGACACGCTGCTTATTTGTGTAATTGTGTTATAATTAAAAATTACAATTTATTGTAACCATTGTCACATTAAATATTAATGAAAGTAATGGTAAACTTTTTAGTTATTATTAATTTTTTTTGCTATTTCTGCTTGTCAAGATATGTTTATTTTTATAAAAACATATTGAAGTTATTGAAGTTATTATAAAAATGGCATAATATTGAAAATACTATTACTATACTCGTATACTTATATTTAAAAAATTATTATTATTTACTATATGGAAATGTATGTGTATAATAACAATATTTATATCATATCGAGCATCATATTATCACAGTGTACTAATTTGTAGTATTGTTGTATAATATAACATTATGAAATATAGGTATAGATATTAAAAATGATTTGATATTTTATAGTTATAAATATAATTAATAATAATGTCCATTATTTATCTAAGATTCTCAAAACCAAAAAAACAAATTAAAAAAAAACAGAGATTTTTACACAAAATGCCAAAACTATTATTCTATAAAATTGATTTGTTTTTTTTTTGTTCATAAAACTAATTATTGAAGATATTTTAAATTATCACCAAATGTTTATACGACAATTTTCCATGTATGACGAAATTTTCAAAATATTTTGAGTTTTAGCCAAGACAAATTTTCAATTTTTTTAAGCTTTTTTTTAATTATTGTCGTTAAAATATTTTGAACTCGGTTGAAAAACTTGAAAAATTAATACAATGTTCTTTCAAAGATATTGTTAATGGAAATTAAAAAAAAAGTTGAGCGTAAGTTCACAATATTTTTTTCTGAGAGTTTGATGTTAGAATTTTGACAAAATTCGTCAAAATAATGAAAATTTGTAAATTATTTTTAGTTAGAAATTTATCAACAAATTTCTATTTATAAAAAATGTTTTTAAAATTTTAAACAAGAATCCCCATAAATTGTACTATCTTTAATAAAAAAAAAAAAAAAATTTACCGGAAAACCAAATTAATTTTTTATGAGCGTTTAAATTTTTTTCACCATGACACATGAGTTATTCAACTGTAATTTGTGTAGCTAAAGATTGAAAATTTAAAATAAGGTTTTTCATAATTAGTTCATACTGTAAATAAAAATCTAAAAATGTTAATTTTATAAACACAGTTTTTTTTAATAATTATTTTAATTTAAATCTGGACAAAATTATAAAGATATTTAACCAAAGAATAACGATTTTAGTTATTTTGTTGTAACTAAAATATATTGTTCATGTGTACTTAGAAAGTTAAAACTTGTATAGTATATTATTGTATTTTGTTGATAAATAAAAAAAAATAATAATTGTACTTACGTTAAATCATTTTCTTTTCTTCTTAAGTTTTTAATCTCTGAATCAATTTTCTTCTACAAACCGATTTGTATTGAGTAAGAGTTTTTCTTAGTGCCACATTTATAATAATGTAATTATAAAATTTAAAAATAAAATTCGATTATACGTGATTCATACACTAAAATCGAATATGAACTTCTAAATAACACTGAACAACTAAAATACAAGTACAGTTTTCATTGCAGCGCGCGAATATTGTACTAACACAATGATAATAATAATAATAATAATATTGCAATAATAGTTATTATTTGATTAACATCATGTATTTGATTATACATTTTAGTTAACTCTTGGGTGTTCGTAATTCGTAGAATTTAAACATTAATATTAGTATACGTATACGGGCGCTGATGAGACGTGTTTACTAAGTTTAGTTTTATAAGAAGGGATTTGATCATTTTAACATTTTTATTATAAAACCTTTTGCGTAGTTAAAAATCTCGATCCTTTCAAAACGTATTCAAAGCAAAGTATTTAATTTATCAAAAAAATCGGAACGCTTAAGCATTCTCCTTTATTTATCAATATCAATTTGGAGAATTTAGTATTATTGTAGACATCACAATATTAAAACTCGTGAACCATGTTTTTGCTCTCATAATTTGAGTGGGTAGCGTCTTACATAACATACTTTTTTTGCATAAACGTGAATTGAAATTTATTATTTTTACTTATTTACAGTATGCCTCTAAGTGTTTTGTGCCTGCATGTAACTCTGGGTTACCCAAACAAAATAAAATATATGAACAGGTGGGAATAAAACTGCAGAAGACATGATCTTAAAGTAAGAATAAATTCTTAAATGCAACATGTGCCAACAAACTTTAGTATGTTTAAGCCCTCGTCGGATGGTTAGCGCTCCCGGTTACAAATGGTGTACTTTTTTCGGCTCACTATCATAATGATATAAGATAGGAAGAGTTTACACTTTTATATATTATCCACCTTGCTCGTAGTTATAGGGAAAATTCATAGAGTAGTATTACATATTACATATTAGTGCATACTACTTTATAAGAAAATCTTAACCCTTTGAATGCCATCGACGCATTATTTGTGCTTTCTCTTTAAAATGTAATAACAACTGTTCTATATACTTTAACCCGCGTAGTATAGAGATGATTAATGTTGTTTTGCGTTTTTGTAAAATATATCCATTATTTCGATCCATTATAAATTGTATAGCTCGTAAAATTACGCATTCATACACTTGCACATGTGTTTATTTCATGTGCAGTACACAGGGCACAAGATGTTGACTTGTCAGTGAACAATACTGGACTTGTTAAGTTTATTTTAATCTAAGAGCAAAATATTTGAAAAGAAAATATGAAAAAATATATAATATTTAGTTTATACAAAACTACATTTATATTAATATATTATAGTTAATATAATTCATAAAAATATAGTGGAAATGGACAAACGACTGTTAATTAAACGCTAAATTATTTTATATCTTTGAAGTCTTAAATAAAGTTCCTCCTGCATTAAAATAAAAAATAAAAATATAGAACAATTAATATTAACTGTAATATTATTGAGTTTTGTTTA
This sequence comes from Rhopalosiphum nymphaeae, assembly GCA_036289425.1. Lineage (NCBI taxonomy): Eukaryota > Metazoa > Arthropoda > Insecta > Hemiptera > Aphididae > Rhopalosiphum > Rhopalosiphum nymphaeae. The sequence goes on along the minus strand of JAZAQC010000007.1, from coordinate 9,215,767 downwards.
AAGTATATTATTATAATATTTATCAATAAATATTATCAATTTGATAAATAACAAAAAAAACATAACAATGTAAATATGGTAATATGGTACCATATGTACCATTTTATTACGTACTATGTCAATATAACCAAAGTGAATGTACGTTTCGTACTAATAATAATAATTGACATTAACAAAAGCTTCGTTGGCCATATGAGGAACTAACACTTATTTTTTTCAATATATTATATATATTAGTGTTAGGTAAATATTAAAAAATATTCAAATTATCATTTATTTAGATTCGATGTTCAACAATAAATTAACAGATGAACATGTGTAAAATCGGAAGTGGAATGAAGAACTAATATTCAAACTTTTATTCTTGTCCACTATATTATTTCTCACCCTCAAATCATTCCTATCAAGTTGAACATTTGCAGTAAAACGTTAAGACATTTGTACATTTGTGAAATGATAAATAATCTGATTATTTTTCTTATTTTATAATTTTATAGAAGCAATTTACAAAGAAACAAAATTTAAAATTATTCAACACAAGAAAGTAGAAGATTGTATACAAAAGTATTTGGCAAAACGACCATTTGTAATAAAAAGAAAAAAGCTGCAATTGTAACAAATATTGCAGATGATGATCAATATTATAAACTTCTAAAATATTGATAAATAAGACGCTACATCTACATATTATCTCCGTCTTACAAAAACATGGCATAGCAAATTGTACGTTCTATTCGTTCTAAATAATATATTTAACTTCTTTATACTTAATATTACACCAATTCACCTAATTTTAAATTTAAAAGTAAAAATATTATTTGGTGAACCTCATACATTTTTTTAATAACTGTAAGATTAAGCACAACTGAGTTAATATGGATCATTCAGAATGTACAATTTGCTATGATATGTTAAGGTGATACAATGCACGTAAGTATAGCGTTCTCTTAATGTATAAATATTATTTATTTTTATTAAAAAATTTCAAATGTAGTTATATAAATATGTTTTGGCATATTATATATTCAAAAATGAAGTATTATTAATTCTGTATATAAATATTATAAATAGTCTCGTTTTGTACATTCTGGTAAATCTGAGAAATATTTTTTTCTTGGATTTGATATATATATATATTTATTTATTATATTTATTATACATACCATACCATAGTATCTTAAAAAAAATTGAAATGATTTATGCTTTTTTATTAATTTATCAGTAATAAAGTTCAGCTATTGAATGCAATTGATTACAAAATTAAAAATATCAATCCAACATTTCAACATTAATTGGTCAAATATTAATTTTAAATATTATGAAAATGTCGATGAAGCAATGTTATTGGAATAATTTGTGAATATTAAACATTATTCAAGCAATATTCATTTAAGATTATTTTCAATATGCATTTAATATTGATACAAATAATATCAATGCGTGGTTGTAAATTCAATATTAAATCAATAATATTCGGTGACCAAATAAAATTGCTGGTATATTGCATAGGTAGGTATTAAAAAATTTACATTCATTCCCATATAATATCCATTCAATTTCATAATTTGCAATTAATTGTTAATACAATACCGAAACAATATTTTTTTTCTGTTTGGGATATGGATAGGAATATTCAATTTAAATTCAATAATAAACCACAGACAAAAGGTAAATAATATAATATTATTTTGTAGTGTTGAAGTATCATTTTATCGAAGACGTATTTTGAGTAAAGTGGTTCGAGTTTATTTGAATAATTACGAAAAATGTGTTCAATCTATTCCTAAGTTATTATAAAAAATTATGTAAATATTTTTTTCTTTGGATTCATGTATAATAACAATAATAACAATTTATTTTTTAAAACACACAGGCAATGCCCAATTATTAACAAAAGATAATGTACTTGAATTAAACCAACAGCTGGTTAACGATCATAATATTAAAATAGATTAGAACTATAAAACAGAAATAGGTACATTGTACACATAAAATATTATAAAATATGTATGGAATATGTTTGCTTGAATAAAAATTTCATGAATTCTGCGTAAATGTATAATTGAATATTTTTTCACTTAAAATTTAAAACCAATAATATATGTTTTTGATGCTGAGCATAGTAGCTAGGAAACGTATTGATTTAATTATGACGTGTTTTTTTTTTTAATTTAATATTTTTATTGCACCTAAATACCTACTAATTTTATAATTAAGCTACAAAATATCGAATCATTTAATGGACAATAAGTTGATTATGTATAAGAAGGTCTTGTGTGGTATGCTATTTGGAAAAAAAAAGAAATAGAAAATAATATAGATTTAATAAAATTAATAAAAGAAACGACATTTTTTCCTTGAATGAACTATTATATTTTAATAGCAATTACACTCTCGACTCCCACCTACTACATGTAGTGCTGAAATATCATTCAGGCTTAAATTTCATATTCTAAAATTGTATTAATATTTATCATTACTTTAATTATTTTATTTTTCATTATTATTAGCTCACAAAAAATAAATTGAGATGGCTTCGCAATACTATTGCCCAGCACCGCTTAAATCGATTAGCTTTAATGTATACTTAATTTAATGTACTTTAAAACCAAAACTCTAAGGTTATGGAGTAAAAATATAATCGTTCTATATGGAATCTAGAAAAGTTCAATTTTTATTTTATAACAAGCAATTGAAATTTATACTCTGTAATGCTCTTAAAACTTTTAATAAGTTTCATATATTTTTTGTTCAATTTTTTAATTTACTAATTTTTCTATTTTACCTATTATCAAAAATATTAATTTAACTAAAATTATTTAATATTTATTCTACTTCAATTGCATCTACAAATATAGAGACATTTGATATAGCTAGTACATCGTTTTATTTTAATTCAGTAAACCGGTATTAAGCATTCAATAAAAGTACGGTAATTTCAGATAAAATTATATAATTTTGCTTACATAAAATATAGATAAGTATTACGTTTTTTAAATGGTAGTACTATGCATTTTTTGCTTTGATACCCACCTAGTGGCTTATATTTCTGGAGTCACCCAGAGGAAATACGTTTGGGGAAAAACAGAACATTTGGGGTGTAAATCCATACAACGTTTGAGCGTTATATTTCCCTTAAAAATAACACGTTCGGGTACATATATTTTTTGCATATATTAGTATATTAAACTAAATCAGAGCCTATTAGCTTTATATTCAGATTATACTGTAAGGAGGTTGACTCAATAGTCAAAAAATATTTAAAGATTTTTTTTTTAAATGTCCTAATTTAATTTTGTATATTACTATAGTTTATTATTTATTATTAATATTGTTGTATATTATTATGATCTTAGTATTTACCAATAATTAAGACATGGTCTATAGATCAAACATGAAAAGATTGAGTACTTAATATTAAATTTTATTACACAAGACTTTCGATTACTAATTACAATATTTAATAGTATGCCCAAAAGTGTTAACAATTTTTAGGTAATTTTTTTATACTGCTCCTAAACGGGTTATCTTGCACCTGTATCTTTCGATAATAATTTACGGACAAATAGTAATGTTTAGTCGATCAGGTTATACTGATATAGGTGCTCTTTTTTAGAAAGGTGACTGAAATCGCAAAATTTGGTACCAGGATCACATCCGTAAGTTGTAATATGCCATCATATCAATGCCTGTGTCGTCTATATATCACAGTGACTTTAACGTAGTGTCCTATTTAAAAAGGATAAATGCGATTTTTTTAATTCCACACGCTTTCCATATTATATCGTTTTCGAGCAGATAGAAGTGATCAGTCTGTCAGGATATGTTACAGTTAATATACCCAGTTAATATAAGTGGTGTTATTTTGGAGGATGACTCAAATCGCAATATTTAGTACCAGGATCACATTCGTAAAGTGTACCTTACTGACTGACGAACGGTTCGCTCAAGTACCGTTTGCAGTTCACAATGACGCAGTGCCATACGAGAATAACAAGAGTGTTTAATATTTATGTAAATGTAAAGTATTCCGTATAGTATACATTTTTTAGATGTTTATAATTGAATATTTTCAAATTTATATTTTGTATTATATTATATTTTAAAACAAATATTGACTATTTATTTAATTCAGTTAATCATAATTGTCTAATGATAATAAAATTGTTGAAGTATTGGACACTGCACTACAACTAACGCCGGGATGATTGTTTTGCTATTAAATATTACATATCTTATGGATGCAATCCTGGTACCGAATATAACGTTTTAAGTCACCCTCCTAAATAATTGTACCTTTATAGGTATATTAGCAGTATAGACTGACCGATTGACCACTACATTCATTTGTAAACAATATTCGAAAGGTATTACATAATTGGTTTAAATAAATTGTACTCGTTTTATTCACAAAAGACAATGCGTTAAAGTCTTTGTAAACTACAGGCGGCACCGAGATAGTTGACCAGCTAGCAAGATCAATATCCTATGAATGTGATTTTGGTACTGAGTTTTGCGTTTTAAGACACCCTCCTAAATAACACTTCCTATATAAATATATTAGCAGTATAATCTAACCACTAATAGATTTATGTATTATTAATGATAATAATTTGGTGGTCAAATAAATAGAATAATAATAATAATAATAATAATAATAATAATAATAAAAAAAAAGTGATTCAAGCTCACGGGTTGTACCTAGGTATAATTATAATTAAAATAAACACGTCAATCAGTGAACACGAATATAATATAATTTAAAACGTGTCGATTCATTCACAAGTCACAAAGACACTGGTATAATAATTTTAATAGAACCCACACAATATAATCATATTCCTAAAAAATGCTGGACACTAAAAATAAAATTTAACCGTGATGAGTAGATATATATTTAACTATATATATGAATACAGACATAACTTTTATGTTTATCATTATATTTAATTTATATCAGTATTGCTTTGTAATTTTGTATGCGCTTGTCACCGTTCATATTTATACATTTATAATTATAGACCGTTTATCATTTAAATCAATTATACCTTTTGAACTAATACATCAATAAATTGTTTATATATTCATCAGATTGATCGAATATTATACTTTAAAGCGTTCCGTAGGCATGTGTAATATCGCTATAGTATATAATTAATACTTTTAGTAAAAAAATAGGTGCATTAAGATTAATCTAAAATAAATTCGAAAATGTAACATTTTAGGAAAATAATTAATACGTTTATTATATGTAAGTCTAGCATATAGTTATATTACAGTAATATGATATGTATACTGGTATACGGGACTACGGAACCGGACGATCCAGCAATTCCCACCCTGGCCGTTGTACAGAGAGACCCCTTGGCAGTCGTTAAGTTAGACGCACTCAGATAGGACTTCTTTTGTTATACAGAAAATTTATGATATAAGTCCAAAGCATTATTTGTAAGAATTTAGTAATTCATAATAATAAAGTTATCTTTTAACATTTAAACCGTGTATTTGCCTAAATCTCTCGAAACACGTCCTGACTGTCTTTTACCAAGTATATAACGCGCCGGTACACATCACCTTAATGTGAATATAGGTACTACTAAGTAATAAATAACTCCGCTGCCTGTGCCGAGCGCTAGGTACGCTCATCGACCCTTCCGATTACAAATTCCTATTACGGTAGGTCCAGGTCCTAATGCGATGGTCTTTATTTGCGCTCGTCAGTCGTTTTTGTATTGCACATTTGAACACTTGTAGATACTTCACCTAGTGCAGTCGTTGAAGTCTTTATCTGAAAGGTATGTTATTCATTTTATATTAATTCTTTGCATTAAAAAGATATTGATTAGAATGATTGTTTAACAATTCAATTTTTTAAATTAATTTGAGACAATATTCAGACAAAAAAAAACGAAAATATCCTTCGACTCGCTATGGAAAACCTCTAGTGGTAACCACTGTATAACTTAACCTACCACTCATATTTTGTCATTTTTCGGACAAGTGTTTACCACTCTTATGGCTCATAGTAAATATCGTGATTAACATTTTGATAATCATGTGGTTAAATTGTGTATGTTTTGGTTACAAAATAACATGCTCTCTACAACTGTCAACTACTAAAATATCCATGTTTTCATACTACACACATAATCCCAAATCAACCGAATCTAAATAAAAAATCAATGTTCTATAATCTAGCACCAACGATTATGGACTTCTTTAACCAATAACGCATAAGATAAATTAAATAACAACATGTACATTATTTCACAACTGTGTTAAAATTAAATTGTTAGTAATTAATTAATTATAACTATAATTTACTGAAACTATTATTTTAGTAGAAAAATTTAAAATGGGATACGTACCAATACCATGGCCAGTGTATTTATCTTTAAAGAGACTTCCAGAAATAGAAACAGATTATCAGGATTGGCCTATACTTTCTTGGAAACTTAGAGGATCTAGTTCAACACATCCACTGAAAACACCAATTGCTACTAAAGCTCTTGGACCAAGACCTGTGACTTTTGGTGATAAAAGTAAGTATGGCAAGAGTAAGAATTATTTTGAATATTCATACTATTTACACATATTAATTATATGCAATGTTTTTTAAAGGTATTAAAAGTCGCAGGACTCAAAACTTTGGGTGCAGGTAATATATAATTTATATATCAAGTCTGTGTTAGGTATATTAGTATTTTAGTCTTAAATCTAAATGATTAAATGTTTGTCTTAAAATTTTATGAATTTAAGTTCACTTTTTTTTTAGAGTACCTCTATCTAAGTTATTCTTGTTGTTATTATTTATATAATTTAACAAATTGTTTTCATTTAATTGCTTTTTTTATTTGAATTCATAGTAACTCATAATAATAATTATTATTTTACATTTATAAAAACCTCCTTAGGAGATACAATGGTGCAAATCGAAGATGAAGACGAATTCGTCAAGAACATTTTTGGACGCCAAGACCTCACTGTTTATTAGGAAAAAAGAGTAATATATACTTTGAATAAACTTTTTTTTATTATATTATTTATGTACTTGTCTTTAATAATTTATGAAAATAATAATTTTAAAATACTAGAGCCGGATTGTATATATGAAAAATAATCACTTTGAACATTTAATAAATAAATAGTAATGGCTATTAACTTAATGTTCTCTTAAAAATCTAATGTCCCATAACTTGTCCGTTAAATTTTATTTAACCATTATATTGATCAATTTTTCATGCAATCCAGCTTAGTTTGTATCAGGATTATAACTTATAATAAACATGCCTTCAATTATTTCCCTTACTACAATCACTGGGAAATTTTATTAATTTTAAATCATCTGTGATGAACTTTAAAATAATATTGATAGTATTTATATGAGGAATTAGATTTTATGGAATAATTTATTAAATTTAAAAATGTATTAAATACACCCGTTATCCCGTTAAGCCATGTTTATTTTTAATATTAAATACATATTTATTTTTTTGTTTATATTTAATAGGTTCAAATGAAAATACCATTGCCTGACAAAATCACACAAATAATGAATAAAATTAATTGTAAGGAAACTATTCAATCAAATCATTCACACATAAACCACCAAACCAGATCAAATATGTACTTAAAGCTGTTCTACTATTACTTTCAAAAATAATCAATAATTTTTCAAACAAGTTATAAATTATTTGTACTTAACATAATATGTATTTAAAATATTGGTGTAGATTTTGTTTTGTCTTGGTAAATAATTAAAAAAATATTAAATTAATAAATAGTGTTTAATTTATATCCTTTATTCTATTTTAATTTTAGAAATACTTCAACATTAAATTAATTAATAAATGTAAAATTAAAATGGTTCATTTAATAATCTTATGTTAGCCCTTAACGTTTCGTGCAAAAAATTACTTTATTATTTTCTTGCATGTTATTTAACTAACAAAAAAATGTATTACTTTAAATTTATTTACTATTTTATTTAGAAAATGAATAAGAGATTTAATTTTAAAAGAAATACCTAACAATATTTTATTATTAATTAATTTGCTAGATAAAGTAGTACGTAAAGTATAAAGTATTAAGTATTTTAATTTTTTGCATGCTCTCAACTATTTTTTCATGTGACATCTTGGGATACATGCTACAGATTCACCATCTATGTACTAAGTTTTTGACTTTAATTTATAATATACTGTTCTTATTAGTTTCATTATACTATATCGAGTTGGGATGTCTAATTTAAACAAAACCACAATATTAAGTTAAAATTTTTCAATCAGTTTAAAACTGTATATTTTAATGAAAAACAAGTACCTATGTGTATTGTATAATGACCTATATGTTCTAAATTATTTGTATGAATGTTTCAAATACTTTCTTCTTTTCAAATATAATTATTCATAGTATTAAGTACTGTTATTTTTAAATTTTCTATTCCAATACAATGTATGAAAAATGTATGATATAATTCACTAAATTATCATTCATAATGCTTTCAGAGTGTTTCAATTAACAAATAATAATATTTATAATTACATTGACAAAAATGGGTGGGGGAGGGGGTCTTAACCCACTCTGAGCCATCCTAAGCCATCCCTAAGGTATGCACATAATTATAACACTACACATTCTAATATATAGCCAATTTTAATTTTAATAAATGATACCTATAATTTATGAGCTAAAAATTTTGCTATAAACAATCTCCAAAACTCGAGGAATCTAATGGAATAACTTATACTTCAATCTGTCAAGTTGTTCAAATGTTTCAAATAGGAAAATTCGATAAGTATCGATATGAAATAGTTACATACCTACCTACTAACTCGTATTGAAGTCTGAGTCCGGTACGTATCAATGTACCACTTGTATAATGTACGACGTACATATAACTTCTTGAACGCTCTTGAAAGTTGAACACTTTCTTTCTTGAAAATCTTGAATTTAAAGATTTCAAGTAGGATGCAAATATCCAAAGAAATGACTAAATTAAACATTATAATATTTTATAATTGATGTCTACTTGATAACAAATATTTAAAACAAAAATGCAAATTTAAATTATAATTACAGGCTCCAATTATAATAAATTATAATATATATATATATATATATACATTTTATATGCCAACTCCAAGAAAAATAATAAATTTTAATTCATAGTTTTATGTTTTAACTGTTGCATTTTGCATTTAACAGTATGAAAACATATGTCTTTATGGGACAGAGAGCGCGCTCTGGTGTCTATAGAACTGTGGTAATAATTTCAATCAAGAGTGTGTAGCCGTGTAGGCATTACGAATAATAAATAATAATACTTATCTTAATTCATCTTAATTCGTGGTATACATATGTAGGAGTCCAGAGTGACGACTAACGACACCTTATGTAGTTAAATATCGACTTTTTTGAATACTTATTACTAAGATAGTAGTCTTATCTTGGTTTATGATAATTATTATTTCCCGCGAAACGCTGTAATACCGATAGGCGATAGCTGAAATCGAAAAGAAGATGATATACAAGTATACGATCGTCTCGGATATGTAAACGTCGAAGACTTCGTTTTTGAATAATCGTGAACGTGCGTATTCTATTCTTATAATAACGATGTTAGTCCAGTGTTTGCTTGCTATGCAAGATTTAAACGTTCCACAGTCTAACGTACGACCGCTCAATTCATGTGTGATGACTAAAAAAGTAAACAACAACTATTATCTGTGTGTGAAGAATTCGATGTCTCCAAATATTGAATACTTCAACTTGGCCATGTTAAAAAACGTATACCATCAATTCGTTGCAGATGGGAAGATGGGATTGGAGTTCACAGAGCCCAAAACATTATTGTCGATAGACTCCAAAGACAAATTAGAATTTCACATGTTGTACACTCAAATTAAGGCTATTTTTGAGGGGAAAAAAGTGAACATCGCTACATGCCAAATGCCTGAGATGGTATGTGATAAAAAAGCTGTTATTAATCGTTTTGATCCAGCAGCTCTTGAATTTGTAGCTGTTGATCGTTTTGATAACCGTGTATTGAATATGAAACATTTAACCACACTTGTGCTGGAAAAATGTGAATTACCAATGATCCCTGTAGAAATTGGTAGTTTACCAATTACACATCTCAGCATATCGGGTAGTAAACTTCCTACCAACCAAGATACCTTTTGGAATTGGATGTCTATAACAGAAATTTGTGGTACATTAACGAGTTTAAAAATGGATTCAATAGAAATGAAAAGATTGCCATTTGAAATAATGTTCCTAAAAAATTTAGAAACTTTATCTGTAATCAAAAATGAACTGGTAATTTAATAAATTTATTATTACTTATATCTAATAATTGTCTTTTTTACCATGCTCTTTTATAAACTGCCTATGATTTTTTTCTGTTATTTCATTCTCCGATATACTGATTAACTGTAGGTAATTATATTATTTTTCATTGTGTTTTGAATTCATATTTTACTGTTGCATCTACCTATTCTATACATAATAAGTATTATTACTTTAGTATACTTGGTGACCTTAGTTTTTTGTGTATTGTACATAAAAAGATTATTTAAAAAAAATTCAATTTTGAGAATTTAGGTAAAAGTCTAAAAATTCATTAATCTAGAACTTGAAATTAAATGTATTTAAAAATTAATATAATCTATCATGTATAATAACAACCTAAATATGCAGTTATAAAAATTATATTTATATTTGATGTAAGTACTCGATAAAAAAAATTGTTTATTACTTATATCAGGAGAATCAGTTTCAAACTTAACGTAATTTACAATAATCAATACTCAAATATCTATTTAAAATCAAAAAAATGTTTAATATTAACTGCAATATTCTATTAACTCAACTAATGATAACATTATTAATAATAACAACAATAATATTTATTGTTTTTTTTAATTCAAATAAAATGTATTTATTTTTTTTTCATATTTATTAGGTTGTTGTGTTGGTTCACTATTGGTTTTGTTTCTCTAGTATATAGAATTTTCTGTCAATAAAATAAATCTGGTATTGTTAGCATTAATATTAGAGTGAATAGTGAAATATGAAACATTAACTTTAAAATATTATTTTTGTTTGTATTTTGACGTGTTATTATTATATTTCAATTTTTATTCAAGTTATAAGCATGCAAAATATTACAATTTAAAAATGATGATATAACTATATCTATAAAAAATCCAAAGTAAAAACAAATGTTTTCAAATTAAATTTTAATAGATAGGTTAATTCGATTTAATATTAAATTCAATAATGCATGATTAGTTCTACTAAATGCACATTTGATACTTATGTTATATATGGGCCAGAAAAACAAAACAAATAGTGAATAGAGCTCCAATTTAAAAAGTTAATAAATAAATTTATTGATTTATCTGATGTAATACATTAATCTTCCAAATATGCATAATAAAGCTTAGTATTTAAAATCAGTTTTTTATGAACATTACAATGCACTTGCAAATACATATAATTTCAGACTCTTGATTTATAATTCTAAAAAGACAAAAATGAATTAAACTTTTTGTTATTTATTATTATTATGCAAAACCCATGCTTTATTTTACATACAAAATAAATTTAAATACCTAGTTGTTTTAATCTGATGAATAATTAAAAAAATATTGTTGTTTTTTTCTAGTCATATTTGCCTCAATTTATTGGTGAACTTAAGAAACTCAAAAACTTGTTTGTTACTGAAAATTTGTTAGTATATTTTCCTCATTGTTTATCTTCTAAATTTTTTTATGAAGTGGACCTATCAAGTAACTTATTTCTTTTACCGAGAATTCAACCATATGATGATCATTTACTTCGATATTTGGCTGTATCTAATACTGTAAAGAAAGACGGTTTTGAAAATGTTGTAAAATCATTAAGTCATTTGGCATTATACAATTTGATGGATAATTGTATACCATTCAAGAGACAAGATATACCCCGTACATTGTGGATATACTTTAATTTAGCAGGTCGTTGTAATGTGTGTAATAGATGGATACTACCAGATTACTGTCAAATAAGTTATACACATTCTTTACCTATAGCAGTAAATTTAATAAAAGATCAAGGACTCGGTATAATACCATGGCAATCAATGTCTTGTAGTATTCCAAATAATTGTATAAGACAGGTTTAGTATAAGCTATATTTATTTATCAATATGAAAGTATAGGTATAATTTATTGATTAAGTGATCAAACGTAAATTATAAATTTGATTATTGTTATCATTCATTGTTTTATCATAAAACCAATAATTAATTTATTAAAAAATAAACAAATAAAACAATGAAAAAGTTTATTATTTTGAACAATTATTTATAAATAAATGTTATTTTTTTTGTTTTTAATTTGAATTAATCGTAACTGTCTAAAATAATAATTTGATTCATGCAGCTTTTTTTATTATGTATTGTATTTTCATTATTAACTATGGTAGATTATCTGATTATATATATTTATACATGTGATATTAAAATAGTCCGCTTTAATTGTACAAAAAGTATAAAGCTTCTTACAAAATGTTTTTTTTTAATTTTTATGCAAAAATATTTCACAAATCTTTTTCTTAATATAATTTAAGATAACAAAAATTGATAAATATATTCTTTAATGATATTAAAATTGCAATATGTCATATTATATAGTTAATTATTTGTACTAATTTTTATCAAGGATAGAAATATTTTGTGGATAATTAAAGAATAACTGTATATGTATTATGTATTTTTAATTTAAGTGTCATGTTGTACAAAATATAATAAAATCTAGTTTATTATTTTAAAGTGTATAACATTAAACATAATTTTCATTTGAAAAGTACATTAAGTTCAAAACTAATTAAGTATTTTTATAAAATTAGAAAAATTATATTATTTATAGTTTGACATCTACTATTTTATTGTATACACTGAACTATGTATAATGTACACATATATGTCAACTATATTAACTTTTTAATATATAACTTTTGAATAATTTATTTATATTAATAATTATTAAAAATGTTTATGACATAAATGAGAACATATTAAATCTTATTTTAGTGTATTGGTGTAGAATTGTAGTTAAATAAAATAAAGATAATATTTTATATGGTTGCACATAAGAGGTATAATTATAAATTTAGAAAACATTTTATGTTTTATATATGAAAACTTAGAGCTAGCCAAATCTGTTGTCAACTTTTTTAACTTAGTTGAAGATAATGGTTTCTATGTTCTAAACACTTACAAAGAATAAGTTTTGAAAATTTATCATGTCGCACGTGTGTAAGACGGAAACAACACATGTGGGTACTACGTCCTCTTAACAATAATGATTGAAACTATTTTGAATTTTTGCAATTTCTTTTTATACAAAATTTAGATAGGATTACATATTCCAATATCAAAAAAAATTGATTGATTAGACTTGTTCAATATGTGCATACAATATTTTAGAGTTAGCTTTTAGTTTTATACAAAAATTGCTACTGAAAAAGCAATTATTGAAATTGATAACTATATGTACTAAACTGTAAGTACTATTTATATTTGTTTAAAATAATTATGATTACTTACATTTAACAATAATAATTTACAGTTGTAATTGTTATCAATGATATAGAAATTTGAAAGACTTAAGAACTTCTAAATTCACTTTGTAATAAAAATGGATTGCCATTACCTCAAATGATTGAAGTGTATGAAGATTTTGCAAGAATCATCCCTGTATTCATACCAAATGACTTTTATTTCATTAATGCATACAGCTTTAAATTGATTGTATAATTTCAACATATTGAGGTTTTGTTTACAATACAACTCGATATAGCATAATGAAACTAATGAGAACAGTGTATTATAAATTAAAGTCAAAAACATTGTACATGGATGGTGAATCTGTAGCGTGTATCTCAAGTTGTCATATTAAAAATAGTTGAAGGCCTATAAAAAATTAAAATACTTAATACTTTATACTTTACGTACTACTTTATCTAGCAAATTAATTAATAATAAAATATTGTTAGGTATTTCTTTTAAAATTAAATCTCTTATTCATTTTCTAAATAAAATAGTAAATAAATTTAAAGTAATGCATTTTTTGTTACTTAAATAGCATGCAGGAAAATAATAAGGTAATTTTTTGCACGAAACGTTAAGGGCTAACATAAGATTATTAAATGAACCATTTTAATTTTACATTTATTAATTAATTTAATGTTGAAGTATTTCTAAAATTAAAATAGAATAAAGGATATAAATTAAACACTATTTATTAATTTAATATTTTTTTAATTATTTACCAAGACAAAACAAAATCTACACCAATATTTTAAATACATATTATGTTAAGTACAAATAATTTATAACTTGTTTGAAAAATTATTGATTATTTTTGAAAGTAATAGTAGAACAGCTTTAAGTACATATTTGATCTGGTTTGGTGGTTTATGTGTGAATGATTTGATTGAATAGTTTCCTTACAATTAATTTTATTCATTATTTGTGTGATTTTGTCAGGCAATGGTATTTTCATTTGAACCTATTAAATATAAACAAAAAAATAAATATGTATTTAATATTAAAAATAAATATGGCTTAACGGGATAACGGGTGTATTTAATACATTTTTAAATTTAATAAATTATTCCATAAAATCTAATTCCTCATATAAATACTATCAATATTATTTTAAAGTTCATCACAGATGATTTAAAATAAATAAAATTTCCCAGTGATTGTAGTAAGGGAAATAATTGAAGGCATGTTTATTATAAGTTATAATCCTGATACAAACTAAGCTGGATTGCATGAAAAATTGATCAATATAATGGTTAAATAAAATTTAACGGACAAGTTATGGGACATTAGATTTTTAAGAGAACATTAAGTTAATAGCCATTACTATTTATTTATTAAATGTTCAAAGTGATTATTTTTCATATATACAATCCGGCTCTAGTATTTTAAAATTATTATTTTCATAAATTATTAAAGACAAGTACATAAATAATATAATAAAAAAAAGTTTATTCAAAGTATATATTACTCTTTTTTCCTAATAAACAGTGAGGTCTTGGCGTCCAAAAATGTTCTTGATGAATTCGTCTTCATCTTCGATTTGCACCATTGTATCTCCTAAGGAGGTTTTTATAAATGTAAAATAATTATTATTATTATGAGTTACTATGAATTCAAATAAAAAAAGCAATTAAATGAAAACAATTTGTTAAATTATATAAATAATAACAACAAGAATAACTTAGATAGAGGTACTCTAAAAAAAAAGTGAACTTAAATTCATAAAATTTTAAGACAAACATTTAATCATTTAGATTTAAGACTAAAATACTAATATACCTAACACAGACTTGATATATAAATTATATATTACCTGCACCCAAAGTTTTGAGTCCTTCTGCGACTTTTCGTACCTATAAAAAACATTGCATATAGTTAATATGTGTAAATAGTATGATTGTTCTAAAGAATTCTTACTCCTGCAATTTGGACTTGTTTAAGAGCCTTTTGCTGCGGAGCACTAGCAGCTTGTGGTGACATCAGAAGAGGTGGCTGTATTTGCAATATTAGACTAAATCCTCTAAGTTTCTGAGAAAGTAAAGGCCAATCCAGACGATCTGCTTCTACTTCAGGAAGTCCCATTACAGGTCTTTGCCCATTGATTGTCCATTGTATGTATCCCATTTTAAATAATTTTACTAAAATAATAATTTCGGTGAATTAACATATTAATTAATTAATTACTAACAATTCAATGTTATCACAGTTATGAAATAATATACATATTGTTATTTAATTTTTCTTATGCGTTATTGGTTAAAGAAGTCCATAATCATTGTTGCTAGGTTTTAAATTTAACTGATTTGGGAATATGTGTGTAGCATGAAAATTTGGATATTTTAGTGTCTGTAAGAGAACATAATACTTGTCCGAAAAATGCTAAGGTGATAATTTTACATGTTAGGTATATTATAATTTGGAAATAATTACATGGTCTTCAAATAAATAGCAATATCCCTTATGGCGGGTCGTAGATAAGAAAAGAATAAGTACCGCATTTAATAGAAAAGTAATACGAAACCATGCTGTAGCAATAAACATTAAATAGAAACATATTATATTAAGAGAATATTACATCAATGTGTCTGAATATTGTCACAAATTAATTAAAAAAATTTAAAAATCAAACAATGATATTAATCAATATCTTCTTAACGCAAAGAAATAGTATTTAACGAATAACATACCTTTCAGATAAAGACTTCGTCAAAAGCACTAAGTGAAGTATCCACAAGTATTCAAATGTGCGATAAAAAAACGACTGACGAGTGCTGACGGGTATAAGGACCTACCGTATCGGTATTCGGAATTTGGAATGCGTAAATAGCCGATGTAGCGCTCAACATGGGCAACGGAAACGATTGCGACACTTCGTCGTTTGGCAGTGATCACGGGCTGCAGAGTCGGGCCAACGCTGATAGCCGTTTAATGTTTATTATAATTGTCATATTACCTTTGTGTGATCGCATTGAATTAAGATTATTTACTGACCACCGCAAACTCGTAACTGTGGTTGGTTTTTAATTTAAAGTTTGCTTATTTCTGTGTATTAATGACATCGTCTAATTATACCTATGTAAAACCTTTTGGGGCTAAGGAAATTGGGTCCACAACAATTTGCTTTCATTTTGAAAGCGGTAAGTTGATTCCCGAGTATAAAAAGGTAGTAGGTAATGTAATAAAAATAATTACCAGGTAACACTGAGATGGACAGTTAGCCTATTATATTATTTATATTACTTTCTCCGACAGGAGTAATTACTATCAAGGGATTCGTAAACTTCTATAACATGAGAGTTCCTCGACAAACCAAACTTTGTTAATCGTATGTGTAGCTGAATATTAATTAACTGATAGATAAATGATTTGATAATGTAACTTCTTACCTGTTGTGAACTTTGAAATTCCTTTCTTGTTTCGCAGTGTATTGGATATTAATTTTTAGGAGTATATAAGAATGAAAATTAAAGATCTGTTCGAGTCAGCGACTATTTATACGCGAATTGATACTGAAAAACGTACAGGCTGATGATCTATTTGGAGAGGCGTTTTATACTATTTTTTTGGAGGTCAAATCGTCACTAGTATGTTATATATTTATTGAAAAATAAATTGTACAGTTATTAGTATAATTAAATATTGTTTTAGTGTAAATATTAGGTCGATGTGAATTTTATTTTACCTTGATACTTTGTACATTTGTTATTTACTTATTCAGTGATGATATTTCTAATGTTACATATAATTTAATATTTAATAAGACTGATAAGATTTTGATTAAAATATGACAATGTAAATAATAAATATATAGCTTATTTGTAAAAGGCGGTTCACGTTCTTATACGATATTTGTTATAATCATCTTTTGCACCACATGCTTCGTTGTGTCAATAATGCTTTATAGTCACTTTGTATCTATTTGTTCTTTTTATTTTTAATTATCTGTCTATATATTACTATATATTTAATGCTGTATTTTCTTTATAATTGTTTAGTCTCAGCTATTATGATGGTTAATTTAATTGTTCTGTTATTATTCTCCCAATTTATGTATTTTACATAATTATATTTTGTAATAACCGTTTGGCGTAAATATAATAATAAATGAATATTTGGTTGGAGGGGACCAAGTCAAATTGTTCACAAAACTTTATAACAAAAATATAATATGTACATGATATGTTCATAGGAAAGGGGGGCTGGAGCCGCTCCTATTTGCACCTGCTACAATTTAATGGTATTACGCCAATGTCAGGGACTTGACTTACTGTCATGATACCAATATATCACACGATATATTGATATCATAATTTATTATAATATAATAGTGCAAATTTATAAGTAATATTAAATATTCTATTCTAACAGTTATACTATTTATATAACAAAAATCTTGTAAGAAAGTGAACCGCCTTTTACAAATAAACTATAAATTTACATAGTCATACTTTAATAAAAATCATATTACCTAGTATCTACATTACCAACTACCTTTTTATACTCGGGAATCAACTTACCGCTTTCAAAATGAAAGCAAATTGACATGGACCCAATTTCCTTAGCCCCAATAGGTTTTACATAGGTATATTTAGACGATGTCATTAATACACAGAAATAAGCAAACTTTAAATTAAAAACCAAACACAATTACGAGTTTGCGGTGGTCAGTGAATAATTCAATGCGATCACACAAAGGTAATATGACAATTATAATAAACATTAAACAGCTATGTTATATATTTATTGAAAAATAAATTGTACAGTTATTAGTTTAATTAAATATTGTTTTAGTGTAAATATTAAGTCGATGTGAATTTTATTTTATCTTGATACTTTGTACATTTGTTATTTACTTATTCAGTAATGAAATTTCTTATGTTACTTATAATTTAATATTTAATAAGACTGACAAGATTTTGATTAAAATATGACAATGTAAATAATAAATATATAGCTTATTTGTTAAAGGCGGTTCACGTTCTTATACGATATTTGTTATGTAAATAGTGTAACTATTAGAATAGAATATTTAGTATTACTTATAAACTAACATTACTATATTATTATATATTATGATATCAATATATCGTATGATTTATTATGACTCATATATATATATATATATATAATAAAATTGTCCAGCGTCTTCCATTTGGACAGGCTTTTAAATATGTCGACCCCTACAGACATACACGTTGCATTATTAACGAATCTCGGAAAAAAATCCCTACATTTCATTTTTTTAAACGCTTATTACAAAATTATTTATAATTATTTCAATAATAATGATTCATTTTTTATAAGATAAAATAGGTTTATCATTTATAAATGTATAATGTCACAATACATATTCTAAAAACTAAAATTTATCATTTACAAAATACAAATGTTTTGTGTGATTGAAATATCAATTTATAAAAATAATAGAGATATAGTAATAAAGGAAAATATATATATAATTAAACGAAAAAAAAACAAAAAATATTAATTAAAATATATATTTAAGAGACCATGAGAGATATGCTAATGAAATACTATTAGTATATTATTAAGTATTATTTATCTTATTGTAAAAATTAAATCAACTTATATTATGAACTACAATATTGTAATATCAACTAATCACATATTTTATTGTATTAAAAGAGATATAATTTAACTACTAACCAACATATATATATATATTAATCAAACTATTTATTCAATTATGTAATCAACGTATATTATACTGTATAATTAATTAATTAAAAAAAAAAAAAAAAAATGTAACCATGCGTGTAAGAAAAAACAAACTAAAATTAATCAAAAATTGTAAACAAGTTTTAACAACTTGTATTGTATTTATTGTAATTTAACTATTTATGTAACAGACTATGCACTGTACTACGAAAGATTTCTGTCTTGAGAACATAAACCTTTTTTTTCGTGGACAGGTGCTACGTTCTCTGACATCTTGGATAATCTAGGAGTATCACTATTAATAATAATAATAGTAATACTTAATTATTATAATAACGAAAACATGTTTTGAAGACATATGAAAAGAATAGGTTATTAAAAAAAATTATTAGAAAGATTATTAGGCCTACAATTAATTAGGATTATACATCTTTTTTAGGTATGGTGTTTTTCTACATATTCTAAATATCCTAGATAATACTAGTAATAGCAATATGTAATAATTATAATAGTGACGCGCAACTAATTAGGTCATCGCACGTTCACAGAATCCTAAACCACGTAAACAGTGCATGAACTACAAATGAGTTACATCCGTTGACCAAAGGGACAACAGGAAATAGGTAGGGGGGACTCTACTATATAAGGGGGTCCTGGAGAGTCCTCCGGCAGACGTGATCCACCAGAGTCAGCACGAGCACCTTCACGTCAGATGTCATCACGATTCAATCCCTGTGACTTAGTCAAATTTTCTAATTAAATCACACTCAGAATAATTTACGATATAATTTATTTATCAATAAACTACACTTATACAAAAATATCTGCACTATTTAATCATATACCATGGCTATACCACTCAAGTAATCAGTTGCTGGTTAGTTCACCACAATGCGATAAAAAATATAATGTCTGTAATGATATTCGTCCTATTCCATCCATGCAAGTCTATTTAGCCACGACTAAGGCTCATATATGTTGTTATTACGTCGTTGGACTTTAATATCTTACATGATTGATTTATTCGTTATAAAAATAATTACATAATATAAAATAATAAAATAAGTAAGTAATAATAATAATACTAATAACGAATAACTTTCCGTATTACTTGTATAAGTTAGGTTATAGTTAGACGTTAATCCCACGTGAGCCATAGTATTGAATATAATTATTGTACCAATTTTAACGATAATAATAATATTTTATATTTCATTTTTCATTTTTCCGTTTTCATTGAGACGACAGAAGGATAACTGAAATTAAATATTATAACGAAAAGATTTTACATTTTTTTACTTTTTTACTGTTTATGGCTTCTAAATATATCTTAGTATCTTTTATTCCAAATGGAAATTTAATTCTAATTATGAAATCATCATTGATAAAACCACCTATAGATATTAAAAAAAATTAAATTGGTATTCCTGATTTAATTAAAATTATTGCAAGTTTTTTGTTTGCTCATCAGTCATCACTAATTCATATTGTAATGGGAATAGAAATATTACGTTTCCTAATATTTTGATGATAGTTTATATGACTTAAAAATTTCAAATGTTACCTATTGACGTCTAGTGTATACCTTTGATAATACGTCTAAACGCTTACAATCTGTATACCTAATATATTATGTATTCGTTGACCCATTATATTTAATAAGAAAAATGAGTTACAAGGTTATTGCTGTGGATTGTGCAAAATTAGACGAAGTTGTAGAAAAAAATAAGCTAACTACTATAAACTTGAACAAATTATGACAAAAGAAAAAAAAAGATTGAAATAACTTTATAGGTACTACATTAGTAAGTAACAAAATAACTATTTTCGATTTTCCGTTAAAATTATATAGGTACATTAAAACATGTCTTTAAAGTGTGGTGACACAAATTATTTTTAAAAGCAGAGAGAATTTTAATTTTAAACTAGTAGCAAAGCGCGAGGAAATGTTAAAAAAAAATAAAACAATTATAAGTACAATATTATAATGATATGTTTGAGATTGATAAATTGGATTCCAGAAAAAATTGTAGAACGACGAATACCGGAAAAAAATTAAATATAGTACGTTAAATTTTAAAATTACGGTATACATATTGCATAAATGGTATAAATGAAAATATATGTGGTTTATAATACATGCTCTAGATAAATAATAGATATAAATACATTTTCGTGTTGTAAAAATCATTTTTAACAATTCCTACGAATACTATATCGTGTGAAAGAAACTTTTCATGTTTACAGCGTTTAAAAACACACCTGTCATTGCATTCAAATTTAAAACATTCATTATAGAGACCTACTCGGCTACACTCCATTTTTACTATACATCAGAGCGATACCCACTTGCCCACCCTTTTATAATATAATAATACTAATTTATAAGTAATAGGTATTAAATATTCTATTCTAACAATTACACTACATACACTATTTACATAACAAATATCGTATAAGAACGTGAACCGCCTTTAACAAATAAGCTATATATTTATTATTTACATTGTCATATTTTAATCAAAATCTTGTCAGTCTTATTAAATATTAAATTATAAGTAAC
The DNA here is from genome assembly GCA_036289425.1 of Rhopalosiphum nymphaeae. Classification (NCBI taxonomy): domain Eukaryota; kingdom Metazoa; phylum Arthropoda; class Insecta; order Hemiptera; family Aphididae; genus Rhopalosiphum; species Rhopalosiphum nymphaeae. The sequence continues at coordinate 9,193,928 of JAZAQC010000007.1, read as the reverse complement.
ATAAGAAATTTCATTACTGAATAAGTAAATAACAAATGTACAAAGTATCAAGATAAAATAAAATTCACATCGAATTAATATTTACACTAAAACAATATTTAATTAAAATAATAACTGTACAATTTATTTTTCAATAAATATATAACATACTTGTGACAATTTGACCTCCAAAATAATAGCATAAAACGCCTCTCCAAATAGATTATCAGCCAAAATTGTCGGCATATCAAAGAAAATTAGAATACAAAAGAAAACTTACACGATTGATCATAAAAATCTCTGAAACGTTGTGATTTTCAATTTTGAACTGCAGTTATAGTAAATATATTATACAAAAATATTTATTCAAATAATTATAATAATTCAAAATATTACATTGTCAAAAAATTTACATGATTTCATAGTCAATATGTAAAATTGTAATTTTATTTTCTGTTTAATTATTTTCTGGGCTTTTTATGTTCTAGCTGTTTTCAATTTTGTAAAATTACTTTCTACGATTAAACGTGTAACCAATCTATATTTCATCAGTTTTTTTTCTGGAACATTGTATGGGTTCAATAATTCTTATGAAATAGTATTAGATAAAATAATATTATTTTTGTGTGTCATTGACTAAGGATTTATATAGATGTCTGTGCGGTAATGGATGCCTCGACCTTTGGTCATAATCAAACTGTATATTGTGTGAAACATTCTTAATGACTATTGATTGATATTCGATTATTATTATTAAATTACGAGATATTAGTTTTTTTAGAATAATTAGTGATGTGTAAATATCAGTAATTCTTATGAACCGTAATGTTTAATTTATTTTCTTGAATGTAATCTAATGGTATAGCCAATTGTGTGTGTCATACAAAATACCGACTGAGCTGCAATGCCGCTGTCGCTGTGAATATTTTTTAGACAAATAGTTTTTTTAAGTCAGTACATAAAAGATCGCACATTTAAAAAGACGTTTTACATAATGTATAATTTTGCAAAATTTTTTTTTTTTTTTTTTATTAATACTAAGGAATTTTCGAGATATAAGAAAAACGAAAACGAATTCACTATACCAAATCAAAATGATATACCAGTAATGTAAGTTTAATATTATTTATTTTTATTATTATTTTTAATTTACCATATTCTATGTTTAGTGTCGAAGAGCAACCGGTTCCGATCGATTTAAACGAGACATTTAGACTAATAGACGAACTAATTAGAGATACAATGTAAGTAACTTTAATAAATTATACCTAATTTCTTTTTAATTCATAATATTTGGTGTTTAGACATGAAGAGCAAGTGTTGCCACCATTACTGCAGTAAATTAATTTTGAACTAATTAATGCGGCCGCTAGCCTGGTATCCGAAATAAAGAACCACATAATATATACAACTCTGTATCAACTGACGATAAATTTAAAATGTAAAAATTTTTCTTTTTCTTTATATGACATTTATAATATTTTTTAGTAATGAAATCGACGGTTACAGTGATGAAAGAATGTCTAAAATATTTTCGCTAGATCTTGACTTTATTAATATGTTATTGTTATTTATGACGATTCATCAGTTCAAACACTTTATTACTAAAATACATACAGTTCTATTTTTATAATATATTATATTTACAATTAATCAGATTGCGTTTTTAACAATGTATCATCATATGTTTTTAACAAAAACTTTTCGTCTTGCACATATACTTCGCCCTAAAGTAACCAGTCCAACGCTTGGAACACACATCTCACATATCTATATTTTACCGTTCCACATGGTTTCAAATGTCTGCAATAGTGTACAGGGTGATTATTTTTATTACGAAACATTCATTATTTCAAAAAGTATTCATGTTTTTGAAAACATTGTTTTAAATAGTTTCAAGTTGTTAAAAAACAACGTTTTGATTAAAAAATTATATTTTTTATTCTTTAATTTTTTTTAATTTTTTTACTTTTTTGAATGACAACATAGAGTTTCAATTTCATATTCTAAAGCTGAATAATTTCTGAGTATTTTGATACATAAAAATCGAATTTACGGAGAGTAGTTGATGAGTTATTAGTATTTAAAGTTTTGATGCGCAGAGTAGTGAACAAACATTTTGCGTGGTGGTACTACTACACTACCACTCCACTCCGCACATCAAAACTTTTAACACTTATAAATCATAAACTACTCACCCTAAATTTGATATTTATATATCAAAATACTAAAAAAAGTAAAAAATAAATTAAAAAATATTTAAAAAATATAATTTTTTAATAAAAAACGTTGTTTTTAACAAATTGAAACTATGTAAAAAAATGTTTTCAAAAACATGAATACTTTTTGAAATAATGAGTGTTTTGTGATAAAAGAATCACCCTGTGTACGACTAAGCACGCGTAGATCTTGAAATGCTCTAAGTATATTAAGATATACATCACGGAATTAAATACTCATAGCGGGTTAGCGGGTGTACAAAGTCCTTCAAGGAAACATTCAGCCATCTGATAAAAAAAAATTAGGTGCTATTAAGTTCAAGAAGACTATATTACTACATAATAGATTATAAAAAAGTTTTAACCAAAATAAAGAAAATTGCAATCTCATGTCAAGTTTTCAATACTTCAATACTGATTCAGATAATGTTTTCAATATTTTTAAGCGGATAACCTGATTATTAAACCAATATTTACAACATTTTATTTGGAATCTAAAATAAATAAAAATATCTAGTTAAAATACAATAAGAGCACTAAATAATAGCAACCATATTGCTAAAATTAAGTAAAGTAATAAAATAGTTTGAAATATTACAAAAATGATTTATTAATTTACTTGTATTATTAAAATATTGATTAGTTGTAATAATAATAAAAAAAATTAAAAAAACTTATTACATTTTCTATTTTTAGAAAATAAACTTTAAGAAAGATATAGTTTAATAAGTGTAATTATATTTACAAATTTTGGTAGAAACTAAATTTAGTAATTGTTGAATTAAAAAATTTTATAATTTTACAAAATATTCGAAAAATACGAACATTTGGATAAGATCGTACGGGTTTTACAATTTCAAAACCTGGCGGCATATAGTGTAGGTGTCTTTAAAGGTCATAAAAAAAATTAAAAGATTTTTGTATAGCAGTATACTGTATCTATACGAATAAAAATGTGCCCATTATAAACTTGTAGGAAGGTACACTTGCATATTGTATGGATAAAATAATAATCTTGAGGTCAACTTATTCAGAGTTGTCCGATTGTGGCCCAAATTCAGGTAGTCGTAATTTATCCCAAATATAAGTATCCCGATTACATCCAAGCACACATTGGTTTACAAAATAGCTTATAATTAATTAAATATTTAAAATTTTTAAATGCTATACTGGAATCAATTGATGGTATTTGTATTTGGAATTATATAATATGAAATACAATTAATGTGTCAATAAATAAACAGTCGAATATTAATTAATAAATTATTTACAATAAAAAAAGAAAAAATGCAATTATTAATGTGTCAATAAATAGTAAAATAAGTATAGTGTTAGAGGAAAATTTTAAAAACTCATTATTATTAAAAATTGAAATTAGATGTTTCCAAGTTGTTTACTTTCGTAGTGTGGATTTGTATATATTTTTTTATTAATTTGTTTGGTTGCTTCCCGAGGAGTCCAAACAATAGATTAAATTTTTATTTTAGCTTTTGTTTGACATTGTTTCAAAATTTCCAAAAATTGAAATATACTTGCATAGTGAATTAAATTTCGAATGGAAATTTTCACAATCATCGTTATCAAATACATATTGGAACTACAAGTAGCCCATATTTTAGGAAGAAAATCAGAATCATTATAAGTGTCTACTAAATAATCACAAAATCTGTATATTTTAACCGTTGAAGGTTGTATAGAAGCTAAATGTATGGGCAGCACCCGAATTACCACACCGAGCATTGGTGATCGTGCGAATCGTGTATAAGCAATTGTTATATTTATGTCAAAATACGTATCGTACGCAATCGGGATAGGTGAAAAGGTTACTTTGGGCCGCAAACGGGCACGGTGTAAGTGAGTTGATTGCCGAGACCTTCTTTATGTACGAGTTGATTCCCAGGTCATTAAGAGGTATGTATGAGTTGATTCCCTATTGTTGTATATCAATAAAAAAAACTTATATAATATACAGGAGCAATGGGACTAAAAAATTTAAGAAAAAACAATTTTTTTAGAGAAGTGATACTGAGGTATACTGGTAATCTCATTACCAGATACCAATTTTTAAAAACAATGTATTATAAATGTATACCAAATTACTAAATTTTTGAATAATAATTATTTACCTAATTACTATTTTTTTTTTAATAAATAATGAGCATAATATAATACAATGAAAGTTGTATGTTCTAAATAAATATTAGATATAAATTAATTTTCGTGTTGCCAAAAATAACGAAAGGAGTGTGAAAAAAGCTTTTCATATTTACGGCATTTAAAAACATATCTGCGTACAATAATTGGTTAAAACTATCTCAATAATTAATCTTTGTTACAAATTAAAATATCAACTCATTGATGTAGAAAAACTTATTGACGAGTTCAATAGCAGTGTGTCAGTTTCTGGATGTCACTTAGAATTAGCACAATTGATAATTTTTCATAATAAATATAAGTGTGAAAATCTAAGAATAATAAATGGAAATTTTATTACATTATTCTATTAGTTACACTATTTACATAACAAATATCGTATAAGAACGTGAACCGCCTTTTACAAATAAGCTATATATTTATTATTTACATTGTCATATTTTAATCAAAATCTTATCAGTCTTATTAAATATTAAATTATATGTAACATTAGAAATATCATCACTGAATAAGTAAATAACAAATGTACAAAGTATCAAGGTAAAATAAAATTCACATCGACCTAATATTTACACTAAAACAATATTTAATTATACTAATAACTGTACAATTTATTTTTCAATAAATATATAACATACTAGTGACGATTTGACCTCCAAAAAAATAGTATAAAACGCCTCTCCAAATAGATCATCAGCCTGTACGTTTTTCAGTATCAATTCGCGTATAAATAGTCGCTGACTCGAACAGATCTTTAATTTTCATTCTTATATACTCCTAAAAATTAATATCCAATACACTGCGAAACAAGAAAGGAATTTCAAAGTTCACAACAGGTAAGAAGTTACATTATCAAATCATTTATCTATCAGTTAATTAATATTCAGCTACACATACGATTAACAAAGTTTGGTTTGTCGAGGAACTCTCATGTTATAGAAGTTTACGAATCCCTTGATAGTAATTACTCCTGTCGGAGAAAGTAATATAAATAATATAATAGGCTAACTGTCCATCTCAGTGTTACCTGGTAATTATTTTTATTACATTACCTACTACCTTTTTATACTCGGGAATCAACTTACCGCTTTCAAAATGAAAGCAAATTGTTGTGGACCCAATTTCCTTAGCCCCAAAAGGTTTTACATAGGTATAATTAGACGATGTCATTAATACACAGAAATAAGCAAACTTTAAATTAAAAACCAACCACAGTTACGAGTTTGCGGTGGTCAGTAAATAATCTTAATTCAATGCGATCACACAAAGGTAATATGACAATTATAATAAACATTAAACGGCTATCAGCGTTGGCCCGACTCTGCAGCCCGTGATCACTGCCAAACGACGAAGTGTCGCAATCGTTTCCGTTGCCCATGTTGAGCGCTACATCGGCTATTTACGCATTCCAAATTCCGAATACCGATACGGTAGGTCCTTATACCCGTCAGCACTCGTCAGTCGTTTTTTTATCGCACATTTGAATACTTGTGGATACTTCACTTAGTGCTTTTGACGAAGTCTTTATCTGAAAGGTATGTTATTCGTTAAATACTATTTCTTTGCGTTAAGAAGATATTGATTAATATCATTGTTTGATTTTTAAATTTTTTTAATTAATTTGTGACAATATTCAGACACATTGATGTAATATTCTCTTAATATAATATGTTTCTATTTAATGTTTATTGCTACAGCATGGTTTCGTATTACTTTTCTATTAAATGCGGTACTTATTCTTTTCTTATCTACGACCCGCCATAAGGGATATTGCTATTTATTTGAAGACCATGTAATTATTTCCAAATTATAATATACCTAACATGTAAAATTATCACCTTAGCATTTTTCGGACAAGTATTATGTTCTCTTACAGACACTAAAATATCCAAATTTTCATGCTACACACATATTCCCAAATCAGTTAAATTTAAAACCTAGCAACAATGATTATGGACTTCTTTAACCAATAACGCATAAGAAAAATTAAATAACAATATGTATATTATTTCATAACTGTGATAACATTGAATTGTTAGTAATTAATTAATTAATATGTTAATTCACCGAAATTATTATTTTAGTAAAATTATTTAAAATGGGATACATACAATGGACAATCAATGGGCAAAGACCTGTAATGGGACTTCCTGAAGTAGAAGCAGATCGTCTGGATTGGCCTTTACTTTCTCAGAAACTTAGAGGATTTAGTCTAATATTGCAAATACAGCCACCTCTTCTGATGTCACCACAAGCTGCTAGTGCTCCGCAGCAAAAGGCTCTTAAACAAGTCCAAATTGCAGGAGTAAGAATTCTTTAGAACAATCATACTATTTACACATATTAACTATATGCAATGTTTTTTATAGGTACGAAAAGTCGCAGAAGGACTCAAAACTTTGGGTGCAGGTAATATATAATTTATATATCAAGTCTGTGTTAGGTATATTAGTATTTTAGTCTTAAATCTAAATGATTAAATGTTTGTCTTAAAATTTTATGAATTTAAGTTCACTTTTTTTTTAGAGTACCTCTATCTAAGTTATTCTTGTTGTTATTATTTATATAATTTAACAAATTGTTTTCATTTAATTGCTTTTTTTATTTGAATTCATAGTAACTCATAATAATAATAATTATTTTACATTTATAAAAACCTCCTTAGGAGATACAATGGTGCAAATCGAAGATGAAGACGAATTCATCAAGAACATTTTTGGACGCCAAGACCTCACTGTTTATTAGGAAAAAAGAGTAATATATACTTTGAATAAACTTTTTTTTATTATATTATTTATGTACTTGTCTTTAATAATTTATGAAAATAATAATTTTAAAATACTAGAGCCGGATTGTATATATGAAAAATAATCACTTTGAACATTTAATAAATAAATAGTAATGGCTATTAACTTAATGTTCTCTTAAAAATCTAATGTCCCATAACTTGTCCGTTAAATTTTATTTAACCATTATATTGATCAATTTTTCATGCAATCCAGCTTAGTTTGTATCAGGATTATAACTTATAATAAACATGCCTTCAATTATTTCCCTTACTACAATCACTGGGAAATTTTATTTATTTTAAATCATCTGTGATGAACTTTAAAATAATATTGATAGTATTTATATGAGGAATTAGATTTTATGGAATAATTTATTAAATTTAAAAATGTATTAAATACACCCGTTATCCCGTTAAGCCATATTTATTTTTAATATTAAATACATATTTATTTTTTTGTTTATATTTAATAGGTTCAAATGAAAATACCATTGCCTGACAAAATCACACAAATAATGAATAAAATTAATTGTAAGGAAACTATTCAATCAAATCATTCACACATAAACCACCAAACCAGATCAAATATGTACTTAAAGCTGTTCTACTATTACTTTCAAAAATAATCAATAATTTTTCAAACAAGTTATAAATTATTTGTACTTAACATAATATGTATTTAAAATATTGGTGTAGATTTTGTTTTGTCTTGGTAAATAATTAAAAAAATATTAAATTAATAAATAGTGTTTAATTTATATCCTTTATTCTATTTTAATTTTAGAAATACTTCAACATTAAATTAATTAATAAATGTAAAATTAAAATGGTTCATTTAATAATCTTATGTTAGCCCTTAACGTTTCGTGCAAAAAATTACCTTATTATTTTCCTGCATGCTATTTAAGTAACAAAAAATGCATTACTTTAAATTTATTTACTATTTTATTTAGAAAATGAATAAGAGATTTAATTTTAAAAGAAATACCTAACAATATTTTATTATTAATTAATTTGCTAGATTAAGTAGTAAGTTAAGTATTTTAATTTTTTATAGGCCTTCAACAATTTTTAATATGACAACTTGAGATTCATGCTACAGATAGTGACAGGTAGCTACAATTCATAGTAAAGTTAACTAATATATATACAAATATGTTCAATAAGTCTAAACTATCAAAAGTGTATCAATATTTTTGAAATAACTATTTTTAAAAATATAGATGTAATTGTAATTTAACAGGAAATTTAAGATATTTTAAAACATGCATATGTCAATAACAAATCACAGTCCAAAATATCATTATTATATGATGTTAATATTTCCAATATACTTTAAAAGAAATAACAACACTTTATTACTTATTAATATGCTTTATAAAGTAGTAAGTAAAGTATAAAGAATTTTAATTGTTTGCATCCCTCAGCTGTTTTTCATGTGATATCCTGAGACATATGATACAGATTTACTATCCATGTAATATGTTTTTGACTTTAATTTATAATACACTGTTTCTATTAGTTTCATTAAGCTATATCGAGTTGGTTTGTATAATTTAAACAAAACCCCAATATGTTAAAATTATACAATCAATTTAAATTGTATATATTAATGAAAAAAAATCATGTGGTAAGAATACAGGGATGAAGAAGATCTTCATACATCAATCTTTGAGATATTTGAAATCGTTTTTTATTACAAAGATAATTTGGTAGATATTAATGCTGAGTTCCATGAAACCGAACTTTAAATTTAGGAATAGTTTTATAGTATTATATATAAATAAATATAAATTTCGTCATATTGACATATTTTAAAGTGTAATTTGGAACCTAAATGACCGTCATCTTTTCCACAACTCATGTAACAAGTATACTTGAACTCTAATCAAGACTCATTTTTTTATAAATATAAAAATGATTAAACAAAATTTGGGGTTTTATTTTTAGAGTTAAACCAAAATTATTTTTCCTTTTTTATGTGTAAGGTCACACTATATGATATATTTTGCTACTAAAATTAGATCAAATAGATTATCTGTGATGGTTCTAGTTATACCACTAATCTTTAATCTTTTTTCAATATAGTTGATTAGATATTTTTTAAAGATAATTAGTTTTTGATTTTATTTACTGTTGAATATTTTTTATAGTGTACGAAATAAAATTATATTATATTATTTTGTAATTAAAATCTAGTTTAATTTATACTGTTGATATGAAAAAAATAGTTACTTTAGAAGGATATAATTAATTTTTAATATTGTTCATAGATCGATGTTGTAAAAGTAAGTCCAACTTATAACCGCCCTCTACCAGTGGTAAATCAAAGATATTTAATTTTTTCTACGCATTATAAATGTGAAGTTCCCCAGTACAATTTATCAAACGTTCGAGTTGTACCAAACAGTAATTTATTTTGCATCATAATTTTACTCTTTATTTGGTTTTTTTTAAATACTCTTTGAAGTCATTTTTTACCATAACACCATAATATTTATAATAAAGTTTAATGATACGGGCTCAAACATTATAGAAGTTGCATTTTTCCATGCACTCCATGCTTTTTATTTATAGCAAATTAAGCTGGAACCAATTTTTATAATGACGTAAAAAAACGAAAATTTTAATGAATATTTTGTAATTTTTTTAAAAAAAGTGCATATTTCCTTATTTTTGTCGAACTTAACTAAAATTTTCTTATTACTTTATGTATTTTATTCATAATTATTTAAAATAGATATTTTATTTTTCTAAAGATTTGTACAAAATAGTAAAGCCATAATTTTTGTTAAGGTTGTGTTTGTTGTGGCATTATGTGTTACAATTTTTATCCAACCAGTTTTTTTTATTAAACTCCATTAATATTATAGATATTTTTGTTTAAATTATAATGTTATCTAGTTACAATTATGTAATCATAGGCGTGGCCAGACCTTTTTTCAGAGTATCCAAGAAATTTACAGTAAACCATTCTTATACACTATAATAAATTTAACATAACTAGTACCATTAATTATAAATTCTAGTATTTATAATCAATGCTGGTACATATAGGTCATCAACCATCATCATGTTTGTAAATTTTATGGCAAGCAAATAAAACATAGATTTAATAGGAATGCCAAAATACATACTCCCATCTCACCATATGGCACTTATGCATTCAGGGTATGCAGTAGTAATATTTTTTTTTTTTACTCATTCAATACATTATTTGTTTGTGTATTTTAAATTATATCATCAAGATATCATCAATTTTAAATTTTATAACTTTTGAGCCCTAAGAATATTAATTACTGATTTGTGTTTTAATTTTAAATAAAATTTTTGTCTTTTGATATCAGATTTTCCAAGGAATAATAATAACATTCCAAGACATTTTATAAATAATGTTAAAAAATTTAATAATAACATGAGTTATCAAAATTTTCCTAAAATGATTAGTTATATAATGTTTATTTTTTTAATTAGTTAAGTATAAATTTGTATAATATCATAACCAATAATTTTGGGTTCTAAATTCATCAAGCCAGTAGTAGTTATTATGGAAATGTTATTCACATGGTATATTTCAAATTTATTTTTTTTTCAGAAGAATTATACATTTAACGAGCAGTCAGATTTTACTGATTATGAAGCTGGGTTTATGATAGTAAGAGAAAAACATTGGTTAGCTGGAATACAAGCAATCCAGTTCCATAATAGTAACCCATTGGGAGAAGATATCTATTTTACAGTTTGCAAAAAAATACAGTGATCACTAACTGAATTACTGGTTATTTTTAAAAATATTAAGTTTAATTAGTTTTTTATATTAAATTATTTCAACATATTAAATATACATATTAGATAATAATATAATTGTTTTAATAATTCTAAAATAGACAAATATAATCATGTTTCTTATGTAATAAAATATTATATTTCAATTTTAAATAGTAGCTATTATTTTGTATTTAGTTGATAAAAATATGATGTTTAATATCTAAAAATAATTTATCAAGTAAAAAAAAGAAAGTTGTAAGAAAATATTTAATATGGTAATTTAACATGTTTACAATGATTAATACTTAATTAAACTCAATATTAAAAAAAAAAATTACTTCTTTTGGGTATTTTGACAATATATTTTATAATTTGCAGATGTATCAAAAATGTCATCATGATTCAAGTGGACCAAAACCCAACAGTAATTTTTTCAAACAGATACCCAATCCAGATTTAACAATTCATATACACAATTACGCTTTGAAATTTTTTTAGGAAAAGTCCTGGTATGTTACTTTTATTGATGTTCCAAATTATAATAAATGTTAAATATATTAACAATTATTATTTATTATTAATTACAATCTTTTAAAAAGATTTCTAATTAACCATTTTTTTAAAAATATTGAAATTTAATTGATATACTAAAATAATTAAAATTATTTATATATATTATTTAATCTAAATAATCTAATTTTAAAAACTAATCTTATACTATTAGCAGCGCCGGATTGACAAGATATCGGCCGACTGAGTTTATGGAATTTCTAATGTGTGATAACAGCTACAGTAACCTGAATAAGAGTAGGTTTACCAATAATTGTAAAATATAGATGGAAAAATAAAACAAATAATTAAAAATAGATTTGTGGTGTGGGAGAAGTCATATACTGTCCTAGCTCTCAAATGGACAACCGACTGGGATATTGAAGATAATAGTCATATCCCACACCCAGAAATATGTATTCCCATAACCTACAGTAACAAACATAAGAATCCCATAACTAATGGCCCGAGTAGTTATTAAGGGTAAATTAAAAATAAGAAATAAGAAAAATAGTTTAAAAAATCAAATTAATTTAGGTACCTTATATTTAATATTTAGAATATTTTAGAGGGATCATAGTAACTTGTTTAATTATAATAAGGGCTGAAATTTTTTAGTTCCTACAGTCGTAAAGAAGTTGAATTTGTCTCGGCTTATACTATATGTGTTAAACCATACATTACACAATATAAAATAAAAAAACAAAATTGTATTAACATTTATTAATACACATTATACAACAGAATATAATAAAAATAAACTTAAAAATGAATGAAAGTAAAATCCAAAATTAAAATAGTAATGTAATATTGCATGTACAGTTTGAGTGCACTTTTAATGTTTTAGGCACAAATACTCAGTATTTTTTTCTTTGATGGGAAGAGCTAATTTATTTTAACAAAATCTGAGAAATGCCATTTTTATAGTGTATATTTTATATCTTTATATTTTTTTCAAGCCCTCTTAATCTGAATTTATAATTTAAGAGTGATGATAAGTGATAATATATACATATACAACAGTAATTATTAAAATGTATTAAAAAAGAGTAATATATAGAAAAGAAAAGCATAGAAATACAAATTTGGATAGATCTAAAGCTGTTTTAAAAAAAATATGTTAAGTACTAATAGAATAATTAATATCAATAAAAACATGAATAACATAACTAGGACCCAAAATTCATGCACTAAAAACTATCAATATATACGGCATACGCTAAATATACATTTAATTTTTTTTACATTAAATATATTGTTTTTGGTAATAATAATAATTAAAAGATGGGGAAAATATGTACAATTTTATTATGATATATTATGTTGTATTTAATTCAATAATTAAAATTTACAACTAGGGATTTTAACAGATTTTCAAATACAAATGAGTGGTGATTATCAGTCTGACCAAGCAATGACCTTTAATTTTAATCAAGTTTTTATTTTATATTGGCAACGTTTTTATAAGGACATATTTTTCAACAAATAAATTTTGAAATATACTCAAAGTTGACATTTTCATGAAATATTAATAAAAAAAGAAAATAACAAGTAAAATGCAATAAAATGCAATTTTATTTTAAAATATGCACATATTTTTAAAAAACCTAAAAATATGCAAAAATGCACAGTAAAATTTTATTTTTGAACTCGTTAGATTGTGATTCTAATTTTTATTTCATCTAACAATTTTTTTATGCACTCAGTAAAAACATGCAAATGCATGAATTTTCAGGCTCTATTCATATACAAATATTAGTTAAGCAATTGTTAACAAAATTATTTAAGAAATAGGTAGGGTAGAATACCAGATTGATATTTTAATTAGGTATACAGTTGTAAAACATGTCATATTGTTACTAGTGAAATAATTTAAATAAATGTTTCTACAGTAATATTGTCATTGTTTCATGGTTACAAGTAGAAGTAATAGTCGATTAACTACCCTGAATGATCAGATTTCAACAAAGATTCATTCATTTTTTGAATTTCCTATTTTACTAAATATTTGATATAACTTTCATTCTATAAACAAAATACTAGAAGTTTATTTGTGTTTTGTGACTTGTCATGATAAAATTGTGTGTAAAAAAAAGTTATTTTGTTGGAATATTTAAGAAGTGTTTGATGATTGTAAAAAAGAAAACTATTAGGTTTCAGTAGCTTTTTTCATTACCATAGGGCATCGGTATTCACAAAAAAATTCCAACCGTCATCTGTTGAGTCCGAAGCGTATTCGACAAATTATTGGTACGTCATGCTCATGATTAGCGCGCTTACAAACAAACGAGTCGATTGTGCCAATTTAATTATTTTTATGGGAACTACAACGCAGACGTTAGTCGTAATATTCCGTATGGTTTCGACTATTACGGTTTGACGGACTCGACCTATACTTCTCGAGGACAAGCAATTCCGACTGCGTAGTCCAGTCTTACAACGCGTACCCGTCTAGACGTCGTATAAATGTACGACGAAATCTAAGAATCACGAGAAACCCAAAGCTACGACGAATTCTGAAATTCGCATCGAAATGTTATAAAATTTATTAGTTTACGGCGTACTATCACACGGTTTTCGGATGATATCACAAATATTGTATTATATCAATATAATTTTGGCGGGACGCACAAAAAGATTTGACCGGCCAGCGTACGTTCGTGGCTAGTATAGGTATATGGTTGATGTCTACCAGTGGTCGCGACTTGGTAGACGTATGTTGGTGATACGCACATCGTCACCACGGCGGCGGCGGCGGCGGCGGCAACAGCACGATTTCAGGCTGACCCCGATACAACGTCAGTGGCTGATAACCGTCAGACACCGGGAACGCGTTGACGGCAGCCTGCTGACTTGAAAGTCGGTGAACGGTGATCATAGACTTGGTGGTTGATATGACCGCCGTCCGCGTTGACATGGCCGTTGTAGTCTTGCTGCCCGTCGGATCGCCGGGTTACCCCACAAACGATATTAGGTTAACAGGGGCCTATGGAATGCAAAAGCGGCGGCAGCAGCGACGATCTTCCGCCACGCCCGGGAAAGAGCGGTTCACCGCGGCGGCGGCGGCGCGCGCTCGTCGCGTGACTGGGCCCCTGGTACCTAATACAATTTTTTCAACCCATCAAAACAAAATGTTCTACCACATACATTCAAAATCACTATTATTATAATTATATTATTATTATCACTGTTTTTTTATAATATTATAATCATAGGCGAATATTGGGAGGGACTTGGTGGGACTTAAGCCCTTCCAGAACGTAACGTAATCAAAACCACATCAGACGTCAAAATAAAAAATTGCGTATCAATATTTGATATTTATAATTTTTATTTTATTTTGTTGGGAACGAGCAGTGGCTTTGGTCTTCGGGTCTCAAGAATCAATTCTCAAAACAACCCACACATCCACCCACCGACTAAATATACTAAATAGGACCAATGTAATATTTTTAGGTTCTTCTTTAGTTAAATTTTTCATTAAATTTTACAATTTATGATATAGATACAATTATTTTTGACTTGAATGATCAATCTTACGTTATGAATTATAATTATATCTGTTTAATTTAAAATTGTTTTTCCCATTTTCGGGGCTGGAGCAGTCGCTCCTAGTATTAACAATTAATAGTTAAGCTACCCCTGTCCCCTGGATACGAGAATGGTCTCGATTTATCGTTATTGGAGAAAAGCATATTTTATAACTATATATTTATAGTCACAAATATTCTTGAACGTGTTTATAAAATATTAATATAAATAAGCAATCTGCAGACTGCCGCAGCGATCGTCTTTAATTTTTTTTTTTTTAATAGCTACGCGTTATCCTTTATCTATGTGTGATTACCCGTAGTGCCAAAGAATTACATATTGCAGTCTACTGATGAAAAGAATATAACTTTAAATGATGTGAAATAGGTTTTATCAAAACAGATTTTTCCTAATCTATATAAACCATTTCAAGTTGCTTTAACAATACCTAAAAGTTCCTTCACTTGTGAAAGGAGTTTTTCAGCCATGTGTCGAATAAAAACTTAGCTTCTTTGCTGCAAAAAATGTTTAATAACACTTCAATTTTGTATATTGAAAAATAATTATCTACATTTATATTGATACCGATGCAATTTTTAATATTTTTACACATAGTAATAGGTTTATACAATAAAAATAAAAATAAATTAAGTAGCTATTCAATTTTTTTTTTTATGTTCCTATTACCTACATATACTTGTTGCCTCAGGCCCTCAACTAAAATAAAGTAAGAACAGCCACTAGTTAGTAGGTTGAAGCTCCTAAAAATGTCTGTTTACACTAATGGATAGATAAAAATATTTAGCCCCCCCCCCCCCCACAGATATGACCAAATAACCGCTTATACATACTTATATAAATATTAGATGAATACTACCCAATACACATTTTAGTCATGATAAGTATACCACTATTGTGTAATTCTGGCTATATGCTTAAACATTATATAATATGCTGTAGTTAGTAGAAGTATGTAAACTTAAACTTCTAAGGTTGTTAAATTATATAACTTTTGAGTTTTGACAATCAATATATAATACCTAATCATCAAAGATAATACATTTTATAGAAAAAAGTAAGTTGAAGTTAAACCAAAAAGAAGTCTAAAATATCTGAAAAGTGGTAATTAACTATGATGATTTATTTAATAAATGATTGGTATAAGAATTGTTTTATTATGTCATATTTAATCATTATGTTACCTACTTTTATAATTTTTTTTAAACAAATCGATGTTATAAATATTAAAAAGAAACTATATTACCATAATACTATCTTAATATTTTATACATCATTTACATAAATCTTAATCTAATACTCTAAAGGTTTATGTCAAAATTCAACTTAACATTAATGAATAACTAAAATTCTTCAATTTCATATATATATAATATATCTTTTTGCTTTATTATAATTAGAAACTGGATTTATGTGCAATTGTATTTTTTTATGGTATGTTATAAATCCTATTGAAACACACTACATATCAAAATCAAGAGATGTAAATTAATTTAAAGACAATTTTGTTTTGTACAAAATTGTACATTTCCGATTTTTTTTATAAAAATGTACTAATTAGTATTTTTGTCTAAATATTTTTGCTTTATAATCTATTATAATATCTATCTACTTTATCATTGGTATATAACCTATGTTGTTATGAAGTATTGGACTTCTAATAATATAATTAAACATATATAATACAACTTAATCAAGATAATGACTATACTACTACAATTGTCAATTACATATACTACATTGTATTTTCAGCAGTCGTAGGTAACTCGTGTTTTCTCAATTCAAATTCATATTAGGTGACAGAAGATATCATTTTATAGAAAAAAAAATTGGGAAGGAATGCACATAATAATAAATTTTAATTAAAGATTATAAGTCAGTTTATTATTATTTTATTTAAATTAAATTAAATTTTTTTTTTTTAATATAATACTTTATAGTTAATGCCAACTAATAAATAATAATATTATAAAAATAAAATTTGAAGTACTTATAATAAAAAATGTGTTACATAATTCCTAATAAAAATTTGTTTTTGCACAATTTTGCACATTTCAGCATTTTAATTTTACATTTTTTAGAAGTTAGTTGTACAAAAATCTGATCTTTAACTATAATATTGAAATTAGTGTGTAGGTATTTGCAAAATATTGTTAGAAAATCATAAACTCTTTTAATCAATTTAATTTTTTTATTTAAATATTTTTATTGTTGTACTGTGAGACCAAGTTTTAAATAAATTAATGTGTATATTGTAATAGGTAGTATACATTATTTTTACATATTTACAGCAAGTACATTTTCTTCATATCATATGTGTGTTGTTAACATTGTTTAACTTCATAGTAAATACAACATATTGATATTGATTTCTGATATTATCTTAAACTACAATAATTGAAGACACCAATTACTACATCAATCATAACACACTGTACATTCCTCCACCCAAAATAATAATGGTGGTTAATATTAATTAAAATTAATAAATTAGTGTATTTCAGCTCATAAAAGAATCAAACTGTATTTTGACATTCATTGATAATACATACATATATAATCAATGGTCTTGACTAAAACACATCTGAGTAATATCCTCTATTTTAGTTGGTCAACATAGATCGTTGCAATTAGTCTACATGTATGGAATGGTTTACATTTTTATGGGCTAGAGTATTGAACTATTGATTTATACTATTTTACACCGCTACTTTATTTTATTATTCAATACATTAATTATTATATATCAGTGGTGGCTATTCTTAAAAATATAGGTATAGCGAAACATAAGAAGTAATCACCCACTCTCAATAATATTTATCCATATAACATTTCATCTATTAAATAGTTTGTTCAACATATTCAAAAAAAAAATTAGTTATTATTATACTTTTAAAATATTCCAAAGTATTATTCTGTATTATTAACATATGAAAAATTACATAGAAAACCTACCCCACCAACCTCTAATTAAAGGTGAAGCAACTAGCAGACACTACACCTCTACTAAAGGATAGTCTCCACTGTTATTTATTCTTTTGGCAACAATAATTAACATATATCAGATAAAAATAAAAAATAGTGTAATTAAGAAATAATAATTTTCCTCACTATCTAGTTTCAAACCCAACCAATTAGTTCACTTACAATTTAAAAATATCAAAAGATAAGAAAGGTTATTTATGCGAATAATTCAATAATGCATGAGTAACAAGCATAGTTTTTATAAATCATTAACCAGTGCCAACTTTTTTGGAAATTGCATTAAAATTAGTTATTTGATGGCAGTGGAAACTTTAATTGTTTAAGTCATATTAAGCATTTAATCTAAGAACAGATACTTTGAAACTACCATAAGTCCATAAGTCCATTCAATTAATTTAATGTTATTTATTTATAAACTATAATAGTCTTGAGAGTATAATGATATCAAAACACTCTATAAATTTAATCCCTACATTCAAACAAAGAGTGAAGATCACCTTTCATAAAAAAATATTTATTACAGTAAAACTTTAAAACCTGTAGTACTTAATAGTATATTATAATTAATTAGTATAATAATATGTTAGAGAATAGGTAGACACCTATTTTAATACCCAAATTAAATGCATCGGTATCTATTAATTGCTGTCCCAGTCACACAACTATTTTTGTTTTCTCTAACTTATGCAATGTCACAATGATTAAGATAAAGAAAACAATAAAGAAAACAAACATAGACAAAATAACAATGAATGGGTGATTAAAAGATAAGTAAATTATTTATTTGCATGTTTTTTATTTTGTTTTTCAAATTCAGATGATAATGATTTCTATAAATTGTATAAAGGTAATGAATCAATCAGTAGAAAAAATACACCATTTAGTTTAAATAGATATAATGAAATATAATTGATGAAAAGGAACTATGGTATTGATGACTCAATTGGATTTTCAAATGATTCATAATACAATATTCACACATTTAAAAGATTAAAATAGCTGTAAAAACTTTAATTTATATTTTAACATAGAATTTACATAAATAAATTTAGTGAAATTGTAATCAGTTACATGGAATAACTGAGGTTAAGTTATGAGGAGTTAATGATTCTTTATTCTGTATACTTTGTTTAAATGAATGTGTCCATGACCTTTCCCATATTTATTTTATTGTCCTGCACTACAGGCTAAACACCTAATTTTAATAAATTCTCTTAAAACTCTTAATATTTCTTTTAATCTCAACTCCATACTAAGCAAACTCAATAAAAAATACATAACTGTTATTAAAATTGTAATGTCTTTTATATTGTATGCTGGCTTTATTATATATTATACTATAATTAATATTCTTTATTTTCACCTAGTTGTGATGGTTGAGCTATCTTAGTTTTAATATTAATAGCTATAAAAAAAACCTGAGGAGTTTGAGAATATTTGTTAAAAAAAAACAATTACTAGGTACTAAAACTTAAATTGTGAACCAAGTTGAGACCATAAACATTATTATTGAAAAAACCCAATACTGAAAAGGATATGATCTAGGATAACATTTACTTGTCATTGAAACATTAAAAACAGTTTTAACCTTTTTAGGCTAATTACACATTTTTGTTTTTGATACTAGATTTATAAATAAAATTTTCCAATAATTAGTATAATTTAAAATTGTTGATACCTAATTGTTATAAATACATTTTATAATTTTGAACACCAAATATTGATTAGTAAACTGATAAAATCAAATATGTAATTTAATTAAAAGAATTATTATTGTTTTTTTTTTATTTATAAGTGGTTAGTTTTTAAATTGATTTTTGTTTTAAAACAAATTTATTTTTCGGTATTTACATACAGTAATATTATTATTTACATTTTACAAGGTTTGTTATAGGTAATTATTTGTAATTAATAATGCAGTCGATAGTTTTAATTATTAGGTATATTTCCAAATTCCAAATATAAACAAATAATACAATTTATTAAAATACATTTAAAACAAATTAATTATAATACATAGAGAAGTGTAATTATTAATAATTACAATAACGGTCAACGGATTTCATGTTATAATAAATTACTTTTATAAGTTATCTGATATGTAGACTATTTTGCTATTTAGGTTTATTCATTTTATAATTAATTGTAATTTTATTAGCTGGATATTTAAATGTTTATAAAAATTAAATGATTTTGTATTTTTTACTGGTAAACTCAGTAAGTATTGTATTAAAATTTATGAATGTTACACGTTACTTTGTATTTTAATTATTTTCGAAAACAAACTAATACTTACCTAAGTTTTTCACAGGAATATGAAAAAATACAAGTTGATTGATACGGAGACGTTGTTAATCACCTCACGTCCACACAAATAATTATCAATAATGACTGTTCACAGAAACCGTTTAAACTTTTTTGAGAATATTCATAAAAAGGGAGAAAATATTAATTAGGCAATATTATTTAGTCGAGTGTACCTCGATATTGAGAAATAAAGTTCACAATGATGTATTTCAGTACTTATTAAATTTGAATTTATTGATGAAACAATGCTTATGAAAAACCATTCTTAGCCAGATCCAACCTATTTAACTAAATATATTTTATATTGCTATTAATGTAATTAATTTTATTTAATAAAATACAAATAGAACTAAAATCGTTATTCTTTGTTTAAATATCTAATTTCGTCTAAATTATCAATTTAAAATGTCTAAAAAAACTGTATTTATATATTTTTGGGTTATTGTATGGCTCTTATAGGTATCTTGTTAGGTATTGTTTTAAATTTATAATTCTTTACTATAGAAATTGAATATTTAAAAAAAATTTAAGAACAAAATTACTATCAAATTTTCTTGATACTGACAATATTTTTTAAAATTTGAATTTAAAATTCTTATAAACAAGCTTTTAGACTCGGGTACTAAAATTTTTTTATCGATATTTAAAAAAAAAAAAACATAAAATTTAAAATTTTCAAAACATGTATTAAATAGCTCAAGAAGAGCAAAACTTATTTATAAAATTATACCACCTATAAAAATACTAATAAAAACAATTTGGTGAAAATTTTATGTAAATATTTAAGTATATTAGTTTTTGGGTTATACCAAAAAATACGGGTTTTGTGTAAAAATTCTATTTTTTCTTATTTTTTTTTTTTTGTTTTAATAGTTATTTTGTTAATTTTACCCCCCCCCCCCCCCTTCTTTCAAAGTACGAAATATTTTTAATTTTCCATCAGAATATTCCCTAAAAAGTGATAATTGATAGAAAAAAAGATAAGCACAATTAATTAGTATGCGTTTCCGTCATGATTAAGTGAGATGAAATATACATTCCACGATTGAAATGAAAAGCTAAACAATTTTGGAAACTATACTTCAAGCTATTTTGTCCAAAATCAGATATAATAATAAATCGACTGAATTCAAGCACAAAGTAAAAGCATTTTTCTTCAGTGTATCATTAATAGTTGCAAAAAAAAGGAAATTTGTATTTCGGGATCATAAATATTTCAAGTTAGATTCAGTAGTAAAACATATTGTTATTATCTTCCATGTTCTATGTTATAGTTATATAACATAATGGAAAATTCTTATTTTTGTTATTATGTAAGTCGATTATTTTTTATGCTGAGTGAACTTCAGAAATAGATTTTGGTAGTAATAGAAGTGTTTTTCTTTACGGACAATAAATATTTTTACGAAGTTTATATCGTTTAATGTTATATCTGTGACACTTTATTGAATTTCTTCGTTTATTAATTTGTATGGGTATTAAGAAATGTCATACTTAGCTTTTCATTTTAATGAATTAAAAAAAAAGTAGGTTGTTTATTTCATTAAATTTTAACGTATCGTATGTTTATTTTAAAATAGCTTTTTCATCTTAATTTATTAACAGCTTTGAATGCTTTAAAGTGCATATCGACGTCAATCTATATCTTTATTTAACATTTGCTTGTGTAATTAATAATTAGATCTGTATAAAACGTGTAATTATTTAAAACTAATCAAATTTTGTCTTTTTTCTATAAACAATATTTGCCATCGCGTTACTGACGTCCGAAAATTTTGTCTATTAAAATGTATCTAATTAAAACATAGTATCACAAAATCATTTCTAACAATCACAATGATAATATTAATTATAAATATATAATAAAGTGTAATAACATGCATATTGTGATAGTCTAATTTATTATTATTACTCATTAGTTCATTACCTATTATATCGGTTATTAAAAAGCATTATTTTCTTATTATTTACTAAAAATTTAAACGAGCTAAGCCCAATATAAAAACGCTTGCCAAATCAGAGATTGACTTGTAAACTTTCTTGATTTTTAATTTTTAGAAATGTATTAATTGTATGCAATATATATGTATAATGTATTTTATTTTCATTTTCATTTAGTGAGAGAGATCTCCGAAACCGGAGAGCGGATTTTGTTGTTTGGGGTCTTGTTAGATTCATATTGGCTAGGAAAAGTACAGTGAAGATTTTCAGAACTTTATCTTTTATAGTTAATTCATTACAGAGCTTCAAAAAAAAATTAAAACGCATTTTATTGGGCGTTTTTTATGTTTTTCAGCTTTATAGTTTTTTAGTGAGTTAACTTTTTGAAGATAAAGTTTCTGAAAATCTTCATTGCACTTCTCTAGCCAAAGTGAATCTAACAAGACCCCAAATAACAAAATCTGTTCTCCAGTTTCGGTAATCTACCATGTTAAATGAAAATCTAGCAAAAAATAACTATTTTTTTAACTGTGAAAAATTAAATCATTTTTTTTTTAAATTTTTAATCTCACATTTTGTATCTACTTGATAATCTCTTTTTAATGAACTATCAAACAACATTTAAGCTGTAATGGTTTTAAGACAAGTTAAAAAATAGACATTTTGGGACTGTTCACGTTGACGTTTTTGTGGATTTAAATCGTTATACCGCTTGGGTATGATATCGGATCTCTTTCATTAATATTTTATATTAATGCTAGCTTAATTATTCTTATCTACTCATTACAACTGAGTTACATTTTTATAATTTTCTATTCAACACAAA
The DNA here is from genome assembly GCA_036289425.1 of Rhopalosiphum nymphaeae. NCBI lineage: Eukaryota > Metazoa > Arthropoda > Insecta > Hemiptera > Aphididae > Rhopalosiphum > Rhopalosiphum nymphaeae. Next base: position 9,170,863 of record JAZAQC010000007.1, on the reverse strand, counting down.
TTCTTGATGTTTTAAAAATTCAGACTTTTTTTTTCATTTCAATTACCATAGTTACTTGATTAAAAATCAAGGAAGTGAAAAAAACAATGATCGTATTGGTTAATCTTAATTTATAATTACAAAGTATCAGTCATAGGTACATCTTAAAAGTTATAGTAATACATTATAAACAATATAAACTTATATAATAGGTACAAAATTAAAGATAACATAACATACAAATAATAATCATAAAATATTTATAACATTTTTAAGATTGATCTAAACAATTTAGTAACGGTGGCATTTTGAGCATAATCAGTACGATAGAATAGCACATAAAATGTACTGAGTTGTCTAGTACGAAAACCGAGTACCATAAAATTAAATTTAACTAGAAGTTTTGAACAATTGATGATACCATTAAATAATTTAAAAATAAAATAAAGACCAAGTCTAATTATTCTTGTTCCCAGAAGCTTCTAAAACAATGTCTAACTTGTCATTATTTATCGTATACAGATGCGTCTAAAATTACCCATTCTGGTAAAATTCCTTCCGGTTACAAAATGCGCTATTTTATGTTATTTTTTTTTGCAAATCACCACGTATGACACTTATTATTTTAATTATCGTATTTATTCTGTAGATAATCAATATAATCAGAATTATACCTAATCGTATACCTATCTAACATATATTAAGGGTAACTGATACATTTTTTAAACGGTTGAAAACAACCGTTGAGATTATTACCAGTAATTAATGACAACAATTTTAGATGGTTATCCAATATCTATACACAATTAAAATTTGACATTCATTGTACATAAAAACATATTGTTTTAATTATTCAGTAAATATGATAATGTGATGATTTATATTGATTAAATAATTTGTATGCGATGATTATACGTTTTTAGTTATCTTATTAGGTATAGGTATATAGGTAATATAATATCTTGTTGGATTTTGTCAAAAAAAATAATGCAATATTAGATAAATCTTAATAAAATATTGTGTTATAATATTTTTTTTATTTTTCGTTATTATAGTTATTACTTTTATAATATTAAGACACAAGTTATAGAAATTTATAAATTTTTAAACAGCAGAGTTCAATTTTTGTTTTTGAAAAATACCTATCAAGATCATAGGGCCAACCAGATTTTATTAAGTACAGATGTTTCTGGAATTGATTATTTAAAGATTAGTCTGTTAGAGTACATCTCCCTAAAGCAACTTAATGTTTACTAGGTCTTCAAAAAAAATCTTTTCCCTTAAATGTTAGTCTTAACTTTTAAGTCTTAATTATTAATGGTCTTAGAAAATTTTATATTTATAATAATGAAATAATCAGTGGCGTTATTTCAGTTTTTGTTTGACTAGGGCAACTATCTACTGATTTGCCGGCTCGTCATAACGTAGATTCACATAGAATAGTGTCATAGTAGGTGAGAGAGAGGGCTCAATTTTTAAGTATATGAACGTCACACATAGAATTTTGAAGTATTAAATACAAACAATTTTGTCAAATATTTATTAGAATTAGAAAGTCAAATAGAATAATTGAGTAATGTATAAATAAATTATAAATAGGTAATAGTTAGGTACATTTTAATATTGATTTGCAAATTGTTAGTAGTATTTACAGTCACCTAATGCAAATACTAAACATCTTGATTAATAATATAATATACTCCTTTAAAAAATACAACAAAAAAATTAACAATATATTTTTATTTATAAAATATCAATATTCAATATTATGATTTATGACAACGGGCTTAGTAATTAAAAATAAGACTTATAATTTTAAAATGTGCCGACTTAAGGTTGATATAAATATAAATGATAGACTGGTGCTACCAAACTAAATTTTATTAGGAGAGGTGATAGAATCCACAAATTATCTGCCTACACAAACAATTAAAACAGACCCGTAGGAGTGTCCTGCTCCCCATTAACTACACGAAAATGATTAATTTATTATCAACAATTAAAATTGGGTAATTATTATAATGTGTAATAGATTTTGAGTCATTGAGTATGTTACTGTAATGTATATTAGTGAAAAAAACACGTCTTAATTAAACAATAAGGTTACTAGCTACTCTGTTCAGCATCAAAAAATATATAATTAATTTTAAATTTTAAGACAAAAAATACTCAAAAATATTGTATTATAAATGTACACAGAATTAATGAAATTTTTATTCAAACAAACATATTTCATACATATTTTATAACATTTTATGTGTACCGATTTCAATTTTATACTTGTTATCTATTTTATTATGATCATTGACCAGCTGCTGATTTAATTCAAGTACATTATTTTTTATTAAAAATTGGGCATTTCCTGTTATTAGATATTATAATATTATTATTATTAAACATGAATCCAAAAATTGAACGTAAATTAAACACATTTTTCGTAATTATTCAAATATATTCGAACTGATTTACACAAAGTACGTCATCGATAAAATTATACTTCAACACAACGAAATAATATTATATTAGTATTTATTATCAATGATAAGTACTACCTATAAATCAAATTCCAGTTTTCAAACATGGTTTCACAGTTTTAATTAAATTCAAGAAGTGTGAATTTAGGAAATTAAATTGAAAATGATTGTCAATCGCAAATTCACAAATATATTTTACCTAGAAATTAAATGTGTTTACAGAATGTAAGTAGTAAATATATCTACATTTTTATTTTACACCTGTATAATAAATAATATACAGACCGTAAAATCGACCACTTTCGATTCACTTTAGAAAAGTCATTGGAATGTGTATTCTTATGTGAATGGAAAAATCTTCGTAAAATACAATACGAATATGTGGGTGGAGTAACACAACACAGGCAGGCTCTGCATTGTTACATGAATATAGTGACCCTTTTAACTGGCTACCTCACCATCGTCTAATAATATACTGTAGTTGTACGCGAAAAAAATGTGTATATACAATTCTATTATATCTATTGAACCCCAAAACCATTAATCATGACAGGTGAAGGGTTGGTCGTCGGTGCCGTAGATATTGGATTGTACGTAAATAATGACGATTTCTGCAGACTTGAAACTACCACAATCATATATAGCTGTTAAAAATCGTAGATTGAATTCAGTACCACCAACCTTCACTAAAATTATAAACCACAAAATAAAATAATATTTACAATGTACAATGTATCTGTGTACATCACGTTTAATACAGTTAACATCCAAAAGTGACAGTAGCAAAAACATTAATAGTAAATTAATAAGTCCTCTAATTTATGTTCTTATAAAATATCAAATTATTTTATACAAAATTGAAATGTATTGTTTGGCTAATAGAGAAAACGAAAGAACTTCAAATCAGTATAAAACGACAATGTGATAAAAATTTTAGAAATTGTATAAAAACGAGTAACGACACGCACAATCAAAATGTGAATATTTCTTTATTTAATGAGGTATCAAATAAGTATATGATTAAATTATTTATTTATTAAAATAGAGACAATACTTTACTGTAGCGGTGGTAAAAGTGTAGTATAAATATAATATTGTATATTATGCATTACGACATTCAGCAATTTACCGTAGCCATACTTTTCTTATATATTTTCATGCTGTAGCAACTTACCCGTGTAACCACACTTTAAAGCCATGTTTTGATGTACCTATAAAATTTTAACGAAAAATTAGAAATATTTATTTTACTACTTATAAATCTTGTACAAAATACTTTCAATCTTTTTTTCTTTTGTCATAATTTGTCCAAGTTTATAGTAGTTAGCTTATTGTTTTCTCCAACCTCGTCTAATTTTGCATAATCAACAGCAACGTTATATCTCATTTTTCTTATTAAATGGACTCACAACACGTAATATATTAAATATAGATTGTAGGTGTTTAAGTGTAGTATCAAAGGTATACACTACACTTCACACGTCAGTAGGTAACATTTGAAATTTTTTCGTCGTATAAACTATTATCAAAATATTAGGAAACGTAATATTTTTTTTCCGAGGATTTTTATTCCCATTACAGTATGAATTAGTGATGACTGATGAGCAAATAAAAAACTTGAATAATTTAAAATTTAAAGAAAACAGTTACTTTTTATCCTTATTTAGGCTAAAAATCTGTAGAATTTGTTAATTGCTTATTATCTTTAAAATATAATTAGGTATATTAGTACATTGTACTAAGTACAATATATATATATATATATATATATATATATATATATATATTTATAGATTATGTATATGATTCAACAATTTTGTAAATGTTTCTCGACTATCATACGATAGCCCACGAAATAAATACGTATAATATAATAATATTCGAAGTATCAACTATAATTAAATCTTGTTATTAATATTATTATAATATAATAAAATATCTATTCTATACGTCTTAAATTTAATCTTTTATAAATCAACAATAGTTTCATTGAAATTTATATTATTTATAAAAAAAAAAAAGTATCTATAGTATTAGGAAAAAGATAATAATAATACGTATGTACACGCATAATTCAAAAAAACATATTTTAACACCCTCAAAAGCACTGATGTAAAATAGACTTGGATATAACAGCTAAATATTGTCAAATGATACGCTTCAGTTTAAACCATAATCAATATTTATGTTATATTATTAAAAAATTTTATTTTTAGATCCTAAGCGCAGCAATAAATGTATTGGTTTTACAATGATATGTGTGTTTTTCAATCTATCATCAGAATTTAGAGCAGTTAAAAATTTCCTGCACTTTTCTTAATAATTTTTAAATTTTTGATAAATGTTTCAATAATTTGTTTTTAATTTTTTGTTCGATCTTAGATATTTTATAATATCAGAAGTCGTTCATCAACTTTATGTAAGCATAGTGGGGCGTTGTTTTATTTTTTGACTCACTCGCACACACACACACACACACATGCAGTTGAAATGCATTGTAGTGTCATCCTGACCTAGCTTTTAAAAAACATATTATATAGTGATGCATATAGAGTTCTAAATTTGAAATATTTCACTCTTTTTCAATTATTTCAAATATACGAAAAATATTTTTTCTTCTTTTAAACGTATTCGGTCATAGATGATTATTGATTAGAAATAATGTCTGATATTTTTTTATTTTTCATTGAAATTAAATTATTTAAGAAAACGAACTTCATGAAATTTTTAAAACCTATGCATAATATACAGCTATGTGGAGATTTAACGATATTATATTAACATTGCAGTGAAATAATATTATAATTTTATATAATATCTATTCTTATAATAAGAGTATTAAAATATAATACTCGTATTTTATACAACCGGTGACTGCGCGCGGTGCCCGTCGTCGTAAACAGGTTATGCGTTTTCAGTTCTTTCTTTTTCAAAAATATTTCGAGCCTATGTGTACGGCATAATTGTATCCACCACGACGCGATAATGATCGATAAATTATGTCTGCTGCAGTTATAAGCATACACAATAAAATATAGTAAGGCGACGCCGCCACATTATCCCACGTAGTCGGTGAAGTTTTTTGAAAATACTTTGGTCCCGACATCAAGGCGTCAATCTACTACATGATATTATATATATATTGTGTGTATGTATTACTATAGACTCATATATATATATATATATATATATAATAAAATCGTTTAGCGTCTTCCATTCGGACAGGCTTTTAAATATGTCGGGCCTACAGACATACACGTTGCATTATTAACGGACCCATGGCCATCATAGCGTTTTGAAATAAATTAAACGCATACGCATATCTACGTCGTAAATGTTACCAGGGTACGTAGTGAGAGGGTGGTGTCGGGGGGAGGACCAAAAAAATGTCACATGTGTCACGCACTCATGCACGTACAGCAGACGCTCGTTCGGTTCGTTCACTCGCGATAATAACACGATAAACAATGAATAATAAATAATAATAATCAGTCCGCAATGCATATAAGAAAATGTGCTGCATTATAATATATCCTCACAAAAGAAATCGTTGGAACGAAAAAAAAATACGTTAACCATTACGCGTATTTGATTCGGCCGCTAAATGTTGTAGCAAAAGGATACGAAATATAAATGAGAAATCGTTGTTCCACATACGGCACCTATTTACCTAAGTATTTAAATTTCCAAAAAAAAACATGGTTTTAAAAAGAAAATTTTAAAATTAAAAATTGTCTACATTTTAATCTCAACCTATTTTATTACTAGTATACTATACTATAATAATATGAACCAACCCAACAACAATAAGTTACTGAAAACGTCTTGGAACAATTTGTAGCACGTGATTACTGATTATGTTCAAGTCATAAATAGTCAAAGAGATAATAGCATAATAATCCGAACATGATAGGTATCAGGCACCAAAAGTTTTATTATAACTGTGCAAATCGCTCACCGTTCCGGCGCTGGTTTAACGAATATTATATAACGCACCGTCTTTCATTCGAGAATAACGATACCATAGCGAGACTTAGAGGTAAATTATCGTAATCTCTTACTATAGCCTATAATATTGGCGTTACAAAGCACCTATATAAGTATAATAAATATTTTTGTTATTATACGTTACAGTCGTCTGTGTCGTATGACATATACTATTATATTTACTGCATCGATGTATTTCGGAGGTGTATGATTGTGACCCAAACATAACTTTTAAAGTATTCCAATTGCGTCATAACATACAACGGTTCACGTGTCAATAACAGACTATTATACATGATCGATAAATAATTTGTTTAATTTTTTCAAGAGTATCACTATTGTGCCAATTATATTAACTAATCTATTTATCAATAAAATTCCAGAGAACTTATTTGAATTCATCATGAAATTTATTCAAAAACGACTCTCTGATAACTTTTTCACTTCAACATTTTAAAATATTTCAAATAAGGAATTTAAACTTCTAATGTCGAAGGGATGAGGCGTACAGTTTTAAATATGTGGAAAAGATGTTTCAAGTAAACTTCATGACGAATTTAAAATATATGTTTTGTATGATTATTATTATTGGGGTTTACAGGTTTTGATCATAAATAATATAATAATAAATTCTACCGTATGTAAAGACCGTAATACTTATATCTTCCTGACAGTTCGTTGGTGTGTAATTATTTATTATAGGTATGTAAGGTTTTTTTTATGAGACTATGTTTTATATTAATTATAATGATGACAACTATTATAAATAATAATGTATCTAGTACATATAGTATATATAACCTACAAGACAGTCAATACGGGGTAGGACTGGGCAGGTGCACACCATTCGGTTTCGGTCACTTTGATCTTTCCTTATTCAACTAGCACGACGAAATGAAAAGGCAGTAAATTCATCCAGGGGTTGAAAATTTTGCTTTTCGGCTTCGGTTATGCTCACACGGAGATTAATAATAATGATTTTTTATGGGGACGTTTTCGTTTGAACGCTTCTCTAACACTATTCTGTTCAAATAAAATACACTTCAGCAAAACGAAATTGATGACAATGGATCGGGGCCATAAATTCGTTTACGGTCCTGGGGTGTTAACTATATATTATATTTCCCTCAAGAGCAACAGCGATATATCGCGCCATAATGTGGATGCCGATCACAAAGAGACAACGACGGCGATGCAGATGTCACGCAAATGTGGAGACATATTTATAAACGAAAACCGACGAGAAAAAAATATATAAGATGTGCAGCGGCACAAAGTAAACAAATTTTCGGCGTATGCAAACGGCGGCGGCTCGTAAGACAGGGACTCGACCGTTGTCGATATTATAATATATTTTACTTGATATACGTATAAATTATGTGCAGCTGTAAAGAAAAACGTGCTCAGCATACCGTGGGCCATATTTTATTATTATTATTATTATTATTATTGTATAGGAATATATTATGCGTACAACACAATGTATAAACGGACTGCACAGTGTGTACCGCGTAGACCGATTCGGTATTAATATAATATAATATATAATATTGTGTATATACATTGTGAATCGTATACTACGACTGTGTCAAATAACCGAATTCCCGTGAAGTCTGGTGTCAAAAATAATTACATAATATAAAATAATATTATGTATATAATATGATATACTATGATTCACGCGGGATTAACGTCTTTAACTGTACAACCTATAGCTCCTAGCTTATACGAGAACGTCTTTTCTGCAGTAGTACGATTTACGTTATTAATATTTACTTATTTTATTATTATATATTATGTATATGTTTGTAATAATACAAAAAAAAATATATAATTCATTTCTTAAGGTACATTTTTTTTAGTTGTTTAGATTTGCATATTTTTTATGGTGATATCCGCAGAAAATCATAATGTATTATTGTAATAAGCAGGTTAACGTTTTGGTTATTAAAGTGTCAATTTATTTGACTATATTATATAATCTTTACAAATTATCGATACCGACACAATTTAAAACAAAATTTACCAATGTGTTTTTTAATATATTATTTGTTATCCTGCAATTATGATAATATTTATTTTTGGTTATAAAATGTTTATTTAGTTCAATTAATCACACTTGTCTTATAATCATAGTATTCCTGAAGTGTTGGATATTATACACTACAAACGACGTTGTAATTGTTTTAATATTTTATGGATGTGGTCTTATTACCGAATATAGCGTTTTAAATCACCCTCTTTTTTTTTAGATTTTTAAATCTGGTACCTTCTGAATATCATTTAGGTACGAAACGGTTGTAGTGGTGACTTAAATCGCAAAATTCTGTACCAGGATATTTATTTTGCCAAACGGTCAACCATGTCGGTGCCGCCTGTAGTTTACAAGGATTATAGTATTGAAAGAATATATCCCAATAGACTTGAAGTACTTTACTGAAGGATACATAGCTATTTAAAATTACCAATTAAACCCCCGAAAATTCTGTTGGAAGAGACCAAAATCATTGAAAACCTATTTAAAGCGTGATCCAAATACATGCAAATTTACTCTATATTTACTGTTGATTAAGTATTTTAGTCACTATAAATTAATAATACCTTTACTATAAATACTGTAAAACAGTTCATTATATAATTTAGTCATTATATATAGCATAATTTAGCACATTTTCACTTAGTATATCTATTTTAGGTTAGAGGACCTTATACCCGCATATGTTGACTCTGTCTTACTAACGTACTTCATAGTAATTTTGTATTCAGCAGAACACATTTTGTGATGTTAGCTTTAATTTTAGAATAAATCGGAGTTGGTAAATTGCGTCCCACAAAAAAAGTCATATTCATATACTATGTAAACTGCGGCCCATCGCCCATGTACTTTTAAAACATACGTAAATTGCGTTCCGGGTATACTCGGAATGTACATAAACTGCGGCCAGGGATATTTCGATTTCTGGTCGGCTGTACAATTTAATGATAAGTATTAATTTTTTATTGATAATAATAATATGTTCATAAATATTATATTATACTATAGCAGCCAGTGTGCATTTGATCGAAGAAGGTCTTACGCTCGAGGTTTTACGTCAATTTATAGCTTACATCATTTTTAAATTTAATAAAAATAGATGTTATGAAAAGCGAAAGGAATAAAACGTTAATGGTTTACTATTATTCAATTTATAGATAAGAATATTACCAAAGTTATCGAATAAGATTTTATTGACATTATAATTTCAAAGTTAGTTAAGATCATTTTAAAGTTGAAAAATTTTTTATAGGTATAATTCACTTTGAAATGATAATATCAATAAAGGCCTATGTTATAACCTGGTTGATATTCTAAGTTTTATAATAGGTAAATTTACTTTAATGTTAAAACTAACAATTTATAATGGATATTACTGAACGCAAACTTGCTATGTAAAACGGAGACACCACATATTCTTATGCTGGTGTAGCGTCCTCTTAAAGTTAATCAATTTATTTTGAAATTGTATTGTGCATAGTAAAATTCATATATGTATTAAATGTAAAATGTAACATTTTTTGATTTAAATCAAAGTAATTAACATTGTTATATTTATCGTTTATATACATTAATTTGTTCAAATCTGATAGACTAATATCTATAAAAAAAAATAATTTTATACATATATGTGTAGTTTTTAGATTTTTTTTTAGTTTCAATATATAAACTACTATTATGCTAATGCCAAATATGTGATATGACTGATACGTTTGTAGTTTTAATCGGTAATATGTCTTTTTGCTTAACAAATATATAAATTATAGAGCTTAGCGTAACAACTAAATTATTATATTAAAATGCTACCTTTGATTAACATTAAATATAAAATTAAAATCGCTGTTTCTCGATACTTATTTTATTTTTTTCAAGTTGAGAGATCATATTTCATGTATTTATTACAATTATATTGTCAACATTTTCATTATTTTTCAGAATAATACGAAAATGTATTTAAAAATTATGAAAACGGAAATTTTCAAGCAAATCCAGTTTTTGACGAATTCGAATTTGTTATTTTCGCTGAAATTATGAATTTAAGGAAAGTTATATAGTGTAGTGGACCAACAACTAGATGTTGATGCAGTGTGATGATGTCGAGTTGAATAAATAAAGTTCATGAAAATATTTCAAAATATTATTTAAGTGTTTCTTTTTCTCAAAATATTTCTAAGTCCAAATGACAATAGATTTTGATGTAGACTGACGTGAAGGTGCTCGCGCTAACTCTGGTAAAATCACGTCTGCCGGAGTCCTATCTACTCTCCAGCACCCCTTTATATAACAGGTTACCCCCGTCCTACTTCTCATGTTCCTTCTGGCCTAATTCAAGTGCGTCATTACGTTTTCACGTTATTACTCATTTTAGGATGTATATGCGATGATTATATCATAAGAAGGTGTCCGGTGACGCTCTGCCCACGCGCAGGTGGTCAACCGCAATCATTGCGTCTGAGTTTCCAAGAATTCGAAATAAATAATATCAAATATGATTATAGGCCTACGGTTAGATTAATGCATCGCGGGGATCGTTCATCTCCCAATTACGATGGTTAAAGTCATAGTGGTTGTCACCCCTTTATTATTATCGTCCCCGGTGCCTAATGCGTTACCATTCAGTATAATGGATACCTTCTCATTATATGTTAAACGTTTATTTCTACGTCGTAGTATCCTTATTGTGTTTTATGTTATTCTAATACTTATGCTTACGTCGCAACATCCTTATTATGTCTTATATAGGTAGTTATATTATTAGTATGAGATATCAGAGCACGTAGCAATATTGAGACTAAAATCATTGATTTTATTTGTATACCTAAGCAGTTATTAAAAATTATATAATTTTAAAAATATTTTGTTTCTTTTTGTAGTATTTATAAATATTTGAAACGTTCTATTTTTTTCAATTAATGTCTTATTCAATAACTATTATTCTTTTTTTAATAATAAAAAGTATTTTATTTATAATTTTTACAGCTAAAAATTGAAAATTTATTACATGGTTTTTCATCAATTATTTTGTCGACGTTAACAATCTCAATAATAAAAAAGGACAATGTTTTTATAGTCATTTCAATTTTAAAATTTCAATGTTTTTTTTTTTTTTAAGTATATGATTTTATTGTAATACCTATTCCAAAAATAATATTCAATATTATCGCCGATTTCATATCTGACGCTCACTTGCTATTATTGCACTCCAAGTCACACAAAAATAGTTTTTTATTAGCTTTTTGATAACTTAAACCTAAGACCTAACTAGACGAATAAATGGAATGACGTAATAATGTGATATACAATGTATTATTAAATTTTATACTTAATTGTATATATGTTAAGGTCAAAGTAGAAAAAATGGTCATTCTAAACACTGATTGGACATTGTATACAATTAACGTAATATTCAGGCACTATAAATTATAAACAGGGCTCATAACTTCTAGCATTTGCATATTTTTTTGAGAGAATTTTGAGATACTCAGATGAGCTATAAATTTATTTAAAATGATCAAGAAGCTAAATATGAAACTTTATGTTGCATAGTTTTGCATATTTCAAAGTGCTATTTTTCTTTTTTTCTATTTTGCGACATTATTTTTGCATAGTTTTCATTTATTTATTTTTTCAATTCCGTAACCTTTCGATATTTTTGTTAATAATAACAACTAATAAGTAATTATAGTCGTATTGATTATTTATATTAGTACCTAATTAATTCATGTATATAACTATATGAGTTTAGGCGATGTGGTAGCGAGAGTGTACTTCCGAAACTTGGTAATCTCATCGATAAAGAAACCAATTTTTTTTTTAATAATAAAAGCTTGATAATTTTTTTTTGTACAAATTTTTTTCTTCACATATTAGTATTTTTAGTGCATATTTAAGCGCTTGTATGAATATTTTTTGGAGAGTATTATTGTGCTTATAACAACCTTTTTTAGAGCAATAAGTTATGAGCCCTGATTATAAATATTTATTTTCTATACAGAGTCCTAAAACTGGTGCGGACATTGTGTATCGTGTAAATACGTATAGGTACTAAACGTATATAAGTTTATTTTATTACCTTTTCATAGGAGATAATTATTATCGATTTGAACTGAGAGAAGTATAATTTAATAATCAGGTTAAAAATCTTACGCCCTTTGACTTATAAACGTGCTAAGGACTTAAGTATATATATTATTCCGGCGGTTCCCAGCCTATAGGACACGGGCCGCACGAAACTAGGTCATGAACCATATATAATATTAACATTAATAACGTATTAAAATAATATTATTAAATATTTTTATTATATAAATATATTATATACATACGTATATAGATGTGCTATTAGTTATTATTGGATCTCGAAGATTTAGTTTGGTTGTTATGGTTTGCAGTTACAAATTAGGTACAACCATAGGTAAACTGCAATATTATTACAGTAGAAATCAGTTTACAATTTGCAAGGAACAGTGTTTTAGTATAGATGATGTATCTGACATTCGATTTTCACTTAGAGAAGTAGCTAGGATTGAAAAATAGTTGATTGATGTCATTAACATAACTAATTAACGCATTAACAATATTTCAGCCTTAACTACGTACCAACACGGCACGGATACACGATCAAACGTAATGCGATAAACATTTTAGCTGTTTTCACTGAGTCGAAAAAATTATAACTAATACATACTCAACACTATTATACTAACCAGTAATCACTAATAATAAGTTTAATAGTTTTATATTTTAATAAATGCATTTATACATTATAATTTTTTATATTAATATATTGTTGTTAAATTATCAATTCATAACCTTTAAACAGAACTTTGTATTCATAAAATAGCAGTGTTATTAATGTTCCTTTTATTTAGGAATCCGTTCAATTTCTCGATCATCTAATATAAATATGAATTTGCTTAGTTCTTTGTTCATTTAATATTAATTAAAATTCGTTCAATTCTATCGTTCCTATAAAAAAGGAATTCATTCTTTATCTCGTTCCTCTAAAAATGTATTTGGTTCCTCACTTTAGTTAACATTAATACTTTATAAAATTATTTTATTATACATCCTAAATATTTTTATTTTAGCGGGTACAAAAGATTATTTCAAATATTTCTCAAATAGTAAATAATAAATATAAATATTATACTTTATAGGTACTATACATTTACTTAAAAAATTTAGCATTCATTTTTATTATTACAAATATAAAATGTAATGTAAATTTCAATGTACTAAATAGTTTATTATAATAAAAATGTATAATAAATAAGTAATAACACAGTTCAATTTCAAAACATTTTTGAGAAGAACAAAAATAATTCATTCATTATTTCAAAGCTATTAATGTTTTTGAAAAATATTTTTTTAAATAATTTTTAAGTTTTTTTCTTTTTGAATACAATATTCATTTTTAATTTCACCAAAATATTTTTCGAACTATTTCGATACATAAAAATCGAAATTCTATAAAGTATTGTTTTTGAGTTAAGTATTTTAAGCATAGGTAAATGAAATAGGTAGTAAATCAACAGAGGGAAGTATCCCTCTACCTCACCACGCAAACCATACTTTAATACTTATAAGTTATAATACATATACAAATCGTCTGAATTTCGATTTTTAAATATTAAAATACTTCGAAAAATATTCCCTATGAAGAAAAAAATTATTTTAATTAAAAAACTAATAAATACATAAAAAAATTGTTAATAAAATTAGTTAGTTATAATTTTAAAGATTTTTATTATTCATCCGTTATTTTATTTTAAGTTTTTATTACATTAAATTTCAAGAGAATAATTATTAAATATTTATCTATTGTTAAACTAATAATACTTGAGTTTATAGTATAAAATTAAAGCTTGCAAACAAATATTATATGTTCATTATTTTTTAAAGCATAAAAGTCCCGTAAAACCCTTTTCTCGTGACATCTGACGTTGAAAAAAACTGAATAAACGTTCTTAAACGTTTCTTACGTGTACCTATTGATTTAATATTTTAATATTGATTTTGTCAAAAATTTAAGTTTTGCGAAAAATATTCGTTTTTCCATAATTTTGTTTTAAAATAGTTTTTAAAAGAGAAAAAAATTTTAATTTAAATCAAGTAGCAAAGCGTGAGGAAATGTTGAAAAAATAAAACAATATTAATGATAGGTTCGGAATTAGTAAATTGGATCCCAGAAAAAATGATTGTAAGTTGAGTCCCGCAAAAAAGTTAAATATAGTACGTCAAATTATATAATAATGGTATAAATTATTTAAATAATAAATATAAATAAATTTTCGTGTTGCCAAAAACATTTTTAACAATTCCTACGAACACTGTATCGTACTATCGTGTGAAACAAACTTTTCACATTTACGGCGTTTAAAAACATATCTGTGTACGATAATGGGTCAAGACCGTCTCGGTAGTTTATCTTTATTATAAATTAAAAAAAATCAATTCAATGAAGTAAAAAAAGTTGTTGTCGAGTTCAATAGCAGCGTATCAGTTTCTGGACGCCGCTTAGCTTTGGCACACTTAATAATTTTTCAAAATAAATATAACTATGTAAAATCTAAGAATAATAAATGTAGATTTTATTACTCATCTAATATACTAGTTATTATTATTTGTTATGTTATGTTTATGCTTTGCAGTACGCACTCAGAGGGGCTCCAATACCCTTTACTTGTCACTACTCACTATAGTACGCACTATTTTAGAATATGGTATGATGGTTTGGCACCCATACTTGGCGAATGACCAGTTGAGATTAGAAAGAGTCCAGAATAGGTTTCTATCACATAATAATATCTCTTTTTACTTAAGTTCGAGCATCCGCAGCATGACTACTCACCAGTGCTTTTAAAACTAAACACGCTTTCTTCTCGTCGTATTGACGCTGATTTCCGTTTTATTCAAGGACTACTCAATGGATCAATTGATGCCGTAGATCTTCTTTCCTCTATTAATTTCCGTGTTTCAATCTACCCTTCAAGACATAATTCACCCTTTCTTATCCCTTCACACTCCACCGCCTATATGGTTATAATCATCTTTTGCACCACATGCTTCGTTGTGTCAATAATGCTTTATAGTCACTTTGTATCTATTTGTTCTTTTTATTTTTAATTATCTGTCTATATATTACTATATATTTAATGCTGTATTTTCTTTATAATTGTTTAGTCTCAGCTATTATGATGGTTAATTTAATTGTTCTGTTATTATTCTCCCAATTTATGTATTTTACATAATTATATTTTGTAATAACCGTTTGGCGTAAATATAATAATAAATGAATATTTGGTTGGAGGGGACCAAGTCAAATTGTTCACAAAACTTTATAACAAAAATATAATATGTACATGATATGTTCATAGGAAAGGGGGGCTGGAGCCGCTCCTATTTGCACCTGCTACAATTTAATGGTATTACGCCAATGTCAGGGACTTGACTTACTGTCATGATACCAATATATCACACGATATATTGATATCATAATTTATTATAATATAATAGTGCAAATTTATAAGTAATATTAAATATTCTATTCTAACAGTTATACTATTTATATAACAAAAATCTTGTAAGAAAGTGAACCGCCTTTTACAAATAAACTATAAATTTACATAGTCATACTTTAATAAAAATCATATTACCTAGTATCTACATTACCAACTACCTTTTTATACTCGGGAATCAACTTACCGCTTTCAAAATGAAAGCAAATTGACATGGACCCAATTTCCTTAGCCCCAATAGGTTTTACATAGGTATATTTAGACGATGTCATTAATACACAGAAATAAGCAAACTTTAAATTAAAAACCAACCACAATTACGAGTTTGCGGTGGTCAGTGAATAATTCAATGCGATCACACAAAGGTAATATGACAATTATAATAAACATTAAACAGCTATGTTATATATTTATTGAAAAATAAATTGTACAGTTATTAGTTTAATTAAATATTGTTTTAGTGTAAATATTAAGTCGATGTGAATTTTATTTTATCTTGATACTTTGTACATTTGTTATTTACTTATTCAGTAATGAAATTTCTTATGTTACTTATAATTTAATATTTAATAAGACTGACAAGATTTTGATTAAAATATGACAATGTAAATAATAAATATATAGCTTATTTGTTAAAGGCGGTTCACGTTCTTATACGATATTTGTTATGTAAATAGTGTATGTAGTGTAATTGTTAGAATAGAATATTTAATACCTATTACTTATAAATTAGTATTATTATATTATAAAAGGGTGGGCAAGTGGGTATCGCTCTGATGTATAGTAAAAATGGAGTGTAGCCGAGTAGGTCTCTATAATGAATGTTTTAAATTTGAATGCAATGACAGGTGTGTTTTTAAACGCTGTAAACATGAAAAGTTTCTTTCACACGATATAGTATTCGTAGGAATTGTTAAAAATGATTTTTACAACACGAAAATGTATTTATATCTATTATTTATCTAGAGCATGTATTATAAACCACATATATTTTCATTTATACCATTTATGCAATATGTATACCGTAATTTTAAAATTTAACGTACTATATTTAATTTTTTTCCGGTATTCGTCGTTCTACAATTTTTTCTGGAATCCAATTTACCAATCTCAAACATATCATTATAATATTGTACTTATAATTGTTTTATTTTTTTTTAACATTTCCTCGAGCTTTGCTACTAGTTTAAAATTAAAATTCTCTCTGCTTTTAAAAATAATTTGTGTCACCACACTTTAAAGACATGTTTTAATGTACCTATATAATTTTAACGGAAAATCGAAAATAGTTATTTTGTTACTTACTAATGTAGTACCTATAAAGTTATTTCAATCTTTTTTTTTCTTTTGTCATAATTTGTTCAAGTTTATAGAAGTTAGCTTATTTTTTTCTACAACTTCGTCTAATTTTGCACAATCCACAGCAATAACCTTGTAACTCATTTTTCTTATTAAATATAATGGGTCAACGAATACATAATATATTAGGTATACAGATTGTAAGCGTTTAGACGTATTATCAAAGGTATACACTAGACGTCAATAGGTAACATTTGAAATTTTTAAGTCATATAAACTATCATCAAAATATTAGGAAACGTAATATTTCTATTCCCATTACAATATGAATTAGTGATGACTGATGAGCAAACAAAAAACTTGCAATAATTTTAATTAAATCAGGAATACCAATTTAATTTTTTTTAATATCTATAGGTGGTTTTATCAATGATGATTTCATAATTAGAATTAAATTTCCATTTGGAATAAAAGATACTAAGATATATTTAGAAGCCATAAACAGTAAAAAAGTAAAAAAATGTAAAATCTTTTCGTTATAATATTTAATTTCAGTTATCCTTCTGTCGTCTCAATGAAAACGGAAAAATGAAAAATGAAATATAAAATATTATTATTATCGTTAAAATTGGTACAATAATTATATTCAATACTATGGCTCACGTGGGATTAACGTCTAACTATAACCTAACTTATACAAGTAATACGGAAAGTTATTCGTTATTAGTATTATTATTATTACTTACTTATTTTATTATTTTATATTATGTAATTATTTTTATAACGAATAAATCAATCATGTATGATATTAAAGTCCAACGACGTAATAACAACATATATGAGCCTTAGTCGTGGCTAAATAGACTTGCATGGATGGAATAGGACGAATATCATTACAGACATTATATTTTTTATCGCATTGTGGTGAACTAACCAGCAACTGATTACTTGAGTGGTATAGCCATGGTATATGATTAAATAGTGCAGATATTTTTGTATAAGTGTAGTTTATTGATAAATAAATTATATCGTAAATTATTCTGAGTGTGATTTAATTAGAAAATTTGACTAAGTCACAGGGATTGAATCGTGATGACATCTGACGTGAAGGTGCTCGTGCTGACTCTGGTGGATCACGTCTGCCGGAGGACTCTCCAGGACCCCCTTAT
This sequence comes from Rhopalosiphum nymphaeae, assembly GCA_036289425.1. Classification (NCBI taxonomy): domain Eukaryota; kingdom Metazoa; phylum Arthropoda; class Insecta; order Hemiptera; family Aphididae; genus Rhopalosiphum; species Rhopalosiphum nymphaeae. The sequence goes on along the minus strand of JAZAQC010000007.1, from coordinate 9,152,400 downwards.
ATAGTAGAGTCCCCCCTACCTATTTCCTGTTGTCCCTTTGGTCAACGGATGTAACTCATTTGTAGTTCATGCACTGTTTACGTGGTTTAGGATTCTGTGAACGTGCGATGACCTAATTAGTTGCGCGTCACTATTATAATTATTACATATTGCTATTACTAGTATTATCTAGGATATTTAGAATATGTAGAAAAACACCATACCTAAAAAAGATGTATAATCCTAATTAATTGTAGGCCTAATAATCTTTCTAATAATTTTTTTTAATAACCTATTCTTTTCATATGTCTTCAAAACATGTTTTCGTTATTATAATAATTAAGTATTACTATTATTATTATTAATAGTGATACTCCTAGATTATCCAAGATGTCAGAGAACGTAGCACCTGTCCACGAAAAAAAAGGTTTATGTTCTCAAGACAGAAATCTTTCGTAGTACAGTGCATAGTCTGTTACATAAATAGTTAAATTACAATAAATACAATACAAGTTGTTAAAACTTGTTTACAATTTTTGATTAATTTTAGTTTGTTTTTTCTTACACGCATGGTTACATTTTTTTTTTTTTTTTTTAATTAATTAATTATACAGTATAATATACGTTGATTACATAATTGAATAAATAGTTTGATTAATATATATATATATGTTGGTTAGTAGTTAAATTATATCTCTTTTAATACAATAAAATATGTGATTAGTTGATATTACAATATTGTAGTTCATAATATAAGTTGATTTAATTTTTACAATAAGATAAATAATACTTAATAATATACTAATAGTATTTCATTAGCATATCTCTCATGGTCTCTTAAATATATATTTTAATTAATATTTTTTGTTTTTTTTTCGTTTAATTATATATATATTTTCCTTTATTACTATATCTCTATTATTTTTATAAATTGATATTTCAATCACACAAAACATTTGTATTTTGTAAATGATAAATTTTAGTTTTTAGAATATGTATTGTGACATTATACATTTATAAATGATAAACCTATTTTATCTTATAAAAAATGAATCATTATTATTGAAATAATTATAAATAATTTTGTAATAAGCGTTTAAAAAAATGAAATGTAGGGATTTTTTTCCGAGATTCGTTAATAATGCAACGTGTATGTCTGTAGGGGTCGACATATTTAAAAGCCTGTCCAAATGGAAGACGCTGGACAATTTTATTATATATATATATATATATGAGTCATAATAAATCATACGATATATTGATATCATAATATATAATAATATAGTAATGTTAGTTTATAAGTAATACTAAATATTCTATTCTAATAGTTACACTATTTACATAACAAATATCGTATAAGAACGTGAACCGCCTTTAACAAATAAGCTATATATTTATTATTTACATTGTCATATTTTAATCAAAATCTTGTCAGTCTTATTAAATATTAAATTATAAGTAACATAAGAAATTTCATTACTGAATAAGTAAATAACAAATGTACAAAGTATCAAGATAAAATAAAATTCACATCGACTTAATATTTACACTAAAACAATATTTAATTAAACTAATAACTGTACAATTTATTTTTCAATAAATATATAACATAGCTGTTTAATGTTTATTATAATTGTCATATTACCTTTGTGTGATCGCATTGAATTATTCACTGACCACCGCAAACTCGTAATTGTGGTTGGTTTTTAATTTAAAGTTTGCTTATTTCTGTGTATTAATGACATCGTCTAAATATACCTATGTAAAACCTATTGGGGCTAAGGAAATTGGGTCCATGTCAATTTGCTTTCATTTTGAAAGCGGTAAGTTGATTCCCGAGTATAAAAAGGTAGTTGGTAATGTAGATACTAGGTAATATGATTTTTATTAAAGTATGACTATGTAAATTTATAGTTTATTTGTAAAAGGCGGTTCACTTTCTTACAAGATTTTTGTTATATAAATAGTATAACTGTTAGAATAGAATATTTAATATTACTTATAAATTTGCACTATTATATTATAATAAATTATGATATCAATATATCGTGTGATATATTGGTATCATGACAGTAAGTCAAGTCCCTGACATTGGCGTAATACCATTAAATTGTAGCAGGTGCAAATAGGAGCGGCTCCAGCCCCCCTTTCCTATGAACATATCATGTACATATTATATTTTTGTTATAAAGTTTTGTGAACAATTTGACTTGGTCCCCTCCAACCAAATATTCATTTATTATTATATTTACGCCAAACGGTTATTACAAAATATAATTATGTAAAATACATAAATTGGGAGAATAATAACAGAACAATTAAATTAACCATCATAATAGCTGAGACTAAACAATTATAAAGAAAATACAGCATTAAATATATAGTAATATATAGACAGATAATTAAAAATAAAAAGAACAAATAGATACAAAGTGACTATAAAGCATTATTGACACAACGAAGCATGTGGTGCAAAAGATGATTATAACAAATATCGTATAAGAACGTGAACCGCCTTTTACAAATAAGCTATATATTTATTATTTACATTGTCATATTTTAATCAAAATCTTATCAGTCTTATTAAATATTAAATTATATGTAACATTAGAAATATCATCACTGAATAAGTAAATAACAAATGTACAAAGTATCAAGGTAAAATAAAATTCACATCGACCTAATATTTACACTAAAACAATATTTAATTATACTAATAACTGTACAATTTATTTTTCAATAAATATATAACATACTTGCGACGATTTGACCTCCAAAAAAATAGTATAAATCGCCTCTCCAAATAGATCATCAGCCTGTACGTTTTTCAGTATCAATTCGCGTAAAAATAGTCGCTGACTCGAACAGATCTTTAATTTTCATTCTTATATACTCCTAAAAATTAATATTCAATACACTGCGAAACAAGAAAGGAATTTCAAAGGTCACAACAGGTAAGAAGTTACATTATCAAATCATTTATCTATCAGTTAATTAATATTCAGCTACACATACGATTAACAAAGATTGGTTTGTCGAGGAACTCTCATGTTATAGAAGTTTACGAATCCCTTGATAGTAATTACTCCTGTCGGAGAAAGTAATATAAATAATATAATAGGCTAACTGTCCATCTCAGTGTTACCTGGTAATTATTTTTATTACATTACCTACTACCTTTTTATACTCGGGAATCAACTTACCGCTTTCAAAATGAAAGCAAATTGTTGTGGACCCAATTTCCTTAGCCCCAAAAGGTTTTACATAGGTATAATTAGACGATGTCATTAATACATAGAAATAAGCAAACTTTAAATTAAAAACCAACCACAGTTACGAGTTTGCGGTGGTCAGTAAATAATCTTAATTCAATGCGATCACACAAAGGTAATATGACAATTATAATAAACATTAAACGGCTATCAGCGTTGGCCCGACTCTGCAGCCCGTGATCACTGCCAAACGACGAAGTGTCGCAATCGTTTCCGCTGCCCATGTTGAGCGCTACATACGCTCATCGGCTATTTACGCATTCCAAATTCCGAATACCGATACGGTAGGTCCTTATACCCGTCAGCGCTCGTCAGTCGTTTTTTTATCGCACATTTGAATACTTGTGGATACTTCACTTAGTGCTTTTGACGAAGTCTTTATCTGAAAGGTATGTTATTCGTTTTATACTATTTCTTTGCGTTAAGAAGATATTGATCAATATCATTGTTTGATTTTTAAATTTTTATAATTAATTTGTGACAATATTCAGACACATTGATGTAATATTCTCTTAATATAATATGTTTCTATTTAATGTTTATTGCTACAGCATGGTTTCGTATTACTTTTCTATTAAATGCGGTACTTATTCTTTTTCTTATCTACGACCCGCCATAAGGGATATTGCTATTTATTTGAAGACCATGTAATTATTTCCAAATTATAATATACCTAACATGTAAAATTATCACCTTAGCATTTTTCGGACAAGTATTATGTTTTCTTACAGACACTAAAATATCCAAATTTTCATGCTACACACATATTCCCAAATCAGTTAAATTTAAAACCTAGCAATAATGATTATGGACTTCTTTAACCAATAACGCATAAGAAAAATTAAATAACAATATGTATATTATTTCATAACTGTGATAACATTGAATTGTTAGTAATTAATTAATTAATATGTTAATTCACTGAAACTAATATTTTAGTAGAATAATTTAAAATGGGATACATACAATGGACAATCAATGGGCAAAGACCTGTAATGGGACTTCCTGAAGTAGTAGCAGATCGTCTGGATTGGCCTTTACTTTCTCAGAAACTTAGAGGATTTAGTCTAATATATGCATTGCAAATACAGCCACCTCTTCTGATGTCACTACAAGCTGCTAGTGATCCGCAGCAAAAGGCTCTTAAACAAGTCCAAATTGCAGAAGTAAGAATTCTTTAGATTAATCATACTATTTACACATATTAACTATATGCAATGTTTTTTAAAGGTACGAAAAGTCGCAGAAGGACTCAAAACTTTGGGTGCAGGTAATATATAATTTATATATCAAGTCTGTGTTAGGTATATTAGTATTTTAGTCTTAAATCTAAATGATTAAATGTTTGTCTTAAAATTTTATGAATTTAAGTTCACTTTTTTTTTAGAGTACCTCTATCTAAGTTATTCTTGTTGTTATTATTTATACAATTTAACAAATTGTTTTCATTTAATTGCTTTTTTTATTTGATTTCATAGTAACTCATAATAATAATTATTATTTTACATTTATAAAAACCTCCTTAGGAGATACAATGGTGCAAATCGAAGATGAAGACGAATTCATCAAGAACATTTTTGGACGCCAAGACCTCACTGTTTATTAGAAAACAGGGTATTATATACTTTAAATAAACTTTTTTTTATTATATTATTTATGTACTTGTCTTTAATAATTTATGAAAATAAAAATTTTAAAATACTAGAGCCGGATTGTATATATGAAAAATAATCACTTTGAACATTTAATAAATAAATAGTAATGGCTATTAACTTAATGTTCTCTTAAAAATCTAATGTCCCATAACTTGTCTGTTAAATTATTTAACCGTTATATTGATCAATTTTTCATGCAATCCAGCTTAGTTTGTATCAGGATTATAACTTATAATAAACATGCCTTCAATTATTTCCCTTACTACAATCACTGGGGAATTTTATTAATTTTAAATCATCTGTGATGAACTTTAAAATAATATTGATAGTATTTATATGAGGAATTAGATTTTAAGGAATAAGTTATTAAATTTAAAAATGTATTAAATACACCCCTTATCCCGTTAAGTCATATTTATTTTTAATATTAAATACATATTTATTTTTTTGTTTATATTTAAAAGGTTCAAATGAAGACACCATTGCCTGACAAAATCACACAAATAATGAATAAAATTATTTGTAAGGAAACTTCAATCAAATCATTCACACATAAACCACCGAACCAGATCAAATATTTACTTAAAGCTGTTCTACTATTACTTTCAAAAATAATCAATAATTTTTCAAACAAGTTATAAATTATTTGTACTTAACATAATATGTATTTAAAATATTGGTGTAGATTTTGTTTTGTCTTGGTAAATAATTAAAAAAATATTAAATTATTAAATAGTGTTTAATTTATATCCATTATTCTATTTTAATTTTAGAAATACTCAACATTAAATTAATTAATAAATGTAAAATTAAAATGGTTCATTTCATAATCTTATGTTAGCCCTTAATATTTTGTGCAAAAAATTAACTTATTATTTTCTTGCATGCTATTTAAGTAACAAAAAATGCATTACTTTAAATTTATTAATTGTATTTTTTTTTAGTAAATGTATAAGAGATTTGATTAAAAAAAAAAAAAACGACACTTTATTATTTAATTATTTGCTTGATAAAGTTGTAAGTAAAGTATAAAGAAATTTAATTGTTTGCATCCCTAAGCTATTTTTCATGTTATATCTTGAGACATATGATACAGACTTACAATCCATGTACTATGTTTTTGACTCTAATTTATAATACACAGTTTCTATTATGCTATATCAAGTTGCATTGTATAATTTAAACAAAACCTCAATATGTTAAAATAATACAATCAATTTAAATTGTACATATTAATGAAAAAAAACATGTGGTAAGAATACAGGGATGAAGAAAATCTTCTTACATCAATCTTTGAGATATTTTGAGATAGTTTTATATTACAAAGATAATTTGGTGGTTATTAACGCCAACCGACACATTTGGGTTGCATAAATTGTCCAATAAAAATATATTGGTGTTAAACACGACACCAAGATTTGTGTAGATGTTTAAGCTTATCTACGAAATAGTACAAGAAAAAACTATTAAAATAATTAAAAATTTCTGCTTTTTAATATAGTACACATTTTCACTAAACATATAATGTTATGAATCCAACTCGCTAATAACACTAAACAATAGTTACATTAAATCAATAATATGTTTGAAACATTTAACATTAAATCCACGAAAAAAACATCAATTGAAATAAGTCTTTTTGAATAACATTAATTTTAGTTATGTCTAAACTGGAAACTAATAGTGAATAAATGTAGTAAAATAAATAAGATTTTAGTCGAAAACTCGAGTTTCAAGAATGGCAATATCAAGATTCACGTGTTTATTGAACATTTAATTAGATAATTAACAATCTCAATTGATACGCTTCTATAATATTAGTGTCAAAAGTAAATAATAACTATTACACGTACTAGAAATAAAATCATTGATGTTTAACAGTAAGTTCTAGTTCATTGTTGATCTAGGATGTTAACAGCTTCACAAGTTGAATAATTGCGTCTTCAGTCATCATCATACTCTGAATGGTCTACTGTATTGCTTTCTGAAAAAAATGTATTCAGTTAGATGTGTATAATGGATAATATAAAAAACAATATAAATCACCAAACTGAGACAGATGTTGAAATGAATATTACTACAAATGACTACACTAAATTATTGATTATTAGTAACAATTAAAAACCTAAGCAATGCTCAAACTATATAATTAAAATAAAATATTACTCTACAAATTGCAAATGAATCTTTAGTATCATGTAGAAAGTAAACTGCAAAAAGATATGAGCAAAATGTAATCACTTTTGATAAGAAGAAATAATTGTGATAAGTCATAAATGATAGTGATAGTCCACAAGTATTGTGGGATAAATGTAAAATGTTAGTGAAAGAAAAAACTATTAAAATAATTAAAATTTTCTGCTTTTTAATGTAGTACACATTTTCACTAAACATATAATGTTATGAATCCAACTCGCTAATAACACTAAACAATTGTTACATTAAATCAATAATATGTTTGAAACATTTTACATTAAATCCACGAAAAAAACATCAATTGAAATAAGTCTATTTGAATAACATTAATTTTAGTTATGTCTAAACTGGAAACTAATAGTGAATAAATGTAGTAAAATAAATAAGATTTTAATCGAAAACTCGAGTTTCAAGAATGGCAATATCAAGATTCACATGTTTATTGAACATTTAATTAGATAATTAACAATCTCAATTGATACGCTTCTATAATATTAGTGTCAAAAGTAAATAATAACTATTATACGTACTAGAAATAAAATCATTGATGTTTAACAGTAAGTTCTAGTTCATTGTTGATCTAGGATGTTAACAGCTTCACAAGTTGAATAATTGCGTCTTCAGTCATCATCATACTCTGAATGGTCTACTGTATTGCTTTCTAAAAAAAATGTATTCAGTTAGATGTGTATAATGGATAATATAAAAAACAATATAAATCACCAAACTGAGACAGATGTTGAAATGAATATTACTACAAATGACTATACTAAATTATTGATTATTAGTAACAATTAAAAACCTAAGCAATGCTCAAACTACATAATTAAAATAAAATATTACTCCATAAATTGCAAATAAATCTTTAGTATCACGTAGAATGTAAACTGCAAAAAGATATGAAGCAAAATGTAATCACATTTAATAAGAAGTAAGAAATGTGTAAAATAATAAAAGATAGTGATAGTCCACCAGTATGGTGCAATAAAGTAAAATGGTATTGAAAGAATAAACCATTAAAATAATTAAAAATTTCTGAGTTTGAATATAGTAGACAATATCATTGTACATGTATTGTTATGAATCCAACTAGCTAATAACACTAAACAATTGTTACATTAAATCAATAATATGTTTGAAACATTTTACATTAAATCCACGAAAAAAACATCAATTGAAATAAGTCTATTTGAATAACATTAATTTTTGTTATGATTAAACTGGAATCTAATAGTGAATAAATGTAGTAAAATAAATAAGATTTTAATCGAAAACTCGAGTTTCAGGAATGGCAATATCAAGATTCACGTGTTTATTGAACATTTAATTAGGTAATTAACAATATCAATTGATACTCTTCTATAATATTAGTGTCAAAAGTAAATAATAACTATTACACGTACTAGAAATAAAATCATTGATGTTTAACAGTAAGTTCTAGTTCATTGTTGATCTAGGATGTTAACAGCTTCACAAGTTGAATAATTGCGTCTTCAGTCATCATCATACTCTGAATGGTCTACTGTATTGCTTTCTGAAAAAAATGTATTCAGTTAGATGTGTATAATGGATAATATAAAAAACAATATAAATCACCAAACTGAGACAGATGTTGAAATGAATATTACTACAAATGACTACACTAAATTATTGATTATTAGTAACAATTAAAAACCTAAGCAATGCTCAAACTATATAATTAAAATAAAATATTTACAAATTGCAAATGAATCTTTAGTATCATGTAGAAAGTAAACTGCAAAAAGATATGAGCAAAATGTAATCACTTTTGATAAGAAGAAATAATTGTGATAAGTCATAAATGATAGTGATAGTCCACAAGTATTGTGGGATAAATGTAAAATGTTAGTGAAAGAAAAAACTATTAAAATAATTAAAATTTTCTGCTTTTTAATATAGTACACATTTTCACTAAACATATAATGTTATGAATCCAACTCGCTAATAACACTAAACAATAGTTACATTAAATCAATAATATGTTTGAAACATTTAACATTAAATCCACGAAAAAAACATCAATTGAAATAAGTCTTTTTGAATAACATTAATTTTAGTTATGTCTAAACTGGAAACTAATAGTGAATAAATGTAGTAAAATAAATAAGATTTTAGTCGAAAACTCGAGTTTCAAGAATGGCAATATCAAGATTCACGTGTTTATTGAACATTTAATTAGATAATTAACAATCTCAATTGATACGCTTCTATAATATTAGTGTCAAAAGTAAATAATAACTATTACACGTACTAGAAATAAAATCATTGATGTTTAACAGTAAGTTCTAGTTCATTGTTGATCTAGGATGTTAACAGCTTCACAAGTTGAATAATTGCGTCTTCAGTCATCATCATACTCTGAATGGTCTACTGTATTGCTTTCTGAAAAAAATGTATTCAGTTAGATGTGTATAATGGATAATATAAAAAACAATATAAATCACCAAACTGAGACAGATGTTGAAATGAATATTACTACAAATGACTACACTAAATTATTGATTATTAGTAACAATTAAAAACCTAAGCAATGCTCAAACTATATAATTAAAATAAAATATTACTCTACAAATTGCAAATGAATCTTTAGTATCATGTAGAAAGTAAACTGCAAAAAGATATGAGCAAAATGTAATCACTTTTGATAAGAAGAAATAATTGTGATAAGTCATAAATGATAGTGATAGTCCACAAGTATTGTGGGATAAATGTAAAATGTTAGTGAAAGAAAAAACTATTAAAATAATTAAAATTTTCTGCTTTTTAATGTAGTACACATTTTCACTAAACATATAATGTTATGAATCCAACTCGCTAATAACACTAAACAATTGTTACATTAAATCAATAATATGTTTGAAACATTTTACATTAAATCCACGAAAAAAACATCAATTGAAATAAGTCTATTTGAATAACATTAATTTTAGTTATGTCTAAACTGGAAACTAATAGTGAATAAATGTAGTAAAATAAATAAGATTTTAATCGAAAACTCGAGTTTCAAGAATGGCAATATCAAGATTCACATGTTTATTGAACATTTAATTAGATAATTAACAATCTCAATTGATACGCTTCTATAATATTAGTGTCAAAAGTAAATAATAACTATTATACGTACTAGAAATAAAATCATTGATGTTTAACAGTAAGTTCTAGTTCATTGTTGATCTAGGATGTTAACAGCTTCACAAGTTGAATAATTGCGTCTTCAGTCATCATCATACTCTGAATGGTCTACTGTATTGCTTTCTAAAAAAAATGTATTCAGTTAGATGTGTATAATGGATAATATAAAAAACAATATAAATCACCAAACTGAGACAGATGTTGAAATGAATATTACTACAAATGACTATACTAAATTATTGATTATTAGTAACAATTAAAAACCTAAGCAATGCTCAAACTACATAATTAAAATAAAATATTACTCCATAAATTGCAAATAAATCTTTAGTATCACGTAGAATGTAAACTGCAAAAAGATATGAAGCAAAATGTAATCACATTTAATAAGAAGTAAGAAATGTGTAAAATAATAAAAGATAGTGATAGTCCACCAGTATGGTGCAATAAAGTAAAATGGTATTGAAAGAATAAACCATTAAAATAATTAAAAATTTCTGAGTTTGAATATAGTAGACAATATCATTGTACATGTATTGTTATGAATCCAACTAGCTAATAACACTAAACAATTGTTACATTAAATCAATAATATGTTTGAAACATTTTACATTAAATCCACGAAAAAAACATCAATTGAAATAAGTCTATTTGAATAACATTAATTTTTGTTATGATTAAACTGGAATCTAATAGTGAATAAATGTAGTAAAATAAATAAGATTTTAATCGAAAACTCGAGTTTCAGGAATGGCAATATCAAGATTCACGTGTTTATTGAACATTTAATTAGGTAATTAACAATATCAATTGATACTCTTCTATAATATTAGTGTCAAAAGTAAATAATAACTATTACACGTACTAGAAATAAAATCATTGATGTTTAACAGTAAGTTCTAGTTCATTGTTGATCTAGGATGTTAACAGCTTCACAAGTTGAATAATTGCGTCTTCAGTCATCATCATACTCTGAATGGTCTACTGTATTGCTTTCTGAAAAAAATGTATTCAGTTAGATGTGTATAATGGATAATATAAAAAACAATATAAATCACCAAACTGAGACAGATGTTGAAATGAATATTACTACAAATGACTACACTAAATTATTGATTATTAGTAACAATTAAAAACCTAAGCAATGCTCAAACTATATAATTAAAATAAAATATTTACAAATTGCAAATGAATCTTTAGTATCATGTAGAAAGTAAACTGCAAAAAGATATGAGCAAAATGTAATCACTTTTGATAAGAAGAAATAATTGTGATAAGTCATAAATGATAGTGATAGTCCACAAGTATTGTGGGATAAATGTAAAATGTTAGTGAAAGAAAAAACTATTAAAATAATTAAAATTTTCTGCTTTTTAATATAGTACACATTTTCACTAAACATATAATGTTATGAATCCAACTCGCTAATAACACTAAACAATAGTTACATTAAATCAATAATATGTTTGAAACATTTAACATTAAATCCACGAAAAAAACATCAATTGAAATAAGTCTTTTTGAATAACATTAATTTTAGTTATGTCTAAACTGGAAACTAATAGTGAATAAATGTAGTAAAATAAATAAGATTTTAGTCGAAAACTCGAGTTTCAAGAATGGCAATATCAAGATTCACGTGTTTATTGAACATTTAATTAGATAATTAACAATCTCAATTGATACGCTTCTATAATATTAGTGTCAAAAGTAAATAATAACTATTACACGTACTAGAAATAAAATCATTGATGTTTAACAGTAAGTTCTAGTTCATTGTTGATCTAGGATGTTAACAGCTTCACAAGTTGAATAATTGCGTCTTCAGTCATCATCATACTCTGAATGGTCTACTGTATTGCTTTCTGAAAAAAATGTATTCAGTTAGATGTGTATAATGGATAATATAAAAAACAATATAAATCACCAAACTGAGACAGATGTTGAAATGAATATTACTACAAATGACTACACTAAATTATTGATTATTAGTAACAATTAAAAACCTAAGCAATGCTCAAACTATATAATTAAAATAAAATATTACTCTACAAATTGCAAATGAATCTTTAGTATCATGTAGAAAGTAAACTGCAAAAAGATATGAGCAAAATGTAATCACTTTTGATAAGAAGAAATAATTGTGATAAGTCATAAATGATAGTGATAGTCCACAAGTATTGTGGGATAAATGTAAAATGTTAGTGAAAGAAAAAACTATTAAAATAATTAAAATTTTCTGCTTTTTAATATAGTACACATTTTCACTAATCATATAATGTTATGAATCCAACTCGCTAATAACACTAAACAATTGTTACATTAAATCAATAATATGTTTGAAACATTTTACATTAAATCCACGAAAAAAACATCAATTGAAATAAGTCTATTTGAATAACATTAATTTTAGTTATGTCTAAACTGGAAACTAATAGTGAATAAATGTAGTAAAATAAATAAGATTTTAATCGAAAACTCGAGTTTCAAGAATGGCAATATCAAGATTCACATGTTTATTGAACATTTAATTAGATAATTAACAATCTCAATTGATACGCTTCTATAATATTAGTTTCAAAAGTAAATAATAACTATTACACGTACTAGAAATAAAATCATTGATGTTTAACAGTAAGTTCTAGTTCATTGTTGATCTAGGATGTTAACAGCTTCACAAGTTGAATAATTGCGTCTTCAGTCATCATCATACTCTGAATGGTCTACTGTATTGCTTTCTAAAAAAAATGTATTCAGTTAGATGTGTATAATGGATAATATAAAAAACAATATAAATCACCAAACTGAGACAGATGTTGAAATGAATATTACTACAAATGACTACACTAAATTATTGATTATTAGTAACAATTAAAAACCTAAGCAATGCTCAAACTACATAATTAAAATAAAAAATTACTCCATAAATTGCAAATAAATCTTTAGTATCACGTAGAATGTAAACTGCAAAAAGATATGAAGCAAAATGTAATCACATTTAATAAGAAGTAAGAAATGTGTAAAATAATAAAAGATAGTGATAGTCCACCAGTATGGTGCAATAAAGTAAAATGGTATTGAAAGAATAAACCATTAAAATAATTAAAAATTTCTGAGTTTGAATATAGTAGACAATATCATTGTACATGTATTATTATGAATCCAACTCGCTAATAACACTAAACAATTGTTACATTAAATCAATAAAATGTTTGAAACATTTTACATTAAATCCACGAAAAAAACATCAATTGAAATAAGTCTATTTGAATAACATTAATTTTTGTTATGATTAAACTGGAATCTAATAGTGAATAAATGTAGTAAAATAAATAAGATTTTAATCGAAAACTCGAGTTTCAGGAATGGCAATATCAAGATTCACGTGTTTATTGAACATTTAATTAGATAATTAACAATCTCAATTGATACGCTTCTATAATATTAGTGTCAAAAGTAAATAATAACTATTACACGTACTAGAAATAAAATCATTGATGTTTAACAGTAAGTTCTAGTTCATTGTTGATCTAGGATGTTAACAGCTTCACAAGTTGAATAATTGCGTCTTCAGTCATCATCATACTCTGAATGGTCTACTGTATTGCTTTCTGAAAAAAATGTATTCAGTTAGATGTGTATAATGGATAATATAAAAAACAATATAAATCACCAAACTGAGACAGATGTTGAAATGAATATTACTACAAATGACTACACTAAATTATTGATTATTAGTAACAATTAAAAACCTAAGCAATGCTCAAACTATATAATTAAAATAAAATATTTACAAATTGCAAATGAATCTTTAGTATCATGTAGAAAGTAAACTGCAAAAAGATATGAGCAAAATGTAATCACTTTTGATAAGAAGAAATAATTGTGATAAGTCATAAATGATAGTGATAGTCCACAAGTATTGTGGGATAAATGTAAAATGTTAGTGAAAGAAAAAACTATTAAAATAATTAAAATTTTCTGCTTTTTAATATAGTACACATTTTCACTAAACATATAATGTTATGAATCCAACTCGCTAATAACACTAAACAATAGTTACATTAAATCAATAATATGTTTGAAACATTTAACATTAAATCCACGAAAAAAACATCAATTGAAATAAGTCTTTTTGAATAACATTAATTTTAGTTATGTCTAAACTGGAAACTAATAGTGAATAAATGTAGTAAAATAAATAAGATTTTAGTCGAAAACTCGAGTTTCAAGAATGGCAATATCAAGATTCACGTGTTTATTGAACATTTAATTAGATAATTAACAATCTCAATTGATACGCTTCTATAATATTAGTGTCAAAAGTAAATAATAACTATTACACGTACTAGAAATAAAATCATTGATGTTTAACAGTAAGTTCTAGTTCATTGTTGATCTAGGATGTTAACAGCTTCACAAGTTGAATAATTGCGTCTTCAGTCATCATCATACTCTGAATGGTCTACTATATTGCTTTCTAAAAAATATGTATTCAGTTAGATGTGTATAATGGATAATATAAAAAACAATATAAATCACCTAACTGAGACAGATGTTGAAATGAATATTACTACAAATGACTATACTAAATTATTGATTATTAGTAACAATTAAAAACCTAAGCAATGCTCAAACTACATAATTAAAATAAAATATTACTCCATAAATTGCAAATAAATCTTTAGTATCACGTAGAATGTAAACTGCAAAAAGATATGAAGCAAAATGTAATCACATTTAATAAGAAGTAAGAAATGTGTAAAATAATAAAAGATAGTGATAGTCCACCAGTATGGTGCAATAAAGAAAAATGGTATTGAAAGAATAAACCATTAAAATAATTAAAAATTTCTGAGTTTGAATATAGTAGACAATATCATTGTACATGTATTGTTATGAATCCATCTCGCTAATAACAATTAACAATGGTTGCATTAAATCAATAATATGTTTGAAACATTTAACATTAAATCCACGAAAAAAAACATCAATTGAAATAAGTCTACTTGAATAACATTAATTTTTGTTATGTTTAAACTGGAAACTAATAGTGAATAATGTAGTAAAATAAATAAGATTTTAATCGAAAACTCGAGTTTAAGAAATGGCAATATCAAGATTCACGTGTTTATTGAACATTTAATTAGATAATTAACAATCTCAATTGATACGCTTCTATAATATTAGTGTCAAAAGTAAATAATAACTATTACACGTACTAGAAATAAAATCATTGATGTTTAACAGTAAGTTCTAGTTCATTGTTGATCTAGGATGTTAACAGCTTCACAAGTTGAATAATTGCGTCTTCAGTCATCATCATACTCTGAATGGTCTACTGTATTGCTTTCTAAAAAAAATGTATTCAGTTAGATGTGTATAATGGATAATATAAAAAACAATATAAATCACCAAACTGAGACAGATGTTGAAATGAATATTACTACAAATGACTACACTAAATTATTGATTATTAGTAACAATTAAAAACCTAAGCAATGCTCAAACTACATAATTAAAATAAAAAATTACTCCATAAATTGCAAATAAATCTTTAGTATCACGTAGAATGTAAACTGCAAAAAGACATGAAGCAAAATGTAATCACATTTAATAAGAAGTAGAAATGTGTAAAATAATAAAAGTTAGTGATAGTCCACCAGTATGGTGCAATAAAGTAAAATGGTATTGAAAGAATAAACCATTAAAATAATTAAAAATTTCTGAGTTTGAATATAGTAGACAATATCATTGTACATGTATTATTATGAATCCAACTCGCTAATAACACTAAACAATTGTTACATTAAATCAATAAAATGTTTGAAACATTTTACATTAAATCCACAAAAAAAACATGAATTGAAATAAGTCTATTTGAATAACATTAATTTTTGTTATGATTAAACTGGAATCTAATAGTGAATAAATGTAGTAAAATAAATAAGATTTTAATCGAAAACTCGAGTTTCAGGAATGGCAATATCAAGATTCACGTGTTTATTGAACATTTAATTAGATAATTAACAATCTCAATTGATACGCTTCTATAATATTAGTGTCAAAAGTAAATAATAACTATTACACGTACTAGAAATAAAATCATTGATGTTTAACAGTAAGTTCTAGTTCATTGTTGATCTAGGATGTTAACAGCTTCACAAGTTGAATAATTGCGTCTTCAGTCATCATCATACTCTGAATGGTCTACTGTATTGCTTTCTGAAAAAAATGTATTCAGTTATATGTGTATAATGGATAATATAAAAAACAATATAAATCACCAAACTGAGACAGATGTTGAAATGAATATTACTACAAATGACTACACTAAATTATTGATTATTAGTAACAATTAAAAACCTAAGCAATGCTCAAACTATATAATTAAAATAAAATATTACTCTACAAATTGCAAATGAATCTTTAGTATCATGTAGAAAGTAAACTGCAAAAAGATATGAGCAAAATGTAATCACTTTTGATAAGAAGAAATAATTGTGATAAGTCATAAATGATAGTGATAGTCCACAAGTATTGTGGGATAAATGTAAAATGTTAGTGAAAGAAAAAACTATTAAAATAATTAAAAATTTCTGAGTTTGAATATAGTAGACAATATCATTGTACATGTATTGTTATGAATCCAACTCGCTAATAACACTAAACAATTGTTACATTAAATCAATAAAATGTTTGAAACATTTTACATTAAATCCACAAAAAAAACATGAATTGAAATAAGTCTATTTGAATAACTTTAATTTTTGTTATGATTAAACTGGAATCTAATAGTGAATAAATGTAGTAAAATAAATAAGATTTTAATCGAAAACTCGAGTTTCAGGAATGGCAATATCAAGATTCACATGTTTATTGAACATTTAATTAGATAATTAACAATCTCAATTGATACGCTTCTATAATATTTGTGTCAAAAGTAAATAATAACTATTACACGTACTAGAAATAAAATCATTGATGTTTAACAGTAAGTTCTAGTTCATTGTTGATCTAGGATGTTAACAGCTTCACAAGTTGAATAATTGCGTCTTCAGTCATCATCATACTCTGAATGGTCTACTGTATTGCTTTCTGAAAAAAATGTATTCAGTTAGATGTGTATAATGGATAATATAAAAAACAATGTAAATCACCAAACTGAGACAGATGTTGAAATGAATATTACTACAAATGACTACACTAAATTATTGATTATTAGTAACAATTAAAAACCTAAGCAATGCTCAAACTATATAATTAAAATAAAATATTTACAAATTGCAAATGAATCTTTAGTATCATGTAGAAAGTAAACTGCAAAAAGATATGAGCAAAATGTAATCACTTTTGATAAGAAGAAATAATTGTGATAAGTCATAAATGATAGTGATAGTCCACAAGTATTGTGGGATAAATGTAAAATGTTAGTGAAAGAAAAAACTATTAAAATAATTAAAATTTTCTGCTTTTTAATATAGTACACATTTTCACTAAACATATAATGTTATGAATCCAACTCGCTAATAACACTAAACAATAGTTACATTAAATCAATAATATGTTTGAAACATTTAACATTAAATCCACGAAAAAAACATCAATTGAAATAAGTCTTTTTGAATAACATTAATTTTAGTTATGTCTAAACTGGAAACTAATAGTGAATAAATGTAGTAAAATAAATAAGATTTTAATCGAAAACTCGAGTTTCAAGAATGGCAATATCAAGATTCACGTGTTTATTGAACATTTAATTAGATAATTAACAATCTCAATTGATACGCTTCTATAATATTAGTGTCAAAAGTAAATAATAACTATTACACGTACTAGAAATAAAATCATTGATGTTTAACAGTAAGTTCTAGTTCATTGTTGATCTAGGATGTTAACAGCTTCACAAGTTGAATAATTGCGTCTTCAGTCATCATCATACTCTGAATGGTCTACTGTATTGCTTTCTGAAAAAAATGTATTCAGTTAGATGAGTATCATGGATAAAATAAAAATAATATAAATCACCAAACTGAGACAGATGTTGAAATGAATATTACTACAAATGACTACACTAAATTATTGATTATTAGTAACAATTAAAAACCTAAGCAATGCTCAAACTACATAATTAAAATAAAATATTACTCTACAAATTGCAAATGAATCTTTAGTATCATGTAGAAAGTAAACTGCAAAAAGATATGAGCAAAATGAAATCACTTTTGATAAGAAGTAAGAAATGTGTAAAATAATAAAAGATAGTGATAGTCCACCAGTATGGTGCGATAAATGTAAAATGATATTGAAAGAATAAACCATTAAAATAATTAAAAATTTCTGAGTTTGAATATAGTAGACAATATCATTGTACATGTATTGTTACGAATCCATCTCGCTAATAACAATTAACAATGGTTGCATTAAATCAATAATATGTTTGAAACATTTAACATTAAATCCACGAAAAAAACATCAATTGAAATAAGTCTATTTGAATAACATTAATTTTTGTTATGATTAAACTGGAATCTAATAGTGAATAAATGTAGTAAAATAAATAAGATTTTAATCGAAAACTCGAGTTTAAGAAATGGCAATATCAAGATTCACATGTTTATTGAACATTTAATTAGATAATTAACAATCTCAATTGATACGCTTCTATAATATTTGTGTCAAAAGTAAATAATAACTATTACACGTACTAGAAATAAAATCATTGATGTTTAACAGTAAGTTCTAGTTCATTGTTGATCTAGGATGTTAACAGCTTCACAAGTTGAATAATTGCGTCTTCAGTCATCATCATACTCTGAATGGTCTACTGTATTGCTTTCTGAAAAAAATGTATTCAGTTAGATGTGTATAATGGATAATATAAAAAACAATGTAAATCACCAAACTGAGACAGATGTTGAAATGAATATTACTACAAATGACTACACTAAATTATTGATTATTAGTAACAATTAAAAACCTAAGCAATGCTCAAACTATATAATTAAAATAAAATATTTACAAATTGCAAATGAATCTTTAGTATCATGTAGAAAGTAAACTGCAAAAAGATATGAGCAAAATGTAATCACTTTTGATAAGAAGAAATAATTGTGATAAGTCATAAATGATAGTGATAGTCCACAAGTATTGTGGGATAAATGTAAAATGTTAGTGAAAGAAAAAACTATTAAAATAATTAAAATTTTCTGCTTTTTAATATAGTACACATTTTCACTAAACATATAATGTTATGAATCCAACTCGCTAATAACACTAAACAATAGTTACATTAAATCAATAATATGTTTGAAACATTTAACATTAAATCCACGAAAAAAACATCAATTGAAATAAGTCTTTTTGAATAACATTAATTTTAGTTATGTCTAAACTGGAAACTAATAGTGAATAAATGTAGTAAAATAAATAAGATTTTAATCGAAAACTCGAGTTTCAAGAATGGCAATATCAAGATTCACGTGTTTATTGAACATTTAATTAGATAATTAACAATCTCAATTGATACGCTTCTATAATATTAGTGTCAAAAGTAAATAATAACTATTACACGTACTAGAAATAAAATCATTGATGTTTAACAGTAAGTTCTAGTTCATTGTTGATCTAGGATGTTAACAGCTTCACAAGTTGAATAATTGCGTCTTCAGTCATCATCATACTCTGAATGGTCTACTGTATTGCTTTCTGAAAAAAATGTATTCAGTTAGATGAGTATCATGGATAAAATAAAAATAATATAAATCACCAAACTGAGACAGATGTTGAAATGAATATTACTACAAATGACTACACTAAATTATTGATTATTAGTAACAATTAAAAACCTAAGCAATGCTCAAACTACATAATTAAAATAAAATATTACTCTACAAATTGCAAATGAATCTTTAGTATCATGTAGAAAGTAAACTGCAAAAAGATATGAGCAAAATGAAATCACTTTTGATAAGAAGTAAGAAATGTGTAAAATAATAAAAGATAGTGATAGTCCACCAGTATGGTGCGATAAATGTAAAATGATATTGAAAGAATAAACCATTAAAATAATTAAAAATTTCTGAGTTTGAATATAGTAGACAATATCATTGTACATGTATTGTTACGAATCCATCTCGCTAATAACAATTAACAATGGTTGCATTAAATCAATAATATGTTTGAAACATTTAACATTAAATCCACGAAAAAAACATCAATTGAAATAAGTCTATTTGAATAACATTAATTTTTGTTATGATTAAACTGGAATCTAATAGTGAATAAATGTAGTAAAATAAATAAGATTTTAATCGAAAACTCGAGTTTAAGAAATGGCAATATCAAGATTCACATGTTTATTGAACATTTAATTAGATAATTAACAATCTCAATTGATACGCTTCTATAATATTTGTGTCAAAAGTAAATAATAACTATTACACGTACTAGAAATAAAATCATTGATGTTTAACAGTAAGTTCTAGTTCATTGTTGATCTAGGATGTTAACAGCTTCACAAGTTGAATAATTGCGTCTTCAGTCATCATCATACTCTGAATGGTCTACTGTATTGCTTTCTGAAAAAAATGTATTCAGTTAGATGAGTATCATGGATAAAATAAAAATAATATAAATCACCAAACTGAGACAGATGTTGAAATGAATATTACTACAAATGACTACACTAAATTATTGATTATTAGTAACAATTAAAAACCTAAGCAATGCTCAAACTACATAATTAAAATAAAATATTACTCTACAAATAGCAAATGAATCTTTAGTATCATGTAGAAAGTAAACTGCAAAAAGATATGAGCAAAATGAAATCACTTTTGATAAGAAGTAAGAAATGTGTAAAATAATAAAAGATAGTGATAGTCCACCAGTATGGTGCGATAAATGTAAAATGATATTGAAAGAATAAACCATTAAAATAATTAAAAATTTCTGAGTTTGAATATAGTAGACAATATCATTGTACATGTATTGTTACGAATCCATCTCGCTAATAACAATTAACAATGGTTGCATTAAATCAATAATATGTTTGAAACATTTAACATTAAATCCACGAAAAAAACATCAATTGAAATAAGTCTATTTGAATAACATTAATTTTTGTTATGATTAAACTGGAATCTAATAGTGAATAAATGTAGTAAAATAAATAAGATTTTAATCGAAAACTCGAGTTTAAGAAATGGCAATATCAAGATTCACATGTTTATTGAACATTTAATTAGATAATTAACAATCTCAATTGATACGCTTCTATAATATTAGTGTCAAAAGTAAATAATAACTATAACACGTACTAGAAATAAAATCATTGATGTTTAACAGTAAGTTCTAGTTCATTGTTGATCTAGGATATTAACAGCTTCACAAGTTGAATAATTGCGTCTTCAGTCATCATCATACTCTGAATGGTCTACTGTATTGCTTTCTAAAAAATATGTATTCAGTTAGATGTGTATAATGGATAATATAAAAAACAATATAAATCACCAAACTGAGACAGATGTTGAAATGAATATTACTACAAATGACTACACTAATTTATTGATTATTAGTAACAATTAAAAACCTAAGCAATGCTCAAACTATATAATTAAAATAAAATATTACTCTACAAATTGCAAATGAATCCGTAGTATCATGTAGAAAGTAAACTGCAAAAAGATATGAGCAAAATGTAATCACTTTTGATAAGAAGAAATAATTGTGATAAGTCATAAATGATAGTGATAGTCCACAAGTATTGTGGGATAAATGTAAAATGTTAGTGAAAGAAAAAACTATTAAAATAATTAAAATTTTCTGCTTTTTAATATAGTACACATTTTCACTAAACATATAATGTTATGAATCCAACTCGCTAATAACACTAAACAATAGTTACATTAAATCAATAATATGTTTGAAACATTGAACATTAAATCCACGAAAAAAACATCAATTGAAATAAGTCTTTTTGAATAACATTAATTTTAGTTATGTCTAAACTGGAAACTAATAGTGAATAAATGTATTAAAATAAATAAGATTTTAATCGAAAACTCGAGTTTCAAGAATGGCAATATCAAGATTCACGTGTTTATTGAACATTTAATTAGATAATTAACAATCTCAATTGATACGCTTCTATAATATTAGTGTCAAAAGTAAATAATAACTATTACACGTACTAGAAATAAAATCATTGATGTTTAACAGTAAGTTCTAGTTCATTGTTGATCTAGGATATTAACAGCTTCACAAGTTGAATAATTGCATCTTCAGTCATCATCATACTCTGAATGGTCTACTGTATTGCTTTCTAAAAAATATGTATTCAGTTAGATGTGTATAATGGATAATATAAAAAACAATATAAATCACCTAACTGAGACAGATGTTGAAATGAATATTACTACAAATGACTACACTAAATTATTGATTATTAGTAACAATTAAAAACCTAAGCAATGCTCAAACTATATAATTAAAATAAAATATTACTCTACAAATTGCAAATGAATCCGTAGTATCATGTAGAAAGTAAACTGCAAAAAGATATGAGCAAAATGTAATCACTTTTGATAAGAAGAAATAATTGTGATAAGTCATAAATGATAGTGATAGTCCACAAGTATTGTGGGATAAATGTAAAATGTTAGTGAAAGAAAAAACTATTAAAATAATTAAAATTTTCTGCTTTTTAATATAGTACACATTTTCACTAAACATATAATGTTATGAATCCAACTCACTAATAACACTAAACAATAGTTACATTAAATCAATAATATGTTTGAAACATTTAACATTAAATCCACGGAAAAAACATCAATTGAAATAAGTCTTTTTGAATAACATTAATTTTAGTTATGTCTAAACTGGAAACTAATAGTGAATAAATGTAGTAAAATAAATAAGATTTTAATCGAAAACTCGAGTTTCAAGAATGGCAATATCAAGATTCACGTGTTTATTGAACATTTAATTAGATAATTAACAATCTCAATTGATACGCTTCTATAATATTAGTGTCAAAAGTAAATAATAACTATTACACGTACTAGAAATAAAATCATTGATGTTTAACAGTAAGTTCTAGTTCATTGTTGATCTAGGATGTTAACAGCTTCACAAGTTGAATAATTGCGTCTTCAGTCATCATCATACTCTGAATGGTCTACTGTATTGCTTTCTGAAAAAAATGTATTCAGTTAGATGAGTATCATGGATAAAATAAAAATAATATAAATCACCAAACTGAGACAGATGTTGAAATGAATATTACTACAAATGACTACACTAAATTATTGATTATTAGTAACAATTAAAAACCTAAGCAATGCTCAAACTACATAATTAAAATAAAATATTACTCTACAAATTGCAAATGAATCTTTAGTATCATGTAGAAAGTAAACTGCAAAAAGATATGAGCAAAATGAAATCACTTTTGATAAGAAGTAAGAAATGTGTAAAATAATAAAAGATAGTGATAGTCCACCAGTATGGTGCGATAAATGTAAAATGATATTGAAAGAATAAACCATTAAAATAATTAAAAATTTCTGAGTTTGAATATAGTAGACAATATCATTGTACATGTATTGTTATGAATCCATCTCGCTAATAACAATTAACAATGGTTGCATTAAATCAATAATATGTTTGAAACATTTAACATTAAATCCACGAAAAAAACATCAATTGAAATAAGTCTATTTGAATAACATTAATTTTTGTTATGATTAAACTGGAATCTAATAGTGAATAAATGTAGTAAAATAAATAAGATTTTAATCGAAAACTCGAGTTTAAGAAATGGCAATATCAAGATTCACATGTTTATTGAACATTTAATTAGATAATTAACAATCTCAATTGATACGCTTCTATAATATTAGTGTCAAAAGTAAATAATAACTATTACACGTACTAGAAATAAAATCATTGATGTTTAACAGTAAGTTCTAGTTCATTGTTGATCTAGGATATTAACAGCTTCACAAGTTGAATAATTGCGTCTTCAGTCATCATCATACTCTGAATGGTCTACTGTATTGCTTTCTAAAAGATATGTATTCAGTTAGATGTGTATAATGGATAATATAAAAAACAATATAAATCACCAAACTGAGACAGATGTTGAAATGAATATTACTACAAATGACTACACTAATTTATTGATTATTAGTAACAATTAAAAACCTAAGCAATGCTCAAACTATATAATTAAAATAAAATATTACTCTACAAATTGCAAATGAATCCGTAGTATCATGTAGAAAGTAAACTGCAAAAAGATATGAGCAAAATGTAATCACTTTTGATAAGAAGAAATAATTGTGATAAGTCATAAATGATAGTGATAGTCCACAAGTATTGTGGGATAAATGTAAAATGTTAGTGAAAGAAAAAACTATTAAAATAATTAAAAATTTCTGCTTTTTAATATAGTACACATTTACACTAAACATATAATGTTATGAATCCAACTCGCTAATAACACTAAACAATAGTTACATTAAATCAATAATATGTTTGAAACATTGAACATTAAAACCACGAAAAAAACATCAATTGAAATAAGTCTTTTTGAATAACATTAATTTTAGTTATGTCTAAACTGGAAACTAATAGTGAATAAATGTATTAAAATAAATAAGATTTTAATCGAAAACTCGAGTTTCAAGAATGGCAATATCAAGATTCACGTGTTTATTGAACATTTAATTAGATAATTAACAATCTCAATTGATACGCTTCTATAATATTAGTGTCAAAAGTAAATAATAACTATTACACGTACTAGAAATAAAATCATTGATGTTTAACAGTAAGTTCTAGTTCATTGTTGATCTAGGATATTAACAGCTTCACAAGTTGAATAATTGCATCTTCAGTCATCATCATACTCTGAATGGTCTACTGTATTGCTTTCTAAAAAATATGTATTCAGTTAGATGTGTATAATGGATAATATAAAAAACAATATAAATCACCTAACTGAGACAGATGTTGAAATGAATATTACTACAAATGACTACACTAAATTATTGATTATTAGTAACAATTAAAAACCTAAGCAATGCTCAAACTATATAATTAAAATAAAATATTACTCTACAAATTGCAAATGAATCCGTAGTATCATGTAGAAAGTAAACTGCAAAAAGATATGAGCAAAATGTAATCACTTTTGATAAGAAGAAATAATTGTGATAAGTCATAAATGATAGTGATAGTCCACAAGTATTGTGGGATAAATGTAAAATGTTAGTGAAAGAAAAAACTATTAAAATAATTAAAATTTTCTGCTTTTTAATATAGTACACATTTTCACTAAACATATAATGTTATGAATCCAACTCGCTAATAACACTAAACAATAGTTACATTAAATCAATAATATGTTTGAAACATTTAACATTAAATCCACGAAAAAAACATCAATTGAAATAAGTCTTTTTGAATAACATTAATTTTAGTTATGTCTAAACTGGAAACTAATAGTGAATAAATGTAGTAAAATAAATAAGATTTTAATCGAAAACTCGAGTTTTAAGAATGGCAATATCAAGATTCACGTGTTTATTGAACATTTAATTAGATAATTAACAATCTCAATTGATACGCTTCTATAATATTAGTGTCAAAAGTAAATAATAACTATTACACGTACTAGAAATAAAATCATTGATGTTTAACAGTAAGTTCTAGTTCATTGTTGATCTAGGATGTTAACAGCTTCACAAGTTGAATAATTGCGTCTTCAGTCATCATCATACTCTGAATGGTCTACTGTATTGCTTTCTGAAAAAAATGTATTCAGTTAGATGAGTATCATGGATAAAATAAAAATAATATAAATCACCAAACTGAGACAGATGTTGAAATGAATATTACTACAAATGACTACACTAAATTATTGATTATTAGTAACAATTAAAAACCTAAGCAATGCTCAAACTACATAATTAAAATAAAATATTACTCTACAAATTGCAAATGAATCTTTAGTATCATGTAGAAAGTAAACTGCAAAAAGATATGAGCAAAATGAAATCACTTTTGATAAGAAGTAAGAAATGTGTAAAATAATAAAAGATAGTGATAGTCCACCAGTATGGTGCGATAAATGTAAAATGATATTGAAAGAATAAACCATTAAAATAATTAAAAATTTCTGAGTTTGAATATAGTAGACAATATCATTGTACATGTATTGTTACGAATCCATCTCGCTAATAACAATTAACAATGGTTGCATTAAATCAATAATATGTTTGAAACATTTAACATTAAATCCACGAAAAAAACATCAATTGAAATAAGTCTATTTGAATAACATTAATTTTTGTTATGATTAAACTGGAATCTAATAGTGAATAAATGTAGTAAAATAAATAAGATTTTAATCGAAAACTCGAGTTTAAGAAATGGCAATATCAAGATTCACATGTTTATTGAACATTTAATTAGATAATTAACAATCTCAATTGATACGCTTCTATAATATTAGTGTCAAAAGTAAATAATAACTATTACACGTACTAGAAATAAAATCATTGATGTTTAACAGTAAGTTCTAGTTCATTGTTGATCTAGGATATTAACAGCTTCACAAGTTGAATAATTGCGTCTTCAGTCATCATCATACTCTGAATGGTCTACTGTATTGCTTTCTAAAAAATATGTATTCAGTTAGATGTGTATAATGGATAATATAAAAAACAATATAAATCACCAAACTGAGACAGATGTTGAAATGAATATTACTACAAATGACTACACTAATTTATTGATTATTAGTAACAATTAAAAACCTAAGCAATGCTCAAACTATATAATTAAAATAAAATATTACTCTACAAATTGCAAATGAATCCGTAGTATCATGTAGAAAGTAAACTGCAAAAAGATATGAGCAAAATGTAATCACTTTTGATAAGAAGAAATAATTGTGATAAGTCATAAATGATAGTGATAGTCCACAAGTATTGTGGGATAAATGTAAAATGTTAGTGAAAGAAAAAACTATTAAAATAATTAAAATTTTCTGCTTTTTAATATAGTACACATTTTCACTAAACATATAATGTTATGAATCCAACTCGCTAATAACACTAAACAATAGTTACATTAAATCAATAATATGTTTGAAACATTGAACATTAAATCCACGAAAAAAACATCAATTGAAATAAGTCTTTTTGAATAACATTAATTTTAGTTATGTCTAAACTGGAAACTAATAGTGAATAAATGTATTAAAATAAATAAGATTTTAATCGAAAACTCGAGTTTCAAGAATGGCAATATCAAGATTCACGTGTTTATTGAACATTTAATTAGATAATTAACAATCTCAATTGATACGCTTCTATAATATTAGTGTCAAAAGTAAATAATAACTATTACACGTACTAGAAATAAAATCATTGATGTTTAACAGTAAGTTCTAGTTCATTGTTGATCTAGGATATTAACAGCTTCACAAGTTGAATAATTGCATCTTCAGTCATCATCATACTCTGAATGGTCTACTGTATTGCTTTCTAAAAAATATGTATTCAGTTAGATGTGTATAATGGATAATATAAAAAACAATATAAATCACCTAACTGAGACAGATGTTGAAATGAATATTACTACAAATGACTACACTAAATTATTGATTATTAGTAACAATTAAAAACCTAAGCAATGCTCAAACTATATAATTAAAATAAAATATTACTCTACAAATTGCAAATGAATCCGTAGTATCATGTAGAAAGTAAACTGCAAAAAGATATGAGCAAAATGTAATCACTTTTGATAAGAAGAAATAATTGTGATAAGTCATAAATGATAGTGATAGTCCACAAGTATTGTGGGATAAATGTAAAATGTTAGTGAAAGAAAAAACTATTAAAATAATTAAAATTTTCTGCTTTTTAATATAGTACACATTTTCACTAAACATATAATGTTATGAATCCAACTCGCTAATAACACTAAACAATAGTTACATTAAATCAATAATATGTTTGAAACATTTAACATTAAATCCACGGAAAAAACATCAATTGAAATAAGTCTTTTTGAATAACATTAATTTTAGTTATGTCTAAACTGGAAACTAATAGTGAATAAATGTAGTAAAATAAATAAGATTTTAATCGAAAACTCGAGTTTCAAGAATGGCAATATCAAGATTCACGTGTTTATTGAACATTTAATTAGATAATTAACAATCTCAATTGATACGCTTCTATAATATTAGTGTCAAAAGTAAATAATAACTATTACACGTACTAGAAATAAAATCATTGATGTTTAACAGTAAGTTCTAGTTCATTGTTGATCTAGGATGTTAACAGCTTCACAAGTTGAATAATTGCGTCTTCAGTCATCATCATACTCTGAATGGTCTACTGTATTGCTTTCTGAAAAAAATGTATTCAGTTAGATGAGTATCATGGATAAAATAAAAATAATATAAATCACCAAACTGAGACAGATGTTGAAATGAATATTACTACAAATGACTACACTAAATTATTGATTATTAGTAACAATTAAAAACCTAAGCAATGCTCAAACTACATAATTAAAATAAAATATTACTCTACAAATTGCAAATGAATCTTTAGTATCATGTAGAAAGTAAACTGCAAAAAGATATGAGCAAAATGAAATCACTTTTGATAAGAAGTAAGAAATGTGTAAAATAATAAAAGATAGTGATAGTCCACCAGTATGGTGCGATAAATGTAAAATGATATTGAAAGAATAAACCATTAAAATAATTAAAAATTTCTGAGTTTGAATATAGTAGACAATATCATTGTACATGTATTGTTATGAATCCATCTCGCTAATAACAATTAACAATGGTTGCATTAAATCAATAATATGTTTGAAACATTTAACATTAAATCCACGAAAAAAACATCAATTGAAATAAGTCTATTTGAATAACATTAATTTTTGTTATGATTAAACTGGAATCTAATAGTGAATAAATGTAGTAAAATAAATAAGATTTTAATCGAAAACTCGAGTTTAAGAAATGGCAATATCAAGATTCACATGTTTATTGAACATTTAATTAGATAATTAACAATCTCAATTGATACGCTTCTATAATATTAGTGTCAAAAGTAAATAATAACTATTACACGTACTAGAAATAAAATCATTGATGTTTAACAGTAAGTTCTAGTTCATTGTTGATCTAGGATATTAACAGCTTCACAAGTTGAATAATTGCGTCTTCAGTCATCATCATACTCTGAATGGTCTACTGTATTGCTTTCTAAAAAATATGTATTCAGTTAGATGTGTATAATGGATAATATAAAAAACAATATAAATCACCAAACTGAGACAGATGTTGAAATGAATATTACTACAAATGACTACACTAATTTATTGATTATTAGTAACAATTAAAAACCTAAGCAATGCTCAAACTATATAATTAAAATAAAATATTACTCTACAAATTGCAAATGAATCCGTAGTATCATGTAGAAAGTAAACTGCAAAAAGATATGAGCAAAATGTAATCACTTTTGATAAGAAGAAATAATTGTGATAAGTCATAAATGATAGTGATAGTCCACAAGTATTGTGGGATAAATGTAAAATGTTAGTGAAAGAAAAAACTATTAAAATAATTAAAATTTTCTGCTTTTTAATATAGTACACATTTTCACTAAACATATAATGTTATGAATCCAACTCGCTAATAACACTAAACAATAGTTACATTAAATCAATAATATGTTTGAAACATTGAACATTAAATCCACGAAAAAAACATCAATTGAAATAAGTCTTTTTGAATAACATTAATTTTAGTTATGTCTAAACTGGAAACTAATAGTGAATAAATGTATTAAAATAAATAAGATTTTAATCGAAAACTCGAGTTTCAAGAATGGCAATATCAAGATTCACGTGTTTATTGAACATTTAATTAGATAATTAACAATCTCAATTGATACGCTTCTATAATATTAGTGTCAAAAGTAAATAATAACTATTACACGTACTAGAAATAAAATCATTGATGTTTAACAGTAAGTTCTAGTTCATTGTTGATCTAGGATATTAACAGCTTCACAAGTTGAATAATTGCATCTTCAGTCATCATCATACTCTGAATGGTCTACTGTATTGCTTTCTAAAAAATATGTATTCAGTTAGATGTGTATAATGGATAATATAAAAAACAATATAAATCACCTAACTGAGACAGATGTTGAAATGAATATTACTACAAATGACTACACTAAATTATTGATTATTAGTAACAATTAAAAACCTAAGCAATGCTCAAACTATATAATTAAAATAAAATATTACTCTACAAATTGCAAATGAATCCGTAGTATCATGTAGAAAGTAAACTGCAAAAAGATATGAGCAAAATGTAATCACTTTTGATAAGAAGAAATAATTGTGATAAGTCATAAATGATAGTGATAGTCCACAAGTATTGTGGGATAAATGTAAAATGTTAGTGAAAGAAAAAACTATTAAAATAATTAAAATTTTCTGCTTTTTAATATAGTACACATTTTCACTAAACATATAATGTTATGAATCCAACTCGCTAATAACACTAAACAATAGTTACATTAAATCAATAATATGTTTGAAACATTTAACATTAAATCCACGGAAAAAACATCAATTGAAATAAGTCTTTTTGAATAACATTAATTTTAGTTATGTCTAAACTGGAAACTAATAGTGAATAAATGTAGTAAAATAAATAAGATTTTAATCGAAAACTCGAGTTTCAAGAATGGCAATATCAAGATTCACGTGTTTATTGAACATTTAATTAGATAATTAACAATCTCAATTGATACGCTTCTATAATATTAGTGTCAAAAGTAAATAATAACTATTACACGTACTAGAAATAAAATCATTGATGTTTAACAGTAAGTTCTAGTTCATTGTTGATCTAGGATGTTAACAGCTTCACAAGTTGAATAATTGCGTCTTCAGTCATCATCATACTCTGAATGGTCTACTGTATTGCTTTCTGAAAAAAATGTATTCAGTTAGATGAGTATCATGGATAAAATAAAAATAATATAAATCACCAAACTGAGACAGATGTTGAAATGAATATTACTACAAATGACTACACTAAATTATTGATTATTAGTAACAATTAAAAACCTAAGCAATGCTCAAACTACATAATTAAAATAAAATATTACTCTACAAATTGCAAATGAATCTTTAGTATCATGTAGAAAGTAAACTGCAAAAAGATATGAGCAAAATGAAATCACTTTTGATAAGAAGTAAGAAATGTGTAAAATAATAAAAGATAGTGATAGTCCACCAGTATGGTGCGATAAATGTAAAATGATATTGAAAGAATAAACCATTAAAATAATTAAAAATTTCTGAGTTTGAATATAGTAGACAATATCATTGTACATGTATTGTTATGAATCCATCTCGCTAATAACAATTAACAATGGTTGCATTAAATCAATAATATGTTTGAAACATTTAACATTAAATCCACGAAAAAAACATCAATTGAAATAAGTCTATTTGAATAACATTAATTTTTGTTATGATTAAACTGGAATCTAATAGTGAATAAATGTAGTAAAATAAATAAGATTTTAATCGAAAACTCGAGTTTCAAGAATGGCAATATCAAGATTCACGTGTTTATTGAACATTTAATTAGATAATTAACAATCTCAATTGATACGCTTCTATAATATTAGTGTCAAAAGTAAATAATAACTATTACACGTACTAGAAATAAAATCATTGATGTTTAACAGTAAGTTCTAGTTCATTGTTGATCTAGGATGTTAACAGCTTCACAAGTTGAATAATTGCGTCTTCAGTCATCATCATACTCTGAATGGTCTACTGTATTGCTTTCTGAAAAAAATGTATTCAGTTAGATGAGTATCATGGATAAAATAAAAATAATATAAATCACCAAACTGAGACAGATGTTGAAATGAATATTACTACAAATGACTACACTAAATTATTGATTATTAGTAACAATTAAAAACCTAAGCAATGCTCAAACTACATAATTAAAATAAAATATTACTCTACAAATTGCAAATGAATCTTTAGTATCATGTAGAAAGTAAACTGCAAAAAGATATGAGCAAAATGAAATCACTTTTGATAAGAAGTAAGAAATGTGTAAAATAATAAAAGATAGTGATAGTCCACCAGTATGGTGCGATAAATGTAAAATGATATTGAAAGAATAAACCATTAAAATAATTAAAAATTTCTGAGTTTGAATATAGTAGACAATATCATTGTACATGTATTGTTATGAATCCATCTCGCTAATAACAATTAACAATGGTTGCATTAAATCAATAATATGTTTGAAACATTTAACATTAAATCCACGAAAAAAACATCAATTGAAATAAGTCTATTTGAATAACATTAATTTTTGTTATGATTAAACTGGAATCTAATAGTGAATAAATGTAGTAAAATAAATAAGATTTTAATCGAAAACTCGAGTTTCAAGAATGGCAATATCAAGATTCACGTGTTTATTGAACATTTAATTAGATAATTAACAATCTCAATTGATACGCTTCTATAATATTAGTGTCAAAAGTAAATAATAACTATTACACGTACTAGAAATAAAATCATTGATGTTTAACAGTAAGTTCTAGTTCATTGTTGATCTAGGATGTTAACAGCTTCACAAGTTGAATAATTGCGTCTTCAGTCATCATCATACTCTGAATGGTCTACTGTATTGCTTTCTGAAAAAAATGTATTCAGTTAGATGAGTATCATGGATAAAATAAAAATAATATAAATCACCAAACTGAGACAGATGTTGAAATGAATATTACTACAAATGACTACACTAAATTATTGATTATTAGTAACAATTAAAAACCTAAGCAATGCTCAAACTACATAATTAAAATAAAATATTACTCTACAAATTGCAAATGAATCTTTAGTATCATGTAGAAAGTAAACTGCAAAAAGATATGAGCAAAATGAAATCACTTTTGATAAGAAGTAAGAAATGTGTAAAATAATAAAAGATAGTGATAGTCCACCAGTATGGTGCGATAAATGTAAAATGATATTGAAAGAATAAACCATTAAAATAATTAAAAATTTCTGAGTTTGAATATAGTAGACAATATCATTGTACATGTATTGTTATGAATCCATCTCGCTAATAACAATTAACAATGGTTGCATTAAATCAATAATATGTTTGAAACATTTAACATTAAATCCACGAAAAAAACATCAATTGAAATAAGTCTATTTGAATAACATTAATTTTTGTTATGATTAAACTGGAATCTAATAGTGAATAAATGTAGTAAAATAAATAAGATTTTAATCGAAAACTCGAGTTTAAGAAATGGCAATATCAAGATTCACATGTTTATTGAACATTTAATTAGATAATTAACAATCTCAATTGATACGCTTCTATAATATTAGTGTCAAAAGTAAATAATAACTATTACACGTACTAGAAATAAAATCATTGATGTTTAACAGTAAGTTCTAGTTCATTGTTGATCTAGGATATTAACAGCTTCACAAGTTGAATAATTGCGTCTTCAGTCATCATCATACTCTGAATGGTCTACTGTATTGCTTTCTAAAAAATATGTATTCAGTTAGATGTGTATAATGGATAATATAAAAAACAATATAAATCACCAAACTGAGACAGATGTTGAAATGAATATTACTACAAATGACTACACTAATTTATTGATTATTAGTAACAATTAAAAACCTAAGCAATGCTCAAACTATATAATTAAAATAAAATATTACTCTACAAATTGCAAATGAATCCGTAGTATCATGTAGAAAGTAAACTGCAAAAAGATATGAGCAAAATGTAATCACTTTTGATAAGAAGAAATAATTGTGATAAGTCATAAATGATAGTGATAGTCCACAAGTATTGTGGGATAAATGTAAAATGTTAGTGAAAGAAAAAACTATTAAAATAATTAAAATTTTCTGCTTTTTAATATAGTACACATTTTCACTAAACATATAATGTTATGAATCCAACTCGCTAATAACACTAAACAATAGTTACATTAAATCAATAATATGTTTGAAACATTGAACATTAAATCCACGAAAAAAACATCAATTGAAATAAGTCTTTTTGAATAACATTAATTTTAGTTATGTCTAAACTGGAAACTAATAGTGAATAAATGTATTAAAATAAATAAGATTTTAATCGAAAACTCGAGTTTCAAGAATGGCAATATCAAGATTCACGTGTTTATTGAACATTTAATTAGATAATTAACAATCTCAATTGATACGCTTCTATAATATTAGTGTCAAAAGTAAATAATAACTATTACACGTACTAGAAATAAAATCATTGATGTTTAACAGTAAGTTCTAGTTCATTGTTGATCTAGGATATTAACAGCTTCACAAGTTGAATAATTGCATCTTCAGTCATCATCATACTCTGAATGGTCTACTGTATTGCTTTCTAAAAAATATGTATTCAGTTAGATGTGTATAATGGATAATATAAAAAACAATATAAATCACCTAACTGAGACAGATGTTGAAATGAATATTACTACAAATGACTACACTAAATTATTGATTATTAGTAACAATTAAAAACCTAAGCAATGCTCAAACTATATAATTAAAATAAAATATTACTCTACAAATTGCAAATGAATCCGTAGTATCATGTAGAAAGTAAACTGCAAAAAGATATGAGCAAAATGTAATCACTTTTGATAAGAAGAAATAATTGTGATAAGTCATAAATGATAGTGATAGTCCACAAGTATTGTGGGATAAATGTAAAATGTTAGTGAAAGAAAAAACTATTAAAATAATTAAAATTTTCTGCTTTTTAATATAGTACACATTTTCACTAAACATATAATGTTATGAATCCAACTCGCTAATAACACTAAACAATAGTTACATTAAATCAATAATATGTTTGAAACATTTAACATTAAATCCACGGAAAAAACATCAATTGAAATAAGTCTTTTTGAATAACATTAATTTTAGTTATGTCTAAACTGGAAACTAATAGTGAATAAATGTAGTAAAATAAATAAGATTTTAATCGAAAACTCGAGTTTCAAGAATGGCAATATCAAGATTCACGTGTTTATTGAACATTTAATTAGATAATTAACAATCTCAATTGATACGCTTCTATAATATTAGTGTCAAAAGTAAATAATAACTATTACACGTACTAGAAATAAAATCATTGATGTTTAACAGTAAGTTCTAGTTCATTGTTGATCTAGGATGTTAACAGCTTCACAAGTTGAATAATTGCGTCTTCAGTCATCATCATACTCTGAATGGTCTACTGTATTGCTTTCTGAAAAAAATGTATTCAGTTAGATGAGTATCATGGATAAAATAAAAATAATATAAATCACCAAACTGAGACAGATGTTGAAATGAATATTACTACAAATGACTACACTAAATTATTGATTATTAGTAACAATTAAAAACCTAAGCAATGCTCAAACTACATAATTAAAATAAAATATTACTCTACAAATTGCAAATGAATCTTTAGTATCATGTAGAAAGTAAACTGCAAAAAGATATGAGCAAAATGAAATCACTTTTGATAAGAAGTAAGAAATGTGTAAAATAATAAAAGATAGTGATAGTCCACCAGTATGGTGCGATAAATGTAAAATGATATTGAAAGAATAAACCATTAAAATAATTAAAAATTTCTGAGTTTGAATATAGTAGACAATATCATTGTACATGTATTGTTATGAATCCATCTCGCTAATAACAATTAACAATGGTTGCATTAAATCAATAATAT
Organism: Rhopalosiphum nymphaeae; assembly: GCA_036289425.1. Lineage (NCBI taxonomy): Eukaryota > Metazoa > Arthropoda > Insecta > Hemiptera > Aphididae > Rhopalosiphum > Rhopalosiphum nymphaeae. The sequence goes on along the minus strand of JAZAQC010000007.1, from coordinate 9,116,260 downwards.
GTTTGAAACATTTAACATTAAATCCACGAAAAAAACATCAATTGAAATAAGTCTATTTGAATAACATTAATTTTTGTTATGATTAAACTGGAATCTAATAGTGAATAAATGTAGTAAAATAAATAAGATTTTAATCGAAAACTCGAGTTTAAGAAATGGCAATATCAAGATTCACATGTTTATTGAACATTTAATTAGATAATTAACAATCTCAATTGATACGCTTCTATAATATTAGTGTCAAAAGTAAATAATAACTATTACACGTACTAGAAATAAAATCATTGATGTTTAACAGTAAGTTCTAGTTCATTGTTGATCTAGGATATTAACAGCTTCACAAGTTGAATAATTGCATCTTCAGTCATCATCATACTCTGAATGGTCTACTGTATTGCTTTCTAAAAAATATGTATTCAGTTAGATGTGTATAATGGATAATATAAAAAACAATATAAATCACCTAACTGAGACAGATGTTGAAATGAATATTACTACAAATGACTACACTAAATTATTGATTATTAGTAACAATTAAAAACCTAAGCAATGCTCAAACTATATAATTAAAATAAAATATTACTCTACAAATTGCAAATGAATCCGTAGTATCATGTAGAAAGTAAACTGCAAAAAGATATGAGCAAAATGTAATCACTTTTGATAAGAAGAAATAATTGTGATAAGTCATAAATGATAGTGATAGTCCACAAGTATTGTGGGATAAATGTAAAATGTTAGTGAAAGAAAAAACTATTAAAATAATTAAAATTTTCTGCTTTTTAATATAGTACACATTTTCACTAAACATATAATGTTATGAATCCAACTCGCTAATAACACTAAACAATAGTTACATTAAATCAATAATATGTTTGAAACATTTAACATTAAATCCACGGAAAAAACATCAATTGAAATAAGTCTTTTTGAATAACATTAATTTTAGTTATGTCTAAACTGGAAACTAATAGTGAATAAATGTAGTAAAATAAATAAGATTTTAATCGAAAACTCGAGTTTCAAGAATGGCAATATCAAGATTCACGTGTTTATTGAACATTTAATTAGATAATTAACAATCTCAATTGATACGCTTCTATAATATTAGTGTCAAAAGTAAATAATAACTATTACACGTACTAGAAATAAAATCATTGATGTTTAACAGTAAGTTCTAGTTCATTGTTGATCTAGGATGTTAACAGCTTCACAAGTTGAATAATTGCGTCTTCAGTCATCATCATACTCTGAATGGTCTACTGTATTGCTTTCTGAAAAAAATGTATTCAGTTAGATGAGTATCATGGATAAAATAAAAATAATATAAATCACCAAACTGAGACAGATGTTGAAATGAATATTACTACAAATGACTACACTAAATTATTGATTATTAGTAACAATTAAAAACCTAAGCAATGCTCAAACTACATAATTAAAATAAAATATTACTCTACAAATTGCAAATGAATCTTTAGTATCATGTAGAAAGTAAACTGCAAAAAGATATGAGCAAAATGAAATCACTTTTGATAAGAAGTAAGAAATGTGTAAAATAATAAAAGATAGTGATAGTCCACCAGTATGGTGCGATAAATGTAAAATGATATTGAAAGAATAAACCATTAAAATAATTAAAAATTTCTGAGTTTGAATATAGTAGACAATATCATTGTACATGTATTGTTACGAATCCATCTCGCTAATAACAATTAACAATGGTTGCATTAAATCAATAATATGTTTGAAACATTTAACATTAAATCCACGAAAAAAACATCAATTGAAATAAGTCTATTTGAATAACATTAATTTTTGTTATGATTAAACTGGAATCTAATAGTGAATAAATGTAGTAAAATAAATAAGATTTTAATCGAAAACTCGAGTTTAAGAAATGGCAATATCAAGATTCACATGTTTATTGAACATTTAATTAGATAATTAACAATCTCAATTGATACGCTTCTATAATATTTGTGTCAAAAGTAAATAATAACTATTACACGTACTAGAAATAAAATCATTGATGTTTAACAGTAAGTTCTAGTTCATTGTTGATCTAGGATGTTAACAGCTTCACAAGTTGAATAATTGCGTCTTCAGTCATCATCATACTCTGAATGGTCTACTGTATTGCTTTCTGAAAAAAATGTATTCAGTTAGATGAGTATCATGGATAAAATAAAAATAATATAAATCACCAAACTGAGACAGATGTTGAAATGAATATTACTACAAATGACTACACTAAATTATTGATTATTAGTAACAATTAAAAACCTAAGCAATGCTCAAACTACATAATTAAAATAAAATATTACTCTACAAATAGCAAATGAATCTTTAGTATCATGTAGAAAGTAAACTGCAAAAAGATATGAGCAAAATGAAATCACTTTTGATAAGAAGTAAGAAATGTGTAAAATAATAAAAGATAGTGATAGTCCACCAGTATGGTGCGATAAATGTAAAATGATATTGAAAGAATAAACCATTAAAATAATTAAAAATTTCTGAGTTTGAATATAGTAGACAATATCATTGTACATGTATTGTTACGAATCCATCTCGCTAATAACAATTAACAATGGTTGCATTAAATCAATAATATGTTTGAAACATTTAACATTAAATCCACGAAAAAAACATCAATTGAAATAAGTCTATTTGAATAACATTAATTTTTGTTATGATTAAACTGGAATCTAATAGTGAATAAATGTAGTAAAATAAATAAGATTTTAATCGAAAACTCGAGTTTAAGAAATGGCAATATCAAGATTCACATGTTTATTGAACATTTAATTAGATAATTAACAATCTCAATTGATACGCTTCTATAATATTTGTGTCAAAAGTAAATAATAACTATTACACGTACTAGAAATAAAATCATTGATGTTTAACAGTAAGTTCTAGTTCATTGTTGATCTAGGATATTAACAGCTTCACAAGTTGAATAATTGCGTCTTCAGTCATCATCATACTCTGAATGGTCTACTGTATTGCTTTCTAAAAAAAATGTATTCAGTTAGATGTGTATAATGGATAATATAAAAAACAATATAAATCACCAAACTGAGACAGATGTTGAAATGAATATTACTACAAATGACTACACTAAATTATTGATTATTAGTAACAATTAAAAACCTAAGCAATGCTCAAACTATATAATTAAAATAAAATATTACTCTACAAATTGCAAATGAATCCGTAGTATCATGTAGAAAGTAAACTGCAAAAAGATATGAGCAAAATGTAATCACTTTTGATAAGAAGAAATAATTGTGATAAGTCATAAATGATAGTGATAATCCACAAGTATTGTGGGATAAATGTAAAATGTTAGTGAAAGAAAAAACTATTAAAATAATTAAAATTTTCTGCTTTTTAATATAGTACACATTTTCACTAAACATATAATGTTATGAATCCAACTCGCTAATAACACTAAACAATAGTTACATTAAATCAATAATATGTTTGAAACATTTAACATTAAATCCACGAAAAAAACATCAATTGAAATAAGTCTATTTGAATAACATTAATTTTAGTTATGTCTAAACTGGAAACTAATAGTGAATAAATGTAGTAAAATAAATAAGATTTTAATCGAAAACTCGAGTTTCAAGAATGGCAATATCAAGATTCACGTGTTTATTGAACATTTAATTAGATAATTAACAATCTCAATTGATACGCTTCTATAATATTAGTGTCAAAAGTAAATAATAACTATTACACGTACTAGAAATAAAATCATTGATGTTTAACAGTAAGTTCTAGTTCATTGTTGATCTAGGATGTTAACAGCTTCACAAGTTGAATAATTGCGTCTTCAGTCATCATCATACTCTGAATGGTCTACTGTATTGCTTTCTGAAAAAAATGTATTCAGTTAGATGAGTATCATGGATAAAATAAAAATAATATAAATCACCAAACTGAGACAGATGTTGAAATGAATATTACTACAAATGACTACACTAAATTATTGATTATTAGTAACAATTAAAAACCTAAGCAATGCTCAAACTACATAATTAAAATAAAATATTACTCTACAAATTGCAAATGAATCTTTAGTATCATGTAGAAAGTAAACTGCAAAAAGATATGAGCAAAATGAAATCACTTTTGATAAGAAGTAAGAAATGTGTAAAATAATAAAAGATAGTGATAGTCCACCAGTATGGTGCGATAAATGTAAAATGATATTGAAAGAATAAACCATTAAAATAATTAAAAATTTCTGAGTTTGAATATAGTAGACAATATCATTGTACATGTATTGTTATGAATCCATCTCGCTAATAACAATTAACAATGGTTGCATTAAATCAATAATATGTTTGAAACATTGAACATTAAATCCACGAAAAAAACATCAATTGAAATAAGTCTTTTTGAATAACATTAATTTTAGTTATGTCTAAACTGGAAACTAATAGTGAATAAATGTATTAAAATAAATAAGATTTTAATCGAAAACTCGAGTTTCAAGAATGGCAATATCAAGATTCACGTGTTTATTGAACATTTAATTAGATAATTAACAATCTCAATTGATACGCTTCTATAATATTAGTGTCAAAAGTAAATAATAACTATTACACGTACTAGAAATAAAATCATTGATGTTTAACAGTAAGTTCTAGTTCATTGTTGATCTAGGATATTAACAGCTTCACAAGTTGAATAATTGCATCTTCAGTCATCATCATACTCTGAATGGTCTACTGTATTGCTTTCTAAAAAATATGTATTCAGTTAGATGTGTATAATGGATAATATAAAAAACAATATAAATCACCTAACTGAGACAGATGTTGAAATGAATATTACTACAAATGACTACACTAAATTATTGATTATTAGTAACAATTAAAAACCTAAGCAATGCTCAAACTATATAATTAAAATAAAATATTACTCTACAAATTGCAAATGAATCCGTAGTATCATGTAGAAAGTAAACTGCAAAAAGATATGAGCAAAATGTAATCACTTTTGATAAGAAGAAATAATTGTGATAAGTCATAAATGATAGTGATAGTCCACAAGTATTGTGGGATAAATGTAAAATGTTAGTGAAAGAAAAAACTATTAAAATAATTAAAATTTTCTGCTTTTTAATATAGTACACATTTTCACTAAACATATAATGTTATGAATCCAACTCGCTAATAACACTAAACAATAGTTACATTAAATCAATAATATGTTTGAAACATTGAACATTAAATCCACGAAAAAAACATCAATTGAAATAAGTCTTTTTGAATAACATTAATTTTAGTTATGTCTAAACTGGAAACTAATAGTGAATAAATGTATTAAAATAAATAAGATTTTAATCGAAAACTCGAGTTTCAAGAATGGCAATATCAAGATTCACGTGTTTATTGAACATTTAATTAGATAATTAACAATCTCAATTGATACGCTTCTATAATATTAGTGTCAAAAGTAAATAATAACTATTACACGTACTAGAAATAAAATCATTGATGTTTAACAGTAAGTTCTAGTTCATTGTTGATCTAGGATATTAACAGCTTCACAAGTTGAATAATTGCATCTTCAGTCATCATCATACTCTGAATGGTCTACTGTATTGCTTTCTAAAAAATATGTATTCAGTTAGATGTGTATAATGGATAATATAAAAAACAATATAAATCACCTAACTGAGACAGATGTTGAAATGAATATTACTACAAATGACTACACTAAATTATTGATTATTAGTAACAATTAAAAACCTAAGCAATGCTCAAACTATATAATTAAAATAAAATATTACTCTACAAATTGCAAATGAATCCGTAGTATCATGTAGAAAGTAAACTGCAAAAAGATATGAGCAAAATGTAATCACTTTTGATAAGAAGAAATAATTGTGATAAGTCATAAATGATAGTGATAGTCCACAAGTATTGTGGGATAAATGTAAAATGTTAGTGAAAGAAAAAACTATTAAAATAATTAAAATTTTCTGCTTTTTAATATAGTACACATTTTCACTAAACATATAATGTTATGAATCCAACTCGCTAATAACACTAAACAATAGTTACATTAAATCAATAATATGTTTGAAACATTTAACATTAAATCCACGGAAAAAACATCAATTGAAATAAGTCTTTTTGAATAACATTAATTTTAGTTATGTCTAAACTGGAAACTAATAGTGAATAAATGTAGTAAAATAAATAAGATTTTAATCGAAAACTCGAGTTTCAAGAATGGCAATATCAAGATTCACGTGTTTATTGAACATTTAATTAGATAATTAACAATCTCAATTGATACGCTTCTATAATATTAGTGTCAAAAGTAAATAATAACTATTACACGTACTAGAAATAAAATCATTGATGTTTAACAGTAAGTTCTAGTTCATTGTTGATCTAGGATGTTAACAGCTTCACAAGTTGAATAATTGCGTCTTCAGTCATCATCATACTCTGAATGGTCTACTGTATTGCTTTCTGAAAAAAATGTATTCAGTTAGATGAGTATCATGGATAAAATAAAAATAATATAAATCACCAAACTGAGACAGATGTTGAAATGAATATTACTACAAATGACTACACTAAATTATTGATTATTAGTAACAATTAAAAACCTAAGCAATGCTCAAACTACATAATTAAAATAAAATATTACTCTACAAATTGCAAATGAATCTTTAGTATCATGTAGAAAGTAAACTGCAAAAAGATATGAGCAAAATGAAATCACTTTTGATAAGAAGTAAGAAATGTGTAAAATAATAAAAGATAGTGATAGTCCACCAGTATGGTGCGATAAATGTAAAATGATATTGAAAGAATAAACCATTAAAATAATTAAAAATTTCTGAGTTTGAATATAGTAGACAATATCATTGTACATGTATTGTTATGAATCCATCTCGCTAATAACAATTAACAATGGTTGCATTAAATCAATAATATGTTTGAAACATTTAACATTAAATCCACGAAAAAAACATCAATTGAAATAAGTCTATTTGAATAACATTAATTTTTGTTATGATTAAACTGGAATCTAATAGTGAATAAATGTATTAAATAAATAAGATTTTAATCGAAAACTCGAGTTTAAGAAATGGCAATATCAAGATTCACATGTTTATTGAACATTTAATTAGATAATTAACAATCTCAATTGATACGCTTCTATAATATTAGTGTCAAAAGTAAATAATAACTATTACACGTACTAGAAATAAAATCATTGATGTTTAACAGTAAGTTCTAGTTCATTGTTGATCTAGGATATTAACAGCTTCACAAGTTGAATAATTGCGTCTTCAGTCATCATCATACTCTGAATGGTCTACTGTATTGCTTTCTAAAAGATATGTATTCAGTTAGATGTGTATAATGGATAATATAAAAAACAATATAAATCACCAAACTGAGACAGATGTTGAAATGAATATTACTACAAATGACTACACTAATTTATTGATTATTAGTAACAATTAAAAACCTAAGCAATGCTCAAACTATATAATTAAAATAAAATATTACTCTACAAATTGCAAATGAATCCGTAGTATCATGTAGAAAGTAAACTGCAAAAAGATATGAGCAAAATGTAATCACTTTTGATAAGAAGAAATAATTGTGATAAGTCATAAATGATAGTGATAGTCCACAAGTATTGTGGGATAAATGTAAAATGTTAGTGAAAGAAAAAACTATTAAAATAATTAAAAATTTCTGCTTTTTAATATAGTACACATTTACACTAAACATATAATGTTATGAATCCAACTCGCTAATAACACTAAACAATAGTTACATTAAATCAATAATATGTTTGAAACATTGAACATTAAAACCACGAAAAAAACATCAATTGAAATAAGTCTTTTTGAATAACATTAATTTTAGTTATGTCTAAACTGGAAACTAATAGTGAATAAATGTATTAAAATAAATAAGATTTTAATCGAAAACTCGAGTTTCAAGAATGGCAATATCAAGATTCACGTGTTTATTGAACATTTAATTAGATAATTAACAATCTCAATTGATACGCTTCTATAATATTAGTGTCAAAAGTAAATAATAACTATTACACGTACTAGAAATAAAATCATTGATGTTTAACAGTAAGTTCTAGTTCATTGTTGATCTAGGATATTAACAGCTTCACAAGTTGAATAATTGCATCTTCAGTCATCATCATACTCTGAATGGTCTACTGTATTGCTTTCTAAAAAATATGTATTCAGTTAGATGTGTATAATGGATAATATAAAAAACAATATAAATCACCTAACTGAGACAGATGTTGAAATGAATATTACTACAAATGACTACACTAAATTATTGATTATTAGTAACAATTAAAAACCTAAGCAATGCTCAAACTATATAATTAAAATAAAATATTACTCTACAAATTGCAAATGAATCCGTAGTATCATGTAGAAAGTAAACTGCAAAAAGATATGAGCAAAATGTAATCACTTTTGATAAGAAGAAATAATTGTGATAAGTCATAAATGATAGTGATAGTCCACAAGTATTGTGGGATAAATGTAAAATGTTAGTGAAAGAAAAAACTATTAAAATAATTAAAATTTTCTGCTTTTTAATATAGTACACATTTTCACTAAACATATAATGTTATGAATCCAACTCGCTAATAACACTAAACAATAGTTACATTAAATCAATAATATGTTTGAAACATTTAACATTAAATCCACGAAAAAAACATCAATTGAAATAAGTCTTTTTGAATAACATTAATTTTAGTTATGTCTAAACTGGAAACTAATAGTGAATAAATGTAGTAAAATAAATAAGATTTTAATCGAAAACTCGAGTTTCAAGAATGGCAATATCAAGATTCACGTGTTTATTGAACATTTAATTAGATAATTAACAATCTCAATTGATACGCTTCTATAATATTAGTGTCAAAAGTAAATAATAACTATTACACGTACTAGAAATAAAATCATTGATGTTTAACAGTAAGTTCTAGTTCATTGTTGATCTAGGATGTTAACAGCTTCACAAGTTGAATAATTGCGTCTTCAGTCATCATCATACTCTGAATGGTCTACTGTATTGCTTTCTGAAAAAAATGTATTCAGTTAGATGAGTATCATGGATAAAATAAAAATAATATAAATCACCAAACTGAGACAGATGTTGAAATGAATATTACTACAAATGACTACACTAAATTATTGATTATTAGTAACAATTAAAAACCTAAGCAATGCTCAAACTACATAATTAAAATAAAATATTACTCTACAAATTGCAAATGAATCTTTAGTATCATGTAGAAAGTAAACTGCAAAAAGATATGAGCAAAATGAAATCACTTTTGATAAGAAGTAAGAAATGTGTAAAATAATAAAAGATAGTGATAGTCCACCAGTATGGTGCGATAAATGTAAAATGATATTGAAAGAATAAACCATTAAAATAATTAAAAATTTCTGAGTTTGAATATAGTAGACAATATCATTGTACATGTATTGTTATGAATCCATCTCGCTAATAACAATTAACAATGGTTGCATTAAATCAATAATATGTTTGAAACATTTAACATTAAATCCACGAAAAAAACATCAATTGAAATAAGTCTATTTGAATAACATTAATTTTTGTTATGATTAAACTGGAATCTAATAGTGAATAAATGTAGTAAAATAAATAAGATTTTAATCGAAAACTCGAGTTTCAAGAATGGCAATATCAAGATTCACGTGTTTATTGAACATTTAATTAGATAATTAACAATCTCAATTGATACGCTTCTATAATATTAGTGTCAAAAGTAAATAATAACTATTACACGTACTAGAAATAAAATCATTGATGTTTAACAGTAAGTTCTAGTTCATTGTTGATCTAGGATGTTAACAGCTTCACAAGTTGAATAATTGCGTCTTCAGTCATCATCATACTCTGAATGGTCTACTGTATTGCTTTCTGAAAAAAATGTATTCAGTTAGATGAGTATCATGGATAAAATAAAAATAATATAAATCACCAAACTGAGACAGATGTTGAAATGAATATTACTACAAATGACTACACTAAATTATTGATTATTAGTAACAATTAAAAACCTAAGCAATGCTCAAACTACATAATTAAAATAAAATATTACTCTACAAATTGCAAATGAATCTTTAGTATCATGTAGAAAGTAAACTGCAAAAAGATATGAGCAAAATGAAATCACTTTTGATAAGAAGTAAGAAATGTGTAAAATAATAAAAGATAGTGATAGTCCACCAGTATGGTGCGATAAATGTAAAATGATATTGAAAGAATAAACCATTAAAATAATTAAAAATTTCTGAGTTTGAATATAGTAGACAATATCATTGTACATGTATTGTTATGAATCCATCTCGCTAATAACAATTAACAATGGTTGCATTAAATCAATAATATGTTTGAAACATTTAACATTAAATCCACGAAAAAAACATCAATTGAAATAAGTCTATTTGAATAACATTAATTTTTGTTATGATTAAACTGGAATCTAATAGTGAATAAATGTAGTAAAATAAATAAGATTTTAATCGAAAACTCGAGTTTCAAGAATGGCAATATCAAGATTCACGTGTTTATTGAACATTTAATTAGATAATTAACAATCTCAATTGATACGCTTCTATAATATTAGTGTCAAAAGTAAATAATAACTATTACACGTACTAGAAATAAAATCATTGATGTTTAACAGTAAGTTCTAGTTCATTGTTGATCTAGGATGTTAACAGCTTCACAAGTTGAATAATTGCGTCTTCAGTCATCATCATACTCTGAATGGTCTACTGTATTGCTTTCTGAAAAAAATGTATTCAGTTAGATGAGTATCATGGATAAAATAAAAATAATATAAATCACCAAACTGAGACAGATGTTGAAATGAATATTACTACAAATGACTACACTAAATTATTGATTATTAGTAACAATTAAAAACCTAAGCAATGCTCAAACTACATAATTAAAATAAAATATTACTCTACAAATTGCAAATGAATCTTTAGTATCATGTAGAAAGTAAACTGCAAAAAGATATGAGCAAAATGAAATCACTTTTGATAAGAAGTAAGAAATGTGTAAAATAATAAAAGATAGTGATAGTCCACCAGTATGGTGCGATAAATGTAAAATGATATTGAAAGAATAAACCATTAAAATAATTAAAAATTTCTGAGTTTGAATATAGTAGACAATATCATTGTACATGTATTGTTATGAATCCATCTCGCTAATAACAATTAACAATGGTTGCATTAAATCAATAATATGTTTGAAACATTTAACATTAAATCCACGAAAAAAACATCAATTGAAATAAGTCTATTTGAATAACATTAATTTTTGTTATGATTAAACTGGAATCTAATAGTGAATAAATGTAGTAAAATAAATAAGATTTTAATCGAAAACTCGAGTTTAAGAAATGGCAATATCAAGATTCACATGTTTATTGAACATTTAATTAGATAATTAACAATCTCAATTGATACGCTTCTATAATATTAGTGTCAAAAGTAAATAATAACTATTACACGTACTAGAAATAAAATCATTGATGTTTAACAGTAAGTTCTAGTTCATTGTTGATCTAGGATATTAACAGCTTCACAAGTTGAATAATTGCGTCTTCAGTCATCATCATACTCTGAATGGTCTACTGTATTGCTTTCTGAAAAAAATGTATTCAGTTAGATGTGTATAATGGATAATATAAAAAACAATATAAATCACCAAACTGAGACAGATGTTGAAATGAATATTACTACAAATGACTACACTAAATTATTGATTATTAGTAACAATTAAAAACCTAAGCAATGCTCAAACTATATAATTAAAATAAAATATTTACAAATTGCAAATGAATCTTTAGTATCATGTAGAAAGTAAACTGCAAAAAGATATGAGCAAAATGTAATCACTTTTGATAAGAAGAAATAATTGTGATAAGTCATAAATGATAGTGATAGTCCACAAGTATTGTGGGATAAATGTAAAATGTTAGTGAAAGAAAAAACTATTAAAATAATTAAAATTTTCTGCTTTTTAATATAGTACACATTTTCACTAAACATATAATGTTATGAATCCAACTCGCTAATAACACTAAACAATTGTTACATTAAATCAATAATATGTTTGAAACATTTTACATTAAATCCACGAAAAAAACATCAATTGAAATAAGTCTATTTGAATAACATTAATTTTAGTTATGTCTAAACTGGAAACTAATAGTGAATAAATGTAGTAAAATAAATAAGATTTTAATCGAAAACTCGAGTTTCAAGAATGGCAATATCAAGATTCACATGTTTATTGAACATTTAATTAGATAATTAACAATCTCAATTGATACGCTTCTATAATATTAGTGTCAAAAGTAAATAATAACTATTACACGTACTAGAAATAAAATCATTGATGTTTAACAGTAAGTTCTAGTTCATTGTTGATCTAGGATGTTAACAGCTTCACAAGTTGAATAATTGCATCTTCAGTCATCATCATACTCTGAATGGTCTACTGTATTGCTTTCTAAAAAATATGTATTCAGTTAGATGTGTATAATGGATAATATAAAAAACAATATAAATCACCTAACTGAGACAGATGTTGAAATGAATATTACTACAAATGACTACACTAAATTATTGATTATTAGTAACAATTAAAAACCTAAGCAATGCTCAAACTACATAATTAAAATAAAATATTACTCCAAAAATTGCAAATAAATCTTTAGTATCACGTAGAATGTAAACTGCAAAAAGATATGAAGCAAAATGTAATCACATTTAATAAGAAGTAAGAAATGTGTAAAATAATAAAAGATAGTGATAGTCCACCAGTATGGTGCAATAAAGTAAAATGGTATTGAAAGAATAAACCATTAAAATAATTAAAAATTTCTGAGTTTGAATATAGTAGACAATATCATTGTACATGTATTGTTATGAATCCAACTAGCTAATAACACTAAACAATTGTTACATTAAATCAATAATATGTTTGAAACATTTTACATTAAATCCACGAAAAAAACATCAATTGAAATAAGTCTATTTGAATAACATTAATTTTTGTTATGATTAAACTGGAATCTAATAGTGAATAAATGTAGTAAAATAAATAAGATTTTAATCGAAAACTCGAGTTTCAGGAATGGCAATATCAAGATTCACGTGTTTATTGAACATTTAATTAGATAATTAACAATCTCAATTGATACGCTTCTATAATATTAGTGTCAAAAGTAAATAATAACTATTACACGTACTAGAAATAAAATCATTGATGTTTAACAGTAAGTTCTAGTTCATTGTTGATCTAGGATGTTAACAGCTTCACAAGTTGAATAATTGCGTCTTCAGTCATCATCATACTCTGAATGGTCTACTGTATTGCTTTCTGAAAAAAATGTATTCAGTTAGATGTGTATAATGGATAATATAAAAAACAATATAAATCACCAAACTGAGACAGATGTTGAAATGAATATTACTACAAATGACTACACTAAATTATTGATTATTAGTAACAATTAAAAACCTAAGCAATGCTCAAACTATATAATTAAAATAAAATATTTACAAATTGCAAATGAATCTTTAGTATCATGTAGAAAGTAAACTGCAAAAAGATATGAGCAAAATGTAATCACTTTTGATAAGAAGAAATAATTGTGATAAGTCATAAATGATAGTGATAGTCCACAAGTATTGTGGGATAAATGTAAAATGTTAGTGAAAGAAAAAACTATTAAAATAATTAAAATTTTCTGCTTTTTAATATAGTACACATTTTCACTAAACATATAATGTTATGAATCCAACTCGCTAATAACACTAAACAATTGTTACATTAAATCAATAATATGTTTGAAACATTTTACATTAAATCCACGAAAAAAACATCAATTGAAATAAGTCTATTTGAATAACATTAATTTTAGTTATGTCTAAACTGGAAACTAATAGTGAATAAATGTAGTAAAATAAATAAGATTTTAATCGAAAACTCGAGTTTCAAGAATGGCAATATCAAGATTCACATGTTTATTGAACATTTAATTAGATAATTAACAATCTCAATTGATACGCTTCTATAATATTAGTGTCAAAAGTAAATAATAACTATTACACGTACTAGAAATAAAATCATTGATGTTTAACAGTAAGTTCTAGTTCATTGTTGATCTAGGATGTTAACAGCTTCACAAGTTGAATAATTGCGTCTTCAGTCATCATCATACTCTGAATGGTCTACTGTATTGCTTTCTAAAAAAAATGTATTCAGTTAGATGTGTATAATGGATAATATAAAAAACAATATAAATCACCAAACTGAGACAGATGTTGAAATGAATATTACTACAAATGACTACACTAAATTATTGATTATTAGTAACAATTAAAAACCTAAGCAATGCTCAAACTACATAATTAAAATAAAATATTACTCCATAAATTGCAAATAAATCTTTAGTATCACATAGAATGTAAACTGCAAAAAGATATGAAGCAAAATGTAATCACATTTAATAAGAAGTAAGAAATGTGTAAAATAATAAAAGATAGTGATAGTCCACCAGTATGGTGCAATAAAGTAAAATGGTATTGAAAGAATAAACCATTAAAATAATTAAAAATTTCTGAGTTTGAATATAGTAGACAATATCATTGTACATGTATTGTTATGAATCCAACTAGCTAATAACACTAAACAATTGTTACATTAAATCAATAATATGTTTGAAACATTTTACATTAAATCCACGAAAAAAACATCAATTGAAATAAGTCTATTTGAATAACATTAATTTTTGTTATGATTAAACTGGAATCTAATAGTGAATAAATGTAGTAAAATAAATAAGATTTTAATCGAAAACTCGAGTTTCAGGAATGGCAATATCAAGATTCACGTGTTTATTGAACATTTAATTAGATAATTAACAATCTCAATTGATACGCTTCTATAATATTAGTGTCAAAAGTAAATAATAACTATTACACGTACTAGAAATAAAATCATTGATGTTTAACAGTAAGTTCTAGTTCATTGTTGATCTAGGATGTTAACAGCTTCACAAGTTGAATAATTGCGTCTTCAGTCATCATCATACTCTGAATGGTCTACTGTATTGCTTTCTGAAAAAAATGTATTCAGTTAGATGTGTATAATGGATAATATAAAAAACAATATAAATCACCAAACTGAGACAGATGTTGAAATGAATATTACTACAAATGACTACACTAAATTATTGATTATTAGTAACAATTAAAAACCTAAGCAATGCTCAAACTATATAATTAAAATAAAATATTTACAAATTGCAAATGAATCTTTAGTATCATGTAGAAAGTAAACTGCAAAAAGATATGAGCAAAATGTAATCACTTTTGATAAGAAGAAATAATTGTGATAAGTCATAAATGATAGTGATAGTCCACAAGTATTGTGGGATAAATGTAAAATGTTAGTGAAAGAAAAAACTATTAAAATAATTAAAATTTTCTGCTTTTTAATATAGTACACATTTTCACTAAACATATAATGTTATGAATCCAACTCGCTAATAACACTAAACAATTGTTACATTAAATCAATAATATGTTTGAAACATTTTACATTAAATCCACGAAAAAAACATCAATTGAAATAAGTCTATTTGAATAACATTAATTTTAGTTATGTCTAAACTGGAAACTAATAGTGAATAAATGTAGTAAAATAAATAAGATTTTAATCGAAAACTCGAGTTTCAAGAATGGCAATATCAAGATTCACATGTTTATTGAACATTTAATTAGATAATTAACAATCTCAATTGATACGCTTCTATAATATTAGTGTCAAAAGTAAATAATAACTATTACACGTACTAGAAATAAAATCATTGATGTTTAACAGTAAGTTCTAGTTCATTGTTGATCTAGGATGTTAACAGCTTCACAAGTTGAATAATTGCATCTTCAGTCATCATCATACTCTGAATGGTCTACTGTATTGCTTTCTAAAAAATATGTATTCAGTTAGATGTGTATAATGGATAATATAAAAAACAATATAAATCACCTAACTGAGACAGATGTTGAAATGAATATTACTACAAATGACTACACTAAATTATTGATTATTAGTAACAATTAAAAACCTAAGCAATGCTCAAACTACATAATTAAAATAAAATATTACTCCAAAAATTGCAAATAAATCTTTAGTATCACGTAGAATGTAAACTGCAAAAAGATATGAAGCAAAATGTAATCACATTTAATAAGAAGTAAGAAATGTGTAAAATAATAAAAGATAGTGATAGTCCAACAGTATGGTGCAATAAAGTAAAATGGTATTGAAAGAATAAACCATTAAAATAATTAAAAATTTCTGAGTTTGAATATAGTAGACAATATCATTGTACATGTATTGTTATGAATCCAACTAGCTAATAACACTAAACAATTGTTACATTAAATCAATAATATGTTTGAAACATTTTACATTAAATCCACGAAAAAAACATCAATTGAAATAAGTCTATTTGAATAACATTAATTTTTGTTATGATTAAACTGGAATCTAATAGTGAATAAATGTAGTAAAATAAATAAGATTTTAATCGAAAACTCGAGTTTCAGGAATGGCAATATCAAGATTCACGTGTTTATTGAACATTTAATTAGATAATTAACAATCTCAATTGATACGCTTCTATAATATTAGTGTCAAAAGTAAATAATAACTATTACACGTACTAGAAATAAAATCATTGATGTTTAACAGTAAGTTCTAGTTCATTGTTGATCTAGGATGTTAACAGCTTCACAAGTTGAATAATTGCGTCTTCAGTCATCATCATACTCTGAATGGTCTACTGTATTGCTTTCTGAAAAAAATGTATTCAGTTAGATGTGTATAATGGATAATATAAAAAACAATATAAATCACCAAACTGAGACAGATGTTGAAATGAATATTACTACAAATGACTACACTAAATTATTGATTATTAGTAACAATTAAAAACCTAAGCAATGCTCAAACTATATAATTAAAATAAAATATTTACAAATTGCAAATGAATCTTTAGTATCATGTAGAAAGTAAACTGCAAAAAGATATGAGCAAAATGTAATCACTTTTGATAAGAAGAAATAATTGTGATAAGTCATAAATGATAGTGATAGTCCACAAGTATTGTGGGATAAATGTAAAATGTTAGTGAAAGAAAAAACTATTAAAATAATTAAAATTTTCTGCTTTTTAATATAGTACACATTTTCACTAAACATATAATGTTATGAATCCAACTCGCTAATAACACTAAACAATTGTTACATTAAATCAATAATATGTTTGAAACATTTTACATTAAATCCACGAAAAAAACATCAATTGAAATAAGTCTATTTGAATAACATTAATTTTAGTTATGTCTAAACTGGAAACTAATAGTGAATAAATGTAGTAAAATAAATAAGATTTTAATCGAAAACTCGAGTTTCAAGAATGGCAATATCAAGATTCACATGTTTATTGAACATTTAATTAGATAATTAACAATCTCAATTGATACGCTTCTATAATATTAGTGTCAAAAGTAAATAATAACTATTACACGTACTAGAAATAAAATCATTGATGTTTAACAGTAAGTTCTAGTTCATTGTTGATCTAGGATGTTAACAGCTTCACAAGTTGAATAATTGCGTCTTCAGTCATCATCATACTCTGAATGGTCTACTGTATTGCTTTCTAAAAAAAATGTATTCAGTTAGATGTGTATAATGGATAATATAAAAAACAATATAAATCACCAAACTGAGACAGATGTTGAAATGAATATTACTACAAATGACTACACTAAATTATTGATTATTAGTAACAATTAAAAACCTAAGCAATGCTCAAACTACATAATTAAAATAAAATATTACTCCATAAATTGCAAATAAATCTTTAGTATCACATAGAATGTAAACTGCAAAAAGATATGAAGCAAAATGTAATCACATTTAATAAGAAGTAAGAAATGTGTAAAATAATAAAAGATAGTGATAGTCCACCAGTATGGTGCAATAAAGTAAAATGGTATTGAAAGAATAAACCATTAAAATAATTAAAAATTTCTGAGTTTGAATATAGTAGACAATATCATTGTACATGTATTGTTATGAATCCAACTAGCTAATAACACTAAACAATTGTTACATTAAATCAATAATATGTTTGAAACATTTTACATTAAATCCACGAAAAAAACATCAATTGAAATAAGTCTATTTGAATAACATTAATTTTTGTTATGATTAAACTGGAATCTAATAGTGAATAAATGTAGTAAAATAAATAAGATTTTAATCGAAAACTCGAGTTTCAGGAATGGCAATATCAAGATTCACGTGTTTATTGAACATTTAATTAGATAATTAACAATCTCAATTGATACGCTTCTATAATATTAGTGTCAAAAGTAAATAATAACTATTACACGTACTAGAAATAAAATCATTGATGTTTAACAGTAAGTTCTAGTTCATTGTTGATCTAGGATGTTAACAGCTTCACAAGTTGAATAATTGCGTCTTCAGTCATCATCATACTCTGAATGGTCTACTGTATTGCTTTCTGAAAAAAATGTATTCAGTTAGATGTGTATAATGGATAATATAAAAAACAATATAAATCACCAAACTGAGACAGATGTTGAAATGAATATTACTACAAATGACTACACTAAATTATTGATTATTAGTAACAATTAAAAACCTAAGCAATGCTCAAACTATATAATTAAAATAAAATATTTACAAATTGCAAATGAATCTTTAGTATCATGTAGAAAGTAAACTGCAAAAAGATATGAGCAAAATGTAATCACTTTTGATAAGAAGAAATAATTGTGATAAGTCATAAATGATAGTGATAGTCCACAAGTATTGTGGGATAAATGTAAAATGTTAGTGAAAGAAAAAACTATTAAAATAATTAAAATTTTCTGCTTTTTAATATAGTACACATTTTCACTAAACATATAATGTTATGAATCCAACTCGCTAATAACACTAAACAATTGTTACATTAAATCAATAATATGTTTGAAACATTTTACATTAAATCCACGAAAAAAACATCAATTGAAATAAGTCTATTTGAATAACATTAATTTTAGTTATGTCTAAACTGGAAACTAATAGTGAATAAATGTAGTAAAATAAATAAGATTTTAATCGAAAACTCGAGTTTCAAGAATGGCAATATCAAGATTCACATGTTTATTGAACATTTAATTAGATAATTAACAATCTCAATTGATACGCTTCTATAATATTAGTGTCAAAAGTAAATAATAACTATTACACGTACTAGAAATAAAATCATTGATGTTTAACAGTAAGTTCTAGTTCATTGTTGATCTAGGATGTTAACAGCTTCACAAGTTGAATAATTGCATCTTCAGTCATCATCATACTCTGAATGGTCTACTGTATTGCTTTCTAAAAAATATGTATTCAGTTAGATGTGTATAATGGATAATATAAAAAACAATATAAATCACCTAACTGAGACAGATGTTGAAATGAATATTACTACAAATGACTACACTAAATTATTGATTATTAGTAACAATTAAAAACCTAAGCAATGCTCAAACTACATAATTAAAATAAAATATTACTCCAAAAATTGCAAATAAATCTTTAGTATCACGTAGAATGTAAACTGCAAAAAGATATGAAGCAAAATGTAATCACATTTAATAAGAAGTAAGAAATGTGTAAAATAATAAAAGATAGTGATAGTCCACCAGTATGGTGCAATAAAGTAAAATGGTATTGAAAGAATAAACCATTAAAATAATTAAAAATTTCTGAGTTTGAATATAGTAGACAATATCATTGTACATGTATTGTTATGAATCCAACTAGCTAATAACACTAAACAATTGTTACATTAAATCAATAATATGTTTGAAACATTTTACATTAAATCCACGAAAAAAACATCAATTGAAATAAGTCTATTTGAATAACATTAATTTTTGTTATGATTAAACTGGAATCTAATAGTGAATAAATGTAGTAAAATAAATAAGATTTTAATCGAAAACTCGAGTTTCAGGAATGGCAATATCAAGATTCACGTGTTTATTGAACATTTAATTAGATAATTAACAATCTCAATTGATACGCTTCTATAATATTAGTGTCAAAAGTAAATAATAACTATTACACGTACTAGAAATAAAATCATTGATGTTTAACAGTAAGTTCTAGTTCATTGTTGATCTAGGATGTTAACAGCTTCACAAGTTGAATAATTGCGTCTTCAGTCATCATCATACTCTGAATGGTCTACTGTATTGCTTTCTGAAAAAAATGTATTCAGTTAGATGTGTATAATGGATAATATAAAAAACAATATAAATCACCAAACTGAGACAGATGTTGAAATGAATATTACTACAAATGACTACACAAAATTATTGATTATTAGTAACAATTAAAAACCTAAGCAATGCTCAAACTATATAATTAAAATAAAATATTTACAAATTGCAAATGAATCTTTAGTATCATGTAGAAAGTAAACTGCAAAAAGATATGAGCAAAATGTAATCACTTTTGATAAGAAGAAATAATTGTGATAAGTCATAAATGATAGTGATAGTCCACAAGTATTGTGGGATAAATGTAAAATGTTAGTGAAAGAAAAAACTATTAAAATAATTAAAATTTTCTGCTTTTTAATATAGTACACATTTTCACTAAACATATAATGTTATGAATCCAACTCGCTAATAACACTAAACAATTGTTACATTAAATCAATAATATGTTTGAAACATTTTACATTAAATCCACGAAAAAAACATCAATTGAAATAAGTCTATTTGAATAACATTAATTTTAGTTATGTCTAAACTGGAAACTAATAGTGAATAAATGTAGTAAAATAAATAAGATTTTAATCGAAAACTCGAGTTTCAAGAATGGCAATATCAAGATTCACATGTTTATTGAACATTTAATTAGATAATTAACAATCTCAATTGATACGCTTCTATAATATTAGTGTCAAAAGTAAATAATAACTATTACACGTACTAGAAATAAAATCATTGATGTTTAACAGTAAGTTCTAGTTCATTGTTGATCTAGGATGTTAACAGCTTCACAAGTTGAATAATTGCATCTTCAGTCATCATCATACTCTGAATGGTCTACTGTATTGCTTTCTAAAAAATATGTATTCAGTTAGATGTGTATAATGGATAATATAAAAAACAATATAAATCACCTAACTGAGACAGATGTTGAAATGAATATTACTACAAATGACTACACTAAATTATTGATTATTAGTAACAATTAAAAACCTAAGCAATGCTCAAACTACATAATTAAAATAAAATATTACTCCAAAAATTGCAAATAAATCTTTAGTATCACGTAGAATGTAAACTGCAAAAAGATATGAAGCAAAATGTAATCACATTTAATAAGAAGTAAGAAATGTGTAAAATAATAAAAGATAGTGATAGTCCACCAGTATGGTGCAATAAAGTAAAATGGTATTGAAAGAATAAACCATTAAAATAATTAAAAATTTCTGAGTTTGAATATAGTAGACAATATCATTGTACATGTATTGTTATGAATCCAACTAGCTAATAACACTAAACAATTGTTACATTAAATCAATAATATGTTTGAAACATTTTACATTAAATCCACGAAAAAAACATCAATTGAAATAAGTCTATTTGAATAACATTAATTTTTGTTATGATTAAACTGGAATCTAATAGTGAATAAATGTAGTAAAATAAATAAGATTTTAATCGAAAACTCGAGTTTCAGGAATGGCAATATCAAGATTCACGTGTTTATTGAACATTTAATTAGATAATTAACAATCTCAATTGATACGCTTCTATAATATTAGTGTCAAAAGTAAATAATAACTATTACACGTACTAGAAATAAAATCATTGATGTTTAACAGTAAGTTCTAGTTCATTGTTGATCTAGGATGTTAACAGCTTCACAAGTTGAATAATTGCGTCTTCAGTCATCATCATACTCTGAATGGTCTACTGTATTGCTTTCTGAAAAAAATGTATTCAGTTAGATGTGTATAATGGATAATATAAAAAACAATATAAATCACCAAACTGAGACAGATGTTGAAATGAATATTACTACAAATGACTACACTAAATTATTGATTATTAGTAACAATTAAAAACCTAAGCAATGCTCAAACTATATAATTAAAATAAAATATTTACAAATTGCAAATGAATCTTTAGTATCATGTAGAAAGTAAACTGCAAAAAGATATGAGCAAAATGTAATCACTTTTGATAAGAAGAAATAATTGTGATAAGTCATAAATGATAGTGATAGTCCACAAGTATTGTGGGATAAATGTAAAATGTTAGTGAAAGAAAAAACTATTAAAATAATTAAAATTTTCTGCTTTTTAATATAGTACACATTTTCACTAAACATATAATGTTATGAATCCAACTCGCTAATAACACTAAACAATTGTTACATTAAATCAATAATATGTTTGAAACATTTTACATTAAATCCACGAAAAAAACATCAATTGAAATAAGTCTATTTGAATAACATTAATTTTAGTTATGTCTAAACTGGAAACTAATAGTGAATAAATGTAGTAAAATAAATAAGATTTTAATCGAAAACTCGAGTTTCAAGAATGGCAATATCAAGATTCACATGTTTATTGAACATTTAATTAGATAATTAACAATCTCAATTGATACGCTTCTATAATATTAGTGTCAAAAGTAAATAATAACTATTACACGTACTAGAAATAAAATCATTGATGTTTAACAGTAAGTTCTAGTTCATTGTTGATCTAGGATGTTAACAGCTTCACAAGTTGAATAATTGCGTCTTCAGTCATCATCATACTCTGAATGGTCTACTGTATTGCTTTCTAAAAAAAATGTATTCAGTTAGATGTGTATAATGGATAATATAAAAAACAATATAAATCACCAAACTGAGACAGATGTTGAAATGAATATTACTACAAATGACTACACTAAATTATTGATTATTAGTAACAATTAAAAACCTAAGCAATGCTCAAACTACATAATTAAAATAAAATATTACTCCATAAATTGCAAATAAATCTTTAGTATCACATAGAATGTAAACTGCAAAAAGATATGAAGCAAAATGTAATCACATTTAATAAGAAGTAAGAAATGTGTAAAATAATAAAAGATAGTGATAGTCCACCAGTATGGTGCAATAAAGTAAAATGGTATTGAAAGAATAAACCATTAAAATAATTAAAAATTTCTGAGTTTGAATATAGTAGACAATATCATTGTACATGTATTGTTATGAATCCATCTCGCTAATAACAATTAACAATGGTTGCATTAAATCAATAATATGTTTGAAACATTTAACATTAAATCCACGAAAAAAACATCAATTGAAATAAGTCTATTTGAATAACATTAATTTTTGTTATGATTAAACTGGAATCTAATAGCGAATAAATGTAGTAAAATAAATAAGATTTTAATCGAAAACTCGAGTTTCAGGAATGCAATATCAAGATTCACATGTTTATTTAACATTTAATTAGATAATTAACAATCTCAATTGATACGCTTCTATAATATTTGTGTCAAAAGTAAATAATAACTATTACCCATACTATGAATAAAATCATTGATGTTTAACAGTAAGTTCTAGTTCATTGTTGTTCTAGGATGTTAACAGCTTCACAAGTTGAATAATTGCGTCTTTAGTCATCATCATACTCTGAATGGTCTACTGTATTGCATTCTAAAAAAAATGTATTCAGTTAGATGTGTATAATGGATAATATAAAAACAATATAAATCACCAAACTGAGACAGATGTTGAAATGAATATTACTACAAATGACTACACTAAATTATTGATTATTAGTAACAATTAAAAACCTAAGCAATGCTCAAACTACATAATTAAAATAAAATATTACTCCATAAATTGCAAATAAATCTTTAGTATCACGTAGAATGTAAACTGCAAAAAGATATGAAGCAAAATGTAATCACATTTGATAAGAAGTAAGAAATGTGTAAAATAATAAAAGATAGTGATAGTCCACCAGTATGGTGCGATAAATGTAAAATGGTATTGAAAGAATAAACCATTAAAATAATTAAAAATTTCTGAGTTTGAATATAGTAGACAATATCATTGTACATGTATTGTTATGAATCCATCTCGCTAATAACAATTAACAATTGTTACATTAAATCAATAATATGTTTGAAACATTTTACATTAAATCCACGAAAAAAACATCAATTGAAATAAGTCTATTTGAATAACATTAATTTTAGTTATGTCTAAACTGGAAACTAATAGTGAATAAATGTAGTAAAATAAATAAGATTTTAATCGAAAACTCGAGTTTCAAGAATGGCAATATCAAGATTCACATGTTTATTGAACATTTAATTAGATAATTAACAATCTCAATTGATACGCTTCTATAATATTAGTGTCAAAAGTAAATAATAACTATTACACGTACTAGAAATAAAATCATTGATGTTTAACAGTAAGTTCTAGTTCATTGTTGATCTAGGATGTTAACAGCTTCACAAGTTGAATAATTGCGTCTTCAGTCATCATCATACTCTGAATGGTCTACTGTATTGCTTTCTAAAAAAAATGTATTCAGTTAGATGTGTATAATGGATAATATAAAAAACAATATAAATCACCAAACTGAGACAGATGTTGAAATGAATATTACTACAAATGACTACACTAAATTATTGATTATTAGTAACAATTAAAAACCTAAGCAATGCTCAAACTACATAATTAAAATAAAATATTACTCCATAAATTGCAAATAAATCTTTAGTATCACATAGAATGTAAACTGCAAAAAGATATGAAGCAAAATGTAATCACATTTAATAAGAAGTAAGAAATGTGTAAAATAATAAAAGATAGTGATAGTCCACCAGTATGGTGCAATAAAGTAAAATGGTATTGAAAGAATAAACCATTAAAATAATTAAAAATTTCTGAGTTTGAATATAGTAGACAATATCATTGTACATGTATTGTTATGAATCCATCTCGCTAATAACAATTAACAATGGTTGCATTAAATCAATAATATGTTTGAAACATTTAACATTAAATCCACGAAAAAAACATCAATTGAAATAAGTCTATTTGAATAACATTAATTTTTGTTATGATTAAACTGGAATCTAATAGCGAATAAATGTAGTAAAATAAATAAGATTTTAATCGAAAACTCGAGTTTCAGGAATGCAATATCAAGATTCACATGTTTATTTAACATTTAATTAGATAATTAACAATCTCAATTGATACGCTTCTATAATATTTGTGTCAAAAGTAAATAATAACTATTACCCATACTATGAATAAAATCATTGATGTTTAACAGTAAGTTCTAGTTCATTGTTGTTCTAGGATGTTAACAGCTTCACAAGTTGAATAATTGCGTCTTTAGTCATCA
Organism: Rhopalosiphum nymphaeae; assembly: GCA_036289425.1. Taxonomy (NCBI): domain Eukaryota; kingdom Metazoa; phylum Arthropoda; class Insecta; order Hemiptera; family Aphididae; genus Rhopalosiphum; species Rhopalosiphum nymphaeae. The sequence goes on along the minus strand of JAZAQC010000007.1, from coordinate 9,090,611 downwards.
TCATACTCTGAATGGTCTACTGTATTGCATTCTAAAAAAAATGTATTCAGTTAGATGTGTATAATGGATAATATAAAAACAATATAAATCACCAAACTGAGACAGATGTTGAAATGAATATTACTACAAATGACTACACTAAATTATTGATTATTAGTAACAATTAAAAACCTAAGCAATGCTCAAACTACATAATTAAAATAAAATATTACTCCATAAATTGCAAATAAATCTTTAGTATCACGTAGAATGTAAACTGCAAAAAGATATGAAGCAAAATGTAATCACATTTGATAAGAAGTAAGAAATGTGTAAAATAATAAAAGATAGTGATAGTCCACCAGTATGGTGCGATAAATGTAAAATGGTATTGAAAGAATAAACCATTAAAATAATTAAAAATTTCTGAGTTTGAATATAGTAGACAATATCATTGTACATGTATTGTTATGAATCCATCTCGCTAATAACAATTAACAATTGTTACATTAAATCAATAATATGTTTGAAACATTTTACATTAAATCCACGAAAAAAACATCAATTGAAATAAGTCTATTTGAATAACATTAATTTTAGTTATGTCTAAACTGGAAACTAATAGTGAATAAATGTAGTAAAATAAATAAGATTTTAATCGAAAACTCGAGTTTCAAGAATGGCAATATCAAGATTCACATGTTTATTGAACATTTAATTAGATAATTAACAATCTCAATTGATACGCTTCTATAATATTAGTGTCAAAAGTAAATAATAACTATTACACGTACTAGAAATAAAATCATTGATGTTTAACAGTAAGTTCTAGTTCATTGTTGATCTAGGATGTTAACAGCTTCACAAGTTGAATAATTGCGTCTTCAGTCATCATCATACTCTGAATGGTCTACTGTATTGCTTTCTAAAAAAAATGTATTCAGTTAGATGTGTATAATGGATAATATAAAAAACAATATAAATCACCAAACTGAGACAGATGTTGAAATGAATATTACTACAAATGACTACACTAAATTATTGATTATTAGTAACAATTAAAAACCTAAGCAATGCTCAAACTACATAATTAAAATAAAATATTACTCCATAAATTGCAAATAAATCTTTAGTATCACATAGAATGTAAACTGCAAAAAGATATGAAGCAAAATGTAATCACATTTAATAAGAAGTAAGAAATGTGTAAAATAATAAAAGATAGTGATAGTCCACCAGTATGGTGCAATAAAGTAAAATGGTATTGAAAGAATAAACCATTAAAATAATTAAAAATTTCTGAGTTTGAATATAGTAGACAATATCATTGTACATGTATTGTTATGAATCCATCTCGCTAATAACAATTAACAATGGTTGCATTAAATCAATAATATGTTTGAAACATTTAACATTAAATCCACGAAAAAAACATCAATTGAAATAAGTCTATTTGAATAACATTAATTTTTGTTATGATTAAACTGGAATCTAATAGCGAATAAATGTAGTAAAATAAATAAGATTTTAATCGAAAACTCGAGTTTCAGGAATGCAATATCAAGATTCACATGTTTATTTAACATTTAATTAGATAATTAACAATCTCAATTGATACGCTTCTATAATATTTGTGTCAAAAGTAAATAATAACTATTACCCATACTATGAATAAAATCATTGATGTTTAACAGTAAGTTCTAGTTCATTGTTGTTCTAGGATGTTAACAGCTTCACAAGTTGAATAATTGCGTCTTTAGTCATCATCATACTCTGAATGGTCTACTGTATTGCATTCTAAAAAAAATGTATTCAGTTAGATGTGTATAATGGATAATATAAAAACAATATAAATCACCAAACTGAGACAGATGTTGAAATGAATATTACTACAAATGACTACACTAAATTATTGATTATTAGTAACAATTAAAAACCTAAGCAATGCTCAAACTACATAATTAAAATAAAATATTACTCCATAAATTGCAAATAAATCTTTAGTATCACGTAGAATGTAAACTGCAAAAAGATATGAAGCAAAATGTAATCACATTTGATAAGAAGTAAGAAATGTGTAAAATAATAAAAGATAGTGATAGTCCACCAGTATGGTGCGATAAATGTAAAATGGTATTGAAAGAATAAACCATTAAAATAATTAAAAATTTCTGAGTTTGAATATAGTAGACAATATCATTGTACATGTATTGTTATGAATCCATCTCGCTAATAACAATTAACAATGGTTGCATTAAATCAATAATAGGATTCAATCATTTGACATTAAATCCACAAAAAAAACATCAATTGAAATAAGTCTATTTGAGTAACATTAATTATTGTTATGTCTAAACTGGAAACTAATAGTGAATTAATGTAGTAAAATAAATAACATTTTAATCGAAAACTCGAGTTTCAAGAATGGCAATATCAAGATTCTCGTGTTTATTGAACATTTCATTAGATAATTAACAAACTCAATTGATACGCTTCTATAATATTTGTGTCAAAAGTAAATAATAACTATTACACGTACTATGAATAACATCATTGATGTTTAACAGTAAGTTCTAGTTCATTGTTGATCTAGGATGTTAACAGCTTCACAAGTTGAATAATTGCGTCTTCAGTCATCATCATCCTCTGAATGGTCTACCGTATTGCTTTCTAAAAAAAATGTATTCAGTTAGATGTGTATAATGGATAATATAAAAAACAATATAAATCACCTAACTGAGACAGATGTTGAAATGAATATTACTACAAATGACTACACTAAATTATTGATTATTAGTAACAATTAAAAACCTAAGCAATGCTCAAACTACATAATTAAATTAAAATATTACTCTACAAATTGCAAATGAATCTATAGTATCATGTAGAAAGTAAACTGCAAAAAGATATGAGCAAAATGTAATCACATTTGATAAGAAGTAAGGAAGGTGTAAAATAATAAAAGATAGTGATAGTCCAACAGTATGGTGCTATAAATGTAAAATGGTAGTGAAAGAAAAAACTATTAAAATAATTAAAAATTTCTGCTTTTTTATATAGTACACATTTTCACTAAACATATAATGTTATGAATCCAACTCGCTAATAACACTAAACAATTGTTACATTAAATCAATAATATGTTTGAAACATTTTACATTAAATCCACGAAAAAAACATCAATTGAAATAAGTCTATTTGAATAACATTTATTATTGTTATGTCTAATCTGGAAACTAATAGTGAATAAATGTAGTAAAATAAATAACATTTTAATCGAAAACTAGAGTTTCAAGAATGGCAATATCAAGATTCACGTGTTTATTGAACATTTAATTAGATAATTAACAATCTCAATTGATACGCTTCTATATTATTAGTGTCAAAAGTAAATAATATCTATTACACGTACTATGAATAAAAACATTGATGATTAACAGTAAGTTCTCGTTCATTGTTGATCTAGGATGTTAACAGCTTCACAAGTTGAATAATTGCGTCTTCAGTCATCATCATACTTTGAATGGTCTACTGTATTGCTTTCTAAAAAAAAAGTATTCAGTTAGATGTGTATAATGGAAATATAAAAAACAATATAAATCACCAAACTGAGACAGATGTTGAAATGAATATTACTACAAATGACTACACTAAATTATTGATTATTAGTAACAATTAAAAACCTAAGCAATACTCAAACTACATAATTAAATTAAAATATTACTCCATAAATTGCAAATAAATCTTTAGTATCACGTAGAATGTAAACTGCAAAAAGATATAAGCAAAATGTAATCACATTTGATAAGAAGTAAGGAAGGTGTAAAATAATAAAAGATAGTGATAGTCCACCAGTATGGTGCGATAAATGTAAAATAGTATTGAAAGAATAAACCATTAAAATAATTAAAAATTTCTGCTTTTTAATATAGTACACATTTTCACCAAACATATAATGTTATGAATCCAACTCGCTAATAACACTAAACAATAGTTACATTAAATCAATAATATGTTTGAAACATTTAACATTAAATCCACGAAAAAAACATCAATTGAAATAAATCTATTTGAATAACATTAATTGTTGTTATGTCTAAACTGGAAACTAATAGTGGATAAATGTAGTAAAATAAATAAGATTTTAATTGAAAACTCGAATTGCAAGAATGGCAATATCAAGATTCACCTGTTTATTGAACATTCAATTAGATAATTAACAATCTCAATTGATACGCTTCAATCCTGGACCATTAGATTATGAAAATGAACTATTTTCACCGTTTTTAAAAATTATATATATACTTTTAAATAATATTTAAAAATAACAATTAAATATTTTTTATATGTTAATAATTATGAATTATTGTAAACTCATTTTCTTCAAATGCTTATAAAATACTGAATTCATAAGTTATTAATTTCAAACCATGATCATTAGATTTAGAATATGAATTACTATTACCATTTCTTTGAATAATTTACATAATTTTAAGCGATATTTCATAAAAACTATAATAGTCATTTTTTTATGATAATTTAGAAAATTCTAAAAATTCAATTTTTAAATAGCTTATAAAATAGAAAATGAACTATTTTCACCGTTTTTAACAATTCTATACATCCTTTTATATAATATTTAAAATTCACAATAAAATATTTTTATATATGTTAATAATGACGAATTATTATAAACTCATTTTCTTCAAATGCTTGTAATTTACTGAATTCTTAAGTTAATTATTTCAAACCTTGATTATTAGATTAAAAATATGAATTATTATCACCATTTTTTAGAATAATTTACATTGTTTTAAGCGATATTTCATAAAAACTATAATAGTCACATTTTTATGATAATTTTGAAAATTCAATAAATTGAAATTTTAAATAGCTAATAAAATACTGAATTTTTATATTAATATTTTCAAACCTGGACCATTAGATTAAGAAAATGATTTATTCATACCGTTTCAAACAATATTGTGTAACATTTTACCGGATATTCCATACGCACTAAAAACATTATTCATTTGTTAATTTTTACAAATTCAAAAAAATTCATATTTTTAAATTGCTTATAAAACACTGAATTTTAATGTTATTATGTTGAAATCGTGATTATTAGATTTAAAAAATGAATTATCATTATCATTACTTCGATCAATATGAATCATTTTACCCGATATTCCATAAGCACTGAAAAACATGTTTTATTTGTTAATTTTGACAAAATATTATAAACTCATTTTCTTCAAATGCTTATATTATACTGAATTCTTTAGAAAATGTCTTCAAACATTGATCATTAGATTTAGAATATTAATTATTATCATCATTTCTTAGAATAATATACATCATTGTACCTGATATTTCATGAAAGCTATAATACATGTTTTAAATGTTAATTTTGACAAAATTTTATAAATTAATTTTTTCGAATGCTTATAAAATACTGGATTCTTAAGTAAATAACTTCAATCCCGGACCATTAGATTATGAAAATGAATTATTTTCACCGTTTTTAAAAATTATATATATACTTTTAAATAATATTTAAAAATAACAATTAAATATTTTTTATATGTTAATAATTATGAATTATTGTAAACTCATTTTCTTCAAATGCTTATAAAATACTGAATTCATAAGTTATTAATTTCAAACCATGATCATTAGATTTAGAATATGAATTACTATTACCATTTCTTTGAATAATTTACATAATTTTAAGCGATATTTCATAAAAACTATAATACATGTTTTATATGTTAATTTTGACAAAATATTAAAAAATAATTTTTTCAAATGCTTATAATATACTGAATACTTGATAAAATATCTTCAAACCTTAATCATTAGATTTAGAATATGAATTATTATCATCATTTCTTTGAATGATTTACACAATATAAAGCGATTTTTCATAAAAACTATAATAGTCACCTTTTTATGACAATTTTGAAAATTCAAATTTTAAATATTTAATTAAATACTGAATTTTTATTTTAATATATTCAAACCTGGACCAATAGATTGAGAAAATGAACTATTTTCACCGTTTTTAACAATTCTATACATCCTTTTATATAATATTTAAAATTCACAATAAAATATTTTTATATATGTTAATAATGACGAATTATTATAAACTCATTTTCTTCAAATGCTTGTAATTTACTGAATTCTTAAGTTAATTATTTCAAACCTTGATTATTAGATTAAAAATATGAATTATTATCACCATTTTTTAGAATAATTTACATTGTTTTAAGCGATATTTCATAAAAACTATAATAGTCACATTTTTATGATAATTTTGAAAATTCAATAAATTGAAATTTTAAATAGCTAATAAAATACTGAATTTTTATATTAATATTTTCAAACCTGGACCATTAGATTAAGAAAATGATTTATTCATACCGTTTCAAACAATATTGTGTAACATTTTACCGGATATTCCATACGCACTAAAAATATTATTCATTTGTTAATTTTGACAAAATATTAAAAATTCATTTTTTCAAATGCTTATAAAATACTGGATTCTTAAGTTAATAACTTCAATCCAGGACCATTAGATTGAGAAAATGAACTATTTTCACCGTTCTTAACAATTATATATATCCTTTCATATGATATTTAATAATCACAATAAACTATTTTTTATATGTTAATAATGATGAATTATTGTAAATTTATTGTTTTTTAAATGCTTATAAAATGTTCAATTCTTTAGTTAAAATCTTTAAACCTTTAACATTAGGTTTAGAAAATGAATTATTAATACCATTTCTAACTATCAATTTTTATTATTTTACCTGATATTTCAAAATCACTATAAAATATGTTATAAGTTTATTTTAACGAAATATTATAAATTCATATTTTTCAAATACTTGTAAAATACTAAATTTTTAAGTTAATATCTTCAAATCTTGACCATTATATTTGGAAAATGAACTATTTTTACCGTTTCTAACTATTATATTGTTTGAGTTTTGACAAATTCCAAAAATTCATATATTAATACTTCTGGATTTCCTGTTTTCTTCTCAAACCATTGCATATATAAAAAGTGTGTACCCAAGTATAATTATTTAACTGTCAAAATTCTGATATTTTTTATGGAGTTTTGTCGAAATAATCAATTTTTCATTTTTTATTATTTAGTTTTCTGAAAATCAATCACCATAACTAAATCATTTAACACTGTCCCCATCCAGATAAAATACTCTAGGGTTGAGGCGTTTGTGTTCCCAGATGGTTTTCCAATTTGTAAAATATTTTTAACTCAACTATTTAGAGTATTTAGACTATAATTGTTGTTTCAAATGTGAAGTTTTCAAAAAAAAATTTAGCTGGTAATTTTGTTTTACAAATTTATCATTCTTAAAATTTAAATTCAACATTTTTGAGAACAGATATTTAATCTCTAGGTGTCACTGCGTTGAACTTCAAAGATTTTGAGACGATACGACCAATATTAATAAAGTTAGTATTTCAAGTTGATTCTCAAAATCTATAAATGAATATAATAATAACAACACATTTTATATACCATGTGTTAAAATAACGAGTAGTAGAATGCAAAGTTTTAGAAAAGTTATCTTATGCAATATAAAACATTTTAAAATATTTATTTTATTTACTTACCACGTGTCTGCATATTATGTATATTTGCATTAAATTGTTACATTTTAGGAAGGCATTCATATTTAGTAAAATATGTTACATCACTTCTACTCAACAATGTATTCTTCAATTCATATATCTTAACAAATATATTTTGACTCTTTAATGTATATTAGAATGTTTTTTTTTCATGTATTTAATGACAAACATAAGCAAAATATAAATAATGTATATATTTATATTATAATATGATTTACAACTGATTTTAATAATTATGTATTTTTTTAAAACTGCATTTAAACAAAAGTTATTACAAATAATTATTGTTGAACAAACCACACATCTTTTGTCAATTCCTATTAGAAATATACAATATAATTACGAGTAATTTGTTATACACATTTACACAACTAGGAAGAGTCTTAGGGGGGCTCAGCGCCCTCAAAATGTATTTTATTCCCCACAAATGTTTATGATTATTTAAGAATCAATAATAATTTAAGCAATAAAATGTGACATGTAGAATTATTCAAAGTAAATTGTATAAATATGAGATTGATGATTAAAAATATATTCAGTATTTTTAATATACCAAAAACAGTATCTATTCCTACTCGTACAGTTATCTCTATTGAAAATTAAAATAACCAAAACAATCCTCCTAGTTTTTTGGAAACCTTGAAAGTAAATACATAAAATTAGGTATTTATTTGTGCTGCTGCTAATATTTTAGACCTAGTTGCATCAATGGTTAGACATTACACAGAATTACCAATGGCCTCAAAAATATATTATTTTTGGACATTCAGGTTTTTATTGTTGTGAGTAGCTTTAATGTTTTCTATTATATTGTTATATGTTGGTGTTATGGTCCTTTTGGTATTTATTGATATAATTCTTAGGTACAGAAATATCACATAATTTTAATATTTTTATGACTAAACACATCGTTAGATAGTGTTAAAATAAAAACTATTCTTTAAAATTGGTTTAGGATTAAATTTATTAGTAATAAATTGTTTAATAAATGTTAACCTTCGTGTGGAATTGTGATTTTTAGAGATTAATCATTCTATTATCTGTCATTAAATATGTCCATCATTTACAAAATCAGTACATGCAACAGTGTGTTGCAGCTGCAATTGTGCGTGGGAGTCCAATTAAGACCCAAGAAGTACGACGGTTTAAAAATCCCCAATAACAGTTTTTCGAAAAATCAAATGCATGCAACTCATGTAGGGGGATCAATTCTATGTAATGTCTGGCGACTTTCGTCCTATCGCCCACGGTTTCCCGGAAAACAGCTCATAAGCGAAATATTTTTAAATTTACGATTATACAATAATATTTGAATTGGAAAATACATATGTTTGTGAAAGAAATTAGGAAATTTTATATTTCAATGTTGGTAGATCTGCGTTATCGTTGTGCCACCATTTATGTGTTTCTTTCATGATAATTTCTAGCTGATGAGTGTGGTTGTTATCTCGGGAGCCGAACTGCCCGAGGATCAGTCGCATGTGTCGCCGTCGATGAGTGGTGATTGGTTTATCGGAGCGGTACAATGACGACGACTAGAACATTTAAAAAACAGACATACTTAAAAGTAATATCATATTGAGAATTACATATGCAATATGTTGATGGTTGGTAGTTTGGTACTCGTATCGGGTAGATGGCCAAACATTTATGGTTACGAAAATCAAATGATATTATTCACCGGAGTAAGTTAAATGTCCTATAAGAATACCGATCGCATTAGAAAAAAATCAATGTCGAAAGAACAACTATTGTCTGCGTGTTTTTTCAGGAATGATCCAGCGATGATACATTATTTACCTACTATATTGGATATGCTGTCTTGAGTTAGACCGGAGATGGTTGGCGCGTGTCCTGTCATTATCACGACTGATGTCATCTATGCCTCAGTATTGTCCAATATCAACATCATACAAAGTGTTCTCGTCGTCGCGTTGGGATTTAATCAGTAGCTAATAATAAGTTAATTATAAGTAATATTTTTGTACATGTCAATGTGTGTGTCTAGTTTCCATATTTCAAGTTCATTAATATAACCGTTTGTCATTTCTTATTAAACTTTTTTACGTATACCTACCGCGTATATCATTCTATTGCTCTGTTATGAGCTTATTATATTATTTTTCTCATTTAGATTTCGCAAAATAACAACCTTTGTGTTTAAGTATATTAACTATTCACTAGCTGCCTACAGGTCATGGGTTGTCATTTCGTATACACCATATAAAATAAATCCACTCACTTGCAGATTTTTAAGATAAAATAACAATAATTTTATTTATTTAATTAAAATTGGTAATTTTTGTAAATTGCGAAAGCATATTGTTTCCTTATTGGTTCGTCCAGTTGCTAGATCATAAATCGGGCTATAAAATAATCCCATTTGAACCAGACCACACATTGATATTTAAGTTTAAGTTGTCCTTGATCTGTAATTTGTATTAGAAGAACCGCGTGCACATCATATATGGATTATAAGTGATTGCATGTTTGCGCTTTTCTTAAAACAATCCATGTATGTATTCAAGTGAATATCAGCATTAAATAACACTAAAATACAATCTTTTAAATGACAATTTTGAAGAATATAAAAAATTCATATCTATAAGTGCTTATAAAACTCTCATATATTAAACTAATCTCTTGAAACCTTGACCATTAGAATCAGAAAATGAAATATCATAAACACTAAAACATGTTTTATAAGTTAATTTTAACAAAATATTATAAATTCAATTTTTAAATGCTTATAAAATACTGAATTTTTAAGTTTATAACTTCAATCCATGATCATTAGATTTAGAATATGAATTATTATCACCATTTTTTAGAATAATTTACATAGTTTTAAGCGATATTTCATAAAAACTATAATAGTCACATTTTTATGATAATTTTGAAAATTCAATAAATTGAAATTTTAAATAGCTAATAAAATACTGAATTTTTATATTAATATTTTCAAACCTGGACCATTAGATTAAGAAAATGATTTATTCATACCGTTTCAAACAATATTGTGTAACATTTTACCGGATATTCCATACGCACTAAAAACATTATTTATTTGTTAATTTTTACAAATTCAAAAAAATTCATATTTTTAAATTGCTTATAAAACACTGAATTTTAATGTTATTATGTTGAAATCGTGATCATTAGATTTAAAAAATAAATTATCATTATCATTACTTCGATCAATATGAATCATTTTACCCGATATTCCATAAGCACTGAAAAACATGTTTTATTTGTTAATTTTGACAAAATATTATAAACTCATTTTCTTCAAATGCTTATATTATACTGAATTCTTTAGAAAATGTCTTCAAACATTGATCATTAGATTTAGAATATTAATTATTATCATCATATCTTAGAATAATATACATCATTGTACCTGATATTTCATGAAAACTATAATACATGTTTTAAATGTTAATTTTGACAAAATTTTATAAATTAATTTTTTCGAATGCTTATAAAATACTGGATTCTTAAGTAAATAACTTCAATCCCGGACCATTAGATTATGAAAATGAATTATTTTCACCGTTTTTAAAAATTATATATATACTTTTAAATAATATTTAAAAATAACAATTAAATATTTTTTATATGTTAATAATTATGAATTATTGTAAACTCATTTTCTTCAAATGCTTATAAAATACTGAATTCATAAGTTATTAATTTCAAACCATGATCATTAGATTTAGAATATGAATTACTATTACCATTTCTTTGAATAATTTACATAATTTTAAGCGATATTTCATAAAAACTATAATACATGTTTTATATGTTAATTTTGACAAAATATTAAAAAATAATTTTTTCAAATGCTTATAATATACTGAATACTTGATAAAATATCTTCAAACCTTAATCATTAGATTTAGAATATGAATTATTATCATCATTTCTTTGAATGATTTACACAATATAAAGCGATTTTTCATAAAAACTATAATAGTCACCTTTTTATGACAATTTTGAAAATTCAAATTTTAAATATTTAATTAAATACTGAATTTTTATTTTAATATATTCAAACCTGGACCAATAGATTGAGAAAATGAACTATTTTCACCGTTTTTAACAATTCTATACATCCTTTTATATAATATTTAAAATTCACAATAAAATATTTTTATATATGTTAATAATGACGAATTATTATAAACTCATTTTCTTCAAATGCTTGTAATTTACTGAATTCTTAAGTTAATTATTTCAAACCTTGATTATTAGATTAAAAATATGAATTATTATCACCATTTTTTAGAATAATTTACATTGTTTTAAGCGATATTTCATAAAAACTATAATAGTCACATTTTTATGATAATTTTGAAAATTCAATAAATTGAAATTTTAAATAGCTAATAAAATACTGAATTTTTATATTAATATTTTCAAACCTGGACCATTAGATTAAGAAAATGATTTATTCATACCGTTTCAAACAATATTGTGTAACATTTTACCGGATATTCCATACGCACTAAAAATATTATTCATTTGTTAATTTTGACAAAATATTAAAAATTCATTTTTTCAAATGCTTATAAAATACTGGATTCTTAAGTTAATAACTTCAATCCAGGACCATTAGATTGAGAAAATGAACTATTTTCACCGTTCTTAACAATTATATATATCCTTTCATATGATATTTAATAATCACAATAAACTATTTTTTATATGTTAATAATGATGAATTATTGTAAATTTATTGTTTTTTAAATGCTTATAAAATGTTCAATTCTTTAGTTAAAATCTTTAAACCTTTAACATTAGGTTTAGAAAATGAATTATTAATACCATTTCTAACTATCAATTTTTATTATTTTACCTGATATTTCAAAATCACTATAAAATATGTTATAAGTTTATTTTAACGAAATATTATAAATTCATATTTTTCAAATACTTGTAAAATACTAAATTTTTAAGTTAATATCTTCAAATCTTGACCATTATATTTGGAAAATGAACTATTTTTACCGTTTCTAACTATTATATTGTTTGAGTTTTGACAAATTCCAAAAATTCATATATTAATACTTCTGGATTTCCTGTTTTCTTCTCAAACCATTGCATATATAAAAAGTGTGTACCCAAGTATAATTATTTAACTGTCAAAATTCTGATATTTTTTATGGAGTTTTGTCGAAATAATCAATTTTTCATTTTTTATTATTTAGTTTTCTGAAAATCAATCACCATAACTAAATCATTTAACACTGTCCCCATCCAGATAAAATACTCTAGGGTTGAGGCGTTTGTGTTCCCAGATGGTTTTCCAATTTGTAAAATATTTTTAACTCAACTATTTAGAGTATTTAGACTATAATTGTTGTTTCAAATGTGAAGTTTTCAAAAAAAAATTTAGCTGGTAATTTTGTTTTACAAATTTATCATTCTTAAAATTTAAATTCAACATTTTTGAGAACAGATATTTAATCTCTAGGTGTCACTGCGTTGAACTTCAAAGATTTTGAGACGATACGACCAATATTAATAAAGTTAGTATTTCAAGTTGATTCTCAAAATCTATAAATGAATATAATAATAACAACACATTTTATATACCATGTGTTAAAATAACGAGTAGTAGAATGCAAAGTTTTAGAAAAGTTATCTTATGCAATATAAAACATTTTAAAATATTTATTTTATTTACTTACCACGTGTCTGCATATTATGTATATTTGCATTAAATTGTTACATTTTAGGAAGGCATTCATATTTAGTAAAATATGTTACATCACTTCTACTCAACAATGTATTCTTCAATTCATATATCTTAACAAATATATTTTGACTCTTTAATGTATATTAGAATGTTTTTTTTTCATGTATTTAATGACAAACATAAGCAAAATATAAATAATGTATATATTTATATTATAATATGATTTACAACTGATTTTAATAATTATGTATTTTTTTAAAACTGCATTTAAACAAAAGTTATTACAAATAATTATTGTTGAACAAACCACACATCTTTTGTCAATTCCTATTAGAAATATACAATATAATTACGAGTAATTTGTTATACACATTTACACAACTAGGAAGAGTCTTAGGGGGGCTCAGCGCCCTCAAAATGTATTTTATTCCCCACAAATGTTTATGATTATTTAAGAATCAATAATAATTTAAGCAATAAAATGTGACATGTAGAATTATTCAAAGTAAATTGTATAAATATGAGATTGATGATTAAAAATATATTCAGTATTTTTAATATACCAAAAACAGTATCTATTCCTACTCGTACAGTTATCTCTATTGAAAATTAAAATAACCAAAACAATCCTCCTAGTTTTTTGGAAACCTTGAAAGTAAATACATAAAATTAGGTATTTATTTGTGCTGCTGCTAATATTTTAGACCTAGTTGCATCAATGGTTAGACATTACACAGAATTACCAATGGCCTCAAAAATATATTATTTTTGGACATTCAGGTTTTTATTGTTGTGAGTAGCTTTAATGTTTTCTATTATATTGTTATATGTTGGTGTTATGGTCCTTTTGGTATTTATTGATATAATTCTTAGGTACAGAAATATCACATAATTTTAATATTTTTATGACTAAACACATCGTTAGATAGTGTTAAAATAAAAACTATTCTTTAAAATTGGTTTAGGATTAAATTTATTAGTAATAAATTGTTTAATAAATGTTAACCTTCGTGTGGAATTGTGATTTTTAGAGATTAATCATTCTATTATCTGTCATTAAATATGTCCATCATTTACAAAATCAGTACATGCAACAGTGTGTTGCAGCTGCAATTGTGCGTGGGAGTCCAATTAAGACCCAAGAAGTACGACGGTTTAAAAATCCCCAATAACAGTTTTTCGAAAAATCAAATGCATGCAACTCATGTAGGGGGATCAATTCTATGTAATGTCTGGCGACTTTCGTCCTATCGCCCACGGTTTCCCGGAAAACAGCTCATAAGCGAAATATTTTTAAATTTACGATTATACAATAATATTTGAATTGGAAAATACATATGTTTGTGAAAGAAATTAGGAAATTTTATATTTCAATGTTGGTAGATCTGCGTTATCGTTGTGCCACCATTTATGTGTTTCTTTCATGATAATTTCTAGCTGATGAGTGTGGTTGTTATCTCGGGAGCCGAACTGCCCGAGGATCAGTCGCATGTGTCGCCGTCGATGAGTGGTGATTGGTTTATCGGAGCGGTACAATGACGACGACTAGAACATTTAAAAAACAGACATACTTAAAAGTAATATCATATTGAGAATTACATATGCAATATGTTGATGGTTGGTAGTTTGGTACTCGTATCGGGTAGATGGCCAAACATTTATGGTTACGAAAATCAAATGATATTATTCACCGGAGTAAGTTAAATGTCCTATAAGAATACCGATCGCATTAGAAAAAAATCAATGTCGAAAGAACAACTATTGTCTGCGTGTTTTTTCAGGAATGATCCAGCGATGATACATTATTTACCTACTATATTGGATATGCTGTCTTGAGTTAGACCGGAGATGGTTGGCGCGTGTCCTGTCATTATCACGACTGATGTCATCTATGCCTCAGTATTGTCCAATATCAACATCATACAAAGTGTTCTCGTCGTCGCGTTGGGATTTAATCAGTAGCTAATAATAAGTTAATTATAAGTAATATTTTTGTACATGTCAATGTGTGTGTCTAGTTTCCATATTTCAAGTTCATTAATATAACCGTTTGTCATTTCTTATTAAACTTTTTTACGTATACCTACCGCGTATATCATTCTATTGCTCTGTTATGAGCTTATTATATTATTTTTCTCATTTAGATTTCGCAAAATAACAACCTTTGTGTTTAAGTATATTAACTATTCACTAGCTGCCTACAGGTCATGGGTTGTCATTTCGTATACACCATATAAAATAAATCCACTCACTTGCAGATTTTTAAGATAAAATAACAATAATTTTATTTATTTAATTAAAATTGGTAATTTTTGTAAATTGCGAAAGCATATTGTTTCCTTATTGGTTCGTCCAGTTGCTAGATCATAAATCGGGCTATAAAATAATCCCATTTGAACCAGACCACACATTGATATTTAAGTTTAAGTTGTCCTTGATCTGTAATTTGTATTAGAAGAACCGCGTGCACATCATATATGGATTATAAGTGATTGCATGTTTGCGCTTTTCTTAAAACAATCCATGTATGTATTCAAGTGAATATCAGCATTAAATAACACTAAAATACAATCTTTTAAATGACAATTTTGAAGAATATAAAAAATTCATATCTATAAGTGCTTATAAAACTCTCATATATTAAACTAATCTCTTGAAACCTTGACCATTAGAATCAGAAAATGAAATATCATAAACACTAAAACATGTTTTATAAGTTAATTTTAACAAAATATTATAAATTCAATTTTTAAATGCTTATAAAATACTGAATTTTTAAGTTTATAACTTCAATCCATGATCATTAGATTTAGAATATGAATTATTATCACCATTTTTTAGAATAATTTACATAGTTTTAAGCGATATTTCATAAAAACTATAATAGTCACATTTTTATGATAATTTTGAAAATTCAATAAATTGAAATTTTAAATAGCTAATAAAATACTGAATTTTTATATTAATATTTTCAAACCTGGACCATTAGATTAAGAAAATGATTTATTCATACCGTTTCAAACAATATTGTGTAACATTTTACCGGATATTCCATACGCACTAAAAACATTATTTATTTGTTAATTTTTACAAATTCAAAAAAATTCATATTTTTAAATTGCTTATAAAACACTGAATTTTAATGTTATTATGTTGAAATCGTGATCATTAGATTTAAAAAATAAATTATCATTATCATTACTTCGATCAATATGAATCATTTTACCCGATATTCCATAAGCACTGAAAAACATGTTTTATTTGTTAATTTTGACAAAATATTATAAACTCATTTTCTTCAAATGCTTATATTATACTGAATTCTTTAGAAAATGTCTTCAAACATTGATCATTAGATTTAGAATATTAATTATTATCATCATATCTTAGAATAATATACATCATTGTACCTGATATTTCATGAAAACTATAATACATGTTTTAAATGTTAATTTTGACAAAATTTTATAAATTAATTTTTTCGAATGCTTATAAAATACTGGATTCTTAAGTAAATAACTTCAATCCCGGACCATTAGATTATGAAAATGAATTATTTTCACCGTTTTTAAAAATTATATATATACTTTTAAATAATATTTAAAAATAACAATTAAATATTTTTTATATGTTAATAATTATGAATTATTGTAAACTCATTTTCTTCAAATGCTTATAAAATACTGAATTCATAAGTTATTAATTTCAAACCATGATCATTAGATTTAGAATATGAATTACTATTACCATTTCTTTGAATAATTTACATAATTTTAAGCGATATTTCATAAAAACTATAATACATGTTTTATATGTTAATTTTGACAAAATATTAAAAAATAATTTTTTCAAATGCTTATAATATACTGAATACTTGATAAAATATCTTCAAACCTTAATCATTAGATTTAGAATATGAATTATTATCATCATTTCTTTGAATGATTTACACAATATAAAGCGATTTTTCATAAAAACTATAATAGTCACCTTTTTATGACAATTTTGAAAATTCAAATTTTAAATATTTAATTAAATACTGAATTTTTATTTTAATATATTCAAACCTGGACCAATAGATTGAGAAAATGAACTATTTTCACCGTTTTTAACAATTCTATACATCCTTTTATATAATATTTAAAATTCACAATAAAATATTTTTATATATGTTAATAATGACGAATTATTATAAACTCATTTTCTTCAAATGCTTGTAATTTACTGAATTCTTAAGTTAATTATTTCAAACCTTGATTATTAGATTAAAAATATGAATTATTATCACCATTTTTTAGAATAATTTACATTGTTTTAAGCGATATTTCATAAAAACTATAATAGTCACATTTTTATGATAATTTTGAAAATTCAATAAATTGAAATTTTAAATAGCTAATAAAATACTGAATTTTTATATTAATATTTTCAAACCTGGACCATTAGATTAAGAAAATGATTTATTCATACCGTTTCAAACAATATTGTGTAACATTTTACCGGATATTCCATACGCACTAAAAATATTATTCATTTGTTAATTTTGACAAAATATTAAAAATTCATTTTTTCAAATGCTTATAAAATACTGGATTCTTAAGTTAATAACTTCAATCCAGGACCATTAGATTGAGAAAATGAACTATTTTCACCGTTCTTAACAATTATATATATCCTTTCATATGATATTTAATAATCACAATAAACTATTTTTTATATGTTAATAATGATGAATTATTGTAAATTTATTGTTTTTTAAATGCTTATAAAATGTTCAATTCTTTAGTTAAAATCTTTAAACCTTTAACATTAGGTTTAGAAAATGAATTATTAATACCATTTCTAACTATCAATTTTTATTATTTTACCTGATATTTCAAAATCACTATAAAATATGTTATAAGTTTATTTTAACGAAATATTATAAATTCATATTTTTCAAATACTTGTAAAATACTAAATTTTTAAGTTAATATCTTCAAATCTTGACCATTATATTTGGAAAATGAACTATTTTTACCGTTTCTAACTATTATATTGTTTGAGTTTTGACAAATTCCAAAAATTCATATATTAATACTTCTGGATTTCCTGTTTTCTTCTCAAACCATTGCATATATAAAAAGTGTGTACCCAAGTATAATTATTTAACTGTCAAAATTCTGATATTTTTTATGGAGTTTTGTCGAAATAATCAATTTTTCATTTTTTATTATTTAGTTTTCTGAAAATCAATCACCATAACTAAATCATTTAACACTGTCCCCATCCAGATAAAATACTCTAGGGTTGAGGCGTTTGTGTTCCCAGATGGTTTTCCAATTTGTAAAATATTTTTAACTCAACTATTTAGAGTATTTAGACTATAATTGTTGTTTCAAATGTGAAGTTTTCAAAAAAAAATTTAGCTGGTAATTTTGTTTTACAAATTTATCATTCTTAAAATTTAAATTCAACATTTTTGAGAACAGATATTTAATCTCTAGGTGTCACTGCGTTGAACTTCAAAGATTTTGAGACGATACGACCAATATTAATAAAGTTAGTATTTCAAGTTGATTCTCAAAATCTATAAATGAATATAATAATAACAACACATTTTATATACCATGTGTTAAAATAACGAGTAGTAGAATGCAAAGTTTTAGAAAAGTTATCTTATGCAATATAAAACATTTTAAAATATTTATTTTATTTACTTACCACGTGTCTGCATATTATGTATATTTGCATTAAATTGTTACATTTTAGGAAGGCATTCATATTTAGTAAAATATGTTACATCACTTCTACTCAACAATGTATTCTTCAATTCATATATCTTAACAAATATATTTTGACTCTTTAATGTATATTAGAATGTTTTTTTTTCATGTATTTAATGACAAACATAAGCAAAATATAAATAATGTATATATTTATATTATAATATGATTTACAACTGATTTTAATAATTATGTATTTTTTTAAAACTGCATTTAAACAAAAGTTATTACAAATAATTATTGTTGAACAAACCACACATCTTTTGTCAATTCCTATTAGAAATATACAATATAATTACGAGTAATTTGTTATACACATTTACACAACTAGGAAGAGTCTTAGGGGGGCTCAGCGCCCTCAAAATGTATTTTATTCCCCACAAATGTTTATGATTATTTAAGAATCAATAATAATTTAAGCAATAAAATGTGACATGTAGAATTATTCAAAGTAAATTGTATAAATATGAGATTGATGATTAAAAATATATTCAGTATTTTTAATATACCAAAAACAGTATCTATTCCTACTCGTACAGTTATCTCTATTGAAAATTAAAATAACCAAAACAATCCTCCTAGTTTTTTGGAAACCTTGAAAGTAAATACATAAAATTAGGTATTTATTTGTGCTGCTGCTAATATTTTAGACCTAGTTGCATCAATGGTTAGACATTACACAGAATTACCAATGGCCTCAAAAATATATTATTTTTGGACATTCAGGTTTTTATTGTTGTGAGTAGCTTTAATGTTTTCTATTATATTGTTATATGTTGGTGTTATGGTCCTTTTGGTATTTATTGATATAATTCTTAGGTACAGAAATATCACATAATTTTAATATTTTTATGACTAAACACATCGTTAGATAGTGTTAAAATAAAAACTATTCTTTAAAATTGGTTTAGGATTAAATTTATTAGTAATAAATTGTTTAATAAATGTTAACCTTCGTGTGGAATTGTGATTTTTAGAGATTAATCATTCTATTATCTGTCATTAAATATGTCCATCATTTACAAAATCAGTACATGCAACAGTGTGTTGCAGCTGCAATTGTGCGTGGGAGTCCAATTAAGACCCAAGAAGTACGACGGTTTAAAAATCCCCAATAACAGTTTTTCGAAAAATCAAATGCATGCAACTCATGTAGGGGGATCAATTCTATGTAATGTCTGGCGACTTTCGTCCTATCGCCCACGGTTTCCCGGAAAACAGCTCATAAGCGAAATATTTTTAAATTTACGATTATACAATAATATTTGAATTGGAAAATACATATGTTTGTGAAAGAAATTAGGAAATTTTATATTTCAATGTTGGTAGATCTGCGTTATCGTTGTGCCACCATTTATGTGTTTCTTTCATGATAATTTCTAGCTGATGAGTGTGGTTGTTATCTCGGGAGCCGAACTGCCCGAGGATCAGTCGCATGTGTCGCCGTCGATGAGTGGTGATTGGTTTATCGGAGCGGTACAATGACGACGACTAGAACATTTAAAAAACAGACATACTTAAAAGTAATATCATATTGAGAATTACATATGCAATATGTTGATGGTTGGTAGTTTGGTACTCGTATCGGGTAGATGGCCAAACATTTATGGTTACGAAAATCAAATGATATTATTCACCGGAGTAAGTTAAATGTCCTATAAGAATACCGATCGCATTAGAAAAAAATCAATGTCGAAAGAACAACTATTGTCTGCGTGTTTTTTCAGGAATGATCCAGCGATGATACATTATTTACCTACTATATTGGATATGCTGTCTTGAGTTAGACCGGAGATGGTTGGCGCGTGTCCTGTCATTATCACGACTGATGTCATCTATGCCTCAGTATTGTCCAATATCAACATCATACAAAGTGTTCTCGTCGTCGCGTTGGGATTTAATCAGTAGCTAATAATAAGTTAATTATAAGTAATATTTTTGTACATGTCAATGTGTGTGTCTAGTTTCCATATTTCAAGTTCATTAATATAACCGTTTGTCATTTCTTATTAAACTTTTTTACGTATACCTACCGCGTATATCATTCTATTGCTCTGTTATGAGCTTATTATATTATTTTTCTCATTTAGATTTCGCAAAATAACAACCTTTGTGTTTAAGTATATTAACTATTCACTAGCTGCCTACAGGTCATGGGTTGTCATTTCGTATACACCATATAAAATAAATCCACTCACTTGCAGATTTTTAAGATAAAATAACAATAATTTTATTTATTTAATTAAAATTGGTAATTTTTGTAAATTGCGAAAGCATATTGTTTCCTTATTGGTTCGTCCAGTTGCTAGATCATAAATCGGGCTATAAAATAATCCCATTTGAACCAGACCACACATTGATATTTAAGTTTAAGTTGTCCTTGATCTGTAATTTGTATTAGAAGAACCGCGTGCACATCATATATGGATTATAAGTGATTGCATGTTTGCGCTTTTCTTAAAACAATCCATGTATGTATTCAAGTGAATATCAGCATTAAATAACACTAAAATACAATCTTTTAAATGACAATTTTGAAGAATATAAAAAATTCATATCTATAAGTGCTTATAAAACTCTCATATATTAAACTAATCTCTTGAAACCTTGACCATTAGAATCAGAAAATGAAATATCATAAACACTAAAACATGTTTTATAAGTTAATTTTAACAAAATATTATAAATTCAATTTTTAAATGCTTATAAAATACTGAATTTTTAAGTTTATAACTTCAATCCATGATCATTAGATTTAGAATATGAATTATTATCACCATTTTTTAGAATAATTTACATAGTTTTAAGCGATATTTCATAAAAACTATAATAGTCACATTTTTATGATAATTTTGAAAATTCAATAAATTGAAATTTTAAATAGCTAATAAAATACTGAATTTTTATATTAATATTTTCAAACCTGGACCATTAGATTAAGAAAATGATTTATTCATACCGTTTCAAACAATATTGTGTAACATTTTACCGGATATTCCATACGCACTAAAAACATTATTTATTTGTTAATTTTTACAAATTCAAAAAAATTCATATTTTTAAATTGCTTATAAAACACTGAATTTTAATGTTATTATGTTGAAATCGTGATCATTAGATTTAAAAAATAAATTATCATTATCATTACTTCGATCAATATGAATCATTTTACCCGATATTCCATAAGCACTGAAAAACATGTTTTATTTGTTAATTTTGACAAAATATTATAAACTCATTTTCTTCAAATGCTTATATTATACTGAATTCTTTAGAAAATGTCTTCAAACATTGATCATTAGATTTAGAATATTAATTATTATCATCATATCTTAGAATAATATACATCATTGTACCTGATATTTCATGAAAACTATAATACATGTTTTAAATGTTAATTTTGACAAAATTTTATAAATTAATTTTTTCAAATGCTTATAAAATACTGGATTCTTAAGTAAATAACTTCAATCCCGGACCATTAGATTATGAAAATGAACTATTTTCACCGTTTTTAAAAATTATATATATACTTTTAAATAATATTTAAAAATAACAATTAAATATTTTTTATATGTTAATAATTATGAATTATTGTAAACTCATTTTCTTCAAATGCTTATAAAATACTGAATTCATAAGTTATTAATTTCAAACCATGATCATTAGATTTAGAATATGAATTACTATTACCATTTCTTTGAATAATTTACATAATTTTAAGCGATATTTCATAAAAACTATAATACATGTTTTATATGTTAATTTTGACAAAATATTAAAAAATAATTTTTTCAAATGCTTATAATATACTGAATACTTGATAAAATATCTTCAAACCTTAATCATTAGATTTAGAATAAGAATTATTATCATCATTTCTTTGAATGATTTACACAATATAAAGCGATTTTTCATAAAAACTATAATAGTCACCTTTTTATGACAATTTTGAAAATTCAAATTTTAAATATTTAATTAAATACTGAATTTTTATTTTAATATATTCAAACCTGGACCAATAGATTGAGAAAATGAACTATTTTCACCGTTTTTAACAATTCTATACATCCTTTTATATAATATTTAAAATTCACAATAAAATATTTTTATATATGTTAATAATGACGAATTATTATAAACTCATTTTCTTCAAATGCTTGTAATTTACTGAATTCTTAAGTTAATTATTTCAAACCTTGATTATTAGATTAAAAATATGAATTATTATCACCATTTCTTAGAATAATTTACATAATTTGAAGCTATATTTCATAAAAACTATAATAGTCACTTTTATACGACAATTTTGAAAATTCAAAAAATGCAATTTTTAAATAGCTTATAAAATACAGAATTTTTATATTAGTGTCTTCAAACCTGGACCATTAGATTTAGAAAATTAATTATTCTTACCGTTTCAAACAATATTGTGTAACATTTTACCCGATATTCCATAAACACTAAAAAACATGTTTTATTTGTTAATTTTGACAAAATATTATAAACTCATTTTCTTCAAATGCTTATATTATACTGAATTTATATATTAATATCTTCAAATCTGCATCATTAGATTTGGAAAATGAATTATTCATGCCGTTTCAAATAATATTGAGTAACATTTTCCCGGATATTCAATAAGCACCAGAAACATGATTTATTTGTTATGTTTTACAAATTCAAAAAAAATCATATTTTTAAATTCCTTATAAAACATTGAATTTTAATGTTATTGGGTTGATATCTTGACCATTAGAATTAAAAAATGAATTACGATTACCATTACTTTGATCAATATGAATCATTTAACCTGATATTCCATAAACACTATAAAACATGTTAAATATGTTAATTTTGACAAAATTTTATAAATTAATTTTTTTAAATGTTTTTTGAAATTTGGATTTTTAAGTTAAAAACTTCAATCCTGGACCATAAGGTAAAGAAAATGAACTTTTTTCACTGTTTTTAACGATAATATATATCCTTTTACATGATATTTAAAAGTCACAACAACATATTTTTTATAGGTTAATAATTACGAATTATTGTAAGCTCATTTTTTGAAATGATTATAAAATACTCAATTTTTAAGTTTATATCTTCAAATCTGGATCATTAGATTTAGAATATGAATTATTATCACCGTTTCTTAGAATAATTTACATAATTTCAAGCGATATTTCATAAAAACTATATACGTCACTTTTTTATGATAATTTTGAAAACTCAAAAAATTCTATTTTTAAATAGCTTATAAAATACAGAATTTTTATATTAATATCTTCAAACCTGGACCATTAAGGTGGCTCCACACTATGCATGTTTCGCGTTTCACGTTTTTCGTTTAAGTTTATCATTCAGTTTTCAGTGTACTGTGTTGTTTTCGTGTCCTTTGATTTCGTCATTTTTACCGCCTCGTTCGCAAAAGACTGCGAAACAGTTTACGTGAAAAATATTTCATGAAAAAACTATACACACTATTCACGAAATTTAACGAAAACGCGAAACGCAAAACGTGAAACGCGAAACATGCATAGTGTGGAGCGACTTTTAGACCTAGAATACAAACTATTTTCAACGTTTTTAACAATTATATATCCTTTTATATGATATTTAAAAATCTCAATAAAATATTTTTTATATGTTAAAAATGACGAATTATTGTAAGCTCATTTTCTTCAAATGCTTATAAAATACTTAATTTTTAAGTTTATATCTTCAAATCTGTATCATTAGATTTAGAATATGAATTATTATCACCATTTCTAAGTAAAATTTACATAATTTTAAGCAATATTTCATAAAAACTATAATAGTCACTTTTTTATGACAATTTTAAAAACTCAAAAAATTCTATTTTTAAATAGCTAATAAAATACTGAATTTTATATTAATATCTTCAAACCTGGACCATTAGACTTAGATTACAAACTATTTTCAACGTTTTTAATAATTATATATATCCTTTTATATGATATTTAAAAATCTCAATAAAATATTTTTGATATGTTCATAATGACGAATTATTGTAAGCTCATTTTCTTCAAATGCTTATAAAATACTTAATTTTTAAGTTTATATCTTCAAATCTGCATCATTAGATTTAGAAAATGAATTATTCTTACCGTTTCAAATAATATTGTGTAACATTTTCCCGGATATTCTATAAGCACTATAAACATGATTTATTTGTTAAGTCTTACAAATTCAAAAAAATTCATATTTTTAAATTCATTATAAAACATTGAATTTTAATGGTATTGGGTTGATATCTTGACCATTAGAATTAAAAAATGAATTATGATTACCATTACTTTGATCAATATGAATAATTTAACCTGATATTCCATAAACACTATAGATTAAGAAAATGAACTATTTTCACTGTTTTTAACGATTATATATATCGTTTTACATGATATTTAATAGTCATAATAACATATTTTTTATATGTTAATAATTACGAATTATTGTAAGCTCATTTGTTTAAATGATTATAAAATACTGGATATTTAAATTAATAACATCAATCCTGGATCATTAGATAAAGAAAATGAACTATTATCACCGTTTTTAACGATTATAAATATCCTTTTACATGATATTTAATACTCACAATAACATATTTTTTATATGTTAATAATTACGAATTATTGTAAGCTCATTTGTTTAAATGCTTATAAAATACTTAATTTTTAAATTAATAACATCAATCCAGGATCATTAGATAAAGAAAATGAACTATTATCACCGTTTTTAACGATTATATATATCCTTTTACATGATATTTAATAGTCACAATAACATATTTTTTATCTGTTAATAATTACGAATTATTGTAAGCTCATTTGTTTAAATGCTTAAAAAATACTTAATTTTTAAGTTAATATCATTCAAATCTGGATCATTAGATTTAGAATATGAATTATTATCACCATTTCTAAGAATAATTTACATAATTTTAAGCAATATTTCATAAAAACTATAATAGTCACTTTTTTATGACTATTTTGAAAATTCAAATTTTAAATAGCTAATAAAATACTGAAATTATATATTAATATCTTCAAATCTGCATCATTAGATTTGGAAAATGAATTATTCATGCCGTTTCAAATAATATTGTGTAACATTTTCCCGGATATTCAATAAGCACTAAAAACATGATTTATTTGTTCAGTTTTACAAATTCAAAAAAATTCATATTTTTAAATTCCTTATAAAACATTGAATTTTAATGTTATTGTGTTGAAATCTGGACCATTTGATTTAAAAAAAGAATTATGATTACCATTACTTTGATCAATATGAATCATTTAACCTGATATTCCATAAACACTATAAAACATGTTTTATATGTTAATTTTGACAAAATTTTATGAATTAATTTTTTTAAATGTTTTTATAAGATTGGATTTTTAGGTTAATAACTCCAATCCTCGACCATTAGATTAAGAAAATGAACTATTTTCACTGTTTTTAACGATTATATATATCGTTTTACATGATATTTAATAGTCATAATAACATATTTTTTATATGTTAATAATTACGAATTATTGTAGACTCATTTTTTTAAATGATTATAAAATACGCAATTTTTAAGTTTATATCTTCAAATCTGGATCATTAGATTTAGAATATGAATTATTATCATCGTTTCTTAAAATATTGCAATGCTCAAATTAAAAATAAAATATTAATATATAAATTGCAAATAAATCTTTAGTATCCATCAGAATGTAAACTGCAAAAAGATATGATGTAAAAAGTAATAACATTTCATAAGAAAAAATAATTGTGATAAGTCATAAATCATAGTGATAGTCCACCAGTATAATGCGATAAATGTTTAATGTTAGCTAAAGAAAAGACCATTAAAATAATTAAAAATTTCTGCGTTTGAATATAGTAGACATTATCACTGTACATGTAATGTTATGAATCCATCTTGCTAATAACAATTAACACGAGTTGCATTAAATCAATAATAGGTTCGAATCATTTGACATTAAATCCACGAAAAAAACATCAATCGAAATAAGTCTATTTGATTAACATTAATATTTGGTACGGTTTAAAGTGGAATCTAATAATGAAAAAATGTAGTAAAAAAAAAAAGATTATAATCGAAAACTCTAGTTGCAAGAATGGCAATATCAAGATTCACGTGTTTATTGAACATTCAATTAGATAATTAACAATCTCAATTGATACGCTTCTATAATGTTAGTATCTAAAGTATATAATAATTATTACACGTACTATGAATAAAAACATTGATGTTTAAAGGAAAGTTCTCGTTCATTGTTGATCTAGGATGTTAACAGCTCCACAAGTTGAAAAATTGCGTCTTCAGTTATCATCATACTTTGAGTGGTCAGCTGTATTGCTTTCTAAAAAAATGTATTCAGTTAGATGAGTATCATGGATAAAATAAAAATAATATAAATCACCAAACTGAGACAGATGTTGAAATGAATATTACTACAAATGACTACACTAAATTATTAGTTATAGGTAACAATTAAAATCCTATGCAATGCTCAAACTACATAAAAAAAATTTAATATTACTATACAAATTGCAATTGAATCTTTAGTATCAAGTAGAATGTAAAATGCAAAAAGATATGAAGTAAAATGTAATAACATTTGATAAGAAGAAATAATTGTAATAGTCCACCACTATTGTGGGATAAATGTAAAATGTTACTTTAAGAAAAAACTATTAAAAAAAATTTAAAATTTCAGATTATTCATATAGTAGACATTATCACTGTACATGTAATGTTATGAATCCATCTTGCTAATAACAATTAACACGTGTTGCATTAAATCAATAATAGTTTTGAATCATTTGACATTAAATACACGAAAATAACATCAATCGAAATAAGTCTATTTGAATAACATAAATATTTGTTAGGCTTTAAACTGGAACCTAATAATGAATAAATGTTGTAAAAAAAAAAAAAGATTTTAATCGAAAACTCTAGTTGCAAGAATGGCAATATCAAGATTCACGTGTTTATTGAACATTCAATTAGATAATTAACAATCTCAATTGATACGCTTCTATAATGTTAGTATCTAAAGTATATAATAACTATTACACGTACTATGAATAAAAACATTGATGTTTAAACGAATGTTCTCGTTCATTGTTGATCTAGGATGTTAACAGCTTCACAAGTTAAATAATTGCGTCTTCAGTTATCATCATACATTGAGTGGTCAGCTGTATTGCTTTCTAAAAAAATGTATTCAGTTAGATGAGTATCATGGATAAAATAAAAATAATATAAATCACCAAACTGAGACAGATGTTGAAAAGAATATTACTACAAATGACTACACTAAATTATTAGTTATAGGTAACAATTAAAATCCTAAGCAATGCTCAAACTACATAAAAAAAATTTAATATTATTATACAAATTGCAATTGAATCTTTAGTATCAAATAGAATGTAAACTGCAAAAAGATATGAAGTAAAATGTAATAACATTTGATAAGAAGAAATAATTGTAATAGTCCACCACTATTGTGGGATAAATGTAAAATGTTACTTTAAGAAAAAACTATTAAAAAAAATTTAAAATTTCAGATTATTCATATAGTAGACATTATCACTGTACATGTAATGTTATGAATCCATCTTGCTAATAACAATTAACACGTGTTGCATTAAATCAATAATAGGTTTGAATCATTTGACATTAAATCCACGAAAAAATTATCAATCGAAATAAGTCTATTTGAATAACATTAATATTTTTTAGGCTTTAAACTGGAACCTAATAATGAATAAATGTAGTAAAAAAAAAAAAGATTTTAATCGAAAACTCTAGTTGCAAGAATGGCAATATCAAGATTCACGTGTTTATTGAACATTCAATTAGATAATTAACAATCTCAATTAATACGCTTCTATAATGTTAGTATCTAAAGTATATAATAACTATTACACGTACTATGAATAAAAACATTGATGATTAAAAGTAAGTTCTCGTTCATTGTTGATCTAGGATGTTAACAGCTTCACAAGTTGAATAATTGCGTCTTCAGTTATCATCATACTTTGAGTGGTCAGCTGTATTGCTTTCTAAAAAAATGTATTCAGTTAGATGAGTATCATGGATAAAATAAAAATAATATAAATCACCAAACTGAGACAGATGTTGAAATGAATATTACTACAAATGACTACACTAAATTAATAGTTATAGGTAACAATTAAAATCCTAAGCAATGCTCAAACTACATAAAAAAAATTTAATATAACTATACAAATTGCAATTGAATCTTTAGTATCAAATAGAATGTAAAATGCAAAAAGATATGAAGTAAAATGTAATAACATTTGATAAGAAGAAATAATTGTAATAGTCCACCACTATTGTGGGATAAATGTAAAATGTTACTTTAAGAAAAAACTATTAAAAAAAATTTAAAATTTCAGATTATTCATATAGTAGACATTATCACTGTACATGTAATGTTATGAATCCATCTTGCTAATAACAATTAACACGTGTTGCATTAAATCAATAATAGGTTTGAATCATTTGACATTAAATCAACGAAAAAAACATCAATCGAAATAAGTGTATTTGAATAACATAAATATTTGTTACGGTTTAAAGAGGAACCTAATAATGAATAAATGTAGTAAAAAAAAAGAAGATTTTAATCGAAAACTCTAGTTGAAAGAATGGCAATATCAAGATTCACGTGTTTATTGAACATTCAATTAGATAATTAACAATCTCAATTGATACGCTTCTATAATGTTAGTATCTAAAGTATATAATAACTATTACACGTACTATGAATAAAAACATTGATGTTTAAACGAATGTTCTCGTTCATTGTTGATCTAGGATGTTAACAGCTTCACAAGTTAAATAATTGCGTCTTCAGTTATCATCATACATTGAGTGGTCAGCTGTATTGCTTTCTAAAAAAATGTATTCAGTTAGATGAGTATCATGGATAAAATAAAAATAATATAAATCACCAAACTGAGACAGATGTTGAAAAGAATATTACTACAAATGACTACACTAAATTATTAGTTATAGGTAACAATTAAAATCCTAAGCAATGCTCAAACTACATAAAAAAAATTTAATATTACTATACAAATTGCAATTGAATCTTTAGTATAAAGTAGAATGTAAAATGCAAAATGATATGAAGTAAAATGTAATAACATTTGATAAGAAGAAATAATTGTAATAGTCCACCACTATTGTGGGTTAAATGTAAAATGTTACTTTAAGAAAAAACTATTAAAAAAAATTTAAAATTTCAGATTATTCATATAGTAGACATTATCACTGTACATGTAATGTTATGAATCCATCTTGCTAATAACAATTAACACGTGTTGCATTAAATCAATAATAGGTTTGAATCATTTGACATTAAATCAACGAAAAAAACATCAATCGAAATAAGTCTATTTGAATAACATTAATATTTTTTAGGCTTTAAACTGGAACCTAATAATGAATAAATGTAGTAAAAAAAAAAAAGATTTTAATCGAAAACTCTAGTTGCAAGAATGGCAATATCAAGATTCACGTGTTTATTGAACATTCAATTAGATAATTAACAATCTCAATTGATACGCTTCTATAATGTTAGTATCTAAAGTATATAATAACTATTACACGTACTATGAATAAAAACATTGATGTTTAAAAGAAAGTTCTCGTTCATTGTTGATCTAGGATGTTAACAGCTTCACAAGTTGAATAATTGCGTCTTCAGTTATCATCATACTTTGAGTGGTCAGCTGTATTGCTTTCTAAAAAAATG
The DNA here is from genome assembly GCA_036289425.1 of Rhopalosiphum nymphaeae. Taxonomy (NCBI): domain Eukaryota; kingdom Metazoa; phylum Arthropoda; class Insecta; order Hemiptera; family Aphididae; genus Rhopalosiphum; species Rhopalosiphum nymphaeae. Next base: position 9,059,655 of record JAZAQC010000007.1, on the reverse strand, counting down.
TATTCAGTTAGATGAGTATCATGGATAAAATAAAAATAATATAAATCACCAAACTGAGACAGATGTTGAAATGAATATTACTACAAATGACTACACTAAATTATTAGTTATAGGTAACAATTAAAATCCTAAGCAATGCTCAAACTACATAAAAAAAATTTAATATTATTATACAAATTGCAATTGAATCTTTAGTATCAAATAGAATGTAAAATGCAAAATGATATGAAGTAAAATGTAATAACATTTGATAAGAAGAAATAATTGTAATAGTCCACCACTATTGTGGGATAAATGTAAAATGTTACTTTAAGAAAAAACTATTAAAAAAAATTTAAAATTTCAGATTATTCATATAGTAGACATTATCACTGTACATGTAATGTTATGAAACCATCTTGCTAATAACAATTAACACGTGTTGCATTAAATCAATAATAGGTTTGAATCATTTGACATTAAATCCACGAAAAAAACATCAATCGAAATAAGTCTATTTGAATAACATTAATATTTGGTACAGTTTAAAGTGGAACCTAATAATGAATAAATGTAGTAAAAAAAAAAGAAGATTTTAATCGAAAACTCTAGTTGAAAGAATGGCAATATCAAGATTCACGTGTTTATTGAACATTCAATTAGATAATTAACAATCTCAATTGATACGCTTCTATAATGTTAGTATCTAAAGTATATAATAACTATTACACGTACTATGAATAAAAACATTGATGTTTAAACGAATGTTCTCGTTCATTGTTGATCTAGGATGTTAACAGCTTCACAAGTTAAATAATTGCGTCTTCAGTTATCATCATACATTGAGTGGTCAGCTGTATTGCTTTCTAAAAAAATGTATTCAGTTAGATGAGTATCATGGATAAAATAAAAATAATATAAATCACCAAACTGAGACAGATGTTGAAAAGAATATTACTACAAATGACTACACTAAATTATTAGTTATAGGTAACAATTAAAATCCTAAGCAATGCTCAAACTACATAAAAAAAATTTAATATTACTATACAAATTGCAATTGAATCTTTAGTATAAAGTAGAATGTAAAATGCAAAATGATATGAAGTAAAATGTAATAACATTTGATAAGAAGAAATAATTGTAATAGTCCACCACTATTGTGGGTTAAATGTAAAATGTTACTTTAAGAAAAAACTATTAAAAAAAATTTAAAATTTCAGATTATTCATATAGTAGACATTATCACTGTACATGTAATGTTATGAATCCATCTTGCTAATAACAATTAACACGTGTTGCATTAAATCAATAATAGGTTTGAATCATTTGACATTAAATCAACGAAAAAAACATCAATCGAAATAAGTCTATTTGAATAACATTAATATTTTTTAGGCTTTAAACTGGAACCTAATAATGAATAAATGTAGTAAAAAAAAAAAAGATTTTAATCGAAAACTCTAGTTGCAAGAATGGCAATATCAAGATTCACGTGTTTATTGAACATTCAATTAGATAATTAACAATCTCAATTGATACGCTTCTATAATGTTAGTATCTAAAGTATATAATAACTATTACACGTACTATGAATAAAAACATTGATGTTTAAAAGAAAGTTCTCGTTCATTGTTGATCTAGGATGTTAACAGCTTCACAAGTTGAATAATTGCGTCTTCAGTTATCATCATACTTTGAGTGGTCAGCTGTATTGCTTTCTAAAAAAATGTATTCAGTTAGATGAGTATCATGGATAAAATAAAAATAATATAAATCACCAAACTGAGACAGATGTTGAAATGAATATTACTACAAATGACTACACTAAATTATTAGTTATAGGTAACAATTAAAATCCTAAGCAATGCTCAAACTACATAAAAAAAATTTAATATTATTATACAAATTGCAATTGAATCTTTAGTATCAAATAGAATGTAAAATGCAAAATGATATGAAGTAAAATGTAATAACATTTGATAAGAAGAAATAATTGTAATAGTCCACCACTATTGTGGGATAAATGTAAAATGTTACTTTAAGAAAAAACTATTAAAAAAAATTTAAAATTTCAGATTATTCATATAGTAGACATTATCACTGTACATGTAATGTTATGAAACCATCTTGCTAATAACAATTAACACGTGTTGCATTAAATCAATAATAGGTTTGAATCATTTGACATTAAATCCACGAAAAAAACATCAATCGAAATAAGTCTATTTGAATAACATTAATATTTGGTACAGTTTAAAGTGGAACCTAATAATGAATAAATGTAGTAAAAAAAAAAAAGATTTTAATCGAAAACTCTAGTTGCAAGAATGGCAATATCAAGATTCACGTGTTTATTGAACATTCAATTAGATAATTAACAATCTCAATTGATACGCTTCTATAATGTTAGTATCTAAAGTATATAATAATTATTACACGTACTTTGAATAAAAACATTGATGTTTAAAAGAAAGTTCTCGTTCATTGTTGATCTAGGATGTTAACAGCTTCACAAGTTGAATAATTGCGTCTTCAGTTATCATCATACTTTGAGTGGTCAGCTGTATTGCTTTCTAAAAAAATGTATTCAGTTAGATGAGTATCATGGATAAAATAAAAATAATATAAATCACAAAACTGAGACAGATGTTGAAATGAATATTACTACAAATGACTACACTAAATAATTAGTTATAGGTAACAATTAAAATCCTAAGCAATGCTCAAACTACATAAAAAAAATTTAATATTACTAAACAAATTGCAATTGAATCTTTAGTATCAATAACAATGTAAACTGCAAAAAGATATGAAGTAAAATGTAATAACATTTGAAAAGAAGAAATAATTGTAATAGTCCACCACTATTGTGGGATAAATGTAAAATGTTATTTTAAGAAAAAACTATTAAAATAAATTTAAAATTTCAGATTATTCATATAGTAGACATTATCACTGTACATGTAATGTTATGAATCCATCTTGCTAATAACAATTAACATGTGTTGCATTAAATCAATAATAGGTTTGAATCATTTGACATTAAATCAACGAAAAAAACATCAATCGAAATAAGTCTATTTGAATAACATTAATATTTTTTAGGCTTTAAACTGGAACCTAATAATGAATAAATGTAGTAAAAAAAAAAAAGATTTTAATCGAAAACTCTAGTTGCAAGAATGGCAATATCAAGATTCACGTGTTTATTGAACATTCAATTAGATAATTAACAATCTCAATTGATACGCTTCTATAATGTTAGTATCTAAAGTATATAATAACTATTACACGTACTATGAATAAAAACATTGATGTTTAAAAGAAAGTTCTCGTTCATTGTTGATCTAGGATGTTAACAGCTTCACAAGTTGAATAATTGCGTCTTCAGTTATCATCATACTTTGAGTGGTCAGCTGTATTGCTTTCTAAAAAAATGTATTCAGTTAGATGAGTATCATGGATAAAATAAAAATAATATAAATCACCAAACTGAGACAGATGTTGAAATGAATATTACTACAAATGACTACACTAAATTATTAGTTATAGGTAACAATTAAAATCCTAAGCAATGCTCAAACTACATAAAAAAAATTTAATATTATTATACAAATTGCAATTGAATCTTTAGTATCAAATAGAATGTAAAATGCAAAATGATATGAAGTAAAATGTAATAACATTTGATAAGAAGAAATAATTGTAATAGTCCACCACTATTGTGGGATAAATGTAAAATGTTACTTTAAGAAAAAACTATTAAAAAAAATTTAAAATTTCAGATTATTCATATAGTAGACATTATCACTGTACATGTAATGTTATGAAACCATCTTGCTAATAACAATTAACACGTGTTGCATTAAATCAATAATAGGTTTGAATCATTTGACATTAAATCCACGAAAAAAACATCAATCGAAATAAGTCTATTTGAATAACATTAATATTTGGTACAGTTTAAAGTGGAACCTAATAATGAATAAATGTAGTAAAAAAAAAAAAGATTTTAATCGAAAACTCTAGTTGCAAGAATGGCAATATCAAGATTCACGTGTTTATTGAACATTCAATTAGATAATTAACAATCTCAATTGATACGCTTCTATAATGTTAGTATCTAAAGTATATAATAATTATTACACGTACTTTGAATAAAAACATTGATGTTTAAAAGAAAGTTCTCGTTCATTGTTGATCTAGGATGTTAACAGCTTCACAAGTTGAATAATTGCGTCTTCAGTTATCATCATACTTTGAGTGGTCAGCTGTATTGCTTTCTAAAAAAATGTATTCAGTTAGATGAGTATCATGGATAAAATAAAAATAATATAAATCACAAAACTGAGACAGATGTTGAAATGAATATTACTACAAATGACTACACTAAATAATTAGTTATAGGTAACAATTAAAATCCTAAGCAATGCTCAAACTACATAAAAAAAATTTAATATTACTAAACAAATTGCAATTGAATCTTTAGTATCAATAACAATGTAAACTGCAAAAAGATATGAAGTATAAAGTAATAACATTTGATAAGAAGAAATAATTGTGATAAGTCATAAATGATAGTGATAGTCCACCACTATTGTGGGATAAATGTAAAATGTTATTTTAAGAAAAAACTATTAAAATAAATTTAAAATTTCAGTTTATTCATATAGTAGACATTATCACTGTACATGTAATGTTATGAATCCATCTTGCTAATAACAATTAACACGTGTTGCATTAAATCAATAATAGGTTTGAATCATTTGACATTAAATACACGAAAAAAACATCAATCGAAATAAGTCTATTTGAATAACATAAATATTTGGTACAGTTTAAAGTGGAACCTAATAATGAATAAATGTAGTAAAAAAAAAAAAGATTTTAATCGAAAACTCTAGTTGCAAGAATGGCAATATCAAGATTCACGTGTTTATTGAACATTCAATTAGATAATTAACAATCTCAATTGATACGCTTCTATAATGTTAGTATCTAAAGTATATAATAACTATTACACGTACTATGAATAAAAACATTGATGTTTAAAAGAAAGTTCTCGTTCATTGTTGATCTAGGATGTTAACAGCTTCACAAGTTGAATAGATGCGTCTTCAGTTATCATCATACTTTGAGTGGTCAGCTGTATTGCTTTCTAAAAAAATGTATTAGTTAGATGAGTATCATGGATAAAATAAAAATAATATAAATCACAAAACTGAGACAGATGTTGAAATGAATATTACTACAAATGACTACACTAAATAATTAGTTATAGGTAACAATTAAAATCCTAAGCAATGCTCAAACTACATAATAAAAATTTAATATTACTAAACAAATTGCAATTGAATCTTTAGTATCAAATAGAATGTAAACTGCAAAAAGATATGAAGTATAAAGTAATAACATTTGATAAGAAGAAATAATTGTGATAAGTCATAAATGATAGTGATAGTCCACCACTATTGTGGGATAAATGTAAAATGTTATTTTAAGAAAAACCTATTAAAATAAATTTAAAATTTCAGTTTATTTATATAGTAGACATTATCACTGTACATGTAATGTTATGAATCCATCTTGCTAATAACAATTCACACGTGTTGCATTAAATCAATAATAGGTTTGAATCATTTGACATTAAATCCACGAAAAAAACATCAATCGAAATAAGTCTATTTGAATAACATTAATATTTGGTACAGTTTAAAGTGGAACCTAATAATGAATAAATGTAGTAAAAAAAAAAAAGATTTTAATCGAAAACTCTAGTTGCAAGAATGGCAATATCAAGATTCACGTGTTTATTGAACATTCAATTAGATAATTAACAATCTCAATTGATACGCTTCTATAATGTTAGTATCTAAAGTATATAATAACTATTACACGTACTATGAATAAAAACTTTGATGATTAAAGGAAAGTTCTCGTTCATTGTTGATCTAGGATGTTAACAGCTTCACAAGTTGAATAATTGCGTCTTCAGTTATCATCATACTTTGAGTGGTCAGCTGTATTGCTTTCTAAAGAAATGTATTCAGTTAGATGAGTATCATGGATAAATAAAAATAATATAAATCACAAAACTGAGACAGATGTTGAAATGAATATTACTACAAATGACTACACTAAATTATTAGTTATAGGTAACAATTAAAATCATAAGCAATGCTCAAACTACATAAAAAAAATTTAATATTACTATATAAATTGCAATTGAATCTTTAGTATCAAGTAGAATGTAAAATGCAAAAAGATATGAAGTAAAATGTAATAACATTTGAAAAGAAGAAATAATTGTAATAGTCCACCACTATCGTGGGATAAATGTAAAATGTTATTTTAAGAAAAAACTATTAAAATAAATTTAAAATTTCAGTTTATTCATATAGTAGACATTATCACTGTACATGTAATGTTATGAATCCATCTTGCTAATAACAATTCACACGTGTTGCATTAAATCAATAATAGGTTTGAATCATTTGACATTAAATCCACGAAATAAAACATCAATCGAAATAAGTCTATTTGAATAACATTAATATTTGGTACAGTTTAAAGTGGAACCTAATAATGAATAAATGTACTAAAAAAAAAAAAGATTTTAATCGAAAACTCTAGTTGCAAGAATGGCAATATCAAGATTCACGTGTTTATTGAACATTCAATTAGATAATTAACAATCTCAATTGATACGCTTCTATAATGTTAGTATCTAAAGTATATAATAACCATTACACGTACTATGAATAAAAACTTTGATGTTTAAAGGAAAGTTCTCGTTCATTGTTGATCTAGGATGTTAACAGCTTCACAAGTTGAATAATTGCGTCTTCAGTTATCATCATACTTTGAGTGGTCAGCTGTATTGCTTTCTAAAGAAATGTATTCAGTTAGATGAGTATCATGGATAAATAAAAATAATATAAATCACAAAACTGAGACAGATGTTGAAATGAATATTACTACAAATGACTACACTAAATTATTAGTTATAGGTAACAATTAAAATCATAAGCAATGCTCAAACTACATAAAAAAAATTTAATATTACTATACAAATTGCAATTGAATCTTTAGTATCAAGTAGAATGTAAAATGCAAAAAGATATGAAGTAAAATGTAATAACATTTGATAAGAAGAAATAATTGTGATAAGTCATAAATGATAGTGATAGTCCACCACTATTGTGGGATAAATGTAAAATGTTATTTTAAGAAAAACCTATTAAAATAAATTTAAAATTTCAGTTTATTCATATAGTAGACATTATCACTGTACATGTAATGTTATGAATCCATCTTGCTAATAACAATTAACACGTGTTGCATTAAATCAATAATAAGTTTGAATCATTTGACATTAAATCCACGAAAAAAACATCGATCGAAATAAGTCTATTTGAATAACATTAATATTTGGTACAGTTTAAAGTGGAACCTAATAATGAATAAATGTAGTAAAAAAAAAAAAAGATTTTAATCGAAAACTCTAGTTGCAAGAATGGCAATATCAAGATTCACGTGCTTATTGAACATTCAATTAGATAATTAACAATCTCAATTGATACGCTTCTATAATGTTAGTATCTAAAGTATATAATAACTATTACACGTACTATGAATAAAAACATTGATGTTTAAAGGAAAGTTCTCATTCATTGTAGATCTAGGATGTTAACAGCTTCACAAGTTGAATAATTGCGTCTTCAGTTATCATCATACTTTGACTGGTCAGCTGTATTGCTTTCTAAAAAAATGTATTCAGTTAGATGAGTATCATGGATAAAATAAAAATAATATAAATCACAAAACTGAGACAGATGTTGAAATGAATATTACTACAAATGACTACACTAAATTATTAGTTATAGGTAACATTTAAAATCCTAAGCAATGCTCAAACTACATAAAAAAAATTTAATATTACTATACAAATTGCAATTGAATCTTTAGTATCAAGTAGAATGTAAAATGCAAAAAGATATGAAGTAAAATGTAATAACATTTGAAAAGAAGAAATAATTGTAATAGTCCACCACTATCGTGGGATAAATGTAAAATGTTATTTTAAGAAAAAACTATTAAAATAAATTTAAAATTTCAGTTTATTCATATAGTAGACATTATCACTGTACATGTAATGTTATGAATCCATCTTGCTAATAACAATTCACACGTGTTGCATTAAATCAATAATAGGTTTGAATCATTTGACATTAAATCCACGAAATAAAACATCAATCGAAATAAGTCTATTTGAATAACATTAATATTTGGTACAGTTTAAAGTGGAACCTAATAATGAATAAATGTAGTAAAAAAAAAAAAGATTTTAATCGAAAACTCTAGTTGCAAGAATGGCAATATCAAGATTCACGTGTTTATTGAACATTCAATTAGATAATTAACAATCTCAATTGATACGCTTCTATAATGTTAGTATCTAAAGTATATAATAACTATTACACGTACTATGAATAAAAACATTGATGTTTAAAGGAAAGTTCTCATTCATTGTAGATCTAGGATGTTAACAGCTTCACAAGTTGAATAATTGCGTCTTCAGTTATCATCATACTTTGACTGGTCAGCTGTATTGCTTTCTAAAAAAATGTATTCAGTTAGATGAGTATCATGGATAAAATAAAAATAATATAAATCACAAAACTGAGACAGATGTTGAAATGAATATTACTACAAATGACTACACTAAATTATTAGTTATAGGTAACATTTAAAATCCTAAGCAATGCTCAAACTACATAAAAAAAATTTAATATTACTATACAAATTGCAATTGAATCTTTAGTATCAAGTAGAATGTAAAATGCAAAAAGATATGAAGTAAAATGTAATAACATTTGAAAAGAAGAAATAATTGTAATAGTCCACCACTATCGTGGGATAAATGTAAAATGTTATTTTAAGAAAAAACTATTAAAATAAATTTAAAATTTCAGTTTATTCATATAGTAGACATTATCACTGTACATGTAATGTTATGAATCCATCTTGCTAATAACAATTCACACGTGTTGCATTAAATCAATAATAGGTTTGAATCATTTGACATTAAATCCACGAAATAAAACATCAATCGAAATAAGTCTATTTGAATAACATTAATATTTGGTACAGTTTAAAGTGGAACCTAATAATGAATAAATGTAGTAAAAAAAAAAAAGATTTTAATCGAAAACTCTAGTTGCAAGAATGGCAATATCAAGATTCACGTGTTTATTGAACATTCAATTAGATAATTAACAATCTCAATTGATACGCTTCTATAATGTTAGTATCTAAAGTATATAATAACTATTACACGTACTATGAATAAAAACTTTGATGTTTAAAGGAAAGTTCTCGTTCATTGTTGATCTAGGATGTTAACAGCTTCACAAGTTGAATAATTGCGTCTTCAGTTATCATCATACTTTGAGTGGTCAGCTGTATTGCTTTCTAAAAAAATGTATTCAGTTAGATGAGTATCATGGATAAAATAAAAATAATATAATTCACAAAACTGAGACAGATGTTGAAATGAATATTACTACAAATGACTACACTAAATTATTAGTTATAGGTAACATTTAAAATCCTAAGCAATGCTCAAACTACATAAAAAAAATTTAATATTACTATACAAATTGCAATTGAATCTTTAGTATCAAGTAGAATGTAAAATGCAAAAAGATATGAAGTAAAATGTAATAACATTTGATAAGAAGAAATAATTGTAATAGTCCACCACTATTGTGGGATAAATGTAAAATGTTATTTTAAGAAAAAACTATTAAAATAAATTTAAAATTTCAGTTTATTCATATAGTAGACATAATCACTGTACATGTAATGTTATGAATCCATCTTGCTAATAACAATTCACACGTGTTGCATTAAATCAATAATAGGTTTGAATCATTTGACATTAAATCCACGAAAAAAACATCAATCGAAATAAGTCTATTTGAATAACATTAATATTTGGTACAGTTTAAAGTGGAACCTAATAATGAATAAATGTAGTAAAAAAAAAAAAGATTTTAATCGAAAACTCTAGTTGCAAGAATGGCAATATCAAGATTCACGTGTTTATTGAACATTCAATTAGATAATTAACAATCTCAATTGATACGCTTCTATAATGTTAGTATCTAAAGTATATAATAACTATTACACGTACTATGAATAAAAACTTTGATGTTTAAAGGAAAGTTCTCGTTCATTATTGATCTAGGATGTTAACAGCTTCACAAGTTGAATAATTGCGTCTTCAGTTATCATCATACTTTGAGTGGTCAGCTGTATTGCTTTCTAAAGAAATGTATTCAGTTAGATGAGTATCATGGATAAATAAAAATAATATAAATCACAAAACTGAGACAGATGTTGAAATGAATATTACTACAAATGACTACACTAAATTATTAGTTATAGGTAACAATTAAAATCATAAGCAATGCTCAAACTACATAAAAAAAATTTAATATTACTATATAAATTGCAATTGAATCTTTAGTATCAAGTAGAATGTAAAATGCAAAAAGATATGAAGTAAAATGTAATAACATTTGAAAAGAAGAAATAATTGTAATAGTCCACCACTATTGTGGGATAAATGTAAAATGTTATTTTAAGAAAAAACTATTAAAATAAATTTAAAATTTCAGATTATTCATATAGTAGACATTATCACTGTACATGTAATGTTATGAATCCATCTTGCTAATAACAATTAACATGTGTTGCATTAAATCAATAATAGGTTTGAATCATTTGACATTAAATCCACGAAAAAAACATCAATCGAAATAAGTCTATTTGAATAACATTAATATTTGGTACAGTTTAAAGTGGAACCTAATAATGAATAAATGTAGTAAAAAAAAAAAAGATTTTAATCGAAAACTCTAGTTGCAAGAATGGCAATATCAAGATTCACGTGTTTATTGAACATTCAATTAGATAATTAACAATCTCAATTGATACGCTTCTATAATGTTAGTATCTAAAGTATATAATAACTATTACACGTACTATGAATAAAAACTTTGATGTTTAAAGGAAAGTTCTCGTTCATTGTTGATCTAGGATGTTAACAGCTTCACAAGTTGAATAATTGCGTCTTCAGTTATCATCATACTTTGAGTGGTCAGCTGTATTGCTTTCTAAAAAAATGTATTCAGTTAGATGAGTATCATGGATAAAATAAAAATAATATAATTCACAAAACTGAGACAGATGTTGAAATGAATATTACTACAAATGACTACACTAAATTATTAGTTATAGGTAACATTTAAAATCCTAAGCAATGCTCAAACTACATAAAAAAAATTTAATATTACTATACAAATTGCAATTGAATCTTTAGTATCAAGTAAAATGTAAAATGCAAAAAGATATGAAGTAAAATGTAATAACATTTGATAAGAAGAAATAATTGTAATAGTCCACCACTATTGTGGGATAAATGTAAAATGTTATTTTAAGAAAAAACTATTAAAATAAATTTAAAATTTCAGTTTATTCATATAGTAGACATTATCACTGTACATGTAATGTTATGAATCCATCTTGCTAATAACAATTCACACGTGTTGCATTAAATCAATAATAGGTTTGAATCATTTGACATTAAATCCACGAAATAAAACATCAATCGAAATAAGTCTATTTGAATAACATTAATATTTGGTACAGTTTAAAGTGGAACCTAATAATGAATAAATGTACTAAAAAAAAAAAAGATTTTAATCGAAAACTCTAGTTGCAAGAATGGCAATATCAAGATTCACGTGTTTATTGAACATTCAATTAGATAATTAACAATCTCAATTGATACGCTTCTATAATGTTAGTATCTAAAGTATATAATAACTATTACACGTACTATGAATAAAAACTTTGATGTTTAAAGGAAAGTTCTCGTTCATTGTTGATCTAGGATGTTAACAGCTTCACAAGTTGAATAATTGCGTCTTCAGTTATCATCATACTTTGAGTGGTCAGCTGTATTGCTTTCTAAAGAAATGTATTCAGTTAGATGAGTATCATGGATAAATAAAAATAATATAAATCACAAAACTGAGACAGATGTTGAAATGAATATTACTACAAATGACTACACTAAATTATTAGTTATAGGTAACAATTAAAATCATAAGCAATGCTCAAACTACATAAAAAAAATTTAATATTACTATACAAATTGCAATTGAATCTTTAGTATCAAGTAGAATGTAAAATGCAAAAAGATATGAAGTAAAATGTAATAACATTTGATAAGAAGAAATAATTGTGATAAGTCATAAATGATAGTGATAGTCCACCACTATTGTGGGATAAATGTAAAATGTTATTTTAAGAAAAACCTATTAAAATAAATTTAAAATTTCAGTTTATTCATATAGTAGACATTATCACTGTACATGTAATGTTATGAATCCATCTTGCTAATAACAATTAACACGTGTTGCATTAAATCAATAATAAGTTTGAATCATTTGACATTAAATCCACGAAAAAAACATCGATCGAAATAAGTCTATTTGAATAACATTAATATTTGGTACAGTTTAAAGTGGAACCTAATAATGAATAAATGTAGTAAAAAAAAAAAAAGATTTTAATCGAAAACTCTAGTTGCAAGAATGGCAATATCAAGATTCACGTGCTTATTGAACATTCAATTAGATAATTAACAATCTCAATTGATACGCTTCTATAATGTTAGTATCTAAAGTATATAATAACTATTACACGTACTATGAATAAAAACATTGATGTTTAAAGGAAAGTTCTCATTCATTGTAGATCTAGGATGTTAACAGCTTCACAAGTTGAATAATTGCGTCTTCAGTTATCATCATACTTTGACTGGTCAGCTGTATTGCTTTCTAAAAAAATGTATTCAGTTAGATGAGTATCATGGATAAAATAAAAATAATATAATTCACAAAACTGAGACAGATGTTGAAATGAATATTACTACAAATGACTACACTAAATTATTAGTTATAGGTAACATTTAAAATCCTAAGCAATGCTCAAACTACATAAAAAAAATTTAATATTACTATACAAATTGCAATTGAATCTTTAGTATCAAGTAGAATGTAAAATGCAAAAAGATATGAAGTAAAATGTAATAACATTTGAAAAGAAGAAATAATTGTAATAGTCCACCACTATCGTGGGATAAATGTAAAATGTTATTTTAAGAAAAAACTATTAAAATAAATTTAAAATTTCAGTTTATTCATATAGTAGACATTATCACTGTACATGTAATGTTATGAATCCATCTTGCTAATAACAATTCACACGTGTTGCATTAAATCAATAATAGGTTTGAATCATTTGACATTAAATCCACGAAATAAAACATCAATCGAAATAAGTCTATTTGAATAACATTAATATTTGGTACAGTTTAAAGTGGAACCTAATAATGAATAAATGTAGTAAAAAAAAAAAAGATTTTAATCGAAAACTCTAGTTGCAAGAATGGCAATATCAAGATTCACGTGTTTATTGAACATTCAATTAGATAATTAACAATCTCAATTGATACGCTTCTATAATGTTAGTATCTAAAGTATATAATAACTATTACACGTACTATGAATAAAAACTTTGATGTTTAAAGGAAAGTTCTCGTTCATTGTTGATCTAGGATGTTAACAGCTTCACAAGTTGAATAATTGCGTCTTCAGTTATCATCATACTTTGAGTGGTCAGCTGTATTGCTTTCTAAAAAAATGTATTCAGTTAGATGAGTATCATGGATAAAATAAAAATAATATAATTCACAAAACTGAGACAGATGTTGAAATGAATATTACTACAAATGACTACACTAAATTATTAGTTATAGGTAACATTCAAAATCCTAAGCAATGCTCAAACTACATAAAAAAAATTTAATATTACTATACAAATTGCAATTGAATCTTTAGTATCAAGTAGAATGTAAAATGCAAAAAGATATGAAGTAAAATGTAATAACATTTGATAAGAAGAAATAATTGTAATAGTCCACCACTATTGTGGGATAAATGTAAAATGTTATTTTAAGAAAAAACTATTAAAATAAATTTAAAATTTCAGTTTATTCATATAGTAGACATAATCACTGTACATGTAATGTTATGAATCCATCTTGCTAATAACAATTCACACGTGTTGCATTAAATCAATAATAGGTTTGAATCATTTGACATTAAATCCACGAAAAAAACATCAATCGAAATAAGTCTATTTGAATAACATTAATATTTGGTACAGTTTAAAGTGGAACCTAATAATGAATAAATGTAGTAAAAAAAAAAAAGATTTTAATCGAAAACTCTAGTTGCAAGAATGGCAATATCAAGATTCACGTGTTTATTGAACATTCAATTAGATAATTAACAATCTCAATTGATACGCTTCTATAATGTTAGTATCTAAAGTATATAATAACTATTACACGTACTATGAATAAAAACTTTGATGTTTAAAGGAAAGTTCTCGTTCATTATTGATCTAGGATGTTAACAGCTTCACAAGTTGAATAATTGCGTCTTCAGTTATCATCATACTTTGAGTGGTCAGCTGTATTGCTTTCTAAAGAAATGTATTCAGTTAGATGAGTATCATGGATAAATAAAAATAATATAAATCACAAAACTGAGACAGATGTTGAAATGAATATTACTACAAATGACTACACTAAATTATTAGTTATAGGTAACAATTAAAATCATAAGCAATGCTCAAACTACATAAAAAAAATTTAATATTACTATATAAATTGCAATTGAATCTTTAGTATCAAGTAGAATGTAAAATGCAAAAAGATATGAAGTAAAATGTAATAACATTTGAAAAGAAGAAATAATTGTAATAGTCCACCACTATTGTGGGATAAATGTAAAATGTTATTTTAAGAAAAAACTATTAAAATAAATTTAAAATTTCAGATTATTCATATAGTAGACATTATCACTGTACATGTAATGTTATGAATCCATCTTGCTAATAACAATTAACATGTGTTGCATTAAATCAATAATAGGTTTGAATCATTTGACATTAAATCCACGAAATAAAACATCAATCGAAATAAGTCTATTTGAATAACATTAATATTTGGTACAGTTTAAAGTGGAACCTAATAATGAATAAATGTAGTAAAAAAAAAAAAGATTTTAATCGAAAACTCTAGTTGCAAGAATGGCAATATCAAGATTCACGTGTTTATTGAACATTCAATTAGATAATTAACAATCTCAATTGATACGCTTCTATAATGTTAGTATCTAAAGTATATAATAACTATTACACGTACTATGAATAAAAACTTTGATGTTTAAAGGAAAGTTCTCGTTCATTGTTGATCTAGGATGTTAACAGCTTCACAAGTTGAATAATTGCGTCTTCAGTTATCATCATACTTTGAGTGGTCAGCTGTATTGCTTTCTAAAAAAATGTATTCAGTTAGATGAGTATCATGGATAAAATAAAAATAATATAATTCACAAAACTGAGACAGATGTTGAAATGAATATTACTACAAATGACTACACTAAATTATTAGTTATAGGTAACATTTAAAATCCTAAGCAATGCTCAAACTACATAAAAAAAATTTAATATTACTATACAAATTGCAATTGAATCTTTAGTATCAAGTAGAATGTAAAATGCAAAAAGATATGAAGTAAAATGTAATAACATTTGATAAGAAGAAATAATTGTAATAGTCCACCACTATTGTGGGATAAATGTAAAATGTTATTTTAAGAAAAAACTATTAAAATAAATTTAAAATTTCAGTTTATTCATATAGTAGACATAATCACTGTACATGTAATGTTATGAATCCATCTTGCTAATAACAATTCACACGTGTTGCATTAAATCAATAATAGGTTTGAATCATTTGACATTAAATCCACGAAAAAAACATCAATCGAAATAAGTCTATTTGAATAACATTAATATTTGGTACAGTTTAAAGTGGAACCTAATAATGAATAAATGTAGTAAAAAAAAAAAAGATTTTAATCGAAAACTCTAGTTGCAAGAATGGCAATATCAAGATTCACGTGTTTATTGAACATTCAATTAGATAATTAACAATCTCAATTGATACGCTTCTATAATGTTAGTATCTAAAGTATATAATAACTATTACACGTACTATGAATAAAAACTTTGATGTTTAAAGGAAAGTTCTCGTTCATTATTGATCTAGGATGTTAACAGCTTCACAAGTTGAATAATTGCGTCTTCAGTTATCATCATACTTTGAGTGGTCAGCTGTATTGCTTTCTAAAGAAATGTATTCAGTTAGATGAGTATCATGGATAAATAAAAATAATATAAATCACAAAACTGAGACAGATGTTGAAATGAATATTACTACAAATGACTACACTAAATTATTAGTTATAGGTAACAATTAAAATCATAAGCAATGCTCAAACTACATAAAAAAAATTTAATATTACTATACAAATTGCAATTGAATCTTTAGTATCAAGTAGAATGTAAAATGCAAAAAGATATGAAGTAAAATGTAATAACATTTGATAAGAAGAAATAATTGTGATAAGTCATAAATGATAGTGATAGTCCACCACTATTGTGGGATAAATGTAAAATGTTATTTTAAGAAAAACCTATTAAAATAAATTTAAAATTTCAGTTTATTCATATAGTAGACATTATCACTGTACATGTAATGTTATGAATCCATCTTGCTAATAACAATTAACACGTGTTGCATTAAATCAATAATAAGTTTGAATCATTTGACATTAAATCCACGAAAAAAACATCGATCGAAATAAGTCTATTTGAATAACATTAATATTTGGTACAGTTTAAAGTGGAACCTAATAATGAATAAATGTAGTAAAAAAAAAAAAAGATTTTAATCGAAAACTCTAGTTGCAAGAATGGCAATATCAAGATTCACGTGCTTATTGAACATTCAATTAGATAATTAACAATCTCAATTGATACGCTTCTATAATGTTAGTATCTAAAGTATATAATAACTATTACACGTACTATGAATAAAAACATTGATGTTTAAAGGAAAGTTCTCATTCATTGTAGATCTAGGATGTTAACAGCTTCACAAGTTGAATAATTGCGTCTTCAGTTATCATCATACTTTGACTGGTCAGCTGTATTGCTTTCTAAAAAAATGTATTCAGTTAGATGAGTATCATGGATAAAATAAAAATAATATAAATCACAAAACTGAGACAGATGTTGAAATGAATATTACTACAAATGACTACACTAAATTATTAGTTATAGGTAACATTTAAAATCCTAAGCAATGCTCAAACTACATAAAAAAAATTTAATATTACTATACAAATTGCAATTGAATCTTTAGTATCAAGTAGAATGTAAAATGCAAAAAGATATGAAGTAAAATGTAATAACATTTGAAAAGAAGAAATAATTGTAATAGTCCACCACTATCGTGGGATAAATGTAAAATGTTATTTTAAGAAAAAACTATTAAAATAAATTTAAAATTTCAGTTTATTCATATAGTAGACATTATCACTGTACATGTAATGTTATGAATCCATCTTGCTAATAACAATTCACACGTGTTGCATTAAATCAATAATAGGTTTGAATCATTTGACATTAAATCCACGAAATAAAACATCAATCGAAATAAGTCTATTTGAATAACATTAATATTTGGTACAGTTTAAAGTGGAACCTAATAATGAATAAATGTAGTAAAAAAAAAAAAGATTTTAATCGAAAACTCTAGTTGCAAGAATGGCAATATCAAGATTCACGTGTTTATTGAACATTCAATTAGATAATTAACAATCTCAATTGATACGCTTCTATAATGTTAGTATCTAAAGTATATAATAACTATTACACGTACTATGAATAAAAACTTTGATGTTTAAAGGAAAGTTCTCGTTCATTGTTGATCTAGGATGTTAACAGCTTCACAAGTTGAATAATTGCGTCTTCAGTTATCATCATACTTTGAGTGGTCAGCTGTATTGCTTTCTAAAAAAATGTATTCAGTTAGATGAGTATCATGGATAAAATAAAAATAATATAATTCACAAAACTGAGACAGATGTTGAAATGAATATTACTACAAATGACTACACTAAATTATTAGTTATAGGTAACATTTAAAATCCTAAGCAATGCTCAAACTACATAAAAAAAATTTAATATTACTATACAAATTGCAATTGAATCTTTAGTATCAAGTAGAATGTAATATGCAAAAAGATATGAAGTAAAATGTAATAACATTTGATAAGAAGAAATAATTGTAATAGTCCACCACTATTGTGGGATAAATGTAAAATGTTATTTTAAGAAAAAACTATTAAAATAAATTTAAAATTTCAGTTTATTCATATAGTAGACATAATCACTGTACATGTAATGTTATGAATCCATCTTGCTAATAACAATTCACACGTGTTGCATTAAATCAATAATAGGTTTGAATCATTTGACATTAAATCCACGAAAAAAACATCAATCGAAATAAGTCTATTTGAATAACATTAATATTTGGTACAGTTTAAAGTGGAACCTAATAATGAATAAATGTAGTAAAAAAAAAAAAGATTTTAATCGAAAACTCTAGTTGCAAGAATGGCAATATCAAGATTCACGTGTTTATTGAACATTCAATTAGATAATTAACAATCTCAATTGATACGCTTCTATAATGTTAGTATCTAAAGTATATAATAACTATTACACGTACTATGAATAAAAACATTGATGTTTAAAGGAAAGTTCTCATTCATTGTAGATCTAGGATGTTAACAGCTTCACAAGTTGAATAATTGCGTCTTCAGTTATCATCATACTTTGAGTGGTCAGCTGTATTGCTTTCTAAAAAAATGTATTCAGTTAGATGAGTATCATGGATAAAATAAAAATAATATAATTCACAAAACTGAGACAGATGTTGAAATGAATATTACTACAAATGACTACACTAAATTATTAGTTATAGGTAACATTTAAAATCCTAAGCAATGCTCAAACTACATAAAAAAAATTTAATATTACTATACAAATTGCAATTGAATCTTTAGTATCAAGTAGAATGTAAAATGCAAAAAGATATGAAGTAAAATGTAATAACATTTGATAAGAAGAAATAATTGTAATAGTCCACCACTATTGTGGGATAAATGTAAAATGTTATTTTAAGAAAAAACTATTAAAATAAATTTAAAATTTCAGTTTATTCATATAGTAGACATAATCACTGTACATGTAATGTTATGAATCCATCTTGCTAATAACAATTCACACGTGTTGCATTAAATCAATAATAGGTTTGAATCATTTGACATTAAATCCACGAAAAAAACATCAATCGAAATAAGTCTATTTGAATAACATTAATATTTGGTACAGTTTAAAGTGGAACCTAATAATGAATAAATGTAGTAAAAAAAAAAAAGATTTTAATCGAAAACTCTAGTTGCAAGAATGGCAATATCAAGATTCACGTGTTTATTGAACATTCAATTAGATAATTAACAATCTCAATTGATACGCTTCTATAATGTTAGTATCTAAAGTATATAATAACTATTACACGTACTATGAATAAAAACATTGATGTTTAAAGGAAAGTTCTCATTCATTGTAGATCTAGGATGTTAACAGCTTCACAAGTTGAATAATTGCGTCTTCAGTTATCATCATACTTTGACTGGTCAGCTGTATTGCTTTCTAAAAAAATGTATTCAGTTAGATGAGTATCATGGATAAAATAAAAATAATATAAATCACAAAACTGAGACAGATGTTGAAATGAATATTACTACAAATGACTACACTAAATTATTAGTTATAGGTAACATTTAAAATCCTAAGCAATGCTCAAACTACATAAAAAAAATTTAATATTACTATACAAATTGCAATTGAATCTTTAGTATCAAGTAGAATGTAAAATGCAAAAAGATATGAAGTAAAATGTAATAACATTTGAAAAGAAGAAATAATTGTAATAGTCCACCACTATCGTGGGATAAATGTAAAATGTTATTTTAAGAAAAAACTATTAAAATAAATTTAAAATTTCAGTTTATTCATATAGTAGACATTATCACTGTACATGTAATGTTATGAATCCATCTTGCTAATAACAATTCACACGTGTTGCATTAAATCAATAATAGGTTTGAATCATTTGACATTAAATCCACGAAATAAAACATCAATCGAAATAAGTCTATTTGAATAACATTAATATTTGGTACAGTTTAAAGTGGAACCTAATAATGAATAAATGTAGTAAAAAAAAAAAAGATTTTAATCGAAAACTCTAGTTGCAAGAATGGCAATATCAAGATTCACGTGTTTATTGAACATTCAATTAGATAATTAACAATCTCAATTGATACGCTTCTATAATGTTAGTATCTAAAGTATATAATAACTATTACACGTACTATGAATAAAAACTTTGATGTTTAAAGGAAAGTTCTCGTTCATTGTTGATCTAGGATGTTAACAGCTTCACAAGTTGAATAATTGCGTCTTCAGTTATCATCATACTTTGAGTGGTCAGCTGTATTGCTTTCTAAAAAAATGTATTCAGTTAGATGAGTATCATGGATAAAATAAAAATAATATAATTCACAAAACTGAGACAGATGTTGAAATGAATATTACTACAAATGACTACACTAAATTATTAGTTATAGGTAACATTTAAAATCCTAAGCAATGCTCAAACTACATAAAAAAAATTTAATATTACTATACAAATTGCAATTGAATCTTTAGTATCAAGTAGAATGTAAAATGCAAAAAGATATGAAGTAAAATGTAATAACATTTGATAAGAAGAAATAATTGTAATAGTCCACCACTATTGTGGGATAAATGTAAAATGTTATTTTAAGAAAAAACTATTAAAATAAATTTAAAATTTCAGTTTATTCATATAGTAGACATTATCACTGTACATGTAATGTTATGAATCCATCTTGCTAATAACAATTCACACGTGTTGCATTAAATCAATAATAGGTTTGAATCATTTGACATTAAATCCACGAAATAAAACATCAATCGAAATAAGTCTATTTGAATAACATTAATATTTGGTACAGTTTAAAGTGGAACCTAATAATGAATAAATGTAGTAAAAAAAAAAAAGATTTTAATCGAAAACTCTAGTTGCAAGAATGGCAATATCAAGATTCACGTGTTTATTGAACATTCAATTAGATAATTAACAATCTCAATTGATACGCTTCTATAATGTTAGTATCTAAAGTATATAATAACTATTACACGTACTATGAATAAAAACTTTGATGTTTAAAGGAAAGTTCTCGTTCATTGTTGATCTAGGATGTTAACAGCTTCACAAGTTGAATAATTGCGTCTTCAGTTATCATCATACTTTGAGTGGTCAGCTGTATTGCTTTCTAAAAAAATGTATTCAGTTAGATGAGTATCATGGATAAAATAAAAATAATATAATTCACAAAACTGAGACAGATGTTGAAATGAATATTACTACAAATGACTACACTAAATTATTAGTTATAGGTAACATTTAAAATCCTAAGCAATGCTCAAACTACATAAAAAAAATTTAATATTACTATACAAATTGCAATTGAATCTTTAGTATCAAGTAGAATGTAAAATGCAAAAAGATATGAAGTAAAATGTAATAACATTTGATAAGAAGAAATAATTGTAATAGTCCACCACTATTGTGGGATAAATGTAAAATGTTATTTTAAGAAAAAACTATTAAAATAAATTTAAAATTTCAGTTTATTCATATAGTAGACATAATCACTGTACATGTAATGTTATGAATCCATCTTGCTAATAACAATTCACACGTGTTGCATTAAATCAATAATAGGTTTGAATCATTTGACATTAAATCCACGAAAAAAACATCAATCGAAATAAGTCTATTTGAATAACATTAATATTTGGTACAGTTTAAAGTGGAACCTAATAATGAATAAATGTAGTAAAAAAAAAAAAGATTTTAATCGAAAACTCTAGTTGCAAGAATGGCAATATCAAGATTCACGTGTTTATTGAACATTCAATTAGATAATTAACAATCTCAATTGATACGCTTCTATAATGTTAGTATCTAAAGTATATAATAACTATTACACGTACTATGAATAAAAACTTTGATGTTTAAAGGAAAGTTCTCGTTCATTATTGATCTAGGATGTTAACAGCTTCACAAGTTGAATAATTGCGTCTTCAGTTATCATCATACTTTGAGTGGTCAGCTGTATTGCTTTCTAAAGAAATGTATTCAGTTAGATGAGTATCATGGATAAATAAAAATAATATAAATCACAAAACTGAGACAGATGTTGAAATGAATATTACTACAAATGACTACACTAAATTATTAGTTATAGGTAACAATTAAAATCATAAGCAATGCTCAAACTACATAAAAAAAATTTAATATTACTATATAAATTGCAATTGAATCTTTAGTATCAAGTAGAATGTAAAATGCAAAAAGATATGAAGTAAAATGTAATAACATTTGAAAAGAAGAAATAATTGTAATAGTCCACCACTATTGTGGGATAAATGTAAAATGTTATTTTAAGAAAAAACTATTAAAATAAATTTAAAATTTCAGATTATTCATATAGTAGACATTATCACTGTACATGTAATGTTATGAATCCATCTTGCTAATAACAATTAACATGTGTTGCATTAAATCAATAATAGGTTTGAATCATTTGACATTAAATCCACGAAAAAAACATCAATCGAAATAAGTCTATTTGAATAACATTAATATTTGGTACAGTTTAAAGTGGAACCTAATAATGAATAAATGTAGTAAAAAAAAAAAAGATTTTAATCGAAAACTCTAGTTGCAAGAATGGCAATATCAAGATTCACGTGTTTATTGAACATTCAATTAGATAATTAACAATCTCAATTGATACGCTTCTATAATGTTAGTATCTAAAGTATATAATAACTATTACACGTACTATGAATAAAAACTTTGATGTTTAAAGGAAAGTTCTCGTTCATTGTTGATCTAGGATGTTAACAGCTTCACAAGTTGAATAATTGCGTCTTCAGTTATCATCATACTTTGAGTGGTCAGCTGTATTGCTTTCTAAAAAAATGTATTCAGTTAGATGAGTATCATGGATAAAATAAAAATAATATAATTCACAAAACTGAGACAGATGTTGAAATGAATATTACTACAAATGACTACACTAAATTATTAGTTATAGGTAACATTTAAAATCCTAAGCAATGCTCAAACTACATAAAAAAAATTTAATATTACTATACAAATTGCAATTGAATCTTTAGTATCAAGTAGAATGTAAAATGCAAAAAGATATGAAGTAAAATGTAATAACATTTGATAAGAAGAAATAATTGTAATAGTCCACCACTATTGTGGGATAAATGTAAAATGTTATTTTAAGAAAAAACTATTAAAATAAATTTAAAATTTCAGTTTATTCATATAGTAGACATAATCACTGTACATGTAATGTTATGAATCCATCTTACTAATAACAATTCACACGTGTTGCATTAAATCAATAATAGGTTTGAATCATTTGACATTAAATCCACGAAAAAAACATCAATCGAAATAAGTCTATTTGAATAACATTAATATTTGGTACAGTTTAAAGTGGAACCTAATAATGAATAAATGTAGTAAAAAAAAAAAAGATTTTAATCGAAAACTCTAGTTGCAAGAATGGCAATATCAAGATTCACGTGTTTATTGAACATTCAATTAGATAATTAACAATCTCAATTGATACGCTTCTATAATGTTAGTATCTAAAGTATATAATAACTATTACACGTACTATGAATAAAAACTTTGATGTTTAAAGGAAAGTTCTCGTTCATTGTTGATCTAGGATGTTAACAGCTTCACAAGTTGAATAATTGCGTCTTCAGTTATCATCATACTTTGAGTGGTCAGCTGTATTGCTTTCTAAAGAAATGTATTCAGTTAGATGAGTATCATGGATAAATAAAAATAATATAAATCACAAAACTGAGACAGATGTTGAAATGAATATTACTACAAATGACTACACTAAATTATTAGTTATAGGTAACAATTAAAATCCTAAGCAATGCTCAAACTACATAAAAAAAATTTAATATTACTATACAAATTGCAACTGAATCTTTAGTATCAATTAGAATGTAAAATGCAAAATGATATGAAGTAAAATGTAATAACATTTGATAAGAAGAAATAATTGTAATAGTCCACCACTATTGTGGGATAAATGTAAAATGTTACTTTAAGAAAAAACTATTAAAAAAAATTTTAAATTTCAGATTATTCATATAGTAGACATTATCACTGTACATGTAATGTTATGAAACCATCTTGCTAATAACAATTAACACGTGTTGCATTAAATCAATAATAGGTTTGAATCATTTGACATTAAATCCACGAAAAAAACATCAATCGAAATAAGTCTATTTGAATAACATTAATATTTGGTACAGTTTAAAGTGGAACCTAATAATGAATAAATGTAGTAAAAAAAAAAAAGATTTTAATCGAAAACTCTAGTTGCAAGAATGGCAATATCAAGATTCACGTGTTTATTGAACATTCAATTAGATAATTAACAATCTCAATTGATACGCTTCTATAATGTTAGTATCTAAAGTATATAATAACTATTACACGTACTATGAATAAAAACTTTGATGTTTAAAGGAAAGTTCTCGTTCATTATTGATCTAGGATGTTAACAGCTTCACAAGTTGAATAATTGCGTCTTCAGTTATCATCATACTTTGAGTGGTCAGCTGTATTGCTTTCTAAAGAAATGTATTCAGTTAGATGAGTATCATGGATAAATAAAAATAATATAAATCACAAAACTGAGACAGATGTTGAAATGAATATTACTACAAATGACTACACTAAATTATTAGTTATAGGTAACAATTAAAATCATAAGCAATGCTCAAACTACATAAAAAAAATTTAATATTACTATATAAATTGCAATTGAATCTTTAGTATCAAGTAGAATGTAAAATGCAAAAAGATATGAAGTAAAATGTAATAACATTTGAAAAGAAGAAATAATTGTAATAGTCCACCACTATTGTGGGATAAATGTAAAATGTTATTTTAAGAAAAAACTATTAAAATAAATTTAAAATTTCAGATTATTCATATAGTAGACATTATCACTGTACATGTAATGTTATGAATCCATCTTGCTAATAACAATTAACATGTGTTGCATTAAATCAATAATAGGTTTGAATCATTTGACATTAAATCCACGAAAAAAACATCAATCGAAATAAGTCTATTTGAATAACATTAATATTTGGTACAGTTTAAAGTGGAACCTAATAATGAATAAATGTAGTAAAAAAAAAAAAGATTTTAATCGAAAACTCTAGTTGCAAGAATGGCAATATCAAGATTCACGTGTTTATTGAACATTCAATTAGATAATTAACAATCTCAATTGATACGCTTCTATAATGTTAGTATCTAAAGTATATAATAACTATTACACGTACTATGAATAAAAACTTTGATGTTTAAAGGAAAGTTCTCGTTCATTGTTGATCTAGGATGTTAACAGCTTCACAAGTTGAATAATTGCGTCTTCAGTTATCATCATACTTTGAGTGGTCAGCTGTATTGCTTTCTAAAAAAATGTATTCAGTTAGATGAGTATCATGGATAAAATAAAAATAATATAATTCACAAAACTGAGACAGATGTTGAAATGAATATTACTACAAATGACTACACTAAATTATTAGTTATAGGTAACATTTAAAATCCTAAGCAATGCTCAAACTACATAAAAAAAATTTAATATTACTATACAAATTGCAATTGAATCTTTAGTATCAAGTAGAATGTAAAATGCAAAAAGATATGAAGTAAAATGTAATAACATTTGATAAGAAGAAATAATTGTAATAGTCCACCACTATTGTGGGATAAATGTAAAATGTTATTTTAAGAAAAAACTATTAAAATAAATTTAAAATTTCAGTTTATTCATATAGTAGACATAATCACTGTACATGTAATGTTATGAATCCATCTTACTAATAACAATTCACACGTGTTGCATTAAATCAATAATAGGTTTGAATCATTTGACATTAAATCCACGAAAAAAACATCAATCGAAATAAGTCTATTTGAATAACATTAATATTTGGTACAGTTTAAAGTGGAACCTAATAATGAATAAATGTAGTAAAAAAAAAAAAGATTTTAATCGAAAACTCTAGTTGCAAGAATGGCAATATCAAGATTCACGTGTTTATTGAACATTCAATTAGATAATTAACAATCTCAATTGATACGCTTCTATAATGTTAGTATCTAAAGTATATAATAACTATTACACGTACTATGAATAAAAACATTGATGTTTAAAAGAAAGTTCTCGTTCATTGTTGATCTAGGATGTTAACAGCTTCACAAGTTGAATAATTGCGTCTTCAGTTATCATCATACTTTGAGTGGTCAGCTGTATTGCTTTCTAAAGAAATGTATTCAGTTAGATGAGTATCATGGATAAATAAAAATAATATAAATCACAAAACTGAGACAGATGTTGAAATGAATATTACTACAAATGACTACACTAAATTATTAGTTATAGGTAACAATTAAAATCCTAAGCAATGCTCAAACTACATAAAAAAAATTTAATATTACTATACAAATTGCAACTGAATCTTTAGTATCAATTAGAATGTAAAATGCAAAATGATATGAAGTAAAATGTAATAACATTTGATAAGAAGAAATAATTGTAATAGTCCACCACTATTGTGGGATAAATGTAAAATGTTACTTTAAGAAAAAACTATTAAAAAAAATTTTAAATTTCAGATTATTCATATAGTAGACATTATCACTGTACATGTAATGTTATGAAACCATCTTGCTAATAACAATTAACACGTGTTGCATTAAATCAATAATAGGTTTGAATCATTTGACATTAAATCCACGAAAAAAACATCAATCGAAATAAGTCTATTTGAATAACATTAATATTTTTTAGGCTTTAAACTGGAACCTAATAATGAATAAATGTAGTAAAAAAAAAAAGATTTTAATCGAAAATTCTAGTTGCAAGAATGGCAATATCAAGATTCACGTGTTTATTGAACATTCAATTAGATAATTAACAATCTCAATTGATATGCTTCTATAATGTTAGTATCTAAAGTATATAATAACTATTACACGTACGATGAATAAAAACATTGATGTTTAAAAGAAAGTTCTCGTTCATTGTTGATCTAAGATGTTAACAGCTTCACAAGATGAATAATTGCGTCTTCAATTATCATCATACTTTGAGTGGTCAGCTGTATTGCTTTCTAAAAAAATGTATTCAGTTAGATGAGTATCATGGATAAAATAAAAATAATATAAATCACAAAACTGAGACAGATGTTGAAATGAATATTACTACAAATGACTAGACTAAATTATTAGTTATAGGTAACAATTAAAATCCTAAGCAATGCTCAAACTACATAAAAAAAATTTAATATTACTATACAAATTGCAATTGAATCTTTAGTATCAAGTAGAATGTAAACTGCAAAAAGATATGAAGTATAAAGTAATAACATTTGATAAGAAGAAATAATTGTGATAAGTCATAAATGATAGTGATAGTCCACCACTATTGTGGGATAAATGTAAAATGTTATTTTAAGAAAAAACTATTAAAATAAATTTAAAATTTCAGTTTATTCATATAGTAGACATTATCACTGTACATGTAATGTTATGAATCCATCTTGCTAATAACAATTAACACGTGTTGCATTAAATCAATAATAGGTTTGAATCATTTGACATTAAATCCACGAAAAAAAACATCAATCGAAATAAGTCTATTTGAATAACATTAATATTTGGTACAGTTTAAAGTGGAACCTAATAATGAATAAATGTAGTAAAAAAAAAAAAGATTTTAATCGAAAACTCTAGTTGCAAGAATGGCAATATCAAGATTCACGTGTTTATTGAACATTCAATTAGATAATTAACAATCTCAATTGATACGCTTCTATAATGTTAGTATCTAAAGTATATAATAATTATTACACGTACTTTGAATAAAAACATTGATGTTTAAAAGAAAGTTCTCGTTCATTGTTGATCTAGGATGTTAACAGCTTCACAAGTTGAATAATTGCGTCTTCAGTTATCATCATACTTTGAGTGGTCAGCTGTATTGCTTTCTAAAAAAATGTATTCAGTTAGATGAGTATCATGGATAAAATAAAAATAATATAAATCACAAAACTGAGACAGATGTTGAAATGAATATTACTACAAATGACTACACTAAATAATTAGTTATAGGTAACAATTAAAATCCTAAGCAATGCTCAAACTACATAAAAAAAATTTAATATTACTAAACAAATTGCAATTGAATCTTTAGTATCAAATACAATGTAAACTGCAAAAAGATATGAAGTATAAAGTAATAACATTTGATAAGAAGAAATAATTGTGATAAGTCATAAATGATAGTGATAGTCCACCACTATTGTGGGATAAATGTAAAATGTTATTTTAAGAAAAAACTATTAAAATAAATTTAAAATTTCAGTTTATTCATATAGTAGACATTATCACTGTACATGTAATGTTATGAATCCATCTTGCTAATAACAATTCACACGTGTTGCATTAAATCAATAATAGGTTTGAATCATTTGACATTAAATCCACGAAATAAAACATCAATCGAAATAAGTCTATTTGAATAACATTAATATTTGGTACAGTTTAAAGTGGAACCTAATAATGAATAAATGTACTAAAAAAAAAAAAGATTTTAATCGAAAACTCTAGTTGCAAGAATGGCAATATCAAGATTCACGTGTTTATTGAACATTCAATTAGATAATTAACAATCTCAATTGATACGCTTCTATAATGTTAGTATCTAAAGTATATAATAACTATTACACGTACTATGAATAAAAACTTTGATGTTTAAAGGAAAGTTCTCGTTCATTGTTGATCTAGGATGTTAACAGCTTCACAAGTTGAATAATTGCGTCTTCAGTTATCATCATACTTTGAGTGGTCAGCTGTATTGCTTTCTAAAGAAATGTATTCAGTTAGATGAGTATCATGGATAAATAAAAATAATATAAATCACAAAACTGAGACAGATGTTGAAATGAATATTACTACAAATGACTACACTAAATTATTAGTTATAGGTAACAATTAAAATCATAAGCAATGCTCAAACTACATAAAAAAAATTTAATATTACTATACAAATTGCAATTGAATCTTTAGTATCAAGTAGAATGTAAAATGCAAAAAGATATGAAGTAAAATGTAATAACATTTGATAAGAAGAAATAATTGTGATAAGTCATAAATGATAGTGATAGTCCACCACTATTGTGGGATAAATGTAAAATGTTATTTTAAGAAAAAACTATTAAAATAAATTTAAAATTTCAGATTATTCATATAGTAGACATTATCACTGTACATGTAATGTTATGAATCCATCTTGCTAATAACAATTAACATGTGTTGCATTAAATCAATAATAGGTTTGAATCATTTGACATTAAATCCACGAAAAAAACATCAATCGAAATAAGTCTATTTGAATAACATTAATATTTGGTACAGTTTAAAGTGGAACCTAATAATGAATAAATGTAGTAAAAAAAAAAAAGATTTTAATCGAAAACTCTAGTTGCAAGAATGGCAATATCAAGATTCACGTGTTTATTGAACATTCAATTAGATAATTAACAATCTCAATTGATACGCTTCTATAATGTTAGTATCTAAAGTATATAATAACTATTA
Organism: Rhopalosiphum nymphaeae; assembly: GCA_036289425.1. NCBI lineage: Eukaryota > Metazoa > Arthropoda > Insecta > Hemiptera > Aphididae > Rhopalosiphum > Rhopalosiphum nymphaeae. The sequence continues at coordinate 9,029,717 of JAZAQC010000007.1, read as the reverse complement.
CACGTACTATGAATAAAAACATTGATGTTTAAAAGAAAGTTCTCGTTCATTGTTGATCTAGGATGTTAACAGCTTCACAAGTTGAATAATTGCGTCTTCAGTTATCATCATACTTTGAGTGGTCAGCTGTATTGCTTTCTAAAGAAATGTATTCAGTTAGATGAGTATCATGGATAAATAAAAATAATATAAATCACAAAACTGAGACAGATGTTGAAATGAATATTACTACAAATGACTACACTAAATTATTAGTTATAGGTAACAATTAAAATCCTAAGCAATGCTCAAACTACATAAAAAAAATTTAATATTACTATACAAATTGCAACTGAATCTTTAGTATCAATTAGAATGTAAAATGCAAAATGATATGAAGTAAAATGTAATAACATTTGATAAGAAGAAATAATTGTAATAGTCCACCACTATTGTGGGATAAATGTAAAATGTTACTTTAAGAAAAAACTATTAAAAAAAATTTTAAATTTCAGATTATTCATATAGTAGACATTATCACTGTACATGTAATGTTATGAAACCATCTTGCTAATAACAATTAACACGTGTTGCATTAAATCAATAATAGGTTTGAATCATTTGACATTAAATCCACGAAAAAAACATCAATCGAAATAAGTCTATTTGAATAACATTAATATTTTTTAGGCTTTAAACTGGAACCTAATAATGAATAAATGTAGTAAAAAAAAAAAGATTTTAATCGAAAATTCTAGTTGCAAGAATGGCAATATCAAGATTCACGTGTTTATTGAACATTCAATTAGATAATTAACAATCTCAATTGATATGCTTCTATAATGTTAGTATCTAAAGTATATAATAACTATTACACGTACGATGAATAAAAACATTGATGTTTAAAAGAAAGTTCTCGTTCATTGTTGATCTAGGATGTTAACAGCTTCACAAGATGAATAATTGCGTCTTCAATTATCATCATACTTTGAGTGGTCAGCTGTATTGCTTTCTAAAAAAATGTATTCAGTTAGATGAGTATCATGGATAAAATAAAAATAATATAAATCACAAAACTGAGACAGATGTTGAAATGAATATTACTACAAATGACTAGACTAAATTATTAGTTATAGGTAACAATTAAAATCCTAAGCAATGCTCAAACTACATAAAAAAAATTTAATATTACTATACAAATTGCAATTGAATCTTTAGTATCAAGTAGAATGTAAACTGCAAAAAGATATGAAGTATAAAGTAATAACATTTGATAAGAAGAAATAATTGTGATAAGTCATAAATGATAGTGATAGTCCACCACTATTGTGGGATAAATGTAAAATGTTATTTTAAGAAAAAACTATTAAAATAAATTTAAAATTTCAGTTTATTCATATAGTAGACATTATCACTGTACATGTAATGTTATGAATCCATCTTGCTAATAACAATTAACACGTGTTGCATTAAATCAATAATAGGTTTGAATCATTTGACATTAAATCCACGAAAAAAAACATCAATCGAAATAAGTCTATTTGAATAACATTAATATTTGGTACAGTTTAAAGTGGAACCTAATAATGAATAAATGTAGTAAAAAAAAAAAAGATTTTAATCGAAAACTCTAGTTGCAAGAATGGCAATATCAAGATTCACGTGTTTATTGAACAATCAATTAGATAATTAACAATCTCAATTGATACGCTTCTATAATGTTAGTATCTAAAGTATATAATAATTATTACACGTACTTTGAATAAAAACATTGATGTTTAAAAGAAAGTTCTCGTTCATTGTTGATCTAGGATGTTAACAGCTTCACAAGTTGAATAATTGCGTCTTCAGTTATCATCATACTTTGAGTGGTCAGCTGTATTGCTTTCTAAAAAAATGTATTCAGTTAGATGAGTATCATGGATAAAATAAAAATAATATAAATCACAAAACTGAGACAGATGTTGAAATGAATATTACTACAAATGACTACACTAAATAATTAGTTATAGGTAACAATTAAAATCCTAAGCAATGCTCAAACTACATAAAAAAAATTTAATATTACTAAACAAATTGCAATTGAATCTTTAGTATCAAATACAATGTAAACTGCAAAAAGATATGAAGTATAAAGTAATAACATTTGATAAGAAGAAATAATTGTGATAAGTCATAAATGATAGTGATAGTCCACCACTATTGTGGGATAAATGTAAAATGTTATTTTAAGAAAAAACTATTAAAATAAATTTAAAATTTCAGTTTATTCATATAGTAGACATTATCACTGTACATGTAATGTTATGAATCCATCTTGCTAATAACAATTCACACGTGTTGCATTAAATCAATAATAGGTTTGAATCATTTGACATTAAATCCACGAAATAAAACATCAATCGAAATAAGTCTATTTGAATAACATTAATATTTGGTACAGTTTAAAGTGGAACCTAATAATGAATAAATGTACTAAAAAAAAAAAAGATTTTAATCGAAAACTCTAGTTGCAAGAATGGCAATATCAAGATTCACGTGTTTATTGAACATTCAATTAGATAATTAACAATCTCAATTGATACGCTTCTATAATGTTAGTATCTAAAGTATATAATAACTATTACACGTACTATGAATAAAAACTTTGATGTTTAAAGGAAAGTTCTCGTTCATTGTTGATCTAGGATGTTAACAGCTTCACAAGTTGAATAATTGCGTCTTCAGTTATCATCATACTTTGAGTGGTCAGCTGTATTGCTTTCTAAAGAAATGTATTCAGTTAGATGAGTATCATGGATAAATAAAAATAATATAAATCACAAAACTGAGACAGATGTTGAAATGAATATTACTACAAATGACTACACTAAATTATTAGTTATAGGTAACAATTAAAATCATAAGCAATGCTCAAACTACATAAAAAAAATTTAATATTACTATACAAATTGCAATTGAATCTTTAGTATCAAGTAGAATGTAAAATGCAAAAAGATATGAAGTAAAATGTAATAACATTTGATAAGAAGAAATAATTGTGATAAGTCATAAATGATAGTGATAGTCCACCACTATTGTGGGATAAATGTAAAATGTTATTTTAAGAAAAAACTATTAAAATAAATTTAAAATTTCAGATTATTCATATAGTAGACATTATCACTGTACATGTAATGTTATGAATCCATCTTGCTAATAACAATTAACATGTGTTGCATTAAATCAATAATAGGTTTGAATCATTTGACATTAAATCCACGAAAAAAACATCAATCGAAATAAGTCTATTTGAATAACATTAATATTTGGTACAGTTTAAAGTGGAACCTAATAATGAATAAATGTAGTAAAAAAAAAAAAGATTTTAATCGAAAACTCTAGTTGCAAGAATGGCAATATCAAGATTCACGTGTTTATTGAACATTCAATTAGATAATTAACAATCTCAATTGATACGCTTCTATAATGTTAGTATCTAAAGTATATAATAACTATTACACGTACTATGAATAAAAACTTTGATGTTTAAAGGAAAGTTCTCGTTCATTGTTGATCTAGGATGTTAACAGCTTCACAAGTTGAATAATTGCGTCTTCAGTTATCATCATACTTTGAGTGGTCAGCTGTATTGCTTTCTAAAAAAATGTATTCAGTTAGATGAGTATCATGGATAAAATAAAAATAATATAATTCACAAAACTGAGACAGATGTTGAAATGAATATTACTACAAATGACTACACTAAATTATTAGTTATAGGTAACATTTAAAATCCTAAGCAATGCTCAAACTACATAAAAAAAATTTAATATTACTATACAAATTGCAATTGAATCTTTAGTATCAAGTAGAATGTAAAATGCAAAAAGATATGAAGTAAAATGTAATAACATTTGATAAGAAGAAATAATTGTAATAGTCCACCACTATTGTGGGATAAATGTAAAATGTTATTTTAAGAAAAAACTATTAAAATAAATTTAAAATTTCAGTTTATTCATATAGTAGACATAATCACTGTACATGTAATGTTATGAATCCATCTTGCTAATAACAATTCACACGTGTTGCATTAAATCAATAATAGGTTTGAATCATTTGACATTAAATCCACGAAAAAAACATCAATCGAAATAAGTCTATTTGAATAACATTAATATTTGGTACAGTTTAAAGTGGAACCTAATAATGAATAAATGTAGTAAAAAAAAAAAAGATTTTAATCGAAAACTCTAGTTGCAAGAATGGCAATATCAAGATTCACGTGTTTATTGAACATTCAATTAGATAATTAACAATCTCAATTGATACGCTTCTATAATGTTAGTATCTAAAGTATATAATAACTATTACACGTACTATGAATAAAAACTTTGATGTTTAAAGGAAAGTTCTCGTTCATTGTTGATCTAGGATGTTAACAGCTTCACAAGTTGAATAATTGCGTCTTCAGTTATCATCATACTTTGAGTGGTCAGCTGTATTGCTTTCTAAAGAAATGTATTCAGTTAGATGAGTATCATGGATAAATAAAAATAATATAAATCACAAAACTGAGACAGATGTTGAAATGAATATTACTACAAATGACTACACTAAATTATTAGTTATAGGTAACATTTAAAATCCTAAGCAATGCTCAAACTACATAAAAAAAATTTAATATTACTATATAAATTGCAATTGAATTTTTAGTATCAAGTAGAATGTAAAATGCAAAAAGATATGAAGTAAAATGTAATAACATTTGAAAAGAAGAAATAATTGTAATAGTCCACCACTATCGTGGGATAAATGTAAAATGTTATTTTAAGAAAAAACTATTAAAATAAATTTAAAATTTCAGATTATTCATATAGTAGACATTATCACTGTACATGTAATGTTATGAATCCATCTTGCTAATAACAATTAACATGTGTTGCATTCAATCAATAATAGGTTTGAATCATTTGACATTAAATCCACGAAAAAAACATCAATCGAAATAAGTCTATTTGAATAACATTAATATTTGGTACAGTTTAAAGTGGAACCTAATAATGAATAAATGTAGTAAAAAAAAAAAAGATTTTAATCGAAAACTCTAGTTGCAAGAATGGCAATATCAAGATTCACGTGTTTATTGAACATTCAATTAGATAATTAACAATCTCAATTGATACGCTTCTATAATGTTAGTATCTAAAGTATATAATAACTATTACACGTACTATGAATAAAAACATTGATGTTTAAAAGAAAGTTCTCGTTCATTGTTGATCTAGGATGTTAACAGCTTCACAAGTTGAATAATTGCGTCTTCAGTTATCATCATACTTTGAGTGGTCAGCTGTATTGCTTTCTAAAAAAATGTATTTAGTTAGATGAGTATCATGGATAAAATAAAAATAATATAAATCACAAAACTGAGACAGATGTTGAAATGAATATTACTACAAATGACTACACTAAATAATTAGTTATAGGTAACAATTAAAATCCTAAGCAATGCTCAAACTACATAAAAAAAATTTAATATTACTAAACAAATTGCAATTGAATCTTTAGTATCAAATAGAATGTAAACTGCAAAAAGATATGAAGTATAAAGTAATAACATTTGATAAGAAGAAATAATTGTGATAAGTCATAAATGATAGTGATAGTCCACCACTATTGTGGGATAAATGTAAAATGTTATTTTAAGAAAAAACTATTAAAATAAATTTAAAATTTCAGTTTATTCATATAGTAGACATAATCACTGTACATGTAATGTTATGAATCCATCTTGCTAATAACAATTCACACGTGTTGCATTAAATCAATAATAGGTTTGAATCATTTGACATTAAATCCACGAAAAAAACATCAATCGAAATAAGTCTATTTGAATAACATTAATATTTGGTACAGTTTAAAGTGGAACCTAATAATGAATAAATGTAGTAAAAAAAAAAAAGATTTTAATCGAAAACTCTAGTTGCAAGAATGGCAATATCAAGATTCACGTGTTTATTGAACATTCAATTAGATAATTAACAATCTCAATTGATACGCTTCTATAATGTTAGTATCTAAAGTATATAATAACTATTACACGTACTATGAATAAAAACTTTGATGCTTAAAGGAAAGTTCTCGTTCATTGTTGATCTAGGATGTTAACAGCTTCACAAGTTGAATAATTGCGTCTTCAGTTATCATCATACTTTGAGTGGTCAGCTGTATTGCTTTCTAAAAAAATGTATTCAGTTAGATGAGTATCATGGATAAAATAAAAATAATATAATTCACAAAACTGAGACAGATGTTGAAATGAATATTACTACAAATGACTACACTAAATTATTAGTTATAGGTAACATTTAAAATCCTAAGCAATGCTCAAACTACATAAAAAAAATTTAATATTACTATACAAATTGCAATTGAATCTTTAGTATCAAGTAGAATGTAAAATGCAAAAAGATATGAAGTAAAATGTAATAACATTTGATAAGAAGAAATAATTGTAATAGTCCACCACTATTGTGGGATAAATGTAAAATGTTATTTTAAGAAAAAACTATTAAAATAAATTTAAAATTTCAGTTTATTCATATAGTAGACATTATCACTGTACATGTAATGTTATGAATCCATCTTGCTAATAACAATTAACACGTGTTGCATTAAATCAATAATAGGTTTGAATCATTTGACATTAAATCCACGAAATAAAACATCAATCGAAATAAGTCTATTTGAATAACATTAATATTTGGTACAGTTTAAAGTGGAACCTAATAATGAATAAATGTAGTAAAAAAAAAAAAGATTTTAATCGAAAACTCTAGTTGCAAGAATGGCAATATCAAGATTCACGTGTTTATTGAACATTCAATTAGATAATTAACAATCTCAATTGATACGCTTCTATAATGTTAGTATCTAAAGTATATAATAACTATTACACGTACTATGAATAAAAACTTTGATGTTTAAAGGAAAGTTCTCGTTCATTGTTGATCTAGGATGTTAACAGCTTCACAAGTTGAATAATTGCGTCTTCAGTTATCATCATACTTTGAGTGGTCAGCTGTATTGCTTTCTAAAAAAATGTATTAGTTAGATGAGTATCATGGATAAAATAAAAATAATATAAATCACAAAACTGAGACAGATGTTGAAATGAATATTACTATAAATGACTACACTAAATAATTAGTTATAGGTAACAATTAAAATCCTAAGCAATGCTCAAACTACATAAAAAAAATTTAATATTACTAAACAAATTGCAATTGAATCTTTAGTATCAAATAGAATGTAAACTGCAAAAAGATATGAAGTATAAAGTAATAACATTTGATAAGAAGAAATAATTGTGATAAGTCATAAATGATAGTGATAGTCCACCACTATTGTGGGATAAATGTAAAATGTTATTTTAAGAAAAAACTATTAAAATAAATTTAAAATTTCAGTTTATTCATATAGTAGACATAATCACTGTACATGTAATGTTATGAATCCATCTTGCTAATAACAATTCACACGTGTTGCATTAAATCAATAATAGGTTTGAATCATTTGACATTAAATCCACGAAAAAAACATCAATCGAAATAAGTCTATTTGAATAACATTAATATTTGGTACAGTTTAAAGTGGAACCTAATAATGAATAAATGTAGTAAAAAAAAAAAAAATTTTAATCGAAAACTCTAGTTGCAAGAATGGCAATATCAAGATTCACGTATTTATTGAACATTCAATTAGATAATTAACAATCTCAATTGATACGCTTCTATAATGTTAGTATCTAAAGTATATAATAACTATTACACATACTATGAATAAAAACATTGTTGTTTAAAAGAAAGTTCTCGTTCATTGTTGATCTAGGATGTTAACAGCTTCACAAGTTGAATAATTGCGTCTTCAGTTATCATCATACTTTGAGTGGTCAGCTGTATTGCTTTCTAAAAAAATGTATTTAGTTAGATGAGTATCATGGATAAAATAAAAATAATATAAATCACAAAACTGAGACAGATGTTGAAATGAATATTACTACAAATGACTACACTAAATAATTAGTTATAGGTAACAATTAAAATCCTAAGCAATGCTCAAACTACATAAAAAAAATTTAATATTACTAAACAAATTGCAATTGAATCTTTAGTATCAAATAGAATGTAAACTGCAAAAAGATATGAAGTATAAAGTAATAACATTTGATAAGAAGAAATAATTGTGATAAGTCATAAATGATAGTGATAGTCCACCACTATTGTGGGATAAATGTAAAATGTTATTTTAAGAAAAAACTATTAAAATAAATTTAAAATTTCAGTTTATTCATATAGTAGACATAATCACTGTACATGTAATGTTATGAATCCATCTTGCTAATAACAATTCACACGTGTTGCATTAAATCAATAATAGGTTTGAATCATTTGACATTAAATCCACGAAAAAAACATCAATCGAAATAAGTCTATTTGAATAACATTAATATTTGGTACAGTTTAAAGTGGAACCTAATAATGAATAAATGTAGTAAAAAAAAAAAAGATTTTAATCGAAAACTCTAGTTGCAAGAATGGCAATATCAAGATTCACGTGTTTATTGAACATTCAATTAGATAATTAACAATCTCAATTGATACGCTTCTATAATGTTAGTATCTAAAGTATATAATAACTATTACACGTACTATGAATAAAAACTTTGATGTTTAAAGGAAAGTTCTCGTTCATTGTTGATCTAGGATGTTAACAGCTTCACAAGTTGAATAATTGCGTCTTCAGTTATCATCATACATTGAGTGGTCAGCTGTATTGCTTTCTAAAGAAATGTATTCAGTTAGATGAGTATCATGGATAAATAAAAATAATATAAATCACAAAACTGAGACAGATGTTGAAATGAATATTACTACAAATGACTACACTAAATTATTAGTTATAGGTAACAATTAAAATCATAAGCAATGCTCAAACTACATAAAAAAAATTTAATATTACTATATAAATTGCAATTGAATCTTTAGTATCAAGTAGAATGTAAAATGCAAAAAGATATGATGTAAAATGTAATAACATTTGAAAAGAAGAAATAATTGTAATAGTCCACCACTATCGTGGGATAAATGTAAAATGTTATTTTAAGAAAAAACTATTAAAATAAATTTAAAATTTCAGTTTATTCATATAGTAGACATAATCACTGTACATGTAATGTTATGAATCCATCTTGCTAATAACAATTAACACGTGTTGCATTAAATCAATAATAGGTTTGAATCATTTGACATTAAATCCACGAAATAAAACATCAATCGAAATAAGTCTATTTGAATAACATTAATATTTGGTACAGTTTAAAGTGGAACCTAATAATGAATAAATGTAGTAAAAAAAAAAAAGATTTTAATCGAAAACTCTAGTTGCAAGAATGGCAATATCAAGATTCACGTGTTTATTGAACATTCAATTAGATAATTAACAATCTCAATTGATACGCTTCTATAATGTTAGTATCTAAAGTATATAATAACTATTACACGTACTATGAATAAAAACTTTGATGTTTAAAGGAAAGTTCTCGTTCATTGTTGATCTAGGATGTTAACAGCTTCACAAGTTGAATAATTGCGTCTTCAGTTATCATCATACTTTGAGTGGTCAGCTGTATTGCTTTCTAAAAAAATGTATTCAGTTAGATGAGTATCATGGATAAAATAAAAATAATATAATTCACAAAACTGAGACAGATGTTGAAATGAATATTACTACAAATGACTACACTAAATTATTAGTTATAGGTAACATTTAAAATCCTAAGCAATGCTCAAACTACATAAAAAAAATTTAATATTACTATACAAATTGCAATTGAATCTTTAGTATCAAGTAGAATGTAAAATGCAAAAAGATATGAAGTAAAATGTAATAACATTTGATAAGAAGAAATAATTGTAATAGTCCACCACTATTGTGGGATAAATGTAAAATGTTATTTTAAGAAAAAACTATTAAAATAAATTTAAAATTTCAGTTTATTCATATAGTAGACATAATCACTGTACATGTAATGTTATGAATCCATCTTGCTAATAACAATTCACACGTGTTGCATTAAATCAATAATAGGTTTGAATCATTTGACATTAAATCCACGAAAAAAACATCAATCGAAATAAGTCTATTTGAATAACATTAATATTTGGTACAGTTTAAAGTGGAACCTAATAATGAATAAATGTAGTAAAAAAAAAAAAGATTTTAATCGAAAACTCTAGTTGCAAGAATGGCAATTACAAGATTCACGTGTTTATTGAACATTCAATTAGATAATTAACAATCTCAATTGATACGCTTCTATAATGTTAGTATCTAAAGTATATAATAACTATTACACGTACTATGAATAAAAACTTTGATGTTTAAAGGAAAGTTCTCGTTCATTGTTGATCTAGGATGTTAACAGCTTCACAAGTTGAATAATTGCGTCTTCAGTTATCATCATACTTTGAGTGGTCAGCTGTATTGCTTTCTAAAGAAATGTATTCAGTTAGATGAGTATCATGGATAAATAAAAATAATATAAATCACAAAACTGAGACAGATGTTGAAATGAATATTACTACAAATGACTACACTAAATTATTAGTTATAGGTAACAATTAAAATCATAAGCAATGCTCAAACTACATAAAAAAAATTTAATATTACTATATAAATTGCAATTGAATCTTTAGTATCAAGTAGAATGTAAAATGCAAAAAGATATGAAGTAAAATGTAATAACATTTGAAAAGAAGAAATAATTGTAATAGTCCACCACTATCGTGGGATAAATGTAAAATGTTATTTTAAGAAAAAACTATTAAAATAAATTTAAAATTTCAGATTATTCATATAGTAGACATTATCACTGTACATGTAATGTTATGAATCCATCTTGCTAATAACAATTAACATGTGTTGCATTCAATCAATAATAGGTTTGAATCATTTGACATTAAATCCACGAAAAAAACATCAATTGAAATAAGTCTATTTGAATAACATTAATATTTGGTACAGTTTAATGTGGAACCTAATAATGAATAAATGTAGTAAAAAAAAAAAAGATTTTAATCGAAAACTCTAGTTGCAAGAATGGCAATATCAAGATTCACGTGTTTATTGAACATTCAATTAGATAATTAACAATCTCAATTGATACGCTTCTATAATGTTAGTATCTAAAGTATATAATAACTATTACACGTACTATGAATAAAAACATTGATGTTTAAAAGAAAGTTCTCGTTCATTGTTGATCTAGGATGTTAACAGCTTCACAAGTTGAATAATTGCGTCTTCAGTTATCATCATACTTTGAGTGGTCAGCTGTATTGCTTTCTAAAAAAATGTATTTAGTTAGATGAGTATCATGGATAAAATAAAAATAATATAAATCACAAAACTGATACAGATGTTGAAATGAATATTACTACAAATGACTACACTAAATAATTAGTTATAGGTAACAATTAAAATCCTAAGCAATGCTCAAACTACATAAAAAAAATTTAATATTACTAAACAAATTGCAATTGAATCTTTAGTATCAAATAGAATGTAAACTGCAAAAAGATATGAAGTATAAAGTAATAACATTTGATAAGAAGAAATAATTGTGATAAGTCATAAATGATAGTGATAGTCCACCACTATTGTGGGATAAATGTAAAATGTTATTTTAAGAAAAAACTATTAAAATAAATTTAAAATTTCAGTTTATTCATATAGTAGACATAATCACTGTACATGTAATGTTATGAATCCATCTTGCTAATAACAATTCACACGTGTTGCATTAAATCAATAATAGGTTTGAATCATTTGACATTAAATCCACGAAAAAAACATCAATCGAAATAAGTCTATTTGAATAACATTAATATTTGGTACAGTTTAAAGTGGAACCTAATAATGAATAAATGTAGTAAAAAAAAAAAAGATTTTAATCGAAAACTCTAGTTGCAAGAATGGCAATATCAAGATTCACGTGTTTATTGAACATTCAATTAGATAATTAACAATCTCAATTGATACGCTTCTATAATGTTAGTATCTAAAGTATATAATAACTATTACACGTACTATGAATAAAAACTTTGATGTTTAAAGGAAAGTTCTCGTTCATTGTTGATCTAGGATGTTAACAGCTTCACAAGTTGAATAATTGCGTCTTCAGTTATCATCATACATTGAGTGGTCAGCTGTATTGCTTTCTAAAGAAATGTATTCAGTTAGATGAGTATCATGGATAAATAAAAATAATATAAATCACAAAACTGAGACAGATGTTGAAATGAATATTACTACAAATGACTACACTAAATTATTAGTTATAGGTAACAATTAAAATCATAAGCAATGCTCAAACTACATAAAAAAAATTTAATATTACTATATAAATTGCAATTGAATCTTTAGTATCAAGTAGAATGTAAAATGCAAAAAGATATGATGTAAAATGTAATAACATTTGAAAAGAAGAAATAATTGTAATAGTCCACCACTATCGTGGGATAAATGTAAAATGTTATTTTAAGAAAAAACTATTAAAATAAATTTAAAATTTCAGTTTATTCATATAGTAGACATAATCACTGTACATGTAATGTTATGAATCCATCTTGCTAATAACAATTAACACGTGTTCCATTAAATCAATAATAGGTTTGAATCATTTGACATTAAATCCACGAAATAAAACATCAATCGAAATAAGTCTATTTGAATAACATTAATATTTGGTACAGTTTAAAGTGGAACCTAATAATGAATAAATGTAGTAAAAAAAAAAAAGATTTTAATCGAAAACTCTAGTTGCAAGAATGGCAATATCAAGATTCACGTGTTTATTGAACATTCAATTAGATAATTAACAATCTCAATTGATACGCTTCTATAATGTTAGTATCTAAAGTATATAATAACTATTACACGTACTATGAATAAAAACTTTGATGTTTAAAGGAAAGTTCTCGTTCATTGTTGATCTAGGATGTTAACAGCTTCACAAGTTGAATAATTGCGTCTTCAGTTATCATCATACTTTGAGTGGTCAGCTGTATTGCTTTCTAAAAAAATGTATTCAGTTAGATGAGTATCATGGATAAAATAAAAATAATATAATTCACAAAACTGAGACAGATGTTGAAATGAATATTACTACAAATGACTACACTAAATTATTAGTTATAGGTAACATTTAAAATCCTAAGCAATGCTCAAACTACATAAAAAAAATTTAATATTACTATACAAATTGCAATTGAATCTTTAGTATCAAGTAGAATGTAAAATGCAAAAAGATATGAAGTAAAATGTAATAACATTTGATAAGAAGAAATAATTGTAATAGTCCACCACTATTGTGGGATAAATGTAAAATGTTATTTTAAGAAAAAACTATTAAAATAAATTTAAAATTTCAGTTTATTCATATAGTAGACATAATCACTGTACATGTAATGTTATGAATCCATCTTGCTAATAACAATTCACACGTGTTGCATTAAATCAATAATAGGTTTGAATCATTTGACATTAAATCCACGAAAAAAACATCAATCGAAATAAGTCTATTTGAATAACATTAATATTTGGTACAGTTTAAAGTGGAACCTAATAATGAATAAATGTAGTAAAAAAAAAAAAGATTTTAATCGAAAACTCTAGTTGCAAGAATGGCAATATCAAGATTCACGTGTTTATTGAACATTCAATTAGATAATTAACAATCTCAATTGATACGCTTCTATAATGTTAGTATCTAAAGTATATAATAACTATTACACGTACTATGAATAAAAACTTTGATGTTTAAAGGAAAGTTCTCGTTCATTGTTGATCTAGGATGTTAACAGCTTCACAAGTTGAATAATTGCGTCTTCAGTTATCATCATACTTTGAGTGGTCAGCTGTATTGCTTTCTAAAGAAATGTATTCAGTTAGATGAGTATCATGGATAAATAAAAATAATATAAATCACAAAACTGAGACAGATGTTGAAATGAATATTACTACAAATGACTACACTAAATTATTAGTTATAGGTAACAATTAAAATCATAAGCAATGCTCAAACTACATAAAAAAAATTTAATATTACTATATAAATTGCAATTGAATCTTTAGTATCAAGTAGAATGTAAAATGCAAAAAGATATGAAGTAAAATGTAATAACATTTGAAAAGAAGAAATAATTGTAATAGTCCACCACTATCGTGGGATAAATGTAAAATGTTATTTTAAGAAAAAACTATTAAAATAAATTTAAAATTTCAGATTATTCATATAGTAGACATTATCACTGTACATGTAATGTTATGAATCCATCTTGCTAATAACAATTAACATGTGTTGCATTCAATCAATAATAGGTTTGAATCATTTGACATTAAATCCACGAAAAAAACATCAATCGAAATAAGTCTATTTGAATAACATTAATATTTGGTACAGTTTAATGTGGAACCTAATAATGAATAAATGTAGTAAAAAAAAAAAAGATTTTAATCGAAAACTCTAGTTGCAAGAATGGCAATATCAAGATTCACGTGTTTATTGAACATTCAATTAGATAATTAACAATCTCAATTGATACGCTTCTATAATGTTAGTATCTAAAGTATATAATAACTATTACACGTACTATGAATAAAAACATTGATGTTTAAAAGAAAGTTCTCGTTCATTGTTGATCTAGGATGTTAACAGCTTCACAAGTTGAATAATTGCGTCTTCAGTTATCATCATACTTTGAGTGGTCAGCTGTATTGCTTTCTAAAAAAATGTATTCAGTTAGATGAGTATCATGGATAAAATAAAAATAATATAATTCACAAAACTGAGACAGATGTTGAAATGAATATTACTACAAATGACTACACTAAATTATTAGTTATAGGTAACATTTAAAATCCTAAGCAATGCTCAAACTACATAAAAAAAATTTAATATTACTATACAAATTGCAATTGAATCTTTAGTATCAAGTAGAATGTAAAATGCAAAAAGATATGAAGTAAAATGTAATAACATTTGATAAGAAGAAATAATTGTAATAGTCCACCACTATTGTGGGATAAATGTAAAATGTTATTTTAAGAAAAAACTATTAAAATAAATTTAAAATTTCAGTTTATTCATATAGTAGACATAATCACTGTACATGTAATGTTATGAATCCATCTTGCTAATAACAATTCACACGTGTTGCATTAAATCAATAATAGGTTTGAATCATTTGACATTAAATCCACGAAAAAAACATCAATCGAAATAAGTCTATTTGAATAACATTAATATTTGGTACAGTTTAAAGTGGAACCTAATAATGAATAAATGTAGTAAAAAAAAAAAAGATTTTAATCGAAAACTCTAGTTGCAAGAATGGCAATATCAAGATTCACGTGTTTATTGAACATTCAATTAGATAATTAACAATCTCAATTGATACGCTTCTATAATGTTAGTATCTAAAGTATATAATAACTATTACACGTACTATGAATAAAAACTTTGATGTTTAAAGGAAAGTTCTCGTTCATTGTTGATCTAGGATGTTAACAGCTTCACAAGTTGAATAATTGCGTCTTCAGTTATCATCATACTTTGAGTGGTCAGCTGTATTGCTTTCTAAAGAAATGTATTCAGTTAGATGAGTATCATGGATAAATAAAAATAATATAAATCACAAAACTGAGACAGATGTTGAAATGAATATTACTACAAATGACTACACTAAATTATTAGTTATAGGTAACAATTAAAATCATAAGCAATGCTCAAACTACATAAAAAAAATTTAATATTACTATATAAATTGCAATTGAATCTTTAGTATCAAGTAGAATGTAAAATGCAAAAAGATATGAAGTAAAATGTAATAACATTTGAAAAGAAGAAATAATTGTAATAGTCCACCACTATCGTGGGATAAATGTAAAATGTTATTTTAAGAAAAAACTATTAAAATAAATTTAAAATTTCAGATTATTCATATAGTAGACATTATCACTGTACATGTAATGTTATGAATCCATCTTGCTAATAACAATTAACATGTGTTGCATTCAATCAATAATAGGTTTGAATCATTTGACATTAAATCCACGAAAAAAACATCAATCGAAATAAGTCTATTTGAATAACATTAATATTTGGTACAGTTTAATGTGGAACCTAATAATGAATAAATGTAGTAAAAAAAAAAAAGATTTTAATCGAAAACTCTAGTTGCAAGAATGGCAATATCAAGATTCACGTGTTTATTGAACATTCAATTAGATAATTAACAATCTCAATTGATACGCTTCTATAATGTTAGTATCTAAAGTATATAATAACTATTACACGTACTATGAATAAAAACATTGATGTTTAAAAGAAAGTTCTCGTTCATTGTTGATCTAGGATGTTAACAGCTTCACAAGTTGAATAATTGCGTCTTCAGTTATCATCATACTTTGAGTGGTCAGCTGTATTGCTTTCTAAAAAAATGTATTTAGTTAGATGAGTATCATGGATAAAATAAAAATAATATAAATCACAAAACTGAGACAGATGTTGAAATGAATATTACTACAAATGACTACACTAAATAATTAGTTATAGGTAACAATTAAAATCCTAAGCAATGCTCAAACTACATAAAAAAAATTTAATATTACTAAACAAATTGCAATTGAATCTTTAGTATCAAATAGAATGTAAACTGCAAAAAGATATGAAGTATAAAGTAATAACATTTGATAAGAAGAAATAATTGTGATAAGTCATAAATGATAGTGATAGTCCACCACTATTGTGGGATAAATGTAAAATGTTATTTTAAGAAAAAACTATTAAAATAAATTTAAAATTTCAGTTTATTCATATAGTAGACATAATCACTGTACATGTAATGTTATGAATCCATCTTGCTAATAACAATTCACACGTGTTGCATTAAATCAATAATAGGTTTGAATCATTTGACATTAAATCCACGAAAAAAACATCAATCGAAATAAGTCTATTTGAATAACATTAATATTTGGTACAGTTTAAAGTGGAACCTAATAATGAATAAATGTAGTAAAAAAAAAAAAGATTTTAATCGAAAACTCTAGTTGCAAGAATGGCAATATCAAGATTCACGTGTTTATTGAACATTCAATTAGATAATTAACAATCTCAATTGATACGCTTCTATAATGTTAGTATCTAAAGTATATAATAACTATTACACGTACTATGAATAAAAACTTTGATGTTTAAAGGAAAGTTCTCGTTCATTGTTGATCTAGGATGTTAACAGCTTCACAAGTTGAATAATTGCGTCTTCAGTTATCATCATACTTTGAGTGGTCAGCTGTATTGCTTTCTAAAAAAATGTATTCAGTTAGATGAGTATCATGGATAAAATAAAAATAATATAATTCACAAAACTGAGACAGATGTTGAAATGAATATTACTACAAATGACTACACTAAATTATTAGTTATAGGTAACATTTAAAATCCTAAGCAATGCTCAAACTACATAAAAAAAATTTAATATTACTATACAAATTGCAATTGAATCTTTAGTATCAAGTAGAATGTAAAATGCAAAAAGATATGAAGTAAAATGTAATAACATTTGATAAGAAGAAATAATTGTAATAGTCCACCACTATTGTGGGATAAATGTAAAATGTTATTTTAAGAAAAAACTATTAAAATAAATTTAAAATTTCAGTTTATTCATATAGTAGACATAATCACTGTACATGTAATGTTATGAATCCATCTTGCTAATAACAATTCACACGTGTTGCATTAAATCAATAATAGGTTTGAATCATTTGACATTAAATCCACGAAAAAAACATCAATCAAAATAAGTCTATTTGAATAACATTAATATTTGGTACAGTTTAAAGTGGAACCTAATAATGAATAAATGTAGTAAAAAAAAAAAAGATTTTAATCGAAAACTCTATTTGCAAGAATGGCAATATCAAGATTCACGTGTTTATTGAACATTCAATTAGATAATTAACAATCTCAATTGATACGCTTCTATAATGTTAGTATCTAAAGTATATAATAACTATTACACGTACTATGAATAAAAACTTTGATGCTTAAAGGAAAGTTCTCGTTCATTGTTGATCTAGGATGTTAACAGCTTCACAAGTTGAATAATTGCGTCTTCAGTTATCATCATACTTTGAGTGGTCAGCTGTATTGCTTTCTAAAGAAATGTATTCAGTTAGATGAGTATCATTGATAAATAAAAATAATATAAATCATAAAACTGAGACAGATGTTGAAATGAATATTACTACAAATGACTACACTAAATAATTAGTTATAGGTAACAATTAAAATCCTAAGCAATGCTCAAACTACATAAAAAAAATTTAATATTACTAAACAAATTGCAATTGAATCTTTAGTATCAAATAGAATGTAAACTGCAAAAAGATATGAAGTATAAAGTAATAACATTTGATAAGAAGAAATAATTGTGATAAGTCACAAATGATAGTGATAGTCCACCACTATTGTGGGATAAATGTAAAATGTTATTTTAAGAAAAAACTATTAAAATAAATTTAAAATTTCAGTTTATTCATATAGTAGACATTATCACTGTACATGTAATGTTATGAATCCATCTTGCTAATAACAATTAACACGTGTTGCATTAAATCAATAATAGGTTTGAATCATTTGACATTAACTCAACGAAAAAACATCAATCGAAATAAGTCTATTTGAATAACATTAATATTTGGTACAGTTTAAAGTGGAACCTAATAATGAATAAATGTAGTAAAAAAAAAAAAGATTTTAATCGAAAACTCTAGTTGCAAGAATGGCAATATCAAGATTCACGTGTTTATTGAACATTCAATTAGATAATTAACAATCTCAATTGATACGCTTCTATAATGTTAGTATCTAAAGTATATAATAACTATTACACGTACTATGAATAAAAACTTTGATGCTTAAAGGAAAGTTCTCGTTCATTGTTGATCTAGGATGTTAACAGCTTCACAAGTTGAATAATTGCGTCTTCAGTTATCATCATACTTTGAGTGGTCAGCTGTATTGCTTTCTAAAGAAATGTATTCAGTTAGATGAGTATCATTGATAAATAAAAATAATATAAATCATAAAACTGAGACAGATGTTGAAATGAATATTACTACAAATGACTACACTAAATAATTAGTTATAGGTAACAATTAAAATCCTAAGCAATGCTCAAACTACATAAAAAAAATTTAATATTACTAAACAAATTGCAATTGAATCTTTAGTATCAAATAGAATGTAAACTGCAAAAAGATATGAAGTATAAAGTAATAACATTTGATAAGAAGAAATAATTGTGATAAGTCACAAATGATAGTGATAGTCCACCACTATTGTGGGATAAATGTAAAATGTTATTTTAAGAAAAAACTATTAAAATAAATTTAAAATTTCAGTTTATTCATATAGTAGACATTATCACTGTACATGTAATGTTATGAATCCATCTTGCTAATAACAATTAACACGTGTTGCATTAAATCAATAATAGGTTTGAATCATTTGACATTAACTCAACGAAAAAACATCAATCGAAATAAGTCTATTTGAATAACATTAATATTTGGTACAGTTTAAAGTGGAACCTAATAATGAATAAATGTAGTAAAAAAAAAAAAGATTTTAATCGAAAACTCTAGTTGCAAGAATGGCAATATCAAGATTCACGTGTTTATTGAACATTCAATTAGATAATTAACAATCTCAATTGATACGCTTCTATAATGTTAGTATCTAAAGTATATAATAACTATTACACGTACTATGAATAAAAACTTTGATGCTTAAAGGAAAGTTCTCGTTCATTGTTGATCTAGGATGTTAACAGCTTCACAAGTTGAATAATTGCGTCTTCAGTTATCATCATACTTTGAGTGGTCAGCTGTATTGCTTTCTAAAGAAATGTATTCAGTTAGATGAGTATCATTGATAAATAAAAATAATATAAATCATAAAACTGAGACAGATGTTGAAATGAATATTACTACAAATGACTACACTAAATAATTAGTTATAGGTAACAATTAAAATCCTAAGCAATGCTCAAACTACATAAAAAAAATTTAATATTACTAAACAAATTGCAATTGAATCTTTAGTATCAAATAGAATGTAAACTGCAAAAAGATATGAAGTATAAAGTAATAACATTTGATAAGAAGAAATAATTGTGATAAGTCACAAATGATAGTGATAGTCCACCACTATTGTGGGATAAATGTAAAATGTTATTTTAAGAAAAAACTATTAAAATAAATTTAAAATTTCAGTTTATTCATATAGTAGACATTATCACTGTACATGTAATGTTATGAATCCATCTTGCTAATAACAATTAACACGTGTTGCATTAAATCAATAATAGGTTTGAATCATTTGACATTAAATCCACGAAAAAAACATCAATCGAAATAAGTCTATTTGAATAACATAAATATTTGGTACAGTTTAAAGTGGAACCTAATAATGAATAAATGTAGTAAAAAAAAAAAAGATTTTAATCGAAAACTCTAGTTGCAAGAATGGCAATATCAAGATTCACGTGTTTATTGAACATTCAATTAGATAATTAACAATCTCAATTGATACGCTTCTATAATGTTAGTATCTAAAGTATATAATAACTATTACACGTACTATGAATAAAAACTTTGATGTTTAAAGGAAAGTTCTCGTTCATTGTTGATCTAGGATGTTAACAGCTTCACAAGTTGAATAATTGCGTCTTCAGTTATCATCATACTTTGAGTGGTCAGCTGTATTGCTTTCTAAAAAAATGTATTCAGTTAGATGAGTATCATGGATAAAATAAAAATAATATAAATCACAAAACTGAGACAGATGTTAAAATGAATATTACTACAAATGACTACACTAAATTATTAGTTATAGGTAACAATTAAAATCCTAAGCAATGCTCAAACTACATAAAAAAAATTTAATATTACTATACAAATTGCAATTGAATCTTTAGTATCAAGTAGAATGTAAAATGCAAAAAGATATGAAGTAAAATGTAATAACATTTGATAAGAAGAAATAATTGTAATAGTCCACCACTATTGTGGGATAAATGTAAAATGTTATTTTAAGAAAAAACTATTAAAATAAATTTAAAATTTCAGTTTATTCATATAGTAGACATTATCACTGTACATGTAATGTTATGAATCCATCTTGCTAATAACAATTAACACGTGTTGCATTAAATCAATAATAGGTTTGAATCATTTGACATTAACTCAACGAAAAAACATCAATCGAAATAAGTCTATTTGAATAACATTAATATTTGGTACAGTTTAAAGTGGAACCTAATAATGAATAAATGTAGTAAAAAAAAAAAAGATTTTAATCGAAAACTCTAGTTGCAAGAATGGCAATATCAAGATTCACGTGTTTATTGAACATTCAATTAGATAATTAACAATCTCAATTGATACGCTTCTATAATGTTAGTATCTAAAGTATATAATAACTATTACACGTACTATGAATAAAAACTTTGATGTTTAAAGGAAAGTTCTCGTTCATTGTTGATCTAGGATGTTAACAGCTTCACAAGTTGAATAATTGCGTCTTCAGTTATCATCATACTTTGAGTGGTCAGCTGTATTGCTTTCTAAAGAAATGTATTCAGTTAGATGAGTATCATGGATAAATAAAAATAATATAAATCACAAAACTGAGACAGATGTTGAAATGAATATTACTACAAATGACTACACTAAATTAATAGTTATAGGTAACAATTAAAATCATAAGCAATGCTGAAACTACATAAAAAAAATTTAATATTACTATACAAATTGCAATTGAATCTTTAGTATCAAGTAGAATGTAAAATGCAAAAAGATATGAAGTAAAATGTAATAACATTTGAAAAGAAGAAATAATTGTAATAGTCCACCACTATCGTGGGATAAATGTAAAATGTTATTTTAAGAAAAAACTATTAAAATAAATTTAAAATTTCAGTTTATTCATATAGTAGACATAATCACTGTACATGTAATGTTATGAATCCATCTTGCTAATAACAATTCACACGTGTTGCATTAAATCAATAATAGGTTTGAATCATTTGACATTAAATCCACGAAAAAAACATCAATCGAAATAAGTCTATTTGAATAACATAAATATTTGGTACAGTTTAAAGTGGAACCTGATAATGAATAAATGTAGTAAAAAAAAAAAAAGATTTTAATCGAAAACTCTAGTTGCAAGAATGGCAATATCAAGATTCACGTGTTTATTGAACATTCAATTAGATAATTAACAATCTCAATTGATACGCTTCTATAATGTTAGTATCTAAAGTATATAATAACTATTACACGTACTATGAATAAAAACTTTGATGTTTAAAGGAAAGTTCTCGTTCATTGTTGATCTAGGATGTTAACAGCTTCACAAGTTGAATAATTGCGTCTTCAGTTATCATCATACTTTGAGTGGTCAGCTGTATTGCTTTCTAAAGAAATGTATTCAGTTAGATGAGTATCATTGATAAATAAAAATAATATAAATCATAAAACTGAGACAGATGTTGAAATGAATATTACTACAAATGACTACACTAAATAATTAGTTATAGGTAACAATTAAAATCCTAAGCAATGCTCAAACTACATAAAAAAAATTTAATATTACTAAACAAATTGCAATTGAATCTTTAGTATCAAATAGAATGTAAACTGCAAAAAGATATGAAGTATAAAGTAATAACATTTGATAAGAAGAAATAATTGTGATAAGTCACAAATGATAGTGATAGTCCACCACTATTGTGGGATAAATGTAAAATGTTATTTTAAGAAAAAACTATTAAAATAAATTTAAAATTTCAGTTTATTCATATAGTAGACATTATCACTGTACATGTAATGTTATGAATCCATCTTGCTAATAACAATTAACACGTGTTGCATTAAATCAATAATAGGTTTGAATCATTTGACATTAAATCCACGAAAAAGACATCAATCGAAATAAGTCTATTTGAATAACATAAATATTTGGTACAGTTTAAAGTGGAACCTAATAATGAATAAATGTAGTAAAAAAAAAAAAAGATTTTAATCGAAAACTCTAGTTGCAAGAATGGCAATATCAAGATTCACGTGTTTATTGAACATTCAATTAGATAATTAACAATCTCAATTGATACGCTTCTATAATGTTAGTATCTAAAGTATATAATAACTATTACACGTACTATGAATAAAAACTTTGATGTTTAAAGGAAAGTTCTCGTTCATTGTTGATCTAGGATTTTAACAGCTTCACAAGTTGAATAATTGCGTCTTCAGTTATCATCATACTTTGAGTGGTCAGCTGTATTGCTTTCTAAAGAAATGTATTCAGTTAGATGAGTATCATGGATAAATAAAAATAATATAAATCACAAAACTGAGACAGATGTTGAAATGAATATTACTACAAATGACTACACTAAATTATTAGTTATAGGTAACAATTAAAATCATAAGCAATGCTCAAACTACATAAAAAAAATTTAATATTACTATACAAATTGCAATTGAATCTTTAGTATCAAGTAGAATGTAAAATGCAAAAAGATATGAAGTAAAATGTAATAACATTTGAAAAGAAGAAATAATTGTAATAGTCCACCACTATCGTGGGATAAATGTAAAATGTTATTTTAAGAAAAAACTATTAAAATAAATTTAAAATTTCAGTTTATTCATATAGTAGACATAATCACTGTACATGTAATGTTATGAATCCATCTTGCTAATAACAATTCACACGTGTTGCATTAAATCAATAATAGGTTTGAATCATTTGACATTAAATCCACGAAAAAAACATCAATCGAAATAAGTCTATTTGAATAACATTAATATTTGGTACAGTTTAAAGTGGAACCTAATAATGAATAAATGTAGTAAAAAAAAAAAAGATTTTAATCGAAAACTCTAGTTGCAAGAATGGCAATATCAAGATTCACGTGTTTATTGAACATTCAATTAGATAATTAACAATCTCAATTGATACGCTTCTATAATGTTAGTATCTAAAGTATATAATAACTATTACACGTACTATGAATAAAAACTTTGATGTTTAAAGGAAAGTTCTCGTTCATTGTTGATCTAGGATGTTAACAGCTTCACAAGTTGAATAATTGCGTCTTCAGTTATCATCATACTTTGAGTGGTCAGCTGTATTGCTTTCTAAAGAAATGTATTCAGTTAGATGAGTATCATTGATAAATAAAAATAATATAAATCATAAAACTGAGACAGATGTTGAAATGAATATTACTACAAATGACTACACTAAATAATTAGTTATAGGTAACAATTAAAATCCTAAGCAATGCTCAAACTACATAAAAAAAATTTAATATTACTAAACAAATTGCAATTGAATCTTTAGTATCAAATAGAATGTAAACTGCAAAAAGATATGAAGTATAAAGTAATAACATTTGATAAGAAGAAATAATTGTGATAAGTCACAAATGATAGTGATAGTCCACCACTATTGTGGGATAAATGTAAAATGTTATTTTAAGAAAAAACTATTAAAATAAATTTAAAACTTCAGTTTATTCATATAGCAGACATTATCACTGTACATGTAATGTTATGAATCCATCTTGCTAATAACAATTAACACGTGTTGCATTAAATCAATAATAGGTTTGAATCATTTGACATTAAATCCACGAAAAAAACATCAATCGAAATAAGTCTATTTGAATAACATAAATATTTGGTACAGTTTAAAGTGGAACCTGATAATGAATAAATGTAGTAAAAAAAAAAAAAGATTTTAATCGAAAACTCTAGTTGCAAGAATGGCAATATCAAGATTCACGTGTTTATTGAACATTCAATTAGATAATTAACAATCTCAATTGATACGCTTCTATAATGTTAGTATCTAAAGTATATAATAACTATTACACGTACTATGAATAAAAACTTTGATGTTTAAAGGAAAGTTCTCGTTCATTGTTGATCTAGGATTTTAACAGCTTCACAAGTTGAATAATTGCGTCTTCAGTTATCATCATACTTTGAGTGGTCAGCTGTATTGCTTTCTAAAAAAATGTATTCAGTTAGATGAGTATCATGGATAAAATAAAAATAATATAAATCACAAAACTGAGACAGATGTTAAAATGAATATTACTACAAATGACTACACTAAATTATTAGTTATAGGTAACAATTAAAATCCTAAGCAATGCTCAAACTACATAAAAAAAATTTAATATTACTATACAAATTGCAATTGAATCTTTAGTATCAAGTAGAATGTAAAATGCAAAAAGATATGAAGTAAAATGTAATAACATTTGATAAGAAGAAATAATTGTGATAAGTCACAAATGATAGTGATAGTCCACCACTATTGTGGGATAAATGTAAAATGTTATTTTAAGAAAAAACTATTAAAATAAATTTAAAACTTCAGTTTATTCATATAGCAGACATTATCACTGTACATGTAATGTTATGAATCCATCTTGCTAATAACAATTAACACGTGTTGCATTAAATCAATAATAGGTTTGAATCATTTGACATTAAATCCACGAAAAAAACATCAATCGAAATAAGTCTATTTGAATAACATTAATATTTGGTACAGTTTAAAGTGGAACCTAATAATGAATAAATGTAGTAAAAAAAAAAAAGATTTTAATCGAAAACTCTAGTTGCAAGAATGGCAATATCAAGATTCACGTGTTTATTGAACATTCAATTAGATAATTAACAATCTCAATTGATACGCTTCTATAATGTTAGTATCTAAAGTATATAATAACTATTACACGTACTATGAATAAAAACTTTGATGTTTAAAGGAAAGTTCTCGTTCATTGTTGATCTAGGATGTTAACAGCTTCACAAGTTGAATAATTGCGTCTTCAGTTATCATCATACTTTGAGTGGTCAGCTGTATTGCTTTCTAAAGAAATGTATTCAGTTAGATGAGTATCATGGATAAATAAAAATAATATAAATCACAAAACTGAGACAGATGTTGAAATGAATATTACTACAAATGACTACACTAAATAATTAGTTATAGGTAACAATTAAAATCCTAAGCAATGCTCAAACTACATAATAAAAATTTAATATTACTAAACAAATTGCAATTGAATCTTTAGTATCAAATAGAATGTAAACTGCAAAAAGATATGAAGTATAAAGTAATAACATTTGATAAGAAGAAATAATTGTGATAAGTCATAAATGATAGTGATAGTCCACCACTATTGTGGGATAAATGTAAAATGTTATTTTAAGAAAAAACTAAAAAAAAAAATTTAAAATTTCAGTTTATTCATATAGTAGACATTATCACTGTACATGTAATGTTATGAATCCATCTTGCTAATAACAATTAACACGTGTTGCATTAAATCAATAATAGGTTTGAATCATTTGACATTAAATCCACGAAAAAAACATCAATCGAAATAAGTCTATTTGAATAACATTAATATTTGGTACAGTTTAAAGTGGAACCTAATAATGAATAAATGTAGTAAAAAAAAAAAAGATTTTAATCGAAAACTCTAGTTGCAAGAATGGCAATATCAAGATTCACGTGTTTATTGAACATTCAATTAGATAATTAACAATCTCAATTGATACGCTTCTATAATGTTAGTATCTAAAGTATATAATAACTATTACACGTACTATGAATAAAAACTTTGATGTTTAAAGGAAAGTTCTCGTTCATTGTTGATCTAGGATGTTAACAGCTTCACAAGTTGAATAATTGCGTCTTCAGTTATCATCATACTTTGAGTGGTCAGCTGTATTGCTTTCTAAAAAAATGTATTTAGTTAGATGAGTATCATGGATAAAATAAAAATAATATAAATCACAAAACTGAGACAAATGTTGAAATGAATATTACTACAAATGACTACACTAAATAATTAGTTATAGGTAACAATTAAAATCCTAAGCAATGCTCAAACTACATAAAAAAAATTTAATATTACTAAACAAATTGCAATTGAATCTTTAGTATCAAGTAGAATGTAAAATGCAAAAAGATATGAAGTAAAATGTAATAACATTTGATAAGAAGAAATAATTGTAATAGTCCACCACTATTGTGGGATAAATGTAAAATGTTACTTTAAGAAAAAACTATTAAAATAAATTTAAAATTTTAGTTTATTCATATAGTAGACATTATCACTGTACATGTAATGTTATGAATCCATCTTGCTAATAACAATTAACACGTGTTGCATTAAATCAATAATAGGTTTGAATCATTTGACATTAAATCCACGAAAAAAACATCAATCGAAATAAGTCTATTTGAATAACATTAATATTTGGTACAGTTTAAAGTGGAACCTAATAATGAATAAATGTATTAAAAAAAAAAAAGATTTTAATCGAAAACTCTAGTTGCAAGAATGGCAATATCAAGATTCACGTGTTTATTGAACATTCAATTAGATAATTAACAATCTCAATTGATACGCTTCTATAATGTTAGTATCTAAAGTATATAATAACTATTACACGTACTATGAATAAAAACATTGATGTTTAAAAGAAAGTTCTCGTTCATTGTTGATCTAGGATGTTAACAGCTTCACAAGTTGAATAATTGCGTCTTCAGTTATCATCATACTTTGAGTGGTCAGCTGTATTGCTTTCTAAAAAAATGTATTTAGTTAGATGAGTATCATGGATAAAATAAAAATAATATAAATCACAAAACTGAGACAGATGTTGAAATGAATATTACTACAAACGACTACACTAAATAATTAGTTATAGGTAACAATTAAAATCCTAAGCAATGCTCAAACTACATAAAAAAAATTTAATATTACTAAACAAATTGCAATTGAATCTTTAGTATCAAATAGAATGTAAACTGCAAAAAGATATGAAGTATAAAGTAATAACATTTGATAAGAAGAAATAATTGTGATAAGTCATAAATGATAGTGATAGTCCACCACTATTGTGGGATAAATGTAAAATGTTATTTTAAGAAAAAACTATTAAAATAAATTTAAAATTTCAGTTTATTCATATAGTAGACATTATCACTGTACATGTAATGTTATGAATCCATCTTGCTAATAACAATTAACACGTGTTGCATTAAATCAATAATAGGTTTGAATCATTTGACATTAAATCCACGAAATAAAACATCAATCGAAATAAGTCTATTTGAATAACATTAATATTTGGTACAGTTTAAAGTGGAACCTAATAATGAATAAATGTAGTAAAAAAAAAAAAGATTTTAATCGAAAACTCTAGTTGCAAGAATGGCAATATCAAGATTCACGTGTTTATTGAACATTCAATTAGATAATTAACAATCTCAATTGATACGCTTCTATAATGTTAGTATCTAAAGTATATAATAACTATTACACGTACTATGAATAAAAACATTGATGTTTAAAAGAAAGTTCTCGTTCATTGTTGATCTAGGATGTTAACAGCTTCACAAGTTGAATAATTGCGTCTTCAGTTATCATCATACTTTGAGTGGTCAGCTGCATTGCTTTCTAAAAAAATGTATTTAGTTAGATGAGTATCATGGATAAAATAAAAATAATATAAATCACAAAACTGAGACAGATGTTGAAATGAATATTACTACAAATGACTACACTAAATAATTAGTTATAGGTAACAATTAAAATCCTAAGCAATGCTCAAACTACATAATAAAAATTTAATATTACTAAACAAATTGCAATTGAATCTTTAGTATCAAATAGAATGTAAACTGCAAAAAGATATGAAGTATAATGTAATAACATTTGATAAGAAGAAATAATTGTGATAAGTCATAAATGATAGTGATAGTCCACCACTATTGTGGGATAAATGTAAAATGTTATTTTAAGAAAAAACTATTAAAATAAATTTAAAATTTCAGTTTATTCATATAGTAGACATTATCACTGTACATGTAATGTTATGAATCCATCTTGCTAATTACAATTAACACGTGTTGCATTAAATCAATAATAGGTTTGAATCATTTGACATTAAATCCACGAAATAAAACATCAATCGAAATAAGTCTATTTGAATAACATTAATATTTGGTACAGTTTAAAGTGGAACCTAATAATGAATAAATGTAGTAAAAAAAAAAAAGATTTTAATCGAAAACTCTAGTTGCAAGAATGGCAATATCAAGATTCACGTGTTTATTGAACATTCAATTAGATAATTAACAATCTCAATTGATACGCTTCTATAATGTTAGTATCTAAAGTATATAATAACTATTACACGTACTATGAATAAAAACATTGATGTTTAAAAGAAAGTTCTCGTTCATTGTTGATCTAGGATGTTAACAGCTTCACAAGTTGAATAATTGCGTCTTCAGTTATCATCATACTTTGAGTGGTCAGCTGTATTGCTTTCTAAAAAAATGTATTTAGTTAGATGAGTATCATGGATAAAATAAAAATAATATAAATCACAAAACTGAGACAGATGTTGAAATGAATATTACTACAAATGACTACACTAAATAATTAGTTATAGGTAACAATTAAAATCCTAAGCAATGCTCAAACTACATAAAAAAAATTTAATATTACTAAACAAATTGCAATTGAATCTTTAGTATCAAATAGAATGTAAACTGCAAAAAGATATGAAGTATAAAGTAATAACATTTGATAAGAAGAAATAATTGTGATAAGTCATAAATGATAGTGATAGTCCACCACTATTGTGGGATAAATGTAAAATGTTATTTTAAGAAAAAACTATTAAAATAAATTTAAAATTTCAGTTTATTCATATAGTAGACATTATCACTGTACATGTAATGTTATGAATCCATCTTGCTAATTACAATTAACACGTGTTGCATTAAATCAATAATAGGTTTGAATCATTTGACATTAAATCCACGAAAAAAACATCAATCGAAATAAGTCTATTTGAATAACATTAATATTTGGTACAGTTTAAAGTGGAACCTAATAATGAATAAATGTAGTAAAAAAAAAAAAGATTTTAATCGAAAACTCTAGTTGCAAGAATGGCAATATCAAGATTCACGTGTTTATTGAACATTCAATTAGATAATTAACAATCTCAATTGATACGCTTCTATAATGTTAGTATCTAAAGTATATAATAACTATTACACGTACTATGAATAAAAACATTGATGTTTAAAAGAAAGTTCTCGTTCATTGTTGATCTAGGATGTTAACAGCTTCACAAGTTGAATAATTGCGTCTTCAGTTATCATCATACTTTGAGTGGTCAGCTGTATTGCTTTCTAAAAAAATGTATTTAGTTAGATGAGTATCATGGATAAAATAAAAATAATATAAATCACAAAACTGAGACAGATGTTGAAATGAATATTACTACAAATGACTACACTAAATAATTAGTTATAGGTAACAATTAAAATCCTAAGCAATGCTCAAACTACATAAAAAAAATTTAATATTACTAAACAAATTGCAATTGAATCTTTAGTATCAAATAGAATGTAAACTGCAAAAAGATATGAAGTATAAAGTAATAACATTTGATAAGAAGAAATAATTGTGATAAGTCATAAATGATAGTGATAGTCCACCACTATTGTGGGATAAATGTAAAATGTTATTTTAAGAAAAAACTATTAAAATAAATTTAAAATTTCAGTTTATTCATATAGTAGACATTATCACTGTACATGTAATGTTATGAATCCATCTTGCTAATAACAATTAACACGTGTTGCATTAAATCAATAATAGGTTTGAATCATTTGACATTAAATCCACGAAAAAAACATCAATCGAAATAAGTCTATTTGAATAACATTAATATTTGGTACAGTTTAAAGTGGAACCTAATAATGAATAAATGTAGTAAAAAAAAAAAAGATTTTAATCGAAAACTCTAGTTGCAAGAATGGCAATATCAAGATTCACGTGTTTATTGAACATTCAATTAGATAATTAACAATCTCAATTGATACGCTTCTATAATGTTAGTATCTAAAGTATATAATAACTATTACACGTACTATGAATAAAAACTTTGATGTTTAAAGGAAAGTTCTCGTTCATTGTTGATCTAGGATGTTAACAGCTTCACAAGTTGAATAATTGCGTCTTCAGTTATCATCATACTTTGAGTGGTCAGCTGTATTGCTTTCTAAAGAAATGTATTCAGTTAGATGAGTATCATGGATAAATAAAAATAATATAAATCACAAAACTGAGACAGATGTTGAAATGAATATTACTACAAATGACTACACTAAATTATTAGTTATAGGTAACAATTAAAATCCTAAGCAATGCTCAAACTACATAAAAAAAATTTAATATTACTAAACAAATTGCAATTGAATCTTTAGTATCAAGTAGAATGTAAAATGCAAAAAGATATGAAGTAAAATGTAATAACATTTGATAAGAAGAAATAATTGTAATAAGTCATAAATGATAGTGATAGTCCACCACTATTGTGGGATAAATGTAAAATGTTATTTTAAGAAAAAACTATTAAAATAAATTTAAAATTTCAGTTTATTCATATAGTAGACATTATCACTGTACATGTAATGTTATGAATCCATCTTGCTAATTACAATTAACACGTGTTGCATTAAATCAATAATAGGTTTGAATCATTTGACATTAAATCCACGAAATAAAACATCAATCGAAATAAGTCTATTTGAATAACATTAATATTTGGTACAGTTTAAAGTGGAACCTAATAATGAATAAATGTAGTAAAAAAAAAAAAGATTTTAATCGAAAACTCTAGTTGCAAGAATGGCAATATCAAGATTCACGTGTTTATTGAACATTCAATTAGATAATTAACAATCTCAATTGATACGCTTCTATAATGTTAGTATCTAAAGTATATAATAACTATTACACGTACTATGAATAAAAACATTGATGTTTAAAAGAAAGTTCTCGTTCATTGTTGATCTAGGATGTTAACAGCTTCACAAGTTGAATAATTGCGTCTTCAGTTATCATCATACTTTGAGTGGTCAGCTGTATTGCTTTCTAAAAAAATGTATTTAGTTAGATGAGTATCATGGATAAAATAAAAATAATATAAATCACAAAACTGAGACAGATGTTGAAATGAATATTACTACAAATGACTACACTAAATAATTAGTTATAGGTAACAATTAAAATCCTAAGCAATGCTCAAACTACATAAAAAAAATTTAATATTACTAAACAAATTGCAATTGAATCTTTAGTATCAAATAGAATGTAAACTGCAAAAAGATATGAAGTATAAAGTAATAACATTTGATAAGAAGAAATAATTGTGATAAGTCATAAATGATAGTGATAGTCCACCACTATTGTGGGATAAATGTAAAATGTTATTTTAAGAAAAAACTATTAAAATAAATTTAAAATTTCAGTTTATTCATATAGTAGACATTATCACTGTACATGTAATGTTATGAATCCATCTTGCTAATAACAATTAACACGTGTTGCATTAAATCAATAATAGGTTTGAATCATTTGACATTAAATCCACGAAAAAAACATCAATCGAAATAAGTCTATTTGAATAACATTAATATTTGGTACAGTTTAAAGTGGAACCTAATAATGAATAAATGTAGTAAAAAAAAAAAAGATTTTAATCGAAAACTCTAGTTGCAAGAATGGCAATATCAAGATTCACGTGTTTATTGAACATTCAATTAGATAATTAACAATCTCAATTGATACGCTTCTATAATGTTAGTATCTAAAGTATATAATAACTATTACACGTACTATGAATAAAAACTTTGATGTTTAAAGGAAAGTTCTCGTTCATTGTTGATCTAGGATGTTAACAGCTTCACAAGTTGAATAATTGCGTCTTCAGTTATCATCATACTTTGAGTGGTCAGCTGTATTGCTTTCTAAAGAAATGTATTCAGTTAGATGAGTATCATGGATAAATAAAAATAATATAAATCACAAAACTGAGACAGATGTTGAAATGAATATTACTACAAATGACTACACTAAATTATTAGTTATAGGTAACAATTAAAATCCTAAGCAATGCTCAAACTACATAAAAAAAATTTAATATTACTAAACAAATTGCAATTGAATCTTTAGTATCAAGTAGAATGTAAAATGCAAAAAGATATGAAGTAAAATGTAATAACATTTGATAAGAAGAAATAATTGTAATAAGTCATAAATGATAGTGATAGTCCACCACTATTGTGGGATAAATGTAAAATGTTATTTTAAGAAAAAACTATTAAAATAAATTTAAAATTTCAGTTTATTCATATAGTAGACATTATCACTGTACATGTAATGTTATGAATCCATCTTGCTAATTACAATTAACACGTGTTGCATTAAATCAATAATAGGTTTGAATCATTTGACATTAAATCCACGAAATAAAACATCAATCGAAATAAGTCTATTTGAATAACATTAATATTTGGTACAGTTTAAAGTGGAACCTAATAATGAATAAATGTAGTAAAAAAAAAAAAGATTTTAATCGAAAACTCTAGTTGCAAGAATGGCAATATCAAGATTCACGTGTTTATTGAACATTCAATTAGATAATTAACAATCTCAATTGATACGCTTCTATAATGTTAGTATCTAAAGTATATAATAACTATTACACGTACTATGAATAAAAACATTGATGTTTAAAAGAAAGTTCTCGTTCATTGTTGATCTAGGATGTTAACAGCTTCACAAGTTGAATAATTGCGTCTTCAGTTATCATCATACTTTGAGTGGTCAGCTGTATTGCTTTCTAAAAAAATGTATTTAGTTAGATGAGTATCATGGATAAAATAAAAATAATATAAATCACAAAACTGAGACAGATGTTGAAATGAATATTACTACAAATGACTACACTAAATAATTAGTTATAGGTAACAATTAAAATCCTAAGCAATGCTCAAACTACATAAAAAAAATTTAATATTACTAAACAAATTGCAATTGAATCTTTAGTATCAAATAGAATGTAAACTGCAAAAAGATATGAAGTATAAAGTAATAACATTTGATAAGAAGAAATAATTGTGATAAGTCATAAATGATAGTGATAGTCCACCACTATTGTGGGATAAATGTAAAATGTTATTTTAAGAAAAAACTATTAAAATAAATTTAAAATTTCAGTTTATTCATATAGTAGACATTATCACTGTACATGTAATGTTATGAATCCATCTTGCTAATAACAATTAACACGTGTTGCATTAAATCAATAATAGGTTTGAATCATTTGACATTAAATCCACGAAAAAAACATCAATCGAAATAAGTCTATTTGAATAACATTAATATTTGGTACAGTTTAAAGTGGAACCTAATAATGAATAAATGTAGTAAAAAAAAAAAAGATTTTAATCGAAAACTCTAGTTGCAAGAATGGCAATATCAAGATTCACGTGTTTATTGAACATTCAATTAGATAATTAACAATCTCAATTGATACGCTTCTATAATGTTAGTATCTAAAGTATATAATAACTATTACACGTACTATGAATAAAAACTTTGATGTTTAAAGGAAAGTTCTCGTTCATTGTTGATCTAGGATGTTAACAGCTTCACAAGTTGAATAATTGCGTCTTCAGTTATCATCATACTTTGAGTGGTCAGCTGTATTGCTTTCTAAAGAAATGTATTCAGTTAGATGAGTATCATGGATAAAATAAAAATAATATAAATCACAAAACTGAGACAGATGTTGAAATGAATATTACTACAAATGACTACACTAAATAATTAGTTATAGGTAACAATTAAAATCCTAAGCAATGCTCAAACTACATAAAAAAAATTTAATATTACTAAACAAATTGCAATTGAATCTTTAGTATCAAATAGAATGTAAACTGCAAAAAGATATGAAGTATAAAGTAATAACATTTGATAAGAAGAAATAATTGTGATAAGTCATAAATGATAGTGATAGTCCACCACTATTGTGGGATAAATGTAAAATGTTATTTTAAGAAAAAACTATTAAAATAAATTTAAAATTTCAGTTTATTCATATAGTAGACATTATCACTGTACATGTAATGTTATGAATCCATCTTGCTAATAACAATTAACACGTGTTGCATTAAATCAATAATAGGTTTGAATCATTTGACATTAAATCCACGAAAAAAACATCAATCGAAATAAGTCTATTTGAATAACATTAATATTTGGTACAGTTTAAAGTGGAACCTAATAATGAATAAATGTAGTAAAAAAAAAAAAGATTTTAATCGAAAACTCTAGTTGCAAGAATGGCAATATCAAGATTCACGTGTTTATTGAACATTCAATTAGATAATTAACAATCTCAATTGATACGCTTCTATAATGTTAGTATCTAAAGTATATAATAACTATTACACGTACTATGAATAAAAACTTTGATGTTTAAAGGAAAGTTCTCGTTCATTGTTGATCTAGGATGTTAACAGCTTCACAAGTTGAATAATTGCGTCTTCAGTTATCATCATACTTTGAGTGGTCAGCTGTATTGCTTTCTAAAAAAATGTATTTAGTTAGATGAGTATCATGGATAAAATAAAAATAATATAAATCACAAAACTGAGACAGATGTTGAAATGAATATTACTACAAATGACTACACTAAATAATTAGTTATAGGTAACAATTAAAATCCTAAGCAATGCTCAAACTACATAAAAAAAATTTAATATTACTAAACAAATTGCAATTGAATCTTTAGTATCAAATAGAATGTAAACTGCAAAAAGATATGAAGTATAAAGTAATAACATTTGATAAGAAGAAATAATTGTGATAAGTCATAAATGATAGTGATAGTCCACCACTATTGTGGGATAAATGTAAAATGTTATTTTAAGAAAAAACTATTAAAATAAATTTAAAATTTCAGTTTATTCATATAGTAGACATTATCACTGTACATGTAATGTTATGAATCCATCTTGCTAATAACAATTAACACGTGTTGCATTAAATCAATAATAGGTTTGAATCATTTGACATTAAATCCACGAAAAAAACATCAATCGAAATAAGTCTATTTGAATAACATTAATATTTGGTACAGTTTAAAGTGGAACCTAATAATGAATAAATGTAGTAAAAAAAAAAAAGATTTTAATCGAAAACTCTAGTTGCAAGAATGGCAATATCAAGATTCACGTGTTTATTGAACATTCAATTAGATAATTAACAATCTCAATTGATACGCTTCTATAATGTTAGTATCTAAAGTATATAATAACTATTACACGTACTATGAATAAAAACTTTGATGTTTAAAGGAAAGTTCTCGTTCATTGTTGATCTAGGATGTTAACAGCTTCACAAGTTGAATAATTGCGTCTTCAGTTATCATCATACTTTGAGTGGTCAGCTGTATTGCTTTCTAAAGAAATGTATTCAGTTAGATGAGTATCATGGATAAATAAAAATAATATAAATCACAAAACTGAGACAGATGTTGAAATGAATATTACTACAAATGACTACACTAAATTATTAGTTATAGGTAACAATTAAAATCCTAAGCAATGCTCAAACTACATAAAAAAAATTTAATATTACTAAACAAATTGCAATTGAATCTTTAGTATCAAGTAGAATGTAAAATGCAAAAAGATATGAAGTAAAATGTAATAACATTTGATAAGAAGAAATAATTGTAATAAGTCATAAATGATAGTGATAGTCCACCACTATTGTGGGATAAATGTAAAATGTTATTTTAAGAAAAAACTATTAAAATAAATTTAAAATTTCAGTTTATTCATATAGTAGACATTATCACTGTACATGTAATGTTATGAATCCATCTTGCTAATTACAATTAACACGTGTTGCATTAAATCAATAATAGGTTTGAATCATTTGACATTAAATCCACGAAATAAAACATCAATCGAAATAAGTCTATTTGAATAACATTAATATTTGGTACAGTTTAAAGTGGAACCTAATAATGAATAAATGTAGTAAAAAAAAAAAAGATTTTAATCGAAAACTCTAGTTGCAAGAATGGCAATATCAAGATTCACGTGTTTATTGAACATTCAATTAGATAATTAACAATCTCAATTGATACGCTTCTATAATGTTAGTATCTAAAGTATATAATAACTATTACACGTACTATGAATAAAAACTTTGATGTTTAAAGGAAAGTTCTCGTTCATTGTTGATCTAGGATGTTAACAGCTTCACAAGTTGAATAATTGCGTCTTCAGTTATCATCATACTTTGAGTGGTCAGCTGTATTGCTTTCTAAAGAAATGTATTCAGTTAGATGAGTATCATGGATAAATAAAAATAATATAAATCACAAAACTGAGACAGATGTTGAAATGAATATTACTACAAATGACTACACTAAATTATTAGTTATAGGTAACAATTAAAATCCTAAGCAATGCTCAAACTACATAAAAAAAATTTAATATTACTAAACAAATTGCAATTGAATCTTTAGTATCAAGTAGAATGTAAAATGCAAAAAGATATGAAGTAAAATGTAATAACATTTGATAAGAAGAAATAATTGTAATAAGTCATAAATGATAGTGATAGTCCACCACTATTGTGGGATAAATGTAAAATGTTATTTTAAGAAAAAACTATTAAAATAAATTTAAAATTTCAGTTTATTCATATAGTAGACATTATCACTGTACATGTAATGTTATGAATCCATCTTGCTAATAACAATTAACACGTGTTGCATTAAATCAATAATAGGTTTGAATCATTTGACATTAAATCCACGAAAAAAACATCAATCGAAATAAGTCTATTTGAATAACATTAATATTTGGTACAGTTTAAAGTGGAACCTAATAATGAATAAATGTAGTAAAAAAAAAAAAGATTTTAATCGAAAACTCTAGTTGCAAGAATGGCAATATCAAGATTCACGTGTTTATTGAACATTCAATTAGATAATTAACAATCTCAATTGATACGCTTCTATAATGTTAGTATCTAAAGTATATAATAACTATTACACGTACTATGAATAAAAACTTTGATGTTTAAAGGAAAGTTCTCGTTCATTGTTGATCTAGGATGTTAACAGCTTCACAAGTTGAATAATTGCGTCTTCAGTTATCATCATACTTTGAGTGGTCAGCTGTATTGCTTTCTAAAGAAATGTATTCAGTTAGATGAGTATCATGGATAAATAAAAATAATATAAATCACAAAACTGAGACAGATGTTGAAATGAATATTACTACAAATGACTACACTAAATTATTAGTTATAGGTAACAATTAAAATCCTAAGCAATGCTCAAACTACATAAAAAAAATTTAATATTACTAAACAAATTGCAATTGAATCTTTAGTATCAAATAGAATGTAAACTGCAAAAAGATATGAAGTATAAAGTAATAACATTTGATAAGAAGAAATAATTGTGATAAGTCATAAATGATAGTGATAGTCCACCACTATTGTGGGATAAATGTAAAATGTTATTTTAAGAAAAAACTATTAAAATAAATTTAAAATTTCAGTTTATTCATATAGTAGACATTATCACTGTACATGTAATGTTATGAATCCATCTTGCTAATAACAATTAACACGTGTTGCATTAAATCAATAATAGGTTTGAATCATTTGACATTAAATCCACGAAAAAAACATCAATCGAAATAAGTCTATTTGAATAACATTAATATTTGGTACAGTTTAAAGTGGAACCTAATAATGAATAAATGTAGTAAAAAAAAAAAAGATTTTAATCGAAAACTCTAGTTGCAAGAATGGCAATATCAAGATTCACGTGTTTATTGAACATTCAATTAGATAATTAACAATCTCAATTGATACGCTTCTATAATGTTAGTATCTAAAGTATATAATAACTATTACACGTACTATGAATAAAAACTTTGATGTTTAAAGGAAAGTTCTCGTTCATTGTTGATCTAGGATGTTAACAGCTTCACAAGTTGAATAATTGCGTCTTCAGTTATCATCATACTTTGAGTGGTCAGCTGTATTGCTTTCTAAAGAAATGTATTCAGTTAGATGAGTATCATGGATAAATAAAAATAATATAAATCACAAAACTGAGACAGATGTTGAAATGAATATTACTACAAATGACTACACTAAATTATTAGTTATAGGTAACAATTAAAATCCTAAGCAATGCTCAAACTACATAAAAAAAATTTAATATTACTAAACAAATTGCAATTGAATCTTTAGTATCAAATAGAATGTAAACTGCAAAAAGATATGAAGTATAAAGTAATAACATTTGATAAGAAGAAATAATTGTGATAAGTCATAAATGATAGTGATAGTCCACCACTATTGTGGGATAAATGTAAAATGTTATTTTAAGAAAAAACTATTAAAATAAATTTAAAATTTCAGTTTATTCATATAGTAGACATTATCACTGTACATGTAATGTTATGAATCCATCTTGCTAATAACAATTAACACGTGTTGCATTAAATCAATAATAGGTTTGAATCATTTGACATTAAATCCACGAAAAAAACATCAATCGAAATAAGTCTATTTGAATAACATTAATATTTGGTACAGTTTAAAGTGGAACCTAATAATGAATAAATGTAGTAAAAAAAAAAAAGATTTTAATCGAAAACTCTAGTTGCATGAATGGCAATATCAAGATTCACGTGTTTATTGAACATTCAATTAGATAATTAACAATCTCAATTGATACGCTTCTATAATGTTAGTATCTAAAGTATATAATAACTATTACACGTACTATGAATAAAAACATTGATGTTTAAAAGAAAGTTCTCGTTCATTGTTGATCTAGGATGTTAACAGCTTCACAAGTTGAATAATTGCGTCTTCAGTTATCATCATACTTTGAGTGGTCAGCTGTATTGCTTTCTAAAAAAATGTATTCAGTTAGATGAGTATCATGGATAAAATAAAAATAATATAAATCACAAAACTGAGACAGATGTTGAAATGAATATTACTACAAATGACTACACTAAATAATTAGTTATAGGTAACAATTAAAATCCTAAGCAATGCTCAAACTACATAAAAAAAATTTAATATTACTAAACAAATTGCAATTGAATCTTTAGTATCAAATAGAATGTAAACTGCAAAAAGATATGAAGTATAAAGTAATAACATTTGTTAAGAAGAAATAATTGTGATAAGTCATAAATGATAGTGATAGTCCACCACTATTGTGGGATAAATGTAAAATGTTACTTTAAGAAAAAACTATTAAAATAAATTTAAAACTTTAGATTATTCATATAGAAGACATTATCACTGTACATGTAATGTTATGAATCCATCTTGCTAATAACAATTAATACGTGTTGCATTAAATCAATAATAGGTTTGAATCATTTGACATTAAATCCACGAAAAAAACATCAATCGAAATAAGTCTATTTGAATAACATTAATATTTGGTACAGTTTAAAGTGGAACCTAATAATGAATAAATGTAGTAAAAAAAAAAAAGATTTTAATCGAAAACTCTAGTTGCAAGAATGGCAATATCAAGATTCACGTGTTTATTGAACATTCAATTAGATAATTAACAATCTCAATTGATACGCTTCTATAATGTTAGTATCTAAAGTATATAATAACTATTACACGTACTATGAATAAAAACATTGATGTTTAAAAGAAAGTTCTCGTTCATTGTTGATCTAGGATGTTAACAGCTTCACAAGTTGAATAATTGCGTCTTCAGTTATCATCATACTTTGAGTGGTCAGCTGTATTGCTTTCTAAAAAAATGTATTTAGTTAGATGAGTATCATGGATAAAATAAAAATAATATAAATCACAAAACTGAGACAGATGTTGAAATGAATATTACTACAAATGACTACACTAAATAATTAGTTATAGGTAACAATTAAAATCCTAAGCAATGCTCAAACTACATAAAAAAAATTTAATATTACTAAACAAATTGCAATTGAATCTTTAGTATCAAATAGAATGTAAACTGCAAAAAGATATGAAGTATAAAGTAATAACATTTGATAAGAAGAAATAATTGTGATAAGTCATAAATGATAGTGATAGTCCACCACTATTGTGGGATAAATGTAAAATGTTATTTTAAGAAAAAACTATTAAAATAAATTTAAAATTTCAGTTTATTCATATAGTAGACATTATCACTGTACATGTAATGTTATGAATCCATCTTGCTAATAACAATTAACACGTGTTGCATTAAATCAATAATAGGTTTGAATCATTTGACATTAAATCCACGAAAAAAACATCAATCGAAATAAGTCTATTTGAATAACATTAATATTTGGTACAGTTTAAAGTGGAACCTAATAATGAATAAATGTAGTAAAAAAAAAAAAGATTTTAATCGAAAACTCTAGTTGCAAGAATGGCAATATCAAGATTCACGTGTTTATTGAACATTCAATTAGATAATTAACAATCTCAATTGATACGCTTCTATAATGTTAGTATCTAAAGTATATAATAACTATTACACGTACTATGAATAAAAACTTTGATGTTTAAAGGAAAGTTCTCGTTCATTGTTGATCTAGGATGTTAACAGCTTCACAAGTTGAATAATTGCGTCTTCAGTTATCATCATACTTTGAGTGGTCAGCTGTATTGCTTTCTAAAGAAATGTATTCAGTTAGATGAGTATCATGGATAAATAAAAATAATATAAATCACAAAACTGAGACAGATGTTGAAATGAATATTACTACAAATGACTACACTAAATTATTAGTTATAGGTAACAATTAAAATCCTAAGCAATGCTCAAACTACATAAAAAAAATTTAATATTACTAAACAAATTGCAATTGAATCTTTAGTATCAAGTAGAATGTAAAATGCAAAAAGATATGAAGTAAAATGTAATAACATTTGATAAGAAGAAATAATTGTAATAAGTCATAAATGATAGTGATAGTCCACCACTATTGTGGGATAAATGTAAAATGTTATTTTAAGAAAAAACTATTAAAATAAATTTAAAATTTCAGTTTATTCATATAGTAGACATTATCACTGTACATGTAATGTTATGAATCCATCTTGCTAATTACAATTAACACGT
The DNA here is from genome assembly GCA_036289425.1 of Rhopalosiphum nymphaeae. NCBI lineage: Eukaryota > Metazoa > Arthropoda > Insecta > Hemiptera > Aphididae > Rhopalosiphum > Rhopalosiphum nymphaeae. The sequence goes on along the minus strand of JAZAQC010000007.1, from coordinate 8,987,483 downwards.
GTTGCATTAAATCAATAATAGGTTTGAATCATTTGACATTAAATCCACGAAATAAAACATCAATCGAAATAAGTCTATTTGAATAACATTAATATTTGGTACAGTTTAAAGTGGAACCTAATAATGAATAAATGTAGTAAAAAAAAAAAAGATTTTAAACGAAAACTCTAGTTGCAACAATGGCAATATCAAGATTCACGTGTTTATTGAACATTCAATTAGATAATTAACAATCTCAATTGATACGCTTCTATAATGTTAGTATCTAAAGTATATAATAACTATTACACGTACTATGAATAAAAACTTTGATGTTTAAAGGAAAGTTCTCGTTCATTGTTGATCTAGGATGTTAACAGCTTCACAAGTTGAATAATTGCGTCTTCAGTTATCATCATACTTTGAGTGGTCAGCTGTATTGCTTTCTAAAGAAATGTATTCAGTTAGATGAGTATCATGGATAAATAAAAATAATATAAATCACAAAACTGAGACAGATGTTGAAATGAATATTACTACAAATGACTACACTAAATTATTAGTTATAGGTAACAATTAAAATCCTAAGCAATGCTCAAACTACATAAAAAAAATTTAATATTACTAAACAAATTGCAATTGAATCTTTAGTATCAAGTAGAATGTAAAATGCAAAAAGATATGAAGTAAAATGTAATAACATTTGATAAGAAGAAATAATTGTAATAAGTCATAAATGATAGTGATAGTCCACCACTATTGTGGGATAAATGTAAAATGTTATTTTAAGAAAAAACTATTAAAATAAATTTAAAATTTCAGTTTATTCATATAGTAGACATTATCACTGTACATGTAATGTTATGAATCCATCTTGCTAATAACAATTAACACGTGTTGCATTAAATCAATAATAGGTTTGAATCATTTGACATTAAATCCACGAAAAAAACATCAATCGAAATAAGTCTATTTGAATAACATTAATATTTGGTACAGTTTAAAGTGGAACCTAATAATGAATAAATGTAGTAAAAAAAAAAAAGATTTTAATCGAAAACTCTAGTTGCAAGAATGGCAATATCAAGATTCACGTGTTTATTGAACATTCAATTAGATAATTAACAATCTCAATTGATACGCTTCTATAATGTTAGTATCTAAAGTATATAATAACTATTACACGTACTATGAATAAAAACTTTGATGTTTAAAGGAAAGTTCTCGTTCATTGTTGATCTAGGATGTTAACAGCTTCACAAGTTGAATAATTGCGTCTTCAGTTATCATCATACTTTGAGTGGTCAGCTGTATTGCTTTCTAAAGAAATGTATTCAGTTAGATGAGTATCATGGATAAATAAAAATAATATAAATCACAAAACTGAGACAGATGTTGAAATGAATATTACTACAAATGACTACACTAAATTATTAGTTATAGGTAACAATTAAAATCCTAAGCAATGCTCAAACTACATAAAAAAAATTTAATATTACTAAACAAATTGCAATTGAATCTATAGTATCAAGTAGAATGTAAAATGCAAAAAGATATGAAGTAAAATGTAATAACATTTGATAAGAAGAAATAATTGTAATAAGTCATAAATGATAGTGATAGTCCACCACTATTGTGGGATAAATGTAAAATGTTATTTTAAGAAAAAACTATTAAAATAAATTTAAAATTTCAGTTTATTCATATAGTAGACATTATCACTGTACATGTAATGTTATGAATCCATCTTGCTAATAACAATTAACACGTGTTGCATTAAATCAATAATAGGTTTGAATCATTTGACATTAAATCCACGAAAAAAACATCAATCGAAATAAGTCTATTTGAATAACATTAATATTTGGTACAGTTTAAAGTGGAACCTAATAATGAATAAATGTAGTAAAAAAAAAAAAGATTTTAATCGAAAACTCTAGTTGCAAGAATGGCAATATCAAGATTCACGTGTTTATTGAACATTCAATTAGATAATTAACAATCTCAATTGATACGCTTCTATAATGTTAGTATCTAAAGTATATAATAACTATTACACGTACTATGAATAAAAACTTTGATGTTTAAAGGAAAGTTCTCGTTCATTGTTGATCTAGGATGTTAACAGCTTCACAAGTTGAATAATTGCGTCTTCAGTTATCATCATACTTTGAGTGGTCAGCTGTATTGCTTTCTAAAGAAATGTATTCAGTTAGATGAGTATCATGGATAAATAAAAATAATATAAATCACAAAACTGAGACAGATGTTGAAATGAATATTACTACAAATGACTACACTAAATTATTAGTTATAGGTAACAATTAAAATCCTAAGCAATGCTCAAACTACATAAAAAAAATTTAATATTACTAAACAAATTGCAATTGAATCTTTAGTATCAAATAGAATGTAAACTGCAAAAAGATATGAAGTATAAAGTAATAACATTTGATAAGAAGAAATAATTGTGATAAGTCATAAATGATAGTGATAGTCCACCACTATTGTGGGATAAATGTAAAATGTTATTTTAAGAAAAAACTATTAAAATAAATTTAAAATTTCAGTTTATTCATATAGTAGACATTATCACTGTACATGTAATGTTATGAATCCATCTTGCTAATAACAATTAACACGTGTTGCATTAAATCAATAATAGGTTTGAATCATTTGACATTAAATCCACGAAAAAAACATCAATCGAAATAAGTCTATTTGAATAACATTAATATTTGGTACAGTTTAAAGTGGAACCTAATAATGAATAAATGTAGTAAAAAAAAAAAAGATTTTAATCGAAAACTCTAGTTGCAAGAATGGCAATATCAAGATTCACGTGTTTATTGAACATTCAATTAGATAATTAACAATCTCAATTGATACGCTTCTATAATGTTAGTATCTAAAGTATATAATAACTATTACACGTACTATGAATAAAAACTTTGATGTTTAAAGGAAAGTTCTCGTTCATTGTTGATCTAGGATGTTAACAGCTTCACAAGTTGAATAATTGCGTCTTCAGTTATCATCATACTTTGAGTGGTCAGCTGTATTGCTTTCTAAAGAAATGTATTCAGTTAGATGAGTATCATGGATAAATAAAAATAATATAAATCACAAAACTGAGACAGATGTTGAAATGAATATTACTACAAATGACTACACTAAATTATTAGTTATAGGTAACAATTAAAATCCTAAGCAATGCTCAAACTACATAAAAAAAATTTAATATTACTAAACAAATTGCAATTGAATCTTTAGTATCAAGTAGAATGTAAAATGCAAAAAGATATGAAGTAAAATGTAATAACATTTGATAAGAAGAAATAATTGTAATAAGTCATAAATGATAGTGATAGTCCACCACTATTGTGGGATAAATGTAAAATGTTACTTTAAGAAAAAACTATTAAAATAAATTTAAAATTTCAGATTATTCATATAGTAGACATTATCACTGTACATGTAATGTTATGAATCCATCTTGCTAATAACAATTAACACGTGTTGCATTAAATCAATAATAGGTTTGAATCATTTGACATTAAATCCACGAAAAAAACATCAATCGAAATAAGTCTATTTGAATAACATTAATATTTGGTACAGTTTAAAGTGGAACCTAATAATGAATAAATGTAGTAAAAAAAAAAAAGATTTTAATCGAAAACTCTAGTTGCATGAATGGCAATATCAAGATTCACGTGTTTATTGAACATTCAATTAGATAATTAACAATCTCAATTGATACGCTTCTATAATGTTAGTATCTAAAGTATATAATAACTATTACACGTACTATGAATAAAAACATTGATGTTTAAAAGAAAGTTCTCGTTCATTGTTGATCTAGGATGTTAACAGCTTCACAAGTTGAATAATTGCGTCTTCAGTTATCATCATACTTTGAGTGGTCAGCTGTATTGCTTTCTAAAAAAATGTATTCAGTTAGATGAGTATCATGGATAAAATAAAAATAATATAAATCACAAAACTGAGACAGATGTTGAAATGAATATTACTACAAATGACTACACTAAATAATTAGTTATAGGTAACAATTAAAATCCTAAGCAATGCTCAAACTACATAAAAAAAATTTAATATTACTAAACAAATTGCAATTGAATCTTTAGTATCAAATAGAATGTAAACTGCAAAAAGATATGAAGTATAAAGTAATAACATTTGTTAAGAAGAAATAATTGTGATAAATCATAAATGATAGTGATAGTCCACCACTATTGTGGGATAAATGTAAAATGTTACTTTAAGAAAAAACTATTAAAATAAATTTAAAACTTTAGATTATTCATATAGAAGACATTATCACTGTACATGTAATGTTATGAATCCATCTTGCTAATAACAATTAATACGTGTTGCATTAAATCAATAATAGGTTTGAATCATTTGACATTAAATCCACGAAAAAAACATCAATCGAAATAAGTCTATTTGAATAACATTAATATTTGGTACAGTTTAAAGTGGAACCTAATAATGAATAAATGTAGTAAAAAAAAAAAAGATTTTAATCGAAAACTCTAGTTGCAAGAATGGCAATATCAAGATTCACGTGTTTATTGAACATTCAATTAGATAATTAACAATCTCAATTGATACGCTTCTATAATGTTAGTATCTAAAGTATATAATAACTATTACACGTACTATGAATAAAAACATTGATGTTTAAAAGAAAGTTCTCGTTCATTGTTGATCTAGGATGTTAACAGCTTCACAAGTTGAATAATTGCGTCTTCAGTTATCATCATACTTTGAGTGGTCAGCTGTATTGCTTTCTAAAAAAATGTATTTAGTTAGATGAGTATCATGGATAAAATAAAAATAATATAAATCACAAAACTGAGACAGATGTTGAAATGAATATTACTACAAATGACTACACTAAATAATTAGTTATAGGTAACAATTAAAATCCTAAGCAATGCTCAACCTACATAAAAAAAATTTAATATTACTATACAAATTGCAATTGAATCTTTAGTATCAAGTAGAATGTAAAATGCAAAAAGATATGAAGTAAAATGTAATAACATTTGATAAGAAGAAATAATTGTAATAGTCCACCACTATTGTGGGATAAATGTAAAATGTTACTTTAAGAAAAAACTATTAAAAAAAATTTAAAATTTCAGATTATTCATATAGTAGACATTATCACTGTACATGTAATGTTATGAATCCATCTTGCTAATAACAATTAACACGTGTTGCATTAAATCAATAATAGGTTTGAATCATTTGACATTAAATCCACGAAAAAAACATCAATCGAAATAAGTCTATTTGAATAACATTAATATTTGGTACGGTTTAAAGTGGAACCTAATAATGAATAAATGTAGTAAAAAAAAAAAGATTTTAATCGAAAACTCTAGTTGCAAGAATGGCAATATCAAGATTCACGTGTTTATTGAACATTCAATTAGATAATTAACAATCTCAATTAATACGCTTCTATAATGTTAGTCTCAAAAGTATATAATAACTATTACACGTACTATGAATAAAAACATTGATGTTTAAAAGAAAGTTCTCGTTCATTGTTGATCTAGGAAGTTAACAGCTTCACAAGTTGAATAATTGCGTCTTCAGTTATCATCATACTTTGAGTGGTCAGCTGTATTGCTTTCTAAAAAAATGTATTCAGTTAGATGAGTATCATGGATAAAATAAAAATAATATAAATCACCAAACTGAGACAGATGTTGAAATGAATATTACTACAAATGACTACACTAAATTGTTAGTTATAGGTAACAATTAAAATCCTAAGCAATGCTCAAACTACATAAAAAAAATTTAATATGACTATACAAATTGCAATTGAATCTTTAGTATAAAGTAGAATGTAAAATACAAAAAGATATGAAGTAAAATGTAATAACATTTGATAAGAAGAAATAATTGTAATAGTCCACCACTATTGTGGGATAAATGTAAAATGTTACTTTAAGAAAAAACTATTAAAAAAAATTTAAAATTTCAGATTATTCATATAGTAGACATTATCACTGTACATGTAATGTTATGAATCCATCTTGCTAATAACAATTAACACGTGTTGCATTAAATCAATAATAGGTTTGAATCATTTGACATTAAATCCACGAAATAAAACATCAATCGAAATAAGTCTATTTGAATAACATTAATATTTGGTACGGTTTAAAGTGGAACCTAATAATGAATAAATGTAGTAAAAAAAAAAAAGATTTTAATCGAAAACTCTAGTTGCAAGAATGGCAATATCAAGATTCACGTGTTTATTGAACATTCAATTAGATAATTAACAATCTCAATTAATACGCTTCTATAATGTTAGTCTCAAAAGTATATAATAACTATTACACGTACTATGAATAAAAACATTGATGTTTAAAAGAAAGTTCTCGTTCATTGTTGATCTAGGAAGTTAACAGCTTCACAAGTTGAATAATTGCGTCTTCAGTTATCATCATACTTTGAGTGGTCAGCTGTATTGCTTTCTAAAGAAATGTATTCAGTTAGATGAGTATCATGGATAAATAAAAATAATATAAATCACAAAACTGAGACAGATGTTGAAATGAATATTACTACAAATGACTACACTAAATTGTTAGTTATAGGTAACAATTAAAATCCTAAGCAATGCTCAAACTACATAAAAAAAATTTAATATGACTATACAAATTGCAATTGAATCTTTAGTATAAAGTAGAATGTAAAATACAAAAAGATATGAAGTAAAATGTAATAACATTTGATAAGAAGAAATAATTGTAATAGTCCACCACTATTGTGGGATAAATGTAAAATGTTACTTTAAGAAAAAACTATTAAAAAAAATTTAAAATTTCAGATTATTCATATAGTAGACATTATCACTGTACATGTAATGTTATGAATCCATCTTGCTAATAACAATTAACACGTGTTGCATTAAATCAATAATAGGTTTGAATCATTTGACATTAAATCCACGAAATAAAACATCAATCGAAATAAGTCTATTTGAATAACATTAATATTTGGTACAGTTTAAAGTGGAACCTAATAATGAATAAATGTAGTAAAAAAAAAAAAGATTTTAATCGAAAACTCTAGTTGCAAGAATGGCAATATCAAGATTCACGTGTTTATTGAACATTCAATTAGATAATTAACAATCTCAATTAATACGCTTCTATAATGTTAGTCTCAAAAGTATATAATAACTATTACACGTACTATGAATAAAAACATTGATGTTTAAAAGAAAGTTCTCGTTCATTGTTGATCTAGGAAGTTAACAGCTTCACAAGTTGAATAATTGCGTCTTCAGTTATCATCATACTTTGAGTGGTCAGCTGTATTGCTTTCTAAAGAAATGTATTCAGTTAGATGAGTATCATGGATAAATAAAAATAATATAAATCACAAAACTGAGACAGATGTTGAAATGAATATTACTACAAATGACTACACTAAATTATTAGTTATAGGTAACAATTAAAATCCTAAGCAATGCTCAAACTACATAAAAAAAATTTAATATTACTAAACAAATTGCAATTGAATCTTTAGTATCAAGTAGAATGTAAAATGCAAAAAGATATGAAGTAAAATGTAATAACATTTGATAAGAAGAAATAATTGTAATAGTCCACCACTATTGTGGGATAAATGTAAAATGTTACTTTAAGAAAAAACTATTAAAAAAAATTTAAAATTTCAGATTATTCATATAGTAGACATTATCACTGTACATGTAATGTTATGAATCCATCTTGCTAATAACAATTAACACGTGTTGCATTAAATCAATAATAGGTTTGAATCATTTGACATTAAATCCACGAAAAAAACATCAATCGAAATAAGTCTATTTGAATAACATTAATATTTGGTACGGTTTAAAGTGGAACCTAATAATGAATAAATGTAGTAAAAAAAAAAAGATTTTAATCGAAAACTCTAGTTGCAAGAATGGCAATATCAAGATTCACGTGTTTATTGAACATTCAATTAGATAATTAACAATCTCAATTAATACGCTTCTATAATGTTAGTCTCAAAAGTATATAATAACTATTACACGTACTATGAATAAAAACATTGATGTTTAAAAGAAAGTTCTCGTTCATTGTTGATCTAGGGAGTTAACAGCTTCACAAGTTGAATAATTGCGTCTTCAGTTATCATCATACTTTGAGTGGTCAGCTGTATTGCTTTCTAAAAAAATGTATTCAGTTAGATGAGTATCATGGATAAAATAAAAATAATATAAATCACCAAACTGAGACAGATGTTGAAATGAATATTACTACAAATGACTACACTAAATTGTTAGTTATAGGTAACAATTAAAATCCTAAGCAATGCTCAAACTACATAATAAAAATTTAATATTACTAAACAAATTGCAATTGAATCTTTAGTATCAAATAGAATGTAAACTGCAAAAAGATATGAAGTATAAAGTAATAACATTTGATAAGAAGAAATAATTGTAATAGTCCACCACTATTGTGGGATAAATGTAAAATGTTACTTTAAGAAAAAACTATTAAAAAAAATTTAAAATTTCAGATTATTCATATAGTAGACATTATCACTGTACATGTAATGTTATGAATCCATCTTGCTAATAACAATTAACACGTGTTGCATTAAATCAATAATAGGTTTGAATCATTTGACATTAAATCCACGGAAAAAACATCAATCGAAATAAGTGTATTTGAATAACATTAATATTTGGTATGGTTTAAAGTGGAACCTAATAATGAATAAATGTAGTAAAAAAAATATCAAGATTCACGTGTATATTGAACATTCAATTAGATAATTAACAATCTCAATTGATACGCTTCTATAATGTTAGTATCTAAAGTATATAATAACTATTACACGTACTATGAATAAAAACATTGATGTTTAAAAGAAAGTTCTCGTTCATTGTTGATCTAGGAAGTTAACAGCTTCACAAGTTGAATAATTGCGTCTTCAGTTATCATCATACTTTGAGTGGTCACCTGTATTGCTTTCTAAAAAAATGTATTCAGTTAGATGAGTATCATGGATAAAATAAAAATAATATAAATCACCAAACTGAGACAGATGTTGAAATGAATATTACTACAAATGACTACACTAAATTGTTAGTTATAGGTAACAATTAAAATCCTAAGCAATGCTCAAACTACATAAAAAAAATTTAATATTACTATACAAATTGCAATTGAATCTTTAGTATCAAGTAGAATGTAAAATGCAAAAAGATATGAAGTAAAATGTAATAACATTTGATAAGAAGAAATAATTGTAATAGTCCACCACTATTGTGGGATAAATGTAAAATGTTACTTTAAGAAAAAACTATTAAAAAAAATTTAAAATTTCAGATTATTCATATAGTAGACATTATCACTGTACATGTAATGTTATGAATCCATCTTGCTAATAACAATTAACACGTGTTGCATTAAATCAATAATAGGTTTGAATCATTTGACATTAAATCCACGAAAAAAACATCAATCGAAATAAGTCTATTTGAATAACATTAATATTTGGTACGGTTTAAAGTGGAACCTAATAATGAATAAATGTAGTAAAAAAAAAAAGATTTTAATCGAAAACTCTAGTTGCAAGAATGGCAATATCAAGATTCACGTGTTTATTGAACATTCAATTAGATAATTAACAATCTCAATTAATACGCTTCTATAATGTTAGTCTCAAAAGTATATAATAACTATTATACGTACTATGAATAAAAACATTGATGTTTAAAAGAAAGTTCTCGTTCATTGTTGATCTAGGAAGTTAACAGCTTCACAAGTTGAATAATTGCGTCTTCAGTTATCATCATACTTTGAGTGGTCAGCTGTATTGCTTTCTAAAAAAATGTATTCAGTTAGATGAGTATCATGGATAAAATAAAAATAATATAAATCACCAAACTGAGACAGATGTTGAAATGAATATTACTACAAATGACTACACTAAATTGTTAGTTATAGGTAACAATTAAAATCCTAAGCAATGCTCAAACTACATAAAAAAAATTTAATATTACTATACAAATTGCAATTGAATCTTTAGTATAAAGTAGAATGTAAAATGCAAAAAGATATGAAGTAAAATGTAATAACATTTGATAAGAAGAAATAATTGTAATAGTCCACCACTATTGTGGGATAAATGTAAAATGTTACTTTAAGAAAAAACTATTAAAAAAAATTTAAAATTTCAGATTATTCATATAGTAGACATTATCACTGTACATGTAATGTTATGAATCCATCTTGCTAATAACAATTAACACGTGTTGCATTAAATCAATAATAGGTTTGAATCATTTGACATTAAATCCACGAAAAAAACATCAATCGAAATAAGTCTATTTGAATAACATTAATATTTGGTACGGTTTAAAGTGGAACCTAATAATGAATAAATGTAGTAAAAAAAAAAAGATTTTAATCGAAAACTCTAGTTGCAAGAATGGCAATATCAAGATTCACGTGTTTATTGAACATTCAATTAGATAATTAACAATCTCAATTAATACGCTTCTATAATGTTAGTCTCAAAAGTATATAATAACTATTACACGTACTATGAATAAAAACATTGATGTTTAAAAGAAAGTTCTCGTTCATTGTTGATCTAGGAAGTTAACAGCTTCACAAGTTGAATAATTGCGTCTTCAGTTATCATCATACTTTGAGTGGTCAGCTGTATTGCTTTCTAAAAAAATGTATTCAGTTAGATGAGTATCATGGATAAAATAAAAATAATATAAATCACCAAACTGAGACAGATGTTGAAATGAATATTACTACAAATGACTACACTAAATTGTTAGTTATAGGTAACAATTAAAATCCTAAGCAATGCTCAAACTACATAATAAAAATTTAATATTACTAAACAAATTGCAATTGAATCTTTAGTATCAAATAGAATGTAAACTGCAAAAAGATATGAAGTATAAAGTAATAACATTTGATAAGAAGAAATAATTGTAATAGTCCACCACTATTGTGGGATAAATGTAAAATGTTACTTTAAGAAAAAACTATTAAAAAAAATTTAAAATTTCAGATTATTCAAATAGTAGACATTATCACTGTACATGTAATGTTATGAATCCATCTTGCTAATAACAATTAACACGTGTTGCATTAAATCAATAATAGGTTTGAATCATTTGACATTAAATCCACGGAAAAAACATCAATCGAAATAAGTGTATTTGAATAACATTAATATTTGGTATGGTTTAAAGTGGAACCTAATAATGAATAAATGTAGTAAAAAAAATATCAAGATTCACGTGTATATTGAACATTCAATTAGATAATTAACAATCTCAATTGATACGCTTCTATAATGTTAGTATCTAAAGTATATAATAACTATTACACGTACTATGAATAAAAACATTGATGTTTAAAAGAAAGTTCTCGTTCATTGTTGATCTAGGAAGTTAACAGCTTCACAAGTTGAATAATTGCGTCTTCAGTTATCATCATACTTTGAGTGGTCACCTGTATTGCTTTCTAAAAAAATGTATTCAGTTAGATGAGTATCATGGATAAAATAAAAATAATATAAATCACCAAACTGAGACAGATGTTGAAATGAATATTACTACAAATGACTACACTAAATTGTTAGTTATAGGTAACAATTAAAATCCTAAGCAATGCTCAAACTACATAAAAAAAATTTAATATTACTATACAAATTGCAATTGAATCTTTAGTATCAAGTAGAATGTAAAATGCAAAAAGATATGAAGTAAAATGTAATAACATTTGATAAGAAGAAATAATTGTAATAGTCCACCACTATTGTGGGATAAATGTAAAATGTTACTTTAAGAAAAAACTATTAAAAAAAATTTAAAATTTCAGATTATTCATATAGTAGACATTATCACTGTACATGTAATGTTATGAATCCATCTTGCTAATAACAATTAACACGTGTTGCATTAAATCAATAATAGGTTTGAATCATTTGACATTAAATCCACGAAAAAAACATCAATCGAAATAAGTCTATTTGAATAACATTAATATTTGGTACGGTTTAAAGTGGAACCTAATAATGAATAAATGTAGTAAAAAAAAAAAGATTTTAATCGAAAACTCTAGTTGCAAGAATGGCAATATCAAGATTCACGTGTTTATTGAACATTCAATTAGATAATTAACAATCTCAATTAATACGCTTCTATAATGTTAGTCTCAAAAGTATATAATAACTATTATACGTACTATGAATAAAAACATTGATGTTTAAAAGAAAGTTCTCGTTCATTGTTGATCTAGGAAGTTAACAGCTTCACAAGTTGAATAATTGCGTCTTCAGTTATCATCATACTTTGAGTGGTCAGCTGTATTGCTTTCTAAAAAAATGTATTCAGTTAGATGAGTATCATGGATAAAATAAAAATAATATAAATCACCAAACTGAGACAGATGTTGAAATGAATATTACTACAAATGACTACACTAAATTGTTAGTTATAGGTAACAATTAAAATCCTAAGCAATGCTCAAACTACATAAAAAAAATTTAATATTACTATACAAATTGCAATTGAATCTTTAGTATAAAGTAGAATGTAAAATGCAAAAAGATATGAAGTAAAATGTAATAACATTTGATAAGAAGAAATAATTGTAATAGTCCACCACTATTGTGGGATAAATGTAAAATGTTACTTTAAGAAAAAACTATTAAAAAAAATTTAAAATTTCAGATTATTCATATAGTAGACATTATCACTGTACATGTAATGTTATGAATCCATCTTGCTAATAACAATTAACACGTGTTGCATTAAATCAATAATAGGTTTGAATCATTTGACATTAAATCCACGAAAAAAACATCAATCGAAATAAGTCTATTTGAATAACATTAATATTTGGTACGGTTTAAAGTGGAACCTAATAATGAATAAATGTAGTAAAAAAAAAAAGATTTTAATCGAAAACTCTAGTTGCAAGAATGGCAATATCAAGATTCACGTGTTTATTGAACATTCAATTAGATAATTAACAATCTCAATTAATACGCTTCTATAATGTTAGTCTCAAAAGTATATAATAACTATTACACGTACTATGAATAAAAACATTGATGTTTAAAAGAAAGTTCTCGTTCATTGTTGATCTAGGAAGTTAACAGCTTCACAAGTTGAATAATTGCGTCTTCAGTTATCATCATACTTTGAGTGGTCAGCTGTATTGCTTTCTAAAAAAATGTATTCAGTTAGATGAGTATCATGGATAAAATAAAAATAATATAAATCACCAAACTGAGACAGATGTTGAAATGAATATTACTACAAATGACTACACTAAATTGTTAGTTATAGGTAACAATTAAAATCCTAAGCAATGCTCAAACTACATAATAAAAATTTAATATTACTAAACAAATTGCAATTGAATCTTTAGTATCAAATAGAATGTAAACTGCAAAAAGATATGAAGTATAAAGTAATAACATTTGATAAGAAGAAATAATTGTAATAGTCCACCACTATTGTGGGATAAATGTAAAATGTTACTTTAAGAAAAAACTATTAAAAAAAATTTAAAATTTCAGATTATTCAAATAGTAGACATTATCACTGTACATGTAATGTTATGAATCCATCTTGCTAATAACAATTAACACGTGTTGCATTAAATCAATAATAGGTTTGAATCATTTGACATTAAATCCACGGAAAAAACATCAATCGAAATAAGTGTATTTGAATAACATTAATATTTGGTATGGTTTAAAGTGGAACCTAATAATGAATAAATGTAGTAAAAAAAATATCAAGATTCACGTGTATATTGAACATTCAATTAGATAATTAACAATCTCAATTGATACGCTTCTATAATGTTAGTATCTAAAGTATATAATAACTATTACACGTACTATGAATAAAAACATTGATGTTTAAAAGAAAGTTCTCGTTCATTGTTGATCTAGGAAGTTAACAGCTTCACAAGTTGAATAATTGCGTCTTCAGTTATCATCATACTTTGAGTGGTCACCTGTATTGCTTTCTAAAAAAATGTATTCAGTTAGATGAGTATCATGGATAAAATAAAAATAATATAAATCACCAAACTGAGACAGATGTTGAAATGAATATTACTACAAATGACTACACTAAATTGTTAGTTATAGGTAACAATTAAAATCCTAAGCAATGCTCAAACTACATAAAAAAAATTTAATATTACTATACAAATTGCAATTGAATCTTTAGTATCAAGTAGAATGTAAAATGCAAAAAGATATGAAGTAAAATGTAATAACATTTGATAAGAAGAAATAATTGTAATAGTCCACCACTATTGTGGGATAAATGTAAAATGTTACTTTAAGAAAAAACTATTAAAAAAAATTTAAAATTTCAGATTATTCATATAGTAGACATTATCACTGTACATGTAATGTTATGAATCCATCTTGCTAATAACAATTAACACGTGTTGCATTAAATCAATAATAGGTTTGAATCATTTGACATTAAATCCACGAAAAAAACATCAATCGAAATAAGTCTATTTGAATAACATTAATATTTGGTACGGTTTAAAGTGGAACCTAATAATGAATAAATGTAGTAAAAAAAAAAAGATTTTAATCGAATACTCTAGTTGCAAGAATGGCAATATCAAGATTCACGTGTTTATTGAACATTCAATTAGATAATTAACAATCTCAATTAATACGCTTCTATAATGTTAGTCTCAAAAGTATATAATAACTATTACACGTACTATGAATAAAAACATTGATGTTTAAAAGAAAGTTATCGTTCATTGTTGATCTAGGAAGTTAACAGCTTCACAAGTTGAATAATTGCGTCTTCAGTTATCATCATACTTTGAGTGGTCAGCTGTATTGCTTTCTAAAAAAATGTATTCAGTTAGATGAGTATCATGGATAAAATAAAAATAATATAAATCACCAAACTGAGACAGATGTTGAAATGAATATTACTACAAATGACTACACTAAATTGTTAGTTATAGGTAACAATTAAAATCCTAAGCAATGCTCAAACTACATAAAAAAAATTTAATATGACTATACAAATTGCAATTGAATCTTTAGTATAAAGTAGAATGTAAAATGCAAAAAGATATGAAGTAAAATGTAATAACATTTGATAAGAAGAAATAATTGTAATAGTCCACCACTATTGTGGGATAAATGTAAAATGTTACTTTAAGAAAAAACTATTAAAAAAAATTTAAAATTTCAGATTATTCATATAGTAGACATTATCACTGTACATGTAATGTTATGAATCCATCTTGCTAATAACAATTAACACGTGTTGCATTAAATCAATAATAGGTTTGAATCATTTGACATTAAATCCACGAAAAAAACATCAATCGAAATAAGTCTATTTGAATAACATTAATATTTGGTACGGTTTAAAGTGGAACCTAATAATGAATAAATGTAGTAAAAAAAAAAAGATTTTAATCGAAAACTCTAGTTGCAAGAATGGCAATATCAAGATTCACGTGTTTATTGAACATTCAATTAGATAATTAACAATCTCAATTAATACGCTTCTATAATGTTAGTCTCAAAAGTATATAATAACTATTACACGTACTATGAATAAAAACATTGATGTTTAAAAGAAAGTTCTCGTTCATTGTTGATCTAGGAAGTTAACAGCTTCACAAGTTGAATAATTGCGTCTTCAGTTATCATCATACTTTGAGTGGTCAGCTGTATTGCTTTCTAAAAAAATGTATTCAGTTAGATGAGTATCATGGATAAAATAAAAATAATATAAATCACCAAACTGAGACAGATGTTGAAATGAATATTACTACAAATGACTACACTAAATTGTTAGTTATAGGTAACAATTAAAATCCTAAGCAATGCTCAAACTACATAAAAAAAATTTAATATTACTATACAAATTGCAATTGAATCTTTAGTATCAAGTAGAATGTAAAATGCAAAAAGATATGAAGTAAAATGTAATAACATTTGATAAGAAGAAATAATTGTAATAGTCCACCACTATTGTGGGATAAATGTAAAATGTTACTTTAAGAAAAAACTATTAAAAAAAATTTAAAATTTCAGATTATTCATATAGTAGACATTATCACTGTACATGTAATGTTATGAATCCATCTTGCTAATAATAATTAACACGTGTTGCATTAAATCAATAATAGGTTTGAATCATTTGACATTAAATCCACGAAAAAAACATCAATCGAAATAAGTCTATTTGAATAACATTAATATTTGGTACGGTTTAAAGTGGAACCTAATAATGAATAAATGTAGTAAAAAAAAAAAGATTTTAATCGAAAACTCTAGTTGCAAGAATGGCAATATCAAGATTCACGTGTTTATTGAACATTCAATTAGATAATTAACAATCTCAATTAATACGCTTCTATAATGTTAGTCTCAAAAGTATATAATAACTATTACACGTACTATGAATAAAAACATTGATGTTTAAAAGAAAGTTCTCGTTCATTGTTGATCTAGGAAGTTAACAGCTTCACAAGTTGAATAATTGCGTCTTCAGTTATCATCATACTTTGAGTGGTCAGCTGTATTGCTTTCTAAAAAAATGTATTCAGTTAGATGAGTATCATGGATAAAATAAAAATAATATAAATCACCAAACTGAGACAGATGTTGAAATGAATATTACTACAAATGACTACACTAAATTGTTAGTTATAGGTAACAATTAAAATCCAAAGCAATGCTCAAACTACATAAAAAAAATTTAATATTACTATACAAATTGCAATTGAATCTTTAGTATAAAGTAGAATGTAAAATGCAAAAAGATATGAAGTAAAATGTAATAACATTTGATAAGAAGTAATAATTGTAATAGTCCACCACTATTGTGGGATAAATGTAAAATGTTACTTTAAGAAAAAACTATTAAAAAAAATTTAAAATTTCAGATTATTCATATAGTAGACATTATCACTGTACATGTAATGTTATGAATCCATCTTGCTAATAACAATTAACACGTGTTGCATTAAATCAATAATAGGTTTGAATCATTTGACATTAAATCCACGAAAAAAACATCAATCGAAATAAGTCTATTTGAATAACATTAATATTTGGTACGGTTTAAAGTGGAACCTAATAATGAATAAATGTAGTAAAAAAAAAAAGATTTTAATCGAAAACTCTAGTTGCAAGAATGGCAATATCAAGATTCACGTGTTTATTGAACATTCAATTAGATAATTAACAATCTCAATTAATACGCTTCTATAATGTTAGTCTCAAAAGTATATAATAACTATTACACGTACTATGAATAAAAACATTGATGTTTAAAAGAAAGTTCTCGTTCATTGTTGATCTAGGAAGTTAACAGCTTCACAAGTTGAATAATTGCGTCTTCAGTTATCATCATACTTTGAGTGGTCAGCTGTATTGCTTTCTAAAAAAATGTATTCAGTTAGATGAGTATCATGGATAAAATAAAAATAATATAAATCACCAAACTGAGACAGATGTTGAAATGAATATTACTACAAATGACTACACTAAATTGTTAGTTATAGGTAACAATTAAAATCCTAAGCAATGCTCAAACTACATAAAAAAAATTTAATATTACTATACAAATTGCAATTGAATCTTTAGTATCAAGTAGAATGTAAAATGCAAAAAGATATGAAGTAAAATGTAATAACATTTGATAAGAAGAAATAATTGTAATAGTCCACCACTATTGTGGGATAAATGTAAAATGTTACTTTAAGAAAAAACTATTAAAAAAAATTTAAAATTTCAGATTATTCATATAGTAGACATTATCACTGTACATGTAATGTTATGAATCCATCTTGCTAATAACAATTAACACGTGTTGCATTAAATCAATAATAGGTTTGAATCATTTGACATTAAATCCACGAAAAAAACATCAATCGAAATAAGTCTATTTGAATAACATTAATATTTGGTACGGTTTAAAGTGGAACCTAATAATGAATAAATGTAGTAAAAAAAAAAAGATTTTAATCGAAAACTCTAGTTGCAAGAATGGCAATATCAAGATTCACGTGTTTATTGAACATTCAATTAGATAATTAACAATCTCAATTAATACGCTTCTATAATGTTAGTATCTAAAGTATATAATAACTATTACACGTACTATGAATAAAAACATTGATGTTTAAAAGAAAGTTCTCGTTCATTGTTGATCTAGGAAGTTAACAGCTTCACAAGTTGAATAATTGCGTCTTCAGTTATCATCATACTTTGAGTGGTCAGCTGTATTGCTTTCTAAAAAAATGTATTCAGTTAGATGAGTATCATGGATAAAATAAAAATAATATAAATCACCAAACTGAGACAGATGTTGAAATGAATATTACTACAAATGACTACACTAAATTGTTAGTTATAGGTAACAATTAAAATCCTAAGCAATGCTCAAACTACATAATAAAAATTTAATATTACTAAACAAATTGCAATTGAATCTTTAGTATCAAATAGAATGTAAACTGCAAAAAGATATGAAGTATAAAGTAATAACATTTGATAAGAAGAAATAATTGTAATAGTCCACCACTATTGTGGGATAAATGTAAAATGTTACTTTAAGAAAAAACTATTAAAAAAAATTTAAAATTTCAGATTATTCAAATAGTAGACATTATCACTGTACATGTAATGTTATGAATCCATCTTGCTAATAACAATTAACACGTGTTGCATTAAATCAATAATAGGTTTGAATCATTTGACATTAAATCCACGGAAAAAACATCAATCGAAATAAGTGTATTTGAATAACATTAATATTTGGTATGGTTTAAAGTGGAACCTAATAATGAATAAATGTAGTAAAAAAAATATCAAGATTCACGTGTATATTGAACATTCAATTAGATAATTAACAATCTCAATTGATACGCTTCTATAATGTTAGTATCTAAAGTATATAATAACTATTACACGTACTATGAATAAAAACATTGATGTTTAAAAGAAAGTTCTCGTTCATTGTTGATCTAGGAAGTTAACAGCTTCACAAGTTGAATAATTGCGTCTTCAGTTATCATCATACTTTGAGTGGTCACCTGTATTGCTTTCTAAAAAAATGTATTCAGTTAGATGAGTATCATGGATAAAATAAAAATAATATAAATCACCAAACTGAGACAGATGTTGAAATGAATATTACTACAAATGACTACACTAAATTGTTAGTTATAGGTAACAATTAAAATCCTAAGCAATGCTCAAACTACATAAAAAAAATTTAATATTACTATACAAATTGCAATTGAATCTTTAGTATCAAGTAGAATGTAAAATGCAAAAAGATATGAAGTAAAATGTAATAACATTTGATAAGAAGAAATAATTGTAATAGTCCACCACTATTGTGGGATAAATGTAAAATGTTACTTTAAGAAAAAACTATTAAAAAAAATTTAAAATTTCAGATTATTCATATAGTAGACATTATCACTGTACATGTAATGTTATGAATCCATCTTGCTAATAACAATTAACACGTGTTGCATTAAATCAATAATAGGTTTGAATCATTTGACATTAAATCCACGAAAAAAACATCAATCGAAATAAGTCTATTTGAATAACATTAATATTTGGTACGGTTTAAAGTGGAACCTAATAATGAATAAATGTAGTAAAAAAAAAAAGATTTTAATCGAAAACTCTAGTTGCAAGAATGGCAATATCAAGATTCACGTGTTATTGAACATTCAATTAGATAATTAACAATCTCAATTGATACGCTTCTATAATGTTAGTCTCAAAAGTATATAATAACTATTACACGTACTATGAATAAAAACATTGATGTTTAAAAGAAAGTTCTCGTTCATTGTTGATCTAGGAAGTTAACAGCTTCACAAGTTGAATAATTGCGTCTTCAGTTATCATCATACTTTGAGTGGTCAGCTGTATTGCTTTCTAAAAAAATGTATTCAGTTAGATGAGTATCATGGATAAAATAAAAATAATATAAATCACCAAACTGAGACAGATGTTGAAATGAATATTACTACAAATGACTACACTAAATTGTTAGTTATAGGTAACAATTAAAATCCTAAGCAATGCTCAAACTACATAATAAAAATTTAATATTACTAAACAAATTGCAATTGAATCTTTAGTATCAAATAGAATGTAAACTGCAAAAAGATATGAAGTATAAAGTAATAACATTTGATAAGAAGAAATAATTGTAATAGTCCACCACTATTGTGGGATAAATGTAAAATGTTACTTTAAGAAAAAACTATTAAAAAAAATTTAAAATTTCAGATTATTCAAATAGTAGACATTATCACTGTACATGTAATGTTATGAATCCATCTTGCTAATAACAATTAACACGTGTTGCATTAAATCAATAATAGGTTTGAATCATTTGACATTAAATCCACGGAAAAAACATCAATCGAAATAAGTGTATTTGAATAACATTAATATTTGGTATGGTTTAAAGTGGAACCTAATAATGAATAAATGTAGTAAAAAAAATATCAAGATTCACGTGTATATTGAACATTCAATTAGATAATTAACAATCTCAATTGATACGCTTCTATAATGTTAGTATCTAAAGTATATAATAACTATTACACGTACTATGAATAAAAACATTGATGTTTAAAAGAAAGTTCTCGTTCATTGTTGATCTAGGAAGTTAACAGCTTCACAAGTTGAATAATTGCGTCTTCAGTTATCATCATACTTTGAGTGGTCACCTGTATTGCTTTCTAAAAAAATGTATTCAGTTAGATGAGTATCATGGATAAAATAAAAATAATATAAATCACCAAACTGAGACAGATGTTGAAATGAATATTACTACAAATGACTACACTAAATTGTTAGTTATAGGTAACAATTAAAATCCTAAGCAATGCTCAAACTACATAAAAAAAATTTAATATTACTATACAAATTGCAATTGAATCTTTAGTATCAAGTAGAATGTAAAATGCAAAAAGATATGAAGTAAAATGTAATAACATTTGATAAGAAGAAATAATTGTAATAGTCCACCACTATTGTGGGATAAATGTAAAATGTTACTTTAAGAAAAAACTATTAAAAAAAATTTAAAATTTCAGATTATTCATATAGTAGACATTATCACTGTACATGTAATGTTATGAATCCATCTTGCTAATAACAATTAACACGTGTTGCATTAAATCAATAATAGGTTTGAATCATTTGACATTAAATCCACGAAAAAAACATCAATCGAAATAAGTCTATTTGAATAACATTAATATTTGGTACGGTTTAAAGTGGAACCTAATAATGAATAAATGTAGTAAAAAAAAAAAGATTTTAATCGAAAACTCTAGTTGCAAGAATGGCAATATCAAGATTCACGTGTTATTGAACATTCAATTAGATAATTAACAATCTCAATTGATACGCTTCTATAATGTTAGTCTCAAAAGTATATAATAACTATTACACGTACTATGAATAAAAACATTGATGTTTAAAAGAAAGTTCTCGTTCATTGTTGATCTAGGAAGTTAACAGCTTCACAAGTTGAATAATTGCGTCTTCAGTTATCATCATACTTTGAGTGGTCAGCTGTATTGCTTTCTAAAAAAATGTATTCAGTTAGATGAGTATCATGGATAAAATAAAAATAATATAAATCACCAAACTGAGACAGATGTTGAAATGAATATTACTACAAATGACTACACTAAATTGTTAGTTATAGGTAACAATTAAAATCCTAAGCAATGCTCAAACTACATAAAAAAAATTTAATATTACTATACAAATTGCAATTGAATCTTTAGTATAAAGTAGAATGTAAAATGCAAAAAGATATGAAGTAAAATGTAATAACATTTGATAAGAAGAAATAATTGTAATAGTCCACCACTATTGTGGGATAAATGTAAAATGTTACTTTAAGAAAAAACTATTAAAAAAAATTTAAAATTTCAGATTATTCATATAGTAGACATTATCACTGTACATGTAATGTTATGAATCCATCTTGCTAATAACAATTAACACGTGTTGCATTAAATCAATAATAGGTTTGAATCATTTGACATTAAATCCACGAAAAAAACATCAATCGAAATAAGTCTATTTGAATAACATTAATATTTGGTACGGTTTAAAGTGGAACCTAATAATGAATAAATGTAGTAAAAAAAAAAAGATTTTAATCGAAAACTCTAGTTGCAAGAATGGCAATATCAAGATTCACGTGTTTATTGAACATTCAATTAGATAATTAACAATCTCAATTAATACGCTTCTATAATGTTAGTCTCAAAAGTATATAATAACTATTACACGTACTATGAATAAAAACATTGATGTTTAAAAGAAAGTTCTCGTTCATTGTTGATCTAGGAAGTTAACAGCTTCACAAGTTGAATAATTGCGTCTTCAGTTATCATCATACTTTGAGTGGTCAGCTGTATTGCTTTCTAAAAAAATGTATTCAGTTAGATGAGTATCATGGATAAAATAAAAATAATATAAATCACCAAACTGAGACAGATGTTGAAATGAATATTACTACAAATGACTACACTAAATTGTTAGTTATAGGTAACAATTAAAATCCTAAGCAATGCTCAAACTACATAATAAAAATTTAATATTACTAAACAAATTGCAATTGAATCTTTAGTATCAAATAGAATGTAAACTGCAAAAAGATATGAAGTATAAAGTAATAACATTTGATAAGAAGAAATAATTGTAATAGTCCACCACTATTGTGGGATAAATGTAAAATGTTACTTTAAGAAAAAACTATTAAAAAAAATTTAAAATTTCAGATTATTCAAATAGTAGACATTATCACTGTACATGTAATGTTATGAATCCATCTTGCTAATAACAATTAACACGTGTTGCATTAAATCAATAATAGGTTTGAATCATTTGACATTAAATCCACGGAAAAAACATCAATCGAAATAAGTGTATTTGAATAACATTAATATTTGGTATGGTTTAAAGTGGAACCTAATAATGAATAAATGTAGTAAAAAAAATATCAAGATTCACGTGTATATTGAACATTCAATTAGATAATTAACAATCTCAATTGATACGCTTCTATAATGTTAGTATCTAAAGTATATAATAACTATTACACGTACTATGAATAAAAACATTGATGTTTAAAAGAAAGTTCTCGTTCATTGTTGATCTAGGAAGTTAACAGCTTCACAAGTTGAATAATTGCGTCTTCAGTTATCATCATACTTTGAGTGGTCAGCTGTATTGCTTTCTAAAAAAATGTATTCAGTTAGATGAGTATCATGGATAAAATAAAAATAATATAAATCACCAAACTGAGACAGATGTTGAAATGAATATTACTACAAATGACTACACTAAATTGTTAGTTATAGGTAACAATTAAAATCCTAAGCAATGCTCAAACTACATAAAAAAAATTTAATATGACTATACAAATTGCAATTGAATCTTTAGTATAAAGTAGAATGTAAAATGCAAAAAGATATGAAGTAAAATGTAATAACATTTGATAAGAAGAAATAATTGTAATAGTCCACCACTATTGTGGGATAAATGTAAAATGTTACTTTAAGAAAAAACTATTAAAAAAAATTTAAAATTTCAGATTATTCATATAGTAGACATTATCACTGTACATGTAATGTTATGAATCCATCTTGCTAATAACAATTAACACGTGTTGCATTAAATCAATAATAGATTTGAATCATTTGACATTAAATCCACTAAAAAAACATCAATCGAAATAAGTCTATTTGAATAACATTTATATTTGGTACGGTTTAAAGTGGAACCTAATAATGAATAAATGTAGTAAAAAAAATATCAAGTTTCACGTGTATATTGAACATTCAATTAGATAATTAACAATCTCAATTAATACGCTTCTATAATGTTAGTCTCAAAAGTATATAATAACTATTACACGTACTATGAATAAAAACATTGATGTTTAAAAGAAAGTTCTCGTTCATTGTTGATCTAGGAAGTTAACAGCTTCACAAGTTGAATAATTGCGTCTTCAGTTATCATCATACTTTGAGTGGTCAGCTGTATTGCTTTCTAAAAAAATGTATTCAGTTAGATGAGTATCATGGATAAAATAAAAATAATATAAATCACCAAACTGAGACAGATGTTGAAATGAATATTACTACAAATGACTACACTAAATTGTTAGTTATAGGTAACAATTAAAATCCTAAGCAATGCTCAAACTACATAAAAAAAATTTAATATGACTATACAAATTGCAATTGAATCTTTAGTATAAAGTAGAATGTAAAATGCAAAAAGATATGAAGTAAAATGTAATAACATTTGATAAGAAGAAATAATTGTAATAGTCCACCAATATTGTGGGATAAATGTAAAATGTTACTTTAAGAAAAAACTATTAAAAAAAATTTAAAATTTCAGATTATTCATATAGTAGACATTATCACTGTACATGTAATGTTATAAATCCATCTTGCTAATAACAATTAACACGTTTTGCATTAAATCAATAATAGATTTGAATCATTTGACATTAAATCCACGAAAAAAACATCAATCGAAATAAGTCTATTTGAATAACATTAATATTTGGTACGGTTTAAAGTGGAACCTAATAATGAATAAATGTAGTAAAAAAAATATCAAGTTTCACGTGTATATTGAACATTCAATTAGATAATTAACAATCTCAATTGATACGCTTCTATAATGTTAGTATCTAAAGTATATAATAACTATTACACGTACTATGAATAAAAACATTGATGTTTAAAAGAAAGTTCTCGTTCATTGTTGATCTAGGATGTTAACAGCTTCACAAGTTAAATAATTGCGTCTTCAGTTATCATCATACTTTGAGTGGTCAGCTGTATTGCTTTCTAAAAAAATGTATTCAGTTAGATGAGTATCATGGATAAAATAAAAATAATATAAATCACCAAACTGAGACAGATGTTGAAAAGAATATTACTACAAATGACTACACTAAATTATTAGTTATAGGTAACAATTAAAATCATAAGCAATGCTCAAACTACATAAAAAAAATTTAATATTACTATACAAATTGCAATTGAATCTTTAGTATCAAGTAGAATGTAAAATGCAAAAAGCTATGAAGTAAAATGTAATAACATTTGATAAGAAGAAATAATTGTAATAGTCCACCACTATTGTGGGATAAATGTAAAATGTTACTTTAAGAAAAAACTATTAAAATAAATTTAAAATTTCAGATTATTCATATAGTAGACATTATCACTGTACATGTAATGTTATAAATCCATCTTGCTAATAACAATTAACACGTGTTGCATTAAATTAATAATAGGTTTGAATCATTTGACATTAAATCCACGAAAAAAACATTAATCGAAATAAGTCTATTTGAATAACATTAATATTTGGTACAGTTTAAAGTGGAACCTAATAATGAATAAATGTAGTAAAAAAAAAAAAGATTTTAATCGAAAACTCTAGTTGCAAGAATGGCAATATCAAGATTCACGTGTTTATTGAACATTCAATTAGATAATTAACAATCTCAATTGATACGCTTCTATAATGTTAGTATCTAAAGTATATAATAACTATTACACGTACTATGAATAAAAACATTGATGTTTAAAAGAAAGTTCTCGTTCATTGTTGATCTAGGATGTTAACAGCTTCACAAGTTGAATAATTGCGTCTTCAGTTATCATCATACTTTGAGTGGTCAGCTGTATTGCTTTCTAAAAAAATGTATTCAGTTAGATGAGTATCATGGATAAAATAAAAATAATATAAATCACCAAACTGAGACAGATGTTGAAATGAATATTACTACAAATGACTACACTAAATTATTAGTTATAGGTAACAATTAAAATCCTAAGCAATGCTCAAACTACATAAAAAAAATTTAATATTACTATACAAATTGCAATTGAATCTTTAGTATCAAGTAGAATGTAAAATGCAAAAAGATATGAAGTAAAATGTAATAACATTTGATAAGAAGAAATAATTGTAATAGTCCACCACTATTGTGGGATAAATGTAAAATGTTACTTTAAGAAAAAACTATTAAAAAAAATTTAAAATTTCAGATTATTCATATAGTAGACATTATCACTGTACATGTAATGTTATGAATCCATCTTGCTAATAACAATTAACACGTGTTGCATTAAATTAATAATAGGTTTGAATCATTTGACATTAAATCCACGAAAAAAACATCAATCGAAATAAGTCTATTTGAATAACATTAATATTTGGTACGGTTTAAAGTGGAACCTAATAATGAATAAATGTAGTAAAAAAAATATCAAGTTTCACGTGTATATTGAACATTCAATTAGATAATTAACAATCTCAATTGATACGCTTCTATAATGTTAGTATCTAAAGTATATAATAACTATTACACGTACTATGAATAAAAACATTGATGTTTAAAAGAAAGTTCTCGTTCATTGTTGATCTAGGATGTTAACAGCTTCACAAGTTAAATAATTGCGTCTTCAGTTATCATCATACTTTGAGTGGTCAGCTGTATTGCTTTCTAAAAAAATGTATTCAGTTAGATGAGTATCATGGATAAAATAAAAATAATATAAATCACCAAACTGAGACAGATGTTGAAAAGAATATTACTACAAATGACTACACTAAATTATTAGTTATAGGTAACAATTAAAATCATAAGCAATGCTCAAACTACATAAAAAAAATTTAATATTACTATACAAATTGCAATTGAATCTTTAGTATCAAGTAGAATGTAAAATGCAAAAAGCTATGAAGTAAAATGTAATAACATTTGATAAGAAGAAATAATTGTAATAGTCCACCACTATTGTGGGATAAATGTAAAATGTTACTTTAAGAAAAAACTATTAAAATAAATTTAAAATTTCAGATTATTCATATAGTAGACATTATCACTGTACATGTAATGTTATAAATCCATCTTGCTAATAACAATTAACACGTGTTGCATTAAATTAATAATAGGTTTGAATCATTTGACATTAAATCCACGAAAAAAACATTAATCGAAATAAGTCTATTTGAATAACATTAATATTTGGTACAGTTTAAAGTGGAACCTAATAATGAATAAATGTAGTAAAAAAAAAAAAGATTTTAATCGAAAACTCTAGTTGCAAGAATGGCAATATCAAGATTCACGTGTTTATTGAACATTCAATTAGATAATTAACAATCTCAATTGATACGCTTCTATAATGTTAGTATCTAAAGTATATAATAACTATTACACGTACTATGAATAAAAACATTGATGTTTAAAAGAAAGTTCTCGTTCATTGTTGATCTAGGATGTTAACAGCTTCACAAGTTGAATAATTGCGTCTTCAGTTATCATCATACTTTGAGTGGTCAGCTGTATTGCTTTCTAAAAAAATGTATTCAGTTAGATGAGTATCATGGATAAAATAAAAATAATATAAATCACCAAACTGAGACAGATGTTGAAATGAATATTACTACAAATGACTACACTAAATTATTAGTTATAGGTAACAATTAAAATCCTAAGCAATGCTCAAACTACATAAAAAAAATTTAATATTACTATACAAATTGCAATTGAATCTTTAGTATCAAGTAGAATGTAAAATGCAAAAAGATATGAAGTAAAATGTAATAACATTTGATAAGAAGAAATAATTGTAATAGTCCACCACTATTGTGGGATAAATGTAAAATGTTACTTTAAGAAAAAACTATTAAAAAAAATTTAAAATTTCAGATTATTCATATAGTAGACATTATCACTGTACATGTAATGTTATGAATCCATCTTGCTAATAACAATTAACACGTGTTGCATTAAATTAATAATAGGTTTGAATCATTTGACATTAAATCCACGAAAAAAACATCAATCGAAATAAGTCTATTTGAATAACATTAATATTTGGTACGGTTTAAAGTGGAACCTAATAATGAATAAATGTAGTAAAAAAAAAAAGATTTAATCGAAAACTCTAGTTGCAAGAATGGCAATATCAAGATCCACGTGTTTATTGAACATTCAATTAGATAATTAACAATCTCAATTGATACGCTTCTATAATGTTAGTATCTAAAGTATATAATAACTATTACACGTACTATGAATAAAAACATTGATGATTAAATGAAAGTTCTCGTTCATTGTTGATCTAGGATGTTAACAGCTTCACAAGTTGAATAATTGCGTCTTCAGTTATCATCATACTTTGAGTGGTCAGCTGTATTGCTTTCTAAAAAAATGTATTCAGTTAGATGAGTATCATGGATAAAATAAAAATAATATAAATCACCAAACTGAGACAGATGTTGAAATGAATATTACTACAAATGACTACACTAAATTATTAGTTATAGGTAACAATTAAAATCCTAAGCAATGCTCAAACTACATAAAAAAAATTTAATATTACTATACAAATTGCAATTGAATCTTTAGTATCAAGTAGAATGTAAAATGCAAAAGGATATGAAGTAAAATGTAATAACATTTGATAAGAAGAAATAATTGTAATAGTCCACCACTATTGTGGGATAAATGTAAAATGTTACTTTAAGAAAAAACTAATAAAAAAAATTTAAAATTTCAGATTATTCATATAGTAGACATTATCACTGTACATGTAATGTTATGAATCCATCTTGCTAATAACAATTAACACGTGTTGCATTAAATCAATAATAGGTTTGAATCATTTGACATTAAATCCACGAAAAAAACATCAATCGAAATAAGTCTATTTGAATA
The DNA here is from genome assembly GCA_036289425.1 of Rhopalosiphum nymphaeae. Lineage (NCBI taxonomy): Eukaryota > Metazoa > Arthropoda > Insecta > Hemiptera > Aphididae > Rhopalosiphum > Rhopalosiphum nymphaeae. Next base: position 8,958,610 of record JAZAQC010000007.1, on the reverse strand, counting down.
ACATTAATATTTGGTACGGTTTAAAGTGGAACCTTATAATGAATAAATGTAGTAAAAAAAATATCAAGATTCACGTGTTTATTGAACATTCAATTAGATAATTAACAATCTCAATTGATACGCTTCTATAATGTTAGTATCTAAAGTATATAATAACTATTACACGTACTATGAATAAAAACATTGATGTTTAATAGAAAGTTCTCTTTAATTGTTGATCTAGGATGTTAACAGCTTCACAAGTTGAATAATTGCGTCTTCAGTTATCATCATACTTTGAGTGGTCAGCTGTATTGCTTTCTAAAAAAATGTATTCAGTTAGATGAGTATCATGGATAAAATAAAAATAATATAAATCACCAAACTGAGACAGATGTTGAAATGAATATTACTACTAATGACTACACTAAATTATTAGTTATAGGTAACAATTAAAATCCTAAGCAATGCTCAAACTACATAAAAAAAATTTAATATTACTATACAAATTGCAATTGAATCTTTAGTATCAAGTAGAATGTAAAATGCAAAAGGATATGAAGTAAAATGTAATAACATTTGATAAGAAGAAATAATTGTAATAGTCCACCACTATTGAGGGATAAATGTAAAATGTTACTTTAAGAAAAAACTATTAAAAAAAATTTAAAATTTCAGATTATTCATATAGTAGACATTATCACTGTACATGTAATGTTATGAATCCATCTTGCTAATAACAATTAACACGTGTTGCATTAAATTAATAATAGGTTTGAATCATTTGACATTAAATCCACGAAAAAAACATCAATCGAAATAAGTCTATTTGAATAACATTAATATTTGGTACGGTTTAAAGTGGAACCTAATAATGAATAAATGTAGTAAAAAAAAAAAGATTTAATCGAAAACTCTAGTTGCAAGAATGGCAATATCAAGATCCACGTGTTTATTGAACATTCAATTAGATAATTAACAATCTCAATTGATACGCTTCTATAATGTTAGTATCTAAAGTATATAATAACTATTACACGTACTATGAATAAAAACATTGATGATTAAATGAAAGTTCTCGTTCATTGTTGATCTAGGATGTTAACAGCTTCACAAGTTGAATAATTGCGTCTTCAGTTATCATCATACTTTGAGTGGTCAGCTGTATTGCTTTCTAAAAAAATGTATTCAGTTAGATGAGTATCATGGATAAAATAAAAATAATATAAATCACCAAACTGAGACAGATGTTGAAATGAATATTACTACAAATGACTACACTAAATTATTAGTTATAGGTAACAATTAAAATCCTAAGCAATGCTCAAACTACATAAAAAAAATTTAATATTACTATACAAATTGCAATTGAATCTTTAGTATCAAGTAGAATGTAAAATGCAAAAGGATATGAAGTAAAATGTAATAACATTTGATAAGAAGAAATAATTGTAATAGTCCACCACTATTGTGGGATAAATGTAAAATGTTACTTTAAGAAAAAACTAATAAAAAAAATTTAAAATTTCAGATTATTCATATAGTAGACATTATCACTGTACATGTAATGTTATGAATCCATCTTGCTAATAACAATTAACACGTGTTGCATTAAATCAATAATAGGTTTGAATCATTTGACATTAAATCCACGAAAAAAACATCAATCGAAATAAGTCTATTTGAATAACATTAATATTTGGTACGGCTTAAAGTGGAACCTAATAATGAATAAATGTAGTAAAAAAAAAAAGATTTTAATCGAAAACTCTAGTTGCAAGAATGGCAATATCAAGATTCACGTGTTTATTGAACATTCAATTAGATAATTAACAATCTCAATTGATACGCTTCTATAATGTTAGTATCTAAAGTATATAATAACTATTACACGTACTATGAATAAAAACATTGATGTTTAAAAGAAAGTTCTCTTTAATTGTTGATCTAGGATGTTAACAGCTTCACAAGTTGAATAATTGCGTCTTCAGTTATCATCATACTTTGAGTGGTCAGCTGTATTGCTTTCTAAAAAAATGTATTCAGTTAGATGAGTATCATGGATAAAATAAAAATAATTTAAATCACCAAACTGAGACAGATGTTGAAATGAATATTACTACAAATGACTACACTAAATTATTAGTTATAGGTAACAATTAAAATCCTAAGCAATGCTCAAACTACATAAAAAAAATTTAATATTACTATACAAATTGCAATTGAATCTTTAGTGTCAAGTACAATTTAAATGCAAAAAGATATGAAGTAAAATGTAATAACATTTGATAAGAAGAAATAATTGTAATAGTCCACCACTATTGTAGGATAAATGTAAAATGTTACTTTAAGAAAAAACTATTAAAAAAAATTTAAAATTTCAGATTATTCATATAGTAGACATTATCACTGTACATGTAATGTTATGAATCCATCTTGCTAATAACAATTAACACGTGTTGCATTAAATTAATAATAGGTTTAAATCATTTGACATTAAATCCACGAAAAAAACATCAATCGAAATAAGTCTATTTGAATAACATTAATATTTGGTACGGTTTAAAGTGGAACCTAATAATGAATAAATGTAGTAAAAAAAAAAAGATTTAATCGAAAACTCTAGTTGCAAGAATGGCAATATCAAGATCCACGTGTTTATTGAACATTCAATTAGATAATTAACAATCTCAATTGATACGCTTCTATAATGTTAGTATCTAAAGTATATAATAACTATTACACGTACTATGAATAAAAACATTGATGTTTAAAAGAAAGTTCTCGTTCATTGTTGATCTAGGATGTTAACAGCTTCACAAGTTGAATAATTGCGTCTTCAGTTATCATCATACTTTGAGTGGTCAGCTGTATTGCTTTCTAAAAAAATGTATTCAGTTAGATGAGTATCATGGATAAAATAAAAATAATATAAATCACCAAACTGAGACAGATGTTGAAATGAACATTACTACAAATGACTACACTAAATTATTAGTTATAGGTAACAATTAAAATCCTAAGCAATGCTCAAACTACATAAAAAAAATTTAATATTACTATACAAATTGCAATTGAATCTTTAGTATCAAGTAGAATGTAAAATGCAAAAAGATATGAAGTAAAATGTAATAACATTTGATAAGAAAAATAATTGTAATAGTCCACCACTATTGTGGGATAAATGTAAAATGTTACTTTAAGAAAAAACTATTAAAAAAAATTTAAAATTTCAGATTATTCATATAGTAGACATTATCACTGTACATGTAATGTTATGAATCCATCTTGCTAATAACAATTAACACGTGTTGCATTAAATCAATAATAGGATTGAATCCTTTGACATTAAATCCACAAAAAAAACATCAATCGAAATATGTCTACTTCAATAACATTAATATTTGGTACGGTTTAAAGTGGAACCTAATAATGAATAAATGTAGTAAAAAAAATATCAAGATTCACATGTTTATTGAACATTCAATTAGATAATAACAATCTCAATTGATACGCTTCTATAATGTTAGTATCTAAAGTATATAATACCTATTACACGTACTATGAATAAAAACATTGATGTTTAAAAGAAAGTTCTCGTTCATTGTTGATCTAGGATGTTAACAGCTTCACAAGTTGAATAATTGCGTCTTCAGTTATCATCATACTTTGAGTTGTCAGCTGTATTGCTTTCTAAAAAATGTATTCAGTTAGATGAGTGTCATGGATAAAATAAAAATAATATAAATCACCAAACTGAGACAGATGTTGAAATGAATATTACTACAAATGACTACACTAAATTATTAGTTATAGGTAACAATTAAAATCCTAAGCAATGCTCAAACTACATAAAAAAAATTTAATATTACTATACAAATTGCAATTGAATTTTTAGTATCAAGTAGAATGTAAAATGCAAAAAGATATGAAGTAAAATTAATAACATTTGATAAGAAGAAATAATTGTAATAGTCCACCACTATTGTGGGATAAATGTAAAATGTTACTTTAAGAAAAAACTATTAAAAAAAATTTAAAATTTCAGATTATTCATATAGTAGACATTATCACTGTACATGTAATGTTATGAATCCATCTTGCTAATAACAATTAACACGTGTTGCATTAAATCAATAATAGGATTGAATCATTTGACATTAAATCCACGAAAAAAACATCAATCGAAATAAGTCTATTTGAATAACATTAATATTTGTTACGGTTTAAAGTGGAACCTAATAATGAATAAATGTAGTAAAAAAAAAAAGATTTAATCGAAAACTCTAGTTGCAAGAATGGCAATATCAAGATTCACGTGTTTATTGAACATTCAATTAGATAATTAACAATCTCAATTGATACGCTTCTATAATGTTAGTATCTAAAGTATATAATAACTATTACACGTACTATGAATAAAAACATTGATGTTTAAATGAAAGTTCTCGTTCATTGTTGATCTAGGATGTTAACAGCTTCACAAGTTGAATAATTGCGTCTTCAGTTATCATCATACTTTGAGTGGTCAGCTGTATTGCTTTCTAAAAAAATGTATTCAGTTAGATGAGTATCATGGATAAAATAAAAATAATTTAAATCACCAAACTGAGACAGATGTTGAAATGAATATTACTACAAATGACTACACTAAATTATTAGTTATAGGTAACAATTAAAATCCTAAGCAATGCTCAAACTACATAAAAAAAATTTAATATTACTATACAAATTGCAATTGAATCTTTAGTGTCAAGTACAATTTAAATGCAAAAAGATATGAAGTAAAATGTAATAACATTTGATAAGAAGAAATAATTGTAATAGTCCACCACTATTGTAGGATAAATGTAAAATGTTACTTTAAGAAAAAACTATTAAAAAAAATTTAAAATTTCAGATTATTCATATAGTAGACATTATCACTGTACATGTAATGTTATGAATCCATCTTGCTAATAACAATTAACACGTGTTGCATTAAATTAATAATAGGTTTAAATCATTTGACATTAAATCCACGAAAAAAACATCAATCGAAATAAGTCTATTTGAATAACATTAATATTTGGTACGGTTTAAAGTGGAACCTAATAATGAATAAATGTAGTAAAAAAAAAAAGATTTAATCGAAAACTCTAGTTGCAAGAATGGCAATATCAAGATCCACGTGTTTATTGAACATTCAATTAGATAATTAACAATCTCAATTGATACGCTTCTATAATGTTAGTATCTAAAGTATATAATAACTATTACACGTACTATGAATAAAAACATTGATGTTTAAAAGAAAGTTCTCGTTCATTGTTGATCTAGGATGTTAACAGCTTCACAAGTTGAATAATTGCGTCTTCAGTTATCATCATACTTTGAGTGGTCAGCTGTATTGCTTTCTAAAAAAATGTATTCAGTTAGATGAGTATCATGGATAAAATAAAAATAATATAAATCACCAAACTGAGACAGATGTTGAAATGAACATTACTACAAATGACTACACTAAATTATTAGTTATAGGTAACAATTAAAATCCTAAGCAATGCTCAAACTACATAAAAAAAATTTAATATTACTATACAAATTGCAATTGAATCTTTAGTATCAAGTAGAATGTAAAATGCAAAAAGATATGAAGTAAAATGTAATAACATTTGATAAGAAAAATAATTGTAATAGTCCACCACTATTGTGGGATAAATGTAAAATGTTACTTTAAGAAAAAACTATTAAAAAAAATTTAAAATTTCAGATTATTCATATAGTAGACATTATCACTGTACATGTAATGTTATGAATCCATCTTGCTAATAACAATTAACACGTGTTGCATTAAATCAATAATAGGATTGAATCCTTTGACATTAAATCCACAAAAAAAACATCAATCGAAATATGTCTACTTCAATAACATTAATATTTGGTACGGTTTAAAGTGGAACCTAATAATGAATAAATGTAGTAAAAAAAATATCAAGATTCACATGTTTATTGAACATTCAATTAGATAATAACAATCTCAATTGATACGCTTCTATAATGTTAGTATCTAAAGTATATAATACCTATTACACGTACTATGAATAAAAACATTGATGTTTAAAAGAAAGTTCTCGTTCATTGTTGATCTAGGATGTTAACAGCTTCACAAGTTGAATAATTGCGTCTTCAGTTATCATCATACTTTGAGTTGTCAGCTGTATTGCTTTCTAAAAAATGTATTCAGTTAGATGAGTGTCATGGATAAAATAAAAATAATATAAATCACCAAACTGAGACAGATGTTGAAATGAATATTACTACAAATGACTACACTAAATTATTAGTTATAGGTAACAATTAAAATCCTAAGCAATGCTCAAACTACATAAAAAAAATTTAATATTACTATACAAATTGCAATTGAATTTTTAGTATCAAGTAGAATGTAAAATGCAAAAAGATATGAAGTAAAATTAATAACATTTGATAAGAAGAAATAATTGTAATAGTCCACCACTATTGTGGGATAAATGTAAAATGTTACTTTAAGAAAAAACTATTAAAAAAAATTTAAAATTTCAGATTATTCATATAGTAGACATTATCACTGTACATGTAATGTTATGAATCCATCTTGCTAATAACAATTAACACGTGTTGCATTAAATCAATAATAGGATTGAATCATTTGACATTAAATCCACGAAAAAAACATCAATCGAAATAAGTCTATTTGAATAACATTAATATTTGTTACGGTTTAAAGTGGAACCTAATAATGAATAAATGTAGTAAAAAAAAAAAGATTTAATCGAAAACTCTAGTTGCAAGAATGGCAATATCAAGATTCACGTGTTTATTGAACATTCAATTAGATAATTAACAATCTCAATTGATACGCTTCTATAATGTTAGTATCTAAAGTATATAATAACTATTACACGTACTATGAATAAAAACATTGATGTTTAAATGAAAGTTCTCGTTCATTGTTGATCTAGGATGTTAACAGCTTCACAAGTTGAATAATTGCGTCTTCAGTTATCATCATACTTTGAGTGGTCAGCTGTATTGCTTTCTAAAAAAATGTATTCAGTTAGATGAGTGTCATGGATAAAATAAAAATAATATAAATCACCAAACTGAGACAGATGTTGAAATGAATATTACTACAAATGACTACACTAAATTATTAGTTATAGGTAACAATTAAAATCCTAAGCAATGCTCAAACTACATAAAAAAAATTTAATATTACTATACAAATTGCAATTGAATTTTTAGTATCAAGTAGAATGTAAAATGCAAAAAGATATGAAGTAAAATTAATAACATTTGATAAGAAGAAATAATTGTAATAGTCCACCACTATTGTGGGATAAATGTAAAATGTTACTTTAAGAAAAAACTATTAAAAAAAATTTAAAATTTCAGATTATTCATATAGTAGACATTATCACTGTACATGTAATGTTATGAATCCATCTTGCTAATAACAATTAACACGTGTTGCATTAAATCAATAATAGGATTGAATCATTTGACATTAAATCCACGAAAAAAACATCAATCGAAATAAGTCTATTTGATTAACATTAATATTTGGTACGGTTTAAAGTGGAACCTAATAATGAATAAATGTAGTAAAAAAAATATCAAGATTCACGTGTTTATTGAACATTCAATTAGATAATTAACAATCTCAATTGATACGCTTCTATAATGTTAGTATCTAAAGTATATAATAACTATTACACGTACTATGAATAAAAACATTGATGTTTAAAAGAAAGTTCTCGTTCATTGTTGATCTAGGATGTTAACAGCTTCACAAGTTGAATAATTGCGTCTTCAGTTATCATCATACTTTAAGTGGTCAGATGTATTGCTTTCTAAAAAAATGTATTCAGTTAGAAGAGTATCATGGATAAAATAAAAATAATATAAATCACCAAACTGAGACAGATGTTGAAATGAATATTACTACAAATGACTACACTAAATTATTAGTTATAGGTAACAATTAAAATCCTAAGCAATGCTCAAACTACATAAAAAAAATTTAATATTACTATACAAATTGCAATTGAATCTTTAGTATCAAGTAGAATGTAAAATGCAAAAAGATATGAAGTAAAAAGTAATAACATTTGATAAGAAGAAATAATTGTGATAAGTCATAAATGATAGTGATAGTCCAACACTATTGTGGGATAAATGTAAAATGTTACATTAAGAAATAAGTATTAAAATAAATTTAAAATTTCAGATTATTCATATAGTATACATTATCAATGTTTATGTAATGTTATGAATCCATCTTGCTAATAACAATTAACACGTGTTGCATTAAATCAATAATAGGTTTCAATCATTTGACATTAAATCCACGAAAAAAACATCAATCGAAATAAGTCTATTTGAATAACATTAATATTTGTTACGGTTTAAAGTGGAACCTAATAATGAATAAATGTAGTAAAAAAAAAAAGATTTAATCGAAAACTCTAGTTGCAAGAATGGCAATATCAAGATTCACGTGTTTATTGAACATTCAATTAGATAATTAACAATCTCAATTGATACGCTTCTATAATGTTAGTATCTAAAGTATATAATAACTATTACACGTACTATGAATAAAAACATTGATGTTTAAATGAAAGTTCTCGTTCATTGTTGATCTAGGATGTTAACAGCTTCACAAGTTGAATAATTGCGTCTTCAGTTATCATCATACTTTGAGTGGTCAGCTGTATTGCTTTCTAAAAAAATGTATTCAGTTAGATGAGTATCATGGATAAAATAAAAATAATATAAATCACCAAACTGAGACAGATGTTGAAATGAATATTACTACAAATGACTACACTAAATTATTAGTTATAGGTAACAATTAAAATCCTAAGCAATGCTCAAACTACATAAAAAAAATTTAATATTACTATACAAATTGCAATTGAATCTTTAGTTTCAAGTAGAATGTAAAATGCAAAAAGATATGAAGTAAAATGTAATAACATTTGATAAGAAGAAATAATTGTAATAGTCCACCACTATTGTGGGATAAATGTAAAATGTTACTTTAAGAAAAAACTATTAAAAAAAATTTTAAATTTCAGATTATTCATATAGTAGACATTATCACTGTACATGTAATGTTATGAATCCATCTTGCTAATAACAATTAACACGTGTTGCATTAAATCAATAATAGGATTGAATCATTTGACATTAAATCCACGAAAAAAACATCAATCGAAATAAGTCTATTTGAATAACATTAATATTTGGTACTGTTTAAAGTGGAACCTAATAATGAATAAATGTAGTAAAAAAAATATCAAGATTCACGTGTTTATTGAACATTCAATTAGATAATTAACAATCTCAATTGATACGCTTCTATAATGTTAGTATCTAAAGTATATAATAACTATTACACGTACTATGAATAAAAACATTGATGTTTAAAAGAAAGTTCTCGTTCATTGTTGATCTAGGATGTTAACAGCTTCACAAGTTGAATAATTGCGTCTTCAGTTATCATCATACTTTAAGTGGTCAGATGTATTGCTTTCTAAAAAAATGTATTCAGTTAGAAGAGTATCATGGATAAAATAAAAATAATATAAATCACCAAACTGAGACAGATGTTGAAATGAATATTACTACAAATGACTACACTAAATTATTAGTTATAGGTAACAATTAAAATCCTAAGCAATGCTCAAACTACATAAAAAAAATTTAATATTACTATACAAATTGCAATTGAATCTTTAGTATCAAGTAGAATGTAAAATGCAAAAAGATATGAAGTAAAAAGTAATAACATTTGATAAGAAGAAATAATTGTGATAAGTCATAAATGATAGTGATAGTCCAACACTATTGTGGGATAAATGTAAAATGTTACATTAAGAAATAAGTATTAAAATAAATTTAAAATTTCAGATTATTCATATAGTATACATTATCAATGTTTATGTAATGTTATGAATCCATCTTGCTAATAACAATTAACACGTGTTGCATTAAATCAATAATAGGTTTCAATCATTTGACATTAAATCCACGAAAAAAACATCAATCGAAATAAGTCTATTTGAATAACATTAATATTTGTTACGGTTTAAAGTGGAACCTAATAATGAATAAATGTAGTAAAAAAAAAAAGATTTAATCGAAAACTCTAGTTGCAAGAATGGCAATATCAAGATTCACGTGTTTATTGAACATTCAATTAGATAATTAACAATCTCAATTGATACGCTTCTATAATGTTAGTATCTAAAGTATATAATAACTATTACACGTACTATGAATAAAAACATTGATGTTTAAATGAAAGTTCTCGTTCATTGTTGATCTAGGATGTTAACAGCTTCACAAGTTGAATAATTGCGTCTTCAGTTATCATCATACTTTGAGTGGTCAGCTGTATTGCTTTCTAAAAAAATGTATTCAGTTAGATGAGTATCATGGATAAAATAAAAATAATATAAATCACCAAACTGAGACAGATGTTGAAATGAATATTACTACAAATGACTACACTAAATTATTAGTTATAGGTAACAATTAAAATCCTAAGCAATGCTCAAACTACATAAAAAAAATTTAATATTACTATACAAATTGCAATTGAATCTTTAGTTTCAAGTAGAATGTAAAATGCAAAAAGATATGAAGTAAAATGTAATAACATTTGATAAGAAGAAATAATTGTAATAGTCCACCACTATTGTGGGATAAATGTAAAATGTTACTTTAAGAAAAAACTATTAAAAAAAATTTTAAATTTCAGATTATTCATATAGTAGACATTATCACTGTACATGTAATGTTATGAATCCATCTTGCTAATAACAATTAACACGTGTTGCATTAAATCAATAATAGGATTGAATCATTTGACATTAAATCCACGAAAAAAACATCAATCGAAATAAGTCTATTTGAATAACATTAATATTTGGTACTGTTTAAAGTGGAACCTAATAATGAATAAATGTAGTAAAAAAAATATCAAGATTCACGTGTTTATTGAACATTCAATTAGATAATAACAATCTCAATTGATACGCTTCTATAATGTTAGTATCTAAAGTATATAATAACTATTACACGTACTATGAATAAAAACATTGATGTTTAAAAGAAAGTTCTCGTTCATTGTTGATCTAGGATGTTAACAGCTTCACAAGTTGAATAATTGCGTCTGCAGTTATCATCATACTTTGAGTGGTCAGCTGTATTGCTTTCTAAAAAAATGTATTCAGTAAGATGAGTATCATGGATAAAATAAAAATAATATAAATCACCAAACTGAGACAGATGTTGAAATGAATATTACTACAAATGACTACACTAAATTATTAGTTATAGGTAACAATTAAAATCCTAAGCAATGCTCAAACTACATAAAAAAAATTTAATATTACTATACAAATTGCAATTGAATCTTTAGTATAAAGTAGAATGTAAAATGCAAAAAGATATGAAGTAAAATGTAATAACATTTGATAAGAAGAAATAATTGTAATAGTCCACCACTATTGTGGGATAAATGTAAAATGTTACTTTAAGAAAAAACTATTAAAAAAAATTTAAAATTTCAGATTATTCATATAGTAGACATTATCACTGTACATGTAATGTTATGAATCCATCTTGCTAATAACAATTAACACGTGTTGCATTAAATCAATAATAGGTTTGAATCATTTGACATTAAATCCACGAAAAAAACATCAATCGAAATAAGTCTATTTGAATAACATTAATATTTGGTACGGTTTAAAGTGGAACCTAATAATGAATAAATGTAGTAAAAAAAATATCAAGATTCACGTGTTTATTGAACATTCAATTAGATAATAACAATCTCAATTGATACGCTTCTATAATGTTAGTATCTAAAGTATATAATAACTATTACACGTACTATGAATAAAAACATTGATGTTTAAAAGAAAGTTCTCGTTCATTGTTGATCTAGGATGTTAACAGCTTCACAAGTTGAATAATTGCGTCTGCAGTTATCATCATACTTTGTGTGGTCAGCTGTATTGCTTTCTAAAAAAATGTATTCAGTTAGATGAGTATCATGGATAAAATAAAAATAATATAAATCACCAAACTGAGACAGATGTTGAAATGAATATTACTTCAAATGACTACACTAAATTATTAGTTATAGGTAACAATTAAAATCCTAAGCAATGCTCAAACTACATAAAAAAAATTTAATATTACTATACAAATTGCAATTGAATCTTTAGTATCAAGTAGAATGTAAAATGCAAAAAGATATGAAGTAAAATGTAATAACATTTGATAAGAAGAAATAATTGTGATAAGTCATAAATGATAGTGATAGTCCACCACTATTGTGGGATAAATGTAAAATGTTACATTAAGAAATAACTATTAAAATAAATTTAAAATTTCAGATTATTCATATAGTATACATAATCAATGTTTATGTAATGTTATGAATCCATCTTGCTAATAACAATTAACACGTGTTGCATTAAATCAATAATAGGTTTGAATCATTTGACATTTAATCCATGAAAAAAACATCAATCGAAATAAGTCTATTTGAATAACATTAATATTTGGTACGGTTTAAAGTGGAACCTAATAATGAATAAATGTAGTAAAAAAAATATCAAGATTCACGTGTTTATTGAACATTCAATTAGATAATAACAATCTCAATTGATACGCTTCTATAATGTTAGTATCTAAAGTATATAATAACTATTACACGTACTATGAATAAAAACATTGATGTTTAAAAGAAAGTTCTCGTTCATTGTTGATCTAGGATGTTAACAGCTTCACAAGTTGAATAATTGCGTCTTCAGTTATCATCATACTTTGAGTGGTCAGCTGTATTGCTTTCTAAAAAATGTATTCAGTTAGATGAGTATCATGGATAAAATAAAAATAATATAAATCACCAAACTGAGACAGATGTTGAAATGAATATTACTACAAATGACTACACTAAATTATTAGTTATAGGTAACAATTAAAATCCTAAGCAATGCTCAAACTACATAAAAAAAATTTAATATTACTATACAAATTGCAATTGAATCTTCAGTATCAAGTAGAATGTAAAATGCAAAAAGATATGAAGTAAAATGTAATAACATTTGATAAGAAGAAATAATTGTGATAAGTCATAAATGATAGTGATAGTCCACCACTATTGTGGGATAAATGTAAAATGTTACATTAAGAAATAACTATTAAAATAAATTTAAAATTTCAGATTATTCATATAGTATACATTATCAATGTTTATGTAATGTTATGAATCCATCTTGCTAATAACAATTAACACGTGTTGCATTAAATCAATAATAGGTTTGAATCATTTGACATTTAATCCACGAAAAAAACATCAATCGAAATAAGTCTATTTGAATAACATTAATATTTGGTACGGTTTAAAGTGGAACCTAATAATGAATAAATGTAGTAAAAAAAATATCAAGATTCACGTGTTTATTGAACATTCAATTAGATAATAACAATCTCAATTGATACGCTTCTATAATGTTAGTATCTAAAGTATATAATAACTATTACACGTACTATGAATAAAAACATTGATGTTTAAATGAAAGTTCTCGTTCATTGTTGATCTAGGATGTTAACAGCTTCACAAGTTGAATAATTGCGTCTTCAGTTATCATCATACTTTGAGTGGTCAGCTGTATTGCTTTCTAAATAAATGTATTCAGTTAGATGAGTGTCATGGATAAAATAAAAATAATATAAATCACCAAACTGAGACAGATGTTGAAATGAATATTACTACAAATGACTACACTAAATTATTAGTTATAGGTAACAATTAAAATCCTAAGCAATGCTCAAACTACATAAAAAAAATTTAATATTACTATACAAATTGCAATTGAATTTTTAGTATCAAGTAGAATGTAAAATGCAAAAAGATATGAAGTAAAATTAATAACATTTGATAAGAAGAAATAATTGTAATAGTCCACCACTATTGTGGGATAAATGTAAAATGTTACTTTAAGAAAAAACTATTAAAATAAATTTAAAATTTCAGATTATTCATATAGTAGACATTATCACTGTACATGTAATGTTATGAATCCATCTTGCTAATAACAATTAACACGTGTTGCATTAAATCAATAATAGGATTGAATCATTTGACATTAAATCCACGAAAAAAACATCAATCGAAATAAGTCTATTTGAATAACATTAATATTTGGTACAGTTTAAAGTGGAACCTAATAATGAATAAATGTAGTAAAAAAAATATCAAGATTCACGTGTTTATTGAACATTCAATTAGATAATTAACAATCTCAATTGATACGCTTCTATAATGTTAGTATCTAAAGTATATAATAACTATTACACGTACTATGAATAAAAACATTGATGTTTAAAAGAAAGTTCTCGTTCATTGTTGATCTAGGATGTTAACAGCTTCACAAGTTGAATAATTGCGTCTTCAGTTATCATCATACTTTAAGTGGTCAGCTGTATTGCTTTCTAAAAAAATGTATTCAGTTAGATGAGTATCATGGATAAAATAAAAATAATATAAATCACCAAACTGAGACAGATGTTGAAATGAATATTACTACAAATGACTACACTAAATTATTAGTTATAGGTAACAATTAAAATCCTAAGCAATGCTCAAACTACATAAAAAAAATTTAATATTACTATACAAATTGCAATTGAATCTTTAGTATCAAGTAGAATGTAAAATGCAAAAAGATATGAAGTAAAAAGTAATAACATTTGATAAGAAGAAATAATTGTGATAAGTCATAAATGATACTGATAGTCCAACACTATTGTGGGATAAATGTAAAATGTTACATTAAGAAATAAGTATTAAAATAAATTTAAAATTTCAGATTATTCATATAGTATACATTATCAATGTTTATGTAATGTTATGAATCCATCTTGCTAATAACAATTAACACGTGTTGCATTAAATCAATAATAGGTTTCAATCATTTGACATTAAATCCACGAAAAAAACATCAATCGAAATAAGTCTATTTGAATAACATTAATATTTGTTACGGTTTAAAGTGGAACCTAATAATGAATAAATGTAGTAAAAAAAAAAAGATTTAATCGAAAACTGTAGTTGCAAGAATGGCAATATCAAGATTCACGTGTTTATTGAACATTCAATTAGATAATTAACAATCTCAATTGATACGCTTCTATAATGTTAGTATCTAAAGTATATAATAACTATTACACGTACTATGAATAAAAACATTGATGTTTAAAAGAAAGTTCTCGTTCATTGTTGATCTAGGATGTTAACAGCTTCGCAAGTTGAATAATTGCGTCTTCAGTTATCATCATACTTTGAGTGGTCAGCTGTATTGCTTTCTAAAAAAATGTATTCAGTTAGATGAGTATCATGGATAAAATAAAAATAATATAAATCACCAAACTGAGACAGATGTTGAAATGAATATTACTACAAATGACTACACTAAATTATTAGTTATAGGTAACAATTAAAATCCTAAGCAATGCTCAAACTACATAAAAAAAATTTAATATTACTATACAAATTGCAATTGAATCTTTAGTTTCAAGTAGAATGTAAAATGCAAAAAGATATGAAGTAAAATGTAATAACATTTGATAAGAAGAAATAATTGTAATAGTCCACCACTATTGTGGGATAAATGTAAAATGTTACATTAAGAAATAACTATTAAAATAAATTTAAAATTTCAGATTATTCATATAGTATACATTATCAATGTTTATGTAATGTTATGAATCCATCTTGCTAATAACAATTAACACGTGTTGCATTAAATCAATAATAGGTTTGAATCATTTGACATTTAATCCACGAAAAAAACATCAATCGAAATAAGTCTATTTGAATAACATTAATATTTGGTACGGTTTAAAGTGGAACCTAATAATGAATAAATGTAGTAAAAAAAATATCAAGATTCACGTGTTTATTGAACATTCAATTAGATAATAACAATCTCAATTGATACGCTTCTATAATGTTAGTATCTAAAGTATATAATAACTATTACACGTACTATGAATAAAAACATTGATGTTTAAATGAAAGTTCTCGTTCATTGTTGATCTAGGATGTTAACAGCTTCACAAGTTGTATAATTGCGTCTTCAGTTATCATCATACTTTGAGTGGTCAGCTGTATTGCTTTCTAAAAAAATGTATTCAGTTAGATGAGTGTCATGGATAAAATAAAAATAATATAAATCACCAAACTGAGACAGATGTTGAAATGAATATTACTACAAATGACTACACTAAATTATTAGTTATAGGTAACAATTAAAATCCTAAGCAATGCTCAAACTACATAAAAAAAATTTAATATTACTATACAAATTGCAATTGAATTTTTAGTATCAAGTAGAATGTAAAATGCAAAAAGATATGAAGTAAAATTAATAACATTTGATAAGAAGAAATAATTGTAATAGTCCACCACTATTGTGGGATAAATGTAAAATGTTACTTTAAGAAAAAACTATTAAAAAAAATTTAAAATTTCAGATTATTCATATAGTAGACATTATCACTGTACATGTAATGTTATGAATCCATCTTGCTAATAACAATTAACACGTGTTGCA
This sequence comes from Rhopalosiphum nymphaeae, assembly GCA_036289425.1. Taxonomy (NCBI): domain Eukaryota; kingdom Metazoa; phylum Arthropoda; class Insecta; order Hemiptera; family Aphididae; genus Rhopalosiphum; species Rhopalosiphum nymphaeae. The sequence continues at coordinate 8,941,964 of JAZAQC010000007.1, read as the reverse complement.
TTAAATCAATAATAGGATTGAATCATTTGACATTAAATCCACGAAAAAAACATCAATCGAAATAAGTCTATTTGAATAACATTAATATTTGGTACAGTTTAAAGTGGAACCTAATAATGAATAAATGTAGTAAAAAAAATATCAAGATTCACGTGTTTATTGAACATTCAATTAGATAATTAACAATCTCAATTGATACGCTTCTATAATGTTAGTATCTAAAGTATATAATAACTATTACACGTACTATGAATAAAAACATTGATGTTTAAAAGAAAGTTCTCGTTCATTGTTGATCTAGGATGTTAACAGCTTCACAAGTTGAATAATTGCGTCTTCAGTTATCATCATACTTTAAGTGGTCAGCTGTATTGCTTTCTAAAAAAATGTATTCAGTTAGATGAGTATCATGGATAAAATAAAAATAATATAAATCACCAAACTGAGACAGATGTTGAAATGAATATTACTACAAATGACTACACTAAATTATTAGTTATAGGTAACAATTAAAATCCTAAGCAATGCTCAAACTACATAAAAAAAATTTAATATTACTATACAAATTGCAATTGAATCTTTAGTATCAAGTAGAATGTAAAATGCAAAAAGATATGAAGTAAAAAGTAATAACATTTGATAAGAAGAAATAATTGTGATAAGTCATAAATGATAGTGATAGTCCAACACTATTGTGGGATAAATGTAAAATGTTACATTAAGAAATAAGTATTAAAATAAATTTAAAATTTCAGATTATTCATATAGTATACATTATCAATGTTTATGTAATGTTATGAATCCATCTTGCTAATAACAATTAACACGTGTTGCATTAAAACAATAATAGGTTTCAATCATTTGACATTAAATCCACGAAAAAAACATCAATCGAAATAAGTCTATTTGAATAACATTAATATTTGTTACGGTTTAAAGTGGAACCTAATAATGAATAAATGTAGTAAAAAAAAAAAGATTTAATCGAAAACTCTAGTTGCAAGAATGGCAATATCAAGATTCACGTGTTTATTGAACATTCAATTAGATAATTAACAATCTCAATTGATACGCTTCTATAATGTTAGTATCTAAAGTATATAATAACTATTACACGTACTATGAATAAAAACATTGATGTTTAAATGAAAGTTCTCGTTCATTGTTGATCTAGGATGTTAACAGCTTCACAAGTTGAATAATTGCGTCTTCAGTTATCATCATACTTTGAGTGGTCAGCTGTATTGCTTTCTAAAAAAATGTATTCAGTTAGATGAGTATCATGGATAAAATAAAAATAATATAAATCACCAAACTGAGACAGATGTTGAAATGAATATTACTACAAATGACTACACTAAATTATTAGTTATAGGTAACAATTAAAATCCTAAGCAATGCTCAAACTACATAAAAAAAATTTAATATTACTATACAAATTGCAATTGAATCTTTAGTTTCAAGTAGAATGTAAAATGCAAAAAGATATGAAGTAAAATGTAATAACATTTGATAAGAAGAAATAATTGTAATAGTCCACCACTATTGTGGGATAAATGTAAAATGTTACTTTAAGAAAAAACTATTAAAAAAAATTTTAAATTTCAGATTATTCATATAGTAGACATTATCACTGTACATGTAATGTTATGAATCCATCTTGCTAATAACAATTAACACGTGTTGCATTAAATCAATAATAGGATTGAATCATTTGACATTAAATCCACGAAAAAAACATCAATCGAAATAAGTCTATTTGAATAACATTAATATTTGGTACTGTTTAAAGTGGAACCTAATAATGAATAAATGTAGTAAAAAAAATATCAAGATTCACGTGTTTATTGAACATTCAATTAGATAATAACAATCTCAATTGATACGCTTCTATAATGTTAGTATCTAAAGTATATAATAACTATTACACGTACTATGAATAAAAACATTGATGTTTAAAAGAAAGTTCTCGTTCATTGTTGATCTAGGATGTTAACAGCTTCACAAGTTGAATAATTGCGTCTGCAGTTATCATCATACTTTGAGTGGTCAGCTGTATTGCTTTCTAAAAAAATGTATTCAGTAAGATGAGTATCATGGATAAAATAAAAATAATATAAATCACCAAACTGAGACAGATGTTGAAATGAATATTACTACAAATGACTACACTAAATTATTAGTTATAGGTAACAATTAAAATCCTAAGCAATGCTCAAACTACATAAAAAAAATTTAATATTACTATACAAATTGCAATTGAATCTTTAGTATCAAGTAGAATGTAAAATGCAAAAAGATATGAAGTAAAATGTAATAACATTTGATAAGAAGAAATAATTGTGATAAGTCATAAATGATAGTGATAGTCCACCACTATTGTGGGATAAATGTAAAATGTTACATTAAGAAATAACTATTAAAATAAATTTAAAATTTCAGATTATTCATATAGTATACATTATCAATGTTTATGTAATGTTATGAATCCATCTTGCTAATAACAATTAACACGTGTTGCATTAAATCAATAATAGATTTGAATCATTTGACAATTAATCCACGAAAAAAACATCAATCGAAATAAGTCTATTTGAATAACATTAATATTTGGTACGGTTTAAAGTGGAACCTAATAATGAATAAATGTAGTAAAAAAAATATCAAGATTCACGTGTTTATTGAACATTCAATTAGATAATAACAATCTCAATTGATACGCTTCTATAATGTTAGTATCTAAAGTATATAATAACTATTACACGTACTATGAATAAAAACATTGATGTTTAAAAGAAAGTTCTCGTTCATTGTTGATCTAGGATGTTAACAGCTTCACAAGTTGAATAATTGCGTCTGCAGTTATCATCATACTTTGAGTGGTCAGCTGTATTGCTTTCTAAAAAAATGTATTCAGTTAGATGAGTATCATGGATAAAATAAAAATAATATAAATCACCAAACTGAGACAGATGTTGAAATGAATATTACTTCAAATGACTACACTAAATTATTAGTTATAGGTAACAATTAAAATCCTAAGCAATGCTCAAACTACATAAAAAAAATTTAATATTACTATACAAATTGTAATTGAATCTTTAGTATCAAGTAGAATGTAAAATGCAAAAAGATATGAAGTAAAATGTAATAACATTTGATAAGAAGAAATAATTGTGATAAGTCATAAATGATAGTGATAGTCCACCACTATTGTGGGATAAATGTAAAATGTTACATTAAGAAATAACTATTAAAATAAATTTAAAATTTCAGATTATTCATATAGTATACATAATCAATGTTTATGTAATGTTATGAATCCATCTTGCTAATAACAATTAACACGTGTTGCATTAAATCAATAATAGGTTTGAATCATTTGACATTTAATCCATGAAAAAAACATCAATCGAAATAAGTCTATTTGAATAACATTAATATTTGGTACGGTTTAAAGTGGAACCTAATAATGAATAAATGTAGTAAAAAAAATATCAAGATTCACGTGTTTATTGAACATTCAATTAGATAATAACAATCTCAATTGATACGCTTCTATAATGTTAGTATCTAAAGTATATAATAACTATTACACGTACTATGAATAAAAACATTGATGTTTAAAAGAAAGTTCTCGTTCATTGTTGATCTAGGATGTTAACAGCTTCACAAGTTGAATAATTGCGTCTTCAGTTATCATCATACTTTGAGTGGTCAGCTGTATTGCTTTCTAAAAAATGTATTCAGTTAGATGAGTATCATGGATAATATAAAAATAATATAAATCACCAAACTGAGACAGATGTTGAAATGAATATTACTACAAATGACTACACTAAATTATTAGTTATAGGTAACAATTAAAATCCTAAGCAATGCTCAAACTACATAAAAAAAATTTAATATTACTATACAAATTGCAATTGAATCTTTAGTATCAAGTAGAATGTAAAATGCAAAAAGATATGAAGTAAAATGTAATAACATTTGATAAGAAGAAATAATTGTGATAAGTCATAAATGATAGTGATAGTCCACCACTATTGTGGGATAAATGTAAAATGTTACATTAAGAAATAACTATTAAAATAAATTTAAAATTTCAGATTATTCATATAGTATACATTATCAATGTTTATGTAATGTTATGAATCCATCTTGCTAATAACAATTAACACGTGTTGCATTAAATCAATAATAGGTTTGAATCATTTGACATTTAATCCACGAAAAAAACATCAATCGAAATAAGTCTATTTGAATAACATTAATATTTGGTACGGTTTAAAGTGGAACCTAATAATGAATAAATGTAGTAAAAAAAATATCAAGATTCACGTGTTTATTGAACATTCAATTAGATAATAACAATCTCAATTGATACGCTTCTATAATGTTAGTATCTAAAGTATATAATAACTATTACACGTACTATGAATAAAAACATTGATGTTTAAATGAAAGTTCTCGTTCATTGTTGATCTAGGATGTTAACAGCTTCACAAGTTGAATAATTGCGTCTTCAGTTATCATCATACTTTGAGTGGTCAGCTGTATTGCTTTCTAAATAAATGTATTCAGTTAGATGAGTGTCATGGATAAAATAAAAATAATATAAATCACCAAACTGAGACAGATGTTGAAATGAATATTACTACAAATGACTACACTAAATTATTAGTTATAGGTAACAATTAAAATCCTAAGCAATGCTCAAACTACATAAAAAAAATTTAATATTACTATACAAATTGCAATTGAATTTTTAGTATCAAGTAGAATGTAAAATGCAAAAAGATATGAAGTAAAATTAATAACATTTGATAAGAAGAAATAATTGTAATAGTCCACCACTATTGTGGGATAAATGTAAAATGTTACTTTAAGAAAAAACTATTAAAAAAAATTTAAAATTTCAGATTATTCATATAGTAGACATTATCACTGTACATGTAATGTTATGAATCCATCTTGCTAATAACAATTAACACGTGTTGCATTAAATCAATAATAGGATTGAATCATTTGACATTAAATCCACGAAAAAAACATCAATCGAAATAAGTCTATTTGAATAACATTAATATTTGGTACAGTTTAAAGTGGAACCTAATAATGAATAAATGTAGTAAAAAAAATATCAAGATTCACGTGTTTATTGAACATTCAATTAGATAATTAACAATCTCAATTGATACGCTTCTATAATGTTAGTATCTAAAGTATATAATAACTATTACACGTACTATGAATAAAAACATTGATGTTTAAAAGAAAGTTCTCGTTCATTGTTGATCTAGGATGTTAACAGCTTCACAAGTTGAATAATTGCGTCTTCAGTTATCATCATACTTTGAGTGGTCAGCTGTATTGCTTTCTAAAAAAATGTATTCAGTTAGATGAGTATCATGGATAAAATAAAAATAATATAAATCACCAAACTGAGACAGATGTTGAAATGAATATTACTACAAATGACTACACTAAATTATTAGTTATAGGTAACAATTAAAATCCTAAGCAATGCTCAAACTACATAAAAAAAATTTAATATTACTATACAAATTGCAATTGAATCTTTAGTATCAAGTAGAATGTAAAATGCAAAAAGATATGAAGTAAAAAGTAATAACATTTGATAAGAAGAAATAATTGTGATAAGTCATAAATGATACTGATAGTCCAACACTATTGTGGGATAAATGTAAAATGTTACATTAAGAAATAAGTATTAAAATAAATTTAAAATTTCAGATTATTCATATAGTATACATTATCAATGTTTATGTAATGTTATGAATCCATCTTGCTAATAACAATTAACACGTGTTGCATTAAATCAATAATAGGTTTCAATCATTTGACATTAAATCCACGAAAAAAACATCAATCGAAATAAGTCTATTTGAATAACATTAATATTTGTTACGGTTTAAAGTGGAACCTAATAATGAATAAATGTAGTAAAAAAAAAAAGATTTAATCGAAAACTGTAGTTGCAAGAATGGCAATATCAAGATTCACGTGTTTATTGAACATTCAATTAGATAATTAACAATCTCAATTGATACGCTTCTATAATGTTAGTATCTAAAGTATATAATAACTATTACACGTACTATGAATAAAAACATTGATGTTTAAATGAAAGTTCTCGTTCATTGTTGATCTAGGATGTTAACAGCTTCGCAAGTTGAATAATTGCGTCTTCAGTTATCATCATACTTTGAGTGGTCAGCTGTATTGCTTTCTAAAAAAATGTATTCAGTTAGATGAGTATCATGGATAAAATAAAAATAATATAAATCACCAAACTGAGACAGATGTTGAAATGAATATTACTACAAATGACTACACTAAATTATTAGTTATAGGTAACAATTAAAATCCTAAGCAATGCTCAAACTACATAAAAAAAATTTAATATTACTATACAAATTGCAATTGAATCTTTAGTTTCAAGTAGAATGTAAAATGCAAAAAGATATGAAGTAAAATGTAATAACATTTGATAAGAAGAAATAATTGTAATAGTCCACCACTATTGTGGGATAAATGTAAAATGTTACATTAAGAAATAACTATTAAAATAAATTTAAAATTTCAGATTATTCATATAGTATACATTATCAATGTTTATGTAATGTTATGAATCCATCTTGCTAATAACAATTAACACGTGTTGCATTAAATCAATAATAGGTTTGAATCATTTGACATTTAATCCACGAAAAAAACATCAATCGAAATAAGTCTATTTGAATAACATTAATATTTGGTACGGTTTAAAGTGGAACCTAATAATGAATAAATGTAGTAAAAAAAATATCAAGATTCACGTGTTTATTGAACATTCAATTAGATAATAACAATCTCAATTGATACGCTTCTATAATGTTAGTATCTAAAGTATATAATAACTATTACACGTACTATGAATAAAAACATTGATGTTTAAATGAAAGTTCTCGTTCATTGTTGATCTAGGATGTTAACAGCTTCACAAGTTGTATAATTGCGTCTTCAGTTATCATCATACTTTGAGTGGTCAGCTGTATTGCTTTCTAAAAAAATGTATTCAGTTAGATGAGTGTCATGGATAAAATAAAAATAATATAAATCACCAAACTGAGACAGATGTTGAAATGAATATTACTACAAATGACTACACTAAATTATTAGTTATAGGTAACAATTAAAATCCTAAGCAATGCTCAAACTACATAAAAAAAATTTAATATTACTATACAAATTGCAATTGAATTTTTAGTATCAAGTAGAATGTAAAATGCAAAAAGATATGAAGTAAAATTAATAACATTTGATAAGAAGAAATAATTGTAATAGTCCACCACTATTGTGGGATAAATGTAAAATGTTACTTTAAGAAAAAACTATTAAAAAAAATTTAAAATTTCAGATTATTCATATAGTAGACATTATCACTGTACATGTAATGTTATGAATCCATCTTGCTAATAACAATTAACACGTGTTGCATTAAATCAATAATAGGATTGAATCATTTGACATTAAATCCACGAAAAAAACATCAATCGAAATAAGTCTATTTGAATAACATTAATATTTGGTACAGTTTAAAGTGGAACCTAATAATGAATAAATGTAGTAAAAAAAATATCAAGATTCACGTGTTTATTGAACATTCAATTAGATAATTAACAATCTCAATTGATACGCTTCTATAATGTTAGTATCTAAAGTATATAATAACTATTACACGTACTATGAATAAAAACAATGATGTTTAAAAGAAAGTTCTCGTTCATTGTTGATCTAGGATGTTAACAGCTTCACAAGTTGAATAATTGCGTCTTCAGTTATCATCATACTTTAAGTGGTCAGCTGTATTGCTTTCTAAAAAAATGTATTCAGTTAGATGAGTATCATGGATAAAATAAAAATAATATAAATCACCAAACTGAGACAGATGTTGAAATGAATATTACTACAAATGACTACACTAAATTATTAGTTATAGGTAACAATTAAAATCCTAAGCAATGCTCAAACTACATAAAAAAAATTTAATATTACTATACAAATTGCAATTGAATCTTTAGTATCAAGTAGAATGTAAAATGCAAAAAGATATGAAGTAAAAAGTAATAACATTTGATAAGAAGAAATAATTGTGATAAGTCATAAATGATAGTGATAGTCCAACACTATTGTGGGATAAATGTAAAATGTTACATTAAGAAATAAGTATTAAAATAAATTTAAAATTTCAGATTATTCATATAGTATACATTATCAATGTTTATGTAATGTTATGAATCCATCTTGCTAATAACAATTAACACGTGTTGCATTAAATCAATAATAGGTTTCAATCATTTGACATTAAATCCACGAAAAAAACATCAATCGAAATAAGTCTATTTGAATAACATTAATATTTGTTACGGTTTAAAGTGGAACCTAATAATGAATAAATGTAGTAAAAAAAAAAAGATTTAATCGAAAACTCTAGTTGCAAGAATGGCAATATCAAGATTCACGTGTTTATTGAACATTCAATTAGATAATTAACAATCTCAATTGATACGCTTCTATAATGTTAGTATCTAAAGTATATAATAACTATTACACGTACTATGAATAAAAACATTGATGTTTAAATGAAAGTTCTCGTTCATTGTTGATCTAGGATGTTAACAGCTTCACAAGTTGAATAATTGCGTCTTCAGTTATCATCATACTTTGAGTGGTCAGCTGTATTGCTTTCTAAAAAAATGTATTCAGTTAGATGAGTATCATGGATAAAATAAAAATAATATAAATCACCAAACTGAGACAGATGTTGAAATGAATATTACTACAAATGACTACACTAAATTATTAGTTATAGGTAACAATTAAAATCCTAAGCAATGCTCAAACTACATAAAAAAAATTTAATATTACTATACAAATTGCAATTGAATATTTAGTTTCAAGTAGAATGTAAAATGCAAAAAGATATGAAGTAAAATGTAATAACATTTGATAAGAAGAAATAATTGTAATAGTCCACCACTATTGTGGGATAAATGTAAAATGTTACTTTAAGAAAAAACTATTAAAAAAAATTTAAAATTTCAGATTATTCATATAGTAGACATTATCACTGTACATGTAATGTTATGAATCCATCTTGCTAATAACAATTAACACGTGTTGCATTAAATCAATAATAGGTTTGAATCATTTGACATTTAATCCACGAAAAAAACATCAATCGAAATAAGTCTATTTGAATAACATTAATATTTGGTACGGTTTAAAGTGGAACCTAATAATGAATAAATGTAGTAAAAAAAATATCAAGATTCACGTGTTTATTGAACATTCAATTAGATAATAACAATCTCAATTGATACGCTTCTATAATGTTAGTATCTAAAGTATATAATAACTATTACACGTACTATGAATAAAAACATTGATGTTTAAAAGAAAGTACTCGTTCATTGTTGATCTAGGATGTTAACAGCTTCACAAGCTGAATAATTGCGTCTGCAGTTATCATCATACTTTGAGTTGTCAGCTGTATTGCTTTCTAAAAAAATGTATTCAGTTAGATGAGTATCATGGATAAAATAAAAATAATATAAATCACCAAACTGAGACAGATGTTGAAATGAATATTACTACAAATGACTACACTAAATTATTAGTTATAGGTAACAATTAAAATCCTAAGCAATGCTCAAACTACATAAAAAAAATTTAATATTACTATACAAATTGCAATTGAATCTTTAGTATCAAGTAGAATGTAAAATGCAAAAAGATATGAAGTAAAATGTAATAACATTTGATAAGAAGAAATAATTGTGATAAGTCATAAATGATAGTGATAGTCCACCACTATTGTGGGATAAATGTAAAATGTTACATTAAGAAATAACTATTAAAATAAATTTAAAATTTCAGATTATTCATATAGTATACATTATCAATGTTTATGTAATGTTATGAATCCATCTTGCTAATAACAATTAACACGTGTTGCATTAAATCAATAATGGGTTTGAATCATTTGACATTTAATCCACGAAAAAAACATCAATCGAAATAAGTCTATTTGAATAACATTAATATTTGGTACGGTTTAAAGTGGAACCTAATAATGAATAAATGTAGTAAAAAAAATATCAAGATTCACGTGTTTATTGAACATTCAATTAGATAATAACAATCTCAATTGATACGCTTCTATAATGTTAGTATCTAAAGTATATAATAACTATTACACGTACTATGAATAAAAACATTGATGTTTAAAAGAAAGTACTCGTTCATTGTTGATCTAGGATGTTAACAGCTTCACAAGCTGAATAATTGCGTCTGCAGTTATCATCATACTTTAAGTGGTCAGCTGTATTGCTTTCTAAAAAAATGTATTCAGTTAGATGAGTATCATGGATAAAATAAAAATAATATAAATCACCAAACTGAGACAGATGTTGAAATGAATATTACTACAAATGACTACACTAAATTATTAGTTATAGGTAACAATTAAAATCCTAAGCAATGCTCAAACTACATAAAAAAAATTTAATATTACTATACAAATTGCAATTGAATCTTTAGTATCAAGTAGAATGTAAAATGCAAAAAGATATGAAGTAAAAAGTAATAACATTTGATAAGAAGAAATAATTGTGATAAGTCATAAATGATAGTGATAGTCCAACACTATTGTGGGATAAATGTAAAATGTTACATTAAGAAATAAGTATTAAAATAAATTTAAAATTTCAGATTATTCATATAGTATACATTATCAATGTTTATGTAATGTTATGAATCCATCTTGCTAATAACAATTAACACGTGTTGCATTAAATCAATAATAGGTTTCAATCATTTGACATTAAATCCACGAAAAAAACATCAATCGAAATAAGTCTATTTGAATAACATTAATATTTGTTACGGTTTAAAGTGGAACCTAATAATGAATAAATGTAGTAAAAAAAAAAAGATTTAATCGAAAACTCTAGTTGCAAGAATGGCAATATCAAGATTCACGTGTTTATTGAACATTCAATTAGATAATTAACAATCTCAATTGATACGCTTCTATAATGTTAGTATCTAAAGTATATAATAACTATTACACGTACTATGAATAAAAACATTGATGTTTAAATGAAAGTTCTCGTTCATTGTTGATCTAGGATGTTAACAGCTTCACAAGTTGAATAATTGCGTCTTCAGTTATCATCATACTTTGAGTGGTCAGCTGTATTGCTTTCTAAAAAAATGTATTCAGTTAGATGAGTATCATGGATAAAATAAAAATAATATAAATCACCAAACTGAGACAGATGTTGAAATGAATATTACTACAAATGACTACACTAAATTATTAGTTATAGGTAACAATTAAAATCCTAAGCAATGCTCAAACTACATAAAAAAAATTTAATATTACTATACAAATTGCAATTGAATATTTAGTTTCAAGTAGAATGTAAAATGCAAAAAGATATGAAGTAAAATGTAATAACATTTGATAAGAAGAAATAATTGTAATAGTCCACCACTATTGTGGGATAAATGTAAAATGTTACTTTAAGAAAAAACTATTAAAAAAAATTTAAAATTTCAGATTATTCATATAGTAGACATTATCACTGTACATGTAATGTTATGAATCCATCTTGCTAATAACAATTAACACGTGTTGCATTAAATCAATAATAGGTTTGAATCATTTGACATTTAATCCACGAAAAAAACATCAATCGAAATAAGTCTATTTGAATAACATTAATATTTGGTACGGTTTAAAGTGGAACCTAATAATGAATAAATGTAGTAAAAAAAATATCAAGATTCACGTGTTTATTAAACATTCAATTAGATAATAACAATCTCAATTGATACGCTTCTATAATGTTAGTATCTAAAGTATATAATAACTATTACACGTACTATGAATAAAAACATTGATGTTTAAAAGAAAGTACTCGTTCATTGTTGATCTAGGATGTTAACAGCTTCACAAGCTGAATAATTGCGTCTGCAGTTATCATCATACTTTGAGTTGTCAGCTGTATTGCTTTCTAAAAAAATGTATTCAGTTAGATGAGTATCATGGATAAAATAAAAATAATATAAATCACCAAACTGAGACAGATGTTGAAATGAATATTACTACAAATGACTACACTAAATTATTAGTTATAGGTAACAATTAAAATCCTAAGCAATGCTCAAACTACATAAAAAAAATTTAATATTACTATACAAATTGCAATTGAATCTTTAGTATCAAGTAGAATGTAAAATGCAAAAAGATATGAAGTAAAATGTAATAACATTTGATAAGAAGAAATAATTGTGATAAGTCATAAATGATAGTGATAGTCCACCACTATTGTGGGATAAATGTAAAATGTTACATTAAGAAATAACTATTAAAATAAATTTAAAATTTCAGATTATTCATATAGTATACATAATCAATGTTTATGTAATGTTATGAATCCATCTTGCTAATAACAATTAACACGTGTTGCATTAAATCAATAATAGGTTTGAATCATTTGACATTTAATCCACGAAAAAAACATCAATCGAAATAAGTCTATTTGAATAACATTAATATTTGGTACGGTTTAAAGTGGAACCTAATAATGAATAAATGTAGTAAAAAGAATATCAAGATTCACGTGTTTATTGAACATTCAATTAGATAATAACAATCTCAATTGATACGCTTCTATAATGTTAGTATCTAAAGTATATAATAACTATTACACGTACTATGAATAAAAACATTGATGTTTAAAAGAAAGTTCTCGTTCATTGTTGATCTAGGATGTTAACGGCTTCACAAGTTGAATAATTGCGTCTTCAGTTATCATCATACTTTGAGTGGTCAGCTGTATTGCTTTCTAAAAAATGTATTCAGTTAGATGAGTATCATGGATAAAATAAAAATAATATAAATCACCAAACTGAGACAGATGTTGAAATGAATATTACTACAAATGACTACACTAAATTATTAGTTATAGGTAACAATTAAAATCCTAAGCAATGCTCAAACTACATAAAAAAAATTTAATATTACTATACAAATTGCAATTGAATCTTTAGTATCAAGTAGAATGTAAAATGCAAAAAGATATGAAGTAAAATGTAATAACATTTGATAAGAAGAAATAATTGTGATAAGTCATAAATGATAGTGATAGTCCACAACTATTGTGGGATAAATGTAAAATGTTACATTAAGAAATAACTATTAAAATAAATTTAAAATTTCAGATTATTCATATAGTATACATTATCAATGTTTATGTAATGTTATGAATCCATCTTGCTAATAACAATTAACACGTGTTGCATTAAATCAATAATAGGTTTGAATCATTTGACATTTAATCCACGAAAAAAACATCAATCGAAATAAGTCTATTTGAATAACATTAATATTTGGTACGGTTTAAAGTGGAACCTAATAATGAATAAATGTAGTAAAAAAAATATCAAGATTCACGTGTTTATTGAACATTCAATTAGATAATAACAATCTCAATTGATACGCTTCTATAATGTTAGTATCTAAAGTATATAATAACTATTACACGTACTATGAATAAAAACATTGATGTTTAAAAGAAAGTACTCGTTCATTGTTGATCTAGGATGTTAACAGCTTCACAAGCTGAATAATTGCGTCTGCAGTTATCATCATACTTTGAGTTGTCAGCTGTATTGCTTTCTAAAAAAATGTATTCAGTTAGATGAGTATCATGGATAAAATAAAAATAATATAAATCACCAAACTGAGACAGATGTTGAAATGAATATTACTACAAATGACTACACTAAATTATTAGTTATAGGTAACAATTAAAATCCTAAGCAATGCTCAAACTACATAAAAAAAATTTAATATTACTATACAAATTGCAATTGAATCTTTAGTATCAAGTAGAATGTAAAATGCAAAAAGATATGAAGTAAAATGTAATAACATTTGATAAGAAGAAATAATTGTGATAAGTCATAAATGATAGTGATAGTCCACCACTATTGTGGGATAAATGTAAAATGTTACATTAAGAAATAACTATTAAAATAAATTTAAAATTTCAGATTATTTATATAGTATACATAATCAATGTTTATGTAATGTTATGAATCCATCTTGCTAATAACAATTAACACGTGTTGCATTAAATCAATAATAGGTTTGAATCATTTGACATTTAATCCACGAAAAAAACATCAATCGAAATAAGTCTATTTGAATAACATTAATATTTGGTACGGTTTAAAGTGGAACCTAATAATGAATAAATGTAGTAAAAAAAATATCAAGATTAACGTGTTTATTGAACATTCAATTAGATAATAACAATCTCAATTGATACGCTTCTATAATGTTAGTATCTAAAGTATATAATAACTATTACACGTACTATGAATAAAAACATTGATGTTTAAATGAAAGTTCTCGTTCATTGTTGATCTAGGATGTTAACAGCTTCACAAGTTGAATAATTGCGTCTTCAGTTATCATCATACTTTGAGTGGTCAGCTGTATTGCTTTCTAAAAAAATGTATTCAGTTAGATGAGTATCATGGATAAAATAAAAATAATATAAATCACCAAACTGAGACAGATGTTGAAATGAATATTATTACAAATGACTACACTAAATTATTAGTTATAGGTAACAATTAAAATCCTAAGCAATGCTCAAACTACATAAAAAAAATTTAATATTACTATACAAATTGCAATTCAATCTTTAGTATCAAGTAGAATGTAAAATGCAAAATATATGAAGTAAAATGTAATAACATTTGATAAGAAGAAATAATTGTAATAGTCCACCACTATTGTGGGATAAATGTAAAATGTTACTTTAAGAAAAAACTATTAAAAAAAATTTAAAATTTCAGATTATTCATATAGTAGACATTATCACTGTACATGTAATGTTATGAATCTATCTTGCTAATAACAATTAACACGTGTTGCATTAAATCAATAATAGGATTGAATCATTTGACATTAAATCCACGAAAAAAACATCAATCGAAATAAGTCTATTTGAATAACATTAATATTTGGTACGGTTTAAAGTGGAACCTAATAATGAATAAATGTAGTAAAAAAAATATCAAGATTCACGTGTTTATTGAACATTCAATTAGATAATAACAATCTCAATTGATACGCTTCTATAATGTTAGTATCTAAAGTATATAATAACTATTACACGTACTATGAATAAAAACATTGATGTTTAAAAGAAAGTTCTCGTTCATTGTTGATCTAGGATGTTAACAGCTTCACAAGTTGAATAATTGCGTCTTCAGTTATCATCATACTTTGAGTGGTCAGCTGTATTGCTTTCTAAAAAAATGTATTCAGTTAGATGAGTATCATGGATAAAATAAAAATAATATAAATCACCAAACTGAGACAGATGTTGAAATGAATATTACTACAAATGACTACACTAAATATTTAGTTATAGGTAACAATTAAAATCCTAAGCAATGCTCAAACTACATAAAAAAAATTTAATATTACTATACAAATTGCAATTGAATCTTTAGTATCAAGTAGAATGTAAAATGCAAAAAGATATGAAGTAAAATGTAATAACATTTGATAAGAAGAAATAATTGTAATAGTCCACCACTATTGTGGGATAAATGTAAAATGTTACTTTAAGAAAAAACTATTAAAAAAAATTTAAAATTTCAGATTATTCATATAGTAGACATTATCACTGTACATGTAATGTTATGAATCCATCTTGCTAATAACAATTAACACGTGTTGCATTAAATCAATAATAGGATTGAATCATTTGACATTAAATCCACGAAAAAAACATCAATCGAAATAAGTCTATTTGAATAACATTAATATTTGGTACGGTTTAAAGTGGAACCTAATAATGAATAAATGTAGTAAAAAAAATATCAAGATTCACGTGTTTATTGAACATTCAATTAGATAATAACAATCTCAATTGATACGCTTCTATAATGTTAGTATCTAAAGTATATAATAACTATTACACGTACTATGAATAAAAACATTGATGTTTAAAAGAAAGTTCTCGTTCATTGTTGATCTAGGATGTTAACAGCTTCACAAGTTGAATAATTGCGTCTTCAGTTATCATCATACTTTCAGTGGTCAGCTGTATTGCTTTCTAAAAAAATGTATTCAGTTAGATGAGTATCATGGATAAAATAAAAATAATATAAATCACCAAACTGAGACAGATGTTGAAATGAATATTACTACAAATGACTACACTAAATTATTAGTTATAGGTAACAATTAAAATCCTAAGCAATGCTCAAACTACATAAAAAAAATTTAATATTACTATACAAATTGCAATTGAATCTTTAGTATCAAGTAGAATGTAAAATGCAAAAAGATATGAAGTAAAAAGTAATAACATTTGATAAGAAGAAATAATTGTGATAAGTCATAAATGATAGTGATAGTCCACCACTATTGTGGGATAAATGTAAAATGTTACATTAAGAAATAACTATTAAAATAAATTTAAAATTTCAGATTATTCATATAGTATACATTATCAATGTTTATGTAATGTTATGAATCCATCTTGCTAATAACAATTAACACGTGTTGCATTAAATCAATAATAGGTTTGAATCATTTGACATTTAATCCACGAAAAAAACATCAATCGAAATAAGTCTATTTGAATAACATTAATATTTGGTACGGTTTAAAGTGGAACCTAATAATGAATAAATGTAGTAAAAAAAATATCAAGATTCACGTGTTTATTGAACATTCAATTAGATAATAACAATCTCAATTGATACGCTTCTATAATGTTAGTATCTAAAGTATATAATAACTATTACACGTACTATGAATAAAAACATTGATGTTTAAAAGAAAGTACTCGTTCATTGTTGATCTAGGATGTTAACAGCTTCACAAGCTGAATAATTGCGTCTGCAGTTATCATCATACTTTGAGTTGTCAGCTGTATTGCTTTCTAAAAAAATGTATTCAGTTAGATGAGTATCATGGATAAAATAAAAATAATATAAATCACCAAACTGAGACAGATGTTGAAATGAATATTACTACAAATGACTACACTAAATTATTAGTTATAGGTAACAATTAAAATCCTAAGCAATGCTCAAACTACATAAAAAAAATTTAATATTACTATACAAATTGCAATTGAATCTTTAGTATCAAGTAGAATGTAAAATGCAAAAAGATATGAAGTAAAATGTAATAACATTTGATAAGAAGAAATAATTGTGATAAGTCATAAATGATAGTGATAGTCCACCACTATTGTGGGATAAATGTAAAATGTTACATTAAGAAATAACTATTAAAATAAATTTAAAATTTCAGATTATTTATATAGTATACATAATCAATGTTTATGTAATGTTATGAATCCATCTTGCTAATAACAATTAACACGTGTTGCATTAAATCAATAATAGGTTTGAATCATTTGACATTTAATCCACGAAAAAAACATCAATCGAAATAAGTCTATTTGAATAACATTAATATTTGGTACGGTTTAAAGTGGAACCTAATAATGAATAAATGTAGTAAAAAAAATATCAAGATACACGTGTTTATTGAACATTCAATTAGATAATAACAATCTCAATTGATACGCTTCTATAATGTTAGTATCTAAAGTATATAATAACTATTACACGTACTATGAATAAAAACATTGATGTTTAAATGAAAGTTCTCGTTCATTGTTGATCTAGGATGTTAACAGCTTCACAAGTTGAATAATTGCGTCTTCAGTTATCATCATACTTTGAGTGGTCAGCTGTATTGCTTTCTAAAAAAATGTATTCAGTTAGATGAGTATCATGGATAAAATAAAAATAATATAAATCACCAAACTGAGACAGATGTTGAAATGAATATTATTACAAATGACTACACTAAATTATTAGTTATAGGTAACAATTAAAATCCTAAGCAATGCTCAAACTACATAAAAAAAATTTAATATTACTATACAAATTGCAATTCAATCTTTAGTATCAAGTAGAATGTAAAATGCAAAATATATGAAGTAAAATGTAATAACATTTGATAAGAAGAAATAATTGTAATAGTCCACCACTATTGTGGGATAAATGTAAAATGTTACTTTAAGAAAAAACTATTAAAAAAAATTTAAAATTTCAGATTATTCATATAGTAGACATTATCACTGTACATGTAATGTTATGAATCTATCTTGCTAATAACAATTAACACGTGTTGCATTAAATCAATAATAGGATTGAATCATTTGACATTAAATCCACGAAAAAAACATCAATCGAAATAAGTCTATTTGAATAACATTAATATTTGGTACGGTTTAAAGTGGAACCTAATAATGAATAAATGTAGTAAAAAAAATATCAAGATTCACGTGTTTATTGAACATTCAATTAGATAATAACAATCTCAATTGATACGCTTCTATAATGTTAGTATCTAAAGTATATAATAACTATTACACGTACTATGAATAAAAACATTGATGTTTAAAAGAAAGTTCTCGTTCATTGTTGATCTAGGATGTTAACAGCTTCACAAGTTGAATAATTGCGTCTTCAGTTATCATCATACTTTGAGTGGTCAGCTGTATTGCTTTCTAAAAAAATGTATTCAGTTAGATGAGTATCATGGATAAAATAAAAATAATATAAATCACCAAACTGAGACAGATGTTGAAATGAATATTACTACAAATGACTACACTAAATATTTAGTTATAGGTAACAATTAAAATCCTAAGCAATGCTCAAACTACATAAAAAAAATTTAATATTACTATACAAATTGCAATTGAATCTTTAGTATCAAGTAGAATGTAAAATGCAAAAAGATATGAAGTAAAATGTAATAACATTTGATAAGAAGAAATAATTGTAATAGTCCACCACTATTGTGGGATAAATGTAAAATGTTACTTTAAGAAAAAACTATTAAAAAAAATTTAAAATTTCAGATTATTCATATAGTAGACATTATCACTGTACATGTAATGTTATGAATCCATCTTGCTAATAACAATTAACACGTGTTGCATTAAATCAATAATAGGATTGAATCATTTGACATTAAATCCACGAAAAAAACATCAATCGAAATAAGTCTATTTGAATAACATTAATATTTGGTACGGTTTAAAGTGGAACCTAATAATGAATAAATGTAGTAAAAAAAATATCAAGATTCACGTGTTTATTGAACATTCAATTAGATAATAACAATCTCAATTGATACGCTTCTATAATGTTAGTATCTAAAGTATATAATAACTATTACACGTACTATGAATAAAAACATTGATGTTTAAAAGAAAGTTCTCGTTCATTGTTGATCTAGGATGTTAACAGCTTCACAAGTTGAATAATTGCGTCTTCAGTTATCATCATACTTTGAGTGGTCAGCTGTATTGCTTTCTAAAAAAATGTATTCAGTTAGATGAGTATCATGGATAAAATAAAAATAATATAAATCACCAAACTGAGACAGATGTTGAAATGAATATTACTACAAATGACTACACTAAATTATTAGTTATAGGTAACAATTAAAATCCTAAGCAATGCTCAAACTACATAAAAAAAATTTAATATTACTATACAAATTGCAATTGAATCTTTAGTATCAAGTAGAATGTAAAATGCAAAAAGATATGAAGTAAAAAGTAATAACATTTGATAAGAAGAAATAATTGCAATAGTCCACCACTATTGTGGGATAAATGTAAAATGTTACTTTAAGAAAAAACTATTAAAAAAAATTTAAAATTTCAGATTATTCATATAGTAGACATTATCACTGTACATGTAATGTTATGAATCCATCTTGCTAATAACAATTAACACGTGTTGCATTAAATCAATAATAGGATTGAATCATTTGACATTAAATCCACGAAAAAAACATCAATCGAAATAAGTCTATTTGAATAACATTAATATTTGGTACGGTTTAAAGTGGAACCTAATAATGAATAACTGTAGTAAAAAAAATATCAAGATTCACGTGTTTATTGAACATTCAATTAGATAATAACAATCTCAATTGATACGCTTCTATAATGTTAGTATCTAAAGTATATAATAACTATTACACGTACTATGAATAAAAACATTGATGTTTAAAAGAAAGTTCTCGTTCATTGTTGATCTAGGATGTTAACAGCTTCACAAGTTGAATAATTGCGTCTTCAGTTATCATCATACTTTGAGTGGTCAGCTGTATTGCTTTCTAAAAAAATGTATTCAGTTAGATGAGTATCATGGATAAAATAAAAATAATATAAATCACCAAACTGAGACAGATGTTGAAATGAATATTATTACAAATGACTACACTAAATTATTAGTTATAGGTAACAATTAAAATCCTAAGCAATGCTCAAACTACATAAAAAAAATTTAATATTACTATACAAATTGCAATTGAATCTTTAGTATCAAATAGAATGTAAAATGCAAAAAGATATGAAGTAAAATGTAATAACATTTGATAAGAAGAAATAATTGTAATAGTCCACCACTATTGTGGGATAAATGTAAAATGTTACTTTAAGAAAAAACTATTAAAAAAAATTTAAAATTTCAGATTATTCATATAGTAGACATTATCACTGTACATGTAATGTTATGAATCCATCTTGCTAATAACAATTAACACGTGTTGCATTAAATCAATAATAGGATTGAATCATTTGACATTAAATCCACGAAAAAAACATCAATCGAAATAAGTCTATTTGAATAACATTAATATTTGGTACGGTTTAAAGTGGAACCTAATAATGAATAAATGTAGTAAAAAAAATATCAAGATTCACGTGTTTATTGAACATTCAATTAGATAATTAACAATCTCAATTGATACGCTTCTATAATGTTAGTATCTAAAGTATATAATAACTATTACACGTACTATGAATAAAAACATTGATGTTTAAAAGAAAGTTCTCGTTCATTGTTGATCTAGGATGTTAACAGCTTCACAAGTTGAATAATTGCGTCTTCAGTTATCATCATACTTTGAGTGGTCAGCTGTATTGCTTTCTAAAAAAATGTATTCAGTTAGATGAGTATCATGGATAAAATAAAAATAATATAAATCACCAAACTGAGACAGATGTTGAAATGAATATTACTACAAATGACTACACTAAATTATTAGTTATAGGTAACAATTAAAATCCTAAGCAATGCTCAAACTACATAAAAAAAATTTAATATTACTATACAAATTGCAATTGAATCTTTAGTATCAAGTAGAATGTAAAATGCAAAAAGATATGAAGTAAAATGTAATAACATTTGATAAGAAGAAATAATTGTAATAGTCCACAACTATTGTGGGATAAATGTAAAATGTTACTTTAAGAAAAAACTATTAAAAAAAATTTAAAATTTCAGATTATTCATATAGTAGACATTATCACTGTACATGTAATGTTATGAATCCATCTTGCTAATAACAATTAACACGTGTTGCATTAAATCAATAATAGGATTGAATCATTTGACATTAAATCCACGAAAAAAACATCAATCGAAATAAGTCTATTTGAATAACATTAATATTTGGTACGGTTTAAAGTGGAACCTAATAATGAATAAATGTAGTAAAAAAAATATCAAGATTCACGTGTTTATTGAACATTCAATTAGATAATAACAATCTCAATTGATACGCTTCTATAATGTTAGTATCTAAAGTATATAATAACTATTACACGTACTATGAATAAAAACATTGATGTTTAAAAGAAAGTTCTCGTTCATTGTTGATCTAGGATGTTAACAGCTTCACAAGTTGAATAATTGCGTCTTCAGTTATCATCATACTTTGAGTGGTCAGCTGTATTGCTTACTAAAAAAATGTATTCAGTTAGATGAGTATCATGGATAAAATAAAAATAATATAAATCACCAAACTGAGACAGATGTTGAAATGAATATTACTACAAATGACTACACTAAATTATTAGTTATAGGTAACAATTAAAATCCTAAGCAATGCTCAAACTACATAAAAAAAATTTAATATTACTATACAAATTGCAATTGAATCTTTAGTATCAAGTAGAATGTAAAATGCAAAAAGATATGAAGTAAAATGTAATAACATTTGATAAGAAGAAATAATTGTAATAGTCCACCACTATTGTGGGATAAATGTAAAATGTTACTTTAAGAAAAAACTATTAAAAAAAATTTAAAATTTCAGATTATTCATATAGTAGACATTATCACTGTACATGTAATGTTATGAATCCATCTTGCTAATAACAATTAACACGTGTTGCATTAAATCAATAATAGGATTGAATCATTTGACATTAAATCCACGAAAAAAACATCAATCGAAATAAGTCTATTTGAATAACATTAATATTTGGTACGGTTTAAAGTGGAACCTAATAATGAATAAATGTAGTAAAAAAAATATCAAGATTCACGTGTTTATTGAACATTCAATTAGATAATAACAATCTCAATTGATACGCTTCTATAATGTTAGTATCTAAAGTATATAATAACTATTACACGTACTATGAATAAAAACATTGATGTTTAAAAGAAAGTTCTCGTTCATTGTTGATCTAGGATGTTAACAGCTTCACAAGCTGAATAATTGCGTCTGCAGTTATCATCATACTTTGAGTGGTCAGCTGTATTGCTTTCTAAAAAAATGTATTCAGTTAGATGAGTATCATGGATAAAATAAAAATAATATAAATCACCAAACTGAGACAGATGTTGAAATGAATATTACTACAAATGACTACACTAAATTATTAGTTATAGGTAACAATTAAAATCCTAAGCAATGCTCAAACTACATAAAAAAAATTTAATATTACTATACAAATTGCAATTGAATCTTTAGTATCAAGTAGAATGTAAAATGCAAAAAGATATGAAGTAAAATGTAATAACATTTGATAAGAAGAAATAATTGTGATAAGTCATAAATGATAGTGATAGTCCACCACTATTGTGGGATAAATGTAAAATGTTACATTAAGAAATAACTATTAAAATAAATTTAAAATTTCAGATTATTCATATAGTATACATAATCAATGTTTATGTAATGTTATGAATCCATCTTGCTAATAACAATTAACACGTGTTGCATTAAATCAATAATAGGTTTGAATCATTTGACATTTAATCCACGAAAAAAACATCAATCGAAATAAGTCTATTTGAATAACATTAATATTTGGTACGGTTTAAAGTGGAACCTAATAATGAATAAATGTAGTAAAAAAAATATCAAGATTCACGTGTTTATTGAACATTCAATTAGATAATAACAATCTCAATTGATACGCTTCTATAATGTTAGTATCTAAAGTATATAATAACTATTACACGTACTATGAATAAAAACATTGATGTTTAAAAGAAAGTTCTCGTTCATTGTTGATCTAGGATGTTAACAGCTTCACAAGTTGAATAATTGCGTCTTCAGTTATCATCATACTTTGAGTGGTCAGCTGTATTGCTTTCTAAAAAAATGTATTCAGTTAGATGAGTATCATGGATAAAATAAAAATAATATAAATCACCAAACTGAGACAGATGTTGAAATGAATATTATTACAAATGACTACACTAAATTATTAGTTATAGGTAACAATTAAAATCCTAAGCAATGCTCAAACTACATAAAAAAAATTTAAAATTACTATACAAATTGCAATTGAATCTTTAGTATCAAATAGAATGTAAAATGCAAAAAGATATGAAGTAAAATGTAATAACATTTGATAAGAAGAAATAATTGCAATAGTCCACCACTATTGTGGGATAAATGTAAAATGTTACTTTAAGAAAAAACTATTAAAAAAAATTTAAAATTTCAGATTATTCATATAGTAGACATTATCACTGTACATGTAATGTTATGAATCCATCTTGCTAATAACAATTAACACGTGTTGCATTAAATCAATAATAGGATTGAATCATTTGACATTAAATCCACGAAAAAAACATCAATCGAAATAAGTCTATTTGAATAACATTAATATTTGGAACGGTTTAAAGTGGAACCTAATAATGAATAAATGTAGTAAAAAAAATATCAAGATTCACGTGTTTATTGAACATTCAATTAGATAATTAACAATCTCAATTGATACGCTTCTATAATGTTAGTATCTAAAGTATATAATAACTATTACACGTACTATGAATAAAAACATTGATGTTTAAAAGAAAGTTCTCGTTCATTGTTGATCTAGGATGTTAACAGCTTCACAAGTTGAATAATTGCGTCTTCAGTTATCATCATACTTTGAGTGGTCAGCTGTATTGCTTTCTAAAAAAATGTATTCAGTTAGATGAGTATCATGGATAAAATAAAAATAATATAAATCACCAAACTGAGACAGATGTTGAAATGAATATTACTACAAATGACTACACTAAATTATTAGTTATAGGTAACAATTAAAATCCTAAGCAATGCTCAAACTACATAAAAAAAATTTAATATTACTATACAAATTGCAATTGAATCTTTAGTATCAAGTAGAATGTAAAATGCAAAAAGATATGAAGTAAAATGTAATAACATTTGATAAGAAGAAATAATTGTAATAGTCCACCACTATTGTGGGATAAATGTAAAATGTTACTTTAAGAAAAAACTATTAAAAAAAATTTAAAATTTCAGATTATTCATATAGTAGACATTATCACTGTACATGTAATGTTATGAATCCATCTTGCTAATAACAATTAACACGTGTTGCATTAAATCAATAATAGGATTGAATCATTTGACATTAAATCCACGAAAAAAACATCAATCGAAATAAGTCTATTTGAATAACATTAATATTTGGTACGGTTTAAAGTGGAACCTAATAATGAATAAATGTAGTAAAAAAAATATCAAGATTCACGTGTTTATTGAACATTCAATTAGATAATAACAATCTCAATTGATACGCTTCTATAATGTTAGTATCTAAAGTATATAATAACTATTACACGTACTATGAATAAAAACATTGATGTTTAAAAGAAAGTTCTCGTTCATTGTTGATCTAGGATGTTAACAGCTTCACAAGCTGAATAATTGCGTCTGCAGTTATCATCATACTTTGAGTGGTCAGCTGTATTGCTTTCTAAAAAAATGTATTCAGTTAGATGAGTATCATGGATAAAATAAAAATAATATAAATCACCAAACTGAGACAGATGTTGAAATGAATATTACTACAAATGACTACACTAAATTATTAGTTATAGGTAACAATTAAAATCCTAAGCAATGCTCAAACTACATAAAAAAAATTTAATATTACTATACAAATTGCAATTGAATCTTTAGTATCAAGTAGAATGTAAAATGCAAAAAGATATGAAGTAAAATGTAATAACATTTGATAAGAAGAAATAATTGTGATAAGTCATAAATGATAGTGATAGTCCACCACTATTGTGGGATAAATGTAAAATGTTACATTAAGAAATAACTATTAAAATAAATTTAAAATTTCAGATTATTCATATAGTATACATAATCAATGTTTATGTAATGTTATGAATCCATCTTGCTAATAACAATTAACACGTGTTGCATTAAATCAATAATAGGATTGAATCATTTGACATTAAATCCACGAAAAAAACATCAATCGAAATAAGTCTATTTGAATAACATTAATATTTGGTACGGTTTAAAGTGGAACCTAATAATGAATAAATGTAGTAAAAAAAATATCAAGATTCACGTGTTTATTGAACATTCAATTAGATAATTAACAATCTCAATTGATACGCTTCTATAATGTTAGTATCTAAAGTATATAATAACTATTACACGTACTATGAATAAAAACATTGATGTTTAAAAGAAAGTTCTCGTTCATTGTTGATCTAGGATGTTAACAGCTTCACAAGTTGAATAATTGCGTCTTCAGTTATCATCATACTTTGAGTGGTCAGCTGTATTGCTTTCTAAAAAAATGTATTCAGTTAGATGAGTATCATGGATAAAATAAAAATAATATAAATCACCAAACTGAGACAGATGTTGAAATGAATATTACTACAAATGACTACACTAAATTATTAGTTATAGGTAACAATTAAAATCCTAAGCAATGCTCAAACTACATAAAAAAAATTTAATATTACTATACAAATTGCAATTGAATCTTTAGTATCAAGTAGAATGTAAAATGCAAAAAGATATGAAGTAAAATGTAATAACATTTGATAAGAAGAAATAATTGTGATAAGTCATAAATGATAGTGATAGTCCACCACTATTGTGGGATAAATGTAAAATGTTACATTAAGAAATAACTATTAAAATAAATTTAAAATTTCAGATTATTCATATAGTATACATAATCAATGTTTATGTAATGTTATGAATCCATCTTGCTAATAACAATTAACACGTGTTGCATTAAATCAATAATAGGATTGAATCATTTGACATTAAATCCACGAAAAAAACATCAATCGAAATAAGTCTATTTGAATAACATTAATATTTGGTACGGTTTAAAGTGGAACCTAATAATGAATAAATGTAGTAAAAAAAATATCAAGATTCACGTGTTTATTGAACATTCAATTAGATAATAACAATCTCAATTGATACGCTTCTATAATGTTAGTATCTAAAGTATATAATAACTATTACACGTACTATGAATAAAAACATTGATGTTTAAAAGAAAGTTCTCGTTCATTGTTGATCTAGGATGTTAACAGCTTCACAAGCTGAATAATTGCGTCTTCAGTTATCATCATACTTTGAGTGGTCAGCTGTATTGCTTTCTAAAAAAATGTATTCAGTTAGATGAGTATCATGGATAAAATAAAAATAATATAAATCACCAAACTGAGACAGATGTTGAAATGAATATTATTACAAATGACTACACTAAATTATTAGTTATAGGTAACAATTAAAATCCTAAGCAATGCTCAAACTACATAAAAAAAATTTAATATTACTATACAAATTGCAATTGAATCTTTAGTATCAAATAGAATGTAAAATGCAAAAAGATATGAAGTAAAATGTAATAACATTTGATAAGAAGAAATAAATGCAATAGTCCACCACTATTGTGGGATAAATGTAAAATGTTACTTTAAGAAAAAACTATTAAAAAAAATTTAAAATTTCAGATTATTCATATAGTAGACATTATCACTGTACATGTAATGTTATGAATCCATCTTGCTAATAACAATTAACACGTGTTGCATTAAATCAATAATAGGATTGAATCATTTGACATTAAATCCACGAAAAAAACATCAATCGAAATAAGTCTATTTGAATAACATTAATATTTGGTACGGTTTAAAGTGGAACCTAATAATGAATAAATGTAGTAAAAAAAATATCAAGATTCACGTGTTTATTGAACATTCAATTAGATAATTAACAATCTCAATTGATACGCTTCTATAATGTTAGTATCTAAAGTATATAATAACTATTACACGTACTATGAATAAAAACATTGATGTTTAAAGGAAAGTTCTCGTTCATTGTTGATCTAGGATGTTAACAGCTTCACAAGTTGAATAATTGCGTCTTCAGTTATCATCATACTTTGAGTGGTCAGCTGTATTGCTTTCTAAAAAAATGTATTCAGTTAGATGAGTATCATGGATAAAATAAAAATAATATAAATCACCAAACTGAGACAGATGTTGAAATGAATATTACTACAAATGACTACACTAAATTATTAGTTATAGGTAACAATTAAAATCCTAAGCAATGCTCAAACTACATAAAAAAAATTTAATATTACTATACAAATTGCAATTGAATCTTTAGTATCAAGTAGAATGTAAAATGCAAAAAGATATGAAGTAAAATGTAATAACATTTGATAAGAAGAAATAATTGTGATAAGTCATAAATGATAGTGATAGTCCACCACTATTGTGGGATAAATGTAAAATGTTACATTAAGAAATAACTATTAAAATAAATTTAAAATTTCAGATTATTCATATAGTATACATAATCAATGTTTATGTAATGTTATGAATCCATCTTGCTAATAACAATTAACACGTGTTGCATTAAATCAATAATAGGATTGAATCATTTGACATTAAATCCACGAAAAAAACATCAATCGAAATAAGTCTATTTGAATAACATTAATATTTGGTACGGTTTAAAGTGGAACCTAATAATGAATAAATGTAGTAAAAAAAATATCAAGATTCACGTGTTTATTGAACATTCAATTAGATAATTAACAATCTCAATTGATACGCTTCTATAATGTTAGTATCTAAAGTATATAATAACTATTACACGTACTATGAATAAAAACATAGATGTTTAAAAGAAAGTTCTCGTTCATTGTTGATCTAGGATGTTAACAGCTTCACAAGTTGAATAATTGCGTCTTCAGTTATCATCATACTTTGAGTGGTCAGCTGTATTGCTTTCTAAAAAAATGTATTCAGTTAGATGAGTATCATGGATAAAATAAAAATAATATAAATCACCAAACTGAGACAGATGTTGAAATGAATATTATTACAAATGACTACACTAAATTATTAGTTATAGGTAACAATTAAAATCCTAAGCAATGCTCAAACTACATAAAAAAAATTTAATATTACTATACAAATTGCAATTGAATCTTTAGTATCAAATAGAATGTAAAATGCAAAAAGATATGAAGTAAAATGTAATAACATTTGATAAGAAGAAATAAATGCAATAGTCCACCACTATTGTGGGATAAATGTAAAATGTTACTTTAAGAAAAAACTATTAAAAAAAATTTAAAATTTCAGATTATTCATATAGTAGACATTATCACTGTACATGTAATGTTATGAATCCATCTTGCTAATAACAATTAACACGTGTTGCATTAAATCAATAATAGGATTGAATCATTTGACATTAAATCCACGAAAAAAACATCAATCGAAATAAGTCTATTTGAATAACATTAATATTTGGTACGGTTTAAAGTGGAACCTAATAATGAATAAATGTAGTAAAAAAAATATCAAGATTCACGTGTTTATTGAACATTCAATTAGATAATTAACAATCTCAATTGATACGCTTCTATAATGTTAGTATCTAAAGTATATAATAACTATTACACGTACTATGAATAAAAACATTGATGTTTAAAGGAAAGTTCTCGTTCATTGTTGATCTAGGATGTTAACAGCTTCACAAGTTGAATAATTGCGTCTTCAGTTATCATCATACTTTGAGTGGTCAGCTGTATTGCTTTCTAAAAAAATGTATTCAGTTAGATGAGTATCATGGATAAAATAAAAATAATATAAATCACCAAACTGAGACAGATGTTGAAATGAATATTACTACAAATGACTACACTAAATTATTAGTTATAGGTAACAATTAAAATCCTAAGCAATGCTCAAACTACATAAAAAAAATTTAATATTACTATACAAATTGCAATTGAATCTTTAGTATCAAGTAGAATGTAAAATGCAAAAAGATATGAAGTAAAATGTAATAACATTTGATAAGAAGAAATAATTGTGATAAGTCATAAATGATAGTGATAGTCCACCACTATTGTGGGATAAATGTAAAATGTTACATTAAGAAATAACTATTAAAATAAATTTAAAATTTCAGATTATTCATATAGTATACATAATCAATGTTTATGTAATGTTATGAATCCATCTTGCTAATAACAATTAACACGTGTTGCATTAAATCAATAATAGGATTGAATCATTTGACATTAAATCCACGAAAAAAACATCAATCGAAATAAGTCTATTTGAATAACATTAATATTTGGTACGGTTTAAAGTGGAACCTAATAATGAATAAATGTAGTAAAAAAAATATCAAGATTCACGTGTTTATTGAACATTCAATTAGATAATTAACAATCTCAATTGATACGCTTCTATAATGTTAGTATCTAAAGTATATAATAACTATTACACGTACTATGAATAAAAACATAGATGTTTAAAAGAAAGTTCTCGTTCATTGTTGATCTAGGATGTTAACAGCTTCACAAGTTGAATAATTGCGTCTTCAGTTATCATCATACTTTGAGTGGTCAGCTGTATTGCTTTCTAAAAAAATGTATTCAGTTAGATGAGTATCATGGATAAAATAAAAATAATATAAATCACCAAACTGAGACAGATGTTGAAATGAATATTACTACAAATGACTACACTAAATTATTAGTTATAGGTAACAATTAAAATCCTAAGCAATGCTCAAACTACATAAAAAAAATTTAATATTACTATACAAATTGCAATTGAATCTTTAGTATCAAGTAGAATGTAAAATGCAAAAAGATATGAAGTAAAATGTAATAACATTTGATAAGAAGAAATAATTGTAATAGTCCACCACTATTGTGGGATAAATGTAAAATGTTACTTTAAGAAAAAACTATTAAAAAAAATTTAAAATTTCAGATTATTCATATAGTAGACATTATCACTGTACATGTAATGTTATGAATCCATCTTGCTAATAACAATTAACACGTGTTGCATTAAATCAATAATAGGATTGAATCATTTGACATTAAATCCACGAAAAAAACATCAATCGAAATAAGTCTATTTGAATAACATTAATATTTGGTACGGTTTAAAGTGGAACCTAATAATGAATAAATGTAGTAAAAAAAATATCAAGATTCACGTGTTTATTGAACATTCAATTAGATAATAACAATCTCAATTGATACGCTTCTATAATGTTAGTATCTAAAGTATATAATAACTATTACACGTACTATGAATAAAAACATTGATGTTTAAAAGAAAGTTCTCGTTCATTGTTGATCTAGGATGTTAACAGCTTCACAAGCTGAATAATTGCGTCTGCAGTTATCATCATACTTTGAGTGGTCAGCTGTATTGCTTTCTAAAAAAATGTATTCAGTTAGATGAGTATCATGGATAAAATAAAAATAATATAAATCACCAAACTGAGACAGATGTTGAAATGAATATTACTACAAATGACTACACTAAATTATTAGTTATAGGTAACAATTAAAATCCTAAGCAATGCTCAAACTACATAAAAAAAATTTAATATTACTATACAAATTGCAATTGAATCTTTAGTATCAAGTAGAATGTAAAATGCAAAAAGATATGAAGTAAAATGTAATAACATTTGATAAGAAGAAATAATTGTGATAAGTCATAAATGATAGTGATAGTCCACCACTATTGTGGGATAAATGTAAAATGTTACATTAAGAAATAACTATTAAAATAAATTTAAAATTTCAGATTATTCATATAGTATACATAATCAATGTTTATGTAATGTTATGAATCCATCTTGCTAATAACAATTAACACGTGTTGCATTAAATCAATAATAGGTTTGAATCATTTGACATTTAATCCACGAAAAAAACATCAATCGAAATAAGTCTATTTGAATAACATTAATATTTGGTACGGTTTAAAGTGGAACCTAATAATGAATAAATGTAGTAAAAAAAATATCAAGATTCACGTGTTTATTGAACATTCAATTAGATAATAACAATCTCAATTGATACGCTTCTATAATGTTAGTATCTAAAGTATATAATAACTATTACACGTACTATGAATAAAAACATTGATGTTTAAAAGAAAGTTCTCGTTCATTGTTGATCTAGGATGTTAACAGCTTCACAAGTTGAATAATTGCGTCTTCAGTTATCATCATACTTTGAGTGGTCAGCTGTATTGCTTTCTAAAAAAATGTATTCAGTTAGATGAGTATCATGGATAAAATAAAAATAATATAAATCACCAAACTGAGACAGATGTTGAAATGAATATTATTACAAATGACTACACTAAATTATTAGTTATAGGTAACAATTAAAATCCTAAGCAATGCTCAAACTACATAAAAAAAATTTAATATTACTATACAAATTGCAATTGAATCTTTAGTATCAAATAGAATGTAAAATGCAAAAAGATATGAAGTAAAATGTAATAACATTTGATAAGAAGAAATAATTGCAATAGTCCACCACTATTGTGGGATAAATGTAAAATGTTACTTTAAGAAAAAACTATTAAAAAAAATTTAAAATTTCAGATTATTCATATAGTAGACATTATCACTGTACATGTAATGTTATGAATCCATCTTGCTAATAACAATTAACACGTGTTGCATTAAATCAATAATAGGATTGAATCATTTGACATTAAATCCACGAAAAAAACATCAATCGAAATAAGTCTATTTGAATAACATTAATATTTGGTACGGTTTAAAGTGGAACCTAATAATGAATAAATGTAGTAAAAAAAATATCAAGATTCACGTGTTTATTGAACATTCAATTAGATAATTAACAATCTCAATTGATACGCTTCTATAATGTTAGTATCTAAAGTATATAATAACTATTACACGTACTATGAATAAAAACATTGATGTTTAAAGGAAAGTTCTCGTTCATTGTTGATCTAGGATGTTAACAGCTTCACAAGTTGAATAATTGCGTCTTCAGTTATCATCATACTTTGAGTGGTCAGCTGTATTGCTTTCTAAAAAAATGTATTCAGTTAGATGAGTATCATGGATAAAATAAAAATAATATAAATCACCAAACTGAGACAGATGTTGAAATGAATATTACTACAAATGACTACACTAAATTATTAGTTATAGGTAACAATTAAAATCCTAAGCAATGCTCAAACTACATAAAAAAAATTTAATATTACTATACAAATTGCAATTGAATCATTAGTATCAAGTAGTATGTAAAATGCAAAAAGATATGAAGTAAAATGTAATAACATTTGATAAGAAGAAATAATTGCAATAGTCCACCACTATTGTGGGATAAATGTAAAATGTTACTTTAAGAAAAAACTATTAAAAAAAATTTAAAATTTCAGATTATTCATATAGTAGACATTATCACTGTACATGTAATGTTATGAATCCATCTTGCTAATAACAATTAACACGTGTTGCATTAAATCAATAATAGGATTGAATCATTTGACATTAAATCCACGAAAAAAACATCAATCGAAATAAGTCTATTTGAATAACATTAATATTTGGTACGGTTTAAAGTGGAACCTAATAATGAATAAATGTAGTAAAAAAAATATCAAGATTCACGTGTTTATTGAACATTCAATTAGATAATTAACAATCTCAATTGATACGCTTCTATAATGTTAGTATCTAAAGTATATAATAACTATTACACGTACTATGAATAAAAACATTGATGTTTAAAAGAAAGTTCTCGTTCATTGTTGATCTAGGATGTTAACAGCTTCACAAGTTGAATAATTGCGTCTTCAGTTATCATCATACTTTGAGTGGTCAGCTGTATTGCTTTCTAAAAAAATGTATTCAGTTAGATGAGTATCATGGATAAAATAAAAATAATATAAATCACCAAACTGAGACAGATGTTGAAATGAATATTACTACAAATGACTACACTAAATTATTAGTTATAGGTAACAATTAAAATCCTAAGCAATGCTCAAACTACATAAAAAAAATTTAATATTACTATACAAATTGCAATTGAATCTTTAGTATCAAGTAGAATGTAAAATGCAAAAAGATATGAAGTAAAATGTAATAACATTTGATAAGAAGAAATAATTGTGATAAGTCATAAATGATAGTGATAGTCCACCACTATTGTGGGATAAATGTAAAATGTTACATTAAGAAATAACTATTAAAATAAATTTAAAATTTCAGATTATTCATATAGTATACATAATCAATGTTTATGTAATGTTATGAATCCATCTTGCTAATAACAATTAACACGTGTTGCATTAAATCAATAATAGGTTTGAATCATTTGACATTTAATCCACGAAAAAAACATCAATCGAAATAAGTCTATTTGAATAACATTAATAATTGGTACGGTTTAAAGTGGAACCTAATAATGAATAAATGTAGTAAAAAAAATATCAAGATTCACGTGTTTATTGAACATTCAATTAGATAATAACAATCTCAATTGATACGCTTCTATAATGTTAGTATCTAAAGTATATAATAACTATTACACGTACTATGAATAAAAACATTGATGTTTAAAAGAAAGTTCTCGTTCATTGTTGATCTAGGATGTTAACAGCTTCACAAGCTGAATAATTGCGTCTGCAGTTATCATCATACTTTGAGTGGTCAGCTGTATTGCTTTCTAAAAAAATGTATTCAGTTAGATGAGTATCATGGATAAAATAAAAATAATATGAATCACCAAACTGAGACAGATGTTGAAATGAATATTACTACAAATGACTACACTAAATTATTAGTTATAGGTAACAATTAAAATCCTAAGCAATGCTCAAACTACATAAAAAAAATTTAATATTACTATACAAATTGCAATTGAATCTTTAGTATCAAGTAGAATGTAAAATGCAAAAAGATATGAAGTAAAATGTAATAACATTTGATAAGAAGAAATAATTGTGATAAGTCATAAATGATAGTGATAGTCCACCACTATTGTGGGATAAATGTAAAATGTTACATTAAGAAATAACTATTAAAATAAATTTAAAATTTCAGATTATTCATATAGTATACATAATCAATGTTTATGTAATGTTATGAATCCATCTTGCTAATAACAATTAACACGTGTTGCATTAAATCAATAATAGGATTGAATCATTTGACATTAAATCCACGAAAAAAACATCAATCGAAATAAGTCTATTTGAATAACATTAATATTTGGTACGGTTTAAAGTGGAACCTAATAATGAATAAATGTAGTAAAAAAAATATCAAGATTCACGTGTTTATTGAACATTCAATTAGATAATTAACAATCTCAATTGATACGCTTCTATAATGTTAGTATCTAAAGTATATAATAACTATTACACGTACTATGAATAAAAACATTGATGTTTAAAAGAAAGTTCTCGTTCATTGTTGATCTAGGATGTTAACAGCTTCACAAGTTGAATAATTGCGTCTTCAGTTATCATCATACTTTAAGTGGTCAGCTGTATTGCTTTCTAATAAAATGTATTCAGTTAGATGAGTATCATGGATAAAATAAAAATAATATAAATCACCAAACTGAGACAGATGTTGAAATGAATATTACTACAAATGACTACACTAAATTATTAGTTATAGGTAACAATTAAAATCCTAAGCAATGCTCAAACTACATAAAAAAAATTTAATATTACTATACAAATTGCAATTGAATCTTTAGTATCAAGTAGAATGTAAAATGCAAAAAGATATGAAGTAAAAAGTAATAACATTTGATAAGAAGAAATAATTGTGATAAGTCATAAATGATAGTGATAGTCCAACACTATTGTGGGATAAATGTAAAATGTTACATTAAGAAATAAGTATTAAAATAAATTTAAAATTTCAGATTATTCATATAGTATACATTATCAATGTTTATGTAATGTTATGAATCCATCTTGCTAATAACAATTAACACGTGTTGCATTAAATCAATAATAGGTTTGAATCATTTGACATTTAATCCACGAAAAAAACATCAATCGAAATAAGTCTATTTGAATAACATTAATATTTGGTACGGTTTAAAGTGGAACCTAATAATGAATAAATGTAGTAAAAAAAATAACAAGATTCACGTGTTTATTGAACATTCAATTAGATAATAACAATCTCAATTGCTACGCTTCTATAATGTTAGTATCTAAAGTATATAATAACTATTACACGTACTATGAATAAAAACATTGATGTTTAAAAGAAAGTTCTCGTTCATTGTTGATCTAGGATGTTAACAGCTTCACAAGTTGAATAATTGCGTCTTCAGTTATCATCATACTTTCAGTGGTCAGCTGTATTGCTTTCTAAAAAAATGTATTCAGTTAGATGAGTATCATGGATAAAATAAAAATAATATAAATCACCAAACTGAGACAGATGTTGAAATGAATATTACTACAAATGACTACACTAAATTATTAGTTATAGGTAACAATTAAAATCCTAAGCAATGCTCAAACTACATAAAAAAAATTTAATATTACTATACAAATTGCAATTGAATCTTTAGTATCAAGTAGAATGTAAAATGCAAAAAGATATGAAGTAAAAAGTAATAACATTTGATAAGAAGAAATTATTGTGATAAGTCATAAATGATAGTGATAGTCCAACACTATTGTGGGATAAATGTAAAATGTTACATTAAGAAATAAGTATTAAAATAAATTTAAAATTTCAGATTATTCATATAGTATACATTATCAATGTTTATGTAATGTTATGAATCCATCTTGCTAATAACAATTAACACGTGTTGCATTAAATCAATAATAGGTTTCAATCATTTGACATTAAATCCACGAAAAAAACATCAATCGAAATAAGTCTATTTGAATAACATTAATATTTGTTACGGTTTAAAGTGGAACCTAATAATGAATAAATGTAGTAAAAAAAAAAAGATTTAATCTAAAACTCTAGTTGCAAGAATGGCAATATCAAGATTCACGTGTTTATTGAACATTCAATTAGATAATTAACAATCTCAATTGATACGCTTCTATAATGTTAGTATCTAAAGTATATAATAACTATTACACGTACTATGAATAAAAACATTGATGTTTAAATGAAAGTTCTCGTTCATTGTTGATCTAGGATGTTAACAGCTTCACAAGTTGAATAATTGCGTCTTCAGTTATCATCATACTTTGAGTGGTCAGCTGTATTGCTTTCTAAAAAAATGTATTCAGTTAGATGAGTATCATGGATAAAATAAAAATAATATAAATCACCAAACTGAGACAGATGTTGAAATGAATATTACTACAAATGACTACACTAAATTATTAGTTATAGGTAACAATTAAAATCCTAAGCAATGCTCAAACTACATAAAAAAAATTTAATATTACTATACAAATTGCAATTGAATCATTAGTATCAAGTAGTATGTAAAATGCAAAAAGATATGAAGTAAAATGTAATAACATTTGATAAGAAGAAATAATTGCAATAGTCCACCACTATTGTGGGATAAATGTAAAATGTTACTTTAAGAAAAAACTATTAAAAAAAATTTAAAATTTCAGATTATTCATATAGTAGACATTATCACTGTACATGTAATGTTATGAATCCATCTTGCTAATAACAATTAACACGTGTTGCATTAAATCAATAATAGGATTGAATCATTTGACATTAAATCCACGAAAAAAACATCAATCGAAATAAGTCTATTTGAATAACATTAATATTTGGTACGGTTTAAAGTGGAACCTAATAATGAATAAATGTAGTAAAAAAAATATCAAGATTCACGTGTTTATTGAACATTCAATTAGATAATTAACAATCTCAATTGATACGCTTCTATAATGTTAGTATCTAAAGTATATAATAACTATTACACGTACTATGAATAAAAACATTGATGTTTAAAAGAAAGTTCTCGTTCATTGTTGATCTAGGATGTTAACAGCTTCACAAGTTGAATAATTGCGTCTTCAGTTATCATCATACTTTGAGTGGTCAGCTGTATTGCTTTCTAAAAAAATGTATTCAGTTAGATGAGTATCATGGATAAAATAAAAATAATATAAATCACCAAACTGAGACAGATGTTGAAATGAATATTACTACAAATGACTACACTAAATTATTAGTTATAGGTAACAATTAAAATCCTAAGCAATGCTCAAACTACATAAAAAAAATTTAATATTACTATACAAATTGCAATTGAATCTTTAGTATCAAGTAGAATGTAAAATGCAAAAAGATATGAAGTAAAATGTAATAACATTTGATAAGAAGAAATAATTTTGATAAGTCATAAATGATAGTGATAGTCCACCACTATTGTGGGATAAATGTAAAATGTTACATTAAGAAATAACTATTAAAATAAATTTAAAATTTCAGATTATTCATATAGTATACATAATCAATGTTTATGTAATGTTATGAATCCATCTTGCTAATAACAATTAACACGTGTTGCATTAAATCAATAATAGGTTTGAATCATTTGACATTTAATCCACGAAAAAAACATCAATCGAAATAAGTCTATTTGAATAACATTAATAATTGGTACGGTTTAAAGTGGAACCTAATAATGAATAAATGTAGTAAAAAAAATATCAAGATTCACGTGTTTATTGAACATTCAATTAGATAATAACAATCTCAATTGATACGCTTCTATAATGTTAGTATCTAAAGTATATAATAACTATTACACGTACTATGAATAAAAACATTGATGTTTAAAAGAAAGTTCTCGTTCATTGTTGATCTAGGATGTTAACAGCTTCACAAGCTGAATAATTGCGTCTGCAGTTATCATCATACTTTGAGTGGTCAGCTGTATTGCTTTCTAAAAAAATGTATTCAGTTAGATGAGTATCATGGATAAAATAAAAATAATATGAATCACCAAACTGAGACAGATGTTGAAATGAATATTACTACAAATGACTACACTAAATTATTAGTTATAGGTAACAATTAAAATCCTAAGCAATGCTCAAACTACATAAAAAAAATTTAATATTACTATACAAATTGCAATTGAATCTTTAGTATCAAGTAGAATGTAAAATGCAAAAAGATATGAAGTAAAATGTAATAACATTTGATAAGAAGAAATAATTGTGATAAGTCATAAATGATAGTGATAGTCCACCACTATTGTGGGATAAATGTAAAATGTTACATTAAGAAATAACTATTAAAATAAATTTAAAATTTCAGATTATTCATATAGTATACATAATCAATGTTTATGTAATGTTATGAATCCATCTTGCTAATAACAATTAACACGTGTTGCATTAAATCAATAATAGGATTGAATCATTTGACATTAAATCCACGAAAAAAACATCAATCGAAATAAGTCTATTTGAATAACATTAATATTTGGTACGGTTTAAAGTGGAACCTAATAATGAATAAATGTAGTAAAAAAAATATCAAGATTCACGTGTTTATTGAACATTCAATTAGATAATTAACAATCTCAATTGATACGCTTCTATAATGTTAGTATCTAAAGTATATAATAACTATTACACGTACTATGAATAAAAACATTGATGTTTAAAAGAAAGTTCTCGTTCATTGTTGATCTAGGATGTTAACAGCTTCACAAGTTGAATAATTGCGTCTTCAGTTATCATCATACTTTAAGTGGTCAGCTGTATTGCTTTCTAATAAAATGTATTCAGTTAGATGAGTATCATGGATAAAATAAAAATAATATAAATCACCAAACTGAGACAGATGTTGAAATGAATATTACTACAAATGACTACACTAAATTATTAGTTATAGGTAACAATTAAAATCCTAAGCAATGCTCAAACTACATAAAAAAAATTTAATATTACTATACAAATTGCAATTGAATCTTTAGTATCAAGTAGAATGTAAAATGCAAAAAGATATGAAGTAAAAAGTAATAACATTTGATAAGAAGAAATAATTGTGATAAGTCATAAATGATAGTGATAGTCCAACACTATTGTGGGATAAATGTAAAATGTTACATTAAGAAATAAGTATTAAAATAAATTTAAAATTTCAGATTATTCATATAGTATACATTATCAATGTTTATGTAATGTTATGAATCCATCTTGCTAATAACAATTAACACGTGTTGCATTAAATCAATAATAGGTTTGAATCATTTGACATTTAATCCACGAAAAAAACATCAATCGAAATAAGTCTATTTGAATAACATTAATATTTGGTACGGTTTAAAGTGGAACCTAATAATGAATAAATGTAGTAAAAAAAATAACAAGATTCACGTGTTTATTGAACATTCAATTAGATAATAACAATCTCAATTGCTACGCTTCTATAATGTTAGTATCTAAAGTATATAATAACTATTACACGTACTATGAATAAAAACATTGATGTTTAAAAGAAAGTTCTCGTTCATTGTTGATCTAGGATGTTAACAGCTTCACAAGTTGAATAATTGCGTCTTCAGTTATCATCATACTTTAAGTGGTCAGCTGTATTGCTTTCTAAAAAAATGTATTCAGTTAGATGAGTATCATGGATAAAATAAAAATAATATAAATCACCAAACTGAGACAGATGTTGAAATGAATATTACTACAAATGACTACACTAAATTATTAGTTATAGGTAACAATTAAAATCCTAAGCAATGCTCAAACTACATAAAAAAAATTTAATATTACTATACAAATTGCAATTGAATCTTTAGTATCAAGTAGAATGTAAAATGCAAAAAGATATGAAGTAAAAAGTAATAACATTTGATAAGAAGAAATTATTGTGATAAGTCATAAATGATAGTGATAGTCCAACACTATTGTGGGATAAATGTAAAATGTTACATTAAGAAATAAGTATTAAAATAAATTTAAAATTTCAGATTATTCATATAGTATACATTATCAATGTTTATGTAATGTTATGAATCCATCTTGCTAATAACAATTAACACGTGTTGCATTAAATCAATAATAGGTTTCAATCATTTGACATTAAATCCACGAAAAAAACATCAATCGAAATAAGTCTATTTGAATAACATTAATATTTGTTACGGTTTAAAGTGGAACCTAATAATGAATAAATGTAGTAAAAAAAAAAAGATTTAATCTAAAACTCTAGTTGCAAGAATGGCAATATCAAGATTCACGTGTTTATTGAACATTCAATTAGATAATTAACAATCTCAATTGATACGCTTCTATAATGTTAGTATCTAAAGTATATAATAACTATTACACGTACTATGAATAAAAACATTGATGTTTAAATGAAAGTTCTCGTTCATTGTTGATCTAGGATGTTAACAGCTTCACAAGTTGAATAATTGCGTCTTCAGTTATCATCATACTTTGAGTGGTCAGCTGTATTGCTTTCTAAAAAAATGTATTCAGTTAGATGAGTATCATGGATAAAATAAAAATAATATAAATCACCAAACTGAGACAGATGTTGAAATGAATATTACTACAAATGACTACACTAAATTATTAGTTATAGGTAACAATTAAAATCCTAAGCAATGCTCAAACTACATAAAAAAAATTTAATATTACTATACAAATTGCAATTGAATCTTTAGTATCAAGTAGAATGTAAAATGCAAAAAGATATGAAGTAAAATGTAATAACATTTGATAAGAAGAAATAATTGCAATAGTCCACCACTATTGTGGGATAAATGTAAAATGTTACTTTAAGAAAAAACTATTAAAAAAAATTTAAAATTTCAGATTATTCATATAGTAGACATTATCACTGTACATGTAATGTTATGAATCCATCTTGCTAATAACAATTAACACGTGTTGCATTAAATCAATAATAGGATTGAATCATTTGACATTAAATCCACGAAAAAAACATCAATCGAAATAAGTCTATTTGAATAACATTAATATTTGGTACGGTTTAAAGTGGAACCTAATAATGAATAACTGTAGTAAAAAAAATATCAAGATTCACGTGTTTATTGAACATTCAATTAGATAATTAACAATCTCAATTGATACGCTTCTATAATGTTAGTATCTAAAGTATATAATAACTATTACACGTACTATGAATAAAAACATTGATGTTTAAAAGAAAGTTCTCGTTCATTGTTGATCTAGGATGTTAACAGCTTCACAAGTTGAATAATTGCGTCTTCAGTTATCATCATACTTTGAGTGGTCAGCTGTATTGCTTTCTAAAAAAATGTATTCAGTTAGATGAGTATCATGGATAAAATAAAAATAATATAAATCACCAACCTGAGACAGATGTTGAAATGAATATTACTACAAATGACTACACTAAATTATTAGTTATAGGTAACAATTAAAATCCTAAGCAATGCTCAAACTACATAAAAAAAATTTAATATTACTATACAAATTGCAATTGAATCTTTAGTATCAAGTAGTCTGTAAAATGCAAAATGATATGAAGTAAAATGTAATAACATTTGATAAGAAGAAATAATTGTAATAGTCCACCACTATTGTGGGATAAATGTAAAATGTTACATTAAGAAATAACTATTAAAATAAATTTAAAATTTCAGATTATTCATATAGTATACATTATCAATGTTTATGTAATGTTATGAATCCATCTTGCTAATAACAATTAACACGTGTTGCATTAAATCAATAATAGGTTTGAATCATTTGACATTTAATCCACGAAAAAAACATCAATCGAAATAAGTCTATTTGAATAACATTAATATTTGGTACGGTTTAAAGTGGAACCTAATAATGAATAAATGTAGTAAAAAAAATATCAAGATTCACGTGTTTATTGAACATTCAATTAGATAATTAACAATCTCAATTGATACGCTTCTATAATGTTAGTATCTAAAGTATATAATAACTATTACACGTACTATGAATAAAAACATTGATGTTTAAAAGAAAGTTCTCGTTCATTGTTGATCTAGGATGTTAACAGCTTCACAAGTTGAATAATTGCGTCTTCAGTTATCATCATACTTTAAGTGGTCAGCTGTATTGCTTTCTAAAAAAATGTATTCAGTTAGATGAGTATCATGGATAAAATAAAAATAATATAAATCACCAAACTGAGACAGATGTTGAAATGAATATTACTACAAATGACTACACTAAATTATTAGTTATAGGTAACAATTAAAGTCCTAAGCAATGCTCAAACTACATAAAAAAAATTTAATATTACTATACAAATTGCAATTGAATCTTTAGTATCAAATAGAATGTAAAATGCAAAAAGATATGAAGTAAAATGTAATAACATTTGATAAGAAGAAATAATTGCAATAGTCCACCACTATTGTGGGATAAATGTAAAATGTTACTTTAAGAAAAAACTATTAAAAAAAATTTAAAATTTCAGATTATTCATATAGTATACATAATCAATGTTTATGTAATGTTATGAATCCATCTTGCTAATAACAATTAACACGTGTTGCATTAAATCAATAATAGGATTGAATCATTTGACATTAAATCCACGAAAAAAACATCAATCGAAATAAGTCTATTTGAATAACATTAATATTTGGTACGGTTTAAAGTGGAACCTAATAATGAATAAATGTAGTAAAAAAAATATCAAGATTCACGTGTTTATTGAACATTCAATTAGATAATTAACAATCTCAATTGATATGCTTCTATAATGTTAGTTTCTAAAGTATATAATAACTATTACACGTACTATGAATAAAAACATTGATGTTTAAAAGAAAGTTCTCGTTCATTGTTGATCTAGGATGTTAACAGCTTCACAAGTTGAATAATTGCGTCTTCAGT
Source organism: Rhopalosiphum nymphaeae (assembly GCA_036289425.1). Lineage (NCBI taxonomy): Eukaryota > Metazoa > Arthropoda > Insecta > Hemiptera > Aphididae > Rhopalosiphum > Rhopalosiphum nymphaeae. The sequence continues at coordinate 8,898,509 of JAZAQC010000007.1, read as the reverse complement.
TATCATCATACTTTGAGTGGTCAGCTGTATAGCTTTCTAAAAAAATGTATTCAGTTAGATGAGTATCATGGATAAAATAAAAATAATATAAATCACCAAACTGAGACAGATGTTGAAATGAATATTACTACAAATGACTACACTAAATTATTAGTTATAGGTAACAATTAAAATCCTAAGCAATGCTCAAACTACATAAAAAAAATTTAATATTACTATACAAATTGCAATTGAATCTTTAGTATCAAGTAGAATGTAAAATGCAAAAAGATATGAAGTAAAATGTAATAACATTTGATAAGAAGAAATAATTGTAATAGTCCACCACTATTGTGGGATAAATGTAAAATGTTACTTTAAGAAAAAACTATTAAAAAAAATTTAAAATTTCAGATTATTCATATAGTAGACATTATCACTGTACATGTAATGTTATGAATCCATCTTGCTAATAACAATTAACACGTGTTGCATTAAATCAATAATAGGATTGAATCATTTGACATTAAATCCACGAAAAAAACATCAATCGAAATAAGTCTATTTGAATAACATTAATATTTGGTACGGTTTAAAGTGGAACCTAATAATGAATAAATGTAGTAAAAAAAATATCAAGATTCACGTGTTTATTGAACATTCAATTAGATAATAACAATCTCAATTGATACGCTTCTATAATGTTAGTATCTAAAGTATATAATAACTATTACACGTACTATGAATAAAAACATTGATGTTTAAAAGAAAGTTCTCGTTCATTGTTGATCTAGGATGTTAACAGCTTCACAAGCTGAATAATTGCGTCTGCAGTTATCATCATACTTTGAGTGGTCAGCTGTATTGCTTTCTAAAAAAATGTATTCAGTTAGATGAGTATCATGGATAAAATAAAAATAATATAAATCACCAAACTGAGACAGATGTTGAAATGAATATTACTACAAATGACTACACTAAATTATTAGTTATAGGTAACAATTAAAATCCTAAGCAATGCTCAAACTACATAAAAAAAATTTAATATTACTATACAAATTGCAATTGAATCTTTAGTATCAAGTAGAATGTAAAATGCAAAAAGATATGAAGTAAAATGTAATAACATTTGATAAGAAGAAATAATTGTGATAAGTCATAAATGATAGTGATAGTCCACCACTATTGTGGGATAAATGTAAAATGTTACATTAAGAAATAACTATTAAAATAAATTTAAAATTTCAGATTATTCATATAGTATACATAATCAATGTTTATGTAATGTTATGAATCCATCTTGCTAATAACAATTAACACGTGTTGCATTAAATCAATAATAGGATTGAATCATTTGACATTAAATCCACGAAAAAAACATCAATCGAAATAAGTCTATTTGAATAACATTAATATTTGGTACGGTTTAAAGTGGAACCTAATAATGAATAAATGTAGTAAAAAAAATATCAAGATTCACGTGTTTATTGAACATTCAATTAGATAATTAACAATCTCAATTGATACGCTTCTATAATGTTAGTATCTAAAGTATATAATAACTATTACACGTACTATGAATAAAAACATTGATGTTTAAAAGAAAGTTCTCGTTCATTGTTGATCTAGGATGTTAACAGCTTCACAAGTTGAATAATTGCGTCTTCAGTTATCATCATACTTTAAGTGGTCAGCTGTATTGCTTTCTAATAAAATGTATTCAGTTAGATGAGTATCATGGATAAAATAAAAATAATATAAATCACCAAACTGAGACAGATGTTGAAATGAATATTACTACAAATGACTACACTAAATTATTAGTTATAGGTAACAATTAAAATCCTAAGCAATGCTCAAACTACATAAAAAAAATTTAATATTACTATACAAATTGCAATTGAATCTTTAGTATCAAGTAGTATGTAAAATGCAAAAAGATATGAAGTAAAATGTAATAACATTTGATAAGAAGAAATAATTGTAATAGTCCACCACTATTGTGGGATAAATGTAAAATGTTACTTTAAGAAAAAACTATTAAAAAAAATTTAAAATTTCAGATTATTCATATAGTAGACATTATCACTGTACATGTAATGTTATGAATCCATCTTGCTAATAACAATTAACACGTGTTGCATTAAATCAATAATAGGTTTGAATCATTTGACATTAAATCCACGAAAAAAACATCAATCGAAATAAGTCTATTTGAATAACATTAATATTTGGTACGGTTTAAAGTGGAACCTAATAATGAATAAATGTAGTAAAAAAAATATCAAGATTCACGTGTTTATTGAACATTCAATTAGATAATAACAATCTCAATTGATACGCTTCTATAATGTTAGTATCTAAAGTATATAATAACTATTACACGTACTATGAATAAAAACATTGATGTTTAAAAGAAAGTTCTCGTTCATTGTTGATCTAGGATGTTAACAGCTTCACAAGTTGAATAATTGCGTCTTCAGTTATCATCATACTTTGAGTGGTCAGCTGTATTGCTTTCTAAAAAAATGTATTCAGTTAGATGAGTATCATGGATAAAATAAAAATAATATAAATCACCAAACTGAGACAGATGTTGAAATGAATATTACTACAAATGACTACACTAAATATTTAGTTATAGGTAACAATTAAAATCCTAAGTAATGCTCAAACTACATAAAAAAAATTTAATATTACTATACAAATTGCAATTGAATCTTTAGTATCAAGTAGTATGTAAAATGCAAAAAGATATGAAGTAAAATGTAATAACATTTGATAAGAAGAAATAATTGTAATAGTCCACCACTATTGTGGGATAAATGTAAAATGTTACTTTAAGAAAAAACTATTAAAAAAAATTTAAAATTTCAGATTATTCATATAGTAGACATTATCACTGTACATGTAATGTTATGAATCCATCTTGCTAATAACAATTAACACGTGTTGCATTAAATCAATAATAGGTTTGAATCATTTGACATTAAATCCAAGAAAAAAACATCAATCGAAATAAGTCTATTTGAATAACATTAATATTTGGTACGGTTTAAAGTGGAACCTAATAATGAATAAATGTAGTAAAAAAAATATCAAGATTCACGTGTTTATTGAACATTCAATTAGATAATAACAATCTCAATTGATACGCTTCTATAATGTTAGTATCTAAAGTATATAATAACTATTACACATACTATGAATAAAAACATTGATGTTTAAAAGAAAGTTCTCGTTCATTGTTGATCTAGGATGTTAACAGCTTCACAAGTTGAATAATTGCGTCTTCAGTTATCATCATACTTTGAGTGGTCAGCTGTATTGCTTTCTAAAAAAATGTATTCAGTTAGATGAGTATCATGGATAAAATAAAAATAATATAAATCACCAAACTGAGACAGATGTTGAAATGAATATTATTACAAATGACTACACTAAATTATTAGTTATAGGTAACAATTAAAGTCCTAAGCAATGCTCAAACTACATAAAAAAAATTTAATATTACTATACAAATTGCAATTGAATCTTTAGTATCAAATAGAATGTAAAATGCAAAAAGATATGAAGTAAAATGTAATAACATTTGATAAGAAGAAATAATTGCAATAGTCCACCACTATTGTGGGATAAATGTAAAATGTTACTTTAAGAAAAAACTATTAAAAAAAATTTAAAATTTCAGATTATTCATATAGTATACATAATCAATGTTTATGTAATGTTATGAATCCATCTTGCTAATAACAATTAACACGTGTTGCATTAAATCAATAATAGGATTGAATCATTTGACATTAAATCCACGAAAAAAACATCAATCGAAATAAGTCTATTTGAATAACATTAATATTTGGTACGGTTTAAAGTGGAACCTAATAATGAATAAATGTAGTAAAAAAAATATCAAGATTCACGTGTTTATTGAACATTCAATTAGATAATTAACAATCTCAATTGATATGCTTCTATAATGTTAGTTTCTAAAGTATATAATAACTATTACACGTACTATGAATAAAAACATTGATGTTTAAAAGAAAGTTCTCGTTCATTGTTGATCTAGGATGTTAACAGCTTCACAAGTTGAATAATTGCGTCTTCAGTTATCATCATACTTTGAGTGGTCAGCTGTATAGCTTTCTAAAAAAATGTATTCAGTTAGATGAGTATCATGGATAAAATAAAAATAATATAAATCACCAAACTGAGACAGATGTTGAAATGAATATTACTACAAATGACTACACTAAATTATTAGTTATAGGTAACAATTAAAATCCTAAGCAATGCTCAAACTACATAAAAAAAATTTAATATTACTATACAAATTGCAATTGAATCTTTAGTATCAAGTAGAATGTAAAATGCAAAAAGATATGAAGTAAAATGTAATAACATTTGATAAGAAGAAATAATTGTAATAGTCCACCACTATTGTGGGATAAATGTAAAATGTTACTTTAAGAAAAAACTATTAAAAAAAATTTAAAATTTCAGATTATTCATATAGTAGACATTATCACTGTACATGTAATGTTATGAATCCATCTTGCTAATAACAATTAACACGTGTTGCATTAAATCAATAATAGGATTGAATCATTTGACATTAAATCCACGAAAAAAACATCAATCGAAATAAGTCTATTTGAATAACATTAATATTTGGTACGGTTTAAAGTGGAACCTAATAATGAATAAATGTAGTAAAAAAAATATCAAGATTCACGTGTTTATTGAACATTCAATTAGATAATAACAATCTCAATTGATACGCTTCTATAATGTTAGTATCTAAAGTATATAATAACTATTACACGTACTATGAATAAAAACATTGATGTTTAAAAGAAAGTTCTCGTTCATTGTTGATCTAGGATGTTAACAGCTTCACAAGCTGAATAATTGCGTCTGCAGTTATCATCATACTTTGAGTGGTCAGCTGTATTGCTTTCTAAAAAAATGTATTCAGTTAGATGAGTATCATGGATAAAATAAAAATAATATAAATCACCAAACTGAGACAGATGTTGAAATGAATATTACTACAAATGACTACACTAAATTATTAGTTATAGGTAACAATTAAAATCCTAAGCAATGCTCAAACTACATAAAAAAAATTTAATATTACTATACAAATTGCAATTGAATCTTTAGTATCAAGTAGAATGTAAAATGCAAAAAGATATGAAGTAAAATGTAATAACATTTGATAAGAAGAAATAATTGTGATAAGTCATAAATGATAGTGATAGTCCACCACTATTGTGGGATAAATGTAAAATGTTACATTAAGAAATAACTATTAAAATAAATTTAAAATTTCAGATTATTCATATAGTATACATAATCAATGTTTATGTAATGTTATGAATCCATCTTGCTAATAACAATTAACACGTGTTGCATTAAATCAATAATAGGTTTGAATCATTTGACATTTAATCCACGAAAAAAACATCAATCGAAATAAGTCTATTTGAATAACATTAATATTTGGTACGGTTTAAAGTGGAACCTAATAATGAATAAATGTAGTAAAAAAAAAAAGATTTAATCGAAAACTCTAGTTGCAAGAATGGCAATATCAAGATTCACGTGTTTATTGAACATTCAATTAGATAATTAACAATCTCAATTGATACGCTTCTATAATGTTAGTATCTAAAGTATATAATAACTATTACACGTACTATGAATAAAAACATTGATGTTTAAATGAAAGTTCTCGTTCATTGTTGATCTAGGATGTTAACAGCTTCACAAGTTGAATAATTGCGTCTTCAGTTATCATCATACTTTGAGTGGTCAGCTGTATTGCTTTCTAAAAAAATGTATTCAGTTAGATGAGTATCATGGATAAAATAAAAATAATATAAATCACCAAACTGAGACAGATGTTGAAATGAATATTACTACAAATGACTACACTAAATTATTAGTTATAGGTAACAATTAAAATCCTAAGCAATGCTCAAACTACATAAAAAAAATTTAATATTACTATACAAATTGCAATTGAATCTTTAGTATCAAGTAGTATGTAAAATGCAAAAAGATATGAAGTAAAATGTAATAACATTTGATAAGAAGAAATAATTGTAATAGTCCACCACTATTGTGGGATAAATGTAAAATGTTACTTTAAGAAAAAACTATTAAAAAAAATTTAAAATTTCAGATTATTCATTTAGTAGACATTATCACTGTACATGGAATGTTATGAATCCATCTTGCTAATAACAATTAACACGTGTTGCATTAAATCAATAATAGGATTGAATCATTTGACATTAAATCCACGAAAAAAACATCAATCGAAATAAGTCTATTTGAATAACATTAATATTTGGTACGGTTTAAAGTGGAACCTAATAATGAATAAATGTAGTAAAAAAAATATCAAGATTCACGTGTTTATTGAACATTCAATTAGATAATAACAATCTCAATTGATACGCTTCTATAATGTTAGTATCTAAAGTATATAATAACTATTACACGTACTATGAATAAAAACATTGATGTTTAAAAGAAAGTTCTCGTTCATTGTTGATCTAGGATGTTAACAGCTTCACAAGCTGAATAATTGCGTCTGCAGTTATCATCATACTTTGAGTGGTCAGCTGTATTGCTTTCTAAAAAAATGTATTCAGTTAGATGAGTATCATGGATAAAATAAAAATAATATAAATCACCAAACTGAGACAGATGTTGAAATGAATATTACTACAAATGACTACACTAAATTATTAGTTATAGGTAACAATTAAAATCCTAAGCAATGCTCAAACTACATAAAAAAAATTTAATATTACTATTCAAATTGCAATTGAATCTTTAGTATCAAGTAGAATGTAAAATGCAAAAAGATATGAAGTAAAATGTAATAACATTTGATAAGAAGAAATAATTGTGATAAGTCATAAATGATAGTGATAGTCCACCACTATTGTGGGATAAATGTAAAATTTTACATTAAGAAATAACTATTAAAATAAATTTAAAATTTCAGATTATTCATATAGTATACATTATCAATGTTTATGTAATGTTATGAATCCATCTTGCTAATAACAATTAACACGTGTTGCATTAAATCAATAATAGGTTTGAATCATTTGACATTTAATCCACGAAAAAAACATCAATCGAAATAAGTCTATTTGAATAACATTAATATTTGGTACGGTTTAAAGTGGAACCTAATAATGAATAAATGTAGTAAAAAAAATATCAAGATTCACGTGTTTATTGAACATTCAATTAGATAATAACAATCTCAATTGATACGCTTCTATAATGTTAGTATCTAAAGTATATAATAACTATTACACGTACTATGAATAAAAACATTGATGTTTAAAAGAAAGTTCTCGTTCATTGTTGATCTAGGATGTTAACAGCTTCACAAGTTGAATAATTGCGTCTTCAGTTATCATCATACTTTGAGTGGTCAGCTGTATTGCTTTCTAAAAAAATGTATTCAGTTAGATGAGTATCATGGATAAAATAAAAATAATATAAATCACCAAACTGAGACAGATGTTGAAATGAATATTACTACAAATGACTACACTAAATTATTAGTTATAGGTAACAATTAAAATCCTAAGCAATGCTCAAACTACATAAAAAAAATTTAATATTACTATACAAATTGCAATTGAATCTTTAGTATCAAGTAGAATGTAAAATGCAAAAAGATATGAAGTAAAATGTAATAACATTTGATAAGAAGAAATAATTGTGATAAGTCATAAATGATAGTGATAGTCCACCACTATTGTGGGATAAATGTAAAATTTTACATTAAGAAATAACTATTAAAATAAATTTAAAATTTCAGATTATTCATATAGTATACATTATCAATGTTTATGTAATGTTATGAATCCATCTTGCTAATAACAATTAACACGTGTTGCATTAAATCAATAATAGGTTTGAATCATTTGACATTTAATCCACGAAAAAAACATCAATCGAAATAAGTCTATTTGAATAACATTAATATTTGGTACGGTTTAAAGTGGAACCTAATAATGAATAAATGTAGTAAAAAAAATATCAAGATTCACGTGTTTATTGAACATTCAATTAGATAATAACAATCTCAATTGATACGCTTCTATAATGTTAGTATCTAAAGTATATAATAACTATTACACGTACTATGAATAAAAACATTGATGTTTAAAAGAAAGTTCTCGTTCATTGTTGATCTAGGATGTTAACAGCTTCACAAGTTGAATAATTGCGTCTTCAGTTATCATCATACTTTGAGTGGTCAGCTGTATTGCTTTCTAAAAAAATGTATTCAGTTAGATGAGTATCATGGATAAAATAAAAATAATATAAATCACCAAACTGAGACAGATGTTGAAATGAATATTACTACTAATGACTACACTAAATTATTAGTTATAGGTAACAATTAAAATCCTAAGCAATGCTCAAACTACATAAAAAAAATTTAATATAACTATACAAATTGCAATTGAATCTTTAGTATCAAATAGAATGTAAAATGCAAAAAGATATGAAGTAAAATGTAATAACATTTGATAAGAAGAAATAATTGTAATAGTCCACCACTATTGTGGGATAAATGTAAAATGTTACTTTAAGAAAAAACTATTAAAAAAAATTTAAAATTTCAGATTATTCAAATAGTAGACATTATCACTGTACATGTAATGTTATGAATCCATCTTGCTAATAACAATTAACACGTGTTGCATTAAATCAATAATAGGATTGAATCATTTGACATTAAATCCACGAAAAAAACATCAATCGAAATAAGTCTATTTGATTAACATTAATATTTGGTACGGTTTAAAGTGGAACCTAAAAATGAATAAATGTAGTAAAAAAAATATCAAGATTCACGTGTTTATTGAACATTCAATTAGATAATTAACAATATCAATTGATACGCTTCTATAATGTTAGTATCTAAAGTATATAATAACTATTACACGTACTATGAATAAAAACATTGATGTTTAAAAGAAAGTTCTCGTTCATTGTTGATCTAGGATGTTAACAGCTTCACAAGTTGAATAATTGCGTCTTCAGTTATCATCATACTTTGAGTGGTCAGCTGTATTGCTTTCTAAAAAAATGTATTCAGTTAGATGAGTATCATGGATAAAATAAAAATAATATAAATCACCAAACTGAGACAGATGTTGAAATGAATATTACTACAAATGACTACACTAAATTATTAGTTATAGGTAACAATTAAAATCCTAAGCAATGCTCAAACTACATAAAAAAAATTTAATATAACTATACAAATTGCAATTGAATCTTTAGTATCAAATAGAATGTAAAATGCAAAAAGATATGAAGTAAAAAGTAATAACATTTGATAAGAAGAAATAATTGTGATAAGTCATAAATGATAGTGATAGTCCAACACTATTGTGGGATAAATGTAAAATGTTAGATTAAGAAATAAGTATTAAAATAAATTTAAAATTTCAGATTATTCATATAGTATACATTATCAATGTTTATGTAATGTTATGAATCCATCTTGCTAATAACAATTAACACGTGTTGCATTAAATCAATAATAGGTTTGAATCATTTGACATTTAATCCACGAAAAAAACATCAATCGAAATAAGTCTATTTGAATAACATTAATATTTGGTACGGTTTAAAGTGGAACCTAATAATGAATAAATGTAGTAAAAAAAATATCAAGATTCACGTGTTTATTGAACATTCAATTAGATAATAACAATCTCAATTGATACGCTTCTATAATGTTAGTATCTAAAGTATATAATAACTATTACACGTACTATGAATAAAAACATTGATGTTTAAAAGAAAGTTCTCGTTCATTGTTGATCTAGGATGTTAACAGCTTCACAAGTTGAATAATTGCGTCTTCAGTTATCATCATACTTTGAGTGGTCAGCTGTATTGCTTTCTAAAAAAATGTATTCAGTTAGATGAGTATCATGGATAAAATAAAAATAATATAAATCACCAAACTGAGACAGATGTTGAAATGAATATTACTACAAATGACTACACTAAATTATTAGTTATAGGTAACAATTAAAATCCTAAGCAATGCTCAAACTACATAAAAAAAATTTAATATTACTATACAAATTGCAATTGAATCTTTAGTATCAAGTAGAATGTAAAATGCAAAAAGATATGAAGTAAAATGTAATAACATTTGATAAGAAGAAATAATTGTGATAAGTCATAAATGATAGTGATAGTCCACCACTATTGTGGGATAAATGTAAAATGTTACATTAAGAAATAACTATTAAAATAAATTTAAAATTTCAGATTATTCATATAGTATACATAATCAATGTTTATGTAATGTTATGAATCCATCTTGCTAATAACAATTAACACGTGTTGCATTAAATCAATAATAGGTTTGAATCATTTGACATTTAATCCACGAAAAAAACATCAATCGAAATAAGTCTATTTGAATAACATTAATATTTGGTACGGTTTAAAGTGGAACCTAATAATGAATAAATGTAGTAAAAAAAATATCAAGATTCACGTGTTTATTGAACATTCAATTAGATAATAACAATCTCAATTGATACGCTTCTATAATGTTAGTATCTAAAGTATATAATAACTATTACACGTACTATGAATAAAAACATTGATGTTTAAAAGAAAGTTCTCGTTCATTGTTGATCTAGGATGTTAACAGCTTCACAAGTTGAATAATTGCGTCTTCAGTTATCATCATACTTTAAGTGGTCAGCTGTATTGCTTTCTAAAAAAATGTATTCAGTTAGATGAGTATCATGGATAAAATAAAAATAATATAAATCACCAAACTGAGACAGATGTTGAAATGAATATTACTACAAATGACTACACTAAATTATTAGTTATAGGTAACAATTAAAATCCTAAGCAATGCTCAAACTACATAAAAAAAATTTAATATTACTATACAAATTGCAATTGAATCTTTAGTATCAAGTAGAATGTAAAATGCAAAAAGATATGAAGTAAAAAGTAATAACATTTGATAAGAAGAAATAATTGTGATAAGTCATAAATGATAGTGATAGTCCAACACTATTGTGGGATAAATGTAAAATGTTACATTAAGAAATAAGTATTAAAATAAATTTAAAATTTCAGATTATTCATATAGTATACATTATCAATGTTTATGTAATGTTATGAATCCATCTTGCTAATAACAATTAACACGTGTTGCATTAAATCAATAATAGGTTTGAATCATTTGACATTTAATCCACGAAAAAAACATCAATCGAAATAAGTCTATTTGAATAACATTAATATTTGGTACGGTTTAAAGTGGAACCTAATAATGAATAAATGTAGTAAAAAAAATATCAAGATTCACGTGTTTATTGAACATTCAATTAGATAATTAACAATCTCAATTGATACGCTTCTATAATGTTAGTATCTAAAGTATATAATAACTATTACACGTACTATGAATAAAAACATTGATGTTTAAAAGAAAGTTCTCGTTCATTGTTGATCTAGGATGTTAACAGCTTCACAAGTTGAATAATTGCGTCTTCAGTTATCATCATACTTTGAGTGGTCAGCTGTATTGCTTTCTAAAAAAATGTATTCAGTTAGATGAGTATCATGGATAAAATAAAAATAATATAAATCACCAAACTGAGACAGATGTTGAAATGAATATTACTACAAATGACTACACTAAATATTTAGTTATAGGTAACAATTAAAATCCTAAGCAATGCTCAAACTACATAAAAAAAATTTAATATTACTATACAAATTGCAATTGAATCTTTAGTATCAAGTAGTATGTAAAATGCAAAAAGATATGAAGTAAAATGTAATAACATTTGATAAGAAGAAATAATTGTAATAGTCCACCACTATTGTGGGATAAATGTAAAATGTTACTTTAAGAAAAAACTATTAAAAAAAATTTAAAATTTCAGATTATTCATATAGTAGACATTATCACTGTACATGTAATGTTATGAATCCATCTTGCTAATAACAATTAACACGTGTTGCATTAAATCAATAATAGGTTTGAATCATTTGACATTAAATCCAAGAAAAAAACATCAATCGAAATAAGTCTATTTGAATAACATTAATATTTGGTACGGTTTAAAGTGGAACCTAATAATGAATAAATGTAGTAAAAAAAATATCAAGATTCACGTGTTTATTGAACATTCAATTAGATAATAACAATCTCAATTGATACGCTTCTATAATGTTAGTATCTAAAGTATATAATAACTATTACACATACTATGAATAAAAACATTGATGTTTAAAAGAAAGTTCTCGTTCATTGTTGATCTAGGATGTTAACAGCTTCACAAGTTGAATAATTGCGTCTTCAGTTATCATCATACTTTGAGTGGTCAGCTGTATTGCTTTCTAAAAAAATGTATTCAGTTAGATGAGTATCATGGATAAAATAAAAATAATATAAATCACCAAACTGAGACAGATGTTGAAATGAATATTATTACAAATGACTACACTAAATTATTAGTTATAGGTAACAATTAAAGTCCTAAGCAATGCTCAAACTACATAAAAAAAATTTAATATTACTATACAAATTGCAATTGAATCTTTAGTATCAAATAGAATGTAAAATGCAAAAAGATATGAAGTAAAATGTAATAACATTTGATAAGAAGAAATAATTGCAATAGTCCACCACTATTGTGGGATAAATGTAAAATGTTACTTTAAGAAAAAACTATTAAAAAAAATTTAAAATTTCAGATTATTCATATAGTATACATAATCAATGTTTATGTAATGTTATGAATCCATCTTGCTAATAACAATTAACACGTGTTGCATTAAATCAATAATAGGATTGAATCATTTGACATTAAATCCACGAAAAAAACATCAATCGAAATAAGTCTATTTGAATAACATTAATATTTGGTACGGTTTAAAGTGGAACCTAATAATGAATAAATGTAGTAAAAAAAATATCAAGATTCACGTGTTTATTGAACATTCAATTAGATAATTAACAATCTCAATTGATACGCTTCTATAATGTTAGTTTCTAAAGTATATAATAACTATTACACGTACTATGAATAAAAACATTGATGTTTAAAAGAAAGTTCTCGTTCATTGTTGATCTAGGATGTTAACAGCTTCAGAAGTTGAATAATTGCGTCTTCAGTTATCATCATACTTTGAGTGGTCAGCTGTATTGCTTTCTAAAAAAATGTATTCAGTTAGATGAGTATCATGGATAAAATAAAAATAATATAAATCACCAAACTGAGACAGATGTTGAAATGAATATTACTACAAATGACTACACTAAATTATTAGTTATAGGTAACAATTAAAATCCTAAGCAATGCTCAAACTACATAAAAAAAATTTAATATTACTATACAAATTGCAATTGAATCTTTAGTATCAAGTAGAATGTAAAATGCAAAAAGATATGAAGTAAAATGTAATAACATTTGATAAGAAGAAATAATTGTAATAGTCCACCACTATTGTGGGATAAATGTAAAATGTTACTTTAAGAAAAAACTATTAAAAAAAATTTAAAATTTCAGATTATTCATATAGTAGACATTATCACTGTACATGTAATGTTATGAATCCATCTTGCTAATAACAATTAACACGTGTTGCATTAAATCAATAATAGGATTGAATCATTTGACATTAAATCCACGAAAAAAACATCAATCGAAATAAGTCTATTTGAATAACATTAATATTTGGTACGGTTTAAAGTGGAACCTAATAATGAATAAATGTAGTAAAAAAAATATCAAGATTCACGTGTTTATTGAACATTCAATTAGATAATAACAATCTCAATTGATACGCTTCTATAATGTTAGTATCTAAAGTATATAATAACTATTACACGTACTATGAATAAAAACATTGATGTTTAAAAGAAAGTTCTCGTTCATTGTTGATCTAGGATGTTAACAGCTTCACAAGCTGAATAATTGCGTCTGCAGTTATCATCATACTTTGAGTGGTCAGCTGTATTGCTTTCTAAAAAAATGTATTCAGTTAGATGAGTATCATGGATAAAATAAAAATAATATAAATCACCAAACTGAGACAGATGTTGAAATGAATATTACTACAAATGACTACACTAAATTATTAGTTATAGGTAACAATTAAAATCCTAAGCAATGCTCAAACTACATAAAAAAAATTTAATATTACTATACAAATTGCAATTGAATCTTTAGTATCAAGTAGAATGTAAAATGCAAAAAGATATGAAGTAAAATGTAATAACATTTGATAAGAAGAAATAATTGTGATAAGTCATAAATGATAGTGATAGTCCACCACTATTGTGGGATAAATGTAAAATGTTACATTAAGAAATAACTATTAAAATAAATTTAAAATTTCAGATTATTCATATAGTATACATAATCAATGTTTATGTAATGTTATGAATCCATCTTGCTAATAACAATTAACACGTGTTGCATTAAATCAATAATAGGTTTGAATCATTTGACATTTAATCCACGAAAAAAACATCAATCGAAATAAGTCTATTTGAATAACATTAATATTTGGTACGGTTTAAAGTGGAACCTAATAATGAATAAATGTAGTAAAAAAAAAAAGATTTAATCGAAAACTCTAGTTGCAAGAATGGCAATATCAAGATTCACGTGTTTATTGAACATTCAATTAGATAATTAACAATCTCAATTGATACGCTTCTATAATGTTAGTATCTAAAGTATATAATAACTATTACACGTACTATGAATAAAAACATTGATGTTTAAATGAAAGTTCTCGTTCATTGTTGATCTAGGATGTTAACAGCTTCACAAGTTGAATAATTGCGTCTTCAGTTATCATCATACTTTGAGTGGTCAGCTGTATTGCTTTCTAAAAAAATGTATTCAGTTAGATGAGTATCATGGATAAAATAAAAATAATATAAATCACCAAACTGAGACAGATGTTGAAATGAATATTACTACAAATGACTACACTAAATTATTAGTTATAGGTAACAATTAAAATCCTAAGCAATGCTCAAACTACATAAAAAAAATTTAATATTACTATACAAATTGCAATTGAATCTTTAGTATCAAGTAGTATGTAAAATGCAAAAAGATATGAAGTAAAATGTAATAACATTTGATAAGAAGAAATAATTGTAATAGTCCACCACTATTGTGGGATAAATGTAAAATGTTACTTTAAGAAAAAACTATTAAAAAAAATTTAAAATTTCAGATTATTCATATAGTAGACATTATCACTGTACATGGAATGTTATGAATCCATCTTGCTAATAACAATTAACACGTGTTGCATTAAATCAATAATAGGATTGAATCATTTGACATTAAATCCACGAAAAAAACATCAATCGAAATAAGTCTATTTGAATAACATTAATATTTGGTACGGTTTAAAGTGGAACCTAATAATGAATAAATGTAGTAAAAAAAATATCAAGATTCACGTGTTTATTGAACATTCAATTAGATAATAACAATCTCAATTGATACGCTTCTATAATGTTAGTATCTAAAGTATATAATAACTATTACACGTACTATGAATAAAAACATTGATGTTTAAAAGAAAGTTCTCGTTCATTGTTGATCTAGGATGTTAACAGCTTCACAAGCTGAATAATTGCGTCTGCAGTTATCATCATACTTTGAGTGGTCAGCTGTATTGCTTTCTAAAAAAATGTATTCAGTTAGATGAGTATCATGGATAAAATAAAAATAATATAAATCACCAAACTGAGACAGATGTTGAAATGAATATTACTACAAATGACTACACTAAATTATTAGTTATAGGTAACAATTAAAATCCTAAGCAATGCTCAAACTACATAAAAAAAATTTAATATTACTATACAAATTGCAATTGAATCTTTAGTATCAAGTAGAATGTAAAATGCAAAAAGATATGAAGTAAAATGTAATAACATTTGATAAGAAGAAATAATTGTGATAAGTCATAAATGATAGTGATAGTCCACCACTATTGTGGGATAAATGTAAAATTTTACATTAAGAAATAACTATTAAAATAAATTTAAAATTTCAGATTATTCATATAGTATACATTATCAATGTTTATGTAATGTTATGAATCCATCTTGCTAATAACAATTAACACGTGTTGCATTAAATCAATAATAGGTTTGAATCATTTGACATTTAATCCACGAAAAAAACATCAATCGAAATAAGTCTATTTGAATAACATTAATATTTGGTACGGTTTAAAGTGGAACCTAATAATGAATAAATGTAGTAAAAAAAATATCAAGATTCACGTGTTTATTGAACATTCAATTAGATAATAACAATCTCAATTGATACGCTTCTATAATGTTAGTATCTAAAGTATATAATAACTATTACACGTACTATGAATAAAAACATTGATGTTTAAAAGAAAGTTCTCGTTCATTGTTGATCTAGGATGTTAACAGCTTCACAAGTTGAATAATTGCGTCTTCAGTTATCATCATACTTTGAGTGGTCAGCTGTATTGCTTTCTAAAAAAATGTATTCAGTTAGATGAGTATCATGGATAAAATAAAAATAATATAAATCACCAAACTGAGACAGATGTTGAAATGAATATTACTACAAATGACTACACTAAATTATTAGTTATAGGTAACAATTAAAATCCTAAGCAATGCTCAAACTACATAAAAAAAATTTAATATTACTATACAAATTGCAATTGAATCTTTAGTATCAAGTAGAATGTAAAATGCAAAAAGATATGAAGTAAAATGTAATAACATTTGATAAGAAGAAATAATTGTGATAAGTCATAAATGATAGTGATAGTCCACCACTATTGTGGGATAAATGTAAAATTTTACATTAAGAAATAACTATTAAAATAAATTTAAAATTTCAGATTATTCATATAGTATACATTATCAATGTTTATGTAATGTTATGAATCCATCTTGCTAATAACAATTAACACGTGTTGCATTAAATCAATAATAGGTTTGAATCATTTGACATTTAATCCACGAAAAAAACATCAATCGAAATAAGTCTATTTGAATAACATTAACATTTGGTACGGTTTAAAGTGGAACCTAATAATGAATAAATGTAGTAAAAAAAATATCAAGATTCACGTGTTTATTGAACATTCAATTAGATAATAACAATCTCAATTGATACGCTTCTATAATGTTAGTATCTAAAGTATATAATAACTATTACACGTACTATGAATAAAAACATTGATGTTTAAAAGAAAGTTCTCGTTCATTGTTGATCTAGGATGTTAACAGCTTCACAAGTTGAATAATTGCGTCTTCAGTTATCATCATACTTTGAGTGGTCAGCTGTATTGCTTTCTAAAAAAATGTATTCAGTTAGATGAGTATCATGGATAAAATAAAAATAATATAAATCACCAAACTGAGACAGATGTTGAAATGAATATTACTACTAATGACTACACTAAATTATTAGTTATAGGTAACAATTAAAATCCTAAGCAATGCTCAAACTACATAAAAAAAATTTAATATAACTATACAAATTGCAATTGAATCTTTAGTATCAAATAGAATGTAAAATGCAAAAAGATATGAAGTAAAATGTAATAACATTTGATAAGAAGAAATAATTGTAATAGTCCACCACTATTGTGGGATAAATGTAAAATGTTACTTTAAGAAAAAACTATTAAAAAAAATTTAAAATTTCAGATTATTCATATAGTAGACATTATCACTGTACATGTAATGTTATGAATCCATCTTGCTAATAACAATTAACACGTGTTGCATTAAATCAATAATAGGATTGAATCATTTGACATTAAATCCACGAAAAAAACATCAATCGAAATAAGTCTATTTGAATAACATTAATATTTGGTACGGTTTAAAGTGGAACCTAATAATGAATAAATGTAGTAAAAAAAATATCAAGATTCACGTGTTTATTGAACATTCAATTAGATAATTAACAATATCAATTGATACGCTTCTATAATGTTAGTATCTAAAGTATATAATAACTATTACACGTACTATGAATAAAAACATTGATGTTTAAAAGAAAGTTCTCGTTCATTGTTGATCTAGGATGTTAACAGCTTCACAAGTTGAATAATTGCGTCTTCAGTTATCATCATACTTTGAGTGGTCAGCTGTATTGCTTTCTAAAAAAATGTATTCAGTTAGATGAGTATCATGGATAAAATAAAAATAATATAAATCACCAAACTGAGACAGATGTTGAAATGAATATTACTACAAATGACTACACTAAATTATTAGTTATAGGTAACAATTAAAATCCTAAGCAATGCTCAAACTACATAAAAAAAATTTAATATAACTATACAAATTGCAATTGAATCTTTAGTATCAAATAGAATGTAAAATGCAAAAAGATATGAAGTAAAATGTAATAACATTTGATAAGAAGAAATAATTGTAATAGTCCACCACTATTGTGGGATAAATGTAAAATGTTACTTTAAGAAAAAACTATTAAAAAAAATTTAAAATTTCAGATTATTCAAATAGTAGACATTATCACTGTACATGTAATGTTATGAATCCATCTTGCTAATAACAATTAACACGTGTTGCATTAAATCAATAATAGGATTGAATCATTTGACATTAAATCCACGAAAAAAACATCAATCGAAATAAGTCTATTTGAATAACATTAATATTTGGTACGGTTTAAAGTGGAACCTAATAATGAATAAATGTAGTAAAAAAAATATCAAGATTCACGTGTTTATTGAACATTCAATTAGATAATAACAATCTCAATTGATACGCTTCTATAATGTTAGTATCTAAAGTATATAATAACTATTACACGTACTATGAATAAAAACATTGATGTTTAAAAGAAAGTTCTCGTTCATTGTTGATCTAGGATGTTAACAGCTTCACAAGTTGAATAATTGCGTCTGCAGTTATCATCATACTTTGAGTGGTCAGCTGTATTGCTTTCTAAAAAAATGTATTCAGTTAGATGAGTATCATGGATAAAATAAAAATAATATAAATCACCAAACTGAGACAGATGTTGAAATGAATATTACTACAAATGACTACACTAAATTATTAGTTATAGGTAACAATTAAAATCCTAAGCAATGCTCAAACTACATAAAAAAAATTTAATATTACTATACAAATTGCAATTGAATCTTTAGTATCAAGTAGAATGTAAAATGCAAAAAGATATGAAGTAAAATGTAATAACATTTGATAAGAAGAAATAATTGTAATAGTCCACCACAATTGTGGGATAAATGTAAAATGTTACTTTAAGAAAAAACTATTAAAAAAAATTTAAAATTTCAGATTATTCATATAGTAGACATTATCACTGTACATGTAATGTTATGAATCCATCTTGCTAATAACAATTAACACGTGTTGCATTAAATCAATAATAGGTTTGAATCATTTGACATTAAATCCACGAAAAAAACATCAATCGAAATAAGTCTATTTGAATAACATTAATATTTGGTACGGTTTAAAGTGGAACCTAATAATGAATAAATGTAGTAAAAAAAATATCAAGATTCACGTGTTTATTGAACATTCAATTAGATAATAACAATCTCAATTGATACGCTTCTATAATGTTAGTATCTAAAGTATATAATAACTATTACACGTACTATGAATAAAAACATTGATGTTTAAAAGAAAGTTCTCGTTCATTGTTGATCTAGGATGTTAACAGCTTCACAAGTTGAATAATTGCGTCTTCAGTTATCATCATACTTTGAGTGGTCAGCTGTATTGCTTTCTAAAAAAATGTATTCAGTTAGATGAGTATCATGGATAAAATAAAAATAATATAAATCACCAAACTGAGACAGATGTTGAAATGAATATTACTACAAATGACTACACTAAATTATTAGTTATAGGTAACAATTAAAATCCTAAGCAATGCTCAAACTACATAAAAAAAATTTAATATAACTATACAAATTGCAATTGAATCTTTAGTATCAACTAGAATGTAAAATGCAAAAAGATATGAAGTAAAATGTAATAACATTTGATAAGAAGAAATAATTGTAATAGTCCACCACTATTGTGGGATAAATGTAAAATGTTACTTTAAGAAAAAACTATTAAAAAAAATTTAAAATTTCAGATTATTCATATAGTAGACATTATCACTGTACATGGAATGTTATGAATCCATCTTGCTAATAACAATTAACACGTGTTGCATTAAATCAATAATAGGATTGAATCATTTGACATTAAATCCACGAAAAAAACATCAATCGAAATAAGTCTATTTGAATAACATTAATATTTGGTACGGTTTAAAGTGGAACCTAATAATGAATAAATGTAGTAAAAAAAATATCAAGATTCACGTGTTTATTGAACATTCAATTAGATAATAACAATCTCAATTGATACGCTTCTATAATGTTAGTATCTAAAGTATATAATAACTATTACACGTACTATGAATAAAAACATTGATGTTTAAAAGAAAGTTCTCGTTCATTGTTGATCTAGGATGTTAACAGCTTCACAAGCTGAATAATTGCGTCTGCAGTTATCATCATACTTTGAGTGGTCAGCTGTATTGCTTTCTAAAAAAATGTATTCAGTTAGATGAGTATCATGGATAAAATAAAAATAATATAAATCACCAAACTGAGACAGATGTTGAAATGAATATTACTACAAATGACTACACTAAATTATTAGTTATAGGTAACAATTAAAATCCTAAGCAATGCTCAAACTACATAAAAAAAATTTAATATTACTATACAAATTGCAATTGAATCTTTAGTATCAAGTAGAATGTAAAATGCAAAAAGATATGAAGTAAAATGTAATAACATTTGATAAGAAGAAATAATTGTGATAAGTCATAAATGATAGTGATAGTCCACCACTATTGTGGGATAAATGTAAAATTTTACATTAAGAAATAACTATTAAAATAAATTTAAAATTTCAGATTATTCATATAGTATACATTATCAATGTTTATGTAATGTTATGAATCCATCTTGCTAATAACAATTAACACGTGTTGCATTAAATCAATAATAGGTTTGAATCATTTGACATTTAATCCACGAAAAAAACATCAATCGAAATAAGTCTATTTGAATAACATTAATATTTGGTACGGTTTAAAGTGGAACCTAATAATGAATAAATGTAGTAAAAAAAATATCAAGATTCACGTGTTTATTGAACATTCAATTAGATAATAACAATCTCAATTGATACGCTTCTATAATGTTAGTATCTAAAGTATATAATAACTATTACACGTACTATGAATAAAAACATTGATGTTTAAAAGAAAGTTCTCGTTCATTGTTGATCTAGGATGTTAACAGCTTCACAAGTTGAATAATTGCGTCTTCAGTTATCATCATACTTTGAGTGGTCAGCTGTATTGCTTTCTAAAAAAATGTATTCAGTTAGATGAGTATCATGGATAAAATAAAAATAATATAAATCACCAAACTGAGACAGATGTTGAAATGAATATTACTACAAATGACTACACTAAATTATTAGTTATAGGTAACAATTAAAATCCTAAGCAATGCTCAAACTACATAAAAAAAATTTAATATTACTATACAAATTGCAATTGAATCTTTAGTATCAAGTAGAATGTAAAATGCAAAAAGATATGAAGTAAAATGTAATAACATTTGATAAGAAGAAATAATTGTGATAAGTCATAAATGATAGTGATAGTCCACCACTATTGTGGGATAAATGTAAAATTTTACATTAAGAAATAACTATTAAAATAAATTTAAAATTTCAGATTATTCATATAGTATACATTATCAATGTTTATGTAATGTTATGAATCCATCTTGCTAATAACAATTAACACGTGTTGCATTAAATCAATAATAGGTTTGAATCATTTGACATTTAATCCACGAAAAAAACATCAATCGAAATAAGTCTATTTGAATAACATTAACATTTGGTACGGTTTAAAGTGGAACCTAATAATGAATAAATGTAGTAAAAAAAATATCAAGATTCACGTGTTTATTGAACATTCAATTAGATAATAACAATCTCAATTGATACGCTTCTATAATGTTAGTATCTAAAGTATATAATAACTATTACACGTACTATGAATAAAAACATTGATGTTTAAAAGAAAGTTCTCGTTCATTGTTGATCTAGGATGTTAACAGCTTCACAAGTTGAATAATTGCGTCTTCAGTTATCATCATACTTTGAGTGGTCAGCTGTATTGCTTTCTAAAAAAATGTATTCAGTTAGATGAGTATCATGGATAAAATAAAAATAATATAAATCACCAAACTGAGACAGATGTTGAAATGAATATTACTACTAATGACTACACTAAATTATTAGTTATAGGTAACAATTAAAATCCTAAGCAATGCTCAAACTACATAAAAAAAATTTAATATAACTATACAAATTGCAATTGAATCTTTAGTATCAAATAGAATGTAAAATGCAAAAAGATATGAAGTAAAATGTAATAACATTTGATAAGAAGAAATAATTGTAATAGTCCACCACTATTGTGGGATAAATGTAAAATGTTACTTTAAGAAAAAACTATTAAAAAAAATTTAAAATTTCAGATTATTCATATAGTAGACATTATCACTGTACATGTAATGTTATGAATCCATCTTGCTAATAACAATTAACACGTGTTGCATTAAATCAATAATAGGATTGAATCATTTGACATTAAATCCACGAAAAAAACATCAATCGAAATAAGTCTATTTGAATAACATTAATATTTGGTACGGTTTAAAGTGGAACCTAATAATGAATAAATGTAGTAAAAAAAATATCAAGATTCACGTGTTTATTGAACATTCAATTAGATAATTAACAATATCAATTGATACGCTTCTATAATGTTAGTATCTAAAGTATATAATAACTATTACACGTACTATGAATAAAAACATTGATGTTTAAAAGAAAGTTCTCGTTCATTGTTGATCTAGGATGTTAACAGCTTCACAAGTTGAATAATTGCGTCTTCAGTTATCATCATACTTTGAGTGGTCAGCTGTATTGCTTTCTAAAAAAATGTATTCAGTTAGATGAGTATCATGGATAAAATAAAAATAATATAAATCACCAAACTGAGACAGATGTTGAAATGAATATTACTACAAATGACTACACTAAATTATTAGTTATAGGTAACAATTAAAATCCTAAGCAATGCTCAAACTACATAAAAAAAATTTAATATAACTATACAAATTGCAATTGAATCTTTAGTATCAAATAGAATGTAAAATGCAAAAAGATATGAAGTAAAATGTAATAACATTTGATAAGAAGAAATAATTGTAATAGTCCACCACTATTGTGGGATAAATGTAAAATGTTACTTTAAGAAAAAACTATTAAAAAAAATTTAAAATTTCAGATTATTCAAATAGTAGACATTATCACTGTACATGTAATGTTATGAATCCATCTTGCTAATAACAATTAACACGTGTTGCATTAAATCAATAATAGGATTGAATCATTTGACATTAAATCCACGAAAAAAACATCAATCGAAATAAGTCTATTTGAATAACATTAATATTTGGTACGGTTTAAAGTGGAACCTAATAATGAATAAATGTAGTAAAAAAAATATCAAGATTCACGTGTTTATTGAACATTCAATTAGATAATAACAATCTCAATTGATACGCTTCTATAATGTTAGTATCTAAAGTATATAATAACTATTACACGTACTATGAATAAAAACATTGATGTTTAAAAGAAAGTTCTCGTTCATTGTTGATCTAGGATGTTAACAGCTTCACAAGTTGAATAATTGCGTCTTCAGTTATCATCATACTTTGAGTGGTCAGCTGTATTGCTTTCTAAAAAAATGTATTCAGTTAGATGAGTATCATGGATAAAATAAAAATAATATAAATCACCAAACTGAGACAGATGTTGAAATGAATATTACTACTAATGACTACACTAAATTATTAGTTATAGGTAACAATTAAAATCCTAAGCAATGCTCAAACTACATAAAAAAAATTTAATATAACTATACAAATTGCAATTGAATCTTTAGTATCAAATAGAATGTAAAATGCAAAAAGATATGAAGTAAAATGTAATAACATTTGATAAGAAGAAATAATTGTAATAGTCCACCACTATTGTGGGATAAATGTAAAATGTTACTTTAAGAAAAAACTATTAAAAAAAATTTAAAATTTCAGATTATTCATATAGTAGACATTATCACTGTACATGTAATGTTATGAATCCATCTTGCTAATAACAATTAACACGTGTTGCATTAAATCAATAATAGGATTGAATCATTTGACATTAAATCCACGAAAAAAACATCAATCGAAATAAGTCTATTTGAATAACATTAATATTTGGTACGGTTTAAAGTGGAACCTAATAATGAATAAATGTAGTAAAAAAAATATCAAGATTCACGTGTTTATTGAACATTCAATTAGATAATTAACAATATCAATTGATACGCTTCTATAATGTTAGTATCTAAAGTATATAATAACTATTACACGTACTATGAATAAAAACATTGATGTTTAAAAGAAAGTTCTCGTTCATTGTTGATCTAGGATGTTAACAGCTTCACAAGTTGAATAATTGCGTCTTCAGTTATCATCATACTTTGAGTGGTCAGCTGTATTGCTTTCTAAAAAAATGTATTCAGTTAGATGAGTATCATGGATAAAATAAAAATAATATAAATCACCAAACTGAGACAGATGTTGAAATGAATATTACTACAAATGACTACACTAAATTATTAGTTATAGGTAACAATTAAAATCCTAAGCAATGCTCAAACTACATAAAAAAAATTTAATATAACTATACAAATTGCAATTGAATCTTTAGTATCAAATAGAATGTAAAATGCAAAAAGATATGAAGTAAAATGTAATAACATTTGATAAGAAGAAATAATTGTAATAGTCCACCACTATTGTGGGATAAATGTAAAATGTTACTTTAAGAAAAAACTATTAAAAAAAATTTAAAATTTCAGATTATTCAAATAGTAGACATTATCACTGTACATGTAATGTTATGAATCCATCTTGCTAATAACAATTAACACGTGTTGCATTAAATCAATAATAGGATTGAATCATTTGACATTAAATCCACGAAAAAAACATCAATCGAAATAAGTCTATTTGAATAACATTAATATTTGGTACGGTTTAAAGTGGAACCTAATAATGAATAAATGTAGTAAAAAAAATATCAAGATTCACGTGTTTATTGAACATTCAATTAGATAATAACAATCTCAATTGATACGCTTCTATAATGTTAGTATCTAAAGTATATAATAACTATTACACGTACTATGAATAAAAACATTGATGTTTAAAAGAAAGTTCTCGTTCATTGTTGATCTAGGATGTTAACAGCTTCACAAGTTGAATAATTGCGTCTGCAGTTATCATCATACTTTGAGTGGTCAGCTGTATTGCTTTCTAAAAAAATGTATTCAGTTAGATGAGTATCATGGATAAAATAAAAATAATATAAATCACCAAACTGAGACAGATGTTGAAATGAATATTACTACAAATGACTACACTAAATTATTAGTTATAGGTAACAATTAAAATCCTAAGCAATGCTCAAACTACATAAAAAAAATTTAATATTACTATACAAATTGCAATTGAATCTTTAGTATCAAGTAGAATGTAAAATGCAAAAAGATATGAAGTAAAATGTAATAACATTTGATAAGAAGAAATAATTGTAATAGTCCACCACAATTGTGGGATAAATGTAAAATGTTACTTTAAGAAAAAACTATTAAAAAAAATTTAAAATTTCAGATTATTCATATAGTAGACATTATCACTGTACATGTAATGTTATGAATCCATCTTGCTAATAACAATTAACACGTGTTGCATTAAATCAATAATAGGTTTGAATCATTTGACATTAAATCCACGAAAAAAACATCAATCGAAATAAGTCTATTTGAATAACATTAATATTTGGTACGGTTTAAAGTGGAACCTAATAATGAATAAATGTAGTAAAAAAAATATCAAGATTCACGTGTTTATTGAACATTCAATTAGATAATAACAATCTCAATTGATACGCTTCTATAATGTTAGTATCTAAAGTATATAATAACTATTACACGTACTATGAATAAAAACATTGATGTTTAAAAGAAAGTTCTCGTTCATTGTTGATCTAGGATGTTAACAGCTTCACAAGTTGAATAATTGCGTCTTCAGTTATCATCATACTTTGAGTGGTCAGCTGTATTGCTTTCTAAAAAAATGTATTCAGTTAGATGAGTATCATGGATAAAATAAAAATAATATAAATCACCAAACTGAGACAGATGTTGAAATGAATATTACTACAAATGACTACACTAAATTATTAGTTATAGGTAACAATTAAAATCCTAAGCAATGCTCAAACTACATAAAAAAAATTTAATATAACTATACAAATTGCAATTGAATCTTTAGTATCAACTAGAATGTAAAATGCAAAAAGATATGAAGTAAAATGTAATAACATTTGATAAGAAGAAATAATTGTAATAGTCCACCACTATTGTGGGATAAATGTAAAATGTTACTTTAAGAAAAAACTATTAAAAAAAATTTAAAATTTCAGATTATTCATATAGTAGACATTATCACTGTACATGTAATGTTATGAATCCATCTTGCTAATAACAATTAACACGTGTTGCATTAAATCAATAATAGGATTGAATCATTTGACATTAAATCCACGAAAAAAACATCAATCGAAATAAGTCTATTTGAATAACATTAATATTTGGTACGGTTTAAAGTGGAACCTAATAATGAATAAATGTAGTAAAAAAAATATCAAGATTCACGTGTTTATTGAACATTCAATTAGATAATAACAATCTCAATTGATACGCTTCTATAATGTTAGTATCTAAAGTATATAATAACTATTACACGTACTATGAATAAAAACATTGATGTTTAAAAGAAAGTTCTCGTTCATTGTTGATCTAGGATGTTAACAGCTTCACAAGTTGAATAATTGCGTCTTCAGTTATCATCATACTTTGAGTGGTCAGCTGTATTGCTTTCTAAAAAAATGTATTCAGTTAGATGAGTATCATGGATAAAATAAAAATAATATAAATCACCAAACTGAGACAGATGTTGAAATGAATATTACTACAAATGACTACACTAAATTATTAGTTATAGGTAACAATTAAAATCCTAAGCAATGCTCAAACTACATAAAAAAAATTTAATATAACTATACAAATTGCAATTGAATCTTTAGTATCAACTAGAATGTAAAATGCAAAAAGATATGAAGTAAAATGTAATAACATTTGATAAGAAGAAATAATTGTAATAGTCCACCACTATTGTGGGATAAATGTAAAATGTTACTTTAAGAAAAAACTATTAAAAAAAATTTAAAATTTCAGATTATTCATATAGTAGACATTATCACTGTACATGTAATGTTATGAATCCATCTTGCTAATAACAATTAACACGTGTTGCATTAAATCAATAATAGGATTGAATCATTTGACATTAAATCCACGAAAAAAACATCAATCGAAATAAGTCTATTTGAATAACATTAATATTTGGTACGGTTTAAAGTGGAACCTAATAATGAATAAATGTAGTAAAAAAATATCAAGATTCACGTGTTTATTGAACATTCAATTAGATAATTAACAATCTCAATTGATACGCTTCTATAATGTTAGTATCTAAAGTATATAATAACTATTACACGTACTATGAATAAAAACATTGATGTTTAAAGGAAAGTTCTCGTTCATTGTTGATCTAGGATGTTAACAGCTTCACAAGTTGAATAATTGCGTCTTAAGTTATCATCATACTTTGAGTGGTCAGCTGTATTGCTTTCTAAAAAAATGTATTCAGTTAGATGAGTATCATGGATAAAATAAAAATAATATAAATCACCAAACTGAGACAGATGTTGAAATGAATATTACTACAAATGACTACACTAAATTATTAGTTATAGGTAACAATTAAAATCCTAAGCAATGCTCAAACTACATAAAAAAAATTTAATATTACTATACAAATTGCAATTGAATCATTAGTATCAAGTAGTATGTAAAATGCAAAAAGATATGAAGTAAAATGTAATAACATTTGATAAGAAGAAATAATTGCAATAGTCCACCACTATTGTGGGATAAATGTAAAATGTTACTTTAAGAAAAAACTATTAAAAAAAATTTAAAATTTCAGATTATTCATATAGTAGACATTATCACTGTACATGTAATGTTATGAATCCATCTTGCTAATAACAATTAACACGTGTTGCATTAAATCAATAATAGGATTGAATCATTTGACATTAAATCCACGAAAAAAACATAAATCGAAATAAGTCTATTTGAATAACATTAATATTTGGTACGGTTTAAAGTGGAACCTAAAAATGAATAAATGTAGTAAAAAAAATATCAAGATTCACGTGTTTATTGAACATTCAATTAGATAATTAACAATATCAATTGATACGCTTCTATAATGTTAGTATCTAAAGTATATAATAACTATTACACGTACTATGAATAAAAACATTGATGTTTAAAAGAAAGTTCTCGTTCATTGTTGATCTAGGATGTTAACAGCTTCACAAGTTGAATAATTGCGTCTTCAGTTATCATCATACTTTGAGTGGTCAGCTGTATTGCTTTCTAAAAAAATGTATTCAGTTAGATGAGTATCATGGATAAAATAAAAATAATATAAATCACCAAACTGAGACAGATGTTGAAATGAATATTACTACAAATGACTACACTAAATTATTAGTTATAGGTAACAATTAAAATCCTAAGCAATGCTCAAACTACATAAAAAAAATTTAATATTACTATACAAATTGCAATTGAATCTTTAGTATCAAGTAGAATGTAAAATGCAAAAAGATATGAAGTAAAATGTAATAACATTTGATAAGAAGAAATAATTGTAATAGTCCACCACAATTGTGGGATAAATGTAAAATGTTACTTTAAGAAAAAACTATTAAAAAAAATTTAAAATTTCAGATTATTCATATAGTAGACATTATCACTGTACATGTAATGTTATGAATCCATCTTGCTAATAACAATTAACACGTGTTGCATTAAATCAATAATAGGTTTGAATCATTTGACATTAAATCCACGAAAAAAACATCAATCGAAATAAGTCTATTTGAATAACATTAATATTTGGTACGGTTTAAAGTGGAACCTAATAATGAATAAATGTAGTAAAAAAAATATCAAGATTCACGTGTTTATTGAACATTCAATTAGATAATAACAATCTCAATTGATACGCTTCTATAATATTAGTATCTAAAGTATATAATAACTATTACACGTACTATGAATAAAAACATTGATGTTTAAAAGAAAGTTCTCGTTCATTGTTGATCTAGGATGTTAACAGCTTCACAAGTTGAATAATTGCGTCTTCAGTTATCATCATACTTTGAGTGGTCAGCTGTATTGCTTTCTAAAAAAATGTATTCAGTTAGATGAGTATCATGGATAAAATAAAAATAATATAAATCACCAAACTGAGACAGATGTTGAAATGAATATTACTACAAATGACTACACTAAATTATTAGTTATAGGTAACAATTAAAATCCTAAGCAATGCTCAAACTACATAAAAAAAATTTAATATAACTATACAAATTGCAATTGAATCTTTAGTATCAAATAGAATGTAAAATGCAAAAAGATATGAAGTAAAATGTAATAACATTTGATAAGAAGAAATAATTGTAATAGTCCACCACTATTGTGGGATAAATGTAAAATGTTACTTTAAGAAAAAACTATTAAAAAAAATTTAAAATTTCAGATTATTCATATAGTAGACATTATCACTGTACATGTAATGTTATGAATCCATCTTGCTAATAACAATTAACACGTGTTGCATTAAATCAATAATAGGATTGAATCATTTGACATTAAATCCACGAAAAAAACATCAATCGAAATAAGTCTATTTGAATAACATTAATATTTGGTACGGTTTAAAGTGGAACCTAATAATGAATAAATGTAGTAAAAAAAATATCAAGATTCACGTGTTTATTGAACATTCAATTAGATAATAACAATCTCAATTGATACGCTTCTATAATGTTAGTATCTAAAGTATATAATAACTATTACACGTACTATGAATAAAAACATTGATGTTTAAAAGAAAGTTCTCGTTCATTGTTGATCTAGGATGTTAACAGCTTCACAAGTTGAATAATTGCGTCTTCAGTTATCATCATACTTTGAGTGGTCAGCTGTATTGCTTTCTAAAAAAATGTATTCAGTTAGATGAGTATCATGGATAAAATAAAAATAATATAAATCACCAAACTGAGACAGATGTTGAAATGAATATTACTACAAATGACTACACTAAATTATTAGTTATAGGTAACAATTAAAATCCTAAGCAATGCTCAAACTACATAAAAAAAATTTAATATAACTATACAAATTGCAATTGAATCTTTAGTATCAAATAGAATGTAAAATGCAAAAAGATATGAAGTAAAATGTAATAACATTTGATAAGAAGAAATAATTGTAATAGTCCACCACTATTGTGGGATAAATGTAAAATGTTACTTTAAGAAAAAACTATTAAAAAAAATTTAAAATTTCAGATTATTCATATAGTAGACATTATCACTGTACATGTAATGTTATGAATCCATCTTGCTAATAACAATTAACACGTGTTGCATTAAATCAATAATAGGATTGAATCATTTGACATTAAATCCACGAAAAAAACATCAATCGAAATAAGTCTATTTGATTAACATTAATATTTGGTACGGTTTAAAGTGGAACCTAAAAATGAATAAATGTAGTAAAAAAAATATCAAGATTCACGTGTTTATTGAACATTCAATTAGATAATTAACAATATCAATTGATACGCTTCTATAATGTTAGTATCTAAAGTATATAATAACTATTACACGTACTATGAATAAAAACATTGATGTTTAAAAGAAAGTTCTCGTTCATTGTTGATCTAGGATGTTAACAGCTTCACAAGTTGAATAATTGCGTCTTCAGTTATCATCATACTTTGAGTGGTCAGCTGTATTGCTTTCTAAAAAAATGTATTCAGTTAGATGAGTATCATGGATAAAATAAAAATAATATAAATCACCAAACTGAGACAGATGTTGAAATGAATATTACTACAAATGACTACACTAAATTATTAGTTATAGGTAACAATTAAAATCCTAAGCAATGCTCAAACTACATAAAAAAAATTTAATATTACTATACAAATTGCAATTGAATCTTTAGTATCAAGTAGAATGTAAAATGCAAAAAGATATGAAGTAAAATGTAATAACATTTGATAAGAAGAAATAATTGTAATAGTCCACCACTATTGTGGGATAAATGTAAAATGTTACTTTAAGAAAAAACTATTAAAAAAAATTTAAAATTTCAGATTATTCATATAGTAGACATTATCACTGTACATGTAATGTTATGAATCCATCTTGCTAATAACAATTAACACGTGTTGCATTAAATCAATAATAGGATTGAATCATTTGACATTAAATCCACGAAAAAAACATCAATCGAAATAAGTCTATTTGAATAACATTAATATTTGGTACGGTTTAAAGTGGAACCTAATAATGAATAAATGTAGTAAAAAAAATATCAAGATTCACGTGTTTATTGAACATTCAATTAGATAATAACAATCTCAATTGATACGCTTCTATAATGTTAGTATCTAAAGTATATAATAACTATTACACGTACTATGAATAAAAACATTGATGTTTAAAAGAAAGTTCTCGTTCATTGTTGATCTAGGATGTTAACAGCTTCACAAGTTGAATAATTGCGTCTTCAGTTATCATCATACTTTGAGTGGTCAGCTGTATTGCTTTCTAAAAAAATGTATTCAGTTAGATGAGTATCATGGATAAAATAAAAATAATATAAATCACCAAACTGAGACAGATGTTGAAATGAATATTACTACAAATGACTACACTAAATTATTAGTTATAGGTAACAATTAAAATCCTAAGCAATGCTCAAACTACATAAAAAAAATTTAATATAACTATACAAATTGCAATTGAATCTTTAGTATCAAATAGAATGTAAAATGCAAAAAGATATGAAGTAAAATGTAATAACATTTGATAAGAAGAAATAATTGTAATAGTCCACCACTATTGTGGGATAAATGTAAAATGTTACTTTAAGAAAAAACTATTAAAAAAAATTTAAAATTTCAGATTATTCATATAGTAGACATTATCACTGTACATGTAATGTTATGAATCCATCTTGCTAATAACAATTAACACGTGTTGCATTAAATCAATAATAGGATTGAATCATTTGACATTAAATCCACGAAAAAAACATCAATCGAAATAAGTCTATTTGATTAACATTAATATTTGGTACGGTTTAAAGTGGAACCTAAAAATGAATAAATGTAGTAAAAAAAATATCAAGATTCACGTGTTTATTGAACATTCAATTAGATAATTAACAATATCAATTGATACGCTTCTATAATGTTAGTATCTAAAGTATATAATAACTATTACACGTACTATGAATAAAAACATTGATGTTTAAAAGAAAGTTCTCGTTCATTGTTGATCTAGGATGTTAACAGCTTCACAAGTTGAATAATTGCGTCTTCAGTTATCATCATACTTTGAGTGGTCAGCTGTATTGCTTTCTAAAAAAATGTATTCAGTTAGATGAGTATCATGGATAAAATAAAAATAATATAAATCACCAAACTGAGACAGATGTTGAAATGAATATTACTACAAATGACTACACTAAATTATTAGTTATAGGTAACAATTAAAATCCTAAGCAATGCTCAAACTACATAAAAAAAATTTAATATTACTATACAAATTGCAATTGAATCTTTAGTATCAAGTAGAATGTAAAATGCAAAAAGATATGAAGTAAAATGTAATAACATTTGATAAGAAGAAATAATTGTAATAGTCCACCACTATTGTGGGATAAATGTAAAATGTTACTTTAAGAAAAAACTATTAAAAAAAATTTAAAATTTCAGATTATTCATATAGTAGACATTATCACTGTACATGTAATGTTATGAATCCATCTTGCTAATAACAATTAACACGTGTTGCATTAAATCAATAATAGGTTTGAATCATTTGACATTAAATCCACGAAAAAAACATCAATCGAAATAAGTCTATTTGAATAACATTAATATTTGGTACGGTTTAAAGTGGAACCTAATAATGAATAAATGTAGTAAAAAAAATATCAAGATTCACGTGTTTATTGAACATTCAATTAGATAATAACAATCTCAATTGATACGCTTCTATAATGTTAGTATCTAAAGTATATAATAACTATTACACGTACTATGAATAAAAACATTGATGTTTAAAAGAAAGTTCTCGTTCATTGTTGATCTAGGATGTTAACAGCTTCACAAGTTGAATAATTGCGTCTTCAGTTATCATCATACTTTGAGTGGTCAGCTGTATTGCTTTCTAAAAAAATGTATTCAGTTAGATGAGTATCATGGATAAAATAAAAATAATATAAATCACCAAACTGAGACAGATGTTGAAATGAATATTAATACAAATGACTACACTAAATTATTAGTTATAGGTAACAATTAAAATCCTAAGCAATGCTCAAACTACATAAAAAAAATTTAATATTACTATACAAATTGCAATTGAATCTTTAGTATCAAGTAGAATGTAAAATGCAAAAAGATATGAAGTAAAATGTAATAACATTTGATAAGAAGAAATAATTGTAATAGTCCACCACTATTGTGGGATAAATGTAAAATGTTACTTTAAGAAAAAACTATTAAAAAAAATTTAAAATTTCAGATTATTCATATAGTAGACATTATCACTGTACATGTAATGTTATGAATCCATCTTGCTAATAACAATTAACACGTGTTGCATTAAATCAATAATAGGATTGAATCATTTGACATTAAATCCACGAAAAAAACATCAATCGAAATAAGTCTATTTGAATAACATTAATATTTGGTACGGTTTAAAGTGGAACCTAATAATGAATAAATGTAGTAAAAAAAATATCAAGATTCACGTGTTTATTGAACATTCAATTAGATAATAACAATCTCAATTGATACGCTTCTATAATGTTAGTATCTAAAGTATATAATAACTATTACACGTACTATGAATAAAAACATTGATGTTTAAAAGAAAGTTCTCGTTCATTGTTGATCTAGGATGTTAACAGCTTCACAAGTTGAATAATTGCGTCTTCAGTTATCATCATACTTTGAGTGGTCAGCTGTATTGCTTTCTAAAAAAATGTATTCAGTTAGATGAGTATCATGGATAAAATAAAAATAATATAAATCACCAAACTGAGACAGATGTTGAAATGAATATTACTACAAATGACTACACTAAATTATTAGTTATAGGTAACAATTAAAATCCTAAGCAATGCTCAAACTACATAAAAAAAATTTAATATAACTATACAAATTGCAATTGAATCTTTAGTATCAAATAGAATGTAAAATGCAAAAAGATATGAAGTAAAATGTAATAACATTTGATAAGAAGAAATAATTGTAATAGTCCACCACTATTGTGGGATAAATGTAAAATGTTACTTTAAGAAAAAACTATTAAAAAAAATTTAAAATTTCAGATTATTCATATAGTAGACATTATCACTGTACATGTAATGTTATGAATCCATCTTGCTAATAACAATTAACATGTGTTGCATTAAATCAATAATAGGATTGAATCATTTGACATTAAATCCACGAAAAAAACATCAATCGAAATAAGTCTATTTGAATAACATTAATATTTGGTACGGTTTAAAGTGGAACCTAATAATGAATAAATGTAGTAAAAAAAATATCAAGATTCACTTGTTTATTGAACATTCAATTAGATAATAACAATCTCAATTGATACGCTTCTATAATGTTAGTATCTAAAGTATATAATAACTATTACACGTACTATGAATAAAAACATTGATGTTTAAAAGAAAGTTCTCGTTCATTGTTGATCTAGGATGTTAACAGCTTCACAAGTTGAATAATTGCGTCTTCAGTTATCATCATACTTTGAGTGGTCAGCTGTATTGCTTTCTAAAAAAATGTATTCAGTTAGATGAGTATCATGGATAAAATAAAAATAATATAAATCACCAAACTGAGACAGATGTTGAAATGAATATTACTACAAATGACTACACTAAATTATTAGTTATAGGTAACAATTAAAATCCTAAGCAATGCTCAAACTACATAAAAAAAATTTAATATAACTATACAAATTGCAATTGAATCTTTAGTATCAAATAGAATGTAAAATGCAAAAAGATATGAAGTAAAATGTAATAACATTTGATAAGAAGAAATAATTGTAATAGTCCACCACTATTGTGGGATAAATGTAAAATGTTACTTTAAGAAAAAACTATTAAAAAAAATTTAAAATTTCAGATTATTCATATAGTAGACATTATCACTGTACATGTAATGTTATGAATCCATCTTGCTAATAACAATTAACACGTGTTGCATTAAATCAATAATAGGATTGAATCATTTGACATTAAATCCACGAAAAAAACATCAATCGAAATAAGTCTATTTGAATAACATTAATATTTGGTACGGTTTAAAGTGGAACCTAATAATGAATAAATGTAGTAAAAAAAATATCAAGATTCACGTGTTTATTGAACATTCAATTAGATAATAACAATCTCAATTGATACGCTTCTATAATGTTAGTATCTAAAGTATATAATAACTATTACACGTACTATGAATAAAAACATTGATGTTTAAAAGAAAGTTCTCGTTCATTGTTGATCTAGGATGTTAACAGCTTCACAAGTTGAATAATTGCGTCTTCAGTTATCATCATACTTTGAGTGGTCAGCTGTATTGCTTTCTAAAAAAATGTATTCAGTTAGATGAGTATCATGGATAAAATAAAAATAATATAAATCACCAAACTGAGACAGATGTTGAAATGAATATTACTACAAATGACTACACTAAATTATTAGTTATAGGTAACAATTAAAATCCTAAGCAATGCTCAAACTACATAAAAAAAATTTAATATAACTATACAAATTGCAATTGAATCTTTAGTATCAAATAGAATGTAAAATGCAAAAAGATATGAAGTAAAATGTAATAACATTTGATACGAAGAAATAATTGTAATAGTCCACCACTATTGTGGGATAAATGTAAAATGTTACTTTAAGAAAAAACTATTAAAAAAAATTTAAAATTTCAGATTATTCATATAGTAGACATTATCACTGTACATGTAATGTTATGAATCCATCTTGCTAATAACAATTAACACGTGTTGCATTAAATCAATAATAGGATTGAATCATTTGACATTAAATCCACGAAAAAAACATCAATCGAAATAAGTCTATTTGAATAACATTAATATTTGGTACGGTTTAAAGTGGAACCTAATAATGAATAAATGTAGTAAAAAAAATATCAAGATTCACGTGTTTATTGAACATTCAATTAGATAATAACAATCTCAATTGATACGCTTCTATAATGTTAGTATCTAAAGTATATAATAACTATTACACGTACTATGAATAAAAACATTGATGTTTAAAAGAAAGTTCTCGTTCATTGTTGATCTAGGATGTTAACAGCTTCACAAGTTGAATAATTGCGTCTTCAGTTATCATCATACTTTGAGTGGTCAGCTGTATTGCTTTCTAAAAAAATGTATTCAGTTAGATGAGTATCATGGATAAAATAAAAATAATATAAATCACCAAACTGAGACAGATGTTGAAATGAATATTACTACAAATGACTACACTAAATTAATAGTTATAGGTAACAATTAAAATCCTAAGCAATGCTCAAACTACATAAAAAAAATTTAATATAACTATACAAATTGCAATTGAATCTTTAGTATCAAATAGAATGTAAAATGCAAAAAGATATGAAGTAAAATGTAATAACATTTGATAAGAAGAAATAATTGTAATAGTCCACCACTATTGTGGGATAAATGTAAAATGTTACTTTAAGAAAAAACTATTAAAAAAAATTTAAAATTTCAGATTATTCATATAGTAGACATTATCACTGTACATGTAATGTTATGAATCCATCTTGCTAATAACAATTAACACGTGTTGCATTAAATCAATAATAGGTTTGAATCATTTGACATTAAATCCACGAAAAAAACATCAATCGAAATAAGTCTATTTGAATAACATTAATATTTGGTACGGTTTAAAGTGGAACCTAATAATGAATAAATGTAGTAAAAAAAATATCAAGATTCACGTGTTTATTGAACATTCAATTAGATAATAACAATCTCAATTGATACGCTTCTATAATGTTAGTATCTAAAGTATATAATAACTATTACACGTACTATGAATAAAAACATTGATGTTTAAAAGAAAGTTCTCGTTCATTGTTGATCTAGGATGTTAACAGCTTCACAAGTTGAATAATTGCGTCTTCAGTTATCATCATACTTTGAGTGGTCAGCTGTATTGCTTTCTAAAAAAATGTATTCAGTTAGATGAGTATCATGGATAAAATAAAAATAATATAAATCACCAAACTGAGACAGATGTTGAAATGAATATTACTACAAATGACTACACTAAATTATTAGTTATAGGTAACAATTAAAATCCTAAGCAATGCTCAAACTACATAAAAAAAATTTAATATAACTATACAAATTGCAATTGAATCTTTAGTATCAAATAGAATGTAAAATGCAAAAAGATATGAAGTAAAATGTAATAACATTTGATAAGAAGAAATAATTGTAATAGTCCACCACTATTGTGGGATAAATGTAAAATGTTACTTTAAGAAAAAACTATTAAAAAAAATTTAAAATTTCAGATTATTCATATAGTAGACATTATCACTGTACATGTAATGTTATGAATCCATCTTGCTAATAACAATTAACACGTGTTGCATTAAATCAATAATAGGATTGAATCATTTGACATTAAATCCACGAAAAAAACATCAATCGAAATAAGTCTATTTGAATAACATTAATATTTGGTACGGTTTAAAGTGGAACCTAATAATGAATAAATGTAGTAAAAAAAATATCAAGATTCACGTGTTTATTGAACATTCAATTAGATAATAACAATCTCAATTGATACGCTTCTATAATGTTAGTATCTAAAGTATATAATAACTATTACACGTACTATGAATAAAAACATTGATGTTTAAAAGAAAGTTCTCGTTCATTGTTGATCTAGGATGTTAACAGCTTCACAAGTTGAATAATTGCGTCTTCAGTTATCATCATACTTTGAGTGGTCAGCTGTATTGCTTTCTAAAAAAATGTATTCAGTTAGATGAGTATCATGGATAAAATAAAAATAATATAAATCACCAAACTGAGACAGATGTTGAAATGAATATTACTACAAATGACTACACTAAATTAATAGTTATAGGTAACAATTAAAATCCTAAGCAATGCTCAAACTACATAAAAAAAATTTAATATAACTATACAAATTGCAATTGAATCTTTAGTATCAAATAGAATGTAAAATGCAAAAAGATATGAAGTAAAATGTAATAACATTTGATAAGAAGAAATAATTGTAATAGTCCACCACTATTGTGGGATAAATGTAAAATGTTACTTTAAGAAAAAACTATTAAAAAAAATTTAAAATTTCAGATTATTCATATAGTAGACATTATCACTGTACATGTAATGTTATGAATCCATCTTGCTAATAACAATTAACACGTGTTGCATTAAATCAATAATAGGTTTGAATCATTTGACATTAAATCCACGAAAAAAACATCAATCGAAATAAGTCTATTTGAATAACATTAATATTTGGTACGGTTTAAAGTGGAACCTAATAATGAATAAATGTAGTAAAAAAAATATCAAGATTCACGTGTTTATTGAACATTCAATTAGATAATAACAATCTCAATTGATACGCTTCTATAATGTTAGTATCTAAAGTATATAATAACTATTACACGTACTATGAATAAAAACATTGATGTTTAAAAGAAAGTTCTCGTTCATTGTTGATCTAGGATGTTAACAGCTTCACAAGTTGAATAATTGCGTCTTCAGTTATCATCATACTTTGAGTGGTCAGCTGTATTGCTTTCTAAAAAAATGTATTCAGTTAGATGAGTATCATGGATAAAATAAAAATAATATAAATCACCAAACTGAGACAGATGTTGAAATGAATATTACTACAAATGACTACACTAAATTATTAGTTATAGGTAACAATTAAAATCCTAAGCAATGCTCAAACTACATAAAAAAAATTTAATATAACTATACAAATTGCAATTGAATCTTTAGTATCAAATAGAATGTAAAATGCAAAAAGATATGAAGTAAAATGTAATAACATTTGATAAGAAGAAATAATTGTAATAGTCCACCACTATTGTGGGATAAATGTAAAATGTTACTTTAAGAAAAAACTATTAAAAAAAATTTAAAATTTCAGATTATTCATATAGTAGACATTATCACTGTACATGTAATGTTATGAATCCATCTTGCTAATAACAATTAACACGTGTTGCATTAAATCAATAATAGGTTTGAATCATTTGACATTAAATCCACGAAAAAAACATCAATCGAAATAAGTCTATTTGAATAACATTAATATTTGGTAAGGTTTAAAGTGGAACCTAATAATGAATAAATGTAGTAAAAAAAATATCAAGATTCACGTGTTTATTGAACATTCAATTAGATAATAACAATCTCAATTGATACGCTTCTATAATGTTAGTATCTAAAGTATATAATAACTATTACACGTACTATGAATAAAAACATTGATGTTTAAAAGAAAGTTCTCGTTCATTGTTGATCTAGGATGTTAACAGCTTCACAAGTTGAATAATTGCGTCTTCAGTTATCATCATACTTTGAGTGGTCAGCTGTATTGCTTTCTAAAAAAATGTATTCAGTTAGATGAGTATCATGGATAAAATAAAAATAATATAAATCACCAAACTGAGACAGATGTTGAAATGAATATTACTACAAATGACTACACTAAATTATTAGTTATAGGTAACAATTAAAATCCTAAGCAATGCTCAAACTACATAAAAAAAATTTAATATAACTATACAAATTGCAATTGAATCTTTAGTATCAAATAGAATGTAAAATGCAAAAAGATATGAAGTAAAATGTAATAACATTTGATAAGAAGAAATAATTGTAATAGTCCACCACTATTGTGGGATAAATGTAAAATGTTACTTTAAGAAAAAACTATTAAAAAAAATTTAAAATTTCAGATTATTCATATAGTAGACATTATCACTGTACATGTAATGTTATGAATCCATCTTGCTAATAACAATTAACACGTGTTGCATTAAATCAATAATAGGATTGAATCATTTGACATTAAATCCACGAAAAAAACATCAATCGAAATAAGTCTATTTGAATAACATTAATATTTGGTACGGTTTAAAGTGGAACCTAATAATGAATAAATGTAGTAAAAAAAATATCAAGATTCACGTGTTTATTGAACATTCAATTAGATAATAACAATCTCAATTGATACGCTTCTATAATGTTAGTATCTAAAGTATATAATAACTATTACACGTACTATGAATAAAAACATTGATGTTTAAAAGAAAGTTCTCGTTCATTGTTGATCTAGGATGTTAACAGCTTCACAAGTTGAATAATTGCGTCTTCAGTTATCATCATACTTTGAGTGGTCAGCTGTATTGCTTTCTAAAAAAATGTATTCAGTTAGATGAGTATCATGGATAAAATAAAAATAATATAAATCACCAAACTGAGACAGATGTTGAAATGAATATTACTACAAATGACTACACTAAATTATTAGTTATAGGTAACAATTAAAATCCTAAGCAATGCTCAAACTACATAAAAAAAATTTAATATAACTATACAAATTGCAATTGAATCTTTAGTATCAAATAGAATGTAAAATGCAAAAAGATATGAAGTAAAATGTAATAACATTTGATAAGAAGAAATAATTGTAATAGTCCACCACTATTGTGGGATAAATGTAAAATGTTACTTTAAGAAAAAACTATTAAAAAAAATTTAAAATTTCAGATTATTCATATAGTAGACATTATCACTGTACATGTAATGTTATGAATCCATCTTGCTAATAACAATTAACACGTGTTGCATTAAATCAATAATAGGTTTGAATCATTTGACATTAAATCCACGAAAAAAACATCAATCGAAATAAGTCTATTTGAATAACATTAATATTTGGTAAGGTTTAAAGTGGAACCTATAATGAATAAATGTAGTAAAAAAAATATCAAGATTCACGTGTTTATTGAACATTCAATTAGATAATAACAATCTCAATTGATACGCTTCTATAATGTTAGTATCTAAAGTATATAATAACTATTACACGTACTATGAATAAAAACATTGATGTTTAAAAGAAAGTTCTCGTTCATTGTTGATCTAGGATGTTAACAGCTTCACAAGTTGAATAATTGCGTCTTCAGTTATCATCATACTTTGAGTGGTCAGCTGTATTGCTTTCTAAAAAAATGTATTCAGTTAGATGAGTATCATGGATAAAATAAAAATAATATAAATCACCAAACTGAGACAGATGTTGAAATGAATATTACTACAAATGACTACACTAAATTATTAGTTATAGGTAACAATTAAAATCCTAAGCAATGCTCAAACTACATAAAAAAAATTTAATATAACTATACAAATTGCAATTGAATCTTTAGTATCAAATAGAATGTAAAATGCAAAAAGATATGAAGTAAAATGTAATAACATTTGATAAGAAGAAATAATTGTAATAGTCCACCACTATTGTGGGATAAATGTAAAATGTTACTTTAAGAAAAAACTATTAAAAAAAATTTAAAATTTCAGATTATTCATATAGTAGACATTATCACTGTACATGTAATGTTATGAATCCATCTTGCTAATAACAATTAACACGTGTTGCATTAAATCAATAATAGGTTTGAATCATTTGACATTAAATCCACGAAAAAAACATCAATCGAAATAAGTCTATTTGAATAACATTAATATTTGGTAAGGTTTAAAGTGGAACCTAATAATGAATAAATGTAGTAAAAAAAATATCAAGATTCACGTGTTTATTGAACATTCAATTAGATAATAACAATCTCAATTGATACGCTTCTATAATGTTAGTATCTAAAGTATATAATAACTATTACACGTACTATGAATAAAAACATTGATGTTTAAAAGAAAGTTCTCGTTCATTGTTGATCTAGGATGTTAACAGCTTCACAAGTTGAATAATTGCGTCTTCAGTTATCATCATACTTTGAGTGGTCAGCTGTATTGCTTTCTAAAAAAATGTATTCAGTTAGATGAGTATCATGGATAAAATAAAAATAATATAAATCACCAAACTGAGACAGATGTTGAAATGAATATTACTACAAATGACTACACTAAATTATTAGTTATAGGTAACAATTAAAATCCTA
Source organism: Rhopalosiphum nymphaeae (assembly GCA_036289425.1). Lineage (NCBI taxonomy): Eukaryota > Metazoa > Arthropoda > Insecta > Hemiptera > Aphididae > Rhopalosiphum > Rhopalosiphum nymphaeae. The sequence goes on along the minus strand of JAZAQC010000007.1, from coordinate 8,855,675 downwards.
AGCAATGCTCAAACTACATAAAAAAAATTTAATATAACTATACAAATTGCAATTGAATCTTTAGAATCAAATAGAATGTAAAATGCAAAAAGATATGAAGTAAAATGTAATAACATTTGATAAGAAGAAATAATTGTAATAGTCCACCACTATTGTGGGATAAATGTAAAATGTTACTTTAAGAAAAAACTATTAAAAAAAATTTAAAATTTCAGATTATTCATATAGTAGACATTATCACTGTACATGTAATGTTATGAATCCATCTTGCTAATAACAATTAACACGTGTTGCATTAAATCAATAATAGGATTGAATCATTTGACATTAAATCCACGAAAAAAACATCAATCGAAATAAGTCTATTTGAATAACATTAATATTTGGTACGGTTTAAAGTGGAATCTAATAATGAATAAATGTAGTAAAAAAAATATCAAGATTCACGTGTTTATTGAACATTCAATTAGATAATAACAATCTCAATTGATACGCTTCTATAATGTTAGTATCTAAAGTATATAATAACTATTACACGTACTATGAATAAAAACATTGATGTTTAAAAGAAAATTCTCGTTCATTGTTGATCTAGGATGTTAACAGCTTCACAAGTTGAATAATTGCGTCTGCAGTTATCATCATACTTTGAGTGGTCAGCTGTATTGCTTTCTAAAAAAATGTATTCAGTTAGATGAGTATCATGGATAAAATAAAAATAATATAAATCACCAAACTGAGACAGATGTTGAAATGAATATTACTACAAATGACTACACTAAATTATTAGTTATAGGTAACAATTAAAATCCTAAGCAATGCTCAAACTACATAAAAAAAATTTAATATTACTATACAAATTGCAATTGAATCTTTAGTATCAAGTAGAATGTAAAATGCAAAAAGATATGAAGTAAAATGTAATAACATTTGATAAGAAGAAATAATTGTGATAAGTCATAAATGATAGTGATAGTCCACCACTATTGTGGGATAAATGTAAAATGTTACATTAAGAAATAACTATTAAAATAAATTTAAAATTTCAGATTATTCATATAGTATACATTATCAATGTTTATGTAATGTTATGAATCCATCTTGCTAATAACAATTAACACGTGTTGCATTAAATCAATAATAGGTTTGAATCATTTGACATTTAATCCACGAAAAAAACATCAATCGAAATAAGTCTATTTGAATAACATTAATATTTGGTACGGTTTAAAGTGGAACCTAATAATGAATAAATGTAGTAAAAAAAATATCAAGATTCACGTGTTTATTGAACATTCAATTAGATAATTAACAATCTCAATTGATACGCTTCTATAATGTTAGTATCTAAAGTATATAATAACTATTACACGTACTATGAATAAAAACATTGATGTTTAAAAGAAAGTTCTCGTTCATTGTTGATCTAGGATGTTAACAGCTTCACAAGTTGAATAATTGCGTCTTCAGTTATCATCATACTTTGAGTGGTCAGCTGTATTGCTTTCTAAAAAAATGTATTCAGTTAGATGAGTATCATGGATAAAATAAAAATAATATAAATCACCAAACTGAGACAGATGTTGAAATGAATATTACTACAAATGACTACACTAAATTATTAGTTATAGGTAACAATTAAAATCCTAAGCAATGCTCAAACTACATAAAAAAAATTTAATATTACTATACAAATTGCAATTGAATCTTTAGTATCAAGTAGAATGTAAAATGCAAAAAGATATGAAGTAAAATGTAATAACATTTGATAAGAAGAAATAATTGTGATAAGTCATAAATGATAGTGATAGTCCACCACTATTGTGGGATAAATGTAAAATGTTACATTAAGAAATAACTATTAAAATAAATTTAAAATTTCAGATTATTCATATAGTATACATTATCAATGTTTATGTAATGTTATGAATCCATCTTGCTAATAACAATTACACGTGTTGCATTAAATCAATAATAGGTTTGAATCATTTGACATTTAATCCACGAAAAAAACATCAATCGAAATAAGTCTATTTGAATAACATTAATATTTGGTACGGTTTAAAGTGGAACCTAATAATGAATAAATGTAGTAAAAAAAATATCAAGATTCACGTGTTTATTGAACATTCAATTAGATAATAACAATCTCAATTGATACGCTTCTATAATGTTAGTATCTAAAGTATATAATAACTATTACACGTACTATGAATAAAAACATTGATGTTTAAAAGAAAGTTCTCGTTCATTGTTGATCTAGGATGTTAACAGCTTCACAAGTTGAATAATTGCGTCTTCAGTTATCATCATACTTTGAGTGGTCAGCTGTATTGCTTTCTAAAAAAATGTATTCAGTTAGATGAGTATCATGGATAAAATAAAAATAATATAAATCACCAAACTGAGACAGATGTTGAAATGAATATTACTACAAATGACTACACTAAATTATTAGTTATAGGTAACAATTAAAATCCTAAGCAATGCTCAAACTACATAAAAAAAATTTAATATAACTATACAAATTGCAATTGAATCTTTAGTATCAAATAGAATGTAAAATGCAAAAAGATATGAAGTAAAATGTAATAACATTTGATAAGAAGAAATAATTGTGATAAGTCATAAATGATAGTGATAGTCCACCACTATTGTGGGATAAATGTAAAATGTTACATTAAGAAATAACTATTAAAATAAATTTAAAATTTCAGATTATTCATATAGTATACATTATCAATGTTTATGTAATGTTATGAATCCATCTTGCTAATAACAATTAACACGTGTTGCATTAAATCAATAATAGGTTTGAATCATTTGACATTAAATCCACGAAAAAAACATCAATCGAAATAAGTCTATTTGAATAACATTAATATTTGGTACGGTTTAAAGTGGAACCTAATAATGAATAAATGTAGTAAAAAAAATATCAAGATTCACGTGTTTATTGAACATTCAATTAGATAATAACAATCTCAATTGATACGCTTCTATAATGTTAGCATCTAAAGTATATAATAACTATTACACGTACTATGAATAAAAACATTGATGTTTAAAAGAAAGTTCTCGTTCATTGTTGATCTAGGATGTTAACAGCTTCACAAGTTGAATAATTGCGTCTGCAGTTATCATCATACTTTGAGTGGTCAGCTGTATTGCTTTCTAAAAAAATGTATTCAGTTAGATGAGTATCATGGATAAAATAAAAATAATATAAATCACCAAACTGAGACAGATGTTGAAATGAATATTACTACAAATGACTACACTAAATTATTAGTTATAGGTAACAATTAAAATCCTAAGCAATGCTCATACTACATAAAAAAAATTTAATATAACTATACAAATTGCAATTGAATCTTTAGTATCAAATAGAATGTAAAATGCAAAAAGATATGAAGTAAAATGTAATAACATTTGATAAGAAGAAATAATTGTAATAGTCCACCACTATTGTGGGATAAATGTAAAATGTTACTTTAAGAAAAAACTATTAAAAAAAATTTAAAATTTCAGATTATTCATATAGTAGACATTATCACTGTACATGTAATGTTATGAATCCATCTTGCTAATAACAATTAACACGTGTTGCATTAAATCAATAATAGGTTTGAATCATTTGACATTAAATCCACGAAAAAAACATCAATCGAAATAAGTCTATTTGAATAACATTAATATTTGGTACGGTTTAAAGTGGAACCTAATAATGAATAAATGTAGTAAAAAAAATATCAAGATTCACGTGTTTATTGAACATTCAATTAGATAATAACAATCTCAATTGATACGCTTCTATAATGTTAGTATCTAAAGTATATAATAACTATTACACGTACTATGAATAAAAACATTGATGTTTAAAAGAAAGTTCTCGTTCATTGTTGATCTAGGATGTTAACAGCTTCACAAGTTGAATAATTGCGTCTTCAGTTATCATCATACTTTGAGTGGTCAGCTGTATTGCTTTCTAAAAAAATGTATTCAGTTAGATGAGTATCATGGATAAAATAAAAATAATATAAATCACCAAACTGAGACAGATGTTGAAATGAATATTACTACAAATGACTACACTAAATTATTAGTTATAGGTAACAATTAAAATCCTAAGCAATGCTCAAACTACATAAAAAAAATTTAATATAACTATACAAATTGCAATTGAATCTTTAGTATCAAATAGAATGTAAAATGCAAAAAGATATGAAGTAAAATGTAATAACATTTGATAAGAAGAAATAATTGTGATAAGTCATAAATGATAGTGATAGTCCACCACTATTGTGGGATAAATGTAAAATGTTACATTAAGAAATAACTATTAAAATAAATTTAAAATTTCAGATTATTCATATAGTATACATTATCAATGTTTATGTAATGTTATGAATCCATCTTGCTAATAACAATTAACACGTGTTGCATTAAATCAATAATAGGTTTGAATCATTTGACATTAAATCCACGAAAAAAACATCAATCGAAATAAGTCTATTTGAATAACATTAATATTTGGTACGGTTTAAAGTGGAACCTAATAATGAATAAATGTAGTAAAAAAAATATCAAGATTCACGTGTTTATTGAACATTCAATTAGATAATAACAATCTCAATTGATACGCTTCTATAATGTTAGTATCTAAAGTATATAATAACTATTACACGTACTATGAATAAAAACATTGATGTTTAAAAGAAAGTTCTCGTTCATTGTTGATCTAGGATGTTAACAGCTTCACAAGTTGAATAATTGCGTCTGCAGTTATCATCATACTTTGAGTGGTCAGCTGTATTGCTTTCTAAAAAAATGTATTCAGTTAGATGAGTATCATGGATAAAATAAAAATAATATAAATCACCAAACTGAGACAGATGTTGAAATGAATATTACTACAAATGACTACACTAAATTATTAGTTATAGGTAACAATTAAAATCCTAAGCAATGCTCAAACTACATAAAAAAAATTTAATATTACTATACAAATTGCAATTGAATCTTTAGTATCAAGTAGAATGTAAAATGCAAAAAGATATGAAGTAAAATGTAATAACATTTGATAAGAAAAAAAAATTGTGATAAGTCATAAATGATAGTGATAGTCCACCACTATTGTGGGATAAATGTAAAATGTTACATTAAGAAATAACTATTAAAATAAATTTAAAATTTCAGATTATTCATATAGTATACATTATCAATGTTTATGTAATGTTATGAATCCATCTTGCTAATAACAATTACACGTGTTGCATTAAATCAATAATAGGTTTGAATCATTTGACATTTAATCCACGAAAAAAACATCAATCGAAATAAGTCTATTTGAATAACATTAATATTTGGTACGGTTTAAAGTGGAACCTAATAATGAATAAATGTAGTAAAAAAAATATCAAGATTCACGTGTTTATTGAACATTCAATTAGATAATAACAATCTCAATTGATACGCTTCTATAATGTTAGTATCTAAAGTATATAATAACTATTACACGTACTATGAATAAAAACATTGATGTTTAAAAGAAAGTTCTCGTTCATTGTTGATCTAGGATGTTAACAGCTTCACAAGTTGAATAATTGCGTCTGCAGTTATCATCATACTTTGAGTGGTCAGCTGTATTGCTTTCTAAAAAAATGTATTCAGTTAGATGAGTATCATGGATAAAATAAAAATAATATAAATCACCAAACTGAGACAGATGTTGAAATGAATATTACTACAAATGACTACACTAAATTATTAGTTATAGGTAACAATTAAAATCATAAGCAATGCTCAAACTACATAAAAAAAATTTAATATTACTATACAAATTGCAATTGAATCTTTAGTATCAAGTAGAATGTAAAATGCAAAAAGATATGAAGTAAAATGTAATAACATTTGATAAGAAGAAATAATTGTAATAGTCCACCAATATTGTGGGATAAATGTAAAATGTTACTTTAAGAAAAAACTATTAAAAAAAATTTAAAATTTCAGATTATTCATATAGTAGACATTATCACTGTACATGTAATGTTATGAATCCATCTTGCTAATAACAATTAACACGTGTTGCATTAAATCAATAATAGGTTTGAATCATTTGACATTAAATCCACGAAAAAAACATCAATCGAAATAAGTCTATTTGAATAAAATTAATATTTGGTACGGTTTAAAGTGGAACCTAATAATGAATAAATGTAGTAAAAAAAATATCAAGATTCACGTGTTTATTGAACATTCAATTAGATAATTAACAATATCAATTGATACGCTTCTATAATGTTAGTATCTAAAGTATATAATAACTATTACACGTACTATGAATAAAAACATTGATGTTTAAAAGAAAGTTCTCGTTCATTGTTGATCTAGGATGTTAACAGCTTCACAAGTTGAATAATTGCGTCTTCAGTTATCATCATACTTTGAGTGGTCAGCTGTATTGCTTTCTAAAAAAATGTATTCAGTTAGATGAGTATCATGGATAAAATAAAAATAATATAAATCACCAAACTGAGACAGATGTTGAAATGAATATTACTACAAATGACTACACTAAATTATTAGTTATAGGTAACAATTAAAATCCTAAGCAATGCTCAAACTACATAAAAAAAATTTAATATTACTATACAAATTGCAATTGAATCTTTAGTATCAAGTAGAATGTAAAATGCAAAAAGATATGAAGTAAAATGTAATAACATTTGATAAGAAGAAATAATTGTAATAGTCCACCACTATTGTGGGATAAATGTAAAATGTTACTTTAAGAAAAAACTATTAAAAAAAATTTAAAATTTCAGATTATTCATATAGTAGACATTATCACTGTACATGTAATGTTATGAATCCATCTTGCTAATAACAATTAACACGTGTTGCATTAAATCAATAATAGGATTGAATCATTTGACATTAAATCCACGAAAAAAACATCAATCGAAATAAGTCTATTTGAATAACATTAATATTTGGTACGGTTTAAAGTGGAACCTAATAATGAATAAATGTAGTAAAAAAAATATCAAGATTCACGTGTTTATTGAACATTCAATTAGATAATAACAATCTCAATTGATACGCTTCTATAATGTTAGTATCTAAAGTATATAATAACTATTACACGTACTATGAATAAAAACATTGATGTTTAAAAGAAAGTTCTCGTTCATTGTTGATCTAGGATGTTAACAGCTTCACAAGTTGAATAATTGCGTCTGCAGTTATCATCATACTTTGAGTGGTCAGCTGTATTGCTTTCTAAAAAAATGTATTCAGTTAGATGAGTATCATGGATAAAATAAAAATAATATAAATCACCAAACTGAGACAGATGTTGAAATGAATATTACTACAAATGACTACACTAAATTAATAGTTATAGGTAACAATTAAAATCCTAAGCAATGCTCAAACTACATAAAAAAAATTTAATATAACTATACAAATTGCAATTGAATCTTTAGTATCAAATAGAATGTAAAATGCAAAAAGATATGAAGTAAAATGTAATAACATTTGATAAGAAGAAATAATTGTAATAGTCCACCACTATTGTGGGATAAATGTAAAATGTTACTTTAAGAAAAAACTATTAAAAAAAATTTAAAATTTCAGATTATTCATATAGTAGACATTATCACTGTACATGTAATGTTATGAATCCATCTTGCTAATAACAATTAACACGTGTTGCATTAAATCAATAATAGGTTTGAATCATTTGACATTAAATCCACGAAAAAAACATCAATCGAAATAAGTCTATTTGAATAACATTAATATTTGGTACGGTTTAAAGTGGAACCTAATAATGAATAAATGTAGTAAAAAAAATATCAAGATTCACGTGTTTATTGAACATTCAATTAGATAATAACAATCTCAATTGATACGCTTCTATAATGTTAGTATCTAAAGTATATAATAACTATTACACGTACTATGAATAAAAACATTGATGTTTAAAAGAAAGTTCTCGTTCATTGTTGATCTAGGATGTTAACAGCTTCACAAGTTGAATAATTGCGTCTTCAGTTATCATCATACTTTGAGTGGTCAGCTGTATTGCTTTCTAAAAAAATGTATTCAGTTAGATGAGTATCATGGATAAAATAAAAATAATATAAATCACCAAACTGAGACAGATGTTGAAATGAATATTACTACAAATGACTACACTAAATTATTAGTTATAGGTAACAATTAAAATCCTAAGCAATGCTCAAACTACATAAAAAAAATTTAATATAACTATACAAATTGCAATTGAATCTTTAGTATCAAATAGAATGTAAAATGCAAAAAGATATGAAGTAAAATGTAATAACATTTGATAAGAAGAAATAATTGTAATAGTCCACCACTATTGTGGGATAAATGTAAAATGTTACTTTAAGAAAAAACTATTAAAAAAAATTTAAAATTTCAGATTATTCATATAGTAGACATTATCACTGTACATGTAATGTTATGAATCCATCTTGCTAATAACAATTAACACGTGTTGCATTAAATCAATAATAGGTTTGAATCATTTGACATTAAATCCACGAAAAAAACATCAATCGAAATAAGTCTATTTGAATAACATTAATATTTGGTACGGTTTAAAGTGGAACCTAATAATGAATAAATGTAGTAAAAAAAATATCAAGATTCACGTGTTTATTGAACATTCAATTAGATAATAACAATCTCAATTGATACGCTTCTATAATGTTAGTATCTAAAGTATATAATAACTATTACACGTACTATGAATAAAAACATTGATGTTTAAAAGAAAGTTCTCGTTCATTGTTGATCTAGGATGTTAACAGCTTCACAAGTTGAATAATTGCGTCTTCAGTTATCATCATACTTTGAGTGGTCAGCTGTATTGCTTTCTAAAAAAATGTATTCAGTTAGATGAGTATCATGGATAAAATAAAAATAATATAAATCACCAAACTGAGACAGATGTTGAAATGAATATTACTACAAATGACTACACTAAATTATTAGTTATAGGTAACAATTAAAATCCTAAGCAATGCTCAAACTACATAAAAAAAATTTAATATAACTATACAAATTGCAATTGAATCTTTAGTATCAAATAGAATGTAAAATGCAAAAAGATATGAAGTAAAATGTAATAACATTTGATAAGAAGAAATAATTGTAATAGTCCACCACTATTGTGGGATAAATGTAAAATGTTACTTTAAGAAAAAACTATTAAAAAAAATTTAAAATTTCAGATTATTCATATAGTAGACATTATCACTGTACATGTAATGTTATGAATCCATCTTGCTAATAACAATTAACACGTGTTGCATTAAATCAATAATAGGTTTGAATCATTTGACATTAAATCCACGAAAAAAACATCAATCGAAATAAGTCTATTTGAATAACATTAATATTTGGTAAGGTTTAAAGTGGAACCTAATAATGAATAAATGTAGTAAAAAAAATATCAAGATTCACGTGTTTATTGAACATTCAATTAGATAATAACAATCTCAATTGATACGCTTCTATAATGTTAGTATCTAAAGTATATAATAACTATTACACGTACTATGAATAAAAACATTGATGTTTAAAAGAAAGTTCTCGTTCATTGTTGATCTAGGATGTTAACAGCTTCACAAGTTGAATAATTGCGTCTTCAGTTATCATCATACTTTGAGTGGTCAGCTGTATTGCTTTCTAAAAAAATGTATTCAGTTAGATGAGTATCATGGATAAAATAAAAATAATATAAATCACCAAACTGAGACAGATGTTGAAATGAATATTACTACAAATGACTACACTAAATTATTAGTTATAGGTAACAATTAAAATCCTAAGCAATGCTCAAACTACATAAAAAAAATTTAATATAACTATACAAATTGCAATTGAATCTTTAGTATCAAATAGAATGTAAAATGCAAAAAGATATGAAGTAAAATGTAATAACATTTGATAAGAAGAAATAATTGTAATAGTCCACCACTATTGTGGGATAAATGTAAAATGTTACTTTAAGAAAAAACTATTAAAAAAAATTTAAAATTTCAGATTATTCATATAGTAGACATTATCACTGTACATGTAATGTTATGAATCCATCTTGCTAATAACAATTAACACGTGTTGCATTAAATCAATAATAGGTTTGAATCATTTGACATTAAATCCACGAAAAAAACATCAATCGAAATAAGTCTATTTGAATAACATTAATATTTGGTAAGGTTTAAAGTGGAACCTAATAATGAATAAATGTAGTAAAAAAAATATCAAGATTCACGTGTTTATTGAACATTCAATTAGATAATAACAATCTCAATTGATACGCTTCTATAATGTTAGTATCTAAAGTATATAATAACTATTACACGTACTATGAATAAAAACATTGATGTTTAAAAGAAAGTTCTCGTTCATTGTTGATCTAGGATGTTAACAGCTTCACAAGTTGAATAATTGCGTCTTCAGTTATCATCATACTTTGAGTGGTCAGCTGTATTGCTTTCTAAAAAAATGTATTCAGTTAGATGAGTATCATGGATAAAATAAAAATAATATAAATCACCAAACTGAGACAGATGTTGAAATGAATATTACTACAAATGACTACACTAAATTATTAGTTATAGGTAACAATTAAAATCCTAAGCAATGCTCAAACTACATAAAAAAAATTTAATATAACTATACAAATTGCAATTGAATCTTTAGTATCAAATAGAATGTAAAATGCAAAAAGATATGAAGTAAAATGTAATAACATTTGATAAGAAGAAATAATTGTAATAGTCCACCACTATTGTGGGATAAATGTAAAATGTTACTTTAAGAAAAAACTATTAAAAAAAATTTAAAATTTCAGATTATTCATATAGTAGACATTATCACTGTACATGTAATGTTATGAATCCATCTTGCTAATAACAATTAACACGTGTTGCATTAAATCAATAATAGGATTGAATCATTTGACATTAAATCCACGAAAAAAACATCAATCGAAATAAGTCTATTTGAATAACATTAATATTTGGTACGGTTTAAAGTGGAATCTAATAATGAATAAATGTAGTAAAAAAAATATCAAGATTCACGTGTTTATTGAACATTCAATTAGATAATAACAATCTCAATTGATACGCTTCTATAATGTTAGTATCTAAAGTATATAATAACTATTACACGTACTATGAATAAAAACATTGATGTTTAAAAGAAAGTTCTCGTTCATTGTTGATCTAGGATGTTAACAGCTTCACAAGTTGAATAATTGCGTCTTCAGTTATCATCATACTTTGAGTGGTCAGCTGTATTGCTTTCTAAAAAAATGTATTCAGTTAGATGAGTATCATGGATAAAATAAAAATAATATAAATCACCAAACTGAGACAGATGTTGAAATGAATATTACTACAAATGACTACACTAAATTATTAGTTATAGGTAACAATTAAAATCCTAAGCAATGCTCAAACTACATAAAAAAAATTTAATATTACTATACAAATTGCAATTGAATCTTTAGTATCAAGTAGAATGTAAAATGCAAAAAGATATGAAGTAAAATGTAATAACATTTGATAAGAAGAAATAATTGTGATAAGTCATAAATGATAGTGATAGTCCACCACTATTGTGGGATAAATGTAAAATGTTACATTAAGAAATAACTATTAAAATAAATTTAAAATTTCAGATTATTCATATAGTATACATTATCAATGTTTATGTAATGTTATGAATCCATCTTGCTAATAACAATTACACGTGTTGCATTAAATCAATAATAGGTTTGAATCATTTGACATTTAATCCACGAAAAAAACATCAATCGAAATAAGTCTATTTGAATAACATTAATATTTGGTACGGTTTAAAGTGGAACCTAATAATGAATAAATGTAGTAAAAAAAATATCAAGATTCACGTGTTTATTGAACATTCAATTAGATAATAACAATCTCAATTGATACGCTTCTATAATGTTAGTATCTAAAGTATATAATAACTATTACACGTACTATGAATAAAAACATTGATGTTTAAAAGAAAGTTCTCGTTCATTGTTGATCTAGGATGTTAACAGCTTCACAAGTTGAATAATTGCGTCTGCAGTTATCATCATACTTTGAGTGGTCAGCTGTATTGCTTTCTAAAAAAATGTATTCAGGTAGATGAGTATCATGGATAAAATAAAAATAATATAAATCACCAAACTGAGACAGATGTTGAAATGAATATTACTACAAATGACTACACTAAATTATTAGTTATAGGTAACAATTAAAATCATAAGCAATGCTCAAACTACATAAAAAAAATTTAATATTACTATACAAATTGCAATTGAATCTTTAGTATCAAGTAGAATGTAAAATGCAAAAAGATATGAAGTAAAATGTAATAACATTTGATAAGAAGAAATAATTGTAATAGTCCACCACTATTGTGGGATAAATGTAAAATGTTACTTTAAGAAAAAACTATTAAAAAAAATTTAAAATTTCAGATTATTCATATAGTAGACATTATCACTGTACATGTAATGTTATGAATCCATCTTGCTAATAACAATTAACACGTGTTGCATTAAATCAATAATAGGTTTGAATCATTTGACATTAAATCCACGAAAAAAACATCAATCGAAATAAGTCTATTTGAATAACATTAATATTTGGTACGGTTTAAAGTGGAACCTAATAATGAATAAATGTAGTAAAAAAAATATCAAGATTCACGTGTTTATTGAACATTCAATTAGATAATAACAATCTCAATTGATACGCTTCTATAATGTTAGCATCTAAAGTATATAATAACTATTACACGTACTATGAATAAAAACATTGATGTTTAAAAGAAAGTTCTCGTTCATTGTTGATCTAGGATGTTAACAGCTTCACAAGTTGAATAATTGCGTCTGCAGTTATCATCATACTTTGAGTGGTCAGCTGTATTGCTTTCTAAAAAAATGTATTCAGTTAGATGAGTATCATGGATAAAATAAAAATAATATAAATCACCAAACTGAGACAGATGTTGAAATGAATATTACTACAAATGACTACACTAAATTATTAGTTATAGGTAACAATTAAAATCCTAAGCAATGCTCAAACTACATAAAAAAAATTTAATATTACTATACAAATTGCAATTGAATCTTTAGTATCAAGTAGAATGTAAAATGCAAAAAGATATGAAGTAAAATGTAATAACATTTGATAAGAAGAAATAATTGTAATAGTCCACCACTATTGTGGGATAAATGTAAAATGTTACTTTAAGAAAAAACTATTAAAAAAAATTTAAAATTTCAGATTATTCATATAGTAGACATTATCACTGTACATGTAATGTTATGAATCCATCTTGCTAATAACAATTAACACGTGTTGCATTAAATCAATAATAGGTTTGAATCATTTGACATTAAATCCACGAAAAAAACATCAATCGAAATAAGTCTATTTGAATAACATTAATATTTGGTACGGTTTAAAGTGGAACCTAATAATGAATAAATGTAGTAAAAAAAATATCAAGATTCACGTGTTTATTGAACATTCAATTAGATAATTAACAATATCAATTGATACGCTTCTATAATGTTAGTATCTAAAGTATATAATAACTATTACACGTACTATGAATAAAAACATTGATGTTTAAAAGAAAGTTCTCGTTCATTGTTGATCTAGGATGTTAACAGCTTCACAAGTTGAATAATTGCGTCTTCAGTTATCATCATACTTTGAGTGGTCAGCTGTATTGCTTTCTAAAAAAATGTATTCAGTTAGATGAGTATCATGGATAAAATAAAAATAATATAAATCACCAAACTGAGACAGATGTTGAAATGAATATTACTACAAATGACTACACTAAATTATTAGTTATAGGTAACAATTAAAATCCTAAGCAATGCTCAAACTACATAAAAAAAATTTAATATTACTATACAAATTGCAATTGAATCTTTAGTATCAAGTAGAATGTAAAATGCAAAAAGATATGAAGTAAAATGTAATAACATTTGATAAGAAGAAATAATTGTGATAAGTCATAAATGATAGTGATAGTCCACCACTATTGTGGGATAAATGTAAAATGTTACATTAAGAAATAACTATTAAAATAAATTTAAAATTTCAGATTATTCATATAGTATACATTATCAATGTTTATGTAATGTTATGAATCCATCTTGCTAATAACAATTACACGTGTTGCATTAAATCAATAATAGGTTTGAATCATTTGACATTTAATCCACGAAAAAAACATCAATCGAAATAAGTCTATTTGAATAACATTAATATTTGGTACGGTTTAAAGTGGAACCTAATAATGAATAAATGTAGTAAAAAAAATATCAAGATTCACGTGTTTATTGAACATTCAATTAGATAATAACAATCTCAATTGATACGCTTCTATAATGTTAGTATCTAAAGTATATAATAACTATTACACGTACTATGAATAAAAACATTGATGTTTAAAAGAAAGTTCTCGTTCATTGTTGATCTAGGATGTTAACAGCTTCACAAGTTGAATAATTGCGTCTGCAGTTATCATCATACTTTGAGTGGTCAGCTGTATTGCTTTCTAAAAAAATGTATTCAGTTAGATGAGTATCATGGATAAAATAAAAATAATATAAATCACCAAACTGAGACAGATGTTGAAATGAATATTACTACAAATGACTACACTAAATTATTAGTTATAGGTAACAATTAAAATCATAAGCAATGCTCAAACTACATAAAAAAAATTTAATATTACTATACAAATTGCAATTGAATCTTTAGTATCAAGTAGAATGTAAAATGCAAAAAGATATGAAGTAAAATGTAATAACATTTGATAAGAAAAAAAAATTGTGATAAGTCATAAATGATAGTGATAGTCCACCACTATTGTGGGATAAATGTAAAATGTTACATTAAGAAATAACTATTAAAATAAATTTAAAATTTCAGATTATTCATATAGTATACATTATCAATGTTTATGTAATGTTATGAATCCATCTTGCTAATAACAATTACACGTGTTGCATTAAATCAATAATAGGTTTGAATCATTTGACATTTAATCCACGAAAAAAACATCAATCGAAATAAGTCTATTTGAATAACATTAATATTTGGTACGGTTTAAAGTGGAACCTAATAATGAATAAATGTAGTAAAAAAAATATCAAGATTCACGTGTTTATTGAACATTCAATTAGATAATAACAATCTCAATTGATACGCTTCTATAATGTTAGTATCTAAAGTATATAATAACTATTACACGTACTATGAATAAAAACATTGATGTTTAAAAGAAAGTTCTCGTTCATTGTTGATCTAGGATGTTAACAGCTTCACAAGTTGAATAATTGCGTCTGCAGTTATCATCATACTTTGAGTGGTCAGCTGTATTGCTTTCTAAAAAAATGTATTCAGTTAGATGAGTATCATGGATAAAATAAAAATAATATAAATCACCAAACTGAGACAGATGTTGAAATGAATATTACTACAAATGACTACACTAAATTATTAGTTATAGGTAACAATTAAAATCATAAGCAATGCTCAAACTACATAAAAAGAATTTAATATTACTATACAAATTGCAATTGAATCTTTAGTATCAAGTAGAATGTAAAATGCAAAAAGATATGAAGTAAAATGTAATAACATTTGATAAGAAGAAATAATTGTAATAGTCCACCAATATTGTGGGATAAATGTAAAATGTTACTTTAAGAAAAAACTATTAAAAAAAATTTAAAATTTCAGATTATTCATATAGTAGACATTATCACTGTACATGTAATGTTATGAATCCATCTTGCTAATAACAATTAACACGTGTTGCATTAAATCAATAATAGGTTTGAATCATTTGACATTAAATCCACGAAAAAAACATCAATCGAAATAAGTCTATTTGAATAAAATTAATATTTGGTACGGTTTAAAGTGGAACCTAATAATGAATAAATGTAGTAAAAAAAATATCAAGATTCACGTGTTTATTGAACATTCAATTAGATAATTAACAATATCAATTGATACGCTTCTATAATGTTAGTATCTAAAGTATATAATAACTATTACACGTACTATGAATAAAAACATTGATGTTTAAAAGAAAGTTCTCGTTCATTGTTGATCTAGGATGTTAACAGCTTCACAAGTTGAATAATTGCGTCTTCAGTTATCATCATACTTTGAGTGGTCAGCTGTATTGCTTTCTAAAAAAATGTATTCAGTTAGATGAGTATCATGGATAAAATAAAAATAATATAAATCACCAAACTGAGACAGATGTTGAAATGAATATTACTACAAATGACTACACTAAATTATTAGTTATAGGTAACAATTAAAATCCTAAGCAATGCTCAAACTACATAAAAAAAATTTAATATTACTATACAAATTGCAATTGAATCTTTAGTATCAAGTAGAATGTAAAATGCAAAAAGATATGAAGTATAATGTAATAACATTTGATAAGAAGAAATAATTGTGATAAGTCATAAATGATAGTGATAGTCCACCACTATTGTGGGATAAATGTAAAATGTTACATTAAGAAATAACTATTAAAATAAATTTAAAATTTCAGATTATTCATATAGTATACATTATCAATGTTTATGTAATGTTATGAATCCATCTTGCTAATAACAATTAACACGTGTTGCATTAAATCAATAATAGGTTTGAATCATTTGACATTTAATCCACGAAAAAAACATCAATCGAAATAAGTCTATTTGAATAACATTAATATTTGGTACGGTTTAAAGTGGAACCTAATAATGAATAAATGTAGTAAAAAAAATATCAAGATTCACGTGTTTATTGAACATTCAATTAGATAATAACAATCTCAATTGATACGCTTCTATAATGTTAGTATCTAAAGTATATAATAACTATTACACGTACTATGAATAAAAACATTGATGTTTAAAAGAAAGTTCTCGTTCATTGTTGATCTAGGATGTTAACAGCTTCACAAGTTGAATAATTGCGTCTGCAGTTATCATCATACTTTGAGTGGTCAGCTGTATTGCTTTCTAAAAAAATGTATTCAGTTAGATGAGTATCATGGATAAAATAAAAATAATATAAATCACCAAACTGAGACAGATGTTGAAATGAATATTACTACAAATGACTACACTAAATTATTAGTTATAGGTAACAATTAAAATCCTAAGCAATGCTCAAACTACATAAAAAAAATTTAATATAACTATACAAATTGCAATTGAATCTTTAGTATCAAATAGAATGTAAAATGCAAAAAGATATGAAGTAAAATGTAATAACATTTGATAAGAAGAAATAATTGTAATAGTCCACCACTATTGTGGGATAAATGTAAAATGTTACTTTAAGAAAAAACTATTAAAAAAAATTTAAAATTTCAGATTATTCATATAGTAGACATTATCACTGTACATGTAATGTTATGAATCCATCTTGATAATAACAATTAACACGTGTTGCATTAAATCAATAATAGGATTGAATCATTTGACATTAAATCCACGAAAAAAACATCAATCGAAATAAGTCTATTTGAATAACATTAATATTTGGTACGGTTTAAAGTGGAACCTAATAATGAATAAATGTAGTAAAAAAAATATCAAGATTCACGTGTTTATTGAACATTCAATTAGATAATAACAATCTCAATTGATACGCTTCTATAATGTTAGTATCTAAAGTATATAATAACTATTACACGTACTATGAATAAAAACATTGATGTTTAAAAGAAAATTCTCGTTCATTGTTGATCTAGGATGTTAACAGCTTCACAAGTTGAATAATTGCGTCTGCAGTTATCATCATACTTTGAGTGGTCAGCTGTATTGCTTTCTAAAAAAATGTATTCAGTTAGATGAGTATCATGGATAAAATAAAAATAATATAAATCACCAAACTGAGACAGATGTTGAAATGAATATTACTACAAATGACTACACTAAATTATTAGTTATAGGTAACAATTAAAATCCTAAGCAATGCTCAAACTACATAAAAAAAATTTAATATTACTATACAAATTGCAATTGAATCTTTAGTATCAAGTAGAATGTAAAATGCAAAAAGATATGAAGTAAAATGTAGTAACATTTGATAAGAAGAAATAATTGTGATAAGTCAGAAATGATAGTGATAGTCCACCACTATTGTGGGATAAATGTAAAATGTTACATTAAGAAATAACTATTAAAATAAATTTAAAATTTCAGATTATTCATATAGTATACATTATCAATGTTTATGTAATGTTATGAATCCATCTTGCTAATAACAATTAACACGTGTTGCATTAAATCAATAATAGGTTTGAATCATTTGACATTTAATCCACGAAAAAAACATCAATCGAAATAAGTCTATTTGAATAACATTAATATTTGGTACGGTTTAAAGTGGAACCTAATAATGAATAAATGTAGTAAAAAAAATATCAAGATTAACGTGTTTATTGAACATTCAATTAGATAATAACAATCTCAATTGATACGCTTCTATAATGTTAGTATCTAAAGTATATAATAACTATTACACGTACTATGAATAAAAACATTGATGTTTAAAAGAAAGTTCTCGTTCATTGTTGATCTAGGATGTTAACAGCTTCACAAGTTGAATAATTGCGTCTTCAGTTATCATCATACTTTGAGTGGTCAGCTGTATTGCTTTCTAAAAAAATGTATTCAGTTAGATGAGTATCATGGATAAAATAAAAATAATATAAATCACCAAACTGAGACAGATGTTGAAATGAATATTACTACAAATGACTACACTAAATTATTAGTTATAGGTAACAATTAAAATCCTAAGCAATGCTCAAACTACATAAAAAAAATTTAATATTACTATACAAATTGCAATTGAATCTTTAGTATCAAGTAGTATGTAAAATGCAAAAAGATATGAAGTAAAATGTAATAACATTTGATAAGAAGAAATAATTGTAATAGTCCACCACTATTGTGGGATAAATGTAAAATGTTACTTTAAGAAAAAACTATTAAAAAAAATTTAAAATTTCAGATTATTCATATAGTAGACATTATCACTGTACATGTAATGTTATGAATCCATCTTGCTAATAACAATTAACACGTGTTGCATTAAATCAATAATAGGTTTGAATCATTTGACATTAAATCCACGAAAAAAACATCAATCGAAATAAGTCTATTTGAATAACATTAATATTTGGTACGGTTTAAAGTGGAACCTAATAATGAATAAATGTAGTAAAAAAAATATCAAGATTCACGTGTTTATTGAACATTCAATTAGATAATAACAATCTCAATTGATACGCTTCTATAATGTTAGTATCTAAAGTATATAATAACTATTACACGTACTATGAATAAAAACATTGATGTTTAAAAGAAAGTTCTCGTTCATTGTTGATCTAGGATGTTAACAGCTTCACAAGTTGAATAATTGCGTCTTCAGTTATCATCATACTTTGAGTGGTCAGCTGTATTGCTTTCTAAAAAAATGTATTCAGTTAGATGAGTATCATGGATAAAATAAAAATAATATAAATCACCAAACTGAGACAGATGTTGAAATGAATATTACTACAAATGACTACACTAAATTATTAGTTATAGGTAACAATTAAAATCCTAAGCAATGCTCAAACTACATAAAAAAAATTTAATATTACTATACAAATTGCAATTGAATCTTTAGTATCAAGTAGAATGTAAAATGCAAAAAGATATGAAGTAAAATGTAATAACATTTGATAAGAAGAAATAATTGTAATCGTCCACCACTATTGTGGGATAAATGTAAAATGTTACTTTAAGAAAAAACTATTAAAAAAAATTTAAAATTTCAGATTATTCATATAGTAGACATTATCACTGTACATGTAATGTTATGAATCCATCTTGCTAATAACAATTAACACGTGTTGCATTAAATCAATAATAGGTTTGAATCATTTGACATTAAATCCACGAAAAAAACATCAATCGAAATAAGTCTATTTGAATAACATTAATATTTGGTACGGTTTAAAGTGGAACCTAATAATGAATAAATGTAGTAAAAAAAATATCAAGATTCACGTGTTTATTGAACATTCAATTAGATAATAACAATCTCAATTGATACTCTTCTATAATGTTAGTATCTAAAGTATATAATAACTATTACACGTACTATGAATAAAAACATTGATGTTTAAAAGAAAGTTCTCGTTCATTGTTGATCTAGGATGTTAACAGCTTCACAAGTTGAATAATTGCGTCTTCAGTTATCATCATACTTTGAGTGGTCAGCTGTATTGCTTTCTAAAAAAATGTATTCAGTTAGATGAGTATCATGGATAAAATAAAAATAATATAAATCACCAAACTGAGACAGATGTTGAAATGAATATTATTACAAATGACTACACTAAATTATTAGTTATAGGTAACAATTAAAATCCTAAGCAATGCTCAAACTACATAAAAAAAATTTAATATTACTATACAAATTGCAATTGAATCTTTAGTATTAAATAGAATGTAAAATGCAAAAAGATATGAAGTAAAATGTAATAACATTTGATAAGAAGAAATAATTGCAATAGTCCACCACTATTGTGGGATAAATGTAAAATGTTACTTTAAGAAAAAACTATTAAAAAAAATTTAAAATTTCAGATTATTCATATAGTAGACATTATCACTGTACATGTAATGTTATGAATCCATCTTGCTAATAACAATTAACACGTGTTGCATTAAATCAATAATAGGATTGAATCATTTGACATTAAATCCACGAAAAAAACATCAATCGAAATAAGTCTATTTGAATAAAATTAATATTTGGTACGGTTTAAAGTGGAACCTAATAATGAATAAATGTAGTAAAAAAAATATCAAGATTCACGTGTTTATTGAACATTCAATTAGATAATTAACAATCTCAATTGATACGCTTCTATAATGTTAGTATCTAAAGTATATAATAACTATTACACGTACTATGAATAAAAACATTGATGTTTAAAAGAAAGTTCTCGTTCATTGTTGATCTAGGATGTTAACAGCTTCACAAGTTGAATAATTGCGTCTTCAGTTATCATCATACTTTGAGTGGTCAGCTGTATTGCTTTCTAAAAAAATGTATTCAGTTAGATGAGTATCATGGATAAAATAAAAATAATATAAATCACCAAACTGAGACAGATGTTGAAATGAATATTACTACAAATGACTACACTAAATTATTAGTTATAGGTAACAATTAAAATCCTAAGCAATGCTCAAACTACATAAAAAAAATTTAATATTACTATACAAATTGCAATTGAATCTTTAGTATCAAGTAGTATGTAAAATGCAAAAAGATATGAAGTAAAATGTAATAACATTTGATAAGAAGAAATAATTGTAATAGTCCACCACTATTGTGGGATAAATGTAAAATGTTACTTTAAGAAAAAACTATTAAAAAAAATTTAAAATTTCAGATTATTCATATAGTAGACATTATCACTGTACATGTAATGTTATGAATCCATCTTGCTAATAACAATTAACACGTGTTGCATTAAATCAATAATAGGTTTGAATCATTTGACATTAAATCCACGAAAAAAACATCAATCGAAATAAGTCTATTTGAATAACATTAATATTTGGTACGGTTTAAAGTGGAACCTAATAATGAATAAATGTAGTAAAAAAAATATCAAGATTCACGTGTTTATTGAACATTCAATTAGATAATAACAATCTCAATTGATACGCTTCTATAATGTTAGTATCTAAAGTATATAATAACTATTACACGTACTATGAATAAAAACATTGATGTTTAAAAGAAAGTTCTCGTTCATTGTTGATCTAGGATGTTAACAGCTTCACAAGTTGAATAATTGCGTCTTCAGTTATCATCATACTTTGAGTGGTCAGCTGTATTGCTTTCTAAAAAAATGTATTCAGTTAGATGAGTATCATGGATAAAATAAAAATAATATAAATCACCAAACTGAGACAGATGTTGAAATGAATATTATTACAAATGACTACACTAAATTATTAGTTATAGGTAACAATTAAAATCCTAAGCAATGCTCAAACTACATAAAAAAAATTTAATATTACTATACAAATTGCAATTGAATCTTTAGTATCAAATAGAATGTAAAATGCAAAAAGATATGAAGTAAAATGTAATAACATTTGATAAGAAGAAATAATTGCAATAGTCCACCACTATTGTGGGATAAATGTAAAATGTTACTTTAAGAAAAAACTATTAAAAAAAATTTAAAATTTCAGATTATTCATATAGTAGACATTATCACTGTACATGTAATGTTATGAATCCATCTTGCTAATAACAATTAACACGTGTTGCATTAAATCAATAATAGGTTTGAATCATTTGACATTAAATCCACGAAAAAAACATCAATCGAAATAAGTCTATTTGAATAACATTAATATTTGGTACGGTTTAAAGTGGAACCTAATAATGAATAAATGTAGTAAAAAAAATATCAAGATTCACGTGTTTATTGAACATTCAATTAGATAATTAACAATCTCAATTGATACGCTTCTATAATGTTAGTATCTAAAGTATATAATAACTATTACACGTACTATGAATAAAAACATTGATGTTTAAAAGAAAGTTCTCGTTCATTGTTGATCTAGGATGTTAACAGCTTCACAAGTTGAATAATTGCGTCTTCAGTTATCATCATACTTTGAGTGGTCAGCTGTATTGCTTTCTAAAAAAATGTATTCAGTTAGATGAGTATCATGGATAAAATAAAAATAATATAAATCACCAAACTGAGACAGATGTTGAAATGAATATTACTACAAATGACTACACTAAATTATTAGTTATAGGTAACAATTAAAATCCTAAGCAATGCTCAAACTACATAAAAAAAATTTAATATTACTATACAAATTGCAATTGAATCTTTAGTATCAAGTAGTATGTAAAATGCAAAAAGATATGAAGTAAAATGTAATAACATTTGATAAGAAGAAATAATTGTAATAGTCCACCACTATTGTGGGATAAATGTAAAATGTTACTTTAAGAAAAAACTATTAAAAAAAATTTAAAATTTCAGATTATTCATATAGTAGACATTATCACTGTACATGTAATGTTATGAATCCATCTTGCTAATAACAATTAACACGTGTTGCATTAAATCAATAATAGGTTTGAATCATTTGACATTAAATCCACGAAAAAAACATCAATCGAAATAAGTCTATTTGAATAACATTAATATTTGGTACGGTTTAAAGTGGAACCTAATAATGAATAAATGTAGTAAAAAAAATATCAAGATTCACGTGTTTATTGAACATTCAATTAGATAATAACAATCTCAATTGATACGCTTCTATAATGTTAGTATCTAAAGTATATAATAACTATTACACGTACTATGAATAAAAACATTGATGTTTAAAAGAAAGTTCTCGTTCATTGTTGATCTAGGATGTTAACAGCTTCACAAGTTGAATAATTGCGTCTTCAGTTATCATCATACTTTGAGTGGTCAGCTGTATTGCTTTCTAAAAAAATGTATTCAGTTAGATGAGTATCATGGATAAAATAAAAATAATATAAATCACCAAACTGAGACAGATGTTGAAATGAATATTATTACAAATGACTACACTAAATTATTAGTTATAGGTAACAATTAAAATCCTAAGCAATGCTCAAACTACATAAAAAAAATTTAATATTACTATACAAATTGCAATTGAATCTTTAGTATCAAATAGAATGTAAAATGCAAAAAGATATGAAGTAAAATGTAATAACATTTGATAAGAAGAAATAATTGCAATAGTCCACCACTATTGTGGGATAAATGTAAAATGTTACTTTAAGAAAAAACTATTAAAAAAAATTTAAAATTTCAGATTATTCATATAGTAGACATTATCACTGTACATGTAATGTTATGAATCCATCTTGCTAATAACAATTAACACGTGTTGCATTAAATCAATAATAGGTTTGAATCATTTGACATTAAATCCACGAAAAAAATATCAATCGAAATAAGTCTATTTGAATAACATTAATATTTGGTACGGTTTAAAGTGGAACCTAATAATGAATAAATGTAGTAAAAAAAATATCAAGATTCACGTGTTTATTGAACATTCAATTAGATAATAACAATCTCAATTGATACGCTTCTATAATGTTAGTATCTAAAGTATATAATAACTATTACACGTACTATGAATAAAAACATTGATGTTTAAAAGAAAGTTCTCGTTCATTGTTGATCTAGGATGTTAACAGCTTCACAAGTTGAATAATTGCGTCTTCAGTTATCATCATACTTTGAGTGGTCAGCTGTATTGCTTTCTAAAAAAATGTATTCAGTTAGATGAGTATCATGGATAAAATAAAAATAATATAAATCACCAAACTGAGACAGATGTTGAAATGAATATTATTACAAATGACTACACTAAATTATTAGTTATAGGTAACAATTAAAATCCTAAGCAATGCTCAAACTACATAAAAAAAATTTAATATTACTATACAAATTGCAATTGAATCTTTAGTATCAAATAGAATGTAAAATGCAAAAAGATATGAAGTAAAATGTAATAACATTTGATAAGAAGAAATAATTGCAATAGTCCACCACTATTGTGGGATAAATGTAAAATGTTACTTTAAGAAAAAACTATTAAAAAAAATTTAAAATTTCAGATTATTCATATAGTAGACATTATCACTGTACATGTAATGTTATGAATCCATCTTGCTAATAACAATTAACACGTGTTGCATTAAATCAATAATAGGTTTGAATCATTTGACAATAAATCCACGAAAAAAACATCAATCGAAATAAGTCTATTTGAATAACATTAATATTTGGTACGGTTTAAAGTGGAACCTAATAATGAATAAATGTAGTAAAAAAAATATCAAGATTCACGTGTTTATTGAACATTCAATTAGATAATTAACAATCTCAATTGATACGCTTCTATAATGTTAGTATCTAAAGTATATAATAACTATTACACGTACTATGAATAAAAACATTGATGTTTAAAAGAAAGTTCTCGTTCATTGTTGATCTAGGATGTTAACAGCTTCACAAGTTGAATAATTGCGTCTTCAGTTATCATCATACTTTGAGTGGTCAGCTGTATTGCTTTCTAAAAAAATGTATTCAGTTAGATGAGTATCATGGATAAAATAAAAATAATATAAATCACCAAACTGAGACAGATGTTGAAATGAATATTATTACAAATGACTACACTAAATTATTAGTTATAGGTAACAATTAAAATCCTAAGCAATGCTCAAACTACATAAAAAAAATTTAATATTACTATACAAATTGCAATTGAATCTTTAGTATTAAATAGAATGTAAAATGCAAAAAGATATGAAGTAAAATGTAATAACATTTGATAAGAAGAAATAATTGCAATAGTCCACCACTATTGTGGGATAAATGTAAAATGTTACTTTAAGAAAAAACTATTAAAAAAAATTTAAAATTTCAGATTATTCATATAGTAGACATTATCACTGTACATGTAATGTTATGAATCCATCTTGCTAATAACAATTAACACGTGTTGCATTAAATCAATAATAGGATTGAATCATTTGACATTAAATCCACGAAAAAAACATCAATCGAAATAAGTCTATTTGAATAACATTAATATTTGGTACGGTTTAAAGTGGAACCTAATAATGAATAAATGTAGTAAAAAAAATATCAAGATTCACGTGTTTATTGAACATTCAATTAGATAATTAACAATCTCAATTGATACGCTTCTATAATGTTAGTATCTAAAGTATATAATAACTATTACACGTACTATGAATAAAAACATTGATGTTTAAAAGAAAGTTCTCGTTCATTGTTGATCTAGGATGTTAACAGCTTCACAAGTTGAATAATTGCGTCTTCAGTTATCATCATACTTTGAGTGGTCAGCTGTATTGCTTTCTAAAAAAATGTATTCAGTTAGATGAGTATCATGGATAAAATAAAAATAATATAAATCACCAAACTGAGACAGATGTTGAAATGAATATTACTACAAATGACTACACTAAATTATTAGTTATAGGTAACAATTAAAATCCTAAGCAATGCTCAAACTACATAAAAAAAATTTAATATTACTATACAAATTGCAATTGAATCTTTAGTATCAAGTAGTATGTAAAATGCAAAAAGATATGAAGTAAAATGTAATAACATTTGATAAGAAGAAATAATTGTAATAGTCCACCACTATTGTGGGATAAATGTAAAATGTTACTTTAAGAAAAAACTATTAAAAAAAATTTAAAATTTCAGATTATTCATATAGTAGACATTATCACTGTACATGTAATGTTATGAATCCATCTTGCTAATAACAATTAACACGTGTTGCATTAAATCAATAATAGGATTGAATCATTTGACATTAAAGCCACGAAAAAAACATCAATCGAAATAAGTCTATTTGAATAACATTAATATTTGGTACGGTTTAAAGTGGAACCTAATAATGAATAAATGTAGTAAAAAAAATATCAAGATTCACGTGTTTATTGAACATTCAATTAGATAATTAACAATCTCAATTGATACGCTTCTATAATGTTAGTATCTAAAGTATATAATAACTATTACACGTACTATGAATAAAAACATTGATGTTTAAAAGAAAGTTCTCGTTCATTGTTGATCTAGGATGTTAACAGCTTCACAAGTTGAATAATTGCGTCTTCAGTTATCATCATACTTTGAGTGGTCAGCTGTATTGCTTTCTAAAAAAATGTATTCAGTTAGATGAGTATCATGGATAAAATAAAAATAATATAAATCACCAAACTGAGACAGATGTTGAAATGAATATTACTACAAATGACTACACTAAATTATTAGTTATAGGTAACAATTAAAATCCTAAGCAATGCTCAAACTACATAAAAAAAATTTAATATTACTATACAAATTGCAATTGAATCTTTAGTATCAAGTAGAATGTAAAATGCAAAAAGATATGAAGTAAAATGTAATAACATTTGATAAGAAGAAATAATTGTAATAGTCCACCACTATTGTGGGATAAATGTAAAATGTTACTTTAAGAAAAAACTATTAAAAAAAATTTAAAATTTCAGATTATTCATATAGTAGATATTATCACTGTACATGTAATGTTATGAATCCATCTTGCTAATAACAATTAACACGTGTTGCATTAAATCAATAATAGGTTTGAATCATTTGACATTAAATCCACGAAAAAAACATCAATCGAAATAAGTCTATTTGAATAACATTAATATTTGGTACGGTTTAAAGTGGAACCTAATAATGAATAAATGTAGTAAAAAAAATATCAAGATTCACGTGTTTATTGAACATTCAATTAGATAATAACAATCTCAATTGATACGCTTCTATAATGTTAGTATCTAAAGTATATAATAACTATTACACGTACTATGAATAAAAACATTGATGTTTAAAAGAAAGTTCTCGTTCATTGTTGATCTAGGATGTTAACAGCTTCACAAGTTGAATAATTGCGTCTTCAGTTATCATCATACTTTGAGTGGTCAGCTGTATTGCTTTCTAAAAAAATGTATTCAGTTAGATGAGTATCATGGATAAAATAAAAATAATATAAATCACCAAACTGAGACAGATGTTGAAATGAATATTATTACAAATGACTACACTAAATTATTAGTTATAGGTAACAATTAAAATCCTAAGCAATGCTCAAACTACATAAAAAAAATTTAATATTACTATACAAATTGCAATTGAATCTTTAGTATCAAGTAGTATGTAAAATGCAAAAAGATATGAAGTAAAATGTAATAACATTTGATAAGAAGAAATAATTGTAATAGTCCACCACTATTGTGGGATAAATGTAAAATGTTACTTTAAGAAAAAACTATTAAAAAAAATTTAAAATTTCAGATTATTCATATAGTAGACATTATCACTGTACATGTAATGTTATGAATCCATCTTGCTAATAACAATTAACACGTGTTGCATTAAATCAATAATAGGTTTGAATCATTTGACATTAAATCCACGAAAAAAACATCAATCGAAATAAGTCTATTTGAATAACATTAATATTTGGTACGGTTTAAAGTGGAACCTAATAATGAATAAATGTAGTAAAAAAAATATCAAGATTCACGTGTTTATTGAACATTCAATTAGATAATTAACAATATCAATTGATACGCTTCTATAATGTTAGTATCTAAAGTATATAATAACTATTACACTTACTATGAATAAAAACATTGATGTTTAAAAGAAAGTTCTCGTTCACTGTTGATCTAGGATGTTAACAGCTTCACAAGTTGAATAATTGCGTCTTCAGTTATCATCATACTTTGAGTGGTCAGCTGTATTGCTTTCTAAAAAAATGTATTCAGTTAGATGAGTATCATGGATAAAATAAAAATAATATAAATCACCAAACTGAGACAGATGTTGAAATGAATATTACTACAAATGACTACACTAAATTATTAGTTATAGGTAACAATTAAAATCCTAAGCAATGCTCAAACTACATAAAAAAAATTTAATATTACTATACAAATTGCAATTGAATCTTTAGTATCAAATAGAATGTAAAATGCAAAAAGATATGAAGTAAAATGTAATAACATTTGATAAGAAGAAATAATTGCAATAGTCCACCACTATTGTGGGATAAATGTAAAATGTTACTTTAAGAAAAAACTATTAAAAAAAATTTAAAATTTCAGATTATTCATATAGTAGACATTATCACTGTACATGTAATGTTATGAATCCATCTTGCTAATAACAATTAACAGGTGTTGCATTAAATCAATAATAGGATTGAATCATTTGACATTAAATCCACGAAAAAAACATCAATCGAAATAAGTCTATTTGAATAACATTAATATTTGGTACGGTTTAAAGTGGAACCTAATAATGAATAAATGTAGTAAAAAAAATATCAAGATTCACGTGTTTATTGAACATTCAATTAGATAATTAACAATCTCAATTGATACGCTTCTATAATGTTAGTATCTAAAGTATATAATAACTATTACACGTACTATGAATAAAAACATTGATGTTTAAAAGAAAGTTCTCGTTCATTGTTGATCTAGGATGTTAACAGCTTCACAAGTTGAATAATTGCGTCTTCAGTTATCATCATACTTTGAGTGGTCAGCTGTATTGCTTTCTAAAAAAATGTATTCAGTTAGATGAGTATCATGGATAAAATAAAAATAATATAAATCACCAAACTGAGACAGATGTTGAAATGAATATTACTACAAATGACTACACTAAATTATTAGTTATAGGTAACAATTAAAATCCTAAGCAATGCTCAAACTACATAAAAAAAATTTAATATTACTATACAAATTGCAATTGAATCTTTAGTATCAAGTAGAATGTAAAATGCAAAAAGATATGAAGTAAAATGTAATAACATTTGATAAGAAGAAATAATTGTAATAGTCCACCACTATTGTGGGATAAATGTAAAATGTTACTTTAAGAAAAAACTATTAAAAAAAATTTAAAATTTCAGATTATTCATATAGTAGACATTATCACTGTACATGTAATGTAATGAATCCATCTTGCTAATAACAATTAACACGTGTTGCATTAAATCAATAATAGGATTGAATCATTTGACATTAAATCCACGAAAAAAACATCAATCGAAATAAGTCTATTTGAATAACATTAATATTTGGTACGGTTTAAAGTGGAACCTAATAATGAATAAATGTAGTAAAAAAAATATCAAGATTCACGTGTTTATTGAACATTCAATTAGATAATTAACAATATCAATTGATACGCTTCTATAATGTTAGTATCTAAAGTATATAATAACTATTACACGTACTATGAATAAAAACATTGATGTTTAAAAGAAAGTTCTCGTTCATTGTTGATCTAGGATGTTAACAGCTTCACAAGTTGAATAATTGCGTCTTCAGTTATCATCATACTTTGAGTGGTCAGCTGTATTGCTTTCTAAAAAAATGTATTCAGTTAGATGAGTATCATGGATAAAATAAAAATAATATAAATCACCAAACTGAGACAGATGTTGAAATGAATATTACTACAAATGACTACACTAAATTATTAGTTATAGGTAACAATTAAAATCCTAAGCAATGCTCAAACTACATAAAAAAAATTTAATATTACTATACAAATTGCAATTGAATCTTTAGTATCAAGTAGAATGTAAAATGCAAAAAGATATGAAGTAAAATGTAATAACATTTGATAAGAAGAAATAATTGTAATAGTCCACCACTATTGTGGGATAAATGTAAAATGTTACTTTAAGAAAAAACTATTAAAAAAAATTTAAAATTTCAGATTATTCATATAGTAGACATTATCACTGTACATGTAATGTTATGAATCCATCTTGCTAATAACAATTAACACGTGTTGCATTAAATCAATAATAGGATTGAATCATTTGACATTAAATCCACGAAAAAAACATCAATCGAAATAAGTCTATTTGAATAACATTAATATTTGGTACGGTTTAAAGTGGAACCTAATAATGAATAAATGTAGTAAAAAAAATATCAAGATTCACGTGTTTATTGAACATTCAATTAGATAATTAACAATCTCAATTGATACGCTTCTATAATGTTAGTATCTAAAGTATATAATAACTATTACACGTACTATGAATAAAAACATTGATGTTTAAAAGAAAGTTCTCGTTCATTGTTGATCTAGGATGTTAACAGCTTCACAAGTTGAATAATTGCGTCTTCAGTTATCATCATACTTTGAGTGGTCAGCTGTATTGCTTTCTAAAAAAATGTATTCAGTTAGATGAGTATCATGGATAAAATAAAAATAATATAAATCACCAAACTGAGACAGATGTTGAAATGAATATTACTACAAATGACTACACTAAATTATTAGTTATAGGTAACAATTAAAATCCTAAGCAATGCTCAAACTACATAAAAAAAATTTAATATTACTATACAAATTGCAATTGAATCTTTAGTATCAAGTAGAATGTAAAATGCAAAAAGATATGAAGTAAAATGTAATAACATTTGATAAGAAGAAATAATTGTAATAGTCCACCACTATTGTGGGATAAATGTAAAATGTTACTTTAAGAAAAAACTATTAAAAAAAATTTAAAATTTCAGATTATTCATATAGTAGACATTATCACTGTACATGTAATGTTATGAATCCATCTTGCTAATAACAATTAACACGTGTTGCATTAAATCAATAATAGGATTGAATCATTTGACATTAAATCCACGAAAAAAACATCAATCGAAATAAGTCTATTTGAATAACATTAATATTTGGTACGGTTTAAAGTGGAACCTAATAATGAATAAATGTAGTAAAAAAAATATCAAGATTCACGTGTTTATTGAACATTCAATTAGATAATTAACAATATCAATTGATACGCTTCTATAATGTTAGTATCTAAAGTATATAATAACTATTACACGTACTATGAATAAAAACATTGATGTTTAAAAGAAAGTTCTCGTTCATTGTTGATCTAGGATGTTAACAGCTTCACAAGTTGAATAATTGCGTCTTCAGTTATCATCATACTTTGAGTGGTCAGCTGTATTGCTTTCTAAAAAAATGTATTCAGTTAGATGAGTATCATGGATAAAATAAAAATAATATAAATCACCAAACTGAGACAGATGTTGAAATGAATATTACTACAAATGACTACACTAAATTATTAGTTATAGGTAACAATTAAAATCCTAAGCAATGCTCAAACTACATAAAAAAAATTTAATATTACTATACAAATTGCAATTGAATCTTTAGTATCAAGTAGAATGTAAAATGCAAAAAGATATGAAGTAAAATGTAATAACATTTGATAAGAAGAAATAATTGTAATAGTCCACCACTATTGTGGGATAAATGTAAAATGTTACTTTAAGAAAAAACTATTAAAAAAAATTTAAAATTTCAGATTATTCATATAGTAGACATTATCACTGTACATGTAATGTTATGAATCCATCTTGCTAATAACAATTAACACGTGTTGCATTAAATCAATAATAGGATTGAATCATTTGACATTAAATCCACGAAAAAAACATCAATCGAAATAAGTCTATTTGAATAACATTAATATTTGGTACGGTTTAAAGTGGAACCTAATAATGAATAAATGTAGTAAAAAAAATATCAAGATTCACGTGTTTATTGAACATTCAATTAGATAATTAACAATATCAATTGATACGCTTCTATAATGTTAGTATCTAAAGTATATAATAACTATTACACGTACTATGAATAAAAACATTGATGTTTAAAAGAAAGTTCTCGTTCATTGTTGATCTAGGATGTTAACAGCTTCACAAGTTGAATAATTGCGTCTTCAGTTATCATCATACTTTGAGTGGTCAGCTGTATTGCTTTCTAAAAAAATGTATTCAGTTAGATGAGTATCATGGATAAAATAAAAATAATATAAATCACCAAACTGAGACAGATGTTGAAATGAATATTACTACAAATGACTACACTAAATTATTAGTTATAGGTAACAATTAAAATCCTAAGCAATGCTCAAACTACATAAAAAAAATTTAATATAACTATACAAATTGCAATTGAATCTTTAGTATCAAATAGAATGTAAAATGCAAAAAGATATGAAGTAAAATGTAATAACATTTGATAAGAAGAAATAATTGCAATAGTCCACCACTATTGTGGGATAAATGTAAAATGTTACTTTAAGAAATAACTATTAAAAAAAATTTTAAATTTCAGATTATTCATATAGTAGACATTATCACTGTACATGTAATGTTATGAATCCATCTTGCTAATAACAATTAACTCGTGTTGCATTAAATCAATAATAGGATTGAATCATTTGACATTAAATCCACGAAAAAAACATCAATCGAAATAAGTCTATTTGAATAACATTAATATTTGGTACGGTTTAAAGTGGAACCTAATAATGAATAAATGTAGTAAAAAAAATATCAAGATTCACGTGTTTATTGAACATTCAATTAGATAATTAACAATATCAATTGATACGCTTCTATAATGTTAGTATCTAAAGTATATAATAACTATTACACGTACTATGAATAAAAACATTGATGTTTAAAAGAAAGTTCTCGTTCATTGTTGATCTAGGATGTTAACAGCTTCACAAGTTGAATAATTGCGTCTTCAGTTATCATCATACTTTGAGTGGTCAGCTGTATTGCTTTCTAAAAAAATGTATTCAGTTAGATGAGTATCATGGATAAAATAAAAATAATATAAATCACCAAACTGAGACAGATGTTGAAATGAATATTACTACAAATGACTACACTAAATTATTAGTTATAGGTAACAATTAAAATCCTAAGCAATGCTCAAACTACATAAAAAAAATTTAATATTACTATACAAATTGCAATTGAATCTTTAGTATCAAGTAGAATGTAAAATGCAAAAAGATATGAAGTAAAATGTAATAACATTTGATAAGAAGAAATAATTGTAATAGTCCACCACTATTGTGGGATAAATGTAAAATGTTACTTTAAGAAAAAACTATTAAAAAAAATTTAAAATTTCAGATTATTCATATAGTAGACATTATCACTGTACATGTAATGTTATGAATCCATCTTGCTAATAACAATTAACACGTGTTGCATTAAATCAATAATAGGATTGAATCATTTGACATTAAATCCACGAAAAAAACATCAATCGAAATAAGTCTATTTGAATAACATTAATATTTGGTACGGTTTAAAGTGGAACCTAATAATGAATAAATGTAGTAAAAAAAATATCAAGATTCACGTGTTTATTGAACATTCAATTAGATAATTAACAATATCAATTGATACGCTTCTATAATGTTAGTATCTAAAGTATATAATAACTATTACAC
Organism: Rhopalosiphum nymphaeae; assembly: GCA_036289425.1. Taxonomy (NCBI): domain Eukaryota; kingdom Metazoa; phylum Arthropoda; class Insecta; order Hemiptera; family Aphididae; genus Rhopalosiphum; species Rhopalosiphum nymphaeae. The sequence continues at coordinate 8,821,552 of JAZAQC010000007.1, read as the reverse complement.
GTACTATGAATAAAAACATTGATGTTTAAAAGAAAGTTCTCGTTCATTGTTGATCTAGGATGTTAACAGCTTCACAAGTTGAATAATTGCGTCTTCAGTTATCATCATACTTTGAGTGGTCAGCTGTATTGCTTTCTAAAAAAATGTATTCAGTTAGATGAGTATCATGGATAAAATAAAAATAATATAAATCACCAAACTGAGACAGATGTTGAAATGAATATTACTACAAATGACTACACTAAATTATTAGTTATAGGTAACAATTAAAATCCTAAGCAATGCTCAAACTACATAAAAAAAATTTAATATAACTATACAAATTGCAATTGAATCTTTAGTATCAAATAGAATGTAAAATGCAAAAAGATATGAAGTAAAATGTAATAACATTTGATAAGAAGAAATAATTGCAATAGTCCACCACTATTGTGGGATAAATGTAAAATGTTACTTTAAGAAATAACTATTAAAAAAAATTTTAAATTTCAGATTATTCATATAGTAGACATTATCACTGTACATGTAATGTTATGAATCCATCTTGCTAATAACAATTAACTCGTGTTGCATTAAATCAATAATAGGATTGAATCATTTGACATTAAATCCACGAAAAAAACATCAATCGAAATAAGTCTATTTGAATAACATTAATATTTGGTACGGTTTAAAGTGGAACCTAATAATGAATAAATGTAGTAAAAAAAATATCAAGATTCACGTGTTTATTGAACATTCAATTAGATAATTAACAATCTCAATTGATACGCTTCTATAATGTTAGTATCTAAAGTATATAATAACTATTACACGTACTATGAATAAAAACATTGATGTTTAAAAGAAAGTTCTCGTTCATTGTTGATCTAGGATGTTAACAGCTTCACAAGTTGAATAATTGCGTCTTCAGTTATCATCATACTTTGAGTGGTCAGCTGTATTGCTTTCTAAAAAAATGTATTCAATTAGATGAGTATCATGGATAAAATAAAAATAATATAAATCACCAAACTGAGACAGATGTTGAAATGAATATTACTACAAATGACTACACTAAATTATTAGTTATAGGTAACAATTAAAATCCTAAGCAATGCTCAAACTACATAAAAAAAATTTAATATTACTATACAAATTGCAATTGAATCTTTAGTATCAAGTAGAATGTAAAATGCAAAAAGATATGAAGTAAAATGTAATAACATTTGATAAGAAGAAATAATTGCAATAGTCCACCACTATTGTGGGATAAATGTAAAATGTTACTTTAAGAAAAAACTATTAAAAAAAATTTAAAATTTCAGATTATTCATATAGTAGACATTATCACTGTACATGTAATGTTATGAATCCATCTTGCTAATAACAATTAACACGTGTTGCATTAAATCAATAATAGGTTTGAATCATTTGACATTAAATCCACGAAAAAAACATCAATCGAAATAAGTCTATTTGAATAACATTAATATTTGGTACGGTTTAAAGTGGAACCTAATAATGAATAAATGTAGTAAAAAAAATATCAAGATTCACGTGTTTATTGAACATTCAATTAGATAATTAACAATCTCAATTGATACGCTTCTATAATGTTAGTATCTAAAGTATATTATAACTATTACACGTACTATGAATAAAAACATTGATGTTTAAAAGAAAGTTCTCGTTCATTGTTGATCTAGGATGTTAACAGCTTCACAAGTTGAATAATTGCGTCTTCAGTTATCATCATACTTTGAGTGGTCAGCTGTATTGCTTTCTAAAAAAATGTATTCAGTTAGATGAGTATCATGGATAAAATAAAAATAATATAAATCACCAAACTGAGACAGATGTTGAAATGAATATTACTACAAATGACTACACTAAATTATTAGTTATAGGTAACAATTAAAATCCTAAGCAATGCTCAAACTACATAAAAAAAATTTAATATAACTATACAAATTGCAATTGAATCTTTAGTATCAAATAGAATGTAAAATGCAAAAAGATATGAAGTAAAATGTAATAACATTTGATAAGAAGAAATAATTGCAATAGTCCACCACTATTGTGGGATAAATGTAAAATGTTACTTTAAGAAATAACTATTAAAAAAAATTTTAAATTTCAGATTATTCATATAGTAGACATTATCACTGTACATGTAATGTTATGAATCCATCTTGCTAATAACAATTAACTCGTGTTGCATTAAATCAATAATAGGATTGAATCATTTGACATTAAATCCACGAAAAAAACATCAATCGAAATAAGTCTATTTGAATAACATTAATATTTGGTACGGTTTAAAGTGGAACCTAATAATGAATAAATGTAGTAAAAAAAATATCAAGATTCACGTGTTTATTGAACATTCAATTAGATAATTAACAATATCAATTGATACGCTTCTATAATGTTAGTATCTAAAGTATATAATAACTATTACACGTACTATGAATAAAAACATTGATGTTTAAAAGAAAGTTCTCGTTCATTGTTGATCTAGGATGTTAACAGCTTCACAAGTTGAATAATTGCGTCTTCAGTTATCATCATACTTTGAGTGGTCAGCTGTATTGCTTTCTAAAAAAATGTATTCAGTTAGATGAGTATCATGGATAAAATAAAAATAATATAAATCACCAAACTGAGACAGATGTTGAAATGAATATTACTACAAATGACTACACTAAATTATTAGTTATAGGTAACAATTAAAATCCTAAGCAATGCTCAAACTACATAAAAAAAATTTAATATTACTATACAAATTGCAATTGAATCTTTAGTATCAAGTAGAATGTAAAATGCAAAAAGATATGAAGTAAAATGTAATAACATTTGATAAGAAGAAATAATTGTAATAGTCCACCACTATTGTGGGATAAATGTAAAATGTTACTTTAAGAAAAAACTATTAAAAAAAATTTAAAATTTCAGATTATTCATATAGTAGACATTATCACTGTACATGTAATGTTATGAATCCATCTTGCTAATAACAATTAACACGTGTTGCATTAAATCAATAATAGGATTGAATCATTTGACATTAAATCCACGAAAAAAACATCAATCGAAATAAGTCTATTTGAATAACATTAATATTTGGTACGGTTTAAAGTGGAACCTAATAATGAATAAATGTAGTAAAAAAAATATCAAGATTCACGTGTTTATTGAACATTCAATTAGATAATTAACAATATCAATTGATACGCTTCTATAATGTTAGTATCTAAAGTATATAATAACTATTACACGTACTATGAATAAAAACATTGATGTTTAAAAGAAAGTTCTCGTTCATTGTTGATCTAGGATGTTAACAGCTTCACAAGTTGAATAATTGCGTCTTCAGTTATCATCATACTTTGAGTGGTCAGCTGTATTGCTTTCTAAAAAAATGTATTCAGTTAGATGAGTATCATGGATAAAATAAAAATAATATAAATCACCAAACTGAGACAGATGTTGAAATGAATATTACTACAAATGACTACACTAAATTATTAGTTATAGGTAACAATTAAAATCCTAAGCAATGCTCAAACTACATAAAAAAAATTTAATATAACTATACAAATTGCAATTGAATCTTTAGTATCAAATAGAATGTAAAATGCAAAAAGATATGAAGTAAAATGTAATAACATTTGATAAGAACAAATAATTGCAATAGTCCACCACTATTGTGGGATAAATGTAAAATGTTACTTTAAGAAATAACTATTAAAAAAAATTTTAAATTTCAGATTATTCATATAGTAGACATTATCACTGTACATGTAATGTTATGAATCCATCTTGCTAATAACAATTAACTCGTGTTGCATTAAATCAATAATAGGATTGAATCATTTGACATTAAATCCACGAAAAAAACATCAATCGAAATAAGTCTATTTGAATAACATTAATATTTGGTACGGTTTAAAGTGGAACCTAATAATGAATAAATGTAGTAAAAAAAATATCAAGATTCACGTGTTTATTGAACATTCAATTAGATAATTAACAATCTCAATTGATACGCTTCTATAATGTTAGTATCTAAAGTATATAATAACTATTACACGTACTATGAATAAAAACATTGATGTTTAAAAGAAAGTTCTCGTTCATTGTTGATCTAGGATGTTAACAGCTTCACAAGTTGAATAATTGCGTCTTCAGTTATCATCATACTTTGAGTGGTCAGCTGTATTGCTTTCTAAAAAAATGTATTCAGTTAGATGAGTATCATGGATAAAATAAAAATAATATAAATCACCAAACTGAGACAGATGTTGAAATGAATATTACTACAAATGACTACACTAAATTATTAGTTATAGGTAACAATTAAAATCCTAAGCAATGCTCAAACTACATAAAAAAAATTTAATATTACTATACAAATTGCAATTGAATCTTTAGTATCAAGTAGAATGTAAAATGCAAAAAGATATGAAGTAAAATGTAATAACATTTGATAAGAAGAAATAATTGCAATAGTCCACCACTATTGTGGGATAAATGTAAAATGTTACTTTAAGAAAAAACTATTAAAAAAAATTTAAAATTTCAGATTATTCATATAGTAGACATTATCACTGTACATGTAATGTTATGAATCCATCTTGCTAATAACAATTAACACGTGTTGCATTAAATCAATAATAGGATTGAATCATTTGACATTAAATCCACGAAAAAAACATCAATCGAAATAAGTCTATTTGAATAACATTAATATTTGGTACGGTTTAAAGTGGAACCTAATAATGAATAAATGTAGTAAAAAAAATATCAAGATTCACGTGTTTATTGAACATTCAATTAGATAATTAACAATCTCAATTGATACGCTTCTATAATGTTAGTATCTAAAGTATATAATAACTATTACACGTACTATGAATAAAAACATTGATGTTTAAAAGAAAGTTCTCGTTCATTGTTGATCTAGGATGTTAACAGCTTCACAAGTTGAATAATTGCGTCTTCAGTTATCATCATACTTTGAGTGGTCAGCTGTATTGCTTTCTAAAAAAATGTATTCAGTTAGATGAGTATCATGGATAAAATAAAAATAATATAAATCACCAAACTGAGACAGATGTTGAAATGAATATTACTACAAATGACTACACTAAATTATTAGTTATAGGTAACAATTAAAATCCTAAGCAATGCTCAAACTACATAAAAAAAATTTAATATAACTATACAAATTGCAATTGAATCTTTAGTATCAAATAGAATGTAAAATGCAAAACGATATGAAGTAAAATGTAATAACATTTGATAAGAACAAATAATTGCAATAGTCCACCACTATTGTGGGATAAATGTAAAATGTTACTTTAAGAAATAACTATTAAAAAAAATTTTAAATTTCAGATTATTCATATAGTAGACATTATCACTGTACATGTAATGTTATGAATCCATCTTGCTAATAACAATTAACTCGTGTTGCATTAAATCAATAATAGGATTGAATCATTTGACATTAAATCCACGAAAAAAACATCAATCGAAATAAGTCTATTTGAATAACATTAATATTTGGTACGGTTTAAAGTGGAACCTAATAATGAATAAATGTAGTAAAAAAAATATCAAGATTCACGTGTTTATTGAACATTCAATTAGATAATTAACAATCTCAATTGATACGCTTCTATAATGTTAGTATCTAAAGTATATAATAACTATTACACGTACTATGAATAAAAACATTGATGTTTAAAAGAAAGTTCTCGTTCATTGTTGATCTAGGATGTTAACAGCTTCACAAGTTGAATAATTGCGTCTTCAGTTATCATCATACTTTGAGTGGTCAGCTGTATTGCTTTCTAAAAAAATGTATTCAGTTAGATGAGTATCATGGATAAAATAAAAATAATATAAATCACCAAACTGAGACAGATGTTGAAATGAATATTACTACAAATGACTACACTAAATTATTAGTTATAGGTAACAATTAAAATCCTAAGCAATGCTCAAACTACATAAAAAAAATTTAATATTACTATACAAATTGCAATTGAATCTTTAGTATCAAGTAGAATGTAAAATGCAAAAAGATATGAAGTAAAATGTAATAACATTTGATAAGAAGAAATAATTGCAATAGTCCACCACTATTGTGGGATAAATGTAAAATGTTACTTTAAGAAAAAACTATTAAAAAAAATTTAAAATTTCAGATTATTCATATAGTAGACATTATCACTGTACATGTAATGTTATGAATCCATCTTGCTAATAACAATTAACACGTGTTGCATTAAATCAATAATAGGATTGAATCATTTGACATTAAATCCACGAAAAAAACATCAATCGAAATAAGTCTATTTGAATAACATTAATATTTGGTACGGTTTAAAGTGGAACCTAATAATGAATAAATGTAGTAAAAAAAATATCAAGATTCACGTGTTTATTGAACATTCAATTAGATAATTAACAATCTCAATTGATACGCTTCTATAATGTTAGTATCTAAAGTATATAATAACTATTACACGTACTATGAATAAAAACATTGATGTTTAAAAGAAAGTTCTCGTTCATTGTTGATCTAGGATGTTAACAGCTTCACAAGTTGAATAATTGCGTCTTCAGTTATCATCATACTTTGAGTGGTCAGCTGTATTGCTTTCTAAAAAAATGTATTCAGTTAGATGAGTATCATGGATAAAATAAAAATAATATAAATCACCAAACTGAGACAGATGTTGAAATGAATATTATTACAAATGACTACACTAAATTTTTAGTTATAGGTAACAATTAAAATCCTAAGCAATGCTCAAACTACATAAAAAAAATTTAATATTACTATACAAATTGCAATTGCATCTTTAGTATCAAATAGAATGTAAAATGCAAAAAGATATGAAGTAAAATGTAATAACATTTGATAAGAAGAAATAATTGCAATAGTCCACCACTATTGTGGGATAAATGTAAAATGTTACTTTAAGAAAAAACTATTAAAAAAAATTTAAAATTTCAGATTATTCATATAGTAGACATTATCACTGTACATGTAATGTTATGAATCCATCTTGCTAATAACAATTAACACGTGTTGCATTAAATCAATAATAGGATTGAATCATTTGACATTAAATCCACGAAAAAAACATCAATCGAAATAAGTCTATTTGAATAACATTAATATTTGGTACGGTTTAAAGTGGAACCTAATAATGAATAAATGTAGTAAAAAAAAATATCAAGATTCACGTGTTTATTGAACATTCAATTAGATAATTAACAATCTCAATTGATACGCTTCTATAATGTTAGTATCTAAAGTATATAATAACTATTACACGTACTATGAATAAAAACATTGATGTTTAAAAGAAAGTTCTCGTTCATTGTTGATCTAGGATGTTAACAGCTTCACAAGTTGAATAATTGCGTCTTCAGTTATCATCATACTTTGAGTGGTCAGCTGTATTGCTTTCTAAAAAAATGTATTCAGTTAGATGAGTATCATGGATAAAATAAAAATAATATAAATCACCAAACTGAGACAGATGTTGAAATGAATATTACTACAAATGACTACACTAAATTATTAGTTATAGGTAACAATTAAAATCCTAAGCAATGCTCAAACTACATAAAAAAAATTTAATATTACTATACAAATTGCAATTGAATCTTTAGTATCAAGTAGTATGTAAAATGCAAAAAGATATGAAGTAAAATGTAATAACATTTGATAAGAAGAAATAATTGTAATAGTCCACCACTATTGTGGGATAAATGTAAAATGTTACTTTAAGAAAAAACTATTAAAAAAAATTTAAAATTTCAGATTATTAATAGTAGACATTATCACTGTACATGTAATGTTATGAATCCATCTTGCTAATAACAATTAACACGTGTTGCATTAAATCAATAATAGGTTTGAATCATTTGACATTAAATCCACGAAAAAAACATCAATCGAAATAAGTCTATTTGAATAACATTAATATTTGGTACGGTTTAAAGTGGAACCTAATAATGAATAAATGTAGTAAAAAAAATATCAAGATTCACGTGTTTATTGAACATTCAATTAGATAATTAACAATCTCAATTGATACGCTTCTATAATGTTAGTATCTAAAGTATATAATAACTATTACACGTACTATGAATAAAAACATTGATGTTTAAAAGAAAGTTCTCGTTCATTGTTGATCTAGGATGTTAACAGCTTCACAAGTTGAATAATTGCGTCTTCAGTTATCATCATACTTTGAGTGGTCAGCTGTATTGCTTTCTAAAAAAATGTATTCAGTTAGATGAGTATCATGGATAAAATAAAAATAATATAAATCACCAAACTGAGACAGATGTTGAAATGAATATTATTACAAATGACTACACTAAATTTTTAGTTATAGGTAACAATTAAAATCCTAAGCAATGCTCAAACTACATAAAAAAAATTTAATATTACTATACAAATTGCAATTGCATCTTTAGTATCAAATAGAATGTAAAATGCAAAAAGATATGAAGTAAAATGTAATAACATTTGATAAGAAGAAATAATTGCAATAGTCCACCACTATTGTGGGATAAATGTAAAATGTTACTTTAAGAAAAAACTATTAAAAAAAATTTAAAATTTCAGATTATTCATATAGTAGACATTATCACTGTACATGTAATGTTATGAATCCATCTTGCTAATAACAATTAACACGTGTTGCATTAAATCAATAATAGGATTGAATCATTTGACATTAAATCCACGAAAAAAACATCAATCGAAATAAGTCTATTTGAATAACATTAATATTTGGTACGGTTTAAAGTGGAACCTAATAATGAATAAATGTAGTAAAAAAAATATCAAGATTCACGTGTTTATTGAACATTCAATTAGATAATTAACAATCTCAATTGATACGCTTCTATAATGTTAGTATCTAAAGTATATAATAACTATTACACGTACTATGAATAAAAACATTGATGTTTAAAAGAAAGTTCTCGTTCATTGTTGATCTAGGATGTTAACAGCTTCACAAGTTGAATAATTGCGTCTTCAGTTATCATCATACTTTGAGTGGTCAGCTGTATTGCTTTCTAAAAAAATGTATTCAGTTAGATGAGTATCATGGATAAAATAAAAATAATATAAATCACCAAACTGAGACAGATGTTGAAATGAATATTACTACAAATGACTACACTAAATTATTAGTTATAGGTAACAATTAAAATCCTAAGCAATGCTCAAACTACATAAAAAAAATTTAATATTACTATACAAATTGCAATTGAATCTTTAGTATCAAGTAGTATGTAAAATGCAAAAAGATATGAAGTAAAATGTAATAACATTTGATAAGAAGAAATAATTGTAATAGTCCACCACTATTGTGGGATAAATGTAAAATGTTACTTTAAGAAAAAACTATTAAAAAAAATTTAAAATTTCAGATTATTAATAGTAGACATTATCACTGTACATGTAATGTTATGAATCCATCTTGCTAATAACAATTAACACGTGTTGCATTAAATCAATAATAGGTTTGAATCATTTGACATTAAATCCACGAAAAAAACATCAATCGAAATAAGTCTATTTGAATAACATTAATATTTGGTACGGTTTAAAGTGGAACCTAATAATGAATAAATGTAGTAAAAAAAATATCAAGATTCACGTGTTTATTGAACATTCAATTAGATAATTAACAATCTCAATTGATACGCTTCTATAATGTTAGTATCTAAAGTATATAATAACTATTACACGTACTATGAATAAAAACATTGATGTTTAAAAGAAAGTTCTCGTTCATTGTTGATCTAGGATGTTAACAGCTTCACAAGTTGAATAATTGCGTCTTCAGTTATCATCATACTTTGAGTGGTCAGCTGTATTGCTTTCTAAAAAAATGTATTCAGTTAGATGAGTATCATGGATAAAATAAAAATAATATAAATCACCAAACTGAGACAGATGTTGAAATGAATATTACTACAAATGACTACACTAAATTATTAGTTATAGGTAACAATTAAAATCCTAAGCAATGCTCAAACTACATAAAAAAAATTTAATATAACTATACAAATTGCAATTGAATCTTTAGTATCAAATAGAATGTAAAATGCAAAAAGATATGAAGTAAAATGTAATAACATTTGATAAGAAGAAATAATTGCAATAGTCCACCACTATTGTGGGATAAATGTAAAATGTTACTTTAAGAAATAACTATTAAAAAAAATTTAAAATTTCAGATTATTCATATAGTAGACATTATCACTGTACATGTAATGTTATGAATCCATCTTGCTAATAACAATTAACACGTGTTGCATTAAATCAATAATAGGATTGAATCATTTGACATTAAATCCACGAAAAAAACATCAATCGAAATAAGTCTATTTGAATAACATTAATATTTGGTACGGTTTAAAGTGGAACCTAATAATGAATAAATGTAGTAAAAAAAATATCAAGATTCACGTGTTTATTGAACATTCAATTAGATAATTAACAATCTCAATTGATACGCTTCTATAATGTTAGTATCTAAAGTATATAATAACTATTACACGTACTATGAATAAAAACATTGATGTTTAAAAGAAAGTTCTCGTTCATTGTTGATCTAGGATGTTAACAGCTTCACAAGTTGAATAATTGCGTCTTCAGTTATCATCATACTTTGAGTGGTCAGGTGTATTGCTTTCTAAAAAAATGTATTCAGTTAGATGAGTATCATGGATAAAATAAAAATAATATAAATCACCAAACTGAGACAGATGTTGAAATGAATATTACTACAAATGACTACACTAAATTATTAGTTATAGGTAACAATTAAAATCCTAAGCAATGCTCAAACTACATAAAAAAAATTTAATATTACTATACAAATTGCAATTGAATCTTTAGTATCAAGTAGAATGTAAAATGCAAAAAGATATGAAGTAAAATGTAATAACATTTGATAAGAAGAAATAATTGTAATAGTCCACCACTATTGTGGGATAAATGTAAAATGTTACTTTAAGAAAAAACTATTAAAAAAAATTTAAAATTTCAGATTATTCATATAGTAGACATTATCACTGTACATGTAATGTTATGAATCCATCTTGCTAATAACAATTAACACGTGTTGCATTAAATCAATAATAGGATTGAATCATTTGACATTAAATCCACGAAAAAAACATCAATCGAAATAAGTCTATTTGAATAACATTAATATTTGGTACGGTTTAAAGTGGAACCTAATAATGAATAAATGTAGTAAAAAAAATATCAAGATTCACGTGTTTATTGAACATTCAATTAGATAATTAACAATATCAATTGATACGCTTCTATAATGTTAGTATCTAAAGTATATAATAACTATTACACGTACTATGAATAAAAACATTGATGTTTAAAAGAAAGTTCTCGTTCATTGTTGATCTAGGATGTTAACAGCTTCACAAGTTGAATAATTGCGTCTTCAGTTATCATCATACTTTGAGTGGTCAGCTGTATTGCTTTCTAAAAAAATGTATTCAGTTAGATGAGTATCATGGATAAAATAAAAATAATATAAATCACCAAACTGAGACAGATGTTGAAATGAATATTACTACAAATGACTACACTAAATTATTAGTTATAGGTAACAATTAAAATCCTAAGCAATGCTCAAACTACATAAAAAAAATTTAATATTACTATACAAATTGCAATTGAATCTTTAGTATCAAGTAGAATGTAAAATGCAAAAAGATATGAAGTAAAATGTAATAACATTTGATAAGAAGAAATAATTGTAATAGTCCACCACTATTGTGGGATAAATGTAAAATGTTACTTTAAGAAAAAACTATTAAAAAAAATTTAAAATTTCAGATTATTCATATAGTAGACATTATCACTGTACATGTAATATTATGAATCCATCTTGCTAATAACAATTAACAGGTGTTGCATTAAATCAATAATAGGATTGAATCATTTGACATTAAATCCACGAAAAAAACATCAATCGAAATAAGTCTATTTGAATAACATTAATATTTGGTACGGTTTAAAGTGGAACCTAATAATGAATAAATGTAGTAAAAAAAATATCAAGATTCACGTGTTTATTGAACATTCAATTAGATAATTAACAATCTCAATTGATACGCTTCTATAATGTTAGTATCTAAAGTATATAATAACTATTACACGTACTATGAATAAAAACATTGATGTTTAAAAGAAAGTTCTCGTTCATTGTTGATCTAGGATGTTAACAGCTTCACAAGTTGAATAATTGCGTCTTCAGTTATCATCATACTTTGAGTGGTCAGCTGTATTGCTTTCTAAAAAAATGTATTCAGTTAGATGAGTATCATGGATAAAATAAAAATAATATAAATCACCAAACTGAGACAGATGTTGAAATGAATATTACTACAAATGACTACACTAAATTATTAGTTATAGGTAACAATTAAAATTCTAAGCAATGCTCAAACTACATAAAAAAAATTTAATATAACTATACAAATTGCAATTGAATCTTTAGTATCAAGTAGAATGTAAAATGCAAAAAGATATGAAGTAAAATGTAATAACATTTGATAAGAAGAAATAATTGCAATAGTCCACCACTATTGTGGGATAAATGTAAAATGTTACTTTAAGAAATAACTATTAAAAAAAATTTAAAATTTCAGATTATTCATATAGTAGACATTATCACTGTACATGTAATGTTATGAATCCATCTTGCTAATAACAATTAACACGTGTTGCATTAAATCAATAATAGGATTGAATCATTTGACATTAAATCCACGAAAAAAACATCAATCGAAATAAGTCTATTTGAATAACATTAATATTTGGTACGGTTTAAAGTGGAACCTAATAATGAATAAATGTAGTAAAAAAAATATCAAGATTCACGTGTTTATTGAACATTCAATTAGATAATTAACAATCTCAATTGATACGCTTCTATAATGTTAGTATCTAAAGTATATAATAACTATTACACGTACTATGAATAAAAACATTGATGTTTAAAAGAAAGTTCTCGTTCATTGTTGATCTAGGATGTTAACAGCTTCACAAGTTGAATAATTGCGTCTTCAGTTATCATCATACTTTGAGTGGTCAGCTGTATTGCTTTCTAAAAAAATGTATTCAGTTAGATGAGTATCATGGATAAAATAAAAATAATATAAATCACCAAACTGAGACAGATGTTGAAATGAATATTACTACAAATGACTACACTAAATTATTAGTTATAGGTAACAATTAAAATTCTAAGCAATGCTCAAACTACATAAAAAAAATTTAATATAACTATACAAATTGCAATTGAATCTTTAGTATCAAGTAGAATGTAAAATGCAAAAAGATATGAAGTAAAATGTAATAACATTTGATAAGAAGAAATAATTGCAATAGTCCACCACTATTGTGGGATAAATGTAAAATGTTACTTTAAGAAATAACTATTAAAAAAAATTTAAAATTTCAGATTATTCATATAGTAGACATTATCACTGTACATGTAATGTTATGAATCCATCTTGCTAATAACAATTAACACGTGTTGCATTAAATCAATAATAGGATTGAATCATTTGACATTAAATCCACGAAAAAAACATCAATCGAAATAAGTCTATTTGAATAACATTAATATTTGGTACGGTTTAAAGTGGAACCTAATAATGAATAAATGTAGTAAAAAAAATATCAAGATTCACGTGTTTATTGAACATTCAATTAGATAATTAACAATCTCAATTGATACGCTTCTATAATGTTAGTATCTAAAGTATATAATAACTATTACACGTACTATGAATAAAAACATTGATGTTTAAAAGAAAGTTCTCGTTCATTGTTGATCTAGGATGTTAACAGCTTCACAAGTTGAATAATTGCGTCTTCAGTTATCATCATACTTTGAGTGGTCAGCTGTATTGCTTTCTAAAAAAATGTATTCAATTAGATGAGTATCATGGATAAAATAAAAATAATATAAATCACCAAACTGAGACAGATGTTGAAATGAATATTACTACAAATGACTACACTAAATTATTAGTTATAGGTAACAATTAAAATCCTAAGCAATGCTCAAACTACATAAAAAAAATTTAATATTACTATACAAATTGCAATTGAATCTTTAGTATCAAGTAGAATGTAAAATGCAAAAAGATATGAAGTAAAATGTAATAACATTTGATAAGAAGAAATAATTGTAATAGTCCACCACTATTGTGGGATAAATGTAAAATGTTACTTTAAGAAAAAACTATTAAAAAAAATTTAAAATTTCAGATTATTCATATAGTAGACATTATCACTGTACATGTACTGTTATGAATCCATCTTGCTAATAACAATTAACACGTGTTGCATTAAATCAATAATAGGTTTCAATCATTTGACATTAAATCCACGAAAAAAACATCAATCGAAATAAGTCTATTTGAATAACATTAATATTTGTTACGGTTTAAAGTGGAACCTAATAATGAATAAATGTAGTAAAAAAAAAAGATTTTAATCGAAAACTCTAGTTGCAAGAATGGCAATATCAAGATTCACGTGTTTATTGAACATTCAATTAGATAATTAACAATCTAAATTGATACGCTTCTATAATGTTAGTATCTAAAGTATATAATAACTATTACACGTACTATGAATAAAAACATTGATGTTTAAATGAAAGTTCTCGTTCATTGTTGATCTAGGATGTTAACAGCTTCACAAGTTGAATAATTGCGTCTTAAGTTATCATCATACTTTGAGTGGTCAGCTGTATTGCTTTCTAAAAAAATGTATTCAGTTAGATGAGTATCATGGATAAAATAAAAATAATATAAATCACCAAACTGAGACAGATGTTGAAATGAATATTACTACAAATGACTACACTAAATTATTAGTTATAGGTAACAATTAAAATCCTAAGCAATGCTCAAACTACATAAAAAAAAATTAATATTACTATATAAATTGCAATTGAATCTTTAGTATCAAGTAGAATGTAAAATGCAAAAAGATATGAAGTAAAATGTAATAACATTTGATAAGAAGAAATAATTGTAATAGTCCACCACTATTGTGGGATAAATGTAAAATGTTACTTTAAGAAAAAACTATTAAAAAAAATTTAAAATTTCAGATTATTCATATAGTAGACATTATCACTGTACATGTAATGTTATGAATCCATCTTGCTAATAACAATTAACACGTGTTGCATTAAATCAATAATAGGATTGAATCATTTGACATTAAATCCACGAAAAAAACATCAATCGAAATAAGTCTATTTGAATAACATTAATATTTGGTACGGTTTAAAGTGGAACCTAATAATGAATAAATGTAGTAAAAAAAATATCAAGATTCACGTGTTTATTGAACATTCAATTAGATAATTAACAATCTCAATTGATACGCTTCTATAATGTTAGTATCTAAAGTATATAATAACTATTACACGTACTATGAATAAAAACATTGATGTTTAAAAGAAAGTTCTCGTTCATTGTTGATCTAGGATGTTAACAGCTTCACAAGTTGAATAATTGCGTCTTCAGTTATCATCATACTTTGAGTGGTCAGCTGTATTGCTTTCTAAAAAAATGTATTCAGTTAGATGAGTATCATGGATAAAATAAAAATAATATAAATCACCAAACTGAGACAGATGTTGAAATGAATATTACTACAAATGACTACACTAAATTATTAGTTATAGGTAACAATTAAAATCCTAAGCAATGCTCAAACTACATAAAAAAAATTTAATATTACTATACAAATTGCAATTGAATCTTTAGTATCAAGTAGAATGTAAAATGCAAAAAGATATGAAGTAAAATGTAATAACATTTGATAAGAAGACATAATTGTAATAGTCCACCACTATTGTGGGATAAATGTAAAATGTTACTTTAAGAAAAAACTATTAAAAAAAATTTAAAATTTCAGATTATTCATATAGTAGACATTATCACTGTACATGTAATATTATGAATCCATCTTGCTAATAACAATTAACAAGTGTTGCATTAAATCAATAATAGGTTTCAATCATTTGACATTAAATCCACGAAAAAAACATCAATCGAAATAAGTCTATTTGAATAACATTAATATTTGGTACGGTTTAAAGTGGAACCTAATAATGAATAAATGTAGTAAAAAAAATATCAAGATTCACGTGTTTATTGAACATTCAATTAGATAATTAACAATCTCAATTGATACGATTCTATAATGTTAGTATCTAAAGTATATAATAACTATTACACGTACTATGAATAATAACATTGATGTTTAAAAGAAAGTTCTCGTTCATTGTTGATCTAGGATGTTAACAGCTTCACAAGTTGAATAATTGCGTCTTCAGTTATCATCATACTTTGAGTGGTCAGCTGTATTGCTTTCTAAAAAAATGTATTCAGTTAGATGAGTATCATGGATAAAATAAAAATAATATAAATCACCAAACTGAGACAGATGTTGAAATGAATATTACTACAAATGACTACACTAAATTATTAGTTATAGGTAACAATTAAAATCCTAAGCAATGCTCAAACTACATAAAAAAAAATTTAATATTACTATACAAATTGCAATTGAATCTTTAGTATCAAGTAGAATGTAAAATGCAAAAAGATATGAAGTAAAATGTAATAACATTTGATAAGAAGAAATAATTGTAATAGTCCACCACTATTGTGGGATAAATGTAAAATGTTACTTTAAGAAAAAACTATTAAAAAAAATTTAAAATTTCAGATTATTCATATAGTAGACATTATCACTGTACATGTAATGTTATGAATCCATCTTGCTAATAACAATTAACACGTGTTGCATTAAATCAATAATAGGTTTGAATCATTTGACATTAAATCCACGAAAAAAACATCAATCGAAATAAGTCTATTTGAATAACATTAATATTTGGTACGGTTTAAAGTGGAACCTAATAATGAATAAATGTAGTAAAAAAAATATCAAGATTCACGTGTTTATTGAACATTCAATTAGATAATTAACAATCTCAATTGATACGCTTCTATAATGTTAGTATCTAAAGTATATAATAACTATTACACGTACTATGAATAAAAACATTGATGTTTAAAAGAAAGTTCTCGTTCATTGTTGATCTAGGATGTTAACAGCTTCACAAGTTGAATAATTGCGTCTTCAGTTATCATCATACTTTGAGTGGTCAGCTGTATTGCTTTCTAAAAAAATGTATTCAGTTAGATGAGTATCATGGATAAAATAAAAATAATATAAATCACCAAACTGAGACAGATGTTGAAATGAATATTACTACAAATGACTACACTAAATTATTAGTTATAGGTAACAATTAAAATCCTAAGCAATGCTCAAACTACATAAAAAAAATTTAATATTACTATACAAATTGCAATTGAATCTTTAGTATCAAGTAGAATGTAAAATGCAAAAAGATATGAAGTAAAATGTAATAACATTTGATAAGAAGAAATAATTGTAATAGTCCACCACTATTGTGGGATAAATGTAAAATGTTACTTTAAGAAAAAACTATTAAAAAAAATTTAAAATTTCAGATTATTCATATAGTAGACATTATCACTGTACATGTAATGTTATGAATCCATCTTGCTAATAACAATTAACACGTGTTGCATTAAATCAATAATAGGATTGAATCATTTGACATTAAATCCACGAAAAAAACATCAATCGAAATAAGTCTATTTGAATAACATTAATATTTGGTACGGTTTAAAGTGGAACCTAATAATGAATAAATGTAGTAAAAAAAATATCAAGATTCACGTGTTTATTGAACATTCAATTAGATAATTAACAATCTCAATTGATACGCTTCTATAATGTTAGTATCTAAAGTATATAATAACTATTACACGTACTATGAATAAAAACATTGATGTTTAAAAGAAAGTTCTCGTTCATTGTTGATCTAGGATGTTAACAGCTTCACAAGTTGAATAATTGCGTCTTCAGTTATCATCATACTTTGAGTGGTCAGCTGTATTGCTTTCTAAAAAAATGTATTCAGTTAGATGAGTATCATGGATAAAATAAAAATAATATAAATCACCAAACTGAGACAGATGTTGAAATGAATATTACTACAAATGACTACACTAAATTATTAGTTATAGGTAACAATTAAAATCCTAAGCAATGCTCAAACTACATAAAAAAAATTTAATATTACTATACAAATTGCAATTGAATCTTTAGTATCAAGTAGAATGTAAAATGCAAAAAGATATGAAGTAAAATGTAATAACATTTGATAAGAAGAAATAATTGTAATAGTCCACCACTATTGTGGGATAAATGTAAAATGTTACTTTAAGAAAAAACTATTAAAAAAAATTTAAAATTTCAGATTATTCATATAGTAGACATTATCACTGTACATGTAATGTTATGAATCCATCTTGCTAATAACAATTAACACGTGTTGCATTAAATCAATAACAGGATTGAATCATTTGACATTAAATCCACGAAAAAAACATCAATCGAAATAAGTCTATTTGAATAACATTAATATTTGGTACGGTTTAAAGTGGAACCTAATAATGAATAAATGTAGTAAAAAAAATATCAAGATTCACGTGTTTATTGAACATTCAATTAGATAATTAACAATCTCAATTGATACGCTTCTATAATGTTAGTATCTAAAGTATATAATAACTATTACACGTACTATGAATAAAAACATTGATGTTTAAAAGAAAGTTCTCGTTCATTGTTGATCTAGGATGTTAACAGCTTCACAAGTTGAATAATTGCGTCTTCAGTTATCATCATACTTTGAGTGGTCAGCTGTATTGCTTTCTAAAAAAATGTATTCAGTTAGATGAGTATCATGGATAAAATAAAAATAATATAAATCACCAAACTGAGACAGATGTTGAAATGAATATTACTACAAATGACTACACTAAATTATTAGTTATAGGTAACAATTAAAATTCTAAGCAATGCTCAAACTACATAAAAAAAATTTAATATAACTATACAAATTGCAATTGAATCTTTAGTATCAAATAGAATGTAAAATGCAAAAAGATATGAAGTAAAATGTAATAACATTTGATAAGAAGAAATAATTGCAATAGTCCACCACTATTGTGGGATAAATGTAAAATGTTACTTTAAGAAATAACTATTAAAAAAAATTTTAAATTTCAGATTATTCATATAGTAGACATTATCACTGTACATGTAATGTTATGAATCCATCTTGCTAATAACAATTAACACGTGTTGCATTAAATCAATAATAGGATTGAATCATTTGACATTAAATCCACGAAAAAAACATCAATCGAAATAAGTCTATTTGAATAACATTAATATTTGGTACGGTTTAAAGTGGAACCTAATAATGAATAAATGTAGTAAAAAAAATATCAAGATTCACGTGTTTATTGAACATTCAATTAGATAATTAACAATCTCAATTGATACGCTTCTATAATGTTAGTATCTAAAGTATATAATAACTATTACACGTACTATGAATAAAAACATTGATGTTTAAAAGAAAGTTCTCGTTCATTGTTGATCTAGGATGTTAACAGCTTCACAAGTTGAATAATTGCGTCTTCAGTTATCATCATACTTTGAGTGGTCAGCTGTATTGCTTTCTAAAAAAATGTATTCAATTAGATGAGTATCATGGATAAAATAAAAATAATATAAATCACCAAACTGAGACAGATGTTGAAATGAATATTACTACAAATGACTACACTAAATTATTAGTTATAGGTAACAATTAAAATCCTAAGCAATGCTCAAACTACATAAAAAAAATTTAATATTACTATACAAATTGCAATTGAATCTTTAGTATCAAGTAGAATGTAAAATGCAAAAAGATATGAAGTAAAATGTAATAACATTTAATAAGAAGAAATAATTGTAATAGTCCACCACTATTGTGGGATAAATGTAAAATGTTACTTTAAGAAAAAACTATTAAAAAAAATTTAAAATTTCAGATTATTCATATAGTAGACATTATCACTGTACATGTACTGTTATGAATCCATCTTGCTAATAACAATTAACACGTGTTGCATTAAATCAATAATAGGTTTCAATCATTTGACATTAAATCCACGAAAAAAACATCAATCGAAATAAGTCTATTTGAATAACATTAATATTTGTTACGGTTTAAAGTGGAACCTAATAATGAATAAATGTAGTAAAAAAAAAAGATTTTAATCGAAAACTCTAGTTGCAAGAATGGCAATATCAAGATTCACGTGTTTATTGAACATTCAATTAGATAATTAACAATCTAAATTGATACGCTTCTATAATGTTAGTATCTAAAGTATATAATAACTATTACACGTACTATGAATAAAAACATTGATGTTTAAAAGAAAGTTCTCGTTCATTGTTGATCTAGGATGTTAACAGCTTCACAAGTTGAATAATTGCGTCTTCAGTTATCATCATACTTTGAGTGGTCAGCTGTATTGCTTTCTAAAAAAATGTATTCAGTTAGATGAGTATCATGGATAAAATAAAAATAATATAAATCACCAAACTGAGACAGATGTTGAAATGAATATTACTACAAATGACTACACTAAATTATTAGTTATAGGTAACAATTAAAATCCTAAGCAATGCTCAAACTACATAAAAAAAAATTTAATATTACTATACAAATTGCAATTGAATCTTTAGTATCAAGTAGAATGTAAAATGCAAAAAGATATGAAGTAAAATGTAATAACATTTGATAAGAAGAAATAATTGTAATAGTCCACCACTATTGTGGGATAAATGTAAAATGTTACTTTAAGAAAAAACTATTAAAAAAAATTTAAAATTTCAGATTATTCATATAGTAGACATTATCACTGTACATGTAATGTTATGAATCCATCTTGCTAATAACAATTAACACGTGTTGCATTAAATCAATAATAGGTTTGAATCATTTGACATTAAATCCACGAAAAAAACATCAATCGAAATAAGTCTATTTGAATAACATTAATATTTGGTACGGTTTAAAGTGGAACCTAATAATGAATAAATGTAGTAAAAAAAATATCAAGATTCACGTGTTTATTGAACATTCAATTAGATAATTAACAATCTCAATTGATACGCTTCTATAATGTTAGTATCTAAAGTATATAATAACTATTACACGTACTATGAATAAAAACATTGATGTTTAAAAGAAAGTTCTCGTTCATTGTTGATCTAGGATGTTAACAGCTTCACAAGTTGAATAATTGCGTCTTCAGTTATCATCATACTTTGAGTGGTCAGCTGTATTGCTTTCTAAAAAAATGTATTCAGTTAGATGAGTATCATGGATAAAATAAAAATAATATAAATCACCAAACTGAGACAGATGTTGAAATGAATATTACTACAAATGACTACACTAAATTATTAGTTATAGGTAACAATTAAAATCCTAAGCAATGCTCAAACTACATAAAAAAAATTTAATATTACTATACAAATTGCAATTGAATCTTTAGTATCAAGTAGAATGTAAAATGCAAAAAGATATGAAGTAAAATGTAATAACATTTGATAAGAAGAAATAATTGTAATAGTCCACCACTATTGTGGGATAAATGTAAAATGTTACTTTAAGAAAAAACTATTAAAAAAAATTTAAAATTTCAGATTATTCATATAGTAGACATTATCACTGTACATGTAATGTTATGAATCCATCTTGCTAATAACAATTAACACGTGTTGCATTAAATCAATAATAGGATTGAATCATTTGACATTAAATCCACGAAAAAAACATCAATCGAAATAAGTCTATTTGAATAACATTAATATTTGGTACGGTTTAAAGTGGAACCTAATAATGAATAAATGTAGTAAAAAAAATATCAAAATTCACGTGTTTATTGAACATTCAATTAGATAATTAACAATCTCAATTGATACGCTTCTATAATGTTAGTATCTAAAGTATATAATAACTATTACACGTACTATGAATAAAAACATTGATGTTTAAAAGAAAGTTCTCGTTCATTGTTGATCTAGGATGTTAACAGCTTCACAAGTTGAATAATTGCGTCTTCAGTTATCATCATACTTTGAGTGGTCAGCTGTATTGCTTTCTAAAAAAATGTATTCAGTTAGATGAGTATCATGGATAAAATAAAAATAATATAAATCACCAAACTGAGACAGATGTTGAAATGAATATTACTACAAATGACTACACTAAATTATTAGTTATAGGTAACAATTAAAATCCTAAGCAATGCTCAAACTACATAAAAAAAATTTAATATTACTATACAAATTGCAATTGAATCTTTAGTATCAAGTAGTATGTAAAATGCAAAAAGATATGAAGTAAAATGTAATAACATTTGATAAGAAGAAATAATTGTAATAGTCCACCACTATTGTGGGATAAATGTAAAATGTTACTTTAAGAAAAAACTATTAAAAAAAATTTAAAATTTCAGATTATTCATATAGTAGACATTATCACTGTACATGTAATGTTATGAATCCATCTTGCTAATAACAATTAACACGTGTTGCATTAAATCAATAATAGGTTTGAATCATTTGACATTAAATCCACGAAAAAAACATCAATCGAAATAAGTCTATTTGAATAACATTAATATTTGGTACGGTTTAAAGTGGAACCTAATAATGAATAAATGTAGTAAAAAAAATATCAAGATTCACGTGTTTATTGAACATTCAATTAGATAATTAACAATCTCAATTGATACGCTTCTATAATGTTAGTATCTAAAGTATATAATAACTATTACACGTACTATGAATAAAAACATTGATGTTTAAAAGAAAGTTCTCGTTCATTGTTGATCTAGGATGTTAACAGCTTCACAAGTTGAATAATTGCGGCTTCAGTTATCATCATACTTTGAGTGGTCAGCTGTATTGCTTTCTAAAAAAATGTATTCAGTTAGATGAGTATCATGGATAAAATAAAAATAATATAAATCACCAAACTGAGACAGATGTTGAAATGAATATTACTACAAATGACTACACTAAATTATTAGTTATAAGTAACAATTAAAATCCTAAGCAATGCTCAAACTACATAAAAAAAATTTAATATTACTATACAAATTGCAATTGAATCTTTAGTATCAAGTAGAATGTAAAATGCAAAAAGATATGAAGAAAAAAGTAATAACATTTGATAAGAAGAAATAATTGTAATAGTCCACCACTATTGTGGGATAAATGTAAAATGTTACTTTAAGAAAAAACTATTAAAAAAAATTTAAAATTTCAGATTATTCATATAGTAGACATTATCACTGTACATGTAATGTTATGAATCCATCTTGCTAATAACAATTAACAAGTGTTGCATTAAATCAATAATAGGTTTGAATCATTTGACATTAAATCCACGAAAAAAACATCAATCGAAATAAGTCTATTTGAATAACATTAATATTTGGTACGGTTTAAAGTGGAACCTAATAATGAATAAATGTAGTAAAAAAAATATCAAGATTCACGTGTTTATTGAACATTCAATTAGATAATTAACAATCTCAATTGATACGATTCTATAATGTTAGTATCTAAAGTATATAATAACTATTACACATACTATGAATAACAACATTGATGTTTAAAAGAAAGTTCTCGTTCATTGTTGATCTAGGATGTTAACAGCTTCACAAGTTGAATAATTGCATCTTCAGTTATCATCATACTTTGAGTGGTCAGCTGTATTGCTTTCTAAAAAAATGTATTCAGTTAGATGAGTATCATGGATAAAATAAAAATAATATAAATCACCAAACTGAGACAGATGTTGAAATGAATATTACTACAAATGACTACACTAAATTATTAGTTATAGGTAACAATTAAAATCCTAAGCAATGCTCAAACTACATAAAAAAAATTTAATATTACTATACAAATTGCAATTGAATCTTTAGTATCAAGTAGAATGTAAAATGCAAAAAGATATGAAGTAAAATGTAATAACATTTGATAAGAAGAAATAATTGTAATAGTCCACCACTATTGTGGGGTAAATGTAAAATGTTACTTAAAGAAAAAACTATTAAAAAAAATTTAAAATTTCAGATTATTCATATAGTAGACATTATCACTGTACATGTAATGTTATGAATCCATCTTGTTAATAACAATTAACACGTGTTGCATTAAATCAATAATAGGTTTGAATCATTTGACATTAAATCCACGAAAAAAACATCAATCGAAATAAGTCTATTTGAATAACATTAATATTTGGTACGGTTTAAAGTGGAACCTAATAATGAATAAATGTAGTAAAAAAAATATCAAGATTCACGTGTTTATTGAACATTCAATTAGATAATTAACAATCTCAATTGATACGCTTCTATAATGTTAGTATCTAAAGTATATAATAACTATTACACGTACTATGAATAAAAACATTGATGTTTAAAAGAAAGTTCTCGTTCATTGTTGATCTAGGATGTTAACAGCTTCACAAGTTGAATAATTGCGTCTTCAGTTATCATCATACTTTGAGTGGTCAGCTGTATTGCTTTCTAAAAAAATGTATTCAGTTAGATGAGTATCATGGATAAAATAAAAATAATATAAATCACCAAACTGAGACAGATGTTGAAATGAATATTACTACAAATGACTACACTAAATTATTAGTTATAGGTAACAATTAAAATCCTAAGCAATGCTCAAACTACATAAAAAAAAATTTAATATTACTATACAAATTGCAATTGAATCTTTAGTATCAAGTAGAATGTAAAATGCAAAAAGATATGAAGTAAAATGTAATAACATTTGATATGAAGAAATAATTGTATTAGTCCACCACTATTGTGGGATAAATGTAAAATGTTACTTTAAGAAAAAACTATTAAAAAAAATTTAAAATTTCAGATTATTCATATAGTAGACATTATCACTGTACATGTAATGTTATGAATCCATCTTGCTAATAACAATTAACACGTGTTGCATTAAATCAATAATAGGTTTGAATCATTTGACATTAAATCCACGAAAAAAACATCAATCGAAATAAGTCTATTTGAATAACATTAATATTTGGTACGGTTTAAAGTGGAACCTAATAATGAATAAATGTAGTAAAAAAAATATCAAGATTCACGTGTTTATTGAACATTCAATTAGATAATTAACAATCTCAATTGATACGCTTCTATAATGTTAGTATCTAAAGTATATAATAACTATTACACGTACTATGAATAAAAACATTGATGTTTAAAAGAAAGTTCTCGTTCATTGTTGATCTAGGATGTTAACAGCTTCACAAGTTGAATAATTGCGTCTTCAGTTATCATCATACTTTGAGTGGTCAGCTGTATTGCTTTCTAAAAAAATGTATTCAGTTAGATGAGTATCATGGATAAAATAAAAATAATATAAATCACCAAACTGAGACAGATGTTGAAATGAATATTACTACAAATGACTACACTAAATTATTAGTTATAGGTAACAATTAAAATCCTAAGCAATGCTCAAACTACATAAAAAAAAATTTAATATTACTATACAAATTGCAATTGAATCTTTAGTATCAAGTAGAATGTAAAATGCAAAAAGATATGAAGAAAAAAGTAATAACATTTGATAAGAAGAAATAATTGTAATAGTCCACCACTATTGTGGGATAAATGTAAAATGTTACTTTAAGAAAAAACTATTAAAAAAAATTTAAAATTTCAGATTATTCATATAGTAGACATTATCACTGTACATGTAATGTTATGAATCCATCTTGCTAATAACAATTAACAAGTGTTGCATTAAATCAATAATAGGTTTGAATCATTTGACATTAAATCCACGAAAAAAACATCAATCGAAATAAGTCTATTTGAATAACATTAATATTTGGTACGGTTTAAAGTGGAACCTAATAATGAATAAATGTAGTAAAAAAAATATCAAGATTCACGTGTTTATTGAACATTCAATTAGATAATTAACAATCTCAATTGATACGATTCTATAATGTTAGTATCTAAAGTATATAATAACTATTACACATACTATGAATAACAACATTGATGTTTAAAAGAAAGTTCTCGTTCATTGTTGATCTAGGATGTTAACAGCTTCACAAGTTGAATAATTGCATCTTCAGTTATCATCATACTTTGAGTGGTCAGCTGTATTGCTTTCTAAAAAAATGTATTCAGTTAGATGAGTATCATGGATAAAATAAAAATAATATAAATCACCAAACTGAGACAGATGTTGAAATGAATATTACTACAAATGACTACACTAAATTATTAGTTATAGGTAACAATTAAAATCCTAAGCAATGCTCAAACTACATAAAAAAAATTTAATATTACTATACAAATTGCAATTGAATCTTTAGTATCAAGTAGAATGTAAAATGCAAAAAGATATGAAGTAAAATGTAATAACATTTGATAAGAAGAAATAATTGTAATAGTCCACCACTATTGTGGGGTAAATGTAAAATGTTACTTAAAGAAAAAACTATTAAAAAAAATTTAAAATTTCAGATTATTCATATAGTAGACATTATCACTGTACATGTAATGTTATGAATCCATCTTGTTAATAACAATTAACACGTGTTGCATTAAATCAATAATAGGTTTGAATCATTTGACATTAAATCCACGAAAAAAACATCAATCGAAATAAGTCTATTTGAATAACATTAATATTTGGTACGGTTTAAAGTGGAACCTAATAATGAATAAATGTAGTAAAAAAAATATCAAGATTCACGTGTTTATTGAACATTCAATTAGATAATTAACAATCTCAATTGATACGCTTCTATAATGTTAGTATCTAAAGTATATAATAACTATTACACGTACTATGAATAAAAACATTGATGTTTAAAAGAAAGTTCTCGTTCATTGTTGATCTAGGATGTTAACAGCTTCACAAGTTGAATAATTGCGTCTTCAGTTATCATCATACTTTGAGTGGTCAGCTGTATTGCTTTCTAAAAAAATGTATTCAGTTAGATGAGTATCATGGATAAAATAAAAATAATATAAATCACCAAACTGAGACAGATGTTGAAATGAATATTACTACAAATGACTACACTAAATTATTAGTTATAGGTAACAATTAAAATCCTAAGCAATGCTCAAACTACATAAAAAAAAATTTAATATTACTATACAAATTGCAATTGAATCTTTAGTATCAAGTAGAATGTAAAATGCAAAAAGATATGAAGTAAAATGTAATAACATTTGATATGAAGAAATAATTGTATTAGTCCACCACTATTGTGGGATAAATGTAAAATGTTACTTTAAGAAAAAACTATTAAAAAAAATTTAAAATTTCAGATTATTCATATAGTAGACATTATCACTGTACATGTAATGTTATGAATCCATCTTGCTAATAACAATTAACACGTGTTGCATTAAATCAATAATAGGTTTGAATCATTTGACATTAAATCCACGAAAAAAACATCAATCGAAATAAGTCTATTTGAATAACATTAATATTTGGTACGGTTTAAAGTGGAACCTAATAATGAATAAATGTAGTAAAAAAAATATCAAGATTCACGTGTTTATTGAACATTCAATTAGATAATTAACAATCTCAATTGATACGCTTCTATAATGTTAGTATCTAAAGTATATAATAACTATTACACGTACTATGAATAAAAACATTGATGTTTAAAAGAAAGTTCTCGTTCATTGTTGATCTAGGATGTTAACAGCTTCACAAGTTGAATAATTGCGTCTTCAGTTATCATCATACTTTGAGTGGTCAGCTGTATTGCTTTCTAAAAAAATGTATTCAGTTAGATGAGTATCATGGATAAAATAAAAATAATATAAATCACCAAACTGAGACAGATGTTGAAATGAATATTACTACAAATGACTACACTAAATTATTAGTTATAGGTAACAATTAAAATCCTAAGCAATGCTCAAACTACATAAAAAAAAATTTAATATTACTATACAAATTGCAATTGAATCTTTAGTATCAAGTAGAATGTAAAATGCAAAAAGATATGAAGTAAAATGTAATAACATTTGATAAGAAGAAATAATTGTAATAGTCCACCACTATTGTGGGATAAATGTAAAATGTTACTTTAAGAAAAAACTATTAAAAAAAATTTAAAATTTCAGATTATTCATATAGTAGACATTATCACTGTACATGTAATGTTATGAATCCATCTTGTTAATAACAATTAACACGTGTTGCATTAAATCAATAATAGGTTTGAATCATTTGACATTAAATCCACGAAAAAAACATCAATCGAAATAAGTCTATTTGAATAACATTAATATTTGGTACGGTTTAAAGTGGAACCTAATAATGAATAAATGTAGTAAAAAAAATATCAAGATTCACGTGTTTATTGAACATTCAATTAGATAATTAACAATCTCAATTGATACGCTTCTATAATGTTAGTATCTAAAGTATATAATAACTATTACACGTACTATGAATAAAAACATTGATGTTTAAAAGAAAGTTCTCGTTCATTGTTGATCTAGGATGTTAACAGCTTCACAAGTTGAATAATTGCGGCTTCAGTTATCATCATACTTTGAGTGGTCAGCTGTATTGCTTTCTAAAAAAATGTATTCAGTTAGATGAGTATCATGGATAAAATAAAAATAATATAAATAACCAAACTGAGACAGATGTTGAAATGAATATTACTACAAATGACTACACTAAATTATTAGTTATAGGTAACAATTAAAATCCTAAGCAATGCTCAAACTACATAAAAAAAATTTAATATTACTATACAAATTGCAATTGAATCTTTAGTATCAAGTAGAATGTAAAATGCAAAAAGATATGAAGTAAAATGTAATAACATTTGATAGGAAGAAATAATTGTAATAGTCCACCACTATTGTGGGATAAATGTAAAATGTTACTTTAAGAAAAAACTATTAAAAAAAATTTAAAATTTCAGATTATTCATATAGTAGACATTATCACTGTACATGTAATGTTATGAATCCATCTTGCTAATAACAATTAACACGTGTTGCATTAAATCAATAATAGGTTTGAATCATTTGACATTAAATCCACGAAAAAAACATCAATCGAAATAAGTCTATTTGAATAACATTAATATTTGGTACGGTTTAAAGTGGAACCTAATAATGAATAAATGTAGTAAAAAAAATATCAAGATTCACGTGTTTATTGAACATTCAATTAGATAATTAACAATCTCAATTGATACGCTTCTATAATGTTAGTATCTAAAGTATATAATAACTATTACACGTACTATGAATAAAAACATTGATGTTTAAAAGAAAGTTCTCGTTCATTGTTGATCTAGGATGTTAACAGCTTCACAAGTTGAATAATTGCGTCTTCAGTTATCATCATACTTTGAGTGGTCAGCTATATTGCTTTCTAAAAAAATGTATTCAGTTAGATGAGTATCATGGATAAAATAAAAATAATATAAATCACCAAACTGAGACAGATGTTGAAATGAATATTACTACAAATGACTACACTAAATTATTAGTTATAGGTAACAATTAAAATCCTAAGCAATGCTCAAACTACATAAAAAAAATTTAATATTACTATACAAATTGCAATTGAATCTTTAGTATCAAGTAGAATGTAAAATGCAAAAAGATATGAAGTAAAATGTAATAACATTTGATAAGAAGTAATAATTGTAATAGTCCACCACTATTGTGGGATAAATGTAAAATGTTACTTTAAGAAAAAACTATTAAAAAAAATTTAAAATTTCAGATTATTCATATAGTAGACATTATCACTGTACATGTAATGTTATGAATCCATCTTGCTAATAACAATTAACACGTGTTGCATTAAATCAATAATAGGATTGAATCATTTGACATTAAATCCACGAAAAAAACATCAATCGAAATAAGTCTATTTGAATAACATTAATATTTGGTACGGTTTAAAGTGGAACCTAATAATGAATAAATGTAGTAAAAAAAATATCAAGATTCACGTGTTTATTGAACATTCAATTAGATAATTAACAATCTCAATTGATACGCTTCTATAATGTTAGTATCTAAAGTATATAATAACTATTACACGTACTATGAATAAAAACATTGATGTTTAAAAGAAAGTTCTCGTTCATTGTTGATCTAGGATGTTAACAGCTTCACAAGTTGAATAATTGCGTCTTCAGTTATCATCATACTTTGAGTGGTCAGCTGTATTGCTTTCTAAAAAAATGTATTCAGTTAGATGAGTATCATGGATAAAATAAAAATAATATAAATCACCAAACTGAGACAGATGTTGAAATGAATATTACTACAAATGACTACACTAAATTATTAGTTATAGGTAACAATTAAAATCCTAAGCAATGCTCAAACTACATAAAAAAAATTTAATATTACTATACAAATTGCAATTGAATCTTTAGTATCAAGTAGTATGTAAAATGCAAAAAGATATGAAGTAAAATGTAATAACATTTGATAAGAAGAAATAATTGTAATAGTCCACCACTATTGTGGGATAAATGTAAAATGTTACTTTAAGAAAAAACTATTAAAAAAAATTTAAAATTTCAGATTATTCATATAGTAGACATTATCACTGTACATGTAATGTTATGAATCCATCTTGCTAATAACAATTAACACGTGTTGCATTAAATCAATAATAGGTTTGAATCATTTGACATTAAATCCACGAAAAAAACATCAATCGAAATAAGTCTATTTGAATAACATTAATATTTGGTACGGTTTAAAGTGGAACCTAATAATGAATAAATGTAGTAAAAAAAATATCAAGATTCACGTGTTTATTGAACATTCAATTAGATAATTAACAATCTCAATTGATACGCTTCTATAATGTTAGTATCTAAAGTATATAATAACTATTACACGTACTATGAATAAAAACATTGATGTTTAAAAGAAAGTTCTCGTTCATTGTTGATCTAGGATGTTAACAGCTTCACAAGTTGAATAATTGCGGCTTCAGTTATCATCATACTTTGAGTGGTCAGCTGTATTGCTTTCTAAAAAAATGTATTCAGTTAGATGAGTATCATGGATAAAATAAAAATAATATAAATCACCAAACTGAGACAGATGTTGAAATGAATATTACTACAAATGACTACACTAAATTATTAGTTATAAGTAACAATTAAAATCCTAAGCAATGCTCAAACTACATAAAAAAAATTTAATATTACTATACAAATTGCAATTGAATCTTTAGTATCAAGTAGAATGTAAAATGCAAAAAGATATGAAGAAAAAAGTAATAACATTTGATAAGAAGAAATAATTGTAATAGTCCACCACTATTGTGGGATAAATGTAAAATGTTACTTTAAGAAAAAACTATTAAAAAAAATTTAAAATTTCAGATTATTCATATAGTAGACATTATCACTGTACATGTAATGTTATGAATCCATCTTGCTAATAACAATTAACAAGTGTTGCATTAAATCAATAATAGGTTAGAATCATTTGACATTAAATCCACGAAAAAAACATCAATCGAAATAAGTCTATTTGAATAACATTAATATTTGGTACGGTTTAAAGTGGAACCTAATAATGAATAAATGTAGTAAAAAAAATATCAAGATTCACGTGTTTATTGAACATTCAATTAGATAATTAACAATCTCAATTGATACGATTCTATAATGTTAGTATCTAAAGTATATAATAACTATTACACATCCTATGAATAACAACATTGATGTTTAAAAGAAAGTTCTCGTTCATTGTTGATCTAGATTGTTAACAGCTTCACAAGTTGAATAATTGCATCTTCAGTTATCATCATACTTTGAGTGGTCAGCTGTATTGCTTTCTAAAAAAATGTATTCAGTTAGATGAGTATCATGGATAAAATAAAAATAATATAAATCACCAAACTGAGACAGATGTTGAAATGAATATTACTACAAATGACTACACTAAATTATTAGTTATAGGTAACAATTAAAATCCTAAGCAATGCTCAAACTACATAAAAAAAATTTAATATTACTATACAAATTGCAATTGAATCTTTAGTATCAAGTAGAATGTAAAATGCAAAAAGATATGAAGTAAAATGTAATAACATTTGATAAGAAGAAATAATTGTAATAGTCCACCACTATTGTGGGGTAAATGTAAAATGTTACTTAAAGAAAAAACTATTAAAAAAAATTTAAAATTTCAGATTATTCATATAGTAGACATTATCACTGTACATGTAATGTTATGAATCCATCTTGTTAATAACAATTAACACGTGTTGCATTAAAGCAATAATAGGTTTGAATCATTTGACATTAAATCCACGAAAAAAACATCAATCGAAATAAGTCTATTTGAATAACATTAATATTTGGTACGGTTTAAAGTGGAACCTAATAATGAATAAATGTAGTAAAAAAAATATCAAGATTCACGTGTTTATTGAACATTCAATTAGATAATTAACAATCTCAATTGATACGCTTCTATAATGTTAGTATCTAAAGTATATAATAACTATTACACGTACTATGAATAAAAACATTGATGTTTAAAAGAAAGTTCTCGTTCATTGTTGATCTAGGATGTTAACAGCTTCACAAGTTGAATAATTGCGTCTTCAGTTATCATCATACTTTGAGTGGTCAGCTGTATTGCTTTCTAAAAAAATGTATTCAGTTAGATGAGTATCATGGATAAAATAAAAATAATATAAATCACCAAACTGAGACAGATGTTGAAATGAATATTACTACAAATGACTACACTAAATTATTAGTTATAGGTAACAATTAAAATCCTAAGCAATGCTCAAACTACATAAAAAAAAATTTAATATTACTATACAAATTGCAATTGAATCTTTAGTATCAAGTAGAATGTAAAATGCAAAAAGATATGAAGTAAAATGTAATAACATTTGATAAGAAGAAATAATTGTATTAGTCCACCACTATTGTGGGATAAATGTAAAATGTTACTTTAAGAAAAAACTATTAAAAAAAATTTAAAATTTCAGATTATTCATATAGTAGACATTATCACTGTACATGTAATGTTATGAATCCATCTTGCTAATAACAATTAACACGTGTTGCAT
This sequence comes from Rhopalosiphum nymphaeae, assembly GCA_036289425.1. NCBI lineage: Eukaryota > Metazoa > Arthropoda > Insecta > Hemiptera > Aphididae > Rhopalosiphum > Rhopalosiphum nymphaeae. The sequence continues at coordinate 8,788,299 of JAZAQC010000007.1, read as the reverse complement.
TAAATCAATAATAGGTTTGAATCATTTGACATTAAATCCACGAAAAAAACATCAATCGAAATAAGTCTATTTGAATAACATTAATATTTGGTACGGTTTAAAGTGGAACCTAATAATGAATAAATGTAGTAAAAAAAATATCAAGATTCACGTGTTTATTGAACATTCAATTAGATAATTAACAATCTCAATTGATACGCTTCTATAATGTTAGTATCTAAAGTATATAATAACTATTACACGTACTATGAATAAAAACATTGATGTTTAAAAGAAAGTTCTCGTTCATTGTTGATCTAGGATGTTAACAGCTTCACAAGTTGAATAATTGCGTCTTCAGTTATCATCATACTTTGAGTGGTCAGCTGTATTGCTTTCTAAAAAAATGTATTCAGTTAGATGAGTATCATGGATAAAATAAAAATAATATAAATCACCAAACTGAGACAGATGTTGAAATGAATATTACTACAAATGACTACACTAAATTATTAGTTATAGGTAACAATTAAAATCCTAAGCAATGCTCAAACTACATAAAAAAAAATTTAATATTACTATACAAATTGCAATTGAATCTTTAGTATCAAGTAGAATGTAAAATGCAAAAAGATATGAAGTAAAATGTAATAACATTTGATAAGAAGAAATAATTGTAATAGTCCACCACTATTGTGGGATAAATGTAAAATGTTACTTTAAGAAAAAACTATTAAAAAAAATTTAAAATTTCAGATTATTCATATAGTAGACATTATCACTGTACATGTAATGTTATGAATCCATCTTGTTAATAACAATTAACACGTGTTGCATTAAATCAATAATAGGTTTGAATCATTTGACATTAAATCCACGAAAAAAACATCAATCGAAATAAGTCTATTTGAATAACATTAATATTTGGTACGGTTTAAAGTGGAACCTAATAATGAATAAATGTAGTAAAAAAAATATCAAGATTCACGTGTTTATTGAACATTCAATTAGATAATTAACAATCTCAATTGATACGCTTCTATAATGTTAGTATCTAAAGTATATAATAACTATTACACGTACTATGAATAAAAACATTGATGTTTAAAAGAAAGTTCTCGTTCATTGTTGATCTAGGATGTTAACAGCTTCACAAGTTGAATAATTGCGGCTTCAGTTATCATCATACTTTGAGTGGTCAGCTGTATTGCTTTCTAAAAAAATGTATTCAGTTAGATGAGTATCATGGATAAAATAAAAATAATATAAATCACCAAACTGAGACAGATGTTGAAATGAATATTACTACAAATGACTACACTAAATTATTAGTTATAGGTAACAATTAAAATCCTAAGCAATGCTCAAACTACATAAAAAAAATTTAATATTACTATACAAATTGCAATTGAATCTTTAGTATCAAGTAGAATGTAAAATGCAAAAAGATATGAAGTAAAATGTAATAACATTTGATAAGAAGAAATAATTGTAATAGTCCACCACTATTGTGGGATAAATGTAAAATGTTACTTTAAGAAAAAACTATTAAAAAAAATTTAAAATTTCAGATTATTCATATAGTAGACATTATCACTGTACATGTAATGTTATGAATCCATCTTGCTAATAACAATTAACACGTGTTGCATTAAATCAATAATAGGTTTGAATCATTTGACATTAAATCCAAGAAAAAAACATCAATCGAAATAAGTCTATTTGAATAACATTAATATTTGGTACGGTTTAAAGTGGAACCTAATAATGAATAAATGTAGTAAAAAAAATATCAAGATTCACGTGTTTATTGAACATTCAATTAGATAATTAACAATATCAATTGATACGCTTCTATAATGTTAGTATCTAAAGTATATAATAACTATTACACGTACTATGAATAAAAACATTGATGTTTAAAAGAAAGTTCTCGTTGATTGTTGATCTAGGATGTTAACAGCTTCACAAGTTGAATAATTGCGTCTTCAGTTATCATCATACTTTGAGTGGTCAGCTGTATTGCTTTCTAAAAAAATGTATTCAGTTAGATGAGTATCATGGATAAAATAAAAATAATATAAATCACCAAACTGAGACAGATGTTGAAATGAATATTACTACAAATGACTACACTAAATTATTAGTTATAGGTAACAATTAAAATCCTAAGCAATGCTCAAACTACATAAAAAAAATTTAATATTACTATACAAATTGCAATTGAATCTTTAGTATCAAGTAGAATGTAAAATGCAAAAAGATATGAAGTAAAATGTAATAACATTTGATAAGAAGAAATAATTGTAATAGTCCACCACTATTGTGGGATAAATGTAAAATGTTACTTTAAGAAAAAACTATTAAAAAAAATTTAAAATTTCAGATTATTCATATAGTAGACATTATCACTGTACATGTAATGTTATGAATCCATCTTGCTAATAACAATTAACACGTGTTGCATTAAATCAATAATAGGTTTGAATCATTTGACATTAAATCCAAGAAAAAAACATCAATCGAAATAAGTCTATTTGAATAACATTAATATTTGGTACGGTTTAAAGTGGAACCTAATAATGAATAAATGTAGTAAAAAAAATATCAAGATTCACGTGTTTATTGAACATTCAATTAGATAATTAACAATATCAATTGATACGCTTCTATAATGTTAGTATCTAAAGTATATAATAACTATTACACGTACTATGAATAAAAACATTGATGTTTAAAAGAAAGTTCTCGTTGATTGTTGATCTAGGATGTTAACAGCTTCACAAGTTGAATAATTGCGTCTTCAGTTATCATCATACTTTGAGTGGTCAGCTGTATTGCTTTCTAAAAAAATGTATTCAGTTAGATGAGTATCATGGATAAAATAAAAATAATATAAATCACCAAACTGAGACAGATGTTGAAATGAATATTACTACAAATGACTACACTAAATTATTAGTTATATGTAACAATTAAAATCCTAAGCAATGCTCAAACTACATAAAAAAAAATTTAATATTACTATACAAATTGCAATTGAATCTTTAGTATCAAGTAGAATGTAAAATGCAAAAAGATATGAAGTAAAATGTAATAACATTTGATAAGAAGAAATAATTGTAATAGTCCACCACTATTGTGGGATAAATGTAAAATGTTACTTTAAGAAAAAACTATTAAAAAAAATTTAAAATTTCAGATTATTCATATAGTAGACATTATCACTGTACATGTAATGTTATGAATCCATCTTGCTAATAACAATTAACAAGTGTTGCATTAAATCAATAATAGGTTTGAATCATTTGACATTAAATCCACGAAAAAAACATCAATCGAAATAAGTCTATTTGAATAACATTAATATTTGGTACGGTTTAAAGTGGAACCTAATAATGAATAAATGTAGTAAAAAAAATATCAAGATTCACGTGTTTATTGAACATTTAATTAGATAATAAACAATCTCAATTGATACGCTTCTATAATGTTAGTATCTAAAGTATATAATAACTATTACACGTACTATGAATAAAAACATTGATGTTTAAAAGAAAGTTCTCGTTCATTGTTGAACTTGGATGTTAACAGCTTCACAAGTTGAATAATTGCGTCTTCAGTTATCATCATACTTTGAGTGGTCAGCTGTATTGCTTTCTAAAAAAATGTATTCAGTTAGATGAGTATCATGGATAAAATAAAAATAATATAAATCACCAAACTGAGACAGATGTTGAAATGAATATTACTACAAATGACTACACTAAATTATTAGTTATAGGTAACAATTAAAATCCCAAGCAATGCTCAAACTACATAAAAAAAATTTAATATTACTATACAAATTGCAATTGAATCTTTAGTATCAAGTAGAATGTAAAATGCAAAAAGATATGAAGTAAAATGTAATAACATTTGATAAGAAGAAATAATTGTAATAGTCCACCACTATTGTGGGATAAATGTAAAATGTTACTTTAAGAAAAAACTATTAAAAAAAATTTAAAATTTCAGATTATTCATATAGTAGACATTATCACTGTACATGTAATGTTATGAATCCATCTTGCTAATAACAATTAACAAGTGTTGCATTAAATCAATAATAGGTTTGAATCATTTGACATTAAATCCACGAAAAAAACATCAATCGAAATAAGTCTATTTGAATAACATTAATATTTGGTACGGTTTAAAGTGGAACCTAATAATGAATAAATGTAGTTAAAAAAAATATCAAGATTCACGTGTTTATTGAACATTCAATTAGATAATAAACAATCTCAATTGATACGCTTCTATAATGTTAGTATCTAAAGTATATAATAACTATTACACGTACTATGAATAAAAACATTGATGTATAAAAGAAAGTTCTCGTTTATTGTTGAACTTGGATGTTAACAGCTTCACAAGTTGAATAATTGCGTCTTCAGTTATCATCATACTTTGAGTGGTCAGCTGTATTGCTTTCTAAAAAAATGTATTCAGTTAGATGAGTATCATGGATAAAATAAAAATAATATAAATCACCAAACTGAGACAGATGTTGAAATGAATATTACTACAAATGACTACACTAAATTATTAGTTATAGGTAACAATTAAAATCCTAAGCAATGCTCAAACTACATAAAAAAAATTTAATATTACTATACAAATTGCAATTGAATCTTTAGTTTCAAGTAGAATGTAAAATGCAAAAAGATATGAAGAAAAAAGTAATAACATTTGATAAGATGAAATAATTGTGATAAGTCATAAATGATAGTAATAGTCCACCACTATTGTGGGGTAAATGTAAAATGTTACTTAAAGAAAAAACTATTAAAAAAAATTTAAAATTTCAGATTATTCATATAGTAGACATTATCACTGTACATGTAATGTTATGAATCCATCTTGTTAATAACAATTAACACGTGTTGCATTAAATCAATAATAGGTTTGAATCATTTGACATTAAATCCACGAAAAAAACATCAATCGAAATAAGTCTATTTGAATAACATTAATATTTGGTACGGTTTAAAGTGGAACCTAATAATGAATAAATGTAGTAAAAAAAATATCAAGATTCACGTGTTTATTGAACATTCAATTAGATAATTAACAATCTCAATTGATACGCTTCTATAATGTTAGTATCTAAAGTATATAATAACTATTACACGTACTATGAATAAAAACATTGATGTTTAAAAGAAAGTTCTCGTTCATTGTTGATCTAGGATGTTAACAGCTTCACAAGTTGAATAATTGCGTCTTCAGTTATCATCATACTTTGAGTGGTCAGCTGTATTGCTTTCTAAAAAAATGTATTCAGTTAGATGAGTATCATGGATAAAATAAAAATAATATAAATCACCAAACTGAGACAGATGTTGAAATGAATATTACTACAAATGACTACACTAAATTATTAGTTATAGGTAACAATTAAAATCCTAAGCAATGCTCAAACTACATAAAAAAAAATTTAATATTACTATACAAATTGCAATTGAATCTTTAGTATCAAGTAGAATGTAAAATGCAAAAAGATATGAAGTAAAATGTAATAACATTTGATAAGAAGAAATAATTGTAATAGTCCACCACTATTGTGGGATAAATGTAAAATGTTACTTTAAGAAAAAACTATTAAAAAAAATTTAAAATTTCAGATTATTCATATAGTAGATATTATCACTGTACATGTAATGTTATGAATCCATCTTGTTAATAACAATTAACACGTGTTGCATTAAATCAATAATAGGTTTGAATCATTTGACATTAAATCCACGAAAAAAACATCAATCGAAATAAGTCTATTTGAATAACATTAATATTTGGTACGGTTTAAAGTGGAACCTAATAATGAATAAATGTAGTAAAAAAAATATCAAGATTCACGTGTTTATTGAACATTCAATTAGATAATTAACAATATCAATTGATACGCTTCTATAATGTTAGTATCTAAAGTATATAATAACTATTACACGTACTATGAATAAAAACATTGATGTTTAAAAGAAAGTTCTCGTTGATTGTTGATCTAGGATGTTAACAGCTTCACAAGTTGAATAATTGCGTCTTCAGTTATCATCATACTTTGAGTGGTCAGCTGTATTGCTTTCTAAAAAAATGTATTCAGTTAGATGAGTATCATGGATAAAATAAAAATAATATAAATCACCAAACTGAGACAGATGTTGAAATGAATATTACTACAAATGACTACACTAAATTATTAGTTATATGTAACAATTAAAATCCTAAGCAATGCTCAAACTACATAAAAAAAAATTTAATATTACTATACAAATTGCAATTGAATCTTTAGTATCAAGTAGAATGTAAAATGCAAAAAGATATGAAGTAAAATGTAATAACATTTGATAAGAAGAAATAATTGTAATAGTCCACCACTATTGTGGGATAAATGTAAAATGTTACTTTAAGAAAAACTATTAAAAAAAATTTAAAATTTCAGATTATTCATATAGTAGACATTATCACTGTACATGTAATGTTATGAATCCATCTTGCTAATAACAATTAACAAGTGTTGCATTAAATCAATAATAGGTTTGAATCATTTGACATTAAATCCACGAAAAAAACATCAATCGAAATAAGTCTATTTGAATAACATTAATATTTGGTACGGTTTAAAGTGGAACCTAATAATGAATAAATGTAGTAAAAAAAATATCAAGATTCACGTGTTTATTGAACATTTAATTAGATAATAAACAATCTCAATTGATACGCTTCTATAATGTTAGTATCTAAAGTATATAATAACTATTACACGTACTATGAATAAAAACATTGATGTTTAAAAGAAAGTTCTCGTTCATTGTTGAACTTGGATGTTAACAGCTTCACAAGTTGAATAATTGCGTCTTCAGTTATCATCATACTTTGAGTGGTCAGCTGTATTGCTTTCTAAAAAAATGTATTCAGTTAGATGAGTATCATGGATAAAATAAAAATAATATAAATCACCAAACTGAGACAGATGTTGAAATGAATATTACTACAAATGACTACACTAAATTATTAGTTATAGGTAACAATTAAAATCCCAAGCAATGCTCAAACTACATAAAAAAAATTTAATATTACTATACAAATTGCAATTGAATCTTTAGTATCAAGTAGAATGTAAAATGCAAAAAGATATGAAGTAAAATGTAATAACATTTGATAAGAAGAAATAATTGTAATAGTCCACCACTATTGTGGGATAAATGTAAAATGTTACTTTAAGAAAAAACTATTAAAAAAAATTTAAAATTTCAGATTATTCATATAGTAGACATTATCACTGTACATGTAATGTTATGAATCCATCTTGCTAATAACAATTAACAAGTGTTGCATTAAATCAATAATAGGTTTGAATCATTTGACATTAAATCCACGAAAAAAACATCAATCGAAATAAGTCTATTTGAATAACATTAATATTTGGTACGGTTTAAAGTGGAACCTAATAATGAATAAATGTAGTTAAAAAAAATATCAAGATTCACGTGTTTATTGAACATTCAATTAGATAATAAACAATCTCAATTGATACGCTTCTATAATGTTAGTATCTAAAGTATATAATAACTATTACACGTACTATGAATAAAAACATTGATGTATAAAAGAAAGTTCTCGTTTATTGTTGAACTTGGATGTTAACAGCTTCACAAGTTGAATAATTGCGTCTTCAGTTATCATCATACTTTGAGTGGTCAGCTGTATTGCTTTCTAAAAAAATGTATTCAGTTAGATGAGTATCATGGATAAAATAAAAATAATATAAATCACCAAACTGAGACAGATGTTGAAATGAATATTACTACAAATGACTACACTAAATTATTAGTTATAGGTAACAATTAAAATCCTAAGCAATGCTCAAACTACATAAAAAAAATTTAATATTACTATACAAATTGCAATTGAATCTTTAGTTTCAAGTAGAATGTAAAATGCAAAAAGATATGAAGAAAAAAGTAATAACATTTGATAAGATGAAATAATTGTGATAAGTCATAAATGATAGTAATAGTCCACCACTATTGTGGGGTAAATGTAAAATGTTACTTAAAGAAAAAACTATTAAAAAAAATTTAAAATTTCAGATTATTCATATAGTAGACATTATCACTGTACATGTAATGTTATGAATCCATCTTGTTAATAACAATTAACACGTGTTGCATTAAATCAATAATAGGTTTGAATCATTTGACATTAAATCCACGAAAAAAACATCAATCGAAATAAGTCTATTTGAATAACATTAATATTTGGTACGGTTTAAAGTGGAACCTAATAATGAATAAATGTAGTAAAAAAAATATCAAGATTCACGTGTTTATTGAACATTCAATTAGATAATTAACAATCTCAATTGATACGATTCTATAATGTTAGTATCTAAAGTATATAATAACTATTACACGTACTATGAATAAAAACATTGATGTTTAAAAGAAAGTTCTCGTTCATTGTTGATCTAGGATGTTAACAGCTTCACAAGTTGAATAATTGCGTCTTCAGTTATCATCATACTTTGAGTGGTCAGCTGTATTGCTTTCTAAAAAAATGTATTCAGTTAGATGAGTATCATGGATAAAATAAAAATAATATAAATCACCAAACTGAGACAGATGTTGAAATGAATATTACTACAAATGACTACACTAAATTATTAGTTATAGGTAACAATTAAAATCCTAAGCAATGCTCAAACTACATAAAAAAAAATTTAATATTACTATACAAATTGCAATTGAATCTTTAGTATCAAGTAGAATGTAAAATGCAAAAAGATATGAAGTAAAATGTAATAACATTTGATAAGAAGAAATAATTGTAATAGTCCACCACTATTGTGGGATAAATGTAAAATGTTACTTTAAGAAAAAACTATTAAAAAAAATTTAAAATTTCAGATTATTCATATAGTAGACATTATCACTGTACATGTAATGTTATGAATCCATCTTGTTAATAACAATTAACACGTGTTGCATTAAATCAATAATAGGTTTGAATCATTTGACATTAAATCCACGAAAAAAACATCAATCGAAATAAGTCTATTTGAATAACATTAATATTTGGTACGGTTTAAAGTGGAACCTAATAATGAATAAATGTAGTAAAAAAAATATCAAGATTCACGTGTTTATTGAACATTCAATTAGATAATTAACAATCTCAATTGATACGCTTCTATAATGTTAGTATCTAAAGTATATAATAACTATTACACGTACTATGAATAAAAACATTGATGTTTAAAAGAAAGTTCTCGTTCATTGTTGATCTAGGATGTTAACAGCTTCACAAGTTGAATAATTGCGTCTTCAGTTATCATCATACTTTGAGTGGTCAGCTGTATTGCTTTCTAAAAAAATGTATTCAGTTAGATGAATATCATGGATAAAATAAAAATAATATAAATCACCAAACTGAGACAGATGTTGAAATGAATATTACTACAATGACTACACTAAATTATTAGTTATAGGTAACAATTAAAATCCCAAGCAATGCTCAAACTACATAAAAAAAATTTAATATTACTATACAAATTGCAATTGAATCTTTAGTATCAAGTAGAATGTAAAATGCAAAAAGATATGAAGTAAAATGTAATAACATTTGATAAGAAGAAATAATTGTAATAGTCCACCACTATTGTGGGATAAATGTAAAATGTTACTTTAAGAAAAAACTATTAAAAAAAATTTAAAATTTCAGATTATTCATATAGTAGACATTATCACTGTACATGTAATGTTATGAATCCATCTTGCTAATAACAATTAACACGTGTTGCATTAAATCAATAATAGGATTGAATCATTTGACATTAAATCCACGAAAAAAACATCAATCGAAATAAGTCTATTTGAATAACATTAATATTTGGTACGGTTTAAAGTGGAACCTAATAATGAATAAATGTAGTAAAAAAAATATCAAGATTCACGTGTTTATTGAACATTCAATTAGATAATTAACAATCTCAATTGATACGCTTCTATAATGTTAGTATCTAAAGTATATAATAACTATTACACGTACTATGAATAAAAACATTGATGTTTAAAAGAAAGTTCTCGTTCATTGTTGATCTAGGATGTTAACAGCTTCACAAGTTGAATAATTGCGTCTTCAGTTATCATCATACTTTGAGTGGTCAGCTGTATTGCTTTCTAAAAAAATGTACTCAGTTAGATGAGTATCATGGATAAAATAAAAATAATATAAATCACCAAACTGAGACAGATGTTGAAATGAATATTACTACGAATGACTACACTAAATTATTAGTTATAGGTAACAATTAAAATCCTAAGCAATGCTCAAACTACATAAAAAAAATTTAATATTACTATACAAATTGCAATTGAATCTTTAGTATCAAGTAGAATGTAAAATGCAAAAAGATATGAAGTAAAATGTAATAACATTTGATAAGAAGAAATAATTGTAATAGTCCACCACTATTGTGGGATAAATGTAAAATGTTACTTTAAGAAAAAACTATTAGAAAAAATTTAAAATTTCAGATTATTCATATAGTAGACATTATCACTGTACATGTAATGTTATGAATCCATCTTACTAATAACAATTAACACGTGTTGCATTAAATCAATAATAGGTTTGAATCATTTGACATTAAATCCACGAAAAAAACATCAATCGAAATAAGTCTATTTGAATAACATTAATATTTGGTACGGTTTAAAGTGGAACCTAATAATGAATAAATGTAGTAAAAAAAATATCAAGATTCACGTGTTTATTGAACATTCAATTAGATAATTAACAATCTCAATTGATACGCTTCTATAATGTTAGTATCTAAAGTATATAATAACTATTACACGTACTATGAATAAAAACATTGATGTTTAAAAGAAAGTTCTCGTTCATTGTTGATCTAGGATGTTAACAGCTTCACAAGTTGAATAATTGCGTCTTCAGTTATCATCATACTTTGAGTGGTCAGCTGTATTGCTTTCTAAAAAAATGTATTCAGTTAGATGAGTATCATGGATAAAATAAAAATAATATAAATCACCAAACTGAGACAGATGTTGAAATGAATATTACTACGAATGACTACACTAAATTATTAGTTATAGGTAACAATTAAAATCCTAAGCAATGCTCAAACTACATAAAAAAAATTTAATATTACTATACAAATTGCAATTGAATCTTTAGTATCAAGTAGAATGTAAAATGCAAAAAGATATGAAGTAAAATGTAATAACATTTGATAAGAAGAAATAATTGCAATAGTCCACCACTATTGTGGGATAAATGTAAAATGTTACTTTAAGAAAAAACTATTAGAAAAAATTTAAAATTTCAGATTATTCATATAGTAGACATTATCACTGTACATGTAATGTTATGAATCCATCTTGCTAATAACAATTAACACGTGTTGCATTAAATCAATAATAGGTTTGAATCATTTGACATTAAATCCACGAAAAAAACATCAATCGAAATAAGTCTATTTGAATAACATTAATATTTGGTACGGTTTAAAGTGGAACCTAATAATGAATAAATGTAGTTAAAAAAAATATCAAGATTCACGTGTTTATTGAACATTCAATTAGATAATTAACAATCTCAATTGATACGCTTCTATAATGTTAGTATCTAAAGTATATAATAACTATTACACGTACTATGAATAAAAACATTGATGTTTAAAAGAAAGTTCTCGTTCATTGTTGATCTAGGATGTTAACAGCTTCACAAGTTGAATAATTGCGTCTTCAGTTATCATCATACTTTGAGTGGTCAGCTGTATTGCTTTCTAAAAAAATGTATTCAGTTAGATGAATATCATGGATAAAATAAAAATAATATAAATCACCAAACTGAGACAGATGTTGAAATGAATATTACTACAATGGCTACACTAAATTATTAGTTATAGGTAACAATTAAAATCCCAAGCAATGCTCAAACTACATAAAAAAAATTTAATATTACTATACAAATTGCAATTGAATCTTTAGTATCAAGTAGAATGTAAAATGCAAAAAGATATGAAGTAAAATGTAATAACATTTGATAAGAAGAAATAATTGTAATAGTCCACCACTATTGTGGGATAAATGTAAAATGTTACTATAAGAAAAAACTATTAAAAAAAATTTAAAATTTCAGATTATTCATATAGTAGACATTATCACTGTACATGTAATATTATGAATCCATCTTGCTAATAACAATTAACAAGTGTTGCATTAAATCAATAATAGGTTTGAATCATTTGACATTAAATCCACGAAAAAAACATCAATCGAAATAAGTCTATTTGAATAACATTAATATTTGGTACGGTTTAAAGTGGAACCTAATAATGAATAAATGTAGTAAAAAAAATATCAAGATTCATGTGTTTATTGAACATTCAATTAGATAATTAACAATCTCAATTGATACGATTCTATAATGTTAGTATCTAAAGTATATAATAACTATTACACGTACTATGAATAAAAACATTGATGTTTAAAAGAAAGTTCTCGTTCATTGTTGATCTAGGATGTTAACAGCTTCACAAGTTGAATAATTGCGTCTTCAGTTATCATCATACTTTGAGTGGTCAGCTGTATTGCTTTCTAAAAAAATGTATTCAGTTAGATGAGTATCATGGATAAAATAAAAATAATATAAATCACCAAACTGAGACAGATGTTGAAATGAATATTACTACGAATGACTACACTAAATTATTAGTTATAGGTAACAATTAAAATCCTAAGCAATGCTCAAACTACATAAAAAAAATTTAATATTACTATACAAATTGCAATTGAATCTTTAGTATCAAGTAGAATGTAAAATGCAAAAAGATATGAAGTAAAATGTAATAACATTTGATAAGAAGAAATTATTGTAATAGTCCACCACTATTGTGGGATAAATGTAAAATGTTACTTTAAGAAAAAACTATTTAAAAAAATTTAAAATTTCAGATTATTCATATAGTAGACATTATCACTGTACATGTAATGTTATGAATCCATCTTGCTAATAACAATTAACACGTGTTGCATTAAATCAATAATAGGATTGAATCATTTGACATTAAATCCACGAAAAAAACATCAATCGAAATAAGTCTATTTGAATAACATTAATATTTGGTACGGTTAAAAGTGGAACCTAATAATGAATAAATGTAGTAAAAAAAATATCAAGATTCACGTGTTTATTGAACATTCAATTAGATAATTAACAATCTCAATTGATACGCTTCTATAATGTTAGTATCTAAAGTATATAATAACTATTACACGTACTATGAATAAAAACATTGATGTTTAAAAGAAAGTTCTCGTTCATTGTTGATCTAGGATGTTAACAGCTTCACAAGTTGAATAATTGCGTCTTCAGTTATCATCATACTTTGAGTGGTCAGCTGTATTGCTTTCTAAAAAAATGTATTCAGTTAGATGAGTATCATGGATAAAATAAAAATAATATAAATCACCAAACTGAGACAGATGTTGAAATGAATATTACTACAAATGACTACACTAAATTATTAGTTATAGGTAACAATTAAAATCCCAAGCAATGCTCAAACTACATAAAAAAAATTTAATATTACTATACAAATTGCAATTGAATCTTTAGTATCAAGTAGAATGTAAAATGCAAAAAGATATGAAGTAAAATGTAATAACATTTGATAAGAAGAAATAATTGTAATAGTCCACCACTATTGTGGGAAAAATGTAAAATGTTACTTTAAGAAAAAACTATTAGAAAAAATTTAAAATTTCAGATTATTCATATAGTAGACATTATCACTGTACATGTAATGTTATGAATCCATCTTGCTAATAACAATTAACAAGTGTTGCATTAAATCAATAATAGGTTTGAATCATTTGACATTAAATCCACGAAAAAAACATCAATCGAAATAAGTCTATTTGAATAACATTAATATTTGGTACGGTTTAAAGTGGAACCTAATAATGAATAAATGTAGTAAAAAAAATATCAAGATTCACGTGTTTATTGAACATTCAATTAGATAATAAACAATCTCAATTGATACGCTTCTATAATGTTAGTATCTAAAGTATATAATAACTATTACACGTACTATGAATAAAAACATTGATGTTTAAAAGAAAGTTCTCGTTCATTGTTGATCTAGGATGTTAACAGCTTCACAAGTTGAATAATTGCGTCTTCAGTTATCATCATACTTTGAGTGGTCAGCTGTATTGCTTTCTAAAAAAATGTATTCAGTTAGATGAGTATCATGGATAAAATAAAAATAATATAAATCACCAAACTGAGACAGATGTTGAAATGAATATTACTACGAATGACTACACTAAATTATTAGTTATAGGTAACAATTAAAATCCTAAGCAATGCTCAAACTACATAAAAAAAATTTAATATTACTATACAAATTGCAATTGAATCTTTAGTATCAAGTAGAATGTAAAATGCAAATGATATGAAGTAAAATGTAATAACATTTGATAAGAAGAAATTATTGTAATAGTCCACCACTATTGTGGGATAAATGTAAAATGTTACTTTAAGAAAAAACTATTAAAAAAAATTTAAAATTTCAGATTATTCATATAGTAGACATTATCACTGTACATGTAATGTTATGAATCCATCTTGCTAATAACAATTAACAAGTGTTGCATTAAATCAATAATAGGTTTGAATCATTTGACATTAAATCCACGAAAAAAACATCAATCGAAATAAGTCTATTTGAATAACATTAATATTTGGTACGGTTTAAAGTGGAACCTAATAATGAATAAATGTAGTAAAAAAAATATCAAGATTCACGTGTTTATTGAACATTCAATTCGATAATTAACAATCTCAATTGATACGCTTCTATAATGTTAGTATCTAAAGTATATAATAACTATTACACGTACTATGAATAAAAACATTGATGTTTAAAAGAAAGTTCTCGTTCATTGTTGATCTAGGATGTTAACAGCTTCACAAGTTGAATAATTGCGTCTTCAGTTATCATCATACTTTGAGTGGTCAGCTGTATTGCTTTCTAAAAAAATGTATTCAGTTAGATGAGTATCATGGATAAAATAAAAATAATATAAATCACCAAACTGAGACAGATGTTGAAATGAATATTACTACAAATGACTACACTAAATTATTAGTTATAGGTAACAATTAAAATCCTAAGCAATGCTCAAACTACATAAAAAAAATTTAATATTACTATACAAATTGCAATTGAATCATTAGTATCAAATAGAATGTAAAATGCAAAAAGATATGAAGTAAAATGTAATAACATTTGATAAGAAGAAATAATTGTAATAGTCCACCACTATTGTGGGATAAATGTAAAATGTTACTTTAAGAAAAAACTATTAAAAAAAATTTAAAATTTCAGATTATTCATATAGTAGACATTATCACTGTACATGTAATGTTATGAATCCATCTTGCTAATAACAATTAACACGTGTTGCATTAAATCAATAATAGGTTTGAATCATTTGACATTAAATCCACGAAAAAAACATCAATCGAAATAAGTCTATTTGAATAACATTAATATTTGGTACGGTTTAAAGTGGAACCTAATAATGAATAAATGTAGTAAAAAAAATATCAAGATTCACGTGTTTATTGAACATTCAATTAGATAATAACAATCTCAATTGATACGCTTCTATAATGTTAGTATCTAAAGTATATAATAACTATTACACGTACTATGAATAAAAACATTGATGTTTAAAAGAAAGTTCTCGTTCATTGTTGATCTAGGATGTTAACAGCTTCACAAGTTGAATAATTGCGTCTTCAGTTATCATCATACTTTGAGTGGTCAGCTGTATTGCTTTCTAAAAAAATGTATTCAGTTAGATGAGTATCATGGATAAAATAAAAATAATATAAATCACCAAACTGAGACAGATGTTGAAATGAATATTACTACAAATGACTACACTAAATTATTAGTTATAGGTAACAATTAAAATCCTAAGCAATGCTCAAACTACATAAAAAAAATTTAATATTACTATACAAATTGCAATTGAATCTTTAGTATCAAGTAGAATGTAAAATGCAAAAAGATATGAAGTAAAAATTAATAACATTTGATAAGAAGAAATAATTGTGATAAGTCATAAATGATAGTGATAGTCCACCACTATTGTGGTATAAATGTAAAATGTTACATTAAGAAATAACTATTAAAATAAATTTAAAATTTCAGATTATTCATATAGTATACATTATCAATGTTTATGTAATGTTATAAATCCATCTTGCTAATAACAATTAACACGTGTTGCATTAAATCAATAATAGGTTTCAATCATTTGACATTAAATCCAAGAAAAAAACATCAATCGAAATAAGTCTATTTGAATAACATTAATATTTGTTACGGTTTAAAGTGGAACCTAATAATGAATAAATGTAGTAAAAAAAAAAGATTTTAATCGAAAACTCTAGTTGCAAGAATGGCAATATCAAGATTCACGTGTTTATTGAACATTCAATTAGATAATTAACAATCTAAATTGATACGCTTCTATAATGTTAGTATCTAAAGTATATAATAACTATTACACGTACTATGAATAAAAACATTGATGTTTAAATGAAAGTTCTCGTTCATTGTTGATCTAGGATGTTAACAGCTTCACAAGTTGAATAATTGCGTCTTAAGTTATCATCATACTTTGAGTGGTCAGCTGTATTGCTTTCTAAAAAAATGTATTCAGTTAGATGAGTATCATGGATAAAATAAAAATAATATAAATCACCAAACTGAGACAGATGTTGAAATGAATATTACTACAAATGACTACACTAAATTATTAGTTATAGGTAACAATTAAAATCCTGAGCAATGCTCAAACTACATAAAAAAAATTTAATATTACTATACAAATTGCAATTGAATCTTTAGTATCAAGTAGAATGTAAAATGCAAAAAGATATGAAGAAAAAAGAAATAACATTTGATAAGAAGAAATAATTGTGATAAGTCATAAATGATAGTAATAGTCCACCACTATTGTGGGGTAAATGTAAAATGTTACTTTAAGAAATAACTATTAAAAGAAATTTAAAATTTCAGATTATTCATATAGTAAACATTATCACCGTACATGTAATGTTATGAATCCATCTTGCTAATAACAATTAACACGTGTTGCATTAAATCAATAATAGGTTTCAATCATTTGACATTAAATCCACGAAAAAAACATCAATCGAAATAAGTCTATTTGAATAACATTAATATTTGTTACGGTTTAAAGTGGAACCTAATAATGAATAAATGTAGTAAAAAAAAAAGATTTTAATCGAAAACTCTAGTTGCAAGAATGGCAATATCAAGATTCAAGTGTTTATTGAACATTCAATTAGATAATTAACAATCTAAATTGATACGCTTCTATAATGTTAGTATCTAAAGTATATAATAACTATTACACGTACTATGAATAAAAACATTGATGTTTAAATGAAAGTTCTCGTTCATTGTTGATCTAGGATGTTAACAGCTTCACAAGTTGAATAATTGCGTCTTCAGTTATCATCATACTTTGAGTGGTCAGCTGTATTGCTTTCTAAAAAAATGTATTCAGTTAGATGAGTATCATGGATAAAATAAAAATAATATAAATCACCAAACTGAGACAGATGTTGAAATGAATATTACTACAAATGACTACACTAAATTATTAGTTATAGGTAACAATTAAAATCCTAAGCAATGCTCAAACTACATAAAAAAAATTTAATATTACTATACAAATTGCAATTGAATCTTTAGTATCAAGTAGAATGTAAAACGCAAAAAGATATGAAGTAAAATGTAATAACATTTGATAAGAAGAAATAATTGTAATAGTCCACCACTATTGTGGGATAAATGTAAAATGTTACTTTAAGAAAAAACTATTAAAAAAAATTTAAAATTTCAGATTATTCATATAGTAGACATTATCACTGTACATGTACTGTTATGAATCCATCTTGCTAATAACAATTAACACGTGTTGCATTAAATCAATAATAGGTTTCAATCATTTGACATTAAATCCACGAAAAAAACATCAATCGAAATAAGTCTATTTGAATAACATTAATATTTGTTACGGTTTAAAGTGGAACCTAATAATGAATAAATGTAGTAAAAAAAAAAGATTTTAATCGAAAACTCTAGTTGCAAGAATGGCAATATCAAGATTCACGTGTTTATTGAACATTCAATTAGATAATTAACAATCTCAATTGATACGCTTCTATAATGTTAGTATCTAAAGTATATAATAACTATTACACGTACTATGAATAAAAACATTGATGTTTAAATGAAAGTTCTCGTTCATTGTTGATCTAGGATGTTAACAGCTTCACAAGTTGAATAATTGCGTCTTAAGTTATCATCATACTTTGAGTGGTCAGCTGTATTGCTTTCTAAAAAAATGTATTCAGTTAGATGAGTATCATGGATAAAATAAAAATAATATAAATCACCAAACTGAGACAGATGTTGAAATGAATATTACTACAAATGACTACACTAAATTATTAGTTATAGGTAACAATTAAAATCCTGAGCAATGCTCAAACTACATAAAAAAAATTTAATATTACTATACAAATTGCAATTGAATCTTTAGTATCAAGTAGAATGTAAAATGCAAAAAGATATGAAGTAAAATGTAATAACATTTGATAAGAAGAAATAATTGTAATAGTCCACCACTATTGTGGTATAAATCTAAAATGTTACATTAAGAAATAACTATTAAAATAAATTTAAAATTTCAGATTATTCATATAGTATACATTATCAATGTTTATGTAATGTTATAAATCCATCTTGCTAATAACAATTAACACGTGTTGCATTAAATCAATAATAGGTTTGAATCATTTGACATTAAATCCACGAAAAAAACATCAATCGAAATAAGTCAATTTGAATAACATTAATATTTGTTACAGTTTAAAGTGGAACCTAATAATGAATAAATGTAGTAAAAAAAAAAAGATTTTAAACGAAAACTCTAGTTGCAAGAATGGCAATATCAAGATTCACGTGTTTATTGAACATTCAATTAGATTAATAACAATCTCAATTGATATTCTTTTATAATGATAGTGTCTAAAGTATATAATAACTATTACACGTACTATGAATAAAAACTTTGATGATTAAAAGTAAGTTCTCGTTCATTGTTGATCTAGGATGTTAACAGCTTCACAAGTTGAATAATTGCGGCTTCAGTTAACATCATACTTTGAGTGGTCAGCTGTATTGCTTTCTAAAAAAATGTATTCAGTTAGAAGAGTATCATGGATAAAATAAAAATAATATAAATCACCAAACTGAGACAGATGTTGAAATGAATATTACTACATATGACTACACTAAATTATTAGTTATAGGTAACATTTAAAATCCTAAGCAATGCTCAAACTACATAAAAAAAATTTAATATTACTATACAAATTGCAATTGAATCTTTAGTATCAAGTAGAATGTAAAATGCAAAAAGATATGAAGAAAAAAGAAATAACATTTGATAAGAAGAAATAATTGTGATAAGTCATAAATGATAGTAATAGTCCACCACTATTGTGGGGTAAATGTAAAATGTTACTTTAAGAAATAACTATTAAAAGAAATTTAAAATTTCAGATTATTCATATAGTAAACATTATCACCGTACATGTAATGTTATGAATCCATCTTGCTAATAACAATTAACACGTGTTGCATTAAATCAATAATAGGTTTCAATCATTTGACATTAAATCCACGAAAAAAACATCAATCGAAATAAGTCTATTTGAATAACATTAATATTTGTTACGGTTTAAAGTGGAACCTAATAATGAATAAATGTAGTAAAAAAAAAAGATTTTAATCGAAAACTCTAGTTGCAAGAATGGCAATATCAAGATTCACGTGTTTATTGAACATTCAATTAGATAATTAACAATCTAAATTGATACGCTTCTATAATGTTAGTATCTAAAGTATATAATAACTATTACACGTACTATGAATAAAAACATTGATGTTTAAATGAAAGTTCTCGTTCATTGTTGATCTAGGATGTTAACAGCTTCACAAGTTGAATAATTGCGTCTTCAGTTATCATCATACTTTGAGTGGTCAGCTGTATTGCTTTCTAAAAAAATGTATTCAGTTAGATGAGTATCATGGATAAAATAAAAATAATATAAATCACCAAACTGAGACAGATGTTGAAATGAATATTACTACAAATGACTACACTAAATTATTAGTTATAGGTAACAATTAAAATCCTAAGCAATGCTCAAACTACATAAAAAAAATTTAATATTACTATACAAATTGCAATTGAATCTTTAGTATCAAGTAGAATGTAAAATGCAAAAAGATATGAAGTAAAAATTAATAACATTTGATAAGAAGAAATAATTGTGATAAGTCATAAATGATAGTGATAGTCCACCACTATTGTGGTATAAATGTAAAATGTTACATTAAGAAATAACTATTAAAATAAATTTAAAATTTCAGATTATTCATATAGTATACATTATCAATGTTTATGTAATGTTATAAATCCATCTTGCTAATAACAATTAACACGTGTTGCATTAAATCAATAATAGGTTTCAATCATTTGACATTAAATCCACGAAAAAAACATCAATCGAAATAAGTCTATTTGAATAACATTAATATTTGTTACGGTTTAAAGTGGAAACTAATAATGAATAAATGTAGTAAAAAAAAAAAGATTTTAAACGAAAACTCTAGTTGCAAGAATGGCAATATCAAGATTCACGTGTTTATTGAACATTCAATTAGATAATTAACAATCTCAATTGATACGCTTCTATAATGTTAGTATCTAAAGTATATAATAACTATTACACGTACTATGAATAAAAACATTGATGTTTAAAAGAAAGTTCTCGTTCATTGTTGATCTAGGATGTTAACAGCTTCACAAGTTGAATAATTGCGTCTTCAGTTATCATCATACTTTGAGTGGTCAGCTGTATTGCTTTCTAAAAAAATGTATTCAGTTAGATGAGTATCATGGATAAAATAAAAATAATATAAATCACCAAACTGAGACAGATGTTGAAATGAATATTACTACAAATGACTACACTAAATTATTAGTTATAGGTAACAATTAAAATCCTAAGCAATGCTCAAACTACATAAAAAAAATTTAATATTACTATACAAATTGCAATTGAATCTTTAGTATCAAGTAGAATGTAAAATGCAAAAAGATATGAAGTAAAATGTAATAACATTTGATAAGAAGAAATAATTGTAATAATCCACCACTATTGTGGGATAATTGTAAAATGTTACTTTAAGAAAAAACTATAAAAAAAAATTTAAAATTTCAGATTAATCATATAGTAGACATTATCACTGTACATGTAATGTTATGAATCCATCTTGCTAATAACAATTAACACGTGTTGCATTAAATCAATAATAGGATTGAATCATTTGACATTAAATCCACGAGAAAAACATCAATCGAAATAAGTCTATTTGAATAACATTAATATTTGGTACGGTTTAAAGTGGAACCTAATAAGGAATAAATGTAGTAAAAAAAATATCAAGATTCACGTGTTTATTGAACATTCAATTAGATAATTAACAATCTCAATTGATACGCTTCTATAATGTTAGTATCTAAAGTATATAATAACTATTACACGTACTATGAATAAAAACATTGATGTTTAAAAGAAAGTTCTCGTTCATTGTTGATCTAGGATGTTAACAGCTTCACAAGTTGAATAATTGCGTCTTCAGTTATCATCATACTTTGAGTGGTCAGCTGTATTGCTTTCTAAAAAAATGTATTCAGTTAGATGAGTATCATGGATAAAATAAAAATAATATAAATCACCAAACTGAGACAGATGTTGAAATGAATATTACTACAAATGACTACACTAAATTATTAGTTATAGGTAACAATTAAAATCCTAAGCAATGCTCAAACTACATAAAAAAATTTAATATTACTATACAAATTGCAATTGAATCTTTAGTATCAAGTAGAATGTAAAATGCAAAAAGATATGAAGTAAAATGTAATAACATTTGATAAGAAGAAATAATTGTGATAAGTCATAAATGATAGTAATAGTCCACCACTATTGTGGAGTAAATGTAAAATGTTACTTTAAGAAATAACTATTAAAAGAAATTTAAAATTTCAGATTATTCATATAGTAAACATTATCACCGTACATGTAATGTTATGAATCCATCTTGCTAATAACAATTAACACGTGTTGCATTAAATCAATAATAAGTATGAATCATTTGACATTAAATCCACGAAAAAAACATTAATCGAAATAAGTCTATTTGAATAACATTAATATTTGTTATGGTTTAAAGTGGAACCTAATAATGAATAAATGAAATAAAAAAAAAAAGATTTTAAACGAAAACTCTAGTTGCAAGAATGGCAATATCAAGATTCACGTGTTTATTGAACATTCAATTAGATAATTAACAATCTCAATTGATACGCTTCTATAATGTTAGTATCTAAAGTATAGAATAACTATTACACGTACTATGAATAAAAGCTTTGATGATTAAAAGTAAGTTCTCGTTCATTGTTGATCTAGGATGTTAACAGTTTCACAAGTTGAATAATTGCGGCTTCGATTATCATCATACTTTGAGTGGTCAGCTGTATAGCTTTCTAAAAAAATGTATTCAGTAAGAAGAGTATCATGGATAAAATAAAAATAATATAAATCACCAAACTGAGACAGATGTTGAAATGAATATTACTACAAATGACTACACTAAATTATTAGTTATAGGTAACATTTAAAATCCTAAGCAATGCTCAAACTACATAAAAAAAATTTAATATTACTATACAAATTGCAATTGAATCTTTAGTATCAAGTAGAATGTAAAATGCAAAAAGATATGAAGAAAAAAGAAATAACATTTGATAAGAAGAAATAATTGTGATAAGTCATAAATGATAGTAATAGTCCACCACTATTGTGGGGTAAATGTAAAATGTTACTTTAAGAAATAACTATTAAAAGAAATTTAAAATTTCAGATTATTCATATAGTAAACATTATCACCGTACATGTAATGTTATGAATCCATCTTGCTAATAACAATTAACACGTGTTGCATTAAATCAATAATAAGTATGAATCATTTGACATTAAATCCACGAAAAAAACATTAATCGAAATAAGTCTATTTGAATAACATTAATATTTGTTATGGTTTAAAGTGGAACCTAATAATGAATAAATGTAGTAAAAAAAATATCAAGATTCACGTGTTTATTGAACATTCAATTAGATAATTAACAATCTCAATTGATACGCTTCTATAATGTTAGTATCTAAACTATATAATAACTATTACACGTACTATGAATAAAAACATTGATGTTTAAAAGAAAGTTCTCGTTCATTGTTGATCTAGGATGTTAACAGCTTCACAAGTTGAATAATTGCGTCTTCAGTTATCATCATACTTTGAGTGGTCAGCTGTATTGCTTTCTAAAAAAATGTATTCAGTTAGATGAGTATCATGGATAAAATAAAAATAATATAAATCACCAAACTGAGACAGATGTTGAAATGAATATTACTACAAATGACTACACTAAATTATTAGTTATAGGTAACAATTAAAATCCTAAGCAATGCTCAAACTACATAAAAAAAATTTAATATTACTATACAAATTGCAATTGAATCTTTAGTATCAAGTAGAATGTAAAATGCAAAAAGATATGAAGTAAAATGTAATAACATTTGATAAGAAGAAATTATTGTAATAGTCCACCACTATTGTGGGATAAATGTAAAATGTTACTTTAAGAAAAAACTATTTAAAAAAATTTAAAATTTCAGATTATTCATATAGTAGACATTATCACCGTACATGTAATGTTATGAATCCATCTTGCTAATAACAATTAACACGTGTTGCATTAAATCAATAATACGATTGAATCATTTGACATTAAATCCACGAAAAAAACATCAATCGAAATAAGTCTATTTGAATAACATAAATATTTGGTACGGTTTAAAGTGGAACCTAATAATGAATAAATGTAGTAAAAAAAATATCAAGATTCACGTGTTTATTGAACATTCAATTAGATAATTAACAATCTCAATTGATACGCTTCTATAATGTTAGTATCTAAAGTATATAATAACTATTACACGTACTATGAATAAAAACATTGATGTTTAAATGAAAGTTCTCGTTCATTGTTGATCTAGGATGTTAACAGCTTCACAAGTTGAATAATTGCGTCTTAAGTTATCATCATACTTTGAGTGGTCAGCTGTATTGCTTTCTAAAAAAATGTATTCAGTTAGATGAGTATCATGGATAAAATAAAAATAATATAAATCACCAAACTGAGACAGATGTTTAAATGAATATTACTACAAATGACTACACTAAATTATTAGTTATAGGTAACAATTAAAATCCTAAGCAATGCTCAAACTACATAAAAAAAATTTAATATTACTATACAAATTGCAATTGAATCTTTAGTATCAAGTTGAATGTAAAACGCAAAAAGATATGAAGTAAAATGTAATAACATTTAATAAGAAGAAATAATTGTAATAGTCCACCACTATTGTGGGATAAATGTAAAATGTTACTTTAAGAAAAAACTATTAAAAAAAATTTAAAATTTCAGATTATTCATATAGTAGACATTATCACTGTACATGTACTGTTATGAATCCATCTTGCTAATAACAATTAACACGTGTTGCATTAAATCAATAATAGGTTTCAATCATTTGACATTAAATCCACGAAAAAAACATCAATCGAAATAAGTCTATTTGAATAACATTAATATTTGTTACGGTTTAAAGTGGAACCTAATAATGAATAAATGTAGTAAAAAAAAAAGATTTTAATCGAAAACTCTAGTTGCAAGAATGGCAATATCAAGATTCACGTGTTTATTGAACATTCAATTAGATAATTAACAATCTAAATTGATACGCTTCTATAATGTTAGTATCTAAAGTATATAATAACTATTACACGTACTATGAATAAAAACATTGATGTTTAAATGAAAGTTCTCGTTCATTGTTGATCTAGGATGTTAACAGCTTCACAAGTTGAATAATTGCGTCTTAAGTTATCATCATACATTGAGTGGTCAGCTGTATTGCTTTCTAAAAAAATGTATTCAGTTAGATGAGTATCATGGATAAAATAAAAATAATATAAATCACCAAACTGAGACAGATGTTGAAATGAATATTACTACAAATGACTACACTAAATTATTAGTTATAGGTAACAATTAAAATCCTGAGCAATGCTCAAACTACATAAAAAAAATTTAATATTACTATACAAATTGCAATTGAATCTTTAGTATCAAGTAGAATGTAAAATGCAAAAAGATATGAAGTAAAATGTAATAACATTTGATAAGAAGAAATAATTGTAATAGTCCACCACTATTGTGGTATAAATCTAAAATGTTACATTAAGAAATAACTATTAAAATAAATTTAAAATTTCAGATTATTCATATAGTATACATTATCAATGTTTATGTAATGTTATAAATCCATCTTGCTAATAACAATTAACACGTGTTGCATTAAATCAATAATAGGTTTGAATCATTTGACATTAAATCCACGAAAAAAACATCAATCGAAATAAGTCAATTTGAATAACATTAATATTTGTTACAATTTAAAGTGGAACCTAATAATGAATAAATGTAGTAAAAAAAAAAAGATTTTAAACGAAAACTCTAGTTGCAAGAATGGCAATATCAAGATTCACGTGTTTATTGAACATTCAATTAGATTAATAACAATCTCAATTGATATTCTTTTATAATGATAGTGTCTAAAGTATATAATAACTATTACACGTACTATGAATAAAAACTTTGATGATTAAAAGTAAGTTCTCGTTCATTGTTGATCTAGGATGTTAACAGCTTCACAAGTTGAATAATTGCGGCTTCAGTTAACATCATACTTTGAGTGGTCAGCTGTATTGCTTTCTAAAAAAATGTATTCAGTTAGAAGAGTATCATGGATAAAATAAAAATAATATAAATCACCAAACTGAGACAGATGTTGAAATGAATATTACTACAAATGACTACACTAAATTATTAGTTATAGGTAACATTTAAAATCCTAAGCAATGCTCAAACTACATAAAAAAAATTTAATATTACTATACAAATTGCAATTGAATCTTTAGTATCAAGTAGAATGTAAAATGCAAAAAGATATGAAGAAAAAAGAAATAACATTTGATAAGAAGAAATAATTGTGATAAGTCATAAATGATAGTAATAGTCCACCACTATTGTGGGGTAAATGTAAAATGTTACTTTAAGAAATAACTATTAAAAGAAATTTAAAATTTCAGATTATTCATATAGTAAACATTATCACCGTACATGTAATGTTATGAATCCATCTTGCTAATAACAATTAACACGTGTTGCATTAAATCAATAATAGGTTTCAATCATTTGACATTAAATCCACGAAAAAAACATCAATCGAAATAAGTCTATTTGAATAACATTAATATTTGTTACGGTTTAAAGTGGAAACTAATAATGAATAAATGTAGTAAAAAAAAAAAGATTTTAAACGAAAACTCTAGTTGCAAGAATGGCAATATCAAGATTCACGTGTTTATTGAACATTCAATTAGATAATTAACAATCTCAATTGATACGCTTCTATAATGTTAGTATCTAAAGTATATAATAACTATTACACGTACTATGAATAAAAACATTGATGTTTAAAAGAAAGTTCTCGTTCATTGTTGATCTAGGATGTTAACAGCTTCACAAGTTGAATAATTGCGTCTTCAGTTATCATCATACTTTGAGTGGCCAGCTGTATTGCTTTCTAAAAAAATGTATTCAGTTAGATGAGTATCATGGATAAAATAAAAATAATATAAATCACCAAACTGAGACAGATGTTGAAATGAATATTACTACAAATGACTACACTAAATTATTAGTTATAGGTAACAATTAAAATCCTAAGCAATGCTCAAACTACATAAAAAAAATTTAATATTACTATACAAATTGCAATTGAATCTTTAGTATCAAGTAGAATGTAAAATGCAAAAAGATATGAAGTAAAATGTAATAACATTTGATAAGAAGAAATAATTGTAATAGTCCACCACTATTGTGGGATAAATGTAAAATGTTACTTTAAGAAAAAACTATTAAAAAAAATTTAAAATTTCAGATTATTCATATAGTAGACATTATCACTGTACATGTACTGTTATGAATCCATCTTGCTAATAACAATTAACACGTGTTGCATTAAATCAATAATAGGTTTCAATCATTTGACATTAAATCCACGAAAAAAACATCAATCGAAATAAGTCTATTTGAATAACATTAATATTTGTTACGGTTTAAAGTGGAACCTAATAATGAATAAATGTAGTAAAAAAAAAAGATTTTAATCGAAAACTCTAGTTGCAAGAATGGCAATATCAAGATTCACGTGTTTATTGAACATTCAATTAGATTAATAACAATCTCAATTGATACTCTTTTATAATGATAGTGTCTAAAGTATATAATAACTATTACACGTACTATGAATAAAAACTTTGATGATTAAAAGTAAGTTCTCGTTCATTGTTGATCTAGGATGTTAACAGCTTCACAAGTTGAATAATTGCGGCTTCAGTTATCATCATACTTTGAGTGGTCAGCTGTATTGCTTTCTAAAAAAATGTATTCAGTTAGAAGAGTATCATGGATAAAATAAAAATAATATAAATCACCAAACTGAGACAGATGTTGAAATGAATATTACTACAAATGACTACACTAAATTATTAGTTATAGGTAACATTTAAAATCCTAAGCAATGCTCAAACTACATAAAAAAAATTTAATATTACTATACAAATTGCAATTGAATCTTTAGTATCAAGTAGAATGTAAAATGCAAAAAGATATGAAGTAAAATGTAATAACATTTGATAAGAAGAAATAATTGTAAAAGTCCACCACTATTGTGGGATAAATGTAAAATGTTACTTTAAGAAAAAACTATTAAAAAAAATTTAAAATTTCAGATTATTCATATAGTAGACATTATCACTGTACATGTAATGTTATGAATCCATCTTGCTAATAACAATTAACACGTGTTGCATTAAATCATTAATAGGTTTGAATCATTTGACATTAAATCCACGAAAAAAACATCAATCGAAATAAGTCTATTTGAATAACATTAATATTTGGTACGGTTTAAAGTGGAACCTAATAATGAATAAATGTAGTAAAAAAAATATCAAGATTCACGTGTTTATTGAACATTCAATTAGATAATTAACAATCTCAATTGATACGCTTCAATAATGTTAGTATCTAAAGTA
Source organism: Rhopalosiphum nymphaeae (assembly GCA_036289425.1). Classification (NCBI taxonomy): domain Eukaryota; kingdom Metazoa; phylum Arthropoda; class Insecta; order Hemiptera; family Aphididae; genus Rhopalosiphum; species Rhopalosiphum nymphaeae. Next base: position 8,759,759 of record JAZAQC010000007.1, on the reverse strand, counting down.
TATAATAACTATTACACGTACTATGAATAAAAACATTGATGTTTAAAAGAAAGTTCTCGTTCATTGTTGATCTAGGATGTTAACAGCTCCACAAGTTGAATAATTGCGTCTTCAGTTATCATCATACTTTGAGTGGTCAGCTGTATTGAATTCTAAAAAAATGTATTCAGTTAGATGAGTATCATGGATAAAATAAAAATAATATAAATCACCAAACTGAGACAGATGTTGAAATGAATATTACTACAAATGACTACACTAAATTATTAGTTATAGGTAACAATTAAAATCCTAAGCAATGCTCAAACTACATAAAAAAAATTTAATATTACTATACAAATTGCAATTGAATCTTTAGTATCAAGTAGAATGTAAAATGCAAAAAGATATGAAGTAAAATGTAATAACATTTGATAAGAAGAAATAATTGTAATAGTCCACCACTATTGTGGGATAAATGTAAAATGTTACTTTAAGAAAAAACTATTAAAAAAAATTTAAAATTTCAGATTATTCATATAGTAGACATTATCACTGTACATGTAATGTTATGAATCCATCTTGCTAATAACAATTAACACGTGTTGCATTAAATCAATAATAGGTTTCAATCATTTGACATTAAATCCACGAAAAAAACATCAATCGAAATAAGTCTATTTGAATAACATTAATATTTGTTACGGTTTAAAGTGGAACCTAATAATGAATAAATGTAGTAAAAAAAATATCAAGATTCACGTGTTTATTGAACATTCAATTAGATAATTAACAATCTCAATTGATACGCTTCAATAATGTTAGTATCTAAAGTATATAATAACTATTACACGTACTATGAATAAAAACATTGATGTTTAAAAGAAAGTTCTCGTTCATTGTTGATCTAGGATGTTAAAAGCTTCACAAGTTGAATAATTGCGTCTTCAGTTATCATCATACTTTGAGTGGTCAGCTGTATTGCTTTCTAAAAAAATGTATTCAGTTAGACGAGTATCATGGATAAAATAAAAATAATATAAATCACCAAACTGAGACAGATGTTGAAATGAATATTACTACAAATGACTACACTAAATTATTAGTTATAGGTAACAATTAAAATCCTAAGCAATGCTCAAACTACATAAAAAAAATTTAATATTACTATACAAATTGCAATTGAATCTTTAGTATCAAGTAGAATGTAAAATGCAAAAAGATATGAAGTAAAATGTAATAACATTTGATAAGAAGAAATAATTGTAATAGTCCACCACTATTGTGGGATAAATGTAAAATGTTACTTTAAGGAAAAACTATTAAAAAAAATTTAAAATTTCAGATTATTCATATAGTAGACATTATCACTGTACATGTAATGTTATGAATCCATCTTGCTAATAACAATTAACACGTGTTGCATTAAATCAATAATAGGTTTGAATCATTTGACATTAAATCCACGAAAAAAACATCAATCGAAATAAGTCTATTTGAATAACATTAATATTTGGTACGGTTTAAAGTGGAACCTAATAATGAATAAATGTAGTAAAAAAAATATCAAGATTCACGTGTTTATTGAACATTCAATTAGATAATTAACAATCTCAATTGATACGCTTCAATAATGTTAGTATCTAAAGTATATAATAACTATTACACGTACTATGAATAAAAACATTGATGTTTAAAAGAAAGTTCTCGTACATTGTTGATCTAGGATGTTAACAGCTTCACAAGTTGAATAATTGCGTCTTCAGTTATCATCATACTTTGAGTGGTCAGCTGTATTGCTTTCTAAAAAAATGTATTCAGTTAGATGAGTATCATGGATAAAATAAAAATAATATAAATCACCAAACTGAGACAGATGTTGAAATGAATATTACTACAAATGACTACACTAAATTATTAGTTATAGGTAACAATTAAAATCCTAAGCAATGCTCAAACTATATAAAAAAAATTTAATATTACTATACAAATTGCAATTGAATCTTTAGTATCAAGTAGAATGTAAAATGCAAAAAGATATGAAGTAAAATGTAATAACATTTGATAAGAAGAAATAATTGTAATAGTCCACCACTATTGTGGGATAAATGTAAAATGTTACTTTAAGAAAAAACTATTAAAAAAAATTTAAAATTTCAGATTATTCATATAGTAGACATTATCACTGTACATGTACTGTTATGAATCCATCTTGCTAATAACAATTAACACGTGTTGCATTAAATCAATAATAGGTTTGAATCATTTGACATTAAATCCACGAAAAAAACATCAATCGAAATAAGTCTATTTGAATAACATTAATATTTGGTACGGTTTAAAGTGGAACCTAATAATGAATAAATGTAGTAAAAAAAATATCAAGATTCACGTGTTTATTGAACATTCAATTAGATAATTAACAATCTCAATTGATACGCTTCTATAATGTTAGTATCTAAAGTATATAATAACTATTACACGTACTATGAATAAAAACATTGATGTTTAAAAGAAAGTTCTCGTTCATTGTTGATCTAGGATGTTAACAGCTTCACAAGTTGAATAATTGCGGCTTCAGTTATCATCATACTTTGAGTGGTCAGCTGTATTGCTTTCTAAAAAAATGTATTCAGTTAGAAGAGTATCATGGATAAAATAAAAATAATATAAATCACCAAACTGAGACAGATGTTGAAATGAATATTACTACAAATGACTACACTAAATTATTAGTTATAGGTAACAATTAAAATCCTAAGCAATGCTCAAACTACATAAAAAAAATTTAATATTAATATACAAATTGCAATTGAATCTTTAGTATCAAGTAGAATGTAAAATGCAAAAAGATATGAAGTAAAAAGTAATAACATTTGATAAGAAGAAATAATTGTGATAAGTCATAAATGATAGTGATAGTCCACCACTATTGTGGGATAAATGTAAAATGTTACATTAAGAAATAACTATTAAAATAAATTTAAAATTTCAGATTATTCATATAGTATACATTATCAATGTTTATGTAATGTTATGAATCCATCTTGCTAATAACAATTAACACGTGTTGCATTAAATCAATAATAGGTTTCAATCATTTGACATTAAATCCACGAAAAAAACATCAATCGAAATAAGTCTATTTGAATAACATTAATATTTGTTACGGTTTAAAGTGGAACCTAATAATGAATAAATGTAGTAAAAAAAAAAAGATTTTAATTGAAAACTCTAGTTGCAAGAATGGCAATATCAAGATTCACGTGTTTATTGAACATTCAATTAGATAATTAACAATCTCAATTGATACGCTTCTATAATGTTAGTATCTAAAGTATATAATAACTATTACACGTACTATGAATAAAAACATTGATGTTTAAAAGAAAGTTCTCGTTCATTGTTGATCTAGGATGTTAACAGCTCCACAAGTTGAATAATTGCGTCTTCAGTTATCATCATACTTTGAGTGGTCAGCTGTATTGAATTCTAAAAAAATGTATTCAGTTAGATGAGTATCATGGATAAAATAAAAATAATATAAATCACCAAACTGAGACAGATGTTGAAATGAATATTACTACAAATGACTACACTAAATTATTAGTTATAGGTAACAATTAAAATCCTAAGCAATGCTCAAACTACATAAAAAAAATTTAATATTACTATACAAATTGCAATTGAATCTTTAGTATCAAGTAGAATGTAAAATGCAAAAAGATATGAAGTAAAATGTAATAACATTTGATAAGAAGAAATAATTGTAATAGTCCACCACTATTGTGGGATAAATGTAAAATGTTACTTTAAGAAAAAACTATTAAAAAAAATTTAAAATTTCAGATTATTCATATAGTAGACATTATCACTGTACATGTAATGTTATGAATCCATCTTGCTAATAACAATTAACACGTGTTGCATTAAATCAATAATAGGTTTCAATCATTTGACATTAAATCCACGAAAAAAACATCAATCGAAATAAGTCTATTTGAATAACATTAATATTTGTTACGGTTTAAAGTGGAACCTAATAATGAATAAATGTAGTAAAAAAAATATCAAGATTCACGTGTTTATTGAACATTCAATTAGATAATTAACAATCTCAATTGATACGCTTCAATAATGTTAGTATCTAAAGTATATAATAACTATTACACGTACTATGAATAAAAACATTGATGTTTAAAAGAAAGTTCTCGTTCATTGTTGATCTAGGATGTTAACAGCTTCACAAGTTGAATAATTGCGTCTTCAGTTATCATCATAATTTGAGTGGTCAGCTGTATTGCTTTCTAAAAAAATGTATTCAGTTAGATGAGTATCATGGATAAAATAAAAATAATATAAATCACCAAACTGAGACAGATGTTGAAATGAATATTACTACAAATGACTACACTAAATTATTAGTTATAGGTAACAATTAAAATCCTAAGCAATGCTCAAACTACATAAAAAAAATTTAATATTACTATACAAATTGCAATTGAATCTTTAGTATCAAGTAGAATGTAAAATGCAAAAAGATATGAAGTAAAATGTAATAACATTTGATAAGAAGAAATAATTGTAATAGTCCACCACTATTGTGGGATAAATGTAAAATGTTACTTTAAGGAAAAACTATTAAAAAAAATTTAAAATTTCAGATTATTCATATAGTAGACATTATCACTGTACATGTAATGTTATGAATCCATCTTGCTAATAACAATTAACACGTGTTGCATTAAATCAATAATAGGTTTGAATCATTTGACATTAAATCCACGAAAAAAACATCAATCGAAATAAGTCTATTTGAATAACATTAATATTTGGTACGGTTTAAAGTGGAACCTAATAATGAATAAATGTAGTAAAAAAAATATCAAGATTCACGTGTTTATTGAACATTCAATTAGATAATTAACAATCTCAATTGATACGCTTCAATAATGTTAGTATCTAAAGTATATAATAACTATTACACGTACTATGAATAAAAACATTGATGTTTAAAAGAAAGTTCTCGTACATTGTTGATCTAGGATGTTAACAGCTTCACAAGTTGAATAATTGCGTCTTCAGTTATCATCATACTTTGAGTGGTCAGCTGTATTGCTTTCTAAAAAAATGTATTCAGTTAGATGAGTATCATGGATAAAATAAAAATAATATAAATCACCAAACTGAGACAGATGTTGAAATGAATATTACTACAAATGACTACACTAAATTATTAGTTATAGGTAACAATTAAAATCCTAAGCAATGCTCAAACTATATAAAAAAAATTTAATATTACTATACAAATTGCAATTGAATCTTTAGTATCAAGTAGAATGTAAAATGCAAAAAGATATGAAGTAAAATGTAATAACATTTGATAAGAAGAAATAATTGTAATAGTCCACCACTATTGTGGGATAAATGTAAAATGTTACTTTAAGAAAAAACTATTAAAAAAAATTTAAAATTTCAGATTATTCATATAGTAGACATTATCACTGTACATGTACTGTTATGAATCCATCTTGCTAATAACAATTAACACGTGTTGCATTAAATCAATAATAGGTTTGAATCATTTGACATTAAATCCACGAAAAAAACATCAATCGAAATAAGTCTATTTGAATAACATTAATATTTGGTACGGTTTAAAGTGGAACCTAATAATGAATAAATGTAGTAAAAAAAATATCAAGATTCACGTGTTTATTGAACATTCAATTAGATAATTAACAATCTCAATTGATACGCTTCTATAATGTTAGTATCTAAAGTATATAATAACTATTACACGTACTATGAATAAAAACATTGATGTTTAAAAGAAAGTTCTCGTTCATTGTTGATCTAGGATGTTAACAGCTTCACAAGTTGAATAATTGCGGCTTCAGTTATCATCATACTTTGAGTGGTCAGCTGTATTGCTTTCTAAAAAAATGTATTCAGTTAGAAGAGTATCATGGATAAAATAAAAATAATATAAATCACCAAACTGAGACAGATGTTGAAATGAATATTACTACAAATGACTACACTAAATTATTAGTTATAGGTAACAATTAAAATCCTAAGCAATGCTCAAACTACATAAAAAAAATTTAATATTAATATACAAATTGCAATTGAATCTTTAGTATCAAGTAGAATGTAAAATGCAAAAAGATATGAAGTAAAAAGTAATAACATTTGATAAGAAGAAATAATTGTGATAAGTCATAAATGATAGTGATAGTCCACCACTATTGTGGGATAAATGTAAAATGTTACATTAAGAAATAACTATTAAAATAAATTTAAAATTTCAGATTATTCATATAGTATACATTATCAATGTTTATGTAATGTTATGAATCCATCTTGCTAATAACAATTAACACGTGTTGCATTAAATCAATAATAGGTTTCAATCATTTGACATTAAATCCACGAAAAAAACATCAATCGAAATAAGTCTATTTGAATAACATTAATATTTGTTACGGTTTAAAGTGGAACCTAATAATGAATAAATGTAGTAAAAAAAAAAAGATTTTAATTGAAAACTCTAGTTGCAAGAATGGCAATATCAAGATTCACGTGTTTATTGAACATTCAATTAGATAATTAACAATCTCAATTGATACGCTTCTATAATGTTAGTATCTAAAGTATATAATAACTATTACACGTATTATGAATAAAAACATTGATGTTTAAAGGAAAGTTCTCGTTCATTGTTGATCTAGGATGTTAACAGCTCCACAAGTTGAATAATTGCGTCTTCAGTTATCATCATACTTTGAGTGGTCAGCTGTATTGAATTCTAAAAAAATGTATTCAGTTAGATGAGTATCATGGATAAAATAAAAATAATATAAATCACCAAACTGAGACAGATGTTGAAATGAATATTACTACAAATGACTACACTAAATTATTAGTTATAGGTAACAATTAAAATCCTAAGCAATGCTCAAACTACATAAAAAAAATTTAATATTACTATACAAATTGCAATTGAATCTTTAGTATCAAGTAGAATGTAAAATGCAAAAAGATATGAAGTAAAATGTAATAACATTTGATAAGAAGAAATAATTGTAATAGTCCACCACTATTGTGGGATAAATGTAAAATGTTACTTTAAGAAAAAACTATTAAAAAAAATTTAAAATTTCAGATTATTCATTTAGTAGACATTATCACTGTACATGTAATGTTATGAATCCATCTTGCTAATAACAATTAACACGTGTTGCATTAAATCAATAATAGGTTTGAATCATTTGACATTAAATCCACGAAAAAAACATCAATCGAAATAAGTCTATTTGAATAACATTAATATTTGGTACGGTTTAAAGTGGAACCTAATAATGAATAAATGTAGTAAAAAAAATATCAAGATTCACGTGTTTATTGAACATTCAATTAGATAATTAACAATCTCAATTGATACGCTTCTATAATGTTAGTATCTAAAGTATATAATAACTATTACACGTACTATGAATAAAAACATTGATGTTTAAAAGAAAGTTCTCGTTCATTGTTGATCTAGGATGTTAACAGCTTCACAAGTTGAATAATTGCGGCTTCAGTTATCATCATACTTTGAGTGGTCAGCTGTATTGCTTTCTAAAAAAATGTATTCAGTTAGAAGAGTATCATGGATAAAATAAAAATAATATAAATCACCAAACTGAGACAGATGTTGAAATGAATATTACTACAAATGACTACACTAAATTATTAGTTATAGGTAACAATTAAAATCCTAAGCAATGCTCAAACTACATAAAAAAAATTTAATATTAATATACAAATTGCAATTGAATCTTTAGTATCAAGTAGAATGTAAAATGCAAAAAGATATGAAGTAAAAAGTAATAACATTTGATAAGAAGAAATAATTGTGATAAGTCATAAATGATAGTGATAGTCCACCACTATTGTGGGATAAATGTAAAATGTTACATTAAGAAATAACTATTAAAATAAATTTAAAATTTCAGATTATTCATATAGTATACATTATCAATGTTTATGTAATGTTATGAATCCATCTTGCTAATAACAATTAACACGTGTTGCATTAAATCAATAATAGGTTTCAATCATTTGACATTAAATCCACGAAAAAAACATCAATCGAAATAAGTCTATTTGAATAACATTAATATTTGTTACGGTTTAAAGTGGAACCTAATAATGAATAAATGTAGTAAAAAAAAAAAGATTTTAATTGAAAACTCTAGTTGCAAGAATGGCAATATCAAGATTCACGTGTTTATTGAACATTCAATTAGATAATTAACAATCTCAATTGATACGCTTCTATAATGTTAGTATCTAAAGTATATAATAACTATTACACGTATTATGAATAAAAACATTGATGTTTAAAGGAAAGTTCTCGTTCATTGTTGATCTAGGATGTTAACAGCTCCACAAGTTGAATAATTGCGTCTTCAGTTATCATCATACTTTGAGTGGTCAGCTGTATTGAATTCTAAAAAAATGTATTCAGTTAGATGAGTATCATGGATAAAATAAAAATAATATAAATCACCAAACTGAGACAGATGTTGAAATGAATATTACTACAAATGACTACACTAAATTATTAGTTATAGGTAACAATTAAAATCCTGAGCAATGCTCAAACTACATAAAAAAAATTTAATATTACTATACAAATTGCAATTGAATCTTTAGTATCAAGTAGAATGTAAAATGCAAAAAGATATGAAGTAAAATGTAATAACATTTGATAAGAAGAAATAATTGTAATAGTCCACCACTATTGTGGGATAAATGTAAAATGTTACTTTAAGAAAAAACTATTAAAAAAAATTTAAAATTTCAGATTATTCATATAGTAGACATTATCACTGTACATGTACTGTTATGAATCCATCTTGCTAATAACAATTAACACGTGTTGCATTAAATCAATAATAGGTTTCAATCATTTGACATTAAATCCACGAAAAAAACATCAATCGAAATAAGTCTATTTGAATAACATTAATATTTGTTACGGTTTAAAGTGGAACCTAATAATGAATAAATGTAGTAAAAAAAAAAGATTTTAATCGAAAACTCTAGTTGCAAGAATGGCAATATCAAGATTCACGTGTTTATTGAACATTCAATTAGATTAATAACAATCTCAATTGATACTCTTTTATAATGATAGTGTCTAAAGTATATAATAACTATTACACGTACTATGAATAAAAACATTGATGTTTAAAAGAAAGTTCTCGTTCATTGTTGATCTAGGATGTTAACAGCTCCACAAGTTGAATAATTGCGTCTTCAGTTATCATCATACTTTGAGTGGTCAGCTGTATTGAATTCTAAAAAAATGTATTCAGTTAGATGAGTATCATGGATAAAATAAAAATAATATAAATCACCAAACTGAGACAGATGTTGAAATGAATATTACTACAAATGACTACACTAAATTATTAGTTATAGGTAACAATTAAAATCCTAAGCAATGCTCAAACTACATAAAAAAAATTTAATATTACTATACAAATTGCAATTGAATCTTTAGTATCAAGTAGAATGTAAAATGCAAAAAGATATGAAGTAAAATGTAATAACATTTGATAAGAAGAAATAATTGTAATAGTCCACCACTATTGTGGGATAAATGTAAAATGTTACTTTAAGAAAAAACTATTAAAAAAAATTTAAAATTTCAGATTATTCATATAGTAGACATTATCACTGTACATGTAATGTTATGAATCCATCTTGCTAATAACAATTAACACGTGTTGCATTAAATCAATAATAGGTTTCAATCATTTGACATTAAATCCACGAAAAAAACATCAATCGAAATAAGTCTATTTGAATAACATTAATATTTGTTACGGTTTAAAGTGGAACCTAATAATGAATAAATGTAGTAAAAAAAATATCAAGATTCACGTGTTTATTGAACATTCAATTAGATAATTAACAATCTCAATTGATACGCTTCAATAATGTTAGTATCTAAAGTATATAATAACTATTACACGTACTATGAATAAAAACATTGATGTTTAAAAGAAAGTTCTCGTTCATTGTTGATCTAGGATGTTAACAGCTTCACAAGTTGAATAATTGCGTCTTCAGTTATCATCATAATTTGAGTGGTCAGCTGTATTGCTTTCTAAAAAAATGTATTCAGTTAGATGAGTATCATGGATAAAATAAAAATAATATAAATCACCAAACTGAGACAGATGTTGAAATGAATATTACTACAAATGACTACACTAAATTATTAGTTATAGGTAACAATTAAAATCCTAAGCAATGCTCAAACTACATAAAAAAAATTTAATATTACTATACAAATTGCAATTGAATCTTTAGTATCAAGTAGAATGTAAAATGCAAAAAGATATGAAGTAAAATGTAATAACATTTGATAAGAAGAAATAATTGTAATAGTCCACCACTATTGTGGGATAAATGTAAAATGTTACTTTAAGGAAAAACTATTAAAAAAAATTTAAAATTTCAGATTATTCATATAGTAGACATTATCACTGTACATGTAATGTTATGAATCCATCTTGCTAATAACAATTAACACGTGTTGCATTAAATCAATAATAGGTTTGAATCATTTGACATTAAATCCACGAAAAAAACATCAATCGAAATAAGTCTATTTGAATAACATTAATATTTGGTACGGTTTAAAGTGGAACCTAATAATGAATAAATGTAGTAAAAAAAATATCAAGATTCACATGTTTATTGAACATTCAATTAGATAATTAACAATCTCAATTGATACGCTTCAATAATGTTAGTATCTAAAGTATATAATAACTATTACACGTACTATGAATAAAAACATTGATGTTTAAAAGAAAGTTCTCGTACATTGTTGATCTAGGATGTTAACAGCTTCACAAGTTGAATAATTGCGTCTTCAGTTATCATCATACTTTGAGTGGTCAGCTGTATTGCTTTCTAAAAAAATGTATTCAGTTAGATGAGTATCATGGATAAAATAAAAATAATATAAATCACCAAACTGAGACAGATGTTGAAATGAATATTACTACAAATGACTACACTAAATTATTAGTTATAGGTAACAATTAAAATCCTAAGCAATGCTCAAACTATATAAAAAAAATTTAATATTACTATACAAATTGCAATTGAATCTTTAGTATCAAGTAGAATGTAAAATGCAAAAAGATATGAAGTAAAATGTAATAACATTTGATAAGAAGAAATAATTGTAATAGTCCACCACTATTGTGGGATAAATGTAAAATGTTACTTTAAGAAAAAACTATTAAAAAAAATTTAAAATTTCAGATTATTCATATAGTAGACATTATCACTGTACATGTACTGTTATGAATCCATCTTGCTAATAACAATTAACACGTGTTGCATTAAATCAATAATAGGTTTGAATCATTTGACATTAAATCCACGAAAAAAACATCAATCGAAATAAGTCTATTTGAATAACATTAATATTTGGTACGGTTTAAAGTGGAACCTAATAATGAATAAATGTAGTAAAAAAAATATCAAGATTCACGTGTTTATTGAACATTCAATTAGATAATTAACAATCTCAATTGATACGCTTCTATAATGTTAGTATCTAAAGTATATAATAACTATTACACGTACTATGAATAAAAACATTGATGTTTAAAAGAAAGTTCTCGTTCATTGTTGATCTAGGATGTTAACAGCTTCACAAGTTGAATAATTGCGGCTTCAGTTATCATCATACTTTGAGTGGTCAGCTGTATTGCTTTCTAAAAAAATGTATTCAGTTAGAAGAGTATCATGGATAAAATAAAAATAATATAAATCACCAAACTGAGACAGATGTTGAAATGAATATTACTACAAATGACTACACTAAATTATTAGTTATAGGTAACAATTAAAATCCTAAGCAATGCTCAAACTACATAAAAAAAATTTAATATTAATATACAAATTGCAATTGAATCTTTAGTATCAAGTAGAATGTAAAATGCAAAAAGATATGAAGTAAAAAGTAATAACATTTGATAAGAAGAAATAATTGTGATAAGTCATAAATGATAGTGATAGTCCACCACTATTGTGGGATAAATGTAAAATGTTACATTAAGAAATAACTATTAAAATAAATTTAAAATTTCAGATTATTCATATAGTATACATTATCAATGTTTATGTAATGTTATGAATCCATCTTGCTAATAACAATTAACACGTGTTGCATTAAATCAATAATAGGTTTCAATCATTTGACATTAAATCCACGAAAAAAACATCAATCGAAATAAGTCTATTTGAATAACATTAATATTTGTTACGGTTTAAAGTGGAACCTAATAATGAATAAATGTAGTAAAAAAAAAAAGATTTTAATTGAAAACTCTAGTTGCAAGAATGGCAATATCAAGATTCACGTGTTTATTGAACATTCAATTAGATAATTAACAATCTCAATTGATACGCTTCTATAATGTTAGTATCTAAAGTATATAATAACTATTACACGTATTATGAATAAAAACATTGATGTTTAAAGGAAAGTTCTCGTTCATTGTTGATCTAGGATGTTAACAGCTCCACAAGTTGAATAATTGCGTCTTCAGTTATCATCATACTTTGAGTGGTCAGCTGTATTGAATTCTAAAAAAATGTATTCAGTTAGATGAGTATCATGGATAAAATAAAAATAATATAAATCACCAAACTGAGACAGATGTTGAAATGAATATTACTACAAATGACTACACTAAATTATTAGTTATAGGTAACAATTAAAATCCTAAGCAATGCTCAAACTACATAAAAAAAATTTAATATTACTATACAAATTGCAATTGAATCTTTAGTATCAAGTAGAATGTAAAATGCAAAAAGATATGAAGTAAAATGTAATAACATTTGATAAGAAGAAATAATTGTAATAGTCCACCACTATTGTGGGATAAATGTAAAATGTTACTTTAAGAAAAAACTATTAAAAAAAATTTAAAATTTCAGATTATTCATACAGTAGACATTATCACTGTACATGTAATGTTATGAATCCATCTTGCTAATAACAATTAACACGTGTTGCATTAAATCAATAATAGGTTTGAATCATTTGACATTAAATCCACGAAAAAAACATCAATCGAAATAAGTCTATTTGAATAACATTAATATTTGGTACGGTTTAAAGTGGAACCTAATAATGAATAAATGTAGTAAAAAAAATATCAAGATTCACGTGTTTATTGAACATTCAATTAGATAATTAACAATCTCAATTGATACGCTTCTATAATGTTAGTATCTAAAGTATATAATAACTATTACACGTACTATGAATAAAAACATTGATGTTTAAATGATAGTTCTCGTTCATTGTTGATCTAGGATGTTAACAGCTCCACAAGTTGAATAATTGCGTCTTCAGTTATCATCATACTTTGAGTGGTCAGCTGTATTGCTTTCTAAAAAAATGTATTCAGTTAGATGAGTATCATGGATAAAATAAAAATAATATAAATCACCAAACTGAGACAGATGTTGAAATGAATATTACTACAAATGACTACACTAAATTATTAGTTATAGGTAACAATTAAAATCCTAAGCAATGCTCAAACTACATAAAAAAAATTTAATATTACTATACAAATTGCAATTGAATCTTTAGTATCAAGTAGAATGTAAAATGCAAAAAGATATGAAGTAAAATGTAATAACATTTGATAAGAAGAAATAATTGTAATAGTCCACCACTATTGTGGGATAAATGTAAAATGTTACTTTAAGAAAAAACTATTAAAAAAAATTTAAAATTTCAGATTATTCATATAGTAGACATTATCACTGTACATGTAATGTTATGAATCCATCTTGCTAATAACAATTAACACGTGTTGCATTAAATCAATAATAGGTTTGAATCATTTGACATTAAATCCACGAAAAAAACATCAATCGAAATAAGTCTATTTGAATAACATTAATATTTGGTACGGTTTAAAGTGGAACCTAATAATGAATAAATGTAGTAAAAAAAATATCAAGATTCACGTGTTTATTGAACATTCAATTAGATAATTAACAATCTCAATTGATACGCTTCTATAATGTTAGTATCTAAAGTATATAATAACTATTACACGTACTATGAATAAAAACATTGATGTTTAAAAGAAAGTTCTCGTTCATTGTTGATCTAGGATGTTAAAAGCTTCACAAGTTGAATAATTGCGTCTTCAGTTATCATCATACTTTGAGTGGTCAGCTGTATTGCTTTCTAAAAAAATGTATTCAGTTAGACGAGTATCATGGATAAAATAAAAATAATATAAATCACCAAACTGAGACAGATGTTGAAATGAATATTACTACAAATGACTACACTAAATTATTAGTTATAGGTAACAATTAAAATCCTAAGCAATGCTCAAACTACATAAAAAAAATTTAATATTACTATACAAATTGCAATTGAATCTTTAGTATCAAGTAGAATGTAAAATGCAAAAAGATATGAAGTAAAATGTAATAACATTTGATAAGAAGAAATAATTGTAATAGTCCACCACTATTGTGGGATAAATGTAAAATGTTACTTTAAGAAAAAACTATTAAAAAAAATTTAAAATTTCAGATTATTCATATAGTAGACATTATCACTGTACATGTAATGTTATGAATCCATCTTGCTAATAATAATTAACACGTGTTGCATTAAATCAATAATAGGATTGAATCATTTGACATTAAATCCACGAAAAAAACATCAATCGAAATAAGTCTATTTGAATAACATTAATATTTGGTACGGTTTAAAGTGGAACCTAATAATGAATAAATGTAGTAAAAAAAATATCAAGATTCACATGTTTATTGAACATTCAATTAGATAATTAACAATCTCAATTGATACGCTTCTATAATGTTAGTATCTAAAGTATATAATAACTATTACACGTACTATGAATAAAAACATTGATGTTTAAAAGAAAGTTCTCGTTCATTGTTGATCTAGGATGTTAACAGCTTCACAAGTTGAATAATTGCGTCTTCAGTTATCATCATACTTTGAGTGTTCAGCTGTATTGCTTTCTAAAAAAATGTATTCAGTTAGATGAGTATCATGGATAAAATAAAAATAATATAAATCACCAAACTGAGACAGATGTTGAAATGAATATTACTACAAATGACTACACTAAATTATTAGTTATAGGTAACAATTAAAATCCTAAGCAATGCTCAAACTACATAAAAAAAATTTAATATTAATATACAAATTGCAATTGAATCTTTAGTATCAAGTAGAATGTAAAATGCAAAAAGATATGAAGTAAAATGTAATAACATTTGATAAGAAGAAATAATTGTGATAAGTCATAAATGATAGTGATAGTCCACCACTATTGTGGGATAAATGTAAAATGTTACATTAAGAAATAACTATTAAAATAAATTTAAAATTTCAGATTATTCATATAGTATACATTATCAATGTTTATGTAATGTTATGAATCCATCTTGCTAATAACAATTAACACGTGTTGCATTAAATCAATAATAGGTTTCAATCATTTGACATTAAATCCACGAAAAAAACATCAATCGAAATAAGTCTATTTGAATAACATTAATATTTGTTACGGTTTAAAGTGGAACCTAATAATGAATAAATGTAGTAAAAAAAAAAAGATTTTAATTGAAAACTCTAGTTGCAAGAATGGCAATATCAAGATTCACGTGTTTATTGAACATTCAATTAGATAATTAACAATCTCAATTGATACGCTTCTATAATGTAAGTATCTAAAGTATATAATAACTATTACACGTATTATGAATAAAAACATTGATGTTTAAAGGAAAGTTCTCGTTCATTGTTGATCTAGGATGTTAACAGCTCCACAAGTTGAATAATTGCGTCTTCAGTTATCATCATACTTTGAGTGGTCAGCTGTATTGAATTCTAAAAAAATGTATTCAGTTAGATGAGTATCATGGATAAAATAAAAATAATATAAATCACCAAACTGAGACAGATGTTGAAATGAATATTACTACAAATGACTACACTAAATTATTAGTTATAGGTAACAATTAAAATCCTGAGCAATGCTCAAACTACATAAAAAAAATTTAATATTACTATACAAATTGCAATTGAATCTTTAGTATCAAGTAGAATGTAAAATGCAAAAAGATATGAAGTAAAATGTAATAACATTTGATAAGAAGAAATAATTGTAATAGTCCACCACTATTGTGGGATAAATGTAAAATGTTACTTTAAGAAAAAACTATTAAAAAAAATTTAAAATTTCAGATTATTCATATAGTAGACATTATCACTGTACATGTAATGTTATGAATCCATCTTGCTAATAACAATTAACACGTGTTGCATTAAATCAATAATAGGTTTCAATCATTTGACATTAAATCCACGAAAAAAACATCAATCGAAATAAGTCTATTTGAATAACATTAATATTTGTTACGGTTTAAAGTGGAACCTAATAATGAATAAATGTAGTAAAAAAAAAAAGATTTTAATCGAAAACTCTAGTTGCAAGAATGGCAATATCAAGATTCACGTGTTTATTGAACATTCAATTAGATAATTAACAATCTCAATTGATACGCTTCTATAATGTTAGTATCTAAAGTATATAATAACTATTACACGCACTATGAATAAAAACATTGATGTTTAAAAGAAAGTTCTCGTTCATTGTTGATCTAGGATGTTAACAGCTTCACAAGTTGAATAATTGCGTCTTCAGTTATCATCATACTTTGAGTGGTCAGCTGTATTGCTTTCTAAAAAAATGTATTCAGTTAGATGAGTATCATGGATAAAATAAAAATAATATAAATCACCAAACTGAGACAGATGTTGAAATGAATATTACTACAAATGACTACACTAAATTATTAGTTATAGGTAACAATTAAAATCCTAAGCAATGCTCAAACTACATAAAAAAAATTTAATATTACTATACAAATTGCAATTGAATCTTTAGTATCAAGTAGAATGTAAAATGCAAAAAGATATGAAGTAAAATGTAATAACATTTGATAAGAAGAAATAATTGTAATAGTCCACCACTATTGTGGGATAAATGTAAAATGTTACTTTAAGAAAAAACTATTAAAAAAAATTTAAAATTTCAGATTATTCATATAGTAGACATTATCACTGTACATGTAATGTTATGAATCCATCTTGCTAATAACAATTAACACGTGTTGCATTAAATCAATAATAGGTTTGAATCATTTGACATTAAATCCACGAAAAAAACATCAATCGAAATAAGTCTATTTGAATAACATTAATATTTGGTACGGTTTAAAGTGGAACCTAATAATGAATAAATGTAGTAAAAAAAATATCAAGATTCACGTGTTTATTGAACATTCAATTAGATAATTAACAATCTCAATTGATACGCTTCTATAATGTTAGTATCTAAAGTATATAATAACTATTACACGTACTATGAATAAAAACATTGATGTTTAAATGATAGTTCTCGTTCATTGTTGATCTAGGATGTTAACAGCTTCACAAGTTGAATAATTGCGTCTTCAGTTATCATCATACTTTGAGTGGTCAGCTGTATTGCTTTCTAAAAAAATGTATTCAGTTAGATGAGTATCATGGATAAAATAAAAATAATATAAATCACCAAACTGAGACAGATGTTGAAATGAATATTACTACAAATGACTACACTAAATTATTAGTTATAGTTAACAATTAAAATCCTAAGCAATGCTCAAACTACATAAAAAAAATTTAATATTACTATACAAATTGCAATTGAATCTTTAGTATCAAGTAGAATGTAAAATGCAAAAAGATATGAAGTAAAATGTAATAACATTTGATAAGAAGAAATAATTGTAATAGTCCACCACTATTGTGGGATAAATGTAAAATGTTACTTTAAGAAAAAACTATTAAAAAAAATTTAAAATTTCAGATTATTCATATAGTAGACATTATCACTGTACATGTAATGTTATGAATCCATCTTGCTAATAACAATTAACACGTGTTGCATTAAATCAATAATAGGTTTGAATCATTTTACATTAAATCCACGAAAAAAACATCAATCGAAATAAGTCTATTTGAATAACATTAATATTTGGTACGGTTTAAAGTGGAACCTAATAATGAATAAATGTAGTAAAAAAAATATCAAGATTCACGTGTTTATTGAACATTCAATTAGATAATTAACAATCTCCATTGATACGCTTCTATAATGTTAGTATCTAAAGTATATAATAACTATTACACGTACTATGAATAAAAACATTGATGTTTAAATGAAAGTTCTCGTTCATTGTTGATCTAGGATGTTAACAGCTTCACAAGTTGAATAATTGCGTCTTCAGTTATCATCATACTTTGAGTGGTCAGCTGTATTGCTTTCTAAAAAAATGTATTCAGTTAGATGAGTATCATGGATAAAATAAAAATAACATAAATCACCAAACTGAGACAGATGTTGAAATGAATATTACTACAAATGACTACACTAAATTATTAGTTATAGGTAACAATTAAAATCCTAAGCAATGCTCAAACTACATAAAAAAAATTTAATATTAATATACAAATTGCAATTGAATCTTTAGTATCAAGTAGAATGTAAAATGCAAAAAGATATGAAGTAAAAAGTAATAACATTTGATAAGAAGAAATAATTGTGATAAGTCATAAATGATAGTGATAGTCCACCACTATTGTGGGATAAATGTAAAATGTTACATTAAGAAATAACTATTAAAATAAATTTAAAATTTCAGATTATTCATATAGTATACATTATCAATGTTTATGTAATGTTATGAATCCATCTTGCTAATAACAATTAACACGTGTTGCATTAAATCAATAATAGGTTTCAATCATTTGACATTAAATCAACGAAAAAAACATCAATCGAAATAAGTCTATTTGAATAACATTAATATTTGTTACGGTTTAAAGTGGAACCTAATAATGAATAAATGTAGTAAAAAAAAAAGATTTTAATTGAAAACTCTAGTTGCAAGAATGGCAATATCAAGATTCACGTGTTTATTGAACATTCAATTAGATAATTAACAATCTCAATTGATACGCTTCTATAATGTTAGTATCTAAAGTATATAATAACTATTACACGTATTATGAATAAAAACATTGATGTTTAAAGGAAAGTTCTCGTTCATTGTTGATCTAGGATGTTAACAGCTCCACAAGTTGAATAATTGCGTCTTCAGTTATCATCATACTTTGAGTGGTCAGCTGTATTGAATTCTAAAAAAATGTATTCAGTTAGATGAGTATCATGGATAAAATAAAAATAATATAAATCACCAAACTGAGACAGATGTTGAAATGAATATTACTACAAATGACTACACTAAATTATTAGTTATAGGTAACAATTAAAATCCTAAGCAATGCTCAAACTACATAAAAAAAATTTAATATTACTATACAAATTGCAATTGAATCTTTAGTATCAAGTAGAATGTAAAATGCAAAAAGATATGAAGTAAAATGTAATAACATTTGATAAGAAGAAATAATTGTAATAGTCCACCACTATTGTGGGATAAATGTAAAATGTTACTTTAAGAAAAAACTATTAAAAAAAATTTAAAATTTCAGATTATTCATATAGTAGACATTATCACTGTACATGTAATGTTATGAATCCATCTTGCTAATAACAATTAACACGTGTTGCATTAAATCAATAATAGGTTTGAATCATTTGACATTAAATCCACGAAAAAAACATCAATCGAAATAAGTCTATTTGAATAACATTAATATTTGGTACGGTTTAAAGTGGAACCTAATAATGAATAAATGTAGTAAAAAAAATATCAAGATTCACGTGTTTATTGAACATTCAATTAGATAATTAACAATCTCAATTGATACGCTTCTATAATGTTAGTATCTAAAGTATATAATAACTATTACACGTACTATGAATAAAAACATTGATGTTTAAATGATAGTTCTCGTTCATTGTTGATCTAGGATGTTAACAGCTTCACAAGTTGAATAATTGCGTCTTCAGTTATCATCATACTTTGAGTGGTCAGCTGTATTGCTTTCTAAAAAAATGTATTCAGTTAGATGAGTATCATGGATAAAATAAAAATAATATAAATCACCAAACTGAGACAGATGTTGAAATGAATATTACTACAAATGACTACACTAAATTATTAGTTATAGGTAACAATTAAAATCCTAAGCAATGCTCAAACTACATAAAAAAAATTTAATATTACTATACAAATTGCAATTGAATCTTTAGTATCAAGTAGAATGTAAAATGCAAAAAGATATGAAGTAAAATGTAATAACATTTGATAAGAAGAAATAATTGTAATAGTCCACCACTATTGTGGGATAAATGTAAAATGTTACTTTAAGAAAAAACTATTAAAAAAAATTTAAAATTTCAGATTATTCATATAGTAGACATTATCACTGTACATGTAATGTTATGAATCCATCTTGCTAATAACAATTAACACGTGTTGCATTAAATCAATAATAGGTTTGAATCATTTGACATTAAATCCACGAAAAAAACATCAATCGAAATAAGTCTATTTGAATAACATTAATATTTGGTACGGTTTAAAGTGGAACCTAATAATGAATAAATGTAGTAAAAAAAATATCAAGATTCACGTGTTTATTGAACATTCAATTAGATAATTAACAATCTCAATTGATACGCTTCTATAATGTTAGTATCTAAAGTATATAATAACTATTACACGTACTATGAATAAAAACATTGATGTTTAAAAGAAAGTTCTCGTTCATTGTTGATCTAGGATGTTAAAAGCTTCACAAGTTGAATAATTGCGTCTTCAGTTATCATCATACTTTGAGTGGTCAGCTGTATTGCTTTCTAAAAAAATGTATTCAGTTAGACGAGTATCATGGATAAAATAAAAATAATATAAATCACCAAACTGAGACAGATGTTGAAATGAATATTACTACAAATGACTACACTAAATTATTAGTTATAGGTAACAATTAAAATCCTAAGCAATGCTCAAACTACATAAAAAAAATTTAATATTACTATACAAATTGCAATTGAATCTTTAGTATCAAGTAGAATGTAAAATGCAAAAAGATATGAAGTAAAATGTAATAACATTTGATAAGAAGAAATAATTGTAATAGTCCACCACTATTGTGGGATAAATGTAAAATGTTACTTTAAGAAAAAACTATTAAAAAAAATTTAAAATTTCAGATTATTCATATAGTAGACATTATCACTGTACATGTAATGTTATGAATCCATCTTGCTAATAATAATTAACACGTGTTGCATTAAATCAATAATAGGATTGAATCATTTGACATTAAATCCACGAAAAAAACATCAATCGAAATAAGTCTATTTGAATAACATTAATATTTGGTACGGTTTAAAGTGGAACCTAATAATGAATAAATGTAGTAAAAAAAATATCAAGATTCACATGTTTATTGAACATTCAATTAGATAATTAACAATCTCAATTGATACGCTTCTATAATGTTAGTATCTAAAGTATATAATAACTATTACACGTACTATGAATAAAAACATTGATGTTTAAAAGAAAGTTCTCGTTCATTGTTGATCTAGGATGTTAACAGCTTCACAAGTTGAATAATTGCGTCTTCAGTTATCATCATACTTTGAGTGGTCAGCTGTATTGCTTTCTAAAAAAATGTATTCAGTTAGACGAGTATCATGGATAAAATAAAAATAATATAAATCACCAAACTGAGACAGATGTTGAAATGAATATTACTACAAATGACTACACTAAATTATTAGTTATAGGTAACAATTAAAATCCTAAGCAATGCTCAAACTACATAAAAAAAATTTAATATTACTATACAAATTGCAATTGAATCTTTAGTATCAAGTAGAATGTAAAATGCAAAAAGATATGAAGTAAAAAGTAATAACATTTGATAAGAAGAAATAATTGTGATAAGTCATAAATGATAGTGATAGTCCACCACTATTGTGGGATAAATGTAAAATGTTACATTAAGAAATAACTATTAAAATAAATTTAAAATTTCAGATTATTCATATAGTAGACATTATCACTGTACATGTAATGTTATGAATCCATCTTGCTAATAACAATTAACACGTGTTGCATTAAATCAATAATAGGTTTCAATCATTTGACATTAAATCCACGAAAAAAACATCAATCGAAATAAGTCTATTTGAATAACATTAATATTTGTTACGGTTTAAAGTGGAACCTAATAATGAATAAATGTAGTAAAAAAAAAAAGATTTTAATTGAAAACTCTAGTTGCAAGAATGGCAATATCAAGATTCACGTGTTTATTGAACATTCAATTAGATAATTAACAATCTCAATTGATACGCTTCTATAATGTTAGTATCTAAAGTATATAATAACTATTACACGTACTATGAATAAAAACATTGATGTTTAAAGGAAAGTTCTCGTTCATTGTTGATCTAGGATGTTAACAGCTCCACAAGTTGAATAATTGCGTCTTCAGTTATCATCATACTTTGAGTGGTCAGCTGTATTGAATTCTAAAAAAATGTATTCAGTTAGATGAGTATCATGGATAAAATAAAAATAATATAAATCACCAAACTGAGACAGATGTTGAAATGAATATTACTACAAATGACTACACTAAATTATTAGTTATAGGTAACAATTAAAATCCTAAGCAATGCTCAAACTACATAAAAAAAATTTAATATTACTATACAAATTGCAATTGAATCTTTAGTATCAAGTAGAATGTAAAATGCAAAAAGATATGAAGTAAAAAGTAATAACATTTGATAAGAAGAAATAATTGTGATAAGTCATAAATGATAGTGATAGTCCACCACTATTGTGGGATAAATGTAAAATGTTACATTAAGAAATAACTATTAAAATAAATTTAAAATTTCAGATTATTCATATAGTAGACATTATCACTGTACATGTAATGTTATGAATCCATCTTGCTAATAACAATTAACACGTGTTGCATTAAATCAATAATAGGTTTCAATCATTTGACATTAAATCCACGAAAAAAACATCAATCGAAATAAGTCTATTTGAATAACATTAATATTTGTTACGGTTTAAAGTGGAACCTAATAATGAATAAATGTAGTAAAAAAAAAAAGATTTTAATTGAAAACTCTAGTTGCAAGAATGGCAATATCAAGATTCACGTGTTTATTGAACATTCAATTAGATAATTAACAATCTCAATTGATACGCTTCTATAATGTTAGTATCTAAAGTATATAATAACTATTACACGTACTATGAATAAAAACATTGATGTTTAAAAGAAAGTTCTCGTTCATTGTTGATCTAGGATGTTAACAGCTTCACAAGTTGAATAATTGCGTCTTCAGTTATCATCATACTTTGAGTGGTCAGCTGTATTGCTTTCTAAAAAAATGTATTCAGTTAGATGAGTATCATGGATAAAATAAAAATAATATAAATCACCAAACTGAGAAAGATGTTGAAATGAATATTACTACAAATGACTACACTAAATTATTAGTTATAGGTAACAATTAAAATCCTAAGCAATGCTCAAACTACATAAAAAAAATTTAATATTACTATACAAATTGCAATTGAATCTTTAGTATCAAGTAGAATGTAAAATGCAAAAAGATATGAAGTAAAATGTAATAACATTTGATAAGAAGAAATAATTGTAATAGTCCACCACTATTGTGGGATAAATGTAAAATGTTACTTTAAGAAAAAACTATTAAAAAAAATTTAAAATTTCAGATTATTCATATAGTAGACATTATCACTGTACATGTAATGTTATGAATCCATCTTGCTAATAATAATTAACACGTGTTGCATTAAATCAATAATAGGATTGAATCATTTGACATTAAATCCACGAAAAAAACATCAATCGAAATAAGTCTATTTGAATAACATTAATATTTGGTACGGTTTAAAGTGGAACCTAATAATGAATAAATGTAGTAAAAAAAATATCAAGATTCACATGTTTATTGAACATTCAATTAGATAATTAACAATCTCAATTGATACGCTTCTATAATGTTAGTATCTAAAGTATATAATAACTATTACACGTATTATGAATAAAAACATTGATGTTTAAAGGAAAGTTCTCGTTCATTGTTGATCTAGGATGTTAACAGCTCCACAAGTTGAATAATTGCGTCTTCAGTTATCATCATACTTTGAGTGGTCAGCTGTATTGCTTTCTAAAAAAATGTATTCAGTTAGATGAGTATCATGGATAAATTAAAAATAATATAAATCACCAAACTGAGACAGATGTTGAAATGAATATTACTACAAATGACTACACTAAATTATTAGTTATAGGTAACAATTAAAATCCTAAGCAATGCTCAAACTACATAAAAAAAATTTAATATTAATATACAAATTGCAATTGAATCTTTAGTATCAAGTAGAATGTAAAATGCAAAAAGATATGAAGTAAAAAGTATTAACATTTGATAAGAAGAAATAATTGTGATAAGTCATAGATGATAGTGATAGTCCACCACTATTGTGGGATAAATGTAAAATGTTACATTAAGAAATAACTATTAAAATAAATTTAAAATTTCAGATTATTCATATAGTAGACATTATCACCGTACATGTAATGTTATGAATCCATCTTGCTAATAACAATTAACACGTGTTGCATTAAATCAATAATAGGTTTCAATCATTTGACATTAAATCCACGAAAAAAACATCAATCGAAATAAGTCTATTTGAATAACATTAATATTTGGTACGGTTTAAAGTGGAACCTAATAATGAATTAATGTAGTAAAAAAAAAAAGATTTTAATCGAAAACTCTAGTTGCAAGAATGGCAATATCAAGATTCACGTGTTTATTGAACATTCAATTAGATAATTAACAATCTCAATTGATACGCTTCTATAATGTTAGTATCTAAAGTATATAATAACTATTACACGTACTATGAATAAAAACATTGATGTTTAAAAGAAAGTTCTCGTTCATTGTTGATCTAGGATGTTAACAGCTTCACAAGTTGAATAATTGCGTCTTCAGTTATCATCATACTTTGAGTGGTCAGCTGTATTGCTTTCTAAAAAAATGTATTCAGTTAGATGAGTATCATGGATAAAATAAAAATAATATAAATCACCAAACTGATACAGATGTTGAAATGAATATTACTACAAATGACTATACTAAATTATTAGTTATAGGTAACACTTAAAATCCTAAGCAATGCTCAAACTACATAAAAAAAATTTAATATTACTATACAAATTGCAATTGAATCATTAGTATCAAGTAGAATGTAAAATGCAAAAAGATATGAAGTAAAATGTAATAACATTTGATAAGAAGAAATAATTGTAATAGTCCACCACTATTGTGGGATAAATGTAAAATGTTACTTTAAGAAAAAACTATTAAAATAAATTTAAAATTTCAGATTATTTATATAGTAGACATTATCACTGTACATGTAATGTTATGAATCCATCTTGCGAATAACAATTAACACGTGTTGCATTAAATCAATAATAAGTTTCAATCATTTGACATTAATTCCACGAAAAAAACATCAATCGAAATAAGTCTATTTGAATAACATTAATATTTGTTAGGCTATAAACTGGAACCTAATAATGAATAAATGTAGTAAAAAAAAAAAGATTTTAATTGAAAACTCTAGTTGCAACAATGGCAATATCAAGATTCACGTGTTTTTTGAACATTCAATTAGATAATTAACAATCTCAATTGATACGCTTCTATAATGTAAGTATCTAAAGTATATAATAACTATTACACGTATTATGAATAAAAACATTGATGTTTAAAGGAAAGTTCTCGTTCATTGTTGATCTAGGATGTTAACAGCTCCACAAGTTGAATAATTGCGTCTTCAGTTATCATCATACTTTGAGTGGTCAGCTGTATTGAATTCTAAAAAAATGTATTCAGTTAGATGAGTATCATGGATAAAATAAAAATAATATAAATCACCAAACTGAGACAGATGTTGAAATGAATATTACTACAAATGACTACACTAAATTATTAGTTATAGGTAACAGTTAAAATCCTAAGCAATGCTCAAACTACATAAAAAAAATTTAATATTACTATACAAATTGCAATTGAATCTTTAGTATCAAGTAGAATGTAAAATGCAAAAAGATATGAAGTAAAATGTAATAACATTTGATAAGAAGAAATAATTGTAATAGTCCACCACTATTGTGGGGTAAATATAAAATGTTACTTTAAGAAAAAACTATTAAAATAAATTTAAAATTTCAGATTATTCATATAGTAGACATTATCACTGTACATGTAATGTTATGAATCCATCTTGCTAATAACAATTAACACATGTTGCATTAAATCAATAATAAGTTTCAATCATTTGACATTAATTCCACGAAAAAAACATCAATCGAAATAAGTCTATTTGAATAACATTAATATTTGTTAGGCTATAAACTGGAACCTAATAATGAATAAATGTAGTAAAAAAAATAAGATTTTAAACGAAAACTCTAGTTGCAAGAATGGCAATATCAAGATTCACGTGTTGATTGAACATTCAATTAGATAAATAACAATCTCAATTGATACGCTTCTATAATGTTAGTATCTAAAGTATATAATAACTATTACACGTACTATGAATAAAAACATTGATGTTTAAAGGAAAGTTCTCGTTCATTGTTGATCTAGGATGTTAACAGCTCCACAAATTGAATAAAGCGTCTTCAGTTATCATCATACTTTGAGTGGTCAGCTGTATTGAATTCTAAAAATATGTATTCAGTTAGATGAGTATCATAGATAAAATAAAAATAATATAAATCACCAAACTGAGACAGATGTTGAAATGAATATTACTACAAATGACTACACTAAATTATTAGTTATAGGTAACAATTAAAATCCTAAGCAATGCTCAAACTACATAAAAAAAATTTAGTATTACTATACAAATTGCAATTGAATCTTTAGTATCAAGTAGAATGTAAAATGCAAAAAGATATGAAGTAAAATGTTATAACATTTGATAAGAAGAAATAATTGTAATAGTCCACCACTATTGTGGGATAAATGTAAAATGTTACTTTAAGACATAACTATTAAAATAAATTTAAAATTTCAGATTATTCATATAGTAGACATTATCACTGTACATGTAATGTTATGAATCCATCTTGCTAATAACAATTAACACGTGTTGCATTAAATCAATAATAGGTTTGAATCATTTGACATTAAATCCATGAAAAAAACATCAATCGAAATAAGTCTATTTGAATAACATTAATATTTGTTACGGTTTAAAGTGGAACCTAATAATGAATAAATGTAGTAAAAAAAAAAAGATTTTAAACGAAAACTCTAGTTGCAACAATGGCAATATCAAGATTCACGTGTTTTTTGAACATTCAATTTGATAAATAACAATCTAAATTGATACGCTTCTATAATGTTAGTATCTAAAGTATATAATAACTATTACACGTACTATGAATAAAAACATTGATGTTTAAAGGAAAGTTCTCGTTCATTGTTGATCTAGGATGTTAACAGCTCCACAAGTTGAATAATTGCGTCTTCAGTTATCATCATACTTTGAGTGGTCAGCTGTATTGAATTCTAAAAAAATGTATTCAGTTAGATGAGTATCATGGTTAAAATAAAAATAATATAAATCACCAAACTGAGACAGATGTTGAAATGAATATTACTACAAATGACTACACTAAATTATTAGTTATAGGTAACAATTAAAATCCTAAGCAATGCTCAAACTACATAAAAAAAATTTAATATTGCTTAACAAATTGCAATTGAATCTTTAGTATCAAGTAGAATGTAAAATGCAAAAAGATATGAAGTAAAATGTAATAACATTTGATAAGAAGAAATAATTGTAATAGTCCACCACTATTGTGGGGTAAATGTAAAATGTTACTTTAAGAAAAAACTATTAAAATAAATTTAAAATTTCAGATTATTCATATAGTAGACATTATCACTGTACATGTAATGTTATGAATCCATCTTGCGAATAACAATTAACACGTGTTGCATTAAATCAATAATAAGTTTCAATCATTTGACATTAATTCCACGAAAAAAACATCAATCGAAATAAGTCTATTTGAATAACATTAATATTTGTTAGGCTATAAACTGGAACCTAATAATGAATAAATGTAGTAAAAAAAATAAGATTTTAAACGAAAACTCTAGTTGCAAGAATGGCAATATCAAGATTCACGTGTTGATTGAACATTCAATTAGATAAATAACAATCTCAATTGATACGCTTCTATAATGTTAGTATCTAAAGTATATAATAACTATTACACGTACTATGAATAAAAACATTGATGTTTAAAGGAAAGTTCTCGTTCATTGTTGATCTAGGATGTTAACAGCTCCACAAATTGAATAAAGCGTCTTCAGTTATCATCATACTTTGAGTGGTCAGCTGTATTGAATTCTAAAAATATGTATTCAGTTAGATGAGTATCATAGATAAAATAAAAATAATATAAATCACCAAACTGAGACAGATGTTGAAATGAATATTACTACAAATGACTACACTAAATTATTAGTTATAGGTAACAATTAAAATCCTAAGCAATGCTCAAACTACATAAAAAAAATTTAGTATTACTATACAAATTGCAATTGAATCTTTAGTATCAAGTAGAATGTAAAATGCAAAAAGATATGAAGTAAAATGTTATAACATTTGATAAGAAGAAATAATTGTAATAGTCCACCACTATTGTGGGATAAATGTAAAATGTTACTTTAAGACATAACTATTAAAATAAATTTAAAATTTCAGATTATTCATATAGTAGACATTATCACTGTACATGTAATGTTATGAATCCATCTTGCTAATAACAATTAACACGTGTTGCATTAAATCAATAATAGGTTTGAATCATTTGACATTAAATCCATGAAAAAAACATCAATCGAAATAAGTCTATTTGAATAACATTAATATTTGTTACGGTTTAAAGTGGAACCTAATAATGAATAAATGTAGTAAAAAAAAAAAGATTTTAAACGAAAACTCTAGTTGCAACAATGGCAATATCAAGATTCACGTGTTTTTTGAACATTCAATTTGATAAATAACAATCTAAATTGATACGCTTCTATAATGTTAGTATCTAAAGTATATAATAACTATTACACGTACTATGAATAAAAACATTGATGTTTAAAGGAAAGTTCTCGTTCATTGTTGATCTAGGATGTTAACAGCTCCACAAGTTGAATAATTGCGTCTTCAGTTATCATCATACTTTGAGTGGTCAGCTGTATTGAATTCTAAAAAAATGTATTCAGTTAGATGAGTATCATGGTTAAAATAAAAATAATATAAATCACCAAACTGAGACAGATGTTGAAATGAATATTACTACAAATGACTACACTAAATTATTAGTTATAGGTAACAATTAAAATCCTAAGCAATGCTCAAACTACATAAAAAAAATTTAATATTGCTTAACAAATTGCAATTGAATCTTTAGTATCAAGTAGAATGTAAAATGCAAAAAGATATGAAGTAAAATGTAATAACATTTGATAAGAAGAAATAATTGTAATAGTCCACCACTATTGTGGGGTAAATGTAAAATGTTACTTTAAGAAAAAACTATTAAAATAAATTTAAAATTTCAGATTATTCATATAGTAGACATTATCACTGTACATGTAATGTTATGAATCCATCTTGCGAATAACAATTAACACGTGTTGCATTAAATCAATAATAAGTTTCAATCATTTGACATTAATTCCACGAAAAAAACATCAATCGAAATAAGTCTATTTGAATAACATTAATATTTGTTAGGCTATAAACTGGAACCTAATAATGAATAAATGTAGTAAAAAAAATAAGATTTTAAACGAAAACTCTAGTTGCAAGAATGGCAATATCAAGATTCACGTGTTGATTGAACATTCAATTAGATAAATAACAATCTCAATTGATACGCTTCTATAATGTTAGTATCTAAAGTATATAATAACTATTACACGTACTATGAATAAAAACATTGATGTTTAAAGGAAAGTTCTCGTTCATTGTTGATCTAGGATGTTAACAGCTCCACAAATTGAATAAAGCGTCTTCAGTTATCATCATACTTTGAGTGGTCAGCTGTATTGAATTCTAAAAATATGTATTCAGTTAGATGAGTATCATAGATAAAATAAAAATAATATAAATCACCAAACTGAGACAGATGTTGAAATGAATATTACTACAAATGACTACACTAAATTATTAGTTATAGGTAACAATTAAAATCCTAAGCAATGCTCAAACTACATAAAAAAAATTTAGTATTACTATACAAATTGCAATTGAATCTTTAGTATCAAGTAGAATGTAAAATGCAAAAAGATATGAAGTAAAATGTTATAACATTTGATAAGAAGAAATAATTGTAATAGTCCACCACTATTGTGGGATAAATGTAAAATGTTACTTTAAGACATAACTATTAAAATAAATTTAAAATTTCAGATTATTCATATAGTAGACATTATCACTGTACATGTAATGTTATGAATCCATCTTGCTAATAACAATTAACACGTGTTGCATTAAATCAATAATAGGTTTGAATCATTTGACATTAAATCCACGAAAAAAACATCAATCGAAATAAGTCTATTTGAATAACATTAATATTTGTTACGGTTTAAAGTGGAACCTAATAATGAATAAATGTAGTAAAAAAAAAAAGATTTTAAACGAAAACTCTAGTTGCAACAATGGCAATATCAAGATTCACGTGTTTTTTGAACATTCAATTTGATAAATAACAATCTCAATTGATACGCTTCTATAATGTTAGTATCTAAAGTATATAATAACTATTACACGTACTATGAATAAAAACATTGATGTTTAAAGGAAAGTTCTCGTTCATTGTTGATCTAGGATGTTAACAGCTCCACAAATTGAATAAAGCGTCTTCAGTTATCATCATACTTTGAGTGGTCAGCTGTATTGAATTCTAAAAAAATGTATTCAGTTAGATGAGTATCATGGATAAAATAAAAATAATATAAATCACCAAACTGAGACAGATGTTGAAATGAATATTACTACAAATGACTACACTAAATTATTAGTTATAGGTAACAATTAAAATCCTAAGCAATGCTCAAACTACATAAAAAAAATTTAATATTACTATACAAATTGCAATTGAATCTTTAGTATCAAGTAGAATGTAAAATGCAAAAAGATATGAAGTAAAATGTAATAACATTTGATAAGAAGAAATAATTGTGATAAGTCATAAATGATAGTGATACTCCACCACTATTGTGGGGTAAATGTAAAATGTTACTTTAAGAAAAAACTATTAAAATAAATTTAAAATTTCAGATTATTTATATAGTAGACATTATCACTGTACATGTAATGTTATGAATCCATCTTGCGAATAACAATTAACACGTGTTGCATTAAATCAATAATAAGTTTCAATCATTTGACATTAATTCCATGAAAAAAACATCAATCGAAATAAGTCTATTTGAATAACATTAATATTTGTTAGGCTATAAACTGGAACTTAATAATGAATAAATGTAGTAAAAAAAAAAAGATTTTAAACGAAAAGTCTAGTTGCAAGAATGGCAATATCAAGATTCACGTGTTGATTGAACATTCAATTAGATAAATAACAATCTCAATTGATACGCTTCTATAATGTTAGTGTCAAGAGTATATAATAACTATTAGACGTACTATGAATAAAAACATTGATGTTTAAAGGAAAGTTCTCGTTCATTGTTGATCTAGGATGTTACCAGCTTCACAAGTTGAATAATTGCGTCTTCAGTTATCATCATACTTTGAGTGGTCAGCTGTATTGCTTTCTAAAAAAATGTATTCAGTTAGATGAGTATCATGGATAAAATAAAAATAATATAAATCACCAAACTGAGACAGATGTTGAAATGAATATTACTACAAATGACTACACTAAATTATTAGTTATAGGTAACAATTAAAATCCAAAGCAATGCTCAAACTACATAAAAAAAATTTAATATTACTATACAAATTGCAATTGAATCTTTAGTATCAAGTAGAATGTAAAATGCAAAAAGATATGAACTAAAATGTAATAACATTTGATAAGAAGAAATAATTGTAATAGTCCACCACTATTGTGGGGTAAATGTAAAATGTTACTTTAAGAAAAAACTATTAAAATAAATTTAAAATTTCAGATTATTCATATAGTAGACATTATCACTGTACATGTAATGTTATGAATCCATCTTGCGAATAACAATTAACACGTGTTGCATTAAATCAATAATAGGTTTCAATCATTTGACATTAAATCCACCAAAAAAACATCAATCGAAATAAGTCTATTTGAATAACATTAATATTTGTTACGGTTTAAAGTGGAACCTAATAATGAATAAATGTAGTAAAAAAAAAAAGATTTTAAACGAAAACTCTAGTTGCAACAATGGCAATATCAAGATTCACGTGTTTTTTGAACATTCAATTTGATAAATAACAATCTAAATTGATACTCTTCTATAATGTTAGTGTCAAGAGTATATAATAACTATTAGACGTACTATGAATTAAAACATTGATGTTTAAAGGAAAGTTCTCGTTCATTGTTGATCTAGGATGTTAACAGCTCCACAAGTTGAATAATTGCGTCTTCAGTTATCATCATACTTTGAGTGGTCAGCTATATTGAATTCTAAAAAAATGTATTCAGTTAGATGAGTATCATGGATAAAATAAAAATAATATAAATCACCAAACTGAGACAGATATGAAATGAATATTACTACAAATGACTACACTAAATTATTAGTTATAGGTAACAGTTAAAATCCAAAGCAATGCTCAAACTACATAAAAAAAATTTAATATTACTATACAAATTGCAATTGAATCTTTAGTATCAAGTAGAATGTAAAATGCAAAAAGATATGAAGTAAAATGTAATAACATTTGATAAGAAGAAATAATTGTAATAGTCCACCACTATTGTGGGGTAAATATAAAATGTTACTTTAAGAAAAAACTATTAAAATAAATTTAAAATTTCAGATTATTCATATAGTAGACATTATCACTGTACATGTAATGTTATGAATCCATCTTGCTAATAACAATTAACACATGTTGCATTAAATCAATAATAAGTTTCAATCATTTGACATTAATTCCACGAAAAAAACATCAATCGAAATAAGTCTATTTGAATAACATTAATATTTGTTACGGTTTAAAGTGGAACCTAATAATGAATAAATGTAGTAAAAAAAATAAGATTTTAAACGAAAACTCTAGTTGCAAGAATGGCAATATCAAGATTCACGTGTTGATTGAACATTCAATTAGATAAATAACAATCTCAATTGATACGCTTCTATAATGTTAGTATCTAAAGTATATAATAACTACTACACGTACTATGAATAAAAACATTGATGTTTAAAGGAAAGTTCTCGTTCATTGTTGATCTAGGATGTTAACAGCTCCACAAATTGAATAAAGCGTCTTCAGTTATCATCATACTTTGAGTGGTTAGCTGTATTGAATTCTAAAAAAATGTATTCAGTTAGATGAGTATCATAGATAAAATAAAAATAATATAAATCACCAAACTGAGACAGATGTTGAAATGAATATTACTACAAATGACTACACTAAATTATTAGTTATAGGTAACAATTAAAATCCTAAGCAATGCTCAAACTACATAAAAAAAATTTAGTATTACTATACAAATTGCAATTGAATCTTTAGTATCAAGTAGAATGTAAAATGCAAAAAGATATGAAGTAAAATGTAATAACATTTGATAAGAAGAAATAATTGTAATAGTCCACCACTATTGTGGGATAAATGTAAAATGTTACTTTAAGACATAACTATTAAAATAAATTTAAAATTTCAGATTATTCATATAGTAGACATTATCACTGTACATGTAATGTTATGAATCCATCTTGCGAATAACAATTAACACGTGTTGCATTAAATCAATAATAGGTTTCAATCATTTGACATTAAATCCACGAAAAAAACATCAATCGAAATAAGTCTATTTGAATAACATTAATATTTGTGACGGTTTAAAGTGGAACCTAATAATGAATAAATGTAGTAAAAAAAAAAAGATTTTAAACGAAAACTCTAGTTGCAAGAATGCCAATATCAAGATTCACGTGTTGATTGAACATTCAATTAGATAAATAACAATCTCAATTGATACGCTTCTATAATGTTAGTATCTAAAGTATATAATAACTATTACACGTACTATGAATAAAAACATTGATGTTTAAAGGAAAGTTCTCGTTCATTGTTGATCTAGGATGTTAACAGCTCCACAAGTTGAATAATTGCGTCTTCAGTTATCATCATACTTTGAGTGGTCAGCTGTATTGAATTCTAAAAAAATGTATTCAGTTAGATGAGTATCATGGATAAAATAAAAATAATATAAATCACCAAACTGAGACAGATGTTGAAATGAATATTACTACAAATGACTACACTAAATTATTAGTTATAGGTAACAATTAAAATCCTAAGCAATGCTCAAACTACATAAAAAAAATTTAATATTACTATACAAATTGCAATTGAATCTTTAGTATCAAGTAGAATGTAAAATGCAAAAAGATATGAAGTAAAATGAAATAACATTTGATAAGAAGAAATAATTGTAATAGTCCACCACTATTGTGGGATAAATATAAAATGTTACTTTAAGAAAAAACTATTAATATAAATTTAAAATTTCAGATTATTCATATAGTAGACATTATCACTGTACATGTAATGTTATGAATCCATCTTGCGAATAACAATTAACACGTGTTGCATTAAATCAATAATAAGTTTCAATCATTTGACATTAATTCCATGAAAAAAACATCAATCGAAATAAGTCTATTTGAATAACATTAATATTTGTTAGGCTATAAACTGGAACTTAATAATGAATAAATGTAGTAAAAAAAAAAAGATTTTAAACGAAAAGTCTAGTTGCAAGAATGGCAATATCAAGATTCACGTGTTGATTGAACATTCAATTAGATAAATAACAATCTCAATTGATACGCTTCTATAATGTTAGTATCTAAAGTATATAATAACTATTACACGTACTATGAATAAAAACATTGATGTTTAAAGGAAAGTTCTCGTTCATTGTTGATCTAGGATGTTAACAGCTCCACAAGTTGAATAATTGCGTCTTCAGTTATCATCATACTTTGAGTGGTCAGCTGTATTGAATTCTAAAAAAATGTTTTCAGTTAGATGAGTATCATGGATAAAATAAAAATAATATAAATCACCAAACTGAGACAGATGTTGAAATGAATATTACTACAAATGACTACACTAAATTATTAGTTATAGGTAACAATTAAAATCCAAAGCAATGCTCAAACTACATAAAAAAAATTTAATATTACTATACAAATTGCAATTGAATCTTTAGTATCAAGTAGAATGTAAAATGCAAAAAGATATGAAGTAAAATGTAATAACATTTGATAAGAAGAAATAATTGTGATAAGTCATAAATGATAGTGATACTCCACCACTATTGTGGGGTAAATGTAAAATGTTACTTTAAGAAAAAACTATTAAAATAAATTTAAAATTTCAGATTATTTATATAGTAGACATTATCACTGTACATGTAATGTTATGAATCCATCTTGCGAATAACAATTAACACGTGTTGCATTAAATCAATAATAAGTTTCAATCATTTGACATTAATTCCACGAAAAAAACATCAATCGAAATAAGTCTATTTGAATAACATTAATATTTGTTAGGCTATAAACTGGAACCTAATAATGAATAAATGTAGTAAAAAAAAAAAGATTTTAAACGAAAACTCTAGTTGCAACAATGGCAATATCAAGATTCACGTGTTTTTTGAACATTCAATTTGATAAATAACAATCTAAATTGATACTCTTCTATAATGTTAGTGTCAAGAGTATATAATAACTATTAGACGTACTATGAATAAAAACATTGATGTTTAAAGGAAAGTTCTCGTTCATTGTTGATCTAGGATGTTAACAGCTCCACAAGTTGAATAATTGCGTCTTCAGTTATCATCATACTTTGAGTGGTCAGCTATATTGAATTCTAAAAAAATGTATTCAGTTAGATGAGTATCATGGATAAAATAAAAATAATATAAATCACCAAACTGAGACAGATATGAAATGAATATTACTACAAATGACTACACTAAATTATTAGTTATAGGTAACAGTTAAAATCCAAAGCAATGCTCAAACTACATAAAAAAAATTTAATATTACTATACAAATTGCAATTGAATCTTTAGTATCAAGTAGAATGTAAAATGCAAAAAGATATGAAGTAAAATGTAATAACATTTGATAAGAAGAAATAATTGTAATAGTCCACCACTATTGTGGGGTAAATATAAAATGTTACTTTAAGAAAAAACTATTAAAATAAATTTAAAATTTCAGATTATTCATATAGTAGACATTATCACTGTACATGTAATGTTATGAATCCATCTTGCTAATAACAATTAACACATGTTGCATTAAATCAATAATAAGTTTCAATCATTTGACATTAATTCCACGAAAAAAACATCAATCGAAATAAGTCTATTTGAATAACATTAATATTTGTTACGGTTTAAAGTGGAACCTAATAATGAATAAATGTAGTAAAAAAAATAAGATTTTAAACGAAAACTCTAGTTGCAAGAATGGCAATATCAAGATTCACGTGTTGATTGAACATTCAATTAGATAAATAACAATCTCAATTGATACGCTTCTATAATGTTAGTATCTAAAGTATATAATAACTACTACACGTACTATGAATAAAAACATTGATGTTTAAAGGAAAGTTCTCGTTCATTGTTGATCTAGGATGTTAACAGCTCCACAAATTGAATAAAGCGTCTTCAGTTATCATCATACTTTGAGTGGTCAGCTGTATTGAATTCTAAAAAAATGTATTCAGTTAGATGAGTATCATAGATAAAATAAAAATAATATAAATCACCAAACTGAGACAGATGTTGAAATGAATATTACTACAAATGACTACACTAAATTATTAGTTATAGGTAACAATTAAAATCCTAAGCAATGCTCAAACTACATAAAAAAAATTTAGTATTACTATACAAATTGCAATTGAATCTTTAGTATCAAGTAGAATGTAAAATGCAAAAAGATATGAAGTAAAATGTAATAACATTTGATAAGAAGAAATAATTGTAATAGTCCACCACTATTGTGGGATAAATGTAAAATGTTACTTTAAGACATAACTATTAAAATAAATTTAAAATTTCAGATTATTCATATAGTAGACATTATCACTGTACATGTAATGTTATGAATCCATCTTGCGAATAACAATTAACACGTGTTGCATTAAATCAATAATAGGTTTCAATCATTTGACATTAAATCCACGAAAAAAACATCAATCGAAATAAGTCTATTTGAATAACATTAATATTTGTGACGGTTTAAAGTGGAACCTAATAATGAATAAATGTAGTAAAAAAAAAAAGATTTTAAACGAAAACTCTAGTTGCAAGAATGCCAATATCAAGATTCACGTGTTGATTGAACATTCAATTAGATAAATAACAATCTCAATTGATACGCTTCTATAATGTTAGTATCTAAAGTATATAATAACTATTACACGTACTATGAATAAAAACATTGATGTTTAAAGGAAAGTTCTCGTTCATTGTTGATCTAGGATGTTAACAGCTCCACAAGTTGAATAATTGCGTCTTCAGTTATCATCATACTTTGAGTGGTCAGCTGTATTGAATTCTAAAAAAATGTATTCAGTTAGATGAGTATCATGGATAAAATAAAAATAATATAAATCACCAAACTGAGACAGATGTTGAAATGAATATTACTACAAATGACTACACTAAATTATTAGTTATAGGTAACAGTTAAAATCCTAAGCAATGCTCAAACTACATAAAAAAAATTTAATATTACTATACAAATTGCAATTGAATCTTTAGTATCAAGTAGAATGTAAAATGCAAAAAGATATGAAGTAAAATGTAATAACATTTGATAAGAAGAAATAATTGTGATAAGTCATAAATGATAGTGATACTCCACCACTATTGTGGGGTAAATGTAAAATGTTACTTTAAGAAAAAACTATTAAAATAAATTTAAAATTTCAGATTATTTATATAGTAGACATTATCACTGTACATGTAATGTTATGAATCCATCTTGCGAATAACAATTAACACGTGTTGCATTAAATCAATAATAAGTTTCAATCATTTGACATTAATTCCACGAAAAAAACATCAATCGAAATAAGTCTATTTGAATAACATTAATATTTGTTAGGCTATAAACTGGAACCTAATAATGAATAAATGTAGTAAAAAAAAAAAGATTTTAAACGAAAACTCTAGTTGCAACAATGGCAATATCAAGATTCACGTGTTTTTTGAACATTCAATTTGATAAATAACAATCTAAATTGATACTCTTCTATAATGTTAGTGTCAAGAGTATATAATAACTATTAGACGTACTATGAATAAAAACATTGATGTTTAAAGGAAAGTTCTCGTTCATTGTTGATCTAGGATGTTAACAGCTCCACAAGTTGAATAATTGCGTCTTCAGTTATCATCATACTTTGAGTGGTCAGCTATATTGAATTCTAAAAAAATGTATTCAGTTAGATGAGTATCATGGATAAAATAAAAATAATATAAATCACCAAACTGAGACAGATATGAAATGAATATTACTACAAATGACTACACTAAATTATTAGTTATAGGTAACAGTTAAAATCCAAAGCAATGCTCAAACTACATAAAAAAAATTTAATATTACTATACAAATTGCAATTGAATCTTTAGTATCAAGTAGAATGTAAAATGCAAAAAGATATGAAGTAAAATGTAATAACATTTGATAAGAAGAAATAATTGTAATAGTCCACCACTATTGTGGGGTAAATATAAAATGTTACTTTAAGAAAAAACTATTAAAATAAATTTAAAATTTCAGATTATTCATATAGTAGACATTATCACTGTACATGTAATGTTATGAATCCATCTTGCTAATAACAATTAACACATGTTGCATTAAATCAATAATAAGTTTCAATCATTTGACATTAATTCCACGAAAAAAACATCAATCGAAATAAGTCTATTTGAATAACATTAATATTTGTTACGGTTTAAAGTGGAACCTAATAATGAATAAATGTAGTAAAAAAAATAAGATTTTAAACGAAAACTCTAGTTGCAAGAATGGCAATATCAAGATTCACGTGTTGATTGAACATTCAATTAGATAAATAACAATCTCAATTGATACGCTTCTATAATGTTAGTATCTAAAGTATATAATAACTACTACACGTACTATGAATAAAAACATTGATGTTTAAAGGAAAGTTCTCGTTCATTGTTGATCTAGGATGTTAACAGCTCCACAAATTGAATAAAGCGTCTTCAGTTATCATCATACTTTGAGTGGTCAGCTGTATTGAATTCTAAAAAAATGTATTCAGTTAGATGAGTATCATAGATAAAATAAAAATAATATAAATCACCAAACTGAGACAGATGTTGAAATGAATATTACTACAAATGACTACACTAAATTATTAGTTATAGGTAACAATTAAAATCCTAAGCAATGCTCAAACTACATAAAAAAAATTTAGTATTACTATACAAATTGCAATTGAATCTTTAGTATCAAGTAGAATGTAAAATGCAAAAAGATATGAAGTAAAATGTAATAACATTTGATAAGAAGAAATAATTGTAATAGTCCACCACTATTGTGGGATAAATGTAAAATGTTACTTTAAGACATAACTATTAAAATAAATTTAAAATTTCAGATTATTCATATAGTAGACATTATCACTGTACATGTAATGTTATGAATCCATCTTGCGAATAACAATTAACACGTGTTGCATTAAATCAATAATAGGTTTCAATCATTTGACATTAAATCCACGAAAAAAACATCAATCGAAATAAGTCTATTTGAATAACATTAATATTTGTGACGGTTTAAAGTGGAACCTAATAATGAATAAATGTAGTAAAAAAAAAAAGATTTTAAACGAAAACTCTAGTTGCAAGAATGCCAATATCAAGATTCACGTGTTGATTGAACATTCAATTAGATAAATAACAATCTCAATTGATACGCTTCTATAATGTTAGTATCTAAAGTATATAATAACTATTACACGTACTATGAATAAAAACATTGATGTTTAAAGGAAAGTTCTCGTTCATTGTTGATCTAGGATGTTAACAGCTCCACAAGTTGAATAATTGCGTCTTCAGTTATCATCATACTTTGAGTGGTCAGCTGTATTGAATTCTAAAAAAATGTATTCAGTTAGATGAGTATCATGGATAAAATAAAAATAATATAAATCACCAAACTGAGACAGATGTTGAAATGAATATTACTACAAATGACTACACTAAATTATTAGTTATAGGTAACAGTTAAAATCCTAAGCAATGCTCAAACTACATAAAAAAAATTTAATATTACTATACAAATTGCAATTGAATCTTTAGTATCAAGTAGAATGTAAAATGCAAAAAGATATGAAGTAAAATGTAATAACATTTGATAAGAAGAAATAATTGTGATAAGTCATAAATGATAGTGATACTCCACCACTATTGTGGGGTAAATGTAAAATGTTACTTTAAGAAAAAACTATTAAAATAAATTTAAAATTTCAGATTATTTATATAGTAGACATTATCACTGTACATGTAATGTTATGAATCCATCTTGCGAATAACAATTAACACGTGTTGCATTAAATCAATAATAAGTTTCAATCATTTGACATTAATTCCACGAAAAAAACATCAATCGAAATAAGTCTATTTGAATAACATTAATATTTGTTAGGCTATAAACTGGAACCTAATAATGAATAAATGTAGTAAAAAAAAAAAGATTTTAAACGAAAACTCTAGTTGCAAGAATGCCAATATCAAGATTCACGTGTTGATTGAACATTCAATTAGATAAATAACAATCTCAATTGATACGCTTCTATAATGTTAGTATCTAAAGTATATAATAACTATTACACGTACTATGAATAAAAACATTGATGTTTAAAGGAAAGTTCTCGTTCATTGTTGATCTAGGATGTTAACAGCTCCACAAGTTGAATAATTGCGTCTTCAGTTATCATCATACTTTGAGTGGTCAGCTGTATTGAATTCTAAAAAAATGTATTCAGTTAGATGAGTATCATGGATAAAATAAAAATAATATAAATCACCAAACTGAGACAGATGTTGAAATGAATATTACTACAAATGACTACACTAAATTATTAGTTATAGGTAACAGTTAAAATCCTAAGCAATGCTCAAACTACATAAAAAAAATTTAATATTACTATACAAATTGCAATTGAATCTTTAGTATCAAGTAGAATGTAAAATGCAAAAAGATATGAAGTAAAATGTAATAACATTTGATAAGAAGAAATAATTGTAATAGTCCACCACTATTGTGGGGTAAATATAAAATGTTACTTTAAGAAAAAACTATTAAAATAAATTTAAAATTTCAGATTATTCATATAGTAGACATTATCACTGTACATGTAATGTTATGAATCCATCTTGCTAATAACAATTAACACATGTTGCATTAAATCAATAATAAGTTTCAATCATTTGACATTAATTCCACGAAAAAAACATCAATCGAAATAAGTCTATTTGAATAACATTAATATTTGTTAGGCTATAAACTGGAACCTAATAATGAATAAATGTAGTAAAAAAAAAAAGATTTTAAACGAAAACTCTAGTTGCAAGAATGGCAATATCAAGATTCACGTGTTGATTGAACATTCAATTAGATAAATAACAATCTCAATTGATACGCTTCTATAATGTTAGTATCTAAAGTATATAATAACTACTACACGTACTATGAATAAAAACATTGATGTTTAAAGGAAAGTTCTCGTTCATTGTTGATCTAGGATGTTAACAGCTCCACAAATTGAATAAAGCGTCTTCAGTT
Organism: Rhopalosiphum nymphaeae; assembly: GCA_036289425.1. Taxonomy (NCBI): domain Eukaryota; kingdom Metazoa; phylum Arthropoda; class Insecta; order Hemiptera; family Aphididae; genus Rhopalosiphum; species Rhopalosiphum nymphaeae. The sequence continues at coordinate 8,717,436 of JAZAQC010000007.1, read as the reverse complement.
ATCATCATACTTTGAGTGGTCAGCTGTATTGAATTCTAAAAAAATGTATTCAGTTAGATGAGTATCATAGATAAAATAAAAATAATATAAATCACCAAACTGAGACAGATGTTGAAATGAATATTACTACAAATGACTACACTAAATTATTAGTTATAGGTAACAATTAAAATCCTAAGCAATGCTCAAACTACATAAAAAAAATTTAGTATTACTATACAAATTGCAATTGAATCTTTAGTATCAAGTAGAATGTAAAATGCAAAAAGATATGAAGTAAAATGTAATAACATTTGATAAGAAGAAATAATTGTAATAGTCCACCACTATTGTGGGATAAATGTAAAATGTTACTTTAAGACATAACTATTAAAATAAATTTAAAATTTCAGATTATTCATATAGTAGACATTATCACTGTACATGTAATGTTATGAATCCATCTTGCGAATAACAATTAACACGTGTTGCATTAAATCAATAATAGGTTTCAATCATTTGACATTAAATCCACGAAAAAAACATCAATCGAAATAAGTCTATTTGAATAACATTAATATTTGTGACGGTTTAAAGTGGAACCTAATAATGAATAAATGTAGTAAAAAAAAAAAGATTTTAAACGAAAACTCTAGTTGCAAGAATGCCAATATCAAGATTCACGTGTTGATTGAACATTCAATTAGATAAATAACAATCTCAATTGATACGCTTCTATAATGTTAGTATCTAAAGTATATAATAACTATTACACGTACTATGAATAAAAACATTGATGTTTAAAGGAAAGTTCTCGTTCATTGTTGATCTAGGATGTTAACAGCTCCACAAGTTGAATAATTGCGTCTTCAGTTATCATCATACTTTGAGTGGTCAGCTGTATTGAATTCTAAAAAAATGTATTCAGTTAGATGAGTATCATGGATAAAATAAAAATAATATAAATCACCAAACTGAGACAGATGTTGAAATGAATATTACTACAAATGACTACACTAAATTATTAGTTATAGGTAACAGTTAAAATCCTAAGCAATGCTCAAACTACATAAAAAAAATTTAATATTACTATACAAATTGCAATTGAATCTTTAGTATCAAGTAGAATGTAAAATGCAAAAAGATATGAAGTAAAATGTAATAACATTTGATAAGAAGAAATAATTGTGATAAGTCATAAATGATAGTGATACTCCACCACTATTGTGGGGTAAATGTAAAATGTTACTTTAAGAAAAAACTATTAAAATAAATTTAAAATTTCAGATTATTTATATAGTAGACATTATCACTGTACATGTAATGTTATGAATCCATCTTGCGAATAACAATTAACACGTGTTGCATTAAATCAATAATAAGTTTCAATCATTTGACATTAATTCCACGAAAAAAACATCAATCGAAATAAGTCTATTTGAATAACATTAATATTTGTTAGGCTATAAACTGGAACCTAATAATGAATAAATGTAGTAAAAAAAAAAAGATTTTAAACGAAAACTCTAGTTGCAAGAATGCCAATATCAAGATTCACGTGTTGATTGAACATTCAATTAGATAAATAACAATCTCAATTGATACGCTTCTATAATGTTAGTATCTAAAGTATATAATAACTATTACACGTACTATGAATAAAAACATTGATGTTTAAAGGAAAGTTCTCGTTCATTGTTGATCTAGGATGTTAACAGCTCCACAAGTTGAATAATTGCGTCTTCAGTTATCATCATACTTTGAGTGGTCAGCTGTATTGAATTCTAAAAAAATGTATTCAGTTAGATGAGTATCATGGATAAAATAAAAATAATATAAATCACCAAACTGAGACAGATGTTGAAATGAATATTACTACAAATGACTACACTAAATTATTAGTTATAGGTAACAGTTAAAATCCTAAGCAATGCTCAAACTACATAAAAAAAATTTAATATTACTATACAAATTGCAATTGAATCTTTAGTATCAAGTAGAATGTAAAATGCAAAAAGATATGAAGTAAAATGTAATAACATTTGATAAGAAGAAATAATTGTAATAGTCCACCACTATTGTGGGGTAAATATAAAATGTTACTTTAAGAAAAAACTATTAAAATAAATTTAAAATTTCAGATTATTCATATAGTAGACATTATCACTGTACATGTAATGTTATGAATCCATCTTGCTAATAACAATTAACACATGTTGCATTAAATCAATAATAAGTTTCAATCATTTGACATTAATTCCACGAAAAAAACATCAATCGAAATAAGTCTATTTGAATAACATTAATATTTGTTACGGTTTAAAGTGGAACCTAATAATGAATAAATGTAGTAAAAAAAATAAGATTTTAAACGAAAACTCTAGTTGCAACAATGGCAATATCAAGATTCACGTGTTTTTTGAACATTCAATTTGATAAATAACAATCTAAATTGATACTCTTCTATAATGTTAGTGTCAAGAGTATATAATAACTATTAGACGTACTATGAATAAAAACATTGATGTTTAAAGGAAAGTTCTCGTTCATTGTTGATCTAGGATGTTAACAGCTCCACAAGTTGAATAATTGCGTCTTCAGTTATCATCATACTTTGAGTGGTCAGCTATATTGAATTCTAAAAAAATGTATTCAGTTAGATGAGTATCATGGATAAAATAAAAATAATATAAATCACCAAACTGAGACAGATGTTGAAATGAATATTACTACAAATGACTACACTAAATTATTAGTTATAGGTAACAGTTAAAATCCAAAGCAATGCTCAAACTACATAAAAAAAATTTAATATTACTATACAAATTGCAATTGAATCTTTAGTATCAAGTAGAATGTAAAATGCAAAAAGATATGAAGTAAAATGTAATAACATTTGATAAGAAGAAATAATTGTAATAGTCCACCACTATTGTGGGATAAATGTAAAATGTTACTTTAAGACATAACTATTAAAATAAATTTAAAATTTCAGATTATTCATATAGTAGACATTATCACTGTACATGTAATGTTATGAATCCATCTTGCGAATAACAATTAACACGTGTTGCATTAAATCAATAATAGGTTTCAATCATTTGACATTAAATCCACGAAAAAAACATCAATCGAAATAAGTCTATTTGAATAACATTAATATTTGTGACGGTTTAAAGTGGAACCTAATAATGAATAAATGTAGTAAAAAAAAAAAGATTTTAAACGAAAACTCTAGTTGCAAGAATGCCAATATCAAGATTCACGTGTTGATTGAACATTCAATTAGATAAATAACAATCTCAATTGATACGCTTCTATAATGTTAGTATCTAAAGTATATAATAACTATTACACGTACTATGAATAAAAACATTGATGTTTAAAGGAAAGTTCTCGTTCATTGTTGATCTAGGATGTTAACAGCTCCACAAGTTGAATAATTGCGTCTTCAGTTATCATCATACTTTGAGTGGTCAGCTGTATTGAATTCTAAAAAAATGTATTCAGTTAGATGAGTATCATGGATAAAATAAAAATAATATAAATCACCAAACTGAGACAGATGTTGAAATGAATATTACTACAAATGACTACACTAAATTATTAGTTATAGGTAACAGTTAAAATCCTAAGCAATGCTCAAACTACATAAAAAAAATTTAATATTACTATACAAATTGCAATTGAATCTTTAGTATCAAGTAGAATGTAAAATGCAAAAAGATATGAAGTAAAATGTAATAACATTTGATAAGAAGAAATAATTGTGATAAGTCATAAATGATAGTGATACTCCACCACTATTGTGGGGTAAATGTAAAATGTTACTTTAAGAAAAAACTATTAAAATAAATTTAAAATTTCAGATTATTTATATAGTAGACATTATCACTGTACATGTAATGTTATGAATCCATCTTGCGAATAACAATTAACACGTGTTGCATTAAATCAATAATAAGTTTCAATCATTTGACATTAATTCCACGAAAAAAACATCAATCGAAATAAGTCTATTTGAATAACATTAATATTTGTTAGGCTATAAACTGGAACCTAATAATGAATAAATGTAGTAAAAAAAAAAAGATTTTAAACGAAAACTCTAGTTGCAAGAATGCCAATATCAAGATTCACGTGTTGATTGAACATTCAATTAGATAAATAACAATCTCAATTGATACGCTTCTATAATGTTAGTATCTAAAGTATATAATAACTATTACACGTACTATGAATAAAAACATTGATGTTTAAAGGAAAGTTCTCGTTCATTGTTGATCTAGGATGTTAACAGCTCCACAAGTTGAATAATTGCGTCTTCAGTTATCATCATACTTTGAGTGGTCAGCTGTATTGAATTCTAAAAAAATGTATTCAGTTAGATGAGTATCATGGATAAAATAAAAATAATATAAATCACCAAACTGAGACAGATGTTGAAATGAATATTACTACAAATGACTACACTAAATTATTAGTTATAGGTAACAGTTAAAATCCTAAGCAATGCTCAAACTACATAAAAAAAATTTAATATTACTATACAAATTGCAATTGAATCTTTAGTATCAAGTAGAATGTAAAATGCAAAAAGATATGAAGTAAAATGTAATAACATTTGATAAGAAGAAATAATTGTAATAGTCCACCACTATTGTGGGGTAAATATAAAATGTTACTTTAAGAAAAAACTATTAAAATAAATTTAAAATTTCAGATTATTCATATAGTAGACATTATCACTGTACATGTAATGTTATGAATCCATCTTGCTAATAACAATTAACACATGTTGCATTAAATCAATAATAAGTTTCAATCATTTGACATTAATTCCACGAAAAAAACATCAATCGAAATAAGTCTATTTGAATAACATTAATATTTGTTACGGTTTAAAGTGGAACCTAATAATGAATAAATGTAGTAAAAAAAATAAGATTTTAAACGAAAACTCTAGTTGCAACAATGGCAATATCAAGATTCACGTGTTTTTTGAACATTCAATTTGATAAATAACAATCTAAATTGATACTCTTCTATAATGTTAGTGTCAAGAGTATATAATAACTATTAGACGTACTATGAATAAAAACATTGATGTTTAAAGGAAAGTTCTCGTTCATTGTTGATCTAGGATGTTAACAGCTCCACAAGTTGAATAATTGCGTCTTCAGTTATCATCATACTTTGAGTGGTCAGCTATATTGAATTCTAAAAAAATGTATTCAGTTAGATGAGTATCATGGATAAAATAAAAATAATATAAATCACCAAACTGAGACAGATGTTGAAATGAATATTACTACAAATGACTACACTAAATTATTAGTTATAGGTAACAGTTAAAATCCAAAGCAATGCTCAAACTACATAAAAAAAATTTAATATTACTATACAAATTGCAATTGAATCTTTAGTATCAAGTAGAATGTAAAATGCAAAAAGATATGAAGTAAAATGTAATAACATTTGATAAGAAGAAATAATTGTAATAGTCCACCACTATTGTGGGATAAATGTAAAATGTTACTTTAAGACATAACTATTAAAATAAATTTAAAATTTCAGATTATTCATATAGTAGACATTATCACTGTACATGTAATGTTATGAATCCATCTTGCGAATAACAATTAACACGTGTTGCATTAAATCAATAATAGGTTTCAATCATTTGACATTAAATCCACGAAAAAAACATCAATCGAAATAAGTCTATTTGAATAACATTAATATTTGTGACGGTTTAAAGTGGAACCTAATAATGAATAAATGTAGTAAAAAAAAAAAGATTTTAAACGAAAACTCTAGTTGCAAGAATGCCAATATCAAGATTCACGTGTTGATTGAACATTCAATTAGATAAATAACAATCTCAATTGATACGCTTCTATAATGTTAGTATCTAAAGTATATAATAACTATTACACGTACTATGAATAAAAACATTGATGTTTAAAGGAAAGTTCTCGTTCATTGTTGATCTAGGATGTTAACAGCTCCACAAGTTGAATAATTGCGTCTTCAGTTATCATCATACTTTGAGTGGTCAGCTGTATTGAATTCTAAAAAAATGTATTCAGTTAGATGAGTATCATGGATAAAATAAAAATAATATAAATCACCAAACTGAGACAGATGTTGAAATGAATATTACTACAAATGACTACACTAAATTATTAGTTATAGGTAACAGTTAAAATCCTAAGCAATGCTCAAACTACATAAAAAAAATTTAATATTACTATACAAATTGCAATTGAATCTTTAGTATCAAGTAGAATGTAAAATGCAAAAAGATATGAAGTAAAATGTAATAACATTTGATAAGAAGAAATAATTGTGATAAGTCATAAATGATAGTGATACTCCACCACTATTGTGGGGTAAATGTAAAATGTTACTTTAAGAAAAAACTATTAAAATAAATTTAAAATTTCAGATTATTTATATAGTAGACATTATCACTGTACATGTAATGTTATGAATCCATCTTGCGAATAACAATTAACACGTGTTGCATTAAATCAATAATAAGTTTCAATCATTTGACATTAATTCCACGAAAAAAACATCAATCGAAATAAGTCTATTTGAATAACATTAATATTTGTTAGGCTATAAACTGGAACCTAATAATGAATAAATGTAGTAAAAAAAAAAAGATTTTAAACGAAAACTCTAGTTGCAAGAATGCCAATATCAAGATTCACGTGTTGATTGAACATTCAATTAGATAAATAACAATCTCAATTGATACGCTTCTATAATGTTAGTATCTAAAGTATATAATAACTATTACACGTACTATGAATAAAAACATTGATGTTTAAAGGAAAGTTCTCGTTCATTGTTGATCTAGGATGTTAACAGCTCCACAAGTTGAATAATTGCGTCTTCAGTTATCATCATACTTTGAGTGGTCAGCTGTATTGAATTCTAAAAAAATGTATTCAGTTAGATGAGTATCATGGATAAAATAAAAATAATATAAATCACCAAACTGAGACAGATGTTGAAATGAATATTACTACAAATGACTACACTAAATTATTAGTTATAGGTAACAGTTAAAATCCTAAGCAATGCTCAAACTACATAAAAAAAATTTAATATTACTATACAAATTGCAATTGAATCTTTAGTATCAAGTAGAATGTAAAATGCAAAAAGATATGAAGTAAAATGTAATAACATTTGATAAGAAGAAATAATTGTAATAGTCCACCACTATTGTGGGGTAAATATAAAATGTTACTTTAAGAAAAAACTATTAAAATAAATTTAAAATTTCAGATTATTCATATAGTAGACATTATCACTGTACATGTAATGTTATGAATCCATCTTGCTAATAACAATTAACACATGTTGCATTAAATCAATAATAAGTTTCAATCATTTGACATTAATTCCACGAAAAAAACATCAATCGAAATAAGTCTATTTGAATAACATTAATATTTGTTACGGTTTAAAGTGGAACCTAATAATGAATAAATGTAGTAAAAAAAATAAGATTTTAAACGAAAACTCTAGTTGCAACAATGGCAATATCAAGATTCACGTGTTTTTTGAACATTCAATTTGATAAATAACAATCTAAATTGATACTCTTCTATAATGTTAGTGTCAAGAGTATATAATAACTATTAGACGTACTATGAATAAAAACATTGATGTTTAAAGGAAAGTTCTCGTTCATTGTTGATCTAGGATGTTAACAGCTCCACAAGTTGAATAATTGCGTCTTCAGTTATCATCATACTTTGAGTGGTCAGCTATATTGAATTCTAAAAAAATGTATTCAGTTAGATGAGTATCATGGTTAAAATAAAAATAATATAAATCACCAAACTGAGACAGATGTTGAAATGAATATTACTACAAATGACTACACTAAATTATTAGTTATAGGTAACAGTTAAAATCCAAAGCAATGCTCAAACTACATAAAAAAAATTTAATATTACTATACAAATTGCAATTGAATCTTTAGTATCAAGTAGAATGTAAAATGCAAAAAGATATGAAGTAAAATGTAATAACATTTGATAAGAAGAAATAATTGTAATAGTCCACCACTATTGTGGGATAAATGTAAAATGTTACTTTAAGACATAACTATTAAAATAAATTTAAAATTTCAGATTATTCATATAGTAGACATTATCACTGTACATGTAATGTTATGAATCCATCTTGCGAATAACAATTAACACGTGTTGCATTAAATCAATAATAGGTTTCAATCATTTGACATTAAATCCACGAAAAAAACATCAATCGAAATAAGTCTATTTGAATAACATTAATATTTGTGACGGTTTAAAGTGGAACCTAATAATGAATAAATGTAGTAAAAAAAAAAAGATTTTAAACGAAAACTCTAGTTGCAAGAATGCCAATATCAAGATTCACGTGTTGATTGAACATTCAATTAGATAAATAACAATCTCAATTGATACGCTTCTATAATGTTAGTATCTAAAGTATATAATAACTATTACACGTACTATGAATAAAAACATTGATGTTTAAAGGAAAGTTCTCGTTCATTGTTGATCTAGGATGTTAACAGCTCCACAAGTTGAATAATTGCGTCTTCAGTTATCATCATACTTTGAGTGGTCAGCTGTATTGAATTCTAAAAAAATGTATTCAGTTAGATGAGTATCATGGATAAAATAAAAATAATATAAATCACCAAACTGAGACAGATGTTGAAATGAATATTACTACAAATGACTACACTAAATTATTAGTTATAGGTAACAGTTAAAATCCTAAGCAATGCTCAAACTACATAAAAAAAATTTAATATTACTATACAAATTGCAATTGAATCTTTAGTATCAAGTAGAATGTAAAATGCAAAAAGATATGAAGTAAAATGTAATAACATTTGATAAGAAGAAATAATTGTGATAAGTCATAAATGATAGTGATACTCCACCACTATTGTGGGGTAAATGTAAAATGTTACTTTAAGAAAAAACTATTAAAATAAATTTAAAATTTCAGATTATTTATATAGTAGACATTATCACTGTACATGTAATGTTATGAATCCATCTTGCGAATAACAATTAACACGTGTTGCATTAAATTAATAATAAGTTTCAATCATTTGACATTAATTCCACGAAAAAAACATCAATCGAAATAAGTCTATTTGAATAACATTAATATTTGTTAGGCTATAAACTGGAACCTAATAATGAATAAATGTAGTAAAAAAAAAAAGATTTTAAACGAAAACTCTAGTTGCAAGAATGCCAATATCAAGATTCACGTGTTGATTGAACATTCAATTAGATAAATAACAATCTCAATTGATACGCTTCTATAATGTTAGTATCTAAAGTATATAATAACTATTACACGTACTATGAATAAAAACATTGATGTTTAAAGGAAAGTTCTCGTTCATTGTTGATCTAGGATGTTAACAGCTCCACAAGTTGAATAATTGCGTCTTCAGTTATCATCATACTTTGAGTGGTCAGCTGTATTGAATTCTAAAAAAATGTATTCAGTTAGATGAGTATCATGGATAAAATAAAAATAATATAAATCACCAAACTGAGACAGATGTTGAAATGAATATTACTACAAATGACTACACTAAATTATTAGTTATAGGTAACAGTTAAAATCCTAAGCAATGCTCAAACTACATAAAAAAAATTTAATATTACTATACAAATTGCAATTGAATCTTTAGTATCAAGTAGAATGTAAAATGCAAAAAGATATGAAGTAAAATGTAATAACATTTGATAAGAAGAAATAATTGTAATAGTCCACCACTATTGTGGGGTAAATATAAAATGTTACTTTAAGAAAAAACTATTAAAATAAATTTAAAATTTCAGATTATTCATATAGTAGACATTATCACTGTACATGTAATGTTATGAATCCATCTTGCTAATAACAATTAACACATGTTGCATTAAATCAATAATAAGTTTCAATCATTTGACATTAATTCCACGAAAAAAACATCAATCGAAATAAGTCTATTTGAATAACATTAATATTTGTTACGGTTTAAAGTGGAACCTAATAATGAATAAATGTAGTAAAAAAAATAAGATTTTAAACGAAAACTCTAGTTGCAAGAATGGCAATATCAAGATTCACGTGTTGATTGAACATTCAATTAGATAAATAACAATCTCAATTGATACGCTTCTATAATGTTAGTATCTAAAGTATATAATAACTACTACACGTACTATGAATAAAAACATTGATGTTTAAAGGAAAGTTCTCGTTCATTGTTGATCTAGGATGTTAACAGCTCCACAAATTGAATAAAGCGTCTTCAGTTATCATCATACTTTGAGTGGTCAGCTGTATTGAATTCTAAAAAAATGTATTCAGTTAGATGAGTATCATAGATAAAATAAAAATAATATAAATCACCAAACTGAGACAGATGTTGAAATGAATATTACTACAAATGACTACACTAAATTATTAGTTATAGGTAACAATTAAAATCCTAAGCAATGCTCAAACTACATAAAAAAAATTTAGTATTACTATACAAATTGCAATTGAATCTTTAGTATCAAGTAGAATGTAAAATGCAAAAAGATATGAAGTAAAATGTAATAACATTTGATAAGAAGAAATAATTGTAATAGTCCACCACTATTGTGGGATAAATGTAAAATGTTACTTTAAGACATAACTATTAAAATAAATTTAAAATTTCAGATTATTCATATAGTAGACATTATCACTGTACATGTAATGTTATGAATCCATCTTGCGAATAACAATTAACACGTGTTGCATTAAATCAATAATAGGTTTCAATCATTTGACATTAAATCCACGAAAAAAACATCAATCGAAATAAGTCTATTTGAATAACATTAATATTTGTGACGGTTTAAAGTGGAACCTAATAATGAATAAATGTAGTAAAAAAAAAAAGATTTTAAACGAAAACTCTAGTTGCAAGAATGCCAATATCAAGATTCACGTGTTGATTGAACATTCAATTAGATAAATAACAATCTCAATTGATACGCTTCTATAATGTTAGTATCTAAAGTATATAATAACTATTACACGTACTATGAATAAAAACATTGATGTTTAAAGGAAAGTTCTCGTTCATTGTTGATCTAGGATGTTAACAGCTCCACAAGTTGAATAATTGCGTCTTCAGTTATCATCATACTTTGAGTGGTCAGCTGTATTGAATTCTAAAAAAATGTATTCAGTTAGATGAGTATCATGGATAAAATAAAAATAATATAAATCACCAAACTGAGACAGATGTTGAAATGAATATTACTACAAATGACTACACTAAATTATTAGTTATAGGTAACAGTTAAAATCCTAAGCAATGCTCAAACTACATAAAAAAAATTTAATATTACTATACAAATTGCAATTGAATCTTTAGTATCAAGTAGAATGTAAAATGCAAAAAGATATGAAGTAAAATGTAATAACATTTGATAAGAAGAAATAATTGTAATAGTCCACCACTATTGTGGGGTAAATATAAAATGTTACTTTAAGAAAAAACTATTAAAATAAATTTAAAATTTCAGATTATTCATATAGTAGACATTATCACTGTACATGTAATGTTATGAATCCATCTTGCTAATAACAATTAACACATGTTGCATTAAATCAATAATAAGTTTCAATCATTTGACATTAATTCCACGAAAAAAACATCAATCGAAATAAGTCTATTTGAATAACATTAATATTTGTTACGGTTTAAAGTGGAACCTAATAATGAATAAATGTAGTAAAAAAAATAAGATTTTAAACGAAAACTCTAGTTGCAAGAATGGCAATATCAAGATTCACGTGTTGATTGAACATTCAATTAGATAAATAACAATCTCAATTGATACGCTTCTATAATGTTAGTATCTAAAGTATATAATAACTACTACACGTACTATGAATAAAAACATTGATGTTTAAAGGAAAGTTCTCGTTCATTGTTGATCTAGGATGTTAACAGCTCCACAAATTGAATAAAGCGTCTTCAGTTATCATCATACTTTGAGTGGTCAGCTGTATTGAATTCTAAAAAAATGTATTCAGTTAGATGAGTATCATAGATAAAATAAAAATAATATAAATCACCAAACTGAGACAGATGTTGAAATGAATATTACTACAAATGACTACACTAAATTATTAGTTATAGGTAACAATTAAAATCCTAAGCAATGCTCAAACTACATAAAAAAAATTTAGTATTACTATACAAATTGCAATTGAATCTTTAGTATCAAGTAGAATGTAAAATGCAAAAAGATATGAAGTAAAATGTAATAACATTTGATAAGAAGAAATAATTGTAATAGTCCACCACTATTGTGGGATAAATGTAAAATGTTACTTTAAGACATAACTATTAAAATAAATTTAAAATTTCAGATTATTCATATAGTAGACATTATCACTGTACATGTAATGTTATGAATCCATCTTGCGAATAACAATTAACACGTGTTGCATTAAATCAATAATAGGTTTCAATCATTTGACATTAAATCCACGAAAAAAACATCAATCGAAATAAGTCTATTTGAATAACATTAATATATGTGACGGTTTAAAGTGGAACCTAATAATGAATAAATGTAGTAAAAAAAAAAAGATTTTAAACGAAAACTCTAGTTGCAAGAATGCCAATATCAAGATTCACGTGTTGATTGAACATTCAATTAGATAAATAACAATCTCAATTGATACGCTTCTATAATGTTAGTATCTAAAGTATATAATAACTATTACACGTACTATGAATAAAAACATTGATGTTTAAAGGAAAGTTCTCGTTCATTGTTGATCTAGGATGTTAACAGCTCCACAAGTTGAATAATTGCGTCTTCAGTTATCATCATACTTTGAGTGGTCAGCTGTATTGAATTCTAAAAAAATGTATTCAGTTAGATGAGTATCATGGATAAAATAAAAATAATATAAATCACCAAACTGAGACAGATGTTGAAATGAATATTACTACAAATGACTACACTAAATTATTAGTTATAGGTAACAGTTAAAATCCTAAGCAATGCTCAAACTACATAAAAAAAATTTAATATTACTATACAAATTGCAATTGAATCTTTAGTATCAAGTAGAATGTAAAATGCAAAAAGATATGAAGTAAAATGTAATAACATTTGATAAGAAGAAATAATTGTAATAGTCCACCACTATTGTGGGGTAAATATAAAATGTTACTTTAAGAAAAAACTATTAAAATAAATTTAAAATTTCAGATTATTCATATAGTAGACATTATCACTGTACATGTAATGTTATGAATCCATCTTGCTAATAACAATTAACACGTGTTGCATTAAATCAATAATAAGTTTCAATCATTTGACATTAATTCCACGAAAAAAACATCAATCGAAATAAGTCTATTTGAATAACATTAATATTTGTTAGGCTATAAACTGGAACCTAATAATGAATAAATGTAGTAAAAAAAAAAAGATTTTAAACGAAAACTCTAGTTGCAAGAATGGCAATATCAAGATTCACGTGTTGATTGAACATTCAATTAGATAAATAACAATCTCAATTGATACGCTTCTATAATGTTAGTATCTAAAGTATATAATAACTATTACACGTACTATGAATAAAAACATTGATGTTTAAAGGAAAGTTCTCGTTCATTGTTGATCTAGGATGTTAACAGCTCCACAAGTTGAATAATTGCGTCTTCAGTTATCATCATACTTTGAGTGGTCAGCTGTATTGAATTCTAAAAAAATGTATTCAGTTAGATGAGTATCATGGATAAAATAAAAATAATATAAATCACCAAACTGAGACAGATGTTGAAATGAATATTACTACAAATGACTACACTAAATTATTAGTTATAGGTAACAGTTAAAATCCTAAGCAATGCTCAAACTACATAAAAAAAATTTAATATTACTATACAAATTGCAATTGAATCTTTAGTATCAAGTAGAATGTAAAATGCAAAAAGATATGAAGTAAAATGTAATAACATTTGATAAGAAGAAATAATTGTGATAAGTCATAAATGATAGTGATACTCCACCACTATTGTGGGGTAAATGTAAAATGTTACTTTAAGAAAAAACTATTAAAATAAATTTAAAATTTCAGATTATTTATATAGTAGACATTATCACTGTACATGTAATGTTATGAATCCATCTTGCGAATAACAATTAACACGTGTTGCATTAAATCAATAATAAGTTTCAATCATTTGACATTAATTCCACGAAAAAAACATCAATCGAAATAAGTCTATTTGAATAACATTAATATTTGTTAGGCTATAAACTGGAACCTAATAATGAATAAATGTAGTAAAAAAAAAAAGATTTTAAACGAAAACTCTAGTTGCAACAATGGCAATATCAAGATTCACGTGTTTTTTGAACATTCAATTTGATAAATAACAATCTAAATTGATACTCTTCTATAATGTTAGTGTCAAGAGTATATAATAACTATTAGACGTACTATGAATAAAAACATTGATGTTTAAAGGAAAGTTCTCGTTCATTGTTGATCTAGGATGTTAACAGCTCCACAAGTTGAATAATTGCGTCTTCAGTTATCATCATACTTTGAGTGGTCAGCTGTATTGAATTCTAAAAAAATGTATTCAGTTAGATGAGTATCATGGATAAAATAAAAATAATATAAATCACCAAACTGAGACAGATGTTGAAATGAATATTACTACAAATGACTACACTAAATTATTAGTTATAGGTAACAGTTAAAATCCTAAGCAATGCTCAAACTACATAAAAAAAATTTAATATTACTATACAAATTGCAATTGAATCTTTAGTATCAAGTAGAATGTAAAATGCAAAAAGATATGAAGTAAAATGTAATAACATTTGATAAGAAGAAATAATTGTAATAGTCCACCACTATTGTGGGGTAAATATAAAATGTTACTTTAAGAAAAAACTATTAAAATAAATTTAAAATTTCAGATTATTCATATAGTAGACATTATCACTGTACATGTAATGTTATGAATCCATCTTGCTAATAACAATTAACACATGTTGCATTAAATCAATAATAAGTTTCAATCATTTGACATTAATTCCACGAAAAAAACATCAATCGAAATAAGTCTATTTGAATAACATTAATATTTGTTACGGTTTAAAGTGGAACCTAATAATGAATAAATGTAGTAAAAAAAATAAGATTTTAAACGAAAACTCTAGTTGCAAGAATGGCAATATCAAGATTCACGTGTTGATTGAACATTCAATTAGATAAATAACAATCTCAATTGATACGCTTCTATAATGTTAGTATCTAAAGTATATAATAACTACTACACGTACTATGAATAAAAACATTGATGTTTAAAGGAAAGCTCTCGTTCATTGTTGATCTAGGATGTTAACAGCTCCACAAATTGAATAAAGCGTCTTCAGTTATCATCATACTTTGAGTGGTCAGCTGTATTGAATTCTAAAAAAATGTATTCAGTTAGATGAGTATCATAGATAAAATAAAAATAATATAAATCACCAAACTGAGACAGATGTTGAAATGAATATTACTACAAATGACTACACTAAATTATTAGTTATAGGTAACAATTAAAATCCTAAGCAATGCTCAAACTACATAAAAAAAATTTAGTATTACTATACAAATTGCAATTGAATCTTTAGTATCAAGTAGAATGTAAAATGCAAAAAGATATGAAGTAAAATGTAATAACATTTGATAAGAAGAAATAATTGTAATAGTCCACCACTATTGTGGGATAAATGTAAAATGTTACTTTAAGACATAACTATTAAAATAAATTTAAAATTTCAGATTATTCATATAGTAGACATTATCACTGTACATGTAATGTTATGAATCCATCTTGCGAATAACAATTAACACGTGTTGCATTAAATCAATAATAGGTTTCAATCATTTGACATTAAATCCACGAAAAAAACATCAATCGAAATAAGTCTATTTGAATAACATTAATATTTGTGACGGTTTAAAGTGGAACCTAATAATGAATAAATGTAGTAAAAAAAAAAAAGATTTTAAACGAAAACTCTAGTTGCAAGAATGCCAATATCAAGATTCACGTGTTGATTGAACATTCAATTAGATAAATAACAATCTCAATTGATACGCTTCTATAATGTTAGTATCTAAAGTATATAATAACTACTACACGTACTATGAATAAAAACATTGATGTTTAAAGGAAAGTTCTCGTTCATTGTTGATCTAGGATGTTAACAGCTCCACAAATTGAATAAAGCGTCTTCAGTTATCATCATACTTTGAGTGGTCAGCTGTATTGAATTCTAAAAAAATGTATTCAGTTAGATGAGTATCATAGATAAAATAAAAATAATATAAATCACCAAACTGAGACAGATGTTGAAATGAATATTACTACAAATGACTACACTAAATTATTAGTTATAGGTAACAATTAAAATCCTAAGCAATGCTCAAACTACATAAAAAAAATTTAGTATTACTATACAAATTGCAATTGAGTCTTTAGTATCAAGTAGAATGTAAAATGCAAAAAGATATGAAGTAAAATGTAATAACATTTGATAAGAAGAAATAATTGTAATAGTCCACCACTATTGTGGGATAAATGTAAAATGTTACTTTAAGACATAACTATTAAAATAAATTTAAAATTTCAGATTATTCATATAGTAGACATTATCACTGTACATGTAATGTTATGAATCCATCTTGCGAATAACAATTAACACGTGTTGCATTAAATCAATAATAGGTTTCAATCATTTGACATTAAATCCACGAAAAAAACATCAATCGAAATAAGTCTATTTGAATAACATTAATATATGTGACGGTTTAAAGTGGAACCTAATAATGAATAAATGTAGTAAAAAAAAAAAGATTTTAAACAAAAACTCTAGTTGCAAGAATGCCAATATCAAGATTCACGTGTTGATTGAACATTCAATTAGATAAATAACAATCTCAATTGATACGCTTCTATAATGTTAGTATCTAAAGTATATAATAACTATTACACGTACTATGAATAAAAACATTGATGTTTAAAGGAAAGTTCTCGTTCATTGTTGATCTAGGATGTTAACAGCTCCACAAGTTGAATAATTGCGTCTTCAGTTATCATCATACTTTGAGTGGTCAGCTGTATTGAATTCTAAAAAAATGTATTCAGTTAGATGAGTATCATGGATAAAATAAAAATAATATAAATCACCAAACTGAGACAGATGTTGAAATGAATATTACTACAAATGACTACACTAAATTATTAGTTATAGGTAACAGTTAAAATCCTAAGCAATGCTCAAACTACATAAAAAAAATTTAATATTACTATACAAATTGCAATTGAATCTTTAGTATCAAGTAGAATGTAAAATGCAAAAAGATATGAAGTAAAATGTAATAACATTTGATAAGAAGAAATAATTGTAATAGTCCACCACTATTGTGGGATAAATGTAAAATGTTACTTTAAGAAATAACTATTAAAATAAATTTAAAATTTCAGATTATTCATATAGTAGACATTATCACTGTACATGTAATGTTATGAATCCATCTTGCTAATAACAATTAACACGTGTTGCATTAAATCAATAATAGGTTTGAATCATTTGACATTAAAACCACGAAAAAAACATCAATCGAAATAAGTCTATTTGAATAACATTAATATTTGTTACGGTTTAAAGTGGAACCTAATAATGAATAAATGTAGTAAAAAAAAAAAGATTTTAAACGAAAACTCTAGTTGCAAGAATGCCAATATCAAGATTCACGTGTTGATTGAACATTCAATTAGATAAATAACAATCTAAATTGATACTCTTCTATAATGTTAGTATCTAAAGTATATAATAACTATTACACGTACTATGAATAAAAACATTGATGTTTAAAGGAAAGTTCTCGTTCATTGTTGATCTAGGATGTTAACAGCTCCACAAGTTGAATAATTGCGTCTTCAGTTATCATCATACTTTGAGTGGTCAGCTGTATTGAATTCTAAAAAAATGTATTCAGTTAGATGAGTATCATGGATAAAATAAAAATAATATAAATCACCAAACTGAGACAGATGTTGAAATGAATATTACTACAAATGACTACACTAAATTATTAGTTATAGGTAACAGTTAAAATCCTAAGCAATGCTCAAACTACATAAAAAAAATTTAATATTACTATACAAATTGCAATTGAATCTTTAGTATCAAGTATAATGTAAAATGCAAAAAGATATGAGGTAAAATGTAATAACATTTGATAAGAAGAAATAATTGTAATAGTCCACCACTATTGTGGGATAAATGTAAAATGTTACTTTAAGAAAAAACTATTAAAAAAAATTTAAAATTTCAGATTATTCATATAGTAGACATTATCACTGTACATGTAATGTTATGAATCCATCTTGCTAATAACAATTAACACGTGTTGCATTAAATCAATAATAGGTTTGAATCATTTGACATTAAATCCACGAAAAAAACATCAATCGAAATAAGTCAATTTGAATAACATTAATATTTGTTACGGTTTAAAGTGGAACCTAATAATGAATAAATGTAGTAAAAAAAAAAAGATTTTAAACGAAAACTCTAGTTGCAAGAATGGCAATATCAAGATTCACGTGTTTATTGAACATTCAATTAGATTAATAACAATCTCAATTGATACTAATTCATAATGATAGTGTCTAAAGTATATAATAACTATTACACGTACTATGAATAAAAACTTTGATGATTAAAAGTAAGTTCTCGTTCATTGTTGATCTAGGATGTTAACAGCTTCACAAGTTGAATAATTGCGTCTTCAGTTATCACCATACTTTGAGTGGTCAGCTGTATTGCTTTCTAAAAAAATGTATTCAGTTAGAAGAGTATCATGGATAAATTAAAAATAATATAAATCACTAAACTGAGACAGATGTTGAAATGAATATTACTACAAATGACTACACTAAATTATTAGTTATAGGTAACAATTAAAATCCTAAGCAATGCTCAAACTACATAAAAAAAATTTAATATTACTATACAAATTGCAATTGAATCTTTAGTTTCAAGTAGAATGTAAAATGCAAAAAAAAATGAAGAAAAAAGTAATAACATTTGATAAGAAGAAATAATTGTGATAAGTCATAAATGATAGTGAAAGTCCACCACTATTGTGGGATAAATGTAAAATGTTACATTAAGAAATAACTATTAAAATAAATTTAAAATTTCAGATTATTCATATAGTAGACATTATCACTGTACATGTAATGTTATGAATCCATCTTGCGAATAACAATTAACACGTGTTGCATTAAATCAATAATAAGTTTCAATCATTTGACATTAAATCCACGAAAAAAACATCAATCGAAATAAGGCAATTTGAATAACATTAATATTTGTTACAGTTTAAAGTGGAACCTAATAATGAATAAATGTAGTAAAAAAAAAAAGATTTTAAACGAAAACTCTAGTTGCAAGAATGGCAATATCAAGGTTCACGTGTTGATTGAACATTCAATTAGATAAATAACAATCTCAATTGATACGCTTCTATAATGTTAGTATCTAAAGTATATAATAACTATTACACGTACTATGAATAAAAACATTGATGTTTAAAGGAAAGTTCTCGTTCATTGTTGATCTAGGATGTTAACAGCTCCACAAGTTGAATAATTGCGTCTTCAGTTATCATCATACTTTGAGTGGTCAGCTGTATTGAATTCTAAAAAAATGTATTCAGTTAGATGAGTATCATGGATAAAATAAAAATAATATAAATCACCAAACTGAGACAGATGTTGAAATGAATATTACTACAAATGACTACACTAAATTATTAGTTATAGGTAACAATTAAAATCCTAAGCAATGCTCAAACTACATAAAAAAAATTTAATATTACTATACAAATTGCAATTGAATCTTTAGTATCAAGTAGAATGTAAAATGCAAAAAGATATGAAGTAAAATGTAATAACATTTGATAAGAAGAAATAATTGTGATAAGTCATAAATGATAGTGATACTCCACCACTATTGTGGGGTAAATGTAAAATGTTACTTTAAGAAAAAACTATTAAAATAAATTTAAAATTTCAGATTATTTATATAGTAGACATTATCACTGTACATGTAATGTTATGAATCCATCTTGCGAATAACAATTAACACGTGTTGCATTAAATCAATAATAAGTTTCAATCATTTGACATTAATTCCACGAAAAAAACATCAATCGAAATAAGTCTATTTGAATAACATTAATATTTGTTAGGCTATAAACTGGAACCTAATAATGAATAAATGTAGTAAAAAAAAAAAGATTTTAAACGAAAACTCAAGTTGCAACAATGGCAATATCAAGATTCACATGTTTTTTGAACATTCAATTTGATAAATAACAATCTAAATTGATACTCTTCTATAATGTTAGTGTCAAGAGTATATAATAACTATTAGACGTACTATGAATAAAAACATTGATGTTTAAAGGAAAGTTCTCGTTCATTG
The DNA here is from genome assembly GCA_036289425.1 of Rhopalosiphum nymphaeae. NCBI lineage: Eukaryota > Metazoa > Arthropoda > Insecta > Hemiptera > Aphididae > Rhopalosiphum > Rhopalosiphum nymphaeae. Next base: position 8,696,854 of record JAZAQC010000007.1, on the reverse strand, counting down.
TTGATCTAGGATGTTAACAGCTCCACAAGTTGAATAATTGCGTCTTCAGTTATCATCATACTTTGAGTGGTCAGCTATATTGAATTCTAAAAAAATGTATTCAGTTAGATGAGTATCATGGATAAAATAAAAATAATATAAATCACCAAACTGAGACAGATGTTGAAATGAATATTACTACAAATGACTACACTAAATTATTAGTTATAGGTAACAGTTAAAATCCTAAGCAATGCTCAAACTACATAAAAAAAATTTAATATTACTATACAAATTGCAATTGAATCTTTAGTATCAAGTAGAATGTAAAATGCAAAAAGATATGAAGTAAAATGTAATAACATTTGATAAGAAGAAATAATTGTAATAGTCCACCACTATTGTGGGGTAAATATAAAATGTTACTTTAAGAAAAAACTATTAAAATAAATTTAAAATTTCAGATTATTCATATAGTAGACATTATCACTGTACATGTAATGTTATGAATCTATCTTGCTAATAACAATTAACACATGTTGCATTAAATCAATAATAAGTTTCAATCATTTGACATTAATTCCACGAAAAAAACATCAATCGAAATAAGTCTATTTGAATAACATTAATATTTGTTACGGTTTAAAGTGGAACCTAATAATGAATAAATGTAGTAAAAAAAATAAGATTTTAAACGAAAACTCTAGTTGCAAGAATGGCAATATCAAGATTCACGTGTTGATTGAACATTCAATTAGATAAATAACAATCTCAATTGATACGCTTCTATAATGTTAGTATCTAAAGTATATAATAACTACTACACGTACTATGAATAAAAACATTGATGTTTAAAGGAAAGTTCTCGTTCATTGTTGATCTAGGATGTTAACAGCTCCACAAATTGAATAAAGCGTCTTCAGTTATCATCATACTTTGAGTGGTCAGCTGTATTGAATTCTAAAAAAATGTATTCAGTTAGATGAGTATCATAGATAAAATAAAAATAATATAAATCACCAAACTGAGACAGATGTTGAAATGAATATTACTACAAATGACTACACTAAATTATTAGTTATAGGTAACAATTAAAATCCTAAGCAATGCTCAAACTACATAAAAAAAATTTAGTATTACTATACAAATTGCAATTGAATCTTTAGTATCAAGTAGAATGTAAAATGCAAAAAGATATGAAGTAAAATGTAATAACATTTGATAAGAAGAAATAATTGTAATAGTCCACCACTATTGTGGGTTAAATGTAAAATGTTACTTTAAGACATAACTATTAAAATAAATTTAAAATTTCAGATTATTCATATAGTAGACATTATCACTGTACATGTAATGTTATGAATCCATCTTGCGAATAACAATTAACACGTGTTGCATTAAATCAATAATAGGTTTCAATCATTTGACATTAAATCCACGAAAAAAACATCAATCGAAATAAGTCTATTTGAATAACATTAATATTTGTGACGGTTTAAAGTGGAACCTAATAATGAATAAATGTAGTAAAAAAAAAAAGATTTTAAACGAAAACTCTAGTTGCAAGAATGCCAATATCAAGATTCACGTGTTGATTGAACATTCAATTAGATAAATAACAATCTCAATTGATACGCTTCTATAATGTTAGTATCTAAAGTATATAATAACTATTACACGTACTATGAATAAAAACATTGATGTTTAAAGGAAAGTTCTCGTTCATTGTTGATCTAGGATGTTAACAGCTCCACAAGTTGAATAATTGCGTCTTCAGTTATCATCATACTTTGAGTGGTCAGCTGTATTGAATTCTAAAAAAATGTATTCAGTTAGATGAGTATCATGGATAAAATAAAAATAATATAAATCACCAAACTGAGACAGATGTTGAAATGAATATTACTACAAATGACTACACTAAATTATTAGTTATAGGTAACAGTTAAAATCCTAAGCAATGCTCAAACTACATAAAAAAAATTTAATATTACTATACAAATTGCAATTGAATCTTTAGTATCAAGTAGAATGTAAAATGCAAAAAGATATGAAGTAAAATGTAATAACATTTGATAAGAAGAAATAATTGTAATAGTCCACCACTATTGTGGGGTAAATATAAAATGTTACTTTAAGAAAAAACTATTAAAATAAATTTAAAATTTCAGATTATTCATATAGTAGACATTATCACTGTACATGTAATGTTATGAATCCATCTTGCTAATAACAATTAACACGTGTTGCATTAAATCAATAATAAGTTTCAATCATTTGACATTAATTCCACGAAAAAAACATCAATCGAAATAAGTCTATTTGAATAACATTAATATTTGTTAGGCTATAAACTGGAACCTAATAATGAATAAATGTAGTAAAAAAAAAAAGATTTTAAACGAAAACTCTAGTTGCAAGAATGGCAATATCAAGATTCACGTGTTGATTGAACATTCAATTAGATAAATAACAATCTCAATTGATACGCTTCTATAATGTTAGTATCTAAAGTATATAATAACTATTACACGTACTATGAATAAAAACATTGATGTTTAAAGGAAAGTTCTCGTTCATTGTTGATCTAGGATGTTAACAGCTCCACAAATTGAATAAAGCGTCTTCAGTTATCATCATACTTTGAGTGGTCAGCTGTATTGAATTCTAAAAAAATGTATTCAGTTAGATGAGTATCATGGATAAAATAAAAATAATATAAATCACCAAACTGAGACAGATGTTGAAATGAATATTACTACAAATGACTACACTAAATTATTAGTTATAGGTAACAATTAAAATCCAAAGCAATGCTCAAACTACATAAAAAAAATTTAATATTACTATACAAATTGCAATTGAATCTTTAGTATCAAGTAGAATGTAAAATGCAAAAAGATATGAACTAAAATGTAATAACATTTGATAAGAAGAAATAATTGTAATAGTCCACCACTATTGTGGGGTAAATGTAAAATGTTACTTTAAGAAAAAACTATTAAAATAAATTTAAAATTTCAGATTATTCATATAGTAGACATTATCACTGTACATGTAATGTTATGAATCCATCTTGCTAATAACAATTAACACGTGTTGCATTAAATCAATAATAAGTTTCAATCATTTGACATTAATTCCACGAAAAAAACATCAATCGAAATAAGTCTATTTGAATAACATTAATATTTGTTAGGCTATAAACTGGAACCTAATAATGAATAAATGTAGTAAAAAAAAAAAGATTTTAAACGAAAACTCTAGTTGCAAGAATGGCAATATCAAGATTCACGTGTTGATTGAACATTCAAATAGATAAATAACAATCTCAATTGAAACGCTTCTATAATGTTAGTATCTAAAGTATATAATAACTATTACACGTACTAAGAATAAAAACATTGATGTTTAAAGGAAAGTTCTCGTTCATTGTTGATCTAGGATGTTAACAGCTCCACAAATTGAATAAAGCGTCTTCAGTTATCATCATACTTTGAGTGGTCAGCTGTATTGAATTCTAAAAAAATGTATTCAGTTAGATGAGTATCATGGATAAAATAAAAATAATATAAATCACCAAACTGAGACAGATGTTGAAATGAATATTACTACAAATGACTACACTAAATTATTAGTTATAGGTAACAATTAAAATCCAAAGCAATGCTCAAACTACATAAAAAAAATTTAATATTACTATACAAATTGCAATTGAATCTTTAGTATCAAGTAGAATGTAAAATGCAAAAAGATATGAAGTAAAATGTAATAACATTTGATAAGAAGAAATAATTGTAATAGTCCACCACTATTGTGGGATAAATGTAAAATGTTACTTTAAGAAATAACTATTAAAATAAATTTAAAATTTCAGATTATTCATATAGTAGACATTATCACTGTACATGTAATGTTATGAATCCATCTTGCTAATAACAATTAACACGTGTTGCATTAAATCAATAATAGGTTTGAATCATTTGACATTAAAACCACGAAAAAAACATCAATCGAAATAAGTCTATTTGAATAACATTAATATTTGTTACGGTTTAAAGTGGAACCTAATAATGAATAAATGTAGTAAAAAAAAAAAGATTTTAAACGAAAACTCTAGTTGCAAGAATGCCAATATCAAGATTCACGTGTTGATTGAACATTCAATTAGATAAATAACAATCTCAATTGATACGCTTCTATAATGTTAGTATCTAAAGTATATAATAACTATTACACGTACTATGAATAAAAACATTGATGTTTAAAGGAAAGTTCTCGTTCATTGTTGATCTAGGATGTTAACAGCTCCACAAGTTGAATAATTGCGTCTTCAGTTATCATCATACTTTGAGTGGTCAGCTGTATTGAATTCTAAAAAAATGTATTCAGTTAGATGAGTATCATGGATAAAATAAAAATAATATAAATCACCAAACTGAGACAGATGTTGAAATGAATATTACTACAAATGACTACACTAAATTATTAGTTATAGGTAACAGTTAAAATCCTAAGCAATGCTCAAACTACATAAAAAAAATTTAATATTACTATACAAATTGCAATTGAATCTTTAGTATCAAGTAGAATGTAAAATGCAAAAAGATATGAAGTAAAATGTAATAACATTTGATAAGAAGAAATAATTGTAATAGTCCACCACTATTGTGGGGTAAATATAAAATGTTACTTTAAGAAAAAACTATTAAAATAAATTTAAAATTTCAGATTATTCATATAGTAGACATTATCACTGTACATGTAATGTTATGAATCCATCTTGCTAATAACAATTAACACGTGTTGCATTAAATCAATAATAAGTTTCAATCATTTGACATTAATTCCACGAAAAAAACATCAATCGAAATAAGTCTATTTGAATAACATTAATATTTGTTAGGCTATAAACTGGAACCTAATAATGAATAAATGTAGTAAAAAAAAAAAGATTTTAAACGAAAACTCTAGTTGCAAGAATGGCAATATCAAGATTCACGTGTTGATTGAACATTCAATTAGATAAATAACAATCTCAATTGATACGCTTCTATAATGTTAGTATCTAAAGTATATAATAACTATTACACGTACTATGAATAAAAACATTGATGTTTAAAGGAAAGTTCTCGTTCATTGTTGATCTAGGATGTTAACAGCTCCACAAATTGAATAAAGCGTCTTCAGTTATCATCATACTTTGAGTGGTCAGCTGTATTGAATTCTAAAAAAATGTATTCAGTTAGATGAGTATCATGGATAAAATAAAAATAATATAAATCACCAAACTGAGACAGATGTTGAAATGAATATTACTACAAATGACTACACTAAATTATTAGTTATAGGTAACAATTAAAATCCAAAGCAATGCTCAAACTACATAAAAAAAATTTAATATTACTATACAAATTGCAATTGAATCTTTAGTATCAAGTAGAATGTAAAATGCAAAAAGATATGAACTAAAATGTAATAACATTTGATAAGAAGAAATAATTGTAATAGTCCACCACTATTGTGGGGTAAATGTAAAATGTTACTTTAAGAAAAAACTATTAAAATAAATTTAAAATTTCAGATTATTCATATAGTAGACATTATCACTGTACATGTAATGTTATGAATCCATCTTGCTAATAACAATTAACACGTGTTGCATTAAATCAATAATAAGTTTCAATCATTTGACATTAATTCCACGAAAAAAACATCAATCGAAATAAGTCTATTTGAATAACATTAATATTTGTTAGGCTATAAACTGGAACCTAATAATGAATAAATGTAGTAAAAAAAAAAAGATTTTAAACGAAAACTCTAGTTGCAAGAATGGCAATATCAAGATTCACGTGTTGATTGAACATTCAATTAGATAAATAACAATCTCAATTGAAACGCTTCTATAATGTTAGTATCTAAAGTATATAATAACTATTACACGTACTATGAATAAAAACATTGATGTTTAAAGGAAAGTTCTCGTTCATTGTTGATCTAGGATGTTAACAGCTCCACAAATTGAATAAAGCGTCTTCAGTTATCATCATACTTTGAGTGGTCAGCTGTATTGAATTCTAAAAAAATGTATTCAGTTAGATGAGTATCATGGATAAAATAAAAATAATATAAATCACCAAACTGAGACAGATGTTGAAATGAATATTACTACAAATGACTACACTAAATTATTAGTTATAGGTAACAATTAAAATCCAAAGCAATGCTCAAACTACATAAAAAAAATTTAATATTACTATACAAATTGCAATTGAATCTTTAGTATCAAGTAGAATGTAAAATGCAAAAAGATATGAACTAAAATGTAATAACATTTGATAAGAAGAAATAATTGTAATAGTCCACCACTATTGTGGGGTAAATGTAAAATGTTACTTTAAGAAAAAACTATTAAAATAAATTTAAAATTTCAGATTATTCATATAGTAGACATTATTACCGTACATGTAATGTTATGAATCCATCTTGCTAATAACAATTAACACGTGTTGCATTAAATCAATAATAGGTTTCAATCATTTGACATTAAATCCACGAAAATAACATCAATCGAAATAAGTCTATTTGAATAACATTAATATTTGTTACGGTTTAAAGTGGAACCTAATAATGAATAAATGTAGTAAAAAAAAAAGATTTTAATCGAAAACTCTAGTTGCAAGAATGGCAATATCAGAATTCACGTGTTTATTGAACATTCAATTAGATTAATAACAATCTCAATTGATACTCTTTTATAATGATAGTGTCTAAAGTATATAATAACTATTACACGTACTATGAATAAAAACTTTGATGATTAAAAGTAAGTTCTCGTTCATTGTTGATCTAGGATGTTAACAGCTTCACAAGTTGAATAATTGCGTCTTCAGTTATCATCATACTTTGAGTGGTCAGCTGTATTGCTTTCTAAAAAAATGTATTCAGTTAGAAGAGTATCATGGATAAAATAAAAATAATATAAATCACCAAACTGAGACAGATGTTGAAATGAATATTACTACAAATGACTACACTAAATTATTAGTTATAGGTAACAATTAAAATCCTAAGCAATGCTCAAACTACATAAAAAAAATTTAATATTACTATACAAATTGCAATTGAATCTTTAGTTTCAAGTAGAATGTAAAATGCAAAAAGATATGAAGAAAAAAGTAATAACATTTGATAAGAAGAAATAATTGTGATAAGAAGAAATAATTGTAATAGTCCACCACTATTGTGGGATAAATGTAAAATGTTACTTTAAGAAAAAACTATTAAAATAAATATAAAATTTCAGATTATTCATATAGTAGACATTATCACTGTACATGTAATGTTATGAATCCATCTTGCGAATAACAATTAACACGTGTTGCATTAAATCAATAATAAGTTTCAATCATTTGACATTAATTCCACGAAAAAAACATCAATCGAAATAAGTCTATTTGAATAACATTAATATTTGTTAGGCTATAAACTGGAACCTAATAATGAATAAATGTAGTAAAAAAAAAAAGATTTTAAACGAAAAGTCTAGTTGCAAGAATGGCAATATCAAGATTCACGTGTTGATTGAACATTCAATTAGATAAATAACAATCTCAATTGATACGCTTCTATAATGTTAGTATCTAAAGTATATAATAACTATTACACGTACTATGAATAAAAACATTGATGTTTAAAGGAAAGTTCTCGTTCATTGTTGATCTAGGATGTTAACAGCTCCACAAGTTGAATAATTGCGTCTTCAGTTATCATCATACTTTGAGTGGTCAGCTGTATTGAATTCTAAAAAAATGTATTCAGTTAGATGAGTATCATGGATAAAATAAAAATAATATAAATCACCAAACTGAGACAGATGTTGAAATGAATATTACTACAAATGACTACACTAAATTATTAGTTATAGGTAACAGTTAAAATCCTAAGCAATGCTCAAACTACATAAAAAAAATTTAATATTACTATACAAATTGCAATTGAATCTTTAGTATCAAGTAGAATGTAAAATGCAAAAAGATATGAAGTAAAATGTAATAACATTTGATAAGAAGAAATAATTGTAATAGTCCACCACTATTGTGGGATAAATGTAAAATGTTACTTTAAGAAATAACTATTAAAATAAATTTAAAATTTCAGATTATTCATATAGTAGACATTATCACTGTACATGTAATGTTATGAATCCATCTTGCTAATAACAATTAACACGTGTTGCATTAAATCAATAATAGGTTTGAATCATTTGACATTAAAACCACGAAAAAAACATCAATCGAAATAAGTCTATTTGAATAACATTAATATTTGTTACGGTTTAAAGTGGAACCTAATAATGAATAAATGTAGTAAAAAAAAAAAGATTTTAAACGAAAACTATAGTTGCAAGAATGCCAATATCAAGATTCACGTGTTGATTGAACATTCAATTAGATAAATAACAATCTCAATTGATACGCTTCTATAATGTTAGTATCTAAAGTATATAATAACTATTACACGTACTATGAATAAAAACATTGATGTTTAAAGGAAAGTTCTCGTTCATTGTTGATCTAGGATGTTAACAGCTCCACAAGTTGAATAATTGCGTCTTCAGTTATCATCATACTTTGAGTGGTCAGCTGTATTGAATTCTAAAAAAATGTATTCAGTTAGATGAGTATCATGGATAAAATAAAAATAATATAAATCACCAAACTGAGACAGATGTTGAAATGAATATTACTACAAATGACTACACTAAATTATTAGTTATAGGTAACAATTAAAATCCTAAGCAATGCTCAAACTACATAAAAAAAATTTAATATTGCTATACAAATTGCAATTGAATCTTTAGTATCAAGTAGAATGTAAAATGCAAAAAGATATGAAGTAAAATGAAATAACATTTGATAAGAAGAAATAATTGTAATAGTCCACCACTATTGTGGGGTAAATGTAAAATGTTACTTTAAGAAAAAACTATTAAAATAAATTTAAAATTTCAGATTATTCATATAGTAGACATTATTACCGTACATGTAATGTTATGAATCCATCTTGCTAATAACAATTAACACGTGTTGCATTAAATCAATAATAGGTTTCAATCATTTGACATTAAATCCACGAAAAAAACATCAATCGAAATAAGTCTATTTGAATAACATTAATATTTGTTACGGTTTAAAGTGGAACCTAATAATGAATAAATGTAGTAAAAAAAAAAGATTTTAATCGAAAACTCTAGTTGCAAGAATGGCAATATCAAGATTCACGTGTTTATTGAACATTCAATTAGATTAATAACAATCTCAATTGATACTCTTTTATAATGATAGTGTCTAAAGTATATAATAACTATTACACGTACTATGAATAAAAACTTTGATGATTAAAAGTAAGTTCTCGTTCATTGTTGATCTAGGATGTTAACAGCTTCACAAGTTGAATAATTGCGTCTTCAGTTATCATCATACTTTGAGTGGTCAGCTGTATTGCTTTCTAAAAAAATGTATTCAGTTAGAAGAGTATCATGGATAAAATAAAAATAATATAAATCACCAAACTGAGACAGATGTTGAAATGAATATTACTACAAATGACTACACTAAATTATTAGTTATAGGTAACAATTAAAATCCTAAGCAATGCTCAAACTACATAAAAAAAATTTAATATTACTATACAAATTGCAATTGAATCTTTAGTTTCAAGTAGAATGTAAAATGCAAAAAGATATGAAGAAAAAAGTAATAACATTTGATAAGAAGAAATAATTGTGATAAGAAGAAATAATTGTAATAGTCCACCACTATTGTGGGATAAATGTAAAATGTTACTTTAAGAAAAAACTATTAAAATAAATATAAAATTTCAGATTATTCATATAGTAGACATTATCACTGTACATGTAATGTTATGAATCCATCTTGCGAATAACAATTAACACGTGTTGCATTAAATCAATAATAAGTTTCAATCATTTGACATTAATTCCACGAAAAAAACATCAATCGAAATAAGTCTATTTGAATAACATTAATATTTGTTAGGCTATAAACTGGAACCTAATAATGAATAAATGTAGTAAAAAAAAAAAGATTTTAAACGAAAAGTCTAGTTGCAAGAATGGCAATATCAAGATTCACGTGTTGATTGAACATTCAATTAGATAAATAACAATCTCAATTGATACGCTTCTATAATGTTAGTATCTAAAGTATATAATAACTATTACACGTACTATGAATAAAAACATTGATGTTTAAAGGAAAGTTCTCGTTCATTGTTGATCTAGGATGTTAACAGCTCCACAAGTTGAATAATTGCGTCTTCAGTTATCATCATACTTTGAGTGGTCAGCTGTATTGAATTCTAAAAAAATGTATTCAGTTAGATGAGTATCATGGATAAAATAAAAATAATATAAATCACCAAACTGAGACAGATGTTGAAATGAATATTACTACAAATGACTACACTAAATTATTAGTTATAGGTAACAATTAAAATCCAAAGCAATGCTCAAACTACATAAAAAATTTAATATTACTATACAAATTGCAATTGAATCTTTAGTATCAAGTAGAATGTAAAATGCAAAAAGATATGAAGTAAAATGTAATAACATTTGATAAGAAGAAATAATTGTAATAGTCCACCACTATTGTGGGGTAAATGTAAAATGTTACTTTAAGAAAATACTATTAAAATAAATTTAAAATTTCAGATTATTCATATAGTAGACATTATCACTGTACATGTAATGTTATGAATCCATCTTGCGAATAACAATTAACACGTGTTGCATTAAATCAATAATAGGTTTCAATCATTTGACATTAAATCCACCAAAAAAACATCAATCGAAATAAGTCTATTTGAATAACATTAATATTTGTTACGGTTTAAAGTGGAACCTAATAATGAATAAATGTAGTAAAAAAAAAAAGATTTTAAACGAAAACTCTAGTTGCAACAATGGCAATATCAAGATTCACGTGTTTTTTGAACATTCAATTAGATAAATAACAATCTAAATTGATACTCTTCTATAATGTTAGTGTCAAGAGTATATAATAACTATTATACGTACTATGAATAAAAACATTGATGTTTAAAGGAAAGTTCTCGTTCATTGTTGATCTAGGATGTTAACAGCTCCACAAGTTGAATAATTGCGTCTTCAGTTATCATCATACTTTGAGTGGTCAGCTGTATTGAATTCTAAAAAAATGTATTCAGTTAGATGAGTATCATGGATAAAATAAAAATAATATAAATCACCAAACTGAGACAGATGTTGAAATGAATATTACTACAAATGACTACACTAAATTATTAGTTATAGGTAACAGTTAAAATCCTAAGCAATGCTCAAACTACATAAAAAAAATTTAATATTACTATACAAATTGCAATTGAATCTTTAGTATCAAGTAGAATGTAAAATGCAAAAAGATATGAAGTAAAATGTAATAACATTTGATAAGAAGAAATAATTGTAATAGTCCACCACTATTGTGGGATAAATGTAAAATGTTACTTTAAGAAATAACTATTAAAATAAATTTAAAATTTCAGATTATTCATATAGTAGACATTATCACTGTACATGTAATGTTATGAATCCATCTTGCTAATAACAATTAACACGTGTTGCATTAAATCAATAATAGGTTTGAATCATTTGACATTAAAACCACGAAAAAAACATCAATCGAAATAAGTCTATTTGAATAACATTAATATTTGTTACGGTTTAAAGTGGAACCTAATAATGAATAAATGTAGTAAAAAAAAAAAGATTTTAAACGAAAACTCTAGTTGCAAGAATGCCAATATCAAGATTCACGTGTTGATTGAACATTCAATTAGATAAATAACAATCTAAATTGATACTCTTCTATAATGTTAGTGTCAAGAGTATATAATAACTATTACACGTACTATGAATAAAAACATTGATGTTTAAAGGAAAGTTCTCGTTCATTGTTGATCTAGGATGTTAACAGCTCCACAAGTTGAATAATTGCGTCTTCAGTTATCATCATACTTTGAGTGGTCAGCTATATTGAATTCTAAAAAAATGTATTCAGTTAGATGAGTATCATGGATAAAATAAAAATAATATAAATTACCAAACTGAGACAGATGTTGAAATGAATATTACTACAAATGACTACACTAAATTATTAGTTATAGGTAACAGTTAAAATCCTAAGCAATGCTCAAACTACATAAAAAAAATTTAATATTACTATACAAATTGCAATTGAATCTTGAGTATCAAGTATAATGTAAAATGCAAAAAGATATGAAGTAAAATGTAATAACATTTGATAAGAAGAAATAATTGTAATAGTCCACCACTATTGTGGGATAAATGTAAAATGTTACTTTAAGAAAAAACTATTAAAAAAAATTTAAAATTTCAGATTATTCATATAGTAGACATTATCACTGTACATGTAATGTTATGAATCCATCTTGCTAATAACAATTAACACGTGTTGCATTAAATCAATAATAGGTTTGAATCATTTGACATTAAATCCACGAAAAAAACATCAATCGAAATAAGTCAATTTGAATAACATTAATATTTGTTACGGTTTAAAGTGGAACCTAATAATGAATAAATGTAGTAAAAAAAAAAAGATTTTAAACGAAAACTCTAGTTGCAAGAATGGCAATATCAAGATTCACGTGTTTATTGAACATTCAATTAGATTAATAACAATCTCAATTGATACTATTTCATAATGATAGTGTCTAAAGTATATAATAACTATTACACGTACTATGAATAAAAACTTTGATGATTAAAAGTAAGTTCTCGTTCATTGTTGATCTAGGATGTTAACAGCTTCACAAGTTGAATAATTGCGTCTTCAGTTATCACCATACTTTGAGTGGTCAGCTGTATTGCTTTCTAAAAAAATGTATTCAGTTAGAAGAGTATCATGGATAAATTAAAAATAATATAAATCACTAAACTGAGACAGATGTTGAAATGAATATTACTACAAATGACTACACTAAATTATTAGTTATAGGTAACAATTAAAATCCTAAGCAATGCTCAAACTACATAAAAAAAATTTAATATTACTATACAAATTGCAATTGAATCTTTAGTTTCAAGTAGAATGTAAAATGCAAAAAGATATGAAGAAAAAAGTAATAACATTTGATAAGAAGAAATAATTGTGATAAGTCATAAATGATAGTGAAAGTCCACCACTATTGTGGGATAAATGTAAAATGTTACATTAAGAAATAACTATTAAAATAAATTTAAAATTTCAGATTATTCATATAGTAGACATTATCACTGTACATGTAATGTTATGAATCCATCTTGCGAATAACAATTAACACGTGTTGCATTAAATCAATAATAAGTTTCAATCATTTGACATTAAATCCACGAAAAAAACATCAATCGAAATAAGTCAATTTGAATAACATTAATATTTGATACAGTTTAAAGTGGAACCTAATAATGAATAAATGAAGTAAAAAAAAAAAGATTTTAAACGAAAACTCTAGTTGCAAGAATGGCAATATCAAGGTTCACGTGTTGATTGAACATTCAATTAGATAAATAACAATCTCAATTGATACGCTTCTATAATGTTAGTATCTAAAGTATATAATAACTATTACACGTACTATGAATAAAAACATTGATGTTTAAAGGAAAGTTCTCGTTCATTGTTGATCTAGGATGTTAACAGCTCCACAAGTTGAATAATTGCGTCTTCAGTTATCATCATACTTTGAGTGGTCAGCTGTATTGAATTCTAAAAAAATGTATTCAGTTAGATGAGTATCATGGATAAAATAAAAATAATATAAATCACCAAACTGAGACAGATGTTGAAATGAATATTACTACAAATGACTACACTAAATTATTAGTTATAGGTAACAATTAAAATCCTAAGCAATGCTCAAACTACATAAAAAAAATTTAATATTACTATACAAATTGCAATTGAATCTTTAGTATCAAGTAGAATGTAAAATGCAAAAAGATATGAAGTAAAATGTAATAACATTTGATAAGAAGAAATAATTGTAATAATCCACCACTATTGTGGGATAAATGTAAAATGTTACTTTAAGAAATAACTATTAAAATAAATTTAAAATTTCAGATTATTCATATAGTAGACATTATCACTGTACATGTAATGTTATGAATCCATCTTACTAATAACAATTAACACGTGTTGCATTAAATCAATAATAAGTTTCAATCATTTGACATTAAATCCACGAAAAAAACATCAATCGAAATAAGTCAATTTGAATAACATTAATATTTGTTACAGTTTAAAGTGGAACCTAATAATGAATAAATGTAGTAAAAAAAAAAAGATTTTAAACGAAAACTCTAGTTGCAAGAATGGCAATATCAAGGTTCACGTGTTGATTGAACATTCAATTAGATAAATAACAATCTCAATTGATACGCTTCTATAATGTTAGTATCTAAAGTATATAATAACTATTACACGTACTATGAATAAAAACATTGATGTTTAAAGGAAAGTTCTCGTTCATTGTTGATCTAGGATGTTAACAGCTCCACAAGTTGAATAATTGCGTCTTCAGTTATCATCATACTTTGAGTGGTCAGCTGTATTGAATTCTAAAAAAATGTATTCAGTTAGATGAGTATCATGGATAAAATAAAAATAATATAAATCACCAAACTGAGACAGATGTTGAAATGAATATTACTACAAATGACTACACTAAATTATTAGTTATAGGTAACAATTAAAATCCAAAGCAATGCTCAAACTACATAAAAAATTTAATATTACTATACAAATTGCAATTGAATCTTTAGTATCAAGTAGAATGTAAAATGCAAAAAGATATGAAGTAAAATGTAATAACATTTGATAAGAAGAAATAATTGTAATAGTCCACCACTATTGTGGGGTAAATGTAAAATGTTACTTTAAGAAAATACTATTAAAATAAATTTAAAATTTCAGATTATTCATATAGTAGACATTATCACTGTACATGTAATGTTATGAATCCATCTTGCGAATAACAATTAACACGTGTTGCATTAAATCAATAATAGGTTTCAATCATTTGACATTAAATCCACCAAAAAAACATCAATCGAAATAAGTCTATTTGAATAACATTAATATTTGTTACGGTTTAAAGTGGAACCTAATAATGAATAAATGTAGTAAAAAAAAAAAGATTTTAAACGAAAACTCTAGTTGCAACAATGGCAATATCAAGATTCACGTGTTTTTTGAACATTCAATTAGATAAATAACAATCTAAATTGATACTCTTCTATAATGTTAGTGTCAAGAGTATATAATAACTATTATACGTACTATGAATAAAAACATTGATGTTTAAAGGAAAGTTCTCGTTCATTGTTGATCTAGGATGTTAACAGCTCCACAAGTTGAATAATTGCGTCTTCAGTTATCATCATACTTTGAGTGGTCAGCTGTATTGAATTCTAAAAAAATGTATTCAGTTAGATGAGTATCATGGATAAAATAAAAATAATATAAATCACCAAACTGAGACAGATGTTGAAATGAATATTACTACAAATGACTACACTAAATTATTAGTTATAGGTAACAGTTAAAATCCTAAGCAATGCTCAAACTACATAAAAAAAATTTAATATTACTATACAAATTGCAATTGAATCTTTAGTATCAAGTAGAATGTAAAATGCAAAAAGATATGAAGTAAAATGTAATAACATTTGATAAGAAGAAATAATTGTAATAGTCCACCACTATTGTGGGATAAATGTAAAATGTTACTTTAAGAAATAACTATTAAAATAAATTTAAAATTTCAGATTATTCATATAGTAGACATTATCACTGTACATGTAATGTTATGAATCCATCTTGCTAATAACAATTAACACGTGTTGCATTAAATCAATAATAGGTTTGAATCATTTGACATTAAAACCACGAAAAAAACATCAATCGAAATAAGTCTATTTGAATAACATTAATATTTGTTACGGTTTAAAGTGGAACCTAATAATGAATAAATGTAGTAAAAAAAAAAAGATTTTAAACGAAAACTCTAGTTGCAAGAATGCCAATATCAAGATTCACGTGTTGATTGAACATTCAATTAGATAAATAACAATCTAAATTGATACTCTTCTATAATGTTAGTATCTAAAGTATATAATAACTATTACACGTACTATGAATAAAAACATTGATGTTTAAAGGAAAGTTCTCGTTCATTGTTGATCTAGGATGTTAACAGCTCCACAAGTTGAATAATTGCGTCTTCAGTTATCATCATACTTTGAGTGGTCAGCTGTATTGAATTCTAAAAAAATGTATTCAGTTAGATGAGTATCATGGATAAAATAAAAATAATATAAATCACCAAACTGAGACAGATGTTGAAATGAATATTACTACAAATGACTACACTAAATTATTAGTTATAGGTAACAGTTAAAATCCTAAGCAATGCTCAAACTACATAAAAAAAATTTAATATTACTATACAAATTGCAATTGAATCTTTAGTATCAAGTATAATGTAAAATGCAAAAAGATATGAAGTAAAATGTAATAACATTTGATAAGAAGAAATAATTGTAATAGTCCACCACTATTGTGGGATAAATGTAAAATGTTACTTTAAGAAAAAACTATTAAAAAAAATTTAAAATTTCAGATTATTCATATAGTAGACATTATCACTGTACATGTAATGTTATGAATCCATCTTGCTAATAACAATTAACACGTGTTGCATTAAATCAATAATAGGTTTGAATCATTTGACATTAAATCCACGAAAAAAACATCAATCGAAATAAGTCAATTTGAATAACATTAATATTTGTTACGGTTTAAAGTGGAACCTAATAATGAATAAATGTAGTAAAAAAAAAAAGATTTTAAACGAAAACTCTAGTTGCAAGAATGGCAATATCAAGATTCACGTGTTTATTGAACATTCAATTAGATTAATAACAATCTCAATTGATACTATTTCATAATGATAGTGTCTAAAGTATATAATAACTATTACACGTACTATGAATAAAAACTTTGATGATTAAAAGTAAGTTCTCGTTCATTGTTGATCTAGGATGTTAACAGCTTCACAAGTTGAATAATTGCGTCTTCAGTTATCACCATACTTTGAGTGGTCAGCTGTATTGCTTTCTAAAAAAATGTATTCAGTTAGAAGAGTATCATGGATAAATTAAAAATAATATAAATCACTAAACTGAGACAGATGTTGAAATGAATATTACTACAAATGACTACACTAAATTATTAGTTATAGGTAACAATTAAAATCCTAAGCAATGCTCAAACTACATAAAAAAAATTTAATATTACTATACAAATTGCAATTGAATCTTTAGTTTCAAGTAGAATGTAAAATGCAAAAAGATATGAAGAAAAAAGTAATAACATTTGATAAGAAGAAATAATTGTGATAAGTCATAAATGATAGTGAAAGTCCACCACTATTGTGGGATAAATGTAAAATGTTACATTAAGAAATAACTATTAAAATAAATTTAAAATTTCAGATTATTCATATAGTAGACATTATCACTGTACATGTAATGTTATGAATCCATCTTGCGAATAACAATTAACACGTGTTGCATTAAATCAATAATAAGTTTCAATCATTTGACATTAAATCCACGAAAAAAACATCAATCGAAATAAGTCAATTTGAATAACATTAATATTTGTTACAGTTTAAAGTGGAACCTAATAATGAATAAATGTAGTAAAAAAAAAAAGATTTTAAACGAAAACTCTAGTTGCAAGAATGGCAATATCAAGGTTCACGTGTTGATTGAACATTCAATTAGATAAATAACAATCTCAATTGATACGCTTCTATAATGTTAGTATCTAAAGTATATAATAACTATTACACGTACTATGAATAAAAACATTGATGTTTAAAGGAAAGTTCTCGTTCATTGTTGATCTAGGATGTTAACAGCTCCACAAGTTGAATAATTGCGTCTTCAGTTATCATCATACTTTGAGTGGTCAGCTGTATTGAATTCTAAAAAAATGTATTCAGTTAGATGAGTATCATGGATAAAATAAAAATAATATAAATCACCAAACTGAGACAGATGTTGAAATGAATATTACTACAAATGACTACACTAAATTATTAGTTATAGGTAACAATTAAAATCCTAAGCAATGCTCAAACTACATAAAAAAAATTTAATATTACTATACAAATTGCAATTGAATCTTTAGTATCAAGTAGAATGTAAAATGCAAAAAGATATGAAGTAAAATGTAATAACATTTGATAAGAAGAAATAATTGTAATAATCCACCACTATTGTGGGATAAATGTAAAATGTTACTTTAAGAAATAACTATTAAAATAAATTTAAAATTTCAGATTATTCATATAGTAGACATTATCACTGTACATGTAATGTTATGAATCCATCTTACTAATAACAATTAACACGTGTTGCATTAAATCAATAATAGGTTTGAATCATTTGACATTAAAACCACGAAAAAAACATCAATCGAAATAAGTCTATTTGAATAACATTAATATTTGTTAGGCTATAAACTGGAACCTAATAATGAATAAATGTAGTAAAAAAAAAAAAGATTTTAAACGAAAAGTCTAGTTGCAAGAATGGCAATATCAAGATTCACGTGTTGATTGAACATTCAATTAGATAAATAACAATCTCAATTGATACGCTTCTATAATGTTAGTATCTAAAGTATATAATAACTATTACACGTACTATGAATAAAAACATTGATGTTTAAAGGAAAGTTCTCGTTCATTGTTGATCTAGGATGTTAACAGCTCCACAAATTGAATAAAGCGTCTTCAGTTATCATCATACTTTGAGTGGTCAGCTGTATTGAATTCTAAAAAAATGTATTCAGTTAGATGAGTATCATGGATAAAATAAAAATAATATAAATCACCAAACTGAGACAGATGTTGAAATGAATATTACTACAAATGACTACACTAAATTATTAGTTATAGGTAACAATTAAAATCCTAAGCAATGCTCAAACCACATAAAAAAAATTTAATATTGCTATACAAATTGCAATTGAATCTTTAGTATCAAGTAGAATGTAAAATGCAAAAAGATATGAAGTAAAATGTAATAACATTTGATAAGAAGAAATGATTGTGATAAGTCATAAATGATAGTGATAGTCCACTACTATTGTGGGATAAATGTAAAATGTTAGCTAAAGAAAAATTATTAAAATAGTTCTAAATTTCTGCTTTTTAATATAGTAGCCATTATCATTGTACACATAATGTTATGAATTCATCTTGCTAATAACAATTAACTCTGGTTGCAATAAATCAATAATAGGTTTGAAACATTTAACATTAAATCCATGAAAAAAACATCATTTGAAATAAGACCCGGGTTTGTGCATAGTATATTTTAGAACTGCACAAGTAGATAGTAGTACCTGAACTTGGCTTGTATATACATTTTGGCATGAGAGAATACCATGCTCAATTTTTTTACAACATGAATATAAAGATAAATATACCTAGTTGAATTATATATACCTTACAGTACAATGTAATCTAGCTCTGGAACAAAATATCTACCTGTAAACATTTTTATATTCCAAACAAAATTCGAAAATGTTAAAATCAATAATATATATTCATACATTTTAAACTAGGTAACTAATATTAATGAAAAATAAAATTAAAATTAACAAAACATATTTATTAATATCAAATATTTTATAATATATTAATTATAGATGTTAAAAATAAAAAATAAAATGATCAATTACCTATGCTTCAAATGACAATTTTATTTTTTTATTCTTAACATCATCATGATCATCATCTGAACCTAAATTATCATAGATATGTTTATCATCTGCTTCTTTAAATAATCCATTAAAATAATTTTGTTTTTTCCCCTTTATTCTCATAATAACTCTGTGTTTTTTTTAGTTAACCAAATATGTACAGCTTCTTTTGGATTCCAATCATATAATGGTGGCATGTTATAATTAATGAAAAATACATATTTTCTGTTTCTAATGACATTCTCGAACGCATTGGAGATTTTAATGAATTAAAATATTTAACAATGTAAAAGGTCTACCTTATGCATTTAACATATTATTACAATCCGTCAATCCACATTATTTCATGGTTATATCCTAATGTCTCGATAATATAATTTAATTATTATAAATTATTATAACTTTAATACAAATCGTTTTGGTCTATATTATACTATTATCTATAGTATATTAGTTATTGTTTTACAATGCTAAAATAGGTAGGTAGCAGTAAGTACTGCACAATTAGCGTTTTAGAAATGCACATTTTATTTTAGAACTGCACAATTTGTGCTGTACTGCACATTAGCGCAAACCCTGAATAAGACTATTTGAATAACATTAATATTTGTTATGGTTTAAACTGGAAACTAATAATGAATAAAAGTACTAGAAAAAAGAGATTTTATTCGAAAAGTCAAGTTGCAAGAATGACAATACCAAGATTCAGGTTATAGGTTGAGTACAATTTGATATTCGATGGTTTGATGACGATTATCCGGAAATGTACATAATTCGTCATAATTTGAAATCCATAAAAAAAAACATTAAATTTTTAAAATTCGTAGAAAAAAAAGTGTCTGTACAACCTGAAATGATGTGTTCCATAAAATAAATAACGACTGATTATCCTTTTGGTGATGAATAGAAGGGTTACAATTATATATTCGATGGTTTGATGACGATTATAACGAAAGTTATATAATTCGTCAACATTTTTTATCTAAATTAACATATAAATCACTTTTTTAGTGTTTATGAAATACGATATAAAGTGGTAAGAAATGGTATTAAAAGTTCAGTATCTAAATCTAATGGTCAAGATTTGATGATATTAACTTAAGAATTGAGTATTTTACAAGCATTTGGAAAATATGAATTTATAATATTTCGTTTAAATAAACTTATAAAACATACTAACATATTTTATTGTGACTTTAAAATATCAGGTAAAATGTTAAAAATAGATAGTTAGAAATTATATTAATAATTCATTTTCTAAATCTAATGATCAAGGTTTATAGATTTTACCTTAACAATATAGAATTTTATAAGCATTTGAAAAAAATGAATTTACAATATTTCATCATAATTAACAAATAAAATAATTTTTTAGTGTTTATGAAATGTCATATTGAAGGGTATATATGATTGTTAGAAACGGTATTAAAAGTGCTGTTTCCAAATCTAATGGTCAAGGTTTGATGATGTTAACTTAAGAATTCAGTGTTTTACAAGGATTTGAATAAAATTAATTTATAATATTTCGTCATAATTAACATATAGAACACTTTTTTTAGTGTTTATAAAATATCATATTAAAGGGTATATATAATTGTTAGAAACGTTAAAAATATTATTTTTTCTATATCTTATGGTCAAGGTTTGAAAATATTTACTTAAGAATTAAGTATTTTACAAGCATTTGAAAAATATGAATTTATAATACTTCGTCAAAATTTGCATATAAAACATATTTTATTGTGATTTTTAAATATCATATAAAAGGATATATATAATTGTTAGAAACTGTAAAAATAGTTCTTTTTCTAAATCTAATGGTTAAGGTTTATAGATTTTACCTTAACAATTGAGAATTTTATAAGCATTTGAAAAAAATGAATTTACAATATTTCGTCATAATTAACAAATAAAATATTTTTTTAGTGTTTATGAAATATCATATAAAAGGGTATATATAATTGTTAGAAACGATAAAAATGTTATTCTTTGGTCAAGATTTGAAGTTATTAACTTAAAAATTGAGTATTTTACAAACATTTGAATAAAACGAATTTATAATATTTCGTAAAAATTAACTTATAAAACATATATTATAGTGTTTATGAAATATCATGTTTAATGTTTCATTTTCCGATTCTAATGGCCAAGGTTTCAAGAGATTAGTTTAATATATGAGTTTTTTATAAGCACTTATAGATATGAATTTTTAATATTCGTCAAAATTGTCATATAAAAGATTGTATTTTAGTGTTATTTAATTCTGATATTATACTTTAACTAATTGAGATGAAATCTTTTGTGAGAAGATAATTCTTCGGTAGACACTTAAAATTGCACTTATGAGAAATAAAGTTATTTATTTAGAATTTATCCATCCCTAATGTTGATGAGCTAAATATGATTAAATTATTAGTGTTCATTTTTAATGAAAATGTCCAAGGTGATGGTTAATGAAAAATATGATTGTCTATTTACCAGTGTTATTTTTAACTACAAACTCTACGAAATAAAACTTATACTGATTTTGCATCATACAAAGTAATAATCCTTTCCTAGTTGGCGGCTATATATACATAAATCATCGCAATAGCGAGATTCACTTGAATACACACATGGATTGTTTTAAGAAAACCGCAAACGTGCGATCACTTATAATCCTTATATGATGTGCACGCAGTTCTTCTAATACAAATTACAGATCAAGGACAACTTAAACTTAAATATCAATGTGTGGTCTGGTTCTAATGGGATTATTTTGTAGCCCGATTTACGATCTAACAACTGGACAAACCAATTAAGTAAACAATATCCTTTCGCAATTTAAAAATTTACGTTTACGTGCATATGTTCGCGAATTCGGCAACAACATTTTTACTACTGATGGGACAATACTCTATTGCAAAATCTGTGATATAAAAATTTCAGGTGAAAAAAAATTTAATGTTTCTCAACATGTTGCACGTGATAAACATATAATGGGTATAGAAACAAAAAATCAACAAAAAATATCTATAACTCAGACTCTATTAAACGGCCCATCGACAGCATCAACATTCAACTACGATCTTTGCAAGGCTCTATTATGTTCAAATATACCACTTTATAAGCTATCTCAACCGTCGTTTCGAAAATTTCTTGAAAAGTATACAAATAAAATCATACCAGATCAATCAACATTGCGCAAGAAATATGTTACAGAATGCTACGAAAAAACAATTAATAATATAAGAGCATATGCATCTGAAAAGAAAATATGGGTATCGATCGACGAAACAACAGATGTAGCTAGTCGTTATGTGGCGAACGTAATAATAGGCACCTTAGAAATTGATAGCCCAGGTAAAATATTTCTTTTAAATTCGGAAGTTTTAGATAAAGCTAACTATGCTACAATAAGTCGATTATTTGATAAGTCGCTTTTAATTTTGTGGCCCGAAGGGATTAGGCATTAAAATATTTTGTTATTTTTATTAGATATGGTAAAAGCTGGTTAAACTCTTAAAATATTTAATCCTAAAATGGAACACATTACTTGTGTAGCTCATGCATTGTATCGAGTATGCGAGGAAATTAGATTACAGTTTCTAAAAGTTGATAAGCTGATTTCAAATATGAAAAAATTTTTTTGAAAGCTCCTTCTCGAGTACAAATTTTTCGAAGTATTGCACCAAATATTCCTTTACCTCCAGAGCCCATCACAAGGTGGGGCACATGGATCAACGCGGCGATTTATTATTGTGAACATTTTTCTTTAATTAAACGTGTCATTATGGAATTGGACGAAGATGATGCTATTTCAATAAAAAAGTTCAAAATTTGATTAAAGATTCTAATCTGGAATGTAATTTAACTTATATAAATCAAATTTCAGTGCATTAACTAGTGCTATTTTGCGTCTTGAAAAAACAGGCTGTCTTCTGTCCGAGTCAATTAAAATTGTATTGGATGTGCAAAATGCAATTGATAAAGCGCAAAACAAAATTGGTAAGGCTGTACAACTAAAGATGAAGACAGTTTTAGAAAAAAAATACTGGATTTAAGTCAATATGTACAGTTTCAAAAATTTTGAATGGTGAAGAAGTGTCAAAATTGGAACTGCCAGAAGATTTAAATCTCGATGATATGGCATATTTGAAATTTTCTCCGATAACATCTGTAGACGTAGAGAGATCATTTTCTTCATACAAAACTTTGCTCACTGATAATTGCAGATCATTTATATTTGAAAATTTGAAAGAGTCTCTAATAGTACAATGTGACAATAGAGATGCAATTGAATAGTATGTATCTATTAACATTAAATAATAATTAAAGTTTTAAGTTTTTGTAATTAAAATAATTTTTTAATTCATTTTTGTTTTAGAATGATGGTGTTGAATGCAGAAATTTTTTCAAAATATTACAAAATATCAAAGAAAATTATAATATCTTATTGTCTTATTGAATATTTATATAATAAACAGGTACCTAAAATTTAATAAAACCGTTTTTAATTTATTTATTTTTGCAATATTTATTAAATTGTATTTAGTTGTTCTAAGAATGAATTTGTTTAAACATATAAAAATATGTTAAATAAATTATTTTTTGACATTAAAATGTTTTTCAGCTAAACTTTTACATTTTCAAGTCTTTTTTAGTTGCATTTTCCTGGTTATAATGCTTTTTTTGTAGCATTATTGGCAATTTTCTAATGCCTTTATTGTAGGTTTTTAGTGCATCATTTTCCTAGCCCTAATCATCACTATAAAACATGTTTTATATGTTAAATTTAATGATATATTATAAATTCATATTTTTCAAATTTTTGTAAAATACTGAATTCTTAAGTTAATATCTTCAAACTTTGACCATTAGTTTTTGAAAAAGTACTATTTTTACCGTTTCGAACAATTATATTTATTTTTATACCTGATATTTCATTAATAATGTTTCTAACTATCATTTGTAACTTTTTACTTATTATTTTATCATCACTATAAAGATTTTGACAAATTTGATATTTGATGGTTTAATGACGTTGATTCTAAAAGTCTCCAATTTTGTAATCTTGTGAATCTATAGAATCTTCAAAACTTTGAAAATTCGTAGAAAAAAAAGTTGTCCGCACCACCCCAAATCTTGTATCCCTTGAAAGGATTGCTGATTAATTATCCTGTTATGATTGGCAGAAGGAGTATATTTGATGGTTTGATGACGGTTTTCCCAAAATTTACATATTATGAAGTTGGACGTACAAATTTTTTTTTTTTATTCGAATTTTCAAATTTTTCGAATATTATATGATTTTCACAAGATGACAAACAAACAATTAAAAATACAAAATGTTAAGTGTAAAGAACTATGCATTCACCGATAAACTAAAAATATTACAGCTGATACAGTTACATAATACATTTTCAATATAAAATAGGTATACTTGAATACAAAATGTTCACTCACTTATACACAAACTATGTCTGGTTTTTAGATATGGTATTTTCGTAGACGAAATACATCTGAGTCTAAACCACAGCTTAAAGAAAAAGTTGTACAAATTTATTAGTCGTTTTTTAAGGTAAGTGAAACTTTTAATAATTTTACTATCAACTATTTTTCAAATCAATTTATTTTCTTAGCATTTTTGGTATACATATAGTGTCTTAAACATCAGTGGTATTTTATGCATTATAATAATATTATAACTAAGCATGTATACTTGTATATAAATTTTTTTATTATTTTTTTTTTTTTTGTGGGGTGAAGATGTCTCAAAAGATATTAATAATTTTTGTGAAGAAATTTTTCCTACTGAAACCTAAAGTATAAATTCATTTAATTCAGTTTCTGTTGTTAACAAATTTACATGCTTAATACTTAAGATATTATATATTGAAACAGAAATGGAAAAATTAAGTATTGAACAATTAATTACAATTCAAGATAATATATGACCATTATTTATCAAATGTATCACTGCATTTGAATGCCAACATCAATTGCGTATAATATTTTCATTAAAGGTATTGATAAAAGGTATTAAGGTATAAAGGTATTTAATATTAATATGTATTTAATATTATAATATAAAGTTTAATACTACTGATTTAGCAGTTATATATTGGCTAATATTGTTTTTATACATATATTTGTTATTAGAATAAACTTAGTTACTGTATTCAAATAAGTTAATTTCACTTAAATTAAAAAATATAATTACAATTTATACTTTATGTAATAATTTTTAAATTGCTGATCTACACAAATTATGTTAAATAATTATAGATTATGCAAATAAGAAATATCTGTTAATTATCATTTATTTTTTGCTGATTTATGTCAAAAAATATTTATCAACTTTGTATCTAGTTAAACTACTAATTTAGTATTCAAATTTTATAGTTTAGTACCTTTTTTTTTTAATATTTAAACGACAATAGAGGAGGCTCTGTTTGCACAATACTAATCTTCATAGTTTAGTACCTAATTTATATTATTAAACAAACAGTTTTATGATATCAGATAAACCTATCCCATTGCTGATGATAGTCCAGAATTTTATATATAGTTCTTATATATATATATATATATAGTGATAAACAATACAATAGTAACGTAATATTTGTAATAATAATAAAGCCATTAGTCAAATGATCGCATAAATAGAGTTCAGAGCATTAATTTAAAATTAAATTTATTATTTATTAATTTAATATCTGAAGGAAGTTTGACTATATTCAGAAATATTGCTAATCCGTTTTTATTTTTGTTTAGTACATCATCACATATTAAATTTGAAAAAGGTGAGATTGCTTCTTGGCAACTCACTGTTTCTCTAAAACCAAATTGTTTATTGCTGAGAGCACTTTTATATCTAATGAATATTTGTAGTTAGAATTTAGCGCATTTTTCCATAATTTTAACTATTGTAGATAGGTATTTACATTAGAATTAATTAAAACATTGAATATATAATAGTAGGGCCATTTTGAGATCATACATATTTGATTTTGACAATTTGTCACTGCCTATAGTAGCTAATACTTATACGAACAGAAAAATTGTATTAGTTGGAGATGTCTTGTTGTTTCTCTCGAGTCATCATTTGTTTAGTACACAGTACACTATATAAAAGACTATTCACTTTTATTACCGTAGTGTAAACTGTAAAACTGTACAAGTATTTCGTATAATTGTACATTTAATTATATTTAATAATATTTTCAAATAAAAATGGTTTGGAAAACATTTTTTGGTTTTTATTTCAAAAAATGCAGCCGCGAATTACGCAGTACAGTATAATGACCAGTAAAATTATAGTTATCATATAATATGTTGTATTATATATGATTTTTCTGTAGCCCAATTCCATGATCTACCACATTCGAAATGCGTAGTAGCCAGTGCCGTGTCTTAGGGGGGGGGGGGGCAAAAGGGGCAATTGCCCCCGGTGTCATAATTTTCATATATTAAGAATGGCGTCAACTATTTTTAGTACCAATAACCTATTATTTGGAAAATTTATTTTGCTCCCGGCGTCTTAAACTCTTAATGCGGCAGTGGTAGTAGCTTTAATTGTTTAGTTAAATAATTGTTTTAATACTCGTTATTCTGTAATAAGATATTGCAATTTTATAAAATTTGCTTTTATTGATGAATATATTGTCTATAATGTTTATTTTGACTTATTTTATATATTTTTTAATTATTGTATAGAGATCGAATTATAGATTCGAATTGTCTTTTTTTTTCAATTATCATATGTTATACATTTATAACAATTGTTACTTATAAACTGTTTGTAATACTTTTATGGTAACATTTTGATACTCCACCTTTTTCCAATTTAAATGTTTTCATGTTAATCCATCATATAATATGATAAGAATAGTTTTTATTCTATAAGTGTGTTTTTACTTAATAATATTTATATTATTAATAAAAAGTCTAAACATATGTGATTTGTATTATCCCAAATCTCAAATAGTTTATCTTAATTTTAGGCTAACTTTGCACTACTTTTTTTTTTATGTAAATTTATATATGTCTTTTTGTATTTGTACACCTGTTGTGTTAAGTTATGTTTTTATAGACTATAGTTGATAACTACTTTTGAATTTTGATATTACGTAGGTACACTAATTATTTTTCTCGTATCTTGAATTATACCTGAAAAATAAATAAGTTTATTAAAACTCCTTTTAAAATATACATAGGCAATAGAATATACAGTATTGCGGTTATCTTCCTTATCAGAATTGATAAATGACAAATCTACGGGAGCTATCTTTACGGATATCAAGTGTTATCGGAGTATTAGACTAGTGACTGATTAATAATTCGACCATATCGTAGAAACTCCTTTTATAAATAAAAGTTAATAACATATTATATTATTGTATAACACATTTAGAATTTTAGCTTTCCACTATTGTATTACATTATAGTGTTAACATTGCA
Organism: Rhopalosiphum nymphaeae; assembly: GCA_036289425.1. Classification (NCBI taxonomy): domain Eukaryota; kingdom Metazoa; phylum Arthropoda; class Insecta; order Hemiptera; family Aphididae; genus Rhopalosiphum; species Rhopalosiphum nymphaeae. The sequence goes on along the minus strand of JAZAQC010000007.1, from coordinate 8,668,538 downwards.
ATTACCTATTCTGTACGTGACGAATACTAAGTTTTTATTTATTATTTCAATAGATTATTGATACTACAATACTCTTAAGTTTAAACTGTTTATCATTTTTCCAATTTTTCTTAGTTTAATCAAAAACAAACAAATTAATTTCAGAAATAAAAATGGCCAGCGAAGTCGAAGATACTTTGAAACGCATCCAATCTCATCGTGGAGTAATCGGTACAATTGTAGTGAATAATGAAGGTTCGTATTCTTCAATAATTTCTACGCCTATTATTAGTATAACAGTATTATACTTGTATTAAATCTATGGTATAATATATTTATAATATATTTCTTTAAACATTTAATAATATGTATCATCATTTTTTTAGGCATTCCTATTAAGTCGACTTTAGACAATTCAACTTCAGTTCAATATGCTGGATTGATACAGCAATTGGCTGATAAAGCTAGAAGTGTTGTGAGAGATTTGGATCCGTCTAACGATTTGATGTTCTTGCGGATGCGTACTAAAAAACACGAGATAATGGTGGCACCAGGTAAATTTCATCTATTAAATAATTAATTAAATACATTTCATATCTCATTCATATATGTGTAATTCCATATTTTACAAAACAATTATTTGCATTAAAATATTTAGTAAAAGAGGATTTCTTCACCCTATTTGTGTTTTAATAGTATCACTAAAAAAGACAATTTTTTGGTATTAAATTTAAATAATATGATAATATTAATATTTAGTTATAATAGAATTATGAATCTGAAAAAAATATTATTTATTTGTACATTTGAACATAATTTTATTATTGACAGATTTAAGATTAGATTCTTATAATTTATACAATTTTTATGCAATTAATCTTCTATAATCTATAATTTAGAATATCCCTTTAGTAAATTAATCTCATATTATTCATATTAATATTATAACTTATAAGTATAAGATTAGTAAAATATTTCACGTTTCTATTTTTTTAAATTAATAAAAGCATTTTCTTTGATGATTTATATTTAAAATGGCTCTTAAAATGTTACTGAACAAGAAGATAAATGTTTCAAAGTTATACTTAAATAAAAAGATCTTAAACAAATTAGAAAAATGTTCAATGTATTCACAATTCTTTGAGTTAAAACAATTTATACTTTTAAGTTATACAAATACTATAAGATCCCTACTCTGAAGATCAACAAAAAATTTCTTTAATGAGAATATAATATTCTTGTTAAGACAAAATTATTGAATCTAGTTAAAAACAATATTTAAAAGCATTTTTTTGAAACTTATATATTTATTATACTAGGCAAAAACATATGACATTAGTGTAGGACAATTAATTTAAATGCTTATTATTTTTTGTAAAAAGAATAAAAATAGATTGTAGTCAAAAATTATTTTCTATACCTATATATATTACTAATAAGTTTTCTATATTAATAGATGTATTTTTGAAAATTATTAAAAAGTTTATGATTAATGGTAAGAAGTTAATTGTTAAATGTATCTTGATACTTAATACAATGCATTTTAAAACAACAACTTAATACCATTAAGTACAAATTACATATAATTTTTAAACATTAATTATTATTAAAACTTATCAAATTCTATAGAATTATATAAACATATTATGAAGTAACATAAAATATCTGTAAAAACAAATAATATCTTTTCTTTCAAAATATTAGCAAACTAATGTAATATTAAAATAAAATGTGTAACTAATCTTTGTATAGTAATACAATGTTAAAATCATTGGTTCTCTAATACATGACGTTTCAACAAATTTTGTGTAAACCGCATTAAAACTGATTTGTACATTCTAAAATCAAACATTCTACATTTTTAGAGTAAATAAAATAAAAATCTTATTTTATGATTTTATTATATTCAGTATCTTTTATGTATTTCATTCTATTATTATTATATCTTTTAATTATTATCATTAAAAATGTTACTAGGAACTACATATTTTTATACCTGTAGATAAAAAATAGGTCAACAAAGACTCTTTTATAGGTATTTTTAAACAAACAGTGTGCAAATTCAAATTAATTCATAGCTTGCCATTCGCAAGTAATTTTCAAAATTAATATTCGGCCCTTCCCAAAATTCTAGTGAGGACCGCTGGCTTATGTTCTAAAATTATAACTTAAATGTAACATAATAGTGATATTTAACCCTTCTTAATCTTAACACACTTGAAAAACGTTGCTTGTGATTAGATTTATACCTTGCATATAAGCTCTTCACAGGAAAATGTAACTGTCCTGAGTTCTTAAGTTGTTTCACTTTCCATACCCCTATTCATAAATTCCGGTCTAAAAATATATTTTTTCCCATCACATAAGGAACTATCATTATTCAAGCACCAGAATTATGAAAATTATAAATGAGTCAAACATTTATCTGTTCATATCACTTCAACTCATTTAAAATGTATTGTAATTGTAGACTTATTAATTCATAACTAAAAGTATATTATTAATTGTACAGTGTATACTGTATTTCATTATTTTTTTTCTTTTAATTATTAAAACAGAACAATTATTATTATTATCTAATGCATGTAATTATACTTGGCCCATTTAAAACTTAAAATATTTAAAAGACTTAAATAAATAAATAATTCTTCTATTTTATATTAACAATTCTTCATCTATTATAAATTGTTATTTGATATGTCTGGTTGTATATGCTTTATTGACAATATTGTGGTTGTAGTGTATGTGCTCTACCTCAAAATAATTAAAGCACATTATATATTTATTTTTATAATAAATTTTTTCTATTATATATAATTGTAAATTATTATATATATTATACATACATTAAAATATGAATCACATTAACAATAATAATAGAAATATTAACAATAGTAGTAAAATGTACACATAATTTCCATCAATATCAATAATATTGTTTACAAAATTAAAATCAAACAAAGAGTTATTGTAAAAAAAAAATATTTTTAGTTTTAAAAACTTCTAGCGTGATTAATACATTGAATTTGTTAATTTTTTAATGTCCTTTCCTTAAAGTTTTAATAAAATACAAATTCTCTAGTTAACTAAATATGATGGAAATTATTAATAAATGTTAAATGTAATAAATGATAGATTAAGTAAGGTAAAGTGTATAAGCAAGCAATTGTATTGCTAATATTATCTTAAATAAATAATAACTATCAATTGATTGGCTAAGGTACAAAGAATACCACATGTAGCCAGTGTTTGAATATGGAAAAATTAGAAGAGAGATGCAAGAGTGTAAAAATAATGTGCATACCTCCTAAGTATTTAAATAACGTCTTTTTGATTAAAATACGATTAGAGGGGTACACATAAACATTTTTAAAAAGAAGAGGGACTCAATTCCTTTGTAATTTTCCTCAATTCAAACACTGCCTAACCTACCAGTGGATTGCAATCTATGGTAGAATACATAAAAAACGATAACTTTAAATAAGACTTGTTAAGTTGTGATGCATAATAATTTTAAAATTATAAAAAAGTATTTTCTAATATTGTGTACTACAAGTTAAGTTAATATTCTAGTATACATGTAAACTAATAAAATATACATAGACAAAAAATATTGTAACATACTAATATTTAATACAATTAAATACAATTTTAATTATATAATTATATGAGCTGATATTAAAATATTTGTAAATTGTTGTTTCAGATAAAGATTTCATAATGATCGTAATTCAAAATCCAACAGAAGCACAGTCATAAGAGAACAATTTTTTAATAATATAACAAACAATAAAATGCACTTAAATTTAATTCTAAATATCATCCAGAAATAGTAATTTGTAAATATTTTTATTAATTAATTACAAATAATATTGTACATACTAGACATTGATTTTTATAATTTTATATAACACATACACAAGCTTTTTTTTTATTGTTATACATCAGTTTTTTTTTCAATTTTCAATTTATTTGCAAGTATAGTAAAATATTGCGATTTAAAAATGCTCCTAACTAAATTAAAAATTCAAGTAGTTTAAAAACACAGATAATATTCTCTCCTTTAAGCTTAATAATAATCCTTACTCCAACTACACAAAATATGTTCTATTGACCCACAAATTTGCTATGTTGTACCTTTATAAGACAGAGACAACACTTGAGAGTATTGTATTTTCTTATCAAAGCACAGCAGAAAACAAGGACACTGTTTGATGATGTGTCTTTGTTTCATGTTTTATATTATTAAAAATGATCTTTAATAATAAAAATATGTTGCTTATTTTTGGTATTATGTTGTCTATACATTTATTTTATGTGTTTAATTTATTTTGTGGTGATCTAGTCTGGATATTGTAGTCATACTTTAGTCATTGTTCTATCCTAGGGGATATCATACATTTTCAGGGGGTATGTCATAGAAGTAAATATATTGTACACATTTTTCACTGAGGGTATAAGCCAAATTTGAGTTTTAATTTCTATATATATATTTATATATTAATAGCTAATGCCTATTTGGACCATAGGTGGGTAGTTAACATAAGTTCTATTAACGTACGTTAAAAAGGTATATGGGATGTCTATAAACTGTTCACATGCTAACGCGCGTTCGACGCCGAGTTAACGCTTGAATGTTGTAAACGCGTGCTTACAACATGCACTGACTTGTCATAAGATGTTCTCATGAACGTCGTTTTTTTATAGCATTGTACGTTTCAATTCCACATTTCAAGCTCGAATTTCATTGTGCATTGACGTATTTGGTAAAAATTAAAGAAGCATCGTTTGACACAAATGACAGAGCTATTTATTGATGAAGTAGAAAAATGGCCTGCAATATAGGACATGACGTCCCGAGAATATTCGAACAACATTTCGAAGAGAAGAATTTGGGAAGAACTGTCAATTATATTTTGTGCAGTCGATAATAATAACGATAAAAAAAAATCATTAGTATGTTATACTACTTAAATATTATATTTTTCAATACCTATATATAATAACAAATACAAATAATAATATTAACAATACTGAATATAATAATATTATTAAAATTAAACATTACAGTTGTAGGTATCTACTATCTATAGATATGTCGTGTCAAATCCAGTTTTAAAAAAAATTGATTTTCTTATTTTTATATAATTCAATAAATAAATAACTATAGATACTTGAAATTGAGACTAAATTTTTTTTATAAATATTTTCTTAATACTGAGTCCGGCAAAAAGCTCCCGTAATTAGAGATAGCGCTGTGTGAGTTGTGGTAGTTCAATAGCGGAGAAGTATCAAAATGGTATACGTGCCATTTTCAGTAGATGTAATGGCAAGGAACAAAGTAAATACCAAAAAAAAAACTTAATAAAACAATAAAAATGACGCTAAAAGTTAAGGTCAACTATCGGGAATAGCTTCGTGAATGTGTTAACAATGGAGAATATAACTTAACTGACATAATATTTAAACTAAATAACTAAAAATGGCATACAATTTGTTAATAAAAAATAAAAAATGTTTTTCTATTTCTTTGCTTATTTATTTGCAATGGCCTCTTGAAATACAAGAGGCTTTTTTGCCGGATCAATCATTAAGAATATTTTGACTCTTAATAAATTATTTATAAGTATGAGATATTTCTTACTTTTTCAATAATTGTTTTTCCAATAATTGTTACTCAGTCAAAAAATTTTAAAACGTAATACAAGATTCCTTATACGTTATTTTAGGTAAAATTAATAAAAAATGAACCGTATAATTACACATTTTTTTTTTTATCAAGAGCACTTGCAGTTTAAATTTTAACGATATTAAATTTAATGTATAAAATAACCATGTTTCTTATCAAACGTAGATACTTTACACTTTCACTCAATTTTTATTATTATTTATAATTATTATAGTATTTTTTATTGATGATATATTTTTCAAAATAATTTGTCTTTTTTTGAGCAATTTATAAATATTTTAGCTTATTTTTCGATACATAACGATTAAAAAATTTTATTTGGTTGTTATAATGCTTGATTGTTCAGTATATGTAATGTATCGTTATTATAACTATTTAAAAATAATAAAAGTTACATAGAAATGAATTTTTTTATAAACATTTGAAATTCGAACTTTAACAACATATTTTAAAAAATCACGAAAATTTAAAAATTATTTTGTAATTAATAATGAATAAAATGCTAAATTTTTGTAGCTAAGTCTTTAAAATGTAATATAAGGTTTCTCATAAGTCATAAGTAGTTAATACTACTAGGACCAAAATATATTAAAACCCAATTGATTTTAATTGAGGTTTAAAATTTAAATTTAGATGAAAATTTAAGCCAAAAATAAGAATTTTAGTTGTTTTTTTTTTGTTGTAAAACTAAAATATTTTTCATGGGAATTTGAATCTTTGAATTCATATTACTATATTACATATTGTGTATGATAAAATTTTTCAAATACGTTTTCTGTAAAAATTAATTCAATCGTCAGTATCATTAATATTAGTAATATTACTAAATACTAATAGTAAAATAAATTACTCTAATAAAAATATAGAAATAAATATATTATAATAAAATGGACATGAGTAGGTAGTACTCTGAATAATTTTTAGATTCTGAACGTATTGAACGATGATGAATGTATTGACTTTACAATGATGTATATTTTTTTTGTGTCTGTTATTGCATTTTGGAGTAGAAATAATGCTTTGATTTTGACTTCAACCCCTCTTTGAAAAAGAAAATTTATCTAGTTTGTACTTGGGGGGGGGGGGGGGGATCAAAAGTAAAACATGCCTGGTAGTTTTCAAAAGTGTCAAATAAAACCCTAAAAAAATAACGAAAAAACGGAAATTTTTACGCATAGTTTTCGACAAAATCGTTTTTTTATTTTGCTGTAACTCAAAAACGAATCATTGTAAATACTTGAAATTTTCACCAAATGTTTATATTAGCGTTATCTATTTAAGATAAATTTTCAAAATATTTTGACTCTTTTTAAACTATTTATAGACAATTGAAATTTTCGATTTTTCTAAGTTTTTATTTTGAAATACCTATAAAAAATTTAATACAAAGTTTATTATAAGTTGTACTTATCGTAGTAAAAAAAATCAAAAATCGTTGGTCATGATTTTTGTTTATAAGCATCTAAAGTTCAAATGTTTACGAAATATTCAAACATATCAAAATCACAAAAATATTTTGCAAGGAATTTTGAAGTTAAAAGTTCATAAAATTTTTGTAATTTATACCTAAGGTTAAAAAAACCCAATACAAGGTTCTCCATAACTTTTTCCTCAAATAACTGTAAAAAAAATTCAAGCGTCAATATAGAAACAATTTTATGAGCGTATGAAATTCATTTTTTTACGAAATCGCGTAAAATAACGATATATTACTGTATAAATATAGGTAATAATATATCGTACTAATTATCTTAGACACTGACAAATCATTTCCGTTCAGAATCGTTTTTCATATACAATGATATCTGTCACTGCATTCAAATTTAACACATCCATTATAGTGACCTACTCTCCATCTCTACTATTATATAGCAGAATGATACCCTTGTACCCACCTTTTAATACTTCTGTTTGTAAATACTCCAATTAATACCAAGTATTTAGAATACTTTTCAGTATTTTATTTGTGTTAAACAAGTTTTTAGTCATAATCTGTTTTCAGAATTAAAGTCCGTGAAACCAAATTTCTTCAGTTTATTAAGTCATTGTTTTTGGGTTTAAATACCATTTTTATTTATTAGCCGAAAGCCCTTAATGATAAATATTTGTGTTAAAAAACATTCACCTACTGTATAATTCAATTTGATATAATACTAATCAATACTTTCAATAAATACTCGTTATTTTATTACTTATACAAGTACAAATCGTGTCATTATAAGTCAAAATAATTGCTTATACAAACTCCTTAAAAAATACGCAAAAAATAATATATTAGGTATGATGTTTAGCGTAGATATATTATATTATTTGTAATCATAGAAACAGCTTGTATAATTAGATTAATATTTTCAATTTAATAAATTAGAAAGTTTTGAATGATAACCATACTTATTAAATTATAAATGTAGCATATTCTCTTTTTAAAATTTCAATAATAATTGTATAAATTGAACTACAAAATGAACGATATTCATCATGAATTTGAAGAAACTGTGAAACGTATCCAATCTCACAACGGAGTTGATGGTGTTATTGTCGTGAACAATAATGGTGTGTATTCTTTAGCGGTGTCTTGTTATAGTTCTGATAATTGTGATCACAGGTTTATTAACTTATTAATACTCATGAGTCATGATTCAATAATCAGAGCTTATGAAATACAATCTTTCGTCCTTAACTTATGATCTATATGAATGTGTCCTATATGTTTGTAGGAGTAAGTTTCTACACCTTTTTTGAAGAAAGGGGGTAGTTAAGGTTATACATTTTCATATTTATATAACAAGAAGAGTTTATTTTGGAAAGAATCCATAAAACTCCTTGTGTACACTCCTGTATGTTTGACACTGATTATAATTTTATAGGTGATCTCATAACTTCAACTCTAGACATGAGATCGTCTGTTAACTACGCTGAAATGATGTCAAAGTTGGCTGAAAACGCGAAGGGGTTTGTCAGAAACTTGGATCCGTCCAACGAGTTAACGGTTTTACGAATGGGTTCTAAAAGACGAGAGGTACTGGTGGCACCTGGTAAATTTCATTTAAACATATTTTTCTAGTCAAATAATATTTCGAGTATATTTTAAAATGCAAAAATGTGTATTTGTCCATTTATTTTTTAGAATTATCTTCATCGTCACTGTACAAATTTAAGAATAATATTAATTTTTAAAATAGATTAGCATTTGTTATTTGTTCGTAACTCATATTGTTGCTTTAGTTACCAAACAACTGTTTTTAATGAAATGAAATACTATTTTATTATAATTATTAAATATTGTATATATTATATTGTGTATTGTATAACACTTAATACTATATAATACACAATACTATCATTTACGAATTTAGATAGCAGTAATCGTTATAATCTTAATATATTAATAAGCTTAGCTATAGAACAAATTTGGATTTTGATTATAAATTAATATTTAAAATGTTAATTACATTGTATAATAAAACAACATTAAATAACTATAAATTAAATGAAGGAGATAATATGTTAAAATAATTTTTTCAGGTAAAGATTTCATAATGATCGTTCTTCAGAAACAAAATCATAAATCTATAATGAAAAGTATAGTTAACTCTTTATAATGCGTTTATATATTGCTTTGAATAAAATAAAAATGGAATATTTTGTAAATATACATTAGTTATATTGAACTTATTTGGCTATACTATACGAAATACACGTATAAATATTAAAGTATAAATTTTTTATGATAACATGGAAAAAATTTAATTGATTGGCTAGTAGCTTATCTATAACATCGTTTTATTTTCTATCATCTTGGTGACATTATTTTTTTTTCCATTCTTCATTCTTATACAAAACCAGTTTGTCATATATTATTTTCTCATTAGTACCAAACACTTTTCCACTTTTGAGTATAATATACCTTGTAAACTGGCCTACTTAGTACTTTATCCATGAATATTTGCATTGCGTGCGTGTTGTGTTATTGCTTATATAGGTACGATACACACGAGACGCCGACAGAAAATTAAATACAAGATACCACATAGTCGAGTCAATTGTCAATGGATAACAGTAGATAGGTATATATATATGCTATTGCTTCTGGTAGTTTATTATTATTTATGAATAATAAATGACCCAGACAGATACAAATTGCATTTTGATTTACAAATATATATCACCTTAGGTTACAATAATGACATGCACGATAATATTTTTATACAGAGAATATAATATACGTGTACCTACCTATCTATAATCTAATAATGATATGTTTTTATGGAACGTAACAACACAGATAATAACAATAATAATTTTACCTGCATGTATTAAGAACAATATATAGGATTTAATATATGTAGTGTAGATGTTCATATTTCATTGCATATTATGTATAATATAGATTTAGATTTTTGTTTGTGTCAACAGTTTAAAATTCAAATTGGTGGACTATTATGTGTTTGAGACAAATATGTCGCTATAAACCATAAAGCACGAAATAAAAAATTGTCATGAGACAATGATAAAACAATGAATGTATTCGTAAATAATACTATCGTCACCAAGTCGGAAAAAATTGACAAATATCTTACTGGGTTATAAATATTATAAATTTATAATTAATAATGTATTATATTTGATTCAAATGCGTTGGTCTGTACGGTGCGCGGGCGTTAATGTTTCCGAGAGGTCAATCGCAAGGTCTGAATATTCGTGCTGATAAATGTCGGTACCTATTATTGAAACTGTATATAGAGTAGCAGCATCGTCGTGGCGTTGAAATATATTTTCCGATATTTATTAGGGACACATCATATATCTCTAAACATAACGTTTTGGTCATTATTTTCGAACTAGAAGACGGAGAGACACGATACTGTATTTTAATGTTGTTGAAACTTACCTACCCACCTATATACGTAATACGCGTACAATATTTGTTCGTAAATCTATGTTATATTTATATTATATTCACAGGTGAGATGGGTAATGCGATAATAGTGGAAATGAAATAATTTGTTACCTATTATTTACGATTCGCAGTAACGGGGTTTCTATTAGGTCATTCGCTCGCGTTTCCCGTAGTCCGACTGCAGCGAGGTGTCGAAGCAGTTGTTATTATTATTTGTTTGTGCGAAGCTAATACACGTCTATTATTTTGACAACTGGCATAGTAATAAAATATAATGATCATAAAAATAAATAAATATATATAATATTAAACGCAAAATACGAATAATAATAATATAATCGTCGCGTAGAGAAGAGACGGCGGAGGCAGTGAAGGCGGCTCGCCTGCCAGCGGTTCTTCTCTCCCGCTCTCGACTCCCGGAAACTACGGCCGCCGCGCCGCGACCACGTGCGCGCGGACCACAGTCGATCGCACTCGTGACTCTTCCGATGCGTCAGTCTCATTCGGCTCTCCGCGGCACCGACGTCGCAACCTCCGCACCCCGCGCGCACGCCGTATCACGAGCTAACCCATCGCATACCATCAAAACACGACCGCGTCTTAAATAGTATTCAATTTCGCGCACACAACACACTAATATCGTTGTGCAATACACATTTATATATATATATATTGTAATAATAAATTGTCACAACAATATTTCGCCGCGATTCCGAAAACGGACGTGCCTTCTCTCGCTTCAACACCCTCAAACGCGGCGGAAAGAATCACTGCTATCACCGTTGTTGCTACCGCGACTTTAATCGCGCCGTCATGTACCCGCACCTACGGCGACTCGCCCCGCTCTCGGCGGCACTGTCGCTGCTGGTTGTCTCGGCCGTGTTGGCGGGTGGCGCTCGCCCGGCTGCTTCGCTTAAGTGCGACGACGGCGACGTGAGCTTCGAACTGCTCACCGGGTATGCGGCCAGTCCGGCTGCCAAGCACGCGATGCGCGAACAGTTGGCCCTGTTCACGTTGCCGCAGTGCATAGACGCCTGCAGGTCGGACGACCAATGCGCCGCCGTCACGTACGAAACCGGCGCCTGCGTGTCGTATGCCGCGGTGGCTCAGAAGAACGCCAACTCGGGTACGTAAGATACCTATTATATTATTGCACTGTCGTTGTAGTGGGTATTATTATATTTATTGTCTGGGCAGGTATATCCAAGCCTGAATTAAGGGATCAAGTCGCAATGAGACATGAGCTTTTTTTGAGTGGTTTCTATTTTGCACTGTACATTGATTAATGATTACTTATTAAATATCAATACCTGATACGTTTAATTTGTCACATGAATAAAAATTTTATTTATTTATTTAAAAAAAATTAATATTTGGAAAATAAAATACTCGATATCTCTAAATAACCTTCTAGGAATTAAAATTATTTTCAGTGTAAAATGAGAAATCATTTGATACAAACGTCTGATACAAAAATGTGTTTCAGAAAAAGTTAGAAAATAAATTAATAATTATAATATGGCTTATTTTTAATGATTTATGAATATAAAAAAAACAATCATAAACAATATTATTTTTATTATTTCATATAGGGCTTTTAAAAAACTCAATCTGGACTTGGGTAATCAGTACATATATATATATAGATTACGGTTAAGCACGAACGAGTATATTTGTAATACCATTGATTTTAAAATATACAATGGTAATATCTATACCTATAACACAATATTATAGGGTCAGGGAATTAATTGTCCAACAGTTTGTGAATGAGAGACGATAAAATTAAATTAAAATTAAATAATTATCCGTCAAAAACAAAGATAAATAACACGTATTTTTTACATATAATTTGAAATTTTATTAATCTGTTTAAATAATTTTTGAAAAACACTAATTACAATGACATAAGACTCGTTATAATATTAAATTGTGCACGCAACCGTGGTGATGTCTAAAAATTACAATATACGTATACTCACTTTTCGTCTATAATATTACTATATTGTAACTTTTGCGCACTACATAAGTAATGTATATTTTTTACCGAGAAGCTGAACAATTATTACTGGGCATTATCTGGTGGTTTGAATTTAATTAAAAACAAATAACTTTGTACCTTTGGTAATTTCGTCAAAGACATCTGAAATGTTTTAAACATAAATAATTAAAAATCGGGAACTTACTTTGCTGTATATAGTTAATAAAGATATTGTATGCAGGGTGCAGACCATTGTACACTTCATCATGGATTTTTTTTTCTTAATTCATTGGTCAATCATTATTATATTTAAAAAACGATTCTGAGGGAAGCCATCTAAACCTACATTACTAAGAATATTTTATTATATATTTAATAATTAATTTGCTATTAGAATATTTAGATAGTAGTTTATTTCTCTATTATAGTAAATGGTTAGTTGAACTTAATTTATTCCAAGTATAAACCGCATACCTATATTTTATAACACATATAATTTTACCAATTGTTATTAATTAATAAGATAATACCAAGTACCAACGTATCATGATATGTGAATAGTTTCGTGTTATTTATAGCTTACAATTAATCTATTTTGATAACTCTCTTATATATTATACGTAAATCATTATATATATATTAAATTCGTATTAATTCAAATCTTCGATAATTCGTTCTCTCGTGGAAGGTAATTCGAAGTAAATGCACGGTACAAGAAAATCTTGCAATAATTTGAAAAAAAATTAAATTTGGTTTACACTCATAGTAATTCGAAGTAATATTTAGGGTGAACTAGTTGCTCTTATACGTAAAAATTCGAAGTTATTTCTTTCATTCAACTTAAGTTTAAACTAAGCCATAATGGAAATTTAAAGTTGTTTCTGTGATTGATCAGTCAATGACCAAAGTATATACTTATTTCGCCAAACAATTAACTATTATAAATTTGACTTTGTTTTTAAAAACTAATTAATTTTACCTATGTTAAGATACGAGTGTGCAAGATGTGTTATATATTTAATTTCTTAGTAATCGATATGAAAAAACTAGCTAGTAGTTATCACGGGATTCACTAACTTATAAGTTTCAAAAAAAAAAAAGTCGTAAATAAATTAAAACTCAAAAGTTTGTTTATATATATATATAATACTAAACAATTTTATTTAAATACAATTTGATACATAATTAGTAAATTTGGTGATGTTAAATAGGTCAACTAAACACACAATTTACAAATATATTAAACATTTTTGTATTCAATTATACCTACATCAAACAGCTCAAATATTTTTTTTAAATAACACAGGTTAACCTTTTAGCTCTCGGAAAAGAAGGTAAAAATTATTCATCAGAACGGTAATTAGATCATATATTATATAGTCACGATTTTTTCAATCAAGGTTCAACTTGTTCACCCCGTTTAATGATTCTTATAAAATTATTATCAATTTGCGAGTCGTTAAGACTGGTTATGCTTCCATATAATAACCGCGAACACTTATGATACAACTACTTTGTATTTTTTATTGAATATGATAAATATTCGCTGCATCGCACCAAGTGTCGGATATTAGTAATAATAATATTCAGACAGAATTCTAGTACTGATGAGAAATAAATGTATCCGAAAAATGAATTTTATGTATTTTATATTAAACATAAATATTAAATGTAAGTATGTATAATATGGTGAGAATAAATTGTTACGAAGATACCGATATGATTTTAGATTTAAGAAAATAAATAAAGGCTCGAAAAAATGAATTATTTGTAAGTCTTAAATTAAGTATTAGCCGTAGTTATGGATATATAATTCTACGAATCGTTTACGATTATGAACCAATGTATTCATTAATTACACTTAAAAATAATTTTGGTCATTAAACGGAATATTATTACCCATTTATATTTGACCGTTTATCTTGACAATTGAATATGATCAAAATTACCACAATTTCAATTATTCATTAACATGGTACCTATATATAGGTATATAGGTAGGTGTATAAGAAAAAATACTTAAGTACTATGAAATACGTATTAACTATTAAAATCATGTTTTTTGTTTTTAAGAATGATTATTATATGTTTTCTTGTTATTAAATTTGTGAATTTAATTTGGAATTATGTTTTCTGACATTAATGTTATAAGAATTTACACACGATGCCAGTTAAATAAAAGGTACTTTTTCTTTCATAGTCGTACAAATTATTATCTGAATTACTCGTCGTGCGCATAGAATACGAGTAAGCCTAATTTCAAAAGCTATATACATAAACTTTTATACATCGCTTAGTACCGTAGCTAATGAGTCCTCTGTAGTAGTTAATCTTAACGCTCGTACAGAGTTTTCCGTAATAATAATATCGTCATCAAACACGTAGAGTCTCATGCACTATTGCTATGATATTTATGATGATGTTTATAATCATACAAAATGCGTTTATATTATTTATTTAATCTCTTTTATATACCCGGATTTTATGCAAATTCGTTTAACGATTTCGAACCGTAGGTAAACTATCCTACCGTTATTAAGGTTATTATAGCATATACCTCTACGTAATTATTATGTTATATACCTATACGATCTGCTGCTGTTTGTGACATTGTCTCGTATACGGCTCTACGTCGAAACGACAACGTATAAAATGATAATATTATATAGGCGGCACCAACCTATACGTGATATACAAACATATTAATAACTGGACACCTATTACGGTAAGTATATAGCTGAGCGTAAATAATAAACTTAAGGGTATTGCCTACTGCTGCCCGTTATTATATACTTAATATTATTATTATTGTATAGAATATTAGAATCTATGTAAAAACTTGTTTTACTGATAAAACAACAACCGCACTGGGCGCTATAAATAATGCATGTTAAGTATAGATGGTCCGCCGTAGTCATTCGTCCCTAATTTCCTATAATAATGTTCTCGTATAACGGAACGTAAAAATAGGTAATTATGGGCGCGACAGTTTTCAGCGACCCGGACAACCGTGTCTGATCCTAACCTAACCGGACGACGAAAATCAACGATTAATTTATAATAGTTGTACAGGTTATTAGTTATATTATAATATTAAAACACGGTGACCTGCAATATGAATATAGGTAATGGGTAATTTGTCATTTGGACTGTATTTAAAGAGAATGGAACAGGTATACAGATAGCATATTATGCCTGATAATGGCAAAGTTAGCTATACAATTTTAAGAAATGTTATGTACCAATACTTTTAAAATTTGAATGTAGAAATATGTAAATATTATTATATACAACGCTTTATTTCTATATCCAATTAATTTATAAAATAAAAATAAAAAAATGTTTAGTTTGCGAGTTATGCCATTCTTATCATCAATAGTCGACCTATTTTTATAATTATACAGAGAGAATTCTTTTCTTGCCAACTTCCTCCTTAAATGACAGTACTATAATACTATACAGGTGTTTAAATTATTTATAGGTAAAGCTAAAGGTAGACATAGCTATAAAGTATTAAAACAAACAGTATGGGAGGTATCATCAAACGATGACATTTCTATCACTAGTTAGTTTTAATGGAAAAAACGTGTAACTGAATAAATTATATAAAATGAGTGCCCACGAGCGAAATTTTTTGTTGCTATTACCGATTTAATATATTACGTGAACGCGCAGTGTGAATATGATCATAAATTGCGTTGTACCTTAGTATATCGCTCTAAAATTATTTACGTAATACATATTATATATTATAGGTATATTGTGAGCCACAAGATCTATAATTATTGATCGAAATCACCACAAAATTCGTTTGTACTTCATAACCCACGTGTAAAAATTAAAAGAGCAGTCCTAAGAGAGAATAGAAAGTAAACAATTAAAAAAAAATCATCTGTTCCAGAAATTAAAATTGTACCTATACACAATTTTAAATTAAAAGATCAAGGTTATAAACTACAGAATTATGAAAATTCATAATCATATATTTTTTTAAATTTTTTATTTTAATTATGCGCCTTAATTAAATTATTGGTAAAATCAAATTTAAGATTAATGCTTATCATGGTTTCTGTGTTTTTTTTATGCAAAACAAAAGAACAATTTAAATTGTTAATATAGCTTTAAGCATAGTAGATCATAATGGTTTTTATTCTTCTTGGTATTGTCTTATATAAATCGTATAGGTACATTACGAAAAAATACATATTTTAACCTCTGACCATAGCTGCCACTACACTATATTGTGCATATTGTATACTATTTTCTCTTGACTACTAACTATATTTTATGATTTTTATTTAATATCGTAAACTACGGTAAAACAAAATTTTATACAATGATATAATGATTCCTATAGGTATACAATATTCTTATAAAATAAATAACCTACCATAGTACCGTATGTCGCAGGGGTCACGTCACGTCGAACTTAAATGGCTTGACTGTTTGAGTGCCCTGGGTTGCCGGCGAGTATAACAAAATATTAATGTACTATATTATATTATTTATGCGTTAAAAAAATGACTTTCATTCATACACGTATATAGATATGTACCTAATATACAGATATTCTTTAATCAGGCCAATGACTATATTTTCTACACTCGTCTCACGTTTAACTGTCGTATTATATTATTATTATCGTTGTACGCATTCATCCCCGAACAATAGAACGGATGGACATTCGTGTATAGATATCACGAGTCACGAGGTCCGCTCCATGATTTCTTTATTAATTTATCATTAACGACTCGTTGAGGTATAGCCCATTCATGCAACCTATATACAGTATACACATTATAAACATAATATATTAATAAACAATATAGGCTTATGGCGATCCTTACAAATTGTGGCTTGAGTGCGACATTATAATTCGTTTTCCGCGACAAAATACAATTTATTAATAAAAGATTGTTAGTATTCATTATAAGAAAACAAAATATGGTATAAACAATCATTATAAAATTAAAACTGTATAGTGATCATGTCATTAGTTTGAATGATGTAAGTTATGGTTTTAAAATTTATTGTCGAACGCGGTAATAAGTCATAATATGAGAATGGCGATAAGACACATTATTGATGTACAAATATCAAGTATACAATATGAAATTGGTATAAAATATTTAAGTACCTACTTCAAAAATATTTCAAATTATAAATAATACGTATATGAAAATAAAATTCTAATTAAAGCATTTTAAAACATTTTGCAATTTTGTTTTATACACCTCCTGTTTTTTACTTGTCCCCATTACACAAACTTCAATATATTACCTATCTAATATTTGATTAGCCTGTAATAAGTTATCCAGGTGGTCTACACAAAAGTCGCGTGAAATATTTATAATCTTTATTCAATATTAAAGTTTATTTTTTAAGTAATTGTTGATGGAACGAACTTTTTTTATTGAGATAAAATTTATGACCATAATAATCTCATCTCCAAAGATTTTTATACCAGTAGATATGATACGTTATTACCTCAGTATTACTATAATTAGGTGTTTTTTTTTGTATGCAAAAACGGTCTACTTAAAATCTATATGCGATTGAATGTCTTCATCGTTGAAGAAGTCGGTATAAGTGTGTTCATAAGAAAATCAGTTATCTATAATTTAAAACAATTAAATGTATGCGTATAGGTGTATTACTATGTTGTAATAATTAGTACTTTATAACCATTAGGCGGCGATATTAAAAAATATAATATTATAATGCATGTAACATAAGTAAAAAGAAGTGAAATTTATTTTATTAATAGTTTATACTTAAACACAGATAACATACCTGCACATTAACGTGAAAATATATAAAAGGGCACCGTAATATAATTATTACTAAAAATTTGAATAATTAAAATAGCGACTTGACAAACTTATGATCTAAATATATTCTGACTTGATTGTAGGAAATAGGTTTAATATGTTGCATTTTGGTGCAGTAAACAATATTATATGGGTTGAAAAATGTATAAAGTAAGGTATATATAGGTCTAATAGTAGGTATATTCATGCATCATGCATACATTTGATACACCATAATTATATTGGAATGATAATTTAAATAGAATAAAAATTAGAAAAATGATTCGTATTTAATGTTAATTGGATAAAGAAAAAAAACTTTTATCATTATTTCTAAAATCATATTTTAATATTTTTCTTTAAAATATTTTTGATCAGTTAAAAAACTTGAAAATGAATACAAGGTTCTTCATAAGTTGCAAATAATGGAATTTAAAACAAAATTGAGTGCTAATCTACATTAATTTTTATGAGCATAGTTAAAATTTTGAAAAAATTTGAGAAGGTCTCATGCATTTTTAAATTATTTCATATTTATAAAACCATATATTTTTTTTATTTATACTTAAGGTTTGAAAATTTAACGCAAGGTTATACATAATATTTGCATACAAGAATATTAAAGTTAAGTCTAATTTCCACAAATATTTTCATAGGTGTCTGACGAAAACACGTTTTTTGACAATATTAGCTGTTAATTATATTATTATTCACGTGCAAAATAATGATACGACTTTAGTATTTTTGATATTATTCGTAGAGTATTAATCGTAGAAACTTAAAACATTCTATTGTTACTTAAATTATCATTTTCTATAGCCAATGAAATTTTCAAAATATTTTAAGACAAATTTTAAGCTATTTTTAGATATTTAAATTTGTTTTTTTAAATATTAATAAAATTGTTTAGGTTACACCAAATAACTAAACTATTTAATATAAGATATCTCACAAATTATTTGTATATCGACAGTAATTTAAAAATACAAAAAATAAACGACCACGATTTTTTTTGTAAACTACAATAATAATTTTACATTAAAAAATATTATATACTTGATATTAACATTCAAATTGGCTTTCAATATAAGTTATTTATCAATGCAAATGTATGCTACATTAAATGCTATACAATTCTATATTTTATTATAGTAATTAATAATAAAACACGTGCTTAGAATAGTTGACTATAGATATTTATCATTAATTGATAATAATTAATAAGTAATAACTAATAATAAAATGTTATTTCGAATACCAGTTTGTTATTATAATATAATTATTTTAAAAGCGTGTTTTTTTATATCAGAACCTTGTTTACTAATTTTTCAAAGCTACTTTTCGTATCTAAAAACACGTCTAAACGTTTTATTATCGTCAAAACCGAGTTCACTGATGTTATCATCTAACATATTTCACGTTTTTGTTTGGGCGAAATGAATTCTTCAGAATGGAAATTACCTACATTTTTATTTCTTTATTTGATTAATATAAATGGCAAATGCGGGGATAAATTAAATTTAGATCGTATATCTCTGATAATAAATAATAATAATAAATTAAAAACCAATAACTTAATAATAGTTATAAAAAATTAAATTAAAAATTTGAATGATCGAAGTAAAAAACATTATTAATTATATTTTACATAAATACTAAATTATTTGAGTAAATATGAAAATGTAATAAATCAATGTAAATGTAAATTAGCATCTATTTTATAAGAACATATTCTCAGAATCGTAATATATGTATCTATTTGGGTAAGCACATGATTAATCGTGTTTGACTTATAAATTATAAACAATCAATTACTATGTATAACTATAAAGTTTTTTTTAAGAAATGATTTATAATGTATATTACATTGTCCTAATATTTGATAAATAACTACTGATGATAATTAATTTAATTAAATTTCATTGAACAGGTACTTAAATATTAAAAAAATGTATTTTTTTCATGCTATCAAATTAGTGAGATGGTTATAGTATTTGCTATTTTAGTGTTACTTGATTAACTGTTCACTATTTCATTAAGCCATTAATCATATTGTGCTTGGTTTTATTAAAAATATTAACTTATTCACCTACTTAAATTTTACTCTTCCAAATTACATTTTATATTTTATACTTATTTTAGGTATCTATTATGATTTATGAAATAATATTCTCGTGGCGAAGTTATTTGTCCTATTTGTAGCTAAATGTTCTAGTTTTTACATTATTATTTATTAATATCAATTGTATTAATCCTTTTTTTTCTCAGTTGGACGAAATTGTTTCAATATAATTATGATTTTGATACTTTATTAAATTAATTAAAAAATAATTAACTTTTTAATTAGTTAATGTCTCTTTGTTCGATTATTATATTATATTAATATATTATGATGTTAAACATAGGATGATTAGGACGTCATATTATAAGTACATGTTGTAATGCACCTTTCAGTAAACACCACTGCATCATAACAATATGACGTATACTGGATAAATGATAAGCGTATCACTTATTTTATTATTTTTTGAAGTACGGCACATTATAAGATATATTTATAGTGTACAGTACGAGTTTAAACATATAAGTACATATTAGTTCAAATTTTGTAAAAAAAGATTTCCTATAACTTTGATCCCTTCTTTTCCTTAAGGCCATACCAATAAATGTTGATAAATAAAATGTATTCCTAGATAATTTAATTGGATGTCTATTGGCTTAAATTAACTTAATATTTAGACCTAAAGGTGCCGCAACAACACCTAAAGATTATGTACTATTTAGGTGCAGTTACATTAAGACTACCTATAATCTTATAGTTTCGACATAGTTTATAAATTTAATAAAGGAAAACAGTTATTGAAAGAAAAATTAATGCATTTTAAGATAATCTTTTTTTTTTCGAATTAGTAAGTAGCAACATCGAAAAAATAGAAATTAAAAACAGAGTAAACGTTCTGTTTTTACAATTAAATTATTTTTCGTTTGATTTTTTATCAAATACTGTATCATTTTGTTATTTAGTTATTTTTTGTTCATCGCGCAAAACCTTTTTCTACATAATTTTGTAATAACTCAACAACTAACAAAATAATTACAGAAAATTACGTCTTCGTCGTAAGACCATTTGTTGAATCTAGTAACATCAATTGTTACTTTTAATTAAAATGTCAATGTAATTGCCTACATCAAACTCCTCAAAAACCAGTTGTGTCTTAAAAAATTAATGATATTATTATACACTTTTTTGCAGACTATATGTATCATAATTTATATTGTATATATTATTATACTACTATACATTGGTGAATATATCCATGTTTAATATTCTGATATTCTATGTACAATGTTCTTAACACAAACATATTTTTCGCATTTTTTTGTATCAATTAAATTATTTTTAAAACCATTGAACCGTAACTGTTAATTGTTGATTATTTATTGTATTATTAATGGAACTTGTATGTTTGGAAAATTGCTAACTGTAATCTATTTAAAATAGTTAACCCAATTATAATATATATTTATATAAATGAGCGTGCATAATAACAATTAGATATCAACTATGTACATATTGTACATAGTACATAGGTATACCTACGAAATATTTTTAAATTTAAGTATACCTATATACTATAAGAAGGCTAGATTGAGGCAGGGGATATATGCTTCTGTATATTAGTGTATTTGAACTGTACCTAATCAATAAACACATAATATTGGTTTACTGCTATTTTTGCGTGCGTATGTAATAAACGGAAACATAATGAGCGGCAAGTAGACGGAAAAGCAAACGCGGTTCTTCCTCGGGGAACGACGATGACGATGGATACGGTTTGAAGTGCATTAATAATTTCATTCCGGACAGGTTTCTAAGTAAACATTCTATTATATTATTAAAATAACAATAGCGACGTGTGCACATGTGCCGCGCACCGAACGAAGGTAGTACAATGAAAAAAATATGTAAATAATAATCGGACGGTAAACGTCCAACAAATCGAAATATCACGTTATTCTGTTATTGGGCCAAATCATGCACTGCATTTTTCCCTTCAAATTATTATCATCTCATATAGACCCATAGGCACTATATAATATATATATTATGCACGCGTACATATATAGGCGCCTACACCTGTATGTCTGGGTGGCCAATATGTATGTATATAGTGTCACGATGCACCCATAATATAGACTTACTATTGGTATTTTATTTAAACGGTGACCGTTACAATACTAAATAAGTATCTCTTATTACGTGCACCTATTAGGTATAATATTATATATATTTGAAATTATTTTAATATATAAATTACTACGACCGAATAACACATATTGTATATTTCCGAAACGTTTTCACGCACATGAAGTACTTATGTATAGGAACTTTTTAGTTCTACAAAAACGAATAGGTGCGAAAATTTCGTTTATATTACTATGAAATAACTTACAGTCGTTTTAAAATACCATAATAATCAAATATCATAAATTGCCCATAGTTTTAATGGGAAAAAAAACAGGTTGTCTCGTAAAAAAATCTGTACTAATTTATATCTAAGTAGGTACCATTTTCAATTTTTCATTGTTGGAAATTGAAATAATAACACTACAAAAACTAAATATTATTGTTTATTTTGGAAACTGCTGAGTACTGAAACTATACCTATGCCAGTGTTTATATCAATATTTTTTTTATTTCACTTAATAAAAATTAGGTTAAGAATCAATGACATGTATAGTTGCCATAAGTGATTGCAAGGGATGGTAGACGCCAGATGATAGTCAGAATAAGCATGGTAATCTATACTCTGTGAATATTTTTGTTTTAGGTGCACAAGATTGTACGTTTGATGAATATTAGGTGCAAGTACTTGAAGAACTTTAAATAAAAGTTAACTGTATATTATATTAGGCACCTACTCAATTAATCGTCAACGTTAGATTTGACGATAAAATTAGTTGTACATACACAATACACATATTATAAAGCGTGAATCAAAACCCAACGAAGAAAAATATGTAATTTTTGAAAACCAATTTATTTCTAAATTTTAACCAAAAATGTTTATTTTCTATAATTTTTTTTTTACGAGATTCGAGTCTTATAAACGAAGTGTTTAGTCTTTTTTTATAACCGAATTTTTTGTAACGTATTTGAATACGATCGGATCAGACGATTTTGAGTCTGATAAGCGATTAACCCTGTATCCGTGAGTCTTTTAAGCGGCGTCCACTGCATATAAATTTGAATACTTACCTATCTATTGTTTATGACTACCTAATCGATATAGTGCTACCGCACGCTTATGCTATAGCTGATAACTTCTAGTGTTCTTCATCGTAATTAGGAGGTAGATGTAGTGGTATCAATATATTTTATCACAGTTATTATATTAACCTCAGGAATTTTGTACAGAAAATAATCTATTTCTTCTTTTGTAAAATTCTGTACGTGAAAATAATCGATTGATCTTCGCTCGTTATTTTTGTGTATAAATTATGAAAATAATCTTATTTAAATGGAGCGGAAAATCCATTTATTCGGTTCGATTAAAATTTAAAATAACCTAGCGGGTCCAAGCGATAAATAAACAAATCATTTATACATAAAAAATATTAACATCAGGATAACTATTAAATATATTACGTGCTAATCGTATTTTTATACATTTTTAAATGAATATACTTATATATTGTGTATGTATAAAATAAAATGTATAAATTAAAATTTGTCCTATTTCGACAGATTGTATCGCAGTCTTCTTTTCTTAAATACTCAATATTTCCATTCTTTTGATCTCAATTAAGTTAATCGTTTACATTGTTTAATTGAAAAAAACCCATACTTTTATTTATTGTTGTTCTTATTATAATTATTATGGTTTGATTATACAATACGAGTGATGTATAAATCACCTCTACAAATCGGGTCAATTAATCTTATTCGAATTCTCCATTAGCCGACACGCATATACAGTATGTCGGTATACGTCATATTATTATATTATCAAGATCGAAACTATAATAATATAATAACTGTGTACCTCTTGTATTTAACCGTATAGCCTACGATTAAAAAAAAATAAAAATTTATGAATTTTATTTTTTTTACTGCAGATAATACAAGTATTATGTGGTTTTATAAGCACAAAGTTCGTACTCGTGTAATCACGTGTAATTAGATACATAATATTAGGTCTATAGATTAGTATTATATATTATTAAGATTTATTTATTTTAGATTAATATAGGCACTGGTACGATGATTATTGCGCAGTCGTAGGTAAACTACACATGTGTAACACCACGAAAAAATTATCCACTTAAAAAAATAAATAAATAAAATAAATTGCTGTCTTTCAGTATTTTTATCATTTATTATTTTGTTTACGATTTAAATGTATACTTTTTTAAAGTGCTTAAACAAATAGTCAAATCCTACAATAAAAATTCTATAGTAAATAATAATAAATTATTAAGTAATAATGTAGAAGTGAGGGTGGGTTTCATTGGCCCCCTCATTTTGGATGAACTCAAGCTATAATTTATTTTATTTTTTTTTAAGTAGAAATTATTACGTATGTGTGATGTATGATGTATTCAGTAAAATATTATAATATTAGACACATAACAAAAAAATACACCACAAATCGAGCAATTAATAACATAAACATAAGGGAAAATTGTATTGCTACACCTGTCATTGTGTAACTTTAATGAAGCGTTTAAACCCAAAAAACACGCACCGCCTAGAAAAGATGTCCACCAAATGGAAACGGGTAGCTTTGAATACTAAATATTATTATTATATTACCATAATCTCGCCATCACAGTCACCTCATAAAAACCTTTAGCCATCACTCTTCTTGATAAGATAATATTATATAAGAGGGTTTATCTGAACAGCCCTTCTTCAGGCAATTAGAAGTATCGAAGGCGTTTAGAGGCAGGTCATAAAACTACGCATAATCTCAAAATATTAGTCCTTATAATATTTACTTAACAAATTGTATATAAATTGAAATTGAAATTTTGTTTTAAAAGTGATAATTTAATGAAGATATATTATTACTGGACAAACAATAAGTCATAATTCATAAGTGTTAATTTCCACGTTGATAATATTATACCTCGAACTGTTAGGATGAATAAAATGGTATAGCCATAGTTCTTATAAAATATAAGAAAATGCTGGTGTCGAATTTTATCGAAGAATTAAATTGGATTTGTGTTTAGTACATTCTGAGCCAAACGATAAGTGTAAGTATTACACTTAAGTATTTACACTTTTACAATGATGCAAGTTATTTTTTTTAAATCTTTTTTATCTGAAGATACTTTAATTTGTATAGTTGAAGAAATACATTAACTTTTAAATTTGGCCAATGGAGGGTTTCTGGTAACAAATTGAATCTAGGCTAATACTTTGGTACTCAAGAGTCAATTCAATTTTTATCCAATTTTTGATAAATCCGATTTTTTTTTTATTTTAAAAATGAATAACTGTAAATATTTAAAATTTTCATTAAATATTATGAAATAACTTATTGATATTCATCATTAAAATTTGAAAATTTAATAAACGGTTTCTCACAAGTTATTCTTATTGGAATAAAATAAAGTATAGCTCTGTGATAATTGTTCGTTGTATAATAATAATGTCATCAAATATTTTATAACGAATTAAAACATTTTGAACGATTATTTTGATATTATTCAAAAAACGTCGATCATAGAAACTTGACCACTGTTGTTTACTGCGCAGATATTTTTTCTTTATTTTTGTGTCTGAAGACAACTTTTCTAATAGGAAAAAATACTATGATCATCAACTTTAATGAAGATTGCCAATAGTAAAATTTATTTAATTGATACTATTGGGAGATTAAAATTAAAAATTCTTAGTATATACTTTTTAAAATAATCCGGGAGAAATACGAATATTTGTTAAAAAATTAATGTTATTATTAAAATAATTGTTTGTTAACCTAGGTTAACAAAAAATTAGACAGTCTTCAACATTTTTTTTTACAATTATGGATCAAAAATGTTTTGCTCTGTCAAACAACTTAAATATTTAATACAAGGTTCCTTTTAAGTTATTGGTAATGGAATTAAACAAAAAAAGCGACCGTAATTTCACAAATATTTTTATAAGCGTTTGAAATTTAAATTATGACGACATATTTACGTATAAAAATTATTTTCTTATTTTATTGTAATTTAAAAACAAATAACCATATACACTTGACACTTTCACTAAATGTTTATATTGCATATTCTATTCTACAAATTTCATTATATTTCAACTCTCTTTATACTATTCATAGACATTTGAAATTTATTTTTATATATTATGTTGATAAAGCATTTGTTTGGTAAAAAAACTTAGAAGTTAAATTCAAGGTTCTTTATATTTTTTTTATCAAAGCTATTAAAAAATATTAAAGATACATTGCCACGGGGTTTTTTTTTATAGACATTTGAAGTTTAAAGTAAGGACGAACTAAGATATTTTAATGATGAATAATATATGATATAACAACAATTTTAATAGCCAACCTGTGCTGTTGTAATTCTAAAATATTATTTGTTTAGACTTGAAACTTTTACATTTATTATACATAATAAAATTTAGATTAATTTTAAGTTATCGCTTATTTGTTCCACGAACCTATTTATACCGCTCTTTAATTATTACTTAAACAAATTTAATGCACGCCATTTTAAAAGAAACCGGATTAAAAAATGTACTAACTTATAGAATTTATGAACATTTTTTATTACTTCCCGTTTATTTGACTTCTGAACATACCCCCTCCCAATCCATTACATCATAATATAATACCTAAATAGGCTAATTAATACATTATATTTCACTACATGATAGGAATGTGATCAAATCAAAATAAAGGAATATATTGATGGATATGAAGCTATACATAGTAATTTCTGTGTTTTTTTAAAAGAACAAAATAAATACCTAATATGAAAAAAATCCAATGGGCGATGATAAATAGGAAAAAAACCACATAAGAATTATAGGTATTACTACAGTAGTGCAGTGATAAACATTTATATCTTTTATTTCTACGCAGTTAACCTAATCTATACGCACGCACAGGAAATTAATAAAAAAAATGTTTAGAAATGCGGTCGTTATTATAATGTTAACCAATCGCGGGCTGTATATACTATACAATAATAATATACAGTATATAGGATGCTTATCTAGGAGTGATACTACAGCAGTTAATTTCCAGTAAATAACTTTCTTTCAATAAATTTTCAAAAATGTTTGCAAAAACTGGTCGCACACTATTATTATTATTTATTAGACAATAAATAGGTAATATTGATAGTACAGTAATTGCCACTAATTTGACTCACGGTTAATGGACTCATTTTCCTATTGGGCAATAGGCCTGCCCTTTATTTATATATGTATTTAAAATACTTAAGATGAAAAAAAAGTCTATTTCATTTCACTCACTACACTATAGTTAATAGAGTCAAAGTATATTTTTAAGGGCATATTTCAATGTTTTTTAGTCAATTTTATTAGAGTTTATCGCAGGTATATTAACGATTAATACAATTTTTTCAATTCATCACATCAAAATGTACTTAAGTTTTTGAAAACATATTTTTTAAATATGAACTTCAGTCATTATATTAAAAAAAATATATATTTTCTATTTTTATCGTTATAAATTATAATATTATTTTTCTTTATGAATGACAACATAGGTACTTTTGAAATTAATAATAATGAATATAACAAAATTTAATTTTTCTGTGTTACAAACTTACAATACATATTTTGTACATCTTTTTATTTTTAGACCTTTCGCCTTATTGACTTGTTTTCGGTTAACAAACTTAAATAATTTCTGGTCTCAAAAGGAGTCCAATAAGCGACTACCACTATATTAAGTATTTATAATCAATGCTATCATGTGTATTATTTATATAGAAAAGTTTGACTTATAGGTAGTT
Source organism: Rhopalosiphum nymphaeae (assembly GCA_036289425.1). Classification (NCBI taxonomy): domain Eukaryota; kingdom Metazoa; phylum Arthropoda; class Insecta; order Hemiptera; family Aphididae; genus Rhopalosiphum; species Rhopalosiphum nymphaeae. Next base: position 8,640,177 of record JAZAQC010000007.1, on the reverse strand, counting down.
AGTATAGTTACTTTATATTATTTTCAAAAACAAGATTTATAAATAAAAGTTGCAGTATAAGCACAATGGATCACTCTGTATAAATTACAATTATAATAATTATATGCATACTCGTATGTGGGCGGTATACATCCATGGACTTTCTAGATGCCTTTAGATACTCTTATTGCACAAACAGTACGACACGCGACCGCTACAAATTCTTATAGGATAAAATCGACCGCGCACGCAATTCCGACATTGGCAGGAACTTGCTAACACGTGCTAGTTGTTTGGTAGTATATATAATAATTAACTTCCTATTATCCTAACACACACAGACATACAATTCATACATACATATATATAATATAAGTATATTTTTTTCATGATCTCTTTAAGTCTCCAACCGTTCTATAGCTTGTGGCCATGATGCGCTAAACGTATGTTTAAACGTATTATAATAATACACCAGTGCAATTTAAAAGTCTATCATTTTATATTATTAACCTTTCTCGCTTTATTAATAGGTACTGTGTAATAATCTGTGAGTAAAGAGAACTGATAAAATCCGTAAAGATGATTTTTTTCTAATTGAGTTTTGATATGACCTGAAATACTATTATATACCTTTTGATAGGAAATTAAAAAATTAAAAATAACACCAAGTATTTTGATTTAATTAAGATAATTACAATTTACGCGACGCTAATTAAAAAAAAAAAAAAAAAAAAAAATTATATGAATAATTATATAGTTATATTGTTAGCATATAACAAAAACGGTTTATTTTCGTTTAAATATTCTTCTGGAATCAATAAATCACGTTTTGATCTAATAACGCAGTTAAGTCCACTTATTATTTGTCAAAAAACTAATGTAATTAGGTCTCGGCCGATAAATCGTTTTTAGCGCGGTAATATAGTTTGTAAAAAAAGATGTGTTTTTGTGAGAAATGACAATAATAATGTAACAAGTTTGTTGGTCTCGATTTGACGGTTTATTAGTTATATAGGTACCTATTCACGAGTATTTTACTCATAATCATCATAGGCACTTTTCATTGTTTGCACAATACTATATGTCAATTGTGACGGCGTTACATTTTTTTTTTACTATTAATTTTATATATATGTTATATTATATACCTCATCAGTAATCGCGCAGTTCACCGATGAAGAATGTGCATCATATTTCTATTCAAAACGCGATTTCGAATCGTCATCGCGGCAGCAAAAGGTTTAAAAAATAATTTTCGGGTGACACAGTTACGATGGAATTTTTTACTCATATTACACTCAGACAATGGACTTTATATGACACACACACCAACACCATGTGTGCATCGTGGCATGTTAAAAAAATATCAAAAATCATTGCACGTCTGCAGATGATCGTTCTCGTGCATGTACCTATATATCAATGTACAGTTTGGTCGTAAACGAGTACAGCGATATAGGTGCAGACTATAGACGCGCAAGCTCTAACGCGTCGTGCATTACCTATATGTCTAAAAACCTATATAATATATAAATATATTAATTATATGATATCATGTATATAGGAGGATTCTAAAGCATTGACCAAGCATGCTTACCCCCATTTTTCTTTAGTTATTACTTATTAATCTAAATTATGTTTTTTGTGATTATTAAATATATATAGGTATTTCAGAAAAATATTTTTAATAATTAAAATTTTTATAACAGTTAAATAGTATTCTTTGGCGATATAAACTATTTATTTTAAAATAAAAATCATTACTTTTTTTGTGAATTATTAATCAAATGATTATTTTGAAAGTGTTGATGATGCATACATGGATATAAATCATAATTTGAACGAGTTTTTGAGATATTAAAATGTAATTTATTAAAGATATATAAATGGCCCTTAAAAATTTTTTTATAAACATTTAAAAATGTGTAATATTTAATTTAATCTTTATATTAAACTTAATTTTTACAAATCATAAAATGTTTAGAGATTATACTGACATTAAGTATAATTACTATAATTTTAAAAATCATAATCTTATCTTTTAGACATGTTACTATGACTCTGGTCCTCAGTACATAAAGTTAAATATTACTAAACTACTTTTTTGAATTTAAATTTAAATGTGTCAACAGTCATCTGTAGTTAAATAATTTACTAGGAAAAAGGCAATTCTCATTTTTAAAAAAACAAATTTGGTATCGCTGCGGGATACTCTTTAAACAATACAAAACATCTATGAATTTGAGAATAATATGGAAACTACTTATGTTTAAAATTAATAAAAATAAAAATTTTAGTAATATAAGAAAAAATATTGATGAGCTCTATAAGCATACTAGGTGAATCACTCTGTATTACTGTTATAGTGTTATTAATATAAAGTTATTTAGGCTGCTTATACGTATATTAATGATAATGTACAGCATATACATCAGTAGTGTTGGGTATTAATAAATAATTATGTACTAAAACGGTTTAATTATTTAACTACGTTTCGCACGGTGCGTAATATTATGAATTATAATTTATTAATTTATAATGTATTATATCAGTACATTATATTTTATATAATATTGTTTATTATGTCAATTGTCGATCAATCTATTTTCCACAGGATTTTGTCGATAGGTATAGTTTTTTAACGAACATCTACACTTGCATTAAGTACCGACAAAGCCCGATTTCCCGATCACTAAATAAATCTAGGTTTCATTAGTTAATGCTAGGATTAACACTGTATAACGTTAAAGCTTATAAAACGTGTTTAAATCAATGGATATTAGAATTCTTACTGATTCGTCATTTATTGGTAAAAAATAAAAATACAATTACCCGTTGAAACCGTTATTTGAACGAAGCCATGTATAAATCTAGCAAATGCTTAGATTACTAATCGCTTTTGGTAAAAGATTAAAAGCATGGCCATATCAGGCTTTTATTAAGAAAAGTAAAATATATATGGTATGTACCTAAAATATATAGAATATATATTATGAATGACTCTGTAAAAGCATTATTAGTTTAATAAATTTACAACGGAAAAAATATGATTTTTACTAATAATTAAAAACTAAGTTATATATTAAATTTAATGTATAAATTTGTTTATTTATGTACAATTTTATTTTTTTTGAAAATTGTATTATATGTTATTAAAGCAAATTACTAATAGGTGGTTATTTATTTTTTTAAATTATTTATAAGGGAAAAATAAGATAAATATCAGTAAGTATTTTAGATAATGTATAGTTATAATTTTAAAATAAAGAAAAAAAAATAAATAAATAATTTACAATTTAATTTAATACACAACTTCGTTTTTTGTTTTTAATTACTAGTAAAAAAATGTATTTGCTTTCTATTATGGATCCACATATTTTACTGTCATGATTTCAGATTTATACAAAATTTGAATATATTTTTAGTAAAATCTAGAATGAAACCAAGCTTTTTAGTTTTTATCGAGTAAGATTAGTAAAACCTAGCTTTTTCTAAAGTGATTACTGATTAGGCTTTGTTGGTAAGTGTCTAGTGGCTACTGGTAACACACTTATTCACGACACGATGACGTGATGTGTATCTACATTTCCATTCTTTTGTTCTCATTGCAATCTACGCATAATATCTTATCGATCTAACCGTACAAATCTTCATAATATCTATGTATATACGAAATCGTATTTAAGTAAAACAAATCAAATTACAATGATGGCGTTAACGGTAAACCGATTATTCCAGGCTAGTATTACAGAAAAAATGTATTAAATACCTGCTTAGCTAGTAGGTAACCATATAACTGTGTCGTGCATAAGGTATAACTTAAACGTTTCATGTTTCGTTGTGCAGTGCATTAGATTTTAAATATTTGATGAATTATTCATATATGCTTGTGAAAACTTGCACGTATTTTTTGTTAAGGTTTATACTATGTGGGAAAAACATTTCACGTGTACACTGCCGAACAGTGTTATTATTCAGACCATTGTAATCGTTGATATATATTATTATTCTAGTGAAATTCGTTCGTTTTTATGTCCAGCATACGGCACAACACTGTACATACGCGTGTATATTATATTTTGTACGTGAACGTCTTACATGATTATATATATCGGTCTGTGTTAATCAACCATACGCATCACCGCGTAGTTTAATAGCCTAAGTTAAAATATACCTATACTCGTAGTATTAATTGTCACCGTCTCCCGTAGTATTATCTAAATCTTAAGACACCACACATTACCATATATTATTTGAATAGGTATCTACAAAACGGCAAATCAATATATAAAACTCATATAATATTTACACAGATTATTAGTGTTGGTTAAATAGATTTTTTTTTAAACAGTAAAACAAACAATTTATTTTTAAATTCTGAGCGCAGCGATGAATGTATTGATTTTTATTTTTGTACTTGAAGACACTTTTTGTGATAAAAAAAATACTCTGATCATCGACTTTGATTTAGGTTTCTGGTAGAAATTCTGGTATTTGATACTTTTGGTACTTTTGATAAGTTAAAGTTTAAAATTCTCGTTAGTAACTGTTTTTAAAATAAATGGGTAAAACAAAACAAAAAAAAAAATAGTAAAATTTGTGAAGATTTTAATATTATTAATTGTTTAATAACTTTACAGGTTATAAAAAACTTACAGTACAATTTATTTATTTTTTTCCTATAAATGTCGAAAAAAAACTAAATTAACTTGCCGTAATGTATATGAAACATGAATAGCAAAATAAATTACTTCTATTTTAAATATATTTAGTAAAATAGGCGACTGCGTCTTCTTTTAAAACCAGATTTTATTAAAATTTATTTTTTATTTTATTTAATTCAAATTTAATACATACATTACAACTGCCGTTTATTGAATTACGAGGTATAATCTATACCTACTGTACATCAGAATGGTTACCCATTTCCCCTATTTTAATTTGGATTTTATTACTAATATGAAATACAATAAATAATTTATTGTGTTTCTTGTTAATACATATATATTATAAAATTATTCAAAATCATGATTGAAAAATATTAATAAAATAAAAGTATTGATGTGGATAAACTAGACTGTGAGACACCTGAAATGTTAGTAAACGTTTAATTTAAGTTATATTATATTTAGGTAAACAGTTAGACTGCAATAAATACAAGCTTTAGTGATACGACTTTTTATGCTAATTATCCATATAAGAAAACTAAAATTTTTCATTACATTATTTGTGCGTACGTATTTTGTGGTGTATAATTATAATTATTGTTAGTTATATAATGTAGGTACAATAGAACCTCGATTATCCGTCTTTCTCGGTTAACCGTAATTTTGTATAATTTTAATGAAGTAATGACTAAATATTTTTTATTCGTTTGGCCATAAATGATACCACATATACCTATGAAATTTTAGTTCTCCTTAAAATATATACTAATTGTATGCTTATAAATATGAATAATAATGTAAAAAAAAAAAATTAAGAAATTTCGATGAAATATACCGGATCCAGTGCATTATTATTTATTCAATATAAGTCCTAATATAATAAATGGATGGGGGTTATTATGTTCGAGAGTACTCGAAGAGAACGCTTGTTACCAATAAGGTTTTGAAATTTAGCAGTGATCACGAAATCAAGGTATACAATAATTGAATTATCGTACATCTTATCACTTATGTGCTTATAGAATCTTATCAACAATCTCATACTCCAAAAATATACGCCCAATATTGTTATCTGGCTTAACAATAATTTAACCTTTATACTAAATACTAATATCATTGTGATATCTAGTGTTCTTTTCCGTAGTCTCACTACTTTCTGCGGTGTACAGCAAGGTATACTTAGGCATTGCCCGTCCATATCTTTTATTATCAGCGTACTCCTTTCCCTTCTCACGCCCAGTACGGCTTATAAAATTGTCCAGTTTAATAAATCTAATGTACATTTCAATGTATATGTGTATATTACAGGTGCGCGTGCTGCAACTGTAGACGGTGTGTTTTCGATTTGCACCGAATATCATAATAGCATCCCGTGTCTGAGAAACGTATATAATATAATACCTGTACAATACCTGCGAGCATTACATGCATAGCACGATAATTAGTTGCTGCCGAATCTAAAAACGCGATGAAAACGTGTAGAGGACCGCTGGGCTGACCTAAGACAAACGCATGAGAAACCATTGCATTAACGGTGTAGTTTAACGCGCGTGTGTTTTCTAAAATATTGTATTCTTGTGGCCGAAAGGGCGTTCATGTCCGTTATATATATATATAAACGCCACGCGGGGTCTATTAAAATATATATTATAACAATATAGTCCACTACTGCTGCTGCTGTAAGTACGGTTTGTATATAGGTAAACACGAATTTATATTATATATGTATATATTATTATAAATAGAAAAAAACCCAGACAAAGAGAGAGATGGATGGAGAAGAAGAAAAACCTTCATTGTACGCGGTGCGTTATTTGAATAAGATCCGATTCAGTTAAAATGTTAAAAAAACAACGTGACAGATGTTGCCGTAAAAAGTGGGTCACGATGATGGTCGATAGACACTGCGGGCAGCGGTAATGTTGATTATATATATATATTGTTGAGACAAGATATTGTGTATAGGTACTGTGAAAATTCGTGATTGTATCATTACTGCCGCCGCGTGCAATCGTCAATGAATTCGTAATTTTTTTCCACGCCGCGTAAACAGCAGAGGTGGTCCACGCGCTACATCAGCAATAGCAGCAGCGTTATTAATAATAGATAATATAATATAGATTATAGGTATCTATACGCATTTATAGTGTAAAGGGGTCCATTTTTAGTCCACGATTATGTTTTCAAAACGTTTAAACTGTTTTGAAATTTTTTTTACTTAATTTGATGTTATTACGAGAAGAACATTTTTTACAATTTTTCTGTTTTTTACCTTTTTAAATAACAACATACATTTTTGATTTCATATTCCAAAGCAGAATATTTTTTAGAACATCTATTTCGATATTTTCGAGTAATTATTTAGCTATAAGTATTTCAAATTTAAAGCTATGAATTAATCTCACGGAGTATATAGAGCAACACTGCAAGAGTACCGTGTAAAATGGTGGTTCACTACAGTCTACAACTCTGTTCATCAAAACATTAAATGCTTATAACTAATCAAACAAATAGTGTGCTTCAAAATATGAAATTAAAATGTATGACAATTAGTCATTAAAAAAAGTAACAATACTTAAAAAATTTTAAAATAATATAAACATAATATTTTCAAAAGAATTAAAACTTTCGAAATAATGAACTATAATCTAGATATATAAATGTATTAGCAATCAGCATTAATATTAATCGCTATTTAGTGATCGCTAAAGAGAAGGTTTTTATTTGGTGAATCCATCTAAGAAATCTGTGTGTTGTATTCATAACATAGACTGACAATAGTTGTTGCAGCAGTAACAAATAACAATAAAGGCTAAATTGTACAAAACCGATTGATCTGCAGTGTGCCAATGTAGACTATTATTATGTCGCCAAAACGACAACGATAACGAGATTAAGTTAATCTGGAAATCTTGTGTATTTCATATAGTTCTAAGTTATTAATATTTCTATATATTATATTTATGTTATATAGGTACACAATATGAGCAGCGATGTTATTTTAACCACATATTTTAATAGCAAATTTTTATAAATTAGCTTATTATTGCTCGTATATTTAATGTTTATACTTATGTACTTTAAATTCATGTTAAATTATGATACACATATTATTAGGCAAAGAAAAAAACAAAATATATGCACCCAAAATTTTACTGATGACAAAATGTATACGATATTTCTCCGTATCTTGGTTATTCATGTAAGAGGTTTAGTACCTAACTGTCCTAAGTAATATATTTATAGTAAATAAACAGCCTATCTGTCTAAATTTTTTTTGCAATTTTCTACGAGCCTCGTATACTAATATATAAGAACCACACGGTATATATTCAATCCACACGTATAAATATATATAACGCGATTATACACATGCGCCATATTCGCAGTAGACCATTAATTATTATACGCAATAGGCATATGTAATATATATAATAATATCATAATAGTTGGTATTGGGTATGAAAATATATTGTCATCTCAACGCGACGTCGCGGTTGTCGAAGTCTATGAGAATGTTCCATTATTCAGCACAAACAAAAAAAAAAGGGAAATTTATAACGTGACAGTTTTCTATTGCATATATCTGTAGGTACGTAGGTACGTAGGTATACATCGGATGTACAATACAATCATATATATGATAAAACTTCGTATTTGAATATTATATGTAAAGGTACCAACGCACATTATAGTCATTACTCATTATCAGTTGTCAAGTGATGTTTTCTAGACGGGTATAGCTGGTCACATGCATATTAAACTGTATACTCTGTTAGCACGCGATCGAACACGTATTCTATACCTAAACATATTATAATGTTATTGCGTTGTATTTATTGTACAGCGTAAATAGTTACTATCGGATAGGTACAATAAATTATAATAAACATGCTGTCGGTAAATCATTATTGCTATGCGTATAATACATATTATAAAAGACCGCGAAAATCTGAGAACATAATATAGAACTTAGTACTATATCCCTACCTAGCTTTATAATTATTTAATGTAACAGTCATATAATTACCGTTCGACGATACCCGCGAATAAGAAACGTGGTGATCTATATGATTATATTATTATTTGTACAGCAGGCAACGTCACAGCTGACTTCCGAGTGCAAATAACGGAGATCTATCGATTCCGCCGCAAGCCAAATATTATGATCTGTGATCAATCATAATGATGGTTACTCCTTAATTTTATTAAATAATTAAAACATAAATATAACTTAATTATGAATCATTAAATATTATTAAATCTAATCGTGTAATAATAATATGAAATTACACAATTACAAAATGATTTACTACGCATGCTCACCTTTTTTTTCAATAATACTATTATTATTTAAATTCTGATTTTTATCCCTTAAATAGGTACTATATTTTTAAAACTTTAAGAATTAGGTTAGGTTAGGTTACCAATCCACCATTTCATTTATATTTAGTATTTTATATTTTTGTCATCTCATTTTTAAGGATTATCATTCTTAATATAAATATTTTAGTAATTAAGAAACTACTCATTCGGATTTTAAATTAGATAAATTTTAATATAGGTATATTAAAAAAAAAACTATATAAACTATATATTATACCTTTATGGGCTATACATACAATCGATATAGCGTCTATGCCAATTTAAAACTGATTTTTAAATTATGCTTTGTAGTTTTGTTCTGGAAGTTTGTATATTTCTCTATACTTTCCTGGTTCACAACCACTAAACCAACTATCTATAGATTGATTTATTATCAGTAAGAAAAACAGAATAGTAATCTTGAATTTATTAAATTTCGGACTTCGAATTGGTAATTGACGAATTGATTAAATATTTGCACAGCCTTCAGAGGAAAAATCGATATAATTTTTCCTTCAATAAAAAAAAGTTCTGGTGGAATCGATGAAATCCTCAATAACTACCACTAAAGGTACATACGCTGCAGTGCATAAATATTCCATCGATTTTTAAGTACGATAATTTAACGACTAATGAAATTTGATAAAAAAATAAAATAAACAACTGTGTTTTCAATAGATTTCAAGACCAATACGAAAGTCCGGTTTAAATATAATGGTAGGCACACATATATTATAATAAACGATATTGATCTATGAATTACGGTACTGTGTATAAAGAAAAAAAAGGCCGCACTTGTAGCATGCTTATACATGTATGTGATTACGGTGTATCCATATGCAAATTACCCGCGTCGGATTTCAGAGTAGTAGAAATTATTATAAAAATAACGCGGTACCATGTAGTTAACGAGGTTTCTATGGTAACCTGAAAATGTATTTATATACATTTTAAGATGTTTTATGTTGCTCCGGTATTTGCTGTGGATTTAATATAGCTATAATGAAAAAAAAAATAATGTAAACATCCCGGCAGAGTATGCCAAACGTATGTAATGTTATATAGGGAAATACATATTATAGACATGAACGATAGTATAGGTAGCAATAAATAGCGATTTGCATAATGCATTCTGGCATCTAAATGTAGAAAGTTTTTTTATTATTGTTCATTAATAGGGTGATTATAGAAAGAAATCAATTACTTCATTAAGTACCAATTTTTTACCTATCTCATTTTAATTTTTAATGAAAATGCAAATAAATTATTATGTAGATGTATAGGTATAGATACGTTTATGTAGTATAATTGTACGATATAGCTTATAATATTTTATTTTACATGGACACAATACTTTAATTTTTATTATATGCATCGGAACTGAAGTAAATATTACATATTATATTTTTTTTTGGGGGGGGGGGAGGTATAACCCCTAATTCGGTATGTTGAATGTCTATAAAGCTAAAGAAAAAAACATAAAAGTTATTTTTAAAATTACAAAAGGTTATTAATTTACATACTTATAATGAATCATAGTAGCTATATGAAATAATTAGAAATATAAAATGCATTAATAAATTAAAATATTTTAAATAAAATTGATTTATCTATTATAGAGCCTATAGTAACTACGATGTACAACAAACTTGTATAATTCCATATAATAGTATATATAAATGTTAAAATGTATAATCTCATTCTATATTATGCTATATTCGCTTTCATAATAATGTCAAATTTATCAAGTAATTTAACTTTGACGTGATGACATGTGACAAGCGATGGCTACCGAAGAGTGTATAAAACATACAAAAAAACAGATTTACTAAAATATGCATGTCACATATCGATTTACCCAAGCGTATAAATTATATCATGAATAATTAAGCAGTAACGGATTAAACTGTAGTCGTGGTGAATATAAATGATAGATAATAAATAGTAAATTAATATTTTGAAAAATTATTTGAATGACGTCTAAAAAGAACGCTCGCCAATAAATACCAAATACCAATAATTGTAAAAACTTAAACAATATTTATTTATTATTAAAATATGAAAATTTCCCTCTCTTACCTTCATACCTATAATTTTGTGGCCAATAATATTGTTCTCAATATTTTTATGTACAAAAATCAATACAAACTAAATTAAAAATAAAATCATTGTGATGAAATATTATTAATTATGATAATTTATGATGATTTATAAAAAATATTATATATATATATATATGGACATTGGGTGCATAGCTTAATAATAATTGTACGCTTTATCAAAATTACGATGGATTATCTACTATATTAGTGCCATATTATTCAATATAATATTACACAGCAATTATTAAGGTTATTGCTATTGGCTAGTGTATATAAAGGAAAACTGCCTGAATATTATAATCACACACATTATAAAAGATGTAATAAAGTATAATTTGAATATCTGTCGTAAAATATTAATTGTGATTTTAGTCCAAAAAAATGTGAGGAAGATAATGAAAATAACTTTTTTTACGTTTTTTTTTTTATTAAATAAACAGCGAAAATTCCACCCACAAAATCAAGTATTTTTAATATAAACATTGTGTATTTTATTCTGAGCTGGTTTGATATTGTTAATCAGGCATTTATAATTACAAAAATAATAATTGAAAAACAAGAATTAACAGTTATTAAATAAATTAAAAAATATAATTCATAAAAATACTATTTTTTTAAGTGTTTTCTAATATTTTCTTTTTTTAATCAATTAACCGTGCAGTGTATACGTATTACACGTGCCGTATACGGTTTTTGTTAATATAATGTATATGTGGATGCTGTATATAAATATAAATTACACAGTGACATGACTCCTGACAGCCAATAGAAGGTATAGAACGTAATTTGGGTTATGTACCAAAGATTTTATAAATCGAGTATTACTTGTAGTATTACAATATTATTGTATATAGAAAAAGAAGAAGAAAAAAAAATTTAAAAGTGACATTAAAAATATTTATAAAAATATAGAGCGCGAAATTATAGCGTTTTAAGTTTTAACGTAATTAATGGTGACTATATATAAGTATATATTTATCATTGAATTGTATAAACATACAGTTATTGGATCAATTTGCTCCGGTTAACAGTTAAAGTGGCATAAATTATACACACTTAAACTTCTGCTCGAGCGATAAAATAACTATGTATACAATTCCACAGTGGTGACTGTCTAATTAATTAATGGATTCGGTACAAGTCTGTGCTATTAATTTGTCGTCTCCGATGCACACCGCGAAATGCATTACCCGTGTAAAGGTATAACAATAAAATACTGTAAAGAGTTGTTTTGTTTCCATCTGTTTCATTGTTTCAATAACGAATTTTAAAATTTGGCCGGACAATTTAGTTGGTCAAACGTGCGAATTGTTTCACTTTGTAGCTGTATATATAGGTGCGCATTTTTCCAATTGTTTCATCTGAGAATTATTTGTGGGACTCGTTTATATACCAACGCATAATATTTTCACGATCGATCCTTTATAGTTTTCATTTTTTTCTCCGTATCTTAGGTAAATGGTATAACTATAAAATATTTTATCATTTATATCCATTGTACCTAGCTAATTTTATAATTTATTTAATAATATGACTATCGAAACTGATATGTATAATACAAAACAATAATTATGTTATTCAATTATTATTATTCTAAATGTTCATCATAAGCTAGTAACTATATATAATATATCAAGTTCAGACAAAATAAATAATTTAAATTACTTTCTATAGAGCATAAGTTGTGCCTGTGCAAAATGTGCAGTAAAAACTAAAATATATTTTTTATAAAAATAATGATAAATTAACGAAAGAGAAAAAGATTTACAATCGTTACAACAAGTGTACATATCTTACCAATTAGAATATTTTATAAACCAAAACATATGTATACTTAACCACTATACCTACATAATATTGTTATATATCTACTTTTATATCAGTCAATTGTCAATAAAATATAATAATACTACTTTAAATATAACTGTAAATGGCTTTATATTATTTATAAATTATCGTATTATTTATATTGTTGCTCGACTTAACATAATTTTAAAAAGTACTCATTCAGAAATAAAGAGTAGGAACTTATTAGTCATTTTTTGAAGTATTGAAAATATTGCATTTGTTTTATACAAATTATTATGTTACATACTAAGACATCAGTTTCCATAAGACGATACATCGATTTATTACATCGATAAATCTAAAATATATAAGTAATAGATATTATTGTAAAAGTTATATTATATATTCAATATTGCATATTACCAGAGTTAAGTATTGTTTTATTTAGGAACTGAGTTAAGTTTCGCTGCTCAAATTATAAAATGTTCCGACGAGTTTGTAATTAAAACATTTAATTTCTAGTACGTCGTTTATTATTTATTCTATCATTTATTAGTTTATTATATACATATTGTATACATGCGTATCGCAATAATTTGTTTAACTTAAACGTTATTTTATAATTGTCGTTACTGATTCCTTTGTTCATTCTATGCCTATAATATGTACAATTATTGTATGTATTAAGTTTATAGTATGAAAAAGTAAAATTTAGTAATGACGAGGGAAAAGTGCTTAATTTATAATGAATATAAGTATCGATTAATTAGAGTTTTTAAATTTAATTAAATTAATAATACACTTTATTAATAATATAGTTGTAGGTATAAAAGGCTTAAAATACACATAAAGTGAAGAAAATATAAAGATATACGTTCAAATAGACAATATCAATCAAGTTCAAATTACTAATGGCAATTTTAAGGTAAAAAGGAACCCGTGTTCAAGTGGGCTCAAATCACCAATACCCTGTTATAGTTTTAGGGTGAAAAAGATATCGATGATATCAGCTTAAACGAAATTGACCCTTAGATGTAAATTTTTATAAAAACCATTGATTTCACGAATGCAAATGAAAAAATTGATTGTAAATCATAATGTAATGTTTAAATTTCAGATTTTCCATTGAAGCGATCGCATTACCCAACACACACCGCAACAGTCGCTCGGAAAATATGTGTCCGGACACCGAAGTCGTGTAATCAACGGTCATGGAGTTTCGATACAATTCATGGGGAACTGAAAGTTACTTCCAAACAACATTTCAAAGCTATTTCACGGTCTGGTTGTATGGACAAGTGTTTAAATGAAAAGAGCTTCCAATGCAGGCAAGTCTAGTTAACTATTAATATACTTTGTAGGTCATAATATCCATGTATTATATACACACATATGTATTTATACGCGTGTTCTTATAATTTAATGGTTAAAAATCTTTTCCATGGAATTTTCTTTTCTATAGAATATTATAAAATATAATAAAATAATATACATAATATCTACCTACTTAACAGCATTTTATTATAATATGTACATTATTATAAGCCAATTACAATAATTTATTCAAATTATAAATTGCTTTGCTCCTATAACTTCTATTATAAAGTGGAATATTAAATAAATAACAATGAATTTAATATATAATATTACTTAGATGTACCTAAAATAAATTTAAATTATAAAGCTTATTTTTTTTTTTTAACTGAAATATAGACAATTAAAAATTATCATATCAAAGACTTATAGATTCTTAGTTCTTACAAAACGGAAATGTAATAATAAAGTAATTATAGGTACTTTAGATAATATATATATCTGCACATACATGGTCATAATAATAAGGTCTCTTGAGAACATTTCGTTGCAATAGGTATAACAATTTTCTTATATTTATATACATTATTATAGTACATAGGAATACGTTATGTAAACCATATAATAACATAAATCTACGGTACGTTTATTCGGCTACGTATAAAATCAAAGAATATTTCATAATATGAACAAGATTTGTGAAAATATGAACGGTTTGGCGAGAATAACCGATTTTTAGAAAAAAATGTATGCAACATAATATTATATTTTTATCAATAGATCATGCACACAGACATCGTAGTTGGTTCATCATATGATAATATAAATGAGCATGGACCAATTGCGCCTAACAAAAATTTTTTTATTAGGGTCAGTATATCAATTGCGATTGTATAACACTTACTAAAATGCTTGAAAAATTAAAACTTATTTATTGATCAATTTATTACCGGTTAAAGTGACTATAGGTATAAAATATTTTATAACCAGGGCTCGGAACCCTAACCTGTTTAATGTGGCGCACTTAAATCATCTATATAAAGGGCATAGGCTGCACGTAAGCGGCGCATCGCACTCGTGTAAACTAGAAAACGTAACATTTCATAACATTGTATTCTGTATTATTGATAATATTATGCATTATGTTTATTGAAAAAATAAACACTATAATGTATAATAATACTATAGTCTATATTTTATTTTACTTACCAATTTATAATATATTACTAGCTGCCCCCGTGCACTTCGTTGGCCGTACAAAATGCACCCGTGTTAAGTTTGGTTGCCTATAATGCTAACAATGCTAACATTTAGCGTAAGGATAAAAACTATTTTTTTATTTATGATTTATTTATATTATATTATGACATATATTAAAATTTGCAAAAATATCAGAGTATACTATTATTATTGTAAACAATGCAACTTATAACTCTATTTAAAAAAAAAATGATTTATTTATATTATATTATATTATGTATTAATACTCACAAAAAATCTGTTAGTGTTTTCATTTATTATATAATAATTATAGCTAACTAGTACATTTTCTTTAGGTAGTGTAATATGTTTTGAGCGCATTTGGTATATAAAATGGTACTTTTAGGCGCAATTGGTAAATTGCCAAATAAATATCTGTGTTATGTACAGTCATAAACGGTAACACGATTATGTTTATATATTTATATATTATTATCGCTTATATCATTGATTTACGTACAGCGAATAATTTGTTTTTTGTTTTTCTATACTTCAGTAAAATATGCTTTAATTTAAAATTGAGGGTGAATATCTTAGAACATTTATTTTGTGTAATGCCTATTTTTCTACTAAAGTCCAGTATTTTATTTCAATTTGCAAATAGAAAAAACTGCCAATAGAAACAAAT
This sequence comes from Rhopalosiphum nymphaeae, assembly GCA_036289425.1. Taxonomy (NCBI): domain Eukaryota; kingdom Metazoa; phylum Arthropoda; class Insecta; order Hemiptera; family Aphididae; genus Rhopalosiphum; species Rhopalosiphum nymphaeae. The sequence continues at coordinate 8,624,074 of JAZAQC010000007.1, read as the reverse complement.
TTAAATTATTTTTATTTTATGAAAAACAATTTTTTTCAAAACTGTGATATAGCCATTTATTTATAGAGTAACTTAATGATAATATTGAAAAAAACATTTAAAATCATTTGAGTTTTAAATTAATCATAATAATTCATTATTTAAAAATATAACAAATTGTAAAGTATTATGATTTTCGTAGTGGATTAGCTATCTACTAAAAAGTGTGAAAACCATACTACGCGTTTTTATAATACAAGATGTTACAAACTACAATTATTTATATTTAACAGTTTATTACCAAATAAATATATAATCCAAAGTAAATACATTATAATCATATTGCTATATGATTATTGATTAATCATTAATACATTAAATACTGATATATTGCCATACTAGTATTTATAATCAATGATCTCGAGTTTCTTTATAAATGATATAAATATCAATCATATTGATTTTTTTTAAGAAATATAATAAATTATTCATTTTTACTTTTTTTTTCTAATTAATATCCATATGCACATCTATAGTTCTAAATAAAAAAATAACTCATGTCTGGTTTAAATTCTAACGGGTGCTTGAGCTTAAGGCACTATATAGTGTTCATGGTAGTTATGACTATACAATATTATATAAGTATTTCCAAGTACGTATCGATATGGTTCAATGGTCTAAACAAATAATAAAACAAAAGGATAATGTCACTATATAAATAATTATGTATATTTTACATAGGTACCGTGGTTAAGACCGGCGTTAAAAAAAATACATGCACATAGGTACGAGTAAGTGCATCGAATATATCTTATGGAATAGTCTCGGTTAAAAAGAACATCGTTCCTCGGTATAATATTATAATTATGTTACATATATAGGATGTACCTATATAACACGAAACAATATAAACTTGACGGCCGATCGGCGTGATACGTATAACGGCGAGTGGGTAATAGGTACCGGCCCATATACCTATACAATGGTAAGTTTAAAATCATTAGAGCACGGTCATTATAATATACATACGTAGCATGTGCATGTTTAGACAAGTATGCCTGTATATGCACGTACGGCGTTTATTCCTTGTCAAGTGAACCTAAGGTCGTCCGCGGTCAATGCGTGTGTCGTATATAATAATATAATATATATAAATAATAGACGCGCCTATAATACCTATTGCCTACAGCCGCTCATCGCTATCATGAATCATTTCATTGGAAAACTCTACCTGGGGATGCAACCCTTGGGAAATAATAATATTATATTTATGGAATTCTATTGGAGACCATCGATTGCGTCTCAAAATTAAAAAAACGAAATTCTCCACTCCCCACCGTTTTATGTTCTAATTGTATCCTATTGTAAAGTACTGTTTAAAATATTACGAAGACGTATACAATATGATATCGGTAAATGAATTAAACCAAAAACTGTACATAATATATTAATACTTGTTATGTACATTGCAGCTAAAATTAGTGTAGGTTGACCAATACTGACCATATTAAAAAAATATATACATAAAAATTAAGACTAAAATAGTTTTTTGATTCATCATTATCTCTTAAAAACAGAAATTTAACTTTTACATTGAGAGTAAATACGTACCTTCTCTTAGGCATTTAAATTTAAATTTAATATTATAGTATTTAATTAGTATTTTAGAATAGTTGTAATGAATAACAATACTATTGAAATGAAAACATAAAAATAAACGATAACAAAAATCATATTTATTTTTATTAATCAAATTTTGAATTACAATGAATGAAATTACAATCGCTGATCGATATGAAATTATCAATTATAAATTACGTATTTTCATCGATATCAATTCTTATGATTATTATTCGTACCTTAAACGATAACATAATGATTTTGTCAACAAATTTATTTTATTCAAAATAAAAATAAAACATATGTGTATAAGTATAATTTACATTATATATATTATGTAAATATTAATATGAATTAATACGGAATAATTGGAATCTATAAAAAAACAGGATAAATAGCGTTCTGAAAAAAAGTTGTTCAGAATTTGTTCATATTAATCTAAATCAATTAAATATAGAACTAAACAATTGAAAAATACATTGTAATACATATCAATATTATTAAAAAATAATGATAATAATTTCATTTTTCTATACATGATATGCAAATGCTACACAGTGTATCTACGTTAAATATAATTAATAATTATTATTAACAAACAATATAAAATCATAGAATATGGTAGAATAAGCTACGAAAAAAATAATACAAACGTAAATTAATTAATACGAAAAATCATAAAAAAAATAATTTTAACTTCAGTCGTTGCCAAAAATTTGGTCTAAAGTATTAAAATATCACCTACGGATACCGTTTTTAAAATATAAATGGGTCAGCGTAATAAAACACATTATTTTAATAATATTATAAGGTCAGATCGATGGCACATCATATTCTAGTATTTAAAGATAACTGTGATTTTTCACTGCTAATAAGCTTCCACAGCTGGTTAATAAATTAAATAAAATGAATAAAATTGTTTATATTTTTCTTGTATTTATATACTACTATATTATATTATGCTTAAATATGTTATATGTATGTACATAGACATTTTAATTACATAAAATTTCGTAACTAAATTTCTTGTATAGTATATTTTGGTACTGGTGCTTCGAAAAAATATTTTTATTGTTTTTATTGCACTTGTGCGTCCTAATAAAAATATTATTATTATTTATTTTTTTTTAAATACCTACACACAGTGTAGTTCAAGATTTATCCCAGCTTAAAATTACCTGCAGCAAACTGAATAGCATTCAAAATTTCCACAAATATTTATTCAATTAATGTTAACTCTAACTTATTATATTTTAAGCTTAAAATATTTTATAACTTTGTATTTAAATCTTTCTTTTTATTTGGTTCTTAAATACTAATTATATCAATTCATATTATTAATTATTATTAAATAACATTTCCGGTTTGACTTGTTTATATTTATAATATTTAAAAACGTATAGTGTATATAAATAGTATTATTTAAAAAGCGGATTTCTAGGTCCTTAAAAATTCAAATATAATGCTACTACGCTCTAACAAAATAAAAATCTTAAAATATCCGTTTAATGTAATATTAAAAATTAATAAAATATGCTTGAAATATATGCATTCATAAAGGTAATTTTTTTAAATCGTGTTATTATGTTTGTGTATTATTTTTTGGTTAATCTTGTTTCAATATTAGGTTTCTGGTAAACAATTTTGTTGAAACAACCAAATCATAGTCTGAGAGGACTAGACTTATAATCAAAATACCAATGTAATTAGTAATTAAAAATAATCCAGATAAAATAAACAATAAATATAGATGTTTTAAATAAGTTATTCAACGTTTTCCATAATTTTTTTGTAATTCTAATTATTTTTTCTGTGATAAGATAATTCCCACTCGGAAATGAACAATTATGACTTTTTTTTTGGATAATAATACGATATATTCTAAAATATGAAAAATTAGATAAATTTTTTCTAAACCCAAAAATATGTGAAGTAAAATATTTTCTAAGAATTTTGCAATTTTTTAAATCATTTACATTTTAGATATAATATAATGTATGTGAAAACCTACATATCCACATATTTGCTCTCTATTACTTATCATAGTATCTGGTAGTAAAATTGTTGCTAATATTATAATATAAGTAAAATATTTATACTAATGACTGAATAACGGTAAATATTATAATATTTTATTTTTATCGATTTTATCATCGGTGGTTTTCAATAACACAATATAACTTAATAATCGTCAGTCTTTTACGATATTATTATTGTTAGACATTTATATTACATGGACCTGGGTCTGGTCGCACATGCCGCCCACATGCCACTCGAACAATTTACTAAGAATTACTCGGATGTAAGCAAATCTGAAACCCAATGAGCTGTGATGGCGACGAAGACGATAATAAAAAAATAATAATAACTACAGGCTATATTGTACAGCCTTCTTCGGGACAGTCCATGGTTACAGCATCCTGCCCGCCACAGTTAAGCCCGACGATCCGTGACGTCTTGACTTCTCTCGGGTATATACTCTGATTGACATGTCAGTCAATAACCCGCTGTACTATAATGTATATAGGTATACAATACACGCTTTGTGGTCTATGACAAGAAATCGTATGGAAATGCATTCAACGCAGACCAGACCGCGACTAGGCAGTCGAAATATTTGGGCGTTAAAGGTTTCATTGTGTACCTACCCTACGTGTATATATATTAACTTTAAACGGATGTGTACGACAAATGATTATATAATGATCACATTTATACAGACAGCTGAACCGAATAATTTGTCAAGTCATCGTTCTTATGGAGAACAATAATTGAACTATATACATAATTTGTAAATATTATACTGCAGTAAACATGTACCATAATAACAATATTGATATATATATATAAATATAGGTATTATAATTTACAAATGTACCTGCAGATATACCTATTATTTATTTATTATAGTAGGTAACTGTTGTAATAATAAAATTGAAATTAAAACTTTTCTCGTTGGAGGAGTGCGGGGAAGTACTAGCAGACAACTCAAAAATATATTAGCTCGTAAGTTACTATTTTAAATACTTCTTCATTGAACAACACTTTTTTACTCGACAACATCATAGTTATACACTAATATGTTATACCTAATATTGCGAAAAATGTAGTATGATATATTTGGACAACCAGCTAACTGCGGGACACCTCATTCATTGTAATATTTTTGTATCTTCGAATAATATATTGTATTGACAGGTGTAGATATAACAATACCATGTTCATAGGCCAGGTCATCTTGAATCAAGTTCACATTAAGTAAGCACTAAGCAAATATATTTTGTCAATGGTGAAAAGCAGCAATGGATTATTTTACTCTACTCTATTTGTTTTATATGTAGATATAATATAAAAATTGAATGTAAATAATAATTTATATTTGTAGGTCAATAATTTTAATTATAGAAGAGGTGTGATTTTACGTTCTGCGTATTTTTAATCAATTTCATAAGTGACTTTAAATAATTCACCCCTAAAATATGACTTATTTGCGCTTCTAATATTATGATTTCAAATGTCGAAAATAACTACAAAAATATATTTTTTATTTTTGTATAATAAACACTTATCAGAACTACAGATGACGGCCAGCTATGAGCTTCGATGTTGTAAATGACAACGGTTTAATATACATAAATATAACTACCTATATGAATATATGATAAACGCATTTCGAATGCTTATTTCGCCATATTTTGTCTTTATTAGCAATCCATCTTACGCACACACACACATCAGGCAGCTACAAAAATTATTAAAAAGCAACTAGTGATTTAAATCGTCGGCTGGATCGATCAACTTTGACGTGGCGCGATGATAAACCGTCACGCGATAATAACAATAACCGCGAACCGGGCGTCACGCGACGATATCATGATAACAATATGTAGGTACCTAACCACGAACCAGCCTGCGAGTCATCTTACTTCGCATAAACGCCGTTTTCGATTCACCTACCATAATATTATTGTTATTTGTTATTATTATCTAATTTTGTATTTATTACGATAATATTATTATACTAAACACTAACAAGTGACTAGATACCTATACATTTAATTGTGGCGTATCCCGTATTGTTGTACATATCCGTGATTTTCTTAGAATTCATAACGTTGCAAAAATCTAAAGGAAATTGTTTTTTTCGCATTGTTCCGATACTTAACAGTTAACAATATGTACATATACTTGTGCTATCATTACCAATCTAGTATACATCAATTTATCATGGGTGGATAGTTATTATACAGAGAGCATCGTTACGGGCATTATGGTGAAAAATAATTTCAGTTTATTAACATTTATCGGGATAAAAGCTCCCTAACGTTCAATTTATTGTTTATTTTATGATTTGAATTTTATTAGGTAGGTATGTTTATAAATATATCAATATTATATTAATAAAGAATAATGTAAAAATATTAAATATAACGGACAAATAATTATAATTAGATAGGTACTTACTCATTTAAATATGCATTTATATCTTTAATTTATGTAGAAATGTGTTTAATATTAAAATTGTATTATTTTATTATTTTAATGAATACATATAGACAGTGGGTATTACATATAAAAATATATTTATAAAGTATAATAATATTATAATTTATTAGTATTGCTAGATGCATAATTTGCATATCCTATATTATAGGAATTAGCAACAATAATAACGTTGGTAACCATCAATGATAAAAATTTTACATCTTGGAGTGATATTATGAAACAAAGATATGATTTTAATATGTAGATACACCTTTGGAAGGGCTTTTTAAATAATAGAAATTAGTATGTAAATAAATATAGCTTATTATTTATAAGCTAAAGCGCCTAAAGCAAACGGACAATAACATAATATTTTAAAGATATTTTTAATATAGATATATCATTGAATAATAAAACTCTAATACTTGATAAACATGACTTAAGTAAAGAAAGAATTTAGTTGTATAAAAATAAACACTGATATAAAATATACAATATAGATTTAAGTATTGAAATCAAAATGTTTTTAAAGCATTTTGACAAATCAAATATATGATTTAAATAAATCCTAAATAGCTAAATATATATAATAAACTTATATTTATATTGTATTGCAGTCTGAACCAATAACCCATATTAAATTTTCTGAATTTAAATAATTTGACACTAAAATTATAGTACTTACATAACAGAAACTATATTCTAATTCATTTTTTTTTATCCTAAATAGGTTTTTACGTATTTACATATAAATGCATATAGAAGTAAGTTTCAGTACTAATCACTTGATAAATATATACAGTATACAGATGTCAGATACACATATAAAATCAAAGATAATTAGTTTCCGGTATGTGTTGTGTCTTGTGATCAGTTGATAATAGTGTAAAATAATATACGCCGACACAACATGTGCGAGATAAATAGAACAACCTAAATTCATAATGTTTATGTAGGTACAATATTATGTTTATCATAATAATTATTATTTTCTAAATTAATTCTTTTTATCGCATTTGAATATATTATGAACTCATTTGTACCACTTTTGTTGATGTTTTAAGTGGCCGTAAGAATTTAGAATTTTAAATATACATCTTGAAAAGATAATAACTATGAGTAATTGATATACTGTTTGTTCATTTGTTATTATTTAAATTGTTGTGAAGTTTATACACCTATGTGGGATTTTTTAAATAATAGCTACCCGACAAGCAGTATATTAATAAATACAGTTTATAAACTTTAGCAAACACAATATTTTAAAGGTATTTTAATATAGTTTATTATAAATATTAAAACAATAAAACGCTCATATTTAATAATATGACTATATAATTGAGAATTTAAGTGTTTAAAAATAAATATTTATATAAGATATATAACATAGATTTAAGTATCTATTGAAGTTAAAATATTATAAAAAAAATATTTATCAAATATGAATTGGAATTTGAAATAGATACCATATGTATGTATATAATAAATTCATTTTTATAATGCAGTTTGAAATTAATCTGTACTCAATACTTCATATCGAATTGTCCTAATTTGTGTTTTCATAATTTACTATAACAGTTTTAATAAATAAATTATTTTATTTATTCAAATTGTATTAGCCTTATACGTTTGAATTATTCCAAATACGTTTTAAATACTATTTTTAAAGTAATATTTATTATTATATTTCATGTACATTTTAAAAGTATTTATTTTTTTTTAAATGTATTATACAAACGCTTATCAAAAAACAAATTTACATTTTAATATAATATATCTATGCTTGGCTATTGGCTACCCATAAGTCATATTATAACAATATTCATCAAAAATCGTTAGTCATGTTACATTTTATTTAAATACAATTGATACATAATGCAAGTCACAAGGCTAACTTTTATATTTAATAAACATTTATTGTGCATTAAATATGTAATTTATAGTATTCGAATTCGAAATACATTTTGTGGTAAAAATGGCGTTAAAAATCACTGCGCCACTATTCATATAATTTTTTGAATAAAAATGAACAAAATATTCAATTGAAATTATAAAATATTTAGCATAATTTCGTGTATTTTTACAGTAATATTTAGGTTTTTTGTTTCTAAATTGTAAGCTTAATATTAACTTGAATTATTCCAATACTTTATAAATACTGTTCTTGAAGGTATTTATTCTTCAGAAAAAATATATTTTTTGTAAAATACGATAAAACAACAAATTTTCATTTTAAATATCTACAAAAATAGTCAAAGAGTAGGTACATTGAAACGCTTTATTAAAATGCAGTAGGATTAACTTTTTCATCTAACGCGTATTTTTAAAGTACAATGGGAATGCGCTATTAAAATTTAATTATTTAAAATATAATTATTCGAATACTTTACTCTGCACGCAAATATGCAGTAAGTTAATATACTTACGTACCTATTTATATTATTAAATACAACCTTCGTATAATTTATAATATTATATGCATGTCATTGTAATAAACAAATGCTGACTGACATTGTCGTTATGTCCAATCGGACGTGCTCGCAGGTCTGTCAACTTCAACAAGGAGACCGGCGACTGTTACTTGAACGACGTAGACCAGTTCACCGTGTCTGGGCGCCCGCCGATCAGCAACCGGTCGGCCGACGTCGTGGACTACATGGAGTCGAACTGCGTGGTCGAACAACCGAAGATGTGCGATTTCACTGAGGTCGGTGGAAAGCTACTAAGGACAGTGGATGCCATCTACGAGAACGTCGCTACCGCGGACCGGTGCAAGGAGATATGTCTGGCATCCAAGGAGTTCCAGTGCCGTTCGTTCGACTATAACGAGACGGGCGTGAACGTGTGCCGCGTCTCGCACCATAGCACGTCCAGCCTCTCGCAGCAGCAGCTGAACCATCGTCCTTACCTGACAGTGGCCGGAGCTACCACTTACCAGATGTCGTCGTGCTTCAGCGTAAAGATCGACTGCCGCGGCGCGGACATGGTCGCGTCTGTGCATACCAACCGGCTGTTCGATGGCAAGGTGTACGCCAAGAACCGGCCGAATTCTTGCGTTAACGATGTGAAGAGCACGCTGGACTTCGACCTACGATTGGACTACCATAGCCCGAACTGCGACGTCCGACAGGACCAACCCGGAAAGTTTTTCACCGAAATCATTATCCAGGTAAGCATATTATTCATATATTATACATAGAAGTAGACAGCAGGGTGCAAATACACCGACCATGCTATTATTCCCTGCCCACACTATTTTTTCCTTTGATAATGCATTAATTAAAATTTTGGAAAATGTTAAGTAGATATTTATGGACTATGTTTTGTATTATTTACATTTTGTATCCAACCATTTATAAGTAATATATTGTGGCGATACCAAATTTGTTTTTACAAATACAAATTATCCTTATTCCTGAAAATGATTAAATACTTGCAGTATACATTTTGATGCATCTAAATCAAATTTTGAACGAATATTTGTTAAGTAAATACACTTTGTGTACTAAAAAATAAGTCTATTATAAATTTATAATGTGCCAGCTTCTATTTCTAAGAATATTTTATGAAATATTTATGCTACTATATTACTATAAGTAATTTATACGATGTATGTTTAATTTTAACTAATTTATGACAAAATTTCAAATATATTATGTTTTAACTAGGTATGTTATAATATTTGTATTAACTTTTATTAACTTATAATTCCGCAATAATGTACCATAACATAAATAGGTTCATATTATAATAAATAGCCCATAATGAGTCTAAATTGAAAATTTAACTGTGTATAAGAAATAATTATTTATGTAATGGTGAAACGTTTCAAGTATTTACAATTAATATTTTTTGAATTTCATACAAATAACTAAAATCGTTAACTTTAGTTTAAATACATCTAATTTCGTCGAATTTAAACTTTAAATTCCTATAAAAATAAATAAGGATTAATTTTACAGATATAAGTGTAAAACCAATTGCTCGAGGACTGGTGAGTGTCAGTAAAATACTGTTTTAGAGCGTAACGTAAAACATTGCAAGAACAAAGATTCAATAAAATCGATAAATTTCTATTAAAAACTGACTTTTTCCAATGGAATTTCGTCATAATTTGACATTATCTATATTTTTGGTGAATTGACTTGTTACTGGTAAAATTTTACTCGGTAAATTTACGAGACTTGTATCACTAACTGTTTTTATATTAACGTCGTAGCACCACGATCAGATCGTCACGGGGCAGGACATTGGACTATCGGTGCGGTGTTCGTACGACCTGCAAAATCGGAGCGTGGGCCAGGGAATTGAGCTGGCGATGGCACCAGCCGTGGAATCCGATGACGACGTGGAGTCGGACGCGGCTGACAAAAACGGCGGCGGCAGTGGAGTCGGAGGCAACGGCGTAGAAGAAACGGCGTTTGTAATCTCACCCACAGTGATGATGAGAATCACTAACCGGGCGGGTGGTGATATACACGCTGCGCAGGTGGGCGACCCGCTCAGCCTCCGATTCCACATACTCGATGACCGTTCGCCGTATGAGATATTCGTCCGGGAGCTGATCGCGCTGGACGGCGTGGACACCAGCGAAATACTGCTCATCGATGCCGACGGTTGTCCTACGGATCCGGCCATCATGGGACCAATATCAGCCGTGGACACGGGTGGCGGCGGAACTGTCAAGATACTGGAGGCGCCATTCGACGCCTTCAAGTTCCCAACGTCCGACATCGTTCAGTTCAAGGCACTGGTCACGCCATGTTTGCCAAAGTGCGAGCCCATCAACTGCAACGTGGTGGGCCACAACGGCGCGGTCCGTCGGGCCGACTCCTTTGGAAGGTAATATACTTGAAACAATAATATTAATAATCATGATTATAAAAACATTAAAATATTCTTATTTTCATACTCTAAAAAACATTAAAATAAATGTACCAATATTTCCAAGTTATATTCTCTATACAATGATATCAATAGGTAATAATTATATTATTATTTATAACTGGAATTAATAATTAGAAATTAAGATTTAAAGTTGTGATCAATGTGTAATGGAACGCATATAAAGACATATGTGAATTCATCATAGTATTTTCTATAGTATAAAAATGTGAATATTCTACATAAAACATTTTAAAATTAGAAAATAAACATAGATAAATATTTTTTTTTTTTATATCATTTTAAAAATAAGAATAAGAATTACATTTTTGAAAAATACTTTTAACCCGCTTGCTTATAAAAGTTTAAAATATTCAAAATAAGCATAACACTAATAAAATTTGACACATATATTAAATTTTTTGAAAGATACAAAAATATTCGAGGTAACATTTCTGGTAGCAAATTTTATTGACATTTGGGATGTCAAAAATAAATGTTTCCCAGTATTTTCAAAAGAATATAAGAAAATAAAAAAACAGAAAAGTAGGTAACCACTCTGTTGTACAATAGGAGTTAAATGTATCTAGTCATTGGACGTCAATGGATGTGTTAAATTTGAATTCAATGATAAATCATCACATAAAAAAACGTAATATTCTTAACGGAAACGTTCTGACGGTCTATTACAATATCAATATATTGATGTTATTTACTATAATAGTAATTTATTTTATTATTTATACGGTATAACGTATTAACTATAAATGGAAAATATTATATGATCACACTAAATGTTTTGAAAATGTCATTTCGTATATAAAATATACTAAAATATACGTTGAAGCAAAGCTTTTAAATCAAAATCGAATCAATATTGATTTTCAATATCCATGAAAATTGTTAAAAATCTTATAAAAAATCAAATGTCATATCAAAATAGAATTTATTTTAAGAATATAAAAATGTATATCAAAAATGATAAAATCGATATTTTGTATAAAAATAATAATCGTTTTTTAATTTATGAATACAAATAATTGATATAAAATTAAAAAAAAATTGAATGTAAATTTTAAAGTCATTAATATTGCTCATCAGAATAATCCAACTCATAAAATATTAATGAATAATTAATATTTCGTTTCCTTAGGCTCTTTTTATAGTCACATGTAATATCACATATAATAGAACGTGCGAACAACGATCCCATACGTATAACAGGTAGAAATCAATATTAAAATCGTAAACATAAGTGATATTTTAAAATAGAAAATTCGATATAAATCGATATTTTATAACTACAGAAAATTATAAAATTATAAAATCTATATACTATTTTTAGTTTTTCCTGCAAGATTGAAAAAAAATTAAAATAATGTTATTTCAAAAGTTTGCGAAAATTTCAAATTTCCACGAAATTTTTCGAATTCCCAATGTTTGAATCAAAATGATTAAAATCGTTATGCTTAATTTGTTTATATTGAATGACTTAATGAGAAACATTGTATTAAATTTTTAAGCCTTATCTATAAAAATTGAACACTTTATAAACTTTTAACTACAAAATAATTTATACATTTTCACAATTTTGACTAATTTTGTCAACAATTTAATTTCAAATTCTAATAAAAAAAATTGCTTATCTTTATTATTGTAACTCAATTAAAATTCTTTTTGGCATCATCTATACTCTATAATGAAAAAATCAAAACATGTAAAATGTTTATAAATAGATCGAAATAATGTGAAAATATTTTGAAAATTTTAATATGACATACAAAAGTTGCTTATATAAATATTTAGTGAAAATTTCAAGAATCTATACTTTGATTAATTTTAGAATTTTAAAAAAACAAAATCGAATTGATTGATTACTAGTACTGTGTAAAAGTTCCTAATTATTTTAAAAAATGTTGGATTTTGTTCTATCAAAAGTATTACTAGATCAAATTTTCCATCTGAACCATTCTCAAATTTAAGGTTTCCATTACTTTTCGTGTATACAAACATAACTATAAAAGGGAAAAAACAAATAGTAGTAAAATCAATATATTCATCGTTCTGCTCGGAATCTAAAATACGATAAAAAAAAACAGCTATATTAATTCAATACCATCTAGTTTTCAACTGAATTGATTATGTTTTTTTGTTGTAATTCTAAATTAAATAACCATAATTACTTAAAATAAATTTGTTTGTACAGGTATGTTTTAGAAATGTATATATTATTATTATTATTATTATACACTTTTGAAATTTTATACTTTTTTAATATTATTGTTATTAGTTAAAATTTAATAAAATATTCCTCAAACATTTTTCTTGTAATTATTAAAAAAATATCAAAAATAATTATCAAGATTTTTTTTCATAAACATTTGAATTTCAAATTCAGTCATTAAAATTCCGAATTATTTTGTTGACAAACCGTCTTTCCTCACAATCGCTTCTCTCCGTGTCCAATGATTTATCATTGAAATCTTGAATACCTACAAATTTTACATTATAGTGACCTACTCAATAACGAGGTCCCCTCCTATACTGTTTCTGTACAGCTCAATGACTTACTCGGTTTTTAACACCGTAATAAATATTTATAAAATAAAATGTCATTACAAGGAACCTTATTATTTTTACTATTTTTCCGGCCCATTTCGCAGCCCTATATTAAATTAAATTTACTCCTATACATATTTTCTCTAACGGATATTCTTAGATGGGTCGACTGCTCCAAATAGGCGCTATAGTTACAGTGTTGTATTACAAGTGTGCAACAACATACAGTACAGTTATCAAATTTAAATAATGCAATTAAATAAATCGCACGTCAATATTTGAAGACACCATTGCCGGTGTCGTCGTTAATTCAACATAATTATACATAATACGTGGATATTATATTATAATATAGTACACGACAAACGTTTCCGAATAACACATATAATACCGTTGACTAATTTTTTTGTATTATTTATTAGTTATTACTTTAATAGTTTGATGAAATTACATAAATTTAGTATTTTTCCATAATAAATGCACTATTCTACATCTACCGTGTGAAACCAATATTACCCAATTGGTCAATTTATGTTATCTGTAACTGATTCGATTGATTAGTAATTACCGTCAAGTTGCAATATCGTGATATATAAACTATAGTATAAACTAAACTAATATATAAACCATATACCTAGTGTAAACAGTATAGTTTATATATTTATCTCGACTAGTTGTAGTACTTTCCAATTCTATCGACGTGTGATTACAGTGTTTACCAATACTCTATGTAAAAAAATCGCGATTTATACTTATATATGTATAAAAAAACCAATAATGTTTATCAAACCTGAATTACCAAAATGACGAATTATGTCGTACGTAGATAAACAATTTGTTTTATGTAGAATAAAAATAAATATATTCATTGTATTGTTTAGTTAATAATCGATTATTAGTAAAGTAATTATTATAATTGTTTAATAACCGGTTAAATATACATGTTAGATATCTATAGTACCTACAAAACTGTACTGAAAAATCATAATATCCAATAAACATAAAATTAGTCGAAATCAAAAGTAATTTAAATTTCGTAACAGTTCAAAATTATAGGCATTTTTCAAATACTTTTACATAAATATTATTATTAACCAAATTACCAACAATAAGTGTCTCTTAAATATGCTACCACGCGATTATATAAAAATAAAATAAAATTTATATTTAGCGTATCAAATAAATATCTTCTGTTTTAATACCTATAATATCATGAATTTTTATTATTTAAGGAGCAGCATTTAGGCAATTTTTAATCTTGTAGACAGCCGGTCTATATAAGTCTGTGATGTTATGTGTTAGTCGTTATTGATTATTGATATTATACTTAGTGTGTGGTATATTAATACAAACATTTTTAGAAAACATTCTTATAGTAGTATATTTTTAAAAATGTTCACCTCTTTGATTTTGATTTTCATACGACTCTGAGTACCTACTACCTACCACATATTATATTTTGCGTTATTGTACATCGTGTATTGTAAAATTACTAATTAGGTCGGTGAGTCTGTAATGATTTCTTAAGCTTTAAATAATATGTTTTTAAAAATTTTAATTAAACACTAATCGATCTTCTATCTTCCGTTGATTAAAAATTAGACTTTTGGAACCATAAAATATTCATGATTATGTACGAGGTAGGAGGGAATTACCATATTAGTTATTAAATTATAACATTATAGCTATACCGTATAGATATTATTTATTTTACAATATACACAAATTAAACATTTCATAAAAGAAATTTGTGTACATTATGTGATTGTCTAGCACCATAAAATATTTTGTTAACAATAAAAGATTAGTTATGTACTTAGCTAGTACGTATATTAGAGAGTGTATTAATTTATTTAATGCAACGAATAAAAAGTCGGCGGTAAGCTAAATACTGGCGACTAGTGTATGATACAAGAATGATTTTTATGCTATAATTAAATATTTTCAAAATATAATTTCTAAAAGAGTTTTCTGTGTATGGTATATAGACTTTAAATAATTTGTTTTGGTATAACGGGCTGCATAGGGTATAAACGAAACGAAATTTAGTCTACATATTTTTTTAGTCAGCCTAATAAAACAGTTCATCATTGTAGGTCTAATAGGTCTATAATATGTATTATGTATATTAATACGGTGCATCTTATTTTAAACACTGATTTTTTCGCTGGATTTTAATCGATCGTGTTTTTTTTCATCTGCAGGCGGCGCCGCAGACGTAGCTCCGGCGGCGGCAACCAGACCGAAGAAGTGGTCTTCCAGGAGATCCGCATTGAGGACAAGTTCAAATTCGAAGCTCAACGGGGCGAGCCCGGTCACGAGATCAACTTCTCCGGCAGTAGCGGCACCGTCTCTTCCACCAACACCGCGAGCGACCAGAACACATACTGGAACACGTACGCATTCGCCCTAGTGCTGGTTGCGTTCGTCGTACTCCAGCTGTTCGTCATATTCGTGTGTTGGTTGTGCGTGACGTACAGATCACGGGGCAATCGCGAGGACGCCTCCATTTACGAGTCGGCCGTCAGCGAATACGCTTCCACCGTCCGGACACCGATATCCTGGGACAATAGTTATTATAAATGATTTTCGGCCATCGGACCTAACCGAATTATCGATTATACGGTATATTACAGTCGCACTGTATCGTATATATATATTATTATGTATTATGTATAGCTAAAGCGTATGCCGCCCGTGACTGTGTCTCGGAAAGTTGAAACCACAGGAAACTCATCCACATATAGGTTACGCAATATTATTATGACACATATCGATGTAAAATATTAAATTAAACTGCACCCGCAGATTCTTAGCGATATATTGGGTAGCTGTAGAGTCGGCGATAATTGGGCTCTGCACGAGCAGTGGCGAGATCAACACCGCACGGAAACGGCATAATAATTCGTCGTCTATATTATATACATAATATATTATGCATTATAAATATATCATACATTATTATATATTATATGAGGTATTGTGGTTATTATATTTTGGTATTTTCTCGGTGGTTGATATCTGATACGAATACACATACTTGCACGCTTTATTACGAGTACATTATTACAATATGAATTATTGTAAGACTTTTTTTATCATTTTATAAGCGTGATTATTGTGTTATTTCACCTATTTAACTCTCCCCCCTTGACTATAGGGGGGAAACAATTTTGTGACTCCTTCTCAACACTACGATATCAAATTTTTCTCATATTTTTCTAATTTAATATTCAAAAATAAACATAATACGAATAAGAGGGCGTCTTGTACATCGCGTATGTACGTAGGGTATTTTGTATGTGGTTTTGAATTAGTATTTAGATATATTATTATTCAATTTTATTATTTTAATTTTATTAAAAGTCGTTCTCTTAAGTATTTCAATAGATTATCGAGTTACTTCTATCTGGGTAATTATTATTTATTTGTAAATAATAAACTGCAGTAGTTGTGTTTACAGAGAGTATTTTATCCGTGTAAGTTAGTTATTTATTACATTTTTTCCAAAATTGTTATTACGATAGTAATAATATTATTAAGTAGTTATCTTAATAATTTCATTAAAAACTTTAAAACTTCCAAGTTCTAAATTATTTATTTTTATTTGTCTTGTAAGTTTGTAACACCCCACTGCAGATATTAACTACCTACAGAATATTATATAGGTTTCTATTTTGGACTAAATTGAATATTTTTCGTAAGTATGAGTACGAGTAGTATAGAAGTAGTTCTTAATATTGCTTGAGATAATTTTTATAATATATAAAAACATATCACGGCATTTGCGTGATAAATGCCTGGTATACTATACTAAACGCGCCTAATATATTAATTAAAAAATAATTAATAAATATATTGTTGATGTTGAAATATTCACAAACGATAAGCTGAGTTCTAGTTCCGTTTTATACTTTTATAAAACTATAATATACTCATTTACTATTTAACTAGCTATTACTAGGTAAATTATACCTAACTTCTTTAAATCAATATATACATTTTATGAAATAAATTTATAAACAGTAGTTTAATCTTATCTCTAAAATATTAGGTTTAGGCTTACTATATTTATTATAACTACCTACGTAAACAATACTCAGTTAATTTATTGTTTTTTACTTAATATAAAACATTTTTAAATGTATCCAATCTACATAATATCTATGGTTAATTTATAAATTATCATTAGACATAAATGGATATCACTAAAGATAAAATTGTGTAATAATGGATATTTAAATATACAAATACGTATGAAACTAGTCAATAAATTATTCATAAAAAATATTTGATGAAAACCATCAGATCAACATGTATATAAACTATACTATGACAATTCATAATATTATATGTTTTATAAAAATTATTTGAAACATACTAGTAGTGTTTTTATTATTTATTTTATTGTATTTAACTATTAATAATTATTGATTTTGTGTTATACAGGATTATTTTTTTGAAATATTTAAATAAGATTCAAGTAATAAATAGTAACACTTATATACGTATAGTTTTATGAAATGTAATAGTATAGAACTCGGTTTTGACGTAGAAATGCTTTTATTGTCAAAATTAACTTCTACTAAATCTAATTTTAAGTCATAGATATGCATGTATAATTTATTTATTTATTCATTTTATTTCTGTATTGAGTACAATTATCGATGTCTATAGAATTGTAAAGTATTTATTTAAATGGGTAGGTATATCTATATAATAATGAACTTTGTATGGTTCGTGGTACTTATATTGATTAAATATTTAAGGGTAATAACTAATAATAATTGAATATGGTGCTTAATTTATTACAAGTTTTATTATATTAATTATAAATGTTTATAAATGATAATAATTTAATTAATTTAGTTATTTTATTGTATTTATCATAAAAACTTGAGCGATTGTATATTAAAATATAAAGGAGAGGATGACATACATTTTTTGATATATAAATAATTTATAAGACAGGTACTTAGGCTTTTCAATATGTTGTTTGTATAATAATAAAAGATATAATTACAATTTTATTAAAATTATTATTGTCTTGTCATTTTTATATTTTAATTGTTTTAAACTTACATACATTTTTGTAAATTAGTCTCAATATGGTTACGTTTGATCAAAAAATAAATTTCACAGAGTAATTTTTTCTTCCTCCCAAAACCAACATAACTGAACCATTTATTTTTAATTAATATTGTTAATATATTATAAGCAACATTTCATTACTTATCAGATAATTAAAAAATCCGTAGATATATTATTATTATTAAAATCCACATACAACTCTCCTTTGGAAAAATGGAATGTCATTTTTTTCATAATTTTTTTCAATGAAAAAATATGAATTATATATAATTGATATCATTATTTATTTAAGATGTGTTTGTATATCTATTTATTAAAATGTTCGACTATTTTATCATTAATTACTATAAATAAAAATACACGTGAATCATAACAACTTCTCTCTACAAGAATGAAGTATGTTCTCAATAAAAGTTTAAAGAAGAAAAGTATTAAGGTTTTCTCAAATAAAACGGAATATATATTAAGTCAATTCAATAGGGTTGACTAATGGTATTATTATTTCAAATATTAAAATTTGGTTTATGTTTTATGTAAATTATACTTAATTTAGACATTTTACTTAATTCGTTTAATGATATGTTTTAATTATATAATTTAAATTGAACGATAAGTTTTTATTCCTTAGTACGTTTAATTAAATATCTTTAATTTGTTGACGTAGCTCGTAACTCCATGGTAGATATTACTTTGAATCTATTGTTCCCTTTTGTGCAGCTATTATTATTTCACATAATCAACATATTATGTCGGTATCAAAATGTAATTAACTGTTGGAATAACAGATATCCTGCTTCTACTATATCTAAAATGATACTGCGGTTGCCATTCAATTATAATATAGTTTGCCTGGTTTATTAAGTTGTATTTCCATTTGATTGGCTTCCTTGAATGTATTAGAAGTTGCTTTAAGTACTACGCTAGTCTGTTTTTTACTATTTTCAATAAATTATTTTTAATTATAGTGCCTGTATTTGACTAACTCTTCAATATTTGTATGATAACTTATAAGCGTCAAAATTGGCTGATTATTAGGTTCTCTTATAGTTACATGAATCAGTTGTCTCCGCGCAGTCTTAGCGTACAGACGTATTTCTGTTTAGTCGTTGTTAAATTATCTCTTTTTAGAATATCGTCTCCTTATCTAATTTAGTGCGTTCATTATGTTGTCATCATCGGAAAGCACAGATCGTGCCGGTCAAAACCATGTCTTAAATAATCTCAAAAACACATATAATAAAAATAATGCCTCTAGCCTTGGGTACTAAGTAATCAGTAAAAACGCTAAGCCACTCAAAAATATTACTTGTCCAGTCTATCCAAGCTTTCAACAAATAGTTGACAATCCTCCGTCTCTATTGCGTTCAACTCTGCTTTTAATTATAACACTTTATTTACACATACTGCAAATACGTCCGGGTTAATTATAGTCCTCGACGAGGATATAAACGTTAACGATCCTTTTAATGGGTCTGTTATGGGTTATACGTCTTATTTAAATAACACTACGTCGATTCAATCTACTATGCCAACCAATGGCGCTATTTCCAAGATTAATAAACATATTAATATATCATCATATTACAAACATCTTTTTCTCCAGATTATATCTGACCGATAATTATTCGTGTTAAAAGCTTCGACACTAATATTATTTAGAAAACTAGCATCTTATAAAAATTGCTACATTTTTCACAAACAATTTCATTAGTATTATCAACGTTAAGCCCGTGGGTTAAAAAAAAAATTTAATTACTCTTGATACAATCATTAATAGTAATATCTACTTAAATTTAATTACTTAAATGGCCACCGAAAATATTTCATATAAAGATGCCCTAACTTTTAAAAAATATAATTGTTACATAACTGTTTTTTTATTTCCTATATTGTTAAGAGCCAGACTCCGCCTCCAATCTCTGATTTGTTAAAACCCAATATCTCCTTTGAGAAAGACAACTTCTCCAGGTTAAATAATAACCATTATTTTTCAACTCCGGGAAGATAAAACAAAAACCTCCTACCCTAACGTAACCTAACCCCCGCTCCCCATGTAACAAAAATAAATTAAATTTACTAGTTTAACCTTAATATTCCTTTGCCTTTGTATTCTCAACAATAGTAGTTTTACTCATGTTGGTTGCCCCAACTCAGCCGACTCTGCAATTGACTTATCTTTCTGTTCTTTGATATTATCTAATATCTATCATGGCAGGCCCTTAACTAATTCACGGCAGCGACCATATTCTTATTATTATAACAGCCAACTTCAACAGTGCCATCTAGTTCCAACTCAGATGCTGTCTTAACCAGTCTTCTACCCTTTAATTTCAATAAAGCTAATAATCTAATCTAGTACATAATTTTCTCTTCAAATTCAGAATTTAATATTTTCATTGATAAATTCTACGTTTTCAGGTCTTTCCTATTCTACCTTTACCAGTCTTATTAATAATTCTGCTAATTCTACTATACCTTAGTATTTGATACAAATCCTTACTCATTCTCTCCTCCTTGGTGGAATTTTTCTTGTACTAATGTCTAATACCGTCAAAAATAGGACCTAATTTTTTAGAAACTTTCAACCTACAGGTTATATGACAGACTTAACTACATACTACAATGTTTCCAAGTCATCTGTTTATTAAAAAATGAAAAGGGAAAAATGGAAAAATGTTTGTTCAAATTTAAACCTAATTAACCTTTTCCATACAACACCTTCAACTTCTATGGTGAGTTTTTTTTTGTAATTTTTATAAACTTCCATATTTATTTTACCCTGCCGAATAACTTATTGTAACTTGGTAAAGAACTCTACTCCTTTACGTGAATTTCTATAATGTACAATATATTTCTTATTATTTTTGTATAATATTATTTCAAACCTGTTTTGCATATTTTATATAGTTGTGTCTTTCCTATAATGTGATTAAATATAAATTTCGTTATTATCATGACCGCCATCTTATCTTGACTATGCGTTACTTTATAATCTATTTCACAGATTAATCCATGTTTTTTCATTAGGTTTAACATTCTCTCGTTTTTCTCGTGATAACCTATCCCTAAGGAATACAATAGTTTTTTGTTGTGATTGTTATATTAACATTAGGTTTATGTTTAATTGTAATCGAGTTATTATCTCTTCCGTTCCAAAAAACTATAATAGGTACACAGAGTATCACAGAGGTCGGAATGCAAATATTGGTAAAGATAAATAGTCGACAGACTTGTCTCTCCCTCGAGCTTTAAGCTTACCTCCAGCTATCCAAGTGATGGTAATTGGTAGTAAACTCTGGCTTATTTCTAAAAATCCTTTCAATACTATGCATTACCTGTCTTATCTACCTCGGGATGCTTCAATATCTTTAATTTGTTGTTTGTAGTTAACACTATTGATTTTCCTTCTAATTTATTTAGTTTATATTTGTCCAAACTGTTTGATATTGACCCAGATACGACTAATAAGTCCTATTTGTTCATCACAATAAACTCAAAATCCACTAAGACAAATTTTATTGTGTTATTGTTACAATACAACGCTTGGTGCTATTATTTAAATATAGATAGATTTTTTTTCAAAGATTTTTCTTATTGATGCTGTTTTTTGAATGTTAATTTAATAGTAAATGTTTTATTTTATTAATTTATTTATTCGGCGGCTTCTGCAGCTTGTATTATTTCATTCATTAATAACACTAATTTTAGACAAGTGGACTCGCGTATTTCACGTACCAACATTATTAATTTTAATGTCATTGTTATTATCTCGATTATTATACTTAATTCTATTGTCGTGTAAGGTTAGGTAATTGTTCGTTAGCAATAGTCATATGGGTTGTGTTGAAATTAAAGCTTGAGTGAATTTGAGTATTGAGGTATTTAACACAAATAGTTACACAACTTTATGATTATAATAACAGTATAATATAAATGTAACATACAACTGATCTAGACACACATCGTATGTTGTACCGCGTCCGAGTGTCAATCTTGTACTAGACAAAAGCCTTTTATAAATGCGTCATATATGTATGTGTGTGACATTGATAAATATTGCTTCATATTGCAATATAAAGCTAAACTATGATACATAATATATTTCTTTGTACACCCGTGTGATTACAATGTATACATACTAATATTAATTGTATATTTCAACACCCTCTTTCAATTAATAATTTCTTTGATTCTCCTATGGCCGACTGCAATTTTTCGAACCGATCTTTTACCATTGGCTTGGTCAAAATGTCTACAATCTGATCCTCTGTCCCAATGTACTGGAGTTGAAATAATCTGTCTTCATACTTTTCTCTAATGAAATCGATATCGTACGTCTATGTGTTTGGTCCTCTTGTGAAATTCCAGATTTTTTACTAAACGTATAGCACTTTGATTATCTATATATAATATTGGTTGTTTACCTTATGTTGTAGATAAGCTGTTAATGAATAGTGTTATCCAAATTTTACTGATTCACTTGCCGCAATATATTCTGCTTCCACTGACAATAATGGTACACATTTTTGCCTTTGAGAAGTCCATGCTACAACAGCTGATCTATATTTGAAAAACCTTGACGTTAAACGTTGTGTTTCAATGTCACCTGTATAGTCTGCATTGCTGAATATTTTCAACGACAACTGTGCGTTACTATCAAAATACAAACCGTAATTAAATGTTCTTTTAATATAACGTATTATACGTTTAATTAAATTCCAATGCGCCTTTTTTGGTTTTGTTAAAAAACGACTACTAAAGTTTACTGCATAATATGCAATATCTGGTCTTGATACTTGAGACAAGAATAATAGACACCCCACTGCTTGTCGATAAGGTATCTCGTCATTTAATACTTCCGTTTCTTTCTGATGATCAAGTGTATGTGATTTTTCAATTGATATTGTTACGTACCGACTGGTGTCGATTCATGCATCGACGTAGAATTGAAATAATTGATGTATAAGTGTATTAATATCTTTATTATACGTTTAAACTTGATACAAAATTACAGTGTAAGTAAAACATAAGGTGTTGGTGAGCGGTGTTACGACCTGACTCTAAAATACAGATATGGAAGACAACGAGTGGTGTTACGACCTGCCTCTGAGTGTCTTCTATATCCCTAACTGTCTGCCGGGGTCTCGTCTTGGTTACCCTTATATACAGTTGGTTTACACGAGTGGTGGTGACTCCGTTGACACATGGTGCCTCGTATCATTATTAATATTCTTGTCGCTGGTATCGATATCTGTCTTCGCGGGTTTTCGAGTCTTCTGTGAAATGAACGACATGTGATCTTCTCTAAATATCTAAATTATCGATATATGTCCTGGCCTCCACATGTTTGTATTATTAATTTAATAAACGGAATATGTGTCACCAATTATATAGTATTTATATAAGAATTTCTAAACGATATAGCCACGGGCTGGTAACGCTTCCCTACTAAAAAAAAGATTTATGTTTTTCTTTTTTTTTTAACAGAAATCTTAAATTGAAATTTGATTAAACTATATAAGTAACTTACATTTTTAACATTTTTTTTTTACAGTTTTTCTTATTTATCTAGTGTCAGTAATTTAAAAAGTGTAATTCATCATACAATTTGATGGTATTCATACATCAATACAATACATAATTATGCTTACAATAATAATATTATGAATTTAATTACATATTAACATTTAAACAAGTATGATTGACATAAATTTTACACCCATATCATAGATGTGACCCATTGGTCAAAAACAAAATTTTTCTCTCTTTTTTTATAAGTTATTCTACAGCTATTGCAGCTTGTATAATTTCATTCATTAACAATGCTAAATGGAAGCACGTGAGCTCAAGTATCTCTTGCACTAATACTATTAATTTTAATGTCATTTTTATTATTTCGATTATTCTGTTTAACTCTATCGTCGTGTAAGGTATAGGTAGTTATTTGCTGTTCATTGGCAATAGTCATATAATTTGTTAAACATGTCGGCTCGATGCCGTTTAACACGTCTGGAAATACATGATCGTTGTCTTAATGAGTATCGTAGCATCGTAAGGTATAGTATTCGCCTCGATGTTATTTCTTGTACTAGAATTTTTATTTCGTAACTGTTAAAATTTTTTTTTTATTTTGGTTCCACATGTTGTCCTATCTGCAACATGACAAGACACGAGGATCCCCTTATTATAGGTTATTCATTTTTACTCAAATAATTCAATTTAACATGGTAACTCCGCTGATCTTAATTGAAGAGATTGTGTAACTCATATGGTTGGAAATAGGTACTTTCATGTACAGCTGAATTAAATGCAAATGTTACGAAAGGTATGTTCTCGCGTCAATTTTGTGCATGTTAATCTACTGTATACTTAGCATTTATTTTATGAGTCTATGGGTTCTTTCAAGTCCCCCGTTAGTTTGAAGGTGATACGCGCTAGCCATTATTTTATTAATTTTAAGTATTTTACAAACTACCGTGAAAATTTCACCTACAAATTCGGGTCTGTTATCTGTTAATATAGTCATATGTGTACTATGCATACATATAGACTTAGTGACAAATTCCTTGGCCATTGTATTAGCCTTATGGTCTTCTAGGGGTATCGTTAATAGAAATTTTGTTAAATCATCTTGGATAGTAAGTATATATGAATTATTTCTTTACAATGTAGGTAATTTACCTACTATGTCTAAGAATATCTTTTGAAAAGGCTTAGTCGACGTCGCAGTGATCACCATTGGTAATTTAATTTTTTTAGAGCTTTTATTTTCTGACATAATTCGCATTTTTTAATATACTGTCGTATGTCTTTTCTCATTCCCTTCCACTGTATTTATGTTCTCATTCTTTTAAACGTTTTGGGCACCCCTAAATGATAACCCTAAAAGTGAATCATGGTATAATTTAATTATATCTATTTTATCGTAACTATTCATTATGGTTTCGAAATGTATTAATACGTTTATAAATGTGCCTTTGAATAAATACATGGCTCGTACTTGTGCCTAATTTAATTTATTTTCGATATAATTTGCCTCATTTTTTGATATTGTTAAATTTGTTAAGTTATTACTTTCGCAGAACTGTCTTAGTCTTACCAGTGTATATTTTGTATATTTTCGTACGTAGATATATCATTTTCATGCTCAATAGTTATTAAACAAATTATTCGGTTACTTTCTATGTATGCTATATACCCGATATTGGTGTTTATGTTCGTGAAGTCAACCTCTTTTGTTATCATCCATGTTAATTCATTATTTATTTGTTTATCTTTAGGTATCTCTATCACTATCATAGTACCTTTAGATGCATTTGCTACTTGTCCATTTATTTCTTTTATTCGCGTATTTATGATTATTTTAGAATTACATTTCTTATAAAATACTTCATATGAGGTAGTTTCTTCAATTAAGTTTATTTATTTTATTCACTTAATGTATCCGTGTTTAAATTTGTTTTACCACTTTTATACTGAATATCGTAATCAAATTCGTCCAATTTTATTCACCATCTTAATTATCTACTACATGGGTCCTTGACACTAATTAATCATGTTTAAGGTTTATGATCGGTTATTATTGTAAATTTTCATCCGTATACAAACGGTCAGAATTGTTTAACACCTAACATAATAGCTATCAGTTCTTTCTTTGTTGTTGAATAATTTATTTCGGCTTTATTGAGTGTACATGATGCGTATGCGATAGGTAAATCGGCAGGTACGACGCCTTGGCTAAGGACACATCCTACTGCGTAGTTGCTGTCTATTGGGTGACCATACGTCCCGT
Organism: Rhopalosiphum nymphaeae; assembly: GCA_036289425.1. Lineage (NCBI taxonomy): Eukaryota > Metazoa > Arthropoda > Insecta > Hemiptera > Aphididae > Rhopalosiphum > Rhopalosiphum nymphaeae. Next base: position 8,597,664 of record JAZAQC010000007.1, on the reverse strand, counting down.
TTAAAATGTGATTGTCTCTTTTTTGATCATTATGTCCTGTTGTCCCGAAAAACTTCGAACGGGACACTTTTTATTCCATTTTTAGAAAATTGTCCCGTTTTAATCCCGTTATTCCCATATAATGAAATTATAATTTATGATTTTTTGTAAAAGAATAAAATAAATTTATGAACTAAATATAAAACAGTTTATTTTTAGAACTTGAAACCAAAGTTATAAATAACAGACTAAAATTTCCGTGAAACGAACGTCGAGTGCCGATGCCGATGAGCAATACAAATAATAATAAAATAAGTATGATACACTATAATACTATTTATAATCGATGATTTATTTAGATATTATTATATTGATTTATTTAATAAAAAAGTTGAACAACAAAATATGTTGAATAGTAACATACGAACAGTAAAGCCATTGTGTGTATTATAGCCACTACGTATTGTCTTTTTTCATTCAATTTTTGTGAGTTGGTGCATTTTTTTTTTTCTAATGCCAAAGAAAAGATGCGCGTTCACTGTATCTTTACAGTCTGAATTTACTTTCCTAAAAAAATGTGAAGAAATTGGAAAGGTGTTTTGTACGGTGTACAAGGCAGTATTTTCAATCGAACATGGAAGACGCTCAGATATTAAACAGCACATGGAAAAGAAAAAACATACATCGGCCTTATCTAATGCTTCAAAAAGTGACAAGGTAACCTCATATTTTATTAAATAAGGACTAACTGGCTTAACTAGTGAAGGGTTAAAAATTTCAGCAGCAGAAGAGGGAATGTTTGCATTTCACACTATAGTACATAATCATTCTTTTAGGTCAATGAATTGTACTACTACTTTAGTAAAAAGTTACATGAAAAAAATTTTTTTTGTACACTTACCAAGTGTGAATCAATTATTCTGAATGTATTGGCTCCTTTTACAATGAAACAAATAATAGATTAACTAAAGGCTGTTAATTTTGCGACAGTTATGATTGACACTTCAAATCATAAGAATTTAAAAATTGTCCCCATTCTTATTCGATATTTCGATCCTAAAACGGAAGTTCAAATAAAAGTGCTAGAATTCGCAAATTTGAATGGAGAAATTTCGGAAATATTGTCGTCTTATATTGTGGAAATTTTAACAAAACATAAATTATCTCACAAAATTATTGCATTTTCCGGTGACAACTGTAATACCAATTTTGAAGGTGCTACAAGGAGGGGAATAAAAAATGTTTTTACGATTTTAAACAATAATTTAAAAACTAACATTTCTGGAATTGGTTGTGCATCTCATATTCTGCACAACACTATGCAAACTAGTACAGATATCTTACCTATTGATGTAGTGTTAACAAAATATTTCAATGCTTTTATATTTATACTGTGAGAGTGGAAGCATTAAAAGAATTTTGTGATTTTACAAATACACAATACAAAAACGTACTTGGAAGTGTAAAGACAAGATGTCTATTCTTACAATCAACAGTTTCTAGAATTATTGAAATGTATCCAGCTTTAAAATTGTACTTTAACACTCAGGATAAATGCCCAACCATTTTAAAATCATTTTTTAGTGACCCATTGCAATAATATGGTTACATTTTATACAAAGTCAATTAAAAGTCGTTTGTGACACTATAAAAAGAATAGAAGGGGACAACATATCTGCATGTGAAGTATTAGAAGAATTAGAAATACTACGTGGAAAAATAAAAAATAGAAAAACACAAAACTTTTTAACTTCTAGTGTAAACTCAATGGTTTTAGAATTAGAAACAAAAAATAAATACACAAAAAAAATAATTTTTAGAGCAAACTAACCAGTTTTATAACACATTTTTGTTGTACATTGAAAAGTGGGTAAATTCATTTGAAGAATTAAAAATATTTCGTTGAACTCAACTAATAAATTATCCAACATGGAATGATATTCAAAAAAGTTTAACATTTATTTTGCAAAATAATAAAAAACAAACCGGTTGGAATGTGGATGAAGATATTCTTTTTGATGAATAAAACCATGTAGTTAATGTTATAAATGAAAATTTAAAAGAATGGGCATCCATTTTTCAGTGTTTCCCTATCAAGGTAAAGTTTGTCAACTATGAATACGGAGTACTGGACACGACCGGGAAACTGTATAATTTGACCGTTCTATTTATTGAATTTATTGAAGCATGACAATAATATAACCAGATAGTTATTGACAATAATGACGATTTACGATACAAATTGTTTTCAATCATATTTAGCTGTAAGTAGTGTATAGACTACGAGCATCAACTATAATATTTCCAAATGCTTAATTTGGCAATATTCAATAATATGATAAAAATAAAGTGTAGCAACATTATTATACCTATCTACCTGTAAAAAAAAAGACCAAGCGGGATCTATCCTCCATATCACCCCCGTAAACACGACACTGATCTAGTCTATACTTTTTAAAGGCCAAAATTATATAGAAATATGTAAATGTAATGTGTAAACTTTCTTTGTCAACATTGGAATGTCTATAAAGACTACAATTTGTACAAATTTATAATTGACTTTTTTTAAATCTATACAGATGTTCATTGTTTATATTATTACAATTCATAAAAATTAAATTATATAATAATATAATTATAATGAATAAACCAAGTTGTTAAACACTTCAAAGAGTACATATTATACCTATTTTAGCTTTCAGGTATAATTCTGAAGAAGACCTGGGAGAGTGTACACTGTACAAATAATACAAATTGGAAGTTTAGTAAGCTTACAAACACCCACGTTGTAATTGTTAAAGTTTGGATTTTATACAGTATTTACACAAACATTGATATTTTCTATGGTTTACAAGAAAATAGATTAGGTACAAGTACATGTATAATGTATGCATATTAGTCCATGATTACCTTCTTATTTTGTGTTAAATCGATAGAATTAAGTGGAATTATGCATATTATTACGTATCAAGTATTATATTTAATTAAATAATATAAACACTTAAAATTAATTCAATACCAATAAAAATATAAAAGAATCAATGTCCACCAATGTATATAATATGTCAAACTCAAAATGGAGTACACATTTTACTATTTTAAAAATTTCTTGTATAGTCTTTTATTTTATATGCCACATTCACACGACTGGTATGCTTAAAAACCTAGATAATATATACAAATATTAGGTGTTTATATTGCCCCCTCCCACAAAACAAAATAAAAGTTGTTTAAGTATGAAAAAATACTTTTGACCACCAAGACTCAATCACTCAAAATCTACATCAAGTATATTAACTAAAATACATGAGCGTGTAACAGGACGAAAGTGTCTCTGAAAATGTTGACAGTAACTTTTATAAGCCTACTACTTTCGGTAGAAGTTTCTTTAGATTATTATGATATTAACTAGCTATTACAATGGCAACTACCTATATTGTATGTCACTATAGTAAACAACTAAAATTCTATACGTAGCTACTCAATAAATAAACAACAACTTATATTGAGCTTTTAATTTTATATTTTACCATAATATAGTAAATCCAGCACCAAACGTTTGGACACAAATAAATAACAAATACAAAGTAATTAATTACTGAACATGAGAACATTACTATCGCATTGGGTACAACGCGAACCAGAACAATTCGCCGAGACCTGTTCAGCATTCACTCCGACCGTTTCACCGTCAGATTAATAATACAATTTTATCGCAAATCGTTTCGCAATGAAGAATTAACTTCTCCACGAAACATCAATAATACCAATGATGTACTTATAAATATTCAAAAATATTAAGATTATGGAATTTTACCAAACTTTAACATTTAACAATTTGCGTACGTTCGTCCTTGATTATCACACTTTGAGCTGTGAAACATACATTTTTATAAGTTCCTAAATTAAAATCAGGTAGATTTTCATTTTATCACCTCCACATTTGAATTTACTCTAAGGGCAAACCTTTTTTTAGAAAGCATAATATAAAAAAAAGTCATGCAAAACAATACTATTATATGACAAAAATTATGAAATTATTTATCATACTTTGAAATCATACAAATTCTTTTGCTAACGCGTTCAGTTTGAATACGTGTTGAAAATTAGCACTCTTTATAAATATATTTTTGTTAATTTCCGTAATGTAGTTATCCTGGCCCAGAACATACTCATCCAGTTGCGTTTTATCAATAACATTTGCAATTTTATTTATATTAGGAACTAATCTAAATATATGAAACACCTTCTAAATATAAACTTCGTTTAGAAGTATTTTTACACGTTTCGGCCTTCGGGCTTGTATAGTTTTCGTCCCTCAAAAGGTTTTCAATCAATTCAGATCCTTGACTATGACATTTAAACTCTTTCGCCAAAGGATTAAGTTTGAATTTGTGTTAAAAATCAGCATTCTTTATAAATATGTATATACATATTATTATTAGTTTTCGCCCCTCAAAAGGTTAGAAATTTAATTTGTAAACAAATTTTCCTTCTCCAACAACAGAGTCCCTACTCTATTGTGTTCTATTTAATAAACAATATAATGTGCACTAAGGTACTAAGTTTACATGTATCTTTTGCTTATAAATGGTCCTCCACGACTAGATAAATGGGAACATAAAAATCAGGTATGTCAGTAGTTGGTTGGTAAATCTGTTGAAAGTACTAAAACAAAAAACAAAAATTCATTAAGGAAGCAGAAACAAGAAAAAAAAGTTTATGGAAAATATTTTAGATTATAATAATAGTTATGAAAATAATTAAAATATGCATTATTATTATATTTATTTGATAAATCATTTTATTGTTATTAATAAAGAATTTTTTTTATACATTTAAAATTATTTATTTATTTTTTTTTATTGTTTTTTTTTAAAAATTTTTTATGTGAAACATCTAATGGCGCGGTACGGTAGTGAGACCGACTGTGGCAACTCCCCACTCGTGGCTTGTCGATTCTACTACGCATGTATATTTATATGTTGTTTTGAGCGGAGTGTTGCTTATAACGATAAAAAATAAAAACAAAAACAAAATAGTCTATGACATTAATTTAGAAGTTATTTCATAGTCATCTTATTCACCATCTATTTTCAACATTATTACAAAAAGAAAATTTTTGATGTTTCACATCTGCCAGGCGTCCCGGGACGGCTCAGTTTTTATTTTATATCGTCAGTATAAAATAATTTTTTACCATGTATTTAATACCTTGTGTTTTACAGTTTTATACTGTTGTATAATACAAACTCTCATATCTATTCTTTAATAATGTATTAAAAAATAATTAATTATATTATACTATTCTACTAAGTACTATTAAATGCAGTAATTAATAAAATATCAAAAATAAGGTTTTGGTATTATATTGTTAATGAGACTATTATGTGCTTAGTTTAACTAAGGTTAAATACAGAAAAAGATGTTTAGTAGACCTAAATAATAAAATACATCTAGGTACTGTAGTTTCCTCTAATTACAAAATAACTTTCTTATTATTATTGCCTGTAGTTACTGCATTTTCTAATATCAGAGATAATATATGATATTTATAATAATGCATTTTATAAGTTTTATCATCATATGATATTATATTAACAATTTCTACAACATCTAATTTTTCTTGTGCATGGTTTGGCACTTGTTTATTTTTGTAGATTGAAAACATGGCTTGGATCAAAAATGGGACAAGAAAGTTTAAGTGATTTGGCATTACTGGCAGGGTCGTAGCAAGAACCAGTAGCACCCCTGGCAGAAAACCAAATTTGCGCCCCCCCCCCCCACATACAATTTTTTTTCAACTACCATACTCATTATTAAAAAAAAAAAAAAAAAAAAAAAAAAACGCTCTGTCGATTGTAGCACAAGTACATTATGTTTATTTTATTATTATAAAAATTGCTCTGTTTTGTATTATAATTAAATAATAATAACAAACTAAAACAAAAATCCTATTATTTTATCAAATATAAAAATGTTTACCTTATTACATTGATTTAACAATAACTTTTTAAAATTTAACTTTTCTTGCCTTTATTGCTGCAAAGTCATCTATAACATCATCAAATGATATTTGGTCAACCAAACTTTTTTCAATAGACAAAATTGCCATACTTGTTAGACGATTTTGGTTCATCGTAGATCTTAAATAGTTTTTTATGATCTTCAGCTTACTGAAGCTTCTTTCACACGTAACTGTGGTGACTGGAATAGTTAAAAATATTCTTGATGCCACTTCAAGATTAGGATAGAAATCTTGGAGTGTATAGTGATGTATACATTTTAGTAAATCTAGTTGTGTGGCAGACTGAAATTAACATATTAATTTAGATGCTTGAAATTTAAATTTTTCAATTTCTAAAAATAATTCATGACCATCTATATCATGTTCATACTTAAGCGCCTAATCATAAACCTAACGTTTAATTTCATCGGATGGCATAATCTTTAAACAATTTCCAATTAAAAATTGGAATTCTGATTTAATTTCTGACATTTTTTCAAATCTCCACCTTAAACTTGTTAAAATTGAGTCTAACGATTGAAAACACTGGATTCTTAAGCTATTGTCATCTGATACTGTTCCTTCATCGTCGGCTTCACATGAATCCTTTCTTGGAATCTTACGTTTACGCTTATCTTTAAACTCTGATGAAATATTTAGACATTTTGTCGTACGTTTCGCTTCATCTAATGAAATATTAAATCCAATTTTTCTGATTTCTTCAATTGATAGAATTAGTCCATTTATAAGGCTGCATGCAACATCTATTGTTTGATTCTTTGATTGTAATAAAATATTGATCAATTTGACTTAAAACGTCATTCCAAAAGTTTATCAAGTATATCAATTTTAAATTAATTTGACAAATTAAATTTTTAGCACCATCTCTTGTATCGTGGTTAAGAGTAATATCAGCGCTTAGAGTTTTTAATAATTTAAAAATGCTTTTTAAATTATTTTTAAGAGCTGAAACTGCTTGTTTTTTTGTAGACCAGCGTGTATCACAATGTGATTTTAAGGTAACATTTATTACACTCTTTAACTTTTCCCATCTTTATGTAGATCCAGAAAAATAAGTATATACTTTTTGGACTATTCCAAAAAATGTAGTGATAGTTGGAGATGTATCTGCTGCGTCTATGCCAACTAAATTCAGACTGTGTGCAGCACACGGAACAAACACGGCCAATCTATTTTTTTGTAAAATATGAGCTTGCACGCCATTATAAATACCAGCCATATTAGAACCATTATCGAAGCCTTGGCCTCTACAATCATTAATATTTAATCCATCATCAAACAGTTTTTTTGTTATTTCACCAGCTAACCCAACACCCTTTTTTTCCTGTGTAACTATAAAGTCAATAAACGTCTCCTCAATTGTAACTTCTTTATCAATAATACATACATATCAAATTATTTCTGTTAACTGTTCTTTATGAGATATGTCGGGCGTACAATCAAAAAGTATAGAAAAGTATTTTGCTCTTTTAATCCTATCTAATGCTTCGTTTTTTACTTTTTTTCCCTAAAAGTATAATTAGTTCGTTTTGTATTGTTTGAAAAAAATAACTAAGTTTATTTTTACTGGAACAACTATTAATACTTTTTATGTGATCAAGCAATATGGTATCATAATGGGTAACCAATTCAATTAAATTTAAAAATATTCCACAATTTTGATTACACATTTTTTCCGATGAACCTCTAAGTGGTAAATTATTATTTGAACAAAACAAGATGATTCGAGTAGCAATCTTCAAAATATGACGCCATTTATTTTTTTCATTTTGGATAATTTGTTGTAACTCATCGTCGATGGTTTTTCCATCTTCCAATCTTTTTTCGAATTCCTTCCAATCATTTACACAATTCGAATGGTAATCACTATTTTCATGTTTCCCAATTCGGGGATTTAAATGTTTCCAATCGGAAAAGCCACCGTCCCAAAATGAAGATGTCCTAATCTTGTTCTTATTTGAAAAAAGTAAACAGGGAAAACAATAAATAGCATCTTTTGAAATGCTTTATATGAGCCATTGCCTCCGAATCTTTTCGTACATAAAGGCTAACATTACGTTAGAACAAATTACAAAATTATAAATTTTTAGTACAAAATACAATATGTATATTGTAAGGATATTATTCTTTTATATTATTATAATTTTTAATAAATATATAGGTACAAAAACTGCCGCTCTTATATTTTTCCGCCCAGGGCAAATGCCCTCTTGCCAGTTCCTAGCTACGGCCCTGATTACTGCATGTAAATAGACATATTAATATAGGTACCCACCAACTAAGCAATTAATTAATAAATTTGCAATGATAAAAAAAAGAAACTTAGATTTTTTAATTTAGATAAATTCAGGTTGAAAATTATTTTAAATACTTATAACTAGTGGACTTTTTACATTTTTATAATATAATATTTAATTATTTTAATTGTATTGTAAATATTTAATGTATGAGTAAATAATTTAGTAGACTATATTATAGGTATTTTGTTTCAATTGTGATCACATCTTTTTTTTTTATTGAAGGTGGCTAAATTTTCAAGAAAATAATTGTTTAGAATGTTAACATTTATAAGACTACGGGGTGCTTGGCACCCCCTCTCCTTAAGTTAGATACCCTTGGTTCGTCCACCCCCTTCCCCCATAAAATCAAGTCAAATACGCCTCTGATACTCAATCAATGACAGCGGTTATAGAATTTAAGATTTAAGATTGGAGGATCCAGGATTCAAAACACTTTACTAGAATGTCAACAACAGATTTTTAATCATTGTTTGAAGTTATAAGTTCATCGTGCTCGTCACTAATAGACTCATAGTTGTTTGTACTGTACTCACAAATATAACAGATAATATATTGTGGGTTACAATTATGACATATTATTATTATTATCAATCATGACATATTATTATTATTATTATTAATCACGGTGTGATTGGCCACATAAGACTATCTGCGGACGGACGCAGTGGCGCTATCTGGCTGTTTGCCTCAACTAACACGGGTATTAACGACTCTGTGGCGCACAAATTCGTCAGCCTCTACTAAGCAGCTATGAACACGGCCCACAGGCAGACATCGTCTATATAACTTGCCACGAACATCAGACCAATGTCCTCAAGGACGCCAGCCGGTCAAATCATTTTGTGCGCCCCGCCAAAACGGTATATTATTATTATTATCAATCTGACATATTATTATTATTATTATTATCAATCTGACATATTATTATTATTATTATTATCAATCTGACATATTATTATTATTATTATTATCAATGTGACATATTATTATTATTATTATTATTATTATCAATCTGACATATTATTATTATTATTATCAATCTGACATATTATTATTATTATTATCAATCTGACATATTATTATTATTATTATCAATCTGGCATATTATTATTATTTCATATAATATCATCATTAGTTATCGCATATTATTATCGTCCCCTGCAATAATAATCGTATTTTTCATACGTATACTTTAACAACGAAATAAATATAAGAAATAGCGTATTTTACTGGGTCGTGTAAACGTTTATTATTGATTTACAGAACCAACAGGGTCGTTCACGAACTAATGGTAAGTTATAAAATATTGGGTGTTGCTTGAACGCCCGTTAGCGTTAATGGGTCTGTAATTTATCGACTACTAGGACTGTAAAGCATAGGTCTGATTTTGGTTCTGTACCTTTTACGGATCCGTTAATATGGTGATAAGAAATATAATTTCCTAGGTATCAGCCACCTTTTTTTTTATTATTGAAAATAATAATTTAAATTTAAATCAAAATATAATAATTATAAATATAGGTACATTCAAAGAATACCTCTTTTACTTTTTATCTTCACATTCATAAAATACGAGTATGTCATCACCTGACTCAGATTCAACAAGTGATGATTTTATCATTGAAGTTCTTCGAGTGTTACCGAGACCACGGTTTTTCCTGATAGATCCAATCCATCAACAGATTTTAAACAGAGATTTAGATACTTGTAACATATTTGATTTGACTGTGTTTACATATTATAAATAATAATTAGTAATGCCCTGCATTACTATTTATTATACCTATATTACACCAGATCTATAGTCTGATATGGTCAAAACCATATTATGATTTCTGTTTTCGTGTACTTCGTACTTATTACTTAAGTAATAGTTTGATATTTTAGGTTGTCTAAAACAATTTTTAATGAATTACTGCATAATGGTTCAAGATAGCTTATGTCAAAATACACACCGCAGCATATCATTGTCACCAATATTGCAGCTTTTAATTGCCCTTATTAGATATTATGTAACTGGTGCTTTTCAGATGAATATTTTAGATTGTTATACATGCATTTTAATATGTTGTATATATAAAAATATGTACCTCTGTCAAATTTTAGGCAGTTTTAGAAGACCAGATATGAATTCATAAATCAACATTGTGTTGTATTGTAAAAAATGTATCAACACGTATAGCATCACTAAAATCAAAATACATTCAAATGCCAAGAAGAGAAGCTGGCAGAAAATAATTAGTCTATGAAAATGTCTATAAAATGCTCCAATTTCCTAAAGTCATTGGAGCAATAGATTTTTTTTTTTTATTTATTAATAAGCCACAACAACTTTGGTTATTGGCTTTTGTTATATATAATAAGGTAATATAAATATGTGTTTAGATAAAGAATATTACATTTTATACATGAAAAGAGGAAGCGGTGAGTGAGTTATATAATTCAAGTTTGTGGCGTGAGCGCATATTTAGATTAGGTTATATAATTTAGTAAGTTTTAAGAAAGTGAATATTTTTTGGATGTTGTCTGAATCAGGTCCTAGTGCTTCTTGAAGGTTGTCAGTTAGCGAGCAATAGATTGTATTCACATTAGGATACAATCGTTCAATAAAAATATTGTAGAAGGATTCACAATAGTAAAGGCTATTTTTCAATTAATGTTCAAGCTGTAAGCAACTAATTAAAATGTTGTTAATGTCCATTAAAATAAAGTAATTTTTTTTTTATGAAATTTTCAAACACTAAGTTCAATACATTTATTTTAATATAAGAATTTTGTTTCTAAAAGAAAAGTATTATCGTGAATACAGAAGACTGGAAAAAAAAACTTTTACAAAATATCAAAATCCAATGTATTTTAAACACAGGACAATCACAAAAAAAGGTAAATAATGTTTTACGATTTAGTAGTGAAAGCGATTTAATGATAAATGAATAATCAAAAAAAAAAAAACAACTTACTTTAAACATGACATTTGTATATTATACTGTATAATTTATACATAATTTTGACTATTAAACAAAATTGTCTAAAAATCATTTAAGAACTAAAATTTAATTGGAAGAAAAGTCCTTTACATAATTTTAAATTTAAATAGTTATCTGTGTACAATTTACTAATAATATTTTAAAAAGAAAACCTCAAATAATATTTTTTTTTAACTTGTAAATGTATATTTTTAAAACAATTCATATCAACCCTTTATAATTATTAGCTGTCCTCGTACACTTTATTACTTCACAATAGGTCCCATTATTATAATAATATGTAATAACAATGCTCTCTTAGCTTATCTTACTATAAAATGATATCCAACTCATGTAATGAACACTAATGTTATATTAAATATTTTTATAACAAAATTAATCCAACTTAATGCTTTTTTTTAAAAAACTCATTACAATAAAAAATTTATGTTATAATAACCAGAATGTATCATATAAAATGTGAGTTTGATGAAATTAAATTAAATGTTATATAGAAAAATATTTATTTAGTAATGAATTAATTAAAAAATATAATGATCTGGTTATCTTATATTTTTTTATTCTAAAATCCATCAAATGCTCAATTAACTAATTACTTATTTATTATAAATTTAATAAGGTTAATCATAATATCAAAACCAAGTTTATTATAGTTATTCATTTACAATATAGAATAATGTAGCATCTATGAGATAACTCATAAATTAAATTCAAATATAACTGATCCTTGTTAAACATTTAATAAAAATACTTTATTTTATCCAAGTTATTTTTGATTTTCTTAAATTTTGAAAATAATCTATACGATTAAGTAAATTTAACTTAAATATATTTGATTAAAAACTGATTCTTATAAAACATAAAATATGCTAATATGTATCATTGAAACTAATGTTTTTAATATTTTTAGCAAAAATAATATCTACAAAAATGTTGATGAATCGACTATATTTATACTGTGTGCCAACAATTTTGACTCATTTAAAAGAACTTGCAGTTTTAGTTCATGGTAATTGAATCATAAAGAGTAAAAACTTATATCAAAATAATACTACATCTTTTCATTTTGTCTTGAGTAATAAAATGATGCAAATTCTAAGAGCTTACATGATAAGATATTATATTAGTATTATATTCATCAGTTTATATTTGATTTCTAGTGGTACATATATATTATTTTTAATATGCAAAAATTGAACTAAATATTAGTGAATAACAATGGTAATCAGTGGAACTTAAATTTGTATATATTTGTATTACACATGCATAAATCACGTACTAATCATTTTTATATAATATACTTATTGTAATTCATTAAAAAATCATTATAAAAGAAATTTCCTTCTAAAATCATAATATTAATAATATATTATTTTAATATAGATGCTCTATCATTGTTCATATAAAAACAGCTATTTTTTATTAAATGTCATATAATGTTTTTATGAATTTTATAAACTGTTTTGTCATTTTATGAACAAAAGTATATTATTTTTACTGCACATTAGTAAGATATCTAAAAGTTTATTATATAATTTACAAATAGTATACAATACAATTTATTTTAATTTAACTTTATAATGTTATGAATGCTGACAGTTATTCTTATTGATTCAATCAATCATATTTCATATCTGATTATCATTATATTACAATTCTATTATTAGTGAGTAGTATTTAGTCTACGTCCACTCGCCAATTACACGAGATGATGCTATATGAAAAATAAAACCATTAACATTTTCTGAATACTGTAGTCTAAAGTAAATATTTTTAAAATTATTAAATTTATCCTTGCTGTAGTTGTTTACAATAATGTCTATTGGTTTATTAGTCTGCCCTGAATAACTCTTAATACATTAATATATTATATTAAATTATTAGTAAATTGTATTAATTTATTTATATTAACAGAAATGATTATTAATAACACAAGATTCTAAAAATTTAAAATCTAAACGTTGCATCATGATTTATTCATTCGTAGTATTAAAAATGGACACCAATATTATTAAATACAAAAATAAGACTTTTCTTATGATGTACAAATAATGGTTATATTAACCATTACATTCTTAAAGTTTAAACTATGAAAATGTGTGGAAATATTAATTAAAAGCTGTTTTGGTATAGATGTTATCAATATATTATTTAATTGATAATACAAAAAAAACATTTTTGTATTAATATATCAGTGTAATTTTTGTGGACAAAAAATATTTCTATCAGATTATTTTAACATTTTCCAAATCAAAAAATAGGTTTGAATAAAAAGCATTTATCTAATCATATTATTACAAAAATGATATTTTTAAACATAAAAAAAATAAATCTTTGCTATCTAGGTCCCATATTCCTTTTTACTTACATTTAAATTAAAAGAAAGACATAACATATACAATTATATGACACAATTATTTACAAGTTTTCTGCTTCATAAAAATTAATATGAAGTATTGAATCTTTTATGTTAAATGTTGCGAACTATTTGCAGAGTATATAATATAATGTAGCTGCAGACAAAATACGTCTGGTCAAGTCATCTACATGTCTTTATTGTCACTGATGCCTTATTTATTATTATATCTATATTCTGTAAATATTAAATAAGTATGTATATAACATAGTTAATGACAACATGGTAAATAACTTCAATAATCGTATATATATATTAATTTTTTGTATTGAAACAAATATAGTCAATATACGGCGAAATAAATAAATCCTAACTGACATAAATGATAATAAAAAATGTATACAAAATTATTATTATCAAATATATCGTTAACTTTTTTGTTTTTAAAACGATGTATACAACATGGTATAATATTATATATGAATAATAATTATACATTTTACGTAGATAAAAATAAATATATATCATATTTTCAATGAAATCAATTATTTTAATTGATTAAAATTTAAAAATATTACCTTAATTTATTGAATATTTTGAGTGAGTTTGTCGATATTTAAAATTAAAACGCTTTTAGAAAAATCAACATGTTTTTACACTTAATATTTATAATAATATATATACAGTGTAACCTCAATAATTTGAGGAATGCCTTGGCCCCAGCCTTACAATATATGATATGTGTGACTAATTTTCTCGATAATTCGAATTTCTCTATAAGTCAAGATATTTTTAGTCAAATTTTGGCTTATAACTCGAATTTATATAATAATATATGTACATTACAGATAGGTCAAACAATAAAAAACAATCAAAAATATTTGATTTCTTTAAAAACTAGTTCTACTTTCTTTATTACATTGTATTTTCTTTTTTTACATACAATTTATACATACATACATATTTATTACTTAATACTTTTTTATAGAATACTTTTTTTTAATTTTAATACAATATACATACCTACATACATTATACATTTATTAATAAATATGTACATGAATAAATAAAATTATAAAATGAAGTATTTGTGTTTTCAAATGAAAAAAATATTTTTGATAACTCAAATTTTTTTTTGCCCCCTACCGATTCGAGTTATCGAGGTTCCACTATATATATTTTTTTAATTTAAATTAAAATAATATCATATAAGACTCGATACTAAATTTTTTTTAGGTTTTCATATCTTAGGTATAAAAATTCAAAATTTAAACACATGTAAGGAAAAAATATAAATATATATTTTTGATATATTATTATTGTAAAAAAACTTGCGAGGAAACCTATATACTTTTTTTTTTTATATTAACAATATTTTAATTTTACACGTTAAATAAAAAATCTCAAATTAACAAAAAAGTTATAAATAAATAATTGATTCACATATTAAAATAAATATAAACACTTATATAAAAACAATTGGAGTGCTTCTAGTTAAACAATACTCTAAGAAGGGCAATTCATAATGCATACTGAGATAGGATTTGTACTGCATATAAAATAATTTCATATTATAAAAAAAGTTTAAAATTTGGAAATGGCGTTCTATCATATCCTCCAAGTAATAAATTTATATTCATAAAAACACCTCGATTATATTCTATAAAATATGCTGTCACTCTTGTTTGACAGACTAGAACTGCCTTAATATGTTCAGTTTTATTATAAATAATTGTAATATATTAATTTAATTGTATAAGCATATGAGCACATTATGTGCTATTTAAAACTTATAAGTATAATTGAATAAAAGCAAAAATATTTTCTGCACATACAGGACAGTTATCCATTTCTTCCACACATTTAATACAGGTGTAGACATGTCTACAGGGTATAAATATAGCTGCCATTTCTTCTTTATGACAAACTTTGCAAATCATTGAGCGCAATATGTTGTTAGAAGACATTTTAGAACTGCAAGGTACCAGTTTGAGATCTTCGTCATTTTCTTTATCCATACATAAATATACTCTCATTAACTTTGAGAATGGATATCTACATATAGCGCACATTTCGAGTGTAAAAGCACATTGTAAGCAGGCAACAGCATGACCACAAGGCACAAAAACAACTTTAATTTCTTCCTTATAACAAATCTTGCAAAGCATACAATCTGGCACAGAATTAGGATCTAGTATTTGAGAAAGATGCTCCTGTTTTTTATCAGATAAGATTTTGGTAATTTGTAATTTATCACAATTTCTGTACAAAAAAAAAAAAAAAAATATGTTAAAAAAAAACCATTTGCCTAAAATTATGTATATTGATTCAATGAAACATACATTTTTGTTGCCTGTATTTTCATTTTAGATCCGAGAATGTAAGTATATTTTTGTTCAGTAATCAACGTGAATAATTCCTACAATAAAGTATAAGTTAAATTTTTAATATTGTTTCTAAAGTAATAGAAATATTTAATTACCAATCGATTGGATATGTCATTTTCTACATTACAAACTTGGTCCACAAAGTTTTTGCCTTTATTTAATAACACATAACTACAATTTTTGGACCATTTAGCATGTTCTGTCCACGGTTCATCATTATCAGCCCAATCACACAAAATTTCAGCACAGAAGAAACAAGTCGTATAATCATTTCGACCATTACCTAAAAATGTAATAAACATATAAATCAAAGGTCAATTATTATAAATATTATTACCATTTCACCTGAATAAAAAAATCCAGCTTCAGATAGAGTATTAATATCTTGTTTCAATGTTCTCGGGCATCTGTCAAATGTTTTCAAGCGTGCATTGAAAGTAGCCATTATGCTTTGTTTAAGAGGTTTTAATTTTAACATAATTCCCTCAGAATTTAATAAATCCTCAATATTTTTTGCCCATAAATTAGATTGTAGATCAGCAATTGAAGTACGGTAAAAACCACACACATCAAACATGTCTAAAAATATAAACAAATTATAAAACTATTTCAAGTAATCTACAAAAGTGAAGTATAATAATTTTTTATGAAACCCGAGTCTATTAATATCATAAAAAAATAGAATATCCTTAAAATTTTACTTTATAATTATTATTAAAATTAAAATTAAAAAATTTGTAATAACAATTCTATAATATTACTTGTACATAAATATGTTTTTCAAAAATAGGTATTTGTATACAAAAATTTTTCAAAAAAAATTAATTAATAATAAAAATATTAAAGTATTAAAAGTTGACACTGATCCTATTATCCAATTTATATTAAAATTGAAATTTGTTGGATTTAATTTCAAATAATAATTTAATTAATACATTAGTTCTCTTTACATAATGATTTTTCAGTTACAGCTATATCATTAAACTCACAAAACGTTTACCTCAAAATCTATTACTTTAATTCCATATTAAATTATAAAAATGTTAAATTTATTTGATATTTACCTTCGTATCCTTTAACATATGGACATAAAAATGAGTTACGATAATGTTCAAGTATTGGAATATCACCTTGTTTCCATGAATCAAAAAGTCTCTTGCATTTAAAACATTTTACACTATCTTTAAAGCCCGAGTAATAAAAACCTGCTTCAGCCATTTTAATAGGTCTTAAAAAAGTGACTGGCCAATTATTAAACGTGCTCAAACGACCATTAACTGTATACAACTGAGAACAGAAAGAAAAGATTACAAAAAATATTAAATTTATTAGGCATTTACTTACAGTTTTATAAACAAATGGACAAATTGGAGAGAAACGAATATGAAATTGTAACGGATCATCACCCTGTTTCCAATCAAAAAATTCTATGTTACAATTACTACATTTCACTTTATCTCCAATGCCTGTGTAATGAAAATTAGCTACAACCATATCACGCGGTGTTAAAAAATTTAAACTCCAATTTTCATTAAAGGATTTCAAATCATCACTAAGAAACGACATCTATAAACAAAAATATAAGCACCAATTAGTCTGCATTTAATAAGTGTTTTTTATACCTAACCTAACTAAGTGGGATATAATGCTATATGAAAAATATACATAAATATATATATTATATATTAGGATTAACTTATATTATAAAAATTCTATAAAAGAGCGGTTTTCAACCTTATTAGTTGTGTGAACCACCAATTTTGTAAAAAAAATCTTTCGAGATTCACTAATGAATAATAGTACATATATATACGTATGTATATAATATATATATATATAATAATATTATTCTAAACATATACGTTAGTAATGTTAATATTATATGGTCCACAGCTCAATTTCACGCTGCCCCCGGCCCATAGGTTGGGAACCGCTACTATAAAATATTGACTGACAACTATTTAAATCAATTTGTATATATTATATTTATAATACGATAAATAATAATTTTAAACAGTAAAAATATAAATATTATTTCGAAAATAATATTAGTATAAAGTTGTTCTATCAACTTTAAAGTATCATCATAAAATAAATTAAAATAAAATCATTCAGTATATTGAATTTAACAATATTAATAGATATATAGGTACTTACATAATTATATCTATTATTATTACTTATTATATATAGGTGACTTAAAATATGTTTATACTTCTATTTTAACTAAATAATACTTATAAGTTTATTAATAGATAATAATATTTGTTTAGATATTGCTAACATGTATGTAAATAATTATAACATACTTAATTCTTTTTAATTTGAATCTCTATATTCTCCTAAATAAATAATGTTCTATTTTAGTAATATACTAATAATAATACATAGAAATATAGATAAAATAATATAAATAGGTAATATTATTATAATATAATTTAATACCATTAAAAATATGTTATACAAGCATGGTGATAAATATTTTTTCAAATTAACTAAAGACAACGACGACGAAAAAAATGACTGAATATTGATCGATGTCAACCAAAAAGTGGACAAGACAATCGAAGAACATAATCGAAAACTGTTTTAAATTATTTTTAAACAAATAAAATAAAAGAAGAATACTTTACCTTGTATGTAACGCAAAGGCAAGTAGGCAAGTTGGTTTGTATTTGGGAGCGTAAAGACGTCGTTGACAGATAAGTAAAATAATGTTGAAGAACAACTGCGTGTATTGAAAGCACCGAACGAAGCCTGGCTACAAAATGTCGATAAATCTCTTTCCGAAACACCGAGTATCACACACCTATACATATTAACCAACCCCCTCTCTCACAGCGCTGATGACGGCAGTAGACATTTTTGGCATTATATACTGCTGATATGTTTACTACCGGTTTATAAAAATGTAGCTCGATAGAGCACGGCTCCTCTACACCTCACCTTTGTTGACATATAGTAACTATCCAATTTCGACTGATCGATTTTTAATACCAAAATAATGTAAACCAACAAAAAATTGAGAACTATGATATAGATAAAATTAAGTAATAAAATATATCTGAGCGAAGTATTTAAAAAAAACTCATGATCGTCGTATATTGAGATTACTATGACTACCCCTAATTACATTAATACATTTAGTCAGTTGTCTATAAATTTTAATTTAATATTTATTATTTATAAGTTTAAAATTAAAACAAAAATTATAATCTTTTCTTTGTAATTCACTTAGGTACGCTTATGTTATTTTTAAATAATTGTATACATTAAATAATTATAAATACATTTTTCATAATCTAATTTATTTTAATTTTTATAAATCTAATTCAGAAAAAATTAGGTATATATATTTTATTTCTGAAAAAAAATTATGAATGAAACGAAACCTTATTATAATATTGAGATGCAATAAATATAATAATTTTATGAATATTTTGATTTAACTATATTTCATTTAATGATAAATTAAATTGATCAAACTTTTAAAGATCTATTTTTTCTTATGCTTTGTTCTATGTGTGTTATGGGAATGTTTTTAAGCGCATCGATATTAGTTTATTATGATGAGCATTTTTAAATGATACCTCAAAACTTAAATAACTTTATTACTTTAATAAATACATCAATATTTACTTGGTTAATAGGTCAAAACTTTATAAAATAAAGTTTTTCTTAATATATTTTATAGTGCATACATGCACAATAACTTAAAATATGAAACTATAGATACAATTCATTCAATTATAAGTAATATACAGTAGAACTTGGATTATCCAAGCACCTATCAACCTGAAGTCCAATTAACCGGACGAGAAAAAAGACTAATAGCTTAAAATTTTTTTTTTTTTTTTAAATATGTTACTGTATTTATAGCTTATTCTTTTTCAGTTAAATACTATAATTAAATTATTTGTTTACTGTTACAAATTTCAAATTACATTACATACATATAAATAATAATCACATACATACAATTATATAATTTTTGATATGTCATATCACGTCAACCATCTGGATATTTGCTTATCATAACCTTACCACCTCTGACATTATAATCGGAGTTCTACTGTATATTTAATATTAACAATGATACATTGAAACCTAATCTTAAACATGTTCTTTATAAACGTAAATCATAGGTATATAATATTATATTACATAAAGTTTATTACGGCGCAAGATGATATCGACGTAGACGGGCAATAGTGAACGCCCATCGGTATTATAGGCATAATAGAAATTTCGTTGAAAATTGGTTTAGTGTCAATTTTTATTGATTTATTTTTTTGTTTTCCAGATTACTGAAAAGAATGTTGGGAAATGTTTACCCCCAAATTAATAAGATTCAATAGATACTCTTTCCTGTCAGTAAAAACATCAAAATTAAAGCATTTTTTCTTTTATAAAAAATTTATGTTATAAAATACTCGTCATCGTATAATCAATATATCCATCGAATTATAGAACCGTAAATCAGATACACATAATTACAAAATAATCATAATATAATAATAATATTTTAAAAATGTTTAATAGTTTATTATTTAAAAAAAAATATGTTGTAAATTACATCTCTACAACTCAACTATGGATAAATATTATTTAGTTTTACATTAGTTATATCTGTAAGTTGCTGATTATAAAGATTATAAACAATAAATAATATTTATTAGGAGTTAAAATTTTTGTAAATATTACTATCTTAGTATATGTACAGCGTAAACGCTAATTGAGAACATTTAATATCTCTACATAGTGTGATTTGAATTCTGTTTTTTAGTTGGATGTTATGACATAAAAATACACATTTTTATGGCCTATGAAGTTTTTTAACTTAATTAAACATGTGTATGCGTAGTACAATTAAGTTAAAGTTAGCTAGTACCTATAATTAAGTTAAAAGAAAATTCATTGTCTATAAAAATGTGTATTTGTATGTCATAAAAACCAACTAAAAAACAGAATTAAAATTGCAGGGCTCTACACAGAAATAGATATCGAGGGTTCTTAATCAGCGTTTACAGTTTACACACTGTATATAAATATTTAATAGTAAAATTAAATATGATATGAATATTATTATTTATAAAGCATACTAAACATAAAATGTATTTATAATACAATTATAATTGATGATTGAATAATTATAATGATATATATATATATTTAATATAATATTTTTCATCATAAAATAAATTAATATTTTCAAGAATTTAAGACAATAATAATAGAATTATTTTTTATTTATTGGTTAAATCACTATCAAATTAATAATAAAAACCTATTTAAATTGTATTTTTGACCAACTGAAATATTTTATTAAAAGTTAACTGCTACATAATATTTCTAAGCAGTAATAAATTTTAAAGTTTCAAAACAAATAATTTTTAAATAATCCTTTGGTATCGAAGTACTTAAGAGTAAATTATTTGAATAGCATACTTTATTGCCTGGATTATTTAAAAGTCAAATAAAGCAAAACAATTTCAAAAAAATCTTAAAATAATTTTATATACCTAATATATGATATGGAAGTCTATCAATATCAGTATAAGTTTTTTTTACCAACTATTTTACACCTATATTTTAAGGGGTATTGTATACCAATCAAGGTATTAATAATATATATATATATTGAAAATAATTAGTTTTTTACTTAGTGGTAAATACCAATACAATTTTAAAATTAAGTTAGTTAACTATTTCTAAAAAAAGTAAAATTATAATTAATCAACCAATTGCAATTAAAAAGTTAAATTTGGTAAAATATAATAATTTTGTATTTTCATTTATTAAATTAAAATGGTTTCTAACATAAGCATTATGAATTAATAATTTGTTATAATAGGGATATTATATAAACAGTTATGTCAATAGTTAATTTTATTTAATAATACTAATTATTATCTTAAATTTTGATACCTACATGAGATAGTGTATTTTGGAAAAAGATACATACATATTAAATATATTTTTAGCAGAAAAAAATATGAATTTTGGAAATTTATTTCAAGACAGGATCTAGGAAATTAAAAAAATATAATGTATTATCAATAAAAGTTGTTGGTAAAATATAGATAATCCGGTTTAGATATTGACTACTCATTTGTATTTAAAACTAAATGTTTACCTTTTTAATTGATAAAACAACAATTGAATTGTATACACAACTAAATTGACTAAGTTTAGTAATTGTACATGTCTCGGATTAATTAAACTAGAAGTTTAAGTAAGCTGCAATTCTTATTAGACATTAAACAATTTTAACATAATACAATATTATAATACATATTAACATATAGTTTTGGAATATTTTCAACATCAAGATAACCTTTCAACTAACCATAAAATATAGATTTCAAGTAATTTAAAGATTAATTTTAATTTAATATTATATTGTTTACTATGTAAGACTAGGAATTTGTTTTAAATTATTAGCATAGACATAATATTTTACTTGACATTCAACAATGACCAAATACCAATGGACACAATATTTATCATTATATTTTACGGTTGAGGTCCCTATAAGCAAACATAGGTATTGGAAAATTAAAGTAGATTGATAAGAACATTGAATTGACGCACACTACCGATGATGATACATATAACATTGACATAAATTATAACACACATTCATAAAAAACACTGATGGCGATCAAAGAAAAATAGATATTTAATATTAAGTTATTTACATTATTTACTGAAATTGTCAAAACAGTAATTTTTTTTTGGGGGGGGGGGGGAATCAGTAGCCTTGTATTTTATATTATTATTATTAGTAGTAGTAATAGTATTTGCCTAATAATAATATCAATACTAATAATGATGAAAACCTTCGTCGTGCGTCAAATGAAAATACGAAATACCGTTCCGTAGTGAGCGCCATTATATATTAATGGAAGAACTACACGAATAGTTAAGTACGTATTTATAAGTACCATTGACAATTCCGACGCAAAACATGAACAGAAGTTCGTACGAAAAAAGGTTAAATAAGTATATTATTATACTTACGGCGTCAGTGATCAGATGGATCACTTAATTTACCGTCTTAGACACCTTAGTGATTTCGTGCCTCGGTACGGTGCGTGTTTCAGAATTTGGAATGTAGCAATGACACTGATGGCTGCAGCCTGCGTGTACAAACAGGAACAGTCAGTGTTTGGGATGACGAATTCAGTTCCATATCTATACACATTATGTTTAACGGAGTGTTCTGCGCAGGTCGTTGCTGAAGGTCGTGTGATACATTTACGTTTGCACTAAACGCAACACACCACTGACCACAAACTACTATAGATAATAGTGATAATAATATTACGGAGTACGCATTCGCCACCCTTCACATTTGTAGTATCAACAAGTCGAGAGACTGTAACAGAAATAAGTAAATGACGACTTGGTTTCTCCGGTTTTGTACCTCCATACTCGGTAATCAGTCAAAAAGTCCGTTTTAAAAAAAGTTGAACAAAAATTCCGAATTCAGTTTTTATAATCGGACAAAAAGTCCGAAAATACAAAATATTTTATATAATTAATATTTATTTTAAAAATTTAAAAATATTTGTAGACTATATATATTATACACATTATGTTATTATATTTTTTTCTATTTTCTTATTTATAATTATAAAATATTTTATTAATTTTAATTAATTTTAATAGGTACGTATAGATACATGTATTTAAAAATATTAACAAACAATCACACGATATCTTAGGAACAACAATATCAAAATTTATTTGTAACTAAATACATTTCAACAAACAATGAATTTTATTTTATTTATAAACATGTTAACTAAAGTAAAAATAACAAAAAAAATAGTATATTTAATAAAAAAATATAAATTTGTCATTATTATGGGTACCTAACTATAGTGGATTTCTGTTATATTTTTGTTAGTTATACGAAGTATAATATAATATATGTGTACAAACATTTAAAATTTTTTCAAATAAACATTAATTATATAAAATATTTTGTATTTTCGGACTTTTGTCCAACATTAAAAATGTACTCGAACTTTTTATCTGATTATAAAACTTAATCCGGACTTTTTGTCCAACTTTTTTTATAACGGACTTTTCGTTTGCGATTCCCATACTCATGACAGAACAAATGTACTCGAACACTCAAATTTCAATTTTGAAATTGATATCCCATTAGACTATTGATAAATATAATATTGTGTGTTCGTTTCGTATTATTTTAATAAAAATACAGTCGTGTTCACTATAAAATATACGAAAATGGTATAATGTTGATCTGTGACGCAACCGGGATTTTTTCAAGGTGTATTCGCCAGTTGCGTATACAGTATATTATGGACAAAAAACATTATAAAATTTATAATACATTATTTCTAAAATTACTGTTTTAAAGAGATTGTCCAGACATTAAAAACCTCTACTTAATTTCACCACTTATGTTAATTGTCGAAGGTTTCAAGTACCTAAGTATCTTTATTTAGTTGCTTCCATAATATTTCACTATAATTGTTTTTTCCTTAGATATTTTATTTTATACAAATTGTACATAAAATAAATAAATAAAATATTAAAATATATCTAATAATAGTTGTTAGCGACTTGTTAAGTTTTATATAAGTATGTAATAATAAAAATGATATAAATTATTAAAACAATAATAATATAAATGGTATAATAGTAATATTAATATATTACAATATTAAATTTTTACAAAAATAACAAATTCAATTGAATGATTTTGGAAATTAATTTTGTTGGTAATAATGATATAATTTTTAATTTTTATTGAATATAATATACAAGTGTAATCAATGGATGGCTTCTTCATTCAAATTGTTCATGTTTCTTTTTTTCACATAGCTCATACTCTTATTGTGCCTACTGGTGTATATTATGTATAATTTATAATAAACAAACAAACAAAAAAAAATATTAAATTTTTGATTTATTGAAATTATGTAATCTAATGCAATACATGTCGTCAAAATTAAATTTATAGTTTGTAGACAATTGTTGTTTATTAGTGACTGGCAATGAATCCTGGATGAATTAATTTTTCCAACTTTAAAAACCTTTTGATAATCAAGGTATCCGTGTTGCTATGTTTAAAACCTTCAAAATCAGTAGTTCCATTCAATAATTCTATCTGAATTTTAGAACAACATGTGTTACATGTTGTAAACAGTACTGTTCTAAAAGTAATACCTTTACGCCAAATTGCTGCTACTGCAAGACACCTGGGCATTTCAAATCTTAATGAAGGATACTAAGACTCAATAATTACGATAAAAATCTAAGAAGTTTCAAACTAATTAAAAACATATTACACGGCAAATGATGGTAGTAGTGAAGTTGATGACGATAATCAACCTTACAAAAGAGTCGTATTCTTATCAGAAAAACAAACAGTAACCATCAAACTCATAGAAGAAAAAAGGTTGAATAATCTGATTTTTAGATTCTGGCGCAACTGACTACATTATAAATTATGAATGTCTTGTCGAATGAAGCATATCAATAATACAATCTCAATTAGTGTTTCAAGGCGCGACAAAAATCTAACTGAATCTCTCATAATTATAAATATATTTCGAAAATTAGAGTACCTACATTGGGTAAAAGTATTCATGTATTTTAAAAGATAAATATTGACTTAATATACTTACAGAAGAAAAAAAGTTTAAATCATGAGGTTGCTCATTGCTGGACAGTGTTACATTGGTATTATATGTAGTATTTGTTATATTTATATTTAATTGCTGTGTGTTGTTAATAACTGTTGTATTTTAGGTCTTAGAACAGGATACATTGGAATAGTATTCCTGTAATTATCTACTTTTCCAGGAGAATAACTAGTAGTAGCCATTTCAGATGCTTTTACGTTGTATATTGATGTACTAAAAATACAAGGACCAATTGTTTCCGATGTATTTGAAATATTGCTTCCCAAGCTCATTTCCAAATTTGTATTAATAGTATTTACTGAAATACTATTCCCGATCAATCTTCTATGATATGTAGGTCTAGAACTATCATAAAAATTAGCTAAATGTTGAGTAGGTAATGTACAAAAAGTAAATTTCAAAGATTATCTAATTTAAACATGCAATTACATATGTTAAATTAACAGTTAAGTATTATAGCAAAGAATACATGAAAATTGGTTCAAATTATGTATTAAAAAATTAATTTAATTTATAACAGATGATAAGATAGACAATCAAACGATTTCAATGATTATATGATATATAATATAATATATGTACTTGTTATTTTTATTTATAGATGTGGTTATAGTTCCATTTTAATCCCTTTTTCTGTTTGTACTTAAAACTATTGACACTTTTTTAATGGTATATATTGAATTTTTCAAAAAAATATCATGTGGATCTTTAAATTTGCAACTATTACGGCAATTTAATGTAACTTCGTTCGTCAATGTTATAAAATCTACTTTCAAATTTCGAATTACGGCATTTATTATAGCTTGGTAATAATTTATTTTTTGTTTAGGCATGAAAAATATTGCCATACGATTCTTCATAGTATGATCGTGACGGCCAGCAATTTCTACTAATTTAATCAGTATATTACATTGTGATAGAAATGTTTTAGATTCTATGCATTCGATGAACTTAAGAAATTTTGACTGGCTTCGTTGAAGATTTTTACAAAATAATATACAACATTTTTAAAGGTATTAAATTTAAATGCGAAATATGCAACTGTACAAGGATAGTTAACATGCACATAATTAAAATCTGGGTGATGCGGTCAATATCAGGATCGTCGATGATTGATAAAACCGACATAACATTATCTTGTAGCTTTGATACAAAAATGAATTTATGGTAATCATTGATAGTATTCATTTGTAATCTAGGCACTTACTCGTTGTAGAAATATTCACATAATAAATTTACATTTGCGATATTTGTAATTACTCTATTGTCTATTGAAAAGATATTATAGTAAAATATTTGTTAAATAAAGATGTAAGTACATGTAATGATAAATCTATTTTTAGATTAGAATTTAACAAATCCGTCCTTATTCCCGGTAGAATATGTATTAGGTTTATGCACATGAAAATACATTTTATAGTTTCTAAATAATGAAGGTTCCGCTAAGGTTTTCGGATCTCGAATCTTTATTTTTCCTATTAACTTTTCTGAAGTTAATTTTTGTGTGTTTTTAGTGTCACCATTGAATTCAGGGTTGGCAGACAATACTTTTTCTAATTGTAAATTATTTTTACATATCACAGTGTTAACAAATGATTCGTTTTCTAATTTAATATCATTCACTACTTTCTTCTTTATCCTTTTTGATTTCTTAGACACTGTTATATTTTGTTTTTGAAACTAGGTTTTTATTGACGAAGAAGGTATCATCGATTTACTAAATGGTTTTTCTAATTTTACATTCGCTAACGATATGTCATGATTTTTCTTTACCTTTTATTCCATTTTATTTTTTTTTTAGGTATGATAAATCAAGACATTTGTTCTCTATGCATGTCCTCAGTTCTTGCATTTTGGTTTTTCTGAAATATATTTAAATTATAATTTACTTAATAAACACATATTTTAATATTATTAAAAAATGCCTGGAATGGTCTTTATGCAAGACCGTATACAGGGGGGACAGTGGTTCATTCCTCCCGAAAATTGATTCTGGATACGTGCTTCTCTTAGGTTTGATTGCATTACAATATTTCCAATGACAATCATTTTTTTTTCCATTCAAATTACTAGGCATGTTAAAAGTATGTGTAAATAACATTTAACAAAATATTTAAGAAAAGGTAAATATTAAAGTGAAATTATTTAATTTGACACAGACACTGCAGTGCACGATCAACTATTATATAATATATATTTAGTATATGTACTGCTGAACCAAGTACAAAATATTATATATAACTATATAAGTATATTAGCTACACTCATGCTTTTATTGCGACGTATATTATTCTTATTATGTACCTTTTATGTGTGTAAAATATTTTGTTGTTTCATATTTTTTATTGTTATCTTCCTCACATTTAGTGACAAGGCTGAAATGGTCACGATCATGATGTCTAGGGAAGAGTCTGTCCGGCGACCCATAATACCTGCGTATTATATTGTTCAAGAATGAAAAATAATTTTAACTCACTATCTTTTTCTTTATCTTTTGTAACAAATAGTATTCTTCTCGAATTCCTCGAAAACATGTATATTAACATCGGACCAGACGACGCCGATCGTTAAAATCAATATCTTGCAACCCGGACAACCTATTACCCCTTGTACTGATTAATATGTTGAATATGTATTGAACACACATATGCCATTTTAACAAAAATTTAAGTTTTATTTTTACCGCATGTACACAGAATATTATAATGTATTATACCTACCGTCAAATACAAATAGAATATTTCCGTTTATTATGTATAATATCGTATAGAAATTAATAATTATTAACGGAAATCCATAATAAAGACCATTCTTTTATTGATCATTTACTTGGGATTATTCTGTTATTCTGAAGGTAAACAATTAAATGTATCCCAACTTCCAATCTATGGGAGAATATATTATAAAATGTATAGTCTAAATGATATAAAACGATTTAACTTCCCTAAATAAATATTTTTACATCAAAACATTTTCTAAAAATTAGTTTTACAAATTGACCATTTTGAAAAAAATATAATTATATATTATTAATTTAATACTTTTAGTTTTAAAGCAATGGCCTTAAAATAGTGTAATAAAATTTTACCAAAATAAAGGAACTTTCAAAAACAAATATTTTTAGATATTAACTTTATTAGAACATTATACGAGTATTAAGTTTTGATAAACTTTGGTTTATTTGACTTTTAGCTTCAGGAAAAACACCTTCATAGTATTCTTGTTGTGTGGTCTTAGTATGTTTTTTGGTATTTCTATCTTTTTTATTTAACCATATTAATATAACTGGTTGTGAATTGAAATTATTATAAATGATTGTAACTATATTAAAACGAATATAAAGAGAATTTTTAATGGTTTCTGGTGATAAAGGACTTCTTCTTGAAGTTTTCATAATGTTGTTAACCATTCTACATTTGCAGAATGAGGTTTAGCAGCAAATATTTTAAACATTATTTTTTACTATGTACAAACAGTGTGTCTGTGTAGAATATACTAAATAATTATTAAAATTTAGTTTGACTAAAAATCATTAAAATGTGAAGCTATAAAATTAAACACAATATTATAAAGATTTAATTTGAATAACATACTTTTAAATTTCGTACTACACATAATTTTAGGGACTGCTTACACTTACTGATTCAAATAAAAACAATTAGATCCAAGAGAAAAGTTTATTAGTAATATTCGTTATGTGATATGAGATAGACATTTATCTAAATTAAATAAACAAAAAATGGTATAGGTACATTGAACTAGATGAAAAATTTGAATTTTCATTTAAAAAAAATCTCAATAGAAATAAAATTAATAAAATAATAACGATAAAACAATAAAATAATGGTTCAAATGTTATAGTTTATTTTTTCATTAGAAATATACAATTTTTTTTTTAAATAATATTTATTTTATAATAATATTCCAGTAAGAGTCAGCCTGCATTCCCCACTATTATTATTATTATTTTTAATATAATTTTTTTTTTTTTAAAGTAATTAACAATCTGTATCAATATTAAACACAATAAGAAAATGTGGTAAAGGTAAACGAGACATGAGGTTTTTGTTGAAAGGAGCCACCTATTGATGACACTTTCTGCTAGCTTGAATTATTTTAATCAATTAATTTTTTTTTTTTTTTTATACATTTTTTTTTTTAGATTTAGTTTAAGAGGTCACGACACCACTTACGCTTCAGACGTCTCGGAGGATTACCTGGAATTGAGAGATTGGCCAAGTTTTTTATCAGTTGATTTGGGTGATTATTTAGGCGGTTATGAAATCTTTTATAAAAGATTTTAGCTTCGTCGTTTATTGTGTTAAGTTTTAAGTCGGCGTGTAGTGTGTGATTTGACACGTAGGGAGGAGCATTTATTAATTTCCTAAGCGCAATATTTTGAAAAGTTTGGATTTTTAAGATATTAGACTTTTTCGCATTGCCCCAAAGCTGAAGGCCGTAGGTCCATAGTGGTTTTAAAAGAGTTTTATATATCAGTAATTTAGTTTTAATAGCAGTGTGATTATTATTGTATAATAAGGGTTTAAGTAAGCGAAGACGGTGATTCAATGCTAATCGTTTGGTTCGGATATGATGAGCCCACGTTAATCTTTGGTCCAAAATAAGGCCGAGATACTTGACTTTCGGAGAGTGGGGAATCGGAATTCCGTATAGAACAACATCAGGGCAAGGAGTATGTCTGAGAGTAAAGGTTGTATGAACGGATTTATTCTGGTTAACTTTGAACCTCCATTTGGTGAACCATTTTTCCATAGCATTAAGATGAGTTTGAAGATTTATTGACGCTAAGATTGGACTGTTGTTAATAAATATTAACACTTTGTCATCAGCATAATCAGCTACTGATGTGTTAGGGGTAGAAGGTTGATCGGAAGCAAAGATGTTATAGAGAATTGGTGAGAGGATGCCACCTTGAGGCACACCAGCATTTATAGGAGCTAAATCAGACAGTGCGGATCCGTAGCGAACTTGAAAATAGCGATCCGTTAAATAGGATTTGATGAGTAGATAATAAGTGGGAGGGAGGAATTTCTTAAGTTTATATAAAAGGCCATTGTGCCACACCCTATCGAAGGCTTGTGTAATGTCTAGAAACACACAGTTACAATAAAGTTTTTTTTCGAGGGAATAGGAAATGGTATCTACGACTCTGTGTACTTGGTGTATGGTTGAGTGAGACGCCCGAAAGCCAAATTGGGTATTAGGAAGAATGTTCTTTTGAGTAATGATGGGTAGAATACGTTTAAGAATTAATCGTTCAAGGATTTTAGCGAAAAATGGAAGAAGGCTGATTGGTCGATGTGATGAAGGAATGTCCGGCGGCTTATTTGGTTTAGGGAACAAGATTATAGTGGAGAATTTCCACAGTAGAGGAAAATAAGAAAGTCTAAGTGCAGCATTAAGTATGTGAGTGATGTGGACGATAGCTCTAGTTGGAAGGGATCTGGCTACTTCCGCAGTAATGCGATCGTAGCCCGGTAATTTGTTTAGTGAGCATTTAAGTATGGTATATTTTACATCGTTTGGTGTAAATGACTTGACAGGGAGAGTTAGAGGAAGGGAAGCATTCAGGAATGTTTCTACAGAGTTCATATTTTCGTTGTCGAATACCTCAGAGTGTGGTTGAAAAGTTTGAGGAAGATGCTCCTTAAAGAGTTCTGCTTTTTCAAGGTCGGAGGTGACAAGACTACCATCAGATTTTTTAATAGGGAGATTTGGTGATTTGTAACGGAGAATTTGCTTTGTTTCCTTCCAGAGGCTACCATCTTTTGGAGTAAGCTTCAATAAGCGATTTTGCCATGCATTTGTCTTAATTTTAGCTAGCATTTTTTTCAAGGAATTAGCTAGGTTATTGTAAATTAGTTTATGGGAAGGGAGCCGAGTGCGCTGGAAGAGAGCTCTAGCTCTCCGTTTTTCAACTATTTTGTTACGTATGAACACAGGTAATTGATCAAATGAGGGAAGAGCTAGAATATTATTTGTAGCTGACCAAGCTGCGGTTTGTATAACATTGGTAAGGTTGTGGATCGCTAAATCTATATCATCGGGAGTTTTTAGTTTTATGTTTAAATTTATTTCTTTATTGACTAGTTCGGTAAACATGGAATGATCAGTGAATTTATTAAATAGTTTATTGGATTCTTTATAAGTTGGGGAAGTATTGAGAGTTAAGAGCACTGATGAGTGATCGGAATTTAAATCAAGTAAATCTTTAGTAGTGCTAAATAAGTTATTTGGAATTTTGGTCACATAAATATCTAGAATATCCGGATTTTTCCGGGAAGACGAAGGCCAATACGTTGGGTCAGGTGGAGCTAGAACTTTAAATTTTTTTAGATTGGTAAAATTATACAGGGTGACACCACGCGGGTTATTCACTCGGCAACCCCATGACTGGTGTTTGGCATTGAAATCGCCACCTATAATAAAGTAGTTATTAAATGTGTTAAAGTAATCAGAGAATTGTATGTCAGTAACAATATGTTTAGGGGGCGAGTATATAGCAGCAATAGTGAGTGGATAATTATTTATTTTTAAATTGATAGCACAAGATTGGAGAAAAGCTTGGGAGAAACTAGGCAAGGGATAAAATTCTATAGTGGATTTAACAAAAATGGCAGCACCACCGTGTGCTGTGTTATCTGGGTGATTTGTTTTAATTAAAGTATAACCAGGAATATGAATATGTGAGTATTTTGTGAAGTGAGTCTCGGAAATGAGAGCAATGTCAATGCGTTTGTTGATAAGAACAGATTCGAGTTCATGGACATGGTTTTTGAGTCCATTAGCGTTAAATTGTAATATTAAGAGCGAGTTGTCAGTGACGGAATTATTATAATTATTGGCCATTATTTGTCGGAGAGCTTGGAAACTACTTTAGTTAATAGAGCTAAAAGAGGCATAATTAATGTTTTAATTTCTTCTATAAAACTTGACATTATCTTGTTTAAATCTGGAGGATGAGTTTCATTGATAGGAGGTGAAGTGTCGTTAGCTGAAGTGTTGGATGTAGCCTGAGCGTAAGTTTGTGTTTGTGGATTAGAGTGAGTGTGATTTGATGGGTGGCTACTTTGTACATTAGTGGATTTAGTTTTGTAATTATTATCTATTTGGTAACTTGGTACGCTGGATATTTTTCGACGTTGGAGTTCTTTATAGATTGAGCAGCCTTTGTAGTTGGCTGGGTGGCTGTGGTAGCGGTGGACGCATTTCGGAGGGACATCTCGTGAGTTCGGGCATGCAGATGACTGATGATCCGCTCCACAACGAACACAACGAGGATGGTATCCACAGTAGCCTCTGGTGTGTCCGTATTGTTGGCAGTTGAAACATTGGCTGATTGATTTTGGTTTATATGGTTCTTCAACTTTAATTTTACAATGAAGTAGTGAAGAAAGTTGGAAAATTTCATTTGACTGAAATGTTGGCTCAAGATCGATGAAGAATAGTGGAAGGGGGGTTTTGCTCACTTTGTGTAGCACATTAGTAACTTGCCTTACCTCAAAACACCGAACTTCTAACTCCTCTTTTATTAGAGTCAGAGGCATGGATGAGTGAAGGTTTCGAATAACTATTCGGAGTGGTTTGTCCTCTTTCAGTTGGTAGGTATGATATTCGGCTTTTTCAGTTTTAAGAAATTGTATTAAAGCTCTGTACGCACTAGGGTTCGTGGTTTGAATTTTTAATGAGTTAGTTGTAGACTTGCACATGAAATTGTCTATACCAATTAGTTCGATTAAGGTCGTACATAGTTCGGGATAATCTTCGACGCCTTTGACAAATATAGGTGGAGGAGGTTTAATGACAGTTTCGGCATTAGTATTATTAGTATTAGTTTGATGAGAGTTGGGTATATTTTCAGCAGGAGTAGTTTCAAACAAATCGTCATGGGCAAGTATTTCGAATCTGTTACGTGTAACAAAAATCTTTTTTTTATGGTTTGTTAATATAAAATTTTTACTTGGATTTGGAGTTGATGGTTCGGAGGCTGGATTTGACGAGCTGGAAAGATTCCGTTTATTCGTTTGTGCTGACCGGCTATCATTATTCATGGTGTTTGAATCGGACT
The DNA here is from genome assembly GCA_036289425.1 of Rhopalosiphum nymphaeae. Lineage (NCBI taxonomy): Eukaryota > Metazoa > Arthropoda > Insecta > Hemiptera > Aphididae > Rhopalosiphum > Rhopalosiphum nymphaeae. The sequence goes on along the minus strand of JAZAQC010000007.1, from coordinate 8,563,852 downwards.
TATTTGAAGGACTGATTTGGCGAGCCTCCTGTATGTTGGTTTTTTTTTTGTTGATAATACTGTTGTTTGTATTATTAGTTTGTACATTTGGTGATTTAGGCATGTTTATCTCGCGGACGAAGGTCGTCCACTGTTGCGCGGCGCGGACGATACGCGACGAGCAGGTGTGTGGCACTTGAGACTATTACGAATTGAATCGGTTCACATTATAATATATATAAATAATATAATGTAGACGTTCGGTGGTTATCGATAAAAGGAAAAATAACTGATACGCAGCGGTAATGACGGAGCGACGAAAACAGGCGTGCGTTAGGTACGGCTGCTCGCACGGTACTGTTTAATATAATTAGTTCAGTAATATGCGTGACCGATAAATATAATCGGCGTCGTCACAAATTGTTTTATTGTCTTAATGAAAATTGTTAAATTATATCAAATAATAAATTGTGTTTATAATTAATACTCGTATTGTTCTAATATTGTTTTTTTTCCTGGCATTTCCTAGCGGCCGTACTACCCGCCGGTTCATTGCTACAACTTTTTAGTTAATTATGTAATATTTTAATATAAATATTTTATTATCATACGATTATAGTTTTTTGTATATTAAATAATTGTGTTTTAACTGATATCATTTTATTTAATGATTTCGGGGGCTGATATATTAAATTGTACTGAGTTAATGAATTGGTAAATCATTGCCTCATTATGCAATATGATGTAATTTAAAACTATTTTATTAACTTTTTAAGGCATTTATTTTAATTTATCTAAAATCAATGGTGAGACTAAAATTAAGTCTATTTAAGATTACGTATTGAAAATATAAGATTAATACTTAATTTATATTTATATCAATTTGAGATATAAAGCTAGAATTGTAAATAAAAAAGTTAGGCGGCCTGGTCTAAGCGGCACCTGATCCATATAATATTATTTAGGTATGGGTTGTGATAAGGTAATATACTAATATGTACCAACAACAAAATAATTGAAAAATACGATCGACTAAACGATAATAGGCATTACTAGTAATAATATTATACAGGGACATAAGGTACTCCATAGTCCATACCTTCATTTACATGCTACAGTATTTGCTTCGTGGTTTATCATTGGTACAGCTCACGCGAATTTAGACAGATCATCTTGAAGGGTGAAGATGAATATATTGCCTTTATGAGATTTAGGGAGTAGTTCTACAATATCCATGAAGATTTTCTCAAAGGGTCTAGTATCACAAATTCACAAGAAAGGATATATGTTTTGATCATCTGTTTCGTTCCTTTCCAGTGATGCTGCAAATCGATTTTTTGATATGTTCGGTTTATTCCTTGATGTCCTCCTAAAGGAATCTCGTGAAATTCTTGAATGATTCGTAATTGGTCATCGTTTGATAATTTCTCTTCTATTATGACTTGTATTTCAATTTCCTAGTCTCGAAATATATAGTACAGCATGGTCTGAACAGTTTCCCACTTGAGTCCATCCCAACCGCAAACTAAACGAAGACAAACAAGTTGTGTTATTTTCCGCTCTTTGCAAATTTTCTTGAGGTTTTAAAGTCTTTGAAAAAGATCTGTGTATGTTGGCTTCTGCCAAAACTTTTTTTTAGTAATGAGATAAAATATGATTCTGAATGTAGTTGTTTCTAATGACGCTACTTCAGTAACCTTTTTTTTTAAGCTACGTTAATAGTACCACGTTACCAAATTTTCTTCTCGCTTGTATAGTTACTTCAAGTGTCATTTCGAAATCTGACGAAACACAAAGTGCTATAGGAATATTTGATTCCGTATAAAATAGATTTCTTGCTACTTCCTGTACATTTTTAACTTATCTCTTTAAGCTGGAGTCTGCTTTCGAAAAATTCTGATAATTCCAGTAATTTGTGCTGATTCATGAGTATTACTGTTATGAGAGGTTTGGTCTTCTTTAGGTTCAGAATTTTCTGAAGGTTTTGTTTTCAAAATTGTTTGAAGATTCTGCACTGTTTAACAGTTTTGAAGAATCCGTAGTTTTTGTTGACCTGGTGACGACTTACTTGATTATACTTAAAGCATCTGCATTTGTATTCTTTGTGCCAGGTTTGTGATGAATAGTGTATTGGTGTTCCTCTAATTTTAAACGCCACCGCGTGAGTCACGATCCAGGGTCCTTAAGATTGAACAACTACACCAAAACTCTATAGTTGGTTATGATGTTATCTATAATAACCAGAAAGTCCTAAAAATGATTTAATGTTTTTCACGTTTTGAGGTATAGGAAAGTTTTGAACGCATTCAACTATTTTTAGGTCAGGCTTTACGCCTTCATCAGTGATTCGATGCCCTAGATAAGTAACTTCCTTTCTCAAAAATTCACATTTTAGGGATTGTAGTTTTAGATTGAATTTTCTGAGTCGTTCCAAAATTTCCGTAAGTTTCTGTGAGTGGTCTTGGAGATTCTTAGCATAGATAATAATGTCATCAAGGTATATAAATGCATTTAACTCATTCAGCCTGAAAATACCTTGTTCATTAATCTTTGGAAAGCTCCCGGAGCACCTTTTAAACCAAACGACATCTGCAAAAATTTGAAATTATCTTAATCGGTGGAAAAAGCTGTTTTCTCGTGGTCTGCAGGGTTCATAGGCACTTGGTGATAACTGATAACCATTTGCAAGGTCGAGTGTGCTATAATACTTAGACTTTCCTATCTGATCTAATATGTCTGTTATGTTAGGAAGCGGGAAAACATCCCCTACCGTAACTTGATTCAGTCGTCGAAAGTCCACACATATTCGATATTTTACGATCCCGTTGACATTCGGTTTCTTAGAGACAACCAAGAGGGTAGCGTTTCAAGGAGAGTTTTCTTCTTCTTCTTCAGTATTCAATCCTGAGATTGATTTGTAGCAATTCTCCACTCTTCCCTGTTACTTGCCTTCCTTTTTGTCTCTTTATAAGAAGTACACCCTTGGTCCTTTATTATTTGTTGCATATATTCCATTTATGGTCTTCCCCTAGCATTTTTTCCTTCCACGCAGCCTTCTATGATTAATCCTAGCAACCCACCATGTCTCAATACATGTCCAATCCATTCTTTTCTCCTTTTCTTGATACTACTCCATAAAGTTCTTCTCACGGACATTCTTTCTAATACTTCCTCGTTTGATACTATGTCCGTCCAACTTATTTTAAGCATTCTTCTGAAACGCCACATCTCGAAAGCTTCTATCCTTCTCCGCTCTGCTTTGGCAATCGTCCACATTTCGCTGCCATACAGCATTATACTCCATACGTATGTCATCAGAAGATTTATTCTGGTGCGTACGCTAATACTTTTTGAAGTAAAAAGTCCTCTTTTTTTGTGCTTCCCAAGTATGCGAACTCTTCTACTTGCTTAATTTCTTGGTTATTTTGCAGATGTATTCGTGTCGTAATATTATTGTTCCTGCTGCATACGAGAACTTTGGTCTTTTGTGTATTTATTTTCATGCTTAGTTCATTGAGCGGAGCTTCTTCCATACATCTCAGCATCCTTTGTAATTCTTCTTCATTTCCCGCTATGACTACTGTATCATCTGCAAACCGTAGCATATCAATTTTCCTGCCATTTATCTTTATACCCAATTGTATTTTCTCTCTTATTATGTCAATTGCCTCTTGGATGTATGCATTGAATATGCTAGGTGAGAGATTACAACCCTGCCTTACTCCTTTTCTTATGCGTGCTTCTTCCTCAGTTTCACCAAATCGTATAACAGCTGTTTCCTTCTGGTATAGTTTAAAGAGTAGTCTCCTTTCAGTGTATTCTATACCCGCTCTTTTGAGTATCTTGAACATTATTGCCCAGTTGACATTGTCGAACGCTTTTTCTATATCAACAAAAGCTATGTATGTAGGCTTATCTTTTCTAATTCTTTTCTCGATAATTATTCTTAAAGCCAATATTGCTTCTCTTGTACCCATGTTTTTTCTGAACCCAAACTGGTCTTCTGACAATATGGCTTCGATCTTATATTCCATTCTTCTTGACATGATTATTGTCAATATTTTTGACACGTGTGTCACCAAGCTAATTGTACGGTACTGATCACATTTGTTTGCGGTTGCTTTCTTCGGAATAGGAATAATCTTACACTGGTAAAGTCTAGAGGAAGTTCTCCTGAGTTAAATATTTCCTTTATGAGTTTAAAAAGCTCACTACGCAAGCTTTTGCCAGATTTTTTCCAAAGTTCTGTTTGGATTTCGTCAATTCCTGCTGCCTTCTCCTTTTTTAGATCTCTAAGTGCTTTATAAAATTCTTCTCTCAACACACTATAATTTGAGCTATTGTCCATTACTTCTTCATGCTTTATTTCTTGTTCTGTGAGTTCTGGCACCTCAAATAGCTGTTCAAGATACTTCTTCCATACGCCCCCTCTCTGTATGTCTTCGTAAATAATTACTCCGTTATTATCCTATAATGCCCATCTATTTGGTGTATAATCGTTAAAGAAATTTTTAACTGATTTATACGCTGCATCTCTGCTACCATTCCTCATTTTTACCTCTATTTCTTTGCATTTTTCTTCTAAAAATGTTTCCTTTGCTTCTTTTGACTTTCGTATTACAAGATTTCTTAGTTCTCTATATTTACGCTGACTTTCAAAAGTAGTTCCATTCTTAAGCTTTCTTTTTTCTTCTATCATACTTGCTATCTCTGTTGTTATCCATTCTTTCCTAGGTATTGTCATTTTATTTTCTTTCAGAGTCTTTGATGCTGCTTCTGTCACTGTGCTCTTTATAATACCCCACCTATTGTGTATATCGGTTCTCTCATTTATGCTTATGTCGTTTGTAAGTTCTTTAAACTTATCATTTGCCTTTTCTTCTTTTAATTTATTTATTTGCTATCGATCATTGTTTTTCCTTGATACTATTTTCTTGAACTTTAGGTTACTTTTCATCATTAACAAGTTATGGTCACTATCTATGTCTGCTCCTGGGTAGCTTCTGCAGTCTTTTACTTGGTTTTTAAATCTCTTCCTGACCATCATATAATCTATTTGATATCTATTTATGTCTCCTGGCATTTTCCATTTATACCTTTTTCTTGGATGGTGTTTGAAGTAGGTATTCGTTATTAATAACTCGTGTTTTGAACAGAAATCTATTAATCTGTCTCCTCTTTTATTTCGGTTTTCTAGGCCATAATTTCCTATTATGTGCCCTAGGCTTTCTTCTCCTACAACAGCGTTCCAATCACCCATAATAAGATTTTCATCTCCTTTAACTTTTTAATAACTTTTTCTATTCCTTCATAGACTTCTTCCAATTCCCTATCGCTGCTATTAGAAGTAGGCATGTAGACTTGGACTATGATTGTATCCTTAGGTTTCGTTTCGATTTTAACTAATATTATTCTTTCGTTGTACTTTATAAATCCTTTAACTTTTTTCCCAATAGCCTTACTCATTATTATGCCTACCCCTCCAATTCCTGGGTTATTCTCCGCTGTTCCTGTATGTATCAACCTATATTCCCCACTCCATAGATCTCCAGCTCTTGGTCATCTCATTTCTGACAGGCTAAGGATATCCATCTTCATTCTTGCCATTTCTATTTTCAAGTTTTCTAGCTTCCCGCCTTGCAACATAGTTCTAACGTTCCAAGTAGCTATTCTTCTCCAACTCTTAACATTTCCTTCTTCTTCAGTAGTCCCCACCCGGAAATCCGAACGGGGGACTATTTTACCTCCGGAATATTTCACTTTAGAAGATGTCATGTTATTGCTATTTCTTGGGATGATTTATATGGTGGTCTCCCCTTGCCTTCCGTATCACAGTGCAGCCACCAGTTATACAGTTCCCGTATCTGCTAGCTGCTGTTTGGTGTGCAGCTGTTTCTACCATTGTGGTTACCTGCACCTACACCCAATATTGTAGTAACTGGTGCCCTACTACAATTCCATTTTAGTCGCTTTTTACGACAGGCAAGAACAACCGATGGCCTATTCTAACCCCAACCAACAGGGTAAATTCTACTAGGAATCTCTACTAGGTGTACGTTAGCCTCATTAAAATTTTCATGTTCTAGATGATCTAGCTAAGGAATTTGTGCTTGAACTTGGACGTCTGTTGAATTAATTAACGAAGCATACACGACTTGATTTTTTACTGTGGTGACAATATTACCACAGGTTATAGTATCTGTAATGTTTTGGATAGCAATTAAAATGTTTGAATCTTCTGTTTTATTTGGAGCAGGAATGGCAACGAGAGTTTCTGTCCGTGGTTGTAGTGTGAAATTTGAAAGAGGTGGAAGAACTTCCAAGAACTTTGGACTGATAATTAATTATGGTTCCTTGGCCAACAATAAATAGTTTTCCTAGTATTCCTTCATTTGGTGCTGGAAAATTCGATTCTACGACTTGGAATTCGATGTTCTTTATTTCGCCGTCAATTTGAAGCTTGATAGTGACAGATCCTAGAGTCGTCACAAAATTGTCTGTTATGCCTTTGAATTTGTATATCGTGTGATCATACACCATTACGTCATCGCGCAATAATGCTATCTTGATCAAGTTTAGATCACTGCCAGAGTCTATTAAGAATTTGATTTGAGTTGAAATTGTATAGGAACTTTGGCACTGTACGTGATCTTCTTCTATTTTCTGACGAGCTGTATCATTTAAAATCTTTCAACAAATGAAACTACGGCTGTTTTTAGACTTTCCGCTGGACGTCCGCCGTCGGCTCCCGACTGTGAAGAGTTTTTTGAATTTTGAGTCGATACGTTGGTAGATTTACCCTTTCGTTTGGAATTTACGTGTTTTAATATTCTGCATTCTTCTTTTGTATGGCCCGGTTTTTTACAGTATCTGCAAGTAATTGTACTAACAGATGCTCTAGGCACATTATTTGAGGACGCTCCGGATGATGATTTGGGGGTATGGATTTGAGACCTACAGTCTCGGATCCAATGTCCCATTTTATCACAGTGAAAACATGATGTGCTAGGTTTTTTTGTACCTGTCTTTCCATTTCCTTCGTAGAATCGATTTGACTCAGCGAGTGACCTTCTTACTCTCTCTTCTTCTCAAGCAGTTTAAATTGCCTTCTCCAACGTTGGTAGATTTCTAGCTTTTATAAAATCTTTCAATTTTCCGAGGCTTTCAATGAAAACCTGGATAATCTGTACTTTTAAGCTATTTTCTAATTCTGTAACTGCCTCTACCGATTTTTCACTAGTTTCTTGTTCTAAGATAAGAGTCTGCAAGGATTCGATACGTGTTTCTGTTTGCTTGAGTATAATTCCAGGTAAAGGTGGGTGGGTGGTCGTACGTTGAAGTTCTAGTGAAGTTTTTAAAGTTTCTTTTAATTCACTCCACGTTTGAATTGAACGACATTTTATTGCAGCCCGAGCTTTTTCCGTAAGCCGAATAGTAATACCTTGTAGTAGCCGCTGCTTGGCTTTCTCATTGACGCACATTATTACAAATTCGCATTGCTCTAAAAATAACTCAAAGTCCTCTTGATTTGCAACACTGAATGTCGTAGGTAATAACTTTAAAACTGCTCCTAGTCCTATGGTGTCTACTGATTTTCCGGTTTGTGATAAGAGTTCTGATGGATTGTTCTGTAATGGAGCGTTTATTGCTGGAGTGGTGAACGATTGTGAATTCCCAATCACAGAATTACTTGGTTCTAGTAAGGTTCCATTATTCATTATTATCCATTTTGATGGACCGATCTAAAATATTGGTATGCAAAATATGGTTCGTATGAACAAGCACTCTATCTACGGCACTTAACGTTTAATTAACGTTTTGTAACAGCGTCTCGTTGCGGTCTATAATCTGTATCGATTGATCTATAAACAGGTTATCAACCGTAATATTCACAACGAGTCGTTCAGACTTAGTAATCTATGGATTTGAAAATCTAACTGGAAGATTAACACGAGGAGTAGGGACTGGACTTTCAGGACCTTGCTATCCTTTAAATCGGAAGTAGACTACTATTATCTTCCGTATCACTAAACTTTAAGATAGTAAAACATACGAAATACTAGTACTATTTATCGCTCTTGCGTAAAATAACAATAGGTATATATTTATATATAAAAATTAATTTACAATCGGTAACTTAAATTGTTAGATTTGTTTCTATACAAATAATACAATTAGTAGAAGATTCGATACGCTTGATAGTTAATGAACAGAACGCACAGATACCATTAGGTACATTATAAAATAACGAAATTACCGAAATTAGCGACGTGATCGAGATTATTGCTAAGCACAAGCGACTCGAATGACGGCTAGAACTGTACTGTTCTTTATTTAGTTCTATAGGTAATAGATCTATTGTATGTTATTGTCATACGTTCAAAAAAAATATGTAATTAAATAGTTTTTTATTACTATTTTATGAATTTAGTTACTAAAGATAAATTATGATTCATAAATTAGCAAGGCGAGTTTATGTTCAAAATGTTTAACCAATATAACTTATGGGTAACAACTTAATTTATTTCCTCTTTTAAGATCTAGGCTAGCTTTGCGTATTCCTAGTAAAAGTTGAAGTCCTGCCTCTTCCTTCGCTTTTTTTTCACTTAGTAACTGATCTTTAATTTTTTGCATTTCAGCTAATGTTTCTTTTAGTTTGATATTGACTTCACAGCAATCCATGTTATCGACTTGTGTCTGCAAATTCTTATTAAAGTTAATTTAAAAAATATTAAATTTGAATTTAAATTTATAAGTATCACATTTTTCTTACCTCAATCGGTTGGATTTTGCACTTATTTACCGTCAAATTTTCCCCAGAACTGTAAGCATCAGTTTGTAACTAAAAAACATTTTAAAAATATTTAAAAATCACGCTTAATTGATATAAATTATATAATATGTATCATTTATCTATATTAATATTTTGAAACATAAAAGTTTATTAGATTCATAAACTAAATACTACCTATGGTAAAAATATAAATTTAATTTAGAAAACTAGAATAAATTGAAGGTAAATATTCATTTATATCCTATTTTTTATTGTAAAATGTTTTTAACTATCATATATAGATGCAATATATCAACAAATATGCATTTTGAAAAAATGCTTAATTTATATATACAATATACATTATTATTTTTTTTTAGAACAATTATTGAATTCCAAAAAATGTATATTTGAATGTATTATCAACACTCAATTTTCTTACCTGGTCAATTGGTCGATTTTCACGTTGATTTATCTTCGTCGAATTATCTTCTGAATTGTAATCTGTTTGTGACTAAAATACAATTTTGAAAAATTAAAACTTATTATTTGTGTTAATATAAAAAATATTATAGATATTATATGTTAATATTACAAAGCTTAAAAATTATACATTTATCAGGTAAATATTAATTTATTATACAGAAAAAGTATAATATCGTTTATAAGACGATAGAATGGGTAAACGGTAAACAATGTCTTTTTAATCATTATTATTTATTATTATAAATTGTTTCAACTAATTATTATAACATATATGAACTTTGAAAAATGCTTAATTTAAATATACGTGATATTTTAAGGCAGGCAATTAAAGATAATTGTATATAATATATATATATATATATATGTCTGTGTGTGTGTGTGTTAGTATTTAATTTTATAATATTATTAAATGATTTTCTTGCCTTGCAAATCGGCTGGTTTTCGCATTTATTTACCATCAAATTTACTTTTGAATTACAATCAGTTTGTGACTAAAAAACAATTTTAAAATATTAATAACATATAATTTAATATTTATATTAAAATTATACCTCTTTAAGCAATGCTTATGATGGAGTAAATGAGTTATTATACAAAATTTTATGAATTTCTACACTATAATATTATGATATTCAAAACTTAAAACTAAAGTTTTCTAAACAGCCAGTTGACAATAGAATTCTTATTAATTAAATAATTAGATTTTTTTATTTACATTATTGAAAATACTTTGTTTAAGATATAAAGGTATTGTATTAAAATTTGATAGACCTAAATAATCCAAAAAATGTTTATCGATATTTTTTTTTGTATACCTACTTAACTTGTAGATCATATGCTCTACATTCACGTTTATTGATATTTTTAGAAACATTTAATATGGCAACTTGTTTATACAGAAACCTTATCTACAAAACCTTTAATTCTTTATAGTTGGGAACTGAGGAACCTTTTAAATCATACTTATTTAGACAGATTCTCACTGATTAATTTTGTTGTGCTATTAAGGGCCTCATTTCATTGTCAGTTCAATCTCCTCATACTATTAAACCATATTGTACAATTAATTTGTATAATGCATTATAAATAGGACATATAATATCTTCGGACAACATTTTATTTAATATATATAATTTATAAATAACAGATCCTAAACGCATAACTAAATTCGTTACATGTATATTCCACCGTAAATAACAGTCAATGATTAAACCTAAATATTTTACTCTTGTTATTCGAATTATTTTTTGACAGTTACAAGAAGCTAAGAAAACATTTTGTGTATCACAGGAGTGTATAACAATTTCGAATACATCATGTATAACATATTTTAATATTTTGAAATATAAAAGTTTAAGATTCGTGGGTTAAATATTATATAGTTAAAGTATAGAATATATAAATTAAATTACAAGACAATAGAACAGACAATACCTTAATTTATTTTTATTGTAAACCGTTTCAATGTATATTTATGCACGTTAAAATAATATTTTTTTATACATAGCATATATACTACATGCTGATTTTAGAGCAGTTAATATTATGATTTAACTAAACATTTTAAATTCAAACATTCAGTAATAGTGTAATTTTTATATTATGTTCAATAATTATTCATTTAAATAATATATAACAAATAATCATTTTAAATGTACCTGATTGATTTGGCTTACAGAAGCACAGGAATCAAACGGTTTATTTTGAACTGCTTGTTGACATGAGCTGAACGAAATAAATCCAATTATTTTTTTTATAAATGTATTGATATATTCTATGTAACTTTTTGTTTTAACTTGATCTGACGATTTAACATCCAACAACTAAAGCATAACACGAAAAACAAATAATCTGTTTTAAAATATATATTTATTTATAGTTATTTAATAACGTTATAATTAGGTAAGTATGTATCATCTTAAAATAAATTCACTAGTTGTAGGTATAAGGTATATAATATACCTGTTGATTTTAATATATATTATATATTAAAATCAACAATGTACAGTAATGGTATAATAATTATTTCAAATTTGCTTGGGTGTGGTAACTTAACTTTAAATTTAGATAAAAAACTGATAGTGTCTAGGTTCTACACGATTCAAAATTAACATACTAAATATAAGTACTTACTACTTAGATACCCTTGAATAAATCCTAATCATTTAAAATGCTTATAAAAATGGAAATAAACAGGAAACTTAATATTTATGAAATTATTTAAATTTATGATACCATTTGATATTATCACGAACTCTAACGGCTAAGTATATACTTAAAAAATAACTATTAATAATAAAGCGTATACTTATAATGTATAAATAAAAAATAAATTAATAGCTAATTGGTAAAAAGCTAAAAGATCTGGAAAAAAATAATAAATACGTATAATAAATGTATAAACTTTTTAAATAAGATTTTCCTGAACAGAAACATAAAAATATGTGGTACTTATACAAACACAATTATTGTAATACTTACATATTTTTTAATATTTTGATTATTAAAAACTAAAACATTGTAATTCATGCTGACGATATAGCATGTTAGATAAATTTGTTTATATTATTTTTAAATTTATTATATTATACCTACCTAGGTATAATAAAACTACTTAATAGCAAGTTAAGTAAATTAGTCTAAAATTCAATGCTTTGTACCCGAATAACCCGAACCAAACACCCTTAAAAAAATCAAACACCCTTATTTCATGTGTGGTTAGTTTGATTTTATAGATGGTTTAACGTTTAACATTAACAATACTATAATCAGGAAAAATTGTACAATCAATTATAAATTCAATAAATATTTTCTTTAAACTAAAATCCAAAAATAAACTAAGTTTGGTCTAAAACAAATGTTTTAACCACAGATTTGTGGTTTTTCTAAACTACTGAATACCTATATTAACCAATATTAACCCAAATAATAATGGTTAATAACACCCAAATATTTGTTTAAATTTATTATTCGAGTGTTTGAACACCTGAATACGTTTAGCACCCGAAACCCAAATAAATAATTCGAGTACAAAACTCTGCAAAAATTATGCAATGTTAAGTTAATTTAAAAAACAATTATAATTAGGATATTTTTATATTTGTTTTCAACAAAATAATATTTGAAAAGTTTTACCTTACCTTGAAAATTTCGTCTTCATCCATATACATTTTAAGACAACTTACTAATCCATTTATTATTTTGCACTTATCGTTTAATAATGATTCATTAAATTCTTCAAATGTATTGCCCTAATAATATCATAATAAAGCAGTTAAATATTAAAAAAGTTTCAAATTTCCTAGAAGAAAAAAATGTATTCAACATATTAATTATATGTATAACACTATAACGTATATTTATATTTAAAATTCAAGATATTTATTAGAGTTTAAAAAAAACAAAATAATAATTAAAAAATCTACTAAAAATTTAAAAAATCGAAATATATGAAGCTTTATTGAATCAACATTTATTACGAAAAAATTGAAATATTATCTGACCACATTTTATTTTAACAGTATAATTATATAATAAACAATAATTAAATATCTATGTAACAAATATTAGCTATTATACCACAAAAAACTTACACATTCGTAAGGCGGTTCATTGTTATTTGTATTATAATTACTGTAACATACTCCACGTGATATAAAGACCAACTGCTGAAAAATTTAGAACAATGTTTTTCTGTAATGTATAAAAAAAAAAATATAAAGAAATGATTTTATTTTTCTCATCCTATTCTAATTAAAACTTGAAATAATAAATAGTTTTGAATTTTCGAGGTACATTTTGTATACATAAAAAGTAATAATTTTATAAAATATGTAGGTAATATTGACTATTTTTATTATAACTTAAACTAAAATTATATGTCAAACCTCAAAACTAAAATTTGATACATACGGTGTAAATTTTATTTCTTTTTATTCATATTAGGTTAGGTTAGCTAGGTTAGGTTATCTTTTTAAGTCTATTTCACTATTTACCTAAACATTCTTATTTTTCTAGAGCTTATTTAAATATTATGTGAAGTTACTGTACTGTGCCCCCATTCGTCCTATTTTAAAATATAGTAAGGATATATCAGATCTTTGAACTGCTGATGCTAAAAACATGAATATATGATGATGATTGAGCGTGTTCTTGGAAGTTTTTTTTAGTCTATTGCATCCAAACAATACTATCACTAATATCTTTCATGGATCTACCTACGTTCTATTCTAAACCATACTTCATTTCAAACATTCTCACCAATTAAGTTTATTATTCTCCTCTAGTAAAATTAGGTAATTAAGTACTATATACTTACCAACTGGTACAACACATTCTTATATCCCATTTTTAATGTCATTAGATTAGGTTAGGTTTGGCTAGTATTATATTTTAAATTCTCCCATAATTCAGGTCATGCGTATAAGGTACGAAAAATCCTATTTTCTATTTTAAATAAACTTATTTTTGATGAGCAATTTTTCATTAATTCGTAACAGTTTAAATTAAAAACATTCCTTGCTAGAAATTTTAAACTAACATTGAGCTTAAATCATAATACAATTAGCTGTATTTGTATAAATTTACATGTATAACTCAAACGATAATGATTTCAAAAAATAGTTTTTTACAACATTAATGTTTAAAACAATAAAAAATAAGTTTCCAAAAAGAGACATTTTAATATAGTTTTACACTAGAATTATACTAAAAAGTAAAATTGTAAATACTAAACAAAATTTAGTATTATAAAAAATGAATAACTCTACTTTAATTTTACTTGATTGAATTGTGTTTCGCTAGTAAAATGTATCATACATTTTTTTAATCTTTCGATAGTTTTTTCTAAATCTGCATTTAATGACTTTTGCATATGCTTTTTGAATGGGGTGAATACATTTTTGGACGTTTTTACCTAAGTATAATACATCTCAATTTTATTTTGCATGTATTGGCAATTGCACAAACGCTGTCTTAAACTTTAATAATGATGAAAAAGTTGGTGTTTAGGTACCTGTCCAGCATATTCATAAAATGCTTCTCTAACGTCATTCAAATCAGTTGCCCAATGTCGATCATCTGTAAAATTATTTTCAAAAACATTTTTTTCGGAACATACCTAAATATTTAAATATAATTAATAATTGGTTAACATGATACAAAAAAATTAAATTAATTTTATTTTGTGCTGAGCATGAAATGTTTTAGAAAAATTGAGTAGAAAATAGTCAAAAATTATTAATATTTGTCAGCCAATAAATGAAAAAACTACATTTTATACATGTAATATTATTCAATAAAATTGTTACTTGACGGATTTGACAATCATAGAATGCTTTCATAGCTTTGATAGGGTTTGCTGACCAAAGTTGATGCTCCTTACATTGAATTATCGTCATTATAGTATCAATATTTTGTAAGTTGACCAACTTATATTAGTATACATTTGAAATTAAATTACTAATTTTAAGCATAAAATATTGTCCGTACAATTTAGTACATATTTCGTATATTTCTATTATGTATTATACATTGTAACCTAGGGCGATTAAAATATATATAATATGTGATATGTATATATAATGAAACAAACAATTTATTGACTATCACTAGGAAAAAAGTAAGACCACCAGTTAATTTTTTATATCTAAAAAATAAATTTTAATATAGCGTAACACCATTAAACAATAAAACGTACATTTAACGTGCCGTTAGACAAGCTCTTACAATAAAACAAGACATTATTAGAAGTAATATAGATATTTATTTAATACTTATTAATTATTTAATATCAATTATTATTATTGATTATGAGTGAAATTGAAACGATAAATATACATCATTGTTGTACCTATTGACAAAAACTTGTTAAGTTGTTTTTTGTCAGATGTCATATTGAGAAACATTTAAACTTCGAAATTGAATAGGAGGAGGAGAAAAAAAGTATACCCAGTACTTTTAAAAAGAATCTGGAAAAACAAAAAATAAATTATTGAAAAACGAGAATATTTACGTAAACCCGGTTTATAAACAGAATCAATTTTGTTCTTTTGTTGTACCTAGTTCATGCAATGGTTAAATACCGTGTGAAAACTTTAGATGTTCTACTAAATATTTATATCAGCGATTTGAATTTCCCATGCATGATATATAAATGTTTCAAATATTTAAATTTTCTTATTATTTTCTCTCAAATTTGGATATAATAAAATAGTTGTTTGAAAGTTAATAGTCTTGAAAATTAAACCCAATATTTCTCATAA
The DNA here is from genome assembly GCA_036289425.1 of Rhopalosiphum nymphaeae. Taxonomy (NCBI): domain Eukaryota; kingdom Metazoa; phylum Arthropoda; class Insecta; order Hemiptera; family Aphididae; genus Rhopalosiphum; species Rhopalosiphum nymphaeae. Next base: position 8,548,351 of record JAZAQC010000007.1, on the reverse strand, counting down.
GTTATTCTAACAAAAATTAAAAATATTAAACATACATTTTGATTTTTACGCCTCGTTATTGTATATAAGGGACAACATTTCAACACTAATCCACTGAAATTTACATTTCTATAATTCTATCAAATTATCTATTAGTATTTAAAAATTTACCAACTCAAACTTGAAAATTTAATATCTGGTTCATCATAAATTAGTATTGCAGCGTTATAAAAATTTTAAAAATACACTAGACATTTTAAAATATAATGTTGACAAAATTATAAGATTTTATCATCTATCGTTATGTATTTTTGTACCTATATATTAAAAAACATACAATTTTATATTATTAATTGGTTGCTGATAATACTCGTTTTAAGTTTTACTTTATTGCTTTGTTTTAGATTCTAAACGGACTGATGAATGTATTAATTTTACAATGATATGTGTTTTTTGTGTGTTTTTTTTTGTTTGTTATCACGTCTTAGAGTAGTAAAACTAGTAAAAGACCTATGATTTTTGACTTCAATCCCCCTTTGAAAAGAAAAATGAATCTAGTTGATACTTTGGGGGGTCAAAAGTAAAAAAATTTAAACCACTAAAAAAGTAACGGAAAAACGGGAATTTTTACGCATAACCAGTTTTCGACAAAATCGATTTTTTTTATTTTGCTGTAACTCAAAAACGAATCATTGTAAATATTTGAAATTTGCCAAATTCACCAAATGTTTATATTAACGTTATCTATTTACGATTAAATTTTCAAAATATTTTGACTTTTTTTAAGTCATTTATAGACAGTTGAATTTTCGATTTTTCTTAAGTTTTATTTTTTGAAATGCGTCTAAAAAAAAATTTAGCACACCAAAAAATTTTTAAAATTTAATACAAGGTTTATAATAAGTTGTACTTTGGTAATAAAAAAAATTTCAAATCATTAATCTCAATTTTTGTTTATAAGCGTTTAAAGTTCAGATGTTTATGAAATATGTCAAAATCACGAAAATTTGCAATAACATTTGAAGTTGAAAATTCATAACATTTTTGTGATTTATACCTAAGGTTAAAAACCCAATACAAGGTTCTCCATAACTTTTTCTTCAAATAACTGAAAAAAATATCTAGCGTCAATATATAAAACAATTTATGAGAGTATAACTTTAATTTTTTACGAAATCGCGTAAAATAACAATATATTACAATTTAAATATAGGTAATAATATATAATATATCCTACTAATTATCCTATAAACTGACAAATCATCTCCGTTCAGATTCATTTTTCGTATACAATGATATACCTGTCATTGCATTCAAATTTAACACCCCATTATAGTGACATACTCTCCATCTCTACTATACAGCAGAGCGATACCTACTTTCCCCCCCCCCTTTTTGTTAAATTAAAAATTGATTAACATTTAAGACGGACGAACAAAGATTGATTAGTTTGGTTTTATTAAAATAATATACAATTATTATTCATCGACACATTGAAGTGGAAGTTCGTACAGTGATAGACCAATATTCACTAATGAAAAAAATGTGTTTGTATTACGTTTAAAATATTTCAAAGTACAGTGTACATTTATACGAATTTTTTTCTTGCTTCACAACGCGCACGCCTGGGCACACATAAATACAACAAAACCCTCGTACGAACAATAAAACTATACGTGCATTTTACCGTATTGTTTCCTTCCACCTTGTACAAAACATTTACCACCGGGTCAGCACTTAAGAGTGCGTCACACCCGCATGTGTTGTCTCCGTCTTACAAGTACATAACATGGAAAATGTACGCTCAGCAGATCACATTTAGCTCCGTTAGTTTAAAAATTAGTGTAAATCGACCTATTATATTATAACTTGATGGTAAGAATCTTGATCTGTATTTGTATGTTAGTTTTTTTACGATAGTTTAATTATTTTAGCAAGTTATACGTATATAATATAGCGTAAATTAAAAATGCTCATTACTCATTTAAAAACTGAATAATCGTAAAAAACCAACATACAAACATAGATAATATTCTTACCATCAAGTTTTATAATAATATGTAGATTATCTTTAGTTTTTAAACTAACGGAGCTAAACGTGATCAGCTGAACGTAAATTTGATATGTTGCGCACGTATAAGACGGAGCAACACACCCGAGTGTTATGTCTCCTTAAATAACTACCGTCAAACTTCCCAAGTCCGTCACAGTATAAAATATAAGTAATACTTGTACTTATACAATAACTGATAAAAAAATTAGTTAATATAGAAATTTGAATTTAAGTGATAATGTGTATTAAGTATTATAATTTATAAGTTTACCAGAACTATACATACTTACATTCAAATATTGTACAGTATAAGTTATTAGCTATAACAATTACACTATTTTATTTTTACCTTACAAATATTATTTAACTTTTTTTTTTTGAAGATTTTAACTTTAACATACATACATTTTGTTGATAATTTATTTTTTTAATTATACTTTGATCCATCTAACATATACCTTGACAATTATCTTATTCCTTTTGCTACTACCGTTACCTATTTAGGCATTACCCTCGACACCAAACTGCGTTGGAGAGCTTATATCTCATCACTATCTTCCTTCACAACCCGTTGGTCAAACTGCCTCCAATACTATCCTTCCTCCTCTTGCGCAGTTACCTTGGTCCGATTTTTCCCCCTAAGTCGTCATATCACCAGTCTTTGGTCTAACCATTGGAATAATCTGCCAGCCCACTTTGCATCTAATTATAAAACTATTGTCCCCTGTGTATCTAATAAAAAAACTTGGTTTTATAACCTAGATTTACCAAGGTCTACCATTATCCGTTTTAACCGACTCCGTATGGTTCACTTGCTTCTTCCTGAACATACTTATAAACTTGGTCTAAACGATTCTACACTTTGTACTTTACATTCAACCGAAAGTGTCTGTGACATCTCTCATTTATTATTTGATTGTCCCTCATTATATACCAAGCGTACGTCTTTAATTAATTATATTAAGTCTCTAAGCATTCCACCCACTCTCCCTTCTATAATTAATACTAAGGATGAAACGGTCATTAAAAAAATAATTAACTTTTTATTAGAAGCTGGCTTTGCAATTTAAGGTGGTTATATTATCTAGCTTTATATTACTTAATTTATATTCCTTTTTCTAGTTATCAATCTTTTATTGTTTATATTTATGTTAAGACTTTATTTTCTTGTATATTTATATCTGTATATTTGTATAATTGTCGGGCTAATATAGTTTTATACTAAGAGATAATAATAAAAAAAAAAAAAAACGCCTAAGTTATATAAAACGATTAATTTATTTTTAAACTATTAACAAAACATATAATAACCGTTCAGCTTTAAGTAGATAAGTACTGGTCACATATTTTTAAATTTCGTACAATATTTTGTACGTGACACAGGTATTTTAAAGTAACACGAAGTAGATCGGACGTAGACACGATTGTCGCTATAATCAGATGTTACATGTGTTATATACTCTTTCGGTTAAGGCCAAAAGGTATATATATGTTGTAAAAGAGTTCGTTCACTTACGGGTTGTATTCAAAACACTACACAAAATCTGTTTAACTTTAAGAAAATATTTTATTAATTATTTTATTATAAGAATATTTTAACAACACAGTATTATACGAATCGGCTACTTATTCACGACTAACTCTTGCTTATTCTACGTTCTTGTCTTGGCGACGCAGTCGCTTGCAAAAAATTACACATATTGCTTACACTACTATATTATTGTATAATATGCTTACTAATCTAAAGTGTGTGTGCACGGGTTCCTAACACATGACTCCAAAGTATATATATTATGATGCCCATGAACTCTACATTAAACATGCACACTTAGATCATTATACCATGGATGGAGCCACAACGTATTATAACGTATTATTTTAAAAAAATGTTGCCAGTATAGCGACGAGTCTCTGAATTAGATGATCGATGTGCGCACGCGCAATGCAACTTCTCGCATATTTATCCACAGATAAATTAAATTGTCCATTGTACCTATGGATAATTATGCGAGGAGATGCATCGCGCGTGCGCACATCGATCACCTAATTCAGAAACTCGTCGTTGTATCGGCAACAAAATAATACGCTGTGGCTCTATCCATAGCGTATGATCTAAGCATGCATATCATAAAGTACATACCTACGCGATATGATTAACTGCTGACCGATACAATAATATATTCATTATTCGCACACAATTAACTTTAAGTTTAAGACAATAAGACGTATGCCTTATTCGCTAATAAAAACCACGTGAGACTGTAAGAATGGCAGTTCAGTATGGAATGTGGAGTTTAGACATTATTGAACATCAATACATTTCATTTCACCTTTGATTATAAAATAGATGATAATAGCTTATCGTTTTTTTCTGCCACAGACGTGTCTAGGAGTCAGTAGTAATAATGATATGTCAATTCATTCAACGCTATCTATTTATCGGCAGCTATTATAGGTACAATTTAAGTCGCCGAAAATCCATCTATCTGTCTATTCTATAATGAATGTTTTAACCTACGTATTATTATACGTATTTAACTGTGATTAACTCCAACCACTTTAGTTTGGTGTAGGTGAAATGTATTTTTTTAAATAATTACAGTTGTATTTAAATATTGGGATTTTGATTCGGTGTTTATTAACTTTTAATTTTCGGTTTAGGTGTTCTATTAGTCAAGTTAAATTTTAAGAGAAAAACTAATTCGAAGCATATTAAATGAAATAAAAATATAGCCGCAAATATAAATTGAAGGGCTCGTTACCAATTCAGATTTTTTTTAATAATACTTATCTATTATTATTTAGAATAGGTATTAAGTAGGATTTATTTTTAAATTAAATTGTATTTATTGGTTTTTTTAGCTTTTATATACAATATGATAATATACAACCACAGATATAAATATATATATATATATATATATATATATATATATATATATATATTATATATCTGTGTATACAACGTAGATCAACAACAAATAAACTGATTTGAGGATTAATTAAAAGAAAGTGAGATACCTATAATAAAATAATATTTACAAAATTAAACATATATTTAATATTGTTTTATTTATACACATTCCATTTTTTTATAAGTTTATAAAAATAACATATTTTTATTCAAAAACACAAATTAGGTACAATTATATTTCATAAATAATAGTAAATATATTCATTGTATACCTATTTATACTATAGAATGTATGTTATAATATTAAAATAATACAAAAATATACATGAATAAATGAAAAAGTTAAATTGAACCAAGTATGATCGTGGGTAAACATTAAATCACAGACGAATATTAAGAAGCAAAATTGGAAGAATTCGATAGTATAAATTGTCCATTTTAAAACATGCAATCGTCATCGACGACCCGGAAAAGGGAAACAAAGTAAATTCAAAGATTTTTAAGACTAGACCGTTAAAAAAAAATTGGAAACTCCGATCAATCACGGTACACAATTATAATTTATAAATATGCGTAGGTAACATTTATGTTTAGGGACGCTTCTTTAAAAATTTGTTTTTACGAAATTTCTTGCAATTACCTAGGTAACAGTGATATTTATTAAAAATGCTTTCTAAAACGTTGGCAGTTTTGATCAAGATATTTGAAGGATGAATAAAATTGCCTTTTGAAATGCATTCTATCCAAATTTTACATGAAGACGGCCCCTCCTTTCCTGGTTGACCTAAGCGAGGATTCTTGTTATAAAATAAACGAATAAAAACTTCAATGTTTATTAAACGCAATAATAATGTGATGAAGTATATAAAATATAATAATTATGTCAGAAATAAAAGAATAATTAAAGTTCAACATAAATCTTATTTTTAAGTTTTGAACATCCTTACACCGATTAATGAACAATGAATCGAATAAATTTTAAATCATAGAAGTGCACAGCTAGTACATATATATGTATTTACAAAAATATATATAATAAAATAATAAAATTGCCTATAGTAAAAATTATTTTCAAGAGCACGAAACACATAAAGTGAAACGTATTCAACAGCCGATTAATATTATCATATTATAATTGAATAGGCGGGTACTTGATTTTTTTCAAGGGAAATAAACAAAATGAAAACTCGGAAAATGTGTCAGATGAAAACAAGACTACTAGGCGATTATAATCAGATTTTAATCATATGTAATAAATACATATAATATTCTAAATTAAAAATAGTGCTCATACCAACACATCGCGCGCAGAAACAGCGGCACTAGCTGCACCGTATTTCGAAATTGGTTATCTGAGGGGATTGTAGGGTTTGGACCCATGTGCGCTATTCGTGTCGGATACAATTGATCATAATATATCGAAAACAAGTATAGTAGATATTCCATCACAGTCACGAAGTCTTTGACTACATCTTCAACACATCAGTTCTTTCATCCGTACCATAATGTATTTTAAATGATCTTCAATAGTGTTTTCGATGATTTCGTTGAATATAATACAGTTATTAGTTAGTTATTTTTGATATTTGACTTTGTGTCTATATTAAAAAGCTGGCGCCTTGAACTCTAATTTGCAAAATAAACTATTTAAAGCGAACATTGCTCGACACCTTAATCGAGAAATTCGTAAATATCCCAGATTGACGTGTACGGTAGCATCGTTTATTAATAAATACTTACTTAGTTATCTACCATCACAATTTTATTCGGCCATTAATATTAAGATTTCGTACCTATTTTTTATTTTGAAAACTCTTATTATTGATCCATTATCAACATAAAGATATAATTATAAGATATATATATATTTTTTATAATAATTTAACGTGGATTTCGAGTACTTTCATTTGTACAAATTTGTACTTTACCTATTCATTTTATACATTTAGATATTTATTTTTGAAATATATTTTACTTCTATCAATTTAACTCAATGGATATTTTTCTAGTAAAACGATTTAATTTTTTTTAATTTAATACGGTGAGCAACTGATCATAGGTATTATTATTATAATGTTATGTTATAAATTTAATTAATATTACTAGTGTATAATATAATATTTTGTATATTAAGGTATATTACTGTTACAGTGCCACCCAAACCTTTTTTTTTTTTAAGGAAAATAAGAATTTATACGTTGAGTTGAGTATCTATTCAACAAAATTGGTTATGATTTTTGTTACAATTCAAAAACAAATAACTGTAGATACTTGGATTTTCATCAAATGTGTCTACTATCATTTTCTACTGAGGCGATGAAACTCAAAATATTTTAACTGTTTATGAGGTACCTAGGTATAAATTCTAAGAGTTTTTATTTATAATTTTTTTTTCTATTTTTGTTAATATATATTTATGATGTGGTAATGGCAAGAATAACTAGCACAATGACCAGGTCAAAATTTTGAATAAAGTACCTATGCAGTTCCAGTCAACAATTCATTATAACTGATGACCGTACTCAGATCAACAATCACTGGACTAGAAGTCAGCAGCATTGCAGTAGAAGATAATCTTATATCCATTGTGAACCACATCTGGGTCCTCATAATCAGCCTAGCTAACACTTTTGATCAAGCAGCACAAACTTTAGTTGCAGTCAAACCTCTTAGTGTTTAACAAACAAGTTCTTATTATTAATTGATTACAAACCGTACAACACCTACACATCAATCTTTCACAAAAAAAAAATTAATCATGTAACTTTCATCTATTGGTTGTATAGTATCTTGAACTATTTTCCAACAGTAATGTCTATAATATAGCTACATTGATTATTTGAAATAGGTAATTGATAAAAAAAAATTGTTGAGTGCTATAGATATGTAAATATCAGAAATTTGATGACTTTATGTTGCTACCAATAATTTAATGAAATGCAAATCAAATCCTTGATTGAGAAATCATTTTTTTAATGTATACAATTAATTTAATCTAATATCATAGATTAAATAATAATATAGTTGACAAGTACTTTATCGATACATCTATCAATTCATAATTTAACACATAATATTAAAAAATATAAAGTATCAAAATTAAATATACTCCTTTTTAAAAGGAATTAAATACATTTATACAAAAGAACTATTGAAAAATAATCAATACAAAAATATTTTGATATTTTTGTATTGATTATTTTTCAATTGGTTATAATGGTTATGAAAGAATAAGACTTGCAAGAACACAACAAAATATGTAAATATTAGTATAATTTACAAAAATATCCATAAAAATGTATAAAAAATGTAATTAATCTTAACATTAAAACATAAACATATTCTATTAAATCAATAATTAATTTAAGGTATTCACAATATTATCTAAAAATGCATTATATTTGTGTTTATATTTTTTTAGATCTAAAATTTGTATACAACAATTTTGTCTTTTATAGAAGAATGCGCATTGTATAACAAATTTAGTTGTTTAATAAATTAATATTATCTAATAGATGAGTCTATTGGACGATACATCCATTCTGTTGATTCTATAAAATCAATTTCTTTTTCTAGTTCTTTAAGTCTTTTTGCGTGTTCTTCGACATTAATAAGGTCGATTCCAATTTCATTCATCTAAAAACATACAATCAAATTATTTATAAATTAAGAGTTTAGACATCAAGTTAAGTACAAGATTACTTAAAGTGTACATTGGTAAAGTAGTATGAAGTATACCTTTTTAAATTTAATAATTTTGATTCAAAATTAAGTAATAAATTAAAATGAAATAAAGTTAATTTTTTTTCTGAATATTATTTGAATATGCCTGATATAACTACAAAAGATCATAGACCCACTAAAACAAAAATAAATCAAAATAAATATTATAATGACAAAACATTGTTGTATCTTTTCACATTGTATCTAATAAAAATTAGGTTATACAAACATTAATTTAATGATTATAATACACATACAATAACAGTAACAAGCAACATTAAAGATTAAAATATGAAATCAGCCCAGTTATTCTTTATAGCCTCCATTTCCCAAAATAGATTTTTAATTTTAATTAATAGTTGAAAAAAAAATTATATCATAAAATATAAAATGAAACATATAATTACTATTTATAGTATATTTAATTTATTATTGATTATTAAATAGTAAATTAAATATAACTTTTAGGATTTAATAATTAACTTAACATATTATACATAAATATATTTACCTGGCCTTCAGTTTCACATGGTTGCTTTTATGAACAAAAAAAAAAAAAAAATATATATAAGTTAATGACTATACTTCATAATTTATAATACATAAATTGTATCAATAATAAATATATAAATATAAAGATTATTTTTCAATAGCCTAGCTTATGAAAAATACTTATTGAACACAATTATTAATAAAGTAATATACAATGAAATACAAATTTAGTGTAAACATTTTTTCGTAACTCATACTATAACTATTTAAAACATAATTAAAAAGCAGTTTTTACTACTTTGTTTGAGCTGCGCTTAAGTTATTTAAAGTTATCCAAACTTTTAATAAAATTAGTATAATCTGTTATATATATATCCAATAAATAAAAGCTATAGAAAAAGAACTGCAATTTTTCACTTTGTATATTGACAGTTTATGAACTTAAGCAATTTTCTATTACACATATTAACAATATAATTTAGTGTTCTATATAAGTTGCTTTTAATACTTTTACTTTTTAAATAATTATAACCAATGAAAGTTTATATTAAATAAATATTGACAGATTTGTAATAATTTAAATATTTTAAGCAGTTACTGTAGAACATATAGATAAATACTTCCTGATAAAAGTATTGTAATGAGCTATAAATACCTAGTTTTAATAGTTTGGTTATAAAATATCAAGTATGTGTAGATAAATACAGACAAAATATTTTGTCATCATCTTTTTAAATTTAGCATCAACCACACTTCGTTCATTCAATTTTAATAAAATGCATATTACTCAACAAATAATCACGTTCAAAGTTGTATAATGGGTGAATATTCTCAAATATTATTTTCCCATTTGATAGACATAATAAATATCATGGGGTTAAAAAAGGGGAAATTGGCTGATGTAGTATCTAGTACATACATTAAGTTTCACCACAAACGTTGGCTAATAACAATACTTTGAACATCAACAATATACAAGAGAATAATCTTAATACTAATTTATAACATTAATATTGCTTTGTTGGCAAAAGGACCAAATAACAATAAACATACAATTAAAATAATTTATAGAAGTAAGATTATATATCATGAAAATAGGAGTAAGAAGTTTTTATTTTTTTATTTATTTAAATGCATTACATCTAATAAGATAAAGTATTATTTATCTTGAAATTTTAAATTTTTTTTAATTCTGAGCGGAGCCTTATACATTCTAATGAATATATTCATTTTACATAAAAATGTATATATTTTGTCACTTTTATTTTTATCATCACTTATTGAGACAATATAAATGCTTCAAATGGAGTGCTTTCTGGTAGCAAATTGGTAGGTCAATACTTGGGAGGTTAAAAGTTGAAAAGTAAAAAATGGGAATTTTAGAAAAAACTAGCACCTGACAAAATAACTCTTATTTTTTTAATGTAACTCAAAATGAATAACCATGTAGATGCTTGAAAATTTCTGTAATTATAATATCATTTTCTATATAAAATAACATTTTGACGTGTTTTAAGCTATTTAGTCATTTCAATTATCATTTTTTTTTTTTTTTAAATGTTGATAAAAAAAACTTGAAATTTTAGTACAAGATTTTGTATAAAATTTTTTAACAATAAAAAAAATATACTGATAAGTTATATTTGATTTTTATATATTGGATATTCATCCGTAAAATAACTATTTCACCTAAATTAATTTTTATATTTTTAGTAGTTAAAAAACAAATAACACAGAAATTAAAATATTCTACCAAATATTTATATTATTATTTCACTATGGTATAATTTTATAAATATTTTTTTATTTTTTTTTTCTATAAATGTCAAACAAATTTTGCTTTGACAAAAAGTTTAAAAATGTAATGTAAGAATATTCAATAATGTATGATTTATGTTAAGAAATATTTGAAATTAACTAGTCAAAATCCATGAAAGTTTGTAAATTTTGAGTTTTTTTTTTTAAATTTTTAAGTTCAGTTAGACAAAATTAAATATTAAAACTAAGAATAATACTTTTAATTATTTTGTTATAATTTGAAATTTTTAACGTATATTATTATATTTTAAATAATGACATTTTTAAATACAATATTAAAGCCAAAAATAAATTCAAACTATTGTATTACTAATAGTACAATAAATAAAATAAAAAACCAATACAAATGTATAAAATATACTAAGTAATATAGAGTATTATAGACTGACAGATCATCTAAATTATAATTACCAATTTTCAACCCCTTTTTTGTTTTGGGTATTATTTAATGTTTTTTTTTTAGTTATACAAATACAATGTTAAGTCATCATCGTGTATACTGATTATAACATTTTAAATATTGTAAATTTATGATATAGTATTAAGTTATTTCAATAGTAATTAATTATAATCATAAAATTTATCCAAAATATTTATTTAATAGAAAATTTTTTTAATTTAATTTAATTTACCATATTTATGTGAATTAAAATGATTAGTTATATAACAAACTAACGTATTAAGCCAGGCAAAAATGATCAAAGAAATATATTATTTTTCATTTTGAATATTGGTTATAATTAATTTTATACACATAAAATCAAAAATCATAAGCTGACAATTCTTTTTGTTAAGGGAACTTGCAAATTTCTAATCAATGTCAATAGGATTAAGGATTCAAAAAATATCTTTGTAAAATTGTAAATATATGATAAAAATATTGTCAACTTTTAGGAGCAAAATTATTTCCATGTATAATAATGAATACATTTTTCTTTTATAATATTTTTATACCAATATACATATCATAAACCATTTAATTTAGTCAAATTATTTTATTATTTTTGTATAAATATTATTATTTAATCTCATGTTATTGATACATATAGTTGGATAACGTCCATAATATTGTCATTAGCAAAAAGCTGTGGTTAAACTTTAACTGTATGGTAGGGGGCAGTGTATACGAGTACAATGGACATTATGCATGCAGTCATCTGTTTGAATACTAATACCGTACAAAAAATACAACTTTGTACTCTCTTTGCTTCCAATTGCTTTATATACCATCTCCAGGCCAACTCTACATGGAGTGATGTCCACACATGTGAAAATTCTCTAGTAAACACACTAACTATCTTAAGTGATAAGACATTGACAAATACCAATTAAAGGTAAGCCAAGCATTGTCCATAACCCATAACATGATAACATATACATGATGGCATTTTCAACATTTTAATTATAGAGGGAATAGATAAACTGATTGCAATGTTTGCAACCAAGTTATAATTCCTCTTCTTTCACCACCAACATCACCACAATAACAATAGACAATACATATAAAATCTTAAAAAATATTATTTTTTCCTATAGAGGTCTCAAATTTCAAAAAAAAAAAAAAAAATTGATATTAATAAATGTAAGTATATCAAATTTTTTTGATTTTTGAAACATGTCATCAAGAACTTCTTTGGAATCGATATCCACTGTCTTATGAATGGTTAACAATTTTAATCAATTAAGACAGTAAGGTCTAAAAATTGATGTTAAATTAGCGAAATTAATATGTCATATCATTAAATTTATTCCTCGCTAAATGAAAATATCATCTTATGAATAATTAGTAAATATAGAATGCAAAAAACAAACATTTATGACTGCTTATTGAACTTTATGATTCTTTCAGTATTACATGTATAATTATATGTTTGTCATATTTTTAGTTTCAAATGTCTTATTCAATATGTAACAAGTTTTTAAATTATAGATATTCAAAAAAATATAAATGGAAAAAGTATTGATTATCACTTGGTTATAATTTCCAACTGATAGTAAATGCACTGAAAATTTAAATATACTCCAATATTAAAAGCACCAGTTATTTGGAATTATTAAAAAAGGTCATGCTGCAGGGGGGGGGGACCTATCATCAATCATATCCTCAAGTGTGACATGAACATATTATATTTTATTTAGTTTTCATTATGAGAAAATACAATTTATAATTGCTCCTGATCAAACAACATAAAGCCATATTCTGATATGTTTTATTAAATTCAACTAATACCTGGACTAATATGAGTATTGGTGATATTAAACTCTCTGTGTTTTCTTGATTAGTGGTTGATTTATCAAGAGACCAGCTCTCTCTAATCAACTCCTTTAAAATTGATTCCGTTTCAGAATTTTCAGAACTTGATTTATCACCATATGATGTATTGGATGATGCTGTAGATGACCATGATGTATCATCCATATTATCGTCAATTATTGGTTCCAACTTGCAAATAACATCATTTGAATAGCTCGATTCATCATCAATCATTTCAGATTCTTCATCAGATGAAATTTCTGATTCTTCAGTAGTTGTATAATCTAAATCTCGCATTGAACATGAATTATCAAAAGTATATGGCATGATTTGTGAAGTAGAAGCTGATGATGTTGATGCTGTTGATGTAGATGCTGTTGGGATGTCACTCATGGTTCTGGTCAATAAATTCTAAAAAAAAATTATTAGTTAATCAGTTATTCATGAGATTGATCTAAGAACATTCATTTTCAAAAAGCATATTGAAACATCCTTCAGCCATTAAGTGCATCATTAATATATAAATTATTTAATAGATAGTTAAAAACTTTAATAATTTAGTCTTGTAAAATTTTAAAAAATTATTTATAAGATTAAGATTAATTATAATATAAAATTAAAATTAAAAATAATGAATATTAAATTCAAATATTTTTATTAAATAATTTCATAAACGTTTTGAAAAAAAAAAAATGCATGTTGATTATAGGATGTTCAATTTTATCAAAATAATTTAATTTTTAAGTATTATCTAGAATTTTAAGGAATAACATAATAATATTACCATTACATATATTTCATGTTAATCTGTAATTAAATGTGAGATTATCTATACAACTAAGCTTGTTATATTTTATCAATTTGTTTTTTTACATTTATTTTGGAATATATTAATATATGGTTATGATAAGTAAAAATATAATAACATATATAATTTTTAAAATATAGCCATACTTCAGTAACACTTTAATTATTAAATATATTAATTTAATTTAATTCTTTAAATATGCTTTGTAATAATAATATACAGTCAAACTTAGTTAAATCAATGTTGTAAATGCCTCAAACTTTTTTTTCAGTCTCTAGACTTTTTTATTTAAATAACATAAAAATAAAAGTTTTAAACTCAAATATAAAGTGCAAATTTTATTGAAATCAGTAATATGAAGGTTATTCTAGTATGTATTTACATTGTATAATTACTATACAAAATAAAGTAATTTATGTTATTGTTACTGATTAATCTAACACTCATTAATGACTAAATAGCATAAAATTAGTTAATTTTTGAAAAACAGCAAGATGTTATTGATGATTTCTTTTAGTACTTAATAACCAAACAATTTGCTATTCATAATGCAATCAATAGCAAAAATTTCTAAACAAACATGAACATTTTTTTTAAATAATAAACTATTCATAGTAAAATAAGTATGAATGCACCTATTAATATGTATAAATAAGAATTTAAAAATAATGAATAATATTAAAAATACATATTATGTCCTTTTATTTTAAATACAATTTTATACTTAGATTTTTATATTTTTTGAATAACATGCATTTATTAGCTGGCCCCTTCAACTACAAATTAACCCAGTTTGACTCTATACTATAATATGTTTTATTTTACTGTACACCTATTTTAATTTCAGCAAGTAAATGTATTAAACATAAAAGGTAATTATAGTATTCTTAAATAAATATGACTTACAATTTATATTTTATTTATGTTAAAAGAAGATATCATAAAAGAACTAATTAGTAATAAAGATAAATACAATTGAAATAAAAAATGTCAATGTATTGCTTATTTAGAAGCACTGCAGTATTTATTTTTAAATTTACAATTTATATATATTTAACAAGATGATTAGCGATGCAACAAATCTTGATTTAAGTAATTTAACCAAATCCAAAGAAACTTTATTATATTTTAATTTTGTCAGAATTAAGTAAATTTATTCAAAATAAAACCTAACTATATAAATATTTATTAATTGAATTCATAAATATACTTAGTATTTACTGAAAATAAATCTAATAAGTATACTTTATTTTAGTTCAATAATTAAAATCGTGGTGTATTATATAATATACTGTAATTGAAATAAACAATTAGTATGTTTGTTTAAGTTTATAAATCAATCAATTTATCACATCATCAAGAAATAAATATTTTCATAGGGCGTTATTTGTCATTTTTTTTAAATATTTATTTTATTTTTGATATAATATTTTATACTCATACACAAAAAGGACTAAGTAAAATAATATTTTTGATGAAATTTCGTCAACAATATTATTATACATATTACCATATCAAACACTGAATAACTATGTTACTATACATCTAAAATATAAAAGGTAAGCAAGAATAAAGAAATTTAGTTTAATCTCAAAATAAAAATCCAATTTTTGGTTTAGAAATTTAAAAAAGTTTCATAATTTTAAAACAATAACATTTATTAATATTATAGGCTATTTATTTATTGATTTATAAAGTATTCACAGAATTTATTTTAATTTCATTGTTTTGGATTCTTATTTTGATAAAAGAATTTAAATTTGATATATTTTAGTTTAAAATTAACTAAGAAGATCCCAAAATGAAAAAGTGTTAGACTAAAGGCCTATTTCATAAAATATCAATATTCATTTAAACTTAATGTAGTGTTAGTATTATAGTACTCAGTTTCAAGTAAGGATACTAGAACAATTATATTTTACTATTTACGTTAAATTTATGAAGGATCCAATCAAATAAGGATTGCTTTAATGCATTGGAACATTTTTTGATACATCTATATCCATTTGATAGCATTTCCATATAACCAAACTATGTTGCCTATCAACGATAACAAAAAATAATAACATTAATTGTGATTTAATTATTAATATACAACTTTTGTATTTCTCTTATTTAATATTAATTAAAACACACCACCAGTGGTAAAAAAACAAAATTAGAAAAGTTACATTTTTTTGGAATTATTTTTAAGATTAAGATGTTTTTATAGAAATCATCATTGAATTTTTAATTTAGAAAAATGTAGGTAATTACAATGTTTTAAATAAATGAATTGTTTAAATTTATTATTAAATTATAATCCATAAGTAATTACGTATAATTCATAAGTAGATACAATTTAATTAATAGAATAAAAATTACTTTTTTCTAATATAATATTTCAAAAAATATATTTAAGATTTAATTTGAATTTAAATATATAAAAAAAAAAACCAGTATAATAATTGGGTAAATTATAGATGAAAGAGGCATTTGATATACCAAATAACTTTCTAAAATCATATGTCTATTTAATACTTTAAATGTCAGTCTATCCAAACCAAAATTTTTACTGGTGGTAAGTGTTGATTATAACATAGGTCATTCATAAATTTATAACTAATAATATTTAACTCGACTTATTAAATACATTTCTTATATATATATAGTATATAGCTAAAATAAAATATGTAGTTTAATGTTGTAGAACAAAATGTTCCTACATACTAATAACACACACTATATACTAAATAAAATAAATATTAAGTATAGGAATAATAAAACCAATATTTCCAAGTAATAATGTTAAGATCAGAGTTAGGATTTTATAGCATTTGTAAAAAATATTTAAAAAAGCGTATTCCTAATAAGATAATTAAAAATAGAAAAGTAAGCTTAAAATGTGTTTCATAATTCAAAGAACTAAAATTGGAAATTTAATTTTGCATTCTAAGCAATTTTTAAAATTGAATGCTTTTTTTGGTATTTTAGAGATATTTTTGAATTGTTACCTATTTTTAATAAAAATTGGTCAAATTTTATGAAAAAACATTTTAATAAATGTATTTTTAGGTAATAATTAAACAGATTTTAAAAGCAATTATAAAGTGTAGATATACTATACTAAATAGATTGATTACACTAATATAACACAAGCAACATGAATCATTTTGTTCCAATTTTAAACTTGTGTTAAAAAGTTAAATAATATGTTTCTGATGTTTTTTTTTTGTATATTTTTAGCATATACTTAGCAATATTTAAGGTAATATTATAATGCATTTATATGCAATTTTAAGTGCTATAAAATCCCAACCACGGTTACAAATTATAATTCTAGATATTATATTTATATATATTTTTTTACACAGATAAATATAGTTTTGAATTGTACACAATTCAAAGTATTATTATAAATTAATTTTATAAGTAATTTAAATTATTATTTAATACAAAAAAGTAAAATAATTGATTAATATAAAAAGGTCTCTAGAGCTGAATATCAGAAAAACAAATTTCTATAGTGTTGGAAACCCATTTATTTTAATTTAATTTTGATAATTAAAATTAATTTCCCCAAAGTCACTTTTTTAATAAATTAATAGATTTTTCCAAGCTATAATATTAACCCTACAATAATAATTAATAATGAATACATCAATCAAACACATGTAATGCAATAAATAATGCTAAAACATTGTGATTATAACTTTAAAGTAGAGGGTGAATTTTTATGTAATTACATATTTATTTCCTCTTCATAGTTTTGAATATTTTGTCAGTAATCTTACAAATCATAATAGTTTGAAATTACTCGTGAAATGTTTAATGCATATTTCTACATATTTAATAGTTAATTATTTTTAAAAAATTCAAAATGTATTGCATTGAATTAAAGCAAAATTAAAAAAAAAAAAATTAATCAAGTAGAAAAATCAGAAGTTATAGTTATAGTTTGTAGGTGGTAATATTGTCATTGAATTAACATTTTATATACATACATTCATTTGTAATTTTTAGTGATAGCTGTAAAGAAACTAAAAACTTAAAATATGACATTACATAAAAGCATTTCAATAATTGATGAAATAAAATAAATGTATATATAATTGCTTCAAATATGTCCCAACCACTTTAGTTGATGTCAAACGATCGTTTTCTGTATTTAAAAATATGTTTACAGAAAACATCATACCTTTACTAAAGAAAAATTAGAAAACTATATGTTTATTCATTTTAATAATAAATAAAATATAAAAAAAATATATTAGTATATAAATGTATAATACCTTTTTTACTTTTTTTAAATATAATTACCAATATTAATATTTTTATTAATATTGTAAAAATATGTCATATAAATAATTAAAATTTCCTTGTGTGTTTATTGCATATTTTCTATGGATTTGTATATTTGTTGCATATTTTTACAATTTTAACTGCATATTATATGGGATATTTTGACATTTTTTAGTGCATAAAAATCCACACTCTATTTATAAGCGATATAAAAACTAGCTCATAATATTAATGTAGGTACTGTAAAAGGAAATAAAATTAATACACTGCAATGTGAGAAAAATATTTTTAAAAATAAAACTGAAAATTTTAATAAGGTTTATCTATAAAATTGATGTAATATTTAGTTCAAAAGTTAATTTAATCAAATTAAATATTTTTATAAGGTTTACCTTTATCTACATTGATTCATTTAAATCAATAAAAAAATGAATATATTTTATGAAAGTCTATTAGTAATGAATAATGAGATAAAATAAAGAATTTTCAGTGACCGGTATATAGTACATACATGTGTAATAGCATTAGCTTTACAATATACAAAACAATGGGAAAAATAATTAAAATTAAATGTGCATGGTAAATACAACATCCTCTCTCAACAACTAACACAAACAAAATTATAATTGTTGATTTTTTTGTATATCACTGCTTAATTGTAAATTCTAAAACCAATGATAATGGAAATAATTATTTACTAATATTTTGTAGGTTTATTTTGAAAAACTCACAGGTACAATTTTTGAATAAAATAAAAGTACTTACAGACAAGTTAATACACTAGAATTGTATAGAACTTTCAAATTGATTCCTCTTAAAATATATAAACTAATTATTTTTGCATGCAAATTAAAATTAAGGCAGCGTCAATTACATGTAAGCCTAGAGATTAAGAATATAAAAGTTCTTAAATATTAAACATATAATTTTATTTATTTCATAATTATAAAAGGAGTTGGTTCAATTTACGGTAAATTAATAACAATGTCATGTTATAAAATATGATGTCAAATATAGTTAAAATAATAATAAAGTAAAATATTATGAATATAAAATTATTTTTGAAAATAATTTAAATAAAAAATTATCAGAATAATCACTACCTATAACAATATTATTTTTTAATTTATTTGTCCATATATTTTTATTATATAATTTTTATTACCTAAAAAGCTCACTATACCCGAAAACAAATTTTCAAATTTGTAAATTCAGTAAATAAATTAAAAGTTCTAGTTCTAGTTCACTTTCATGAGATATATTAAACTGGCTTATCCAACTATAATTTTATTTTATACTTAATTAGTGTACTTGCATATCATTAAAAACTACACTTACAAATTTTTGTAATAAAAAAATGACATAGGATTGTTCTTGATATCTACTCGTACGAGTGTGCGGGACAACTTAATAGGCCTTGATAAAAATATGAATTTGGTTGTTGATCCATGAGCATCTGTAAATACAATGTTTGACTACACACATACTTAGAATTAGTCTATGCATTTCACTCATTGAGTCCATTGATTGGTGTTGAATACAAGACCAATCTACACATCTAAAAATAATTTAAAATAATCTATCGTCCGATAGAGACAAATCATACTACATAATGAATATATTGAAGTTGACATTGTAACAATTTTTCTCATTCAAAACGCATAGAAAATTTTAATTCTCACACGAAGGCACAACAACACAATAATATTCTAATGATAACATAAAAATGTACAAGAACATTATTGAGCCCGCGCTCCGCAAAACTGTAAAAAAAATCAAGTACGGGTATCTTATATAATATTACTACTAAAACATACATACTTATAATTCCGGTTTAAGTAACGTGATGGTCGAGTTCGGTTACAACGAACCCAATGTTATTTATCGGTCAAAAGAAATCAACGATTTTAAATCGTGTCGAATCTTGATAAAAGTTGGGTATATGTTAATAAATGCCGTCACGATAATCAATATATTAGTAATAATTAAATATATGTATATTATACTTTATACGTTAAGGTTCACTGAGAATAGCAATATGAAGTTGATTAAAGTTTTAGCAGTTAAAATATTCACGAACGACTAGTGAACGATTGACGACTAATTTGATAAGATATCGGAAACGATAAGACGAATGACCTTAAATCATAACATACAAAAGATCTAATGACGATTATAATCACAGAATCGTGATGGACCGTACATATGAACTAAGAATTATGATAATAAATAATAATATTAATGATGTATTATTTTGAGTTCATGGTCCGTCATCCGTGCCGCACGTAATATTGAAAATATTATTATTATTATCACAGGTGATGGGCTTCCAAGTGCTAATGCGGTAAGCATTCAGTCAAGATATCCAACAGTCAAAACACCCATATCGAAATAATTTTCAACCGCTGTTATCAAATAGATAACCGTGTTTTTAACGCTTTTACGTCGATATTGATTTTTATAAGGACTCGACGCCAGGAAAAATATTCTAGTCTATACGAATATAGCCTAGCATTTGATGTATCCAGGGCCGTCTCTAGGGCAGGGCAAGCGGAGCCCTTGACCCCGGTTTCGTATAGATACAATGAAAAAAGTCAAGTTTACGAGCAAAAAAAAAAAATGTACATATCATTTTTTTTCATTTAAAATTGTTAAAGAAATGGTCACCAGCTCAACTATAATCTCTATAGAAAAAGAAATTGCTGACCAATTAAAATATGATGATATTATTGATCAATTCGCGAATTTAAAAAGTAAAAAAGTAAATTTTTAATACATTTTTATATTGTACCTATTACTATATTTTATATTTATTGTTTTATTTTGTCAATATTATTATGTATTATATTAAGTTTGATTATATGACATGTTGCGTTATTAATTTATTTACTTATTCACTTAAGCGTAACTAGTTGTTTAAATTAGGGGGGAGGGCTTGATTCCTAAAAATGTTCAATAGTAAATTTTTTTTAATTACCTAAATTATTATTTATTGTTTCTATTGACGTTTACAACTGACTTGAATAATTATTCGTTTACATGAAACATTATATTTTTTTATATTGTACCCAATCAAAAATAAAGTTATTACTAATATGTTTATAAGCACATTCATAAAGTAGGTAACAACTAACAACTTTGTTAGTTTTTAGGACAGTAGGTGCCAAGCGTAGATTGTCATTGAGTAGGTCAATGTAATTGTAATAGATGCAGTTTTAAATTTGAATTTAATAATAAATCATCGCATAACAAAAATGATTTTGAGCGGAGACAGTCTGTCATTGTTTTATTATAAATTTATACTTACTGCTATAATCGTAATTTATTTTATTATTAGTAATATAGTATAGTTTCGATTAATTATTGTCAAGAACATTGCTTTTATGATTATATTACCAATTACGACTTACCATAGAACCATTTGAATAGGTATATGTTATAAATAGGAACAACGATTTTTGTCAAAATTTGAACTTCAAACGAATATAAAAATATGTGTGTTTTTTGTGTTTTAAATTTTCTAAAGGAAAAACTTATGTGAGAACTTATATTATATTTTTATGTAACAACTTTTTAAAAAATACTGAATATTTTTAAATGTCAAATGCATTAAGCTTAAATCAAATCTTTTATGAGTACAGACAATAATGATTTAAGTAATAAAATGTTTATATGATTAAAACTTTTTGAATTATACAAACACTTAAATAATTTGATGAAAAATCATTATTTTATGCGTAAAAATCCCATTTCAACATTTTAAAATGTGAACTTCAAATAAATTTTTATATTGCATTTTTTAATTTTTTGGGGGATTTATTAAAAAATGTATACAATGAACCTTGCAATAAATGTAAAAGTTCTACTAGGTAATAAAAATTGAAAAAAACAATAAAATAATTTAGAAATTTTCTTTAAACGCTTGATATAAAATCATAAAAAACAAATTATGACTATGCATTATGTATATTCTATTTCTAGTATTTTTAAATTGCTATAAGGAAATCTTAATTATGTATTATATATAACTTAATTTTCAAGCTATTAGAATAAACCTAAAATGTTTTATTAACAATTTAAAAAAAAAGAAAAATAGGTAACTGCTTTGCTGTTTATAATATATTTATATATTATTTGCTTCATACATAGTTATACTTCAAAATTTCAATATACAAACACTAATTTATGTGCTTCATAGATTAAATCTATTAAAAGATAATTAGTAATAAGCATCAGTTTTCCTAATGGCTCTAGATAATATAATTTTTTTGCATTCAATACATATTATGTTTAACAATAAAAGTGAAAATTTAAAGGATATTTGATTTGCAAT
Organism: Rhopalosiphum nymphaeae; assembly: GCA_036289425.1. Lineage (NCBI taxonomy): Eukaryota > Metazoa > Arthropoda > Insecta > Hemiptera > Aphididae > Rhopalosiphum > Rhopalosiphum nymphaeae. The sequence goes on along the minus strand of JAZAQC010000007.1, from coordinate 8,525,696 downwards.
TATTTTCACAAGAGACACCGTGCATATACAGTTAGTGATATTATATAGTATGTTTATCCATTAACCAGATCACCAATTATATACATATTTTCTAGCTATCATCAGCATGCCACAGGTTTATCTGATATCTTGAAACTGATTGTATAATAATATAAATTAAGTATTAAACTATATAATTTTAATACTAAATTAGTAGTTTAACTAGATATGAAGTAGATAAATATTTTTTGACATAAATCAGTAGAAAATAAATGATATTTAACAGATATTTCTTATTTGCATAATCTATAATTATTTAACACAATTTGTGTAAACCAATAGTGCAATATAAAAATTATTACATGAAATATAAATTGTAATTATATTTTTAAATTTAACTAAAATAAATTTATTTGAATACATATTTAGTATATTGTTTTCTCTAATAAAAAATTATATGTATAAAAAAATATAAGTCAATATATAACTGCTAAATCAGTAGCATTAAACCATTTAAACCTTATATTATAATATTAAATACGTATTAACATTACCTTTAATGAAAATATTATACTCAATTGATGTTGGCATTCCAACTTTTACTTGACAGGTATCAAGTGACACCGGTTGAGGATTGATAGCTAGACACTCGATTACCAATTTTTTGTATTCATTTATTATTTTTGAATTCAATAAAAGTACCGGACAAGTGTCGAAATAAACTTTACACTGAATGTTAACTGATAACTGAAAATTTATAAACATGATAATCGGCTTCATTACATGTTTTAGTGGCTGGTTTCTTACAGATACCCGATAACCATTCTATACCGAATTTTTGGTGAAACGATTTCACTCAATCATCTTGAAAGCGGCTTCTATACACTAGAATCGAGTTTTACTGGCAGCTAGTATTTCAATAAAACACATATAGATAACGTAGCAAGTTCTTAAAAATTATTTCCGTAATCTTATTACAAGTTATTTTATAATGATAACTAGCTGCCAGTGTAATGTTAAAAAATAAAATAGTTACTATTGTACTATTAAAATATTTCAAAGTATTATTCTGTATTTTTCACACATGGACAATTACATAAACAACCTACTCCAACCTCCGTCTAACTAAAAGTGTACTAGACGCTATACCTCTACTCTAAGATAGCCTCTCTTAGGTTAATAACTCAATATTTCGACTATAATTATAGTGTTTAGTGAGTCAATGAAGTAACCAAGTTGATTTTTTTTCTTGAATTAGTACTTTGTATTTGTACAGTGCTCTTTTTAAAATGTAATGCAATTATTATGACAACAAATCACCCTTAGCATTTAATAATAATATTTCATTGTTTTAATATTACCTGTGCTATAGATATACAAAGACTACATGTCTTTTCTGTTTAAACTTCACTTTATAAAATAAATAAATAGTAGCAACTACAGACCTAGGGTTTGGAATTTTATATAATCTACATTTGTAAAAAAATAATTAAGATATTTAAAATCTAGTTAGATACTAATGTGTTTTAATTTTATTTGAAAAGTGTAATCTAATTTAAATTACTAACACAAACTGACAGACTAATACCTATGCTCCAAGTATATGAAATAAAAGTAATTCAATAAGAAAAAAAATGTATTTTAAATTTATTCCACCTCAAAAGATCTTAAATGTTATGAATGATCAATTATTAATCCAAACGTATTAAATAATAAATTCAAATGAGGTAGAATAAGACTAATTATTTATTTTAGTCTACAACAGCGTTTCTCAACCAAGGGGTCGCGTAGATCAAAAAAAATATGACACAATTTACAAAATGAACCTTTTCATTCAAAATTTGGCTTTTCTAACGATATGATACTTTTATTGTTCAAATTTATACTTAATATAGACAGGGAGGAGAGGTTGCAAAGTGATTAATCATATTTTAAATCTTATGGGGGGGGGGGGGGGGTTGTGAAACTAAATAACTGAAAAACGCTGGTCTACAACATCTCTTAAGAGGACACCATACCTACATGTGTTGACTCTATCTTACTAAAGTACATCATAACAAATTTGCGTTCAGCAAAACACATTTGGTGATGTTAGCTTTAATATTAGAGTTTACCTATAATCAAATTTAAAGGTAAGAATATTATCTAGAAAATGACTTTATGCTTTTATTGATATTATTCTTACCTTTAAATTTTATAATAGGTAAATTTACTCTAATATTAAAGCTATCATCACAAAATGTGTTTTTCTGAACGCAAATTTGTTATAATATATGACAGACAACACATGCAAGTATGGTGTCCTCTTAAAGGTTCTAAAATAAAATAAATCATGTTAATTATACAACTGATTTATTATATATTTTTCTATTAAACTTTAGGTATTGTTTTTTTTAGTGGTAATATATTGTAGTATTTTTACTTGAAATGAATCATTTTTAAATATTTCAGTGAATAAGATAAATCAAAAACACATTTTTTTGCACATACATTATTTTTTAATATTATTACATAAATACATGCACACATGGGTATTTTTTAGTCTGAGAATTACACTTTAAGTGTATGATATATACATAATATATTTTTTCCTCCAGAATATGGCAACATTAAATATATAATTCTCGAGATAAAAATAAAACATTAAACAAATCACCATAGATGTATTTCAAACAAATATTATATAAATTTCAAAATATTATTTGATAAAAATGGAATAGGTTTGTTATACATAGTGATTCTTTTAAAGCAATTTGTACTATTTTTTTTTTTGTAAAAACAAAACTAAATCAATATTTTATTTTCATAACAACAATAATAAAATTGTATTTAGTGTTTTAAATTACAATAGAAAAGTTTTGAATAATTAGACATATATTCATATAATATAAAGTATAATTATTTAGAATCAAGATGAAATTGTTAACACGATTATTATTTTTATGGAAAATATTTAATGTGATAAAATGTTTAAAAATGTAAAATATAGGGATGTTTATCATGATATTATATTATTTGAGATAAAAGATTTACTATGTATTGTTATTGGTACTTTATATTATACATATTTTAATTTTTAAACACAATAGTCACAATAAAAAAGTGTTATTCAACTTAATATGATTAAATCCATAATCAGTAACAGATGTATGTCTATAGATTTTGTAGGATAAACATTTAAAAAAATTACACAACCATTAACACATAAAATATTTTAAACAACAATAGATTTTAAAAAACTTAAATATATCTAAATAGTGAATATATTTTACTATTTGGACTACTATTTAAATTGACTATGATTGAAACTACTTTAACTATTTAAAAAAGATAATTTAATTTAAATAGAAATAGAAAATCAAGAAAAACATTTGACATTTATTTTACTAAAATTATTTACTCGTAAAGTTTTCCCAGGCAAGCAACAGCACTAGTACGAACTTTAGGATTTGGATCAACTGTGAGATTTAACATTTTACTTGATATTAATTCAAAAGAAGACTTATTTGGATTTGCTTTATACAATGAACCTGAAAATGAATAAATATAAAACATATTATTATTTAAGTAATAAACTAAACAAAAACTTAACATTATAGTTATTCATACCAACAAATAATGCTGCATTGGCCCTGACGTCAGGGAAAATACTTTTTGAATAAGATATTCCAACCATAGTATAAATGGTAACGTAAGATAAAAATTCATCAGTCTGTCAACAAAAGTTTGAAGTATAATAATTTTTAAATAATTAGCTACATATAGAATATTGCTTTAAAATTATTATATACAATAATACAAACCATAATTTTACACATTTGAGTGATAAATTCCGTATACTTTAATCTTCCTTCTTCAATCAAATGATTATGAGTCATAGTTATCATTTTTTCAGAATGTAATAAGATGCTTATTTTTTTCAATGAAAACTTACAGGCCTATAAACCAAATTTATAAAAACCTTTAATAAAAACAGTATTATCATATTACTATGATTCATAGAATACATTAGGAAATGTAAATGATAAATTGAAATTTTAGTTTTAAATAAAAATTTTATTAAATGAATAAGTAAATAGTAAAAATTATGTATAATCCATCACAGTATTAGTATAAAAACCAAAGCCCCAATGACAAAGTTAGGAACAATTTTATTTCTGTCTTCCTAAAAAGTAGTAAAACTGTAGCATAAAAGGACACTTGGACGATATTAATAGAAGAATAAAAAAGATTTGGGGCTTAAATGTAGTGCTACAAAATGATGAACTAGAAAATCAATAAGTACTAAATAGAATAATTAAAAGAAGATTATTGAACATATTTAATAAGAAGATAAAATGAATATATAATCAGACACATCTGGATCATTTTTATTGGAAGAGACCATTGAAGGTAAGAACCATATTCAATATGTTGAAGATCAACATTATAATATAAAAGCATATAAGTATATATATACAAAAAAAGGGAATAGAAAAAAGCTATAAACCAATCTGAGAATTGAAAATAAAAAGAAGAAAACTTATTATTATTAAAAAGATTAATAATATTATACAATAATTATTCATATTCATATCATAAGTAATAAATAAACATCAAATTTTAAACAAAAAGTTGATATTTAAAATATAAAATATATTTTCTTAGAAGGTACTAACCTTGACAATATTTGTATCATTTTCACACAAATGCAATAGAAAAGTAACCATATTGCTATGATGTAATGACATATCCACATGAATGTTAAATTCTTTAGTTTTCGAACACAACTCACCATAAAGCCTTATGGATGTGTAACGCATCTCATTATTTTCCTGTAAAATTAGAATATTTTATGAAATTATAAATAATATACATAGATACTACATATTAATTATAAAATTACTTACATTCTCAAAAAATTGTTTAATACGAAATGTTAATGTCGTATAATGCTTTTCAAACTTATCTAATGGTAAGTGAGGAACTAATGATATAAGACCACGCAATGCTTCTAATGTAACATCACTTTGTAGTGTTTGATATTCTTCGAGACCTTCCATTAATGCATCAAGTATATATTGAGACTGATTTTCAGACTAAAGAATAAATATAAATATAAATAATATATTAAATAGATTTTAATCCTAAGACAAATACAATTATGAAAAAACCATATTAATTAGAAAATGAAATTGAAATTAGAATTTTAGAACGTTACCAAAATCTGCTGGTGTTGACAAATTACTGTAAGACCTTTTAAACAGTACTTTTTTATATCATATGAAGTATCATTTAAACACTTTAAAAAAATGTTTATTAAATTTGTTGTATATTTAACATCAGATGTTACAGTTTCTGTACACTAAAAATAAATATTTATATCATGAATTTTTTTTTTTTAATATTATATATAACTATTAAATATTAGTATACTTACACATAAACACAATATTACAATTGCAATTCGTTGACATTCTAACGTGTTGCTTAAATTTTGGTCAAAATTATTTATAATGTTTGAGATCAATTCTGAATGAGTTTCAACTAAACCCCTACAATTCAACAAAATAAATAAATAAATAAATTAATAAAATGTCTTACTTTAATTTGTATGTTTGGAAAAACATTATAAAATATTGTAGATAATGATTAAAATTATTTTACATTATTTGTATATAAAAATAAATATATAAATATAATAATGGTTAGGAATAATAAAATTAATAATTTATAGATAAATAATTATGAATAATAGTAATGGAAGCATGTATTAATTTTGATATTCTAAAAAAAAGATACTTTTTTATTTAAAATAACTGTCAATTATAGTAGGGTAACTGACCTTTTAATTGTAAAAATTATATATATATATATATACATTTTATAATTTATAATATTACTTTCCAAGAGCAATTAATTTTAAAAAGGTGTTTAATATTATAATAATCTTACATTAACATATATCTATCAATTATTATATTAAATATATACTTAATAATGAAATATTATTTTAGGTAATTTAAAAATTACTTAATTATGCATGGTCCTAATTTATGCATTATAATATCAACTGTTGTATCCAAGCAATTTCCTGCTTGCATTATATGATTGGAACATTCTTCTAATTTAATAGATTTAAATAAATTATATAATGTTTTATGAGCAATTCTAAAACAAATTAAAGTTTAAAATTAATAAAAACAAAAACAGTTACAATATAAAAGTTGTAAAAACAGGTATGTATTACTTGGCAGGATTTATATCATATGCTTCTTTAAAAGACACAAATAAATTCTTATTAGTTCCTCTTATGGGTGAGCCAACATCAATCAATGCAGAGAAAGTCAAAAATATAATATTAAAAAGTTTTGGAAATGAGTTTATGGCTGAATCATAAGAAATTTGTTTTAAAATTTCATTCAAACCACTAAGTGCCTGAAAAAAATGCATATATTATATAATATTTTAATTAAAACAGTAACACAACATTTTAAAGAAATAGATATGTGCAGTTAAGGTATTAAATACACAAATTAATAATGATTAACATTTTTATAAACATATAATTTTTAGGTTCTTTTACTTATCAAAAGAAGCCTTTTAGATGATTTTGGATATTATCATATATATTTTGTTAGAAATATAAAAAAATGTCATTACATTTTTTTTTTGTTATATGTTTTAATATAAATTTATTTATTATTTCTAATTAGTTTGTACCACAAGATCTATTTTGTCTATTTATTTTCCCTGATTATAAAATACTGTGAAAGCAGGATTGGGACACATTATAACAAAACAGTTTAGAGCATATAGAAATAAATATTCCAATTATTATTAATTAAATATATTAAAATATTATTTATTCGTGATGTACACCGATATCAGACCAATTTATAAATAGTATTTATAAAAATATTTTTTATCAAATTATTTTAATGAATATAGTAGTAATTAAGTCATATGTAAAGTATAAAACATAAGAAGATAAAATATTAAAATAATACATCATTTATATAATACAATTATTAAATGTAGTAAATATACTTCAAAATATAAATCTATTAAAAAATAATACTCACTGAAATAGGAATTAGAGACGCAACTGGTTTGTTTAGGAACTGCTTTGTACTTGTATCATATAATGGTGTTAATGTGATAAATTCTATAAGTGTATCTATAATCTGGGAACACATTTGGTCTTTCCCTAAAGATTGCCAAATGGCACATACAGTCCTGAAATGAATACATATTAAACTATTTAATATAAATAAATAAGTTATATTAAACTAAAAGATAAAAATATAATACAATGTTAATACAATACATATAATTTGATTTTTTACCTGAATATTTATTTATTATAAAGTATACTTTACAATAATTAATAATAAATAACTATAAAAAAATTATAAAATAAAACTGAAGTACATTAGAAAAATAATTCTTATAAATATTCAAATACTAACAAATAAATAGTTCTACCTATTTTAAAAAACAATCCTAAATTATTCAATCAAGTGGGAAAAATATAACTAAATAAATTTGATAAATATATTTTTTGTAACTAAATTTTATTAGTTATTACATACATGGATACTACTAGAATAAGTAAAACAAAGATACATATATGACAAGAGTTGAATCTTATACAATATACATATGTAGTAATATTAATATTGAAACAATATTTAAATTAATTATACTTAATACTGATTAAAAAATAAGTTGATAATTTTAACAACATTAAAGTAGATAAACTTACGTATTAAATGGCAGGCTTTGATTAATAAGTAATTCAATAAAATCGGCTTGAATAAACTTTCCAAAAGTAATCAATGCTTTTATATTATTTGCCTTAATGATATCATTAGAATTCTCAAGTTCTTTAACTAAATAATCTGTAAAAAAAAAAAAAATAATTGAACTTTACATTTATGTTATTCAACACACACAATTTAGCAAAGCTGATATAAATGATTTTTATTTCTACCTAATAGAACAAAAATGTTCAAATAGTATACATGTTACTAAAAATTTTAAAATATTCTTCTAAAGATAAGAAAAATAACAAAAAATAATAAATTTACATGTTAGATAAAAAAAAAAGAACAAATACATAACATTTAAAATAATATCGTACTTAAAATGTCATTGCAAGCCTTCTGATTAAGTTGTTGAGCAACAATTGGAAATAATATATTTAATATTTCACTAGTTTTGAATTGGCATTTTTCTTCATGATCGTTTAAACCATCAATTAATAATTTACAAAATACTGGTAAATCCGATGGTTTTAATATTTTTTGTATGGCCTAAAAAATTCTCAATTGAAAAATATATTTATAATATATTATATTTTATAATACCTCTAAAAGTTTACTACATGATTCAGGTTTATTGCTGTATAATATTTTATCCATAAATTCAGATTCATTTATATAACTTTCAGTAAAAGTTCCTTTGTATACAGCAGTTATTTTAAGCAAAATATCCAAACATTTAAAAACATTAAGTCTTATCTTTAAATCGGGCTCGGCAATACGGACACACATCTTTGCAAATAAAGGTGCTGACGAATTCAAACAGATAGGCAACTAAGATAAACATATTTAAGTTTTATTAACTTGATACATTACAATTATATATCATATAATTATTAATTAATAAATACTTTTGTTAATTGAGAATTACTATGGCTATAATAACAATTCAAAACACTTTGCAGTAAATAAACAGCAATAAATCGTTGGTGTTTCTTTTGTGATACTATGTACGGGTCTAGTATTAAAACAATTTCATCAACTACTTCAAAGGATCCACTTCTGATTATAAGCAATTGATCAAGAATTTTACCTAAAACCCAAATTATAATTATATTTAAAATTAAATCTAAAAAAAATATACTAAAATTTATTTATTTATTAATTAATCCTTACATAGATGTCCTAATGTTAATATTGTCTGTGGGCCATCAATGTCTACAATCTCCGATGATGAGAGTAGAAATATCTTTTCAACACATTTTGTTATAATGTATGATCTCGTACTTAAATCTATAGGTTCAATGTGTGGGACTGGTTTACTGTTAATGAATTGCATGAAAAATAAAACATAATATAGTTTGATTTCACCTTTAAATCAATATCAAAAATTAGGTATATTAATAATATTAAATAAATATAAAAAAAATCTTACATATAAGATGCCAAAACTTGATAATATAAATAATCTGATAGTAAATTTGAGTTTAAAATTTGATGTACTAAGTTTTTAATCACCGTGTCACGAATAATTGCTAAATTTGGAATAGTGTCACTGATCTCAACATTACTCATAACATCAGCTAAGACCTGAAGGCACTCTACTAGTGATTTTTTAGTTTCCAAATTCTGCAAGTAAAATAAATAAAAAATAAATTTAATTATAACACAATATTTTTAAAGAAAATTAGTAAAATTAAATGTATACCTTTGTTAAAGTAATTTGATGAGTAATCAATATAACAATATCATACATGCTATAAATAACACTTTGAAGCTTTCCATTTTTCACTACATCAGGTATAATAATGGAAATTGCAGATCGAATTTTATCTCTATTCACTTCATTACCTTTGTCCCTAATGAGGACTAAAAATTTATTTGGCTGTTTGGTTAATTCAGATTTGGTAAATTCTAATAATTTGTTCAGCACTATTCCAGTGTGAGCTTGGCTTAAAACACCAATAGCTCTAGAAAATTCCTATTAAATAAATATAAAATTAAAATTTTAAGAAATGGCAATAGTAAAATGTAAAATGATTTTAAATGATATAAATATATTTATTTTACGACTGTACAAAATTAAATTTATAATAAAAAATATTTATTTAATTTAAATATTTAAATATTTTGATTACTAGTTTATTAATTTTTTTTCAGAAAACAAGTTCTTATACTATTCAAACATAATAATTTAAACTAATAAGAGAAAAATGAATAATTATATAAGTACTGTTGACAAATAATCACTAATACGGAAAAATTAAACTTACATGACTATTTTCAAATGACATTTTTAATAGAGCTTGAAAAATGAAATATAATAATTTTTTAGTGAGCAATAATTCTTCAGAATCAAAGTAAGCCGCAATGTATGATATTATTTTGACCATTAAAAACATATCCGAAGAGAATACTTTTGTATTTTCAGTGATTTTTATTAGTTCATCAAATAGTTGTCCAACTAATGCTAAGCACCAATGTTTGTTAAGTGTACATTCATCTAATATGATGCTGAGTCTACTTAATAAAACAACTTCCCATTCTTTTTCATTTTTTTCAGTTACAGCTGTTTAATAAAATTGAACATTATTTAATAAAACAGTTTTATTATTTATATATTAAATATAAATTTCACTTTTAATTTTTATACATACAATCCAGAAAATTTGTCAACATCTCAGCATGTTTTGTCCAAAACTCTTTTTCGTTGTCTGACAAGTCATGAAAACCATAATTTAATAGAAAGTTGACAACATAACTGCCCCTGTTATCTTTGAATGGTTGACATAACAAGAAAAGACATCTCACAACTATTAAATTGTGCTCTTTTTCAAACCTTATAGATCCTGGAATTAAAATTATATTTAAGTTATTGAATACATTCTAATAAACTTAATGATTTTTAACACTTGTTTTCTTATAATTTTACATACATTTTTCAAAAATTCAATTTTAAATACAATTCACATAATGATTGAACAGTTACTTGTATTAAAAAATAATTATAAGTTTAGTTTTATATTATAATATTTTGTTAAAATCTCAATAAAAAAAAAAAAAAAAACAATAAATGTAAGAAATTGTATGTGACTAAAAATTATTAAAAGGTATTATCTCATAAACTATTATACCTAATATGTAGATATTATTAGATACATTAGAATAATATTTTATAATATTAATGATTTAAGGTATTATTGTTTAATATATTGCATTGGGAAATTTAGGATTTTATTTCAATTTACTACCACACAAATACTTTTAGATAATAATCTTGTAAAACATGTCATCAATAATAAAGTATATAAATATTGCAGTATATACTATTTGTCAAGATTTAATTTTGTTAAAAAGAACAGCAAAATATCTAATAAAGATTTTCAATTTCTACTAATTATTTTAATATTATATAGATAACAAATGATTACAAGGACAATTTTAATAATGCAAAATGATACTTGTATAGAGCTAGTAAAGACAAATATTATATTAAATATTCAATACAAATGACATAATTATGTTAATTAATAATTAGCCTACTTACTTAAATGTGATTTGGTAGCCATATGTGCCAATGACCGTGTAATTGATGGTACAGCATTTTCATATTCATTACTTTGTAAAAATGTTAATAACTTATTCCAACATAATATTTGCACTGGTTCTATAGATGTACAAAGAATATATATTGCATCTTCACAAGTTTGTTTTATTAAGAGCCCATCATTATCAGTAGAATATTTATTCTAAAACAATATAATATCTTATTTAACTATAAAATATATGGAAATTAATAATTTAGATTTTCTTATGAACAATATTTTTTAATTTACATTTATTTAAATCTATAGTACATAACACATAGATGGATATCGCTTTTGAACCTCACATTTTAGGTTTTCTTTAAAGTATTATTAAACTGCATTGTCTCGTATTCAAAAAGTTGTTTCAAACTGGTTTCTGGAGGGCTACATCATAGACCAACAATTCATAATAAGTCAAATAATTGAAAAGCGGTACAATATTAGCAGAATATGTGGTAAATATTTATAGATTTTAATAAAGCCTGTGATAGTGTCTACAGATGGAGTCTTTATGGTATAATGTACGAATTCGATAAAAATTACTTTATTTTAAGCTAAAATTGATTATCTATAAATAGTCTTTATATCTACATTATTGTATGTTAATTAATTTATATAAGTGAATTATAATTTAAAACCAATAGTATATTATTAATAAATATTTAATAGGAAATATTAAATTAGTTAATTTCTTTTTTAAACAATCATCTTTAATTTATTTTCTAAAAGAGCATAAAATTAAGATTATTTATATCACATTAAACACGATATATAGATTGTATTATTATTAAAACATAATAAATTATAATTATGACTTATAAGTATGTAATGACTACATTTTGTGATATTATAAAGGATTGATTAGTATCAGCCAACTTAAATATTTTTCATCATACGATAACATTATTATTATTATTTTTTTTATAAGTAGTGCTTTTTGTTATTTTAACACCTGTGGATTTTGTCTTTTATTACTAAATAATAAATATATTATTTATAAAAATCAAGCATACATCTTCATACACATAATATGTCCAAAACATTATATACACATAACCAACCAGTTGACTTTAGAACCATCAGTGAATTTACTAAATGTAAAGCTTTATATTTTTACATTTGAATACTTTAAAAATTTGTTGAGTCTATAAAATTATGGTAGCCGTTTGAGACGTCATAAAATAAATAAGAATTAGCAAGTATCATCACCTTTTTTTCCATAAAAACATATTGTTATACTTAATAACTAAAATATATTCTAGTTATCATACGAGACTTCTTATCATGATTTAATGCTCAGTAAGATATTAATTAATAAATAAAATATATTGTTATCAAACACACTAGATAATAATAATATAAATAAACGTATTGGAAAAAAAATATTAGATTACTTTAATAATACATTTTATAGCTAGTACATATAATTCATTTTTAAAATAATAATAAGCTGAAATATAATAATACTAAATAAATTAACTTACATTTGATGGACCATAATAACAAATATTTTTAATCAAAAATTCAATAAAATAATCATCCTTTTCAGTTAAATGTCCTTGATATGCGAAACATATAAAAATTTTTACTAATAAGTTCTTCATCTGAAAATAAAATATTTATTTTATTATTAAATTTAATTATTGTTATGAAATTTTTAATAAATACCTGAAATGAGCTATTGTTTTTCAGCAGATCATACAAAATTGGAATAATTTCTGAAGATTTAACTTTAATACTCTGATTAGAAGCATTTAATAAATGTGATGCAATTAATAGAGCACCCATTCGTCCTTGCTCTGAATTAGATCGAAGATCTCGTAATATCAGTTCACATATTTTGTCACCGAAATGTTTACCTAAATTATAAACTTATGTTAAACCAATCAATATAATAGAGTATTGTTTAAAATATTAAATTTATTTTTTACGTATAAAATTGTTTTTGATGAATGTACTTTTTTATAATATTTTTATTTATAGTTTTAACGTAATATTTATTGTTATTAAAGAGAAAGTATTTATTATTTAATAGTAAAAACTACTATTCTGTAAGAATGTAAAACAAAAAGTTAACTATTAACATTTAGTTAACTATTATTTTATTATCTTAGATCTAGTTTGTAACATGTTTTTTTTTTTTAAAGAATTTAAGATTTAATTTTATTATATCTATAGAATAAATGCATGTTTTGAGTATTTATATTCTTCTATACTAACATTATAAGAAGTTCTTATACTTATTATTATGATTGAAATATTGAGGTATATAATTTATTTATTTAACAATAAATATCATCATTTTAATATAACATAAAATATTAAGAATTATTATCAGAAAATAGTATTAAAACGTGAAAATATTATTGATTACATGTTTAACTATGCATATTTATATATATTATCAATATAATAAGATATAATAAGATAAAAATTATAATTATTTACTAATTTATCAAATAAAATAAAATAATACCTAAATAAGTATAACATCTTAAAACTTCGGAATGATTTTTAATGGACATTGGAAAATCATAATCTGGCATTACAATAACCTGGAAATTGAATCATTTTTGGGTTAATATAAATTAATTATACCTTAAAAATGATTATATTTACCATTTCATGTAATATTGAAAATAGATTATCTATCACTGGTTCTAGCATGATTTCTGATATGACAGATAAAAAACTTGCCAAGTACTGTGAAACCCAATATCGAGACATGCCAATAGATAAACATTTTTTATACAAGCTCAATATATTTGTCAAAATTACTATACAATCTCTATTTAATGTTTCAGTACTCATTAGCATAACAATTGAGCTTAATGCTTCGAGAATATTTTCAATCAGCTGTAAATAAATATAAAAATACATTTTTTATGCATTAAACATTTGAATAATATAAAAAATTATAGTTAAAACCATAACCTCTTTTATTCAATAAATTGTACAGAAAAAAATAACATCCAACATTTAAAAGAGTATTATTAGAAGTATTGTGTATTACTATTACTTATCATTAGGGCAAAGGATTTGCAGCTCTAAAAAATCACTAAATATGCACTTAAATATATAAAATATGCATTTAAAATGAATATATTTTATTTAAATTTTAAATACAACTCAAGAGACTTATAACTTACAAAATGTATTGATTTATTTTAACTACAGAATTTCAGATAGGTACTTCTTTAAATTAATATTTCAACTTCTTGAAATTCTAAAAAATAATTGATACACTTTTTTAGTTTTAAATATTTAAGTTTGGAAATTGTATTGAATTTGTAATAGATGTTTTTTCATATTTTTTAACAATTTAAATTCAACATAATTTTGGTTGTATATTAAATATTTAAATTAAATAAAACGTCTACGGAAAATATTGATAAAGTGATAAATTGTTAAAAATATGCTTCTAAAAGTATAGAACGGAAGAAATATGCCCTAAAACAAAAAAAAACTCGAAATATGCATTTTTATGCAAAATTAAATTTCAAAATTAGCTTTGTTTCAGTATGAAACATATTTGTTTCTTACTCTGCTATTTTTGTGATTGTGCAAAACAAATATGAAAATGCTACCAATTCTCTGCTCTATTTATCATTAATCACATTAAATCATATAAAATTATATAATTAAAACTCAATTATAAGCAATACACAATAATGGAATAAGATTTATGATAACATCTATACTTTATTGATCCAGGAGCCTAAAAGCCAGCCCCTGGATATGGCACTGATATTGAGACTAATAAATAATGCTCAACGTCTAAATATATTAGACTCTAAATGTGCTCTTAACATATATAAATTTCAATAACATTAACCACAACTTATCTACAATCTACAAAAAATATATTTATTAAATAAAGTAAGAAAAAGTTTAATATTGACCTTTATATCCTTGGAAATTAACCAAACATCATTAATAATTTTGTATATTTCTTCTAATTTAGGTGACAAATTTTGTTTAATTGCATCTATATCTGATGGTTCACATTCAATAACAGATGCGCAAACCTGACCAATTGCTAAAATAAATATTATGGATAAGATTTAAGTTTTATTATTTGTATTGGATTAAATTAAACAATTTTAATTTAGTAATAATTGATGATATTCATATTCAATTTTATATTGTGATAATTTTTAAAAATTATTAAAGTATACATGAAAATAAATTAATAAGTTCAAAATAACCACTTTAATAATAAAGTATATATTGGTTATAATGGCAACTTCTTAATAACCACAAATATATTTAAATGTATACTTTGCAATCCATTAATCCTATAGTATAATGTAAATATTACAAACCTGTGCCATAAATTTTACGCAGTGCATCTGACTTGGTCAGAAGTAGAATCGAGCAAATAGCTGATAAGAATGGATCAACAAAGTTAATAAACTTAAGAGGATGATTTGAAGCAAGATGTCCCAAAGAATAAATAATAGAAGGATGTGGAGGAATGCCTTCTTTTAAATGAGACATAAGATTTTGTATAATCTAAAGACAGAAAATTCAATATTATTAATTGATTACACTCTTTTTATAATAAGAATGTAACATGCGATGGCCCTACCAATTATTTTATATTTAGGATTACACTAAAAGTCTACTTCAATCTACTAGGTTTAAATGTTTTGATAATAGTATAATAGAAGCTAACTATTTTAAGTGTATAAAATAGTTATGTATTGATTGTAGATAGAACATGACACAGTATATTTAGATTAGTAATAATAGTAGAATATAAATTTGGTAGAACCTTAGAATACTCTATGGGTAAAAACTGATCACGTATGGTTTCACATTTTTGGAAATAAAATTACATATTATACTTGACAAATAACAAACTAATCACTTAGTACAACATGATTGTGTACCAAATAAGCATCAACATTGTAAAACTTATAATTATACATTTTATGAAATAACAAAATCAAAAATTTCAATTTTTTGTCAAATTACAAAAATCTATCGACATTTTAAGATTAAAAATGAATTAATTTTTATTTCATTCAATAATTAAACTCATAATATTATAGTTAAACATCTGTCAAATAATAATAATAATAAAAATGGAAAAAGATTTAAATTTGTGATAACAATTAAATATTTTCCTTGAAACATATAGTTTTAAATGAAGATACATAATATCGAGCATATATATATTAGGGTTGTCCTTATATGGCAGTTTTGAAAAAATATTTAAATTTCTCAAGGGAAACCCTCTAGATTGGTTTAGTTAGATATATAAATGAAATATTAGAAGTTTCAAGACAATCAGAAAAAGTTAAGCCGTGCCACAAGAGCCCCAAACTTATTTATTTTTGATTTTCACAAATTATTTTATATTTTAAATTCTGACCAATGAAATATTAATTTTTTACAGAATTTTATCTAACAATATTTGTATAAAATACTATTTTATAAATTTTACATCCTTTACTGTTTTTCATAGAATTATTATTTTACAAACAAATAGCGTTTTTATACTAAATTTAGTTTATTTTTATAATTTTGTGGACAAATAAGAATACTATTGTGACATCCAATATAGACCGTTTATTTTGTTACCTATAATCTATATCAATAATCAATAATAAGTATTATAATATTAAAATATAACTTACTTCATACATATAATTCAATAGGAAAGTATTTAGTATAAATATAATATTGTACATTATGGTTTATCTTATCGGTTTGATGAAGATAAAATGCAAAACCTAACTAAATTCAATAAATATCTATTTTTGTCTTATCTTATCTTGGATAGTTGAATATGGATTATTTCACGAACAAAGTGACTCGTACTAGGTATATTGTTTAAAGAGGTTTTAGTTTTGTTGTGACTTTGGTTTCAACATTACTATATATTGCCATTGCGTGTAATGCAAATTGTGTTATTAAAGTTATCAAGGTCACAAAAAGTAGTTTACGTGATGCTAACTACATATACTTAGTTGGACATCCATCATCTCAAATCGTCGGTAGTAAATTTCCGTCAATTCAATAGGTGTTATCTGTGTTTTTTTATAATATGCGTGAGGTAAAGCTTAACATAAATGAAAGTTCTAAATTAGTTATAAAATAAGTAAGTATTTTCTGGCGAAAAGCATGTATACCGATAAAAGCAGAACAACACTGTATTACAAAATTACAAAAATATTACTATGAATGGAGAGATTTACAAAAATTGCAGCACAGAAAAACTGAAACACAACTAAAAAAAAATGAACAATTTATTTCGACATTAAATGATCTATTTGATATTGCACAAGCTGATGCACTGAATATTATAAAGATAGAAGAAGATAGATCATTTTTAATTTTTCAAAGACAAAAAAACCGTCCTGGTTCAATGCTTGGAGTTGATTTAAAAATTACCAGAAAGGAAGAAAGGGCTGCAGAACGACTTAAAGTATTTGAAGAAAATAAAAAACGTACTTATAGTGAAATGGAAATAGCTAGCGAGTTAAATTATTAATATTTTGAAAATATTAAATTTATCAAGTGTTAATATTGTATAATGTTTTAAATTATTATATTTAATTTATTTTAGATACGTTTCGAGACACCACTTTGTTGTCTGACGCATCCACTAGCGAAGATGAAGAGGATATGAATCAACCTGGTCCATCTAAATCACCAACAGACTGCACAAAAAAAGTAAGAGGAAATACAGATTTTATAACGGCAAAACTCGCAGCTGCATTTGATAGATGTAAAATTAGCGACAGAGATGCGGTTCATATTTTAATTGCAATTGCAGAAGCATTAGGTAAAGATTTAAATGGATAAGCTATAAATAGAACTTCAATTCGGCGTTCATGTTTATGTCTTCGAAAAGAACGTGCTGAAAATATTCATAACAAGTATAAAATATCGATCGATGATTCAATAACTATTCACTGGGATGGGAAACTTTTACCGGCTTTAACAGGCAAGTATAATGTGGATAGACTTCCAATTGTAGCTTCATGTAATGATAAAGAACAATTACTTGGAGTTCCGGCTCTTGATACTGGGACAGGAGTTGATCAGGCTAATGCAATATTTCAAACACTTGAAGATTGGTGTGTTACAGATAATATTCAAGCATTATGCTGTGATACAACTGCCTCCAATATGGGTCATATAAAAGGTGCCTCTGTTTTATTGGAGCATTTACTACAGCGTAATATTTTATACGTGCCATGTCAGCATCATATTTTTGAAATTGTATTGAAGAGTGTATTTGAAGTGAAATTAGGTATAACTACATCAGGTCCAGACGTTCCAATTTTTAGACGATTTAGAGAATTTTGGTCAAATGTAAATACTACAAATTTTGAACCTGGTATCAAAAATGAATATGTTGAAAAATTATTGCACAACGTTAATACAGAAATAATAGAGTTTTGTATTAGTTATTTAAATAATAGGTTCCCTAAGGAAGATTATAGGGAACTGTTAGAGTTAACCATAATTTTTCTTGGAGGAATACCACCACGAGGAATCTCATTTAAAATAACTGGAGCCATACACCATGCACAGTGAATGGCCAAAGCAATATACTGTTTAAAAATATATATATTTCGAAAACAATTTGATTTAAAACAATGAGAAGAAATATCTATTGCTAGTATATGCGTGTTTATTGTTAAATTATATGTAAAGGTTTGGTTTAAAGCTTATCTAACTTCATGTGCGCCACTGCAAGATTTAAAATTTTTAAAAGATTTAATAAAATATCAGTCAGTCGATAAGAGTATTTCAGATATATCCATAAAAAAAATGTGCTGGCATTTATAGTATTTATCTCCAGAAACTGCAGCATTCTCATTTTTTGACGAGGACATCTCTGTGGAAACAAATAAAAAAATGATAACGGCTTTAAATACGGACTCTCTATTTAATCGCTTCCAAATAAATACTGAATTCCTAAAAATTGATCCGTCATCTTGGCAAAATAATGAAAACTACAAAAAAGCTGCAGCTATAATTAAAAATATACTTGTTGTCAATGATGTTGCTGAGCGAGGGGTTAAACTAATAGAAGAGTATAATGACAAAATAACAAAAGATGAAAGCCAAAAACAATATTTACTGCAAGTTGTGTACGACTATCGTAAAACATATCCAGACTCAAGAAAAGGAACACTAATGAAGAAATAAAATTGCATGTAATGATGATAAATATTATATTGACTGTCATTTGTCACTTATATCACACTGTTTTAGTCTGTTTATATTACAATTACATATTAGTATATTACATTTATTAATAATAAGTATGTTTATATATTTTTTTTCTTTTCTTTTATAATTACCTTAATAAATTGTAAGTTTATAATAAAATAGATCAGAATATAAATTTTAGAAAATATTGTTTTCTAAAATAAAGTTAATTATACATTTAAAAAAAAAAAATTTATTTTAGGACCTGCGATTAAAAAAAAACAAAAATTTTTTTTTCTTGAAAAATCAAGGTATATCAATCTTTGGCGCTCTTGTGGCACGGGTTAATTTTTTTCAATCATTCCCAAACTTTACATAACTCATTTTTATTACTATCCAAACGACTTTGGGGGATTTTATCTGAATAAATCAGAGATCGAACAATAAGGACCACCCTAATATATATATAAGGTTTTGGGATTGAGTACTTTTTTTTTTGTTTCTTGCCTTTTGAAATATTTATAAGATGTATTTGAGGATATACGTTGAATTTATTTTTATTTATTTTGTGATTTAAGTTAACAAGACTTGACTATACTACTTCTTGTGTTGGTATGTAAGCATTATAAAATTGATTGTTGTGTAATTTTATGCAACTTTCTGCACAGTTTGTAGCTCTATACATTTATTTTATTTTGAAATTGTTTATAGAAGTAAATATTGTATAATAAGTATGCAATACTACACAAAAATAAAATAAATTTAACATAACTTATTGTGTTACAAAAAAAAGTGTTGATTATAAGCACCACACACAATCATATTCTACCCACAAATTTTACCTGATCAGATCTTCCTCGACCTAAGATGATCAACATATCTGATGCTGGAAACTGAGAATCTGAGGATTTAAACATTTCATTAGTGGCAAATTGAACCAAATTATTTGTAAGCTCCACATCAAAATCATCATAATGGTTTTCACAAAGTTGTTTCATGGCAGATAGTAAACTTTTAGATTCAACAATACTCAACTGGAAATAATACCAACAACAAATAATATCAATAATACATAACAGTTTTATGGTATTTAAATTATAAAATAAATAAGATATTAAAAATTTAACAGTACATTAATAAACTTTTTAAATTATTGTTTTATGACTTCACAAAGATTTTTGATACAATATAAAATGTAATTAATTAATTTGACAACTATATATTTAAGAAAATATCATAATTACCGAATTTTGAAGTCTATAATGTATCATATTTTGAACAATTTGTGTGGAGTGAGATTTTGATAAGGTTTCAAGAGATGCAACAACTGAATTCAATACCATTTCATCTCTTTCTTCAGTTATCATATGAAGTAAACGGTCAATAGTACCTAATATAAATATGAATTATAATCAATTATGAAAATCTTTTAACAAATAAAATATCAATAAATATTTATTCCAAGAAAACAAAGAGAAAATACCAATTTCCTTATAGTAGTGAAATAATATCTTAAACCATTACAACACCTAGCAATCATACACCAAGTGAAAACATATATTTCAAAAAATACTCTTTTCCTTGACTTTAAGGGGGGAGTAATAACATTCTGAGTAGGCAAAGAAAAAATTGAATTAGATTGGAAAAAACCATCTGGTTGCAATCGACGTACAAAACGGCCATTGATGCTCAATGACCAAAACAAAAAAGAAAAAACATTGGAAACGTCTGAAATATCGGGGGACTTGTTTTGTGAGTAAACATTTAAGATATTGCCAATCTTACGAGGCATACTGCCATCGGTAGCATTTCAAAATTCCACAGAAACGATAAGCCGACTTGGCAGCGCTTTGGCACTAACTTGCGACCAGGCAGGGAATAATTTTAAAAACGATACCTAAATCATGAATGTACGAGATCGCTAGATGTCTAATGTAAATTATAATGATGACTCACTCTGCATACTGGGGTTTCGGTCTACGCCGACGTCGTTCTGAGGTGCCTCTTCCATGGCGAACGAATGTCACGGACGAAACGAGTTCGCAACAAAAGACGGCGAGAGCGACGTGTAAACAAAATGAAAAACGCA
Organism: Rhopalosiphum nymphaeae; assembly: GCA_036289425.1. Classification (NCBI taxonomy): domain Eukaryota; kingdom Metazoa; phylum Arthropoda; class Insecta; order Hemiptera; family Aphididae; genus Rhopalosiphum; species Rhopalosiphum nymphaeae. Next base: position 8,504,121 of record JAZAQC010000007.1, on the reverse strand, counting down.
GCACGACACGCGCCCGTCCCTTCGACTGGCAGACGGGAAAACCGTCGAGAAGGACCGCTCACTACTGCCGCCGAGTGCGAGTGTCGCGTACAAGGCGAGACGGCAGACGTACGGCGGCGCGGTGTCGTCTCGACGACTGTATCGGGCGGCCACCGACGGCGGGAAACATAAATCGTTACGCACGCGCGCGCTTATGCCCGGTCGTTCGGCGACACCGCCGCAGCCGAGCCCGCGCGTACGGTTTCTCCGAGCTTTTCCGATACGACTACGGCGGCGCACGCCTACGGATATTTCTTGAATATTATTTACCGGACGATCGCCGTCGCGGCAATGGTGACGGTTTAAAAATGGGTAAATGGGATTATGCTTGTTTGACGACTTTTTGCGCGTGCGAAAAGATTCCGTTCAGTTTGACGAAGCCGCAACTGATTGCGTAACACGCAAACTACGAGTCGGAAACGATGATAATACGCGTGACTTACACTGTTTCACGCCACTATCTCGCACGACCCGTGATACGAGTATACGAAAACAACTGTTTTTTATTTTTCGTTTTACGACACTTTATTATTATGATAAGGACACGCACGGCCGGCCACTTGTCGCGCGAACCGTCGCGTCGTCGTGATAACCGATCTCCAATTTTGTCCAATACTGTCAATAACAATAATGATTATTATGATGTAGCATGACGTACAATGTTAATATTAATAACTATATTATAGGATTTCTTTATAGAATAATGTTACGGTCTGGCACCGAAATGAATTACTGTCGCAAGAATATTATTTTTCAACAGTTTCTACGTAATAAACCGAATATCATGCACCAAATCAACAAGACTAATATCGATATCGTCACAACGTAATAATAACATACGGCGTGCGGGTGGGACGTAGGCGTCGGGCGTGGGAAACCTATAAAGTATAAAGTTATCTTCACTTGCACGCCACTATAACAATAATAATAATAAATTATTGTTATTGTCGTCGTTGTATGTCTGTATCAGCTATCAGCGTATTGTATAATAACTAAAAAGCCACCTACGCGCGATCACGTATAAATGTAGTTTTTTTTATTAATATTTGCATTATCAGTCATTCGTTTGTACTTTGTTACGTAAATTACATTCGAGTTCAGTATTCCGGGAAATTAAATCGTTTAGGTATGTATATACGATATACCATATTTTACACACATCAGAGGGTATCAAACACGCACGCGCACACACGCTGTGCGCATTATGTAATCGGAAAAACATTCATCTAGATACCTACTATTTGATATATATGTTATACTCAATATAATACGAGTATATTAGAGTAAATTAAATCGATTTTTTTTTCGAGTAAATTAAAAGCACTTTAATTTTATTCACAGTTATGAAATAATATATTTATAAACATTATTTAATTTATATTATGCGTTATTGATTGAAAAACTCCATCAGCATTGGTGCTGGTTTTTAGAGCGTTAATATTTTATTTTATTTGGTTGATTCGGAACTATGTGTGTAGTACAAAAATTTGGATAATTTAGAGGCTGTTATTATATTGATATAAGTTATACTGTATGACTAATTTAGTCTTTAGTTAGTGATGATTAGGGTTAGGATGTTTATGACTATTGCGTATTTTTTCTTTTAGTTGTACACATTGCAAACCCAATAATAAATTTGTTGTATATAACATTGAATAAGATACATTCAATTTTATTTTGCATATTTAGGGATTTTTATGAATAAATGGATGTTTTGAAAAAAATTGTAAATAAATGCATATTTCGCAAAAAAAATTATTTAAATAAAATATAAACATCAATATAAATCCATAGGTAAGCATTGTTGGTTTCACAGCTAATGAAAACAGAAAATATGAAACGTGTAGTTTATATTATTAACTTATATTTATTGGTAATAAATTATTACTTAAATACTTTACTATAACTCTACGTTTATTAATCAATATAATCATGTTTACAAACGATGGTCACGATAGTGTGGTGATGCCGAATCGGAATTGCCGATAGGAGATAATGACTTACATTATACAATCTTTAGTTTAGTGTACCTATTATTATAATTATATTATATTAAAATTATATTTAAGTACCTATATTTTTAATTTAGAATACATTTTGGATTAGTAAATAGTAATGAACTAATTTTAAAAAGACATATTTAATTTTTTTTAAGATCATATTTTGATATTTATTGCGCATATTTGCATCTACTTTTTGATGTTTTTAAGGTCATAAACATCCTAATCCTAGTGATGATATAGGTACACTATTTAAAAAACTCCAATGGGTGGCTAATTGTTATAAATATAAATTAGCTATTTTTTTTCAGATGTCTATATAAGTAATAAACTAATAACTATTAAATAATAATATTCTTCGATAACATTTTTTTTGTTTACAATATAATAGAACTTTTTTATATATTTATAGTCCAATACTAGTAAATACTAAATAGTGAGATCAAAACAAAGATCGTATATTTTTAATATGATTAAATATATGTTCGTAGATATATTATATCCTATATTCGTGTCTTGTAAAATGTATTTTTTTTTTATATCACTACCTTTTGAAGCAGTAATAATACTTCAATTTTTTCAATTTTTTGCTATTTTAACACATTTAAATTTTACAATTTTTTTTCAATTTAGATAATTTTTTTGAATCAAAAAATCATGAAAATATAATATAAATTCTCTCGATTCTTAGTCTATGTTTTAGGTAATTGTAATTTAAGAATACTTAAAATACATCATAAGCATAATTATTTTTATAAGCATTTAAAGATCAAATTTTGACATTTGTCAAAATCGCTAAAATTTGTTAATTCTAATGTAAATAAAAATCGTTTATATTTTAATTTCAATAGCTAAGGGTTAAACATACAATACAATGTTTTTTATAAGTTGCTATTTCATTAATTTAAAAATATCGAACATTCATAGGTACCTTTATCAATAAATTGATTGTGTATATAAAACGACTATCATAATTTTTCTTACTATTTTAAAATATAAAAGTTAATCAAAAACACAGATATAGATAATTAACTAAATTGCTAATTACCGTAATGTGCTTACTTTTTAAATAAATGAATCTGTAATTTCCATTATCTCTGTGGTAATTAGAGTATTATAAATCATAGAAGTGTATATAACTATTTATGACTATTTAGGTACACATATTTTATTGATGATAGGCAATAACGCAAAACGGCCAGATGTTCCACGATAAAAATGGCGAATTTTTTACTTAAACTATTATCATAAGTTGGCAATATAATTTATTCTTTATATCTGTGATCAAAAATGAGATAGCTGCCATCAAGTATCACTACACATAAATATAATTCTAATTGATAGGTACCCACACGGTACACGTTGGACTCGTTGTCCAGTAGGTGTCAGATACACTATATATTATTGCTGCTATTGCTATTTTAAAATATAAAAATTAATTGGGAATGAGATAGCTGACCCGTAAGTCGTAACGACAGAAAATAGATTTGTTTTTATATTTTATTTGTTAAATTAGGTTCCGACAACCTAAATAATTGTCAAAGCTTAAGCTGATTTGGTATAAGATTTCAAGAATAAAATTGAATATAAAATTATGATTAATATGAGAATTCAGAAATAAATGTAGTTTTAAAAATCAGAAATGTACATACTCATCTATTCTACTCACAATTAAACAACTGAGAACATACATTAATTAAGGCAAAAGTTTAAATTAATCGGTTGAAGAAATTAAATATAAAACTATAATTTTTCATTTGTAGAGGTTATTATATAGCTTAAGTTATTTCAACGTTTAGGCAATTGTTTATCATCCAAATTCCTTAGCATCAAAACGATTGCGTCTAAATGGCACTGTATCCAAAGTCCATTTTCATGATTTTACAATGATGACATATGTGTCTGCTCTATTTATTTTTTAAAGCAGTAAAGATAAAAACAATAATTCGCAATGAATCATATAAATTGAGGTACTTATAATGGTGTAAATTGGAGTGTTACAATCTATATATAGCATTTGCAATACCAAAATATGTTTAGGTGTTACAATAATAATAATTATTGCTCCACAATACTATAAGAACCTATAGTTTTATTTGATCTCCATTAAATTTTTTTATCTTATTTTGATGAAAATATTGGTAGTTTTTCACTTTAAGCTGTATATAAATTATTTGGAAAACACAATCCATTCGTGTTTATAATATAATTTATTATAATATTACGTACTATATCTCGCAATATAGTATTAAAGCTCAGTGGTGTGCTCACGAGGGGATCAGGGTATCAATCCCCCCTTTAGATTTTTTGTAAATTATCTACATAAAAAAAAATTAGGGTCTGTGATAAGTCAAAAATGAATATCCCCCACCCTCTCAAGAAAACTGAGCACGCCACTGTTAAAGCTCAGGATTTCTTATAAATATATCACGAAGAACCCCTTAAAACGAAAAAAAAATTGTACTAACTGGTCCAGTGACCAGTATAGTGGAACGCAATTCGCGTATAATTTTTTTATGAGACGCAAAAAAACTATAAGATGACGTTACAACTACATTGGTATCATCGTATTGTGTTGTCTCCTATAGACTTATGGCCCACCATCTAATATTCTGGTTATCCCTATCTCCATATATATGGAGAATAAATGAACATATTATTTTTTAATTGATTTTATTTTGTTTTAAATCATTTTATTCTAAATTCTGAGAGGACCGATAAATGTATTGGTTTTATAATATTCTGTTATTTTGTGTTTGTCATTAGCTTTTAGGATATTAAAAATGCTTCGATTTTAAATTTTGATGGGGTTTCCAAAAAATTGGATCTAATTGGTACTTGAAGAGAGAGGAGGTCAATTTAAAATTTCTTACTACTTTTTGAAATAACTGTAAATAAACAACAATAAAAATTAATTTAAAACGAGAATTTTTACGCAAAACCAGTACTAGATAAATTATTGATGTACTTAACACAAAAACGAATAACTGTAAATACTTAAAATACTCACCAAATATTTGGTTAGTACCTCGGTATTTTTTATACATAATATAATTTTCTAAATATTTTGACTTTATTTGAGATATTATTATAAATATTGATAAAAAAAATATTTACTAGGTCAAAAAGTTTGAAAATTGAATACAAGGTTCTTTATAAGTTATTATAAAAACAATTTAATAATATTCAAATATTTAGCTCAAAATCCATACTATGTAATCATAAATAAAGCTGATATGGATATGGATTGCCCGCTGAAAATAATTTCAGGAGATAAATTGATTTAAATTACCATTCATATATTATATCATGTATAATTTGTATATTTATTATTACTATACCTTTTTTTTTTTGTTTGATAACTCAATAGTCAATTGTTAGTTTATTTATTATTTTTTAGAGCAACAGGAAAAAAGTTTTTGAGATACATTTTTGAAAAATATGGGGCATATTTGAACCATTATTTACTAATACATATTAATTCCTCGGTAAAATATGTATTGAAATATTGAATAAACGTTTGAATCATATTAATTATATAGAAAATAATATATAAATACCTACCATTGTTACATTGTAATTTGTAATATAATACACCATAGCCAGTTGTTATGAATTTACGATAAGAAATTAATCAAATTAGAATTATAAATATAAAATCCCGAAAGTTGCAACTTCCGATCGTCTTAATAGTGAACAATAGTGTGTAAAATTTTGATAAAAATTTGTCTTGTTATTATATGTAATAAAAGTCTTTTATTTGTATAGGTACATAATATAATGATTTATTATAGAACTCAAATTCAATACATTTATCACTTAATGACGAAATAAACTCGACTCCAAATTTTTAGAAGAGCGAAAGTACACTTTACTTGTACTTTAATACAGTTGCGCCGAACTCAATTTTTATAGGTGGGGCAGAGTACAAAAATTAATACCTACCACCCACCCCTGCACCCAGAGACCACCACTGGCCCCACTAAATTATATGTATAACCGTATACAGTGACTGATTGACACAACTACACAAGCTACTAATATTATGGTAACAGTTTTAAGTCAGTTTATATGATAAGTTACAGTAATACTGACATACTGTAATAACTAATAATGCAATAGATACCTAGGTTCTAGCCTTCTAGGTATTCATAACTGTTAACTGCTTAATACCTAGTACCTACTTTAACTCTATACTTATTACTTACTATAGTGAAAGCGTTGTATATATCACAATCATCTCCCATCCACACCCACGACCACCCTAACCACCTGGCACCTACGACCCACCCACTCACTTTTAAAGGTGGGGCGGTCGCCCCACCTGTATATACGATTCGGCGCCACTGCTTTAATAATAGATAATGCGCTTATTCAAATTCTGATTTTTATAATTTTTAAGTATAGTCATGGACCATATTTTCAAATACTTGGATTTTTCATAACATTTAAGTGATCTCTTCCATAACGACATAAATTTCAGCTTTTTTCAAAAAAGACTCACCATTTTTCACTGTAATTATACTTAAATAACTGAATATTTTTAAAACTACAACGTACCTATCGAATCAAAATTCGTTTACGAGCAGAACTAAGCTAAATGTGTATACTAAGAATGATTGTCAATAATATTGTGTAGGTTTAGCGTCTAGAATATACGAGCCTCGTATTAGGAGGGCTATGATAATTTAAATATTAATATAAATTATGTTTATATCAAATTATTTATTTATTATAAATTTGTCGATCTTACACAGCATTATCCATGACAAATTTAATGTCCTTGGATTTACCTCATCTTAATCTTAAATGTAAACTGTACAGGTTTAGGTATATAGATCAAAACAAAATAACTATTTTATTTTTTGTAACCAATTACAACAATTTAATAAAATAAAATAATAATACGTTTTCGTGAGTCAGCTAAATTCATTATTTATGTATTGAAAAATAAAAATAAAATAATAAAAATTAGTCTATAGGCTATTACACTAAGAATTTTGATGAATCTATAAACGAACATTTCATGAAAATCGGTAGAAAACTGTGGATTTGTATAGGGTCATCCATTGTATGCCTTTGATTTTATACAGTAGTTATATTTATTAATTATATGTCTATATTTATATATTTTCTATATTATTATAGTTGATCTTATAGGGCATTTTCCGTGAAAAAATAAATAATTTGTATACTTGCTAACTTGATTAAATAGTGTTTTGAAATAATAGTTTATGTTGTATTGTTCTTTGTTATATAATAAATTGTTGACATACGTCATAAAAGTTCTTAAATTGACTATTTGTTTTTATAAGTTTTAGAGTATTAAAAATAGTTATTATATTTTAAACGTAGGTACTGTGAATTGTGATTATCTATATGCGATCTTCCAAGAGCTTCTAACTTACCAGTTACAATAATAGCATCTCCTTGTAGAATGTTATTTTTTCTGGTTAACTTCACGTTGTCAATGTTTTCATAAAATATCAATAGTAATAATAGTTTTCCGTAACACTATATTTGAGTAAATAAAAAATTGAAATAGTATACAGCTACATTATGTGTTTTGTTGACTGTGACGGCTATATATGTGTATGATTAAGTATAACTACTATGTCAACAGTATAAAATTGAAAAATGATTCTGATTGGAGCTGTATACCAAAATCAGTTTTTTTTAACAGATACTCACCCACTTACATTTATTTTTTAAATACTTTTTAAAAATATTTTACCACCTATCTTGTATACACTCAGTATGTATGTAGAATTTTTAATAATGAAGCATTTTCTTGAAAAATATTTCAGTTTATGAAATTCGATTATATTTTTTTTCATTATTGTTTAATTAAATTATTATAACTTTTAATAAGTATAATTTATAATTTAACTATCTATGCAGTTTTAATACATAGCATATGTCAATTCTTAGAAAAATATTTTGCTTTGGAAAGTCAAAATATAAAATAATTTAAAAAAAAGTATAAAACTTAAAAAATGTTAACGATAAAATACATATTTATATGTCGTAGCTACTTCGTGAAATCGATCTTTTCATGAATAGATGACCATTTCATGAAATGGAAACAGATTTTTACATTTCGTGAAATTCAAAAATATTTCACGAAATGGTCACTTTTTCATGAAATGGTCACTCTAATTTAACATCGTGTAATTTTTTTCACAATGTGATCGTTCACTTTGTGTACCTACTAATATACAAAATTTAATGGAAACGTCAAAAATTTTATTAGATTCATGATTAGTGATTTCAAGTACTCGTATTTATTAAGGGCTTATTTATAACTTCTACAACTTATTCTACCCACCTAAATTTAACTTAAATTATTATGCTAACTGTCCAAGTTGTATCTGGAAATCAAGTATTCTTAAGTTGTACATGTAAAAGTGCTTATCAAACCAAAAGATGAGTTTGTTTTAAAAGTAGCTTAAAATGTAGCAGTCGTTGTCACAATTCATTTTTCTACCCTAATAAATAAAAAATAATTATAATACTATTAATAAATTAATATGATATAAATAAACTATATTATTAAGCATAATAATTTAAGTTAAATTGAGGTGGGTAGAATAAATTGTAGAAGTTATAAATAAGCCCTTAATAAATACGAGTACTTGAAATCACTAATAATGAATCTAATCAAATTTTTGACGTTTCCGTTAAATGTTGATCAGTAAGCACACAAAGCGAACGACTACATTGTGAAAAAAATTATACGATGTTAAATTGGAGTAACTATTTCATAAAAAGATCGATTTTAAGAAGTGGCTATACGACATATATATTATATCACAAAATTGTTTTGTAATTACTTAACAAAAGATAAAATAAATATTTTTAAAAATGTGAATACTTTTTGAGATAGAGGTGTTTATTGTTGAAAGAATTACCTAGTACCTACCTATATTATATTCTGCTATTCTACATAGAAATGCCGTATAAGATTTTTTTGATTTTTATAAGTTGCTCTCAACAACAATAAGTAGGTATAAAGTAATTTGAAAAACCACTAATAATATTGTTATTTGTGAATCTTTTAAAAATTAAATACATTAAAAAATCTATAATTATATTAAATAATTTAATTTGATTAATTAATGTATAAAAATATAAAATTATTTAAAAACTATTAGGTAAAATGCAGTGTTTGGAAGGAACGAGTTCCAAAAGGAACGGATTCCTTTTTATTAAAAAAGAACGAGGAACTTAACGAGTTATTTTTTTCAAGGAAAAATTACGAAATATTATTCGTTCCTTTCAAGTTCCAATTTACACAGATATGTAAATAATAAAAATTAAAATATTTTTTTTCTTAATGTGAATATTCAATATTGCCAATATTTATTATTTGTGATCGTTAATCGTTATCGAACTTAATCATTAAAGTTAGTCTTTAGTCATTAGGTATCTACTAGGTAGGTAGTAGGTACTCTGATACTCCGTACTCAATACTCATTAGTCATTAGTAACTTTATTAATATTGCTCATAACTCATAAGTAATAACTTAAATACTAAATAGAAATGTCAAATGAGTGTATAATGTAAATATATATATATTATATAATATATATGTAATATTGTAATAATATATTGTCGTCGCATCGCGGTCGCCGGAAAATAGAAAATAGGAATAGCACAAACGTCAAACACTGAAGACTGACAATAAAATAATTTATGAATTATGATGCGGGTTGGGACTTGGGACTTATTATAATTTGAAAGTATTTTTGGAGTACAATACACCAATGCCCAAAATGTATGGTTAAGTAATAATTTTTATTTTATTTGGAACTAAAAAGGAACTCGTTCATTTTTTAAAGAAACGACACAGAAACGAATTCCTTTTTTTTTAAGGAACTAGGAACGGAACGAATTCCTTTTTTATTAAAATGAACGAGGAACGGAACAGATTCCTTTTTATAAGGAACTCGCCAAACACTGGTAAAATGTACTATATTAAAATATTTGTTTATTTGTATTATCATGTACACTACACAGTCGAAAATATTATTCTATAGACTATAATACTGCAGGAATAAATAATATTTTAAAATAGATTGTGATGTCTACATGATAATTTGATAGCTAAATTTAACTATGGAGTAAAATATGTATACAATAATTAATAGTCATATTAGAAAATCGTACTGTATTTTAAAGTATAATTCAACATGGTAATTTTATAAAATAAAATAATATAATGTAGCGTTAACATATAAATTTAAAACACACATTTTTTAAAATTTTAGATTTCTAAATTTCTGTATAGTAAAATTCATTCACTTGTTTATATTATGAAATAGATTAAACGTGTAAAAATAGTAATAACCAATATCGTTACGAATGAAAAATATTATGAAACATGAAATCCACGGTGTTTTCCAGTTATTGCATATAGTTGACATTAGAAAACATGAAAACACGGTGGGCCATCTGATAGTTTAAACTGTTTAAATCATAAATGACAAAAACAGAAATAGGTATCAAATATTAATGAAATTTAAAAATAATACATAATATTGTATTTTTACAATAGTATATCTTATTAGTGCTAATATAGACAACAGCCAAATAGATTAGACCTAAATGTCTTGAAGCTTAAAATTAATTACAACACATAGATACTTAATAATATATAATATATAGTTTCAACGAAAATATCGTATTTTAATTAATCATTGAAATTAGCGATGAATGACGAATGTACATAACGATGCCTAAAGACGAAACAATATAAACATATACTTAACGTTTAAAATATTGATCGTTGGCTAACAAAATGAACACGATTTCTTATTTTCCGCATTAGGACCGGAAAGTTTTACGAGTTCTGGTTGATCGGTTTCGTCGTTGTACTGACCCAACATCGAGTTTATTAAAAACCTAAAAACCATATGTTTATTTTAGTTAGAATTTTGGAAGAGGTGGTTGAAAAATAAACTTACTGCATAGAATCGTTAACCATCAGCCCGTCTTTAGCCGAAGTTTCTGTCCAGCCGATAAAATTGTTTTCTTTATAGAACGCCTCGATATCCAATTGATCGATTTGACGTTGAGGCAAATCGCACTGAAACAATAAAAAAATATAATATTTAATTATCTGTACATATATTACAGCTTATATATATGTGTGTGTGTACATATAACAGTAAACTTTTTAATATTTTCAAACACATTAAACCGTTATTCTAACACAAACGTACGAAGAGGAACTGAACTTAGGTACCTACATAGGTATTAGATTAAGGTATGATTGTATAAATTATGAATACGTTAAATATTTTAAACCTGCAAACATAGTTCTTGTCCCATGATACTAATATTGGTATCAAATATTACTTAATATATATATATTACTACATTTGAAATCTTATTGTAAACAAAAGAAATGTATAAAGCAATTATAATACTATATAGACATTCAACAGGTTCTTCGACCATACCTAATGAAAATGGATAGGTACCTATCTAATACTATATTAATACTATCTCATTAAATACATAATGAATAAAATAGATTAAATTACTAAATTACTAAATTATTTAATTAATTAATTTTGAATTTATTTATGTAAAATATTCATAATATTATTTTTAATGTGAAAGTAAGACTATTGAAGCCATAAGTGAAAAGAGAAAAAACAGTTTGATTCTTATTTTAACAATTTATCAATAAAAACATTATAATAAATGAAATGATATACATAATAGTTATTAATTTTCTTTTTTAAATAAATATTAAATGATAATGAACAAATTATGATTTAAATCATGGAAATCTTTTATATACACTTATATATATTAACAAAAATAATATCATATTATTAGAGGTTGAAATTAGATTCATCTAAAGCAATATAATTATGATCACCTAGAAAATTGAAGTAGAGTTTAATACTTATCTTATTGTTTTAAAACATTTGTATACACGAATATTTAATTATTTTATTTATTTAAATCTTCAGCATTTTTAATTATTTGGTAAAAAAAATGTTTTCTAATTTTCTAATATATACCTATTAATAATATAAATTATGACTTCTGCCTAAATAAACTTGACAATAATATTACTATATTATGATATTTTTATGTATTAGATAATTTATTATTTTAGTAATAGAATTTAAAATTAAAAAAAATTGGAGTCGTTAAATAATCAATTTTTAAATTATAAAAAAAAAAGTAGACTGTGTATAAAAAAACAGTGTTCAAAAACATTAAAGGTATAAATATTAAGTTTTAAAATAAAATGTCTTTTTTTGTAATTAAAGCTGAATATTCAACCAACTTGTATTAAACCATCAAAAGGTATCTTTAAAACTTTAATATCTAAAAAAAAATTCTATACATAAGTTTTTGAGTTAACTTTAAAGTAAATAAATTTAAAAAAAAGTAATTGGTACTATTAATTTAATTATATGGGTATGGTTTAATAAACTGTTATAAGTCATCATCCGTCATTATACTTATTATCAGGTGACAAAAAGAATAGTATCTTTATGATAAAATTAAATATTAATTGTTGTGCTATAAAGAAATTGATAATATAATTATTTTTATTGTTTGTTTATGTTCTCACAAATAAAATACAAAACAAATAGTTATTTACTTTGTATAAATTATATCCATCAAGTACCAATGTTACATACATATATTAGTAATTAGTGTATTATGTATAGTACTATAACTAACGTACTTACTTGATATTATATTCATTCAAATTAGTATATTTGTGCTCATTAACATTTTTCTAAAATTTAATTCATACGACTATCAGGTTTCACATAATATATTTTATATTATCTTCTATATAATATTACATTCATTTATATTTTATATTTATGTATTATTTCATTTGTTTGAGATTAGGAACAAAATATTTGTTTTCTTGTATTAACATTTATCTTTATTTGTCTTCATTACGCTACCAATAAATAATAAGTACACACATCGAAAACAACAATTATTTGTTTGGGTTATACAATTTAATTATGTTATCTCTAAATTAATTGACTTTAATTAATATTCAACTAATCCTCACACCAGTCTTTACACTTCACAAAATATCTAATATAAATAAACTATAAATATCACATCTATAAAAATAAATTTAATTATGGTATTATTTTATAAGGTTTAAAAAAAGCCTTTTACAGTTTAGTTTATAAAAAAAAATATTTGTTTATTGATTTAAAAATGAATCATTTACATACATATATCTATAGAGGATGACACATACAAACTATTTAATGGGTTTGATGTTTGATAAAGACAATTTCAATGAAATTTCAAGATGATATAAATAAAAATTTTAAATCTTAAATATATTTAAATGATACTTTAAAGTATTTTAAGTGATTTCATGTCACTACCAATTATAATGGTTACGTTAAAACAAGATTTTATAAAAAACGGTTTCACGTGGGGCAAAATTACAGGTACAATTTGAATATACTTAAAACAGATATATCAATTTTTCACGTTTGGTACTATGAAAAAAAAATTATCTGTGTTTTAGGGTTTTCATTTTTTTGATATTAATATTTAATAGCCTTCAGTTAATAAATAAATAAAAAACTACACCAGGACATAGATACAATTTTTAGTTGATATTTAAAAAACATTTTAATACCTTATTTCCCAATAACATACATGGAATGGGACCGCCGTCTAATTGAGTGCATTTCGCATCCACGTCTTTTTTCCACTTTAGCGTGTTTAAAAACGAATTCTTATTTGACAAATCAAACATAATTACACATCCATGTGCGTCTTTGTAGTATACGCGGGTCATCCACGTAAACCTCTCTTGACCTAAGCATATAAAAAAAATAGAGTCATGATTATACATAAATAGGTAGGTACATTTATATTCAAGGTTTACTTAAAAACTTGATAACCATACGTAGGCACAGTTAGAGTGACTGACCTGCATTTAATATATTTCACTTGGAGTTTATTTAGTATACTAATTACAAAACAGCTTAGTTTTGCATTTTGATATAACTTTAAATTTACGCTACTTATACAGCACATAAAATAAGTTTATTACTATATTATGTATGGCAATGTCAAAAAATTAAAAATTACATTTACATTTTTTTGGAAAATTTTTAAAAACACAGTAGCTTTGCTCTTAATTTCAGTGAGAAGTAAATATATTATTATGAAAATTACTCCGAATTACATGATGTAAATAATCTGCAGTAAGTATAATAATTACAAAACTATAATTATGCTACTCTATACTCTATAGATATAAATATTTTCAAGTAATGAACATTTAGTGTTACATAATTATTCAATAATATTATATTTGCCATGTCCATTTCCTATTTTTTCCTAAGTTATAATAATTTGAACTTATATGATTTGCTATAACTATAATTATGTAACTATTGACTTATAGTTATAACACAACAAATAGTATAAATGAAATCATCTTCTAATATACAACACCCTATTATTTATATTGTACAATGTTATATTATTAAACATTATATAAGACCTAACAACAAACCTGCTATATCCCATAGTTGTAATTTAATAGTTTCCGTTTCGGAAACTTTGATAATTTTTAATGCGAAATCAACACCAACAGTACCCTTGTACTCTCTGCTATATGATTGTTGTACATATCGTTTGACAAACGCTGTCTTGCCCACAGTCGGGTCTCCTATTATGATTACTTTGAACAACTTCTCTGGCATTATGGTATCTGAAATTTAAATAATTAAATCAATACAATTGTGAGACACAAGTATGCAACAAAAAACATTTGTTTGCAAGTGTTAATAGAATTTATAATTATTTTGACTTATATTCTATGTCTAAAAAACCTCATATTGAACCCAATAAACATATATTTATATACATTCCAATGGCAAATAAATAGATAATTTTTAACGCAATGTTTACAACAGCGTATAGATAATTTATGTAATTGAAAATGTTTAAAAGCCATTAACGTTAAAAACTAAGTGGAACTATTTTTAATGTATCCAAGTAAAACTCGTAAACTATTTGGTTATTTAAATCCAAAAATCTTGAAAACAGTCTTTTCAAATGATGTAAGTATACATCTAAAGATCGAAATGGGATCAATTTTATAAATTATAATAATTTTTATGTTTCATAGATTGAACATTGTTCATAAAAACGGTAATCCGGGTCCACAACTATACACGTGAGATCCAATGAGGCTCACGTTAATAGACATGTGCTTGCCCGTGCAGTCTATAATAAATAAATTACCTATATACATACTACAGTATTAAATAGCGTAGGACGTTTAATTACTTGGCCGCGTGTTATAAACTTTTAAGTTACGTATACACGATAAACACTTATATTTTTTTAAATTATCGTTTACACTCTGATGGTGTTGCGTAATGATTAGTAACATACAATATGAATTTTCGTACAAGCGACTCCATGAAAATGCCTATATAACGGTATTATATGTTTGATATATGTAGTGTCTCACCGGTTTTGTCTTCGTATGCACTATATACTCTTCTACCCACTAAACATTAAAACTTACATAACTATTTGAATAAACTTAATGGAAATAAGTTCTTTAAAATGTTTACATAAATAAAAATTATTACCTACTATGTAACCTCATTATCTCAGCTTTTTATGATATGAATATCAAATATATAATATAAATAATATTGTGCAGGCACTTTATTACAGTAATAATATTTCAATATTATATTTTCATAAATGTAAATCAGTTAATATGTTATAAACTGAGACCTATATAATATCAAATTGGACATGATTAATATATGTTTATGGTAAACATTATACATTAAAGTAAAATTTATCAATGGCCATAAGTTATCTCAACTGTATTAGGAAAAGTTGAAAAAATCGATTTTTTTTTTATACTATACAGCTAATAGCTAACATTGAAACATAATATATGGAGTTTAACTTGGTTATTGTGATTAGTGAGGATCTAAAATAATAAAATAATATTTAATATTTGTACGTAATGAATAAACAAACAGATAAATTATGTTTACAATTATTAAACTAATTCGTAGAAAATTACAACTAATAATAATATATTCATCTCTAATATATAAAAAATAATCATAAATTAATAAAAATTAATTTAATTTTAAGTAATCATATATTCGATTGCATAATCGAATATTTAAATTTTAAATTATATATAAGTATTATATGGACATTGATTATTTTGCTAAGAAAATCATAGATATTATGCATTATAAATATATATTATTAAATACTATTAACTAGCAATATATGCGATTTTATGCGATGTATAATGGACAGCATTATAATAATGTAATATATCTACCTGTATAAAGAATTATATACATGAATATTTACATATTATACAGATATAATAGTATAGATAATAAAATATTTGAAATTTAAATAAAAATCAATACAATTCGACGCTTCTATACAGTATTATATTAGGATATATAATCTAAATCAACAGCTATAGAGCAACCAAAACTTAATAACTGATAGTGCTACAAATTACAATCAATTATGTAGATTGGGTCATCGTTTCGAAAAACACAATAAATTCTGAATGAATAATAAACGTTTTGTCATGTTGATGGTTCTACAATTCATAAAAACACAGTTATAAATGTTATAAATTATATAACTTATAATTATCTTATATATTTTATATACTGAGTGATTTTATCGAACAATACTCATTATTTGACGTTTTTAGAAATATTTGTTTTATATCATTTCCATTCAAAATAAAACAACATTATTATTGTTATAGGTAATTATTTAAATTTTTATTTTTTTTAATGATAATATAAACGTTTTTAATTTAATATATTCTGAATCAGAATAATTTTCGAAGTATTTTGATCTATAACAAGCAAAAGCTGGATAAGTAGTTTACTTAGGCATACGTAGAATTCGTTCATGGGGGGGGAGGTTACCATTTATATGCATAGTGTGATCCTAGCCTAAATGTAATATTCCATAAAATAAATTATTATACATATTATACTTGGAGGGGGGAGGTCAAACCAGTATACCACTGGTAGTTTAGGAGTTATAAGTACTTAAAGTTTGGGTGAGTAGAGTAGCAGAAGAAACTCCGAAAAAATGTTGGTTTATTACTCCGCTTACTTAAACTTAATATATTTATAACTCATAAACTACTGGTCCAAAATTCAATTTTTATGTATCAAAATACTCTGAAAAATATTAATTTTAAAAATATAAAATTAAAAGTATTTGTTGTCATTTAAAAAAATATATATTTAATGTTGTTTTATTTCGAATGTAAATTATATAAAAAAAATATTTTCAGAAACATAGATAAATTTTAAAATAATGAGTGATATTCGATAAAAGAATCACAGTGTAATATATATATATCAATATAGGTTATTCAGATATTCTAATGAATTATGAATATGATTCATGCTATGTGAAAAATGTTTTACTTTTAAAATTAAAATGTATACTACTTATTTTATCAAATTTATAGATGAATAGAAAATACCTTATAAACCTATAGTACTACCTAAAGACATTTAACAATTTTAGTAGGTATATATTTTAAAAATGTAAATATATTAATTTATGGCAACATATTTTTTGGTATACCTCTTAGATGAAAATCATGGATATCATTTCCAACGTCATACTTTTCAACTGATGAGCGTGCATTTGGTCTGCGGTATAATTTGTCATGGTCATCCCCATATTTTTTTTCTTTTAAATTTGTGTCGTCGTCATTTACGAATTGAGTCTTTAGCAAAGACATAACATATTAATTTTTTTCCAAAAATATCGATTTTGATCCAATTGTAATTATTGCACACTTATAGAAAAAAACAAAATATATTCATTAAGGCAAATAATTTCAATCAAGTGCAAAAAGGTTATTTTTTAGAAACAGAACAATTTTAAATTTATGTAGTACAATTTCTATATAAAAATAATACGAACTAAGCAAACATAAATATTTATATACAATATATAATATACTCCATATAAAATAAATTATATTAGTGTATTAATTAATAAATTTTATATGAAAATTCTATTTTAGTATGTATAAAGAATAAATTATACAAAAAAATAAGTTAAGAATTTTAAACTTTTAAATGTTAACCCAATACTTAAGGGGATTGGAAGCGATGATTTTCTGTCTTTATCTAACACACACGCAACATAGGATTATAGACGTGTTCTATTTCCAACGTACCAATTGATACAATAAAGCGATAAGAATTCTGAATATAGATTTGAATTTTTCATCAAGTCTACTTGAGATCGACTTTCCCACATTTTTGATTTTTTCATTTTTACTACTCCAGAAATTGAAATATGTTAATTTTTTAATTACTCTTTTATAATATAACGTTTTTCGGATTTTGGGAGGATAAAATCAAAAATGTGGGAAAGTCAATCTCAAGTAAACTTGACGACGAATTCAAATCTGTATTCAGAATTTTTATCGCTTCATTATATCAATCGGTACATTGGAAATAGAACACGTCTATAATTCTATGTTGCGTGTGTGTAAGACAAAGACAGACCATCATCGCTTCCAATCCCCTTAACATATTATTGCTTTAAATTGCAATTAATTTCATTTATGACTGCAATAATAAAAACAAGTATCGAAAACAAATTTAAAAATTTAAATGGCATTTTATTTAACATGATTTTATAATACCAATGTATGTATTATGTTTGAACAGGTTTTCTTGTATATTTACTGTAATATATCCAATATGTTGAACATTTGATTTTTTATTATTATTTTATATAGGTACTATACTTTTTTTAGACATTACCTATAAAATTGATAACGTCATTTTTCATACTTAGGTGTTTGTTACATTTTAAACAACTTAACATTGCAGTTATAAATCAAATTAACAAAAAAAAAATTTTATTTAATCCAAATGAATAAATTATGAACAACAATGATACTACCCTAACCTAGCTTTCATGATTCATATTGGTACGAACACGTACACTCGGAGTGGAGACAAGACCAAGGAATTCCACCCTCTACCTAGGACTTCAAATATAATTTCGAAAATTTTAACCTTTATTATTGCTTAAATAAAATTTCATTGATATTTTGATTTCAGTATAGATTTTTTTTTTAATGTGCTTTTTGCCTTTATTTCGTAGTATGCAAATACTTCTTAATGCACTTATTGGTGTTTTATTTTATTATGCCATTCCACGATAAATTTCCCGTAGGCTCCCATGGGTACAAATCGGCGATGTTCTATTTTAATTAGTAAATAATAAAATACAACTATAACAATTCAGATTGAAATTCTGTTTAATATAGTACCTAGACATGTTAAAAAATTAATAAAACTAAATGGCATAATTTGTCAATTCTGTAGGGATTTTGTGCCGAGGAATGATTTCAAGTCATCTGCGAAAGCTAAAAATCTATACAGTACTATAAGATTATTTTATGATCCCTTTATTTAATTTATTAATAAAACAAAAATGTTATTGATAATATTTTTGTTAGATAAATTTTGATTTATTAGTAAAAATTCAACTATAATAGAGCAATAATCATCAAAATTAGAATTAAAATGTGTAAAAGAGATTTCTATGATTTACTGCATGACAGTTTTTTTAGCTAAATTTTCCTAAACTATGTCAACATGGAATTTAATTCAAGTTGTCTGATTATAAAGTCTTGGTTAGTGGTTACTGTTAAACACAGTATAGTCAAAAACCAAAGCGCTAGTACTATCATTCATTTAGCTGTAAGAATAGATTTTACTGATGGTCTATGACTGTCTGGCCCAACTAACTTATATTATCTAGCACAACAAGTGGTAAATAAAAGATAAGAAAGTTTAGTGGGCTGATATTAATAAAAATATATAATAAGATCTAGATAAAATTAGTTTTATTAGATAGAAAAATGAGCATTTAATATGGATAAAATAATACTAAACCTAAAAAAACGAAATGAATATCATAGATTTTTTAGTTAATTGTAAGTCTATAAAGTCTTTATTGCTACGCTTTTTATAGAAATAACCTTAGCTTTCCAGAAGAAAAAAGTTTTTCAAGATGGTCTTATTTTAAATAAAACAATTAAATAATAAAATGCTCTTATAGGGTCCCCAATTACGAAACACGGTATAATATGGGGGAATATGACTAAACTAAAGTCTAGTTTAAATTGTATGTGTGTGCACTGTGCATATACATATACATAAACATATACAACATACGCTATACGTGGATAAAATATTGACTTAATAGCTTCCGTTTAGAATATTTCCAATTTAAATTTTGAATTTTTGAACTAATATAAAATAAAAATTATATCCCGCATCGACAATGTTAGAAATGCAGAATTATAAATGTATAACTCACGTCAATAATTATTTGGTGAAAACCCAGGAATATAAACTCAATATTAGGACATAGGTACATTTGTATGTCAAACTACTAGTATGATAAATTAATAAAAACAATACTGACTGCGTATTGTATAACTTGGTTTTTACTTTTTTAAATTATTATATTACTTATATTTACACATTATAAACTAGTAGACTATTAGTTATTAATTATTATAGTCCATTGTCTCACTGCTTATTTTTTATTGCACCGATTGACAACGCAACTGCGATAGACGTTTAAATTTTTAAATTTTATTCGATAATCATTTATCTAAGGTGCAATTTGCTACAAAGGATGAAATTTAAGAAAAATATCGCAGGATAGTTTTTATTTTATTTGTCATACATAAATGATAACTATAAATATGAACTTACATAACGAATAATGAATCTCCTAAGATCTATAAATATTTGATAAACTCTATAAATTAACTAATTTTGTTAAAATATTAAATTGGTATTATTTTGTTTTGTTTTTTTTATATTTTAAATTTCAATAATAATTTACTTTACCATATGATTTGGCTCTATAATACTATATAGAATTATAATAACAAGGAATCCATTAGATTATCTAACGAGTATTTTTCCAATAAACATGTATACGACAAAAAAATAATATAGAAATTGGTTATGTAACATATTATTCAAAACCGTGGTTAGGAAATTTATTTATTCGTATACTCATTACCTAGGCATTCTTAATTATCTAAATTTACATAACTGCAAAATATAAAATAAAAACATAGAAAGTATTTAAACATTTTAAACTATTAATTAGTCAATAGTCATTGTGATTTATACATTTTGCTAATCTCATAATCAACAAACAATAATATATTTTACGTTTTTGATATTTTTGTATATAAATATCGCATCGAATGCTGGAAATCGCTTTGATACAATATATTTTTTTAAATTATTTATATGTTTTATCAAATATTATTCATTCCTGTTTGTTAAAATTTAATTTTATGAGTTGAATTTGGTTAAATTTAAATATGTTTTTTAGCTTATTAATATGAAGTTATTAATGATGAATATTGGAACCATTAAGATTAAATAATAATTGTATTTTCAATAAGATTATTTGTTATTTTAAATTATTTTTTTTTCAACATTTGTTACAACGAATATTATACTATATTAATAATTATATAGGTTATATGGTATAAAGTATATACACCATATAATCGAATCAACAAATGCGTTTGTTATAATAAATTGGTCAACCGTTAGGTGTTCAAAAGTAGTTAGTTGTGAAATCTACTAATATAGATACAATTGTAAAATTATTGGAAAAATCTTAGCAAGTCAGGTTTTCATAATGGAATCCCCTCGGAATAATTTATTTAATACAATGACTCATAATTGTATCAACTATAAGTTTCAGTAATTTATCATTTATCAATGTTTAAATTAATTCATATTTTTAAAAATGAACGACTTATGTAATATTTTGATATTGTTTTTTTCAACTACATATATAAAGTTAATACATTTTAAGTTATTTAGGGTAAATACTAAATACAAATTAATGAAATTTACAGATATTAATTTTTAAAACAAAATATAATAGACCCCGGGAGTTTAAGTATATATACTAAATAAATACTATATAAAACAAGTAATTAAAATTGTACATATGTAAATTAACAGTATAGTATATAAAACGATATAATACGACACTGGTGGAATAAAAATGTCAAAAACAGGTTATTATATTACACTTAACAAGGTTAAAATATGTTTATTACAGGAAACTTATGAAAAATGTTTATATTTATTTAATTAAAATATAGACAACAAATAAAAAAACCATGTGAACATCATAGTATGCCAATTTAACTACTCAACCTTCTACCAATATTCAAGGTCATGTACATGGGAAAATTCTAAGTGGGAGTGAATATATTTTAGAAAACTAAGAATAAAGGCAAATCAAATAAAAACTAAAGAATTATAATTATAATTAATAAGAAAAATAAAATATTTACATTTTATTTTAAATATATAAAAAATATTAGAAACATAATCACTGCAATATAAGGAGTATAATTTTTACGTCATACGTCATTGAATTTCATTAAGACTACGATTTTTTTTCATTTATTAATTCATAATACTTTTGTTTTTAAGTTTCCTATTTTTTATCTTATAACTTTTATTATATTATAAGATACCAAAAATTTCTATAGTCTATAGGTAAATGTTATTTTCAATGGCCCATAAGTCAACTAGCGTTCACTTTCAGTAAAATAAATAAAATACGCATGAGAGAGTCAGTTGTACATATTATCAAAATTACAAGATTTTTAACTTACTAATAAAAGTTAATTTAAAAATTATATATCTACAATATTTTTATACTCTGTATATAGGTAATAAATTGTTATCTAACATATAAAATGTTATATGTGTTTATACAGTATGGTATATAAATAAACAATAGTAGGTATACAACGTATTTTTGTTATATACCACTATTCAACAAATATCTACACGTGATATTATCATTAAACATATTTAATAGGCAATAGCTGTACATATAATATACTTGATTCCAATATTATAAACAATTTTTGCATAAGTTCGAATACGCATTTAACGTTTTATATTTTAAACGTTTAAATAATAAATATTTAGAAGCTTTAATGAGAAGAAATTTAAAACTCTATAGTTCTTAAATTCTAATTCTTTTTATAAATGAAAAAAATTGTTGGAATTCGGAACTTCGATTTTTTTTATTATTAGTATTTTAAATTCGCTAATTAATCGTATAATTAATAGTTTTATTACTAACTATACCTAAGTATTTATTATTTTTTAACTCACATTCCAAAATTGCTTACTAAGCTAATATTTTAATATAACATCATAAGGAATGTAAAAATAGTTTATTAACACCTACGCCCAACTATCGTAATCAATATAATATGTTACACTATAGTATTGACCGTATTTTTGGTATACCTACTAGTAATTACTATTAACTGCAGGTATTGGTTAAAGAGTATTTTTGCCCATCAGTGGTTTTAAATTCGCCGAAAGTACCATACCTGGGTAATTGCTGAAAAAACTTTATTATATGAGTAATAAATAAATATCACATTCAAAATCGAAATTTAAAATACTATATACCTGCGTCTAGCTCCATTCTAGTATATACACGAATATCGAATATGTATTGCTTTGACATATTTTTCATATGTTAATATTTAAGTATTGAAAATAAACAGGGCTCGGGACTTAAAGCATTTACTTATTTTTATGGATTGACTTAAAATGTAGCAGAGTGCTATGGAAGTGTATGTCATGTTACAACACATTTAATTATGAAATTTGAAAGTGCTTTTTTTTGCTTTTTTCAACGATTTTTCAAAAAGATGCTTATATCCAGTTTTTCTGATTATTTTTGCTTTTTTGACGAGTTTTTCTATTTTTTATGGGTGTTCTTGTAATGTTGTTTATGAATTTATGAAAGATTTTAAATTAAAAATAATTCTTATTTTATCTATGTTATCGTTTAGTCCGTCATCTTCCGCGGCATTATTGTAGGGTTAAAAAAAATATTCCAACGCTCAAAATAGAACTGGATTTTGGGGAATTAATAATTGAGTTCATGTTTATTAGTTTATAAAAATAATATTATTTGACCGTCTGGGGTTACAATCGTGATAAATATAGTAATTAAATACAAATAATGTTTTGATATCCGAATTTAGTTATTTAGTAGTCGGTTATCGTTCACGTTCGTCGCGTTGTTTTCGTTGCCGTATTTCTTTCGTCGTTGTATGTGTCCTAATACTTCGACATTCACCGTATTTTTTCGTCGTCGTTTGTGTTCGAGTTTTAAAATTAATATGGGAAAAGAAAAATTATCAACTAGTGCTTCTCTAAAAAGATACATTACTGAATTTGGATCTGACATTTTTTCCACAGACGGGCATGTCTTATATTGTAAAATGTGTGAAATAAAAATTAAATTTGAAAAAAAATATAATATATCCCAACATTTGAAAACCGAGAAACATCAAAAGAGTGTCAAACGTCAGAATGATCAAAAACAGAGAAAATTACAGCAACTACTAACTAACCAAAATTCAGCAAAATCCGATTTTAACATGGATTTATGTCAAGCAATGGTATCTGCTAATATTCCCTTAAACAAGCTTTCTAACAATACATTTCGAGCATTTTTAGAGAAATATACTGGTAAAAATATTCCTATGGAAGCAACATTACGTAAAGGTTATATTGATGCTATTTTTAATGCTAATATGGATAAAATTAAAATGGAAATAAGAGAAAATAAAATTTGGGTGTCGATTGACGAAACATGTGACGTAGAAGAAAATCTTTTGGAAAATCTTTAAGCAATAAGGAAAAATGTCTCCTATAATAAAATTTGATTTTTTTTATAATTTAAAGATTTATATTTTTTTTTTTAATCATTTTTAATTTGTATCAATACATTTTTTTTTTTCATTAAATATTTTGCTCAAATTCAAGTTTTTTAAATGCTTATTTCAGTGCTTATAATGATGTTTTTAAGAGCTTTTTTAAGCGCTTATTTTAATGATTTTAAGTGCTATAAGTCCCGAGCCCTGAAAATAAATAATAAATTATTAAAATAAGAAGAATATACATTTATATAATAACAATAATGATACAGCATAAACATTTTTCCCATACACATAGCTATATAGATACCTATAACAATGTTTATATGAAAATAATCAAATTTATTGTTCTATAATCTATAAACACGGATAACTACAAACTATACATGCTATCGATGACCTAATTAACAACTATTTATCAATATTTTATGAATACGGTTAATACAATAATATTATTAAAACCTATGCGAGTAATTTTTTAATTATTCTCTACAAATATCAACATAATCTCGATCTCATTTACGAATAAAAAAAATTTTCATAACTGATTGTTATCAATTCGACCTACCACCTACATATGACTAACGTCGATTCACTTTTTTACGATAGTAATAATATTTAAAAACCTTAATATTTATGAAATAAGTATTTTAAATTTTAGTTACCATTAGCGATTAAAATAACCAACTTGAATTAATGTTTATTATAATGTTTAATTATAGGAATTCTAATATACTAATTTTAAATATCGATATCTATATTTGAAGCCACAATTTATTTAGCACATGCATTATCTATCGTGGAACTCCACTCACTTATATAATACATATTTTTAACAAAATGTCAATGATACTAAATCGTAAGAAAAAAACAATTTACCAGATCATCTTTCTGAAATTATAAGATTGCAAACTGAAGCAATAAACAAAATATTAAAATGTTTAAAACCAACAGAATAATACAAACTTATATAGCGATTAAAATTAAAAATTGTAAATAAAAAAAAGTAGTTAACTCAGCAGACTAATAACCTTTGATATTGAAGCGAAATAATCGCTAAAAAAAAAAAACTATGTTAACCGTTTATTTTAGTAAATACGACTACTGCACAAGATATAGACGTACAGTATAACAACACTCTTCAGTAGCTTTGTAATTTACACAAACTCTGTGGATATGAACATATATAATATATTTTTTTTTCATGTAGTCAAAAGTTAATCATAAATAAAACGACAAAGAAATACTACAAGATGTATAAATGCTAACTATTTTGATTACGTTGATTTTGTTAATTAATATAGATTATAGAACATAAAGTCGTTCGTAATATTTTACAGTTAAGAGAATATAGACTATGATAGGTTAAAACTTATCAGTTATGATATAAAATATGTTCCCTACTTAGATATTATTATTAATCACTATTTAATTTAATGTATTATATTTCAAACAAGTCCATTTAATTATATAATAATATCAAATATTGAAAGTATACTAAAACGATAAGTTTCCAATTACATGATATATTAAAGGTATATAAAGTAAGTATTTATTGATTATATTTTATACCTAATATATACAAAATCTAAATTTTAAACTAAAGTCTGAACCTGTGAATTCTAGTAGATACATAATATAAAGATATCTAATATACAGGTATTTATTAAAAAATAATAGGTAGACATCTCAATATGTTAAATACAAATTAATAATTTATGTGTTAAAAAATTAAACTTTGTAAAATTAATTTATTTTTATTTTTAGTAATCACCCAAAATGAACCTATTATGCAATTATGGGGTTCAATTTGAGAGATCGGCTAAGAAATCAAATTTAAAAAAATACAAGAATTCCAAAATATCGGATTTCAAAGATTGTAAATGCTTCACTTTTTATCTCCTTTACCCAACCTTCCACTAAGACCTTGTCTTTAAAACAATTAAGGAAGAAAAAGCAATCTTTTATAAATATTTTTTTACTAAATTAAAAAACCACCAAAATCTATTGACACAGCTTACATATCACTTAACTTCCTGGAAATTCTAGTCGTAAACTTAAAAGAAAATGATATCGCGATCTCTTAACTTAATCCTCTAACGTATCAAACCCAAGATAAATATATCATTGGATGGCTCATTATTCACACAACACCAATAATCTATTTATTCTTATCTCATAATGCTGCTTGTTGTATAAAATGTATTTCTTATTGAGATAAAAAAAAAATTTTTAATTTTAGATTCTAAGTAGTGTGATAAAGATTGACAAAAATGTACTTTTTTGTCTGCCATCACTTATTGGGGCAAAAAAACAATTGAAATAATCCGTTAAATCGAGAAAATGTATAAATTATTTTGCAGTTAAAAATGCATGAACAATTTCTGTTATATCTTAAATTTGAAAATTTAACAAAAGATTTCTTATTAACTTTTCTATTTATAACTTCAATAAAAAATTTACCGGAAAATGACAATCATTGTTAATGAGCAATTAAAGTTCAAATTTAAAAAAATTTAGTTATCCAAAATGTTCTATGGTTGTTATTGTAACAATTAAAAAAGGTAGGCACTAGGCAAGAGGGTCCGTTTTTCTACTGGTACATTAGATGTTGAGTGGGTCACTATTATTCGTGTGTTTTATTTTAATTCAATGATTGTATATTATATTTGTATGCAAAAAAAGATTCTTAGCGTAGATAGTCTGTCAGACTATCACTATGCATGTTTAATAAATTTTTTTGATATAACTATAAAATTCTTTTATTTTATTTTTAGTATTATGGTAGATTGATATAATTTTTTCCAAAAATGTTGCATTATTACAACTTTTATAACTCAAAAATTAATAAACCTTTGTAAATACCGTAAAACAGTAAAAATAGATTCAATCATACATTGTATCAATAAATAATGTCTTAAAATAAATTTAAAAAAAAAATGTATTGCGTATATTAAAATGTATAATAAAATAATAATATAATATATCTACGTAAAAAGTCATTAGTCACCATGAATAATGTTTTTGGTTTATAACAACATAAAAAATATGGAAAATTCAAATTTTCCCTTTAAATAAGTCAAAATGTTTTGAAAATTTTACTATATAATGTAGGAAATAATTACATAAATACTTGGTGACAATTTTAAGTTTATATGGTTATTCGTTCGTTTTAGAATTATAACAAAATAAAGAAATTAATTTTGTTGAAAACTGACGTAAAAATACTTAATTTTTTATTTTGTTTTAAGAGAAAGTTTTCAGAAAAAGTAATGGATATTTTTTTTTACTTAGGACCCCTCTCCCATCATAAAATATATGGTAATGTATTTTTTTTTTTTATAGATATTTTAAGTTTAATTTTGTACCAAATTAGATATTTAAACAAATTATACTTCACTCATAATCGATTCTATGTATGTACCTGATGATTTTTCTTTGATTTCAAATTGTACACATAACGTATTAAATTTATAGTGACTTACTCCTAAATAATGAGGTTCACTCGATACCCATTGTGCAGTTATCTACCTTTCCTTTTTTTTAATAATTAATTAATCATTAAATATATAGTTAAATAATGTCCTATTCCAATTATATATTTGTTTCAGTGTTAATCTTCAACTTAGTTAGAGGTAACTTAAAACTTTCACCAAATATTTATAATATCACTTTCTATACTTAACATAGATAATAAAATTAAAACATTTTATTATCTATGATACACGTAATTTAAAAATATTTTATCTGTTTTTGAATACCTATAATATTTTATTTAAATAGATGTTATACATTTTCTTTCTTTTTAGTTTATAGTGTTGTATGTTGATAAAATTGTTGTAGTTGAGACAAATAGCTTGAAAATGAAAAAAACTAACTTTATAAACGAGACTTATTTAAATTAAAAGCATGTATAATACAGTTGTATAAACATTTGGTGTTAGAATTTTGACGATATTTGTCAATTTATAATAAAAAGTTATACATTTTTAACTAGACAATAATTTATAATTTTTTAATTTTTGATATTTAATTGCATTTCATTAGGAATTAGATTAAAATTTAATATGTAAACGAAAATAACAATTGTTATTTAACAAATTTAATATTAATTGTAAGACTTGGAATTTTTCACCTACATAAATTATTATTTTTATGTACAATTTTATATTTTAAATTATTTATATTAATTTCTAACTGTTTATATTACGAACTTATTTATGCATCAATATTGACTTATAAGTTGAACCCACCTGTAAGTTAATCACAACATTACATGATATTATAATATCACAATAATTGATGGTACCTAGTATAATATATGCAATGATTTAAAAAAAAATTAAAATTAGTTCAAATTCAATCTTTTGTGTTACAAATAGATTACCGATTTTAGTAATATTGTCTATGTAGGTAATTTATCCCTAAATTAATACTCGAATTCAAATTGAACACTTTTATTTACTCAATTACAGCATAAACTCGTAATATACAACAAAATGAATTTCTCGGTATTTTTTTAATTTCTCAATAGGTAGATACAAAAGAATTATCTACACATAACAATTATTTAAAATAAATAAATTCTATTTTACTAAAATATGAAACATGATCACTTTTATCAATTCACTAATTAAAACTCGTAGCCTGTAGGTATTATGACAAGGAATAAATTAAAATTTAAATACTAGTTGTTGTATAGGTCAGTATTACATAGACGATAGACCTATATGGCTATAAATAATAATACTAGTCAAACAAAATTAAAATCAACAATATAGTAGTAAAATTTGTATTGTATTACTTATTGATCTTAGTTATTTGAAATGCCTTGTAACAAAGTATCTATTTTCAATGTTCGTATTATATAATACAATTGAAATAGAATTTATTTTATTTGCAAAAGATGATTAATCATAATAATAAAGGTATTTCCATGGTTTCACATTTTATTAATTAAACAAAGTTATTAGAACACATAGGCCATATTATATTATATCAATTATACAAAAATATCTAAACTAATAGACTATATTACTTGAATATACATATCTACCTACTCATGATTAACGATTTAATTACATTGTTTCACAAATTTTGGATAGGTATTAATTATTTAATTTTGTTTGATTTGATTTAAAACCTAATCTTGTTACGTTCAAAAGTCGTAATTCTTGTAAATGTATTGATTTAATAATATGTTATTTGTATATAGGTATATTAATGGGAATCCAACACTGAAAATGTTAACACCTTATATAATTAAGAAATAAGAGGGGCCACATGCATTAAAAAAATTATAAACTGCAATTTTGTGTTCAGTCGAATCAATTAAGTGCTGTTGGCTTAAATATTACACTGAATTAACTTTAAATCTAACGTAAAAACCGTAACTATTTGTGTTTTATGTTGGTTTTTTATGATATTTTAATTTTTAAACAAGTTATGAGGGTTTTGAAATTGTTAATTTTACAAATTCATAACTAGCTTACAAATTGAAATATAAAAACCAACGTATAAACAGAAAATGTTTCTACATTTAATTTTTATATTACGTAATTTACTTAAATAATAATTAAAGTAAGTAACATAACATTAATTCTGCTGAACACGAATTTGGTGTATTGTACGTTTGATAATGTGAGTCAACCAAATGTAGGTAATACATATAATAGATAAGTCAAAAAACATAATTCGTTATATAAACTTTAAACCAATAGAAATATGGCAATAATAACAAAAAAATAATTTCTGAATCATCGCCTGCAGTTTTAAATAAAAACGACGTAGTTTTTAAATACTCTTCATGTTAAAATAAATAGACATTTTTTCAATTCGTTTATAGCCGATTATGTCAGGTGTGCAGCAGAATTCTCGAAACTACACAAAGGAAAATATTTGATCCCTTGAACTGATCTATAGTTCACCCACTGTGACATTATGTTGCAGCAATGCAGTATCACCCTCTTTTTTTCTAAAACCATTTTAAAGAAGAGGAGCAGTAAGTAATGGAGAATTTAAGAACCAATATGTTTCAAAAATTAAAAAGTAACATAGAAAATAAAAAGAAGAGAAGAACCGAATTATTATTTTAAACTCGAGTCTGATCAATTTGCGAAAACAGTTACTTATTATACAAGTAATAACTAATAAGCAATTTATCTATATAACTATAGGTTATATAATTAGATATGCGTATATATCAAGCTTAATATTAATATATTATTTTGGCTGCAGTTTTTAATATGATATTATTAGCTTATAACATCTGTTAATAAATACAATAACAAATTAACCCAGTCCTTTATTCACATTGTTAATATTGAATAGGAATAATCAATGAACACCTTCTAAAGTTAAAAAGTATACAAGTACCTAAACCATATAATATAATACGAGATAAACAGATACAACAATAATATAAAAACGTACCTATCTACATTCTATACATAGGTACTACTTATATTCTATAATATTATGAACTTATCTAATATTTAATAGCAATAAGTTATTAACTATTGTTATTATACCTACATTATTGCTAATTTTTTTTTTCATAATTCTTATTTTGACAATCCATACAACATTGTCTGTTTATTTGACGATTGGCGTAAATTTAAGTTGGTACGCAATGTCATCATAAATAATATTGTGATGTTTTTCGGGTAAAAATCTGCAGGCTGCAGAGTGCAGATGGTTTCCAAAATGCGCGATGGGTCGACGTAAGTATGGTAAATAATGTTATATTATACTATTTATATGCTAAATATTATCAACTATAATAATACAATAATATTTTATAAATTATTATATTTTCGACGAGGAGACCGAATAGGCTGGACCACAGATTTATTTTAATTAAAAAAAACTATCAAAAAATTATTTCATCTCTATCATTCTATTTCGATTGTTATTCACGACAATAACAATCTATTTTATTCTGTGAACTACCTACTCATAATTAAAAAAATATGGACCAACTATTGGACATTATCAGGCATCATGAAGGAATTTTTGGACAATGAAAATATACCTACCCCACGCTAGAAGAAAAACCTCCGTAGAGCATAGATAATAATATAATATAATATTTCTTTCTCTCTTATACGAAAAATATTGGGGACCCAAATCAGTGTAGTTGATACACCATAATATGAGCCTATCCATTCTATATTTCAGGGTTGGAAAACCAAAAAATTAATGACAGTGACTAAATGTATCACTAATCATAAAACGTGACCTTTTGAGACATTTTTTTATAATTTTATGGGATTATTGTTTATACTTAAAAATAATAACATGTGTGATGTACTGTAGGTACGACAAGTGTTAAATACTACCTATTCAAATTTGTATAAATGTCAAAAAAGAGATCTACTTCCAGTTATATGTATCATCTTTGTACTACGACAATGATGCGATAATATAATATTAAAACAAAAATACGATATTCAAATGTGTAATACTCACGCGGATCAAAACATGTCAACCGTACTATAATAATAATATTATAATGCACACCGTGTGATAACGCCGCCGCCGTTACGTAACACACATGGAGAGTACAACACGACTGCGCGCCAAAAGAGCAGGTGGACGGTGTGAACAAGACGACGACAACGACGGCGCGCGGACACTCGCTATTCACGAACTGGTGGGACGTACGACTGCAGCACGAGACTGAATAATATTTAGGTAATGTGGTGGTGGGCGGGCGGGCGGAAGAGAGACGCGTTTATCGCATTTACACGGCCGCCGCCGCCATGGAGGGAATGTTGTTTAACCGCTCTTATACCGCCTCACGGCTCCGTGCAGCCGATTGCCGAGTGCCGCAGCAGCTGTGGCCTGCTGGTACGACTCATTTTATTAAATATTATTGTAGAAATAATGTAGACTATAGTAAACAGTTCAGGTAGACGATAATATGATACATTTTTTGTCGCAA
Source organism: Rhopalosiphum nymphaeae (assembly GCA_036289425.1). NCBI lineage: Eukaryota > Metazoa > Arthropoda > Insecta > Hemiptera > Aphididae > Rhopalosiphum > Rhopalosiphum nymphaeae. The sequence goes on along the minus strand of JAZAQC010000007.1, from coordinate 8,471,287 downwards.
CATTGTCTTTCTTCTTCTACCAAAACCGTATACGCTTTGACGAGAACTCGAGCCACAGAACCAGAAAAATAATATTATTTAATTTAAATTAATAATGTTTATAGGGGCAGCTCGGCAGTGTGGGTATGTACAGTTGCACACTGCAGTTTGTTATACTATTTGTACTGCACTGCTTACGCAACAACCGATAGTCGTCGTGATGATAGTCGACCGATTGCTACGGCGGGCTAGTGGGCTACGCATTGCGCGAGTTTATGTAACATCGAGAAAAGGCTAACGAATTGAAGTTTTTTCTCCAAAAGAACGTTAACGTTGTAATGCTATAGGAATTCGATCACAATTATATTTTCTACCAAAGTACAATAATCGGTAATCTTATGACAACTGTACCCACTAATTGTCCTAATAATCGGATAAAATACTATAAATATATTTGAATTTGCAATGAAGTTTTCTTGAAACAACTTAACCACTTTTTTAAAATTGCTCATAAACCTTTTGAAACATTGAATATAATGTATTTAAAAATGCTCATCGTATAAATCAAAAAAGTTAATTAAAAAATGTACGAAGCTATGGAAAATTGTTTTCAAGTAAACATCGCGACGAGTTTAAATATGTTTTCAGATATTCTACTGGATAAATAGGTAAGTTAATATAATTGGCAAAAGATTGATACAATTAGACAAAAAAAAAAATCGTGTAAGATCGCTTTATTATTTCTTTCACTCTACTGTATGATAATTTACTATGCACAGTACCTATGAATATAATATTAATATATTTTACACAATACTCATGCACATACTTAAAAATTGCCTACATTGAACTCCTTAAAAACGATCGGTATTTAATCCCATTATGCCTAACACTATACACAATATTATCAAACTCGTACGTACCGCGTAGTATTTTCATATCATGGATATATTCGAGTTTTTTCTCGATATACATTATAATATAGTTCCTATCTATATAATATATAATCTACAAAATAATAAAATGTAAGGATTAGAAAGTATATTATCATTAATAATTTGATACATATTTAAGTAAATATAATATGGTCATTGGTCGTAGTATAATGGGTACTGGCGTACAGTCGTATTACAGGTGAAATTTGTTTATAGAAGCATATTGCTTATATAGACGTGTTTTTGAGACGATCACCTAAATAACGTTTTCGTAATATTGTGCAATATATATATAATATATTTTGTGTATATATTATATATGTCGTATTTTTATGTGTATCTAAGTATCTTTGTATATTCAAAATATTATAGTATATACTCAAATATCTTCCAGTTAAAAGCACGTCAATACGTCATGCGTTATCTTCATCTTACTAATGTATGACATACACAATTTTATAATAAGGAGAAGCCATTTTACTCTGATTTTTGAGTAAGATAACAAATTTAATACAAGATTCCCCATAATTTATTCATATTCCTGTTACCTAAAAGAAAAAATATATATAAACATAATTTTTTTTATTTGTGTTTAAAGTTCAAAGTTTTACAAAATTATCAAAATCACAAACGTTTAAAAATTAGTTAGAATTTTAAACGGAGAGTTTAAGAGAGAACTTATTAATAGTCTAATTTTAAAAGACCCTTATGATTTTATCTCCTCGGTGTATGATATTTCATGTACAATGTTCTATACTCCTATCGTAACTATAAATATCAATCACAATATATTTATATAATTGAAATTGTTTAGGATAATTTAGTATAATAATTAATAATTGTTTTCTTTTTAATTAAATATTTTCTTAGATTTATTAGTATTTAATCTATACTAGTGAGGAAAATTAAAATACCTATATTAGGTATGTTTTAAGTTTTCTTTTGCATTTTGTCGAAGTGTTAAATACTTACTAAAACATTTATACATGCATTTGGTAGCCATTCATAAGGTATGTTTACATGAGTATTAATTAGCTATTACTGAATAATAGGTACGTGTTTAAAAACTGAAAGTTAATACTTTTAAACTTGTGTATTAAACAAAGAAGAGGGTAGTTCTGACTTCTGAGTACTGTAGTAGGGGTTAAATTTAATACTTTTATGTTTTTATATGAATTCCATTAGATAAATACTATTTTTTTACGAATACATTTTATAGTAAATTAAATTATGAGGATACAAATAATCATAAATTCATAACATTTATATCGTAGCTTTACATTACCAAACACTTTGGAATTATAGGTAATTACGTAGTTAGGTGTATTATCCACAAGTGGATAATTTTCTATTTTAAAAAGTAGAAAGAGGAATTAGATTTGATATAAATAGTCGAATGAATATCTAGCGGAGACATATTATTATACCATCAGTAAGCTATTAAAATCGAAACTGATATCGAGGAAATAAATATTTTTTTTTACAAGTTTGTGTAATATTTAATATGGAATCATTTTATAATTAATTATTTGGTGTAGCTTTATTATAATAGTAGAAGTATCAATACAAAAAATGTGCCCATAGAAAAATTTAGTTGTTTCAATATATTCTTGAAGAATTTAATAAAAAAAATTTTTGACACTCATAAAAAAAACAAATTAACGACTGAGTAAAACAAATAAAAAGTGAAAATATTATTTTTTGAAGAAGTATGTATTTATTTTAATATGGAATATATTTTTAATTTTAATACAAGACAATACAGTTTATTTATTTATTTTTAAAAATCTATTTCTATTCTTTAATATGTAATGTAGCAATGAATAAAAATCATATGTAATGTATAGATAGTACTTAATCTTAACACTTTACATCTTATGTACAGGTGTTATCTAAACTATATTTAAATTCTATGTACTATGATTATTTAATATTAATATGATATTGTAATAGTTACATGACTTGATATATAGCCTTATAGGTAGATATAAACTATATATTTTGTATTCATTAGTTAATCAATAATTCAATATAGAAAAAATAGTAGTGAGTAAAGTATATTTGTATCTATACCTACCAGTTTTATGCTAAACATATTTGTGATACCTACCTAAATACTTGTATAACTACCAGTTTCATACGATTAATATACGTAGAAAATAATTTTATCTATACCTAGTTCTACCTACGATAAATAAACGTGATGAATAATGAATATTTATATCTATACTGGTTTTATATACGTGATATTTTATTCGCAGATATACATAACCTACCTAGGTTATATAACCAACAAATATATATACATTTAATAATATAAATGTTAAAAAAATAATGAATAGAATATTTGTAAAAATGAAAAGTGTATATAACTATATAAGTATATCTTTTTATTCAAATATATAATTATAATTCAACTATTTAACTATTCTTAAACTTAATATATGTTTAGTTTGAAGTATATATGTACATATATTATAGTTTTATATTCGTTTGCTGGTCAAATATCCTGTCATGTTTATTATTTAGGAATAAAACATTGGAGTAGTTATTGTACACGTAGGTATTAAAGACCTAAAACGTTAAACGATAGGTAATCAAAAGTCAAAAGTGTGGTAATTTAATGAATAAATATAACAAAACCACTAAATAAAAACGCCATGATACAAATTAAATTATTTTCTCTGTATAGTTAGACAATTTAATAAATTATTAAATATTCTCGATATTATACAACAATCATTGCTAGTAATTATACTACTTAAATTAGTATTAACAGTTTAAAATTTAAATTATCCTCAAAATGTTATTAAAATCGCATATTTCATAATCCTTAAATATGGTGAGCGAGTGTCGTTCTGTAAACTTATACGTATTCGTATTAACTGATCTGATTTATATTGTGTGCAGATTCGTACCTAATTCGTTTAATTCTTAACACTTCAAAACGTTAATAAATCAACAATAATAATATTATTTTAATAATTAATTTGTTCAACGTTCATATTTGAAAATGAATAGACAATAGACGGTTTAAAAATAAAGTATAGTTATATGACTTCTGGATGAATAATATTTGTTTTTTCACTGGAAATAATTAAAATTATTTGATGATTAGTCAAGTTAGGGATTTCTTTTACGGTAATGTTAGGAATCATTGTACAAAAATTCAGAAAAATTGGTTCAGCAAGTAGTTTTTGGTTAGTACTTTTAAACTAAAAATCACTTAGTAGTGTATTTTATACTTTAATAGTACATCAGTACCTATAAATAAATTATTATTTCGATTTAGGAGGTTCCTAGTTAAACCGTTTGAATTTTATTGTTTCACATAACACATATGATATGTGCACGCTGTAGTTACTAAATATTTTTATAATTTAAACTTCACAAATTATTTTCAATAAATAATATGTCTATTATTAAAAATTTAAACTTTTTTTTTTTTTTAGTTTAAGCAAAAAAGAATATTTTATGTAAATACTGTAAACCAAAAAATCTTCAATGTTACTTATGTATTGTTTTTTGATAATAGATTAATATTTTAAATTAAAATTAATTTTGTCACAGTTTTAGGTATACCTGAAAATGAAAATGTATAATAAAATAATATAGAAACTATTGTGTTAATTAAGATTTTATGAATGTAGTGAACAGATTATTATTTTAAATCATAATTTTGTAATTGTCTATCAGTTAGATGATTTTGGATCAAAAAAATAAAACAATTGAAGATAATTAATATACTTGTAAGATATTAATAGTGGGGAAAAATAATGTCCTTTTTAGGAATAAATCATAGAATAGCTTTTTAAAAATAAGACAAGAAATAGGAAAGAATTCTGATTTTTGAAGAAGATGAATCTACATGACATTTATTCTTTTTTAAATGTTTTTTCAATTTATCACACATTTTTAAATAACTTGATTAAAAAAAATAATGTTTTAAAAACGAGTTCCTATTTTCCTAAGTCCCTTAGAAAGCTAGAACAAGTTACTGTCTTACTAAACAAACAAATAATCTATTATGTGCTTTAACATTCCCAACACTGGATACAAAAAATAATAAATTACAAACAATAATTAATAAATACTGTTAATAACTGTGTATTTATATATCAAAAACAGAGTTTCATAACTGGGAAACATTATAGATAAATTAATTTTAATGATATTTCAACTAAAAGTAAAGTTATTACACCTCGACAAGAGAATAGTAAAAATAAACATTGATGTTAGTATTATGTAATGAAAATAAACAATATTTGATGTTTTATTATATGTATATTAATAAAGTATACTTAATATTTAAATATTTGAAACTAAAATTACTTGCCTAAGTGTTGTCAATAGACGACTCCTTCGTCAAGCTCACGTGTTAATTTTGCAATTTTATAAATTATTTAATAGTTCAGATGTTATCTTTTTAGCTTATTGTACCAAATATATTAAACATAAATTAAGGAATTTTTAAAAACGAATACTCTGATGATATATCACAAATAGCAATAAAACAATTTTTATATTTATCTACTGATAGCTAAGATGAGATAATCATGAAAAAATACATTCTTTGGTGGAGGCAATATGTGGCTCTAAGCATAGAACATATTTGGCAATATCTGATGGTGATTTATAATATGAATAGTATGATTTAATATTTATTTTTTATACAGTATATTATTTTAAAACATAATTTTATTTAAAAAAAGTATATTTTATACTATAATACTATTTATAATTTTTGTTTTGTGTTTTTCGATGTCAACTAGTTAAGTGACATATTAAATGTTAACAACAATAAGAAATACTGACATTATACTTGTAAAGTTATAAATTATTATAAGCTACTAATAATAAGTAACAATAGTAAAATAAAAACTTTTATACAATCAAAATAATTATTATATTATTCAGATAAATCAGTACAATATATATTGTAATTACTTATAAGCTATAACTAAGAAGTCATTAAAATATTCAATAAGTTTATTTAAATTAAATATAATTTCAAGAAGGTGGAATTGAATTTGAGGGTGGTGTTAAAGGTAAAGACGTGGTTGAATGTGACGGTGGTGTTAATGGTAATGTAACAGTTGTATTTAAAGGAGGAGTTAATGGTAAGATAATTATTGATTGTGAAGGTGATGTTAATGGTAAAAGTGCGTTTGAACAGGAAGGAGGAGTTAATGGTAAAACTATTGTTGGTTGTGATGGTGGAGTTAATGGTAATGATATGATTGCAGGAGCAGATGTAGTTGAAACTGGATTTAAATGTATGCCTTTTGTTGATCGGGAAGTTGTACTTGATTTTCTTATTTCTTTGCTTTTCTCATTATATATTCTTTTATTTTTAAATTCAACCAGGTTTAATGGGGGTCTAAAACTTCTAATTCTACCACCAAATCTAAGTTGACCTGATTGCTTTTCACCTCCAAAACCTCCACCTAAACAAAATTAAAAAGCAAATCATATTAATTATTTTTAATAAAAAATTTAAATAAATATATATATATATATATTGACGTACCTAATCTTCGAGGTTTCCATCCAGGTAATAACCGCCCACATTCAAAGTCTACAAATATCTCAGAATTCTTTAATATTAGTGATTTACAACGTAAATAAGTATTCAATGCCATTTTAAATGTTTCATACTCTATAAAAGCATATCGTTTACTTAAACCTGTTATAATATCTTTAACCAATCTTAAAGCTATCATTTTACCATAACGACAAAATTCCTAAAACAAAATAAACAAAAATTATTTAATTTATAATACATTTTCAATTAAAAAGTATGATTTTATCATCATAATGTAATCAAACAATTTATTAATTTATATCTAAGTGTATACATATTTAATACAATAAATTGTTAATAAGGCTTATTCTTCATAAAAAAAAAAAATTATTATTATTATTATGTAATAAACCATTGTGTACATCTATTATCAATAAAATTATTGATTAAAATTAAAAATATTATACATAACGTATGCATAAATCTATAAATTTTTTTTTTCATTTTTGAACTTATATATATAGTGTCCACATATGTATTGAAAGAAGAAAATAATACATTATTTTTAACGTTTCAATAAAAATGCATAATCAATTTTGATTCAGTAAATCAATCATTTTTTGTTTTACATAAAATAATATAAAATCAATCTACCTATTTTCTAGTTATTATTTTAAAACAATAATATTATCTTACATTTTCTAAATCTTTTTCCGTTGTATCTAAACTTAGTCTGCCAACAAATATGGTATGTAGAGGATTTCCTTTTGCTTTGTAGGATGTTTTATAATTTGAATTTATGGCTCTAATAATTCCGTTATCGTGTGGATCAATATCAGTACCATCTATACTGCCAGCTTTTATTGAATCGTAAACTACTGTTTGTGGATACCAGCATTTCACTTCTGGTATTTCTTCTTCACGTCCTTCATAATAAAATGTCATTTTCTCATATAAATAGAAATTGATTTTAAGCTATTGTTTAAAATACTGTAAAAAATGAAAAAATAAAAATTATAAGTTTATTTTTATTTAAACATGATTCAATTTCATACCTACATATTTATCTTTCAGACATTAAACCATAAACATAATACATAAAGATGAATTTAAAGTTAGCGGTTAACAAACATAAAATAATGTATATCTAAATGTTATTAACTATCGAGTAATGTAAACGTAATTCACTTCTATTAGCTAAAACACATATAGGATGCAGAATGTACTAAGGAGATATGTACTATAACCTGTACTATTTTAGTTTTGACAAGTCTCAAATAATTATTAAAAGTAAATATTTTATTTTATCAATATAAATAGAACAGTATTAAAATCAACATATGGCGATACTATAATTATTGTTATAAGTGCTTATGCACATTTAATTTATGTATAAAGTAAAAATAAAAACGGAAATTGTACACTATTCACACGTTGTACCATGAATACTGTCAAAGGTACACAAATCAGACATTTTTCAATATGTGAATATAAATATAATATTCCAAAAGTCGAAAGATGAAAAAAGATTTCTTGAAACCAAATATTTGAAACAATGTTGTGTGGAATTAACGAATTATGTATTATGTAATAGTAGTGCACACACGAGTACACGGCATTATAATGGTACTTACCTCTGTGTGTGTGTGTACTTCGTCGGAGGACTAAACTCGGTGTTTATAAGGGATCGACCACGAAATTATTACGACGTCTGTGAATTAAAGTCAAAAATTAATTGATGAATATTTATAAAGCAGTTCTTCCCGCGTCGTTAATTTGTTATCAATTGTTATGATTAGTAATAATCATACAAACGAACATCTCGCTTATCTCTAGTTCATGCCTTCCTCTAATCAAATACTATTGATACGAAAACTGCTCTGTTGATAACACACTGCTGGCGCTAAATCATAGAGTAGTATTATATATTACGTACTAAATTATATATATATTATGCACTAAATTCGCTCAGCTCATTACTCCGAGTACCTACTACATAGTGAAAAAACTATAAACCGTTTTCACATTTTTTTTGCGCCCAAATTTCTAAAATATAAATAAGAATAATTGCTTCATTTTTTTTTTTTTTATATTGAAATTAAAATAAACATTATAGTTGTTATTCTTGGTGTTTTAAATTGCATCTTCTATTGTCTTCTAACAAGTAGTAGAAAAATAACTATGTTTAGTACCTATTGAAGTATTGAATTACAAATTATTATAAAACTGGCACAGATAACATTGAAATATAATTTCATAATGCGTATTATGTGATTTTATACAAATCAAAATAATAATAATATGTATTTTTTTAGTTAAATTTACTGTATAATCATATAACAGAAGTAACGATTTTAAAAATGAAGAACCTAGATACATTTTTTTATATATGAACCATCTACTTCCTCTTGACTTTTGGTAACAGTTTTATTTTAGAGATTCTACAGTCAATATTGCTTTAGTAATTATAAAATGTTTAATTTAGATATTTAAGGTAATTACTGATAACCATAAATTAGTATTATTTTCAAAGCAACACTAACTGTTTAAGAAATGGAATATCTAGTTACCAAATCACCATCAAGAATCAGATAGGATATAAGTATACATATAGTAAATCCATGTTATGAGATAATAAACTCAAATAATATGAATATGATTCTCAGCATTAGTGACAATGAAAACCCTATGAGATAAATTTTTTCTCCTACAGAAAATGGATTAAATTGACTAGAATTTAAACTATAACTAGCAGACACTAGCAGTCTTGATTTTAATAGACAAATATTTGTAGAATTGAAAGTAGTATGCAGTGTACTCATTACATTTTAAGAAAGAAGATATTTCAATTTGACAAGGTTAAGAACAACATTTTGGAAGTTATTTATTTCTTAAGATACTATGACATTAATTCTTTAACAATTTACTTACCCTATTGAAATTATTATCACACATTATTGAAAAAAATTATTATTTTTAATGTATAAAGGTTGATGCACAACAATAACGTAGTTAATGGGTGGCCTGGGGTGGCCCGGTCACCCAAAATATTTACAGATTACCCTGATGGCCACCCCATTATATTGACATTTGTTAAAATATCCAAGGCTCATACAATTAAGTAAAAAATTAAAACATATTTTAAAATGTATGTTATGATGTTTGTTATTATTACATAATTGTCTTACGCTGTGTTTTCACGGCGATTACAAATAATATGATCATAACAGCTTGTAATTTATCTCAACAGACACAATTTAATTTTCAAACACTATAGTCAGATTACCAGATATCAGAACTTAGAATAGAAATCGTTCATAGATACTCGTTATATTTGTCGTATTAACATAGGACACAATGCACCTATATAAATTATTATAAACTATAAATTCGCATGAACTTATATTCCTATTCCAGTAATTCGGAATTTCCCATCGCGTCATGGCTGCTTAGTGGGTACCAAAATAAATGTTATGTATATATTTATTATTCATATATATATAAGGTTAATATAGTATAAAGATGAAAATTATCTAATTTATAATTTAGTACTTAATATATTAAGTATTATATTCAGAATCTAAAACTATATTATAAACAATATACCTAAACAAAATTCTATTAGTGTCTAGTGTGGCGTGGGAGAGGGCGGGTAAGTAAACATTTTGACCACTCAAGAAAAATATTTGCCATAACTATGCTGCCCTAAATATTTAATCCTAGCTACGTGCCTGATGCATAAGGCATAAATTTCATAACAGTGCTTGTAATTTGTATCAGTTGTATCCAATCAAACTGAATTATGGAATAAAAAGACTAAATCAATACAGTGTACATAAATACATTAAATATGCTATGCATTTAAACAAGTATTTATATGATATTAGTATAAATGTTCATGCATATTTTTATTTTATTTTATATATAATGTAGTTATGTTACATTGTTATGCTATATTAGATTTTTTAACTTTTAGTACTTTCCATTGTAAACATATGATTTGTTTAAATATACAGCTAATGCTCAAATTTAATAATAAAATGATTATAAATTTGATTTTTACTGCAGTATCTGTATACTAATAAAAATAAAAATGTCAGGTATAAATGAAACCAGTGAAACAATAAATGATTAGGAAAATTGATCTATAATATAACTAAATATATAGAGAATTTAAAAATTACTACAAATATAACAGTGGTATGTGTAGTTCATAATATTAAAATATTATTATATCATAATTTTCGCAATATTTTATAAATTCTTAAATAATCTTTAAGTCTATCTATCTATGGTTTTTAATATATATTAATATTATTTTGTTGATTTTATTCATACTCGATATACTTTTTTCTGTTAGAATGATAACATACTAAGTACTGATTGTAAATTTTCAAAATTATTATTCCAAAAACTTGGTTAAAAATTTTTTTTTAACTATCGGCAATACTTTTTAAAAATTAAAATTTCCCAGTAAGAATAAAGTACAGAAAAAAGATTCTGGTAACAACTTAAAATGTATCTGCAGTGCAGTATACATTGACATTTTTTTTTATGAATCAACTAATATTTTAATACTCAATTAATAAATACATGATCCAGCAGCGAAATGGGATAATTTTAACATTTAATTTTTCTTTAAAGAATGAATTTATTTTTATTTAAACAAATAAAAAAGTAAAAAGTTTCCATTTGGTAATCATTAAAAAACAAACTATTTTTTATAAAATGTTTGCCAATTGACTTTTATTGAAATATTTGCAATTTTGTAGCCCCCTTGCTTTCCCAATTAAACAGCTTGTAATTTTTTTGTTGAGCCAGTTTTATTAATAATTATTTTTCACAAATTTTTTAATATCAACGATCTTAAAGAATCATCCTCCAAATCAAATTTTTATAAAAATATTATGGTTTATAAATACACATTCAATATACAGTACAGTTGTAATTTTTTTATTTCATATTTAAAAAAAACACATAATTTCTTTTAAACTTTTATAAAATAAAAAAAAAAGTATAAAAATTATATCAGCTATATATGCTTACAATTATATACCAAATCCAAATTTTAGTGTAACACTTTTTTTTTAAATACATCAAAAGCACCAGTATAGCAAAATAATAACTATTGAAAATTGTTCATAAAACTTAATTGTTGAAAATAATTAACAAAGATATCCAAATTAATAATTAACTCTATAAAAACACTGCTGAAGGATTTAAGGAAATAAAAATGTATAAGGTTAAATCTTAAACTCAAAAAGTCAAATAAATTCCTCATATTTTCTTTAAAATACAATATTATAAAAAGAAAATTATCAAGAAAAAAAATAATAATATAATATAAAAAAAAAATATTTTCTGCTTAATGAACAATCACATCATATATTAATATAAAAATTATAATTCAATATTATTTGAAAAAAATAAGCGATACACAAACAAATATATATATATCAATCAGCTTAAAAAAGACAAATATATGTATATAAAATTACATTGATGTATTTTCTACCTATATTAAGGTCATAGCAAAGAATAAGAACATTGATAATAAAATATCAACGAAATAAAATTATTCTATAATTAAATAACGTAAAAATGTTAAGATAACAACATTATTATGAAAAAAGTTTTACGAAGACTGAAGATCTATAATCTTTTTAGCAGATAATAAATCACATTTTTATTGTATATAAATTAATGGAAAATAATGATTTCATATGAATATACTAGTCAGCCTTTTTTGAAATTGTTAATTAATTGTAGACATCAAATAAAACCATATGATTATTTAATTAACCATAGGCAAAATATTTAAATACATATTGTTAGGTATACTGTCATGTTCATCATATTATTTTAGGTTATACAGATAATACTAATAAAAATGTTAACAGTTTAACATAAAAGTGGAAACAAAAAAAAAAAAAAAAGTAATAATAAAAATTGCAAACAATATGTTTTCTAACAATTTAAGAAAAGTATTGAAAAAAATAATACACAAGATATATAAACATAAAATTTGGTTACAAAATATATATACAAATAATTAATATTATTTGATATATCAAACAATTAAAAGCTTAAAAATAAAATTGATGATATTAATTTTGTAAAAAATATGTTATAAAAATAAAGTAACACAATAAGGGAAATAATGTACTTTCTTATAATATTAAGTATATTAAAAGATCAATTTATGTACATTAAACATTAAAGGATTTTAACGGAAATTTGTACTTCATACATGAAGCTTAGGATAGCTTAAATGCTATGTATACAATGAAAGAATTTAAAAAAAATATATATATATATGTTTAAGATAACAGTTAATGAAATAAGTAACATACAAAAATTATTTAATACATAAAAATAAATAAATAAATAAAAAAAAACACTAACCTACTCCAAGATATTTTTTGAAAAATGAAAAAAGCAGGTTAACTAATCAGCCTTAAATTAAAAACAAATACATTAATTTACTTCTTAGAAACATTTTAAGTTTTTAAAAATATGTAATAATAGCAATTTAATTGCATACCCTTATCATATTTATGCAGTCTTAATATAAATAATTAGGATGATTGGATATAAAATATATTTTTATTTTTTTTGTTTCTGATTGTTAACATCTAACAGAACATTATTTATTCAATGTGTGTAGTTAAGACCAAAAGAGCATTATAAAATACTATAACTTTGGCTTATAAATAAATTCGATAATATTAAATTGTACAATCACAGTTTAAACATCTACAAATTTAAAATATATTTTTATATATATTAAGTAGTTCATAATATATAATTATATATTATTCCTAATATTATAATAAGTAAATGATAGTGGGGATTGAGGAATTGTTGATCCAATAGATCCTGTGCATTAGCCCAATAGTATGAAAGTTTAAAATTAGAAATATTTCTTATTAAGATTGATAATTATATTATTTAAGACTTGATATTTATATTAAAATAATATACACTAATTGGTTTGGATTACAATACAAAAAAAAAGAAAAATACTAAAAATAAAAAATAAAAATAGAAAAAGGACAAATCTGACAAATTTAACTCATTATCAAATATAAACTAGAGTATGAGTATAAACTTAACTATAAAAACAAATCATCTTTCATAATAAATCAGAAGTATCATTCAGTGTGTATATGCCTAAGTGAACAGAGTTAACAAGTTCATTTGAAACGTCTTGTGAAAAATTCATGAACATAAAATGAATACTTTAGAAGATAAAAATAAGTTAATTTAGACAATTGTAATAAATCAAGAAAAAAAAAACTATGAATATGACATTAAATCATATCATTTCAGTCAACATTGAATTGTAGTCAAAACAAAAATATTGAAAATAATAAATTAGGCCAGGACTTTTTAATAAATCAAAAATAAATATGTAAATATTATATAGAAAACAGAAATAGATAAGTTGCACGCATGCCATTTAAGGTTTTTGTTATGTTTTGCATTAAGAGTTAGCATTATGCTTTCATAAAATACAAACAGAAGCAAATCTATAATTGTTTTTTGTTAATAATTAAATTAAATATTAAAATAAGAATATAAAATAATTATTGAGTCCTGGATTATGAAATTAACATAAAAATTATGTACGTTTTAGATAAAACATAGAAAGCTAAATATGGACAGAATTTAATTTTTCTTATTACGTTTCAAATAGGAATCAGCATAGTGGCCACCAATTCCTTGTGAATGCTGTCCAATATACATACCCTCAGGACTAAGTTCAGGCGATGGAGGAATGCCTCTTTTTTGACCACGAGCTGTTTCATGTTGATTTGACAATGATGATGTTGACGAAGTGGGTGTCCAAATATTTGGGGCTAAAGGAGAATACATAGATTGTGGCGACGGAGTTGAAGCAATACTCTGCATAGAAGACCATGTAGATGATGGAGAGTAACTCAAAGAAGATTTTTCAGGTACAGCAATGGGACTGGCTAGATATGAATCAGCTGTCGAAGTTTGAGTATTTTTTGGCCATGGTTGGTCCAAGTTGAGAGATAATGACGAGCCAAACGGATAAGTAGGTGTAGTTGGAGTTGGTGTAGCTGGAGGTGTAGTAGTATTAACACCTCCATAAATGTTAATAACAACATTTTGTTGTTGATTTATGTTATGTTGACCAATATTGCTGTGTTGTTGTTGTTGTTGATGAACTAACTGTTGATTCATTTGTTGTTGATTTATCTGTTGTTGAGCTATCTGCTGTTGAGCTATCTGTTGTTGAGTTATTTGTTGAGCTAATTGTTGGCCAATACTTTGTAAATTTTGGTTTTGATAAACTTTTTGTACAGCATCAATTTGATTCAAAGTATTATTGTTATTTGTAGTTTGTTGTACAGTATCAACAAATGCAGGATTAAGGTTGGCAGTCATTCCTCCAAATCCATTAGCCTTTTGTGTACCAGCTAAAATCTGAGCGGTTAATAGTTCTCTATAATAATTAGCCAATAGTGGATTAGTTATATCTCCATCAAATAATCCAGAATTTAAATGAGGTGGAACTTCTCCAACAGGGGGGCTAGGTAACAACCTTGTTCCATAAGTCTAAAATAACAAAATAAAAACTAACTATTAGATATCATTTATTTATTTAATGAAAAAATGTTATTTTACCTCTGGAGTAGCACCCATATAAGGTAAACTTGTTGGAGAATGTAACATAGTCGGTGAAGCTTTGTTGTTTGATAAATGTGATCTTAGAGTTGCTATTAATATGTGTAATAAAATTTAATTATAAAACAAGTTAATAATATAATTAAGCATCTTAATAACTTACAATCGTTAAAATCTTGCAGTTCAGACCCCATTTGAGCAGCTTTGATTTGATTAAAAATAATATTTTGAAGATTTTGTGCAACTAAAATTTAAAAAAAAATATCATTAAAATCAATTATTGAATAATTATGTACTATTAAGGTACTTACAAATTGGATTCTGTTTGGAAAGGTTTTGCAATGATTGCTCAATGACTTCTTGAGGAGGATCTGGCAAGAGTCCACCACATTTAGATTTACTCTGATAAAAAAAAAAAATGTATAGAAAATTGAATAGGTATAAACGATTATTAGATTGTTTCACACCATTACCGGTTCATTCAACAATTTCAAAAACAAATTTATAGCTCTGACTCCGGGTATATAGTACGTAATGCGAATATTATGGCCTCTCAGTGTATGCCCATTCAACTCCGATTGGGCTCGTTCTGCATCTTCAGCTGTGTTATATTCAACTAGACCCCAATCTAACGGACAACCATTTTTAAGTGCAATCTAAACAACAGATTTATAATTGAGCACCGATTGAACAACAATACAATATATAATAGGTAAACAATCGCGATAATTATTTCGGTATGAATACTGACCTGGCAATATGGCGGATTCACGACTTTGGCGAACACTTTTCGGAATTCGCTCATGTCTCTGAATGACTTGGGCAAGTTGTCCACGTACAGGCATTTGGAGTGTAGCGATTCGTATGTGATGTGACTGCCATCTAACCAATCACAGACCAGTGTTGAGTCGTCAATCGCTTTGCCGTCCAGACCACATTTGGCCGTGATCGCACACTCTTTGTTCAAATACTCAACGAATCCATAACCTTTGCTCTCACCGGTCTTCTCGCTGATTATCAGGAACGTTTTGCGAACTTCGCCGTACATTTGCACTAACCGAGTAAACTGGTCCTCCGTGTAGTTGTACGGCAACCTTGCCACGCACAAGAGCATTTCAGTGGGAGTTGGGGATACTGGTATGCGTTGTCCTCTCAACACGAACTGCTTATGGAAATCCCATTCTTCCATCCTCAGTTCCGGATCCTCCAGCGTCACTCGGGCCATGCTGCTACCAGATGTCGTGCTGATATGAATGCTTTCAACAGGAAATTCGATTAAAAGTTTTCTGATTTCCTGTGACAAATAGACAAACAAATTATAGAATTAAAAAATGTTTTTTCATTTTTATTATATTAGTTATTATTAATGTATAGGTGCATAACGACACATTAGAAAATATCGATTGAGCTGATATGATTTGCAGATCTGTCTTAACATTAAAAAAAAAACTAGAAAAAGTATTATACTACAAATATAGGTGTTTATTTTAAACATTTACATTTTACTACGAATATAATTATATGTTAGACCTAAACACACTTTAACAATCTCAGGTGGCAAGATAAACTTTAGTCCAATCATTGTACTTCTTGTATCTTAAGAAAAAATTAGAAATTCCTTCCATAAACGATAAAAGGTCAGAAACGATCTTCATAACTTATATATACCTACCATCCAAGTTAGACCTTTTTTTTTATTTTTAACCAACAGTAGTGGAGTTTCTGTTTGCACAATACTACTCCTCCAAACCCAAGTTAGACCTGAATTTCCCGATTTTCGA
Source organism: Rhopalosiphum nymphaeae (assembly GCA_036289425.1). Taxonomy (NCBI): domain Eukaryota; kingdom Metazoa; phylum Arthropoda; class Insecta; order Hemiptera; family Aphididae; genus Rhopalosiphum; species Rhopalosiphum nymphaeae. Next base: position 8,454,410 of record JAZAQC010000007.1, on the reverse strand, counting down.
ACTCACTAATTATAACGATAAAGCTAATAATATTAACATTATAGATTATTTCCCAATTTGGTAAGTAAATTTAATGATGTCTGGTTGTTGCAGTAGACAGAGTAGAAGTTAATACATCGATTATAGGCAGGAAAAAAATATGTCCTTCAATACAAAAAACTTATAAAGAAAAAAGATATACTTTACTGCCACAAATTCATAATTACCTACTCAGCATTAATTACTCATAAATATGTTCAGTTTTTATTCCCTAAAGACTTAGATTTTGAGATGTATTTTTTTTTTATATAAAACAGATTTACTATAATGATAGCGTCTATAAGTCACGCAGGCCTATAGGAAATAATAATTTTTTAAATAAAACAACTAAAATTAATTATTTAAAAAAATACATTTTTTAAGTACTGATCCAGTTGAAAAAAATAAGTATTGCAATAAATACTTGTATATTATAGTATCGAAATGACCTAGTACAAAATTAAGCCATACAAATACAGTGCAAATATTTTGAAAATTAAAGAAGCCCAACTATAACAGCAGTTAAAATAAACGTTATTTGAAATTTAATGTTTAATCGATTTTTTTTACTAACATTAAAATCTCAACAAATATATATAATACATCGACAAGTTAAAAAAATGTTAAATATCGAACACGTGAACGGGTAAACTGCACTTCCGGTGAATATCATGCTTCACTAATTTTTATTCGGCACGGTAAATATTACATGGGACCATTTTACCCTAACGCATTGATTCGTCTAGCATTGATACCATATTATATTACTTTAACCACAATAATTTTTCAACACGAATTAAAAAATGCAACTATATTCATATAATAATTGTATGCACCTAATATGGTTTTAAGAAAATATTTATACAATGAAAACAGTTGGGCATGCCTAACATATATATATATACTATTTCATAGTAATTTTGTAATTTATTTTATTTTATTTTTGTTATAATAAGCTTCCATAAAATATAATTGTTATTATGACGAATTTCAACGACCTTTAAATGTTATTTACAGAAAAAAAATTACGAATTCCTTCATTCTTAGAACCAAAGAACGAATAATCACTAAACATTTTTTCTCGTTTCTCAACAAATATTATATTTTACGAAAAGCTCGCGAAAGAATAAGTTAATACATAATATTAGATTATATTATTGTGTTAATAATGATGCATTATATAAATTTTTTTAATAATCGTATTGTTTTATATTGTTATGCCTTATATCCATACATTATTTAACGCACGTGTGAAGATATTAAATTGTTGTCTTGACTATTAATAATTTGTCTATAGACAATTAGAACAACTCAATATACGCTATACTTTTTTTTAAACCAATATTGTGGTAGAATTCAGTCTTAAAAATTTGGTATATGGTTCCTTATTATCTAGTAATTTATATTCGACATGATATGATTTTGTTGCACCAATATAAACAATAAGGTAAAAGTTATAATGTAATATATATATATGTGTGTGTGTGTGTGTGTGTATAATTTTAATGGATTTTAAAATACTTTGTTTTATATAAAAATTCTAATTATTATAGAACAAAATTTACTATGAAGTATACTATATAATATTACGTATTTAAAACTTCAAATATCGTTGCACCTATAATGATGGTAATAGATGGAATTTGGTAGCCAGTAAATAAAATGCCCATGAAAATAATAATTATACTTAAATTTAACAGACTTTTTTTTATTTGTCTATTATCGGGATATTTAAATTACATATGAATTTAAAATTCGTGAAAGCTTATTAGTATTCTTTTTTTTTTTTAGAGTAGGTAAATATTATGTTTGTATGGTGTTAATACATATTTTTAAATGTACATTAATTACAAACAAAAAAGGAGTATTAAACATATGTTTTATTAGTAATGATCTAGAATGGGGCCAAATTCATCAGGTTGTTTAAAGTCGTATAGATATATAGTTCTTCGGTGTATTTGGAAATAACGTTGTTAAATCTACTTAAATTGAACGGTATAAATACATATATAATTAAAGACATGTCAGCAGTGCTCGTAAAAATCGTACTAAGTCAAAAATGCGCAAAAATGAACTTATATCATGGTCGGATATACAAAAAAGTCAAAAATGACCATACAAGTATATAAGATGAACACTGACCCAAATGACGATTAAATCCACCACGTATTATAACTAGACTTAAAAATGATACGGCTTGACTGAAAATCAAACCAATAAATTTTAAGTTTAAAAAGTATATCTTAATATTTTTTTAATCATAAAAAAAATAATACATATATGATCAGAGTGTATTCGATGTTTTTTTTTTTTTATTATATTTATTATATTATGCAGTCAATATGTGTGTAAACATGGCTAAATAACAATACTCGGCCATGTGTGGAAGTATTTTTTCTACAAAGTCATAACACGTGTTATCCCATTTCCAAACACGGTATATATAATATGATATATACCATGCCTCATATTAACGTTATATAACCATAAAATAAATAAATATCTTACACGACAATGACAACGAATATTTTTATAATTTTGAACTCTATCCACCCGAAGGATTTCTATACAATATTTTAAAGGATACATTTTTTTAAGTGATCTTTATAAATCGTAATAGATTCAAGTGTATAACAAAATTTTTTTTGTATATTGAAGTGGAATTAAATTATACACAATTTTCAAATTTTAACAAAAATATAAATTAATTTTCGCAGAGTAGAAATTTCTAATAAAAAATTTTGTCGACTGCGAACCTATTACCGTTTTCCAATAAAATATTATAAATTCTATCGTTTTTAACCGCAAGTAATCTTTCTTCATAACCTTGCTAAGTAATTTCATTAAAAGAATTATTTATTTTGCATCAAGTATTGTTAAACTTATTTTAAATTATTTGTACAATTGTAAAATTAATAATTATCAAATTAACGATTCAATTGGGAAAATTGAGTAATTTTTTTTTACTATTATTCATTTATTATTATAATATTTTTTCTTTACATACAACCAAACGATGAAGTATTCTAGCGAAAGAAAATATTATAAAGAAATATTATACAAAAATTATGATGTACATAAATATTTTATTTGAAAATATAGTTTTTTATTTAGTATGTAACATTTTATGAAGTGTGCTAGGTGAACGATTATTTTTTGATTTGTAAGTTGACTGAAAAATAATTATTTATTATCATACTGAGTCTATATAGTAAGTAAATATTTATAAACTCTATTATTATTATATCTAATATTTTAACCACGAATTGGAAAATCGTATTGCTATTTTAGAGACACCCCCGAAAAGGTAGCACAGAACAGCAAAAACAATAGATACATTATCTGTATACAATTCATGACCATTGATCACTATTATTATTATTATTATTATTATTATTATTATTATTGTTATTATAATATATGTACACCGTCGCAATATAACATTAAAGTTTTACTGCTGCCAACTTGCATTATGGGCCATTGGAGTATATGGTAATTTATTTTGTACAGTCGTCAAAATATGTATTTATTTTCTTTTTAGTATTGTTATTATCGAGTCTTAGGGGCGAAAACCCAAAACACACTTCTCGCGATGTTTAATCAAGCCGTAGCCTGCTCATATATTACTGATATTCCGTCCTGAACAGTAAAACAAGATTAAAAATAAGTGAAAAGATACCTGAATTCCAATAATTACATATACCATTTTTTTCTTTATTTTTTCCCATAAAAAAGTCTGTGATATAATATCTATAATTTTTCCCCCATTTACGAAGAGATCATACAATATAAATATATTGTATAGGATGAATTACTAAATCTGATACCAACTTGTTAAGTATACTTAATAACTTTATTTTCAAAAACTAATATTCTTTACAAATGAGAATCAATTTTTTTCATGTTAATTATTAAGAAGATATTTCTTTTCAAAAACATGGGAAAGGGATCACGCTCGGTGAATTACTCTGCGCATAATCTAATAACTGCAGTAGACGTTTGTTATTCTATCACAATTATTTTGCGACGGGCATAAATATCGCCCAGTTAGCACGATAATGGTGATGCGATTTCATCTCAAACGACGATAATTATTGTGCTTTACGTATTTTAAACTATGATAGGCCATGATATATGTAATCACGAGAAAAACCCACTGCAGTTGTGTTTAATAATATTGGCCACAATCGTATAAATAATGAGCGAATTTTCTTGGTTGCAGAAACCATATAAATTCGGGAGAACTACACAGATGGCACTTGTTATTTTCGTTTATCTGCTATACGCTGTAGAAACCAATCGCCGAAAGTTTATTAACGGCAGCGTACTGCGAGTGGAAATTATTTATTATCTCAGCGGAGAGTTATGCAAAATATTCCATCGCCTAAAACACGATAGTTATAAATGTACAAGTATTTTATAGACTATAATTTCGACGTGGTACGAGAATAATTCTAATTCGAATCACAAACAAATTCAAGGGGCCACCACACTCAACATATCGCTGAAATAATGATAATTCATTGGGAATTTTATTAAACTAATTTTTGTTATACAGTTTTCATGTATATATAAATGTCTATAAATACATATTATATTATAAATATTTCCACTTAAACATTACACAATAATATGGAATCTATAAATTATTTATTCTAACAGCTTGAACAAATTAGTTCTTACAGTTTGATAAAAATATAGTACGAATCAGTCTTTTTCCCGGATACAACATAGATCAGCGAACAGTAATTATTAAAATCCAAATTCAAAGTACGTGGCTTACTTTAACGATAAAATTATTTACTAAAATTCTACTTTATTGACAATAAATGGTGGTTACAATGTTTAAACTTATTTTTATCATTATATTTCATAAATTTACCATTGAAAAAAACTGTCGTATTTAATGTATACCTACTAACTTTTTTTTTCATAATATTATGTACCATTAAGTCCGAAAATGTTTCGTTATTTATTTAAGTTAATTACAATAAGACGACAAGCACAAATAGTAGTTCACAACAACTATAACTAACTTTGTGCACTAGACATTCGTAAACTGTTCATAGCATAGGTACTGTTAGTTGTAGATTAATATCACAAACACAAATTCTAGATATTTGATCAAAAATAAGATTGGACTAAGCGAGTATAAAAGAAATTTGTAAGACAATATTACAGCCTCATACATTAATTATAATAGAAAACGATAAGAAAACGTAATACAATATACATTGATAAACTAAACCAACTACTAAAGTAATCAATGCAATTTACACGTGTGTCAATTGTGTCATGTTTTGTTCTAGTGTACCGATGATTCCATTACTTAATGGAAAATATAAAATTAATATTTAAATAGTTTTAATAGTTTTTTTGGCCTCAGTTTATAAATTATTTGAACACATTTTCATAATAATTGAACATATATTCTGAACTGTTAATAAAAGAAAGATTATTTATAATTTTATATTGAAATATCTACTTAATTTTTAATGGATACTTTAAATTGTGCTACCCCTTAAAATGTGTCATGTGAAGCAAATTATCCTATGTTAATGTGAATTTGTTTATGATACATCAGCGTATAGTAAAATTGAGTATCCATTGCGTTTGACTTTAAGTAATAAAAAATTAATACTTTGCAAAAACTTGAAGATTTATTTTGAAATTCCTAAACACCTTTCTAATTATTGCCATTATTGCTACGTGTGAACATTTTAAATATTATATAGGTATACTTAGCGTGTGTTTGTTATGTGTCGTTTTAGCAGATGTCACTGAATCGTTTTTAAGAATATAATAAGTGCAGACTAATTCAGAAATCATCGATCAGGCGGGGTGTTTACGGAAATATTATTATTTTCAATCCGTTATTTACAACAAAGCAATTATAACACAATGTACAAGGAGCTACGTTATTTGAGTTACAACTATGTTTTTCCTAAATGAAGTTTCGACTCCCATCACTACAACTATAATAATCACAAACAGTGGCGCAATTGATAGAAAATTTGCATAGTTTGTAAATCTTATACAGATGTTAGGGATTTGCATCTTGCAGGTAATGAGAAGATTATTATTTTAATTAAAATGTAATAAAAAAAAGAAGAAGGTAAATGATAAATTTACACTATAGTTTATTTTTTTCGTTCTTACTTTAAGAAATCAACACTGATGAATAAAACGATAAGCAATAGATATACAATATTTGTTTTATATGAGTTAACTATTTATTTTGATAATTTTGAATCAATTTAAAAATAATTAACGGTAATATTAGTAAAATAAATTAAAAAAACTATTGAAGGGAAGTTAAATTAAACTATCAAGGAAAAACGCCAAATTTTATAAAACAATTTATAGTTTAAATATTGAGCCCCAAATGTTCTGGACCCCAAGTATACTTATTTTAATTAAGTTAATATTGTCACTAACATAATAACTAAATATATTTTATATAAACAAGCAAAAGCTTTATAATATATGATATATATACACCATAATCTTATCGTAAAATAAAAATCATGTATAATTCGTTAACCATTATGTTAACAGACACGATGAGAGGGTATAACATTACACAATTGTAATTAATATTGCTAGTACTATTGTGAGTGTCATCCGTTGTGTGACTCCATTTACTGACAAAAAAAGAGCAGTTTACAAGTTTTTTTGTTAAAACTACGCGTGTATAATATTTAGTGTACTTTTCGTTGAATCGGGTCGATGGTCACATCGAAAAACGAACAGTTGAGTGTAAATACCTACAATACCAAACAAACAAAATTATGGCTACTCTGTGACACTGTTCCTGTTCGTTAAAATGTAATATTTCGTAACATATATAAAGCTAAAGCGATGTATACAAATGAATACGATTTTTCTTGAAGCATATGTATATAGACGACCAATGAAACGTAAATTATTATTTTGTCGACGGGATGCGTTTGTGACGAGTCAATTGATTGATAATAATAACAAATCTATGTCAACGAGACGACGCACACGCTGCTCTTTATGTCGGCAAAGCAAAATAATACAGTGATTCAATTCATAATAATATTTAATTGGTTTTTTTTCTTTTTCTTTTTCTTTTTTAATACGATCTTACAGATAAACTCGTTTCACATTACTATTGCTAATGAAATGCTGTTGATTATAAGACAAAATAATAACAGTCATCGATACATTATACTTTTCTATTCTATATAAACAACAAAATGTCGAACTTTCGAAACTTTATGTACAAGGAGGAGAATTAACTAATTCGGAGATTCTAAATAACAGTCATATTGTTTTCGAACAGATCGTAAAAAAATTAAATGCCTACACATTCATGATCGTTATAGGATACAAATTTGGATGAGGTGAAAAATACATAAATCTATTTGTATTATTCTAAAAATACGTAATACAATAAAATTAGTCTGTACTCACTGGTCCACAATGATAGATAAATAAAAAATACGCTTAAAAAATGAGGAATAATAGTATAATACTATAATAAATATAGACACATAGCCATATAATAGGGTATAGTTTTAACTTTTATTATAAGTTGTGCAGTTGAAAATGTTCAATTAAATTACATATACCAGTTTATAGCTACATAAAAAAAATACACGATTGATATTATTTTGGTCGCCAATATATATGTATGTCAAATCAATATTATTTGCATATCTAAATCGTCGACAGTAGGTAGTAATAATCTCAAATAATACAACACCTACGAGAAGTATTTATATACACAATATCTCAATTTTTATCAGGCGTGGAAACCAAGACGATAATTATTTACAAATGATTCAATTTGGGAAACCAAAAATATATTAATGACGTAAAACCAAATTCCCAGTGATAACATTATATCAAATATAATGTCTAATTAGTAATTAATAATTACAATGTACAATTAAATGTATATGTTAACAAACTTGAAAGATTTGCTATAAAAAAAATTATTACAGTTTTAAACTAAAAATCTATACAAATTGTTGATCAAACTCATCACTATGCACGTCATAATGTTTTTTTAAATTTTAATATTAAAGGTTGTAAAATTATTTTTTCATAATATTTTTCAACAAAATATAACATTAACAAGTGAGGAATAATAATGATAATAATTACTAACTATATCACACGATAAAAAAATAAATAAACTTTCTGTTGTATTCGTGTGTAATGAAGAAAAATGGAATGCAACAGTAGGCATATGGAATAAAATGCGCGGAGAAAAAATAGCCAAGATATTAAGGTACATTGAACGTTTTACAAATTATACAATATTTATATATGAATAATTACCCTTATAATAATATATAATATAATTATTGTTGAAAAAAAAAATACCATTCAATTCGACTAAACGAATTTCGGAAAAAAATACACAATAATAAAGAATTCCGACAGTGTTCTCAATACTGTCGATAGAATATGTCCTTAAAACGTAGAATCGTTTGTATAACGTACCATGTAAATGTTTGAAAAATAACGAAAAATTCAACTGCGGGCACAATCGACAAGAGCGTTAACTCGCCCAAGGACAAGAGCACAGAGCACAGTGCGAGAGAGACAGTGAGAGAGATAGTGTTAGGAAGGGGGAAGGAATCTCCTCGACAAGTCCCTAGAGAACGGTACTTTTGTAAGACACACACATGATTTTTAATTCTAACGGTACCTCGGCGTCAGTTTATTATTTATCATGCGTGTATAATATAATAATATATAATACAGGTTAGGTATATACTGTTATAACTTATAGGTACATAAAATTAGTATACGATATTATACGCTACAAACATTAGGTTACGTGATTTAATATTACATATATTATTATCGTGTACGAGTGACGACGATAAGACGCATGCTAAAGAATGTCGAGTTTTATTTAAAAAAAATATAAAAATGACGATCATAGAGCTGATGTGTCAAATCGATAGTTTGAATTTGGATATTATTAAGGTGAATTAACGGTATTCGGCCGGATTAGAAACAAAAAAAAAATTGTGTTCAAGGATAAACTATAATATACACTCATCTACAAGGCTGTCGACCGTTGTGGATGATCAGATGAGAATAGAGAAAAGAAAATATCATCAATTTTTAGATATATCACTGGACACGAGTCTCATAATAATTATAATTATTATTATTGTTACACATTATGCATTACGATAAGTGAGTGTCGCTATAGAAATAAATTGTAATATTTAAAACAATCGCGTGAAACCCATCCCTCGTGACCCGTTAGCGTATTTAGTTTAAAACTAAACATGATATTATTATGTTGCGCCGTGACAATATTATAATATTGTTCAATTATAATATTTTGCAGCGCGTTACTTTGTCGTTTACCGTATCCTTATCGTATTCTTTATCTCAAATACACGCGCAGAATTCCAGGACACGACGTTGGCATTTTTTTTTACTTTCATAACATTATCTACAAATTATTTTTTTTTCGTTATAAAAATATAATATATAATATAAATGATGTATCATGCGATAATAATGATATAACATCTTACATTGCTGCAATTTGATACTGCGGACTCGTTATTATACTTTTTGACACATTTGCTATGTACATAAAACAAAAATCAAGCATAATATACGTTTGTGTCGGTAAAAACAAATTGAAAATAATATGTTTTGTAAAAGATATTTAAACATTTAAATTAAATATTTACAAGTTAACTAAACCAATCATTCGAGAGGTTTTTATAGAACATATTAATAATAATATTTATTATAATTTCATCATAATACAAATTAGTTTAGATTATTCACAATGATACAATATTTCAATAGAAGATATTTAAATTAGTATCAAGACTAAAAGATTTAAATAAATATAAAAATGATTTATTTTCAGGAGCTATGATGGTTTGTGAAGGAAACGAGAGTTCGTGGTGTAATTTAAATACCTATATAACTATACATTTCAAATTGTCAAAATAATCAAAAATAAAAGTACCATACAATATACTTAAAATAAGTAAAAGTATTAATATTATTTTGTATTCAGTATATTATTAATGAAGTTATATGTACTCAGTTTTTCAACATGTATCGAGGAAAAAAATGTATTAAAAACATAAACAATATCAGTACTTAATTAAGCAAAAAAAAAAATATTGTTAATTAGAGTGTACAAGCCATTTAATTTTCTCTTTTATCGTGTTTAAAAAAAATACAATTAATGAAAAAGATGAAAACTAACGACGATGCCGTGAGAAACACGGTAGATATGCGTTCTATTTATTCAGTGTTAAATAATAATGGCAAACATGATGAGAAACCGATTTGGTGATTTGAGTATACCGAAAACAAATGTCATTTTATCAATTAATTATATTGAATTATTATTACAAAACTTTTCATAGTAGTAAAAAAGTAATAGTTATATTAACCGCATAATAAAATTAATTTGTTTTCAAAATTATAATAGGTCTTATTAACATTTAAAACTATCAGTTTGGAATTTCTTTAGTTTTTTTTTTTTTAATATATTCCGTTTGTGTGGTGGAAAATGTCCTATTCTTCTGATAGCAAGTAGTAACATACAGTATAAGCTGAACAAAAATCTGAAAATTGGGCCATAACTTCGCACACCAATAATATGACCAATTCAACTCAAAATATATAGTTTTGAAAAAAATCGATTTTAAGTATAAAATTAAAATATGATAAAGAATTTTTTTTTAATGTATTTTAAATTAAATACTTTCTAAAGTCTTTAAGTTATAAAATATATTGATGATTATTTATAGATATTCAAATACACATTACACATAAATCAAATTTAACGTAAGATTGCCACAAATCGAAATACAACAATAATGCATTTTAACTTTCATATGATTATTGGATTAGTTAAAAAACGTAATACTATGATATCATTAAGTAAATAATATGACTATTTTGCTGTGAAAAGTAATTTAAAATTGAAAATTTTTATCATGAATGCAGTAAATATCTCAAAATATATCGATAAGTTGTGTCTTGTTGTACAAGTGAGTGATTCGTCATTGAACTTATTCAATATCGTTGAACAAACGCGTACACGATAATATTTAGAGTCTAGAAAAGTGGCAGAAATCGAATGTCAGGCGTCGTCCCGACGCTGTGACCTACAAGAAGACTGCAAAAAGAATCAGGTGTGAGAGGTCGCTGCAGCGACAACGAGGTGCAGTCACCGATGCGATTTACCAGTCAACCCGTAGCATACTATACAATAGATAATAACACTTAAAATCGGGGTTGTTCCCAAAAATTACAATATTTGAACACACGCAGCGCTTTTCACGTTTTTCTTAATTTAATAAATTATACATCATCGTAGACCTTTAAATAAAACGTATAATATCAAAAGACTTGTGGTTATTATTCTTATATAATCGTATTACTCCTATCCCTTCTCGGACGAATGACGCACGTGCCTATCTGTTCGTGACTTGCACCTCCAGACGAACGGGACGATTTTTATATAATATAATATTATTATATTTGGTATAAAGTAAAATATAGTATAAGATGTCACATTGTTACCACTTTGTTATGTATTTATATAATAAATACAAAATTTATAACATATTACCTATTTTGTACAAGTTATTGATCAAAATCGTAAAGGTAAGAATACGGGTTATTGTTCGGTCGAAATTCTAATGGTTTTTTCTTGTCGTTATTTCAATCGAATGCTACACGACTGTGTAATACGCGCAAAAACGTGTTCATGTTCGATTTTTATCGTATATATTATATATTATTATGTATATATATTATATTATATTATGAATTTTTGGTTCAGTTGGTACGATATTCGAGCGTTTAGCACGTACGGACCACAATCGAAAAAAATAAAATGCGAAAAAAAACGAATGACGATTCGACACAAGATGTATTATAAATAATTTGATTTCCGAATTTGCGACGGTCAAATATTTTTATTTTATTCGCAAATCAAGCTATTAAAACAAATCAAAAAAGTTCTACCCGCAGAAAAGCCACTTTTTTTTTTAATGTTTGATTTTAGTTGATATTGTGATTAGCTAAAGACAATTTAAATAAACTGGGAATTATTTTTTTTTATCGACTATAAATTTGATTTTTAAAGGTAACTTAATGGATAATTTTCTTATTTTTTTTTTTTAATCTACACATCAAGCAATTTATAAATAAACGTATTTTTTTTCTTGATAAATACGGGCTAGGCTTAAAGTACAGTAATAAGTAAGTAAATAATACGAGAACAAGTGATAAGTCAGTAGAAGTGAAACGAAATTGGGTACACGTAAGGAAAGAAAGATGAGTGAACGTAAGCAAAGCGCATCATGCAGTAAATTTGATTATTCGAACTATGATCAGTGATGTAAAAAGGGATATAATACGTAATTATAGGTACCCCAAAAAAAAAAAAAATTAAGTTAAGTATACTTTTCTTAGAACTGTCAATAAATTTCTACAATTGTATTAACAGTTGGGTAATTTATTGAAAGGTCTATTCAATAAAACGTATATTTAAAACCAATAATCAACTTCGGAAATTTTTACATTTTAATTTATCTAATTTTAAAATGTATATATATATATATCTAACACTATTTAATAAACCACACAAAATTCAAATAAAGGAAGTGAAAACTTATATCACTCGCATCAGCTTTTCCGGGGAATTTTTTTCGACTAGGTTACCATTCATTTATGGTTAGTAAATAGACAGTAGTATTAAATATAATATTATAAATTAATAATAAATATTATTAGTCGACGCAACAAAACATAAAAAACTACAATAAAAATTGACATTATGCGTAATGCTCGAATTTTATTTTTCTCAATTTTAATAAATAATAATAAATCGCATTTCTGCTAATCGTTTCATTATCAATAATGTGTCTACGCAGTTGTTTTATGGTAAAACTAAAATATGTATATCTTGATTTCTTATTTGACTAGTGGTTGGAAATATTATTTACTATGACAGTTTGAATGGATAATTTTTTTATTAAATTAAATTATAACAGAACGTAAAATTAAATTAATCAATTATTGATTCATTATGTTAGTCTATGCAATTAAAATGCTTAAAGCAAATACGAGCATATCGCGGGTTTTAAATATTTTTTAGAGGATTATATTGCATTTTTATCATAATTTATAATAGTTTTCAGAATTCATTGGCTTTAAAATTCACCTCAAGCAAATAGAACATCCATCATACAAGATAGTTATAAATGATTAATAATCAATAAGATTGTAAATATATTTGAGGCTATAAATCGATAATCGGTTACATTAAAAAATTACGATTTAATGTTTGATAGCATTCCAATGAGAATTGTAATGTTAACGACATTATCTAAGCAATCGATAAGACAATATAATAATATTATTAATGCGTGGTCGAGTGCGTAGTTAAATTAATCATTAGCGAAACACACATATTAGACCAATTTGGAGCAACTTTAAATAATACAATAAGTATTATAATAGTATTAATAGAATATACTTTTACGTATTACGGACAGGTAATTTATAAGCGAATACTGCGCCCACTGCTTACATTGTCCTATTAGTGACAAATGTACACAAACACACTTGAATAAATTGCAAACATTTTAAAATATAACCTTAAGAATAACACTATAATAAATTATAATCTATAGTTAGCAAGAAAACTAAACATACACAGACTGAAAAACCTCGAAATTCCAAAACTCAAAGATTTCGTTATATATATATTTGGCTGAAAGTTTCTTGAAATCTATTCACAAGGAGTCAATGCAAGGTTCAATGCACTATTGTCTCGATGGCGTTGAAATGGTGGTGGTCCTAACCACTCTAACGCCGTCCAAGACGAGGACGTCCTCATGACTTAATTATTTACTGTTACAACGTATAGTGTTTTTCGAGCCAAGCATTTCTTTGTTACTTCTCCTATCACAATTTAATACGTAATATTCTTTATCGCAGATACAGAAGATTAATAAGGTATTTTTTTAAATTTCGTTAACTGGGTTATAAATAGCGTTTACAGGTCAGTTTTCTATTGCAGTGCCGTTCGGTGGATTTAATGATTTAACCATTATAACATATTTGGTATATACTATAATATATAATATGGTATAATGGTTAATGGGTATAATATTATATTATGTACTATCTAGCCCAAACCACACGCATAAATGGCAAAACCGTTATTTGGCGACCACCGCCGCCATCGACGCAGACTATTCGCTCTGGGTCAACTGGCCGACTGCGTGTCGTACACCGTCGGAACGACGATGAACCGATTCCTCGAACGATTTCTTTACCAGATATATAATAATAATAATAACAATAACAACAGTAATAATAGCAATATAACATTATATTATTATTATACTGAGTAGTCCGGGTGAACGAACCAACGGTAAACGAACGATGATAATATTCCGATGTCGATTTATATATTTGATATAATATATTATCGTGTGCACACACACACACACACACACTAATAATAATGATGGAACGAATATGACATATTATGGTTAATAATAATAATATGTCATTTAGACGCGTTCTCTGGACCGTGATTATTTAATACATGACTTTTTTTTCATGGCAATTCGCACGGTCGCGCCGAAACACCATTAACGACGACGTGCATATCGTTGACTGATTCGACTAAAAGAAGAAAATATGATAACATTTTTTTAAAAAAAAAACTGTACAAAAATACAAGACACAATGGATGGACACTACTCGTCATTATTATTATATTATTATTATTATTATACCATCGAAATCCAATCGACGCGCTAGTCCTTACAACATACCTGCAAGACAGTACTCCCAACGTCCCAACTGACTAGGAAGGATGATACGTGAAAAAAAACATACATTCAAAACGATTTCAATACGAATTTGTACGTGTGTTTCAGCATTGTAATAACGGTAATTTCAAACTATATAAAACAATTAATAATATTATGTTATAGTAATAAGTGGACGAAAAAATATTTAATAACGGGATTGTTAAAAAATAAATTATTTAAAAGTAATTTTTAAACCCAACAATAAATTATTAAATGAAAATAAAACATGATAATATATAATAGTTATAAATAAATATTATATCTTATATACATTGCGTTTCCTTACTTTATTTATTTTAAAGATTGCAACATGAAATATTTCTGTCTAGTGACTTCAGATGAATATGACGTTTTCGGGATAAGATAAGGAATACTGAAATAAGTACATACTTTTTGTTGAATTTCAAATGTTGGCCTTTTCATTGTATCACTTACAAAATACAATAACCATTTTTTTTTCAACGGTAACACGTATTTTTAACATCAGATTTGAATACAGTACAAATTAAAGTTAAAAGAAAAATATGCAAAATTGTGTTGAAATTTTAAAAATGAACAAAATATTTATCATTTCTTTTGTGGTATTAACTAAGGTCCAAAATAAAACACAAATCAAGAATTACAGCATCCTATTTCATCAGTTTTTATTAGTGAGACAAATACAAATATCATTTTTTGTAACTTTAAGTTAGGAACGAGGTTAGGAAGTTAAGAAGTTAAAACACATTTAGCTTATGTCTCTAAATTTAAGACCATTTATCGGGACAACTAGATAGATTTCTAAAACACGGCCCCTCAGCCTGGCCACTTAAGCATAAAATATTATACGAATTGATATAATAATATTAAACTAATTCCATTATTAAATAATTGATAACTACGCGTTTGTTCGTGTATTAATAATCTCTGGCGTTTTTATTTTGCGCGAGTGCCAGATTTATTATGCAAGAGTTTGGAATTTGAAAAATAAATAATAAAACAAAGCTAGAAAGAAAGGAAAAGCTGTATAAATGGGGGTTTAATATTGTTGTTTAAGAACTGGTTTTAACTGTATTAATTTAATAAGTCCCAAAATATACCATTAAGATGATTGATTGCGTTTTAAGGCTATACATACTTAATTAATTTAAATATCAAGTTTTTATGACGAGAAAACGCCAAATTCAAAAATTGATTAATCAAATGATAATGATACAAATGTTGTATAGAAGAGAAAAAATATAAATATAATTAGCAACAAAATTAGCATAGTAACATTGTAAAAATAAAAAATAAAAATAAAATCAAACACCGTGAAAAACTTACTAAATGTAAACTAATGAAAACAATGTCTACATAATATATCTAGTATATTATAAGTTTATATTATGCAAGGTATATAACTTATTTCGATTTTCGGTATCTGTTATACCTAGCGTTTAGATTTTAAATCGTGTAATATTAATAATTTTAATAATATTATAATATAAATTTATATTATGTAATGAACGTTTAAAGATAAACTAATTTTAAGTGCAGAATAAATATTGTTCTTATATTAAAATACAACTTATGACAACGATTAAAAGTAAAACTTATCAGTTCTAAATCAAAACACTATTATCAATACAATTACAACATAATAAAATAAACACATTTAAATAAAATAAATGAAATAAAAATACTAACGGCATGAAATATAATATTCTTTTATGAATTTGTATAGAGAACTTTAAAAAAGAAATAGTAGGTACTTGGATTTTACATTAAATCAAATGAAAGAAGCATGAACAATGTCGAGAAATAACTAATAAGTCATTTATAAATGCAGTTATTTCTTTTTAAATAAAATGGTAATATTAATATTATAAACGCTTTAAAATACTATAACAAGTTGAAGTGGTGTATTATATACTGCGTGTGTCATATGTGAACCATTTAGTCTCGCCTCCGTTAGTTATGCTCAATATTTTATAGGTCAATTTGAGCCTCGGGGCAAAAGAAGCAAAGAATAATAATATATTTCGGACAACCCGTGGCCTCTGCGGTAGGTCATTGACGTACATTGACACACGTCGAGTAATTAATACAATATGATAAACACACGCGAAACTTTAGTATACTTTCCGTGTGTAGTATGTATATATATATATTTGTTTACATATATACCATATGGTACAAAGAAAAGTCATTTATTTCCTGCAAGTCCTATTAACCTAAAAAAATCTCTGATTGAATTTATAACAATAAATTACTTTTTCATGGACTATAATGCAACGATGGACGTCATTAATATGACAATATCATTTAAAGAAAAAACTAAGACGAATTAGTCACATCGCAATAAACACTCTATTTTGATAAGTATAGATGCCTACTATTTTAAAATTATTACACTGATATATATATATATATATATATTTTTACATAAAAAATCGATCTTTAATCACAGTATAACTGTAGACAATTTCAAAAACTATTGTTCTATGTAGTATCGCGGGAAACTAAACGGTGACGTTCGTTGGACTCCAACAACTTGGAATTACTATTATAGGAACAAGAAAAGCAATTACATTGAACTGTATATTATTACAGGAAGAAAACGATCATAAACAATTACATAATAAATAATAATGTATTAATAGCATAGCAAACCAAATGGCGAGAACGTACAAACGCGCATACACGAGCATAAAGTTTTTAGTTATTATTATAAAATAATATGACGACGTATTGAAGACATGGAAATCATCGTTGTATATTATTATTCTTATGAAAAAATATTTAACCAATCAAACAAATTAGTCGTTTCGCGTAATACTCCACTGTCCAGTCGGCAAGATTGTGGGAATGGATAAGTTGCATATTTTTACACGTGTCAAACTGGTTTGGTCGATACACCTAGATAACCGGAAGTGCAACGACACCACATACAAGAATAAAATGTAATTTTCTTCCAGTCGAATACAAGAAACAAAAATACGTATACGGTAAACCCCCTTTTTTATTGTAGGCATACCAACCGTTTATAATAATAATAATGTGGTTTTATTAATCGTAGTATTTTACGGAGATCGGAATACTACTGTAAGAGAAAATTGATCGGGGTTATTTCTCCTCCAAGACGTAACTAGTTCTTTCAATCTCCAGGGAGGACGTAAGACTTAACTAAAATATTTTTTCTTACCAAATAACCTTTTTTTTTTTTTTTATTAATGGAATTAAAGTTGGATTTATATAACTTATAATATAATTTATTTCGATTATATGTAAAATAACTAATAAGACTTGTTTCGCTTCATACAATTCCTAATCCACGTTTATTCCTACACAATAACGATCTACAGATTATACCGATTAATGATAACATGTCTCACGTGTGCAAATAAAACACAGTTAAAGTATTTAGTTATATTTATTTTTGTTGGTGGGGAGACGACCAAAGTCAACCCAGGAGTCGAATTCAGTTGGGGGACATCGATGAGAAAAGACGAAACAAAGCCATCTACAATTTCAGCGCGTCGTCGACCGTAACGGCTGAAAACCGCGTGCCGATGTCATATTGCGCTGCGCCGCGCACAATACAGATACCACACGACGACGGTTATCTGTACCTACCGGCCGGGGTCGTCGGGAAATCGTGAGCGGCGTCCGAGAAGGGGTAGGTGGCAAAGAGGCTTTTCCTCCGCCGGCGGCAGCTTCAACGCGCGGCAGTTAGGGAGGGGGGTATTCTTTGCACGACCATCCATTGTAACACACAAATAGCGCAACAACAACAACAACTATTACTATTACTATCAATACTATTACCACTACTATTCCTAGTTGCTTACACGCACACGCACGCGTAGAGTATTAACAAGCGGCTGTGGCGGACACGCAAGTGTAGTGCCCGTGGTACTGAACTTGGCGGACCGGTGCCATTGACCGGCGACGGTTTCAAGGTTCCGCCGCCGCCGCCGCCGCCGTTGTTCTTCGGTCGCCGCATCAGCAGGTTGGCTACTACTACTACCACCACCACCGCCGCCGACCGACTATGACTATAATAATAATAATATTATTATATTACATAGTATAACCGTCGAGCAAGAGTGTAGTAACCGGCCGCCGCCGTCAACGGACCATAAGAAACGCGTTAAATATAATAATATTATTTTTTCTCTACGAAAAGAAAAAAAAATATTTAATATTTTTTTTTTCGACGGTAGCGACCAAACTCCTACCGTTCCCCTGTCGACCGACACGGTCGTTTTTATCCGTCCGCGTTTTATACACAGTTGAACCCACTGTCGATGCGCCTCGAGTAGTATTTCGTTACACCTCGCGTAGTCGGCAGTCGCCGGTGCAACAGGTGTAACGGCGGCGGGGGCGATGCGCGCCTATTGTGCGTGCGTCGTCGATATTATTATTGTTACAGTAGGCATAATATTATTATTAAAACGATGTTGTGTGTGTATGAATATCGTAGTCAGCGGTGGAACGTTACTCGAGCTAAAAAGGGGGGAAGCAGAAGAAATAAAACAAAACATAAAACATATAGATTTTCACGACTGTTATGACGGCATTTTAAAATTTTACAATTTTCAAAACTTGCTTCAAAATTAAAATTTCAAAAGAGACCTCATGAGGGGCATTAAATTATATTATTATGTTTAAATTAAATAATAAATCAATTTATTCTAATATTAAGAATAACAGAGTTTCTTCTGAACATTAAATTTACCTTTATGCGTTAATAAAACGAAGACAACACACGATGAGTGACCGAAAATTTACGTATTGGATTGTTACTAGTTTTTTTTTTATACATAGTTAATATTAATTAAAATTAACTCGTTATTAAATTGAACGAGGAGAATACTAATTGTTAAAGCAAGTTATATGAATTTGAAAAATTACTAATTAAGTACTTATTAATTCGTTATAAAATAAAATTTTAAAAAAAAAATCAGTATATTTCGATGATTAATAAATGTTCCCTAATATTTATTTACTTTAAAATATAAACTGTAGTAAGAATCTGATACATAGGTTTGCTACATTACCTGTATATTCGACAGATACAGCACATAAAACTATAAAAGTAACAATGATTTTTTTTCTTTTTAAAAATTAATTTGCCAAGTAATATTACACGTTAAGACGTGCGTTCACGCACAATATGGTAATAAGATAATTTTTTTTCATATTTATTGTGTGCGTTCGTGTACATAGTCGTTTATTTACCGTTGCGGCTACGAGATTATTACACAAATATTATAAAAATCGTTTATATTATCATAATAATATTGTGCGCGCGTCATACCATACGGGTATACCATATGTTGTATTACAATAATATAATAATTATTACGATAGGTAACCTTGTGGAGGCAAAACTCGACGCAGACACGTGGTATTGGTATTGAAAGTTTCGTATCATTTATATCCGATATTATAATACCGCCACGGAAATGAAATTTCTTCAGAATAGCCAAACATTTAACGGTAGGATTATTATAAAAAACTATATAATAGTTATCTATGTAGTTATATCTTTTAGGATTGCATATCTCTCATATAACTCTAAATGTATACATCTTATATTATAATTGTCTTAATGTATTAGATATTTTGTCAAATCTATTGGAGTTAATATATTATATTTATATATTAGTCCAATGGCATGACGTGCATAATAAGCAAGGTAAGCATTGATTGCAATTTCAGTTATAAAACGTTATGCATATAATTTTTAAATGACCGAATAAAATTTAATTTAAGCTATGATCAAGTTCTAATGATGTAAAATTATATATTATTACGTTTTTTGGTGATATTATAGGTACTATTATTTTTATTTGTCAGTAATTTTAAAATAACATCGTTGGTTTTGGCCGTCTCGGCCGTCGGAAGATAACAAACAAAAAGTACTCGGTACAATATCTCCTAAACCTTCAGTACACGAATGCTCAGATCAACAATTTATTTTATAAAAAATATATGAGAAATATGACATATGTTGTGTGTAAGCGATTTCAATTCTCTTTCCTATTTTGTACATGAGACTATTATAGTTTATAGTATAAAATGTACGGAAATAATATATGAAAATATGGAATAGTATAAGAGACAGTGGTACTGAAATATATGAGCGATTTTCAAATGTGTTATACGATCAATCGTGGTTTTAATCGACATCATTATATTTACTTCATTGCGTTGATATAACACTGTCATCGACCATCGCCATTCATTGATTTTCAAGTTCAAACTATATTACTCAATACCCATTATTATTTAATAATTATAATCAATTATTTAAATAATTGTGTATAATATTAATACTTCTAATTCTTTTATAATTAGCGATGATTAAAATAAATATGTTAATTTTACAATTAATGATAGGTAAACAAGAAAGAACAATATTATAATTAGTTTTTGCACATAGATTCGTATATTATGTGAAAGAGGTAGTTATAATTTTTAGTGATTACTTACACCACGGTCGAATTTAAGCCACGCTACTAAACGTTACAATACATAAGACTTCATATACATATACTATTATACTATTATATTCGTACTATTATTTATTTATACATCTGAAATAAAAAGAAAATGAACATGTTTTATGTTCAAACACATTTGCTAATAACGAAATGATTAATATCCTTTTACAGGCGCTAAGTAAATGTAAATAATTAAGAACATACGAATAAAATAATAAAAAATATTAAATTATATTTGTGTTTATTTATTCTAGCACAAAAAATAATTTAATTCGTGTTAAATAATAAAAAAAATCACATGATTAAAATACTTATAAAAATTTGGGAGTTGATAAAATAATTTATGAGCTTTTATTGCTTTTAATCAATAATTTAAAATTACCCTACTCAGTTTCATGCAATTAAAAAATACGAAAAATAGTTCTTAATTGCTTATAACTTGTCAACAAAGATATGGTCCTTTACTAATGCGACAAATATCCTAACTTATATTTGTACAATATTTATTTCAATTTAATGTTGTTTTTATCATTTTATAACTCATTTATTAATCTATTAATGTAAATTTATTTTTGAAATATTGTGTTACTTTAAATCTGTAAATATATATATTTTTTTTTTTTTGGAAACTTAGCGGTTTCGATGAACTGTTATAATTGTGTGTAATCATTAATTTACATATAACAAAAAGTAATTTTAATCAAAAAAACCTTTAAAATAAGAGGAAATAAACGCACTATGTATTTTTCCCACACATCTAAGTCTAAACAAGTATCAGATAAAATAATTATCTATGACCCCACGCACGTTTATGAATATGGGTTATGCGACTCACTAACACCGAGGAAAAACATGATAATGAATAGAAAACTTGTGGGTTCTAACTCCTCCTTTTTTTGTCTTCAGAAATAACAATGGAAAAGATTGGACCATTACTATTTAAATAATTGCACCAGATTGAATAAGAATAAAAACATTTTCTATTAAGCCGTATACTTTATTTTTTAAGTTAGGGACAAATAAGTATTAGGGTTGACACTTGAGAATTCAACAAAACTAAATCACGTGAATCAAATTTATAAAATCTAAAATACACTTGATATAATTTTTTTTACAAATTCAAAACTTGAAGTAAAAACAACAATTAAACATAATATAGTATTCTTTACTTTATACTTTGGTTTGTAAATTAAAAATCAAAAATCGAAATATACTCATTGACCACGTTGTTACCTTGGAATAGAGAACGGGCTTTTCGTTTTACACATTTGTCAAGAGCGCAAAAAATTACATGCCTAAATCCATCAAGGTCTAACTCTTCAATTTCATCCTTGTTTTCAAATAAAATATCAAGTAATCACGTTTTCAAATCACGTAATTTCTCTCCCACCTATTGAACAATGAAATATGAGTCCGAAAATTGCATTAAAAACCATGTAAAATTTACATTTTATAAAATTATCCAAACCAATGGATACATTATAAAAATATAAACCCATACTCTAGGTAACAATATGTAATATACAAGAAATATATAACAAAAATAGAAATAGTTAATATTTTTTAGATGCGTATTATTTATAAGTTAATATTAGAATAACATTTATTTTATTGATATAAACTATGATCAACAGGATAGTTAACATGCGTAACATAATATTTAATAAATATATTACTATGTAGGTTTGTTATAAGTAGCGTATGTACGATGCGCGAATTGTCATGTATCGGGTCAGGGTTCATGGTTTTATATTTAATTCACGTCATCATTTATTTTATTGAAATTGTGAAACGTGAGTCATAGAGCACTTGAGAAACTTGTAGTAACTGGTTATAAATGTATAAATGAATCGTTACTTCTTAGTTATTACTACTTTTGTACAGAATTATTCGACAAATAATAATTTATATTAAATAATGATTTAACAAAAACAAGTAGGTACCTAATGATTAGAGAGTATAGACAAATAATATGGACTATGGCATTTACATATTTTTTTTGTTTATTTTAAAATATGCTAATTAAGACAAAAATACATTTCATGGTACTACAACAAAATGAACACATATTTTTTGCAAATATTCCAAGATTCGTTTCATTTGAGCGTTCATTAGTAAAAAATATGCTTTTAATGACATTTGGATGCTAGTTAAGCGGGTATAATCATTATAATATGATTTCAATTACAATTATTTATTTTTATAAATTCAGTTTTCTAAAACTAAATTGTGTTTTATGTAATTATTTTTTGTTTTTTAGAAAGATGTTTGGTTAAAATATTATATTTTTCTTATAATTTGTCTACTTAATTAGACAATATTTTCAAGTTAACGTTATTTCATATAAACTGCTTTTTCAATATCTAAATTAATAATTATGTATGCTTTATTATTTCTACATCATGAATACATAAAGGTTAAGTATATGAATTGAATTTATAAAAAAAAACAACGAAATAAAATATTCTATAGTATTTTTTATTTTATTTATGACTTAATTTCTTCGCAGAATACATGAATTCAGTTCTAATAAAAACACACACGAAATACTCAAAAGGTGAATATTGAAGAATATAATATTAAATATTAAAAAATAACTAATAAGTCTATTTAAAATTTTGCTAATTATTTTCTCAACTCTAGAAAATGACTGTAAAATAAAATAAATATTGAAGGGTCAGGGAATCAATTACTGAGTTTGAGAAAAAAATAAAAACGCGATTGAATTATTTTTAATAATTGTCTCTTGCAATATAAAAAAAAATAAGTGATGTATAACAGATTTATTTGTAAAATATGAAATTAAATCCACTTATAGAGCTGAGTATATCGAATACCTCATGACTGCATACCTACATATTATAGATACAATACACATAATATTATATGTACCTTAATATGATATACAAATAACGAATGAATTTGTGTTTAAGAACAATTTAGAACTAAATAATTCAAAGAATTAAACCTTTCCATTTAACTTGAATTTGTTGTATAAATTACATTACTTCGAACATTATTGTGTATTTTTAACTTATTAAGATTTTTTTTTAAATAGTGTAAACGTAAGGTAAAGTCATAACGTTCGAACCTAAATAAAATTTGAACTTCAACTTTAAAATATTCAATAAATTAAGGGAGCCATCGATTATCTGATCGATATCAATTGGCTAATGTTTTATAAGATTCATTCTTGTGATGAGTAAATAGAATATCCAGTCAACTAAATTCAATGCGTTAGTAGTAAGATGTAATAACCGGTATTTATGTAGTGATTTGGGTAAAAATATTTTTCTTGTATAATAATTTGAAGTAGATACAAGGCCAAAACAAAGAGGGCAACAAACTCGTTATATTTTTTGACTTTTGAATTTGAACTTTTTTTTTATTAATATTTAATTAATATAGAAAATCATAAATAAATGTAATTAAATAAGACGGTCATACTATTTATACTATTAGATAACATTTTAAATTAAAATAAAACGTAGTAAAATAACAAAATATCATAAAACATAAACAATGTGACAACTAAGCTACCTCACATATTATACTAGATGATTAAACTGATAAGAGATGTATCTTAAAAATTAATAATAGCAATAGATATTCTATTATAAAATATTATGAAAACCTTGCCAAAAAAGTAACGCAAAAAAGATTGCATTGTGACAATTAACAAGTCTAATTTTGATGAGATAAAAATGTAAAAATAATAATTAAAAAGTAATTAGTATTTAATATTTTAGATGTAACAAATACAAACTCGAGTGGATACCGATTTATAAATAATATAAAATCGTGATTACCAATTACTTTATATTTGTCGTTAGAATCACACAAATAGTATTTTAATTATTAGAAAGAAAAATATAACTAAATATAGCTATTAAGAAATGATTATTAAATTTAATAATATAATTTAGTCTAATTAATAATAGACCATTTTCTTTTTATGACAATAAAACGAAAAAAAAATACATCACTGCATGCAGATTTTCCAGAATGTAAGAAAACTAGTTACCTAAATTTTCACTAATTAAGAGAATAAATAAGTCATTAAATAAGACATTTCATTCTTCTCAAAATTTAAGTTTAATAAAATAAAATTCTTGAATGGAAATTTTGTAATAAAAAAAATTCTTATATTATTTTTATCGATGTTAAACATTGTTATATACAATTATATAACACTTTATACTAAATGTCATTTATATTTTGATTTCTTTAAAAAAAAAAAAACACCATCAGACATACTCTAATATTTTATATTTTTGTGTAGTTACATATTTATTATTTTACACTTGATAAATTTTAGTTATAACCAGAAAACAGTAAAATTGTAATTTATAATAAAAAATATACTACTGATTGGTTTTATTACACGTTTTACTAATATATCAGGTGCATTAATATTATTTTTAATTTAAAAATAATTTTATGTGCTAAATTTTTTAAAGAATTAACATAAAAATATTTACGATATAACTATTTTTTACTCAGGTAACAGAGTTGAATACATTTTTTCCTATTTGTTCTAGTGTATATGAACAAATTAATTGATTTTAAGGTTCATAAATTAATTCAATATTTAATCATATTATTCTTCGTTTATTAAATATCAATACCTACTAAATATTAATAATAACTTTTAGTAAGTATACTTATATACCTATGTATAGTATATAAAATAATAAACAATTAGAAAATAAAAGTAGCTAACGTTTACACAAATATAATAATCTATATAAAATATCTCTTCAACTTTTAAATTCATAGATTAAATGTAGACAAATATACATAATACATATTTATTATTTAAATATTATAAACTGTTAAATCGACTTTTAATTCTCTTTCATATGCGTAAAAAACAATCTTTTACAATTTAAAATATGTTTTTATTGTTTAAAATATCTTTTATACTAATGTAATTAGTTAAATAAACACGAATATATTGCCGAAGTTTTTATTTGTATATTATAGGTACCTACTTAAATAATCACGCCAATCATCTAAAAAAAAATAAGGAGGATAACAATTTTGCATATTCATAATTCACAGACATTGTTTTCTTAAAAATAAAAGTTAAAATGAAAAATAGTATTAACTAAATAATGATAATAATTTGATACCAGATTGAATACGGATACACCATTTAAAAAAATACGGGAGACTCACTCCCGTTCCGGTATCGTATCCGCAACGGTCTCTGTATACAATTTTTAACATAATTTACTAGAAAAAATTTTATAATACCACCCCAGTTAATTTACATCACAAAATGAATATGTAAGAACGGCGGTATAAAATAAAAATTAAAAATATTATTTCGCAGAAGACGTTATTAAAATCAATATTATTCGAATAACTCGTATGAAGCATAAGTTACAACGTACTAATATGAAAATAATATTATTATATAATTGTCGTTGGATGTTTGTAAATAAGGTACCTTCTCGTTTAAATAGACATACGATTATTACGAGCATCGTCGGAAGTAGTACCTGTGGCTATTAATCAATTCTCTACTTTACGTTAAAGCGATGCGTTGCAATAATAATGATAATAAAATATTAATAATGAAACTGCTTTCAATGAGAATATTCGCGCGACATGACACATATGTAACCAGTTTTAACTTGGGGAAATCCGACTCGATGCGATACGAGCTTGTCGTATGAGCTGTCAATGATAATGTCAAATTGTCAACCCATAATTGCAATTTATGTCGGAAGCCGCAGTTAAATTTAGATCGATTATCTTGGTTCGGTGCGCGCGTGGCCGTCGCGCATCAACCCAGCCGCACAACAATGTGTGCGATTATTATAAAAATGTTTGAATTAAGGTCGAAAATCATCTTTGTAGAGGCGATGACGCAGTTTCGGGACAGACGAGGCCAAATCTAAAGGCCAACGTTTAAGGACCGCCTAGCGGGCACACAAAAACATGACCCCAGGGCATTTCCCGGTTCTATTTCCGGTGTCGAAGATTATAAAATATCGTTCGGTCGTAAGCAATTATTGCACGTATGTTTATAACCACTACTAAACAAAAAAGAACATTGCCGAACTGTTTATTGCGAAGTAATGACTACTACTAGAACTTGCTTACTTGCTAGTTACTTTGGTATTTATAAAGGTATTTACTAGTTGCCAAACTATCTACTACTACTTAGTACTATAATTCAAAATGTTACTCTCCGGTCGAAATTACTCACCTCCTCGCTAACGTTTCTGGGCAAATGCTTGACCTGCAACTGTCTATCCTTGTGAAATTTGATTTTGGCATCTTGCACTTTTCGTTTGATCTCTTCTTCCGGTTCTTCTTCCCAAAATCGTTCGGTGGATGCAGTGGCCTGCAGTACTTGGTGGTTACCGGCGATTCCGACGCCGGCACCAGCACTGTTCCAAAACGCTTTTGGATCGTTGAGCTTGTATTTAAAACACGGGTGTCCCTCGACGGCGAACACCGATTTGGCGGTTTCCGTCGTCATCGTGTGGTACAACACGAGCCGGTCACCAAAAATAATATGTTTTGCGCGTCGTTTGAAAAAAATGTGTGACTTAACGGTTTTTTTTTTTTTTTTATCGCCTTCGTCGTAGTTGCAGTAAGTATTGGTTTGACGGCTGACGCGAACGTGGTTGAGAAGAATCGATCGTTTAAATGTTTGAAAAATATTTATTATAACAATAATTTTACTATATAGAAATGATCGTCGTCGTCGTCGTCGTCGTCTTCGTCGGTGTTATAATATTCTCGAGTTGGCGACGGTACCGGACGACGTTCGAGAGCGCCAAGACGAGTGACAATGAAATACCTGGCCGGTTGTGGCGGCGCGGTGTTGGAGAGGAGGTGAACCGGGCTACGCACGCGCAGTATCACACGCCGCACATTTCACGTGTATGTGTGCGTACAAGAGCGTGTAAGTGTGTACATGTGTACGAGCAACCGTATGTTGCGTGCGCACGAGTTTGTAAGTGTATGCGTGTATGCGCGCGCACCGCGAACGTATTGCCGCGCGTATGTGCGCGTGTGTATCGTTATGTGCCGCGGTTCTGCGCGCGCACTCTGAACGCACATGTTCGGCGGCCGGTGATGACGGCATAGCGACGACGCCGGACAACGACGACGCGGCCGCTGGTAGCGTGGCGGTGGCAAACGGAACGTGTGACACGATGACGACAACGGCAGGGCAGCGCACGGACTCGCGCGTGCCGGTTTTATTGTGGCGGCAAAAGTTATTGGCAGGAGAGCAATTTTCAGAACGCTAACTGATTTGAGGCATAGTCGACCGAAATCGACGAGATCCCGTAAAATCTGTTTGTTTTACGTTTCCCATACTGCCGAGGGCAATATTTATAAAATATACATTATATTATTACTACAGTCACTAGCCACGTAAATGCATAACAAATAATAATTCAAGTTTAATAATAGAGTGTTTTTCTAATAATTTATTACTAAAATATATATACCTTAAAATATGTTTCTATAAGTGACTACATTATACATTAAACGCTAAAGTACAAAATAATACGGAAATCAATACACTGGAAGACACAATATACTAAATAGGAATAGAAATTTAATGGCATACATTTTTAAATTTTTTTTCGTAAAAAGTGGAAATCTTTTAAGTTTCTATATATTTATTGTCCGCAAGCACAACTTAAAACATAAATAATAGTGTTTATGCTTACAATAATATTTTAAGGTACTTTTGTATAAAACATTAATAGTTTAACAAAATGCATAGATATTGCATTATATTTTTTGAAATACTCAGATACATCATATATTTACTTAATTAACTTAAATATAAATAATAAATAAAAATGTACATGAAATGTTATTTTATAAATATTACCTAAAAAATAGTATAGGGAACATAAAAACTATAAAATCTCACCAATTTCGGGTGACTATGTCCCGAATCAGTTAGCCTTCCTAAATACGCGCCCGGGGCCTTATTTTTTCTTCTTTTGCGTCGTCATTTGTTTTTAATCATAATTTTGATTATTGTCAAGTTGGATACCCTCATAGTGGACTTTCAATAATATAATTACTACTATGTCTTAAGAGGACATCATACCCGCATAATGTTGTTTCCACTCTCCGTTCACAAACGTAATAAATGGCAAATTGTCGTTCAGTAGAATCAATTTTGTGTTTAGCTAAATAATATTAGAGTGAAATTGTATATTATCAAACTTAAAAGTGAGAACAAGATGTTCTCTCGTTAGTTTTTTTTACGATATTTTAGCTTTTAAGTAAATTATGAGCATTTTTAAATATAAATATTTTACATTCTCACAACTCGCTTAAAAATTAAAATACCGTAAAGAGCTGACAAAGTGACAAGAGAACACAGATAATGTTTTCACCTTTAAATTTGATAATAGATCATTTTACTATAATCTTTAAGCTAAAGTTTAGTTACTAAGCACACACAATTGATTCTATACTGAACAAAAATAATTTGCCATATAAGACGGAAACAATACTAGCGGGACCCGAGTGTAGCGTACTCTTAATCGCAGCGCAACTCATGAAAAATTCTAGTACCTAATATTATAATTTACTGCACAGTGCACATAATATATATTATGATAGTATGACTAAATGTGAATAAATAGTCTTACTATTTTGAGTTGCTTTCAAGATCGTCTAAGAGCAATAGTGGTTAACTGTATTTTCATATCATTAATTTATAGGTCTCCAGTCTCCACATCTCACTGTAAATGTATTGATATTTTAACTAGTAAAATATGCAATATTATAAATAGTGAAAATCAAATTATTGTTATTTGTTTCGGAATAATATCTTTTTATATCTTATCAATACATATTGGATTTGAGTATATATTTTTAATCTTAAGATTGCAACAGTACCTATCACTAAGAGCCAAGTACTAACCTGTATATGACAAGTTTCGGCAAACGAATATTGGAAAACAATGGGTTCTTCATCATATTACCAGATTAAAGCCAATAGGGGCATATGGAATTATTAAAAATGATTAATTTAAGTTATAATCTATTATGATATAAGTATTGAAAGTACCAAAGGGCAAGGACTAGACGAAAAGAAAAAAAATGTTCCAAGACTGGTTGATTAATACATTAATCTCTTTCATAAATTATTTTTCAGAATGGCTTCACAAACTGCTATTTACCATTTTAGGTACATTAAAACTAACTGAACGATTTGACCATTTATTTTCTAAATATTTAAATAGGTACTGAGAATCTAAGGAATGAAATTACCTATTTAATAATGATTGTAAAGTTTATATAGTTTCTATTTTAATAGTATATTTTTCACTTATTAATCTTAAAATACGATTATACTTAAAAAAACAGTTAATTACATACATTTTTATTTAAAATAAATTTCCAAAACTTTTTAATTTGTGTCTTAAAATTTAAGAACTAAGTAATGAATGTAAGATTTTATAAATTTTCCTAATTTTTTTTTCTCTAAACATTTACTGAACAGAACTGCAGGAGTGATCCTAAAGTGTCAAGTAAGTATATCGGTAAAATATGTAGTTGGTAGTATACTCTTATTCAGTCGATAAGAAATCTGAGTTTTAAATCAGTACTTAAAAATGCTATGAAAGGTTTTTATCAACACGTAAAAATAAAAAAATAATTGTGAAATGGTAAAATATACAAATATACTTATGCGAGAGCTCGGAACATTTAAATAAATCATCGTTAAAGTATGTAATATAGTTGTTATACTGTAATATTGTAAAATAAAAATAATTTTTATTTATATAGTTAATTATTATAAATAATTGTATTAGTGATTAACATATTTAAACAAATCGTTGTACCCGCATGTGTTGTCCCTAATATCTCTTATCTAACACTCAGATAACGACAAATCTACGCTTATGATTCTCACTATACCTTACAAATGCTAATAATAAAATAAAATATTTATAAATTATTATAAAATTTGTAGAAGAGTATATTAAATATATACATATATGCTCGAAGAGCTTTTTATTCATATTTTTATTTTATCATTGTGATAAAAGAAATATATCAAAAATATAAATATTATAATTTTATGAAATATATAAAAATCTTAAATCACAACTAATAAATATCGCATTGTTAATAATATTATATGCTATACGTATACCAGCGGTTCACACCAGAGCTTGTGCTAATGTGCAGTTCATAAAAAATAATATGTTTTGAATTTTTAATAGGTAATTAATTCTATAGGTTTATGAGCTTATAACATAATATATATCATTTAACATTATTTTGTTTTCGGAATTTATTGGAAATTACGATTGAAAAATTGGTAATTTATCTATAAATATCAATAGGTTAAATCTACGGTATTTAAGATAAACCATGATTATGACCATTGCGTTATGGCGCCAAATATTGTGAATGTGGTCAAATTAATAGCCATTACCAAAATATAGAAAATAATGATATTGATGAAGAGGTTGTCATAAAAAAGAAAAAAAGACATTTTGAAATTAGATTAATATTAATTGTTGTTAATCAAAATATAATTTAAAGAATATTGTTATTTAAATTGACAATATTTATACATTATGATGTATAATATATTATATAATATTCACGATAGTATGTGTTTTATATTATACAGGAGCGAAGCGAGTATCAAATTTTTTTACTTATGAAAAACAAACAGGTGTGCAGCTCTAATATTTCTTTAGCGCAAGTTCTGGTTCATACTACGCGGCCATTTAATAAATTTGTGTGACTAGCACTGGCAGCATTGAAACAGAAAATCCAACATTTTACATTTTTAGAAAAAATAAAACAAAATACTTATTTTGTTGTCTTATTTTGATATACATTATACAATATATCTTATCTATTCCATCTTATTGTTCTTACATATCTTAATGATCATCATTAAACATGTAACAAGTAACTGAATTTTTGCATCCGTGGAAAAAAATATGGTCAACCTTTTTTTTAAGGTCAATATTGCGCAAATTAAATTGATTCACTGCATACGACTCGCGAGTAATTTTCAAAATTAATATTCGGCCATTTCCAAAATTCTAATGAGGAACGCTGCTATAATAGTTATATACCTACTATAGTATAGTTATTATATATTATACAGTCATATATATGATTAAAAAACCGAAGGAGGAGAGAGTAGACATTTCAATCAACACATTTTTATATAATTTATTATATTGACGAGATATAATAGGAAATATTTAGGGAGAGGAGTTCAGAAGTTTTTCTCTTGAACGGTGAGATAGGTTAGAATGAAAAATAGTATGATAATATAATAATCCAGACATTTGCTGTTAATGGTAATAATATATAATTTTACAAACTTTTTTTAAAACTACTTAAATTTGATATAGGTATAATACTCAAGTTAATTACAATATTATGATCTTGTATACCCATCTTTAAAATTAAAATGTTGTAGTTTTTTAACGATTACCTTGAGTATTTAAATAATTTCAAATTTATATAATTCGTCTTGAAAAATACTTCACACTTTGTTCAATCGCAGTTTATATTCTCCTCTACAAATTTGATAATAATATGTAAATTTGCCTTAATATTAACTATACATAAATTGTACTCTGTAATAAGAATCAGGTACGTAAACTTACCATGCTACGCCTATGTAAGACATAGACATCAAAAGCGAATACGATATCTAAAAGTTATATTAAGTATATTGACACAATTAAATAAAATAAAAAATACCATCATTAATTGAGTTCCAAAGGATAATATTTCTATCTATCTATTATATACGTACAATTAGCCATTTTAAATCAGTTTTTAATTTTTATTTAATTTGGATTGTTAATTAAGTTCATAGTTTAAAACGTATTAGCTATAGCTATATAGTTATGTATCAAAATTTAAATTTATATTTATAAATGTAATTCCTATATAAGCTATAATAATATAATGTTTTCAAACATATGGAAATTTTAAATAATCATTTTTTTTCAATAATATTTACCTATTTCGTTTATTACTTATTTAATAGTCATATGACATTATGTCAAATAATCAAAAATACGTTTTTACGTTAATATATAACAGTGGGTTGACGGTTTCATCCGAACCAATCCATTAAATATTTAAACTTTATAGTGTATACAAATTAAATTATCTATAATTTGTTTTTTTTTTTGTACTGTCGAGGTTGATTATAGTTATAAATATATCCATATGTTGTTCAAAAACCATTATAAAAATATTTCACGAAGAAAAGTGACGACTATTACATAAAAATTATATATTTTGTTTGATGTATTATTTATGAGATACCAGCTATTAACCAATGTTCTTTTGTGTTTATCGACAAGTACAAAAGTTGAAAAGTAAATACACAAGGAACGAACAATATAAATATACTATAAATAATATAATAATAGGTACCTTAACGATTTGTATTTACATTAATGAAATAGATTGGTTAATGGATAATTTGGCAAACATCGTTAAAAATTCTATATAAACATTAAATGTAGGTTTAGATAGGTTTAGTATGTACCTACTAATATTTTAGATAATTTTTCATATTAATTCATAAAAATCAATGTATAGATGATTATGTATAGATATTAGAATTTATAAATACAATATAAACAAAAGGACTTTAGTATTATACTATTATGTACCTACTTATATGAATTTAATCATTGATATTATGCCAAATTCTTGGCTATCTCAACTTGATCGATTTTCTTGGTGACTTCGCTGTGTGTGGGTACAGTGTATAAATAAATATAAACTATTTAATATCAATGAATTCGTTTTTTTTCTTTTTTGTTAATTTTGACCTATTATTACCCGTGCATTTGTATAATTTAAATTATCGTTAATCGTTATAAGGTCAACTTATTTAACTTTGATATTGACATGATAGTGATTTCGATTGCTTGTGATTGTATACTATATACTATATAAATATGACACTTAAAACGTTTTGTGTACAATGCGCTAGCTATTTAGGAGGCGTAACTACAGTAAAAATTAATATCTTATAAATTATAATTTTATTTGAAACGACTGTAGCTGATAAATTTTATGTAAAGTATTTCCAATGAAAACCAAAAATCATTAAAAAAAAATATTGTTTATATATTATTATATTTTATAGATATTTTATTCGTAGTATGTGTGTATGTAAATTAAAAAATCAAAAATATCAAATTTCTATAAATGATACAAAAAAAGAAAAAAATGTTTTGAAAATTATTCTACGTATCTATCGAAAACTGTAATATAAATATTAGGTGGAAATTTCAAGTATCTACAAGTTTTGTGTAAAAAATTTTCCCAATTATTAAGAAGAGTGTATACAACCGAGCGATATCCATCACTTACTCACCTTTTTTTAATTTATTTTAGTAAATATTTGTTAAAATACTTAAAAATGGATTAAAAATTGTAATTTAGACGTAAGTTATTATTCTTGTAGAAATTTAAAAATATCAAAAATACATAGGCACAATTTTTATTTATTGGTAATTGTTTGAATTTCAAACTTAGACAAAATTATGAAAAATTGTAAAATTTTTGATTTTAATACCTATTACTGCCTAAAATTTGAGTATTAAACAATGTTCCTCGCATACAACATTATTACAACAGTTTAAAAATATCAAAAATACGTCATAGTCACAATTTTTTTAGAATCGATTGAAGTTCACATACTTGTGATTTTCACCAAATTTATGCGTTCCAACATTTCCTAGATATAGTCCGATTTCAAAAATGTTTGTACTCTTATAGTGTACAGAAAATGACAAAATGATGTATTTGTAACTCTTAATTTTGTGATCATAATTGAGTAATTTAATGGACTAATCTTAATAAAAATAAAAACAAATCTAAAAAATATCAAGACCAAATACTTTTTAAGATTTTACAGAAATAGTTCATTAAGCACACATTTTATTCTTTAGCTATTGGATTATGCAACGTATAAAATTATAAAAAAAATTGAGGAAGACGCTCTGCTGTAATAGTTTAGTAGGTTTCGAGTGTGTGACGTCCAGTTGTCATTGAGTCACATCTTCTAGGTCACTGTAATGGACGTGTTAAATTTAAATTTAAAAATAAATTATATTGTATTTAAAAAACAAGTAAAAACAATTTTGAGTTGAAAGGGCGTGTCAGCCTCTAATACTAAGAGAATTTTATAATTTATTAATACTACTGTATTAATAACATGCGGAAGGTTGAATTTAAACTAATCTTTAACAAAATCATCGTGTAAATTATTGTTATTAATTTATCTTATAAATGAATATCAACGTATCTTAAATTAATGAAGTTCTTGGTATAAATACTAAAAATAATTTGAAATCAATAGTTTTGAAAGAAAAATAATTTTTTTTCATGAAAATATCAATTTTTCCATAATGTTAATAGCTATAAAAAGAAACGTGCCATAATAGTTTTGATATTTTTGAATTGCTGTAAGAAAAACAGTAACCTTGTATTTACTTTTTTGAATCTTAGGTATTATAATTTGAAATGGTATACTTTTTTCATTATCAAATAATTTGAATACTATCGCGTCTTGATGAATTTTGTAAAATGTTGAACTTTGAACTTTTGTATACAAAATATGCCATGTTTATTTCCAGTAGTTTTAAATTGTTATAAAATATTATATAATTTGTATAAAGGGCTATTAAATAATCATTATACTTTTAGATAGATTTATAGATTGTTCTACGAGTAAAATTTTAGGTTATAGGTATATGTGGTAGGTCGATTATTATAGATCACAGTCTTTTTAATGTATACATTTTTAATAACTTTTTTATTATACACTATAATAACAACGTTATTAATTTAATTTTGTTTTCTATAGCAAAAATACTACATTATTTCTTATGGCAGTACAAAGTTCAAATTATAATTTGTAGATCTGTAGAATCGCAAACTATCGTGATGATGATTGATGAGTACCAGCGTATCAGAAATATCTAATAACAATATATTTATTTATTTTTATTTTATTACAACTAAAATAATTTAATTTTTGTTTTGAAAATATAAAGAATTTTTAATCTTACTGACAGTACAAACATGTTTGATTAAAGAAAATAATGAGTACGAAGAGAGCCGAGAGGTCATGCTAAAACTTGGTGTCATAGCCCATATGCGCACAGCTCACTACAGCACAGACTACAGATCATATATCACAAATGTATGGCATCTGGAGAGCAAATTATGTGAGGGCGTTCCTGATATCTAACTATCTACATATCGATATATTAGGTTATTACATAACCAGGACTGCACTAGACTCAATTTTAATGAAAAGCAGGCATCAAAAAAAATCCCGTCTACAAAATATATTATGTTATAAAAATATGAAAATAAATGGTGATATAATATCCAACACATATTATTTAAACATAGGGTCTATCGTCTTTAAAATTGTAATTTCAAAATATCATGCTTAAGTAAATAATAAATGTACATTTTAGACTCTGAATAATGGAGCTAAGGTATTTATATATAAAAAAAAAAATAATAATAAATAAATAAATACACCTTAAACGAAGCGATAAATATTATATTGATCTTACAATGAAATAAATTTTTTTATTTTCCAATGTCATCAGTATATAGCTTATAGTTTTAGGAGTTAAAAAAGATAAAATATTCACAAATAATTGTAAGATATTGTAAAATAAATTTATAATATTTAAAATATGGCGGAAAACTTAAACTTCGATGTATTTATACGATTGAGATTAAATAAATGCGCATCGCACCTTTGTCGTTGAGTTAATAGATAGGTAATAGTTGACTGTTGCAATAACAAAAATTAATTAGTAATATATTTAATATTATTTCAAATACACGGTTTAAGAAAAAAAATTAATGTATGAGTATGAAAATTAATTACACAAGCACTTTTTCTCTAAAATTGAAAAAATATGCATTTTAAATAACTTACCGTTGTGTAGCTCGGATTTATAACTTTGTTATAAATCGAAAAGCATATATTAGAACAACATGCAGCCCCTAATACCCGAGCCCTATACTACTTTTTTGGTTTTTTGGTGTATCTTAAAAATGAATGGCCATTACCTATAACTAGGGTTGTTAATTTAAAACACTAAAAAACCTTAAAAAAATGTATTTGAAATATTAAAAAATATAGTACAAAATGTACTCAAAATGGTTTTTAATTTAATTTTTATATTTATATTGATATTAGTTATATTATATGCATAAAAATGTATTTATTTAATAAAAAGTTGATTTAATTTGAATTTTTATTTTTATTTTAAAGTTTATTGATACTTTAATAATGCTATTTGCTTAAACATTTTTTAAAAGATTTTCAAAGATGTTAATTAATGGAATTTAATTAAAAATACCAAAAAATGAACTAAAAAAGGAAAATATCACCTAAAAAATTTAGAAACGTTGAAAAATGCAAAAAAATACAAAATAAAAGTTTTGTAAATGGATTTGTTGTTACATAATTCAAATTATATACTTACAAAGCTATGTTTCACAACCACAAAAAAAAAATGAAGTTTCCTATAAATTCACAACCCTACCTATAACATAATAATATTTGAAGTTTTCACCATATGTTTGTATTGTAATTTGTAATTTTTTATGCACTATAATATTTTTAATATTTATTATTTTGGTTCTTTATGAGCTATTTATAGACATATGCAATATTTTTTTTCAATTATTGCCGATAAAAATTATTTCGCTAGGCAAAAAAGTTCAAAAATTTAGTACAAGGTTTGTTATAGGTTGTAACTGTATCTGTTTAATAATTTTAAATAACGTAAACTTCTTCTATTATACACATTGGAAGTTCAAATTTAGAAAAAATTAAATATTTAAACAAAGAATAATGAAGTTATGATACAATGACTTACTATTCTTTCAGATCAAGCCCACCTGACCTGCATAGTTAAAAACTTTTTAAAACTTTTTCTAGTTTTTAATTTTTTTTTTGCCTTTCCTTTACGGATTTCCTCGACTATTTTTACTTTGTTGTTTTACCTTTATTTCTCGTGTACCTATGTTATAAATAATATTTTTCTTTACGTGGATGATATGTGATACGAACTATTGTTTTAGGTTTTCTAGATGCACTCAACGAAATTCTATCCACCGCAGGTGGACTTCAAAAACAACTAGGAATCGATTTTCATTAGACCATTAGAGATGTCTGATAACTATAGAATCTCATACAGCCATAAATCAGCTTAACATTATGTTGTATCCATATAATTAAATATAAAAAAAAAAACTAAAGCGTCGCCGTCGTTTGCTTACCTAGATAACCAGCTATAATTGTGCATTGATAAGTGATAACTAGAGTAATTAGACACTTAAACTAAGTTTTCACCAACTTTACAAAATTTAAAAGAATACACATCAGACATGAAAAATACTACCAAATTTATAGTTTATTTTGCTTAAAAATGCACGATTATTTTCATCCAATGTCCAGTAGATACAGAGACGTATTAATCTATACGTGGCTATCAAGGGCTATAATCTTGGGTGGAAAATTTTAAAAGGTATCAATATTTTTAAAAATATGACTTTCTTAAAATATTATTTTATTTTTGTACATTAAGCGTATACAAAATAAATGTAAAATAAGTTTTATGGGTTATAGCTGTATACAATCATAGACCACAATATGTAGGCAGCAATCTATTTGGTTCGTTCTTTTTTTATCTACTTTTATTTTTAACGAAACATAAGTTTTTCCCTGAAAACAGCTTATTGACTTTCGTCTACCGTTAACCATCGATTATTATGGCTATAACAAAAATATAAATATCTCATTTATAAAACTATTATTATTATTATTATTTATTTTATTTACAAATTAGTCATAGTAAACTAACATTAATCGATTATATGTACAACTGTGAATTAATCTATACCAATAGGCATTAGTATACTTTTAAATATATAATGATAATTTATTTATTTTATACATGTATTATAGTGAACGCTGATCAGGACCGTATTGAGATTTGATGGCGTCCTAGGCCACTGCATTTGACCCCCCTTTTAAATGGGCGTTGAAAAAATATTTTTTGAAAGCCAGTACCTAATAATAATATTCAAATCTCAATTTCTTTGCTTAGCCAAAAAGCTGAAACTTGGTAAATAAATATCGGAAAAATTAAATTTCAAGGTGACAATAGGGTGGTCCACCGGCGGAAAAAAAATATTTCTTACCAAAAAACTCACAAAGGACAAAGTGATAATTTTAATATACATATAATACAAGTACAAGTATTATATAATTATTATTTATTATTTATTAACCTAACGGAATAGTTTAAAGTAAGAAACATAATTAAAAATAATAAAGTTTTTAATAAATAATATGTAAAATTAAAATATTAAATAATGTTAAAAATTAATTAATTTTTTTTTCATTTTGCCTCACTTCACTTTTAAGGTTCATTCCATTATAAGACTCCAAAGTGCGTTTTATAAATTGCATCCATTGTATAACTATTTCAGATTTTTAAATTATATATGAATTTGTCTTGATAAAGGTTATTGTTTGTGTTATATAAATATTATTTACCTATTGTTTTTTATTTAAAGTATAATAAAATATTTATCGTTCTATTTTTTTTTTCTATAAATTGTATAGGTATTTATATTTAATAATTAATGCTGCAATAAACTTATATTGTAATGATAGGAGTGGCAAAAATACCTAGATCTACGACAAGAAAACTAGAAATACATCGCTAAGTATAGTTTTAGTTTTTAATAAAAATTATATTTCAAAATATAAATAATATTATATTATATAATTAATTATAAATACATTTTATTAGGTTACATTTGAAGCATTTTCGTATAATATTATACTTTAATATATTATGTAATAACATTTTCAAACTATTTTTACTAATTTTAAGATATACCTAATGGTAAATTAAATTATTATAGTAGTAATATAAATATATTATGATAAATTAACTTAATTATTAGAAATTTAAATTAACACGCGGTCTCCGCTCAAAATGATTTTTGCAATGATTTATATTTGAATTCAAATTCAACACATCTATTACAGTTTTAATTTGTTCTTAAAAATAATATTATTTGTTAGGAATTGAATTTATTCTGTTACATATGTTTTTATTTACTTTAAGTACACATTAAAATTTTCAAAATATTTAGATTAATTTTAAGCTATTTTATTGCTGTATATAATATTATATACATATTGTTTTTGTTAAAAATTAGTAACTTATCCTCCTCAATCCTGTATATTATTTAAATAAAAATTATTTACCAATGAAAGTATAATGCAATATAAATAATTAAATAATACAATAGCCTTAAAAACATATGCTGGTAGATCACAAACCGTTTCCGTTCAAAATCGTTTTTGTACATTACAGTGGTACATCTACTCATTGACAATGAACACTCGAAGTCTACTATACAGCAGAGCGGCTTCTCCGGTTTTTTAATACTTAATTTTATTTATTTAACCGTTTTAGTATTTCGTAATATTTATTTTATATGTATACGTGAGCAACGAATATAAAAGTAACGGTACCTACATCTAAAAAAAAACTAGTTTACACATTTTAATTTGGACGTACATACCTACTCAAGATTCAAGAATAATCTTGTAACATACCTATATACTGTTATGCACAATATACAAATGGATTTTTAAGTGTAATTTATTACCATACTTAAACACGAAAAAATACTAATCATGTCGGTCATCGACTATAGGATTGTCAAATGTCCCACATGTATAATAACAAAAATAATATAATTTCAAATTTGTTTAGTTAAGTAGATACTCTATGCACTCATCAATATGGAAAATAAAAACGAACTTAGTGTCCCAGAGATTTGAATTACGTAAAATATTTTTTAAATATCGTTTATTTGTTTAATGCATGAATGTAAATCTAGTTTGATATTTAAATCATTTCCATTGTATATTTAAATCAAATTGCTTACAAACTACTAACGATATTTCTGTATAACATTACTTTTTCAAACTGGTATATAACTGTATTTCTATAATCTCTGTAATTATTACTTTACTTATAATAAGATTTTTTAGTATTCTAAATTTCAAATAAAGCCGAGTTTTGAAGACATAACGTTATATTATAGAAGTTTAATTGAAATACGTTATGACATGCGCAGGGGTATACAGGCCACAGGGTATGGCTTGCACATTCTGTAAGCTGGGTGCAGCTATTTTTTAGATAGCATATGACCAAATTATCAAAATACAATTTTTTAGTATTATAAAAAATAACAAATATGTAAGTAAAACTAGGCACAATAGATATTTACAGTTTATTTATGTGACAAGAATCATAAAAATTTATCATTTTTAATAAACATTACTTTAAAAAATTACCTATGTTTTATTTTTAAACATAAATATATTTATTTTTTTTTTGAAAAACTTTATATTTTTTGGCAATGATGTGAATATTTATTTTTCAGGAGCTCATTTTATCAATTGCACATTCTGTAGCTAATGTCTGCGCACGCCTATGGAATAAACATACAAGTGATACAAGAATATATTATATATTATTATATTTCTAAAAAGGTTAAAGTAGGAAACCGCTCTGCTGTACAGCGGGTACTGTATAATTATATTTTGTAAATAAATGATTCAGTATGTAACTATGAACTACTTACGAAGGATACCGTATTACATTTTCAACAACAAATTACTTGACAATTTTCGTTTTTTTGATCATTTTTTTATATTTAAATTTTAAAAAAGTATAGAAAAAAATTTGGCCTATGTATATTTAATATTTCTAAATAACAACTTATGAGACACCTTTGGATCTTGTATTATTATATGCTTTTTAACAAAGCGAAACAATTTTCTAACGTTAAACATTTGAATACTTAAAATTGTTTAAATTGTTGACTACATTTTGCAAAACGATTTAAATATTTATCAAAAAATATTGTGATTATGTATTTTCAATACTTTTAAATTAGTATAATAATAGCTTACAAGGAACTTCGCATTTCATTTTCTAGCGTTTAACATAGAGAAATATTTTTTCTTGACATTTATAAAACAACACTAAAATATTTGAAAATGTCTATTTATTATTCGTTTTATTTAAATTCTAGAATATTGATTATAATTTTTTTTTCTGTAATTTATGTGCATAATACAAAACTATTATAGAAATAAAGTTCCATACTATAACTTTTTGGTATGTATAAATGAATGAATTGTTTTGTATTTACCATTAAATAATTATAAAACGTAAAAACTGTATGGACCCCAAATTTGCAAAAGAAAATTCTATTTTTTTAAATTACTGTTATATTAATGTGGTCTAGAAATCTAGTATTATATTTACATTGTTTATAAAGCAGAAAAGAACACGTAGGCAATAGTATTATTGTTTATCGTAAATATTGAACATGGAATTTTATTTTAAATTTATATAAAACAATTTCATGATTAATTGTTTATCTTATAAAAGTACATTAATTAACCGTAATTTACAAATTTAAATAAAATATCTCTGTTTAGCAACTTTTACAAAATATTTAATTATATTGTTGAAAAAATATAGTGCTAAATATTATTGGCCATAAGCCTATACAATACAAAGTTAGCAGAATTAAATATATATAAAACCATCCTTCCATACACTAAAAATAATTGTTGACCTTCAGTCTATAAAAAAAACAAAATAGTTCTATTTAAATATGTGTGTGATTACAAAAATTAAGAATTAATTATTAATTTCGATATGCTAATAATACTGTTAGTTGTACCTATGTCCTATATAGATCAAAGAATGAAATAACTACACCAATATATTTTTAATTTATTTTGCAAAATGTATAACGTAATTACGTAGATATCCATTTTAAAAATTAATAGAATTTTAAGTTATGTTTTCAGTGAAAACTTTTCACATACCTATGTATTCCGGAAGCCGGTTTTCGTAAATATCATAGAATGGCTGGATGATAAAAATCAACAAAAATCTAAATACCTGTGTACAGTGTACAGTATATACATTACGTAATTGTTATAAGATTGGGAGT
Source organism: Rhopalosiphum nymphaeae (assembly GCA_036289425.1). Classification (NCBI taxonomy): domain Eukaryota; kingdom Metazoa; phylum Arthropoda; class Insecta; order Hemiptera; family Aphididae; genus Rhopalosiphum; species Rhopalosiphum nymphaeae. The sequence continues at coordinate 8,410,933 of JAZAQC010000007.1, read as the reverse complement.
GAAAAGTTACAAGGTAGGTTCTGGTTTTTGACGACCTAATTTACTGGAAAAATTCCATATAAATTAATGGTTCAAAATATTAATATATGCCCACAATCTTGGTGTATTATTATAAGGTCAATCGGATATAATTCTATGATCTGTCGACGGAAATACTTTAACTTCACAAGGTATATCAGTACAATATATTTAATATATTCATACTCAACCAGTGCTTGATTAATTAATTATTTGGTATGACTTGCATACAAATTAAACCTACTGAAAAAAAATAAGAATTTATAGAAGAACTTAGATGATAGTTGAATGTAGACTGTCTATATAATTCACTATTAAAATTTTGATCACGAAGATTTATTTTAAGTGAAATTTTCTTTTTGAGAACAATCTTCAATGACGAATAAAAAAATGTTTAAGTACTATACGTCTATATACTTGAACGTAAGCTTATAGTGTTTCCCTATGTCTGTATTTTTTTCTTTGAATTTTTTAATCTTATAGTTATATTTATTTTTTAGTTGTATTACCTGTACTAAAATACTGCAAGCTTGTATAATTAGTGTATCAATAATTATTTATCTGTTAAATTGTTTAAAACAGCTGTCCCATACTTTTCTTCCGTTGGACCCTTTAGATTTAGAGATAGTGAATACTAAATATGATTAAGGAACCGTTAGTAAAAATAAAAAAACAATTATAATGATTGTAATGTATAAATTTGTATTGTTTTATTTTCTTAATTGTTAATGTACCTATAGATATTTTTTTGACATAAAACTGAATTAATAAGAAAAATAATTGGATAAAAATATAATTTATATAATTAGTAAAAAAAAAAGGTTGAATGTGACAATAAATGGTATTATTTCATCGATACTAAAATCGGGTATTTGGATTCGTAAATCTGATTCTACTTGTAATCGATTTCCACATTTATTTTTAGTAAGCACACGAATAGAAAATCATTTTTCACAGAAATACGTTGTTTAAAAAAGCATAATTAGTTCTATTAAAACTTCTGATATTTTTGGATAATTTTGTTTTAAGCTCGATATTTTCCAGTGTAATAAGATTATTACATTGGTATTTTCGTTTTAAATAAAGTATTTTAAATTTATGGTCACGGACCCCTAGAAGTTGGCGGAAAACAGTTTGGGAAATGCTGGTTTAAACGTATGTCATGTACGCCTATACAATGTAATGATGAAGTTCATATATAGGTACTACAGGCACTAAATATCACATATGTATTATATGTTATAATATATGAAATATATTATAATTAACTTTTACTTTATAGGGCATTATAAACAAATTAATATTGGGTACGTAGACCCATCCGTAAATGTTTTAACAGATATTACGATTTAAAAATATTTTACATGTCATTTAGTTTTATTTTCTAGTTGTTTAGGTACTAGGTATTATATTAAGTACGTAATACAAATTATAGGTTTTCGATTTCTCGGAAAATATTTTAAAATCACATTTAATTGATATTATATAATATATATATATACATATTTAGTCATGATCGTGTATAAATCACCGCAGCGGTTGGTATATTTATACTTAAAAATATAAGTTATAAATATATTTAAATATATTTGTATAATATACTCATTCTGCTTTGACAAAATTTTATCTAATGGCCATCCAATGAATACGTGAAATGCAATCATCATATTACCTTGACCGTAGAAAATGAATATGTTCATTGCACGAATAGATAACTGAGTAAATTGTAAAACAGTTTACCCAAATAATCTAACCTTTGATACACAGTGTGAATATAATTAATTAATACAAATTATAAGCGTTTTAAAGTTGTACATTTTAAATCCTTGCAATTTGCTTTAAAAAAATTAAAATATCAATAAGTATACAAAGAGTTCTGGATAAATATTTTACCTTTAAATTTCATAATAGATCAATTCACTCTTATATTAAAAATAACATACGAGGGGCAATCAAAAAGTAAGTAAAACAGATTTTTCTGAATGTACAGTTTGCCATGTTACTAGTTAGTAAAACAGAGAAAACACACGCAGGTACGACGTTCTTGTTTTCTTAAGTAGGTTCCAACATTTTTAACAATAAATAATTTTATGCTGTTTTTACCCTTGGAACACAGTTGGAGAACCACTATATTGAACAAAGTGTATCAATAAGTTTATTAACCTGTTTTGGACAGTATAAAAAGCATATTTTACTGTACACTGGACAAAAAAAATTTATTTTCTAACACTTCAACCGGCATTGGAAATTACATATTCCATACATGTATGGTAACAAAATGTATATAGAAATAGAATAAAAATTATAAGAAAATCAATATATTTCTGTATTGCTTAAAATCTAAAAATGAAATTATGTAACAACGTGTTTCTGTACATACCATCGTTATTTGTGTGAATTATAAATTATAATTATTATAATATTATGGTTACAAGAGAAAAGACAAAAGGCGGACATTCTTTTATGTAGCGAATATAGGTCATTGTTTTGATTAGGTGGGTGTGTTCTTAAACTCGGAAGCGATTATTATCGTATAATCATATGATTCGTATCCTATAATATTTTCATGAGCCATGATAGATGTTTTTTTTCTGTTTTTTATTTTAGAAAATAATATAATATAATTTTTCTTCTCCTATTATAATTACTACTTATACTAGATGATTCTTTTATCAAACAACACACATTATTTTTAAATTTATTAAAATTTTTGAAAATAAATATTTTTTTTGAGTGTTATTCGAAAAAGAATCACCCTGTATACAAATAAAAGTTCATAGTATTCAATCGAAACTCGTATCTAACTAATGAAATCTCAAATTTATTTTAGCTTTGGGGGCTATAAAAAAATTAAATAAAAGTATTCGATAGTTATTTGAATAGGTACTTATGTGCTTCTAAAATAATGTCTACTATGGTGTCTATATTGTTGATACGATAAATGAATAATTAACATTTAACGGTGAACACTGAACATATTTTGAAAATTTAAAATTACTTGTTGCTCAATATGGTTTTTTAACCAAACAAGCCACTTGAAAAATAATACATTGAATCACTTTAATTTTTAACCAGTCTACTAAGTGTTTATGAAGATAATCGAATAGTTGTATATATACTTATAACGTTAATATTATTTTTGTATTCCGCATCGTCGTAAATTTATTTAGAGAAATCTAAAAATTAAAATAGAATGAAAATATTAAACTACAACAATGTCTGTATGATAAATAATTTTTACCTATTTTAATAATATTTCATAATAATTAGATTATAGATGCAAAAAGGTGAAGGATAGATGTTGGGAGGGGTTTCCCCTTTTAATCTTCATTAAGTAGGACCTAGTAGGTACCTAACCTATAGATACGATAAATATTATTTTTTTTTTCTTCAATTATAAGAGGTACGTAATATTCAATAAAATATACATACATAAATAAATATAAATACATTTGTAAAAAATTAACGCCGTTTAAAAAAAATATACAATATATCTTTCTTGGATACTACTAAAATATTTAAAAAACAATTATTTTTTTATTTTATCGATTTTAACAAATACGTTTATGGTGTGGAAAAGGGTGGCATCACTTATTATTTGTTAAAATTACGAAAGAATAAAAAGCTCAAAGTCCACCAAAATATTAAACTACGCGCATAAATACTAAATATACAAAATTTCATGGGATGCTTAAAATACTAAAAATATAAAAGAATAGACAAAATAAGAAAATAAAAACTTTTTTTTTCAAAAAAAGCATTTCCAGAAGTCGATTATACTCTGCCTTACTTTTGAGTTTTGTTGCTTTAATAAATGTATTAGTAATATTATATACACTATACTGTTGCCTGTTGGTGTATTTTATTAAAACCACCAAAATATTATGTAATACAATATATGATATATCATAAAATATAAAGTATAATATTACCTAACGTATTATTTCATTCATGTCCACACTCCATGAAATGAGTGTTGGAGCACAATAGCATTCTAATAGTGCCACTCATATTTGTGGATATGAACCTGTTGTGATACCTGTAAAAAAAATCTAAATAAAACTAAACGAGAGATATCGCCCTGAAAATGTACACATAGGCAATGAGCGTGCCACGATTGCTTATATGGATAGATTTATAAACTAATTTTCTTAAGGATTGTGATACATTTTACGTGAACCAAAACGGTTTTGGATGATCTAATTGTGCCTGATAGTATATATTGTCTATAGTGATATATCAGTTTAATATTAAGTAAAATTTACATTCACAACGTAAACAAATAATAGAGATCAATTTACATTTTACACATTATAACAAGTAACAATATAGCATCGTGCTATCATCTATACGATTGTATCCAATTGAAAGTCAACCAAGATTTATTTTGCCTATTTATAACATTTGAAAATATAATCCTTCTTCACAAAGGTGTGTCTTAAAATAAATCAAAAAATGAAATACCGAATGTATTGTATGTATGTTCTTATTGTTCAGTCTGATATAAATAATATATAATATATAATATTATTAAGTGACTAGTGTTAAGGCGTAACTATATGCAATTAATCGAACACGTACGTTGAATAAGTATAAGTAATGCGTTATTTTAAAGGAAAGATTGTTTCAATCTGATACAATTATTAATACCAAACAATAACCAGTATTACAATTTTTTTTTATTTAGTTCTATTTAATGACAGTGATGGTTTTTAAGGAATCGACGAACATGATAAATTATTATTTTATAAAATATCTACAATTTAGAAAAAAAATTTATGAATTGCATAATTTAATTACTACATTTATCGCCACGCAATGTCGTATTGAATGGATTGTGAATGTTCAACTCACTTAGTTCATATATACTATATATAAAATATTCATAGTAGTTTACTATGTGTCATGTGATAATTTGAATAATTTTTAAAGGATTTACATCTGTTATCTTATTGACATAAATCATAATATAAAATAATTAACAGGTTAGCTAAAGACAAATACGAATTAGATTGGTGATATATTTTTACTAAAATATTGAAGAACAGTATCTTAAGTTGTATATGTATAAAATCATATTTAGTTTTAAATTATAATGTAGTTATTTACGTTTATAATATATATTGATTGTAAACTATATATGTCTTACTAGTGAATGGTATGACTCAAATTTAACGTAAGACATTCATTATTTTATAAAATATTAATAATTTAAAAAATATATATTTCTGTTACATAATTTTCAATTATTATAAAAACAAAATTTTTGAAAAAAAAAATTATATTTGAACTAATTTTATTAGTTTTTACTCCTCTGAAGTATAATGTCTAATTTTAATTTTATATTTTATTATTTAATATTATTTGGAGTACTTCAATCTATAAAAATTAAATAAATAATTTAAAGCATTATATTCTTGGGAATAAGCAATTAAAAATATATGTCATCATTTAAAAAATATTAGAAGTATAATAGCAATAAAATATTTAAAAAAAAATTGATTATTAGAAAAATATTATCATAACCAGTGTTCAAATTTTCATCTTCGTGTATTTGCGTATTTTTTTTTAAGAAACTGTTTATTTAAAAATTGATTTGATATAAATTTGTATTGAAACCAAGAAATATAGATTAAAAATAAGTAAGGTTAATATCATCATAAAATATATTCGTGATATAAAAATATATTAAATTATCTTTTGTTTTTTATTTATATTGTTATCCACAGGTATCCAACAGAAATAAAGCACAAAAAGTTACAGTATCATTATCCCCAAAAATGTTGGCTATTAACCTCAAGTAAGTAAGTTCACTGTTCCACATTATAATTACTCTCAAGATACCTAGACTCATAGTGTAGAATTTACTTTATAATAAAACAAATGACGACAGACAGTGTTACATATAATTCTTAAAATATAATATAAAAACAGATGAGCTCCATCTATATGTATAGTTATATTACGCATTAGAGTGTAGAAACACTGCAGGAGATTATACATTGCTTTAATATTTATAATTACGTGTTACGATGTATCTGTGATTTACGAATATTTTTATTTCAAGGCATATAAAACGATAATTACTCTATAGTTTCATAATAATACAATAAAATGAAAAAAATTGTGTTATACATTATACTCGTATACAGCGTGTTCTGTGTGTGAAGTATTGTGAAATCTGTGCAATATTAGTTTTGAATAAATTATAAATATCTGAAAACAAAATTTCGTTTCAAAATAAAATAAATATGGGTATAGTGTTGGTGTTTTAGTAAATAGAAACATATCACAAACTGAGTCTGGTTATTTTTAATTATTATCTATTGCAGTTGATCCGTGCCCCTGTAGTCATGTGAAAAAACAAAAGATACAAATACAGATTTCACGTATACATATTGATAATTACTGTGTCACGCCTATTAAATATTTTGGTCGTTTTCAGACATAATCTTTTAAACAGTTGCAATGTAGAGTATGATGATTATGCTGCGCAGTAAATAATTTACATACACTAATGAGTGAGAGATAAAGATAAATACAAGATAAAAATAAAATAAACCTCAGACAATATCCACTGTAGATACTGCAGGGACGTTCGACATACGTTTCGGTCCGTTCGCCTCAATTCAAATATGGTGAAATGTTGTGAATTTTATGTGTTCAATTTGAATGCTATAAATAAATCTAAAAACTTGTTCCATAGTTAAAACATCTCCAATGTTTTTCGCAACAGTGCTCACTTATTAGCTATCACTGCGGACAGTGGCACGGTGCGATTAGCTCATAAACCTTGAAACTACAGTATATTAGTAAAAAATGTGACCCACGGAGATTTTGCATCTGTAACCCCATATATCTGTATATATTTCTACTGCTGTGGAGATACTCAATAGCGCAAATTGTTTATTGTGTTTGATAGCTCAAAAGTCATAGGCTAGCTAATAGCTAGTAAGTTGAAGCGTCTAAAAGTGTGTGTTTACGCTAATGGATAAGACAATAATGTTAAGTCCCCTACGGATGTGATTAATTATCCACGTTTGTCAAAAGTGCAAAGTTAATATATAGGTACGTTTATATACATTGATTTTGTGAAAATAAATTAATTGTCTGGTTCAGTATTGTATCCGTTGTACAATACGTTTCAGTTTAAAATATGACGCTTATTGAATTTTCAAATATGTATAGTATATTTTCAACTTCAAAAACAACCGTGATCGAATTCAGTTGAAATTTAATTTAATTGCATCGTATTTCTCTTAACAAATTACGATGACGATTGATTATCATTTAAGAGAGCTTTAAAGTATATACAGTATAAACATTATAAACTTAAATCGAATGGGTTTCTTGATAACTATAGCTGTATAATTATTAATAGCTTATTGCTTATTGTCATTATCCAATTGTATTATAAATTAAGTAAAATAAGTACAAATAAAGACATGTACTGTATTGTTTATAATAATTTTACAACAGTGAATAATGGCAAATGGAGCTAAATAATATGTTTTGGTGATTTATATGATAAGACAATAACTTTAATTACTCGAACTCATTCTATAATATCCAAAATGTTGACGGAAAATTGAAATATATTTCATATTCATAATACTGTAGGACATCGGAATATTCAGAGACAAAAATATAGTTTGTAATTCTACTTGGACAAATTAGACAATTGGAACTTAAAATTGAATACGACAAAAATTAATTTGAAATTTCATACTGATTAAAATACTTTTCTGGATTGGATTTTTTACTTTCTACTGACATTTCTGATGCATTTCACAAACTATTTTTAACAGTAGTCATTAAAAATTATCAGCGTTTCATGATCATATTTTAGCAGATTTTATTGAGAACAGTAGATATCCACCATGTATCTGAGCTGATTCATCTTTAAACGAGCCAAGGGTAATATTTTAAGCTTTTAAGCTATACAGCCAAGACATATACCTTATTAAGTATGGTATATTATATAGTAGGTAGGTGGCTACATGAATCTAATGCTCTATATTGTGCATAAAATCCATAAATTAGCTATTAAAAGTACTTAAAATACGGTTTCTGATCTATGAAAGTTCCATGTGAAACTTTTCAAGCACTTCTTCTATTCGAAAAAAAAACATTCACAGAAAAAGAAAATACAAATAAAGAAAAGAACCTCATTGTAAAACAAACACATTCCTCATCGCATCATTCGAAATCTAAAATGTATGGTAACATAATTAAAAACTGGTTTTAACATCAAATTATTTATTATCAAATATATTTTATTGTCAATAAACAGTTATCTTTATAATATTATAAAAGTAAGAACGTAAGAAATAAATTATAATATGTTTTTTTTTAATTATGAAAATTTAAAAATTTATAGATACACATAGATACACCAAACTGTCTCAATTATGCGATTTGTGTTTTAAATGGTTTTAAAAAGGAACCTACTAAAAGATCTACGACAGACATAGAAAAAACATTATTTTCATTAAAAATTTGAAGATTACAACATTTTAATTCTTATAAGTCATACTAGTTATAGTATATAGAATAAAATATAATATGTAGTATAATACTGTATTTCGCAATGGTTAAATGATGAAAAAATCAACGATAAAAGTTAGTTGTAAGGTTTAAAAATGCTTTTTTTTGCGTGAACTAAATTAAATAAAATCTAGGAAATTTACGTGTTTTGTGAACAATCAAAAATATAAATACTCATTTGAGGAAAAAGATATTTTTATGAAAAAATTATTCAAGAAATACGAAGTAAATTACTTATTATTGTTATACATTTCATACTATAATATATTATCGGTTTGTTTCGTTATCGTCACTATCGTCGCTATCGTTCTCGTATGTTTTTGCACTAAACATTTCTAAATGTGGATTGAAAATCATTAAATACGAGTATACACTTTTACCCAATAATAATTTGAAAATATTGACAAAAAATAAAATAAAATATGTATTTATATATATCTATTACTTAGCTTTAACTAAAACAATTATTTGCAGACTGAATAAATGTTAATAAATTATAAGATTTTATAAGAAAAACATTAATGTAAAAATCAGTAGCTAAAATCTTAATGAATGCTGATAATAAATTAATATTAAACATCGGAATTCAATATTTTAAATCCTTTAATGGAAATAAAGATGTTATACATCTGTAATACAATACACCTCAAATATATAATCATGTACATACGTTATATATATATATATATATATATATATATATATATACACGAGTACATACGTTACCTATATATGTAACACAAACGTGTTATCCATTTAAACATGACTACATGAGAATTCCATCATGACTCACTATCTAATAAAATCGTCTTTGGAACAAGCATAGTAAGAAGAAGTAAATGTATAAATATGAAATATTATATATTAATATTTATTTTATTTTATTAATAAAAAATATTTAATTTTAATTTTAACTATTAATTATTAATTTCTATACTAAATTAAAGCAATATTCCATTATTAAAATGTACTTACTTTTTAAAGAATTAGAATATTAACTCATATTAATAATAAAATGAATTAATTGCGACTCAATCACATTTGTTACTAGTTACGTGTGTAAATAAAAAAACGAAATAGTTATTATTTTGATATTGAATTATTATGAATTCAAACCCATTTCACCTAACCTAAAATTCTCAATCCCGAAATTATCAATTTAAATACGCATCACTGCTTGTACGATTAAGGTTTATAAATAATTTTATAATATTCTGTGCGAAATGCATTCAATGAACAGTTAGTCGTAAAATGTATGAACTTTAGTATAATATATAATGTCTGTGTGTTGATTTTTATCCAAGAACTAGAACACAATTTTCAAAATAGATATTATTATAATTATAGTTAGCTATTACGAATAGCGTTTAATGTTTAATATTAGAATCAGAATTTAAATATTATGTATATTATCTAGTTCGTTTTAAACAGTCTAAAAATGTATATTATAATATATATAATATAATATATACTTTCGTATATCCATTATAGTCGTATTATTTGTGACACAAGCCACGTTTTTATATGGAATCGTTTATTTGCATTAAGTTCTTTCAAGAGTTAGATAAAATGTTTGAAATTAAATAAAATAATAAAATAATATTTAAAAGCCATATTATTAAGTTAAATTCTGGGAAAAAAAACTCATAAAAGCTGCTTAATGTAATTAATTAATAATATTTTTAGCGAAAATTTAAAACGCCAAATTATAATAAAATATCTATTACTTAAAATATTTAGGTAATAAATTATCGCTATATATGTTATTTGGAATTAAACTTATTGTATCTACAGTGTTTTATTTTTATTTTTATAATCAGGTATTTAAAACATACACACTTCTTAAATAGTTTGATAATAGAAGAACTAATATAGACCATAGAATCAAAAATATTTGAATTAATTTTGGTCTTAAAAAAATGTTATCTTATTTTCATCCTATATTATTTTAGATAGATATAAACAAGAATGGTTTAAGGTTTAATGCGTATTAACAATTAGGTAATAACATAATATTATAAACATTGAACGTTGTGATAGTTGTTTACTTTAAAATCATACTGCTATTTAAAATTAATAAGCTATTGCTGTATTGTAAGAACATTTATATATATACTGCAATTTGACGACAACGTGTACAAGGATACAATAACGGATGAAAAGTGACTAAAGGGATCGTCCGCTACTACCTGTATAAAATTCCGAAGATGTAAAGAACTTATTGCGTAATCATTCATCAGCCTAAAATTATTTCAAGCAGTCGTTCATACGCTTATCTTAGTTGATACAAAAATTATAAATAATATGTTTTAAAATTCATATATTATTATTATCATACATTATTATATATTACTTTAAATATCTAATGAAACCTAAATAATATATAAATAATTAAAATACTTAAAGAATTATTATTATTTAACTAAAATATTATCTTTTGTTTGTTAATGTTTTCAATTTCAATAATAATGAATTTTATACATGTATATATATGATATATATATAGTTTAATATACTTATATGCCAACTATACTATTATCATATAATATATAATTTTTAAATTTACATTTTAATATTTTATTTAATGACGGTATTATATATATATATATATATATATATATATATATATAACGTTTATAATAATTATTATAATTGAAATCTGCAGTAGGTAATATTACAAAGTTTGCAGAACCACATTTAAAAAATTTGAAGATGTACCCAGTATCCAAAATACGAGCCTGAGTGCACATTACTGATATAATATCTAATTCTTTGAAGAACATATTATTTTTTCATTGTCTATTTTTATTTTTGGACGGGGGAAGAGTACTTAGGTTAGTAGTTAATTTTAAACCAAGTATCTTCAAGGGACTTGAGTCGAACTTACATAGCTATGTATATATTGACATGATAGCTAATACTAATATTCATTATACACCGTACTTGTATAGTCGTTCGTTTATTAATGCCCCACTGTTCTACACTTACGTATCTCATAATTTATTATTTATGGTAAATAATTGTTAAATGGTTACATATAAAACGGTGCACATGGATCGAAATTGGAGCTTATACAGGTACATATCCCCAATGTCCAATACACTCGATGTTATTATAGTTATTTAATGGTATAGCTCTCTCTTTTCCGTTTATACATCGACGTCCTGATCTCTCAATCCGCTTTAATCTATATATTTTCTATGAACCACTTTAACATAATTAGTTTTTTTTTGTTAAGTATTTATGCGTATATAATACTTATATAGCTAGGAAAATTAATAATTATAGTCATCTACTATATGTTTAATCTGTATGATTTTTAATTATAATTATTATTAGTTTATTAAGTTATTATGGTCTTATAGAATAATAGTTTATAGTCATACTAGTTATAAATCGGGTAAACCGTATACCGATAACTTTTTAGGAGTAAAATTTGTTAAATCATAAAAATAAAACATAATGCTTACGTATACATCATAATATGTTTAACATTTTAAAGAAATCAAATTAATTAATTATTAGAATACTGGAACAATGATAACAATATAGAATGATAGGAATATCCCATAAATGCTGCAGGTGGCTGCACATATAAGTGTCCCTCTCGATATTCTTTTTATTATTATTATTATTATTTATTCAATCATATATTATAAAATACAAAAAACACAGCACGTATACGTTGGGTATATTATTATATTGATATTTCAATATGATACAGAAACCGTATAATATAATATATACATATATATTATTATGTTCCAATCAGCCACTATATAATATGAATATATGTCATATTACCGTCTGCAATAACCTGCAAGTGTACGACGTGTCACTAACTTATTTTTCGTAAATTTATTTATGGGTTGACAAGCTTTATATTATTATGTAATAATGTATAGTATGTAGTCGTATATTTTTATAACACCTACATAAATATTTCCTCCAATTACTTAGATACTTTCAATATTTTGCACAGGTTATTCGTGGTATTGCAGACTACAGTCCTCAAGTGCCCTTTTATTAAATATGTTACTCAGAACATCATATTCGAAGCATACCAATAAATAAATTGGTTTTCTACTTTGTTAGATTGGAGTTACACCGACTTGTAAGGTTTTTTACCGTCTAAAAAATTGTAAATATTATAAATTTGTAAATTGTAAGCTAATAAGTAATAACTAACGGTGCTTACCGTCACAATATAATGTAGGTATCGTAGTACCATGTAGTTGCAAGCGTATACGCAAATAATAATTATTCACGTAGAATGATTCTATAATATGATTGATTACTTTATATTATTATTGTAATATTATTATATTATGGATAATATTATCCATGGATTAGAAAACACGTAATTACTACAGTGGATTACAATACTCCAAGCAAATATTCCATTAGTCCATTAGACATAAGACATCATTACCATCTTTGAATATTAAAATCTGTTCATGCTATTCATTAATTCTAACAATTTATGTCATTTAAATATCATTAAAAACATTTTCTAAATGCACCTAGGTATAATCTATGTGCGATTATGGTTAACTTAGTCGTTATTTCTTTGTTTGAAATCCCATTTAATTTATAACATCAAATTTCAACTATTTTACATTCATTTCGAAAGTACCAAGACATCAGTCACCAAGTATTGAATGTGAGAAGTTGTTTTCACTTTTGGAAAAACCATGGTAAATTAAAGATCATACAATTTGTAAGTCATAGTTTTAAACATATTTAAATTGGCTCTTAAGGTCTTAAAGTTATAGTCTATTGAATTAAATATTATACAACTATAAACTATAGATGTCTGTTAATATGGTCACAATACTCACTACGAAAAAATTATGTACTTATACCTACTTATTTATAATTTTTGTAAATATAATAAATAAAACCGTAAATTATAATATAACGTGGACATGCAATATTTTTATTTTAAAAAACAACTTATTATTTAAAATATTTAATAATATAGGTATTACCTTGCCCAATATATTAAAAATATTGTGCAATTTACACATTTAATTGCTAGGTATTCACAGTATGTTTATATTATAGTAATAACTAACAACTGATATAATTATATTTTTATATAATTTCAAAATATAATTTTTGAAAAATATTTCGTAATTTATGATTACTTACTACAGTGGTGTCATTTCAGTTTTCAATAGAGGGGGGGGGGGCAAAAGTTTTGACCGGCCCGAATGGGTAAAAGAAACCGCTCGCTTCGCTTGCAACCACATAATATCTTTAGAATTTGTAAATTTGTAGAATTTGTAGATTTTAAAAATAAAACTACAGGATTATGATATTAATTATTATTATTGTTGTGCGTACAATAATATGGTGTTCCTACTTCCTTTTTCTTCACCAAACACATACACACACGCATACACAAAACATACATGCACGTCCCGCTTACGTCTAAATATAAATTTATTCTAACTATCAATTAATTTAAAATGTATCATTGTGACAGTAATTTCTTAGTAGGTAGACTGTAAAATATTTTCTAAAAATATAATAAAAATAATCATGTTTTTGCACTAATAAAATATAATAATAGTTAATTGGCAAAATCCGGAACCCGGCACATTGGGCTGTTTTTAAAATCAGACAGGAGCAAATGGCCACCTTGCACCCCCACCCAAATGACACTACTGACTTACTATCTATATAATAGCCAAAATGTATACTATTTATTTTGTTATATTTATTGTTTAACTCTTATTATTACGCAAGACTACTTAAAATCAAGGATTTGTCACGACACCTGATTGGCCACTAAATTCTACCTTTTCCTTAATTAAATGCTGTAGAACTTTATAGAAAAGAGTTTTGACGTTGGATCACATTACACACACGTCCATCCGCAAAAAGTGTACTTTTGTATTTGTTTGGTACGTATATATATATATATATATTATGGTCCTCTCTATCGGCATTTTATTATGTAATAAATATAACACCTAATATTTATCTATTATGTCAATTTCGAGTACCTGTTAGGCCAAACATCCATATATATGTCATAAAATAATTTGAATAATAAGATTTAGATACTTATGACTGCAGTGATAATAATTTTAATAGACATATTTGAATTAACTTTTTTATTGTCGTTATATTATCGAATTTTGTATACCTTAGTATCTATAAAGGTATTTGTTGCATAGTGTATACAATTTTAATATCACTTTATACTTATTGTTACAATCTAATCATACAAAATTAAAATGTTGTTAAGTTTCGTGTTAAATTATACTGAAAATACTTCAAGAATATTTTTTAGAATATCTAAATCTTGAAGAGTAAATGAAATGTGATTTATAAATTAAAAATTATTAGTTTTTATATTATTTTATGCGTCTATGGTCTATGTCCTAAAAGCAGAGCTAGATCTGCGGAGGAGCTGAGTGGTTTGCAGTCCAGGGACCTTCATTATTTTGTAATTATTTAACGCGAATCTAGAAAAATGTATTTAATTTAAATTTACATACATTAAAATTGACTTACCTATAAAAACTTTATTTTTTTTTTTAATTAGATTTTTCTCAAAAAACATACTACTATTTTCGTATGTCATGTATTATTTTACTAACATATGTAATATGAGCAATTATGTATTGTTATAATATGTGTAATTAATGAGCGGTGTTCTAGTCACTAGTCGTTATTGAATTTTAAGGGTTTTATGTGACCGGTGATCGCCATGCATGATCCATCGCAACATTATTATCGTATTTGTTTTTAAATAAACATAAGTACATCGGCTAGAAATTCTACGTCAAAAACAACTCAGTACTATCAACTATCATTATTGTGTTTAGATGTAGTATAGCGGAAAGTACCTACATCCACTTAATACCTTAGAAAGTTAAAAATACACTAAGTCTCAGTAGACACTACATAATTATTATTATTATTTAGAAAATAGTGTTAATGTTTTCTACAAATATAAAAATTGAAGAATTATTTAATAATAAAAAAATGTATCGTCTTGTTTATTTGTTTGGGGTGCCACAATATATTCCGTCCAAGGGCCTCTACTTAGCTAAATCCATCCCTGCTTCCACGCACTATTATTATAAATAAAACACATCTGTTATTAACTTAAATTGGTACATTAAGGTCTTATGGACATAATATTCTTATATAATCGTAAACTTATATAGTTAAATATACAATTATACAAATACACTACATTTCCTATGGTAAATATTTTATTCATCATTGTAGTATACAAAATACAATGATATAGAAAGGGAACGACATTTAAATTGCTGCTGTTTATTATATAATGTTAGATTCAATAATGCTTAGCGCTTGATATTATGTTAAAAACGAGACATATCAACATCTGGACGTCTGGACCACGTAATGGATCCCAGCCGATTCCGTCTGAGGCGTGTTCATAATATTAATAATGATTATATTGTTGTAATTTCGTAAAAACATTGCAACACAAAAGAAAAATTAGGCCTAATTATAAATAAATTTAAAACACAATTTATTCATTAAAACATCCGACTATATTGAGATAATGATTCAAGCATGTACAATTCATTTTTAACACAAAGATAATGATTTATCGAAATTTTTCCTAATTCTACAGACAATAACTTTAATTATTTAACACGAATTTATGGTTAGGTATAGCCGTAATATATAATGTACTAATAAAAAAATCAATTACATTTTAACTGTTTTGAACGGTTATAGGTATCTTTTATATATATTATTTGCATGCAACTAGAGAAATAAGCTCGGTAAATTTTACCCAGGATTTTTTGCCGTTGATAAAATCAAGAGACCCCTCATTATTTAAAATTTTTTCATAAGCATAAAAACTAACAATTATTATTTAGGTAGTCTTTACAACTATTTATATATTATACAGATATACGTACTTAGGTTAATTTATACATTTTGAAAAGGTAAACCAGTGCCATTTTTCAAGATGTTCATATTTATAAAAAAATATTGTGACAATACATTTTTGATAATTTTTAATTGGAAGATAAACCAATTATAAGGAACCTTGTATTAAATTAGTATTTTTACCAATTTTTTTATTGACATTAAAAAAAAAAAAAATTGAAAATTGTAATTACTTACAAATAATTTTAAAAAAATCAAAGTATTTCAAAAATTATATCATACATAGAAAACTATAATGTAAGTACTTGGGAAATTTCAAGTTATAATAACATAATAAAGAATTTAATTTAGGCAAAATCTGGTTTAGCGTAAAAGTTCTCGTTTTCCCATTTTTTTTTTTTTTTTTGTTAAACCAATTATAAAAAAGATAACTTGGAGTTATTAATTTTGACCTGCTTAAAACCAAACTTTTTATATGCATTTGAAGTTAGAACTTTAACAAAAACGCAAGAAATTGCAAACTATTTTGTAGTTAGGTATTTATAAAAATTTTCTTTTTGGAACTAAGTTTTGAAAATTTAATACAAGATGTCTTATAAGTAGTTCATACTGAAATCATAAAATCTAAAAATGAAGGTAATTGTTTTCTATACAGATTTTAGGTTCAATTTTAGTCGAAATTACTTATTTAAACATAAAAAATAATGATGTCAATTAATTTGTTATGAAATAAAAACATTATTTATGTAAATTTAAAATTTTTACGTAAATTGTATTATATTATAATATTATTATACACGATGATTTTTTTTATTTATTTTAGGATATTATCTATTTATACTATGGAATTATGAATATATTTTTACTATGTATTTGTAGAAAGATTTTATTTAATTTCTAGTTACAATTGGACATAATATGATATATATAAATATTTTTATTAATTGATGTATCATTAACGGTAAAATATTTGTATTCATTGTAATATTTATTTAAGAATTTAAGATTCGTTATGATAGAATTCGTAATTTTAGGAATGGTCTAGAAATATTTAACCAAGATTCCGAGGATATGGTATTAAATAGCTTAGGTACCAAATTTGAATTATGTTTAATTAACTTCAAATGTCCTTATGACGTTATCATTACGTTATAATTTTAAAACTGAGCACTATTTAGATTTATTCTTTGAATGTGATATCTGATAATACTTTAATGGTCCCTTTATTATATCCACCATTGTAGGACACCGCCCACCAACATGACAAAAACATCAAATTGCTTTTTTTTAATTTTAATCATTTAGATAATTTTAATTACTGCTGTCACTAGTTATACTTATTAAGTACAATATTAGTATACTACATTATATTACTGTTTTTAAGCTGATCTCTTTAACAGTGTAATGTATATACCTAATATAGATTAAGTGAATAATTTTAAACTTATGTATATTATTATTGCCTTCATTCAATATAAATCATATTACACTACACTTGAATAAATGAAATATTACGAAAAAAGAAACTGTTTTAAAATGTTTACATAACATACCTACATATATGATGTATAATAATTAATAACTATTTAAAAATGTAAAATAAGTTCTACAATAATTAAGCAAATAATTTACGGTACATTACGATTTACAGCAATAAGTACCTACAGTATTATTATTTAGTATTTAGTTAGGTATATCAAGAACAATTATTTTCGGTAAATATGTCATGTCACCTTAAAAAACAATAATAGAAACTAATTTGACTCTCTGTAATAATTAAAAAATATTTTATTGCATATTATTATTATGATTGCAAAACAAAATGTAACTATTAAAAAAAAAAAATGGTATTATTACAGAACCATCTAAAAATAAGTAAAAGGCTTTTGGTTAATCAAATACATTTGTAATCATTAAATTATTTTAATAGCAATAATATAACGTGCAAAATACAATAAATATGGAAATATATGGATATTTAAATAACACACATAAATCCCATAGGTGTGGTTTAGTGGTCCATTACAGTCATTAGTAATAATTCATTAGTCATTACCATTTACCGGACATTTCAGTCGCGTAGTTTCTTTATATGAAGTAGGTTATGCTTAGATAATTAGATAAAGTTTACTTCGTGTGAAAAGATAAGCACTACGTAGCATACGTAGGTATATTTAACGTGTCTATAGAAAGTTGGATCAGAACACTCTTAACTATGCAAAAAATATGTTAAAACTTTAAATAAAATTCTTACAAAAAAACTTAAGAAATGTTTTTAGACTTTTTTTTATTTTATTAGTTTACAATAAAACTATATAAGTAGACATAACACATACAGTTATATTGTTACTATTTAATATTTATGATATATAAAATTTTAATTATTCGGTAACAGTAGTGTTTGAACCTATTTAAAATAATATTGTAAATTTGAAATGTCAATAATAATCGTAGTCCGTGAATACTCCAATGATACGAGTAAGATTAGGAGCGGTACAAAAATCATAAATGTCTATAATGTTAAAATCATACATTAGAGTGATTTTTTTTTTTTTTTTTTGAATATTTAGAACTATGTAATCATATAGTATTTTAAAAATAATAATTTTTTTGCCAAGAAGTACGCGAAAAAGATCAAATTTCTACATATTGAAAGCGTCGATTCCTACAACCATCTTTCGAGCAAACATAATAATCATTTTTTCATAAAATGAATAAACTATTACACTTAGTAAGTCTTTTGATATCGGTAGGTATAACATTTATTGAGATTTTTTTATTCAATTGAATATTGTTAATATAGTTCACGACCGCACGTGTACGAATAATTAAAAAACAATATTTAAATTTTTATATTTTTTGCCTGTAGTTGACAACACACGAACACTATTACTCCACTAAACATCTAAAGTCTACTTAAAATATTTAGATATTTATAGAATCGTATAAAGGGACGGCGCAGCTGCAACAAAGTCGACGATGCATTTCCACGGTCGCACGAAAATATGTATATAATATAATATGTATAAATATTGATACGATAAAAACAAAAATTTTGTTTTGTAAAAACCAACTATTACACTATAATACTGCAAAAGACTGCAGCAAAAGTAATTCAACATAAACAAGTTTAAAAAAACGAAACAAAAGACTTTAAATTTAATAACTAAAGAACTAAAAAATCTACATATTTTCATATGTACAAGGAATTCTCATCATACCTAACTACATTTTTGGATTTATTTACAAATACTATATTAATTACTATGGATTTCAAAGTAAAATGTGTAACATAAAAACATAAAGTATGTGTTTTAAGCTAAAACAACTTTAATTATAATTATTAATTAACCTGTATGACTGTATATAAAGTGATTAATCAATTATGCTCACTCCCGTTTTTCTTTAATAATTAAATTAATCAAAATCTGATTTTTAAATATACTTAAAACCTTTGACGGGCAAGACTATAATCTTACAGAAAGAGACAAGTCTAGTCACGGGTGACCCAAGTATTTTTTATTTATTTTTACAACTATTTAAAAAGTTTTGTTTATTTCGTAATTCATCTTAAAAACATTTTTAGACAGATTATAAATTATTTTGTGTCAAAATTTGGTGTCGATTATTATTTTAAAATTTGCTCATGATTTTTTTACATAATACATATTTTGAGTGCATAATTTAAAAATTTTCAGATATATAAATGCATATTTTCAAACTTTTAAGTGCATATTTTAATGCATATTTTGCTAATTTTTAGTGCATGTATGCATGCTTATTTATGCATTTTTTAGTGCATGAACTAACGAGCCCTGTAGCCTACTATACATTTTAAATCAATTAAAAAAAAGGAATACTTATCGCTTTTATTTAATCGAATTTCTTATTTAACTTTTTTCGTAAATATAAACAAATACATATTAAGTATTTAAGTATATTATTTAATGTTAGATATCTGTGTAAGTATAATATCTTTTATATTAAGTGCGTAATGTTAATAACCCTGGTCTCGGAAACTGACTTTTAAAATAGAAACATCAACATTTATTTAAAAAAAAAAGCCGATAAATTACTCAGTGAATCACTCAGCACCCTGTACAGTGTATATACCTAAGTAAATCGAGAAGAGTTATTCCTACTAAAATTATTCATAAAACGCAAAAAATGTTGCATACATGTATGCCTATATACGACGCGTTTGACAACCGTTTCGGATTACAACATTATTATCATAATAATACAATCCCTGCAGACTGTAATAGTAGGTAGGTATCGTCCCTTTAATAAAAATATATGAAGTGTATATGGTATATGTGTGAATGTGTACACAGAACTGCAGTAGATTAGAGTTTTGTTTTTTCCGACTACCGTATACCTATAATATAAAATTATGGCTGTAAGTTTCACCAAAAATTATAATTGCAGGATAATTCACTAATAGCATACTCGTTCCTTTTTTCTTCAATAATGAATTTATGATGATGTTTGAAATTTTTATACCACTTAAGGATCATCCTTTAGTGACACCAACTTTTTTTTCAAATAAGAATCACACTTTTTCTAAAAATCGTTAATCAGATGACTTGTTTAAAAATGTTAATGTGTGTATATTATAATATATTTCAAAAACAAAATTAAAATTTCAAACTCATAGTTTTTTAATTATTTATCTTTGTGTATGTAAAGATAATAGGTCTATGAACCACGATAATGAATTAAGGATATATAAGACCTTATAGGATCTTTATAAAAATTTTAAGATTGTGATAATTTTTATTAATCAATCAAAATTGTATAATTTCTCAAATTGTTCAAGTATAGTAAATACTAAATACGAGATTCAACATCATATAAATTTTATATTTTTGTAAAACCATTTTTAATGATTAATATCCTTATACATACTATACACATTTTAATAACTCAAGACCAACTTTTAATTTGAATTGTGTTTCAGGTACATAAACATTTAAAAAAATATCACACGCTTAATAGTTTATATTAAAAAAAACAAATTCTCATTTAGAAAAAATAATTTATTGTATACTACACGAAATTCCTTAAATGAAATAAAAATCTAAATAATTTCATTTAATATTACTGGGATATTACTGGATACTTTGAATTACGCTGTAGGTATATAACGATCAAATTACATGAAATCGTTTTCCACGCATATTTATGCGATGGTATAAGTCATAAGATGACAATTTTGGTAGGACTTCAACCCTGTGTAAAACTATATTATATATGTATCTACCTATCATACTAATAAATTAACAGGGGATTTTCACTATCATAATTTCATACTCCGCCACATATTATATTTTAGTAAGAATAAAATGTACGTACCAATAAAGTAATCACTCGTGTGCCAATGCCATATCAATTATTTGATTATATTGCTTATTATTATACTCTCATTGGAAAATAAAGTAGGAAATATATAAGCTAGTAACAAATCATTTGTATTAAATATAAATTAAAAATAGTAAAAATTGTTAGTTATAAGTTCATTAGTTTATAATGAATGCATTATAATTTAAAATTCATGTGATTCGTAGAAAAAAAACAAAATATTAAACATATTAAAACAATTTGGGAAAGCTCACTCTACGAGTGTACAAAATTCTTGGTCTATATACATATTAACAACCCAATAAATTACAATTCCGTGTAAAAACAATTTGAAAAGAATTTGTTAACCTTTTTATTTTAGTACCTAGTTTTTAATATTGGCCAGTACAAATCTTTAAAAAATATTCATTACATTTTGATATTTTTAAGACTGGCTAGTATGAATTTACTTTGAACGAATCATGTTATAGAATTTTTCATTAACAAGCATTAAAATATTCATATCTATGATATATGTTTATTATATTTACTGATAGATGGTAACTAATAGACACAATAGGGGTATGGGGTGTTAAATAAATTAAATTTAAAAACTTAAAATAATAAAAATAATCACCAAAATGTATGAAAATATATAGATTTTACACTGTACCTATATATTTATACTACTACAATAGTAGGTATAATATACAATAATATAATATTTAGTATATATTTCATATATAATGGCACAGATGCAACTTTTATCGGAAGGTTTGAGCCGTTTGAGATTTGTAAATATTTTGTTACTTAGTCAAAAATGTTTTTTTTAAATAATTAAAATATTACTTTTTGTAATAATTTTGTGTAATATCAACTAATTATCAAGTTGACAAGTTTGAATAAAGCTTCAGTGAGTTACAGTGGCGTGTCCAGAACTCTTTTTGTGGATAGGCCACAAAGGTTAAGTTCAGAATGGTTTTACCTCCTACTCATATTATAATTTGATCTATTTAAATTTTAGTATTTTTATTCTAAATGACTAATTTTAATATTTTTATAACAAATGGTAGCTTACCTTTTATTAAAACATAAACTTTATGATATAATTTAGTTTGGTTTTTAGATATTTCATTCTTAGATTAACCATAAACTAAAAATAACTGTAATAGAAAAAGCTATGGAAACAAAAACAATACTTAGAATACAATATTCTGTATAATATAAAAAAAAATCTACAATCTATCTTTAAATATTTAAATCTTACATTTTTATTCAAATACCTAACCTAATCAAAACAATTTTTTATCTAACTATAAATTATATTTTCATTTTTCATTGAGCATCGGACTTATACTAGTCTAGTATTTATATAAAAACCCATAGTGGGTTGGCATTTGCTTACCAGGCCCACCTCCTAAAAACACCACTGGTGAGTTATGACCACGTATATTCGTATATATACATATTATATATTATATCTTTAGCTAGGTATGATACTACAGTGTATATCTTAGTTCATGATGCAATATACCATGGATCTTGGTTATGATTATAATGCATATAATCAACTAATAACTGAGAATTGATAATAAATTGGAAAAATAAGAATTTTTTTCTTATATTATATTCGAGTGAGTCTTTATTCTGGACGCATTCAGGAGATTAAATAAGGATAATTATATTATATACTTGGGAATAGCTCGGAAAACTTCTGGAAATTATAAAAATTACACGGTTATTCTACATTCTTAAATTGATCGTTATTGTCATGATAAACGCGTATAACATCGGAAATGTATGTACAACAAAACATTTAGTTTCATTAACCGTTAGTTTTAATATAATAGTGAATCCTATACCTACAGATTATTTTTATATTTATATTGCTAACAATATCGTATTATCTACATTTTCTCACAAAGGGTTTTTTTTTAATATTTAAATTTAAAACAACAAATTACCTATGCTAGTATTATAATAAATGTATTTTTTTATATTTTGCTAAGTTATAGTTCGTTCTTAAATAAAAACACACCGGGGAAGTCATTCTCTTGTATAATAATAACATGTCGAGTATAGATTGTACCTCAATTAAAAAAAAAACAGGGAAGTAATAGTTATTTATAAAAAATTATGACATACTATATTATATAATAATAGAAACGTTATTGATAAATTGTTACCTTATTGGAACTGATTAAGTGATTATTGATGAATGATGATCAAACTATTGATATTTTATAATAAGCATTAATATATTTTACAATGCATTAAATACCGTAGGTGTTTTTATTTTACTAAAAAAATGTGTATTCAATAGTTGGATTTGGAGCATTTGGGCTGCCTTTATGCCTTTAATAAAAATCATCGAAATTATTAATACATTTTATTTTTATTTGATACTGTCGATATTAATGTACTGCTTAAGTAATAGAAATGTTTAATTAAGAACAAAAACAATTAAAGAAAAATCTAATTTCACAGGTCTATAGTATGAGATATATTGATTATGAGTACTATAAATACTAATATTTATAATTATAATTTGTATTGAATTTTCAATCATTTTTACCGAGCATGAAAATTATTATCAGTATGAATAAGAACTTTAATGTACAAAAAAATCATCAGATATATATTTAAAAATAATATGTAATTTAATACGAAAAACCATTCTGTGCGTAGACAAACTGTTAGTCTCTATTTTTATTTTTATTTTTTATTTTTGTTAATTTTAATATTTTCATTTTCATTTTTACTATATTAATATCCATTATATTATCAAAGGATAATATATACCAATAATTTATTAGTCTTATAATTACGTAAATAAAGTATATCTTTTTATTTATTTTTTGTATCGGTCATCATAGTTTGGACAAAAAAAAAATAATGACTTTCTCTAAAATTTTAGTTATTTTATTATAATTAGAAAAATTATCAATCATTATTTTTTGAAAGTTGAGAATTTTCGTTTTAATAAATATATTAAATAATAATATTATTACTTTCTATACACATTACAATTTTAAAAATATTTGTACACTGTTTCATAGCATACGTCGCCAGTGACGGCACTATGTATTTTGGTGTCCTGAGTAATATTTTTGGTGGGGCCTTTGGTGATTATGGAACTAGATAAATACTTAATAATAAACATAAAATAAATAGACATGGGCCCCTCTGACCACGAAGCCCAGTGAAATTGTACGGAGTGCCCCTCCCCTCATAACGTTGCACTATACATCGTTAAGATGCTATGACATTATGTCAGTATTGACTTATAATAACACTAATAGCAGTCTTGCACAAGTCTAAATTAAATAGTGTAGCAACACTGTAACCGGACTTTTTGGAACCACCTATCCGTCTATATAACTGTTGCAGTCAACGGATAACAATCCACATTTTCCTACAGATAAACATATACTTAATTGTATATCTTAAATGGTGTAACAGCCGCTACACCTAATAGCTAATAGTATTATAGCCGGTATTATAGAGATGGGCAGTTATAATTTAATAGTAACAATAATATTATATGGTATAAATATATACTTGATATTATAATAAGTATCTATCTAATAATTATTATATAATAAGTGCAATGTTTTTGGCAAAAATTAGTTCAACCTACCACGTTATTGAATTACTAACAGAACAATAAATTACTATAATAAGTAATAAAGTTATCGGTGATGTAGCCAGTATTTTTCAATGAAGGCGGGCATTTAACATAGTTTATAAAAATTAAGTAGTAACATAAACATAATGTATAATTGTTTATTTAATAAAATAAATTATAATACATAGGTATGTGGTAGATACGTTAAATTATATCATTAATTTTTATTTATTATATATGTAGGTAATAGGTATATTTACAATATAACTTTATTATTATTTGTTCAATTATTCAATTGCACCTTTATGAAAAATAATTTAGACATAATAAAAATATGTATGTAAATATAAAACGATGCTTTTTTTATATATAATACTTAAATATACTCTCATTAATATTTCGAAAAAAAATTAATGTTTCCAAAAACAGTTACAGTTTTTTTTTTTTAATGACCACAAATTTATTTATATGTTTAAAATTTTATTATCCGAAACTGAATAATATTTATCAATATATTTTGATGGATAAAAATCAAATTTATATACTAGTTATTTAGTTGTATTTTGCAATTATTTAAAATTTAGTCGAGCGGATTATAATAAATTATAGTGGATAAATATCTTGTTGAGTTTTTTAGGTGAAGCTCTTTTAGCTTTCCACTAGGCATACCACTATTAGTAATATACAATTATTAAATAATAAAATATCCTTATTACTTACCTATTTAGATTAGATGCTTATGAGGTCCGATCGGTAGTTGATACTAGACACCTTCCACAATTTCATACGATGGAGATAAAACAAACCTTTAGGAATATATTAGCGTCGCCATCACTCAGAATATTTTTTTGTATACAACGATTTATCAGTTATTTCAAATTTAACACAACCATTGCTATTAGAAAAAACCTCCGATATTTAATACCTGCTATACAGCTGAGGGAGTTCCTGAAAATTATTTATTTAAATTATTAAGTATTACGTATTTAGGAGTATAATATCCTGAATTCTAAGCATGAAATCAGAAATAATGAGTTTGATTCAACACGCTATCATTAGAACTTCGTTTAAATATTTTATTTACATATAGGTATGATACACGAATAATAATCACCTACCTAATTAAAACATATTATATTTTGACAAAAAAAAAATATATATATATATATTTATAAGAATATATATAAGAATGTTGTGGTCTTTTATTATTTTTAATTTTTACCTGGATTCAACAGTTAACATTGAACCGCCAAAATTACACGTATTAAATGAACACAATATTATTAATAAAATATTACATAAGTATGACGTCTGTTGCTTAGTCTCCCAAACCTCCCTAATTACATCACTGACTACATGAATTATGGTATAAATTGAATAATATGGCACTTTGCCGTACACGCTAGCTCGTCCGTGATTTGTTTACCTTTAACCGTATATCTTTAGCGAGTTCAACACGTTATACCTAAACCGGAAACCTTTAGTCATATCATATACTCGTGACGTGTGTGTGTGTGTGTGTGTGTGTGTGTGTGTGTGTGTGTGTGTGTGTGTGTGTGTGTGTGTGTGTATTAGGTCGTCCACAATTATTTATGTTCCCTCCTTCTCACAACACTATTCATCACACCGTCACACGGTTGCCATCGGTCTGCATTCTGCAGGTGGGGCGAACGTCTGCAGCAATAGTACGCATCGTCGCATCGTGTAATATAATAATAATAATACAAATAATAAATAATAATATAATGGTCCTGATCGCATGTTGTATACTCGTCACGTCTTGGGCAAAAATCGGTTTGGCGGTAACTGAGAAGAAAGAACGAAAAGAACGAACGAATAAAAGCAAAAAGCAAAAAGAAACTTATGCCAGCAGCCAACTGCTATACAAACTCGTTTCGCGTGGACAATGCGAACTGGACTGCATGCGGAATTGCTAGTCGTCGTCGTCGTCGTCTACTGCGTGTGATCATACGGGTGGGTGGGTGACGATGAACCGCAACAACAATATAATATAATAATACAATAAATATTATAAGGATACATCTGTAAATATATAACTGCCTACGTAGGTTTATAATGCCTTCTAAGTTTACACATCTTTGGCGCAACGTTTCTAAGGTTTTTTGTAAAATTAATGAAAAATCAGAACCCCACCTTACGAGTACGATTACAGTGGGCAATACTGGGGACTAGCTGTATCAAATTTATATTTTATGATCAGTGTATCGAAATATCGGTGAATATCTTCAGGTATGGACCATTGAAGTGTCTTACAATATCACATTATACTTGCAATTATTAAACTATGGACATTAATATTTTAATTGATAATTAAAATCTTGGGTCATTTCAAACACAGTTTTTGTAAACTCCCACGACTCTACGGTCCGTAGTCGTATACACGGTTACCGGACGAAAACAATGCGCCACCACCAGTACCTTAGGTATCGCCCCTAGTAGGTACCCAATACAATTCTTGAATATTTGAATAATCAGTCCTCGTAATCCATCGTAGAATAATAATAATATTATTACAACAACAGAAGGCTGGCTGGCAGAGCGACAACGACGGCGTCATGACCAGCAGCTGTGTAGCCCCGATGCCGATTTTATTATTATTATTTCGGTTCGAGAGAGTATAATAATAATAACAACAATAATAATAATAATAATATAATGTGTAGAGCCGTCCGTCGTACATATAGTAGGTAGTCGTCGCGTGAGAGGAGGTACCGTGGTGGTGGTAGCGGTGGTGGTGGCGGCAGCGTCGGTGGTGCCGTGGAGGAGAGAGACACCGTCCTCGGCCGGCGACCAGACAGTACAACAGCAGCAGTCGCGTACGCCGTACTGTAGCCGGTCAGTTACTTCGGCACTGCTCTTGTGCAAGGTGTTTTCGCCACGCGTCGTCGTCGTCGTCGTCGTAGTAGTCGTCATCCGGTCGTCGTCGCCGACCACCACCTCCTCGCCCACCGTCGACGATCATCTCGCGTTTTCTGGCCAACGCAGCGCCCGCAAAACGGACCACTTTAAACACCAAGCAGTGAGTATATACAATAAAATAATATATTATGATATTTATTGGTGAAATGCACCCCAATTTTCATACATTTTCAATATTATTTTTTGTTTTCCGACGTGCAAAAACAAGAAAAGCCGTACATCCGATGAATAAAGTGCTAATAATATTCGGCGCATACTAGTTGGAATTAGAATCATCTGAATTATTTTCATACCCATTTTAACACACTTAAGGCTGTCTATAAAACTTTTCATTTATTATAGTGAGTAGTGTCTGGTGTGGTTTTTCTTAAATGCAATTACTTAATGTTTAATATATTTTCCCCGTGAACTTTTACAATTGTTCATCGCCTGGTTGAATACATCTTATTTATTATTTTTCATTTTCATTTATGATATGTCGGACACAAATATCTTGCACAGTACATAATAATATTATTATTATTGTCTATTCTTTGCAAGTTGACGTGCAACAAATTATCAAAATGCACGCTTGACATTTGACCTTGAGCTGGGTTCACACATTTTCGATATTTTTAAAACCAATCTTGATTTTGCGTCATCTTAAATGACGTGTAATTTGTGCCGAGCTTGTGACGGCTTGGGTTCGTAAAATTTTGTTCTTGCGTACTTAATAGAAATAACGCATGCAAGAAAAAGCGAGCGAAATAAATTGTTTAAATGTGAACTCAGCTAATAGCAACTATAATAATATTATGTATGTCACAAAATTAAAAACGCCTGTGGTATAAGGGCTAATTTAGGAATGAAAAAAGAGGGTTGTAAAACAGCACTTATATTTCTATAGTAATTATACAAATGTATAAATTAAAATAAGTATAAAATACCGTGTGTGGTAGGTTCTAAGTATAACTGTTAGAACTCATAGACTTACTAAATAAGTTTTGTATAAATTAACTTATAATAGTCAGTAGACAAAAAACCTTAACCAAAACTTGAGGGGTTCTCAATTGTGTCTATCTCATTATGCCCACCAGAATTGAAAAAATTAAAATCTGAATATTTGTGACATAATATTATATATATACAAATAAATATATATTGTTATACATACTCGAATACCGTATACCACATCATATGGACCACAATCCACAAGTGATAACATATCATTGTTAACATAATAATCGACGCGTTTTATGAAGGTATAATATATTATATATACGGCTAACTTACTATTCCACCATCACAAATATGATCACGCTGTAGTGTTCCGTGTTCAAAATGTTTTTGTTATTCGTCAAATTAAATAATATTGTTTTGGTTTCAAGTTTTCACTATTTATTAATAGCCAAATTTATTAACCATCTAATAACAACACGGCGAAGTAGTCAATTATTTTTTGCTACTTGTATACAGTTTAGAGTTTACGCGGAAAACTGCGACAGTATAGTCACTATTCCACTTCTACCATATTCGGGTGATCGTGTTTAACGTATTCTTTGATTGGTTAGTTTGTGATATCGACTAATTTATTGATACCACGAGTTACATTGAAATAGTCCAACTACATTGACTGTAATTATAGTGGTTATACCGTTTGCATTGTACACACATATTCCAAGTAAAACAACTGTGACAGATATCAAACATATAATATTGTATCAAGTCCTGCAGATTTCTAAAACCACGAAAAATGTCGTACGATACACACTGATAGTAAAATGGCGCCTCATAGTAACCTAACAGGCACGTTTATACGCAGATACTCAAGTATTAAAATACTGTGTTAAATGTAAAATCAGTTACAGCCATATATAATAACGATTATAGTATTATTGCGATTTCGTTGCTAACCTTTAACTAATGCAGCCTCCGCTATTTCGCATTTGATGTCAACCATTGACAGCGTTTGTGCACTTTGAAAGTAGGTAGGCAATAAATAATAATAAATAGTATTAATAACAATAATAAATAATAATAATGATATTAGCACTAGGTAAGCACGAGTCCGGGGGGATGTAACACTAGAACACGGATCGGACACGTCCGATAAAAGTCTATACTGTAATTAAATGAGCTCAGCTGTGGTATAGCTGTAATAATATATCATTCAAGTACCTACACAACAATTTAGCTAAGCTAGCACATCGTAATATTATCCGAAGTGTATTATTTTATTTATAGAGCGAAAAAATTATAATAATGTACCATTCCGTTCATGTACTTAGGTGATAGTAGCTAGAAGCTGATAATAATCGGTTTGCGAATTATTATAAGCTCAACGATTCGCACTGTTATGGATTTGATTTCTAAAATAATATTTATACGGTAAAATAGGTTTTAATTTATAGATACACAAATATAATGTATATATATCGCGTGTATAATGTCTTTTCTTATTAAATGTGATATTTAAAGTGTAAATGGGTTTAATTAATAATTGCTGTTAATTATACACGATTTATCGCGTAACATTAAACATTTATTATGCAAAAATGTGTTTATAACTTGAAGTCAAACTATAAAATGTACGCCATTAAGACTAAACTACAGTTGTCGTATTTAATATTTGAATGAACTTTCATGATAATTTTCTTAATCTTCTTGTTAATGGGGTATAATTATTATTGTTACATTTTTTTTTTATTTTAAAACAATTATTCTACCTGTAAACCGATTTAAAATGTTTGGAATTATAAATAATAAATCGATAATGCTCGTCTTGTTTGTACCTGTCAGACTAAAGTGTATACAAATTTAATAAATACTCATGTATTATGTAATACACATTTGTTTGATTATAGGTAGGTTTATTTTATGTATAATTTATCATAACTATTCGTTTTGCTTACCGGACACAATATTCAATTAACAATTTCATTATGTACGGTTAGTGTTTTATAATAATTTGATTTGTATTGCAAAGCCTTTGTTTCAAAACCTCCAGGACAACATTCATTACAAATATTTAAAAAAAATATAATAATGGTATTATAATAATATAAGTAGGTACCTATTAATGATATTATAATGTATTAAATATCAAATTCCATTTGAAAATAGTTTGCATTTTAACTTTTAAGTGTTTTAATACGCATAAATTGATGAACTCGTGCTCAGATTGCCAGGTTGTCTTTTATACGTTTTACCAAAACACTCAACTTACAATATAAAAACATTGTACCTATAGCTAGGTATCAATATCATGCGTATATTAAAATGTTCATATTAATATGGACCTTATTATTTTTATAAAATGTATAAATGTACAATTTTTCATATGTAAATATAAATAAAATATTTACTTTATAATTTATTAAATTTAGTACTAATCTATATTTAGTTGCATTATTTAGCTCAAACGCCATTATAATGCATTTTTATAAAATACAAAGCTTCTTGATATGTACGATTTAAGATGTTTATACTTATTTATACTTTATAGGATCAAAAAAGTTCACAAAATTCGTTCATTTTTTTTTTTTAGAAAATATATTTTCTACATTTCACTTTTTAAAGTAAACAAGGTTTTTCATTATATTTTATGTCTATCAATAAATTATAAACGTCATGTTAAAGATTTAAAAATGATGAAATTTAAATTTTTTTGAATTAAAACATCAACTGCTTTTCAACTTTACAACGGAGATGGTCTACAATGTCGAAAAAATTTGATTGTGTAAAACTTAATGAATGGTTTTTATAAAATTTATCAATTTTGTATTTATTTTAAATTTATTTTTTTATATTTGTTAAAAAAAGTGGGTTTTGCTCATTATTAATCTATACCAAAGCTTAATTTTTTTGTTTTAGTTATTGGTACCTTTTAAATATGAGGGCGAGTAATTTTGAAAAAAGTTACTATATTTTTAACTTCAACTAACTTTTATAAGTCAGTATAATTTAAACTAATTAAAAATAAATAGTTTGTTTTCTCATATTTATAAGTATAACATTTTTTTTAAATTTATATTTTTAATGTGTTTACTGCTCTACAAACCCACTTGCTCTGTTCAATAAATTTAAAGTTCAATGTAAATAATCAGTATTCTACTTAAATTTCCGCGATTTAAAATCATTAAATAGCTAATGAATTATATAAGTTCGATTTCACCAAAGGTTACATAAGATATGGTTATCCATAAACTTTAAACTAATTATCCTTAAGGATTTTAAAAACATAGGTGTATCTTAGACAATAATTATGTAACTGATAACATTTAATTAAGTAATTTTGGATTATTTATATAGTTACATTTCCATATTCCTTTGTAACTTGGCCTATGATAAAAATTTTTAATTTAAAACAATATAGTTTTATAATATTTTATTAGTGATTATCAACAAATATCATGATTCCACTCAATTGGTCACTATACAATATTATATACTTTTACTTGAATTTGAAATTGATTTGTGAAATTCTTGTTAAAAATAATGAAAATTTGTCAAACATGAGATCGAATTTGATAAATTAATTAATTTGGTAATAATATGGTAGCATGTAACGTGATTCATAATTATTATGCATACCTAACTATAATATGACTAATATTCAAGTATTTTAGTATTTCTTCGTATATTTATTTGTTCCGTTGATCATCGGGAGTTTATTAAGTACGTATTACTTTAATTTCATAATACTATATATTATTACTCAATGCTCATATTCTATTTATTCAGAACATTTAATTTACGTTTATTATATTTTGTAAATCACGCCACTAGAAATCTTTCTATTTTTACCGAAGACTCGCATAATAAATAAACCTCAATTTACGCAATAATGTAAAACTTATAAGCATTTTATGAAAAAAATGTAAATAAGATTCATAACCGTAACAAAAATCATTTATTTTTTATTTTACTTAACATTTATTCTAAGTTATGAGTACATGACATACAAATAGTAACTAGTCGCATCAATAATAATAAAAAAAATTTAAGAACTTGAAATAAATTTGGGAATAATTATTATCTGATATAGAGTTACCCATATAATGATGTACATAACCCGTGTGACCTATAAAAAATTACGGACATCACTTTCGTTATACATCTTATCTGACCACAACTCGTTTCTAGAATGAAGCCATGATAAATTTATGAGGATTCTGATGACCTAAACTGATGTAAAAAAAATGTGTTTGTCGTATACCAATTATATATATATATATTAAATACTAATTTTTATTAATTTGAATAAAATAGGCGTAACTAAAAATATATTTGAATGATTTTTAACGTATAATATAAAAATATATAAATAGATAATGCGACCAATTAAATTAATAAATACATATTTAATCGCAAAAAAATAAAAGAACAAATATAGGTATAGTAAAAAAAATTAAATAAAAACCGGTAACAGACCCCTATTTTGAGTAAAAAAAAATGTTAACAAAGTCTCTAAAAATCTAAAATATAAAAACTATATGGGTAATAGGTACATTATAAATTTTCTTATAAAGCATATAAGCTACCAGCTAGGTTAAATGTATGGTACACACCATTTAAATATGATTTTATATAATATAAAAATACGAATAAGTGGTATTAGTGCATATTAAAAATAAAATTGTGGTATAAGTTTGTTTGAAGAAAACGTTCATCATTGATTGAACTTCATGACGTAAAAATAAAGTTGGGTTTAATCAGCAATAGTATTTAATAGTTCATTATTATTAAAAATTAAAAAAATTAAAATTAAATATCTAGAAGTCTAAACACTGACACATGCATTATAAAAACGTTTTGAAATGAACATAATAAAAGCTATGTAGATACCAAACGAATGCCTTTCCTTAAAATACGTTAGAATTAATAAGCCTCACAGTAAATGTAATTGAAATGTAATTGTTATGATTAAATTGGACGATTCCGATTAGAAATATTGGCTCCTAGTTCTTACCTTTATAAATGCATAGTCGGCTTGTAAAAATAAAAATTATTTACTATTAATAATAATAAATACTTTTTATACATAATAATTTGTTATTAACGAAGAATTCAAAATATCTATATATCTAATACTACACAGCTAACAAAATAAATTACAATAATCCTAAAAAAACTTTTTTTAAATTATTTTAGATATTATGATTTACAACAGCAAAAATATATATTTTAAATTATTTTAATTAATTTACTTATCATAATTGTCAAACTTTCATGTTTATGTTGTATTGTCATAAATTTACCTTGAAACAAACATCTAAAGAATAAAGATTTAATAACCTATTTACCTAATAGTTGTTTGATTTTATTTTAGTTTCCGAGGTTATAAATTGAATACATTGTTTTAATCTTAATCTGTGAATGTATAAAATACCATTTTGCGCATACAGTTAATAATAATAATATATATTTTATAGTACCTATAATACTAATGTTAATAATGACTATAACAATTAAAACCAAAATGTATAAATTAGTAATTTTTTATATATTTCAATGAGTCAAACTGAAAGTCAGTATCAACAAGGTAATCCACATTTGTGTTACAAAGGTAATTTACTGATGTGTATAAGTTTAGGTGCTTAAATATTTCCCACGATTTTATTTATTAATTTATTTAAAAGTTAGATGTCTATAAAACGCCTTAAAATGTATTATATAACTTCCTAAATTAATTGTGTATAATATTTTGTTAACATGTATAGATACGTGTTGTCTATTAGTCCACATCATTTTATCAGTATATGCCTAATATATTTATCGTATGTAACAGCAAAAAATATTCGTCTAATCAACTTCATACAGATTTTTTTGTTCAAAATAAAATTTTTAGAACTTAAATATATTTTTTTAAATTGTTTTTACAACTTGAGAAGTCTCAATTTAACTTCTAATTTTCGAATCAGAACCCACCCTTTATTTTGTAAATTATTTAGCAGACAATTTTTTTGAAAATGTTGACGTATCTCAATCAAAATTTGAACAAATATTTTTAATTATTTAACTTTATGTATTTAATTACTAAAGTCTTAAGATAACTAATATCTATAAACATTTATAATTTGTAAAAATTATCTAAGTATATTAAATATGGGACCTAACATTACATACATTCTATATTTTTGTTAAGCCGTTTTAAAAATTATACAATTCAGAATAAACTTTTCGTTCGAATTTTGTTTTAGATACAACATTTTCATTAAAAAAATATTCATTAAATAATTTACAGTATAAAAATAGAAGTCTGTTTCATTACAGGACATTCCCTTAGTAATATAATACTTCAAGAATTTGAAAATATGATGTACATGTATATTTAAAAATTCAAAAAATTAGAATTTAAATAAAATCATTAGTAAAGGAAAACAAGGGATGAATACGCTTAGAGAATCACACTGTAGATGTTATTTATTTCCTGCCTAAATCATGGAGTTTAAAGTTTTAAGTTAATAACACACAAAAAGCTATTATCATAGACTGTACAACAGGTAACGTGTAAATATAATAATATAATACAATAACATCGCTGATGTCAGGCGTAGATCGATCAAATAGGAAGCATATAGTAATATAGGAAATAGCGCTGGTCGAGAGAGAGAATCCGTTTATTAGTTATTATATTACCTATATCTATTATATACGATTGACGGTGACGGTGGCATATAAGCGGCACGGGTCAAGTGAGAGGGACTTCTATTACAATTACTACATACATGTATATGTGTATGTATATATTATATATATATACATTATACGTGTACTATGTAACTACAGCTCAGAGTGATCGGACATTCTTGGCGTAAGTACCAGTGCCGTTTATAGCGTCGTCCGTCAATATTATACTACAACGACGATCGTAGTACTTGTGGTTATTGCACCAACCATGAATATCGGCTTACACGTCCCTATATAAATTTGGGAAATAAAGTTTGAAGTTTTATGTTAAAAAATTATCAATTAATTATAATGCTTTAATATTATGATCTAAAATAATCTTACAAACATTCTCTTGAAAGTGAGAACAATAATCAATTAATTTTTATTTATGAAATTTTAAAAATGTGTTTTTTTAACAATAGGATATACTCAAGAAAAGCGACACTCAATAGAATACATCATTATTGCGCGTATATCAAAATTATTGGATGTACAATTGATGAGATCGACTTATAACGGTTTTTAAACAAATTTATAGTTAAAAAAAATAATAAAATAATGTATAGGTATAACTACCTACTTACTTTTAATTAAAATTGATTACAATAAATAAAAATAAACTATAGTATTTTTTCTCATGATTTGAAGTTTTTTCTATAATATGCTTTATTAATATGAAACTAAATGACGTTCCTTCACCCCTGAAATATTTTGGAATAATATAAGAAAACTATAAAAATACATACTCTATATTAAACAATTTACTCTTATGTACTGTTTTATATAGTATAACAGTATTATTAGTACATAATTCAATAATTGGCACACTGAGTCTCAGAATCACATTTATCATGCAAAATGTTTTTATTAGAAATAATTTGTGTAATTGCTATATCAATTTATTATGATATATAAATTGTTTACAAAATCGTTTTTTTTTCGTAAACTATCTTGAAAAATTCAAGAAATTTTTAATTTTATTTCTCGAGAACAATTTGATAATCATAAAAAAAATCATATTAGTTCTAAAAACAATATAATATAAAAATCCCTTGTTGTTTTTTCTAAAATATTATTAGGTTCACTCCCTATATACCTTATAATAGGTATAAGCGACACATTACATGCACTTACTGTAATCTCTAATTCACCGATTTTATTGTGGCATAGACCACAGTTGCACGGTATTATTTATAAAGGGATAAATTTCAATGCCCCTTCTTTTGAAACTTTAAAATGTTCATAATATATCGTATAATACCTAGCAGCAGGTGATAACAAAAATAATATAATTACATCAGTACGTCCAAAAATTAAAATAGGTACGCGAAAAAAATTATGCAGGACATAATATGTACCTACGTATACATCTAAATATTAAATTTGTGGAGGCACTGCCAAAGGAGGAATACGCATATTTTATAATATAGTGTGGTACCTACATAGTAAATATTATTTTACACTTTTCTAATATAATAAAAAATTGATTACGGTAAATGTGAACTTTAAAAAAATATTTATGTACTATATAATAGATTAAGTATATCAATTAAGTATATATATCAATGTATGATACAAAAATTCAAGTCTAATTTCGGACTCAAATTTACCAATCACGTTAAAGTTTATTTACTTAGCCCCAATATTCAGCCTATTATTTGGGACTCAGTTTACCATTCCTGGTTCTCCTCAAATCTCAAAGATTTAAAGATTCGTTTGAACATTTGTGTAACGTCTGTTAATCGCCCGTTGTATACGGAAATCTAGAAATGAATTTAATATTGTCAAAAAGAGCGATTGATATTACGAGTACAACAACATGGTGAAATTATTATTCTATACGTTTACACACTCAGTAAGTAGTAATATATTTTACAGAATTATAATGATTAATAATAAAAATAGAATCTAGGTTAGGTGAATACATACTATATACCTAATGGCAATCGCTTTTCATCTTATAATCTGCAGTGATCAGACCAAATGAACATATTAATACCTGATGATGATGGTAATAATAAGTAATAACTGATAAATAGTTGCAGACTATAATTATTATAACGATACAATTATTTGAGTACAGACCATTTGCTCCAAAATAAAAAAGGTATATTTTTTTCGATTACCCATTTGCGCCATATTTACCTGGTATAATTATAATAAAGTAGTATATTTTTTTCTGGAATAATAATGATAATAATTAATACAATTTTATTTAAATTTTAAATCATAGTAAATATTACGAATTGTTTTTAAAATATGTAATCAAATTAATCATAATAAATAAATACATCATACATACGATCATCCTAATCTTTATTGTACCTACCAAATTAAATACAACTATTTGTATATAATGCGTTAATTTTTCGTTTTTATAATTTTTAATTGCTTTTAAAGTTTTGTTTTAATCTTGTTTTAACTTGTGCAATCACACTACGATCGTTCTTTTGATGAAGAACGGTACCTATATCCAATAACTGAGTACCTACACGGTACAACATAATAAGACAGATATAAAACTTGTTTTCAATCTTTCTACACTAACACAATAATATACGAAACTTTAAAATCTATAGACTTATAGAAATAACTTTATGATACGTTACAGACAACGTCTTTTAAATAAATGAATTAACCAAGCTGTTAATGTAACATTTTTACGCAGGTAAGTCTGGCGCAAATGGATTGTACTCAAAACGAATAAATATTTTTTGGCGCAAATGGGTAACCCCCATTATTTGAACTTTGCATAATTATAATTTTTTCTGTATAAAATTATATTTTGTTCCTACCAACTTTGTTCTTACTTAGTACCTTTAATGTATCTTGTCATGAAATCGTGCAAGGTATAGTATTGTATAAATTAGTCTTAAACTAACACTATTTAGAGTACTTATATATACTGATATTATTTTGATATAATACCCAAAATCGTATTTAGAATTAATTATTAAGTTCTAATATTAGTGTTTAGATTCAATTGGTTATTGTACAATAGTAGTAAATTAAAAAACATTTTAAATCGACATATTATGTGTAAAAAAAATATATTATTATTATTTTATTAATATTATTATGTACTATATACTATATATATTTTCGTATATAGGTACATATGTATTTTTTATGTCCTTATATCTATATAGATACAAGTTTTACTGCGTTTACCTAAATTAATTTATATTCTGTACTTCTGCAGATCTATAAGAGTATAGAAAACTGGAGACCATGTCAATTTTTTTTTACTACGACGCACGTTATAAGACAGAAAAAAACGCAACACTACGCTAATGACGTATATATATATAGTTGACATTAAA
The DNA here is from genome assembly GCA_036289425.1 of Rhopalosiphum nymphaeae. Lineage (NCBI taxonomy): Eukaryota > Metazoa > Arthropoda > Insecta > Hemiptera > Aphididae > Rhopalosiphum > Rhopalosiphum nymphaeae. Next base: position 8,371,591 of record JAZAQC010000007.1, on the reverse strand, counting down.
TTCTTTAAGCACGTCTCAGGTACTGTTGCTCGTGTTTTTTGTAAATTTTTATCGCGCTGGTTTTGCAGTACATATACTACTTATATATATATAATATATAATATTCTATATAGTCACCGTCTATTCCGCTTACGGTCTCTTAATGCCAACTGGACCGAGGAAAACGATATGATCACACTTGACGTTATAATAATAATAGGAATATGATTTTTCATGTGTCCGCGTATGGGTAGTCGGTAAGCGGAACATCGATATTCTAAAACAAAACCTTATCCTGATAGCAAATTTTCATATTTTGAGAAGTTCAGTTTTATTTTAATATTACGTATAATATAAATATAACTACACATAAACTGTTTATGTTTAATACTATATTATACTGTTTCTCAAATTATATAGGTACTAATTAAAAAAATTATACAATTGATAATTTATGTAAAATTAAAGTCAAAAATGACCATATATATAGGTAATTGTTTTCTAATAATTAAGTATTTATTTTTATGTACTAGGCTCTCTTATCCTAAATCTGGTTGGATCCTCTACGAAATTTTTACCTCTATGTCCTATATAGCAAAGGTTCTGACGTAATCTAACTTACTTTACTTCTTTTCAGATTTATAATGATTTCATTAACGCATTTTTAAAAATCATTTTGTGTGTTTTTTTTTTGCGATACCGTGAACGAAAAAGATAATTTCATTTAATACGCGTATTCGTTTGTAAATAATTCATAAGTGATATGTATTTTTTTTTTATAAAAACAGAAAATTATTTATTTATAGTTAGGAATGTTGTATTCCTGTATATAGTTATTTGTGAAGCGTTATTTAAAATATTTCACGCCCTTTTGGGGTTGAAAAACACTGTTATACAGCCATACAGGGTTTAACTGACAAAATATGTTATTAACTATAATCATTTTAGATTTTGTGTGGATGAATTTTGTTATAATACTCATTAGATGGACTAGTAACACGCCCTCTTAAATATATTTATTTAATGCATGTGTGTGCTTTTTTGGTGTTGTCGTCACCACCGTAGGTCTTTCGCTTTATTTCCCGTCGGGTATATAATGACCATTATGGATACAAAACTATAAAGCATAAACTATAATATACATTATTATTATATGTAGGTGTCTATATGGGGTGACGATAAAATATTATTAACACATATTAAAACTTCTTGACCTAAACCGAATTGGTTTAAGAAATATTAAAATACGTATATAATATTATTATCATCTTTTGACCCTATGACGCCATTCGTCCGGCTAACAAAAATGTACAAACATTATTAAACCCGACGGGGAGAGTTTGGGTGACGTGCCATGGTGTTCATATGTATAAAAGTAATAAAGTACACACATGTACTGCGAGGCAACAAAAATGTGTTCAGAACTATAGCAAATGGCTAAACGAATAATTACATACCATCGATACATTTTATTAAGAGAAAAATAATATTCTAATATATTATTATGTATTTGATGTTTATAAACACACATAATATAATCCAATAAACGACAAAAAAGTCTGAGAAAAAATTGCTTAAAATAAATATTCTTTTATTATAAATTTGTTACAAATATGTATTTTTACTCTTATAACATAAACTCGTAGATTATTTTTAAAAATTTTCAGGACTTTAACATACATTTCTATAACAAAACCAATTTTTCGTATCAGTAATACATAAAAAACAAATCTTCGTCTATTCCATATCGAAAATAATCGTTTATTTAGAACCATATACTCCACTATCATACTATAAGAAAGGTTAATTTTTATACAAAGCTTTGTTGCCAATAATAATTACTTCAGGTAAACTTTGATATTTATAGAACTGATATACTCAACTTATAATAATCCAGCAATGTTCTTTTTTCTCGCTCATTCAGAATTTTTTTCTTAATATATTCGACTTGATGTTGGTCAACGAGTGTAATATAATGTAGATACTTCAGTGCTTGAATTTGTACCACTACAACACGTGTTGCTATATTACCCATATTATATGGTGAGCTCAATTTAGTAAAAATCCTCTTCATAATATTTCGTGCCGTTTAATTTTAATAATTATTGTTTTTTAATATTAAAAGTTTATAAGTGTATTTACGTCTTATTCGGTGTAAAATATATAGGTATATACCTAATATCAAGAACTACACGTTAAATAATGCATAATTATAGGGTAGTTGGTGTTAAGTCGTATTCAAGACGTTATGGTAATCTATAGAATATAAAATAATATATCATAATACTATAATCATAATAAAAATAATCGTCATAGTATTTTAAATGTAAAAACTGTTCTTATTGTATCTAGGTTAGAATATAATGTATGCCATTGTCTTGCGTTACGAAAATTAAAACACGATGAAACCGTTAAAATATATACAATACCTACGTATTGGTTACCTTACTCACTATATTATATTATTATAGAAACGCTGTTATAAATATGCATGTATCGTTATTTCGTTAAATACTATTCGTTTTTTTACAATAATAACAATTCAACTATTCAAGTTTAATGCCGTTGTATAAGTAATTGTTATTAAATGTCAAATAATATTTTACTTTAATTTATACTCTATACTACATTACTATTTTATTCCATGTATAATCAACAAATTATTTTTATTTAATGTACTGTGAGGACGTGATAGGAGTTAGTTTTTACGAGTCCTGAAGTTCAACGGATGTTCGGGAGAATGTGAAATCCTTACAGACTCTCCAGACATACAATTTGTTAGTACCAATATAAATGGACGGGAAAAAGCTTACTAGCGAAGGCTTAAAAACAAATCATAATAACTTAGGAGTGGGATGATGATTGTTGTATTGTCGTATAGACGAGCTCAGAGTACAAATTATAATTTATAAATCAAGTCCAATTTTTTCTATACATGAAAATACAAATAATAAATTGATTTTGAATATTAATATGAGGCTTAATATAGTGATAATATATTTATGCATTTTTCAAATTTATTTGTTCTAATTATTTCAATATATTTGTTATAAACATCAAGTATAAATATATAATAGAGAATAAAGACATATTTGGAAAAATACATTAATAATTAATATACATTTCTTTTAAATACAAAATTGAACACTAATATAATTATAAATATGAGACTGTTTTAAGTTTAAAAAAGATTTTTCTATTAAATTATTAAAATATCGTTAAAATAATTATTGTGATAGTCGTAACCTTTAAAACATTTTATAATTCATTTTTAAGTTAAATCTTCATAGATAATAAAACTGACGATAACCGAATAAAAATAATTAACATCTGATTTTAAAGTTTTTTACAATATTGGTCTGTTATAATTTATAAATAATCCTAATCCATATTTTGTACATTTTTGTATTCATAGTTTGCATAACATTTTACTAAATCAACTTTGGAGTTAAATTAACAAATTATCAAAATAGCTAATAATTTAACTGATACTTGATGGTAAAAATGTTTGATAAAAAAATCCTATACATTAATAGCACGATTTAAGATAGATCAATGTTCGTGATTAAAAACAATCAGACAAAGCCATGTCTATATTGTCTCGATAAGGACAGCATATTGGTATGAAGATGACATGAAAAGTAATAAGAGACCTAATTGCCAATCTTGTTATTTATTCTACAATTTTAATGGCTAAATGTACTACAGGATTTAGCAAAAAGTTATTTGACTAGCCTCTTTTAAGACGACATGAGATGTTATTCAGTAGTAACGTAAATTTTTTTTTCCTATGAAGTTACTATCTTAAATTAGTACACACTACCCACCCATCAATTTTTTCTCACATTTTAAATGATTTCTCAATAATATAACGTAGAGTATTTAATATTTACATAGGTGTAGGTATTTTGTTAGGTGTAACTAAGGGAGTATAAATTAGAAACTAGTCAAGCCGTCTAGGTTCTGAAGACTGGAATCATTGGGATACCCACCACCATTTTTGCATAAGGCGACTACCTCATAAAATAGCTATTCACGCCGCCACTGCATTACATATAATAATAATATTTACCGTAATTGATAAGGAAGATATTTTTGGAATAATAGGTTCGGATGGTTAAACAAATTGTCATGGGATCCCAAAAAAACCCCGTTGTACATATAACAATCTAATTAAATAATATTTAAACTTTTAAAAATCAATATCTCAAAATTTGACCATGCTGTAACGTAATTAAATGTCATATTCAGTCATTAGTTTATTTTTCATTAATATTTCCATAAACATAGAAAGAAAATATCAAACAAAATGTTGTTTACAAAAATGCATGTATGTGCATACATTGAGCACTGTAAAATGTGTTAAACGATATTATTGACTATATAGTTACTATACTCGACGCATTGTTAATTTCCTGCATGTTAACTATTATACTATGTGTCTATACATTTGATAAGGTCAATAATACAAGTATTTAGTTTTTGTTTTTATGTTAATTGCAGAAGTCTTACTTATTACTAATATATGCAATATGCATATATTATAACATATAGACACAAAATATTTTTCAATCAGTAAAAATGTTAAAATATAAAAAACTAAAAAAAAAGTGTTAAATATAAATATCAGCTATTTATAATTAAATATGAATTGGGTTAGTCAATTCAATAGTCAACTTATCACATCTCAATGGGCAACCAGTATATCTTTAATCGTGTGATTAAATCTATGATTTTAATTTATTTTGTTATAAATTTTCTACGGCTATAACGTCTTATTACTTTCGACTTTCTTAGGTACCAAGTACGCACCCACATATAAAAAAAACGTTCAGGTAAGGCTAAGCCCAATCAGTCCTACTCGTGCGCATGTCTATGGGTACCTAGGTACCTAAGTATAATAAATGGTATATATATATAAGATGTAACATGATAATACATTTGTATAATAATAACAAACGGTGCGCATTAAAAATAAGAATAAGAGTAATAAGAAAGTTGTAGGCAGAGGTTTTGATTGACTTGTGCAAATGTAGACATGTAGCATATTCATTGCTATCATATCTGATATTTAGCAGTGTAAAATTATTATTTTTGCAACACCAAGAAATCTAAAAAAACGTCCTACTAAGAAATTAAGGTTAGTCTATAGGAATGTTATAACTTATAAACATAGATGATGGATGCGATATAATTTATCCACTATTACGAACATTTAAAAAAAGAGTCAAGTCGTCTCACCACTTCAAATTAAATTAAATATCCCTGAATCGGCAGGAATATGTGGTTATTCTTTATATATTAATTTCAGGAGTTCTGTTACCATGTACCAATACATGTATGCATTATAAGATTATGTATTTATGTAGATAGAAAATATTTTTAAATTGATTGATGATTGTATAATTAAGACAATAAAATACTTATATTGTGTTTTGTAATTAATAAATCTATAATAATGATACACCTATAATACATGTGTTTATTATAATATTTATAGGTAATAGTGATACAAGCCACGTGCTTCTATCACATCGGTTGTTGGATCACGTAATTTTGTCTTGATTCCGTTTCATCTCGTGTTACTTCAGCGCGGACGTGGGAATAAAAATTACACTCAAACATGTCCGATACAGTATAACATTATAGGAAAACAATATTACAACCGCACGTATAATATAATACATTTAATACCTACGAGACGTATTTACTCGTCACGGAAGGCAACGCGGGGAAGATCGCAATTGCATCTTTTCACTGGCGAGTCGGAAACCTATATATATAATAATATTATGATGTATTTCTTCATTTACCGTATACTCACACAAGTTTTTATATGAAATAATATGAACAGTGGTAGTTATTACCTTCCTTTATATATTTATAATATACACACACACACACACACACACACACACTGCATTCCTTGGACCTCCTTATTCAGATCGAACGACATCTACAATATCGTTATGCAATAGACGGATAAATGCCAATAAATATTTTTGTCTTAAACGACGATCCGCGGCGCGCTCGCTCGCTGTGACCTCGGTTTGGCGAATTATCCAATCGGATCGAACAGATGTTTGTTGACAATCGTTCGCGTGGACCGAATCACCATCATCACTCATCACATCGCGCTACGATAATATAATAATTATTATTATTTCAACAAAAAAAATCGCGTTATACCTATTATAAAATAATAATGATATTCCGGACCTCGACGTTTGATGGACCACGCGCGCCCGCGGTCTTTCCGATATACAGAGAGAAGTGCGACGTCGTCGTCCATCGAGCAGGTCATTATTGTATTATATATTATTTGTAACCTTCGCGCGATGATGTTTACTTTTTTTTCCATGACGTACGTTTCTTAGTCCTTACGGATGACGTATATACAGATGCATATATTGTACCTATAATTATTATTTATTATACATTATTTTTGTGGTTTAAAATCGAACAAAATTACGTTTATAGCCGATGCGAAAACAACGATGCTCGCCAATTTTTATATAACAATATCCTCATTGTGGCCTATGTAACTATTTAATTTGAATATTTGATTATTTCAGAGACTGAAATGGTTTTATTTTAAGGGGTTATAAAAAATTATGAATTATATTATACATGTGATATTATAAAATTCGTAATAGCTAATAGGAATAAAATATCAAACAATTGAAAACAAATAAGAAAATAAATCAATGTAAAAAAATTATATGTTCACAAGGTGATTAAATAAAGTTTGAAATCGACTTTTGAAAATATTGATTTTTACTGTATAGCTACCAGATAATAATAAAGAAAATGAATAACATCATATCTATTCATTCAAAGTTCTAATTTAAGTTCATATGTAACATCAGTTGTGTAATTTTTGATGTTATAGTATTATCTATTACGATTATCGATTATACATACCTATACGATTTTTATCAAAATTAGGATAAGGGACCTAGGATAACTAGGTAGGTACTATTTATTATTCCCTAATCAATGTACATATTCATAAAAGTATTATGGACCGATGAAGTTATCTGGATTTTTATTGAAGGAGGATAAAAAATTTGATTGAATAGCTTACCGCATGGTCGTTGCCCTTTCACCACCGTCACCGCCAAACATATCCAACAAAACAATAACAATAAATAATATAATCGATAAATAATATTTTTACTTTGTCTTGTATTTGTAAAAATTTTAATACATATTATATAAAAGTACATAAGTCATATATTTTTATTCCAATAATTTCGGACAAAGTAATGAAAATCATTCTACTTACGAGCACACGATTTTAATATTTCTTTCATCGCTTTTTTAGGATTTATATAAGCTACCAAACAGAATATAGTATTTTCTAAGTAATTGTACTAAGTTATTAGGTTTAATTACTCTAAGATTAATCCTTCTAACTCCTATAAGTAAATAATGAATAAAAAAAAAATAATGTTATTATTCAAACAATAATTTGAGTTTTGTAGCATTAATTTTTGATAAACAGCTTGAATAAATTCATATATATACATTGTTATTTCACTTCTCAAAAAATTGTTGATATTTAATACAAACGAAAAAAAAATTTACCTATTTATTGACTTCGCCTTCACAATTATAGTATGTCTAAATAAAAACATGTGTCTGCAATTGCAGTAATATTAAAAATAATTACCTGTGGAATTTCGTCCGGCACTAGTATATGCAGCTAATTTTTCTTGATTTTAAAGATAATATGACATAAACTTCGTGGATGATTGCCAAAAATTTTAACCCACATTCTAAAATAACTTAAAATCATCAAAATTAAGAAAATCACATTAATAAATGGTCATCTTACTTTAATCATTGCGTTTCTAATAGATAGATGTTCAGTATGGTACCTATTTAAAACTGTACTTATTTGCGATGTTCATACAATATTATTAAATATTTGAAATATTTGCTTATAATGATTGACATAGTTAACAATTGTGACCTATTATATTTTGTATACCACTTATAACGTATACACGACTAGTTATTTCGCGTACTTTATATTGTAGATAACCTTTATGGATTTTTGTGTAATTTTCTAAAAAATTAAGAAACATATTATAGTGGACAACAAGCACTGACGCCTGACAGGATGAAGATTATTAGATTTAGGTATTAAGAAAACGAATTATTGCATTGTTATGAGTGTAGTGCCTACAAATATTTATAACGTGTAGAAATCAACTCAACAGATCGGAACGACAATTGATATATACGAATAGGTAATCTGCAAATAATGAAGGACGAGTAAAAGTGCATCCTTTGGAACAAAATAACGCATTTGGTTTTAATAAATGGAATATTTAATTACTAGGTACCTACTTTTGAAATCATTAATGAAAGAAAATCGTTAAAAAAAAATAACACAATTGTATTTATAATGAGTACCTACGTTTGGTTGTTGGACGATTTAAATTATTATTATGTATTATTTTTTTTTTTTTAATATTTAACACGATATTGAAAGCTAAAAAGTAAAAAAGTAAAAAGTCAATAATAACGTTACTATTTTTAAATAATAAGTGCGAGTTATATTTAACAATAAATATAAAAGTATTGAACAGTTGCTGTTATTTAGTTGTAATTTACTTTTATTTTACGTGAATATAGCTATACATAATGCGTTATTATTTAATTGTTGTGTATTTACTAGAGTTTCCACAATCGACACGACAAATTAAATATTATACCTACTAATATTATTCTACAAGCCATAACTATAGTTCAACATGAGGTACTTACACTGAAAAGTGAAAATATCGCACATTGTATTATTTACAGCCTGTAGAGGTGATGCAAAAACTTTCCTGAGCTCAAATCATATATTTTATTATTGCTTTTCGATTTGTGCATACTGCATTGTGTCGTATTTCTGACAACTAGTAACTGGTCACATAAATCGTATTATTATATTGTAAATGACATTTCTAACGCATTGAATAAATCTTGATTTGTATTATTTATTGTAATATACATTTAACCCGATGGTCTAATAAACCGGACAACTGCATGATTATAATTATTGTATCGTTACCGCAGTGATGCTAATCCATTACATTTCTCATACTTAATTAGAAAATTATTTAAGTATTTTATAATCGAAAAAATTATAACGAAACTAAATTTAAATGAAATTTGTATATAAAAAAATGAAAGAAAAAGCAAATTAAAAGTGCTGACTATAATAATTAGTTGTTGAATTGAACACACTATATTTTCATATCTAAATTGTTCATTATATTATGAGTATGAGAGTGCATAAAGTATATTTTATAATGTTGATTTATTGTTTAATTACGATGCCGATCAAAATCGTTGTCGGTGAAACGATGATGATCCGAAAAAATAAAGGTACTCTCCACTGGTTGCACATAATGTAGAAATTCTGCATAGGTACCTATCTAAAATTATAATATATATGATGAGATATGGATGTATTACTATACTTATCATATTTTTAAGTTCTCACTGTATCATTTAATTATATAGTTATATTATATTATTATGTTTCTTATTTCCTTCTGAATGTTTTACCAAAACTAAAAATTATTTTCAAATATAATTGGACAGTATATTGCAGTATAGACGTTTGAAAATAATCAATTCTCAAGAACACTATAATAACTAAATAAAATGCATATTGTATGGCTTATTATATTTTCCACAAAATTATTAATGGAATCATTTATACTTTTCAGGTATGGTTTGGTCATTCTAACGTCGTCTTATACATACAGAAAACACAACAATCCGGAGCTATGATCAATTCTATTATTATTGTATGTGCCAAGAAATCTAGTTCTAATAAAGAAGTCCATCATTATAGTGTTGAAATAATGCATAAGCGGTAGCAAACATTGTTTTAGGTATTTATAATAATATCATTATTAATCAGTATAACTAGAGACTATAGTATAATAATGTATATAACTTACAAAATATAATCATACAAATAAATTATCGGACCAATTATACTTATAAACTTAATACTTTATATTAAAATATTATATAAAGCAAATGTTCTTTATTAACCTCGCTAATAAGTACCTAAATTTATATTGTTCCTGAAGTGTATTAGGTTTAATTGTCAAAGAGGTTTAAAATTCAACCTAAAATATTATATTAATTTTAAATATATTTCCCAGTATATTTTTATAAGCTTTCTATCACAAAATATTACTTACAATTTTAGAAATTGATAATTTTTTTTAAAAAATTCTCGTCATTTTTCAATACATAAAAATATGCTTTAGTGACGAAAATAAACCTCTTAGATTTTATTATTATCACTTAAAGTTAATTTAATATGTAAATAGTTTTCTAAATTTTGACCTTACAAGAAACAATGTATAATTAATGTATGTGTGTTATGGTCAAATACGTTATTTGAATAAAAACGTCATTGACTAAGAAAAGCTAATTAGGTATCTAATATAGTAATACACCTATATTAGAAAATTTTGTTAAAAATCAAACATCTAACTGCAAATTACATTTTTTACTATGGTCAAAAATGCCACTGCTCTAAACTGATGAAAAATATAATATTGTATCTTATTATTTATTTTTACACGCATAGGTAGTAATTATAGCATAATAACTACCTATCAACATAAATAATAATAATTACATTATTTTAATTGAATACAAAATTGATAGTATTGTAGTATATCGTTAAACTAAAATAACCAATAAATAGCTATTATAATATAAATAGTATTATAGTCTATTAATTTACATTTATAATAGTTTTGATTGCTGCAGTACATTTTATTCGGTTTACGATAGTTTTATTAATGAATGAATAGAACATTTTTTATTTCAGTAAATTTAATAAAGAAAGTGATAAATTTAAAGTTGCGGATTAAATTAATTGTGTTATATAACGTAGACATACAATAGTATACATCCGGAGGTATCGTAAAGACAAATTATGTATTATATTGGCATATTGTTATGCAGTGTGTCTCGACAAGTTCCATACCATGAAACGCATTACAGTTTACGATTACTACTTATACTTTATTATATTGAGTGAAGACATTATAGCTATACAGCAATAGAAATAAACGAAGTTTTAAATTTTACTCATGAAAATAATGCAGTGTGACATGATTAGATCTAACAATATGTTACATTTGATTCGTCTTTATTTTCATGATAAAAAATTCAAAAATAAATTTATAATAATATTTCATTTTTATTTGTAAAATCTAGTTATTGATCTTCAACATTATATAATGGTCGGATAATTCGTTGTTTTCATTATTTGCCTGCGTACTTAGAGAAATGATAACATTTCAAGCATCATATTTTTTTTCAACATTGATACCTATATTTGATAATACCTAACATATTGTTTATAAACAAATTCCATAATAATTGTACTGCAAGGAGATCCATTTAAGTGTCTAGTGATCTATACTCAATATTTTGAAAAGTTTTGACGTTATTTCAAAACTATATTTTTTTTAAAAAATAAATTATTTTTACAATCTTTGTCACTATTATTTATCATGATTATTACATATTATTTACCTAACGACAACATACATTTTTAATATCATACCGTGAAATAGAATATTTTTCTACATGTTATTATTTTGATTCATAAAAATCGAATTTCGTATAAGTAATTAACTCCACTTTTGTAAGTAATTAATTTTCAATTAACGAAATAGAGTGGCAACGGCGTACGCCGCAAAATGTTGGTCTACTACTCCGTTCATCTAAACTTAAAATATTTATAAATATTTAGCTACTCGTTTCGTTTACAATTTGATATATTGAAATATTTAAAAAAAATATTTTGTTTCGGAATATGTTGATAAAAGGGTATGTTGTTATTAAAAAAAAAAAAAAAAAAATGATTACGATACAAATTGTAAAAAATATTTTTTTCCAAAAACAATTTTTATTTTAAAATGATATCAAATTAAAAAGAAAAATAGTCTGTTTACTTACCGTAATATTAATAATCGTTAAGTATGATATCTACAAATTTTAATATTCTATATATATATACTCGTATATTACCTTATAGATTATTTTAAATAAACAATTTTTTTAAATATTACTTAAAAAAAAAAATCAAAATTCTTTAAAAATATTTGTAAGCTTACATGATGCCAAAAAAATACCTCAAACACATCAGTTAAATATATTGAATACCACCATTCCTTCTTCTGTCACTGAAGTAAACTTCTTGCTTCATTTGCCTTAATTACATTTTTTTTTTTTGTTAAAATCTATAAAATATATATATTGTATATATTATCCATTTTCTTGTTTAACTTAAAGGTATTAAAGAAAATTGTAGGTTCTATTATTGTAACCAAAAATGTCGACCGTATTTTTATTTAAAATTATTGACGACAGTAATCATTATTATTGGTGTTACAGGGATGGCTGCATTTATCGGGATTGGCGTGCTGAGGCATATGTTATACCGTTTGATATTTTGGGCGGCTATATTATTATGCCTCACACAATTGTTGATAACATTATGGAAATCAGACCGGCCGATGGCAATGAAGTCAAGCAACATCAACACCAGGATGATCCTGCAGAATATGATCGATTTTCATATCGCACGGACCACAACGCCGCCATACGAGAGCCTATTAACTGTTGAGCCGTGGGTGGATAAACTATCAGTGCAATCGGAACAGCTGATTATGGACCAAGTACAAAAACGGTTGCCCAATCTACCGGTGTCGTATTGGAATCAGAATAAAAACAAAGCAATGTACTACAAAAACGAGAGTTGCGCTAAGTTTCCAAGCATATACGAATTGGAATTTAACAACGTGTACTGGCAGTCACTGCAGACGTCCAATGGATCGTTTCACCTGTACAGCGCTTACTACGATGTGCGAAAGCTGAGTAGGATCGGGCCAGCAGTCCGGATACTAGGAATGATCAACCGTATTGAGCCGACGGTCAAGACTCACTGTCAATTTTGGTTTGACGACCACAGACAGCCGGTTATTGTGAAAATCATGGAATACAAATACATATGGTATAAGAAATGGGGAAACTACAAGCAGGGCATATTCCAGCCATACCTTATCGCATGCCAGATACCCAAATCCCACCACCACGTCGTACCGGCGTCCGTATCACTGGTGGAGAACGTTTGCGACAAGGCCACAAACAATTTGCGCGTGGTGTATAACCGGCCAGCAAAGAAGAAGGGTTTCGCGGTGTGTGTCAAAGGGCTAGACTTTCTGTACGAAGACCTGTCAGTGCGGCTGGTCGAGTGGATCGAATTGCTGCACATCTTGGGTGCGGACAAGATATTCTTTTATCAACTTCAAGTGCACCCGAACATTAGCAAGGTACTCGACCACTACGAGTCCGTGGGCCGCGTGCACGTGACACCGTTGACGCTGCCCGGCGGCCAACCCAATATTCCGGGATTTCAGCACCTGTACCTGACCAAAAAGGTAAACCACAAGCGGCAAAATGAACTGATACCGTATAACGATTGCTTATATCGGAACCTCTATTCGTACGACTACATAGCATTATTGGATATCGACGAGGTGATAATGCCATTACGGACCAGGACGTGGAAGGAGCTCATGGACACGGTGATGGTGAAGGCTCTGGCGGCAAGGAACGAGACCCGCGCTTCGTACAATGTCCGAAACGTTTATTTCCTGGATGATCTGATCCACACGCACGGTTGGTTCAAGACCATGCCCAAATACATGCACATGTTACAGCACGTGTACAGGAGTAAGAACTACACGAAACCAAATCAGTATGTGAAATGTTTTCACAACCCCGAAAGAGCGTTAACACTGCACAACCATTTTCCGTTGGCGTGTCTAAGCCAGGGCTGCACCTCGTACGCTATGGATACGGCAGACGCACATCTACAACATTACCGGGCTGACTGCGTAAAGACGCTAAAGAAGACATGTACGGAGTTTAGACAGAACAGCGTGATCGACACGACCATCTGGAGGTACAAAAAAGATCTCATATCCAGAGTGTCGAACACGTTGTCATCACTGGGGTTTTTCCCCGCCATATGACAAAACCCCGATTTAAAAAAAAAACAAAATCTATAACACCGCTATTAATAGATAATAGTCATTAGACTATTTTTGTATAAAATAGATACTTGAAAAATCGTTCCTGTACGTGCGATGACATTTCATGATATTGTATAGATTATTACACGCGCGTCTTAACTGTAGATATCTTAAATTATTCTATATTATTATTAAAATAGAACATACCATATACATATTTCCAAGTGTATAACAATCAAAACGTGAATGCTCATTCATCGATTAGGCACTAAATAAATCTGCATACGCTGCAAAAAGACTGGATCCTATTACGCGAGTGCAGTCTCGCGAAATTCCGAATTGTTTACACCATACGAGACTATATTTTTAAATTATTCGAAGAAAAAACTCTACACTATTATATTTTTTTTTAAATTTATACGTTTTTCATACGTCAAAAGAACATCGACCAGAATTTAAGGTTCTAAAACAACAAATAGGTAGTTTCAAAACGTTAATATAAGTAGATACCTATTCTTACTTTTGTAAAAATGTATATTCCTTCAAATCCTATAATATAAAGTTCACAGTTTTTGAGATCCCAAACTGTTCATGTATCCCTAAAGTATTTATATGTTTATGCCAACTATTAGTAAGTACATTTTACAGTTTAGTACTTTGTACAGGCTTAGTACACAAGACGTTTTATAGATATATGCCAAATTATTGATTTCTAAAATGTATTTTTTTTTACTATATTTTAATCAGTACTCAATTACTTTTATGAATATTTCTGTAATTATTTGATGTTATATACATTATTTTTGTATTATATTATATTTTATATGTGTAGTATTGTATTAAATTATAATATAAATATATATTATGTATTGTACTGTTGTATCAAAATGTTTATTAATCGTATATATATATATATTATAATGTATATAATATTAATATATAATTATTATGGCTTGTATATCTTAAAATATAATATCTACCTACGTTTTATTAAAGTATTATTAGATTTACAGCTATTACGAAAGAAAGAAATCTGACGAAAGACAACCAACCCGTACGCATAAATATTACGAACGCACAAACTATACTAGGTGTCTAAATACGTGATTGTGTAACAACAATTTTGTTTATTTTATTTATTTTAAACGATCATAAAATTAAAAAGTTCATTAATAAATATATAGAGTTTAGTTACCTATAATATTATTCTTAAGCCCGAAGAAAATAAACATTACAAACTGATAGATATCATTGAAAACCAAATTTACTAGGTACAAAGAAAACAAAGAACAAATTTACAAAAATATTATATTCTTCAAGAAGATGTCTCTGCGTCTGCGTACCTGTATCATTTACATAACTCACTTTTAGCAATGTATA
Organism: Rhopalosiphum nymphaeae; assembly: GCA_036289425.1. Taxonomy (NCBI): domain Eukaryota; kingdom Metazoa; phylum Arthropoda; class Insecta; order Hemiptera; family Aphididae; genus Rhopalosiphum; species Rhopalosiphum nymphaeae. Next base: position 8,356,151 of record JAZAQC010000007.1, on the reverse strand, counting down.
ACTTTTTATTGATTATGCCGTAATATTTCCTTGTATGGTTTTTGAATTTATATCCACTACCTATTAAATCCGATGTAGGCACTCTATAATAGCATGTAATACGAACATAATTTATAATAAATGCAAACGAAAAGAAACAACATGTGTACCTACTATCCATACAATGTTTAATAGAGTAGTAATCTACTTACTTAAATACATACTAATTTTACAAGATTCACCCATGTTACTATAATAGTATTATAATACTCAAATATTTTGTCATGCATATACCTACATTATACATATTATACATATTATTAAAGTATTTTTTGTTTTTTGATTGATACAAATATATTCTATCACCTGATTTGTTTAATAATTTATAGTGTGCATATATTTTATATTAATTATATTTCCTATATTATATTGATTTTATTAACTAAAATTACTTGTAAACGTTGGAAAAACATTTATTTACAATTATTTTAGTAATATTTTTTATTTAAGAAATGTCAGTTCCAATAGAGAATCATTACAGTTCTATAATTATATAAAAGAATAATTATATCCACACCTATAATTAAAGAGGCAATGTCATATTGGTTGAATTCATTTAGAAATATCTTAAGCACAAACTAAAACTAAAATAAATTCATATAATAGTAAAAATAGAAATAAAATAATTTCAATAATTAATATTTAATAACAGAGATTATTATAATAATAAAAAGAAATCAAATAAGAAATGGGTAATCTAGCTTTGTCATTCTTTGAAAAAATTAATTTTTAAATAATGGAAAGGATAACTAAGAATTGAAAAATAATAGGAATGACGATAAGTTCCAATGAAACCGAAAGGACAAGAAAATTTACATTGTATGTATCATATAGCACATTTTGCATCTATATCAGAATTATTTATTTAAACAAAGACTTATGATTACTATCAATCAAAATAGCTAAATTAGCTAAAGTTTTATACTCAGGTATCTATCAAGCTGCGCGGCATGTGCCATAAATCGCTTAATGGTTTATATATCTACCCTATATATAAATGTATATTACTCTATTTATTATTATTATTATTATTTCTGGTTCAATATGATTGCAAATCTGCAGTCAGTGCAAACTCATAGACTTTTAATATATGTATATATTTGTTGGTAGCTTATGAACATTGCAGTGTAGAAGGAGATTAAATATAATCCAAATCTGCCATTGCATAAAAACCACATAAAATATTGAAATCGATACATAATATATATATGGGATCTATAAATTACAAAAGAAATACTATTAGAGCAGGAGTGGAAAAAAACAACGAAAAGAGTTAACTGCGGTTTTCAAAATATGGTGGTCAACGATCCCGTGCCACAAATTCTAGATTTTGAACTTAAAAAATTGAACTATGTATAAAGACGACTCTTAAATAGAACCAAAACTGAACAAATTATAAATAAAAATCCTCTGAAACTAAAGTGGAGATCGTACAAACAATTTGACATATTATCTATCATTGATACGTGACCTAATATCCAAATACCAATAGTTCAAATCTTTAGTACATTAAAATATTTAAGTGCGTATGTACCTAATTTGTACCAAAATATAAAAAAACAACATGTTATTTTCGCCAGATAACAATATTAATTCTAGAAATCTGTGTCACAATTTCAATTTCAGTTGTTGGAATTTATCTTATAAATTTATCAAGTTCACATCATTTAAATAGCATACTGCACTAATATACCGACACGCATCCAATACCTAATATTGTTATGTTCTGCTATACTACTATATTAAGTAAGATAGAGACGAGATCGATTATGTACTTTATCTCGTATAATTTATATTATCAGTATACGTGGTTTACGTAAAAGGTTATTTTTCAAAAAAAAAATATCAAATTATTGTCGCAATAACAAAAAATTGAACAGCAGTATTTTGCTCTTTAATCCCTACACATTTAGGTAATCGCAAGTACATTCGAGTTATATAACAAAATTCTAATTACTTAGGATTATTCTAATTCATTTAGTTATGGTTACAAATATTACAGGTAACATTATTATAAAAAGTACCAGAAAAAAGGCGAAGAATGACGTAAATTACAATTTTCGTAGATATCAAATTGCGCAGATTATATATAATGTCTTTATATCTAGTTTTATATCTGTCGCAAATTACAACCATAAAAAGTGGCGCAAATTACCAAAATTAATTTTTAGATGTGGTGCAAATTACACTTCGATAAACAGCCATTGAAGCCAAGCCATTGAGATGGCTCTAGAATAACATAACAATTACACAATTTATAAATATTTAAGTTTTAAATTAACTTTTTAAACATATTTTTTATTTAACCAAAAAATGAATGAAAAAAAATCAGAAAGTTACACTTTATAGTTTTCTTTTAAATGACATAAATGTTTTATGTTTGAATTTTGAACTACCTATTAATTTAATAAATTTTATTTTATTTATACAAATATTATTTTTAGTCTAAAGCACATTTAATAATTACTATATTATTTTATGCTTCTACGGCTTTACCAGAATTTATTATTTTTATAATTATAATTAATATATAATTTTGTTAATATAAATTGTGAATAGATATTCAAATTTTATCAAAGTATATAAAAAAAATTTTCATTCACATTATGTTCTATACAAAAAATATTAATAATATACAATATTATTATTATAAATACTGATAATGGGTGGAATATGTTCCCCCACCATTAAATCGCCTATGTCCGATCATAATTACTACCAATCATCATAATATGCAAAATAAAAAAATAAAAGAATGTGTTGTAAATCGTTAATGGTTAATGTGTTATTATGTACCTATATGTATCGGTATTACCTGTTTAATAATATCGACCAGCGTCGAAGTCTCGGTGAAACTAATACTTACGATAATATTATAATGTAGGTATTATTATTAGTTAAATTGACATTCTTCGTCTGATTGACGACCATCTTCTTGGAAATCGTTATTAAAACAATAAAATAAATATAAAACAATATGTTAATGACTAGTACTATATAACATTACGTGAAATGTATAGCCAAGTGATCACAACATCACACTATTACATTTTGATCAAATAAATCACATACCCACAATTAACAACCTTTTATAATACTTCAATAAAATTGTATCCATCAACACAAGTATGACAAGTAAGACTTCGAAAAATACTTATTATAGATACCTACCAATAATTTAAAATAATTAAATCTCTCAAATTTTTTATACTTTATATAAATGCTTGAATAGATTTAGAAATCAAAAAAAAAAATAATTTATAGAACTATATTCACCACCGTCCACCACTAATTAGCTATACATAGTTAAATAGTTTTGACATCTTTCACGATATACTATAAGAATAAAAAGGTATCTGTTTCGAAAACATTTTTTTGTTATACTAACATTATTTTTATTTACATAATATTTAATTAATACACATCCGGAATCGGTTGAATACATTTATAATAATAAAATGTATAAACACAGAAATATAAATGAAAATAATAGCATATCGGAAATGTTAATTCTTTTGTATTTGTTCGAGAAGTGGCGTATCTATGAATTTTTTATGGGGTTATCGCTAATCTATATTATATTATTCCTATATAATATATCAGGATCCATTCTATGGATTTTTTTCAACAACGCATTAAATTCTCTCTATCCTTCTATCACAGATTACATTTATAACTCTACTATAAATGTAAAAATATTTATTAGATAATATAGTTTCTATTAATTTTCTTCCCAATAGCTTTTTTTTTTTTGATAATATGAAAATCAATAAATTTTTATGTATTATATACTTTAACTACTTATGTATATTTAAAACTAATTACATAATAATATTTAAATATAATTTAAAAATAAATAATTGTATTACTTTTGAACATATTCTGGAATTTTTATTGATTTTAATAATATAATTTATATGTTATTCATTAGTTTATTAAATATATGGACAGATTTCATGAGAAGGTAGTCAAGTCAGATTTTAAAATTTTTGTTTTATAGGTAAGTCAATTTTATTCAAAATGTCCTTAATTTTGTATTATTTTGATTAACAACAACGGTCAAGTCAAATTGTATTTAGGTATATGTTTTATGGAAACAATAATTTATTATTATAGCAGTTTACTATGAAATATAGGAAATATAAAAGTAAACTTTATGAACTAAAACTGTATAGGACGACAGAAAATTGAATCAATAAATTTTCTAGATACTTCAAGTACAAACTAATATTATACTTCAAATATGAATTCAATATTCCAGTATAATGAGTAGAAAGCCGACGATTTGTAAAATAATTATCGGTAGAATTGAAACGAAAGAAACAAAACCCGCATACCTATCATAATAATATTATATTTATAACACTTATAAATAATGTATTATACATAGACCGGCGCTATACACGGCGTATTCCGGCGCGTGACCCGCGGTTTCCGCCGCGAATGAAAACGCGGTGTATTACGCCTGTCGTGTATAGCTGCTACTCCGATATAAGACAATGCATTTTGAATTCGACGGAAAACGCGGCGGAATACGCCGTGTATAGCCCCGGCCATATTACATAATATTGAATCGTACAGGTACATAGGAACTATAATATATATATATTCGGTGTAAACAAGTATAGATAATTGACTTCCGAAAAATAATCATAAAAATAATACATATAACTGGTATAATAATTTAGTATTTAATATTTAAAATTTGAAAATCACTCCACTAACATATTTACAAATGCATAATTCCCACAAAATTATGGAATTGGTGATTTTGAAAATATAATTTTCGAACCATTTCGCCAAACCTACTCATCCCGTAACATTATCAACAACATAAAAATGTATTTCCAACAGCGCAAACATTTTCTCAATAGAGCAAACAATGCTCAACCGCGCCTTACATTATATCCTATTATATTTTATAAAAAAACAATCGACCAATCAAAATATTCATATATAGACATATAGTATATGAAAATAACATTAAATATACTAATATTTGCAAATACTAATAAGTTATAATTACAAAATAATTTGTATACAGCATAAATCAGCCACTACCAACTATTCAGGCCAATCAATTTATAAATGTGAACCAAATTACTACAATATTGGATTTTAAATACGAAAATGTATGCCTTGCGTGGTCCAAATAACGCCACTGATTTTAGAACTACCTTTATCGATTCTATTTACCTAAATAATTATTTTAAGGTGTATTTAAAAATTAGCTGAAATACTTTCTTCGTAAAATAAAATCGTCAAGTAGGTAGGTTTTGGTTATTCTTAGTATGATGAAATCGGATTTCCACATGTATTTGAAGACGATTTTGGAAGTGAGATACCGCAGTGTATAATAAACTATATTAGACATGCTTGATGTTTTAGACAATGATATGTACTTATTATATTCATATATATAATAAGTAAATGTAATAATAAACGAAGTATTAGAAAAATAATTAGATAATAATAATGATTTTCAATTAAAATGTTTCAATAAAATGCATTACAGAAATTATGTACGAGCAATGTCCTAATATTTATTCCATTTGACAGGTTAATAAGCGCGAGAAATGTCAAATATGGGAGTCATCAATACAATATTTAGGGTTCGAATAATGACGTCATAAAAAATAATTTAAACAAGGCTACTGGGCAAGTTAACGAAATTATTTAACTCGTTAATTTAAGTTAATATACGAAAATTAATTCATCTAACTTTCAATACTTATTAGGTATACCTACTAATAAACCTCAATTATTCGAGATTTGATTTTTGTAGATCTATTTTATATAGATCAATCAAAAAGTTTAAAAATTGAAATACAAGTTTCATGATAAGTTGATTTAAGTGGAATAAAAATACGAGTAACATTTATCCTCGGTATATTATTATTATTATGTGCGTTTAAAATTAAAATTTTGACGTATTTCATTGACACCAAAATGAAGAAATATTATTATTTGTTGAAAATAGTTTAATGATAAATATCTATGACCACAGTTTTGATAAGTATAATGTATTACGATTGTTGGTAAACTATATTATAGACTAAGATATATATATATATATATGAGTTGAGCCAAGCAATATTTTTTAGATAAAAATAACGATAGTATTATTTCTATTCAGTGGGGCTATAGGCCTCCCTATTGGCCGTATTTTTTTTTATTGTTTTGAAATATTTAAATCAACATTAATATGTTACCAGTAATTTTGTTTTGAGGTTGTTTTTGATTTTCAATAACTTAAGTTAAAAGTATTTAGCCCCCGCCCCCCGCCATTAAAAAATCCTAGCTACTCCTCTGTTTTTACTTTAAAAATATATTGTTATCTACCTAGGTAAGTATAAGTACACGAAAACAACAAATAATAATTATTTAAAAATGTAAAAATATAAAAGCGTAAAACCTACACAACAACATACGTTAAAATACGTATTAGATGTAATAATAATACGATTAGGTAGATAAATTGTTTTATTTTAATATTTCAGTTACTCGACCAGGGTATTTTGTATTTATTGATTTTAAATTATCCACTTTTGCTATGGTAACTGTTCTGAAATCTATGATACACTATAGCGCTAATAATAATATATAAAAATCACTTGAGATGAACAAATTATGTAACTACTGACAAAGTTTTCAAAAACAATTCTATCGGTGTTATCATCCCAAATGCAACGAGTTTGCAAGTTCAATAACTGCGAATGGAATTTACTGATAAACGTCTGGACCGCATACTTATACCTGCCGTCTTCGCGAATCGTTCGACAAACGTTTTTCACGCCTTCGTTGATTGCAACAGAAATTTCGTTACACGCGATTTTCGGGTCCAGGTCTTCCCAAGTTTTTCCTTGCAACATGTCATAATGGACATCGTGTATGACTTGTTTCATCGACAACAAGTTAATTGTTTCGTCAAATCTCGGCTTTAACCGAAATCCCATCAACGACTGTAACGAATCCTCCGTGTGATGGTTACCGTTGGTCAACAAATTATCATCGTGTAATGTCTCTCGGTCTTTAGGCATTATATAAGATTACTTTTTTTTTTTTATAATTCAGAATATCTACACAAATCATAAAAATATTGATTAAAAATTCAAGTTTTATCTCACCGGAATTTACTATTTAGATCTAATCGCCTAACAAAATTTAAGCACTTAATTATTTTCATTATTTTTAATATCATAAGTTAGAACGTTGATTATTTACACTATGGTATCAATACCAAAATATCGGGCGCGTTCTCATTTTAAAAATGGATTTTGTACCATAAATATACGTTTACTCAGAATTAAATGCCCTAAAATCTATGGAAAAATGCATTTTAACTTCAATAATGTTTTTGAAAATGACCACATTTTTTTTTACATTTTTTATTTTATTAATTAATTTCAATAGAAAGAATCTGAAAATGTTTAACGAATACGTCTGCGGTGGTTCTTATCGTTGCCCGGCAGGCAAAAACCGTCACTTTTGATGCTAAATTATACTCATTCTAAACATATCATAATTAGGCTAATATTAAATTCTACGTTTGTACTAAAGTGTTGGACGCACTACTACAGTGTACAGCCATTAATCGCCATTAATATACTAATATGCACTAAAAATCTATAACACGATATTATTAAAGATTATAAAAAAAAAAAATGCAAAAGAAAAATTTAAGCTTTCAATTATTATCTGATGTATGAAACACATTTTCTACTTGAAAATAATTTCCTCGGACTTTTCGAAAACTAACGCGCTTTATATTCGAATCCAGCCTTTAGTTATAATATAAAGCGATTTTTAATATTTGATTTCTAAACTGAAAATGGGAAAATATAATTTTTTGTTTCAATTGTTTTAGCAGTTAATAATATAATGTAGTGCTTTTAGAATATTAAAAACCACTTTGATCAAGTTAATGCCTCGTTAACACTGTTAACAGAATGTTAGCAGTCAGCGTACCCAATATTAATTATTTTCTCTTACTTGTCACATAGGTACTACACACATATTAGGCGTACGTGTAAAGATATAAATAGATAATGCATTCACTACACAAATCGTTTTTTTTTTTTATGATTCTTGAGTGATTATACAGTAAAATCATCCATCACAATTACTATATAAAAGATAATATTTTTGAGAGTTTTATAATATATAAGTTTTATATTTTATTATTATTTGACTTAAAATTCGACGAAAAAAAATTGTTAATTTAAATGGATATTAAATTGTTTTAGACATATCGATATGTCATACTCTCAAAAACAAAATTTAAAATTTATCCAACTCAAATCTCATAGTCTTTTATTATTTATTTGTCAGATGATTTAATCTAAATTTAATTTAATTTAATTTTTATAATATATTTAATTTTTTTATCAAAATCTACTTTAATATTTAATACAATATAAACATTTATTTTTTTTTTAGTTTTTTCCAATATAAATATTTTATCTACGGCATTATTTTAAATACCGACTGTTTGTTTATCAGCTAATCATTGTAAAAAATAAATTAAAAATAATCTTGATACCTTAAAGTTTATAGATACATCTGTAATTAATTTTTTTCTGTTTTGAAGCACAATTATTTATTTTTATTACACTAGTTTAACCGGTTTTGTTTAAAATAAACTAACAATGCAATCACGTAGGTAACAAAATTTTTTTTATACCACAATCAACTAATTATTTTGATAATATTTCTCTATGCCTTTACATTTTTGTAAATATAATATGTATGCTATACATATATACTCTGGTGGCCGAATCAAACAATTTTAACACCCCCGAGGCATAATAATAATATATGCCCATTTCACTGAAATAATTGAGGTGTACGCGTGTTAAACTTATATACTTTATTATCTATAACATCAAATAAGTACACTTAAGGAAATTACTTCACTAGCGATTGGATTTCTATATTTTATATTATCTAGTTAATACTTAGTAGTTAATACCTAAATACTTAAACGCCGATCACCTAATTTATCTCTAACAGTTGTGATGGTAGATTTTGTAGGTGGGATGGCTCAACTTGGGATAAATACTGGGCCCATGCTATACATCCATAATTGTATGTATAAAATATAATTTATTTATCATAAATACGATATAGGTAGGTACTTCTGAAAGTTTTGACTATATTGTTTTGATTTAATACTTTAGGTTAAATATAAAAAACTAATAGAGAAATATATCGATGTGTTGATATAATTTACATCCAAAAAGGTTAAGAAAATATTTCGCCCATGTATGACTTTCCGGTTTCTGCATCCTAATTTAGGTACTATTCACGTATTTAGTTAACAATAATAAATAATATTACCTATTACCTACGTTCATAAAATAAATCTAATTTGTTTATAAATATGAAAATTATATTTTATACATTGAGCTGGAGTTCATGTATTTATTTATCTCACCCATAAATGGCTAATATGTATAAGTGGTATCACAAGACTAACGTTCGTAATTCCAACGATTGAGTAAAATATTTTAAATAATACTTAAATAATATTATATCTCTGACTTCTTAATATGAAGTAATAAATTTAAATATGCACTATAATAATGATAAACCCAGTGGAATGGTGAACAACGTTTGTTTATTGCAATTGCTTAGCCCTAAAAATGTATGTTGAGATTAAAAATTAAAATTTGTGTGGATAAATGATTGTTAATTAATATAAACATTTTTCATATTAAATTATTAATGGTCTATGTTCTTTAATGAAAATTATAGTAAAATAACAGTTTTTGATTATATATTATGTTATAAAGGTATGGTGGGTCATTATTTAAATATTTTGTTGGGGGCTCAAATTATGCTTGAGCCACTAGATACCTATACATCTTTTCTTTTTTTTTTTTACTTGCTAGGTATTACCTAGTACTAACTTAGTCCTCGATATTGATGTTCATTGTACAATGTTATTTTAACTTAACTATTCACTTTATATCTATACCAATAAGTTAAGACCATATATTATTTAGAAATAAATATAAGAATTTTTTCACTATTATTTCCCATTAAATGTAAGAATAAGCAATAAAATAAAAATATCTTGGCATGTCGTTAGAATTTGGCCATCATGTCAATCTGATTAATGAATTTTGTGTCTGATAAGGAATAATATCTTTTAGTTAAACAAGATTTATAATAAAATAAAAATCTAAACTATACTTATAATTAGTTTTGATTTTTATAATACCTAATCAATGATTATTTTTACAAAATAGGTCTTGTAATAACTATTATTAAATTCTTTATACAATTTATAAATAATATGTAACAAATATTAGTTAACCATTTAAATGTTATGTCTATTAAGTTTCCTGGTAAATAATAGACAAAAGGTTGAAATAATGTAATAAATTCATCATTGTTAAGTTATAGGTAGCTGCATTAAAAATATATTGTTAGAAAAATCAATGTATACATAAATAACGATAAATCCAAACAATAATATTGGTAACTAAATATTAAATACAAAATATCTTAAGAATTATGATACGTTATTCAAAATAAGAAGTTTCCCAAAAACATATTTATTATCAATATTTTAAAATGATAAATATAAAGAATTCTTTGATGTTTCATTTAATCACAATATAAAACCCTGAAAATTTAAAAGTAATACAATCAATGTTTTTTGAAAATTAAATAAATACTATGTGAATACAAAAATAAGTATACACAAAAATTAATTTGTTTTATTCTATTAAAAATAAATTAATAACTAATAACTAATAATAATAATAAAAATAAAATACTGCCATATTTAAAGTTACACTTTTTTAATGTATACTTTTACAAAGTAACACAGAAAATGATTAAGTACAAAATTGTTTTTTTTTTTTGAGCAGTCAAAAATATGTAAATATTTATCAAGTTATCACTAATTCAGTCATTGAGAAATAATTGACATATTAAAAAAATCACAAATTTTAGTTACAGGTGATATTGTTTTGTATTAAAATATGTATATCCTTGTAAATTGTATTAATGAATATATAATACAAACTTTGCCGTGAAGTTAAAACAAAAATTAACAATTTCAAGAATCTTCAAAATACAAAAATATAATTATAGGCAAGTACTTTGGAAATTACTATAATGAACAAAAAAAAAAGAAATAAAACCATGCAATAGTTTACAAATAAAGTTTAATCGCATGCTAAATAAAAGAGAATTAATAATAAAATAATATTAAAGTAATTTACATATGAAAATAATGTATTATAAAACAGAATATAAAAAAAAATTAGTTTTTAATCTCAAAAAAATATGTATTATTAATTCAAGAGTTAAATATTCCAAATATATTTGTTCAGTAATTGATTACTTAAGTTTTATAATTATTTAGCACAACAAATGAGAACTGCTAAGATCTTTATCATTTTATCAGTCATATGAAAAAAAGGATAATAATAATCAGTTAAATAATTAATAGTCATAATAATTTTGGCAACTGGCTGCATATTCTAAAAAAGACCACAATCTTTGAGATTATTTTTGATGATCACATCAGTTACTGCATCAAAAACGAATTGTATGTTATTTGTGTCAGTGGCGCAAGTAAAATGAGTGTATATTTCTTTTTGGTCTTTTCTTTTATTTAAACTTTCAAATTTCATTTGTATATAAGCAGCTGCCTCTTCGTAATTATTAGAACCTAAAATTAAATTTGAAATTAATAAATAGGGATTTGTGCCATTTTATCATATTATATATATTTAAAAACAAAATATTACCCATGTATTCCGGGAAACAAGAATTTAGTGGACTTCTTCGAATTTTTTCTTCAAATAAATCTTTTTTGTTCAAGAATAAAATGATCGATGTGTCAACAAACCATTTACTATTACAAATTGAATCAAATAATTTCATGGATTCAATCATTCTATTCATTTCTTCATCTTCTGCTAGTACTAAATCATAACCTAGCAATAGAAACAGTATAACGTTATAGCTAAGAATAAGTACAAAGGTGTAAAAGAGATGTATGTGTTATTATAACCTGATAAAGCTACACAAAATATAATAGCAGTAACGCCTTCAAAACAATGAATCCATTTTTTTCTCTCTGATCTTTGTCCACCGACATCAAACATTCTATATCAAATAATTAAATATTTTATTGAAATACTTGGATAATATTAAAGTAATTAACAATATTGATGGTATCATTAAAACATAATAGTTATTAATACTACTTATTAAGAAACTATACAAACAAAGTAACCATAAAAATGAATAATATTTTTTTTTTTAAAGTAAGCAGGTATGCAATACAAATGTTTTTAAATTCAAACTAATTTATTAAATAAATTAAAAATATTAATATTTAAATTTTATACTAAAATAAAAATATTTAGTTGTACTTTGGCATTCTAAAATAATTTTTACATGTGTAATGTATATTGCATAGGTATAAAATGTACACAAACGTTTTATGGCAACAGCAACAAGATAATTTATATATTATAATATAATGTGGTTATATATAATAAATAGCAATTTCCAAACTGTGAGACGCAAGCATATTGCAAGGAAGGTGCAAGGTAAATATTGATACTTTTAGATCAACGATAATTTTGTCAAAATATTTATCTAATAAAAATCCAGTGTTATCACGTCGCCCGAGTATTCTCGAACCATAAATATATTATATTTTGTCTGATAATTGCAGTAGTTGTTTATTTTAAAATAATTTTTGTTATACTAATTAATATGTATAGCTGGATTTTTGTTATAAAATTAAAAATTTTTGAATATATTCAAATAATATGAAATCGTAATTTATTTAATTGTAGGAGGCGTGGTTAAATTGTTTGTTGATAACTATTAACATGAATATAAAAGTATTGAAAATATTGAAGTTTTATGTTTGAAATATGCACTTATATTGATAAATTTCTGAAAAAAAAATATGTAACCTTTTTATACACTATATTTAAACTGTATTATTTACTTGAAATTCAATCCCTTAAATGAAAAATTTGTTTCAATGATGCCAGTTGTCTTTACTCTTGTTCGTAACACATCCTGTTGTGTAGGTACATAATTAGGTAAAGATATTCTATCCAATGCATTTAAATAATAAGCAGCAGAATCGTTGAGTTGATACTCTCTTGAACGCAAAAAGCATTCTTGTACACCAGAATCTGCCCATAATCTTTTCATAAGTTTAACTAGATCTGGAGTCAATTCACCTTCTTCAGTTGAAATAGCTAAAGAAAAAAATTGACGGGCATTTTCCTAAACAAAAAATTAATTCACATTTTTTAATTAATATCAAAGTGAATGTTATTATAATATTAATGGGCTATTTTGACTTTTATTTACCGTTCTGCTAGGATCTGAAAAATCAATTCTTAAAATTCCCATTGCTCGTATGATTGCCATTAAACTTTGAATTGTATTGCTAAATACTACAGGTCTATATTGTTCACATTCTTCTTTAGAATAACCTGTCTCATGAATGATTTTCATTTGTTTTACAATAGTACTTTTCCCAGATTCACCAGCACCTTTTATATAAAATATATATGTTAATTAAATATAATATAAAAAATATACATTAATTAAATATTATATTAGATATAAAATATAAAGTAAATATTATTTTATTTTTAATTTAAGAAAACTACTTTTTTATTTACCATTTTCATTTTTATACATAGAATTGCATGGAATATAATGTAATTTATAATCTAAAACATTGTTCTATTAACATGTGACTAGCTTAGCGATTAGATAACCTAAGTTTTTTAATTATTATCATTAACTGTATTTTTATGCAAGAAATAATATTTTAAATAGTAAAATAAAAAACAAAAGATAAGTTTAAATTTGTTACAATTTTTTTTCTGTTCAAATTTCAGGTTAGGATAAGAAACACATTACTGAGGTTACATGCAGTATCTTTATTTATAGTAGCTTATTGAATACTTTTTAATAAATGAAAGATCGATCACAGTTAACAAATAATGATTCAAAATAAGATAAATTTAAGTTAATATAGGTACAAGGAATAGAAAGAATAATTTATATTTACCTATACTTTTGTACAACAGTAGACCTATTATACCTACTTTAAACAGACAAATTCTATTGAAATACTTATTTCAATGTACAATGAAACCTTTGAACAGTGGGCACTCTCGGTCACCAAAATTTTGTCTACTATTCAGAGGTACATTTTTGAAATGCATGAAGAGTAAATGTATTAAAGGAAAAATATACACAATGTTAAATTTAATTATAGTATTTAAACAATTGACGAATTAGTCAAATAAAATATAAATGAATACTACTGTTAACATTTAAAATATAATATAATATCAACATAATACCCAGTTTCCTTTTAAAGAAATCACAAAATCAAAATAGTGTGTAAGTGTCAAATGGACCAGTATAATGGATGTGTTCAATTTAATTTCATTGTTATATCATTTTACATAAAATTATGGTAAATGAAAGATTAATAAGAAATCTTATATTTAATTTTTCAAGTACCTTAAGCCAAAAAATGTTGTCAACGTTTAAAGAAAAAAGATTGAAAATTCTAATCTATAAATGGCTGAAAAAGAAAATATTTAGAAAATTATTTTAGATACCTGAAATGTGACATAAATATAACATAACATAACATTTCAAGTATCTATAGTTATTTATTTTTGAGTTATACTAAAAAAGTAAAATACTGGAGTTGTGTAAAAAATGTCTGTTGTTCCTGGTTTTTTTTATTTTAAATAGGCATCCGCTATTCAGAGGTTATTAAAGGAGTTTTTATATTGGAAAGTATAGAAAATGTCTCCAAGAAATTGTCCACTATTTGAAGGTGTCTGTTAGGGAAGGTTTCACTGTATATTCAATTAATAAACATGTAACTAGTTGGAGATTAAATTTATAAAAATAAGAATTAATACTATACATAAATATTTACTATAATAAGAAGTATAAAATTCAAACTTATAATTTGAAAATTGTATGTTAAGTTCTTCAAAAGATTTTCTTACAAAAATTAAAAAAAAAAGTTGAACTCAATTCCCAATAAATACTTTTTATGAGCGACTGATGTTTCAATTTTGACAAGTTTGAATTTTTATGTGTGAATTAACAATTTAACATCAAAACATTTTAGTTTATTTGATTAAACTCAAAATGTATAAATTTTAGAAACTTGAAACATGGTACTATTATTAAAATTAGTGATGTGAGATTTGTAGATTTAACAAAACAATTTTAGACAATAAATTATTTTTGCCATTCCAAAATAGAGTGAAATCTGAAGTTTTTATATTTTTTATCAATAGATTCAGACTGTGTAGTAAATACTACTGCAATATGTATATATATTTTTATAAAATAATAATGACTAACAATTGATTAAAAATTATGATTATAATTTTTATTTAATTTTATAGTAACAAAGGAATTAAAAACAATTGTTTTTTTCTATATTTTTCTTACCTTCTTTTCATAATATTGTGACAATATTTGTTAAAGAATCGAATGGATATAGATATTATAAACTACTTATATACATTAATGTTTAATAGAAATTTACCAAATAACTATAACTTTACTGGTAAAATTGAGTTCATATAAATTACAATATTTATTTTTTTACATAAAACTTACATCACTAATTTTAAATTATCATTTTCTATACTTATGCAGTTTTCATAATATTTAGACTAATTTTGTGATTAATGCACATGGAAATTTTCAATTTTCCATTTTTTTTTTTTTTTTTAAATTGTTAATAAAACATTTGAGGTTCATTCAAAAATCTTGACAATTTAATATAAAATAAGTACCACATAATTTATTTGTATAAGCATTTGAAATCCAAAATCACGAAATATTGAAAATTATTTTGAAGTTAATTAAGTATAAAACGTACATTTTTTATAGTAAGGAATGAAAATTAAATATAGGTATACAAGGTTTATCATAATTTAAACTGAAACTTAAAAATTTAATAGTTATATAACAATGATTTTTTTATTGACAATTCAAATATAGATGAAATTTATTGTTATTTAAATAAAGAATAATAATATTAGTTATTTTGTTGTAATTAAAAAATATTATTAGTAGGGACATGAAACTTTTATGTTGGTATTACACACATTATTATATTTATTTACCAAATTTTGATAAATCTAATTAAATTTTCAAATAGCTTAGATAAGTTTTAAGTTATTGCCTGTTTGTATATATAGTACAATTCTATATTAACTCATAAGTTAATAATAATGATATTAACTATACCTAAGTATAATATTATAATGTAATAATAAAATAAAAATGTTTTTAATACTAATTAAATTATCTACCGTATTACTAATATTAAAATGAATTACCAACTTATAATAATATGAATAATAAATAAATAATATCCTTAGAAAAATAGGCTGATAGACTACTTCTAATATTACAAGTATATATAAATAATTTATTTTTCTATTTTTAATACAATAGGTTGAACTTATTTGTGTTAAGATCATAGCAGGTACCTATTACTATTATATCATTAATTATATTTTACTCCTAACACGTTTGGAAAGAATGAGGACAAAAATACGTTGAAGTTCGCACAGATGCAGTCACATGGCTTGTAATGACGAGTAACAATATATACTGACCAATAATTATAGCGCTTCAATCAGACAGCAGCTGCATGAACTTTTACAAACTTCATTGGAATACAGTATAATAGGTATAACTAATATTATCTTTAATATGAACTCAATATTAAATAATATTACTATTAATTTATAAGTATGTTAAAACAATATATTGAAACACTGTTAGAATAACATATGAAAAACATTAAATTAAATCAGTAAGAATTTTGAACCAAAAAAAATTATTACATAAATATTTAGTAGACATTTTAAGTCTGATTTTTTTTGTTTTTAAACTAAGAATAAAAATAGTTTTCCATTACATATTAACTTTGTCAAAAACTGATTAGCGTAGGTCAAGGTGTACATAAATATAAATCCATGGCAATAAATTGTTTAATTTTTTGTGTTAGAAAAATATAGAAGTATCCGAATTTCAACATAATCTTTGGTTTTTTTTTAAATATTAAGAATATTAAATGAGATTTAATATTTTTTATTTTAATATTTTCAAAACCCGCACCTATAATTAATGTAGCAATACAAAAATTACTTGTAAAAGATTTAAAAGATTTCCAAAAAATAAATATTTTAGAAAAAATCTGGTTCCAAGAACATATTCAGTATATAAGACTACAACACATGTGTATACTTATTTTTTAAATTTGTGCTCTCTTAAAATAATTAGATATCTTATCTTTATTTTGATATTTTGACAATTTACAAAAAAAATACCTACTTGTGTTTAATTCTACTATGTTAAGTATAATATCTCGAAACCGCTTGAAACTTAAGAATAGCTAGTACCCAAGTACTTAAGATTAGATACACATTTGCATAAATATAATACAGAAATCTTTACTAGTATTCCACAATGTGTTCATGTTAGCTTATATTTTGAAAAATATGAACCTTTAAATTTTAGTTAACATAATACATATTATTTTTCAGAAACTCCCCCTCCCCAAATAATAACGTTGCCACTGTGTTTACATTATGGTTAAATAAATAAATTTATATTACTTACTAAAAATATATAAATCATTAAAAAATATAGGATAAGTATTAAGGTTAATTTACTAAACGCCTACACGAAACTACCATCATATGTCTACTGCAATATTTGCACGAAACAAAATATAATCAGACAATGACAGATTTCTACTCACCTAACAATAACAGCTTTACTTCTCTAGCCGCTTTTTCGCCGTCGGCACGGAGCGTCTTGTCGATCTTTTTCGATCTCTCTACCGCCTCTTTCTCACCCGAACTTATCGTACACCCCATCGTAAACGAAAAATGAATGTCGCAAAAGACAATTTCAAAAAACCGTACTCAACCAAATCAGATAAAACGTGCGTCGTACGAACGCGGTACGCACGGTAACGGATATAAAATGGTTTGAACTTCTGAAATTAAGAAAATGCCGACCGTCAAATCGTGAAAACGATAAACAACCAAAAACAAAACGCGAACAAACGAGGAGCGAGGACGGCGTGTGAAAAAAAAACAAAATAATAAATATACAATTCACCGAAAACGATACTACACACTCCGTGATTACTGATTACAGTTTGTAACAGTCGCCGTGCATCGTGATGTAAACAGTCGTTATCGTGGTGCGTTTTCGACCGATGCGTCACCGTTGCGACTACGCGAATGACGCCATTATCCATTTGATATTTTTTTCGGTTTAAATAATAATTACCTATTAATTATTTAAATTATTATATTACTCTTTGTAGTGTCCTATGGTATCGCTGTGGTGAACTGCATAAACATTACAAGTTATTGTATTATTTAATTTCCCCTTAATCATTAACCAAAGCGTTACGAGTTGCTTTCCGTCTGAATAGGCAGCCGAGCCACAAAAACCTCTCTACTCTAGAACTCTAGATAAATACCTCCATTCGCCAACATGAGCCATGAAAACGTGGGTATTATTTATATTTTTGTCGGTGATATTTTTCTCCTATTCTAATATTCTATACTTCAATATATAATAATTAATATGTATTGTAATTTGTAACTCGGAGAAGTCTGCTCACGGTTCACTACTCAGACAGCACTCGGCAGACATTCAGAATGTCAGAGTCAGACCAATATAGAATATATCAACGGTTCCTAAACTGTTAAGCGAGATGTAAATATTGATATTATTTAATGTTGTTTTAATATTTCAAGGGAAGTGTGATTAAATATTTTTATTTTTGGAGATGGATTAACTAAAAAAGTATGGGAAACCGCTGAATCTGAAACATACCAAATATCCAAACAATAAATATGTTTCAGGAAATCTGGCAACGTCGTCTAAGTGGTTTGCCCTATCCCCTCCAACTACCGCGGTAGTATGGGCACCGAAACCGTAATACTAGCAATTCGTAACGCTGAGCTACCTACCTCCAATTACTATATTTTCTTTGTCTATACTCTATGACTACCATGGTCGTTACGAAAACAAACGCTCATTTCTCGAATAGTCATTACTAAGGTGGATATTATATGTCCATCTTGCGCCTTACACCTTTGCGTTATCACTAATCACTCTTTGGTCAATGCCTAGGTAAATGAGGATAGTCATTCCTCATTCGTTAGAGCTTACTAGCTTAGCCCGTCTAGCATCCATATTCTGTTGCTTAACGGTTAACTGCTTGGAGGTACACTCAATTTTTGTGTAGCGTTGAAAGTTTTTGATTGAATCTCCCACAATCGCAGCTATTTAATCAACCGATAACGCGTAAATGTGTGATTTTTGACGAGGTTCCGGGGAGAAAAATTGCGCGAATAATCAGAGGTGTTCATATTTCTTAAAATCGCATTTCTTATCATTTTTTATAGAAATTATAACGTGATATTGTCATACTCTGTGATGATATATTGATTTTATTATTTATTTCAGTTACAAGAGAACTTTAAAGCGACATTCAATTACTTGTGGCTCCAAGGAATCCAAAAATATTAATGCGTGTAATGCACTGATTTGTCATGTAATAAGTCATTTACAAACAAAACTATTTTTTAGATTTCAAAGAATGGAAATTAAAACTGGAAGATGATAATTTATATTTTTATACGTTAAACGCTCGTAAGACAGTCGGACAGAATAAGTACATAACATATCTGGATTGTGATCGAACCGGTAATTTCCAAAGTAAATTAATAGGTGTCTGTAAAATAATAATTCAAGGTGCAAACAAAATTGGATCTACATGTCCATCATCAGTGGTATGAATTTAAAATGTTTTTATCTTAACGTTTCGTTCTTTTTTTACTCAATATTCTGTTTTAATACTCAAATATTAGTAACAGAAGACAAAACTGTATGTGTAGAGTTTTGTAGTACTCATTTTGGCCATAGTATGAATCTTAGTAGATATAATTTAACACCTGAAGAAAGAGCCATGATTGGAGGTAATCCTACTTTACACCATTTATTATTGAAAATGTGAATAAAGGACAAGTGTTACTGGGTTCCTGTACTATATAAAACCTGTTTGTTTTTTAAGTAATAATATATCTCCTTATAGTTGTCAGGTTTGGAATCATTATTTAACTTCTCTGTCCTGGAACAACAGAAAAAATTTTAAGTTATATAATATATTATATTGTACATTAAATATTTGTTTGTGTCCATATTATAAATCACATTAAATAAAAATATTTAAAATATATTAATTATATTACTAAAGGTTATAGTTAATAAGCTACTAGTAAGTATGATCGTTGGAAGTATGTATGTTTTGTAGTTTTCCTAATACCAACCCTTTCTTCAGAGATTTTCTTACGTTACTTTTTATTCTACCACTGAGTAATTCAACTTTTCTTTTTTTGGTCACAAATCTTTTCTGTTAATCTATATTCTTATTTACAGGTTTCTTATTTTTTTCTATTTCTATTATTTTCCTTGTAGTATTTGAAGTAAGGAACTGCTATGTCTATTCATTTCTGCAATTTCATTCTCGGTTATTTCACTTTTACCTGCATTAAGGGACGATAATACTCCTATTCCAGTATTTAATTGGTTTTTTATTTGAATTAACTGTTCATATTCTTTGTCCGTATTTGTTTTTACTATTAGATTTATTTCTGCAGCAGGAACTAGAATTTATTTTTATTTTTTACACAAATTATTTTGAGTATTTGATAAAGAAAGAATAGCATAGGCATGAATATGCTTGCATATATTTAATTTAATTATGTTATCACTACATTCACAAGTATAATTATGAATGCATATATTACACTTGTGACAGTTAGTACAACTAATCGACAGTCTTCAGTGTTACACACATTTATAGTGTGAATTACTTCATATGACATGTTTGTTTCTTTAGCAGATATCTTCCATCAATTACTTTAATAGTTACAGGGTTTATTTATACTCCAATATTATGGCCCTTAATTACATTTTTTTCTTTAGCAGTATATTTATTTCTAACCAATTTAATAAACCTCTCAAAAATGTTATTTCTTGTGAATTTTAGAAGCGCATATATACAGGTATCTAATCGTTTATTTTTTTTTACCTTGTAAATAATATTTTAAGCACTTATGCACTGACTTCAAGTTGTTAATACCACAGTTTCTTCAGTGGCCGTATATCCACTGTTTGATTATTCAAGTAATAACAATTAAAATATTCACCAAATTGAACAGTATCATCATCATCTATTATTTCAGCCATAAATCCATTTAGAAGTTCTGTAAAAATAATTTCATTTGGTTCTTGATGCATCACTCTTAATGATTTATAAATTAAGCACTTCTTTTCAGGAGTTCCTCCTATTTTGATTGAATATTTCTTCTCCTAGATTGATCCACATACCAGGAAATCCGTTTCCAAATTCATCAATAACCAAAATTGTTGTTAATCGAAGGCTATATTTAATTGTAAAATTGGTACAATAAATACATATTTTTGAGTTTGAAAAGGTTCCAAAACAATATCACGTTATAATTAGTATAAAAAATGTGATTTTAACAAATATTGTTAAGAAATGTGAACACCTCTGATTGGTCGCGCAATTTTGCTCCCAAGACGCTTGTGATTTTTGAATTTTTTGTCCGCCAACATAGTATAATAATATCACGAGTTTTTGTATGTTATAGTTCGTTTACACAAAGACGAACATAACCTTACCAGTAAACTCATTTTCTATTTGTCTAACATTTCGACAAGAGTCGAATCTTTGTCTCCAGACTCACACTTTTTTCCTTTCTGATCTATAATTGTTTTCTTTCTTTTATTGCTTTTACATAGTAATTAAAGTTTTATTCTACTACTGGAATTGAGTGAAGGTAAAGTATTTAAATTAATTTTATTTATACTGTTTAAAAGTGCGAATACAAATGTTACAAAATATAACGTTAGTATCCAGTGGCGTAAATTGCCCTCAATATCTGATGGCGCAGAGAAATATTTTAATTTCTAGCCCACCAATAGTTCAATAAATTTCCTTGTCATATCAATAATTTATTTTCTTCTACAAAATTTTTTTTTTTTTAATTTATAGATAAATATTGAATTATTTTGATTGTAAACATTTTTATGTATATTTAAACATATTTGTTTTTCTCGAACGTAAAAACCGTGGCGGTAAAATCGTTGATTGTTCGGACCTAACGGCGACAATACCGCAGTGTGGCGAGGCAGTTTTGTGCGATCGTATCTATTGTGCTGTTTTAAGTTTTGTTTTTATATCGGTTTTATCGGTTTCCAATAATTTGAAGATGCCAAAATTAAAAATCTGGTCGAATCGAATTTATAGTTATGTGGCTGAATTTGGTGAACATATATTTGCATCCGATGGAGGTGTTTTATTTTGTAAAATGTGCGAAATAAAGGTAAACAGTGACAAACGTTTTTGCGTGACTCAGCATTTAAAAACTGAGAAACATGCTCGAGCCGCTAATCGTCAAGCTAAAAAAAACAGTTCAACATAATCGCTTATTACGACTCCATCATCACGAAAATCTGATTTTAACAAAAATTTATGCAAAGCATTGTTAAAATCAAATATTTCTTTAGAAAAACTAAGTAACACCCATTTTCGATCTTTTCTGGAAAAGTATATAAATAAAGACATTCCTTCCGTGTCTACGTTGAGAAGAACCTATGTCGAAGACTGCTACCATGAAACGATGGACAAGATAAGAGATGAGGTGCAAAGTAAAAAGATTTGGGTGTCGATTGATGAGACGATAGATTCAGAAGGACGATATGTTGCGAATGTTATAATTGGCACGTAACCGAAAGATGAGCCTGGTAAAATTTTTTACTTGCCTCTGAAGTTCTGGAAAAAGCAAACCATACTACAATCAGTAGACTTTTCAACAAGGCACTTTTTTCATTATGGCCGAAAGGAATACAACATGACAACGTTATTTTGTTTGTTACCGATGCAGCACCATATATGGTGAAAGCTGCAAAATCTATACAGGCTTTTTACTCCAAAATGATACATGTAACCTGTCTGGCCCATGGTCTACATCGAGTATGTGAAAAAATTCGAATAGAATTTCCTAAAGTCGATGAACTTATATCCAACATGAAAAAAGTATTTTTAAAAGCACCAGCTCACATTGAATTATTTTGACAAGAAGCCGCTGATACACCATTGCCTTCACCAATTATAACACGCTGGGATACCTGGTTGAAAGCTGCCATGTATTATTCTGAGCATTTTGAAACAATAAAAAAAGTGGTTAATATGCTTGATTCTGATGATGCCGTGGCAATTGAAAAAGTAAAAAAAATAATAAGTGATACAAATGTTCAATCAAATTTAATTTTTATTCAGACAAACTATGGTTTCTTATCTTTGGCTATTACCCGTTTAGAAACTCGAGGAATACTTTTAAATGAAGCAATTCAATACAGTAAATAATGTCATTGAGAAATTAAAAGGAATTAAAGTACCAAAAGGCGTTATAATTTACAATAAATTGAATCAAATTATCGAGAAAAACGAGGGGTTTAAAACACTGTTAAAAATTTCAAAAATCATGTCAGGAGAAGAAACAATAACAGATGGCCTTCCAGAAGATCTTCAAGTAAATGACTTCATACATTTTAAATATGCGCCAATTTCTTCTGTTGACGTAGAAAGAAGCTTTTCTCTTTACAAAAATATGTTAACTGATAATCGCCGTTCATTTGTGTTTGAAAATTTGTCAAAATCTTTAATTGTAAATTGTAATTCTTAAAATAAAATTCTTGAAATTCTTAAAATAAATATATATTATATACTAATTAATATATTATTTTAATTATTTATATTAATTAAATTGCGCATATTTTCCACATCTTTTAATTGTTATAACGAAAAAAACTTAAATGCATATTTAGCGCATATTTTAAAGATTTTAAGCGCATATTTGCATGCATATTTTGATAGTTTTTAATGCATGAACTTCGGGCCCTACTCATGAGTATAATTCAAATACTTCAAATAATTCATATTGTAATAAAGAACAGTTGTTGAAACATATTATTAGCAAAGTACACAAAAATAGCTATGATTTTTGGAACATGGAGAAACATATAATTGAAATGTTTGAAGACATACCTAACAATCAGGGTAAGAACTATTATATTGAATTGGGACTGAGTTCTATAAATTTTAGTTAAATAATAACAGTAAGTTTGCTAATTTAGTAAACACAATTTCTCTGCTGAATTATATTGGATCGAATTTGATATTTTTGACAAGCTAAATAAGCTATACAGTAACTAAATACACAAGTGCCAATATGATTCTTTAGTTTTTCAAATAATCGTATATATATATATATTATACTTATAGATAATATACCATTTTAATAGTCATGGTTTAATCCAATTTTATAGTAGAATTATTAGTAGATTATTTAAAATTTATGTGAATAAACTCCTTGGATGTGTAAATAAACAAATCTATGAAGACATTCCATTTTTCTCTACTCCTTTTTATTGAACTGGAACCATGTCTATTTTCCTCCAAATATTAAGATCATACTCTCATTTTTAAGTGTTAAAATTATTTTTATTTTATTTATGAAATTATAACATTCCTATGATTAAAGGGATTTGATACTGACTTTTTCGAAAATTCAATATAGTAAAAGAAAATTGTATGATCATGTAATTTATGTCAATATGTGTGTGTAGTAAGTAGTTATTAGTATGTTTGACTGTATAAAATATATATTTGAATGTTCCTTCTAAGCCTATATTACTAAATTTATTTCGTGATATTTTTGATGTGAAACAAATAATGAAATATTTAATTAATGAACATTAATACCTATTTTCAACAAAATGTACTTTTAGTTTATTATAAATTGAAATAATTTTAATTTTCAGAGTTATTAAATAAAAAGTTTATTTTATTACACATAAATTATCATTCTCAATATGAAGAACAGTATTATTTTCCTGCTGAAATAGCAACACTAGAATTTAATTTAAAAAATGGGCTTTTGTGCACTTATCATCAAATTATTGGTATTAGTAAGTATATTAAATGTTATAGTAATGTATTTATAGGTCCCCTAGCGCAGACTCATATTAGATAATAAAAATTATTAATAATTAAATACTTCATTAATGATGTATCAAGTTTTTTTTTATCATATGTTTATTTAAAGTAAATGTTAAAAATAATGTTATTTTTTACATGTTATCTGTATCATGGCTGTATTTACATAATAATATGGTATGCAGGAAACTAACAAATTACACTTATATAAAAATATTCTTAAATTATCTTGAAAAATCTTTGGTCCTTTTTAAAATAATTATTTTATATTGCTTTAACAAAGAACATAAAATGTACTTTTTGTATTATATTTTTTTTAATACAGTAAAAAAGTAAAGATTTATGTTGATAAGCGATTATCTAGAAATAATGTTCTAAAAGCTGTAAATAATATACACTTTTTGTTTCATTTAAATTATTTTTTTGAACAATACTTGTAATAAATACAAAGATTTACTTTTTTATCTTTGTTTATTTTTAAGTAATATAATGCCAAATGTAACTACTTCATAATTATATAAATTGTTGATTCTAATTATATCAAAACTTCTATTATTGAAAATAATAGCCACTAACATCTTTTTTTGTTTAATCGATCGTGTGCTTACTTAAATTTTCCACAGAAATTTATTTATTTTTTGATTTACTGTTGAAGGGTTTGAAAAAGTTTGAGAATTCTCTCTCAGAGTTTTTCACAATAATTTCAGATATATTTTCTTGATATAACATAAGCTGGTCATTTTTCTCTGAGATACATGTATTTTTTTTTATTCTGTTATTAAATTTATACACAATAAAAAACAAATTTTTCTTCAAACATACTTATGATCTCTATACTAGATAGTTTATTAACTTATTAATAAGTAAATCATATGGAACTAAAATGCTTTTCTTTAAAAAAAAAAAATTAACTCAATTTATGTTTATAGCTAAAATTTGCCCAAAAGGTTATAGGTATGAGAGTATTTTCTGATCAATTTCATCAAATTAATTCTTAGGATGAATATTGGGATGATTAAAAATATATTTTTAGAATTTTCAACATTTCTTAAGGTAAATGTAATAATTATAAAGAAAGTTTTCAACTTTTAATTATATTACTTTAGGGTAGAATAATGAATCATACGGATTTAAAAGAAGGCACTTTGGACTTACCATATTTATATACTGCAGAAGAGTCAGAAATGAGTGACCATATGATAAAAACTAAAAAAAAGCTTAGAAAGACTATACTCTATAGCTTTTCCTGAAGGTAAATCAAATTAATATAAATTTATTACTATCACCTCCATTGCAGAATATTATACTATCTACAGTGCAGTCTAATTGCAATTGTTAACATTGTAAGAGTTAATTTTTTGATAAAATTTTTTTAAATTAATCTTAAGTTTATATATTTTATCCTATATATTGTACTTAAATTTATACTTACTTAAACGAAAGCAACTTAAATAATATATTATGGTATAATGTCCTCCAATGGCGACGCGAACAATTTTAATTTGTGGGACACATTGGTGTATACTAATGTGAAATAATACTACTAAATCTATGAACTATAGTTATCAGGTATAATTAATCCAGGGCTATTAAAAAGCAAAAACTGCCAACTTTGATATTTTTCAGCCACCACCCACCAAATTTTTGTCTGGGACACTTGTCCCAAAAAATCCCAGTCGTGTCGCCACTGACATCCTCTTAAGTAATAAATCTGGTTCTTTTAATAAGTATTTAAAAACTATTCCAAATAATAGTAAATTAAAATTCATATTATAAAAAGTGATTTTTTAAGCATTTACACCCCATGTGTATGCTTAAATTATACATATATTCAAATTCTAATTTTTGGAATTTTTAAATGTAATTAAAGACAATATTTTTGAGTATTAAAACCAAAGTCGGTATCGCCTCCATAAATGTTGTGATAAATCTATGTACTCGAAAATATTGTCATTAATTACATTTAAAAATTCCAAAAAATTAGAATTTAAATATCTGCATAATCTAAGCATAAAAATGGGTTGACCATGTTTAAAAAAATTACCTTGTATATATTTATAATTTGTCATTCTTACAATTTAATTACATTATTTGTTTAAAATCATCAATGATTCTTAACTAAAATATACTTGATAATTCTATTGTTGAAAAACATTTTGTCTATATACATGATGAATATAGCTATAATCTTAAAAATGTTTACCACCTAATCATAGATATTAAACATCAATATAATACATTAGTCATTGATGTAGTTTAGATAGGATTAATAAACAACCATGATAATAATTTATTTAATTATTAATGTGTTTATTTAAAGGTATCTGTATTATATAAATAATTACAAAATTACAAATGTTTTATATAGTAATATGATTTCTGATTATTATATTTGATTTTTTGTTTTATTTTAATCTAACTTCTTACTTAAATAGTTTTTTTTAAATATTTATCATATTTTATAGTTGATGTTAAACGTTGTGAGTCTACATTCAAAATAGGAACTGCTGAGCAATTATTGTTGGAAGTAAAAAAAAAAAATGAACCTACCATTGAAACAAGAAAATTCAATTTTTGAACTTGTTTTACAAGGTGATTTCTATGAAGAAGGATTTGGTTGTATGGTAAGTGTTATATTGAGTATTATAAATTTACATAATAAAATGTATTTTTAAATGAATTATATAATAAATTATATCTTCTTAAAAAACTAAAAACGTATGTTTGCATTTGATTTAAACTTATTTTGATCCATAGATTTTTTAAATTAATTACAATTTAAACAGTTCACTTTATTTTTAAATACTATATTTAAAAAAATAAATCTACATGTTCTATGGTATAAAATACAAAGAACATGGTATTCTCAAGTAGTATCTTTCAAATACTTAAAACATGATTCCCATTCAAATAAAATATATGTCAATATTTTGGTTATCATACATATAATTATTTTTTATTTAGTATAAGTACTATTTAATGATTTATTATTGAATTCATAATATACACATCCATTATATTAATCTATTTATCAAGTAGATACACATAAAATCTTGTACATAGTAGATAGAATTTCCCAGTTTATTTTATAAATGTATATTTTATTTGTAGTATCATGAATTAAAAAATATTTCAACCAAATGTTCCAAAGCCCACATTCTTCAGTGGATGTCAAATATTTGTATTCACATAAATACATTTATTGATTTATACCTTGTACCTGGCAAGCACATGGCAGCTCGATTAAATGATGGAACGAAATTGGTAATGCTTACTTATTATTTATTACTTCATTAATATGTATTTCTACGAAACAATAATACATTATCCTGTGTATTTTTATCGTTTGTTTAAGATAATTGAAAATGCTCATTTGCCTCTCACATCAACAAAACTAAAATTAAACAGAAATGCTTTCCATGATGATATATTGCCCAACTCATGATATCACCTCAAACATAAGTAATATAATTAATTAAGTATACTTTTTAAAAAGAATTTAAATAAAAAAATTATAATAAATACAATTTTATAATTTTGTTGGTATTGTATTTTTTGTTATTTGCATAGTATCCAAACAACTCAATACCAACTATTGTTTTTTAAATGACAACACCTATTGGCTATTTTTAAAACCAGAAACATAACTATTTTTTGTTATGAATGTTGGTATTTATACTTTTTATTTCCAATAATCCGTTTACAAAAAGTTTTTTAATTTGTAACATGAATTTTTTTTAGTAACTCAGCTATAGTTTGGCTTCTATAATCACAACCTTAGATTATTAGGTCTGGTAATTAGCAAATGGAAGTAGTTTTCTTATTTGTAGTCAGGACCAGCTTGGTATTGCACTTGTGCTACCATCTAGTGTCTATGTTATCAATACTTTGTCAATTATTATTATAATCAATTTTTATTTTGTCATTATTACTGACTATAACTATTTTTTGAACTACCTTGGATTATTATTTATTAACTTCATGATTTACTATTCGATTTAAAAAAAGTATGACCAAAAATTAATTTAAACTAGGTGTACAATGTAATTAAAAATTGAAAAACTAATTTTAATTAAAAAAGAATTATCAACTACGCAATTAGCTTGATTTTCAGTTATGAAATTGACTCTATTATTAGACAAAGTATTTTTATACATCAGTGCATACTTCTTAAAAGTTGTTTCATTTAAATCAAATCCATGATAAATATTGTACTATTATTAACTTAATTAAAGTATTCTATTGGAAAAACAAACATATTACTTGGATGTTGTAGTTGTAATTAAATTATATTACATTTGCAACATTACGGCGTGCCAAGTCCATAGTTTCATCAATAGATTATAGGTATTGATAATATTACTAAAATTATGTACAATATATGTATATTTTTAAATCCTGATATACATAAATAATTTTTATACGATTTTATATGATACTAGACATTTTTTCATTTTCAGGATTCTTATTTAAATGATAAATAAAATGATCTAGTTTGAAGAATAGTCATTCAGTTGAAGTATTATGATGTATTTTAAATATATAATGTAATTACAGTGTAAACTCTTTATAATGAATCTGAAGGAACCAAGAAATTTCTTTCGTTTAAGAGTTTTTATAATAGAGAAGGTTTAAAAATAACAACATTTTAATTATTTATGTAAAAGGTCACTTTGATCATTCATTTTCAATTATTTTAGTTTTATACTTAATGTACTAATAACCAACTGAAATATATAACATTTAATTATTGATAATTATTCTAAATTATGCCTTTAACTGATTATTTGCCTAACCAAATTTTTTTTTTAAATTTTTACATTAGTTATAACTAAGATAAGTATAGATCAAACTTACCCACCTTTTGGGGTGACTTTGATTGCCTGAAAATGTGTATAAACATGGGTACAGTCATCATTTTGAGTTATTTAGTTTTTTTAAGTTTTGAGGTGACTTTAATCAGGTATCAAAAAAGTGCTATGAAATGGTACTTGTGCGTTATCGCGACTACTTCAATATATCAAACACATGATATTTTTGATACGTTTACTATAATAATACAAAACTACCTAAACTCCAAAGTTAATAACGCCAAAGTCAAGAATAATATGTAAGACAAACATTTAAAAGCAAACACCCACCCATTACATAATTAGTTTACATTTAAAGTTTGATCAATGTTTCTATAATACAATAAAATCATATTTTCTCCCAGATAATAATATAATATTTGCATGAAACTTTGTGGTGATGGGGACCCACCACTCGCCCACCAACAATTTTATATGTAGGACAATTATTGTCCTACAATAACAGTGTTAGGCGCCACTGCCCAAAGTTAATGTGACTAAGTATTATGATGTTATAGCTGTACTATCAAAGTCCACTACCCTAAAGGCTAAAAGTTACCCGATCACTCTACTGATATTGCCATAAGTGCAATTGTAACAACACTGGAAAAAATAGAATTAATTTACAAAATGCAAGATTAGAGTGGGACACAGGCATATGGCGTCGCTATAACCCATAATATGTGGTATTCACAATAACGCACAAGTACCCCTGTGGTTCAAGTAACAGTGATATCACATAGTCCAATGTTATAGTAAAAACATCATTCTCTACAAATTTGAATGTTGACTGTTCATAGACTTTAAACCATTTACTTGCAGTTCATCTTTTCTAATTTTTTTTATTACTATAACAGCATATTTAAATATAATGCCTTTAATTCTACTCGATTTCATTTTCCTTTATTAATTGATTCATACACTGATTGATTTTGCATGTCTTCATTTACAATTACTGTAGAGTATATATTATCAACAATTACCTGTCCTTGAACTTCTTCAGTCACCTCTTCTTCATTATCGTTAGCAGTGATACTTACCCCAGGTGCTATGCGTATGACGATGGACATGTAGATCCAATTTTGTTTGTGCACTGACTTTTTATTTTATGGACACCTATTGAACTACTTTGGAAATTACCAGTTCGATGACAATCCAGGTATGTTATGTTTTTATTTTGTCCGACAGTCTTACGAGCGTTTAACGTATAAAAACATAAATTATCATCTTCCAGTTTTAATTTCCATTCTTTGAAATTTAAAAAGTAGTTTTGTTTGTAAATGATTTATTACATGACAAATCAGGGCATTGCACGCTATTAATATTTTTGGATTCCTTACAGCCACAAGTAATTGAGTGTCGCTTTAAAGTTCTTTTGTAACTAAAATAAATAATAATATCAATATATTATCACCGCAGAATATAACAATATCATGTATGAAAAATGATAAGAAATGTAATTTTAACAAATATTGTTAAGAAATGTGAACACTTCTGATTGCTCGCGCAATTTTGCTCACGAAACGCTTGGCTGAAAACGAAAGCCTAATCACTGGGCCGTTTATGAGTATTCTTGTGCGGGGAGAAATGGGGCAAGTGCGACTCACGTTCTATCTTTGTTCATAATATATGAGAACCATCTACTTTATGAATTTTCTCTCCAATGTATGAATATTATTGTAATTTATTATTTATTTACATGTTTATTATTCATCACATTTGACTTGTTTTTAATACTTTTTAGTTTTTACATATTTACATATAATTTAATTTCTCTATACCAACTTTCAAAGTTGCAAAATAGTAGGCAATAAAACGTAAAATACGTAAATATTCAATTAATGAATGTTAGTCGCAAAGATCATACAAATGTTACATTGTTCAAAGTATACAATAATAACAAAGTAGCTTGGGATCAAGAATCACCAGTACATAATACAATAAACCAATTAAAACCATTAGAATACATTTGTTCTAAACACTTTTCACAGGATAATACCAAGTATTCACATACACCATCTGATGTACTTATGCTAAAGGTAAATTATAATATATATAAACACAAAACTAATTGGTGATATACCAACAACTGAATTATTTAGAAAAGAATTTTCTTTATTCGTACAAATTCCAATCAGTATAATTCGTTTGTATAGATATTTTTTTTTCCATTGGCTTATTGAAAATTATGAGTATTGATATCAAACGAATATTAATGCTTTGACACAGATAAAGTTTTCTTTTAAATTGTGAAAATTTACCATTTTTTAAATATTTTGAATCAGTATTTAAATATATAAATATATTATAAATTAAACATTTGAATTCTTCTCAAAATACATTAAAGTTGCATATATTAAACCTCTTAAGTTATGGATTTGTGACGTCTTGGTCATCATCTACCTCAGTGGTCTTCAACGTTTTGGACCTATGTCCCAATATTTTAGACCTACATTTTTCGCAACCCACGTAAGCTTTGTAGAAAAACAAATAAATCTAAAATTGATTAATGCTTTGTAGTATAGTACTAACTTATACTGTGATTTAATATCCTTATATTATAGAATATAAATTATTTTAAATGTATTTTCATTTATTTCACCTATTAAACTTAATTTTTATTTTAAAAAGAAGATTTATAGTGACCTAATTTTAAAGCTTATGCGACCCAAAAATAGGTCGCGACCTACCGGTTGAAGACCACTGTAATGTAGAATCTACAACAACAGTGCACTCTGTGCACACATAATAATTAACAATACGTTTACAATGAGTGGAACTGTAAATTAAATGCAATAAATTCACTTAAAAATATATTTGAAATCTAAAAAAATTCACTTTAAATTTTAAAAATATAAAAAATTGACGTTTAATTAAATAATTTATAAGTAGCTATATTAATTAATATTTATGTTCATATTAATTTTAAATAAATACAAATTATGCATAATAGCTTATAGAAAATGCATTACTAATATATAAAAATAGTTAATACTTTAATTGCCTTATTTTATTGGAGAATAACAAATCAAATTAAGTATTTACATACTTATACTTATATCTACAGACTACAACTTGTGTAAAATATGTTAAAATAAGGATTATATTTAAACAAATATAAATACGGCGTATATATAGCCTATGTGAAATAAATAATATGTATATAAAGTTGTTGCTAATTATCCAAATTCGTTAAAAAAAAATACTGTAAATTGAATTTAAAAAGAAAAAAATTAAAGTTAAAAGTATCAAAATTGAATTTTTTGTTTCGTGAAAAAAATTAAACTTAAACTTTGTGTTAAGATAACTTTGTTTTATGATCAGCTAAAAAAATGCACTTTTCTATAAATTTACAAACCTGATGAGTTATGACGATTAACGATACATCACCAATCACCAATTACCAATCATAACCAAGTTCCAAGTAACTATCCGTACTTGTGTGACTGTGTGTAAGGAATGTAAAGTCCCCTTTAAAGTAATCGTTATATTATTATATTTGCGAATAAAGCATTTTCTCTGAAATAAATGTGGGATAAAATGCGTTTTGGATAAAATATTTTCTGTTGTATTTTTTTCGGTGTACATAATACGATGTATCTGTTTTTGGGATAAAATATTATCGGATATTTTACACACTTTTTTTTTCCTTAAAAGAATGACAAACTTACAGGCGCAGATCCAGCCTACATTAACGGGAGGGGTGGATTATAAATATCTATACATATTTACTATTTACCTACTGGTAAGTACGAGTGTATATATATATACACATACAATAGTATTTAATGTAATAATTATTAATTATAATGAATACTTTTTTTCATAAACTAAATTGAATGTCTTTATTGAATTATTTACAACTTAAAATTACCCTTTTATTATCAAATACTTTTTTTTAAATTTCACAATAAAATATTATATATAAATTGTATATATCAAAACAAGTAGTAGTTACAAATCATATAACTATGATAAGTCCAATCTCGCCATCACTCAGTCGGTCACAATATTGTTAAATGTATATTATAAAAATAAAAGACGATGATTTATGACTGAATCATATAACAATACATTTACATAGGATAACACAAAATATTAAATTTAAATAACACATTTTAATACAGCCAACGGGGAGGGGGGAGCGCCGCTACAATCTCCCACTAGATCCGTACTTGCAAACTTATATTGAAAAAAACTTTTTTCATATAAGTTATTTATAATACTTTTTTTTGTCAAAAATACATTAATTATCTGGGTCTTGTAATTTTTAACTCTTGCCTCTTTGCCAATATTAATATAAGAAATACGTTATGTTAATCGTAATATTAATATGTTGTCTTCGTCTTGCTAATGTACATCTAGCAAATTTGGGTTCAATATAACCAATTTTATGTTAATAGCTTTAATACTGGAGTTAATTTACCGATTATCAAACTTAAAGGTAAGAATATTATCTAGGGCATCTTGTAGGCTTTTATTGATGTTTTTATTTTAAAGTGAGTTATAGCTATGTAAAATAATAAAACTTTAAAAATATAAAATGCTTATAATTCATTTTAAAATAAAAATACCAATAAATGCCTAAATGATTCCCTAGATAATATTCCTACCTTTAAGTTTGATAATAGGTAAATTAAAACTACAATATTTAAGCTAACAACATAAAATGTATGTCAATATGTATGCATACAATAGCATTAAAATACACGTCTAACAGTTTCAATTTTGTGTGTTTATAGCCTAAATATTTGAGTGCAGGGGAGGCTTCAGAGAGTTGTTTAGGTTAGGGGGAAGCTTAGTATTTTTCTTATGATTATAGGTTTTTCATAATATACATAATATAGATAGTGGGTTCATACCGTCATATTTATACATACTTGTACGTGCCTATGATAGTCGATAGTATAATAAGTTTTTTGCTTATAATTTTTTTTTCAACAATATACAATTTTTTAGAAATATAGTCCTGGGAGGGGGTCACGGCAACTAGCCCCCCCTGTAGCCGTCCCTGTTTGAGTGAAATATAGTAACATATTATCAAACTTAAAGGTAAGATCAAACACTATCTTTGTTGTCTCTATGATTATTTACGATATTTTAATTTTTTAGTGAATACTAATAATTTACATCTCATAACTTGTACAAAAATTGAAATATTGTAAAAATTTCAACATAGGAATACACAGATAATGTTTTGAACCTAAATTTGACAATTCAAAGGTCAAATCACTCTAGTACTAAAGCTAATTTTAACCTTTTTTTGAATAGTTCTACCTTATGTTAAACTTAAATTTCGTATTTTGTGTATGGGTAAATAAAGAAAACAAATAGTACGTTGTCACCCAATAAAACATACTTAGCATAATATTTATTAGTAAAAAATAGAAACAAATAAAAATCCAATTTAAAAATCTTAATTTTTTAGATTTAAATATTTCAATTAGTGAAACCAAAAAATATTTATGTGTAATCTAAAAATTGTTACATAATTTAACATATTTTTCAAGAAAAATTATAACGTTGCTATATAAAATTATAGTTAGAGTTACTCATCTCCATGTAAGGCGACCAGAGGGATGCACAAACATAGAAAAAGAGTCCAAAACTATACTCTGTGAGCAGTGAACACCATCATCATAAATTCAAGTCTGCGCACGCCAACTTATATAGGTGTAAAAATAAATATATATAACACGCACAGTTCAATAATTGTGTATACTTGCATATATTTTTATATAGCTTTATATTAAACAAGACTATTTCACTAAGCATGCCTCGCCACATTTTCCCTTTAATAATTAATTTATTCAAATTTTGATTTTTGTAATTTTAAACTATTTTTAAGTATTTTAAAGTACCTACTTAAGGACCATATTTTTAGATATTTAGATTTGTATATATTTTTAAGAGATTTCTATGTAACGATACCGTCGATACCTACTTATTTTAAAATTAAAATCATCCATTTTTCCTGTGAATTATTGTGTAAGTGACTTCTTTGCTAAAATTGAATGAGTAATTTTTGAGTTGTTGTATAACTTTGTGTTATAAAGTTAGAATGATTAATATACCCATGATAATATAGGTTTCGTTGATAGGTATAGAGACTCTGGTAATTTAAAAATTATAGTAATTAATAATATTAATATTTATTTATCGGTTATCACCTTTAATAATTTGTAAAAATTATCCGATTATAATTATACATTATATATTTCATGTTATATTTTATATTTTTATAAAAACTATTCCAGTTTTAAGTGCTATTATTCTTAGTAGTCAGTACCTTTATACATTTTTATAATTCTAAAAATTCTTTTTACATTTTGATTTGGATAATATATCATCATTTTTCAAAAAAAAATATCTGAATTTACAGGGAAAAAATCTGTATCATGTAAAGTTTTCCAAGTACTCCTTAAAAATGGTACCCAAACAAAATTTTACTAAATGAAAATACTTAAATACAATGGTTTGAATAAATTCACTATTAAAAGAAAATTTGAGATGAATGTGTTTGGCGATTCACTCTGTATATATCAATATATGTAACACTGCTATAGTAGTATAGTGCTATTGTATATACATTATTTGTACAGCAGTTTGTACATTTAATATATAAATATATATTTATTATGTATACTGTAACTGGTATGTGTATGTGAGTATATCAACAAGTAAAATACGTAGTTACCTGTGTAAATTGGGGAGGAGCTAACTCATGAGAGTAAAACGGACAGACGCAATAATATTGATTTATTGTAATGTGTTTTCGTGGAAATATATAGATTTTCCTAGACTGGATGGTACATTACTCCTATGATTAAAACTATATAGTATTATAGTAACACTTCTTGTTATAATATAATATTGAATTATGTTGTGTATTGTTTAACTTCATTTAAAATTAAAAAAGTTAGGCAAATGAGTACTGCTTTGCTGTAGGTACATTAGGATTCTAGTGGGTCACTTTAAAGGGTGTCTTAAAGTTGAATTCAATGATATAATATCATATTATTTTCGATATATTTTAATCGGTAAATGAAAAACTTACGAAGAATCGTGTGTTGAATTTTCAAGTAATCTTATGCAGGAAATAATTTTTTATTAACATTTATAAAAAAAAATTAACAATATAAAAAATTCAAGTGTCTTGTTAGTATTTTGAGGAGTCGAAAATAAAAATTCTTAAAAGTAAATTTTATAATTAGGAAAAACAAAAAAAAAAACCGAAGATTTTACGCAAATCCAATTTTTGAACAAATTGATTCTTTTTTGTGTAATAGAAACGAATATTATAGAGATTCATGTATCAAATATTTATATTTTTATTTTTTATTCACAATGAATTTTTTCATTTTTTCGAGCTATATATTATATATAGAGTCATATAGGTTTGAGAAATTTTCAATTTTTTGTTAGTTTTTTTATCCAGAAATATTGATTAAAAATTATTCACTGGGTAGACATATACTTGAAAATTTAATACAAGTTATTCTTATATTTGTAAAAAAATATTAAAAATACATATATATAATTTTTTATATGCATTTGAAGTTAAAAATTTGACAAAATTACTTATTTAAAGATAAATAACGATGTGAATTATTTTTTTATGATGTAAAAACAATGTTTGTGGGGATATAGAACTTTTACGTAAATAATTATATTTTATACAAACAAAATATACAATGATGATATATCAATTAATATTATATCAATAAATTTAACAAATCCATTATAGTGATCAAATTTACACTTAGTAACACCTGATGTACAACAGAGTGGTATCCACTTACTTACTGTTATATTTTACGTTTATATTGTTGGTTTTAGGGAAAAAATTATAAAACTGTCGTTTTAAACAAATGTGTACTTAATACTTTAACATTATAGTTATTAGGTACTATTTTTCCGAAGTTTATTTTATACTTCATTTATTTTTATTTCTTAGCATACATTTAAAATATTTTATGCACAATATCATTTATTCTGGTACATTTCAAGTCATAAACATAATATTTATTGTAAATTTATATTTTTTCGGATGTATCTACTTATTAAATAACTTGGAAAATGTCGGTATTTTTAGTACACATTACGTGTTTTTCTAGTACGTTTAACTTTCACAGCCTGGTTAATAAAATACTACGAATTATAGGTGTGTAGGTGCTTGGTTTTTTTTATCCCGATTACAATTTGATGAAAAACCCACCCCGGTGTGATGTCGATATACCTACTCACCTCCGGACATAACAAATAACCAATATAGCAATGAAAGGTAATAAATACTACATATATACATCCGTGGTTGTTATACATATAATAATATAACTTCGAACGTTGGATGGCGCGGGCGCGAGTAGCTGTAAAGGAGTGGTGTTGGCCCCGCGGCGATGGGTCGGCTGTGATGACGATGGTGAGAGGAAGGATAGAGTTTTTCGACACGCTGCCGTATTGTATTTTTCACGATAATGATGTTGTTACGCGCGAGCCGTGAACTTAATCAAATATACTCTTGCACCCTTAAAATATTCACCCTGATACATCCACTTACAATAGACGAGCAATATTTACAACTTGAGAATATCGTACAGTTTTTTAATTCCTTGGTTGAAGTAGTATACTAGCAAAATGAGAAAATATAATATGGCAGTAATATTGTTCCGTCTAATACTAAACAAAAATTAATTTTACTTATAATCAAGAATATACGTGAATGAGAATTGTATACCCCTTGTTAAACCACCACAGCTCAACAATACAAATTATATGTTCTACTACAACTATACACGGTATAATAATAAGACCGCTACTAACCAATGCATCATATTCAATATAGGCAGCCGTTTCCCAGACGAAAATAAAAAAAAAAATTTAAATCACCTATAGTAAACTTTTGAGAATATCATTAAAGGCCCCCGGTTTATGCTAAACAACTTCTGAAATACTAGAGGACCAAACAAATAACTAAAATCTACACTTCAACTTACAGTGCATTATTGACTAATCTATTAATTATTATAAAAATGAATGACATTGATACTGAATGGACAAAGTCATAAATATCAAACAATTATATAAACTTAAAACATCGGTTACTGAACGGCATCGATTCATAAAAACGTATTAAAGGAACAGAGCCGTATTGCGGTTTGATGGCGCCCCTGGCGAATCACTGTATTTGCGCCCCCTCCCCCGCCCCAATTTTAAAATTTGCATTAGTCTAAAAAAACCATTTATAAAACATGTAAAAATACATAGTATATATCAAGTAATAACTAATAACCTATAATAATTTATATTAATGTATTTATAAATTTTATATATTATATGAAAGTGTTTTTTTTCATCAATATTTTTTATTATCGAATCAAGTGAACATTTTCTAATTTCTTACACATTAAAATACTCTGTGCCGATGCCATTTTGTCCTCAAAAAAACACTGCGGGAATAACGATACCGCCTTGTAGAATTAACTAAATTTCATAATTTTTTTTTAATTGCTAGAGAAATATTCCACAGCCCGCATCGATCTTTGTTTTTTAATATTTTATTCTCAAATTTTATAATGTCTTTAAAAATATGACAATTTTACACTTTTTTTTACAAATTATTTTAAATCGCGATTATTTGAAATCAAATAAAAAATTGAAGGTCGATGCGGCCTGTATAAACTAGAACGTCTTATTCTTTCAAATAAAAAAATAGTTATCTAATTCCCACAATTTTACGAGGCTTGAGAGTTATTCCTATGAAGTCATTTTTGTTTATATAATACAGATATTTGGCAGTAATTATAGAAAAAGTATTATAATTGAGGTAATAACTAAAATATGAAATTTAATTTTCAAGTTCGATAAAATTGTGGAAATTTTGGAAAACCGGCACCGGGACCCTTAATTAATTTAATTATTCTTCTTAAATATTATAGTTTGTACGAGTGCGAGTGCTTAAAAGCTAAAAAAATGAATTACAATAATATTGTACTCACGTAAATTTTATGTCTACGAAACTACGTCGACACTCGGCAGCAATCCAACGCAAAATAAAACCGTTGTACTTCGAATGTAGTGTACTTTATATATCTTAAATCTTTGCTATAGTAGATAATAAAATTTTGTTGATAGTTTTATTTAAAGAAATAATATAATAATGCGATAACGATAAGTCGATAATACGACTGGCCCGACGGCCGACATAACAAAACGATAATACTATTTTAAGAATTACGTAGTTAACCGCTTAATAGAAGTTCAAATAACATTTTACTAATGGTTAATATCAGTAATATCTGAACAACAGGAAACGTATAGTAGTTAATAGTTATGCTATAAATACATACGTACCTAACAGTGGCGTGTGGTCAGAGCAAGCAAGGTAAGCGGCGCATGTACAGATAAAAGTAAAAAGAAAGGGTTTGGTTATATAAAATGTCATTGTTCATGATTTAATCAGAAGAATTTACAAATACAATAAATACAAACAATAATATAATTTGTAAAAAAAATCAAGAAAATGTTTTACTGTATAGGCAACTTAATATACATAGTTAAGCGCTCAGTTTTTTCCAGACTCGGCCTATACCGTAGCATTAGAACGACTGGGTGCGGTAGAAGGGGGTCACGACAATTATGCATGTTCTTCGAAAGCGCTCAGCAAAACGCTTCTGGCGCGATTTGATTAGCCACCGCCGCCGTCACATTATATCAGAGCATTCTTGACTATAACTATGGCATAGTTCGTGGTAGTCGGTAGAACCGATTTATCGGCGATGCCTTAATTCTTATTAATTCTTATCGAAAAACCCAAATAAGAATCGAAACAGAGTACAGACGTAGGTGTACTTATAATATTATATTCGTTTTACTGTTAGTGTTATCGACAGCATTTTATTTTTCGCTCTCATGCCGTACCGAACACATCACCAGAGAAACATAATTATATAACATAATACTCATAGGTATACGAATTGTATATTACGTATATACTCTTTTATTTCTTAATTTTTATAATGATCATAGTTGTTTATAAATAATTTTAATTTTGGTTTTATTTAAATGTACAATACTTATTATATTATTTATATTATTTTATTTTATATTATTTGTTATATTATTATATATATTTAACAATAAACTTGCTTGGTAATAAATATAATATCCAGTAAAATATTAACATGAGTACATTTTTATTGGATTTTAGGTAGGTAGGTATACTCATTTTAGCGCTTATCGATAACGTTTTACCACTGCACGCCACTGATACCTAATCTATTTTATGAGAATATGATTCGCATATCAATATTAAATCATTTGTATAAATATAATACATATATTCTATTCTGTCCAGCCTAAGAGCGCACCGGGCGGCGGACGATAACCGGTCGAAACTCGCGCATCAATATAAATAATTTTTATATAATAAAAATAGAGCGAGGCTCTTCTATAGTAAGTCATTAAAATAAATATATATTTTAAAAATATTACATAAGTAGTATTGAAATTTGCGCCCCTCTTAGAACTCTTAGAATTGCGCCCCTGGCCCATGCTGTCTTACCCTGCTCTGAATACGGCCCTGCAAAGGAAGGCGTAGTCCTCCCCTAATAAAAAAATATCATAGCTTCATAAATTAATTTTTGAATTTGTATAATATCGATTAAAAATGAATAAATAATGATAATGCAAATTGCACAGTAAAATGCAGTATGACGTGACACGCACAGCATATACATGCTAACGCCAACGATATCACCACAATAAACATAACTTCATGAGACATTTTGTAATTTTTACTTATTTAATGCTATATCTTATATAAACCGTATGCAACCCTATTAATTATTAGTGTAGCCTAACGTAAAAAAGCTATATAGTCAGTGCCGTAACCAGGATTTTTTTTCAGAGGGGGGCTTAATTTTTAATGGCTAATTGTGACAACAAATTAAGTTTGCATTATATTTTTGACAATATAATTCATATAATTATATTCATTATCAAATCAAAACCAAGTAACTGTGATGAAAGGATCGTTACTTTATGACCACAAACGGTAATTAAATTAATAAAATTATTGTCGTCTGACATTTCGGTGGAGGGGGGTGAGCCCGGAAACCCCCCTGACTACAGCACTGTATATAGTATATAGATAGGTTTACAGTTTACGTTTAAAAGTTATCGTATTTATCGGTTATTGTTTGCGCATCGTCCTTTTACC
The DNA here is from genome assembly GCA_036289425.1 of Rhopalosiphum nymphaeae. NCBI lineage: Eukaryota > Metazoa > Arthropoda > Insecta > Hemiptera > Aphididae > Rhopalosiphum > Rhopalosiphum nymphaeae. The sequence continues at coordinate 8,313,868 of JAZAQC010000007.1, read as the reverse complement.
AGCGTTAAATTATTGTACATAGCTTGCACAACAACATACTATAGGTTAAAATAACTTTTAATACCGAATTCTGGTTGAATAACATTGTTAAAATTCAAATTTATAAACACAATCGTATATTATATAACTAATTAAAAATAAATTGGCATAATTAAATTACATTTTATTCATTGTTATATGAATGTAATTTAATATATTGTCATAATTTTTAATGTATAAATAATAACATAGTTCTAAGTTAGAATACATACCGATTGGAAATATATTGGGATATTATAAATAAGTACTTTTTGCAATTTATTATAATGCGTCACATTATAGCAAACAATTTGCACTTTTGAATATTTACATTATAAATTTATAAATTAGAATACGAATTTTAGAGTGAATTTTCTTCAGTTAAAATAATATGAAATATTTAATTGCAGTATTATACTACTTATACTGATGGCTATAGCCTATAATACTATATATAAGAGTAATAAAGTAACAAACACTACACAAATTACCCTACAAAACTGAAATCGTTGTAATGAGTCGGAGTCGCCGAACAGCGAATGAAAAAAGATTAAAAGGAGCATATACAGACTACAGAGTGATTACTTTAATAGTAAGCATTCATTTCATCTCGAAAAATATTAAGGTTTTTAAAAAGATTTTATGACAACATTTGAATTATTCGTTACAAATTAACAAATGAAAAAAAAAATATTCTTACTATTTTTCATTGTTATAATTTTTAAAGTTTTTACTTTTTGAATAACGGCATAAGCAATTTTAAATTCATATTCCAAACGAAATATTTTTCTGAGAACTTGACCTACACAAATCGAGTTTCGAACGAGTAGTTAATTATGCATAACTGCTGTTTCTAGAAAAATATTATTATTACTGCACAAGCGACGATATTATTATGATACTATTGATATTCTTATACTTACTATGAATTGTATCGTATACATGCTTCACATACAGGAATGTGCAATATTTTAAATAAAGTATATAGTAGATAAACATTAAATGATTCAATCAATATACTAGTACTAAACACCTATATTTAAATAAACTATTTAAAGTTACGGTTGTATAGAAAGTATTTTATACTTTGTTAGTTGAAATGTTCGATACTAATTCATTTTGTAGGTATAATACTTGTAAATGTAGTATTTCGTATTTTAAAAACGAAAATATTTTCCACTGAGCCGATACAGTGTCAGTACATTATTATATTAATACCTATACATAAGACACGTCATGTATTATAGGTATATAATACTATGCTACTCGGTAATTCAATGGGGTATCCAATAGAGGGTATGAATATGAAAAAAATTCTTGACATTTGAAATTTTTCATTTTTTTATAAATGTTTATAACAATTATTTGCTGGACAAAAATGCTTGAAAATCTAATACATGGTCCCTAATAAACTTCTTTATCTATCAATTAAAAAATATAGGACATTTTCTAAAAGCATTTAAATTAAAAATTTCTACAAAATAATATATGTGAAATATCGAAAAAATTTTAATTATTTTATAGCTGGATATTTGTAGTCATCTTTTTAATACGTATTTAAGATTTGAAAATTTACGACGAGGTTAAAAAAACGTTTTGCAATCTATATAAAAAAAAAAGTTCACAGGAAAATCAAATTAACTTTTTATAACCGTTTATTGAAGTTCAAATTTTTACGATATTGGATATTCCATCTATGTAATAACTAATGTAATTAAATAACTCTGTGTAATTCTCCTCAAACGATTTTTGATATTTTGTTAAAACAACAGTTATTAGTTTTATTTAAAATTCTCTTTATACCTATGTTTATTTGACCATTATTCTATTATAAATGATGTCATTTTTTTTTTATAGATAATGTTCAAAAATTTGGATGAAATTGCATATTTTAACATTTAAACTACGAGTATGATATTTATTATTTTGTTATGAATTAAAAATTTTATTTTTGGAAGTGTAGAACTTAAATGAAAATATGTATACCAATACCAATGATAGTTTTCGCCCTTTTTCCCTTTCCTACTATAAGATCATTATTTTAATACTATCTATACACGGAAAACAGTCGAGTGTGGTATTTATTATTTATACATAAGTATACAAGACGTACTCACGTACTTATAATATTTTGGTTTAAATGTATGTATAACGTATGGGACAAGTTTAAGTTTAAGGTTACTTAATTTTTTCGCTTTTTAGATTTTTTTTTATAAAATATTTGGTTTATTTGGAACTTAAATAAATAATAACACGTATCTTAATTAAGTTTTAACTAACCATTTCATTTCCAAACTACATTTTTGGCTCATATTTAAGATACAATCATCATTGTTGATAATTGTAGGCTTGTAGCAGATGACAACAATGATTTTTGGTTAATTTTAAGCCACGGACTTCAGCTTACTAAAACTTATATTCAATCATGGACCTCTTTTTTTGTATATACATGTAGAAATATTTATGGGAGTTCTCCACTTTCTACGTATATATATAATAGGCAAGTATACATTTCAATTTTATTGGAGCATGAAAATAAAGAAAAAATTCTTTACCCGTATGAATCGTCATCGTCATGAACGATTGCATGTGATTTAGTCATTCGGACAAGCACAACCCCACTAACATAATTCCACAGACCTCTGTAAATCTGTAGATCACCTATAGAACCACTGATTTATAGTGTTTAAACTAAAATTGTGTTTGTAAACAACATAACTAAAAAAAACATATTGTCCACATAACATCGCGTAAATAGAGTAAAAATTGTTCAGTTAACAATTATATTTTATCATGTGTTCATGTATAATGTATTGACTAGCCCATACTAACCCAACAATTTTAAAATTATCAAATGAAAAATAAAAATAAAAATTTAAGTGAGCTAATTTAAAAAAAAGACTCTTCGATATGAGCAATTCCATGTAAATCATCTACATTATTGTGGATTTTATGATTTTTTTGTGGCCAAGTATCTCAATTCCCAGTCACCCTTTTTAAATTTAGGAAAGGAATTTTGAATAAAAGGCTACCAAACAATAATTTGTGTACCTAGCGCCAAATCCTTTAATGCACCTCTGGAAATAAATTATGTTATTCTTTAAAATTAATGTTTATAGTTTAGTGTTTACTGGTAAAATCAAAAGAATATACATACAATATACTTATAGGTATATTGCATATTTATATTTTTAAATTTGAATTTTCAAGAACACAATAATATTCAATTTTTTATGATTTTAATTAGGAATCTTCCGAAATATTTAACAACAAAAATCAATGTCAAAGAATTTTGTAAAAACTTTTATTTATTATGTTATAATAATATTAATTTGGGTGAACTATGAACATTTTTTATTGTTAATATTAGGTACGTATGTAATGTATTAAATACGTAAACATTTTATATACGTGGTTCTCATACCCCCTTCCCACACAATAATTTATATATAGTACTTAAATAATATAATAAATATATTATATGTTTTTAGTATAATACGGCGTACTATATAATAATATACTACATTATTACAGTGGAGCATCGATTATTCGCACTAATTGGGATCGAGGGGGGGGGTACAGATAATCGATTTTTGCGGATAATCAAACAATGATTAAAATGTACGATGAACATAAATTTATGTAAATATCTTATGTAACTATCAATAAAACTTATAGGTATACTGTATGTATAACGTTTAAGTATAATATGATAAAATAAATATAAACCTAATGTATTATTAAAAGTACGTGATATCGTTTATTTAAAAATATAAAATTAAAATACATTTTTGGATTTATTCAAAATAATGGTCAATTTTTTTTGCACTGCCAATCAACTTTTTTCTTGCTGCCAAATCCTTTATTCTTTTTAATAATAAAAGTTCGGTTGAATTACTTTCTGGTTGTTGTTCATACCATTGCATTGCCGTCCCTAATGCTGTAAAAGCTTCACCAGGCATAGGACCACTATAATTTTCCACGTCTTCATAGTCATTTGTATCATTTTTAATTCTAAAAGACAGTTCTGTTTTTTTTATAGACTCAACAATTTTGTCGTCGTTTAAAATCTCTAATCTCAAATTATTCGCATCATTTTCTAGCCAATTGTTCACATCGAATTCGTTATTTCTTTCGAATCCAGGAATTGATTTCAGTAAATTTGTGATTTCAGAAATTTCGTGTATACTCGTATTTTGTTCTTCTTGAATCACTTCTTCAATCGGCCATAATTTATTACAGGCATTTTTTATATTCTGTGTTGTAATTGATTACCAAGATTCAGTTAACATATAACATGCATCTTTTAAATTAAAATTATTATAAAAACTTGTGATATTTTTTACGTTATCCGCTAACAGTAAATGTCGTATTATTTTTTTCCTATAAAACCGTTTGATCTTTTCAATTACGTCTTGATCCATAAGTTGAATTATAGCATTAGTGTTTGCAGGAAAAAACATAACATTGAAATCTGAGTTCATCCTATTTAATTTTTCAGCAGAAAAATGAGATACCGCATTATCTAATAAAAGCAAAACTTTTCCTTTTCTTCCTTTACATTCTCGTTCATATTTAACTTTAGGTATAAATTCATCAAAATACCATTCATAAAATAAACCGTGTATAATCCGTGCACTTTTTTTGCATTATATGTCACTGGAAGTCGAGGAACATTTTTAAAACACCGTGGTTTAATAGCTTTTCTAATGACTAATAATGGTAAAGCGTCATCTCCACTAGCATTGGGGCAAACTATTGCAGTAATCTTATCTTTACTAACTTTATAACTAGGTGCCGACAATTCACGACATGATGCTAATGATTTATGCGGAAATGCCTTCCAGCTTATACCTGTTTCATCAACGTTGTAAATGTCATTTCTAATGTATCCTTCTCGTTTTATCACGTTCAAAAATTTTTCTTCAGATGTAGAATTATTAAAAGTTTTCCCCTCAACATTAAGTTCTCTTATTCCGTGCCTCGGTTTAAATTTTTTTGAACCAGCCTGAACTAGCTTTGAAATCAGATGTACTGTCTATTTTTCTATTAAATATTAATGCTTGTTCACACAATATAGGCCTTAATACGGAGTTACCTAAATTTCTATTTTTTACATACTACAAAAAAGTGTTTCATCCAACTTAACATTTGCGGCACATTTTATTACTTTTCTAGTTTTAATGCCATCAGCCGAATCCATCTTTGATGCATATGATAAAACGATTTCTTTTTTACGTTTTATATCGCCAATAGTAGACTACGTACATTATCAAATTGAGCTAAAGAAGTTATAATTTTTCCTTTATCAAGTTTTTCTATTATTTCGTTTTTTGTTTCGATATTTAACACATTATGTTTTCTTCTGGAACCCATTTTAATTCAAACGCGTGTTAAACTCCACCGCGTTTACGAACTAGAATACGAATAAACAACTAAACTCAAGATCACACACATTAGGTAGGTATAAACACATTACACAGTAAGAACCGTAGTATATAATAAAATAATTTAGATACTACACGATAAAACCGGAATATATAAATACAGTAGAACCTCGATTATACGTCCCTCAATTAACCGTCTTTCTCGGTTAACCGTCAGGCCACACTTGCACGGACTACAAAAATTAACCGATTTTTATAATATTAATTGTTAAGCATGTATATAATTGTAAATAATAAGACTTTTTAATAAATTAAAAAATAATAATAATAATAATGTACCAATAAGTAATAGTACCTAATTATATCAATATGCATGTCATAATTACTAAAAAATAATAATAAATAATATGTATGTATGTATGTTTAAAAAAAAATGTTGTTGCTCGCTTAACCGTCTTTTCGATTATCCGTCAAAGCTCTCTGGTCCCGAGACTGACAGTTAATCGAGGTTCTGCTGTACATACATTTCGTAGTGCGGATAATCGACGCTCCGCGGCCGGTACTTACCTATATACACAGCTACATAACATTATTATTACACCGTGACGCGTGTGTGTGTACTATGAACGCGGTCCGTACGGCGCAACCGAAACGACGGAGGGTGCTGTGCGCGCGAATATACCGAGAATCAACAAATATAATATTATTATTTCCAGATAAGTCCGCCGCCCGCCGCCGCCCACCGCCCACCGCCCGCCGCTGACAATGATGACGTGCATAGGTACGGCGAGCAAATACGACGTATTGATTATATTATTTCGCGAACTCGACGCGTCGCCGTCGCGCGTTCTCCGGCGAGATCGCGCGTGTCCCGCCCGCCCGCGCGCCCACCAGGGCCCACGTCCCCGTCCCCGCGGTACGCCGCCGCGGCTGACGGTCACGCGGGAAATGAGTGGAAAAAAGAGGCGGGAGAGCCGGCGGCGGCGGCGGCAGCAGGGACAGACGCGCCAGCAGCAGCAGCAGCGTCGTAGTGTTGCCCAGAACACCGGCGAACCCGAAACCGGAGCGTTAACTCTCTGCCACGTCCTCTTATATACTGCTATCTATCTCTTCCATCCCTCTATTGAACACCGACAATAAAACACAATACAATATTCATTAATTACACCTAATTAACTATAATATACACTGTTATCGTTGTTATTCAATATAATATTATATTGTACCTAATCGATTTGCGAAATAACGGTGAAACGGACAAACCCGATCCCGCCATGGACATGAATCAAATTTTGAAAGACCTTCCCAAGGTACGTAGATATATCACACCCGCAGTATACGCGAAAATGACGCGACACCGGCGGACGTATTATTTAAATATAATATTATATAGTAACTGTTGCGCGTATCGTAAAATACGCGTATTACCACGATTATATGGGTATAGCTTAAGTACCACCTACCTGTTACCTGTATATCTGCACGGAAATAATATTACGCAGGTAGTGCGCGCGTACATTCTCGTGCTTTTCGCGCTAAATATGACACGATTTGGCAGTTTACGCACAACTGGTAATAAATAATAATTAATGATATAGTAATAGCACAGAATAGATTAAATTTAATCTATTCTGTGGTAATAGTACGATAGTATATACTATTATACATGCGTAGAAAATATTTTTAATAATATTGGGTTCAATAATTTGATTGGTTATAACATATGGACATATAGGTAAACGTATAACTTATAAGTAGGTATATACCTAATTAAAATCTGGTCGGTGGAACTCGTGCAACGCCGTGTCGATTTATAGGTATGTATTATACAAATTACATAATTACTTATGTTGCAACACTTTAAAATATAATATATTATGCATATTTTAATTTAAAAATGATATAATTAAACAATTATTATTTATGCAACTACAAACTGCAGTGAGCGATGTATGCAGTGGTTATTATAGTACCATTTGTAATCCTATACATACATAAATATATTTTAAAAAGTAAGGTGGTTGAAATAAATAATACTAATCGACCCTTTACAATATAAATCAAATCAAGGCCATTTATCGTTAGTTCCTATGTATAGTAGAAACGTTTTATTAAATTACACCAAAGACGTAAAAAAATAAATCATTGACAAAAGATAACAAATTAAATTCAATTCAATAGTTCATTATTTATTGTTGTGTGAAATTAATTATAATATTAACGTACTAGAGAATTGTTTTAAGACGTTAGTTTAAATATACACGAATAATAAAAATATAATACGAAATAATTAAAATAGAATAATTGTAATAATATTATAAGTTACTTATTTATTTATCATTCACCAATGTACTTACGTATAGTATAAGATATAATAAAATCTAATAAATTGCGATGAGTTTTTTTAAGTCTACCTACCTATAATTAATACAATGTACCAATATTATATTTAATATATTACAATTATTCACATTATTTTTCAAAAGCTATATCAATCTCTTTTAAATGTTCTTAATTGTTTGTTTTATTATTTTTTACGTTTTAACAGTTATTAAGCCTAACTTGTTCAAATTTTATATCGGAGCAATTTTCATTAGAGCAAAATATATGAGACTTGAGGGGAATTGAAATCAAGTAGGCAGATACTTAGTTTATAATTAGTGTAGATATGCTTTTTTTAAAATAAAGCTAATAATAATCTTAACAATTTAAAAAGTAATTTTTTATTTTGTAATTCTGATAAATGGTAGCATTATTATCGGATAGATAATAACTATACATATATTCTATGAGTTAAGGGCTTGCAATAACTGTAAATAATTGTGGATTTTTGCCTTTTCCATGTAATATATAGTATTATATATACCTACTAAAATAAAATATTTTTTGTTGATATTATAAATCTTAAAGAAATTTATTCGGCTATATGCCCTTATGATAATTTTGAAGTGTCAATTATTATTAAACATCTTGTCACTTAGCTACAGGTATCACAACGCAAGTTATAATTTATATGTTTATAAGTTTTGGGGTGCCACCACTGGACAACTTCTTCACTCACGCCTCCTAATTCCTTACCTTCACAAAACTAGTTTATTTATTCATTTTTAATTGTACAAATTGTAAATTTCCATATTTTAAATAAATAATAAAAAAAAGTTCATAGGTTTATAGGGTGGTGCACAATGTTAACATAGGTATTAATCTCAACTATAAATTATTGTACCTAACTTATTGTTGAATGATCGCAGTAACTTCTACATTCTACTATATGTAATAATTTTATTATATACATTTTATTATTACCATTTAATGATGAATAATTTTAATTTATACGGTTTGCCTACATATTGATATTAGCCGGTTTGACTAATATTATCTCTACAATTGGTACATCATATTATAATATATATATATATATATATATAAATATTGTATTATACACAATAGTAAGTATTTATATTTATACTATTACTATAGTTTCTAATAAGTAATATACTACTACTAACTACTAAGCAGTGCACTATAGTCCATATTCACGCTCCCAATTTGATTATCATCTCCACTCACTGATTAGCTGTGTTTCTTTAGTTTTGTATACCATCTTGCTATCGATACCTTAGGCATATAATATGTAGCTCATCCATCTAATTATTCATGACTCTATGTATCTTACAATATTTTTATTTTCTAAAACTTGTTATGTATTTAATTCCTTCATCTTCGTTCTTTACTCATCGTCCCAATCATTTTTTTTAAAATGCTTTTAGTCTTCAAATATCTGATTATTATCTTATTATTATCTTTAGTCTATCTCTATCTTTTAGTGATATTTACATTATAAACGGTGTTGGAACCAATACATTTTAGTACCTATTTATATAAATAGACTTTTGAATTTAAAAATTAACCACGAAGTGTTAAATTTAATATTTTACAAATTATCCACCTATTCTGTCTAGTTAACTTAATCCAGATATAGTATTTATGTATTCAAAAAGCTAAAAGGCATATTTCTTTTGAATTTTCTATTTATATTTGTAGTTTATTGAATTATCTATATTGACAATGGGTAGATAGTTTGTTAGTTTGCAAATGGCTATTTTTAATAAAATGCAAATAAGTATAAATCGGACAGTATGTACATAATATTAAAATATAATATTTATTTTGTGTCATATTATTTGAGTTACCTAGTTATTCATAGATTTAATAATGTATATTATTTATATGCAATAATAAATTAAAGAATAAATAGAATAATCTAATCTTGTAGATATCAAAACGGTATATATCATAAAAACTACGTTGTAATACATGCGAAATTATAAAAATAACCATTTTATATTTTATAAATATTAAAGATTAATTATATTTGATGCTTAAAAATAACGTAATTTAAATTATTAAAAATTAAGTAATTTATTAAAATATACTTATATAGATTTTATCAATTAAAGTACGCTTAGAAAAAAATAAATTTTACTTTTGATATTTTGAAAATTATAAACTAAAAATCATAATTATCTCTAAAATATCACCTCAGTGGACAACAATCTTTTCATTTTCGTTACCTCAAATCACCAATATTTCTGATATTGATATATTATATAGATAGATCGTAGATGTATTGATTTCTTTTAGTGCGTACTAATAAACTAAATATAAATTAATTATTAGTATTAGTGAATTATATCAAAGTTTAAATTAGGTATCTATAGTTATTATTGACCAACTATAATTAATAATAGACTTTGATTTTTAGTTATGAATTATGTTTTAGTTTTTACTTAAAAGGAAATTGATTGAACTCATAGGATTTAAAAAGTCAAAATTTCGCTTCTATTTTAACTGTTTTGTATATTTTGTTTAACTTTTTCGTTTAAAATGTGTGTATGGGTACTGTTCATATACTACATCTGATTGTATGAACCTATACTACTATGTACATTTTTGTGTTTGGTCTATAGGTACGCGCGTATGAATAAATAATATAGCTGTAGCCTGTAATATACAAAATATTCCGAATAAGTACTAACCAATTTAATATGTATTATGTGTTGTGTATTGAATATTATTTAAATATAATTGAGCAACTAATATTATTGATTTTACATTTTTGTTTTCAGGAAATGCGAGCTATGCATATCAAAGGAGAAAGAGCAAAACGTGAATTGGCTGAATTGGAAAATAAGGAAAAGTATGCTGTTAGGAAGTTGATGGAGGCCACATTACAAAAAAAAAAGGAGAATGAGGGTAACATTTTTAAATATTGATATTCTATTTTTTGATAAAATAAATTTAAGTATTACTTACTATAGTTTATATAGGTTAGCATTAATTTTTAAACAATTAAAATGCTTATATATATATACAACACTAAAATATTTCGATATTTAATAATTATCTGTAAAATAAATTTAAATTAGATTTAAAATCTTGTTATTATTGTCTGTTTAAGTTATATTATAATTAACTAGACAATCGGCCCACGTGTGTCTATTTGTGTATATTTCATATGACGGCTCGCTCCAAAATTCTTTTTGAATCGTTAACAATTTCATTTTTAATAATTCAATTTATCAAAGCTATTTAAAAACTACTATACAATATGAATTTAATAATCATTCAACATTTTAAACTAGGTTCAAAATATTTTCAACTACTCGTCAATATGCTTAATATAGATTTTAAGTTTTAAATAAAAATAATAGATTTACACTAGGTATTTACAGTCAACATTTACAAAATTTTGTTAAAAACTCAATTAAAAATCTATTATTATTATTTTTTTTTTTGTTTATCTTTCTCCATTGTTTTTAAAATTAAAAATATAGCTGCAAAATACTTGAACATGTTTGGATCTACATATGGTGTAAACAGGTATATTTTCTTGTATGAAAAAATTTGAAAATCTATTATATATAGGTACCTACCGATCACACTTAACAGATGAGTAGATGACTATCTCCACCAGCAATTTCTATACTTTTGTATATTTATGTTACATAATTTTTTTATAGATAAACTGTATTATTAAATCTATAATTAATTAATTAAATAAAATATGTTTAAAATAAGGATATCGAATTTTTATTTTTGTCCAGTTCACGAAACCATTTTAATTTTTGAATGTAGCCCGAAAGTATAAACATTTTTTAACCACTGTATTAATGTATTAAAGTATTATTAGTCTAATTTTATATTTATATACATTTATATGATTAAGAATAATTTAATAATAGTTTATAAATGTTTATTATTAAGCGATGTTAAAAGCGGCTCAAGAAAGCTTGGATTGCTTGATACAAAAACTTAATGAGCGTAAGGCTAAAAGTGAAATTTTGATGAAGAAAATCAATCAAAAACGCAGTAATTCGCTCATGGTAGACATGCAGGATAGAGAAGCAGCTCAGTAAGTTAATGATTAGAGATTAAAATATATGTTTTCAAGTATATTATCATTTATTATACTATACCTGCACCTATCATTAATATAGACATTTTACGTGATTACAACTATTGTCTTAACTTTTAAACTAAAATACAAATTATGTGTGTATAAAAGTATAAGTTTTATATAAATGAATTAAGTATTTATTTTTATTTTCTAATAAAAATCATTTTTTTCAGAAACCATGCCGAGATCACCAAGCGAATGATGGAAAAGATACAAGAACAAACTGAAATCGTAGAAGTATATACATATATAATTTAATGTTGAATATTTTATATTTATATACTTACATATTATTTGAACAATTGAATTGACTAAATTGTGTATTTCATTTTATAGAAACAAACGATTATACTGAAACGTTCACATGGATCCAAGGAGTCGTCCAAATACTATCGTTCAAAGATCAATAATTTGAAAGCAGAGATTGCGGATAAACAAAATGAACTGGATTATGTGTTGAACGTATACACCGGCTTAGGCAAAGCGTAAGGAACAATATTATTAATTTCAGTATTAAAATCGTTTAGTCTTTTTAAATACCTCATAAATACTGAATTTAAAATAAAATTGCAATATTTGATATTATAGACTGTAGCAGCTCATCAGATGTATAGAATATAATTAATATGGAATTTGATTACTCTCTAAAATAGGTTTTATTTAATCTTATTATTTAATATTCTAAGAATATAATTATTTTTTAGCTACTAGCAACTCGAAATCGATTAAACTGAGTATTTAAAGTTAAATAGGTACATAGTTACAATATATTTCGCACATTGGAAAAAAAATATTTTACAATTACCTCTAAGCGAAAAAATATCATTTGATCTATTTTTTTTTTTTAAATAAAAAAAGGATTACTTATAAGGTATCTAACCAAATCTATTTGATATATTTTGTTAAATATTAAAACTGTATCTTTTATTATATTATATCAACAACTTATATTTCCGTCAAATTGTAAAAATAAATATTACTCATTTTCATCATTATGTACCTATAGAGTAGATACCTACTGATTTACTATATACTTAAAAAATTACCTACACTATTTTACCAGAAATTTTAAACAAATATTTTAATTTTAATACACTCGTAGGTGTTTTTATACATCCCAATTGCTGTTTCACACGACCTTTCATAGATACTGTACAAATATTTCTATAATAACAAAAGTAAGTTTTCTACGTTCTCAAATACACTGTATTGAATTTAAACTTTCATTAGTTAATAATGACTGAAAAGATTGAAATTCATTAGACGTTACTATGATACAATATATGTCATACCACGCAGTACATACGCTCTTAAAATTGGTAGTGATCATTCAAATAGTGATCCCTGATCCTGATACATATTCTAACTTATATATAATTATATTATTTATATTATTATTTGTTATTTTATATAAATATTTTTTATGTTTTGTTTAATTGTTTTATCTAATTTACTAAATGAAATGCACATAAATATTTATATTAAGTACATATTTATCATTAAATTGTATCTATATGTTTATATTAGTTGCCAAGAGATGCATCAAAAGAACGCTAAGAAGTCATCGGAATGCAAGGAAATGGATGAAAACGCTGCTGCAATGCAATCTAGCGTTGATACTTTGAATGGCGACATAAAGAAGTTGACTTCTGAATAAGTTATAAATGAAAGAAACAACTTTTTTTCAAAATTGTTCATGTCTTATTTTCATTTTAATACAAATTTGTACGGTAGTTCCCCTATTTTATTTAACATTATTTTTTAGGCGCGATTTCAAAATCGTGAGTGTTTAAAAGTGTGTTTGTGTGTGTTGTAATCAAATATCCCTTCATAAATACTACCTACATAGTACTCTCCTATAATTTCTCCCAATGGTGGATTTTAATCGAATTCCGGAACTACCTACCTACCTATCTAATATTATATTGTGTTACTCGAATATACAAATAAACTGTCATTCATTTATTTGCCGTTTATAACATATTAATTACCTATAATTCCTGAAATAAGTACTCAAGTGAAATATAAATGTATTTTTAACTATCAACAAAGCAACAAATAATATGTATCTATCTATAAATCGTCAGTGTTGTAAAGTATTTTAAATACTATCTATCATTTATCAACAAATATTTAAGTAAGTACCTACATTATAGTTGTATACTATGTGGATATTACGTTCTTTTAAATACTGTTTTTCTGACTTTGAAATTTAAATATTTGTTATAGTTGTAGTTGTAGAAAAAAACATTAAACGATCATAGCAAAATCTTATCTTTTTACATGTTGCTATATTAATGAGTTGGTACTAATTTTGAACTGTTTTTGAAATTTTACAGATATTCATATGATATAATTATTACAATAATAAATAATAATTTTAATTTATTTTAAATTATAAATATTTTATTAATAAATCTGTTTTCAATATTTATTTTAGATTTTAATATATTAACAGTTCGATGCCTTCCTACTAGTTAATAAATATTTTATGTTGTTAGTTAAAAAATAATAATTAATAAAGTATAATGACAAACAATAGTTGTTTCCATATAGCATTAAACTAATAATTAATTTAATAGTCAAATCTATTAAACAAAACTTTTCTAATATTTAAAATTATGAATTATATGATAAAAAACTGTAACTATAATGTAATATATAATTGATAAAAAAAATGGTATTTAAAATATTTCTCAAATAAATACTTTTTAAATGTATTTTTACTACATTATAAGTAATGTAAATCATACCAATTTACGTAATAATTAATTCTATATAGGTATGTATATAGGTGATATGTTTACTTTTTGTAACAGTTTGTGGTCAGCTTATGATTTTCGGAAGTCAGATGCGGTTCGCATCATATAAAATCAAAGTTTACTTATCATTATTATTATATACTTATAAACACTGGCTTTTGGTATCATTGTATTTATTCATGTGACTCACGGATATACTAGTATACTAGTATTTACAATTAATGATGATATTAGGTAGGTATTAGTACATACATATATGTTAGTCACCCGTTTTATAATAAGCGTATTAAACAGCTAGTTAGCTGCACCTACCCAATAACCTAAGCTATTGTATGCTATATTTATGGCATCAATAGTTCAATGTAGATATTCAGGTAAGTAGGTAGTACTTAAAATACATTTTTTATTTTTTATTTAACTTATACTAAATAGGCTATATTTCAATTAATTTTAATTCAAACAGGTAAATAACAACGTATTTTTTATGATTTTAAATTATAAGCAAAACTATGAGGGCATTTTAAAAAAAGTTTATAAATACTAAATATATTATAATGTATAGTTGGTAAAAACGAAATACGTGAAAGCCAAAATAAAGGTACACATACTACACATTGACGCTAAAATAATAATTATAAGTTATAACTAGAGCTGTAAATTTAATGTATTAAAAATAAACTAAAAATGCCGAATACTGTATAAAATCCTGAAAAGAGTACTAATAAAATGTATAAATGAATTATAATATAATTTCAATAAATTTAGTAGAAAATGAACTGTAGTCTGTAAATACTAAATAGGTATACTGACATATATATAAGAATTATATTATGTTTTAGTTAGGTACCTGAGGTAGCTCTCTTATTACATTAACCCTTTTCATTATTTACTGTTATACTGTTATAACTACTTATGTATATATTGTCATTTAATTTGTTGATACCTGTGTTAAAAGCCGTAAGAAGTAAATTTATAAAATAAAATAATAATCATATTATAATATATTAATAAATAAAATATAATATTTAATAAGTATAAAAATCTATCAAGTGTAATATAGTTTAAATTAAAGATATTGTTAATTAAGTAAGTACGACGTTCGTACAAACCGTGTCAAATGTTTTTAAGACAACAATAAAAAGAAAATAATATTTCAAAAATACATATGCATAATTTATATGCACAAAGTTAAATTAACAGAATATGGAAACTATTAAAAATAAAAAAATATCTATTAAATAAAAAGGTATGAAAAATACAAACAAATTTAAAATTAAATTGATTGGTATAATGATTAATGGTACATATAATTTAAACTTATTTGTTTTAAGGATGTCATGTTTTAAAGAAAGTTAAATTTAATTCATTTTTCTAGAAATCGTCAGGTAATTGAACAAAAACTAATCAATAAATAAAACATTGATGTAAACATATGTAGTATATATTAATGTATTATTATTTATTATACCATATGTCTATATAGTAATCGATTTTCTTGTATCACACGATGTATCTCCCTAATATATAGAGTACGTACGTATAATGAGGTGTTTTAAGTAGATTTTACGTTGTATTTTAGTTTACTATTCAATATGCGGAATGCCTTCAGAGCTTGGAAACATGTCTTCTGCGCGATAAATGAGCGGAACGAATTTTTCTGGTCCATAATATCTGCTCACCGTATAATGTTCCTGAAACGGCGGTCGCACTAGCCGCGGCATGCCGAACACCGTTATAGTATTCTGTTTAAGTGTTTTAGCGTCCAAAAATTTTTTCGTCCATTTCGCAACATCACTCGGCAAATAGTTCAGTTCACACGACGCGGGTTGTACGGTGTGCATCACCGCCACTGTGGGTTGAATGTCACTGGTAGTGTGCGTGTCATCGCCTTTTGTGTTTAGATCCATAATAATAAATGGTCATGTTTTATGGTTGCCTTGACGCTTTTGTAAATTGTTGATCAATTTTATTTCATTATATTTATAATATTATATACCTACTGGTTACTACTAGTATGTACTACTAATTACTATAATACTATCTATTATAGTCTGATGCAAGACGATCGATGAGTTTATTTTTACGCAATAATAATATGCATATTATTTCTATTGAACAGTGTCGTAGTCTTGTAGAGTAGGTAATATAGCTCTTAGTACCTACTTTAACTGTTGCTCTGTGGTATATGGCCAACCTTTATTCGTATAAAGATTTACTAATAAAAAATGTCACAGATTTCACTAAACTCCACTATAACCGCTTTCATACAAAACTAACCTCAAGTAGGTACTTACTAATTTACTCATTTAAAACATTATTACATTTTCACATCCCTGATAAACCCTCTTACGAGCTCAAACATGATTTATAATTTTAGTGATTAAATAATGTTCGGAGATATTACCGGTGTTACAGATTAAAAAACAGTGTACACAATATATTATTTAATTTAAGATAATATGCTCTAATACCTATGCATCATATAATTAATTTTACTTTGATTATTTTCTATACATAATACTTTTTGTTACTATTAGATATCTTTTCCAACAATCATTTGTAATGAATTAGTTATTTACTTACAAATTAGTTGATAAAAATATAGGTACTAAAACAAGTTGGGCATTGTCTAATGCAGGGCTCAGTAATTGAATTCTATAGCTGTTTAGATAATTTTAAAAAATATTTTCATGGGCCAGAAAAAACTTAAATATTAGTTAATAATTGTTATATTATCATGACTATTATTATCAACGGCAATAAACAATGAATGCCATTGTAGTCTCCCAAATATACATAATAAAAATATATCAAATATTATCTACATTATATGCTAAAAAACAGCATTAAAAAAAAGTATTTTAGGTGGTTTAGTTATTTCCCCTCAGCGGGCGTATAATCGACCCTTGGTCTAATAGGGTCTAATAGTATAAAAATAAATAGAATAAAAATTATTATTTATAAATAATAAAAGTGAAAAATAGTTTAATACTGGTTATAAGATTAAAGAACTATGTCAATGTATTTTTCAATTTCCCACTATATTTATAACATATCAGTAGTTTCCTATCAATCATATTCTACAACAAATAAGTAAGTAAAACAATTTTATTCCATAATAACAATAAATAACAAATATTATAGACTAATCTTTAAATTGTTAAAATTAATTAAATAACTAAAACCATTAGACATTTAATCAAGTAAAGAGGAAATTATACCTGTATTTGTTGTTTAAATTTTACAAACATAAACATAGACAATTTGAGTTCTGTAGAACTAGTTTTGTATTGTTAGCTTTAATATTAAATGATGATCTTCTAACAAACTTAAGGATAAAACATAATCTGTATTAGTAAGTAGGATTTATAAATTTTCAAGTCAGCTATGAGCATAAAATATTGCAATTTGAAAATGCTTGTAAATTGCTTAAAAATTAAAATATTGTAAAAATATTTTATTTTCTAATCTTTAAGTTTATAAATAGTATAATTTGCTCTAGTATTAAAGCTAACAAAACTAAATTAGTTCTACTGAACGCAAATTTGATGACATTCATTTTTTAAGATAGAGACAATAAAAACAGTTAAATTTTCTCTTAATCATAGTATACAAAAGTGTATTTATAAAAACTATATGACTAAATAATTATTTCAGCCAACTATTTTATGCCATAAAAGTTTCATAGGTAATAAGTTATTTCGTTTTTGTAGTTTTTTATCAAATATATTGAAATCAGCTTTTCGAAGTTTTTCCAAGTATAAATGAAGAGGAACAAATGGTAAACATATTGATTTAACACGCTTATTTCCTTCTTTTTCTAATTTTCTGGCCTAAAAATTAACATATACATTATAATAATATGTTGATTATTATTGAAAGTTATTTTTAAGTTACTTTCATTAGATGACTATTTGCTCTTGAAGCCAGTTCATAAATTGCATCACGCACATTCTGTTCACATGAATTTCTTATGATATTTTCATAGGAAACTTTATATTTTAACAAAATATCTTGAGGTATTGATATACGCCCAGATTTTGAATTATAAGGAATACTTCTAATAATGTTTACAATTCCTTGACATTTACCTAGATGACTTACAGTATGGTCAATTGTTATATCCTTAATACCTGTAATAATAACCAAGTATATTTTTGAATAAATATCTATTTATTATAATAATTTAAATGTATTTTCATTTTAATATTCTAATGTATATAAATATAAAAAAATATAAAAAAATATAAATATAATACTTTAAAAGTTGCAAATAATATCATCTTTAAGTTAACATTTTTAAATCCAGTTTTATATTTTTGTAATTTTATTTAATTCTTATTGGTTGCAATATATTTTATTATAATTTGGTTACAATTTATAGTACACATTTAGATGTGTTAAGTTATTTTGTTATCTATTACTAGTGATCATACATTAGGTACTTAAAAACACAGTAACTCTACAGGGTGATTCTTTTATCATTAAACACTCATTATTTCATCCAGTATTGAATTTTTAAAAATATTTTGTTTCATACTTTTCACAAATTGTATAAAATTTTTATTTTTTTTCATTCTTTTATTTAATAGAAAAACCACTATCAACTTTTGATTTTCAAATGGCAAACTATATTTTAAATATACTAGATTAATAGGGCTATTTTTTTTTATGAATTTCAATATTCAAATTAATATTTCTCGTTAATTTTGTAACAAGATAAAGATTTTCAAAATTGAGTGGTTTTTGCTTTTAATTATACTTTTTGTTTTGTATAATTATAAGTAAACTTATTATTGACTATCGACATAGTAATGAACTTTATACTTGTAGTTATTAACACCTCACAGTCGTAAAAACCTATAGGACGAACACCTAAGAACCTTAAACCACCCAACTTGGCACAATTATACTCACTAACAGTTAAATGTAAAATAATAATTTGAACGTTAAAATTCATAAAAAAAAATAGCCTTATTATTTTATGACATTCTAAAATATAGATTGCCATTTGAAAATCAAAAGTTGATAGTGATTTCACTATTAAATACAAAGGTGAAAAAAATAAAAATATTATATAGTTTTAAAAAAGCAAGAAACTAAAAATTAAAAAAAAAAATTGGAAAAATCAATAATTGACGAAATAATGAATGTTTAATGAGAAAAGATTCACCTGTAGAGTAATATAATAAAATAACATAATAATCACTTAAAGAAGCTGCTTATACAATCTTAAAGGTTCCAGTTTGCTATCGCTAAAATATGATAAAATAATAACATAATATTATTATATAACATTATTTTAACTACCGACTATGTAACATTAATTTTATAATATAATTTTCTATTTTTAAAAGAGAATATTTCATTGGTTTCTTATAATGTTATAAACATTCAAAATTTGATGGTATTATATTATTGTAAATGAAAATAAAAATATTATTATTAATTTATACTTAATACCTTTAGATTTGTTGCCTAATTTTGTTTATAAAGGTTGTTACAGAAATGTATTATTTTCTTTAAGTAGTATACAACTCTTTTTATTGGAGAAAGTCAAAAAATTAAAATATAATATTTATTACACACAGACAAAATATAACATACAAATTAATTAAATATACTTACCCATTGCTTCGAGCAACAAATAATATACTGGTGAAACAGAGTTTTCAGCATAAGTCTCTAAATCTTCAATAGTTTTTAGAGATGAATTTAACATATAATTTTCTCGAGATGAGATTAAACGTTTAAAATATAATATACTTAATTTTTGTGTTTTTGTTGCCTGCAACAATTTATTTAAATTATTATTATTGTTATATAAATAAATAGTTTATTCAATACTTACTGTATAAAGTTCAATGAGTACAGGATGTTTTGGGATTTTATTTTTGTATATTTCAATTAAAGATGTCTCCCAAAATTTAAACCGCATTTCTCCAATTTTCATATCACTTATTTGATCTTGAAGAGTTGCTATCTCAATATTAAATGCTCTAATAGCAAACCCGGTTCTTCTAATATTTTTGTGTAATAATAAAGTACATAAATAATTTTCAAAATCATGTTTTCTGTGAACAGTTGAATTATTTAATTTAATATAATTATAATGTAAGTTTAGTATTTCTATCCCAATATTTCACATATTTATCATAGGAAAACCACTCTTTGGATTTATCATTTGGTTGCCAAGTGTTCAAATTATGTAAGCATGACCTATTTCAAAATTTACTAAGTGATAATCTATTGCCACATAATAGGTTTTTATTATTTTTTTTAAATAGATATAACAGATTGAAGTTAATAATAGTAAATTAATATAAGAATTATTGAAAACTAATTTATAGAACACTTAATTATTATTATTACAATAATTAACACTTAATTAAATTTTCTAATATGTTATGCTTACATAGTTAGAGCAGTTTGGTTACAAATAGCCAAGAATAGTTTTGACATGGTAGTACAATTTATATGAGTTTGACAGAGTTAATAATTGTTTAATGAACATCTTCTTAATAAAGGTTATCAAAATATTTTTAAATAATTATTTAATAACTCATAGATAAAATTTCATCAATTAGTTTTTAAATAAAACTACATATCTTCAATGGCTGAGCGTGTAGTGTTAATTACCCTTTATTGGTAATAAACATCTAGTAGTAATTATAATTTTTTAAAGATGATTAATAGATTAATATATTTTAAATTTTATTTTATAATTCTTGTGCTATAATGATTTAAAGTCAATAAGAAGTTCTTTAGATTATACTAAGAAATATTAATTTTCATAACAATTTTTATTTATTACCCAATATAATGATTACAGTTTTATCATAGGTAATCAATAATTAATAATAACAAATATAATCATAATCAAAAATTTAATTTATTCAATTTAGTAATTTTTTTTTTATATATATATATTATCTTTTATACAATTTTATTTAACTATTAAAATTTGTACTAGAATTTCATTATATATGATACTAAATAGGATATAAGTATAAACAAAACTTTTAATATAATCTATTTCACGAATATATACAATTTCACTAACATAATTGTTAGAGTATGTATAAAATATATTTATTGCTCAAATTTTTTTCAACATTTGATCAGAATACTAAGGAATTTTATACATCACAGTGTATTATATGATTTCATAATACTCATTGCTTAAATAACTGCACAGCATGTTTTTATACTATACTATAATATTGGTTAATAAATAATTGTGTAATGTGTAATTTAGGGTTATTGGTATTGAAATTTTGTTTACAATTAGATTATATATATTAACATAAACATGTTCTATCTTATAATTCTACAAATTTTTGAGCAGTAAACTTTTTTAAAAAGATCCATTAAACAAATTAAAAAATATATATACTTAAAAACAGTTATTGTTACATAATTTCAGTAACATTAGAGAAAATAAAGAACTACAGGTTAATAATAATAATAATGGAGAGAAATGTAATCATACACATAATTTATTCAAGAAATCATTTTTTTTAAGTATTCAAATTTGATGTTACACACAGTTCATTTATTGTTATTCAATTTTTGTGTATATGTTTTATATGATAACTATTAAATAATAATATTTAACAAAAAATATTTCCAAACATAACATAATTATGATTTGTACCTAATAAAATACACAAGAAAAATTAATATTAATTCAAAATTATAACTACTTTTATAATAATAAAACTAATTAAATATATTATCATATGAAGTGTTCATTTATAAAAATAAAAAGGGTTAGGTAGTTATCTAAAATAGCAATGTTAAATGGATTTCCTATACAAAAATAATGAGGATACACAAAGAAATTAAATATAATAACAGAATATTATAAAATGCCGCAGTCACATTTATAAGTTTAATATCAATGATTATAACTTAAAATAAAGTGATATTGGTATGATACTAAAATTTAGTCTAAGACCATTATTAATTAATTTATGCTAAGCAACAGAAATAAATTTAGCTTCTTTAATTAAATAACTTTAAAGTATCAACATAATATATAAATGTATTGTTACTAATTAGCACATAATAACACTTGTACCAGCGTTATTAAAATAATATTTTATACGTTAAAGTCTATGTATTTTTTTTAAGTAAAATCAATAGTATTATAAGTATTGTGGAAATGTTGTGCACAAATATTTACCTAACTAATTCCAAACAATATTTTGCTGTAGAGTTTTTTCGTACACAGCTTTTTGTTTGTAAAAAGCGGCTAAACAATCCTTTTATACAGTTTTTTACTATCATTCTGTTAGTAAATGTAAAAAGTAATCATTGATTCTGTGTAATGAATCAAAACTTAAAAAATTTAAAGTATATTGTATATTTCAATGCAATTAATATATAATTATAATAAGAAAAAATAAAAATGATAAAAATCAAACGATGTCGTATCAGTTTAATATTTCTTATCAGCAGATAAAATAAATGATATCAGCACGTGCCCATCAACAAACCTGCAGTGTAGGCATCCCGAATGCCTATGTTAAAATAGAAATTTTATAAACTAAAAATTAATAAAAATAAAGATTGTTTTTTGTATAAAATATGTTTTGCATTAAAATAGCGTTTGAATAATTAATTTTTTATTATGAAATTGTTTTCGAATTTTTATGTACGAAATTTGAACAATGATCCAGATGTTTAGTGGGAGAAAAATTGTATAGAGGGAATTTTCCGGTTAATCTTTTGTCGTTGGTCAATCATCTTCCCATTGTGCATTCGACGGACGACGAGGGGTACTCTGACTTGCGAACAAAAATTTTTTTCCTCGTACCCGAGTTATTCGAGTTTATCGATTATTTATAGTTTCTAGTTTCCTGTGTTCTTAGTGAACGATCGATCACATTAGTAAATAGTAATCTTATCATGTTGTGTTAGTTATTCAATCGCATTTGTGATGTTGCCCGAAAATGGTTTGTATAGACGAAGTAGTTGCTTACTTCAAAACACTTAAAAGCTACGAACGGCTTTGGATGATGTGTAGACTCCAAAGCCACTGTCTTCCAATTGAATTGAGGTACCTCGGCACTTGTTTAGATAACTTGTCTAAAAGAGATATTCACATATTGAAAAAATTGGAACTTGAAGCCAACGATCCAGCCAGCGTTAGTGAAGTAGCTTGCAAGTGTATTTGCGATAAAACTGTTAGGGCAGCGGTTATCAAGTATTTATCTGTATTAAACACTAATAGTACAAAGTGTTCAGAACTAATTTATAAAGCACTAACAGACGACAAAGGTCTAGAACGTATATTTAAGTGTCCAAAAGCGTTCTTTAACGATAAAAACGCTTTTGAGGAGCTTATGGTATTGTACACATTAGCTGTAAATCATCCAGCATTTATATTTGAACAAAAAACTCAACTAGATAGCATATTCAACTGTATTAAGAAAGAAAAAGAGAGGCAACTATCTAAAAAGAAAGGCGGTGATCTAGACAAAGAATCTTCTGATATTTTGGAGGTATGTATACTGTTTATATTAATAACTCTAAATTAATTTTTAATAATATATATATAATATGCGTAATATTAAACAAATAGAAAAACAAAAGCTATCTTCTTTTATTAAATTTTGAATAGTAAATGGTAAGCGGTTAATTTATACTGTAGTATCTAATTGTTAGATTGTTATTAAGATTAGTAGGCAATACAACTTTTATATATTCAAATTGATGGCTGTAATATACATGTACATATTTTCAGTATAGCCTATATTGCAAAAAAATGTGTATTTACCTAACATAAAAGAAAATATATTATAATGGTACTCGTGTATCATGTTTTCTTTTAATTTTAGTATTTTAGTATTATTACTTAAAATAATTGAATAAAGATAACATCAGTTTTTTATTTATTTTTAGAACTCATAATTTTCTGTTTCTTTATTTTATAAACTTAAAAAATAAACCACATACTTTCTTTCCTTATTTAATTTAATTATTTAAATCCAAGTTTAAATTTGGATTATTTGAATTTCATATTTATTTATTTGTACATTTTATCTAGTACCATGATAGAATGAACTAGAATATTAAGAAAATTAATTTTAATTCATAGTTGATCACAAAATTAGTAACAAAAAAAAGAAAATTGCAATTTTATTTTTAAATTAATAACATTATGCATTTTAAATATTATAAAAATTTGCTATTTGTTAAAATTTTGGATTACTTCCCTCATCTGAAAATTGTATTGTATTTATATTTTATGTTTAATATCAATTAAATTATTTTAGACATTTAAAATATTATTAATACTTGATTGAAAAAAATAAATACAATTCTATTGATTTAGTGAATCTATTATCTATGTATTTTTATGTTTAAATATGTATTTAAAATGTTAAATATTTAATTATTATTTTAAATTTAATTAAAATGATAAAAATTTATTTAAACTTAAAAATAATAAAAATAAAAGTATACAATTGACTACTTAAATATTAAATTATTTAAGAAAATAATCAAATAAAAAACCTTAAAAAATTAATGTTCTACAACATCATATTTACAGTATTCGGTAAAAAGAACAAATTTAAAAAAATTTAAATATATATAAAAAAAGAATAAATATATTAATTAATTATGAAGATTAAAAATGATTATTTATATACATTTATATGAAAAATATATATTAAATTATTATTAATCATTTATCAATTAATGATAATATCATAATTTTACAAGCGTCAGAAAATCTAAGGCATCTCATAAGATTTTTATTATATTTTAATTTTAAAGCGAGTTATGAGTATTTTAAAACTGTAAATTGCTTATACACCTTAAAAACTCATAATTTGCTTTAAAATTAAAATATAATAAAACGCTTATGAGGTGCCCTAGATAATGTTCTTAACTTTAAGTTTAATAAGAGGTAATTTCACTCTAATTAAAAAAATTTATATGGTTATAGTCATTATTGTGAACATAAAATTTGCTATGTTGCACGTGGGCTATAGAGAAAAGACAAATAGTGTGCCGACATCTTCTTAAGGAGTTCAATGTAAATAATTTCGATGTGGGTGTATGCGGGTTGTGTAAATTTAAATGTATGTATGTACTAGGTAGTAAGTGATAATTTTTTGATTTATATAATAAATTAATATATTTAAAAGTTTTAAAAATTGTTCTTATTTTTGGGATTCCAAATTTACATAGATGTAACATAATTTAATAAACATAATAAAAAAAATAAACTAAAAACTCGTGTAGGTATGTTAGTCAATAAATTCTATTAAACTGAAAACTATTATGGATTTTTAATAAGTCACGATATCATGTGTATTATCAACATTTTAAAGTGTTGAATAGTGATTATTATTAAGAACATTGAATACAATTCCAATTAAATTATAAATTGTATATCTAAAATGACTTATAATAATTTTAAATCTTTTTTTTAGTTTTTGAAAGTTACAACTTTAACTACAAAATTCATCTACATAAAGACTTATCAGTTATCATGCATTTTTTAAAAAATTATAGCTTAAAAAATGTGTTAATAAAAAAATTTTTATTTTCTTGTTTTAAGTTTTTGATAGATACAATTAATGAAATTGATTAAAAAGAAAAAACAAAGAGAATCCTATTATTAGAGTCCTATATTTATTATATACTTATCTCGATACTTATTTAAATATAAATATTTTTTATTTGAGCAAATGATTTTTTTCAAAATAAAATACACTTCTATTTTTTTTTAATTGTGTCAAATGCTAAGTTTGTTTTACAATTTAAATTATAAATTTTTCTACTTCTATATTATGTACATGATTAATTTATAAGTAGCAATCAAATAACCTTATCTTTTTAGTAGCAAAATTTGATTATCTTTAACACCTACGATTAGCTAATAATTAAAGCTATAATATGGTTATCTTCATTGCCAAAGATCACTATAAGATATATATATACCTATTTTAATCTCAAATAGTTAAACATTAATTTTTTTAATATCCTATTTAAGTACAAAATCTAAACATGTACCAATATTAAATTAAAAAATTTGTATGTTTCAATATATTTGGTAAAAATAAAAATTCTTTAATCATAAGGTAATATTGCTTATTTAAATTGGGTTTTAATAGTTAAAATAATGAAATGTGTAGGTAGTTAAATGTTTCTTATTCTATATTAATTTTACATTAATAGCTTTGAAAAACACCATATCACATTTATTTTAACTTATCTACTTGCTTATCTATTTGTATTTTTTTACTAATAAATCTTTAAAAGAATAAAACACATAAAAACAAAACAATTGACAATTGTTTATTTATATAATTCTAATTTATTAATTTGTATCTGTTCCAACAACATACTTATCACTTCGTTTTACTTATAATCTAAAAAAAGGTATTAAAATATATAATTGTTTAATTTTTATTAGATTTACCAATAATATTTAATTTTAAGTTTGATTTTGTTTATGTATGTACATAAAATAGTATTAGACATTTTTTTCATTTAAATTACATAAATTTAACTTAATAGTTGATATTAGTTTTTAAATTGTTAAAAGCTAGTAGATTTATTATTGTTTTAATTCAGTAGGTACAATTTAATATAATAGCTATTGTAAATTAAATAATAAATAAATCATTTATTATGTTGTTTATTAATATGAATAATTCATTATTTTAACAATTTTTGAGTAGGTACATTTTATTCTTAGTATTTATAATTTTAATGGAAATAATGTGTGTAATTTGTTGTTTATAACTAAACATAAATTGTAACTTAAAAAGTGTTTAATGTAATAGCTTGGATATAAATTATAGGGTTCGGAAATCAAATGTTTAAATATTGTAAATAAATTACTGAATCATAGTTTATAGTTAATATTAGTTAATATTTTACTTAATACATAGAACTATATAACTATATATATCATCAGGATAATAATATATTTGAGTATTGTAAAGAGAAAATAGTTATAAAATTATAAGTATATTTTCACCAACTATAAAAATTTATAATTTAACAATAGTACCTCACTTCAAACTTTAGACCCAAATCATTTTTTTTTTCAAATTTAAATTATGATTTCATTCAATTTAAAAATGTGATAAAAATGTACTATTAGGATTTAAAACTTTATAGTTAAACATATATAATTGAGATCTCTTGAATTGTCTCTTAATTGAATACCTATTAATCCAGGAATACTTTATTATACACAGATAATAGATATCGGTGTTTATTTCAGACCTTCTATCTTAGGGGTTATAGTTAATGTTCAGGAGAGTATGCCTTAGGAGTAAATAATAAAGAAAAGTAAAAATATTGATTACATTTTTCTCTGAAGGGTGTATTACTCCCCCCCCCCCTGGTCACCTCTTAAAATAAAAATTGAATAGATAATAGATATATGTCTCAATAAACATGGTATGGAAATTATTATTTAAAATAAACAATACATTATTTATTTATTATTATACTGCTGTAGATTTTCTATAGATGTAATAACTATGATTTAATTTTCTTAAAGTTTATTTTTTATTATTAAGTTAAATAAAAAATAAAATTAATGTTTTTGATTTAGTATCTTTATTCTTTATATTATTTACAATTTTGATAAAAAAATATTATAAAAAACAAGCACCAGAATAAGCTGATAGTGTTTTCTTTTGTTTTAGAATATCAACACCATGATTCCACCACCCAACTATATGTATCAGCAAACTCAAGGAGGATCAAATTATCCTCTGAATAGAAATGGATATTTATATCCACGCCATTGTAAATAAAAATATGCAATATTTTAAATTAAAAAAATTATAAAAGTTAAACATATTTACATTTCAGATTACCCGTTTCCTCCTGTGAATGTTCCACCAATGCAAGTTTGTTATGACTATCCACCACCAACAGCAGTTTCAGGAATTAGAGGACCACATCAAGCTAATTTTTCAAAATCTCCAAGCCCAGTGTCATGGCCTCCACGCACATTCCAAATAAATCCACGTAATCAACCACCAAACATAAACTCAAAGCAAAGACATCCTACTCCACCGAGATATCGTAATCCTTCAGATCCTAGTTATCCATTTTCACAAACTTGGAATAATTGGAACATGTATCAAATGTCACCACATAATATGTATGCCAATTATAATTATACACCAGGCATGGTAAGTTATATTATAAATTAAATAAATGTATAAAAACTAACTATTGTTTTACAATTAAAACATTAGAAATAAAACAATAAAAAAATTTCTCTAATACCTACATACTTATAAAACTGAATATTATAAGATTTAACTTGAGAACGTACCTAAATTTAGGTCTAAGTGTTATGTGAAACCTACCTTTTTTATTTTTTCATAATATATATAGATATATTTTTAAAACAATTTCAAACCAATTTTTTTTTCACGCTTAAAATATTATATATTATGTTAAAATGATTGTATTGTTATACATTTATTTTACTATTTAGTGATAGGTAAATATTAATAACAAACTCGTTTGAAAATTTTTTTTATTTATTTTAATGTTTTAAATTTATTTTTAATTATTAACTAGCCTTGTTTGATTAAGCCTTAACCATGAAATGAAAGCATTAAACATGCACTATTTTGTTGATTGTTTTTTATCACAAAACCTAAATTTTTTGAATAAATTAAAATTATTAAATTATTATTAATTGTATTCAATTTGATATAGATAGATAGATGTTTCAGCTAATATAAATTGTTGTCACATTGATCATTATTTTATCAAAATTTGAATTATTAATTAAGCAACATATAACATATAATAGGTGTACAATATACATGTAAATAATTTAACATATTGTTTTCAAAAACCTCTGCCAAAAGTACCAATCTATAACAAAATCATTTCTTTATGTTTCTCCACTCAGGTGAGAGATAAATATAATTACATTCATTGCTACTCAAAGTTTGTGTATTTTTTTTATCATATTTTACTCAACTTTTGGATTAAAAATAAGATAAACAATTTTGTATTGCTTGTATCATTATTATCATTATCATATTATTTAAAACAACTTCTAAGTGGAGGTGCATAGATTATTTTTTAACATTTATTAGTCAATAAAATATTAATATTATTTTTAGTTTTTTATCATTTCCTTAGACTGTCATTTGTTGATCAAAACATTACACCCAGTTCAATCTATGCTACAGTAACTTACTAACATGTTAATAAAAATAATGTTTATTATTTATTGAATATAAATTTTCTATAGAATTGAAATATAAATTTAAATCTTAATTATGATTATTTTTTAACTTATAAATACCATTAGTATTAATATTAAAGGTAATTTTTTTTCAATGTATCAGGAAATATTTTAATTAAAATTGTTTCAATTATATATTATAGTATTCAAAATTGGGTATTCTTACTTAATTAGTTTTAATTTATGTATACATTAAAAATAATACTCAATGTTTTCTTACATTTCTAAATAGATTGTGTTTGTTTAGTTCTTTCACATTAAACAAAATTATATTGTTTAAAATGATTAACAAAAGTAAATAAGTTAGTAATGATTTATTTTTTTAATTTAGGTCCCTTCTTTTTATCCTGAAAATCCCATGGGTCGTAACTACCAAGGACACGGAACAAAAACTAAACATTCAATTGTTAATCGACATCATGATCAATGCAAAAGCCAAATGCCGCCGCCAGTGCCTGTGGTATAATATTCAAACAAATGTTAAAAATAATTAATATTCATAAATTTATTTTTATTTACAGTCTACTTCTCCAAATAAGGTTGATACTGCACTAAAGAGTAAGCCTCTTTTAACAAATGCTACATTAAACTCTACAGTTGAAAATGAACCTATTCTTGAAACACATAATCAGATGCCATCGTCATCAAAATCTTCAGAAGATTGTAGTCAGAGTAGCTCTTATAAATCTATTAATTCATCTATTTCTGATAAAATGTCGGGAGCTTCTCCTCAGCATGCAGTTCAGGGTAACTCAAATAATGCAAGTCCGAAGTTGGTTCAATCTGAAAACCAATGTCAAAATAGTAGTGCGAAAGTGTGTAACTCAAAACTTACTCTTGAAAACAAGATAAAAACAGACAATGGTGAACAAATTATTTCTACAATTCAGCCAACACTACCAAAAACAAACTCCCCACCTATAAATTCACAACAAACACTTTGTACTTCAGATACTAATCAGCAAACTGCTACATTAGAGCTTCCTAGAAGTGAATCCATAAAAAGTATTGATCTCTCTACGCTTTCATCTGTGTTGGATGATGGAAAAAATAAAGAGGAAAAGTCTATTGTTGCGCCAAATGAATTAATTGAAGAAAAGTCCAAATCTAATTCCGAACACAGACCGCAAAATACAAGTAATTTATGTTATATTTAAATAAATTATTAAATTATTTTAAATATTTTTCATTTTTATAGAAATTCCATTGAAACTTGAAACTAACACTGCAAAAGTATATGAAGTTAAAGAACCAATAGTTGGTGCTACTGCAAAACCAATGACTACTTCAATAACCACTAGTTCATATAATGCACAAACTAGTAAATATTATAAGGGTCGTCCAATACAATCTCAGCCAAGGACTTCACGTGATGGAAATATAAATAATAGTTATAATAGGTAAAATTCAATTTAAATAAACATCCTTATTTCATTAAATGAAAAATTATTATAAATTAAATGAAATTTAATAGATAATATGTTTATTTTCATTAATCAATTTGGTCAAACAGGTATTTAAAGTATTAATAAAAGACTATTGATAATTTTTAAAATATTATTTAAAATATTATTACTAGACAATTGATATAATTAGTTGAGAATTAAAATATAAAATAATATTACAAGTAAAAGTTATCATTTTTTTTATTTTGACAGCTTTTTTTTGTCTACAAAACTTTATTCTTTATTTTAATTTTTTATTATTATTTGAATCGTTATTTTTATATCTTTTTTAGAATTCTTATCTTGGCATTCATTTAATAAAGTGTATTCTTTATTCAAATTAATCATTATCAATCTATTTTTATTACTATTTATGTTTTGTTTTAAATTTGTTTAAATGTTCTTGATATTTCCTAAACATATTTGGGTAAATAGATAAATGTATATTTTTTTTGTTGTTTCAGAAAATCTATGGGAGGAGGACTTCCAGTATCATCCTTCAATGAACCTGGTAGGGAAAATATTCATAAAACTCATCTTAAAGTACCTAACAATGGTCAACAATACTATACTATGGCATATGATAACGGAGCAAGTGCTCGAGGTTATAATACTCAAGCATATTATGTTCATCAACCTCAAACTTCTCAACCAATGTCAGGTTTTTCTCCTATGCCACGACAATATATACCGCAACAACATGTTGTTCAATCACCCGAGTATCAGCAAGTTTATCAACAACCTACTGAATTTGTTTATTATCCATCTTCTTCACAAACATTTTATACTACTACACCCGTCTTAATGCAACCTCAAGTGTTAGCATATCATCCGCCAAAAGTATCATGCTATAATTGTGGAGGACAGAATCACACAGGAGCTGAATGTACTGAATTGACAATGGAAGAAATAACAAGTAAAGGTAGATTCAATGAAAAATCAGATTAATTCAATTACATTTTTAACTGCATTCATGTATGTCTTTAAAACGTTTTAAAAGTAGTAAAAATTTTTAGATTTTCAAATAACCTTTAGCTTTTCTCAGGTAAATCAGTTGTAACAATACAAATGGTAATATTAACTAAATATTAGTAATACTAATAGAGATGATGCAAAGGTTAATATCCAAAGATATGATTTTGGTCTCTACTCAAGGTTTCTTAGTGAACACCGATAATCTGTAACAAGAAATAAATTATTAATAATAAAAATATATTCATACAAGGTGATTCTTTTATCAAACAACACTCATTATTTAAAAAACTATAAACGTTTTTGAAAATATTTTCTTAAATAATTTGAAGTCAATAAAAAATATTTTTAAAATAATTTTTATGACTATAGTTTTTAAGTTGCTTTTTTTTTAATGATAACATTCATTTTTAATAGCGTATTCCTAAGCAGAATATTGTTTAGGGTATTTCAATGCATATAAATTTAAATTTAATTGAGTAATTTTTGAGTTATAAGTATTTAAAATTTATATGAGCAGAGCTTTGGACCAATATTTTGCAAAGTAGCCTCTGCTACTTCACACTGATTATCTTAACATTACATGCTTATAATTTATAAGTTATAAATCAAAAGTACTTGTTCAAATTTCAATTTGTATACATTGAAGTACCCTATAAAATATTCTGCTTATGAATATCATATTAAAAATGGATGTTGTCATTAAAAAAAGTGAAAACTTAAAAAATTATAATAATAAAAATCTATATTTAAAAAAAACATTATAATGAGTGTTGTTAGATAAAAGAATCACCTTGTACATAATTAATTTAATATTTACTTATAAATCCAACAATATATATGGTTCATAATATTCATTAACTTAGTTAATAAATTATACACTTTCTTTTCACAATTCACTTAAATGTTATTGTCTTAGATATATATATATATATATCAATTATTACTTTGAATTTACCTAGTTTATATTGAATTTATTTTCTTAAATTTATTTTTTTAGGTCTATACGAACATCATTATGGACCATCAATGCCAGATGGCAGACCCCGGAATTGACAGTTATACTGGAGCAATTGTTATTCATAATCACAACATACAGGATGACTTGAGGTAAATATTGTTATAAAAGTAGTTCTGATTAACTTTTTAATTTTAATTTTAATAAATGAAATGTTTTTATTTCAGACTTCAAGGATGGTGAAAACTACCAACACCCTCTCCTATAGTATTAATTTTAATTTAATTTAAATGATGATTCCTCGATTCGTTACCTGTTATTTCCAAATAAATAAGACTGGGTAATGTTTTTCTTCCATATTAGTATTTTTTAAATTAATAACGTTAGCAGTATGATAAAAAAAATGTAATATTAAATGTAATCAAACCCTTTAAATTTATAACGACCTTGTCGTTTCTCTTTATTTTAAATTATTTTCACCAGTCATATTATAATAATCAATTCTTGATATTATTTCTAACTTATTGAATCGTAGATCCTATAAGCGTTTCACATCATCTCCCCACCCTTAAATTATATCTTATCACAAACCAAATGTTTTCAACAAAACAGTTGTGATGAAGATTTTTAAATGTTTAATTTAATAATTTATACTATGTGTAACATTCCCTTTTTAATTTGACACCATTTGTGTAAACTGGTACCATTTTAAATATTTTTGTCTAAATTTACAAA
Organism: Rhopalosiphum nymphaeae; assembly: GCA_036289425.1. NCBI lineage: Eukaryota > Metazoa > Arthropoda > Insecta > Hemiptera > Aphididae > Rhopalosiphum > Rhopalosiphum nymphaeae. Next base: position 8,279,872 of record JAZAQC010000007.1, on the reverse strand, counting down.
TTATAATAATATTATGTAGTTTAGAAAATGGAAAACATCATTACGTATTATTATCATGTTTTTATATTATAATTATTAATAAACATACAAAAAAAAAAAAAAAACAATTTGTTTAAAGTGTTTAGTATCATAACATTTTTGTTTACCAAATATATTTATGTGTTTAATTTTTTTTATTTAATTCATATGACGTTTTGATGTATTTAATTTAATAATTTTGGTAGTATAACTTGGGACTGAATCTTAATTATTTTCTGTCGGGATTTAAGTGACTTATTAGACCTGATTGATGCCAAAGTTACATTATAATTCAAGGGATCTTTGTTCTAGGTTTCATCAAAAATCAGCCAAAATAATAATTTTATAAAGTTAATAAGTCATTTTTTTTGTTAATGTAATTTTCAAATAATTCCATAACTTAAAATGGGTCCCTAAATAAATCGTAATTTATGTGATAATGTTTTTAAACTAAGACATTTTATATATATATCTCAAAAAATAATATGAGAAAATATTACTCTTAAATGTTTTAAACATTTTAAAGATTTGTTTGAAATAAATATTACTTCTAGTCATCTGAGAATTAAATTAAATAAAACAAATCATTTTAATTAATTATAATGTATATTAATTAAAATTGAGTTGTTCATTTACTCGCCATGTTAATAATATTGCATTTAATTACTTGCAGTTTAATACTGTTATAATAGTAAATTGCTACGGATCTTCATAAAAGCAAATGTTAAAAATTGCATTAACCAACTTTTGTCATGGTTTAATTTTTATTATATTTTACTATAATATCTACCTTTGACTTGTATAAAGCAGTTAATTTTATCATACAATTTTAGTTTGTATCAATACAAATAGAATTATGTATGTATAATTTTAATGTATTAAAAATAAAATATTTATGTTAAGTTTTAGTTATAAGTTTTATGAGTTTAATCCAATAATATTTATGTTATATTTCCAATAAAAAAAATAAATAAAAGTAAAAAAAAACATTTTGTTATTAGATACTCATAAAATAATATGTACATAATTGCACTTTTTTCTGATTATATTATTATGTATAGTTTATAATTTAATTTAAGTATAGAAATATTAAGACATTAGATATAAGAAATTTAGATTAGGTCGTATTTTATATTAAATCTTAAAATACATTCCCTTTCCAACTTTTATTTTCGGTACATTAATTATATTAAAATATTTATACAGTCCGATTTTTTATTATTTGACTTAATGAATTTCGGAATATATTTTTTTTTATAGATATTTTAAAATTGTAAAGTTTTAAATTAAAAAAGTATATAAAACTTGTATCTAAAAATGTAAAAAAGAATATATGGTTATATTAAATATTCCGAAATACCTAATTATTGTCTTACTATAAAAAATCTGTCAGTATTTACACATACATTATTATTATTATTATTATTATTATTATTATTATTCATTATATTACATTTTTATTATCAATAAAAACGAACTACTTCCATCTGTGTTATGATTATTTATAGATTAATTTTTGTTTTTAAAATTGAGTCTTGAAGATAATATTTAATAAATAATGTTATTTTAATTTTAAATATACATTACATAATAATTGTTTTTACTTTTTATTAGTAGCGTAAAAATTAACATAAAATATGTGTATATAAAGTCTTGGATATGTAATTCTATACTGTAACATAAAGTGCTATTTAGAGTATTTAAATAAAATTTAATAAATTATTTATCTTTATCATTAATTTTAACCCAGGGTTTATTTGGAGGAAATTAAAGATTGCATAAGAGGGAGGGAGTATAGTTATTAGAAAATAACAAGAATAGAATTAAACATAAAATAAAATCATTAAAAACAGTTAATTTATTTTTAAAACAATTAGTTTAAATGATATAAGTAATATTTCACTATAACTAAACATATATCTATAAATATGATAGCTAAATTGTCTTTTAACAATGTTAGTAGTATCCTTACATGATATACATAACAACAATGACGTACATATTAACAATATTATAATGCAGTGAACATAGTGTATTTGGTAGGCTTTATATATTAATCATTAGTAATCTCATGACCCTGCTACAGAAATAAATATTGTATACAATGATCAATTTATCATTGAATTCAAATTTAACACACCCATAATAGTTAGTGACCCATTCGACATATTAGGGACAGAGAAGCTGATGGAATAGTTTCCACTTGCCTACCTTTTTTTAAATTATGATTGTTAAAAGATAATAGTATGTTTGTGGTGAATTTTTTATTTTTTTTTAATGCATTAAATTTGCACTATAAATTAATTGTTAAGTTATATAAGTAAATAATAATAAATCGTAGATATTAAATAGTATATGTTATTGCTATTTAAAAAATTGGTAAATTTCTTTCCCCACTTGAATCTTTTTCACATTTTGAGTTTACGTAATTCCGCAAATATTTTTGTTTTATTTTTTTTTTTTTAATATACCCAGTGAATGAACGTTTTACGATTATATTTTTAATGATAAATATATTTAATGATAAAATTTAGTTTACTACAGCCCACAGGTAACATTGTATTAACAAATACAACTTACATATTGTTAATTATTTAATATAGGTATAAACATCACTAAATCAAAATCTAAAGTGCAATAATTAATATAAATGTAAAGTTTATTTCAACAAGCGTGCTTTCAAATTTCTATATATATTTAAAAATAATTTTATTTATGAGGGCAATTATTTTAATTACTTTTAACCAAAATTAACGTTTTTCGCCTTATCGTTTTTTACCTTTGTCGTTTATTGCCGTGTTGTTTTTTCCACCGAGAGAGAGATAATATTGTATACTTGAATATTAATAAATTATGAATAATGTTAGAACATTTACTTTCTCAACGATAATAACTATTATAAATATTTTTTTGTATATAAAAAAAATGTTTTTTGTTCGATAAGTGTTTTGTACAGCCCGCATAGTATTCTATTCAATATTTCTGGCCCTGCTGCTCGGTTTTCTTTGCATTTAACATTTTTGTACACCAGAGATCGGCAACCTTTTGAGACTGCAGAGCCAATAGTTACAATTTACATCATTTCCCAGTTTTTGAAGTGCCACCAAAAATGTTTGTTTCAATATTTTAGTATTTGCTTATAAATGCTACGAGCATTGACATCTTAGATATTAATAGTAATAGTAATACGTAATCATTATAATAATGACCTTACGAAATTATCTTACTAATTACCCTACGAAGACATATAATTGGAATAGGTTATTAAAAGCAATAATTATGATGATGACAAAGGCATATTAACAGGTTAATATGATATCAATATGATTGATGGTAATAAATTATAATACTGACAGCGGTATATAATAGGAATGGGTTAATAAAAAATAATCATGCCTATAATTTATGAAGTTATGTCTAATTGGGTCATCGCACGTTCCTAAACCGCGTAAACAGCGTGTGCACAACAAATGGTCACATCTGTTGACCGGAAGGGACAGCAGAAGAATAGGTAGGGGGAAATCTACTATATAAGGGGGTCCTGGAGAGCCATCGACAGACGTGATCCACCAGTCAGCACGAGCACTTTCACGTCAGATGTCATCACGAATCAGTCCCTGTGACTTAGTCTAATTTTCTAATTTAAATACACTTAGAATAATTTACAATATACTTTATTTATCAATAAATCCACACTATTAAAAAATATCTCGGTTTCGGGATTCTTTTAAAAGAATTATCTGTGTTGAAATTTGTTAAAAGAAATTCAAGGAGGCAATTCATCACTCAATCATTGATTGAAGAGGATAATTGATCATCGTCAACTTCAACAACTCCAAGAAAGAGCCGGGCTCTTCTAATAAACAAATATATATAATAGTTTAACATTTTAAAAATGATTTTTTTTTTGACGGAAGGGGGCGCATAAACTCAAACTTGCCTCAGGCGTCAAATGAGCTTCTTACGGCTCTGAAGAGCCCCCCTAACGCAGAGTGAACAATCAGCTACAATTAAACAAGTTGCAATGGATGGAACAACTTCTCAAGCCGTCGTATTGTGAGTAGTAATTTTTTAAGATAATGTAAAGTATTTTATTAGCTGCTAGCTCTGGTCCGTCTCCTTTGGAAAAATTTAATAAAGAATGAATAATCACTTTATTTTAAGATAAATTTTCTAATAATAAAAAAAAATAAATAATAATAACATATTTCCTCCATTAGGAATTAAAAATAAAAAGTTGAATAAAATAATAAATATTTTGTGAAGAAAAAAAAATAATAATATATTTTTATGAAGAGATACATAATAAATAGTATTTTGAGAAGAATTTTGTGAGAGTATACGTTGAAAATAATACGTAATAATCATTATATTGAAAAAAAAAATTGAGAATAAATGAAAATAAATAAAAAGTAAAAATGAATATTCGTTGAAAATAATACGAAATAAATAATTTTTGAGAATAAATAAGAGTAAAAGTGAATAATACGTTAGAAAAACGAAATAAATATTTTATTAGATTAAAAGGAAGTTGAATTATAAAAAAAATATATATACGTACAATTGAGAATTTTATTGAAGGATTATTGAGTTATAAAAAGGCAGAGACCTTAAATTTTGTGAATTTTATTAGGCAGAGAGTCCTACAGTGTTGAATAAAATAATTGGAGAAATAATTGTGAATTTTATATACAAAATGCCCAAGTGACAAATATATAAATATATGACAGTAGATTTGGAGGAAATAATAAAATAAAAAAAAAAAAACAATAAAGATTTTATTCTATATATTTGACCTATGGGTATATAAAAATTAATTTATGAATACAAATAGAGAATACGAGAAAAAATCTAACGATCATAGCGATACTTCGGAGGAAGAAATAGATAATAACGAAACAAAAACAGAGTTAAACAAGAATAAGAAAAAAATCGAAATCGCACTAAATACAACGAATTATACACAGGAATTTAAAAAAGAGGATTATTTAAGTGAAATAAAACAAAAAAAACTATTAGATATAACTTTTAGTCCAAATTTGGATAGCGAAAAAAGGATTATAGGAACGCGCGTAAAATCAAATATAATACATTCAGAGTTACCGCCACCAACAAAAAAACCTAAAATTAAAATGGGCGACACTAAATTACTATTAAAAGATATTACGGCAATGATACTTAATTGCACAACCGAGAGAGATGTATATGCATTTATAAAGGCATGTGATTACGCATGTATGGTAATAAACTAAAAGAACTAATAAATTAAAGTTATCATATCACGGCACCATTTCCTTTTCAGACGTCTGGTCGGATTACCTGGAAGTGTTAGTGAAGCTAATTCATTGATTAGCTGATTAGGAATAGCTTGGAGTTTGGCGTGGAAGCGTTTGTAGTAGACAGCAGCTGTATGGTCGATGGATGGTAATTTGACGTCGGAGTTTATGGTCTCGTTCGAGACGAACCAGGGTGCACTAGTGATTAAGCGAAGAGTGATGTTTTGGAACGCTTGTATGGTTCTCTTGTTTGAGTTCTTAGCGGAACCCCAGATTACAATACCGTATGTCCATATTGGTTGAAGAAGAGCTTTATAAAAAATGATTTTGATGGGTAAGGTAAGGTTCGAACGAAGTAGTGGCCTTAGCAGGTGAAGTCTAGAGTTAAGTCTCTTACGCTTATCTTTAAGATGGAGAGACCAGGTAAGGCGTCTGTCGAATGTAAGACCCAGATATTTAACTTCTGTTGAATGAGGAATGACGATGTTGTTGATTGTTACTGCTGGGCAGTTTAGAGGTCTGAGTGAGAAAGTCACAAAAGAGGACTTGGATTCATTAATTTTTATTTTCCAATTGGTGAACCACTGTGAGAGAGTATCTAGGTGAGTTTGAAGTTGATGGGATGCGGTGGTGGTATGGTCAGAAGAAACTGATAATAGGGAAGTATCATCAGCATATGTTCCAACTAAGGTATTTTAAGGTATTATAAGAAAGGAGCAATATCGTTGCCTTGAGGGACACCAGCATATATAGGATATTGTTTTGAGTGTTGTAAATTATGTCGGACATTAAAAGAGCGGTTGGCAAGATAGGATTTAAGTATTAGGTATAAAGGGGCTGGAAAAATATTTTTTAATTTGAAAAGGAGACCGTCATGTCGGACGGTATCAAATGCTTTCGCGACGTCCAGAAAAACACCGGCGCAGTATTTTTTGGTTTCGAGTGCTGCGGAGATAGTGTCCGCAACCCTGTGGAGTTGATGAGTTGTGGCATGGTGAGCACGAAAGCCGAACTGGAAGTTTGGAATGCTGTTTTTTGATTGTGCTATGGTGGTGATTCGTTTGAGAATGATTTTTTATGTATGGAACACGAGCACCGGCCTGTGACCGTACCCGATTTGAAATCAGCCTTTCGGGGCTTCTTTCCCGTTGGGTCGTCGGTTTTGTACTATACAGCGATTACTCATGCCACAGCCACTACGTTTCAGCCGAGGTAGGCTCCTCAACCTTGAGGGGCACTGTCCCTGGTGATATATATGTATATTATGTCACGACTTTTAAGACATCAGTATTGGTAGTGTAGAGTCTATCATCCACGAACACCTTCAATATTGCAAAATAACGGCGCGATGGGTTCCTAAACTGTTGAACTTTGAGCAAAAATTCACGCGGTTGGAAGTTTGTCGCCGCTTACTGACGCGATACGAGGCGGAGGGGGACGATTTTTTAACCCAAATCTTCACTACAGACGAAACATGGGTACATTATTACACTCCCGAAACCAAGGTGTCAAGTAAAGAGTGGAGGAAGAAGGAGGAAGGGGCGCCAGTCAAAGCGAAGACAACCTGGTCCGCGGGTAAGGTAATGTGTACTGTGTTCTGGGACCGGCAGGGCGTGCTGTACGTCGATTTCCTGCGCACTCAACGTACCATTTAATGCTGTATACTACTCTAACCTTCTGAAAACACACGTAAAACCCGCTTATCGGTCGAAACGGAGGAGCATTCCAGCACGAAGTGCGATTCTCCTCCAGGATAACGCGCGCCCTCATACCGCGCGTCTCACGCTCGATACAATATCGAAATTAGGGTGGAAGGTACTGGAACACCCCCCCTACAGTCCGGATTTATCGCCCTGCGACTACCATATGTTTGGACCACTAAAAGAGGCCCTCGGAGGTCAAAAGTTCAACACCGACGACGAGGTAGAGGGGTTCGTGCGCACATGGCTGTCCGAGTTGCCCAAGGAATTTTTCGATACCGGCATCAAAAAACTTCCTGAAAGGTGGACAAAATGTATAAATATTGAGGGGAATTACCTAGAAAAAATGTGATTTTTTGTAAATATTTTCGATAGTAAATAAACGTGTTACAGCATTTGTCTCGATGATATTTGAACCACCCTCGTAGATGGGATATAATTTTCAAAGATTCGTATAAATCATAAATTTTATTTATATGCTGATGGGTTGCACCGGTTTGGTAGATTTAATTTTAAAGTATACATAAAATATTTATACTATTATAGGAAAATTAGTTTTTCTTTAGATTTATTAGGGTTTTTTTTTTTTTAATTTTATTTTTTAGACTTTTATACAACTACTGGCGTAAACGGCAAACGAATTTCCACCGCAAACACCACGTCAGCTGCTAGGGCGAAAAAGGCGCGGATGAATTTAGTTCAGTCCCCAGGCTTCATCGAGATTTCGTCCTCATCAAGCAGAAAAACAGTTTGGTACTATGCCAAAAATGTTAATTATTCAGTAATTTATACCGAGTTTCTCCGATCGCTTGAGCCCGAGCTGAACAAATTATTGAAAACACACGTACGGGACCACGATAAAATTTAATTTGAAACTTGAGGCTACGTACAACCGCCCTAACGTACCAAATTCATCGGAGAATAGGGCGTTCAAAACATCGGCGGTCGAAATTTTCTCAGATAGTGACATTAGTACGATTATTGAGAGTGAATACATGAAGTTGATGAAGGAGGAGGAAGAATATAAATCACGCGGAAGTGGATTTACATTAGAGACTATAGATGGGTTATTGTTGGCGGTATATAAATATACACCGATGGGTGGTTCGTCTTATATTCGGTTGCCGGCGTTTATCGAAAATAAGCGAGCTACCATCAACCCTCAAAACACGGACCAGGAATGTTTTAAGTGGGCGATTCTCGCGAGGCATGTGACTGGGGCGGCTGTACATCGTGTTGTTGATAATTATAGGCAGCACGAGAACAAATACAATTTCGTGGGTATTTCGTTCCCAACGTCTCTCCGCCAAGTAAAGATTTTTGAAAGAAATAATCCGAACGTATCTGTCAATGTTTACGGGCTCGAAAAGAAGTTTCAACCACCTAAGAAATATCCCACATACGAGGTGTACCCGTTACGCGTAGTCGATGAAGAGAAGACAAACAATTTCGACTTGTTGTTGGTGACGGACGGTGACAACACACACTACGTGTATATATCAAATTTTTCACGACTTTTAAGACGTCAAAAATCATCACACACTGAGAGAGTCGTGTTTTGTAAACGATGTTTCACGAGTTTCGACGACAGGCGTCTTAAATACAAGTTGAACGGGCAGGAGGCTTTGAATCAGCATAAAATAATATGTGGAACACATAGACCTATATTACCAATTATGTCAGCAGAAGGGAGTATTTTGGAGTTTGAAGGTTGGGGTAAAACACAACGACATCCCGTAGTCATTTACGCAGATTTTGAAGCTATCTTGGTGAAGGCGGATGAGAAAAAGGGAAAAAGCACGACAGTAATACAAAGGCATGTACCTATGAGTTACGGTATATATGTGAAAACGGCTGAAAATGTACCTATCGAACTGCTTGAAAAACATGACATAACTACATCAGTAATTATTCATCGAGGATCAGAGACGCATACGGAGGTGGCAAAACATTTTGTTGAGACAGTTGTAGATTTATCCAGAAAAATTGAAGACCTTTTAAAGTCTAATAAAAAAATAATTATGAGCGAGGAACAACAAGATGAGTATGATAATAGTATAACGTGTAATTTATGTAAAAAAGATTATACATCTATAAACGGAAAAGTACGAGACCACTGTCACTTGTCTGGGCAGTATCGTCAAACTATTTGCAACAGATGTAATCTGACATTACAAACACCAAATTTCGTACCGTGTTTCCTTCACAATTTAAGCAATTATGATGCTCACTTCATTGCCGTGGAGCTGGGATATGATGAGCGCAGTACAACAGTAATTCCTAATAGCGAGGAGAAATTCATCTCATTCAGCAAATATATTTCAAACAAATTTACCCTTCGATTTATAGACACTTATAGATTCATGGCTTCAAGCTTATCTACACTCTCGAAAAATTTAATTACACCAGGATTTGATAAGTTTAGGGAAACTTCGAAATATTTTGCCTGTGATGATATGGCTCTTATAACACGGAAGGGGGTGTATCCATATGAGTACACAGATGGTTGGGGGAAATTGGATGAAGCTACACTACCAACAAAAGAGTCTTTCTATAGCACACTAACTGAGGAAAATATAAAAGACATGGAATACCGACACGCCGAGAAAGTTTGGAGGCATTTTGATTGTAAGACTCTAGGCGAGTATAGCGATCTATATTTGAAAATAGACGTATTACTGCTAGCGGATGTCTTTGAAAACTTTCGAGACATATGCCTGACAACATATAGCCTCGATGCGACATTTTATTACACTGCTCCTGGACTAAGCTTTGATGCGTGTTTGAAATTCACCTCCATAAAACTAGAACTTTTATCTGATTATGATATGTTGATGATGTGTGAAAAAGGTAAGTTTTTAAAAATAATATATATATTACATTTATTAATTAACTATTCTGTTATAGGTATACGTGGAGGTCTTACACAAGCAAGCATGCGTTATGGGAAGGCGAATAATCTAAAAACACCTGAATACGAAACGAGTAAACCAGATTCATGGATAATTTATCAAGACTGTAATTTTTTTTTTTTTTTTTCAAAAAAAGATTATCTTTTAAACTTTATTTTTGTTTAGGTAATAACTTGTATGGCTGGGCAATGTCCGAGTACATACCATATGGTGGCTTTGAATGGATAGAACCTACACTTGACGGATTAGAAAATTTAAACGATACTTCAGAGATAGGACGGATGTATGAGGCGACATAGAGTATCCACAGCATTTACATGACGATCATAATGATCTGCCATTCTTACCGAACAGTGGTATACCACGTGGATCTAAAATAAAGAAACTCATGGCGACACTAGAATCTAAAGATATGTCAGTCAGATAGACCATGTCCTGATTAATACTAGGTTCAGAAATTGTATGCATGATATAAAAACAGTCAGAGGAGCTGACTGCGACTCAGACCACTACCTAGTTAAAGGAAAACTGAAGGTGAAACTCAAGAAACTGACATCTAAAAAAGGAACGTTAGTGGACAAATATGACGTGAGTAAGCTAAAAGATACTAATATATGTAGAAATTTCAAGCAAAAATTACATGAAACAATGAACAGTTTAAACATAAATCAAGAAGAGACAATTGATGCTAAATGGAAAGCGGTTAAGGATGCTATAAAAACGGCCACAGTCACAGTAATAGGCAAACAAAACAGGACAAGGAAACCGTGGTTCAACAACTCCTGCAAGGAAGCATTTAATAGAAGGAAAGGAGCCAGGACTCAAATGCTCAACAATCCCTATAATAGAGAGAAAGTGATGGCATACAAAGAATGTCAAAAGGAAGCAAATAATATATTTAGATATGAAAAACGGAAATATTCAAAAGATGTATTAGAGGAAGCCGAAATTGATCACAAAGTAAATAGAACTCGACAATTATACCAGAAGATAAATTCAATTAGAGGAGGGTACAAAAAACATGAAAAGTTCCTTAAAAATGACGATGGTTCCCTTGTGACAGAACAAGACAAGGTATTGGAAAAATGGAGACAATATTTTGGATTATTACTTAATTGCGAAAACCCAGTCAATACATTTGCATGGATGCCAACGGAACCTAATGATACTGATTGTCCGCCTCCAAGCAAAGAGGAAATATTACAACAACTTAATAGGCTAAAAAACCACAAAACTCCTGGGGAGGACGGGATCCAAGGAGAAGTACTAAAGAACCTGGATGACGGAACAATAAATAGAATGCATAGTATTATAGAGAGTATCTGGCATGAAGAAAGACTTCCGGAGGATTGGGGCACCGCATTAGTGTGTCCTATTCACAAAAAAAATGATCCACAAGAATGTAGTAATTATAGGGGTATAGCATTACTAGATACAACGTATAAAGTCCTAGCATATTGTATACTGGATAGAGTAAGGCCAATAGCAGAGACTTTACTAGGAGACTATCAGGGAGGTTTTAGGCCAAATAGATCTACAACGGATCAGATTTTCGTAATAAGACAGATGTTATTTTGAATACAATACTCCCTAAGTTGTTCCACTACAATAAACTGACCATTTATGTTTATCTTGATATGATTTCGTCGATTTATCGTTGTTGACATGTCGGATCTTTATAGTCCGTTCTCCTGACAGCGTTGTCGATTGCTTTGTTTCTCTCCCTACAGAATTTAGAGTGTGCGACGTGGTTTCCACCACAGTTCGCACATTTAGGGGGGTCCTGTTTCTTCACACAGACCGTGTCTTTATGTCCCTTTTCCCCACAGTGTGTGCACGTCGTAGTCGTTTCCTTGCAGAAAACTTCCCGGTGACCGTATTTAGGCACCTAAAGCACTGCTGGAAGTCGAAATACTCCGACACCCTGCAATTCCACTTTTTCCTCCCCTGAGCCTCAGTGGTCGTCTTTGTATACTATACGTTTTTAATGGTTCTTCGTCTGAGCTGGACAAATCTTCTCCGATTCTATTCCTGTTTCTTGGGGTTGGCAATTGCGGCCTGTTTCTAATACTATCACCTGCTCCGGATGTTTTTCTTCAAAACGCCTCTCCCTTGACACTTCATCCTTGATCCAGTGTCTGAAATCCTGGGTCTGAACGTAAGAATAGTCAACGGAGGAAAATACTACAAAGTTAAAGTTATTACCGAAGGATAAATGTTATTAGAGTTTTTATGTTCTGAATGTTCTTCATTTTTTTTTAATGGTTCAACATTTATTAGCTTGAAAATTTTCATAAGCGTTAAATGCAAAGCAATTAATTTTATTAAATAATAAAGTAATATTAATTAAGTAATAAATAATAAATAGGTATAACACAACAAATACTTTTAAGTAAAACATTTTTTTTTCTAACATATCAAAATATTTTTTGTTAAATCGAGATTTATTCAAACGATTATCGTACTTAGTTAGTATTGAATACTTGAAACATTCGTTATCGTTATTTTTTACATTTATAACTGCTTTTTTTTTTTTTAATATTATTAGGTAAATCTAAACATGTACTTCCTCTTTTAAGAGGATTAACTTTATTAATTCGTAATTGTATACAATCTATAGATTTAAGTGACCAGACTGATTTTTTTGATATAAACTGTTCTTCCTCAGATAGTAGTTTGTTAAACGAGACGGGCAGCAACGAAGGTGCGATACACTCGTAACGCTGGACCCCTCCGGTCATGTCTGTAATTTCCAGTTATATGACAGTGATCTCGAACTTTCAACAAATTATTATCTTTAAAAGATAATAAACATTTTTCACAAACCTTAGTCTTCTGTAAATGTTTTTCTTCTTTTAAAGTTAATTTGTTAATTGGTAAATTAGTTTAATAAATATCATTAATTTTATTTCCTGTACTTATCATACTATTCATAAATATTTTTCCTGCATTTTTACCTCTATAAATTACTACTTTTCTAGGAATTTCCAACTTTTTTATTAATTTTTTTGGTATATTATTATAGTCAACTTTTACATAAAACCCGTAACTCATAAGTTTATGTAAATGTGTAATATTAGTTTTTGGTTTTTTAAAACTTTGAATGAATTTATCAGGTTGTTTAGGGTTTAAAATACATTCGAAGTCACCGTATATAACGATTGGAATTCGTTGAGGATTTTTATAGTTTTTGAAATATATGAAATCGTCATCTCCTTATTTCAAAAAATAATGCCTATACATATTGCATAACAAATACAATTTTAAAAAGCAAAACAATGTTGTTAAATTATGTATAGACATGAGATTAGTTTTGGTATATTTACCAGTATCAGTATACATCTTCTTCTTCTCTATTGGCTTCGGCCTTTAAGACCATGCCGCTATAAACAAATCTTGCCATCTGTCCCTGTCCTCTGCAAATTCTCTCCATCTGATTCCTGGTCCTATCGATTTTATGTCCTTCTTTACACAGTCTTCCCACCTCAACCTGGGTCTTCCTAAAGGTCTTTTCCATATAGGCTCTTCCTCTATTACCAGCTTAACAAGAGATCCTTGCTTACGCCAGGCATGACCTCCCCACATGAGTCTTCTTTTTGTTATCTCCTTAATTATATCAGGCCTCTGAAACTGCATTTGAATTTCATAATTATGCAATTTCCTCCATTCATTTGTTTGGTTATCAAAGACCGGTCCATATATTTTTCTTAAAACCTTTCTTTCGAATACTCCTAGTCTCTGTTCTTCGGCTTTTCTCAGTGCCCACGTCTCAGATCCGTACATGACAATAGGTCGTAATAATGTCATGTACATTCTTATTTTTAAATTTTTAGAGAGGGTCCTAGATTTCAGTACTTTTTCTAATCCATAGTATCCCTTATTAGCTAGTTGTATTCTCGACGACACCTCTGTTTTAAGTTCATTGTCTTGAGTAATAATAGATCCGAGATACTTAAATTGTGAGACTTTCTTAAAAATATGTCCTTCTAATTCAATATGTTGTCCTTGTCTGTAATTTCTGCTATTTCGGCTAACAATTAAGTATTCTGTCTTATCATCGTTAACGGATAATCCCACTTTCTCTGCAGCCTTTATAAGTTTTTTTCCCAGCCTTTTTATCGTCTCAATATCATCTCCTAAGAGAGCTATATCGTCCGCGTATGCTAAAAGTCCTATTGTAATTTGTCCCAGCACAATTCCTTCTGAAACGTTCATTTCTCGTACTATTTTTTCCAGTACCAGGTTAAACAACACTGGGGAAAGCGCATCCCCTTGCCGGAGACCTGTCGTCACCCTCACAGGCTGAGATGTTGTGTTCGCTATCTTAACCTTTATATCCGTCTGTTTGATGCTGGTTCCAATGAGGCTTACAATTTTACTTGGGAATCTAAATTCTTTGAGTATATTTATAAGGCTTTCTCTATGAATAGAATCATAAGCTTTTTTAAAATCTACAAACAATATGTGTACATCCTTATAATACTCCCAACTTTTTTGGAGGATCTGTCTTATTACGAAAATCTGATCCGTTGTAGATCTATTTGGCCTAAAACCTCCCTGATAGTCTCCTAGTAAAGTCTCTGCTATTGGCCTTACTCTATCCAGTATACAATATGCTATATATTTGATATGTTAGAAAAAAAAATGTTTTACTTAAAAGTATTTGTTGTGTTATACCTATTTATTATTTATTACTTAATTAATATTACTTTATTATTTAATAAAATTAATTGCTTTGCATTTAACGCTTATGAAAATTTTCAAGCTAATAAATGTTGAACCATTAAAAAAAAATGAAGAACATTCAGAACATAAAAACTCTAATAACATTTATCCTTCGGTAATAACTTTAACTTTGTAGTATTTTCCTCCGTTGACTATTCTTACGTTCAGACCCAGGATTTCAGACACTGGATCAAGGATGAAGTGTCAAGGGAGAGGCGTTTTGAAGAAAAACATCCGGAGCAGGTGATAGTATTAGAAACAGGCCGCAATTGCCAACCCCAAGAAACAGGAATAGAATCGGAGAAGATTTGTCCAGCTCAGACGAAGAACCATTAAAAACGTATAGTATACAAAGACGACCACTGAGGCTCAGGGGAGGAAAAAGTGGAATTGCAGGGTGTCGGAGTATTTCGACTTCCAGCAGTGCTTTAGGTGCCTAAATACGGTCACCGGGAAGTTTTCTGCAAGGAAACGACTACGACGTGCACACACTGTGGGGAAAAGGGACATAAAGACACGGTCTGTGTGAAGAAACAGGACCCCCCTAAATGTGCGAACTGTGGTGGAAACCACGTCGCACACTCTAAATTCTGTAGGGAGAGAAACAAAGCAATCGACAACGCTGTCAGGAGAACGGACTATAAAGATCCGACATGTCAACAACGATAAATCGACGAAATCATATCAAGATAAACATAAATGGTCAGTTTATTGTAGTGGAACAACTTAGGGAGTATTGTATTCAAAATAACATCTGTCTTATTACGAAAATCTGATCCGTTGTAGATCTATTTGGCCTAAAACCTCCCTGATAGTCTCCTAGTAAAGTCTCTGCTATTGGCCTTACTCTATCCAGTATACAATATGCTAGGACTTTATACGTTGTATCTAGTAATGCTATACCCCTATAATTACTACATTCTTGTGGATCATTTTTTTTGTGAATAGGACACACTAATGCGGTGCCCCAATCCTCCGGAAGTCTTTCTTCATGCCAGATACTCTCTATAATACTATGCATTCTATTTATTGTTCCGTCATCCAGGTTCTTTAGTACTTCTCCTTGGATCCCGTCCTCCCCAGGAGTTTTGTGGTTTTTTAGCCTATTAAGTTGTTGTAATATTTCCTCTTTGCTTGGAGGCGGACAATCAGTATCATTAGGTTCCGTTGGCATCCATGCAAATGTATTGACTGGGTTTTCGCAATTAAGTAATAATCCAAAATATTGTCTCCATTTTTCCAATACCTTGTCTTGTTCTGTCACAAGGGAACCATCGTCATTTTTAAGGAACTTTTCATGTTTTTTGTACCCTCCTCTAATTGAATTTATCTTCTGGTATAATTGTCGAGTTCTATTTACTTTGTGATCAATTTCGGCTTCCTCTAATACATCTTTTGAATATTTCCGTTTTTCATATCTAAATATATTATTTGCTTCCTTTTGACATTCTTTGTATGCCATCACTTTCTCTCTATTATAGGGATTGTTGAGCATTTGAGTCCTGGCTCCTTTCCTTCTATTAAATGCTTCCTTGCAGGAGTTGTTGAACCACGGTTTCCTTGTCCTGTTTTGTTTGCCTATTACTGTGACTGTGGCCGTTTTTATAGCATCCTTAACCGCTTTCCATTTAGCATCAATTGTCTCTTCTTGATTTATGTTTAAACTGTTCATTGTTTCATGTAATTTTTGCTTGAAATTTCTACATATATTAGTATCTTTTAGCTTACTCACGTCATATTTGTCCACTAACGTTCCTTTTTTAGATGTCAGTTTCTTGAGTTTCACCTTCAGTTTTCCTTTAACTAGGTAGTGGTCTGAGTCGCAGTCAGCTCCTCTGACTGTTTTTATATCATGCATACAATTTCTGAACCTAGTATTAATCAGGACATGGTCTATCTGACTGACATATCTTTAGATTCTAGTGTCGCCATGAGTTTCTTTATTTTAGATCCACGTGGTATACCACTGTTCGGTAAGAATGGCAGATCATTATGATCGTCATGTAAATGCTGTGGATACTCTATGTCGCCTCATACATCCGTCCTATCTCTGAAGTATCGTTTAAATTTTCTAATCCGTCAAGTGTAGGTTCTATCCATTCAAAGCCACCATATGGTATGTACTCGGACATTGCCCAGCCATACAAGTTATTACCTAAACAAAAATAAAGTTTAAAAGATAATCTTTTTTTGAAAAAAAAAAAAAAAAATTACAGTCTTGATAAATTATCCATGAATCTGGTTTACTCGTTTCGTATTCAGGTGTTTTTAGATTATTCGCCTTCCCATAACGCATGCTTGCTTGTGTAAGACCTCCACGTATACCTATAACAGAATAGTTAATTAATAAATGTAATATATATATTATTTTTAAAAACTTACCTTTTTCACACATCATCAACATATCATAATCAGATAAAAGTTCTAGTTTTATGGAGGTGAATTTCAAACACGCATCAAAGCTTAGTCCAGGAGCAGTGTAATAAAATGTCGCATCGAGGCTATATGTTGTCAGGCATATGTCTCGAAAGTTTTCAAAGACATCCGCTAGCAGTAATACGTCTATTTTCAAATATAGATCGCTATACTCGCCTAGAGTCTTACAATCAAAATGCCTCCAAACTTTCTCGGCGTGTCGGTATTCCATGTCTTTTATATTTTCCTCAGTTAGTGTGCTATAGAAAGACTCTTTTGTTGGTAGTGTAGCTTCATCCAATTTCCCCCAACCATCTGTGTACTCATATGGATACACCCCCTTCCGTGTTATAAGAGCCATATCATCACAGGCAAAATATTTCGAAGTTTCCCTAAACTTATCAAATCCTGGTGTAATTAAATTTTTCGAGAGTGTAGATAAGCTTGAAGCCATGAATCTATAAGTGTCTATAAATCGAAGGGTAAATTTGTTTGAAATATATTTGCTGAATGAGATGAATTTCTCCTCGCTATTAGGAATTACTGTTGTACTGCGCTCATCATATCCCAGCTCCACGGCAATGAAGTGAGCATCATAATTGCTTAAATTGTGAAGGAAACACGGTACGAAATTTGGTGTTTGTAATGTCAGATTACATCTGTTGCAAATAGTTTGACGATACTGCCCAGACAAGTGACAGTGGTCTCGTACTTTTCCGTTTATAGATGTATAATCTTTTTTACATAAATTACACGTTATACTATTATCATACTCATCTTGTTGTTCCTCGCTCATAATTATTTTTTTATTAGACTTTAAAAGGTCTTCAATTTTTCTGGATAAATCTACAACTGTCTCAACAAAATGTTTTGCCACCTCCGTATGCGTCTCTGATCCTCGATGAATAATTACTGATGTAGTTATGTCATGTTTTTCAAGCAGTTCGATAGGTACATTTTCAGCCGTTTTCACATATATACCGTAACTCATAGGTACATGCCTTTGTATTACTGTCGTGCTTTTTCCCTTTTTCTCATCCGCCTTCACCAAGATAGCTTCAAAATCTGCGTAAATGACTACGGGATGTCGTTGTGTTTTACCCCAACCTTCAAACTCCAAAATACTCCCTTCTGCTGACATAATTGGTAATATAGGTCTATGTGTTCCACATATTATTTTATGCTGATTCAAAGCCTCCTGCCCGTTCAACTTGTATTTAAGACGCCTGTCGTCGAAACTCGTGAAACATCGTTTACAAAACACGACTCTCTCAGTGTGTGATGATTTTTGACGTCTTAAAAGTCGTGAAAAATTTGATATATACACGTAGTGTGTGTTGTCACCGTCCGTCACCAACAACAAGTCGAAATTGTTTGTCTTCTCTTCATCGACTACGCGTAACGGGTACACCTCGTATGTGGGATATTTCTTAGGTGGTTGAAACTTCTTTTCGAGCCCGTAAACATTGACAGATACGTTCGGATTATTTCTTTCAAAAATCTTTACTTGGCGGAGAGACGTTGGGAACGAAATACCCACGAAATTGTATTTGTTCTCGTGCTGCCTATAATTATCAACAACACGATGTACAGCCGCCCCAGTCACATGCCTCGCGAGAATCGCCCACTTAAAACATTCCTGGTCCGTGTTTTGAGGGTTGATGGTAGCTCGCTTATTTTCGATAAACGCCGGCAACCGAATATAAGACGAACCACCCATCGGTGTATATTTATATACCGCCAACAATAACCCATCTATAGTCTCTAATGTAAATCCACTTCCGCGTGATTTATATTCTTCCTCCTCCTTCATCAACTTCATGTATTCACTCTCAATAATCGTACTAATGTCACTATCTGAGAAAATTTCGACCGCCGATGTTTTGAACGCCCTATTCTCCGATGAATTTGGTACGTTAGGGCGGTTGTACGTAGCCTCAAGTTTCAAATTAAATTTTATCGTGGTCCCGTACGTGTGTTTTCAATAATTTGTTCAGCTCGGGCTCAAGCGATCGGAGAAACTCGGTATAAATTACTGAATAATTAACATTTTTGGCATAGTACCAAACTGTTTTTCTGCTTGATGAGGACGAAATCTCGATGAAGCCTGGGGACTGAACTAAATTCATCCGCGCCTTTTTCGCCCTAGCAGCTGACGTGGTGTTTGCGGTGGAAATTCGTTTGCCGTTTACGCCAGTAGTTGTATAAAAGTCTAAAAAATAAAATTAAAAAAAAAAAAACCCTAATAAATCTAAAGAAAAACTAATTTTCCTATAATAGTATAAATATTTTATGTATACTTTAAAATTAAATCTACCAAACCGGTGCAACCCATCAGCATATAAATAAAATTTATGATTTATACGAATCTTTGAAAATTATATCCCATCTACGAGGGTGGTTCAAATATCATCGAGACAAATGCTGTAACACGTTTATTTACTATCGAAAATATTTACAAAAAATCACATTTTTTCTAGGTAATTCCCCTCAATATTTATACATTTTGTCCACCTTTCAGGAAGTTTTTTGATGCCGGTATCGAAAAATTCCTTGGGCAACTCGGACAGCCATGTGCGCACGAACCCCTCTACCTCGTCGTCGGTGTTGAACTTTTGACCTCCGAGGGCCTCTTTTAGTGGTCCAAACATATGGTAGTCGCAGGGCGATAAATCCGGACTGTAGGGGGGGTGTTCCAGTACCTTCCACCCTAATTTCGATATTGTATCGAGCGTGAGACGCGCGGTATGAGGGCGCGCGTTATC
Organism: Rhopalosiphum nymphaeae; assembly: GCA_036289425.1. Taxonomy (NCBI): domain Eukaryota; kingdom Metazoa; phylum Arthropoda; class Insecta; order Hemiptera; family Aphididae; genus Rhopalosiphum; species Rhopalosiphum nymphaeae. The sequence goes on along the minus strand of JAZAQC010000007.1, from coordinate 8,260,061 downwards.
CTGGAGGAGAATCGCACTTCGTGCTGGAATGCTCCTCCGTTTCGACCGATAAGCGGGTTTTACGTGTGTTTTCAGAAGGTTAGAGTAGTATACAGCATTAAATGGTACGTTGAGTGCGCAGGAAATCGACGTACAGCACGCCCTGCCGGTCCCAGAACACAGTACACATTACCTTACCCGCGGACCAGGTTGTCTTCGCTTTGACTGGCGCCCCTTCCTCCTTCTTCCTCCACTCTTTACTTGACACCTTGGTTTCGGGAGTGTAATAATGTACCCATGTTTCGTCTGTAGTGAAGATTTGGGTTAAAAAATCGTCCCCCTCCGCCTCGTATCGCGTCAGTAAGCGGCGACAAACTTCCAACCGCGTGAATTTTTGCTCAAAGTTCAACAGTTTAGGAACCCATCGCGCCGTTATTTTGCAATATTGAAGGTGTTCGTGGATGATAGACTCTACACTACCAATACTGATGCCGACTTCAGCCGAAATTTTCCGAACATTCATCCTACGGTCCTCCAAAATGAGTTGTTCTACGCGGCGAATGTTGTCTGGTGTGACGCTGGTTCGCGGTCGACGATCATGTGGCTCATTCTCGACGGTTTTGCGGCCATCCTTGAATGCTTTGGCCCATTTAAACACGGCAGCCCTACTCAAGCACTCACTACCGAACTACTTTTGCAAACGCACAAAAATATCCGTGTTTTTAACGTCTTCTCCCACTAAAAAACGAATGATAATACGTTGCGCAACGGCAGTCGGCACTTGACGTTCACTCATGGTCGTAGCACACGCGTGAACACGTGCTCCGACGAAAACAATGCCACACTGTTCGTAAGAGACCCAGCTATCACATAATCAAGCCACGACCGTCGAAACATACATGCGCGCTATCTACAGCGTTTGTCTCGATCATATTTGAACCACCCTCGTATAATATTAAAAATAAAGCTAACCTGTATTATCGTCTTGAACTTTTTCATTTTCAAATTCGTCCATAGCTGCCATGCAAATCCCGTCCTCGGATACTATGTTCGAGCCACCGGTCGGGATATCGGGAACGAAAATTTGAGAAGCAATCTGTATATCTCCCCGTGGAGTAACGCGAGGAGCGAACTGTATGACACTCTGTCGGGTGGGTTGAGCAACACTCGGTGCAGGCTGACGATGAGCCGGAACGATTTCTTTGAAAAAATATTAGATATAAATAATATTGTATAAATAATTATACATACCATGAGCATTTTTCAAATGTTTGGTGAGGTTGGTTTTGTAGGTGAATGTTGACTGACATATAGTGCATGGAAAATTAATACCGGTATGATTTTTTCCATGTCTGACCAAACTATCTTTACGTGTGAAAACCGAAGGACACTGTTGACATTTAAACATCTTTAAATTATAAAAACGAAATAAAAATAACAAAATGTTTAAACACTTGTAAAAATTTTAAAACACTGGAAATTTTTTAAAGTCTGCGCGAACGAACGAGAACGATAAATGTCTCGGGGCAGACTAAACCGATTCAGCTACACTCGGTGATATATAATCAGAGGTACGTTATGAAGAACTAATGCTTCTTGTGGTAGATACTTGTATTATTAGTGTATATTAAAATATAATTAAGTAATAGATTATTATAGCGAATAACTAATTTCCAGGTGGTGTGTGAATATTTAATTGAATACATATTGTTATGGATTTTACGCACAACACAAAATAAACGTACGCACCAATTGAAGATTAAAATAATTAATGTATTTTTATTAAAATTGGTAGTAAAAATCTTAAGTATAGCTACAAACTGTTAATCGAACACTGGTAATTCTACGACTGACTGACTCCCTGTGTGTTGTCGTGACGGTGCCCCATCTCACATAAAAACCCTTATTCAGCGGTTCCCACGGTAGCAGCGTCTTACGACACACACTCTGCATTATGATTGTCTATATATGTTGTTAACATATATAGATATATAAAAAATAAAATATATACTAATCAGGGGTTCTTAACAATATCATTGTCTCTTAATGTTTAAATGATCAATCAGCGAAAAATATAAAGATAACGATAGTGTCATCAATGGACATTGGTATGGCGGTTTTCAATAATAATAGTTTTCGCTAAGAAATGTGTTTGAATATTGATATTTAATCGAATAAGGATAATGTACCTACTAATGACAGGAAATGTATCTTATTGTACTTCGATAGTGTCACCGGGAAGCATTCTGCAAGGAAACTACTATGACGTGTACACACTGTGGGGAAAAGGGACATAAAGACACGGTCTGTGTGAAGAAACAGGACCCCCCTAAATGTGCGAACTGTGGTGGAAACCACGTCGCACACTCTAAATTCTGTAGGGAGAGAAACAAAGCAATCGACAACGCTGTCAGGAGAACGGACTACACAGATCCGACATGTCAACAACAATAAATCGTAATCATATCAGGATCGTACAGCTAAACATGAATGGTCAGTTTATTGTAGCGGAACAACTTAGGGAGTATTGTTTTCAAAGTGTCTTGTTGTCTACCCTATAAAATTGTTCACGCGCCGCCACTGGTAAACTGCATAGCTTCTAATAAATAATATGCTTTTTTTGGTTTTGCTCCAGAACCACTTGGTGCTGGTTTCATGTTGCGCACAAAAACAGCACGAAGGTTCTTCCACTTATCTTTGCATTCAGATACTAAAAAAAGATAACATTCAGAGTATACATAATTTGTAATAACAATCTAGTTTTATACTATTATTTTTACGCGAACCCGATTTACTACACCCCCCCCCCTCCACTGGTAATCTACTGTATAGCAGAGAGACACAGACTTGACTTATGATTGTTTCTTTCATTTTACAGATACTTTGGTACTCTTGGGACATTTGCGTCAATTGCTGTTTATTTTGGTAGAGGAGAATCTACAGTTGGCGGAATTGTGATGGAAACAGTAAAAGTGATTTGGGAAGTGTTGGAAAAAACATTCATGCCAATACCAAGTACAGAGCAGTGGAAAGGAATAGCAAAACGTTTTGAAACACTCTGGAATCTTCCAAACTGTATAGGGGCCATCGATGGTAAACATGTAAGAATTTCCAAATTTCCAAATAGTTGTTCTTCTAATTTCAATTACAAGTCGTATCATTCTATGGTGTTAATGGCTTGTTGCGATGCTGAAGGGTTATTCACTATTATCGAAACGGGTTTTTCCGGAAGAAACAGTGATGGGGGTATATTCAGTGCCTCAGCAATGAAATATTGGATCCAAAATGCAGGACTTAATATCCCTCCTCCCACACCATTAATATACGATGAAAATGATAGTCCGTTTCCTTATTACTTTGTGGCCAATGAGGCATTTCCGTTGTTGAAATATGTGATGAGACCATACCCATATATTGATTTCACTAAATAAAATGGACATTATAGTCTGTAATGACTTACCAGTACTAGACTTAAATTTTTTTGAAAAAAATTCTGTTATTTTTTGTTTTCCCCTTTTAATCGAGGGCATCGGCGTAGAACTCATTGTAAGTAATTATTAAAAGTATAACAAATAAAGTAAAACAATACACAAAATTACACAAAATAATTAAAAAAAATTTGTATTACAAGTGGCAGTTGTTGCATGTTTAATGTTTATTATATTATCTTGGTTGCTATCACTATTCACTATCTTATTACGATAATACAACAATGAACAACGTTTCGTAACGTTCCGTACATGAAACGAAAACACTATAAACTGATAACACTGCAACACTGATTTCTCGATTATAAGTTATAACAAAAATATTATAAATCGGTGATATCATGTCATCATGATATAACAGTATAACACCATACGCTCACTACGCCATATGTGAAAATTAAGAAAGCGTAAAGAGACTAATACTCTCAAAAGTCAATAACGAAAAAAAGTATATAATACGGTGAATGGGAGGGGCATGGGCCCCCCCTTAAATACGCCCCTGCCCGCTCACAGATGTCAGGTGTGACGTCGGCAATGACGCGTAAGATTTCCGCTTTCAGTTGTTGAATGGTACGCGGTTTGTTAGCGTACACTTTAAATTTTACATAACCCCACATAAAAAAATCACAGGGAGTAAGCGCAGGACCTGGCAGGTCACTCCCGGTCACCTCACAGTGAAATCAGTCTTCCCGGGAATTTTTCTTTGATGATGTCAATTGTTTCACGCGAGTTGTGGTATGTTGCACCGTCTTGTTGAAACCACAAGTTTAGCATATCAATATTTTTAAGGAATGGCCATAAGATGCTGGTTAGCATGTGACGATAACGTTCTCAAATGATTGTAACCGTAACACCTTCGTCGTCCTCAATGAAAATCGGGCCTATCACTCCACCAGACCAAAAACCACACCACATAGTCGTTCTTTCAGGGTGAATTTTATGTTCGTGGTTACTCATGGATTTTCATTCCCCTAAATCCTGCAGTTCTGTTTATTAACAAATCCACTGAGGTGGAAGTGTGCGTCGTCACTGAAATTATGTTTTTCGCGAAATTTTCATCCACGTCCAGTCTCTTCAATCCATTCGCAAAATCGTCTTCTTTTTTGATGGTCCGCCGGCTTGAGCTACTGCACCAATTGAATTTTGTATGCATGCATATGGAGGTCTTTACTTAATATTCTTTGCAATGAACTTCGTGGAATACTCAACTGTTGTGACCGTCGGCGAATTGATTTCCCTGGACTCACTGTTACATTTTGTTGCACAACAGCGATTTGTTGTGCATTGCGTTGAGTGCGATTTCGCCCAGATGACTTCACAGTAGCAACAGAACCAGTTGTTTCGAACTTTTTTATCAGTCGCAAAACTGTAGACTTGTTGGGTGCTTCATTTCTTCCGAAAATCGTCCGAAGTCGCCTTACCGTCTCAGCCCCACTTTCAGGATTTTGATAATAAGTTTTCACGATCTGAACACGTTGAGGTGCGACTGGTGTCGAGGTGTGCCGGCGGTCGTTATCTGTTTGAGCAACCACGGTGATGTAGTCGATAGTAGCCTCCTCTGTTCAGGCCTATTCTTTGCCGCAACGTTCTTGGATTTATTCTACCACCGTCTTCGCCGCTGGAATGGTCGTTCACCGTCGAGTACGCCGCCTCGTATTCACGAGTGTCTCGCTGAGTCTGGAGTCTTCTAGTCTTCAATTTCCGATTATTGAGTTCTTGATGTATTTAGTTCGGAGAGTGGATGAAGAGTGAGTGAGTCCAATTTGCAATATGCTTAGATTGGTCGGCCGATGGCCTATTTAGAGCACCAGTCTAAGCCTTTTCACTCTGTGTGGGGTGGTACAGGATGGTATTGTTATGACGTTAGGTATAGGTATGGTATAGGTTAGGCTAGGCGTGATAGGTGTGGAAATTTGCTGTTGGATAAATTATGTTGAAGTGCTTTTGCTAGGCGGAGTGCCTCTTCTTGGAGTGGTGGAATATTAGTAGAATTGAGTAGATTTAGGTTTGATATTGTATAGTGGGCGCCGGTTATAATACGTAATGTAGTATTTTGGAAGGCTTCTATCTTTATCCATGTGTGGCGGCCAATGAGATGTCTCCATATCGTTGAAGCGTATAAAACTATTGGTCTTAGGTATATTTTATATATCGCTAATCTTGTAGCTAGGGGGAGCGCACTGTTATGATGAAGCAACGGGTATAATGCTGTCCGGGCACCACGTACTTTCTGTAAGATGTTTTTGATGTGTTTGTTGAAGCCTAGGTTGTAGTTAAAGGTTATGCCGAGGTATTTGGCGTGGTGGTTCCATTCTAGTTGTTGGCTATCTATTTTTAATTTCATCTTCCGATTTCTGGAGTTGGATCCGAAGACCACTGCTATTGTCTTACAAACATTGATTTGGATTCTCCACTTTGAAAACCACTTTGAAGTTAGATTAAGTTGCCGTTGTAGCGCTAGAACTGCATATTTGTAATTGCGGTTGCTAGCATACAGGAGAGTGTCGTCCGCGAAAAGTGACACTGTTGATGGCCTTATGGTTGGGAAGTCGTTAGTGTAGGTAAGATATAGCAGCGGTGATAGACATGAACCTTGTGGGACACCGGCGTTGATTTTCCGTGGGGTTGATAGGTGGTCGTCGATTTTGATTTTGAAGGATCTATTTTTGAGGAAGGAGTTTATTAGTTTGATTAAAGGGAGGGGAACGTTAGCTGTCGTCAGTTTGTAGATCAGTCCTTGGTGCCACACACGGTCGAAAGCTTTCGCCACGTCCAGGAAGACAGCCACTGTTTTTTCCCCCTCTTGGGATCTGAATGTTAGGTCGTCGATTAGCGTTACTAATTGCGTAGTTGTTGAGTGACCCGTACGGAAGGCATGTTGTTCATTCCTAATTTTGATGTGGTTTTTGAGTTTTGAAAGTATTATTCTCTCGAAGACTTTCGACATAGTATTCAGCAGTGAGATGTGTCTATGGTTGTCGGGTAGAAGGAGGTTTTTCATTGGCTTAGGGATCATTACAATATGGGATTTTTTCCACTGGTCTGGGAAATAAGATAATCTGAAGCAGGATGTGTATATGTTTGCTATGAGAACAATTGCTAGTTTTGGAAGGTGCTTTAGGGCCTTATTTGTTATACCATCTCCGCTTGGTGCTTTAGCGGAGGGGAGGCGTTTCACTATACTCCATACCTCGTTTGGTGGAACATAAATTGTTGATGGTGGTAATTTTATGTTACGAAGTTGTTGTATTGAGTTTTCAACTTCGGGTAGTGGAGGGCCTGGGTTGTTTAGGAATTGTTCCGACATAGTATCTGCGAACAGCTCGGCCTTCGAGTTTGGATCGTAGATTTTGGTTCCCTCCGGTGATTTTAGTGGTTGACATGGTGAAGGTTTATGAAAAAGACGGCGATTTAGTTTGTGTATAGATTTATTTTTGAAATTTAAAGTGGAGGTGAAAGTATGCCATTCTGATGATCTGTGGCGTGCGAGGATATCTTTTACGTATGCCATCTGTGCGATGTAAAGTGTTTTTGCCTTAGGGTCGCGCGTACGTTGCCAGTTTTCCCGTAGTAATCGTTTGGTGTCAATCTCAAGTAGAATACCGTCTGGTAGCGGTTTCGAGGGCTTTGGTTGGCTCACTGTGTAGGAGCAGTTTCGGCAAGCTGATTGGATGGCTTTGGTTAATTGTTCTATGCTTTCATTTATGTCCGATGTCGAGGAGATGCGGTTATTTTTAATGTGAGATGCTAGTTCAATTTGGAACTTCCTCCAATTTATCCAATTCCTTGCATTAGGTGGTCTACATTGTGTGAGTTGGGAGGATAGGCTTAATATTTGCGGGTTGTGGTCCGAGAAGAGGTCACAGTGGTTGGTTAGAGTATAGTTCGTGCTTGACATACTAAGTAAAAAGATATCGAGGACGTCTTGACGGTGGTTTGGGTAGTGTGTGGGTGAGTCGAAGGCTGCGATCAAGTAACGGTTTGTTAATTCAGCGTGTTGCACAATTGTTTTGCTAGACTTGTTGCAGTGAAAACTGTGCCAGTCCGTGTGTTTTGCGTTCAGATCACCGCCTATTATGAACGGGCCGCTGTGATTGGTTAGCGCATCTAAATCTGACGATTTGAGTGCGGTACAAGGGCTTTTGTATACTGCAGTGATTTGTGTGATTTCGTTACCGAGTTTCACATTGATTGTGGTTGAGTTGAGCTCTGTTGAAATATTTATGTGTTGGTGAACTATTCCACGGCGAACTAGTACTGCGGTACCACCATTTGGCGGTTGTCTTGGTAGCGGTTGACGGTCGTAACGATAAATGTGGAAGTTTAAGATTTTAAATTGTGTTTTTGGGTTTAGGCGGGTTTCACCGAGCAGGATTATGTTTATGTTGTGAAGTTTAATGAATGTTTTTAGTTCTTGTATCTTGTTTGAAATACCATTGCAGTTCCAGGACATGATTTTAAGGTTAGACATGATTATTATCGGGAATGACGTTGAGAATTGACAGGACTGTATTTATGATTGCTTCTCTGGCGTTGAAATCTGGGCAATTTTGAAGGGTGGCAAGTAGTTTTTTGATAATGCCCAGTATTTGTAAAGCTGAGACTGCAGGTTCAGTGGGGGTAGAGGTGTGAGATTTTACGATGGCTGAGTATGAGGTTGGGGATACTGTCGGTGTCGTAGTTGTTTGTGGTGGTTGTGTTGCGGGAGGAGTGGAATAGGAATTTTGATGGATGGTTTTTCCTGCGCGCATTCGGTTTGACATGGGTTTTGGTTTGTGTTGGTCAATGTAGTGGGGACAGCCACGATAGTTAGCGGTGTGTTCACCGCCGCAGTTGCTGCAACATGCTTTGTCGGTTTTGGGTTTTGTGCACTCTTTGGTGGGGTATTCCTTACCACATTTCACGCATCGTGCGGATAGATTACAATTTTGCGATGAGTGACCAAAGTTTTGGCAGTTAAAGCATTGTGCTGGTCCAGAGTTTTTGTAGGGCTCGATTTTCACCCTTACGTAAAAAATGTCGCCAATCGTGTAGATGTCTTTTGCATTTTCTGTCATTTTAAAGGAAACCATATGTATAGGAATTCTTTTTCCGTTCTTTAAGAAACCCCTAACAAGTTGAGGAGTGAAGCCTAACATGGTAAGTTCATCAAAAAGTTCATTGTTTGAAATGTAGAGAGGAATACCTTTAATGGCTATTTTCAGTGATCTATCTTCTTTTACTGGAAAAGAAAATGACTCCACAGACTCTCGGTTTGCTTCAAGGAAGTTTTGGACGGTACGGAAGGAGATTTCGTCTGGACAGTTAATTCTGATTTGTGATGGAGTGGATGTAATGTTGGCAGTGACGTTTTCGAGTCCGTTGATTTTAAACAGTTCCTTAGCGATCGTGTGCCATGGTAAGCTGGGGCGGGTAAGAACATAGATAGGTGGGAATCGGACGGTAGTTTTGTGAAAACGATTGCTAGTAGATGGTGTGGAGTTGAGTGACTCACCTGCGTAAGAAGATTCAGTGTCAGATATGTCAGTACTATCTGGTAAATGGTCGTTTGAATCTATGCACGGTAATTTTCCAGAATTGGCTACGGTGACTGGGTCTACGTTTGTCGGAGGGACTACTGTTGGATCCACTTGGTTCCTAACTTTCTTGTTGTCAGGTTCTTGAGGGACAGGGGAAATGCTAGATCGCTTTTTCTTACTGCGACCGCCTCTGTGGCCGCCCATGGTGTATATCCTTTAGCGGATATTACGTAACAATTAACAAGAGTTGTAACGTCAGCTGGTGAAGAGCGTTATGTAACGAATTGATGAGATGATAATGATTGATGATTGATGTATGATGATGATGATACACGAACAACTAATGTCTTGATGATATTGATGATAATGAGTGAGTCCGTCTGAATGCACCCGTATATATATTGGCTAACGTACCGAAGCGTAAACCCCCGTACCGAAGCGTAAACCTCCAATCCGGGCGGCCGATTTGGTGCCTGTACGGTTTCCCGTGTTGTTCAGCCGGTATTTGTCCTACAAAGGTCAAATCGGTATAAACTGGGACGGGGATGATCTCCTCTATCCATAAATATCTTTAATTTATTTTCTGTTTATATTGGTGCCCGGTAATCGCCTTTTAAAGTGGTGCCTGTCTCTGATTGGTCGACGTAGTGTGCTATATGTTGCCTATCTACACGTAATGCGCAAATGTTCTATGTTATGTGTTGGCCCTGAAAAGGGCCGTTTTTGTGGATCCGTACTCCGTTACAACGTTGTTTATTTGTAAACCGATCCATGACGACTGAACTAATATATAGAAAACAACAACTGATCGTGCGTCCTTTTGTCTTTTTTGTGGTCCATTTTGCCGTTTTGTCGTTAGACGTATTATTTTCTTTTGTATAACAAACGCGTTATTACTTTTTATCGTCAGACTGTAGTGCCGGACGATACGCGCGTGTCAAGCCGTTGTCGTAACCACGTGGTTGTGCGTATGTCAATTTTGACCTGACGGCTGTCGCGAATAATTTTGTACACTTCGTGTGCTGTGTGCGAGGTTGAGACCCAGTAATCCGTCATATAGTACGTAACTCCCGTCCGTGTGGTCTCAACTCGCAACCTGTCTTCAATTGATCCAGATTGCATACTTGTACAAAGCACTCAGTGTCCTAATTATGTGGCGTGATGTTGATCAGGCCTTTCGTACTTTGAACTTACGTTTCTAGGTAAACCGTCAGTTTACTACAGTACACAGGAACATAATAATCACTGTATTTATTAATGAAAAATAAAATATAACTGGATATAAAGGTAGCCACACACGGTCCGGTCGGCCTGTCAGTTATGCCAGCATACGTTCCGGCGAATCTGTCCGGCCGCGGCAAGTTTTATATTGTATTTATTTTATATTATAGAGACTTGGCTACCAACGAAGATGCGCTTGCTGTTTTAGGGTTGTTGATAGCCATGAAAAATAATGCAATTAAAAAAATACGTAAACGTAGACTGTGGTGTAAAAATTGGTTACAAAAAAGAAACGTACTTCCAACTTCTTTCATTAATGACACCATTCATTAAAAAAAAAAGATACAGTTATGAGGAAATCAATTTCCCCACACGAAAGGTTGACAGCAACGCTCAGATTTTTAGCTACGGGAAGAAGTTACGAAGACCTTAAATTTTTAACTATTATAACACCACAAGCTCTTTTTATTACTTTTAGTACCAAAAGCAATTGGTTTAGTTGGCTCATTACTAGTTGATGTATAGTTTAATGTCATATTATATTCGTCTTCATTTTCTTCTCGATTTTGTTGACTATACTGAGTCTGAAAAAAAATAATAATACATATTATTATGTACCTATTACCAATATAATTATTTAACACTATTTTTTGTACAATTTACATATTTAAAATAAAAAAAAACCCGGGAAAGACTCTTTTGTATGTATAGTAGCCATAGGTGTCGAATGAACCTCGTTAAGTATAGATGCCCATGTATTAAAATATTTGAATTCAATGATAAATCATTGTATAGGAAGAAAAACGATTATGAATAGAGGTAATTTATCAGCCTAGGGTATTTATATCTTTATATTGTTAATATTGTTATTTTATAAGCTTCAAATTCTATTGAAGATTGGATTACAATTAGTAATGGATTTATGCAAAAAATGGAACTTTCCACGGTGTGTTGGAGCTGTTGATGGAAAACACGTAATGATACAAGCAACACCCAACTCTGGAAGTGAATTTTATAACTATAAAGGTTTTCATAGCATTGTATTAATGGCAGTTGTAGATTTCGAATACAAGTTTATATTAGTAGATATCGGTTGCAACGACAGACAAAACGATAGCAGTATTTTTTTACGTTCAGAAATTGCGGCTTATTTGGAAGAACAATTACTTCATATGCCAACTCAAAAATTACCTGGAGGAAGTATACCAGTTCCATACGTAATACTTGAGGATTCTGCTTTTGGCTTACAGCTTTATTTATTGAAACCTTTTCCTCATGCTACTGAAAAGAACAATATGCTTCATAGAGTTTTCAATTATAGATTGTCTAGAGCTAGAAGAACTGTGGAAAATGTGTTTGGAATCGCAGCTAGTGTTTTTCGAGTTTTACGAAAACCTATAATGCTTAAACTAAATAACGCTGATCGTGTAATTTTTGCTATCACTTGCCTTCATAATTATTTTCTTACTAAGAAAAACACTAGATCATTGTACACGCCCTTTGGAAGCTTAGATCATGAAACTTCCGATGGTCAAATACTACCAGGTACATGGAGAGAAGAAGGGATGCCTACCAGTAGTTTATTGAGTTTAAATAGAAATGGATCAAAAAATTTTAGTGCAACTGCAAAAGATGTTAGAAAAGAATTTATGAACTATTTTGTATCAGTAGATGGAAAACTACCATGGCAACACAACCGTTGTCTACTAAACCTGGAAATGACACCTTCAGGTTTGGCTTAGTGATAATTAGGGCACGGATGTTGTAGTAGTAAAAAACTACTAAAATTGATTGCAGTATTGCACTAAAAAATACCGAAAATTGCACTTAAAATATTAAAAATTGCACTAAAAATTACAACATTTCGTTATAATTTATAGATGTTTTATTTTAATTCTGCCAAAAAAATATATTTATTACATTTTATATTAATAAATTTTAAACCTTACTGTATTGGACTATAAGTGTTTGTTTTAAATTTTCGAATTCGAACGCTCTTCGATTTGAAGCCAATAAGTTCTTATACCTCGAAAAACTTCGTTCCACGTCGGTCGATGTAAATGGAGCGTATTTAAAATAAGCTATATCGTTTATTGTTAAGTCTTCTGGTAAACCATCGAAACATTTACCTTGACCAGTGAGTATATCATTTATTTTAATAATAGTTTCAAATCCGATATTCTTTTCAATAACTTACTTGAATTTTTCATGGACTGAAATTCCGATTTCACAAAATATATTTTCTAATTTATTTTGAACATTTTTAATTATTCCAATAGCTTCAACTATCGGAAGTCCTTGATTTTCTAATTTTAAAATCGCGTCCGTCAAAAATCCGTAGTTTAAGTGAATAAATACTAAATCGGCTGAAGTTGAAATCTGGGTAAAAATATTTTGTGAAACTTTTATTGAAACAGCTTCGTCAGGATCAAGTTCTTGCACGACACTTTTTACCTCATTAAAATATTTACAATAGTATGAAGCAGCCTCAAGCCATGTGCCCCAGCGCGTGATAATAGGTTGTGGTGGTAATGGTGTACCTGCTACTTTATTTTTAAAAAGAATAGTTCGGCTTGGTGCTTTTAAAAATATTTGTTTAATTTTAGCAATGAGTTTATCTATTTCTGGAAATTTTCCTCGATGTCTTCTGCAACTCGATGTATACCATGGGCTAAGCAGGTGACGTGGATCATTTTTGAATTTTTCATGGACTGAAATTCCGATTTCACAAAATATATTTTCTAATTTATTTTGAACATTTTTAATTATTCCAATAGCTTCAACTATCGGAAGTCCTTGATTTTCTAATTTTAAAACGCGTCCGTCAAAAATCCGTAGTTCAAGTGAATAAATACTAAATTGCCAAAAGTTTTTCTACCAATGTTGCCTTCAGTAGACCTTTAACATACTTGTTAAATAATTAACCGTAACATAGAAATATAGATAATATTATATAATAAAATCATTAATTTATTTATTTTTTATAGATGGAAAACTTCTACGTTTACTGCAAAAACTTTTGTGGATGAAAAAGTGAAAACGGACAATTCAATCCTAGCAGTATTTAATAATTTACAAGATTTATAAATGGACAAATTTATGACCAACGATAATAAAAAAATTCAATCTTATAATAAATAACAAATCATTTATATTATTTTAGTTTAAAATAGTTCAACATATTAATAATAATATTTTTATTTTTTAGAAATATCAATAATCGATATGATTATATTATACAAAAATATACCTACATTTTTTTCATTTGTTTTACAAAATATTATTATATTTTTATATGTTATATAATTATCAATTGACTTATATTTAAATAATGATATTATTGTGTATAATAAAATCAAAAAATACCATACCATGATATATTTATTATTATATTTTTTGTAATATAATGTGATAACATTTCAAATAATAAATCAAATTTTTCAATAGATTATAAATAAATATAAAAAAAAACGAAAAGGTATAATAAAAAAAAAAAATAAAAATTAAGCAATATTAATGTAGTGTGATATATATTATAATATATTATGTATTAAAAATATTTAAATTAACTATGGTTAAACAAAATACAATTACAGTCGAACTTGGTTAACTCGAAGTTGAAAAGACCGGAGTAAAAGTTCGAGTTATCCAAAAAAAAATTTTAAAACAGTACTGTATATTAATTCCTGTATTTATTATAAATAAAATATGTAATGTGCAATAAAAATTAGTATGTATGTATATGTAATTTTAAAAAAGTAGGTAATGTATGTACATATAAACAAAAATGAGGTTAAAAAATTATTTAAAAAAGGTTTTTATTTTTGTTTGAGTTTTGCTGTTGATTGCAGCGTTTGTAGTGAATCGTTCTATTTTATTCAAAGCTTCGAAAAGTTCATCACTGACCTCTCCTTTGTTTTCGATAAATCGCCTTAATTCATTAATATGCATCCGTGCTTGTATACTCGTGGGAATGGGGGGTTCGATACATTCTTGTTCTTCTTCTTCATCCGATGATTGAGTACATCTTACAGTTAATTGTATAATGTCTGAATCTGATAAATGTCCGCATACTTCCAAGTCGTCATCCATGTTGATGTAGTCATCAAAATTAATATTTACACCTTGCCTCACGTCGTCCCATACATTTATTGTAATCGTTTGTTGAATTTCTTCATCACCGACATTTTCTGAATTTCCGCTTAAAAAACCAGCTTTAAGGAAACAGTTTGAAATGGTTTCTGATGTTACTTGTTCCCAGGCATTTTTGGACATTCGATTTGCTTGTAAAATATCAATTTGACCACCATCCTGTAGCAAGTTCAGTACTAGTAGAGTACGATAATGGTGCTTGAAATTTTTAATAATTCCTTGGTCCATTGGCTAAATCACAGATGTCATATTGAGAGGAAAAAACAAAACTTCGAGATTACCCATTGTAGGAATGTAGTTATGCGCAGTGCAGTTGTCAATAAACAACATCACTTTTCTGTTTTGTTTACAAAATATTTTATCAATTTTCAGTAGCCAATTTTTAAAAATTTCACCTGTCATCCAAGCTTTTTTATTCGCTTGATATTCAACTGGTTTCGATTTTACATTTTTAAAGTACCTAGGATTTGATGATTTTCCTATCATCAACAATGGCAATTTTTCTGACCCGTCCATGTTAGCTCCAACTAACAGTGTTACGCGTTCTTTATTTTGTTTGCCACCACTGCACCGTTCACCTTTAAAAGCTAGTGTTTTGTCTGGGGTACACCTGTAAAATAAGCCTGTTTCGTCTGCATTGAAAATGTCTTTGGGATTTTTGCTTTTTATCATTTGTTGTAACAATTTTATTTTCCAATCATCAGCTTCTTGAACATTTACATCACCACTTTTACCACTTACGGTTTTAAAACAAATGCCATTTCTTTCTTTGAAACCATCGAGCCATCCATTGCTTGCCTTAAAATTAATTTTTCCTAATTTTAATGCGAATTCTTCAGCTTTTGCTCTTATCAACAGCCCACTAAGGGGTATTTTTAAGTGACGTGTCTGTTTAAACCATTTGTAAACGCACTCATCTACGTCAGGATTTTCCGGTTCTCTAGCCCTTTTTCTGCCCTTTACACTGGACGCAGCCAACTTATTTAAAATTGTTTCTTTATTTTTAAGATAAGTTGACAAAGTATTAGGTGGAATACCAAATTCTTTAGCTATCAAAGACTTTGTTTTAAATCCATTTTCAACTTCCCGTATCACTGCCGCTTTTTCCTCGTATGTTAGCGTTTTTAGCATGCGTTTTGATGATGACATTACGAACGATCACGTTGAGACAAACACAGAGCACTGAACACGAAAGACATGCGTTGTCGTGAACCAGTCGTCGTCGTCGTAAACCGTAGATAAACAACTTATCGGTAACGATAACATTAATGACTAATCATTTATAGATAAATGAGGGAAATTTTATACAAATACATATGTATTAATAAAACTCGAAACTTCGAGTTATCCACGAAAATATTCGAGTTAAACAAGATTTTTTTACATTGTTTAAATAGGAAATTCTAGGAACCGGAGTAAAAGTTCGAGGTATCGACGATTTTGAGTTAAAGAAGTTCGAGATAACCAAGTTCGACTGTAATAAGAAACAAATATTATCATTCCATGATATATTTATTATAATATTTTTGTATTAAAAAGTTTCAACATTTTTTTAATATTATGTGATAACATTCAGGGCCGAACTTAAGGGTCTCAGGGCCTCAAGGCAGCTATTAAAGAAGGGCCCTTTCAAATATATATTAATAAAAACTGCTTTTAATTTGTATATATTCAACATACTAATAGATAAAACAAATACTATATACACATACCATTGTCATAATTATAAAATAAATATATGTATATAAATTAAACATAAAATAACAGATTTATAAAAAAAAAATGATTAACAAATTTTTACACGTCGAGCTTTTTGTTCTGCGAAAGAACGTATCACTTCACTGTAGTCCACTGCTTGCATTACTTCTGACTCAATGTATAACACGGCGAGTGAAGTAAGTCTTTTTTCCTCTGTATTTGATCTTAAATAATTTTTTATTCTTTTAAGAGCCGAAAATGACCGTTCAGCTGAGCAGTTTGATACAGGGGTACTCAACAGCATCCTAAGTGATATTCCTATATTTGGATAAATGTCTATAAAACCGTTTTCTAAAATAAATTTATATAGCTCCAGTGATGACATTTTTTTTTCTTTTGTAGCTTCTGTGGATAACAAATGAGCTTGTAAATGCAAACATTCGTTTTTTATATTCTCGTCCAAATCCCCTGGATAAAAGTCTTTTAGATTAAATGCTCCTTCGCAAACTTCTTGAGTATTTAAAATATTGAGCTTTGTAAGAAAGTCAAACTTATTACTTAATTTTTCATAAGCTGTGCCACGTCTCTGTAGTTCAGTAATCAACCTGTCAATAATTACTTTATAGGTGGTAACTCTGAATCTATTCCTGCCTGAGAGTTCGGTATCATTTCTTTTTACTTCATCAAACTGTACTTTTCGTTTAGGTTTTCTTTTCAAATCATATGTATAGTTTTGTTCACCACTTAACTCTATAGCTCTTGATTCATAAAGATCGAATATTCCGTCTTCTCGTATACCTTCAAGATACGTAACTAAAGAATGATACAGTTCAACAACAGTACCTAGTCCAATGTCTACAGATTGCAGAGATTTGCTCACTTTATTAAATCTTTCAAGTACATCATTCCACATTAAAGTCAGAATCGGATCACACGATCGGAGTGTAAATGAAAATTAAATCGTAATAACTGATAATCGTACCCCTGGCTTTTAAAACAAATTATTTATAACTTTATGTACTATAGACTATTGGTTTTGATGTAAAGATAAAGATAACGCCAGCTGAACTGATTTTGCATGCGAGCTGGCGAGCGGGCGACGCGATAATAATTATTCACTATTTTAAGAATGTTAAGTGTTTACGCCTATACATTTATTTACGGGTTTCGGCTATAAATATAATCGAATAGAAATAAATAAACACTGATAAACACCACAAAATGTATTTATTTATGTTTATATACGGTTCCATAAAACTAAAACACAACATAATAATATTAATTTCTAAATTACTTCCTCTCAATAATATTCTATATTATACACGAACTATTTTCCGTGTTAATCAATTTATGTGTGTGATACCTTTTTTTTTTGTGTGTGTTTCCCTGAGGGCCCCAGAAAGGCAAGGGCCCCTAGGCAGCTGCCTAGTTTGCCTAGGCGGAAGTTCGGTCCTGATAACATTACAAAATATTAAACCATTTTATCAATAGATTACAAATAAATGTAAAAACAAAAAGGTATAACTTTAAAAATAAAAATTAAACAATATTAATGTACTGTGGTATATATTACGTATTAAAAACACATAGTTAAACAAAATACAAATAAGAAACAAAAATTAAAATTATCAATAATTTTGTTATGTAATTTATAAAAAAATAAATAAAAATGTAAAACCAGCAAGTAATAAATCATTTTATCATTTGATAAATCCAGGGCCGGATCTTAAATTTTTAACACTCGGGGAAAATTAAAAATATACGCCCTTTTCAGAATTTCCAGAATTAGTATAATTTTTTTTTATGAAAAATCAAGCACACTCACATTGTAGTGTGAGCACCAACCATTTATAAAGCCGTTTGCAATATACTGGACCAATAAACTATTTATCACAAATTATTTGAACAATTTTAGCTTGAAAACCAAAAAAAATTAATTTTTATTTAATCAAGTAATATTTTTAAAAGAACTTCTTAATAGTGTATTTAAAGCTAAAATCTATGGTTAATATTTCTAAGTTTCAGGTTTACTTTTAAGTTTTAACATAAAAAAGCTTTATGTAAATGATCAATATTTATACATTTTCAATTTTTGATATTGTTACACTCAAAACTTCATAATTATTACATATTATGTATCTACTTAGGTACGGAAAAACTACAATAAAAGAAAAATATAACTAAGTACTGAAAATTGAAATAGTATAATTATTACCTATAACTTATGTATTAATTAATGTATAATATAATAAAATATATTATTCTACATTTTCCAAATTTACAAAATGTTAAACTTAACAATATTTAAAACTTTATTTTTCTGGCTTTGATTGCAGAAAAATTATCAATAACTGAATCAAAATCAACTGTCTTTGTGATTTCTTTTTCGATTGACAGAAGTGACAAGTTAGTAAGTCTGTTTTGGTTCATCGTGGATCGTAAATACGTTTTTATTAATTTGAGTTTACTAAAACTTCGTTCACACGATGCGGTAGTACAGGGCAATGTTAGATACAAACGAATAGCAATACAAATATTTGGGAATATGTCAGTCATTGAGTACTCGTGTATTAACTCCAGAATGTTTAATGGAGTTTGATGTTTAAGGTTTTTAAATCTCCAATTCATATTCATAGTTAATACATCACAAACATTTTTTAAATTAATAATACAAGTTATTTTTTAAGTCGCATTCCAGTCGTCTGTAGATTCTTTAAGATCCAATAGTTTTACTCGTTTTATTCTTTTTTGAGGAAAAACAGTTGCAATACCCGTTTTTTTAGTTAATTTTTCAGCACTTTGAAATAATGTTTCAAGTCTATTATTTCACAAATCGGTGATTTCATTAATTAATCCTTTAATTAGATTTGCAGCTTTATTTATTGTTAATTATTTCGATTGTAGAAAAACATTAACGCGATCAATGCTTGAAAGGATTGCATTCCAAATAGATAACAAGCAAATAAATTCATAATCAATAAATAATAATAAACTTTTAGCCAAAAATATTGATTCAGCGTTACCTTTTTCAATTATATTATTAAGGCATTTTTTACTTCGGATAGTTGTGTAAAAACCGCTTTTATAGCTACAGATTTAGAAGACCATCTTGTATCAGAAAATAGTTTAAGAGTGAGTTTCAATGATTTTAATTCTTCCTAACGAAAAGGTGAACCCGAAAAAAAATTGAATAATTGTTGAATCTTGCCAAAAAAGTTTTTCATTTGAACATTTGATGATGCAGCGTTGACACCAGACAAATTTAAACTATGAGCAGTACATGGTACGAAAGTAGCCAAACTATTTTTTTCCATAATTTTTGCTTGCACACCTTAATATTTCCCTACCATATTTGCTCCATTATCATAAGCTTGGCCTCTGCAGTTTTGTGTATTTAAATCATCATCAGATAACTGAGTTAATATTTCACTTGCTAAGCCTTTTCCAGTTTTTTCATGTGATAAAATAAATCCTAAAAAACTTTCTTCTATACAAACTTTACCATTAGAAATATGTACATATCGGATAACTTGACTCATATAGTATAATAATAATAATAATAATAATAATAATAATAATAATAGTATAATATTTTGCAGACTTAATTTGGTTTATTATTTTTTCTCTGACCTTTTTAAATAATAAAGAAATAAATTCATCTTGAATGTGATGAGAAAAATAAGATACAGAGCCTTTCTTATGGGATTCAATATGTTGCCTTAATACTCCATCAGATTTACTTATTAAGCTAATGAGATTTAAAAAATGTCCCGCTGCTGGAATACCTATTTCTTCAGAATTTTCTCTTAAGGCTAAATTATTATTTGCACAATAAAGTAACACATCTAATATTATTTTCAAAATATGTCGCCATTTTTCTTGTTCTGATTTTATTTTTTTCTGTAAGGAGTCATCAATACCTCCTTTTCAAGCATTTTTCATTCTAAAAAATATTTTATGTGGTCTTGAGAATCTTCATGTTCTTTTAAGCGCTCCATTTTTTTCCAACACGAAAATCCTCTTTTGGGATCACTTAAAGCAATAAATTGTTTACCAAATAATATACAACAAAAGCAAAAAATTGAGTCATTTGGTTGAGAATACATCATCCATGATCTTTCAACACTTTCTCCATTAGGTAATTTTTTGTAAAACCAATGGTTTTTAAAAGGCTTATGTTCCATTTTTCCACGATCTGGGTCATGTTAAACAAGTATGCATCTTAACTTGTCATTTATGGTTGGCCACAATTGAGGATTATTAAATATTATTTCAGGAGGTTTTAACACATTTATTTCTTCATCAACAAGCGATTGTTTCTCAACTATATTACGTGATAAATCATGATCAACTAAAATATTTTCATCCAACTCTACAGGTATTCCTTGGAAACTCAATTCATTTTTTGTGCACAAGTCACTGCCAACGATATGTAATAATGCAGCCATGCGTTTTTTAAATAAAGTTTGTGCCAGATTGTAGTATTTAGGTTCAGATATTTAAAATTACATGTTCCTGGTGATTGATAACAGAAATTGTACAAAGATACCTCACAATTTTCTTGATATTTAGACTTACTAATAGTCTCAGGATTTACACATAATCTAAAAGAGTACAATATTGTACATCCTTCATACTGATGTTCTGTTAGACTAAAATGCTATTCATTAGTATCGCTTATTGCCAAATAGGGATTCTGGGGTTCAATGATTACTATATTACCTTTATCGGTAGGTATTGGAAATGGAATATTATGGAATAGGTTAAATCGAATGTTTGACAATAAAGGTATACGGGTTACAAATACGAGGTTTTGCTGAATGTACACTATGCTTAACTTGGAGGTTCGGAATAATTCAGGAATAGACAAGTGAGATTCAGTTGTAGGAAGCTCTAGTGTAGATGGTAATGTCAGTTGTATTTATATTAGTTCATAAATTATCTCAGATGGGGGGTACACGTTCGTATGCATTAATCCGTTTAATGCTGAATTCACAATAGACAAGAGGTTTTGAGTTTCCCAAGAGAATTGGTTCAGAAGAACTGTCAATACTGCTGTGTGCTCCAGGAAGGTAGTTTGTATTTCCAATACGTTGATTGTTGCTGCAGATCGTCCAAATTGTTTTTCTATTTCGTTCATGGTTTCTTGCAACTCTTGAGTGGCTGCTAATAATTCGTGCATAGTAGAATTAACATTATTTGCGACTGAAGACACAATTTGTACTTGTTCCTGTGATAAATGAACATACCGGTCTTCCGAACGAGTAAGGTTTTCAATGTTTTTGTAAAAGAATTCAGAATATTGATCAGAACATACTCCAAAAAGTACGTTCGTTAACCTTCCTACAGCATTTACTAACCCACGAGGCTGGCGATTAAAATGTTCAGAGGTTCCGTGATTTAATCCAAGGATTCGTAATACTGAGTTAAAATTTGATTTGATCTGCATAAATGGAATCGTAGATTTCATGAAATCTGTACAGGTGTTTGTTAAAATTGAATCTTCCCTCTTCTTTAGTTGGATACAAATTTCACCGGTCTGATTATGAATATTCTGGAGTAACTGGTATTTTAAGTAATATGTAGTCATATTTACGTAAGTGACAAAATCCCAACTCGTGAAGGAGACACGCAGGGGACCCATAGCTTCAAAATATAAGCCAGATGAATTCTGCAAGGTTGTAACTTGACAATTTTCATCTTGAGGATCTGACTTTTCCTAACAGCTAACCACTGATATTCTGAAACATAATTAGAATTAATTCATGGAATTTCTTCAAGAGGTTCTTGTGTAATTTTACATATTTATTTCTTTTTAATATGGTTACATTCGGAGAGTCTGTATTAGCTTCCACTACTGTGAATAGTCCTAACCATTTAGGTGCTAATACTTACTTTACTTACTTTCTCTTGCACTATAACTTTATCGCCTTCACTGATTGTAACGGTACAGCTGTTTGGTCGTATCGCTCCTGTGATTTTTGTTTGGATTTACTTTGTTATTCCGTTACCATCTGATGAGTCTCTTGCATAAGTCGTTTCATTTCAAATTGATATTCTTGGTAATTATACTGAGGTTCTGGCTTACGGCTTAGTGAATTCGGATTTTTTAAAGGATATCCATACACGACTTCATAAGGTTGAAACCCTGTAGAGGTGTGTACTGAAGAGTCATGACAGTACATTGCATAAGGAACGTGGCGTCCCAATTTTTTGAATTTTTCCCAGAATAGTTTCTTAAATATTCACCTAGAGTTCGGTGACTTCTCTCCAAACTACCGTTGCTCTGTGGATGATACGGAGTAGTTGATGTTTGAGATATGTAATTCTTTAAAAACCTTACAAAGAAATTCTGTTCCACTGTCCGTCACCAGAGATTCGAGTTGTCCATGCAGACATACAAATTGCGTAACAAAATGCTGTGCGACTGTGTTTGCTTCATGATCTCTCATTGCTGAAGCCCATGTGAACTTTGAAAAATCGTCAATCAGTGTTAAGATGTACAAATTCCCGTTGTAAGATTTGTTGAGTGGCCCTACGATGTCCATGAACACTTTTTCGAATGGTTTCGAAGCTGTGGTTGTTATCATCATAGGTTCCTTAATAGTGCGATTCGGAGTTTTGTTGATCTGATATGCGGGACATCTCTTTATGTATTTCCGGATTTGTGCTCGCATACCCTGATATTAGTATTGTTGTGAAATTTTATTGTATATACGTGTCACACCTAGATTACCACCCAGCGGATTTTCATGGAATTCCTTGATGATCTGTAATTTGTTTTCGTCCGATAACTCATCACGTGTGTATACTTGGGTATACACAGGAGAATCACGAAAGATGTACCTCAGCATATTTCGTACAACTTCCCACTTAAGTCCATCTAGACTGCAGCCTAGTCGTGGACAATCAAGCTTCGTAACCTGATGCTTGGCGCAGATTTTTCTGAGGTTCTGAAGACTTTAGAAAATAGTTTCATAGTTTGCCTTTTGCCAAAAGAACTGCTTGATGATTATGTAGAACACCTGACGATTATCTACATTAACAGTTGCAATCTCCGTTATTTGGCATTTTTGGCGACAAAGTTCGTTGACCTTTCCAAATTGTTTCCGAAATTCCAATGCTATTCCTTTCTTTGCTTTAAAATCTCCCGTTACACAACGTGCTAAAGCAAATTCTGTATCCACAGAAAACAGATTTCCTGTTCGCTCCACAATGTTTTTTGTAGGACTCAATTCAATCTCGTCCGCTTTCAGAAATGCTTGATATTCATTATCATCAACTTCTGGTGACCCTAAATTTAGATGTTCGTTATCTGCTAATTTCGCAAAAGTTCCTTGAGTTTCTGGAGTTTCTGATTGATTCTGATGACTTGATTTGGTTTGAGCTCGCGTAGTCACCACCTGAATGCGGCTCAATGCATCCGCATTTGTGTTATTTACACCTGGTTTAAAATGAATGGTGTACTGATACTCTTCAAGTTTTAACCGCCAACGGGTCAGTCTGGACCCTGGGTCCTTTATATTAAACAGCCAGACTAAAGCTCGATGATCTGTTACGATGTTGAAGTGTTGTCCAAATAGATAAGGTCGAAATAACTTAATACCCCATACAATGCTAGTGAGCTCTTTCTCTGTGGTATTATAATTAATTTCGGCTTTGTTCAGAGTGCGTGAAGCAAATGCTATTGGTAAATCTTTTCCAATGGGCCCTTGTGACAGTACGCAACCAATCGCAAAATTGCTCGCATCGCAAGATAAAATTGAATGGTTTTGTAAAGTCTGGGTACTGCAGAATTGGAGGGGTTATCAGTAACTCTTTCAATGTCTCGAATGAGTATTGACATAGATTATTCCAAATATAAGGAACGTCCTTTTTGAGCAACGCTGTAAGTGGTTTAGCGATTTTTCCATAGTTTTTTATAAACCGTCGATAATACCCAGATAATCCAAGGAAAGACTTTATTTCCTTTACGTTTTTAGGTATTGGAAAGTCTTTAACACAGGCGACTTTCTGAGGGTCTGGCTTCACTCCTTCATCGGTGATTTTGTGTCCCAAATATGTGACTTCTTTTCATAGAAATTCATATTTTAACGGTTGAAGTTTGAGCTGATACTGCCGGAGTTTTTGAAATATTTCGGAGAGTTTCTGTCTGTGCTCTAGTAAATCTTTGGCATAAATTATGATATCATCTAAATACACGAATGCTTTTAACCCATTTAAACCTGTTAGTACTTTATTCATCAGCCTTTGAAATGTTCCTGGTGCTCTCTTTAGTCCAAAAGGCATACGCAAATATTCAAAATGGTCTTTGTCCGTGGAAAATGCAGTTTTCTCACAATCTGCAAGGTTCATAGGAATTTGATGATATCCTTGCGCCAAATCCAAGGTACTTAGACTTTCCTAACTGGTCCAATATATCGACAATGTTAGGGAGTGGGAATGCGTCTCCCACAGTGACTTCATTCAATCGACGAAAATTGACACAGACACGATACTTAACGTTCCCATTTACATCCGGTTTTTTTGGAACGACTAAGAGTGGAGCGTTCCAAGGTGAATCGCTTGGCGCAATTACACCTTCCTTTTCGTGGGTTTCCATTTGTTTCGCGATTTCCTAAAGATATCGTTGTGGTAATCGGTATGGCTTCTCATGGATGGGTGTCACAGACTCGGACGTTTTAATTTCGTAAGCAACTGCGGTTGTTGCTGTGATTTTGTCACCTTCTAGAAAGAATACATCGGAATACTCCTTACAGATTGTTTCTATGGATTCTCTTTCTTCGGAGTTTAGATGGTCTGTACGTAATGCTTCTTCTAATTTTCGTATTCTCTGAGCATCCACATAATTTTCCTCTTGAATGCTGGACTGCATTGCCTGTATTGAAGCTTCTCGAAACTCATCACGAACAAGTTCTTTTAGACCAGGTACTTTTATTCGAATACTAGTTTCAGTCGGATTAACGAGTGAAACCAAGACTTTATGATTTTTCACTGTCGTAACTGCATTACAACACCTGACTGAATCTATGATTTCTTGATTTATGATTAGAATAGTTTCGTTTTTTGTCCGATGATCAGCGTTAACCTCTACAAGCGTTTCTGCTCGAGGTTCTAAAACCATTTCTAATTCACCTTGAATGATAACCTTATGTGTCTGGTAATTTACGGTGATTTCGGTGTCGACCATGAACAGTCTACCCAGAATTCCGTCGTTGGGAATTGGGAATGTAGAATGAACTACCTGAAATTCTGTTGATATTGTTTTCTTTCCGAATTGTACATCTAATTTTACTCTCCCTAATGTAGATACTAGCTGATTGTTGATTCCTTTCAACTGATATATGGTATCTTCATACACGATGGTCTGGTCCTTGAGGGCGGATATTCTGATTAAGTTAAGCTCACTGCCAGTGTCTAAAAGTAGCTCAGATGTTCCACTGATTGTCTGATAAATATTACAGATCAGATGATCCTGTTCTAATTCGGCTTGGAAATAGAAGATTTTTCGTGCCCGGTGGATTTTATCTCGCTGACTGGACGACCACCGCTGGAGCCCGGTCCACTTTGGTTTCCCTGACTGTTTACATCCTTCTTTGAATTTACATAGGCTCTTTTTCGATAGTCTTTTAACATATGACCCGGCTTCTTACAATAAAAACAACTGATATTCTTTACTGATGTAGTTGAGGTAAGTGGTTTCGGATGCGTCTTCGTAGTACCACTTCTACAATCCTTTGCTGTATGACCAATTTTTCCGCAATTGAAACACGTCGGCTTCTTAAGACTTGGTTGCTGCGAAGATTCATAGAGCTTCTTAGTTTCTTCATGCGAGGTTCTGACTCGTTCCTCCTCTCGGGCTGCCTGAATAGCTTTGTCCAAATTCGGAGGGTTCCTGGCTTTGATGAAGTCCTTTAAAGGGCCTAATCCTTCAACAAATACTTGAATTGTTTGTTTTTTTACACTAGTTTCAAGAGCTTGTGCAACTTCCCAAGATTTTCCGTCCGTTTCCTGCTCCAGTATTAGTGTTTGCAGCTGTTCGATTCTATTTACATAAGAGATTATGTCTTCCCCACTCTTCTGCTTAGTAGAGTACAATTCTGAGAAAAGGTATGTCGTTGTAGGTTGTGGCTCCAACGCTGATTTAAGTGCATCTTTAGGCTCATTCCAACTACTTATTGTTTTGAATTTAACGGTTAGGTTAAGGCAATGTAACTAATTTTTAATATCTATTTGTGTAAAACAAAGAATTTTAAAATTATTTGGTTTTATTATACATTGGTTAATAAAGTATTAATTGGTTTTTAATGTGTGTTTTTTTTTTCAAACAATTAAATAAACAAATGTACATATTTAGTTTAATTTTTATTTAAATACATATGAAATCTTACATCTAAATTAAAAATATTAAAAATATTGTGTTTCAGAAGTTTATTCTAGATATTTTAACTAATCTAATTAAGCATCATTATATAACTAAAAATAAATTCTAATGTTTAAAACAGTTATATTAATGTTCTTTTCTTTTTTTACTAATAAGTACCTATGTGATAAGTACATAGGTATAAGGTACATAAGTATATTTATTGAACTTGAGTAAAAGCATTAATTTAAAATCATAAGATTAATGATGTAGATAATATATGACCAACATTTTTGATTTTTTAAACGGGAAAATTAATTGTAAAGAAAACTATTTATTGATAAATCGTTATAATCGTATTCATCGTTCCAGTGGCGTATGTTATATACTCTTTCAGTTAAGTCCGAAAAGTATATTTGTTGTATAAAAGTTCGTTTACTTACGGGTTGGAATTCAAAACACTACACAAAATCTGTTTAACTTTAAAGAAAATATTTTATTAATTATTTTTATTATAAGAATATTTTAACGACACAGTATTGTACGAATCGGTTACTTGTACACGACTGGCTCTTGCTTATTCTACGTTCTTGTCTTGGCGACGCAGTCGCTTATAAAAAATATATATATATTGCTTTCACTACTATATTATTGTTTAATATGCTTACTAATCTAAAGTGTGTGCAAGGGTTCCTAACACCCCCGGGGTTAAATGAAAGTTCATTGCCTATTGCCAACTATATTATCCTAGGCAATGGATTTTCATGATTGGGGTGTTTACAGTTTCATATATTATCTTATTTTCTATTGGGTTTTTTACAGAATTAGATGTTTTACAATGTTTGTTTCTGATTATTAAATATAAAATTATGGTTATTACTAAACCTATACTGATGATACTTATTGTTATAATTATGTATGATTCATTACCTATTGTGCCCATTGTGTTACTACTTGTTTTTGTGTATTTTAATTCTCCTAATGATTTGGAATATTCTATTAGTTTGAATAAATTTTTTTTACTATAGAATTACCTTTATCTGGAATATTTGAATTATTTAAAATTGTATTTGTAATGTTTAATTTAGTTTTCCAGTTAATTGATACGTCTAGTTGTGGAATAAAGTATTTGTACATTTTTGTTGTTATTTTTCTTTTTGCTATCAATAATGTCCCGTCATCAGTATTGGCTTCACATTGATTGTCTAAATCTAAAATACCTGTGCCGTTTATACTTACTACTACTATTTCTGAATTATTTTTTTTTTTTTTTATTGATCCAAAAATATATTTACAACCTGGCATCTACGGCCATTAGTTACAATTAATTACAGAAAGATTTTTAGATGGAATTGAATAAATTGGTTGATTTTAAGAATTCTAACATCTTGATGTTTTCCTCGGTTTCTGGTCCTAGAGCGGTGTCGAGTGACGTGTCGATTCCGATCCTTTGTCTATCCTGTTCATATTTGAGATATTCTGTTAATAAGTGTTTCACAGTCAGCCTGACACCGCAAACGTCACATATGGGAGCTTCTTCCTTTGCCATTAGGTATCCGTGTGTTATTCTCGTATGACCGATACGCATGCGGTTGAGTACTATTTTTTCTTTCCTTTTATGTGAACTGTTAGTCCATCGGATGGTGGAATTTTTGATTGTGTTTAGTTTAGTTGTTTGATGCTTCCATAGCCGAAGCCATTTGTCGTTGGACATCTGACTAATCTTGGTTTTTATGTCATCGTATGTTAGTGTTGGTATTAATGATACTTCCTCATTTAAGGTGGCAATTTTGGCCTGTTGGTCAGCTAACTTGTTCCTTGGAATGCCCGTATGGCCGGGAATCCACAAGAGCGTGATTGTTTGTTTCCAGTCGTTGCCTCGTATAGTTTGTTTTGTATTTTTGTAGCGATATCTCCAGGCTGGAATTGATTTTTGATGCTGTTGAGTGTACTGAGGAAGTCACTGATTATAATGTGTTTTGGGTGCTCATCGTGCATTATTCTTTTTACTGCATCGAGTATCGCAATTGCTTCTGCCGAGAATATAGAACAAGTTCTTGGAAGTTTGAATAATAGATTTCTGTTTTGGAATATTATTGAAAAACCAACTTCATCCTGGGACTTAGAGGCATCAGTGAATACTTTTTGGAAGTATTTATATTGTTCTAGTATACTGAGAAAATGACTTCTGAATATTGAAGGTGGAGTTTGAGATTTTAGAAAGGAAGTTAGTTCAGTATTTATTGCGTAATGAGCTAACCACGGAGGAAAGATCGTTGGTTCTCTTGTAATTATTTGAGACATGTTAATGTCGTTTGTTATTAATTCTTGGTGGATTTCAGTACTTTCTTTGATGAGTGAGTTGCAGTTAGCTCTAGCTAATCTAACCATGTATTTTAGGGCCAAGTCAGTCCTTTTAATCTCGGATAAGTATTCGCGGCTATATTATATATGCTTACAATTGGGCTACCGCGGAATGCACCAATAGCTAGTCTTAATCCGCTATTGTAGATAGCATCAATTGCTTTAAGGGAAGAGTTTGATGCAGATTTGAACATAATGGATCCATAGTTAAGTCTGGACTGAATAGTAGATCTGTGGATCTTAATTAAAGTTTGGGAATCACCTCCCCAAGGTGTGTGGGATAGTGTTTTTAGTATTTTTAGTGCGTTGATGGTTGAGGTCTTTAGGTGATGTATGTGAGATGTCCACGTGAGCCGGTTATCGAAAAAAAGACCAAGGATTTTAACAGATTTTTTGTTGGGGATTGGCGTGCCGTCGAGAGTTATTTGAAGTTTGCCTACCTTTATTTTTTTTTGAGAATACTATACAGTTTGATTTTTTAGGAGAGAAGTTGAAACCTGTCTTTCCAGCCCATTCCTCTAGGTTGTTGGTGGTTATCTGAAGGAACTTTTCTACTGTGTTGATATTATTGCTTCGGCATGAGTAGTTAAAATCGTCGGCGAAGAAGTTGCATTTAACTGGTAGGGAACAGCATTGGGTTATGTCGTCTATGGCTAACAAAAATAATGTTGCTGACAATGCTGAGCTTTGGGGTACTCCGTTTTCTTGAGAGAATTCCGCGGACATTTGGTTATTTGTTTTTACTTGGAATGTTCGATCTTTTAAAAAGTCAGTTATAATATTAAGAATTTGGCCTTTGGATAGAATTTGATTGAGTTTGGTTAATATGTTGTGTCTCCATGTTGAGTCGTAGGCCTTGGCAATATCCAAATTCAAAAGTCCCATGATTTGCTTGTCTACGAATGTTTGATTAACTTCGTGATTAATTTGAAATAAGTTGTCGATTGTATTTTTGTTTTTTCTAAAACCACTTTGATGATTTGATAGGAGATTGTTTTTTTCTAGGAACCAGGTTAGTCTACGGTTAATGACTTTTTCCAATAACTTGCACATGGTGTTCAATAGAGTTATTGGTCTGTATCCTTCTGGTTTGAATTTGTCTTTTTCATGTTTGGTGATAGGTATAATTGTACCGTTTTTCCAAGTGATTGGCCTAGAACCTTCCATAAAGATTCTATTGAATATTTTTAGCATTAATTTTAGGGCTTTTGGTCCGAAGTTTTGAATAAATATGTACGGTATATTATCTGGTCCGGGACCATGACTTTTGCATTTTGCTAAGGAGTATGTGAGTTCATGGAAGGAAATTGGTTTATTTAGATGGATTTGGTCCGTGAGGTTGCTGTCAATATTATTAAGGATAGTTTCGTTTTCATATTTTTGTTTATAAATTTGGAACTGAGTTTTATAAATTTTATCACTACTGTTATTATAAAAATATTCTCCCAATTTATTCGCGGTTGCAAGGTTATTCATTAGTAGGTCGGTATTATTGTCGATGAGATATATTTTGCGATTTTTACTGAGTCCTTTTAAGGAGTGTATTTTGTTCCAAACGAGTTTGGTGTCGGATTTTTCGTTGATACTGCTTGTGAAATTTTCCCAGGAAGTTTTTTTGCTAGTTTTGATCAGATATTTGGTTCTAGCACGGAGTTTTTTTAGTTCGATGAAGTCCTCTTGAGTATTTGAGAGTTGGAATTTTTTAAGTGCGTCCTGTTTATCTTTAATTGCCATTTTAATGTTTTGGTTCCACCAGGGTACTTTGGGTTTTTTATTAGTGGTAGATGATTTGCCTATTGTTAGGTTTGCTATTTTAAGTATTGAGTTGGTGAACATATATACTAATGAGTTGATGTTTACCGTTTCGGTATCTTTTATACATTTGATTTCTTCATCAAGTAGTTCATAGAAAAGTGACCAATTGGCACTTTTTAGATTCCACCTTTCCGCTGAAGGAAGTTTGTCATGGATCCGAGAAAGATATTTAATTATGATGGGGAAATGATCGCTGCTGGTTATATTATTATATACTTTCCATTTAAGTCTTTGTACTAGTGATGCGCTTAACAGTGTTAGGTCGATGTTGGACATAAGACCATTTGCGATGTTTATATGGGTTGGCTCGTTGTTGTTAAGAAATACAATATTGTCATCTTCAAATGCTTTTTCAATTTCCTCCCATCTTCTATCGGTTGACTTAGATCTCCAACTGGTGTTGTGACTATTGAAGTCTCCAGTAATGATGAAGGGGGTTGGTATTTGTCTTAGGATATTTGTTATGTCAATTCAATCGAAGCTGTGCTGGTTTGGTAGGTATATGTTACATACATTTAATTCAAAGTGTTTTAGTTTTACTCTAACCGCTATGACTTCGAGGTGGGAATTTATATTGATTATTTTGCAAGGAAATTCAGTTTTGACATATATTGTTGCTCCGCCACTAGCTCGTAATCCGTCAGTTTGGTTTTTGCTATATCCTGAGTAGTTTGGTAATTTTCCTGTTATATTTATTTTTAAAATTTGTTTCTTGTAAGCATATTATTGTTGGTTGAATTTCTGTTATTAGAATTTTTAATTCGTCGAGTTATTTTATAAAACCCGTTTAGGTTCCATTGTAGTATTGTGTACATTCAGACAGTTTATATTTATTGGTGTTATAAAATTGTAGAGGGAGAGACTTTAATTGTATTCTTGGGGTGGCAAGCTTTGGAATAAGAGGTTAGAAAGCTTTGTGAGTTTGGACTTCAAAGCTCGATCAGTTATTTTAGGGTAAACTTTGTCGATTATGTTTATGATCGAGGGAATATCTGAATTGACTTGCTTACACTGAGAATGTATGTTGATCGACTTATTTGAGAAATTTTCAATTAAACATTGAAATTGAAGTAATGATAATGAATCATCGTTGGTATTGAGAAAAATCTCTCTAGCTAGATTCAGTTATGTTTCCAGATTGATTTTCTTGTACTTGAGATAAGG
Organism: Rhopalosiphum nymphaeae; assembly: GCA_036289425.1. Classification (NCBI taxonomy): domain Eukaryota; kingdom Metazoa; phylum Arthropoda; class Insecta; order Hemiptera; family Aphididae; genus Rhopalosiphum; species Rhopalosiphum nymphaeae. Next base: position 8,228,298 of record JAZAQC010000007.1, on the reverse strand, counting down.
AATTGGATCGGGAATTTATTTTTGGTATCTTAATTACGTTCTTATCAGTAACCGTAAGAGCGGTAGGCGTGTTAGACGTGGTAGGTGATTTTTGTGACGAAGATGTTTCAGATAGAGGTCTTTTATTTTTATCATTAGTTGCATTTATTATTATAGGGGAAAGATTAGTAGTTGTTTGTTGACATAATTCTTTGGTGATTATAAATGCTAGAGATTTCTCATCATATTGAATATGTGCGACTTCTGTGATTTCTTTGTTTTATTCTTTTAATGTTTCAATTTGACCGAATCTTCTTCTAAATTCTAAAGCTAATCCTTGTGACATCTCAAAATTTTTTGATACACAAACTACAAGAGTTATATCTTCAGGTGCCTCGAATATATCACCCTGGATTTCGATCACATTTGAATTTGTTATTAATGTTTTCTGTATATCTTATTCGAATTTTTCATATGTTTTTGTTCTGTAGTCCTCTACATTTGATAACTTGTTGATTTTCGCTATTCTATTTAGAGCATCTACATTTGTGTTTTACGTTCCTGGCTTATATATGATATTATAGTCATACTCTTCTAATTGTAGTCGCCACCTGGTCAAACGAGCTCCAGGATCTTTGACTCCAAATAACCACGATAATGGTTTGGGATCTGTCACAATGTTGAATTTGCACCCGTACACGTAGTGTCTAAATTGTTTAACTGCCCAAAGTATCGCCAATAGTTCTTTTTCTGTCGTATAATAATTGGTTTCCGCCTTATTGAGTGTACGTGACGCATACGAAATTGGCAAATCCAAGCCAATTTTCCCTTGTGATAAAATAGCTCCAATTGCAATATTTCTAGCATCTGTGGTGATATTAAATGGTTGATTGAAGTTGGGGTATTGTAAGATTGGTTCATTTATTAAAATGTTTTTAAAGTAATTAAACGATTCCTGACAAAGATCTGACCAGATGAATTGTTGATTTTGTTTTAGTAAATTAGTAAGTGGTTTAGCTTTCTTATTAAAATCTTTGATGAATCTTCGATAATATCCTACTAGACCTAGGAAAGATTTTACGTCTTTTGCATTCGTTGGTGTAGGGTAGTTTACCATATACTGTATTTTCTTCGGGTCTGGTTTTACGCCTTGCTCTGTGATTACATGTCCTAGGTAGATTACTTCTCGTCGAAGGAATTCGCATTTTGTCGGTTGTAATTGTAGTCCATGTTTTCTGAATCTTTCAAATATTTGACGTAAATTTTGTTCATGTTCTCCTATTGTTGTTCCTATCACAATTACGTCGTCTAAATATACGAATGATTTTACTCCATTTAGGCCAATTAGAATTCGGTTCATCAACCTTTAAAAAGTTGCTGGTGCGCCTTTTAGACCAAAACACATCCTATTGAACTCGAAATGACCTTTTTCAGTGCTGAAAGCGGTTTTATGCTTATCTTCTGGTTTTAACGCTATTTGATGATACCCACTTGCCATGTCTAGACATGAGAAATATTTGGCTTTTCCTAACTGGTCTAAAATCGTTGATATGTCTGGCATTGGAAATGCATCTCCCACGGTGATTTCGTTAAGTTTACGAAAATCGATTACTACCCTATATTTTTGGATACCTGATGCGTCTGTTTTCTTTGAAACTACTAATAATTGAGCGTTCCATGGGCTATCACTGGGGCTCATTATTCCATCTCGTTCAAGTTGTTCAATTTGTTTATCTATTTCTTTTTTTTTGAGAATAATGGAGACGATATGGTCTCTGAAATATGGGTTGGTTTGTTCCTGACGTTTTGATTTCATGTTGTATTGTTTCTGTGCAAGATAATGTATCTCCTTCAAGAAAAAAAATGTCTGAATATTCGCTGCATAATCTTTCAATGGATTCTTTTTCTTCATTGTTCATGTGATCGCATCTAAGATTTTCTTTTAGTAGTTGAATACGATTATTTGCATTTTTCGGTACTTCCCTATTTTGTGTGAATTTTATAGGTACTATTTCAAAAGTTTCATGAGATAATTCGTTTAGATTTGGAATTTTCACAGTTTGTGGATTTTCTATTGGATTTATTACAGCAATGAGTATTTGATTTTGTTTTATTTTGTTTAAGACATTTCCACAGATTATATGTTCATTAATGTTTTGGGCATGAATAAGAATATTTTGTGAATCAGTTATAGGTTCGTTTAATATTCGTATAGGAATTATCGCTTCGCTTCTGGCTGGTATGGTTGTTGTGGCATTGTCAGGATAAGTTATTTCCTCCTGATCTACGTTGATGATGATTTTGTTTTCCTTTAGAAAAGGTTTACCCAAAATTCCATCCCCGTCAATTGGAAATGACGATGGTACCACATGAAATTCGGTTTCAAAAGTTTGGTTCTTATCTGAAATCGTAAGTACAACACTACCCATAGTGTTGACTAAGCGGTCGTTTATTCCTTGAAACTGATAAATATAAGTATTAGAAACTAGAACTTCATCGTGCAATACGTCAAGCCGGATGAGGTTTAGTTTTGCGCCGGTATCTAATAGGAGTTTTGCATTTCCTGACGTGCATTACGCGATTTGAAACATCGCATGGTGGTCATGTAGTTTTATTGTGAATGATAAGGTTCTTATTGTATTTGGGCTATTATTTTTAAATCTTTGATCGGACGATTGCTTGAGGTATTCGGTCCCAATCTGTTTCCCGAATAATTTTGTTGATTTCCTTTGTCACCATCTTGTTGGTTGTTTTTTCTTTCATCCGTTCCTTTTTTTTTATAGCTTTTTTTTATAGAATGACCAACTTTTTTACAATATGCATTTGTCTCTTGCTTTGTATACAGGTTTTTTGGTTTACCGTTTTGCCCTGTGTCTATGCTACGATTTGCATATCTACACTCGTTTGTATTATGATTACTTTTTGGGCAGTTTTTGCAATATTTATTTGTACTGTTAGCATTAGATTTATTTTGAAGCAAACGTTGTGTTTTTCATTTTATAAAATATTTTTTCTTCTTCTAGGTTTACGTTCATAGTGTCTTCTAAATGGAAGTGTTTCTAGATTTTATAACATTTCGAATACTATCTGATAGTCCTTAAATATAAGTAGTTAAAGTAGTCTCTTTGATATAGTCATGTACTGCTTTAGCTTCTGTTATTGTTTTTTTGCTTGTACTGACATTACACTGCTCATGTAATAATTTCTTGACTCTTGAACAAAATTATCACCGTCCAGTTCATAGCGTTTCAAAAACTCTCTGGAGGCTTGCACTCGATTCAACATGCGTTGTTCAGTAAGCTGTTTTGGGACCCATCTTGCGCACAGCTTATGAAATCCAAATGTTTCTATGATTGTTTCGTGGAGCAGAGACCTTGACAGTTGTGGAAACATTACAGAAAGTTCATTTAGAGTCAATCTGCGATCGTCACAGACCGCATTCTCGACTTTTTTCACAATGTCATCAGTCAAAATCGACGGTATCCCACTCCTCAGATCGTCATGTACATTCGTATGGCTGTTTTTAAACTACCTACACCACTTGTATACAATGGTACGATTTATATGGCCTTCACCATAAACGGTTCGTACCTCATTAAAAATCTCAAGTGGAAATTATTCCTTCGCAACAAGGTAACGGATAACGCCGCGGATTTTGCACTTGGCAGCAGATTCGATCGACATGTTTAACAAGAAAAATTCGTGTGACCAGTTTTCAACGTACTGAACTCGTTCTGGTCTTATTTTAAAGGTTAGGAGTAAAGCTATACGGCAGTATAGTCAACATAGTAAAAAAATATTCCCTATGGCCGTGAGAGCCTCAGTACACTTACTTTCTGGACACGTTTCGTATATCACATGCATCCTTTTTGGGTTTAAATAAAGAAATATTTTTTTCTTTAAATGTTAGGTAAAATACTGCATTACTCACTGAAGAGATATTATGCGACACACAAAAATCATTACAATAAATATTGTTCAATGCCGATTTTGTGAGCCAAACTGCCTCTAAATATAGTTTAGAAATACTTGCTCTGCAGTAATGACTATCTAACTTAAGTAATAATTCAAAAAATTTGTTTAATAACAATATCTCCTCAAAAATATTTTGATATGTAGTGTTTATAGGAGTTGATTCTAAATTGTCTTAAATTTTATCCCAATTTGAATTTCTAATTCTGAATGGTTATTATTAATTATTTTTCTTATCATGGTTTCACCAATATCAAAAGTATTTAGAAACATTTTTTTATAAATTCTTATGTTACACAAATAATATTGTATTGATGATTTTCTTTTTGTTAAACCTTTTTTTCTTGCTGTTGGGAGTATCTTCAGTTTATTTTTTAAAAATTGTATTCTAGATTTTGAAAAGATTTGAAAATATTTTTTCTTTGAGTTTCTGAAATTTCTTTACAATTAACTATAAAAATTTTTTTGTTTGAAGAATATAATTGCAAGGGCTTTTTAATGATTTAGCAGATTTTTGTATATCATATCTACCACACCACCGATTTATTTTTACCAAAATATTCATTTTTTTCCAACCTTTTAATTTTTTGAAAATTCTTATTCCAATCTTGTGGTTTTCCTCATTTTTTTCTTTTTCTCACAAATGACTCTTGCTCAACAGTATCTGACTCTTGCACATTTACGTCATAGGTAGTGTTTTACAAATCGTCTTCAGAGTTGCTGGCATTCTATAATTACCATAGTGTTTCTTTCAATTACTTTATTGTATTCAATAACTAATAAAATCTTATTAATTAGTTCAAGAAAAATAATTTTAAATCGTATGCGAAATAAATTAGTTACCTTCAAAAAAATCTATGACTTATGCTTTTCATCATATTCAATTATTAAAATAACAAATAACCAATAAAACCATGCGTCATGGATGTATTAAACATTAATTTTTATCGATATAATCATTCAGTTAGTTTTTAAAACATTGATAGATAGCGTTACACTTAAATGTTGGAATGGTTGTATTTTGCAGAATACGTAAACAGAAATTATCTATTTCGTACAACTAAAACCTCGTTTTTCATTAGATTGTGGGATGGTTGCTTTCAGAATAACGCCATTCAAATGTATTATTAAAATAAAATAGAGTAATATATAGTAATATATATAGTTATATCGAAATTAAAAATATAAATCAAGAATTTGTTATTATGGTAACTATAAACTAAATATTGTTTAGTTGTTTTATTAATGTACATAGCTTATAGAAAGATAACATTTTGAAAATCGTCAGTTTCAAATTTAAAAATTCAAAAATGAAGTTAGATGAAGTCAATGTAACGGACCTCAGCCCTAGTAAACTATTAGAGTACTCAAAAAAATGTGTTATTATGCTAAAACAAAAAGATAAAGAAATATTATTGTTACAACTTGATCGGAATCAAGCAAACATAGCCACAAAAGTCGTCCAAAATTCTGTAAATAAACTTCAGTTAGAGTTAACTAGAATGGAAAAAAAAGCAATTGATGATGCAATCCTAATACAGGGTCTTGAAAAGCAGTTACGTATGCAACGCGAAGAGTTTACTTATCAAAACACCTACAACATGGATGTCAAACGTATGGAATGTGAACTAGCTACTAAAGCAACAGATTTAAAGTGGGAAAATCATAACAATGATTTGTTTCTATTGAATCATTCGCTTCGAGATGATTTAAAAAAACAAAGTGCACAACATACAAACGAAAAAACAAATATGGCAGTTCAAAGTATTAAACATTTAAATGACAGGGTCAATGTGATAAAATGTAGCGCAGCTCGTTATTTAGCAGAGATAGACGAAGAACAAAAATATGCGATTCGATTTGTCGAAAAAAAACATATATTAGAGTTACGAACGGTTAGATCCTTAAATAATGATAATACGAAGATATTAATGGATACGTACAACAAAGAAATCGAAGAGTTAAAAGACGAATTTGAAGAAAAGTTAGATCAATATTTAAAATTATCTGAATCGTTGCAATACAAACTAGAATCCATTGCCGAAGACAATCAGTTTTTACACAGTCGTAAGTCAATCATTGAAAAAAAAACAAAAATGCTTAATGACTCTTCTCAAGTACTCATAAAAAGAAATGAATATTTAGAAAAGGAAAACAAAAGTTACAAAAATTGTAAAAGACAATTAAAAAGCTTTAATAATGAATTAAAAAATATAAAAGCTCGTTTAAAACAGGTATGTTATGAAAAAGATTTATTAGAAGAAGAAAATCGTAAGATGAAATTAGGCCTTGAAAAATACGACGAATACCATGATAAAATAACGAGGGACATGGAAAGGAAATTCAGTACGCAAATAATGTTATTGTTAAAAAACGAGACGAAAATATATAATAAGCCGATTCTTGAATAACATGTACATTTTTTTTTAAATAGATAAAACTAATAATAACAATACCTGTTTTCATTTGAAACTGAAAACAGAACTAGTACTAATAAATATAATGGGCATTAATGACACAGATGTTCGTTCGTCCACTCAAATTATGTATGAATCCATTTTCGAAGTTTCCAAACCAGTTAATCATAGTTTCAAATGTAACCTATTATTTATTTACATTTTTATTCTTATTAAAATTTAAATCTTGAATATCACCAAATTTTTTGTCATTCCAGTCACTCTCATCGGTGGTTTACGGTATTGTTCCCGAACTGTATTTTATCCAAAAGTCAGAACACATTTCACCTGAATCTATATTAAAAACGATACATTTTAATGCATTTAAAAAATTTTAATTAATAAAATTAGGTAATAATAAAATAATAAATTCTGTAGTTTTGTCATTAAATATTTTAAAACTAATGAATATACAAAAAAAATACACATAAAAAATAAAAAATAAAATTAACAATATAATATTTATGACTTAAAAGTCAGTCATGATCTTAGCCGGTTCACAAATAATTCTGTGTTCGTTAAAAGAAAATTGTACTGCTCTGAGTATACTGAACAGTATCTGTTACGTATAGATATCTATATTGCCAAATGCTATTATATATATTATATTATATCAATTATTATATCCGTATATCGATATTGTTATCGGCCTAGCCGGTCTAGGGTACCGACGGGTTTTTGATTTTATTATTATAGTCAGTCGCGAAAGATATTTTAAATCGTAAAGGTGTCGACTCCGCTCTTGAAATTAAAAGCTTTTAATAAACTTTAAATTACTTATTATTTCATAACGCAACAAAATTAATTATTTATTTTATTCTATGCAGTCCACTAATATTAAAAATTCTATAATCGGTGTAATTTTATCATGGCAACAGTTTCCTTCGACATCAACAATGCATAGACACAGCAACTGTGTATGCATATCGTGTTGCTGTAAAATAGTGGGACTCTCCTAAGATTTATGAAAGGATTACAAATAGTAGGTATGCATTAACACATTATAAACATATAACTAGGTATAGGTACTTTTTGGTAAATACTATGTGATTTAATATGCATCCATTTATCACACAAAAAAAATGATTATTGATAGATTATATGTATAGCAATAGCTGTATTTTAGTTAAAGGTATAAAATGTGATGTATAGAAAATACGTTACTATAGCTCCTCGTTATAACAATTTTTTTTATTTCGGGTACAATAACCATCGAAAAAAAGGCGTTCAGGAAAAAAGGTTTTGGGCTTTCGGATTTTCGGTTAAAATATCAATCGGGAAAAAGTTCATTCGGAAATTTCGATTTGGGAAAAACGGCGGATACCCTCATGGGCTTTGTTATTAGTGCTTGTACTTCGAATACTCATATCACTTTTAATTAGATATTTGTTTTTACTGGTAATGGATGGTGAAGTCGTATTGTCCACACCATTGTCTGTAATAATTTTATTTCAAAACTTTTCAAATAATTCATAATCAGAATGAATGTAAGAATCTTTCTACGTATATATCTCGTCTGAAATTTAAAGCTGAAACACGATATTATTAATAAGCATTTAGGTTCTTATACTTATTTTGTTACCTTGATGGATGTCGTTCAGGCTTATACCCCGTGGCTTGCATTTTGAAAAATCGTTTTGACACCACAACAAGTATAAACCAGGACAAACTCAAGCTGTTCAGACATTTAACATTTAACTTATTTTTAAAATGACTATTGTCTATTAAATTATAAATAATTACGCTTCCGCTAATGATTTAAATACATATTTATAAAACTGATCTTACTATAATTATTATCGATACTATTATTCAATGAAAAATATTTTCATTTTATAGTCAACAATACGTGAATTGTTAGTAACAATCTAACACGCTAGTAATTATGTGGTATTTGTTTGTGTATAAACATACTGTAATAAAGAATATCAACAATTATACATGTAATTAGGCTTCGATTTATATGTAAATATATATTTTTACTGTGACTTGATAAATTAATTTAGGTAAGTGATAAATTCGTTTTGAGCGATTTCCAGTAAAATTTATTCCGCGCCGAGCATAGGTATGATCGTATATTTTATTTTACATGTTTTTACATATTTCTCAATAATTCCATTTTTCTTACATATTTACAGCGTATTAAATAAAAATCCTGGTTTAAACTGCCTAAAATTAATTAAAGATATACATTACGGATATATTGCATTATATATTGCAGGCTGAACTCACTCCTTTGGATATTGCAAAAAAATGGAATTTGCACCTATTACTTCTGTTGAAGTCGAACCAATCTGTGTTACAACCAAACCGTAGATTATTTAACTTAAATATATGAACATGTATATGGTATATGGTATCTTATGGCTATCAAGATCAATATAAATAAGGTTCAATTTTATACTTATTTCAATTCAAGCGCCTTAATGTTTTTTCAGATAATATTTTATATCAATATAGCCACATTAAAAAAATAAAAATATTTCATTAATATTGAACTGAACACTACTTAAATGAAAAACAAAGTTACTATGCCAATAGTAACTTGCCTATATAACGTGTACTAAATAATAATTTTTTTTTACATAAATTGAACCTTGTATGATTTTCAATTTGCTAGATTTGTTGTAAATATGAATAGATTTCTTGATAAAAAAAGGAGGCCAGAGGTCATAGAGACTATAAATTGCACTCATGTCACCATATTTCCACTGCTTTCAGAAGGATTATAACCTGAACACATTTATGTCAACTGTAAAAGTTACCACAGCATTAATTAGTAAGTTATTATGGAACATATACATAGTACAATTTATTTTCGGTGTACACTTTTTATTAAGTGTGAGTAGAAGTGTATAATTATGGCTCTAGAAGTGCTCATAGTGCTCTAGTAGAACCATAGTGGTTGAGTGGTATGGTTTTTTGGTATAATTTAATTGTCTACTAGTTGGTTGGCCTCCATACCATGTAATAGAAAAAAGGGCTCACTTTTAGTCTTGAACTCAGGCATGTGTTATATGAGAATTCCACTAATTTATAATATAGTACTCAGTCTTTTTTGTTTGTAATATACTTTCTTTAAGTATTTTTAACACATAAAAACATATATCTTCTTCTTTCACTTTATTATTAATCTCTCTGCATAAGCTCTCGATTTCTATCATAAAGTTTGTTGCTGCTGTTTCGGATTGTCCTTGTCTCCTATTTTCTTAAGTTGTTCTTAAAAATGTGACATGCCCTATAAGGACTAAGGAGGTATTGCTTTATGAACGCCTCTTCTTTTTCTTTCCACGTCTAGTTATTTTTAGTACTATATACATTTTTTAAAAAATTGCTGGCTATAACTTTCACAAACATTGGTAGAAATCTTATCGTATCTTTTTCCGTCCAGTTATTAAACTCTGTAATCATTGAGTATTATTTTAAAAATTGTTTTACGTCCTCATTGTTCCGGAGTTACATTTAAAGTACTCGGTCCTCCGAGTTCAGTATCTCAATGAACGAATGGCTGAAAATATTAAACGATCACGTGCTGCGTGTACATTTACTTTAACTACGTATTATGAGTAATTAAAAATATCATTGGAAGAAATTATTCCCGATTGTATCATTAACACGTTCAACAGCCAGGGCCGTCCCTAGGCCGTGGCGAGCGGGGCCCCGCGCTCAAGCACACGAAAAATCCAAAGTTTTCTTTAAGTACAAAGATTTACATATCATATTAATTATTATATAATTTGAGATTTTATTAATAATATATTATTAATTCAATGAAATCAAGAACGAAATACTTGTACAGAATATACACGAATATACCATAGTAAAAGTGAATAGTCTTTTTCTAGTATACTAAACAAATTATATATTATTGTTATCAAGCTGTTTACATAGAACGGTAATGGTGAATATTTTTCCTATTTCTAAAATTAGAATTTGTACACAATATATGTGTTTTGTTATCTTGCACGGCTGCCGGCTATTATAGTGTACAACAAATTTACAACAAATAGTACAACTAATTACTAAATTTATTACTTAATATGATATTATGATAGAATTAGAATATCTGAATATTATAGAATATGGTTCTGTTAAACTGCCAACTTACAGTTAAATGTTAATTGTTGACATCGCTGTCGTTTATTTATTATTTTATATATTTCTACTTCTATTTCCATATCATCAGACAATTTTGACATTGAGTAACTTACAAAAGTTGATTTGGAGTTACCTACTTTACTGTTTTTAGTAAGTTTATTATTTTTAATTCTAGTTTACTGTTGCAATAGTTAAAAACGTATGTTATAATAACAAATTCTAATAGTATTGAAAATTGTTCAATAACTTATTGGTTTTTTTTCAATACTTAGAAACAATTTAAGCGGTACATCATTTGTTTATAATTTGTTTTTTTTTTTATTAGCTAGTTTTTAAATTAAACGATACAATAATATGTCAAGACCCTGTGACAAATTTAGAAAATATTTATCCGGAAATGAAAAAAGAGTTAAAAAAGCTAAAATAGAACTAAAAAATAATATTATGCGGGGCTCTTTAAAGAGATTTATAAACAATTCCAGTTCTAACAATATTTTACTTACATCTACTAATGAAAAGCCAGCTAATGATTACCACACAGAAGTACAAAACGAACATAATGATACTCTATGTAAAACTGATGTCATAAATATAAAAGTAAGTAGAATTATAATTTTTATTATGAATAAAGTCTGTATTATTTTGTACTTTTATAATTTAATGTACCTATACATTAAAAATTAAATAATAAAAATAAGAATTTGATGTTCGTATGCATAGTCATTTAACATTTTTATTAATTTTTTATTTAGATACAAGACATTCCTGATGATTTACATGCGCCTAAATCATTTCCTTGCGATTACCGTACAGAAATATCTATAAAGAAATGTATAAACAGTTCTAATTCTAGCAATGTTACATTTACATCTACTAATGAAAAGTCAGATGATCATGAAGAAGTACAAAATTAACATTATGATGCTTTGTGTAAGATTGATGACATAAATATAAAATTAAGTAGAATAAAAATAAGAATTTGAGTCTTTTAAAATTTGTATTCATTTTTTTATTAATATGAAAAATGTAAAAATGTAATAAACATATATTAACAGGTTATCTATAGATATCTATTTTAATATATTAAACAAAACTTTTTCTCGTTCTTCACACAATTTGTGTAATATTCTCATTATCTAATTACCTCAATGAATGCAAATTTAAACAATATTTATAAAAAGAAGAATTAGTTATTAATAGAGCTCGGATGTTTATGACTTGGCATATTTTTTCGCGCAACCAGAATTACACCGGAGTGGGATACAAATTTGATTCATGAAGTCTATATTACAAATATGCAATTTTTTTTGCATATTTTTGCATATTTGACATTTTTGAGCAAATAAATGCATATATTGATCATTTATAGATTTAATGGCATATTTATCTCATACTCACATATTTATTAATTATTTTATATCACTATGTATACACGAATCTCGTAATCGCCTGTCGACGACCATTATCTTATCGCATATCGTTAATAGATTAATATTATAGCCTAGGTATAGTTAAGTATATTGTATAACAGTATAAATTGACTGCTTAGGTGGGTTTTATCTACATTTTCGACGAGTTTATATTTTGTTGACATTAAATATTTTCAGTTTGCTGCAGTCCTCATATGTTGTGTTGTTGTGTTTATTCAACTATACAATTTTTCTGATACACGTTTTTTTTTTTAAATTATTATTCACGAAATGCCGAAATGTTCGTCAAATTTAAGTAGTTTTGTGAAAGAATTTGGGGAACATGTATTTAGTTCCGATGGTAAAATATTATTTTGCAAATTGTGTGAAGTTAAAGTATCTGCAAGTAAACGATTTTTAGTACACAACACTTGAAAACTGCAAAGCATGAGCATGCAGTAAATCTCCGAAAAAGACGCGAACAAAGTACAGTTCAACCGTTATTTACACAAAATACAAACAAGAAAAGTGATTTTAATTCTGAAGCAAATGCTGAAGCATTACTATCAGTTAATATTCCACTGTACAAGGTTAATAATTTTAAATTCAAAGAGTTTTTAGAGAATTATACTTCTAAAAATATCCCCGACGAATCGACCTTAAGGAAAAATTATGTAGATGATATTTATAAAAAAACTTTAACTAAAATACAGGCCGAGGTCTTTAATCGTAAAATTTGGGTATCAATCGATGAGACCACGGATGTAGATGGCCGCTATGTAGCCAATGTTATTGTGGGCGTACTTGATTCTGAAATGCCTGGTAAAGTCATGCTTGTTAATTGTGAACATTTAGAAAAAACAAATAGTACAACAATAGCTCAACTCTTTGATAGATCTATGAATTTAATTTGACCTCAAGGAGTAGAACACAATAATGTTTTATTGTTAGTTAGTGACGCCGCACCATACATGGTAAAGGCTGGATCAGCGATTCAAACATTTTTCACAAAAATGCTTCATGTAACTTGTCTCGCTCACGCTTTACATCGTGTAGCTGAGTTAATCCGCAGTGATTTTCCGTTGGTTGACAAACTTATTTCTTTTGTCAAAAAAGTCTTTCTTAAATGTCCAGCAAGAATAAACATATTTAAAGACGAAGCACCAGAACTAAGTTTGCCCCCAGAACCAGTGATTACACGTTGAGGGACGTAGTTGAATGCGGCTATTTATTACTGCGACTCGTATAAAACAATTAAAAAAATTATAGAAAAATTTGATCCCGACGATGCTTTGTCTATAAAAACAGCTCAAGAAGTTATATGTGAACGTAGAGTTGAAGCCAATTTAGCTTTTATTAAATCAAATTTTTCATTCTTATCTTCGACTTTAATATCTCTCGAAGAAAAGGGGAAATCTCTATCAAGTTCAGTTGCCATTATAAACGTCGTATATAAATCAAAGATTCACCCAATCGGAGCATTTTAACAATTATTTTGAATTTCTATTTGATATTGGTAATCTATCGACTGTCGATTCAAATATATTGTTAAAAAGTTGCCATGATCCACAGATTATGTTACAAATAGGGTAAAACATGGACGTTAGTGGAGCGGAATTGTATGATGAACTTTGCCTTCTTTCAGAGATAATTGATAAAGGTACCTCACCTTTAAGAGTTTTACAAAAAATCCTTTGCAACAGTGTTGGTGAAGTTTATCCTAATATTACTATAGCATTAACAAGTTGACTGGCGAGCTATTTTCAACGAAACTATTCCACACGCTTTGAGAGTTAAATTTAATACCCGTATATTTTTCCGTCAGCGCCAACTGAATTTACATGGTTTATCATTTTAAATGGTATGGGTACTATTATTAATAAAAACCGATTTTAATGTGACATATTGGTTTTTACGATATAATAAATCGATTTAACTAGGTTTCGGGGGGAAAAAAAGTGAGAGTTAAATTTAATTCTCAAAGCGAAAAAGGTAAGTATGATATAAAACTATTGAAGTTATCGTGTTTGACCAGTGAGAGTTAAATTTAATGCTCAAACCAGTCAACTTGTTAAGGATTATGCTCACATTACCTGTTACAACAACGACAACAGAAAGATTGTAACGGCGTGAGCACCATTTATATCATTTATATCCATTTATTATCGCCAAAACTTGGCTTTATCTGTATTAATATTATTATTATTATTATTGTTATGTGTTCGCCCAGTTCACGGGCTTTTGTACAGTTGTTGTCAGACCATCTATCGGTCGACACTAGAAAACAAAGTATACAGTCCATTTATTAAAGTATAAATTTTTTTGTTAAGTTGTTTTAGCAAAAAACATTTGGTCCATTCGAACCGGATCGAATAACGACATATCGTGCGTTATTATGTCACGCGAATTTGTTGTCGTACAGTGGACGAATAACCAATAAATTTAATGATTGTCTAGTTCGAAATTTCAAATTGTATGTGTCATTTTTTTTCTTGTTCGTTTCTTTTTGACTACAAGTATAAATATAACGTCCCCGCAGATATAGTGACCGTGCAGTGGTAATACAGTCAAATTGAGCAAGTTATATTAGGGCAACGCTGTCGAACAAACGAAGATAGCTGTATGTGCTGTGGTTGTGCATTAAATATTCAGCCCAAAGGTTAGTGAGCTAAAATTAATTATTAGAAAATAAGGGCATTAGTTTCTATTCCTTTTCCTTTGGCTACATTTTTATATATATAAATAAAGTATTATAAAAAGTAGAAATTATAAATTGAGGGAATTCCAATAGTTTGAATTAAAGTTATAATAATGCAGAGTGGTCAGTCAAATGAATTAGCTGTCTATACTATAAGACGAGGTCAACTAAAGGCACAGCTGACCAAATTCCAAACGTACATTAACAATGTAGTTGTGGACAAAAACATAATGCAGATAATAATACGTCTAGATAAAATTAAAGAACTTTGGACTGAGTTTAATATAGTCCAAAATAAAATTAAGACATTAGATACCAGTAACGAGCAATTGGAGCACAGAGATACATTTGTAGATTCATATTTTGATATAGTTGTAAAGGCAGAGACTATGGTGCAAAGTTCGAATTTAATTAATGATACAAACAGGTCGAGTGTGCCGGGCGGTCATGCGCAAGTAGCTGGCCCTGTGATAAAAATGAAGCCGTTAGAATTACCTACGTTCTCGGGAAAATTTGAAGAGTGGTCTACATTTAAAGATTTATTTTCGTCCATGGTACATGTAAATCCAACCATAGTAGGTGTACAAAAGTTTGTGTATTTAAGAATGTATTTGTCTGGGGACGCATTGTCGCTGATACAAAATTTAGCAACTACAGGTGACAATTATTCAATTGCGTAGAATACTGTCGTAGAGCGGTACGATAACAAACGTATTCTTATACAATCTTATACAAAAAATATATATGAGCTAGAACCAATACAAAAGGAGTCTAGTGTTTGTTTAAGAAAGTTTACAGCTGACTTGAATATGAATATGCAAGCTTTGAAAGCATTAGGTCATGATCCATATGGCTGGGGTGCGTTATTATTACATGTGATCTTGGTCAAATTAGATTATAATACGATACGTAATTGGGAATCTGTAGCTACCAAGGATACATTACCCGCGATAGATAAATTGATAATATTTTTAAATGAACGATGCCAATATTAGAGGCAGTTGATACTTCGAAAAATTTATCAAATAAGTCAAATACGTCGCAATATATGCAGTCTAAACAAAGTTATCGGAATCAACATGACAAAAATATACAATATAAGATTAATAAAAAAGTTAATGCATTTGTCACTACTAGTCATTTAGCATGTTATTTTTGTAAGCAATCACACCCCATTTATAAATGTCAAAAATTTATCGCTCTCAATGCAAATGATAGGGCACTAAAGGTCGATGAACTAAACCTATGTCGTAATTGCCTTGGTATGGGTCATACGGATATACAATTGTGCAAATCAAATAGAGTATGCTCCAAATGTGATAAGGCAAATAATACATTGCTACATGGGGAAACACCACAAGTTATACAAAGTCCGTCTACGGAAAATGTGGCTAATTCGAAATTGGTGGTTAATCATGCCGCCCGTGGTCAAACGCACACACAAGTACTATTAGCGACTGCGGAAGTGCATATATTGAATGCGTGCGGCGAGCTAGTTGTATGTCGGGCATTATTAGATAACGGCTCACAAATTAATATTTTGACCGAGACAATGGCACAAGATTAGGTCTTGTTAAAACTTTTTTTTTTTTTTTTAAAAGAAATTTACAATCTGTACTCATGGCACAATGAGTAAATGTGAATTTAGATAACGTACAGTTATTAAGACGTATTAGTCACAAGGAGAAATCTTAATAAGTTATACATATTTGATACGTTTGAAGAAAGCAGCCACCCATTAGCGACACTTACATTTTGGAGTATTATATTTCCTATTTTTTTTTTTTTTTAATTTAAATTAGTAAATCACGACACCATTTACGATTTAGCCTTCTAGGAGGGTTACCTGGAATTGTTAAAGTAGAAAGATCTCTTGCAAGCGGATTGGGATGAGATGGTAAGCGAAGGTGGAATCGTTTGTAATAGGATTTGGCCTCATCGTGAACTAGTGGAATTTTTAGATCTGAATAGATAGAATGGTTAGATACGTAGGGAGGAGCATTTAAAAGTTTACGAAGTGCTATATTTTGGAAAGTTTGTATTTTGTTTAAATTGGACTTTTTTGCGTTTCCCCAAAGTTGCAGTCCATATGTCCATATAGGTTTAAGTAAAGATTTATAGATGAGAAGCTTAGTATTGATATGTGTATATTTATTATTAAGAATTAGGCTTTTTAATAAACGGAGTCGAAGATTTAAATTAGCTCTTTTTACTTTGATGTGGTGTGCCCAGGTCAGCCTCTTATTGAGGGTTAGACCAAGGTATTTAGTACTTAGAGCACTAGGGATTTGGGTGCCATAAATTAAAACCTCATCGCATGGGGCGAGTCTAAGGGTGAACGTTGTATGTATAGACTTGGATTGATTAATTTTAACTCTCCATTTCGTGTACCAGTCTTCCATTAAGGTGAGATGGTATTGAAGATTTTGAATTGCTACGAATGGATCGGAGTGAATAGAAAGTATGGCCTTGTCATCCGCATAGTCTGCAACCATTGTATTAGGAGTGGTTGGTTGATCAGAGGCATATATATTATAAAGGATGGGGGAGAGAATTCCACCTTGGGGAACACCCGCAGATATGGGGGCTATGGAGGAAAAAGAATTACCAACACGCACTTGAAAATTACGATCAGAAAGATATGATTTGATAACTAGAAAGTAAGTGGAATGAAGAAACTTTTTTAATTTAAAAAGTAGGCCGTCATGCCAGACTCTATCGAACGCCTGAGAGACGTCTAGAAATACACTTGTGCAGTAGAGTTTTTTCTGTAAGGAGTAAGATATAGCGTCAACGACTCTATGTACTTGTTGTATAGTTGAGTGCGCAGAACGAAATCCGAATTGAGAGTTAGGAATGATGGAGTTTGCAGAAATACTTGGGAGTATTCGTTTGAGGATGAGTTTTTCTAGAATTTTGGCAAAAAATGGAAGTAGACTTATAGGACAAAAAGAGGAAATTGAGTCAGGTGGCTTATTAGGTTTGGGGACAAGGATAATAGTAGAGAATTTCTATAGGCTTGGGAAGTGAGAAATTCGTAATATAGAATTAAAAATATGGGAAAGATGAACAATCGCTCTTTTAGGTAAGCATCTAGCTACTTCTGCAGTTATAAGGTCATATCCCGGGGATTTCTTGAGAGAGCATTGATTTATAACAAATTTGATATCATTTGGAGTGAAGTAATTAACAGGACCAGCCGATGAACATAGAGGTGAGTTAAGATGGTCATTAACCTTATTATTATTGGTATGAGAGAAGATGTCAGGGTGAGGTTGAAAATATCAGAAAGGTGAGTTTTAAAAAGTTCAGCTTTGTCAGGGTCTGAAATGACGTAGCTGCCGTCAGGATTTTTAATTGGTAAATTAGCAGATTTATATTTACAAATTTTTTTAGTTTCTCTCCAAAGACTACCGTCTTTGGAAGAGAGATTTGAAAGAAAGTTAGCAAGAGACTCAGATTTTTGTTTTGCCAACACTTTTTTAAGATGGTGGCTAATTTATTATATTTTTATTTATGAGATGAAAGACGCGTACGCTGATACAGAACTCTAGCTCTACGTTTTTCAACAATAATACTACGTATATATTCTGGAATTTGGGGGAAGTGAGTAGGAGGATGACATTTACTTGATGAAGACCAAGCTGAAGACTGTATGAGTTGCGTAAGATTATTTACAGCCAGATCAATATCATCAGGAGTTTTAAGTTTTACATTTAATTTGATTTGTTGATCAACAAGATTGTGGAATTTATACTTATCAGCAGAGGAATCGAATAAATTGGGAGGCTCTTGACGAGTAAGAGGGGAAGCACTTACTGATAGCATAACTGAGGAGTGATCAGAATTTGGTTCAAGGAGATTTTCAGTTTTATAGTTAAGGTTATTAGGAATTTTGGCAACAAAAATATCTAAGATATCAGGGTTTTTTTCGGCCAGTACGTAGGACCTGGAGGAGCAAGAACTTTGTAACATTTGGATGAAGTAAAATTTTTGAGAACTAAACCACGGGGATTATTTGTACGACAACCCCACGACAGGTGTTTTGCATTAAAGTCTCCTCCAACTATAAAATTGTGGTTTATTGTGCTAAAGTAGTCTGTGAGGATTTGATTAGTAATCTTGTGTTTAGGAGGGGAGTATATGGCCGCAATGGTGATAGGGATGCTGTTTAATTTAATAGTTAGGGCACAGGATTGCAAATAAGGTTGGCAGAATTTTGGTAGAGATTGAAAGGTGATCGAATTTTTAATTAGAATGGCTACTCCACCATGAGCAGTGTTATCTGGGTGATTTGTTTTTAATAATTTATAGTCAGGAATATGGATGGAGGAATATTTGGTGAAATGAGTCTCTGTTATAAGAGCAATATCTATTCGTTTGTTGTGAAGTACAGTTTCAAGTTCGTTTACATGATTTTTTAAACCATTAGCATTAAATTGGAGAATTAATAGATATTTATTCGTAAAACTATTAGACATTTATATTTTATCAAGTAGTTTAGTGATAACTTTATTGAGAAGGGAAATGAGAGGATTGATAAGAGATTTGAACTCCTCTAGAAAATTTGTAATTGTGTTGCTTAAATCTTGAGTTGGAATAGGAGGAGGTTCGCCATATTGACCAGAAGTGGCTTCGGCGTAAGTGGTAGAGTGATTTGGGGGTTGATTCAAATGAGAGTTGGCTGAGAGGAGGCTGTCTTTTACATTTTGAGTCTTATTTCTAATGTTATCTGATAAAAAATTACTTTTAGAAGTTTGTTTTTGGCCACGTTGAAGATCTCTGTATACTGTACATCCTTTATAGCTTGCTGGGTGGCTCCCAAAACAGAGTGCACATTTAGGTGGGTCTGAGCGTGGATTTGGACATGACGACGATTGATGTTGAGCACCGCATCTAACACAGCGTGATTGATAGCCACAGTAAGTTTTAGTGTGACCGTATTCCTGGCAGTTTGTGCATTGGCTGATTACTTTTGGCTTGAAGGGTTCTTCGACTTTGATTTTAGTGTGAAGGAGAGAGGAGAGCTGATAAATTTCATTCGAATAAGCAGTAGGTTCCAAGTCAACAAAGAACAGGGGAAGTGGACTTTTAGTGATCTTGTGTAAAACATTTGTAACCTGCCTGACCTCGAAAAGACGGGTTTCAAGTTCAGATTTAATTAAGTCGGTAGGCGTAGAAGGATGGATATGCCGAATAACTACGCGTACGGGTTTGTCTTCACGTAGTTGATAGGTATGGTATTCAGCCTCGTTTTCTTTGAGATAACGAATGAGTACTCTGTAAGATTCAGGGTTTGCAATTTGTATTTTAAGGCGATCGCCAGCAGCTTTGCAAAAAAAATTGTCAACTCCAATTAGCTCAATAAGTGCTGAGCAGAAATTCGGAAAGTCTAATACACCTTTCATGAATATAGGGGGAGGGGGTTTGATTTGAGTAACGTTGTTTGGTTCTTCTGTAACAGAGAGATTTTCTATAACAGAGGGTTCTTCTGAAAGAGAGAATGGGTCAGTACCTGTATCTGCAGCCTCATTTTGAGCTAGCGCTTCAAAACGGTTGCGTGAAGTGAACAGTTTTTTTTTTGAGGCTTCGTTGACGGAGAATTTTTGGTAGAATTAGTGTCGGATGAAAAACTTGATAGGTTTCTTGTAGGTTTAGTTTTCTGCGTTTGCCAGCCACCGTTTGAATTGCTGGGCATATTACTCCCTTGAGTATTGCGGTTAGTGTTGATTTTATTTTTATTTGAATTTACAGGATTTGATAAACGAGCAGGCTGTATAGTGTTATTATTTGCACTATTTGTTTTCGAATGATTAATCGACATCTTAACTTACGTAAGGGCAGTGTCACGAGCCGGTGCTCGACGCACGCGATAACGCGAGCGTTATCTGTGAATGGCGCGACGACTGCTAGATAGACGCACTACTAATTAACTTAAACAATTAATTAGAACTACATTTTGTAAAATACACAGAGGGCGTACTTACAAGTTCAAATCAAATTACAATTTAGGATCGGGTTTGACGTTAGCAATTTTTTGATATGACTTTGGACATAATCGGATGCGTAGAGCGAGAACGAAAACGAGTTTAGAATGGAGTATAATAAACACGTGTGCATCGGACGCAGTGCGAACCAGGACTGTTGTTAAAACTAAAATAAATAAATCAATAACAGGCATTAATGAGGTCTTGAGTCATGCCGCGTATCATGTAACCGCGTCTATTAAGTCGCGTATAAATAATTATTCCACTACGATGGATATGCTGGTATTACCGAAAATTACCGGAAAGCTCCCCACCAACAATATTGATACGAAAAAATGGTCCTTACCGAAAGATATTGAGTTGGCGGATTCTAGGTTTTTAAGCCGGATAAAATAGATTTGTTAATCAGTGCTGAGTCTTATTGGGAAATAATGTGTCCGAGAAATTTCAAACTTAACACAATGGGTCCATAATTACAGCAGACAATGTTTGGGTGGATTATTGTAGGACCAGTAAATGAATTTTCGTTAAAAAACAACTCAACAGCTTGCCTTGCAATGAGTGAAGATAATTATTTAAATTTGGAAAAGGATATCGAAGAATTTTGGAAAATCGAAGAATGTTCTTCTACAAATACGGACAAAACGTCGGAAGACGCAATGTGTCGAAAATATTTTTTAGATAACGTATCAATAGATTTAACGGGTAAATTTGTCGTCAAATTGCCGTTTCACGATAATGTAGATAAATTAGGCGAGTCATATAATATCGCACTAAGAAGGTTCTTATCATTGGAGCGACGTCTTGGTAAAAATCCCGAACGATATAGTTAGTATAAAAGCTTCATGGAAGAGTATGAGCATTTGGGACATATGGAAAGGGTTAATGAGGATAATGACCTGTCAATAAAAACGTATTATATGCCACACACTTGTGTTCTTAATGATAGTAGCCGATCAACCAAATTACGAGTGGTATTTGACGGCTCATGCAAATCAGAATCAGGACTATTGCTAAACGATGTATTGCTAAAGGGCCCTACATTACAGGAAGAACTCACATTAATCGTCGCAAGATTTCGTACACATAAATACGCATTTTCAGCTGACATAAAAAAAATGTATAAGCAGGTATGGGTTGATAAAGCGGATCGAGATTATCAGCGTATATTGTGGCGTAGTGACCCAAATGAGCCAATTAAGAAATAAAGATTATGTACGGTAACGTACGGAACGGTGCCTGCTAGCTTCTTATCTGTGGCATGTCTTCATAAATCGGCAGATATAAATAAGGTGCGTCCGGAGATAGCTCAGATAATAAAAACTGATTTTTGTGTTGATGATTGTTTAACGGGTGCATCAACCTTATCGGAGGCTTTAAATTTGCGTAATGAATTGATTACATGTTTAAGTAACAATGGATTTGAATTAAGCAAATGGACAGCTAATCATGCCGATTTATTAAAATATATACCAGTTCCTAATAAAAAAGCACTATATTCGTTAAATATAGAAACTGAAGCAATAAAGACATTAGGTTTGTTTTGGGATTCAAATTTAGATTGAGGTATTTTATCTAATATAGCGCGTCTATTTGACCCCTCGGACTGCTCGGGCCCGTTATTGTAATCGCTAAAATTTTAATGCAACAATTATGGAAACTAAAAATAAATTTGGATGATGAATTATCAACGGAAATGCAAATGAAGTGGAAAAAATATTTAAAGGGTTTAGATCAGTGTAATAATCTCACTATCCCGAGGTGGTTGCAGTGTGACAACACAGTAAATATATATGTACACGGATTTGCTGATGCGTCGTGCAAAGCGTACGGGGCTTGTTTATATGTGGTGTGCACACGCACGGACGGTAGTTACCATTCTCAACTGGTATGCGCGAAATCAAGAATTGCACCAATAAATATAATAACAATACCACGGTTGGAATTATGCGCTGCGGTGCACTTATCAAAATTAATACAAAAAATTGTTCCGGCGTTACGAATTAACGTTACTAATATTTATTGTTGGAGTGATTCCAAAGTGGTATTAGCGTGGATCGCGGCGGATGCAATGCGTTGGAAACCGTTCGTAGCAAATCGTGTGAGTAAGGTTCATAATTTAACATCACGGCAGTCGTGGTCATATGTTAATACGAAGGAGAACCAAGCTGACGTTTTATCAAAAGGATGCGATGTTCAAGATATACAAAAATGTACGTTGTGGTGGAACGGACCTGCGTGGTTGACGGACGAGCACACAAGTTGGGAGGCACTCTATCAGATACATGAAGACGAGGAGACACTATGTGAAGAGCGGAAGCAGTCTAACTCAATAGTAATGGTCGCTGAAGCAAAGAAAAATTATTTTATACAACTATGCGAAAAATATTCAAAATTAAGTCGTTTTCAGCGTGTTTTTGCGTATGTAGTAAGGTATACGCATAATATTTCAATTAAATTAAAATCAAAAGAAAAATACTCAGGTTCACTCAGTAATGACGAGATCCAAAACTCAGAAAAAATATTTATTAAACTTCTACAAAATCAATTTTTTGGTGAGGCATTAAATAATAAAAAATTGCAATCATTAAATCCATTCTTCGACGATAATAATATACTACGCGTAGGTGGTCGCCTTGGAAACGCGACAGATCTAACTCATGACCATATTTTACCAAAACCGAAAGTAAACCGGCCATTACGGTGTTTTGAAACTACGGGAGTTGATTATGCAGGACCAATATTAATGAAGATACACGCACGTAGGAACGCCCGATTACAAAAAGCATATATTTGTATTTTTATATGTTTTGCAAGCAAGGCTGTGCACATAGAACTAGTTTGTGATCTCACCACCGATGCCTTTATAGCCGCCTTGCACCGGTTTATTTCAAGAAGGGGAAAGTGTCGTACCATTTTTTCTGATAATAGTACAAATTTCGTAGGTGCTAACAACAAATTGAGCGATTTGTCCACTCTTCTATTATCAGCACAACACAAGGCCCGTGTTCAAGATGCCTTAGGCCCTCCTCACACGGGGATACTCAAAAGAAACTGCAATCGCCTAGGTACTAGGAGACTGGGTGACTAGGCAACTACAGTTGCCGGTTATCTTCACACACAGTATACTAAATTTTTGTTTCTAGTTTTTTAAACTTTAGTCGCCCTATTATTTCGACAGTACAGTTCAGTTTTCCTTATTATATGTGTACAATAAATAAATTAAAATAAATACATTTTTTATAATGTCTAGTAGTGATTCGAGTAGCGATGAAGAAATTATTCTTTATCATTACTATAAGCACCACTTAAAAAACAAACGCAGAAGAAAATGTTAGATCAATCCTTATATTGAAAAAAATGTTAACTGCAGACTATTTGTTGCTGCTAAGGAATTACAGGAAAGTGACTCTCGATTTCTTGCATTCTACAGAATGAGAAAAGAAACTTACCTTCAATTAAAAGAAATTATTTGTCCTGCTCTTCATTACACAGATACTAATATGAGGGAATGTGTGTGCCCGGAAGAAAGACTATTGATAACACTAAGGTAAGAATAATATTTAAATTATGTATTTTTTTTTATATATTGCCTTTAAATACAATTTTATTATTTTATGTAATGAGTAATGTTTAATAATATATTTTTAAAATTAATATTAATAGTGGAATGCGCATTAGGTAGTATTTTTCATATTATATTACTGTATTATCGGTGGTCAAAGCATCACGGACGACTTGGTAGTATAAACTTCCTGTGTCATTATTCTGTATCTCTTCTACTGACATTGGGTTGTTGAAGGTAGAATTACTCTGAGGAGAATGATCCGTACTTGTACTAGTTAGTGGTGAATGTGATGACGTAAGAGAGCTTGTTTGTGTATGTTGATAAGTTGGTGGTAGAGAGAGTTGTAGATATGGAGCTGGATTCATTATATCATCAATAAGCTGCAGAACTCTACGCCTAAATGAACTCATTTGTGCGTTTGTCATGGGTTCTATCTCGGTTATCAAACTCAGAAGAAACATTGCTTTTTGTTGGTTGCACTCATTAGGAGTTGTTTCTATTTTTTTTTTTCATATTTAAGTATTCCATAAAGGATTTGTTCACATCAGTATTGGCTCGCTTCTGAAATTTTCCTTTCCTCGGAGTTGGAGGTAGTTTATATGTGTCACTTAACGATTTTTCATTAGAAACATTGTCTTGTTGTACTTGTATTGGACATGAAGGTAGTTTGGTAGGACAGTTTGGTGGTGACAGATCGTTATCTACATGTGATAGTTGAAAATCTTCATTTTCTTCGTCATTGTATACATCATTTCGTGTCTGATCTTCAAAATCGTGTGCTAGCTCAGTTGGACTTTGTTGAGGGCAATTAGATAAATTTCCAACTGGCGTACCCAATGCTCTTATGAATGGAAGCGCAAATTGCATGAATTCTGTCAAATAATAAGGTTTTATACTTTTGGAACTAGAACCACTGGCAGGGGGTTTCATATGACGGACAAATACGGAACGGAGGTTCTTCCATTTTTCTTTACACTCATTAACTATAAAATATCAATAATAATTAATATTTAAATAATACAAAGTCTAAAATAATTGACGCTGAGTTTTAATTATTCATTTAATAAAAAATGTCTGTTAACATATTATATCCCAACAAAAATACTCCGTCAACGCATTTAAGGTTCGAATTTTAACAAAATACGTAAAAATCACGAAAATTTGCAAATTATTTTGTGTTAAAAATTCATAAAAAATTATTTTTGTCCAATTTTATCAAAAAAAAAATCTCTACCTGAAAGTCAAAATAAAATTGAGTCATGCGCTACGGCTCTTATTTTTTTTACTCAGCTTGCGTAGCTGGATGATAAGAGTTAAAATGTAATAAATTGTTTGCAGGTACTTAGGAACAGAATCTACTTTTGTATCGCTTGCATTATACTTTGCTAGAGGAGAAAGTACAGTTATATACATAATACGTGAAATGACAAAATTGATCTGGGAATTATTAAAAGATTCTTATATGCCTACACCAACTGAAGAAAACTGGAAATTAATAGCTCCAGGTTTCTATTCACTCTGGAATTTACCAAACTGTTTGGGTGCATTGGACGGTAAGCACAAACGAATCGAAAAATTACCAGGCAGTGGATCAAGTAATTTCAACTATAAAATGTATCATTCGATAGTATTATTGGCATGTAGTGATGCAGATGGTTTTTTCACTACTATCGAAACTGGCTATGCTGGTAGAAATAGTGATGGCGGAATATTTCGAGCATCAACAATCAAGAAGTGGATTACAACTGGAAGATTAAATATACCATTCCCTTCAAAATTAATAGATGATTTAAATAATTATAATTTTCCTTTAAAAGTTTAAAGGGTGTACCGGACGTAAACATGTTTATTGTATAAAATGCGGTACCCATTTGAATCGCTAACTGCAGAAACGGGACTAATCCATTTTTATCAATTTTGATTTTATTATCATTTTTCGTTAAGCACGCGGAAATACATCGTTTACTATAGAAAGGAGTCAAATCCGACTATCCAAACGTTAAATATAGTGTTTGGAAATTTCACTTTACTGCAGAAAGGGAACATGTCCATGACATGTCCCATTTCTGCAGTAAACATCTTATTTACATAATTATTTTAAATTTATCTTATCTTAGTTGTATTAATGTACTATTAATAGTAATATAGTATACAATACGTCTTAAACAAAATACCAAAAAATTCACTATAATTAATATATAATATTTTTGTCAATATTATCCATAACCATCACAATGTGCTGTAATCAGTGTAATGTAAATCAGTATATCGTAGCCTTTACTACAGTAAAGTATAGTGTGAACTGTTATTTTATTTTTGAAAATGAATTCTAACTCTGATTCCGAGACAGAAGTTCTTGAAACGTCAAAAAGGAAGAAAGGTGTAATAAACAGCGAAAAGTATAAACGTAACATTATTAAAAATGCGAAAGTACGAGGTGAATCTTATATAAATTACGCTCGAAAAGAAATTCATGAAAAATTGCCAGCAGCAATATGCACGTATGTACACTTTTTATTTTTATTACTAAATATTATAATATTGTATTAAAATAAAATGGATAATCTATAGGTGTAAAAAACAATGTCTATCTGTATTCACTGATGAAAAAAAAAGTTTACTTGAAATGTTCAACCAAATGAAGGACAAGGACGAGCAATATGATTACATACAACGTTTAATGGAACTACAGCCTGTACAGAGAAAACAAAACAGATTAGAAATGTGTGCTGAATAAGCCAAGCCTAAATCGATTTCGATAAAATATTTTGTTACGTACCAAACAAAAAAACAAACGGTATGTAAAAGTACATTTTTGAGTGTTTTCGGTATAACAAAAAACGCTGTGAACGTCTAATTTTTTTTATCTAAAAATAATCAAAGTCCACGGGATAATGTTAGTGGTAATGCATTGGGTGGTGAAATTATGACTGATATTCATAGTTATTTAGAATCGTTTCCAGTAAAATTATCTCACTATACTGGAAAAAATGTCAAATATTTGAATGCAAAATTGTCTGTCAAAAAAATGTACGAAATGTTTAAAGAAAAATATACTTATCACAAAGTTTCTTATAAATCTTTTTGGTCGTATTTTAAGGAAAATTTCAATCTGAGATTTGGACGTCCACAAAAGGATACTTGTCCCACTTGTGAAGAGCTAAATGCTAAAATAAAATCTCAAAGTCTTAATGAAAATGCAAAAAATGTGTCTGTTGCTGAATTGTTAATTCAAAAAACGTCGAAGTCAAAAGTTTTATACAGCTTTAAGTTCAATTAAAAAAATATGCATGGACAATACAAAAAGTGTGGGCATTTGTATCGATTACATGGCCAATCTTTCATTACCCCAAGTACCTGTCCAATATCTTTATTATTATAGACAGCTCACAGTTTATAACTTTGGTGTTCATAACTTATCCACAGGAAGTATGAAATGCTACGTTTATCATGAGGGGGAAGCTGGTAAAGGACCTAACGAAGTCATATCATTCATAAATCATTACATCAATAATAATATTGGTAAAGAAGTTGAACGCCTCTATATTTCTTGTGATAATTGTGCAGGACAGAACAAAAACAACGCAATTATTAGGTTTTTAATGGGTTTGGTGGAAAATAAAAGATTTAAAGTTTTATATCAAATGAGAGGTCATTCTTTCATGCATTGTGACCGTGATTTTGGGTTGATTAAAAGATCGCTAGTAAAATACGAAAGACTATACACAATAGACCAATACATTAATTTAATTTCCGAAGCTTCGAAAATTCCTAACAAATTTTCAGTCGTAAAAGTTGATCAAAACCATATAATTGACTACAAAAAATGGTGGCCAACATATTACAAAAAAACATGTTTAAGTAATGCCTCATACGGGAAAAATGTACCGAGAGCTAAAAATTCATCATTTGCTTTATCATCTTATCATCACCTCACTGTTTCATGTTCCAATAAAAACGAAATTATATATCGTGAATTTATAAATGCGTTGGTTAAACATACATTTCGTCTTAGAAATTCAACAACGGGCTTTTTATTTCCAATCGACAAAGCACACAACGGAAAGTTACCAATCAACGAAAAAAAGGTGGAAGATATCAAAAATACATTGAAATTTATCCCGGAGGAGTATATTGGATTTTGGAAACCAATAAGTGAATGGTCTTCAAAATCTGATGAAAATGTATTAGACTAAAAATATAATGACAAAAATGTATTAAAAATAATATCATTAATGTATTTTAATTACAAGTTGTAGTTCAAAAAAAAAAAATTGTAAAACGTAAAAAATAATTTTATATTTATATTTAATAATAACATAAGTTATATAAGTCAGGGGTTGCCAACCGGTCCATCGCGAGATGAATTCAAGTCGATCGCGACACCCTTTCGCATTTTCTTAAATTTTTGAACAATTTGTGGATCTTTGTATATCCCACGAATATAAAAATTAGATTTAGAAAAAGGGCAATAAATAACTATGAAAAACAAGATTATACACTGATATCTATTAACTATCGTATAATTGTAGGATGGATAGCCCGCATTACTTCCTATTAATGGCCTTTATCGCGTTCGTATAAACTGATAAATCGAACCAGTCTGCAATGACAGTTACAATAAATATAATAAATATATACATATATACCTAGTATAAATTAATATTATCTTATTCTAGTATTGCGCTTCAAGTTATAACACATTTTAGTGTAATTCTACGATCAGTTGTTCGTAGTATCGCATTCGTGACTCGTGTATCGTGTGTGTGAATTGTATTTATCAAGTGCGCACATAGAATTATTTTCTAATACAATCGTATCAACATGAGCAAAAGAGCCAAAACATATCACTTTAACGAAAAGTGGGAAATAGACTACTTCTTTACTTTGGTGAGTGAAAAATGTTGTTGTTTAATTTGCAATACTTCTGTTGCAATGCCAAAAAAAGGAAATTTAGAGAGGCATTTCAACACAATGCATGGCAAGTACGAAAATGATTATCCGCTTAATTCCACCGAGAGAAAGCAAAAATTGTATGAACTGAAATGTGGCCTAATTGCTCAGCGCAACATATTTTTAAAACCACAAAATCAATCAAGATCTGCAACTATCGCTTCCTTTATTGTAAGTCATAAAATAGCGGTAAAATGTAAACCTTTTTCAGACGGTGAATTCATGAAAAGTGTCTTGGAAGAAATAGCAGATCCTTTGTTTAAAAATTTCAAGAATAAGGTAGAAATAAAAAAAGCAATCCTTGATTTACAACTATCTCGAAACACTGTAATGCGACGAATTGAAAAATCGAGCCAAAACGTAACAGAGCAGTTACAAATCGATATTGATCGGTGTGTTACATTTTCATTACAAATTGATGAAAGCACTGACGTATCTGACACAGCTTAACTAATTGTTTTTATAAGAATGATAATGAATGATTTTACATCAAAATAAGAATTACTTTGCATGATTTCGTTAAAAGGAATAACCAGAGGTCTTGATATTTTTAACAATTTTAAGGAGAGGGTCACTTTGATGAAATTGCCACTTTTCAAATTGGTGTCAATAACTTCCGACGGAGCAGCAGCAATGACAGGACGCAATAACGGGTTCATTGCTTTATGTAAACAAGATGATGATTTTCCTGACTTTCTGAGCTACCATTGTATTATTCATCAGCAAGTTTTAGCCAGTAAGAGGCTCAATACAAAAGACGTGCTGGATACGACCTTCAAAATAGTAAATTCTATCCAAGGAAAACCTCTTCAAAGACGTCTATTTAAAATGCAAAATGAAAACAAGGAAGTAGATTTAATTTTGCACACGGATGTAAGATGGCTAAGTAGAAGTAGATTTCTTCAAAGATTTCGTGATTTATTGGATGATATTGTTCAATTTTTGGAAAATAGAGGTGATAGTTTTCCTCAAATGCGTGATGTTAATTGGCTTTGTGATTTAGCGTTTTTAGCAGATTTCACTGGACATTTAAGTGATTTAAATTTGAAGTTACAAGGAAAAAACATAATAATCATTGATTTAATAAGCTGTATTTCGGCATTCAAGGCAAATGCATTGATTCTTATTAGAGATCTTGAGAAAAAAAATTTACAACGATTTTCAAATTTAGAAGACCATACTCGAAAATATCCCAACGTTGTTTTCGATTCGAAAAAGTATGTGATAGAAATCAAAGCCGTTATTGATGATTTTGATGTAAGATTCAATGATTTCAAGAAACTTTAAGATGTGATCCCATTTATCAGTTTTCCATTTAAAGAGGACTTAAATACCCAGATGACTGCAAAAAAAGCAGCACAGTTGTTTCAAATTGACGAAGTATCTCTTGAGGATGAGATGATCAATATGCAATGCAACGTCTACTTAAAAGCTAGATCGTCAGAAAATAACTTTTGGCACTTGGTGAGCAAGGAAGAATTTCCCAATTTAAGACAATGTGCTGAGTCAGTATATTCCTGCTTTGGGTCGACATATCTATGTGAATCGGCCTTTTCATACTTGCTTCAAACCAAAAGTAAGGCCCGATCACGTTTGACTAATATGCATTCTGAAGATAGCTTGAGATTAGCATTGTCATCATACACCCCAGAGTTTGTGAAATTATCAAATCAAATGCAAGCACAAACATCTCATTGAATGATTAAATAAACATAATAATAGTAATAATAATAAAAGTAGTAGTATAGTTATAGTAGTAAATAGTAATAAGTTAAAAATAATAATTTGTAATCAAATATATTAAAATACGTGTAGTGTTATAGTGTTAAACTGTGAATTTATATTGTAATAAAATAAGTGTAACATGCCTGTACATATAATATATTTTTTGTTTATTGACAACCTTTTTTTTTTTTTTGGTCAATCGCGACCACTTAGAAAAACTCGGAGGTCGATCGCAGGTCTATCAAAGTTGGCCATCCCTGATATAAGTTATATTTGGTAAAAATAAATTGATGAATAAAAACAATATTTTGCATATTTTGATAGTGTTTCTCTCCCTACATCAATAAATAAGATATGAAAACAATGTTTTCTGCAAAAAGGAGACATGTCCATAACTTAAATTTATTAATTAAAAAAAAGTTATAAAACTTTTTTTTTACAAATTAAATAAAAATTTAAAGTGATTTAATTAAAGATAGAGTCTAAAATTTTGAAGTTTTTACATTAACATTTCATAAGTTGTTTCATAACTTAACGAAATTGTATAGTTTTTAAAACAATAAGTTTATCAC
This sequence comes from Rhopalosiphum nymphaeae, assembly GCA_036289425.1. Classification (NCBI taxonomy): domain Eukaryota; kingdom Metazoa; phylum Arthropoda; class Insecta; order Hemiptera; family Aphididae; genus Rhopalosiphum; species Rhopalosiphum nymphaeae. Next base: position 8,196,881 of record JAZAQC010000007.1, on the reverse strand, counting down.
CTAATTCCCGTTGCACATTATAATGTGCATAGTGTTTTATGCTAGGAAGCCCAATGTACATTGTAATGTGCACTCAGTATCTCCATATTGGCCCAATGGACATTATAATGTGCATAGCTGTATTTTTTGTCCAGATGGTAAGAATTTCTTCAAACTTGAAGATAACCTTAATTAAGTACCTTTAATAACATATATAAATCGCTAAATTTTTTTTCTCTAATACAATTAATTCGGGTCTAAAAGGGTTAAAAGAAGACGTGTTTTGCTTTGATTCGGACGATAAAGCTCGATGTCTCTGCACGTCAAATCTATCTATAAGCCCCAAAAGATATGTATCCCATTCATTTTTAGGACGACCACTATAAACTACGCTAATTATAGAGTTTTTTTTCTTCTATGGTTAAGATAATCATACATTTTTTACGACAGTCGCAGTTAGGACCTGTTACTCTAGCCTCTATTAGATTACCTTTACTTGTAACAAATTCTTCTCCTCTTTGTCTGGCCGATTTTTCTATTTCTTTTATGTGCTGGGATTTATTAAATTTGCCACGTTTTCTTCTTGGTTCAGTAATACTTCCTTCTGAATCGGATGACATTTTGCAAATAACAATTATGACACACTTAAAAAACGTATTGATTTATTACTTTATGTCATACAAAGAAAAATAAATTTGTTTGAGAAACAGCACTAATCGTATTTACAACAACTGCGTGTGGAATAATGATAATATTATATTCGTTTTGGTTATTTAAGGTGTTATAACATAATATGTTACAATATTATTATCGAAAACAATCTTACGATTGTCGTTGTTTTCGTTGTTGTCGTCGTATTACTAAAAATAGACGAAAATAAACCAAACATTCTAGATAGTACGACAATGAGTGGAAAAAAGATAATATTATCTTTTTTCCACACAGCGTAAACTCAAGGCTAAATTTATAAACGTAGTTTCAATGGAATATTATTCTTTATACGCTCATTAAACAAATTCGACATTCAACTACAAAATAGCTATCTCAGTTTATTTTCCGTATTTTTGGAATATTATTCTTTTTCTACTCAGCCGTTCAAAATAGTAATGACTATCCTTTTTCTACCCACAAAAAATGTGGTCATATTGAACAAAGATTCGTAAAAAAAGGGCATTTAGAAAAATATTTTTGGCTAGTCGTATCAAAATCTATGAATGGTTTATTCTGTATTTATTGTTCAGTTTTTAATCATACTAATACTGGCACTGGATCAAAAAATAAAATGCCCCTTAAGTGTCTTGTAACCGAACCATTAATCAAGTTTGCTAAACTACTTGGAAAGGATGGTTACCTAGAATCTCATAGCAGAACTATTTACCATAAAAACGCCGTTCAAGATGGTAAATCATTTTTACATATTATTAATAATCCTCAAAATAAAATTATTAATACTTTAAATACAGCTCACTACGAACAAGTTAAAGAAAATAGATCTCGGTTGAAACCAATAATTGACACATTAATATTTCTTGGTAAACAAAATATACCTATTCGAAGACATCGCGATGATGGTAGACTATTTGACGATTCTTAAAAACCTACAGAAAATAACGGAAATTTCAGGGAATTATTAAATTTCAGAATTTCATCTGGTGATGAGATTTAAAAAAAAATCATCTTTTAACTTCTGAGTCTAGAGCCACTTACATTAGTAAAACGACACAGAATGAACTTATTTCTATTATGGGAAATTTAATATTAAAAAATGTGTTGGAAAGAGTAAAACAATAAAAGTTTTACAGTGTTATCTTCGACGAAACTACTGATATATCAAAAATATCTCAGTTAGTCACTATTATTCGATATGTATATAAAAATGATGTATACGAAGATTTTGTCGGGTTTTTAGACTCATCGAGAAAACTATAAAAATACTGAAGGGGAAGTAGAACCTAAAATGACTAGTGAAATTATAGGAAATTCAGTTTTAAGTATTTTAGATAAACTTGATTTACCATTTGAAAAGTGTGTTGGAATTACAACAGATGGATGCTCTGTTATGCTATCCGAAAAATGTGAAGCAGTTAAAACACTTAAAGCAAAAATGAAAAATGCAATCAAATGCACTTGTTTTAGTCATGCCTTAAATTTGTCAATTATGAAAGGATGCAAAATAAAATTCGTAAGAAATGCTTTCGGAATAATGACGGAAATTATAAATTTTTTTAACACATCAGCAAAAAAAAATTATATTTTAAAAAATTCTTTAAAATCATCACTGCATTCATTATGTGAAACAAGATGGGTGGAAAAACATGATTGTGTTTTACAATTTTTCACGGGGTTAAGTTCTATAATCGAGGCATTAGACAAAATATCAGATTGGGATGATATAAAGACTGCAACTAAAGCAACTTACTTATCTAAATCATCATCGTCTGGTGAATTTATTTTGACATTAATAACTGTTTCAGAAATGTTTACTATAATATCTCCAATTAGTAAATTATTGCAGTCCAAAAGTCAAGATAAATTTTCCGCTATAATATTAATTAAAAATGTAATTTGTATTTTGAAAAATAAACGAGAAGATAGTGATAACTGTTTTAACAAAATATTTAAAACCGCAGAAAGTCAGGTAATTAACTTGGGAATTTCAGGAGGAATAAACAAGCCAAGATTATCGAAAGCAATGAAAAACAGGGAAAATCCTCAAACTGAATCTGCTGAAAAATATTTTAGAGTAACGCTCTTTATTCCTTTCCTCGATAATTTACTAAATGATTTAGAATCTAGATTTGATGTCAGTTTATGATCTAGACGTAGTGCTGCCCAATATAATTAAAATAAAATCTATTTTTGATGACAAATGTAAATTAAACAATAATATAAAAAACGTAATTAATCAATTCGGTGACTTAGTAGCTTGTGAAATAAATATATCTAGATATATTTTAGAATCTACGTTAATGGGTGAATTTGAAGTTTGGCATAATAATTGGTTGCAAGACAAACCTTCATCATCTTTAAAAGCTCTCAAACGGTGTGACCCGTACTGTTTTTCTGGAATTTATGTATTATTAAAAATACTTATCACGTTACCAGTTACATGTGCGACAGCTGAACGGAATTTTTCATCATTACGGCGAATCAAAATATGGATGAGGTCGAGAATATCAGAGGAACGACTAAATGGACTGGCATTATTACACGCTCATCGAGATGTCGAGATAAACCATGATGATGTCATTGACATATTTGCTCAATCAGCAAACAGAAGATTGGAGTTTGTTATATGATTTACAACTACCTACTACAATAATATATTTTGACATTTAAATTTGTAAATATAAAATTCAATTCAACTTAAGAAAAAAATATTCATTATAATTAATAAGCAATTATTGGATATTTATAATATAATATATAAATATATAAATATATACTCGTATTTACCAGTAGGTAAATAGTAAATATATTTAGATATTTATAATCCGCCCCTCCCGTTAATGTAGGCTGGATCCGCGCCTGACAATAAGCTGAATACCTGATATACTAATAATTATAAATCTCAATCAGCTAGTAATATGAACGAATATGTTATTATTATTTAATATAAATTTATTTACAGTTATATAATGAAAAGACATACAATCACTAAACGTAGACGGATGAAATCAGCTGACGGTGAACTTGTTGAAATTGAATGATTTAAAAGCTGTTCGAGAACGTTTATTGTTAAGAACAAGGAAGAAATAATAGACTACCATGTATTTTTTAGTTATATTTCTGAAATGTTAATTTCTAGGTTAACACAATCAAGCCAGCAATCAACAATTAAATTAAATTTACATGTTGATAGCACGTATGAACAACTATTAATAGGTAAAGTATAAGATATTTATGGAACTTTGAAATTTATACGGGAAAAGTTGGTGAAAAAGCTGAAAAACAATTAGGTGTTCGTGTAGTAAAACAACTATCTCAACCTTTACAAGAAAAAAATCATTGTTTATTTTTTGACAACTATTTTACCAGCTACCCTCTAATGACAAATCTAAAATCAAAAAATATAAATGCATGTGGAACAGTCAATCTTACAAGAAAATTTTTACCAGCATTGAAAAACGATAAACATTTAACATTAGGAAAATATGATTGGTAGATAAAGATAAAGAATAGATGAAGAATCTACATTAATTGTTAAGTGGCGTGACAAAAGAATAATGAGTTTGTTGTCAAATTTTCATAACCCAACAGAAACTAAACAAGTTCAAAGACGATGTAAAGATGGATCAACTACAATGGTGTCATGTCCTATAGTATTAAGCGAGTATAATAAACATATGAATTGCGTAGATAAATTCGACCAAAATAAGAAATCCTGTCAGATAGATCGAAAGGCCAAAAAATGGTGGCACAGACTTTTTTTTCATTTCATTGATGCGGCAGTAGTTAACTCTTACGTCTTATATAAATTACAATCAGGTAACAATATAGTTATTTTTATTTATTTATTTATTAATTATTTATAATAACTGTATCAAAAACTTTATTTACAATAGTTTATGGTAGAACTATAAACTGTATATAACTATAACTATGAGGAATTTTCGTTGCGAATTTTCTAACGATTTGGTTTCAAAAACGTTGGTCAAAAAACGATCGATTCAGAACGTTTCAAAAGTACAAGCAGTAGCTGTGAAAAAACATAAGCCACATGTAAATTCTATGATAAGATTCGAGCAAGCTGCTCATCGACCTTAAAGAGGAACAAGGAGGAGATGTGCAAAATGCAGTACTAAACAAAAGGAAGTTCGAACGGAATGGGTATGCTCAGTATGCGATGTTCCTTTGTATTAGGGAAACCAAAAAAATTGTATTGTACTATATCATAAATCATTATATAGTACATTTTAATTGTCTTTTAACTTTTAAAATTAAGTCATTAACCCGTGATCACTCGCACGCGGAACAGTGTTCCGCAGATAAGATAATTTAGTTATTTATAGAAAACGTATTGGGTTTATCACAACGGGTATAATGTATACTTTTTATTATCACATTTTGAAGTTATTATACTTGGTAAATTAAATTCTCTGATTATTTTTAACGGAGATTTACTGGCGATAAGTAATGCGCTGTCTATATTTCCGCATGCGGGTAATAATGTAATTTATTTTTTTTTCGTAGGTTATGTTATTTTTTCCGCTCAATTTATGTGTATGCTATTAATTTAAAGAAAAAATGGCTAGAATAAGTGAAAATCAAATTGCCGATTTGCTAGAGGAAGACTCTTATAGTGAACGTGAAATAGACTCGGATGATGATGTTGATAATTTGATTATTTCTTCAGATTTGGAAAGTGACCAGGGATCTATTGAGAGTTCAAATCAGTCGTCTCTAGTTTCTTCTTTTCAAAACGCTACACATTATTTAGGCAAAGATAAAAAAACTATTTGGAATAAAAATCCCCCACCTCGAAACCGTAGAAGATTACGTAGTAATATAATATCCCATTTGCCTGGTGTGAAAACAATTGCAAAAACCGCAAAGACTGTTTTTGAGGTGTGGAATCTTTTTTTTAACAGTCAAATTTTGGATGAAATTGTTAGATGTACAAATGTGTTAATTGAAAAAAGACTTCGTCCAAATTATGATAGAGACAGAGATGCAAAAACTACCGATCTAATTGAAATAAAAGCTATATTTGGTATACTATACATGTGCGCTGTTACCAAATCAAATAAAGTTGATACGGATGACTTGTGGCGTGATGATGGTACTACTGGTTTAGAATTTTGTAGAGCTGTAATGAATCGTAATAGATTTAATTTTTTAGTAACTGCTCTTCGATTTGATGATATAAATTATCGCCAAATTGACCGTTTAGCTCCAATTCGTTATATTTTTGACACATTTGTCGAAAATTCTAAAGCCAATTATTCTGTATCAGAGTACGTAACAATTGATGAAATGTTACTTTCTTTTCGTGGAAGATGTGGTTTTCGGCAGTATATAGCCAATAAACCAGCAAAATATGGACTGAAGGTGTTCTTAATGGTCGATGCTCGAACTTTTTATACTTATAATATGGAAACATACGTAGGAAAACAAGAAGATGGTCCATTTAATGTTTCAAATTCACCTGGCGATGTCGTTGAAAGGCTTATTACTCTAATTAGTGGGACATATAGCAATGTTACTTGCGATAATTGGTTTATGTCTATTCCTTTAGCTCAAAATTTATTCATAAAACACAAACTAACAGTGACGGGTACTCTGAGAAAAAATAAAAGAGAGTTGCCTCCAATATTTTTGACATCAAAAAATAGACCTATAGAGAGCTCTATTTTTGGATTTAGTGAAGTAGGAACATTAGTTTCGTATACTCCAAAAAAAAATAAGGTAGTTCTTGCAATGTCTACTATGCATGATTCTGACGATATAGACAATTCTGTTCCTGGAAATAAACCAGATATTATAACATTTTATAATATGACTAATGGCGTAGACAAACAGAACGCGGGCTGCCCGCATTGCCCGCGGCGGGCACTGTGTTATCTATAATTGCATCATCGTGGTTAAAAATAGCGCGGGCTACCACGGCGGACTACTGTCGACCGCAGCGGGCAGCGGTCTGGTTGTACTATTTTACAGTGAACGCGGCGGTCACAAATTATTCATTTCTATTTTTTCCTTCACCATGACAGATGAAACTGAAAAGTTGATTGATTTGGTGCATAATTGTCCATATTTATACGATACTAGTCAAACTGAGTATAAAAATATTGTAAAAAAAACGGAGAAATGGAATGAAATTGCCGGGATACTCAATAAGTCGAGTAAGTAATAAAATAATAAAGTATAGTATGTAATTAATATAGTAGTATTATTATTATAGTATATAGTATAATAAGCGTTACATAGTATTATAATTGATCACGCAAATTATTGAAATAATTTACGAAGTTCTCTCTAACAGAAGTGGCTGCAATACTTGATCTCTCTCTTAACCTTTGTGTGTTAGACAAGGCACTAGTAGGTGAAATACTGTATTCTTCTGGTTCGTCTTCGATTGTAGAGATACTTTATAATTGTGTAAACAACATGTTGCCTTGACAATATGTTCTGCAGTATCTACTTCTACCTCTATAGGTCTTAAAAACACTCCCCACTTTTGTGCTAAAATACCAAAGGCATTTTCGACAACACGTCGTGCTCTGCTTAGTCGCTTATTGAATACTTTTTTTTCTTCGTTTTGCGCAACAACAGCTCTCGGAAAGGGGCGCATTAAAAAAGTTTCGAGTTTAAAAACTTCGTCACCTACGAAAACATGAGGGATTGGGGTGGTTGTTCCAGGTAAAGGTTTTGGTGGTAAAATAGTTTTACCTTGTAAAAACTCGCGATAAAAGGACGAATTTTCGAAAATGCTACTGTCACTATAACGGCCATAACTTCCAATGTCAACAATTAAAAACTTGTATTCAGGATCTAATATGCCAAGCAGAACTAATGAAAAAAAATTTTTGTAACAAAAAAAACTTAACCCAGTCTTAGGAGGACATTTTATACTCACGTGTTTTCAATCTATACTTCCTACACAGTTGGGAAAATTCCAAAGCTCTCTAAACCCGATTTCTGATTTTTTCCATACTTCTTCCGTAGGCGTAGGCAGATATAAAGGCTGCAAAACGTTCCATAGCTCTATACATACTTCTTTCACTATGGCAGAAACAGTAGTGCGTCCGACTCGGAAAGAAAAAGCTATAGTATGATGTGAGTCTCCTGTTGCCAAATATCTGAAATACATAAAATATAATAATATATAATTATATCGATATTTATCATACACATAAAAATGGTTTTTTAATGGAACTATTTTGTAGTTGAAAATTCATAAATTTGTTTGTATTCATACTTAAGAATTGAAAATTTAATATAAGGTTATCCATAAGTTTTGCTCACAATAATTATAAAAAAAAATTTTTTATATTAGTACCTATTTATAGTTTATACTTTGTTCTGAATGACAGGTGAAGCTGCGAAACATAAATGGAAAAACTTGCGTGACTCTTATATAAAATATATGAAGTATTTAAAAGGATCTACTGGATCTGCCAAAAAATACCAAAATTGGCCATGGGCAGCTAATTTAGAATTTTTGAAAGATACGGTAGCACCACGAGCGACGACTTCAAATGTATCAGTATCGCAGACCCACGAAACATCATTCACTGATGAAGTTGAGCAGGGTGATTCTGATAGTGGAATTTTAACTCCCCCAACTCAAATGCCACCACCTAAAAAAGCACCCAAACGGAAAGAAGTAACGGATGACGTGCATGCGGTAATTAATTATCTTGAAAACAAAAATAACAATAAAAGTCATACAAAACTGGACCACATTAACCATCTCTTTTTGTCGTAGGCACATACGTTTAAGACATTTTCGGCAAGAACGCAAGCTATACTTAAAATGGAGATGTCCCAGTTATTTGGAAAAGCTGAACTTAATGAGTTTGACAAACATAATTCAACACTGTCCTCTCCAGTGTTCTCTACAACTTCGTCTTGGTCAGATGTCAACTCAAACGAAGCTACTGATAATGACACTGGTAATGATATTCAAGCAATCAATTATTCCAGCGTATATACAGATGGCTACCCAAGAGAAGCTGATAATGTTACTCATAGTAGCATTCAACAACTAAATTATTCAAACACATATACAAATGCAAACTCAACGAATTCTTTGGTACTCGGATCTTACCCGGTTCATACTCAGTCAGCTAAAGATATGTATGAAAACGTAACAATGTTTATTGCTACACAGCCGAAGCACAATCAGTAAAAAATTATTAAAATTAAAATTCATTTATATTACTTTTTCATTTTTATATTATTATTAAAAATACTATTTACTTAATTATAAACAAAAAAATTCTTACATCATTCATAATTTATTTAAAATACAAAAGATGTTATAATTCATATACCTAGTTCGTGTATATTTATAAAGACTTACCTCAAACAAATAGCAAGCCTTTCCTTTGTGCCAATAGGTTTTCTCCAGTTTGTCCTCATTTTTGAAATCCTTGGTGATACGAGCTCATGTATTACCTCGAATTGTTCTCGAGTCGTACGAAAATAATTTACAAAACGGTCTTCGTATGTTGACAGTTCTATGCAAAGGTGGTAAAACTCACCTAACTCTTCTCTTTTTTGATTAATTTCGTGCACCCATTTTCTCCTTTTCTTTTTATTTTTTAATGCGAGTAAAAGAAGAAGCTCTTCGTCAGAACTACTACTGGATGTCATTTTTAAAATTTGGTAATTTTGGTCACAAATAAAATAAACGAAAATTCTGTATATTTGTAGTGCATTCAAACAGAGTATACACGTAGACTGAGTAGCCCGCGCGTTGTTTGACATCACAGACCGCCGCGGTCAGTAGTGCGGGCAGCCCGCGTTCTGTTTGACTGAGCCTTAAATGTGGCGTCGATGTTGTAGATGAAAAATGTGCATTATACAATGTTGCTAGAAGTCGTCGCTGGCCTCTCACTATTTTTTACGCACTTATGAATATTGGAGGAGTGAATGGGCATATTTTTTATGAATTAAATAATAATACAAAAATAAAATTAATGGTATGCTAGTACAAATGTTGCGCTTTGCAGACGACATAGCACTGATTGCGGAAAGTGAAGAAGCTTTAGGCAAAATGTTAACAAAAATGAATGATAGCTGTAAAGAATACAAAATGAAAATAAATAAGAGCAAGACAAAAATATTAATATGCAGCAAGCAGGAATTGCTTTCGAACATAGAGATTGAAAATGAGAAGCTGGAAACTGTTCAATGTTTTACATATCTAGGAAGCAAAATAACACATGATGGAAGAAGCGAAATAGACATAAAGAGTAGAATAGCACAAGCAAAACAGGCATTTTACAAAAAGAAGCACTTATTAACGGCAAACACGGTTAGCTTAAACACCAGGAAAAATCTTATAAAGAGTTTCGTATGGAGTATAGCCCTCTATGGGGCAGAAACATGGACGATACTAAAAGCGGAAAGAAAAAAGATTGAAGCATTTGAAACGTGGTTGGAGAAGAGCACTGAAAATTGCTTGGACAGAGAAAGTTAGAAATTAAGAAGTATACCTAAGAATGAACGAACAAAAGAAAGGAGGAAAAAATGGATCGGACATATTATGAAAAATAATGAATGGATAACGACAATAATAGAAGGAAAAATAGAAGGAAAAGCTGGAAGAGGTAGACCAAGAACACCATTTATGAAACAGATCATAGACGATATAGGGAAAACCAACTATAAGGAACTAAAAGTAGCTGTAATGGATAGGGATAAGTGGAGAGCCATCAAAGTCATTTAACCAATCTAAGGATTGACAAAAAAAAAAAAAAAAAAAAAACAAAAATAAAAAGGAAATTGTTTTTGAAACAATTAGCTCTCGAATTAGTTGATGAACAATTAAAAAGACGTCTCCAAGTTCAACAAGTTCGACAAGCCACGAAAAAAAGTATACAGAAAATTTTGAAAACAAATATTGAAGAAACACCAATTATATCTCAAGATAGATCATCAGGTAGATGCAACGTTTGTGAAAGAAAAAAAAATAGGAAAACTGCCTATCAATGCCACTCTTGTAAAAGACTTATCTGTGGTGAACATTCTGTTAGATGCGCCATTCATGCACTGAAGACGATGTTTCAAAAGACAGTGCTTCAGAATAATAAAAAAACCTAATATTATATTTATTTAAATTAATTTGGTTTTTTATTTTTAGTTTATTTCTTAATTTATGTATGATTGGTAATAAAGTAAATATATTTTGTGTTATTTATATCGATAAATACATAATAAATAAAATTGAAGGTACATTTTATGTAATTTATTAGTTTTATAAATATTTTATGCAGTTTTATCGAACGCGGAATGTAAGTCCGCGTGCGAATAGCTACGATTGGGAACGTCATGCGAGTGATCACGGGTTAATGTAATTTTATCTCATGATATAATATTATACATATAAGTGCAGTATAACTTGTATGTGTAATTTTTTTTTACATTTCTGTTGAGTATTTGTAATATTAATAAAAGGATGATAAATATTTAATTGTTTTTATATAATACAATACACTTATTACATAATTTGTATACTTTGGTAGTATAACATAAAACTAAACACTTAATGCATGGTGGGACATACGTCATCCCACCAACGATAACTCTTTAAAATAGCTTTAAAATTATAACTCTTCTTATTAAAATATTTTTTTAACAACAGTCCTATTATTTATTTGATTATACCACATAAATTATAATTTTTCTTAAAAAAAATCTTCTGTGCAATATAGGTCAAAATAGTTATGAAACCCCGTGCATGAAAGAGTTAAACGGTGTCTCTGACGTCATCGGAATATTGCCGCCAGCTAAAATATCAGCGTTTGTTTACGTAATAATTATTTCGTGCTTTTCTTATCGATTTATCGCTGTTTTTGGTAATAAATATGGAATTATATTATACAATAATAAAATAAATCATAATTTATATTATTAAACTTCGTAAAGAAGAATTTTTTTTAAATAAAATCATTAATACGTTAAAAATTATTAACGAAATGTTTGCTATCGATGAGCCAAGAATTATACTTTTAGAGTATTATTCGCTACAAAATTCTAGGTGAGGCGCCGCCATGTGACAATTGGTCACTGTTGCAAAGTACTTAATGTTTTAACGGTGCAACACCAACGTTCAATATCATTTTTTTTAAATTTATGACCGCCAATCAATTTTAATGTTTCATTTTTTCCACTTTTCATTGCTTAAATCACTATTTATAACGTCCATTTTAAATTAAAAAGAAATCACCAACTTACTCGTGCACTCGAAAGGTTATCGGTAAACAAACATAATATTATGTATCCGTTGTAATAGTATCGAATTTTCCGTCGGACACAATAAACGTATATACGACAGAAACACGGACCGCAACTTACGTATATTATTATCGGGACTTTTTTATCTGGACGCAACTAACATTTAACGATTTATTTATATCACGCGACTGAAACTAGAATTGAGTGTAAATTTATTTAAAACTTAAGTTCTGTCGCGTAATACATACTCATCCTTCTGAAATAGAGTCGAAAGTGCGGCCAACACTTGCGCCCCAAATAATCTTATAACCTTGCTGAAATCATTTTTTTAATGTTTCATAATAGCTCACCAAGTGGCTAAAAAAGCATCTTAGAGAACAAAAAAACTTCCACCACCTAGTACAAAAACTCGATATTATTTGTTGGCCATTGAGATAGGTTGTATTTTCTACCATCGTCAACTATAATATGAAGTAACCCATGTATGTTATCAGAATTAAATAATTTTCTTCTAATCTATGAAACATCACAACAACAAACTTTCAGCTATAAGGTGTTGTAGGTGTTGTATTTTGGAAATATTAACTCGTCGCTTTAAATATACATAGACGGCACTTTTATTGGCTGACACAATAATAACAATAAAACGTCCGACAACCGCTGTCCACTGTACAGAATTGACTAAGCGTTTTCGGCGGCGGCCGTTGCGTCGCTGTAGCGGTCACGGGTCGCGCTCTCGCGGATGTAAATAGAGACGCCACGATCGTCGCAATAACGACCCCCGCCGTGTAGATATATCTATCGTTGACAATTATTTTAATTGATTTAGCAAATCATTCAAATATAAATTACTAACAAAAGGTTTTTCCAATCTCCGATATTTTTTTTTTTTTTTTGCTTTATGCGCCATTTAGGCGCTTCGCAGCTTCTACCAAAGTTCTCCAAAGTTCTCGATCTTCTGCATCCACAATACTTGCTCCATTGCTTAATCTCTTCAGGTCGTCTTTTACTCGGTCCAACCACCGTTGTCTTGGCCTTCCTACAGGTCGTTTTTTATTTGGTTTGTTGATGAGTACCTGTTTTATCAATTTACCCTCTGCACGCCAGACATGGCCAGCCCACTCTAACCTTTTCGACCTTAGAAAATCTTTTAAATTGGCTGTATAAACAGACTGTTTAAGTCAGCGTTTTTTCTTCGCTCGTATACACCGGTATTGGGGTTTAATATAGGCCCATATATTTTCCTAAGTATTTCCGATATAGTGAAATTAAAAAAATATATCCTTATGATGAGCATTATTTCTGGTTTTTTTATTCTTAAAGATAAATTTGCGCTGAATACGATTATAATTTAAATACGATGTTTAGTTTTTTAATTACAACTTTTTAAATGTAATAAAGTCGAGTATGTCCCTATCTAATACGGGTTAATTATAAACCGAGCCAGCCTCGGATTTGACCGTCACGTAGACTGGTGGAGAAATTAGTGTGCGTTGTTTTATAGAACAGTGTATAGTGTATGCGGACATAGGGAAATTATTTGATAGTGTGGATCTAGATATTTTAATTAAAAAATTAGAATATAACTGGCAGTGACATTACTAGACAAATGTTAGAATGGTTTAGTTCATATTGATTCGATAGATCGCAACAAGTTTTATTAGGTAATTCTATCTCAACGAGTAATTAAGTTTTATCTGATATTCCACGGGGTAGACACATATCGCTTCTACTTTTTTGTTATTTATAAATGACGTTACAAATATCTTTAAAAACTGTAAAACTTAATTTTTAATCTTTGCTAATGACTTAAAACTTTATTTACCAATTGATTCAATTGATGATTGTGCTAAATCATAATCTGATTTTAACCGATTTTACTAGTGGAGCACAACAAACGCTGCAAAATACTCACAAATAACCTTTTCTCGTCAAAAATTAAACCTAACATTTAGTTACACAATTAATAACTCTGACCTAATGGTAGTAAAGTAAATAAAAGATCTAGGTATATTATTATCAAATAACTAGTCCTTTAATAAATATGATATATAATAAGTCCTTTTGGGTATTATGTTTCATACGTCACAACTGATCAGAATTCAAAAATCCTAATTGCATTAAAATCTTATATTTTTCTCTGGTCAGTTCGATATTAGAATATGGATCGGATGTTTGGAATCCTCACCAAGCCAATTTGATAACGAAGATTGAGCGTATTGTTATGTCTTACTTGAGTTTATCCCCTTCGTAGACAGTTTGAGTTATTGTTCTCTTTTTATTTGAGTTCGCTCTCTAATAATAAGTACTCCTGTACGTGATTGAATTTCTTATAAAAAAGTTCATACAATTTTGAAAAAAAAAAATTACAGCCGTATAAGACTGATTTAGTACAAAAGTTAGTACCCGGTGATTTTAATCGTAAACATACATTTATTGCATAGTTTATGGTACAATTACATAACAAACCCGATTTTTTACGATTTATCTGTTAGACCGACAAATCAAAGTTTACTAATAAAGGTATAATTGATAAACAAAATAACCGGTATTGGGCTGATCACAATCCATATTAAACCCCTGATACAAATCAACAAACAGTTTGGGGAAGTAACGTTTGATGTAAGTTACTCAATGGAAAACTCATCCCATATTTTTACGATGATACGCTTACTGGGATAAAATACTTGAGTTTCTAACTGATGTGTTACCTACATACATAGATGACATACCATTAGAAACTAGAAATAATGTATATTTTCAACAAGATAGAGCACCTGCACACAATGCAATTGTTGTAAGAGAGCATTTACAAAATGAATTTGGTGATCGATGGATGGCTACATAAGAAGCAGAAGCCTTAGGTACCTTGGGTACCTGATTGTCACCTCAATTCTCCTACAAACCAATCCGACGATATGTAAGAACTTTCCACCCACAGATGTAGCCGCAATTACACATTTCAACAAAACGGAAGTACTTTATTACAAATTTCTAGGCATACTAAAAGTTACAAATTCCGACTGGAAAATGATACATTTCTTAGACTTGGGATATTACACAACAAGATATCTAGTGTTATCCAGATTACATAATACCTGGCCCCCAGGGCCAAATCGGAGCAGTCCCTACGACTTAATACTCTAAACTTAAGTAATAATAAATATTTATATAAATAAAATGGATATGGATTAACATTCGGTTTCTGCTATTTTTGGCTTACAGACATAGGTTTTCATTTTAATTAAATATAACAATACAATTTTTTTTATTATGTTAGTCGACACCACAGAAAACAGCCAACGTTGGTATAAAACGCAGTCACAGCCAAGTGCAGCAGAATTTTGAACTTCGCTGTTTAAAAACGACGTTTTGTGACAACCCAGTGACCATCATAATTTTAATGCTGGAAATAACGATGAAAAAACAATTTTCGAAAATGTAAGTATATACATAAAATAAATTATATATTTTTATTACATTAATTTTTATTATATTATTTTTTTTACAACAGATTACACCCGAAGAAGTGCACACTTTTTATACCGGAGATAGCGACGACGATGGAGAACATGGAGCCGACCAACTTCAACCCTTTACCGTAGACGCTTACAAACTATAATATTAATATTTTGATGATGGACGAAATGATGACAACGGATTATCAAAACCTGAAGACCAATTACTCCGCAGTGTTGATGAAGTTACGCCAAACGATAAAGACATCGCATATTGGACGACGTGTCCAAACGCGATGATACGCCGACTGTCGAAGGCATAGCCATGGCATGTATTTGATTGCGGTAGTTGAGGGCGGGTACCGCGCACGTCGTTGTAGTCGTAGTCGTCGGAAATATAAATATACATTAGCCAAGTAACACGTAATTTTCTCTGATATACATATTTATGTACTTAATTTATTTCAACAATGCAGCATAACAGTGATTTTGAATCTGGCTGTTACGTCGATGATTTAGAATGTTCACAAATATTCAAACCAAAATTGTATTTTGAAAATACAAAAAAATAAATAAATACATGTATATACAAATTAGGGAATCCTTGTGGCTACTCGTTAAATACTTTCAATAGATTCTTGTGAACTTTGGTTTTTCGTTTTCCTTTCTGTATTGTCACATTCTCATTCTCATTTATTTCTATTACGACGTATTGGCCTAACCATTTAGGGCTTAACTTACCCCTTCTAGTTTTGTCCTGAATAAGTACTTTATCGTTGACTTGAATCGCTATTGTGTTTGACGATTGGTCATAACTTACCTTGGTTTTGGTTTTGTTCCTCATTAGACGTTCTCGCGCAATTTGATGAGATTCTCATAGTCTCCGTTTAAGTTCTTTTTGATAATCTTCATAGTTATACTGCGGTTCTAGATGTTTTGCTAGTGTAGTTGGTACTTGTAAGGTTCTTCAATAGAGTATTGCATAAGGTTGTTTGCCTGTGGATTGATACTCTGATGAGTTGTAAGTGAATATAGCGTATAGTATGTATGTATCCCAATTCTGTTGCTCTGCGTCTACATAGTGTCTCAAGTACTCTCCTAGCGTGCGATAACTCCTCTCCAGGGCACCATTCGCTTGTGGGTGGTACGGAGATGCATTAATACGTTTCACTCCTAATAATTTACATGTTTCGGAGAAAATTTTGTTAAGAAACTCTGTTCCTTGGTCGCTTATTAGATTCTGTGGCATGCCGTGAATGTATACAAATGATGTGACGAAATGATACGCCATAGTATTAGCTTCTTTGTTAGCCATGGGTTTTACTACCGAAAATTTGGTCAGGTCACATTGAATGGTAAGGATGTATACATTTCCTTGATTAGTCCTAGTGAGTGGACCAACTATGTCGATAAATACTCTTTCAATGGGTTCAGACGCGGTGGTACTGATTACCATAGGTTGCTTAGTATTACGGGACAAGGTCTTATTCGTTTGACAAGATGAACATTTGTTAATGTAGTCAATGACATCCTGACTAAGCCCCTCCCAATCAAATTGCTTTTGAATTCGCTTGACTGTCTGATTGACTCCACGGTGTCCTCCAAGAACTGCCATTTGATGTTCACTTATAATTTATTGTTTATCTGGTTCAACAACCATTTATTTAGAGAATATCTGTATATTGATTTCTAGGTTCTGAAATAAGTATTTGATCATTCGGAATACCGTAGGCTAATCTAATTGGTCTCTTCCACAACCGATTTTGGGCACGGCCAGATTCCGCATTTCAAATTCCTGACAAAAAAATCTGAGGTTCTGTAAAGACTTATACATGTCTTCCAAAGTTGGTTTTTGTCAAAATTTGTCCTTTGTTACGAGGTTGATGATGTATCGTGATCCTAGTCGGAAATATGCTACTTCTGTTTACTTTAGACGTTGAAGTTTTAAATCCTGTAAGTGTCCGAATTTCCTTCGAAATTCCAGGGCGATACCTCGATTCAGCTTTAGATCAGCAGAAAGCAGTGTAGTAAATGGAATTCTTCTGACACAGTGAAGAGATCCCCCGATACCTCTTGGACTCTTGTGTTTTGCTATTTGTTGTATACTTGAAAAAAAGTTTCAAATTTATAAGTAATTCTGTCGATTTTTATTAAGACCTAGTGTGTACGACTTTAACTTCCATTATTCGAGCGTCGGCGTTGGTATTGGATTTTCCCGTTTTGTAAATTACTTCATATTGATATTCGACTAACTTTAGTGTCCAACATAGAAGTCTCGAACCCAAATCCTTTACTTGAACAAACAAGTTAATGGCATGTGATCCGTGTAAATTTTGAATCGTCGACTAAGTAAATATGGTCTGAAATTCTTTACTGCCCAGATTATGCTTAGCAACTGTTTTTTGGTCGTACTATAAGCTTGTTTGGCTTTATTAAGAGTTTTAGACGCATAGGCGATAGGTTTATCCTGTCCTGGTGTACCCTGTGACAAAGTACTTCCAATTGCAAATTGGCTAGCATCCGTAGTTAGGATAAATGGTCTTTTAAAATCAGGATATTGTAATACTGGTGCTTCTGCGAGTTTCTGCTTGAGCGTCTCAAAAGCTCTTTGACATTCAGTTGACAATTCAAATGGTATGTCTTTATTTAAGAGTGCTGTGAGTAGTTTTGCCGTTTGCTGTATCCTTCAATAAATCTCCTATAATAGCCAGATAACCACAAGAATTATTTGATTTCTGTCGAATTTCTGGAAACTGGATGGTTTTGTACACATTGGATTTTTCCGGCGTCAGGTTTGACTCCTCCGTCGGTAATGAGATGCCCTAAATATATCACCTCTCTTGTAGAAACTGACACTTCGGCGTGACTAGTAATTCCAACCGCCATACTGTTCGTCGTATCCGTCTCCACGTTATAAATATTTACGTGTCCGTGGGACTTATGGTAGGCCATCGACGGGTCTCGAGTCGACCGACTCGTCTCCACGACGGTCTTATCGAACTTTTTCCATCTATTCGGACTTGCCTTCTCTTCTATCTTTTTTTTCGCTAGCCGACGGACAGGAGTTCCCTTCACGTTTTGCGGAGCAACATATTTCAGCGTAATTTCCGACGCATGCAATGACGACATGCGCTCCCAATTCAACAGATCGCCCAGCAGGACTTCCTCGTCCACGTGTGTTCGCCCGACAGCGTACAGAGCTATTTCCTTGGATGCCAGTCCCCGTAGGACATAATCTTTGGACACTCCGAAACTATGTCCTATATCCCGGCACATGCGGAGCTTGGGCTGCATATACGAAATGAGGGTCTTGTTAACCCCTTGCTTCCGCGCACACATTTCGTCTTCGTGGTCGGCCGCACACGCGTCATAAACGAATACAAGCCGGAATTTCCCCTTCAATTCGCGCCAATCGGTAAACTCACGGCCCGTAAACCAATCCTTGGCCGAACTGGTTAAGTGTTTACGAACGTACTGCAACACATAATCGAACGGCCGCCAATTTAAGGTTGTCATACCTTTTATTTCTTCCAACCAATCTCGTTATCGCGGTATATCGGTCACGAGCATGGAACACAATTTGTTAGCTAGCCGCGACGAAAACAAAGCTAACCTCAAACTCACCACGTAACTTTGGACGGCAGCCAAAAACACGCGGTTCGACGGTTACTTTCGAATTTTGGGACTACAGAGAACCTTGCGCTTTCCGAATTCTGTTTTCGCACTCTTCACTCAACTGTACACTCAGATGCCGAAACGAATTCGTGATCACGTACGTCACCGTGAGACACACTAATAAAAACGGCATACGACCATGAACGACAAAACGTAATACGTTCTTTACGGAACAAATCCCACTTCAGAATATAAAATATGTTAACTTCTCGTTGACATAACTCAATAAATAATGTATAATACCAAGTTAAATAGAACAACCTCGTTTATTATAACTCTCTTCACAAAACAATATATATCCATATAAAAAGACGAGTAAAAAAAGTAGAACTACGCGTCAGCCACTCACTTCTCTCGCACACACTTCTCGTACTAACGACCACTACTCGGCTATTCCTCACTCTAAAATGGCAGGGAAAGGTCCCGCGTCGGCAAGTCCGACTCACCTTCTAGAGGAGTTTACAGTTATTAAATCCATTCTACCACATTTCGCTTTCAAACTATTGTCAAAGACAACTCGATAAGAAATTCTTCTTCAATAGAATCAAAATCAGTCGGAGCAATGGAGTTGAACGAATCTTGAATCCATGACAAATTACCATTATTTTCATTTTGAAAATACTTCTCAGACCAGATTACAAGTTGTGATAAATGATCATCAAAAATGGATTTCATATATGGGGAGATTTCAGCTTCATTATTGGAGCAAGAAAACTGCTGCATATGGAAAAAGCATCCTTGCTGTCACTTTCATTTATTTTTATTTTCCACAATTTGAGTTTTTTTTTTTATAAATGCTGTAATTTTTTCCATCGACTTCAAAATGTGCATATTTTTTCTATACAAAGAGATATTCAATGCATTCAGTTTCTCAAAAATGTCACACAAATATGCTAATTTCATTAAAAAATCAACGTCAGAAAATTCATTGGCGTTTTTGTGTCTTCTTCTTTAAGACATACATATATTTCCTGTCGCAATTCAAACGTACGTAATAAAATACTACCACGAGAAATCCATCGTGCACTGTTGTAATAAAATTAATTTGTGTGTTCAGCTTCCATGTCTTCACATAGTTTTTTGAAAAACCTTAATTTCAGTGGACGAGTTTTTTATAAAATTGACTAGATTCACCACACATTCTAAATCTTAGTTATGTTCAAGACTTTGACGCAAGTGCTTCTCGATGTTTAATACAATGGGTCCATAGTTTATCAGGGGCTTTGCTCCGAATAAGTGCATATAATCCTCCATAACAGCCAGACATGGAGCATCATCAATACAAACACCAACACACTTGGTCCAATCCAAATTATTTTCAGACATAAAATTATCTATTAATTCAAATAAGTTCCGAACTTGGCACTTGTTGTAATAATTTTACAAAAGAGTAGGTCTTCTACCATTTCATCACCATCTATGAACCTCATATAACAAATCAAATGAACATCCTTATTAAAATCCGTTGCTTCATCCAGCTGCAACCCAAATACTTTATTTTTGATTTTTTCTATCAATTGATCATTGAAGTTTTCTACCATTATTCTGCGAGTGATTGTGTTATTAGACAAAGGCACGTTTAAAAGTAATTTCCCAGTAGACTCTCCTACCATAATATTCACCATATCTACTGCAGCTGGTAGGATAACCTCTTTTGCAATTGTATGGAGTTTTTTACATTTAGCAATTCTATAAGCCACTTTATAAGATGCTAACAAAGCAGGTCTTGGTATTGATGTATTTTTGAAAAACGTAATTTTTTCCAGTTTGAGTTCTTTTAACTTTCTAGAAAAAAAATCACGAGATTCTCGTAACTTTTGTTAATTTATCACCATGTTTACTCTATAATCTATATCAATTTTATAAGTATTACTTGTATTTTTCATATTATGTACTGTACTGAGCCTTACAGGGTGTAAAAATATAAAAATAAATTCCAATCTTTTTGTATCTCCTTATTATTTTCATTTAGTATGGATAGTATTATTAAAACTTAATAAACGATGTGTGGTATACAGGACGGATATATTGACAAACTGGAAAACCAATCAACAAAAAATGAATTTAGTAACAAAATTAAGGATATTTGAGAAGGGAGGGAAGTATTAGCCAGCACCGGCGTCAATAGGAACTGAAAGTAAATTAGAAGAGTCATTAATAATGTAGCGACAACGATATTAAGAATGAAAAATTTAAAAACCAAACCTTGGTTTAACAGAATTTACGTAGAAGCTTTTGAAAGAAGAAGAGTGGCAAGAAGGAATTGACTAAATGACACAAATAATGAAACTTTATTCGGCAAGTACATAACTCACCAAAGAGAAGTGAATAACATAATGAGGTGTAAAAAAAGGAAATACCTCCAAGACATGATAGAAGAAGCAGAGCTCGACTATAAATCGCATAAAACCAAAGACATATACAAGCAGATAAATAACTTTATAGGGGGGATTAAAAATAAAGAGAGGTTCTTAAAAATTATGACAAACCGCTAATAACCTCGAGTGAGGAGATAGCTAAAAAATGGAGTGAGTACTTTGACGAATTATTAAATTGTGACATACCCGACGAAATATTCAGTTTTGACCTAGAACTTTGGAATAAACAAAATTACCAGAACCATCATTGTAAGAGATAAAACTCCAGGTTAAATGAGTTAAGAATCACGAGTCACCTGGTGAGGATAAAATTCAAGCTGAATTACTAAAAAATGGAAGAGAGGAACTGCTGATGAAGCTATAAAAACTGATATGCCAAATCTGAAAATTCGAAAAAATGCCAAATAAATGGTAAACAGCTATATGTCCAATTCATAAAAAAGAAAGAATGCAAAATTTAAATAATTATCGAGGCATAGCTCTTCTAAATGTAATATATAAAGTATTCTCTAATTGCGTACTATCGAAAACAAAAGAAACATCGGAGAAAATGATTGGCGACTACCAGAGAGGGTTTAGCCCTAAAGATCAACAACGGATCAAATATTTATTCTTCGATAGATATTTCAAAAAACATGGAAATTTGACAAAGAAATCCATGTTCTTTATATTAATTTCAGGAAAACGTATGACAGTATTCATCGGAAGAGTTTAATTAACATTATGTGAGAACTTCACTTCCCACAAAAATTGATAAAGTTAGTGGAGTAGTTAAACGGAGCTAATATCAGTTAAGTCAGGTTTGAGACAGGGCAACAAAATATCACCAGTGTTATTTAGTATAGAGTTAGACAACGTCATTAAAGCAATGAATGTTAGACCAGACGAAAGAGTAAAATTACAGGATTCTTCAATAGGCCTATTAGCGTACGTGGACGATTAAGTACTAATGAAAAAATCACCGAATTCACTGAAATCACTGTTCGACCGTCTATAAAGAATGGCATAAAAAGTAGAACTACAGATAAACGAATTCAAAACGGAGTACACAAAAATGAAACTGTAGGTGTGTACCCATCCTTGAATGCAAGAAACTATTTTTCAGCAGAGCCAAGCAGTTAAGTACTAGCAATTTTATTTTATTTTTTAATCAAAAAGATCTGTTAGTGCTTTCATACCACTTAACAATACGATAAAATGTTTATATTGGTCATAAGTTGAATTATCTCTTTCAAAACTAGTATAAGAATATAGAGCATAATAGTTTTTTTACAAGCTATTGTGCTTCCTTTAAATTTAATATTTTTTTTTATATACTTTTTATTTTTCCGTATTAAATGAAATTGTTTTAGCTAAGTATTTTTTATATTTTAATATTTTTAAATTTCTTTTAATTAATTAGCTAAAGCGTTTCTTTTTTCGCGTTGGTCTTGTATATGATCTCTGTCCTCGTTTTCGCGCATTTGTTGTTTTAAAGTTAAATATCGTTATTGATATGATTAACTAAATCATATGAGTAATCCATTTCTATAAAAATTATTTTTTGTATTATCATATTTATCCGAAAAAAATATTATTAAAAAACTAAAATTGTTAAAACTGTATATTAATATTTTTTTTTAATTATATTTTATAAACCAAGCATTGACTTATTCAAACTTAGTTTTTTAATAGTTTCATATTATTCCACGCCGTTGTAGCAAACGAATTATCGGATTCGGGTCGGTTATAAATTATAACGAATCGTCTAAGTGACACACAAAACGAGTGCAATGTAGAACTATAAAAGTCGCTGGAGCTTTGCCATCTGTACGCTAGATTCATTGATTCATACAATCGACCACATCTACAGGTCATTTTCTATGAAAATTTTACGAATATATGAATTATTTACAAAAACAATACTTTTCTTACTCACATCAATAGTTGACGAATTATAATTTAATACAATGTATGACCAAAAATATTACATGTTAAATATTAAGAATGGACGGTATTTATCAAATCTAAATAATATATATAACATAATATAATAAATACAAAAGTTATTAAATTTGGTTTGAGAACAAATAGTTAAAATATAAATAATGGTTGATCTATTGTCATAATAATACAATAATAAATAATAATAATAGCCTGATGGCGTAATATTACAATTATACTTTATAGTTGACCTGTTGACCTATTATTACAATAAAATAATGGTTGATCTGCTAATACAACAATAATAATAGCCTGATGACATAATAACGCATTAATAATATGCCAAAAAAATATGACCCGTAGGTCATACTTGTATGGTGCACCACATACCTTTAAATATTGGTTATGGTGCTATGTAGTGCCATAATTATAAATAATAGCAAATTACAATAAAAAAGACAGATGTGATGCCGGATGGGTTATACTAGTTGATTTGTAGATACATATTGCAAAAATATAATTAATTGATATACCTTTAAATATTCATTGATTATTTTTGGTCACAAATTAACAAGTACTACAAATTCCCCAACATTCTATAGTAGAAGCTCAAATACATTAATAAAAACTAGCCTAGACACAACTGATTTTCTTTACGGGTAGAATGTTACCTTTTTTTATTTTAAATGTACTCTCAATTAATTTATATTTTTTTTCACTGAATAATTATTATTTAAAATTGGTTACCATCACATAAAAGTACAGTATTTACTAGGTGTATTGCAGGTGACAATCTCATACTTGCGGAGACCTAGATGATAATAAAGCTATAAATAATAAAATAAAAACACTAAAAATTAAATAATATTGAAAATTATATTTAAAAATACTTCTGATAGATTTTTTGTTATTTCATTAAAAAGAAATTACATTAAATAATCTTACATAATAAGTAATTTAAAAAATCTTTAAAAATAAGGTTATAAAAGAGAGAAAATTATATATATTTATCAAATAATTGATTTATTAATAACATTAAACACAGATAAGTTTATCAAATTAGGCTTTTGCAATATAGAAATTAATACACAAATAATTGAATTACAAACTAAAATAATATTCAATGATACATAATATATAATATATATTGAAATTACACACAATTATTAGTTATTTGAATCGAATATATATAAAATTAAAAACTAATTTAAATCCTACAAATCATTGTACTTGAAGTTAAAATTTAAAATATCCAATTTTATGTACTTTAAACAAAGTTTAATAGGTAATACAATTCATAAAAATGTTTTAATTATTTTTACAAATAAAAAAATACAGTGAAAACTCTTTATAACGAATTTGAAAGGACCAAATGATTTTTTTCGTCATTAATAGTTTTTGTAATAGAAGCTTAGAATAAGAATTATATAATAGGTTATAAATCAAATTAATAATTATAATGTAATATTTACGTTATATAGAGTTTTTGTTGTAACAAATTTTGTTATAGAAAGTTTTTACTGTACTTAAATTATTTTACACATAAAATGTATTTAATATTAATTTAAAGAAATCAATAATATCTATTTTATAATCAATTTGTGCTGAGAATAACTTTTAAACAATTAAAAACTTACAAAAACATAAGTCAATTACATATAAACATGTAATTAAAATAATATACTTAAAAAAAAATGATAATTAAAAAAATTATCATGAATATAATATTGTTTAAAATTTAATTAATATTTTGTACTATACACTCAAATATTACAGAGATATGGATGTATTTTATTTGTACTCTTTAAATAATTTTTTATACTCTTTACATCAATCAGAAATACAAAATTTGTTGTTATAAAAATATAAAAATAAAATTATATATAATATATAATAATATAATTATATTATTTTTTAAATTTAAACTTTAAAAATTAGAATCTTTGAATAGTAGTAGTATTAAAGTAGGTATTTGTAAAACTAATGAATACTAATATAATTATTAAACGTAATAATTATAGGCAGAAATAGATTTATTAGTATAGCTTAAAATGTAGTTAAAATAAATATGAAAAATGAACAAAGAATAAGTATAAATTACTTATTTTTCTTAGCTTGGCCAAACTAATAATTAAAGATATTTTTCAGTATAATTCTAAGAATAAAAATATAAACTTAATTTTATTATTGTAATTTTAAAGATCATATAACACCATTTTTTCTATTTACTTAATATTAGTGTATTGAGATTTTCATAATAAAATAAAATTATAAAAATTTCATAATTTACTTTATATTCTGATGAATTGATAAATAATAAAAACATTATTGTTATGCCAAGAGTATTTTACGTCTTTTATTGAGAAAAATAAATTGGAAAACTAATATTGTAGAATTAAGAAATAATGAAACAGAGACATTTCCTAATTATAAATTTTATAATTTAATTGACCGTGTATAAATTTTAAAAAGATAAGTATTAAGAATAATAGTTTTATAATTTTTTTTTTAAATATATTATTGAAAATTATTATAACAATAATATTAATATTTATTTATCATGAGATTTTTAAGTTAAATAGATAATCATCAACATCTATCACTGATTACAAATAGTCCAATAAGTCAATCGATGATAATCATACTTTGCAATTTTGTAGTCATCTTCAATATCAACTTCCATTTTTTGCTCAACCAAATAGCTGTGACATAAGATTTTTGGATTAAAAAGTTATCATTCACTAAAGTAAGCTAGATATGCCACATTGTAATATAAATTACATATCAAAAACTTACTCCATAAATCTATTCATGAACTCGGTAACATGTACGCAAAATTCAGAACGATATGGTCTCATTTGATGGTACAACCTTGGGAGGATGGCTGAAATAGATTAACATTAATTAATAAGTAATATAGACACTATACACTGTGTGTTGTGTGATTTTCTTTTATCAAAATTATATAAAAAAAAATTGTTAATACTCAAAATATATTTTTCCAGATACCGTAATATTAAAACAAATATTTTTTTATCACAATTTGCAAAGTATTCCAAAATATGCTAAACAAGCTAATCATAGTTACTCTTTTAATTATTTCTAACCTATAACAATTCTGAAATATGCAAAACATTTATTTCTACAAACTCAGAATTGAACTAATCATCTATATTATTTTCTCACATGACTGCATAAACTCAGTAATAACATGTAAAAACATACAAATCCAGTCCTTAGTCATGACAATAAAAATTGTTAAAAAAAGAACTTACCAATAAACCTTAAGAGATGAGAATAACCATATATATCAGACATTTCACGATTAGGATACCTTTTAATAATCTGTAAACAAAATTAAAATAATTTAAATACCACCAATAATAGAATAATAAAATATGTATATATTTTGTACATTTAATATTAAAAATGAATGTATACAACTATACAAGCAATTATAAAAATTACAATATATTTTAAGATTTGTAGAATTATTATTACAGGGATTTAATCCTGGTAGTATTTTCAACTAAACTAGATTCAAAAAAATAAAAAATCTTACATTATCTATACCAACTACTATAATAAATATATACTACTTTTTGAAAACATTTGAATTTTTCATAAAATATTTACTTGGAAACTAATTTTCTTTTTTTGAAATTAAACATTTAAAATCCTTTAAAACTTTTTTATATCATATTTAAAAAATTAATATAAAAATATAAGTTGATTTGAAGTAAATTCCATAAAGATTTCAAATATGTCTAAAAAATGTTATAAAATAACTAGATCAAATAATATTTTTGTCAAATTATTGATATTTATAGAATAAAAAAAAAAATAATAACAATTAATAATAGTATTTCCCAGTACTGAACTACACTGCAGTCCCATAGAATGCAAACCATGCAAATAATATAGAGTAAAATCATAAAATAATATAATAATAATACATTTATAATAAATATATAAATATATTGTCTATGCTAGTAACATATTTTTACGACCCATTTTCACAAATTTAGATATTTGCTTATACTGAACTTCTTATAAACAATAGGCATGAATTCCCTTAAAGATAAGTATTAATTAAAGTATGTAATATTTATATAAATTACGATTTATACAGCATACTACCAATCAATATTTCATAATTTGTCTTAACTTAGTATGAGGTAAAACTTAAATATATATATCTAATATTTACAAATTTTTAATAACACAATATTTGTATAATAATTGTATACCATGAAGATTAGCAATATTAGGAATCATTAAGTAATGTTTAATAATTTCAATGTAACAATTAAATAGGGTGTAAAATAAACTATACTAAATAAATTATATGTTATCTATCAAAAATGTATTTAATTATTATTGATGAAAACAGAAGTATAGTAAAAATGCCCATATCACTCATTTCAAATCAATAATTTAAATGTTATTTTTTACAGGATTTAGTAAGAAAATTCCAATTGAATGGCATAAGTTTTAAACATATTTTTCAATAATATATTCTAGAACAGTAAGTAAAAAAGATATAATCCAGTGAAATTCATCCAAGTTAGCAAATTAAGTTTTTGATTTCACAAACATAGGAGTAATGTTAGCAAAAAAATAACATACTTCAATCAATTTTGATAAGAACAAGGATTTTTTTTAAATAGATTCATCAGTAAAAATTAATTTATATCAAAATAGTAGACCCTAACTTATTTTAGGTATTTCCAATTCACAAAACTGACAATGCTTTTCTTCATCACCTTCATGAATATTGAATAAATTTGTTTCTAAAGTACTATGAAAGTTAGTAATTATAAATTGACTATTTGCTTACTCCAGCATCCATCCAAGGACTAATAATGAACAAATAATCTTAAAAAAAAATTAAGAAAAATTTTAATAGTGTGATCAACATTTGTTATGCTCTTTGATCTACCCATCTATTTTGCTCATGGACATTACATAAAAGTAAAAATAATTTTTTAGTAAAATTAAAAAATTAATGAAATAACTAAATACTACGCTGTTAATTAAAATAACCTAATATTTAACGCAATTAATCGATTTAAATACTTTTTAAACTATTTTAAAAAATATGATAAAAAAGACTATCAACAAAATCAAAAAAACTTAATGTTGATATTTTTTTTTTTAATTGTCAAAATTTAAATTTAAAACTTACACTATTTACTTAGATATTTTTTACAAATTCCTGTAAAAAATATATTTTTAAATATGTTGATTTGCCACGTAAATTATAAAAATAAAATAAATTTTCTGGAACATACTTAAGTAAAATAAACTGAAATTAAAAAAATCTTCAAATATCTATACCTGGTTGAAGTTGAAAATATGGTAGCACTCCTCTTTTCAACTTAAACAGTAAACATAGATAATGTAAACAATTTAATAGCAGATCAAATACTGGATCATGATTTTTTTTTCCAGATTTATTTTTAATTCTAGCAATAAAATTATGATTAAATTTTACTGTATAAGGAATATAGTATATCTTTGGCCTAAGCAAGTTATTATTTATATCATAATATGTATTTTCAATTGTATTTAAATAACTAATTTAATTAATATTCTTTACACTGATTATAAACAACAACAAAATAAACATTACATTTTTAAATTATTTTAAAAATCTATAACCAACACTACCCCAATACACTTTATTTTACATAGTAAAATCAAAACCATTCAGAAAATATTTACTCAATTGAATATATGTAATTAATGTAGGTATAATTAATTAGGTACCGATTAAAAAATATTATAACAAAAAACCAATCAATGTTAGTTTAGTAAAAAAATATAATTACTTCATTATACTGCCGTTTTTCAATGTAGTATAAACACCATACAGGTAAAGCATAGTTAAAAGCAGTTAATATGAGATTCATGACATCTGAACTCCTACAAAAAAAAATTTAGTATTATAAAAATAATAAGCATTACAAGTAACATTTTTTTTAATTCAAAATACATAATCATTTTAAATAAAGCAATTATCATATTAAGCATTGATTTTTGATTAAATTTATTAATAGGTACAATACAAAATATTGAAAATACTGCATTAAAATAGAAAATAAATACTGTACCCGCTTACTTATAAGTTAATTTTTGTTTTTAATTTAGCTATTATCTTACAATTATGTAAAAAAAGATGTAAAACATAAGGGAATTCCACGCGCAAAATAACAGTACTATTTACTTACACATTTACCAATATTTGGAAATCCTCTAAAATTTGATTAACAGTGGGCAAAGCTGGTAATCTTACAAGCTGTAATCAAAATTTTAAAATAAATGTAAATTTATAAATATGTCAGATTATATTATTATGTATTATAATCACCCTCATTCGTATATTATATTAATATCAGTCTTATCATCATATTTCTACTATTGTTAATTCGTTATGGTCACAATAACATACAGTTCTAATATTCTCAGTGAACCGTGATGCTATGTGCCGAGTAGTTTAGTTGCACTTTAGTTGTTTTCTTATTCATTAATAATCCACAGCAAATTAAAAGTTATACAATACTGTATTAACGTCTACATTTGGGAGGCTATCCAGTTGTTGGTTTGTATTAACAATCGTTAATTAATTAATCGTAAACTTGTAATCCGAACTTAAAAATGAATTCATATTTTTTTTGAACAAGTCACATGGGAACATATCGTACGTGAAGTAAATCTTGATTCGTATTTTTATGTTTTGTTGATATTGTGTATGTTATAAGATGTTGAGGATAGAAAAATCTAGAACAAATGCAAGAGCTATCGAAAAGACTGTCATCGTCGAAGAATAGAAGATTAGGAAGAAATGAGCAAAGTATGTAGATGGTCTGATGAACTTTATAATAAAGTAAACGACTATTATCGTGCACTGCTTCCTATATCTAGGTTCTGAAACTAGAATTTAAGTAATGGAATTTATTAAGGGAGTTTGATTAATGTAATCATTTAACTTTTGCTAACGTGCATAGACAGCTTAAAGCTAAAATAAAAAATTATAAAGAAACTCATCATCAGTGTTTGTTTAAAATGGTGGAAATAGAAAAACAAAGAGATAAGTCTGAAGATTTGAAGATTCACTGTTGGACTCTGTTATTGCTGGCATTCAGGATAGTGAAGTGAATAAGTCTGCTTTATGGCGCTACAATGATAAGCGAAATTAAAGTAAAACTACAGTTGTATGTTAAGATTAGTCAAAAATGTACATCTCTAAGTCAAGAATATCTAAAGATTTTAATGGTGCTGCAAGTATTCATAACACATATAATATACAACAAAACTGGATATCAGCCGTTTCGAACGCAGTAATTAGATGTTACAATTGCGGATCTAAAACACATCAACATAACAAATTTCCAGGCTTAAATAAATGTCCAAATATTTTACTTTTAGAACTTTTGGCCTCAAATCAACAAAATATCTTAAAAGGAAAGTGTTTTACTTGGAATGTAATAATGATAAAAAAAAACACAGATTTTAGAATTCTATAAATACTAATGATCAAATTTTTAAAAGAAATTAATATTTTAGGAACTAAGACGTTGAATTAATGTGATATATAACTAACTTACTATATATATATGAACTATATAGTGAAGGACTTGTAAAAACTAGCGCAAAAACAGATTATACGAAACAATGAAAAGACTATTCAACTTCATACGAGAAATGTAATGAAGATTCAGTGCCCACCCAATCCGCCTAAGATGAGATTATGTGTATTATTATCAGCCATTATTGTTATAAATTATTATCAGTATTATTATCATATTGTTACTATTGTCGAGTTATTGGAGTCACAATGCCATACAGTCCTAGTAGTCTCAGTGAACCGTGATGTTGTGTGCTGAGTAGTTTATTTGTGCTTATAGTAAAATAATAATTTCATATTACTCAATCTGTTTTGTTAATGCTCGTTAATCATCCACAGTCAGTTAAAAGTTATACAATACTCTATAATTTTTAGATATATATAAGAACATTTGTAATATTAAATACTTACATAATAATGAGTTTTCATTAAGCGTTCATCCAATAAAAGAGATTGTTTCATGATCTTTGGAGTTTTTATACCAATATATCTCAATGGAGTACTACCAATTTTTTCAGGATGCTAAAATTATTTACATTTAAAATATGTTTACAACAAAATAAACAATACAATTGTGATACATTAACTTGGCAGCCCATTCAAACAATTTTATCTTTTTATTTAATAAAATATAATGTTTCTTAAGGTACAACAATGGTTATTCATATGTTTCATATAGTCATACAGCAGTACACAATCATTCATTATATTTGATGAACTTTTTTTAAATAAAATTATGATATAAAATTCACTTTATGTTTTGATGTATTATTCCAATTCAAATTTAGTGGGGCAAATTAAAGTTTTTAAAGCAACTAATTTATAAAGGGGAAATGGTAGACATTTTATCGATTATAATTAGAAGTGTGAATAAACAAATAAACAAATAATATTATTACATTTCCTAATAGTAATAAATTACAATACTAATTTTGGAGGAGTTTTGAGAAAAAGGACGAAAAAATATTTTTTCAATTTTAAATAACAAATAAAAAATAAATATTTGAAGGGTTTGAACTGCTCGTGTTTTATACAACACAATGCAATCAAGTGCTGATATGTAAAATGTAACAGATAAATGTGGTAAACATATTCAAAAATTTATTTAAATTTATTCATACCTAACAATTTAAATAAGAAATTTAAAAGTCTTATGATTATACAAATGTTGAATGTATAAAAGTATTCTTGGGAATGTAAAAACTCGTTGATTATCTTTTATTACTAACAACGACAAGGATTATTGATATTTACCAATGATTAAAATCATTCTTCAAAAAACAAGATGTCTTATAAAATACATTTTTTTTAAATAATCTTATGTCATTAAGTATGATTAAGATGATTTTATTTTTTACAAAGTCAATCAAAAATATCCACGATACTGTAACAAAAATAGGAGACAAAATATCAAAATATAGTAAGAAGTCTGAAAGATATTGATTTGGAAAATTAAAATACATAAAAACCTACATTTTCATATAAAAAGTATTGTATCAATTAATTTATTTTAAGAAAATACATATATGATGAAAACTCATTAAAAAAAACTATTCATCTATTTTATAATACTTTTTTATGTAGTTTATAAATAAAAAAAATGGGGTTGCCACTTAACAAGTTAAAATATTTTGTTTGGTATAACTAATTAACTGTCCTACTTCTGAAAGTACTTTAAAAAATATCTATTTTATTGAAGAAAAAATGAAGTATGATGATAATTTTTTAAATCCAAAGATCTACCATTAGTTTTAAAGGACATGGAATTTAACCAAAATATGACACACAAAACTATATCTAGAATGGTGCATAGTTTTTATTTTACTGTTGTAGTCTATACAAATAAATACTGCTATTAAGTGTTACTATATGCCATAACAGTATGATAACCATGAGTCCTTAATTAAATATAGGTTTAGTAAACATAGCACAATAATTGAGAAATGTCATTAAGTAATGAACATGTTTTTGTTATTGCCAAGTTATTAATAAAATTAATATTATATTTAACTTACACCACAAGAATAATATATTTTAATTATTCTATGAAAGCGTTTACCAGATTTAGCAATTTTTGCTGCTGCTTCAATAGCTGCAGCCCTTGGTTTTTCTAAAAAAAAAATTTTCTATTAACTTAACATAAAACTTTATCTAAATAAATTTTAAATTATTTACTACGAGGTTTGGGTTTGATAGGCATAACTAAATTATTGCATTCTTTTCTATAACAAACTGAGTTTTTAAGAATGTGTTCATTATTCCGATTATGTGTAGATTGGACATGAGTATTTTCACGAATGTGGGCACGGCTGTGTCTATTTACTTGTATGATAGTTGGTAACGACAAGTGTATATCATTGATGATCAATTGAGGAGCTTCTCCTTCAAGATTTTCTTCATCATAATCACTGTCCTCATTGTTAACGCTATTAACATTGTTGTTAACACTATTGACATTGTTGTTAACAGTATTGACAACGTTGTTAACAGTATTGACAACGTTGTTAACACTATTGACATTATTGGATGATTCACTTTGTTCATTTTGTTCATTTTGTTCAGCGCAGTACAATTCTGAATGTACAAACTGTTTACCACGTTTTATGTCATCAAAATATTCATCAACACTTAATTCGCCAATAGTTATAGTGGATTCATCATCAGATATTTCCATATTTTCATCTGTGTTCTTTGTTTGTTTAATAATGTGTGGCATCTCATTAAAAACATTTAATTCTGAATTTTCTTTAATAGTTGATTCCTTTGCACATAATATATTACTTGTAGACTCCGACATTTTATCTGAAAAAAAAGATAGATAACTAATTGAGTACCTTAAATTATAATAATAATGTACAATATTCTGTAATACACTACAATGTAATCTTAATATACTCATAAATTTAGCAGCCCAAATGCATGTTAAAATATAATAGAAATCTATAAATTACACTAATAATTAAAAAATATCTGACCACCCAAAAATGTATTTCAATTTAATATGCAAGTCTATCATAAACAGAATTTTGCAAACCTGAACTATTTGCTATTATGAGCTATACATACCTACTCAAAATGTTAAGCATTTATGACAATAATTGACTAAAGAACAAAATAAAAAACAATTGAGAATATACTACATTCTTACATAAAAGTACGTATAATTCCACAAATATTATTTATGAGCATCTGAAGTTTAAATTTTGACGAAATAGTATATTTATGCATAAAATAAAAATTTCTAGTCAAACAATTTTCTTATTTTATTGTAATTTAAAAACAAATAACTGTAGGTACTATAAAGTATCACAAAATGTTTATATTATTATTTTTTACAGTCTTTTTAAGCAATCTATAGACATTTGACATTTTTTTTTTAATTTTATCTTTATAAATATCAAGTTAGGACAGAAAGTTTGAAAATGTAATACAAGGTTCATCAAAAGACATACATAGTTTATAGTGTAATCAAAAAATAAATAAATAAACTCGATTTTTTTTTAGACATTCTGTTCAAATTTAGATGGAATTTGATATTTAAATGAAGAATTGCACAATTTTAATTGTTTTTTTGCAATTTAAAAATATATTTTGTAAGAATTTGAAACTCCTACATATATTATTGTATTTTATTTACATAATATTATACATTTTCAAAATATTTAAATTAATTTTAAGCTATTGCCTATTTATAGTTTAAACTAACTATAATTATAAATAAAACAATAAATTACAATAATAATTAATAACAATATATATTTTATATAATAATAAGCTGACCATCTGTGCTTAAAATAATTTTTCATATGCAATAACTTAATTTTCATAGAATTTTACAGGTATTTTAACACATCCATTATACCACTACTCGGCATACTCAATAACGAAATACACTCTAGGTTAAGTTCCTACTGTAGTACTGTACATTAGAGAGATGGTACCCTACTTGTTTACATTATAAATAACAAGCATTTTAAAATTTAACAAAATTGAAATAAAATGAAAGTAGGTAACTGAATACTGCTCTGCTATACATTAGGTAATAAGTATTATATAAATTAGACATTGGTAGAAATTAGTTCAGTTATCGCTACTATCTATATGATTTTATGGTTAACTTAATTCTGTTATTGCAACTACCATAGTATAATACTTACTGCGTGCGTGATAATGTTTTAAGTCAATTTTGTAATCTACAAAATAAAATAATTTTTAGTAGGTTTGCCCAATACAACTGTATCAACTAATACAACAACCTATAAATTAATATGTTTAAAAATACTAATTCGCTATAATTTTTTTAGTTATCTTCATATTGGATCCTATACAAGTACATTAAACATATTATACAACAATAAAAGTTCAGCTTTTGTGTCATCGTATCTATATCCTATGGCAATGGTCTTCTAACTATGGGTCGTGTAAGCTTTAAGATTAGGTCACGATAAGTCTATTGTTTAAAATTTAAAAAATCTATATTTATATATTTTATGTATGCTAGGTTTGATACAAAAAATTATTTCATATAACATTGGATAAAATAATTTTTGAGTAAACCGTACTACTTTAAATTTGTAAAAGATAAGAATGGTACTTAGGCCACAGCGTTGTCGAGTGTTAAAATAACACAAATGTTCACCAGGCCTTAATCGATAAAAGATCTATATAAAAAAAAAAAAATTTAATTTAAATTATTTTTTATAAAAGTCGAAATAAAGTATTTTGAGTGAAAACAGTCATGCTCATGCATCTTATTAATTTTTATTGGTATACGTGTACTTTTTTTGTATCATAACATATAATAAAAATTAAATATTACCTATTAAGGAATAAATATACATTAGTCAATTTGAACTATTTTGGCTAATAAAACTGACATGAGTTGCAAAAAATCCATGGTAAGAAAATTGGTCCTGGGTCAAAAAGTTTGAAGACCACTATCTTATGAAATATTCCACTCTTAAATATGAAAGACTTTCTGTCCGTCTATATAGTAAAATCAGTAGCAAACTATGTCGGTGGCGGTGGGATTTGCAGGGACTTTCCCGAGGTCATTCCTACTTTATGGCTGGGCAAAAAAATATTTTGAAGGACCTTTTCCGTTAATTCACTACCACTATTTTTTTTGGTTTTTCCTGTATCTTATGTTATTGACTTATCTTATCGCTTTCAAAGAACACGCATAGGGTCAGTCAATGGTTGAATTTGAGTAGGTAACCATGAATTTCCTTACTCTAGCTAGAGAATGCGATACAAAGAATAATGCAGTGAGTTTTTTACAAACTCGTGGCATTTTGCATAATCCGAGATTATGTAAAAATAAACATGAAATGGTTTTGCAACTCACTGAAAAACAAGATCGTTGGTGTTGTTCAAAACATGAGTGTCGACAATACGCGCCATTGCGTGCGGATAATTTTCTGGCTAGTTCTCGTCTCGACTACAAAACAATAGTAATGTTTATTTATTGTTGGAGTAAGGAATACACTTCAATAAAGTTTTGTGAGGAAGAACTTAACATGAACCACAACACAACAGTGGACTGGAACATGTACATGCGTGAAGTCTGTGAATACACTTTAACAAACAATAGTGCTAAAATAGGTGGTGTTAATACAACTGTTGAGATCGATGAAAGCTGTTTCAGTAAACGTAAATATAACAGAGGAAGATTGTTACCAAATCAATGGGTTTTAGGTGGTATTTGTAGGGAAACCAAAGAAACTTTTCTAGTTCCTGTTCCCGACAGATCAGCACGAACATTGTTGCCAATTATTATTGAACATGTTGCTGCAGGCACGACAATAATTACTGATGAATGGCGCTCCTACCAAAGTCTAGATCAAACTTTTCACCACATGACCGTGAATCATTCTATTAATTTTGTAGATCCTAATACTCTGGCTCACACTAACACTATTGAGAGATCTTGGGGCAAAATAAAATCTCAAAATAAAAAGCAGTGGGGTACCTACCGACCAATGCTGAATAGCTACTTGGTCGAGTACATGTGGTGTAAGCGTTACGGTCCTAATAATTTATTTGAAACAATGCTACAACATATTGCACACTTTTCATTCCCCCAGAATCAAAATAATATAATATAAAAATAATCTAAAAAAAACGGAAAACCAAAAAAAATAGTGGTAGTGAATTAACAGAAAAGGTCCATTTTGAATACAATTTGTGTTGAAGAAATTATTAAAAATAAAGTGATTTATTAGAAAAAAACTATGAACAGTTTATTAAAAAGTAATATTATATTACGTTTTTATTAAGTACAAAATATGAGTTACAGTAATCCTTTATTTTATTAATCATTATACTAAAAAACACAGATAAAGAAATTAAACTGAATTATTTTAACATAACTTCAGCTTGTTTCAATACATTAACACAATATTTTTGAGACAGTCAACAATTTTTTTCCCCAACTCATTTTATACAAATTAACTATCTCCTATTATATACTATTTCAAAGATTCTTTTTATTTTTTTATAATATATATATATTAGTTAGTTCAAAAAATAGTGTAATATATTTATACTTGTTACAATATAATAAAGATTTAAAAAATAAATGAATCATCAATTTGGTATGTTTAAAAATTAACTTTTTACATTATATTTGTTGACAAAAATTAATGTTATAACTAGTTACTTTATTAGAAGAATTTGTGTATATCTATAATTATGTATTAGCTTAAAGCTTATACTGAATTTATATCTTAATTGAGAATATGATATTTAAAATAGTTTTGAAGACAGCTAGTCAAGGCAGCACATAGGCATGTTGTACATTTTATAATCCTATAATATGTTATTGTTTTAGAGAAATAGTATAATACATTTTATTTGGTTTATTGACAGACACAGTGAAACCATAGGATAAGAGTTTCAAATAAAATATATCACATATATTAGGTACAATCTGATTTTGTTGCACAATAAAATAACAATGTCATAGTATCATAAGAAACTGTAGTAAAATATGTATTTTGTATAAAGTAACTAAACTACAATCAATTCAGGAAAAGAAAGTATTGGCCTACCGAGTTTTAGAATTTCTAATATTTGATTACAGCTACAGATACTGTACAATTTAATAATTTGATTTGATTTTTATTTTAAAATAATGTTTGTATTAATTTATCATTATAATAAACAAATAAAATTATGACTAAATAAATATAACTGGCCCATATTTTGATCGGTCCACAGAGATGTTCTTGGTAACTTGCTAGCCTAATCTGATTGTAGTTACATAACTTAAAAATTTAAGTACTTTCAGAAATGAGTAATTATCACGTAAATAATTACTTCTAAAAACTTTTTGTGTATATCGTCAATTAAAAAAAAAAAACTTTTTACAAGACCGAACGCAAACATTTCTACAGTAGAAATATTAAATTTGAAGTATTGCTGGTTGAATGAAACATCATCAATTTCGACCAATGTACTAACGCTGTTAGTAAATGTGTACCACACGGTTACGATTAAAATAAAAATTTGTACTACACTATACCAGTTTCCCGTATTAATTTAATATATCAATCATTCAATAAAATTAAGACTTTGTCTAAAATACAAAATAATAATACAAACTACAAATACTCACTCCAAATTCCTAATGTTGAAACGATATTTGACAGTGAAAATTAGAACTCGGCGAATACAAAAACGCGAAACCGCAAAAGGCGACACACAATATTCTTTATTTTTTAACTTTTTTTCATTACTATTACGCCGAAACAAGCAATAATTCACGTGAAATAAACTCTGGAATCGAAAAGGTGACGAATGGCGATTGATAAGAACGGCGTTCAAACATCGTTTATGAAAACGCGTGTTATTGTTGAAAGTGTGACCAACATTACAAAAAAAATTGTTCACAACATCGATATTATGATAGAATATAATAGAAGCGGCAGCAAGCTATCAAATGTCCACATCGTTCACTGATGAATATTTCAGTTGACCTCATGGTTTAAGACGATTGTACATGGCCGTGGTTGACCTTGAAATGTTGCCGGATGTCCGGCGTGATGTCGTAACCGCATCGTCGTTTAAACATAATAATCTATGACCATGCCGAGCCTCCGGAAAAATGTAAGCAAATCGTTCAGCTGTTTGACCGTCGCTTCTGTTATGTTTCAACGTCTGACGTCTGTCTATGGCGTTGTACTCTTGCCATCCGACGGTTGATTATTATTATTATTATCGCGTAAATTTTAATTGTATGCCCGCACCGTCGGCTGGTCGAATTGCTGGGTCCTGGTAATACCTGCCGAAGGTACAACGGAGACAATAGTGATGCACTGATGCACAAACGGTGTGGCGGGCGAGGGGGGGGGGCTAGTCATGCCATGCTCATAAAAATTCCATGTACGCGTCGAGCGTTCGAAAGCGGCCTGCTGCATTCCAACGGACAATAGTTTTTCCCGAGGATGATCTTTTTTGTCGTTCCACCCTTCAGAAACCTGTTCATACCTACACCTGCGGTCTTCGTCGACACCAGTAGGTAAACTATAGGTACACACGAACAGCACACCGATCCCGAGTTGAATATTATTAGATATATTTTTTTAATGGTAGCCAAGGTCCTTGAAGGTCCATTGTAGGTTTTAAATTTGGATTCCATTAAAGCTACTCGAACGGAGATAATTATTTCACAAACCGTAATTCACTGTTACTTTTGAATACCTACAGCAGTCATATACTGCAGTATGTCTGCATAGTGTCATTTACATTATAATATTACATATATTTAACACAAGGATAATAAGGATACAATATTGTGATAAGTAGATATAATATATTACAATATAGG
Organism: Rhopalosiphum nymphaeae; assembly: GCA_036289425.1. NCBI lineage: Eukaryota > Metazoa > Arthropoda > Insecta > Hemiptera > Aphididae > Rhopalosiphum > Rhopalosiphum nymphaeae. The sequence continues at coordinate 8,157,101 of JAZAQC010000007.1, read as the reverse complement.
TCGGGCCCAAAAAGCAAATTGTGCTGAGGTAACACATATCGCCACTATTGCAGTTGGTGCGAGGTGTCGTCCCACTGATATCGTAGTTTGACAGGAGGTGTGTGTGTGTGTGTGTGTGTGTGTGTGTGCGTGTGACGGTCATTAACTCATAAACAGAGAAGCGAACGCCAAACAGCTATTACACGGACCGACGAACTTCAGTAAATTATTATATGTTGATATAAAGGTGTTTCCAGCCATACCAATAATAGTGTTATACGTTTTCTCGGATCCTTTGACGTTCACATTTTAAAGACTAAATGGGGCTAGCCGCTAAGGTAGATACAAATACCATAAACATATGTCAACGTACCTTGCCATAAATTGACAATTCTATCCAAATTTAATTTTTAATGTGGGTCATTGGAGTGTACAAGGACAAAACTTTATAAGTTTTAATGTGTATTAGTGTACCTAATACTTACTTAATATAACGAATAATACGACTTTAGATGATAATATATAATATAACTATTATTATTGTATGTTTCATTTTAAAAAATACATTAAAATGGAAATTATGTTTGAAAAAATTAGTTATTATTTTAAGAACTAATGAATATTAACTGTTGGTGCAAAAGTAACACAAATCATATCCCGGACGCAATTCATTTAAAAATAAATGCTTATCTTACTCGATATACTTACCTTTGTTTCAAAATAACTAACTAATATTTCATAGCTAAAATAAGGTACAGCTGTGAATATAGCTATAATGTATACGGTGAAAACTACACACATATAGAAACCGTTTCTCTCTCCGTCACAGTTCTCTTTATAAACATTTATGTTAGTATGTCTATCGATTCTATCATTTATGCGACGATACTAAAACTAAATTTGGCACTGATCGTTTTACGCATAATATATTGTTTAGTTGTTATGTACGAACAATGAATGAATTATATAAGTTTTTATTTAAAAATTAAAAAGTTTATAATACTCTATAATTTGTTATTATATATTACAATTAACAATGTCTTAATAAATCTCCATTGGTAATTATTCGTCAGCAATAAAATATTACATACAAGCAAAACTTAAAAATACCGGAGTTCAATATATGCAATTTTCCAAATGCATAGTTTTGGTCTATATATTATAGAAAGTGATCATAATACAATAAAAGTGTATACCTACGTGAGTGCGTGACTGTAGTATATAAAATAAATATAAAATCGCTCACGCACATGCACACGTACATATATTAATTATATTATTTATTTTTGACTCTAACTATCAATTATTTATTAAATATCTGTAATATCAATTGTAGTGAATTTAATACCGTTTGTTTTTAAGAAACTTAGTATAGGTAATTTAAGTGTGTACGGACGGTGCAATAGTGTGTGCTTAATAAATGTAATTCGATTGACAATTATGTAAAAGAAACAGTAGAGCGCTCCCATGCGTACACGCATATGTAAATAATACAATATACGAATATTAATTATTTTTGTTTTTTCTTGGTTTAATACTCTAATTGTCTAATACAGTGCTGTAGCCAAGATTTTTTTCAGGGGGAAGGGCTTAATTTTGATGGTCAACTATGACAAAAAAACTAAGTTTGCACGGTATTTTTGACAATATAATTCATATAATTAAACATATTATCAAATCAAAATCAAGTAAGTGTGATGAGAACGGCATTGCTTTATCACCACAAACAGTAATTAAATAAATTAAATTATTCTTGTTTGACATTTAGAGGGGGGAGAGCTTGTGGCTGGAAGCTCCCCCCCCCCCTATAACTATAGCACTGGTCTAATGGATTAATCTTTTGCAAATTGTTCCTATCGTTACCTATTTATTCAATATTCATCTGAAAACGTATTTAATTTCAGTACAAAGTTTACTTGAAACCTACATTTAAACAACTTCATTATACTCAAAATTTAAAAATGTAGTAAAAAAAAAGTAATTTTCAATTAAATTTCATAACGAATTCAATATGTTTTCAAAAGTTTTATTCGTTTACTAGGATAGTAATCACAGTAAGCAAAATAGATAAGGTCCATTTTGGTAGGAAACACATCTGAGATCTTAAGAATAATACAATAAGTAACCTTAATACTAAGTTATTAACTTATTGTAGGCTAAAAACCTCTGTAGTTGAAGACTTTTATCAAGTATAAAAAAAAAAATTAAGACCGATATAATTTCGTTTATAGGCTATAAACTATAATTTAATAATCATCAAATAGGTATTTAATATAAAAAATATATATAAGCATATATATTTTTTATATATTAATATTTTTAAATAGTCTATTGTATGTACCAATGTCATAATATGAAACAATTTTCAACGGCGAGCATTAAATTGGTCCCCAAGAGAAGTTGAATTGGCTATTATATTATATAAATTGTTGTTTTGGCCGAAAAGGAAATCGGCCTTTTTTAAAATTAGACGAAAAGTGAATCGGTCGAAAATAGAAGGACACGATTTTGGTTGAAAACGGTCTCGCTCAATTATGCCATCTTTTTTATCAGGTAAAAAGGTAAAAGCAGCGGATTGGAGTATGATACGATTGTGCGCGGTCCTTATCGGCGGTACCTTTTTATGCGTACGATTACGCACGCTATATTATTTTTACTTTTAAGCTACATTGCCAAATATATAGGTTCACGGTAAATCCGTACGATACTACTATAGTAGATTATTTATTACTTACTAATATTAATTATTTATAACTAAAGGAATAATTAAATCAAAATCTAAAGAAGAATTACAGAAAATTGAATACAAAAATTACATAAATAATAAAAACCAGAAAATTTAAGTAAGTATTTGACTATAGTTGGGAGTAGGTGTCGGAGCTTTAAAATTTAATTGATGTAATTTAAATTTTTTTGAATTATTAACTTTTTTATTATATATTAATCCACTTTTTTAAGTTATTATCTTTTATTTAACGATAATTTTTTAAAAAAATTTTTAGCAATATTTTTTTAATATTATATCATTCTTAGTTACTGCATGAATGTATTTGTATCTGTACTTAAATATTTATTAAATGTAATTATGATATAACTTATAAACTTATAAACTTTTTGTTTAATAACAATTTGGCAACGTCACACCCAATTTCACGCGCAATCGTACGCCTTTGAATAATTAAAATCATGTTCTTTGTTATTCTGGCAATTGTATACATAAAAAGGTAAAACGTACGCAATCGTATTTCGCTGCGTAATTGTGTTATTTTTAAGAGCACAATCCTGTTGCAGTGGCTTTTATTATGTATATCATCAATATTAAATGTTTATAAAACAAAAAATAATAAATTTAAGTTCTAAATAATACTTATACTGGTTTAAATAATGAGACTTTTGAATCATTACAAATTATGAAAAATTAATTAAACTGAGATCGATAAATTGATTGAAATTAAACACTGAAGTACTTCAACATACCAACTATTCAAAAGTATAATATTTTAAACTTCTACAAAATAATTAAAAGTTTTCCATCTTTATATAATATTAAAGGTTGTTTACCTCAATAGTTTTTACATACGAAAAACGAAGCTTTAGAGACAATTCTTTACAATATTACAATGGATATATAAAGAATGGTTGAATACTGCCCACACAATAAAGTACAAATATATGTTTTATTAGTATTACTTAATTAATTGTATTTGTTATATTTTTCATAATAATTATTTAAATAATTAAATATATATTTATTAATTATTTTATTACAACAGGATTACTAAATCGTGTTTCAAGTACAAATAATAGCCCGCCCGGCCCGTTTTACCCACCACTGTTCCACTAATAAACAGCTATCGGTTTCTATTAAAATTAATCCCCTGACAGCTGCAACAAACAGGCTACATTCTGGCGCCAGACTATCGTTATCTGTATATCTACCTTTAGAATATTGTATACATAAGTTGTTTTTATTATATACGTCTCTAATAATATTTTTATCCTTCGACGATGTGGTTCAGCATTACAGAAATCCATCTGAAATTCAATTAAAATATAAATTAAATCAAATAACATTTTTATTATCATTATTTAAATTAAATTTAAATTCATCGTTGTCTTGATAATCAACTACTTATTTTATTTTATATAGAATGATATTACATTTTAAATATTATATTTTTTTTTATCGTATCCGATACATGATATGTTGAAATAAGTATTCCTAAAGTTAAAATTATCAAGCTTTACAATTAAAAACAATAGTTAATTATGTCTTCTGTTTAAATGAGTTTTTAAATAATACAACAAATTGTAGGATATAGTAATTATTATTTATAAATTATTCATGCATTTATTAATTGTATATTGTGTACCTACCTACCTGCTTCTTTTTTGTATTTGTATTTTGTTTTTTAAAGATATTTAAATTTAACTAGTCAACAGATGTTGATTTATTCAAAATTATAGCATATTGAAAATAATTTAGGACCCCTGAAAATCCCTGCGTTTTTAATTTATTTTGATATAATGCTATAGACTGTAACATCTGTAGGTACCTATATTCTGATATATATATATTATATATCATAGGGTACCTGAATCGATGACGACGGGACGTCGTTACAACCTTCTAATTTATACGTATATTGAAGAAATATAATGGAATTAATAAAACGGTCACCACTATTTTCTCTTCGTTTTGATATTCTAAAAAGAAATACGTATAATACAGTCACGATTTAAGATAGTATCTGTAGTATTTAATACAGCTAAAGATTATAATTGCTTTGTTATTTTTAATATTTTCATCACTATTAATAGATAATATTATATTAATATATTATTTTATACATAGCGGTAATATACTTATATGTTATGATTCTGGATTTAGGGTCAGGGTATAATGAATATAAATATCCTTCATTACTTACCGATAAATACATAACACCAGTACACCACCAATCATTGCAGTTGTGTTAAGTACCCACAAAAACAGTTGGAAATGGTAATTATTGTTACTAACTGCAGACAATAAAAGATTGTACTGCATCTAAATTAATCACACGATGTAGTTTATAATTATACACGATTCAACCTCAACGATTGCAATTGGCCATCAACCAAGATAGTGTAATGCCTTTTAGTATACCTGATATAGGTAGTATATATTAGTGGTCTACCATTGCAGCTTGTACCGATGGTAAAGGTACAGGGTTTAAGATTTTTACAAGAAAATACACATGATATGCAAATTTAGTTTGATTTTCACTGATACGGTTTTTTATTAATTATTATTTATTAAAACCAAAAATAATGGTTTGTAAAATGCACATATCGTTTGTAGACTTAACATCACTCATACCAGATTGCAAATACGATCACTAAACATTTAATGAATCAATAATGGCCCCTTAAACATGATTTAGTAACCCGTGATTGGTAAATTTTTAGAAAAAAAATTATATAGTTCGAACAACATAATGATTATTTAATTTATCCGTAATTGGTGTATTTTATAATATAAATTATAATGAAAAATTAACGTTCAATTTTTTTGTTGCTGATTTCACATAATCGGTGAAACATACCTATTGTGTATTGTGATACGATGATTTACATGAAGTTTAATCATATAAGTTTTAGAAATGTATACTCAAACATAATCCAATAAACTAAAACATTTACAATTTTGTAATACCACGCAGTGTTTAATCTTTTATAAAATAAAATCTAATGAATGAAAAATTCAAAAGACCACTACATATTATATATTATGTCATACATTAAATGATCATATTTTTTTTTTTTTACTATATAGGTGCAACAAAAAATATTGTACCTGCCGTTGTATATATCATGCTTATCCATCGGTGTGACTGACTCCTAACATATTGAACTTGATTGTATTTTTAGATGCATAATACACATTACTCAACATGTATAATGTTTATTTTATAGTTTCAAGTTTAAACTTCAAATTAACATTTTTTTAAATTAAAAACAACGATAAAGTGATGATGTCACGCGACTTTAATAAAGCAATCGAAATTTTTTTTAATAAATTTATTAATAAGTAATAACTAATAATTAACAAATGTTTAAACGAAAAAATGAACAGGTGAACTTAACATCTATGAAGTATAAATCCTACAACTCTTGGATCATAATATCTAAAATTATCTATATAATCCAAGATACCGGTACGTATAAGTCCTCCGCAATATATGGCAATTGGTTGTTATTACTTATATTGATGAATCCTCATTGTCGTCGTCACTCGTATTTTCTCCTATCAAATCAATTATAATAGTAGTTATACCATTAAAAGTTAATAACAAAGACTTTATTGCATCGTGTAAATAATTAACTAGTATTTATTTTTTGTACAATAATTACGTGGTTACTAGTGTTAGTGTGTTACTGCTCATTTGTTCTGTTTATGGTCGATTAGAATTTTTTTTTATTGACAAATTTTCAAGCTAATATTCGTTGTATTACCATCTATTATAATCTAAAGCAACTAAAGCTATTATAAAATGAAAATGGAATAAGAAATCGGAAGAATTAATAAGATATTACGATCGTGATTGATGATGAGTATCGCTATTTAATAGTATATAACTATATATTATTATGTTTAATGGTATGGTACTTCATCATTATTAACTTTTATAATTTATAAGCAAAGTCCGTATAATGATAAATGGAGTGCATTGTACACTATCGTTACAACTTTAAACATCTGCCCTGTTTATGATGCTTCTTCTGTAAAATGAGAATTATAAGTAAGTCGTAATCAGTTGATTACGTCTTACTTTTTCCAAATCACGAGGCCAAGAGTATCTAATATTGGTCACCTAGTATTAATATTATATAATATTAAGAATACAAATAGTAATAGTAATACATTTTTACTAATTTACCTTATTTTTATGTACAATTTATGAAATATCATCGTTGTGTAAACTATGAAAATTATTTTTTGATAATTATGAATATATATTATTATTACATAAATTTTGTGAGAATTAAACTTATGCAGTTAATTGTTTGCTACTTATTGATCATATACAAGTATAGATGAACTTACTTTAGAGTACGATTTAAGATTGGGCTCAATAATGTCTATTATATTATTTTTACATAAATACCTACCTATAAGAAATAATTTATAATGAAAAAATATTACATTAAAAATTATAACTTATTTTTTTTAAAGACATACTTTATAAATAGTTGTTTTTTTATAAATTAATTTTTGTGGCTCATCTTACCACAACTATGAGATATAGATACATTTTGGGAAAACTTAACCTTTTAGGAAAAACCAAAATAACTTTAAAAAAAGTTAAAACATTTAAATGTTGCTATGAACCTTTAAAACAAATTGTAAATAATATGTTAAATTTTAAAGTTGTTTCAGTCGATAATTTTCTAAGGAGTATTAAATAGGCAGCACATTATATTTCTTATAATATAAGTTACCAACATTGTCATTGTGAGTGAAAAATATATCAAAGTTAGTGTGCAGAGATTGAGCATAGTTATACATAATTTGTATATGCCACAACATTTAAGCATACCTGCGTATATGTAATAGCAAATATGCTTATAAATTGTGATATATTAAATACTAATAAATAAAGGTATAAATATAACGTAATTTATCTTCATTTTTTAAAGTTAAAAACGAATTTAGTGGTGGTAAGATTGTAAGACTGAATTGAATGATTTTAATCCTGAAAAAAGTTTAATTTAAATAACATTTCTTTAGAAAATAACCGAAAGCCTTTACAAATTGATAAGTATTTCATTCTATAATAAGGCTCGTAACTAAAATTAGTAAAGTAATGTTTAAAAAAAAAAACAAAATATTAATATGTCATAATAATTTCCAAAAAAAATGTGATAATTTATATTTCTAAAAATATCTTGATTGTTCTATAGGAGTTATTATTTGGATCATTAAAATCGACTTAAAAAAAAAAATTAAGTTCAATATTTTATTAACACTTAAAAATTCTTAATATTTAAAATTTAAAAATTTAATTTTAAGTGTTTAAGTGTTAAATTTTAAAACATTAGAAATAATGTATATTTATATTTACATTTTTAAATGTTACGTATATCCGATTCGCGGTTATTAAAAATTTAATAAAATTCGTCATAATCAAGAAAAGTTGCAAATAATTTTAATTTTTAAAAGTAATAAGTAAAAAAATGATAAAACTAACACAGAAGAAAATTACTAATAAATGTGGAGTGATTAATAATTATTATGAAACATAAATCACAGCAATACAGCATAGACAGATTGTAACATACATTTCCCTGACCCTCCTAATACAAGATATTGTAATTTTTTTATTTGTATAAAATCGTAAATATACTGTTTTATATTTTGTTCAATCACTACAAAACCGATGGTAGTATTTATTTCAAAGAGTGTATAACATAACTATATAATATTATAATATTATCTATTAAATGAAATAATATAGCTAAAGACCCAAAATTTCCAATTTAATTATATTAGATATGAACATTGAAAACTATGAATTATATTACTTTTGCTATGTTCAAGTTTGTGCTATAATAAAATAAAATAGTCACAAAACTACAAACCTATGCAGTATTGCAGTGCGTGCTAATTTAAAATAAAAAAATGTGTTTTGGGAGATATGACACCCATAGGACCATACGATATCTTCCCATAATTGAGCCACTGCTTAATTCTTCGTGGAAGGTAACTCGTATATATTTTTAAATTACTTAACCCTTGGAAGAAATTAGTATATATATATTATTCATTTTTATTTGCAACAAGGATTTTCATCAGGAAACTATGATTAAGTAAAATTGAGAAAATTTAATAGCTAATTATTACGATTTTTACACTTTATGAGAACAGAATATCAACTTTACAAAATTATATGTATTACTGTGTCTTTCTGTTGTAAGTTATAACTCATAATTTATAATCTACAATTTACACGATAATAATAAAAAAATAAAAATGATAGTCACTGACATAGTAAATTTATAAATACATTGTGTATTTATTTTATTAAAATTTATTTTTAATTTAAAAATAATCAAAACTAAATTAGTCAAAATGTGGTATCTATCACAGAATCGACATTTATTCTTCAGGTTCTAACCTAATATTGTTATCTTATATTAGGTAATGTGTTTATTATATAATAGAATTATTTAGTTATGTGGGTTAACTGTCTAAATGACTATTTTTTTGGTGACTTTAACGGTAGTCTGTATTGTTAAGTCCTGCATTTAAATTTACCATCGAGTTATCAGTTAACAGTTGAATGTTTCTATTGAACGCTTTGATGAAGGTGAAATTGTTGTTGGATTTCTGTGATACCGGTAGTAATAAATAGTTCCGTTTCTATTCGTGTGTTTTCTGTTTATTTAAAATGTATATTTGATGAATGCTTAAAAGTTTAAAGGAAAGCATTTAAATAGGACATTTTGTTTAACTATAAGCTAAATGATAATTTACTTAATTACCTTAAGATAAAAGAAAAACCTTAATTCTTATCCTCTTCAGAAATTCACTTGCTAGTACTTCTCGTCTTTTCAAAATTATTTTTTATATTGAAGAATCTATGATTAATCTGAATTTAATATGGCCAACTGTGCTGTTACCGCGCATTTTTTTGAATGGTTTATGTATAGTTATTGGTTATTAGAAAAAATCCTTTATAAAAAATACGCAGCAATCATTATCAAGTCGTTGTGTAATCCTTGTTTGTCAATTTTTTATCATAGAACGGCCGACATTTCTAGTCAAAATAAATTATAATTTATATTTTCTTAAATTCCTAAAATATTGTACCAATGTTTTTTTTTTCAAATAAAGAATGTTTGAAATTCAGATAATTCTGTTTTAGATCACGTATTTAATAATTTTCAGACAATTTTAATTGATAATGAATATATTTATAATGACTTTTTAAAAAGATTATATTTTATTTATAGCGAAGAAAGAGTAGAAAATAACAATTTTAATAATAAAAAACTAAGTATATTATAATTTATAAATAAAAAAATTCATAATATCTAAATGTGCTTTATTTAATATAATATATAAATATTTAATACAAGTATACTTAACTAAATCAGATAATTGCAATACGAATACGTTTTTGAAATTTACATTTTATTCATATTAACGTACATAATACACAAAATACATAAGTAGTATTATATACTTAATAATATAATATAATAAAAACATAATACATGCATTAATGTAAAAAACTAGTTTGTGAGTTTGTAAAATTGTAATTTTAATGTAACCTACAGGCTATAACACATAACTACTAACTTTTACACATATATGATACGAATCATAAAAATGTACTTTTAATGCACGCCTTAAACTTCATGAAAATGAAAAATTTACTATTTCTAAAAACACGAAGAATAGTCGGAATGGAATCTTTTAAATAATAACCAATAATATTAGATTCTATCCATATTATTTTTCATTTCATACCGAAACTCACTTTTCACAACGTGATGACAGACACAAAAAACACGCTTCATTATAATACCAATATATTTATCGGTTCGCTCAAAGTCTAAAATAGTACTACACACTTAATAATAAATATAGTATCATTGACTTGTTAACAAATATACAAATCATCTCATAAAAAAAAAAAACAATAATTTAAAACATAATTATTGGTAATTCAATTATATCAGTTATGGATTGCAAACTTTTTTGAAAATTCGAATTATAATAAATGGTGATTTTGAAATGGAAAATGTTAATATTATTTTAACTCCAAAACAAATTTAGTTAGTCTATATAAATCCATTTTTGTTCGTATTTGAAAATTTGAAACAAAATTTTAATATTTAATATAATTATAATTTAATATCTTATAAATATTAGATAATAATAGAAATAATAAATAACTATTAATCATTTTTTATTTATTAATTCGTTTCTGATATTAATGCAATTTTTTCCATACTCTTGTTAATAAAATGCATATTTTATGATTTTTTACTAAGTACATATTAATCGTAGCCCTATTTATATAATATTCCAAATAAATACGCGACTTATTTGAAATTTGCTCCGATAAACTTAAAATGTATTAGGTACTTTAAAATCCATTAGAGCCATTTAGGTAATAAACTAAATAAATTGAAATTGGTCTTCAGATAATATATAATAATTTTAAAATATTTAAATCTTTTACTATAGATTATACGTTACATTATGATGAACTAGGTAGGTACTTCAATTGCTTATAATATATATTAAATAAAATAAATTTAATGTAAATTATGTAATTGACGTAAACAATACATAATAAGTATTTGTATGTCAATAACACTATTGTTAGTGATGGTGGACTTACGTCCCCCCCAACAAAATAATGTATATCTAATTACGCCTATGGTTTGGTGACAGTTATTGCACTATAGCAAAAATCTCGATAGGTTATCTCGAGTAACAAGAATATAATGACGATCTCTTCACCTTTAAAGCCAAAACTATAAACATTCAACCATGCACCTGAGATAGACAAAGCGGATGCCTATATGGCCTACGTGGTTACGTATCATTCTCTCGTATAGATAAGAATCTAACTAAGGAAGAATCATATTTTATTATTATTATTATTATTATGTCACTTTTCGTGCGCGTAAAGATTTTCGAGCATATGCCACTCACGCACGAACGAAAGAAAGTGTGTGCATGTATATAGCGAGTTCATGAAGTGCATCTTCTCAAACTATAGGTACCGACTATACCGTACTTAAATATTATAATATATTATACAAATTAAACATGGCTGCGGTTAATATATAAAATTAATGCATTGGTACCCACCTACCAAGTCATGTAACATATATATATATATATATATATATATACTAACATTTGTTCACCTGACCACGTTACAATAATATATACACATGCCGTGTGAGTTTTCACGCATACGTCTCGTTATAAATAGTACATAACACACACACGCTATACACGCTATACACGCGCATTAGATCATAATACATGTATTTATTATATATACATAAACAAGTATACTGCAAGTGAACAGTAGATATATGACTACATTACGTAGGTAGTAGAATATTTTTAATTTGGCGCACCAAAATATATTATGTTTAATCTTTACAAGACCCATATTATATACAATAGGTACCTATATAATTGCATATCCATAATATCATGAGTACCTACATCGGTTTGATTTTTTTTTTTTGTCTCTGGCAAGTATACTTGTTGTATTTTTTGTATACGTAGGTATAGGTACGACAACAATGAAAATTTAGTTTGTGCATTTATGATTTTTTTATAATTTAATAATTTATTCACATCCGTTTTTAAAAGTTCCTAACGATAATCAATTACTATTATATAATATTATAATTATTTGTAGCATATTCATTTTATATCAACTATTTTGCTATTATGTTATTTTATTATAGTTTGACTCATTATTCATCACTTTCATCACATATGGCATAAGTAGACAAGAAGTTATAGATTTAAGAGAAGGGATTAAGAAGCGTAGGATTTTATGTGCCTACCTATTGAAATAAAACAACAGGTTACATAAACATTTGATTGTTGGGTCATTATTTTATTTTATAACTAATAATTATTCAAGGATCTATTCAATTCTAATAATGGACGTATGTGCAATCTGGAAATAAAATATTATACAAGTAGATACTGAAGTATGACTGTATATTATAAGAAAACATTACAATTGCATTGTTTTATATTATAATCCAGGGATCGCGACTAGTCGATCTTTTCTGGAATATAGGTCGATTGCTATAAAAGTTAATTTAACACTATCAGTCAATCGTGTAATAAAAATCAGATAATGTGAAATATTCTCAAATAATAATTCTTTGAAGGCTTAGACCTTTTTTTTTTTGCTCATCAAACGAACCTTTTTCAAAAGGCCTAAATTCTCCCGAATGTCGATCACCAGGGACTTAAAATTTCGAATGTAACTCACTTGTTTGAAAAAGTTGGCGATCCCTGTTTTAATATTAATATAGGTTATAATTAATGAGTATACCACGTGCCCACATAGTAATATAATGGAATTCTACTGAAAGATATATTCACGTAAATGCACATCTTATAAAGTAAAACGATAAATTGGCCAGCGAAAAAAATTTGAAATTAATTAAACGAAGCTATTAAGTCAATAAGTATCTAAATCTAAGTAAGTATATGCTTTAGTTGTACATATCGTTTGTTTGCTCGTCGATATATTTAAAAAAAGACCTGCGCAAAACAGTTTTTGCCACATGTTTTACGTTTTTAAAACGGAGACAACATATATGATTGTTGACGTAACACACTCTTAAAATTTAGCAATTTAGCGCTCATTATATTCAATTTTAAAATATTTCAAATACTAAGAAGTATTTCTGTTTAAAAGGTTAAGCGTATACAAGATTAAACAATTGAAGTGTATGGATTACTCATAATCACAGCCAAACTTTAGATTTTTATTTCAATAAGTACCTACATGTATTATAATAATTATAACTATTATTTAAAATTTAATTGAATAAGCCAATTTATGTTTAATTTTATACATATTTTTTGACACATTAATTGTGTATACAATTATGCAGGAGTTAAGTGCTAACGTTGAGTTAAACAATTATAATGCCGAATTAATGCAATTAAAACCACAATATCATTATTCATTAGGTATAGATTAATAGTTTTATATTTCTTTATTATTTCTATATTATGTTATATAAATAGATAATGAGCAAACGATGACCGGTGAATATCAGTATGGCGATCTTCAATTTTTTTTTGTTTCGTAGCACATATTGTAGCTGAATATAATTTTATTTTACAATCAAAAAACAAAATCTCATACAAAAAATTTGCCTACAACTAAAACAAAAGTCTAGAAGTGATGATATTATAAAATATACTGTTTACAAACTCAAGTATTTCAGATTAACAAATAACAATGTATGTTTTTATAGTCATGCCATAAATACGATAACTCTTATAGTATCATGCTATATCTAATAATTAGTATAATTTTAAAATTAAAAACTACGGTACACATTTTTAATAGTTATTACTTTATTAGGTAGGTAATACGATTATGATAATAATCAATGATACTACTTTATTGGTGTATTTTTATAGAAATTCTAAAAATATTCACTTATAGTTTATACCAACTCATATATTATAAATTATAATATTTTGATTACATAGTGGTTATAATAACTAATAAGTACCTACCATAACAACTAGAGTAAGCATTAAACTTTTTATTTTTTCTAATTACTATTATTAATTATATAATATTTATATGGACTTTATATTATCGATTCATACGTCAAACGGACAGGGGAAAACTATAAAATATGTCGATTCTTAAATTCCTAACGATTATGACTTAAAAAGCCAAATACTCGTAAAAGACTTTATTAAAGATTGTATTGATATATTCAGTAAGTGTAATACCATTAGAAAAATAATACCTATAGATTTTTAACTTTACGTGTAATAGGTACTAAGTTTTTTTTTATTATTTATATGATATTATTATTTATCATTTAATTTTAGATTCTGATGAATATATTGGTTTTATAATTTATTCAATGATATGTGTTTTTATTTAAATATTGTATATAATATATATATTATGGCATGTCTATAATCATATTTTGGAATAGAAAAAAGGACTCAGTAATTAATCTTTAAAAGGGGTTTCTAGTATAAAATTTGACCAAGTAGTTTGAACTTTTGGTTGGAATGTTAAAAATAGAAAAATTCTATTGTTACTTTCTTGATAATCGAGAAAAATTAACAATATCTAATGGAAATAATGTAAGTACCTATATTAAATACACAGGACTGAATTAAACATAGAAGTATGAGCTACAGTCTAAAAAACCGTGATAGACCATAGATGTTAAATCACTCTAATCAGTAATCATCTTCCATTATTTAATAATAATAATTATTATTATTTTTAAATATAACATTATTAAATACAATTATTTCTTTTACAAAACATAAATTATTTAAAAACAATTTGTTTTGATTATAATATACTAAAGTTACTTGCATTGTCGCTCAATAATTGAAATTGTTTACTTCAGTCGAACCACAGGACGAGACAAATGGTTTCAAAAGTATTATAGATATCAATAAATCTCATGTAATTATTTTACTTTTTGTACATACATTTATATAAATATATAGTATGTACCTAAATAAGTTGAGAATATTATTTTATTATTTATGTAAGTTAAATAACTGTAGGTGTATTTTGTATATCTTGATTGAAAAATGTAAAAAGTTTGCACAATAAATTTATAAGCGCAAATTAAATGTTATAAAATAATATTATATATCCCTTCTGAAATAGGAGAATTGTATTTTAAGAACTTATAGCAAGGTATACTTTATCCAGACCTGTTAAAATAAATTTTCAACAAAATAGACGAAAGAAGAAAAAAAAATTCGAAATAAATGCATCAAGTCCATTGACTTGACGATTAGTTACAATAAAAAAAAAAAAACCGAATAAGTCGCTTAGTTATATACTTGTATATAGTACATATTATAAAGCGTGCTTCGACATTAAGTAGGGAACTGTAATGGATATTGTGTTCAATCAAACACTATTCTGATCAGCATATAATTCTTAAGCTTTTTTTTATATATTTATATTATTATTTATGAAAAGATTATGTTGAACTAATTTTTACCAAAAACCAATCGAATATACTAATATACATAATATATTATCTTACGTATTATTAAAAACTGTTATTAAGTTTAAAGACAATACCGCGTAAAACGGTGTGAATAGGTTCATAAAATAATTTGTATATAGCTTAAATTTAACTATAATATTTTAAACATTTTATGGTGTACCTAAACTGTGTAATAAAATATGGTACCTAAATATAAAATAATAATAAAAATAAAATTTTTAAAATAAATTTAAAAAAAATTTAAAAATTTAAATATATCTAAATACTTTGAGAATTTCATTATGAATAGAAAAAGATAATTTAAGTAATATTAAAATATTTACGATTAATATTTAACCAAATATTGTTTATGGATGCCATCATTAAAATGCTCATAAAAATGAAGGTAAGTAAAAATGACTACTTTAATTTTTTAATTTTAATAATTTAAAAAAACTTATACAATTTCAGATATCTTTAACTAGCACAAAAAGTTACAATATATTTGAAAAAGTCATATTGTATGTCAGATGTGTAGTAAACGTTAATTAGGTGAAAATTTTAAAGTCTTTAAAATTATTCATTTCTGAATTGCAAAAATAGGTACCTACTATATATAAACATTTCGATTTTATCAAAAACTTATTTGGTGTAAAAATTCCCGATTTTTCTAAATTTTACTTAATTATAAAAAAATATCGAAAAACTGTAAGAATTTTACATTCTTATTAAATGTTTAAATTAGCATTTTCTAAACATGATATAATTTTAAAAATATATTGGGTGTTTTTAGTTTTTATGATAGGTATTTATGGACATATAAAAATGACAACTTTTTTTTAATTTTTTGCGTTTTATGATGATAAAGAATTCTATATTCTTCGAAAAATTTTAAAATTTAAGACAAGGTTCTGTGTATGTTATTCTTTCAGCAGTTAAAAAGTATAAAAAAAATACATCGTATCTATAGTTAACCATCATTACAATTTTTTTATCAACAAATAAAGTGATAATTTTTCAAAATTGGATATTTAAACGAAAATAAAAATAATGTTTCGTTCAACGGTTTTTGCTAATTTAATTTTGTAATTCAAAAAATAATGATCGTAGAGAATAAGTACTTGAGATTTTTGCCATTCTATTAATAGTTATTTTCCATGTACACAAATGACGCAATGACATTTTAAAAATACTTAGACTAATAAATAATATGTTCCGAATCCCAAAAAAAAAACCACAAAAAAATACAAAAAGAATAAAAACCAAAGGAAAAAACTACGAATAAAAACTCCGTGTTACACGGCTAGCACCTACGTTCTACATGTTTTAAATTAATTAGCTGAAATCAATTAATTTAACGATTTATTATAAAGATATTTATGTATTTTATTCATTATATATACATTTTTTCTATTATCAATAATTACATTATTATTTTTACATTTACGTATTGATTCATATTTTAATTAAATATAAAAATATGTAGTGGATCCAGAGAGAAAGTGGGGCATATTCCTATACGCTACATTATAATATTTTATACGCACAAATACACAATGATACTTTAAAATGCAATGTTTTGCCAAAAATTAATTTAACCCACTGTAATACTAATGGTAAGATTATAAAATAAATCACTTTGATAACAATTTACAGTGATCTATTTAATACCTAATATTATATAGCTGGATGATACCTACTTGCTCAGCTTTATTTTTTGAAAATCATATAAATAAATGTATTAATTATTGTAATAAATAGGTACATGTAAATGTAGATACTGTAAATGTTAATAAAAAATAAATCATACTAAAATGTTTTAAAACCATAAAATCTGTTATAATTAATGACTGCGGAGAAAATAGTTTATTTACAGTAAAAACAATATAACTCATGAATAATACAAACTGTTGGATACATAATAAAATATATTACTATAGGTAAAATTTCGAAAAAATTTTTTGATCATACTAAAATTATATTATTTATCTATGTAGTATATAAATAATATTGATAAATCATGGTATTATTATTTTGGTTTTTATTGTGTACCGATATTACTGATATTGTAATACAATATTATTGAATTGCATTTTAATATTATATTATAATAACTAATAATATAATATTGAGATGTGACGTTTTTATAAAAAATCAGAAAAATAAAAATTATTAATTTTATATAAATATTAAAATATATATTATAAAATGCCCTTAGAACTAGTCTTTGGCTCAGCTCAAAATTGTTCTTTGTATACCTTGAAATTATGATTTATCATTGAATTAAAATTTAACTCATTTATTACAGTAATCCACCAAGTATTCAGTTATGAGGTACCTTAAGACTTGTAACAGTAGAGTGAGTTCCTTGATTGATTTTTACTTTAAAATTAGTAAATTATAACAAATTTATGACTTTTCCTATTCGTAGTATAATTTGCCTATATTGACAATATCGAGGTTCAGTAACTCAAAATGTATTATCACTACATTTATACACATGATGGTTTCGAATTATATTGTATATAAATGATAAATGTAGTATTAACCCAGACATTTAATTTTCATTAAATATTTCGTGATCTAAATTTCATCGGCAATAATTATAGTATACATTGATTAACAAAAGTAATAGTAATAGTTTCTAGTTTTCTACACTATTTGAGTGAGTATTTTTCCAGAATTATCTATTAAATTTCAATATAAATTAAAACACTTCGAATGTTTCTTATAAATACAACTTATACAAACTTAAAATCATTGGACAATTGTAATATATAAATAATACTCTCGCATAGTGGCATCGGCTTGTGATTTAAAGATTAAATCCAAAGTATGTGTATAATATGGACAATATGGTTGTATTTATTATTTTGTATTCAGGAATGTTACGCCTCGCACCTGCTTACATTACCTATTATAATAGTCTATCGTATTCGAATAAAAATAAATTAAAAAACTAAGTACTAAGAGTGCGTTTAGTCAGGTATACAATATACACTTGCCGTGTTATATACTTATATTTTATCTATATACATTATATAGTTACGTTCATCTTTGTGTTTTGTCCTTGTTTCGGGGAGATATACCTGCTTACATGGGTATGTAAGTCTTTAAAGATTATATTTATGATTATGCTTTTTTTCACTTTAAAACCCTGTTCGTATTATTTTCCCGATTGATTATAACCACTAGTATATATAGGTAGTATGTATAGTATATAGATATAAATATATAATATGTATTATACATTTTGAAGATGTACGTATTAATATTATATAACTACCTGGCTGAGCGCGAAATGTAAAGGATTTTTACGATTATCTATTTACTCCGTTAATTAAATTATATCATCGTGCATATTATATTATTTTATGTATTAAAGCGAGTAAACTGACTGAGGTATACGATAAAACAAACTAGTATATAAATAAACTATAAAATGTATAAACAAATATTATAGTTGTGATATGTGTATGTGAAATTTAATAAAATATATTATATAACACCCATCCCCTTTTATCCTTTAATAAGTAACTAAAATTAAGAATTCTCTAAAACTAATAAAGAATAAATAAATGACACGCCGTCTTTGCGCTTAGAATTGTTTTTATAATTATGTAATGATTTATTGTCGAATTTAAATTAAACACCCGATCCTTACTGATCACAAATATTAGATAAATACTATACTATATAATCTATGGACAATGGACATGATACTGATAATACTTCAAATAGCTCAACAACGACAATATATATTGTAATTTTAATCCAAATAATAATTTAATGTTTTTTAAACATATAATTAATAATTAATATTTAATAAACTTCTATTGTAACAGATAATTTGTTCTTCACCATTTACCTTGGGATACTACAGTATAGTTAATGTTTCATAGCTTTATATATTATTTGGTGTAGTGCGATATAACCATATAGGTATTAGGCACCTAATCATCATTTGCTACAATGAGTGTGTGATAAATAGAGACAACAAACTATATTATCTTATTATTCTGTCATCCTATAGTCTATACAGTTAAAGTGTTTTTTTATTTTATCTAAATTCTATATAGTATGACATAGGTATTACTAAAAATATTAAAAATATCATTATTAATCAAGTTCATAGTATAATGATCTAATGTTCAAGCTATTTTTACAAAAACTATCATTATTTATTTTGTCACACTTATACGCTACCCGCGTACATTATTATTTATGATATTTATAAATATATTGAAAAAATCTAATGTTTTAATTGTTTTATATTATCAAAGGTTAATGTACTTGCAGCCATATAGACACAGTATGGCAATCAAATATAAAACAATGAATCCTAGAATCCAGAGTCGTGATACTTGTGAACCCAAAATCAGTATATATTATTCTATAAATAATAAAATATATACAATTAAAAGCGTAATAAATACTGCAGAATATACAGGTAGTATAGATTATTTACATTTGGTTCACAATGAAAATAAAATCTTTATCATAAATAAATATCTTATATCAATAATAATTGTATTTATTTTTTAGTAGTATAATGATTCATATATCATATTAAACAATTTAGTTTTGTTTATAATTTATAAACATTAATATAAAAACATCACATAATTCTAAATAACTTAATCTATTCTTAGTTATTATCATACTCCCGAATCTTAATTTTCCAATTGAAAAAGGCAAAACATAAAACAGCTTATACTCAATAAGCTAAACTGTACATGTAAAATAAAATGATTTAATTTCAATATTTTATTATATAGTTTTGAGTTCTGAGTTTTAGAAAAAAACGAATGTTTCAGAACCTAAGATTTTTCAATGACATGTATATTTAGTGAATTATATCGTGGATTGTAGTATGTTATAATATGTTACCTATTAGGTATGCATTAAATCCAAGTTTTGCGCCCTCTTTTTTAATTCAGAGATTCCCAAAGTGGTCTATATCGACCCCTTATTTAATTATTATTTGACATATTTTATTTAAAAAAATAGATATTAAATTATTTTGAGACAATATTTAGAAAAATCGATATGTCATACCCTTAAAATATTATTCTCTTTAATTTTTGTAACGGCTAATTTTAGATTACAAAAAATCATCAATAAAATGATTTTGTTTATGTCGTGCGTAAGTCAAATAAAAAAACAAATGTTATGCTGACATCATAAGCACAATTTGAGGGGGGCTTGATGGGCTAAGCCCCCTCGAAGTTAATCATAACCCGCCAAAATGGTTTGTATATTCACTTCCACCTTTATTATACATGTCAGGGAGCATACACATAGTATATACATGCAAATTATAATAGACCCCTCAAATTTAAAACTCAAATTGCGCCTATGGCTAACATCTTTAAAGAACGTAATATTCGCATATGTTGTCACTGCATTTTACTAACGAATAACAAAGTAAATTTTACATTGAAAATCCGTTTTATACAGTTGTTTTTAATATTAGACTATTATAGTGAATTAACCTCTTATCAGATTTTAAAATAAAAATATTATCTAAGGCACCTTGATAGGATTTTATTGTTTGATATTTTAATAGTAAGTAATTAACATTTTAAAATTGTAAATTTTTAAATGATTATTACTCCATCCTCCAAAATTAAAATATCAAAACCAAATTTTCAAGGTACTCTTGACATAAATCTCATCTTTGAATTTGATATTATAAGGTTTTTATAAGGTTAAATTGCTCTAATATTAAAATTAACATAGTAAAATCGCTATTTCAACGTGAAATTTACCATTATGATATGTGCTAATAATACGTGGTGACAACACTTGTGTAGTTGCGTGTATAACGTCCTTTAAATTGGTTATACGCTTGTTAGTTGTCACTTGTACCATATTAATTTAGTATATGTATAGTTGTTTTTTTTGTGCTTAATTCTATAAATTAATTAAATAAAATAGAAATAATATAAAATAAATATCACACATTATATTGTAACATAATATAAACATGTTCGCCTCGTTAAATATTTGTATTTATTATACGTATACAATATAAATATAATAAAATTAAAACATTAATTTAATACCAATATAAATAAATCATAAAGTATATACTTATTGATATAAGTTGACGAACGCCTTTGCTCAGAATTGTTTTTCCTAAGGAATAATTTTTCATTGTAATCAAATTTAATATATACTTTACAGTTATTTACTCCTTGATAACAAAGTTTATTCGATATACAAATGTACAAGGTACAATAGAGCTCTTATATACTTCCTTTTTTTTATTGAATTTATTTCTATTATTTTTAACAATTAATAACTTATTAAAATATAAAATATTTAAATACTGGCCAATATAAAGGAAATATTCTTTTTTATAAAATGTATATTAGGTGATTTTTCCCAAACTAAACCATAGATTCATAATGATAGAAGCACTGAATACTTTTGTTGCTATATTACTATATTACACATGCAACAAACAGAGAAAATTGTTTTTTGTGTTATGGTTATGCTGAGATCCCTCTATACTGGGTTGTGATTTAAATATAATTCAACTTATTAATAATGTGTTGGTGTGTTGGCGTATTACCACCAAATATTTTTACCTAAATAGTATAGTGATTATAGATAAACGGAAAATGAAACAAAAGAACAAAATAAGAAACGGTGAAGTGAAAACCGGCTTTACGGTTCATTGAATATTGTTAGTAAATGTATATACATATAAATACAAATGTAATTCATGAGTTTGACAAAATACCATAAGTTGAGCACTTAATCTAGCACTATACTCTCCGAATGTAAGGTCTGCCCTGGCACAACAAAAATTGTATTATTTTATATATCTACCTCTTATAATCTCTTATTATAGTAGTTAATTATGGACATTGGTTATTAATTATTATTATATTCACTTACAACGAATACTAAACAATCGATACTATGATAAAGTTTACGGTAGCTACCAGTAATATACAAATAATAGTCTCATGGTATTATACATTTATAAAAATATTATTATTTTATACATTGTTTAAACCACGTTAACTCGCTCTGCTATACATATATAGATATAGGTTTATAGTAGGTTTCGAGTGCACTTCACCATAGAGTAGAGAACTGTAATAGTGTGATGGACACAATTGGAATAATAATTAATTGTATACAAAAAACAATTTCTAGGGAATTTTATATTGTATGATATATATATTTTTGTATTAGTGTAGGTTAGGTACTATTACTGGTGGTTAAAGATGTATTAATTGTTGACAAAACGATTATTAGCATTTTTATATTTTAGTATTATACCTACAAACTCATTATTCGCTAAAAAATTAAAATATCGTAAAAACCGATACAGACAATAAATAATTCAAATAACTGTGATACCTTTTAGTTTGATAATAAAATCAATTCGCTCTAATATAAAGGTAACAACACAAAATGGGTTCTACTAACAGCAAATTTACTGTTATATAGGTACGTTTGTAAAATAGAAATAACACATGCAATTTTGTATATCATCCCTGTGAAATTGTATCGTTTATTTTAATATTACCTACAAAACAAATTTTTATATATTTTTATTTATATTTTTATGATTTATTTTTAAAAATACACGAATTTCTTATGTATACGATATATAATTATATATATATAATAACTATATAATATATTCGCATGTTTTAAATGTGTGATGTATAATTAATGTTATTAAATAAATTTGTTCTTTAAATAGTAATGATTTAAATATTTAATGAATATTTATTTTTCGTACCAAAACTTTGTATCAAAGTTTTGAGTAATTATCCCAGTTTAATTTATAATATAATATCAAAAATACAGACGTCTGCGTATTTGTAAATAGTATACGTCATGCAGTATGCAACGTAAATACTATTGGCTGGCATAAATTACCATTTTACAATACCTAGGTACCTATAATACCTATCACATGGGATTAAGTTTTCATTAATTTTATAATAAATACATTGTATTATTGTCTATTCCTGCATGATAATTGAATATATTTTAGTACTTATATATTATGCTAATGAATAACAATTATTTAGAAACCTATATAATTTTTTTTTGAATATTGAATAGAGTTGATTAATATTTTAATTAAAATATTAATATATTATATTTTTAGTTTTTATATAAAACTGGCAGTGCTCTGTGGATTTTCATTCGTTTAGATTTGTATTTCGTATAGTACACTGATAACAAATTCACCATAAAAATTAAGATAATATTGACATTAGATATTTAGATATTGTTGACATTATTGTGTATTACAAAGTCTAAAAAAAATAAAAAATAATAAGAACAAATAAATTAAAATGGGATATATACTACCTATATTACCATCAACGGTTTGTGATGTTCAGTGCAAATTATAAACTTGTAACTATAATCTGTACCTAATCATACAACTTCGATATGAGTACAGATCAAATAAAATATATCTCGTGTCTTTCGAGATGTATTGTTATTTATGTCTCAAACTTAAACATTTCGTCACGATTTCAAACGTTTCTACAATACTTTGAGTAATTAGTGAAATGCTATAGCACTATTAATTAAATACATTATCTGTCATTCTGCACCAAGACGTCCCGATCGTAATTAATGATAATCGTAATAAATCGTCATCAACTCATTAGACACTGCGGTATTTGTATAACAGTCCCGCCCACCTGTTACGACAGTTATTTTATCATACGTTGAGTAATTGCCCAAATAAATTCGTATGCCTATTTAAGGACCTATTATACTACATTTGTAGTAAAATCGTATAATACGCCACTTATTTACATAATATAGCCCGAATACTGTATTCTCACTCTTTCTATCTGTAAATACCTAGGTATATAGCCAGAACTATATAGTTAGAACTTTGGCCTTTGGACACTCGGACATTATCAACGTGTTCGTGTTGCGATTTGCAACTGCTTATATTATGTGAACGCGCACTTATATTATTAGGTATAATATTATAGATATGATTCGTGTCATATAATTATTTCTGTACCTATGCAATTTAATTAAAGGTATTATTGTAATAGGATATTCTGACAGTACACCTTGGCAGTCAGGTCTAATATTATATAATGAACAGTAGGAAATACCAAAAGTGCAGTTGACTCAACAGTTATAGAACAGATATAAAATTGATATGAACAGAATAATAACACGTAAAGCGTATAACAACCACAAATCACAATTTAAAAAGAATAGCTTTAATTTGAGCAACTAGGCTTTTACAGGTATAGACTGTATGAGGGTGCTTGAGATACTCGGTTGACGGGTAGTCAAGTTTATGTTGTAATCCCTATTGGTAACTGCAATAGTTACCAAGTAACAATAAATATAAATTAAATATATACTCGCTTCTTAAGTAATTCGTTACTTTATCACGAAAAGAACACTAATAATACCAAGTATTCGAAATAAATGACTATAAAAATAGCATTTTAAACGATTTAAAAACGACCTTTCACATACAGCATTAATTGGCAAATAGCCACATAAAAGTTAAAAAGGATTATTAAAATGATCACGAAATTGTTAAGATTATTAATATTTAAAAATTCTAAATTACTATAAATACAATGAATACATTTACCTAATTAATTTTTTGTAGAGTATTAATTTACAAAAAAATGAGTGCATTTTCCTTTTAGTTGCGTCAATTGGTGTCGTTTGGACATTTGGTACCTTATTTTACAAAATATCAAAATAGTATAAATATTTGTAGTTGTGATCTTTAAAAAAACTAGGAATAATTACGACCACACACACACACACACACACACACACACACACTTTTACCTATCTTGGGCTTTATTGAGAAAAATTAAATACCTATACCGTATATAGCTCATTAAGCTTATCTCATACCTGGTTAACAAATTATCATAGATAAAGCTAATAAAATAGGTAGGCGGTTTAGGTACCAATCGATCAACACAAAACGTAAAGATCACAGACTACAGCAGTACAACATACGTAAAAATATCGAACCGCGGATCCACGCTAGTCGGCAGCCCCGACATCTAGCGGCCGATCGAACGGCTAAGCGATCGTTTCATCATAACGAAAAATAAATAATAATAAATATCTAATAATGCTACCGTTTGCCGGAACAGCCGTCTTCTCCGTCGCCGTCGTCGTAGACACCGCCCCGTCCCCCGATGCAGTCGCGGTATATCGGCGTCCTTGTTTAAGCGAATGTGCGTGCGCGCGCACTCGTGTTTGTGATCGTGGCGGGCGACTAAGGGTGCGTGCGTGCATGCATTCTTTGATTCTTTCCCATTCCCGACCATTCGCCGGACAAAACCCAACCAGCGGAGGTGGTAAACGCATATTGCCCGCACGATCCTTATCACGGCATCAGTCCTTATCACGCCGCTTTCGACTTTTCGTCATTTCGATTCGGCTCGCAGTTGTCCCTTTGGGCGATTACAAACGCTCGTTCGTGTTGATCGCCGTCGCCACCGCCGCCGCGTATTGCGATTTTGGCCATTTGTTTCAGTTGACAATCGCGGTTATTTTTAATATAATTACCATACCGTCTCCGTCTCCCGCGTCGTGTTCATATCGTTATACATATACACCTAATACGCTCATGGTAGTCTCCGTTCGAGTAGGTAGTCCGTTTCTTGTCTTCTGGTCCGCACCGTGAAATTCCAATGTCCGACATCACACGCAGTAGTACATGGCAACGCGGACGGTGTTCTTCTGCCGTGGACCTGACACAGTGAAATGCCATATATGGTGTTTGAAAAATCTCGATTGCGTCTGAAAAGGAAACATTATGATGCGTTCCACAAAACGTACGTGCCGCACAGCTGACTTTTGTCTTTGATATTGTGTCGAACAGCGACCAATTGTATCGACATTACTCGAGTGTGTCCATAGTCGATCAACTTCGAAGACGGTCACGCTAAAGGTGAGCCTAAAATACATTTATTTTGTTAGTCTCTTGTGGTGGTAACCATCACTTACCTATGTGTGCCTAATTTAATATGACAAAGTCACTTTAATTTTGCCCAACTCAAATAGTTTTACACCTATTTTTAAGCACTTATTTGTTTTACATTTTAAACACACATACTTATGAATACCTATATTGTGTTTTTGATGTTTAAAATAAACCAATTATATGCTATTGATTTGGGTTAACAAAAGTATTTTTATATATAAGTTATCATCTTGATTATATATCTTATGACACCTGTCAATACTCACATTTAAAGTGATAGTTTTAAATGTTTTATTTCTATCATTCATTGGTTAAAACATATTGAGTACTAGTTGTTATTAGTATAATGTATATTCGTAAAAATGTATGTTAATGTTTTTTTTTTAATTCATCTAGGAATGAAAGAGATGGAGGTTATTAAAGAAGAAGATAGGTTGCGGCGATTGCAAATCCTTGAGAAAAAAATACGAGATCCAAGAAATGTTTCAAATGTTGATTCTTTGTTGGTAAGAAGACCCATAATGTTTTCATTTTATGTAACAAAATATTGATTTTCAAGTGACTACCTACCCATATTTATCATTTAAATATAAAATTCATTTTATAGATAGTATTTCCTATATTAAAATATTCAGTATTAAATAAGCTTTTTAAGGTATTTAATAAATTAGAATTAAGCAAGTAGCTTTATCATAAAATGTAACAATTTTATTTTACAAAATTATAAGTAGTTGAATGGTAATATGAATCTAAATTACCAATAGTTTTTAATTGTAAGCATTTTAGAGTTATTGAACTTATTTTATTAGGTATGTTATATATAAATAAATTATAATGGATACTCATTTATTCTTTCTTTTTTTTTTTTATCTATTTAATTTAATTTATATTGCTACATTAATATTTTTATCAAGTTTTTTAAATATTTAAGATGTAGATATGTAAAAAATACGTATGGGGAAAAGTACTTAATTACAAATTAAGCGTTATGATTTTAATAATTATGGTTAATGTTAAGCAATAATTCATTAAAGCTGAAATACAAAAAAATTGCTTAATAAATACTTCTCTACTATATATACTTGTAGGTATTGAGTGTGTGGTGTATTGGTGTACCTTATCATTGAATATGTCACTGTAATAGATTGTGTTAAATTTGATTCAATGATAAATTATTGTAAACAAACTTTGTATTCAATAGTCAAGCTTTGATTAAAAATATTTTATACATTTTTAACTATAAAGTGATTTGTATATCTTAATGAGTGACAATCTTGTCATAATTTGAATTTCAAATGCTTTTAAATAAACATTAATTATTAAGATCAATTTATGTAGAATTTTGTATTAAATTAAATGTTCAAGTTTTTAAGTAAATTTTAAAAAATTTCATCATTAAAAAAAATTTTAAATTTCAAATGCCTATGAATAACTTAAAATTAGTTTAAGTATTTTGAAAAAAAATGTTATTACATAAAATGATAATTTAAGTTACAGTGAATTTTTTCAAGTCTATGGTTAATACTCGTTGAACTACATTAAGAGAACTGAAATTATAATTTTATGTGCAAATATTTAAGTAAAAATTCTAACTTAAAACATTCATAAAAAGTTTCTGTAGATTTATGCTTAACTTAATTTTTAATTTCATTAATTACAACTTATGAGAAATTTTGTATTCAATTTTTAAGCTATTATACATAGATATAAAAAAAACTTTTAATTCCAAATGTCTATAACTGGTTCAAACAGTCAAAATATTTTGAAAATTATATTATATGTATAAAATTATATATAGTTAAAATTTCAATTATTTAAAGTAATTTATTTTTAAATTACTTACAGCAAAATAATAAAATTTTCTTTGTTGATAACTGGTGTTGTATACAAAATCTTGTTTTTTCCAGTTATTAAGAAAACTACTTGGAATATTTAATTTTGATCTACCCCTCTAAGTATTAACAAAATTCACTTTCTTACCAAAAATGTTAAAGATTGAAGCATTTTTACTTCTTCTATAGATAATGACAGATGAAAATAAAACATAAATCATTGTAAAATTAATACATTTATCAATTTCGATCAAAATTTAGAAAATAACTTCATAATATGTTATGTCATAATTTATTTATTAACAATCTTGTTAACAATTGTTATTAATTTATGATTGCACTATGGACAAAAATATGCTTAAAACACAAAAACAATTAAAGTTATGTATAAAATTTATAAATGTAAAGAAGTGCTTTATGATATTAATAAAATATTTCATATATGTAAATAAAACAAAAATTATAGATTTAAAATCAAATTTTATAAAATCCAATATGAGATACCAATATTTGTTAGATTAAAAAAAATATCTATGCACTTTTTAACATTTCCATTTTTGAGGGTTTTATATTTATTGCAAGATCTAATAATAAATCCTATGTATTTTTCAACAAAAATAATAACTAATTTCTTATTTTATTTAGTTACTTAATTTTATTACTAGTATAATATATTTCTTTATTAGGTAGCTATATCAAACATTTACTTTTTACAAATAATTATTTGGAATTTGGAACAGTATTTTATTATTTAATCAAAATTAATTTTTATCATAAAATATTTCTAATTTTTTAAGTTCTATTTATTTTATCTTAGTATTTTAATTTAAGCATATGAATTATTTATGTATAATATATTCTTTTATAATTATCTTTTTTTTCTTTTTATTCATTTATTATATGATACATTTAAATACACAATTGTACATATCAAAATATTGCTTAAAACAAATCACTACTTTATAAAATTTCTAAAAATCATATTATGTAAATTAATTAATTAAATATACTTTTTGGTAACATGTGGAATTAGGTAATGTAATTAAAATAGAAACAAAAGATTTATTCATATTAGCATGCATTTAATTGTGTAGCATTGACCTCATATATCAATTATTGGATTAGAATTAAACAAGGAATTAAGTGAGCATAATGACTTTTCAGCTAGTCATTCATCACACAAATTTATATTATATTGATATCTTCTCACCTATGACATTAATGGAATTTACTAAGATTAAAATTAAGTGTTAGTGTGAAATAAAATATAAACTATAGGTATAAATTAATATCAAATACATAGCTAATAAATACAGCAATACCTCATATTTAAATTTTTGATTTTTTAAGTTGAGATTAAAAATATTGTGAAAAATATTACTTATCATTATAACTGTACAATTATTTAAGAACCAGAACAGCTACAAAGAACAAGTTTTACTTGAAAATTTAACACAATATTATGCCTTATTCTTTAGAAATATCTCAATTTTTTTTTTCAAATAATACATTTTAAAATGTTGAAATTTGTTCAACGTGGATTAAATTAATTTCATATAATTTTATCACATTTGTACGGTTGTAAAAAATATTGCTTTAACGCAACAGTTCCAAAACTGTGAGGCACAGATAAAACATGCGGTAAATATTGATATTGTGTATAGTATAGACTACTAGTACTATATAAAGTATACAATAATAAATGTTGTTTCATTTATTCAAGGCGCGATTAGATTTTTTTATTTTTGTTGATGTATGAATCATAAAAGTTTGGAAATTGTTATAGTATTTTTGTCGTTCAAGAAACTTAATTCTACCTAAGTTTTAAAACAAGTATTTTATCTGGGATATTTAATTCATATTTAATTTATATTTACTAAGAACTAAGTATAAAAAAATTAATTTATTTGATTAAAAATCTTATTTTGAAGGAGTTTGAAGTTAAATTTTAAAAAGGCAAAAAAGTAGTTTTTAAGCTCATTTTTAAGTTAACTTCATTCAATTATGTTTTCAGAAATGTTAACCGATGAATAGTATAATTATTAATTAGTACAATTATCATAAGATAGATATATTCTAATTGAAAACACAGACAGATAATATCTACTTTAAGATTCCTGCTTATATCTTTTATTAAGAGGTAATATTTAGAAAATATGCGATTTTGTTGCTGCTGCTCATGGTCCTTGAGTTTTGGATTAGTCATAAATCGTAATCTCAATAAATGATAATTAGTGAGTGTGGTTGTATATGGATACCAAGTTATCTACATATGCACTACCAGCGAGAACATATTTTCAACACCATTGCTGAATTATAGTGATAAGAGTGATTTTTTGTTCAAAACATAGCACAGTAATAACTCTTACGTGTCATTGTCGTCGTATTTTTTTTTTGTTAGGAAGTGGATATTTTTTACGAGACAAATTGAACTTTGGTTCATAATTATATTATTTAAGACAAAAATAATAATAAAATAAAACAATAACTTGTTAGAATTGGTCATATTTAAATTTATATCATATGGTTTAGATGTTTGGAAATATAATTTTTATGATTGAAGTCAAACATATCCTGTCTTTCTCTTTCATGTTAAAAAAAACTTTGAAATTTGGATTGCTTTGAGATGTAAGATTATTTTCTTGTTAGGCATGTTTTAAAGAAATAAACAGGTCATGTGTTATCTCTTTTAGGAACCTAATTTCCTATCTGTTATATAATATTCCTTTTTATAATATTATCACTGTTAAAAAAAAGTTATTTAATTTTAAAAATTTATGATTTTTTTGTAAAAGTAATATAGAAAAATTAATATTCAATGTTTTTTCTTTTTACAGTTTAAAATTTGGTATCTTGATATATTCTCTTATTTAACTGTTTACTTTATGGTGGGCTATTGATATAACTACTAATATTGGGACCACTTTTAAGTTACTTCTTATAAATATATTATTTAATGTCTTCAATATTTTTAAGATTAAAAATTATACTTTTTCTTAAAATTATAATATATATTTCCTAACTAAACTCCTTAAAAAGAATGTGTCCTCGTAAAAGAATTATTGTGTATTAAAAATACAATTATTAGCAATTGATATGATAGTACTTTTTCTCAGTATTTGACTGGAAATTTGATCTTCTTGTAATCAAATAAATGGTTTTTTTTTTTAATTGGTGCACAATGTATATATTATACATGTTTCATAAATTTTATACTTGTGTAAAAGTATATTACAATAATGTCAACTATTTTTAAGCCAACCAAAACAATAAAATAGATGAAATTGCCTGTTAAAATTGTAGGACTTAGATGAACAGATGTTAATTTTGAAAATTGAGTGATGAATATGGTTAATATATATTTATTTGTTATTTAATAATCATAAAATTGTAATATATATTTTAATTTTTTTATATAACAAAAATAGATTTTGAAATCTTACACATTGTCACATAATTGGATCATTGTAAAAGTTGTCAACAAATCAAAATTAAAATTGATTTAATTCAAGCCTTGGCATTGATAATATGGTTCAATTATGACAAATATAGGTAATTTAAATAGTAAGGGGTCATGTGTTCAAAAATGATGTGTTTGAACATCAAGTGTACAAACGATTGTCTGTTTGAAAGGTCATATCTTTAAAAGGTTGTACATTCAAAATTATCAATAAACTAAACTAAACTAAACAGAAATAACACTAATCGCCTTTTCATAATATTGGGTTTTACTTTATCTTATCTTTATTAATTTCATGAGGTGAAAGCATTATAGATATTATTGAAATTGTTTTTTGTTTGTCATCTATCAATATGGTTTGATACATCATTCCAAAAGTACAAAACACAATTTTTTTTTTCAATCATTCTTTTTAAATAATATTTTATAAGATTTGTTTAAGTAATTTTTCTTTTTTAGTGGCTAGTTTAAACAGATATAAAAGTATGGACAACAAAGACATGTTATTTATAAATAATTATGACTTCATGTTTTATAAGAAATTAATGAAAATTGATGAGACATTTCCAAAAAAAAATTAGAATGTAACTGGAAACTATGAATCAAATCATTCAATACTGAAAAAATAAGAAAAATAAGAAAAGAAAAACATGCAATGAAAAAGAGGAGCTAAGGATTAAAAATGTAGTTCTTCAACTAAAAACTTCAGATTTCTATGTTATTGAGTTTATACTAGGAATATCATACAATTCAAGTTATTAGTTATATAACTTTTGATATTTTTATTATTTTATATTTGTTTTCATTTATCGATAATTTCAAACATTTGGAACGACCTTTTGGACAGACAATCTTCATACACTTGAGGTTTGAACACCTGATATTTTACCAATCTAAGTGGGTCAGTGAGTAGGAGTAGAAATTTGAAATTTTTAAAAATCAGGCTTCACATCTTAAGAAAGACTAGGAAATTTGCTTATAAAAAAGGTGTTAATGAACCTTTGGTGAGTTAGGGTGAGTGGTATTATTATTTAAAAATTTGCCTTAGATATTTCAGATATGACATCAGTGCTACTGAATCCAAGTTCTATTTTTTTGTTAGGAAAATAGGTTTACATACAATGTTTTTATTAATAACTATAGTTCCTTTAACGTTTAATGTTGATTGTAAATTGAGCAGCTTTATATCATTTATTTTATCTAAAAATGCATAATATGGTTGTAAAACAATTTCCTTTTAAATATAATATAAATGTTTTTATTTTTTTTATTTTAACCTGTTAAAAAATAATTTTTCACTTAAATTAATAATTTATTAACCTAATTTTGGACCTGATTTGCCTATTTTATTTATAACATTTATTTGCTTATTTATTATTAAGTTACGACTTTTCTTTTTAGTGAAATCAACAAATCCACAAAACAATGTACATAAATGTAATGATCAACAAAATAAGCTGCTTAAAATGTGCTACTTGTTATATTAAACAATAATAAATTTGTGCAAATCAAAACCAAAGGATCTTGGAATTGTTAAAAAATCACTACATTTTCAAATTTTTACATAAAATCATTATCTGTTCTAGTATTTTTATAAGTTTGATATATTAATCCTCTAATTTGTAATAATTTAATCAAAAATACAAAAAAAAAATTGTAAACTTTAGAAATTCACAAATATACATTTTTTGTCAAATCAAAAAATGTATAAGGTTAAGCATAGATAGTATTCACTTCTATTTTCCTTTTAAAATGTGATTTTTGTACTATTACAACTCCTACATTGGCTACATTTTTCTTGCTACAAATTACCAGTAGGTAGTGTACTGTTATTCAAAATTAACTGTATTTAGTATTTACAGGTCTTGAAATATTATTTCTTAACCTGTCATTAGTAACATTAATTTTATAATACCGTTGTTGATGTGTGAGTGAACCGCTTACCTATTAAAATACACGCGTGAGCATACAAATATATATACCATGGTACTGATAAATGTCAATATTAGACTGCTTTAGTATAATAATATAATAAGATAAGAAAATAAAAATAGTATAGTTATAAAATATTTGGTAAAGCCATCAGTATGCTAACTATACGGTATTATTATATATATGGCAACATTGGATTTCGATAATATTGTTAGTTTATTTATAACTATTAATATTTTTCTGTATTTATTTTCGTAAATAACTCAATTAATTATTTATATAATATTGTCAAAATCCAATAATATTTAAACCAGTGGTTCTTTAAATGGCAATTGTGTGAGTGAAATGCTCATAGCATCATCAACGACGGGTTAATATTCAACATAATTTAAATACAAAAAAACTTCTAAATATTTGACATTTTAACTCTGAAATTGTTTTGTTTTTCATAGGGTTCAGTTTGTAATAAGTTTTGTTTTCAAAAAACTACCCGTTATTTAAAATTGTTCATTAGAAAAAGTTTCTCTATAGTTCATAATTTATGATTAAATTTATTTTTATTGAACAATACTTCCTAATAATTATAAAGTAATGAATAACAATATACATATTAATAATTAAAATTGTATTCAATTGAATAGCTTGTTGTATAACTTATTATTTTTTATTTTAATTACAGGACACTGTACAAGCATTAGTGGCTGATTGTGAAAACCCTGCAGTTAAACGAATGAAAAATGTCGAAGCATTTATGCAAAGATGTAAGTAGTGAAATTAAATATAAAATGTTGTATCAATGCTATATTGTAGTAGTATAATTATTTGTATATTAATGTACTTATATGTTATTTACTATTAAAATTCCAATAAAAATAAATTCAATTTCAAAATACCTAAATTTATTATATAAAATTATTTATACAAAATATAAGTTTTTGAAAGATTTTAATGAAGATACATTAGATATCTTTATTTGTAAACAAATGGATAGTAAGTACTAATATTATCCTGAGTGTTTAAAAAATAATTTTGTATTGTATTATATTAATAGCTTATTCTTATTGTTAAGTTTTACTGTAACTAAAATTTTATATTAAAAAGTATTTTTTTAAATGAAGTTATTGGATTATTGCTTCTTGTTTATAAAAGCTAGTATAAATACAAATTAAAAAATGCTTTGTTTCGTGATCAAATTTTGATATTTTATCTTTCTATCAAAAATTAATTAAAACCTATATTTGTATATGTATATTTAAAATATAATTTAAGCTCAAATTAGTTACAAATTAACATTATATATTAAAGAATATTAATATAGGCTATATAATAATTTATTTTCATTATCATATAAATATTACTTATTAAATACATTTTTTATCCTCCCACATAAAATGTAAGTACTAAAAAACTGCTTAAACTAATCGGTAAAAATTATTTCGAAAATTAAATGCACAATTATTTTTCAGTCTATTTAATATTTATAATTTATAAATATATTCTATGTTTTACAGATGATAAATTTGCCTCTGATATTTGTCAATTACGTATGAGACCTGATGATTTCAATCTTATTAAAGTTATTGGAAGAGGAGCTTTTGGTGAAGTTCAATTGGTAAGTATCATGGTGAATCATTTAATTGTTGATTCTTAGGACAATGTATATGAATGTTGTATAATATATTGATCAATACAAATAACAATCAATAAAAGCACTATTTTCTCACTCTTTCTCCAAAAAATAATTGTTATAAAAATTCTAAATTTAACTATTTTTCCTATTACAGACTATTATAATAATTATACTACTACTTATTATATACTATTTTAAAATTCAAATCATTGCAAAACTCAAAATCTCCTCTTAATATCCTTTCATTCTAGCCATCAGATCCAATACAACTTTTTCCAGTTCCAGAAATTCTATTATAGTTTCACCACATGTCATTGTTCCTTAAACCTTGCCATATTTTACCAGTATTATAACTAGTAAGTATATAATTTGAATTATATAGGTAGTAGGTTATTTTAAACATATTTTATGAAGTTCATATTATATTAAACATAACTATAATAAATTTGTTTTAGTATTTGAAAAATACATTTCACTCAATTACACAGTTTATATCCTCTAAATAATGGTGTGTCTTAACAAATTGTAAAAATTTGCGCCTATTTAATGTTTTTTTTTTTAAATATTTCATATTCTCTTCTACAAATTTAATCTAATATTAACTATAATTAAACTGTAGTAAGAATCTAATATGCAGATTTATTATATTAGGTATGTACTATATACAAATATAACTAGGGAGAGTGAGTGTACAGTGTCCTCTTAATACAAAAAATTTAATCTACATTTCTGATAAATAAATTGGATTTTGATATACTCCTTGGACAATCCTTTCAATAATTAATACAGTTTAAATAAACTTAAACCTACACAATTAAATGATTTTCTTTGTATATTTAATTTTATTTTTCTAATAAACTTACTATTTATATCTTAGTGAGCATATTAATCTTTGATAGTAGTTTGTAAAATACTAATAATAAAGTTAAAATTATTCACAAATAAATAAACAAAACACTATAATAGTTCAATTAAAATTTTTAACATCTATTAAAATAACAAATTTAATTTATACCATACCACAATTAAAACAAATGTATTTATATATTTTTTTATAGGTGCGTCATAAATCAAATAACAAAGTGTATGCCATGAAATTGTTAAGTAAATTTGAAATGGTATGTTTTTCTTTTTCAAAGATATAAATAATAATTATTCATTATATAAAACTTGTTTCATGCGTATGTAACAAATATTTCATGTTATATATTTCTTGTTGTATAATTTGTTTATATGTACTTATTATATAGATAAAGCGATCAGACTCAGCATTTTTTTGGGAAGAACGTGATATCATGGCACATGCAAATTCAGAGTGGATTGTTCAACTTCATTTTGCTTTTCAAGATCATAAATATTTATATATGGTTATGGATTATATGCCAGGTATAAAATTATTATAATTTACATATACAAGTTAAAAATTATTTTTTAAATTAAATTTTTTTTTTTTTGTAGGTGGTGATCTTGTTAATTTAATGTCTAACTATGATGTTCCTGAAAAATGGGCCAAGTTTTATTGTGCTGAAGTTGTGTTAGCATTAGATGCAATTCACTCAATGGGATTTGTGCACAGGTACTTAATATTATAATAATGAATAAAATAATAATCAATTAACTATACATTCAAATTTTTTAGGGATGTTAAACCTGATAATATGTTATTGGATAAGTACGGTCATTTAAAATTAGCTGATTTTGGAACATGTATGAGAATGGGACCGGTAATTAATATACAATAAATGTATTTATTTGTTTATTTTGTTATTCATACTTATTTTTCAAATATTAAGGATGGGATGGTTAGATCTGACACAGCTGTTGGAACACCTGATTACATTTCACCAGAAGTATTAGACTCTCAAGGCGGAACTGGAACAGGAGATCATGGCGTTTATGGTAGAGAGTGCGATTGGTGGTCTGTTGGTGTTTTTGTCTATGAAATGCTCATTGGGGATACCCCATTCTATGCAGATTCACTTGTTGGAACATACAGTAAAATAATGGACCATAAAAATTCTCTAAGTTTTCCTTCTGATATTGAAATATCCCAAAATGCTAAATCTTTGATCTATGCATTTCTCACTAATAGGTACACACTCAAAATATTTTATAATATTAGAACTTTGTATAATATTATTTCTTTATCATACTATATTTTAGGAAAAAACGTCTTGGAAGAAATGGAATCAGTGAAATTAAAGAACATCCTTTTTTTCAAAATGATCAGTGGAGTTTTGATAATTTAAGAGATTGTAAGAAAAAATTAAAATCAATGTGTCTGCTGTAAAGTCTATAATATTAGTTAAAAATTTAGGTGTACCTCCTGTTGTCCCAGAGTTAAATGGTGATGATGACACAAGTAATTTTGATGATGTTGAAAAAGATGATGGTCCAGAAGAAAATTTCCCTGTTCCTAAAGCATTTGCTGGAAATCATTTACCATTTGTAGGATTCACTTATTCTAGAGATTATCAGTCAGTTCATTTTATTCTAATAACATTTATTCAAAACTATTATAGACTATTTAGCTTTTATTTTATTTTTTCCTTGATTTAATTTCAGATTATTGGGGAACAATGTAACAAATGGAGAATGTTTACCTGATACTGTAAGTTTAAGTAAAACTAATTTACTAATAAATATTTAGTCCATTTTTATGAATATCATTTTTGAATTAATATTTGTTGATACAATACTTGCAATACATTTTTTAATCATTTTCATGATTTTCTTTTTTTAATAAATTATAATAGTTTATTAAAAAAAATATATCATATTATAGTATTTATCTGATAGCCATCGTGCAGATCTTATTTAATTTCAATTGTTGTAATAATTAAATTTTCATAACTTAATAATATTTTAAAATAATACATTTTTAGTATGTATTAGTGTATCATATTGTTTTTGGATCAGAATTTTATTATATATAAAAAATTATTTTTAGGTCTTAAGTTGTTACTGTTTATATTTAAGAAAACAAAGTTATTGGTTTTGCAATTAATTTTTTTATATTATTCTACGCTAGTATTATTTACTAATATACTGTACGTTTTATAGTACATTACATTGAGGCTAAAATTGGATGTATCCTAGTTGAGGTGGTGGAATAGAAAATAGATTGTGTTATAACTTATGATAAATATTATATATGTTTATCTTCAACCAGTATTTTTTTGATAATATTAACAAATTAAAAAATACTTATAAGCTATTATTATTATCATTTTAATTATAAGTATTAAATAAAAACTATTTAAAAATACTAATCATTGCCAAAACCACTATTTTTTATATAAATAAATATATTTTATAACCATTCTATAATAATTTGTGTAAATGCTTAATTTCAACATTAACATTTCTATTTTATTATTTTTCATGTGCGGTGCTATATAAAGGTGGATTGTGTAAGTAAATTTATTTTTATTTTAACAATTATGTTTGGATAAATTTAATCAATTTTATTCTATTTAATGATATTAAATTTTTGGAATTTAAGCTAAGCTTTGTATAAAAGTCTAAACTATTTTCTAGTATCTAAAACACAATAAACTTGCAACTATACTATAAACCTATAATTTATATGGATAATTAATTAAAATTAAAATAATTGTATAAAATTTAATATTTACAGAAAGAAACTTCTCATATTGTTGTTCTTAAAAGAGAATTGGATAATGAAAGAAAAGAATTGTTAGTTGTACGTGATCAAAATAATAAGTTATTGATACAGTTACAAGATGGAGCTGATCGAGAATTACTTCTCAAACAAAAATCATCAGCCTTAAATACTTCTATTTCTAATCTCCACAAAGACTTAAGAGATGTAAATACTTATATACAATAAAATAACAGTAGTTTTTAACAAACAGATCAAACTATTGAGTATTACCTTATTTTTTTTACTAACAATTTGTTTATATTTTATAATATTTTTAGGCACAAAGAAAAGCTGACAATGAATGTGAAATGCGTAGGAAAACTGAATCATTATTACAAGAATTGAAAAGGAAACTTGATGAGGAACAAAATAAAAGAACAAAAGAGATGAACAATAACCAACAACATAATGATAAAATAAATTCCCTCGAAAAACAGGTAAATTTATTTATCATCATTAATTTTGTTTTGTTTGGTTTATAGCTTTTTTATATTTTTAGATGACCGAGCTACACGAAAAACTCAAAGTAGAAACAGATACTTGTACTAAACTTCGTAAGCAAGCAGCAGAATTGGGAGTTGCCAAAGCAGCTAATGAACGTATGGCTGTTGAACTCCAAACAATGTTAACTACTTTGCAACTAAATCGGGACACATTACATGAAGAATTAGCAACATTACAAGGTCAATTATCTCAAGAAAAAAGTTCACTGCGAGATTTACAACTGGAACTTGAAGGTAAACTATTAAAGATAGCTTGTACTTATTAGATAATATAAAATAATGTGAAATTAATAATGATTGTTATTTTTGTGTTATAGATTCATAATATATATTATATTATAATTTTATATATTAATGTATATTATATATATTTTTTTAACTTTCATTTACAAAAGACATAAACTAAAAATAGTATTGTTACTTCATGCATAGAAAAACTTTTTTTTTTATTGAATATGACTTTAAGTATTACAGGCAGGCTATTTTTTGTTACAAACATATTGTACATTTCCATTTGAACAGTTAAGATTTTCAAAAGTCATTTGTACCTATATTCTATAAAATGCAAATTATTGTGTATTATTTGATTATAATTGATTTATTTTATTCAACTAATTTGGTACTTAAGATTTTTTTAAGAATATGAGATTACAAATAAAGATCTAAATATTCCGTCGCTCTCACAACTAACAGAGTCCCACTACGTCTCCTTCCACTCCAAGTTAATCCAACACCACAATCCTTTAATAAACCGTCTATCTTCTCTAACAATCCATGACAACCCTGACAACCAAGTTATGTAGTGTAAGTTAAAAATTTAACTATAAATAATGGTTTTTAGAAATATAGGAAGTGACTTATTTAAATATATATAGAGATATAAAGAGTTTAAAAAATATTTCCTAGTTAAGTTTAAATAATGTGATAGAAAAATATATTTATTTTTCAATTTTTAATGAAAACTAAAAATTGCTATGTATTACCATTATGTAATTTTAAGCTAAATTACCTGGTTTAATATTTGATTTATCTTTATGAATTATATAATTGGTTTTAAGTTTTTGAATATTCATCAAATCATTTTTTAAGGTCGTTTGCAAGCCTGTCAAGCTGATCTTGTGCGCTCTAAATTGAGAGAACAAAAATTAAGTGAAGACAATAGACAACTTGGAGAAAGAACATCAGTATTAGAAAAAGAATGTGCATCTTTAGTGTTAGAATTGAAAACTGCTCAAAATAGATATCAACAAGAAGTGAGAGCTCACGAAGAAACAGAAAAAAGCCGATTAGTGAATAATGAGCAGGCTAATCTTGAAATAGTAAAAGGTATGTGTTTATATTTTTTAAATTTACTTTAATAAAAATAATTAAATTTTTTTTATGAAGTTCTACTAAATTCTTTATTGATATAGTAACATATAGTTACTTACTACTTAGTATTTTTTTTAAGATTTTCAATTTTTGAAATTCTTTAAAAATTGGATAAATTTACCAAAAAAATAATTAATATTTATACAATTGATGTAATGTTATATACTTATAACAAGTATTCAATAATGAATTTGTAAATAAATTAAAAACCATAAAAAAGTTGTATTATTTGTTAATTAAAATATTTTAACAATTGAGTTTTATTTTTGTACTTAAGCCATTTAGTTTTATTCTACTCATGAATATTTATAAACAATTTTAACTAAAGAAAACCAAGAAGAGTTTGAATAATTTTGTTGTTTTTTTTTTTAATAATACTTGAATTATTGTTAATATTAGCTAAATCTATTCATTTTGTTTTCATGCTTTAGTTAAAATGGATTATATATTTAAAGGTAAAAATAGTTCATATAAATATATTGATAAGTAGACAATTTTTTAAATCATATTATCAATAATATTTTTTCAGCACTTCAAACTAAACTAAGTGAAGAAAAAAGTGCCAGACAAAAAGCTGACTCTCTTACTCAAGAAAAAGAACGACAGATATCAATGCTTTCTGTTGATTATCGTCAAATACAACAGAGACTTCAAAAACTTGAAGGTGAACATCGACAAGAAGTGGAAAAAGTACGCTATTAAGTTTAAAAATTAACTTTTATATTGTTTTTACATAATTTGTTGATCATTTTAGAGCAAAGCATTACATGTTCAAATTGATCAAGAATTAACAAAAAAATCTGCTTTGCAATCTGAATTGGGTGTGCACATATCTGAAGCAACACAATTACGTGCTCGAGAAGCACAACTATTGCGAGAAGTCACTTTATTAAGAGAAAATAAACGTGCTATTGAAGAAGAACTACATAAATTAAAGACTGAACACTCGGTGACTGATTTACAGATGAAAGAACTACAAGACCAATTAGAAGCAGAACAATACTTTTCAGTAAATCTTTGTGTATATCTAGTAAATAATAAAATTTGACTAACATCAATATTATGTTGAATATTTCTTAGACTTTGTACAAAACTCAAGCTGCTGAACTTCGTGAAGAAGTGGAGGATAGAGGAAAGGGCGCTGCCGAGTTGGAAGAAGAACGTGGCTCATTAGCTCATCAATTACAAATAGCATTAGCTAGAGCTGATAGTGAAGCACTTGCCAGATCTATTGCTGAAGAAACTATTATAGATCTTGATAAGGAAAAGACAATGAGAGAGCTAGAACTTAGAGACAGTCAAAATCGACATCGCAATGACTTGGAATCAAAAGAATTTACTCTTAATAATGTAAGTTATAAAAAAATATATTATTTATAATAAACTAAAGTAAACTATTTTGTAGTTGAGAGAAGTAGAAAATGAATTAAAGAAAAAAATGGAGCAATTGATTAAAGATAATGAAGAGTTGAAAACTCAGTTAACTATAATTCAAGAAGGTAAAATATATTGTTTGATGTTGATATATTATTATTATTCATCATGTTTATATTAAATATCCATTTTTCTATATAACACTAATATATCAATGTACAAAATTATATTTCATAGAAAGTAAAAAAAATTTCATTGAGGAACTTGAAAAGCTTAGAAAACAACTCAAACAAGAACAGCTGTTGAAAGCTCAAGCTGTTAATAAACTAGCTGAGATCATGAATCGTAAAGATAACACAACTAAAGGAAAGAGTAAAGTATCGTCCGCCGATTTACGTAGAAAGGAGAAAGAATGTCGAAAATTACAACAAGAATTGACACAGGTATATAACAAATTGAGGAAATTAATAAAGTAATATTGATGTAATATATAACTATATTGATGATTTCATAAATTGACTTGAGTAATATTTAGATACAAAAAAATTAAAAAAAAATTATAATATTTATAACATTTTGGTATAAATACTACATATTAATATAAAACTGACAGTTACGAGTAAGTTTTAAGTTTTTAAATATAATAGTTTTATTTTGAATGTAAGAATATTTCTTTAAGACAATATTATACCCACATATGTTGTCTCGGTTTTATTAATGTATGTCATAAAAAAAGTGTATTCAGCAGAACACATTTTATATTATTAGTTTTAATATTGGAGTCAATTTACTTATTGTCAAATTTAAAAGTAAGAATATTATCTGAGACATCTCATATTCTTTTATTGATATTATCATTTTAATGTCAGTTATACCTATGAAAAATATAGCAACTTTAAATGTGCATAACTCACTTTAAGACAGACAACACATATAGGTATAACGTCCTCTTAACTACTACAGAATTTTCTTAATCATAGTTTTTGTTTATTTTCAATTCTCAGATTTACTGAATATATAAATGAAACATTACACATATTTAGATTTTAAATAGAAAAAAACTGGTGGTGCTTTCATAAATCATGTATTAATGTGTTCTATATTTCTCCCTCGTTAGATAATTTTTGAATATGGATTTTTAATTAGTAACCCATTACGTGATTGTTTCATTATAAAACCAAAATGACTCCAACAGGTTCAGATAGCAATTTATTCATTTATCCATTTTATTCTGATAAAATAATTTGCTGAATTCTAAAATTAAATTTTTTTGTGTTGGTAAACCAAATGTTCTGACATTTTATAAGTATCAAATTTCTATATTTTCAATATCTTATGTTATGAATTTCATTATTAATAGACATTGGATATTTATATTACTTTCATAAACATAAATACTAAGTATAATATAAAGTATATTATACGTATTTAAAAAATTAATTATATTTATTAGGAACGAGAGAAATACAATCAAGAAG
This sequence comes from Rhopalosiphum nymphaeae, assembly GCA_036289425.1. Taxonomy (NCBI): domain Eukaryota; kingdom Metazoa; phylum Arthropoda; class Insecta; order Hemiptera; family Aphididae; genus Rhopalosiphum; species Rhopalosiphum nymphaeae. The sequence continues at coordinate 8,113,129 of JAZAQC010000007.1, read as the reverse complement.
TTACAAAGTGGCAGAAAGAACTTCAAGAACTTCAATCACAAGTAGTAGACGAGAATGCTAGTAAACTAAGACTTCAAATGGAACTTGATTCAAAAGATTCAGAAATTGAACAGCTTCAAGGAAAATTAACCAATTTGGGTAGTGAGACAGCATCACTAAGTAGTGCTGACAATGATGACACTGATATATATACTCAAGGTTTGACTTATACTTACACATAATATTATTAAGTTTTAATTTAAAAAAAAAATTACTCAATCTTGAATAAATGAATTTTTTGTAGAATCCAGATTAGAAGGCTGGTTATCAGTTCCAAATAAACAAAACATAAGACGACATGGTTGGAAAAAACAATATGTTGTAGTATCATCAAAGAAAATATTTTTCTACAATTCTGAAAGTGACAAACAAAATACTGATCCCATATTAATTATAAATTTGAAGTAAGCTATAACAGTTTACAAACTTGGTATTGTATATGTTTTTATTGTTTGTCAAATTTTATTTTCTAGTAAAGTGTTTCATGTACGATCTGTAACTCAAGGTGATGTTATTCGAGCAGATGCTAAAGACATCCCCAGAATATTTCAAGTATGTTAAATGTTATATAATGTATTATATTTAAACTTTCTATTTATTATTGAAAATAATTATCATAAAAAAAGAAAACTAACATTGGCCTATTATATGACTATATTAAATTGTATTTTTTTTTTATTTTTTTTTTTTTTTTTTAGCTTTTGTATGCAGGTGAAGGTGAAGCTAGAAGACCTAATGAATCTGGTCCAGAACATCTATCAAGAAGTACAAGTGTTACAAGCACTGTGGATGAGAAGCCCGGTACAATTACATTAAAAGGACATGAATTTGTTCAAATATCGTTCCACATGCCAACAAATTGTGAAGTATGTCCCAAACCATTGTCAAATGTTTTTAGACCTCCACCAGCATTAGAATGTAGAAGTAAGTAGAATTACTTAAAAATGTCAGTAACAATATCAATGTAAATGTATTCATTGTATTTTTATGATAGGCTGCAGAATTAAAGTTCACAAAGAACATCTTGAGCGCAAAGAAGATGCGATTGCACCATGCAAGTTGCATAATGATCCAACATCTGCTAAGGAGCTGTTGATCCTGGCGCCTAGTCGTGATGATCAAAAATTGTGGGTGCAGAGATTAAGTAAAAAAATCCAAAAGTGTGGATACAAAGCTAATACTAATTTAGATGGTTCTAAAATATCGCCAAGGTTAATTTCATTGTTAAATCATATTTGTTAATTTTTATCGCAAAAAGAGTGATTTTATACAATGATATTTAATTACTTTACAGAGAATCAACTCGATCCACATTAAAACTCTATTCTGGAAGTTCAGTACACCAGAGATCTGCAACGTTACCATCCAACATTTCTAAATAAACATACAAAAAAAAAAAAAAGCTACAAATGGTAAAGTGTTTATTCAACAGTTAGCAGTGAGTGTTTTTATATTTCTAACAATTAGTGTTGCTATTATTTAAACAATAACAGAAAGAATTACATTTAAAAAAATGCTATCATTTTTTCTAGTTAAGGTTATTTATAATATTTCATCCTAATATTATTTATGCATATTTGTTGATCTAATGAATACTAACATTTAAATTGTCATATTAGGATTCAATCTTCAATCAAACACCCATGTACATTTAAAAGAAAAGTGGATTAATGGATCACAAGGTATTATATACATATATGTATAAACATATAAACATAAATAATTACAACGAAAATGTTTTATAAAATCACAGTTAGGTTAATTGAACACCAATTAGTTCACAATTTAAGAACCATTTTTAAAATGTTGATTTCCATCAATATTTTTTAATTGATTCGCATAGGTTATAAGTTTATTATTATTTTCAATGTGTAACTCGCAATGACTGATTATGTATTTATAAAAACCTCTGTATTTTACGTTTAATAATTTCGATAGCTGAGAAAATTTGTTGTTTAGTTATACTTATTAAGAAACAGAATTTGTATTATGTAATAACACTTATACATAATTATTGCATATTCATTATGAACTTTAGTTTATTTTGTTTTTTCAATTGATAAGATTAAATTTCTACATTGTTGGCTTTCTGTACTTTAGTTTTTTATATTAACAATCTTTATACTCGTTAGTCTTTAATTATTATTTTTGAATGGTATTTCTCATACAGTTTAAATCTAAAAAATGTAACTGTTAAAATAACGTAAAAGTAAACGTTTTTTAAGTATCATGTAGCAATAAGCATTCATTTTTTAAATTTGTTTTAAATACAAAGACGCATGACAGACTGCTAAATGTTTTTTTAAATATTTTTTAACATTTCAAACAATCGATTTTCTCAGAATCAAATCATTGTTTGTATGTGATTGCCAAAGTTTTTATTTAGGGATTCTTTTTATTTTTCTTAAACTTTTAGTTGTTTGTCACTATTATGTCATATGTTACCCATTGCGTGAAGTATCTTAAGTATTATTATATGTAATGTGTATTATGTAATTTATTTTATTGGCATATTTAACAATATTTTTTTTGTTGTCATTTTATTTTTAATGATTGTGTATTTTAATAAATAATATTTATACTGAAATAATAAAAACGAAATACCATAAATATCAGTCAAAGTCCAAAAATACAAAGTTATGTTATACAGATTTGTGGGTCATGGTAATTTCTATAATAGGGAAACTGATAAGAATTACAGATCCACTTTCATATTAGTCCTACTCTATTGTACCTCTCTACCTAATATTTGCTATTAGGTAACTCAAAAAATTAGTTATAAAATAAAATGTTTAAGAATGTTGAATATATCAATTTTGTCAGTTTTGTCTATTTAATTATTTAAAATGTAATTTTCTGACGAAATAATTATGTTTACATAATTGTATCACTTGAAACTATTGTACTCCTAAAATCATCTGGTTGATATCCCGAATTAATATTTTAACATTTATTATTTCATTGTACGTTTTCTAAAATTTTGTGTTATTTGGCTTGTATTTCATAGTTGAAACATAAGTAAATCAAAGCAATAAATTATTTTAATAATGTAATGTAACAAACACGTTTTAAATTTAAATGTATAGTTTTTTTGTACTTATATTAAACAACGAAATAAAAAATTAATTGCTCAATCAAATACTCGAATACTTCACTAAATTATTGATGTAATTTGAAATTATATTATATTGATCCAGAGAGTTGTGATAAACTCCTTGGATAGGGATCATAATATACACAAGAAAAATTGTTTGTTTATATTTTTATTTTTTGCAAGCCATTCATATGATGTTTTATTGCACTACTTACTATAATTCAACTTAACGTTTTAATGTTGTGATATAAAAAGTGTTTGATTAAAAATCAGTCATAAGTAAAACTAATATTCTTTCAAAAAGTCTGAAAACAATATTATTTCCATTTATCAAGTGAATCCTAATAGCTAATATATTGCACACTGTTCCTAAACTATTCTATACATAGTACAAAACACACAAAATCATAGTGCTTTATTTTTAATATTCAATTTTTTTAGTGTACCAACTTAATCATATTTAACAAAAATAATAATGATTATCTAAATGTAGGACTTTTTGCTCTCATTCAATAACCCATAATAAAATATTTTACATCTTCTAACCCACCTGCACTCAAAAATGTTTAATATAATTAATGTATACTATGTTAAATTGAATTAGCAATTATCATTAACTAAAACAAACAACTACCAATATGGATCCAAATCAAATAATTATAAGTATATATCATAATATGTATTATAACTTAGGTATAACTAAATACAAAATAAGTTAAAAATAACTGTTACTGGGAGCAAATGTCCTCATAATGTATTTTGCATTGCTATACTTTTGATAAAATAGGAAAATTAATGTTATTCTTCTAAAATCTAGTAGTATGATATATCTACTGTTATTACAATAAGCTCAACAAATATTTTTATCATTAGCTTAAAAATATTAGTAAGAAAGCAATTAAAAACAAATTTTTATAAGTTTTTAGTGTAGTATATAAGCATTTATGTTTATGATTATTATTTATTATTATTATTATTACAAATGATAAAAGTTAATGCTATTGATGCAGACTTTACCTAAAATAAAAAAAAACCATGCATTTTAATTATGTATTTATTTTTATTTTTTGGTGCGTGTGAAATTGAAATAATTTTACCAATTGGTCGATTTGTTTTAATTTAGTATACATATAACTTTGCGATTATTGCTTACATTAAAATAGTAACATAATAACTTATTATATGTGTACAACATAAATTTATTAATATTTAACTTTGTCATATTATAAATGTCGAATAAAATATTTATATATTATACCTACATTTTCATTTATATAGTAGTTATATTATTAATATTGCAATTGTTGAACCTGATATGTATTTAGCAGAATAACATTGAAATATAACGTATTATAATGAAACGGAGGCATTCTTAAGATAATTTTTAAGTACCCCCATTCAAAGAATGTGTACCAATGGCTATGGAATACATTGTTTACTCTGTGATTGTTTTATTAAACGTTTTACTCGATTTTTTTTTTTTTTTTTAGTCTAAATTTTATTGTATAATTTTTTTTTTTCATAGTGTTTAAATTCTAGCATTTTAAGTTGAAGACTTATATTGTATTATGATGATTAAAACAACATTTTAACATAACATTGTTATACAATACTGTTATTTTACATATGCTGCACTTTATGCGCTTTTAGTAATATTTATAAGTATTATAAGATCATCATTTGTTGTGTTTACATATTATGTTAACTACATATATTATATGTTTAACATTTATTGTAATTGTAAAATTAAACTATTATACAATTTGTAATAATAATAAGCATATGTAGCATATTATGTAATGTGCTTGCGCATAATATATATATATTAATAATAATAATTATAAAATAATCATGATAATAACAATAGTTTATGGACAATTGAACAAAAAGCAAATGTTTATGTAATAGTATTATTATCGAGATGAACTTAAAATAAACATATTTGCTTCAACCAATGTATAATTCTTTTATAAAACCATTATGCACATATTATAATCTAAAGTTAACTAATTTAAAAATAAAAGTAAAATTATCATTTTGGACAGTAAATTAAATAGAATGTTGTAATTTAAATAAAAAATAAAAGGTAAAATTATATTAAGTTAAAGTGTAAAAATTCTAATTAAACTTTTAGCCTAGTTTTAGTAGAAAATAAAGCTTTTAAGACGCCTAAACATTAAAGAATATTTGTGAAAACAAATGTACATTAATCAAACAAACTGTACGAATAGTGTGACTAAGGATTGTAAAATGTATTTATCAATTTACTCGACGAGGTGTCTTGACCACCTGTTGTTGACTTTGAATTTTCAATTTTAATGCTTCTCTTTTCTGAAAAATCATGTTAACACATTAGTAATATATCATATTAATGTTACAATTACAGCTGCATTATTGTTTAAATAAATTAATATTTATTATATGTGTGGGAAATTAGAACAGTTGTCGTTTTAACACATGAACTTAAGAATCGAGGAAATAAACATTTTTCAATATCAATCTATAATTGATTATAAATTATAATTTAGCAAAATATTTTGTAATTAATTATTTAATGGTATGATAAATCGATAAATGACAAAAGTCCTTTTGTATAAATATTAACTTATAAGAGATGACATTGTTCTGCAACAAATAAATTTATAGGTAGGCTATATAAAGATTTTTGACAATAAATCTCAATTAAACAATAAAATATAATTAATACAACATTACAATTAATAGTCTGTTAGTCACCATTTGTCAACATTTTCTACTTTTGGATATCAAAAAACAATGTATGTCATTGGCTACAATAATATAATATAGGAAAAAAATTATCAAATATATAACGAATTTACATTAGTCAATTGGTTGTATTGGTGTTTGAGTAGTTCCAAATGTTTCACTCTTTGTCCGAAACCTTGTTGTTCAAATTGATTTGCTAATTTGCTAGGCGAACGTTTCATAGCGTTTAAATTGTCGTCAAGAAAAGCTCTTTTCCTCTTTAAGTCTTCGTAACGAATTTTGTATGCTTCCAGTTGAGTTTTCACACTGTCCGTTTTCTCGAGAAGTCTTTGTTTTTTCTCTTTTTTCCTAAAACAAAATTTCGAACATTTAATACTTTTTTATATAACATACATAATATTATAAACCGTTTGAGTAGGTGTAAGGTATTTGCATTCTATTTTTAAATATATTTTACAGAGCCTAAAATAATATGATATTAGGCATTACATTAAAAAATAATATAAATTAATATAATTATTTATTATACATTTGATTGGAAAATATAGAATTAATTTCCTATAAAAATGTATAAATAATTTGGTAATATTATTTAGATCTATTAATTGATTTTCTACTGAAAGAATTTTCCTCTACTTCAGAATAAACTACATACTGTTGCAAACCGTTTGACGGAAAATTTAATTCAGAATTTTTTGCACTAAATAATCGTATTAATTTAAAAATAGGTCCAATGTGAAACCATCTTATTCAAAACAAAAAAGCATACTAAAGTTAAGAAAAATAGTGGCAAAGGATAAATTAATTAATGATCAAAATAAATGAAAAAATTGAATGACTGTAAAATTTTGCGTTTACAATTAATAAGCACTATAATTATTATATTATAAACACATTAATTTTTTTTTTTTATTGTTTGTTTTAATTAAATTTAACTTACTTGAGATTGGGATAGACTAAATTATACACTTATTTTATTAGTACCTATCTTAAAACATATTTATTACTATAACATAGTCTAATGCTAATAGGTACTTGTGTTTTGTATGTAGTTTGAATTAGATGCAACACTACACATGTGTTAAACTGTGAATCGTTTGTCGATTTAAAATACAATAAATATTTAGTGGCTAGTTGTAAAAATGCTAACATAGTTTTATTATTAAAATGAAATTGAATCGAAACCAAATTGATAATGAATACCACGGCATACCGATTATAGACCACTGGCATAGGTACTATAATTTGATAATAGGAACCCACCATAAGACGTCCATTTAATTTGTTTTAAAATGAGTATCTTATGCCTGTATCATATTTTTAATTTTATAAATGAACATAATTAATATCAATAGACAATAAGTATTGATATTTGAAAAAAGTAGGGTCTTGAAATCGTAATTGGGTTTCTCGTATATATTTAGAATAATGAGCAGGAACCCTCCCGATATCTACCCACCCGAGTCGTATCTCGTATTATGTCTGATATAATATGTGAAGAAAAAGAGATAGGCTAGTAGATACCGCTCTCCTACACAATAAGTGTTGAGTGGGTTATTGTAATGGATGTGTTTGATTTGAATTCGACGATGCATCATTCAATCATTGTATTTATACGAAAACGGTTGAAAATACTTTCTAGGCAATCAGCCTACATGATATTGCTAAAACATTGCATTTAATAGGTATATTATTAATATTTAATTATCATAACAGTGTGAATGAGTTTATGATATAAAACCATAAATAATATGTACTATCTTTATTCTTAATTGATCAGTGATCTACATATTTTCAAAACATTATTACGTAGGTATAAACACTACTGTAACATTCATTATATAGGCACGTAAACGTTTCAGGAGCCAACGAAAACTTTTTTGAATTATAACGAAATTATTGATATCATTAAAAAAAGCAATTTTGTCAAAATTTAAACTTAAATGTCTATAAAAAATAATTGTGTTTTATACTTTTTAAATTTTTTTTGTTTCATTATGAAATACTTGTGACGAATGTGTATTAAATTTTCAAACCTTAACTATAAAACTTAAAAATTTTATAAATACTCATAATTTATAAATTGACGTGATTATGACAAATTGTATAAATATTTGAACTTCAAATTCGTTTAAAAAAAATAGTGCCTTTATATTTTTAATATTTCTATAGTTCTATACAGATATAAAAACAACTTACATGTGAATATGTGATATTGTATTACATTTTAAAACAATTTTGACATAATCACATAACGAATGATTTTTAATTAATAGTTAACATTTAAAAATTGATTAAAAGAGTCGAGACATTTTGAAAATTATACAATTTATAAAAAAATTATAAAAAGTTTTTATGGTTATACGTTTTTAAATAATATCAATACAAAGCAATCAATTTTGTCAAAAACTGATTTCTCGTTAAAGTTTCTGTTTTTTTTTTTTAAATTTTTTCCAATAATTTTATCTCGTTTTAATTTTTTTTCAATCATGGTACCGATTATATCCGAGTGACTTGAAAAAAATCTGATTTCTTTCTGATCAAATCAATATGTGTATTCCTAGACACTAAATAATTATCGTCAATAATCGGGCGATTTTTCTCATAAAGTCGAATAAATTAATAAAACAAAAATATAATCGTATATCGTACGAAAAACATCAAATTATAAGTTTTGTATATTTTTTTCGATTTTTTAAAAAATAAATCGAATGTTTTTACTTACTCTTAATACTTTTCTATAACTATTTAAATTTCCGCACTTAAAATTGTATTAAACCAGGCTGTAGCTTGTTCTAGGGCCTTACGCGACGAGGTATTTAATTTTTGCAAATATTAGCCCTATTTATGTCTAGCTCGGAATAAGCGGAACAAATAAAAATGCCAAAATCATTTCGAGGCGTACACAAGGGTACAACGATTTTACTAAATCGGCTGGGCATCGGGAGGATGTACGCCTCGCTTAAAAACAATTACGAGCAGGCGCCTACTTGGAAATCTTGGCCTTCAGCTGTCCGATCTTGTGCAGTTCCGCGCCGATTTGCCGTTCGTCGACGGCCAGCATGCGGCCGAACTCCAAGTTTCTGATCTGCTGCGCCGTGATCTGTTCGGCGACCGCGCAGAAGTCGTCCAGCACCACCGACCGGCACTTATTGACCGACTGGTCCGCGTCCAGCGCCGTGCACACGGCCACCGCGTCGCACAGGCTGGTCTGCAGCGTTCCCGTCTGTTCTTCGAGCGCACGCGCCGCCGTCTCCAGCGTCCGGTTGTACTCGGACACGGACTTGACGGCGCGCCACAGCGTCAGCAGCTCGTCAGTTCGCGAACGACAAGCGTGCCCGCGGAGCCGTCGGAAGATCGTTAGGGCGGCGGCGTCGTCGTCCTCGTCGTTTCGCCCGTCGCAGTCATCGTCGATGTCGTCCGGCCAGTTGCAGCCACTGCGGCCGGGCAGCGAGACGGCGTCGGTACCCGTGTCCTCGCACAATGACCGAAACCGGTCTTGCGACCCGGCGCGTTCCGCGCTATCGGAGAACCCGAAGAACCGCCTCTTGCGGTCCTCATACTCGCCGTGGGCCCGTTCCACGTCCACGCGGAGCGCGTTCACGGTGTCGTCCACGCCGGCCCGCATCCGCTCTAGGCCGTCCAACAACTCCGCCTTGGCCCCGTCCAGCTGGTCTAGCTCGCGCATGTAACGCGTCAAGCCGTCCACGTACTCCCATCTGTGCGACCGTTCCCGGGCGATGGCCTTCTGCAGCGTCCGCACGCCCGAGTGCAACACCCGTCCGGTGCACACGGTGTCGGTGCACATGAGTTTCAGCTGTTCGCCGTTGACGGGATCGAGAAAACTGAAAATCACGGGAACCAACTCAATGAGTAAACCGAATTGCACTTAATCGTGCGATTATGTAGTCAAACACAATTTGCTCGAGATAGAAAAAAATAGCGTTCGGAATGCATTCGCAGTTTTAAAATAGTTAATATTTTAATTGAACTCCGATCATTGAAAACTATTTCAATTCTTATAAAATAATTGTATATAAATAAAGCTGCAATTTAAAATACGAAATCGAATACTTATGCATAACTGCTCTGCTGTAAGTATCGAGTATATCTTGACATTGAGTAATTAATATTACATTTTAAATCAGTGATAAATCCGATAAAAACGATTTTGAATGAAGACGATCTAACTTTTTGGTATCCAAGATTAACAAAATTATTTACTATTTTAATAATAATATTAAAATTTTAATAAATATTCGTGTTTTAGATTTTGAATAGAGCGATAAATGTATTGATTTTACAATGATGTATATTTTGTTTTTTTCTATTTGTCATCACCTTTTTTAGAGCAAGAAAAATGGTAAAATTTTCAACTTTGGAAGTCCGGAATTGTTTTTAGTAGTAAATTGGATCTAACTAGAACTTTGGTGTATCAAAAGTAAAATATTCCTAGTTCTTTTTTGAAATAACTGAGAAAAACTAGAAATTTTCACCAATTGTTTAAATTAACATTTCCTATATATGATACAAACATTTTCACTAGGTCAAAAAACTTAAAAAAATAATATAAGGTTCCTCATAAGTAATTCATACTTCTTTTTTTAAAGACATTTTAATTCACATTTGGACAATAAATTAGATATTTAAACAAAAATAACAATTTTAGTTATTTCTTTGTTTTAAAAATAATATTTGTAGTCACTTGAAGTTTTTAACATATATTATGTTTATATATAAAATTGCATTTTTAAGTTCAATGTTTTCGAAAAAAAAAAATTCATCCTATTGCATTACTAATAGTAATATAAATTACTTTAATAGCAATATACACCGGTATCAGAATCGTTATTCATATACAATGATTTATCATTATTAAAATTTAATATTAATACATATCTACTCGTATATTACAGTGACTATAAGTGACTTTCTAAAGGACGAGGTAAACTTGACACCTTCTATACAGAAGAGTGATTACATTTACTTTCCCGTTTTTTACTATATGACTATAATTTTACTATGAACAAAATAATAAAATATCTACAAATTGGGGAAAGGAAATGTTACTTTATAATTAAAATAATAGTATAATAGTTCAGCATACCATACTTAAATAGATAAATGACCGATTTTTCCTTGTAAAAAAAAAATTATTTAAGAGTAAAAAAAGTAATTGTTTAGCTATTTAGTTGGTTGAAAATAGTGTCAAATGGATATACTTGTTAATGTACATTTTTTGACATTCAAATTTTAAATACCAAAATACAGCTCCTCCAATTGATATTTATTTTAAACTAATCGCAGCTTTCCCACTAATTTAAATAATATACATAATATAAATTAGTACGAAAATAATGTGCATATTGTATAGAACAGTAATATTCATTTAGGTAATTGAGTAATTACTAATTTATATAAATTCATTAAGTCCTAAACTAGACAAAAAACTGTGGGCAATGACAAACGTGCAGTGACATATCTCAAGTACGATTATTACTATTTTAAAGAAGCCAAATAATATTATATTATTTTCGATCGATATTTACTTGATTTCGTAATTTTCCTTCCTTGTGATGAGCATACGTTTAAATTGCGTAATTTCTCTTAACAGTTCCTTCGACAAACTCAATTTCTTCCTTCTGTTGTTGGTCTAAACAAAAATCCTTGTATATAAGCCTTTATAGATACAAAAATAAACAAAACTATTGATTTCTTCTGAATCTATTGTAGTATCTTACGGTATAAATTGAATTGGCATCGATTGGCCCGAATACAATGGGGCTCAGTTGTTTGGACATCTTGGACGTGTTCACGATCTTAAATTATAGCACGTTCTCGACTGTAAAATATAATTTATAAATAAAATACATTTTTTTTTTTTTAATTTATGACAAAATATTCAGAACAATGCATCTATAATAAGTACGTGCACACAAAAATCCTTGTGTTATTATACACCATGTATCATGTTCTCATGATGCGTTAAAATTTTAAATCGTATAATAATAACTTAATTATTACGAATAACTAATTACCATTAAGTAGGTATAGGATTCAAATTCATTAGTAAGTTTTTTTTGCAGAATTAATTTACAAGTTTGATTAGAATTATGCGCGAATCCATCTTTTACGCTAATTCAAATGATTTATTTTTTACTTTGCATATTATATTATAAATATAAACACGAAAAATACATATTTCATGGTATATTAGAATTAAAGCAGCGTAAAAGGCTAGATGCCTAGTCATCCTTCTATAGTTTTAATTTAATGTATAATCAGTGATTTTGTCTTTAAAAAAAAAAATTAAATGAAAAATGTACTATAAATGCTTTTGATATTTTATTTAGAAGTAAGTCAAATAGTTTGAATGAACTCGATTATTTTTGTACATTTTATACATAAACGTTAAAAAAAAAAAAACATAAAATTGTATCATAATTTTTTTCAATGAAATATAATATAATTCGTGTGTATTAGATTACAGTATATACAATCAAAATTATTCACAATCAATATTTTAATTTTATTTATCCTCTCGGTTAGAATTTAAGCTGAATTTGTGATTAAAGACAAAAAAAGCATTAAACAAAATGTTATCAGAAGGCCTCGAAAACGATAATATGTCAATATATACTGAAATTTACACTTTATATTACAGCGGTTGACGACGCCAATAATATTGTAATAATAATTTATAATTGTAATATGTTTCTATGTTAGGAAATGCCAGATTGAGTCCGATGCGTCGACCGTCGCTTACAAACGTACAACAAATTGTGTGCTGTTGACTGTTGTTAACTTTAATATTAGAGCGAATTGAAGTATTATCAAACTTATAGATTTTATTGGATTATTTAGTTACCTCATGAGTTTTTATTTATGTTCTAATTAAGTTTTGAAATTGTACGTCTGTAAGACAACGGAGACATCATGTGAGGTTTCGACGTCTTCTTAAATATTAAACAGATGATCAGTTTTGTTCGTATAAGTACTCACCTCGTTTTGCAGCTATATCCGCGCAACGGCTGGATCTATAACTGTTGGCGCGTGTTGCACTTTCGACCGGCCGTTTTTAAGAATGGATAAAACACCGTCAAAAGTCTACGCGCACGTGTATAAGTACAATTTCAAAGCCGAACGAATCAGCACGTAGTGTCAGTGTATCTAATAATTTCAGTATAATCTGCGATTACACTGTTGTAGGTTAAGCGACCGAAATGCCGAAAAAAAAAAAATAACGCCGATCAACTTGTATAGTGACCGACCAGTGTAATAATCGTTTATTGGCTTATCGCCCAAGTACATGATATTAATTGAATTATCGTTAATGTGTGCGATATGCGTGTAGGTACTAAATATAAGTTCTGTAAAATAAATTATTATGACGACCGATAATCGGACGTACGGTCGCACTCATAGATTAAATAATTTGCTGATCGATAACGCACCACCGACGATGCCGGATTATTAATTGATCAAGGCACGGATTTCAATGCAGAGTACATTTTTTTTTTTTTTGATTCTCTACGACGGTGCATTCTAAGTAGGTACGCATTATTTATTTCGTGTAAAAAGCACTTTAAATGTAATATTTTATTGCTTTTGTGGTTATTATTATTATTATTATTATTATTATTATTAACTGCACGATTATAAGTAGGTGTACATGCCTATACATGAGAATATGCTATTTAAATGTAATAAATAAATTGTAATAGACTCCCTACTTCCGCCATGATTTGCTTACAGTCTACAGAGATTAAGTATCAACGTATAACTTAAAAATAAAATGAATACGTATACATTTATAAAGTTGAATCAACGAAATAAACACAGTGGCGTAACTAAGGGGGTGATGTGGGTAATGAGTGTCTTATTACCCCCAGCCTCTTTTTATGTATTTTATTAACTGGTCAATAAAACTAAAAATATTATTAAAAAAATAAAAAATAAATATAATGTATGAATTGTTATAAATTATGAGGTGGTATATGTTTACTTGTCTTACTCTTTATAACTTGTTACAAATTTACAATATGAAATATCCATCACGCAATCACCCTGCGGATAAGAGAGGAAAATGAAGGCAATTCTAGAAGTCTCCGTGACATATTATAAGCGGCGCGAATACAAATGTACTGTGTAGTGATAGTGTACCTATACGTCGTCGTATTATAAATAGTATAATTGTATTAATAACTTACTAATAAGTATAATTTATAAGATTTAAATAACGACATGAATACTCATTTTGTCAATGTTTTTTTTCAATAAAAGTGTAAGGTATATTATTTTTTGTATGAACGTCTAGATTTTACGAAGCTATTGAATTGGCTCCCAAATTCAGGTGATTGATATTTTTACGTATTGAATTGACTCCAAGATTTACGCATTGAGTTGGCTAGCTCCCCTCAACATTTATTTTATAAATTCGTTGTTTATCAAAATTGTTTGAAAATAAATTTAACTATACATTAAAATAATTTAAAATACAAATATTACATTTTATAGTCATTTTCGTTGTTATAAATTCTCATATAAGCTATACATATTAGTTTAGTACATTTGAATCGTTTAAATGCTTACATTTAAAAAGTTTAATTTAAAATTATTTGCTATTAAAATAAATTCTTCCTTTTCATTACTCATTTTTTCGACCGAATTCATTTTATATTTAACTATGCAGTCACGAATTGTGACAAATTGCAATGAACTTCGGCGGATTGCGACGAACTGCGAGTACTGCATTTAATGATATCATTGAAATCTCTTATATTTAGGTAGTTCAATTGTATAAATACTACGATAGTTGTGACCGTTTAATGCGATACTGGATTAACGATTAGATAATTTCAAGCAGTTATCCGTTGCTGTGTCTCTAAAAATATTAAAGTCGCGTACTTTTTCAACTTTATATTTTGAAAACCACTTGTTAAAAATTATATAGAGAGCCAATTCAATTTTCGACGAGGTAAAGTACATAATATTGAAATCAAATGGTCACCAATTTTTATTATTATGATAAATATATGAAAACTATTATAACTGTCAAAATTACATATCATTCTATTCAATTGCAGTGGACTGTGATTTTTCCTAATTTTTTTTACAATTTATTTTTAACGAAATACCAAACTGATGTTATTCACATAAGTAGTTAATGGAAAATGAAAAATTTTTGTAACAAAACACAAATAAAATACAATATTTACCAAGTAAATATTGTATTTTAAGTAGGAACTTTTTATTGACTTTATTCATAAAGGTTAAAAAAGAAAAAAATATTATTTTAATACTTGAAAGAATTTTAAGGGGGCTTTTGGTCTAAGCAAACATCTACGCCTCCCCAAATTTCCAACGATATTTAAAATATCATACAAGATAAAAATTATCGTCGTTTACTCGTTTAAAACCCAACAACACTGTGTAAATGTCACATGTGTAATATGTTTTTACTCGTCTGTGTTTATTTTTTGTAAAAGCATTATAATACACGTATAATGTAAACATTAACCATTGTCTGAAACTGAACATATAATATATAATATGGTATAGTATTATTTATTAAGTATTGTAAACAGTGATGGCGTCTGCAGGGATGGAAATGGTGGAATCTATACCGAAACCAATCTAGAGCGACTCGAGCATTATATTATTGTTTAGTCGGGGCCCACCCAGATACGATGTCCATGGTAATAAAAAAAGGTATATAATATAATACTAACAACGCGCATTACGTGTAAAAAAAAGTTAGGTAGGTACTTACCGGATGACTATAGCTAGTAACAGTGACCGGGTGTTAGCACATGTTTCGCTTCACTCGTCCCGATACACGGGATACATCATATTATTTTGAAAGGCAAAAGCTGTAATATACGACTGAAAATTATTATGGATCTCAGTTTTTTTAGGGATATGCCACCGGTATTTAGTGTTTACAAATATTGTTCATCGAACGTTTTTTCTCTGAGTTTCGGGATGCGCATTACATAGTGACTATTCCCAGGACCGTCCTTAGAATTTTCAAGGCCCAAGGCAAAAATACTTTTAAAACCTTTTTATTGAACCTACATCGTTATTTTGATATAATTTTTAATATTTACTAATTATGTAAAACATACAATTTAAATGCTACGAAAATTAAACAATTTTTAAAACTAATTATACTACTTTTTTCAAACGCGAAGCCCCAAATTTAAGCAAAATGCGTGAGGCCCCGGGCCTGGGCCCTGCTCCCTCCCCTTAGGACTGCCCTGAGTCAATTTCAGTCCAGTGGACAGTGGTGTGTTTACAAAATTGTCATCAATAAGCCACTATTCCATCAAAATTTTAAGGGTGATGACCAATGGATGGTAAATTTAATAACAATTAGATGTGTAATATTTTGCTAAGACTAGAAAGATCAAAAATTTATGTAATATTATATAAATAAAAAAAAATTGATTTTATTTAAGAGTTTAACGAAAAGGAAATTGCAATAAGTACCTACGTTATAAGTATGTATAAATACTATAACGGAATGTAGATATTATGTTTTATTGTTCTGTAATAAATATAGACGTCTACATTTTAAGCTACGAAACCCTATCGTTAGGAAAAGATTATCCATATGTATTTTTGACTGTGTAAAGATATATAATGATATTATTACGAGAAATTTATTATATATTTATACTATCATACATTATAATGAGTAAGTATTTAAACATTAAAAAATTAAATTTTAGTAAGCTAATAATAACTAATTGATGTTTAAAATACTGAGATTTGAGTTCGGTATAATATTAATATATAGTATAATAAAGCAATAATTATTAAGAAAATTATCAATTACATGTGTTATGTGTAACAATATTAAAAACTCCATATAAAAAATACTACTATTCGCAATTTTGTTTTTTGTGTGGCGAGTTCTTGTGCGCTAACGTACAACGTACACTGACAAACTCATATACACTGCGGTAATTGTGGCTGTATATTATATTATGCGGGGATTTCGTAGATATCATTAATTTGAAATCATAAATTTAGGTAACTCAAGATAAAACTACTATTTTTATAACAAAAAATTTGACAACTAGATGGATTAATTAAGTATGGAGAAATATAAGGATTGAAGTATAGAGGTACATAAAATTCCCAAGTATAACAGATCGTAAATTCGTAATTTCATCAATCGTTTTTAAATTTAAATTATTATATTATAATATGACAAGGGATATTATTCAATGTAAAATACTTATTATTTCAGAAAATACTAACATTTTCTGAAATATTTCTCGTACCTATATAATTTTAAGTTGTTATTTTTATGTTTTTTTTTATTCTTTTGAATGAAAGTGTGCGTTTTTATTTTCATATTATGAAGCAGAATATTTTTAAGAGTATTTCAATCTAAACAAATCAAATTTTGGACAAGTAGTTTATTAATAATTATAGGAATTAAAAGTTTATTTGAAGAGAAGTAGTAAACGACCATTCTATAAGGATCCTTGTATTACTCCACACAAGAAAAAACTAATAAACAGTTATTCATTCAAAATTTAGTTTTTAAATATTAAAGTCTAGCTAATCTTGCACGGCGTTGCCTGTGGATTTAGCCCTCCTCAAACAAGTAAAATATATTTCATTATTAATTGTATTACAATAAAAGGTAAATGCTAAATTTCAAAAAAAAAATTTGAACAAGAAATAACATTTTAAATTTTTATCCCTTTCACGACTTTTGACTCATTTAGAAGTTTTTAAAAATCCTTTCTTAGTGACTCTCTATACATCTCATATATTAAAATTGCGAAACTATGGACCAAATTTCATACTTATTATTTCAGCTGTTCCAGCTAGATGATGATAAATTAATGATTCAGCTGAGACAGGACATGTTATTTTATATGTTTAATGATTATATTATGTTTATATAGATTCCAAAAATTATTCTGCCTTGGAATAAGAAATTAAAAATGTATGTTTAAAAAATAATTAATGAATGTTTACATTAGTTGAATCATCCGGTATACTATATAGTATAATTATATTTATAGAAATCATATTTTTTTTTCAAATAAACTAAAAAGAAAACTGAACGATTTAATAGAAAGTCTTTAAAAAATTATAAATCGAGGAATAATCTCATAATTAAAATATTACCTTTATTTAAATAATATAATTTTGGAGTAATAATGTAATATTGTATTATTGTATATTTAAATAATAGCTATAATAAATTGGAATTTATTTTCAAACATTATAATTAATGAATAAGGTTAAGAATTAATAATTAAAATGAACAGTTAAAAATTGGTGGTTGGCGGAATCGATGCTATATTATATTATAGTATCTAATCATCTTTTTAACTTTATTTAGCTGTTTTTAGAGTAATTATTGATAAAAACACATACTTCGTTATACTGTATATTTTTATGTTTTCTATAAACATTATTTAAATAAAAAGGAGAAAAAAATATACTAATAAATAATAATATTGGGAAAATTATGTTACAAAATATATAAACATAGCAAAAATGTAAAACCTAAAAGTGATTTCCGAAGAAATATTGTTGAATTTCCTTTTGTATTTTGCATATGTGTGCTTGGTACTTCTTGCCACTTATTTTCAGTTGGGATTTAAATATTTATTTTTAAGTTTATTCAAAAATGTATTAAAATTGCCTATATCTAACCCCTTAAAAGTCGACAAGATGTTATCTTAATAATTTAATATATTTTAATTATTCATTTTAAATTATATAGTTTTAATTATTATAAAATAAGTTTTTTGTTATGATTTATTGAGTATTTATTTAAAATAACATAAACATTAATTTGGTCATTAACATTGTATAAATACCAAAAAGGTTTCTTATTTTTTTTACAAATATATTTTTCGACAAGTTGTTTGATTTAAACAGCATGTGAAACTGTAAATATACTGTGTGTTTGAACAGTAAATATAAAAAAATATTTTTATGTACTCGAATTCGGCGTAATAGCAAGACATAATGAAAATATATATATTAATAGGATGCCACAAACGCATTTTTGCATTAAAAATAATGCATTCGTATTTCAAATGCTACGAAGTAAGTCAGTAATGGTCGTAGACCCATAAGTAATACACTGTTTGAAATATGATATTGTTTATTATATTTTGTTGGAATCAGATATTTTAAATTGTAATTTAATTTCTGAAATATAAGTAAATTAGTATTTATAAAAGATCTTTTGTTATTACCATAATGCTCGCTTGTTAATACAATTTTCAGAAATTGATTTCCAACAAAACATAGAAAAAATTATAACCTTTCTGGCAGTATATTTTTTATTAGTCTGCGATCATTATTGACACCGTAACATTTGAAATACATAGAAGGATTTTCAAAATAAAAAAACGTATAATTTAGTCCGTCAACTGGATACAAAATAGAAACTGCTGGAATATAGTTGCGATAACGTCGGCGTCCACAATTCCGTATTGAGTCGTATTTCGTAAAATAATAATTATTATGTAATTTGGTTTTGGACCTGTGTTTATTATGCGGGGGTTTGCGAACAATTAACCATTATCAGACTACATCTTACGGCTTATTTAGATTTCAGTAAACAGTTTAGTTTCAATCGGTCATCAATGTATATTGTTTAAAACTATTATAACACTTATAACTTTAAAATTTGTTCACATTGGATTAATTATTTATTAAAAAATGAATGCCGAGAAGAAGCGGCTAGCACCGTCAAGTAAAATATCGCCTACTACACTGAAACCAGTCGAGAGGAAATGCCCATAATTCAAAATTATATAACATTATTTTTTATCACAATAAAATACTATAATATTATATTATTATCGTGTAATTACTTTACAGTGCTCTAGAAAGCAGAAGAATAGCGGACATATCTCACTTATTCGAGCAAATTAAAACCACCGTTTACGATTCAGCTATTGGATTTACTTTTATCGATATGCAATTTCAGTCAGAATGTAGAATCAGTTTTTATATTTAAGTGTAAAACGTGTGGTAAAAGTAGTTCAATTACGACGGGAATTGAATACGTTTCGCTAAACGTGTGGCGTCCTCTTAAATTTTAATTATAATAACTAGATAGGTACTAAATTATAATCGGTAATTTATACAGTTAAACGTATTTATAACTAAACCCATTCCTAACCTCTAATCAACTATGATTAAATATTAGGCAGTAGATATTTTAATATTCTTACGACGGTATCCAATGTGCTTAAATTGGCAAGAGAAATATAATTTAATATACAAGTAATACTATAATATTATATTATAATTTAATCGACATTAAATTGATTAATTATTTCTCTACTCTTTCTTGCAACTACAATGCAGCACTTTATATAACCTATGTCCTATATTAAGTACACTGTACTCGATATACGTACGACGTATGTACTTATATTTCATATTTCAGTCGATATGTATAATGCGTTGTTTGGACGCTTATTTACATTTTTTTTTTGCAATGTAGTCATTATGTATTCCTAAATTTAAACGCGTTGAACTTTGCTAGGCAATAACAATATAATTATTGGTTAATGGTTATGGTTTTATTTTGAACTCATAAATGATAAATCATTAACCATGAATAATTTAGTTCATTTTAAAATGTTTTTCTTCTCTTTTTTTGGCCGTATAGTGCCCGCCGTTGTATACTTATTTATAATTTATTCTATAAGTACGATATGCATAGGTATGCACTAATTTGTATAATATATTTGTATTATTATTATTATTAATATTATGACGACCTAATGTGATTATAGAAGTTCATAATTTACTGTGAGATGTAAATAATTCTTATCTGTTACCGTTCTTCTTAAAATAAGTTAGTTATCATAAAGCTCCAGTTTATTATAAGTATAATTTTAAATATCATAAGGATACAAGGATCTCGTGGCGTCTAATTGACTATGTTGGTATTTCATAGGTAGTAGCGGCAGAACGGTTTATAAAATTATAAAATAAATATACCTAGTATACTAGTGATTAGTGAAAACTGATAATGTTGAATGGTTCGGCTACATTATTCGACTTTAATATTCATTAAATTCTTTCTAATACTATATTTACTTGAATCTTGGCCTAAATGTTGGTGGTCACTGTATGTATGTATGGCTTTATCTCAGATGACAAAAAATTATCACAATTCATTTAAGTTGATATTATGTCTAAAAAAATAAAATATACATTCGCAGAATATGATCCTAATAAGTCCATCATAAATATACAAACTTTTTGTAAGACGATAATTATTGAACGAAAAATTGTTAGTCTTATTCTGCAGTTATATATTTTTGTAATAAGTATGGCGAGGGTAACATCTATAAGTTGGTATATTTTAGTGCAATATATAAACATATATTTTAGTATGATAATATATTGGTATTTAACTTAGGCACTTACTTACTCGAGTATATTTTATAAATATAAACATAATTACATAACGTTTCTACGGCTAAAGGGAGTTTGAAGTTTTGAACCTACACCAAAGGGCAAATGTAACAAACAATATTTCGTAAAATAAAACGTGTTATGAAAAATAACTTATATCCTATCCCCAACCCTACAAACTTGAACTTATAGGTACTTATTACTTAGTAATTATCTATTATTGTATTTGGTAATACAATAGTATTTATTAATATACGCAGGATAATTCTCCGCAGACAGTTCAACTAGTTCAGATTTAAGCGGAGCGATGAATGATGTGTTGGTTTTATGTGCCGTTTTATGTGTTTTTTAATTTTTATTTTGTATCTATCTGTTGTCATCACTTTTTGAAGCAATAAAACTATATACCAATTAACAATTAACTATTAAACATTTTAATAGGGTCTAATTGGTACTTTGAAAGATTTAAAGTAAAGTTGAAAACAAAAAGTTTTTTTTAAATATTCGGATAAAAATAGAAATATTTCAGGTTTAAATATCACTATAGTTATCAAAAAAATGAATTTTGTTTTTTCTTGAAGTTCTTGTACATAAATGAATAACAATAGAGAATTTCATAAAATTTATCTGATATATACATATATATTGTTTGCTACGTTCAAGGAATAATTTTCAAAATATTTTAACTCTTTTTAAACTATTAATAACATGAAGATGAATGCGTTAGTATGACTTATAAGTTAGTACACCAATAATATATTATAATATATATATATGAAATGTGCGATGTTTTTATCAAAAATTAATTCAACATACCATATTATTACTAATAATTATGTAAAAAAATTATAAAATATGATTGGAAATACAAGAAGCTGACACATCATTTCTGTTCAGAATCGTTTGTAGTATACTTATCATTAAATTCATAGCTTGCATATCCATCATCATAATGATGGTAATTTATTAATAGATATATGTAATTAGGTTTATGGGAAATCTACTGTTTAGCGAGGTGACTTTCCCAGTTTTTACTATAAATTGTTGGGTAAATATAAATTTGAGAGTTTTTTAAGTTTTTTTTCATAATTTAACTTTATGAATTAAAGATAATAAATAATTTTCACGTTATTCAGATTTAATGTAACAGTATACACTAAATATTGCATTTATATTATCAGTGATTACCCAAAAGGAATCAGAAGGTACGGTAGCATCCGGGCAGGATGCTAGGGGGCCTAAAGTATGTTTTCCTCTCTTAATAAATCATACTGTTTTAAATTCATTTTAATGATATAAAACATTATTTAATTTAATGTTAATTTTATAAACCTATAACAACAAGTATGAATAATATACTTATTAATAACGTACAATTTATATTTACCGGGTAGTGGGAACTTAAGAATATTTACTGGACATTTTTAATTTTTAATAAAAACTGGAAAGCATTTATGCATGTTTAGCAAATAACAAACGTGGAAATATATTTTAAATCTTGAGTTCTGTATCTGTTTTACTTAAAATACTATATTATATATATTGTATATAAAATAATTTCCTTAAGATCTCTTGGATATTTGTTTAGATGAGAGAAGGAAACTTTTAAAATTTCAGTGCTAATAATAATTAATGCGATCATATATTTTTTTATAATACTTGTAATCATTTTTATATCTCTCTTAAATACAAATCCACAAGACCCACAAGAATTATATTATTAAATATACAAAACATTCAACTATTATTATTATTTTACAGCTTGTAATAATCGATTAGAACGGTTTGTTATTTTTTTCATTAAAATTATTTATAAATTGGATTCTATTTTACTCTTATTTTTTGTATTCGATAGTTCTAATTTAAGATCCATCTCGTCAGAAATGAAATTTAATTAATAAAAAATTAAATAAATTTTGATTTTTTTCCTGTTATAAAAATATTATAATATGTATCAAAAACTAGACTACCATTGGTATGTCTTAATGACAGATTTATTCATTATTGTACAATAGGTAATACACATATATTTTGTAAGTGCAATAAAAGGATCAAAAATATTTTAAAAATTGAAATGGGATCATCACACAGCCAAGGAGACATATATTATGTTAAGCTGAATTCAAAGTTGACTCAATTTCCTCCAATTACAGTCCTGTAGTCGGACTGAGTGTCCCAGTGGAAAGTACCTATACTACCTAAATACTCAATTTTGTGTTTTAAATTGTCAGATTCAACCATATTATGACACAATAATATTATTGTGCATATTATTTTATTATTCATTTATGCTTATTATTGGCGTCGTACAAAAAGGAACCGTTTTAAACAAGGTTCGTAGTATATTTTTATTCGGTCAAAAACTATAATAATAATTCAACACGCGCTCGTTTTAAGTGTCCGCAAGCAAGATGAATGCGGGCTTGTGCTCAGCAGCTGCAATGTTTATTATATTAATATTTTATTTGTACCGTTTTGCTACGGTGTTTGTTCGAGTAGTCTAGTGAGTGTACTATAAAGACGATAATAATAATAGTATTAAAGTTATGACGCAAGAACCATATACATTATTATAAGTGACACGCACTCGCACAACAAAACAAATGTGGAATAATAGATGTTAGATTTGGTATCTATAGATGCCTATTTTATAAAACGTTCGTATAAGAAAATAAAAAACAAAAAGCAATTACAAGATAATAATATTTAACGACATATTATACCTACCTACGCATTTTGTATGTTATTCGCTATTTATAAATTATATACAGAGTGATTCATGCTCACTTCATATTTTCTTTTAATGTGTTTTTTTTCAAATTTTAAATCCTGAAATTTTTAAATATACTTTAATACATTATACTTTCAAATAACAAGTAAGTTAACACTTAATAATTTTTTTCAAAATTAAAATATCAAAAAAACCTTTCAAGGTGCATTTTAAATAAGTTCTCGTATATTTAAGTTTGGTAATAGTTATTTCATTCTATTTCTCTAATTCTAATACTAAAAAATAACAATAACAGAGTAAAACAGATTCTTCTGAACGCTAAATTGTCCATTTTCTTTATATTTTAATGTATTAGTGATTAATAAAACGAATACAACATAAACGATTAAAATCTCCTCTTAAATAGATTTTAAATTATATATCGTTTTAGTAATATGTTATAGTTGTCAACAGTAACTTCAATTTTTCAGAAAAAAATCCAACTTTTTTACTGCAAATAATTAAAAAATTATTTTTTTTGAAAATGTTGATTTACTTTTCCAAATAGAAATTTGAACTAGTAGGTATAATTCCTGAGTTATTAAAAACGATAATAGTCTTTAAAAATGGTTTTAGAAAAATGTAGGTACCTATATTAAATGTAATACATAATCTGGTACTTAGAACTTAGGTACAACTGTATGTCTGTACAAGTTATATTATTCTCCTAATTTTAAACAGTAAACGTTAAATATTTATTGTTTTAAATACTACACTGAAGACATTTTTTAGAATCATCGTTCTTTATATATATATATACAACATTTTGAAATTATGTCTAAATATAACAATCATTATACTGATTGTAATATTTAATTATTTTATTGATACAAATGATGATAGTTATAGATAATAATTTATAAAAATAGTTTTTTTTTAGAATTTGATCAAAATTTTATTTTAATATCTATGTTTAAAAAAAATATTGTATACTCATTTCCATATTTACTCAAATAAGTCAACTTTAAAGTCTAAACTGGTCTCGTCGCTTAAAATTATAAATAATATCAATTATGTGTATTGTGATGTTTTAATATATTATTTGTTTAAACCAGAGTAATATCTATATAAAATAAAAATTATTTTAAAATTTAAATACAATGGAAAAAGTTAAAATATTTCGGATAAACATGTTTATTTAACATATTCACAAGGTATTATAAGTATATTAAGTATACGAGTACTTGTCATAACGATAAAATTTTTTTTACTTATATACTTATTAAGATAGCTACTGAAAATTGTGTTTGATGTGAACAAAGTATAAACGTTTTTGTTATATTATTTAATATATTATTATTATTAATAGCTGTCCCGTATAACACAATTCCGGTGTGTAGATGCCGCTTTCGAGGTGGTTGAGCGAAAATCGTTTCATCAGAAATTCGGTAGGGAATAGTAATCGGGTGTCTAAAAATCGGTTACTAAAAAATATGATAAAGTCAATTACTATGTTTATGAGTCTAGCAGTAATCATTCGATGTAAAAGTTTGTCTCGACGCTCGTCCGGTAATTAAAGAATAAATGCATAACGAGAATTGGTAATCGAGTGTCTAGCTATAAGTTCTCCTCAACCGGTGCAAATCGATACCTGGCTAAAGTCAAGAGTTGAAAGTCTGATGTTGTATTGTAGAAGATAAAATATGGACATTAGAACTAAACAGGAAAACGTAAAATTGGTTTTGGTGCTGGTATTGCAAGGTATATTAAATATCAAATAATCGTAGACCTGTATATGCCATGAATCTATTTATGTTATTGGGCTTTGGTCGTAGTTTTAGGCCAAAATTTAGTACAGACCCTGAACAAGTGGGACATCAATTTGTAAATGCTATTGAAAAATGGAGATCAGAAATTAAGCTTGAAAAATGTATTTTTGTTGGCCATAGTTTTTAGTTACTGCGTGTCTGCGTATACAATTTGTGCAAGACGATATACATTATTATATATTATCTACATCACGTTTTCCGCGGTCGTGTTTTTTAGACAGACATGTTGTGGCGGACATCGGTTGCGATGCATTTGTAGACATTTCTATCGCGATAGTTCGACAATTGCGGTTTCGGCCGTCAGTGCGACCGACAGCGCTACGGATATAGATACCGGATGTTGAACATCGATGTGGCTCATCGGTGCCCTCGGATAGAAGTTATGGCAGTGACAGCAGTGGTAAAGATTCGGGTAAATGGTGGTGGAACGAATTTCCACATCATGCTCCGTGCAAAAAATAAAACCAGAAAAGTCGCCTATTGCAATTTATTTTTTTATTAGTATAATACTCGAGCCAGGTTGAAGCATTTACTGTGAAAAAATAAATCTCCTTTATTTTTTAATAATAATTTTAATATCAATACCTATAATATTAATTGCTAAACGTTAGTCAATACTGATACATTATATTATTTTTATATATTTACAACTTTATTTACCGATTTATTAGTCCAACTCAGTAATTGGTTTGAGATACTCCAATCAAAATGTATTTATTAAATATATATATTATAAAATATTCTTTAGAGTGAACTAGAATCAACTCAATCATCACATAATTATAAAAAAAAATGTACAATCTAATACATTATGAATTATTTATAACTTCTGTTTTTTTTCTAACATCGTCAAATGATAATAGAAGTGTACCTACCTATAAGCTATGGTTTACGAACTATGCGTGTAAGCAATGACAAAAATATTGAACGAAAATTATGGGAATTTCCATTGTTCATAAAACGTATGGAAAAAGCAAACTACGTCACCGTGTTATTGCCATGGCAACAACATCAAAAACATTGAAGGCCGTAGTAAGTAAGATTAATATAAGAGTTGTTAATAAATCTTATAAACGTCATACTTATATACGTTTAGGTAATGATTATGTCGATTGTTGGTAGTAAATATTAAAACTGACATGTCATATTATATTACTCGTATTTATTTAATAATTTACGTATTTACTACGACTAGTGATAATATGACAAGTGACAAAAAAAAATATAACTCTATCAACAGTGGGAGGGGGGCGATTTAACCCCTTGGATACGCCGCTGGCGAAAGTCGTTTCAGTTTTGCGTGCCCGTCTATATTTTTTTTTTTTTTGGCATATCCTTATCGAACGGATATAATATGATAATTATAATATATTACAATACATGAACTTGAACTTCTTACAATTATTTTTTTGAATTCAGTCCTCCATTGCTACCGTCCTGGCACATGCAATGTACCTACATTTGGCAAACAAGCAAATTACATAATTTATCATTGGTTAAGAATTCCAAATACAATCTGTGGTATTACCTGAGTTACATCATATCAGGACAGTAGTAGATATTATTAACGCTTTGCCTTCACACAAATGTCATATTCAAACATTCTACTTCAATAATAGCGATGTCCGAGCGTCCGAGGATTTCGATACGATATCAATATCGTTTTAGAATAATTTGATAACACACGATATCACATTTATTGATGAGTAGTCAACAAATTATCAAGAAAGGTTTTGTTTATAATTATTATTTTTTTTTTTCAAACAATAAATATAGGTACCTAATTTACATCAAACATAGGGTATTCACCCAATAGTCGGATTAAAAAATAGATATCTAATACTAAAAACATTTTAGATTAAATTTTTGGTGTTCTTTATTTTATTTTATTTTTTTTTGAACCGACTAGATTAAGTGGATATAAAAAATAGTGAAAATAAAACTGTTACCTACTGAATCGATAAGTTCGAGTATATTCTAAATAAACCACGAATTCTCTCAAACTGGATTGGAATCACCAGCTTAAATGTGATTCGGTTAGGTACCCATTGGTCTTACTAATTTCTAATCGATATAATGCCGTTTAACCAGTATGTTATACAATATATTAATACACTATAATACATAACATGTTCGTACGGATAAAATATTTAATGTATATCGAATTTTATAGTATATCGGATAAGCCTATGGCTGTGATTTAAATGGCATTAAATATTATAATAGTTTGCTCAGGCATTATTTTGACAAAACGCTCCTAACGATTTTAGACGTGCGTAATAAGTACATAATATTGCCCACTTTAATTTCTTAAAAACGTAAAATTATTACAGACCGTATGTTGGTCAATTCACAATGTTTAATATTGATAAATTATTGGCAATACCAATAATATTGCAGTCGGCCTTTAAACGATTTCGCGTTACAGGAAAATCCCAGTCGCGACGCTCAACATAATAACTAATAATATTTACTTTCACTTCTGAATTCCGGCAGTCCACTCTGTACTGTGTAGTGTCATTATGACTCAGTAGCCACTACTTATGTTAAATAATATTATTTTTATACTCGTGATTAATATAACTATTACCAGGTATATATTATTTTTGTATTTAACGGTACAACTGTATACAAGTTTGTCGCGTGAATGTTGTATACTGTAGTGTGTTTCATAATAGCACGAAATATTTCAGTTGGATGATGACCTTAAATTTAAATGAGAATTTTCGCGGAAGATTGAGCATACCTACTAATAAGTAGGTACGAATTTTGGACTAATTTTTAAATAATTCATTTAAATTTACTCAATAAAATTGAAATTATTTTAAAAGGAAACACTGATTATTGTTATTAAATACCAATTAAATTCAAATAGCCCAATTTTTTTTCAACCAACTAATGAATTTCAAAAAAATTAAAATGCCTTAATATTTTTATATTATTTCATTATTTTTAATAAAAATTATTCTTACATAAACCAAAGTCAGATATCTGTGCTGAGTCTACTGTATAAGCTACCTCTCCCCTCACCCATAACTTAAAATTATTCTGAAACACTAATTTTTGAGATAGAAAAATAGTTAAATCAAAGTAATTTGTAAGAAGTAGAACTATTTAAATTCGGTAACAATAATATGTGTTAACACTTAACATTAAAAAACTATAAGTCTTATTACGCATGCACACACCTATTTTAATCAAATTATTCGGCCAAAATTATAGTCTGCACTGTCTGTAGTGTTACTATTTAATTAAAATACATAATATTTTCCACAGACAAGAGTGCGCATTGGATATACACGACTTACATCTTCATATCAGTAATATCACACTATCACAGTTAACTCGAACCCATATTATGTGAAACATGTCTAAATGTTTTTGCATACAATACTCTCTATGAAACTCATCTCCCTAGAATGTCTCACTTTCCAACACGCTTGAATAAGCATCATGACAAGCACATCTATAGAAGCATTCGATCCCGATAGGAATCAAAACTCATAAAATTCCTCAAGACAGAGGAGGTTAGACTTACTATGTAAGCTAAGCACCAAATTTATCATATCCTTATTTATTATAATATATTAGCTTCGAGGCGCACATACTCGGGTGTAAAATTACCTATATGTTTAAAATCATGAGTGAGATAAACTTGGTTGGAGATCGCTTACGCTCACCACACATTAATATAGATTATCATTTTATTATTTATTATTATAATTGTGCATATAACTCATAAAATTTAAAACCACTGTAGACTAAATTACTAAATAATTGATTTTTTTTTTTTAATGACCCGAGTACAAAAGCCAAGTTTTATTGAACTTCAATACCGAATTTTACTTTCCGACATTTTCCACTGTATAATATTTAAATATATCATTTTAATTTCGACCGTTTGTTATACGGGGATATGGTCTGACATAAATATGTAAGAAGATACTTAAAATACATGTAATATATGATAAATGTACCAAAATATAACAACGAAGAGATTTTCTAATTATACATTCGAAAATTCGAAATATTATAGTTGCGGAAACACTACATGGTTTTATTAATTTAACACCATAATCATACCATACCTTGATACAATAATGATATAGGTATAACATTTCATTTATTGTTATGTTATTTTTATATAATTAATAAGTTGCTGATTGCTAATATTTTATTTATATACAATAACAATTAACAGTTTTATAACTGTCATGTATTCCATAGCATTGATTAAATATAAGGTACCTTTATACTGTTTTATTTAAACTTTAAAGTAAGTATTTATAACTTAATACTTAATAGTAGTTTCACGAATTGTGATAATATAATATATTATTAATATTTATTTTTAGATTGCTATATTGATAGTATTTTTGTTTTCAAGATTTGAGATAATAGGTATTGGTGACCAGATAAAAAAATTTAAAAAATAGTACATTTTTTTGATAAAAATACCATGTATAAAATTTGAATAGATAAATACAAAACTTTGTTAATATATAGGAAATATATTAGCAGATAACAAATTAAATTAACTATGCTACTAATCAATTAGATTGTATTAGCCCGAACTATAAAATATAAATTAATACCAAATTATAAAAATCATAAACATGTATTAGTCTATAATATTTTTAAAAAAAGAGTACAATTTTATGTACTTAACACTATTGTTAAGGACACTAGGACATGCATCAACAAAGAGTACTGTCCTACGAAAAATAGTACGTCTAGTCAACCATAATTATAGGTCTAAAATACATTTCTAAAACTGTTAGTCACGATATTTTCTCGTTTTGCACAACAATATTTTAAAACGACAATAAAACAAACTCGTAAAATAAGTAAACAGTTAAATTCACTTTATATTTTTAATAATAAATAATAATAATATAATATGTTATACTATGTATTCAACTCAGAGCCTCAGTGAGTGATGCGAGGTTGGTACAGAAAAACGTTGCGTTTTAAATTATTTTACGTGAGAATTTAATGAGCAGGTACTTGCCTATACATTCACAGTTTATTTTTTTTTTCAATTCGGCGGATAGATGTTTTGTGCTAATTTACATATTGTTATGCATTTTGTATATATGCATAAACGTGTGCTAGATGTTTTATCTATTACATCGCATAGTTTGTTGTAAAATTGTTACGTCCCTCAAGAAAGTTTGATGGATTTAACATTTTTAATAAATAAGATCTCTCTTGAAAATGTATAAAAGACTCGTTGTCATTTATGAGATTTAAGAAATTAATCTGTCCAGTTTTTATACTTTTTTGTCATCTTAATGCCATTGATATACGGCTACATACTAGCTGTTATCGATACGCTTGTAGAGTATTATAATTATATTAAATCAATGCGATTAATATACATATAACTCATACCATTATTGAAAAATTATATACATTTTTTTTTTATATTTTAATATCATTTCTGTTAAATTATTAAACATTTGTTGAAAATTTATTTTTTGTAATATTATATAAATAAGAAATTGTTGAAAAATTGTTTTACCTAAATATTATTATGCTATATAATTATATATTATAGGTATACAATATAATTTTGTCAATAGTCGTGCAAATTCATATTAAATGCGTGCTGTATATATTGATATTTTCAAAATTGAAAACAAGTATAACATTTCTATTACGTACAGGGGTAGTGAAATGACTGATAAATAAAAACCATTTTTAACTTTAAAAAATCATATAGATTAGATTAAAACTCATAACTAAATAATTTTATCGTTGAATAAATTATTTTTTTAAATAACGGAATAAAGTTCCAAAACTTGGTTTCAAATAGTTATCAATAATTTCCAAAAGATTAGTGAAAGTTTGAGATAAATAGAATAAAGCAGGAACTAATTTCACGCATGTGCTTACGCAAGCTCATTTATTGATTCATTCGTTCTAAGTGTTCAGGGCAGCTAATTGTCCTAGAATTAAATTTCGCAATAATTATTAATTATTATGTTAACATTTTGTCTTCTATTTAATATTTCTAGTAGAAAAACAATATTGATTTGATAAATTATAAACTAAATATGTTGATAAGTTAATTCCTTAATTGACACTAATTAAATTTTTCGACATTAACAATTGAACAATTGTATATATATTTCCAAATATTTGTAGGTACCTATAGAAATATTTTAAATATTTATTTGCTAGGTATTTAAATAATTTTTAAATGTCAACTTTTTTGATTTATGTATAATGAATTTTTTTTATCTATTTATGATTAGTGCTTTAATTTCCTATAAATTGCAAATACTGCATTAAAAGTCTTAAAGTATACTAAATGCTACAAGTGGATGGTCGATCTCAGAAAAATTAATACAGAAAATATGATACTTACACTAAAACAATTATACACCTAAGATGGTAAATTATATATTTTTTCATATTTTTAACGGGCGAAATCGCCTTGTACATTAAGTGTATATAATATATAGTTATATAAAAATAAAATATAGTTTCGTTCCTTTATAATTTGAAACTTTCTAATAAAAATATTACCTAAACTAAATGAATAAAATAAATAAATAAAAATCAATTATGAAAAATATTCTATAAGAAATCGAATAAATGAACAAAATCAAAGTAAAAATATCATTATAGTCAGAAACCTTTAAAACATTTATGCAATTACGGAGCTACGGTTTAAAACATTGGAAAAATAATTGTTAAATTCTAACTTCAACCAATACACGGGACACACTTGCAGGCGAACCCGTGATTTTGCGTAGAGACCGAAGTTTAGTATTACATATGTTTTTATTATAATATATTCCATTTTAGTAAACAGCCAAAGTTTTTAACCAAAATTCAATAGGTTAGATATAAATTCGATGGAGACAGTTGAGGTGCAGGCGTCGGTAAAGGACCTAACCAGGGAAGATTACGACGAGAAGTTAGTGCAGTTGAACAGGCGATTGGCCGCTGCCAGAGCCGAGTACCGCCAGGCAAGTGATGCCCTGGACGCGGGCGAGGCCGAATACATCGGTACCAAGGAACGGCGTGAGATGGTGCTCGGTGAGAATGGCCGCCTGATCGCGGAACGCCAGCAGTCCGTGGACGGGCTGATGAACGAAAAACAGCGGCTAGTGGCCGAGGTGAACAATTATTGGACCTTCATAGACGCGCTGCACGAACGCAGGCAAATTCAATACGAACAGATGTTAAGGCGCCTGAAAGAGGACACAGACTTCGTCAGAACCAGGTACGAGGCCGCTACTCAGAGGATCGAGCAAAAGGCTGCCATGATGGACAAGATCACTCGGGTGTTGAAGAATTCGAGCAACCTTAAGGTGGGCGCAGTACGACGAGTTGGTTGTAACAGTTATAACCATCGTAACGGGTTTGGTACTAAATAGGCAAATATAACACTAAAAAACTTTAACATAATATGCAATTTTAAAATATATTTTATGCCCCAAAAAATGTAATTATGAATCGCCAAAACATAGAAACGAACACAAACAGTTTTTTTAATATAAAAATAAGCGTTTTCAAATTTCAATTAAATCTTTTGACGTTCTATAAAAATATTTTAGTTACAATAGTAGTTAAAAAAATTTATTATTTGGATAAAACAAAAACCTACTTGGTTGCCATAGTATATTCTAAAATAGTAAAATATAATATAATAGCATTTATGTTTCAAATCAATAATTTAAATTTATTTTATAATATTTCTTTAAATATCAATTATAATTAAAAATATATAGGAAAATAAGGATTAAATAATCTCAAGAAAGCTGTCCGTCCCACAACAGGCAAAAAATACTTTTATTGCTACTCAAGTGCATCTTTAATATCAATAGAATTAATAAAAATTTTCAAAAATATACTTATACTTTATAATTTACAAAATTTATTTGAGTATAATAATTACTAGATTGTCTAGAAATATATTTACTAGAAATATTGCATCTATTTTACATTTTTAGGATTTTAATTAGACCTTAATATACCCTTTAAAGTTTAAGTATTAGTGAATATATATTAATAACTCGGAATTTCGAATTTCGAAAATAGATTAATCTAAAATATTTGAAAACAATCATCATAATTTAAAAGGAAAAGGAGGGGGAGTTCATATTTGAAAAAAATAAGTTAGTATCGTTTCAGGAAGTCAGGAATTCAAGATACTCCTTAAGTTATATAAAAATCTATAAGTATCTAAAAATATCATCCTTTATAATAGTTAAGTGTCAATTAATTATATTAACTACCTAAGTTTACTTAAAAATCTCAAAAATTAAAATTTGAATAGGTACATTTATTATTAAGAGAACGTTATACTCGTATGTATTGTCTCCGTCTCACTAACGTTAGTATACCAATATATAGACTTAGCAATTCCAAATTTGTGTTGTTAGCTATTATTAAAGTAAATTGACTTATTATCAAACTTAAAGATAAGAAAATTATCTATGTTCTTTTGTCAACCTTTCACAAAACTTTAATTTTTAAGCAACTACAATGTTAAAATTTAATAATGCTCCTAATTTGCTTATAGTATTTTATGATAACAAGAAAAAACCCATTTTACCCTCTTAATGGATTTTTTCTTAAAGAACTCAATATTAAAATAATTAGATTATCGTTTAAAAAAAATAGGTTTGGAAATAAATATTAATAAAAAACTTTTAAGTAATAGACAAGATTCTTAAATATATCAAAACTCTTGTACTAGTAAATAGGTGACTATTATAAGCTTTAGTCAATAAATATTTTAATGATATCAAAAGGTCACTTATATTATTTTATATTTTATCAACAGTAAATATAGTGATTATATTGCTGAATTTTTTTTCTTGAAGGAAGGCTTTAATTTATTATTTTTAATATCCATTTTTTTATATTACATACCCAGCTAATGAAGTCTCCGCATGCGTCCTATAGTATATTTTAAATAGTGATAGTATTATTATAAACTATAATATTGTATTTTTATACTACGTTTTTGTAGCAAAAACAACAAGAAGGTATGTACGCCAATAGACAGATATTGGCGTGCTCAATGCACGAATACACCGAGGAATTAGAGAAATATATCGGAAACTACTTTGAAACAGTTTTACTTAGCAAATCTGATATACGCAATCAGCATTTAGTAGAAAACATAAAAGAATACTATAAGCTTTTTGAGGTATGTACACACGTGTAATATGATTCGAAACAATAAATTTAATAATAAAACAATTTGGATCTATAAATATATATATAGGTTACCAATAAAGCCTAATCACTAAATAAAAGTAGACTTTACAAATCGTATTCAGAAAAAGTTGAAAAAGCAATTTTTATTTTTTATTTTTATCCTTATGTTATACGTTTTGTTAAATCTATGAGGTATAAATCATTGAGAGTAAAATACTTGATTGATCCATACCAGATGTGATTTATAACAAAAGTATTGTTAATCAAATATACTAAGTAGTACGTACCATAAATCACAATATATTTCTTTGTGAAATTAATTATTTATTTTATTAAATTATTTTATAAACAATTGAAATCAACATTAGTAGTAATTTGTTTTAATAGAGTATAATATTCTAAGTTAATATATATATATATATATATATATATATATAATTTAATGTAATATACACTGGTCTTAATTTTAATTTTTTAATCATTAATAAAAAAAATCCGTCAAGTAGATTACAACTTTGCTGTACCGTATGCATTGAGTAAACCTATTCATTGAAATCATTTTAATGGATAAAATATAAATATAATAGAATTTAAATAGCTTTCAATTTCATCGATTATGAACTTGCAAAATGTATACTTAATTTTTGATTATTATCTATCGTAACGTGTGTATTTAAACATTATATTTTTTTTAAACAAATATTTAATTATATACTGTCACGATACACAATATGTTACTAAATATATATGCAAAACATTTATTTACTGTCCTAATAATAAAACACTGTATGTAAAAATTGTATGTTTTTTTCCTCGCTGTCCTGATTGTATTAATTAAAATGATTGTACCTACGTAGCGATTCAACGAATACAGAAGAAACTATATACCACCTAGTAAAAATCAGGAATTGGACAAACTGTACATACAAAAAATCAAAACAACAACAGAACTGCGGATAATGCAAATGATGAAAGCCAAAATGTTGAAAAAAGTAAATTGCGTGCCGGAGAAGACCGTAGATCTTCATCAAAAACAAAGTGATATTAAAATTGACGTACAAAAAGAAAATTCAATGCATGATCATCAACCACCCGCGCAGTTGGAACGCTTTAGAGACGTTATTCAATTAAAAAGAAAACTAATAGAATATACCACACAACAGGCCATAACAGTAAGCATTTTATTGGTTATTATGTATTCATAGTAATCAGTTTTATTTTTAGGAGTAAAGGCTTCAGCTACTAAGCCCATTAGCGTGCATTTACATTATATATAAATCTTATTTTAACATTTAATTCAGTTTAACTATAATAATATTAAAATTATTATAATTCAGGGACGGATTTGGACATAAATTTGACCAATTAAAAATCTTTACATACACCGGTTCTTTGCCCTTTTTTTAAATTGCATAAATATTTTAAAGTTTTGTTATTTTCAATGTGTTATAAGAATCAGGTATGCGTAAAATCGTATACATTTTGAAATACATAGGTAATAATTCGTATTTTTAATATACAACAAAATCACAAAAATTATTATTTTTTATCAACGATTATCGTTAAAAAACACGTATTATTATAAAACCAATACATTCATCATTGCTCAAAATCTAAAAAGGGTAGATATATTAAGGAACATAGCACACCTATGGTATATTTTGTTATTAGTTATTAGTTACATTAATATCATAATATTCTATTTTGGTTTAAATATCCATGGTTTTTTTTTTAATTGTGTCATAGTAAGGTAGTGTGCATATTGCATATATGGTTTTAGATGTTTCCATGTAGGTGATGTGATTGCTTCATAAAGATATATTGAATCAAGTTTGTCATTGCCTATATCTAATCCTAGTAATCAGTTTATGTGAAGCATTACCTACTACTAGTATAGTATTACCACAATACAACTGTTATATATAAGTGGTACGATTTTTTATTATTACTATTATTATTAGTGTTGTTTTACCTAGGAAAAAGAATCACGAGAGTGGAAATGCAGTTATTTAAAAGAAATGTTTGACGAAATTAGAACAATCCTAAATAAAGCAAATCAATACGTAACCGATGAAGAACGACCAAATTCATATGACCAAACGAACTTTGAATGGTTATTGAACAGAGGCGCAGTCAGACATTTTTCTACTTGCAAGACAGCGTACATACAGACATACGATTATGACGTAGAATTGAACATAAATCGATCGATTATAGAGTGTGAGAAACAACTGACTCAGATGTAATTAAATAATTAAATTATAACTTTTATTCTAATCAATATTTCAAAAAAACATATTTTAATTAAATTATTATAAATGTATATAAAAAAATATTAATTGGAAACAAAAGTTATTACATATAGTTATATTTAGTTACATATTCATATAAAATTTCAGAGCTTTCTGTTACACTTTTTACCGTAAAAAAACAATAAAATTAATTTTAAGCTGTCTACATAAATGGTAAGGTAAAAGGATATTTTTTTCCCAAAAATTGTTAGAAATTTTTCACTGACATGGCACATGGATCATTTTCTCCCCGTATATATCTTATGTATGGTTATTTGTATACATTTAGCAAATAATTATCAACAATTTCAGAGGGGGTTTCTTTATGACCTTTGAGTAGATTTTTTTTTTGGTTATCAATATAGCTTTCTATAAAGTGTGTGCGTATTTGAATTACTTGAAAGATTAGTATTTATTATTAACTTATTATGTTTGATTTAATGACCGTGATTACGTTATTATTTTATTCATATAATTTACAATAGGATTTTTAGTTTGTATTATACTTTACTATTTTAAAGCCGAAAATTTGCTCCAATTTTCAACATTGAAAGTGGTTTTTCGTAATAAATTTATTTTGAATAGGACTTTGGGATAATCAATAGTAAATATATTTTCTTTGTAATCGGGAAAAAATTGACAAAAAAAAATATTTAAAATCATTTATTAGAAATATTTACAAAACATCAGTTTATGATAAAATCGATTTATTTTTATATTTTTGGTATCTTTATATCTTACGTACAAATCTTAAGACGTTTAATTTTTTAACCAGCTATTACCTGTAGGCTGTAATAGTCGTAAACTATATTTATATATTAAAAAAAATATATTAATTATTAAATGGCTTTTTAATAGTTTTAAAATAAATTTTTAGAAGTTTCACCGCTATTTATTAGGTATTTTAATGCTTTTAAAATTTTTGTTGAGGTGTGATATCCTAATTTTAAACTAATTAGATTTATAATATAACATTCGAATTGTCAGATTTCATTTAGTCCTTGATGTTTTTATAATTTTTAATTC
Source organism: Rhopalosiphum nymphaeae (assembly GCA_036289425.1). Lineage (NCBI taxonomy): Eukaryota > Metazoa > Arthropoda > Insecta > Hemiptera > Aphididae > Rhopalosiphum > Rhopalosiphum nymphaeae. Next base: position 8,074,807 of record JAZAQC010000007.1, on the reverse strand, counting down.
ATGACAATTTATTAGTTTTAAAGTTTTAGAACTTTTTTGTTTTAAAAAAGCTATGTTTAGTTATTTAAAAGACTGAGTTGAGTTACCAGTCAAATAAAAACTCTACATCACAGATCCAGTTTATATTGACCAGTGTTGACATCTATGCATAATTTCACTCATCTGGTGGTTGCAGACGCGTCAACAAAACAACTGTATCATAAAAAGTACAATAATTTCATGATTCAGATTACTACTATGACACTATAATTATTTTTATGGTTTAATACAACGATTGCATTTAAAAAAATATATTTTATTAATTAATAAAACATATTATAATTTATAGTGACGTGTGGTGTTCAGAGCATTTTATTTTTTTCCGTATTCATTACGGTTGGATAATTGAATAGACAAAGACAATAATAATATTCTGTTCTGCCGAGTTTGGAATAATACACACGTACGACAATTACAGATACGAGCGAGTATTCGACATAGGTAGAACATTAGAACTCGGGCACGCGTGCAAATATTTGTCGAACGCCGAAACCCGTTGTTCACGTCGTGTTTATACTTCATATTTATTATTATTATTAAGACAATAGTGACTGGACTCTCTTATTCTCCTCATAATATACCTACAGAATTTAATAATAATGCATCATTGCCTGTCTACCTGTTATTTTCACGAGACCATTCCCGTCTTCTTTATTGTGTTATATTTATTTATATTTCGTACCTACTGCAGGCAGCCGAGTCGGTTTCGGATCATTTTTCGTCCCGTTTTTTAAATCCTACAAATTAGTGTTTATTGTATAATTCGCGTTCGTATAATAATATAATAGGCGTGTTATAGTTTAGGAACGACTACATTTTTCCGAGCGTCTTGGCCTATTGTTATAATAATATAAGGAGCAAAACCGGGCAGCCGACGCCGCCAGATGTTCCTGCTGCATATAATTGTGTGTAATATATTATTTTCAATCTTTTTATTCGAAAAGGTTACTCCGGTTATCGCGTTATAATAATATCTGTATGTGCGTCGTATCGATAGAGGTTTACTCATAAAATTCACAGCATTCGAAGATGACCGACGAACATCTGTCGCTAGTATAATATATTTTGTTGTTCTGGACGAACTGGATCGATTTATTGTTCAGAGTAATTTCACGTGGTCGAAATATAGATGGGAATATTATGCTACATATTATTGACTATATTATTATTATTATTTGTATGGTCATCCCAAAACAAAGTTCACATATTTTTATAAACATTAGCAACAACGTCTTTTGTATATATTTTTAATTCGATATGTATATACAGAAACTATAACTATTACTTACGTATATTGATTCCATTTTACTAAAAAATAGGTACACAATGGATTATTATTATTTTTGGTCAATAATAATATGATGAATATAACTGATTATTATTACTGCTGGTCGCTGTAAATAACATACACACTACATAGTCACATAGATTAAAAATATTTGCCAATCTGATATAAATAATATTATTTATATTATAGGTATTGTTGGTAATATAATTTATTACGTACTACATTTTACCTAATTTTATTGATAGCTTTAATAGATTCTATGCGAAACGATGAATATTATATAGGTTTTACAATGAATGTTTTTATTTGTATCTGACCTTTAGGAATAGTAATTTATAAAATACGGAAAAAAAAACATCCAATAAAAAAATTATTTAAAATACAATGTATTTTTTTATAATAAGTAATCTATACAATTATTTGAACTATTTGATGTTTAGTCATTATTGATTAATTAACCACAATCATTAATACTCTTTTTTTTACCCTTATCACGTTATAAAAGAAAAAACAAATAATCCGAAGCAAAAATAATTATTCATCATAACTAGGTCCACATTGTTATATACGTCGTATAAAAACGACGATTTTTGTTCAAAGAATGTCACCAATAAACATAGCTATGTTTAGCTCAAATAAACTTTGAGGTTTTTTTGGAAATATTTGATTAATCGCAGTTATAATTTTCTGTGTAAGTGGTTAAAATTAAAATTTTAACGACATTGAATATTGGAATATATGAAAATGATTACTGTTATATATTAACTTGAAGTACCTAATAATTTGTTGCTTAATTTATCAGTTTCTATACACAATAAAGTTTTTCAAAATACTTAATTAATTGCACGTGCATTTATAAAAGCAGTGAGTCAGTGAGCTGCAGTGAATGTGCTTGGTGAATGGACAATCACCTTGTATTTAAATCTGACGAAAAGCTATGACAATAGTTTTATTATTGTGTGTATAGTCAATAATCTTGTATTTAGTTAAATTACTATTCTGGTTATAAATGGCATTGATAAACTTGGTTTTTCTTTTTAAAACCATATAGGACATCAACTTCTATCAACCTAACAGTACAATATTAATCACTATGCATAATAGTCAAATTTGATATAGCTTAATAATTGTCATTGAGAAGTTATCACTTACCAGTTAACATGATGACTATTTATATATTATTTACTTAAAATAATAATAATATAACCATTATTTTAAATATTTATACTAAATTATAACTTTTATAATTAATATAAGTCATAACCAAACTACCAAAGTGTAAAATGTTTTAAAATAAACAGCTTCTGTACAAATCAAATGTATATTCCTAAATCAGAAACAGAATCAGAATTTATATTATTATTTAATAATTGAATTTCAATTGTTATTCTTAGCTGTGTGTAATGTTTTTGCAATATACATTATTAGGCTATACCTAATAATAATATTAGGTCATAAAAATAAAATATGTATTATTTGGTTGGTCATTTCTTTTAAAAATGTTTTTCATTTCCGTTGTTATATTGAAATTACCTTAGTTCGTCACACGCGTCTGATTAAGACTTATGATGTCATTCTTCAATAGCTTACCCATTTACGTCCGACTATTTTATTTTCATTAGTTCTAGGTACATTTGTATTGTGGTTTAAATGAAAATTAGTATTAGGTTTATTGGAATTCGACAGTATATTAACGTTTTATTTTACATTTACAGTTAATTCCATATTATTACACCGTTCAAAACTGATTAGTAATAATTACAACTAATTAATAACTACGTATCCGAGGTACGCATGACACGAAGCCCGTCTGCCAGCCGCCTCGTATTAATAAGCGAATATTAAAATTATGGTAATTGTACATCTGTATGCCGTAAAAATGACGAACTATAAACAAAGAACGTATTGTATTGTTTCCAGAGAAGAGGTACCTATATAATTTAATCAAATTTCGAATAATATAAAAGCAAATAAGTAAAGGGCACTGCCGTCGTCATATTTTGAATTTTTTTTTACATCTGATACGCAAATTTTCTCAGACACGCCACGGATGAATTACAATGAAATATTTTATTAATTCGCCAGCCATATTTTTTTCACATGTATACACTGCATAATGCACATGCTGTGCTCTAGAAGACGCTGAGAAAAATATTTTTATAGCTGGCTTTGAAATAAACCGTGTATCGCCGTCGCTATTTACCGCGAACAGTCAAAATGTCTGAACACAGATAAATATTAAATTGTTACAGCATATTGACCTGAGTTGCGTTTCTTTAAAATAAAATAATATTGTCCAGAAGCATTCCGAAGGTTTTTTTTTCGAGGGGGGGGGGCAATTATCTATTATAAGTGGGTGTATAATAAATGTTAAAAATACAAAAATATATAATATAATGTTTTTTTTTCTGTAAAAAAAAAATTATTTGTAGGACATAAGTTTATATTTTAAGGTTATGACTTATAAGACTTACAGTCATAATTTCATGTACCTATATTATACTACAATAATTATTATACATAGAAAATGTTGTTTACTGTAATTACAAAATACTTTGATAAAATAAAGTGGATGGAATTACCGTACCAAATGTGGACTTTAGCAATAGTCTCATTAAAAAGTGTAAAGTTAAAACTATCATCAATATGGCGCAGTTATTAATGTCCTAAGATTTTTTTTTGTTCGCAGAGTTCTCAAGTTGCTATAAAAAAATGTACATTCTCAAAAATTTGAGAATATTAATTTCAAAGTAAATACAATGATTAATCATTATTATCTTCATAACATAATTATATAAGTATAGTAACATTGAATTTGATTTATTATTGAATATGTCCGCGAAGCCCTTAGATCATTTTCACGAAGCCTAAAAATTATTTATAAGCATTACATATATGACCTTGGAACAAATATTAAATAATGACGTTAAAAAATGTAGCAAACGTCAAAAATTCCATTAAATTTCAAAAAAATATGAAACAAAAACATTCGATTGTGCCTACATAAAAATACAAACTAAAGAAAACGTCAAACGCTTACGAATATAATTGACTCACAACTAATAAAATAAGTAAATAACAGTAATACCAATGTTGTAAAAAATATTTTTATGTAGGCTTTTATTTTTCCAAATTCATTTAATGTCTTATTATTTCTATAAAAAATACAATATTTTCTATATTATATACATCTATTTAAATATTTAAAAAAAAATGTACACAGTTTTAATATCTTGTTCATTTTTCGCAGGGATTTTAGGATGTCATCATCTTCTATATTTTTTACACGCAGACCATCAGTGCGATAAAGTCCAATACTCAAAACCTAAAACATTTTTAAGATTACACAAAATATCAAAAATTATATTGAAAATTACTAAAAATGGATTCATGATGCAAATGTGAATAAAGCTGCACGTACTGATAAAATGGTATTAATATTATTTTTAATTTTCATATTTTTTTTAAAATTATATTCATAAACATAAATTATAATATAATTTCAATACTAAATTATTTCTTAGAATATATTAGGTTTTAAAACTGATAAGTGATAAATATTATTGCCACCAGTATACATTATAAATACCACAATACTATTAAATATTATTATTTACTGATTAAACACAGCTAGTGTTGACCATCTTCTACTAATATAAGACAGTTACCTGGTATATAGTTCAAAAGTTGATGTGATCAGAACGTCCAGAATCAATATTATAATAAAGCAATTATATATAAACAATAAAATAATAATCGCTTTTTACACTGTGGATTTGGAAAAAAAGCACTTAATTTGTTTTAAAATCGACCTATATTTTGTTTGGGCATTAACAATTTTAATTAAATAGACTGCTTCGGTAATTAATTTTTTTAAATATTACATAAAAACCTCATTATTTGTTAACAATAAATATTATAAAATATAATTAAATGTATACAAATATAGATAAGAAAATCCTAGATAAATAAAAAAATTAAGACCTAAATAATAAGTAGGCACATAAGATGTTTTTGAATAACACCGTAATCAGCGACATATTTCTTTATATTATTACCTATTAATTATATTATTAAAACACACCATATAAGCAGTAAGCAAATTTATTTATTTTATACGTTTATAAAATATTAAATGCTGTGTAGGTTTAAGAAAATCATACGGTACCTATGAGAAGTTTTACGTTCGTAATATGACATTTTTATTACCTACTATTAAATGAACACGCGAAGAAACAAATCATATTGATAATGATTAGACGTATATACTATGATGTAATATCCATTATAATTATGAAAATAAATTAACAACTCAGTTTGATTTATTAACAGCAATGATAATAATTTTAACAACTATTTTTATCCACGAATTATTAAAAGTTAAAAGATAATATTGGAGGTATATATAATATATTCATAAGTAGTGTTGCAAAATAATATACTAGAATAAGAGTTTATTTTAATGTTATGCAATTATAATAATAGATATAGCCTACCATACATATTGCCATTGTTGAGAAACGTTAAGTCTTTGACCTTTGTGACATATTATTTAAGACATAGTAGGTAGTTATAGCACTTGATTACTCTGCATTTTTGAGACGTGTACTCCGTAAAAGTGCTATGAAGTGCTTAAAGTTCTACTCTCTATTCCGGGTGTATATTTAAAGATTGAAAGACAATAAATGAAAAGAAAACTAATAATTGAATGATGTATTGAACAAAAAATTCTAATCAGTTCGTACATATATATCTACACTATTTTCGTTTCGTAGCCTATTGGTCAACAATAAATAATAAATATTAATAAATTATTATTCATATGCTACCTATATATGTACTACAAAATATCATAAATGTTCATAACTAAGATTCAAATTTGTATGCATTTACATATTTCTATACTAGTTGATCGTATTATATACCAAGTACAAAATATGTTTTAATGGAGGTATGATTAAAAGTACGAATTATTAACGAACACACTTTACAATTCTAAGGTCATATTTGGGTTATTTGGCATTTGGTCATTTTTATTTTTTAACAATATAGATTTAAAAATTCTATTAAAATGTTTATTGAAAGGTGTTTGTTCGCTCATAATGCGTTAAAAATTTAAAAACTTACATATAATTCTGAAAATATACACTTTAATAAATATACTGTCAATTCTAGTTTAGAAAAAGATAAACTTAACGCCTACCTAATCATATATTATTATCTTATAATGCATTTTTATTTTAAGGACGATATCTTTCTGAATTTCTGTTGTTTTTGACTATAGTAGTATTGCTTTTACAATGATGCGTTTCGTGTGTGTTATTTTGTGTCTGAATAAAGTTTTTTTAATAGAAAAAATGCTTCAATTTTCAACATTGAGAACAGTTTCTGTTGAAAATTGAATATACTTTGATGGTGATGTAAGGGGCTAAAAAAAAGTTAAAAATTTTAATAATTTTCAAAATAATCTGAAAAACAAATAAAAATAAGGATAATTAGGAATACGTATTAACGCAAAAATGGTATTTTTGATTATATCGATATCATTGTTTTTTTGTAATTCAAAAATTAATGATTGAGTAAACGAATTTTTCCTAAAATATTTAGTTACCTACTATTTTTTTTGTCTATAAAAAAAAAGTAAGACCTTTTTGAGCTAAATTAATAGACATTTGATATTTTAATATTATTGATTTTTTTTAGTTTTTATATTCATATTAAATTATATTATAACATTTTTATTAGTTAAAAAAAGAACCTTAAATATTTGGTATATGAGGTTTCTTATCAATTTGTCTTAAGAAAATACATCATAGACACAATTCTTTTTTTATAATTGTTTAATATTAAAATTTGTACAATATTCGACAAAATCACGAAAATATATAAATTATTTAGGTTTAAAAATATATATAAATCTTAATTTTAATATTTAAAGTTTGAAATTTTTGTTGGATTAAAAAAAAATTAACATATAAATAAGTCTTATACAATTGTTTAGCAATCGAAGCTTAAACTTTGACACCATTGTATACAATCGACGATTTTTCTTAAAATGATTTTTATAATTTTGTTTTGATTAAAAAAATATTCATCGTAAGAGTAAATTGAATCATTTCACTATTACTTTAATTATTATTTTCTAAACACAATGAGATTTTCAAAATATTTGTGATATTATTTCAAACTATAAATTAATACGCATTAGAAATTTTAGATTTTTTCCTATGAATTGTGTTATATACGTTTACTTTTAGCTTTTAAATGAAAATTTAAAAAAACGTTTTTCGTAAAATGTCTTATAAAAATTAAAAAATATCAAAAGTACATGGTTATACTATTTTTTTGTTATGAATTAAACATCTTGACCATTTAATACGTGTTTTTCATAAGTTTTTCTAACGGAAAAAAGATTTCAAAAATAATATCATGCAACATTTTTTTTATAAATAGTTTTTATTTGAAATAATATACAATCAGTAATTATATAGTTACAATAAGTATATGCGGTAAGTATAGGTATATTATACACATATATACAAGACATGGATGCTTGAAAAAAGTGACTAACTAGTGGTAATTGTCCAAAGTATTAGCCAAAATGCAACACTATTATATTATGTAGCATGAGTAGGAGGTATTCATTATTATAAGTAATTTTGGTCATTTTTGATACATAAACGCGTATTTTTAATAGCATCTTTTGTAATTTTTAGTGCATATAAATCTGAGCTATAGATCAGGCATAACTCGTAATATATACACAAATCTCAATTCATTTTTCGTGCACGTGCTTGTCTACACTATTTAGAATTTCGATACTTAAGTGATAATATGTCTCGACATTTTATTTAAGTTGGCGCCATAATATTTCGGCCCGCATATCCGGTCGTGACACCCTATCTACCAAATCATGCAACCATGCAGGGCTCGCGATTACACAATTGCATTCAACGACCACCTACAATGTGTATTTGATTCAAGAGGCGTTGGCGGATATCCGCGATGAAAGATCTGAAAGTATAAAATATAGACATGCAGTATTATTATTTATTAGTTATGTTATATAAAACTATAGAAGTAGCTGTTTGTACATCATTGTTTTAAATAGTTAGGCCCTACACAGAACACAGATTAAACATTTTATATATTCTAGAAATGGTGTCTACCTACATATATATTACTGCTGATTGATGATTAGTCTATATAATATTTAATCACAATATTTGAATAATATACTAATATATAGTAGTTAATTGACCAATTGATCATCTTAAATATACTTTAACAAAAATAAAAAGAATATAGGGAAAGTTTACTGGTGTCTTGTAATATAGTATATAATAGTAGTTGAGTTTACCTATCGTTATTAAAAGTAGGTGCCATAATGGATGAATTAATTTTAATTCAATGATAAATCATTGTATACGATGAAAAACGATTCTGAGCAAAGAATGTCTAATATTTTGGTATAAACGTAATATTATTTAAATACAATATAAAAATGTTATCAAATGTTTGTGTTTTTCTTAGAAATATTTTAAATTGTACTTGCCGATAATTTTTAATTTTTGCCTCCCAAAAGTATCAATTAGATTCAATTTGTTACCAAAGTTCAAAACCATACTTTAAATTGAAAATCGAAGCATTTTTTTACTATTTATCGTACATTACACACACACACACACAATCATCGTAAAATTCATATATTTTTCCAATATTTTACTAGTTACTAAATTTTCTGATAGGTATATAATTAAAAAATATAATCTACAAATCAAATTCTATTTACAGATTCACCAAAGCATCCATAAATTTTCGAAAATTAAAACCAATTTAGACAATTAATTTTTATATAATAAGTCTAATATGTTCAATACGTAGTATTGTATAAATTATAATATTTGTTTCATGTGATGTGTACTGTACATCTTTCCGTTTATTTTTAAACGATAATATTACCACAACCATAGGGTATAGGCGTAATTTCATGTTTGAGTAGAGAGACTATAAATATTTTGAAAGCTGTTCACAAAATTATTAAAAATATAGGTACCTGAAATAAAAGATAAATCAGTGTGTTTTTTTATACCTAACCAGTTATTTAAATTGATTTAATTATTTGCAATAAATTATCGAGCGATGAACTAATGGATTAACTGCAAGACTGTAAATATTTGTGCACCAAATGCACTTACGTTATTACATTAATCGGAGCCTATTCTCAACACTTCTCTAAAAATGTATATTTTTTACATACAAATTTAAACATATAATAATATTTTACATTCTCTTAAAATTAGTCAAAAGTCAATATGATAGGTACTAGAATTTTTATTTAATGTTTTTCTAGTTAAGGTTTAATATTATGATATAATTTACTTATATGCACGTATATTCAGTTATATTCGGTATGCTAATACGATATTGTTCTAGTGTTATATACTTATATCGTAAAGTTATCCAATTATTCTAATTATATATTAAATTGTATTCTCTTGTTAACATAATTGTAGTTTTTCATTATTACATAACCTGATCATTATTCATTAGCCTCCTGATGTCTACAACTGTCTACCTTATGTCGTATAAGTGAATCGGTGCTTGGTAAAACCGTATACATGACATCAATCAAAACATGCATAAAACTTACATATAATGCATTTATATAATATATATTTGTAACTGCGGTTATACATTTTATTGTACACGCATGCTAATCCTATATAGTTAAAGGTAGATACAATCAACATTAAACTTTTAGTTTGCCTATGTATAGTTGAAAAAAACATTAAATTGTATTTAGCTTGTTCTGTCTTGTACAATTATTATTCGTGTATTAACTGTATTTGGAATAGGTAATTTAGAATGTAGTAATTGTTAGTGCAGTCCGTGTAGTTTATGTAGTAAACGAGCCTAATTGTTATGCTATTACATAATATTAGTTACAACTTGTCTTACTAGAGTATATTAATTTATCTCTATTAAAGCATATTACTAACTATTATTTATTTAACATATTAGTTATGATATTATATACATCATTATAGTTTTATTATATTGTAAAAATATAAATAAATATACATTGTAGGATTTAAGTTAAGCGTAATGGAATACTACATTTATAGACTTATAAATATAGTAATAATGAATAGATACATTTTTTATTTACTATTATTATTGTTACTAATTATTCAAATTAAAAACTTTTACTCCTTTATGTATACGGTAGATACCTATGCCATTATACCAATAAGACAAAACTTTCACCAGACGCATTTAACCTTAGTAAATTTGATTTATTCTACGATATAGTTTCAGTCTTTGGTCATTTGGCATAAATAAAAGGCCTCGAACACGATTTTATTCTGGTGTTTCAGTTATTTTTTCACGTATTTTTAATTTTACATTAGTAATTGTATGAATATACTCTATAGCCTAAAACATATGTTAACATTTTTGTTGGGCTTTAAAAAAATTTTAAACCAAAATTATTGTATTTTAGTAAATGTTGTGTATATTATTTTTCAATTAAATAGTGAATATCATAATATCTTGAATTTATACATGCAAATGAAGTCTACCTCTGCTTCGCATATTTCTTTTAAAATATCCACTTTAAACCTTTTGCAAAAGTATCAAAATATACCAATAAAAAAATATATTTCACACAAAAACGGATCGATTAGTAATTAATATTATTTATTCGAGATACAATACGCGTGCCATTTAGTAGACCAACGGCTGCAGATGTAAACTGTGGCACTGAGTTTGGAATATCCCTGCACCTACTATTTATAAGCCATATTATGTCACAATAATTCACAAGTTTATAAAAATATTTCGATGAATAATCCAGTATCACCAAACAACTGAATAATAATAATTTGTTGAGTTTGCTGATTTTAGTTTTAGTCTTTAGTTATGATGTACTTACTAATGTTATTATTATTTATTTTTATATTTGAAAACTATTCCTTTGAAATTGTACAACATTTTAATAAATATAATTCCAATTGTAATTTGTAACAAATAGGTAGATTACATAATAAGAAATTAGCTACAAAATGAACGTTAAGGCCGTTTGGGCCCCACATTTTTTAAATTTTAAGTATGGAGAAAAATTAAAATGATATCCTGAGTACAAGACAAATTAAAGTTGAATGTTTAATTATGAATACCAAATTATGTATATCGTGTATTTATAATATATTTTGTTTTATAAATAGGTAAGCATTAAGTATGTAAGTTTAACATTACTAGCAATACAAATATACCCTTATTCAGTGATGTAATAAGATACTATCAATTAGTATCTAGATACAGATAGAGATAGAGTGAGATAATTATTTACCTCAAAAAGTACCTCAATGCGGGTAGGTGTACATTTTTTTTAGAAAGTATCTATTTACAGATATTTTAAGATAAATTTAACAAAACAGACTATTTTCTTTATAAATATTTAATATATTAAAAATAAAGAATTATTTAATTTAAGTAAAACAAATAATACCTACATCTTTTAAAATACAATCCTTTTTATATTAATTCTCCGTTATAATTTTATACTTACTATATGAAATCGTTGTGAACCAAAATCAATAATTAAAATATAATTAGTAAATAATAATCGTTATAATTTTTTGATAAATCATAGTTTAATAAAATTAAATAAAAATATCGGTTTAATAAATAGTAGGTGATGTCTATTAACCACCTCGCCGTTGAAAAATTCACATTTAGTATATTTTTGTTAAGCTAATATAGTAAAATACTTGAATCTTTAGTATCTAGATTTTAAGTATAGAATACCGATACAGTGATACAAAATATAAAAGAGTATACAGATACTCATGTATACTAGATACGTGTCGTAACATTACAGTTAAACAGCTTATGTCATACTAATACTACTTTAACTTGTTAGTATATTAAATTGCTAAAGTATCTTATTAGAAATTAGTTATGTAGTATATACTGGCTGTACAGTTTAGGCATTATGTGCTAGTAATTAGTTGGATTACTAATGTTACTATATCATCGCTCATAATTAGCACCTAGTTCACATAGAGTCGTATTTAGAATTTTAATATCTCCGGGAATGATTGAAACCCACCTCTCTTTTAGAGGGTTGATGCAGAATGACCATATTTTATTTTACTTCAGTCGGGACAAACATTTTTCTGTATATTTTTTGGCGAAAATGTTCCTATTTCTCCACAATGAATCACAAGTTTTTTACCTACTATTTTCCTAGATTTTGTTAAGTCATTTTATTTGTTTTATCATTTATCAAAACAATATTGTTTTTCTACTAGAAATGCTTAATAAAAAACAAAATATTAATATAATAATTAATAATTATTATTGAAGTTTAATTCTGGGACAATTGGTTGCCTAGAAATACTTAATTAGGAAACTGCAGGGACGTTATATTCGAAACTAGTATAGTTCTGGACAAATCAAGCTTTACGGCACTCAAAATATTACACCTGTCATCTACTCATAGAAGTAAAATAAGTAAAAACTATAAATGCACTACAATTTCTCTTATTAACATTACTTAATATTTTAATCGTGTTATATCTAACTGCCAATTATATGTCAGTATTTTATTTATTTTTTATTCGCAATTTAAAATCATGACTTTTGCTGACTTTCATTTTACAAAGAAAATAAGAAATACTATAGTATTTGTTATAAGAAAATACAAACGCTTGTTAATAGGCCTTCTGGTTTATGTTACACGTTAACGAGCAAACAACATCACGAATGTGTTTATAAATTTTTTTATATTATAAACGTGTAAATAGATATGTTTTAAAATTGTATATTATTATGTTTCTTTTCTCTGAGCACTATTTTTTTACTAGAAACATTGAAAAGGTAGCTAACATATTTTGATAATTTAGAAAAATGTACTATGTTGAATATTATTTTATACATAAAAGTTAATTTAGTTTATTGATATGGTAAAATAAATTATACTTTTATTCATATGTATAAAAATGTTCTAATTTGATTATTTGAGAATTATATCGACCACTACGATCATATAATTATATGTATCGTTAATTTTTTTTTTATAATATTCTTAAGTCATAATTTTTAAAATATTATCATAATTAATTATGAATTACACTTTTCTTTCATTAGTTAATAAAATTGTAACTGTATTTTTATATTAATTCCTTTTTATTGAAGAACATTGAGTAGTATTTATCTACGTAAAAATTTTCATTTTTTTTTTTTTTTTTGTAAGAGTTTAAAGTTTCAGAATTTGTAGTGAATACTTCAACATAGTAAATAATAATTATATATAAATGATAGTGTTATACATATTTTATACTATGTTTAACTACATGTAATTTAGCTTATTTGTTAAAACTAAATGTACGCCTACCCTATATGTTATACATATGACTATTATATTATTATATAGAATTTGACCACATGTTTTTTTATGGTATTTGAGTTATAAATTATATTCCGAATAATGACGACAAATATATTGAAAACACCGCAGTTTATTGTGTAGCCATGTGTTATGTGAACAATATGGTAATATGGTAAATTCAATTTGGTAATGTTAACGACAGACCCGCTTAACAACCAATTTAACAAAACACCCGAAAAATCACATCGTTTTTCTTTGACGTCCAAATAATACCCAACATATGGATGTTGTAAAATCTCAACCTAATGTCCATGTGTGTTACGTCCGCAACACAATATGTTTTGTGGTGGATGATATTTATTATATTACTATATTATATACTTTTTAGTTGTTACGTTTCTGCTATAAGTTTTAACAAACAATTTGTAGGCAGCCACAAAATCTGATGAGTTTTAGACTCTAAATAATTTTCAATAACATTGTTAAATATTAGTTAATTACTTATCATATTAGAAGTTTATTTTTTTAAGATGGTTAGAGTGATGGTTATTTAGTATCTAGTACAGTAGTACCTTTATAGATGATATGGAGATAAATTGATATGTATAGTTAAAAAAAATAATATATTATAATATTTCATAATGCGTGGTGACTAATCACAGGCGTCCAGTGCAACATTCAGTAACCGTATCTATTGTTAATTCAGTAGACACACATGATAGATTGTCAATCATTAAGTGTTTATAAAGATATTATATTATAATAAGCGGCGGCAACACGAGTATGCAATTATTGTTTATTACTACCTAATAATAATTTCTATTGGTATACCGATGCCTTCCTTCGTTTTAAACATTTTTCCACAAATTATCGTTTATTTTGTTCTTCTTAATAACTATTGATAACATGACAGGACGACTCACACAAATGGAGTATATTATAGAAAATAGAATAGCACGATAAATTCTAATTTTAATTTTAAATGTATACGTTATGTACACGCATGACTGTACATTTATGAATAAGGTGTATCTGTCCTCGACTGCCTATATAATATTATTAAAAATATAATAATAAATTCATTGTAACGTGTTAGTAAAGCCATAGATATTACAAGTAAACATAGGAGTAACTAGTCCTTTAAGTTAGGAGGGGGAGCTAAATTCCTGAAAATGTTTTAGTTATAGCAAATTGTTTTTAATTTGATTATTATTTATTGTTTCTATTGGTGTTTACAACTTTACTGATTTGAATGATTATTCGTTTATATGAAACATTATATTTTGTTATATTGTACACAAAAATAAATTTAATACTAATATACACATACATTATGCACATACATTTAAACAAAAATTCTGGGGGGGGGCTGAAGCCAACCCAAGCCCCTTCCTAGTTACGTCTGTGCAAGTAAGTAAAGCAGTCTACAACTAATCTTCATCTAATATTTAAAAGTAGTTACTATACACTACACTGTATAGATATAATTATAAAAGCTTGAATTTGTTTACTTTTCAAATCAAGTATGATAAGAATGAGTCACTTGTTTCGTCTATCTAATTTAGCATAATAGAATAATTCTTCCTTGCAAAATTTAAATTATAGCATATACGAGTAGTTCAATATTAACGTTATTTATTGGCGCTATTAAGTATTTAAACACTTAAATAAAATTTTAAGATTATAATATTATATTATACTCAAGGTAATGTCAACATGCCATGTAATTTTTATAAAATATTATTTAATGAGTAAGTTTTCGTTTTTCGTTTTCTTATACTATCACACTATAGTACGTTACTATAATATTACTAGTAAATTGTATACCTAGGTATATTATTTTAATTTACAAAAATAGTAATATAATATAAAGTTTTTTCATTATATATGTTTTATTTCGTCAATAAATTAACGTACTGCAGATTCACATCCTTAAAAATGAAAACGATATATGCGTTACATTGATCTCAATACAAATGGCCCGTTTGCCATGAACCGCAATACGAAAGTTTGATTACTACTGTAGTACTGTGCAGTAGATTATTGGACTATATGCAAATATGCAATGTGCGTTAGATGCGTGTTTCGTGTATTAAGTTCGCTATTCAATTATGGGCTGCAAATTGCCTGCAATGAATCATGTCGATGGATTTAACGATTTTACAAAATCACAATAAAATCATTATTGTAGCTGGTGGAAATATAATATTTTATATTATACAGCAATTGTGGGTCCCGCAGACTGCAGTACAGCGTGTTGCGTGTTTTATATATGATGTATACTATAGGCACCGATAAAACTATAATCTATAAAGTGTAATAAAGTCGATTATCGGAGTGAAAAAAATTGAATCGTCGCCTTTGCAGTAGTCAGCAGACGCCTGACACTAAACACGCTCAACGGAGTGCCTTATCGCAAACCGATAAATCAAAAACTGTTAGTGTGCAACGACATAAGTGATAAGTACACTCTTATAAATTATAATAATAAATAGTGTTTTAGACTTTGTTACAGTGGGCCTAAAATATAATATTATAAATAAATTAAGCACATATTTTTATTAGTTACCATGAAATATTCACAATAAATAACAAAGTTTGTTTGGTAGGAGAATAAATAATGTCCGTACATGTATGAATACAACATTATATTTTACATAATATTCTTTTGATTTAATGTTTTTAAATGCATATTTTACAATTTTACTTTACGTGTGTATCTAATCATTTTTGAATTAAAATTGTTGTCGAATTTTGTAATTGTATTATTCATTTATTTCATTTTCATGTACCACCTGACACCTTAAGTATAATAATTTTTAATAATTATTGCTTCTGTTATAAATTACAATTATTAAACCAAAACAGTAAACACGGATATTAGTGTATTTTACAATATTAGAGAGCAAACGTTTTTCTTTCTTTATACTTTTGCTATACTAATATTTATTGATATCTAACCGATAAGATTGTATAACATACGGGTTTACTTGGTTATTTGAGTTGCAACAACAATATTATTTTTCACAAATCGGATCGACGTGTTTTGTCTACAACAGTCTATATAGTTCGCTATTTTTATTAGAACACCAAAAACGACAAATAATAAATTCCCGTCGTCCCGGTGTCTGCAGATATATTCGGCGTATCGTGCTCGAATGTTAAAACAGATTTTCTTCGTGTTTTCCTAATGGAAATTTCAAGAACGCATTTTAAAATTCAATTTTTTAAGTTTAAAGCTTGGACCACACGCCCAAGTAAAAAGTAGTTGCTCAAATGTTGACAAGTATCGCCAGTCGTTTTTGTTATATCGAAATTGGATGACATAAATACGTTACGACATTTATAGAAAACGTACAAAAATATTTATCAAAATTTTAATTTGCCGCTGAAATATTGCTCAACGTTTTTCTGGACCAGACTTAATAAAGCGACAAATTGCATACACGAGATTGACGAAAAACAAAATCGACTCAACATCATAACAATACGGAAATATGTCGTGTTTCGGGCGTTCGGCGTGGCCGCACTGGGGCGGCGCTGGCGGCGGCTCCTCTCCGGCCGACATGTGCGTTTCGCTCGAAACCGGATGGTGTGCGTGCGCGTGGATATTTCAGTGATTCATTACCCGTCCGTCGTCCGTCCGCGATCGTCGTCATCGTCGCGGTTTCGTCTCCGTCTCCGTTGTCTCCGCCGTCACCGCCCCCGGCGCTTACTGAGTACTTACACGTTTCGACATCAGCAACGTCTCACATTGTACGATCGAAAACTGTCACCAGCCCTGCAGGTAACCTACCGATATTGTCATTGTTATGGATTTTATTTTTCATCCCTCCCGAGACGATATTCTCGCATAATGAGACGTAAATGCATTTTTTTTCGAACGTCTATACTGCAGCATCCTACAGTACATATTGTATTATTATTTAATAATTATAAAAGACCGATACTTTTATCGAACACTCGTTTTTTTATTTTTATTAATATTATATATTGCCATTATTTTTCATTTTTTCTAAACAGAATATTATTTGGAGTATTACGATGTACACAAATTAAAATTTGAACGATTAGTATCTAATTATAGATTAGTAAGGAATCTGTATGCTGTAATTTAAAATACTTAATATTTATCACTCATAAACAATCAAAATTCTTATACTCGAAGTACTCCAGAAAATATTCTGTTTGGTATGGGAAACTTAAAGTGTATGTTTCCATTTAAAAAAAGCTTGAAAAATGAGTACTTCGACAAAAGATTCACAAAGTATAAATTTCACCGTTGCCGCGTTTGCTTTAGTACATATTATATTCCGGTGTGATGAAAAAAAAATATCAAAAAATCTGTTTTCCCACATTCCATTTCGAGTGTATGACACGTCAAAAAAAAAAAAAAATAAATAAACGTTGTTACACTAAATAACAGTGGAAAATCTTTTCGGGATCACCGGGCCGTGAAAACCCCCCATATGGTCAGCTAGTTTTTTACGTCGGATTCCTGGGTAATTTTTTTCGTATTAGTGCCGTATAGCTACGGCCTTGTGAAGAATGTGAGCAATTGTGTTTGGAGTATTTTCATTCCATCTACACGGATACACATCGTACATTATATACAACATATATACACATGGAGTGTATAATAATTATTATATTATATTATTCTATTATTATGACGAAAGTTAATAATACGACATTATAGATATTTATTTATAGACATTTATAGGTATTACTATTGTCTATTATCATTACCAGTCGGCGTCGCTGAAAATTGTACCGTAATATAATATAATATTATGCTTCATTGCTTTTACGAATTGGTTCGATGAATAACTATGCACGTTTGATTGTTGTGTGGGCAGTACGTCATATTATTATGTACTTCACTGTGCTCGTGGTTTTAATTAACTAGAAATTAACGAAACATCTGTTGCCCTCAAACCAGGATATCTTTGTTGTTCATTAAAAATGATTTTAAATACCCATTACGTCATAATATCAGTCGAAACTGTGTTCATTATATTATATTATTTTTTTTTTTACAATTTTTAAAAATGCATTTGTTTACACATGTTCAATTAACAATAGCATTATTGCATTAAGAGTATAATAATTACACTATTAATATAATATAATTATTATACGTAACAAAACAGTGCGATTATTATGTGTTATTTTTTTCTAAAACTCAAGTATCAACTACCAAGTAGGTACTAGATACCAACAATTTGGAAAATGTATGCATTTTTTATGGGTAAATTATCATATTTTTTTTTACAAAAAATATTCTTCGTTTAGTTATAGTATCTAATTTTAAAAATAATAATATTTCTGTAATTTAAATAAGAAAATATAATATTTTTCTCATTCTAACGAAGTTAATTTTACATTTATTTTGTAAGAACAAAGTATTCATGATTGAAATAATATTTATTTTGTATTTTTTATTTTTAAATAAATATATATACGAGTATATAAATATTTTTTGACAATATAATTTTGTAATATTGTTAAAATCTTAACGTTATTGTTGCTCCATACATTTTCTTAGGTATATGAAAAATTACTTAACATAAAAAATAATTTCTATCATAATAATTATTATCTATGTATTTAAGTCATTAAAAATATTTGTTTATTGGGGCCAAATTTCCAATACACATACGTTTCATAGACATTTGCTGCCCACGTTTACCTATTGGCGAGCCTATTGGCTTCTAGTCCGTGGGATGTAATAACTGATTATTAATACACCCACTTTTCTCCTATATTGATATATATTTTCTTGTCAAAATAGTTACTAATGTAATAATCGTAATAAAGCTGTTCGCAATAATTAAATATTTTAATAAATTATGTACCTATTTCAAAAATGTTAGGTCGTACAATTATATTTTAATAACAAGTGTCAAGTATAGCTATAGCAACGTTTATTTTAAAATTGTCTAGTAATAGTTCCTTAAAAATTATTTTATATAAACAATTTAATGTTAATTTAAAAATGGCTCCATAATCAATTAGTTTACGAAAACAACATTTAAATTAGTATGAAAGTGAGCTATTATAATTGTTATTTGTCTTAACCTATTTCTCATGTATATTATAAAACGTGTTGATTAAGAAGATTTTTATAATTATATTAAATTGGAATATTTTATTAGTACTGATCTCGTTAAAGTCGTCGAGTTCGAAATGTGTAAAATCGCATGTATGATGTTCACACATTTTGTTCCAAATTATTATAGTCTAATACCTCGTCTAATATGCTTGTGATGTATATATTTAAACATTAACAAACGTTACGCTTTAAAAGGTATATAATATTATACTATAAATATTCGTATTTATAAATTATAATCTTATGTATATATAATATTATATAATACATAAATTATAGTATATGTTAGGTTACAATTTATTTAATAATATTATTGTTATAGTAAAACTGTAAATAAATAATCCCGTAAATAATAATTGATAATAACAATATTATTAACAGTATTGTTAACCGGGCTGTTTTTCTTTTTTTTTAATTTTTTAATTTAAAACGTCATACTATAAGTAGTATAATGCATGATGTAGAGTAATTTTTATATAATATACACATTAAACGTCGCGAGTTATTATTATCTATAATATTTTAATAGCATCAAACCGTTAGATTTAACATGGGGTGTCTGTACAGGATGTCCTATAGTGATTCGCTATAGAATCTGGTACGCACAGTGGGATTTTACAGTTTCATCATCCTATAACCGCTATTAATTTCTAAATATTTGTAGGACACCCTGTATACAAATACGATGTTAGATCGCTGGTTGTATTAATTGAAGCCAGCAGCAGCTGGTGTTTTGGTACCGGGATCTTTATTGAAGCTGAAACACAAGGGCGTTGTGTTCCGGCTGCTGGTCTGTGTAACCGGAAAATCCTTATTACTCCCCGCTGGTTGTCATTTATTTAAACTAGGTGCATGATTGTTGATTGTTTAGAAATAACTTATTTTTTTTGTTTTTAGTGTTTCTGGAAAAAAAACGTATTTAGGTGGGTACATATTTGTTTGTGGTTTTCGATAAATCGCTTGTCAAACATCTCAACTGTCGAGTGTAAACTGTGTTTAAGGTTTAAGTACGAGATTTTTTTTATATCCACACGTGTTATCGTTATTAAAATGTAAATGAAAACAACTTGTCTGGTATTTTTCATGCTTAACTGTATATTAATTTTTTAATATTGACGGTATTTGGCTAATCATGTTGTAATAAAAAAAAAATATATTCTATCATGACAAGGGTCAACGATTACTACTATATTTGACTACTGAATTACTATTATATTTATATTTTAATTGTTTTTGTGTGTTCTACATACAACTGCAAGCCTAACCTAACCTAAAACCGCCTAATACGTGAATTATTACTCAGATAAATTTTATAATCAAACATTCAAATCATTATATTCAATAATGATATCGTAATATTTTGTATGTTTTAGCTTTAATGGATTTTTCTTTGATCTTTTAATAATATGTACACTAATAATAATATTATATATATATTTTATTTTGTTACAACGATAATATCAACACTGCTGAGTGTTAACAACATTTTAGAGATTTTATTCATCTGGTTTACACTAGGTACATAATATCTTTTAAGATTTACATACCAATGGATGTTTACACGCTGCACTTTGTAACATACAAAATATTTAGATAAAAAATATTAAAAACGTGTGATATTAGTAGGAAGTGTTATACATGGATTTAGATTATTTTATTTACTTGAGTTCATTATAGAAATAATATTTAACAGTTTTAAATTTCAATCATAGAATAATAGGTAAATAATAACATATTACTTTACAAAGATAAATGTGGTTATTTTTTTTTTATTCATTATCAATCGATTTAAATAATTTCTGTTTTTAATATGACCAATCACAAAAATAAATATTAATAGTATTGACAAGATTTAAGTGAATTTGACAACCAAAGGTTCTTGTGAAATGTATTAATATTATACAGTGTTCACGTTAATTATAATTTATCATTAGCATTTTAATAAAAATTACCTATTTTAGGTATATGGTTAAATAAAATTATGTACTTTTTTCGGGGGTCTATAAAATGACTTCTTTAATTTCGATATTTTATAATTTACGAATTACATGAATGTTTTAATTCTTTTTAATTTTACGACTTCTATGTTAAAAATAATACTATAAAAAATAAGTAACTATAAAACTTTATTTCCTGGCTTTGCATTTATAGTAGCTAAATAATTATAATTCACGTTTATCACGATTTTGATATTTATATTTATTTGTTTTAACAATATCAATTATTTTTTTATTGAAACGTTTGTTCAATAAATCTTTTACAGGTATATCAATATAATATTATGTAATGTATGCAGGATACGTTTAGTGTTTAATATTTTCGCACATGACCGTGAAACCACCACCAGCTGTGGTTGGATATGCTATTGATAGTTGTCCGTATTTAGTATAAATCCGTATCTAATGTCCGCACGTCATTTAACACGGGTATAATATGACCAATTAAGAGCGTTTGTGTTTTGAAACCCCTGCATTACTTCCGATTCGGTTTAATCAGTGGTGCGTGTCCGTAAAGGGGAAGTGCACCCATTAGTGTGTAAAAAATGTGTGCACAACTCGAAACTAAAATTATAAAATACCGGATATCGTAATGGGCGTATGTACCTATATATAATATACAATATAATGTTGCAGTACGCGTGCATCTATGTATATATATCCCTTGTTTTTATTTTATATTTATAAACACACAAAAGGACAAGAGCAATGCTTTAAAATGATTGCGTGATCCGGTTCAGTACAGAGGCTGTCCTTGGTATATCACGGGTGGCATATATAACAGTATTATTATTATTTTACCTATTACTCGTATATACAATGTACATACTATAGTGTATAGATCGGTGTATAGTATGTGTTACCTACCGATGGTACTTACAACTGCTGAACTATCCATATTAAATGTCAACGGTGATGCAAAAATGTCTATAAGATGTCCTGAGACCTGGAAATTTACGGGCAAGGCGGAAATGTTTTTTATACTCCCGTTAAATTATATTATATTCGGGTTACCCTAAAGGATTTTATATTAAATGATATAATAATATCGTTTCCCTCTTTTTTTCGCGGCATTATATTTCAGCTAATTCCCTATTTTATTCTTAATAGAAAGTAAAATAACACATTTTTAATATTGGCTGGTAAAAACCATGTCTTTGAACTCTCGTTTTACTTCACCTTGTACGAGTAATGATATAGCTAGTATACTGCATATATTATAATTGTTCAACACGGATTGAAACTGTCAAGTAGGTACTACTAGATTTATTGCGTTCGGCATAATAATATATTATGTATCGGTATAAACGTACAAATGTTTTCACTTGTAATAAAACTGTAAGTATATTGGGTACGTGATATTATCACATATTGTTGTCGACGCGATTTTATAGTTTTTGATAACAACTTGATAATAATATATGCACCATGCGTATTAGTATTCAACAAAGAACAATATTATTGATTTATAAACATTTGCACACAATACTGGGGTAATAAATAACGTCCGGGTGAATAAAATAACTGTTCGAAGTCTTGTTTGTTACATGCGTCTAAAATTCGTCACCAAAAAAATCATTCGATGAATATTATATACTTCGGGAAAAAATAATACATGTTCAGCACTTCTGCAGTATAGCTTAGCCGCCGTTTTTTTACGTAAAAGTCATTGTTGCAAAAATATAAAACGAAAGTTGCATTGTATTTTCAAAAGTAAAATTTAGTCATTTAAGTACTTATAGTGCCCATTGTGTTTTGCACACAATTTGTTGACAAATAGGCACTTTAAAAAAAAATAATTATTTTCTGTGTTTTGTAGTGTATTTTGGTATCGCTGTGTACACTGGTGCGTGCAATAATCTCCATTTGTATTGTGAGGTTGAGGTCATGCCCATGAATTTGGATTGCTGAACGCTAGAACAATACACTTATACGCCTGCGCCTACACTGTGTTCCTACGGTTACAGTCGTAAAATCGTGATGATCAAGACTCCGTCTTCATACAGGTAAAACTAATAAGTTACTGTTTGCTAAATGATATTGTACTAATCTTTAGACAAATATTAATACTTAATATCAATATAACTATAGTGCTAATAATAATAATATGCGATTGTTATTTAAACGCATTTCATTCGCATAAATTTGATAGTATCATTTAAATTTTCAGTATTTACTATTTACTGTAATTATATAATATTATACAGTATACGTACCTATGTAGTAAATAGAAAAATGTATCATTGGTATCATATATTGTGGTATATGGTATAGTGTATTCTCCAGAGAATAGTTACAATAAACAGAGTCACCAAGGATTTAACACATCAAACTTTGAGGTACATCATAGTTATAGAGACTGAGGCTGTTTTATCTTTTATTTGAAAAGTTCTAAAAAGTTGTGTTTCATTTTAGAATGTATTCATTGTTTGTGGGTTGATTGCAGCTGTATTGAATTATATATTTATTTTTATTTTATATAAAATTACTATATATTTTATATAGTTATATATATATATATATATATATATATATATATATATATATATATATATATGTTATAAATTTATGCAATAGCAATCCAGATAATGTATGATTATAGCAAGTAGACGGTATAGTTTAATATGATTGTTTACTTATTATTTCAGCGGATACAATTAACTATGAGGTAAATACTTAGACAATGTAATGAAGTTACGTTTACGTAGTTAAAAAAAAAAGGTTTGGTTTAACTAATATGTTATATATCATATTATATATACATATATATTTATATATACTTCCATTTTTTGTGCAATCTACTCATAATTTGTAGGTACTCACGAATTTGATACAAAATTATTTGACGTCATTTGACATTTGTTTGTATTAAAATTTCATATTATTAAAATATAATATTATATCAATTATTATTTTCTTATATCTATGCGCTGTTATATAATATTTAGTGTATGTGTGATTTTTTCTGTACAATTTTATGACATAACTACATTTTTTTCATAGAATAATTTACTTGTAACATTATGCAGTACATTAAACCTAATATATTTTATGATATCATTAGCTTAATGTTTACGAATTACAATTAGGTTATTATAATATCAAAATATTTTTTTTTACTCATTATGCCGTGTTTTGTCTTATGACAGCTATCTGCTACTATACGTATAATAATAAGTGTATTGTATATATTACCATATTTGTTTAATGGTTAGTGTAACAAACTACTTAATTTATTTATAACATTTTAGGTATGACTAATGTTCAATCAAGCAAGTTTTTTAAATTTTAACCCTTAATAATTTAAAACGACTATACTATTAGATAATACAAGTATGTTAAGTTTTAGTAAATTATTTCGACCTTATGAAGAATTAAGATGTATTACGTTATGCATATTATTAGCTTTTAAAATTTAAAATATTAAAATTTTCTCTGAATCACTGAACAATTCCAAGTATATAGTTATGTACAATTATAATTTATACAAATATTGTAAGTTGTAGTGTAGTATTCACCTCTGGTATAGTTGTATAACGACCTTGGTATAACGAATATTCTTATACGATGGTTTCTATATAAAATTATACATTGAATATCGATCACCGATCCTTTTTAGAGAAATAACAAAATACGAAATATGAAAAAACTAACTATAACTATCTTTAAAAACTACAAATATTTTTATATATAGTGATACTATTAAGATAAACTATCAATTAAAATCATCCGACTGGAAATTACAAATTAAAATTTGTTTTTTCTTGGCATAGGTAGTGACATAAGTACTTAATTGAAGAATTGTTATTTTATTTTATTCATGAGCAGCACTTTTTACTATTGATTTTTGGCACATCTACTACCTATACGTCTACTTCATATTTTATTGGTAAATTATGTATACTATAAACGTATAAAACATTTGTCGAAATTATCGTCTTTTGTTAAAATATTAAAACGTTGTATAATTTATAATAATGTAACGTCTTATTGATATTTATTTATACTTTGATACCTATGTTTATTAGATTTAAAATGTATTCATCATATAATATTAGTATAATATTGGTAATTATAAAAACTATATAAATATCGTATATGCTTTATGGATACGATATAATTAATATATCAATAATGTTATAACTATATAATATATGGTATATATTCGTTTTTCGTATTGTAATTAACTCATTAATTAATTATTCGAATTATAAACGAAAATTATTTTCACGCTTGAGCTTATCTGATTTGTTGTCAAACTTAGTTATTATAATTTATTTTTATTTTTGTTTTGACTAATAAAACAGCACTGTGGCATATTTTATTAATATTAATACTTAAATACCTTTTATATTAAAATAAACGTGAAATCAGCCAAATAAAAAATATGTTGTATCTAGTCCAATAGCATTATGTGTTAAAACTAATGGTCAAATGTCAAATACATACCATTAAATTTGCAACCTACAATAATATTATACTGACGCCATCGTAATAATATAATCAAATCCGTTTTTTTATATTATGTGCATAATATCAAATATGATGAATATTTATTGAACCAACAGTGTCAGTATTTTATTATTAGATGAAACTAAAGAAAATGTATATTAGTATTAATTTAACATATTTCATTGTTTTTACGTTTTATTCGTTTTTAATGCTGTTATACTATTAGAACATATGCCTAATAAAATTATATTCACATAAATCATAATATTGATGTGTTTAAAAATTGAATTTAGGAAAATAACCAATTTTCTGTTTATTTCAGACAAGATTTTTGTACCTTTAAATCGACTTGTATTAAATAGTCTATATATATTTGTTATAATTTATTAATAATTGCACAATTTCGTTATTAATTTCTTTGTTTAAACTCGATGTTAGTCAAGCACAAAAAAAGTCGTACAATACAATAATTAGGCAACCACATAAGTTCTGTACATTCGATTATTGGATATCAGTCTTTAGGAATTCGTAAAAATGTTGTACCTACATATTGTACTATTTAAAAACCGCACAATAGTGCAATTTGCATTTAAGGCGTGATTATCGTAAGGAAAAAAATGTATGCAATGGCAATTTGGCGTTTCGTAACACTTTACACTATATTATATGAAATAATATAATATAATATATGTTTGCCAATTTGACATAGGTATTAAATATTAGTAGGTACCTACGCGTGCAAAATACGCATGCAAATATATAAGTGCGACATCCGGCTCGTCTCTCCTCCAAAAGAAAAAACGTACGATCTAAATATTTAATTCAGAAACGTCTCAAAAATGAAATCTGTGTGCTATTCACATTTCACACGAAACAAAACATTAGCTGCGCAGCAGAAGAATATTAACAATAATATGTGATACACTTTCCTTGCAAAGCTTCGGTGGTCGGATTAGAATACAAGTATACGTATTCTACGTTTCTAAACAACAATTTTAAACGTTTTTGGCGTTTTTACCTATTATAATAGTATTACTTTGAGTGTATCACACACCTACATATGTGAATAATATTATAAACCAATTATACTTGAATATCACGTGGGATAATTCTGAACTTGGCTTAAATTTAGTAACTAGAATACCACTATACCAGTTGTAATATATATATTACATAGGTATAATAATGCACTATACCTATATAGTGTCATTGTGAACATTTGTGCGAAAGTTTTAGTTCCCTGATATCCTATTACCTTCCCCAGCTGTTCCATCCCTTATTTCTATACCTTAAAATAATATTTCACAATGTTTTAACCGTATAATGATGATATTATGTTACAGCCTGAAATATATTTTACATAACTACATTTTGTTTTAATATATACTTAAACTTTTCATGATTTACATAAATTATATACATATTGGTTATCAATTTATTATGCAAACCTATATTTAAAAATTTTTTTGTTTACTTTACTGTCACGTTTACTTATTGTTAATTTTATAAAATAATTCTTGAAGAATAATGAGAATTTCCATCTCAGGGGTCTTCTTGATAATGTTAAATGGACAAATGAATCTCAAAAATATTTTAAATTAATACTGAATTCGATGTGAAAATATCAGGGCCTTTTTTTATTCAAGGAGAGTTAACATATCAATTTGAAAAAAATTGGGGCCGAGTATACAATAGAAAAACTATTAAATAGTGTTTTTCCTATGCCCAGTTAGTACTCTATCCGACGTGCAATGGCTTTGGACAGGGCCATCACTTTACTAATGCTTGCCCCTATACAAAAAACAAACAAGTAGGTACTCGCCTATAAACCTATTGTCTTGTCAAACTATTTTCTCCGGTTCAGCTAGCACTTGCAAGACGTGTTTTGGTGGAGTATAGCAATTATAATTTAGCGTAATGTATACCTATACTTATTATTTCAACAATAATGTGGCGATTAGGCACCAATTAGCTTAGAAATGATGATCGTGCGTAATGCAGTAGGTATTTCGACGAAGGAATATAATATATGCATATAGGTAGCTAATGATCGCGTTCACGGAAAGGAAATATGATTATTTGTCAGCGCATGGCCATGTGACGTAAAAATATTCGCCTTAACTCGATTGCATAGACGTTGGTATACTGGGAATAGGAAATTATAAAATAATAACCCCGTTTCGTTGGCATAAATAGGTACGTGCAATGTTACTTTTTAGCAAATACTTATATACGTATATATATAAACGTGTATGTATTAATGTATATATTATAATTTATATTTTATCAACATTGTCGACCGCGGCAAAACCAGTTTAAAACGAAAATCGAAACAAGTACCAATATCATAATATGTTATACGTAAATATGTCGTGTAAATATGCGTTTTACTATTCGAGAAGGACATTCACGCAGTCCAAGTTCGAAATTTTTTAATAATAATATTTTGATTTGTAATATATATTTAAATAGAGAATTTTAAT
Source organism: Rhopalosiphum nymphaeae (assembly GCA_036289425.1). Lineage (NCBI taxonomy): Eukaryota > Metazoa > Arthropoda > Insecta > Hemiptera > Aphididae > Rhopalosiphum > Rhopalosiphum nymphaeae. The sequence continues at coordinate 8,046,036 of JAZAQC010000007.1, read as the reverse complement.
GTTTTCCATACAAGTATACACATTTTGGTATAATATGCGATCTTATGTCGGTGAAGTGAAAAATAAGACTTATTTCCCGTTTGTTATACATTTAAGACTACTTAGGTATATGTTTTATAACAAAATAATTGTTTATTTTATTTTTATGTTTTGATTTTTTCATACATTTTCATAATTCAGTCATCAGATTAATTTTCAGGCAAATTTAAAAAAATGTTAGACGCTGCACTGGCGTGGTGAAAAACAACAAAAACCGTGACAAGAGTTTCGTGGTGACATTAAATCTTCGTGATGTACTCGTATTCGGCTGTTTAGCACACGTAATGTTATAACTGAGAGTTTCTCGTATTTTTACCATTTACAATGAATTTATAACTAAAGAGATATTGGCTAAAATCGTATAAGTCTTTCCTCAATAGTCTTTGTTTTGCAAAAAACAATATAGCTGGTTTTTTGGTTTTCCTCTCGCTTTCAAGAAAACATTATTCTCAAAGCTTGTAAAAAGTCTGAAATACCACATGCAATATAATAACACGCCTATAATAATAGTATTTTGTACACGCGTGAGCGGAGTTATATATATATTTTTTTTTTACCAAAACAATAGAAATAACTTACCAAACGACTCCTCCGTCATCGGTGGGAAAATAAAATGATAATATTACATTATCGTCAGCGTCGCGGTCGTCGTTGTCGTGTGATAAAGCGCGTCGGCTTTCCGCCCGCTAGCGGCAATTCGACTCAAAGTACGCTACAAGTATTCACGCTGTACCAATACATATTATTATTATATACGTTTAGGCGCGGCCGTGTCGACCGAGAAAAACGAAAGGATGTGATATTATTATTACATTATGTTGTGTTGTGTTGTGCATTGTCGCTGTTATTATATTTGTGCCTATATACCTAATACTATATTAATAAATAGACGGAAAAAGAATTCGGTGAGTGTGACGAAATATCTCAGGAGCATCGATTTTCAATACGTAACAAGTTCCTTTATCCGATTTTATTTTTTTTTTTTACTTATATGGGCTACGGCTTGTGTATTTCCATTCATCGATGCGTTGTTATTACTATTATTGTTGTACTTACACGGGTACTGCGTTACACGCAAAGACATATTTGCGGTCGGGTGTAGAATTTTGTACGAGTCGCCGCGACGATGGATGGATATGATGATCGTGTGATCATAATAATAATAATAATAATAATGTATAACGACAAATAATAGTAATTATTATTATACATATTATGTGGCTCGTAATGCCTATGTATAAATGTATAACGTTGGCCACTGGGATGGCGTTGGCGTAATAGGAATAGCGTGCGTACACCGCATAATGTGTATATACATATAATATTATATACCCGCCCAAAACCGCAACAGCATCGATAGGTGCGTATACCAGATACCTATATTATAATATTATAACATAAAATTGTATTGTTGTGTGCCGGACAGTCGCGACAAGACATGTGTATAAACTATAAAGTATCTCAAGGTTTGGATATACTAATGTACATATACGTATATTATATTATATGCTTTATTATTGTAGTAAAATATTTTCTCGGATAATAATAATACTGTGTGTGTGATACCGTTGCTCTGCCGGGGCTGCAGGAATCTATCTGAGAGTATGTGAAGGTCGGCCGTCGACGGCATGGTAGACCGCAATGCGTATACACAACGAGATTTTCAAAAAATCTGGGACCGTCTGGTGTATCAGTTTCAAAAATTCTTACAACACCCCGTATACATAAGATGCGACCAATAAATTTTATTATCCCGTAGTGGCGCTATGTATATTTATTATGGGAATGGAATTGTGAAACTCTTTCATGTATATATAGTATATACAAATGAAGAAAAATCTTATTTATCATCTTTCTGTCTTTTTTATTTTGATTATTCGCCCTCCCCCCCTTTAACACATACTATCAACATAACGAGACGTCATTTCCTTATTATTCACTCCTATTTTAAATATAGTTCTCGTGCGTAGATAACGCAATATTATTATAAAGTTTATTATTAATATTATTATTATTACAGAGCTCATGTTCTACTCTCAGTATGAAATATATGCGTTGAATAAATAAATAATATTTCAATTAGAATACCAGTGGTCAATTGAAGCATATTTTATTGTTTTTACATTATTTTAATTTTATGTTTAAAACGAACAATTCAGGTATTTTATATAGTATGCTGCTAGTTAAATTAAATTGATGTACTTTAGTCATTCCTGGTAGTACACATTGATCCAAAAATTTCTTGAGTCAAGAATGACTTTAAAGTCATGACCTTCTTTTAGACACAAGATTTTTCATCAAACTTATTTACATGTCGGCATGCTCGTAAACAAATAAATGCACTTACGCCTCCTAACATACAGATGGACATGCATAATATTTTTTTTAAATATGAAGAAAAAACTCGAACAGTACAATACTTATAAACGCGCGATGAAAAATATAACGCAAACGTCGATGACACATGACAAAAAAGATTTCGAAACGACAAAGCTTAATTAAAACGTTGAAAGCAAACAGATTAGCGTTCACTATAATCTATTCGTATTGGTATGTAATGTATAACTAAATGGAATATAGATACATGCTTCTATAAATGGTTTGTCGATTGTCGATAACGTACTTACGACTTATGAACGTTCAATACGTCTTATATATAGAATGCATAATATCAGCTACATTAAAATGTTGCACTTCTTATGTATTATATTTCCGATTCGTAGCTTGAAATCGTTTTCGAGAATATTATTCTATCGCGACGGATGAATAACATAAGCCCACTTCATTGCTATACGACATAACGTTGATGTGTCACGCTCTGATAAAGTAATCCTCTATTCGATAAACAGAATATGACCAATATTCTGTGTAATGTAATCGTCTATGCAGACAAGAGAACGAATTCCTAATCCAAGTCCAAAGTATGTGGATTTATGTAGATAAAAATTTGTCCATTAGAGAAATGTCAATGTATACTGATAATAAACTGTACAGTATTTTCTAATGTTATGTATCTTTTATGTATAGACATTTATGAATAAAGTGAATACTAAAAATACAAATTATTACATTTATATAAATACGTTTAAATCAGACCATGCCATCAAAATATTGATGAAGTAATATTTCGATTTTCGTGCATAAATACGTAATAAAAATGCACAAAAACGATTAAAATGTAAACATTATATTTAATGTAGAAATTATTATTAAAAAAAATGTGCTTAGATAATATGATAATTTGGAAATATTGTATTTGTTTTTTAACATAAAACAGTAGTCAGTAACTGGTCGTATTTCCATTATGATGTATTATTAATTATCATGTGCGTTATGTTTATGTCATTTCTAATTGGCCAAATCTCTTATAATTTTGCGTTTTATAACCAGAATACATGTACAAATGTACAATGGTACAAGACTGTGTATAATCCATGATCGACGGTGTATTGAATTATCAAACAGATTCTAGTATAACGTGATTTTACTTTTAATCGTATGCACACGTATCAAAACGAACAGTTAGGCATCGAATCGATCGGTGACCATAATATAATATGAGGATGCATCCCATACACAATGAAATAAAAATAAATATATTATATTATAGTATACATACAACGTTTTCGTACGTATTTTATTTTGTTTATTGCGTATTGGATTGTGGTTTTGAGATTCCTAGTCGTATAATCGAATTGTGTTGTTTGTTTGACCGTTACAACAGAATATTGTTAGAATCTGATAATCGTATTAACGAATATTGAAATGACAGCGAAATAAATATACGTTGTTTTAATATAGCTAGGACAGGACAATGGTGGTCATCTTATTTTTGAAAAAAATACGCCTCTATGACAAAATCGCATTTCTCCGACGTCTACTGTTTTTTTATACGCCGTACATAATATTATAATTATTATCGTCGTAATATAAAAGTGTGTGCGAGCGCGCGCGTGTGTGTGTGTGTGTCTAAAAAACTCTAAAAAAAACGTTGTAAACAGTTTTCGGGACGAGTCGAAAAAAAACACTGCTCCGGAATACTGTATAATATACTGATTGCTGCTTGCGTTTGTTTTGTCGACGTTTAATTTAATAATATGAAAAAATAATAAAGTGTTTATACGTATTTAGTAGTTGGGGGGCGTATCGTGTATCTTTACATCGACTTCTATAGTTATACCTGAAACGCCACTCTATGTATTATTTACATGCAGCCAACCAAAGGGTAGAGCCGTGGAGAGATAGTATAGATAGTAATTTTATAGTAATGTATACAGAATGATTCACCTAACATTTTGCCTTTATTTTTTTTCTTATAATGAATTTATTCAAATTCTGATTTTTGAATTATTAATATATAATTAAAGACCCTATTTTAAAATGCTTGAGATTTCTCGTAAAATACTTAAAGAGTGTCGTGTGGTCGGTAATACAAATTTCTGGTTTTTTTTTTCATAAAAAAAACCCCTTCTCGTTTACTGTAAATTATTTAGTGGAAAATTATTTTGATAATGTACCTAATTCAAAATTCGAACGAAAAATCAGTTATTAAAATGTTTATACTATAGTACCTATGATGTATACTCAATAATAATAAATAATAATACTTAAAAAATGTTTACAAAAATATTATATTGCTAATGTAATATTGAATTTAGACGATTTAGTATTTATATAATGGTCATTTTTACTAATTATAATAATATTAATTACTGAAATATTTAAAACACATATCTTCTAAACTCATTATCATATGGACCTATTGTCACACAACATTAAATAACTCAAAAACCACTCGTTCGAATTTTGAATTTTGACACCTTTTAAAGTTTCCAAATTTTCCGCTGGACGCTCTTTATTAAGTGGTACAAAAATCTCAAGAGCTGAAAATTGAGACTTTTGGTATATTTAAAAATTCTAGAAGTCAAACTATTTATAAATTAATTTTCAAGGAAAAAATGTTGGTAGGCATACTTGTATTGAATCACTCTGTATATAGATCCTCAAACACGGCGTACAACCCCTCGTGTGCAAGATATTGTGTGTCACATGAAGACTATAATAAATTATACACTCAAAAACGATAAGAGAATAATATATTCTAGCTGTAACGTCGTGTGTATTTTATTATGTATACCTACTAAACTGTCGAAATCTGCGTTATCCCATCAGCCTCTGACGCTTCTCCTGGTCGGTAAATCACGATCTTCTAGTCCGCGCGTCACCTTTTCATCCGACCCTTTTCGTTCGACTACCGCTAGTAGGTAATGAGTTATTTCTCGACCATTATACTGACATTATTGTTATTATTATAGCGCGTGAGAGTTATTTTTTGTATTTACCTCGTGACGGTGTATAGAAAGAAGAGGAACACATTAGTAGCGAGCGTCGGAATTTATTTTTAATTCTTTTTTTCCTACCGTGAATAACCCTTAATCATCTTTGTGTAATTATATAAAATAAAAACGAATTAGTTTATCAAACTGAGATATTAAAATAATATGTAATGTTTATAAAAAAAAAAATATTAATCCTGATCACACGTTTCTTACAAGTTACAAAATAAAATACTGTAGTTATGTTTGTAAAATTATTCGTACACACGTTACACGCACACGTGTGGTTTTAATAAATCATGATGATAATAATAATAACAATATTATAATGATACGCGTAATTACTAATATATTTGTTTGGAATTTTCTTTTAAACGCCGGAAATATCTATTTATGCGTAAATTGTGTATTTGTATATACATTCTCTCGTATGTGTTTTAATAATAATAATTTGTTTTTAGATGGCTTAGTGTTTTAAAAAATATTTAAAAAATCGCATTACAAGAAAAATGAAAAATAAAAAATTGCTATACCATTTTATTGCAATTCGTTATTATTCACGATTGCCACGCGTGCGTGTTTTTTACATACTTGTATAATAATAGTGTAGGTATAATGATATTACCCGAGTATTCTGCATTTTAATTGTTTTCGTTTTTCATGCTATTATTATTATTATTATTATTATTATTATTATTATTTCGTTCGTTTATTTTTTTCTTGTGGTGGACGTAAATAAAAATGTATGAAACGGCTTAACCAATGCATTTGTATCGGAAGTATACCATTCATCATGTACGACACGCGAACGTGTATAAATATAGACTTGGACGGCTTACAGACACCGCTCACACACCTGCAGTGTTTAAGACTATTTAGAGGGTCCTGCGCTGATCCTTGCACCGCGGTGTGGTTATAATATGGTCGCGCACACGGATTTCTTTTTTCTCCAAAACAACACGTCGGTGTTCATCTGCAATGCATATTGCCATTTTGGTCGTTCACGAAAGGGAGCAGCTGCAGCCGGTGTGTGCGATATTGTCGTAATACGACGTCCGCGTGTCCTGCCCCTCGCACCATTTTATTACGCTCCATCGATCGCCATTCTTCGCGTATTCTGATTTCTGGTAAACATTTCAATAAATTAAAAATCAGTAGTTGGGGTCCAATACGATCATTATATTATTATTTATGTATCCACTACTCCCGGAGTCGTGGGTACTAATAGTGATTCTCAGAATGTGAGGACGAGGACGTCACGCCGTCAATTGTCGGTACCTAAAATCGTTAAGGAAAATCAAATCAACTATACTAATATTGCTTTCGAAGAAATCTAGGCAGGATTTAAACAGGACGATGTACCGCACATGTTATCTCCGTATAACCATTGGTTATACAATTACAAAAGACTATTCTATAATCAATAGTATAATGAATTTGTGTGTGAAAAATATTTATATTTAAAAATGCTTATAACTCTTAATAGTCATAATCTAAAAATTAAAATATTGTATTATTATTAGTCTAATAGGTATTAAAGCTTACAATACAAAATTGAAACTACTAAAAAGGAAATTTTTTATTGTCCGCTTGTAATATATTTTAAAATATTCGTGCCCTAAGTCAGGTATTTTCCCGATTATTATTTTATACGATACGCAATACTATTATATTCTCAGTAAATGTATGTATTATTTTAATGAAAACTAAATATTTTTGGCTTACCAATTACGTATAATAGTATAAAATGTTTTATGTTGTTTAATTTTACGCATTTTTAAAAATATAGACCGAGCATAGGTCCCTCCTTCATCTATCATCACTATACTTATTTTGTCACTGGAAGAAATATAGACAAGACACTTGTTATGACAGTTTTAAATATAAGACTATTTTCAAATGCCTCATATTTTCTTTTTTAGAAATATTTTTTGTAGAAAATGTTATATTTGTTTAAAAAAAAAAAAATATGTTTACGAATTGGTATTAGGAAATACAATTAACATTAAGCCCGGTATAAAAAAGCTCTGAAAAATATTTTCATCTTTCATTTTAATATAAAGTGTGATTAAGCTCTAAAATCCCACTTTAGATGCAGTAACTACTGATCAGTAACTACTTGTCTGTAACAATATGTATGTATTTTCTATATAATTCTCTAAGTATAATTATGTGCTTACGTAGAACAGTAGGGACGTAGGACCATCAGTTGACTACTTAGAATTGACATTAAATATATTTTAATTTTTCTATTTGAATCATTCGTACAATTTTATTATAATTGTTTCTTTATAAAACATCGATGAACAGTGCTCTTATAGTCACATACTCATATAGTATTGTAATATACTTGTGACCTTGTCGATTGTGTAGATAATATGTTATTATAATACTATGATCCGAGAAAGTTTCAGTTTTTAGATAATCATTATTTTCGAAACAAATGTCACGGTTATCCCGTTCGTCTTTTTTACGTAAAATACATTAGGTATGATTTATGACAATTTCTGATAAATTATAAAATGTATAAAATCACTAATAATCTCACTTCGGGAGTATCAAATAAATTTAAATTATTTTGATTCTTAATATAGAATTAATATTATATAAAATATAATGACATAATGTAAGTTAAATTATAAACTGAAAGATATGAATTCTGTATTGAAAATCAAAACAAATTAAATAAATATATTATTATTTTTACATCGTCATACTTGAGAATAAATAATGATGTGCTATTTTTTTTTCGATTAGAGTCACTACTCATGAAATAATTTTATTTTTTTTATTTCATATCATTATCTATAATTTTGATAGCGTAAACAAATAATTCAATAATATTGTATTTTCTGCGTACCTAAATAGTAAATAGCCTGTCAAAAATACTCAAATTCTATAAATATTAGTAAATTAATAGGTTTTTTGTTCGTTATATTTTTACAGGCTAATCCGTTAATCAATAACATGATGGCTCAACTCTTCTTCGCGCACATTTCACATTTTTTATTTGCTCTTACTCATATACCGAATGTATATAATAATAATGAAAATACTTACTCTTCGTTTTTATTACTCATTTGCACAAAATACTAACTTCCCATTACATGTTGCAAATGAGTATACATATATGTACATAGGTCGTTGTTGATTGTCATTCGTCATCGTTAAACGTTATCTGTATTATGTATATCATTATCAAAAAGTGCATATCGTCAGTTGGCAACACAACATATTTAACGAACTGGTGACAATATGTTTATATCTCAAATTCTCAAACTAAGACTGGTCCTGTAGATAAATCAATTCAATTCGTTTCGAAGATAGTATAAACAAAAGTGCAATCATCAGTATAATAATAATCTATTATGTTGATATATCAAATGGTTTGGAAATGCCTTGAGGTAAACCGAGGCTTTTGAATGAGAACAATAAATATTAAATGTAAATTTCGATTTTTGAAGGCTGGTGACTAACGCACGTTGTTTTTAGATTAAACGAACAAAAATCCTTTGACGAGTGACTAAACGATTATGTGCGCAAATGAGTTATTTGTTTTACATTAATGTTACATCATAATTTATTGGTAGGTATATAAATATATAATATAATAGTTCAGGACTTATTGCACTAAAAAATTTTAAAATATGCAAATAAAATTGTATTTATTTGAAAAAACATAGGTGATACATAATATAAAAAAAAATGATTTAAAATAACCTAACTCGAATACGTATGGATTAATACGGTTATTATTTGATATTTTAGTCAAAATATAATAAAACAACGAAGTAAAGAAAAATATTTGTTGATAAATGGCTGGTAGTTCATTATTTCTAATTATACGATGCCAACCACGTACTGATTTTTAAATTCTTCATTCGTAATAGAATCTAGACATCATTAAGTTTATAATTGTATGTTTGTCGATAGCAATGTGATTTATTGATCGACAAAGAGACTTCTTTAGTAAAGATAATTTATTTTAGGAATTATTTTTCCCAAAATGTTATCTAAGCGCGATATTGGCCAATAATATTATATGTATTATATAATATAAAAATGCCAAAAATTCACTAATATGTAACAAATTTTCTATTATGCACTTTTCATAAAATATCGCGAATTATGCGAAAATATGCAGTTAAACTTTGTATTTAATTTTAGAATTTCACGTAACAAATATATGTATTACCTAGAATAATTATTTACAGCCACTATAAAAAAATATGCAAATGCAAAAATCGAACCCTAATAATAAATATCGTGCGCGAAAACAGATTGAAAAGTAACTTTAGATGAGAGTTAATTTCATCGTAAAAATAAGTTAAACTGTTGTAGGTGGTGGATTAACGAATTTTTTTGGCTATCTGTGCAATAGGAACATTATTTTTTTTATACGAAATCATATAATGTCATTAAATCGTTTAAATTAGTGTTATTATGCAATGCGTTGGTGAAAAAAAAAAGTAGCACGTTGATCGCCCAGAAAAATTGTACATATATCTCATTTAAATATTTTGTTTCGTAACTATAATATTTACGACTTCATATTTACCCACGCATTATTCGATAATAACTCATCAGTCAAAAGCGGTAACATCACGGGATTACGGGAATAGGTACTATGTATAATTGTATTTTGTTACATTTCATCGTTCTTTATTAATAAATATTATCATTATTTAATGTATTTTTTTTTATAAAAATTGTTATATCATTGTAAATGAAGATGTGCTGAAGACATACGTGGTATATCCGTATAGGCAGCTAAACGTATAGTATTTTATTGCATATGTAAAACTCCTTAAACGACTCGGACAAACTATGATGGTCTACAGAATACGCTGCTCTAAATGTAAATTCTAAGCGTTTTTGTTTGTGCTTAACAAAAGTATTTTTTCACAAATCAAAACCACCATGTCTTGAAATTATTATTAAATCACTAAATGTTCACTGTTTATTAACAGTTGTTGCCTTGTAGGTATATATTATTATTATTGATATGATATTACTTTTAATATTTTAAACCAAATAATCAATATAATTTATAAAACTAAGAAAATTTGTTGAAAAAAATCCACTTCTTTCATAAATTCATAACTATCATTGGTGTGTATTCTTAGTTTTAATTAGAATTTTTAACTTTGACTTCTTTGTTTGTTACTAATTTATAACTGCGGATGTAATGTATATATACCGGTTTGATTTAAATATAGTTTTTCTATTTTGTACTGTAAAACTTTATAAAAATTAATTTTAGTTAAATAATTGTAGGTCATAAATTGAGAATTCTATTTTTTCAGGTTTTAAACGATTTGTCATTCGAGTTTGTTTATGTCGGACGGTGAGAAAAGATAAAAGGATCCAAAAAACTAGCCATGTTGAAACACGTGCACCGAGCAAAATGTGCCGACACACTTAGCATTGTGTCTACAGCAAGTTCTTTTAACCATGAGCCAATGTCTAGTAGATGTTCAAGTGTATCGTCGTTGAACATTTCAAATCCAGTTGTAAGTTTTTGGACGTTTTTTTTAAATTTAAAAAAATATACTTTTGATTTCTATACTTAAAAATTTAAATTCAACGTTCCATTTATATATCCTTAATTGCACTAATTTTTAAAGACAATTTTAAATCCTATAGTAGTCATGTTTTATACGCATTCGTCACAGTGTCTATCTTGTATTTTTATTCAATACTTATATTTTTTTTTAAACGTGAAAATGATTACTCTCGCGTGAACCGATAAAAGATAAATAATATAATTAGGTAACTAATTAATAATATATTTACTCGGGCTGAATTTTTTTTTTCATAACGCTCATTTACGGAGTTATATTAATACGATAATAATACAATATAATACTTACAGGATACAATCAAAGTGTACACAAAATGTTTGCGTTCCGACCTCGAGTACAAAACACTTGGACTGGCTTATACGACGACTTGCAGTGAAGTGATATCCATTCTGCTCAACAAATATCGAATGCGTCACAGAGACCCAAATTTGTTTTTCATGACTATGGAAATAAATCTAAGGAAAATCGGTACGTTAATACGACCGTAAATTGTGACTGACAATTACGATTCACGTTTGAATTATTAAATTATTTACGTACAATATCATTGCAATAATCGTATTTTTATTATTTTTATTCAGGACTCAGAACTGTATTCGTCCTGGATAACGAATCATGTCCTGCCGTGTTGCAGTCATGCCACCCCAGAGGAGAATCGAGGTGTGTTGTAATGTTATTATTAATTAATTTATGTATCATCATTATTCTAGTTTGATATTTTCGAATAGTAACAAACGTTGATATTGTATTTTATATTATTTTATGTAATTCAAATGCCTTGATAACTGTTACGCCTCGTCATAAAACTGTATTATTTTCGTACGAAATCTACACAGTTTTTTTTTATTCGACATTTTCGTTAACATATGTGCTGTATTCTGTTTGCATATTAACATTTATTAACTTCTTAACATTTCAAACTCTTTGTATCAATATTGGTTTAGTAATTTCATACATTGTTTTTTGTTGAATTTATTTTTATTTATCATTAACTCAATTTAACGCGTACGTTTTATTATTCGTTTAAGGTTTTGCTTGCAATCCAAAAAAGGTGGCCTTGTGAAAGTTTATGATGGCGAATTGATGCCTGGGGTAAGTTTGATAGTTATTTTATTGCATCGAAACTTTTATCTTATCCCTATAAATAATATGTATATGTTTCTATTAGTCCAAGTATAAAAGCCTATTGATTTCTGAACGTACAACCGTAGACGAGTTGATCAGAATATTACTCAACTGTTATAATAGCAAAGAGCAAGTCGAACAGTTTTCTTTGTACGAGGTATATAGTAATTACGACAGTGAGATTTGACGACAAATATTAAACTGCATTATTTTTAACTAGTTATCGAAATCCGAAGAATACCAACGCAAACTCCACCACGATGATATACCATTGAACGTGCAATGTTGTTGGCCGCTTAATAGTGACTATATTTTCATTATCAAAAGGAATCCAAATTATAAGTCGAAACAAGTGAGTTTGGATATGAATTTAGTTATTGTGTATTGTATTATGCTGGTATTTAATATCGTATTATTAGGTATAATGGATAACTAATCGGTATATAATCGTAATATTTACTCGCATAGCAGATCAGTGTCGGGTTTCCCGGGTCTGTAATAACTTCGTTTGTATATTATTAATAATTAGATAATTGGTATTATTAATAGTTACATACAAATTTTAAAAATGTCAACTACATAAAATTCACTATCAGTTCCAGTAGACTACAATTTTAAACTTTTAATTTTGTTGCAAAATTTGATTAATATAGTACAATAAGTACTTAAATAATTAACCCAACTATTGACCATATAATCGACTCGTGAGAGTTTACCACTACCTGAATATGACTAAAAGAAGTATTAGTGCTTCCGCACACATATTTTAATAATGAACTCTGCGAATATTATTATTTAAAGTACCTATAAATATTTCGTCAATCGTATTAATTAACATATTTATCGGATAAAATGTATGAAAACATTTGAATTTGTCATGAAATATTTATTTGAAATCCACTTTTTGTTCATTTTTTTATTTCAATATTAGTAATAATTGAAAATTATTAAAAAAAAAAGTGGAAAAGTTGTTTCCAATTAACTTCATCGTTTTTTCAAATATGTCATCAGGAGTTTAATTTGAAAACTAGAATAGTCAGTATACTTGGCATAAGATAGGTCTATTTTTGTAGAAAACATTGTCTGTGTTGTATCTCTTCAAATAAAAATAATGAATTAACGCTACCTAAGCCAACGAAACCATATTTTGTTTTTGCATTGACTGCTCGCGATTGTTGTTACATTGAAAAAAAATTAACGATTTAAATTTTACTATAATTAAACTAATGATTTTTCATTGTTTTTAGGTGCAGACGATTTGGTCTGAACACCACCGTCAAGAAGAAGAATCTTCAACGAACGAATACGAAAATTTTATTTATATATAATAAGTGTCGATGTATCAAATTCATCATGTATATATACACCGTAATTGTCACTGAGACGTTGTTATATTAAATTACTATTAAGCGACTGTTTTTATACAACCAATGTTAATGGTTTTCAATCTTTTTCACGAGTTTTTACTACATAAGTTTTTTAGTGCAAATGTATGTACAAAATATCTATTATTTTTTTACTAATAATATAAATATCTATGTGTTAGGTTTTAATGTAGTGTAATATATAAGGAGCTACTGCACAATAGTAGTGCGTAGAAGTTTGTTGTTTTGTAAATGGGTCTCAAATATGTGAATAGTTGAAAATGCTTTTGTCTTTAGAAAACGTTGAAAAAAATTCAGGTATACGTTTGAATCGCGACTAAAATAATGTATATGCCTATTATGTATACTTACAACAACAGAAATTAATGCATCAATAAATGATTTTATTAATGTTAATAGGTATAAGCCTAATTACATAATGATTTTGTATTAATAAACAAAACAATGTCTATTTTATTGTCACAAAACAAAAAATCTGATTTTATTGTTAAATATCACTCAAACGGTGCATAATTTTAGTCGTTGATCAATGTGCCAAACTAAAATTGAGCATTCTTCTTTTTTAATTTTTTATTGTCGTTATATTATACAGTTTTATTTTTAAATACCAACATTGACTCTTTTTGTACAATGTCAAATTATTATTAGTTATTGTTTTGAGAATTATTTTATGGATGTAATTTTTTTTTCTGATAGATTTATAGCTTATTTAAACATTGAGAACAAAAACATTGTATGTAATTTTAATTGTTAAAATTAATTAATCAATTATAATATGAAATTTAATAATTTTTTTTAAATCAAAGAAATGTCTGCCCATATCTATATATTAAACTTCTTTTAAAAAAACTCCTACTTTTTTGTTGAGCTTTTACTAGTCTTAAATATTTTTGTTTTGTTTATATGTAAGTTAATTAATAAGCAAATTATGTATGTAATTAAATATCAATGTATGCCAATTAAATTTGTCATATAATACTGTGGAATAATAGTCACTTGTCTAGCTGTTAGTTAGGGTGCTTAAATTATATGAATAGCATATATTTAACACTTGGGTAAGATTTGATTTTTTGTTTGAATATAATTAATGAATTAGAGTTCATATGAGGTATTATGTTAAGTCAGACAACTTATACCAGAAAATAATATTTTAATACAAAATGAACAACATTTTGTTAGTTTTTAAACTAAGTTATATTACATTAAACTAATGGTGGTATTTTAATTGATATTAATATAACTATTGTGTTACAAACTTACAAAACAAATATGTATTATTGACTTGAAATTGTAATTACACTGCTGGTAGATTGTGTAATACAATGTTATTAATAGAATATTAACAAATTTGAAAACCATATTTATGATATTATTATCTGACATTGGTTGTTTGATGGAAACCTTGTAGGTACTCATTAAGAAGTATTAGGCTTAGTAGTATACTAAATGTGTGTGTGTGTTTTTTTTAGTTTGTACATAAAGTAATTTTTTATTTTTTTTTAATGCTTATTCTCAAAATTATCATAAAAGTCATATACCTATAATTTATAGCAGTAAAATGTGCATCAGTGTTAAAGATTTAATTATATTAATGAGATTCACTCATAATAAATGTAACATTTGTAATTCTGTTTAAATTACTATACATTATGTTATAAAACTAATGAGATAGTAGAAATATGCGTTTTGTCAATATTGTCATTTAAGAATTATTATTTAAAAATACATTTTTGTAATTGGTTTTGGACATTGTATTTCTTACAATTATGAATTATGTTAAATATGATTCTGTAGTTCACAATATTAGATGTTTTTGTTTATAACACATAATTTAAGTTTAAGCTTATCACCTCAAGAGGACACATGGCATTTACATTTTACACAACTAAATAACATTAAATTCAAACAAATTATAAATTGTTATTGAAAATATTCATTTTATATTTGCTATAATATATTTGGTTTTTGTAATTAAAAACAATTTTTATTGACTAAAAATTAAACAATTTTTATTGATTAAAAATTTAAATATTTTAATATCAAATGTAATAGTATGTATGTTAATAATTAAAAAATAAAATACTGATCAACTATCTTTTAAGTAGTTTTTAAAATGTACACCTTCTAAACATGAGAGGCTGAAGTGTGTTTTTTTTTCGTTAACTATAGGATTCTTAAAACTGTAAGCAATATTATGTATATTGCGCTATGGTTATACTCTAATAAAATATGTACGTTATTGTCATAGATTATCAATGTTATTTGCCAAAGATGTATATATGTATTATTAATAATAAATAAAAAGATATTTAAATCATTCAATACAAACTAAAAAGAATATGTGCTTAATTTTTATATGTATCTATATCATATATATTTAATATGATATTATGTCTAAACTTACAACATTGACAGGTGACGGCAACATATATGCGTGTTGTACTGTTGTAGAAGAAGTAAAGAATCAAGTGTCTAGATATAGTAACTAAAAATTATTAATTTAACAATACAATATTATCAGTTTAAAATTTTGGATACAACTTCACAGTTGGAATATTCTAAACAAAATTTATAATTCATAAATTATTAACTGAATTAATAAAACTTCACTACACCTTATAAGTTCTTCAATAACTGTCTAACCTACCATTTTAATCTACTTACCACTCAACCTTAATTTCTGACAATTTCAAGAAATCTAAATATTTAGGTGTATATTGGTAAATAATATTTTGAGTATAAGCTACATTTTCTTTAAATATATTTCAAAATTTTTCTCTTTCTGCATTCGAAAATTTTTTAGCAAAATATGCTTTTGTTGTTTAATCTTTAGTTCTCAAACAATATGATATTAACAAGAATAATATACAAATTATCCATGTAATGAATGAATAATATATATAAATTTATTTTTGTTCATTGTAAACTAACAGAAATTGTTGGCTGATATGTGACCTCTTTTAAATTACATTGGATTAGTATTTAAATATTTTTAGTACTTAAAATAGTAATTAATCTTAAAGTTACCTTTATAGTTTCCCTTAAATAGCGGACGTAGCATCTTAAAAGCAGTTTTGTAACATTCTTAAAGATTTCTTATAGACCATTTTTAAAGGACTTCATCTTAGGAAATTTTTTTATGTTGATTGTGTAAATGAGTAAGTAGTAATTAGTAAGTGATCTTGAGTGATCTGTGGAGTACACTGTAGAGAAAAAATATTATTGTACTCACACACATGGTAACAACGGGCTACATAAATATTAATTTTTTGTTTTTTATAATTAAAAGTATCAATATTTGTACTTTAGCCAATTATTCTATTAATTTATTCTAATGCAGCTCAACTAGTCCACCCTAAATCTAACGGATTCTTAATTCATTCGTACAGTAATATTTTATTTTAGTTAGACTCAATGAAACATCATTTACAATTAATGCTAATAATCCAAATATTTTAGATAATACTATTGAACATTTCTTTAATAATATTTTAATAACTACATGATATCTTTTCCATGCAATGAGCATAAATCTGAAATTATTGAATATATTTTCATGTTGTATTTGACAATGAAAATGAGACAGTTCACATCTATGCATAATAAAGAAAATAAAACAACAAAAAAAGTGAAGAAAAAGTTATCAAAATAGGTCCAACTTTGATTTATTTATTGTTATAATTATTATTTACTATCTATATTTTTAACTTATAATATATTGTATACAATGTAAAATTAAAAATGTTTATTTTTGTTGACTTTTTAACTTGATTTTATCATTTCAATTATGTATTAACTATTAGGATTAGATTGTTCTGAGGTTTAGGTAAATATTAAAACAAAAAAAAAACCAATTAATGAATTACATGGCATTAGTTCCTTATTTTACTGGTATGCTCTTTAAGCACTAAGTGCCTAGTCACAATATGAGGTCATATTCTTCTTAGATTTAAATATATTTTTATTTATTATTAAGAATACAATTATACATCTTTGGCAAATAACATTGATAATCTATGACTAATGTACATATTTTGTTATAGTATAGCTATAGCGCAATATACATAATATTGCTTACATTTTTAAGAATCTTATAGTAAACAAAAAAAATACACTTTACCTCTCAAATTTAAAGGATATAAATTTTAAAAATGACTTAAAAGTAAAGTAGACCCAGATTGAAAACATCTATGTCTACCGATGAAGGTCAACAGTTTGACAAAATAGTAAATCAATGTGATATAAGGGGTTCTGCTGGTTCTTAACGACCAAGTAAGTTACAGTGTTATTTAAATGTATAGTATAGTCAGAGACCCAATTGGTGGTGGGTTCTTTTTCTATTTTTGTAAGTGTATTGATGATTCAGGTATAAATCTACAATACAAATTTTTGCATGTTGCCAATAAAAATAATCTCAAATAGGATAAGTGGTAGTACTAATAAGTACTAATGTTTAGTTTACTTTTGTCTTAAAAATTCTCAGTTATTTTAATTGTTCAATTTCTTCTAGAAATAGTGAAACAAAATCTTACCAGTCAGCTATAAATTGCAAGAAATATACATTAAATATAATTTTAGATAAACAAGCTGATTCTATTAAAGTTATAGCAGATTATTTTTTTGAGATTAGAAAGGCTCTTGATAAAATGGCTGATAATGATATAAAAAGAACAGAGAATGAAAGGAAGATGTTAATATTATATAAAATAATATTTCTTGAAAAAAAAATAGCCCAAATTACTATGAAAATATAAATATTGATAACATTTTTTTTTTCTTTCAAGAAATGTTAAAATTAAAAGACTAAGTTTGTTAATTAATATTTATTTTATTTGCAACATAATAATTATTATGTACATGTTTTGGTGTTATGTGTTCCTTTAATTATTTTTATCATCTTCTCCATCTTTTAAATGACCAAATTTATTTAAAATTTGTTTTTGTATACATTTAGCCACTGCTCTTGGACCACCATGCTGAATAATGCAAGGTATTTCTAGATTCTCATCCATATTTTAACCAATTTGTTCAACACCTAAATCTTCTTTGTGATTATGCAATTTATAATAAATTCGCATGTTGTGAAGTGTGGCACAAGCATATACTATTCTACCAGATTTATCAGGAGCATATATTAATGCTTTTTGATATGGAAAACATCACCAAACACTTTTAAATACACCAAAAAAACGTTCCACCACATTTCCTTTCCTTTTATAGATTTTAGGCGTATTTAAATTATTGATGTGCCTTCTCCGGATAATGTGGTAATGGTATCATAAGCCATATGTTGTAATGGGTATCCAGCATCCCTTTAAAAAAATAATTACTTAGGTAAACAATGAAGTCTGAGAAATTTAATTTGAGAATATGTATATTATTTATTTTTATATAACTATAGGTACATACAATAAATTAAAATTTACAATATGAGTTTTTTAATTTCATAAATAATAAACAATATTTATTTTAAAAATAATGGGGAAGTATTGGTAGTTACTTACTGCTTGAACATTAAGCGAATGATTACCACAGTGATTGACATATAACTTTTTGTGGACAACTGGAGCAAGAATATTGATTTGAGTGCAGTGAATTGCTCCAAAAGTTCCTTCAAAAGGTTGTAGTGTTGCTTCAAATTTTTGTCTTTCAACAGTTGTCATTGGAAATTTTACCGGCTGTCTAAAGAGGATAGAATTACCACTTAAACCTCTTTGATAACTAACTTGAGTGTAGAAATAAACAGTAATTAGGAACTGAAATAAAATAATGGATTAAATCTAATTCACCAATTTAATCAAATCAAATCATTGCAAATAAATTAACTTACTTGCACTTCTAGAGATAACCTTGAAGAACGTTGATCTTGCAATAAAGGTCTAGTAATATTTATTACATCGAATGCTAGTTCAGGATTTATGTGGAACATGAATATAAATTCTTTGAGAGGGAGATAAAAAGAATTTTGTTCATCACTCAAAATCCTTCTTCAATACGCCTTTCTTGTAGTCCAACTCTTTATTTATTTCAATAGCATAAGTTCCCACCTTAAAAATTCTGGAGCTATGTCTATCTGAGGAAATCGTACTTAGTAATAAATACTTCACAAGATCAAAGTTGAAAATTTGAAAGTAGTAAATAGATACGATAATAAATCAACGATAACACGAAATATAACATTTTCATATCCGGTAAGTATTGTCGAGGGGTCTTGATAGGTGGATCAGGTTAACGATATTTTATTTTCACTATCGACAGTTTAAACGAAAATAGTTGTTAAGTTAACGAATTTTGTAGTACAGAATTGCTTTTATTGATAATATTCGAAAAAAGAATATTTATTAGCTTAACGAATCTAAAGTTGTCGTTAAGCTACTTTATCCTAGTTGATGTGGTGCCGCTAAGACTATCGGCATCACGTTCGTCGTCGTCGTTGTTGTTTTTGACGTCATAGGAGTTTTTTTCAGAACGCGTTTCACCAATTTTGACCTCTTCGGTTCAGTCTTATTGATAGTCGAGGAATTCAGTTCTTTCGGACGTTTCTTGATAGGCCGAGACTTTGGACGATTGATTGATGTTTGTCCGGTGGTCACAGCCAACGCTTTTTGCGCTAACGATTTCTTCACGGCCGATTGTGTAATTGATTTTTTAACGATCTCTTTAGTAGCACTCAATGCTTTATGTTGCACTTTCGGTTTCACTTGCACTGGATGGACGTTTTCGACAGTCGTCAACAATTTTCCAACCACTTCTTTTTCTTTTTTGACTATTTTTTGACGAATTTTCTTAGGAGCGGTCCCTTTTCCGTTTTTAGACTTCTTCTTGTCACTCAACACCAGTTTCTCATTAAATAATTTGTTCATCGTTTGGTTTTAAAAATTTATTTTATAATTTAATATTTGTTCGACCTAGTCTGTGTATTATATTTAAAACTTATTTATTATTATTCATAATCATTGCGCGGTTGTTATAGCGTCATTAGCAACGGCGAACAGCCAACTACACGAATATTATTTTTTATTTTTATTTTTAAACAATAATATTTTTCATAAAAAATATTTTATTTTGTCTCCAAAAACAATATCACAATTATTCTTAAATTTACACTTTCAATAATGAATTTTAATCATTACAGGATAATATTATAATATCATTAATAGGTGTACCATCATTTCGTCGCTGTAATTTTGTCCCACAATTTGCCACTTATCGATAATGGCAATATTATTTAGCTATTATGTATAATTGCATAAGGTAAATATGTGTTATCGACACAAAACGTAATAAAAAAAAATATTTAAAATAAATACATTGGAATTTGTGTAATTTGAAGGTATTTTCATTATATTTTCAGAAGATTGTATAAGATTTTGTAATAGACTAGTGATGAATGTATTTATTTTACAATTATCTGTCTGTTGAGACTTTTTATAATAGAAAAAGTGCTTTTGTCATCAACTTTGACGTAAGTTTCTTGTAGAAAATAGTCCCCTAGCTTTGATCCCCCAATTTCACATACGTAATATTTTCATACTTATCCGAATAATAATTTTAATATTATAATTTAACACATTGAAGAATGTTTTACCATATCTGTAAATTCAAATGATGTTTTTGAAAAATGATTGAAGATTTTCCAAAAAAATGTTCAAAAGATTATTTTCATTGCAATTAATATAGAATTAAAAACTAAAAATCTAAACTTAAACTAAACCCCTGGTCTTCAAAATTTGAGGTTTTTAAAAAGGATATTAAAAATCTGGAAAGGGAAAAAAGAATTTTAGTTGCGAGCCATAAATGGATAATATTTTATCTATGTATCTTATTTATAAGTGAACATTTGAAATAAGAAACAAGACAAACTTCAAAAAAATGTTATATTTGTTTAAATACAAAATAAGGAAGAGTAATAAAACGTTGTGTGGTGTAGAAGACTGTTAACAAATGTGTGAATCCTTTTACATTGTCCGATTGGTTTGTAAATAAATTATAGTCTATAAAAAAAATAAAAAATAATATTAGTTGGCTAAAAAAAATTTCCTGGTTAACATTGACCATAATATATCCTTGGTTTTAAATTTTAATCATGCTAATCACCAGATCACAAATAAATAAAAATATATTTAAATATCCGTGTATCGGATACATAAATACATTTAAAAGATTTGATGTATTATAATATTATTGATTATTGTTTATTATTATTAATATTCGTAATTCGTATTTGTACTGTTTAAGTAATTTAACAATTGTACGAAGGAAAGTATCGTAAACGCACAACACAAAATTAAATATGAGAGTTTGCGGCCATTTAGTGTTTAACAATTAAAAATCATTGGTATATTATATTTAAATTCCTTTTGTATTCGAACAGGCTATGAATATATATCGTATAAATGTATAATAATAACGGATAGAACATAATAACAATAAGCATATTGTGCAATATTTGTAATCTATTTTACACGCGATAACTGACGTCGTCGTCCGTCCATCAGTACCTACTTTCATGTCAGAATTTAATCAAGAGCCAAGGTATATCATATACTCTTTCCGTTTTTATTTTACTCGGTGGCGACTCGTGGGATTTTATTATTTGTATGAAATAGTGTACATCCAAATAATTTATAACCAGTATTTGATGTATATATTATATTTAGATTGAATTAAATATTAGTAATTTACCTTTTATTTTCCTTTATATTTTTATACGTACATTTATTAATATATTAAATTCACGAGTGATAATATTGTGACAAAGTACATTTGTTTCGAATTTACGATTACAATCTACGAACATTATCAGCCAATAATAGAAGTATAATAAACGAAACGAATGAGAGTGAAAATAAATTATTATGCCGATGCGCGACGGCGACGTCAAAAATTATTCGCTGAAAACAATTTTTAATAGTTCATATTTATCTATTATATATATATTTTAATTTTTATAATCGGTCACAGAAACAAGTACAAATATAAATTCCATTATGACACGGGTTGCGCGTTTTGACTTGTCAGATTCTTATTTATTTGCTATTTAAATAGTTAAAACTAACAAGACTATAAGTCTCGGTATGCGTCACATTGTTTTTCAATTCGGAACAAGTAAATTTAATAATTTGCAATCATATTGTTATTAAAACGACAAAACCCGCCGTCGAACAAGCATAAAATAATCAAAATAAGATTTTGAAATAATAACCATCAAAATGTGTATTGTATTTTGTATTATTTCGTATTTGTATAGACTATATAGTTACTACTCAAATAGTACACTAAACAATATAGGTACGCCGTAGTGTCGTACGTACACAAATTACAATGTTTGTAATAGATTTTATCTTATCTAATTTTTACAAACCGCTCTTTCCACTTCCGTTTTAAATTTGGAATAACCAGAAACGTACATATTTGTTATCTTTTCTCCGCGAAAATAAGTATTGGTTATTATGTATAAGTTTATAAGTATTTAACTGCCAACAGATATTAGCTATTTATTGTATTGCGATAATATATATATAATCATATGTTGAGAATAAAAGGTCGTGTAAAAGAGTACCTCTACATTAGCCACATTATATTTATATATATACACTATAATGATATACATTATCTTTTACTATAATAAACGTGAGAGCGAGTACAAGAATACGGAGGACGGTGACTTTACACTTTATGTGTAGTCGACTTTTCAAAAAACGTTAGTGTCTACTGTCTGTCCGTTTAGAGGCGTACTCGTTACACAGTACTTGTACGACGGCGAACAAATTATGATCCGATTTCGTCGTTTGTGGATAAACGTGCGCGGCGATCTCGTGTCGATTTCGATATTCAGGCATCACCCCGTCGGACGTGGTTTCTGATAACTAGATACATCACTGGCCGGATACAGCTGATTACGAAACGATTACATATTTTACACTTTGACGTTTACACGGCACTACGGCACTACGGCACTGCTATTCAGGTACGTAGAAAATTCCAGTCTTTGTGTAAAACTGAAATCCATTTCTGAATCTATCTGAAATCTGTTACAGTCGTTGTATTCGCCGTTTTATTAAGCACAGACAACTACAACAAATCGACATTCAACTTGACAGTTCAGTAATCACCAGTCGTGATTAATATTTTGTATAACCCATTCAAGTGTAATTTAATTTAATAATTACGATTTTTATAATTTTATTATTCAGTTTCAGTTGTCTCTACCATTAATCGCGGTCAAAGCACTTGTTCACTAGTAGGTGAGTGATTTTATTAAAAACTCGTTGATTTAAATGTGCTATGGTCGAAACAACCGCATTTATTTAATATATATATTCACACCTTAGTATTTATGATTTAAAATTCCTTTTAACCAGATAAATATAATTAAGTAAGTATGTATAGAAATTTAATTATTAAATCACTCTGAGGAAAAGGTAATACCAAAGTTTGATAGCAATAATATTGTGGTCAAATCGACTATTAACTGACTACTTAATCACATTAACTTGACTTAGAATATTTTAAATAATCATTTTATTAGTTTATTAGGTTTTGTAAATGTGATCATAAATTTCGATTTGTAATGATTCAATTTACATTGATGAACAAATACAAAATTATATCATTTATATTTTCAATTAATATTGCATCATAGTCCAAAATGCAATTCTCAGACTAATTTATTCCATACATTGATAATATTGTTTGATAAGTAGGTATTAAGTAATATTTAAGATTTAAATATTACTTAGTCAATTGTTTCATTAAAAATAAAGAAGCTATTATATATATAATTTTTCAATATTTAGATTTCTTTACAATACTAATATAATGACAAAAAATAAAATTTTACCAAATACAAAATGTCAGATAACTTAAATAATTATTTTTACACCTTTTTATTTAACTTAAGAGGACGTCGCACCGGTATGTATTGTCTCCGTCTTACACATGTACGACATGGTAATTTTCGTTCACCAGTTTCAATAGTATGTTTTTAGTTTTAATATTAGAGTGAATTGACCTATTATCAAACTTGTAGGTAAGAAAATTATTTGTATTCTCTCATTGGTTTTTTATGATATTTTAATTTTTAAGTGGGTTATAAGTATGAAAAATATTAATATGTAAGACGAAAACAACACATGCGGGTGAGACGTCCTCTTAAAAAAAAAAAATAATAGTGTAAGTAGACTATATTAGATATATTGTTAAATGTTTTAAATTAAATTAAATTTTAAAGTGTATTACTTAGTAGCTAGTGTTTTCTTATTTTAATGTTTCTATCTGGTATAATTCAAACTGAATATTAAATTAATTTTAATATGATCTTATATATATATATAGATATACCTAGTTGTAAAAATTATAGCTCTCGCATTGACTATACCATAGTATCACATAAAACATTAAAATGTGATTATTACAAAAAATAAGTACAAAATATTGAAGTTGAATTTTTTCTTGTTTTTCTTTTCTTTTTCCACTTCCTATGAAGAATAATTTCATACATTTAAAAGTATATTTTTTATGTAACAAATATATTAGGTAGTTATTTTAAATTATATTTTTATCTTCAGATATTTCAATTTCATTCCTGTTAATATTAGGTATTAGATATTTAAATTAGGTTACATTTGACAAATGTGATTTAAATAATGATGTGTCTTCTATTTAGGAATTTTTATCAGTATTTTGAAATAAAATAGAAAATAAAAACAAGTATACATTTACAATTTTATTTTTTCAAATTATCATAGTCATACTTGAATTCCTTGAAAATAAATGCATTTACTAAGTTGTCATAATTTCTTTCATTATTATTGTTGGTTAATTAATTGTTTTGATTAGTTTTTTTTAAAGCTAATATCTTGTAGTTAGTAATTTGTACCTATGTTAAAAAGATTAAATTTGTTTTAAGCTAAACATTTTAAATTTGATAATTTTAGCAGATATTCTAATAAAATTATACCTAACTACCTTAAGAAATAATAAAGAATGATATAAAAAAATTAAAAGTTATTTGAACATTTCAAATTCAATAAAAATTATTTTTCTACAATTTTTTATTGATAAAAGTGTGTAACATTCAAAATTAGTTTTTTAGAAGACAAATGCATTTTTTTCCAAATACAGATTATAACTTGTAAATTGTTAATATATAACTTACGTTAGATAATCAAAACTTAGTTGTCTTAAAATTCCTTATAATTTTTAAACGATTTTCTTATTCATAAAATTTTATTAACCAAATTTAATAAGTATTTTTGTTTATTTTTTAGGCTCAAAATAAGTTTAATAAGTATATTAAATATTTCTTCACAATGGCACCTAAATCAGTGTCGTCTCAAAATCGAAACAAGTCCAAGAATAACATTTTTATCAAAAAACTCAATCAAGCTTTGGTAATTAACAATAATTTGCGTAAAGAAATTGAAGAGTTATCAGAACAAAACAAAGAATTATCAACCACTAGGAATAATTTATCATTGGAGAAATTGTCGTTGCAAAATGAAAATAACTCTATCAAAAATTCAAATATTCAACTAACCACAATGCATAATATAATGAATAAAAAACTTAGTACCCTAGAACAAACTATTCAAAGCTGTGTACCTGCATTGGTAACTTTGTCTCAGTGTATTCCATCTATTTTAGAAACTGTACACGAAATGAGTAAATTTGAGATCAAAGATTTTAACAAGGAAAAGAAAGAAAAACAGACAAAATTTGTAAGACCTATGATTAATGGTATTACCATTAATCAACCAGCTGTTTCAATTAGACGATTTGATATGTCATCTCTTGTTAAAAGTCCTAGTACTAGTACTGAACAAACACCAAAAAGACCAAGAAAATTAAGTTATAGAAGCTCACCACAATGTAAACTTAATATGGAACCATATGTAAGATTGAAAGATGTTGCTGCTATGTTGAAGAACTCCAAAGCTGTTCCTAATGAAGAAGGTCCTCAACGTCGATTAAATGAAAGTTTAGGTGAAGGTCCAAGTTGGTTACATAATCCAGAAAATCAAGAACAGAATTCTAACAATACTACTAATGCCGTACAAAATGTTCAAAGTTCTCCTAAGCCGACAACATCTAATGAAGTTCAAGCTGATGTGACAGCTATTGCTTCTACTTCAAGTGGTAATGTAGATAATACATTAAATGGAACTGAAGAACGCCCCACTGAATCAATATCTTCTATTAATTCAAGTATACTGAGAAACGTTGCACGTCAAAAACGTACTAGACAATCTAGTGAATCAAGCAGTGCATCAGATATTGATAATTCAACTTCTTCATTAAGACCTAGTAGATCTGCAGCAAAAAATATCAACTATAAAGAAAACAGCCTTGGCGGTAAACACAGAAGATAATTATATTAAATATCATAAAACTAATTATGAAATTGTTTATGTGTATTTTACTATTATATGTTATTTTTCATTAGTTAACAACGGCTATTTTTTAAACAATTATGATTTGGTCTAGATTTTAATTATGAACTTTATATTAGGTTTATTTTATTTTACTAAGGGAAGTAAATATTATAAAAATCAGTTTTTACAATATTAAGTAAATAATTAGGAACTTCATATTACGTTTATTTTATTTTATTAAGGGAAGTAAATATTATAGAAATCAGTTTTACAATATTATGTAAATAATTAGGAACTTCATATTACGTTTAATTTATTTTAATAAGAGAAGTAAATATTATAGAAATTAGTCTTACAATATTAAGTAAATTCTAATAGTTCTTAAAAAAAAAAAAAAAAATCAATGACAGAAATTGTTAATGATATTTAATTATGTATATTTTACACTTATATCCAATTTTCCATTGTTAACAATATTGTTTTTGAATGTATTATGATTTGGTTTACATTGTAGTTTTAAATGAAGTATTATGTTTATTTTACCACAGTAAAATTACTATGATAAAAATCAGTTTTATAAATTTTAAAATGGTTCTTAACAAAAAAAAATGTATTAACTACTAAGAGAAGGGACTCAATGGTAAATTCAGAATATAATTATTTGATGTATCTATCATAAAACCAGTTAAGAAATTGTTCATAATAATTAATAGTCTGTATGTAATTTTTCATTTTTTTATAAACAGCAGTTGTTTTTTTTTTTGACTTATTATATTTAGTTTGTTTTAGTTGTGAACTAAATAATATTATGTATATTTTATTTTATTAAGAGAAGTTAATATATTTAAATTTGTTTTTAAATATTTAGTAAATTTTAATAATTGCATTTTGTTGTATTTCTGCTTGTGGATTAGCAAGCAAAGCATTTATATTAATATATTATGCAATAGAGGATAAAGAATATAGGTACAAAATATAATATAATATTCAACAAAATTTTTGATAATTGATTGTAATTTATTTATTTCATATAATATTTATATCATTATATTTTTAAGTACTATTCATTACAGATTAGTAACCGAAATAAAAGAAATTGTATGTAAAATAATAAGTATGAAGAATTAAGTTTTAAAATTTATATAGGGTCATAATTTGTAAAATAACATAAATATTCTGGTATTCAATATTTTTAATTGAAATATTTTAACTTATTATATTATACAATAGACCTCCGATAGTACGGACGAATTCAGACTGAGTGATGTCCTCATTAGCAATTCATTCAGTTTACTGGAGGCATTTTTAAGTACCTACTCAAATGACTAAGACATTTGTCATTGTCATTTATTATAATAAAACTATTATTTACATTCAGCGTAAAATATTTTTATACAGTCCACAGGGCACAGACAAAAAATTAATCAAACAGATAGGTATAATAATTTATTAATCATTTATTTAATTTATTATTGAGAAGTAATAAGCGAGTTTCATTTATTTATTATTTTTATTAATTGTACATTTTTTGTAAAATGTTTCTATTGCCTTTACAAAAACGGTTTTATTATCGAATTGTTTATTCGTTTTATAGAAACATCAGATTTTTTATACGGGGATAAATTTACACATGAAAGTCCATGGTTCTCAAAAATAATTCGTTAAATGGAAGTTTTATTGTATTAGGTATCTATTGTAAAGTTTTTAAATGTTACAAACAAAAGGATAGAAAGTTCTAGAGCTAATAATAATTCATTTAGTATCTAGAAAGAATAAAAATCGGATAATAGGAATAGACATTGAGGAACATAATTAACGGGAATTATTAATATGTCTAAGATTAAGTAACAAGATAAGCATTATAACAGTGGCGTAATTATAAATTTGGGTCACCGGAGCAGTATCAAGTGTTGGCCCCCATATATTTATATTACCAAAATAAAAAAAAAAAAACGAAAGTCATCACTTATTATAAATATAGTTGATTTATGTTATACATATAAAACTATAAAGTAGCTATTTAAAGTTTTGTTTTCTAGCTTCAATCTCAGAAAATGTTTTTATCAGTTCTTTAGTATCCATTTCTCTGTTTTCTAATAATATGATAGGTATGTTTTGGCTGTTTTGCACTTTTTTCTAACAATACCTGTCTCGTAAATTTTAAAATAAAATTCAAATGTTTGTAGTTTGTATATTATTTTAGATTTTAAACGGAGTGAGGAATATAATGATTTTAATTTCGTCATTGTTTGTCTTTTTTTTATTTTTTTCATTTTTGTGTTTGTCATTACATTTTGGAGTAGAAATAATGCTTTGATTTTTGACTTAAGCCCCTTTTTGAAAGGGAAAATGAATCTAGTTGGTATTTTGGAGGATCAAAAATAAAAAATTTTCAGTAGTTTTCAAAAGCGTAAGGAAAAATCTTAAAAAAGTAACAGAAAAACGGGAATTTTTACACATTATCAGTTTTTGACTAATTTTATTTTTTTATTTTGCTGTAACTCAAAAACGAATCATTGTAAATACTTGAAATTTTCACCAAATTTATATATTAGCGTTAACTATTTACGATTAAATTTTTAAAATATTTTGGCTTTTTTGAAGCTATTTGCAGACAATTGAAATTTTCGATTTTTCTTGAAATGCCGATAAAAAAAAATTTGGCTTTCCAAAAAATCTTTAAAACTTAATACTAGGTTTATTATAAGTTATACTTATCGTAGTAAAAAAAAAAAATCAAAAATTGTTAGTCACAATTTTTGTTTATAAGTATTTAAAGTTCAAATGTTTACAAAATATGTCAACATCACAAAAATTAGCAAGGAATTTTGAAGTTGAAAATTTATAAAACTTTTGTGATTTAGGTATATCTAAGATTAAAAAACCTAATACAAGGTTTTCCATAAGTTTTCCTTCAAATAGCTGTAAAAAAGAACTCCAATGTTAATATAGAAAATATTTTATGAGCGTATAAAATTAAATTTTTTACAAAATCACGTAAAATAACGATATATTACAATTTAAATATAGGTAATAATATAAAATATAATATATTATTATCCTACTAATTATCCTAGACTGACAAATCATCTCCGTTCAGATTCGTTTTTCGTATACAAATGATACTTGTCAATTGTCATTGCATTCAAATTTAACACATCCATTATAGTGACCTATTCCCTATCTCTACTATACACTATACAGCAGAGCAATATCCACTTGCCCACACTTTTTTATAATACAAATTGTATTTACAAGCGCCGAGGGCTCTTCTTGGGTACTTACCATCCCATAGTTACACCACTGCATTATAAGGAATGTTAATGAATAAGAAAGATATTTACAGAAAGAATACCTATCTACACAGTGTGGTACACATAATATAGAAGTAAAAAACTACAAATTGGTAATTTAAATCCGACTTCATGTAGGTATTTATGACAATAAAACATTTAATAATATTTTAATCGACCTTTCTATTAAAAAACTCATACAGAGATTTTCTGTTTGCTAGGTTTTTAATTTCTACTCGCATTTAGTAATTCATCAAAGTAATGACTTTTTGATGCAAGCCTCGCTGTATGTGTCGGAGTTGACCGATTGCTTGGATGTGAAGTATAAAATAATTAATTGAATTTCGAATGGAAACTTTCAAACGCATTCGTTGTCAAATACATATTGTTGGAATTACAAGTAACTCATAGTTCACATGGAAAATCAAATCAGAATCATGCAAGTATATCTACCGATTAGGTAACCAAAAAAAGGAGTTTCTCGAGTGCGGTCCGAAATTACCTTTTTTTTAATGTTCCGAGGGCCGTAAACGAGTTGTTTCCCAAGTATTGAATTGTATCCCTGGATTTTTTTCAGGTTACACGAATTATGTTCTACAATTTTTTCTGGATTACACACAAGTTTAATCTAACTAATATAAATTAAAATTAAAAATAACCTAAGGCGTAAACAGACCAATTGTACTTAAAACAAAGTTTCAACATAAATAATCTAAACACTAAAATGATTGAAAATTAAAAACTTATTTATCGATCAATTGATTACTAGTTAAAATGACTGGTTATAATATATTTTATAACAGTATCGGGAATTTTATGAAACGTTATTATTATTACACAAGTAAAGTAACTTATTGAATTTGAAGAAAAAAAATATTTATTCATTTATTTATATTATATGCAATATAATTTGTTGATACGACTGCAGACGCACTCGGATTATGAAAAAGGTAACAATTAAAAACGGGACGCACTCAGCAAAAATATGTAAAAATAGTAAGGAGCCAAGGACCATTTATTAGGTAGTAATATTTATGAATTATGTAATATACATTAGGGAAAGGTTGTAGTCTATCCGTAGTAATACACAATCGTTTTTGAATAAAAATAGGCCTATACATGTTCCTACGTGCAACGTACCTACTGATTAGAGTTTTACTTTGATAATAATTTTGAAAACATTTTTGAATTTATTATGAAGTCTATTTTGAATCTTAATAGCGAGCGAGGTACTCTCATTATGTGTCATAAAATGAAAAAAATCGAAATTTATTTAACGGTAAAATGTTATGAAATATCTTTTTTGACCTAAACGATATAAATTTTGATTTTTTGGAGCCTTATTTTTAAAAATAAAAAATCTAGAATTTTTAGAAATTTCAATTAAAAAATATGCACTTAACATTTTTTAAAATAATAATATTATCCATGCATTTTTTTATAATTCTGAATCGAATAATTTAAAATAGATTTCATAGTAAATTCAAATATGTTTTCAAAATCATTATCTACGTAAGACTCAAGCCAGTATGTCTATACGTATATAGTTCTATTTCTGTCAAAAAATGGTAGTGTGGGAGTGAATTCGATACTGACAGTTTTTAGGAGTACAATATAGACAATTTGTTATGTATTCATGTACGGATAATGTAAATGTGCGCGTGATAACTAAAGCTCAAATATAAATGCCCTAAAATCTATAAAAAAATAGTCAAAACAGCCCTTTCAATGGAATAATAACTTTGAGAAATTATCGACAATCTTTTTATAGGTATGCAACTATGCAAGTGACGTCCCGTGTGAAAAATTATGATGTCTCAGTTGAGACGACGTAATAATATAGTTATGTTATTGTAGATTCGGTTTGGTCGCAGAATGTCTATTGACAACGATAATAAAGTCAAACCGGCTTTTGATGGGTAATGAGTGGTGTAGCTTGGAATAACTTTGCAGAGTAAGCAATTACGAATTACACACATTAATGTTTATTTATTTTTAATACATTGACACGACCCGTATTCATATATACATGAAATATATAATGCCTAGTTTTTACTCCTTAGAATGGATTACGATTCAGCTTTCTGGTGCCTCACTATGAAATTTGTCTAAGGGCCAACATTTAGGCAATTTCTTATTTAGTCGTCGCTACTAGTATTTTGGTCATGAATTCATAAAGTGATTATTAGTGTGAGTCGTGAGTGGATTGATGGGGGTACCATTGACATTTATAGGTAATTTTCCCATATTTTTAGTCATTTTTACTGATTTCACATTAGTTCACTTCTTATCGTTTTTTGTCGACCATTATGTTTACTTAAAACTTTGAAATTACCACGGACTAAGATTAGTACCTATCCGATTTTATCTTACCGATAACAATCGTCGTTGTCATGTTGTAGTGAATAATATTGTAGCTAATTTTTTTTTTTCGTAATATTTTCGAAATGGCGTAAATTTGTTGTCATATTTTGAGTAATTTGTAAGCTTTGATAAATATATATAGAATTTTATAGTAAAATAGAGTATAATTTAAAAAAAATATATTTTTATTAATTTAAAACAAATATTTGTAATTTTTTCAGGTCATTTTTTAAGGACATTTTTGTTACTTTTATGTCATATTTGCATTTTTTAAAGTCATATTTTAATGTTTTTAAGGTTAACTTTTGAGCCCTAAATTAAAAATAAAATATAAGTAACTTATAGGTAGGTACATATACTTATCATTTTGATAAAATTTGATTTCAATTTAGTAAAAAAAATATAAACCTAGGTACATACACAATAAAATATATATTTAATAAATTTTATTTAAAAATTACAAATAATTATAAAGTACAAAATTTAATTTAATTTTGTTTGTTTAATTATAAAGGGATGGAAGCGGTGATTCTCTGTCTTTGTCTAACACAGATGCAACTTATAATTATAAAATCTACCGATGGATATAATAAAACGATAAGAATTTTGAAAATAGATTTGAACTTGGCGTTAAGTCTACTCGAAATCGACTTTCCCACATTTTTGATTTTTTGATTATAACTTCTTCAAAAGTTGAAATATTTTAATTTTTTGATGAATCTTTTTTAATATAACGTTTTCAGGATTTTAGTTACTTAAAACTTGAATATGTCAAAAATGTAGTTCTTTTGAACTAAAATTGACGGTAGCAACGAGGCCTGTTTAGATTTATTTGTGCTATAAACAATTGACACCATAAAATACTCGATTAACGCATTTTTGAACAAGTATTACAATAAGTGACAACTCGTTATGATGACGCCACTTTACGGGATTCCCTAATAATAATTTTTTGCACCAGGTCCCACAAAACATATTGAGGGATGGGATTGTGTTTAAAAAATTAACCCAAATGTCGAGCTTTCTCATGTCAAGGGCATGCACGCTCGTGGACGAACAAACGCTTCGTGGCACGCGTATAGTTTTAATAACAATAATAATAATACCCATGATAATACTGTCTTCGCGTTTGGGGCTTGTGTACGTACCTACTTCCTATCTATACATATACTTGCGACGTTTATTAATATATTTTTTCAACGACAGCAAACATAAGCGTTGGCGTATTTTACACATATAATATGCGCGTGCCCGTGTTATTATGTACCATATTGGTTGTCGTGCAGCACATAAGTCGTGCATAATATTAGGTTGTACCTGCACGGCCGCTGTAAACGCACGACGGCAGAGGAGGAGTACCGCAGCTATTGCCCGTACACGACATTCGACGTTTTTAAATATTAACGATCGGCTCGCGACCATCGGTATATTATATGGGCGTATGGCCGAACTATCATTACGAGACACTATTTAGGTCACCCGGCTGTACAATGATTACAGATGTACCTGCATACCTAACTATGTTTTATGCAGACACGAGTTACCGAATTTAAAAATTTACTACACTATATTGCTAAGTATCGTGATACGCACGATACGCATGTGCGTTTACTCATAATATCATTTGGCCGGCCACTCCATTATTTCGTCGTCGACGTACAGGAAAACGTTCCATGTGAAAAAAACGATTTTTCATACACAACAATCTTATATATAATTTAACTATTGTTTTATTCAAACAGAAAAATGTTCAGTGTTGGTAATATGAAAATCGTGTTATTTAAAAAAAAAAACAATATCTAAGAGAATTTTAAGAGTTTGCAAAAATATAATATACTTTAATAGTACTAAAATCTCCAATTTTTGTAAAAAAAAAACATGTAAACTTAAACGTGCCAGATGAAATAACTTTTTCTGTGTATTTTTTAAATTTAATTTTGTTTGGTATTTTTCAATAAATTATTAAAAGTTAGTCAATTAAATTATTGAAATTTGTAAAACTGCTTATCGCAGATAATGTTCTCTACTTATAAACCATGAACTTTTAGTTACATATTTTAAAACAATTCCAATCACTAATTCTGTTAAAAAAACATTTAGAGTGGTGCATTCTGTTGACGTTTACATGGTTCCATTTGTCTGGGTGGCGTCTTCTTAAACTGTTAAATATATTTATATATACTTACGTGATTTACTAAAATTGTATTTACTATGACAGCGATAAGCCGATTATGAGGAACTAAAAGATTTGCAGAGTTTTATAAATAACTATTTAACATCTACATTCAATATTTTTTCATCGAATTTGAATACTACATATATAGTGTGGAGTGACATATCATTTGAGAATAATATGTTATTTAGTTATTTCGTTATATTTTTTTTGTATTTAATCATTATTTTACAAATATTTTTAACTACTACTAATAATGATTTTATGTGTACATAATAAACTTATAAATTGTCATAATAGTATATAATAAATAAATATGCTCGTATGTTGTGCCAATGATAATAATTTCAACCATTTTTTAAAATCTATTTGCTTATAGATTCTTTAAATTGTAAGTCATTTAAATTATAATTTTTAATTTTTTTGATTTTCATAAATAAAATAAAATTGATAAATATTGTTTTAAATTGTCTTATTACATGTTATTGATTATAAAATATCTATAAATTACAGTGGAAAATTCTGTTATTTTATATAATGTTTAGTAGAATACCTTTTAATGATTTTGGGCAAAGTAATAATATTGATTTTGTCATGGATAAGAAAAAAGTGGATAAAACGTCTTAATTTCCTTGCAATTAAATAAATAAATAGATATTATTGTACTAATATTTATTAATAATAAAAACATAAAAGTATGATTTATTGATTTAAATTATTATCTGTATTATCTATGGTTTTTGTATATAAATTGGCACTTAAGTGAGTCAAAAGTGTACATTTTTTTATTCGACAGAGCAAAATAAGTAATACCTAATTAATTTTTTTTTTTCGTTTATGGACAATTTTTATTTTATGAAATATCTACACCTATCTAAACAAAAATTATTTTCAAAATATACAAATTATTTAAAATTTAAAATATTTAAAACAAAAAATTATTTTTTAACTTTTTTGATGTATGAAACAAGTTTTTACTTGGAAAACCAAAGTCTTATCGTTTTAGGATTTTATTATAAAAAATAAAAATAAAATAAATTCAATTTGCACTTAAACCAAAAATATACCCTAATAGATATCTATTGTATATCTTGCGTCGTTTTTTATTCTTGACGACCTTACAAAATGTCATTATCTTATCACCTAGCGACGATCGTATTCACTAACACGCTCATGTGTACGGAAACAACACTATTATGTATACCATAGTTTAATACTTAACAGACAGACTTTTTAGCTACAGAATACATTAACTTACACGAACAAAACAAGTACGCTAACAAATCCGTTAATACACTTCAAAAATAATATACATTCTAATACAAACTACGCAAACGAATCTAATTACACGCGACTGACATGGGGCGAAAGATAATGGGCTGCGACCCCGTCGCCAAATTTGAGATACCCGGGAGTACTGACCCGGTCGGTGCCGAGTGCTGTAAGATCACGGAGTTTCCCGTGGACCGAACAGTCCTGGATTGCGCGGAGGGAGCGAATCCCCTCAAAAGTGTCCGGATGATGGGCTGCTATTTAGAACCCCGCACCGTCGACGGGCACATTATGGACAAGAAAATTCTCGATTATACCAACTCAGGATCCAGAAGTCCGGGGCCGGCGGCTTACTGCGTGAAGACAACGATTGGACCACAAGCAACTGATCCGTCGATAGAAAAAAACCCCGCTTACTCGATGCCAGGAAAGAAGTCCAAATGCGTAAGTGATAAATATCCCCGTCACGATATAACGATAAAGCGAATAATTTATAACGATTTAAACGAGCATAATAATATTAACAAGACTTAATTAGACAAACAGAACTATGTAATGGTCAACAGAATGATATATTATAAATGAGGCATGCGTGTGTATTTTAAGTTAAAAAAAAAATAGTTTTACACGAATTAGAAACTAAAGTGGTTTGCAACAAATCGTTGTAAATTCACTATAAGATTAATGTTTATAGAGGAGTACAATTTATGTTTAAGTTTTTTACAAGTTACTTAATTTACTAATTGTTAATGATTTATCAAAAAATAAAAAAAAGCTGAACTTTAAAAATTCACAGAACAAAATTATTTACATAACAAAAAATCGCAACGTTTGACAATATCAATAATCTAAATATAGAAAATATTTTTTTCTATATTTCTATAAAATGTTGGTAATTTTAATATTATTATAGCATCTTTAGAAAAATTCGCGTAAACTCTATTTTTTCTATACAATTTAGACAATTAAAATTGTGTTCCCTAAATATAGGTAAGACAATATTTTAAATCCAAAATAATTATTTTAAAAGTAGTTCCAGTAATGGCTGTTGTTACGTAACAACACGATTATATAAAAACCGAATGGTTGGGCAAACTTACTAGTAAATAAAAAAATGGTATAATATACAACAGAACATTTACCAAACTTTCACACTACACCGAAAAGAACTTTATATGTGCCATTCGTTGTTGTTTTTTGTTACTAGTTTTGTATTAAACAAATGAAAAAATCAATGTCTTTGCAAACGAAAATAAAACTAAAAAAGTTAGTTCTTTATGTAGGTATTATAAATATCTGGTAACGCTATTATCTTCGTAAGTTTATTCAGTACAAAACTATTTTCATGAATTAATTATAGATGTTTTGGGGTCCTCTTATAATAATTTATATTTTATATAAGTTCAATTTTTAAATAAATCATCCTTGGAGCTGCGAACACGATTATTAATTATTACGAGGTTCAACCTTTTTTTAAATAATTCGAAGTTATTACGAAACAAGATTTTTGAAAAATAATCATGTTTTTATGTATTGAATTTTTTATTGTTATAGCTTTTTTTTAGTTTAATACTTTTTTGAATGACAGCATATATTTCTGATTTATTATCCCGAAGCAATATATTTTTTTGAAATTTTAATGTATAAATATCAAATTTCGAATCAGTTGTTAATTTTATAAGTGTTAAAATCAGTAGACTGATAGACGATTCTTAACGAAGATAAGCTGATTTTGGTAACCAAGATTATCCAAAATAATTTTAAAATGTTTAACAAATATTCGTATTTTTATATTTATTATGTTAAAAGAACTGAGAAATTTTTACCGTTGAAAAAAGTGTTTTCGAGACTAATCGAGACGTATAAAAATAGAAATAGAGTATGCGGATGATAGCTCTCTATCTTGGTAGCTAGAATAAAGAAAAATCACTGAACAATGACATGAGCTTTTTAATGGAAAATTCGAAAATGGGAAAACTGTAAATGTAAATAAAATCAAGGAGATTTTAACTACATGTTTAGACCCGATTGGCAATCAGAAACCTCCCTCGAAGTTGACGAGTGGAGTATTCTTTTTTTACTTTGGTCAAGCAGTCAGAATCTTAAAACTTTATATTTGCAGCATCTGCGTATTTTCTCGCTGGACAGAATAAAGTTGTTAATCCACAATTTACGATGAAGTCCGATCAAACATAATAATAATATATAGGTACGAATTGAAGTCGGTCCAACCACTAGCTGTTAACGCTATTGGCTTACATGTTCATCACATCATCGACCGTAGCCGTAACTGCACTTTAAAGTTAGAGAGGACTCAAGCTCTAGCATACTCGTATTTAAAAGAAATAAAAAAAGTGGGAAGCTCTATCCCTGCAAATTCCACCCTCATGTACGCGTGTACTATTAATTATTAAATTATAATATTGTTTAATTATTATACAGTGTGTATAACGTGTGTTGTATGTATATGAACCAAATAATAAAAAAGTGTTATTGAGGTGGCAAATATTAAACGATTAAAATTGTATTAAGCTTTAATTTAGATACAAATTCAAGTTTAATTTTATTAAAACATAAGTGAAAGTTAAAGGATTTTTATATGTAGCATTATAACAAATATACTAGTCATTATAGCTTAAGCTTTTGCTCAGCTTTGGCAAATTTATTTAAAATATTTTATTTATTTACAAAATTAAAATAGCTACAACTTAAAGCGTTTTGGAATCGCGACACACTTTTTTAGTCGTAAATTGTTAGCGATTAACGTTAAGATTTGTTGAAAAACAAAAAAATGATAAAATTGTAATACTACTATTATCATCATAATAGAGAATCGATTTTGTAACATATAGTTGACATTAATAATTGTTTATTCGACTGTTTGGCGCATCGCTGTAAACGTTCTTTCACAGGGCGTGTAATTTGCCGGAACTGAAAGTGCTAAATCAAACTGCCGGCGGCGGGACTAGAAATTATGACGGGACGGGCTAAAAATACTACAGTAGGGGGTTTAGCTTCCAAGCCCTCCCCTCCCCAGTTACGCCTATGTCGTCGACTGCATGCGCCACAAGTTGCAATCCGAGTAACCGCGGCCCCGCGAAATATTCACGTTCGTCCGGCTCTACGTATTTACGCGCGCACTGTTGCAGGTGTATGCGCTCGGCCCGGGCCCGACGTACAACCCGACTGGAGTGTACCGCGTGGGGCGCGACCGGGTGCCCGGCGGCCCGTTCGGCTTGCGGCCGCTCAACGGCGGGCCGGCTTGCGGGCCCAGCCCGGCCGAGTACTGCGTCAAGTCATCGCTGTCGGCGGCCGGCCACCGGATCGGGCCGCGGCCATGCCCGCCGAACATCGCGCGGCACTGCGGACCGGCACCGAACGCGTACTCGCCGTCGTGCCGGGACTGCGGCCTGAAAACGACGCTCGGCCAGCGGCTGTACCCGTTCAAGGTGTGCCCGACGCCCGGCCCCGGCCAGTACGAGATGCCGCCGGCCGACCTGTACCTGCCCGGCCGGTTCTCGTCGGGCAAGACGATCGGACGACGGTTCGCCGACCGCCGCAAGCCCGAGATGCCGGGCCCGGCCACGTACGACAGCAAGCGGCCGAAGTGTTGCACCAGATTTACGTTCGGCGCGAAGATACCGGACACGGTGCCCGCGTTCAGCGTCACCGCCGACAATCAACACTACAAGTGCTGAACCGCCGCGTCCGAACGCATGCGCGTGTCGTCGTCACCGGACCATTTTTTAAAAACCGCTCACCGTCCCGCGGGCGGATGAAAGTGTGTACAGAATAATAATAATAAAAAATATATATATATATATAAAATAACACGATAATATACAGAACACCGTTCGACGCCACTGTCCGGCACACCTCGTTTACCGTGTTCGTATTCCAGCCATCGTATAAACTATTTAAAGAACAAAGTCCCAGTGTCCAGCGATTGCAGTACGCGATGACACTGATAACCCGTTTTGCTCTGAAATTTAAATAATCCGAATATTATCGGATAGTTTTTTTTTTTTTTTTTTACTCACGAAAAAACCGATTATTCTCCGCGGTTATATAAGGTATTTAATTTGATGAAAGTCATATCCAAAACTATTAAACGCGATAAAAAATGACCGTGTTATGACCGCATAAATGTGTTACAAGTTTATAATTTAGAACCGCAAATAAAACAGAACAGCAATATGTGTGGAACAACTGACCGATATTATACATATGTTGCCGATCACCATTTATTGCATTTTTAGCTTCCGATAGCAATAGTACGAAACACTTTACAACCAAAAAGGTATGTTGTTGTACTATTGTCCCACATAGACACAGTAGGTATCAATAACCACGTTTGTCGTCAGCTTTGCGATGGATGTCTTCAGAGATTAAGATCAGTCTAAACCTTCATCTCCACACTACATCTATTATTTCACAATCTAACAAAGAGTAACTTTAGCAGAGACAACAGCAAATGTACTATTTTCAGCAATAACACTGGAGAATGAGTTATCACAAAACATTTTACATTCTCATAAATGTGTTATTAGTATGTGTCATTATATGTCCATGGTCATAAATAACACAGAAATAGCGTTCGTTGTCTTATCAATCCGGTGAAAAGAAAAATATTATCTAACGTAATAACATTCAGCAGATTAGATCTCGTAACATAATCATAAATGCATTCACTAATTTATTGTTGTTATTTCAAAATAGTTACAAATTAGATATAATATAAAAAAAAAATAATGTGAAAAAAATTTTGTCTCCGGAAGCCTGAGCTTGTGGGGAGACTAGAGTTCAATGTTACTTAATTTTATAAATTATACTTATTTATACAGTTGAAAAATTTAAATACAGATAAATAGAAGATAGATAATAACATTGTGGGATGTAATTAGTAAAACAAAATTAAAATAAAACATATTAAACATATGGACAATTAAAACAAAAACCAAATTATTAAGTAGATTTTTGTACAGTGATATAATTAATTTTATTAGTTGCTATTTCATTTGCGACGTTGTTACTTTATAAATGACATATTTTTATATAAATTAAACTTATCAAAACTATTAATATTAATATACAAATAATAAATAATAAGTAATAAATAATTACGAAACTACAAAAGTATAAACTAATATAATAGGGATTTCTTTTGCCGAATTTACTATTACATTTAAACATTCAAAAAGTATCATTTACAGTTTGGCGAGTACAATAATTATGCTTAAAATTAAATTCTTTATAATTATAGGTGTACAAATCATATAACATTTCTTTTATATACAGTTGTTTAAGTTTTAACTAGTCTTTCTGATTTCGCTAATGACGAGTTTAGTTACATAAGATGTTTCCTACCCATTGTTGTTTATACACTTTGATGATAACGATAAAAACTTAATGAAATTAAGGAAAACTGACTCTTGTATATTTCTCTTCGACGACATCGTAATGTGATATCTTTGCAAACAAATATTTATAATATTATATTATTATATTATTATTATTAT
Organism: Rhopalosiphum nymphaeae; assembly: GCA_036289425.1. Classification (NCBI taxonomy): domain Eukaryota; kingdom Metazoa; phylum Arthropoda; class Insecta; order Hemiptera; family Aphididae; genus Rhopalosiphum; species Rhopalosiphum nymphaeae. Next base: position 8,004,569 of record JAZAQC010000007.1, on the reverse strand, counting down.
TATTATATTATATTTATATTTTTAATATATTTTTATTCATTTTATATTTTGAACTACTATAAAAAGGTAATGGAAAATAAAATTACAATTATTCACTATAGCAAGGTCCAAATAAATAAAGTGTCTATATACGAGTAAAGAATCCATTGTTTAAAACAATCCTAATCAGAATGTCAACGATATCCATCTTCGATTCCAAAACCAGTCAATTAAGTAAAAATAACTACCTTATAATTAAGGCTGGGCGAGTTAATATTTTTTTTTAACTAGTTGACGCTTCGCTATAATATTCCAGTAATAGTTGTCCTGATAACGCACCTAACAGAGAAAATTCATATAATTTTAAAATCTCAAAAATGGTATTCCTAACTGGTAAAATAGATAAATATAACTAAACCATCTAATATAATCACAGTCACGAATCTCAAACAATAGATTTCGTATATTTCTAAGCAGTAAAACAATTGCAAATAGCTCAAGAAAAAATCAGCCACATAAAGAAATAATTCAAAAATAAAAATAATTATTTTTTAGAACTTTATTCTGATCTGAAAATTAATAATCCCTAAAAGGATAATACTATCAAATATTTATCTCTCTATTCTAGACAGTATCATTATCAACGCCTAACTAAACAAAGAAATTAGATTAATGTTATAAGTCTCACTTTTCAATGCTGGCTTTTTTACCGAATTATTTTCTCATATCACTAGCTACCGCAGATATATTTTGACGATATACATAAAGTACCGAGTTCAATTGTAATTAACTTCGAGGATACCATATTGCGTATCTTTCTAACCGATAACACGGTAACTTGTTTTCGCTACAAACAAACTGGCCACTTATCGTCCTTTTACAAAAATCTAATGCAAAATATACCTAATCAACAGTAACCATATAAGATAACTCAGCAAATTAAACCACGCGGTCGTAGAGAATACAACCCAATCGATAAAATTCAAATATTAAACACATTTCAAACATCCCAAGGCAAGCAAACCATAAAATACCATATAACTAAATAATTTTATTTAAAGAATCCATTGGTAACATTTCCCGTGCTTTTCGCTTTTCTTTTACTAGGTCTCTAACATCCATTGGATAGGTGATTTAGTGATTTATTTTCGTTGGTTTTTCGGGTGTTACCAATTACGCTATATTGACAACGCGCTATCAATTTCAATCGATGTTCTAAGCCTTATAGAGAGTGTTATCATTTCGTCTAGGTTAGCTCTGGAGAGGTCCCAGTCTATTTGTTTAGTTATAAGTGACACATTGTGTTATTAAAAAAAAAAAAAAACAAAAAGAAACACTAGAAAAATATATTTATTTAAGTTTAAAAATTATATAACAGAAAAATTTGGTTCAATGATAAATTTTTCTCATAGCACAATAGTAAATATTAATGACACTAAAATAAAGTGTTAGAGTTAATATAGAGTCATTTTTTATATTAAAATGGTGATCCAAGAGTATTGTTACCTACTTTATGTTTAAAATGTTATACTATCTTACTAATATTTATCAATATGTTGATTTTATTACCTATAATATACTTATATTATTTACCAGAATTTATGTTCGTTTCAAAAATAAATTGTAAAAAACGTTCTGAAAACATAAGAAAATGCAGTAATGAGTTGAATGTTTTTAAATTTTTTTAAAAAAAAATGCTTAATTAAATAAAATTACCTATCACTAATACAATGAGAGTCCTCCAAAAAATATTTTTCATTTAAAAAAGTACGGCACAAGAAAAAAAATTATATTGTACTATAATCCCATCAATGTCTATTAGATCATGGTTCACAATGAATAAATAATCAGTGTTCAGAATTTAAAAGAAAAAAAAATCGAAGCTCGATAAAATATAGGAAGGTATATGTATACTTTATAATGCAAGTTATTAAATTATATATATGTTTTTTATAATAAATATTATACCGTTAGAACGTAGGTTTATAACATGTCTGATGGACTTGAAATGGCGGAACAAAAAGTGCTGCTTGGAAGTTTGTTGGACCATTCACGTATAGTTGTAATTTATAAAATTAATATATATCAATATTCTTAGTGGAGCTTCATTAAAATCACGCTTGATTGAACTTATTTACTTCTTCAACACTTCTTTGTAGTGTTTCCTTGTGCTTATGTATAGTGAAACCATTATGATAAGTTGATAAATAACCTTTTCAAAGTACTGACAAGATGCAATAATCTATGCGTAAGTGTAACTTTTAAAGCATTTATTTTTCCCGTATAATAGTGCTTACAGGAACGATAAAACCGTTTTGGTAAATATCTCGTTAATGTTTTCCTAAGTTTGTAAATAGCACTATATCAATATCGTAAATTTGAATAATACCTATCGGGATTTTAGTAAATAGTAGATAAGTATATTATACAGTAATTGGAATACTTTTTTTCGATTTTGAACGAAGATGGTTTGTCAGCCCATATAACTAAATATATTTCATGATAATAATTTGATATTGCAATGTTAAAGTACCATAATTAATTTTACTATTAGTTTAACGGTAGATTAGGGTTGCCATAATTTCATAAAGTAGTCCCGGAATAGAGCAGAAAAAATATTGTTGAATTATATAATTAGTTACCTATGTATAATGTATTAACAAACGAACAACGACACATATTTTATACACCCGTAACAATGCGAAAAAAATGCATCAAAAATTGTATTTATTGTTTAATAAATTATAAATTATAAAATGAATACTTGTTTTTAGTTATTGAAAACATTATTAAATATCAATTAATAATATTTTTTTAGTTTCAAGTCCCACAAATAATATTTTTAAATTACAAATAAATAATCAAAATTGTTATTTTTCATTGAAATGTTTGGTTTCGTTCAAATTTGAACTTCTAGTCTCTATATGACTATATAAATTTGTCTATAATATATTCTTTTAGATTTTATAGGTTACTGTAAAATAATAAGAAATATTAATTAACTTAAACATTTTCAATTTTTAACTATAAAAATAGGATATTTAATAATTTTTTAGTTAACAAATAATTTGCAAATGTTTGTGATTTTGTCAAAATGTCAACTTTAAATGCTTAAAAACATTCTTTAATATTTTAAACATACAATATTTTATATTTTGTATATAATATAAGATTATTCGGAACTTTTTATTATATGTTAAATTGTTTTATAGAGTGAAATTGTTTTTATTTTTTATCAATTATATTAATATATTTATTTATATAAAAAAAAACTAAAAATATCAAATGTTATAAATAGTTCAAAAAAAGTTAAAATATTTTGTGAATTATTTTATGCATAGAAATCCCAATATAAATATTTATCAATATCTAATTTTATCAAAATTTAAATTTCCGATGTCCGTAAAAGTGGAATTTTAATATATTTTTTAACATTTCTATATTTCTTGTATAAAAAACTATTATGGAACCATTTTTTTAATTTTCATACTTATTTTCACAAAATTGATTAATGAAACACTATAGCAGTTTAATATGTATTATATTTTCCATCACATTATCGAGAAAATAGATGTATGTAAAGTAACTGTTTATTATTCTATGCAAGAAACTTAAATCAAAGTTAAGTTCTGCATATTATTGTAAATTTATAAAATTATCCAACATTTTTTTGTTCTAGTTATTAATTATATACAGATTTATAGTTATACGAATTATTCGTCAGATAATCCTTATATTTAAAATTATGTAGTTAAAATAATAATAATGATATAACTAATAAAGACAAATTATAGGTAAAATTGGAAAAATTTGCACAAAAAATAAAAAAAACGTAAATACGTTAAAAATATGCATGAAAATTGTTTTATATTATTAAGCTATTAAATATTAAATATTAACTATTTTTACTTAATTATTTATTATTTATTAAATTATCTTACAACCAAAAGAATTAATGCATTTATGTAAATAAATTAAATTTGTTACATTGAAGATTTGAATATTTTTACAACGGGAAAAACTTTTATAAATCGAATATATATATTTGTGAATATTGTGACATTTATATTTAATTATTTTTTTTTATACTTATAAATTATATACAGTTATTTGTTTCATTGTAAAAATCGACCACATATAAAACTACAGTTTCATTTTTTTTTTACTAAAAATGCATTTTATGCATGAAAAATCATTAATATGTTATTTTTGAAAAAAATACCAAATTATACAAAATAACTACAATTATGAACTTAATTAGGTTATAGAACAAATTTTTAGCTCACCTAGCTATAAATAGAAAACATTAAAAAAAATATGCAATTTCTATAACTTCTCATCGCTAGATATAACATTTTAAAAGAATTTGTAAACAAGGTTATACTATTGATTTGATACAAATTGTTGATTTATAATTTCTTCTAACAGCGTAATGCGGTATTAAACCAATATTAATATAAATCTATTGCCTATTTGTCCAAAAACTAAAACTAATTTTAAGTTATTTGGTTACCAAAGAATACATTATTAATATGTTTTATATACAGGGCCGTAATAGGGACAATGTATGGGGGAGAAAACATGAATATGACGCCCCTAATTCAGTATATGCCTTTTTTTACAAGTAAATAATCAAACATCTTTTTATTTTAATATGCTTTTAAAAATTACAAAATACCTAACAATTTTTTTTATTATCATTGAAAATACGGCATTCAGTATCAATGTTGCGCTTTTTATTTTAAGAAATTTTAATAATTAAAATGTAATTAATTATTTTTTACAAACAAGAAATGTGAATCTGTAATTTCTAATGACGAAAACAAACTTGTATCAGGTACAAGTCTATAAAAATAAATTACATAGGAAATTGTATTTCATGTTAATTAATAATTATAATGAGAATATACAAATATGAAAAAAAAAACACTGAACTTTAAATCATAGAAAAATATGAACTACTCGTATATTAAACTTTTGTAACTTTTATAAATGGATTTATAGTTTATCCTGTTATATTTTAATGTATTTATTAGACACAGCGACGAATATAAAAATGGGTACTACAAGTCTAGAACCCATAGTTTTAAAGTTCTATAATAATAATTTATTGTACGCCAGCCATCAGATATTTGATTGGCAATTAATTAAACGTAAGAACAAGAACAAAACTGCAGTAAGCTATATATGTATAGGTAGTCTATAATATATTATATATTATTAAAACGTATTGAACACGTAGGGACAATTGAACAGCCGGACACATGACACGGTGGCTATTATATTATGCGGACCGTAGACGAATTGAAACCACTTCACTATAAATTATATGATATTATATTACCTATTATACAAAATGGCTTGTTTCTCATTGACTAGACCGATTCAATAGCGCATAATAGAAACAACGACTAGAAATACCTCGACGTTCATTAGTATACAGACGAAAATATTTGTATTGTTAGTTTTCATATATTATATAATGGTTTAGGGTTTAGTAAGAAAAAAAAACCAACAATATCGATTAAAAACCGACCAACCGGTTGCTTAACATATTCAGTAGATTAAAAAAAAAAGTAGAAAAAACCAAGAAAATTGTATAATACACAATTATTGGAATAATCCGTCTGTATATAACCAATGGAAAAAAAAACAAATAACTCAAATTCTTATTGTCGACTTAATTTCGTTTATTACTATCTGTTTTGTTTTACTATACCGAATAATTTTAAAAACGTCAACTTGATTTTAATTTTTAAAAATATACTTCATTAAACCGTAATGTGTATTTGTACTATAAGAAACAAACGAAAGGAGTACACTAAAAAATGGTGAATAATATGTGAATATTATATTACATTGGAACATTAAACAGAAAACACATTATTCTTTATTCAGATTAATAAGGTATTTGTTTATTTTATAATATTATAACAATGTATAGTTATATTTTAAATTTAGATTTTCATAAGTAAACATGATAAAATAGATTTCTATCTATCCGTATTCAAATAAATATAAATTAATATAATTGTTATATGTATTAGGGGTCTTGGATTTTTATATAAATACTCCTTTTTATAAGTACAGTTAATCAAATTTGACAAGTGTAAAATCCATTTCAAAAAAATTATTAGCATAACGAGAATTACAAATAAAAATTAAGAATTTAAATATTATTTTTAATTGTCTTTTTCTTAAATCAAACCTTAATTTATACAATTTTTTGTACGTAATATATGAACGTTATACCTATTTCTAACGGTGTACAAGTCGTTTTCGTTCAGTGGTTTCCACTATTTATACAAATACAATCATTTTTTAAATTCTATAATATTATTATTGTTCTACAAAATTTATCACAATATTATATATCTCAATTCATAATTTACACTTAATATAACACTCCATGACTCATAATTTATTCATGAAAATGGTTTTGCACGAAACAAACTTACGGCAATAGTATTCGTAGTAACTTAACCAAATTTTTACGATATCATAGAAAACAACTTAATCTATATTTTGCTTTTTTTTTTGATAATATAAAGATATTCTAAATCATTTATTCGTAAGATTTCATGTTTTCTTATTTATTTTTTCGCTTGTTTATTATTGTAGACTAGTTAATAAATAAATTGATATAAAAATAAAAAATAATTAAATAAAAACGCTATTACACAAATTAAGTTATCTTTTATGCAATATGAAAATTTAGTAAGCCCGCTATTAAGAGTAGGTTTTGACGCTTAAAGCTAAAATTTCAAATTTCCTTTTATAAACTCATTTATCATTCTTATAATTTAGATTTTATCTTAAAACTTAGGTAAAATTTGTTCACACGTAATCTCATTATTACATAACAATTATTGTGGCCAGTTGATAATGGTATTGGACTATCTTTAAAATACTTTGAATTAATATTTAAATTTATTTAAGATTTAAAAATAAAAATTTCAAAAAAATTGCCTAATAAAATTTCTAAAGTATCAGGTGTATGGCAAAAACACATTAAAAGTATCTTAAGTCAGTAATATAATTATATAGTTGTTATTGTAGAAGCATTAAAAAAGTATGGACATTTTTAATTTATATACTATACTATATATTTTCAATATAGAAGATCACCACCAACTTGATGGCCATCAACTTATTAGAGTTAGCAACACATAAAATAATTTATACATGTACAAAATAAAAATGTAAAAGTGTAGTAAAAATATTAAATTTTAATCTAGAGGTCATATTGCTTTAAAAAAAGGTTACTTTTATACCTAGGATGTCTATTGCATGGATAGGCCACGTTGAATTTGACTTAAGTTAAATTTGAAAAAACAGCCAAACGCCAAAAGAAACAACAATATCATAAGTAGGGTTCGGGACTTGTTGCACTTAAAATTATCAAAATATGCTTAAAAATATGCAGCTAATTTTTTATTTTATTTTTGAATACGCATAAAGCATATTAAAATTATCAAAATAAAAATTTAAAAATTAGGTAGGTATATATAATAAAAATCATGAAAAAACAAATTTATTATAATAATTTATAAAAAAAACTAATACATATATAATTGTCCATATTGTCGATAAAAAGGTTGATTCTCAAGTGACTAAGAAACTATCATCGTAAACAAACGTACGAGTCAGATACGATTACGACAGATTATGATCTTAATTTATTTAAAAAAATATTTTCGAACGTTTTCCAAACATGATTTTTCCCGAGAATTATACGTACATACAAATTTAAATAATGCATAATGTGCACAAATATGCTAAAAATTGCTCAAATATGCACTTTTCTTAAAATGTGATGAAATATGTAAAAACATGCAAATTTAAACTAAGTATTTAGTTTCGCTATTTCATAGAACAAATTTATAATTCACCTAGAATAATTTACGACCACTACAAAAAAACACGCAAATGCAAGAAGTCCGAACCCTAATCATAAGATTAAAGGTTACCTATTACACTTAAGAAAACCGTCCATGTTTTAATGCTTATGGTTTACCAGGAACAAAAAATTAAGCGATCTTAGTACTATTATTTTAGTTATGCATTCTATCAAAAATTGTGTACCCAAACCGTTTCTGGTATTTTCAGAAAGTTCGTCGAAAAAGTAAATAAATATAAGTTAATATATAAATATATGTATACATATTATACATAAATATATATGCAAGTTCGATCCGAAAAAATAAACACGAATTAAAATTTTACATTTACGGTCACGTTAGTATCTTTAAAAAAAATAATAAGTGTATAGTTATAATGTATTTATGTAGGTTGTTCATTGCAAATTAACCAGCTAAGGAATTAAAGACAGTTTTTTTTAAAAACATTTAGTTAATTTCAAACAACTTAATTAGTTAATTAATCTCAATGAATTTCAAAGAACAATTTAGTTTTTATTGATTAATTTAAAAAATAGTTACAAATATATTACGAGCATGTTTATGTTATTCATAATTGGGTATTAAAAACTAATCAATTAACTATAAAAATATCAAACAAGAATTAATTAGCTTATATTTATAATTGAGTTATTCAGTTAATATTTTTCTACACTTGTCTTTAAGATTACATTTTTGGAGTTAAATAATATAATTGATTATTATATTTGTCTAAAGTTTAACCGAACTCAAAATAACTATTTTCGTCAATTTTCTCACCTTGGGTCAATATAATTTATTTTGGGATATATTTACCCACTTATTATATATTATTTAATATTTATCATCATTGTCATAATATGTTATTACGTTCATAATGCGATGGTATTAAAATTATTTCAGATCTACGGATTATACTTACTTGTAAATAAAATAGCTCAACTATCTGCTATAGTGTTATAACACCTATTACAAAGTGAATAAGTATCCGTAGACTTCAAATCGTTTTAACGCTATCATATAAACGTACTGTATGTGTAAATAAATATGTTTCATTATTTTTTTTTTACATATTCATATAGAAGCTTAAGGAAAGTATGTAAGAAATATTACATTTCTTATTAGCTAAAATGATTTTAAGTTTAGTACTTTCAACTTTTAGTAAGCACAAATTATAACTTCTGGTATTTTTAAAGTTTTACTTTCAATTTATTAAATACCCTTATTTAATGTCCTTTGTACTAATTTATTTGTCTAAAATATTGTGTTTTTTGATAATACTTAATTCAGTGGACGTAAACTTATTTAATATTTATTATACGGAAAGAAAGTGTGGCAAAACCTTACAGTGCTTTTCAGTCATAGTATTTATAACGCATAAACCGGCTAAGAAACGGTTATAGCATAGTTCACACCTAATTATTTTTTAATTTTCGTGTAAAAGTAAAACACGTTACCTATTTAGGTATGAGAGTTCAAAAAAAAAAAAAAAAATGAAAATTTATATAAAAATATTAAAAACAAACGCAGCTCGATCGCCCGTAAAACGTTCAAAACTCGCTATAAAAGCGTGAATAGTTCAAGTCGACGTTGGAATATTTGATAATAACGAGTAACGTTCACGATACGTTCACCTGCAGCACGCCGCACTATATGGAGGTGAATGCCATATGAACACGCGTTCTTTCCGACCACTGCACCTAGAAATTATATTATTATATACTTGCTACTCACATTAGGTACATATTATTATGTATACAAATAAAACGAAAATAAGGTTACCGGCCGCGTGTACACGTTGCTACGCACAATGCGACTAGGCTGTAATAAAATAAGTAGGTAGATAATTTTAATGGCGTACCACATTATCGAGTGCCTGCGTATATACAACTATACGATACGATTTAGGAATATATTATAGGTACCTACCTATATTATTCGACGAACGCGGTACACGTTTTAAGAGTAAAAACATTTAAAACGTCGTGCACTCGAGTCTATTTAGTGAATTCGAATATATTTAATAAGCGCATTATTAATTATTTACAGTTATATTATATCGTGCGTACCTGTAGTATATTATATATATATATATAGGTAGGTATTTGACGTGTTATACCTATTGTATTAGGCACGTATTTTGTTCAACATTTTTTTCAATTTACATTTCAAACTCCCCACGATATCGTCTATATATCATATCATAATTATTGTCTATTATGTATTCAGGGCGATTAGTTTACCTATTATAATGAATTGAATAATTTATTAAAATTATTATTTTTATAAATGTTAAGCATAACCTACTCGAAGTCAGCCAAGTAACATTTTTCTAATATAATTGGAGTTTTGATGTAATTCAAGGAGTTTTTGCGACGCACCATCCTATTTCAATTTAAATAAAACGAAATTGTCAGTGTATATAATAATACAGCATATGTTACAGTCGAAGATATAAATTAAGGAATTTACATTAATGACTAGGTAATAACGATGTTTTCGATCAAATTATAGACTGTATACGATATTGACTATAGAAAATAACGATTTCAGGCAATGCTGTGCTCAGCAATATTTCCGTATATGCAATGGCGATAATTCCGAGCTTTTTCAGTCATTAACTCATAATTATAAAAAATGTTTATTGAAATCAATTGAAAATTGTAGTAAGTATTATAAGTTTATAATTACATTTGTACAATTTTTAAAAATTAGTCCATGCACAAATGTTGTAAATTAAATGTGACATCTATTTTATATTTTAAACGAAACCGTAATATTGGGCTATTTAGCTATTAACCTTAATAGACACACATTAATGACTTAAGAACAACTACCTACTATTAATCCGAACTTTGATTTGGACACGTCAATGTTTTCAACATAAAAAAATCATTCGATTTACAATTATCTATAATAATGAAAAAAAACGTATGGTCCTCATCATTGGAAAACTTAGGTTTGTATCGCCACCAAAAGATAAGCCCAAAATCGTACAAAAATCTAATCGTATTTATTCGAAATATCAGTACTCGAGTAAAAGCATTACTAGTGGACAAATCCGAGTAGGGGGCGAGCGTTCTCGGCGAGTCGTTCTGTACATTATAATATCGTGATGTGCACGTTATGTGCCAGTGTACCGCTAACCACTACCACGTTATCATAATACGTAAACGGTGTACACCGGCGCTACACGATGGCGGTTACTCGAACTCGCTTCATTAATGAAAGTATCGGTACCCAAATAACGATATCGTGTATATCTATAACACGCGGTATTGCTGCGGCTAAAGTACGGGTAGTATGGGCACAGTGGCGGATTTAGCGTCAGGCAAAGTAGGCAGTTGCCTAGGGCGGCAAATTTTTAGGGGCGGCAATTTTAGGCCAATATTTTATTGAGAATACTCTAGGTTTCCTTTTGATTTTCTAATGTACGGTGATTACTCTGAAGGATGGAAAAAAAATGTTTAACATTTAAGTATAATAATATTCTTGTTAATATAATTTCTTCTTTATTTTATAACACATAACAATAAACGTCCAAGTAAATTATCAAACGACTCGGCAGTCGCAGAACGTAGATCTATTATCTAAATACTAAACATAAATAACATATTTCGTTATTTTGTTTTTTTGCTAAGTCGTAACTCGTAATAATTATTAATAATCGCTCGTGGCTCGTTTGATCACACGGCGTACACACTACACGCACAATACATACAGATATGATATATTTAATACGAATACGGATGACGATCGATTCGTATTGGAACGATAGTCTAATTATAAACCAGTCATTGTGGATATTTTTATATAATATACTCGTACGTACTATGCATTATGTGTACAAAAATAAAACTTTTTCTATCCAAAAGATAAAATTATGTAATAATTGTAATAGATAAATTAAATAATGAGCTTCAAAAAAGACGTGAAGCCTATAAATATTTTTGTGAACCTTTTTCTTTTATAAACACACTTAAAAACATGAAACAAAATGAAATATCAGAAAAAGCTAAAAAACTTTGTAAAATTTATAAAACTGATACAGATTATGAAGAGTTTGAGCACGAACTATTACATTTTCGATCTCTTATGATTTCCAAGTATAATGAAGAAAAATTCACTGCATTAAAACTATTGGAAATAATTTATAAAAATGACTTAAAGTCGGTGTTTCCAAACAGAGAAATAATTTTGAGGATTTATATTTCAACACCTGCCACTAATTGTACTGCGGAAAGATCATTTTCTTCTTTGAATCGGATAAAAACTTATTTACGTTCAAAACTAGGACAAGAAAAATTAAACCCCTTGGCGATTTTGTCGATTGAAAGTGAAATGACAGAATAAATACAATTTGAAGACATAATTCAAAATTTTGTGGAAAAAAAAGCAAGACGCAAACAAATGAAATAGTTTATTTTTTTACATTATTTTTATATGTTGTATAATTAATAAGTATAAGTATAAGTACGAATTTTTAAGTTTGATTAGTTGCTTTTGTTTTTTTATAATGCTATAATTTAAATTTGATTGAAAACATTAATTTTTTGAAGGAACTTAATTATATTATCTATATTATAATTATATTTGATTGGTACAGCAAATTCAAAAAAACGGTGATGTATTATATTTTAATAAATATTGTGTTGTTATACTATTTACTTGATTAGAACAGTTTATTAACATAACCGCCATTAATGGTTATTGTTTAGTATCAGTGTTTATGATTTATTTTTTTAGTATTTATGTTAAATAAGTATTTAAAAATACGTTTTCTCGTTGATAAGTTGAATGGGGCGGCAAGAAAAAAACTTGCCTAGGGGCGGCAATTGTGTAAATCCGTCTCTGTATGGGCACCTCGTATACCCGCGGCGCGCGCGGTGTTCATAAATAATTCCATTACTAACAACGGTGATAAATACAGGCGACCGTTCCAATATGTTGCGTAGAGAGGTACACGCGATCGCCAGTATAAAACACGACGTCGCATTATGTTCAATACGCGTACAGCACATACGTCGCACGGCCAACACGCGTACGATACAATACGATGTGTATATAATGTGCCTGCTATGTAAAGGCACTAGCGCATATACCTATATAGTTTCCATACGATCGGGCAGTGCGTATGTCGGCTACATAATAATATTATTACCTTTTTTTTCTTCTTTTTATTTCTTGTCGTTTTTTCAACTCGTATCGATAAAACCGTAAAACAGCTTTCTCGTCCCGTTCGTATTATATACCTACACGTCTCCTGTACATTATAAGAGACTTGCGTTCGCGCGCTATTGGTCGTCGTCGGTCACATTTACGAGTAAACTAATATATATATATATATATATATATATATGTATATGTATATAAGTGCGTGCGCGCGCGTGTGTGTACAGCTGCTGCAGATAGGCAGGTACGACGACTAGGACGCGTATAGAGCTATTATAAATTATAATAATACGACCTGTGCAGACGAAGGGGTTTTTTCTCTCCTATTTCACGCGCATGCGACCGTGTGCGATGTACACACGCGAGACGCACGGCGGTCGACCACGTACACTGCAGATGCAACGCGGACGCGTACCTACTTATTAATACTATGTACAGGCGTGTGTAGAGGCCACGCGATAATAATATTAAATGTTTTACTCGCTGGCGGGAAAAATAAAAATATAAATGTCTACACGGAGCGGAGTAGGGTGTTCGTAATTTGCACCACTGCAGGTGGCCGAAAATAGTGTTTGTAATTTGTACCGAAATGAATATCTATCAGTAATGAGTACTATCGAATAGTAACTTTTATAATAGTAAGACTTTTATTATTTCCAGCACAAAAGTACATACTAAATTATATTTTTGGCTAAAATAATATAATAATCATAATAATATTATACAATATGTTTGTCGTTCTTATACATAAGGTATAGATTTTAAGTCAACACGGTGTACGTAGAACGGTGTAAATAATCACTCAGTATATATAAACGGAATATCCAATATCTTTAGCTTCTCACATCTCAATATATATACTCAAACATCGAAACTTGTACAATTGTTCTTTCGATAATGCTTATCTTATAATAATCGATTTTGATTTTGGTATATTATATTGTATAAGAGCCATTTTCCATCAAAGTGACTGTCGACCGTTATCACCACGACCGTTTTTCGTCAAAGGTTATAGCAAGTATTCCGATTGTCGCGAAAAAATTAAAAATTTCTATAATAATCTATAACGAAATTCTTCTTGGTATTCTTTACCGCGTTTAACAATTTGCCATATAATTTTGAATTTACACAACAATCAACAACGGTTACAGGCTGGGGCTTACATATTATTATAGCAGTGAATTAAAATTATTTAAACTTTTATTTTACTTAGAATTTTTATTAAAGTTTAGATTTTTTCATTCCGTTCGCTATTCGAATGGATACGATAATATTACACGCGATAGTAAATAATGGTATTTGATTATAGTTATGGACGAGGTGGTAAATCATCCGAGAAATTGAAAAAAAAGACTATTTCAGCATTTATATACATATTACCTAGCAGCATTCAATATGCATACATATTACACGCACGCCGAACTTAACTATAATATATATCATACGAATTTGACTCCTTTTACAAGTAAACGATCCGTTATCGCCGTATATAATACATATTATTTTTATAAGATGTCCGTTTTCTGAAAAACTGCGAGTCTATGATCGCATTTTATAAATACAGGATTCGCGTGTATTGTTATACTCGAATTATGTGTTTTTCGTCGTATTAGCCATATTTATGTAAACATATAATACTACACTTCTGATATATTTCTACGTAGCCATGTAGACCGTAATAACATTGTAAACATATTTATTTTGAGTCTTTTCCCCGTAGTATATACATTCGCTCTGGAAAATGCTATTCGATAGAAACAGCAACCACCACCCTTTACCACTTGAAATAGGATCGTTTACAGCCGGGTTCGGCTTCGGTTTTCACATCGTCATCGTATTATACTGTACACTAACAATAATACGCACTATGTGTACGATCATAACTACTACGTATTGAATATAAAGAATGCGAAACCATTTTGTTTGTACAGGCGTCCCTACACCAACGCGTTGCAGTGTAATAATAATGTACATTATTGTCGAGTAATTATATTGTGTTATTGATTTTGTATAATATGTAGATGCGAAACAATGCAGACGTAGCGTTAGGTACACCGTATCCTGGAAAATTATATACGACGGTAAAGATTAAAATTAAAACATATAACATATAAATCATTAGCCCGGTATAAACGGGGTAGTGTATATATATAGGATGAGGGACGAGCGGTGTGCCGCTATTCATGGTTGTTCAAAAACACGGCCATGGTACTGTATTCAATTAAACAAAAAAATTAAATAAAATTGCAAAAATTAAATAACTAAATCGATAAATGTGAATTGTGTGGTTTAGTTGTATTACAGCTGAGCTGGAAGAAATGATGTATACGTGAAATTTGATTATTTGTTAGTGATAATAACGTTTTTATTTTGAAAAAAAAGTAAATCTTATTTTATAATGATCCGCTTTGTTATTTTTGATATTGAAATAAACAACACTCGCTATGATTTGAATCGCCCGGGTGGTGTTTAAGTAATTAATAGCTCACAGACCCTTTTAATCTGGGCTTGAAACTGATTTAAATAATTTCGGTTTCGGTTTCAATTTGGTATACCGTTTTCTAAATTTCACGGTTTCGATTTTGTATATAAGTTTTTACATATTTCGGTTTCGATTTCAGATTCAATTTTGTGTACCGATTTCTACATTTTTAAAAACAGATTTTCAAATAAAAACTTGAAATTATAATTTAATGAAATAAAAAATAAAATATTAATAGACACAAAAGGGTCGTTGTCTTTCAAATAGGTAAGTAAATTTTGTAATGTGCTGTCCATTAAATAACTACCTTATTAAATATTATTATAATAACAAATACTATATATGCTGAGTTATATGACAATACGAGACAAAAAATATCAAAAATCGTGACACAATGTAACGAACGGTCTAGAATTAATGAAACATAAATAAACATATAGCGCATTCGAGTATTTACAAAAGAGCTATGTCGTCTATACCATTATTGATGTATGTCCGCATAATATTGTCAAACATAATATTTGCTAGCAACTATAATTTATATAAACTATTATTCATAACTATTAATAAAACTATTAATAGTTTTGCAAATAACAAAATGGTTATCGATATTATAATAAAGATATTAAAGAATTTAAATATTTAAAAGTTTAAAAACAAGTAAATTAAAAAAAAAAAAACGGTTTTCAATTTTTTCATATAACGGTTTATAATTTAATTTCGGGTTCTCATATTCTATAGTTTTGGTTTTGATCTTATTACCGGTTATCAATATTATTCGGTTAATGATTTAAAACGGTTTATATCGGTTATTGAAATCAGTTACAAGTCATCTATCAAGGACTATTAGCTTCTAAACTAAGATACCCTATGACTAATGGAGAAAAGAAGTTTTAAAAACATCGATTTCGAGGACAAATGGAAATTTCAAGAATTTGGACCATGATTTTCAATGATTCCAAAGCATTTTTGTCAATTCCCCACAAATTCTCTAGAATAATTAGCATCTTCACTAAGAAACTTCACGATTTATGGGAATCATAAGTTTTCAGACCAAGATTTTCTAGGATAAATGGGATTTTCAAGTATTTAGACCATGCATTTCTAATAATTCCTAATAATTCAATGATTCTGCAAGAAGAAACTCCATAATTAATGGGAATTGTTGGGTGTCAAACAATGATTCTCTCAGATTAATGGTAATATCAAGTATTTAGACAATGAATATCAAAGATTCCCACGAAATCTTACCCTCTCTAAGAAGAAACTTCAAGATTAATGGGAATTTTAGGGTTTCAGAACATGGATATCATAATTAAATGGATAAATCAAGTATTTAGACCAAGAATTTCAATGATTCCCACGAATACTTACCTTTTCTAAGAAGAAATTCCACCTTTTATTGTTTATTCTAGTTTTTCAGACCAAGATTCTCTCGGAACAATAGGATTTTTAAGTAATTTGATCGAGATCTTCAATGATTGTAAATTTTAATAATCATTCCGCACTGATTCTAAAGGGTTATTGTCTTTTCAAGTAAGATATTCCATGATTGTTGAGTATTAAAGGATTTTAGACCATGATTCTCTCGGATAAATGGAATTTTCAAGTATTTAGACCATACATTTCAAATGATTCCTAAGTATTCATAGACTTTTCAAGAAGAAACTCAACGATTAATGGGAATTTTAGGGTTTCAGACCATAAATATCATTATTCAATGGATAATTCAAGTATTTGGACCATGATTTTCAATGATTGCAAAGCAGTCTTGTAAATTGCACACAAACTCTCTAGGATAATAAGAATCTTCACTAAGAAACTTCAAGATTTATGGGAATTACAAGTTTTCAGACCACGATTCTCTAGGATAAATGGGATTTTCAATTATTTAGTTAACGAATTTCAAAGATTCCAACGAATTCTTACCCACTCATAGAAGAAACTCCATGATTAATGGAAATTTTAGGGCTTCAGACCATAGATATCATAATTAAATGGATAAATCAAGTATTTAGACCAAGAATTTCAATGATTCCCACGAATACTTATCTTTTCTAAGAAGAAATTCAACCTTTTATGTTTTATTCTAGGTTTTCAGACCATGATTCTCTCGGAACAATAGGATTTTTAAGTAATTTGATCGAGATCTTCAATGATTGTAAATTTTAATAATCATTCCGCACTGATTCAAAAGGGTTATTGGCTTTTCAAGTAAGATATTCCATGAGTGTTGAGTATTAAAGGATTTTAGACCATGATTCTCTCGGATAAATGGAATTATCAAGTATTTAGACCATACATTTCTAATGATTCCTAAGAATTCATACACTCTGAAAGAAGAAACTTAACGATTAATGGGAATTGTTGGGTGTCAGACAATGATTCTCTCAGGTTAATGGTAATATCAAGTATTTAGACAATGAATATCAAAGATTCCCACGAAATCTTACCCTCTCTAAGAAGAAACTTCAAGATTAATGGGAATTTTAGGGTTTCAGAACATGGATATCATAATTAAATGGATAAATCAAGTATTTAGACCAAGAATTTCAATGATTCCCACGAATACTTACCTTTTCTAAGAAGAAATTCCACCTTTTATTGTTTATTCTAGTTTTTCAGACCAAGATTCTCTCGGAACAATAGGATTTTTAAGTAATTTGATCGAGATCTTCAATGATTGTAAATTTTAATAATCATTCCGCACTGATTCTAAAGGGTTATTGGCTTTTCAAGTAAGATATTCCATGACTGTTGAGTATTAAAGGATTTTAGACCATGATTCTCTCGGATAAATGGAATTTTCAAGTATTTAGACCATACATTTCTAATGATTCCTAAGAATTCATACACTCTGAAAGAAGAAACTCAACGATTAATGGGAATTTTAGGGTTTCAGACCATAAATATCATTATTCAATGGATAATTCAAGTATTTGGACCATGATTTTCAATGATTGCAAAGCAGTCTTGTAAATTGCACACAAACTCTCTAGGATAATAAGAATCTTCACTAAGAAACTTCACGATTTATGGGAATCATAAGTTTTCAGACCAAGATTTTCTAGGATAAATGGGATTTTCAAGTATTTAGACCATGCATTTCTAATGATTCCTAAGAATTCATACACTTTGCATGAAGAAACTCCACAATTTATGGGAATTATTGGGTGTCAGACAATGATTCTCTCAGATTAATGGTAATATCAAGTATTTAGACAATGAATATCAAAGATTCCCACGAAATCTTACCCTCTCTAAGAAGAAACTTCAAGATTAAAGGGAATTTTAGGGTTTCAGACCATAAATATCATAATAAAATGGATAAATCAAATATTTAGACCAAGAATTTCAATGATTTCCACGAATACTTACCTTTTCTAAGAAGAAATTCCACCTTTTATGGTTTATTCTAGGTTTTCAGACCAAGATTCTCTCGGAATAATAGGATTTATAAGTAATTAGATAGAGATTTTCAATGATTCCCACGAATTCATATCACCTCTAAGAAGAAACTTCAAGATTTATGGGAATTACAAGTTTTCAGACCACGATTCTCTAGGATAAATGGGATTTTCAAGTATTTAGACCATGCATTTCTAATGATTCCTAAGAATTCATACACTTTGCAATAAGAAACTCCACAATTTATGGGAATTGTTGGGTGTCAGACAATGATTCTCTCATATATTTGGGATTTTTAAGTAATTAGATCGAGAAATACAAAGATTCCCACGAAATCTTACCCTCTCTAATAAGAAATTCCACCTTTTACGGTTTATTCTAGGTTTACAGACCAAGATTCTCTCGGAATAATAGGATTTATAAGTAATTAGATAGAGATTTTCAATGATTCCCACGAATTCATACCACCTCTAAGAAGAAACTTCAAGATTTATGGGAATTACAAGTTTTCAGACCACGATTCTCTAGGATAAATGGGATTTTCAATTATTTAGTTAACGAATTTCAAAGATTCCAACGAATTCTTACCCACTCATAGAAGAAACTCCATGATTAATGGAAATTTTAGGGCTTCAGACCATAGATATCATAATTAAATGGATAAATCAAGTATTTAGACCAAGAATTTCAATGATTCCCACGAATACTTATCTTTTCCAAGAAGAAATTCAACCTTTTATGTTTTATTCTAGGTTTTCAGACCATGATTCTCTCGGAACAATAGGATTTTTAAGTAATTTGATCGAGATCTTCAATGATTGTAAATTTTAATAATCATTCCGCACTGATTCAAAAGGGTTATTGGCTTTTCAAGTAAGATATTCCATGAGTGTTGAGTATTAAAGGATTTTAGACCATGATTCTCTCGGATAAATGGAATTATCAAGTATTTAGACCATACATTTCTAATGATTCCTAAGAATTCATACACTCTGAAAGAAGAAACTTAACGATTAATGGGAATTGTTGGGTGTCAGACAATGATTCTCTCAGGTTAATGGTAATATCAAGTATTTAGACAATGAATATCAAAGATTCCCACGAAATCTTACCCTCTCTAAGAAGAAACTTCAAGATTAATGGGAATTTTAGGGTTTCAGAACATGGATATCATAATTAAATGGATAAATCAAGTATTTAGACCAAGAATTTCAATGATTCCCACGAATACTTACCTTTTCTAAGAAGAAATTCCACCTTTTATTGTTTATTCTAGTTTTTCAGACCAAGATTCTCTCGGAACAATAGGATTTTTAAGTAATTTGATCGAGATCTTCAATGATTGTAAATTTTAATAATCATTCCGCACTGATTCTAAAGGGTTATTGGCTTTTCAAGTAAGATATTCCATGATTGTTGAGTAAAAAGGATTTTAGACCATGATTCTCTCGGATAAATGGAATTTTCAAGTATTTAGACCATACATTTCAAATGATTCCTAAGTATTCATAGACTTTTCAAGAAGAAACTCAACGATTAATGGGAATTTTAGGGTTTCAGACCATAAATATCATTATTCAATGGATAATTCAAGTATTTGGACAATGATTTTCAATGATTGCAAAGCAGTCTTGTAAATTGCACACAAACTCTCTAGGATAATAAGAATCTTCACTAAGAAACTTCACGATTTATGGGAATCATAAGTTTTCAGACCAAGATTTTCTAGGATAAATGGGATTTTCAAGTATTTAGACCATGCATTTCTAATGATTCCTAAGAATTCATACACTTTGCATGAAGAAACTCCACAATTTATGGGAATTATTGGGTGTCAGACAATGATTCTCTCAGATTAATGGTAATATCAAGTATTTAGACAATGAATATCAAAGATTCCCACGAAATCTTACCCTCTCTAAGAAGAAACTTCAAGATTAATGGGAATTTTAGGGTTTCAGAACATGGATATCATAATTAAATGGATAAATCAAGTATTTAGACCAAGAATTTCAATGATTCCCACGAATACTTACCTTTTCTAAGAAGAAATTCCACCTTTTATTGTTTATTCTAGTTTTTCAGACCAAGATTCTCTCGGAACAATAGGATTTTTAAGTAATTTGATCGAGATCTTCAATGATTGTAAATTTTAATAATCATTCCGCACTGATTCTAAAGGGTTATTGGCTTTTCAAGTAAGATATTCCATGACTGTTGAGTATTAAAGGATTTTAGACCATGATTCTCTCGGATAAATGGAATTTTCAAGTATTTAGACCATACATTTCTAATGATTCCTAAGAATTCATACACTCTGAAAGAAGAAACTCAACGATTAATGGGAATTTTAGGGTTTCAGACCATAAATATCATTATTCAATGGATAATTCAAGTATTTGGACCATGATTTTCAATGATTGCAAAGCAGTCTTGTCAATTGCACACAAATTTTCTAGGATTATTAGCATCTTCACTATGAAACTTCACGATTTATGGGAATTATAAGTTTTCAGACCATGATTCTCTCGGATAAATGGAATTTTCAAGTATTTAGACCATACATTTCAAATGATTCCTAAGTATTCATAGACTTTTCAAGAAGAAACTCAACGATTAATGGGAATTTTAGGGTTTCAGACAATGATTTTCTCATATTAATGGTAATATCAAGTATTTAGACAATGAATATCAAAGATTCCCACGAGATCTTATCCTCTCTAAGAAGAAATTCTACGTTTTATCGGTATTCTAGGTTTTAGGACCAAGATTCTCTCGGAATAATGGGATTTTTAAGTTGTTAAATCGAGATTTTCAATGATTCCAAAGATTGATCACCATTTCAAACAGATTCTGAAGGATTATTGGATTATCAATAATGATATTCCATGATTACTGAGAATTATAGGATATTAGACCATAATTCTCAAAGATAAATGGAAATTTGAAGTATTTAGACCATACATTTCTAATGATACCTAAGAATTCATACACTCTGCAAGAAGAAACACAACGTTTAATGGGAATTTTAGGGTTTCAGACCATAAATATCATTATTCAATGGATAATTCAAGTATTTGGACCATGATTTTCAATGATTGCAAAGCAGTCTTGTCAATTGCACACAAACTCTCTAGGATAATTAGAATCTTCACTAAGAAACTTCACGTTTTATGGGAATCATAAGTTTTCAGACCAAGATTTTCTAGGATAAATGGGATTTTCAAGTATTTAGACCATGCATTTCTAATAATTCCTAATAATTCAATGATTCTGCAAGAAGAAACTCCACAATTTATGGGAATTGTTGGGTGTCAGACAATGATTCTCTCAGATTAATGGTAATATCAAGTATTAAGACAATGAATATCAAAGATTCCCACGAAATCTTACCCTCTCTAAGAAGAAACTTCAAGATTAATGGGAATTTTAGGGTTTCAGAACATGGATATCATAATTAAATGGATAAATCAAGTATTTAGACCAAGAATTTCAATGATTCCCACGAATACTTATCTTTTCTAAGAAGAAATTCAACCTTTTATGTTTTATTCTAGGTTTTCAGACCATGATTCTCTCGGAATAATAGGATTTATAAGTAATTAGATAGAGATTTTCAATGATTCTCACGAATTCATACCACCTCTAAGAAGAAACATCAAGATTTATGGGAATTACAAGTTTTCAGACCACGATTCTCTAGGATAAATGGGATTTTCAATTATTTAGTTAACGAATTTCAAAGATTCCAACGAATTCTTACCCACTCATAGAAGATACTCCATGATTAATGGAAATTTTAGGGCTTCAGACCATAGATATCATAATTAAATGGATAAATCAAGTATTTAGACCAAGAATTTCAATGATTCCCACGAATACTTATCTTTTCTAAGAAGAAATTCAACCTTTTATGTTTTATTCTAGGTTTTCAGACTATGATTCTCTCGGAACAATAGGATTTTTAAGTAATTTGATCGAGATCTTCAATGATTGTAAATTTTAATAATCATTCCGCACTGATTCAAAAGGGTTATTGGCTTTTCAAGTAAGATATTCCATGATTGTTGAGTATTAAAGGATTTTAGACCATGATTCTCTCGGATAAATGGAATTATCAAGTATTTAGACCATACATTTCTAATGATTCCTAAGAATTCATACACTCTGAAAGAAGAAACTTAACGATTAATGGGAATTGTTGGGTGTCAGACAATGATTCTCTCAGGTTAATGGTAATATCAAGTATTTAGACAATGAATATCAAAGATTCCCACGAAATCTTACCCTCTCTAAGAAGAAACTTCAAGATTAATGGGAATTTTAGGGTTTCAGAACATGGATATCATAATTAAATGGATAAATCAAGTATTTAGACCAAGAATTTCAATGATTCCCACGAATACTTACCTTTTCTAAGAAGAAATTCCACCTTTTATTGTTTATTCTAGTTTTTCAGACCAAGATTCTCTCGGAACAATAGGATTTTTAAGTAATTTGATCGAGATCTTCAATGATTGTAAATTTTAATAATCATTCCGCACTGATTCTAAAGGGTTATTGGTTTTTCAAGTAAGATATTCCATGATTGTTGAGTATTAAAGGATTTTAGACCATGATTCTCTCGGATAAATGGAATTTTCAAGTATTTAGACCATACATTTCAAATGATTCCTAAGTATTCATAGACTTTTCAAGAAGAAACTCAACGATTAATGGGAATTTTAGGGTTTCAGACCATAAATATCATTATTCAATGGATAATTCAAGTATTTGGACCATGATTTTCAATGATTGCAAAGCAGTCTTGTAAATTGCACACAAACTCTCTAGGATAATAAGAATCTTCACTAAGAAACTTCACGATTTATGGGAATCATAAGTTTTCAGACCAAGATTTTCTAGGATAAATGGGATTTTCAAGTATTTAGACCATGCATTTCTAATAATTCCTAATAATTCAATGATTCTGCAAGAAGAAACTCCACAATTTATGGGAATTGTTGGGTGTCAGACAATGATTCTCTCAGATTAATGGTAATATCAAGTATTTAGACAATGAATATCAAAGATTCCCACGAAATCTTACCCTCTCTAAGAAGAAACTTCAAGATTATTGGGAATTTTAGGGTTTCAGAACATGGATATCATAATTAAATGGATAAATCAAGTATTTAGACCAAGAATTTCAATGATTCCCACGAATACTTACCTTTTCTAAGAAGAAATTCAACCTTTTATTGTTTATTCTAGTTTTTCAGACCAAGATTCTCTCGGAACAATAGGATTTTTAAGTAATTTGATCGAGATCTTCAATGATTGTAAATTTTAATAATCATTCCGCACTGATTCTAAAGGGTTATTGGCTTTTCAAGTAAGATATTCCATGACTGTTGAGTATTAAAGGATTTTAGACCATGATTCTCTCGGATAAATGGAATTTTCAAGTATTTAGACCATACATTTCTAATGATTCCTAAGAATTCATACACTCTGAAAGAAGAAACTCAACGATTAATGGGAATCTTAGGGTTTCAGACCATAAATATCATTATTCAATGGATAATTCAAGTATTTGGACCATGATTTTCAATGATTGCAAAGCAGTCTTGTCAATTGCACACAAATTTTCTAGGATTATTAGCATCTTCACTATGAAACTTCACGATTTATGGGAATTATAAGTTTTCAGACCATGATTCTCTCGGATAAATGGAATTTTCAAGTATTTAGACCATACATTTCAAATGATTCCTAAGTATTCATAGACTTTTCAAGAAGAAACTCAACGATTAATGGGAATTTTAGGGTTTCAGACAATGATTTTCTCATATTAATGGTAATATCAAGTATTTAGACAATGAATATCAAAGATTCCCACGAGATCTTATCCTCTCTAAGAAGAAATTCTACGTTTTATCGGTATTCTAGGTTTTAGGACCAAGATTCTCTCGGAATAATGGGATTTTTAAGTTGTTAGATCGAGATTTTCAATGATTCCAAAGATTGATCACCATTTCAAACAGATTCTGAAGGATTATTGGATTATCAATAATGATATTCCATGATTACTGAGAATTATAGGATATTAGACCATAATTCTCAAAGATAAATGGAAATTTCAAGTATTTAGACCATACATTTCAAATGATTCCTAAGAATTCATACACTCTGCAAGAAGAAACACAACGTATAATGGGAATTTTAGGGTTTCAGACCATAAATATCATTATTCAATTGATAATTCAAGTATTTGGACCATGATTTTCAATGATTGCAAAGCAGTCTTGTCAATTGCACACAAACTCTCTAGGATAATTAGAATCTTCACTAAGAAACTTCACGATTTATTGGAATCATAAGTTTTCAGACCAAGATTTTCTAGGATAAAAGGGATTTTCAAGTATTTAGACCATGCATTTCTAATAATTCCTAATAATTCAATGATTCTGCAAGAAGAAACTCCATAATTTATGGGAATTGTTGGGTGTCAGACAATGATTCTCTCAGATTAATGGTAATATCAAGTATTTAGACAATGAATATCAAAGATTCCCACGAAATCTTACCCTCTCTAAGAAGAAACTTCAAGATTAATGGGAATTTTAGGGTTTCAGAACATGGATATCATAATTAAATGGATAAATCAAGTATTTAGACCAAGAATTTCAATGATTCCCACGAATACTTACAAGGATTTCTAATAGGATTTTTAAGTAATTTGATCGAGATCTTCAATGATTGTAAATTTTAATAATCATTCCGCACTGATTCCAAAGGGTTATTGGCTTTTCAAGTAAGATATTCCATGATTGTTGAGTATTAAAGGATTTTAGACCATGATTCTCTCGGATAAATGGAATTATCAAGTATTTAGACCATACATTTCTAATGATTCCTAAGAATTCATACACTCTGAAAGAAGAAACTTAACGATTAATGGGAATTGTTGGGTGTCAGACAATGATTCTCTCAGGTTAATGGTAATATCAAGTATTTAGACAATGAATATCAAAGATTCCCACGAAATCTTACCCTCTCTAAGAAGAAACTTCAAGATTAATGGGAATTTTAGGGTTTCAGAACATGGATATCATAATTAAATGGATAAATCAAGTATTTAGACCAAGAATTTCAATGATTCCCACGAATACTTACCTTTTCTAAGAAGAAATTCCACCTTTTATTGTTTATTCTAGTTTTTCAGACCAAGATTCTCTCGGAACAATAGGATTTTTAAGTAATTTGATCGAGATCTTCAATGATTGTAAATTTTAATAATCATTCCGCACTGATTCTAAAGGGTTATTGGCTTTTCAAGTAAGATATTCCATGATTGTTGAGTATTAAAGGATTTTAGACCATGATTCTCTCGGATAAATGGAATTATCAAGTATTTAGACCATGCATTTCTAATGATTCCTAAGAATTCATACACTCTGCAAGAAGAAACTCAACGATTAATGGGAATTTTAGGGTTTCAGACCATAAATATCATAATAAAATGGATAAATCAAGTATTTAGACCAAGAATTTCAATGATTTCCACGAATACTTACCTTTTCTAAGAAGAAATTCCACCTTTTATGGTTTATTCTAGGTTTTCAGACCAAGATTCTCTCGGAATAATATGATTTATAAGTAATTAGATAGAGATTTTCAATGATTCCCACGAATTCATACCACCTCTAAAAAGAAACTTCAAGATTTATGGGAATTACAAGTTTTCAGACCACGATTCTCTAGGATAAATGGGATTTTCAAGTATTTAGACCATGCATTTCTAATGATTCCTAAGAATACATACACTTTGCAAGAAGAAACTCCACAATTTATGGGTATTGTTGGGTGTCAGACAATGATTCTCTCAGATTAATGGTAATATCAAGTATTTAGACAATGAATATCAAAGATTCCCACGAAATCTTACCCTCTCTAAGAAGAAACTTCAAGATTAATGGGAATTTTAGGGTTTCAGAACATGGATATCATAATTAAATGGATAAATCAAGTATTTAGACCAAGAATTTCAATGATTCCCACGAATACTTACCTTTTCTAAGAAGAAATTCCACCTTTTATTGTTTATCTAGTTTTTCAGACCAAGATTCTCTCGGAACAATAGGATTTTTAAGTAATTTGATCGAGATCTTCAATGATTGTAAATTTTAATAATCATTCCGCACTGATTCTAAAGGGTTATTGGCTTTTCAAGTAAGATATTCCATGACTGTTGAGTATTAAAGGATTTTAGACCATGATTCTCTCGGATAAATGGAATTTTCAAGTATTTAGACCATACATTTCTAATGATTCCTAAGAATTCATACACTCTGAAAGAAGAAACTCAACGATAAATGGGAATTTTAGGGTTTCAGACCATAAATATCATTATTCAATGGATAATTCAAGTATTTGGACCATGATTTTCAATGATTGCAAAGCAGTCTTGTCAATTGCACACAAATTTTTTAGGATTATTAGCATCTTCACTATGAAACTTCACGATTTATGGGAATTATAAGTTTTCAGACCATGATTCTCTCGGATAAATGGAATTTTCAAGTATTTAGACCATACATTTCAAATGATTCCTAAGTATTCATAGACTTTTCAAGAAGAAACTCAACGATTAATGGGAATTTTAGGGTTTCAGACAATGATTTTCTCATATTAATGGTAATATCAAGTATTTAGACAATGAATATCAAAGATTCCCACGAGATCTTA
This sequence comes from Rhopalosiphum nymphaeae, assembly GCA_036289425.1. Lineage (NCBI taxonomy): Eukaryota > Metazoa > Arthropoda > Insecta > Hemiptera > Aphididae > Rhopalosiphum > Rhopalosiphum nymphaeae. The sequence continues at coordinate 7,976,900 of JAZAQC010000007.1, read as the reverse complement.
TCCTCTCTAAGAAGAAATTCTACGTTTTATCGGTATTCTAGGTTTTCAGACCAAGATTCTCTCGGAATAATGGGATTTTTAAGTTGTTAGATCGAGATTTTCAATGATTCCAAAGATTGATCACCATTTCAAACAGATTCTGAAGGATTATTGGATTATCAATAATGATATTCCATGATTACTGAGAATTATAGGATATTAGACCATAATTCTCAAAGATAAATGGAAATTTCAAGTATTTAGACCATGCATTTCTAATAATTCCTAATAATTCAATGATTCTGCAAGAAGAAACTCCATAATTTATGGGAATTGTTGGGTGTCAAACAATGATTCTCTCAGATTAATGGTAATATCAAGTATTTAGACAATGAATATCAAAGATTCCCACGAAATCTTACCCTCTCTAAGAAGAAACTTCAAGATTAATGGGAATTTTAGGGTTTCAGAACATGGATATCATAATTAAATGGATAAATCAAGTATTTAGACCAAGAATTTCAATGATTCCCACGAATACTTACCTTTTCTAAGAAGAAATTCCACCTTTTATTGTTTATTCTAGTTTTTCAGACCAAGATTCTCTCGGAACAATAGGATTTTTAAGTAATTTGATCGAGATCTTCAATGATTGTAAATTTTAATAATCATTCCGCACTGATTCTAAAGGGTTATTGTCTTTTCAAGTAAGATATTCCATGATTGTTGAGTATTAAAGGATTTTAGACCATGATTCTCTCGGATAAATGGAATTTTCAAGTATTTAGACCATACATTTCAAATGATTCCTAAGTATTCATAGACTTTTCAAGAAGAAACTCAACGATTAATGGGAATTTTAGGGTTTCAGACCATAAATATCATTATTCAATGGATAATTCAAGTATTTGGACCATGATTTTCAATGATTGCAAAGCAGTCTTGTAAATTGCACACAAACTCTCTAGGATAATAAGAATCTTCACTAAGAAACTTCAAGATTTATGGGAATTACAAGTTTTCAGACCACGATTCTCTAGGATAAATGGGATTTTCAATTATTTAGTTAACGAATTTCAAAGATTCCAACGAATTCTTACCCACTCATAGAAGAAACTCCATGATTAATGGAAATTTTAGGGCTTCAGACCATAGATATCATAATTAAATGGATAAATCAAGTATTTAGACCAAGAATTTCAATGATTCCCACGAATACTTATCTTTTCCAAGAAGAAATTCAACCTTTTATGTTTTATTCTAGGTTTTCAGACCATGATTCTCTCGGAACAATAGGATTTTTAAGTAATTTGATCGAGATCTTCAATGATTGTAAATTTTAATAATCATTCCGCACTGATTCAAAAGGGTTATTGGCTTTTCAAGTAAGATATTCCATGAGTGTTGAGTATTAAAGGATTTTAGACCATGATTCTCTCGGATAAATGGAATTATCAAGTATTTAGACCATACATTTCTAATGATTCCTAAGAATTCATACACTCTGAAAGAAGAAACTTAACGATTAATGGGAATTGTTGGGTGTCAGACAATGATTCTCTCAGGTTAATGGTAATATCAAGTATTTAGACAATGAATATCAAAGATTCACACGAAATCTTACCCTCTCTAAGAAGAAACTTCAAGATTAATGGGAATTTTAGGGTTTCAGAACATGGATATCATAATTAAATGGATAAATCAAGTATTTAGACCAAGAATTTCAATGATTCCCACGAATACTTACCTTTTCTAAGAAGAAATTCCACCTTTTATTGTTTATTCTAGTTTTTCAGACCAAGATTCTCTCGGAACAATAGGATTTTTAAGTAATTTGATCGAGATCTTCAATGATTGTAAATTTTAATAATCATTCCGCACTGATTCTAAAGGGTTATTGGCTTTTCAAGTAAGATATTCCATGACTGTTGAGTATTAAAGGATTTTAGACCATGATTCTCTCGGATAAATGGAATTTTCAAGTATTTAGACCATACATTTCAAATGATTCCTAAGTATTCATAGACTTTTCAAGAAGAAACTCAACGATTAATGGGAATTTTAGGGTTTCAGACCATAAATATCATTATTCAATGGATAATTCAAGTATTTGGACAATGATTTTCAATGATTGCAAAGCAGTCTTGTAAATTGCACACAAACTCTCTAGGATAATAAGAATCTTCACTAAGAAACTTCACGATTTATGGGAATCATAAGTTTTCAGACCAAGATTTTCTAGGATAAATGGGATTTTCAAGTATTTAGACCATGCATTTCTAATGATTCCTAAGAATTCATACACTTTGCATGAAGAAACTCCACAATTTATGGGAATTATTGGGTGTCAGACAATGATTCTCTCAGATTAATGGTAATATCAAGTATTTAGACAATGAATATCAAAGATTCCCACGAAATCTTACCCTCTCTAAGAAGAAACTTCAAGATTAATGGGAATTTTAGGGTTTCAGAACATGGATATCATAATTAAATGGATAAATCAAGTATTTAGACCAAGAATTTCAATGATTCCCACGAATACTTACCTTTTCTAAGAAGAAATTCCACCTTTTATTGTTTATTCTAGTTTTTCAGACCAAGATTCTCTCGGAACAATAGGATTTTTAAGTAATTTGATCGAGATCTTCAATGATTGTAAATTTTAATAATCATTCCGCACTGATTCTAAAGGGTTATTGGCTTTTCAAGTAAGATATTCCATGACTGTTGAGTATTAAAGGATTTTAGACCATGATTCTCTCGGATAAATGGAATTTTCAAGTATTTAGACCATACATTTCTAATGATTCCTAAGAATTCATACACTCTGAAAGAAGAAACTCAACGATTAATGGGAATTTTAGGGTTTCAGACCATAAATATCATTATTCAATGGATAATTCAAGTATTTGGACCATGATTTTCAATGATTGCAAAGCAGTCTTGTCAATTGCACACAAATTTTCTAGGATTATTAGCATCTTCACTATGAAACTTCACGATTTATGGGAATTATAAGTTTTCAGACCATGATTCTCTCGGATAAATGGAATTTTCAAGTATTTAGACCATACATTTCAAATGATTCCTAAGTATTCATAGACTTTTCAAGAAGAAACTCAACGATTAATGGGAATTTTAGGGTTTCAGACAATGATTTTCTCATATTAATGGTAATATCAAGTATTTAGACAATGAATATCAAAGATTCCCACGAGATCTTATCCTCTCTAAGAAGAAATTCTACGTTTTATCGGTATTCTAGGTTTTAGGACCAAGATTCTCTCGGAATAATGGGATTTTTAAGTTGTTAAATCGAGATTTTCAATGATTCCAAAGATTGATCACCATTTCAAACAGATTCTGAAGGATTATTGGATTATCAATAATGATATTCCATGATTACTGAGAATTATAGGATATTAGACCATAATTCTCAAAGATAAATGGAAATTTGAAGTATTTAGACCATACATTTCTAATGATACCTAAGAATTCATACACTCTGCAAGAAGAAACACAACGTTTAATGGGAATTTTAGGGTTTCAGACCATAAATATCATTATTCAATGGATAATTCAAGTATTTGGACCATGATTTTCAATGATTGCAAAGCAGTCTTGTCAATTGCACACAAACTCTCTAGGATAATTAGAATCTTCACTAAGAAACTTCACGTTTTATGGGAATCATAAGTTTTCAGACCAAGATTTTCTAGGATAAATGGGATTTTCAAGTATTTAGACCATGCATTTCTAATAATTCCTAATAATTCAATGATTCTGCAAGAAGAAACTCCACAATTTATGGGAATTGTTGGGTGTCAGACAATGATTCTCTCAGATTAATGGTAATATCAAGTATTAAGACAATGAATATCAAAGATTCCCACGAAATCTTACCCTCTCTAAGAAGAAACTTCAAGATTAATGGGAATTTTAGGGTTTCAGAACATGGATATCATAATTAAATGGATAAATCAAGTATTTAGACCAAGAATTTCAATGATTCCCACGAATACTTATCTTTTCTAAGAAGAAATTCAACCTTTTATGTTTTATTCTAGGTTTTCAGACCATGATTCTCTCGGAATAATAGGATTTATAAGTAATTAGATAGAGATTTTCAATGATTCTCACGAATTCATACCACCTCTAAGAAGAAACATCAAGATTTATGGGAATTACAAGTTTTCAGACCACGATTCTCTAGGATAAATGGGATTTTCAATTATTTAGTTAACGAATTTCAAAGATTCCAACGAATTCTTACCCACTCATAGAAGATACTCCATGATTAATGGAAATTTTAGGGCTTCAGACCATAGATATCATAATTAAATGGATAAATCAAGTATTTAGACCAAGAATTTCAATGATTCCCACGAATACTTATCTTTTCTAAGAAGAAATTCAACCTTTTATGTTTTATTCTAGGTTTTCAGACTATGATTCTCTCGGAACAATAGGATTTTTAAGTAATTTGATCGAGATCTTCAATGATTGTAAATTTTAATAATCATTCCGCACTGATTCAAAAGGGTTATTGGCTTTTCAAGTAAGATATTCCATGATTGTTGAGTATTAAAGGATTTTAGACCATGATTCTCTCGGATAAATGGAATTATCAAGTATTTAGACCATACATTTCTAATGATTCCTAAGAATTCATACACTCTGAAAGAAGAAACTTAACGATTAATGGGAATTGTTGGGTGTCAGACAATGATTCTCTCAGGTTAATGGTAATATCAAGTATTTAGACAATGAATATCAAAGATTCCCACGAAATCTTACCCTCTCTAAGAAGAAACTTCAAGATTAATGGGAATTTTAGGGTTTCAGAACATGGATATCATAATTAAATGGATAAATCAAGTATTTAGACCAAGAATTTCAATGATTCCCACGAATACTTACCTTTTCTAAGAAGAAATTCCACCTTTTATTGTTTATTCTAGTTTTTCAGACCAAGATTCTCTCGGAACAATAGGATTTTTAAGTAATTTGATCGAGATCTTCAATGATTGTAAATTTTAATAATCATTCCGCACTGATTCTAAAGGGTTATTGGTTTTTCAAGTAAGATATTCCATGATTGTTGAGTATTAAAGGATTTTAGACCATGATTCTCTCGGATAAATGGAATTTTCAAGTATTTAGACCATACATTTCAAATGATTCCTAAGTATTCATAGACTTTTCAAGAAGAAACTCAACGATTAATGGGAATTTTAGGGTTTCAGACCATAAATATCATTATTCAATGGATAATTCAAGTATTTGGACCATGATTTTCAATGATTGCAAAGCAGTCTTGTAAATTGCACACAAACTCTCTAGGATAATAAGAATCTTCACTAAGAAACTTCACGATTTATGGGAATCATAAGTTTTCAGACCAAGATTTTCTAGGATAAATGGGATTTTCAAGTATTTAGACCATGCATTTCTAATAATTCCTAATAATTCAATGATTCTGCAAGAAGAAACTCCACAATTTATGGGAATTGTTGGGTGTCAGACAATGATTCTCTCAGATTAATGGTAATATCAAGTATTTAGACAATGAATATCAAAGATTCCCACGAAATCTTACCCTCTCTAAGAAGAAACTTCAAGATTATTGGGAATTTTAGGGTTTCAGAACATGGATATCATAATTAAATGGATAAATCAAGTATTTAGACCAAGAATTTCAATGATTCCCACGAATACTTACCTTTTCTAAGAAGAAATTCAACCTTTTATTGTTTATTCTAGTTTTTCAGACCAAGATTCTCTCGGAACAATAGGATTTTTAAGTAATTTGATCGAGATCTTCAATGATTGTAAATTTTAATAATCATTCCGCACTGATTCTAAAGGGTTATTGGCTTTTCAAGTAAGATATTCCATGACTGTTGAGTATTAAAGGATTTTAGACCATGATTCTCTCGGATAAATGGAATTTTCAAGTATTTAGACCATACATTTCTAATGATTCCTAAGAATTCATACACTCTGAAAGAAGAAACTCAACGATTAATGGGAATCTTAGGGTTTCAGACCATAAATATCATTATTCAATGGATAATTCAAGTATTTGGACCATGATTTTCAATGATTGCAAAGCAGTCTTGTCAATTGCACACAAATTTTCTAGGATTATTAGCATCTTCACTATGAAACTTCACGATTTATGGGAATTATAAGTTTTCAGACCATGATTCTCTCGGATAAATGGAATTTTCAAGTATTTAGACCATACATTTCAAATGATTCCTATGTATTCATAGACTTTTCAAGAAGAAACTCAACGATTAATGGGAATTTTAGGGTTTCAGACAATGATTTTCTCATATTAATGGTAATATCAAGTATTTAGACAATGAATATCAAAGATTCCCACGAGATCTTATCCTCTCTAAGAAGAAATTCTACGTTTTATCGGTATTCTAGGTTTTAGGACCAAGATTCTCTCGGAATAATGGGATTTTTAAGTTGTTAGATCGAGATTTTCAATGATTCCAAAGATTGATCACCATTTCAAACAGATTCTGAAGGATTATTGGATTATCAATAATGATATTCCATGATTACTGAGAATTATAGGATATTAGACCATAATTCTCAAAGATAAATGGAAATTTCAGGTATTTAGACCATACATTTCAAATGATTCCTAAGAATTCATACACTCTGCAAGAAGAAACTCAACGTTTAATGGGAATTTTAGGGTTTCAGACCATAAATATCATTATTCAATGGATAATTCAAGTATTTGGACCATGATTTTCAATGATTGCAAAGCAGTCTTGTCAATTGCACACAAACTCTCTAGGATAATTAGAATCTTCACTAAGAAACTTCACGATTTATGGGAATCATAAGTTTTCAGACCAAGATTTTCTAGGATAAATGGGATTTTCAAGTATTTAGACCATGCATTTCTAATGATTCCTATGAATTCATACATTCTGCATGAAGAAACTCCACAATTTTCGGGAATTGTAGGGTTTCATATCATGATACTCTCAGATTAATGGTATATCAAGTTTTTAGACCAAGAATTTCAATGATTTCCAAGAATTCTTATCCTCTCTTAGATGAAATTCCATTAATTATGGGAATTTTAGGGTTTCAGACCATGGATCTCATAATCAAATGGATATTTTAATTATTTGTAACATGATTTTTATTTATTCCATAGGATTCTTACCCTCTCCAAGATGGATTTCCATGATTTATGGGAATTATAGTTATCTAGACAACGATACTTAATATGTAAATTATAAATAAAAATAATGTTTTCCAATTTTTTTTTTTATTGCGGTTTTGAAGTTAATTTTAGTTTTCAATTTTTACGGTTTTGGTGTAGAATTATAACCTGTATCTAATGTTTGTCGGTTTCGCTTTTAAATTATAATACTGGTATCCAATTTTTTCCGGTTTCGTTTTTAATTTTAACACCGGTATCCAATTTTTTCTATTTTGGATTTGAATAAGTTTCGATTTCGATTTTAAAACGGTTTATACTGGTTACTGAAATCGGTTTTGAAAACGGTTTCAAGCCCTGTTTTTAATAGTTTTTTAACTAGATAAGAAATATGGTAATTATTATACTTTGTAGTATATTTTTCACTTTCTACGTTATTTTCCTGTATTGTAAATACATATAAATACTAATACAATGTTGTACAATATAATGATTCCAATGTGTAATAACAAGGGCATCTGTAAATAGTAGTCAGGCTGTTGTAACAATTAAACAATTTAGGAATACCGATTATTTTCAAGGAGTTCAATATAGGCAATTTTCTATGTGTTCGCATGTTGTGTATATAGATGTGTAATAAATAATAATTTATTTTTTTTAAGACATTTTTCTTGATTTTTGAGGATTTAATTCCGTCCTCTAGTAATAACTAATAAGTGATCATTAGTGTTTGTGACTGTGTGAAAAAAATTGCACAGCTTTTTAACCGTTCGGGCACTCATATTATGTGAATAGCATATTACACAAGCATTATTTTATTACTATTTATTATTTCTGATCTGTTTTTCTAGTATTTAATTACATTTTTTAAACAACATTTAAATTCGTTATGAATTATTGAAGTTTGAAAAAATGACTATCATACATTTATTTTTATATAACAATACATTTTATTGATAAATAACATTAAAAAATTATAGTTCAGCCGAACTTTTATCGCTCTAGTCCTTTTATAAAATTTACATGTGGTTATTATTCATTTAGCACTCGTATGTTTGTATTATACATTTGTACCATATTTCATAATTAAAAAAAAAAAAAAAATTCCTAACATTAAACAATTTAAAAGTTTTATATCGAACGGCTTAGGTTTTTATAATTTCCAAAATGTGGAAAAGCCATTTTCGTGTAAACTTTATGACAATTAAAATATATTTTAAGAAGTTATATTCAAAGACTACGATCTTCAATACTGCAGTTGGCTAAATTAGGTAAGTTTATTTTGGTCGAAAACACAAACGGAATCGTATTCCCTTGGTGTAAATCTTACGTAGGTCTGTAGTTCAAGATAACTTTAAAACTCATAACTACAAAAAACGTTTTAATTAATAAAAAACACTTATAATAAAACGTATAGATAGGGATGGACGTCTGAAATACATATTTTAAAATTTTAAATACAATTATATCTTGTTTTATGGTATTTAGTATTCACTAAGTGTTTTCTAATGTATTTTTTATGTTGTGTCTAAATATTATTTCTACTCTACGTATTTAGAATCTATTTTTAACAATTAAATAATTTAAGTACCTTTATAAAATACCTTTCATTTTTTTTCACCCAATTTAACGATTAATGAAGAAACTGTTAACAAGTCTAAATATAATTTCATTCACATTTTGAATACAACGAAATTATTTCAGTCTATAATTATTTCGTATTATTAGTCGTTTAAAAAAGACAACGGTAAATGTATGCAATAACTAACGTTATAAATGTATGGTTATTTTTATTAAATTACTACCCCATCGCATTAATAATATTAATACATAATTCATTTCATTTATATTAGTTCATAATATATCAAATCTATTTTTTTTCAAATGTATTAATCATTTTGTTATCTTGTACAATTTTCAAAAGTGTATGTCTGTGTGTATGATGTATTGAATTAAATAAAAGTTTTTTGATGTGTTATTTGTGTTTTCAAATAATTTTAGTTCAATTTTAAATCACTTTACACAAAGTAAAATATATACGGTTATATGTTCTAAAATAATTCAGGAAACGACCATAAACATTTCAAATCGAAAGTGTGCATAAATAATGAAGGTATATTTGTATATTTTATTGAATTGACGAAAGTTTTAAATTTGAGTATAAAGTTTGATTTAAATCTGAAAAACGAATTTCAAAACAAGTATATATAGTATTCAAATCGTCATTTTACACTAAAACTCTTGTGTTGGTTAGTAAAGTTAGGTCAAAATATTTACGTTTTATTTTGGTATGATCAAATTTATATAAACGCTTTGTTAAAGTAAACAACACTTATTATTACACAATTTACGAAAAACAAATTTGCGATTTTTTCACATTTTATACAAATGTACCTACATAATAACATATTGTAGAAATGTAAAAATAATGCCTTAAAAGATTAAAAAATAAAAATGGAAAAACGATATTATTTCATTTTTTATTCAATTATGATTAAGTTTACGTATTATTGTGTATTATTTATCATTTATTTATAAATAATAAAAAAAAATAATAAAAATATTGTTAAAATTGTTGTTGTGGTTAAATTATTTTTCAAAAACAAAAAGAGTAGGTAATAAAATTATGTTATTTGATATACCAATTTTTCATTTTATTGAAATATTATTTAGTTGTTGTGGTCTGTTAAATGCCCTATATAAATAAATATACCACTTTTTACCAATTCTCCGACTTAAAACCGATAACTGTTTAATTATAAAACAAAATTTTCGGCTGAAACCATGAATCGATATTCAGTAAGAACTATAATAATGTATTAATGTAGAAAGTATTGATCATTTATTCAATTAATAAATAATAGACATATTATTAAAAAAGTTGATCTTTTTGAGATTAATAAAATGAAAATACAATATAATTAATAGTAATTGTTAATAAAATAAATAATATAAGAACAAATTAACGGTTTTTGATTGTTTTTTAATATTGTGGATTTGGTTTTTACGGTATCGGCCCCAATCATTTTATTATACACTTAAATTTTAATCTATAATAATACTATTGGTAGTGCGTGCATCGCGAGATTTTTACTAGGTATACGATCGAAGAAAATGCAATTCTAAATAATATTCGAGAGATTTTAATTTTTGCCAACTCCTACTATAAATATATGTACCTAAAGCGACGGTTAATGCTTTTCAAAAGTTATTACTTATTACTATTATTGAAGGTACGTAATGCATAAGCACTGCACGTTATTGAATTTAATATTCACCTTGTGTCTTTCTCGCCATTATAGTCCATTGTTTGTTACGTGAATTTAATTGTTTCCTTTTCACAGGTATGCGTTTAATGTAGATACACTTTATATGTTATATTGTTCGGTGAACATTACAGAACTCTGTCAGACACCCACATCAATAATTATTATTGTTAAAATATACATATAGGTAGGTACCTACTTCCGTTGTACATGTACGACCAGTCACGATGTACGAAAAAGTAATAAATTTTTTTTTACTGAAGATGTGTTTATTTTCATTACATTCACACATACACACACAGCGATAAACGCTTAATATAGCTCGTATCCACCAAAATTGTATACTTTACTCGTTTCCACCTGAAAATGAGATAGTCTTTCCAGGTTAAGTTTTCATCACAAAGAAAAAATGAATACATGTTGAAGCGTATTGTATGGAGAAGTTTATTAAAAACAATGTTTTAATCACACAATATTTCGTGAAAAAAAGTTCATACTGTAGTACATTAAACGTAGGTAAGATTGGAATTTTAAAACTTGTACGGACTTTGTTTCTCCGTGTGATCAAATATTTTACATTTAATAAATTTGGAAAACAATATTTAATTATTTTATTAACTGCGCTTTTAGTATACTGTATTATATAGTGTAGTAGAAAAATAATTGTAACTAGGTTTTCTATTTTTTATTAATTTAGTTCAGTTGGCATACCTAGATAAATTTAAGTTGAAAGTTAATTTTCTTTTTTTTTTTAAATTGTAGTACTTAAAAGTTAAATAGAAAAGAATAACTTAATTTAAATAAAATAAATTAGTTATATATTTTTAAATTAAATATTTATAGTAAATTAGAACACGGATTTCTATTCAATTGCATATTCTTTTTTCCTTTTCATGATTATTGTCAGTAATGGTGACATTTTTTTTTTTTGCATATTTCATCATATTTAATGGTTTTTGCATTGTTTGCTCGCATATTTTATATTAAAATCTATACCAAAGTAAAATAAAGTTATATTCATTTATTTTATTTCAGCATAATTCATTTATAATTTAATAACAATAATAATAATAAATAAAATGTTAGCAATTGAAGAAATTGTTAATTAATTGGGTTAATTTTTAATTTATAGTTAACTATTTGAGAGATCACGGAATAAAAGTCTTTTTAAACGTTGATGTAAATTTTTTGAAATTAATATTATATTGATAGTTGATTTGTCAGTAACTATGCACTATTAATTATTATTGAATTGATTTTATATTTAACTATGTAAATGTAAGCATTAAGTTTTAAATTAATTGGTGAATTTTAAATTTTTCACTGCATTTCTTACTTTATTATTTAAATGCAAAATATTACCGATATACCATAGAGTCAAGAAGATACATTTAAATTGTAAATTTGTAATCAAATCACGGAAGTTGATTGTAAAGCAATAGCATACATATTTGCATTCTTTTATATAGATCTTATATGATATATTAATTAATTTAAAGATATATGCATAATAATAGATAACTTATAGCTATTACTGGGGCGTGGGATTTGAAGTACCTAAAATCATACAAATCAGCGACTAAAAAAACATATAAAAACTTAATTATAAATATTTAAAAACAGTGCACTGTAACTACGCACGAATTGTGGTCATTTTATAAAACCTCTGCTTAACTCCGCTACTAGGTATTTTGTAAACACTTTTTTAACTGCACACAAGTTTTGTTTTCACACCGTCATCCAGCACACACAATATATATATATATATATATATATATACATATATACTATTTATTATTATATCAATCAATTTATTATTTAAATACATATTTTTATTAAACTTAATTAAAAACATAATATTTGATAAGTAATACCGGGACGGCGTCTAAATAGTCGTAATCTAAACAATGTATTATCAACATTTATATCGATTATTATACAAGATAAATATAAATAGTAATAAATTATAAGAAATGATCTACTTGAAATATTTATAATTACCTTTAATAAAAGAATGTTTTTTCGTTGACTGTATAGCGTATACAACACTTATTTCCCTTCCCATATTTAAATAAAACTTAATTAATTAAATATGTAATAATTTAATAGTTTTAATAAATAATATTATAAGCAACTACTAGTTAGAGAATGTTCAGGGATCAGAAATCGATCCATGCTCATTACAGAAAAGAAAAATAAATAAATTGGTTATCATGTTATCAGTTATAATAATTTTATGGCAGTCAATGTTTTTCATTTGTATTATAAAAGTTATCAATTTCCATGTCATTGCCCCTAAATGGAAAATAACAAAAACAAAAAAAAAAAAAAATATTAAAAAGCATTAAAAAACACAGAAATGTACAAAAAAGCTCATTTAAATTTCTTATTTAAAATTATAGTAAAATAAAACAAATTTCCATGTAGCACTCTCTTGTATAATATTATTCCAAGCCAAAAAAAGTAAGTAAATGTATTAAAACCCGAACCATGGTTATCGTTCTAGTTTACTACTAATATTAGAGTTTCGATTTGTGATTCGCTACGCTACAATTTTGTATTTTGGTAAAATAAAAATATAATTTGTATTCAATAAATGAACATAAAAAAAATCCCCCCCCTCCGATCACGGGTCAAATATCCTTGTGTACTTTGTGTTTTAGGTACATTATTAATCACGTGACTTTGGATTCTTTTTCGCTCTTTCCTACACCGCGATTCCTCCCCGCGCACTCACCGCGCTGATGCCTGTTTTCTTCTTTTTATGTATTTACATTTTTGTTTTTTTCTTAATTCGGGCATAAGACATAGACATGTAGGCAGGTACTAGGTATGTAGGCACTACACTGTAGACAGTTAGGAGGTGGTTAGTGGTTACGGGTACACATTATCCGAAACGTCGCGTCGTGAATATTATATTAAATATTATATACGTAGATACACTTATACGCACAGCGTAGACTCCACGCCAATAATATTGTCATTTCTTTTGCCGCGCATTCGGTCACATCGCATATTATATAATAATATTACAATATAAATTACCGAAATACTAACGCTTTACGACCTTGTCGTCGCCGACGCCAACCGGAGATGTTCAACTAATATTATCATCAAAATAAATACGTTCCATTATTAACCGGGACCGTGTGCGTTTACATATTATCATATAATAGTACAATGTTAAATATGTATAGCACCCACCAACTGTATAATACGTAGGTACTTACACGTGTAGTTAGTAAACGTGCGTAGACGTAAAAATTAGCAAGAAACACTGCTTTTCGTAGACGACCGTGATGTAAAACAATAAAATTAAACAAATCGATATATAGCCGCAGAGGTAGACAAGTCAATGAAAATAATTAATTCGAATTAAATTAAACTGACAACGAGATCTTTAAGTTAAAGTCGATTATTTTACAAACAATACATCTAACTCGCCAAGTTCGAATACATCTAACACGGAAAAATATTGACGACTTAACTCAGTTTAAAAAAGTTAGTCTTCATTTTTAATTAGTACATTGATCATATTGTGTATTTTGTATTTATCTATGTATAATATTATTTTATTAAAATACAAAACAGAAATCATTATAGTAGGCATGTTTAACTTATTACTATTATTAAAATAAGAAAAATTTAAGACAATTCCTACTAAAAATTTGATTTTGTTATTATTATTATTTGTAAATTGTAAAACTAATTTTATTATACCGAATTTATTATATTAGTTTTATTATAAGTAATTTTTTATAATTTTGATTTTTAATTAATATTTATAATACCTACTCATTAAAAGTAAAATTATAAAATATGCCCAACACAATGATTTATTTTTACATCGTATATTTTTTATGATCTGTTGTATTTATTGAATTTTATTTAGACCCTAATCAATACATTTCTTTTTCCTGTTCAACATAATAAATAATAAATAATCATTTGCTGTATCGGATATTTATATTGAATTTTTAATTAATTTTATTAGGATAAAGTCTAGGACCCAAAAACATAGAGTGGTAGATACATTCACACCAATATCTCAAATAGAATGAATAATAATATAATATCTTCTAGGTGAATACAGTTTATGGACAATAAAAGTGGGGTTTTTAATTATAGCAAGATGCGTATAAGACGATAGAAAAATGAGTTGAATTGTTAAATGAAGAAAAAGGAATAAAAACGTCAGAAAAGAATCGTGCGTGACGAGGGAGAACTTTAAAATGTATAATACGTAAATGTCATGTAGGATGGTACATCGACTTACGCAAAAGTTTAGAAAGAAATTATAAGTCTGGAGAGTGCCTTCGAGCAGCAAAGCTGGATAAACATAGAACTTTACGGATATGATGATAATATACCTATAGCCATATGGTGGGTAAGAGAGAAGAGACCCTTGAAAAATTAGCAGAAAATTAAATTTTATGTTAATAGGTTATTGATATATTATCTAGGTATATGTACATATATATTTATTCTGGTACGAGTATCCATTTCAATAAGAGTGTTCAAGAAGTGGGTGTATATTGCATCATATATAATACACAGCGTGTTCAAAAAAGAATACCACAACCGATATGACCACCTGTGATTTTTTTTCTATGGAGATATGTGTAGGGTGCAGTTTATGTACCACCACCGCCGGCTAACATTGAAGAACTAAAAACGCGAATCGCAATAGCCGTCCAAACAGTGACAAGTTGCAAAATGTGTGAAACGAGTTAGTCTGACTATCGTGTAGATGTGATTAGGGCTTCTGGAATGGAACACATTGACAACTTGTAAATTGGTCCCAACTAGTTTTGTTCAATAAACATGAATTTTCAAAGTCGTGGTATTTTTTTGTGAACACACTGTACATAATATAATATGATATTAAATATAACTATATAATCGAGAGGCTACCTCGGGGGAACCTTTTCTTTTTCCTTTTTAATTAACTCTAATGAAACGAGTCGGAGAAAATATAAACGAGTTCACGAACTTGGTCAGATTGTATGCTTTTAAACCAATTCATATATTATAATGAACTTTCGAGGTCTGTCTAAATACATATAACGTATACAAATTAATAATTATACATCGATTATATACCGGTGGCGGAGATACGATGTATAGACACGCCGTACGTAATTTATTATTCACCGAAAGTTCACGAAACAACAGCGTAGAACGCGACTCAAAAGTAGAAAGAGACGAAAATCGCTGCACATCGCGTGTCACACGTGTAATAGACGACATTGTGTTGTGAGGTATCTCTATGCATGTATTATATATCAGTGCCCAGACGTTTGTCAACCCTCCGTTACATTATACGTGTCTTCTGTTCCGGCGCTTTCCCACTTTTTTTAATTGCGGATTTTACACGATTCCACCCTAATCAAAATTCACCTCATCAAATTTATTATTTTTAATACCTAGTCCTATTATTAATATAATAACAGCTTGGCGGTCTTCATATAGCTGGCGTTCCCGTACAGGGTATAATAATATAATATTCAACTTCATAACAATATTAAAAGTACCTACTTAAAGAAACAAAATAAAATATTGGTATAAAAGAAAACACGCTAATATTAATGTTAAAAATACTTATTTGAGTTCTACTACTATTAATTATATAATAAATATTTAAATATATCAGTGCCATACCAAGATATTTTGGAAATATATTATCATATACTATATAATGCTCTCTAAGTCAAAACAACATACAGAGTGATTCAACAAGCACGTTATCCACATTTTTCTTTTACAAACTAGTTTATTCAAATTCTTATTTTCGAAATTTTTAAGTAGTATACATAATTTTATGATGAATAAATAGACTTTCTTTTTAAATATTTCGATTTTAAGTGTATCATGTAGTGATACAAATTTCGTTTTTTATATTAGTTTTTTTACAAATTATTAAATGGATTTTTTAATTTAAATGTATAAAATAATATATTAAGAATAATTGTTCTTAAAAACTATTTAAATCTATGTATTTGAAAATATAGTTCATGGTTTTGATGAGTTTTTTTACAAATTTAATTACAGTAACTAATAGATGCCAAGGTTGCTTAAATAATACTCAAATATAAAATATTTAAATATTTTTTGTAACGAAAGTAGACATTTTCAAAATGTTCAAGAAATCCTCATCAATGTAATTTTCATATGGAAAACAGGGAAAAAAACGTAATGCTAACACGAGATACCTACGTGGGTGGTTGTTTTTGAAAACTTGACAATTAATAACAAATTATATTCACGGTTTGTACGGCGGCTGAAGTAGACAGTAGTAAGAGGTTTGTATAATTTTCGAACACCAAATATTTTCCTTGAAATTTAAAACTTGAATTAATTAGCATTTATTGGTATGCACACGTTTAGAAATGAAGCAAAATAATATGTTATTCACAATAAAAGTAGATTATAAATGAGTTGCAAAAAAAAAAATACATGTACAAATCAATGTGAAGGTGGGACGACGAGCCTTATATATTTTATTTAGTTGAAGTATACGTACTATTCAAATAGCGTGATTAAAATACGTCATGTAATATAATGTAAATAATAATTATTTTAATTTAGTGTAATTTAATATGTTTTGTAAAAAAATATGTGTACATGAAATAAATCAGAGAGTTGGCAAGTCTCGCTTTGACTAAGTTAATGAATGACTAATGACTATACTGATCATAGTGCTATAATACCGTCCAGGCACAGAAATAATAAAATCAATAATAACATTTGCTTCCAGTGCGGTGTACAAGGAAATATTATTTTCACTGTGGTTTTATGTGTTATTTATTAATTACTATTTATTGTTTGTAGTTATGGGGCATTTGTTTATTGATAATTATAATGTATTATTACTTATTAATTAGAAGATGTAGGTATAGTGTAGTATGGGCTGTTTAATGTGTGTTATAAATACACTAAAACAAAATAATCGTAAAATTAACAATATATTGTGGTACTATATAATACAGTTACAGTTCATTTTTCAGTCTTCCGCCGACAAGAAACCTCAGTCATTTATAATTAAATTAGCAATTGACTCGTGTTGTATTTTATCGAAACAACAGAAAGTGGGGATAAAAATTAATGCTCATTATTAGAGAAAGAACTTACATTTTAAATAAACTGAAAAACCGTAAAATATACATTTATGCATAAAAAAAAATTACAACTACCTAAATAACTGTTTTGCCATCGCCACGTAGTAACCGTAATATTAAATAAAAATAATAAATTATTTGATAAACTTTGTGTTGAGCTAAATAAATGTAATCTAACCTGCCTGCTGTAGTAAATAATACAGATAAATCTTTATCGTCTTCATGAAAAATACGTAGTTTGATTGTATTGTATTGTGTTGACAAGATTTGTAAAAAATATTTATTGATATGTTTGATTTTTAATAAAAAATAAAAAATAAATAAAACCATGTGATTTCCCTTTAAAATATTTAAATCTTAAAATGTCGAAATATATAAAATATGGACTAAAAATGTTGAGTATTTGATCACAATGAATTGTATTTTGTACTTATTAAGCATACGATAAAATGAACCAAAAATATATGTTAGTAAATGAAAATCCTTATATAAGTCACCATAAAGTCATAGTATAATATTAGCCAACGATAAATATTATTCTTTGAATCGAGAGTGCGAGAAGAAATATCAACAGGGCTTTATTTTATAAGTTCAATTCATGTAGGTGTTTTTATTTTTAAAAAGTATATTAATAATTGGTATTTTAATAGCTCAACTAGGTACCTACATATTTATTTTTTGTTTCAAATTACAATTTATTTTATTCTTTGTTTATAAAAATAATTGATATTTTATGTTATAATAATGAAGTATTATTAAGAAGTTATATTTAAAAAAGTAATTTAAGTTTTGTTTAAATTATTTTTTATATTCATAGTGTATAGCATTATTGCATTTTCTCCAACATAGTTTTACTAAATAATGACTTTAATTATCATTATGATATTATCATATTTATAGTAATGTGATATGTGAGAACCGTTATCGAATAACAATCGTCAATAAACTAATCAATTTCTGATAAATATATGTAGGCTCTCTCGTATCAAATTTTGGGCCTCTGTACTAAATATTGTTGCGTGCTTTATTTAAAAATGTTTATAATAAATTATTAAAAGTCAAGAATAATAAGCATAATATTATGCAGAATAATAATGTCTCTTTTATTATAAAATTATTTTAATAATTCGGATGATTCGGCGTGTAGCATACAGTGCATTACACAATACCGATCATATCTAGTCTAATAGTGCTAAGTATTCATAAATTTAATCATTCCAGTCGAAAATAGTTACAGTTCATTAGGATTAAGCGATACAATAATTTCTAGGTTCAACCCATACATTAAAATATCAAAATTAAAACACACACTACACACACACGTCATAAAATATAATTTAATATTATAATAGTAGATCAAAATTTTAAAAATTACAAATTAATTTCAATGGGCCTCTGTACTCCACGTCCAATTTCATCCCTCCCTTTGGGAGCCTGAGTATCTAGTGGAATATTAAAACGATTAAAAATCACCAGCTGGTAGTTCCAGGAGTAAATATATTGTTGATACAGTAAAAAAGGGTTAAAATGAGGGGTCACCTTCCCTCCTCTGAAAAAATCCTAGACCCACGTCTAGAACTATTAGAACTGCTTTACTGTATCCATACTATAATAATGCTTCTATTATGACTACCACAAGTGAGTCATTGTGTTGATACTTGGTAGACACATTGGCATATTGTATCTCAATCCTCGGACAGCATAGTTTCGTGCAACTATTAACGGCGATCGGTGATATGTAAACTATTAAGATTTATGTTTTGGTCACGTGTAATATAGTTTAAACATATTCATGATCAAGTAGGTACCCGTATGACACATTTACATATATTTTTTTTGTCCTTTAATAAGTTGTTACATTTACTTCACAAAATGCAAACGCCTACAATAAATCATGTTTATGTCTCGCATGTTATTGTGTGAGCTTCTCGAACGCTCTCGAGTAAATATCATTTTATTTTCAATAGGATTTTCTATCTGGAAAAACAGCAGTCAGTGACTTTGACCAGAAAAAAAATGTATATCGAAAAAATTAAACAGCGCTTAACTCGTGCGTGATGGTCAATGACGGAGCCAACTTCATTATTTATCACGAAAACGGTTTTCATAAAATCGATTTAATTTCAGAACTTCGTTGTATATAATAAAATGTATTGTATCTAAACCGTACGTGTAGTTAAATATTTTAAGAGTTTTAACGAAAATAACTAGACAATGACATCAAAATATGTATTATCATTTTCGTGAATTATACAGCGCACCGCGCGTGTTCCTTCTAAGCATGCAAGCATGCATGCAATCAAATTATATATCTTACTCCCATTTCGGTGGTTTCGTTTTTTTGGGTACTTCAAAACCCAAAATTATTAAAATATTGGTACGCCCAATAATTTTTTAAGTGTCCACGTGCGTGTGAGTGTAGAGTGGGTCTGCAGTATTCCCATGTAGGTACTTGCACAGTTATGTTTACCCGGTAAAATCGATCCAGCGCCTTTGAGAAACGCTAAGTATATAATATTATTTAACTACTAATGTCTATATTTTTAGTCTTTCTTCAACTTAAAAATAATATTTCCCTATCAAATTATATACGCTTATAAAAAGAAAAAAGGTATACCTAGTGTCTTTTTGGTTTAAGAGACGTTTAAATTAATGTACGAGTAAATATATTCCTTATATAGGCATGTGTAGTATTGGGAAAAAATAATTCGTAGTAAAATATCCTGGTAAAAATCAAAATCCAAATTAAAAAAAAATTGAAAATAGTTTGTTAAAAAAAAAATTAACAATAATATTTATCTTATATTTATAATTTATAAATAATTATTATGAAAAATTGATTAAAACATTCAAGTTTAAAACCCATTTAGAACATTTTTATTTATTAATGATTACCAAGTGCATACAATAAGTACCCAATTATAAAGTGTAAAATAGTATATTACATTATAAAAAATAATTAATTTTTTATGAAATTATAATACAATATAATATAATATTTTTATTTATTATAAACGTTTGACAATAATATTTAAGGCTTGGGAGGGTTTAGCCTCCAATATTAAAACCATTTGAAATATTTTTATAGCCATTATTTGATATAATAATTGTATTTTATATTATTGTTTAAAAATTGTAAAATATTCAGCCAACAGATTAACAGATGACACTATCACTATCGGTGATGTTACGAATGGCTAAATTTTTATTATTTAACCATGATTTTACTTCTACTGTTAAACTGTTAGACTAACAGTTAATTTTACTGACTAGAAATAGGCATTTATCTTAATATCTAGGTGGATAGTAAAATTGCATAAAAAATAAATTCTTCCACTATTTGCCTGCAACATATGCACAGATAAAAGTTAACAACGGCTAGCTAGATATATTGATTCGTTTAGATATCTAAATGATATTTGTTTTTTTATAAAATGACTTGAATAGAACTTCTGTTTATATAATTTGATTACAATTTATTTTCATCGTTAGGTTTTCAAGCCAGATTTTTAAATACAATAATATTTTAATTTAAAGATATAAAATCAAAATAAATAAGCAATCGTAAAAATTAATAAAATATTATGATCTATTCAATTATATATGTTTTAATTTATAAATAAAAAGCAAATCTAAATTTTATTTAACTGTACAGATGGCGCCGTGGGTATGTTCCTACTTTCATCAATCACCTTAATGGGCTAAACGTAATTCTACATAAAAGTTGAGTTGTTTTGTCTAAATCTGCTCAACAATACTTTTTCAATATTATTTCTATTTTTCCTCTATTATTCGTTTATGGTGGACATTTTTATACGACAAAAAACTGTTAAGTGTATGTTAATAATTCATAGATATTAATTACATTTATTAATTTATAAGTAAGTAAATAAGTAGAGTAGAGTGGTACAGGAGTATCCCACAAAATGTTGGTTCATTGCTCTCCGCTCGCCAAAACTTAAAATATTTTTTTTTAAACTGACTTGTTTGAAATTTGACTTTTTTGTATTAAAGTAGACGATTAAATATTCAGTTTTGGATTATGAAATTAAAAATATTATTCAGATATTATGTGTTTATGTGTTTGGTCGTAAGGGGTATGCGAAAATTGGCACATAAAGTTTTCACTATATAAGGTCTCCGGCCTTCCTTATTCATAAAATATACTAGTGGGTTATCTAAGCGTACCCGATCCGTATTAATGAAAGTTTCTATTTTTTTTTTCGAGTGAGGGTAGTAAATGAATGGTATTTTGATTTAATTTAATTTAGATAATTCTTCAGTCATTATCTTAGCCATATATTGTTCAACAGTTTTTTAATTAAAGATTTAGCGTTGTGAAATTAAAAGATTAAAGTATCCTAGGAAATTAATGTCTGACGTTCTATTTCATAAATTTTTTAATTTCTCGAGATATGATTTGATATCCATTTATAGATATTAAAATAGCAAGAAATTGTTAGGCTATGAAGTTGAATTTGGATTTTTCCGGCAATCTCATTTATTATAGATAGGTTTTCAATACTTCTCAAAGTACTTAATGAGTCACTTAAGATGACTCTTTTCAATATAAATCTTGTTTTTGTTATGTCTAAAGCATGATTAATTTCTACAGTCTTAACTCTTTCACAATCAGGATTTTTAATTTCCCATTCATCATTGCTTATAGTAAAATTCATAATAATATAGTATACGTTATAAGTTTTAAGTTTTCATCAATGTTTCAAATTTTAAAGTATAAAAAATTAGCATCGTTAAATAAGCAACTTCGTCCAAATTTGAACTTAAAATGTCAATAAAAAATAATTGTCTTTAAATTTATTTTTATTGTTTCAGTTTAAATTAAACTATACTTTTGAGGAACTGTATTTTACATTTTCAAAACGTATGTAAAGAATGAAATGATTTTATGAATTCTTAACTATAAAATAGTTCACAATGTTTTGCAATTTTAACAAATTTATTAGTAAATTATAAAAATAACTACAACATTTTATCAAAAACTGGTTTAGCGTATAAATTTCTATTTATCCTTCGTTGTTTTGTTTGTTTTTCCGTCTTATAATAAAAGTATTGTACATTTTTAATTTTGTCTTCTCTAAAGTACAAACTAAAACCAATTTATAATCCAAGACCACATTTAAGCCGTATATCAAAGCAGTTATTCAATTACTTAGCATGTACATAAACAAGAAAAAAATTAATGTATATCACTGTAAAATCAATACATTTATCGTTCTGCTCAGAATGTAAAATTAAATTATTATATAGGGTTTAAGTGTTTAGCTATAAATAAATGGAAAAAGTTCCACGTTCACGTAAATTTTATGATGAATTCAAATATGCTTTCAATCATTTCAATTGTTAAGATAGCTAGTTGGTACAACTTTCTTATTTATTTATTTTTATTTTTATTTATTCTTCAAAAAAATATATGAACATATTCACAGAATTGATATAAGATAATATTTATTTCGAGAGAAAACACAACTGGAATCGAATTTTCTTGAACGAATAATGTAATATAAATTATTTATGAACCCGATTTAAAAATAAAAACTAAGAAATTACAAACGGTATGCTTTCAATAAAATTGATAGTATAGCAATAAATTACATGCAAAAATTTAGTGCACAATTTGTAAGCACGTATTTTGGCATAGTAAAAGCGAGAAAAGCTCTACCTAACCTAACTTTTTTTTTGAATAATTAAGAGAGAGGTGACTTTAAAATTTATATTTATATTTACAAATATATTATAATACTTACAAATAACGCATGATATTTTAGCACGGTCAAAAACTTGGAAATGGCAAAACAGTCTAGTTTCAGTATAAGTTGGCAGTGATTTGAACTTTTGTGGATAATCATGGAAAATGGGTAAACTTACAAATTACCAGTTTATACTAGCACGCAAATATTCACAAATGATACATATTAATTAGATAGCAAGAAAACTTGAAAAAAAATTTTGAAATTGAGTGGCCTTAAAGTACATCGTCAATTCGTATAATCGTATGTGAATAATTTCTATGCGTCAGTCAACTGTTGTTATATCCACTGATTATAAATATATTATTATTACCTGTCAATGATGAATGCTGTATAGTGTCACGCCGGGTATTAATTTAAAATACAAAATTAAAAAACTCTCATTCCATCAAACGAAAAGTTGTATTAATTGTCATTTCGTGCGTAGTAGTATACCTATACTCGTAATATTTTAGAGAACAGTAAATGCTTTACAGTTTTACTCGGTAACGGTATATTACGCATAACGAAATGATGATAATATAATATTGTAATGTTATTATTTTGTGGGATCTCGATTTATTTACGTATTATAATTAAGATTATGAGTGTGAAATATAAAAAATATTTTTTGTATAACGTTTGAGTTTTTTGGTATGTTTCATGAAGTAAACACTAAATTTCACACTGATTTCATACCCTATTTACTATATCGATATAATTATGTGATAAACTGATAAGTGATAATAAATAATAATTATAATACAAATTATATACTATATTATAAATTTATAAATTTCATACTTCTATTTTATTTGAATTAAAATGGGCAATAGCAAAACTATATAAATGTTAAATAATATATATAAGGATAACTATAATAGTGCATTTGGTTATAAGATATAAATATTTAATATATTTAATTTTTTATATCTTTTAATCTATCTTATGTTTTCTTATTTTTCATAAAAACGAAATATTTCATGAAACTTTAAAACCCTAATTATAATATATTATCATATGTATATTATCGCGGTGTCGACCGCGGAAATGCAACCTGCCAGGCGTTTTTCGTCGGGGAAACAATACGCGGGGTTTCCATCGGGTATTTCGTTTAGAGAATATATCGGAAGCCTATTGTAATGAGGGGACGGGGAGGGTCATTGATTATTTTACGTACGCATAAGTATAAAACAACGCACTACGCAATAGACAATAGTATAGTTCGTGTTTGTCTTGTTTATCATTAGTAAATAAACACACGGTATTATTATTTAGATATTCCGTTTTCGACGGTCTTCCGTGCGGGGACACACGGCATCCGCGACCCCCGTCGATCCCCTTCGCACATGACGTATAATTGTGTATTCATATCCATGTATACATATACGTATGTATTTTTTTTGTTATATGAGCTCTCCAGTTACCCATACCCATCGTATAATTAAAAACTGTTTATTAATTTTTAATATCGGCTTGCATATTTCAAGTATCCCATATATTATGCTAGTAGATATATATATATATATATATATATATATATATATATATGATATAATCTATATATAATATACGATTGGTGACCCGAAAGGGTTATACATATATATTACAACACTTGTCTAGTTTCTCATTAAGTACAACGAACTATTGGCCAACAATGGGGTTATGCGTATAGGTGTGGGTTGAGTAATACTGAATGTAGGCATATTTATATATATATATATATTATATGTGCATTATATACTGAATGTACATGTTCAGCGGATATATATGTATAGGTAGTGATTATTATTGTTGTTATTATATGAACGAAAATAATATAATGCATAATATACAAGGTGGCATAAGGTTCTATATACACTCATTATTTTGAAAAACCGTAACTTATTTAATACATTACGTTTTACACGATTAAATTGTTGTTGTAAGACAACATGTTTTCAAAAAAAAAATTATATTCTTCACGATGTTTTTCGCTGTAATTTTATAAGTACTGTACTGTTTTAATGACAGTATACATTTTTAGTTTTAAATTTCGAAGCTGGGTATTTTTCGAAGAATTTCGATACATTAAAATAGAATTTTGAAAGAATAAGGTAGTTAATTAATTACAAGGGTTTTTATTTAACGTGACGCCACTCTATTCTGCTATCAACTAAACTTTAAATATTTATAAGTTTTAAATCATAACTAATTAATTACTCGTTTGAAATTGTAATATTCAAAAAAAATATTGTGCTTCGGAATATGATGTTGAAAATATGCTAAAATAATTTTTTCAATAGAGCTAAAACTTTTTGAAATCATAATTGTAAACTCTTAAATGAATCACCTTGTATAAGTGTCTACATGTGAAATAATAATAATAATAAAACGAAAATGCATTAGTGAACTAAGTCGGAATCTACGTAGGTATATTTTACACAATGCAATATACTATAAGTACTGTACTTGACACAAACACAACACGACACTGTTCATCGTTGTAGATTACACACCCAAACCCATTTAAAAACGCATTTATAGTAGGTACTACGTTAACCACGGCGCATTCTGATGATATAAATATTCGTTAAAAACAAATCAAGTGATTTAGATTATCGCGTAAACCCACTATACATTTAAATGCATTGATACTCAGATTTAATTTAAAATCATTAACACCCGCGGAACATACTATACACAAATACCTTATGAACAAACGAAGTGATTTTTTCATATTAAAAACAAATTACGATCTACACAAGTTTCGCACAATAATTTATTATTTTCGTGACACAGAATATACAATAGTGGAATGGAAAATGGGTAAACAGTAAGCATTAATCTACATATGGCTGTAGGCACTTTGTACCAAAATTAACGTAAAATATAATATGCGATATTATGTATAATTTGCATTAATATTTTTAAAATGCGTTTGTAATTTTTTCTAAAATAAATATAATATAGGTACGAGTATAATATATGCATTACTATAAATAGAAAAAAATATGAACTGTAATTTACATATAAATTCAAATCGGATATGCACATACGTAGGTATACATTTCGATAGTAAATTATAAAATATTAAGATTTTAAAATGCTAATATCACCGATTATACCATTTTAGATCCTGAGTAGTTGTTTAATTATAACCTGTTCAAACCGTTCTACGGTACGTAAATATTGAATATTGACTATAAAGCTACCTAGTAATAATAATAATATAACATAAAAAACTTTAAAATTATAAGTTCTTGGTCAGTAAATATTAGTTAAACTTGGTTAAGCTATGACATGACTATATAAGAAATAGGAAAAGACGAAAAATGGTTCTCCATTGGTAGCCACTTGATGTGGTCACTTGTATTAAAGGATTTCACGGTATTAATAAAGTACCTATACTTATTACTTAATATCCTAATTGTGTGTATTATGAGTTTCTTTTTATTCGTGTCGGCGTATATGACAAACGGTACTAATAAAAATAAACTATTTTAGCGTTTTTACTTTTATATGTCCTCTATTAACAAAATACGTCAATAAAAAAAACAACGTAAAAAAATTATATACTTGATAATCGAATGAATATAGATATCCATTTTTGTGGAAATTATAAAGTCATAGATTTATTAGACAAGACTTGAGTAATAGGTCAGCATCTTTATATAGTCATCTAATACGATTTTTCGGAGAGAGTGTGAGAGGGAAAAATTAATACATAAGTGATTTTTTTAATTTTGATTAAGTTAGTGACTTTTTACTAAAAGATTTAAAATCGCTCTAAGATATACATCTTCAAAAGTGTGAATAAGTGTGGTGTTCCGGTGACCTATAAAATTATTTTAAGACACGCAACACGAATCTAGACACCCAATATTCGATAAACAAACGTTAAACGTAATTGATTAAATTGACGGTACAGTGACTTCCGGATAAATTTTCAAAATCGATTTTTATTTAAAACTAATGTATCTATACATTTTTTACAATAGTATTTGTATTTATACGTGTAGACTGTATACAAAGTTATTTAGCTATTGCTAGTTTTCCGGAACTATAACTACTTGAAATTTCCATTTGATATTTGACATTTTTCAAGTGCAGCATTATTGGTATCTGTGTTCAATTTTTCGTCGATTAAGAGGGTTGCAATACACGAAACTCGCTTCGGCCAGAATCTAAAATGTTGACAAATAGGTTTCGATATATTTAATAAATTATTGTATTAGTATAATATTACACCGTATATTATACGGTTCTAAAATCTAAATAGTATAATATGTAAATATGTGTATTATTAAGTATAATTTATTAAACAAATATGTGATGAAACATTTTCTTAAATTGTCAAGTTTTGTTTCTATGAAAATGATTTGCTTAAAATAGATATAAACGTTTAAATATTATGATAGATTAAAAAACGACTAGTGACTTATTTTGGGAGATGGGAGTCACCCGGGGCGAAACTTTTCTAAGGATTTTATTTTACGAGCATATTTATGTTTATTATGATAAATTAAAATTTAATTTAATATAATTATTATTCAACTACAGTCAATATGTTTTATTATTATTATAAATCAATACATTGAACATTAATTTATTTATATTTAAACGGGGGTTAAACCAATTGCGCTAAAAATATTTTAGGTCGATAGACAAATCTGAAATTTTATCATGTATTTGATAAAATACACATTCATTATTTAATGAAATATGTATTTTTTATTAAAAAAAAAATAATATTAAAATATTGTTCGTTGTTTACTACGTAATGTACCATAGATAAATATATCAGCCATATTTACGCAAGTCCCTATATGAAAAAAAGTACACCTATACCTATTACTGGACAGTTATAAGCAATAGGTCTTAAGAGCTAATTGTAAATATTTTTAGAAGAGTGAAAACTAGATTCGTAAAAATATCACATTATTCGTCAATTTTTATTTTATAAATTCATGTATAGTTAATACAATGTTTAATGGAATATAATAATGTATTATTTACTCATTAAAGTATGCATAATAAAACTAATGGAGTGATTAGTTACAATTAATTAAAAAAATATTGTTTGATTATTGTGTAAAATATAACTAACCTAACATTTTTTTTGCATCATAATCAACGTCTAATGCAAGCGCATACAGATTTAAAAAAATGTTTTATTCTAGTTACTTACAATAAAATCTAAATAGGCATTTAAATAGAAAACTATGTATCAATAAATTGGTTACAATTTTTGTGAAAATGCATATTCTATACAACAATTATTTATGACGTTACATGACTCTGCATTAGGTTAGCATCATGAAAACTGAAAAGTGAAAAGCATACCTCATAATAATTTTAATTAATGTTTTTGGGTCACAATCTTTTAAATTGTACTTATAGTTGATATTTCGACACGCCAGTAAGATAATTCGTTTACATCATGATATAAAAATATAAGTTTTGTTAAAATCTGTCGACCTTTTAGCTTGAAATCGTTGTTTAAGTAATTATAAATATAGTTATTAATAACTATATTTAAATAACTATTAATAACTATTAATAAAAATGCACTGTTAGTGTAAAATTTAGCACTGACCTTATTTGCACAATTATATATACACATATACATGATATAGGTACCTGGGTATGCATGGGCACTTGTTTTAATGGTGTGTTTTTTTTAAAGTTGTAATCAAATTATGTATTAAAATAATTATTTCCTTTTTATATTAACCATGTGAGAAATAACTTCCATTTGTATAAATAAAAAAATCGGTAAACTATCGACGAGAATTTTAAACCCCCTAAAAATAGACTTCGTCATAATATTTCGTAATTCGTATCATATTATAAAGATAACTGTTTGAATCATAATATTTTAAACTAATTAAAATTGCTACAAGATATGCGTCCGCAGTAATGCGAATACTCGCGGTGTTCGCAAGTGACCAATACAATTATTATTTTAAGACGAACGTTGCACCGACCGAATTTAAATATGTTTATTATATTAAAAGAAAAATTGTGAGGAGATGATGAGTATCAGCACCACTGTATTGTATGTACGATATTACTCTTTGAAAATTAGTAAAAAACGATTACGTTTGTTTTTCCTCGTTGGATTGGATTTTTACATTTGTACGACTACTTGTATGGAATTCATTTTTAAAATCAAAATAATTTACACCTGTTATTATGTATAATACCTAATATACGAGGAAAGTGTGCGTGGAGGAAAAAAAAATGAAAATAAATAGCAACGGTGCGCGCTGAATACGATCTCTGAATAATATAATAGCTGTGAATATTGTTTATGCGAGAAAAAAATATAGGTATATACTATATATATCGGCGACGGATATATAGGTTTTGTATGCGAAATTTCTCGGCGAAACGTTACGGAACTTATCGGAAATTCGAGCCGCGCGTGCGGGAAATCGTTGAAACGTAACAATATAATATGATATATTATTATTATACTATACTGTATACGTATAAACGCAGTTTGTCATCGTGACTCGCGGTGGCACACAATCCTCGGGGATCCATCACGCACGCCGCCGGACAAAGGCCTCGTATATATATATATATATCGATATTCGTATGCGGAACACTCGACTGCAGTATTATGTTATATACGCGTATCCGTTTATTTATATGCTTAAACCACGACAGGAGAATCGTGGCCGGTGAAAAACTGGTACGGACGTTACACGAATTAAAATTATTTTTTTTATTTAGTTTTCCGGACATCTATATATAATACAGCCAATATTTAGGTGTCTGGAAAATGGACAACTGCTTTCACACGTTTATGTGAACACTATTCACATTTTAGTCGAACAAAATCGATATACGAATGAAATAATAATATATAGGTAACTCAGAGGTTGCGCCAGAGCATTTTAGGAACTGCTCAACGTATTTTGTACGTTAGATTAAAAATAAAAAAATTCCGATAAAAAAACCACTATTCGAGAAACTAAAAATTATGTTACTTAAAATATACTGTAATAATATATTGTCTATTTTTAATTGATAATTATAAAACAAATTACAATTTATCACTGATTACATTTTTTTTTTTTTTTTTTTTTGGTATGAAATCAAACAAAAACCTGGTGACTCGACAACGTTGCGGTTCTTTTCAGAGCAACACACTGGTTGCTGCACGCACCCAACACGGAAATGAAAATTAAAATACGACCATACTACACGGCTGCTGCGGCGTTAAAGGCAGAATCGTGCAAAAGGCGTGGCAATTGCCAAAGGGCGACAAAAAAACCCTCGTAGTATTACTTTTGAAGGTGGTGCGATACCAGTTAGGTTAAGTCACACAACACGGGGAGGAAATAAAAAAACACTCATAAATACACAGAAAACTTATTTGATCAAAACTACATTATGGAGCAACAATTTACATACCAACCAAACCAATACACCTAAAAATAATAAATACTTAAGGGAACTCAAGCGTAATACTTGCAATCTAAACTTTTCAATAAATTCCCATTGAAAGAATACGTAATCTAGCACTCAATGCCTCACATAAACTAAGTATAAATTAAAAAATCCCAACTATATATAGTATACGCTGCAAGTATCATCAGATGGCAGAAACACAGATAACCCAGCAAATAAACATATACTATTATACACAATTATCAAGCATGACAAAGAGCATAATATATAAAACTCCATACAATAATAAAAGTTTAACCATATAATTTTCTTCCGTTCAATGCCAAATTCGATATCAATCTTGAACTAACAAAATTTAAAAAATAACACATAAATCCAATGGTACATAAAAATACCACCTTTATGAAATCCTACAAAAGCATAAAAACAATATTATCTTTTGTGCTGACGCATCAAAGTCAAGTAAAAGAGTGGGAATATAAATAATCCACAGAAAATCTTATAATAAGATATAAACTGTAAAACTGTTGCAAATAAATAAATAAATATATTATTTTTAACTTAAAAATGAGTTTTAATTTTTAACTCGACTGAGTTAATCAAAGATGAAATTCACTTTTAAATTTTAACTTTTTCTTATTAATGCATATTAATTATTTAGCTTGACCGAGTTAAAAAATATCATTAACTTGCCCGGATTTAGATTCATTGCTTCGCTTAAAATAAAAAAGTACTTAATGCAACTGCAGACGTCATTTGTACTACAATTGTACTCATTATTATAAATTATTATGATGAATTATTAATTTATGTACCATAATTCGTAGTATACAATTAATGTATTTCATATTTTATTAAAAATGACGATTTATTCAGAATGAAAAAGTAGACAAGTAGATTAACCTCTACTATAATGAATGTATTAAATTTAGATATAATAATACATCATTGTATGCGAAAAATGGTTCTGAGCGAAGACAGTTTCTTATCCAATATTACTATTTAGTATTTACTAAGTATTTTTTCTATACATTTATACTGCAACTTTAGTAATCCATTTTAATAGAATTAATAATACGAAGGCAAGTTGAATTAATTATGTTTATTTTATATCATATACATGATGATATACTATTGTTATTGACTTTTTTAGTCTGTGGAAATTTTGCGTAGAACAGTGTGATACAAATATTATAAATATACAAATAAAACTTTCGAGTTCCTACGAATATTTTTCAAATTACAACAGAATAAACAAAATTCTACTTTACTGTGGCTAGGGAGCTTCGTAGGAAAAATAGTGTTGATAATAAATTTTAATCAATATATCCTATTGTTTCATAAACTTAACTAAATGTTACTACATAGTCTTCATTGTATTATGTATAATTAGAAGACTTATTATATATTGTAGTTAGTTAGTCTGAGGTTCTATTATTGTGTTTGGGTTACTCAGAACTATTGAAATTTACATGATGTGTCTCTTATATTTCGTGTACAATTATTATATGTATATATTCTATAGATACGGATGACTATAATAAGTCTAGTAAGCATTATTCTTATACTTCTTTATTAACTGTTTTTATTTATGCAGTTGTAAAGTTGTAACGTAATTCGTAAATTTCACAATAATTTGCTAATAATTTTTTAGTTGAACATTTTCATCTTCAATAATTATTGGCTACAATCTGTACGTAAACTTAATAAAACGGTGTTCATACAAAGTACTTATACAGTAATTAAAAAACAACGAAAAATAATATTACCTTGTTATTAAATTATTATTTTAAAATCTAAAATGTTTACTATCCCCTATCGGAATAAATAATTAGCTCAGTGTTAATTTATACTCTTTTATATCACATAGTACGCACCTTAATAATCTATGAATACGAAGCATTGTGTACCTTCATTAAACTTATCAACCATCGATAATATATAATAAAAAAAAAAATATGTATTATTTATTACATAATAGTTAATTATCTTAATTTATATTTTACTATAAATTTGTTATTTAACAAATGTAATAAAGCGTGTTTAAAACAAAAGAAAAAAACAGAATAATATCTATTATTTTATAGTAAAATTCAAAAGATTATCACTTTCATAATTGAAAATAATAAAACTATAAAAATTATATTTATTATTCGTGCTAAAAAGTTATTAATTAATTTAAATAATAAACCTGTAAAAGTGTAAAATATTAAAATGATTTATGGTATATAAATGCGCACACCTTTAAGTCATTCAAATGGCGAGCCAGCCTTTTTATATTTTACAATAAATATATTATTAAAAATGCAGGTAAGTTTTATGGTTATAGGTAGTTATCGAGTACACTTCATTGATTATATGACATTTTAGCTCAGTATTTTTAGCACATATACGATATTCTAGCAAACGATAATTTGAGCTCAAGAAAATTCCATAGTAAAAATAAATATATATATATATCAAATCAGTCTAATACTCGTATTAAATTATTATTATTTTTGTTAAATATACTATAATACGTCTACACGACGAAACTATCGCATATAATTTTTAGTACACCTACCAAATTATTGAGTTATAGTTGTTTGGTGTTGTAGTGGATGTATTATATTTGATAAATTATTGTGCATATTAAAATAAATTCAGAGCGAAGGCTGTCGAACTATTTGGTATCCAAAATTATTAAATAACTTTTTTAATAATATTCAATTTTACAATTACAAAACGTTCAAATCGGTTTTTCTGATTATCTTAAAAAATACCAAAAAATAGACTTTTTACCTACCAACACTAATACAATTAGTTCTAATTCGCTACCAGAAAAAAAAAAGTAACACACATCATTTGTAAAATAAATACATTCATCGCTCAGCTAAGAATCTAAGATGTAAATGTCCCATAACACTACCGAATTATTAATAGTATATAAAACATATTCCTTGTTAAAAATAAAGTTTTATACAAGAAGCGTACACGTATAAAATGTATTACTATTGAGCCTATTAGGTACAACATAGTTTTGGGGTACCCAATATAAAATGTATAAAAATGTCTTGATTGTTTACTACAATAAGAAGACGAGGTAGAAATATGAAATCAGAGCCATTCATTTTTCAAAGTATTTTCATACAGTTATTAAGAATTGAGATGTGACCAGCAAATAAAAATAATGCTCCCATTGTATAGATATATTGGTTCTCGTTTAAAGAGTTGACAATACTATTCGTGTGAGGGTTCGCAAGGCTATACGAATAATAGCCTTTGATTTGCGTCGTTAAGGTTCCACAGATACATTTTTTTGTGCTTGAAAGTAATATATTCTTTTCAATTATTTGTGGAATTAGTGTAACTCTTGAAAACTAATATAATATACCCACTTGGGTTTTTAAAGAAAACTATATATTATGCTCAGTAGCGCATAACTTCAAAATTTGGGATTGGTAGCGAAATTTTCAACGCCTCCTTACTCGTCCACAGATTATATAAAGAGGGCTAATGTTTATTTATCTTAAAAAAATAATTTTATAATTTTTTTCAAAACATTATTGTAGATGTTTTATTATTGCAAAATTTTGAATTATTAAAAAAAAAAAATTAATAGTTTATTATAAATAATTAAAAGAAAATCATTATAATACTTCGGGTCTGGGTGCGCCTGCGCCCTCTGATCTTTCTTAGTTACGTCACTAATTATGCCATCTGTAACTTATTCGAACGATGTCAAACAGATGAACAGCCAAAAGTTTCCCATTTTCGATTAGCTACTTTAAAAAAAATACAACATGTGATTTGGGCCTTTATAGAATTACGTATGATTTTCTATACATTATCCTGTATTGTGATATATTGTTTTAATATATCATTAAAAAATCAATCAAATAATTTTTCTCTTTACGTCAACAAAACTAAGCGTATTAGACGTAGTATAGTTCAAAACTGTAGAAATATAGTAAATCTACTTAGTACTTGATTTGAAGAATTAGTTCTCTCCCCCTCTTCTTTATTTTATCCAATGTGTATAACACATATCAAATTAATTAATTTAATTATTTATAACATGAACAAAACAAACATCGTTTTGTGCCGAGTAGAACAAAGTGAGTTAACTTGCAGGTATCCGTATCCAACCTGAAACAGAAGCCAGTTGCTAGTAGCTATATATTAACTATAATGCTAAAGTAAGATTCATGTTCGTTATTTATATACATTATTAAAGTAATTATTTTGTAGAAATAACATTTTTTAATCTTTTTAATTGTAGATGGATACCTGACCGCTGTATTGTCTAAATAAACAAATTTGACTTTATTTCAATGACGATGAGATGAATATAGATAATAGGTATGATACAACAGTCAATTATTTTGTTTATTATTTCATTATATATATAAACACACACACACACACGCAGTTTTCTTAATACCTACAGTTAATTAAAACAAGCTTTTTAATATTTCTGATGTTTATCATAGTTTGTTAATTTTTTTTTTTTTTAATGGTCTCATACAAAAAAAAAATCATGTAAATTATGTTTGTTTGCTATCGGCTAATCTTGTAATATTTTTTACGGATATATAGTGTCTAATTCACTAATCAGTATTCATTTTACGATGTAAATTATTTTTGGAAACAGTTACCTAAAATTGATAGAAAGTAATAACTGTATTACCTACTACTATTTCTATCAATACCGAATACCGACTAAATAATAAAAATAATAGCTAATTATACCTATATTTATTATTTTTTTTTATCAGAAATCTATGTGCATGGCTTTTTATGTAAACGATAACATAGTTAATAATTATATCAAATCCAATTATTTGAATATAATTGGTAATATGCAATTATATTATAGTAACGTTGGCCGTTGTGTTATAGGTATTAAAATGTTGTAAATGTTATAAAAATTAAAAAAAAAATAAGAACACACAATATTCAGGTACCCATTACTCTGTGGCATATTTAATGGGCGCCAAAGTGACAAACATATCTTTTTATTAGTTTATTATATATACCTACTTATTATTAATTATTGTACTTATAAATCGTATAAAATTATACACAAGTCTGAATGTGTAATAACTACAATTTTTAGAAATAGGTTAAAATTCAACAATTCAGAGAAGTTTACCAACACCTGCACCTAAAAAGATGCTACCCAGCCGTCATTAATAGTGTAAGAACGAGATTTGCGCACGTGAATAGATACTTAAGAAGTTGTAATGCTAATATCATGAAATTAGAACAGAAAAATACTATCAATACTTATGAGTGGTAATTTTTGTTAGATCAATTAATTTGTTTTATTTTTTAGTGAATTATTAAAAATGAATGGATTAATTTATCGTAAAAATGGTTTAGCACAAATAATTTTCTTCGCTATAAAAGGTGAAAAATTGGGAATCTTACAATACTTTCAACTTTCAAGAAACTTTAGTTTTAATTTTCGCAAGACCATTATTGTTAAAAAAAAAAAAAAACAATTAGAATGTACACGAATGCTACATTTAGAGCAGCGTACTCTATTTACCATTAAATGTATAGTCTTATTTTTCCGTGTAACATCTTGTATTTTGGGGCGCAATTTAATGTTCAACTCGGACTTACAAGGGGTAGTTGCGGAGGGACACCGATAAAATGTTTGCCTGGGGAATGATATGTCTAAATGCACCACTATTGCAAGGCCATTGTGCTATAGCAATTATCTAATAATAATTGATGTGTCGAAGAGACAACAACGGCATAGAACTTTATCCGCAAACAGCCGAATACCGAAATAAATATGTACAGTGTAAACACATACTCGTACATTTACATTGTATTTGAAAATATGACCGAATACCTACAATAATAATAATATTGTGTTTTCGTATTTCTAATAAAAACAAAGTTTTCTATATAAAACCGGTGACTGGCGAGGAATAATGTGTGACCAACGACCCGCAATAATAACGAAGACGGCTCGCTGTATCCAGTGAAGTAATAATGATGATAATAATAATATTGTTGCTGCTGTTATTGCTGTTGTTATCGTTGGTGCAAAACTGCGAAAAAGCTCACGTTTTCTGGAAGATTGTTTATTGTGGAGAGGGCGGGGCCGGGGAGCAATGCCACCGGCATACGTATTATTGCGTAAGGCGTATACCGGAAATCCTGGATACTAAAAATAGTATCGACCCTCTAGTGTTATATGCTTACATAATATTATATTCCAACGTCGACATAATAAACTAGAGAGCAATAACAAAATAATAATGAATTGTTTTCTCAGAAAACGGATTATTATTCGCACACATGTATTTATTTATATATATATATATATATATATATATATATGTATTTACTTTTCAGCAAACACGTTTGCTATTGCGAAATAGAGCGTGCCAATCAAATATGACAATAATAATAAAAAAAAAAACACTCAGCACGTGTTTCGTAAAATATTATGTTATTAATATATGTATACTTAAATACTACCTAAAAAAAAACTGAATTGAAAATAAAGACACACATAATTTTTTGAAACATCTTATACAAATAGTGTGTATATTTTATTATGAGATGGGTAGTAATGGGATGATATCATTTATCTCCGATATTTTTCAAAATAAATGAAATATATAATAAGTCGATATCGAGGAAAGCCTAGACGATACCTAGGTCTTTATTCTAAAACATTTACAAGAAATCGGGAAATTAAAGCTGTGAAATAAATGATTCTTTTGAGTGGCAAATGAGAAGAACGGTACGTAACGTTTTTATTGTACCCTATTGTCAGTCGTATTAAATTATGCCGAAATAATTTTTTTATTTACTGTTAATAATATATTATTTTTAAATATGACGTGCAGCATAAGGGTAGATATATATATACAATGAAAAAAGCCATCCCCCACACGGCCACACCTCTCGTAAATATACCACAGCAGCGGGTTTCCCCTTCACCTCCTCTAACCAAAATGTCATGCAATATTTTACTCAATTTTTCTTTTTTTTGTTCAAGGTAAACATTTTTCTGCATTGCGACAGTTCGGAAATAAAAACTTTGAATAATTGGTAAATAATACAAATACTTCGGTTTTTAAATGGAATTCAATTGAATACTAAAATACTATAAAATGCATATTGTACACTTGTGCATTCATACATTATAGCGTACTACAAAATATAAATGTTACGGAAAAAAAACGTTATTATTTTTTTTTTTCGACATTCGATAATATTACGACGTGTCGATGAAGACGATTACGAGTACAATCGTGTTCTCATTTTAAACGAAAATAATAGATTTTCCTTGATCATTTGTTTGTGGTCCTGTGGTGTTGTCTTTCCTGTCCAATATACTAATAAATTCCTAAAATCATTATTATAAGTGTACTGTGGGATGTTGGTGGATGTTTTATTTAAATATCATAATACACAGTGTTGATTTTGGGGTTATGAAAACAAATAAGAAGATCCATCCACCGTTTGTCTTATTTACTAGAAAAGCTCAAATAGTAGAGGAATAATGAACGTTTTATGAATTTATGACAGTATTGTCAAAAAAAGAATGTAAAAGATTTTTAAATATATATATATATTATTATCGTTATAAGTACATCGATATTGTATGGGTCAATCAAAGTTAACTTGCATTTAGAAATATTAAATTAGCTATAGAATACTATTAAATTATTTAGATATTAATATATTGATTTTCAAACCAATAAAATATACACGAGACTCGTATGAGCAGTACGGTTCAATAATATTTTCAAATTCAATAATTGGTTCATCAAGTACTTATATTATTAATATTATATTTTGACGAACAGGTGTTTTCGTTTCTTTATCTCTTAACTTTTAAAAATTGTATTATTCAATGTGGCGACAGTGTGAGATTGGCGCTAACAAAAAAAAAAAAAAAAAGTTTTTTTATTCTTGCGTGAAATGTCTAAGCATATGAGTTATGAAAATTGCTCTGAAAATTATAGCAAATAATAATATAAATATGCTAAATATTCGCCTAGGTTGAAGTCTGTGGAACAAAGTGGTAGTGCCAAATACACGCGTGTGTTGTCAAAAATTAATTATTTTCAGGAACTCACTAAATTTGCCTACATAAAACCCCTTGAAAAGCGGAGGTATGGCAACAAAAAAAAATGTAGATTTCATTCAAGTTTTACCGCCCTCTCACTCAGCGAGCACCATACGTCATACATCCAAATTTTCATTACCACATATACTGGTATATATTATGATTGTAATAACCAATTGATAGATATCCCTTGATTTAAAAAAAAAATAATATTGGATATGCGCATGGAGGTACCTACAAAATGTATAACGGCCAATGATACAATAAAGAGAAATAATCTGAAATATACAGTTATAACAAAATGTTTAGTTATTATTTGATAAAAAAAAAAATAAAAGTTACACAACCACGATCCACGATGTAATGACGTGTGTGACTCTATAGTGCGGTAATTAAAAAAAATGATTAATTGACTTCTTTTTAATCAAGTCAAGTAGCTATACAAAAGCAGGTATCTGCTACTATCTGGTATATACTTTAATATACGTTATTTTTCCGTTTTGAATATAAACGTCGATGCTTACACATTATATTGTCTGTTGACTATTAATTGATAATTGAATTAACGGTCATAACATAGACCGTCGACTTAACAAGACAGACTCGAGTTAATTTTTCCATTATTTTACCCCCATTTGGTATATATAATGCGTAATAATAACATAGTGGCAGTTGCGTGCTGCACATGCCGGGCATGTACCCATATTATTTTTGTATTATAGGTATTATATTAATAAACAATAAAAAAGGTATATGTTTTGTTTTTAAAAATATTTCTTGCATATAGCATTATTTTATTTTTTTATAATAAAAGTCGCATTAGGTACACATTTAAAAATTTAAAAAGTATAAAAAAAAAAAAAACATTTGCTCGACGGTTTAAATCGATTTGATTTACCCGTTATTACGCACGGATATGATATACATTGTATAATTGTTTATTTCGTTTCATTTCCGACGTAATCGCCTAGGTAGGAGGTATGTACCTACCATATCAGATAATATACATATCGTTAAAGCGAGTTGCGCAAACACGTCAGTGTAGTTTTCTATGCCCTCGCATGTCTATGTGTGTGTGTGCACGGTGTATCTGCCCATGTACATTACATGTTATTATTTTATATCCAATGCTAGAGAATTGAGGCAAAAGGGAGGGAACGAAGCTCCTCTAATATAATATTTATGAACATCCCTGTTAATTGTTTTTGCTAAAATTGGGGAGTTATTTTTACAAAATATTTTTAATACGTTTTTTTTTTTGTTATTTCTATTTTGCGGGAATTGCATTGATTAAGATTTCGATGAGGTATTCAATTTGATGTATACTATTTATTATTGATTATTACTGTTATTATTATTATTGTTACTTCGTCATTACAACGACATGGAATATAATTTAGGCGGTTGTAAACTCTCGCGGTTTTAACGACCTATAAACTCTTGATGGTAACTCTCCAGGGTTTACTTCAATACTACCTGATGGGTATATAATATGTTAACTCTCCCGAGTTTGTAATAACTTTGTTTGTGGGTAAATTATAATTGTATCGTTATAATTTAATGTTTATCATAATACGAAAATACAAATTTAAAAAAAGTTAAATATACAAATTGCCTTGTTTCCGTACACTACAACTTTGAACTTCTATTACTGTAATAAATGTTGAATATTTAGTACAATGGGTACATCAGGTAAACATAATGTTTATTCGGGAGAGTTTACGTATTTCTTATATGTAAATATAATATTGATCTAGAAGAGTTTACCAATTTTAAAAACCTAGAGAGTTTAGCATACAATCCGGAGAGCTTACTACAGCCCTAAAATTTAATTTTATATGTTTTTAAATTCTTAAAAAATATATACATTTATGTATTATGTAGGTACATTAATTTGTTTAAAACTAATAAAGTTGTATTCTATTAAATGATTATGGTTCAAAAATATTTATTTCAAAAAAGTCGTGAGTACAATAATCACTCAATACTGACATACTCTATTATAAATTATAATGTTAGGTCGAGTTCAATCATTTAAAGTGACGTTATTACGTTAATTTATTTTCATATTTAAGAGACACGTATCTTACATTTTTCCTGTACAAGCACTAAGTATTTATCGCATAACATCATAATTGTTATATAAACCAAATGTTTAAACTTTAAATCGTTCATAGAATAAATAAAAATAACTATTTTGGCGTCGATGTGAAATAATATTATTATCCATCACATCATATACCGAATACGTATATTATTATAATATTGAACTGAAAGTATGCACAGCACACATCGTGATACATATATATATCGTACATATGTATGTTTCTTTGTTTGTCTTCTATAGGCTCAACAATTACTGGACCGCTTTCAATAAAAGTGATATCAATAGACTATTCCTTGAGACTCGGAGATTGTTTATAGCTTCTTTTTCAATCTCAGCATTTTTATAGGTTGCCATAATATAGACGAGAGGCTCATACACGAATTTAGCTTTGGATAACGAAAATCGAATATTTTTTTGTTTGATTAAATGGAATTTTAATCGGTCACAGATTATATTATACTATTTATACTATAGTAATATATAATTAGAATATGGCAATATACAATTTTTACGAGTATATTGAAATATCAAACGCGCGTGAACACGATTAGGGTGACTACTTTTATGACTCGCAATCATGATTTGCTGTCTTAAACTGGACATATTTTCGACGTGAACACACAATGACAAATACAACAATCTTAACGATATTGCATTTAAATCGGCTTTCAAGCGCTAGTTGAATCTTTCTCCGATGTTTTGCGTTTACATCAAAAAAATATGTCCAGAATTAAAAAGTGAAAAATCATAAAATTAATCGTCGCAATCGTACTTTTTGTATTATCGTACGTTTCAATCGAATCAACACGGAAAGACTATAGAAAAGTAGACTGCTATTACACTCGGGCGAATTCGGGTAATACGCAGCGGGCAATAACGCGTACCTAAATATCGTTTAAAACGTTCGAAACGTGTCGGTTACGTCTCGGAGACCGTGTCGTCGTTCGGGCCCGCGCACCGTGTAATAATAAAAATATTACAACTTCAACAACGACAAGCAGGCGGACCGTTTCATCGTCATAATAATAGGCATCGTTCGCTCGTCCGCCCCGCGTAAGACCGCCGAAGACCACGACGACGAAAACGACGACTATATGGTCGCAGCAGCAGGAACAGCAGCTGCACTACGTGTGTGCACTGTGTGCAGCGACAGTAATACACACGTGTATGACCCAAACTCGGGGCAGCACACTCCGTACACGACCACTACCGCGGTATGCGCGGTCGGGCCCGCGTGTGTGTGTGCGTTTGCGTGTAATAATAATATAATATTCTATGCCACTCTGCGGCAGCGGACAAGACACACACACTCTCTGCTGCTATATATGCTCCACACACACACACACACACACACACACACACCGGTTAGGTGCTGCCTGACATGTCAAATAGCATTACTCGTCGGCCGATTACTTGCGTTTAAACTGCTGAATTATTATTAGCCAACAATTCGGGTCCGGTATATTATCATCAGGGGCTATAAACATTGTGCTCCGGGTCTATACACAGTCTCCCACCGATCGCCGTCGACCGCTCACACTCCGTCGTCTCCGTCTTTCTCGCTCGTTTTCTCGTTATTTTCCACGCGTACGCTTTTATAATATTATGTAAATGTACATTATAATAATAACATATAGGTAATAACGTAACGCGCGTACGAGCGCGGCCGACCGCTGCGGCCTGGCCTTATAATGTGTACATGATAATATTATATTATTATAATTTATATTTTATAAGATATTAATGCGATATTATATTACCACGTCGTGTCCTGGTTGACTAGACAGTACCAGCACGCCTATCTCGATTCGCTGTTGGTGTTTCAGCGTAAGCGCTCGCCATGTATAACATACGTATTAATAATAATATAATCTATGCGGTATAACACATATATATATATATATATATATATATATATAGGTACTTATTACCGGTATATACCGTACGCGTAGGTACCGGATATACCGTATTACGTAATAGGTCAGTGGTGCGCAACCTGAGGGGGGGGGGGGGGGGGGTCGTGAAGTTTTCGGTAAGAGAGCTCTGGTCAAAAATAAAACGATATCGATGAACAATACGTATGTTTGGTTTTGTATCGGATTCTGCGCTATTGAAACCGTTGCAGAACCGTATTATTACGGATGATAATCATTGGGTTTATTATTGATGAAATTAATCCGATCAAACATTTTGAAATAAGCGATAAAATAGTATGTTGAGTTTTCGTCGGAGATAAATCTATACAAAATTAGTAACAGATCGCATGCAGTACTCCCTTCTGTGATAAATTTTGGATTCCCGTCATATCTCAGAATTATTTAAACAGGCTCTCTACTTCCGTTCGTAATAATGTGTGGGTAGCTAAAGGTACTTCATAGGTAGGTACCTACACAATAATACTACGATTTTTATAAAACATTTATGCGATATTATGCGTATTAAATTGACTCGATATACATCCGTTCCCCTACACCTATTAGTACAGTTGGTGTCTGTGTAGGTACGCGCTCACTATATGTATAAACATAACATTGTTGCTATACAATGTGTAAGTACTTGTGTATACGTACGTAGGCGGGTAGGTATACTGTATAATAATACATTATAGACATGTAGGCGGGTATGTTTATGGTTGCTTCGAAACGCTGCCCGATCAGCGGCGGATTAAACGGAATAAATATATGGACATTCGTGGTCCGGGCCCTTGCCCGCGTGGGCCCCCGAACGAGGTCCCTTAAAGCTTTTTATTTTTCTAAAAAAATAGGTTTGTTGGATCGCGCGCGACGACAGACTTCACACGGAAAACGTAAAAAAAAATAAACAAAAAGAGAAAAGAACTAACAATGACGCGTTTAACCCTGAATGGGTTTAAATTATGCATTACAGAAGTGATTTCGACATTTATACCTCTACCCCTCTCCTCCCACCATCAACAACAACAACCGGCATTCGTATTACTATTATTATTATCATAAACGCCGGCGCGACCCGCTGTGGACCGGGCGGGCGAGCGGTCAAGTCGTACCTGTTATGTGTATAATATTATTATAAACCTACATCGCACGCACGTGCAGCTTTTTTCTTTCGTTTTTACGGGTTTTTTTTTTTTTATTATTAATCTTACTACGCGGCTGTAAGTACGCGCGCGGAGCACATGATCGTGTGTGCTCGTGCAGTTGAGCCAGTCCCGCGTATATTATACTACTTTGGCTACTAATTTATTACCGTGCGCGCATAGGTGTAGAGCCTACCTACATAATATTATTATTATTTTAACGCACAACACAACATAATATGATATAATAATAATAATATGCAGATGCGGCCGATGTCTGTATAATTTTCGTAATTACCATTATTATTATTGTTATTATCCGAAAACGAATAATATAATAATAATATATATAGGCAACACTAC
The DNA here is from genome assembly GCA_036289425.1 of Rhopalosiphum nymphaeae. Classification (NCBI taxonomy): domain Eukaryota; kingdom Metazoa; phylum Arthropoda; class Insecta; order Hemiptera; family Aphididae; genus Rhopalosiphum; species Rhopalosiphum nymphaeae. The sequence continues at coordinate 7,932,574 of JAZAQC010000007.1, read as the reverse complement.
GTTATAATGTATAACGTGTTTGCCTGTAATATGTTATTATATTATTATAATTTTCCGTCTAGGCGGGTCCAGTGGAACATATTATACATATTGTACAAACAAATTTCGTCTGTCTGCGAAAGGAGCGCGCGCAACACCGCAGCGGGGCAGTGATGGATCTGAAGCTAATTTAAAAGGGGTGAATAGATGAACTATTATCATATAATAGGTACTTAAAAGGCCGAAACTTAAAACTAATTTTAGTGGTGGTGAGGTGGTCTAGATCACTATATACATAGTAATCATTATCCAATAGGTGGATACATAACATAATAAGTAAATATAATAATATTACGATTACCATCATCTAAGGTATATTGTTCTATGATATTCGATAATTTGTATTAATGAAATAGATGATCAAAAGACCGTATTTGATAACATTAAATAATTAAGTAATGGATAAGTTATTCAAAATCCATCATGAAAATTTAGTTAAAATTGTACTATTAAAAAAAATTCAAATGTGGCCAAATTCAATAATGCTTCGGAGTTGAAAATATATTAATATACCACTATAAATGTATGTACTGAAATACCATAATAACTGTTACCTAAATTAGTAAATTCATAACAGTGGACGCATATGAACACAATCACACTATTTTTAGTGTAAAGTCTACCAGGAAAAAAATGAGATGTCAACTTTTAATTATTATATATTATTATTAGGGCTGTAAATTTAGTGCATTAAAAAACCTTATGGATTCATTAAAATCTCTAAAAAAGAAGTATAAAATACATATTTATACATGTAACATGTAAATGATATCCCAAAAAAAATTAATTAACATTTTAATTTAAAATTATTCATAAATAAAACTAAATACTATAGTCGATATAAAAAAATGACAATTGTTTGAACAATACTTAAACTAATTTAATATTTTTATGTAGTATATCAAAAAAATTCAAACATTTAAATGTTTAGAACTGGTAATAATAATAAAATATGTAGGGCGTAGATATTTTATATGTCTTATATATGTATTCATTTTTTTAACTGTGATACAAATTGTAATTTTATAGGAACTTAAACTTCTATGAGTCGAATATAAATCTGAACGATGCCAGATTATAGGTAAGAAAACAAAACTGAATTCGACCTAATCATTAGTTTTTTATTCTGTACATCCGAATTGCATGCCAAAAAAATAAATATAAAACGAAATATCCAAATTGCATGCCATTTCTTAGAGGAGTCTGTATGAATTGCATGCCCTGCATAATTTTACTAAATAAAATAATTTAACTTACTTTTTCACTGCTTCAGTGGGCTTTTATTACGTTAAAATAACATATATATATAAATATTGGAGGTGTTGAATGTTGACACAGACGATACAGTAAATATTATTTTATTTATTTTGATGTCGGCAACATCATAGTATATACCTAATAACTTTTCTATAAATAAAATTCTATTAATTTCATTATTTTGAAATTGCATCATTACTGGACTTATAATTTTTTCCTTTTCGAATATTTCTTGACGTTTATTATTTAAATTTTAAATACGTATTTTTACATATATATCACACTGTAATCGCTTTAAAACATCAACTAATTGAAATATATTAGGACTAGTAGGACTTAAAGAGTAAGCCACGCTATTCACTCTGGAATGGAATGATTCATAAACATTAGTTGTACGCATTGTAGAATTAGAAAATCCGGCCCAAATAGATGGTGGTAATAAACGGTTAGTCATCAATTCATTACATTATACGATTCTAACAGTTACAAAATGCATGTATACGTGTGTATTATTGTTTGGTCGAATAGCCATGAATTGCCAAATTAGAAAGTTCAAAAAAAAGTTTAAGTTATGCACACATGTGCACGATAAATAAACTTCTAATTTGGTGGAGTCAACAATCGCCCTTATACCGGTATACTTTAATATAAATTATAAACAATTACATTGTGTTTACCATAATACAAGTATTATACTGATCATGCCAGTGTATCGGAAAATATTCATAACTATGAAATAATAATGAAATGTAAAAATTTGCTAGGTATATCAAACATTCAAACCTTTTAAAAGGCATGAGTTATATACTAAAATATAAATATTTCATTATTCATTAATGGTATATTTTTATCAAACAGAAACTCAAAGCATTACAATACTATAGTATTTACATCATGATATTTTTTTAAATTACTCGATTCGATTGTACTGTAATACAACTGCAGTACGTATACTTTACGTAGTACGTATTTCGGTGTTTCCGAATTGTACTTCGCTATTCGAGTACGTAACGGTAAGCCGTTCAACCAGTATTCGAGGAATCACTGGTATACCTCGTATGTTTTGTAATTTACTTTTGATTATAATAAATAATTGGGTTCCTACATTTCTTCTTACCAAGCTAATTTTACCTCCTGCCGCACACAAACAGGCAGTGCCACCCACGTTTGCTTCCTCTCTCCCGTCCCCACCCAAACCTAGATACTGCTGTGCGTGTACCAGCTATTACATATTTAGGTACTCATTTATAAATTATTATGCATACGTTGAAATAATATATCGCGTGGTACTCGTGTACATAGCTCCACGTATATGTACACATTTAAACAGTGAGGCATACGCACAGGTATAATCTGAAGGAGAGGGGGCAAAGATATCGTCTTGCCCACTGATCTAAGCCCCAATTTATTAAATAATATTACGATGTTTGAACTTGAATATTATTTTTCTGTGTACAATTTATAATATACACCGATTATTAATTTGTCATTAAGCTTTCATAAGTAGGTACACTTAACGTTTGGTTCGTTAAAACATGGATAGTATATACATTTTCACTTACTTTTACAACTTTTAAAAAAACTTCAAGGGCTGCTTTATTATGCCTATTTATATAAAACCAAGTTCTATAAAATAAAATTTCTTAAGATATCAAGTTTTTAGATTCTAAACGGAGTGATGAATGTGTTGATGTTACAATGATGTGTGTTATTTTTTTATGTATTTATTTTTATTTTTGTGTCTGTCACAACGTTTTGGAATTCAAAATAATGCTTTGATTTTTGACTTCAGTTCCTTTTTGAAAAGGAAAATTCATCTAGATGGTACCTTGGGGAGTTAAAAGTAAAAAAAAAAAATCAGTAGTTTTTAAAAGTGTCAGGAAAAACCCTAAAAAAGTAACGGAAAAACGGGAATTTTTCACATAATCAGTTTTTGACAAAATCGATCATTTTTAAAACTGAGTTATATATTCTAACTCAAATTTGAATTGCATATATTTGTTTTATTGTATTACTTAAATCCTTATTTGTACGAATTTTATCAAATTATCTATGGTATTAATCGCTTTTATTACGATTATATACTGAGTACGATAAGTATGCAGAAAAGTTAATGTCTGTGCCATTAAATTAAGCACAACATTGTTTGTATACTTTATTCGATATGATACTCTAGAACTTTTCTCCAAATTGATTGTTGAAAATGAAAAAAAAAAAATTAAATTTCGCCATTGTTATAGTTCTGATCACTTATTTTAATATTTTACTTATCTTTCATTTACTTTTCATCTTAATTTAAAAAAAAATTATTTTTATAAGAATTTATTACACTATATTATTGGACTTAGTTTAAATTCCTAAATAATATTTTACATATTGTATAGATTTATAATTGGTATTTTTTACTCATGCCATATGCTTAGATAGATACAATAGGTAAAACTGGATATGGAACAATTGAGTCTAAAAACAAGTTTTTGTTTAGAGTCAGTGTAATATTTACGCTCCTTATATTTTAGGGTCAGTATACCAATATTGCACTTGTATTTAAATTTGCCTACTTTCGGATATGAAAATATTGTTGTTTAATCTAATTTCATCAACATCTACAAAACAATCCACATACTAAAATGCTTGAAAATTAAAAACTTATTTATTAATCAATTGATTACTAGTTCAAATGACTGGTTATAATACGTATATTTTATAACAGTATCGAGAATTTTATGAAACGTTATTATTATAACGCACATTTGATCATGCAAGATCATGTAACTTGTTAAATGTGAAAAAAATCAATTAATGTATTCATTTATTGTACAATTACATAATTAACCAATAAGTTTATTTCTTAGATATTGTAAATTGTTTTGAGTGCAATCGGTCTATATCGATTCTAAAATGTATAAAGCGTAACTGGTCTTCGACCTTAAAATGTATAGCACGCAATTGGTCTATCGACTCTAAAATATTTAGAACGCAATTGGCATGTAAAGAAAGTAATTTTAAGCACAATTGGTAAACTGCCATAAAAATATCTATTATATTTTGCCTTCTCATAAAAAATAAAAACATAAGGTACGAGTTACGACACCGCGGGCGTACCGATACTGTAACAATTACTGTTTATTTGAAGTTGGTGAATCATTTAATGCATTTTATTAAAGCTGTTGAAGCATCCGAATGTTGCGTTAAAAAAAAAAAAAAATTATGAGGATAAAAAATTTAAATTAAATATCGTGTCATGCGTCATGCGATGACCCGCCGATTTCCAAACGCGAAATCCGAACGTCCCTGTTATGTCGGTTATATGATATTATTCGTATATTTGTGGGTAGGTACCTAAAACACTGCACAGACGTAGGTACCAATTATTATTAGGTATTATTATTGTTGTTTGAGATTTTCGAATGCGTTTTGTTCCCGGTCGTTGCGCAGAGATCGGTAAATATATCAACAGCGATGCTTACCCAACCCGCTGGATCGTTTTACTTAAATTACACGTTACACACTCGAACAACTGTTGAAGTCTGTGTGTGTGTGTTCATAAACGGTCGGTATTTCTCGCGTTTTTTTTATCTCATTTTCGACAAAAAGCACGCACGCCGATTCACGAGAACACGTGTTCGATCGCCTCGGACAATACGAAAACGACGTACCGCGTACCTATATAATTATTACATTATACACATTAGACGAAAGGTATTTATTATTATTATTATTATTATTATTTTTTATTCGTTTTTTCCCCTTCAATTCCATTTCACACGATGCAAGAGCGCGTATGTATACGGGCATGTATGTATAATACTAATATACAATGATACCAAAAAAAGTAATTTATAAACGAGGCTTGTTATAACAAAACAAAACCATATTATTATGTATAATAATATCGATTGACACGATTTCGACGATTTATTTTTTCCGATATGATATGTTATTATTATATTGTTTTTAAATTAAACGATATAGATATTCGATTGTAATAATTATACTGCATAAACGAAAAATTTTATAAATTAATTTTTAAAAAATAATTTTTCTTAATGAGGTCATCTATGTTTAACATTGCTTATGAAATTCAATCTGTATAATAAAATAAACGTATAGGTACATAATTATACACGAGTAACCTATATATATGTAATTATGTATTTATATATATACATATATTTATAATCAATGTACACCGAATGAAGAAAAATTCTATATATATATATATATATATATATATATAATATAGGTATTCATGTTAATAAAATTTATCACAAATCAGTAATGATTATATATTTGTTCGTATATTCATTATCCGTTATAACTTGTAGGTACCTACTATAAACAAATAATTATTAGCAATATTATAATAATAAAGTGGTGGAGGCTCTAGAGGGTCATTAGCCTCTTTAATTTATTCAATTATTATTAACATCTCATTATAAGCTTATCATAGATAATATATTTTCTCACTTGTTATGTATATGGTATATCATTGTACCTATATTATAACGTTAAACCAGTTAAATTTCTTAGAAGTTTAGTTGCATTAGTTCAATGTGATCTTCGGTTAAAAAAAAACTATCCATCAAATGTTAAATGAAAAAAAGAATATTTAACAAGTAAAAATATACTAACATCAATCGATACATTGTATCACAATTTAAAGATGGGAATGCAATATAGGTATATAATATATCTTGTTTTTTGACTCTTTGTTTTGGCGTGTCATACGGCTTACCCGTTTCCGCCTAAAAAAGTTTAATAATTGATGATTTTAATTTTTAAGTAATGTAAATTATAACATTGTTATATATTAAATTATTTTAATGTAACATGGAATAATGCTCTGCAATTCGTAAGTAATCGCAAAGACTGTATACTAGTATACCTTCAAGATATTTGTAATAAAGATTTTACTATTCAATATTTCTAAAGTACCAACTCAAAATCATTAAAATTTGTCAGATGTTGTAATTTTTTTAAAAATGTCTATTTAATTATGTATATTATTTGACTTATGCGTTATTATTACTTGTTATATTAATTTTTTTAATCTTTCACAGAATGCATTTTGGTTGAAACAAAAATTGTGTATCGTGTTTTATGAAAAAGAGCTATGTGTACATTTTTATAGATAATTAGTTTTTTTGCGGAAAAATATCATGCTCATTATAAGAATCCCTACTTACCTACTAGTTTAAATTTTATGTATATACTTAAAAACACAAAGAAACCACATATTAGATAGTAAAATCGAACTAAATATCTAAATATTATTTGTATTTTGTTCAAAAAAATAACAAAAATTATGGTTTTGACCATAACGATCAATTTAATTTTCACTTCAGACAAAGGATTTGTTACGTATAATTTATTATTTTTATCAAACAAATGCCAATTACTGCGAAACGACTATCTTAGATAAGCCATATTGTCACAGAGTAGGACATTTATACGATATACATATTGTATGAACAGTTTATATACATATTATATTATATTATACTACCTATAACTATTTAAACATTTTGGAACACGATAACTGATTTATGTATATATATATATATATATATAAATATATATGGTGTATATTTATCTGTAGTTCCTCATATCAGATATATCATTTGAAACCTTATATAGGTAAATATATAGCAACAGTAAATAATATGTGACTTACCATTACTGCAGTGATCCATACAATGGTACATATATGTATATTGTATTTTTTAGTAATGTTGATTGACATCACATTTTGTATATGTATTTATTTCATTATAGGTATAGATAAATAAATTTAAAATGTATAATAATATACTATAAATAAAAATAATAACAACAAAAAAAAAAATGAAATGAAATAATATACTTTATATCGGTGTAGTTTGTAAAGCAATATTCATTTTGTATACAATAATTAAAAATATAATTTTTTATTTTAGATTCTTAGTAAATCGATGAATGTAATTTGATTTTGCAATCAATTTACTTTTTTATTCTAGTTTTTCCTTACACGATTTGGCAGAAAAAAAATGACTCGATATTAAACTTTAGGGTAGTTTTCGGTAGCAAATTGGTTCTATTTATAGTAATCCGGAAACACTTTAAACGATATCGATAAAGCGGAAATATTTACATCACAATAAAAGGTTTGACATAATGGATTTTTTTTTTGTTATAATTAAAAATTAATAACTGTAGATAGATACTACGAATTTTCATAAAATATTTATTTTAATATTTTATAATTTTATATATACCTACATAACATAACTTTTAAAATATTTTCAAAAATATTTAAGTATAGAAACTTTTTATTTTAAATTATTTTATAACACTCATTACTAAAAGTGAATATTAACTATGGTTATTGTTAAAACTAAGTTAAAAAGTTAATTTTTTCTTAACTTAGTTAATTTTCAAATTACCTTAATTAGGTACTTAACTATTTAAAGAATCCTTTCTAACAATTTGGTTCTTTCCTTATTACAGTTAATTTGAAATATAAATAATTACGTTAAGTTAACATCATGTTAACCTATTATATTATTTTTCAAACTATTTAATTTTTTTCTATACTTTATTATCTTTTTATAATGATTTTAAAACAATACGAATAAACAAATCAATATTCCTTGATTAAATAATATTTAGTTGAAATAAACATTTAATTGCCTAAATCAGTAAATGTATAGTTTGCAATGAAAAAAGAATAGTAACGGATGTATTTTTAACAAAATATTAAATTTTTAATTAAAAAACAAAAATTTGTTTATCACTATAATAATATGTGTGACCCAGCTACCTAGGCGCTAGTTAATTAAAACTAATTAAACTTCATTCATAACCGAGTTGTTTATATCAATTTCATACTTTTATAGTTAAATATATAGTTTGTTAGCTATTACATTATACATAGTTTAACGTTGTATGATGTTGAATTTTGCTCGTTATTTAGGTACTGCACAACAGAATGACTTATTCGTTTTTTCTTTTCCATATTTATATAATAGTGATTCCAAACTCGTCTCTATGTTACTCAATAATAAATAGTGACATCACTATACCGCGGTATTCACTTATCAGTATGAAATACACCATGTAAAAAAATTAAAACATTTTACAATTATAAATTAATTTGTGTAATAGCATGCATAAAGTAAACAAATATATCTTCCAAGTTAATGTGTGACCCACACCATTAAACACTTACTTTAATACTGCAGTAGAGCGTAATAATGTCATTAACACAGAATAGACTATCAAGTGATTATTACCAGTTGTCTAAACAGTATAGTTTTTCGACTGTAACTATAAAGTAAATTTAATAAGAACAGTTATAATAAAACGTATGTTACATAATATTAAACCCTAAGTGCTTGTTAAATATAGTGCACAATATATTTAACTCGAAAATAGCACTTAGTCCGTAAGTCATCATACATTGGGTGATTCGCCAAGCACGCTCATCCCTTTTTCCTCTTCATTAATGCAGTTTATAATTTTGATTTTTTAAATATTGTATACTTTAAATTCTTGAGATTTTTTTACTAATTAAAGAGTGTCATGTATTTTAAATGATAACCTCCCTCTTTTCTACTGTAAACTGTAAATTATTTGTGGAAAATTTTTTTCAACATTTATCAAGATTAAATTTAAATGAGTAGTATTAGTGGTCATAAGGATAATTGGTAATTCATTTTAGTTATTAATATTAATCTATTAATACATTTATAATTTATTAAAATGATTTAAGCATACTAAATATTAAATTCTAAATTACATTTAGTTAATATTTAACATCATTTTTAAGGACCATTTTTATATCCGTAGTATTAACATTTTAATAACGAAAAACCAATCATTAGAATTTTGAATTAGGTAAATCAAAATTTTCAAAAAAAATTATTCATTAATAATAATTTAAAGTAAAAGGAAGTTCTTTTTGAAAAATAATAGTTTATAATGTTTGTGTTAACATAGGAAACTCCTTAATTATTAAAATCTCAAGGATTTGAAAATATATTATATTGTCTTTGAGTATACTTAAAAATTTCAAGGATCAGAATTTTAACAAATTAATTTTTAAGAACGAGGGTGACCTTGCTTGGGAAACATCTTATGCGTGTACTTTATACAATGTTTTCGAATTTATGGTAAAAATTAAAAAATAAAGAAAATATAGAAATGGTTTTAATATTTTTATAGAAACCCATCGAAACCAAATGAAATTGGCATCGTGTTCGATCAAATTTATATATCCATTATATATTGGTGGTCTATTGAATTGTGTATTAAATAATATTATTTATCAATTCAATATAAATGACCGGAAATTCATACCAATATATGAGTGTACACAATAGTAATTGGTTCGAAACGTATTGGCCACAAATTATGTCTCTGTGCCAGCAATGAGCAGCTGTTTGGGTGAAGTTTCTTCGGAGAACCTAATAGAATCCGCAATTTAGACCTGTCACTTATGGCATCGGTGTCCGATTACCGACCGTAGAGATGATGTAGAGGGTACTTATAAGCCGTCGCATGTGCTGATTTTGGATCGCTCCGTAGAAATATGTTCCGTCCAGCGGCGAAGGGACATGCACATATTGCACACGTGCATATTATTATATATAATTCAAAAACCTAAATACCCATGTTGTGCGTACATATCATATAGTCACTCTTTGAACATTTATAATTCTACATGTGTATATATATAATGTATTAATTTGCGAGCAGAGTCTGTATACCACATTGAACATATATTACATTTGTGAGGATGCGTCGGCGCACAATCAATGTTTTTTCTTTTTTGATCTTATAAGTGTAAATTACACTGTGTAACAAACGAATTTTCGTCCAGCATATATTATTATATAGCCGACCTCGTGTCGTTACCTTTGATATTATAGTGATACAGGCTTGCTGTAAGACTTTAAGTGAGGCACATTATATTTATACATTATGCATTTGTGAGTTGTTACTTTGTACGATATTTCAATTTTTGTGCAAGTTCTTGAGTATATGTATGCTAAATATTACAATTATTTCAAATTTTTCATATTATACAGCAGAAAAATAAAATCGAAATATCGTAAAAACCAACTTATACCTATTTACAGATATATTATTATGTATAATAATTGGGAACAATAAGATACTACGGAAACATTTGAAAATCCCTTTTTTACAGAGTCCCAGATAACGTATGGAAAAATTGGAGAATATTAAAGTAAAACGCTTAAAAACAGCCTGAAGTTTTCGGAATACTAAGTTATCTTTATTTACGAAATACTTTTAAGGTTTTTGGCCAAACTGTTTCCTCAGTAATAGATGATCTCTAAAAAATATTCTTATCATTAGTTATAAAATTTATAAAACTGACATGTGCAATACCCGCTTGCTCATATAATTTATCACGAAATGTTAGAATTTAAAATCTAATCCTTCAACTTCAATATTATGAAACTTGACAGTGATATTTTTAATAATACATAACACAATTTAATTTTGTATCATCACCTTTATTATGTAGGGCAAATGCCAGTTATGATGGTACATTAGTACATTACTGAATATTGAGTGTAGCTACAAGACATTCTTAGGGCAATACTCATAACCTCATAGATAATGTTATTATAAATATAATATTTTATAAATTTAAATACAAGGCAACTCTTTAAAAACTTTCGGATATGCCACTGACAATAGATACTGTTTAAAAAAAATGTTTATCACTTAGGCAATTGTGATTTTAAACCAATAATTAGTAGAAAGTTAGTTTATATAAGTATACTTCTTAATATCCGATTACTTTTTTGAATACATGTTGTATTTATGAATTTTTTATATTCTTTTGTTGGTTATACAGGAAATATATTTTTGGATTTTATGTAAGAATTAAAATCTAAAATATTAAGAAAATATCCAAAAACCGAAAATATTATTTTCAATTCTGTATAGGTATACATTCAATTTTAAACATTAAATAGTATTACATATATTTACATTCATATTATAGTACCTAGGTAGTAGAATAGCTAATAAATTCAAATCTTTTGACAAAATTTAAATCGCGGGCCATTGGTAGAATATACCTGTAGTAGAATCTTCCTATTTAGTAGTTTACACTGGTAAATTAGTAGGTTTAATCAAGAGTATTTGAAATATTTTATAATTTAAGTGATTTTATTATCTCTCTCATACGTTTATTATTGTACCTATGCATATCCATATGACCTTCCATGTACATAATAAATTGCTAATATTTCAAATTGTCTGCTCTGACAACCTTAATAATTATGTTGCATGTTAGAAATATATACCTTCAGAATAACAGAATAAATAAACACCCAATCAAAATACATTATTTTCCGATTTCAATCACGCCGAATAATAAAAAACACATGTACCTAATAATAGCTGTAAAACGCTCGTCGCGTTATCGCGGAATAATATTTGTATCAACATATGGTTTAATTAATTTTTTCCCCGATAGTACCTGTATGATATTATAAAGCATCATCATTATTATTATTATTATTATTATTATTATTATTATTTATATTATTTATGGTAGGCATATTAATATGAATATATAAATTATATTATACGATGATTATAATTATTAACCTATCCGTAATAAATTTACGTAGCTATATAGGTACCTACGCGTACATCCGTTGATATAATAAGCGATTTTTTTTCTTCCTTTCTTTTTTTTTTTTAATTTCGTTATCACCAAGCTCGGCGCACGAGATGATCGAACTAATTTATTCGGGCAGAACCTGATTCTGCCGGTTTGTCCCTTTAGGCAACATGATTCTTTGTACACCAGTGCGCGGTGCACGTCAAAGGAAATACGGTTTTTAAACGAAATAGAACACGATTCTACGAAAAAAACGGGTGCAACGTTGCCAAATGAAATATTACATGTTTTATTGTTTGCCAAACACGTGACGGTCAAGCGTATTATATATTATACATAATATGTTATTAGTTATATTATGACGTGTATAAGTGTGCGCCTAGCCTATACTCCGTTTAATGGTTTTATAGTTGTTGTTCGTTTTATTTTAACATCCCCAAAAGTGAGAGGAAAAATTGTAGGAAAAAAAAAATCAAAAATACGCTGTCGGTTCACCTCGGTCGGCGGCATGCTTTTATATATTATTATAATTGGGTACGCGCCTATTAATATTATTGTGTTGAAGTCGCCTAGCTGCTGCTCGATACAGCATGCACTGCAGTCGTACAACACAGTTCGTATAATTATTTTTCTTGTCGTCGTCGTTATATAACAATAATATCATAATGACATATTAAAATGTTAAAGGAAAAAAAATATAGATGTTTCGCGGTATATATATATATGTACGTATATACAGGCAGGTATCTATTATATTGAAGTGATAAGTGATATTTTTACCTCTCGTCAGACATTATACGTAGTATATAACGTCTTCGGTTATTTTTATTTACTTTTCTGTTGCTATTTGATTTCTGTGTACGGTTTTAACATTTTTTTTATCTTCTCCCTATACCTATACAGAATAATATAATATTAATATTTAATGTATATACTATATGCTCTTACACTATTATGGTTTCGTCTCGGTTTCATTATTTGTTTGACAAATGTACATATTTGTAGTTTTATCAACTCGCCTGTCGTTGTATTAAAATATGTTGATATACACGGATACGTATAGGAACATGCGTAGTTAAATAATGTAACATCACATTATTGACAGGGAAAACATAATAATGTTATGTAGCTTCATATAATAATAAATTATTATTATAATTTGGTATCCGTTCACAAAACGGTCTATACTTAGTCGGACAACGATAGTTCTCTTAAACGAAAAAAAAAAATAAAAAAATATATAGGGTTGAAAACGCGACATTTTACTGAAGTTAAATAATTTATCACTATGTGCAAGATACATACATATTATATACCCAAAAGCATGCTCACCCTTATATTTTCTCTGTATAATAACGAATTTATTATACGATTCTAATTTTCGGAGCTTTTAAACATATTATTTAAGGAACATATCTTCAAATGCGTGTGTACCCATTCTTAAAATGTTTAAGGAATGCCATAAATGGCAAAACAAACTTTGTTTGTTTTCCTTAAATGAGCCCACGACTTACAACTATTTAAAATTATTAAAGAGATGATACTTTTTCAAAATGTTTGTGCGCTTAAATTGAAATTTGAACGAATAATTTCCGAGTTATTAAACTTTAAGTACCAAAGATAAATGTAGTCAATGATTATAGGTTTAAAATATATAGCGAAGCTTAAAACTATTTTAAAATTATAGTTATTAATTAAAAATTGTCCAAGTGTAATAAGTACTATTTACAAATTCCTACGACATATACAATATTATTATGTTTATTGCTTAATATTGTAACTATTTGATATACTAATTTGATATAAAACCAATATTTAGGACTTGATACATAAACCTTAATAACTCTTAACATAACTACTAGTTTGAATTTTTATTAATAGGGGCATTATCATTTTTGAAAAAAAATCATCAGATTATCAATTTATATGATAACACGGTGGTTCTGATTCAAGAAAATAGATGTATTCTACCTTAAATGGTGAAAAGATTGAATTATTTTAAAATTAGGACTTTTAGTACATATTTTCAAAATTCAAAATTTAAATAATAATTGCAATGTAACAAATAGGATAAAATAAGGGAGATTAGCATGCTTGATGAAACTCCTTGTATAAACAGTTAGTTGTCGTTTCAGCTGGTGAGCCACGCAGAGACCGGATATAATGTCGTTATAATATATAATGTTTGAAAACGATAAAGATTAAAAGATGTAACAATATTATACACGAACTTAACACTCCGTGTTGAATAATAAAACGATGCAATAGGACCAAAATAATTGTTATTATTATTATAAACACGATTAAAAGCATGGGATCCTTTTTTTGTAAAAATATTTTTGGAGCAGCAAAAGTGCTCTGAAAGTTTTATGCAATGATTAATTATCCTGGATAATTTGGATATTAACTAAATATGTTTTGATATACCCACAAAGTTTTAAGAAAATAGCAAAAAGACTGCATGTGATGCGTACACAGTATATGATATGAAAATTTATAAGCAAACATACCCATTTCAATATAACCATAATACTAATTATAGATATAATTATTTAATGTTACTTGTTGTTGTAATGTTGTTTATATTTAACAGATGATTCTAATATATTTTAAATAAAAAAAAATGTATATTAGTATTTCTTTAGAACAATATTTTACTAATAGCTTCAAGGCTTCAAAGTTTCAAGTAAAAAAATTGTTATTCCTTATGGTTATCACTTACCACCTGCACTTCAAATAAGAGTAGGTAAATGGGTACCGCTTTTCTGTACATTGGCTATCGGGTGGGTCACTATTACAGATTTTTTAAATTTTAATTCAATAATATATCATTGTATACGAAAAGCGATTCTGTGCAGAAACGGTCTATCAGCCTATATCACTATAAGTTATGTTTTATCGATATAGCTATTGAAGTAATTTAATATATTTTATTCAATATAACAAAAATATTACATTTATTATATTATAAGTATTTAATTATTATAATAATACATATTTATACCATATTATATATCAACGTATAAAACACAAAATGTAATAACATCTTTCTGTAAATATCGTAATATGGTAAAAATACATCCATAGTATCTCATAATAGATAATATTTTAAAATAAATCAAAAATATTATACATATATTAAAATTCATAATAATGTAAAATACATAAAAGTTTAACTAATGTTTTTAAATTATATCAAAATAATCAAAAAATCGTTATTTATCGTTTAAATATTGGTCAAAATTGGAATTTTATTTTTTTATTATGGAAAAATAATTGTCTCAATACATTTTTTAGATTTATAGTTTTATTATAAACTGCTTATCAAGAATCTTATTAAATTTTTAAAATTTTGATACGGAAAGAAAAGTTCTTATACATTTTTAATTACAAAATGTGAATAATTGTAAGTATTATAATTTTTAATTGATAAATCAAAAAATGATGAGGACTTTTGTATTAAATTCGCAAGCATTTTTATGCAGCAAATCATTTTTAATCAAAATTTATAAGAAAAAAACATAAAAAAATAGAAAATTCCTTTTGCATATAAATAGCCTAAAAAAAAATCGAAATATTTTGAAAATGTTATCATAAATAAAAAATGATATAAACATTTAATGAAAATTTCAAATATCTAATATCTATGATTATTCATTTTCGAATTTCATCAAAAATACAGAATAAATTTTATTAATTGATTTGCGTAATAATTCCTGTTTTAACTTAATTTTTTATTTGTTTTTCCCGATTGTACAATTCGATTCAATTTTGTACTTAAAATCACCCAATTTGTTAAAATCGAAGCATTTTATCGACAACTAAAGATGTATACTCAATACTTATCCAGTCATCCACAAAAAATAAACAGAGTTAAATTAATACATTTATCTCTCTACTCAGAGTTTCTAATAAAAAAATGATTTCCAGTTTGAGCCTTATTTGATGGTAAGTGTATACTGTTATTGTATAGGCCATGTATGTATTCATGTCTATTAAGTAAAAAGTACTAAATTATATTTTTAAATATTATATATATATGTGTGTGTAATTTAGTTTGAAACACAAAATATTCAAATAAAATATTATCTACTACAGTATATTTTTTAGTAATAATCTTAAAATCATAAAATATATAAAATATTATATAATAGTAAATAATAACAAGATATACGTACATAACACTTTTTTAACATCTCGATCCAATAACCGTTCTGCAGCACAGTTTACTATAAGTCAAATATTATGTATAATATTATAATAACTGTATATATAAATTATTAAACTTGAAAATTAAAATATTTATAGACATTAATGATTTCAATTTATAAGTACTATTATTTTGGATTTGTGATTAAAGATTTTTGAAGAATTCAAGTATGTATTATATATAATGTGATTTTTTTATCAGATCCAATGTGGACAATTAATATTTTTATTTGAACAAGTATTATATAACGATTTCCGGAATTTCCTCTTTGTAAAATTTAACATATTTACATAAAAATTCGTTGAATTGATTTTTTTTTTTTTTTATGCACATATTTATAATTTATTTATACAATATATTAATGAACGAATGGTTTATTTTTTCTCGGTATTTTAAATATTTTAACTTCAGATGAGCACACTATTGCATTAATTATAATGAAAAAATACATCATACAATATTTACAAGTATTGTATAATATTAAATATATTCATAATTTTTTTTTTTTTAAATACCGATGCATTATGATTATTTCACAAATTGGTATTTAGAACTATACACGTTATTAAGTTATGATTAAAACGAAGATTTTTATTTTTAATACATAATAAAAAATGTGTATTATTATTGTTATATTTTTTTATATCAATTTTATCATTTTAAACAGTAATTAAACTTTCTTGTTCATAATTTGTTAAAAAAATGTAACCATTTTGTGATGTAAATTAAGTAACTATAATCATGTTTTGAAATCATTATTTTTATATCTTATAAGTTATTAATAATATTTAAATAATCAATGTAATTATGTACATTTTAATTTTTACTATTGCTTCACTTTTTTAAAAATTATTTTTTTCATTTTTTCCATATTTTTACTATACTTATTATAATATATGACATATTGCGTTACGGTTTAACGCATACAAATTGGTGCTCTAGAGTCTAGACTCACGATATTCTTCATATATGCATTGTATAATATTTAAAATTATAAATCAATATTTTATTACATTTCGTTTTGGATTACAAATAAGTTATAAGAAAATTTGATTATGATGTATACTAAAATACTACAAATCATGCATGTAAATTATATTCTTTTGCAGTAACGTACTATATAATACTATAATATAATATATATTACTACTATTTTACTGTTAGATATAATATCGTATAACAGAAATATTTATGAAGTTATACGTTTTTCCGTCAATTTAAATAAAAAATGTTATAGTTTTTGGATTCGAATCATAATAATAAGGGATGTACCGATTTTATATTGATACGTACGTGTGTTTTTAGTGAAATTATCGATTTTTCGGTTATCTGAACGGGAAAGTACACTAAATGTTTCATCAAAAAAAGATGGTATTTCTCGTATTAAAATTCTTCAGTATTTTATTAAAAAAAAAACTGCCAAAGGAATGTCGATTAGATTATTTTGTATATTATATTCTTAACATTAATTAACATCAATTTGTTTGTGTTTATTTTAATAGAAGTTGTAACATTTTGTTTGAAGGAGCCATAAAGTTTTAATTTAATGTTAAATTCAACCCGTTTGAACTACGTATTATTCATATAAATATCTCGACAATCATCTCGGCATAATATTCATTTTCTTTACGAAACATAAACTGTATAAAGTATGCAGAAATGGACCTATAGTTCAGAATGTTTATTATTTAAATGTTATTGTATTTTATCATTGTCACGTATTCAAATAATATTACATACTAATACACTATACTATTCGGGGACAATACAAGTGGTGCGAGATGAGTTTCCGACACAATAATGTTATTTTAACATCAGCAAAATAATCAGTTTTCTTCATCCAAAATGTTTTGCTTAACCTTGGGCTCAGAACCAAAATGTGCAAATATCCTAAAACATTATATTTTTCGACAGAACAACAATTTTAAATACCAACGCATTATTTTGCAATAAATAGTTTTGAATGATTAATCGAATCCGAAACCTAACCAAGTCTTGAAATTTGTTTTCTGTTTAAAGCATAACTACTTAACTTGAAAAATAATTGATAATGTAAATGAATGACCAAAAAGTTCTACAGAAAGAATCCTTCGATTGTTGAGAGAATATCGTACCCGCATATTGTTACCGCATTACTAATACATTATGCATGTCATAGCAATTTTATGTTCGGAAGAAACTATTTATTATGTTATTTTTAATGTTATAGTAAATTTACATATTATAAAATTTAAGGATATTAACTGAGGCCACTTATATTTTTTTTTTTTAAAGTTTTAAATACACAAGTGTATCTTTTTGTTAAACAATAAAACAAAAAATATGCTTTAATTTTTATGTTTAATGATTATTTATGCATATTTTTTCTCTTTTTAAAGAGAATACAAGTGGAATATGTTTGTCTTTTTACTTTTTAGAGATAATTTTTAGCATTATATTACTACTACTTTTTTTTTAAATTACAAATTCGGACCCTAATTATTTTTTTTTTTTGCATAGTTTATTATATTAATAGGTTCATAGACTTATAACTCTGGGAATTCTTGCTTTACATTATAATATGGGTAGTTGAGTTCAATATATGAATGTCAAATTTGTAAATTATACTGATTTAGTACGTTTTAGTTTTGGATAATTTTTTGAATTATGAATCTACATAGTTTTTTGTTAGTTTGAAATACAAATCATTGCAGATAACTAAACCATTATGCCAAAAAAATTGGTTTTTAAAATAATCGATTGTCTAATGACCTTTATACAAAATAATTATATGTAACACATCCATAACTGGCTATTGCAATTAATTTTTATCATAGTGTGAAATGTATTGTACAAAATATCGCGTTTATTATATTTTATTAGTTATTATTTAAATATTCAGTCCAAAGTTATTTTTCACATTTGGCGAATATTATATAGGTTTACTATTATTATGGCATTATTATCATTTGTCATATTTCGTTGATAAATCGAGAGTTGTCAACGTGTTTCTCTCACTTCTGCATTATTCATAACCATAATAATATAAAATGCCTGTTCTACGAGTCAGACGGACACGGGAACACAACATCAATTTAAAAACGAAATTGTCACCGTAAGTGATTTTCACTGTATTTACCCATTACCCACAATATTATTATTATTATTATTATTTGTACGTTTCGAAATTTCGGTATAATAATTATTATATGATAAATTTCGATGAATGGCGTTAACGACGGCATTGCTTTATCTCGCGTGACAATTAACGTATATCGACTACGATGAAATGACATAAATTATTCACGTTATATATTCATCTTGTACAGGCTAACTATACGTATATACTATACGCATTTAATCTATACGTGTAGTCCGGTGAGATAATTATTTATTTATTTTAATTTATTAGTCTGTCTTCTCTTTAATATATTTTTCTAATTGAACGGATTAACTACCGTCCACCGTGTTAGGTATTAAAACCCGAATACGGTCGAAAAAAAATTTCTTCTCGTAACGGCCACCATAGTTTATTTATTTCAAGTAGGTACGCGCTCGAAAAATACACCTACCTGATTTTAACCTAGTTAAAATCACTTATTTCTCCGACCACAATAATAATTACTGTTGAGGAGAAACAAAACCTTATAATATGTTTTTACCGATCGGTGTAATTTCATTCGACTTGGACCTCACACTATAACGCTACGAAGGTAAGTGGTATGTCATCATCATAATATATAAACCCACTAATATTTTTATATATTTACGATTTAAATAAGTGAAAATTACCAAAGTAAAAATATTTCTATTAATGGTATCGCATAAACATATTTTTTTTTATGATTAGAGGGCATGGAAGATAAATAATTTTATCGCATGTGCTAGCCAAGTTGTTGATTAATAAACTATTCTGATAATTACTATTTGCCGGAGGCCATTGATTTAACAAGTATACGTCATACACACTATACAGGTAGGTACACACTCAATACACGATTTATTACATTTGCATAATATAATATGAATCGAGCCCTAGCCATGATCTATTTGCTACTAGTTAATACTCTATATAGCTGCACAAGTTAACGATTGACGTTCACGGGGTCATGCACTAAGCATGTTCACCCATATCACACCCGAAATTTTTTCTTTTAATAATGAATATATTCAAATTCTAATGTCTTTAAGTGCCTATACCTATACTCAAAGACCATAAATTAATAGTTTTAATATATTTGTTTATGCGATTATTAACGCATTAATATATAATTTCTATTTTATTTTTCTAAACGAAAACCACCCTTGATTATTGTAAATTATTAAAGAGATGATTTTTTTTGAAATTTGTATTGTATATATTAAAAATAATAGTTTCTGAATTATTACATTTCAATTATGTATTTAAGGTCGATAGTTCACAATAATAGCACCTAACTGGTATGCATATTTAATTCTAGTTCTTTTTGTACTCCAGCAATTTTTAAAAATTATACAATTTTAATAAACTGATGTTAATTATTATAATTGTAAAATAATAATATCTACCATATATTTTATATTAAAATAGTTTAATAATAATCAGTAAATTTTTATTCAACATTTAACTTAGACCAAAATTATCAAAATATCTTACTATGATTAAACGCAATTTTCACTAAAAAAAGGTAATTGTCATTATTTATTTTGTTTACAAATCTTAACGTTTTAATAAATGTATATTAATAAAGGAATTTTATTAAACTTTTTTTCATGCTAAAAAGACTTAATTTCCATTCTACTGCATTGGTTGATTTAATTACATGATATATCATTTATGATTTTTAAAAAAGGATTTAGATTCCTCTCTTACTCGTCTAAAAAAAGTTTTTACTGTCATAGGATAGATATTTATTAAATGGTATAAGACTCTAAGTATTATTAAACAATAAATGCGCAAGTGGTTGGTTTCATGATTAATATATAATGTGTCTTATATAATATACATATTACATGTATTATAAGATTCGCTCTTGTCTGCATTGCGTTGCATTGAAAAAATAGAACATAATACCTACCTAAGTATAGTGTATTCGCGTGTTTTGTACTTTCATATGTACATAAATTATGTAGGCACCCGCAGTGTGTATGTACTTTTTCCCTACAATATTATGAAACAAAAATGTTTACATATAATTATGTAGTGTATGTACCCACAAGTGCAATAATTAGCATTTAGACAATGTTCACCATATTTGTTTTGTGAATAACTTTTTTTCAAAAATACATATTTAAAATATGATTGCCAAACATTTTCGTTATTAGAGATACTGCATAATTATTAACACTCAAAATATATTTTTAGTTTACTTGACAAGAAAAAACTCATAATAATTGATATTCAATGGTAGAGATTCATAAAGTTGATTTCATTAAATATTTTAAAAGTTTAATTATTAATCTCCATTGAGTATATTCAAATAGTAATTTTTAAGTTTTGTAAGTTTGACGAGTAATGATTAGATGGATATAATAAAATACCAAATACGATAAGTGCCATCCATCTCCACTGTTACGATTCAAACTGTTTTCATTGATAAAAATCACGAAAAGAGAATAGAAAAAGTTAAAACGCGAAAGAATAACTATTAACGAAAAATCGATGTGAATAAATCAGCTTGTAGGTGAGATAAACTTAGTGTTCACCTGAACTAAGTCGCACGCACTCATTATGTCTGATTTCTATAAAAGGTCAAAAAATAATGATTTTGATAATATGTTACGGAAGAGGAAATCAATAGAAATTTGATGTAAACGTTTTAGTTTCATAAGTGCCATATTAGTGTATATTTTATAATTAACGTTTTGTGTCGATTACTGATCATAAGAATATTAAACTATGTATACATAACACTCGACTGGTATAACACAAAATATTATGAGGTGCCTACACTTTAAAAACGCTGAGTATAAACGAATTCAAATATTTTAGTAATTTTAACTTAAATTTATAATAATTTATTTGTTTTTTATTGATATTAACTTACAAAATAACAAGTTACTTTCAATAAAATCCAAGTTAAGTTTATTTATAAATAAGTTAATAAATTTAATTTTTATTTTCATTACACAGACTTATTGTTCAATACAATTACTAATTAGATATTTCGATACAATACGAGCATTTCTTTTAAACTACCTATATATATTATTATAACATTTTTAAAAACAGTTAGGAAGTTGATTATTAGTTTCTATATAATCCTAAACTCGATTAAGTTAAAAATAATGTTATAAACTATTAGCTTAATTTTTTTTTCTATCGTTTTAATTTAACTCAGTTAATAAATATCATCCACTGACCTAATCTGGTATTTTTATACATTAAATAATATTGGTCATTTTAAAAGGTACAGCGCACTTAACAATATTGTAAACATTTTCACCTTCTTACCAATACATTTGGTTAAATAAAAATAGTTCACAAAAAAATCAATAATAGTTTTATTAATGAAAAATTAAAAGCAGTGTCTATGAAACAAAAAATAACGATTTTACGTCAGAACTAGAGTAAATTGATTTCTTCAACATGACGTGTTCTTATTATGTTTTTACTTTAATATGTGTTTGTTTGTAAAAAATATTAATTCGTTTTCGTATATTCAATTTAACCGAATTAAAGTAGCATGAAATTTATTATTATTGGTTTATAATCGATATAAGAATTGTAATTTTAATAAGGAATAGTTTTTGTATGATATTAAATATTTATAAATAATATGATTACTACTCGTATTATTTGTATGACACTATAAAATACAATGGCTTAATCTTGAAATATTTTATCAATTTAACATATAATTGATGTGCACAAGGATACCAAAGCAGAATAAAAAATGACCTAAATAATTATTTGCTTAGCTCAATTTCGAAAGACGCAAGTTTAAATTTATTTGAACAGTCATTACTCATTATGCAATATGAAGACCATTTGTATAACTTTCCAAACAACGTCCGAATTGTCGGCAAATATTTAAATTCCTATATTTACTTATAGCGATAACGGGACTAAACGTGTTGTGTTGTGTATTATTTATTGCAATCACAGAAAATGTATATTGTATACCTTTGATAATAATTTGGCTTATTATATAGCTTATAATTTATAACTTATTTTATGTTAATACGCTATTAATTTAAATCGTTAAACGCGCATCATGTAAATTGATTATAAAGAGCTTATCATTTTTTAAATATAATTAATGGCTCTTTCATTATTTAGTTAATAATAACATTAATAACCATTAATGGATGTCATTATCAACAGCAAACATGTTGTGAGTCCTCTTTTACAGCCAACTTCTCGTAGCTCACACAAGTTTTTCTAAAATATTGAAATCGATGTAAAACGGTTGCATGTTATAAGCAATAATGTGTTATAATCCATTTTCAAAATTTGCGAGACCACAAACAAAACGCAGAGTTACGAACGCAGAGTTGACTTGAAATTTATTAAAGTATCGTGAAAATCTGTCACATTCAACATAAAAATCCATACTAACGATTTCATCCCAATATCTCGTAAACAACTTGTAATATTTTGAAGTCTGTAAAGGATAATTTAATTACACATTTATATAACTAAACATTTTCATTAACATAAATCATATGTGAACCAAAATACATTGATAAGATTTCTATAGATTGTTTAAAAAAAAAAAATGAAGTTAGTAAAAGTTCATTAAGTTTAAATAGTTATAGTATTAGACTTAGTGCCTATAATGTCAATTAATCCTATTCTACTGTCAAGGGTTAGGTCAATTAATTATCATCTTCTGCTAATGAGACTATAAATAACATAATATTATACCAAAATATAGTTAGGTGAAATATTACCTATGATGATGGATAAAAAGCTAAGATTTCGTGACAAAAAAAATATATGATGACAACTATATGAAGTTGAATGTTTATTTATTTGCAATGTAAAAAAATATGTATCGTTATACATCACTCCTGTCGTATTTAGTATAATAATATGTCCATAATATAAAATGCCCCCCCTCGCCATGATGAATACCCTTGATCCGGTCCTGGTTTTATGCCAAAGTAAATAAAGCGTTAATAAGCGAGACGCGACCGATTAATATTGATATACCTATCATTATAAACCATTATAATATTAATATTTCTTTTAATTTATATTTAAAAGGAAATATTTATTGACAGTACAGTATAAGAGATAATTATTTACATATATTATTATTTATTTATTTATTTTTATCAACATTTAAATATCTACAGATAAATTTATAAAAAAAAAATATTTAAATATTAACGCTTATAATTAGAATTGAACTAATTCTTTATTTAAAATTCCATACAACCAATAAAATTGATATTAGGAAATAAACAATATATACCTAAATAAGTATATTTATATTATTATCAATGAATATGAGTAATTCAAATTCAACATCAACAAAATTAATACACCACTAAATTATCGTGCTAAATATTTCATTAAAATAATATATTCTACGTAAAATTCTTATTTAATTTAAAAACAATTTGTATGAATAAGTTTTAATGTACTTAATATTTTTGTTGTGATTATAGTTTTTTAGTAAAATTTTAAATGCATTATTTCAAATTGTTATGGAATTATTGTATTTTTACAAAACATTTTTTAAATTTTATCGGGATACAAAATTCCCAGTTCTAGTTTTGGTATATTAATTACAATTATTACAATTTTAACAAAACCTTGACTTTTTTGAAGAATAAAGGGTACATACGTGCTGCTTAGATTCGTTTATGTGTAACGCGAAGATTTTAAAGTTCAAATACACTTGCTACAGTAACTTAAACTACCCTGCTGTATCTTAATTTTCTCTTTTAAATTTTAATACCCACGCAACATAGTCACCGCACGCGTGCTGTATATTTACAGGCTTGTCTTTATTAATTTAAATCTTGAGCAATGTAGTACAAAGATTATCTTATATTTAACCTGTATCACGTGTATGCTAGCTATATACTAGCTATCGAGCACTAGTCCTGACTTAAGCTCTGCTTAAAACGTAATAATAAATTATATATAAGTCAGAATAGAATACCTGCACACAACGGTTTTTATTTTCTATCGTCTAAAAACCAGCAATTTAAGTGTTTAATAAATATAATAGTATAACGTTTATACTTGATTTTGATTACATACATATAATATTTATTAGTAAACACATGAAATAAATTTAATAATAAGTGTTATGATGTATGTAACGAATCAGACTTGAAAAGTTCAATTGAGCGATGAGTACCACCTTAGTTAAATCGCCATGTCAAACTTTTACTTGTAGTTGGAGTAATGTTGAAATAAATGAGAAACCACTTCAAAGAAGATTAAAAGTATTTTTATTTACTGAGACAGTAAACTATAACAGCCCGTCATTTAAGTCATAGGGAACGACTTTAACCGGTAAAGTCAATATTAAGTCTAAATTATATCCTAGACCCTACGCCTGTATATTCATGCTATAACTTTATTGGCGAAGTTCCTAAGACTAAAGTGCGTGTACAAGAAAATAACAACTATTATTGACAATCGAAGAGTTAGTCACACATATTTTATATATATATATTAATGGTAAGGACGAGTATAATAATTATGTATAGATTAGAAGGTTCCAACAAGTCGAAAAAATTTAAATTTTTCGCTAGGATTGTTGAGCTGTAAATATATTTATCATACTTTTATAATTCATAACTATGTATTTGTAAGTTAGAGAAGTTGAAATATGATTCTAATAATATTCTCTCTAAAAAAAAAACAAAATATATTTTTTTAATTATCTTAAAAATGAGAAAATTATGCATAAGTAATCAATATAAATCTGAACATTATACTTTAATACGTATATATTTTTTTTATACAAAAATATTATATTCTCGAGTATTAATTACTTTTTTTGAAAAAAGTTATGAGTTGTGATAAGAAAACTAATGTTAATTATAAAAATAGAACAAAAATGTATTGCAACATAAAATAAAATATTATTTTGACTAGTTGGTGGTAAATGATAGGTAAAAAAAATATATCCTAGAGATAGGTGTCAAAATTAAAATAATAGCTAAAAAATAAAATAAACAGATATTTTATTCTTGCAATCAACAAAATATTTCAAGATAATATGCTAAAATACACTCACCATGAAATATAAAAAGAAAAACATATTCCCGTAAACTCTGTTAAACGAATTTTCCATATTTCTTTACTCTTATAAGACCACATATTATACTTAGTAATGACAAAATACAAAAACCTAAATATTCTAACTCTATATTCATTGCAATCAATTATTATTATGTAACATATTATTATAATTGTTGAATTTAAATTGTACACGCATATATATTATACATGCCTATTTGTATTTGTCTTAAAAAAAATTGTATTTTACCTTATCCTATAAAAAATCATAATATAATATAATAAGTAGGATTATTGATATTTTCGGATTTCAAATATATGAGGTCCTGGGTTATATCAAATTAATATGTCTGTATAAAAATTTACATAGTTCGCAATCGCTGTAGTTAAATTAATCGTCAGCAACCATAGACTAGATACCTAGATGAGTACAGTGAAAATTCTATATTACAAAGTCTTAACGATCAAAAAATATAAATCGTATTATCGAGAAATTCGTTGAATAGGATTACATACATTTGGTTCTAATTAAATTTGTGCTTCTCAAAAATACTTCGTTAAATGGAAGTTCGTTGTACGGATGTTTTGTTGTACGTATATGTCTTAGCGGCCCTTTGTAATAATGCAGTAGTATATCAGGCGTGTGTCATAAAACAAGAAAATCTTCCATTAGATAGCGAAAGGCGAAACTGAGAATTCCCGCGATCGATCGACTATAATGGCATGCCAATCCAATAATGGGACATTTTATGTTCGAGTTATTCTGAAGACTACA
The DNA here is from genome assembly GCA_036289425.1 of Rhopalosiphum nymphaeae. NCBI lineage: Eukaryota > Metazoa > Arthropoda > Insecta > Hemiptera > Aphididae > Rhopalosiphum > Rhopalosiphum nymphaeae. The sequence continues at coordinate 7,905,477 of JAZAQC010000007.1, read as the reverse complement.
GTGCGTCGATAAAATATTGAACACTATTATTTCTCTCGTACAAGGCGATGGCGTCTATACGGTTTCAATTTAGTAAATATTATTACAACCGACCTTATATATATATACACTTAATACTTTACTACACACCAATCTGGCCCGGATCGTTTCAACGTCACTTCTCGTATCGGTATCTGTGTGCATAGTTTCAACGTCCAGTTGCGTAACGTGATTTACCATTGGCCAACATCGGAAAATATCAAATAATACTATTATTTTTTATTTTCGTATACCTCGCACACTATAATAATATGCGTCATAATAACCGGAGAGTGCGCGGGGAAAAGGCGTCAAGTCAAACATTAATTTTTTTTTTTTTTTACAAGTTATCGCAGACTTTAGGTTCTTTCGCGTATTAGTACGTATTTACCTACGTAGGTGCCAAAAAAACATTTCATTATGAAATGTTCATAAAACGCTTTGAAAAAAGATTAAGTCGGTACGCATATACATATTTACCTGTATAGTGTGCAAAAAAAAAAAATAAATAATAAGTCAACAGCTAATCATAGAAGTTGGACATTTTTTTTCGTAAATCGCATTAAAGAAAATGAATAAATCAGTATCTGCCTTAGCTAGTGTACAAAAAGGAATAAGTTAATATAATATTACTTTTATCACTAAAAATACATTTTTTTCTGTAGTACCTACTTTGTGCAATTTGAATTAGATGACTAAAAATATATTTTGAGTTTATCAATACGTCATTACATCGGTTTAAGTTTAGTAGTATTACTTTGGACAAAAAAATAATTGTAAAGATTATGTTATTTTTATCCTATTATCAATACTAATAATATAGTGTTAACTTATTTTATTTATTTAAACTATTTGAAATAATAATTGTGTTTACATTAAAATACGTTGTTTGTTTTTATTTCATAGAATTCAAAGGTTTTACAAAAATTGTTGATTGACTTTATGTGTTATGACGATTTTTTAAATAATCGCACTTGATAATTTATTAAATTACAAGGAATTATATTTAATAACTGAGTTTGTTTTAAACATTAGATAATTGTTTCTCTTAGATTATAACTGTAAATTTATCAGACTTATTAGAAAAAAATTATAAATTGCATGTAAAAATTATTTATATTTTCACCTAAAATAGCAGTGGGAAAATTATCCATTTCCTCCTATTTATCCATTTTGTACGTACTTTAGTCATTATATTGACGCGTTAGTGGGATAAATATTATATTATACTACTACGTGTGTATACTAAGTATACGTTTTTCACTCGACGATGACAAAACTTTTTACACAGAGTTGTTTGATAAAACATCAAACTTATAATTATACTTAAAGTGCCATTATACTATATCGCGTCGTCCATAATTTAACGCGTCGTGTTAAAATCCCAGTATTTTAATATTTGTTGAACGCTGTGTTTATATTTTAAATATTCCATGTTACCAGGAGTTCATCGTTAAGTTGAATAATATTTAACTTTGTCGACATGCGGTTACAGCGGTAAAACGGTTATTAAGTACACTACTGGTAAAGTGTTTTAAGTATGAAAGTTTAGCTTTTACAGTCTACAGTGTCATACTGTCGTTCATAATTTGTAGGGTAGTTTATTCGATTGCATTATCAGATTATCTAGAAATATTTAGAAATTGGTTATGGTGGTTAAACCAGTTTAACTCTTCATATTACAAACATTACTGTATTCACAGTATAACGTAATTGATCACTGTAACCGCAAGTCGACAAATGAATATCTTCTTTTCGTTTTACAGTAATACCGGGTATTTGGTAAGTGGTAAAATTCTATGTATTATAATAAGATAACTGACATTTTAATACGATGCGTTAAATTACGGACTGTATGAAAGGCACCTTACACCCGCTCTAACCTCTAACCGGGTTCTAAATCGTTCTTCTAAGATCTCACGATTTTCTTATAAATAACACAATGATTTGTATGCGACCAAAAATGAAATGAATCAAGAAAAATAATCAATTAAAGTGGAACTTAAGGCCCTCTTAGGGCGGACCTATTATATTAGGATTTGCGAGGCCCAAGGCAAAGTAACTGTGAAACTCAGTGAAACAATAAAAGTCTAAAATATTTTTATATTTACAAGTATCCTTATAATGTTCACATTTTTACTGTTTATATTAAAAATTTACTAACTTCAGAAGAATAAAATTGTTTATATTTTAGTAGAAGCAAATACAAATGTGTGATCTTTCAAGTACAACAAAAAAATCTTAACAGCTAGTATATCTTAAATATATGATGACCGTTTATTTTATTATCAGAAGAAATATGAATATTAAATAGGTTAGACTAATAAAGTGGTTTTCTGAAAATACGAAGGTACTTACTCTTTTTTGTTCCTATTATATTTGTCCAATTATAGTATATAATATAATTATACTTCACCACGATGCAATTATTTACTTATTACATATGATAAATATTATATTGCTATTTTATTTCTAAGAAAACACTTCGTTACTTTTATATGGAACATATAACATTTTAAAAGGTATAGATAAACTTTGAACGCGTGTCGTAGAACCTTAGACCCCCACTCGGTGGACCGCTATGAAGTAAGTATGAATTGTTGAAAATATACATTATCCACCCATACATTTTGATATTACTGATTTTAAAAACTTATTAATGCAAATATTTATTTTTGTACCTATATTAAAAATAAAAAACAAAGAACTAAAAAATATGTATTATTATGTTTGTATTTTTATAATATTACTTTCGTAAACTGTATGTATATGCGTATATATACTTTTTAAAAAGTAAAAATTTGCATAAAAAAAAGTTTAAAATATCAAATAGAATTAATAGAAATTATTGATAAATAATATACAAGTTATAGAAGTTGCACTAGACTGCTGACCTTTGTGTAAATATTATAAATATAGACTATACAGAATATAAGAAGAAAACAATAATATATATATATGAACAATTAAGAATAAATAAATAATTATTGCATAATACTGTAGTATTTTTACCAAAAATTAAATATTAAATTATGATTTTATGTAAAAATTTAATAATATAAATTTAATTTTTTATGATAGACATCACTATATAAAACTTACGATTAATAAGTAAGTAAAATATCTAAAATAATATATTCAATATATATCATACACAATGGAACAAAACTAATTAAACTTAGTTATTAGTTGACAACAAAATAAATATTAATACTTACTAAACAAAAAAATAACACGCATTGTACACAATTTCTTTGGTAAATAAAAAGTTGACTTTTGATCTTTGATTAAATTTCAAAAAAGTAATCCAACCTTATATCATTTTAACTAGACATACATTTATTTAATAGTATAAAAGGTTAACATTTTCAAAATGTAATATATTTATGTAGGTTTAAAGTGTTTAAGCATTCTTTCTTCTTTCACCGTTTTAATAAATTCGGAACACTGTGGCTACGATTGTTTGGAATTTTAAAATGATTACAAATCTACAAACTATACTTTCGTTTAATCAACTGTATTTTTTCAAGTTTAAACCAAGAGACACGGGTGTAAGTTTCAAAAGTAATAAGACGTAAAACTTAACGCCATGAATATAAGATACAGCGTATCACGAGTGGCTCATCAAATACTTTTCCATCAATAAAACGTACTCTATTATCTACGGCCAAAAATAAAACAAAAAAAAAAAAAAAAATACTTTACTAAGTAAAATCAGATACTTACTAAGAGAATGTGATACCTATATGCATGTAGTTTCCGTCTTATAAATGGCATGGGAGAGAATTTATATTCAGCAAAATCCATTTTGTGTTATAATATAGTTTTATTATTACGTTAAATCTACCTTTTACTAAATTTAAATGTAAGAATATTACCTATACAGTGATGGAAATACCCAAGAACAAGGGGGAGGGACTTACACTCTAAAAAATAAACAACAAAGAATAATTTGATGATAGATATGTATGTAATACACGGGAGATCCTATGTAGCTGGTATAGGTGACTTGTATAATTATATTGTAAATATAGTATTGTACGATTAACTCATAAGACTCGTAATGATTAATGATGGTGGGTGAGTGTGTAGGCTGGTAAATGGTAAATGTCTAGGTTTACCCCCAGACAAAAAAAAAACGATTCGCGCCATTGTACCTATCTGCTACTTAAATATAATGAAATATCAAATAGGTATCTCTTTTTAAAATTGAATTGTACATAAAAACTGATGGGAGAATACTGATAATGTTATTCTTGTATTTATTAATTATGATTATTATACGAGTACCTACGTCGATTAAAACTAACATGAAATGGATTCTGCTGAACGCAAGCTCAAAACAGCACACGGAGTGCGTACTTTTTATGAAACATGCGCTTAAATACACAAAATCCTTCAAAACTCAAATCACAATCAGAATGTCGGTATCTCTAAAATATGCGACACGCGTTTAAATGAAAAATACACATTTTTCCGTGCTACATAAAATACAATAATATGGTCTACGATAGTCCCATCGCCCGACAGCGAGCAAAATCATAAAATAACCGCGACATACACTCGATAAAAAATTACAATACGCCTACGTGTACAGTCGAGTCACGATGACTCGAAGTTGAATGGAGATAAAAATTCGCTTCGAGATATGTACTATTCAAGATATCTAACTCGAATTCATATTAATCTATACATAATTTATATTTCTAGCGGAGTAAAATAAAATTCGAGTCGTCAAGTTTTTCGAATTATCGAGGTTCGAGCTACCGCGACTCGACCGCATTTTTCTAAATGAATACAAATACAGTGTACGAGCATCGTACAATCATAACGACGGTGTAAATAACCGAATAATAAAGTTCGATGAACATTTTGAATGCGTTATACAGTGGCAATGCACTTTAAACAAGGGTCGGTTAAACATTATACGCGCGCTGACATACTATAATAATATTATAACATATACCTATGTGATGATGTATATGTGTGCGCACATGACTATATTATAATACGCGTCGGTATGTACATAGAACACATAATATGATCACCGACTGCTCGTGAACACGAGTATGACCGAATTAATAATACCTAATATCAATCGTTTTGCGTAAGTACTCACTTCCGGTATTAATATTGTACCACGAATAAATTAATTTAAATCCGGTTTTCAATTATTATAATATTATTATCGTGAACCATCCGGCCTCGGGTTTGTTATTGTTTTTATATACTAGCGCGCGCGAAAGCGTTACAATTTGCAGCACTTTAGATAATAGTTTACCAACAATGTGTGTATACGCGCACACGCATTATATCCCAATGGTTTTGTACCATCGGATTGTTTAAAATATTAATCGAAAATAATTGCTTTTATAACGTCGTTCGATGTATTAATAGGAGTCCATAAAGCTGAAACACAATATTGTTTACTGGTGTCGCACAATAGCATATCGATTATATTTACGGCACTGCAGTGGGTAGTCATCGCTCATCATTACGAAAGTTGAGTGTTACTGCATTAATATATATATATATTAATATATCAAAACGTTTATATTCTCTAAAACACAATAGCAGAAAAATCATTAGTTGGCAATTAAAAACTTTGTTTGCCCAGAAAATTTGATATAATACACAAAGAGTATAACAATTTATTATTTTGCAGACCATATATTGTATATAATAATATAATATGTATTATAGTAGTATGGCACCTATATAATGTCCGAGAATTAATGAATATCGTCTTATCGAGCAGGAAAAACGCGAAGTCCACATCGAACGTGCAAATTGTATAATTTTAAACATCATCGTGGAACTTGGTCCGTAAAAAAATCGATAAAGTGGACGAGGAGCTCATTGAGTATAGAGTCTACTTATCTATCTACATAATATCCATATATTTGCTTTTAAATTATTCATATTTACATTTGTTTTCAACACAAATTAACTTTTTTTGTATTCCTACGGATTTTTAAGATTTACTATGTTTTGTACAGATTTCTTATTACAAATAACTTTGGGAAAAATTTGATCTTAAAAATTAAATTTCAATTACAGTAAATTATTTAATTAACGCACATGTAAATTAAATTGGTTATATAGAATATTTTAGATTGTTTTTTTAAAAATAAACCTATTACTGTTTTTTTCATTTATATTTGTTGAAACATAATAGCTATATCTCTAATAGGTACACAAAATATGAGTGGCAACTATCAATATTTAATGTAACACTAAAATAAAAAATTATATTTATATATTTTTTTGCAAATATTTGATGATAAATAATATTTATTTATTTATCGTATATCATTTTGAAACACGTAACATATAAATTATATTCTTCAAGTTATAATTTTAGTATAAATAAATTTCAATATAGATAATATAACATAACATAAAAAATTAAAAAATGTAATGAAAAATTAAAATTAAATAACATACATTATAAGTATGAACTGATATAAATAATATGAAACATTCTTTAATATACCTAATTGATATTAGTCATTTAAAATCAGTAATTACTGATTTAAAAATAAAATATATACTGTGGATATATTGACAGATAAAACTGTGTATGGGTTAACTTAACCTACCGATTGTCATGAGCAATTTTAATTTTTATAAAAATATCAAAATAAAAGTTGTATAATATAATTCGTGTTTTAATAATGAGACATTTTTTATTAGTAATAATACTCGTATAATGATATTATTTAGACTTAAGATAAAAATTCGGTAGGAATTGAGATTTGTGATAATTTGAAAACAATAGCCATGAAGGAAGAAAATTTACTGACTAAACAATCAGGAAAATACAAATTGATTAATCATATTATTGATTGCATGACTATACATATTCATAATGTTAATATGCTTCTGTTTAGATAAAATGTTTTTATGTTATAAATAATGCTCACCCATACTTAGAAACAATAAAAAAAATTCTATAATTATTACTTATCTCTTAACATTTTACTCAATTACACTAAAAACTATATCCATTGTATTAATAGTAATAATTATCTTTTCATTTTATTTTGATTGTATTAACCATTATATTATAGTATCAATCTATTTTTTCTCTGTAATCACTGAAATATTATATTATCTTTTACTATACCTATTTTTAAAGCTGTAATGAAGAAAAACAATTTTTTTAGACAAACCGTGCTCATATAATATACAACATTATACATACTATGATAACAACATCAGTCATTATATTACAATTTTAGAAACATTCATTATATTATATAAATATATTATAAATGATTATGAAAATTAACAACATAATTTTAGATTCTTAGTGGAGAGAATATTTGTTTTAATTACCTATTTTTATTTATTATTTTTGTAAATATCATTACCTATTTAGGGCAATAAAAATGTTTCAATTTTCAACTTTAAAGGTGGAAGCAAATTGAATCTAATTTGTATTTTGGAAGAAGGAAAAGTACTTAAAATTTTCACCGAATGTATATATTGACATTTTCTATAAATTCATTTTTTTTAGTACATTATTGTTGTTTTTTTAAGTTAAAAATTCATATATTTAGGGCATATTTGTAGGTTTTTTAGAAATTTAATTGATATACTTTAAAACGATGGTATCTAATATAATAATATTTTATATACACAAAACAAAAGTTATACAATTTATGGTCGAATCTGAACAATATTCGAATTTAATTTCTATTGTTATTGGCTTCTATTATGTTCCTATACTTGAGCATGAGATAAATCAATTGGCAAGGTTCTACTGATGTAAAGAATCAAATTATTAGGCCTGTTATTAGTATTTTTTTTTTCATTAGTCAATACCACATTATCTAATACTATACAGCTTACAATTTTATATTTTGTATAGATTTTTACATATCTACACATACTGTATATTGTATGCATTTATATCGTCAAGTCATTAAACAGTTAGGGAGTGCAGTTGATTTATTATATTATTGTCTAGTTCATTAATATCCCATTGAATGATTTTTTTTTGTCTCGATTATTGTTAATAGTCAGTAGGTTATATAAAAAAAAAAAAATTTAATAGTAAAAGTATTATACTGTTTTTATTAAAGATTTTTCGTTACACTTGTTTACGCACATTTACTTTTTTTACAATTCGTTTAAACAAAATCACACTACTGAATTGCACACATACATTTTAGCTACTCAATACGAACAATTCTAAAAATAAATTTCATTTGCAGATACAAATATTATACAAGTTGTTAAAATTCTTAAAAAATTGGTAAATAATTTGAATGCTTAAAATGCATAATTTGAATACTAAGTACTAATTCTACATATATATCAATAAACTTCAAATGAATAAATTAATTTTATTTAATAGATCTTTCATTAAAATTTATTTAATATTATTTTTGTTTTTGCAAAAATGTAAAATTAATTGTAAGGACATTCAATTTATGCTTATTTTCCAAATCACTATATTTGGCTATAAATATATTAAATCACAATCACTCTATACTGAATGTACTGTTTAAGTTTTTTTCTTATCGTAATACAAATATTAGTAGAGATAACGAAAAATGGTTCATTTTATTTCGAGTTATTGAGAGTAAAACGCTATTAAGTGTAATTATAATTTAAATGAAGTTCAAAATAGCGACGTTTAACATAATAAAAATCTACTGAACATCTAAAATTGAAATTAATATTTTTTTTTTAAATACGAAATTCACTAAATTTAAAGTTATCTGTGTTAAAAATTGTTTTCCTCACTGCGTTTCAAAAATATTAGAATTGTTAAAGTCCATATTACAGAGTGTCTATGCTATTTAATGGTCTATGATTAACAATTCAACATACCATAATACTACATACTCACTAAATAAACAAATAATTATTTTCACATTAAAAGATAAACTTATATTGCTATCGAATACCTATTTGATTATTTGTACTGCAGTCTGTGGCCAATAATTTATTTACTTTAGGTAAATATAAAATGAATATAAATAATAATATTAATTAACATTGTTTTTTTCTTAAGAAAACCAGACTTATACAATAAAATGTAACAAATAATACAATATAGTTGTATGATATAGTTATTGTATATATTTAGTTTAACTCTACTATGAATTCACGTATAGTATAATATATAAGAATTGCAAATTGTATACTATTGTCAATCATATATTATGTACTACGAAGTAAAACATAAAACTAATAACCTTTGTTGTTGATGTTTTTTTGTTCAATTAAAAAAAATATATATTTGTTTTTATTGATCGAAAACGAGTTCGTTTAGAGGTAAAAAAAGTTTAATGTGTACAAACGAGTTGCACCGAAGATTTTATACCTACCCATTAAATTCGTAGGTATAGCTATGTATTAAACGTCATATCAACAGTAATCTGGTAATCAATTATAATAAATAGCATTTCATCAGTGCTCTCTACGGGGGTGGGGGAGGGGGTGTTTAACGCCCTCAAAACGTTCAGTATTCGTTATGAATTTATGATATACTATTTATTTTTAAATATTCTTTCCACCCCGAAAAATAATCCTGAATACGTGCTCGCATCTGAAGGGCTCTATTAAATTATATGATCGTTACGTACTATATTATAATCATATTTGGTACCAATAAAAGCTTAGAGCGGACGTGTTATTTGCATCGTGTGTTTAAAAGTACACATAACAGACAAGACAGGTATCATATTATGCATGTTGTGCGTCATGCGTGCATGGTGTCATACTTTGTTATTAATTAAATAAATATTGGTTCACGAAAAACGATAATGTATAATTGTTGTGTGTGTATAGCGTTTTCAACCACATTTACTAATGAAAATTAACATGATATAATTGTGACCAATTATAATAATTAATGCGTATAATATATGATATACATGAAATCGATATTGGACAGTAAGTTTTCTTTTCGCTAGGTTGCGTGAAAATCGGTTACTCTATCGGAAGACTTTGCATATAATATTAATAATACAGGCGATGCCTGTGCACGAAGGGAATGAATGCAATCGAATATTTTAAAAATTAATTGAACATGGTAATGAGTTATGATCCATAACTTATGAATTGGTTTGTAAAAAATACTTTGTTTTTATCCGATGTCTCGTATTTACAATCTATACCGACTAAAAGAACGCAATAAATACGTTTGATACATTAATATGCCGAAAAAAAGTATTTTGATTTATTGCGTATAATATGATGTATGAGTGCTAAAAATCGTTGGTTTATTGTGCAGTTTGAAATTTAAAAAAAATGTACATGAAATAATTTTTTAATAATAATTATAATAGATATTAAAGGGCAATAAATAAATATTATTTAATAATTTAGTGTATAGATTATATAAATATGGAATATTAAAGTTTGGATAATCTCAATATCGTATATTAAGTTTATAAAAATTGAATTATTCCATATTTTCTGTTGATTCGAAAACGAATTCATTATTTGCAGAGTTTATTATTAATTTTACAATGGTTGTGTGACTTTATTTTTATTTGTGCCTGTCATCACCTTTTAGAGCAATAACAATACATAAATATTCGGTTTTAAAAGTAGTTTACAAGTAAGCCTCATATTCACAACAACAACAATGCAATTTATAACTCTACCATTGATAATATAGTGTTATCAGAGGTGGATTTATTTTGAAATGTTTAATCCTGTCAATATTTTATGGTGTCTATGTTTTACGTCAATATTTATACAGGTAATACTTTTTCAATTCGCGTCTGATAGTTATTAATAACACCTATTGTACATACGATTATAATTTATTTGTCTTTATTTATTCTTATTATAATAACCTTATGAAATTGATATATTATGTTCTATAGAATACAAGAATACGACCATTTTGATATTATAATAATGTTTATTCGACAAGTACTTAACAACCAAATTATAAAACAGTTATATAATAGTTATGTAACATAATAATACTGTTTAGGTTATAATTGTTATAATAACTCTTAAACCTCAATATTAATTATAAATAAATGTATTTATGTATATATAAGTATATATATAATTTAACATCTATATTTAAAAATACATTTTTTAATTTTTTTTTCTATTTTGTTTTCGCTATTTTTCTATGAAATATTTTATTCTTTATCGTTTGATGACTCTCCAATAACTATATTGTTTATTTTTTTGTTTTGGGCGATTTTTGCTCAGAAAATTCACACTTATTTTTTTAGATTTAATAATTCCCTATTTACCTTATATATCATCTTTTCACCTATCTTTAATAACTGATCTATTTATCTTCTCCACGCAGCTATTTCATCTCTCAACCTATAACCACATAAATCCTTTCTCCAAAAACTTCTTCAATTACACCCTTATCTCTTCTTTTCTAATTGACTAAAGTTTCAATTCCTTTTCAACTTTCTTTTGACCGTCTATTGCTAACATATCATAACTCATACTGAGCTCTTTATCTTCCTTAGTTTATTTTATCTCATTACCTTTTAATTTATTGGAGTAGTATTTTCTACAAAATCAATAAAATCCAACTTTGATTGTACTTTACCTGTGTATGGTAATTAAGAAAGTAAATTAGCTACCTACTTTATTATCATTTATTTAATATAAATTTGTAATAAAACTACGTCATAAGCCAATTTAATTGTTAACACAGGATCATTTGGTTTTCATAAACAGTGTTTGAAATTTATTTGTCCATTTAAATTAAGTACTTTTTTATTTTTTTATAATTTATAAATTGGATCTAGTATCATTGTAAAATTTGGAATAAACTTTACGTACTAATCAGATTAAATATTTTGAATTTAAATAAATTGGCGTATAGTGCGTTACTTATTATTTTATAGTGACGTATGACATCATAAATACTAATGGTATTTTTCTACACACGGAATTTAATTTAAAATAAAATCTATCGTTGAATGTTGATTTTATAAACCTTTTTACCACTTTTTAGCAACTTCAAAATTTAAATATAAAATAAAAATGTCATTCATAAAATTAAAACCTCTAAAAAATGATAATGATAAAGAATAGTAAGACATTTTGTTTATATTGAATAATTTTAATAATTAAGAGTGTTGATTACTTGATTGTTAAATTATCATTTTGTATGCGTAGTATATTTGTATCAGATTCTGCATAATACTGTAAGAATGAAATTATGATTTTATTTTTTTATTTATGCTAGTTTATATAAGTACATAGACTTTAAAATACATGTTAGTGAGCGATTCGGTTCATCGTGAACGTGTGAAAATAAACCAATAATACAATTCGTATCGATTTAACAAACTATTAATTAGCCAAGGAATTATTATAGTTACATATTAAAGCCAGGTATCACGAAACCCCATTTATAGTGTTCCTATATAATACGTTTTGTGAATTATTACAGTACGGGTTTTTATTTTTCCGCATAAGCACAATATAATATGTTTTCCGTTTCATTCTTTTACTGCGCGGGTGGTTTAAAAGCCCAGGTCTTGAACTCGTTGAAAACGCCATTTCTTGACCTACTTAATACATCGCCAAGCATTGTAAAAGATTCTGAAAGTGTGGGGAGCTTTCGAAGGAACAAGTCGTTATTTTCTAAGCTATGGTAGTCAAAATCAGCAATCGCGTACAATCGGGTAATCCACGTCATGACCTTATCTACTGCGGGCCAAATACACGCGTCGTCTATTTGGTATAAAATATGTTACTGCATATTCTCAAATAGTAATACGAATACTTTTTAAATACTTTAAGTCTAACACTGTCCCAAAAATAATATTGCAGACATTGTAATGTGATGTTAGCCAATAAAAGAGACAAAGTGAATGTTAACAATTTCGAATGTGTATAATTGTAATTTGTAAAAATATAATAGACATAATTTTCTTTAAATAATATATCATGATATACTTTTTTGCGTATTGTCGTTACTGTAAAAATATTTGAATATAATATTAGTAGTTCTGAATATTTTAAAAGCATTAACATAATTAACATTTTTGATTTGATAGTGAGAGGGTGGAGGAGGCAACAGTAAACAACAGTGTTTAGCAACGTTAAAATTTACCTATACGAAATCAAGTTCGATGTAAAAAAATAATATATTTATTAGTTAATAGTTATAAGTTTATAACTTGAAGGTTATACAATGGCATTTTTTTTTAAATAAATATTCAACTCTGTATCTTATTTTTTCGAATAACTTTTTTTTATGCAAGAATATAATACACGAAGTATGGACACGCTTTATATATTTAAACCGTTCTTTTATCTTATTTTATCTTTTGTTTAAAAGTTAATACTTTTTCTCCAATCATGTGTGATATAAAGTGTTGTCATGTGGATATGTTCTTTGGGAAGGAGGAACTTTCCTTACGGGCTCGTATTTGTAAAAATACATTTATATTATTAAATATAACTACTACATACACAAATAAAATATTATTTAAGTTTATCAGTTTTGTCTATCAATGAAAACCCATTAAATGCTTCATCTTATCTAAAAAATCATCTTAACTTCATGTCCGAATGGTAAACCAAATGGTGAATAAAAATTAACCAAAATAAGTCGATTCACGTAACGTTCACACTTAAACAGTGTGTATCTGCATTCTGCCCTAGCCCTACCATTACTTAATTGATGATATTATATAAATATGTATTATGTATGCTCAATATAATCTAAGATCCAGGTTATATAAATGTTTACGTGATATTTGTTTCTTTAACCTTAATAATACGTCGGTTAATAACAACTGATGGGTGGTGAGCATGAAACGGTGATTGTGATCCCCATCAGTAATCATATTATCGACTTTTGTTTATGTTTAAAGAATGTAGACGTGTATTGACACTTGACAATAGGCATTCTGTCTACTCATTGCTGTTTTCAACTATTTATTATTTAATTATAATCAATAAATGGGATAATTTTGTAATTTTTGCTTAAAAATCTTCTTTGCTCTTTAAGGTTTAGATCCATCCCTATAGGCTATATTATATCATCAGAAATAATATTTTTCTAAGTTTAGAAAGCTTGAGTAATATACATTACATTACCTACATTTCTTCTATAATAAAATTTTGTAATAATAATATTACTCATAAACAATAATATAATTCCAATAACTATTTTTGAAAAAATTAACATTTTTCAAAAATCAAAGTTTCTATCTAGATATTATTGTTATTAAAATATCGACAAAATTTGGGAAAAATTGTGAGAATTTTCAAATATGTGAATAATTTTATAGTTAAAAATATTAAAGTTTTAAATGATAATATCTAAGACTTGACAATTGAATACAAGGTCCCTTATTTAATAACCTAAAAAATATCTGAAAAATACATGTAGTTACAAAATATTTTTTATAAACATTTAAATTAAAAATTTAGAAGAAACTGATAAATGATTATTTAATAAATTATAAAGATTTTAGTTATTTTGATGTGATTAACAAAAATATTATTCAAAGAAACTTGAAACTATTCTCCGCTTGATTGATTATTATTATTTAAATTTATTTAATTTATTAATAACATGAACTTATTTACTCTTTTTTATGATATTGACATATATTAATAAAAGAGTTATAATATTATTATAATTGCTACAATAATACATGGGATTTATGTTTGGAAAACAATATTTTCAACCTACCATTCACTGAAAGAAAATAAGTTATAAATAATAATTTAAGTATATGATAAATATTAACTACGGTTTGTCTTCTCTCAGAATCGTTTTTCATCGCATAATTTAAATTGAATACATCCATAACAGTACCTTACTGGAAGACCTACTTAGCACTCATACGTAAACACCCACTATACCAGTCGACTACCTAAGTTATTTATTTCAAAATATGATTTTGTATTTGGTCACTAAATAGAATGATAATGTTAAAATAATTACACATGATAAAATACGATTTAACATAACCCATACATTTTGAATTTTTCTGATTACTCAAAATAATTTAGTATGTTAATTGGTGCAATGTTTTGGAGTTTAAAATTGAGTTTCAAATTTTTGAGTGCTTCAAATGCATAGTCCAAGTAAGTATGTACATTTTTGTGTAATGATTCATTTTTTTTTTTTTTTTGTTAAATGCAACATTTTGCCCATTAAATATTTCAAAAGTATTTCAAGCACTCCTAAAACGATAATTTATTATTTTACTCCATCTTAAATATAATTTTGCTCATAAACAATAAAATATAGTTCTTGCAAAATTGACTCTTGTCTGCCATCCACCCAAATATAGATTGAAATTTCTGAGCAATAACCATGTTACATTCGATATGCAATCTAATGTATACGGCATAATATATTATAATATACACAATGCCCATTATGCAATATTATTTCGATCAAAATGTACAAAATTATTTTGATAAAGATAACTACCAACAGATCTATAGAGAATATATTTTTTCCTTTGTTTGAGAAGCCATTTAAATATATACGGCTATTGTTGACTGCAATGGCCAACTTTATTTTTTAAGAGGTTATTAAACTAAAATAATCAATTCTAATAAAGGGCGACCGACTTTAAAATTATCTGAGACTCATCGTTTGATCGCCCCCGATATAATGTGTACAGTTTAATTTGAAAGATGAAATGTATAATAATAATAGACATAAATATAAATATACATAAAATGGTTTCTAATAACGCGTATTCGTACGCATATGGTTAGGTTAATGTCCGGTCAATACTATTGAAAACCAAACATGTATTTAGAAATATTACTGTTATTTATATTTACACGGTTTGCGTTTAAACGATAGAGAATTGTGTACACGTCGATTTGTGTATAATATGTTTCTGCATTATTAGTCTGCATAATATCCGTTGCTGAGCGTTCAATTTCTTTTTATTTTATTATAAATCATTAACAGCCAGTCAAATCGTTTTTATTTCTTTTGAAAAGTACATAGGTTACCTATATAGTCTATACGTTATTATTAAAACACGCGTGACTATTTGTTACTTATAAATCTGATTACACGAATGACTACAGTTCATAAGCATTAGTAACCATAATAAAGTTATATTATTTATTTGAATTCGGCGTTTGAAAAACATTAGTTCATAGTACCTATGCATTACAATTTACGTTTACTGCTATCATGGTTCCTATACTCGAATGTATAAGTCTAAATCTTGATTTATAATTGTTAATTGTGTTTGACATTGACACTTGCGAGGGTACCCAAATTTAATTAAAATAGATTCTCTTAGTCTTCGATTGTTTTATTTACAAGCTATATTTGTTTTAATTTAATTTCATGAATTTTTAACAGGTTTTACAAAGTGTACTTTATATATTTGTACACAAAAATATTTATTTATTCATTGAAATAAATTCTAAATTTACTGTAAAATACGAGGATCTATACCGGAGATGCTGAACCTTTCAAGACCTCCGTGTCAATTAAAAATTGTTGATTAGAGTTTATTTGCCTTGCGTGTCAACTATTTTGCCGATTTTTTTGATTCGATTTGCAAGTTACTTAAAAGTACTGCTCATCGTTTACATTATTAATTAAAAAAAAAAAAATTAATGAAGCATTACTTTAAAAAAATGTGAATTTTGAATTTTAGTCTTTATCATAAGCATTACATTTTTTTAGATTAATAAATTCTGAATTAATACAAAATAATGAGATTCCCATCTCTGAAAATAATATTTAGTAATTTAAAAGACATATTATTTTCATGAAAAATTAGTTTCTGAAATTGATTAGGTAATCACTTAATTCACAGCTGATAATTTGTTTATTTTAGTTGAATTCATCGTAGAAAATAGCTTTTCACAGAAACAAATAGATTCAAAGGTGCAATTACTAGATTTTTATAGAAACAAATCAATTTTATAGAATTTTCCATTCGATTAAGATAACGTTTTTCAATTTAACATTATTACCAATTTTACAATAAATATTTTCCGCTCATTATTCAATAAAACGATTTTATTTCACTAAATATTACTTCCCTCAAATTCTAATAACTATAATTCTAAATTTTCAATACTTAATCACTCGAAAGTTTCAATTTCAAGTAAATAAAAAATTAACTATGATGAAGAATTATAATGTATGTTTAATTCATCAATTATTTTTTTTTAAATAAGAAGACTATTTAGTTTTAATTTATTCAATTTATACAAAAAACTACTACTTTATTTTAAAAACAGTTAAAAACTTAAAACTGTTTAATTTTGACAGCTATTGTACAACAGAACAGCTATTTTTTTAGTGATTTTCTATACATTTCAGTAAAAAATTCTGATATATCAAAAAGCTTGAAATTTAATGAAAAGTTTATCAAAATGTTTGCATAATATATCAATTTAAAAATATCAAAAATTCATAGTCGTAATATAATTTTATAAAGATTTGAACTTTAAGTTCAAATTTTAACAATACTACGAATATTTGTAAATAATTTTGTAATTGAAAATTTAAAAATGTTCAATTTTTAATTTTTATAGCTAAAATTTGAAAATTTAATATAATATACCTAATAAATTCATGTATAACCCTAAATATTATTAAAAAAAAATTATATTAACACAATTTTCTTCATAGACGTACTAATTTTGGGTGAAATTTTATATTTAAACGACGAATAACAATGCTAATTATTTTGCTATAATTTTATAATATTATTCGTGGGGACTTAATACTTGAACGTTTCTATACATTTTAATTTACGTAATGACATTTTTGAAATATGCAAATAAAAAAATTAATAATCAAAAAGATTGGCGCATTATTAAATCATCAAGTGCTTTAATAATAATATCAGCAATTGTTATTATGAATACTTCTACACTTCAGTTGGGTAATTGTGATTATTAAATTCTTTAGGATCAAACTTATTTATGAATTCAATATAACTTTAATTTAAGTTTGAATACTAAAATAATCCGCATAAATTAAGACAAAACTGTAACTACGAGTATGTATTATTACCATCGTTTGGAAGTATTCCCAAGCAAAGCTACTGGAAAACGAGCCATACAAATTATTGAGTCAATAATATGTGTCAAATACTATTTAAGTTTGCATATTAAAATAAATAATTATATTTATCTGTTGTATATAATTGTAAAATTTGTTTTTTTTATTCATTTTTATTTTAATAGTAGCTATTAGCTAAACAATGCTAATTTCGGTAAAAATTTCATGTTTTATGGAATTAATATATTCAATTTAATTTTGCATTTTTTAATAAAATTTAAACTTAAATATTGATTTTAAGATTCTAATGGAATTTCATACATATTTTATTACTCTTACATTTGAAATTGCATTCACTTAATAATAACAAAGGATAGATTATATAATGTATAGTCGTACACCGTACACCTAATAAAATCGGTACAGAATAAAACTGAATATGTTTACCGTATCAATTGTTTTATAATGCATTATTTTAAAGTTTCCGAACATTATCTTAGTTTTTTTAGGGCATCAAAGTCCCAGTCCTAAGTATTCATTATTTATAAATAGGTTATTATTCACTTACAGTTACAGTTGTACTAGATATTCGTATACAGTCGTTGGAACTGTTTCGGAAAAAACTAAACACTGCCTCCATCTCTTTTCATCACCGGTTTTAAGTTGTAAAAGAAAAACTATTCTGTTTTAATTATAATTGGATTATTTTATAATAATTATGGGTGTATTTTGAGTTTAAATGTTATGAGTGCTATTTAAAATTAAAAACAGTAACATAATTAAGAAGTATATCTTACATTATTATAAGAATATTAATTTCAGAGTGATATGTAATAATATGTCAGGGGTCACACTTACGATAATTTTTTGTTGCTTCACTACAAATTTGAATGAGAATAATGTAATATAATTATTGAGAGGACACTGTAGGAGGTGGGGGGGAGGTTAATATATGTTTGCTATTAGGATTTAGGAAATTGTATTTGACACATGACAAATAAAAATCGCAGACAGTTTGTACTCATTCAGATAGGTAAAAAAATGTTTATGTTTTTTCATAATCAATAATACAAATTTGAATAGATATGAGTATGCAGTTGTATATAGTTGTGTTATAGATTTCAAAAAAAAATTGTCATTAATATACCTATGTATATATGAATACTTAAAAATATTAATTTTTAAAAATTATTTGTTTTATTATATAAACTTAAAAGCCAAGTATATGCGAAATTGTTTCAAGCGATTGTTGATTAGTTGTTGTTTTATTTTCGTGATGTGTACAGGCTCTTTACCTATTTTTAAAAAATGTTGGATTACACTTCATCGCTTTAAATCTGTCCATATTATTATGAATGGTATATTCTCAAATATCATCAAACGAATATTAATTGTGATTGTAATTGCGATCACGTGTGGTTGATCTAAAGTCTTAAATATTCTAAGCTGAAATCAAAAACAATTTTCCATATTAATTTCACCGCTAAAGTTATTGCGTAGTATTCAAATCAAACGATAGACAGTACAAATAGTATATTTTACCATCTATTAAGATACGCTCACTTTTAGAAAGGATATTTTCTCTCATATACACATGTCGGAATATTTAAAAATATTCTCTCTAATAATTATTATAATGGTGTCCGTAATCAATTTTACTGTATATACTACATTATGTTATAATAATACTCACAAAACAGAATAAAATTGTTTTTTGAACACAATATATTTTGCAGTGAGAAAACGTTTAATTAAATTTACCCTCAGTGACATACTTAGGATTTTTACATTTTACAGAAGGTACCAATAGGGTAATTTAGTAATTAAAATTAATTATTATTAAAATAAAATTATCGTACTTTCCTAAAAACCCTTTCTTCTATCACTCGACAACTGTATTAAAAATTAAATTTTGTCATTCGTTTTTATATATCACAATAACTTATATTATATTTTAATACGACGCTTGGTTGATATCGACGCCCATCCAACTCACGACTTAATTTAAACAAAGATGAAATAAAAAGTTTTCCGAGTATAATTGGTAAGGCTGTATAGAATTTTGAACAAAAGAAATGAAATTTACGGAATACATATAAATATAAGTAAGTATTGTTTTAAAATGTATTTTCAGAATAAACAAAATGCTTAAACAAAAATCAAAATTTGTGAAGCCGATTCTTTATTGTTTTATTGTTAAAAATCAACTAAAAGTTTTAAAGAACTTTGAAAATGTAGACAATTCGATACTATTATGGATATAATCATATTATGTTTGCACATATCACTGAATAGCGACCATTTTCCAGCTGAATAATATATTAATGCATTAATAACAAACAATAATTATTGTTGAAAAAAAAATATGCATCAAATCTAGACTGTCTTGCCTATTGGTTGAATCAAATTAATAGTGATATTTATCATCCATATTGAAGTTACATATACATTTTTCTATCACTTCTGATTTATCTTTACGTGTTCAAAAAAGTTATATATATATAGTTAGTTTATATATTCTTATTATAAACATAACACATTTATAAATGTACATAGTCAACGATAATATTACATTAGTCATAATTATTATGGTCATATAGACCGAATAATATTCACTTGAATTGAGTACGCATACGAAAAAATCAGATCAGAAATATGGATAAATATTATGGATGTCAAACGACGTTTGTTAAATAGATTAAAAGAATTTTTGACATGTTGTCAAAACGGTACCGTTATATTTATATGTTAATTACAGTATTTTCAAACAAAATTGGGATATGTGTCCCATGCTCTTATTAACTATTTGATAAAGCTTTATGATTTGTACAAAGCACAAAATAATATTTTATTCTCAATATTTTTATTTTAAACAATATTATCTTAAGTCCAACAAATACCCAACTTTGGATATTTTTACAGTAGTACACCAATCAATGTCTACTAAAAGCCTCAAAAGTCAAATAGAACAAATGGGATTCACATTTTGATTAAAGCCCAACCACAGAAAACGGTCCTAAACAGTTAATACCTATGACTTATGAGATATTCAAGTCATAAGATAAACATTATTTGAACTGCTGAATTCGATACCTTCGAAATATCTCTAAATTCTGTTACTCTGCACTTAACTTTTGTGTAAACACGTCCCTAATAAACTATTGAGTAGGTGGCTAGGTAGCTACAAGAGCTTTGGTTTCAATCTGTGTTATTATGAAAATTAAATCATATAGATAAACACTAAATAAATAATATATTAAATCATTCTATATACTATATCATACTGAAGTATAAAAATAATTATCCCTATTCAATATGTGCTCATGTTTATTTATATTTCGTATATATTTTTAGCTGAATCTTGTAAACTGAATAATTATTATTTAAAAAATCGTAACCGTTGCATGAGATGTGCTATCTATTAATTGTTGTTGTTTCTGGATCATTTAGATTTAAATAATAACCACATTTTTGAATTAAATTGTCAAAGAAATTTAAAGACGCCAGTATAATAGTAAATTGACCATTGTAGATTTTGAATATTTAGTTTAAATTTACTATATTTTATCATACGACATACAGGAATACAGTGATAGTTAAAACCACGTATAAATAGTTTATACACTATACATAGCAATATATCATTATAAATAAACTTTTTTTTTTAAATAATGAATAATTTATTTAAATTTAAAATTCTGGTGCAAAATAATTTTGAATGTGAATGTTTGAATAACATCTACACTTATACTAACTAGTAACTATAGTTATTATGGTTTTAAAAAAATTATAATTTGAAGTTCTAAGATAGATATATAATTTATAGTTAGAAGAGATTAAGTTTTTCACTAATAAAAATTAATACCCAAAATATTTTATAACTTTTTGTATTTTTAACGCGTTATTCTCTTAAAAATTATTATTACTTATAAATTATAATTGAAAATGAAATATTTGACAACTATATTATATTACATTGTAAAAATATTGATTTTGAATTTAAAATAAGAATAAAGATATATTATATTGTTATATCGTTAAAATTAAAAACTTCAGGTGGAATTTCGGTCATCGGCGAGACTAAGATTTCAATACACTTTATCTAGTGGTATCTTTGCGGTGCTCTTTTTAAGCTTTGATATCAAGATATCTTGTTGAATGAACAAATCAAATTGTATTTTGCTTTTAATTGAATATTTGGTATTTACGTATTTTTTTTTTTTTTGATTTTAAAGATAATTTTAATGATTGTTTAGGTATTTTATATAAATAAAAAAAAATGTAATTTATTTCAAAATGTCAGTAGAATTACATATTTATTCTACCATTAACGCAAAATATTAATAATTAAAATGTATCCAATCTTGCATTGGAAATTACATAAAATTAATAAAATCGATACGGAAACCAACAAATAGTATATATAAATGTATTGTATTATATATTATAAATATTATAGCCATTGATCATTGAAAATAAATTAACCAAATTCGACATCATAAAATTAGTGAAAACAATTTACCACAAAATGTCTATAATAAATTCTTTGTACAATGTAAACTACAATTTTTTAGTGATTCATTAAATATGTTGTAATACATATTAATAAATGTTTTTACAGTATTTCTATTGAATAATTATGGTTTTATTTCATTACTTGAATAAATGCTTTATAGTCAATTAAGAATAAGCAAATTAAGAAGAATGTGTAAATTCAATTAAGGGGATTGGAAGCGGTGATTTTCTGTCTTTGTCTAACACACACGCAACATATAGGATTATAGACGTGTTCTATTTTCAACGTACTGATATAATGAAGCGATTAGAATTTTGAATACAGATTTGAATTTTTGTCAAGTCTACTTGAGATTGACTTTCCCACATTTTTGGTTTCCCCCCCCCCCCCTAATCCCAAAAATGTTATATTAAAAAAGAGTAATTACAAAATTGACATATTTATATTTTTGGAGAAGTTAAAATCAAAAAATCAAAAATATGGGATAGTCGATCTCAAGGAGACTTGACGCCAAATTCAAATCTGTTTCCAGAATTCTTATCGCTTCATTATATCAATAGGTACGTTGGAAATAGAAAATGTTGCGTGTGTGTTAGACAAAGACAGAAAATCTCCACTTCCTATCCCCTTAACTCACACGAATTTTTTTTTTTAATCATACATCTCATAATTTTAAATATCATTAAAGTTTTGTTTGGAGATTTTGACGGATAATTTTTTATTTTGTTAAAAATTATAATTTATACCCAATTATTATATTTAGGACTATATGGGATATAAAAACTGGTTTGTTGTTGTACCTTATTATATACTAATTCATTTATATAGATATTTAAATTATGACATCAAAAATATTATTCTTTGTAATTTATTTTGCTCTACAAAACATACAAAAACATTTTTTTATATTTTTTGTTTATTTCGAGCGTATAATATGGCCACAAGGAGAAAACAAATATCACACTGATATGCTAAAAATATTTAAAAACATATTTGAATACCAATATTTAAATACTTTACAGCACTGATAGTAATAATATTATAATATATTATGTATTATGTATGCGTTTCAAAAAATATGTAAATACAAAAAAAACACATCAACGTAGTGGTGCGTTTCAATTATAATATTATTATCTACGTCGTTGGATTACGTATGGCAACAAACGAAGAAAAAAAGTTTTAAAACGAATAAAATATAATCCGAAATAATTACTGTCTCGTGTTAAAAAAGAAAAAAATCACCTCGCGTATAATGCGGTACACACGTATATATCCAGTCTCAGTGTCCAGCCGAGCATGCACACTGTACCTACATATTATTAACGCATACATAACGCGTGGTATATATATTTTTTTCTTTCCACAAATCCGAAAAGAAAGAGAGAAAAAATTTAAAAAAAAAACGGCCGAAGGCTAACTACTTGTTCAAGTGCGTGCGAGTTACCTATACTGGCTATATACTGTGTATAATATAATATACACTATACGCATAATCATAATGCGATGCGTCTATTATATTCTGTATATATTGTCGTACACGTGGTCTCGAAATAATAATAATATATTATATAAATTAAAATATATTTTATAGAACTACGTGGGTAGATAGTAGGTACATACTCTCGTAAGTGCAGGTACATAAATAATACGACGACAGACCCGAAAAACTGTCGTCGGTCATCGCGGCGGGGCGACTAGATATATTATGTGGCCGTATACGATGGCCAGTCCACTCGCCCGAGATATCACTGGGCAAGTGAATGATTTTTTTTTTTTGACTCAGTTAAATTAAGTCGATATGCATTAATAAGAACAAGTTGAAAGTTAAATAAAAATGAATTTGAATTTTTGACCAAGTTAATACTCGATTATTTAAACATTTTATCAAATTCAAAAAAGTTTGTATTTTTTTTTTTTTTTGTTCATAACATTAGTAACATTAGCCAACTATAGTGTTCATACAGTATTTCTATGTATTTAGTGTAGATTAAAATTTCATTTGTTGATTTAAAGTTGATAAAAAAAATGACGTTAAGTAAGTAGGTACTTAAATTAACAGAAAACCGAAATGACCTGTTAAACTAAAAACTTAAAGTAAAATTAACTTTTTAACTGGTTAATTCCCAGTCCTGTATCACGATTTACCTATATACAGCAGTTACTCAATAGGTACACTATATTTTTATTATTAAAAGTAAGTTTTTTGGCCGAATATGAGTAAAGAGACATAGCGGGTAAAAACCATGAGAAACGCTTTTACGAGTACGTAGATTATATTAGGTTAAGAATATATGTGTAAGTAAATATGTAGATTTAGTTAGTTTTCCATAAATGTGGTCGGAGCATTTACATATAATAGAGAATTATTATCTACTGCATTAGTGACTAGTATAATATCCATGTACGATTTTAAAGTGAGATTGTTTTTAATATAATATGTAAAATACATTAACTTTGTAAAGTTATTTTTTATTGGTAAAGTAGTAACATATCTTGATGTTGCTGTATAAGTATTTTTGTATCACAAATCGTTTTTTGTAATAATTTTTTATATTTTATTTATTTTGTATTTTGTATTTTTTTTTTCATGGGTCTATAGTTATTTCATAAGCACCCCCTCATTCCCATTTAGAAATATCATAATATTAATCTATAATATTCACGATTAATACCTAATACACTATATACTTGGGTTTTTTTAATTTCCAAGATATCAGTTAGATTTTTGAAACCTAATATTATTATGTTTCTTAATTTATTTGTCATGAGTTTTATAATAACATGGTCATTCCGAATTTAAGATTATAGAACAATTTATTCTATATTTAAATATTTACAGGTTTTATCTGACTATTTTTACGAAAGTTTGGCATATACGTATATTTTTATTTTAACATATAATATATACGCGTGTATTAAACTTGTTATAATATTTAGCTGATTAGAAATAGGTAATGTCGTAAAAAGTAAGTTTTTTTTTGTGTTAATGAACAAGTTATTTTCATCTAGCCATCTTTGGATTTTTCTCAAGTCATCTTGTATACCATTATAGCAAATAATTCATACCAATAACCTGGCTTTCTACAAAAAATACTGTATCGTTGCGTAACTACCTAGTGTACTATGTATCTATACTCAAATAATTTATTTGATTTATATGTTTATGACGTTAATGTTAATATTCTATAAAAATACACTTTAAAATATATTTTTGATATTCTTAAAGTTGTTTTTTGTTATTATAATAATTGATCCGATCATTAATATTATTAACATAATTGATAAATAAAATTTATATAAATAATTAATGTTCAATAAAAAAAACATTAAAACTATTTTTATTTTATTTTTCTGTGAAATAATTTACGTCTATAATTTATTTTTTCATATTATTGTTGTTTATCTTGCCATACGCGATTATAGGTTTGTAATCCTATAATTGCAGTTCAAATTTTATTGTACACGCTGAATAAACATACATCGTCTACTGGACTGATGTCAATGGAGCGTATTTCAGCAATTATTTGGAAGTTATTGCGTATACATTGTTTTTTTCTAATATATAACTGGAAATTTGCTGAACATTGTAAGACATTGCATGTCCATAGTCTGTACTGTATGTATCATTATATACTTGTGTAGTTTATTGTTTTCTTACTTCATTGTATATTTTAGTTGAAGTTTTGAAATTGGTATTTTCAACGAAATGTATCGTTTCGACTAAAACCACGTTAGCCTCTTCTAATTTTTAAAAAAAAAATTTCCAAAAAACTACCTTGAAATAAAGTTTGAATAAATATCAAATCGTGTTTTGTAATAGGGAAAATTACCATTTTTATGCGTTAGCTTACACCGATTGATTTATTTCTATTTAATACATCCTTTCGATATGTATCACCATCCATTGGGATACTGGTTCAATTAAAACGAGATTACGAAAAATAAATTATGATTATTATTTTATAAAACGAGTTATAGCAATGTTTATTTTATTAATTGCATATAATTTACCTAGCTAGCTAATTATCATATACTACAATAACTATATTAAAATGTATTGTAAAATTGAATAAAATAATAACTGTGTAGGCGTACAATATATTATACACCTAGTCTTTTAATTTATTTTTTTGACTTTTACCGGATAGACAGTCCTTATTAAAATCTTTGTTTTTATTTTCTCAAAATTGAATGTCGAGTTTAAAAATTGATAGAATATGCTATAAGAACACTAAATATGACGTTAAAATTATGAAATGTGCTCTAGAAATAGAAGGTCGTGTATATAATCTCACTTTTTTGAAATATATGTTGTAGTTATACTTAGTTCGGGACAGTGCAAACGCAATAAGAATAATAAGGTACAGATTCAAAACTTACAGACAGCCTATTTGTTATCGGCTGATCCGTTAACACGTATAATACCTAAAGGTTCTCGTAAAAGTCTAAATCGTACGACTTTTAGCTTTATTTTCAAAATAAACGATAATGATATTGTATAATAATTGTTGACATAGCTAGTACATATTATGCAATATAAGCTTTTAATACACTGCCGATCGAATGCGTTGCGTACATTATATACGGGTACACGCACTCCTCGCTGTCGTTCAAAAGCTTCAACTCGTCACTCAAATCGAACACTTTATTATGCGAGTGTCTACACTGCACTACAAGCATTAGAATCCTAAATATTCCGACCGGCGATCTCTCATCATAACACAGTCCGCCGGAGCTGTACAGTGCGGGTACGCGCCGCAGACACACACACACATCGTAAGTGCGCAATCTGGATGTAATATTAATTGAATATTCATATAATATAATATATCCTCAGTGTTATTAAACCTGCGTCCGATGAGTAGGTATTTATTATTATTTTTTTTTTATTTATTTTTCCTGCGCTCTTTTCCCCGTCGCGGAGTGTAAGATGAGAAACCAGTAATTCGAGAGAAGAGAGGTACTATAGCGCTAGTACTACGTATAATACGTACGACGACGCGGCTATGCGTACATAATATTATTATAATATCGAGTGCGTCGTCGAGTGGTCGCGTATTATATATTTATTACACACACACACACACACGCGCGCGCGCGCGGGTACATACGTGCATATCGTAACTGTGCGGGAGAAAAGGAGAGAAAGACATCGGCGGCAGGCCGGTGCGGACGACGGTCGCCGGGTGGTGCGGAGAGAAATGACCCCATACGCCTAATAGGAATGTATTTCGTTTACACACACACACACACACACACGCGCGCGCGCGCGCACAATAATATATATATATATATATGTATATATGTATTATATTATATATACGAAATAATGTTCGTTCTACCCACTCTCGGGAAACCGTCGTCGTCGTCGTCGTCGTAGTCGTAGTCGTAGTCGTCGTCGCCACCGCCGCCGCCACCATTATTATTATTATATTGCACACAAACGCAGCACGTACATAATATACAATATATAATATAATATATTGTGTATAAGTGTTTTAGTATAAAATCCTAACAATTTAATCGTAAATGGTCGTTTTTTTTTTTTTTTTTGTTGTTTTTTCGTGTTGTTGGATACCAAACATCGAACCGGTCCTGGCAATTAATTATCGAACTGGCTGTGCTATATACGCTCACTCACTCACTCTCTCTCTCTCTCTCTCTCTCTCTCTCTCTCTTCCTCTTCCTCTTTTCCGTCGCCACATCTCGCTCGTCCGTATATTATCTATCGGCACGATATCCTTCTGTTCGCGGCATATATAAACACACACACACACACACACCCATATATATGTATAATGCACACGCCGTATATACGCAGGTACGATTACGATATCGCGTACACCCATAGTATTCAGTCCGCGCACCACCGGTCTCCGTGGATATTATTATTATACTCAACGCTTTATCCGTCGGTCCATCTCCCGCACCGTGGTCGTGCGTATTATATATATATATATATATATATATATATATGTACATAGCGTGTTTGCTGCCTGCGCCAGGCCGCGTAAACAATATTTATCTTCGGTATTAATAAAAGGCGATGTTTGTGCGCCTGTGCGTGTGTAAGTGAACCACAGCCAAGTCTATCGCACTCGCGTGGTTCTGAAATTTGGTACACGCGGGTAATCCTGTATCTCCGAGTATGACGTGCACCTGGAAACCGATTTTTTCAATTTTGCGTTGTGTGAATGAGAGGATTTTCAGTTGGCTCACGAAAAACGGCTATTTTTTTTTTTTTTTTTTTTTTGTCCGTATAGGATTGTGTCGTTATTAATAAAATAGTTATTAGTTATATTACAATCGGATATGACTTTAAACCGGCGTATGTTATATTATTTGGTCTAAACCGCCCAAATTACTGTGTTGAAAATATGCGTAGTTTACATTTAACGGACAACGCCACGCGCGATCAGCTTTATTGCTATAATATTGATAAATGTGTCTACTATAGGAAATAAAAGGCCTAAAAAATACGTTTGTTGTGGAATTCCACAGTTTTCGGACCGATTATACCGTAAAATGTTCGTCAATAGATCACACAAGATTGACAATTGTTGTCACAGGCTACTCTTTATTACATACTTTTTACACTAATGTGAATACCTATTATATAGTTGACTCACGAAAAACTATTATTTAAAAAAAAACAGAATACTTTGTTACTATTGATTACAAAAATAAGATATAGTCATTATGATTGGATATAATTTTAGACTTGCATTTTATATTTTGTAAAAAAATAACACCCATCAAATAACTACCCACGTAAAAAACCTATATACAATTTACATTTAACGGAGTTCAAGAAGGGTTACCCCTCAGTGGGAATTTAATTTGTCACGGGCAACGCCGTACGGGATCAGCTAGTATAATATAATAATATAATATAAACGACGTACCTAACTCCATAATACGCATTATACGAGTGTATACATATTATTATTATTATTATTATTATTGTATGCGACTGGCTATAAGCGCGAAACCACCACCCGGCTGCAGCAGGTGCTGCCCACACGTGGTGCGGGTTAGTTGTAGGCGCGTGACGGCCGACGGTTCGGATTGAAACGCACTGTTGTTATTGCTATACGAGGTGATCCGTTTCACCTACCTACGCGGTGCACAGATGATTTTTTTGTGCAACGTTCTTCTGCGCGGTTCATAGCACGACGCGTTGTTATAACGCTTTATATTATTATAATATTGCCAGATATTTGTCACCGTTTTATTTTCACACGGTGGATTTCTTGCAATCGGAAATTGTTAGATTGCCATCGCCGACATAGGATGGTTTTCCAAAGTTATCAAACTACCGAATTCATTATAATATATAAGACATTATATTATGTGACAAGTCAAAAGTGAATAAAAAATAATGATAACCGGTGGGGTAATGAAGATATTTGTTTAAAAAAGATAAATTTGATAATTTGATCAAATCTTGATATTCCTAACTTCTGTCTGCTGATAAATAACCATATCGCATAATTATTATAAAGTTAAAATTAGATTTAGTGTGAGAGATAATAATTTTTGCGGGGATTATAAATTTTAACCGTATATCAAAGATGGTCACAAACAAAAAATAACCGATTTGTAACCAAAGTGATCGGTGAGATAAAACATTTTCTTTTTTTCACTGATTCTAATTTTATAGGAAAATCCCTTTCCTACTCCACCCTGGCTACTATCACGAGCACACTGCTAGAGGTCCTTATAAAGACCTATACGCCCCCAAAATCAATAATAATTATCCTGATTTTAAGTACTAATTTTCTTATAAATAAATGTAATATTGGAGGACGCACAAAAATCATTATTTTGATACAGTTTTGATGAAAGTTTAAATTTGAATTTTAAACTTTATTTATTTTTTTATGTATTAAATTATTAATTCAAAGTATTTTTTAAATGATCCCATGTCTGTTCCAACAATGGTTGTTGCGTAATAACGCGATTAACTATATCTAAAAAAGGTTTCACGTTTTTCGATATTAATATTATTACTTATTACAATAATGAAAATGTGATTAAACTACAAATTGACCCACCCAAAATCATTTTCATCGTTTTCTTATAATAATCTTATGCCCTTATAGGTGCGTATATAGAACGTGTTAATGAGGATCAAAATAGGAATCAAAATTAAAATCGTAAAGTTGATATTTTAAATCGAAAAAAAGAGAAAATCTAATTGAAAATCTAATTGAAAATCAAAAAACGATTAAATTTATATCAGAAAAATATATTTTAAAATTTAATTTCGATGTCAAGCCCTGGTGTTTATGATTCATTTTTTTTTATTTTAAATGTGTTAAGCTTTATTTCGTAAGTTTTAGGTGACCGACGTTCCGTTTGATCGGTAGCAGCTCTCTCGTCACGTTTTTTTCTACCGGGAATCGCAAAAAAACGACAACTAGTAAACGGCGATCACTCTGTATATGCGCGCACAAGTGATTCCAATAGACCAGTATTATAATATTATATAAGTGTATAGTATAATAATAATATGCACGCACAATAATAATAATATGTTTAACGGGCTTGTGTGCGTGCGCGTATACCACCGCGGTGGTCACCGGTCAAGTCGTCGACGTCATACGACTACGAAGACGCGGTCAGAACAATGAAACGATGTAAAAAGAGTAAAATAAAAAATACTCACACACGCGGACACACGTTTGTGTAATATAATTTATTTATTTGTATTATGTTATACGACGGTGTGCGTGTGCAGCGTTAAGACGACGACCGAAAACTCGTCTAGTTCTGGTTTATATTATTATTATTATTATTATTATTATTACATAGGCCCGATGATCGTCGTAAGGGAATTCGGAGGTCAACACACACACAGAATAATACGATGCGTGTAATGTAGTCGTACAATGTGACGTTATACACTCATACACACACACACACATACACGTGTATATAATATAATACATTTACCATTAAACGGAGAATGTGAACATTGGTTTATTATTTATTTATTTAGTATTTTTTTTGTTTTTTTTTTTTTTCGTCAGAAACTCTCATCTCTTTATACGCTATTATAATACGTATGGCTTGTACGTTATTAAAAACCGTCTAAAGATATAATCGCCGCGAGGACTACGGAATCGAAACGAGAAGAAGTATAGAAGAAAAAAAAACACACGTGGACGGGGCCCAAACCGTGTATATAACTGCAGCATGAGAGTAACTACACACTGCATGACTGCGCGCATAATAGTGTCACCAGATTCTTTAAATAGCTGTGTAAAAAAGAATTTATAGATTTACGAGTACCATACGGATAACTTGTATAGTATTACATTATATACCGTAGTAGTACTGCACCGCCGCCGTGGTACATGTGAAATGTTTAACGTCACTGCACGATAATAATAATTGTTTTGTTCCTCCCTCCCTTCCATTACGTGCACGTAAGCTTTTATATATGATGACGATATGCCTATATCTGGAATCCGCCGAGATTTTGGGAATCTGCATCTGCAGCCAGGGCTTGAGATCGATTTCAAACCAAAAAAATCGAAAAGATCTTATAAAAAATTAAAAGTAATAATAAAGTTGATAATCCAGTAATCGAAAAAAATGAATATCGATAATATATATCAAAATAAAAATAATTTTATAATTTCTATACCATAATCGACATTCAAAAAAAAAACAAATAATAATAATTAAAAGCTAAAATTTAATAATAACCATTAAGACTGTTAGTTTATAATATATTAATATATATCATCGCTAATTAATATAAGTTATTTGTTAAAGTGTAAAAGCAATATAGAACGATTATGGATCAAATCTAGTTTATCAAAATTTAAAATATTATAACAATATTATAAAATTGTAAAAGTGTAAGAAATATTTTAAATTGAAACTAAAATAAAAAAAAAATGATTAGAGAACAATAAATCAATACCGTGCAATAATATAAAAATAAACATAAAACTATAACATAAATGTAACATTAATGTAATAATTACAATAT
This sequence comes from Rhopalosiphum nymphaeae, assembly GCA_036289425.1. Classification (NCBI taxonomy): domain Eukaryota; kingdom Metazoa; phylum Arthropoda; class Insecta; order Hemiptera; family Aphididae; genus Rhopalosiphum; species Rhopalosiphum nymphaeae. The sequence continues at coordinate 7,872,957 of JAZAQC010000007.1, read as the reverse complement.
AATAATTTATCATTTTTAAATAAAAATAGGAAGAAACTAATATCGGTAAACGAAATTGTAAATTTTTCTTTTGATTTCATACTCTGTATGAGGGTAATATCTCGTTGCTGTATAATATAAAATATTTTATGTTATTTTCATCGAAATATTAAAACAGGAAATAACTGGTAGATATATGTTACGAGTGTCGAATGGCAATTACCAGATAATTTTTAATTATAATACTGCAACTGAAATATAATCCAAGTTCTTATTTCCAAATATGTATCACTATTAGATATAAAAAGTTCTGTCGTTATAATATTCATTACCGTTAGCGATTTCATTAATTAAAGACTTTTTGTAAAATAAACGTTTTTCCCATACGTCGTAATTTTATTGTGTTCTGTATAATTTCATATTTATTATTCACCATCATAATATTATAAAAAATTTCCAGTAGCGTGTGCGATAGGTGCGTCAGTAAAACCTCTTTTTTTTCTAAATAGACATAAACCAAAACGTTCTACATGCAACTATTACTATTACTCATGTGTCATTTTTCAATTCTATAGTGGTGGTGTTACTATGTATTAATAGTTAGAATTCTAAGTATCAGTTTTAAGGTTTATCGTAACAAACTGCACAGCTCAACACATTCAACACACTATGAATATCTAAACGTTTCTGCTAGCTGAAATATATTTTGAAATGATTAAATGCAATCTAACTTTTTTCACGTGTTTTTTTCAGCCCTCTGTAAAAAATACAGAAGGAATTTTTAATTGGGCTATAATAATGTGTATTATAGTATCTACGTATAATACAGAATGATATCGTTTACATTATGTATATTATTTTATTTTTTAGTGAACAAAATAGATGGCTGTAAATAAAGTATAACGTCGCATATTATAGCAACGACAAACATATATGTCATGGAGTTTTCTAAATACCTACCTTCCTACATCGATTTAAATTACATGTATAATGATAAAATATAGGCGCGTAAGATACATTCAAATAAAAAGAAAACGAATAATTTTTTATAATATTATCAAAATATATTCATTAAAAAATGTTGTATTTTAAAACTCGTTTACCTATGGACATTGACACACACCTCTAAAATAATAATATCGTATAGGTGTATAGTGTACGTATAGGTATAATAATATGAATTCAGCGAAAGTTCAATTATAATATATTTTCTAAGGATTAAAACTAAAAAATATGCTATAATATAATAATCAATAATGTAATAATATGATGATAATTTTATTACAAATGACATATTATTATAATTTATAATCGTATGATATAAGCCTTTAGGAATATTTCAATTACTAATAACCAATCGTCCAAACAGCCAACCGGCTATAACATAATCATAAAAGTCAGTGAGTGTACATCTTAAATATTTTATATATTATCATATTAGGTTCGAGACTTTTATAAATAAAACACATAAAACGATTTTTCGAATCACAATGTATGCCAACATTTACCTATACTCGGACTTCGCGAGTGAAAGGATTACGTAATTGACACCGACCAGACACATTATATCCGCAATAACCTATAACTGCACATGTGTGTGCTCCTTTCATTCACCAAATATTTGGATTGCTAAGAATGATTATTAATACTAGTCCTCGACGACAAATTATTTTACGACGTTTTCCGTTTTGTTATACTAAGTGTATTATTACGTAATAGCAATGTCCAACATATTGCTCACAAGATTAGCAAATTTTTGTTGAGACTTTAATGATAGTTTTTAAAAATCACGTCATTTTTTGAAATTTTTTTAGCGGAACAAATTAAACAAGTCGGAAAATAAATTACTGAGTTGTAGTTATTGGAAAAAGGTTTTGGAAAAAAAAATAAGCAATATTAATGCATTCCAAATATATATTATTTTGGCGAAGCTGTAGATTGTATTTTTTTTTTTTTTACTATATAATAAGAACAATACATTTATAAAACTGTTGCTATTTTTAATAATTGTGGCTGGAAGATAATAAATAACGATACAGTTAAAATTATATAGGAATTATTTAAACGGAGGTACCTACCTATACGTATCACCTTGAGAATACCGTATTTAGGTAATATAATATTATAGTGTAATGCGTAAGTGCATGATACAATATATGACGCGAATAACGAAAATATTGTTTTTCCTCGCATTGAGAATGTCTACAATCATTACGGAATTCGAATAGGTCTTTATAAGGCGTGTTCAGCGTTTTCAAATGGAATGGTGGTGCGATAGAAACAATTATTGTACCTGTTAAAATAGAATTTAAAAAAAAAAAAAATCAACCGATAAAAATAATATAGCACAGTTTCATAATCTAATGAACTTCGTAATTCTTGTCATAACTCTACCCATATAGTTATACTTTGATATATTATTCACGTCTATACGATAATATATTATCGATTCGTTTCTGATTGTTATATATACCTTATATGAACTTATAGTTTTTTGTTTAACTATCCGTAACATTTTAAATTATAAAAAGGATCAATTTTTTTTGTTTTTTTTTTTTAAAGTTAATTAGAGCGTGATCGCATGATACATGAAATAACTAGGGGCCGCAAGTATCATAATTATACTCAGAAAACTTTATACTACATGAACAACTCTCAAAACCAAGTTTAAATTTTTAATGTCATTAAGTTCACTATTAATATAATTTCCAAGAGACCATTAATTTTTAAATAAATGTTTTTTTTTCAACTTTATAAATAATATATTATACGCGTTACAGACAACGTCCGGTCACTAGGCAAACCTAAGTTTTACTAGTTAATGATAGGATTTACTAATCGTACTCGGTAAAAGCTGAAAATCGTAATCCTATATGGGCATTTAACAAAACGGTCTTATACAACCTAGGATGTACAAATCACGTTAGTGATCGGTCCGTGTAACAGAAAACTAATATAATTTTTACTTTAATGACTAGAACTTGAAAATCAAATTATATATTGAATGTAATCGAACGTTTTGTTTATTCGTATAAACTGTATTTGTTTAAAGATAATTATAATTATACATAATCAAAACAAATTACCGATAAGATGTTGATAAAAAAAAAAACTAATCAAGAAAATAAAATTATTATTTATTTACACAAGATTCCATACACTGTATCACATAAATGGTGCATAGTACCTACTTTTATTTTATTGATTATACTTATTGTATTTTATTTTCGTCATTCTTTCTAAAACTCGTATCTCAAAAATCCACTCGACAACCGATTGATAATGAAAGTAAATCAACGGCGTTAGCTTATTGTTGTACTTGTATTTTGGAACACGCGTTATAAAAATAAAGTTTTCCTCGTTCAAAGTGAGTTAGATTAGATTATCGGTATTAAATATGGGTACTAAGCTAAGTATATTGAATAGATATTATCAATAGGTGTCATAATTACAACATCTTGTGCAATTAAATAATAATAATCATTATTTATTTTTTTTAAATAAATTATTATCTAAACAAATAGATATTAGAAATTTGTTATAATAATGTATAATTACAATTCTCAAATAAAAGAAATGTATGCAGTGTTAGTACAAAAATGTATATAACCTAATTAATTTTATACTATAGTAACTTATTTTTTAATTTTAAATCATTAGTTACAGATTATATTTAATTAATGAGCTAGAGACTAATTCATTTTTATTGATACGGTTTATAAATTCCTATGCTGTATAAAAGTATTTTAATAAAATCCCGAATAAAACTATGATTTTAAACTTATATAGTTTAAAAACACCTAACGTAATTAAAAACCTAACATATATTTATAACTTTTAAAATTTAGTTTTACCTAGTGGTAGAACTTTGTCGTTATAATAACATATTTATTCCATTGATAACATGATATATATCGTGGATTATTTTTAAAAAATGACAACGATCGTCTACGTATAGCAACGATATTAGCAGTTTCTTCGAATTATATAGGTTTTCTCGAGGAACTGAGCGTTTAGTTCGATTCATAGAGGTTAGAGGAATTATCGAGAGTCTATGTGTGTGTAAATATAATAATTTAGAAATAGATGTGGAAATAATAAATATTATATTATTAAACGATTTTCGAATGCATACAGGACGATTTTTGAATGCGCGTACATACGCACACCCAAGTCTGCTAAGAACATCGCCATGTTATTCGAAAACGTATATATATACAACAATAACGACTTGAGTGTAAAACGAAATATTATACACATGGCACTGCGGGACACCCTGTAATCTGTATACATTACGTTTGTCATGTACGAAAATGTTATTGGTGTTTCAAGGCCAAACATTGGGTATACTTACTGCACCATATCAGTATAATATACTATACAATATACATAATATGCGTTGTTATACACCCGTATTATATATTATTATTTGTGAAATATTTTGTCGCACGAAAGAAACCATTATGATTATTTATTATTATTGATATATAAACTGTGCGGTAAAAACAAAAACACTCGCACACTGCGTAATGCACAGAAATTATAAGCTTACGTAATATATTATATTAATTTAATCGACAAATCGAATTGCGCACATGAGCTAGCCGTATCCTTCATAGTTCATGTTCATTACAACGTTTATAATTCTATGTTTTTAGTGTTAACGAGTGAGCATTTTTATGCTGTCGAAAATTCGAAATGTTAAAAATTATTACAAATTCAGTTTACTGCCCATTTATGTCGCGTAGGCTTACAATAATATCATAACTTATAAGATATGTGATCCATTAACGATATTATCTACTATAATATAATATTACTCTTATTGATGGAGATGTATAACCCCCATACTTCTTACCCACTTCGACTTAGCCCACCCAAACATACATTTTACTCATTATGAATATTGTAACTTTCTTATAAATTAATTTATTATTTAAAACTAATCTATTTTATTCAAGCTAATTGATTCTAATTTGTTTAGTTTAAGTTTTCATTTTATTCGTGTAAATAATAATAATAAACTTATGAAGAAATGAGCCAATGTTTCTATGTCCTATCCTCCAAATAACAAAACAACAAATTTATTAAACTTCGCTTGTATATATTATATTAATATATATAGTTGTTTTAAGCGAAAATGTGTACAATGTATTTTATTCTTGTTGAAACACGCTATAAGTGTACAAAAACATTGACAATTAGAACATCTTCGCCCGAAAGTGGTCCATTATATCCGTTGTCCGTTTGAACGGGGTCGGAAGTTCAAAGAATAAAAACATATTTTTCAGTCTTCGGGTTTTCTTTTCAATTATTGATAATTATTTGCATATTATTTAAATTTCATTCTATAACATAACCGGTAGAACTTTGTACTTATATAACACCATACAAGATTTTAACGGCATACCGCGCATTTATATACACATATATGTATATGTGTATACGAGTATACGACAACATCGTAGGTATTTATCACAAATGATATGTAGGTAAACTATACAGTATAATCATATTTTGGTACCATAAATATTAGTTTCTAAAACACAAAAATCAAGATAACGCAATAATTTATGATTAACTGGTTGATTAAAACACTAACGAATGTTTTAACTAAATAAACCTAAGGTATATCCTACACACACACACATATATAATATATGTACTTGATTAACTATTGTAACTAAAGTAATAATAACATTCATAATTTAAAATAAAATTCATCCTACAACAATAAACATATATACAATTAACCTAACCCGTATACGATTTACTTACCGGTCTACAATTTTTTTTCTGTACCCAACTACAACGTATAGGTAAGTTGTGTTTTATATTATTTATTATAGTTTAAAAAATAAAACGTATCATCATTATGATAATAATATAATGTAAAATATCATATTGCTGTAATATACACATAAGTACAGCACTGCAACGTACATAAGTAGGTATTAAATTGTTTATTGTGTTTGGAGGGAACGTCTTCACGCTCTTATTATATTTTAGCGACGACACTCACTTATATAATAATATATAATATATAATCCGACGAAATTCATATTTTTAAGGAATTTGAACGATTTTTAGGTCGTTCGAACAAAATTATTTTTTTAAATCTATTTTTAATATTATTATCGTACGAGATGATTGTATTGACATTTATCTGTATGGTATTATCGATGAATTCGCAATATTCTGTAATATTTAAGATTTTTTTTAATATTTGTACAATTTTAAAATTACGTTGTATGAGGTATGCGTTCAATGTGGGCTACTAAATTTTATATTTATCGTATACAAGTTAAAGTCATATGTTATGCAATTCAAATCTAAAATTCATTACATTTGTATAATTGATAATCATTGTTATATGCATTTATAACTATGAATAGAAAGAGAATAATTTTGACTTTAAAATTTAAGTTCTAAAAAATAAAATATATCTATTTAATATATTTTTTATTATATTTATTTTATTTTTAAATTGGCTTTGATTTCAATAAATTTGATGTTCTACTCCCATCACAGTGATTATATATTGGATGGATATAAAATAAAAATATTATTTCAGAAATTTATAAAATGAATAATTTAAATTAACCACTAGATGGACGTATTTATTTTATTTTATTTATTAATTTTTTTTTTTTTTCAAAAACGTGAAAATTAACACGGCCCTTTAAAAAAAGTGAACGTGAATGTTAGAGTTTTTACGCACTAAACGCAAATGTGAAATAATTGTATCCTCGGGTTTTTTGAATGAGGAGGATTTGAATTTTCGACTATTTTCTGACTACCCTATAACAATATATATGCATATTTATGCTTACATTTATCTGCAAGTATTAATTAATTATAATTTATAATAATATATAGGTATTTAAAATTTAGATGAACAAAATTGTAGACCATCATTTTGTGAGGTATATATGTACCCCACAACTCTACTAGGCTAAATTTTAAATTGTTATAACTCAAAAGTTCCTCGTCTAAATTTTGATTTTTATTTAGATAAATATTCAGAAAAATATTCTGATTCAGAATATAAATTTAAAAAAGCAAAAAAAACTTAAAAAAATGTCGTTTTATTTCGACTAGAAATTATGTGAAAAAAATATTTTTAAAAACTTTATTGATTGTTAAGTAATGAATGTTGTTTAATAGGTATCATCCTGTATATCACTATAATAATTATATGTTAATAATCTACTGTAATACTGATAATAAGTAAGTGGATCACCAACTTATAGTTTTTTCTATAAATATCAATAAAAAAATGTTTGCTAGACCAAAAAGCTTAAAATTGAATACTATGTTCTTAATAAGTTTTTCATAATACAGCAATTATTAACAAATATCGAATATGCATCATCGCGATATTTTTTTATAAGAAATTAAACATTTTTTTTTTAAATTTTGTCAAAATAACAAACATTTGATTTTGTAGTTAAAAATGTATGTAGTGTTCAATTTGATTATCTAAGGATTGAAAATTGTATAAGGCTCCTTATAAGCTAGTCCATACAGTTATCAAAAATCTAAAATACATGGACATTTTAAGTTTCATTTTTGACTATACCTACTAACCTACTACAAAAGAACTATATAATATTTAAATAAAATAAAAACGTATCCTACAAATTGTCTTACACTAACACTTTTTGCACAATGTATTGTCGTACTATCAATTTTCTACTATCTATTAACATGATATAGATACATCATTCTATAATATGATGTACAAAAAAATAGCGAATAAAATCTCACTGAACAACTCTACACTGAGATAGTGAGATATTGGACGTTTGCATTTTTCAGTATGTGGTTAACTGTCGTGGACTCTGTAACGACAGCAATATCTGAGCATCTATAACGTACTTATTATATTTTGACTAATATGATATCGATTCATCGCATTGATGTTCCATCGAGCAACATAAAAAAAATAAAATTTGTAGTTATCGAATCACACGCGAGTTGTACGAAATTTGAATAACAAACCGATAATATTTATGCTCTATAGGTGCATGCCCTACCTACAATGCCTATATAGTTATCGCTTAACGATCTCGAATTAAAAAGTTGTAATCCGGAGAAAATAAGTTATCAAAATTAATTTGAAAATTATATCGCTGTCATCATGACAGGCGGTGGATTATTATCTCTGCAGGATTCTCTGTTATCGACACGCAAAACTTCTGTAAACTCATACGTTTTAGTTTGTGAATAATATCACTAGGAAAATATTCAAGTTAAATCAAATAGTTTAAAAAAATATCTGTCGATAATTGGAGACGATAAAAATAATAGCTTATAAAACCTCTGCAAAACATTAATTATTAAAAACGTATTTTGTTAAACCATGCTATTTTTTTTTACATTGATATTATTAATTATTGTTTTCTATAATAAATTATTATTACCACTTGAGATACCTACAAAACATTTTTTTAATTTATTTCCCATGGAATTAGGTAAGTATTTGTAAAACAAGTTATGTATTTCTGTTCAGTTGACTTAACTTATTTTAAATCAATATGATTTCAACACGAGCATAAATGGTTCTTTTTTATAATATCTATCTTTTAAAATATTATTATGCAGCTAATTTAAATTTTCGTTCTTCAAAAATTATCTTTACGACCATCATAATATTGTACTGTTGTGCGTAAATATAATTTATTTTTTTATTAATACTTAATACTTAGTATTCTGCATTATACTATTTTTCATTTTAAATAAATCTATTTTAAATTTTAATCGAGTAGCTATTGGTCCTATGTAAAGTTTTTTGTTTCAAGCATAAAAACATGCTGTTATATTATTATACCGTCTAAAAGATTAATTCACCTTGTCCAGTTGTCATAATATCATCACATATTCACATACAACTTGTAACTTATAGTTCAATTTATATTATAGAATATATTTGTTGAGAAAAATATGTAATATTAATTTGGAATATTTTGTCCATTTATAAATTGAATTACTTATTTGCTTTTCTTTACCACATTTATTATAAAATATATATATATTATATTAATAATATTTTGAGTACTATAATGTGGATAATTCTATTAACTATACCTATACATAAATCTTTGAATAATAATATTACTTATATACTTTTTTTTAAATAATGCACATAATACTTTGCATTGAACTATAACTATTAGAACTTGTTGGTAGATTTTATATTTATTTTACTTTTAAAAGACTATATACTTGTCTATATCTAAAAAAAGTACATCTCAAAGTTTTAATTATTTGAAATGTCTTAAAAATGATAGTAATACAATTTAAATTTATTGTTTTTCTACACAATAATATTTTGATAGCTAAATATTTATGGCTTCAGAATATTAAAAGACCCGTGCAATTTATTTAATCAAGTTTTTCAATTTCATTATAAAAAAAATAAATTATCAATTAAAAAGTGTGCCCCAATTGATGCAAATGAACTTTAAGATTTTTGAAATTAAGCCAAAATTCCTACAAACAACTTATAATATAATAAATCAGACAAAAATAATATTTTGCCGTGATTGGATAGGTCTATAGAAAATATGTGAATTTATAGACAGACATAAAAGTTCAATCTTTTAGAGATGATCTATTACGTTTAGACTACCTGTCTACCTATTAGGCATTTATTTAAACAATTGTAGTAGAAATTCAGAAACACAAAGATGGAAATATTGATGGAGAAATGTGTATGTATTTGATAAAAAAAAAATGTTAATAGCTGTAAAAAACGATCATTAGATTCAGTAAAGAATATAAATGGAAAATATATTTTTATAAAATAAATTGCTATACCACAATTATATGAAATAATCCGTTCAATACAAATTTGAATAAAATATTAAATCGTACAATATTATAAGGGCACAAAATGATAGTATAATATTATTATGTTAAAATTAAGAGTTAAGATAAACATAATAATTTAATGTAAAATATTTTTATTAAATAAATAGTTAAATTAACTAGTATTTTTGGTAAACAAAAAATGGAAAACCATAATAGAACACAAACACGTTAAATTGTTGTTATTTCCAAAAGAATTAACATCACAAAACTAATGGTAACTAAAATCAAAATACATTTAATCTTTCGATCATAACAATCTTCCGATTCTATAAGCTTCACTACATCTTGCTTAACTTTAATTTCAGCTAGCTCAATATTGTAATCTATCCGATCCAAAACGTTACCCTACAAAAATAAGACAATAATATGAAATTACAATAATTGTGTAAGTAAATAAGTACTATTAATAGAAACTAGACAAACGAGAGATATGAAGTTTAAACTAACTTGTTGAACAGCCATGTGTGCAACGTCTTTAAATATGTTGTTAAGTTCAACAATAGAAATGGCTATCTGATTTGCTTCACGTTCCAACTGTACGGCCATTTTAGCGTTTTCCTCTTCGATAAGTATAGCAGCGAATGTCCGTGTTTGATTCGATTGTAACATCTGCAACTGTTGTCCAAAAGCATTCGACGAACATTGTTCGTTAATACTTGATAAATTAGAACTAGAATTGTTGTCATTGGTTTCAAATAGCATCTGTAACGATATCCCTTCTAAATGTTTGATTTCTAAAAACGTAACGTATACGTTATACATGATAATAAAACAAAATAGATCGTATAAATTATTTGAATTTACTGTTGCGATAGACTTTTTGTGAATTTCGAAATTCGTTGAAAACATTTTGTAACGATGACATTAGAGCGGATGACACGTTGTACGAAAGTTGGGATTCTTTGTTGCCGAATATTCCGTTCGAATGTAATAGGATTTGATTAATTGTTTTTTTTGTTGAAGCAAATATCTGTAACGTCATAAATTACAAACATTAAGTACCAAAAATAACTAATTCATATAATATTTAAAATATAAATGTGTTAATATTTTAATCATATTGTATTATTTACTCTAGTAATTTTGAATGTAAGATCTTGGATGTATTTCTCTTGCAAGTTGGAATCATCTAGGGCTGCAGGTCTCAACAAATGTGCATCTTGTAGCGAACGTAATTTTTCTAATTTATTCTGTAACCTGAAATTCAATCTGTTTTTCGTATTCGATTAAAATAAAACTATAGTTATAGGATAAAACCAAGCAATAGAAAATTGAGCATCTTCAAACAATCGGATCCACGGAGGTGGACATATATCCTGAGATCGCATGTCAATAGCTCGACCGGCCTCCATTAACGATACTTCGTCGTTAACACATCCTTCGCTATCTGTATCATTATTGTTATGCTTAGTAGATCCTTTAAATGAATGGATATTCTGGTTAAATTTTTTTCTCATCAGCATATATATGTTGGTGAAACTTCTAGTAGTCATATTTTCTAATTAATATCTCTGTAACATGATAGCCAAAATAAATGATTCATAACCGACCATTATTTTAATAAGTGTATAAATATAATCAAATAACTGCCATACAACTAATAAATAAATACTAATAAAATGATAAATGTAAAATATTTTAATAAATTTATTAAGCACAGGCTTAAGCGTTTTATGAAGTACACGCATAAGCAAAAATATATTGCGTGGTCTTACATAATACATATGCTCAGATCTTTATTTAAAATATACCTACTTAATTATTCGTACTTAAACCATTTCAGTTACTAATCATTTGTCAAGAAGGGTGGGAGATAAGTAAGTATATAATACATTGCTGCTCAAGTAGGTATTAATATTATAATAATATCATGTACTTAATCAATTCTCGCTTCAATAAATTAAAATAAATACACTTAAAATATCTTCTTGAAATACGAATTTGTTATAAAATAATATAATTAAAAATACGTAGGAAAAATCTTATAGCTTATGTTTTTTCGATAATCCTAGCGGCAGTTATCAATGTGTTTTATTAACAGCAGCTAACAATATCTTTCCACACCGTGGCCTTATCGTCTTCACTACATACATTTGTACCGTAAGACGATGAAGTATAATTATGAAAACCAGCAGTGAAGCTATTGCATAAGTATGTAAGACGTAAGGTCTACGGCATTGTTATAATTTAAATGTAAATACTAGCATGACGTAGACAACAAACATTCTTTATTATAATACAATATTGAGATTTATTTTAACATGCATAAGTTCGATCTCGTCCACTTATAGCCGATAAAAGAGTATAGTGGCTAACTTGGTTTTCTTACGTAGGCCGATGGATTCCACCCCCCTCCCCCCGTTTGCTCACCAAAATAAATTATTAAGTTCCATTCCGTTTCACACGATCCAAAATTCTTTTTATTGTATCCTACCAACCGTGGTTGCAACTATCCAACATTTAGAATGATGAACCTGCGTAACTATATATTTTTCTACATTCTACTTGGTGTTTTTGTGTTCAAACAATTCTTATTTACCTTGTTAAACTAATTTCTGTAATTTATTATCAATGTAACTACCACTGTATATTTATTCATTATTTTGGTATGCAATTAATAATTTATTGTGCTTTATTGAAATTAATGTATGTTAAATAAATAAATAGCATATGTTCTACAAGACATCTAAACTAACCAGTAAAGTTACGGGTTAACTCAGACGTATTATTGACATTTGTCGATTACAAAGCTTAAACAAACATAACGAACAAATATAATCTTACTTAACTAATATCATCGGCAGATTCCATACCAATTCTTGACTACCATGATAAACACAAATTTGAGTTTTAATTATTATAAAACTTTTATATAAATATATAATCGAAAATTACGAAATTGCAATATTTTTAACTTACAATATGAAAAATATCAGGCACATACCTATCTACGTTGTAATATAGGTATATCTCTTAGCAACGAACCAGGCGTAAATCTATAATATTATATAAGCAAAAAAAAAAACAAAATACCGAGGATGTCTCACTGCTGTATATTATAATATACAGTAGAGTGTTGGCATTGAGGAGGTCACTGTAAATTATAATGGATATATTACATTTGAATTAAACTACTATAAACCAGTGTACGATGGAAAACGATTCTGAACAGAGACGGTCCTTTATTTCTAAGAATATTTTAGTGTACATCAAATTGCTATAAATAATTTAATTTCCTATTTATTGTTAAACTATAGGTTAAACTAATTGTTAAACAAAAAAAAAATCACATATATTTTATAAAAATAATATTAGCTGTTATTAACTTATAAGTCAAAACAAACGGTATTCTAGAACGATATGAGTAGCTTCGTTGTATAAATAGCTTTAAATTAATCTAAATATTTATGTAATTTCATTGAATAGGTATATGATATATAATACAGTAAGTAATTACCAGTGACGGTACTACGTATTTTGGGACCCTGGGCAATATTTTTGATGGAACTCTTGATGATTATGGAACTAGATGGTAAATAATTAATAATAATCATAAAATAAGTAGATATGGGGCCTCCCTGACCACAGGGCCCCGGGTATTTGCACGGAGTGCCCTCCCCCTAGAGCCGAAACTGGTAATTGCGAATATTTTTAAATTTTCAAGACTTAGTTATTAAAGATAAAAATGTTTATTCATTTTCAACTACTAAATAAGTTAAAAAATATGTCGGTGATGATAGTTATTTTAGACAATTTAGTTAAAATGTAATCATCAATTGCTTATAGAAAAATGTGTGTTTAAGTATTTTTAATTGCTTCGAGTACAACTTGTGAAGCATCGTATTTTAAATTGCCAAAGTTTTTGCCTGGCCATAAAAATGTTTATTTAAGCTTATAAAAAAAATATATTAAAATTAGTTTAAATTTTTGAAAAATATATTGTGTAAATAAAATTATAATTTAAGTAAAAATGAAATATTTAGAGCTCCTACTATTAAAATTCTTTAAACAATATTAAACCCGTTTGAAAATAAATGATTATTATACGTTTGAATTTCTTATGTCGTAAAAATTTCTGAATATGTCTGAAATTCAAACGTATAAAATGAGTTGTGACTTTACGCTAAATTTTTTTTAAATTTTCAACAAAGCAAATTTACTTTTCGTAGGTTACAAAGTTTATATTACATTTATATGTTTTAGGTATTAAATATATATATATTATGATTTTTTTTAATTGCAAAATAATTTACATATTTTTGCGATTTTAACGAAAAAAGTAGAACATTTAAAATTTACCTTTATAAAATATAAAAACACAAAAAAACCAACAATCATTAAAAATTATTCCTTATTTTATGCTTAATATTTGATAAAAAATTTAAAATCTCGGTATTTTATAGAAGTATTAATTTTAAATAACATAAAGAAACAATGGAGTTTTTCGAAAATTAATTTTACTGTATACATCTTAAATAATGAACATTTTAGGTTCTAAATGGATTGATGAATATTATTGTTTTTTATAATAATTTAACATTTTATACTTCAAAAACACTAACTACATATTCAACTTTAAAATTAAAAATTGAATCATTTTCAATGCTCCAGAATATATAAATAGAAAAAAGTTAGAATTAATTTAAATATTTTTTAATGTGTTATAGTACGAGTACATAGAAAGTGATTATTTGAGTAACAGTGGAATGTTTCAAGTTTCTATACGTTTAATATTATTTTAATTACAACAAAATAACAAAAACTGTTTGAGTAGAATTCGTTATTGTATTCGTTTTAATATCCAATTTCATCTGAATGTTAACTTCAAACGCCCATATATAACATTAATGTGACTTCAATTGCAGTAATTATAAATTTGTTAAAATATTAGTGTTTAATGGTTTTTAGAGCGTGGGCTATATAATATTAAACTAGAAGTTATTTTTGTACGTTAAACGAATTTACGATATTACACAAACTAATTTATAATTGTAAAATAATTTTGATTTGATTTGTACGAGTATATGTTCAGTATGAAACATTAAAGCATTTTATATCGATTAGTTGTACTGCCATACCCCGCAGTGGTGTCGCTGTAGTTATTAAGTAGCGTATAACTTCACACGAATACCGTGGAAAAAATTTACTAAGTCGTTTATGTAAAAGAACATTTTAAATTAATAATATAGCTAATTACATAAATGCTGCATTTATATTTCGATTATTTAAACCAAATACCCGAGGTACTGTTCCATAGTAATCACTTTTTTAATATTTATTTATAAACATATTTTAATTTTATGAAATTAGGTATTTTATTATATATTATAAATAATCATCATACTATACTATTGTTGACTAAAAAATACACAATTTTTTTTTTTTTTTAATTTAACATACCATGAGTCCGGAGCCCAAGTGGTGATCGCACCTTATAGCCATCTAGGAACGTTTGTTACTGAACACGTGTAAGGAAAAATTTATCCACGTTTTGTAGGGGTACACAATGTAAATAATTTTTATTTCGTTATATAATATCATACATAATACTGAATAGTGTTAGAATCCATATATGTATACCAGTGCCAAAACAACACAGATTATACCTATTCATAAATTATACATAATTACGAATTACAGTTACAAGATGAAGTAAAGTTTAAGTAAGTCAGACATAGTAGAATTTCAAATAAATTAATTCGAATACTTTTTAAACATTTTTTCCTTAAGTATTCCGAATACTATCTAAAATAATTTTTTAAAGTATATTATTTCTATAAAAAAAATTCCTTTGTATTATAAATTAATATTTGTTGTATTTATTTAGCGTTTTATTGAAATAATTATAAACTAATTAATGGTTGTTAAAGATATTATAAATATTATAAAATTATTATGTGTACTTGTTATGTAAATAAAAACAATTTAATCCTCCAAATTTTTTTGTTTTTATATAATAGTTATGTCTTTGATTTTTTGGTACACATTTGATCCTTATTGAAAACTTCAATAATACCGTTATTAAAGACAATAATAGAACAATTTATGACACATAAATAATTCAATTTTTACACGAATACATGGAAACAAAAATTATAAGTATAAATATAAAATATAATATAAGTATTTTTAAAAGTATTTGAAATGCTAGAATAGTATTCAAAATGATTTTCGAATACGTTATTCGAAATATATTTTATAAGCATTCGAGTATTTATTCCACATTTCCATATACTTATTTTAAGTGGCTATTTACTCATACTTGGTATTAGTAGATTATAAAATACTTATAAATTGTAAAATTGAAATGTATTGAAATCTGTGCAAGTTTAAAACCAAGGAAATTGCTATGTTATATAATAAAAAGTTCAAGTGTAGGTACTTCGTCATTGAATAGGTTTTTCAAATGAATTAAATGATAAAGCATTTCGTACGAAAAACGTTTCTGATCAAAATCAGTGTTAGTCGACTTATAAATATATTTTATTATTTATTTTTATAACTTTAATATATTATTATATTAACATTTTATTACATACTATTATATTATAAATATGGTATTTCGAACTTATTTTGCAGAAAAAACATCGTATGATATACTATATATATATTTATATATATATAGTATATATATTATTATATATGTATTTATATATATATTATAATTTATATTATTAAATATTATTAATAACTTTTAAGTTAAAACTGACGTACCATTAAATTGTGTGAATAATATGTTCAAGGAATAAAATAAATAGATTAAAACTAATTTAAATAAAGTATATTAGAATATATTCTTATCTTGCCACTAGGAAAGATAAAATAGATTGTTTAAAAACCTACAACGTAGTATGGTACAATTATTTATTATTAATTATTAACAATAGGCTCGGAACTTCATGCATTTGCATATTTTAAACTATATTATCACAGTCTGATTCGACACAAAAATCAATTCACAATACATATGTCAGGTTAAAAATTGCATGTGGCACAGTTTTGCATATTTAACTGAATTTAAGTGATTTTGCACATTTACAGATTTAATATATATATTAATAACTCCCATACTAATAAATATCAACATAAACAATAAATTCATCATTAATAAAAAATATTTGATTTGAAAAATAAAGCTTTCGGGTACCACCACAGTTGTCATGAAATACCTATACAATATATTTATGTATATGTTTATGTTTTTGAATTTAGGCTTATCAAAATAAATTACATATCTATTATAATTTAATTATTTTTAATATATATTTTTGAGGCCTATAGTTATTTTAAACAGTGTCAATAGTGTCATCAGTGAACAAAATTCAAATGCTATTATAATGATTTAAAAACCATTTCTTCGTTATAAATTGTCATAGGAAACGTATAAAAATAAATAAAATTGTTGGTATATACGTAGATTTTAGATCGTATAGTATTGCTATTATTTCTGTAGGCATGTGCATAATTAAGAGGAGGTGAATGAGATAAATCCCTCCCCCCTAGAGCCTTATTTTTTTAACATTTTTCAATATTTATAGGTAATATTGTAAGTGATAAAGTTAACAGTTTTCAACTAAAAAATTGTAATCGGAAATTCCTTATTACGCCACTGCCTCTAGGTAACTATTAACATTTTTAATCGCAACGTTATATATGTGTATATAATTATAGAAATTATATTATAAAAAAAAATTCTTCTTAAAAATCATAAAATATTACCAAAAATATCGAGTCGAAAATTTGACTGTTTTTGATTCAATGGAGATGTAATGCGATTGATTACGTCATGTAACAAAATTAACCAGTGTTAACAACGATAAAAGATAAATTAATTAAAGCTGAATTCATTAATTGAATTCAGAATGGAATAATGTCGGCAGAGATTGAAAGATGTAATGCTGAGAAGTTTCAAAAGTTTTAAAGGGAAAGTTTTCCCCATCAAAAAATATCAAAGCGTTCTGAATTGATTAGTATTGTAATATCAGTATTCAGTTTCGTGGCCCGTAATACGGCTGACATTATAATAATAAATTACAATTATTAAATAATTAATTAGTAGGTACTGATTATATATTTATATTTTAATACGTTTTATATACATATAATATACTTCAAAGTTTTCTGCCTTGATTTCGTGCTAAAATTTAATGAAATTATATTTTATCAACACGATGAATTATAATTTATTTTGTTTATATATATATATATCAATATCATTTAAATAAAATGACATTAAAACGTTACTTCATGTTAATCGCATACTTACAATAAATTTATAAATCACTATTATATAATTTTATAAGATGGTAGTTATTTAGGTAAAAAATTATTGTGGAATATTGCATATTATACAAAAAATTAAAGGTCTAAAAGAGCGAAATAAAAAGTGTCAATTTTGTATTAATATATACGTTTTATGACAACATAAGGGCTTTCAGCGGGTCATTGAAAATATGAAGTCTCTCATCTTCGATTGTCGATAGGGTAAGTCGATGTGATACAACACTTATAGTAAAACGAACGGATTTGATAGACATGGGTACCAGATGGTATTTCAGAATATTACTAAACCCTTCCAATAATTCTTCCACAAATCACAGTCACTCGTTTTATTTAAAAAACATATTTTATCATCAGCCTTCAAAAAAACTATTTGAAACGAGAATTTCTGTATACAGAAAGTAGTGACAATAAGTACACTAGCTCCCAAAGTTCACGTCTATATAATATCTATATTTCATTTTATAGACAGCTTATGACATTATGGTATTAACAACCTATTTTGGTGAATTCCGGAATTGAAATTTTAACGCTTGATAAAATTATATAAATCTGTGAAAACTTAAAAATGAATTTAGGAATTTAATTATTTTCTATTAAAATGTAAAGTTTATAATAAAAGAGGACACTACATTAACATGACCACATTTGTAGGTTTTCTCAGAATAAATTGTGCATTCAGAAAAATATATTTTGAGTTGTTAATTTAATGTTATATAGTATCATGTTATCAAATTTAAATTGGCAAAAATATTATCGAGAACATTGTAGTCTTTTATTGATATTTAAGTTAAACTGATTAGTAACTATAGTAAAACTATAAGTAAACTATATAAAATATTATTATTTTAAAATGTTCGTAATTTGGTTTAAAATTTAAATACCAATAACAAACACCTACAAATTGTCTCAAACAAATCTTTAAATATCTAAATTTAATGATAATTCAACTTATTCTTAAGTTAAAGACAACAAAAATTATTCATTATATTAATTTATTCGTTATTTAACAACACAAAATAAATTCTGCTGAACATAAATTGAATATTATAATATAGCCACTGTACCTATATGATGCGCAGTGAATCAACTGAATTAAGTATTATATTATAATAGTCGACAGTAGTATAGAGCATTAATGAGTAGATGACTGACAACGATTAAAGTATAATTAGAATTATAAATACAATCAAAATAAAATGGAATATTGACTGGAAGGTACAGTGAAATGGGCACAATGTGCATGACGAAAATTGGTTATTTTATACACTTGTGGTTAAATTCACAGCTAATATAGGTATCTTTCTAATATGTACTATCGTATTTGTTTTTTACTGTGTCGACAACGTTTGTAATAAACAACAAATTATTATTATTGGCATATTGTTAATCGGAAAATTCGATGTATAAAAATTCAAATGATTAATTAAAAATAATATTATATTATATATTACGATGCCCTCGTGGCCATAACGCCTGGTGTGTATGCCCTATATCCAGTTCCGCACCCCACTAGGCACAGCTCTGCAGTACCAATTTCGAAATCTATAAATATTAGAAGCGTCACAGCGGTATTCGCTGATCTGCCTACTGGCTTAGTCCAACCCTGGATCTATAACAATAAAGCAGGTCTTTGAGTTCAATTAAAAAAAAAGGGTGACGTGTTCTCACAACTAATTCCATGTCTTAAAAAATAATTGATAATTTTTATAGCAGCGTTTTTAATATATCATTTTCCAATCCAACGGTGATCTGAGTGTACTACTTTTTTTCAATCCTGAAAACATATTATATAATTTTGTATGATAAAAATAATAATAAAATACAACGTACTTAGCTAATCGCCATCAATTTTTTTTAATTCAGAACCAACTATTGATTTATCAGCCATCTAAAAAATGGATAAATTAATATCTTATTAAACTATTTAAGACTGAAACTCATTGTAGCCCAAGATGGTTTAATATTCTTTTTGTAAAAGTTCTGCCCGAGAAGATCCAAACTTTAAAAAAAAACTCATCAAAGTGAATATAATATGTGACCTATATAAATGATATCGTTATTTATATAGTATATATTATATACTCGTAGATGTATATTGTATACTTATTACTTACAAGTAATATCGATTGGGACGTGGTATGGTACTTATTTAAAATAGGTATGTCGTAATAACTGAAAATTTTTTAGAAGTTTAAAAGTATGTAACTTAGTATGTTATGCTAACGTAATAAAATAATATCAAAATCGTGCCGAATCTAAATTATACATATGATATTATTGCATTCATAAGTCGCCGATTTCATGTGTCGTGACGATCGGATAGGATATGCTGCGTTTTGGGTTTAACAGATTGATTTGGATTAGAGTAAATAAGATCTACAGTGCTGTTGTTTATAACATAATAACATTGATGTAGGAACCGCTTAATAAACAATCATAATAATATTATATTATAATATATAATAATTTTATACACAACCGCACCCACTGTCCAGGTTCTGTTAGCTAGTGGGTGGGGGAAGTAGAATTTTTGGTAACATAATATATTTTTAAACAATCAATTCGTTAATATAAGTAATGATTATAATATACATGCGTATTAAATGTGCTCAAATCCCCTCTGGAAAAAAATAATAAAAATTGGTAGATAGCAGTTAAGTTAATACACAAAATAAAAAAATTTTTTTCCTATCTTTATCTGATGCTAACTGTCTGAATATTTCATTTAAATTCAGAGATTTCAAGAAATCATTCTCTGCTTAATAAACCATTTTTACATCCAAGTTTTTCTGTGTTTGACTATAGTTCTTTATTTATTTTTAATTCTAGTTAATTTTGAGAATAATTCTCTTTCGGTCGAACGATTAGCTAAAGGAGTTGTCAAATGTACCTTTATTGATTTAAATATACAAGAAAATACTTCTTCAAACAACTGACTTCTTGCAAACCATTCAAGTCAATCAAAAAAAAAAAAAAAAAAGTTGGCAAAGAGTATTCACTTAATTTGTATGAGTTCATTTTGCAAAGTAAAATCAAGTTCATTTTTATATTCCAAGTTTTGCAACCCTAGCTAAAGGTCTCTCCCCTTACTCAACCATGCTCATTATACATATTTAAATTCTCAAATATAGT
The DNA here is from genome assembly GCA_036289425.1 of Rhopalosiphum nymphaeae. Classification (NCBI taxonomy): domain Eukaryota; kingdom Metazoa; phylum Arthropoda; class Insecta; order Hemiptera; family Aphididae; genus Rhopalosiphum; species Rhopalosiphum nymphaeae. Next base: position 7,851,687 of record JAZAQC010000007.1, on the reverse strand, counting down.
GTACTTTTTTTGTATCAATAACCACAATAATCGAGTTTAGTTGTAATTTAGGTTTATTGTACGTATTTTACTGTAAAAAATTACGAATGACGATTAATAATAGTTTAAGAAATTAATATTATATCTACCTAGGTATATTGAAATTAAACACGACAAAAATGAATCTAAAATTTTACATCGGTTAAAGTACCAATTTCTTTGAATTGCATTTTTACTTTCTACAGACAATTATGATGCTTTTTATGTACTATTTTCCATAGCTGCTAGCAATGAAAAAACATCAGCACATTTACTGATTATATTTTAATAAATTGTATAGAAAATAGTAGCTGATATACATCACATATGTCTGGACTGAGCCACATTGTCGCACTTAAAAGACCAATTTTACAATTCACACCGATAAGTTTATAATTATATTGTAGTACTTAAGAGAGTTAAAGAATACCAAGCAAAAGTTTAATTTTAACAATACAATAAAATAAACGAAAAACGAAAAATCGTAGTTTTAAAGTCGTCTTTAATATTAAAACGTGGAGCACAATAATACATGTACACAGAAAAAAAAGTCCAAACTGGACTGTGAGTTTCAAATTGCACGTTTTATTTAATGGGGTGTTCTTTACAATACCTACCACCTTCAATAGAAGTTCAATTAATAATAAAAACAAATTTATTTTAATTTTGGTAAAATTTATTTGCCCTTATGCGTTGTTAAAAAGGTAATATTTTTTTGGCTTATGAAGGGATGTTTATTTTTACGCTTTTCGGTTGCGGTTGGGTTATGTTTTGCACTCGTGGTCTACAGCTTGGCAGTATCACGAGGTTTTTAATTATTAATGATATATATAAGTAGATACTTACTTATTTTAACTCATAATCCGAATTCTGATTTTATATTTTCCGGTTGCTTTTACTATAGATATTATTTACTAATGAATAGCGACTTGAGTGAAAAGTATCCTTTTTAATGTAAGGACTTTCTATGGTCGGTTTAGTCAAAACCTTATTAATCATTTCTATACATAGTAGTGTAAATATGTTATAATCCATCGGTTAGGGTCTACCTATAACGGTAGTATTACAGGAAGGTATGTATGTATAATATATTTTTTTTATTATTCGTCGACTCGCCAGTTACCACCCTCCACACATCATCATAATATACCCCACTGTTTGATGTTGATGAAAACGATTAAAACGTGGTACGCCACATTCGTATTCAAATAACGGTAAACGTTCACTGAAAAACTGAAAAACAGGTACCCACCTCCCATCATAAACATATTCGAAATATATAACATGTATCACGGGTAAGTATGTATAGGACCATTGAACCGTATACTAAAATATGTGTACCGCCGTATTACATGTTGTATCGAGTTACAACCAAATACATAAGGTTGAAAAAAAAAATCTCGTAACTATATATCTGTAAGTCTGAAAAAACGACGTGGACTCGGCGAGACCATCTTTCTCTTATCGTACACCTATGCACTCAAATAATTATAGAAATTATTGTCGTGTCTTGTATCTATCATTGAAATGGGCGTATTTTGCGAGATGCACGAGCATTGTAAATCTTAGTTACGCCATTGGTACATAATATAATATGTATCTAATATGATTTACGATATCATATTATTAGGTAGGTATTTCGTATATTATATAACGACAAAATGTATAGAATATACAAGTTGGCTTCCAAAGCATGACCACCCCTATTTTAAATTTAATGACGAATTTATTTAAATTATGATTGTTAGAATTTAAAGTTCCAAATAATAAAAATTGAGGACTTTATTTTTAATTATTTTAATTTTCATAACATTTAAAGCCTGACGTAACATCTCTACGTAATATAACCACAGTAAGCTTATTCGTTCCTCGCACCCCCTATATTATGGGTGTGACCATTTTTCACCTAAATTAAGATACAGTTTTCCTTTATTGTACATTTTTATTAAAAGTAAAGGATAAGGCAATTTCTATTTTTCTCCACACATTTGTTTTGGATAAGAATCGCGTAAATTTTTCTTTGAATATTTAAATTATATTATATATCTTAAAATATACATTCCTATGCATTCTACTTGATATGTTGCATATATATTTTAGCTAACACCGACGACTTAACTATTATTTACAATTTATAATAACGGTATTCAAACATAATTACTGTCGTTAAAATAAGAACTTAAAGAATATAGACATACAGATATGTACGTTTAAAATATTTTTATCGACTATTACACAAGAGTTTTTAACCATCTACATTTTCCCTTTATATGAAGTTTTCAAAATAGCTTTTGACTAGTAGTTATTAAAAAAAAATTGAACATATTGAATAGAAGAAAGTTATTTTATACTTATATTAGATACTCCAGTTACACTCATATAAAATGTGCACATAGGTACAGCTAAACAAGTATTCAATTATTGGTGTATAAAAAAAATATAATTATTGGTATAGGTTTATTTTTTGTGTAATATTTTAACATTAATTATTTGATTTGTATTCTTATAAAAAAGTATATGAAATTTAATATACTTAAACTATTAAATTACTAATATTAATAATGTGTTGGTAATTAAAATAATAATATGTACATTATATTTTTATTTTAAGTTATATTCTAGTTTTATATATTATTACTATCACAAACAAATACAAATTTTTTTAACTTATTACACTTACTATACTTTATAGTATTTAGTATTTACTATACTAAATGTACATTAAAAGTTTCAATCATAATTCATAAGTGAACTTGAGTGGTAGACATTCTAAATGGATCAATAATCAACTAATAAAGTATATTTTTAAACATTTAAAACAAGTTAGTTGGTTATACTCTAATATTCAACATACATATACTTTTTATTTTTTAATAAAACTAAACTTAAATTGTAATTACAACAAGAAACATGTAAGGACTAAGCTGAAACCACGGGAAAAGACGTCTAACTTTTCAATGGAATTAAAAAAAATACATTTACTATTTCAAACAATATTTTTTTAAACTTGATTTTTTTTTACTCTATAAATTAGAATAAAGGTTGGTGTTTTTTTATCACGAAATACTCATTATTTCAAAAATCATTATCATTTTTTATTATATTTTTCTTACATAAGTTATAAGTAATCGAAATAAAACAACAATTTTTATAAAAAATATTTTTTTAAGTTATTATCTTTTTTTTAAAGATAACTTACCTACATTTATATTTTCATATTTGGAATATTTCGATACAATAAAATCGAAATTCGGAAAAGTAGTTTATGAGTTATAAGTATTCACACTTTAAAGTTTTGATGATCGGAGTAGTAGACCAACATTTTGCAAAGTATCTATCTATACGTACCACACCACTCAACTAACCAATACGTTATTACTTTAAAAACTCAACAGTCTGATAATTGATTATTGATTACTAGTCTGATTTTTGATTTTTATGAAAGTACTTCGAAAAATATTGTGTTTTAGAGTATAAAAATAAAAATGTATGCTTTCGTTCAAAAAAGATGAAAACTTAAAAAAAAAAATTTTATTATTTCTACTGCAAATGATATAACAGAAATATTTCAATAAATTGTAATATTTTTAGAAATAATGAGCAACTCATTATAGAAAAAATCACATTTTATTTTTATTTACTACATTTTTTTTTGTCTTTTATAAAAAAAATGATTTGTTTCTCGTTTTTTTATCGTTCGTAATAAGTCACTGTAAGATTATTGAACTATGATTTATCTACGACTGTGATTATCTACTTATCGCTTTATATAAAAATATTAAACGTAATTATTAATTATAAATGACTATCATGTACCAGTAATCACTGCCACCAATATAGTTGCACACATATTTTATTGAAATCTGTTTCAAAAATCCTAAATGGAGTACCGCCCTATATGTCCTAATATAAAAAAAAAATAGTAGTATGTTTAAACATCAGAATATCTGAGTAAGGTTTTAAGTCGCTCCACGTTCTCTCCAGCTTAAGTCAAACACTAAAAAAAGATTTTTTAATACAGTATAAAGTAGATTTAGCGTCAGTCAAAATAGATAACCCTCTAAGTAATTTTCTTAGAGGGTTAGGAAAGGGGCGTAAACTTTTTTAAATCACTATAAATTGTAAAAAACCTACCGATTGTTGTGCATGTATATTTTATTGGGTGATTTTTTTTTGGAGAACTTTGTAGTTTTTTATGAAATAAAAAAGTATAATAAAAAATTCTCTTAAGTGTAATTATCATGATGAATACTTTTCTGACGGTAATTTATTTTATATCTTTTTGTTTGAATAAATATAAAATATAATAAATGACACTAAGTAATAGTAAATTAATTATAAAATTACGGTTTTTGGTTAGGTATAGTAAGTTTAAAAAATAGCCTACTAAAATGTTGTGGTTTTTAAATTCGACACAAGTATAAACCTAAAAATTAAGTTATTATTATAGTTTTTTTTTATATCAGTACACTGTTAGGTAGGTAATCAAAAAATAAAATAATTAAAAAAAAAAATTGATCGTGGATAAAAATACATTAGGGGTGGAAAAATATTACTTAAATTTATAACAAAACGTTCAATAATAAGTGATGGACAATGGACCCTCCATTGTGGACCACGCGCATTATGTCACCCTACTGTTACGCAAGTGTTATATTCACAGTTTAACTGTTATATAACATTTTATATGTTTTCTATTTATGGTTTTTATCAAACGCGGTGTACCGTATTCCATAGAGTGAAAAAACAGAGAGTACTTTATTTTATTATAAAGTACATATTATTAGGTTACCTACCTACTAGAGAGCTGATCTTTTAGGTTTTCACATAATACATTTATCGGGGTTTTGCAGCCCAATGGTCGTAAAATATGTGGTAGATTTGTTGATTACAGACGAATGTGTAGGAAAAAAAATTTGATTTTAAATATTTGACGATGTTTTGTGATTTAAAGTATATTTATACAATAATTATTAGAATATATTGCATAATTGTCTATAAAAAATAATAATACTATTATTGCTATTCATTTTTGATTGTGAATTTATTATATTAATTGAGCAAATAAAATTAATGAAATTGTTTAGTACCTTGTTTATATGTTTATAGAGAATAACATTATTTGAACTGAAGTTTTTTCAAGAGTTAATTTAATTCGCTATTTTTTTATAATTTAGTGAAAAATTAACAACAAATGTAACTTAAAAATTGACTATGAGCTGTTTTATTATGATTGTACTAAATAGTTTTCAGAACGTTATGTAATATTCAGCATTATTTTTTTAATAATAAGGGTGATAGGTACACCCCTTATAACATTTTAGACTTTCGTATAAACTTCCTTTCAAATTAGGTATAATTTATTTTAATACATGATAACGTCTCAGTTAATACTGTAATAACAATTTATCTAAATATTTTGTTAATTAAGAAATATTTTTTTTTTTTTATTTAAAATGTTTGTTTAAACTACAATTAATTAAACTTATTATTTTTAAATTAGCTAAAAATATCTAAGCTGTTATAGTGAATCCTTCAACTATTTGCAATTACATTTTTGAGTTAATTTGAAAACTAATTAACTAGTCAAGTTGAAAAAAATCATCTTCTTACTATAGTCAATGTTCAACTTTTTCTATACATAATATATTAATTTCACGCATTCTTTTTTCAAATAACAGCGATATTCCTGTTTATAAATACGTACCAATAATGTACTATAATATCAAGTTCTCAATATAAGGTCAGTAGCGCGTTTGTGGTGGCCCTTGACCTTTATTATTTTAAGAATTTTTTTTTTACTCAAAGAAAATATTTATTCATAGATTGATATTTGTATAATGCTAAAACAACACGAGTCCATATTAGATGGTGATATTTTGTCGACGATTGTCAAATAATAATAATAATATTACGAGTATATTATTCAAATGCCCAATGTTGATTTTGATTTTTTAAATAATATAAAAAAGGACATTCTATTTATATCATTATATACGTTTAAAGTTACTATAATCCATAAGCAAATATAGTTACAATAATAGCTATATATCTACGTCCCACATAGCCCAACTAGCCAAACGATCATGCATGGTCAGGAATAGATCAAAATGGGTGTACCTTATTAGTAGGTATGTCACTGGTGTATCAAAATTAGACTAGTTGAAAATTAACGAGTTATATCTAAAAGTAGTCGGATAATATATCATTTTTACAGTGTATTATGTATTTATAATATTATTAAATTAAACACGGTCTTAAAGCAGCTTACAAGAGCGGAACCCTTACTTGAATCATTAGCCTCTAGACATATTAATCCACTCACTACACAAGACGAAATCTTAAGTACACCGCCGATTCAGTCGTTCAGATGTAGTATGCATTAAATTCTTCAGATGTGGAAGTAAATTAAATACATTTTTTTTAACGTGACGTTTCTTACTATATCGGTAAAATACGATTAAACACGGTCCTCATCGTAAAATTATGAAATCACTTCTAAACTATTGAAGATGTAAAATTTTTAAAGATCTGTAGCAAATCCGAAAATAACATCAACCGCCATGCGAAACAGAAAACACAAACAAAATTAAAGAAGAAAATTTAAATTGTAGTAGGTACCAAAACTGTGTCAGTCATGCCGCCTGCCATAGAACAGTACCTCGTGCTTAAATAATATAAATAATAGCTAAACTTATTCTCAGACTACAAAATAAAACACAAACCAGATTCATACAAACAATAATGAATACCAAAACAAATAAAACGAATACTTAACATCAGTAACATCCTAACCGAATTTAATACATACGAGCCCACTCAATTCACTTTTACTCATAGTCGTTGATAAAATAAAACTTGAAAATGTCAATATTAATATTTTAATATATACTCTTACTTATCAATAACTACTTAAAACGCTAACAAATTAATCAACTACAATGCCTACCGAATGACAGAATAAATTAATACCGTTTTTTAGTCGCAAAATCACAAGTAACTCCAAATAAACATACTTGAAACTACAGAACCGAGGTACGAATAAAATACAGAATAACGCATTTTGGTAAAATAAGAACAAATTTATTTAAGTATAATAAAATAATACATAGAGAAATTATAGTAGGTATACCTACAATATAAAATAAATTTAAAATTTTTATATGATAATTCCTTTTCTTTTTAAAAGTGTCCATCTTTCAACAAGTATTACCATGTCGACATGCTTTATCTAAAATTATATCCTTTTGGAGTTTATAACAACATTAAATTGTATATAATTTTAACTTTTTTAAGTTTACTAAATTTCTGTTAGTTAAATATAAAAATTATATTTACTAAGTTATATAATACATTAAAAAAATCATTCCGATAGATTTGCTTATTAAAAACAAATATATATAACATACGTAAGAACAAAAATACAATTGCTGGAGAACAATTCCCATCGAGCAATCGGCATCAATATCTGCATTGTTAATTATTATTACCTATCACATTTACTTATTATGCTTCTCGTTTAGATAAATAAAGATGATACTTTATAATAAAATAAAATAGAATTTGTTAAAATAAAAAAAATGTTTTTGATATATTATTTAGTTTTAATGTTTATTGATAAAATAATTGTATACAAAAAAAATAGTCACAAAATACGAGTATACTATGTTTTTCATGCGTTATTTAAAAAAAAAGTAGATAAAGTTATTTAAATTAACAGCATTTTCTATATTATCTTAAATTTAAGGAGATAAATTTATTATTGATTAAATAATTAACTTCTAACTTAACGATATAGTGTTTAGTTCTTAACTTAACGTTAATTATTCATTTGCTAATGTTTTAATAAATTGCGATATTAATACTTTAAAATTTTAATTCTAACTCAAATAATAAATTGTTTTTATCAACCTAGCAAACAATCGAATATTTAGTATAAAGTCTTTTATTTTTCTCGATGAAATAAATAGAAACAGTTAAACAACTCATATATAACTTTAAATGTAACTATGACTAGTTTGATATTAATACTACAACCAGTTACAATTTTCGAATTATGAATTAGTATTTTATTTAACTCCATATAGTTTCAATACCAATCGAGTAAGTACCTACCTATCTTGCCCATATACCTACCAGATTGTACAGGTATATCAGATAATTTAAGTTTGTTCAAACGTAAGACCAAAACGGTACAACGTGCTCAATCGTTCGACAACCAATATTATTATTACGGCATGGAAAATATTATATTTCGTTTGTTCTAATCGGGCGCGGCCGGTGTAAGTACCTACGGCCTACAGGTATATGGTATACGCGTTGGGCAGGTATATATATCTAACGATCTAATTTCGACTGTGTGCATACGTTTATGTACATGTTATAAATTGACGTGCATTGAGCACAATTATTATTTAGTGGTCTAAGATTATTATCAGTGCACCAGTGCCCAGTGTGCGGCATAAAGTGTATAAAATAGCGTGTAGCACTGCAGCGTAATAATTTTCTGAGAATTGCAATACATAAAAATCGAATTTCAAACGAGTATAGTAGTGAATTTAACACTTATCAGTATTAATGTTTACTGAGTGGAGTGACACGAAAAAATAGCCGGCAAAATGTTGGTACCTACACCGTCAGTTAAATTTTAAATATCTAGAGGCCTATACAATTATTACATATTATTAAATTTAATAATTATTCATAATGGAATTCTCAGATAAATATCCTGCTTTTGAATAGAATATTAAAATGGATGCTATCATTCAAAAAATTGATACTCAATGAATAACATCAATATATTTTTTTTTTTAATTAGTTTGACAACAATTGGGTTTGTAAAAAAATAATCAACAAACATTAATATATAATGAGAAAACGTGTAGTCGCCTTAAATAAATAAACCTAGTAGGTATACATTAAGAACCCAAAACTAGTTTACGTATTTCAAACAAATATTAGATCAGATCAATTTGAAATAAATCTAAATTGTGCAGTACCGATGTAATACAATACATATTATTACACATAATATACTTCACGAATGAAATTATATCAGAAATAAAATGTGATATTCTAAAGACTGCATTATGAACTCTATGTTTCCCGATTCTTTAATTTCAAGAGTATATATTTTAACCTATTAGATTGTAATATCATTATTTTTAATTAAAAGTCCTATGTGACTTTAACTTGTTTAAACAATTCTGTGTGGAGTTCGGTATAGTGCTGAAATATTTTTTTCCAAACGTTTCGAGGTTGTTGATGGGTTTTCCTTTTACGAAAAAGAACTAAGGAGTAACTAAATTATACTCCAAAGCCCAAGCTAATCAAGAAATAGCCAATTTCAGTTGAATCTCTGTATAATAGGTACTAAAAGTTTGGTACCTATACCTATATGTACTTATACTCTCGAACCTCGTTGCCCACCCCGAGTGTCCCTACGCAGTTGAGCGTATATTACCATACATAATTTTATATTAATATACCTTACATTACGCATAATAAATATTGTAATGTACATACTATTACAAAATAATATAATAATCACTAATAAGTGGCTTGGACATAGAGTTCTGTAATTACTTTAATTTGTTTATATCTTATAATATGCAAATTTACGGCCAGATTAAGGAGGAATACGTCTACAAGTAATAATTTTATCTGCGCCCCGGTACCCTTATTTTTCGAAGAGACTGTCCACACGCTTACAGCACACCCTTGCAAATTATTATTTTAATATATACACCTACATAACGCATAAATGGGTACATTTATCAACGCCCACATATCACAGTGTTGTATATGATATATCGTTTTATAAATTTACATTAGGTACTTAACTAGTACCTACATAATAAATAAATCAGAATAGTTCATTGTATTTTCAATACACATACCTATCTATAAAAATAATTACGAGAAATAGGTTTCTACCTGTATAATATAGGTTTATACGTTATTTACCAATTTTAAGTCGATGACAATTTTAGAGAAAGGGGGTTCTTTATGTCTAGTATAAGTCTAAGAATATATGGCCAAATAATATAACGGAGCAATATAATTAATACAATTGTATATGGATCATTAATGCATGTATTCATACTAATTACTAATAATAAATTGAATACTCATTCAATTTCATAGATTTAATAAAAATATTACGTATACTCATATGTAATATTTTTAGTAAATTTATATTACATTTTATTGTTTACTATTTATGGTTAAAATGATCTGTCCATAAATTCTTAAGATGTCTTAGTCACAACTATAGTTTCCCTTTTACTAAATCATAATGACAACAAATTTTGTATTCAGAAAAATCTATTTTGATCTGTAATTGTAATATAAGAATTAATTTACTTAACACAAAGTTTAAAGGTTAATGTATTATCTAAGACCACGCGTAGGATTTTTTGATATATTATTATTAAAGCAAATTATGAGCATTTTAAAATTGTACATTTTTTGTGCATTTTAAAATCCCAATAATTTTCCTCAGAATAAAAACACAAAAAAGGCTACTATAATAGATTAAATTTAAAACTAATACAGTAAAATCGACTATTCTGAACGCACAATGTATTATTTTACCGTTAGTAAGATAGAAAATTAAACAAATATAATATAATACATTGTGAATACGATGATACATTCTTAGAACGTATAAAAATAAATATTTATTGTTTAATAAAAAATATAAAATTATAAGCATAGACCAAGTTTGACTGCTCTCCCCTATACGAATGAGTAAGGAAGCCTCTGCAAATCAATATATAGTTTAAGTTAACATGTATGATGCATAATACGTATGCACGTCATATAAAAAAACATTTTTTATACAATTTCTTAGAATTAAATTTTTGAATAATTTGAATAGTTGTTATACAGTATAAAAATAATAGGTAATGATAATTGATAATAATAATATATAATGGAAATTTACCCAAAATTTGATTTTTTTGTTTCTTAATTGAACCCCTCTCGTTTCCATTACATCTATTTTTGTATGAATACGACATTGATGATAACATGATAAACCAACCGTCGTGTGTACGTGATAATACATCGCGCGTGCCTATAAATATAATTAAAAAAATATTAATAACATTATATGATAGATTACACGGCGTGTGTTACATAAGTGTATTTTTACTGCAATAGAGCTATGCTGTATTACAACTATTGTAATGTTTGTAGCGCACTATAAGAATCACGTAAACATATTAAATACAAAATATTTTAGTCGACGCGAACCGTAGCAAAAATGTGCGGATGTAGAAATTTGATAGTAACAATATCATGCGTTGTCCTAGCTGTAATGTGTAAATTGTAACTATATACAGTTCTCGATGACGGTGTCGGTGTATTGCGAATTTAGGATTATAAGCAGCACCAGATTAGCAAGATATCGGCGTACCGAATTTTAGAACTTCTAACGTATGATTACAGCTACACCTACTGTACGGTTTAAATAATTCAAATCAATTATATTTTCTACCAATTTTTCACAAAAGAAAAAATACGACTAAACACTCAAAACCGGCTCATATTTTAAGCGACTCGCCGAGTTTTACTCGATAGTTCTCCAGACCAATCCGGCCCTGATTATAAGTACCTATGAAATATCTAAGTTTATTCATTTTGTAATAATATGTAACATGGTGTTATAACTTGTAAATTTATAACTATATAGAATATGGATGGTTACACTGAATTATACTTATACCTAAGTTCCAACTATTTAAAATATAACTGTGATGTACTCAAGTTTTTAATAAAATAAATATTATATTAATTCAAATTTAGTTAGATTTTTCTTCTTCTTGAGTAGATTGTATGTTAATAATATATCATACGCCTATAAATATATAATACAACGTTTAACATTCCATATTTCTATACATTTGAAAATTTAGAATTTTTATTATTTTCAAAATACAACAATACTTAATAACGTGTAGCTTTGTCATCTGAAAATTGTATATTTTGGTATAACCGTCGACGGAGTATTTAGCTACAACAATTTAAAGAAAACAATATCTTCAGCTTTCTTAACAGAATTATTCAAATGAGGAATGAATTTATTATTATGTAATTAATACAGTAGGAGGTACTTATATATTTAAATTGTATGGAGCAAATATTAATTATTGTAATTTGTACGATGTATTGTGTATTTGCGTATAAAACATTTTTCAATTAAGTGTTTGTAATTAATTATTTTTTACTTTTCATAAATATAAAATATAAAAAAATAAATAAATATGTATATCACGAAGTTAAAACCCTGACTGCGTGATTCATTATTATAGTATTATGTACGCACATAGACTATAGGGCTTCCAATTATATCGTAGAAAAAAACGAAAGAAAATAAAAAATCGAAATAAATAAAATATCTCGTTGTTTTCTACTTGGCGAAAAAAAAATTCATATAACGTCAATGAAAAAAAAAAAACGTTCGACAAAATACACTCGTACATATCGCATTTCTCTACAATATAATAATGTAATACATATATATATATATATATTGTTATATTTTATAAAATTATTATGTAGTCTAGCGCGTAGTATTGCGTAGTTGTATTACGACGACGACGACGACGTTCGTCTGGAATAATTGAAATCGGATTTCACGGCAACGCTCGAAAGTCTTGTGCGTAAGTATTGAAGACGGCCGCACAGCATATTATAATGTCTACACACGTATAATAATAATATAATAATACACTGCACTAAAAATAACTCGGGCGGTGCGTGCGTGTGCGAGCTTCTACGCACTCCGGTGACCCGCCGTCGCCGCCGAGCCGCGTCTATTATACGCGTTAATATTATAATAATATTATTTTTCAAAGGTGCGGGGCGATAGTTAAGGAAAACAATCAACTCCGTTTGAGTTATGTTAAGTGAACACGTGCGATATCGTCAAGTCAGTACCTAGTTACTGGTTTACGAATAACAATTTATTTAACTCGCAGAGTTTAAAACTAATACGAAAAGAAATGTTGACTTGACTCGGTTTGAACAAAAAAGTATTAAACTAATTTTTTGATTATCATGCTGCGCGTCGATCGTACTAGGAATATGTTGCATCTGTACATTTATTATAATATCATTTCATCGAAAATCAGAACCGAAATACCATATATAGTTATGTAATATAATATATTGTTATTTTAGTAGGTATTACGTATTATTATTACTATTATGGTGTAAGATAATTTTTTATAAAAGTCCTCTATCTACAGCAGTAATATTAATGTATAAAACCATTAAACCGTTTATTTTTAATAATATTAAAGAAATCTATATAGAAGCATATAGAAATTTTGAGAACATTATCGAGCCAAAGGGAAATATTTCCGATTGTTTCTAATACGCGATTAAATATTTATTTATTTATTTATTCATTTATTATTATTTCATCTATTTTTGAATAGTAAAATGTTCTATTTGACCTCATCTTCATCCAGTCGATCAGCCGCCAAAATGTATTTTTTAATTAGCCAAAAATATTCTTGTATTTACCACACATAGCCAAGTCCTCTGATTTTTACCGTAAGTGTTATCCATTGACATCATTGTTTTTTTCACTCATTTTTAAAAAAAATTTCCTTCAACTTTATCTCTACAATTTCTTCACTTACACCTCTTTCTTATTTCCTAATATCATTTATTTTTCATTTTTATATGGTCAATATTCGAACAATTTTTCAAAATCCTATTCAATGTAGAATAAGGAACGTTTAATCGAACTGCAGCAACGTGTAAACTTGTTTTCGGAAACACTTCTATATAGCTTAAACTTCACTCCCAAACTCTTCATTAAACGAATTTTATTATTATATGTTTTGCTGCACACACGTGAGTGCCCGGGCAAGTACACGTCATAGAAACTTATACTATATTGGCACTAACATACAGGGTGAATCGCCGAACATGCCTACCTTCAATTTCCATTTTTAGAATTTTCAAATATCCTTGTGGGCTGTATTTTCAAATACTAAGATTTTTAAATATGCAATTTAAGAAGTGTCCCACATTTTTGTATTAGAAACTATTAAGGAGATATTTTATATAAAATATTTATATAAATAAATATATAAATATCCAATATATATATATTGAACAAGTATTTTTAGAGTTCTTAAAATAAGTATTAAGAAAAATAGTCCGCAATAATTAGAAGATATGTGGGGTTTGATAATAATCATAGTACCTAATAAGTAAATTTTACAATTTATAAAATATATCTCGAGAGTACAATTTTATTATTGATAAGTTAACTAGACAAATGTATTTTATTTTTATGTAAAACCATTAGGTATCTGCAAGAACTATTAGTATATATTATATATTAATAATTTAAAAAGTGAAAACTATTTATTTGTATTTTAATTTAGATTGGTACCTACTATATAACATTTTCTAAAAAAAATAGTTTGATAATAATTTACAATAAAAACGGGTAGCTTATAAATTCATAATCCATAATAATTTCTTAAATTATTACCCGCAAAATTATATTCAGACATTGAATAAAATATTTTTAATATCATTTTTAAGATATATGTAAGTATAAGTATTATTCTACGGTTTTGCATAATTTAAATAATATTTAAACGTTCTAAAATTATAAAATACATAGATAAAAAATTGACATTTAAATCAGCGGTGTAATTGAAACTATTTTATGGAGAAAATAAGCAATTTTTACCTTTTGTTTTTGTAATAATTTATGTATAATTGTATTTAAACTCAGAATTAGGACCAGACAACAACGTATACGCGAAGTTGCGGTTTTAACCTTACCCTTGTTGCCCTTGCAATTGCGCCCCTGCTTGTTATAACAATACTCGAAAACCATAATCTCTAGTTATAGTTTGACTGGGACATTATTCTGGACCATTATGTAAAACATAGAATATAATATTCATATCTGCTATCGTGCAATACGGATTTGTTTCGGCGGCACATATCGGTCGTTTTTAATTTATTTTTTTTATTATTATTAATATTATTCAATATAAACCAGTAATCGTACTACAGTCATACCTACATACCTTTATACACCTGTAATCTGTATAATACATCTATATAACTGTATATCCACCGCCGATAGGCCTCACATGACTTTATATTATTATACCTGATGTGTTTAATATATATATATCTAAATAAATAAATGCGCCACATGCACATGATATTTCCATAACTATGAACATATATATATTATACTGGTATAATGCATAATAAAATAAATATTATATTATATAGGTACAGGATATTCTAAAATGATTCATTCGATTTCAGTAAGCCAACGAACTATAGATTTTTTGAAAAAATACAGTATATACCAATTACGTATTTACGTACCACTGGTTGGTCAGGTAGTATGATATTTGTTTTGGTCTTATGGGTTCTCCGTGGTGTGTTTATAAAGTGGGTTCTGATGTTTTATCGTGAAATATGTTATATAATATTATAAATTATGTTAAGCATGGGTGAATTTTATTTCCCGAATAATTTGTATCCAGATCGAAGTGAAAAACTTCGAAAATTTCCAACGAAATCAGCTAGTAAATTAAAATAAAATAATGAGGTTAGAATTTGTAAAGAGAGAGGGTCACACTGGACGTATGTAAACATTGCGACAAAAATTAAATATAATTACGAATTTAAAAAACTTACCTCAACTCGTAATCACACACAAATTCTACAATAAATGTAGTTTCTTTAAATCGGATGAATCATTCTGGAACTCCATGCGGTATTATAATAAACAGCAATAATAATATATCATTATATATGTACTTGGTACATTATTGTACTAAGACAAAATAATAACAATATAAATATACGTTACACGAACGGAAGAATAGTTATCCAGTAGGTGTACTATAGATAATATTATAGGTGTGCCAGTCGTGTAATATTATATATTACATAAATGGTATATATTATAATTATATACAATATATTATTATACAGAATGATTCACCAATAATGCTCACCTTTTTTTCTTGAATAATGAATGTTCTAATTCAAATTCTGATTTTTGAACTTTTAAGGACGATTATGGACGGAGACGAAAATAACCTTCAAAAATGTAATATTAAAAAAATACACCACACAAATACAAATTATTTATCTATATACGACATACATATATATATATATATAATCGGAGTAAGATTCACAGCTGACAAAAAATACATATATCTGTGGTGAGATACTACACGGTCTGTTCATATTATTGTCTCAACAAATTTTCCACAGAAAAAACAACAATTATTCGTATGTCGCTTATCAGAAATACTGAGCAACTAAAACAACATTTTAGGAATTATTTTTCAATTATATTTATTCATATTTTATTAAAAAAATAATAATATTTACTTAGTACGACTTACTTAATAAACAGTTAACTTTGCATATAGTTTTCGGAATCTATGTACCCTAATGTCTTTTTGTAACGATGCTTAAGTGCCATAATATTTTAAATTATTTATATTATTTGTTATGTCGTTTTGTTACACTAATTTAGATTTTAAGTCGGTAAGCAGAAATATCATATTTATTATATTTTATTGAACTCAGACAACTTTCACAAGTAACGTAAAATACATGTAACTTGAACAGGTATTCGTGTTATACTATTTGTCATTGATTTATTATTTCCAAATTGTTTTAATTATATCTATGTAGTATACATTATTGCAGTTAAGATACCGAGTATAAAATATTTCGTTTTTCTATCAAAATATTTCAAAATTAAAAATTGCATTCCTTTTGGAATATTTCTATTGAAATTACATTAAAATATATATATATATATTTAAGTATTTCAAATATCGATACAGATATGGAT
Organism: Rhopalosiphum nymphaeae; assembly: GCA_036289425.1. NCBI lineage: Eukaryota > Metazoa > Arthropoda > Insecta > Hemiptera > Aphididae > Rhopalosiphum > Rhopalosiphum nymphaeae. The sequence continues at coordinate 7,834,790 of JAZAQC010000007.1, read as the reverse complement.
ATTATTGATTATATAGTGATTAGTGATTACGAATAGCATAACATACATACACATAGAATCAATTAAACTCCAATTGAACAACCGGTTTCGCATGCCTTAGCACTCCTTTAAATAAAAATACTCATACATAACTAATGATCAAATTATTAACTTATAAAACAAATGTAAACCCCATATATACCTATGACCTACAGCACTGAAGATGTGCCAAAAAATCCTACATCACTAAAATTCAATCAAGTCAGAAAATTAACTGATGTCTTTCCCAACATTTTTAACTAAAAATTTCATAAAAATCTCAAAGTAATATGACAATTTATGACAAAATTAAATTATTCTATAAATAATGTCATAATAATTAACTATTATCATTCAAAGTGCATTGCTTATCCTTTTTACATAAAAAATACATTCTTTGAATTATAAAAACGTAATAGGATCGTCTAACAGCAAATAAGCAATTCTGATTTTAGAAGTTTGCGTGGAAACTTAGAGAAAAGTGCAGTTACTTACCTAGGTATATTAAATATTATTTATCTTATTCAAAATGTTATCACATGTAAAGATAAGAAAATAAAGTACCACTTGTACATCGAACAAGTAGTTATAGACAATACTAAAATTGAAAATAAAAAACTTATTTTGACTTAAGGAGAACCGTTGTGCCGGTTTATTGTTAAAAGTCAACGTTTAGGCAATAATATATATACCATAAATCAATATTATAAATTAAATAATGTGCTATAATGTGATAAAAAATGACCGTGCGGAATATCAAGCACGGATTAAAGATCCGCTGGACCCCAGAACACTAGACACTCCTTTCGCCCCTCAAACTTCAACCCTTTTCACTTAAAAAATATTTTTAAATTTTAATAACTACTTTTTTTCAGTTGTGTAATTGCATATCATTTAAAATTAAAATAATAAGACTAGAGAAATAAAAAAACTATGCAATATTACGTGTTTATACGTAGTTATAAATTATTTCAACAGAGATAGATATAGGTACTGTTTAGTCACTACGTTTACTGCAGTAACAAATTCTATTTTAAAAGTATTATAAACACTATAATGTAAAATATTATTATGTTACACGGTCAGGTGTAAAACACCCAATGACGATTAATGATTGAATAACATGTTAATATTAATTATTTGAATAATTGTATGGTTATACATTAATGACTACAACATCACTTCTATATTTCACCAATTTTCCACTTAATCATATTATATTGTTATAAAATTTCAATCTGTCATGAATTGAGTCATTTTTCTCGATATAAATATTATATATATATATATATATATTTTAAATGTGTATATATTAAAAAGATATTTTGCAGTAATAGATGTATCTCGGGACCGTACCTCCTGGAACCCTTTCCCCCCTTTATCCAGACTTGTGGAAGCTTAATGAAAATTTCATAATACATACCTTTTCTCGGATAAATCAGACTATCCTCGCCGGACGTGGTTATTATTATTCATTATCATTATGTTTTAAATGTGTTTAATACCGCACAACACCACATCACTACCCTGTACTACAATCGTAGAGCGAAGTGAAGCTTTTTTAAACACAACATATATTATCTATGTTTCTCGAATACGATGACCATTAAGAATTATTATTTAGGTATACTTAATCATTTAATTTATATACAAATCCATTGGTGAAAATTTAGTCGGGACTGTTGGAAGAGGGGACTAGAAGGCCTTTTAAAAACGAGTGGAAATTAAATTTAATATTTTTCTTTATGATATTGTTAGTAAAAATATATTAAGTTTTTTTTTTTTTTAACGACAAATTTGTTCTTGTATTTTGACTGAAAGAAGAAATACCTCATTTTCCATTTATGCGGGAATGGCGAGTGACTTGTCTGTTATTATTTTTTGAAATTAATTAATTACAAAAAAAATGTAGAAAAAACGTCATCAATCGCTACGATATTAATACTATATCATAATACTATGCACAATATTATAATTATTATGCTAAGATTTTTTTAAATTGCTATCATTTACAAAATTGTGTTTTATAAGCGAAAGAAATGTGTTTATTATTTGGTATTTTAAAATTACCCCTATACACACATTAATATCTGTGTCTACCTGATTTCTACGTATGACAAAATAATATAAATATAACCCTTTGCATTTTTTTATTCACAGGTAGAGTAGGTTGGTATATATGAGTGGTACTATTGTACTCGTGGCCGTCCTTATCGTGGACAAAAAGCGTTTTTACTTACTTCAAATCACACACTAAATGCACTTCGGAAAACCCATATGAATATCATTTCTAGTCGGTAATTCGTACGACATTTCAGTATTACATTTTACTACCTATATGCATTGGTAATTCAAAACCAATAGTAAATAGAAATTTAATTTTGTTACTTTTCATTAGCTGCGCCCCAATGCAAGATTATCTTTTATCGACCATAAAGCCGCATACCTATATTAAATTTATCAAAGGATTTATTATTCGTCATATCGACTTAACATAGTATTATACGGCAATATTAATTTGACTATTCAAATATTATAATATCATAGTACCTAACACTGGCGTGTAGGGTTACAATATTGTGTGCGACCGTGTGGAATCGCATTAGTATAATGTTCTTGTTTTTCCTTTTTTTTTACATGCGCTCAGTGTTTATTATATGTATATAGTTATGGTTTATGATAAATAATTAAAATTGAAACAAAGATTATTTTTTTCTCATAAAATTGCTCGTTATGGAAAAATGATTCTCATTTTGCTATTTAGACAAAAGACGAATATAGCAAATTATTACGCCTAGGAACGGAGAATGTAAAAAAGTAATTTTGTATGCAACGCAATATATTCGATATTGTATAATATATACTATTATTATTATTATTATGTATACCTTGATATCATATTATTCACTTGATGACTAGTCGAAATTTCAACATTGCAAAAAATATCACTTTCATAGTTTCATTGCTAGACACATTGTAAATAATAATAATAGTCTGATATTTTTATGAGCTGTGCGACAATTATTAATATGCAGAATAATATGTTTATTTTTTTCGTGTTTGTTAAAATAAATGATAATATATACATTTTTTTTTCTATTTGCACATTAACAATTTCTACGTTTGGCAGAAATCGTTCACAATGACATCGATTGTGGCACACCGGGTTTAACGAATTGAAATCAAAGGTAGCGAGAAAACTCTCATGTTTTAAATGCTTATTTCTATCGATTTTTATGACGTTCTTATAATTGCCATATATGGAAGCAATGACGTATATTTTTGCTGAATTTCAACAAATATTTTATCAACAATATATATACCACACATACACCATACACGGGTCATATATTATTGAAAGTTTATGCGGAGTATAAATTTCAAGATAAGTGCAAAATATTAAACAATCAATAACAAATTGTACAGCTATTTTTAATTTATGTTCCAAAATAGACTTTAAAAAGATAGAAACAAAAATACAACACGATTGTTATTTAAAAAACAAACAAAATAACTGATATTTAATAAATAATAATAATATGAATATGTAATGAAAATACATTTTACTTTTTAATAATACGCGTAATACATACCTGTAATTTACAGTTTTTATTAAAACGATATAATTTAATGTAAAAACATAATTATTTTGTAATCACTTTTTTTCTAAAAAATTTTGGTTGTTGTGACTATCGCACAACATGGTTAACATGGCCCATTTTTTCCTGGTCCTACGAATTTCATTGTATACGATTTCTTCTATGTATAATATATAGGTATATAGAACTGTGGGGCTTTTTCTATAATGTAAGAAATCGGTCAACTCCATGCATACTTGAATGTTAAATTACATGCCAGTATAGTATGGAATTAAAACATGATAATTTATAACATTTAAATGATATATACCTAATACATATGATGCATGTATAGTTAAACACGATTTATATTTAAAAATTCACGTTTCTGCAGTAAATAATAATATTAGGTAATCATAGCATAAAGTCTTCCATACTTCGTAATGGTATGTATATTATTTATTGCGGGTCAGATTTTAAAAAAAACTAGTTTTTACTAGAATTTCATTACAAATAACTATATAGGCGTGACTGCTGCGCCGACGGTAAATAGTACTATAAAAACGCATTCTCTCGGACACCCTTTGGTCCAACTAGTTTTTACCATAGTATATGTATATTATGCCTACGCATTATATTATAATATTCTAGTTTTACTATATACATAACCAATTCCTGGAATTTACCACAACGCGCATTGCAATATTTTATAACTATTAAGCATTACTGCAGGTCACCATCACGCACTATATATAGGTATTAATATTTAACAAATACATGCGTATCCAGTATCCACTATTCATTTAATTAATAGCCATCAAAATATTCAGCAAGTTATACCATTTTTATCAAACTATTGAGCACAATTGAAATGTCCTATTTAAAATCTGGGATGGATAAATGTTACTTGGTTAGTATTGTAAACTACCTAGGTAGTTATACAAAATATTATCCAGAATCTCCTATTAATTACATTTAGTTATCAATTGGTTTGGATTCACTAAACTTGAAAAGACAACTTCCTGATATTAAGTAAATTTATTTTAAGTTTGTTAACTTATCTATAGTTAACTAACTTAAATTTCTGTTAAAATAACTCAGATAATTTGAAAAATAATCCATCGGGTTAAAACAAAAATGTTTTTATTTTCTAACATTTTTAGTTATTTACCTACATTAATTATTATAATCATTGGCATTACTGTACACACGAGTTTAAATAAAAATAATCTAATGCTATAGTAAATTAATGGTATAGTAATAACACTATAATATACTTTCTGTTATGTTGTTTGATAAAATAACGTTGTTTATAGATAGGTAAGCGTAAATTCTTTAGTTGGTTTACTTAATAATTAAAAAAGTAAAACAAAACTTTTATAAGACTGAGTTAAGTGAATATTTTTTTCCATATTAACATATGGAAACCTAACCTAACCTAACCGTTTTGTTTTATTTGTCAAGACGTTAATTTTTCACCGTCTCCAACAATTAGCACACGATTTTATTTTCTGTTAAACAAATTAAATAATAGATACATCTATATATGCTACCTAGGTGTTTCGGGTTAATTAAGCGCGGTCATACTCGAACAATCGCAGAACATAAAAATATCGTGTAAATATTTAGTCTAGGTCCATACATTAAAATAATACATTGCGTTAATTAAACGCAATAGCATATTATCGTATTATACCTAACGCATTACGCAGAAATATGACACATAATGTTCTGCAGTAGACCGTGAACGTATATATATATTTGTACATTATTATCAGATTATCTCAAACAAAAGTACACGATCATGACTAAGCGTCCGAGGAATATGCAAATATAGTCGTAGGGCAATATATACGTTCAGCAGGTCGGCAATTTTAAATACTCGGGAGCTAATTTGAATCACGGGAATCACAGCACGCATAACGAATGCTGCAAATCGAGATTACCATATTTTGCAACGAACAAAACGATTAGTTCTAATCAGCGGTTCGGGGAAACTAAAATGAAACAATACATCACTCCCTTGCGCCCTGCAGCGGCTTAAGTTAGGTCAGATTCGGGTAAGGGTCAATGTTGTTACACGTTGTCCGGTTGTCGACGACCAAAGTTGATTAGTAGAATATAGATTTTTATGCACTAAAAATCATCGCAATATTCCATAAGATAATATATAACAAAAGTATTAAACAATAGGTTATAATAGTAAAAAAAAAAAAAAATGTACACAATTAAATATTTCATTTTATAATTAGGTGTAAGATAATTTAAAATAAATTATATTCAGCATAATTATATACTTAATGCAAAAAAAATTATATTTTTTATAGCAAAATTTCTTGTCAAGATTATGAACTCTAAAGTTCACTTGCTGTTAACAACAATAAAATAGTTATTATTAATTTACCAAAAAACGATAGATACAACGTACGTAGTTGACAAAATGTATTATTATAATTTTCTACTCGACGAAACATTATTTTACATATTTATTAGATTTTGCAAACAGTACATAATTTAACTTTACATCAATATGCTATAAATATTAAATTTTGTCGAAATATGCAAAATTCAATTATTATCAAATACATAGAATTATGCAAAAAAAATTGTTGTCTGTAGTAGATCGAAACTATTATGATTAGAAAAAATTATTGATATAAATCCGAAATTATAAAAAGGATAAAAATATGTATAATCGTATAATATTCCATGCTTTAATAAAGTAATAGATATTTTAAAGAAAGATTTTCAGAAAAATGCATGGACCTATTGGATCTATAAAATAATAGGTATTACGAACGGAAGACATTAAATGCACTAATATATAAGTTGCATTTATCGAGAAAAGTTTTATTGCATAACACATATAAAAAATACTAAAATAAATAAGTCACATGTGCAGGAGAAATGAAGAAAGCCTAATGAGACGATCCGAACAGGTGACTGCAACGAGGGACCGACTAACGGAAATAGATGACAGTTATAGAATGGAAGAGGCTGTAGATAACCGCGAGAACTTTAGACAGAATTTGCGGAAGCAGCAAGACGTGCATACACGGTCTACGGAAACTTTGAACAAACATAATAATATTATATATTATGTCAACTATATTATTTATTACGGACAATGATTTCGGGTAGTCGTGTAGTGACGCAACAACCGTGTACTCACTGGGTATCCCATCTTTATTATTATTAACAGTGTTTTTTTTATTTTTAAATCGCATTATAGCTGTATTACCCGATTCCGTCCGAGCTGAAATAAATCTATCTTTCTCTCGTTTTCCATTTTGCCGACATAAATCCAATATCGTTCAGATTGGTAGTAGTCGTCTTTTTGTGTTTGCATCAATAAAGGTTTAAAGTACTAGATATTTCCGCACAAGTTAACAGTTTGAATTTGTCATAAAAAAATCTGCAGGTTTTCACAAAATTCGCACATATGTATTTATTTCTATTGAATATTCTAAAATCTAAAATATTATTATTTTTATATTGAAACTAGAAATATTATTGTAAGATATTTTTTAATTCATAAAAGCTTATTGACAAAACATTTTTTTTAATTATAATTTTTAATGTTATGATATTTTCACGAGTCACGGGTTGAGTACGCATCTACAGTATCAATAATAACTAATATAATTAATTGATATAAGTATTAAAAAAAAATTGTTATGAATTTTGGTAAGCAGTACAAACAATATACTATTTCAAACTCAAGCATGCCAATACCTTTATAATTAAAAAGTAGATAATTTAAATACTCAAAAGCACCCTAAAATAATTGAAATTTTTTTTTCGTTACAAGTTTATATTGGGTCAATGTGTAAATAATTAAAATCAGACTTTTGATTAGGAATTTTTACATTATTTATTAATTTTTTTTTTTATTAATACATTTAACAGGTGTAAGTCCTTTAAAATATATAATATTTAAATACATTGACATTAAATTACAAAGACCGGTAAACGTGTCGTTATAAACCTTAAGATCTTAATCCGAAATTGTAACTTTACAAAGTGCAAAGTAATAATTACTAAAACTTAAATGTATGATGTTTATAAATTAAAAAAGATTGAAATAAAAAATAAAATATATTTTATATACGTTATTATTTCTTAACACCAGTATAACAATTTAAATATAAACTTAAATTGTTTACGATCATAATCAAAAAAGTCCATTTATGTAGATGTTCTTTTAGCTAAGTATCTAATAATAAAACACTTAAAAAAACAATCTGCGCAAACTCTTACGATAGTGGAGAACGAAAAATAGATCATCGATTCAGAAAAAGTATAAGGTAAATTAAAGTGATAGTAAATGTGGTCTATTTAGTAGTTCTTAAATAAATAAAATATCAGAAAGTTGATACTTATGGGTCCAGTGAATCCAAACCGATTGATAACTCGATGTTTTTACTAGAGACATAACTACTTTTATTCAATATTTTCATTATACACCACATAATAAAATAACTCTCTCGCTCCAATCAGAAACCAAAAAAAACCTAACAGCATCCTTATTGTGTGTATTCATACCTCGCTGGAAGTAGGTTTTCAATTATTTCGAGTACTCGTGTATCTACTACTATATACTATACCTGTGTATGCACTTGAAACGGTCTTATGGGGCAGGAACGTTTATATAATATTATAATATATTATACTAATCAAACACGTTTTTTATTCAACCTATGTTACGTGCGTCTATAGACCGCGATAAATTATCGGGGACCCGATACATTAAATGCGTTTATGAGAAAACCACGATAAGTTTCTGCCCATTCAGAAAGACACGCTATAGTTTCTAGAACATTATTATAATGTCTTCTTATATGCATAATTATATGCATTTAGCGGCACCGAATGGAGGCAGTCATCGGTCCGGCATCGTCGTGTATACCAGGTATTTATAATATTATGTATGTATATTATAGCGTTTTTAATGAGGCGCATCACTAAGTGGATATACAGTACGACATGATATTATTATTTTATTAAACTCAATGAACACATAGGTGGATAATGATTTTACATCGTTAATAATATTTCACTTGAATACGACCAAAACGGCTGCAATAATAAACTACTATATTAGGTTGAATAAAATATGTGAAAAATAAATGTCTAATATTAAAAAATATTTATCAGGTCTATACAGCGATAACACGAGTAGGCGTAATAATATGTCGTATGCGTATCATACTATAATGGCTGAAGACGTCAGAAATAATAAACTAATCGCTACAGTATTATACAATTTTATGTTGCAGTAATCACTGTGATCTCATTATAGAAAGATCTTATTGCTTTTGTGTGCTGTGTTCATATATCATATTATAATATAAACATTTTATTTTTTATTACATGGGTATGTAGGTAATATGGAAGAATATTCATTGTTTCAAAAACTATTAACTATTTTTATACATTTAAATCGTAAAAATCAAAACAATTAAAATTTTACTATTTCTTTTTTTTATAATTATCATTTTTAGTCTTTTTTTTCTAGAAGAAAATATTTTTCAGAGTATTCCGATATATTTAAGTCAAATTTTGAACGAATAGTTTTTGAATAAAACATACTTTATATTATAAATGATTAATTTATTATTCATTTGAAATTTGAATCTTATAAACGGAAACACTCCGAATAATATTTCGCTTCAAAATATGAAATTAAAAATATATTTTGTAGATTTAAAAAAAAATATAATAATAATATAATTATTTTTTTTCAAAAATATTATCTTGAAAGTTATGTAAAACAAATAATGAAATCATATGTGTTTTTATATACAAAAAATACCTCTTAAATATGACTAAATATTTACTCTACGACAATAAATTCAAATCGCTAATTATTAATAATATATATTAAATATAGATGCAACGTGTTTCCTTTTTAAATATAACATGAACTATTTCTGTCCAGTAAATTGTTATCAGAAAATCATAAGCTAAATTTTGAAAAATGTATTAAATTGGTATTGGTGTAAAATCAATTTTTTTAAATACATAATAGAAATTATAAAAATTGCGTTAATTTGTTTAAAAATCTCATGTTATTTATATATTTGCTCCATCATGAAATACATATTAAAAAACTAATGCATTTAGAATAATATTTTATTATATTTAAAGTATAAAAAAAAACAAAAACAGTGCATCATTGCCAGATAGAGTTATAAATGTGTTACACTTAGAAGATGTTACATCCGTATGCATTGTCTTCGTCTTGGGTCAAGGTGGTAAATTTGTGTTTAACTGTTTTAAATTGTGTTTTAAATTTTAATATCAAGAGTATATTTCTTATTCTTTAATTTAAAAATAAAAATATTACTAATTTTTTTAATTATCCGTTTTTGTGTGATACCAGAATGTGAATTATTACATTAAAAAAATGTTCAATTTCACTTATAAAATCGCGTAAAATTAAATTATTTTAAATACCGACATAAAAAATAGATAATGTTCGTTAACTTTAATTTTGTTTATAGGTAAATTAATTTATTCGTTTGATATTAAATAAACAAAACACAGTTGGAACTACTGAACACAAATTTGGTATGTTGTACGACAGCTGAAACAACACATTATACGAGTGTTAAGTGCTTTCTCACGAGTTTACATAATATTAAGCTACAAACTTCTCCATTTTCACTAATAATTCGTTTACTAAATTTAATAAATATCGAATAAGTACTTTTGTTGCGCCTACTTTCAATATCATATTTTTCTTTATCATACATTTTTGAATAAAATGATTTCACCAAAAAATGGAGTTATCTGGTTGTTACGTCATCAGTTACTATAATAATAATACACAAATTTATTTGTCAAGTTAAGCTAAGTTAATTGAACACAATATTGCTAAGTTAGAATTTAATAATTAACAAACAATAAATTTAATTTGCTGTGTTCGTAGTAAAGTTTTTAACAAATTAATGGTCCACTTTTGATACCATCATTCTTGTCAAATATATATTTTATTTATATTATTACATTATTATACAAACTTTACAGATTCCTGACTTCTGTACCATCGAAGGATCTGTACTGAGAAACATCACTTTTCTCATGACACTCGTCGATCGATACAAATATCATAGTCATGCGCACAAGGTGTATTAGGTTCATACAAAATGTCAAAATTAATTTATGCTAATGCTTTTATGTTAAGTTTAATCTACAAATAAGCATGACAAAATGTTAAAACAGTCGTATGCGTTATCAAAGTACAATAAAAAAAATAATATAATAATAATTTTAACCGTTTATTATTAATTATTTAATATTATTACTTATCGATATCACCACGATTATTATTAATTATTACCTTTATCCGTGGTTATTCAGAGTTATTTTTTCGATTCAAAAATGATTTTTCTTCGATAAAACCACGCATCAGTTATCAGTGCTCCGTATTGTACAGTTGTTGTTGTTGTTGTTATTAAATAAAAACTGTGGTTTGCTCGTTGATTATTCGTTTAAATTAATAAACATTTTGCAATTTGTCACAATTTATAATATTGTTTTTACGAATCATCAATTTATAGTAACTTACGTAATATGATTATTGATGAATTCCTATTTTATATTCACTTATTAATAAAATATATATCACACTATTATAGTAGGTTATTCTTTAGTATTAATATCGTGGTTATTTTAGGGATAAGGTGGTTGGTATTTTAAGGTATATTAGATCATTTTCCTCGTGGCAATGCATATCTCTCACTAAATTCCATCATACGTCTAAAACAAATATTATCGCCTATATAATATGTAATTATATGTATATAAATCAGAGCGCAACGACGAAATTAGATTTCCCAAGAAAGTATATTACTATTATTATCGTGAAAGTATATGTATTGTATACGACGACGTGAAGTTTAAGTGTGGGTGTGCCTTTGGGCGTGAGGTGAAACTGTAATATGACGTTTGTTGGCAGCGTATATTATACCTTCTTCGCAAACACTGATCTATCGGGCTTTCAGGGACCAAAGGGCTCTATAGATAGCTGAATAAAACGAAAAAAAAAATTCTCCGAAGATAAAATATAGTCAATATCATAATATCATAATATTTTAACGTTTCTGCTTGTCGCAGACTTTGGTTTTTTTTCGCTTACCTAGCGCAAAAGAAAGCGTACCCAAAATATCATCATTCGGCACAGTAGTTTTTTCCCCATATCGGTCGAAAGAGATGAAGATCGAATTTTCGTCGAATCCGTACCACTTTATCAGAACGTCGGTTCGGATGAATGCAACTGTTAAAGTAACCGGTAATTTCTAAGCCTATCCCCATTTAATTATAGCAAATATAATAGCTGGGCTGAGAGCCTTTTGTTTTTTCATATTTGTCGAGAAAATCGTAATCGAATGTTGAATATATTACGCACATGACAAAACCACGCACGCCGATAACATATATTACACGCAACGCGTATAGGATTTGAACTTTAGTTGTCCATCATAATTTGTCCATAGAATATTGTGCGCATCCGGTAAACGTTTTCGTTACGCGTATTACGCAATGTTGACGACGAAAAAATAAATTAATTTTTATTTTTTTTGTTTTTAATAAACTCTTCAAAAATATTTTCATTTATTTCAAATAATGTACTCACCGGATACACTTTTAATAGAGCATCTCTCTTGGTTTTATTGAGTTATTAATACATTAAAAGTCCTTAGCCCCAATAAATAAGTATTGTACAGTCGAACAGTGTACGCATTATTGTTTGATTATGGACTGTTATATAGCTGATGTGATCGTAGGTTACCCATACTGTTTTGTTTAGTTCGGCGTATATAGGTCAAAAATCAAGCTCCCTCGGTTTGATTTTATGTGCGTGCTGTATATATTAGTAAATAAATGTATATGACGTATAATAATATAAAATTTAGAATAACATTATTGTTAGAATGGATTTAAATGTGCTTGAGGTGTGTTTAAAATTAATTATGTTTATAAAATTAGTGAAAAACATACTATTAACTAAGTATAAAACACGAATTTTGACGAGCTGATAGTCGACGACACTACTTTATTCGTATTCCTGTAATATGATGCTGTCTGTGAATAATAATAGCTTGTAGTGTAGTTAAAGAAATTTCTAAAAAGGAAAAAACATTTCTTATGAATTAGCGCGTATGTACAGCCTACACGAGTATGTGCAAATATTATAGGTACGAGCGTATAAATACACGTTTTAGACTACTGCATTTTAAATGTACGACGGTGATTGACTGCAAAATATATCGTCTAGACATTAGAATACGTATATATATATTATACATTATATTATAAACGTATGATACTCATATGAGTTTATAACGCAATATTGTACGTCATTTTTTGACGCAGCCAGGATTTTGATTTGAGAGGGACTGTTGGCACCTATTTTTGCATATTTGTACGTTTTTTCAATAAACGCATATTTTAAACCATGGGCATTGACGACACGACAATAAGCCGAGAATAAAATATGTATTTTATAATCGTAAATATTTTAGAAATTATTTTATGTGATCAAGCTGATGTAGTTCACCCGCTATGTCAACTTTTTTACGAGTGATGGTTTTAGTTTTACCGCAGGTTCCCCGTTGTTATACGCTGCACTGTAAAACCTGGAAATAAAATTGTAAACTATAGTGGACACCTGTAGGTATATTTTTGTCTTCGTCTCGATTTCGTAGAAGATCCATGCCGATTGTTGGTGAAAAAAATAAGTAAGTATAAAACGCATTATTTCAAAAGCTCTGTTCTGCTAAACATACTTTTGCAAATAATACAAGAAACAACGAATCGCACATTTTCATAAATTCTCAGCTGTCCTCCGTGCTAACTGTATAGAAAATATTTTACAGTGTATAGAAGAAAATTATTATCATCAGAACCAATTATATAGTGTTTCTTTCATATTTTCTGCTTAATTATAGATGAATTTAAATCTATAAATAGTCAAATATTTTTATTAAAATGAAACAACGCTATTGAATGTAACATAATAAGACGTATACATTTTTTTACTGTTTAATTTTTACATTTCTCGTGTCAACCTTTTAATTGATCAGACGCCATTTCGTATTTGATAGTTTATTGAGTGTCAGCTTTTTGTACCACGCCCTCAAACCCCTAGAATGTTTCAGAGTGTTTTTTTTAAATGTTTATCAATTAAATACCTATATTCTATTCATATTTTTCGAGGAGGCTTCTTAAAGCTTTGAAAGTCTTAGTCCCTTTTGACTTTATATTTACGTAATTGACAATGTTTTTAAATTTGGTAACTGTGCATATTTTTATGGAAAGACTTAAACATTATCCCCACGACCATACTACATAACAGTATCGAATATTCTTTGTTTCTTTATTCTACGTTTTTTTAAAAGTCAATAATGGAAGAAACGAAAAAAAATTATTAAATTCTGTTAACTATATGGGTACTTGATATTTTATAACTTGGCGTCAGTATGTTAAACTATAATATTATATTAAAATTCATATTCGTATAAATTACAATTTTAAAACTTTATGGTTACGTAATACGTTCTCAGAGCATTTTAAAATGTTCTTGAAATTTCGGGGAAGGCTGCAGTCTCTCCTCCCTCTACGGCTACGCCACTAATTAGTAATTTTTAATAAGCACATGCAAATAAACTAACGAACCACCCTTGTTGCGTATATTTTAGTGTGCATCAATTTAATATTACAAGTCCTACAAGACTGTATTAAATGCGACACGGTACTTACTTGTGGGTATAATAATATGATAATATTGTAATTCATAACCACGCGACGGTGTTTACACGAGTGACGCGTGATTTATAAAATATCGTATTATATTGTGATGCATATTACAACAATATCGCAGCACACAACATTTCATAATAATGCATGCGAACTGCACACAATATAATATAATGTTGTGATCAACAAAAATTATAATGTACGTCGTATTATACATCACGAGTTTATGATAATAATAATAATAATATAATGCGTTGAGAATATTAGACACCGGGAAAATCTGGTCATCGACATCGCAGCTAACGCACTGTGTTCAAACAGAATGATATCGTATCGGCGGAGGTACACAGAATGATTAAGTAAGCGATTAAATAACGAGTACTTAAATATTGTATAATGTGTATATAGGTAATATATGTATATATATATATATATATATATATATATGTGTGTTGTTACATTAGCCGTCCCATACCTATTATAATATATACCATAATACGATGTTGTATTATATCGAGAAAATAAAAAGCCACTTCTCGCGTGATGCCGTGTGCAGTGTAACGCTGAAGTAAACAAATATTTTTAATGTGGGTAGGTACCTGCCTATATGATATACGTATGATATTATACGTATCGATGCGCATTCAGAATTTCTTACACAACGATTAGCATAATATCTGTACGGTGTATATTATAGCATTATATATAGCTATTTCAGGTGATTACAAAATCAGAGTCCCAATGCCTCGTTAAGTATTTACAGACGCATTCCGCCGTTCAACAAATTATTCACATTATCCAAACGCGCGTATGGCATTCTCACATAACAAATAGATTTCGTTGGGTACACTAATTACTAAATCATTAAACAGGTACCTAACCTATGTCGTATGTGCGTAAAACTTACTCTATAACGACGGTCGCCGTTGTCGTCATGATGCGTGTACACGATATACTACAATACGAATTATATTAATCGACTGTGTAAGAGCATATTACAATAATAATGTATAGGTTAACCTACGCGTTATTATAATACCTATATATCGACTTGTGCTAGAAACCACTATGATAAATGCCAAACACAATATTATTCTTCGATACGAAATCAATCGTACACCGATCGATCCGCGTTAAAAAATCTATACGCGATGCACACACACACACACACACACACACACACACACACACCGGTATTATATATCTACATGACATACGTAATATATTATATGTCTGTATGTAGCAGCGCGCGTTAAATTGTATGCATACACGTAATACTATGCGATGATATTATTATTATAGGCGTAGAGACTGCACAGGTTAGGAAGTAGGTACGATCGACCATCTATGTATGATATGCATAATAATATTATAATATTATGTACGGTATATAATATACCTATATACACCCACCGCCGTATAATATTATAATATTATTTTTATACTATACGCGGCCGCTATATTATTTTATTGTATATATATATATATATATATATACGATTTATCTTGCGTTCACAACGCGCACTGCAACAGTGTAACACATTATAGGTGTCGGCGTATATTATACAGTGTGTTTCGCTAGTATAAAGACTTTTAGAATGTCGTACGCTTTGAGACGAAAACATAATATCGGTGTAATGTCCGGTTCTGTATACAGTGCAGTTGAATGAATCGAAATCTATAAAAAGAATGTTTTCCGAAGAAAAAACAACGAATTTCACTTGAAAAAATGAAATCGTTATCACCGCGTGACACTCTGTACAATATCGTTAAAAGGCATGGAAAAAAATCCAAGTCCTATTTGAAGACGTGGTGCTCGAGTATAGTCCACAATTGTACAATTCAAAATTCGATTGAATTCATCATTATCGCGAGGAAAAAACAGGGGTGTGCGTGCTCAGTGAATCACCCTGTATAATGCGTGCATGCCTATACTGCGTACATTATAACGCATTGGACGCGTATTACATTGTATTGAATACCGAAAAATATAAACGTTTTCAGCCACGAGGACTCGACAAATGAATAAATTTCGTCCATTCTGCAGTCGCATACATGCCATTGCGCACCTGCCACAAGTATATGTGTGTGTGTGTGTGTGTGTGCGTGTGTGATATATATTTTTAATACTTATTATAACCTACTCGCGCGTTTATGATGTGAAAATAAAAAAGCAATCGTCGTGCGGATTGTTCGTAAAATTTAATTTTTTGGACCGCTCCGATGTAATATCTCCGATAGATATTTATTATTACGATATGGGTACCTGCCTCCCAACAGGATATCACGGCGATAAATTATACGTCCGTTCGTGTTTTGTTTTTGTTCTTTTCCCCGGCCCCGGCAATATAATATAATAATAATAATAATATTATTACATAAATAGTTCACGAAAGCAATATTGGCGCTATGACCCCGTCGTAACATTAAAATAGGTATTCAATACAGCAATTGGTACTATTTTATTTTTTTTATTATTATTATTATTCACCGATAGTATATATTCGACCCGAGGGCAACTGGTACACGCCCGAAATTTCACCGCGCAGTTGGTTTTATATTAAATTGCATTATGTACGTACAACATACCTACCGAAGATTTTTTTTTTTTAGTATTATTAACGTCACATTCGGCCGAAACCGTAACGTTAAGTACTGTGCCGCGTGGGGGTAACCTCTATATACACCTGTTGTACGGGCGACGACGGTCAGCGGACGTATAATAATAATGTGCCTTTACTAGGTACATGCGTTGTATTGAACGGATAAATAAATAGATGGCGTTTGAGAGAGTTGAGTTGCATAATATTTTTTATTGTTATTTATTATTAACAGCATACGTATTTTATATAGGTACCTAACGCGTCGGTATAGAATGGTCCCAAAACGAGGCCTGTTAAGACGAATAGTGTTATAATATACCGTTTGCAATAATAATAATATAAATATATATTGTAATACCTACTGTTGTTTTATTATACCATAATAAGTATATTATAAGAAAAATGAATAGGGCCCAGATTAAATTCCCCAAAAACTATCAAAAATTACTTTTTATTACACAATAATGGCCTAACAAAATATTGTCTACATTTTCTTTTATAGGCTAGTGCTAAAATACTGGTGAAGTGGTGAATAAGTATAAATAGATTTATAGGTGAATCATTAATCTATATAATATACATTATAGTATATATTAGTATACTAATAAAAATTTTTTTTTTAAATTAAATGAAACCACATACAATTATACACATAATTATTACCTAATTAATATAGATGAACTCTGACTAAAAAAAAACATTGGCACCTATACAATAATATTTAATATAATAATCCAAAATGAAATATTAATAAAATAAAGCCACATGCGAGTCATTTAAGACAGTAGTTAGTGCATATGACTCACACATATAAAAATAATTTCACTCTCCCAGACGAAACTAAGCATTTTTTGGTTAAAATTATAAAAAACTCGCCTAAACCACCGCACCGTATCGATAATATGCCATATAACATCGTCCGACTCACTCATCTATAGCGCAAACAAAACAATGACGATCTTCTATAGTAATTAAATACAATGCAACCTCTAAATAACGGACACTCTCATTTCGTCTACTATTCGAAGATATCCAATATTTAAGGGACCTGGGAGGTTCATTTGAAGTATATTATTCATAGTTATAATAAATAATATTGATATAATAAATTTATATTTATAATAGATACAGACACATGTTTAATATTAAAAAATTAAAAATAATTGATGAAAGGGTATAAATATGTAGAAATTATTTTTAGATATTAGACTAACAGTTTTGAAAATAATTATTTATAACTTTAGATTGTTTTATACCTGGGCGCATAAAAATATAAACTATAGTAAATAATGGTTATTTCACTTAATAGTTTAAACTTAAATTTATGCAAATATTCTAAATGAATTAATAATTAAAATGCTACAAAAGTGTACGTGATTTAGAATGTTTCTTATTAAGAGATTTTTCTATACCTATGTTACCGTTCCACGTTCGTTATTCAGAGGTGTCTGTTTGGGAATGTTTCACTATAATATAATAACATTGTTTACCTAGATGCGTATAGCCGTATAGGTACTTAGTAATTCAGAAAAAACGTCAAAACATGATACTAAGAGGTTTAAACCATAACACTTGAATAATATTTTTAGTTCATATTCTAATTAATATGGTGTATTCGACTATTTTTTCTTCTTTTGATATAATATAAATATTTTAAATTACATGCATAGCGATTCATCAAGCATGTCCATGCCATATTTCCTCGTAATAATGATAATAACGTTTAGGTATTATAGAATTCTGATATTATTTTAAACTACCTACTTGGATGTGTATAATATATACCACCCAAGGAGTGTCCTGTGGCCAATTACCAATTTTTTTCGGTGAGATTTAATGATTTGTAAAATACATATGATATATTCAATATTATTTATTTTTTATTTTTATAAAACCATTATTAAAGACTATTGTCCTTACTGTATTATATAAATTTTATTAAGTCAGAAAATATGCACGCATTTTGTTTGATTTAGCCATTAGATAATATATTAAAGTTTTCAAAAAAAATTATCTTCTTAACAATTTACAGTAAAACATGTTGTTGTTTCCTATTTGAAAAAATAAAATAAAATATAAATGTAATAATAAATGAACGCAATTGAAGTATGGTCCTTAAGTACACTCGAAAGTTAAAAAAAAAGAATCGGAATTTAAATAAAAAAATAATATGGCGATTGTGAGTGAGACATGCTTGGTGAATCGCTTTGTAAAATATTATTATATTATATACCTAAGTTTAATATATCATCATTTAATATACCATGATATCTAATAACTGCTGTGTAATTGTAAATGATCAATAAACAGTAAATAGTATGACTCGGAATGACGAAATTGATTCTTTATACGTAGAAAACAAAAATAAATGTCATACAGTCTATACTATACTTCCTATTCTACAATGATATTATAATGTCTTATCTCGGCGTGTTTTATTATCGCGTGTGCAGATGTGTATTATATAGATTGAATTATTACGAATGTATAATAATCATAATATTATATTTATTATTATTAATTGTCTACGCTATAGTAGGTATAGAGCTAGATATTATCTACTGCGTCATGCCGTCATCACCGTGTACAGCACAGCGGACACGCGGTTTTAATTAAAAATAATGTGAAAAATTATTCTTTTATATATTTTCGTTCGCGGGTACAGAGAAAAACAATAATAAGCTCGGTGCCTATATGCTCCCATATGTGCCCGTACAGTTGATTTAACGTTTTTACCGTGTATACTGTATACCTATACCTACACGGGCTACACGCATGCACATTATACACGCCTAAAAGGGTATAATAATAATAATATTATTATAATAAAACTTCTTTGGCAAATCTTTTGTTCTCACCTGTCGGTGTTATTTTAAACGGGGACCCACCTCTGCAGTTGCGGGACCCTTTTTAACCGGTGGAATTTATTTCGTAATTCCTCTTGAACCTTTTTAAACACGTTATATTTTTGGTCTGGATTTTTCGTATAAATATTTCCAACAAAACACATTTTGTCCCAAACATATTTCGTTCGGCAAAGATATGCGTTGGCGTATAGTTCGCTCCTCTCCCCGCAGATTATATATAATATGCGACACCAAAATTCGTGTAATTTGCAATATTCCGCGAGCGTTTCACACACACACACATCACAGATAATAATATTATTGTGCCGTTTTCGCGGCGTGTTGGTGACTTATTATTCCACTGCCACTGATGTCGCGGTATTATCGCGTTACAATATCGTATTATATTTTTTTCAATTCATAATTATTATTATGTTTCCGTTTCTTCGAAGTGTATAATAATATTATTATACCCTCCCGTATAATAACAGATCATAATCCGGAAGTAAACCGATAGCTGTACAATATTGAAACCATAATATACCTGCTGCAGGCTGTTTGACGTTTTACTCAACGGTTGTTATAAAATATAATATAATACAAAACTGTGGTATATTTTATGAACTGTACTGGTTTAAAACATTTAATAAAACAATTTTCTAGGTTTTTTTAATGACTAGCGACAAATTATATCGTCAGATACCTAAAATTCATAATAATATATTATGTAAATCGAGTATATATGCGAATTCCGTGTATTTTTTTTATCATTATTATTTCAAATATGTACAATATTATTGCAGGTAACCAAAAAACGCATAACATAATTTTGTAAACTAAACATAGTGTAAGTTTTTGCAAACGTAATTATTATTTATATTTTTAAGTATTCGGTAAAATAAAGTTGATGTGAGTTTTTAAATACCTAGTATATTAAATTAAATCGAGAAGTATAAAAAGTATGAAACAGACTTTATTTATTGCAGGCTTATACATTAATAAACAGTACATAATAAACAAATCGTAGGTAATCAAAAATATATTTATGTTTGTCGTGTTTTGTTAGTTGAGTGATTTCTTGACAACTATATTATAAATGTGTATTAACAATTTAATTTTTGTACGTGTCGTCACGACGATATATTTTATATTTTAACTACCTAACACACAAAAATCCGTATTCTCAGTTTGAAACTGAGACAGTTATTTTATTATTATTATTTGTTACGCATATTAATTATTATATGAAATAATAATTTTAGTGTCAATTTTTTACTTCAGTGATTATG
The DNA here is from genome assembly GCA_036289425.1 of Rhopalosiphum nymphaeae. Classification (NCBI taxonomy): domain Eukaryota; kingdom Metazoa; phylum Arthropoda; class Insecta; order Hemiptera; family Aphididae; genus Rhopalosiphum; species Rhopalosiphum nymphaeae. Next base: position 7,813,692 of record JAZAQC010000007.1, on the reverse strand, counting down.
ATATTATATTATAGTATTTTATTTATACAGCTAACAATTGCGTTATTATTTCTAACACAGTAAGTTGATATAAGATTAAAGATGATGGTGTATCGTCTACAGACTGTATAGTCTCTAGTCTTCGACATTGGTAAACTTTCTGTATAATATACATTAAAACAATAACACTTACAGTGAAACTATTGATTGCGTTGAGTTTATAAGCATATATAATAATTGTAACTATATAAGTGTTATATATTATTTATGTACTGTCGGATGTTTTTAAAATTATATATTATAATTATATTTTCATGAAAAGTAGGTATAATATTATATCAGAACAATCAATAATAATAAAAATTTAAGAATCAATTAAATTGTATAAAATCTAACAAATCCACAATTTACAAATAATACCATTAATAAATTATAGTATAACTTTTTAAAGATAATTAAAAAGAATTAAAAAAACTATATTAATAAAATTATATTATATAAAATAATAACGAACATATTAATGTACCTATTATTAGTTTTGATAAACTTCATTAAATAATTTAATCATAAATACTTACTTATAGTATTTATATATTTAATACTTTGATTGTATCTACAGTTCGAATAACTTTTGTACATTATTTTTATTTTTATTATAAAAATTGTGAACTCGTGGCCATCATACGATTCTATTTAGTGGAGCACAAAATCTTTTTGAAGAATAAATAAAAATAAAGATTATTCGTTAATGTCGAAAACTGACATCACCGGAACACTATTCAATATTCACCAAACAAAACAAAAATCTTTATTAAACTCAGCAAATAACAACACAATGACTTACTGCTTTACATATACAATACCTACCTATAAAATATACCCATATACCTGATATTATATAATTCTTCTGAAAAATTATTGCTGTTCAATATTATTTCGATTAAATAAAGGTAAATATAATTTGGTATAAGTAACATGGAATAAATAAACTTAAAATTTAAACGTCTTAAATGACAAATATCATTAAATTAAATTCAAAAGTAAGTATAAAAATAATTGTAAAAATGAATAAAGTTCACAGTAATTCGAATTTTAAGTATTTGTTTTTTAAGTACCTATGTAGTAAATAATTATTTTTCGAAATGTATAATCTGTATCGCGATTGCAAAATATTTTACAGAAAAAGATCAATTAAATTACATCAATACTTATGATCCATCATTATTACTACATAATTTATTGGTGTTGGTAAATATTAATATTATATTACTTAAAAATAACTTTACGGGTATGTTTCATATATATTTTAAAAACTTCATAAAAAAGTACTTCTACCATAGGCAAAGGACTTGGAAACGAAATGTTTTGCTTTTGAATCAATTTAAAAACTATGTGAAACGTTCAGAACACTTTCTCGCATCGTTTCTTTTTTATCTTGTTCCGATTAAAATACTACAATAAACTACTCGAACGTAAGATCAATGCGTTTAAGTTTCTTCATTCCACTTGGAAACCTTTTGAACTATTCTGTTCTATATACTTTCGTTTCGTATCTTTTTAGTCTTAAATACTACATCATTACACAAAGATACGCCATAAAACGACTGTATTATTAGTAAAAATAATAACGTCGTGTGTTGTTCGTACTTACACACTAAACAATACCAACATTAAGAATATTATTAAGAACTAACAAAACGGATAGATGTAATCGCAAAAGACTTTTTTCGAATGAAACATTATACTTAGAGATTTGAGCTTAGTAAATTTACCCTGTACATTTTACAGGTAAAAGTAAAACTGACTGTGAATTTTTTTACCGTTAAAATCGAGTGACTCCTAATTTTTTATATGTTATTATGTTAATATGCATACTAACTATAATCAAGGTATCTATTAAGAAGCTATTTCGTTAGTGTTTAAAACTATAATAATATGTTTACTTTTCAATATGTGTAAATGTACGTAGTATTTTACACATATTGAACATGTAAATACTTTATTAAACAAACGTGATCAATAATACTGTTACTTATTTAGACGATTTGAATTTTAGAATATATTTAATCAGTGGCGTATCCAGGGGACCACCTCTTCATTGGCCGTATTTGCTTGTATTTTTCTTTTTGGTACCTAGTATATTTGGTACAATTTTATATAGTGTATGTCCCCCCCTAAAAAAAAATCTGGATATGCCACTGTAGACATTTAATACGTCTTGTGTATTTTTTATTATATATTTACATTGACTATATTTTATATTTACTTTTTTAATTATTTAAAATCATGGTTTTAGTAATGATGCTAATTATAAATTATAACCATTAATTACTGTTAACATGAACGATTTCAGAAATAAGTTAAGTAGGTAAAATGGTATAAGACAAAATTATTTGATCAATTTATACCAATTTATAGATTTGTACGTATATTTTACCAATAAATTTACCGAAGTTTCTTAACCGGTGAGTTCCACATCACCAATTTATATTATACGTCTCTGTTTGCAGGCCTATGGAGTACCTATTGTAATAGTGCGGTTCGCTGATGTATAAAACACATTATGACAGTATATAACATTATGGTTAGCCAACTTGCGGTTATCGTCATAATCAGATACAGCTCGCGTCTTGTTTATAAAATAAAAATGTACTAATCATTATTTTGGATTTAATATTTTTTTTAGTATACATTTATAAAAATTCATCAAATTTTATAAAATGTATTTACAAACATTTTGGCTCTTGGTATCATAGTGTTTATCCACGTGGCTCGCGAATATATTCGTGTTTGCTATTACCCCTAGTATATAATTTAATATTATAATATAATCCAATCGGATACATTATAAACATATACGCTAATAATTTAAGTAGATTCCATTTGCTAAACCGCGACCGTGCAGTATTACCATAAACGCAATATACTCTCAAAGTTTTCAAATTAATTAATAATTATTAGTACAGTATCTACGCATACATATGACAAATTATGTACAGATTTAGATGAAATATTATGCGACATAAAAATTGAATTCAGAAGACACGAAAAAAGATTTGTCCGTAACCGCATAAAATATTAAATTAATAACTTATAAATTTATGATATTATATTATGCTATTAAAAACGAAAATAAATTATACAGCAGACTAAGTGAAAAATAAGTTAAGTATCTTAAATATCATAGTATGTTCGAAAAGTTCACATAAAAATTGAATTCGTTCACTTGTGCGTTCAATGCGTAAATAACAAAGTGGTTCTTATTCACTTTTTTTTTATTTAAAAACATTCAAGTTTACGTTCTAAAATAAAAAAAATTATCTAGCTGTTAATTTTAGTTCTTATTTTATAAATTTTTAAATAAAACTTTAAGAAGGTCGTATCTTTGTCATTTTTTTAATTATGTAACTTACGATATCCGTGTAATGATTAAATTAGTTGGATACACAAAACTGTAGATTATCTAAATTATAATAAAAATAAATATTAAATAAAATACATTAAAAAAACAAAATTTATTCAAACCCAAACCAAAACCAAAACACACAAATAATAAATATAATATGATGTGAAATATATTTAAAAAAAATCTATGTTGTGTATATTATTATAGTTAAAGGTATAAGTAATGCTAAAGCAGTTCCTAATGCATTCAGTGATGTTACAGAAAAAAAGTCATAGTTTGAAATTTACATGGTAAAGTCAAAATTGTCCCATTTCTATACAGTTCTAATAAATCCGTATAACTTTTATAAACTATAAATATAATCAATTACCGATAAAATAATATATTAACTAGCTGTGATTTAATTAAAAATCGCATATGATATCAATAGTTAAATATTTCAAACATTCAAACAAGATCTTGAAATTAATCACTTTTATTTGGATTTTAACTGTAGTTTTGAATTCTATACACTTTACAGTGTTGAGTGTATCCACATTAAAGAGAAAAAAATTAGTAAACGTGCTTTATTTATTTTTTTGGTAATATTTTATAACAATATTTAATCATAATTATGATAGATTATCAAGAACATAGCAGCTAAATGGAGTCTTATAAAAACTATATAGTACTGTGGCAATATATACTGAGTGTCAAATTAAATTTCGTGGTAAGCACCGTCAATTTATTATGCATACCTACAAATACAAATAACATAGTTGTAGTTAATTAAAAATAAATACATTCCTTTTAATTTATTTTTAACAAATTTATTATAATCTTCATTACAATACTTTCATTTACATTGAATAATATTGTTCATACAATGTATTTTTTTTAAGATATTTTAAGCTTTTAAAAAACCAATTTTCAATATTACATAATATAATAATATGCATTTTTCATTACCGCGTGTAGATAAGATGTCGATATGATAAATAATAATATTAAAAATAAATTTAAAAAAAGTAATTTCTTTTAAACGACCTAAAAGTCATCCGAGTTCCTCGAAAACATGAATATCGTTCATGATTATATTTAATATAAGTGAGTGACGTTTGCAAAATATGAACGTGAACGCAATAAACGCGCGTTCACGAGCGCGTTCTTTCTCAATACTATAAACAAAGTGATTCATCAAGCTTGCTCACCACATTTTTTACTTAAATAATGAATTTATCAAAATTCTAATATTTGGAATTTTTAAGTATCCTTAATCTTTACCTAAATATTTTAATATATGGTCCATATTTAAAAAGTATTAAATTTTTTCATAATATAAAGTGTATTATATTGATACAAATGTTTTCATTCAAACGGGATTTGTTTTTTTTTCTTGAAATTGTTGAGATAATTATCTTTTTATAAATGTTTATATACCTAATTGAACCAAAATTCAAACAAGAAGATTGAGTTATTTAATTTAGGATAACTGAAGATAATTATAGGTCTGTAATAATGTAGGTTTAGTAGATTTCGGGGTATTCTGGTAATGATAATTTGAAAATTATAATAATTATAATATTAATCTATAAACATTTATTAAATATTATAAACAATTATTACCCTATTATAATTGACACTTTTTACATATATAAATAAATAACATTATAATTTTATATTTGTTTAAAGCATTTTTAAGGACTATTACCTTTAACAGTATATGAATTCCGAAAAAAAATATTTTGATGAGTTCTGGTTGTTTTACTTTTAAAAGGTATACCCTAAATGAGGTTTAAATTTTACTTGTATTATATATTATTATTATTATTATTGTTATGACTATTATTATTATATATTATTTATATTATTGCATATGAATTATTATTATATTACAGTACCTATAACCAACAAAATATTAAATATTAAATTATATATGATACTAGCATAGACTTTTATTTTTGTGGGTTTTTTTCCTTGGCAATTATTTTCACCTACTCAATATCTATACATTTTAATAACATAGAAACTACAAGTTTGAATTTCGACTTGGATAAGTATATCAAAATGTTCAAAAAAAACATCTGCTTAATAATAAAAAAGGTTGATTTTCATTTAAAAAAAAAACTTTGTGATTAAGACACTTCTTATATAATATAAAAAAAAATTGAGATAATTTAAAATATAGCCCTTACGTATACAGTTACTTAGAAATACTAAAAACCATAATTTGAATAAATTCATTATTATATAGGAAAAACGGGAGTGATCGTGCTTGGCGAATCATCCTGTATATCACATAAAACATATTCATGCCAGGTGGTAAAATATTTTCCGAGATTAGTGTAAGTGTTCGGAAACCTCTCCCGTTTAATTATACGCATTACGTGGTCACCTTATACTTAGGTATATAATAATAATAATAATAATAATAATAATACGTACGTGCATTGTGTGTTGGACCACAGCTACCTGCAGCGAAAGTGTGCCCGGTAACCGCAGACCGTGAATCTGTTATTATATTAAATAAACGAGATATTTGTGTGCTTATACCAAACGTCCTAACCTACCGACATATCAATATAATATTATGCTTTGTGCGCCTATACCGACAACGATGATGACGACGACGACCACCATCAACCCCAATCGTGTGTTTTCAATGCCGCGATGTGCAGATGAGTGCCAGAGTGTAGTACCTACCTTTACGTTTATAAATTGTAGGTACCTACGTATATATACGCGATTATATATATATATATACCTGCAGCGGGGTCTCCGGCAAAACTCTCAAATATAATGTGCCCGCACCTTTTATTTATTTTTTTTCGTGGGGTTCGCATTATGTTATTAATATTTATTATTTTTCGATTTATTGTTAGCCGTAAAGCGAACGTTTAATCTTTTGTGACAATAACAAGTGAACCTTGTATGATTTTCTTAAAAAAACTACCAAAAACGCAATAAAACTGTACATGGAATAATGCCACCACGGTTTTATGCTTTATATTATATATACTTACTAAAAAGACTTGTAATTTATTTCGAACTGCACAATAAAATGTACACATGACGTGAAATATATTATATTATAACATGTGTCGGTGTAAATCTTAACCTAAATGTTATGTTGTACGACGTAATATTATTATAATATTCTCTCTAGCCATGTCGAAAATTAAACTTTTATTGTTTCTTTTTCTTTCTTTCTCCGCACAGGCAATAATAATATTAATACAAATACATACATATATGTATTAACAAAACGCATTTTCTACTCTATTACTGAATAAATTATGCGTTATAAATTATTACAATTAAGTTAAATTTTATATTCCGTATACGGACAAAATGCTATATAGATGACATTTTATGTCTTAACACTATCTCAACAGAAATCGATTTGCTCAACAACATTTAGTTCATTACGAAAACCGTATGCTTATTGGTAATATAGGGTAATATAGGTGTACTTACCTATTTTACACATTTTTTATAGGTTAGGTAAGAGTATAACATCGATTAACATTAAAATGTACAAATTCTGTAAACATTTATTTTATTTTATTAATTAAAAACTAATATATTGTTTTTATTATGTTTTATTTTAAAGGTTAAAAATGCTAATTTTAAAATTATTATATTATTATATAACATATTATAAAACTATAGATAATACAATGTTTCCAAATTATTAATAAAATACGTATTTAATAATTTTTTTTATAAGATATGGCGTTAAACTCTAATAAAGTTAAAACATATTTTATTTGTATCAATTAAAATAATATAATTAAACCTATAAAATTATTAATGTTCTGCCAATAGGTAAACATGTCATAATATCAATAAAAAAACTTAATTCTCTCTTTTCAAGCTTAATAATTTGGAAACTGTCACTGTGTATATGTTCTATAACAGTGGTTCCTAAATATCACCGGAGATAGATATACGTTAAAAAGAAAAAACCAAAAGAACTAGAAAAAGAAAAATTACAATAACTTATTATTAGCATTAAATATTATTTTTTATTAAATGAGTAAATTTGTATAGGTCCGACAATGCCAATCACTCAAATAATTAGAGTTAAACGTTACCGATATGGATCCAGTGATATATTGATCATTCTTTTATATTTTGTTACTGTGTTAATGGCGGATGTGCCTATAAACCACATCTCAATTATTTTGTTTCGTGATAAAAGTGTTGCGAGAATAATTGTAAAAATTTCCTGGGATAAGCATTAAATTTTGAATAGATTGTAATGATATCGCCTGTTTATTTTTTTGTTTACAAATAAAAGAACAGTTTTTATCTCTTATTTATGAAAAGAAGTCGGTTGATTGTCATATTTTGTTTTCTCTTCTTTTACGAGTATTTCATCTGGTTCTTTGAAACTTTAATAAACATTATATATTTTTATTTATTATTTACGTGAGACTTGTTGAATTAAATTCAAAGTTTTTACAAATTAGGACTTTAATTAAATATTCATTTACTCCGTTTAAATCGTCTTGAAAATTGAGAGCAATTTTTTCATCGAGGGCAAGTAACGTACTTCCTAGAATCCCTACTTGCCCCTCTATAAAAAGTTATACACAAACAGTTTATTGTTATCAGTTACTAATTGAATACCTAAAAGCTAAAACATTTTAATAAAATATAAATTCGTGTCTAATATTTTATAAAGTATAAAGTATGGTTTGTAATTTGAATAAAAATTTAAAAAAATATATAAGATTCGAAGAACAAATTTTTGATATTAAAATGTAGTTTTTCGTCCCATATAATAAAAATATATACATTTTAAATATTATTGATCATCTAATTATGCATTTTCACTGTGTACTTTTTAAAATTTTCTTTTAAAAATTAATAGCCTAAAAATAATTATTGTAAGATGCACTTTAACATTAAATTTGTAGATATGATTTGCAACTATTTATACATATATTATAGAATAACTGTTAACATAAAAACACGAAAAAGAAATATTAAATTAAAAAACCTGACCAAAGTTAGAGTTAAAAATTATAGATCACGCTGATCCGAAACAAAACCAAAATTATCATTAAAGTAATAAAACTATACAAATAACAATTTTACTAAAAAAATAAACATTTTGTAAAGTAAATGTTGAGCTTTCAAAGTGGGGTACTGCACTACTGTCACTGGGCGACTTCCTCACCATCTTGCTCACCCTAACTCTTTCTCTCACCATATCACATTTACTTATTATACATATTATATTTATTTTGTACACATTGTAAATTTTCATATTTAAAAAAATAAAAAATGAAAGGTTTTAAATTTATCATAATTATTTAACTTTTAAACTAGAAATAGTAAACACCAGGCAGCTACAATGGCTACGTACAAGTACCTATACATAATATCATATATAAAAAATTCTTGACTTAAATAATAATTGGTCGAATTGTTCAACAAAATGTAATATCTCTTAACTGTTTGTTAACATACGTTACTATTTTATTTTGTAATTTTGTACATAATTTTTTTAAATATAAATTTATACAAATAAATGTAATATATAAGTCCATCCCAATGGCCACTATTGCCGAGGGTTAACTTAAAAATAATATATAGTATACATTTGTTGATGAGAAAAAAAGGAAAAAGGTTATTTGGTCTGACACTGTCGAGTGGTACGTGAAAATGTTTGAAGGTGGTACTCGGATATAAAAAGATTGAAAACCGCTGTTCTATTGTATATACAAGTACCTATACAAAATTTAATTTATAACGTTATAAGTTTATAACCAACGTACTGACTCTTACTTTATAATATAAGATTATTTTTTATATCTAAGATCATATTTACAATCCGTACGTAGATAACAATGACAGTTAGAACCAAAAAATTTGTTTATGGAAAGTATAATATATGTACTACTATTTTGTAGGTAGAAGTTTGGAAGCCATGTATTGATGACGTTACCAACACGAAATTAATATGATTAAAATTATTTTATTGATTATTATTATTATTAGGTATTTAAACATAATGATATATATATATATATATAAATAAATTCTACGTATTCAACTTATTTATATATTCAACATTATTAACTTTTAAATATATAATATGTACAGTAGGTACATATATATGCTTCGTCGTGAATATATACATAGTATGCCATACGCATATTATTATACATTATAAATGTCAATAGCTGTATTTAATAATTAATAATTCAAAGACACGAATACCGAACATCGTCTTATAATTATTTTATAAAAAAAAAGGTAAAAATAATGATACACCGCGGGTACTAGTCATCGTGTTTTATTTTAACAAAGTCGGTCATTGAAACTTTTTTCGAGAATCTTTAATTTTTCGCTCAATATTTTAGATTCAGAAAGGAGGAGGGAGCTATTGTTTTTTATTCGGTCGACATTAACAATGTAAAAATTCTCAAAGAGTTTCATTCGGCCCGCCTTTATTCTATGTAAAGGTAAAAATAATATAAAATTGTAAATTAAACGGGAGTCTGTAATTTACTCTAAAATAAAGATACTTATGTAATTTGCACGACCGTAGGTAGTCGAAAACACAGTGTGTAATTAGCAACAAAATGAGGGTATGCAATTTACACCGTCCTATGGAGCCGAAAATGATAGTGTTTATAATTTGCACCAAAATTAGTACCTATCTGTGTATCTTGGTATTCGATTAGTGAGTATTCGATTATTTCGTTGGTTTGTATATATATATATATTTCGTTGACGTGCTCATATAGCGAAAGACTCGAATGACAATAATTATTTGTCGGCATTTCTAATTATCCGCTATCTCCTTATTGCGGTGATATACGATTGTATACGTTTGTCTTTTTTAGTAGTACTATTGCGTACACTTGTACAATTGCGAACAATTTCTCTACTTGACCTTAAAAACATAAAGTTTACTAACGAAAATGAGTACAACGTTACAGCAATATACTATACTACTTAGTACTCAATATTATAACAACAATAGTAATATTTTCAAATAAACATTGTAAATTAACTGTTAAGATATTAAGTAAAAAGTATGTGTACCTACTGCATCTATTAATTGTATTTTTCAATTAGATTTTTGTTATAAAGTTTAAATAATTCTAATAATTAAAACTATTGAAATAAAACAAATAGTAAATAGTCAATTAAAAATATTTATATATATGCATATATAGTACAATAAAAGTACAAATTATAAATTAAAACCTTAGGTATCAATAACTATATAATCCCGAAAAGTTTGACATTACGAATAATATCATTGTAACACTTATCGAACTTTATCATACAGTTAAGCAATAATTTTTTAAAATAAGTCGTTTTACAAATGTTCACAATTATGAACAACGGCAGCGTTGCACTAAGTTGGGGTAGGTAAAACGTATGCAATCGTAATAAGTGAAAAAGGTCCTTACGCAATCGTAATGCACCCCCTTATCGGCTATCATAAATATAAGATTGATGTCCGATCCGCCGTAATCACGTTATTACATCGTTTATGTATATATTATGTATACTGATGGTCGACGAAGACCTGCAAAACTCGTAATCTCTCATCTGCCGATGATCAATAAAATTATTTAGTTTTAAAAGGACATATTATAACGATATAACAGACAATCCGAAAAATTAATCAAACAACACAACATTAATATTTTTTTAATTTATAAACATATATATTAATGTGTCAACTATATTAAAAAAAAACCACTTTAAAGTTATATAATGGTTTATTTTGCTGAATGTTTTTATACTCGAAATACCGACGTTGTCATTTATTCTCTATGAAAGTTATTATTTTTATTATGTATCTAACTAACTTCGAAACGTTTCTTTGTCCGACAATTGTTTTAAATTCTGGTGAAAATTACCATTCATATTTTTTATTCGCTTGCGTTGGTATAAATTACAAATATATTTCAACAATGTTGGTACATATTATACAACTTATTTGTATTTAGGTTCAAATTTGGTGTAAATTTATTGCACCCAATTAAACAATGATTACACCTACTCCATTAGAGAAATCGTGGTTTTTAGCGTTCAAATGAGAAGACCGTGAAATGCAAAAAAAAAATATACAAACCATTTTAACGAAATATACGTCAACTTCAATTTACGCGTAAAACCGACCATCAATTGAACGATCATCGTATTATACAGGATAATTCACCAAGCATGTTCATATGTTCGTAATAAGTGAAAAAGGTCCTTACGCAATCGTAATGCACCCCCTTATCGGCTATCATAAATATAAGATTGATGTCCGATCCGCCGTAATCACGTTATTACATCGTTTATGTATATATTATGTATACTGATGGTCGACGAAGACCTGCAAAACTCGTAATCTCTCATCTGCCGATGATCAATAAAATTATTTAGTTTTAAAAGGACATATTATAACGATATAACAGACAATCCGAAAAATTAATCAAACAACACAACATTAATATTTTTTTAATTTATAAACATATATATTAATGTGTCAACTATATTAAAAAAAAACCACTTTAAAGTTATATAATGGTTTATTTTGCTGAATGTTTTTATACTCGAAATACCGACGTTGTCATTTATTCTCTATGAAAGTTATTATTTTTATTATGTATCTAACTAACTTCGAAACGTTTCTTTGTCCGACAATTTTTCATACCTACTCAACATTTTTCCTTAAATAATAAAGTTATTTAAATTATGATTTTTATAATCTTTAAGTGTACATAAAGAACTATAATGTTTTAAAATATTTGAATATTTTGGTATTAGTTAAGTAGTATAAGTTATGATACCGACTTTTTTTCAAATAAGTGTTAGGGTCATTAGCCAGTTTTACAGTAATATTGTTAAACAGACAATTTTTTTCATTATACAGTTTAATTAAAGTATCTAAATTGAAATTTTAACAAGTATTATTGGAGTTATTAATAATTTATATGTAACCAAGGATAATATAAACATCATCATAATGCTTAATTTTTTATAATTAAAAAATGTTGGTTTTTGGTTTTAGGACACTGCTTAAAATATAGTTTATAAAATGAAAAAAAAAATTCAAAAATTCATTGTTTAATGAAAATTGGAGTTATAGCATGTTTGCAGCGTTGAATCACCCTGTATATACAGATACAACAACTTTTTTATACACCCTTAAAATAGGTATACCTACGTAACGATTAATCATCAGTCGAACGATTTTTTTGAAAACTTCACCAACCGACCGCTTCAGCACATACCCGTAATCCGACTCTCATGTTTTGCCTTTGTTAGGTAGCTTATCTTTTTTTTTCATCCTGGCGATTTCACTCACCGCAGTGCGCGACGCATAGTACCTATACTTATGTATATATAATAATTCGGCATCGACGTTCGTTCGGTAAAATTATTATTATTTCTACAGGTCGATGCACGTGGTTGATCATATCGTGGAATATTGGCAGATTCAGTCCTCGATATGATCGCGGTGGCGCTGTTTCCAAAACGAAATGCATCGTTATCCATTAGATACTGTGACTACAATACATAATGTTAAACTTCAGGTACCTGCACTTATATTGTATGATATTATGTTATTTTCATACGCGATTCGTGTCACAGATATCCTGCAGGACACAGTCCTATATATTATAATGTGTAGCTATAGGTAGTAGTTTTTCGCTGAAATTCTCCTCCTCGACCACGAAAATAATACATGATTTTAATCTATTATTGATTTTATACATCGCAATATTACGTAATACAATATTATATTTTATCCAATTACCGTTCATTTGCCGATTTTACACAAACACATGTGGTATGCCAGTAAAAATGTACTATAAAAAAAAATAAAAAAAATCTATCAAGTGTGAAATACTTTAAATTAAAAGATATTATTAATAAATTAAGCTCAGTGCGCGTAAAATATTTATAAAACGAAAATTAAACAATAAATCATAAGACGAAGTATTCAGTTTTAATAGAAAGAAATTTTTAAAAATATCGAAAAAGAAGTAATAACGAATAAAAAATGATATAAAAATTCAGCTAAATAATGAAATGTTAAATAACGCAAAATAAAAGTTTCAAAATTGATTCATATTATTACCTCACTCAAACTTTGTGTTTATTGTAAACACTTGAAAATAATGCAATTTTCTATAAACTTACAACCCCAAATGAATATATAAATATAATAATATACATTTTCGTGAACATTAGTCTTTTTTGTTTGTTTACAGGATTACATATTCGTTCATTTTTATTTCTATTTACAATTATTGCATTGTATATTATTTTATATGGCATTAGGATAATATCATGTGTTACTGAAAATCGGGCGTTATGTTATTATATTTTTATTATTATTTTACTTGTACATACGTTTTGATTGTGCGTAGTCGGTCGGTCGGTCTTGTCTTTGAAATCGAAGATTAAATAACAATATAATAATAGTTATTGTAATATTTAAATCATGAAAAACCTTTATTGATAAGGATATCGAGTAACTAATATATAATATAATATATTATACCTAGTATAATACATTATGGTCATTGTTTTATAGATAATTCTATGCATTCATTATGAACTGTACGATTAACTTCTTATTGTATTATTACTTATATAAATAAAGTTATACTATTATTGCATCGCTATGTAATTACGTTTTTTATAACCTTTGATTATAAAATATTTTTTTATGCTAGGTATAATGTTCAGCACGATTTTCATTTCTTTTACTTATTCAAAATTCTATATAAACCTTACCCGCTCAGCAGAATATAGATATTCCCATAACAACCCGTTATTGTCAATTATGATTAATGACAATATAATAATACAACATTGCGTTTATATTTTTTATTATTTAAAATAAAATTGTCGGAGTAGAGTATATTATACACGCCCATGACATATTTAAATTTGAAATGCAAATAAACTTGGAATATTTATGTTGTCCGTAGTACGCATAATAACATGGAATGATTTTCTGTCGATTCTGAAATAACATTTTATATAGTACCTACCTATTTAATAATACGAATTATAATTTATAATCAAGCGTGCGTGCATTTTATAGCTAATATTATTAAAATCTAGACTATTATGTAAGTACCTAAAAATGTGATATGCATTTATGCGTCAAAAAACCTCAAATTGTATGAGTATTTTGTATTCCAAACTATTAAAATAAGTATATAGAAAAATTCAATTTTTGGACAGTTAATTTTTTTGGCTAAAACAACAAGTTTAGGAATAATATGGTTAATATACAGTCGTAAGATGGTCGGCTGAAATAGTTTTTCTAGTTTCACTTTATGTAGGTACGTAATTGTATTTTAAGTGATCAAATGATTCATTCTGTTAGTAGTATAATATATTGCGTAAGTATTATTATTGTATTTTCACTAAAACATTTTGTTAATTAGCACATCGTAATGGTAGACAAAAAGAAATGTGTTTATTTAACAAATTAAATTAATTCATATTAATAATATTTATTATATTTGTATTTCCCACCATAAGTATTTTATCTTGTCAAGAAATTCTATCGTAATTTGATGCATTAACGTTACGAAATAAAATAGATATGATTTAGATAATATAGATCGTCATTTGAGTATAGCATGATTAATGTGTAATAATGTGACAGATATAAAAACATTTAAAAAAATAAAAACAGTGAGAATTATTAATATAATGTCAATTCAGGACATTTTACAATGCGTCATTATTTTTACTTTATTTATTATTATTATATACCTTTACAACTATTAGGTGCTAACTATTATACCATAATTAACGTAAATAAAAATGTGTTATAACATAGCTAGTGGGATTTTGTAAAAGCGTATCTATTGACAGTTGACAATAATACCTAATATAATTATTAGCCATTAGTTGTTAATTGTTATTAGGTACTTTAATATGGAATTGACATTGTAAAATATAAATACAATAAGTAGGTACTTAATTGTGATTGTCATGTTTGCCATATTATTGACTAAAAAATTAATTTAAATATATTATAATATGCACGCTAATCGTTGTCAGTCGACACAATATTATCGTTTTCCGATGAGTTTAATAGTATGAGCTTTAACGATTTATTTAATCTTTACCATTGGATCTTGTACGGCTAACAATAATAATAAAAAAAAATATATTATTATAATAATTTATATTATCGTAGATTTTTTGTATACGTTATTCGATTGGATGACTTATTTAATAACAATACGCTCGAATATAAGTGATGGTAGGCATACGTAATATGAATCGGTGTATATTATACATTTTCAGATATTCACTGTATTCGAATCTCAAACCCGATTAAATAATTATTTAATACGTATAGCTGCAGTGTGGACGCATCTTGTTTTTGACCATTGACATTTTTGGTGTAGGCATATCATATAGGTACATACCTAAACCGTATACCAGATGTCCAGATACCTATTATGCTATGTCGCTATGTACCGATCTGCGTTTCGTCCGACATGCGTCATGTTCATATAACCGACGGAAAACGAGTTGCGCCCCGAATTCCGATTATTGTAATAACTCAGCAGTTCTCAATCTTTTTACACGCACGAATATTATCATCATATTATACAAACGTTGAACGTAATTTTCACGTGTACCGTCACTCGACAGTGTCTAGACCTTTCCCACCGCTCCATTAATTTTGCTCACTAAAAATACATACGACATTTGTGTAGGTATTTACTGATTCTATACAATTTATAGGAGCTTTGATTAGAAACCAAATAACTATAAGTACGTATATCATCGTGCAAAAAGTAAAATCGAATGTTTAATTATTTTTTTTTAATATGTATAGGTAAAATTGTTATGATGGTTTAAATATTTTAACGAGAATATTGATGTCGTTTGGAATTAACATATATAGCGTAGTACGTCACTAACCTAATTCGTTATCGAATCATTCGAGTGATTATCGTAGGTACATGAGTGTTTATTATCGCTTGGTACGTAATAATATCATATCAAATTAATTTTTTTCTCAAACAGAGATTTTCTACGCATACCTAACACTTCCGGTAATATTAAGTATAATATTTAACTATATAAGTATTATAAATTTGTAACGGTTTATATTTCAGGCATAAAGGTTGTAGCTAAACAAGAAAACGTTTATTGTGTATAATACTAAGTACAGGGGCGTATATTAACCGGTGAGTGAGTGGTACTTTATACTTAACCATTTTTTTTTTTTTATGCGTACCATTTACTCAAAATAATATAATATTCACTTACACAGGTATCTATATTATTTTTTTAATTTTACCAGTTAATCATAATTATTAATACTAAATTGGTTGACGCATTATAATCATGCTACTGAGAAAAAGAAACATGTACAGATGAAGTTATTTTAATGAACTTATTCTCAAAAATTAGATTTTATATTTTAAACACAATATACAAATATATAACTTTATCATCATTTATTTCCTTTATTATTTATTAGAAAGTCAACGCTTTGCTACAATTTCTACACAATTCTCAAAAGTTAAAATTGTATTGATTTAAATATTCGAAATTCGTACAATACGTAAATGGCGAATTATTCGAACCTAGAAATCTAAAATGTGAAAATTATATATATATCATGGTATTATGTTATATACTTGCTGCGATCAACTACATCAACTCATATATAAAATCATACAGCCATATCCCCTTATTATGTTGTGTTAAAAATTGGTTTGTTCGTGATGTGTATTTTATCTATTCAGCGTTTTTATATTATAATATTTGTATTTTTAACATCAAAGACGCACTTCATCAAGTATACTCACTCAATTTTTTTATTTAATAATGAATTTATTCAAAATCTGGTGTTTTTAATTTTTAAATATAGGTACTTAAAGACCATATTTTAAAATTCTTGAGATTATTTGTATTACTTAAAAAGTGTCCAATGACAAACTTATCATTTTTTCACCAAATGACAACAGCCCTTTTTTGCTGTAGATTATTTAGTGGATAATTCTTTTGAACATTTTTTCAGTTATTAAAATATTTATATTAAAAAAGATAATCTTTAAAAATATTTTTACAAAAATATAAAATATATGTAATATTATTGAATCTAATATATATATATATATATTATACTTGAACCAACATAATAAATTATAAATATTAATAGCTTAATATAAATTACTAAAATGTAAATAAAGTTAAATAACTAAAATATTACTCTTCAATTTTAATACGTCAACATATTCAGAAAATTATCTTCTAAATAATTTACTATTTAGAAGAAAGTTGTCATTTAAAAAACAGAAATTGTATTTTTACAAGACACTTCTTAAGTACTACAAAAAATCTCAGGAATTTGAAAATGTGGTCTCTAAATATACTTATAAATTTCAAAAATTAGATTTTAAATAACTACGTTATTGAAGGAAGTGAACATGCTTGGCAAATCATCCTGTACAATTATGTCGCTAAGTATAAAAAGTCTATAACGATATCGTGGGGGCGACAAAAGCACCACTTCGGGTTCTGTTAACAAGTTAGTCAAAAACATCTTTAAAAAAAATAACCGAATAAAACAAAAACCAGGTCCTTAGTTTAGTTTATATCATAATTATATTTCGGGACTCAACCAATTGCCAACAATATACGAGTATATGCATATATAATATACATAATCTTATAGTCATGCAGGACGTGTATGTAATGTATACATTATAATTATACGCAGGCTGGTTGGCAAAGGACGTTTGATTACACACGATTGGACAAAATATAAATTCGATTTAATGCTTATATTATATTATACTATGTTATCCCGAAAATGTGTTCAATTTAACTTGCCGACGATAATCTCCCCGGTTCCGGTATCTCTAATGATTTTCATCCGCAAACACATCGGGAGACCGTCATAATAATAATAATAATAATAATAATAATCTATATACATAATATTGGTGACATGCATTAAAAGTGTATAAATATTATTCTCTAGGTATTTGCTTTTCGCTAATACTACGCATACGATATTATTCTAATATATTTAATATTGGCCTACGTGTTACCCACACACGATGTTTCCATTAAACTATAATAGTTACCTCTCAAATAAGATTGATTATACATTTATACTGACCTGATATGTTATATTTTAGAAATAGTAAATCAATTATTATTACGTTTACTTTTAAACTTACCTTTAGGTATGAAAATATGTTTTTGTCTAGTCTCGTCCCAATCAACATTAGATTCGCATATATTTTTACTAAAACAATTTAAAATTTAAAACTTTTATTATATTGAGTGGCTGGTTAAATATTTTTTGTTAAACAATATAATATATTTTACATTTAAAATGTCAATAACTGTTTTGTAGCTAATATTCTACAGCGCAGTATCGGGAATTTAATGGTACACTATTTTAATCAACATACTTTTCAAGTATATTACATAGATAAAATCAAGTTTACATTACAACTAGCTATTTATTGGCCTAATCTTGTTCGGTATAACATATAGGTAAACACAATTATTCTCATACAATTAGATATTTGTATGTATTATAACTGATTTTCTACATAATTGAATATAAATATATTACGAAGTTCTTACAATTTTAATATGTTTAAAAACTATATAAATAAATATTTATAGTATACAATTTTTAATTAAATGTTTTATGTGCTATTTTTTGTTTATAAGCCGAGCAATGTTTTTACTTAAAAAAATAAGCAATTCAAATAGTATAGATATTTTAAATTTAAATGTGTATTTCTTAAATTAAATGAAAATTACTTAATTTTAAACTAAACTCAATCCTCTGATACACACATAGCTTACAGGGGATACGTAACGTTCTTTTCATAAGCTGTTGATTCTTATACAGTTATGCCTGTTGTTATTATTGATAACAAAAATAAGCTAATTTACTATTATATACAACTGTAATTTATTTGTACTATAATAATTAAAACAATAATATTCATTACTATACAATTTTTATATTATTTAATAAAGTATTAACTAATATAATAAATATTATAACATTTTAAATTTAAATAACCACCAACGGCACCAACTGCTAATATTTATTCAACAACCCTGAAAATGACCAAGCGCAACGGGTCTATTCAACATAAATATGTCTTGAATTTACACAGTAAACATTTTTCCTCACTTAACTGGTGACTGTTAAACAAAATTCTGGTTCAGTTTTAATCTTGAACATTATACCATTTATGTTTACTCGTATAATCATATCAATATGCAAAGGATATTTAATAATATAGTGATAGAAAAAAAAATATCTAACCTATAGTTTTATTATAAATCTATGAGTACTTCAAACCAAAACGATTGTGAATAATGTAATTGTTATAGTACGTCATATTTTTTTCAGTTTTGATTAGATATATGTACCTATCTTTCCATTACACGAGTACAAAAGAATATATGCTTGGTTATACCTATACATCAATATAATGTACTTAAGTCATAAATTACGACTTGTCGATAATTTATCAGAATACCTAATACCTAATCTACAATATAATCTATTTGAGATGTTTGGAGATGTCTGTGTGTGAGATGTCTGAATCGTTTATAGAAATCACTTTTACAATTTATGTATAATACTTATTAAATAAATATATACATATATAATATTTATTGATAAACTAACTGATATCGGAAGCAACTTACAGTACAAGTCACCCTTTTCATTTACGATCAAATTTTGGGGTCATCGGGATGTGACTATTATACTAGACATACGTTCACACTAGATATAATATATATAATAGGTATGTATATAGATAATGGAAACAATAACCATATATTATTATAATGATTTTATGATCGTATAATATTTACGCTCTTTGGTAAATGGTATAATACATCATGTACGTACTTATAGAATATTACAATATCATACACAGAATTCTTTTCGTGTTCCTTTTTCACCACTCAATATTTCATACAATATTTACACTGCATCGATACATTCATGTTACACCACACACGTCACCCATACCTACCACACACCGTCGAATCTGCTCTCCCTCACACTTTTTTTTTATATTCTACAGAATATGTATATATATAATGGTAATATTTATTATTTATATGTGTCTAGTGTCCTGCTCACCGGACGATAAAATATTTACTTTTATCTGTACAATATATGCTTGTAGTATATTTCACCAGAATACTAACTACATACGTATATATGTATAATATTAACAACGATGTATATAAAAAATAAACTACTTATATATAGTTACTGAAAGTTAATATTGTATATAGGTACCCAACTCGAATAGTTTATTTATAAATCATACACATTTTATTGTTTGATATAGTAACTTCAATCGTATACGATGCCAAAATATTAAGAGAGTTTTGGGAGCGACGTCCCGATAACAAACATATTAAGATGTATTTTACTTGGTTTAGAAAACAAATTTCTAAAAATATTTAGTTATCATCAATGGTTCGTGTCTTCGTGAAAAAATTAGTTTGTAACCAACAACTACAATGCTGAATAATTCAACAAAAAATACTATTTAACATTTGATTCCATGTATAAAAAAATTAAAGAATATAAAATATTATTTAAATATGATATTATTCTGGATTGTTTTATTTTTATACTTTAGTATATATGTGTACATGTATAACTTTAACATAATATAGTTCATTTTTATTACTAAAAATATATATATGCATTTAAATAAAATGCAGAGAAGTTTTATAATATTATTACCTAATAGAAATAAATATGAAAAATGTCTTTTTTTTTTCAAATCATTTATTAAAATAATATTATATTCATATTATGAAGAAGATAATCAACTAAAAATGAGTAAAATATCTATATTATACTTCATTTTACAATTCATCAATAATTACTTGAAAAAGTATAAGTATTTTTATTTGAAATTTTCGTTTTACATTAAAATGACTTACAATACCCTAGTTTGTAATAAATTGTGATTTTATTTAACATTTATTTTAAAAATAAATATATTTCTAGGAATTTATAAATAAAAATGTTATTTATATTTTCATAACACTGTTAAACAGAATACATAATATTTATATTATAGTAATCATCAGTGTCATTCTCCTTTTATTCTTCAGAAAAAAAGATTATGAACGTATTGAGAGGCTTCGCCCTCTTGAGATTTAAACTCTAATCGCACCACTGACCGCATTGTCCGCATATGCCTATATATAGGTACGTATATAACTCGAAAGTAAATATGTCGTTAACGAGTGACAGAGGTAAGACCTATAAAAGTATGTTCCGTTCTCATAAAAATCTTTGAGGTAGTTAAAACCAGCATTAAATGTTAAATAAATCTCTTAACATTTCGAAAATACCGAGATCAACATCATCATAAAATAAAAATCCCCCGTATTCCTTCTGTACATATTTGATTACAAAAGTAATAAAATATACCCTTAGTGGTGTATAATAGGTACCTATGTATTACTCGTTTAAGAATTCGAAAACAATCAGATTTAAAACATTGAATTTTAACTTAACTATCAGAAATATTTCCCTATATATTTTTTTTATTTTACCTTGCCTACTTTGATAAATCTTATTATTTTGATCGATGTCCATGCACAATTTAACCATTTATAAGAAGTTTATATTATATTTTTTATAAATTTAATTGAATTGACTTTATAAATTATAAACTATATTATATAGGTATATAAAAACATGAAACATTTCTTCAGAAAAATATTATTATTAATAATTATAAATTCGATAATATACTGAAAAATGAAATCTATTTTAAATGTGTTTGAATTAAATATAACACTTCATATTTGATACTAATATCATTGACGTGCAACCTAATAAATTCCAAATGAATTTAATTTTTAATTGACATAATATTATAAGGTATAGTTTGATAATTAATCTAAGTACACAAAAATAAATAGACACTCGGTTATAATAAAAATGAAAATTCTTATGATAAAAAATTAATTATAAAACTTCTATTAAACAACATAAACAAGTACTTAATTGATAAATTATTTTGTATGAAATATATAAATAAAAAAAAAAAAAAAAATACCGAAATCGAAATTGAAATATAACCAGGTCCACTTACAAAATAGATACTTATCCATTACCAGATTTAAAAATAATTATTAAGCATTACGATAATTGTATTATAATCATCTTATTTTTAATACAATTAATGAATGCGAATAGGTACAATAGAATAAGGTACATACATAATATAAAAATAATATTAATTATTTTTTTAGTTAAAAACGATAAAGCAAAAGGGAATTTAGAAAATAATTTAAGATGGTTAATATAATAATAATGTAGGCAATTAAAAATAATTTATATTTAATTAAAATACTTAAAATGTTCAAAAATATATATTATTTATATCTATATAAGAAGAATAGAAATTCAAAAAAATTATCATTATAAGTTGTAATTTTCTGTAGAAAGTATGATGAAAGAATATATGACCAGACAGTGTATAATATTTTACCCTAGATATACATTAACTGTGTATTTTATTTCCTTTACTTAAGGAAAAATAAATATATATAAAATACTAAATATATATTAAATTTATAAATTATGTAAATAATAATTTGTATTTTTATGTCGATAACTATAGTTAGGAGATATGCGGAAAGCTACGCCCAACGATTTTTTTAAAAAAAATATTATGGATGATTTCAGTTCTTTCCATTCAAAATTTAATATCTATGTGCCTACGATAAATATCTATAACTAAAATATAAAACAAATTTAATATCAATTATATTAAAATTATAAAAAAATAAACATTATTTAAGGACACATAATATAATGTAATGTAAGATTGGTGATAATTATAATTTGTTTAACTGGGATAAGTTAAGTTGATAGAAAGAGTTTGAAATTACAAATTGGTTTTTTTGAACTCCGTTAAGTCAAGAGTTAATAAGATATCAACGCACTATTTATTTTCTTTCTCTAACGCTCGCTACAACGAACATAACAATTTTTCATTCAGCAAAACAAAACTTGTGTTGTTCACTTCAGTATTAAAGTGAATTAACTTATTATCAAACTTAATTTTAAGAATATTACCACATTCTTACGTTAAAATGTTTACAATACTTCAATTTTGAAGCAAAATAAAAGCATTTTTAACCACTCATAACTCGCATAAAAATTGAAATATCGTAAAAAAAGAATACAGATAATATTCTTACCTTTAAAAGATTTTATAAAAATTCAATTCACTCTATCACTAAAACTAATAATACAATATTAGTTCTAATGAACACAAATTTGCCATGTTACATCGAAAAAAAACAAAAATTGCGGCACTGACATTCTTAAAACTAAGTAAGTAATCAACAATTAACTTACCAAATAATTTATAACTTGTAATTAATAGGTAATCAAACTTTTAGTAGCATGTAATATGCTGAAACATTTTAATTTTAACAAAAAAAATAAAAATAATCTTACCAATTTAAGTTTAGTTTGGATAATAGCAGTACCTAAATGTAAAAATGATATGTTTTAATTTCCTATTATAGCTATTAAACATAATTTATAATCATTTTATTATACTTAGTATTTAATTATTTATAAGCAAATGTAACTTTGATTTTATTGTATATAACTCGTTATTTATATTAAGTCGATATCAACAAAGATTATTTAAATTAACAGAAATTAAATACAAAAACGTCAAAATCAACTTAACTTAATCTTTTTAATTCGTATACGCTCAGTATTGAATTTATATCATTTCGTTAAAACATAATCAAAGATTGAGAACAACCGATAATTATTACACGTTGACAATTGCACATAATATTATATATTATATACCAATTATTGAACCGCGTCCATTAACTATAAACGTTCAGTGTTGTATAAAGAAGTCGGAGTAGCGTGCACGGCAGCTGCAGCACACTCCACGACCATGTTAATTGCCTTAATAAAGTTTTGACGGCTACGGATATAAATAATTTCGGTATATTGTATTATATTATTATATATATAAATGGTTTGTTGTAAAGCAAAAAAAAAAAATAAAACAAATAATAATAAGAAAAAAACAAGAGTGAATTTCCATACCACCTAGGTGACCTTTAAATTTCAAAATGCTAGAAATTATTTCGGGTTTTATTTTTTTTTCAACCGGTCTAGTACAACTATTGTTGTCTACTATTGTCGGCGAAATGCTGTACAACTTGCCGCGCACCACACCGCCGCACCACTACTCGTCGCACACCCGACCGCGCGCGAACGTTACATATTATATTATTATATACGCCCAAAACACGTGGACGCTCGCTGAGACTGTTTTTCCTTAGTTTCTACATTACTTATACGTTTATTTTTTATTTTTTATTTTTTTGTTTGTTTCCATCCTCGAGCATCACTATAATATAATACACGCTCGGAGGAGCATATTATATATATAGTCTACTCCTAGTTGTACACGTGCCTATATATATACATACTATACACGCTATTATATACCTAAGCAATATATTATATATACCGCGCACAGCTGTATTCTTCTTCGTTATATCCTCTGCACGAAATACCTATACAACGAGACGATATATATTATATTATTATAGACTTTATTTGAGACTCCCGACGACATAGCTGCAGACGGACGCGTTATACTGATTATTTCGCCGAATGAGTTGAAAAAAACATTCTTTACCCCGTCTCGCCTATTTATATATAATATTATATTGCCGTGTAGGTACCCACCTATACGAAACTTCGTCTATTCAATATAATTATGTGAATAGATCCGACCGGCGCGTTTCGTTTGCTCATCGTCTACCTTAGATAATAATAATATGTACGTGCCGAGTTTTCTGTAGCACCGTAATAGCTATAGGCATATACAGGGCAATTCGCCGACCACTCTTTTCTCATCGATTTTCCTTAAATTTCATATCTGTTCGAATAATTTTTTTCTAAGGACATCCTCTTCCGAGCAGTATATACACCAACACGAGCAATGCAAATATTTCTCATAGTATATCTATTGTTAAGTAGATAATTTATTTTTTCATATGACTATTGATTTGTTACTTATTTGTGTTAGTTATGTGTTTGCGACTATAATGATCATTGATAGGATTTATATATCTATGCACCGGTTTTTTTGTAATGTCCTTTTACAAATTTTACCACAATAATATCCGTGAATTGCATCATAATTGCACTTATGATCAATTCTTATTTTGCACATATTTGCATATTTTAACTATAATAATGCATGTCATTGCAGAGTGTATACATAATACATACGAGAAATGCGTGTTGTATAGTGTATTTAAACGAAAGTGTTCTTCCGTAATAACTATAAATGCATAATATTACACTCATGATAACTTCAGTTCCATAAAACTAGTGTTATTGGATTTTATATTAAAAATAGCACTGAATTTATTTAAAACTAAAACTAACAATAGCAATTTAGCATACATAAAAAGTAACTTAATTAAATTTGTTTTAAAAATGTAATAAACTTCTTATAAACTGACATTTAATGATATTTTGGAAAATATCGGCAAAGGTATTATAAATAAAATTAATTGTAAATTTTACTTTTTTATATTGCATAGCATTATAATAAATTCTAACCACATTTATGATTAACAACCCTCCCACCACAAACACACACACACAATATTTTTTCTATGTAGATACATGCCTAGACACCTAGTAAAAAACACTTATATAATGAATCCGGTTATGACAAATAATCCTTTGGTCCCATCCGCAAGGGGGAATGAAGTTCAAATATGTAACGGACGTTTCAATAAATAAAGATTTTTTTAATATAACATTTTAAAAGTTCAACTATTTTTACCGTTCTATTAAGTACATAAATTAAATTATAAATAAATAGTTTATTTATCATTAGTATTTAACGTTTAAATAGCAAGTATAGTATAAAGCGAGTTAATGTAGATGATAAAATGCACTCACTCTATATGCCTCCTCTAATCTACACTTTAAATTATAAAATAATTAATAAAACGTTAATTTAAAACTATACCATCACTAATAATAAAAAAAAATTATAATATTATAAAAATTAATCTTTTGGTGTATATATTTTCGTATATTCTGTATTAAACTTAATAAAATTAAATTTAAAAAAATTAAAAAGGTGTAAAACCGTGATAAATGCCTAATATAATGTAAAATGATGTATCTCAAACAATTATAGATATTCGACTTAACTTAAAATATCTCATTTTAAATCATAATTCATACAATTTATTATAGTTGCAAGTAGTGGTTCGATCACGGGATAAAACTACGCTTATACATTTAGGTACGTATATAAATTGGAATTATAAAATATTGCTTTTAGATTGACATGACGTAGTCATATATAGACATTAGAAACATTATCTTAAGATGTTATCGAAAAGACAAACACCTATAAAGGTATATAATACGCAAAGGTTATACGTTGACTAAATATATACATTATTTAATATACTATTATATTTATTTATTATTGCGATTTTTCTTAAAAGAATATATTATTATCTTGTTATAATATTTAAATATACAAGGATTCGATTTTACATGTATTTAGATCATAAATATAAATAAGCTTTCGTTTAGTTTAGTATAACATAATATTAATATCTAATTTTCTTCCACCTTCGTATTTTCGCAACAATAGATTTAACAATAATATTATATATATATTAAAATAATATTATGCATGCAAGAGGATGCAAAATAATATTCATTGTCCTCACTATTATAGAATTTTGAAATGTCAACGGTTATGTGACATTGAATAATTTTTGCTTATTCCAATGTATTCTCCCATATATTTATTTCATGGGAAACTATACATATTATGTATACTATTGAATGTGTATTAAGTATTGTAACATTTTCTAAATTCGTAATGCCACCGTATACTTTTAGGCTTCAGCATCTAGTGATATCCATACCCATACGAAATATAATGTATTCTTATACATATGAAAATGTTCGACAGACGTTCAATTCTATTTGGTTTCTACACATATAATAGGAATACACCTATACTTAAGGTCAGGCAAGTTTTTTTTTAACTTGTTAGGTTAAGTTCACGTAGAAACATAAAAGTAAAGTTAAAAATTATACTTTTATTTTTGTAAAATAGTTATTGACACATTTATTCGTATTATAGTTGATTGTGATGGTAAACATTATCCATTTCTGCTATTCAAAAATAAAAGTATGATCGAAAAAATTATTTAATCTACTCAAATGTCATTGATTAATAGATTATAATTTTTATAAATTAATTTAATTTAAATTTTAAAAAAACTAAAAAAAATCATTTAAACTTTTCAGAAATTAAAAGAACTTATTTATTATTAGATAATACAACTTTCAGATTTTAGTGGAATATGAATTGAGAATTTTATATCTAATAACAAACCATGACATTTTGAAAATTTAACTTAAAAATAATCATTAGTTTTTAAAAATTATTCCAATTATATATAAGGAATAATTTGTAATAACATCAAATTAATATTTTTAACAACGAAGGTACTAATAAAAAATACACAGTAAATATTTCTCTAATTTTTTTTTTATCGTTTTAAATAATATTAGACATAAATGATTAAGAATAAGTACTATTTACTACTATTAGGCGCCTAATGAGTGATGAATAATTATATACTTTATCTAATGCATAATGAGTAATATACCTAATACCTATAATTTACTCACATTTGGAACGACAATCATCGTTTGTTAAAATGCCACCGTATGTGTATGATGTAAGGGAGTTATACTTAGTTGTCTTATATATTTTTATGGCTTACTTGTTTATAAAATAATAATGCTATAATATAATAATATATCCAACAAAACCAATTATATGATAACATGCGATTTATATCCAAAAAATAAAAAGTGGTTCGTTACGTACAAAAAAAAAATTAGGTTTAAAAAAAACCATGCAAAATGTTAATTGTCCAAAATACTATATCATCGGTATTTTTAATACATTGTTACTTATTATTATTTTTAACATAGCTATTAAATAAGTACTAATTTCCTTTTAAAAATATCTTTTAAATAATCTATGGTCTACGCCCTATACCATTAGGTAAACACTAATTTTAACACATTTATAATGACTACAATAGAATCGATATTAAAATCTAGTTTGGATATTTAAGGTTTAAATTTATATCAAATTGGATATTATAAAAGATAATAAAATAACGAATTTATTCTCTTTGAACGATTGTTGTTCTATTTGGATGTAACTAAAAAAAAAACTAATTGTAAAAATTTGAAACATTTCACAAATAGGACCTATGTCTTAATACTTTCATAATGTATACCAACACATACAATAACATTAAAAAAAATTTAAATCATTTCTACGCTTTTTTTTTTATTTGTTTATTTTTTGAATTGATCATTACCTCTTAGAGCAATAATAACAATGATTTAATCTTTAACTTTAAATTTGGTTTCTGGTATAAAATTGGATCTAGTTGATAGTTTTTTGAAGGTTTCGAAAGTAATAGTTATAAATAATTATAAAATTAATACATTCGTCGTTCCACTCAGAATCCAAAATTCCCAATATAGGTACTTTTCAAAATGATAAAGTAAAACAAAATGGTATCATAAGTTTTACGCAAAACCAGTTTTTAACACAATCAAATTTTGTTTTGAAAAATTTTGGTTCTTTAACTGGTTTTAAATTTTAAATTTTTTTTTCGATTTATGTATGTTTTTAAAATTATAATTTGTGTATAAAAATGCTTAAAAATTCTATAAGAATCTTAATAAATTTTACTTATATTTATTGAAAATATTAAAAATATAGAAACACAATTTTTTTTATATGAGTTTGAAGATCAAATTTTATTGACATTACATTGATATTCGAATATACCTATATAACGATTTATAATATATTGTTGTAATTCAAAAAATACTTATTTACATAATGAAGCATAATAAAAACTTTCAATATTACTGTTATTACTTAAATTATACAATATTTAGATTTGTTTTGAGCTATTTTAAATTTTAAATTTTTTTTCATAAATGTTGATAAGTAAATATTATATTTACGCTCAGTCAAAAATCTTATTCATTCCATAGAAAATTATTGTAACATTTTACTTATATAGTGATTAAAGAATATCAAAATTACATAAGTGCATTTTATTTAATAAACTTTAAATTTTTAAATAATAAATAAATATTAAGTTATATTGTAAGTATATAATATGTATAAATATAAAGTTTGTCAAAATCACAAAAATTTGTAAAATTATATTTTATATTGAAAATTGTGAAAACCTTTAGGTTTTAAAATTGAATTTAAAGTTCTTCGTAAATGATTATTGCAAAAATGATTTAATTTACCATAATAGAAATATAAATAAATTGTAGAATATTCTAAGAAATAGAGCCAAACGGCGTGTCTTCACTCAAAATCGATTTTCGTATTCTATGATTAAAGTTTACGAAGTAAACTAAAAAAATTACAAATAAAACAAAGAGTGATTTCCTCGTTTTTTTTTTTTTTAATATAACTTTTTTCATGCTTATAAAATTTACCAATTTTTGATTTCCAAACGGTAATCATGATAACGCAATATAAATGTAAATTCCCAAACAGAAAATAATGATGACATAAATCTAAAATATGATTTAACATCGTACTATAACAAATTATTATTAACTATAAAAGAAATTATCTGAGGTCCGTGAAATTAGAATTTGGGAGCAGAACCTGTATGAATGTGTTTCTAATTTTAGTTATTTGGACTAGCCGGACTAAGAAGGTATACTGTTATTAACAAAAATCGAAATAGGACACTAATTGCACAATTCCAGTTAAGATATTATACATTAACTATGGAAATATATAAAATTTAATATATATATATTATGTATTATTAAAAATGTATAATAAAATAGCTATATGAATATTTATCGAGACCAACAATAATTATTTAGCTGATCAACATTTCAAAAATCACCCTGTACATCAATTTTACCGAATATTTTAACAATGGTCCAAGGACATTTTCCAGATGTTCTCAAGATGCAGGGACATAGTTATATTATACACAATATATATATTATTTATAGACGGCATGTAGGTTAAGTTATAACGAGCATTGCACGGAAATCATTAAGACGTTTCGATATCGTTAGAATTTCATACTATTAATAATAATGAATTACCAACCAGAATAAATCAATGTAGACAAGAAAATAATTTATAAATGTACTTTTTTTTTTATATACGTATACATATAAATTAAAAACATACATTCTAACTATAGTTATTTCTGCATTTTATCGATGACAATTAATAATATTATAATTATGTACAATCGTATATGTTTGGTGTACATACTATATACTACATGTACGTACAGTATAATTTTAATGGTACTAAAAAATTCCAAAAATACCCTAAAAATTGCAAATCTGACTTAAAAATCATAAAATAAGCAATTTAAAAATTCTTTTAGTTAAAAAAAAATACAATGGGAATGTATTGTACAACGTTGAATTTGTTTTCATAAAAATATAAAATACTTAAGATACTAAAATAGAAATATTGTTATCTATATTTCAATTTATTGTTAGTAGATATGAAAAACGTTGGTCGAACAGTTATATTGCATAATAATATACATTGCACGTTCGACATTATAATTCGACTACCTACTAAATACGTTCTACCAATATGCTGGTTTTTCATTACAGTAATATATACTCTCGCTTTAAAAATAGATTGTGAAAATGTTCTAAAAACTTTAAAAATACTATTATTATCAAACAACGTCAAGAAAAGTTGAATTTGTCAAAATACAAATATCATAAAAAAGATTCAAGGTTAACTAAAAACATTTTCTATTTTTATGGAACTGCGTTTTTTAAATACTTACCAGAAATAAATAACATTTATTAACTGTATTTGGTAACCATAGATTCAAATACTAACCATTGTTATTTTATAATTTTTAAAGAATATATTATCGCATGTTTTGTCTAATTGTTTTACATACACGCGACACAACATATTAATGTACTGGATCGGTATTATAGATTATTATATAGATTATATAATTAATATTAAAGCTTAAAGCAATTTTTCATAGCATAGCATTTATGGAAAGAATATGAATTGAGCTTGAGCAAAGTTTTTTTATATTTTATTTTTTTTATGATTAATTTAAAACTCTTATAACTCGTTTTTAAATAAATATATGATAAAAAAACTCTTCACTCGAGTACAGTTTATATTCTTTTTTCAAATTTGATAAAACGACACGTGTGCAAGACAAAAACGACACATTCACGCAGATACGGCGTCCTGTTAAATAATATAACATAGTTATTATAATGTAATATTGAAATCAAATATACTCTAATTATACTCAAAGATTTTGGTAGATAAAAATTTGATTTAAAATAAATTTTATTTAATTGTTATCTACATCATATTACATCAACTTTTAACAAAAGAAGTTATTTTTTTACCATGTGCAGATAAAAATTTGGATGAAATGTTTATTAAAAGATAAAAATAATATTAAAATATAAATTTTCAGAAAAGAGCATAAATTTGTCTTTTTAATAATGTATCAACACGGTTATTGGCATTTTTTATTTTTTTAATAGAATAAGTTTTTATTATATTAAAAATTCACAAACAATCAAAAGTTAAAATTGTACTAAAATGTATTAGTGATATTGGCCAACATAATTTTCAATCTTCATAAATATTAAAATACCTAATAAAAACGAAAATAATCTTATAATTAAATCAAATTGAACGCGTAAGACACAATTTATTGTACAGCCCATGACGTTGAAATAATATTTGTTTAGCATCCAAGTAGACGATATTTACATTTTTATGTATAATGTTTTAATTTATAAATCTAAAAATAATATAATTCGTACAATATGTCAATATTTATATAGTATGTACAAATATTGTATAATGCTATATAACATTAAGCCCAAAACATAAAATTATAAACTGCTTTATCATTATGACAATTACAAATGTTAAACTATAGGTAGACTGTAATAATTTACTGTTTATTATACGCCAACTAGACAATTATTAGGTATTATTTTTTTTCTACTAAGACGCCCGCGCGCTCACAGATTTCTGCTTGCTAGATGCGATATATATTTGCATTGTAAGTATATATACAGAGCACCGACGGTGGGCTTCACCACCTCTTCCCACACTCTGACCACCATGGTCATCGCATTATCAAACAGACGAGAAAATCCACATTTTCAATAAGTATAATATATAATTTAATATAAGCAGTTCAAATTTCAATAACGTTTGTTTGTCCAAAATCATTTTAACACAGACATTATAGTCCCTGCACTCGTATTATTGTGTTGGCGTATGACAAAAAATAAAAAATAATGTAGGTATGTACTGCGTGTAACGATTACAGTTTATCGTTTGTCAAGGTCGAGCGCAAACCATTAAGTATATAGAGACATTAAGTTAATTTTTTTTTTGTTTTTAATGCACCGTTGTACGATGATAATAACAATAATATTCACATCGATATAATAATTATTAATTATGATAATATGCGTACATCGTAAACAGCTAGTGAGCATATATACTGCAGTAGTCATTAAATCACAGACTATAATGATAGTATAATGTATACTTATTACACTAGATAATCGTGTCATGAGAAGAATCTTGTTTCACCATTTTCTCAGTTGGCAAATTGACACGGGTAATAATATTATGTAAATATTATCATGTATTTTTAGAATTACGTGGTGTATTAAGTAAATAGTTCGTAATTTTAATGGACATTAACATTTTTTCTAACCTTGCATAAGCTGACACTCTGGCAGACCAGCTTCAATTATATTTTGTATTCGTTTTATTTAAAGTTCCAAATTTAGCAGCAGGTAAATTATAGAAATATAACAAAAAATTGAATAAGGCACCCGTTCTGCTGTATAGTCAATATTAACTGTCTGTCAAGTACATAACGTCTAGAGTAATCTACTGCTGTAATGTATGTGTTAAATTACGCAAATTTGAATTCAACAAAATTTTTATGCGATGGAAACTGTCATATTATGTCTACAAACAATTTACAAGGAATTTTCTTAAATTGGAAAATTAAACTTTCATAAAAACTAAATAAGACTTTTTGTTCAACTTTTTTTTCAAATCATGTAAAAATAAATTTATGAAAAACCTTATGTCATATTTTCACACGGGGAAGAGGGATGGCCTAAAAATTAAAAATTTAATGCATTTTCAACTAAAAAACAATTTGCAAATGTTTGCAATTACATTTAACTTCATAAAAATGTGAATTTCGAAAGTTTATAAAAAAAATTTGTGACCAAGAATTTTCAATACAATTTTTAATACGTTTAAGAAAAACATTCGATAAATCACAGACATGAATTTATTTCTATTAAATTTCACAAAAAAGTAATTTTACTTATAATGTAAGTGTAATATAAAAACTAAAAAATTAAAAAAATATACGGTTTTTTTGAAAAATATACCTAATATAGGTACTGTGACATTTCTAGATTTTTAGAACAAACTGTAATATTATTTTGTATGTATAGGAGTGCAGACTTTATATAAGTTCAGGACACGTATACGTATACTAACTACTATATTATTATAATAATACGTATATATTTTATATGCATAGCTATAATAAGATTACGCTGTTATACAAAACTATATTACTTCGTAGACGTTAAAAAAAACGAACCAAATATCGTACTTTTAAAACAGTGGTGTATTGTATAGAATAGTGCAATAGTATAAAATTCAATGCTTATAGTCTTATAATAATAGCATAATTCAATTTTTAAAATGTATTAAACATTTTACTTTATGATTTTAAGATATTTTAGTATAATAATTCGTTGAAATATTTACACACATTATTTCGAAAAAATGTATGCATTTTGGAATTATTTTTTTGAATAAGTTTTATGTACGAAAAAGCAGGATGCTACTTTTATAATAACATTTTAGAATATGTGTTATTATATAATAAAACAGCATTTTTTTTTAAAAATAAATATATTTATTTTATTCTTATAATTTTTTTAATTTTTTGAATGACAACATACATTTTTAGTTTCATATTCTAAAACTCCAAATTTTTACCTGAGTATTTCGATACATAAAAACTTAAAAAAATTTTAAAAGAGTAGGTAATTAGAGCAGGGGTACGAAATTTATTATACTAAAAATATCCAAAATGTGTATAATTTATCATAGTGGTGGAAAGTGGCAACAGGTGACTGCAAAATCTTACCCAACTACTCTATTTATTATTTAAACTTCAAATACTTTCGACCATAATTAACTAATATTTAAAAAAAATGTTGAAAAAAAATGTTCTACAATGACATAAAATCCTGTGACAATATCTTTAAAAAATGTAAAAACATTTCAAAATAACGAGTATAGAATATAGATATAGGTATTTAAATGAATCACATTATAATACATAGTAATATGTATCATAATTTTACATATAAATATAGAAGTCTTGATCTTAGTTGTTTAAAAATGTGCACATGTCGTTGAAAAGTTTTATGTATTTATATAACTGCTTCCTGAGTGTTGTAAAATAATATTAAAATACACACGCATATTTCGTATAATTATAAATTGTGATATATATTGTATGTCTACAATATACTATTGTTATACTTATTATACAGAGTGATTTTATTAATATAAGACATAATCATTTTATTTGCCATTTATTGTAATTTCGAAAATTATAATAAGTATCTATTTGAATTGAAATAATTACATAGGTAGGTAGTTATATAGTTCGAAATAAGTACTACCTAAATTTAATTGTTTAATATTTATGAAATTATGAATTTATCCTTGAATATATTTTAAAACCGTCACAAACTCCATAATCAGAATTTATATCAAGCTTTTACTAAAAACCATTTGTTTGTAAAATCTAGGATGTACTCGTACAAATCATAATAGAGTAAGAGCTGATTGATCTATATCAAAACACTAATATGATTTTTATTCATAACAATTAAAAATTAAAAACTAAGTTCTAAGTATCTATTAAATTATATATCATACATTTAATTTTTAACATATTATACTTCTTCTTTTTGAAATTAACACTAATATTATTAATATTTATTTAAATTATATGTAAAAGCTCAAATAAAATTGTAAATTTTAGCTTTTATCGAGTATGATTAGTAAATTCTAGAACTCAAAGCTTAAACTATAGTAAAACCTATCTTTAAATTTTGCAACCGGGCTTTGCGGCTAACAATTATATCATGTATATTTAAGATCTTTTATGTTTAAAAACATTATAACACGACAGATGATAAAAGATATAATAGAAAAAATTAGATTAAATATAATAATAATGAACTTGAATCTACAGTAGAGTTAATAATTAGTGTATGCTCTTTGCTCTTAGTATTTATAGATAAATACTATTGAAAAAAAAATATTTATTAATTAAAACTATAAACCCAGTTTTTATGATATTATATTAGATTAAAGATAAAATAATAACGGGAAGAGGGGTTGAGAATTTAATAAGAGAATGTGGTCTGGTGAGAAGTGCTTAGGGAGCAGAGGAAGAAAAATATAAATCTTGAGTCTGCACAGAGAGAACAGTCAATATAAGTAGTGGAGGTTTCAACGTGGTGCTTCCTCTGGAGCGTGCACAAGGGGGTGAATTGAGAAAAAGTAAATAAGAATGGGAAGCGAACAGATTATATAGCTGAGTTGCAAACGTGAGAACGTGAATATAGTGCTTCGATGAAGGGGAAGTGCAAAAAACCATGGTTGTGGGGTATTGAACATATAAAGTATACGATGCCATATGCGGCGTGCACAATAAGAAGGGAAAGAAGCCCACTTGGCTTACCAAGCTTTCCAAAATATGTTCTTATGGGTATATAAAGGAGTTATTGTAATTTACACACACAAACACACACATAATATATATATGTATAATGTTTATCTTTTTTAGAATTTTTTTGAGTTTTACATTTCTCATATTTTACTCTGTAAAATTATCAACAAGAAAAGGTAGGTAAATGTACCACTCTACTGTATATTAGGAGTCGAGTGGTCATTATTATGAGTGTGTTAAATTTGAATTCAATAATATACCATTGTATACGAAAAAGGATTCCGAGCAGAAGCGGTCTATCATCCTATATTATTACAAAGTGATAATGTTTTTTTGATATACTTAGCTTAGTCATTAATTTTACTTTTAATATGACAAAAATATTATATTATTAGTACTTAATTATTATAATAGTATATTATATTTATATCATATAAACTTATAAAACACAAAATGTAATAATATCTTTCGGTAAATACCGTAAAACAATAAACATAGATTTATAGTACCTATAAATAAATAATATTACAAAATACATACAATTTTAAGTTATACTTTTATTTTTAATTGAAAAATTAAATTTTTAAGCATTTCTAATCAGCAAACAATTTTTAATCGATATTTAAAAAAATAAATTTAAAAAAATTGAAATTGTCATGTCTTATAAATAACTCAAAAATAATTGAAATATTTTTTAAATTTTATCGCAAATAAAAATGGTAATATAAACATTTCGTTAAAATTTCAAGCATACAGTTATTTGTTTCGAGTTACATAAAAAAAAAATTCGGTTTTGTCAAAAATTAGATTTGTCGTATAAATTCTCGTGTTTTTTTTTCATATTTTTGTTTGCTTTTCCTGATTAAATAAAAATAAGTACTGGAAATTAAATTTTACCTCTCTACAGTACAAACTAAAAACAAATTAATACCTAAAACCACCCCGTTTTTGAAAATCGAAGCATTTTGTCAACCATTTATCGTGTATTTGTCGATAAAAAAAACACATCATAGTAAAATCAATTTATATACATCACACTTCTCAGAAACTAACATCAAAACGATATAAATTTGATTAGGGTGAATCGATTCATGTAATGAGTAGACAACAAATAAACTTCACCGAAATGAACCAAATTTGTTATTCAAAATTATACTACCTAGTACCTACAATTAAATAAAATGAAAGCAAATGCTCAATAATATCTCTTATCAATAATAAGAATATCCTATATATGTGTCAAGCTCACATGAAAATATCAACTACGTAGGGTGATAAAGGAACCTGCAGTGTAAGATAAAAGATAAGATAAGATCGAAATATTGAAGCACTTCCTACGTGGATTGGAACGAATAGAAATGAAAGTTTTCTCATGTTCACCCAGCCTACAATAAGTCCCGAAAACAAAAATTTTACATTTTCATTATTTAAAAAACAAATAATTTTATACTATGCAACAATTGTTAAGTTTATTAATTAAAACGTAATGCAGATAAATAACTACCTTAAGTCAAAGCTGTAAATAATAATAAAAATCATTTCGATTTTTTTTTTCACAAATTAGCAATTAATTTGACAAGATAATGTACATCTAGTGTGACAAAAATCACCTTGTACAAGTTGACGCATCGAATAAATTTATATATTATATGATATGTTTTATAAAGGTTTAACGGATGCAAAAATATTCACAGTCAACCATAATTAAAGCTATTCTTAGGTACTTTCAGAATTAAACATTTTTATTCAATAATATACGACATTTTAATAACTGATAATTACTTTCTTTTAAACAAATGAAAATAATTTAATACACCATAATTCTAAAAGATTATTAGTACCTTAATTCTTTAAAAATATCTGAAAAAAATCAAACTATTATTATTTACTATAAAAATCATTCTAACAACTAAGAATTTCAACAAACAATATGTAAAATATAATAGGAGCGTGTATGTGCTGCAAATGCACGCGTTCTCTATTACATTCGCATTTTATATCTGTGATGATCGCATCCCGCAAATGACGTCCCTAGACGAATGATATTAAATAATATTAACAATTCGCTCTGTATATCTACCGTACATAATATTATTATAAATAACAATAAGAATATTATTTTCAGTTCGGTAGGGGCGCGTTTATCGATTGTATAACGCGCATAATATTATAATAATGTGTATAATGCTCGTCGTAATAATATTGCCGCGGTACAACTGTATACCGGGTGATCCATTTAGCTTTCATTATTTTTGCTACCCGATTTAAAGTTATTTAAAAACAAAATCAAACAATATATGTACTAGTTTTTAGTTTTTGACCACATGAATTTTTAATTCCTTATTCCAAAGCAGAATATTATTTTGGAGTACTTCCACATATAAAAATAAAATTTTGGACGAATAGTTTATGAGTTTTGATGAGCGGAGTGGAGTGTACGGGGATACCCCACATTGGTCCTCTAATCTACTCGTCTAAACTTTAAACATTCGATGGAATTAAAAATATAAAATTTATCATTTGAAAGAGTAAAACAAGAACAAAGCATAACGAAAAAAAAATAATAGCAAAAAATAAAAATAAAATTTTTTATTAGAAATATTTACAATCGCGTAAAGGCAATATTTTCAATAATATTATAGTGTTTCCTGAAATAAAACGAATGTCTTACGTGAAATGGATCGCTCCGTATAGTCAGGTAGGTATCGGCCTATGGTCGTCGATGATCGGGATTCGGGACGAAAACAAGAGTCGATGGCGTTTACAGCTGCGCGGTCGGCGGTCGGCGGCAGCGAATCTCCCCGCTCGGCAGCGCGTTCCCGCGACCATTGTCTCCGCCGTTGCGTTTATTGTCGTCGGCGCGATATCGCGCGTCATCGATTAAATAATAAAACGTTATTATACGCGCAACACCCATATATACACACACACACACACACACACACACACACACACACACACACATCACACATAATATAATATATAAGC
The DNA here is from genome assembly GCA_036289425.1 of Rhopalosiphum nymphaeae. Classification (NCBI taxonomy): domain Eukaryota; kingdom Metazoa; phylum Arthropoda; class Insecta; order Hemiptera; family Aphididae; genus Rhopalosiphum; species Rhopalosiphum nymphaeae. Next base: position 7,774,334 of record JAZAQC010000007.1, on the reverse strand, counting down.
ATGCTTGCGTAGTTGCGTATCATCATGTGATATAAAATATAATTTAAAATCAATGCCGGACAACGATCGTCGTCGGCAGCAGGCGCATACGGTTGGTTCGTTATATAGAATGCGAATGTATAACCTGCAAAGGCGATTGTGGACGAGTTTATTTCTCCGCTGAGAAAATGCAATTTTGGGATTTTTATGAATTATTGGGTAAAACGATTCTTCGCGTTTCAGTGTGTAACACGAATTAAATAAACAACCTACAACACGGTTCTCAATTATTTGTGGACATGATAAATTATATCTCTGAAAAAGGGTCACAGTCATATACTGTAGCATAAATTACTACTTCTGGAATATTTTTAAAAATACATGCAAAATAACTAATAACTAATACATATATTAGTTTGAAAAGTCGATGAATAAAAAGTAGAAAAATTATAGAAAATTATATTATATTAATTATAAGTTAATAGAAAAAAAATGGAAGAGTTGAACACATAAAAAACTATAGGTATTTGTTTAAACATTATGTGGGAATAATCCGAATAATTGCATATTCATACGCATTTTTACCAATTTCTTAATTAAGTATTTTTAGTAATACATTTTTTAATCATAGGTAATCAACAGAAAAACCATTAAAATTATAATTTAATATAACTATTATAAGTATTAACCATACCAATATTTATACGATTATATTGCCAATCTTAAATCTGAAAATTAAAGGAAAATATTGATTTTTCAAAAATACCCCTTTACATAATAGTAGACGTATGAATAAAAATAATATTTAGGTCACAATTTAAACTACCCACAATTCGTCTGGTATAAATTATTTTAATGATTAAATAATACTAAATAATTATTCTCATAAGCCTATAACCTTACATAGTGATGTCTATTGTGTATCTTAAAATTATAAATAATATTACTTACCAAATATACATTGGCAAAGTTGAAAGTAATTATTTTAAATTTAAAATTAATTTAAAAAGTGTAAAAAAAATGCAATTTTATTAACCATTAAAATGTATACATATAATTGAATATAAAAAATGAATCGAAGAGCAATCTAAGTATATAATTTAATAATTAGACTAATAAACTGTTATTAAATTATTATAAATTATGATTATTTTTTTAATTTTATAAATTATATTTTTTATTGTCTTATAATTATTATAACTTTAATATCTTATTTATTTTAAAATCTATTATTTCTAAAAAATATTTTTTTTATATTTTTTATATTATTTATTATTAGTTATCATTTTATCAATAATGCTATTTCATCTTTATTTTATAAAAAAAAAAAATTATAGTTTCAAATGTTTCGATTAAAATCAACGAAAAGTGCACAATATTGACACATTACACATTGTTATCTTATATCTATATATAGTCTATACTCTATATACTGTAGCGTTTCTCAAAGTGTGGGTCGTCAGTTAATTTTTGGTGGGTCGTGAGCAATGTTTTGAATTATACAGATTCCAAGAAATTTATGTTAAATTAATATTAAATATATTATTATATTATTAAATATACTTATGTTATTATAGTAATATAGTACCAAAAATTACGTGGATAATAAATAATATAATATGATATAATAATTCGTCGTATATTTATGTATTACGATGGGTATTAATACGTCGTTATCGGAAGAATTCCGTGATAAAATACATCTCATTATTAAAAGTACATTTGTAAAAATATATTGATTATAAACCTATAAAATATTAAATACATAATTATTTAATATATACATATTTTTTACATATTTAGGTATATAATAAAAATTTTGTTTTTTATGACTACTTTTTGAAAAATGAAACCATGTGGGTCGCGAAATATTTTTCGGGGGAAATAGGTCGTGGTACTAAAAAGATTTAGAACCACTGCTCTATAGTCTATATACTATACCTAAAGTACGTCTGTCTAGACCCTCTATAGTGGATAATGTTTGACTTCTTTTATAAAACATTTTGAAAAAGGGTTAAAAAAGATTCCCGAAAATTTATAAGGTTACTAAATATTACCAAAGCCTGAAATGGACAACGGTTCAAAAGTCTGGATATCCCCCAGAATTATTTTTAAAAAGTAAAGCACTTTTAGCCATAAATATCGTCTGCTTATAGTTTCAAGAATGATAATATATTTTCATTAAAATAGTGATAAAAAACGTCTAACCCTTTGAAATTTGTTTTCATCGTACTAGCCATGTGACGTGGGTAAAAAAGTAATATTATAATATTTAAAAATTCTAAAAATAACATTTTGATTAACCGGATTATTAAAGAAAAAAAGGGGGGTGACTGGTGAGCATGCTTGGGGAATCGTCCTGTATAGTATACCGTAACCATATAAATATACACTGTATATAATATAGACCATATAGATACATCGCGCAAATGTAATATAAACGGTGACGAGCGAAACGATTCGTTTCCGGGGCGTTCGGTCCGGTATAAACACCCGCGGGAAAAAAAGTAGCAGACGGCAGCAAGTACCTCTCCACTCCGGCATAACATTTACTCCGCCTTGCCATCATTTCCGTATAGACGCGCTAAACGCAGTGACAGCGAAGGTGAACACGACGGCAACACAACGTGAAAGCACTTTAAACGAGACGTGGGAAGGAAGAAGAGAAAAAAAACAGAAGTGTATGCATCAAAAAATTACAAAATCGCGGAAAGCTGTAATAACCGTTTTTTTAAATATATATATATATAATCTGCAGCTTCCAGCAAAAGTGCATGTCTGTACACCAATAATGGAGATGCGTGTCTGTGTTATACGCACGCGCTGTCGTCAAGTCAGTTACGCATAATATCTGAGGCTCGATCCGCGAGGGACCAATAAAATTGTTTAATATAAAAGTGAGTATATTATATACTTGTACAACTCTTAAATCAGATCTCTCTCCACCGGTATTGGGCCATATAAAAAAAAAAAATGATGTACTAAGTATATTATATTCATTTAATCAGGATTATTCTAGAATATAATCAACTAATAACGATTTTGTGATAGTTTGCATTATAATCACATAATTTAACATAGAATTATTATTATTATACAATGATATATATGAAGAATATATTTCGCAATGTTCGGCACATCAAACGAAGTAGCACCCCCTTCCCACGGTATGAAAAAAATCTGTTTCCGCTACTGTCTTAAATTAATCAGTTTTATTTATTATATAGATAGTATTATAAATGTATAAAAATCAAAGCATTGCTGATTCACCCATGTCCGCCCGACTTCCTCAAATAAGCTACTGCAGCGGTTGAAAAAATAAAGTGTATCACTCACTCATTTTCTGTAAAGGATAAAAATATTTTTCAAACATATCTACCATCAATAATATAAAATATAATAAAAAAAAATCGATTTATACATGAACTTTGTTACATTATTTAAGTGTTTGTTTATTTGGTAAAAACGCCCCGGAAAACAAACATTACACAATTAACAACATTAAAAATAAGTAGTTCATATTATCATATTATCATAATGAAATAATGCAGCTATAAATTTACCAGTCTCCCAGCAATCCACCACTCATGTTGGGTAGTGGTATCGACCTAACCTTCCAAAAAATTCCAATTTTAATTTTAGTTTACCTGTAATTCAGTTTTTTATTTGAGTGTTTGAGTACTACACGAATGTATATCTTCTATAGCACTTCAATTCGTTTATTAAACATAGATTTCCCCACCCAGTGTCATTTAAGACAAAGAAACCAATTCAAAAGTGAATATACAATATTTCATAGTGTAGAATAATGGGATCTCATTTTATTGGTTAAAATTTTTTTCGGCTAAGCGAGTGTGTTCCCGCCGGGTATCATTATACAATATATAGAGGCGCTAACAAAAAAAATTGGTTTTAGCCCTTCACTTGTGGCCTACCAGTGCATGTGTAGACGACTATACGAGTATGCATGGCAAATCAAAAGATGTTTTCGATGTAAACTGTTCGAGAGACCGAATAGCGATACCCCGCAGAGTCATTATATATAGAGAAGGCTGAAAAACATCATAAGTATAGAAAATAACCGGTGGGGGTCACTCGCAATTCATTTGGACAGTTTAAATCGAAAACATCCTTCGGTTTGCTATGCAATAACCACCGCAGGTATAGGTCACAGCCCATAGGGTATAAAAAACCAATTTTTTGTCAGCACCTATAAATTTATATATATATAGAATGAGAAAAACCCAGATCACTTTCTCACAAAGCCGAGGGAAAAATATGTACTCAAGAAAGTGATGATTACTGCATATAACGATGTATAAGATCCGAATAATGCATTATATATACAATAATGAGCTTTCATTACAGTAATAATAGTTAGATTTGGTGACACTCTAAAGCTAGGAATCGTAAAGAAATAAATCTCAACAAAACATTAAGTATTGTAATGTATCAGATATTATATATCACTATACTATTTACATTAATACATATTTATAAAATTATTATAATATACTGTATTATTGTTACATTGTACTTTATTATTTATGTATTATATTTAATTTAAGTGTATTATTTATATAGCTCGTTTATACCACATTCAAACCGACACAAGCTTATAATACTCTAAGGTGGTTCATTATTTATTCTAATCAAGATTGTTTTATTATTATTATTATTTCTAAATTGAATACATATTTATGTTAAGCCACGTTTACGTGATTCACTTTTAGTAATCATTTCGGATGAATCATTTCTAGTCATAGGTAGAACTAGGGGTGGTAGGATATACAGTGGCACCCTCTAAATAAAAAAAAAGTTCTTTGCTTAATATGACGCTCTAGTTTCAAATGGAGCAAGTCATTGTGTATAATATATGATAAAGGTAACCTGACATTTAGTATAGTTTTTAACGTTGAATTACTAAATGTACAGATGTACAATATATATTATTATTATATAACACGAGTAATATTTTATGGTGGGAGAGGGTTAAGATTTCCAGAAATATTTGCAACCCCTGAACATGAAGGCGGCTGGTTCCACCTATGTGTATAGTGAACAAAGGTCGAAATCTACACAACTTAATTTATTGTTCAATATGATTTCAACGTGAGTTCAATTTGATGATTTCGTTTTTACATTGTTCGTTTTTTATTCATTGCAGTGAATTTATCCCAATCATCAAAAAAGTAAACCGTGGAAACGCTACTTAAATCCTTAAATAAGCTTGTTATTACAATAAAAAGCATATGAATACCTAAACAATTAATATAATATTATTAAAAAATCAAATACAAGAATACATTTTATCATTGTACGAGTATAATATCATAAAGCCCCTTCTAAGAATATACGCTATAAATATGCATCTGAACATAATAATACCAAAATACGCACACACTTGAAACGTTATAACACTTTTCCTATTTGGCTTCTACAGTTACCACCCAAAATTTGTTAAGTACCTCCCCCCAAAACAACAAACGTACATACAGTATATAATGGTTGTAAATGGGGGTGAGACAATTCCGGGAATAACCGTTCGCCCCCGTACGTATTGTAGTCCCTCGCGAGATTCGTGTTGACGATATATACTATATACATATAATATTTGCACGGGTGAATTGCTACACCGTGTATAGGTAATACTAATAATAGTATAATAATATATAAGCTGCACGTCGAAGTGGTGTTCGTACACCCCGTTTCACTCTTTGCTTGTATTTATACATACAAACACACACACACAATAATACTATATGGTTTTATCGACCGAGATGTCGTTCCATCCGAGTATTAGAAACATACATATTAATAAATAATATATATATATATATATATAAACGTCATATAACTTTGTGGTGAAACGACGTCTGATTTCAGCCGGACACGATTTTCGAGTAGGTATCTATATAGATATATAGATATTTACCCAATTCGTTTGCAGGAAAAATATTATTATTACTATGTACACTGCTAGAGATTCATGTATTATATATTACTATACTGTCACACATAATCTGAATGAGGGAAGGATAGTTACCAATTGCTCTTCTGACATTGTAGGTATACTGGGGCAAAAATATCGTTTGCTCTTTCTTGCAATTTTAATTCATTGAATATGACAATAATACAGTAATTTTAAAATACTTTTTGTGCGATGCGATTCGTGTAGGTACCTTTTAACAGAGCCGTGGCGTGGGGGGGGGGGGGTGGCTATGGGGCATGCGCCTCGGGCATACGGTTTAAAGAGGCGCCAAAATTTTTTTTAATAATATTTTAAACTATACATAAATAAAATAGGGGGGGGGAGAATGTTTTTAATTTTGCCCTGGGCGCCAAATCTTAACGGCACGGCTCTGCCTTTTAATTTTTATGGTACATATGTATACTATAATAAGTACACTTAAAAGTTAAAGTTACTATAAATATAGATAGATAGTACAAGTACTGGATATTGATATATTTTCACTAATTTAAATTTAACAATTGTACACAATTATAAGGACTACAGCTATGTACAATATACATGTATAAATTTAATATTGGTATTTTTTGTGTAGTAGAAGGCATCCTTCCTCCACCCCATATTTTTATATACAATGAGTGAAAACATTTTTACCATATTTTCTCTTACCGGAAAAAAGGAACTTTTAGTGATTGCCATAGGCGCAAATAGTGTTTTAAATTTTTTTTTGGGGGGGGGGGGGCTGTAACTTAGGTCTATACTGAATACGTTTATGATGTTTTTAAATTATCAAAAAACTATTAAAAAAATACATAAACATATACGTACATATATTTATACCATCAAACATCAAATCCACATAATATATTATTCTTAATACACTATTATTCTTAAACCTAGGTAATTATAATAGTTTTATTCTTCTCTCGGTCTTACTAAAAGAATTTAGAATATCTTCAACTTCAACAACAATATCTTTTTCTATATTAAGTATACCCAAATTACAAAATAGTATTAAAAAAAAGAGAATCTAAAATACTGCAAGCACTGCAAGTTAAGCTATTATATAGGTGCATGTATTATGTATTATATCTTATGTATATAATATTATTATTTATTATTATATAAAAATCGAATAGGGACAAATGGACGTAGCCGTTTGGACGTGGAGACAATTGGACATAAAAAGTATATAAAGAAAATAAATAATATTATTATAATTTATAATAGATCATCATTGTGATACATTTTACATACTATAATAAATAAAAGTATAAATAACTTTTTTTAATATTTTATTTTAATTGTTGGCGTAGGCACATATTATAATAACAAATTTATCATAGGTATATTTTTAATCTTAATATTTTATACAAGAATAATTTGTACATTTAAATATTTTTTATTCATTTTTGATGTATTATAATAAATATAAATAGTTTATTAATTTTATTTACTGATTTGTATATTTTTTTTTTACGTCCAATTGTCTCCACGTTCAAACGGCTACGTCCATTTGTCCTATAGATCATATAAAGATGTATGTACACGAATTTTAAAAACCTACCTTTAATATTGGTCTAATATATAATATAATTGGTCCTGATTCTAAAGTTCTAAGATCCAACATGATATTATTATCATATTTAGAGTTTTCGGGGAGTTCAGATTCATCTAGCTCCACTTCGTCATGACATTCAGCTTTTTAAATGGATTTGCTTTTCATATTAAAAATTGAGTTCACTTTAGAATCGTTCATTGTATATTATCAACAGACAACAACTAATGTGGTCAATATGAAGAATGTACAGTGAATTTATTACAAAAATCGTTCACAGAAAATAACGAACTTTATAATTAAACAAAATAACATTTAAACACAGAAACACGGTTTAAATAAATATTAAATTGAATTCAAATCGTGCATTAAAACTGACTCAGCATAAAAGACTTTCAGACTGGGAATGAACGCCAAAATGCATAGAAGAAAAATACGTACGAACTACGAGTCACAAATAGTATTATGTGACATTGTGACGCCGGTTTCCACGGTTTCTACGGAAATTTGCCGACCGATTGTCGTCAGTACTGCAAATTTCCCACCAATTATCCATAGTTAGCTTGATTACGTGGTTATCGACGCACTAATCGAATCATTCGTGTTCAATTGCACGAAAAGTGATTATTCTCTCCAATGTATTATGTAGTTAAATCATTAGTTTTTGGGGGGGCTAAGCCCCCAACCCCCTCTATTTACGCCTATGGTTATTGATAATGTGGACTATAGATGATTAAAAAGAAGGATTAAAAATAATATTCTTTCAATAATTAAGAGGACGCTACAGCTACAGCTACAGCCGTACGTATGTGTTGTCTCCATCTTAACAATTTAAAACATAACAAAAACTGTTTTACGCGGGAAAAAACCCAAGAAGGCTAGAGTTATAACTAAGAAACGAAAATTTCACGACACCAAAAAGAAAACTTTGGCTGTGAAATATCGTGTTTATTTTTTCGATATCAGAACTACAAAAAAAGTTATTCAAGTTTAAGAAACACAAAAATAATGGATTTTGAAACAATAAGAACTGTTTTTGTACAAGTAAAAACAAGAAAATAAAAACGATATTTCACAATCTCACATATAATGTTCTCAACTATATTGTATATCAATTTGGAGTTTTTAACTATTAGTACAAGTACAGCCTGACTATAGTTGTATCCCGCGCAAAACAGTTTTTGCTGTGTTTTACATTTGTAAAACGGAGACAACGCACGCAGATGCAGTATCCTCTTCAACTACAAGGTTTGAGTTAAAATCAAATTCTAAATAAAATTTTTGGCAACCAATATTCTAATCACTTTTTGCATTTTAAATTTCATTTTAACAATTACATTATTAAAATATAATGCGTAATTTTTATTGTTAAATAATATTCATATCACCCTTTTGGTTATAATATTTATGTTTTCATAGACTCATCAGGATTTCTATTTGAAAGTTCAATAACTAGCTATTTTAATTTATAATTACGATATTAAATTTGTTAATTCTTTTTTCTATATAATATTTATTCATTTACATTACTAAGCAAACAACAATAATCTTTATGACTAATCCGGTAAAATCTGGAAAAATCCAATACATCCAGTGTATTATTATAATTTTTTCAGTTGTTGAATATTTAGTATGTTAGCATAACTCATAAATCATAAAGATATAAAAAAAAATAGAAAGGTAAATAGTAAAAATTATTGTCACCTGACAATTGTTTTTTTGCACTTGTGCAAAATAATTGGGATGTTTTTAGTTATACAATGCTTCAGTTCATCCCGTTCTGTAGTGAAGTACATAATTATTGTAAAAAGTACCACCTAACAACGATGTCTGATAAATGAAAATGTATGATTAGGACCAAGATACTCGTAAATCCTAAGTATTACTGCAATATTGTAGTAATTATTAATTATATTGATTTGTTAAGATGACGATGTGTTGTACTCGCCATGGCGCCACGTGAATACGTGATGTTTTCGTTTTACTTACGTTCGGATTTTAATTTTAATGTAAGTCAAAAAGGATTTTAAAACTGTAAATTGTACACAATTGTTTCTATTATAGATTATTGTTAATTGCATGAAAACATTTATAACTTTTAAATCGCAACGGTGTTGGTGATGTGTTCGGACTCGAATCGCCATCCCCTTGTGTACCTACACGACTACACACACACACACATAAGTACCTATAACCTGCGTCGTCCACCCGTCCAGTATATAATATTATGTAAGAACTAAGAGAGCTGAGCAATAGTCACGGTTTACAATATTATGTGGATATTGTTTTTAGGTGCACAAACACGTGCACAGTATCGCGCAGTGTTCCTAGTATGCACATTACACACGCCGCACGATCGCATCGATGTGCGCGCGCGCGCGCGTTTACTCTCTTTAGGTGCGTTCACACACGCACGACGCATATTATTATTATAATGCAATATAATAATAATAATAATAATATACGACGACGTATATATTTATACCGTGACCGAGTGTGGCGGTGTTTTAGTGTGTGCAGCCGTCGCAAGATGAGAAAAACGTAACACACTATATTATAAATAGGACCCGGATTTATTAAGCACTAAAAAGTAAAAATGTACATAATATATGCATGCATCTAAGCATTTGTTATCGTTATAAAATATATGTATTAAAAATATGCAAAACATACAGATGGAAAAAAATAAATATTCACGTTTAATAGATCAAAAATGGTTAAAAAATATATGACATAATATTGTATTTGATGATATTGAAGCAATTAAACTGTACATTGAAGAATTAAGTTAAAATGTTATTAATTTCATTCCACAATTTATTTTGAGTGTTCGTTCATCAAAATAAAAATTAATGAAATTAAATCAATACACAAAATATAAGTAAATAAAGGTATACGAGTGGGTTCTGCTCTGATGTATATAATGGTATAGGCATACTTTAAATGTTGAGTGGGTCACTTTAATGAGAGTGTTAAATTTGAATTCAATGATAGGTATATATCATTGTGAATTTTGATTGTATACAAAAAACGATTTTGAGAAGAGATGGTCTGTCAGCCTAATCATTAAGTAATTTATTTTATTTTTAGTCTTGCGGTATTTTGATTTAATTTTTTCTGAAAATAACTCATTTATTTAATTAAATTATTATTATTATTAACTTTAGAATTAACAATATCTTGTTATAATTGTTGTAAATACCATAAATAATGTAAATAGGTTTATAGTATAAATAGATAATATCTTAAAATTAATCTACATATTTTTTAAATTTAATTTCGTTTAGTGAAGTTTATAATATTCATATGAATAAAAATCTAAGTCCTCTCGAATAATGTTTTTGAATTATATCAAAATAATTAACAATGTTGTTTATCGTTAAAATACGTAATTTTGTCCAAATTTGATTGAAAATATATATAAAAAATAATTGTGATTTGTGTTTGTATATTTTTTATGATTTTTGGTTCTAGTATCTAGTATGAACTATTTAAGGAATATTTTATCAAATTTCTATAACTTAACTACAAAAATCGAAGATTTTATACATTTCTACTACAAGATATTTCTAATATTATGTGAATTTTCGTAATTTTATCGAATTTTGTAAATACTTGAACTTCTAATGCATAAAAATAAAATTGTGCCTATGTAATTTTTATAGATAGAAGAAATAGTTATTATATGAGTAAATATCCTTTATCGTAAAAATTTAAACTTAAAATGGTGATAAAAATTAATTTGACTTTCCAGTAGAAATAAAATTGATTTTATCAAAAACTAGTTTTTTCTTATTTTTTTTGTTGTTTTTTCCGATTAATACCGAAAAATATTGGGAATTTTTATATCCAATTTGCTATCCGAAACTACCTTCAAAGTTGGAAATCAAAGCATTTTTAAACCCCAAAGGCTAAATGGTACACCACACATCGTTATAAAGTTAATACATTCGACATTCATCATTCTGATTAGAATCTAAAATAGTACATCTGTATACTATAAATAATAATATACTATAATGTATCATTTGAAGAGTTACAGTCAATTATTAAAAACTTGTATATATTTTCAAATAAAAGTGCACGCTAGCTTTCAGACAATAATATTATTATTTTTTTGAATCTAGAAAAACTTCGTTCTATATCCATCAAAGAGTACAAAATATAGTGACTACACATAGAAATTACATAGAAATTTATACTAGTTTTTCGTTATCAACGTTTTCGTTGTGACCGTCATGCAGGAAACTCTATCTTGTTACAACCAGTTCTATTAATGGACAATTATTATTGATTGAGTATTTAGTCAATAATAATTAAGCTAATCATCAATGATTTGATAAAGGTACCTATTATGCCTATTAATTGCGGGCAACAATAATAGAAATGTGTATGTATCTTGGAAAATTTCAATAACATAATCCCGTATTTTTCTGTTAGTCTATTAGATTATAGTGATTATACAAACTAAACAAATATCTATAAATTATTAGTATATGTATTTTTGTGTATGTTATGTTGTTATGTATATTATTTATATTTAATAAATGGCATAGTTAATTATTTCAAAATTACAACGAGTGCTAAGTTTCTAAACAGTAGTGATTTTAAGGGTTGGCGATGGAGCAATCCCTTAGCACTTGTTTAATTTCTTTTATTTGTGTAAAAGTTAATAATTTATGACAATTATTCAGATTATCATTTCTATTAATTAAATATTTAATTTTTATTATTATATTGTGTAAATATGAATAATGTAACAATACGTATTTTGTAAAGTCGATGTTTCATTTTAATAAAGCATATCGAACCTAAATATTCTCAACAATCCCAACTATACGAAATCTTACACTTAACACTCGGTTTTAACAAATCCATTTTTATTACAACAATAGTATACATACAATTTAATACAATTTTTTTCTTTAATGTTTTCGGTCAAACACGTATTACATTTTACTGGTCAAAAAACGTATCAGTGGAATTTATTACACCCTTAAATTCAAACCCTCCCTCGTGACACTCCACATTAAAAGTCTTGACGGAACCACCCGCGGTATTGCACCCCTTTAAACCGCATAAAACCGGAGCGATAAATTGAATGATATTATAATCGCGCGCAGAGCAACGGAAAGAGTGAAAGGAGTGGCGAAAAAAAAAATAAAGAGGAAGCGAGAAAACGCCGACGCCGATACATTAGAGGGGAGGCACACACGAGTCGCGACGGAGAGCGCCGCGGTGCGTGCTGGCGCGCGTGAGCGCAAATTACCGAGCGCCGTGCGCGGGCGCAACGCGCGCGAGCGTGAAACGTCGGGCGAGCGACAGAGCGCGGAGAGCGAGAGAGAGCAAGTGAACGAGTCTGCCTCGCGGTATTCCTCAAACCGCGACCGCGTCTAAATTGAGGGCTTCTATTCGGGCGTTATTACCGTTTCGCTCTTTCGTCTATTTATTTACATTTTTTTTTTCTTCTAATTTCCCCCGTCGACGGACGTTACGAATTTTCACGCGATTCTCGAATGGGCCGCGGTGCGTGTGCGGGCGCCCCCTTCGTGCGTTGTATGCGTCGTAGGTAAATACGCGTGGGAAAAAATTCGGGCACCCACCCCGCCCCGTCCGCGTACCGTTTTATTCCGATCGGCCGCCGCCGCACCGCCGCCACCACCGTGTCCGTGCGTGCCGTCGCGCGGCGTATGTGCGTAGTCGGTCGCCGTTCGCATCAGTACCGCAGTACACGCACACGCACACGCACTCGACCCACTCGATGACCGCCTGCTGCCGCCGCCACCACTACCACTACCCACAGATACGGCACTACCGATATCCCCTCCACCCATCACTGCCACCACCACAATCGGAGACCGTCGTGCCGATAACAACAACAACGACGACGACGCAGCGGCGGCGGCGGCGGTGGTACGTCATGTCCAGGCCGCACCGGCGCCCGTCTGCCGTGAAGGTTCGCGCGCAGTTTTTACGTCGGCCCGCGGCCGCCATGTGAGCGAAATATTTTCCTCCACGCACGCACACACACGCACACACATTGTTGTCGCCGCCGCCGCCGTTGTCGTCGTAGTCGTCGGTTTTCGGTCGTCGCGTTTCGTATCGCCGGTGCACACGACCACCGCCGCGCCGCCGATATCGTCGTTCGCCGTTCGCTCAGTTCGCTGTCGACGGGGCCGCTTCAGAACGAGGTAGGTTTTTGTTATTATTATTATTAATTATTGTTTTGTTCCGTCTTTCGTGCACTCGATGTTTATTTTTATTTTTTTTTTCAATTTTTTTTTTTTTTAATCGCGGTTTCCATTTCATCAACAATATCCGCAAAATATTAATTTTATTTATCTTATCTTTTTTTTTCAAATTATTTTTATTTTTTTCATTTTTTTTTTTTTTGACGGTAAATATTTAATAATAATTTAATATTTTTCCAATTTGTCCGGCCGTACGTTTTTACGATTTTTTTTTTTTCGCGGGCTGCGTATTGAATTATTTTTGTCGTCGAGTGTGCTCGTTTTCGCGCTGTTACGGGGCGCCGCCGTGTCGTGCGCATCGACGAGTGTTAAAATGCACCAAGTGCACAATCGTTGCAATAACGCAATAATAACATTGATAATTATTTGTTGTTACTGTAATTATTGTCATCAGGTTCTGTCGGGGCGATTATCGTTGTTATTACGTCGCGTAATATAAAATAGCACGTCGACTCGTGCGATGTGCTGACCAATTGCGTAGGTATCGACCGCGCGGTTCCGTCGGGTACCACCGAACTGTAATGGAAAACAAATCGCCAATCGGTCAGTTTCGTTTAGCATTCACCCCTAGCCCGACCCCCCGACTATTATTATGATAATATTATTTTCGATGTTTTAAATAATATTTTTTTTGGATCCATTTCGTCGACACCGTGTCTTCGTCGTTCGAGGGTTGTCGACGAACTGACGACAGTCCGTTTGTTTACAAAAGTAATATCCCTATTGTCGTTTTATTGTCGTTTTCACTTTTTTTCACGACGGGTGGGGGTGACGTATTACAGTAGCCAGTAGCCACATAATAGGTATAATAATAATATAATACACGTCCCTTTCACCCTGGCTCGGTGGAGGTCGATTTTCTTATCAACAATTTTTGGTTTTCGCGAATTTACTGTCGTCGGCGAATTCGAAAATATTCTAATAATATATTACCTAATGTCCTAATATTACTATACAGTGCGACGGCACGAAGGATGATGATTTTTATAATAATAATTTTTCGTGATTTTCTTAATACCTATTTATCGTAATAAATCACCTACACTGCGATAACATCGCTACCTCTTATAACTCACAAGTATTCAAGTGCTGTTTTGAATTTTCCGTTTTCAATGCTAGTCGCACTTGTTTTGTCTTTTTTAGTATGGAAAAATATGTAATTTGATAATTATGTAAAACGTAATATTATTTAGAAGGTACTTTACCTACCTACCTACGTCTCCGCATATAAGTTCCCAGTGTGTGTACCACACAAACATTTTTCGTAAAAAAAAAAAATATTTTCGATAACAATAACCCTTTTAGAATCAGTATGAATAAAAATCAATTTTGTTAATTATATAAAATATGCAATTTTTTTATTTAGGGGAATTGTATTTTTCAATTTAATTACCTTACACACTTTAAATGCCCATTTGTGTAAGGAATTTAACAACTAAACATGTTAATGTATTTTATGTGTATTAATTAATATAAATCGTTTGACAATGAAGTAGATATCTACATGGCTACATTCATTGTGGAAGATTTTTTATGCGCCAATTAGGATTACCACTAAGATATTTTATAAACCTTTTAAATTCACATTATGCTTTTAATAATTTAGAAATTGTATTTTAATTACTTTTAGCACAATTTACTATCTTAACATTTTTAGTTTTTATTGATAGTTAAATAGTTTATTGTGGTTTAGTACTTCAGTAAACAGCTTTAGACTAAATAATACAAATCAAATTTTTGTCCTTTCAGTTCTAAAATTAATGTTTAATTTTCAATGATTTTGACTTATATATATTTTATGATATTCAAATTAATTTAGATTTTAAATTCTTACCTATAAATTAGTTTAACGTTAATCACTAGTTTATTTAATTTAATAATATGATTATTTATTTTCAGATGAATATAAGTCAATAATGGGCGGAATGGATACAGATCAATTATATTCCGTGCGCTGGAATGAATTCCACACAAGTATTATAACATCATTCAGACATTTACTCGATCAAGAAGACTTTATAGATGTTACTATCGCTTGTGATGGTCATTCATTTACTGCACATAAAGTTGTGCTTTCTGCATGTAGTCCTTACTTCAGATCTCTGCTCAAGGTATGACTTTAAAATTATATGTATATTTAATATTTTAAGTAATTTGAATTACTTTATTTACCCTTATTATTCTTAGGCAAATCCATGCCAACATCCCATTGTAATCCTTCGTGATGTTAAGAAACAAGAAATGGAAGCATTATTAAGTTTCATGTACAATGGAGAAGTTCGGATTAATCAAGAACATTTACCAGAATTTTTGAAGACTGCTCGTAGCTTGCAAGTACGAGGTCTAGTTGATTTTACTAAAGAAAACCAACCAGTAAGTCATAAACTAGCCATGGATGATTTTTATTGTGGAAAATTGTTGACTATTATAATTTTATTTGATTTATTAGTCCTCGTGGGGAAGTTCAAGTGTAGTTCCAGTTGATGTTGGAAAAAATAAAGCCAATGATAATTTACCTAGCCCACCATATAAAAGACAACGTAATAACTCTGAACAGTTGACAACTCAACCATTGACTCCTAGTAGTAGTTATAATGCCGATAGAGATAAAGATACACCATCACTACTCGTTCAAGCATTGGAATTAAATCAATCACAGTCAAGTCAGGTAATAAATGTACTTAAATAATCATGTTTTTTAAATAAATATGTTTATTAATTCTTGTATGTGTTTGAATTTAAAGAATAAAAATACAGTAGACTCGTCGGTTACTGGTCATTCGTCCGATGAAGAAGATAGTAATTCTGGAGATTCAGATGGTAGTCATACAGTTAATGATAATACACGTTCAGATGTAAATCAACAAAACAATGACATTGTTATTCAACCTCAAATATCTCAGGCCCGTCATTCAAAACTAGAACCTGTAGATTTTTTATCAAGTAGTGGTAATAACCATGACCTACACAATACATCAATTTCAATTGAGCAACAATCCAGGCACTCTTTTCCTACTTCAATTTCATCTGGAGTTTCAATTATAAGTAGCTTACAAGGTTTGTTTTTACATAAAATATCTTATAATTTTTTTAGTAGTAAATATATCATAAATATATTAATTATTTTAGGATTGCCGGGTCTATTACCAGGTCCATCAGGCATACACAACAATAGCCAAGAAAACAGCTATGGTAAGTGAATATTTATATTATGCTTACTAACAAAAATTGCAACATGCTTTAAAAATGAAAGTTAGATATAATATTAGTTATTCCTAATAACTAGAAACAATATTATAACATATTTATTACTTCGTAAAAAGGTTTAAATTTAAGCCTAAAGTTTTAGAGTTATAAAAACTAAATTGCACTTTTGTGTATGCCATAGCAAAATAATGTACAGTATTATACATATTATCATAAATATTATATTTAATATTATAATATTAATAATCTCTGATTACCAAAATATGTTTCTTTGCCAAATTAAAATTGTATTTCATATGTTACTTGAGAACTATATTAAATTGATATATTAACTATAATATTAATGAATTATTTATAAACAAAAAAGAAGAATTATCTAAGAAATTTGATTAATTATATTTCAGTTATTATGTTACCGCAATAGTAACAAATAGAAAATAAAAGTAGTCAAATTTAAATTATGAGCTGATCTTGTTTACAAATTGTTTATACTTATTAATGGCTATATCAAGCTTTATTTTTATTATATAGTAATTATAATTATTAAGTCTTAGTTCTATTATATTAATTGGATTTATTTTGTAATTGATGTTTCTAAATTTGTGAGATAAGTATTTAAGTTTGACTCTACACACTTAGTAAGAGTATTAGATACTTATAATGTACTTTTATTTGAGGAAAAGAAATGAATTGATTACATTTTGTACAGTGAGAGAATACTCTATAGCTAACAGAAATCGATTCTTTTGCATCCCTGCTCGGCATGCAACTATCGAGACTAGTTAGCTTGATGTTATTTTTATGGCAGAATCGGTGTGTTCTTTTGTTTGATAGAATATTGTTTTTATTCAAGAATAAAAAAAGAAGGTATAGACATAACTAAAAAAATATATGGATTTTAAATATATAAGAAATCAGGAAATTAATAATTTTATATTTTCTTCTATTAGCTACTATTACTTATAACTTTTAAGTTATAATAATTTGTATAGATTGTATTGTTGTATGTTTTATAATAATATTATTTTGAATAATTACATTAAAATGTAAACCACCGTTTTTCATCTAAAGTTTTTTATACTTATAAAAATTAAATTGTATTGTGATTGAATAAATGTTAGTTACTATTTCTATTTATTTTAAAAATATTGTATATTTTATATTTTGTTACTTATTTTAATAATAATTAATAATGTTTATATATTAAAATAATAATTATAAATGCAAAATATAAATTTTAAACAAATAAATTGGTTTCCTTGTTTTAAAATTATATGCACAACATAAAAGTAGATAATTGTTTGATTTCACTTTAATTTAAAAAATATATAATATACATTTAAAATTTAAATAATCTAAATATTCATCATAGTTCTTCAATTTGAAAAAAAAACATTTCCTTAACATGGTTGATACATTAAAGATTTTATAATTCATATTTTTTAAATATTCTATCAGAAAAATTGTTGTACATATTTTATTTTGTTCATTTTACATAGTGAATATATTGTTAATCCCTTTAAATATTCTCTTTGTATTGAGGTTTCATTATACCAGTAATGTATATATTATTACCTGCTTATATTTAAGTTAATATTCAATTTATGTTTATAATTTAATACTACCTAGTTAATTTTGATGTAGTGTGTGTACTACTAATTGAGAATTATTTAAGAAATATGTCTCTTTGAAGAATTAGATTTTTTTTAAAGATAAAATTAACTTATAAATCTTAGAGTAAGAATAGTAAAAAATAGGACATTATAATAATAAAACACTAAGTTGGCTAATGATAAAGAATAAAACAACATTTAATAATAGCTCTACTATGCACTGATGAATTATGAGTAATTTTATAATATTAAAAGAAATATAAAGTATAAATACATAAAGTAAATTAGCTCATTATTTTTAATTTATTAAAAAATATTGGCTTCTCAGGATGATAATTTTTTTTATAAGACTTGTTAAGCCAAATATTTTATGTTTTTGTTTTTCAATTTTAACTATATCTATTAACTATTAATATCAGTTGTACATTGTAATATGTAATTAATGTTTGAAAATGTTCATTAAAAATTTTAAATTGTGCATTGTAGAAATGTTTTTAGATAGTTTAATTTAATTAAACAATTTTTTTCTAATGAATATCGGTTAGTAGGCAAGTTGTAATATAAGTTCAAAAATTGGTTCATGCCCTATTGATTTGATATTTATATTTATTCTTTAAATAGATAACATTTAGTATTAGATTCTACATAAACATCAGGTTATCTAACTGTAAGTTAAACTGAAATTGATCGGCATCTAACTTCTGATAAATTGTTTTTAAAACTCACGGTTTCTGATTACATATTTTACAATTAATTAAAAATAAAAATCTCGGATTTAAAATGTTCAATGATATATTTTTTTGTATTCTATTTATGCAAGATTCCATAATCGATCTTGACAATTCATTCATATTGGTTTATTAATAATTTAGTTAAGACTGTTCATTTTTTTCATTTTCTCTGTATATATTTCAATAATATTTGTGTGGCTATATAATATAATATAATATATATTAATACTCTTTTAAGTCGAACCATCAACATTTATTTTTAGACTAATTAACGGGAGAGTATATTTTTCCCATCTAGAAAACGTTTGTGTAAACCGAACAAACTCGAAATTGATAGATTTATATTATTGACAACTGTTAAACATAATATTACCTTTATAATATAATATGTAGTTACGTTTGCCTTTTAAATAAAGCAATTTAAAACTAACGGAATACTTATTTAGTTATCTCATTAAATGTGCTCTACTAGATGTTTCTACGTTCATTGATCATCAGAGTTGTTTACGACTGAATTGTTTTGTTATAAATGTTTTCGCCAGTAGGACTTAAGATAAAAATAGTATTGCATGCAGGCATCGTTTATTCGTTTCTTAGTACACTTCAAAGAACTCAAACATGTATAAATTTAACGATCTTAAAATTCGTATCAATTTTTGCATATTTAAAAAAATTGTTTGAATATTTGTACAAAACATACTTCACATAGTATACTAATAAAAAAAGTATTTAATATTAAAAGCTATAAGAAACGAGTAAAATAAAAATAATTTATACTTTGATGAAACAAAATACTATCTAATATAATATATTAGAATAGATACATTTTGCATATTATTATTATTATTATTACAACTATTTTGATATTATTATACATACAGCTTAAACTGAAATTATTAATCGTTTTAATTTAAAATATTTATTTGAATCGATAATGGTTGAAACTTACTAAGAAACTGCTGTATAATATTAGTATTCGTATTTCTTAATTTCGTTAATCATTATTCATTAACATACTTATAATTTAGAATGTTATGGGTAGATTTTAACTTAATTTGTTTCGCGTATACTAAGTCATGCGTCTTCAGTCTTAGATCTTGAAGTATACTACACAATAAAATAAAAAAAAAATCCATTAACTTGTAAATTGATAATTGGTAAATAATTATTTGTATGTGTATAGTGTATAGATTCATTAGTGCGTTTTCAAAATTGTTTAATTTGTGTGTTGAACTATTTAATATTCACAGTAGCGTTTAATACATTCAATGCGAAAACACTGATTAAATGTTTTTGTTGATTAAATTGTTATTGAAAATCGTCTATGGGTAGTTTTATTTTTAACAACGTTTCAAGTTATATGGTACTTAGGTATTTACTACCTAATTTAATGCCATTGAGGAAATAATATTGTCAATATGCATTCATTTAATATATGCTTAATGTGAATGTAAATTATTTTGAAAAAATAAAATTATCTGAACAGTTAGTATATACTGTTGACGTTGTAGTATTTGTGTTGATGTAGACATTTTTTTTCGTCATCTTATAAATATAACTAGGTTGGTAGTATTCAGATAATTTATCATTGAATTATATTTATATAACATATTATTGTGTTTATGCATTTGGGAATCCGGGTAATCACATATGAATGAGTTTTTTCATTATCGATCTTCTCTTGCGTATTTAATTTTAAATAAATATTTGTCTATGTTCTACAGCATTTCATGATTATTTTATTATGATTATGATAAAAATATAATTTTTTATTTATTACATGGTTTTTCTTAATTCAAAACACGGATTTATTTTATGTTAAATAGTTTATAATATACTTATCTATGATTTATGAACAGTAAAATATAATAATAATATTATGTATTATTATATACTATAATATAATATTAATAACGATCAAACGTATTATAATAAATAGGTACTTTATCAAAATTAAAATTAAAGGAAAAGGCTGCATGGAAGTTGTTTTATATGTATACTGTTTTAAAAGGTTCTTGTAGGTATTATTATTTTTGTCAACAAATTATTATACGATGGAACTAGAAAATAAACTAAAATACCATTCTAAATAACTGGGGTAAATTGTGTTTGTGCACTTACATATTATTATATATATTTTACAAATTAACAAAAATCTCTGGCTGTTGATGAATTCCAGTCCTTTTCACGGTTCTGCCACATTTTTGAGTTGTACATTTTAAGAATCATTCGGAACACATGTGCACAGCACATGGCGAGATCATGCAATAAATTGTATGGCACTGCTGTATAAATATGGTCCATAATAAAGTGACCTTAGTTTTTGGACTGTCTTATTATATGTTGGCACTGAAGAAACTAAAGACAAATAATCATTTTTCTTTACATAAATTGCAAGAGTATTCGTTGCAATATGAATAATATTTTTTATTTTAAAATTATGAACGTAAACACAAATTTAATTTTCAAATTTAATCAATACCTATAGTACCAATAGTACCTACATAATTGTATTTAATAAATAAATCAAATGCTTATCTTAGATGTGATTTGTTAAATTGTTATTTTTAATTCATGAATAATAAATAATAAATAATGTTTTTATCTAAAAGTTATTTCTATTGGGTTTAATATCATATCGAAAACTAAACAATAAATTGAACTCCAAAGAGTATCAATTAAAATTTTCGAGTTAACAATAAAATAAATAATAACCACAAAAGTTATTTTTTTACATTCATTTGCTTTCAAGACTTAAAGTTTAAACATTGAATCAAATACTCGAATATAGATACTTATAACGCTAAAATAGCGGAATTGAATGCACTAATAATGTGTTAAGATTTGTATAAATAATTATTATAAACAAATTTCAACTTGATATTTTTAAGAATTGTAATTCATATAAAACATTTTGTTAAATAAAGCAAAACTATTCTAAGTAAATAACGAATTAAGGTATAGCCACATTGAACACAATTTGCAATGTATGCGATTTAACGTTTCTACGATTTTTTTAAAACTAAGAATTGCTATGACATGGCCACGTAGAGTGGGATGTGCGTTTTGCGATAAATCATTTTTATCACGTCAAAATCAAAATAGTTTTCTGAGAATAATCGCGAGTGGCCCACCAAAAACGTAAATATCGCTAATGAATCGGTCGCATCCCAATTTATGTTCAGTGTGTCTATACCTTTAGTATAACCATTAAAATTAAACGTATTACTTCTAAAGCTAAATTGTTCTTATAAATAATGACTAATTATTATTCATTTTAATTGAGAACTATAGATGTTTTGAATTTAATTAAAATGTAAATGAGTGATAATATATCGTATTAACGTATTAAGGTGATAGATAGTTGTCCAAATAAATTCTCGTAATAAATCAACAACAATAATCGCAAATAATAAGTCTATTGGTGCAATCAGGCCATCAAGTAATGTACTAGTTGAGGTTAGGTTTAGCCAAAATGTGATATTTAGCAAATGAGCCAAAACTTATTAATCTTTATCGAGCAGAAAGCTGTGAGAATATAGTTATCATGTGATGCAGTGTGTGTGTGTGTGTGTGTGTGTGTGAGAGAGAGAGAGAGAGAGAGAGAGAGAGAGAGATACTTCTATATGTCTTTGAACTGGAAAACGTAGAATAGAAAACTCAAAATAATGCTTTTTTTCCATATAGTTAAAATTATAATTTCCTTAAGCCCTAAAGATTGTCTCTATAGTTAGTCACAATAAATTTATGTTTAATTAGTTCTATTCGCTGGAATGGAATAAAAAAAAAATTAGTTTGGAATTTTTAATCTGATAATTTGATAAAGTGATGAACTAATTATTTTAAAATGTAATACGTTTTGTGCTGCATTATACACTTGTCTTATTACAATTCTTTATTTATCTTACTTAATTTAATTTTTGTTCGTAATTTTTATGAATTATTTTTTTTACCTTGGCCGTAATAATATTTGTGAAAGCTAAATTATATCGTTATATGAATGTAGGGCATATTTAATCATTAAATATAAAATTATGACTATATAAATATTGTTCAAAAACCTCATTTTGTAAATATCCGTTAATAATACTATTCAATTGTTATAATATATTTGGTTTCACCTCGTCACTGAAATATTAGGTATAGTTAATTATAATATCTACTTGATATACCTTATGTATAGAGAATGATAGTCATTATTTTTCCTGTCTTTCCTTAAGTAGCTAATACAGGGATATATAAGTGGACATTTAGTTACTTTTTGCGAGGTTAGTATTATCTAAACTAAAGTGGTGTGCACCTCAATTTATATTTACATTGTTCACATAAAATACAGTTAAATTTAGAGGACTATGTCCTTAAAAGTTCTCATCGATATCCTTCTATGCGTGAGTATATAGAATAATGTAGCGTCTTACTCCAAAATAGCCAATGAAAAAAAATAGTAATTAATAATAAACATTGTACGCAAAAATATTTAAATTGCCTATTTCTAAACTATACTCAAATAATTATGTTCAAATTAGTAAATTAAATTAGAAATAAAAATTTTTAAATGTTCAGTAAATATTTATACTTGTATAATTTTCTAAATACGATACAATTTCAAAAAATTTGGTTCATTTCTGAGGAATATACAATGATTTATCACTGATTAATTGATTTAATTTAAAATTCCTTACATAAATTTCAATGACCTACTCAATAAAGATATCATCTCAACAAAGTAAACACCAAAAAATTTTAATAAAGTAGAGCGACTTCCTTGACATTTGATTTTAGCCTTATTTTCTATGGTCATTTTGGTATCTACTTTGTCTTTAATGTACCTATGTCCTATAAAGTGTATATATTTTTATCGAGACATTTTTTATTTGTACATTTTTAGGTACTAGGTACCACCTCATTTTGTATATTATATACCTGAAAGGGTTGTAGATATATTGGTTGATTGTATATATGTATTTGCGTATAATTAATTCTTGATACAAATGTTATCTGGGATCTTAACACTTAAATAAAAATTATATTAATTGTATTCTATTTTAAATAGTAAATAGTTTTTAATATATTTAATATATATTTTAATATTTATGTTTAATTTTAATTCCCTAGTATAACCTTTGTTTATGATATTGTTTTACTTAACAATAAACTATTCGTTACTGCATAAATCAATTATCAGAAAAAAACTCTAATGACACTATTTTTGACGAAGGTTATTAATAATTTTATAGTCATTATTTGATTTTATTAAGTATAATTAATAATAATTAGCAGTAAATAAAATAGGTATTATTCCAGAAGTAAAAATCGAGATTGGATATATAATGTTTCCCCATTGTATTGTTTAGAACTTATAATAGAAAATACATTGGCGTAACTATATTGAAAATTATTTTTTAGGATAATAATATTTCTACCTCAAGTTCTGAGAGTTCACCTACTCTTCTCTGGTGATAAAATAAATTAAATCATACCGATTTGTATATAAAAAACAAAATAGATATTTCGAATAAGTCATGGTCTAACAATGTTTATGAAAAAACATAGGTGTATGCAGGGTTTCTCACCTTATATATACTGGTGCCCACCTATACTAATCACTAGGTATACTCCTTTTCTGCCTCTTGTCTAAACTTTATACGTACAAAACTGTTTGAATTATTATTTGAATTCTACAGTTATTCAACATAGAAATATTAACATACATTTGTAAATCGGTTGTCTATACGGATAAAAAATTAAATATTTTTTCGTTTCGAGTAAGCCATAAAAATACTATAAATTGTATTATGTATATAAAATATAAGTAATATATTTGGCTAAAATCATGTTTCAAAAATACTGTATAGAAAAAAAGCAATACTTGTATTATTGACATGGTGACAAAAACGGTACACGTGTGTATGCGTGTATGTGAGTAAGATATATTAGCCGTGAAGAGAAAATCGAAAAAAAACCCAAAAATAATGTAATTTAAAAAAAAATGCTGTATGACACGTATATATGACACTAGACTGGTGGGGTTCCAGGGGATGGCGGTGGACCTACGATGGGATGTTACTTGAACGCCACCGAACCGAAGCCAGTATGCACAGAATGCGGCCGGGTGTATAGCAGCGTGAGCAACTTGAAGCAGCACATAGCCAACGTCCACTCAGCCACTCCGCACTGGGAACCCTGCCCGGTGTGCGGTAAACACTTTAAGACCAGACAGTATCTGTTCAATCACCTGTTGCAAACCCACGGCATCCGGCAGCGGGGCAGCAGGATGCACATGCACTTACCGGCGGGCGGTGGTAGTGTCGGGGGTGGTGGTGTTGGGGGTGGAAACGGTCATCATCACCATCACCACCATCATCATCCATCGCACCCATCGACGGTCGCGTCGTCGTCGTCGCCGCTTCAGGCCCACAGCCCGTCAGCCACCATTTCCTCGTGTTTTTCCAACGCCTCCGTGGTCAAACCACTCATGTCGCATCATGCCGACATCAAGCCCCTGTCGCATGCGTCCGTTGCTGCGGCCACCGCAGCAGCAGCGGCAGCCGCTGCTGCCGCCGCAGCCGCCGATCATAACGAACAGCGGCAGCAGCAGCAGCAACAGCAGCACCCCCCTAACAGTTTCGTACCTCCCTTACCGTCGTCTTCGTCCGCATCTGTGTTAAATCGACTCAGCAACCCCGACTTATCTTCCCAGTTCTACATGTTATCCAAATCGGCCGTTACCAGATAATATGATAATAATTATATTATTATTTATTTATTGTTATTACTGTATATTTCCCTGTTTCATAATATCATAATACCTTATTCTGTTAAAATATTATTAATAACACTAGTTTAGTTAGGCGTAGTCGTGTGCCTCGACGACGGGATTTATATATATATTAATATATATTTAGGGATATATTTTAATATTTATCATTCAAAAACCACGATTTCTCATATTACCTATATACTTAGTGTATATATGTATTGCGTGTAATGTATTATTGCCTATATTGGCTATTATATTATTACGTGTCTACGCAGCACTTATATTGTGCGTATGTCGAACGACGAAGTCATTGTTTACTATTTTTTTTTCTTTTTTTACTCGAGGTATACTTTTATAATATCATTATACTGATTTTATTCCAACTCGTCATTCGTACTAGGTTAGGTATATACTACCGGATCCTATATCCAGTTCACACTCTGGTCTGACGTTCAATAAACTGTGGTTTGTACCGAAAAATTGATACCTACGTTTTATATTATATCATAATACTTGACATTGTTTTTCTTCTCTCTTATTTGCGAGCAAAACTCAAAAACGTCGGAGGTGGGTAGCGGTGTTATGACGTCAACTCATCCAATTTTAGTAATAAATATTAACTAAATCTTTTTTTTTATATTTCATAAATGACTAAATATGTGCCAATTTCGACGATTTTATAAATGTATATGTTTTTAATTGTGCTGACGTCTGGTAATATCGTATAAAACTCAATTGTAGCATATTATATTAAGCTGCATACCGTCATACTTTGCTCATCTTATTTTTGGACATGTTCGCTTAAAATTATGAAATCAAAAAATGCGCATCGCACTCGATTATAATAATGATTGGTATTCATGGTAAAGCTTGATCAATAATACTATTATATCAATAAATTATAAATTTAAATATTAAACATTTTTTACAAAAGAAAATATGGTTAATATTCTTCACGATTCGCCGTGTTCGTCATTAGGCATTACTTTGTCGTGTATACAAATGTGCTTATTACACATAATTTTAAAATAAAAATCATAACTGAATTCTTTTTATTTATTCTTACAGTCAGATAGAAATAATAATATCTAATATGTATTATTTTTACGTATCAATTTAATTTTAGTTTATAGTTAATTAAACAGTTATTAAACTCAGACTACTTCTTTTTTATTCAGATTAATTGATTTTTTTTTATATGAATTACTTCTTAACATAATCATCAATTAATCCTTTAAATAATTAAATTACTTTTGAAAATAATATTAAAAATTAAAAATATTAGATAACGACACATTAAAATATATTATGCGATAAGTGAGTGAGTGATATAGATATTTATTAAAATATTTAAATGAGTCCTACATTTAGAAATTATGTAAATATTTTGTTGACATTTACTATTTCTCAGTGAAACAGTAGACGTTTTTTACTGACAGATAAAAATAAAAATGATTTTTGTTAAATTTTAAATGAAAACATATATTTTTACAATTCATATATAATATATAGTGAGGATTATTTGTATTTTATTACTATGTAAATATGACTGCGTAAATATTGTATATTTTATATTATACCATCATTTATCCTTAAATTGGTCCTCTGATTCTAGTCTTTAGTACCGTGGAAATAATTATTAGATATTAGTCATCTAAATATTTTAATTGATTATATTATTCAAAATTATCTTCGGATAATGAATTGTAGCTATATAATGCATTATCATGTTGTATTACATATCTTACATTTATTTACGTTTAAAAAATGTTTGAAAACTTTTGTTTTAATTACATTATATTGGTTATTTTATATTTAGTTAATAAAAAAGTTACTTTTGTTTTTGTTACTTGACGTAAAGTATTTTGGTTGGAAGTGTAATTTTTGTTTTATCAGTGAATTTATTGTTCAATTGATAAATATCATTTTCAATAGAAGTTACATTTTGTTAAATTCATAGTTGTATCTGATATTTTAATTTTCAAAATAAAATACTATTTTCATATTTAATTACATAATATTATTTGGCTATAAAAATTATTTCGAAATATTGATAATAATGCTTTAAATTTATATTATTTAATTATAAAAATTCATTTTCAATAACTACATAACCAATTTACTTTACACTGTCAACTGTATTTATCAATTATTTTGAATTTTGTTACGTTTTATTTATAATTTTTGAAATGTTTAATTTAGATTTTTTTAATAGTTTATTGGTCATTTTTTTTTAATTTTTTTTTTTTTTAAGAATTATAATAATAATAAATGTACCATTCATACATAAAGTATATTAATCGTGTAATAATAATAAGTTAAATGCATTATTTAGTCAATAAGATGCCAATTATAATAATATTTCTATCTTATATTATTCGAGCATTTCAAAACTAAAATGTAATCAAAACTTATAAAATCAAAATGTCGAAAAACTGTTGTATTTATTTGATATCAAGAACAAGCTATTTTCGAAATTATTTTAATTTATTGTTTATAGACTTGGTTAGCACTCGATATATTCTAACCGTTAAACATAAAAGTGTTTCAATCAGTAAAAATTTCAATTTTATATAAATACATGCTATTATATAATATGGAATATTTTATTTATTCATTGAAATATTTTCATTGCCTAATATTTTATTTGGTTTTATTTTTATGATAAACTCATTTAATATAGTAATACATAACTGGTTAAGGTCAGATTTTATATATGTTGATCATTTTCGGGTGCTATGTTTATATAACATTTAATATTATTTTTTTTTTAATGAAGCAATACAAGTTGTTTTTAATGTATGTGAAATGGTTTGTTTCTTGAAATTAAACTTAGTGATCGATCTCAATTATGTGATACCTATTGCATGTCTGTTACTAAACACTATATAAACAAAAAATGCTGGTATTGTTCCTTTCGGCCAACTTAAAAATTATTTGGGTTATTAAATATATTATTTTTATTAAATAATATTCTCGTTGTAAATAAATGATTTTTCTGGAGATATGTCTTTTTCCTAGTTTTAAAATAATCGCAATTTATTTATTAATTTGTGGTTATCAAAATGTTTTTAATTTACTGATGTACTAATATTAAACTATATAAATCACTATATTTCAATCTTCAATTTGACACTTTTTTATATATGGACTTTAATCAGCATCAAAAAGTCGTTACAGTAAAATCATTTAAAAACTTTACTATTATGGTTTCACTTGTTGCTGGTTTTCTTTATTTTTTTGTTTACATTATTAAACTTGAATAGTGTAGTCCCTCAGTTTAAATTGAACAGTTTAATATATCTTTGAAATAATAATTTAAAACATGTTATTGACAATCATTTAGATATTCTTTTTATTTTGGATTTTATGTATCTGTTGTGTAGTATGTACTCCATTCTTGTTCAACAGATAATACCTATATCTAGTTATACAATCCTACTCATACACCCATTTTAAATTTAATCAGGTAGTTTATTTTTTTATTAGAAAATGATATTTTACCATTCATTTTTAACTTCCTGAAATTGATTAAAAGAAATAATAAAATAGTATAAAAAAAAAAAAAAAAATTTAAGTAGTACATTTATAAGTTGTACCTATAACAATATTACCATAATATTATGCTTCCATCGAATTTCAGATTTGTGTCTGTTTTTATTTATTTTCAATAGAAGACTGATCGATACTAACAGTTGCTTATATACATTTATCAGTTAACGGCAAACTGTTTATTGTTACGTGTCATCAAAAAATAAAACGATGAAATCGGTGTAAACTGTTTTCATGTGATAATCGCTAACTAATAATTTTCTACAGAAATATAAAATACTGTTCGAGTTACATATTTCAATATTTTAATTACGTATCTATCAGGGTTTTTGTTTATTGTATATTTTCTATAAGACAATGTGTTTAATTTATCTTTGTTTAAGCGTGTAAAGTGGTTAAAACCTTATATTTTTTTGAGTGAACATTTCTATATAAATATTGTATTTTTCTCCCTACAACTACAACCGTCTATTTTTTAGTAACAAAATCATATTTAAAATCTTCATTATTGTTTTAGACTTTTGTAAGAACTGTAAAAGTTAAAAATGCATTTTCTACAAAATGTATAGAAATTAAACTTACGAATTTGTGTTATTTTTCAAATTTTTTATCGGACTATGGGGCAATTTTTTTTTTATTTCGATTCAAAATATTTGGGTTAAATCTATAATAAAAAAATTCAACATGTAGGTTAGGTACTCCCGCCTTAATAAAATATGAAGATCATTGTAAGCTGATACATACCAATAAATCTATTTCTTAAGCGTATTTTATAAAATAAATAGAAACATTATAGTATTATATATTTTATTACATTTGAAGCAGTCAAAACTCAGATTAATATTATAATATAATACTTAATAGTTACAGAATTATACATATTTATTTTATGGGTTTATTGTACATTACCTATTCTAGTTTTTAACTGTAAATTGTAGGTATTGTAGCAGCATCTATCTATAATAATAATAATAATAATAATTTATATAAGATATACCTATTACGCTTTAGTAAATAGGTAGTATTTAACTATTAATGCGATTATTTGACGATGATGTATATCATATTATTATATTTTATTTTTTTTCGGTAATTATGTACGTCGTGTATTATATAGTAATATATTATTACGTGTATTAAGTATAATGTATATTAATATACATACATTTATGGCGAAATACTCTGTAATTATACGGTTTATTATCGATTATTTGTTGAAATATGGTATTATGAAGAATCCTAACGGTTTCTTTTCTATTTTATTAAAAATATAAATATATAAATAAAATCAAAAATTTAAAAAAAAGAGTTTTTTTACTAAAAAAATGCTCATTTATTTGACTATGTATTTACATTTTGCGTAGAAGATAACAAAATAACGTAAAATATAAACGTTATTCAAAATAAAGAATAAAACATACGTAAAGGGAGACAATAAATATAGGGTCAGTACTTTCACTGCTTAGAGTTCCAGGTCAACGTATTGTAATAGATTATAATATATTACGATTCATATGGCGCTAGCTAAATAACCCGGCTTCGCTCGTGTGTTAAATAATCGATTCGTTTATAAATTGGTTCTTTTATTATAACTAAACTATCTAAATTCTAAAGCCTAGCCATTTAATACATAATATTATTTATAATTTAACTTAATTTATGATATTTATAACTGAAATGACAAATAAAATGAATTTGGAAAAAATAAGAGTGATTTACTCGTAGGCTCATTTGGTACAACATCGTAAAAAAAAATTGTTAAATTATTTAAATGACAATTAACTTTTTAATACAAATCCCCCTCTCCCTCACCTCAGACAAAAATAATGAAAAATTGGGTGACGTGGTGACACTCAGGGGAATATTTGGAACAACACTGAAAAAAATTGGAAAAAAGTTAAATAATGTCGTCACAAAATTGGAACATAAAAACTGCCTATTCTTCTTTTATATATAATAGGATTATGATTTATATAGCATGATATTATGTGTTATGCAACTATTAAATTTATGAATATTTTTTCTTTACACAAAAGTGGCTTATTAAAATAAGAAATGATTACAAACGATGAGCAGCGTGTATAGGTATTGACGTTGGCAGGTAAATGGTTAGGTAAGTAATAACCTAACCAAATTAATTTAAAATTATTGCAGGTTTTTTTATTGGTTTATCTGTATGAATATTTAAAAAGTATAATATGATACAATGTTGGTTAATTAAAAATTATTTATCCGCTGACGTCCTCAATATAATACATATTTGTGTATTGGTACATCGTATAAACTGTAATGATATAATTGTTATTAGGCATATTAATTAAATTTATTTATTTATTTGCTTGTTAATTGGCCTGTCTCTATAAACGTGTAAATATTTCAGCCAGGAGATCGATCGAGATGACCAGAGTAAGGGCAACCGACCCGA
Source organism: Rhopalosiphum nymphaeae (assembly GCA_036289425.1). Taxonomy (NCBI): domain Eukaryota; kingdom Metazoa; phylum Arthropoda; class Insecta; order Hemiptera; family Aphididae; genus Rhopalosiphum; species Rhopalosiphum nymphaeae. Next base: position 7,742,287 of record JAZAQC010000007.1, on the reverse strand, counting down.
GACCGTGTCCCAAGTGCGGTAAAATCTACCGTTCGGCACACACGCTCCGCACACATCTGGAGGACAAACACACAGTGTGTTCTGGATATAGATGTGTACTGTGCGGCACGGTGGCCAAATCGAGGAATTCGTTGCACTCGCACATGTCGCGTCAACACCGTGGTATAAGTACCAAGGATCTACCCGTGCAACCAATGCCGTCCAATTTCGATCCGGAACTGGCGTCAAACCTGCTGCTAAAAGCTGGAGTCAAGGTATTATAATTTATAAATAATAAAATATGTAATTTTTTTTGTTGTTTTTCAAGCACGCTTTTCTCAAAAACCGTCATCTTGGAGCTGAATATTTTAACATGCAACAATTTAAAAATAAAATTATTTTTAATTATGTTAAATTATACCTTAAACAATTTTATAAATCATAAGCATTACATTAAAAATTTATAAATGTTTTGAGACAATATTTTGAATTACCTTATTTTATAAAATGAATACTCAAAAAAAGTGTAAATATGTTCTAAAAATTACTAAAATGAAAAAAAAACCTTTTTAAACAATAATTAAATTAAAAAAAGTAGGGATAAAAATCAATATTGTCCAAATCATATTAATATGTTGGTTATTTAATAAAAATCCGTTGCCCTATAGATGACCTCTAGATCGAATTTATACGTTATGTACTTATGGCGTTTGGTAGAAATGTCTATAGCAAAAATATAAATAAAGAAAAAATGGCATAAACAAACATTTTATACACTGTGAAAATATTTGGTTAGTTTAGTATTTACATAAATAATGTGTGTGGTATCAGATAATCAACTATAATAATATACGCGCAATGTAAAATGGTACGTATAATATTATATTGTCTTAAACATTTACAAAACCATAATAAATTATTATTTGTAAATTTATCATCTTCAGACTTTGGAACATTTAAATTATTATCAATTTGTTTTTATGATTTGTAAATCTAAGTATTTTCATGTATTATGGACAGCAGAGAATACACAAAATATATTCACACTCGTATCCAATGCAAATATATACAGTATTTCTATTTTAAATTCACCAATATTTTTTACAGTATATTTTATTTATTAATATAGGACAACTAATACTTTTTTATTATTATAAGGACACTTGCTATATGTCTGGGATAACAAATTTATAATTCAAAAACCTTAAAAAATAATATTTTTTTAATAAATAAAAATGTTTTAAGAATATTTAGATTTTTTTTTTATACTGTCATTCAAGTATTGTAATAATAATGTTTTATTTTATTTTTTTACTAGAATCACATGGATTAATAATTTAAATATAGATTACAAATAAAAATATTCGATTTTTTTTTAATAAAAGCAAAGTTTAAAATATTATAATATTATATAAATATAATAAATAAAAAATATGCATAGAACACTCAGTATTTCAGTAGGTATTCAATATTATTTTCAATTATTTATTTTTCAATTATTTTTTCTAAGAATTATAACTAAAATATCATAAATGTATCTTATTTGAAACCTACAAAAAAATAATAGCAAAATGTTAATGTATAACAACTACTTTTGTGTAATTTTATTTTTATTATTTTAGAAAATTATTCAATTACAACTATAATATTCACGATTTTACAGAGTCCCAAAATTTTTATAAAATTGTTACGAATTTTTTGTCTGAATATAGGTACTTACTATTATAGTACCTACTGGCTACTAAGTACAATAGATTTCATGTCTCTGTATTTTATCTGTTTTATGTTGCAAGCGCGTCAGTGACAGTAATAATTATTATTTTATTATTATGTATTGTTCACTATTCAGTACAGAGGCCCCCTTTGATACTGTTTTTGATCCTCAGTGTTTTCGAAAAATTAAGGACGGGACTCTCCTTTTTATTACTCGTCCCATTTTAACCCGTATATAATTTCAGAGAACGGAAATGTGAACGGTCGCTAAACTCTACCACGGGGCCATTTACTCGTTTCACGTACGGTGTGTCATTATTTGTTTTCAAATGGTTTTTTATTACAATAGTTGTTCTCGATTGCATCCTATTATTAATATTATTGATAGTAATCAAAAATCACATATTTTTTAGTTTTATTTTACAAAGAAACACCACAAACTATCTTAATTATTTAAGCATTAAAAACTTAAACCCAAGCATGCAAAAATAAGTTGGGAAGCAATATTTTTTTTAAAAAAATATGCCTAAAATAAAAAAAATTATTTATGTTTCTAGAATTATTGTGATAAATAATTAGCTGACAGTAATTAAAATTATATTTTAAATACATATAAATAATAAATAAAACATTTCACACTTTTAGTAGGTAATTATAAATTCATTATAAAATGAGCAGTGTTGTCCTGTATTTCATCTAAATATAAATATGTGGTTTTTGGATTCAATATTGGTATTAAACGTGTTGTCCACTTTAAGACCCGGAATACAAAGAGTTGAACAGTGCAAATTAGCACTAATTTATATAGTTGTGAAAAACCACCACAGGTGATTAACGGCGAGTATGAAAAAGATTTCTTTTTGTAACAGTATAATATGTTTAACTAGAAACTGCTTTATGTGTGACGTAGAGTAGGGGTGCAGTTACCGCTGTCCTCATTGGGAAAAATGGAAATGTATGAACACACGTGTAATAAGTCCCATACAATTACCTAACTTTAGTACTAACTAAACTAACCAGGAAAATTGTAAGTTCCTCGGAAATAACATGCATCATATGTAACCGAAAAAAAAACTTACAAAAAGACTTTTCACTTCGTGGTCAATTGTAAATTGGGTATTCAGCATCATTTGGATTAAGTGGTAGATTATAGTACTATAGTGTGAAGTAAACCCCTACTTCCCATGAAACATATTTTTTAAAGTTTTATTTGTGATTACAAGAATAGTTGGTACAATAAGCCAAGTCTATTTTGGTAAAAAACACAATCGAAATCGTACCCCCCTAATGCATGTCCGATGATTTCAGGTATCGCCGGCTGAATTACGGGCAAGGGCTTCGCCAACAGACGCAGTCACGACCAGTCACCGGCGTAGCGACGGCAAACTGGACTTGCAGTCGGCTAACAGCAGCGTGTGCGGTGGTGACGACCCCGAGGACTTAACCGTAAATTCGTCCGGTCACCACCAAAATCACCACAACAACAACAACAACCATCACCACCAGCAATACGGAAACAACAACAACAACAACCAACAGCGTTACAATGAATCACAACAACAGCAACTGTTGCAGCAGCAGCAGCACCATCTCCACAACAGTGGTGGTGGCAAATTTCCTACGGCTATGGACTTGATCGACAATTATGCGCGGGCAGGTGGTGGTGGTGGGGGAGGTAGCGGCGGAGGCGCCCTGTCGCCGTTCCTACCGGCTTTTGCGGCTTGTGGCAAAGACTTGCAGCCGGGTGACAGCAAGATCTCGCCGTACAACAACAAGGCGTTTCTGGACTCGTACCTCAAGGCACTGGTGGAGACCAACCCACCGCTGTTCTACGCGTCCAAGATTGCTGGAGACATGATCAAAAACGAAATCGCGCCAGATGACGCGGATTATTCGTCAGCGTCCGACGAGGACGATATCGATGAGGATGACATCGATGAGGACGTCGATGAAGACGTCGATGACGAAGACGACGACCACCGTCGTCGGCGTGGTCACAGCAACGGTGGCGGAACCGGTAGCGTCAACGATACGCCACTGCCGCTGCAGGCCGGCAAAAACTGATCGGACAAATCCGCCCCCAATCTCTCCCCCCTCCCAGCAAGCCCACCCAATCGCACTATCAACTCCGCACTACCCATCTACACCGCTACCGTTCATCGGTGCGAGAATGACGAAACAAAAGTGTAAAAAATTTAAAAAAATCAAAAAAAATTAGAACTTAGGCCTTTTAGTTTTGAGTGTATATTGAATAAATCCGTGATTCTTCGTCTGCAGGGCGAAAGAGAGAAGAGAGTACGTATATAAAATATTATTGTAATATTATTATTATTATTATTATTATTATTATTATTATTATTATTATTATTATTATTATATAATAGCTATAAAGTGTAGCGGTCAATTAGGTCGTGTGTTTGATGTATTCACGAATGGAACTACCTGTATCGTAAGATCTAAAATGTATTTTTTTAAAGACTTCATGAATGTATACGTCAACGGAAATTCTCGGAGGACAATAATTTCTAACATTATACTTACTAAGCAAATTCTATCATTAAACACGGTATACAATTTTTTGATGATTTAATACCACAGAAGACAACGTAGATCGATTTTCTGATCGGGTGTTTTTTTTTTTTTTTTTATTATTATTATTAATCAATTTTTTTTTACGTTTTTATTTATTTACAACTAGTCATTAAATTGTTTAACAGTCTAACATAGCAGTTCAAACATGTTTGTTCCTAAATGTTTTTATCAGATTTTTTTCTTTTCGTTCGTGCCATAGTATATAATATATAATATACACCTAAATAATAATATGATATTTACGAAACCTTTTACGGGTTAGACTCTCTCTAATATTATATAGATACCATACCATTCCTCTTCAACTACCTCAATCGTAGATATTAAAATGTGTTTTTTGCTTACACCAAGTAATAAATCTATCACAACCTCTTAACACAAGACTTGAATTATATTGTTACATGTATAATATATTTTTTCGTCTTTTAAAACATGCCATATTAAACTTGTTAGTTAAAAGTAGGTACACTTCCTAACTATAACCAGTATTAATAAAAACAATTTTAGTGATGCAGCAAAGTTATATTATTATATTTTTTTGAAAACTCTTAGTACCATTATTAAAAAAAAACATCCCCTATGAGTTTCATTTTTTCTATTTATTTATTTACATATTTATTTATTTTTTATCTAATTAAACACAGTATTTCTGTATGTTGACCCGTTTGTTTTAAAAATGCATTTCAATGATAAAATTGCTAATAGTATAGTCTGAAGACTTCCTCATTTCATGTGTTCAACAACAATATGATATATACAATACAATATAAGAAAAATGATTTCATTTTGAACTAGAAATATTATATGCAAATGCATTATCTTAAATCAAAAAATAAAAAAAACGTATAATTTTATAATATCGTTCTATAGAACTTAAAATATTATGTTTTATATACACAACTAAAATAATACTACTTTGATGGTATTACTATTATATATGTATATATTAATTTATAATATATACAGACAATTTATAAGGCTCAATGTATATAATATCGTGTTTTATTGAATTATTATTTTTAATTATATTTTACACGTTTTTTTTAAAAATAGAGTACAAATCAAAGTGCAAAATTAGCGTTAGTTTTTTTCAATCGGTTAACAAACGATAGCCGATTTGAAATTAAATTACAAATCTAAACTAATTGGGTTTCTTTTTACTACGTTATAAGTACAATTTAAATAATAATATATAATCTTATCAAATATAGTCAATACAACTTAAAGTACAAACATAAATGTTATTTTTACTATTAAAATTATTTTAATGCGTGTTATTACTGTATACATAGTTTTTAAACTTTTTAAAATAATGTACCTATCAAAACTCTGAACAAAGATATTGTATTATTTTATTATTTCTGTATCTCTTTCAATTGAACCCAAGTGCAATAATTATTTAACATAATAATATCTTTATTATTTATTTATATTAATTTAAACAAAACCGTTAACAAAAAAAAAAAAACAATTTAAAAGTTCAGCATCTTGGTTGTACAAATGTTATGTGTATTTCTGTTGATAATTCATTCATTTTATTAATTATTTTTATTATTATTATTATTTTTTTTTTATTATTATTAATTGACACTAGTCATTGATTTCTTTCAAGCCACTCATCAAACAAAATAATAAAACAGCTTGTTGACCAATGAAATATTTACTTACAAACTTAAGTTATTAATATTTTATTCTTTTTTTTTTTATTATAAGGTCGTGGTCATTTTTCCTAATTAGACTGATGAAAGGAAAGACTGATGACACTTTATGTATTTTTATTTTTATGTTTTACATTGAAAAATCTGAAGTGCCTCGCATTATTAATTATGTTAGTAGATAGGTGGTTGGGCACAAACTGAACAAATTTTTCCATGTATACATAACAGTTTCTCATTATTATTTTTTTTTTCATTTTAATTTACCTCAACAATATACTAATTATAAAATATAAAAGACTACCATAAATTGAAACATATATAATATATTTTAAACACAATATGTCAAATAAGACTTATTATAAATTAAATTAAATTAAAATTATGTATAAATCATTTAAACTGAGTAGATAAACAATTTAATAATATATTTTTTAACTTAAAATCGATAAGTTTTATCTCTATTAAACACATTAAACCAAGAAGTAGAACAATGATTGATTAATATTTGAGTTATTTAATTTTTTTAAATCTTTTTTTTTTTTATATATAACACGTTTTTGTACAGATTTATATAAGCCTTCAAGATTTTATTGAAATGTAGGAAAATATTTACGCATACCGATTATGATGTTATTATGTAACGTAGACTGGTGCTTTAACAATGAATTGCAATGTATAATTATTATTATTAATATTATACTCAGCTCACAATGTAAAATTAAACCAAGATTTTTTTTTTGAGACTCAGTGAATTGAGTATTTTATTTTGTCATATGTATAATGTATATACAATGTTTTTTTTTTTTTTTTTTGTTAATGAAAGTTTAGACCAGGTAATTATTATAGTACAAACATTTTAACATTTAAGTTAGATAGTATCATGTTTAATTTTAGTTGCTAAGATTTGTTATGCATAAAATAATAATGTCAATGATTTTTTTCTTTTGTAAACCTGAATAAGTAATTCTTTATATGTTGATCAAGTGCCATAATATATTTTAAATATTATAATCATTTTTTTTGAAAATTAAAGAAAAAATCAAATAGAACATAATATGTACCTGTAATCAATGTGTCTTTAAATTTTAACTCTTGTTATATTAACTGTATTAAAATATGAACCAACAGCTTGTGATCTAAATCGTTAATCAATTGAACTTCATGATTTACAAAAAAAAAAACTCTTTTTGTTTGAATAAGCACTCACAAGATAAAATATCAGACTAAATGTTTTATTTTTATCTAAACAATTGTCAATTATCATGTTACGATAAGTAAAAGATTACTCCAACACAGATTTAGTCGGGCCGTGAAGATTTTGTTTGTACAATTCTCACTCTAGATCATACTTTGTCAAATAAAGCTTGCTGGTTCATATTTAGTGTTTATTATTGGTATTAAGAAGATACCAATTGTTGTGAAACATTAAAACATTTAAAATCACACAATGTGTAAAGTGCTCTTTTAAAAATGATTTTCTTTATTTTATTTTGTTTTTTTTTTACACGCTACTATTAATCTTTTAAAAATACCCGCTGTATCAAATATTTTGTTTTTTTTTCATTTTTTAAAAACAGATCTGCTCTGCTCAATTTGTTAAAAAAATTTTATTTATGATAGGTTTTTTTTTAAAATAATTACAGTTTTAATTTTTAATTGTATGGTTTCTTATAATTAATATTATTTTTACTATTATTACTATTATTATTATTATAATTATTAATTTTTAAAGGCCTTGTACTTAAAAACAAAAACAATACGATTAAGAAAAACAATGTACAAACATTATTAGTAATTTCAAATGATAAGCGGAGACCAGTAGTTTTAAAATAATAATCATAATGAAATTGACAATGTTATGTTTTATTGATTTTGTATATTACAACGTTAAAATTGTTTTACTCGTCAATATCGATACCAGTCAATGTTCCTAATTATTTTTATGTATTTTATTATTCGGTTTTTTCGAACGTACAATACGATGCCCGCTGAATTCTTATTGTCTTTTGAAAAGCTCGTTGGCCGCTGTTTATTATATTCTATTTGTTTGAATTCCATCAAATTGAATAATCATCGATTATTAGTGTAGTAACATTGATACCTATTGTGTTTTAGTTAAAAATAATAAGTTGTCTTAAATCGTAAGAAACGTTCAGGATTTTTTTTCTTATTGATATCTTTGATTGTCTTGTACACACGTGTATGCTCGCGCGGTGATGGTCATTTGTCGACATTTTTGTTGAGTATCATCCCTCTTTGATTATCATTTAAATCGTTCTGAATCTTTACTATCGGCTGATTACACCATTGGTGGTTGTTAATGTATATAGGTTACCTGATCCCAATGTGTGTTACCACGATAATATTAACATAATATTATAAAAGTCTAAGTCGGACCACTATATCGTTGCGTCTCACCCTCTCTCCCATAATCGTATTTGAATAATTGTTTCGTCATATTTGTGTGCGTGAGTATGTAATTAGTTATCTAAATTATTGTTTTTAATAACACCTCTTACGAAAAACAATTAAAAAAATAATATTTTATAGCGAGTCACGTGTTGTATAGAGTTTGAAAAACCAATAAAAAAATATTATTTTGGATAAAATTTACTTGCTTATTATTTTAATTATTATTATTATTATTAAGTAACTTTTTAAGATTATGCACACACGTTATTGTATTGTAGTATATTACATAGTACGCGTGTTGTAGTTTTGTTTTATATTTATTTTCGTAGTGTACCTGTTGGATATTCGTCTCTCATATGCGACCTGGGCCCTCTCCCCTCTTATTGTTGGTTATCTATTAGCCTCATCACCCATTCATTCACCAATTCCCCAGAGTTGAATGTTTAAATTTCATTGGTTTTTATTGTACCTTGACTAAATTTTTTTATTATAATTATTATTATTGTTTAACAATAAACTTACCGGTCAACGCCATTTTGTCGAGCAGCAGTTTGTTTTTTTTTAAGTTAAAATTGATTATTATATTGTTTTATTATGACATGAAAAAAAGACAAAAAAAAATTGTTTTTCTAAGTGCCTTTAAATGTACTAATGTACCTGTGTGTGTGTGTGTGTGTGTGTGTGTGTGTGTGTGTGTGTGTGTGTGTGTGTGTGTGTGTGTGTGTGTGTGTGTGTGTGTGTGTGTGTGTGTGTGTGTGTGTGTGTGTGTGTGTGTGTGTGTGTGTGTGTGTGTGTGTGTGTGTGTGTGTGTGTGTGTGTGTGTGTGTGTGTGTGTGTGTGTGTGTGTGTGTGTGTGTGTGTGTGTACTAAGTACTACTTATTTACATTAAAAAAAAATCAGTGCAGGTAGTCATACGCACCCTTTAAACTGTTTTTTTTTCTTATTTTTATATTTTATTACTATATTATTATTATTATTATTATTATTATTATTATTATTATTATTTATGTTTTAGTTCAGATCATACTGATATATAATGCACAATATTATTCGCCTTTGTTCAGAAAATAATAATTATTTAATATACAATAGATGTTAGTGAAAATCGAATTTATAAATATTGTTTCGAAAATGAAATAAATATCGTCATAAGCTATAATATTATGATGTAATAACTATTTAAATATTATTGTCCTAGAGAACGTTATGATTAAAGTAACATTGTTCTGTTACAAATAATGGTAAAAAAATTTTAATTCAGAGAAAATGTGTGTACTTTGTGTAAAACATGTAGATAGTTTTAAAAAATATAGTAATGTGCAATTGATTTCAGCAGTTAATAATAATAAAACAAATATAATTTAAATTTAAACTGACTTTTATTTATTTGTTGTTTGTCATTTAAACACAACTATACCCATTTACTCATTAAGTGTATCTGAGAATACACAAAAAAAAAAATATTACAATGAATATCTCAATATTTTGAGTGAAAAAAAAAGATAATTATTTAAGATCGCGGCTGGATTGTTTATTTACATATTGCAGAGCGGAACGAATGTATTGGTTTTCAAATGATTTAAATTTTTTGTGTATGTTTGTCATTAGTCCAGCGTAGAGAAACTTAATATTTGCATATTTGTTTTACACAAAAAAAGGCCACCTAAAAACAAATTTATTTCGTATTACGATAAAGTCATATCTATAGTTTTATGTTGCATATTTAATTATTTTTTATCCTTTTTTGATTTTTGAGACATATTTTTTTTTTTTTTATTTTTAGTGGCATTTTTATACATTTTTAAAAATAATATTTAATAAAACGACTATCAGTACAAAGAGTACTATTTGATAATATTCGAACGTCTCTATGCTTTAATTGAGTATTTGAATATACATAAGCACCGATTTACACAACAATTATAACTGTATTGTCTGACGACGTTTTTATTTTAGATGCTATTTATTTCTAATATATTCGCATATTTAATAAGCCTTATATTTTAAGATATTTAAGTAGGTGATAGTACATTTTATGTTTTTTTAGGTAACTATAACCTAACCTTTAGGTAACATTTAATACAAATTTTCATAATTTTGACAAATTGGGTCAAAATTAAAACTATAATTGTTATTCAAATGCTTATAATAAAATAATGCAGACTTCTTTTAAATATTTTTATACAGATATTGTAACAATTTATATGGGATCTTACATTACATTTTCTAGAATGATCCTGCAAATAATTTATTGTTGATTAACATTTATAAAAAAAAAATTACTAATTTCAAATATCTTTAAATAGTTAAAAAGAAGTCAAAATGTTTAGAAAATTATACTGTATGTTGGAAATTTGAAATTCGGATATAAACATTGTAAAAATTTTAAGTATCTACTTTTATGGTAATTCATTTTTGAATTACGACAAAAAATAAAATTTATTTATCAATATTGGTTTTGTGTAAAATTGTCGCTTTTTTTAATTTTTCCGGGTTATTTTGAAAAGTATTGAGAATTTTTACAATTAACCACTAAAAGTTTCAATTAACTATAATTTTTTACTTAAAATCTTTATAGAACTACATATTTTTTGGTTTCACCACTATCGAATTTGGGTTTGCATACTAAAAGTAGAAACATAATTAATTTGAAGTGGTAGTAAAGAGAATATTGATATTGATACTAAGCAGTGACGTAGACATTATTTCTGAAAGGGGGATCTAAAAAAGAAAACTACATAGCTAAATGGGAGGGGAAAATTGAAATATTACTTGATACAAATAAACGAAAATAAAATTCAGTATTGACAAAATTTTCAAAATTCAATAGCTCGATAACTCGTAATATCACAAAATATAATGCATAATGCATAATTTAAGAAAAAACAAAAAATAATAAAAAGCCAACGAGTGGGATCTGACCCCCAATGTCCCCTCTCCTCGTATAAGCCACTGATACTAATATTGAAACTGTTAATAGGTACTTACCTACATGGTTACCTAATAGTTTTTTTATATTATTAATGGATTTTCTGTTAACGAACTAAAACAATTCTATTTAGCTAAATATACAACGCCATTAGATAAATCTACTCAATTTAGATGAAATAAGACATTTAAAAATAAAGTCTATTCGACAGTTTAAGATTACAGCCAATCGGTATTATTTATTATACTTGTACATCTATAATAATAATAATAAATAATATATATACAACAACAATAATAGGTACTTAAGTCCAGTAGATATTTTTAGCCAACGAATGTTATAAATAATTTGAAAAATACGAGTTTGAAAGATAATTTTATTAAAATCAAACAACTTAATTTATGAGTGTGATTTCATCACACATTCAATATCACTTTGGTTAAAGTACTCGAATAATAGTGTAGTGTAATAATTGTAAATGTAAAAGAAGAGTTGTATACAACTATAGAAGCGACTGGTTATTTCACCACTCTATGGAAGCCAAACTCCTAGGAGTATCGCGTTGGTTGTTATCTTGAGCTTCCATGAAATCCACTAATACTTACCATATGTTTTGGAAAACTTTTTAATCATATTAAGTTATTCGATCGTTGCGAACTAGTCTATTGTGGACATACCTTTTTAAAAACGTTATCAGTAAATTTAAAAATAAATATAAATATATAAAAATTTGTATGAAAAATAACATTTAAATTAAATTATATCTTAGATTTTTGGCGACGGTATAAATAATGCATTGATCTTCAACTTTGAGGGTGGTTTCTGATAGCACAAGAAAGATTTAAAAAAACGAATAAACCTAGATACTTAAAATGTTGACCAAATGTCAATATGATTATTTTGTATACATCATAAAAAAATTGTCCACAGGACACTATTTGGTGGCCCCTAAATTAGGTGAATCCAAGTATAGTATCTGTTATATGATCTATTTAGACTTATACTCATTTTAAAAGTTACAATTATCAATAATTGTTAGTAAAACATAGTTTTAATTTTTAATAAAAACAAAATTGTTTATGGAGAATTTTATTATTTGTTATAATAATATCAACATTACTTCTGTTGGTTTTAAAACATAATTAAATATAATACATAAATATAAAAAATATAAAATAACTTGATTCAAAATATAAATAATTCAAGGAACATGTAAATTAGAAAAAAAACTTAGTTACAATTCAACTCAAAATAACAGTATTTATAATAATTAGGTTATAAAATAATAATTAAATTAATCACAATGTGTAAGTTCTTTTTTGCATAGAAACTGATATAATAAAAATAAAGTTAATGAAATAAAATTGTAATACTTGAATCAAAAAAAAAAAAAAACTTAAATACCTTTATAATATATAAAAACAATACTTGAGGTATAAAATGTATTGATAAATATTTATAACATTAAATAATTAACAACTTTATTGTATAATAACAGATATGTTGAGTATAAAAAATTCTTGTATTTGATATCTGAAATTGTAATTAAATTAAAACTATTAGATAATATTATACAAATGAAAACCATGAAAAAACATATTTTTTTCTTATAATTTGATCATAAGCAATTAGGCTGTCTTTTAGTAAAAACCTATTAAATGTATGTTATTTTCTATTACAATCTTAATAGTTAAAAGCTATTTTTTTAAGTTTGAAAATATTAAATTATTCCATATTAAATTTTTATTTTACTATAATTTCATAAACTATAATACTTTAGAAGGCTCAAAATAAAAGTTAACAATTTTTAATAATTATTAAGGATTGATAAATGAATATTAATAGTTATAACACTTATAACTTAATAAAATAATATAAATATCAATTAAGTAATGTTATTCATTTTACCATGGAATTAGGTTTGAAGTCTTCACTTTTGATTTATTGTATCTTGTAGCAACACACTTGAGCCACCCAACTACAATTTTTTGAAACTCTAAATCTGTGTTTATTTGTGGAGCATAACATTCTTGGACAACTCCTATAACTCGTACAAACAATTTAAATAAAATACTCGTTATTTAAAAATAAGTACAATTCAAAAAATCTGCTTTACTTTTTAGTAACATAATCAAGCATTTATCACTAATTTTAAACAATTTTCCTTTTCCTCTGCCAGTCCATGTACATTTAACTGCATATTCATCAGTAATAAATCTTGACAAAGCACGTATTACATGATTTTTAAAGGAATGACCACCAATTGTTTTAATATAAATTTCCTATCAATAATAAGAAAATTAAAATTGAAAATTCTAAATTAATATACTGAATATCATTATTAAAATACTAAACTAGTTTAGATCCAAAGTTAAATTTGTTTAATAATATACATTCTTCTATATGTTTTAATTCATCTGGACTGTTTATTGGAAACTTTTCTAAGAACTGTACATCTACACTTTTGATTTGTGGTAATTCCATTTTAGTAAAAAGTTTTTTCAAATCTTCCAATTTTGACAATAAATCATTTAACATCAATTTTATATTCATTCCATTATTATAAATTGCATTTAATATATTTTTTACATCCAAATCTAGTTACAAAAGAAAAATTTTCTGTCATAGAAATAAATATAATGTTACTTATATTTAATATTATATTAAAATATATTTATCAAACTTCAAAAATTAAGATAGATTTAAGATTTTTAGGGAAAAAAACTATACTTACCAGTTAGGGTAATGGAATTATCAATTTGAATGTCAGTTGAGTTTGGAGTATTCATCATTATCGACTTTTGGCTAGTTTCCATCCCATCATTGGACAGATTAATACTCTACAATTAACAATAATACAAAAATAATGTAAATATTCATAATTAAATTTTTCTAATCCTATGCGTGCATGTCAGGTAATTTGGTGCTTAGTTTGTGTGGTAATGGTAATGTACAAGAAATATTAGAGAGTCACTCATACAATAACTCTTAACAACATGCTACCTACTTTTTTTATTTTTACAAGTGTTTAAAGTTAGAATTTTGGCAAAATCTTAAAAATGTACAGATTATTTTGTAATTGGAAATTCATAAAAAAACTTTTTATACCTACAGTTGGTGATATAATTTTTTCAAAAAACATAGCATGTAATATATTATTAATTATTAGTATTTAACTATTATAATTATTTATATTTATAGTTTATATTATATTATATAATCATAAACTTTTGAGCTAATAATATCTTAAAATAAATTCTTAGTATATTACTGCAAATACCGTATATTAGTGTGAATAGGTAAAATAAATCGACATTTAAATAATATCATTGTGTATAGTATATATTATAATTTATAATATATGTAATAGTTTTAATCCTAAGAATATTATTTTTGATTTAAAACAAAATAATTAACATTGTTATTTATTGATAAAAAAATGTAACTTCCCAAAAAATATGATATAAAAACATTATTTTGTATTTCAAGAATACAGTAAAAACTCTTATTATAAAAATTGTTAAGGAGAATTTTATCTAGAATACTTATCTGATTATTCTGATTTGGTATCCTGAGCGGAGAAATCATGATGTGTGTTTCTTTTTTCAAAAATGAGAGGTAGCTGGTTTTAAATATCAAATTGCATCTAGTTTGTACTTTAGGTTAAGTTTAAAAATTACCAGAACTGATTTTTATAATTTGGAAAAACAAATTTAAAATTAACGAATAAAAGATAAACAGGAATTTTTACACTCATTCAATTTTTGACAAAATCACTTTTGTTTTTTTTTATGTACCTAATTTAGAAACGAATAACCGTAGATATGGTTGAAGTTTTCACCAAATGATTATTATCATTTTATATTTACCATACAATTTTAAAAATATTTCGACTATTTTTAAGCTATTTATAGATATGAGGAAATATTTTTCATTCTCTTTGATTTAAAAATATTTTCTAGGTAAAAATTCTTGAAAATTGAATACAAGATCTCACAAGTTGCTTATAGCTGAATAAAAATATGTAGGCACATTTTTTAAATATGTTTTGGTTTTCTTTGAAGTTAAACTTTTGATGAAATTCTTCATCTAAGATAGAAAATTAAATAAAAATTCTTCATAAGTAGTTCATATCGAAACCATATCAATCTAAAAAATGTATAAAGACAATTATTTTTTATAGACTTTGTAAGTTATAATCTGGACGAAATTACCTATTTAAATGATAGATAATAATATGTTAATTATTTAGTTATAATTATAAATATTATTCGTGGAAACTTAAAACTTTTATGTATTTTATATTATTACGAATTTTACAATACGCAATACAATTTTTGATTTATTTTAAAATATTATTTATTTATAAGTACTATAGATTAACTGTTTAACGACATTTACAGAAAGATGTTATTACATTTTGTGTTTTAAAATTTGATGTAATATATATTATTATTATGCTAACAATATAACAAACGCGGTATTTTCGGGAAAAATTATATCAACCTACTATAATAAGTATAATAGGTAAAATAAATTGCTTCAATAGCTATTTAAAAAAAACATACTATCGCTATTATTATCACTATTACTTGGTGTTATAGGATGATTTCACAATTTTAGCTTAAAATCGTTTTTCATATACAATGAATCGTATCATTTAATTCAAATTTAACACACCTATAATAATAACCCACTCGATACCTAAATACCCAATGTAAAGTAGAGCGGTACCAACATACTTACTTTTTTATTTTGCTTATTAAAAATGTATACGTTTATTATTTTATGTGTAAATAATTTTATTTTAATAGGAACTACAGAATTATAAAAATTTCGCCTCCACGCTTTCAATGTATATAAAAACAACTAATATCAAATAAAAAAAAAAATACCAAATAATATTTAATTCTAATAATGATTCATTCAGATTTTTTTTATAAAGGAAATTTTTTTTCGTATATTACAGTTTGAGAAACGCTGGATTTAATAATTAAACAAATGAAAAAAAAAACATTGAGAATCACCATATTGGACGAATAAAATACAAGATAAAAAATCAAGCTAATTACGACTTTAGAAAAATTCTCCAACATTATTTTTGCTATCACTGTTTTTACAGAAAAGTCAAACAGGGTTAACCTTACCCGTATTTCATGAAGTATGAAACTATGCATTTTCGATAAAAAAAAATAGTTAATTACGTTTGGCATTGTGCTGCGCCCGTAAAAATAACGGCAGTCTTCGATAGTAGTCTCGATACTACTACCCTGCACGCATTAGCGGCACTATAAATAGCACCATAGGTCAAAACAAGTTTATCACAGTCATGCACCAGTGTTAAGTTTATAAATACTATTAATACCAAAATAATAATAAATTTTTGATACAAAAATAATATTGGGAATGAAAATTGTTTTATTTAATTTTGTTTGTTTTATGAATCGAACCTGTAGTAAACCACATATCGTAAAGTTATAATGATACATCGGCTGGAAAAAGTATGATTTTATTTTAAATTCTGAGCGGAACAAAGATGTATTGATTTTACAATTTTATTTATTAATTTTTTTTGTATATATGTACACGTATATATACATGTATAACTACGAAAATGCTTTGATTTTTAAATTTGAGGGTGGTTTTAAATAATAAATTGGATTTAAATCAGAATTTAAAAATTATATTTATACTTTTTTATAATTAGGGAAAACAATATCAAGAAAAATCCTACATTTTTACGCAAATCCAATTTCGACAAAAATCAAAAATTTTTTGTGTATAATTCAATAACAAATAATTCGTAATTGAAATTTACATAAAATATATTATTTTAAACAATCATTTTTTAATTACTATCAAATTTACAAAATATTTTAACTATTTTTGATCTAATTATAAGTATGAGAAATTTTAAAGTTTTTTTTCTATAAATGTTGATAAAAAATTATTTACAGTCAAAATGTAATATAAAATTTCACATAAGTTGTTCTAATATCGATACAAAAATATTAATTGTACATATGCATTTAAAGTTAGAATTTTGATAAAAAATTGTAAAAATTGTAAACTGTTTTGTAGTTAGAAATTCATAAAAAAACTTTTCGTTTTATATCCCACTTTAGAAAATTTAATACAAGATTCTCATAAGTAGTTTATGCTGGAGCCATAAAATCTATAAAATACATTACAATGTTATTATTTGTAGAAATTTTAAGTTAAAATTTAGTCAAAATTACTTATTTAAACAATAATGTAATTTTGATATAGGTAATTTAAAAACATTGTTCGTGGAAACTAAAAAAATTTACGTAAATTATTATATATTTAAAAATATTATTGATTTATAGATAAGTACGGTAAATCTATTTTTACTGTTTTACGATATTTGCAGAAAGACACGTTATTAAATTTTGTGTTCTATAAGTTAATATAATAATATGGTTTAAATACTATTATAATAATTAAATACTACTACTAATAATAATATAATAAATAAAATATTTTCATATTATTAAAAGTAAAATAAATGACTTTAATAATTGTGTGTATCAAAAAAACATATCATGAAATTAAATTTGTGATATAGGTTACAGACCGTCTCCGCTCAGAATCGTTATACGTATACAACAATAGGTAAATAATTAAATTCAAATTTAAAACAACCATAAAGCTCACACCTGATTTACAAACAAAGCGCTTCTTTTTTTCTCTTTAAATTGTACAACATTTTTCAATAAAATAAATTTTTTAATTATCGATTAAATTTTTTTTTTATTTTTCATAGAAATACACAATCTGTCAAGTATTTTATTTTACAATAAATTAAAATTTTAATTTAATTCAGTATAATTAGTAATAATCATAAGTCATATCAAATTGGTGTATTGTGTATAACAAAAATTAACCATAACATTCTGAACATAATCGTCAATATTTGCAAGATTTTTTTATGAGACTGACGTAAAATTCAATGAATACAAATAATAATATAATACTTTAATATTTCTAAAATTCAAAAATCATGGGAAATAAACTGAAAACCACAGTGATTTTATCGAAGAACAATAACATTTTGTGGCTATATTATTTATTCTACAATCTAAACATACCAAAATATTAAACTAAGATTATGTTAAATTATATGATCATTGTTCAATTATTGAACTAAATTAATTTATAAGCATTGCATTAAACATTAATACATTTCTTAAGATATAGAGGTCAAGGGGCTATATCCAATCTTCAACTTGAATATTGTTTCTGATTGAAAAGTTGGTATTGACATTATTTATAGTCAAATACAATTTTCGATTTTTTTCTTTAATTGCCAATACAAAAACTTTTATCAAACCAAAAATCTCAGAGATTTAATACTAGGTTCCTCATAAGTTGTAATTAACACACATTTAAAAAAAAAACAAAGGTAAATCTAGAAAAGAATTTAAAAAGCGTTTGAAATAAGAATTTGAACGAATTTTGTTAAAATGTCGAAAATTTACAAATTCTTTTATACTTAAAAAACCATACTTAAGGTTCTTTATAAGTTTTGAAACCTATATAAAAATGTTTCACCGAAAGTCAAACTAATTTCTTATAAACGTCTAAAGCTCAATTTTAGGGACATTGCATACTCACCGATATAATAACCATTTCTCTCAAACATGTTTTGTTAGTTTGTTTTAATTAAAAATTGCATTTTAAATTTTCAGTTTTTTAATTGTTTTTTTATAAATATCGATAAAAACATTATTCGCAGGGTAAAAATATTTGAACATTTAATGCAAAGTTCTTAATAATTTATTCACTAACTCAGAGATTCTCAAAATGTGGGGCGCGACCCTCCAGGGAGGTGCAAGACAATTTTAAAAATTAACATTGCATTGGTAGAAAAAATAAAAAAAAATTGTGAAATGTCTGTATTAATAATCGCGTTTTGCATTGTATACAATTCGGTATATTTATACATCACACACAGGCAGCAACAATCAACACGAGCCATTATCTATAAAAGGTTTGTTGTTTCATCGATAAACCATTATTGTCCGTCATTCTATTTTTAAACATACGCAGTTCTACGTGTTCAACTATGACAAGGTTGCGATAGTATAACGTTGTCAGTTCGATATCGTTTAGATATCGAAGATGCCATGAGAATATTAGTCCCAATTGCAACTACGTATTTGTGCAAAACAGGATTTTCTGCCCTAGCATCAATGAAGTCAATGAAGTACCGTGGAAGACTGGATGTCAGCAAAGAATTCAGAGTAGCTTTATCAAATATCTCTCCTCGTTTCACCAAACTTTGTGATGAAAAAAAACAAGCCCACCCATCACATTAAAATTGGCCTATTACTTAAAATATTTTATAAAAAATACATTTTATTTTAAAATAAATTTGTAATATTAATATTAATATCAATATTTGTTGTTTGTTTCTAACATTTTTTTACTCTAAACATGACTATTAAAATTATTTTTATGAGGGGGGGGCTCAGGTCTGGGATTAACTAAAAGGGGGGGGGGGGCTGGCCTGAAAAGTTTGAAAACCTCTGCACTAATTAAAATATATCGAAATTATATAATCATATTTTTTTTATAAACAATTAAAGTTAGAATTTAGATAAAATTCATCAAAATCTCAAAATTTACAAATTATTTTCTTAATATTTATTAAGTAGGTACAAAGTAAATTTATCATTTTAATAAACAATTATTATTAATCAAATTAAACTAAAATGTGGATAATACTTAATTTTGGAAATTGACTATATTATCAATATAATTTATAACAATAAAATCATAATTATTATAAACTATTCAATTTCTGTTTTAAATTTAATAAAAAAAAAAATAATATTAAATTGCATTAATAGATAGGTAATCAATTAAAACAAAAAAGAATAAATTAATTCTCATGATGTACCTTGATTCTATTTATTTCAATTAAAACTAATAATAAATATAATATAGTTATGTGGGTATGTCAAATTTAGTAAAATAATAAATCAAAAGTTATGACCATCAACATTTTCAATACATCAATACTAAAATTCATAAAAAAAGTTATCATAGATAACTACACCTACCTCTACTGATTGACTTGA
The DNA here is from genome assembly GCA_036289425.1 of Rhopalosiphum nymphaeae. NCBI lineage: Eukaryota > Metazoa > Arthropoda > Insecta > Hemiptera > Aphididae > Rhopalosiphum > Rhopalosiphum nymphaeae. Next base: position 7,721,896 of record JAZAQC010000007.1, on the reverse strand, counting down.
AGAACTTGCATTATTTGACGTATTAACATTCATGGGTTTTGATAATTTGATCCTTTTATGATCAACCTTTGTCCTTATAATTGGTGAAGTTTCTGTTGAAGAAGATTCAACTAATACAAATAGTTCATGCCAAGCTCTCACATAATCATCTTTAAAAAATTTAAAGTTTTGTTTAGTTAGGTAGAAATAAATCCTTAACACTATTTTTTTATTATACAAAATAAATTGGATTCAAATATTTATTAGGCAGGTATTACTCAATTAATTTTTGCTTAAACCTAATTTAAAGACTTACCATATGGTTTATTGACAATTATTTTGATTTGACAGATTAACCAGGATGAATCTGGAGGGTTAGCTCTTATTATATCTTCGCTGGTAATGTTTGGATTAGGAGGCCATAGACAATAAGTTCCATTTGGATTTATACTATTTTTTTCGAATAACCAGTTCATAGGTATTACACCATATTCGTGGGATCTTATAAAGTAAGCCACTACCCAAGAAATCTAAAAAATTTAATATATTACATTTAATAATTATTTAAATAATAGAGTAAAGCTAACTAATTTATATGTTTATAAAACATTTATTAATATTGTTTACTGTACTTCAATTTATTAACTGTGTTATTTTAACTAGTATTTATTATACAAAATATCAACAATTTAATAGTTATTCTTTTGGTAATAAATAAAAATATAAAATAACTGCCAACCTAGTTTAAGAAGAAGTATATGATAAAAGTAATTAACAATATTTTAACTAGTAACAACCAACAAAGCAGGGCATACAACAATTAACAAATGGAATGTTAATGTGTTAGTATAGTAGATACTATATTCCACACAATGTAGATAAAATGGTGAGAAACACACCATTCTATATATGTTTTTTACATTTTTTTATTCAATACCATTTTTCCCAAAAGTTATTAATTTTTTTCAAAATCATATTTCCCAATACAAAACAGAAAGGATTTATTATTGATTTTAGTGATAATTAAAGTAAAATAAAAAAAAGTAGTAGAAATAAATAAAAGTGTATAAAAATTTTAAATTATGGCTAATGGCCATGAGGTATGCAATAATATCATTTTTATTAACAAATTTGTCATACTTAAAAACAATATTACATATTCGTTCCTTTACTTTCAGTCGTACCATATTATGACCCTTCCTTATTTTTTGTCCCAGATTCAGTTGTTATAACATGCGCTCAGCATCAGATTGTTCTTTTCCAAGTTCTGTGAAAAATATATAAATCCTAGGATGATGTCGTCCGACAACTACTTGAAACTGATTAAACCAGCCTTCTGACAAATTATTAGAATACTGTATGGTACTGGTTCCACAATTTTCAAAGTGAAACTAAACCAAGTAGGTAAATAACAAGGCCATTCAATAATCAACATCAACCATTTATTCGATTAATCCAGCAATAAAAATGATTACATATGCATACTATTAGTTTAGATTATTATCTTAATGACATAACACAACTACACACAAATGCCAAAATTAAATTAGGATTTTTGTATTGGAAAATATTAAATTTGTATAAATATATTTTTGGAGAATTTTTTTACGATTAATATTTAAATTGGGAAAAACTGATAGGGAAAACTGTACTACAATTAGATAAAACTGCCCATTATAGTGTTTAGGTAGCTACTTTTTTGTTAGCAATTAAATTACATTATGAGTTACCTTTGAAAATTGTTATTAAATTATTTCTATTTCGTAAAATTACATTATTTTTGATTTAAAAAAGTAATGAAGTTACAATTTAAATTATTTTTATTTATTTTATTCAAAAATAATACTGGGACTCAATAATTATATGTCAATATATAATAACTTAATCCTTAGTAGATACCTAATGAAAACCAATAAAATAAATGTATGCAAAATATTTATTTAAGAAACAAAGAGGATAAAAATTTTCCAGTATTCTATTCTTTATTTTTTAAATAACAATGCATTTTAAAAATTATACTAGTTTAAAATTATTATCTACCAATTAAAATCAAACTTATTTTATCAAATATTTATTACAAATATATTATTTAGATACATGGTATATTTAAATATAAAATTATAAATTTAGTATGTTTATAATGTATCTATCAAAAAACAAAAAATATCAAAATAATAAATTATAAACTAATTAAGTAATTTTATTTAAGAGAAGTACCTAACCTCGTACTTAACATAAATAAATTACATACAAATTATTTAAAACGAAATGTAATTAAATTCCCATCATATCACTTAAAAAGTAATTTTGTTATAGTAACTTATAACTTAGGTTATAGTTTAATTTACTTCTCAACATTGAGCACTAACTAGTTACAAAGTTTATTTTATAATATAAACTTGATTACTAAGCCCTTTTGAGCTAACTTAAAAATAAAATTATATTTATACATATCAAATAGGTACCTAGTATAACTTCTTTTCGATTGTGTAAAAGATGCAAGTATTTTTTACTAAATTAATTTACAAAATCTTGTGTTAAATATAAATAGCTTGAACTCAGATTTTTACATTTAATATATTTGCACGGTGACTCGATAAATTAATTTAAGGAAATGAATAATGATTTATTTGTTTCGGTGATTTTGAATTAAATAAGCTTTATTCTAATTTTTATAATTGGTCATCAACAGCACCTATGACCATTCAATTTATAAGTTTTACAATAATTATGTTTTTTTCTTATATTTACACAATTTTAATAATTTTGACTGATAAACATGTAATTTGTTTACTTATAAACAATTATAAGTAAAATAGGTATATATCTACTTATTCTTAAACAATATTTAATCTATTCGAAACACCGGAAGTATAATAAATATAATATCGAAATTAATAATTTTATTTATCAAGTCAACGTAGATACTACAGAATTGTAGTCCAAATTTCAAGGTTAAATCTGTGTTTGTTCGTCGTTTACGTATTGTGTTAAATAGAAAAGTATTTCGCATAGGCAGTAATATACCTATTTAATTTTTTTGATGGGTAATAATTTATTCGAATTGATTTATTTCGTTAACTCGTCCTATGCGTGTAGACAGCAGGTAGATCGTACATTACACTCTACTCACCTTTTGAATACCGGCCATTTTAATGGTTTGCGTATTAATGTAGTCCGATTGAAATTAATTACAGAAATCTGGACTTGAAAAAAACTGTCTCGATCGTTTCATCAATGGATCTGTACAGCACGAGACAGTAGTTGCAGACACCGCCACACTGGTAGACACCACGCACGCGAGGGCCGAACGTCGCACGTTACAAACAATAGAAACTCGCGAGTCCAACGTGTTTCTGGTCCGGACAGGAGTATGCCGCACTACCACAGTGCCGACGGAAATTTTCCTTGTTATTCCAAACAAATAACAATAATTATTTATAGATGTTGTTGACTCTATACAAACCAATTCCGCGGCTATAATTATTATTATCGATATTATTTTCATCGAAATAATTCTATTTTTGATGTTTATTGAAGCACAAAACGTTGAAACCATATTGTATAATATTATACATAATGAGAAAATATGATGCGAATCTCTCGTCTTTCAACTATAGTTAATCCAATTTTTGTAAAATGTACAAACATTTGAACATTTACGATGTTTTTGGTACTCCGGCAGGTCCTTGCTGGCAGCTCTTATGGGACGGTTGCGAAAAATATTTGAGGGCGCCTTAATCTTTTGTTATTTAATTTTACATAATATAAGCTATTGGTGAAGATCCGTTGGATTACAGGTTAAGCAATTTTAACCGAATGAAGAAAAATTGATAAATAAACACCAACTTATTGTAACGCAACACATGCGCGTGTTGTCTCCGTCTCACAAGTGCATAACATCGCAAATTTATGCTCAGCAATTCACGTTTAGCTCCGTCAGTTGAAAAATTAGAGTGAATCGACCTATTATAAAACTTGATGGTAAGAACATTATCCGTGTTTGTATGTTGGTTTTGCACGATTATTAAGTTTTTAGTGAGTTATGAGCATTTTTAATTTACGCTATGTTTATATACGCTATACGCATAACTTGTTAAAAAACTGAACAATGATAAAAAACCAACACTCAAACACAGATAATTTTCTTACCATCAAGTTTCATAATAGGTCTATTCACTCTAATTTTTAAATTGACAGAACTAAATATGATCTGCCGAGTGTAAATGTGCTGTGTTACGTACTTGTAAGACGGAGACAACATATGCGGGTGTGACGCTCTCTTAAGAAGGTAGCAAACACATAGAAATTAATGTCTTATTTTAAATTTTAATAATTATTAGGGAAGCTAGATTAAAAATTTAGGAATACGGAATAAAATAAAACGTTAGGAAGGATGTTTTTTTATAATAAATAACAATGAACGAACTATCTATCAATAGTTTTACTTAAAACAATTGTTACAGAGTATACAAAATAAAACAAATAATTTGTAGTAACTAGAAACTATCATTTGTAAGTAAAGTCGTAACATTTATTTTTAATTTTTTAATTAATAAATAATGATCAATTGAATTTTGCTAATAAGACATATATATATATATACAGTGGCGTGCTCAACTTTTTTGAAAGGGAGAGATATTAATTTTTGACTTGTCACAGACCCTAATTTTTTTTTCATGTGCCTAGACAATAAATAATTACAAAAAAATCCAAAGACTCTGATCCTCTCCCCGTACGCCACTCTCTCTCTCTCTCTCTCTCTCTCTCTATATATATATATATATATATATGGGATATGTTATATAAATATGGGGCATTTAAGCGTTCCGAAAGTATTCGTCGGGACAACGGGACAGTCTTTTGAAAACAGAACTTTTCCGTATTATTATTAATTATGATAATCTACAAAAGTAAATGTTAAATTATTAGAAATTACGTTCATCTGTTCATTTACTGAAAAATTGAAAAATAATAAGATGTCAATCTATAATATTCAATGTTTTTTGAATATCAACATGTCGTCTTTGTATCTTACATGGTACACTTGTGATTTGTAATTCATAGGCGGATCCACGGGGTGTGCCGGGTGTGCCAAGGCACATCCTAATTATACGAAAAATATTAAATAATAACAATTAATAATAGGTATACGTTCACATTAATTAAACTTTAATTTTTTCTTAAGATGACTTCTCGCCCGCATGTATTGTCTTCATCTTACACACGTACGATATAGACAAAACGCGTTTACGCAGTCTGAATAGAACTCGCTCAATTTTAGTTCTAGAGTAAATATACCTATTATAATATTAAAATATGACAATATTTCAGAGGCCAAGACACTGAGGTTTTTTTAAAAAATTAAAATATTGAAAAGTTAAAGGTTATTTAAAATTTTTGAAATTTTTGCTAATTATAAACGATTATAATGAACATAATATTGAGAATAATGGAAAAAACTCAGCGTCTTACCCTCCTAAATATCATCATCTTTTAATTTTATAATAGGCATATTTACTCTAGAACAAAAATTGAGCGACTTATACTCAGACTGCGTAAACGTGTTTCGTCTATGTCGTACGTGTTTAAGGCGGAGACAACATATGCGGATGTGACGTTCTCCTAAGTAAATCTGCAAGTGTTCAGAATAAGTCCGAAATAATAATTACATATTATTTTACATTATTAACGAGACCTGGGTGTTTAGAATTTAAATCACTACACGGTTTAGGTACACGTACTTGTTTATCGTTATTGTTAAGTTATATTAATTTAATGTTATTGTCGTCAACCCGAAAACGTTGGTCTAATAGTAGTTTAATAGTGGTGGTGGTAACTATTTTGGGAGTTATCCGTTTCCGCCAAAAGCCATTACCCCTCCCAAAAAAAAAGTTTGGAAACCATTGGATTTAATTTTTTAGCAATATTTAATATATGTTGTGGTATGTATAAAAAAATAGTAATGTAACATATTGTAGTTAATAGCAATGACATTTGTAATGTATACTCCGATAATCTTCGATAATAATTGTTGGTAATCGTCGATAACGGAAGGAAGCATTATACACTGTATCATAGTTTATTTATAATTCGCACACAATAATTATCTGACAAATGTTAAATTCTCATATTTCGATTCAGTATCTGTTTGTCACCAAACTAACAACACTTAATATCGTTCATAAAATGAAATTTGTTGTAAGCAAAAGAACAACACAGAACAACCAACAATTGTGAATCTTTTTACATTTTTACAAATACTTAAAGATACGATACAGACGGATACTTATATCAAAATTAACAGTACTCAAAATATTATAAAAAAAATTCCAAAAAACAAAAAAATATTAAACCGTTTAAAAACTATAGAAGACGCAATTACAAAAAAAAAATTCCAATGAAATTAGTAGGTACACTTTTGTCAAAACTGTTTCTTTTAATTATATGATTTTTAAAACCTGACTTATACTTACGATTGTAATATTTTTAAATTGACATAAACTTGTATTATAATTTATATTTTTTGTGACATTTTTAAATATTTACGATATGTGTTTTTTCAAAACTCTATTGAGACTATATTTTAATACATTTTAATTTACTAATTATTTTAATTTATTTTTGATTATATAATATTTTAAAAACTCTAATATAATTGTATCTATATTCGTTTAATATATTATTATTATCTATACTTGTATTGCAATTTATAATGTTAAGAATATGTAACAATTGTACATGGTTCCCAAATATTAATTAGCAGAAACGTTTTTTTACAAAAATAAATTTTGGCGGAAGCAGGAATCATACCTTTTTCGTTTTTGGCGGAAACGGGACATGCCCACTATTTTATAAAAAAATATTGCCTTTTCTCGAAAACTGACATCGTGCTGATAACGATGATAGATATAAAATTATATTTTTAGTATTTCTGATTTCATTTAATGTGATATCATGATTTAAATAATTCACAAGACACTTGGTAGCCATAAAACATTAATCGTTTACTTTGTGTACAACGACGGATGTTTAAATATTAATATAAATTATTATTTTTTTTTTTTTTTAAATAAAACACCTAACATTTATTAAATATTTACAATCTATACTATAATGTGTATAAATGTATTATGAGTAAATGCTAGTGGGAGGGCCATGAAAAGTATAAATATTATATAATTTGTTATAGTATTGGTAAGTAAACAAGTGCACGCTCAAATGTAAAAATCTGGGTGTGCCTATGATTTGTATATTAATTATTAACACGTTAAACTCCGCTAGCATTATATGCACCTAACCCGTGTCAGCCGTGTGCACCACTCACCGTACCAGAAGAAATAATTGTAAATAAAGTGATAATTAAAAATAAATGCAAAAACTAATATAAATCATTTTATATTTGTCCAATTACTCTGTACTCTATAAGAAGTCGCTGTATACATAAGAAAATATTTTATAATAAAAGATTAAGTAATTATTAAAATAATATGAATGACATATTATTATAGATATTATATACATTTATAATATGGTATTATTGTTATCGACGATCGATGACGAAGTCATTTTGGGCACGAATAAACGAAAATCGTCGATCCACCCGAGCATCGGTATTTTGACGAACACCAAAGGAATGTTACATTACAACTCGATGGTAGTGTGTATGGTAAATCAGCTGCTCGCAGTGAATCGCCCTGATCGGAGGTTACCTCTACAGGGCTGCTTGTTTAATTTATATTAATTTAACCAAATTAAAAAATTAATATCTGGGACAATGAAAAGGTTTTGGAACTCATTGAGTGCTACAAAAATAAACCAGTATTATGGTTTCCAAAGGATCCAAAATATTATAATAAAATCGCAAAAGCCGATGCGTGGGAAGATATGACAAAACAAATGAAAACTACAACTGAGGAATGTAAAAAAAAATTATCAGCCTTATGCGTCATTTCGGCAAGAAAAGGTGAAAATAAAAAATAGCCAGAGAACTGGCTCAGGTAATTATAAACAATTTTTATAAATATTAAATACAATATTATTAGCCAGTCTTGCTAAGTATTCGAATACTATTTAGATTTTGTTTCTAAAATATTCTTTTATAATGATTGTAACTTATAAATTATAATATATATATATTTTATATATATATTTTTGTTTCGTCAAATAAGCAGATTACAGCCGTACCATAAGTAAATTTGAGGGAGATTTGGGGGGCTAAGCCCCCAAAATCAATCGTAGCCCCCTCAAAATGGTTTGCTTATACCCCCTTCCACCTTTATATATCTCAGGGAGCATACACACAGTACATACATACAAATTATAATAGCCCCCCAAATTTAAAACTCAAATTGTGCTTATGGAACCTACCTATTTATTTGCGAATTATGTATAAATATTTCAATATACATTTTATTGAACTAAAAAAATGTATTTGTTTAAGTATTTTGAATACTTTTATAGGAAATATTTTAAATAAAAACTATATTAAGTATTTAAATATATTGTGTTCTTAACAAGACTATTATTTGCCACTATAAATAGATACATACAAAACATAATACGTATAAACCTGCACTTGTGAACTGTCACCGAAGTAATCAAATACAACAACTGGAATATTCACGTCGTTCTTTTGTGTTAATGTTTCATTTTAATAATTCTATTTTATTAAATTGGATAGTTAAGTATTCGAATATACAAATAGAACATTATATATCATAATATACATTATTTATATACAATTTGTAAAATAAAATATATTTTTATTATTTATATAAGGAACGGATAAAGTTTACGAAAGCTCATGGCTTGCTTTCAAAAGTTTGGCCTTTATTATGGATAAGGACAATGTACGACCTATATTAAACACGGTAAGTAAAAACTAACAATGTTATAATGTTATTTTAGATTTTGAACGGAGTGATGAATGTATTGATTTAACAATGATATGTTGTTTTTTTTTAATTACGATAATAAAATGTAACTACCCAAAAAATTTTAAAAATCTAATACAAGGTTAAACACGAGTTGAATGTATTATGTTTATTAAATGTATAATAATAATAATTTTTAAAAAAAAATAGTAAAACACACTATATAAGTACCAGTAAAAAAATAAAATAAAATTATGCATAGTCGTTTTGCTACGAAACTGCCCCTTCATTTACAAAATAATCTGCAATTTCGTTTCGTTTCGTTTCTTTTACATTCAATGGCGATCTACGAGGCATATTTCGCATTGGTAATAAAGACATATTGTTATTGTTTTCCAATCTCCAATTTCCTTCAGTTATCTATTCACCAACTTCTCTGTCAAATGTACCATTCGGTGTATAAATGTTTACCGAATTCATACTTTTCCGTAAAAAGTTATGGAGGTGTGCTACAGCCATCACAACAACCTCTGCTTTTTCGGGTTCTAATAGCATAGGTTTACGTAAAACACGAAACACTGAAAATGAAATTCCAAAAGCGTTTACTACTACACGGTGGGCTCTGCATAAGCGATAGTTTAAATTTCTTTTAACTGAACCTTTTGGATGTAAACCCGAATACACTTACATGACATGTTCATTCAGCGGAAATGCTCTATCACCAAGTACAAAATAGGGCACGGATATTTCTCTTCCTGGTAATGGTATTGGGGCTGGATTATTCAACAAGCGATTTTCCATTTTTTTATGAAACTCACAATTTTTGAAAACTCCACCATCCGAAATTCTACCCTGACATCCGGCATTTACGTATATGAAGTTATAGTTGGAATCAACGAGTGCAAATAAAACAATGCTAGAATTCCTTTAGTAATTATAATACTCGGTTCCACTATGAAATGGAGCTTGTAAGACTACATGTTATCCGTCCAAAACAATAGGGAAAATTCCAATGATCTTCGTACCCTTGTGAAACTAACCAGCCTTCAGATGTCGTAGGAATCTAAAATTTTTAAATAATAATATATTATATTTTTTTTAAATTATCACTCTATTACAGAAAATATTAACAACTTAAATTTTATTTTTCAAATTTTTTAATGTTTAAACGATATTTTTCTATATTGTTTCCAAATAACGTTTTTGATAATTTCGTTTTTTTTATATTCTTATAAGTTATTATATAGTACCGCGCATTATAGGTAGATACAAAAAATAAAATAGTTAAAATTAATTGTCCTTAATAGTTAATAGGTAATTTAATTTTAATTATAATTTAGAAAATTTAGAAAAGTTAAAATTTCAAATTAGAATGTTTTTTAATTTTATAAGTGCATAGGTAAAGTGAAACACTATTTCTAGAGTAAAAAATAAAAATAATCCTGAAGTTGAACATACATTTGTACAATATAAAATACATCTAAACATTAAAATTAAAAATTTTCTCTTACGCATTGAAACAAAAATACTAAATAGTAAATACTAAGTACAAAATAAAGATAAACACTGATAAAAAATAAAATAAAACAAGCTTTTTTTTATATAATAAATAATAATATTAATATTTAATAACATTAAGTTATAACCAAAAATGACATTTTCTGATAAACTATAACTTAATGTTTATCATTCATTTTGTAAATCTAACAATTTTTATTTTTTTTTTTAATTATAACAAAAATATAATTCATATATCTTTTTTTCGTGATATAATTTATTTTTGTCTTCGTTTTTGATTTTTTTATAATATTATTTTCGTTTTTTGGGATTTTTCGTTATCGTTTTATTAATTGTTTTCATTTTTGATTTTGTTTTGTTTAATCCCTGATTTATTAACATTAAGTAAATAATAAAAATATAACTTAAATACATATTTTAGGTGAGCTATTTCTATAACGTTTAATTCTTAAAAATAAATAAGTATAACATTTCAAAAACAGTTAATTTATTATGTTCTTAAAACATTTTAAGTATAATATTTCAAATATGTTTTATTCATAACTTCTCAAAACATAAAAATTGCAGATAGTTGTTGAACTCCAATTAAAATATTGATATAAACTTATAATATTGCTATCAAAATGTTGTTTTAACATTCTTAAAATATACATTTTTTACCTAGGTTTATAATATTTACAAGTATTTAATTTTATGTACATTTCAGTTCGTCGAAGAACAAATAGTTGACGCCGAAAATTAAAATAAAGAATCCGAAGACTGTAATATAGCATTATAGTCAATTGAAAGTCAAAACGATTTGGCTATTTTCAATGTTCGAACTCATCAAAAAAAAAAAAAAACAGAGGAAGATATTATGCTTGACCAAGCATTTTCCATTTTAACTTCTGCGGCTAAACCTATAGAAGAAACATAATGTAGTGTGTACGGAAAGTACATTGCAACAAAATTACAAAGTTTTCCCCCCTCAAACAAGAAATGCTGTACAACATGAATTTAGTAATATAATTTTTAAAGCGTCTAAATGATTTTATGAATATAATAATTATGCTAATACTAATAATATGAATTATATATCAAACTACAATCCTAGCCCTATACCTTCTACTTACATTCTAAGTCCTTCGCCTTCTACGTACAATCTGAGTCCTTCGCTTCCTATTTACAATACTTACCCTTCCCCCACTCCTACTGCCTATGATCTTAGTTCTTATAATAATTCATCTTTCAATTAATATTAAAATGAAATACGATTTTAAGCAGTATAAGGTTATTATTATTATTATTTTTTATAATATTTTATTGTTTTATTATCATTATAATTATTCTTCTTATTATTATTATTATGAAGCAAAGACGACATTAGTATTTTATTTTAAAAATACAATTTTGTTTTTTTATTTTACATTACTATCAATACTATTTTTATTTTTATTATTAATGATACGAATAAAAATTAAACAGGAAAAAGTGATTTATATTTGATTTGTTTTTAAATTATGTTCAAAACCTTAAAACGTTTCAAAATGTTTATATAACATATATACCTGTATATTTTCTTTTAACGCTTCCACAATTGCTTGACATACTTCGGGAACAATCTATCCAATAACTTGTTTTGACATTTTAAAAAGGTATTGCAAACTTTGATAGGATTCACCAGTTGCCAAAAGTCGTAACGTAACTGCTAACTTTTCTTGCACAGGAATGGCTTTTCGGAAATTTGTATTTTGTTTTGAAATTTTTGGACCGATCAAATGTATTAAATATTCAAAATCAATAGACGACATTCTAATAAAATTTCTGTACTGTCCACTTATTTCCTGTGGCTGAAGACAATTTAATAAATCTGATCCATTACATGTGTCCCTAGCCTTCATTAAATTTGTTTGCACCATCTTCTTTCGTTTTTTTTTTTTATTTTTTTTTTTAAATAGAATGAATTAAAATAAATGATGCGTTAGTGACTTGTAATTTAGTAGACATTGCACACAATGTGAACTCGAGAACAAATTTTGAATAACTGATGGATAGACCAGCGAACAACCGATACAGAATAATGCTCGACCCTAAACGTACACACTGGTCGTTGTAACATTGTAACATTCAAACGAGCACGAAACTTTGTTACATGACGACGTTACATTACACCTAAATGCTCCGGTATGTACCCACCTTTATATTGTTATAACTCATCAAGTCAATATACCTATATAATATTATCAATTATGCTTCCGTATTCCTTAGAGAATCTATTACCGAAGTAGCTATATGTTTAAAACTTTAAGCTTCAACTATTCAGTTCTTACAAAAAAAAAAAAATTTCTTAAAATCTTAATGTAGACGTAATTTTCACGGGGAACGCATAACACATTGTAATTTTCATAGAGCGCATCGTGCATCTGTTTGGTCGCCCGGTGGGCCAATACGGGCCTGGGTACTCGTTAATACTTAAGAAATATCTAGATATTTAATACACTAACAAAATAAAAATGATGATCGATACTCGATGAAACGATAAACCATATAATTTAACTACACATTTTATAAATTCCCAATGATTGTTCAGTTATATTCTGTATCAAGTATTCTAGTACCTAATACAGTAATATAAAAGTATCTATATTGGAATTTGGAAGTAGTTAGGAAATAGGATAAAATGAGATTTCTTCAGCGCGCAAGTTAATTGTATTATTTTCTTTTATTATCAAAAACTTTTATATTATGATAATTAAATTGATTATTTTATTTATTAATAATAACAATGATACATAGGTACATAGTACATGCGTCTACGTTTACGTCTATTGTCCACCGACAGTCAACACGTCGTTACTCGTTAGGTATAGCAGAACGTATAAATATTTCGTTTTTATTTATATCCACAATATTATTAATAGTAAATAATACTGATAGTAATACACAATACGCCACAAAAGTCAATACAGCTATAATTAATAATATGGAATATTTAAACAAAAATTAACATCATTTTCAAAATATTATATATTATATTAAACGCACTAAAAATATCAATAAAATTCCTTTTCCAAAATGCGTTTATGATCTAAAAACTCAACAGAAAAATACCCCCCAAAAGAATGAAGTTAAACATAAATTTATATTAAATAATTTTATTATAAACTAAATACTGTGTATTCATAAAATAAATAAATATTAAAAGCAAAAATAAATTATGTAAGTACGTTTATAAATATAAAAATGAGTAAAAACTTAAATTTGACAAATTACATTTTATTTCACTATAATATGTATTACACATTTGTACTGTGTTTATTTTATATTTCAATAATTAAAATTTTTAACCATTGTACAAGAAATAAGTCAAAATAGTCTTAAAAAAATTTGTAGTTACAACATGAAGTACTAAAACACATTTGTAACTCAGAAAGACTCGTGTAAGACATTCAAAAAAATATGCAAATATAATAAATTCTGAGCTTTATATGTTTCATAAAAATTATTATTGTAGATATTTTTTAAATTATTCATATTTTTATGCTGAAATTGACAACATTTTTTATGCATCTGGGGTCAATCATAGGTACCCAATTGAGCAAATTATCTTATATTTCCTATTATAATGCGTTGTGCAAAGTTAAATGTAGACGATATTATAATTGTTTTAAACGATGAACTGGAAATATACATTTTTAGTGGCGATGATTCGTATTTTGATAGAACGTGGTTTCAATTTTTACTTCTAAGAATTTGTGAACAAATATAAATAAGTTTTATAAATATTAAATGTAATGTATTTTATTTTATTTAGCGTTATGATTGTTAATTGTTATATGATCATTATTCAGAATCTGTCAATTTACACACTTCTTGAAATTGTAGAAAAAATGAATGATGAATTTGTGAATATAAAAGTAGAAAAAGAATATTATATAGTCTATATAATATAGAACGTATATAAAGTTTATTTGTGTAAACAAACTGTGTAATAAACAACTGTTTCTGAATGTTTCATACAAAATAATATGTTTATAACTTTATTTTTTCTTACTAATAACTAATTAGTTATAACTATGTTAAAAATAAAACTAAAAGAAATGTTTCATAAAAGATGTACCTAACCTAATACCTAACTAATTTTTCATATAAATTTACTTTTTTTACTGTAAATACGAGTAATATCTAGTGTAATGTAATAATAATTTACGAACTGTTATACACAAATCCTTACAAATGAGATTTATTATGTTATGTATAATTGCACCTATTATATATTTATGATTATTGATTATATATTTTATATTTTTATATAATTCATTACATAAAATGCTTTGATATATTAGTGGCAGAATCGTTTAGTTAATTAAATTCTTCGAGGAAAGAACAAAAACTTTGGATTTGTCCTTTACTTAGTATTTCTAGTTGTAGTAGGTATTTGAATAGTTTTACTAACATCAAACAGTTTTTAATATTGTTTTTGTCCAGTAAGTTTTAAATTTTGATTTGGTTACATGCAAAATAATATTTGTTGTTAAAAATTAATTAAATTTTTTTTTTTTAAGACTAAGAATGGCATTAATAGGATTACCTATATGATTTATATGAGTGCAAATGTAATCTGGTTAAGGACTAAGGGTTTCATGAACATAAATTAATTCTTAATTAAGGCAACTTCAGATGGTTTACATCCAAGCTTACAATCAGCCATTTATTTTATTTATTTATTAAACAAATGTATATGTAATTGTATTTATGTTCTAATTGGTAAACTGAACAAAGACTATTTTGAATTAAATTACTTATATGTATATTATGTATATTTTATAAGCTCTAATTTTTTTTTTAAATTATATTCTTATTCTTAAGTATTTTAATAATGTTTTGGAATTAGATAGGTAGTGATTTGGACCTAATAATCATCCTGCCACCCCAATGTCTCCAAATTTTGAGGACTTACTTTTGAGGTTCAAGCTGCAAGTTCTTAAAATATATTTGAGGATACATTTGAAGTTTTAAAAAAAAATAAGTTTAATTTATAATTTTCATGTACTGACTATAAATCTCAGTTTATGATTAATTTATTAATTTATTATACAACTATGAGAATGTGTTAGTACACCTACATGTATTATAAATCAAGAATTAAAAAAAAAATAATAAATCAAAATTAATTGTAATTTAATTGTATGGCTAAGTGACAAGAGTTTACATTTTCTAATTTACTTCTTTTAATCTTAAATTGTCACTCTTAACGACTACTTTTACCTTTGACCTATATATGATATATTTTTAATCCTACTAGTGACAAAGAAATAACTTCTAACATCTTTCAAATTTGAATCATGGTAATATAATAACTATTATTTATAATGTGGAGACTAATTTTTAATACAGGTTAGTGTGTACAGCAAATACTGTAAAATATAAATTTATAGTACTTAAAGTACCTACTTGTTAATTGCTATTTTGCTATATGATAAAATACTTCAGAGTTATGCAATTAATCCTATTTCAAAAATTTCACACAAGGAGAGCTAATTTAAAGTTCATCTATCATGTTATAATTATTATACAGTCCATTTTATCAATTTCATTTAATTGCGAAACCAGAATATCTTCAACCATGGTCACTAGTGACACCCAGATTAAACTATACAAAAGTAATAAATTATTGCACTAGTGTCATCCAGCTATGGTATTACAGATCAGTCATATATTAATAATAACTAAAAAAAATAATTTAATAATTTATTTATAACTATAATAATGTAAAAATATTATAATTTTGATAAATTTTATATTATAATACATGTATACTCAAATATGAGATAATATTAGGTCTGTTATAAACATTATAAAAATATTAGTTTATTAATAGTAAGCCACTATGTAGTCTTTTATGTGCTAGTTCAAGAACTCTAATTTTATGTAATTATAATATAATAATAATAGTAAAATATTTAGGTTGCACAGAATAATAAATAGTAGTATGTTAATAACCTAATAGGCTAACCTAGCAGTCCCCACTATGCGGCCCGCGCTAAAATTAAATTGTACATTCTAAAATCTGAAATTCTATAAACAGTGAATAAAATGAATGTCGCTTTTTATTTTTAATTTTTTATATTTTTAATTATTATCATTAAAAATGTATGCAGCCCGCAAGTAATTTTCAAAAATTACATTTTGTCCTTTCTAAAATCCTAGTGAAGACCGCTGGGCTAACCTAACCTGTAATGACACCCGTAGGCATGAATCTTGTATTTTTCATGTGAAGTGAGATGAGTTAGGCATTATTTATTCTGAAGAAATCTAATATAATTATTGTTTGGTATTAGTAAATCCATGTGTTGGTTTGAGTGGATTAAAACTGTAATAAATTGTTTGTTTAGAAACTTTGTGGTATATGATTAAATATTTTTGGTGATTAAAATATTGAATTTTCTTTTTTTAAAGTTATATTCTTTAATCATTAATTATTTTACATTTTTAGAAAAATGCTTATTTTTAGGCATTGACCTCGCTCAGATTTGTTTCATTATGTTATCTACAATTTTTTACCCCGCAATCTGTAGATTGTAGGTGTCATCTGGGCATCTGGGCATTATTACATTAATAAACTATTTTTCGTGTCTTCAAAAAACTGTTCAAAAAGATTCTTTGATGCATTAAGTGAACCACTCTTTAATCAACTGCCGTTCCAATAAGTTAGTGGCACCACGTGTTTTTATGCCATATTTTACTTTGACACATCTCCACGTAGACTCTATAGATTGGATATTGGCCCCTGTTTCTAGTTCAATGAAGTGGAGCTGGTGGTTTACAGTTTTATGCACATAGCCATGGTTACTAGCTATGATATGTGTAAAATGTAGGCTGTAGAGTATTGATGTTTATAATTATACGGTTATACCTGCAATATCAGTCTCCGTACAATGTAGACATCACCCGAAAGGTAGATAACAAATAACGCGATCAAAGTATAGGTAGATAGCATACAACATGAGTTCCAAATTATTTTTGCTTTTCTACCCATACATTATTTGGCTTTTTTCTCTTTTATTTATTTATTAATTTTTAGTGATTAATTATCAATTAATAATATTAGTTTTATATATATTTAAGGTATAAATTGATGAACTCTTGGAAAAATGATGCACTGTCAATGTTTCATTTAAAGTTATTTTTAATGGATTTGGATATACTTTATTATCACTGCAAGATATATTAATTGAATATTCCATTAAGTTAATCCAGATTTTATCAAAGTAGGTATAAAAAGAAATCTGTTTTTGATGGGTAAATCTAAGGTTTTTTCTCAATAAATACTTTTATTCATATTTGAATTACTTTTTATTATTATTAATACTTATTACTTTAAAATTCAAACCTTAGTTATTATAGTACTTACTTAAATTATTATTTTTTTAATTGGATTAACATTTTTTCATTTCATAACCTTCTGGGATACCTATATACTCCATTGGCAATAAATCTTGATTTTATTTTTTTTAACCTACATTCCCTAACAGATTTTATAAATGATAAAATTGATTTATTTTTTTAAGAAATTCATTGTATGAATACATTATTGAAATTAATTATCTCTAAACTATTACATTATTTAAAACAATAAAAATGTACGAACGATTTTAAACATAAACAGCCATAAAAATGGAAGTTATTCATTGTCTTTAGAAAAAAATTGAACATGCGTTATTTAGCCAATTTGAATGCCAATCAATTTCTTTGCAAAATCTATTTTGTGTTTTTCAAATATGCAAAAGGAAGGTTTAAAACCATGTCATAATGTGCAATGCAAGTTGCAGTTGATTTTCATTGGAGAATACCAGACTATTTTTGTTGTGTTGAACTAATTCTTTTAGCTGAAACAAATAAACATTTCTTAAAATCTTAAAAAAATTGGTTACATTTATTGCTGAAAAGCTATAATTTTCTATCAATGAAATATTTATTACCTTTTAAAATTATATGCATAAACATATAAGCAAACACTGTATATATTGACCACTTGCATGGGCATATTTAAACTGCTCGAGGGGGTAAGTAAAAACACACTGAAATTATTCAGAAAATATATTATACAATACAAAAAATAATTTATCTTATTGTAATAATCCTTCAATTTTACCTCAAAGAAGTGGATATCCATTATTCTCAAGTCAAGGTGTAATAATTGAAACTTTTTTACACTTGTTAACCTTGTTAACCTCGCTCAGTGATAACAAATGCATTTTGAATAAATACTATCACTTTCATCATATTCTAAAACATTTAATATACATTAATATAATACAGTGACCTAATTATCTCTTAAGCTAAAATATTAAGATTTAAACATACATATACAACAAAATATTTCTCAATAATCATCCAAAATCACTTTCATAGATAGCAAAATAAACAAATTTGTAATTGTTAAGAAAAACAATGTATTAAACATAATGATACATTTGATTGATTATAAAAAGTCAGTAATATATGTAGATAATATATATACTTTGAGGAGCTTTCAATAGAATTGAAAAATCTTTATCTGGGTACCAGCTAGTACTAGACACAAGAAGACTAGTTCGGTCAGATTTTAATAACACCTCTTCAGATTCTAATATTTCAGTAAAATTGTTTAAATAATTTTTTTCTAGTAAACAATATTTTTTTGTTGATATTATTGTTTTAAATTGTGGCCCTGAACAATCATATAAAGTAGCTCTGAAGTAGGTATACATTCCTAGGTATATCATACATAATATGTTAATAAATTTAAAAATAAAAATACTGTAACTGATAAAAAAAACTAACTCAATAATCCATTTTGTACATAGGTCTTTTTTCATTCCTTTAGTAATACATACAATACAATCAGCTAGTCTGCCAAAAAAAATGTTTGTAGGAAAGTTGACCAGAGGAGCATTAAAACTTAATCAAGGCAAGTATTGAGTATGCATAATCATGCTAGTAATTTTGCATTGGCAAGCAGACACAATAAAACCAACATACAGTGAATGTTGAAATTCAGGTTTATTTTGAACTAGAACTATATCAGATTTGCGTTCTCTCTATAACAGTGTTAGTGTTTGCCATACAATTTTGAACAGAATGCTATCATCTGTGGAACACAAATAAAACTTAAAGTAATGTCGTCTCAATCAAATATAGCCCACACAAGAAGTTACTATATGTATGAATAATGACTATACAAGGGTAAGAGGGGTGGGTAGAAACCATGAATGAAGTCAAGATCAATTGATTTTCTGTAAGAAAATTTATCGACTGAAATCTTATAAAATATTAGGGTATTTACAATAGTAACAGGAGGGCATCAAATAACATAAAGTAAAGTAGACAATACTCACATTCGTTGAATAGAAACGGTTTTTGGACATCGTTTATCATAGTGTTCTCCTTCAGGTAGTTCAGTAAGGGCTTGTCAATGTATCTAATAATGTCAATGTCGAAACTTAGGTAGATCAAAGACTGCGCGTTATAGTGCATCTTTAGGCTTCGGCCTATGTCTCCCAAGACCACCACGCAGAGATTCTTCATTTCAATGTATCTAGCAAAATTGTTAACGGTTATGACGGTTGCATGTGCGCGAACCCGACGGATATTCGAAACTAAAGGATTTTGAGATATCCGTAAACTTACTTTTTGAAATCGTGATAGTTGATAAATTTTGTTGCATGCGACGGGATTCAACGTTGTTACTTATTACTCGTTAGATCCTTACGTAAGTACTGCGTAGCCGCCAGCCGAGAATTTGCACTTTAACAGTGATCATGCGATCAGTACGATCTTCAGTTATCACTTATCATTTCATATCCACGGATAAGATAACGATGTCGGTGTTATCTATGTTGTTATCCCGAAAATATACAGTTCATTATGATATTTAGGTATTGCGTTTAAGAGACGAACCACGAGCGTTTCATACTGTCATATCTAGATCATATCATTGAGTACAGTATATATTATGTGCAAATAATCGATGATCATTTATATTCTATATTATTATCTAAAGTCACGACTTGTAAGACGGAGAGTGAAGATAACAAATACGGATATAGAATCCTCTTAACTTTTAAGTACCTATATCGTAAAATGATTTTTCACTACTCCGCAGGTCTAAACTTTAAATAATATACTTATATAAGATATACCTAAAAAATAAATTTTAAATTTAATTTTTTTAATTGAAATACTCTGAAAAATATTAAGCTTTAGAATACGAAATTAAAAGGGATGGGCAAGTGGGTATCGCTTTGCTGTATAGTAGAGAATAGAGATTGAGAGTAGGTTACTATAATGGATGTGTTAAATTTGAACGCAATGACAAGTATCATTGTATATGAAAAACGATTCTGAACGGAGATAATTTGTCAGTCTAGGACAATTAGTGGGTTATATTATATTATTAGGTACCTATATTTAAATTGTAATATATCGTTATTTTACGCGATTTCGTAAAAAATTAAATTTCATACGTTATTTTTTTTACAGTTATTTGAAGACAAAGTTATGGAGAACCTTGTAATGGGATTTTTAATCTTAGATATAAATCATAAAAATGTTATAAATTTTCAACTTCAAAATTCCTTGTAAATTTTTACGATTTTGATATATTTTGTAAGTATTTAAGCTTTAAATGATTATAAACAAAAGTGACAAACGATTTTTGATTTTTTTTTTACTATGATAAGTATAACTTATAATAAACCTTGTATTCAATTTTAAAAATTTTTGGAAAGACAAATTTTTAAAAAAAAAAAAAATTTAGAAAAATCGAAAATTTTAATTGTCTATAAATAGTTTTAAAAAGTCAAAATATTTTGAAAATTATTAACGCTAATATAAAAATTTAGTGAAAATTGCAAGTATTTACAATGATTCGTAATTTGTTTTTGAATTACAGCAAAATAAAAAAAATGATTCTGTCAAAAACTGGTTATGCCTAAAAATTCCCATTTTTCCGTTACTTATTTAGGGTTTTTTCTTAACGCTTTTGAAAACTACTGAACATTTTTAACTTTTGACCTCCCCAAAGTACCAACTAGATTCATTTTTCTTTTCAAAGAGGGGCTGAAGTAAAAAATTAAAGCACTATTACTACTCTAAAACATGATGACAGACACACAAATAAAAAATAATAATAAAAAAAAAATACATCACTCCGTTCAGAATATAAAATAGTAAATATGTACATCATTTTTTTTCCAAAAATGTTATATAGTCACAACTTACTTTTTTTATGAACATGGAATCAAAAATACAATGTGCTAAGTAATAGAATGTTTACCACTAAAAAAATCTGTAACACAGCTGAAATGTTCATTAAATTCAATTCAAAATACTATATTATTATTATAGGTACTTATGATAGTATATTTTTGAGTGAAAAATTAAAAACTAATCAATAATAATATGTGTGGCTAATAGACAATAATTGCTTTGTATATTATATTTCATATAGTCCATATATACATATAGTTTTTGGTAATCGTATACGTTTCCAAAATCCCACCCTAATCCATATAATTTGAATAAGAATTTGCAAAATAATTTGAAGAGGCCGTAGAAACGTTTCTTAGTTCTAAAATAAATAAATATTTTTTTGAAACTTTTGATGCGAATATTTAGTGCATTATCTGTATGAATTTATACGTCCACTCCTAAAATTTTCGCTAAATATCTTTCCATCGTAATACATGATTTACACATTTGAGATTACCTCAGCCCTTTCATAAACTAAAAATAACTTTTGCAAAACTTTTTTGTGCAACTATTAAATATGTAATTAATGTGAATTTATTTGTTTGGTATCTGGTTGAGGATAAGGTTCGTGGGAATCAGAATTTCCTGTATATATTACAATCAAATGGTAGTCATAAAAATTCATACAAATTGCATACTAAGTATGCACATAAAAAGTTATTTTAAGTTTTTGGGAGGACTGAAAAAACGCCGAATATGTAAAAAAAATATTTTTTTTTCTGGGAGGGCTGAAGAAAAGTTTTTATTTTTTAAATTATGGAGTTAAACTTTATAATCTATAGGATATATAGAATTCACTAACATGTAGGATTCCTTTACCTTTATAAAGTATTAAGTCGTAGTTTTATTTGTTGAGACAAAAATAATACAAATAAAATAAAACCTATTTTATAAAATATTTTAAAATATTTTAAATTTCTGTTTATTACAATATAAATTTATGATAGTTGCATATTATGTGCTATATGCTTATATATTCATTATTTTTAAATGTTTTCAAAAATCTCAAAATGTCTACGTATTGGAGCCGGACTGGTGAAAAGGTAAAAAAATGAAACTGCGGATTTTGCGTGTTAATTTTCAGAAAATTCTAAATTTAGTCGTATATATTAATACATATATTACATATATTTATTACATCTATATTAATTACGTGCTGAATATTCGTGTGAAAATAGTCAAATTTTCTTAATGGACTAATGTATACATTCATTTTTTTGTTATGACCACTACTAAACTGAAATGTATGATCTATCAAGTCTGACTTTTCTCATAAAGAAACTAATCACGTTTAAGTACCAATGGTATAATTGATTTTATATATATATAGTGTTTATGACGTTTATGTATTTACACATGACTAGCTAGAGAACTGTGACTTAAGATTACAGTTTAGTTCTAAAGATATCTCTTCAACATCATCACTGACGTTATTACGTATACACTATCTCTATTTTCTGACGTTTCTTTAGTGGTACAGCGTAGTTGAGCTTACGAGATAAAATGTTTTTTTTATTTAGTGAGTGCGAAATATAAGCCCCCGAAAGTCACAATATGTACCTTTATATAAAATGTATTGTCGAATAGATGTAATGATAACATTGATTACTTAAAAACCTAACCTATCTGGATGTGTTGTGCAGCCATGCAGGGAGTGCGACTAGTGCGAGTATTAGCTGTGGTTGTACTGGCAGTTGAGCAGCTTTCTCTTCCGTCTGATATAGTTTAAATATAATATGCCGGATAAACTTACGAAAAAATAAAACATTAATTATCCCGGTGAGCCGTTTCGTAGTGTAATCGACTATACCTTATAATATGAGTTGTGGTTTTTAGTTTATAATATTATGTTTAAGAGATCTGATGTTATAGTGATTATATTGAGTAGGTATGCGATTTAAGAATGTAGATACTTATGAATAAGTCTACCTAAATTTCGTATAACCAAATCAACCTAATCTTTGGATGGAACTTATTATTGACACATAATTGGTAAATGAAAAATTTATAAGGGACCTCGTTTTACATTTTCAAATATTTTTAACCAGCAAGCATTTTCTTATAGGCATTAAAATATTGTCTTATAATCTTAAAAACCTAGTTTTTTTTCAAATTTCAAACATCTATAAATGGCTCAAAGCGATACAACATATTTTAAAAATTATATTATGTATAGAAAATGTAGGAAATCATAATATAAATACTTAGTGGAAATTTAAAGATTCTACGACTATTCGTTTTTTAATTAAATAAAAAAAAAACAAAATCGAATTTGACGGATTTTAATTAATATTAATAGTAAAATAAATTAGGTACTTTAATATCAATTTAAAATCATAAAATGTACGTAGATACTTAGTAATATAGACCGTTTTTGCTCAGAATCGTTTTTGTATGCAATGATTTATTATTGTATTCAAATTTAACATTTACATTAGAGTGACTTACTCAAAAACAAGCAGAGCGGTTACCTACTTTACCTTTTTTAATTTTAACTTTTGATGGATTATTAAATAGTCGATTGAAAAAAAACTAAGTTATTTCAACAGTCAATTAAACTAGTTAAGTGCTTTAGTTAATTAGAAAACAAAGTTAATAGTTCAGTTAAAAAGTTTTTTAAAAAAATTATCTTTTCAACTAGTTTGTGTTCCCAACCTTTACATTCTATACTGCAGGTACCGTGGTAACGAATTACTCACCAAACAAGAGAGAATTATTATTCGTTTCCATGAAAACATATACCTACTGATATTGTCGTTATACTTTGAACACCTCACAGATTTCGAACAATCACTATGCTTGAAGTGAAAAGTTTTGTCGAATAAAATACAATAATATATTACTTAAAGGTGCACGCACATACACCTACTGCTATATACACACATAGTATACCGAATATAGTTTATTTTAACTTTTCCCTTTATATAATATTGTATATCAGTATATGTCATTATATCCCACGATTCTACGGGAAAACTTGTATAATTTCAAAGGGTTAGGAGGAGGTGAGTACTTTTAGAATAAATTATTTGTTCATGACGTGAAAGTTTCACGTCATCGCATCCATATCAGGTAGAAAAGAGTAGGTGTATAGATATAGGTACTTAATTTAGTTATTTAGTCATTATATATATGTATATATATATAAAATATACATACAAACATTATAAAGTATTAAAGTATAAACACAACGATGTGACGCGGCGGCGGTGAAGTAATTATTATTTCCGTTAACATGAAGTTTTACCGAAATCCGTTGCGTTTAATGGAGTCATCGAACAATTCAGGAATATCTGCTGTCAACTTTTCCGTCGAGTTTATATTTAATTTGATTTCGAGTCACGTGCGTGACTCGTAGGTTCCTCGTACAATATAGGTACCTACCGTATTATATTATATAATATATTATACATACAAACAAATTATAATATCTATTACATTGTTACAATCATATGTGCATTATATAATTGTTAACTGGTTGACTATGTGTATGCGCGTGTGTATATACATTTAAACATTATATACATATAATATAGATGGTAAATAATTATGATTCCAATTTCCCTAATGTATCTATATACACTGTAGTTTACAGGGAGAGAGTAGTTGGACCAGTCGGTGGTCATGTTTTTATCTGTTGTTACTAAATAAAGCTTAATTATTTCTAAAACATGTGATAAAAAAAATGAATAATAAAATCGTTTCGTTTTATAATTTATAAGTTACCTATCACGCACAATTTTACATCAAGAGGACAAAACGTCGGTAACACTGGTATTTGTTGTCTTTGCTTACAAGCTCGTAATATGGCAAATTTACGTTCAGCAGACCTCTTGTAACTTCGTTAGTTTAAAAATTAGAGTGAATCGATTTATTATGAAGCTTGGTGTTAAGAATATAATCTGTGTTTGTGTGTGGGTTTTTACAATAGTTCAATTTTTTAGCAAGTTATGTATATGCATATATAATACAGTGTAAATTAAAAATGCTCATAACTCACTTAATAACTGAACTATTGTAAAAAACCAACACTCAAACATAGCTAATATTCTTACTATCAAGTTTTATAATAGATTGATCCACTTTAATTTTTAAACCAACGGAGCTACAAGTGATCTGCTAAGCGTAAATTTGCCATATTACGCGCTTGTAAGACGGAGATAACAAATTTCAGTGTTATGTACTCTTAATGTATACAAACTAAAAATCATAGTTTATAGTAAGTTAAGTACAAAGTAACTCAAAACCTTTTGAAACCATTATAATTTTATTATGTACAAAGCAATAATTGATGATTTAGATTTTTAGTAATAAATGAATTTAATAATAATTTATGAAATAGCTATTGTCTGTCATTCATATCATACATTTTTCATTAAATAATTATTGATATAAGTAATATGTATTGTTATTATTTTGATTATTATATATATTTTATATTTATAAAAATATTAAATAATAACTTAACATTTATAATAATTTATTATGATACGGCCTAAATAAAAAAGAAGGCTAAAATAAATATATTATAGGCATTAACTGAAACTCAAGTTTATTGTATCCCGAAAAAGTTATTGTACACTACTTGTTGATTTGTGGTCTACTACTCCAGATATTAATCTGAACAAGTAGATTTGTATGTGTTTTAAAATGGTACTATTTGGGAAAATTATCCAGATTTTTGAGATATCATATTAAATAGTTTTTTTTGTCATCTGATGACTGACGTATTGCGAATCAAAATTTTTATTTTCAACAATAAAAATTTGATTATTTATAGAATTTTATATAAAGTACCTATTTGTTTTCTTCTTTTATTAACTTCACTCATAACTTCTGGCGTCTAATACATTTTTAATAAGAGATAAAACATGTAGCTAAGTATCATTTAACAAATTAAAAATATTTGAGTCTAATATTATGTAATTTGTTCCACAAAGAAAAAATTAAATCAAAAATATATAGAGTTATGATTTTTTAATTGATCAAGTCGAAAATTTAAAAAAATTAAAACGGTTATAAGTTAACTGGCAAAAGTAGATTTTTTTAAATTTAATTATTAAAAAAAAGTAATTTTGGTAACTTTTAGTTACTAATTACATACATTTTAACAATAATTTTTTTTAAATTTCTTCAAAATGAAGTAAATAAATATAAATTAAAATTGCTTAAGTAATTTAATTACTGCAACTGAAACCTAACTTGTAGGTTAGGTATATAATATATACATTTGTTTGGACAAATTGACATATGTGGATGACACGTTTCTAATGTTTTTAGGTGTTTTTCTTGGGATAAAGGTCGTTTAAAAGCAACTCAAAATTATCATAAAAAAATTAATTTTATGAAATTTACAATAAATTAAAATGAGAACAATATTTTTATCATTTAAAAATCCATCTTCGTGAAAATTGTGATTTTTGTAATGTTGCGCAAGTCAAAATATATATAATTTCTAATATACTTTATTTATGGGTTTAAATTTTGACATAAACATGAGATGGCATCTGTATGACATCAATAATAATATTATTACACACCTGCGCACATAAACTCATAACTTTTACGAATTTCATTTTTACCTGTATGCGCTTAATTTATTTAGCATTATTTCATGCAATATAAATTTGAATATGGTTTAGTAAAATCCTTTAGGTAAGACCCTTAAAACTTCTGCAATGTCTTATTATTAGGATCTGTCTATGTAAATATAACTATTAGCAGGATCAACTAAGAATAATTATATTAATATGAGCTATTAGGTGTTTTACTTGTTGAGATAATGTATATAAAAGAGAATAATTATTTTGTATAGTATAAAAAAAATTATGAATCTTTTATAATCATAGATAGTATATTTAACAAAAGAGAAATTATGGTACATATAACAATTAACAATATTAATTAGTGAATACATTTTATGCTCAACAATTCATAGAATATCCTTATCCCAAACATTTTAGCTAATTGACAATATATTAATTTTAAAAATACATATTATTTATGACTAATGTTTAGAAATCTTAAAATGACTAACAATGTATAAAATTCTGATCTAATTATTTGCTTCTTTACTTGATTAAAATTTATTTACACAATACAATAAATAAATTGAATATTAGGTATTCGTAATAATTGTTCACTTAATATTAATTTTTTTTTTGTTATATAATTTTTGTGTTTATTATATTGTACGAGTAAGTTTTATTCTTAGATTTTTAGGTTATAATTTATTAATATTATAAATGTAACTCTAATAGTTTATATTATTAACACAAGTATTGTGCTTAAAGGGGGAGATATTAATTGCAATCATTCGATTTTATAGCATATATATTATATTATATTATTTTAATTAAGTATAATAATAACAATACAAATGACTAAATTTTTAAATCTTAAATGTTAATAAAATGACTTAAAGTAGATCATTGACTTCATTAGTACTAACAAAGGATATACTACATAGAATTTAGAAAATTGACTTCGCAAACGAATTTCTAGTATTTGGAATGACCCAGACAGGTCAGATTCTAGAGGATCTGGTCAACTCTATCCTACATCATACCGAGGCCTAAAGTTCGCTCATCAAAGAAACGAGGCAATTGTGCAGTATTTTATAATATATCTAAATACCTACTATTTAAATACAAATTTTATATGAAAAAAAAAAATATTGAATAATAAATAATGTTCGAGGTTTTGGGAAAAACAAGTAACAGCGTAATATTAAATAAAAATTAGAGTATCTATATAAACGGTATGGTTGTTCTGCCCGGTTGTTAGATATAAGTAAGAAGTCGGCAGGGAATGTAAAATGATCTCTTTTTGCATATTATAGAAAAAAAAGAGAACTATTAAAAAATATAAAGTATAATATATATTATTATACATTGTTTATTGCAAAGTTATATATGATCAAACAGATTGACATAAATAATTTGTAAATTAAATTATTATAATAATGAAAATATATACACACAGGACTCACATAAATATTAATCTACATAAGTGTATGTTTTCGGTATCATATATGGGCACACATCGTTAAATGTTCAAGGTGGTCACCCATCTGGAATTTCTACTTGAATATTGTTATATGTACATTGAGTACTACGCACGCATGGTAGCATATTATATTAAATGGACATAATATATATTATCGAGTACCTAAACATATTACACATACTCGTATTATATTGACGTACACGGTATACGCAAATATTAGTTCAATATTTTCAATACGATTTATTATTTAATGATAAAACATTTAAAAACTATTTACATATTATATTATAACTTATATTTGCACTTTTCCAAAAAACTTGAATGATACGTGATTTTTTATTTGTACAATGAAAAATAGTTTCTTTAATAATATGAACTATATAATGTCCACTGCAGTATTTTTAAATCAAAATAAATGTCTTTAAAAAACTTAATAAATGTAAAAATCCAAAAGTTGAAAAAATAACCAACTATAATATCAAAACTTTTAAATTATTTAAATTTAAGTCCATTAAAAATATAAAATAAAATTAGATGAGTGTAAATTTAAAAAAAAAATGTATCCAATTTCGTATAATTGTAGGTATAGAATTATAGTATGTTATTGGTTTAAACTAATACATAACAATGCACGTATATATTATCAATAAAGAATAATCTATTTATACTGTCTTGAAAATATTTATTTTACACATAAACTCGTTAATAATTATTTCTATATTAAAGGCATTTTTTTCTTACTACTATTTTACTCTTTTCTTTCATTTCATTAAATTAGGTTAAAATAAAATAAGTATAATATCAACATTTGATTTGATCCTTCATAATATCATATTATTGATGATTTTTGCTGTGACAATCTATTGTTAGTGTATAACGTATGTATCTAAATGGTAAAGACCTGCAAGGACTAGCCCGGTTCGACCCAATCCTCAAAAAACTTTGTCCGTCTTAAACTGAACCGGGCTGGGCTTTAAAAAAATAAAAAGGACTAGATTGGGCTTTTTTTTTGTAGAACATTTCGGACCGGGCCGGGCTGTACTTAAACCAAGGTAGTGTCGGGATTTTTAAGAATATTTTACATCTCGTCTGGGCATTTTTTGGTTTTTTTTTCGTATTACAAATAATTATTATTTAAAACTAAAATGATAAGTTTACAGTTCGATGTTGAAATAATCACGAATAACGAATATTTAAATATTTTGAACTGGACTGGACCGGGTTTTTTATCAATCAATGTTTTGGACCGGAACGAGCTTTTTAAGAGCTTAGGATAATTTTTGGACGGGGCTTGGGCTTGGAAATATTGTCATCTTTTAATTTTATAATAGATATATTTACTCTAGAACCAAAATTAAGCGAGTTCTACTCAGTCTGCGAAAAACGCGTTTTCTCTGTCGTACGTGTGTAAGATGAAGACAACACATGTGGTTGCGACATTCTTTTAAACTTCGGACCGCAATATCGTAATAATAATAATATCATATCAGAATTTATATAATTAGGTAAATAAAATAATAATTTATGGTACCTATACCTAAGAATAGTTATAATAATAAGGATAATTTATTAAAGACAAAAAAGTAACAGCCAAAACACTATATATTATATTAAAAAGGTTTTAATATTTAGGTATTCTTTTTACTATATCTAATTTTGTTTTGTAACCGTGGATTGCTGGCAGGGATTTGTAGTATTACTCCCTCATGATAAAAGTTGGGCGTACGATTAAATTTAAAAAAATCTTTTTTTTTCATGCAGTAAATAAAATAAAAACCAACGGCTTACTTTATTGTAAAAGTTGGCTAATGCCGTCTTTTGGTATATGTCTTTACTCTTTACATATTACACAACGTATTATACATTGTTAATATATATATATATGGAATTATTTAATAGTTCGTGATATATTTCGTTGCATTACAACCTTTTACACAATGATAACTTACGTTCATTACAATCGTTATTACGATATACATTTTTAATACATCTTTAAAAAACCAATATTGTTTTATTAGTTATTTATATTTAAAGAAAAACAATTAAAATTTGTGTAAAATATGGTGAAATACGAATATGCCCTAAAAAGTAAAATGATAAATTTTTTAAAATAAAATAAAAATAATCCGTAGTCCTGTAGATATCACTCAAAACACGTGATTTTGTACACAAGGAAAAGCGTCCCAAGACACCAGAAAAAAAGAAACTTTATATAAAAATCTTAACCCTTAAGTATTATAATATAGATAGCTGATAATTTTTTAGCTATGGTTCAAATTAAAATATTGTGGGTGGTGATGGTAGTAATTAACAACGGTAGTAATATAATAAAGGTATATAACGTCATAAAGGTATATAAATACCTATATAATATAATTATAAACAAGTCTAGTTGATAAAAAGGATATCCATAAAATCCTAGGTGATGAGAAAATACGGCCAACTAATTTCCAATTCACTCAGAATTTACTGAGTATAGATACTTCCTTGCTAATCTCCACAAATTTCATCTACTGGTTTTGGTTCTATAGATGTATAATAATATTTCTCATCACATTTCTAAATTTCTAATAATCGAGCATTTCTATTGCTTTTCACTTTTATCGATGTACCAATAATGCGTTAATGCGTATAAAGGATAAACAATTTAATATTAACCTCCTTTACCGAAACTTTTAGCTTCAGTGTTTGTGTTTGTAAGATAAACATGAATCGAATTACCAATTAATTATAATATGTATTTGACGTGAATATAAACTTTTATAACACCTCATGAAAATATAAAAGTTGTTTTATGTTTGTTATTAATGTTTCCATCATATCGTAATATCAAACGGTTTAATTACAAATTTGTTCTGTAAAATGTAAATAGATATTATCATCGGTGAGCATACCCCGCGGGCTGTGATGCTCAATTCATGGCAGTCAACTTGTCAAAATGGCTGTGGTAGTGCGGTGTGTAGTTTCGATTAAAATGGTTCATTTAAACGATTTAGTATTATGGCCAACATGGTAGTCATTTTTCAAAATTGTTATTTGTTTCTTTTCTTTCAAATATTTGCATAATAATAATATAATCTCTGTATTAGATTAGACAAATACATATCAATAAATATCAAACGTATAATATTATTTGACAATGTCTACACTATTGGGTAGGTTGGTGCATATATTATTAATAGCACAATAATCGCAGTACGAACAAGAAAATAGATACCATTATCTTTGCAGGTAGCGAGATAATTTGAATATATGACATGTAAACAAAATTTACATTGTATATGAAGTCTGGCGTTTGCAATATAAGAAGGACTACCTAAAAGATGTGTATTGCCATTTGCTATTTACTTAATAATATGTATGATTGTACGATTTGTACAAACCAGTAGATTTTAGTATCAGTTTTTCATTCTAAGCCCTCTACAATATTTCTTTTCATTATATAGAAAACGAAGTATGAATTACCATATATCGACGATACAATTTATGCAACAGGTAAGAGTAACGCTTTATTAATAAAAATAATTTGTTATTATAGAAGTGTTTCTACTAATTACTCGACAATGTTTAAAGTTGAACAATGTTAAAAATAGGTCTTATGGTTTAAAATATATATAATAATTAGACTATACTGTTTATTTTATTTAAACATTTTTTTTTTTTTTTTTTAATTATTAAATGTGTAAATGTGAATAGGTATAATAATAATATAATTATTATTAATTTTCAAATAATCATCATAATCATGGGGGGGAGGGGTGATTTCTAATATTTTTAAAGTCTATTAATTATCATGGACTGCAGTATCCTTAGTAGATATTATAAAGTTAAATTACTTAGAAAATACTCATTTAAATTTCGATTAGAATTACATAAATATTTTCAAAAAGCATCATCTCCTTAATAATTTTTAATAATAAAGGGCGGGCCTCATTTAAAACAAATAACTTTGTATCAAAATGCTCCTTAAATTGCATAAAACAAATCTAAATATATTAAAATATGGTTCATGGGTATACTTAAAAATTCCAAAAATCAGAATATTTTATTACATTTATTATTAAATGGGCAATAAGCATGCTTAGTTATTATCTTTTATATTATATAGTGAGTGTATGTACAAGATTCGAAATTCTCGATTCTCTATGTTCAGTGTCTTATTGCCAAATAAGATTTGTGGTGGTGAAGAGAGAGAGGGTTAATTTGACTTGCAAAGTCATAATAGAGACAACGCTAAAAGTTTTCCAGCTACCGGTGACTTTTAACTGTCCGGACAAGAATATATTTTGCACCCTGCTGTAACACATTCAATTGTGTTCGAGTCCTTAGGTTGGAAATATCGGTGTACCTTTAAATTATAATATACACGTTGATCGATTTGATTGTGTGTACAGTGATTGGTAGGTATATACATACAAATAACACTTTTTGTTTGTTTGGGCAATGGAATATACATTTTCAGGTGACGCTATATATTATTATTATACGTTCGACTGATGCAGTAACAAAGGGCACGGAAATCTTATAAAAATTAAATATAAACGAAAAGGATTTCCCAGAAAAATGCTTCATAACAATTATTTACCGTTTTTAAGCAGATTGTAAACATTGTTCGTTTTTCTTTATAGTTCTGCAACCCCACAGTATACACGCTTTCATTCGATGGTAAACAAAATTCTTTGAATCTTCGTAAAGAGATAAATTCACTACATTGACAGCGGAGACAGTAAATTGTTATTCGATTTGTCTAAAAATAATCATCACATAATATTCTTAAAACAAACATCATTTTATCACAATAAGGTCAACGTCAAACATTGCATTATTAATCTGTACGAATTTTCTATTTTATTTTCAATTAAATAAACCCTTCTTTTAAACAAACAATATTATAAAGATTTAATTTTAAAATATTTATATATTTTTATCTTGGATAAAAGTTTTAATTAAATAACACAGCCAAATGGTTTCTTAATACAAATATACACAGAATTGACTTTAAACGATTCATTTAATAGCGTTCAGAATAAAATAAGTTGTCAATATCGTCCATTATCCAGATTCCAGACTATATATTATTATATTAAGTCACACAGATCTACGATATAAAATAAGGTGAAAAAAACAATAATAATATTATTATATAAAAATGTATACAATTTTTTTTTAATGATTATAATTAAAAATAATAATTATTTTATTTTTTTGATTTTTAATCAAGTAAAGTATAGTAATTGAAATGAAAAAAAAGTGTAAATTTTTAAAACTTCAAGAATTTGTGTTAAATAGGAAAATGATAAAAATGTAACTCAGTTGTAATGAATAGGTGGATAATTAATCAGGCTTTAAGTAACATAAAATATTAATGAGAGAGATCCGATATCACACTCAAGCGTTATAACGATTTGAATCCACAAAAATGTCGGCGTGAATAGTCCTAAAATTTTTATTTTTTTAACTTTTCTCCAAAACTATTGTAGCTAAAAAGTTGGTTGATAGCTCGTTAAAAAGGGATTATCAAGTAGATAAAAAATATGAGATTAAAAATTTTCAATAAAAATGATTTAATTTTTCACAGTTAAAAAAATAATTATTTTT
Organism: Rhopalosiphum nymphaeae; assembly: GCA_036289425.1. Classification (NCBI taxonomy): domain Eukaryota; kingdom Metazoa; phylum Arthropoda; class Insecta; order Hemiptera; family Aphididae; genus Rhopalosiphum; species Rhopalosiphum nymphaeae. Next base: position 7,687,643 of record JAZAQC010000007.1, on the reverse strand, counting down.
CGTTAGATTTTCATTTAGTGTGGTAGATTACCGAAACTGGAGAACGGATTTTGTTATTTAGGGTCTTGTTAGATTCACATTGGCTAGGAGGAGTGCAGTGAAGATTTTCAGAACTTTATCTTTAATCGTTAATTCACTACAAAGCTATAAAGCTGAAAACCATAAAAAACGCCCAATAAAACAGGTTTTAATTTTTTTGAAGCTCTGTAGCGAATTAACTATAAAAGATAAAGTTCTGAAAATCTTCACTACACTTGTCCTTGCCAATGTGAATCTAACAAGACCCCAAACAACAAAATCTGCTCTCCGGTTTCGGAGATCCATCTTACTAAATGAAAATAAAATACATTATACATACATATTGTATATAATACATTTATAAAAATAGAAAATCAAGAAAATTTACATGCCGATCTCTGAATTGGCAAGCGTATTTTTAGTAACAATTATTTCTCGCCTAGAAAGTTTTGCATTTTTTAGGAATTGCTGCAGATCAGATTGGTAATGTTATTTTATTACTGTAATAATACTATGACAATATACACTGGGTAGTATTATTCGTAGATTAAGTTTTATTAAATATAATTATTTTAAACTATTAATGAATAGGTACCAAAATTAAAAACATTTATTGTGAAAAATATTTTAAATAAGAACACGTATAGACAAAATGTGTAACTATCCAAATATAATTAAGGCGTTAAGGCTATATTTTGTAGTTTCGCTACAAATCTACAATATTCAGATATTTGTAAATCATATTTGTTTGAAAATAATTTTTGCCTTTTATATAATGTTAATTAAGTTTGTATCTAAATTTCAATAATTGACGTTTAGATTTGAACTTCAACAAGTAAATTCAAATTTTATACATTAATCAACATATTTTACATCTCTTGATTGAAACCAATATACTATATATTTTTTATGCTAATACAAATACATTTCTATGATTAACAAATATAGTAAATATAATATATAATTATGTAACTACGTTAAGTAGATATTGATATAAATTATACGTTTTAAAAATAAATTATAATATTTCTACCCTTATATTGTCTTATATTTATGTATATAATATATACGAGATGCGTACGTTACAATATGTTTATTATTAATAATCAAAAAATATAGACATAATTTAAGACAAAAAACTGTTTTAGAAAAATAGATTACATTTTTCGTAACAAAAAATATGATTTTACAATTCAGCTCAGAATATTTTTTTTAAATATGATGCGAATTCTTTTTATTTACATTAAGCAATTTAATATTATATAATATATTATAATAATACACCAATTTTAAATGGCAATTAAAATAACAGTGGCTATTTATTGTTCTAAATGCAGACAATTTTACATGTAGACTTGTAGGTAGTTTTTCATCAACCCATGAAGACTGATATTTGGTGATAATAAACATATCATTTTACTATCGTTATTATTCATCACGCATTAATAATTTTTTATGGAAAAATATAATATATTAAATATGTATTATTATTATATAAGTTATAACATATTGTGTTTTAGAATAAAATTTAAAAAACGTATAATTTATAGTTTATTCAGTAAATAATAATAATAACAATATATCTCAATGATTGACATTCTAGGACTCTAGGTGTCAATAGAACACGTACATATTATTACTGTTATAATATTATCTATATCATGGTACCTGGTGAAAAAAATAGATAGGTACAATACATCTGGTACCTATATACCACATAATAATATCATGTGTAAGTATAAATAATAAATATATTGTTAAGTATATCAAGAGCGATAAAACAATAGTGAGATGGGTGGATATCTCGTATGAACTTTTTTTCAATTATTATTGTAAAATTTATAAAATTATTATATCCTATTGATATTTTTATAAAGAAAATAATATGAATAATAATATATTTTTTTATAATCTGATAAAATATTAATATTTACTGTTTGTGGGTTGAGTCATATAAATAAATACTGAACTTATTAAATGTGCTTTGGGCTAAGAAAAATATTTGCTTAAATAAAGTATCAAATAAGTATTTCAAACATAAAATATTTGAACCATCAAGTACACAATATAACTTTTAGGTTTTTTTTTTTATTTTACAGCTAAATTAAAAATATATTTAGAAATTAGAATTTTAATTTATGTCTTTATTAATAGATATTCTAGAGTTATCTCAACGGCTTCAATAGCTTTTCATCATAGGGATTAAACGATTTACCAATTTCGGTAGATAATCACCAGATACAGATGTTGCGTATTAAATAATTTTAATTTTATGTTATTAATTGTAGTAATTGATCTAAAATTGTTAAATAATTATGTTTTTAATGATTATAGTATATGTTAAAAAATCAGCGTCGTCCCTCTCAATGGTTAATGGTAAATTAATTTTACCGCCTCTGATCTATATTATTATGTATGATTATGGGCACGCGTGTATTACCTATATTATTTTTAAATAATTTCGTATGAACCGCGCACACGACAGGTTAGTTTGAAAGAGAAGAAAAAAAATATCACAACACTACAACGTCTGTCTGTATGTACACAGTGTTCGCCTACTCCATCCTCCCCACCACCGCCACCACCCCCACTCACTAATAAGCACGGCGTTATCGCGGATGCGATGATCTATTTTTACACTCGCCTAAACTCCGTCCGTCCCTGCTGACGACGAGTCGTCCGTGTCCGCTCAGTCTCGCGCATTCGCTTTTCTTCGACTGTTACAACTGTACCGTACCGGCCACACAGTGAAGTAGGCACGACGGTCATAGTTGGTTATTATTGTTATTTTTTTTTCCACCAAATATTTTAATAATATTTTTTCATTATCGCCAAGACAATAAATCTCGTTTTTCGGTTTTTTTTTATCTATCAAATAATAAATAATCCATTTCAAGCAAGAGATGGCTCATTTTCGAAAAACCAAAAAAGATCACAACAAAGCGTTCATCATTCTCAGAAAGGTAAGTGCGTTTTAATTCACTTGTATTTGATAGATTTTTATGGGTGCAATTATTTTTTCTAATTTCGATTTTATTACTACCTAGGGTAGCAACTGGCTAGGCCTAACCATACTATTTTTTATATTACTCATAAAATCGAAGCATAATTATTAAATATTATTATTTATTAACGTGCATTATAGTCCGTATTATTTAAAAATTGTAATTTCTTCCATTGTCGGATAATAAAACCATAGTTTTGATTTCTGCTAGTAATAACTTTTAAATTATTATCAACCAAGCTGTGAAAAATACCAATTTTACACAAATCGTATGTATTTTTTCATATGTAAACACATAGGTATCCAATACATTTTTTTAACAAACAAACCATATTATATAATAGTATAGTATATATAATATAAATCAATATAGAATAATCTAAAAAAATATGTATATTGACAATATTATGTATTATTTTGATAATAGTTTAATGTAACGATGTGTCAACTTAAATTTTTATTCAAAATAAAATATACCTATATTACAATTAATTATATATTATTATATTATTATATTATTTATTATATTCAATACAATACAATTTACAAAGATTTAAAGTAAAAAAATACGAATGTCTAGTATACTATGTATTTGTATAAATAGTATAGTAAATTAATAAATATTAATGAAAAATAAATAATAGAAAATGTATGAAAAAATATAAAGAAAATGCGTCTAGCATTTTTATTCTACAAAATCAATTCAAATTTACTACACTAATATCTAATTCTAAATCACATATTAATCATATTATTATAATGTTAACATTCTTTTTTCGTTGTTAGTTATTAATCATTTCATTATCAATTATTATTTAAGTTATAAACATACACATTATTATGATTTGGTTATGTGTATAATATTTAAAGTTATATTATATGGATTTTTATTTTTTTGACGTTCCTTATTATAGCCGTTATAGGTTATGTGTTTTTATAATACATAATATACTTAATACATACAGAATATTTAACGTAAAAATAAATATAAAAACATACAACTTTGTTTTTATACCTTTATATGGAAGTATAAAATAGGTAACGTTTTTCTAAAACCAAGGGAAAATAGGTATTTCAAATTATATTTAATACATTTATATTTTGTTATTCCTAGAATTTTATAACGCATACTGATACTGTTTTATGTATATTAGTAATAGATGTGGCATCTTCCTGAAAAATTAACCATATTTTCACAGATTGTTAAAAATTCGAATTTTGATGCAATCAATCCCATATTTCCGAAAAAATCAGTCAAACCTTAGAACTTAATCTTCATAATATAATGAACTTATTTATATATTTTAAAAAATCTGAATTTTATAATTTGATATAAATTTAATGAAATATCTATAAATGTACTATATACTATAATGGCCTAGTCGCTAATGTATCTAAGATCAATAAGAAAAAAAAATATATATTTTTGACAAAAATACCACCGTAGGTAATTTTTTCAGTCCTTTCACATCAATACAAAACCTATTCTGGACAACCATAAAATGCATTTAAATTATGATACATTGTATACAAGTATGATATATACACACTATGTCCCAAAAAAATAACGTCTAGATGACTTTCATGAATCTAAATGATTATATGTCTTAGATATACTTTATTATTTTACTTTTCAACAACGGATGATTAAAGCCAATTTTATAATAAATGTTAAGACCCCCTGCAACCTCTATAATTGAATGTTTTCGTTATTGTATTTTTTCGTACTATGTTTCGTAGCTTTCGATCAAATTTAATGGTACACTTAGGTTAATAATAATATATAAATATAAAACATGTCTGAAGTATGAAAAAAAACCAACAGAAAAGTGTATTTCCATCAATAAACTTAAATACTTTATTTCATAATCTATCTTAATACATTATTATATCATAAGCCATTAAAATATTAAAGCAATTATGATTTCTTGTCAACCGAAAAGACATACCTAATTTTATGCATACTCTCCTTAAAATATTTTAAAATTTAATATCTTGAAAACTTCGGTCATGCATTTTTATAAGTAATAATGAACACTCATATAAAATCTAAATCGATGATAGTATTTAATATTTATATTGAATATATATATTTTACACATATAATTTAAAATAGATTTTTTAGCATTAAGAAATTTTAATTCTATAAAATATTTTCCATTGCAATTTTCCAATAAACTTTAATAAACGCTGAAAAATTGGTTATGTATTTTGGCAGTATTCTGTGCCTTATAATTACTTGATACCTAATTATATTTTATTGTAGACTGTGATTGTTGATGCTTGTATGCATTTATCTTTAGATAAACTATAAAGTTCAGAGTATGAAAAAATGCACTTTTAATATTTTTACAGTAAATTATATAGTGAAGCTAAATTATTTATTTGAGTTCAAAAATAAGAATTTATTTTTATCAAGAATATTTTTGTGTGTATTTTATGGAAAATATTTCTAAAGAGTATGATCGTTTATTCTTCAATATAATTTAAAAACGACTTCAGCGCCACTGGCAAATTGGTATACATAACAAAAAAAAAAAAAAAACCAATTTTTACAAAATGTTATTTACCTTTAGGCTTTAATAACTTTTATCATTTTTTCCTTGATAAATGTGTATAATGATAAAATAATAAAAGACCAATAAAAAAGAACATAATTATTTAAAACAAATTTAGTCACAAATCATCATTTTTAAACAGATAGTAAATTCTAAAATCTTCACAATTATGATAATATATGTAATACATTTTCTTGATTCAATATCTTCAAGTTAATATTTAGTAGTAGTATATATATATATATATATATATTATCAAATTTTAATAGATTATAAATCTCAAAAAAAAAATCTAATGGTAATAATATATATTTTATGTTATCCTTTTGAATTAATTATCCTTTAGGACATTGAAAAGTAAATAAAAATTGTATTTGTTAATAATGTAATGACATCTATTATATTTGTATTATAAAAGCATTAAATATAATATTTTCCAATATGTAAATTGTGCACATGGAAACATAATAGGTACGTGGGCGATGACTTTTTTTTATAAAAAACATCTCTTTTTATCAAATACTGTTACATTTCTGGAAAATTCTTTGAAATATGTTTTTCTTTGGGTTGCTTATAAAACGTATTATATTGCCTACAATAATGTATATTATAATATATTTAAAATGCTGGGTTTGTGATGCACTAAAAAGTAAAAAGCAATAAAAAAATATTTTAAATAAATTCCAATAAAAAATTATGGTCTATTAAAGATACAGAGTTCAAAGTTAAACTCTAACTTTATGTGCTATCTAATATAATATCTGATATTCAATTATGATCAAAATTAAAATTTCAGAAACTGTATTACATAGATCTAAAGATAAAAAAGTAATATCATATAAGTCATCAATCATGCCGATATAGTTCAATATCATAATTTAAGAATAAGTTCTATGTCCAAAATAACGAAATATATTATTTCAATACCATACATCAAACAAATTATCAACTATGATTCTATCGTTAGTATTAAATTATACTAACATATGAGTTTTACAGTTTTTATAGATATTCATATTTAAAAAAAAAATTATAATAAAAAGAGCTAAGACTAAAATTGTCACCTTTTAAAATACAAACTAAATTCAATTTTCTAAGTAACCTTTATCAAAGTTAATAATGATTAGAGAATTTTTTCTTTAAGTACTTTAACACAAAAATAAAAAATAAAAATGCCACAAATACAACCATTACCGCAATAAATTCCACTTTTTTGAGCAAATCTGTCAAGCACTAGGACTAAACTTACAGGACAGATACAACTTAATTTTATTCTAAAAAAAAAAATAGAACTGTATAATTTAATTAAAAAAAAAAGTAAATAATACCTAACCTAATACAAAATCTTTATACTCGTACTAATAGCCTAGATTTTTCTCGGTCGTCCATACAATTATTACTATGTAATATTTTATCATTTTCAATCATACGCTGTGTTAATTTCATTCATTAACTATAATACTACTTACTTATTTTTATTCTAAACATTTGTATCGCGTAATTGTGATCTGGCTTATTAAGAAAAATAATATAGAACATTTTAAATAGTGCAAAAGGGAAATAACCCTTTTGAATCATATAAAATGTTCTATATTATTTTTCTTAAATTTGTCGTTCTAGTTTACTTCAAATATTTTATTGTGTTTTAACATTATGTTTTATTTATTTCCAATAGTAGCAACACTATTACATTCAGTTTAATCGTGCTATAGTGTATCATTACTGGTATACGTGCATCATATGATGTTTACATAGTATGACGTATAATATTTTGTAATATCGAGAGTTATATTACTATTCTAACACACGGATGTATTAAATTTATTAAATATAACATATATTTACTATTTAGTACTGTAGATAGTAAATGCTTTAATATTACTGTATATAGTTTACTTACTTGTCTACAACTGTACTCACAATTACTCAAACCTAATTTTTTTAATGATTTATTTTTGATAAACATTATGCTTAGTTCTATTAATTATGAATGCTTAGTACACCACTTTACGATTTAAAATTTGTTAAAATGTAAATGCAATATCAATAAAAACACATGCAAGTACAATTTTCTGAATATTAAATAATAACATACTATAACAGTGGGTATTACATAATATAAATATATTATATGTACCTACGTAAGTATAAAATGTAATAATTGTAATGATGTTTAAGTATTATATACTTTTAATTTATTATCAACAACAGGTATCTACATAATCGATATACGCTTTATGAGTTGAGTACACAGACAATGCACATTGTATAATATTTAATTTATTTTCACGCTAAATAATGTTCGTTGAATTAACTGTATAAAGCTTTAATCTCACGATCCTTCTTAGTTTATTTTTTAATAGGTACAACAAGTTGTCAGTATCTTATTAGTAATTTTAAGACTTTAAACGTAACTCACAACTGTATAATATTATATTATTATAATAATATGAGGTATTTTCTTCGCAATTCTTCGTGAATTCTCTGCATATTTCGAAATCAAAGTCTGTCTGTGTTGTAAGCATTCTCTTTCTGAGTCATTTTTAATTTTCATTATTTTAACTTTCTTTACTTTTAACTTTTCAAAGGTCTTCAGTTGTATTTAATAGTAAATATATAAAAGACTATTTTTAGTATTTTTGTTTGTTCAAATTTGAATTAATTGACTTTCTTACATCATCAAGAACATCATGTTTTAATGAAAAAATCTGTTTCGAAATTATTCTTTTGATCTCTGAATGATAGAAGACAAATACAATAAAATACATTAATACATATATATTATTCATTAATAACAACAATATTTTTTTTATGAATTTTCTAAAAAATCATAACTTAAATATTGAATTGGTTTATTTTCTAATTCTTAATTAGGTAGCAATACACCGCATATTATTAAAAATAGGTAGATAGTTTATAATATTTTACGTAACATAGTTTTTTTTTATTTACAAAAGTACTATATCTATTCACTGAATAGTTTATTCTATAAAAAAATATACTCCATAAGAGGTTTGGTATATCTGAAGAAAATATTTGATTTTTTTTAGAAAGTTTTTATTTTTATCACACATATCATTTTATGAAGACATAATTTTTTTGACGTTTCTGATAGAGACAATGATTGATTTGATAACTTGTTTGACACAATATATAGTAGGTGATTAAACTTTATAATGTTTTATACACAGAGTAATTCAAAATAAATAAAAATATAACTTTTCATTTGTAAGTCAAACGTCGATAATGCATTAAGACACTAAAGGAAAAAATGTGTGAATTTCAACCAAATCATAAATATTACATAGAGAAAGTTAGAAAATTAAAAAATTACAAAGTGGTATGTAGTATAATATAAAATATATTAAAATGTTATGTTACGTACCTATAGGTACCCATATAAATGGGTAATGGTATCTACCCATATAAATTTTTAATTCTTACACTTTGATGTGTTCATGGTATAAATAGTAAAATGTTAAATAGTTATATACTCAAAACTTACGAGTGGTTATTAACTTGTTGTGACTCATGAATCATTAGAGATAAAAAATTATATATTAATACTATAACAAAGGGTGTATCGTAAAAAGTATTTGGATGAAATTTACACAGAAGTTTATATATATATGATTCACTTGTGTGTAAAATACAATATATAAAGACTAAAAGTGTATGAACACAGGGAGGGGTACATCGTTGTTTGTATTATAAATTGGAATATGTTTTCTTTTTATACGTTTTATATTATTATCGCCTAATTACCAATACTTTCAAAAATCCCATATGTTTTTGGTATTAACGAATCATTAATAATTAAAATAATTGGGTATTAATTAACTGAAAAATGTTTCAAATCTTTTTGTTAAATTTGTTCATGACATAAAATTAATATTATATAACATTTTAAATTTATCATATACTTACTAGAATCTGGGCGTAAATTAATCGAACACCGCGCCCATGTAATACGTTATTATATCTATCGTAAATATATGAACAAAAAATATATCATTGTGAAGTATTGTGTCTCGATTTGTTGTCAAAGATATATCCATTACATAGTTATTACTACCAAATAATTAATTACAATATTAACAAATCGGAACTTCAAGCTGTAGGTATATATAGTCATCGTGCGTAACTTGATACCTCATCCTCTTGTTCCATTAACTTTTTTATTATTAGCCGTTTTTAATTTTTATAATGGGAAGTGCCACCATAAGCATGTCGAAACCTAGACAGGGGCGAACTCAATCCATCTTTAAAAAGTAGAGGATGATATCCTTACTGAAATTCTTAGCTTATATATCTATCTGCTAGTCTAAACTCAAATCATAGAACTATATAGTGTTGATATGTAAAAATTGTATAAAATTTCGACCCTACTCTAAAAAGCTCCATATTTATATAAATACATTTTCTATCAGTCTAAATTTAGTGTTGTCTTCTAGAATTTTATCAATGAAATTACTTCTCAAAAACTAATATTTGAATTGTTGTGATATGTATATCTGGTTCACTTGGGTAACTTGTCTCTATAGACGAATTATTTTAATTAGAAAATATTTTTTTTTTTTTTTAAAGAGTGGTTTTCTTTTAAAAAAGTCATTATTATTATTTTTTTTTTTTAATACAATAAAATAAATAAAAATAAAATCTATTGGTGAAAACTGACATCTGTCAGATAAATAAAGAATACTTATCATTTTCTTTCTTCTAAAAAGAATTTTATATCATTATATTGGTATCATATTTTCTATGATATCATTCAACGAAAAACAAGCTACACAAAAGACTTGATTCAAATATAAATCATTTACACCAACCGTGATCATAACTCGATTTTTTTTTTTAATATTTATATTTTTTTGCAATGATAATAGGTATTAGATAACCACCCCCTTTCCACAAATGTAATGTTATTTTTTTACATTATCGTTAAAAAATAACAAAAATAGCGTATATGAATAAATATTCTGTAGGTGATAGCGTCAAGGCGGTATCTCATGTAGTTAATAATAATAATATAATACATTAATAATGTGTAGGTAAGCGACTCATAGAGCAATAATTTTGTTAAAAAATAAACAGTAATTAATTTTGTTTATTATGCTAATAATTCTTGTATAAGTTTATTGAATACTTGAATATATATTACATCATAATGTTATATTCATTTACATGCGATATCTCATTGGTTTCTTGATAAATGGTGGTAATATTATATGAATATGATAGATAATATAAGCTTTTATATACTACTTAATTAACCGTTTACAAAACAAAGATTGTTAATGAATTAAAAGGTAATAATTGCTTTATTTAAACTTAAATATCCAATACATCTGATACATAAACATTCATGTATTATAATGTAATAAGTATAACATGATACTATTTAATAAGTATATGCCACAGTATTACTTGTTTGCTTACGTAAGCGCACTTTATTAAATTCCTGCTTGTTGTCTATTTCGACTAAGTTAGGCGAGTTTGAGTTATTTCGTTACATCTTACGTATATTCTGATTCTAAGTACTCTTACAATGGTTATTGAACCTATACAATATAATTGGTATTGTATCTGTGCACTGTGTTTTTCGTTGAAATAAATTACGTTTCTAATAGGGCATATATGGTGGTAATAATATAATGTATAATAATGTTATTCATATTTGAAAACCTTCAGTTCGAATAACTGTACAATGTCATTGCTATAATTATTGCATTTAATAGTATTTTGACACGTGTGAAATAATTAAAACGATGGTTGTAATTTTGTATTGCACTTCTCACCCCTACGTAGTATAATTTAATAATTAACATGCCACGAATATTTATCAGAACCTAGCGAATAATTGTTCATTTTCGTCACTGCAGTGATTGTTGTACATAAGTGTTTATAAATAATTTATTATATTATGTAAATCGGTTCAGGACAGTACAAACATACATATGTTTTTTGAAAATAGCGGTTGTTCTAGTATTGCATAAATAAAATTGGTGTAATTGTCACACAATAGTTAAGTTTATTTTTCAAAATTACCTTTTGACTTATTGACTTTCAATATTATACATCAAAAATAAAAACTCAATAATAGATTTTAAAACAACTATTTGTCAATGATAAACTAGGTATAATAAGCTAGATAAACATTTCAATAACATTGGATTATCAAGTATGATTAACAATGCATTTAATTACAGTTATCGGTGTTTCATTCATAAAAAACCGTTTACCCAACAACAACAGCGATGTTTATGATAGATCATTAAAAGTGACATTTACAAAACAAATCTGCAGCCTTGTAGGAAATCTTAAATATACTTATTATGTATTATTTAAAATTGTAAATCAAATTTTATTGAAATGGCGGACTATCGTTTATCTGTGACCAATTCATAACATATTATGTGTAGTATTATTATGATATTCGAAAATATTGAATGCCTAGTGTCTACTCAAATGCTATAAATAATAAACTATACAGTAATATATAACTTTTCATATTTCTACTATATCAATTTATTTTACTATGATTAAGCAGTAAGTTATTAATTTTTGCTGTAATCGTCGAATTTATTATAACAATATTATAATATATATATTTATATTCGAGTATTTAAAATGGACACATAAATACCTTAAATTTAGTCAAAATATTTTTTAAATTTCATTGAACATATAAAATGATAATTTAAGTAATAGTGGAATGTTTCAATTTTCTACGAATAATACTTAATAATAAAACAACAAAATTAAAATCATTATTTTGCGCATCAACATCCAATTTCGTTAAAATTTAAACTTCAGATATTCATAAAAAATATTTGTGGAATTACGTTCTTATTTTTTTTCTTTTATTCCAATACTAACGACCTATGATTAATCTTGTATTAAATGTTCAAGTTTTTTTACTGTGCATCCATTTTTTTACCAACATTTATAGAAAAATCAATAATGTCTATATAAATAGCTCGAAATTATATTTTGAAAATTATACCTTGTATAATGGAAACACAAAATAAATGCTTGTAATTCAAAGATATTTTGGTGAAAATTTTAAGTATTTACGGGTTTCTAATTTTGATTAATTATACAAAATAAAAAAAATCGATTAGGTATGATAAAGACAAGGATAAAAAGTAAGTTTATGTAAAAAATCCTGCTCATCACATATTTTATTTTTTTATTTTTGACGTTTGAGTTGTTGAATTAAGAACTATGTAAATGTAGTATTTTAATTTGTATTGATTTTACTTTGTCAGAAGTAAAATGAATTCTTTTATGTCTAGCTTTTTAAATTCATTAATACACTTTATTTAATACATATATACTGTAATTCTGTTAGATAAAGATCTCATGGACTCCTACACCCACTTGTTTCGTGAGGCCCGTTATCATTTTGATATATTAAATAACAATACCAATATAAACTTGAAGAAAGAGCAGTGGCGGATTTAAGGAAAAAAGCACAGACGGCTTATGATATAAAGGGCCTAATAATTTTGAATTGTTGTGAATACTAACTCGTGGATAACTCTACCCCGCCTTCCCTCAGAACCCTCTTAAAACACTATTCTATTAAACTAGTTAAATAATGAAACAATATAAATAATAATAGTTATAATGATGCCGGTGTGTGTATTTGATTATATATAGGCAATACGTACGAGTACGAATATATTACACAGTATTATTATTACCCCAATTATTACTTGATGTGTTACAATACAAAACTTCAAAAATATAAGAAATAACTAATTATATTTGATAATTTTTGTTGAAATTAAAATAAGTGAGGACTGTAGACTGGGATACTGGGTCCCACATTACTGTGGGCCTTTTCGTGTAGGGTCCCTGGCAGGAAATGTCCATTTTTTTCTCCATTAAATCCGACACTGAAAAAGAGGTAGCTTCATCTATTAATTATTACTCATTTTAAATAAGTATATATAAGTACTATATATACATATTGTTTCTAATATTAATCCCACAATATATGTAAATAATATAAAAGTATTTTTAGATTCTTTCTTCCAAACGGAACAATAATAATGCAATGGTTTTACAATATTTGGATTTTATTTATGATAGAAACAATGATTCAATCTTTAAACTTCTATACATCAAAAAATATTCTCCAAAATTAATAAATGGGATTCATATAATATACTGTTACGCTATTTTTAAATAAAAAAAAAAAACAAAAATTCAAAATTCGATGTTCTATAATTTTAGTAAAGTAATATAATAATTAAAACAAATCTTTTACTAAAATGTATTATATTAATATAATAGGTTAGATACTTATATTATATTTTAATATTATTATAACAATAACTTGAAAATATAATATATTAACAGAGAAATAAACGCTTACAAAATGTTACAAGAAGAGTAGGAGGAGGCCAAAGACATCTTTAAAAAAAAAATGAGAGGTAGTATAATAATATAGGTACTACCTATACAGTCTGCCAGTTCACTGCTATAAAGTTGTATATTGTGTCGAGTACTCGAGATTTCCTCGTTATTTTATTATGTAAGCCTTTGTATATATTATGTTAAACCTGAATTCAGTATAAATCATTATATACGAAAAATGACTCTGAGAAAAGATGGTCTGTCGGCTTAAATTAGGCACCAAGTATAAAGCTACAAAAATTGAACATTATATATACATTTTTAACTAAAAAATAATTTATGGTTTTTTTTAATTTTTATGAATTTCGTCAAACTACTACCTTCAAACAATTTTTATATTATTACACTATTAAAGCTTATGTAGAACTTTCATTATATTTTCTGGTTTTTTGACCGAGCAAATACCTTTTTATTTTCAATAATTAAGAAAAAATTAATAAAAATCGAACATTTTTCATGTAACTGTAAATAATTAAAAAAGAGTCAAAAGAAATTGATAATGATATCATGTGAGTTGTAACATTTATGTTCGTAAAATAGTCAAACATTTAGTGAAATTTAAAGTGTCTATAATTATTAAGTTACACACAAAAAAAAATGATTTGATTTTGTTCTATTTTTCCTTAATTTTTCTTTTTTATTTTCCCGAACTTTTTTAAAACTACTAGGAATTTTTCATTTTTTACTCTACGCCCCTCTCTAAAGTAAAAACTAAATTCATATTTTTATCAGCAAACATTCGGAAGTAGAAATTCAGAGCATTTTTACTGGCCAAAAATTGATGACAGGAAGAAACTTCATTATAAAATCAATATATTTATAAATTTCATTGTACATATTTTATAAAATAATAATTCAAGTAGGAAGTATGGATACTTTGAAGTGACTTTGATTAATATTTTTTTGTACTTTAGTAAAATAACTAAACATCATTATTATTTGTTTAAATGACAAATTTCGTCAAAATTTTAATTTAAAAATTAAGTCTAAGAACAAAATTGTCCATATTATTATGTATTTTCAATATATTTAAATTGATAAAATAACAACATATGAGAAAACTTGTAATATAAAGTATACAGAATATAGTGTACAGACATGTGTTCTTTACATACCTTAAATATTCATTAGTTAAACAATTATCGATATATTTTACAAGTCAATAGTCTTTTAAAAAAAGTAGACGACTTTAAGATTGTAAAAAAAATGTATAGAAGATCTGATTAAAAAATAAAGAGCTGAGATATGAACTACCTATAGACAAAAATATGATGTGTATAATATTGACGTGCGTAAGAATTTGGTATGGGGTGTGCCATGAAGGAAATATACTACTTTACCTTAAATAGGCATTAATAAATCTAATTTGACACCCCCATATTAAAAAAATTAGAAGACATTAATGTAAAACATAAGTTCATAAAAATTCATATTGATTGGTATCTATCTTTGTACTTACCGGTGTTTCATAAAAACATTTTCAACCAATAGATCATTATTAAAAAAATAAGTAGGTATATTTTATTATATTTTAATAATAAATTATAATACACCTATATTAGAATATTAAATAAAATCATTACATAATTCACCTAATCATAAATCCATAAAACCATAAATCAAATTTTTAATGATAGATAGTTATTTTGGAAAGAAGTGATTTTTAATTTTTGGGAGGGTTAAGGAAATGCCAAATTTTGAAAACGAGTTTTTCAGTGGAAAGGGATGATTTTCCAAAAAATTGGCGAGTGGTCGTATAAATGTGTACAAATCCCGTATTAAATATTCGCGTAAAAAATGTCAAAAAAATTTAGTTTATTTTATGGGAATACTGTAGAGCATTTCTACAGTCCCCTCCTACACTATTTTGGTTATTTCTTTGAAAATAAATCCGTACAAATTCTGATTTTTATAGTACAAATTCATAAAATTTCCATACTAAATATTTATAAAAAATTTTTTTAAAAAAATGTACGGAGCCGGGATGGAGAAACGTGTATTACTGAGCCCTACGGTAAGAACACTGCAGCAGCCAGCTATAATGCTTATAATACCCAAACTATACAACACGTTGGTATAAACGTATATTGTATATAATATGTGATATCATAGCCACATTTAAACTCTATATAATTGATGAAGAATTCAAGAATGTATTATCTTATACACTGCAGCTGCAGGCTACTCGAATAAACACTTTATTATGCCCATATATATGTACAAATACAGTATATTAATACCTAATCCTATTACGGAGGGGCTTCTAAACTTTATAAACACATAGAATACATAATGTACTTTAACACCGATGGATCATTACCCATCGCACTATATAATACTATATATTAAATGTACATCTATATATGTATATTTATATACCTATTATACTGTATATACTATGCGTATGTTGTATGAGTATTGTCATATTTATATTACACCTATATGGTTCTATAATATTATCGTTTCTACCATGATTCGTTCTTCGACAGTTTGACACGATTTTAATAATTAATAATAATTTACACATTTAATAGACATCGGTACATTATTATACTATGTTATCTTCGACATCTTATTTTAGCTATTTACCTTATAAGTTATTTTTACAACTATACCGTCCCGATTATCGGTGTCATTTTTCTGTTACTATATGGTATTACTATATTATACTAGAACTAGATACATCCATGTTTACCTCTGAATATAATACAAGATACGCTTTCAAGGCGTTTTGTATAGGCAAAAAAAAGATTTCATACGCGCAGAAGTGGTAGTGTGCAAGAATATCGTGGTTATAGAGGGGATACGTCTCCCACTCGCACACACACATCAACAATTTAATAATATGTTACATATTTCTTTGCTAAATTGATAAATTTTTATTTCATTGTACCAATTGATCCGATGATATAGTTATTATATTGAAAATATAAATTAGTCTAATTAAATAATTTACTAGCTGTAAATATACATCATTTTTACATTTTTAAAGTTAAATTTTGATTAGTTTATGTTTGAGTTTGTTTAAAAATCATTGGTAGTACCTGTCTAAGGAAGATAAAACAATAATCCAAATATTTTTTTTTAAATCCATATTATCGCTTAATTTGATTGATCATTTTGATAGAATAAGAATTGGTATTTTTAACATGAAAAACGGTCCGATTCAAATCCTTAATCCTTAACTATCATAGCTAGTGGTAAACTGATAAAACAGTTGCACAATTACATAATAATTTTATAATAAATTGTACTGCAGCGCGTGATAAATATAAATCGAATAGAAAATAGAAATACCTACACGCGACACTCGTCTATTGTACGTTATGTCTGAGACGGTTTAGTGTGGCATCGCGGAGAAGGCCGCATAGCGTTATTTATATTTAAATGCGCTCGCGGAATTTTATTCTAAAGCGGCGTTCAGATGCAGAAAAGTGAAGGTACAGACTTGATGGCTGGGCGATGTGCGATTCGTCGACAGCTTTATGGATATTAACTCGCGTATAGACAAATATTCATATATAAAGTTAGTACTATCCAGATCGAATAAGCAAAAGTTATATAATTTATTTATTTAATATATAGCTATATAAATATTTTAACGACAAAATAGTAAAACCCACATAGCAAAATAATATTCAAACTTAAATATAATAATTTTAAAAATAAAAATAAAATTGTTATTTATTTAACGAATTAGAAACTTTATTAAAGCTTTAAAACATCGGGTCAAAACGATATCCTTGCCTTCCACTATATCAGGCTACTGTCCCTTTTCCTCTCCTTCCCAGATTATTGCTATGGATCCCTTGGTCCCTCTTATAAATATACCCAATATCTATTATTTATGTTTGTCTTATACAAATAATATAGTTAAACAAATAAAATTAAATTTGAATATTTGCAATGTAATAACAGACTTGTAGTTTTGCAGTTCGTTCTATTTATTTTACAGTCTATCCCACATTTAATTTTTTTTTGGCTAGGTATGAATTTTTTTCTGTTTGTTGTATAATATAGGCGTTTGCCTGTTTTGACTACCGCTTAATTCCATCCACACAAGTATCCGCTCAAACGTTGGTTATTATAATATATATTATATTTATATACGTATTTAGGTATATTACATAATATACTGTATGAGGAGGGTAAACGTTCGACCGCGTTTTTGGTTATATAATAATAATAATAATAATGTTGGGTACACGCGATGTTTGTAGTGTTTGTACACACAATAATAATAATAATAATAATAATAATAATAATAAAAACACGTCGTCGGCGGAAGCAACGACTGGTGCATGATAATGTACGCGCGTACAGCGCGGTGGCGGCGGCGACGACTAATAAGCGGAAAAGGCAGACGGGAAAACGTTTTACGCTGACGAGCGGGCGAGGACCGCGGAGGGTAGGCAAGCGAAAGTACGGCGGTTTCGCACCGGCGTCGGGTCCGCTCGCGACGACGACGACGACGACGACCGAACACAAAAAAGCTCCCTGTGGCGGCGGCCTATGACACCGACAAAAGCTTTGCCCGGCAGATGGCGTCGCACCGGTCCCGCTCGACGGGCGGGACGGCGACGGGTGTTGTGCCCCAACGGCGGCGCGGCGGCGACAACGGTGACGAAGACGCGCGCACCGCGCCCGGCTATTTCTGTTTTATTGATTTAATAGGGTTTCATTAATATATTTTTCAACGGGCCCCCTCGCGCGCGCACTCTCGCCGCACCGGCCGTTTACGTTCGCCGTTTCCACACGCATTTTCGGCACCCCGCGGTCCCGTCACGCGCGCTCCAGGCCGTCCGCCGACGGCCGCCGCCACCACTGACGCCACCGTCGCCCGACGACGACGCCGCCGCCGCCACCGCCGCGCGCAATACAATATTCGCGCATATGACTGCCGACGTGATACCGTATTATACGATAATAGTATTATACAACGTCGTATCGTATATACGTATATACGTATACATAGGTGTGTGTGTGTGTGTTTGTATATATTTATTCATATATTTATATATATATATATATATATATATATGCGCGCGTAAACATTATTGTTGTTGTTGTTGTTTTTATAATATTATATAGATTATTATTATTCGTCCGTTAATAGCGAATACGTCATAATATACGCGTGTACATGTTTAAGTGTATGTATATAAGGTACACATTGGAGGCGCTCACGAGAATATCGCCGCTGGATGTATTGTTATTGTTATTGCGACGACCGGTATCGCGTAGGTAGTACGGCATCACGCGCACGTTATCGTCGTCGATTTTAAATGATATAATATTAATATATATATATATATGTATCGAATCGTAATCGTATTATAATAATAATAATAATAATAATAATAATAATAACAATAATAATATTATTATTATTATTATTATAACATCGCGACGCGTCTGCAATAATAGTCGACCTACACACACAAACACACACACACACACACACACACACACACACACACACACATACACACATACATACACACATACACACACACAGATTTCCGGGTGCATTATCACGGTGTGGTTATAATAATTATCATCGTCACTATCAAAACTGCACGGCAACGAGTCAGAACTGCAGTGCACACGAAGTCAATCCATCCGGCCAGTCAAAGCCTGTGATATTATCGTTATTATTGTTATTGTTATTATTATTGTCTCGTATTAAAAATATCGTCGAGCTGTTGTACAAACGAGAGTTCTTCGTCCGCGCCAATCTGTCGTCACCGCCGCCGCCCCGTCCGCGTTCGTTTCCGGCTTCGAAGAAGCTCATTGCCGACCGACCGCTAAACGACGCACGGCCGCGTTGGCGTATGTTCTCGATATAGAAACGGGTACGTCAAGGAAAGTTCCCGATCGCCACAGCGAGGTAAGTGCTCCGCGTAGCAGTAGAGAGTTAAACTCGTACCCAGGTACTAACTATATAGGTGTAGGACGTAGGTACACTTATTGGTCAACATTCTGTCATACCTAAGTTGTAGGCACACGGACAGTTGTCCGCGATATATTTTTAAGGCGTTATACGTTTTTGGTGGGCTTGCCTATGTTATGTTTGATATTGTTTACGATTATTGTTTTATACGCGAGGAACTATTGTTTAAGTAAACGATTTTACCGCACGTCAATCGAGTTGGAATATTACAACTTCACGGTAACCTGCGGTATCGGTTGGTCGATAATATGAATTGACCATCTAGGGAGTATCGTTTCACACGGTAATTGAGAGCCTCCTCACCCTTTACTTTGTATCGTGAAAAATGATTATAACTCGGCGTGGCACACCCTGCTACAATAATAGTATTAAAAATTAAAATATCTACTACCTACCCGCCAAAAAGACGTATTACAATTTTACATTTGGACTTGTGTGTCAGATAGTACTAGTTGTGATACATCTTATATATAATTATATACCGCGACGGCCAGCAGCCGCGATCGTCTTTGTACTACACGTTCGTTAGCTCTGATTAAATGCTATACTTACTGCCCGACATTGTAAAGGGATTTATCCACAACCTTTCCCATCGAACTTAAGAGCTTTCCTAAATATTATTATCATTTTGTAAAAACCATTCGGTTATTATCAACACGCGACCGATATAACGGCAACCACCCTCTATATTGCCCCACACTCGCACCCGACATTACTTCCGTTTCAACCCTCATCCAGTCACTTCCTGTATGTCAGATTTTTATTTACAACGCTTTTCGTCACAATAGGTATGTACAGGACATATTTTTAATTATTTTTAACTTTTTACATCATTTAATGAGTGTAATTTGAGGCTGAGATGATACTAAATTTTTTTTCAAATATAAATCGAGTTATTTAACTTTGTGCACTATAAAGATAATAGGTCAATAGTCATGAGTTTAAAGGTTATGGGTACTACAATTGTTAAGAATAACAAGGAAAATAAAGAAAATATTTGTAATTTTTTTTTTTAGAACATATTAGCATCATATTTTGAATTTTTTTAGCATAAAAATCCGGACCCTAATTATTAAAATCCAGTACTATAATATATACTTACAAGCGCCCCGCGATATCACATACGTACGTTCGTTGTGTTGCTCTTGCGCATTTCTATGCGTTTTCATATATACTTTTAATTTACTAAGCCCACATGAAAATAGGCGGTTAGCATATATGGAATGTAATATAAAAATAATAAAACATTGTATATAGGTAATGTCCGGTAAGCACGCCATTGTATATGTCGTGTGTGTGTGTGTGTTTTATTGTATGTGTAATGATGATGGTGTCATTGGTATCATATTATTATAGGTGAGAGAGGTACTGCTGTTATACTCATATTTTTAGATCGCCGTATTCGATGGTATTCCAATTATTATTTTGTTCCATTTATTTTTATTTACTTAAGAAAACGTAAATAATACATTTATTATTTATACATAAATAATATTGTGTTATTTTACGAATGTTTTGTTAATGAAACCATTTTCTCTTGTTTATTTATACAATTCGATAAATAAAAGAATTTAAAAAAAAAACAACGTGAAAATACGTGTTTTATTTTTATTTTTACAAAGCAATAAATAATAATATGGTTTAGAATTTCTTTAGTACTCAGTTGTGTTAAACTATCTTGATTTTTTTTTTTTTTTTATTTTTTTTTTATACGTTTTCTTATAAGTTGTTTAATATACAATCGAAAGTTACGTTCAGGGACTTAAAAACAATTATTCGAGAATTATTACTTGTATATTTATATTATTGTAAGAAATGGTTAATGTATCGTATAATAGCCGACAGGTACATTTCTGTGGTTGTTTCTTATTTCTATATAGAGTACTACAGACATAATATTTTACAATACACATACACACATACATACAAATAAGATATATAGTACGTATAACAGTTATGTACATACAAATATAATACATATTATGTGATTATCATATATTCATATATTATTATCTGCGTATTGCAAATATAATATCATATACGCGCGGTTACTGTGGTATTTAGAATATAATATACTAGCTGATCCCGCACGGCGTTGCCTGTGACAAATTAAATAATACTAGTGGATAACTTACCTACTATGTCTTAAATTCCGTTAAATGTAAGCTATACATTTAAGACATAGTCGTTGGGGAGTTTCAACCAAATATAAAATACAAGTTTAAAATTATATCTAATTATAAAAAACTATTTTATTTTCTAGAACCAATGGCAACCCCATAAAATTAATAAATATACGTTTTTTTGTGAGCTCCTTTTTAAAATGCAAAATTTAAGCATTTTGCTTTGATCTGCACATTTTCAAACATAGAATTACCACTATATGTACTAAATTTCAGAATTTTAGAATCATAAGTGCGTAAGTCTTGGTTTTGAATCATATCTAATATAGACAAGCATTAACTTTTATTAGTATACAGATAGATATAGTAATGCATTAATGCTCATCGCGCATACCATACATATGTCGTGTATCGTGTGCACGGAAGTGGATATTAAAAAGTTTATTTTTTTCTTATATTTTAATTTCACTATTTATAGTTATCATATCAACTTAAAATCATGCGTGTATGTATAAATCTAGCTAAAACCGTAGTTAAGAGTAATTAATTGTTTTACTATGCTTAATGCTGTATAATGGTTGTAACTACAAATAAATATCATTCATTGATTTAATAATTTGAATAACACTAACGTGTAATTATTTGTTAAACCACTACAGATAATTGGTAATATAAAGGAATAGTATAAAATAGTATATAGGATGCATTTTGAACAAAATATTATACGAGTTGACTGCCACAAGCCCGCCGGCGCGGTGACCCAAGTGTTGTGTTCTAGCTTTAAGCCACTTGGATCGCCCGCTTCTCAAACGTTTATATTAAATTAATTTTATTTTTTTCTCACGGTGCTGTGTGTAGATTATATTTGAAAATGTTTATTATGGTGTACACTGTAGAGGAGATAAAATACTACGAATTTAAAAAGCTTAAAATCTTAACTAATTGTTTTAACATTATAATTTAATTTAATTAACGTTGTAGTTTACTAAAATGTATATAAAATTATAAACCAACCCCTTTTTTTTATAAATTCATTAAAATATTTACTATCTGAAAAACATAAACTATATGTAAAAATTGCAAAATATTACTATATGAAAAGTACAATTAGCTAAATTTTTGAATCTTGATCCCCCCCACCTACTCCCGATCATAAGTAACACAATTTGTCCATATTCTGCGGCCGTGCTTACATTTTATAGGTATGTGGCTCTATATTATATTTTTATAGTATAATGATCAATACGATTATTTTCATTGTCGGCGTATTATTGTTATGTTAAAACTTTTTGACTGTAAATTATTAATTAACATCATTTTCGTATTTTCATAACAATAATTAAAACTGTATACAAATTTATCATCCATTAATAAAATAATAAATATAACACGAAACACTATAAAATCATAGATTTCATGTATAATAATATTATAATATTATATAACGTTTTTGTGATGCGAAAATTGATTTTTGACTACCTACTTGCTGTACGTACATATATACTATACAGTATACACATGATATTATTATGTAGAAGCTTTACGGACAAAGCGAAATGTGCCCAAACACGTGATTTGAATCAACGCCGCATTATTTTATATAATCTGTCGGTACCTCGTGACCTTATTATGCGTAATAATATTGTTTTTATCGGCCCCAGAGGGCTTTATATTTTATGGAGAATGGTAAACTCCTACATAAGTAGGATAATCTTCAACATTGACATAGTGTTAACTCTTACACGATATATTGTTAGTTCCTACGTATACAAACTTGTATTAAATGAAAGAAAGTTTGAAAAACAATACAATTCTTAAAGACAATCATATTATTATTATTTTTTTTAATACCTGTTTTATAATAATTATGAAACATATTATTACACATTATTTAAAAATCAATTTAGTTATAAATAATAAAAAAATGGGCTAGTATTAGATTAAAAGTAAAAAAAATTCCAATTTTTCTTATTTTTTTTTTTAAGAATAAAGCATTTTTACTACTCAAAAGGTGATAATATACATAAAAAAGTATATCATTGTTAAATCAATACATTTATCGCTCCACCTAAAATCTAATAATAATAATTATTATTAAAATAAAAAAAAATAATATTTTTATGATATATATTTTATATCTTCATATTAACGATGTTTTTTCATTTTTGTAAGAATAACTTTTGAGATTACATTACATTTACATTTTAATACTTTTAAATATGAAAAAAAACTTTCTATCAACTTATTAATCTATATTCTGGAAAGAGTTCAAAATACTAATATTTATACATTGTAAACATTTTAAGTCATTGTGATTATTCGTTTTTGAATTATTTATAAAATCAACAACTCAAATTAATAATTATGTTTACTATATGTTATTTAAAATTTATCAAATTTTTAATGTTTTTTAAAATTTCTTCAAAAGTGAATATTATTTAATAAGAGTTATATTTTTATCCATCAAAGGCGGAGAATTTTAAGCCATTCTAAACTTGTGAAAGTCAAGTAAAAAGGTCTGTGTAGAAGATTAAACCATTATTTTTTGATCAAGTAAAAAGGTCTGTGTACGAGATTACACTATCTTTTATTTTCTGGTAAAAAGGTTATTCGTGTAAAAGTTTACATTTTACCTTATTTATGGAGTGTTGGTAAGGCGATGATGAGGTATCCTTAATGATATTTTAGTGTCAGTAGTTCTTGATTTTTATTTATTTATGAAATATAGTCGCTTATACTGCAGTATAGTGTTATTGGAGAAAAGAGCGTATAATACAAGTATGCGTGTAGTTTTTCATTTTCCGTTTACTCATTTATACCAAAGAAGACGAACATAGGTATATTTTGCTCAACGTGTTAGCCATCGTAGATCATATTCATTCCTTGTAAAATTGTAGATGTGTTCAACATCGGTCATTTTACAGTTTTTTACTAATTATTAGTGATATAATGATGATATAGATAAATAATAAAAACCGCACTAGCAAAATTTGTCAAGTATAATAAACAGCGATTCTCAAACTGGTACTAGGGATGACGCAAAATAAAATTGCATACTCCTATCTTTAGAGTATTTGCGCATTCAACTCTAATTTTTAAACTTTAATATATGTACACCGGTACACTATTCACAAAATGTATTATTTTAATATATAAAATAAAATATGTAAGTTACTATTTCATTTGTTAAAAAAAAAATTAAGTAATTAAATAAAATTAAATATTGAATATTTATGACTCGCTTTATTAGATACTGAGCATCTATTCGTATGCAATGGTTTTTCATTGAACTTCATACTAAACACTCATTAAAAGTAATTAATTTATCTAATCATTGTCAACATACACTATAGATACCTACTATCTATTCTACCTTCTTATCTATATAAGTACTATACAGATTGACTTCCCAATAGTTTTTTTTTCTGTACATTCGAACGATCAGATACTTGCTGGCGGGCGCGAATCCCGGAAAATTAAATCAAAAAATCCAAAATGATAATATAATCAAAGAATTAGTATCATTTATTAGTGCAATTAAGGAGGACTTAAGGGGGATTAGCCCTAGAATTTTTTTGATTATTTAAGATTTAATAATAATTTAAGCATAAGATAGTGAGATAAATTCTATGCAATATAACATAGAGAATTATTATTACAGAATTATTCAAAAGTAAATTTTATAAATATGAAATATTAACATAGGCGCAATTTGAGTATTAAATTTGGGAGGGTTATTATAATTTGCATATATGTACTGTGTGTATGCTCCCTAATATATATAAAGGTGGAAGGGATATATACAAACCATTTTAAGGGGAAGGGGCTATGATTGATTTTAAGAATGCTTAGCCCCTTCCCCCCAGCCTTCCTTAAATTACGCTTATGAATATTAAAATTTATTTTAATAACAATATTTTTATCTAATATTATGCAGGTATGGGGCAATGGCCAGCGACATTGCGATAGTAATCGTCCAATATTTTAGTTTTATTTTGGTAATTAAAAATGGACAAAAAAATGATTATTGAGAAAAATGTATACTAATAACTCTGTAAAAATATAATATAATATTTTTATCACTATAAATGCTATTCTGAGAACTTCAGTTTTTAAAACTGAACCTTTTGTTATAACGCCTCGTATGCATCTAGGTGAATTATGGCAAGTAGAAGTGACCAAAGTTATTGCTAAGATTAAAATTAAAGCTACTCATTCGAAGGTTAATTGTATTATCATTTTGGATTTTTTTTCCTTGGTTTATTTTTTGTATACTGGCGGGCGCACGCGTATTACACAATAACGAAATATTTTTTCAATTTCCGTCAAATTGGACTCGCGTCAAATAAAATGATATAGGTCAACATACAATATTTTCACATGTGTCAAGCTATATATCGTGTGATTATTATTAGTTAAACAAAATATCGAGATATTTATATTAGTATGGCTGTTTATGAGCAGTTCAAGAATGGCTCTGTCGAACAATGAAAACTATAAATATATGGTATAGTACTTGTGTACTGTGCATTAATATTCAACTAATGTGTATTAATGGCATTATATGGTTGAAAACTAAAAAAACTATATTAAAGAAAAAATCGAATTAATGCGTCATAGTTATTTTGGTCATCGATCGGTTCCATAAATACGAGTAGTTTAACTGCATTCGAGCGTACGAGGATAAACGGTGTTAATTGGATTATTATATGTATTGTGACAAGATTAAACTATAGATACATTGGTATAGAATATAAACCTATAAAGGGTATTTTTTTTTAATACAGATCGAGCAATTAATCTCATCTGGATGTAATATACGAATTTATTAATTTTTTATTTTTTAATTCTTGAGAGGCATTGATGTATTGTACACATTATTTGATTCATCACAAATAAAAACGTTCTGTGTAATTATCAGTGGTTTAAAGTTATTGCAGTTGGACTATTTGTTATATATATCCATTCTATTTTATATTTCATATTAATCAATGAAGCCCGTTTGACCCAAATGGACCGAAACTCAGTGAAAAACAACAAAGTTTAGTTGTAGTGATTCACATCTTATCACATTTATCTTATATAGTAGCAAATCTATGGTCATCATACTACATATGACAACTGTAGTCTGTAGTTGCTCTGTATACACTATACGTTATATTATTATGATAATATGCATATGAAATACGGTAATACGTATATATAAGAATATTTCACAACGATGATAAATGTTCTCGCAGCTTCAATAAATTGCATTATAAAAATAATAATAATAAATTGATAGATTTTTTTTTTTTTTTTTGATGGCTGTGTTATTATAAATAATATGTCGATGGATATGAGTAAAATCCAGGTTTTATATGCATTAAAAAAACCATAAAATAACATGCATTTATGTATCAAAAACTTAAAAATACATATCAATATGCTCTTATTTAAAATGTATGCATTAGCCATTCATATATACATTGTTTTTGCTAATTTCATCTATAAAAATCAAAGAAACTTAATAAAAATAACGGTTTGGTCTGTTTTATATTACAATACGATATTTCGATCTAATGTCTTAATAAATTAGAACCATTGCTAAGATATTTAGACATTTTTAACGCGGATCACGAAACGATGTAAACGGTTGACTGAAATGGCTCACTGTTATACATGGCAAGTTACTGAGCGTACAAATAGAAGACTAAAAAATGTAATTTATAAATTACTAGTAATTAAGTAATTATTATATTAAGAAAATCGGTTTAAATTGCTATCGGTAATGGCAATGCGAATAATACGATAAACGTTAAGGGGATTGGAAGCGATGATGATTTGTCTTTGTCTAACACACACGCAACATAAGACTATAGACGTGTTCTATATCCAACGTACCAATTGATATAATGAAACGATAAGAATTCTGAATACAGATTTGAATTCGTCGTCAAGACTATTTGAGATTGACTTTCGTTTCCCACATTTTTGATTTTATCCTTCCAAAATCTGAAAAACGTTATATTAAAAAAGAGTAATTAAAAAATTAACATATTTCAATTTCTGGAGTAGTAAAAATCTAGAAAAGTCGATCTCAAGTAGACTTGACGACGGATTCAAATCTGTATTCAGAATTTTTATCGTTTCATTATATCAATCGGTACGTTGGAAATAAAACATGTCTATAATCCTATGTTGCGTGTGTGTTAGACAAAGACAGAAAATCATCGCTTTCAATTTCCTTAAGAGGACGTTATACCCGTATGTGTTGTCTCTGTCTTACTAACATACATCATACCAAATTTGCGTTCAGCTGAATATATTTTGTGATGTTAGCTTTAATATTAGAGTAAATTTACCTATTATCAAATTTAATGGTAAGAATATTATCTAGAAAATGTTATATACTTTTATTGATATTGTCATTTTAAAGTGAGTTATAGCTATGTAAAATATTATAACTTTAAAATGTTCATAACTCATTTTAAAATGATAATATCAATAAAAACATATGCAATTTTAAAGATAATATTCTTACCTTTAAATTTGATAATAAGTAAATTTTTTCTAATAATAAAGTTAACATCACAAAATGTGTTCTTCTGAACGTAAATTTGCTATGATGTACGTTTTGTAGGACAAAAACAACACAGACGGGTATAACGTCCTTTTAAAATATGTAGTATAATCGATACGATATTACGGAAATAATAAGTGTAAGCTGTTATCTACAAAATATGCTTAGATATTCAAATTTCTTCAAATATACAATCAGTAATTAATTTTCAAATACATATTGTTATTCTGAACTCTTAAAAATTAAAACATTTTATTTAATATATAATTAAAATTATATTCTTACGCACCAGCAAAAAATTTTGTTATATTTTAAATAGGTTTATGCCAATGACGGTTTATATTATGGTCATGTTGAATACACTAGTTCTCGTCTGATAACTGCAGTTAGTAATGTCGGGCGTAGTTAGTACTTAAATGGGTGACCGCTTAGGAATATTACGTGCCGTTGACATAGTTTAAAAAAAGAAACTTTACGTGGAACACATATTTCAAATTTTCAAACAGAGTGCTTTGAATATATATGAATAAAAGTAAACCACGGTTATTTTAATACAATTTTTTATGTAAATAAAAATAATATCATAACAGAAAATAAATATATGCCGCTTAAAATGTTATTCGTACCTATGGGCGGGCAATACATTTTCAGTCGTAGAAAATAATAAGCCACTTAAGCCACAACGAGAAAATGCATTTCATGTATAAATTGTTATATGTCAAGCTAAGTGTCTTGCAAAGTAAATAATAACAAATACGGTTTCAGTGTATTATTATAATTTTTTGTGATGTTTTTTTCTGCGTACAGTAGTATAACAATAATAGTGTACACCTATTATATTATGTATAGAATGTCACCCATTTTCATTTTTTCTACCGAAAAGTGCGTAGAGTGCAGGTCAAATAATAAATGGCTGGCATAGATAATATTATAAATTATAAGCGTATGCTAACAAATCATATCAAGAATCGTATACTTTATATATATTATTATTTAATGATAGTATAGGCACACTGTATCGTGATTCGTGACCCACAAGGTGAATATTTTATTGTAAAACATGTGGTATCTATTTTATAATACGAAGAATAGTTTATATTTTTTAAAATTTTAAAACTATAGAAAAATCTATAAAATAGTGCGTTCTCAAATGTTATTTTCGTGTATTTCTCGAAGTATTTGTCTGCTGGTTCCTGATATAAAAGTATCACTCTGTTTACACTGCGCACCATCTACGGGCCACGATATTTCAGGATGTGTCCTTTTATTGATATTTTTTTTTCTTTCGGATCAATACTCGAAAAAGAATAATACAACACCATTACAGGCGTATTGCGTATATATTATTATAGATTGTGAATTCAACACGAATTGTTCATGTCGGAATGATAGCTCATTTTTAACATTTCTTTGTGGTTTTTGAGAAAATCTAGTCCACATCCATCCACAAACATGATTTTATTTTTTAACCTTGAATATTTTTGCAAAAATGTTAGGTAAAAGTAATATGTTAATTTTATCAGCAATATACATTATAGTATGCTATAATTTAAGACTTAAAAATTATAGTATTAAGAATCTTAGTTTTTTTGTTGTAATTCAAAAATTATAAATAGTAAATCTTGAAAATCTCTACCGTTAATTAAATATTTTGTTCTCTATACACTCAGTTGCATTTTCCAAATATTTATACCAGTTTTAAACCATTGCTTATTTATTTTATAACATTAATACTTGTTCTACGATAAGTTGGTATTGATTCAAAGTTACCTAATAACATTAATGTATAATATTAATATTTAATAGTTTATAAAATAATAAATGAAATAAATGATAATTAATTTAACATGCCGTATCACTTAATAATAATTATAAAATATGTTACTTTAATAGTAATAGAAATATTTAATAAAATAGTGTACTTAATATAATATGGCCTGACAGACGGTCTGTCTCTGCTTAAAGAATCGTTTTTCGTTATTTAAGATTAAATATAAATATTGAATGCAAATATGATACATTCATTACAGTAGTCTACAATAATTATTATGAATTCATTGAACACATACTGTATAGCAGCGGATTCTTATTATTCTTATTATTATTTTTTGATTTTATTATCTTTTGGGAACGATTAACTTATTTACTCATAATCGTTTTTGATTCTATTGTATTTATTATTTGTATTGGCAATATAAACATCTATAAGATATACATAGTATATTGAAGTCAGTCCTTTTAAATTTTTAAATATAAATACTAATTTTCTCGAAAGTATTATTAACATTTTTGGAGATATTTTTTATCGTTAGTTTGTTAAAGTTTTTTCTACTTTTATAATAACAGTATACATTTTATATTCTAAAAAATATTTTTCCGAGAATTACAATGTATAAAAAATATAATTTTAAACTTTAAAAGAGCAGTTAATACTTATAAAGTTATAAGTTATTTATTTATAAGTTAAATATAATTAACTACTCGTTTGAACTTCGATTTTTATCTATTAAATATTCTGCTTCAGAATCTGATACAAAAACTGTCAACCCTACTGTCATCCAAAAAAGTTAAAAACTTTAAAAATTATGATGATAAAAAAAACTCTTTAAAAATATTACGTTGTAATGACTAAAGTTTATGTAAAAATAAATATTTTTAAAAAGCTAATACTTTTTGAGAAAATGCATAATTATGCCTTTTAAAGAATCGCCTATCACCTTATACCTATATATATATATATTATACAACATATAATGTAATATAATAACAATTAATAAACTCGGGGAGAATGTATGCCACTATAAGTACGTTTTCCGGTCATAGTTTTGACACGCAGTACGGCACCGTCCAGCACTGGGTCTTGAATCGTCACAAATATTTCAATTATAACGTTATAATAGTAAAAATAAAAAATAAATATCCAGTATTTAATTTATAAATCTCATATAAAAGAAATATGAATTTCATCGAAATTCAAAATTTAAATGTTTATTAAATAATATTGTGACTATGTATTTTCAATACTTTTTAATTGATAAATTAACAATTTATGAGGTACCTTATATCTTATTATCATGTATTTTGATCCAGTGCGAAGTTTTTGTTACCGACATTTAAAAAAGAAAAACTAAAGAAAAATTGGGTGTTGAAAATTACGTATATAAATATCTCAAAGAGTGTCAAAATATTTTGAATATTACATTATACGTATAATATATAAAATATTTAAGGGACATTTCGAATATCTACAGTTATTTGTTTTTGACTCACACTAAATCGATTTTATCAAAAACTAATCTTGCTTAAAATTTCCCGTTTCCCTTGGTTTTTTGTTTGTTTTTCCGAATTTTTGTGGAAAACACAGGACGTTTTGACCTCTGAAAAATATAAACTAGATCTAATTTGAGATCAACCTCAATTCAGAAACCACCCTCAAAGTTTAAGATCAAAGCATTTTTCAACTACTTATCGTGTAATACAGACACCAAAAAAAAAAAATAAATAAATAAATAAAAAATACACATTTTAAAATCAATACATTCATCGCTCTGCTTAGAATTTAAAATACATCATCCGTATATAGGTTTTTTGTTCGACGCGACGGCGCCGTCAAAAAGCACACAATATACGAAATCCAATACGACTGAATACACATGCGAAACCATTTTCAATTGGTTTCTCGGCCACTAACAATATATTATTATTATTGCGAGAGAGGAGACATTGAGAGCGTGTTCGGATCGTATTTCGGGTCGGATAAATCAACTGTATAGTCGTCGTTTGTATAATATATAATATTACAAAGTAAATCGTTGTCGGGGAATCGTCGCGGGCGTGGCGCCTGCAATTATAAAAACCAATTCGGCAGCGTATTATAGCCGCGTTGTCGTCATTATAATATTATTATTTATTATTTTATAATATTGTTTCCGGTGTTTCCCGACAAAAAGCCTGCTGTGGCGCGTGGCTCCCGCCACTCTTTATAATTGTATTATGTCGTTCGATGACATTGGCAAAAACACACACATACACACACGGAAAATGTACAGGGTGATTATTTTATTATAAATACGCAATCAATATCTTAGGAAATACAAAGGATTCGATTTATTTTTTTTATTTTTTTTTAAATTGAATAACAAACACTGATAATTAAGGCAGGGAAGTTGATCATTTTTTTTTTTTTAGAATGTATAAACAGTCTTTTCTGACTAAAAATATATTTCAATAATAAATCAAGCTAAATAAATAATTTTTATTTTGCATTTTTCAACATTTCTTGTAATCTCAGTTCTTTTTATACTATTTTCCGATAACCAAGGGAAAAATTACGAAACCTCTGATTAATAAATATATACCTCCACGTGGAACTATAGATAAAAATATTTCTTTATTTAAAC
The DNA here is from genome assembly GCA_036289425.1 of Rhopalosiphum nymphaeae. NCBI lineage: Eukaryota > Metazoa > Arthropoda > Insecta > Hemiptera > Aphididae > Rhopalosiphum > Rhopalosiphum nymphaeae. Next base: position 7,654,598 of record JAZAQC010000007.1, on the reverse strand, counting down.
TCCACTCACGTACATATAGTAGTACTGTAATAATAATAATATTAATAATCATTTATGTTATGATAATTATAATACATATATCAAATTTCAAACAAATAGTATGTAGGGATTTTAAAGTTACACCAAAACAATTTTTCCATTGTATATTTGTGTGTATATTGAATGATTCATTTATCGAACAACACTCATTATTTTAAAATCCATCAACGGTTTTGAAAAAATAACATACAATTTTTAATTTTATATTTTGAAGTAAAATGTTTTTCGGAGTATACATGATAATTGAAATTTGGACGAATATTTTATAAGTATTTAAAGTTTTGGTAAGCGGAGTAGTAGACCAACATACAGCGTATCCCCGTACCTCATCACTCCGCTTGCCATAACTTTAAATAATTATAACTTATAAACCACTCTTTTGAATTTCGATTTTTATTTTTCGAAATTCGAAATACTCTAATAAATATTGTACTTCATAATATGAAATAAAAATGTATATTGTCATCCCGAACCGACTGCCAGCCCATTGTAATATGTAGCCAGTGTTGAGGCTCTGATTATTAAATTCATATTTTATTGTTTAATCGAATAATTTTTAATTTTTTTTTTACCAAGTTTATTAAAAATTAATGATTTTATAAAATATAATATTTATGATTCGTAGCAACAATTAAGGTCCTTTTAAACTTTATTATTTGTTAAATAAACAAAATTATGATACTAGTAATTTATTAAAGAAAGCCTCATACAAATTTACAATTTATATTATAAAACCAACTAGGTTTCCAATTATATATATATATATTACAAAATTATAAAACTGAAAAATGTGTTTAAAATATATTTTTATTTTATACTTATCGCTGTTTTTAACAATGTATGTAATTTATATTTTATGTACATCTGGGAATATTATACATTTATTTATTTTAAATGGATAAAATAATAATTTGAATAATCAATATAATATTATTATACTATTATTTAGTTCAAATATTGTGTAACCAAAAGATTCATATCTCTAACTTTTCCGCTATAGTTGCACCACTGTAACCATCCAATTTAATACTTGCACAACTATTTGACTACTAATATAATTTAATGAAAATAAACAACTTTTTTAAATGATTAAAAGCTGTTGGTTCCTTGTTTATGTATATCTCAGATCTTTTCATATTAAAAGCGTTGTGAAACCAAAACTTTTATTTTGAGTTTAGGTCAACCACAAAATATTTGATATTATAAACAAATGATAAAGTTCTTGAATAAATACGCAATAAACTTTAAAAAATACTGAAGGTAAAAAATATTTTAAACTTAGTTTCATATAGCTTTAGTAAATATATTACAAATTCAATATTTAATATTACGTTAAAAACATAATATTTTTTTCCAATTACAACTCTCCAAATAGGTAATGGATAAATTTCCATAATATTGAGTTCTATACAACTAACTTTAGCAGACTTAAGAAGTTCAGACATAATATTCTTATTTGTAAAATAGTTCTATAATATTATATTTTACATACCATATATTTTGTTATTAAAATTTAAAAATTATAATTTAATTTATTAGTTTATTAATTTATTACATTATTTGAGATTATTATAAAAAAAAGTTCATTTGTGTAACCTAATATGATGTGTGTGATATAATATCACTGATAAATCTGTTTGTATTTCTAATAAAATGTCGCTAAACAATGGTGTTAACTTTGAAGAAAATTTATCTCTGGGAACTTTAAAAATACTTCACTTAAAGTAATTCAATTTAAATATTTCCATAATATATGCTATTAATTATTTTTTATCTTCAGCAAATCATTTGAAGATAAGTAAAAGACTGTATATTTTAGAACTATAATTTAAGTATGGAATATTTTTAAATCATAATATAATATTATACATGTTTATAAATAATTTATTAAATAAAATTTTATTTTTTATATAGCGTTATGTGGTATAATAATTACCATATAATTAGTTAATAAATAATAAATTTATATAATAAGATTTTAGATTCTGAGTGATTTATTGCGATGTATTGATTTTACAATGGTGTGTATTATATATATATATATGAGTACACGATAATTTATTGATAAAATTATTCGATTTTCAACTTTGAGGATAGTATAGTTTTGGATAAAAAATTGAAACTTTAGTTTATACTTTAAAGAGGTTAAAATTAAAAACTTCCTGTATTATTTTATTATCTAGGAAAACAATCTATAGTTGCAATCCTAAAAAAATTAAGGAAAACCGAGAATATTTATGCTAAACCAGATTTTAACTAAGTTGATTTGTTATTTGTTATAATATAAAAATGAATAACTACAGATATTTTTTTACCAATTATTTAAGTATATATGGTATAATTATTAAAATATTTATTCATTTTAAGCTATTTATAGACAATTGAAATTTTCAATTTTCTTTAGTTTTTTATATTTATGTCATAAAAAAATTTAGGAATAGATAAAAATGCTTGAAAATTTAATACAAGATATTTTATAAGTTTATTAACTGATATAAAAAAAATCTACAGAAAAGCCAAATTGATTATCTTAAGCATTTCAAGTTTTTACAATTATAGATTTTTGTTATTTATTTTAATTTATAAACGGTTAACCATAGATACTTGAAAAATTTAATACAAGTCTCCACATAAGTTATCATCGTATCTGTTTAAAAATATTAAAAACTACTTTGTAGTTAGAAATTTTCAAAATCTTCTGTTTTTATGTATATATTTTGAAAATAGAATACAAGATTCCTTATAAGTATTTCATACTGAAACCATAAAATCTAATAAATATACATATATACTGACAATTAAATTATTTTTTATAGATATTTTAAATTCGGACGAAATTATACTTATTAAAAATAAATAATAATGTTAGTTACTGTGTTACAATTTAAAAACATTATTCGTGGAAACTTATATTTTTTACGTATATTATATTACTATGAATTGTATTATATCTACGCGATTACATTTTTAATTTATTTAATACGAGTAATATGAATTTATGTTTTGCTGTTTTACGATATTTACAGAAAGAAAATTAAATTTCGAATTACAAAAAGTTTTTTAATATATTAAACAATTAAATATTATTATAATAGATAAACATAATATTATCCAAGAAAAAACCTACTGGAAATTCTAAAAGTAAATAAATTGCTTTAATAGCTACATCGAAATAAAACATATCATAAAATATACTAACAATGATATAGGCTGATAGATCGTTTCCGCTGAGAATCTTTTTCCTTTTTTTTTTAAACAGTAATATATAATATCGTTGAATTCAAATTTAAGAAACCCATAATAGTGACCCACTCGGTACCTATTGAAAACAGAGAGTGGTACCTACTTACCTAGCTTATTAGTTTTAATTTATAAAATGTTTATTCTTTAAAAATGTGTTTTATTGAACATTAAAAAGCTATTATTGTAAAACTCAAATACACGAAGAACCCAGCCAGGATTTCCCAAAATATTATTTGAGCTCAGAAAGAAAGATATTAATAATTTAAATAATTACTATACTATTAGAAAATGAATGTTCAGCATACTATACATATTTTGTTCTATAACTTTTAGTAATGATTACATGTTTTATACTTTTATGACCATTAAAACATATAGCGTATGATATAAAAAAAAATGAATAATTTATCTGTCGTGAGCATTGCGAATATCGCACGCATACGATTTTAAATTCATTACCTTCCAGTTCACACGCACAAACACTGCATAAAATACTACATTATGATATACACCTCGAAATGAGCGAATTAAAAAATGTAGATAAAATGTTGATCGGTTGTCCAATATACATAATGTTATACGCAGTGTTGTGCATTATTTAAAATCTAGATCATTGTTTTTATACATGAATAATATAAAATATCTTTATACATATCTACTTAGGTCAATACAATTTTTGTTGGTGATGAATATTTTGTGATAATTTTCAGTCAATTTTATATTTTTATAAATATTTTTTTTGTAGGTAGATATTAATTTTTCCAAACTTTAACCACCTTTACCGAGTAATGCCGTTTTTAGATATATACGCATATATACATTTAAAACTGTTATATATTAGCATAATATGTCCACGATTACTTAATATCGCTTCAATATTCTTTGACGTTTAATAGTATTAATATTTAGATATAACATTTATTCAACAGTAAATTTTAAATTACAATATTAAAATAATCTGTTTTATTATAATAGATAAATAAGGTTATTTACTAGTCTAAATACAATTCTGATAAATTATTTGTTATTTTGTCTGTATAATTTTTGAATTATCTTTGTATAACACTGCATATACGACATCCAATGTGTGGTTAATACTTTATGTTATCGTATGCGTGTAGGATAAACGATTATAATATTATGCAATTGTTTTCTTTTTTTCTCAATTATAGTGTAAATACTCATTTTTCTCGGTTCTTCTGTTAAAAGAATGTTCTATGTAAACTTTTCGTTTAATTTCTACATGCACAGGTACGAAGCGGTGCACAAATTATTAAATGCATATACCCATTAATATAAACGTATAAGCAGCGCGTATCTAGAAAGTTTGTAAATCTCAAGTCGTATATAATATGGATGTATCGCACTATATATATATATAAAGTAAGTGGATATAAGTTTAATGACTTTAATGTTTAATTTTAATATATATATACGTTATTTAGGAGTCGCTATATCCATGCAACGTGGGGTACCCATAGGTTATTGTTCGATTTGATCCTTGTTACGTAAGTATTTAGGATTTCTGAACTTTCTAGACACAGCGAAACACACTATTAATATTATTATTTTATAATGCGCGGTGTACAGATTATCGGATCAAACGTATGCAACGTAGTGCGTGAAACGGCTTTGTGTAATATGCAAAACGGTCTGTTTAGAGCTGGTGAGTACCTATATAATATTCAAGAGGGTCGACCGCGTTTCTTGTGATCAACGATCATATAGGGCGCTTACGGCAAGACCAATTTGTGGTTTGACGGTGCGCGTTCGATACATAATTAATATTGTTATATGAGTGCATATCATCAATATTCGACACTCAAGGTCTTCGTTCATCGTTCAATCCAAAAGTAATTGTAATTACCACGTTAGATTGAAAATTAAATGAAATTCGATGTTGTATACCTATATTTTATTTGTCAAACAAGAATACATGGATTTTGATTTGAACTTAAAATAAACATTATATTATGTAATGTATATTGTAATAGTTTATTAAGTTTAAATAGGGGGAAATTAAATTGATTGATATTATTACAATTTTTTACATAGAATGCATTCGCTGTTAACGTGTATAATTAAAATCATGAGTATGTTTAAACGATAAATAGTAGTTTTCATTATTTTAACAAATATAGGAAAACCATTGCTGTAGGCGAATTGTAGATTACCTACAATAGTTATTAGTTATTGATAAAAATAAATATTTTAATATTATTGTTGCAAACTTGTCTGAAACTCTTTAATATTATTTTATGGGTTATACTAAATTATCTGCTAAGAAAAGTATGTTCAAATATAAATAATAAAATCATATTTGATTGTGATCTTGAACTCTTAAAATTGTTCTTTTGCTACCCCAATATTAAAATAATCTCGGAGCTTTGAAATTAAAATTAAACTAAGATTAAAAAAAACTAAATGGATTCTGGGGCTTCTACACGATATAATAGTATTTTTTTTAAATATTCGGGCGCACTGTTTTTAACTTCAATAGTAAGAATTCAAATCAATTCAAATGATAAAAAGAAACTTTTATTTATCATACATTTACTGCAAGGTGTGATGCGTTTCAAGTATCTGCGGAGTACTAACTAGAGTCTAGTGAAATTAAAAATTAAAAATGGATTTATAAATAATTATATTTTAATTATAAGATTACCTAGCAATAATAATATAAATAAAACGAATTTAAAATATTTTTAATATGTTTAAACGTTTGGCATATATTTTATAATAAAGTTTGTAAACTTACAATATCTGTATGGGTAATACACTAATACAATAGCTTTATTGCTCGTTTCGGTGATTATGATTTATGTATAGACTGTACAAATGTCTTAAATATCTTTACTTTTTAGTATTTTTTTTTCGATGACATTTCTTATGAAGTGTTCTATTTATTTTTTTTTACTTAAAAAAACTTTGAATAAGATATTTGACCTTTTCCAAGTTTAGCACTTAGTTTATGATAGGTAAAATGGTTTTAAATATGTATTTGAATGCCTACATGTATATGCCTTAAATATTTAGGATAGGATCAATAAAGTATTGAATTTATATGACATATAACTAACTGCATGTCTATATTCAATAAAGTAGTATTAATGGAAACTTATTGTTAACTAAATATTATTATCTAATTAAATTTTTTATACTTATAATTCATTATGATTAAATTTTGTTATAATTGTACCAAGTTCAGTTACCATAACACTAGGAGAAAATTAAATTTTAATCCAATTTAATAATTATGTGAAATCAAAATTTTAAAATTTAAATGCGTTTGTAATTATTTTTTAATATGTAGTTAAAATTACAGAAAATACTTGTAATTTAAGTATGATTTATTAAAAATATAATAATATATTAAATAATTAGTATAAGTGTATATGCCGTTAGCTGTTTACAATACAATTTAACATATCACATGTAGTCTACTTTACGTAGACCATTGCTTATTTATATAATAAAATCAAAACAACTAACATTAAAAAATGTGTTTAAAAAATAATACGTATTTAATGTTACTACGTACAGAAAAATGATAATTTTCTCATTATTTTAGTACACTCTCATTATATAAGTTAAATATACTCCAATTATATGCATTCAAATTTTATATAATATTCTCAATAAATTATTATTAGATAACTAACCATCTTGTTTTATGTGATTTATTATAGGGATCTGAAGATTCAGACGTTATAACAAATACAGCGGACCTGTCTCTGGGCATTGAAAAAGAAGCGCTGCGGCGCGAAAATGAGCACAGAGCTCGTTCACAATTACTTAACAGTCGTGTAAGTATATTTAAAACAAATACTGTAATTTTTAGAAATAGTAATACTGATATTTATTAATACGATGAAATAATATTTTTAAGCTGTCTAGAAATCTAAAATAAATAAATTTCTTTAAAAATATCGTTTACTATGATTCAATTTTAAAATATTAGGTACTACCTAAAACTATTAAAAATAATAAGTCATATTTTTGTTATCAACTCTTATACAAGTATTCTAATGGTCTAAAATGCATTTAGTCTATATTGTTTTATAAATTGTGACCAGTAGAAATATTGATATGTGCATTGTAATTTAGGGTCACGCAAAATGATTATTTAAGGTTTTTGGACCCATTGCTATAGATATGGCCTAACACATTGCTGAATAATAATATGTTAGGTGATTCACAATACACACAACTTTTTATTATTATTCAATACTTAAAAATTGTTTGTAACAATATGCGTACATTTTTTTTATTAATAGAGTAATGTAAAATGTTCTACAAATATTTTATTACAATTTTATGTTTACAGTATTGAAATAGTTGTACAGGAAATACGGATAAAATTCTTATAATTTTTACGCGACGGTGTTAAAAATATATATTTATAATTTTCAGACAAAACCGGTGGCGTTTGCCGTTCGCACAAATGTCGCATTTGACGGTAAAAAAGACGATGACTCACCAATACAAGGCTGTGCGATCACATTTGATATTAAAGATTTTTTGCATATCAAGGTACAGTATAGTACAGTGTTTCTAATAAAATAAATGTCATGGTAGTATTTTGGTTCCATTCGTTTTTATTTTTAATATTCGTTTAGTAATTATTATTTTTCTAGATATATATAATATAATTAAATTGTTCGCAATACATGTAGTAGTTTACTGTAAAAAAATTTTACAAGATGATAATTCGTAATGCATTTTTATAATTACAACATGTTAGACTGGCAGGAAATTGAAGAAAGTCTTATATGGACCAGCTAGTCGGCGTGTTTTAAGTTGTCTGTTTTGTTTTTTTACTTAGCTTAGTTCATACATTACTTGGCACGATTTATAGATTTTTTTTTGTATAACATCATATTAAAAGTAGACATTAGTTTTCAAAGTACAATATTCTTTTATTTTTAATACTTGTTATAATGCGTATTGTAGTTCTAGTTTTTTAAGGAGATCCTATAATGCCATCACTGCCAATTTTGGAAATAAATAGACCTACTCGTATTTCAACATACTGAGTTTTAATTCAATAATAATAATAATAAAAATAGATTTTATTTTTTTGTTAAATCGATTTTTAATCCCTCGAGCAATATTTCTAATATATAATTCTTAAATAGAAAAAATCTCGTGTATTTTTAGAAATTTCAATGAAAAAAATACAGTTTTAAAATTTTTTTTTTATATAATTTTGGTCTCGAAGAATTCAATTTAATCGCTAAATAAATTCAAATATATTTTCAAAATTATTATAAAAGTAAAATTCAAATCAGTATGTTGAAACACGTTTTATATTCTGCTTTATAAAACGGTAGTAATCGCCTTAACCAAGTTTGTTACCTTAGATATAAAAAATTGAATACAAAATGTTGAATTTAGTTAAAAATTTTGTATATTAAAACCTAGGTTAAGTAGGGTTAAAAGCAATATATTTTGTAAGATTAATTACAAAAAATTAGTTTTAGATTAAAATAAATTATTTAAAAATTTAAAATTATCTACTAAAAAAAGGTATTATAATATTAATGTGTATTTGGTAGTTATTGTAATATTAGTTATTACAAATTACCTATCTTTTTTTTTTTATTGAATCATCTATTGATTATACATTGCAATCACAATGTTAAAATTAAAGGATACATATTTTGCTATTTATCTTTTTAAAATTTGAATCATTGTATTTGTATTTGTATTTTTGTATGGTAGAATTGTTCAAAAATTGATTTTTTTTTTTTTTTTTCAAACTGTATCATATACGAAGGTTTTTGAATATTTGCAATGAATTATTAGTTAGTTTTGAAAAAAGAAGAAATTAATCTAAACATCCGATGCAATAATTTAAAGCTTTTTAAAACTCAATTTATATCTTTAATGTCTTAAAAAATAATGCAAAATGTTTTATTCTTCAGAAAACTATAATTATAAAAATGTTTATAAACGACCAAAAAGGGATTGTAAACTCTTAGCCTTGTAAAACTATTTTTACACAAAAGGTTTCTTAGCCATCATCCTTAAACAAAAAAAAAAAAAAAAACGAAATTCGTCTTTGTGATTTTATGATATTATAATATAGTCTACATTGTATATTTATGTCTTGTAAACAAAATTGTATGACGTTTTCAAGTGTCCTCAATATGATTTTCACTACTTGTACATTCACCTTAGAGCACTCTTAAAATGTCCACTTGCAAAAATATTCTGAAACAGCCTACATAATGATATAATCATGCACATATTTTTTTATTTGTTATTGATCCCTATGTAAAGGTTTAGAATAAATAGTGACTAAACAACAATACAAATAACACACAATGATATTATAATATTATATTGGTGCATGGTGCATACAACTTACGCCCCAAATTAATAAAAACAGATAAGTTCCTGTCGTATTTATTGACAAGTTATTTACGTGAATATTATTTATTTTATTTTTCTCGTATATCCTTACTGATAATTTTATAAATTCGTTTCATTACCGCTTTATCAATATTATTTGACACCTGGTATGTAAACATATATATAAGCAAGAACATTGTTTAAAAATACATTATTTAAATGTTTCATCAAAAAAAATTTAAATAGTACTGAAAAACAGCTTGTATTAACAAAACCGAAATATTAATTTGAAAAAAAAATTAAAACCATTTCATTTCTTATTGAACAAAGAAATTCATGTCCTATAAGTAAGAAATTATTCTGAATAAAGTTCTTTTTTGTAAACTTATTTACATAATATTGTATGAAAGACTGAATTATTTATGAATATAAAAACTTTGAACTTAATATTTATTAATAAATTATAACATGAAAAAAATGAACTGATGATTTTCAAAATAGTTTAACGCTATCTGAATATAATTTAATTTAACTCTGAAAGTACTTTAAAGTTTTAATTTATAAAATGACCATTTAAAAAAAGACAATAATTTTTTTTATTAAAAGTGCATAAATGATAAAATGTTTTCAAAAATTAATGATGCGTTAAAATACTTAATTGGATTATACTCATTGTAGAATTTAAAATTTTGTTATAGTTCATGATTAATTCAAAAAATAAATATTATGTAAGTAATTATAATTGTATGTATAATTTTTTTTTATTTCTTATACGTCAATCCTTTAAAAATGTAATGGCTTATTAAATTAAATTCTTCTACTCTTCTTAATTGTAAAAATAGGTGCACTTAAAACGAATAAAATATATTCAACGTTGTAAAATGAGTTTTTATATCATTGCACAATGTAGTAAATCACATGTTAGTATGTTACTGCACTATGTGTTAAAATATTTAATACTTCTGAAATCATTGTAACTATATGGTGGACATAAATACAGGACAACAAATAGTTTACAGTTGTTAGTAAAGTACAAATATATATTTAAATTCGCATATTATAGTATCAGAAACAAAAGGTCACGGAAGAGTGTACCATCTTAAAATATATATAACATTTTTAACCTAGATGTTTTAGCCAGCAATTTTTTTTACAGATTTTTAAAAAACATTAAAATTTTTAATTGGGAAATTGGCAATTATATTATTGTATTATGATTATTATTATTCGTTTTTTTTTTAATCTTTACAGGAAAAATATGACAATAACTGGTGGATAGGCCGACTGGTTAAAGAGGGCTCTGATGTGGGTTTTATACCATCCCCCGCCAAACTCGAACTCCTGCGTCAGATGAACCCATCACGAAGCTCAAAAAATCATTCTTCCAAAAACTCGTCATCGTCAAACTTAGGTGGTGTAAAAATTATATAATACTTACCGTTAAGAAGGTCAGAATGAGGTTGACTACAAGGGTCCTTTTCGCAGAATATAATGATGATATCCTGAATTGTAAAAATTAAAATTATCACAATACTTATGATTTAAATTAAATTTTTATCATTTGTGTTTGTTATATGTGTAACACAAACAATCATAATATTATTCAGTTATATTTTTCAAAGAGTTTCTACGAAAATATAAGAGAGGAATATTGTTGTGCAGTTAAATAAAAAAAATTGAGCATAGAGAGAATAATTTTAGTTGTACGAAAAACAAATTATGTATCACGGAAACAAATGATTAATAATTTTGACACATAAAATAATTTAAAGTACGTCAATTTATTTTCGTTTAGGGTTCTGAGCAGAGCAACAATTATATTGATTTTATAATAGTTTGTGTTTTTTTTTTTAACATTTACCTCAATTTTCAACTTTTATGGTGCTATATGCAAACAAATAATTAATATTAAGAATGTTAAAAATAAGAAATCCCTAGTATATTTTCTCACGATTAAGAATAACTAACATTTCATTATTATTAATATTTTTTTTTATTTTTGTTGATCCGTATTTTGTTTTACAGTTAAAAAACATGACTAATGATTACAAGGTTCCATATTAGTTGTTTTTACAACTAAATGTTAAAGTTAATAATAAGTTTAAAATACAATATTTAACTAATACAAAATTATTTTTTTCAAAAAATTTTAAATTTTATTAAAATTCAATAATATTGTGAACAATTTCAAATAATTTTACTGATAAAAATTTATAAAACCTTGAATTTTAATATTCCAGAGTTAAAAATGTAATGCAAGGTTCTTTATAAACTATCCTTGCAGTATATAATTTAAAAATATTTAAAATACATAATTCTCGTCCTTTCATTTATATTTAAACGAAAAATAACGATGTTTTATGAATCGATTTTAGTTATTTTGTCCATTATTCGATAATATTAATCGTATAAACTTGAAACATTCCACCGTTACATACGAGTATATTTATGTATATATATAATTTTTTATAATACACAATACAAATTTAAATAAATATATTTAAATACATTTAAACTTTTTATTCAACGAAACTATTCATATTATTCCAAGGAACGTAGACACAAATTATATGAAATGTTTTTCAGTAAGTTTGCAACACACACCTTCTTCGTCGTTTAATCCAAGTGGCTGTTATATCTAATCTTGTCTAGTTAAAGAATAATTGGTTAGCTATTCCCACTACGCGAACCGGTCTTGAGAACCAGGTTATTGAACCGATATAAATACAGTTTTCTAAGTTATATTTTTTAAAGTCCTAGAAACTTATAACACGCTTTCATAATAAATTAACACAATCGAACACAATATGGAAACATATACAAAGATTTATTCAATATTTGAAAATAATATTATAACTAATACTTTATCACCCGAATAACCCTGTTCTTAGGGAGGGGGGTAATCTATTAAAAAACAGATGAATAATGAAGTAAAATTAGAATAATTTAATTACTACGATTTATCTAAAGATAGATTATTATATCTATAGTAAAATAAAATAAATTAAAATATTATGTTAGAAAATATAAAGATAACTGCAGCTAGTCTTCACTTAGCAATTCAAAACTTGAATTTTTGCTATGTGCGTAATATATACACAAATACTGTCTACTCATAATTTCTGTGTTCTGTTTACTTAAGCAAATTCACTGAATTTTACATAAACAACAAATCAGTAATCTTAAATTCGCAACAGATTCAAGCTAACGAGTTAAAAAAAAATTCTAATTATAATACATAATTAACTCTCCTTAGGAATAAATGTTGATCTACATTTCTCTTTCAGTTAGAATCTTTTTTATACTTACTTTAAACACTTTAACATTTAATTTTAATTTAACCCATCTATTACTACAGTACTACAGTGATTACTCAATACACTTGAAACTTATTGCCAATACTGTATAGTAAAAACTAATCTTCTGTTTTTTATTAATCATAATTAATAAATATTTTTAAAATAATCAATTATAAAATATGTGTCTATATACCTTTTATGTTTACGCATTAATAATTCTTGTGTTAATAAAAATTATTATAAAAAACAAAATAAAAATAATTTCAATAAACCCGATTACCGCGATCAGATATCAAGTAAAGTTAAAAGAATATCTATCGTAAATCATTTAAAATCCTTATTATTATTTATTCTAATTGATTTTATTGTAAATATCAAATGAACCTATTATTCTATATTTTTTGGCCTTAGTCTTTGTCGTTGTAAAAATAAATGTACTAATAAACTGTCAATGTATCATAGAAAGTAAAATCGTTGAATGGCATATTTATAGGAGCGTTTACATTTAATATTTAAACAACGATCGAGATTCATTAAACTTTATATTTAATTTAACATATGCAATATATAAATGAATAACACTTTTCATATTATTTAAACGAGTTAAAAAAATCAAATAAATTCTAGCCTATGGGGAGATTTTCTACGACGTTTTTTTATTAAATGTAAATAGTTTTAAAATTGTATAATTTTTTGAAACTCGCCAGTCCACAATATTCTTCAATATTCATATATTATAGATAAATTTAAGTGATGAAGATCACATTCATATTATTTTATTAGGTTATATTGTAGGTAAACATTAAATATATCGTAGGACTAACTTGTTTTTCAACAAATTCATAATTTGTTAAGCGCATGTAACAAAATTGAAATACTACACTGGAATAAATATACATACTTTATAATATGTATTAACTTATGAATAAAGCGTATATTACATTTATAAACAAGTGTAAATAGATAGTATCTACCGTCAAAATTAAGATAAATATCAAACGCATTTTTCAATGATAATCCCACTTCAGAGTTAAGATACAAAAAATTTAAATCGTCGAAAGAAAATTTCCCTGAAAAACGGCATACACATATAATTATCAGTATGTACTTGAGAATAAGCGAATGAAATGCGAATTATTCTCGTGTTGCAGATTACTCGAATTAAATTTATATTTACTTAGCCAAAGTTTAATTAAAATATTAAACTTCAAACTGTTCAATTGATGCCCGTCTTACTATACACCGGATCTGAATATTAAACGTTTATTTGAAGTTCCTGCTACGTGTTAATAACGTAATTAAACTGTATCTATTACAATGCATTCCGTTGAAAAAAATTTAATTTAAAAGGGACACACTCGGAATATTCGCTTCTGCCGCACATAGTTCTGCCGTGTTTCGAGTGTAAATCGTCATTGAGTTACATAATAGATCACTGTAATAATGGATATGTTGGATTTGAGTTAAATGATAAATCGTTTGTATATCATGAAAAATTATTCTGAGAGGAGACTGCGTGCTTCTATTTTTAAGGAAATATCTTAAATATCCGTTGATACAGTGTATATCATACTACACATAATATGTATGCCAATGTTTAATAAACTAAATTATTTTTTAATTTGTATGAAATACTGACACAATATTAGTACCTATATATGACTAACCTTACTTGATTTTTGATCTTTCTATATTTTAGCAGGTATTTCAATTATTTTACTTTTAATTTATATGCTATTTTTTTATTATTGAATAGAACATTAATAATTCACATAATATACGCGTATTGTATTAGCTATAATGTCATTGATTATTTTTTTTAAATTTGTATAAAATATTTTCAATTAAGAAACCCAGGACTAGCATCTGCTGTACAGTGAAAATGGGCAAATGGTGGCCTATATATTATTTTTATTTGACCCTTACTACATTTTCAATTTTAATGTTCAAAATCCTAAAAATAAAAATGTTCTCATTAAATTTTAGAGAAACATTTATCTTTTTAATAAATTACGTTGTTTGTAGAATGTTAATTCTTATCAGATAATGATCTAATGCTAAATTAAAAAATATCTGAGTATGAAGCACCTATAGTTTATAAGTGGTAGGTAGGTACTTGTTTTACTATACCAGCTTTATCGCATCCGTCGTGTCGACATGTTGCACTATCATAGTGTTATTATTTACGTGTTTTAAAGTACTTAAACATATCCATAAATGTTTTTTTTTCACTTTTTGTGCTTTTGTACAAAAAATTAACTATGTATGGTAACTTTAAGTATCCTTGATGTATGACATAAATTATAAGTCTCGAGTGTACATGGGCATTGAGTAAATGAGAATTGTAGTGGATTTATTAAATTTGAATTTAATGATAAATCGCTATTTGAAAAAAAAACGATTCTGACAAAAGTCGATCGCCCAATACAAGGATCTTATATTTCCATTTTTATTTTCTTAATTTGGTTTAGATTGTACTAATTTTTGCTAAAAACATCGTAGATACTTATAAATCAATATCGATTAGTGTGCTTCGTATTACTAATAAATTGAAATTAGTTAAAATAAAAAATAATTGGAATAGTTAGCATTGTGTGAATAAAATAATAATATTTAAGTATACACCATACTAATATATAATTTAATGTTCTATATTTCTACGATTTTTCAAATTATGATCAAATACATTTAAACTATATATTTTTGATATTTTTAACTTATATAAGAATGATTATTTACTAATAAGGAATCTTGCATTATATTGAACCAGAAACAAATATTTATTTAATATATATATATATTTATTTAATCATCATGAATTTAAAGTAACTAAAAAAGTAGTGGTCAACATTTTTTAATCATGTTAAGAAATTGTGCGTATACAATATTTCATGAAAGTTTCTTTCACTTTAATAGTTAGGTATTTGTTTTTAAATTATAAAAAAAAAATATTTTTTTCAAAAACTGCAGGTTTTGTGGTTAATATTTCTGATTTTTAAAGATATTTTCGTTAGTTTTACCAAACCATGAAGTAGTACTATTTTTGAATTTTTGTCTCCACAAATTACGAATTAATGAATTAGATCAAGTTTATTACTATAATATAAGTTTCACCACTATCAATGAAGAATAGGTATTAAAAAAAATTTCTCAGTCTAAAACATAACAACACATACAACCACACACATTTTATATTTTTTTAAATACAAATCATTATGACACCAATATACACTCACACCACTAAAAATCTAAAATATGAAGCTATACTAAAAATAATTTTTAACTTCAAATAACTATTAATTGTTTTCTGTTATCTAAATTACTTCAAAATTAGTATTTATATAAGTATTATTTATTACTAAAAATATTTTCGATTTTGTGTATAATATGATTATTTTTATATTAATGCGGCCACAGGTATAATTTTTGATCGATGAATTAATTTTGCATAGACAGTCTTAAAATTTAAGAAAATAATTGCAAAAACTTTTATCAATTTTGAAAAACATAATAATGAATAATGATTATGAGGATGTTGAAGCTGCATAATATGTTGTCTCCGTCTTATTAACGCATAACATAGAAAAATTTACGTTCTAAGTAATCCATTTTACTCTTTAATTTTTAATTTCACAGTGAAATGACCTTTGGTAAAATTTAGATTTCTATGAAGTATTTTATTTTTTATTTTAATTTTAAAAACAACTTAAAAGCATTTTATAATTATAAATATTTTTTTTTTAATTTAAAATACCAATGACTTTATTTAAAATTAAAATATCAAGAACAACCTCCACAGTGCCCTGGATATATGCTAACTAGTATAAATGTATAATAGGTCAATTGACCCTAATATTAAAAAAAAAACAGAATTAAATGGATTATTCTGAACGTAATATTTACTATGCTGTGAGTTTGTAAGACGGAAACCACACATGTGGTTATAATATCCTCTTAAAATAATTGAATAGCCATATCTAACACCAATAACATATATAATATTAGAGTGTGTCGAATATAATGATTTATAAACAGATAAATATTTTAGATATACGAGTAGATTCATTAAATTATGTTTACTATATTGTTATTAAAAGTTAAACTATTAAATATTTCAAATTATTAGTATTTTAATTTCTAATAATATTTAGTTAGTGTAGGTAATGCAATTTAAATGAACTATTGTTTATATGAATATTTATATTTTTAATAGCTGAGGATGATGATCCTATTGGAAGTGGTCGTATATCTGCCAGAACCACATTAACCGCTCCTACAGCTAAAGACAAACGTAAAATTTTCTTTAAAAAACAGGAGACCACACCGCCTTACGATGTCGTGCCATCAATGAGACCAGTTGTGCTTGTCGGACCATCTCTGAAAGGATACGAGGTGACCGACATGATGCAAAAAGCTCTATTCGACTTTTTAAAACATCGTTTTGAAGGACGGTACGTTGTTATGGTTTACTATTATAGCTAAAGGAAAATATTTAACGAAGTCGGTGTTTTATTCTTCCTGTTTCCTGTATCATAAGATGGAAAAACCAGTGGATCTCATAGTTGGTTAATTCTTTTCAGAATAATTATTACACGTGTAATGGCCGATATATCTTTGGCTAAACGATCTCTTCTCAATAACCCCTCAAAAAGAACAATCATCGAAAGTAAACCTGGTTCAAACTCAAGAACGAATATAATGGCTGACGTACAACAGGAAATAGAACGGATTTTCGAACTTGCGCGAACATTACAGGTAAAATTGTATTTATTAAAATTACAAATATTTACATAATTGTCTTGAATACTAATTTAATTTATATAGCTTGTCGTTTTGGATTGTGATACTATCAATCATCCATCGCAATTAGCAAAAACTTCTTTGGCGCCAACCATAGTTTACTTAAAAGTCTCGTCACCTAAAGTAAGTGTCTTAAATTTATTTGACTATTAAAACACATAAAAC
Organism: Rhopalosiphum nymphaeae; assembly: GCA_036289425.1. NCBI lineage: Eukaryota > Metazoa > Arthropoda > Insecta > Hemiptera > Aphididae > Rhopalosiphum > Rhopalosiphum nymphaeae. The sequence continues at coordinate 7,636,695 of JAZAQC010000007.1, read as the reverse complement.
GATTAACAAAAATAGTCTTAATTTAATAGCTCAATAGATTTTAATAAATTATGAATTTAAATAATTTCCATAATGCCGTACGTTCGTGTTTTATACATAATTATTTTTGATTACTGGGTAAAAATATAAGTACACTATGACTATTAAATCAAAACAATATTTCCACATAATTTCATTATATGTGTCTAACTATGGACAAAAACTGTATAACAAATTTTAATGGGACAGCTTATAAAATATGTATTACTCAACGTGCTTTTTGTGTATATACCTACGGTAATTATCAAAAGTACCTATTACAAAAAATAAAATTAATAAATAAATCAACTATTAGTTAACACGAATACAAAAAATATCCACATGTAAAAATAGTTGTTGAGGTTTATAAATTAAATAAATAATAATATTGTCGTTCTGTACAAAAAGATTTCAGACCGAATCATAAGCTAATATTTTTAACAAATGATTAAATTATTAATGTTAAAATTGAAGCTTAAGTATAGATTGATATCCGATGACACTACTTTATAGTTATTATAATTAATACTGTAACATAAATATAATATAAATGTAACATTAATACGATTGAGGTACATCAGGGACTAATTACACATTATGCTTTGTGAGCGAGTGTATTTAGATAAAATGTAAAGCCCTATTTATAAGCCATCATTGATGGCATATAATATATCCCCATACCTACATACAGTGACGTATTATAGAAAAACATGTATTATACGCTAAGTCGGCATTAACTATTGTTTAAAAGTAATTTTGTAAGGTAACTTTTAAAATTAACTAGTTAGCTTATTCTTTAAAGAACTTATAAAAATTAATGATACAATTAGATCAATTAACCATTGTACTTAATAAGTTTTTTTTCAGTTAATCTAAAAAATAATAAGCACATGTTAAATTAATAATATATTTATACAAAGCTAAAAGTAATCAAATAAATAGTTCTTGATTCAATAACTTGACAGTAAAATATTAAATTAAAGTAGATCGCGTAAATACGTTATAATGTAAAAATAAAAATCATATTATTCAGAGCACCCGTTAGACCGGGAGCCCTGGACTCGGGCACCACGTGTCCATAGGCTCAAAACGGAATTGAGTTTACATTTGCCATTGTAATATACACTGTTACAGGTGCTTCAACGGTTGATCAAGTCCCGGGGCAAATCTCAGACTCGACACCTGAACGTGCAGATGGTGGCGTCGGAGAAGTTAGCCCAGTGTCCACCAGAGATGTTCGACGTGATACTGGACGAGAACCAGTTAGATGAAGCGTGCGAACACATATCCGAATACTTGGAAGCGTATTGGCGTGCGACCCACCCGCCCGTCACGCCCGACCCTAACGAACAGCAGCTGTTGACCAGGCCGATCAGGAGCTCGCCGAGCATGGACATGCCGATCATGTCGTCGATGATGAACAACTACCAGCCGTCAGGTGAGTCGCAACTGTCGTACTCGTTGGTGTCGAGCATCAACGTGTTCGCCAGTCCTATCATCCGGCTGCAATGATATATTATATAGATATAAATATATTATTATTACACTATTCAATTATATTATCGAATAATTATTGTCATTTGCACGTGGGTAATATTACATAGGTAATGACCAGGGTTGATTTTATAGCACTTTAAATCGTATAAATATGCATTAAAAATGACAAAATTTGCAACAAAAAATAGCTGCAGAAACTATTTATTAACTACAGTGATTAATATTATTATTTATAAAAAGCATAAAATTGTGTCGCAAATTCCGAACTAGTAAATATTAAAATAATAAAACAGTGTACTATAGATACGTATGCGGGAATTATGGTATAACTATAGGATAAAGCACTGACGCAACATTTTAAAAGAAAATATTATATTTTAATTTTTTTCTATAAGTTAAATTGTGGTTCACAATATGATTTATTAATGTTGTTATTTAAACACACGTTGATTATACATTATTAAATCATAAAATGTAATATTTATCTTTGATTTAAAAGCTATTCCCAAAAATATCTTAAAAATCTAAACATTTTCAAAGAAAATCTTAAATTCCGATTGTCTCCACCATGAAACAAATTTTAAGCTTACTCTGCTATTTGCCAAGCATCTTATAAGAAAATATACGAAATTGCTATAAAATCTTAACCCTGGTAATGATCGCACACTATATTATTACGTGAACAGTGTACGTCACGATTAGAAAAAAATGTATATGTTACGTATGTTTAAAATGTACCCATATTCTTTCGCTTTGTTGTATTAAAATTATATTATCGTATTGTTGTATGTATGGTTTGGCTTTATTTTAGTTTAAAGGGAGAAATACTACTCGATGCGATTCAATAACGACAATATTCAACTACTGCAACGTCATTAACCCCTATTAGATAAAAAAAAAAACACCGTGTATATTATGCAAATCTGGGCAGTATAATGAATAAATTTAGTTAATTGAATAAAAAAAATAAATATAGGTAATCGATTTAACAGAACTAAATTATTAAATTAATATACAATTAGGAAGTGGACAACATTCGCATCGCTTCTGAATTGCTATAAAAGTTATAATTATCGTCTATCAGACTAAAATGCGATTAAATAAAAAAATTAACTTGTTATTTATCACGTTAAATTTAATTTATTGACTTGTTAATGCCCAGCCTTGTAATATTACGTGTTTGCGTGTACGTACGTTTTATAATGCAGTCGTACGGTGTAGGATATGTAGAAGATAATTTGTTTAACTTGAGACATTCATTATCTTGATTTTCGGTTAATGTATATATTTTTATATATGGTTTAAAATACTTTAAGTTACCACATAAATACATAATGATAAGTGCAGTGAACTACTCTTCTCATAATCTTATATCTGCTGCTTATAAATAAGAAATAATAAGACATTTAACGTAAATATGTTGCTATTTAAAAAAAATAAAATACTAAACTAAAACTCACTATATGATTGATTTACCAAAGGACAGATCATTAGTTGATACATATTTAAAAATTAAAATTATGTATGAATAAAAAAATGTCTTATAGTATATAATTTTCCAAAATATAATATTGAATGTCTTGATTTAAAAAAAAAGTTACACTTTATAATATTTGAATATTATTTGTAATTGTCATAATATATATTTACACCTAACAATATATTATTATCTTCTTACTGCAAATAGTGCTTTTAACGAATAAGGTCCCTGCTTTTAAATAATATTCAAATATCTTATATTATTGACTCCTTTTTTCCGTCTTTTAAAATAGTCCATCCATCAAACAATCATTCCGGAAAAATAACGTATTAGATATTATTATAATTTTATAAACGAATCTTTGTTTCCATAATACCCGATACTGAGATTCCTTAATTTGCATATTTAAATACGAAAAGCTTAGTTAAATCTGACGAAGCAGAATCAAAACTATGATATACAGGTTAATATTAGAGTTAACAAGCTTTTTACACAATCTAAAGAGGACGATGTTTTCGAGATGCTGCAAGCTTGTCCATTTTATAAAATATTTGTGACTAATTCCTTAGATGTATATCATATATAAAAAATTCAAATTATGAAATTATCTCAAAAACATTCTCCTCTTAAAATTTGGTAATAGATATTTAAATTCTATAATACCACAATTTCAATTTTGCATAGTATAATTTTTCTATATTGCTCATTAGATTACAGTAGACAAGTCCTCGTAACTAGTGTTATGATTTTGTGAAGTGTATGATTATTAGTGAAATGAAACTGTTTTTGAGTTGATAGATAAAAAAATATACAATAGAGATTTAAAAAAAATAGTATTATTTTATATATAGTATTAATAGTATTTTAATATACTCTTTCTTTTTATACTCAAATATCTACTCAAGTACTTTTTAAAAGTCATTTTTACAACACTGCTCTTAACACAATAAACCAACTATTGCAGCTGATCTCTTCATGAGCGTCTAAGTATATAACCGTGCGTGCTTTTCCGTGTTTTGTATTATATATTATTATATAATTGTTACCATCAAGAGTAACGCGCGTCGCACAATATCATGCAAACCGCAGTATAAGTATTTTAAAAAGAAACAAACAACTCTGTAACGAAGATCGTATAATATATTATTATGTTATGATATTACGAAATTATATCGTACGTTGTCATTAATACGGCTGTGTAAACAACGTGTAGTGAAGAAGCAAAATTCGATATTATATGACTATTCGGTATTACGCTATGAATTATACAATCATTTCCAAAAGGGTGTAATCGACAGGTACGTGTTCGATTGAAATGAATCCAAATATTGAATGCTGCAACACGTTCGACAAAATTCGGACTATTTATACGCTATCATGTCAACAACGATAATAATATTAAAAATAATAATTGATTTTTTTCGGCATTTTTCTGCAAAACCTTTTAGCTTTATTCAGATCGTTGTCGCTTGTATAGAGTATAATACGTCTCTTTTTTCCACCTTGTTCTATAATATACTATTAACAACTTTCTGTTTTATCGTTTTATGTTGATTATGTTTTTTTTTCTTTTTTAACAAAAAAACTTATACTATAATATCTAAACCATTATAACTTTGAAACAATTGTTTTTGATACCTAGTCACTTCAGATAATATATTATAATGTTCGTTATATTTTTCTTAAATTTGCGATTATTTAAAATTTTATAATTTTGTAAAACATTTTATTTTTCTTCAACTTAAACTTTCTATACATTTGTATTAATTTAAAAATGATGGCTAAAATATCGAGACACCTAACTAATGTGGAAATTATTTGATATAAATTCAAAGTAGTTACTTTTGTATCGTATTAAAATTCTAAATTTTCAATAATACAACTTGTTAATTATAACTCATAGCCGAACTGTAACTAGCTTTTATAATATTACAACCGAAACATTCCACGTACTATACATATATTGTTGTGTTGCATTCGCTAATATTTGGTATTTTAAAAAACTTAACTTTTCCATTTTAAGGTACTGTATCCGAGGCCAAAATCGAAAGCGAATATTTTGTTTTCAATATTTAATCGCAGCGAGTCCACCTAAGAGTATAAAAATCCGAACTCGTCTCCTACAATAATACGTCCGCAACGCGATTCGAGATCATTTAATTGTAAACAAAATACTTACACGGTTTTTTTTTTTTTCGCATGGTTTTATCTATACTGTTGCTGTGTTTCTTAATCGTTATGAATAAATTGACGTAGGCGTTTTTCATAATACGCTCACACGAGCCTTCGATAAGTGACAGAGTGACGGAAAAATGTGTTCCATTGTCATCGTCGCAGCATGCTAGTACAGCGCAGTTGGTCCGCTAACTTGGCGTTTGTACTATTTAAACTTATTTTTTATTGGACACTGTAAGAGATTTTCGTGAGTGTTGACTTGCAGTTATTAATATTATACTATGTTTTTCGATACCTAAGTCTCCCCCGTCCTTGTAAATCCTGACTTGATGATATGATAATAATATGCACCTCTTGGCTCTTAATATTCGTTTCTTAACGAACGGTTTTCGCCGTGGAATTGTGTTTGCAGAATACCAATCGATGGATCGCATGCCACCGCGTCTCGAGCGCATGCGCACCACCGAGTACGACGACTACGAGCTCAGCGATCACGACAGCATGGTGTACGTACCGCCGGCCATCGGGTACCAGTCGAAACAATCTCAACAGCAACAGCATCACAAGCAGCAGCAGCAGCATCATCATCAACAGCAGCAGCAGCATCACCATCAGCAGCAACAACATCACCATCAACAGCAGCAGCAGCAGCAGCAGCAACACCACTCGCAGCAGCACTATCAACAACAGAAACAGCAGCAGCAGCAGCCGCCGCCGCAACACTATCAACAGCAACAACAGCAACCGCCCATGCGACGGCAGCACAGCGTGTCGTTCGAACGGGGCCAGTCGCAACGCGGACAGCCGCGCCCCGGCAGCAGCTCGCACAACGTGCACCACCAGCTGTCGTACCAGCTCAGCTCGCAGACCGACATGCTGACGCACAGCCCGCCGGAGAACTCGTCCGACCACCTCATGTCGTACATGTCGCCCACACTCAGATCGTCGTCGTCCACGTGGCGCGGCAACGTAAACATTTAGTACAAACAGACGGAATTTTAATAACAGCGCGTTCGACCGTTATGGGTGACCGACGGCGATCGTCAGACGTATAACGATAATGTGCAATAACGATACGGCGGTAATGACAATATGCGAAGGCGGTGCGATTGGGTTACTCTCTCTCTCTCTCTCTCTGGTGGTTGGCCGTGTTCCGCGTTTGAACGCGGCGGCGGCGGTGTTGTTGTTGTTATTGCATTAATAATATTGTTATTGTCGTTGCGATCGTCGTTCCTCGCCGCAGACTCGTCGGCGTGATTGTCATTAATATTGCCGTAAACAAAACAAATGTCATGTAAAACCCCGTTAGAGGGTATCATTGCGATATTATACATACCTACCTTAATATTAGTCAACACGTCTCATAGATAATAAAGGAACGGATATAGGGCCGCAAGACACCTGTAAATAATTGGATAGGACGTGTCCGTGTTATAATATTATTGTAATCGCGAGAACGGCGATGTCCCAGCAATAGTATGACGTGTCTCGTTCGAAACCAAAAACGGGGTCCGCGTCTTATTCGCCAATTCGTTTGTCTATGTGCATAGGACAGGCCTACAAAAGTGGGGCCTTTTTCGTGCCGGAGCAGATGGACGGTTCTTGTCTTTTATACTATCGAAGACGAGCGACGAGTCCTTTTATAAACAACGAAAATAACGGGCTCCGTATTCTGTGATAATACCGTAAACACGTGGTCATGTGGGCTGGACCAAAAATCATGAAACGATAACAAAATCCAGGCATAGGTATACTGTTCAATATTTTTCAACTCTTATGAGATCTACCTCGCGCCTCCCCCTTACACGTGTTTATTCTACGACGATTCCTCCCGTTTATTCTGCGCCATAGCGACCTTCTATATTGGAAATGTCCTATTCACGTGTATTTATTATTGTCTTGTGGATAAAACCCTAAAAGCTTATCATTCGATTTTCGTGTTATAAACACGGATAATAAATTAATTTTTATACTATCCACTATACGGGGTGATAAGCTCCTTTACACTCCTTTATTATCTAGGAGACAACACGCTGCACTGGTATATACCCATACATAGACTTATTCGTGACAAATAATCATGTAAAAAATATGTGCAAGTCTATGAAGGTGTATACTTTGCACGATAGTTAAATATAATATGATATATATGTGTAAATATATTATTATTATGATTTAGTAAATACGTCATTAATATTACATTGAACTTCAATTGCCTTAATTGGACCAACATTATACTGAGTGCTTATTATAATTATTTATAATCGTATTTCGTGTATTAACTTTATGACGAATAAATCTGGTTATGTTTATCCGAACAATTTGAATACCTAGTTATAAAGTTTAAATGTAGCGTATAATTAATAGAAATATTATTATTAAATTAAATTTAATTGCTATTTTTTATCCGATAAATTAACGCCCGCTACTGGGCTATACTAATGTAGAAAAATAAAGCTCTAATTATGAAACTCTCAAAATGTATTGTAAGGTAGCGTTTATTACTCTTGTAAAACATGACGTTTAATGTTTTCAATAGTTTGTATAGGTTTCTTAGAATAGGTATACGGCTAATATACATAATGGGTAATAACTAATTTAAGGATAATTGTTTTTCATAATGCTTGCCCTCGTTTAATCAATTAAACGTGATAAAATTATCAACATTTAACTAATCGCCTTTGTGTGTTATTCTTTTTGTTTGTGTTTATTTTATTATAAAACTGCTTTTTTTTAATATACAATTTTCTTTTAAATTTAGATACTTAAATTAATTTTTTTTATCGTTATTAAGTTATTTCACTAGATTTATTTATTTGTGTTGTTTTATTTTTTAAATCCGTACACAGTGTTCAAAAACAACGGTTTTCAGCCTATATTCAAAACTGTTGTTTTTCGAAAATGTTTCCAAAATTATTATAACACACTGTAAACAGGGTCTTTCCGAATTTCACGTTATAGAAAATCAATGGGTAATGCTTACTTAATAGAGCATTATGCAATCCCCTCAATTTTTGTAACCTGAAATTTGGAAATCACTGTGTATAAAGTATAAATATAATTTAATTACTGAATTAGATTGCTTTTTGTTTCCTATAATATATAATAATTAATTAACGGTCCTGTGATTTCCTATCTCAAAGTTTTAATATCCTATTAGAGAGATGGAAATTAAACGTTAATTGTGTATAAATATATTATATTATCATCCGGTTTTATTGATTTATATTATTATTAACTATTATATTGTAATAATAATTTATCTTATTAAACCATTCATTTAAATTTTCATTTTTTTTCTAATATTTTAATCGGACAATTGGAAGTAATTAATAATGATTTCTATTAAGTCAATTTTAAAATAAAATTAAACAAAAATTAATTATAATAATAAAAATAGGTATAATAGATATCTACTGTTATTGTAACTCTTGAGAAGACTTCCCGCTTTAAATAGATCAATATTTTTTTCTTTTATTGGTGGTCCATACGTATACCTAATACTTATTTTTAATGCTTATTAGTATACATTTATTTTGTTTACCGTATACGAATATTATTGTCGTGGTCGTTGTATGTAATGTCTATAGTTTCGTTTGTTATATTATTTTCATCTTTATTTGACTTCCATGATAATATCTAAACATCATTACTTTTTAACTATTATCATAATATCCAAAGGTACTTGTAACTTATTAGTGATTATTGATTAATCGACTATCGACCATCGCATACCATCTTTTCATTCATATATGATTCCGAATGTTGTACCCGACCGACCACCGACACTTTAAAAACTTTAAGGATATTATTCTTCGTATCTCTAAAAACAGAAAAAACATTCTTTTTTTTTAAGAAATTTTTTCAAATACCTATTATAGGATATTGTGATCTGGAGATTAGTGACTCGACTGCAACGTGTGCCTACCACTGTGTATGCATTTTTATAATTCGATTTATTATTGCATTTTTAAATAACAAATAATAAATTTTACTCAATGCCCACAAACAATGACGCGTACACGTGACAAAATGCAAGTAATACAAATGTAATTTTTTGTATACTTTTTACATGAAATATTATAATGTTACTATTTTGAATTTTCTAAACGCTTTGCTTTTTAATAATATCTATATTATATGAATACAGAATTCAATGACCATACAATGCGTAACGACACATGACTTTTAAACGATTTAATATGCCTACTGACGATTTCACATTTTAATAAATTACAATATGAGATTAAAAGAAGGGACGCCTGACCATCCTGTAGCTATACATCGTATTGCGACGATATTATAAGCATTCGATCTACTCCGTATCCGGTGCTGAGTGGAAAGAATGATTTTTTATATTATATTATTGCCGATTTGGCCGTTCTATACGCGTCAAAAGTGTTATTATATTAGTCGCATCGACTCATGAATAATTCCGATACGTTTGAAATTAACTATATATATATAATATATATATATATTGCACCACTCGTAGTTTTATTATAATTGCATATTATTATTATTATTATTATTATTATTATTATTATTATTATTATTATTATTATTATTATTATAGTGACTAAATTGACACATGCTTGCCTTTGTATAATGTTTTTGTTGATACATTGTTACGCTATGAGAGTTCCTTTCGAGTTTATAATATATTATCATTAAATTTTAAACACCTTTTGTACACGAATAATTACATTATTGTATAAATAATTAATTTATCGATCAACATCAAAGATCATATAATATTATATACGTTAAATAAAAATAAATAATTACGAGGAATATACTCGTGTTTATAAGTATACTCGAGTCCTTCATTTATTTTACTGTGACGTTTTTTTTTCAAAATACGTATTGTTTTCTGTATTATTATGTAGTTCTTATGTGTTTGATATTTTCCTTATTATTATTATTATTATTATTGTTATTTTATGGATCGCGAGTACCGATAGAGTGTGTCAAAATATGATCGTCGTGATTATTATTATGTGTACGTTTTGTAGTGGCTAACATAATAATATATGTTCATCGTCGTGTCATTATACTTGTATAACATATTATTATAGTGTTTTAGTGTGTGGATATTGAACTTCGATTGTTCGACATAGTTGGCGTAACATTCATGTATCATATAATACGAAGAATACATAAATATATATACGACACGAGTTCGTTATTCATTTACTTTTTTTTTCTTTTGTCTTCTTCGTTTTATGATTTATTTATTTAGTTATTTTTATCCACTGTGTGAATCTCGTGCCGAAAACTAGGCACTTTATCAGTGATAATTATATAATTATATTATTTATTATAGTAAAATATATAACCACTGCAGATTTATAATTAATAGTTAGGTAAGGAACTCTTGAATAAAACGAACATATACAAAATAATTATAGATTATTTGCCATGATACTGGTTGAAAAAATGTTTTTAATTTGAAATAATAAACTCAGAGATACCTATTCCTTTTTCTATTTCTATGTAGACTCTGGTTCTCTGGTACTCAATAATTGTATTAAAATATTTTGGTTGTGTTCCGATTTTTAAAAAATATAAATAACCTAAATTTAAATAAGGTTCTCTTTAAAACTGATATTAAACAGTTCCAAAACCGTTTTTAATTTTTATTTGAACTTAAATTATCTACTTATACGTAAACAAAATAAATAAGTAAATACGATTTCCCCAGAAATAAACGACAAGACATAAATTATAATAATATTATTTTTCAAGGTATTTCTTTCGAGTTACACCCGAAAAATTATCATGAAATTAAAAATAAAACTATCATTGTACCGATATTTTTCATAAAAAAAACATTTAAATTCTGTCTCTAACTTTCTAAGGATTTTTCAGTCCTTGGAAGATAATATCTAATCATTATACACAATATATTGCTTACATTATAAATATGTCGATTTACCAACTGAGAAAATAGTTACACAAGATTTATTTTATGACACGAATTCCTATATTATCTAGTGTAGACCTTCCTATATTTCTGTGCTCCGCAGACAATCTGCGTATATATCAAATCTGTGAATATAATATAATAATATATACAGATAATATATATATATATATATTTTAATATAACCTACATTTTTCTGTTTCTATTATTATTATTATTATTATTTATTAAGAATAAAAGCATCAACAACTGGGGTCATTAGCCTACAAAGTTTTACATGGGTTTTATGTAATGCATTATGTTTTTCATATAGCTAATAATAAATAAGATTTTAAAAGTAGGTATACATACATATTCATATTTGAATTATTAATTTACAGTAGGTTTATAAGCCATTGGATTTTTAATAATTATAAGTAGCATCTGTGTTGGTTTCATCAAACGCTTCCTCCATGTTGGTTGGATGGCGTTGATGTCTCGTTCTTTATGGTAACCATATAGGGCAGTGGAGTATGATGAGGAATTTTGATCGTCAGTGGTATATTACATTGATAACAGATCGGCTGTTCTTTTTGATTGAAAACATGATAATCGGTATATAGCTAATTCTAGCTCTAGTGGTAGTAATATCTACTATGTAGACTGTAACAAGCGGGAAGTCGCTATTTTTGGACTGTTTTTTTTAAATATTTTTAAATTTATTGTCTGTTATGCAGTCCTATTGGGATTGCTACTGCTGGATAGAGATTCTGTTGACTCTTATGAGATCTTTGTACGGTAGTGGCTTTATTATTATTATCAATCTGTTTTCAATATTGTATGCTAATCACGAATTGTTTCCTGTTTTCTTCTTTTTTTTGACTTATCTTGTCTTATCGCTTACCGATAGGATTTAATTTTACGTGCCGGAAATCATCCATAGGTGGTCTGTGATCGCGTTCGTTTTTCATTGATATTATAACATTGTTTTTCATTACCGTGCCACAATATTTGTACGCCATGCAACTGTTTGTTTTTTGTTTGAGATTTATTTTATATATTATATATGATGTTTACGAATGAAGAGTTTTACAGCAAAATATTTTATTTGTGTCTTACGTGTTCTCTATAATATACAAGATCATGCTCAAAACGAGGTTAGATGTGGTCTGTATAAAAAATAATAATTAAAAAAAAAATAAAAACATTGCCCGAAACACGTAAATTATAATTTTTACCTTTTGTGGGACTTATGACATTCCAAAAACTACGCGATTAAAGGATAATGTATACGTATTATATTATATTAATTATAAAAAGGTGTTTAATACATTATTATTGTTTTATTTTTAGTTCTTACTATTGTTTATCTCTAATATTAAAGTCGACTTTATTATTATTATTATTATTTTGTTATTATTACTATTATTAATATTAATATCAACGAATGTATGAAATTATGTAATTTTATTTTATTTATTTCAGTAAAAATACACTGCATAATTATTTGCCGCGATTTTATCATGTATAGTTATAATATATACATTATACATATAGATAAGTAATTTGTACAAATGTCTTACGGTCATTTTTTATGTACTTGGCTTGAACATTATATACTTTTTGCTTATGGACGATTGACAAACATATTTTATGTAAAAATGTATGCCAAACTATATCACAGCCTGAAAAAAATATCCTTCAATAATAATCCAAACACATATTGTACAATTAAATGAATTGTACGATGTATTGACGTATCACATTATAGCAAACGATACACAAAATTATATAATAATGCAATATTGTGTACAGATACAATGTTAATAATATTATAATTATAGCCTTCGCATCGAAGTCATATATATATTATTATAGAAATATTTCAAATATTGTGATAGATATTTAATGTTTATGCGAAATTAAATTGAAAATAAAATAAATATTTTAAAAAACCTATTCGTATATACTATTTATAATAGATACTATATACGTGAATAAAAATATAGTCGTAGAACGTTTAGTTGTTAGTTATTATAGTTATTTATCGGTTCGACACTTGTTAATCTAAGTACCTACAGTATACACTATACAATGCCATACCTATTTTGTAGAGGTGGCATTAGATGTATTTGTATCCTTCCCCTAAAGTGTATTAGTATTATTATCAACGTTTATACTATGTACAAAAAAAGCATTAGAATAAAATTATGGTATGTAACTGCTGTATTGTGTAGTACTATTTTCACACTTAACGGATTTTAAGGAGTTATGTACAGGTAAAAGGCAGTAATAAGATTCCTGTGTAGTAAATATTTTTTTAAAGGCTCGGGATGTGTATGCACTAAAAAATTACCAAATATGCATTAAAAGTCGTTAAATTTGTAGCTCATTCGCACGACAAAAAAATAAAAAAGATAAATAAATGTATGGCTTAATACCACGAGTTGGCAATCGAGTTGATTATCCGTATGTAGGTACCTGTTTAGTATTCGTACTAATCTCGCGGTTTGCTGAAGAACATAAACCATTGATTGTATACAATGGTAATTATTCATTTTTCATGATATAAGCGTCCGGTACGGGCAGCGCGCTCTACGCGGAGTGTGGTCGAACGCGAGCCGGCCGACGGTGACCATAGGCCGCCGTCAGAGCGCGGTGTTCGATCTGCCGAAAAAATAGGAGCACTTGCGCTCTACCCCGTGATCACCGGGGCCAATGTGCTATGTATATATACAACCGAACCGATCGGAAATGAATGCGAGGACGCCCGCAGTAGTCGGCGTCAGCTCAGCCGCACGGCAGACCTGTACTCGACAGAGCACAGTGTATATAATCCATTGTTATTTGTCTATGATGTTGTGGACTTAATGCGTTCGACATTTATCCCAACAAAAAACCCTAACCATCATTGCTCCACTGTGCGTGCGCTCGGCTTAACACCCCGGGCCCCCGACACAGGAGTAATTCAGACGTCTTCGACTAACAGCAACCGTACCCGTCCTCGCCTCGAAATTTTTGTGCCGAATTTCGGTGCATTTTTTCCCACCGCCTTTTATGTACCTCCTAACTGTTTCCGGTCGCCAACGGAGTAATTAAAAATTACAATCGGTTGTTTCAATCCGCGAATCGTTCGACACACAATAATACGATTTTTTTCCGTGTTCGGTAAATGTACGTATCGTTTGTGCCCGGGCCGTGCGCTTAACGGAGGACATTCGAATAATGTCGCTCTAATAATAGTAAATAGAAGATTTTGATACACGGTAAATATCCAGATTATATTGTAGACTCTCACTGTTCTTAGTATTTTAATTAATAATTTTGCGTATCCTTTAACTATTATTAATATTATAATAACTGAAATTTGATGTTTAGTTTTGTATAATTTATTTTAATGGTTTTTGTAGAATATTTTAAGATATTTATTGAATATACTACAATTTTATTTACATGTATCCATTATACATATCATACTAATGTCCAAATATGTAGATTCAAATGTATATATTATAGGATGGAGGAGGTCATACAAATTATTAATTAATATATATTAAAGAAAAGGCAACCGATGCTATTATGATAAAACTAACAGATTTAATTCCATCAAATACAGAATAATACAAAATATAAATAAGTAAATCACTACGCACCAGTATCCTGCCACTCTCACTTTCAGGATCATCTGGCGCATTAGTTATTAGAGAAAAATAAGATAATAGAATAGAATACATAAAACAGAACAAACAGTCGTGGCTTAATCAAATATTTCCAAAAGGCACAGTAGTAGTTTATTAGTAATAATAATAATAAGTCGGCATGTTTCGCTACAAGATAGGCTAAATATATATGTAATATCAAAATTTTAAAAATATTCATAGAAATATAGCTACATGATGTATCTTTAGTATCGTGTTAAGAATAAATGGACTACACTACTACCACCTAAATAATATATTTGTATTTAATATTTTTGAAATATTACAAAAATTGTTTCTATATTTATATAAGTATCTAACATTTTTTTAATGATATATATATACCTACTATAATTAATTATACATATGTATTATTCTAATATTGAAATATACATGTGTATGTAATGTTATGGTAAATATGATTCTGACTAGGCAATTATGAACATCAATTCTCATTTTTTAATATACCATAAGACATACATCTTATTAGTTTATTAGTTAAATGATAGTAATAATCAAAAACGCACCATGTTTATTGATATTTTTCATATATTCTTCGGGGAAATGAACGATTTTGTGTTTTAAAGCCTAAATAATATAGTAATAATTTAATAATACGAATAATCAATAATAATTCAGAAAAGTTAAATTTAATTTTTTTATTGATATTAGTATATTATATGCATAAAAATGTATTTATATTTAATAAAAATTTGATTTAATTTGAATTTTGATTTTGATTTTGAAATTGATTGATTCTTTAATAATACTATTTGCCTGAAACATTTTTTTAAATTTTCTAAAAGGTTTTCAAAGATATTAATTAATGGAATTTAATTTAATTTAAAAAAAATTTTGGTTTCGTAAAGGGATTTATTGTAACATAATTCAAATTATTTACTTACAAAGCTATGTTTCACAACCACAGAAAAAAAAATGCACTTTCCTACAAATTCACAGTCCGAATCATAGTGTTTATAATATTTTAATAGCTGTATTTTTGTGCTACTTATTATCAACTAATTATTATTACTACTCGTATTATTGATATTATTGAGGTTTGTACATAACGGCCAGGGTTACAATGTTTACAGACTTACAGGTATTGGATATTAATTATATAACAATTTAATCTACTGATTATTAAAAATATCCAAAGCAGCGCGCACATCCTTAAATATAACGATAATATCTTAATAATGCTCAGCGGACAGCGGACGCTGGACAGTCTGTGGTCCCGAATGCATTACACGGTTGTAATACTCGCATCATAAACCTATATTACTCGATGTATTATATTGCAAAATCAAAATTTCAACGCGCGGTGTGACGTACATACTGTTAAAGTTCAATATAATGTCGTACGTTGATACGTTATTAAGTTATTTCTCTGCAATTCGTCTTTGAGGTTCATTTTACGTTTAAGATGTTCAATGTTAATACTTTATTATAATAATAATAAACTTTGAGCCAGTTCTCTCACAATCCCACGTAAGTACGTAAGCGAGTATCATTATTTATTGTTATTGTGATATTATTAGCTAGGTAGATAGGTATTCATTATGATAATAACAATAAATTGAGCAAAATCTACTAACCGTTAAAGATCATTAGATGAAATTAATTTGATTGAACGCGTTACTGATAATGTTGATTTTAGACTACAGCGGCGTATTTACGGGAGGGACCCATGGAGCCCGTGCCCTCCCCCCATTCACCGTATTTTATACTTTTTTTTATAATATGAGATATTTTACAGCTATACGCCCCATGTACGCAAATCTGAACTTCTTGTTTGTGCCCCCCCCCCCTTAAGTAAGACATTTTTAAATACACCCCTGCTAGACTAGATTATTTAGTAATTACTAATTAATTTTAGTTGGAAAAAAATGAAATGATTTGAAAAAATGAAAATACGAAATAGTATCTAATAACAAATTTGTACAAAATACAGAATTAGGTAAATGTTGAAAATCTAGTTATTTATAATAAATAGTTTGAATACAATTATGCTAGTTTTATGGAAAAATCATTTACTAGATAACGATTTAATTATTTTAATTCAATAGGAAATTATAATATGCCAAATAACATACTTGATGATCTATTAAAGACATTAAAAAATCATAAATGTTTTGTCAAGTTTCTAATTACCTACTAGTAAAACTTTTTATAAAACTTATACTATAGTGATTACATATTTATTGATAAGCTTGTAAACGTTGAATCAGTTTTAGATAACTATTGAGTACCTATTTATTATTATTTTATACTTTTATAGTGTTAAATTTGATGTTAAAACGTAATTAGATAAAAAATTTTCTAATGAATTAATTAAAGAAGTTATATATGTGGATAGTTTACCTTTAGCTTAAAGCTCTGGAAGTATGATTTAATCTATTTTAAGTTACATGTGTCAGAAAAATAATGCCATATTTCTTATAGGTGTGAATATTGGGGATATAATAAGCTAGATAATATGTTAATAAAATATTTTATAGATGAGATAAAAGAGATTTTGATTAATGGTACTGATGTTGAACTTTTAAGTGATACTATTTTAACTGTTATTTACAAAAATATAATGATTAAAGAATATTTAATTAAAGATTTAAAAATAATAAAGAATACAACAAAAATGATTAACATTTCACATTTTAATATTGTACAAGATTTTTTAATTTGATTACATGCACCTAGTATATAATTAAAAATATATATTTGTCGTGAAAAGGGTCAATAGAAAGAAAAAGTATGATAATTAAACAACAATTAAATTCTTAAGCAATAAAAAAAATTTCAGCTAGAACTATATCACTTAAAAACAGTATATTACTGAAAGTAACAAATCAAGTTTAGATTATTTTTATTGTATATTGGTGGTTGGTGTTATTATAATTTATTTAATCGTTTCTAAAAATATATATCAATATTAGTATGACTATTTTTCTCAGTCCAAAATCCAGTAATCAATAGCAGCACCAGACATTTATTATTAAGGAAAACAAAGCTATGAAAAAACTTTTCTTTCGTGTTTGGCTACTTGTTCCCCATTGCTTTTTTTTATAATATATTTTTAGGAAAGTACCAAAATGTAGATTTTATGAACATTTTAAATTTAATATTCATTATAATTTATAAACTGGATGTACTATGTCAAAATAAATTTATAATTTTTTCATTGCAAATTAATAAAAAAAAGAGGGGGTTTATTGAACTTATTATTTAAATATTAACATATTACTTATTAATACCTACTATTTTGTTATTATAAATGAAATTAAATTTATCAATAACCATGTTTTGTTTAAATTCTTAAAGCTTTTTTTTCACCAGCTAATGCTGCAATAACTTTAAGTAATCATTAAACATATTGTTTTTATTTTTATCATGCTTGAAAAAGCATGTTTTGCTCCAGCTCTTGAATATGGTATTATATTTGAAATTGTACATACAATATATGTTTCAAGAAAAGTTATTTTATACTTTGCTAATAAGTATACATACCTACTAAATTAAGTTTTGTTTGTACTTCGCAATTATTTTCTTCTTTATATATTTTTATTAACTTTGGTTATAGGTCTAATTTTGAAAGCAACCTGTTTAAATTGATACCATAATAAAAAGAATATTGTATATTGTCTATATCCAAGAATTATGAACTTGTAGAATTTAAAGAACTTATTTCTTTTAAAATTGGACTTATGTTATTAAATATTTTATTCAATTTGAATTAACGAATGAATACAAATAATTGTATAAAGTTATTAGTTATAACTAGGGTTCGGGACTAGTTGCACTTAAAATTATCAAAATATGCAGTCAAAATGTCAAAATGATCAAAATATGCTTAAAAATATGTTTTGAAAACGTATAAAGCATATTATAATTATAAAAATAAAAATTTGAAAATTAGGTAGGTACTTAATCGTGATGAATGAACGAACACGTAATGCTTTTTATTTCGTCATATAATTTAGAATCTAGATGAACTAGATAATCATTAAGTTTTACTACAACTATACAATTGTCGATATTATCGATAAAAAGGTTTATTTTTAAGCGACAAAGAAACTATCGTAAACAGACGTACGAGTTAAATATGACATACTACGACTTTAATTTATTTAAAAAAATATTTTTGAATGTTTTTCAAATATGATTTTTTCTGACAATTGTACGTACATACAAATTTTAAAAATGCAAAAAATGTTCAAATAGGCTAAAAATTGCTCAAATATGCACTTTTCTAAATGTATGATGAAATATGCAAAAATATACAAATTTAAACTTATTATTTAGTTTTGCTATTTCATAAAACAAATTTATAACTCACCTACAATAATCTATTACAACTACAAAAAAATATGCAAACGTAAGAATTCCCGAATCCTAGTTATAACTAATGTTACTAAAATATAAATGATAAAATTTGTAAATGATTTTAGCATCTTTTAGATGGCATAAGTTCAAATTTGAGATTTTTAAAACACTTTAACGGATAGTAAGTAATAATTATTATATTGGTATATATTATACTTGTGTAATAAAAAATGCTAACATAGATATTTAATGAAAATTTCAATGACAAAATTGATTTTGGTCAAATAATTGTTCTTGTGTAACAATCCCGTTTTTCTCTAATTTTTTGTTTGTTTTTCTAATTTATTTTGAAAAATATCAAGTATAATCTTATTCTTTGAAGTACAAACTAATAAATTCTATCAGAAATCACACTTGAAATTAAATATCGAACAGTTTTTTAACTAATTATCGTGTAGACTGGTACACCTAAAAATACACTTCATTGTAAAATTAGTTAAAAACCATTACAGATAGTGCTCAATTATGTCATTTTGTTGAAGAATTTTTTATCGAAGTTTTCAAAATTGGTAGTAAAATAATTAGTTGTATTATTTGATTAAAATATTTAATGTTTGAAGAATTTTAAACATATATTTTTATTAAATATAATATAGATATATGTTTAAATATAAAATGATGGCAAAACCACATTAACAAATTGTATTTTAATCATCTTTAATTTATAATATGGATATATTTTA
Organism: Rhopalosiphum nymphaeae; assembly: GCA_036289425.1. NCBI lineage: Eukaryota > Metazoa > Arthropoda > Insecta > Hemiptera > Aphididae > Rhopalosiphum > Rhopalosiphum nymphaeae. The sequence continues at coordinate 7,616,856 of JAZAQC010000007.1, read as the reverse complement.
TTCTTACACCTTTGCTAGAAAACATTAATATATTTTTTTATTATTTTTATATATTCATAGAACTTTATTCCAAGTATAAACATAACGTTTTACACAAATACTTTTATTTTATTTATTGTAAGAGTATTTTAAACCATCGTGTTTACTAAACTAAAAATATACCCATTTTAAATTTTAATAGGCCATATAATAATTATTTAAGCCATTTAATTTTTTTTTATTTATTTGTTTTATGTACTAACGTAAATAGTATAGTATCAATATAAATCAATTTTTGGACGACTACGAGTTGGTTCCCGCAAGCTTTCATGGTAATACAATCTTGTTAAATTAACTTTTCAAATTATTATGATGTATTCAATTCCCATTTTATACATACTCCGAACACTATCTAGAATACCTAGGTATGGTTAAAAAAGTTGCTCAGTTATCAGTATAATATATTCATATTATACGCTACATACGTATATTGGTCAATAATAACATTTTTCCTTACATCAATAATAATAATTAAGTGAAACAATTACTACTAGATACAACTAGGTATATCATTATATTTATAAACTTTCCAAGACATCTTAAAACCTATAGTAAAATATTATAAGGTTATTGATTTGTACATATTATTTTGTAGCAGTTGTATACTAGAAAGTAATTTTTTCGGGAACCAATAATTCGTACACTTTATTTGACCCAGGAACCAATTCCATATTACCCTAATTCTTTTATTGATAATAAATTATATATCTAAATTTGAATAGACTGATGATGTTTTGAATTAAAGGTTTTGAATTAGAACTCACAATAGCTAAAAGTATTAAATATTTAACAAAAAATATTTTTTATTTGAGCGAACCTATTTTCAGGTAAAATTTAAATAAACACATAATAAATTAAAAGTACTGAAAAATAATTAATAAAAACCAAATTAAAAACTTTAAAAATCATAAACACCTATTTTATCGTAGGCATCAGACCTAAATGTATGATTATTTATTAAATTTACATTTTTGGCTATTGTGAAATGTAAATTCTGATTTTGAAATTATTTTAATTTATGTTCAAATTATTTATGTTTTGAATAAACGAATCCAACAAAAAAACTTAAATTTTTAATTTTATGATCAAAAACCGAATACTTTTTCAAAAATGTACCGCGAATAATATTGAAGCCAGATTGTGTTATATTCGTATTTATTAATTTTATTAATTTATGATATAATATAATATACATAATAATACAAAATATACACTTGTATGTATGCAAAATATTTATTATAAAATAAACGGCAATGAAAAATTATATGTCGTCAAAAATTTTTCCCGCTAACTATATTATGACATAATATTATAATAGTACCCATAATATGAGGCTAAATACATTATTTCAAAAATATAAAAATATAGAATTTTAAGTTTGTTAGAAAATGTTTACTTAAAAAATTGTATAGACTATGATAAATACATTTTATGTATTAAAATTATAATAAATAATATAATTAAAAACATATTTGTTTTCTTAAAAGATAAAAGTAAAAGTTGGTCCTCGGACTAAAAAAATGTTTGACGTCAAAATAAGTATTTTCAAATTCTAAAAACGTATTTTTAAAATAATGGTGACAAATTGGTCAAATTTGAATGAAATAAAGGGAGGTCAACTTCCCACACGTAGGTAAATAACATATAACATGTTAAATCGACAAAATAAAAAAAATTATAATAAAAATAAAACTATTTTTGTGATAAATGCCATTATACATATGTACTTTGCTTGATACTTTTTACTAAAAAAAAAACAACTAATTAATATTTATGTAATGCGTTTTTGACATGTGATGCGTGAACGCACAAGAGTACTACACCATTTCTTTTGCACAGTCACTGAGACAAATAATCACTTATAACTTGAGTAATAAATTTATGATCATTTTATCACATTTTTACTACGCACTTATTTGTACGACCCATACGCACGCGCATATTTTTAGATGTTTAATAATAACAATGCTATTAATTGGAATAATTTAAATTAATTATAAGTAAATATTATAAATATTTTCTTAATATAATTTTAAAATAAAATCCAAGTATATCATTTATGATTTAATTCTAATTAAACTGAATCGCATAATATTACATTATTTTTTATAATTATAATTTATTACTTTATTAAAATTAAATTAAACCAAATATAGTAATATAAATTACAGATGTATAGTCTGGTGTCAACAACTGAACAATGTATCGACAGTGTCTAAATATTAAAAATATCAAATCAATCGTGTTAAGACATATATAATAAACGATTTAAAATGATATACCTTTTGTTTATTTATTTTATAATAAATGTTTTTTTAATCTGTATGAGAATAAACTATAACTAAAGGAATTCATATGAATGCGTTCTTTTAAGAATAGTAATATTGTACTAATTATACAGTTACTAATGGAAATCTTTATAGAAAAACCACTACATTACAAATTATATTTTAATCATTTTTAATTGGTAATTTCAATATATTTTTTTTCCCATTAGTTACATATTTTAACAATTTTTGAACAAAACTTACAAAACTAACTCAAATAGAATATTTTATATGATTGTAACAATTTTACAAAAAGTTGAACTTATCATTTCATTAAAAATGAGTGATGTTAATTAAATGCAATTTTGAAATTTTTTATATTAATTTTTTACTCTTATAAAATATATCCAAGATGACTTCTGTTTATTACACTTATGATCTATCCTATACACAATTTTTATACTATAATACAGAAAAAATTAAATCGATATCATGAATTAAAGATGATCATAATACAATTTGTAATGGTTACTCCATACAAATAATTATAATAATACACGTATCCAAAAAATGTTTCACCATTTATAAAAAGTTGTAATTATGTATTTTAAGTTTTTCTTTTAATCCCTTTTAAAGATATATTCTAATTGGAAATCAATTTTAAAGTTTTTTTACCTACAAAAACAATTTTATTAAAAATGTATTTATAAATTGAGAACAATTAAAAAACGTTTCATAAAAGTTTGAATTTCAAAACTTTTAAAGATATTTGCTTCTATGAACTGATGTATTTTATTTAATCTAGAAATGTTTGGAATATCTATATTATAAACGAGTCAGTTGGAGCTATATTGTAATCCCAATTACAGTACCTATAATGTTTATTTGTTATGTATGCCTATAAATTCGGTATTTTGTTTTTAAATTACCTATTGCTTATTTAATATGAAAAAGTATTAAAAATACTAATACATAAACCACTGTGTCCTCTCTTTTCGTGCATATCTATTAAAAAAAATGTGGGTCAGTTTTTAAGGAGGTATTATTGCGTTGAAAGAGCATTTTTTTATCATTTTTCTGTACCATTTTTTGATAGTTTTTCAGGCATTGAAATCCGGGCTATTAGTCCACACTATTACTGTATACCTACATGACATTATAAACTTGCGTGGGTTCGTAAATACGGACGATATGCAACAGTAATCGACAAACGCTTAAAAACCGGTAAAATACGCGTTCCACCGTTGGATATACACTATGGCCGTTTAATTCCATTATGCACGATTCTCGTTGTTCGCATCCACGGCACCACGAAATAGACTTACAATAATATTTAGTATAATATACTAATAACGAAACAATAACGAATATCGTACTCGGGTTTTTGGTGACAATAAGGTGACACGTGTTGGCACAGTTGTTGTCTGTCTCGTTCTGCACTTCGACTTGCACCGCGCTCGCTCGTGCCACGCCAACGGGGTGAAGGGGGTGGCGAAGGAGGTGTGTGTGTGTGCGTCGTATACGTTTAATATAATAATAATAATAATAATAATAATAATATGTGTAATATAGTTTTTTTGTCGTTTTTTTTTCAATTATTTAAACAAGTGTAGATCCGTGTAATTAAAACGTTTTTTTGTTGTTTTTTTTTTAACGCCGCTCTATGTATTTGCGTCTATATTATACAAGTCGTGTCTGACGAGTATTGTCGCGGTATGTACGTGGTAGGTATCCATTATAATATTAGTACGGTTTTAGTTCCCGGACTATTCGAGTGCTACCATTAAAAAGTCATCAACCGTTTTCTATCCATAATAGCTGTAGTATAGGCGCCACTGCCTACTAGCAATCTTATATAGGTGTAGCAATCAAGTGGCCTCAGTCGGGTAAAGAACTGTCTTTCCACTTCCCGATTAAAAGAAAACCAAAAGACAAATATCATGAGCGAAACATCGCCCCGAGGAAATGAAGGGGACACGAGATCCGTTATACAAGTGAGCGTATTATTTTTTAACTAATTTGAATTAGGTATATGCATACAATAATTTGACAGTCATCCGTTTTTTCAATCATATGTTAATATTTTAATATTGCAATCGCACGTGTGATTATAAAGACCGTCAAAAATTCGACACAGTTGTCGTAGGTGATAATTGCTTGAATATCAAATACTTTACATTTTTATAATATTTTGTACAGCTAATTACATCATGATAGCGCGTAGCTCTTTGTACCTACCTACGGTAATACTATACGTCGTGCGTCGAACTAAAAGCAACAAGACTGTAATATTATTATATTGTTATTAATCGTGTGATTTTATGAAGCTGGGTAACCACATACATATAAATAGTACTTACTTGTCGCGATGTAATGATAAAAGTAAATGTAAAACGCTGCGACTTGTTTATTAGAGAAAAATATATTCGTATACAACAAACAAAAAGATACTAAAAATTTAAATTTTTAAGTTAATGTACTTCCTATGCTAATAAAATGATCGTTATTTTATAAACTTTCGTATAGAACTCTGCGGAAATCAAACATTTGAGAACCATTGTACCAAGTAATGGCTATGTAGTAAAGTTAATACGTATGCGTTTTATCAACGGAAATCATCAATCGCTATAGAATGCAAATACTATGCAGTAACTATTTACAGACATTAATTTATTATGTGTATAATTATTACCAATTTGAAACATTGTTCGAAATCATGTTGCTTCATTTTCGAGGTGTATATAACCTACTATATTACTACAATATTGCTATTAGCTGCAATATATTACAAACGTGTTTGTATTTCATAATACTGTTATAATAATAAGTAAAAATAATATTTTTTAAATAGCCATAACTTTTCAAAATAATGAGAGTAGATATACTATATATATATGCGTGTGGTATACCAGCTAAATCGCCATCATAATATAGAAATAAATACAAATATAAGATTTTGAGGACCTATGAATATACCAACTAGCTACAAAAATAGTATCAACTTTAAGGTTTTATATAGGATATGCTCGACTTTTATAATTACTTATATTGTTTTCCGTAATTTATATCTTGTTTACCTACTATTTATTTTATTGTATGAATTGCTTATATAAATTCAGGATAATAAGCATATTAAATTATTATGTTAAGCTAATATGGCATATGGGTAAAGTACAGCATTATATAATAAAAGGTAATTAAATGTACCCTAAATTACAGCCCTGTTATTACTTGTACGTTATTAACACTTATATAATATTTAAGATACAATAAGTAACGATACACTATTTGATAGGTATAGGACATAGGTTATCTGTAGCTAGCTGATTTATTAAATTTTGAACGTTACGAAAAATTAAAAAAATTACACAACTACAGTGTTAAATACTTCTATATATATATATAATATATTTCAGGTGCAATAAATATACTAATACCTATACTTATAGAGATAATTATATTTTGATACCGGATATTGTATTCCTGTCATATAATAGTTTTTAATCAATTTCTTGCAACCCTTTTAGTTTTCGTAAATTTTATAGATAGTAGGTGCTTTATTACGTAGGAACATATTTTCGTATTTTTTCAAATATTTTTTTTAGAGATCGTCTTATCATCAAAAAATATATTGTAAAAATCATTCAGGATGTATTAATTAGATTTATTTACTTTCGATCAAAACAGGTAAGCCCATTATCATAAATAATTATAATCAAAAAAATCATACCTAGTAAAATCAATAAACAATTAATAGAAAAACTAAAGAACCAAAAAAAGAGCTTTAAATGTACTAATATAAAAAACAGATGTCTTCATTGCCTCTTAACTCATCGTTATAAAAAATATTTTTTCCTTGAATATAATCAGTATTATAGATGATGATATAAAAACTTAAGTAAATTAAGTAATTTTTTTCCAATTAATATATTGGCTCTATTTTTTTCTATTGGATAATTAAATAATATTTAATTATTAAAATATAGGGAAGTTGAGATATAGTCCGTTATTTGCCATGTGAGCAAATATGATCTTTTATTATTATATTGAAGGTATGTTATTAGGGAGCTGTTTACAGTTCTGTGTGTTTTAGTGGCGTATTAACAAGGATTGATATCTTCTTTGAATAAGATAAGGTTAGTTTTGGTTACTAATATGTCACCTACAGAGTATCAAAATCATGACAGAAGTCATTTTAAATATATAAAACCTATAAAACATAATGATGAATTTAGCACCATGGATTTTTTTTATGACTAAGACCATAATATATAAATAATGTATACCTACCTAATTAAATAATAAATATTATTATATTATATTTATAGTGAATTATGTATTTTGTTTTAGCAAAAGAATATCTTATCTCTCAGATTAAGTTATATATAATTTTGCAAAGTACCTATTTTGTATTTATAATGTTATTGAGTTAGATAGATATAGTAGGTAACACAGTTTTAAGTCAATTTGTAGTGGTGATTGAGGTATAGCCCCCCCCCTCCTCTTGAGTAAGTTAGCTTGGATTTTATCAATTCCACACGATGGTCAACAATTAATTAAAACCAATAATTATCTACATTTCAAGTTGTAACTTTAAAATAGATAGCTCAAAATTGAGCTACTTTTTTGATACCAAAAATTTTAACTATAAACAAACTAGGGAGAATAGGAAAATGCATAAACTTATAAAACAAAAATTACAAATCGTATTATCATTTTTAAATAGACATACATTATTCATTATATTAGTACATAATATTTTTATTTTATATACATTTTTCAAAACAACTAAAAAAAAAACTAAGTTATTTAACAGAAAGTATTTAAATAACTATAGAATAATTATTATTTAATTTTTTTGTATAATTAAACATACGTCATACGATTTTGAAGTAATTGTGTAATATTATATTATTGTGAACACGATTAAATATTATATTATGTACAATATTTATTTATTGTTAAATAATTAAGTCGATTATAAATTAATTTTTTTAATTAATTTATTAAAATATAGTTAATTAAGGATTACCAGATGATGATAGGTAAAAATTGATAGTTGGCGTAATAGATAGGTTATATAGAATGGTACATGTAGTGACAAATCGATGATGGGTAAACTTTAGATAAAAGTGAGCTCTTGTTAAAAAAAATCCTAAATATGATGCTGGTGTGATTTTTATTATTTCAATTCAGGAAAACGTCACTCGGATCGTGTACGTGAACAAGCCACACGCGGAAACAACGACAGCGGCGGTATCGGCGATCACTACGTCCTCCTCACACTACGACCAAAGCTCGTCGGACTCTACCACTATTTGCACTCTTAACAACGTGCTACCACCAATGGGTTATGACTACCAACACCATCCACCGTTAGCCAGCCTCCAGATCGGCGGATCTGTGGTTCCACCGCCACCACCCGTGTACGGCACGTCCCCCGACGAACATCAGTACTCGCCCACAGTGGCGAGCGTCGGGAGCGGCACTAACTGTTACATGCAGACTGAGATCAAATCCAACTCAAGAGTACGCTCGTATGAATCCGAAAGAGGTATTAATAATAAAATGATATCAAATAATATTGACATATCCAATAATGTATCTTCCTATATCCTGCAAGTTCAAATTTATCCGTTCATTTAAGATTCTCTATTCCTACTTTTAATAGCTTATTCTAGACTAGGAGATCTGATCATTGGGGGCCCTCTATTTAACTGCTACTTTAATTATTATAATATTCATACTTAAATTTCCACTAATCTATACGTCTATGAGTTGGTATACACCGTATGTAAATCATACTGTGCTCCTTCAATTTTATATTATAATGTATATATACCCATTTATTGTTATTATATTTAAATACCTTCGAAATATAATATATTACGTAGATAATAAGTTTTTTTTATATACGGTTAAATTTATTATACTATTTTAATTTTTAAAAGTGGTAACCAAGTTATATTTTAGCACCAAAAATTATTTAGCATACTGTGTACATAATTAATTTTTACATGGATAATTTAATAACTATAGGCAATTAACATTTAACAGAGCTCAGAAGTTATAGTACTAAAAAGATACATTTTTAACTCATTAATACTCACTTAAAAACATCAAAATTGGTAAATACTAAATATGCTAAACAAAATTATCAAACAAATTTGTTATATTTTTTTTATAGAATATGGTAGTAGGTATTTTGTCCGACTTTTGCGCGTAAATACAACGAATTCGATAACTGTAGTACAAGTAACTGGCAGTATTAATAACCGTATTGTTCGAAATCAATTAATTGTTCTGTGTTCGGCGATAACAATCGATAAGACAATAACGTACCTACCTACTATTTAAAAATCAAAAACGGGCGTATGTAAATTAATTTATGCTGCATCTAAAAATTAATTTTGATAATTTTTGGCATTTTTTAAAGTTGTAGTTTGCGCCACATAAAACTAAATAAAAAAGCATTATGTAATCCGCATCATTTTATACCTTCAGAAGTTGTAATTTTTGTCATTATTCACCTTATTCAAATAAATTATGTAAATATATTTTATTATTAATCATTGATCAATCAAGTTCATTTTAATAGTCACATTTCTAAAAAAATATTAAAAAGTATTAAAGAAGTACAATTTCTGTTAATAAAAAAAACATATATAAATCAATTATATTATAATTATAAATATATATAATAAATAAGTATACTTAAATTCCAACAATTTAAGTTAAAAGTGTGGCGCAGATTACTTATTCCATTTTGTTTTCTGCCATGGCGTAAAATACCAAAATTAATTTTTAGATATGTGCGCAAAATACACGTTATATTTTTATATTTTGGTGCAAATTACGTGTACCTACTTAAATTTATTTATTGGTGGCGCAAATTACCATCACCTCAAAATACATGTTTAATATGTTTAGTGTTTACATTCGCATATTTATATATTTTATTAGAGTTATATTGTATATTGCTCTTATTATATACAAAATAAGCTTATACGAGTAAATAGCACTAGAAACTGTAAATATAAATAAATTAGCAATATAAAATTTCTTACTACATAAAATAATTTCTAAAACATCGGAAAAGTGTAAAATAAATTTGTATCTTACTTTGGATGTTCTATAATTTACAAAAACAAATTAGCATTTGCTAAAATTTCCTTGGTAATTAATAATTATATATCCCATCTTAAAATGTTGTCCACAGACTATAAAAAATCCGCTTGTGACAGAGAACGGACCAGAATGCGAGACATGAACAAGGCTTTCGATCTTCTGAGAAACCGTTTGCCCAAGAGTAAACCTCCCGGAAAGAAACTCTCTAAAATCGAGTCGTTGAGGTAAGTGTATATATTAAATAATTATTTATTATAATATTGTATAGGTCTACATTGTCGTAATACTTAATTGTTGTTAACTAACATTAGGGCTCCAATGCAGCTGCATTTCATGCATTTTCCTGTTTACACCACTGAATTTGTACATACCTTCATTCAGAGATGGTCAAAATTTTTGAAAATCGGTGTCATAATACTATTACTTACGATACTTGATATATTAAAAAAAATAAGTCGCTGGTTTTTCAAAATATATATATTTAGGTGTATGATTATATTTTAAATACCTAGTAAATATAGACAACAATCTATGGATATACATATTATATATACTATATATAATAATCGTATTAAGATAGTAATTATTATAACTGCAGACTTTATTCTATGAAACAATTAATAATCATTATTTTTATACATTTTTAGATAGGTGGTCACAGGTCAATATAAATACTAAAATACTTATACACTAATACACTTAGTACCCGTTTAAAATTCAACTTTTATTTACTTTAAAATATTTTTTTGATATAGAATTCTGAGATTATGTTTTTTGCTGAGTTATAAAAAAAAATATGAATATATTACCAAATAAAGTCATATTAAAGATATTTTTTAATTTTGTTTTCAATAAATATCGATAAAAATCACTGAATTACCTTGGAAATTGAATACGAAATTCCTCATAAAACATAAATTGTACATAAATTAAATAAAAAATATTGAAAGTCATTAGCTAAAATAATGATAAAAGCCGTCAAAAATAACGATTATTTGCAAATTATTTTGAAGTCGAATACTTCTAAAAGTTTTTCTATGAGCAACGAGCATCTGTCGTCTATAGGCTAAATGTTGATAACATAAGACATTGTTGCGTAAATTAACGATAAATAAACGATTTTTATAGTCTGTATTAATTCAAAAACAAATAATTGTAGATATTTGAAATCTATATTATTATTTTTTAAATATTTTGAGACTTTGAGCTATTTATAAACATTGACATTTATGAATGTTGGAAAATTATCACTCGGTTAAAAAATTTGAAAATATAATTTAATTTAAGTTTCTTTGTTATTATTTCATTTTGAAACCAAAAAATGTAAAAAATGTATTATAACATTTAAACAATGAATTACGATTTTAGTTATTTTCTTGTAATTGGAAAAAATGTTCGTGGGAATTTGAAACTTTTACGTACATGATTATATTTTATATTATGATATTTTCAAAACAATTAAACTTTTCCATGTTCTAATTATAGTCTATAAATATAATAGTATTATTATTATTTATAAAATGTATTTTATTAAGTTCACGACATACATGTTTTTAATACAATAATTTTAACATAACACTTCATTCGACAATATAAATATTATGATACTATAATAAATAATAAGAACATAAAAAGTTCAATTTTTCGTATCAAAGCATACTATTTAATAACTCACACATAATGGTAATTATTTCTTCGCGCGCATGATCATAATTTTGGCACTATACTATCTTATAGGATCGCCCTCCAAAAAAAAACCCTTATTACTAAGACTAATAGTATGGATCTATCTATACAATAGCATGAAGTATATATTATACATCTATAATCACTTATTATATAGTAAAAATAAAAAATACACAATGACTTATTTATTTGTGTAATACAGGATGGCCATACGGTACATAAGACATTTGCAAGCGATATTGGAGTATGGACCAGAGTACGAGACAAAACTGTACACTGTGCCGTCGTGTACTCAATACTTACCTCCGCCGACGTACTACGGTTACCAGCCACAGTATGGTCAATGTTGGAACGCTGCAACCGACTATCCTCCAAACGTTAACAACCAATATTAGTTAACAATCACATTCCCGAGTTATTCTTATCATCTTACATAATAATTTGAACATCACCTATAAAATAATATTACAAATAGGTATAAGTATATATAATATGTAAATGAATACCAAAATTTATCATACTATGTATAATAATATTATATTCCCTACGATTTGTTTTAAGTCATTGGTTTTCTTTCTATTTTTTAATAATTTTTTTTACTTTAATATTTTTAAACTATCTAATAATATAACCATACTAAAAAATACTAAATTACCTGTTAATCGAAATTAAAATTGTATTAACTTAGTTATTTATTTAAACTTTTAAGTATATATTATGTTTGTTTCAATAAATATAAAGTATTTTAAAGAAAAATAATGATTTATTATTAATTAAATATATTTTTGCCTAATTATATATATAATTATCAATGGGCTGGAATTAATTATCAAATTGACAGTTATTCGGGTGAAACAAAATTGTGGAAGCTTTGCCTTTTTCGTAACACTATAGCGGAGTACCACTGTGTGATAAAAGATATTGTTTTGTACCTAAAAATCATACGATTTCGTACACATTTTGGTGTAATGTTGCCAAATTATACGACTCAGTCTACCGAGCCCGTCGATTTTCAATTTTATGATCGGCTTATCGTCGAGATATCTCAACTCTCAAGTGAACAACAACTATACCACGATTTAAGACTTAATATAATCAAATGGCATGAATCAAAACATAGAGAAAAATCTGCTGATTTAAAAAGTAAGCTATTATTTTCAATATAATTTAGTAATAAAAACTTAATGTCGTATTTATTATTTAATTAGAAAAATTATGTGTTACTAAGATAGAAGCATTCGAAAAAAATATCCACACCTAAAATGTTTCAAATTGATTTAAAAACAAAATTTAGTCAAAACAAATTTCGTACGGACGAGCTAAAAAGTAGCGAAAATATTATGAAATATTAATTATAATTTAATATCAATGAAATTGAAGTTGACACTTTTTTTCAACTTAAACTTATTGAGTGGAAAACAAATTCATTTTACTGTGATTAACTTCAAAAAATGAAGAAAAGTGATATTTTAAAATTTTATGTAACATTTTCACATGACGATATCTCTGCTTTGGGGGACATTAAAATGAAAATGACAACTGTATTAAGTGTATAATATTTTCATACATTTTTTATTATTAATATTATTATTGTATATTTGAAATATATAAATAAATATATATATATATATATATATATATATATATCATATTTTGTAATATTCTAATTTTTTTGAATATCTTATTTAATTTAAAAAAAATTGTAACGGGTCACATAAACTACCTTTACGCATCACATGTGGCCCATGAGTCGTGGGTTGGGCGCTACTGCTCACTGGCTTAAGATATACATGTTAAGTATATTTTAAATGATGAATAACGTATTATTTTAATTATTTAGAAAAATTATGATTTTGCGTTTATGGTTGTTTTATACTTTTATTTTCGTTGCCATAGATATTATGTTCTTATACTATAAGTTATTATTAGGTACACAATTTCTTTAAAAATTGCTTCAATATTTTTTTTTGTAATTCTCTACTTTTTTGTAAAAATGTGTTTATGTTTCGTTTTTGGACCCTTATTAAAATTTTTTTGTGTAATAATAATTATAACTTTTTTTAGTATATGCTATTATGGTATTCAAAATAATTCAGTCGAAAAATCGTATATTTCAATAACGAAGTCAAAGGATGAATACTTATCAAGTGGAGAAAAAACAAACAAATTAAATGATACAGTGGACCAGAAAGATGCTATCAACATAGGAATTATTCCTTCATCCCGCACCGGCGATAATGGTAGAGAATTCGTATGTTTTTTGCCGTTGTTCTTAATGTCTTCGTTTTTATTCCTGTTTTGCAATATATGTCCTGAGTATTTTTTCCGGAAGAGAATTAAAATTAACAAACACCGGTACATAAACGTCGAAAAACAGTGTGGCTGTAATAAAATATACGAAGAAGCAATTGAGCCATAATAAAAGTTAAAATTTAATTATTATTTTTTTCATCGTTCAAACAGCCGTTTCGATTTCACAATTCCATTTAATACTATAATTTAATTTTGAGTGAAAGTTACTATACCTATTTAGAATCTTGATAGCGTATTAATAATATAGAACAAAATATGAAATATGACACACGTGTTTATGATAATTATATTTGCTATAAGATATTATTTATAGTTAGTAATGATTTTTCAACCCCCCATTTAATTCACTACTGCACACTTGGTGGCCTATTTGATAAAATGCGGTTACTTGTGGGATTAAATACGTTATATCATAACAAATATTGAAGCATGTTTAAACTCCTGCTCTTCGAAATCCGAAAACAACGATCCATCAGAAGCTGAAACTTTAACACTGGCTTACTTTCTAATCTGTGCTGGAGGATTGATACACGTGAAGATTTAATAATATAAGCGTTTTGGAAAATACTGAAAAACGAAAGAATATTTACCTTAGTGATAAATTTGAAAAAAATTGATCAGCTTTATAAACAAATCATAAATATAGTTGACTTGAACGTATAAAGATGAATGTGCCACACACGTAAGTGACGGAAAGGACAAACGGTACCTGATAGTGGTAATAGATCAATTACAAAAGTAGAGCTCAAGAGAACTGCTGTATAATTATGGTTATTAATAAATGTTGAAAATGAGAAAAGAGGAGAATAATAATATTTCTAACCGGAAGCAAAATGTTACTGTCAATAACGTCAAAAATGAATGGCTGTCGCACCTCCTTGCTAAACCAATTGTTGCAACGATCTATTTTATGTTCATAGCCGACCAATACACATACATAATGTATTTAATGGGTAATTAACCCATTAAAATAATTATTTTAATATTATATAATTGCGTTTTGTTAATTATGTAATTTTGTTCATCAATAATCATTGTTTTTCAGTCGTGTGTGTACCTTTTATTGTGTGTCATATCATCATACTACAGAGTGCAGTATCATTTTGATAGCCAACTTCCAGCAAGTGAATATATTTTTCTATCCTTTCTTACGTGTAAGTTTGCAAATTATTATTTTCATTGTTGTAGTATTTTATCATACTATAACACGACCACTCTTCTTAATTGTTTATTGAAAAAAAATCGCAATATAAAAATGTGCTAAAAACAATATTTGGTAAAAAAAAATGTATTATATTATTTTACTTGTACATTAATCACGTTATAGTACAATGTCCGGAAAATATAGGTATTTGTGTAAACATTTCACTATTTTAATAAAATTTGGTTTTAGGAAAATTATAGTTTAACTTAAGGAATTTTTAACACTTAGTATTAATTTAACTAACAACAATACAAAAACAAAATAACAAAATTCGGCAATAAAAAGTATATTTTTAAGAAATAAATGTGATAGTGACTTAACCCATTTCAAATTAATATGTATTTGTTTGTAGAAATGAAAACCTAATAACTATTAAAACAATTAATTTAATGAAAACTGTATTTCTAAATATAATATTTTGAATTTACACTAAATATGTTATAATAATATTAATATACTCATTAAAAAATAATAAAATTATCTAATATTTCTAAAATATGCTCAAAAAATGGAATACCTACCAATGTTTCTTTAATGCAATTTAGGTATTTTTAAAGTATCTATTACATGAAACGAATTGTATACTTGAAAAGCATTACCCTAGTGACTAGTACACCCAAAATATAGTACACTTTGCATTGAAATCCGGATTCTAATGACGACAAAGCACAAAATATTCACTTTTTATCGTAACATGAGTTTATATGTAAATATATATATATATATATAAATAACACAGCTATAATTTTACTACAATTATTATTGAGTTAATATTTAGTTGAATCAGCACTAATTTTTGTCGTGCGTATTTATCTATTTTTTATAACGATATATTTTTAGTATTATTACTGTATAACTGGATGTTTTTTGTATGTCATAGCTAGATGATGCTTTCTTAGCTTAAAATATTTTTCAAATCAATAAAATTCAATAATAATTATATTATGCCTACTACAATAAAGCTTATATTAGTATGCGCAAGTAAACTGACATTATTATGTGTGCCAAATGGCCAATAATATGTCAAAAACTATTTGTAATATCTTTTTGTAAACTTGGGTAAATATCTAATAATATATTACACAAAATATATATACTAAACAAATCCTACTAGTATACTCCTAAAGTAAGAATATTGTATTACTATATACCATTTTAAATAACACAACTGAATCAAATAGACCAAATTCAGTGTAATCTCTTATTTGAATATTAAAAAAATTAATGTATTATGTATAATCTCTCATCTTTAATTATGTTTATAATATACCTATGTATTAATAAAATATAAATTTTGTTTTTAAATTAAATAATATATCTCTGTTTATATCAAATGATGATGAATGATGATCCTAATAATGATAAAGACTTATTTGATAATGAATGCAAATAAGTACAAAAAAGATAACTGATGGTAAATACATTTAATTGTTTTCTAAATAACCCGATACCCGACTTTATATTACAATATATTATTATATTAAATAATATACAGAATAAAGATTATAATATTTTAAATTTAAATCTACATACAAATATAAACTATTGTTCTGCTATTTATGTTCTTTAAATATTTTTAATTCTTTACGTCTAATAACACGCTTCAATACTCAAAAAAATGACAAATTTGCTGATACGTCATTACTCATTACAAATAATTTTATAAATATGTTTGAATAATTGAATACAATTTAAGAACTGTATTCAATTTAAAATATGATATTAAAGAAATCATATTGTCTACAACTTGGACAAGTTAAAAACACTCAAATGAATACTAACAATAATTTAAAAAATCAAAACATATACATTTCCAATAACTATTAATTACAATTCTTATTCAGAGTTATATTAGTATGTTTCCAATTAAAAATATTGATAGACTTTAAAAGTTTGAAAAACTTAACAGATAAAAAATATAAACTAAAATATAAATAAGTTATAACTTATCTTATCTTATAAATTTAATTTAAATATAATATAATTGTATGATTTTTCTATTGATGAATGACTTAAAAAGACTAGTCAGGAATACTGTAGGTACACTGTTTGGCAACAAATGGGAAAAATGTTTCATAATAATTTATTCAAACATTTTTCTTGCATAGGTTAAATGGTTAAAATAAGAAAAAAATGTTTCAAGGTTTAAATTCTAATCAAATTTTAAATTAGTTTAAGTAAGTTTTTTTGTCAGAAATAAAAATTAAAATCACACAATATGCATCATATTTACTTATTGTACATTTTTTAAATAACAACTTCATAGTCACATAAAATATTAATTCAATATAATATATAGAGTTTAATGTGATCTTGTTTTCAGAAACAATAAGAACAATTTCTAAATTTGAAAAAGCTTCAGATGTTGAGATTATGGCACCAATTAAACAGTTTTTAGCAGGAACTAAATTTAGGCAAGTAAAAAAAAAATCCCTACATTCAAGGCAATACAGCAACTGCATATGAACAGTGGAAATAACAATTATTTTTTTATTATTTCATTTTAATTATTTTGTTATATAAAATAGATGTAGATGTATTATTAAAATTGTTTTATTATATTTTATACTTACCTAGCATAAACCTAACTAAATATTTATTGTAAAAATAAAAAATACATTTAATATTTAGGATTGATAACAAACTCAACCTTGAATTTGAATTTTATTTGAGAAAAAAAACCTGTTATAATTTACATTTTAAAAGCTATTTCAAGATATCCAAAAAATGTTTTTAAAATGTTTCTATTCAATTTCATCAGTCAATTAGCAACTATTATAAAAAGTTTTAAGAATATTTTAAAAATATGTATCTATGTAAATATAACATTTATGTTTTCATCACGTTCATAAAATATTTAGTAAATATTTCTATATTAATCAAATAATATTTTCTGTATGCTGGTACTATAACATTTTTAAAATGTTAAAAAATTAATATTTTTGTATTGTTATGAACATTTTTTTATTAGAGTGGCCATAAAATATTTTTAAAACTTTATAAAATTTCTACAAACAAATGCAACAATTATAAATTTATTAACTGTTTTTGGAAAATTTTTCATTTGAAAAAACATTTTTAAAATGCGTTTTCACTGTATGGGATGTTATATCTTGTAATATATTTTCAAGTCTTTTAACAGAAATAAAACTATTTTTTTCACGATAGAGAAATAAAAAAAATTTAAAACTTAAAATGTCTATAAATAAAACCTTATACCTTATAAGTCGTTATTATAACTATTTTAAAATATTAAATATAGGTGCATAGTACTACATACGCAAGACTTTTTAAATAAATATTTAAAGTTCAAATGTGAACTAAATTACCTATTATTTATACGATGTTAGTTATTTCGTTATAATTCAAAAACATAATTTACAGCCTCGCAGAGACAAAATTTTTTAAATTTTTCTTAAATTAAACGTTTTACTATATTCAATATTCTATAATAAAATTGTTTAAATATTTCAATTAGTTTTAAGCTACTATAGGTAGAACTTACTTATTTTTACTATGAACTTGTTTACATATTTATTCTACGATGCGTTGGAAATGAGTAATAATTCAAAAGTTAATAACAATAATTGAATAATAACACAATATCATAAACGCGTTCTATGATCATGCTCAGCTTTCACTGCCATTTGTCAGCGTCATGCCGAATCTCCGGAAAAATGTAAGCAAATCGATCAGCTGTTTGACTGTCACTTCTATAATGTAACATGATAATTTAATATTGTATAAATATGGGTAATGGAACATTTACAATAAAATTATTATTATTATAAAATAATAAATGCAATGTTTTCGGCAAAATAGATCAACTTACCGTAATAGCCAATAAGTATACTAATGAAGTATAATAATCAATAACAGTACCGTAATAGACAATAGTCTATTATTATAATAACTGTCTCCTTGAATAAACTTTGATATTTTCTTGTAGGTTGTAGGTACCTAATTCAAAAATAAATAATCGTAGGTAAATACTTTAAGATTTTTAACATGTATTCACAAAAGTATTTTATATAATATATGATACATTTTTCAAAATATTTTGACACTTATTGAACTATTTATAGGCATAGAAAGTTTTTGATTTTTTTTTTTACAAAATTATTTGGTCTATATTTAATTGGTGATTACCGTTTACCAATTAAAATTACCAAAAACTAAGAAGGGAAAAACACCCAAAACCTTTGACTATTTTAAAATATAATAATGTTCAAATGTTGCTACTTACTCTCGTACTTCAGATATTTCCCATTTTCATATTATTCTATTGTCATAGTTGTATCGTATTGGCGGTCACAGTATTTATTCCGATGCGAAACGTTACCGAAAACGTTTTATAGTGATAACGTTTCATTTGTTTGAAAGAGGGAAGAGAACAGAGACCGTATCCGGCATTCCGACAGACGCGTTACCAAGCCTCCATTTCCAAACAGACTAAACGGTTAACGCACGATTTGATACTATGATACGCAAAGTTATAATAATCATGTCCGACGCTCTTTTTATTTTTGCACAAAATTCGTGTTGAAGAAAATCGAAATACATAGAACGCCGTTTTTCCATTTCTGTCTACATGTTTAAAACTTAAAATAAACTTCTTAACTTATTCGGCGTATCGTGTTCATGTACAATATACTGTGGTATTGTGTCACTATTGTTAATGACGAAACTGCGTTAGAATTCTATTTTATTTGATCTTTAGGTTATCCACTCATTACAATATCATAATGAGCCAGTCCAAATCTGACGAATTCCTTGAGGGTAAGTCAAGTTCACTAAGTATATTTGGCTTTAAACAATCAAATTGTTGTTTTCTATACTATCATTGTGTTTTAATAGTAGGCACTCAATTTTTAAAATTTTGCTATCAAATAACAAGCTTAATGTTTTTTATATTTGTATAATTCAAATCTATTACTGTTGACAGACCAGATTAATGTATGAATATTTTAGCTACTTTTCTAGAAAGGTATTAAATTAAGTCAAAACAACCAAAAATATAAAATAAATAGTTAAAAATTCATCTTTACTTTCTATTCTCCAACTTATGTTAGTATAATTATCAAAATAACATAAGGTTAAGGCAGAATTCGAAATGCGTGCCCAAAAAATGAGTAGTTTTGGTCAACAACACCGAATTCCGTGTGTATAAGTTGGACTAAACAACCGATGTTTGTCGACTTGCACATATGCCGTAAAAGTATTATTGTTAAAATAACTAGAAAATTAAATATACTGTATCTTAGATTTTTTCTGGGGAATGAGGATAGATTGTTAAATGTTGATTAGGTATGAGTATATGACAATCATATGATACGTGATAAGTAGTATAATAAATAAAAATATAAAAAACAGAAAAAATGTTGGTATCATGTATAGAAAATTATAAAATAAACATTTTATGAAAACTTCAAATACATTTATTCGTTATATTCAAAAATTTTAAATAATTTAACAACACCTATTTAAAACATAATAAAAATATTTTATACAAATAGGTTAGGTACCTATTACTCAATATAATTTGAACAAAATAACCTATTTATTTGTTTATAATATGTATATTGTATAGTAAAATAAATTTTTACTGCATTTATACTACATTTTCAATTTTTTGAAATCTGACCGAACTTACTTTAGTTTTATCTTGCACACAAAACTACGTATGCAACTTGACCTGGGTAAATAATGATTTTTGCATGCAATTCGGAAACACTAAAACTTGCATTATGTTTTACATAATATGCATTTTCAAAAACCACCTAGTACATTTTTTCTAATTTTTATGTTTAGCTTAAATTTTTTA
Source organism: Rhopalosiphum nymphaeae (assembly GCA_036289425.1). Classification (NCBI taxonomy): domain Eukaryota; kingdom Metazoa; phylum Arthropoda; class Insecta; order Hemiptera; family Aphididae; genus Rhopalosiphum; species Rhopalosiphum nymphaeae. Next base: position 7,596,395 of record JAZAQC010000007.1, on the reverse strand, counting down.
ATTTATATTTTTACTTATTATTATTTGAATATTGATTGTTTTTTAGAAAATACATTTGATTGGAATAAATATCTTACAACAAAATATGCAGAAAAAGTACCTGAAGAATTTTTTCATCATGTAAGTAATAATCTTTGATTTGTATAAATAGAGAAATTACATTTGAAATAAAAAATACTTATCAAGTACAATTATATCTACAGATTTGTAAAAGTGAATTGAATGGAATTGAAACGGGCTCAATCGTGGAGATTGAAAATGATGATCAAAGTGGATATTGGTATGCTATTGTATGTTCATCTAAGGAAGTTTTACTGAAGTATGTTTAAAAAATAATAATATTTTATATTTTTATGAATATATAAATAACAATATTTTATTTTAGTCTGCATTATTTTGGTGATGATAATGATCAATACAATTTTACATTAGAAGTAAATTCACCACGCATTCATTCTTTAAATTGGGGAAGTGAAAATGATAAAAAACTAGTACCTCCTTATCCTGAAAGATTCTCACGTTTTTCAAACCCAAAAGTTATTAAAGAAAAAGTGGAAGATTGTGAGAATGTTGTATCAAACGCTGTATTACAGATGGTATATTTTTATTTTTATCAATTGTATAACATTCAAACCAACTTTATGTATATCAACTTTAAAATAATATATTGTATCTATATGTATTTCAGGGAGGTGCTCCAATTTATAATATATTCAAATGTGACATGTTAGTAGAAGTTCAGGATAAAGAATACCCTTATCGTGTTTGGATTTCAAAAGTACAATAAATTTTATAATATTAATATTTATTTATTTTTTGTCTCTTAAATATATTTATTAAAACACAAAATATTGTCAAAATCAATATCTTATTATTTTTATTTGAATATTTATTTATTTTTAGGTGCTCAAAAATGTAGGAGGAAGATTATTCTTACAAATGCAAGGAATAGAAAGCCCTGAAAAAGAACCATTTTGGTTATTTTATTTAAATGAACGTGTTTTTCCATTAGGATGGGCAGAACAAAAAGGTATTTAACTAAAATATAATATTCTTGCATGTGTGCGTTATAGTTTATATAATAAGCTTTGTTTTATGTTTAGGACTTCCATGGAGAGTAATGAACTTAGATGCTGATTTAAAAAATTGTATTGATTCTAGTGTATTACTGAGTGTATTAAAGGTATTAAATTATATGTATTAATATAGTAAAGTTAATTATTATTATATTTATAAAAATAATAATGATTTTAAATACTTTTAGTATTTAAATTTGAAATGATAACATAATTTATATTTAAAAAGTGTAGGTAATATTTGCTTAATTTCAAATTTTAATTCCTGTAAATTATTTATTTTTATGATAATTTGTCTTCTTTCTCATTTGAACTATTTTAAATTTTTTTCCCAGTAGTTGATTAATTTTAAGGCCTCATAATTGAAGGGTTCAATGCAAGAACCAAGTATCTTCAATTTTTTTCAAAATTCATGTTTTTTCATTTTCTAATAAAGAATAATAATTATTTTTACATTTTGGTGCAATAACCGTGCAATAACCGTGCAATAACCGTTCAATAATATGAATAGATATTCATTAAATGCAATATTCATTCATTAAATAAGCTAAAATCATATAATGGAGATGTCTAGTAACAGTGTTCGGTGCATTAACTAGGTGTCTCCATATTTTTTAGTTTATTTATTATTGTAAGTCAATAAAATGTTATTTTGCTCTATACTATGTTGTAAAACATAGTTTTCATGTTTTCATGTTCAATTTTTTGTATTGTCTGATTATATTTTCACTATAAACAATTGTTAAGTTAAAATATGGGGGGAATAATTTCGGTGCAATAACCAGATATGTTCATGTTTTTTTATTTGTACTAATCAAATAATGTACTTAGGAATTTAAGGTAATTTAAAATGTAAGTATTTATATACACATATAATGAGCCTTTATTTTCAATTCAAATGTTTTTACAATATTTATAAATCCATTGGAGATTAAATAATTTGGTAATTTGTTTCTCTTGAACTATATCAACAAGTAGAGATAATTGATTCTTGCACCTGATCCTTTTTTGGATATTTGATTCTGTAAAAAAATAATTTCTTTTGTATCTTCCATCTGTCATAATACATATTTGATGACTTAATTTTCTAATTTTTAATTTATATTTTTGATATTAGCCAAAAACTCCAGAACAACACAGTTACAAAGTTGGAGAAATGTTAGAAGTAATAAATCCTCATTCATTCATGATATTTTATGTTGCTACAATTGTTAAGATCTATGATAATCGTTATTTTAAAGTTGAAGTAAATAATGAAAGTGATGTAAGCAAACGTATCAGTTTTGTGGCTACAAAAGAAAATCCTTATTTATTTAATGCAGGTTTGAAAAAAATAGTTTATGTATAATGAGGATTTATTTATATTTATTTTAATATGATTTCAGGTTGGGCAAGTAAACACAAATTTTTGCTAAAACCTCCGCCTGATTGGGATCAACCATATAAATTTTCTTGGTCAAAATATAGCATTACAAAGAATTTAAAATTTGCTTGTGTAGATAATTCATGCAGGAAAAATATCAAAAATGTTCATGTCGGTATGAAACTAGAAGCTGTTGATCCTTTGAATACTGATTGTATTCGTATAGCTACAGTTAAAGGATTTGCTGATCATTGGATGTTTTTATCTTTTGATCGTACTAGTTGGTGATGATTTTGAAAAAATATATATTTAACCGATATTGACTAATTAATTATTTATTTTATGAATTTAGTTGTCAAGAATTACTACATGTGCGTTCAGTTTATTCAGATGAAGTTTTTCCTGCCGGTTGGTGTAATAAACACAAATATTCTTTGAGTGTCCCAAAGCTTCCATACAATGATTCTAATGATTTTGAACATTGTTATTATTCATCAGATGTTGATATTGATTTAAGTAAATCAGAACAAGAACATTTCACAAAATATCCTCATTACCTTAAAGGAGAAATCATTTATCATTTTAAAAATAAGTAAAAAATTTAATGGCCACTTATATTTTTTATTATTAATGTATTCATTTAAACTTTTATTTAGAGACAAAATAAATTTTGATGATGGTTTCGAAGAATTTGTAGAAAGTAGTATGAATAATGAAGATTGTGAAATAGAAAAATCTTTAATTTCAAAAATAGATACTATAAAAGAAATTAAAAGTGATAATGAGAATGAAAATGAAAATGAAAATGAAAATGTTGATGATGATGATTATGATAATAAAGATCAAATTTTGGATGTTAAAGACGAGCCTGAAATAGATAATGAATTTCATGATGCATTATTTTCTGAAGATAAAGTTCTCGATAAACAAGAAATTATTAAAAATGTTCAAGAAGTAATGAAATGTGTAGAAGAAGCTAATAAAAAATGGAAAAAAGTAAACCATGTAGATACAACAATAGAAAGTGTAATTAAAAATTCTACAAAAACGTTTTCTAAAAATAGCTATAAAATGTGTATTTACTTTAACAAAGATTGTTATCCTGGTGGTCATGTAGTAAAAAAGAAAATTCCAAAATTACCAAATAGTATTGGTCCCGGTCCTGTATCCAAAGTTTTACAGGAAGCAATAAGTATATTTGTTGATTTAGATTATTTTCCATGGAATGCATTAAAAAAAATTAAGAATATTCAAAGTATGTTATTTAACGGACCTGGAGGTGTTGAAATGTTGATAAGCACTGCGTAAGCATCTAATTTTATGATCATTTAATAATAGTATTTGTATAGAAAATAATTGTATAAACTCTTTTTATTTTATTTAAGTGCAACAAAATCTCACCCTTCAACTTCTCGGACTCTTCTTATTCCTGAATCTAGAAAAATGGCTAAAACATATTGTTCTGCTCTTTGTAATCTATCTGGTATGTGTGAATTCTTTATGACTACTGATGATTCAAAGTGTCTTCATGGTTGCAATAAACATGATAAACGTGAGTGTATATCATTTGCAATTATTATTGTATATTTTACATTAAAATTATTTAATTTAAAAACAAATTTAATAATAGTTACTATAAAATTTTTCTAATTCTAAATTTCCTTGAAAAAAAATAAAAACTAATTAAAAATAACACAAGAGTAAAATGAATAAGTTGTTTATCCCCTATAATTGAAATTTTTGATGATTTTAGTCAACCTATAACAATACATTTTTTAAACTACAGTACTATACTACTTCAAATTTCAACTAAATATTATTTCATATTTTGAATCAGTGTTTTTAACTTGTTAGTTATAATATGATTTATTTTAAGATTTTTTACATTATTTTCAAGAATTTTATTCAGTTAAAAATATATGTAGTCTTTATCAAGTAAAAATGTATCTTATATTTATTTATTTTTTTAAAGAAAACATCATACCCTTGATCATAGACGCCCAGAAGAGGGGGCAAGCTGGGGCATTTGCCCCCCAGACTTTCAAAATATTTTTTAAATTAAACATTTAAAGATAAATTACTATTTAATATATAACAAATGGAAAGTAGTTATATGAGTAATAGGTTACCATTATAAAAACATTATATTAGATTATTTGCAGTTGATTGATAATTGTATACCTAGTATAATTATAATATTTTTCCTTAAATCCTTACACTGTCCCCTCTTAAAAAAATTTCTGCGGGTGCCTATGTCTTTGATTGTTATCTATGTTTTACAAACTTTTCTTGTACAACAGATCCAATTTTGTATTTTTAGTATTAATATTAAAATTAGTTTATCAATAACAAACATAAAGAACAAGTAACAAATTAACATATTAAAACATCTAAGTTTATATATCTTACTTAGAAATTAAAATACTGTAAAAACTATAATTTAACACTTTCTTACTTTTCTTTACTTCAAGTTTTAAAATAGTAAATTCCCATTATAATTAAAACTAACACCACTAAATTGTTTGTATTTATACTTGCATAATTTGTATAATGGAGGTGTGGTGCAAGTATAGGTCTAATTAAATTCTGAGTTACTAAGAATCTATTAGGTATAATTATTTAGTCGTACTAGAAATAAATACATTTTTTATCTGCTTTTAGCTCCATTATTACCAACTAAAGTACAAAATGACCCAACTCAAAAATCAAAAAAAAGAAAGGCTGTATCTCGTGGTGGTACTAAAAGCAGTTATCCTATGAAACGTAAAATAACAAATTCTGAAATTGCTAGAGTTGGTAAATATTAAATTATTTTTGTATATTTTATAAATTTTATATTTTAAACTTTAATCAAACAATCTTAAACATCAGTAAAATTTTAAATTGTTAATCATATAAAATTTTTATAGCTGCAGAAGTATTGGATTGGTCAAATAAACCTTTAGTTGCAAGGTATAAGTATTATATGGGAAGCATAATCCATTTAGAAGCACATATTTTTCGATTAAACCAAAGTTATACTGAATTAGAATCATCACTTATTACTGAAATTATGGCAAGAAAAAATGATCTTAAAATGATGGATACTATAAATATATTCAAAAATACTCAAGTTCATGCTGATGCCGTTGATGAAGCTCATTTTAAAGTTTTTGATGATTGGTATATTATTTAATTATTAACATTTCGTTTTATTCATCTTAATAACAATTTGAAAACATTTCTAGGAAAACCACTTTTGAAAACTATTACCGCCATAATCCAAGATTTAAAAAATATAAAATTGATATAGGTCAAATAGAACCTATCAAAATCACATCAAATCCAAAATTTTGGACTGCTGAAGATGTTTATAAGTATTTAACTAATGATCTGTTTTGTAAAGATGTTGGTCTAAAATTATATAATGAGGTAAATAATATTGAAAATATCTCTTAACAGTTATTTTTGAACTTTATTTATTGTAATTTTCAATCAATTTATTAGGATGTTGATGGTGTAGCATTTATGCTATTAAATGAAGAACAACTTTTACTGAGGTTAAGATGTACAATAAATTTAGCAATAAGAATTATGTGTCATATCGCTGAAGTGAAATATGTTTGTTTAACAAAATATTGTAATGTTCAAGTAAGTATTTAAATTTTTAATTGTATCTTAGATTTGATATAGTTATAACCATTTTGAAATAGTATGATTTACAAAATAATAGTTTAATACACACATTAAAATACATTTATATTTCAATTTTGTATATTAATTCATTATACTTAACACTTCTGTTAAAAGTAATTGAGAAGACACAACACCCGTAAGACGGAAAACAAAATACTTGGGTGTAGCATTTTCTTAATTATAAAAGAAAAGAAAATTATTAAAATACTGAAATAGCAAGTATATGTAATTTATTTAAACTTTTTTTAAATAAATAAATTGCTTCTTCAAAGAACTATAAAATATAATGAGAAAACATAATTATCATAATTCATAAGTCATACAATAACAATAACAACAATAATTCAATGACGATTTAACAATTGAATAATTTTTCCTACTAAATCTCATATATTCGTTAAATAAAATTAATTTGTGTATGTTTTTATTTTTTGCAGGTTTAATAAATACTTGACAAAATTTTTTTAAATTTCATTTCTTTTATTTTGTTAATATTTATTTAGAAAATAAATATGGCATATCTAGTTTAAAACTTATTGACAATAATAATAATTGTTCTTATTATTTTATTTATGTGTCTGAAGAATATATATTTATTATTATTATGTCCAATTCATTATAATAGTTATTATTCAGTATGTATATTTTTTTAGAGTACAGTCATGGGCACAACTAGGGTAAAATGTATGGGAGTGCTAAAACCTATAGTACAACATGAGATCCCCCCCCCCCCCATTATTTATGTTAAGCAAAATTATTATACACAGAAAATTTTTTAATATAATATAGCAGGAGTGACTAAACTGCGACTCCCGTCATAGACTTTTTCGGTTTGCATATAATATTTATTTTAATCATATTACACAGGGTTATTCAAAATGATTCATCCAATTTAAAATACTTACATATATTTATATTTTATACTTAGAACAATATTTTATACATTAAATTAAAGAAAAATATGTCAAGTTTAATTATACTTATAAATGTTCTATGTGAGCTCCTTTGGTCACACGAATAACATCTAGTCGGTAATTTTTTCCACATTATCATCGAATACACGAGGTCGACCTGTGCTTTTTCCTTTGCAAAAACATCCTGTTACTTCAAACTGCTTATACCATCGACGTATACTCTGAGCAGTTGGTGTATCGATACCGTAATGACGATGAAAATCGTGTTGCACAGTTTTTATCGATTCACACTTCGAAAATCTCAATACACAAAATGCTTTGTGCTGTCCGGCTGTCCGATCAACATATTTGCAAAAACTAACATATCGCCTTAAGCGATAATTTAAAAATAATGAATTAATGACATTGTACATAAACTTGGGATTACCCTCTATTCATTTTTACATCATTTGATAAAATAAAATTTATATTTAACCATTTTATAGCTATCTTAAATTGGATGAATCATTTTGAATAACCCTGTATAATATAATTATCATAAGTATATAATAATATGACCTTTTTTTTCCATTTCGACTCTTCTACATTTTTTAATATATTTGGTGGCTCGCGAGTCTCTTCTCGCTGGCCACTCCTGTAATATGGCATATTATCATAATACTCATATATTGTTATATTAAATTAATTTTTCTGTTATTAGTTAATGCAAACTAATTTAAAATATTTCCAGTATTTATATTATTGGTAATTTCTCTTTTAATACATATTGAAGCTAGATTTTTAAAACTATTTTGTTGTATGATTGTTTGAAACCAATTCTTCACTCTTTGCATTATAAAAAAAGTTCTTTCACAGGTAATATTTAACTACAAGGATCTAACAGTTAAGATTATTTTAAAATGTACGGTTTCAAAAAGATGACTTACTTAAAAATAATAATATCATTAAAAAGCTTTGTGGGGCTGTGGATAATGATCTTACCTTTAAATTTTATAATATCATCACTCTAATATCAAAACTAACAATACAATACTGAAACTCAGGAACGAAAATGTACCATGTAATACGTGTGTAAGACAAAGACAACACTTACGGGTACTACGTCCTTTTAAAAATAAAACCTACTAATTCTATGTATTTGTATATACTGTACGCCTTACAGCCTACAATAATTAATGCATTTGTAGTTTCCATTTATAATATTCTGATAAATTATCAATTTTACTGGTTCATATTCGTAAATTATTAATTATCATATCTGAAATTTTACAAATATTATAAAAACCAATAGATATAGAAAATTCGAAAGTGATAAGCACTCCCAAGCTCCCCTCTAGTTGTGCCCATGAGTACAATAAAAACTCTATTTAACAAACTTGAAGATTCTCAATAAATTTATTAAATAGAAATAATAATAATAATCATCTAAATAAAATTGTATTTGAATAACGCCCCTACTATGTTGTATACAAAGTTTTGTTAAATAGAGGTTCCAATATAATTGTGTTAATAATTAATGTTTTTTTATACATATAGTTAATTTATTATTTAAAATTACACAACTGTATAGTATTAGTTTTAAATCAGCGGTTCTTAATCTTTTGTAGAACACGGATCCCAGTGAAAGATTTTTAGAAATCATGGACCCCCTACCAATTTTTTGTTGAATACCTTTTTATAAAACATCTCATGTTATTATAACCAAAATTATAATAACTATTTTATATTACAAATTATAGAAGTTTTTTGAAATTTTATATGAAAAAAATAAATAATAATCCAAAAATATTGTAATAATGTACTTATGTGACATATTGACTTATGTTAGGTGTTAAGGCTGCTCCGGACCCCTTGAGGCCACGGACCATAGGTTAAGAATCGCTGTTTTAAATAGTATTTAATTAAAATTAATTATTGTAATATTGACATTTCTACTCGATAATATGAATTGTGAATATACCTTAGATCAGTGTTTCCCAACCTATGAGTTGTAACTCATGGTGTTTGTAAACTAATGAGGCAACTATCTTGATTATATATGTATAAAACAAATTTAAATAAATTTATGATAGTAATTTTAGCCGTAGATTTTCAAATGATGTTTTAGTATATTAAATTTATTAATATTTAAAATTTTTGTGAACATTTAGTTATATTTTAAAATTAACTAAATTTTAAAATATAAATCTTCTAATATCTGTTTTGTTTTATTTAGTTAAGAATGCTATCAATTGTTGTAAAAAATATTTTTTATAAAATATAAGTAGCAGTGTTATAGCCAGGTTGGCTTCCGGGTTCAAGTCCCCTCCCTCCGAAATGTCAGACGACAATAATTTTATTAATTTAATTACCGTTTGTGGCAATAAAGTAACATCGCTCTCATTACACTTACTTGATCTTGATTTGATAATATATCTGTAATTATATAAATTATATTGTTAAAAATACAATGCAAACTTAATTTGTTGTCATAATTGGACATCAAAAAATAAGCCCCCCCCCCCCCACAAAAAAAAAATCCTGGCTACAGCACTGATAAGTAAAATAATTTTAAATTTTCTTTTAAATAATTCGTTATATTATAATAATTCAGAAACGTTATTTTTCAACATGATTTTCTTAATTTTAAATATTAGTAAAGCTGTGTTTGGAGATTTAACCACTAAATTGGAAATATGTCTATACCTTATTGTTTATTAACTAACAAATAAATACTACTAATATATTATAATTAAAATTTAGGCTTAAGATGATCACATTTTATTCATGAAAGTTGTATTACCTACAATATATAAATTAGGATTGACAGTATTTTGGTATACTGATTTTTATTCAAATATTGCTTGTTGAAAAATCACTTTTTTATCAATGAACTTAAAATTGATTTCATAGTTATAACAAATTATTTCAAAACAGTGGTGTATTTACAGGGTCTACATAATTTTTATTTGACTGTTTTTATCACAAATAAAAATGTTATTATTAATATTATTATCATAATGTCCCATGTGCTAGGACAAATCTTCCCTAATAGTCATAAACACATTTATATACTACAGATTAAAAAACGAGCCTACCCAATTATTTTGTGCTGGACACGCCACTGTTTTCAAATAAAATATTTAATGTATTACTAGAAAAAATAAGACTACATATTTTATTTTAAATGCACATTAAGTTCTAAGTTATAATTAAATTATATTTATGATTTTAATTTTATGTAAAATTAACAACCTACTACTGAATGGTTCCTTTTATTATTAAAAAAAAATACAAATTACTTTTGTAGAGAAATAGCACTTGCAGAGTAATAATTCATAATTTTGTTATGTTTATGTAATATACCTAATATTGAATGTGATAATAAAATGGTTTAAGTTTAATCAAACTACTAAATATATAAATATAGAATATGCAATAGAACAATACATATATTACATAATTCATATATTATATAAAAATAAATGTTTACTAATTACATTTACACTATATTATATAATTTAGCATTTCAGTATTGCGGTTTTATGATTTTTATTTTCAACTTCTTGATAACTTATTGTTTATTATGTAAAAAAACTGAAGATACATTTGACTAATTATACTTAAATAACTCAATTAAACTAAAATTATTTAGTTTGGTTAGTATTCATCTAATATATTTTTATCAAAAATATGTCCCGATAATTATAAAAGAAAATCTTAATCACAAATCATAAAACAGTAAAAGTATCATTATTATAGTATTCAACTCTCAAGAAATCTATATTGATATTTGATATACATTGTAACTTATTTAAAACGATTAAGCAAAAAATAGCATAGTTACATTAATAATTTAATAATAAAAAATAAAAATTTAAGTTAAGTTTCTAAATGAATACCTAACACATTAAGCAAAAAAATTAATAATAATTATATACAATTAATTATAAAAAAATATTTAATAGAATAAATTCTACCTCATATTAAATATAACAATATAATTTGATAATAAATTTAATTCTTGTGTTGATTTTTTCCGATAGAGGAAAATACATTCATCTCCTTCAAGATCCAAGCTTTCCATTGTATCCGTATACTTAATTTTATCACCATCCAGCTCCAATGTAAATGAGTCTAATTCAATCCCTAACAATTCTTTTAATTTTATATACATAATTGACATTTTGTCAGTTCTTCGTATTTGTATATTTATTGGTCTGTTGGTCTCTTGTTATATACTAAATGTTATCAATTTTTCTTTGACTTGTGAAGCATAGGGTGAATAATTAAAATTTTCACAAAATCTTATATTGCCTTCTAAAAATTAAAGTAAGACGATTATTACAATTTATTATAAAATAAAAATTAAAACTAAAAATGTAACCTATTATTGTTTAAATTTTTAAATCTATTCTTTATATTAATAATTTTTAAAAAATATAGTGAATGATATATTTGTGGTATTAACTAAACAATCATTGTAGATTATTTAGGTACAAATTAATTTAATTTAATGCTAACTGTATTTAATAAAAATATTCATGGTGACTTAATTAATGGAAAAAATAGTTGGAGGCTTTTATCAAAAAATAAATAAATAATTTATAAAAGTATGCATTCTGGTATTGTCATTATATAATGCAGTGTTTAATGGTATACAACATTTTAATTAGATAATCAAGTCTTTACTATTATTATTTTTAGGAAAATTAAAATCTTTGAATTGTCTTGAATGTTCACAGTCATAAATTAAAGAAACAAAACAATATTTTGCTGCTTGGAAAGTTGTATTGTTTACAGTAGATTAGCTACGTCTCTATGGTATTGCTTCTTTTATAATCAATATTGAATATTTAATACCCTTAATTTAAATAATTACATTTATTAATCATTATTTTGATTTTAGAGTTATATTTCTTCTATTTGAACTTAAAATTGTAATTTGATTAAAAAAAATATTATATAAATGATCATTTTCATATTTTTTATGTCATTATCCGAAACACATGTATACATTTTATGTATAATTAATGTTATTTTATATTATTTCGTAAATGTGTATAATTTATTCATCATACTAATGTACAACATAGTACCACCTATAATTATAAAATTATCATAACTCCCTTCATATTTAAAATATCTATATAAGCTTCAATATGCTTAAAATATTACTTTTAAATTGTATAATAAGAATCAATTCACTCTAATTTAAAAAATAACAGTGTAAAATGGATTATTGTGAACATAATATTTGATATATTGTACTTTTGTAAGGTGAACTGGAATTATCTAAATATTTAACTATTGATAAATTATCTAAATGGTGACATTAACAGTGACACAAAATAAAATTTTAAATTATAATTTTACCAATGACATCTGTTATTTTATAATTCATCGAATTTGGTGTATCTTTTAGTGAAAGTTTCTTTTTGTGAAGATCCAAACGAACATGTGAAGAATCTATAATTTCTAATTTTGAGAAATATTTGTAAATGCTTGAAATTGACTCTAAACTAATTATTTTACATTATAACATTATCAAATAAATATATATTAATAACATTTTATCAAAGAAGATGTCTTACCATTCTAAGAGGGAAGCTATATGTGCGCATTTGTCGCCAATAGACTTTAACATTCATAATACGATTTGCCTGAGCTAAGGCATTTTCCAACTCAGCTTCTTCTATTTGTCTCTTTTGCCAATTCTAATAAATGTTAATACTTATTATACAATTTTAAAGAATAGTTATAAAAAAATATATTTTTTAATTATCAATATATGACTTACAGCCATGATACCATCAGCATTTTCTATGTTTACTTTACTAGAAGTTTTTGGCGATGGCATATTATAACCATTATAAAAATCTCCTATGGGTATTACTGGTCCGATTACTTTTTCAGGTATACTATATCTTAATCTAAAGTATATCACACAAAAATTAATGAAAATCATATTAATTTCATTATTAAAATATACACTTTAAAAATGAGTTAAAAAAAAACCTTTTTGACTGGTGAGAACTACATTGAGCATTATACTGGCAAGAAGTACTTGGTATTAAATAGGTAATAGTATTAACATCTGAACTATAAAAAAAAAAAAAAAATATTATTTTATTTGTAATATAATATTTTATGAGCATTTTTCATTATTTTATTATTTAGCTAATTGTGTAAGCTATATATTTTTTTTAAAATAGCATTAGACTTACTTGGTTGATCTATTAGGCCTTAAATTATTAGAAGGACCTTCTCTCAGATCAATAAAAGAGTCTTCTGTCAGATCAATTAAAGAATCTTCTGTCACATCAATAAAAGAATCTTCTGTCACATCAATAAGAGGATTTTCTGTTAGATCAATCCGTAATTCATTCCTTGAACTATAAAAATTAAAAATTATTACAAGCCGTTCATAATATAAAATACAATGTTTAACATTAAATTATACTTGCATAGTATTAGAGATACATGCCACTTGTTCAATATTTGCAGGGGGCTTATTTGCTTTAATATCCCTTCCTATAAAAACATACCAAATAAAAAAAAAAATCAATTGAATTTATAATTGTATATAATATATATTTAACAAATAAAATGTCTTCTATTTTATACTATTGTATTAAATAAAAATCATGAAACCAAATGCCCTATGTAAGAATTATTTCAATTACTTATACCCTAACTAATTGTATAATAAGTTTTAGATAAAGCATTATATAGAAGTAATAGATCGGTAATGACTTCTATATATGCATAAAATCCTATGCAAAATAGTTAATATCGATGATAAAGTAAAAATAATAAAAATGATTTTAGATTAAGGTGAATACAGCCACATACATGAACATACGTCGCAGGTTTGCGTTTATCATTATTCATTACCAGTTTTAATATTAGAGAAGATCGGCCTATCATTGGTCAAACTTAGATAAGAATATTAACTAGGGCATAACGTAAAGTTTTATTGATATTGAAATTTTAAAATGAGTATATCTTTAGTATGAAGCCACACATTTTTTCTCTCGTTTTTAATCTACGATTCATATTAAGTATATTTTTATACTTTTACTCTTAATTAGGTTTAGCCTTAAGTGAAAAAAAATTCTTATTACATTCATTTATTCATTTATTCATATTTTGTAATTATATTATAGATTATGTACTAAATTGTAAAATTACCGTTGGCGTCAATTTTAATAAAAAAAAAAAAATAATTAATAAGTCAATTTACTCTAATTTTAAGGCTAACAAAACTGAATTGGACTTGCATAGTGAAAATTTGTTATGTTGTTGAATTATTAAAAGAAAGAAACATAACAAACAGGTTCGATATCTTTTAACATTCAATCTCAACATTATAATATCTATAAGCTCATAAATATTTAGTAATAGGTATTCACCTAGAATACTTGGATAATTTGTAATTAACTTTAAAGAGTAACACTCTTCATCAGATAAAACAGGTGTGGTGTGTTTGCGATTTTCCATGTTTTAATTATAACCATAGGTAATAAAGTAAAAAAAAAATAATTATATTTTAATACTTCGGAAAGTTATTCCGCATACATCGGCGGTTGTTTAAAAAATGAAAAATAATACAATTTAAATAAATATTATATAAAATTATATAGAGGAATTTTTATAGGAAAATTTGTTAAATTTATCGCAAATATACCTGCCAAAAAAAGTATAAATGGTCATCGTATATCTTTATACGAACCACATTATCTGTACGCCAGAAGACAAAATAGAAGGAAAATGTTTTCGGTATAGTACCTACGACCTACCACTGACACACATTTTGATTGTGTTTGAGAATAAAACGAAAGTACTACACGTATTATATGTATAGTATTCGAGTTGATCTTGTGCACCTTATTCCATACACAATACACGTATATTGATGATACAGAAATTAGTTAAAATTACTATAATAAGAGTATACGTCTACTCATATCCGTTATTTCCAAAGGTATATAAATCTGGACCACCCACTTGTGTGCGTCTAAACAATAATAAATGTACTTATATCGGCAAAACGTACCTATTATGTTGCTAAGTAGCCGCCATAGGCCGTTAAATTCGTGGAAAATATTTTCGAAGAAATAAATAAAAATAGTCGTCGTATATGTTTCTACTTTTCACAGTAACAATAGTATATAAATACTCGGAGTACAAGGCGCGTCGGGAGACACGTTAAAGATATAATAAATAATGTTCTCGATTATAATACTGACAGTTTGAGTGTATCAGAAAATCAAAAAAATACCAATAAAGGTAAAACGTATATTTGACCGAGTTTAATGCATATTCTATA
The DNA here is from genome assembly GCA_036289425.1 of Rhopalosiphum nymphaeae. Taxonomy (NCBI): domain Eukaryota; kingdom Metazoa; phylum Arthropoda; class Insecta; order Hemiptera; family Aphididae; genus Rhopalosiphum; species Rhopalosiphum nymphaeae. The sequence goes on along the minus strand of JAZAQC010000007.1, from coordinate 7,581,056 downwards.
CATATTATGTTATTCGTTTATGGTCTTAATCCGAAAAGGAATCAGAAAGTATTGATTACATTGTAGCACATGGGCTATTATGCTTTGTACAAGATTTAAAAAAATATGGATTGTACACTCACAACTACTCAAAATTCAAAATAATTTCTTAAATAAAATACGGCTACGGTAAATCGCTGTATGCAGTATTGTATAATATGGTAATTAGTGCTCGTCCACATGGGACCTGGTAGCTACGACACACGAATTGGCCGATGGTAATGTCTCTGACTTGAAAGACGCTACACCGAAAGTGAAACGTATACGTAATGCTTGAAGATGGCGTTCTGTGCCGTATTACCACCGTCTCGGGAGTCCGTAACCACGCCCATCGTCTACGTGACGAGGTCTAAGCGTCGTATCGCGGGAGAGAGTACATCATGTATTATTATTTCACAGCCGGTCGTATAGACTGTAAAACGTTAGGCTTTAGCGTCAACGCAGTCGATTGTTGCGTAAATATTGACACATTGTAACTCCCATGTATTCTTATGTACTGTACTAGTACGCGGCGCGCTCGCTCCTAACGCAAGTCGTAAACCATCTCTTCGATAAAGCCATAAAGATCCTTTTACTTAAATAATATTATTTTCATTACATAAAACATACAATCTGTTATATAACATGGCTCATATTATATTTATAATAAAATAACATTTTAAAATGCTTGTAAGGTAATACATTTATTACGATTAAATATTTTTTTTAATTCTATTACGTTATAACTTATAGGTGACCAAAAGTACTTTTAGTAAAATAGTGTTTTATTCATCATTGACATAAATAGAAAATAATCATTTTAGTGTGTGCATAGCATAAACATTATAAACATGATTGTGATTAGTTCACCGAAATATTTATAATATCTACATGTGCCCATCAACCAATTCTTAATTAAATATATACATAAATAAATAATAATCAGACAGAAAAAAACTAATATGTTACTCATGTATGCGAAACTGAAAAGAATATTGTATTATTATATATCACCTTTATCAAAATATTATCCATCTGAAAGAAAAAATGTGTTAGGCACTGACGTTTTTAATTTTTAAGCCATTTTTTGGCGACTAAAATAAATTGTCACCACGAGTACAGTTGACTGTCGCGTATTTTTATGTCACCTATATATGTTTCTAAGCTCACGGCACGCTGACTACTCACTTTGCGCTTACAACTTATTGATTAAAACTCCTGATTACTTTAATATGCATACTAATGTATAATATACAACAAGGTTTGATTTAAATTTACATCCTACGTTTTAAAATACATATTAAATATTAGGTATTATATAGCTTAATAATAATAAATTATTATTTATAGGAAAATAAAAATAATAATCTTTTATTTAGAAACAGAAAAAAATGTATAAACATACACATGTTACGCTAGCAAAACTGATTTAGTAGGTAATAATAAGATTAATATTAAAATATTATTATACACGTTTTTAATCGTATTGTATAAATATACTTAGGTACGTACAAATGTAGTTTATTTTGTATAAGTACGCGTTTCTAAAATTTTTTGAAAGGAAATAAAATATAAATTAATTATAAAAATATTAGATACAGTTTATTTTTTCAAATTCGAACGTGAACGTGAACAATATTTATATTCTTAATACATTTTAACGGGTTTTAAGACGTTTAATTTATTTACCATTTAATTGTTACAATATAATTATGTACCATACAATTAAAATATATGTATAAAATATATTGATTATTTTATTTGATGAACATTTATAAAAATTAAATACGTATATTCCAGTGGCTCCGACTTAACATACAACTACAGCAATAATAATATTATTATGATTTCCGCGAATTTGTGATAGGTAAATTGGTATAACTAATCGGTTAATCATGATATAAATGAATGTAGATGTAAACGTATAATGGTGCATCGTATATGTCGTATGGGCTATAGTAGGCTTATACATTATAAAATATATATTATGCTCTAAAGTTTAAAATATGATTTAATTTTTGGTTTGAGTAGTATATGTTTACGGATTTTTATATTGATTGCAGGAAAAAGATTCATAAAAAATTTTAAATATTAAAAAAACGACTTAGTGGATGTATTTGTTTTTTCAAATAACGTAAACGCAAACGAGTTCCATTTTTATGACTGAACGTGAACGTGAAAGAATTAATATTTTTAATGAACGTTCCAAACACTGAGATTAAATAGAATAATTTAAAAAAAACATAAGTGATTCGAGCACAGTGGTTGTAGATATATTTATAATTATATAATTATATATTATTATATTTATATTTATATTTTTAAAATGAACCTGCAGTTAATCAGCGAACACGAATATAATATAGTTGAATGGGAGATTACACAATATAATTATATTCGCAAAAAATACGGGTCACAAATAAAAAAATTAAACAATGATGAGTAATATCTATGTCGTAAAATCGATTATAAGTTCTTCAGTTAAAAACTACTTAACTTCATATATATACATACTGCTTGTCGTTTTAATCTTTTGAATTTTTGTAATGAGAAATCAATCGTTTTTTTTTGCATGTTCGTCAAATTGATTAAATATTAAATTTTAAAGCATCCTGTAAGCACGTGTATATAGTATCGCTAGTGTATACTTAAAACTAGAAAACCTATTAAAAGTACCTGAAATAAATTCGAAAATTTAACATTTTAAGAAAATAATAAATACGTAGATGTGAATATATTGGGTAACAAACAAACAACATTTATTATTTCAAAGCTATATACGTTTTACGTTTTTAAATAATTTTTTTTTATATATATATTTTTTAATATTTTTTTATCGTTATAATTTTTAAAGTTGTTTTTTTTTTTAATGCTATACTCATATCTAATATTATTTTCTAAAGCAGAATTCTTTTTTAATTATTTTGATACATAAAAATCGAAATTATAATGTATATTTATGAGATAAGTATTTTAAGCATAGTTAAGTGAACTGTGAAGTACCAAGCCAGCATTTTCCGAGGTATCCCTACCTCGACACTTTAAATACTTATAAAGTTATAACTCTTAGAGTCATAGACTACTTGTCTGAATTTCGATTTTTATATATTGAAATATTCTGAAAAATATTCTCTAAAAAAATAAATAAAAAAAACAAATAATTTTATTAAAAAGTTAATAAAAAAATTAAAAAAATTGTTAAATAATTTTGTTGTAGTTATAATTTTAAAGATTTATGTTACTTATTATTAGGGAACGGATTTTATTGTAAATACATGATATATTTTTTGGTATGAGATATTTTAAATCTGATAAAAAATGTGTACGATTTAGATCATTTTTATTGAAATAAACCTAATTTAAACTATATTACATATTTTTACATAGTTGGTAAATAAGTACATGTTTTCGTAATTTTTTAATTGATTTTCGACGACGGTTAACATCATCTGCTTCGTCTAATACAACAAGATATGTAATTGTTATTGTTTTTAACTTCAGAATTATAGAAAAAATGTGTACTTAATACTTACTTATTTGTGGAACATTACGTAGTTTAGTATGAGGAGTAAAAGTTCCCATCCCACTCACTATATATACCAATCGTGTCATAGATTACACTAAATTTTGGCTTAATACATACATGATAAAATATTTACAGTCGTATAATTTTATACATCAAAGCTCATAGGATAATCGAAACAAATCATACGATACGATTTAATTTTGTCTTTTCATTAATTAAACAATGTTGATCTGTGTCACCCACATACACAGCTCGCCTTAATGTGTTGTAAAATAGTTGTTATGCTGCTATAATTACTTTCATCACAATGATGATTTATACAAAATAAAATCAATTTTTATTATATTATTTAAAATTAATTAATTCTTAGTGGAGAACCAGCGCGGTGCTCAGGACAACCATTTTTGGTGTCATCCTCCTCATAACTTATTATTTAACATTGATTATTTTACGATTTGCGACGGATTACTATGATAACTACTATAATATACTTCAATACCTACTTAAAACTTATTATTTATGTAGTTTATTATTTTATAATTATGATGTCACAAAAAATTCATAATTCATAAAAATTATTAATTTTATTATATTTATAATAATATTTAATTGATATTGATGTTTTATTTAAAGGGTTTTTGATGTTGATGAACGTTACTTAGTAGTATTTTATATGGTGATGGTTAATATTAATTTCAAATAAGTACATATTTTGTTGTTACTGTCCACGGATTTTCAATAAATCCAAATGCATGACGAAAGTGTTTTATATAACTGATAAAAACAACATGATTATCTTTCGTGATTAAATCGAATTTGGAAATGGTAATATTATTAGTACCTAGTAGTTGTATAGTGACGAATAATTTTATATTTTATATTTTGTATAATCTAAGGTTATACTATTGATTTTATTTTATTATTAAATACATCTTCTAGTTTTATGGACGACGTGTTCGTACTATTGGGTACCAAAATAAATAATAAAAATAAACTTAACAAGTAAATTATATTATGACTATTATGTTACTATATGCAAAAAAAAATCATTAATAGGTACACAATAATAAATGATTTGTCATTAATATTACAGTTTCTTTGCAAATGATCGTTGTGTGCCTTGGCCGCTGTTTTGTTAAATTACGTTTAATATTTTTTTGAATTTGCTCTATATTATTAGATTTGAATCTCAAGCGTTCATGTTCAAACACGGATCCTTTCAGCGCGCTTCGCACGGACCAAAGGTCGCGTTAGCGACAGTCCGAACTTTAAAGTTATTTTTCCCTTCCGGGTGGTCACGCTGTGATCGCGGCCGACTTGTCGTCGTCGCCCCGGCCAGATCGTCGATTTGTATCGTATCGCGCAATCGTGCCGTTGAAAGTTATAGTGCTGTTGTCGTTGCCGCACCTTACTTTTTGCTCACCGTGGGCATTCGTGTGTATCGGTATAACTGCCACATAAAACCACGTGTTTTGAGTCAAGTCCATATTATTTATTATTCGCACCGGTCACTGTCATGTGTAGATACGCATACGTTTAGATAGATAATTATATTCGCTACTCGCGTCCTGCGCGAACCCCGTATTTGTGCGTCATAGTCACCATGCGAACACGGACTTGCAGCTTATCGGCATTTTTTATTTAGTGTGTCGCGTGCGTGCCATTCGCGGCCGCATTAATACCATAACAACATAAAGCAACCGCCGCGGATGTGTTTCTTATATATATATATATCCCTACGACGCCAAGCAGAGTCTCTTACTCCATTACGCCAGTATCTACGACTCAACTTCGACTACAGATTCAAGTCTCCGTTACAATATTTTCTGGTGAGTGGACCAGGGGATTCAAAGCTGTACAACCATCAGGACATCAGGTCTCCTACATTTTATAATATATAATATCGTTATTTTAGAGGTAATCGTTACCATTATTATTGTATAAACACCAATGTTTACGGTGTTCTTCATTTGTATTATTTGATTGATTGTTGTTCTGGGGCCCCTTGTTAATATACTATTATATTGTATAATTTTATGTACATCTACGACAACTGCCGGATTATTATTATATACTTTGTTGAGAACAGAGATTCTCGTGTTTAATTTAGTAATTTTGTACCATTAATTTATTTGTATATTGTATACATATACCGGGTAACCTTTTCCCGTCCCCAACACCTCGCGAGTCCTGTCCGATAACCGCGAATTTCAAAAATAGGTTCGGACGCGGCGCCAACATTTGGTAGCAGAGCTTGGTTTTCGGACCTCAGTAGAGGGTTCAGTAGTGTCGCGTTGGTTTGTTTTTTGCCCTGGTATTTTGGTATAGAGTACAGTGCTTGGGTGTTCACCTGACGTAGACAATTATTGGCTATATGTGTATTAATTGACCGGTCTTCCCGTTGATTATTATTATTATTATTATTTATTGCTAAATTAATGTGTGCTGCGCACAGAGTACAGATAGTATTATCCGATATAGGTATTTATAATACTTCAAATTAACCGCATCAGTCGTGATGTTGCTAACAGTTAGACTTTAGATTAGGCACCGACAACGCAACTTTTTGCTGCGTCCCTCTAAATATATTACATGGTGTTTAAAATTTCAATTTTATATCTTAAATTGTTATAAATAAAATTTAATCATGACTATTATATAATAATGAGCACATATCATGAGATAAGCTATGAACGAGAATGTAATCTAATCATATACAATGGTATATATCATACATCAAGAGGCATTATGTTGCAGTTTTAGCATGGAAAGATATAATGAATATCGTAGTATCAACGTGTCTACATACGTAAAAATGTTTTGGCACATCATATATTTTTGGAAAAATGCGATGCTGAATATAGGGACGTAATATATTTTTCCAAAGTATAGTGCTTAAATATAGGTGTGGTTATGAAACAGTTTCTTATTTTACAAAATGAAATAAATATTTTTATGTCAGAAAAGGGTAAAAATGTACCAGAGTTATCAAATGAAAAGTGGTTTCTTAATCTTGCATTTTTAACTGATATAACAGCTTTATTGAATGATCTTAATACGAAACTGCAAGGTAAAGACAAATTGTTATCAGATCTGTATTCAAATATAAAACCAATTCAAGTGAAATTAAAATTATTACACAAACATATTAATGAACAGCGTTTGGATCATTTCGTATGTTGTAAAATTGTATTAGAATCATCCAAATCAACTTTAAATTGGGAAACTACAAAAATTAATTTTAAAATATAATTGAAAACCTACAAAATGAATTTTCAATACGATTTTCTGATTTTTACGTACAAGAGAATAAAATCAAGTTGTTTTAAAACCCTAAAGTTTAGATTACAGTTATAGATAATTACGCACTATCTGGATATCGTCGATATATTCAGTAAGTTTGTACGTATACACGATGGCCATAAGTGTTGATATCGTCAATATATTTAGACTACAACTAAGTAGTTGTGTCGACCGCTATATTGATATTAATGTTGAACAAATAGCTCTATCACAAATAGAAAATTATCAAAATTTATGAAATTAAGAACATTTCTACTCATTTATGACACTAATATTAAATTTTATACATAAGGATTTGCAAATAATTTAAACTATAAGTAACTTATGAGTTATGACCTTAATTTTACTGGGAAATATTGTAATAAATTGTTATGTATTATTTACTATTAATTCTCATCTTGACTAAAAAAAACTAAAGTGATTGACTAAAATATTTAAAGATTTTTATGTTTATAAATTAACCATAAAAAAAAGTATAACAATTATCTACAGCTATATTAATGGCTTTGACTTTTTTTACAGGTATAGTATATAATAAATATTTTATCATTCAATTTTGATCATGAAATAATGAATGCAAAATTATACTTTTTTCAGACACATTTTTTTGATCTAAATAATTTTAAAACCATTATTATTTAGAATCTTATAAAATAATATTTATCAATAGCATTTCAATTTCCTTATGTTATTTTTATATTGTGTGTTAACATTTTTGTTAACAGTTTTAGTATTACAATAAAGTTGTATTTAAATATAATTATTAACCATGATATTAAATGCATTTATAACTACATTTATAATTATAAAGATATACAAAATTATCAATTGCAAATAAAATAATTAGATAATTTATTTAATTAACTATTATTTAATTCAGTGTTCATTGTTTTATTAAATAAAAATAATATAAATTTGTATGTATTTATATAGTATTTACTGTACTTAGATATATTTTTTTTTTATTTAACGTTATTAATATACTTTTATATATACACAGTATTCCATCTTTGCTCAAGATGTCTGAACTTTTTCATAGGATTAAATATTCATTTTTTATTGTTATTATAGAAATGACTAAAAACCAGTCAGGAATAATATTGATCAACTTGTTATACACATTATGTAAGTCACTATTTACACTTAATTATTTTAAATTTATTACTCAAAAATATATTAAATTAGTCTGCATAAATTATTGAAAATAATGTATAAAATACAATTTTTTTATTAATAGATTCAAATACTTTTAATTTGTTAAATTAAATGAAACCTAAATATAAATATTTTTTCTAAAAATAAATGCTTCTATATTTATTGAATATAATTGCGTGTATTGTTTACAATGAATTCATGTCTTACTCTTAAAATAATCATTTGAAAATAATTATATTTAAAAATTGTATAGTACAGAAACCAACATTATATAATAACTATTTTTTTAACTTTTATATTATTTAAAGTATATTTTATCATTTAAATCAAATAATAAATACCTGATATTGTTAAATTTAATTACTCCAAAATCTGATAATACTTGTTTAGTAATTGTCTGTGCAAGAATTAATTAATTAAAAATGATATTGGTTTTTTTTTTTTTAATAGCTTTTTATTTTAAATATGGCTCAACTATTACAATGCATTCAAGTATTAACAATCAATTTATGTATAAAAGTAAGAAAAAAAAAAGAAAAAAAGAAAACAAAAAGATAATAAGTAATATTAGGTAATATATAGCTAAAAAAAAAATAAGTATATAACAAAATGATATTGGTTAAAAAGCATTATTTTAATAAACAAAATTACATTTTATTCATAACATCCTAACATTAGACAAATAATTATAATTTATTGTTATGTATACTATTCATATTTTCATTCTTATTACATTTAATTTAAAGTATATGTACAACATATTTACAAATTCAGCATTTTCAACACAAGTTCTCATCAGTTAGGAATGATTCATTGACAGTAATATTTGAATTTGGTAATCTATACCATATTGGCATAGGTAATAATAAAGGAAGTTGTTGTGTATCCAATTGTTCGTCATCGCTTGAAATGTATATGGGGGAATTTAAAACACCATATCCAATTTCTTGAATCTCTTCTCCTTCGCTCTCATCATTTGAGTCTGAATCACCAAGAGAAATAATTTCATCAGGAGATGAATCAATGGAATCTATTGAAGGACCTATCCCTAACTGTCTTGCTTCATTTATCATTTGATGAACTATAGCAATATTTCTGGTATTCGATATATGACTGGTTTCATAGTTATTCTGGTATTTTCTTCCTCAATATAGCTTGGTAAACTTCTTTTTCGTTTGAGACTAGGTATTAATTCATTGTCTAAATCGCCATCGCTATCACTATCAGGGATAATCATATAATCTATTGGTTCCTTTAATAATGTAGGAGCTTGTGTGGATGTCAGGAGTTGGAGTAATTAATTAATAGTTAGGCGGCACAAAACACGAGACTCAATTGACATGAATAATAAATCTTTAATAATTATACTTTGAAAATACTAATAACAACTTTAATAGAAAAAACACAAGTCAGTGCCCGTGAACGTGTGCAGTCCGGACACACTCCGGCAGGCACACGCACGGCAACTCACACCAAAAAGACTGAGATATATTAGACGTCGCTTCGGCGGCACGAGTAGGTGGACAGTGTTGTCACTTTTCACTACAATAACTTTATATCTTTTGGAACACATTAACATCGACGTTCCAAAACAGATAAAGATACATAATTAGATGTTGCAGAAATACATTGCATTGGCACATCGTCATGTGATTCAGTTGGATTTACATTCTCTTGTTCTTCGACAGGAGTGGTGGTTTCTTTTAAACCTTCAGTTTTCCTACAAATGAGGGGTGTTCTTGAGGAATAAACCCCTGCTCTTCTACAGAAAGACATATCAGTGACATATTGATGTAAATAAATCCTAAAAAATCAAACAAAAATATGTTGATAATAATAATATAATTTTTTAAACATGTTTTGATTATTGAAATTTACTACTTAAAGGAAAAAAAAATACTATTATTATAACAAATATAGTTTACGTATTAATATGTTAAATTATTGAGAAACATCTATTTTACATAGTATAGAAAATGTAATCTTATTCTTATATTTTAATACAATATACAAACACACTATAGTGTGAATAACTAACCTAAGACGGACTTACAAAAAATGGCACATGCATTTTGTCGAATTTAACTATATACAAAAATATTTTAGTATTTCATTTTTAAATCCTGCATTTGATAAACAATAATAGAAGAAAAATTCTTTACTATTTTTTTTAATATTCAGTTCTAATTGGGACATTGCTCAGTGCTGTTATTTCTGTGTAGTTCTTTATTTGTTGCGTTTCTTTTAGAGGTTATAAATTGAATAATCATAATGTCTATCTATATATTATACTCGGCTAAAATAATATAAATTACATTAATATTATATTCTACATGCCTCAAAAAATGTAAAAAAATCACCAAAGATGAACATGATAATTTAAATCAATAAAATTGCATAAAATGTTCTAATAATAACGACTGAGGAAACACAATAAATCTAAATGATATCAATGTGTTGTCATGCTTTATATTATAACTATGATAATAAATGTATAAAATAACTTATGTGTAATAGTTTTGATTATATTATAACATGCTTAAAAGCACGATATTACTCAAGTAATTACTAGAAAGAAAACTTGATTACAAAAATGTTTGAAATTACGATGCTAATAAGACAAGTATCTTTTATTGAACTAACTAAACAAAACTTAACAATTTGTGAATTGATAACTCGCTATTTTGTACACTTGTAATTTTTGTTTCAAATTAGTCACAAAATAAATTACAAAAAAAACCGTCAATTTTTTAGTTTAAGATTTATTATTTTTTATATATATATATTTATGTTTTTATAAGTGGTTGGTTATAGTGAATCAATTGCAAGATGCAACATTTTTTTTAAATGTATGTGTGGTTAATATAACGCTTGCCTGTTCCGTGGTGTGAGAAGACGCCAAACATCAATCTCAGTAGAATATATTGTAAACTCAACTTTAAAACGAGTCCAAAGTATTTTTTTTAATTATAATATATCACAATTAAAATAACGCTAATATCTATAACAATTAATTTAATAATCGTTTAAATTATTTATCAGACTGATATATTAAAATAGTAAATCAGTCTAAAATGTCAACAGAACATAATTTCGACACAATTAAAAAACTATTAAGATAGCATAATGGTTTATATTGAGAATTCGTTATTTACACATACATATTTGTTTGAATTAGTCATAAAATATATTGTTAAAAAGCAACATTTTCCATAATCAGATGTGTCATTGGAGAGGTCACGATAATGATTATTGACTAAATAAATAGTTGATATTTGTTAAATTTTAGTTAAATGATAAACCGTTGAATAAAAAAATAATTCTGAGTGGAAATGTACTATCAACCTGTTATAAAATGTTATAAAGTAAAATAAATTTTCTATTTATATATTACTATTATAGTAAATATTTTAAAGTAGTCATACTGTCAACTGTCAACTGTCAAGTAAATAATAATATACGTATAGTGACAAGAAAAGTCTGTATGAAACTATAAAAAACTTTTTTGGAGTAACAATAAAATTACATATAAATAATATATCATTAATCAATGCTTTTTTTACTCAAAAACCAAAACGTTATAATATCATACGTGTATAAATCTAGAATAATTAAATAAAATCAGACATTTCAAATAGTATAAAAACATGAAAAATATTTTGAAAATTTTAGTAGGTATGTCTTTATAGTAAATGCTTCAATTAAAATTTTTGTGAAAATTTCAAGTATCTATTGTCTATTTAATTATAATTTATAACCAAAAAAACTAAAATCAATCATCCACTAATCGGGTTTTCGTATAAATGATATTATGTATATCATACAAATTTCTCGATGTACATGTGCTACATACAAGGCCCGTTTCACGTGAACGCGTATCGTAAGCGCACGTTTTTAGTTTACATTAATAGTTCATACGCGCAATACCAGCGAGGGAAACGCGCGCCATCGCGGGAGAAGCGCTTATGTATTTAACCAATTGAATGTAACCAAAAACGCGCGCGTACGATACGTAGCGTGTCATACATGCGACGCGCCCACGTGAAACGGGCCTAAACGTTAGATTACGGTAAAACATAAAAACAAATTTTGTAAAATGGTTTAACTTTAAAAAAAAGTAACGCAGCATTATTATTAACAGTTTATATTTTAAACGTGTAATAATTGTATAGATGTATCTAACGGTTAGGTATATTCAATATATTGTTGCAAGTATAGAAAAAAACTAGGTCCCCTAATATCAAAATAGTCAAAACACACAATGTTATTAATATTTCAGATAAATATGAAGCCTCTGCTGGGCGCCGTTGGTGACTATTTGCTAAACGCACGTTACCTTAATGCCCTGCCGCCGAGGATGTCGCCATAATAAATATAATATATTATATTGCTATATATATATATATATATATATATATATATTTTAATAAGATAGGACAATATAATGTATCGTAAAAAAGTGTAATCATAAAGCATACTTGTTATACCAAATAGTCAAAATAGTCAAATTATTATAATAATATGTCATTGTATGCAAAATTGATTCTGAGTGGAAACGGTCTACCAGCCAATATCCCCATGAATATTTAAAGATATTTATATTTAAGTAATTCACTTTAGGTACTATTATTATTAAGGTAGATTTAATTTTTACTTTATTGAAGTTATCGAGAATAATGGTGAGAATTTAACTCTATTGTAGTTCATATTCCAATACAAAAAGTCACGAATAAATAATTTTCGATTTTGTTGAAAAATAGTTTAGTATGAGTCTTCGTTTTTCCTTTATTTTTTTTTTTTAACACATTTTATACTATATTTTATAATTTTTTTTAAATATTAATCTGCAAATATAGTTTTTATCTATAATAAATAATGAGGTACATGGATAACCTGACAAACACATATTATATCTGTGTTAAGATATTATTTTATTGAGTAATATTCTCTTACCACATGTTTTAAGAAAAAATAATAATTTTTATCGTCTTCATTATATACTTATAATATAAATATCAGAAATAAACGTACTACAAATACAAATTATTTTATTAATTCTTATTGGTTTTAACTTCAGAATTATAGAAAAAATATATATTTTATACTTATTTGTGGGACTTTGCCTTACACATATGATTACTGTCATATAATTGTATACGTTAAAGCTCATAGAATAATCGAAACATATCATACTATACGATTTAATTTTCACTCTAAATTATTATTTAACGTCGTTGAATATATTACGAGTCGCTACGGATTACTATATGCGAACTACTATAATATACCTTAATACCTGCTTATGCTTATTTGATTAATACATTATCTGTTTCTACATTTATAACTTTATACATAAGCAAAGTATACTATTAAGATGTTTATGATTTTAGATTTAAAAAAGTATTTCTATCTACTTCATCTTATAAATATTATTAATACTTTGATGGATCTAGATATTATAATACGCTTTTTGATGCATGGGAATGTAAATATAGTAACAACAGAAGTTTTTAAAACTTGAATTATGTAAAAATTTCATTCAAAAGTATAAAAAGAACACAATAATTTTATTTATAAGGTATTGCTGTGCTAGAAAAGTTATGTCAGTTAAAAATTCACCTAGAAGTACCAGATATTGATATAGAACAACCAAAAGTAACATATTCAGTTATAAAGATATAAATGTCAGTATTCGTACGAAAAAATAATTTTACATTCTTATAAGTCATGTAAATATGATTTTAAAAGTAAATATTTATAGAAAATTTAAACTATTAATAAATTAAAATTTATCAGTTCACTTGTCTATAAATAAAAGATACAACAAGTTTTCACATTTATAACTCAATTTAAATTAAACGCACTAATATTGTGTACCTATTAATTTATATTTTTATAGTATCTATGGAGATATTATATTTTTATATAGGTATTATGTTTGTCGGACCAAGTACAAATTTTGAATGAGTCTAAAACTAAAATGATGTAGACTTATTCAAAAATATTGCGTATATATTGGTGTTTTACTTAAACAAACAATTTATCATTAATATGATTATTATAAAAACAGGTTTTGTATTTTTTGTGTCTTTATGATTAATATCATATATAGAAAATAAATAAATTAGATGATTAATTTATTATGTATTAGACTATCATCACATTGTGTTACATAATTTTAATTTGCTTAACTTATTCATAATTGTATTTCTAGTTTTTACCTATGTCCTATATAATATATTATGCAGGATAATTATTTTACCAAAAAACACTTATTATCTAAACAGTATAAACGTTATTTTTTTCATAATTTGAAAACATTACAAAACAATATTTACAAAATGTATGTATTCTTACTATTTTTATCACAACATTACATTTTGAATTTTATACTCCTAACTCCATAGTAAAATATTTTTACATGAAAATTCTCAAGAAAATATTTTATTTTATTATTCATTTAAATTTTGTAAAAAAATACTTTTAAAAATGTTTATACTTTTTGAAATAACAATAAATGCCTGTTTAATGTTTACTATTAAAAAGATCAACTTATAATACATAACAAAAATTAGTAATTACTTGGACTTGGTAATATTGCTAATATTTTAATTTTAAGTCATATAAAGGAATACTTATATTTTAAAATGCATAAATAATAATTAAAATTCATATTTTACTGAGTAGATTTTGTTATAAAAATGATTTCATCTCAATTTATTTTAAATTTAATATAAAAAAATAAAAATGTTTTGAATGGGACATCGTAACCACATAATATGTCGTCTCTATCTAACACACCGTACATAACACGTTCAGGGACGTATTTAGAAGTTATGCGCCCCAGGGCACTTATGAAATTCTGTCCTTATTTTTGGTGATAAGGAGGGAGTGAATGTTCAGTATTAAAAATAAAAATTATAAATACCTATTTAAAATTATAAAACAATACTTGTATTTAAATTTTTAAATAATTTAACAGAAATTATTTACCTCACGTTTTTATGATATTTTTTTTTTTTTTTAACATATTTAAATAAGTTATGAATATACAAAATTATACAAAAATAAATTAATTTTTCGTAAATTTGACGTATTTACAATATCAACAGTCAGCAACAGTCCATAGTAGAAAATAAAATCGTTATACTTCGAGTATACTGTATTTACATTATTTCTGAAAAATAAAACATATTATTAAATTAATCATACAGTTATTACTGTTCGAATTGGTGGCACAATAATAATCATTTTATTCCATATTTTTTGTAAGTTTATAGTATACATACAACTACATTATTTATAATGAGTGTGAAAAATAGGAGTATATGGTAAGACGCATAATTTTACCTTGTGGATGTGTACCAGGTCCAGAGATATAGGTACAGATGATATATGTAACATGAGTTTTAAAAGTAAAAAAAGAAAAGAAAATTACTAAAATATAAAATCTAAGGAAGTAATCTAATTTTTTATTATTTAATTTATAGTTCATACAATTTTTAAATTGATAAAAATATTGTAATATACTTTTTTTCAAACATAATAATACGAGAATCTTGAACGATTAAGAAATCGAAAATCAATAAAAAAAAAAGTTAGGCGTGTAGATACCACTCTGCAGTAGGAACATTATTTCATTAAGTGTCGACTTGTTCACTTTTTAAATGTGTTAAATATGAATTCAATGATATATCATTAAATACGAAAAACGATTCT
Source organism: Rhopalosiphum nymphaeae (assembly GCA_036289425.1). Lineage (NCBI taxonomy): Eukaryota > Metazoa > Arthropoda > Insecta > Hemiptera > Aphididae > Rhopalosiphum > Rhopalosiphum nymphaeae. The sequence continues at coordinate 7,565,335 of JAZAQC010000007.1, read as the reverse complement.
GAGCGGAAACAGTTTATCAACATAAATGTACGATATACTATTAAGTTTATTTCACGATATGTTTTTTTTTATTTAAGTCGTTTATTCTATTTTTAGTAATGGTTAGTAGGTAAATATTTTCAGGGACCGAAAATTAAAATTATAAATAGCTTTTTTTCTTGGTTAATAAAAAGTTTTTTTTATACTTTAAGAATTATGGTTGGTTGATATAACCTTTCAGATATTGCAGTATTAAATTGTTATAATAATATAAATTTATACCATATTATAAAAATATAACTTGAAATTAATTAATTTAACACTTCTTTTAATACCAAAAAACGGAAAAAAAATTCATATTCACACCAATATTAATTGGTATTATACTCAAATAATAATAAATATAAATTTCAGTACTTGATTAAATTTAAAATATTATAATTGTTTCGATATAATAATATTATTTAATGTTTAAAAAAGTAATATTAAATCTAAAATATTTCTTAAATGTGCTTGTTAAGTTTTTTTATAACATTAAAATTAAATCAAAAAGGAATATTGTAATAAAAATAATAAATCAAATCATTTGAGAAAAAATACTAATTATACTGGTAAATCTCTATGTCGTGAATAATTTAACTTTAAAATGCAATACAAAATTAAAGCGACTTTCAGGTAAACCTATTATTTTCCTATAAGTAGAAAAGCCAAAGAGGACATTTAAATTAAATCTTTATATCTTAAATATAATATAGTATTATAACTTATAATATTTAATACATAAATATTTTTTATCGATATTTATGAAAAAAAAAAATTAAACCATGTGTATGGAAAATTAAAAATATTAACACACAGCGTAGAATTCAAATATATTGTAGTTCATGTTCCAATTATAAAAATTCAACGAATAATTAATTTTCAATTTTATTGAAAAATAGTTCAGTATGAGTCTTCGTTTTTCCTTTATTTTTTTTTTTTTTAGACACATTTTATATTATATTTTATAATTTTTTTTAAAATACTGATTTGCAACTATAGTTTTTATCTATAATTAATAATGAAGTTCACGGATTATATGACAAACACACATATCCGTATTAAAATATTATTTTATTAAGTACCTAAAATTTTCTCACCACATGTTTTAAGAAAAACACAATTTTTATAGTCTTCATCATATAAACATCAGAAGTATACGTACTATAAATACAAATTATTTTATTAATTCTTATTGGTTTTAACTTTAGAATTATAGAAAAAATATATACTTTTTAATTACTTATTCGTGGGACTTTGCGTTACATACATGATACAATATTTACAGTAATAATTTTATACATTTAAGCTTGTAGGATAATCGAAACATATCATACTATACGATTTAATTTTCTTCTTAATTTATTATTTAACGTTGATTATCTTACGAGTCGCGATGGATTACTATGTAAACTACTATAATATACCTTAATACCTGCTTAGGTATACTTATTTGATAATTATTTTGTATATTCTAAATATATATATATATATTATATAGTGTACAGATTATCGATGATTTTTTTATATTATATAGCCCAGTGGTCCTCATTAGGATTTTAAAAAGGGTTATAATAATAATTTTGAAAATTAATTGCAGCCTACATACATTTTTAACGATAATGATAAAAAAATGTATTATTTATATAGTTATTAATTTATTATTACAATATGTATGGTTCATAAAAATTGTTAAATTTATTAGAATAGTATTAGTATATCTCCATATATTGTTTTAAGTCTATTAATTCGCTTTTCAACAAATCGGCATTAAAATTAAAAATATTGATTGCAGATATATAATATTTTATTGTTATTGCTCACGCATTTACAATATCCAAATGCATGACAAAAGTGCTTTGTATGATTGTTAAAAGCGTTATTTTTTTCGTGATTAAATCGAATTTAGAAATAGTAATATTATTAGTAGTAGTTGTATAGTGACGAATAATATTATAAAAAACGGATTAAATAATAATCTTTAAATGCGTGTCGTGGCGACACATATCTGTGAAGCCGATGATTCAGTAAAAGTAGATACGATATAAACAGCAAGAATAATAAGATAAGATAAATAAAAGTTATGCATATGACATTACAGTGAAACCATAAAATATATTTTTTTTTTATTTAATCTATTTAATTTTGACTTTTAAAATTTAAAATTTAGTTATAGCACGACATTTGATAAAGGGCGCACGCCGCCCGCTGACTATCTAATGAATACCACTGCAGTGGTTCGCGGTGCTGCCTTACAGCATTATAAAATTAATGTTTATATTTATATATATATTAATAATTTTATACGACTACTTTTTTTTATAGATTACGTGTCCGTATGATTTGTTACCAAAATTGATAATAAAAAATAGACTTCACAAATATATATTATAACTTTTATGTAACTATGTAATGAAATCTAATAGCATAATATACTGCAACAAAAAAATTATTTATACAAAATAATAGATAATTTATCATTAATATTACAATTTGCGAATAATATTGTGGTTTGTGACTTTGTGTACCTTGCCCAATGTCTACCGTTTGTAAATTATGTTTAGCATTTTATTGAATTTGCTCTATGTAATTATATTTAAACCTTGAACTATTAAGATATACAACCAATTATTAAAGTTTATTATTATTGAGAATAATGTTATGGTGAAAAAAGTGTACGTACAAGCACTTGCGACTGAATGAACTCGATCGGTTCTGATATCAACATTAAAACGAATGAAAGGTTTACCTATTTTAATCGTTACTTTTATCAGTAAAAATTCAAAGAATATTTTTAAATTATAATTATCAACTATTATTATTCATATACATTAAATTGAAAAAATAAAAATTGGCTTGACATAAATAGTAAATTAGTATCTATAACAATCAAAATTTTCAGAAAAAATGTATATATGCAAATAGGTACTTGGTTGATAGTAGGTCATTAGCTCATAAGATATAAATATTTTTAATTTTCATGTAATTGTTATTTTTATGTGGTTAATTACTCCGCGTAGGTACATATTTAAAAATAATGTTTATATAATTCATATGCAATTTATTAATAGTATTATTATGTATATAAGAATTACTGAAGAAGAAATTAAAATTTAATGTTTGGCATTATAGACGATTGAAAAGTCGTTTTGGAGGGTTTACCGATTTTTTGGCTCTTGCAATACTTTTTCTCCACAAATATTTTTATACTTTCATCACGTATTTATACCTGACTATAATACGCCTCATAAGTGGTAACTTTCTTGTAAAAAATCATAGAATGTTTTTTTCAACTTATCGGTATCTAATGTGTGTTATAAAATAATAAATATACAATTATTGCACGTATCGTGTTGCTATATAGCAATCCTTTAATTAAATCTGACGGTAGTTATTTCATTTTTAATTTGGTTAATTATTTAATTTAGTTTTTTACGTTACTATACATTTTGTTTAAATTTATATTCATAGTGCCAAATTATTGAAGCAATGTCAAATTTTAGTCAAATTTTATACTATTGTGTGTGCGTGTGTTGTTTATAGTTACATTCGCCCGATAACCGATAAACGGAATACCTACGTACTTGCTGTGACGTTTATAATATTTTATTTTATATGAAACTTACAAAAATATTTAGTCAAAATGGCATACAATATTAACAGTGCTAAACATTTTAAATTTAAATTTAAATATAATTCAAAAGTAAATGGTTATTCAGCATGGAATAAATATTTTATATTTAATAAATAGCCTCAGTTTGTATAATGTAACTTATCGGTTTTGTCACAGATTGTATATAATATTAATTTTTTTTTTTGCCACACTTCACGTATAGACTTTTAGAAAAGGTGTAATTTTTTCGCAGTGTACCTACCTACTCTCAGTAAAATATAATATAATATATTAAAAATAAATAATAAACATAAAATAAAATAAAATATAAATTAATTATGAAAATATTACATACATTTTATAATGGGAGTCCAAAAGGTGAACAATTGTTATTGTCGTCACCCTCATGACTACTATCATCACTCTCGAAAAAAATATCTTCTCTTTCTAAATCACTATCGGTGATTTCGTAATCATTTTCTTCATCACTAGAACTGATTTCAATGATTTCTACTGGTTCTTGTTCTGTTGGTAGTGGCGGTGGTGATGGTGGTAGTTGGATTGGCTGGGGTAACAACTGGACTGCAGATCGTTGTATCAGAAGTCTAAAATAATCATTTAGATCGATCTGGATGAACAGTAGTATGTTGGAACCTGTTGCATAAGACCAACGTATCAATTGCCCATCTTCTCTTAGAAACTCTCCTTCTAATATGTTATTGTTTCTTAAGATTAATTGATTGTTTGCCATATTTGATTTAATAATTTATCTACTTCCAGTAGGTACCAAACCTAGAAAAATGTTCATACGCAATTCATTAATAATGTTATTTTCTGTAATTAATTTTATAGATTATAACCTTTTAAATATTCTATGATAATTAATAGTTTTAGGAATACCATTAATAACTTGTTCATTACTAGTTTATTTTTATTATTTAAAATTCAATAGAAAAAAAAAATCATTAATAAATTGTTTAAATATTTTCCACAGATACTATAAGATTCTATTAAAATCGAAATAGTAATCTGCTTCAGATGAGAAAATCATATTATTATCAATTTGAAAATATATGAGACGCTAAAGGCAGAATAGAACAAGCTGGAAAAAGTATTAATTCTTAAATACAAGGTTTTTTAAATATAATATATTATAGTTTATATATTCTTATTCAAGTTGTTTTATGTATATGATATGCTAATCCAAGAGCAAGTTTGATTTGTATTTTTTTTAATTTTAATTTATTAGATCACATTTTATATGCAATGCAGTTTATAATTATAGATTTAGACTAATCAAAAATATATTATAAAATTTATTCTATATGTATAATATAGTTTTTGTACGTGTCATATCATATATTTATTTATTAAATATCTACTAAGTTATTTTACATACAAATGTTTATCCAAAAGTAAGTTTTATTTGTATATGTATTTGATTTTTTAGAGAATTTATTACAATTAAATTGATTATGAAATTATTGTATTATATTTTATATTTATAATATATGTATTTTAATATTATAGTTGCATAACATTATTAATATTGGTTTTGGTATAACGTTTCTAATAAATAATATAATAACTATATATAAACATATTATAATAATTTATTGTAAACTTCTTGTCTAATTAGTAATTAGTTTAATATATGCATAATATCATAAATGATTCCATACAAGTTAAAATACTAAAAAAAAGTACTGATTAATTTCTGTAGTAATACAAAAAATAAATAAAAAATAATAATATTAATTTTGTGCCTCCACATAAATTTTGCACAGAGTTAATAGGCACTGCTTATAGGAGTTTAATTTTTAAATGTAAATATGTATCAATTTATGCTAGGAATGTAATTAATAATGAGTTATGATATTTTATAAACCTTTTTTAAGTTTAAATATTGCCATGATAATATTTTTGAGTACCAACTATATGTCTGTATCTTGAGTTAAATCCATCATGAATGATGTTGTTAAACAATTTGCATATTGGAAGTCATTATGTCTCTCATAATATACATTATTTAATTTATTTATTTTATATGATGAATATTATTTATATGGACCACACGATAATTTCAGCTGCTATAAATTGAAAATTACATAAGTGAATTGAAAAAAAATGGTTCAAAAAATGATGAACCTCTGCAACAGGTTGTGAAGAGATGTCTAAAACATTTAATATAATTGATGGCTATGTGAAAATTTAAAAAATTTTTCTCAAAACATTTTAAAGTGGAACATAGTGAAGGTAAACTTATAAATGATACTTCATCTACTCAATAAAAATATTAATATTATATCAAATAAAAATAAAAATACATTTCAACGCTGATTCATGTGTTGGCTTAAAAACCAATGGTAATTTAAAAATGATTTAAGTAGTTAATATTTGTTACTGTCAACATGAAAAAAAAAACAAATTTTACTAGGAAGACAATTCCTTAAGTTGGAATGTGTTTATAAAGAACCTATGAAAAGCAATTCAATAGATGTATACAGTTAATGACTATTCAAAACCTACATACCTAATCATACATGGAATATTAAAGATGTAATTACCAAATACATGATCATATATCCTGATAATATTGACTTAATGGTTACTTATCCACTCATACATTTTAATAATTAAAAACCTAATGTTCATGATAATTTATACTTATTAAATATCGTATTTTATATTTTGTAGATATATTTAAATATTCTGTTAAAACAATTACCAAATATTTAGTTCACAGTGTTCATATTATAGGTGTTTATATAAAATGTACCTATTACTTTTTTAGTTTTCACTTTACCAGTTTTACATTACAGTTATAAGAAAATATATGAAAAGTCATTCATTTTTTCAACGATGGCTCAGTTGAGCCTGTATCAGACTACTGGTTCAATAAAGAAAACAATGTCTATGCCTGGCCATGTGATAATAACTTAGACACAAAAAAAAAATGATAAGCAATTGAGCAAACCCAATAAATTTAATCTTACAAATGTCAATTATCAACTTATAATTATTTATTATATGTAAAATAATACATACAATGTTGTCCTTAAATAAAGCACTAAATAGAGCCAATAAAAATGAACATACATGAGAACTATTATCAGACTTTGAAAAAGGTCCAAAAAAATGGTAAAAGAATAAGTAAAACTGAGAGTTTAAACAGCAACCTAAGTCGACCAAGTAATTTTATATATTTAACTACATATAATAAAAACATCAAGTAAAACAATATAGTTTTGTTGAAAAATATATATTCATATATTATATGTATGACATTGTTGTATTAGGTATTATATTTTTGTTTATTAAGAAATATTAATTATTACAATTATTTAATAGAGAATAATACTAAAAATACCAAGCATATTTTCAAAAAAAGAAGGCTATTTTAGTTTTAACTCGTAGCTAATACTAGAAGTGAATGAGTGCTCGTATAATAATATTAATTATTATCTAGAAGTATTTTTATAGTTTTATGAGTTATGACAGTGGTGTATTATAATTTTTAAGATAATTGTTATTTTTTCATTAATATTAAACAAAAATGTGATATAATTATACGAATATAAAGATTATGAGTTACTCTTAAATACATTTGATTAGTTAGTTCGATAAAAAATAAATTCAAGCAGTTATTTTACGTTAAACCAAAATTGAATAAATATTGCCGTGTATTCTTTATAGCCGCCGCGGCGGCGAACGAATCCATAACGTCAAGCGCAATGACAAAAAAAATCCGTTCTCTAGTAATATTACATTCTTACGTGTTAATCAAAATACTACTATATACTTTAAATAATTTAGTCTTTATAGTTAATGAGTTTAAATAAATTGTTCATATTATAAGTCTTAATTTACAAAAAAAAAGTAAATAAATATATAAACCAAAATAGCACAATGTTTCTTATTATATGTAAATTCATGGAATAGCTATATATTATATAATATAGAATATTACAATAAATCGTTATCATTAATATTAAAATTTTATCTTTCTAGCCTTTGCTGTTGCAAAATCGTCTTCATATTGTCATAGCTAACTAAATTGCTCATTTTAAATTCAATTTATAATATTCCTAAATATGTAAGACGTTCCTGTCATAACGTTGAGCGTAGATAGCTTTTTATAATTTTTAATTTACTAAAACTTCGTTCACAAGAAGTCACTGTCACTAGAAGAGTAAGAAAAGTTCTTAGAACTATTTCTATGTTTGCGTATATAATATCTTTTAAAGAATTAGAATTTATCACGTTGATCAGATCCAATAGAGATGCTGTATTTAAATCGGAAAAAAGTGACAACGCTTGGTATTTTAAACATATTAGTTCTAATAATAACTCTGTTCCATCTAAATCTTATGAATATTTCATTGCTAAATCAGATGCATAGTTAATATTTTTTTATTACATCGTTTGATTAACGATGATATAGGATACTAATCGATTATTTCGATTAAAATTGAGATTTTAACGAAGATTAAAAATAAATAAAATAAGTTTGATAAAAATATCTCTAATTTACATATGTGTGTATAATTTATTTGCAATATGTAATAAATTAAATTAAAAAAACATACTTCATAGTTGATACACCGTAGTTCAGTAGTACAACACTGGCTCTTATATTGAAAAACACTATTACTAAAGAATTAGGATTACACTAAGTACTATATACAAAACGGAAACCGACTGGCGACTTCCGAAAAACGTAGGTACTAATATAAAGATAAACTTAAATTTCTATTATATATAGATATTATATTAAATAAAAATGGGTATCGTCATATTAGTTAAATAGTTGGGAAAATTGGTCGTTTGTGGTAATCATTATTATAGCCGTTCCTAGTTTGCATATATAGAAACTATGTACATATCGATATAACATATAATATAGGTTTATATATGTATCATATATTCATATATACCATTGATTTTATAATATACAGATAAGCCATACGGCTGTTTATTTAGAAACATGAATAATAGTAAAGCAAAAATCCGATTGATTGCATAGCGGTATTTATAATCGAAAAAATATTATTCACGACGGCCGGCGGTGTTGTCTTTTCTTAAATTAGATTATTATAAAACCGGTTCGGATAGGCTTTTTCGTTTGATGAAATGAAATAATAAATAATGTTATTTAATCACCTATTACAATAATAATTATTAAATTATTACTATGAAATATATTAAAACAAATCAATACGACAAGTATAAAAATAAGCATATAGAGATATTATTGAAATCATTTATTTTATTAATAATATTATGAGATAAAATTTTTAATTTCATTAATTTCGACTGTTTTATTGTTATTGAATGATCTTTGCATTTCTTAAATATTTTACAAGTCAATAATTTGTCTAGAATGAAAAGTTTATGATCTGCACATTCTTCATTTTCATGGAGCCAATGTTTTATTATGTTTTAACCATGTCATAAATATTAATTTAATATTTGATTTATGTTGAACTTTGCCAAATTTATCTTCAAATATATCAATCGCACAAATAACAAGTTCCACAAGTTTTTTTGATGGATATTTAAGACCATTTGTTTTAATATTTTCGATTAATATTTTATCAGTCTTATACTCAAATTTTTTTTTTAGATGATTTAAGAATACTTTACTGAATCCAGGTAAAAATTTAGATTCACCAATCCATCTGCGAATGGTTGACGTTCCTGGTAAGTTGACGTTTTGCAATTTTAAAAAATTATATGCAGCTGGAGACTTGTAAAATAAAGATAAAGATAACTGTTTTTCCTCTTGTGACCATGGTCGGTGGTTTTTCCTTATTTGCATTGTTACCAATGCTTTTAAGTTAACCGAAGGAAAAGGAAACGTATTATTAACCTTACTAACGTCATTACGAATTTTTAAACATTTGTAAACTTCTTTTTAATTTAATTATACGAGATCTTTTTTTTTTCAATTTGGTCGATTGATTTTGCAACTGTGCTTTTAATTTTGTTTTCCTAGGTGTACGTCATCACAACAATTTATTTTTAAATTAGGACAGGAATAATCGTTCACCCGACGTTCATTTCCTTATTGTTTCATTTTTGTTTACAACACATCTCTTTTTGTTTAAACTATTTCAAGAACGTCTACAGCATCTCGATCCTTCGGGATCTGGGTAAGTTATTATTCACATAATAATTAACTCCTAACAACAAAATGTCAAAAAAAACTCAGTCACCGCTGACATCGCCGGCTCGGCCGTTATCTAAAACCACTAATGAGCTCATTACGCCAATCACTATAACCAAGCGCAATCAAACAAACTCTAATCTCAATCCGTCGATAAACGAAAATACACTTTCCGATACAGACTGGGTAATTGCTACACCTAAAAATAATAAAAGACCTTCAACCAAATCACCTGGACTATCTCCACTAAATAAACACCCAAGCACAGGAAGCTTTTTCACAACGCCGAATCGATACGCTAATCTCGACATCGAAAATGATCATAATATGGAAACGACCGAACCAACCGAACCTATAATCCACAAACCACCACCTATTTTTATAAAATCCGATGTCGATTTTCTTAAATTTTGCACTGCAATTAAACTTTATTGCGACACTGATGATTTTACTTGCAAGAGTAACACATCAGGAATCAAATTACAATTAAATACACCTGATACCTTCAGAAAAGCTGTCCAATTACTTAAATCGAAAGAAGTCAATTTCCACACCTACCAGATCAAAGACGAAAAAGCATTCCGAGTAGTACTCCGTAATTTACATCAGTCTACTCCCCTTGACTTTATTAAAGACGAATTATCAAAGCATGGTTTCAAAGTTAAGCAAGTTACAAACGTTCTGCAGAATCAAACAAAAAAACCACTTCCTCTCTTTTTCGTAGATCTTGAACCCGAATCAAATAATAACGACATATTCAAAATAAACCTAATTTGCCATTCAGTAGTCAAATTCGAAGAACCTCGCCCGAAAAAACAATTAACGCAATGCCATAGGTGCCAAAACTTCGGACACACAAAGCACTATTGCAATTACCAAACCCGCTGCATAAAATGTGACGGTTCTCACTCGACGAATGAATGTCCCAAACCTAAAGATGAGCCACCTAAATGTACATTATGCGGAGGACCCCATCCAGCCAATTATCGAGGATGCCCAGCCTACAAAAGTTACCAACAGCAAAAAAATACCAACTCAAAACTAAATAATAAACCAAGCCATACACAAAAATCAAATATAACACTTTATAAAGAAAATAATGTTCAAGTCCCTACTGGTAACGACCCTTCCCCAAATTGTTCTAATAAGACCGATCTCAATGTTAACTATGCAGATGTATTAAAAAATACGAACCAAAATGACACCCCCAAATATAATAATGATACTGCTACTGACATCAATGACTTAACAAAACATTTTTCACTCTTCATATCAGATCTTAAATCAGTTATCAATCCCTTAATATCATTACTAACTACAGTTATTAACAAAATCATCCTAAAAAATGACTAACAATCAACCAATTGAATCTTCTCCGCTAAAAATCTTACTGTGGAATGCAAATGGTCTTTCAAAACACAAAAATAAACTTCAAACCGTATTAAATGATTTAAAAATAGATATTGCACTAATAACAGAAACCCATTTCACTGAAAAAATCCAATTTAGTATCTTCAATTACACCCTTTATAAAACAAATCATCCCGATGGAACAGCACATGCTGGTTCCTGTATTTTAGTATCCAACTCCATCCAACATAATATATTAACCTCTTTCCAAGAGTCCTCTATTCAAGCAACTAGTATTCTAATAAAAATAAATAGTATTCCAATAACCGTATCTTCCATATATTGCCCACCTCGTCATGTCATCCAACGCGACACATTCCTTCGTCTCTTCAATACTCTAGGCCATCATTTCATAGCAGGGGGTGACTTTAATGCTAAGCACTCCCAATGGGGCTGTATCTCCGATAACCAAAGAGGAAAAACACTTCACTATATCCTTAATAATTGTAATCTGTCGTTTGTGTCCCCACTTGGATCCACCTACTGGCCCTCACATTCAAATCGCAACCCAGATATACTCGACTTCTTCATAACAAATATCCCAAACCATCTTAATACAGATATCAGTAACATCTGTCATATCTCCAGTGACCACACCCCCCCCCCCGTAATTCTCTCAATTGGTGGATCACCTAAACAAAATGACCGGTCCTCACTTACCAAAGGACCCATCGCCTGGGATTTATTTAAAACTAATCTTGACAATTTAATAGATCTTAGAGTTCCACTTAAAACACAAGATCAAGTCGAAAATGCAGCACAAAACTTGGTTGAAATCATAAAAAAAGCAGCTATTTCCTCAACCAAACCTACCCCCGTTAGTTCACAACCTCAAAACACTCTCCCATTCAACTTATGACTCCTTTTAAACAAAAAAAGAAATGCGAGATCTACATGGCAAAATTCTCGTCTCCCCAGCGACAAAAAAATATTCAATCACCTATCAAATCTTCTTAAAAAAGAACTTATCAAGCACAAAGCCATTCAGTATGAAAATTATATCAGCTCTTTAGAACCCACTCCCAATTCTTTATGGAGAGCCACAAAAAAATTAACTAAAATTCGAGAAATCATTCCACCTCTCCTCACAAGTAATAATTTGCTAGCGTCAACAGACGAAGAAAAATCCCTTATTTTTGCCGAACATCTAGCCAATACATTCAAGCCCCACCAAGACATTTTTCCGAATCCTGAACACTTGAGCCAAGTTAATGAGTTTATCTCTTCCCCCCTACCAATGTCTCCTCCTACAAAATCAATTTCACTCAACGAAATTCTGTGTCTTATCAAGAAATTACCTGCACGTAAAGCACCTGGGCATGATTTAATCACAAACAAAGTTTTAAAAAACCTGTCAAAAAAATGTATCCTATCATTAACACATATTTACAACTCAATGCTGCGGCTTTCTTATTTTCCCACCATCTGGAAATATGCGGTAGTAATCGTTATACCAAAAGCAGAGAAACCAAAAAACTTAGCTTCATCATACAGACCCATCAGTCTCTTGCCAACACTTGGCAAATTGTTCGAAAAATTGATTCTTCTTCGAATTCGACTCATTCTACACGAGCATCAAATTATACCTACCACCCAGTTTGGTTTTAGGCCAGGACATTCCACCATACACCAAGTCCATCGACTTACTGATTCAATTGCCTCTGCCTTAGAAAGAAGGCAATTTTGTGCTGGACTCTTCCTGGATGTTGCCCAGGCCTTTGATAAGGTCTGGCACGACGGGCTGCTATTTAAATTGAAACAATTCATGCCAGCTCAATTATACTTAGTTATCAAATCTTTTCTAGAAAATCGAAGTTTTACTGTTAGACAAGGAAACTTCTTTTCGCCTCGATTCAACATCACTGCAGGAGTGCCCCAAGGTAGCGATCTAGCGCCTGATCTTTATAATATTTACACTGCCGATATTCCACAAACTCCCAACACACTATTAGCCACCTTTGCCGACGACACAGCCTTATTGTCCACAAGCGATGATATTTCTATAGCTGCTCACAATCTACAACATCATACTAGCCTAATTGAAGCCTGGTATAAAAACTGGCTGATTAAAATAAATGAAAGCAAGTCAACTCAAGTTACTTTTACCCTTCACCATGGCAACTGTCCCTCAATTAAATTAAATAACGTGAATATTCCTGTCAGTAATGAAACCAAATATCTCGGCATAATACTTGACAAACGCCTAACTTGGGGCCCTCACCTAAAAAATAAAAGAAAAAAAGCGAATAGCAGACTCCACATTTTTCGGCCTCTCCTAAAATCCAAACTAAAACTAAAACTTAAAATACTACTATACAAAACCGTTATTAGACCACTATGGTCCTATGGTATCCAAATTTGGGGGCCAGCCAAACCTTCAAACATCCGCCCTATCCAGTCATTTCAAAATATAACACTTCGAATCATCACTGGTGCTCCCTGGTATGTAACGAATGAATCTATTCATAATGACTTACAAATCGAAACAGTAAGTAAACTTTCAAAGCGTCACTACAAATCCTTCTACATAAAACTGCCTTCAAACATTAATCACCTAATTCAAAAAATGTCCTCAAATCTCATCCCTGACCAACCTCCACGTAGACTAAAAAGAAATTGGAACCGTGACCTACTACTCTGAAAAAAAAAAAAAAAAAAAAAAAAACACACAACAACAACAACATCAACAATATCAACTTACTTAATCCTATAATATAAAACGTGAATCCCTAGTATAGTATAAAATCCTAAACATTTGTGTGAGGGGTATTACCAGTGGGTGACTTCCCCTATCATGTGAATCATGTTATGTTCATTTTTTTTTTAAATATTGTTATCATAATGAATTATTGTACAAAATTTGTGTATAGATTGTCTTTTTCTTATTAAAAATAAAAAAAAAAAAAAAATTAGGACAGGGCATATCTATTATATCTTGTATTCGTCTTTTGGGTGTGGTCATAATAGGACTTGAAAAAATTAATTCTTTTACATCAGACGTCGCATGGTGCTCATAACATTTTGTAGGAGTTAATACATTAGAATTAAGACTTAGTGGCAACAATTTTCCATTTTCAAAAATTCCTAAAATTAATAAAATTTAAAATAAATAATTATAATAGCTGTAATAAAGTTCAAGGGTTTTGTAACATGTTTTATAAGTAAATTTCAAATTTCATAAATTTAGTTGATAAATTTGTGGTTCTGAGTGGAGTGGAGTAATGAAGTATATTATAAAATCAATGATATATACTTATGTAGTATTATTATGTACATATATTGTTTAATTAATATGTTATGTTGGATACAAATTTGTAAGGAAAATCCAAATTTATTTATACATTTTAACACAAATATACTAAATATTAACTCCTTCACGAATAAAAGATTATCAAAAATTATAATTATACTTAGTACATGCTGTGTTGTTTAGAATTTAATATACAACTTACAAAAATGTTTAGCCAAAACGACAAACAATTAATAGTGCTACACAATTTTAAATTTAAACATAATTCAAAAATAAATAGTTATTCAACGATTACATATTATATAATATATAAAATAAATTGCCGCAGTTTACATATACTTTTAAAAACCTAACCTGAGACTTAAAATTGCAAATTTGAAAAATAGATTAGCTACCCACATGACTACATGAGATTTATGAGATAAAATTTTAATTTAAAAATCTGATAATTAGTCAATTCACTCTAATAGTATGAGCATAAAATAAAAATACACAAAGGACCAATATATATTTAGATAATTAAAAAAAAAACAAAATTATTAAAGCACACGTAATTTGTCAAGTAGACAACTAAGTTTGCATGCATGTCAAACGGATTCGGGTAATAAATGTATGAAAGCGCCTTCTATTTGAGTGTTAGACATCTTAAAACGCAATAAAAAGTCAAAACGACAATAAAATGAACATAAGCAATGATTGATGTAGCAAACAACGATACCTTTAAATTATAACAAACAGCTAACAAGGAAACAAAATATATCAAATGTTTTGATTATACAAGTTAATTATAAAGATGACACACAGTTGGTGTGATTTCGTGTAATGACCAAACCAAGTTAGAGATAAAACAATTGGGGGACTTATATCATTAACTTATTTATACGAAAAAACTGGAAAGGTGTTGTGTTGATGAATGTCAAAAAAATACAAAATTAATAGAATAACTAACAGGAAAAACGTTAAGTTGGTAAAAAAAAAAATGTGATAATTTTGATTTAAAATGAGAGTATAAAATTAACAATATCAGCAAAAAGGAATATCACAAATTCTATGATTTTTGTATCAAAAATATTAATTAAAATTAAATGTTCAATATTAAATAATGGTATTTAACTTTTTCAAACCTCTCAAAAAAATTAAATGCGCATTAGTTAAAAAAATATATTTTATACACCATAGTCAATGTAAGTATTTTAATTTTAGAATGATGAAATAACAATTAAAAGTTTTGTATGTATTTTTAAATATTAATTTTATATACAAACTATAATATCTATAAAGTATATACAATAAAGTTCAAATCTTCATAAAAATTTTAATGTGTATAATATGAAGTGAAATATACTTAATTAACTTTGGCCAATCTAATAGTTTTAGTTTCAGAATTATTAAATACAGATTGAAAGTTGTATATTATGCATTTTAAAATATTTGTTTTATACAAGTTATAATATCAATATGAAATTATGTATTTTAAACTTTATCAAACCTTTCAAATAATTTAAATGTTTTTAATAGGAAATAAAATATACTTGATACATCAAGGCTGATATTTAGGTTTTACTTTCAGAATGATTAAATAAAAAGTTGAATGGTTTATATGTATTTTTAAATATTCATTTTATAGACAAGCTATAATATACAATAATGCTTTTTTACTTTATCAAACTTTTCTACATATCAGTATTGGCCTGATACACTAAAGGCCCATGAATCAGTTTTTTTTAGATCTCTCCAAAAAATGTACATAATATTTTGTTGAAACAATACATTATGATATTTTCATAAATATACTTTGAATTTTTACTAATATGGATAAAAAAAAAAAATGTATATTATAATCATTAATTAACTGTTATATAATTTAGTAAGTACTTAATAATTAATATAATATATTATATATGAGTTAACTTAAATAAAACACTACCTTTCTAATATTGTAAGAATTGTATTGTTTTATTACTTCATAATTCAATTAACTATTTATATATAATTTCATTGTTATTTAAGAATGAATTGAGTTTTATTCATTAATTTACTTTAAAATTTTGAAATACATATACCTACATTAAAATTATACAAGTTTACTTTGTACAAATGTTTTATATAGGTACATGAAAATTAAAAGAATTATTTATATTAGCACAGTCGCCCAATAATAGCACAGTTAACTTTGTAACAATTTAAAAAAAAATGTCTGTCAGTTTTAAAGTTTGTCAAACATTGATTGCGATGAATCATCCTTTATATTCATGTCTAAAAGACTGTGAATTCGCAAAAATCTATTATTATTATTAAAATAAGTCAGTCTAAATTTTAGTCTAATAAAAAAAAAAAAATTCTAATTCAACGCATATTCCATACACAATCCAAATTGCATATCCAAAATCAAACCCAAAAAGTCTTAATCAACATATTTAAAACTTACTTTTCGAACTATTTTTCGCAATCATAACACATTCCACTCGTTCCAGTATAGGAAAACATTTTTTTTTTTTTTGATATGATAATGATTAGATACCTAGCTAATAACGGTTTTTATATTTTTTCTGCTTTTTTTGTAATCCCAGATTTATACATAAGTTTCATGTTAATAAACTAATTCCACATATTCACAATAAAAAAATAAATTACCAAATAGACAACAACACATCATCAAAAATATCGCGTAACTACCTAATCAGTTTAATAGTTTGCTATGATCACAATAATAATCAACAACACGCGACTACAAGAGCAGTCTGACACTGACTAACAAATCAATGTATCATACCATTCATACCTGTGTAATAATGCGAGTTATATAATATTTAACCAATATTGGTCAACAATATTTTTATGAATAACTATTGACGGTGGATTGCGGGAAAAACATTATTTATAAATGATAAAATTATGTCATAATATACTATTATATAATAATGACACGAGTCTAGAAGCCGACCTTATGGAAACATTCGTTTAATTATAAACTATGAAACTATTGAAACATTTGAAACTACAAAACAATAAATAATAATTATCATTATTTATTACACAGAAACGAAATTACGAAAACCAAAATTATATTTCTATTATAGAATTTCAATGTTGAAGAAATATCCTTTGACCATAAGCTATAAGAGTAATATTATTTAAAGTAACTACCAAAAGTAAATTTCTTATCTTCATCATTATTATATATAGGTATAGAGGTATGATACTGTACATTAAATTTAAATGCATACAACACGTTAATTGTACGTTTTCCCAGCAACGTTCAAACATAGATAAACGAAACTCCTAGACGTATCGTTTATACGCAACGCACGCCGTTTTCTCCGCATGCGTCTCGACGCAATCATTTTTGATATTTTTATCAAATTACATTCACTTAAATTCAATTATAGTGCATGTAAAATTGCAACCGTGATCTACTACACACGTAGGTTTCTTTATTTATTTTTCAAAATATCTTTATCATGCTGCAGCGAAAATTAATTTAGAATAATAACAATATAATTTATGAGATACTCAGAGAAGAAGAATTATTTGAAGATGAACTACCAACTTTTAAGTGTAATTCCCAAACAGAGAAATGCATAAAAAATCGTGCATATAAACTTGAAATATTTTTAAATTAATAAAATAACGATTGATGAAAGAGGTCTTGTATTAGATTTAAATTTTTTTTTAACATTTTGTGTAAAGTTGACGCAGGACGTTTAAACGTAGCACTAGTCTAGAGTGGAATTTACCAGTAAATTTACGTAAAATTCAATAAATTGGTAAATTTTTAAAAAAAAATTTAGGTGTAATTTTTATTCAATTTTCAAATAAAGCTTACGTACTACATTTCTTACTTTCTTCAATATTTTTGTGAAGTGTTCAAATGGATGTTTTTCCTTATTTCCTACCAACCTATCTAACCTATTCCACTTTCGTTATTCCTATATAATTATTGACTATTTGTATATGTAGGTATATATAGAATTTTAGATGGCTTTTTGGAAAAAAAACTATTATTTATTTCATTGAGAACAAAAAACAATATGTAAAATAAACAATGAAACTTGAATTAAATATTAAACATAATTTTAATATCAACATACACTTGTATGTTTTTCATATTCCTATAATTACATTTATCAAAATAAAACAAAAATTAATAGTTTATAATAAACAAAAGAACAAATAATAAAATAAACAATACGTCTTTTACAAAACAATAAAGCTTAAAAAAATAACAAAATTGTTTGCAGAATATTAAATAATACAGCAGTTACTGCTGCAGAGCATAACATGATAATAGTTAAAAATTAATTAAAATTCAGAACATATTAAGTTAACTAAGCTAGTAAGCTAGTGTATGTTGAATGGAATTAAAAAAAATTATCGTCACTTGAATCTGTTTCATCAAACTGATCAGTGATCATATTCAGGCCGGACGCACATTGAAACTCAGGCGACTCTGCGCAGCATAGGCAACGCAGCGTAGTTTACTGTAATCTATCAATCAGAATTTACTAGCGTATATTGGGAGTCAGTGCAGGGTAGGGCTGTACTGTGCCTATGTTGGCCTGCGTCATATAGTGTTCACAACACAGTTTACTGCAAACAGTGCAAATGTGCCACAAGCTTTGGAAATATAATATATTATAATATAATAT
This sequence comes from Rhopalosiphum nymphaeae, assembly GCA_036289425.1. Lineage (NCBI taxonomy): Eukaryota > Metazoa > Arthropoda > Insecta > Hemiptera > Aphididae > Rhopalosiphum > Rhopalosiphum nymphaeae. Next base: position 7,546,226 of record JAZAQC010000007.1, on the reverse strand, counting down.
TTTTCGATATCATAATTTTAAACTTGTTTAAATTAAGTCAAGATTTTTTAATCATTTTAACGATCGAAGAGACTTTAATTGAAGCCGTTAGGACATCACAAAGTCTTATTTGACACTAGTCATGTCGACTATATGAAGAGCAAGTTAAAAAATGAAATATGGGAAAAAATTTCCAGTGAACTTCATTAAAAAGTGGTAAATACCTACAGTATTCAATTAATTTAGATTACCTAAAATATTATTATTAATATATTTTATTACTAATATAATTAAAATAAAACAAATTTACATATTAACAATTAACTAGCTGGGCTCGGGACTTATTGAATTTGCATTTTTGCATTTTTTTTACATATATATGTAATTAAAATAGCCAAAATGTGTAGTTTAAAATAAAAAATGTGTAATAAGAAAAATTTTAATTATGTTAACGTGTACAATTAAAATTAAATTTTAAATGATTTTTAAATAATATACAGTTAATTGTTTTTAATTTTTAATCAATTTAATTAAAAAATATAAAAATAAATATAAAGATATTTTCATAACCACTCGAACACAAGTACTGACACTGTTGTAAATTCGTAAATATATTTTGTCTAATAATTGTTGACTCTACTGTGTCATCAGCAGGGCTCGGGACTTATAGCACTTAAAATCATTAAAATAAGCGCTTAAAAAAGCTCTTAAAAACATCATTATAAGCACTGAAATAAGCATTTAAAAAACTTGAATTTGAGCAAAATATTTAATGAAAAAAAAAAATGTATTGATACAAATTAAAAATGATTAAAAAAAAATATAAATCTTTAAATTATAAAAAAAATCAAATTTTATTATAGGAGACATTTTTCCTTATTGCTTAAAGATTTTCCAAAAGATTTTCTTCTACGTCACATGTTTCGTCAATCGACACCCAAATTTTATTTTCTATTATTTCCATTTAAATTTTATCCATATTAGCATTAAAAATAGCATCAATATAACCTTTACGTAATGTTGCTTCCATAGGAATATTTTTACCAGTATATTTCTCTAAAAATGCTCGAAATGTATTGTTAGAAAGCTTGTTTAAGGGAATATTAGCAGATACCATTGCTTGACATAAATCCATGTTTTTTTTTTTTTTTTTTTTTTTTTTATTGACTTTATTTAGAAATATTACAATTTATACAGGGGTGTACAATAAGTAATAATTATGGTGAAAAATGAATGAAACTATGAACTAATGATGAGATGGTAGGAAATCTCTCATTAGAGAAACCTAGTGGCTTTACAATAGCATTTACAGTTTAATACAATGACATTTAATTTAAGCAATTTATAAAATTTTTAAGTCGCGACACCAGTTCCGCTTGAGTCGTCTGGTTGGATTTCCGGGTAGTGCTGGTGTAGCAAGGTCCTTGATGAGTTGGTTGGGGTTGGATTGGAGTTTTGCGTGGAAGCGTTTGTAATATAGAGTGGCTGTATCGTTGACAGAGCGGATTTTGAGATCGGAGTTTATAATGTTATTGGAGACATACCAGGGTGCTCCTGTAATTAGACGACAACAGATATTTTGAAAGGCTTGAATGGTTCTCTTGTTCGATTTTTTGGCAGAACCCCATACTACCACCCCGTATGCCCAAAGTGGTTGTATGAGAGTTTTGTATAATAATATTTTAATGTTTAATGTTAGGTTTGAGCGAAGGAGTGGCCTTAGTAGGTGCAGTCTTGAATTCAGCTTTTTGCGTTTATTCTTGAGGTGAGATGACCATGTTAGTCGTCTGTCAAATATCAAACCAAGATATTTTACTTCGTTTGAATGAGGGATCATAATATTATTCATTATTACTAGAGGACAGTCATGAGGCCTGAGAGAGAAGGTGATAAAGGAAGACTTTGTTTCATTTATTTTTATTCTCCATTTTGCGAACCATTGAGAGAGGATGTCAATGTGTGTTTGTAATTGGAGACTTGCAATGGTATGATCTGTGGCCATAGAGAGGATTGCGGTATCATCTGCATAGGTTCCGAGGATTGTATTTTCAGATGTGGGCAGATCTGATGTGTAGATAGTGTATAGAAAAGGTGCAATGTCACTGCCTTGAGGGACTCCAGCCGCAATAGGAAATTGTTTCGAATGTTCGAGGTTGTGGCGGACCTTGAATGAGCGGTTGTCTAAATATGATTTTAATATTAGATAGTAAGGGACAGGAAAAAGAGTTTTTAATTTGAAAAGTAGTCCATCATGCCAGACAGTGTCGAATGCTTTGGCTACGTCCAAAAATAGTCCGGCACAGTATTTTTTAGTTTCTAGGGCAGTTGAGATTGTGTCAGCGACCCGGTGCAACTGATGGATTGTGGAGTGGTTTGAGCGAAAGCCGAATTGGAAGTTGGGTATGTTTTTATTTGCTGTAGTTATATGAGAGAGGCGCTTTAACAGTATTTTTTCCAGAATTTTACCAAGCACTGGTAGAAGACTTATGGGCCGGTACGATGAAGGGTGTTCGGGTGGTTTGCCAGGTTTGAGTATTGTCACAATAACTGATGATTTCCAAGTTGATGGAAAATAAGATAGTCGTAGAGTTGCATTATAAATATGTGCGAGAAAGATTATTGTTTTTGCAGGAAGATTTTTGATTACTTTGTTGGTTATGAGATCGTGACCAGGAGATTTTCTATTGGCCAGTTTTTTAATTATACCACTTATTTCAGCTGGTGAGGTGGGTTTGGCGGGTAGTGCCATGGGTAATGGGGAGTAGAGTGATTCAGTGACCATCTCTAGGTGCAGAGGTGGTGGTGGGATAGTGTGGAACGAATACTGATGATAGCTCCTCAGCTAGTGCGTCTGCTTTTTCCTTGTCAGTAGTTGCTAGAGAGTTGTTTGGCCGGTGAAGAGGGGGTGTGGTTTCCTTTAGTCGAAGAATAGATTTAGTTTTGCGCCAGAGAGAGCCGTTTCTTAGTGATAGATTTTGTAGATAGTTTTTATATGAGTCATTTTTGTGTATTTTTAGCAGAGATTTAAGTTTATTTGAAAGCATGTTGTATCTTGTCTTATCGTCTGGGTAGTGGGTTCGCTGCCAGGTAGACCTTGCTCGACGTTTCTCAGCTAATAATTGCTTTAGCTCTGGGGTTAAATTGTTAGTTGGGCTCTTGGTTGGTCTCTGGGTTGAAGAGTCTTTAGCTGCATTTTGTATATTGTTGGTAAGTAAATTGATTGCGCTGTCAATATCAGCTGATGATTTTAACTTAACATTAAGTATAGTTTTTTTTTGAAAGTATATTTCTGAATGTGTTCCAGTTTGTGATTCCAGGAGTGATGGTTGGTCGATTTTGTTTTAATAGGACCCGTGCTCCTATGTGAAGGAGAACTGGGGTATGATCAGACGCTGGATCGTTTAGATTTGTAACGTGTGTGATAAAACGATTTGGCATGTTAGAGATGAAGAAATCGATGGTGTCTGGATGACGATTAGCATGAGTTGGCCAATAAGTCGGAGTGGTGCTTGATAATAATTTGAGATGTTTTTGTGTAACGAGGTTGTGTAGCGCGCGGCCACGGGTGTTGGTGGAATTGCTCCAGGTTTGGTGTTTGGCATTGAAATCCGCGCATCCATGTTAAAATCGGATTTTGCTGAATTTTGGTTAGTTAGTAGTTGCTGTAATTTTCTCTGTTTTTGATCATTCTGACGTTTGACACTCTTTTGATGTTTCTCGGTTTTCAAATGTTGGGATATATTATATTTTTTTTCAAATTTAATTTTTATTTCACACATTTTACAATATAAGACATGCCCGTCTGTGGAAAAAATGTCAGATCCAAATTCAGTAATGTATCTTTTTAGAGAAGCACTAGTTGATAATTTTTCTTTTCCCATATTAATTTTAAAACTCGAACACAAACGACGACGAAAAAATACGGTGAATGTCGAAGTATTAGGACACATACAACGACGAAAGAAATACGGCAACGAAAACAACGCGACGAACGTGAACGATAACCGACTACTAAATAACTAAATTCGGATATCAAAACATTATTTGTATTTAATTACTATATTTATCACGATTGTAACCCCAAACGGTCAAATAATATTATTTTTATAAACTAATAAACATGAACTCAATTATTAATTCCCCAAAATCCAGTTCTATTTTGAGCGTTGGAATATTTTTGTTAACCCTACAATAATGCCGCGGAAGATGACGGACTAAGCGATAACATAGATAAAATAAGAATTATTTTTAATTTAAAATCTTTCATAAATTCATAAACAACATTACAAGAACACCCATAAAAAATAGAAAAACTCGTCAAAAAAGCAAAAAAAAGCACTTTCAAATTTCATAATTAAATGTGTTGTAACATGACATACACTTCCATAGCACTCTGCTACATTTTAAGTCAATCCATAAAAATAAGTAAATGCTTTAAGTCCCGAGCCCTGGTCATCAGTATTGTAATCATCTTCCCCGTTTTCACTACCAGAACTAGAAGCCTGATAATTACAGGAAGGCTCTTCATCATCATTGTTAATGTCTTAATAGTTTAAGATTCTTTATTTATTTGTACGTTTTTTACTGATGTTAACACATCCCGGTCTTGATTATTTGTTAATACGTTCATAAAAAAATAGTAACTATTTCGCTATTAAATTTGTTAGGCGATTTCTCCTTTTAGTATGGATAAGTGGACAAGTGAATAAGAGCTGAAAGGATCTCTGTAACTGCTGAGGATGTAAAGAAAGAATAATACGTAAATGTTTCTATTGAAAAACCTGCACAATTAAACAAATGCCCTTCCACCAAATGCGTGTTTCTATATCACCAATATTTTCTATATTTGTAGCCCTGGCCCATAAACCTTCGTGTAAACAATAATTTCAAAAATCTGTGAAATAGAATGAAAATTAACTATAGAAAATAACCAGAGATGGAAAATGTTTTTAAAAAACGTTATTAAAAAAAAAAAAAAGTAAAAATGAAACAAAAAACAACTGTAAAACGAAAATAATGTTAAAACAAAATTAAAAACGAATACAAAAATAAATTATATTACTATATAACTTTTGGCTGCATGTAATAATTAAATACTATTGCTTTTATCTGGTTTGTCGAATTTTACTCGTTAGCCTATACCAGTGGCGTATTTTGGGTATTTTTTGGGGGGGTGTCCTGACTACTGGCAATACTTTATCTCCACAAATATTAATATAGTTTCATCACGAATTCATAATTGATTATAAAACATCTTAATACCTTATACCTATAAGTGATAATATTTTGTAAAAAAAATCTTAGGATTGTTATTTAAATTAATAAAATCCTATATCATATACATTCGTAACACTAGTAGAATCAGCTATATTTTTTGAGACAAGAGATATAGTGGTTGAATCATCTGTATTTTTTTTTGAGGAAATTGTAGAAAAATGTGCTCGTTTTTGGAGGGGGTTTATAATGAACGTGACGTATCTTCTGATTCAGACGTAATACATGAGGAAATGTTCTGTTTAGAATTTGGTTGACTACTACAGTTAGATATTTTCATAAAAGATGAAATAGAAGTTTGTTTCTTTTGTGCCATTTTCACTGTTTTTAAAGAACAATAACATTATTAAATACTGTTTAGTCTTATATTAAATTAATTAATTTATCTATTCTTTTTACATATTATAGTTCGTAGTTTTGTACGAGTCCGTACTCCTTAAAGGCTTAAAATCTAGAAAAATAAATTACCATAATGTTGTACTCGCGTAAATTTGACGTATTTACGATATCAACAGTCAGCAACAGTCCATAGTAGAAAATAAAATCGTTTTACTTCGAGTATACTGTACACAGTACACTTTATATCGTTTGCCTTTGCTATAATACAGGGATGGGCAACTGGCGGCCCGCGGTACATTTTCAAATTGCATCATACAATTTTAAAGTTTATCGTCTATACTTTATAATCTATAATGTATAGACTCAATACTCTATACTCTATCTGAGTCTATCTTATCGTATAATTGTTATCTGGAACTTGATTGTCAGTATGGTGATTTACTATTACATACGGATGTACGCTGGTTAAGTCGTGGAAAGTGTCTCGAACGTTTTTTTGTTTTGAGAAAAGAAATACTTAAGTTTCTTAAAACGAATATTAAAACTGACACTACTTATTTAGAAAACCAAATGGTTGATAAACAATTTTTATGTTCATTGGCATTTTTAACCGATATTTCTCAACATTTAAATAAATTAAATTTACAACTTCAAGGTAAAAAACAAACAATTTCTCAAATCATTGGATTTTTAGATGGATTCAGAAAAAAATTGGTAGTTTTTAAAAATGTAGTCGTTGAAAAAAAACTAATACATTTTCCGTGTTGTGAAATTATAAAAATAGAATTGAACGACGAATTTAATTTTGAATATTGCATTACCTACTTGGACGAATTAACTGTAGAATTCGAAAGACGATTTGAAGAAGTTGAACTTATGCGCCCTCAAATAAATTTGTTTAATAATCCAATGGCAGTTGAAATAGAAAAATAAGATGCTGAACTTCAATTAGAATTGTGTGTGTTGCAAACAGATCCATTATTATTATCTACAAAAGAGATTGACATAAGCTTTTAGAAAAAATTACCTATTCTAAAATATCCACTTTTACGAGAGTTCGCATTAAAAATGTTATCCATGTTTGGAACTACTTACATTTGTGAATGTACATTTTCAAACATGAAACATATTAAATCAAATCATAGAAATCGACTTACAGACGAAACATTAAGTCAACTATTTCGTGTTTCTTTGTCCGAAATAGAAGTCGAATTTTGCCGCGTTGTCATTAGAAGCACCACATGCTCAAAACTCACACTAAACAAATACCTATTTATATTTAATTTAATTATTTTTAATAACCCTTTTTGTATTATTACAGTATAAACAAAATAAATGCTATTTAAAATTTATATTTTGAATGACCTTTTTTTTTGCTCTATATTCTGGCCCGCTAAATTTTAATTTTCTAAAAATTGGCCCTCTAATAACTTTCAGTTGCCCATCCCTGCTATAGTAGACAATAATAATTTTTATATTCAAAGAAAGATATTAAGGCGATAGCCAATAATACGGGTCACCCGAAATCACCTAACGATAGTACAATTTTAAGAATTACGTAGATCACCGTTTACTGGAAAGTAAAATAATATTTTGCTAATGACTAATAATTATTATATCTGGTATTAGATGAAATATATATTATTTAATTTTCAAAGCAGTTTTAAAATATTTTATCATTCGTTAACAATATTTTGCAAAACTTCAATAATGAATAGAACTAGAAAAAAATTTGGAGGAGGGGGGATTAACCCCCAGAACACCCCCTAAATACGCCACTGGCCTATATGTCCAATATTATTAATATAGATAGAAATATAGGTCGTGAATATATCCACCAAATGCGTAACTAAACAGTTGTCAATTTCATAAATTTAATTCAACATTTTGTCAGTTGATTAGTAATGTCAGAAATCGTAAAAGGCACCAAAATAGTTGTTGGTAGTTATTCATATACCTATCAACATATTTTAGCAAAAACAAAACGATAGAAATGGAAACAATGTTGAATGTATAATTGCCCGGGAATACTAAACATATTATTTTAAATATTGTTATAAGCATATATTACAGATGCCTACCGGATTTTTTTCTTAAATATATTATTTTTTTTGACGATAGTTTATTAATAGCTATACCATGGTAGCCGCTACGTAATACTGAAGCGTGGTCTATTTCTTCATAGATAATGTCGAATAATGAAATAAATAAATATAATAATATGATAATATTGAAATTTAATTTAATAATTTCCAATTTTTAAATAAAAAAATTGATATAGGTATTTATATTTTGATGGAATTCTTGTATAAAAGGTGTACGAGGATAGGTGTTCCTCGTACCTCGTACACATGATCGAGAATTCTCATATGTCTGGCAATCCTACCGCCGGGGCTGGGCAACTAGGACAGATCCACTCCAGACACAACCGTCAGTAAAACAACCGCCGCCACATCAATCAGCGACAAATACGGCGAGTGAGCTCAGCCTCGTGATGTCCGGGAACCTGGCACCGGCCACTAGTCAGGATGAGCAACTAAGCGAAGCCGCGGACTCGGAGAAATTTGCAATTTCATATTTTGATTGGTCCAGCAACTTAATTGTGTTCTGGATAATATTATGTTTATAATAAAATATTATTATTATTATTGTAATGAAATTGTTTCTGGGAAACAATATTTTTCTAGTTCTAATATCAGTAATAATTTATGATTAGATTAACATATTTTTAAGAACCTAATTATCAGTAGTAGTATAACTAAACAGATACATTTTAATATTTTATTAAAAACAAGCCGTGGCAACATAATATATATTATTAAATTTGTAAGTTGTAACTATAGTTATATAGGTAGTAAGTAAATCATACTGACGTATTCTATTTACCTATTGTCTATTGGATAAAATAAAAAATATTTAAATATTATTTTTTCGGAAATTACCCAAGTAATTAGTACAATATCTACGGACTAGTATAGTCTAGATTCTTTGATAAAATAAATTATGACAATAATAATAATTTAATAAATAACTGATTTTAATAAGTCTAATTGGGGTTTTGCAAATAAAATTACTTAAATTGAACCACCTATGATCACATGATCTAAGTCTTATACTAAGTATCTATAACATCTTATAAGAAGGTATGTATTTGTAAATAGTGTTTGAAGTATACGCTATATTTTTACTCTTTATAACAAGTTATTCTTATGGATAATATATTATATATATTATTATTATAATATATTAATTTTAAAGATTTAGAAAACCCAAATTTTTTTTATAGGGATTTCAAAAAAAAAAAACTTAGAAAAATCAAAAATTTTAATTGTCTATAAATGGTTTAAAAAAAATCAAAATATTTTGAAAATTTAATCGTAAATAGATGACGCTAATATAAACATTTGGTGAAAATTTCAAGTATTTACAATGATTCATTTTTAAGTTATAGCAAAATAATAAAATCGATTTTGTCGAAAACTGGTCATGCTTAAACATTTTCGTTTTTCCGTTACTCTTTTAGGGTTTTTCCTAACACTTTTGAAAATTACTGAAATTTTTTTACTTTTTACCCCCCAATGTACTAACTAGATTCATTTTCCTTTTCAAAGAGGGGCTGAAGTCAAAAATTAAAGCACTATTACTATTCCAAAACGTGATGACAGGTAAAAAAATAAAAAAAAACACACATCATTGTAAAATCAATACATTCTTCACTCCGTTAAGAATCTAAAATACAATATAAATTACTTTAGAATAAATAAAATATAAAATAATGCCTACCAATCACTATTTATCGTATACTTATAAAATTAATATTCATGTATGTATTCGCATTTTTTATTCCTATTTATTTAATAATTTTAAAAATGATGTCTTTTGATTTTTATTATTATATATTATAAATATTATAGGTACAAGTATACTTTTATATCTTATATGTTTATGCATTAAGTACCTATTCAATTATTTACTGCAAGTATAACTAGTATAAGTGTCTTTTAAGTGACCAAATTCATGTTTAATTTTCAATATAGTTTAGATTACAAAGTACTTTGGTACAACTATGATTTAAATTTTAAAGTTTCAGGGAACTAACATTTTAGTTTATTTAGCCTTGTAAGAAGTTAAATATTTTTTAATATTAAAAAATAAATAAAGCTGTGCTTCAGAATGGAGTTTTAGAAAAAGACAACTTCAAAATATTTAATAGTTTTGTCTATGTCTTAATTAGTAAGTGGATCGCCTAATATTATTTCTAAGAATTAATTTAGTTTTCACTCCGTCCGCTCCGATACCCTTGTCTATAAGACTATAACAACATTTGTCATAGCCCAAAAGTTCTACGGTAGTATGATGTAGTGTACGGTCTTTGAAAATAGATAAAACATAAAATTTAAACAGAGCCGTGTCAAATAATTCAGCGCCCCGGGGCAAAATTTCATTTGGGGCTACAGGTAGAATATTGTAGTGGTATCATTGCCGTGACGTCTTTCAATAGTAATTTAGCATTGCCCATTTTTACTCTAGGTTTTCTCGTTGATGGCGGTAATTATAAATGTATTATATTTGATTTTGAGTGCGTTCCTATAACCCTTTTTTCGCTATCCAGAGTTGGACTAAAAGTTATATTTAATTAATTTTTTTGTTTTATTTCCCTTAAATATTCTTCCTTACTAAAATCTTGCGTACTTTCGCAGATTTCCTCTGTGTTTGATTTAATGTCTATTTCCTTTTTATCAGGTTTATTTAATTCTACTTGAGTTCCTATTTCTTTACCTTTAATATTAATTATTTCTTCCGATATATTATCGTTAAATTCGTCAATTATACTATTTTCTTCTGTATCGCTATTCATAAAGCTAAAATAATTATTCTTAAATTAATTGTAATATTACTTATTAATATTTTTTTCATTTTACACGTATACCTATATTAATATTATTTCTAACTTATTTATTCCTTAATAATAAATTACGGCTAACTAATAAATATATATTATTTTATTTTTTTTTTTATTCTTTTTCCTTTTTTTTTTTTTTTAGTTTTTAAGTTTAATTGTATTAATTACTGTACTTAACAATATTCTATTTTTTTTATTTTATTATTATTTTCTTCCAAAACTACTGTTATATTTTCTTCTCACAATTACTAGGCCTTTGCCTTTAAAACTCACAATTATTTTTCCAATTATTTTTATTCATCACTATAGGAATTATATCTTGCCTATAAAAATCACAAATATCTCTCAATTATTTTATTCAAAAAATAGGGCTTATCTCTGCCTAATTAAAATTCTCAATTATTTCTCAATATAAAATAGGGCTCTCTGCCTAATAAGAATTCTTAATTATTTATTCAATAACTCAATTCCTTTAATTCTTAATAAAATATTTTTCCGTATTATTTTCACCGGATTACTCTTAAAATTTTCAACACAATTATTACGTATTGTTTTCAACGTATATTCACTTTTATTTTTATTTATTCTCAACAATTTATTTATTCCGTATTATTTTCACCGGATTACTCTTATAAAATTCTCTCTTAATTCAATTATCGCATATTATTTTCAACGTATTACTCTTATAAAATTTTTTCTTGATTCTCGACAAAATATTTATTTCATGTATTCACTCTTACTCTTATTATTTATTTCTCTTCTATATTTATTTTAAATATCTATAAAAATATTTACTTCTAATAAAAAATTTTTATTTCTCTACGTATTATTTTGCTAAGTCCAAAAATAATTTTTATTTTTATTAAAATTTCTTAACTATTACTTATTAAATAATTCTGTATATTTTTTAAATTGTTTCGTTTATATTTAATTATGAGTAAATTATAAAAAAAATTAATTATTTTGTTTAACTATTGCAATTATTTTTACAAAATAATTAAAAATATTTTTTTTTCTCAAGTCAATAATATCTTCTTTTTGAATAATAAAAATAATTTAATAAATAAATAATAAAGATAACTAAATTAAATTAACAGTTAATTAAATATAAGTAACAATTGATAAATAAAATATTTCTTATTAAGAGAACGCCATACCCGCATATGTTGTCTCTGTCTTACTAACATACATCATAATAAATTTTCGTTCAGCTGAATACATTTTGTGATGTTAGCATTAATATTAGAGTAAATTTACCTATTATCAAATTTAAAGGTAAGAATATTATCTAGACAATGACATATGATTTTATTGATATTATCATTTTAAAGTGAGTTATGAACATTTTAAAGTTGTAATATTTCACATAGCTGTAACTCACTTTAAAATAATAATATAATTAAAAGTGTTTGTTCCTACGTTGTAGCATCTTTATTGTGTTAATACTATTCTGCGGTGTATTATTGATATTGTTGTCTCGGTACTTATGCCTACATCGTAATCAGTGGCGTGTCATACATGTGTGCGATGTGTGTAAATGCCACGGTCCCTCGACTTGGGGGGCCTATTATTGCTCAATGTTCCATAAGATAAAAAAAAAATAAAATAAATACAGCTATGTACGAAAAATGAAAAAAATTATTGTCAATTTCAAATAGTTTTCATTTATTCAATCTGATATCAGTATATTATTGTTATAAAATATATAGATATTGTAAGTATATAATTGAAAGTACTTGTGGATTTACATAAGATTTTATAATTTTAGAATACAAAATCCTACTTTAAATGTGAATTTATGTATAGATACCTATATTATTTAGAATAAGTAGATGTAAGAGGAGGCCTTTTTTTAGTTTTTCACACAGGTCCATCTTTGGGTTAAACCGACACTGGTCGCAATAGCTCTATTATGTATGGGATATCAGAGCACGTAGCAATATGCGCAAATAATGGCGCCCCCTTTGACCCCCCTTAACACGGCTCTGGATATAAAAGATCTTCTAAGACCATGATGTGTAATGTAGTGTAGAACTGTAGACGATAATACGATATAATCACTACCTAGGTACTCACTAGTCAGATTGCGGCTGCAGCTACACTATCAAGTCTGTAGCATGCACTAGAGCACTATAGAAGCTTATAGTAGGTACCTTAGCATGCACTTATTTCTTATCAGTAAAATAATAATAATATTTTGAATCAAGTACTTACTACCGCGGACTAAGATATAGTAAGTTAGCTAATCATGGATAGAAGCACGAATTAAAAAGTTCACAGGTAGAAGTAATAATATATTATATTAATTTAATATATATGACTTAAAAATTACTTGTTTTAGTTATAATGTAACAATGATGTCATAGTGATATGAAAGATCGTGACTGTTATGAAAGCCTAGCAGAGGAAGTCGTCTTACCTTATCCTAGGACTACGGACTTTGTATAAGTAGTTTAGAGACCATAAACCTATAAATAGTTAAATAGGTCAATGATGTCGACGTAGACATGACTATATATTATTACTAATTATTAATTAGGTAATAATATAATATGATGTACCTAATGTCTGTAAGGCTGTAATAGTATCTAATGCTAGACAGAAAAATCCGATTTACGAATACCAGAACACGGCAGTATATCACAATAATATTATAATATCTCTTATTATCATTATCAGTTATCAGTTTATCACTATATATCCAAATGCAATCGAATTCACCAACGGCGTGTCTCGTTATTAATCATTATATTATACATAAATCATAAAACTCAATTGTTAACGAATCATTATACCGGTGGTTTAGCTGTGAAACCTTCAACGCCCGTAGTTTCTTTAGTTGATCTGTTTCTTTACTTCAGTCGAACTCACGCTATTTCGATTATTTCAATTACCAGGCATCCAGTTGATCCTAGTAGCTCTCGCACACTTTACAAACTTACGGATATTTACAAAAGTCGCACACGTAAAACAAAAAGAACGTCTGCCGACAACCATGTCTTTTAACTTCCCAGCATGCACCTATATCGTGGCTATGATATCTGACGCTTTTCTGTTGTTCTTCTCGGTGTTTCATGTGAGTACCTACGATCAAGCTTTTAACTACTATCGCACCAGCTACTCATTCAGTTGATAATTTAATTGTACGTTGTTCATAACAAACAACGCTCTTAGATATGCACTGATTGAAAATAACCTAGGTTATACATTGATTACCAATATAGTTTTGGTCAAGATACAATACATTTTTTATGATATTTATCTAATTTATTGTAATTTAGCGTTAGTATTTACTCTAATCATTTGTATAATACCCAGAGCTTAGAAATCAATTCACTTTTAAACAACTATTATATGTGTATTATCTAACTGATCAAGTAGGTACTAACTGATCACACTTATAATCTAGACATCTAGTTGTGTGACATAAACTGAAAAAAAGAATAGATGACCTAGTCAACCTTGTTTAAAATATGAGCATAATAATATTTTATTAAATATCTAATTCTCGGCATTTTAAATGTTGTAATAACATAGGTACTTTTAATGCATGTGAAGCACAGTTAAGCTTTTATCATGTTTTGTTCAAACCATAAATTATGCCTATTTTGTCCATGCATCAATTCTATCCCTATATTTAGTGATTATCAAATCAATTGTTTTAAGCTGAATCTATAACAATTAATTTATTGCTTGTAATTTGATATATGCTAGTACCTGATTCCTATACACTTATATTATAATATAATACACATAAATACACATCATATTATATTAATGTTAAAATTAAGTATGTGGCAAAAAAAAAATATTGATACAAAATTACTACGTAATATTTATATTAAGTATTTTAATTATGAAGATCACTACATGATTATAAATTATCTTAATAAACAGTGGTACATCCAGAGTTTTTTTAAGAAGGAGAAAGGTGTCACCACATACAGATACATATTTTTATAATGTATTTTATTGCATTTTTAAATATCTATCTATACAATTATTATGCTTAATAATCTAACTAATAAAAACTATATACATATACTTGTTAAAATATTGTGTAAACTATATAACTTAACTGCTTTAGATAGATAATAATAGGTAATTATTGATTAACATTTAAGATACAATTAAAATTTAACATTCAAGATGAAATTATGTTTTTTAGTAGTAGATACAATAATGAATAATTATTATTATATATATAGTAAGTAAGAAATACTTACAATTAAGACAAAAACTAGTAGGATAAGGCTTAAAGAAAGTTTTGTATCCTCAAAATGCTTCATTTAATACACTACTGTAACTATCATAATTTTCAAATTGATGAAATCGATGATTTCTCAAAAAAAAAAATTAAACAATTTAAATATTTATAATATAATTCAGTGAAAGTTTTTCCGTTTTGCCAGCTACTTACTGGGTATTGCTTGTCCACTTCTTACTTTTCTGTTGCCATTAATTTTAGTTTAGTTGCTTTAGCTGAGCGCCAACGTTGTTTTGGTAATACATTTTTAAAAGACCTATTGACTGGTGTTATAGATTTTCCTTTTTTACTTTCCCTAGTTACATTTTAAGTTCCACAACGATCCTCCCGCTCTACTGCTATGTTTCACATACCCTTTAGTGCCACCAATTACATTAAAAATAAACCTATAAGACGTTTGATGTCACGTGCCAGTATAGACCCCACCTTTAACTTTCTAAATTTTTAATTGTACACACACTTAAAATGCATTTCTATTGTTTTTCATTTAATATTATCATATAATAATTTTAATATTTTTTCTGTATACTTCTACTTAATTTTACAAAGAACTCAACCTGTATAATTCATAATAAATAAATAATTCATGTTTATAATATTACATTTTTTCTAAATGTATCTTAATATCTTATGATTGTGTTATAATATATATTTACTAACTAGATTAATAATAGGTGTATTAACATGTAGATGCATACATTAATTAATCTATTTTTAAAAGTTCATCAAGTAATTTACTTGTTATATTATCTCAAATTTAGTATGTATCAAATTAATTATTGCAACTAGGTTCCTAAATTGATTTATTATTATTACTTTATTTTTTTGTTATAGGTTATTGCGTTTGATGAACTAAAAAATGACAGCAAGAATCCTATTGATCAATGTAACAGCTTAAATCCAGTATGTATAAATATTAAATATGAAAAAGTTTATAATAGGATAGGAATTATGTTGGTATTGTCTACTATTATTAAGTACCTATTATTATTTATAACTTGAAAATTAAATAAATTTACTACAACTATGATGTTTATACATACATTTTTTAATTTTTAATTTATATATGTTTAAACAGTTCACACAATCAAACAAACGTTATACCAAATATTTTAGAACCTATTTTAAACTAAAATATATGACAATGTATATGTTGCTTAATAAAATTTATTGTTATAGCTTATTAACTTAGTGACTAGAGTGTAACTTTTGGTTTTATAATGCATATTTTGTTATTAGTTAATTTTATTAAGTATTAAATATTTTATAAAAAATGTAACATTGGATATAATTTTGATTTAAGTTCAAGTTTTTATTATGTTTCGAAAAAAATCAAATTTAAATTAACAGTAAAAATAATGTTAATTAAAATTAGTGATCAAATATTTTATTTATAATTGCAATTCTTTAAATCATTTTTCTAAGCTATTCTAATAAAAAACTTTTAAGGATAATTTTATTTTTTAATTATATTATAAAATTCACTTTTTCTAGTCAAAATTAAAAAAATATACCATGTATGATACCTAATTTATTACTCAAATTTTCTAATTGTAATAAGTTATTTTTTTCAAATATTATAATTTTAATATTAAATTATTAAGAAAATGTATCCACATGTACTAAACCTTATGTCCAACAGTTCTAATTTTATGTGTTTAGCTTAAATAATTTAATGAATTTACCTATTATCAAACTTAAAGGTTAAATTATCTGTGTTATATTGTTGCATTTTCAATATTTTAATTTTTAAATATTAATATTTTACATGCTTATATCTATAATATACTTTAAATTAAAATATCATAAAAATTCAACTAAAGAACACTATCTTTATTATAATAACTATTTATGTATAGTATTATTGATAAAAGTGATAAATAAAAATGATGTTATTTTTATTTCAGT
Organism: Rhopalosiphum nymphaeae; assembly: GCA_036289425.1. Lineage (NCBI taxonomy): Eukaryota > Metazoa > Arthropoda > Insecta > Hemiptera > Aphididae > Rhopalosiphum > Rhopalosiphum nymphaeae. Next base: position 7,529,556 of record JAZAQC010000007.1, on the reverse strand, counting down.
TAGTGATTCCAGAATATATTTTACATTTCTTCTCCAATTTGTTGTTTTTGTTTGGTGGCCAGTGGTTATCCATTGCTATAAATGTTCCATTAATGGCTTATCATATTTCAAAGTAAGATTGTATAAATTTTAGTATTTATATATTTATAAACATTCTATTTTATTATTTCAGGTATCGAAATAGACCTGCTATGTCTGGTTTTGGTCTCTATGATCCGACGAGTATTATGAATGCTGATAAATTAAATAAATATCAACGTGAAGGTTGGATAAAATTGACATTTTATTTGTTTTCATTTTTTTACTACTTATATGGGTAAGTTACTTATTTTAAGAATACATAATTTAATCAATATTGACATTTTTTGTATCATAATTTTTAGAATGATAAGAGCATTAATAACAGTTTAAACCAATGATGCTTTGAACATTCATCGTATACAACTGTAATAGTCAATACTCAAAAATTATACTTAATAATGAGAAAATGGTACAAAAATCACTGGATTGAAAAATCCAACCATTTTTAATTATTTCAGTAAGAATAGTAATCTTCAACTTTTTATATGTTTACAGTACTAATAATAATACCCATATTGTGCATGGATAATAAATACACAATATACATACATATTAATTAAATTGATGATCATTTAAAAATATTTTGTATTTTAACATTTTTTCTAAAGAATTTTTTTAGTGATTTCATAAATCTTTTCATAATGTTAAATATATATATATATATAAATTTTAGGTAAAAAAAATATGTTAAAGTTACAAAGTAGTTGATAATAGTTTTTGAACTATTTTATATTCTAACTCTTATTTTTAATTTTTACAACGCAATAGAATTAAATTTATTTAAAATTAAAAAATTATATTTACAGGTAAATATGTATGTTACTGGCAATCTGGAATGTTGGAACTGTCAATAAAATAATTAACAATTAAGTTAATTGTATTAAACATGATAAACTTACTAAAATTGTAATACTTCAATAATAATTCTAAGAAAGACTATGTAATTTTAATTAACTTATTATTTCATCATAATTTAATTTACTAAGTATTATTCGTTTTTTATATCAATAATAAATTATGATAACATTTAGATTCATTTTAAAAATTAAAATGCTTATTTTTTAAATAAAAACTACATTTAATAGATACACATATAATTACATTCTTACACTTAATAATTAGAAATATTGTATAAGGTATTATGAACTTAAGACTCTACTTTACTGCAAAAAGAAAACAAAAATATACCTATTATTAGACTATGGTCTGCTGACTTTTATCATCATAATTTATCAATATTGTCTTAAACACAAAATTACTACAATAATATTATTTGTTTGTTTGTGTGTTATAGAGAGAGAGATAAAAGTATCAATAGTTTTAAAAATGATAGCAATATTAGAAATAAAATTAAAAATATACAAATCATATCACTAGAGATTTGAAAAATTTCAATATATTAAATTTTAGTATTCATATATTTTGGAAACATTTGAACAACTAATTCAAATCAATTATGATTTTAAACTGCAAAAAACTACTATATTACTGATGATATAAATTGTTCAATACGTTCCAATTTATGTCCAATACTGTTAATTGAAATCAATTTGTAATAATGTTATTATATAATTCACCTAGTAGTCATTTATAACTGCAATAAGAAATAATTTGAGGATTCAGTAATTAAGTAAATCAAATTAAGTCTATAGTAACTCTATTTTTTTTACTTATTTACTATAGGTATTTAATTATTACTGATTATTACAATGTGTAATTTGGAACAAATTAATCTCATAAAAACTGGCTTTTATGATTATAAATTAACTTCTAAATTAATGTTATTCAGACAATATTATATTACTAAATATGTTTTACTACATGTAATAAGAAATCTTGCAAATATCTGTTATGGTTTTAAAATAAATTATTTTTTTTTTTTAGAAAGATTTCATTTTTATAATATTTTAATTATATTAATCCATTAAATTTTAATTATTAAATCATGAAATTATCAATAAATTATTTTAACTTCATACACTAAGTTTTTTTCTTTTAGTTACTGTTATGTTTTTATTTTTTTAATTATCCTAATATTTTTGTTAATTTATTACTCATAAAATTGCAATTTTTCTAAATAGATCCACTGGTATGTGGAACAATATTTGTCTTTATTGAATTAATAAGCACTAGCAGCAAAACAGTAAACCATATTAAATTAGTATAATATATATTACTACTTTATTATTTATTACAGTGTGATCACAATTTAAGGTACCACCAAATATCTCAGCTGGATGTCCGTGTATTGAAATGAATATTTTGGAGTGCCTAGGCGCCTAGGGTGTACTTAAATACACATTTATTTATGATTTTAAAATGTTTAACACTTGGTATACGCATGCTCAATACAACTTAAATTTTTTTAAATGATAACTATTTTTTATCTACATATTCGGATAGGTTATTTTTTTATTAAACATTTTTTGTATAAAAATATTTTTCTGTTTACAAAACTGACCAAGTTAGAGAAGTCTCATTTGAATTGATGTATAATTGTGTTAAATGAAATTTTCACTTATAACCACTGGAAATAATAAAATAAGTGCCAAATAAATATTTGATTTACCTTATCTGTTAACAAATAATATTTTAATAATATTGTAATTGGAGTTTCATATGATAATTTCCAAAAAATTCTAAAAAACACAAAATTTGCCCATATAAAATTGATTTTGTCTAACATTTGCATGCAGGAGATTCTACTCGTAAGTTGAAATTTATAGCTTGGTTCAATATTCAATTTCATAATAATCTTATAATTATCTTATTGTTAGTACAACTGTTGAAACATAAAATTTTACTATAAAAATAGTTAAAATTGTAATCGTATTATAGCAGTCAACTAAACAAAAATTATCACATATTCAAGATATCCATCCAGACTTACGTACAATATTATAGTAAAATTCATTATAGTATAATACATATTATATAAATTTTAAGTTTCTACGAGTAATGTTTATAACTTATAATAGGCCTTCCAAAATATCCACTTCAATACAAGGTCATCCAGCTGAGATATTTAATGGTACTTTAAACTGTGATTACACTGTGTATATATTATAATATAATAAACTGTTTAAATGACTTGGATTTATACAAACTTGCATAATTTATAAAAACTTAAACTCAAAATACAGAAGCTTAACTAAATTACTCACGTGCAAATTGTAAATCTTCAATGCATGTCAATATATAAATACTTTTGTAAACATATATCATTGAAGTACTTAGAACCAGACAAATTCAATAATAGCTTTAATACACTATCGTCTATCATGTATTTCACATTCCTTAACAAATTTAATCCATTAAATTTGAATGGGATTTAAGGGTAGTCTTAAAAATATTTTATTAAGATGAATAGAACTGTAGCGTTTCTTATATTTTAATATGAAATTCAGAACGATTATACAATAAATATATGAACATGTGAAATGTTACTACATATGGTTTACTCCTCTCATTTCTGGATTTCCCTCAGACAACACACCTAGGCATACTTGTTATTACAATATAAGAAAAACGTAATATATTATGTTATATTAAAATACAATACTATGATTGTAAGCGGTCATATATAACTTATTATAATTCTTGAAAACTCAATATTCCAATTTTACATTTCACCACAGATATGTATAATAAACAATTATTACATAACTGTGCATTTAAAAATAATAATCATGAGTATAATTAAAGAAATTTTTGATTACTTCACCAATTTAAAGCTGGATAATAGACTGTGGGCTCATTGAGGTCACCTTTTATAAAAAAAATAAATTAATAAATATAACCAAACCTTTTTTGGAACACTTGTATTCAGTGAAAATAAAAATAAATAGTAAGTAATTAAAGTTTTATTCAATAAAATGTTAATAGTAAATTTTTTTTTTATTTTAGAAAAAATTCTAACTATTATTAATTTCTAGAGAAAAACAATATGTAAGACGCCTAATATTTAAAAAAAAATATTAAAATGTAAATGAATAATATTTATGTTGTCTTTGTTGATTTTAATTAGAATCCTTTATTTAATCATATTATCTAGAATAAAAAAATATATAACATTGTAGCCCCAGGGTATTGATGAAAAAAATATATAGTGATTATTTGTAGTTATTACCTAAGTTTATGCTATCACTTCCATCAGTTGTAAAATAAGCTTCAATGATTCTGAAAAAGGTTAAATTTTGTTAAAACGTGTTGTATTTTGGTTAAATTATTAAATTTTTAAAAATTTGAATTCTTAAAACTTTGCACAACAGAATTTATATCTGTATAATGCACCATTAGATCACATATGCTCCTAGCTAAAGGCTACCATATCTGTTAGTCAATAATTACAAACAATGAGATTAATATAAGTGTAAAAAAAATAAATAATAGTAAAAATACTAATAACAATAATATGTAAATTAATAATGTTTATTTTAGTTGTCTAAGTGTTGAAATGGGTAGACTAATCGAAAATTTTACTGTAGTTAAATATGCCATTAGGTATTATATAAAATAATATGCTTGAACAAAATGTATTTACATACTTTACATATATTGCTCAATCTTGTTCCTTTTCGAATCCATTCACAGATACCGCAGATCTTACGAATTAAATGAGAACTTTTTTTGGCATATATTGCACTGATAGTGGTCACCCTTCTTAGAACATTTATACTTGCAGTAGACTGAATTGCAGCTATTTACAATCAAGAATCTGTTAGTGATGGGATCTAAAATGTAACAGAAAAACAAAAAAACATGTATAATTTATTGATAAGTACAGTCATATCTTCAAATTACTTTAATAGGCTAGTACATCAACATTTTTTTGTGGCATTTACAAGAGGAAATGGTCTGCGACGTTTACTTACTAAATGACAAAGATATATCCCTCGATTTTTACATTTTATACCGTAAATATTATTATAATAATTCATAAAAATTAAAAAAATACAACACTCGTATCACAAACGCAATTATCAGCAAACCTTTTATCAATTGTTGTCCTGGTATCATTGCAAATCACTGAAAATTACCAAGATATGTAATTTATAAAAATCTAATATCGAAATGTTTAAGAAACACAAATTAATAATTTCTCGGTATGTATCAATTTTTTGACCCCCTCCTTAGGAACTAAAAATATTCTCAGGGGTCCCATCTATGGGATTCGTCGATAAAAAGTGTCGATATGACTTTGTGAGGAGTTAAATTGTACACATTAACATTTCGTAATTTTACGTAATATTTCCGAGATGGATAAAATTCCACAGTTTTTGATGTCGTTATCAACGTTATCATTATCACTGTCACGTGTGGGCTATCGGATCATGTTATCGTCATTGTATTTATTGTTTATAAGTGAATATATTTAAAATTTTTAAACGTTTTAAACCATAAACTCCACACGTTGACTCAGAGTCTCGGGCTTTTGATTTTGGACGTATACGTCGTTCACTTGCCCCAGGTGATATGGGCAAGTCGTCCAAAGACAAGCGTGACATATACTACCGGCTGGCCAAGGAACAGGGCTGGCGGGCCCGGAGTGCGTTCAAGCTGATCCAGATCGATGGGCAGTTCAACATACTAGACGGCGTCAGCCGAGTGGTGGATCTGTGTGCGGCCCCGGGAAGCTGGAGTCAAGTGCTGAGCAAGGCGCTGTACTCGGACCGCGGCGGTAATGATGACGTGAAGATCGTCGCGGTCGACCTGCAGTCGATGGCCCCGCTGCCCGGCGTCGTGCAGCTGAAGGGCGACATCACCAAGGAGAGCACCGCCAAAGAAATACTCGCCCAGTTCGACGGCGGCCAGTTGGTGGACCTGGTCGTGTTCGACGGCGCACCGGACGTCACCGGACTCCACGATTTGGACGAGTATGTACAGGCACAACTGCTGCTGGCCGCCATGAACATCACCACTTACCTGCTCAAGCCGGGCGGCACATTCATAGGAAAGATATTCCGCGGCAAGGACTCTTCACTGCTCATTGCTCAGCTCGAGATATTTTTCGGTGACGTAGTTGTCGCTAAGCCATGTAGCTCGCGCAATTCTAGCATTGAGTCATTTGTTGTGTGCCGAAACTTCCGGTTACCTGATGGCTATACGCCCACCATGGCCAACCCGCTGATGACTAATGACTCGCGGCCCTGGAACGAGATGAACGTGCATCCAATCATCACACCATTTGTGGCCTGCGGTAGTTTAAGTGGCTTTGACGCTGACAAGACCTACCCTTTAGAAATTGATGGCTTGCAATACACGCAGAGGAATCCCGTACAAGGGCCGATAGCACCACCGTATGAGAAATCAAAACCATTAATAACTACAAAAGGCATGAGTGTTGTCCAGACACCTATTGATCAAGCTGTTGCCTGTACTGAAAAACTGACATTGAATTAATTTTTATGTCACCATAGATTATATTTTCTATATTAAATCAATGTTTATGATTTACAATATATCTACTCATGTATTTTGTACTTTTAATGTTATTGTTTATTCATACAACTTACAATAAAAACGTACAACTAAATTATATTGGTTAAAAAACAATTTTAAAATTTAACCCTAATGATGATTGTAATTTATAAAAGTAAGCTAATTACAGTGGCGTATTTAGGCCGGGGCCCCCCAAGTTAAGTCCAAGTTGGGGGGGCCATAGGACCTGTACCATTACATAAAAAAAATATTAGAGTGGGCCTCCAACTTTTATAGCCCCAGGTCCACCAAATTTCATGCTATGCCACTGGTTAATTAATTATAAATTATATTTAGATATATACTGTTTATAACTTATAACTATAAGATTTTTGTTACTTAGAATTCATTAATAATAATATTCTTAATATATTTATGTTAACTAATTTACTTTTTGACTATCAAAAAGTTGTTAAATTGAATAAGTTTGAAAAGTTTAATCAGTGAGTATTCTAAATTCTCGTTTTCTAAATGTATTTTAAATTTTAATACAACACAAACTATGATTCTATATAGAATTTAGAAACCTTTATATTTTGGTATTTATTTTTAACTTGAGTTAGTATGAATATATATTAAATGTTGATTCTTTCATATTTTTTATTGTTGGTTAGTATGAATTTAATTTAAATAGAACCATTATAAAATTATTTATTTATTTAATTATAATACTAAAATATAATATGTATGGAAACTATTGTCTACAAGGTGTTCTAAATTATGTTTGAAAACCTAAAATTTATAATGAAGAATACCAAATAGCTATTGTATAAGTACTATTTATACAATTTAATGGTCCTGATTTTTAGGTTTTTTTTTTTAAATTTAAACACTATTTACAACTTCTTCCATAATATTAATAATCTATTTATTCTTTAATAATATCAGTGTTATTTTAACTAAAACTACCTATATTAATTAATTTTACAGTATATTATCGATGTGCACATATATGTGCATATATTACTATATCTAACTAAAAGTTATTTAAATTATATACTAAACTAAAAATATTATTATAAATTATCAGATTTAATCAGGGATCGTTATTTTTTAGTATATTTGCATTAAATTTAACATTTTTTAAATGCATTTAATTCTGGAATCTATAATAGTAATATTAATGTATTATTATTTTTAATATTATATTATTACTAGCCGAATAACCCGGCTTCACTCGTGTAGTAAACAATCGATTTGGTATAAATTGATTTTTTTATTATAATTAAACTATTTAAAGCCTAGCCATGTAATATATATTTTTTATAATTTAATTTAATTCATGATATTTATAACTGAAATGATAAATAAAATGAAATTGGAAATAATAAGAGTGATTTACTCGTAGGCTCATTTGGTAAAACCTTGTGAAAAAAAATCGTTAAATTATTTAAATGACATGCTAAAAAATTGTAAACTTTAAATATAAACCAACTCTTCCTCCCCTCAGACAAAAAAAAATGAAAAATCGATTGACGTGGTGTCACTCAGAAGAGTATTTGGAATATCTCTGTAAAAACAAAATTGGAAAAAAGTTAAATAGTGTCACAAAAATATATAAAGGATAATTCTATTAAAGAACACAACTTTTATTCCAATAGGTGTCTAGAACTAAAACTTTAGAATAATGTAGAAACCTTTTAACATAAAATCCTTCTCATCCATTCAAAATACCATTACGTTTGAATGATCTTTGACTATAATAAAATTGTGAAAATAAATATTAATATAGTGCCTACCTATAAGGCTATAAATATTGAAAAAAACGTTTGTTAAAATCTAGTTTCATTTGAAACTTTATTTTCGTTAACCAATATTTAATTATATAGGATGATTCTATTATCAAACAACGCTCATTATTTTTAATTTATAAACGTTTTTTCATTAAAAAAAATATATTTTTTACTTTTTATCGTTATAATTTTTAAGGTTTTTACGTTCTAAAGAAAAATATTTTTCGGTGTATTTAGAATAATTGTCTCCGTTCACTTAAATTTTAAGTACTTAGTTTATAGGTAACTCATTAAGTACTCATCCGAATTTAGAATTTTATATAAAAAAATTATTCCGAAAAATATTTTGCTTCAGTATATGAATTTATAAATGTAATGTTATCATTCAAAAAAGTAAAAATTAAAATTAAAACTATAAAAAAATATTGTTTTATTCGACTGGAAATTATGTAAAACAAACTATTTTCAAAAATGCTATTAGATTTTAAAATAATGATTGTTATTCGATAAAAGAATCGCCCTGCATATACAATGTGGATTTGTGTATTTGTAAAGTCAATAGATAGACACCGTGAGCGTCTCTCATCGTTGAATAAAGTTAATATAATAGATGTGTAAAATTTAAATTCGATAATAAATCTCTATACTTATACGATAAAAACGATTTTAAGAGAACTGCACTAGGTACTGAAAAAACGATCAGCCGCTAACACTTAGTTTTAGAGATTATTTGAATAACTGATAATTATATCCTATTAATATGTAGGACAAATCAAAGATTAAAAATTTCAAGTTATAAACAAATCATAATATCATGTCTATAATTCAAATATTTAGTGAAAATTGTAGTTGATTTTGTTAAAATTGATTTCGACTTTTGTATTTCCTGATTATTTAAAAAAGTACTGAGAAATTTCTATTCCTGACCCTCCAAAATATGTAGTACTATAATACTTTAGACCCAATTTTCTATCAGAAATATCATTTTATTGAAGACGAAAGTTGAAGATCATAGGATTTATTATGTTGAAAAAAGTACCACATACTACGTGCTCTGATATCCCATACATAATACATAATTTATAATAAGGGTATTGCGACGTAGGCATAAGTATTAAGATAACAATATCAATAATACACTACTACACAATAAGGATGCTACAACGTAGGAACAAACGCTTTCACAAAACAATAAAAGATGTCCACAACACCTGAGCGGCAACGCATTAAACTTAATACATAATAGACAATAATAAAACCAATATGACTTTAACTTTCGGAATTGAGAGATGAACAGCTGCCACAATGCGTAGTAAAACCTATAGTTGGATTCGATATTTCATTAAATTCGAGTTCTGGGAAACTCACACGCGGCGATTATAAACTGACCACAAACACAGGTTGGACGACATATTAAGATTTATCATCGCACGTGCATCCATAAAAGCGTAATAACATAAAATCATAACAACCCACCCAGATTAGGCCTAGAAGGACACAGGTAGTGAGTCTGGGAGACACCGATCATATAAGGGGGCCCTGGATAGGACTCCGGCAGACGTGATTTACCAGAGTTAGCACGAGCACCTTCACGCCAATCTACATCAGAATCTTGTCATTTGGACTTAGAAATATTTTCAATAAAAAACACTTAGAATAATTTTGGCATTTTATTCATTCGACACGACCTGTTTTCGACGATCAGTTGTTGGCTCACTACACGCATAAGAACAAATATATCAGTGTAAGTCTATAATGTATATACATATTGAACAATTATACTTTTTTTGAATCTTTAATTTATGTAATTATTTTATACATTATTTCTATACTTTAGTAGGTAATACTTTCTCACCTATACCTCACGACTTATTACAACAAATGTAGCATGTATTTATGTGCAGATTGTTTAATTTCTTTTGTATATAATAATATAATAACAACACATACTTAATAGTTAATATATTTTCAACCTTTCACCTTTTGATAGGTAAATAGTTTTTATTTTTATTATTATCTACTAGACGTTTCTCAGTGCATGATTGAGTAACGGGTTTCGTGTATGGTCGACGGTCGTTTGGACATTATGTACCTATAGACGGACGTCCTTGATAGTTGATTTCCATTAGTACCTGAAATGATAACAGTGAAAATTAAACAGATAAGCTTACCGGCAAATAGCGAATGTGCAAGTTAATAGTGTTAATTGTTAATACATTAAGTTTATATATTATGAATGTTTTAATTTTTAAATATTATCGTTGATATTATATTACATTAATTTATTATCGAAATATATAATCATTGTTTAATTTGTTTTATACTCATCCGAATAAAATACGTTTTCATTAATCTTATCAACAACAAAATACAATTTACACTACATTTGTGTTTAAAGTGTTAATTAAATTTTTCTAGTAGTATTTCAATAACAGCAATTAGTATTACCGTTTTAATTTATTTTTTTGTATGTAGATAAGCAAATGCGATGAACCACATTAATTGAATACGCACTTATATTCATTTTAGTTGCGCATTAATCAGTACCGTCAAATATGTATATGCGCAATGTCAGTCTTATTGCTCGACGTAATTTAAAGTTTTGCCTTTGTGTCAGACACAAAAGCGATTCTCCTACAAAACAACCAGATAACTATTATGACCCAGATGCTATTAATGAAAATCCATTGGAAAGGTGTAAGAGGTTCTTCAAAAGGGACATAAATGAATTGTGGAAAACAGCTAATGACCCATTTCGACAGTATGAGGATAATAAAATATTCCCAAAAACTGTTGACATTTTAATTGTTGGTGGAGGCGTAATTGGTTCATCCATTGCTTATTGGCTCCAAAATAAATGCAGAGATGGAATAACAATTGCTGTTATTGAAAAAGATTTATCGGTAAACAAATCAGTTTTATCTACTCAAGAGGTATTATAGTTTATTAAATATTTGTTATATACATGGTAACAGTATTAATTATTTTGATATTAAGATGATTAAGTTTCTATTGATTATTGAGTTCTATTAAAAGCTAAAATAATTTATTTTACTTTAGTTGAAAAAAGTAATGTTTTTTTATAATTTATATCTTTCAATTTACCATTTACTCTTTTTTTATATTTAAACTTGTTAAATACATGGAATAATGTTATTAATTTATATAAATTTTCAAATTCAAAATTAAGAAACGTTCAGTATAACATTTTTTTTCTTTAATTAATTTATTATTCATAATATATTATTTGATAGTTTTGGAATTTAAAATAATTTATTGCAAGTTTTGAGTACTAAAATACATAAGTATATTAATGCAAAGTGAAAGTGTTTATCACATAATTTATATTACTTTATTTACTTATTATTTTGAGTTCTGAGATGATATTTTATGTTATGATATCTGAATTTTGATTACACAGTTTATATACTTTATTTTGTAACATTCCATACATATTTAGTTATGTAATTTGAGTGTAAAAATCTTATAATAAGATGACCAAAGTGTTATAACAAATAGAGCACTATAATTTCATATATCATACAGTAAAAACTCTTTATAACAAAACTCCTTACAACAAAAAATTCTATATAACGTAAATATTACATTATAATGGTTGATTTGATTTATAACCTATTAAATAATTCTTGTACTCTCTCTTTTATGAAAACTCTCTATTACGAAAAAAATTTTTTGGTCCCTTCAAATTTGTTATAGAAAGTTTTCACTGTATCTATAACAATGATTCTATTTTGTTGTATCATAAAAAATTGTATTATGTAATTTATTATTTGGTTACTGTATTAAAACATTAAACAACACATTATATACTCATGTATATTAAATAATGTTGGTTTAAGCAAAATACTTTTTACATATAGTTTTGTAATAATGGAGCAAACTAATAGTTTAAAAATAATTACATAACATCAACATAATGTTACTAACACTAGATAAATTTATATTATACATTTGAATGTTTTAAAAATATTTTGAATGTCACGAGTTTATTAAATTACCTAGATAATTAATAACATTTATTTTAATATTCTAGTATGCAAAAGCATCTACAGTACTTTCTTGCGGAGGAATTCGTCAACAGTTTTCACTTAAAGAAAACATTGAATTATCCCAATTCAGTGCTGAGTTTCTTCGAGATATTAAAGATTATTTGACCATACCAGATCACGAACCTCCAGAAATAAATTTCAATCCATCTGGTTATTTATTTTTGGCTACAAAAAATGGCGTGGATACCATGTTAAAAAATCATCAATTACAAAAGTATAATCTTTTCAGTTTATAGAAATAGTTATTTTTAATTATTTAATGGTACATTTTAGGGAATTAAAAGCTAATGTTGAGCTTTTATCAAAAGATATGTTAAAAACTAAATATCCATGGCTAAATGTAGACGATATTGAATTAGGAAGTCTCGGAACTTTAAACTCAGGATGGTAAATTGTAGAGCTCATTGACTAGATTTTTGTTTTTACTAAATTAATTGTTTAGGTTTGATCCTTGGTCCTTGTTAAATGCATTAAGAAATAAAGCTAAATCACTTGGAACATATTATGTTGAGGGTGAAGTAGAAGATTTTGGTTTTAAAATAGATACAAGCATAGTAGTGGAAGAAGATCCTAATAAGGAATACGAAGGGATTAATAGCGTAAAAGTATGTAAAAGTGTTAAATTTTCATTTTTAGTTATATTTATTTATTGATATTTTACACATATAATATATTAAATATAATTAAAAGATAAATTAAGCTTTGATTTTAAAAATTTTTTAGGTAAAATTAAAAGATGGTGAAACACAACAGTTAGTATTTGGTTTATGTATAGTAGCAGCTGGTGCTGAATCAGGAAATATTGCTCGAATGGCTAAAGTCGGAAATGGAAAAGGATTTTTATCAACACCCTTGCCTATTGAACCTCGGTAATTAAATAATAATATTAACTATTAAGAGATTATTTTATATTGATTATAAAATAGTAAATTATTTTTTATTTTACAGCAAACGTTTTGTATATTATTATCATGCGCCTAAGGGTCCTTCAATGTCGCCAATGGTAATTGATCCATCTGGAGTTTATTTTAGGTACCAAACTTAAAATATTCAAATATTTTGTGATATCTTAGGACATTATATTATTATAATATATGAGTACATTACTCAAAAAGTTATTTATTTATAGAAACCTATTTGGAAATATGAAATAAATATGGAATATTATTTTTTAAGATATAAATCACTTAATTGAAAAATATATTCTATTTGAGATTAACAAGTTGACAGCCTCAAGCATCTTATTTACCTTTTCTTGCAATTTTATTTGATAAAACATTTAAAAACTGTTTATATTGGCTTTGTGAGTTATATTACATACACGCTGTGGTTGTTATAAACTATGAGCATTCAATTTGACTCATATTTTATTATTTTATTTTGTGAGAGTTGTGTTTAACCTCATTCATATAAAATAAAAAACTAAATATTTGAGTATAAAAAGAAGGAGCAATTTTCATTATTTTGTATGTATTGTGAGTGTATGTATGTAGATAATAGTGAAAATACATTTATTGGCTATGAGTACCTAATTTAATTCTCACTTAAAATCCCATCTATTTTAAGTTAAATTGACTCTGAATATTGTTAACATTATAATATGATAAGCATTAAAATCTATTTTTATTTAGATAAAACCTAAAGCCTTTATGATCAAACTTGTTTTGACTAGAGCTTGGTTAACTCTATTAAGTAAGTATTCAAACTAACTCTCATTGCTATTAATAAGGTATTCTAAAAAATGCAGGCAGTTAACTTGTTAATATTTTTATAATATCAGACTTAATTGTTTTTATTTATTTATATTAAACATAATTAAATTTTAAACTAAATAATTTAATATATGTTCTGTTTGTTAATTTGTTTTTAATACATAAAATAAAAAACAATTTTGTTAAACTTTTGATTTGTAGGCCCGACAGCTTTGATAATCATTATATATGTGGTAAATCGCCATGTGATACCGAAGAACCCGAAACCACCAATTTAGATGTCGATCATGATTTTTTTGAAAAACAGATCTGGGCAGCACTTGCACACCGAGTACCTGCATTTGAAGAAGCAAAAGTAATACTTTAAATATTTTGTTTTAATTAATTATAAAATAAATAAAAAGCTAATTTTTTTAAAAAGATAACAAATATTAAAATACATTCAGTTATTAGTAAATAATTTTAAATAAAATAAAAGACACTGCATTAAATATAATCAAATAATTCTTGCATTTCAACAAGAATATTTATATTTTTTGCTATTTTGTATTAACAAGGTGTATTTATAATTTCAAACCAGATGTGAAATGTATATATTTTCTTTGATGCTCATGATATATGGATATTCCTTACTGATTGTGTAGATAACTTTATGTATGTGGGATGGTATATCTAAATTTGAAATTGATTTATGGTAGTTTTTTGTTGGTATTATATGTTTGTTAAAATAATACATTAAAATATGTATATAATAAACTTATAATGTTGAATGTGGTGATATTTTATGAATTACTCAAGTACTTCATTCTCAATTAAACAAAATATTTAATATACAATTTAACAGGGTATTTATAAATCACGTCATTTGTTCAGTTACATTGTACATGCCATTAATATAAGATTGTATTGACTTTTTTTTACCCTAGTCGGTTTTATAGCTATGTCATCTATTACATCATGTCCAAAAGTTGAGCTCAGCCCAAATCTGGAAATTTCTCAGTATATTATATTTAGTATATCATGATTATAATTTAAAAAAAAATACAATAAATGGCATATTACATAAAATTGAGTCAATAGACAATATAAGTTTTTGTTTGATAACAAGGAACTTATACTTTTGTCTCTTAACTGTACACGTTAAACATTTTTATAAATTTTTAAAATATTTAAACGTTATTAAATTTACTACCAATTTAAGGACATATCATTAAAATATGTGTGTGCAATTTAAAATAATGATATTAAAACAATACACTAATATTAAATTATAAATAAAAAAAATGTTATTGTATATTGCACTAATAAATACAAAATAATAAAAATGTAAATTAGGTCAAATTCTTGGTTAAAAAAAAAATTAAAAGTCAACTTGTTTTTTGGTATTTATTTTTTTCAATGATAAAAAAAATAATTATTTAAATGCAAACCATGCATTAATAATAATTAATTAGTATGTTATAAATTATAATGCTTTATAAAAGTTTACTTTTAATAAATCTAATATTAATTTTGTAATTTTTACTTCTGGTAATAATGGGTTTTTAATGTACCTATTCTTCTATTTTAATTTATTAATAATATTAATACTTTAACTACTTACAATCCAGAATTGTATGAGATATTAGTGCTACGACTTGAAAAAAATTAGTCCTTCTAAGTATTATCATTCAACACCCTGCCATCAAGACCAGTTCAACTATGGTGGGATATACAGTATTAGCGAAGTATAATAACAAATTTTCTTGATGACATATTTATTTAATTTTAATGTTGATAAACATCATTGAATAACATCATTAGGTTAAATTATAGAACAAATTTACGACTCAAAATAATAATTTTTATTATGTATATCACTATATCAGTGGTTCTCAAACTTTTTTGTCACAGAGCCCCCTTAAATGTAATGTGAAAATGTCGAGGCCCACTTAATCAAAATTATTAATTATTTTATGGCCTACTAGGATTAAGTTAGGTATATATTATGTATTTCATGGCCCACTAGTCATATAGCCATGACCATTCCTAGTTTGAGAAGCACTGATGTATTACATATGTTTCCTATATTATAAATTATTTTATTAATATATAATATAGTTCTTATAGATATAATACATTAAAGTAATGGCACTTTAAAATGTCACATGTTCCAAAATCTTGTTTAAGCAATGACAAAAGCTTATGATTTATATATAATCAATATGAATAACAATAATGTAATCTTAATTATTACAGTTAAATACTATTTAACTACTAATATATAATTAAATATTCCAAAATCATGTTTAAATATTGTAAAAAATAGTTGGTCAAATATAAAATAAAATATTTATTTAATAGTTATAATCCCAACTAAATTAGAGTATAAGTTGTAGGACTATTGCACATCTAATACATCAATATAAGTAAGAATTTAAGTTTAATTTATCCAAAATGCATGGTTCCCAAATTAAACAATATATAACTTACACAAATCAAGATAAATTATTTTTAATTTTTAGTTGTTTAGTAACATGTTTTACTTAACATTAAATATAAAGTATTACATTTTATGCAGTGTATTTATACATATCCAATATTATTTTATACTAAATAAAAGAAAATAGATATTTTACTTAGTTTATTTAGGTATGTTAATAGTACAATTTATATTATCATGAAATAAATTCATTGATTGAATTTAAATTTATAAATTATATATGCTCTGTTACTATTAATTTTCATTTTTAATATTTTAAATTATTAGGTTAAAAGTAGCTGGGCTGGATATTATGATTATAATTGGTACGATCAAAATGGTGTTATAGGAGCTCATCCAAGCTATTTCAACTTATTTTTTGCCGCTGGTTTTAGTGGACATGGTAAGTAAAATAAACATGATAATATAATTCATACAATTTAATTAATTTATATTTATTAATATTAGGTATACAACAAGCACCAGCCGTTGGTCGAGCTATAATGGAAATGATTACCGAAAGTGGATATAATTCAATAGATCTTTCTAGATTAGGTTTTGGCCGGTTAATTGCTGAAAAACCACTATATGAACAAAATATTGTCTAACAGCTTAAAAAATAAATTATGGTATACTAATCATTTGTTTTTTTATGATGAAATAGATGGCGATTATTGTTGATTAAAGAAGTTTGTTTGAATTTTAATACCTTAAAATATAAAAAAATCATAATTGATGTTAAGTAAATAAATATAATTGTATGTTCTCGAGGCATATGACATGTTTCAATGGAATAATTATTCATTGAAAATAATGCCTGAAAAAAAAACGGCTTATATTATTTGTTAATAAACTGAATCATTAAATAAAAGATAATATAGTTAATTTCAATACACATTTTGCTATAATTCCCATTATACTTACAAGCATATAACTGGGATTATATTTATTTCTCCAGTTAAATGAGGATATACTGTATTCATCAACTCCATTTGCATGTTGGATATGGCAACCGTGATGAGTATGTCCGCCAAAAACTAGTCGAGGCTGTACCGCTTTCAATAACTAATTAAATAATTTTAATATAAGATTTAATTCAATATTTTTTTTTTTTAAATAATACCAAATTACACAATGATTGGGTGTATTTATTGGTGTTAAAAGGAGACTTATACATAAACTAAAATACATTTTTGTAGACTATAGTAATTTACTGATTTACAACAAGACAGTAAAAAATTTCTAAAATATTTAATTAAAAATATATTTCTAAATAAATGTTTTGCGAGTAGAATTGTTCCACAGTAAGAGTTGTTTTACATATTAAAAATAGGGTGGATGGATGGGTTATTTTGAATTATTTGTGTCGCTGCATTCTACACAATATTTATTATAATAATATATTTTGATATAGCATTTTAAGGGCTATTGCTAAATAAATGTTTATTTCAAAAATATTTCAGATTCAATATTCAAATAGATAATTTATTTAAATTAAATAAAAAATCTATAATATTGATAATTATTTAGGTTATAAATTTTAAAATGTATATCAAGTTTTTATACAAAAATTAAAATAACACCCTTGTCTACATATTATTTATAGATAGAAAATAGAAAAAACAATTTTTAATCACTCATCTTTAGATCATAAATTTGGTTAGATTTAGTCAGTACCTTTTCTGTTGCATCTTTGCGTAAACAATCCCAGCCCTCACGAAATGGTTTTTCTTTTTCTTTTAATGAGGCTGAATCTGATTCATTGCACGCCATATCATTTTTTCTATACAGAGGAAAATGCTGAAATTTAAAATATAAAGAAATAATTTAATTAAAATATATATGTATATAAAATTAATATTAATAAAATATAATACAAAGTATCACTATTGTTTTTTTTTTTATTGCTACATATCAATCATTAGTATGATTTTAATCATTTGTGAATACTTTACGATTTTACAAAACTAATAAACAGTCAAATTAAAAAAAAAATCTTTATTTAATATATAAACATATAAACAATATTTTAAAATTGATACATAATATAAAGACTGGTTATAGAATGTGATAAAATGAAAACAATTGTTTTTAAAATTAATTTATTCTATACTTATAAAATTAACTGTATAAAGAGCAATAATGTTAAAAAATAATTATGAATGAAATCTTATTAAAAACGTTAAACAACTGCCAATACAATATTGGTTGAAGTACACAAATAAGAACAAAAAATTACAAAATGTTAAGTATAAATTACTTGTAATAGTATGGGTTTACTATAATTTCCATCTAGCATCATTGTTTTTGAACATTTATTTTCATTTTGGCTACATTTCAGCCGTTCTAAAATAGTCAGAATTTATGTATATTTAGTTAATAAGTTATGAAAAAATGTAATTATATAAACTTACTAGAGATGATATTTAGTTTTAATTTAGCAGCATGACATAAAAAACATCCATCCATTTCCATAGCCATACTATTTATTGATACAAAATGAACATTACGTCTACTGATCAATTCTACTGGACTAGTATTAAACACTTTATTAAACCTTTTTTCAAGATGTGGTGTTATGCTATATCAAGAAATTAAGTTAATTTTTTTAATAAAGTATAAATAAGCAAAATATGGATTATTTATACCTATAATGGAAACCAATATCATGATTACCAACAATAGTATATAATTGTATAGCTGATGGTATTGAAAACAAATATTTAAATGTTTCTACGTACGAGTTGAAATCTCTTTCACTACTCCATAATCCTTCATCAAATAAATCACCTACAAAAATAAATACACATTTCTTTTCTGGTTCTATACAAAAAAGCAAATAAATATATATTTTAATCAACAAAATTGATTTACCTAAAATAAAAATAAGTTCTGGTTTATGTAATTTGATAGCAGTTTGAAAAGCACATCCCATTTCCCATTCTCTAAAATTATTTTAGAAATACATCATTTTTTAATCTATAGGAAGTTAAGCATATGTATTAAGTATTAGAAATTAGTGTTTTTATTATAAATATATGCTACTCCCCATAGCCTACCTATAAAATATCTTCTAAGGAAATACATTACTTAATAGACAAATCAATTTAATATGGCTCTCTCACCATAAATTACCTAAAATAATTAATTCAAATATTATTTTATTATATATATTAATTTAAGTTATTTAATATGAAATAAAAATTATTATTTTTTAAAGGTGCGGAAGATTATAAAAGAATAAATCTGGGTTAATTAAGTTCAAAGGAAATTGTTAATAAAAATATATTCAATTATAAAAGTTTAAAATAAAATAATATTGTAAAAATGTATCTTATTATTTTTTATTGCACACTAGCTATAGTAACTTAGTCAATTACACATTAGTGTCAACTAAATTATGAAATCAAAGAATATTTACTAACTTTTATTTAAAATCATATATACAACATGATTACCAAATATAAAATGTCTTAATTATTTTTAGCTAAGTAATTTAAGTTAGTTGTAAGATTAACTAGTTAACTAAAAGTTGTTTTATTTTTAACAATATGATCCCAACCTTTGCCTTTTTAAAATTTTAATAATCAATAAATAAAAGATGTCAAATTTTACTAATTTTCAGAAATATTTGTATATATAGTTTAAATTACCGTATCATCTTATCAAGCCAATGTCCTTTCCTTGTACCAAGTAAATGTGTGTCAGCTAAAAACATTACTTTAACAGGTTGTTCTAATGTCATGTTACTATCGGAAGGCCAATTGCACTAAAAATTATGTAATAATCATTTTTAAAATTCTATTATTATTAGTATTGGTTAAAACTTTAAATTAGGTATACATTGTACACATATACATTGTAAAAGTTTAAATTCTTACTTGTGATAAAACCACGTAAAAAATGCCATATTCACAAAAAAATACTAAACCAATGATACACAATAAATATAGTGCAACTTTCTTTAGTGTAATGAGATTAAAATATTTTATCATTATGAACTTCCAGAATTTTCCTTAGGTATTGAAGTGTAAAAATTGAATATCAATTGTGTATAAATTAATTACACAAAACTCCAAATAATTTGACATCAAAAATTCACATAATTCTAACTGGATAGTTTTCAGGGATCTAATAACAACTAGCTAGGAAGCTTATACAATTTAATAGTAGAAATAATTAGTGCTGTCGAGTACTGATCAGTCATTATTTATTATTTACTTATAACTAATAACTTAATATCTATTTATGTAATTATTAATTAATACTGAATAACTGGCGAATGACCTGACCTGACCTGACCAAAATAAATAAAAAAGTAACTAGTTGCCGGGTAGTATTTGCTATATTCGACAGTCACATCAATCATAATAAAAATTGTTCAGCGAGTCCAGAACTGCTATCAAAATGATATTATCAAAATATATAAACGATATAATAACCATTGATAAAGTAAATGTAAACTTAAGCAATGGTGATAAAAAATTGATGATACTGAATATCGATGATTAATTTCGAATCCGGAATAGTCGTAATTTGTATTGCTATTTACTAAGTACAAGTACTTATGTTATAATATTTTGTATATTTTATTTACTATTTTCTAATTTGTTGATTGCAATTACCATTATTACAATTTTACTTGATTTGGTTTTATCACATAAAATTATAATCTTAATAATTTATTAGGTAGCTTATATTATATTAAACAGTGCTTAATTGAATTAAAAAACACTAGTAATAGGTACTGTAAAAACGTAAACTATTTACCAGTTTGTTTTATTATGAGTCAATTTTATTACCTTAGATCAGGTCAATTACTTACACTATTGTTTTAATTATACCTGTTTTGTTAATGTAAATAATTGATGGTAATATATTTTCATGAACCTAACCTGTATACTCTTTACTCATGTTTCAAATGCCTTTTTAAACAACTTATTGGTACATTTCACCTTTTTTGACCACTTTTTCAAATTATACCTTAAATCATTACAATCTATTAGTTTTAAATGGTAAAACATTTTTATAAATATCTTATTTCTTGAAATTTTTTAAATTAAATTAATATATGTTCATTATAATATTATATTATATTTGAGGAGATGTCATTTTATGATTCATTTATTGGTATTGACAAATTATTTATATTTCTGTTATTATTATTATAAACATTACCAAATCGGTAACTATGCAGGTGGGCCTAGTAATTAGCATAGATTTCATCTCCTTCTAAATTGTTTAGTTTTTAAAAAAATCAAAGAATAAACCCTAGAATTTGAAATTTTAAAATTTGTTCATTCACATGTGAGCTATTGTTTGCTAACCTTGAAATAATAAACTTAAAACATCATCAGAGTCTTGAGAAGACGAGGAATCTATTAAAAGAATGTTCATTGAAATAGACTCCTAAGATTAATATATTTCAAACTATAAAATTTTATAATATTAGCATACAACTATAAAATTACCTATGTACGTTTGTATATAATAATAATGAAGAATAACTATTTTAATATTATTTAAGTCTTTTAATGTATTTTAATTATTATTTAGTTTAAGTAAGATAAGAGTATTGAAGCTTTTAAGTTACAATTAGAATTTGTAAAAATGTTTATAATATTTTTAAATTATAAGTATTAACTATGTAGTTCAATGATCATAAAATTAAATTTTGTAATTACAAGATAAATAAATTATTTATTTGAGAGTTTTTTTATTGAGGACAGATTTATATGGTTAAGCTGATTCCTAAGGCATTGTTTTAAGGTCATACTTTCTAAATTTGATTATGTTTTGTCCTATATTTAAAATAAAAAAACAGTGATATAGCTGTTTTCTAGATACTTTTAAGTTTTTAATATTCTATCACTCTAAGCCGAATTCTTTAAAAAAGATCTTTATACTTTTAGTGTATCAAAGTTATATATATTTAAGATACTAGTATTAAAAAATATATATAGATTTAAAAATATTTATGGGCATATATTATAGTGTGATAAGTAATCTGATATCTAACTCTTACTTACTTATTTTACCTTTGTATTTTGTGTATCTAACTATTGAAGCTCAAGCATTACAATTTACAAGTGGTTAACAAATGTTACAAGAACATTCATTTATGTAAATCACAATACCTATTTCCATATATTTTTTTAAATAATTTACTTTTTATCAAAACTATTGTTGTACTTTCAAGTTCCTAATACAATATTAAAACAAATATTTATAATCTTACAATATTTTTTTTTTGTTCAGGTAATAAATTTTTACTAGCCTACAAATCATTTAAATTATATTGTAATTAAAAAAACATTTTTATTCTCAAAATACTTATTATTCTTGTTTTTAAATAAATTATGGTAAACTTTATTATAGTAAGTTTTATATAAGGCCCAAAATAATATTTTGTAGAAGGATCCAAAATTTGACACGGAAATATAATAATTACATTTTCATAATACACAAAAAAAACATTTAAATAATATAGGCTGTTAAATGTAACAATCAAACAGCTTACGCTAGCTTATTTAACAATTGATGGATAATACAACTAATATTTTTATACTTAAATTCTTTTTTTCATCAAATGTAAATGTTTGCTATAAATATTTAAATAATTTGCTTTTACCAATATAGTGAAGTTTAAATTGCTATACAATTATTGGGTAATTTCTTTTACTCTTTAAGAAAATATTTATTAAAATGTTAGAATTTTTAATTACCTGTTCAAATCTAATTGTTATACTTCAATATCTATTGTAATAAAAAAAAATCATTATTTGTTTTAATAGATAACCAATTTAATCATAGAATAATTATTAAAAAAACATTTCCAATTTGGAATAATTAATTTGTTTTATTTCATAGAAAAAAAAGTATATTAGCCATAAAAATTTTTATCATAAAATTTCAAATAATTTCTTGAGCTCAACCATCAATTGCCAGTCAGTCTTCAATAAATCATCTCTAAAATGATCTTTGCATGCATCAATCGACTGTCTGGATATTTTGCTCACCAACAAATCCTTTTCATCAAAATGCCTCCCAAACATTTTTGGTGCATCACCTGGTATTGGCTCAATTTTTATACAAATTTCTTGTCCTTTTCTAGCAGTTTCAACAGCTTTGTGGTTGTTTTCTATGCTGGTCACAATACCCAAATCTACAAATTCTTTACTAGGAACACATATAGGTGTACCTTCTTTTACAATTCCAGATTCTACCATTACTCCCATAACAATTGGATCTCTTGAATTAAACACAAACTGTGGTAGTACTTTAAGTTTACAAGGGAATACTGCAATAGATTTAAACTGATCTCGGTTTTTCCTCTTAAGATCGTCTTGATAAGCAGTAAACTTATCAAATAAATGGTATATAATATCAGCTTGAAATATTTTAACATTTAATGTATCTGCTAATTCTTGTGCATCTCTTTCAACTTTAACATCAAAAGCTAATATAGTAGCATATAAAGGAGAATGTTCCAACATTATTGATGCTTTCATAACATCTTTTTTAACAACGGGACCAATTCGTATGTTGCTATATGGTATTTTACTGGATCTTAAGAAATCCAATAAAGCTTCTAATGAACCTAACGTTGAAGCTTGTACATAAACACCTCTATCTTGTAATTTTATAGTACTTAAAGCAGACTTTAATTCTTTTGCCACCACTTCTTTAAGTCGTTCAATTTCTTCTGCTTTATTAGCTACATAAATGTTTAATCCCGCAATAGCTTTTTCTAAATCTTTAGCAGCGATTTTAACACCTTGAGCTGCTTTGATTTCTTTATACTCAATATAAGCATTTTTCACTCTAAGTTCTTTTAGAGGTTGAGGCATTAGTAATGATCTTATTTGAGTAACAACAGGCCCATCAGTGCCTGCTACAACAATTGTATCTCCTTCTCTGAGGTAACCATTTACTAAAATAGTATCAATAGTAGTTCCTAAACCAGTTATAGCTTTTACTTCCAATACAGTGGCTTGCAGTTCAGTATTGAAAACAAGTCTTTTATATAAATGTGTTTGACAATTTTCAACAATAAGATCTAATAAATTTCCCATTCCCTCACCAGTAATAGCTGATGTAGGTACCAAAGACACATATGATTTTGGATCAGGATTTTCATAGAATAAAGCAGCATTTAAACCTTGTTCGGCAAATTGTAATATAACGTTTTGGGATCTTGTTTTAAATTCATTTTGTGTATTAGAATGCTGAGAGGTCAAAATATCTCTTACATCTTTACGTGGATTAGTTTGCCAATCATACAATCGATCAATTTTATTTAAAGCAACAATAAATGGAGTTTTCTTAGTTTTCAGTATATTTATGGATTCTATAGTTTGTGGTTCTAAACCATGCATAATGTCAACTACTAAAATAGCTATATCACATAATGATGATCCTCTATTACGGAGATTGCTAAAAGACTCATGACCAGGTGTGTCAATAATTAATAGTCCCGGAACTAAGAATTTTTTAGTTGCATAACCGTTTACAACTTTGGTTTGTTCTTTTATAGCATGAAGTGGAACATTTGTAGCTCCTATTTGTTGAGTAATACCTCCAGCTTCACCATCTTGTACATTAGTTCTACGAAGCTTATCTAATATTTTAGTTTTCCCAGTATCTACATGACCCAAAACACATACAACAGCAGCTCGTAAATCTGATTCTTCTTCTTCTTTTGACGTATCTCCATTTTGAGTTTGAACTTTTACAGCTTCATCATTTTTATTGTCATCAGAATTGTGAATAGCTTCATCATCTGATTTTTCAGATTCATCATTTTCATCTACTTTGTCTACAGTTGACTGAGTTCTCAATGCTTCACTTTGTGCTTTATAAGTTTCTAAAAGTAATTGTGCACGGGCTCTATCAGCTTTTTGCTTAGGAGTTAAAAATTTTCCTTCAGCTTTTAGTCTTTCCTTTTTTTCTTTCTCCTTTTGTTTTTTCTTTTCTTTCTTTTCTTGTTCTAGTTTTAATTTTTCTTCTTTTTGTCTCTCAAGTTCTTCTAAACGTTTTTCTTCTTCTTCTTCTTCCCTGCGAAGTTTCTCCTCTTCTTCTTTTTGTTGTTGTAATACTTCTTTTAAAGCTGCAATAGCTTTTTTACCAGGCCCTTTCTTATCTTTGACTGGGGCAACTGGCTTCTTCTTCTTTTTTGCATCATTAGTCGACATTATTTAAACAATTGTGAAATGACCACTGAAACAAAAAAATCAATTTTTCATATAAAATATAGAAGCTTAAACAAAAAGTTATCAATTTTAAAATAAACACAGTGCTAAGTAAAACCATATATGCAGATTTTAGATTGTACACATAAATTAGTTTAATAATAGATAGACAATTTGAAGCAGATATAAATATTATTATCTTTTGAATACAAGTTAAGAAAAAAAAAACTGGATAACAAAAATATCACTTTCATAGATTGAAAAAATATAATATATAATATAATATTCTGTAAAAATATGTTTAGGTATTTACATTATTAATTAACTAAACAAATTGATTAATTAAATTGTAAAGAATTATCAATAGATTGTTAGAAATATAAAATAAATAATAAGAAGTAAGTAATATTGTGGGATAGTAAGTTTAATGAATCTTATGTATTATACATTTTTGAATTCAAATTATTACATGAATTGTAGTAATGCAAATTACATATTATAGTCTTTTTTTACTCTGAAAGAGTATTATTTATGGGATATTTTTAATTTAATCAAATTTTTAGAAATAAAAATGTAAAACTAGAATATAATATGTTAATTATAATTATTTGTTATCAATTAAGATAAGATAAGATATATATTTTACATTTATTAATAATGAATTTTACATACAAGTAAATTTTCATAAAAATTCCACAGTAAATTAATCAACTAAATTCTTACAGTAATAATATTATGAATTATAGGTTTTTTTTTAAACTAACAACAAACAAGTTATACTTTAAATGTATAGCATCACATGTCAAGAATTCAATTTTTTATCTATACTCTATATGTAATTGATCTTTTCCCATATTTTTGATTAAAACATTTGATTGACTAAATAAAACAGCATTTAGTAACATAAATAATTTTTATTATTAATTTTTCCAACATAATTTCATGTGTGTTCTTATATTTGAACATAAATAATATAAATTGTATTTGTATTTTAATTTATTTCATTAATACACACTATACATAAGTAAAACAAGATAATTTATCTGTTACTAAGTGACTAAGTAAAATAATATAATAATATTTTTTAAATATTTGTACAGATCATAATATGTTATTTTAAAGTAAAATATTTATTATTAAGTGGATAGATCTTTTAATACAACAAATATATTTTTTATGTGATGTCCATGTTATGATTAGAAATGCCTTT
Source organism: Rhopalosiphum nymphaeae (assembly GCA_036289425.1). Taxonomy (NCBI): domain Eukaryota; kingdom Metazoa; phylum Arthropoda; class Insecta; order Hemiptera; family Aphididae; genus Rhopalosiphum; species Rhopalosiphum nymphaeae. Next base: position 7,502,618 of record JAZAQC010000007.1, on the reverse strand, counting down.
GAGCATAAGTCCTATAGTGTCTAAGACAGCAATATTTAGGGATAGCAAATTGTTTAACTTTTTAAAAGTATTTTTCATTTGATAAAATCAAATTTAACTTATTTTATAAATAGAACAAATTATATATTATAGTAAAATATATAAAATCTAGAATTACAAATTAAATTATTGCATCCATTCAACATTCGAATTAGAACAGCTATCTACATATTAAACACTATGACACATTAATACTATACAGACCAGTATGCATATAACAAAACAACACACATTAATTTTATTAATAATGTATCTTTTTTATATTAAAAGTAAAATAACAAATTGTATATTCAATTATATTTTATAAATCATTTTGATAAGGATAGGGAAGAGGAGGAATGTGGTTAATTTGAAAGTACCTATACAGGTGCAAAAAATATAAGCATACCACTGTTTATGATTAATATAAACATAATAATATTTAAGTAAATTTATACATATATATTCCTGTAAATGATTTAATTTACATTAATAATCTAAGAATCTAGTTAATAACATAAATAGACAATACTATTAATGTATAGACATTTTTTCTAAGGAAGTTTCAATTATGTTCTAATTGTTTACTATAAAACCAATTTCACTCTACTACTTATAGCTATTATATCATTACTTTTAAATAATAATTTATTGTATAAATATTTTAGATACAAACTATTTTTATCAATGATTATTGATATTATTTTAGTGCTGGTTTATAGTTATTACATAAGTAATTTTGTCAAATTTACTATTGCCTGAAAATCATGTCCATTGGACATAATGGGTCAACCTCTATTATACGTTATTTCCTAGTCAATATCATACATAGCTAAACTCATGATATAACCAGTCATTTAGGTTAGCTATATAATTTAAGTCTTTGGCTGTAACATATTTTAATAAATATTTATTAAATATAGGAATTAAATTTTACCTGGAGTAAGATAAAAAATAATAGACAATTTCTACGGTATAGTTATTATATTTTAAATCTAATTGATAAGTTCCATTTACCAAACATATACTATAGTATTTACACTGGTTAAATTTCAACTTTTATAAAGTTTCAGAATTGAGCAATTATTCTTAATATGAAGTGAAATTCATAAAATCATTATGCAAAAATACATCCAGAAATTGATAGCCAATATGTTTGTCAAATAGTTTGTTTAAATATAAATCGTATAAATTAAACATCTTCCACTACTTGAATGTCAATTAAAATATGAGCAGGTAATTTGTACAGAAGCAATAAAACACGAACGAAGAGCATGATCGCCATTGTCTGTCAGGTACACATAATACATACTGGTACCGTTAGACATGTTTTGCCAGAGACGCGTATTGACAAGCCCATACAAAACCGTGACTGTATGTACGTCAAAAAAATACTCGTTGACTCGGCTCACAAATTTGACGTCGGGTGTTATCTAAAACCGTATGGTAGTGATCATTCTGAGTCACACATCGGCGTGGTGACTATGTGGCAGAGCGATGGTATTGTGCTATTGTAGTGTACGCAGCGAAGTGATTGGCATCGCGCGAGACACGAATGGAGTGATTGATCACGTATGATTTACGATATACAAAACGATTTACTCACCGATGTTGAAAAATCTGTCGATCTGCGGTGGTACTTAACGATTCTAGTACAGCAATGTTATGTAGGTGCGGACTGTACGAACTCTGGACGCTGACAATACGGTAATCGCCGAGTTTATTTCACACGATATTTCTTATCGTGTGCTGTTATCAACGGACGTGGTGGTGCCATAGAATATAATATATCATTATTAAATACGTTGCGTAAGTCCACAGATAATAGTATCTTTTATTATCTATGCGTAAGTCGCGAGTTCCTCTTATCCAATCCCTTCGCCAATTCGCCATAGACGAATAAATAAATATTATTATTTACATTGTTCGTTATCGTGACTCTTATTCAGGTTTCAACTTTTGAACTTTCAATTAATGGTGCCGTGCTGTGCCCAAATTCCGTAGAGTATTAGAGTATAAACAAAACAAGTGACAAGTGTACTGTGCCGCTCGCACTCGACGACGTCGGTCGTCGACACCTAGGTGCTCGGTTAACCACGATAATACTAAATACAATAATTGTATTATTATTTAATACTTCTGTGGCTACCTAGTGCATCTTTTTTTGTTTGATCTTAGACAATGCTTTTCAAGTACATACTACATAATTTGTTTAATGTAACGGGTGCTCCAATGCTGAAACTTTTATTTTGCATTTTTTAGTATTATTGGGATATTTTGTTGTTTTTAATGCTCATTTTTATTAATATACTATACAAATTTAGCCTATTCAAAAATTGTTTTATTGATACGTAAGTTTATTTTGTTTAATAGGTTTATTGGGTTTCTCTCCACTCGTTCTCAATCATTCTATTCGTTTCGATCCAATTTTTATTTTATCTTTATTATTGATACTCGTACTCAGACAAATAATTAGTCAGTTTGTGTTACTTCTTACATTGCAGTCGTATTTTATATGTTCTTAATTTAAATAGTGTTAAATAATGCTCAAAATAAAATTATTTACTTTATGTGACTATGTAAACAAAGTCAGAAAAGACATGTTTATAACTGATAGAACCATTTTACTCAGTGAAATTTGTAATATTAAAGTCGCTACTAAAAAAAAATTTCCCATTCAGCAACTTACATATTTCAAGAGAAAAACATATTAATGAAAAACCACTATTATATCATCACCACAACAGTCAATTTTTCAAATTTCAGTTTTTTTTTTAATAAAATAATAATTATACATTATTTATAAATAAAAAATTATAAACCATTTTTGCGGTAAATTGTATTTTCACTATTTTTTAGAATATACTTATATGGTTTTAAAGGCATTTAAATCTAGGCCTTAATATTAATATATTAGAATTTATCTATGTATAAGCTCTGAACTCATTCCTGTTATTCAAGAGAGATTGAACCATTTATGTACAATTCCAATAATTAATCAACAACCAAAAAATATGTTATAAATTCATAACAGTCATAACCAATAACTATAATATTATAAATATTATACATCACCAAGCGCTGTTTACAAATTATACTAACCTCTGTGACTAATGACTATGATTCTATAGAATCCACTGGGATATAATACAAATATTTACCTATATGCAATATTAATTTGTATTATTATTTATAATTAATAACCTAAATCTATATAGGTAATAATAATATATTAATATATATTATCTATCATATAATATTTTAATTTAGGTATTTACTTACGCTGCATACTAATATTTGTAATATTACTACAATAATACACTTAGGCAGTGGTTAAACAATCAATATATATAATATAGAAATACTTTAAAAAAATTATGTGTAGACAGTGTTGGACAGGACACTGTAAATGTTTACTTTATAATTATTTAACAACTCAGCACTTGGAATATTTTTTATTTATGTTGATTTAAAATTTGAAAGAAGCAAAACGCTTTATATTTGTTCTAATACTTGAGCATTATACTTGTAACCTTTAAATACCTATTAAATGCTAGTTAAAAAAATTAATTTATGTAATAGACACTCAACTTTTATAAAATATACTTATAGTTTATAATAATTATATTACCAAGCTTTGCCTATTACAAAAAATGAGTATGCCTTTTGGTATATACTAGATCTTATTAGTAAATATTTTATAATTTTAATTTTTGATGGGTGAAAGAGCAATGAGTGATTGACCTTCCATGAGCATAATGAAATTAAGATAATCAAATTTGTATGAGTAAATATTTTTAATACTTTTCAATAGATACCAAAACTTAAACATTAATATTTTGTTTTAAATCAAACATGAATCATGAGTTACAATATATTTTTGTAATTTATATATACAACCTCTGATTTGCCCTTTTTCATGAATATCCATTTTAAAATACTTGCTTATACACATTGAAATGAAAAAAAAGGGTAAAATTTGATATTTCATATGAAAACAGAACAATAGTTAATATTATTATACAAACGTTTTATAAGACATAATATTTTGCTAAGTATTGAAAATGCATGCTACGCTTAAAATGTTTTTGTAGACCTCAAATAAAGATTTGCTCGTGAGGTCTTCAATCCTGCGTTATGTAGCAATTATTTGTTACTATCCTTAGACAAGCACTGACTTGAAGAAAAAAATTGATGTGAACAAAATATTGGGTATTATATTTTATAAGCAACAATAGAATAATAGTAAAACTATAAACAAATGGCATATATTTCAACAATGAAAACTTTTTTAAAAAAAAATAACAAGAATCTTAAAGAAATATTCTAAATAATTTGTATTTTTAAATTACTAGTTAACTGTAAAAACTGAAAATACAATACATATTATGTCATAGTAAATAATTTTTATAGAGTTTGAAATCTCATTTATAATCATTATAAAAATATGTACGAATAATATTTTAATCTTTTAGTTATAAATAAAATAAGTACATGTGTAAAAATGTTTCCTTTAACTGTTATTCATTGGTTATAAAAATTTTACAAATAAAATAAGTTCTTTTGTTTAAATTATTAATTTATACTTTAAATTGTTGTTAACATACATTAGAGTAACTAAAATAATGATTGTTAATACAATTTAGTATATTGATTAGTTGACCACATAAACAGTTAATTTTAATTGGATCAATTGTCAATTAATTATTTTTTTAGAATGAATTTTGATTTAGAATAAATTATACTCTCGTAATATTTTTATAGAACAACTTAATTCTTACTATAAATTAATATTTTGAGTGTAATCATAATCTATAGTGGGTATAACTGATTGAACAAATTTCAAAAATATAATTAAGTACATGTGTACTCCTAAGTCTTTTCCACCATCGGTCACCATTTGGATTAACTTTTTCATAATATCCGCATGCCTGTAAATATTTAAAAATAATTAATTAGATACTAAACAACTTTATATTAATTAAAAATATAATAATAATATTTAAATGATATATATATTATAACATTAACTGTTATTTTAAGCATTGGCATATCTACAAATTAAAGAAAATAGTGGGTGTTTAACGAACTTGGGTTCAATAGCACAGTGTATCAATTACCTAAATTTGAAGAAGTAATATCAGTAAAATTAACAATTCTCTAATTAATATTATTATTTATTCATGAAATCTAATTTTAATAGGCCGTAGGAACAAATAAATTAAAATGTATCTACTTGAAGTGTGAGAAAACATCATTCTATGTATATATTTAATTCAATGGAATTTAAAAAAGGCCACTAACAAGGGGTATCCATAAATAGAAGTTTCACTGTATTATGTTATACTATTGGAAGTGAAACAATATGTTAATGTCAGATAAGAGTATTTTTTTTTTTTATCATTTTATGAATATTATCTTACTTTTATTGGTATCTATCATTATATTTTATCTAATCATTAATAGTGATTCATATAACATTGTAATACCATCTATACCTAACATGAGCCATGGACTAAGATAGAGAGGACTGGAAACGAAATGGTGTGCGGGTGATGGAGAGCCAAACCGCAATTACCTTGGTACCTCTACACTTCCCTGTCCAAAATTGGTACATAGCTAACATGCACGGTATCTATATCATCATTCAATATGCTATCCAGCCACTAGGTAGCGTTAAAACCAGCAGTATACTACTAAGGCATTTTGGGTCCGTTAAAATTTGCTCGTTTCCACTCCCTCTATCATAGTCTGAGACAAACATAATAAAAATAAAAAAATATTATTGTTTAGTCTTATCAAATAATAGATAGACTATAATTAAAATTTTTTTTTTTATTTACCATTAATTTTTATTTCATTGATACATTCAGATCACACAACAAACAAATGAAATTAAAAATAAAACTGTTTTAAAATTTGAGAATATAAAAGGTTTTATTTATTTTATATTATGATATATAAAATGTTGGTATATTATAGTTAGGTAATGTATAAATTGTGTACTTAAAATAGACATTTATGTATAAATATAAACATGACCTTATAATTTATTTTTTAAGTTTTTCCAGATTGTGGTATGTAATCCTCCATTAGAAAATATTTGGACAAGGTAGTTTCTTAAAAATACTACCAAAATAGTTATTATATAAAAAGGAAAATACCAACAAATTGTTTATAAGATAATTTATTTTTAAATTCTGAACAGAGAGATATCTGATTTTTATTTTAGTAAATTATAGGTGTGTCCTGATTTTTATAATACCAATTGTCAATAATTGTTAACAAAAATATTTTTGATAAATGTGAAATTATAATTATTGCTCATAAATGTTTTTACAACAAATTGTTTAATAAACAAATAAATAAAATAAAATAATATCTTAATTATTGCAAATTAAATAATTTATATTGGCAGTTTTTAAGTTTAATTTTGTTTATAATATAATATAATATTAACTGTATTTATCAAAGTTATTTATAAAAGACAATGAAATAAAAAAAGTTCTGTTCAATACCTATTAATCATTTTTATCATTAATTAATTTAAAAATATATATATATCAAGAATTGATTTAAATATTTATACATAATTAATGATAATAAATACATTTTAATTTAACAGTTAAATTGTTGTGCCACCACATCTAAAAAACTTCAGTGCCACTGGATAATATAGCTATAAACTCGGCTTTATTAAAAATGTACTTACTTGCAGGGATGTATTGAAGCCATAGAAGGACCTGGAACATGTGGGTGTGATTCCATAGTAACAGTTTTCTTTGCATAATCTTGACTCACATCTTCATACATTTCTTCAACATTTAATGGTTTTTGATTCTAGGATTTATAAATAATTATTATTTTCATTTCATAAAAAGAAAATATAGCTTTATAATTTGATATTGAATGTTTAAATGCTGAATAATATATACAAATAAATTACAGAATTTTTTTAATGTAAGCACAACAATGTACCACCAAATTATTAAAACTTGAGACAATATTACCATTATGTAAGATAAAATTGTGTTGCAACTGACATTCTTTTAATCATAATATGAACCTTATAATATAAAATGTATAAAAGTAACTAGAATGACTGTGTCAACAAAAATGTGATTGAACAAAATATAATTAGGCTAAGTTTATTTTTAGAAATTATTTCAGAAAAATACAAACATTTTACACACAAAATTAAAAAAGTTTAAAATTGAAAACTACTCAAAATTTTGTTTCAAATATAATATAATAACATTTAAAACACTTACTTCATTATAACCATAAAGCCATAGCCTTGGTGTTTGGTAGAATTTGTCATAAGTAATATGTAAGTCATATGTACGGGTTTTTAATATATCATCAACAGAAGAGCTAGATAACTTTTTTTCTTTTGTATGTTCCGGATAAATAGTTACCTTAAAAAAATAATACAATAGAAAATTTAACTTCATATACATTTTTTTTTTAATTGTATAATAGCTTAGTAATGTACTAAAGTAAAAAAAACAAAGGAATAACAATATGCTGTAATTTTCTAATTTAATTATAGCCCATAGTTTAATAAAAAAAATAAATACTAGAATATTAAAAATCATTTTTTACTCAAGAGATATTTTCAATTAATTATTTAAATTTATTAGCAAATAATAATTAATATAAATATTTTAATTAACCTAATTATTTCATTATACATAGTTAAAAAAATAATAGAATAATAATTTATTGATACAATTATACATAAGTCATTATTATTTTTGATATTTATTTATTACAATATACAAGGTTATTCTTTAATAGAACATACTAATTATTTTATAAACTATTTAACATTTTTGTAAATATTTTACCATTTTTTAATGTTTTTATTCTTTTAGGTTGTTACTATTTATAATGATATATATTTTTAATTCTGTATTTCAAAGCAGAATATTATTTGAAATACTTTGATATATAAAAATTAAATTTTAGACAACTAGTTAATAAGTTAAACTCCAGTTAAAATATTCAAATTTAAGATTTAAATTTAGAACATTTTACAGGGTATCCCTGTGCCACTATTTATATATTCTTAAAATATTTATAACTAATAAAATACTAAGTCAAAATTTAATTTTTATATACCTAAGCACTATAAAATATATTTGTTTGGGAATAAGGATTTAAAAATATATATTGTTATCATACAAAATGTGATAAAATAGTAAATTTTTTAAAAAATCTTGTTTTATAATAACCTAAAATCTATAATTATGAAAAACTTAAATATTTTCAAAAACATTAAATAGTTTTTAAAAAAATCAGTGTTCTTAAATAAAAGAATCAACCGGTAGTATATCTATTATCACAAAGTAGGTATATATTTTTATTTTAATCTATAAATATTTGCTATAAGTTTTATTTTATAAATATTTTAATAAAACTTAGATTCAAATCTCCATCAATTATTTTCATTTATGTAAATAAACTAACCGAATCGTCATCTTCAAGCAAGCCGCTTTCAACAAATGCATCCATATCAACAGCGTCACCTTCTTCCTCATCATCGTCATCATCAACCGCACAACAATTTTGATTATCTACTTTAATATTTCTTATAATTGAGTTGTCATTGATTGCACTATTTAAAACATGATTATCCTCGTTAAGACTTGTTACATTTAAACTGTTCGGGTTTCCCTACAAACATTTAAATATTAAAATTATGACGTAGAACATTTATTTAATAAAATACAAATGTTTACATCTTATATTTAAGTGGATAATTAATTAAACCATATCTATGAACTATATAAATAATATAAAATAATTTTGTAAATACTTTTTTGTGATAATAATAACTCACTTGCAATGATATAAAATGTCTATTGTCATTATCTATTGTTTCAGGTATTCATTATTTATAATTAACTTTAGATAAGAATTTTAGATGGAATTTGTAAGTAAATAGTTTTGTATTGGGCTTTTATATTTTGAGTTATAGTTTTTATAAATTACACAAGTGGTAAGTATGTAAATTATTAGAACAGTATATTTAGCATTATATGATAATTATATATTAACTGATTTGGACTGGGGGACCATCTTGTTACTAATATTTTGAAATTATTAACAAATTAAAAGACAAATAGTAAGAATATATATACAGAAACCTGCTTTCAAAGTATTAAATAGTCAAACATTATAAATGTTTAATATATTTCTAGTGAACTTATTATTATTATTCAGAAAAATTGTTATTTTATGGATAATATAAAATACTTAATAATTGGATAGATATAAATACAATTTTAATTAAAAGAAAAAACTTAGTATATGTTGTTAAGAGAATGTTAGCTGCATGTTTAATTTCTTCCCATGGTCTATTCACGACATTGATGAGACACATAATTTCAAAATAATTTTATTTATGTTTTTGAGTTATCATAGAGTAAAATCACCCATTAAAATAACTATAGAGACTAACATGTTTAACTAACATGTTGATTTGTCTAAATACAGTATGAAAATAATTTGATATCCATATGTTTTTTCTGTTATTTATTTGTCATTATTAGTAATATATCAAATTTATTTTTTATATTATCTCTTTTACCAGTTAATATTTAAGTAAATTGTAACTCTCGATTTTCCAACACAAGCTTAGCGTACAGAATATATACTTTGGCTATTAACAGAACATGACGTAGGCCAATATAAATTGGGTCTTCTTTGAATTCTTCTGTATAGTAGAACCAGTTTTGATAGCAAGCTACCGCATAGGGAAGCACAGAATTAGTGAAAGAACTTGCTAAACTGAACATAAGTAATTCATTATGATAAATATGAAATAATATGTATTTATGAATCGTCCGATAAATTGTTTTAATATTTTTATGTATTGCTAAAAAGTAAGATAGTGACTTTAATTCTTATGCTTATTAAAATGTACATGTCTTTGTTGGCATTAATCTTATATTAGTTTTGTTATAACTTTATAAGTATTTTACTTAAAACTATAGCTTAATTAAATTGTCTAAAAATTAATTTAAATGTATTTTAGTTTCTTGGATTTTTTATGTACACAGATGAAATATTTTGTGAAGATTTTCTAAAATATAACTTATATTTTCTAAAAATAAATCATTAAAACAAAATTTTCTTATTCTTATAACTAAACATATTATTAATTGTTATTAATATCTTAAATTAGTTAATAAATTAATAATAGATAATATACCAAAATTACCAAAATTTCAGATTATATTCAAAATATAACTCAAAACAAATTAGTTTTGTGATAACAAGTTTTAATGTTGAATTTGTATATATTTTAATGTTATATTCTTTCTGTTTTAAAAGCACAATATTTTTACCAAATAAAGACATTTTTGTGATAATTATTTTATATTCTTAGTATTACTTTAATGTTTTGTCAAAAAAATGTATTAACTAATTTGAATGATTATAATGGCATTATTTCTTAATTCCACGATAGAAATATTTCATCTTATCTTTTAACATTTGTATGATTTAAGTTGTTGATATTTTTAATTTCACAAAATTACCTTTAATATATTTAATATTAAATTCCTTTAGACTTACACAAAATTCTTTTAAAAATAATTTACTTAAAACAATATGAGTGGTATACTTTAAAAAAAAATCACAAATATTTTAAGAACACTTAAGTTGGATGTTATATAGTATCAAAATAATAATGGTTTATAATATTTAGCAATTTACATCTAAAAAAATCTGTTTTTAATAATAATTTATAATAAACAAAACATTTTGAATTCTATAAGTATAGTAATTAGAAAACAAAAAAATTGAATTTAAACTGCTAATTAAAATTGTATTTTTATGTACATTTTTTTATAAAAGAAGAAATATGAACAATAACTAAAAAATGATATGTTAGTTAATCTGTAACTAAACCTCAACTAATAATACAATTAATTATGTAATAAATGATGCACTGGTTAAATATGATTTGTTCTACTAATATTACTATATTTTGAAGTTTTTATAGGGCTTTAAAAATGTCTGAAAATAAAGATAAATTTATATTGTTTGTAATTGAAAAAGTTGGAAAAGAATATATGGTACTTTTGTGTTATCTCAACTACCTTGAGTGCACAACCGTGTTATCTCAACTACCAAAATTTATTAAATAATAAAAAAAGTATACATTTGTATTAAATTATTGACGTTTAATCATTTAGTTAATAACAGTAATAATTCCAAAATGAAATCTATTCTGAAACATGATAAAATGTAATCAAATAAAAATTTAGATGACATCTAAAAATTTGTAAAGAACAAAATGTTTTTATTTATTCAACTCAACTCAACAATGTTAATAAAATATACAATTTAAACTTATAGTATATATAACATATAACAGCTGATTATAATAATATAAAACATTTAGTTAATAATTTTGTTGAAGAGGAAAGCAGGTTTTAAGATCCATTAAAATTGTATTAAATGGTGGATCGTTTGAAAGGTTTTGTCACCAAACAAATTCAATCAGGTATGAATATAATAAATTGTACATCGAAAACAAAATTAAATTGTACATTACGATGATACAGATTACAACGCAAGAATATACATTTATAAATAAATTTCCATACGGAGGTAGTCTTGGAAATATTTGGGTAGTCGAAATAGTACTGAATATACATTCGTATACACATACATTAGAATTTACACTATAGTGACAGAATTACTGATCTATAGAACTTAAATGAGTTGTCTAATATCCTAACGGTAAATTTTCTTCAATTTAACATATAATATTTATATTGTAAATATTCATAAATAATTATAAAGAGTCAGTTATAATATGAAAATAATATAAGAAAAAGTATTTTGCTAATGATAACAGTTTTTGTGACAAATATTGCTATTGATGACAGTTAAAAGTAAAAACATTCATCACAACTATGTGTTTTTAAATATATTTCTAAATAACAGTCTACTAATTTTAATAAAGAATTAGTCTTACATACTTCTAATGATATTTCAGATATTTTTTCACTCAAAGGTGATAGTGCAGGATCAAAATGATGTGTCTCAACCCATCCTTCATTTCCTTCTTCGGATTCCACAATATTCTCTTGAACTTCACAGTTCTCGATCTAAAAAATAAAAATTAATAATAATATAGTAATAAAATACTAAATGTAAATAATATATCATCAAATGTTTCATTTATATAGTATTTAATTATTTACTTGTTTACATCGGCGTAGACATGGAACATTTCTTGTGATTAAGTATTGTTTATTTTTTGGTAAATATGATTTAGTCTTGCACTCGTCACCACAAGCCCATTCCCATGTTGGACATGTATGAACCAAGTGATCACCAGCAATAACAAACTCATTTGGTGTCACTACACCAGTTTCTTTAAATTTTGATTCCTATTAAATACACTGATCCATTTATAACATAATAATACATCCAACAGTCATTGTCATAATGCGTCTTAAATACTGATACTATTATTAATTTCACAGTAAACACCCAGCCAAAGCGGAATCAATAAATATTTAATTTACCTTCTAATAAAGTTATTCATTTACTACAGAAAATGTGAACACAAAAGTTGAAGTTTGAAGCCAAATTTTGTTTGATTAAAAGAGTTTTTTTTAAGTACGTCACAACTTTTATATTTGCACGAAAAAATAATACATACCTTTAAAACAGGAGTCAAAAATCCAGCGAAACCTAACGCAGTGCCCTTCACACTATTAATAACGTTTTGCATGATAATTTTGATGTAGGTACTATTTTAAATTGGATGATTGGTTGTACTTAGGTAGATACTGATCATGAGACCACAATTAATTCGTTGTATTTGCGTCGCCGAAAATAATTACTAAGGTTTTCGGGTTGCTGGTACGCAAGTTATTTAAATTAAATGGCAAAAAATTAACAGAAACGAACAACTCGAAACAATCTATACGAAAACGCGTGATATTATTGTTCGACAATACAGTAGCGAGTCAGCAGAACCTTTGCATTTACGTAAATACGTATTACGTAATAATTATTAAAGGTAGATGCGAAACAACATAAGAAATTAAGAAAATATAGCAAGAACTTTTGTAATGTAATTTGTAAATAAATGATATCATGCATGTGTATAGGTGCGTGTGTGTATGTGTGTATGGTGATAATTGATAAGAAAAATATATTTCAAACACGTTTTTGCGATTCAACGACCCTGAAACAGAAAAATGATAATCATTATAATTAATATACTCAATACTCAATGATAACATTATAGAATCTATTTCTATAATATCTATGTATTTTATATTTACCATGAAGATTGAACCACAAAATGGATTAAAATTTAAAATTAAATATTAATCTGTTCTTTGATTGAACCATAATATCATCGTGAATCATGAGTTGTCACTTGTTCCCGATTTCCATAAAAATTCGTGCATACTACTATATATTAGATAGTAGAATAAATACATTAAAATATGTAAGAAACATGGAATATCACTATTTACTACTGAACGTGAAGTTCGTTATACTATTGCCTATTGGTGGGGCCTGTAAGTGAACGCACTAAAAACTAATTAATATCGAAATATTCATGCACTTTACGTCTTTTACGCTTAAAAACTGATAATTGCGTAAAAATATGCCTTTAAATTATTATTTATATTTATTATTATAAATTTTATTTTTATTTGTTTGACCGATAAATCAAAATATTATTTTATTATATATTTAATAGAAACAAAATTATAAAATAATATAAATTATTAAATGACAATGTTTTTCAGGCACTACACTGTCAAACACAACTATAAATAAATTTTATAATTTATTAATTTTTTAAAATTTTTTTTTTTGAAGTAATATATTTTAACAATTGTCAATTACATAGTTTTTGACTCTAATACGCAGTAAACAACAAAAATTTGGAAAATAATATATGTGAATAAGTAAAAAATTGTTTGCAAAATTTTGGAATTGGATTTTTTTAGATATAATATTTATGTTTGTAGTTGTCAACTGATTTAATAATATTTTGGTCCAATAAAAATATACAAATGTTTAATAATATTAGCCTTAGTTATGAGTAGGGCTAAAAATTTGTAACATTTTGCATTTACATTTTTTTTCATAGCACTCCAAGACAGCTCATCAAAAACAAAATCCGAATATCACAAAGTTCAAATACACATTTTTTTTATTTTCATAATATTATATTTGTGAATAATTGCATCTTTTGTACTTTTTTCAGTGTTTTAGCTTTTTTATTTAGTTTTTGTTAATTAAATGCATATTTGATAAATTTAAAACATTTACATATATATTTATATATACTACTACTACTACTACTACTACTACTACTACTACTACTACTACTACTACTACTACTACTACTACTACTACTACTACTACTACTACTACTAGCCTTTATTTTTATTTAAAACGTTATATTTTTAATTGTAGCTACAATATTTATAGACTCTGTTAACACTTGATGTTTCAAGCTTAGTTATTGGAACTGAAAGACTACTAAAGTTTGATTTAATGTATATTAATTTATTCTTTAAAGTACCTTCACTAAGTAATTGTTGACATTTTGCATTTGAAATTGCATCTCCTTTATCAAATTGGTCAAATTGGTTTTGTCAGCGACTTTCACCTCACATATTTTACAAAATAAAATTTGACCATCTGTAGAAAACACATCACTACCATATCTCTTACGTATCCACGAAGTCGGTCAAAACATGACATTTTTACTTTAGGTATTTCAATTTTAATCTTTTTTTCGTTTATACAAATATAAATAATGTACGTAAAATATAGAACATGTGAATGCACCTGCAATAAGTACCTTCGACGTAATACGCAACACAACTAAAAGCGTCCGACAATCGGCCACGCGCACCACCGATATAATATTATCGCTCGACAAGAAAATACTCCGATAAAAGTGTAGTTGTATGCAATAAAATCGGATAATTTTAATTTTAATCAGATAAAATTGGATGGTGTAACATAAAGATTGTCTAATTTAAAACCGGATTACCTGTTGTTAAATAAGTTAAAATAGTTCAAAATGAAAATAATTTATATTACGTAGTACTATACTACTAATTATTACTTATATTTCAATGAGGTAAATTTTTTTAGTCATAATACGACAAATACGTCAAAAATGACCTAAAAAATTAAAAAATGCATTAAAAAGTTAAAAATGCCTAAAAAAATTGTTGTGGTTAGAACGCAAAGTACTTAAAACATATTTGTAGCTTGGAAAGAATCGCGTAAGATATCCCAAAAAAAGATGCAAATGCATTGAAATCCGAGCCCTACTACTCAGTATATAGGTAGTCTACGTTATAAGTAAGAACAAAAACTGAAAAGAATTTTAATTTTATAAAATACTTCTGATAGACAGAAAAATAAAAAGAAGCATTAATCATTTTTATGTATTTTTGAAAGAGGTTATTGTATAAATTAATTAGACAGGTTAATTCATACCTTTGTAAAATATGAATTCTAAATAATATTAGATTAAAATTTAATTTAGTGGCTAATAATAATATGATATATTGTTTATTCTAAGTTGAATGCTTACAATTTTAAACCATGATATATATTTTGATATATTATAAACAAGAAACATGTTATTTTTTAGTGATACAAAATCATTTATTTATTTTAATGTGTGGTATTTACAATATTTAGTTATCAGAAAATATTATAAATAAATATATAATAAAATACATTTTAAATAACTATAACAATTACCTAACAATAATATTCTGAAACAACAGAAATTTAATATGGCTAATCAACTTCAAGAATTAAGTGGCATGGATAAAATGATTATTTTACAAATATTCTCAGGTTAATACATTAAATTATAAATCATATTACAAGTATAGCAAATTTAATTGTATATTATTGTTTCTTGAGTTTAATTAACTATTATTACTATAAATAAAATATCTAAAGATTAGAGAAATGATTAAATTCATCAAACTATTTATAAAAGTAATTAAAAAAAAATAAAACTAAAATATTTGCAAGTAAGAAATTTTATGATTTTGTTGCTATAGAAACTTCGAACTCTAAAATATGATAATGTACATTTTCTAAGAACTTTTAAAAGTAATTTTGTAATATGGCATAACTATAAAACTAATTACATTTAGTTTCATCTAAAAATATATTATTACATCACTGTTGAGTGTTAATTAATAAATAATAAATAAAAATATTTAATTTATTTGGATTCTGTGATCATTAAACATTCATTGACATTTAAATTTAAAAAAAGTAAATTTTTTAAGTAAAAAAATATATAATATATAATTTTGAATACAATTTTTTTAACATTTTAAGCATTTTTTTATTTTAGTATAAATACTGAAAATGTATAGTCAATAAACTATATTCACCACTAAAACTTTTCTAATTTTAAAAATATGTAGAACATTTTACTTTTTAGCTTATGGGTTCGGTTTGATCAGAGGATCTATTGAAATACATGCAACATTTATGAACCAAAAAATTGTAACACCTAAAATTCCAGTATACCAAAATGAATTGAAAATTACCTCAGACATTATATGGTACATGGATAATGCTAGATTAAAAAAGTAAAAATGAAAAGTGTTATTTGTATTTATTATACTAATGGTTAGTATTGTAAATTATTTTATATTATTTGAGATCAAAAATGTCTAATACATCTATAAGAGTTGAGTGCTTTCATGTTCCAATAAACAAAACTAGTTCAAATGAAAAGCTTGGTTATCTTTTATTAAAAGTAAAAGGAGCACAGACTATTAATCCAACATCCAATGACCGTGTAAGTAATACATACCTATTTCAGATTTTCATACATAAACATAATATATTATTTAATAATTTATAATTTTTGAACACCAACACCTAGTTTTAAATTTAATTTCAAATTTCAAAATTTTAGATAGAAATCAAACCATATAAATTAATAGGATCAAAAACTGGTAGTTATGAACTTAATTTATCATTGCGAATTGAAGATTTCAATGATAAAGCTACAAAAAAATCACCTGAAAAAATTCAGAATTCAAAATTAAAAAATCAGAACGATTTGAAAAAAGGTAAACTGTTGAATAGGTTATCTATTTATTTTCATATAATATATTGGTCAAGGATTATTGTAATTTAATAAAATCATTATTAATGTTACTAATGTTACATTAATAACATTACTGGTTACTGTGACTATAACCAATGAATGATAAATGCTTATTTAAATTTAATATTTAAACATTAATTACACTTAAAAAACAGTTAAAATTTAAAACCTAAGTTATAAGTTATTACTTACAAATATAATAATTGATTTTTTTCAGTGTTGATATGATAAGTATTATCATGTCTTAAAGTATTTTTATTTTCAGTAGAGGAAAATAAACATATTGAAGAAAATATTGAAATAATTTTACCAAAATCTGACAAAAATAGTATGTTAGGACACATAGAATGTTTACCAGAAAAGAATAAACCTCAGTAAGTTAAAATTATAAAATTTTTATATTAATTGAATTATATTGTATATTTGTATAAATCGTGTAAGATTATTCATTAAACATCAATTATACTTTGCATTAGACATGTATTCACTTTTGATGTTCAACAAAAATTAATTGAAGAATTAGAAAATTGGAAAGACAAACAAATGATATTATTTAATGAAAAAGTTATTATTTTATTGACACTGTTGATTTATTTATATTAAAATTTATTTAATTATGTTTATACAGATGAAAATAAAAGAAGAACAATTGTTAAAAGATCTAAATGATAAATGGTCAGATGATAGAAAACATACAGAAGAAAAACTAACTTGTACTATGTCTAAATGTAAAGAATTAGCCAAAAATTTGGACAAAATGTCTGATATGTTAAAAGAAAGAGATGCTATAGTTACAGCTAAAGAGCTTGAAGTATGATAATACATTTTGTATTTTTTTATAAATTTTTTTCCTATTAAAATAAAATATATTGAGGTTTTATAGTTAACCAGTCAAAAAGATAGAATGGATAATAAATACATTGGTTTAATTCAAAATATGCAGTCTTCCAATGCACAAACAATTAATGAAATGAGTAATAAAATTTTTGAATTAGAAACTCAATTGCATAGATCAGAAAAACTTAATATTTTATTAAGACAAGAGAATGAAGTACTAAAATATGATATCAATACCAATTGTGGCTTACAAGTAAAAGAATTAGAGAAAAAAATTGTAAGTAATTCAAACTTTTATTCATTTTAGAAATGTTATAAGTCTTTAAATATCAAATAAATATTCTTTTTAGTCAAATTTAGAGTGTAAAATTGAAGAAGCCAATAAGTCTTGTATGTTCTTTAAAGAGCGGTGGATAGGATCTATTAGAAAACTTAACCAATTGTATATCAAATTTCATGAAACTAAAACCAATAGAAATTTACTCAACAATAAACAAAAGTAAAAATTATTATAATATTTTATAAATTCAAAAAAAAATATAGTTTTGATATTTTCTAAATTAAAGACTTGATAAACCTGTATTTTTTAAGTTATAACTTATATTTTATTTTAGTTTTCATATAAATATAAATATAGTATATTATTTTGTTTTTTTTTTAATGTTTTTTTAGTATTCTAAACATAGCGACTAACCAATTAGAAGAACGAAATCAAGATGAATTCAAATTAAAAACAATCTTAAATGATTTAAGTAAATTACGAGAAGAAATGATCAATACTAATTATTTGGACTTATGAAAAACTTATATTGTAAAACCATTAACGCACAATTGAATACCAATTATATTGTTTATGAAAAACATGTTAAGTTACAAAGTTTTTTTATTTTTTTTAAATAAAAATTTAAAATTTAAATAAAATTTGTTATATTTTTATATTTCTGATTTAAACTATGTGTAATATTTTATTTTTAATTAAGGATAACTATTATTTTTATTTAGTTAAAACAAATTTTTTTTTAATTAGAATATGTTGTAGAGGTCATTTCACTTAAGACCTGTACTCCATTCTATGCATCTCTCCATTGGTCATCTTTTTTATTTCTATTCTAATCAATCTAGTTAAAACTTTCAATGTTCATGTAAAAAAAAAACTATTTATTACAAAAATGTATGATATTTTTTGAAACGGCTGATACAAAATAAGCAAAATTACTTTCTTTTTTTACTATTTAAAAACATAAATCTGTTATTAAATTTCTTCTATAAGCATGTCCTACTCATTATCGATCATATGGAAAAAAGTAAAAAAACAAAAATTAGTATAATTTGATGTATAGAATAAACGTGGAATAATACATAGAAACAGTGGCATATTTATGCAAGGACAAATGTGACAATTGCACTGGGCCCACTCAAAAGAGTGACTCACTGACTTCAGGCATATAAAATTAATTGCACACCCTTTGATGATACTTTGAGAAAATAAAATAGATATGCATTTTATTTGGATATTTTGGTGGATTATAAAGTATAATGGCTTTTTTCTGAAAATGAAAGCTGAAATCAAATTTGACATGAAACATTAAGTTTGATATATAAGTGTGATAAATAATAATCAAAATACTAATTTTTATTTAAAAATAAAAGTCTACTTTTTAATTTGTATACTTACTTGAATACATATTAAACATTAATTAGACACATTTAAAGTAATAAGTGTTCTTGTATATTAAATAATCATATTTTTGACAATAAAATGTTATTCTATGGTCCAATTATTCATTTATAAACAGCTAATTACATACAACATTAATTTAAAAATAAATTATGCATACATTTTATTTTGGTATTGAAGAAAATAGAAATGGACAATTTGGAGCCCACAATTGTAAATTGTACTGGGCCCATGAATTGGTAAATCAGACGCTGCATAGAAATGTAAAGGATTATTTTATATTGTCTGCGAGTAAAAATTACAATAATAAAAATAAATAATAGGTATAAAGTATAACCAATAATTTTATTTAATATTATAAAACATTACAACTAAATAGGAGCCACCATAACAAAAATTAATTTTCATACCTATTTTAAAATAATTTAAAGTTTTTAATTTTCACAACGTATATTAAAAATTAATTTTTCATTACAAGTATGTGTGTTTATCAACACATTTATCAAAATAAAATTTGTTCAAATGTGTGTCGTACAAAAATAATAAATATCTAATGCTTAACTATATTATAAGTATAAATAAATAATATTTATATAATGTTAGAATTATTGTGGATTGTTATACAAAACTATATAATGCGTTTTTTATATAGGTACCTACATGGTATATGTGTATAGTGTATATTATATATTCTATACAATAATAATATATATTTGTGTTAAGAGGACGCTACACTCACAGATTTTTATATAGTTAGTATAGAAGTTTGTGGCTACACACGGTTGTTCTCTCTGTGTTACAAGAACATGGCAAACATGGTAAATCTAGGCTCAGCAGTTCGGCTTTAACATTAGAATTTAGAGTAAATTGATCTGTTGGCTGTAATGAAACTTAATGGTAAAAAATTTATCTGTTCATACATAGATTTTTAACGATAATTCCAATTTTAACAATCGATGAGTTATGAGAATTTTTAAACTGCAGTATTTAATACAAGCAAAATCAATAAAAAAAAATAAATATATTTTAATAAAAACCTATATAGGTAAAAACATTGATAAAGTTTTATAATCGTACCTTTAAGTCGTGTAAATACATATTTTAATAAGACTACAATTCAAATATATTCGTAGTTTGTACTGTCGAGTAAATACTAAATAGTTATAACTCATAAATTTATTTTGGATTTCATACTATTACTACAGCTGCAGAATAGCACTATATTCTGAATACCGTAACCGTATATTTGCAAATCAGATACAGATTACTGAATACTGATTTATGATCTCGCGGACATGGTATAATGTAAAAAATAAAATTGCTTATTGATTTAATAGTGTGATTTGTTTGAATGATGTACTTTGTGTACGTAAATTAGACGCATGTACTCGCGTATGAAACATTGAAACGAGAATCTTAGTTAATGTCATATTAATATACTAAATTAAATATACATATCTAAAATATGTAAATTCAATTTAGTTGCCAGTGATAATGTTCATTGAAGTCAAACACAGATAATACTATTTCTCTCCCATGGTATATTGATAAAAACCACGATTTAACATAGTATCTTAAATCGTGATAAAAAGCGTTCATTTTAGAGTGATAAAGAATTAAATTTAACAGCGACTGCCGACTATTAGTATTTGTCTGACGATTGTATTCAACGATTTAGTTTATACTATTTAGTTAATTTATCATTTTTATTGCATTTTTGACTTTCGGTTCAGTCTTGTTCTTCAGTTGCGATGGATATTGAAATGGAGGACGATGAAATAGTTAAAGAAGTAAGTGTAATCCAAGTCAACGTTGTTAAAATATGTGGTATGATAATTAATAGAATTCAAAATTGTATTCAGATACCTGTATTTTTGAGCAATGATGCAATGAAATTAATGTTGTTACACTATCCTACGAGATTGTCCAAAAACGATCAATTAGTGTCGTCTACTGTTACTCAGGTATGTCCATTTATATCAATATTTGTTTATTATCGTCACTTAACCATTCGTTATCTTCAGGATTTTTTCATGTTATAACAAAACTTTTAAATAAAAGTAAATAACAATAATATATTGTATACAATTAATTCTAGCTTAGTTAATAATTCATATTTATGTGTAAATTATCATAAAAATATAAGACACTTTTTTCCTAATTATTCTTTAATTGTCATTTCTTGATAACCACTTTCACATTTTATTTATTCAAATTAAATGATAGTATCAAATAACTATAGTGAATTATTCATTTAAATTAATTTTTAACAATATTTTAAAATAACATTTATAAGATATGTATGTGCTTGACACTACATATACAATAGCTGCAAGCTGATTCCATGCTATGAGGATCTTTTATGTTATCTGCCACCAATCACTTTTGTTTCACTATGATTGCTAGTCACTTGGGACAGTTAAATTTAAAAATATTTTTCAATTTATTATGCATACTCTCCTAGGGTAGATTGTAAGTAAAAAGTTATAAATCAATTTTTTTTTATCAGCATCTTTAGAAACGAAGAATTGGTGGGATCACTTATATATTAAATCAAGGAAAAATCGACTCAATAATAATAAGTAGCAGATAATAAAAAAGATCCTACTATTGTATACTATCATGATAAAATATAATTCAATGTGTATTAAAACTTAAATAGATGTAAGATACCAACATACAATGAAATATTGATAACACATTTGGAATTTTTTGATTATATTTTCTAATAGAAGGTTTTTTGTTCCTAGTGTGACCAGACATTTCACCTATAATCCTCCTTAGCCGAAGGAGGATTATCTTACTTTTGAAATTTAAAATTATTATTAATTAAAAAGTAAACATTTTATAATTTTATCTAATAGAAATCTGTAATTCTTAAAAAAAGTTTAAAGAATCCCTTTTTAGGACATGAAAGTAGCAAGACTATACATTTTATATAGCATAGTGGCAGGGAGTTAAAAAACTAAAGTATTTATGAATATTTTCTGTATTTATTTATGTGTTTTCTTTTTTTTATAGTGTAAATACAAATCTGAATGTGAAGAATTAGAGATATCTTATGCGCTTGACACTGATAAAAATTATGATAAAAGTCATGGGCAAGAATTGGCTGCTGAAATGGATAAAACGTCCAAAGATAAAAGCAGCTATCCAAGGTTTATATATAATCGTTTAATGTAGGGAGTCTTCAACCTGTAACCCACCAAGGTTTACAAACCATCAAGCTAATTAATGTTTTAAAAATAATGTAATAGTTTTTATTATTCTTAATTTATTAATTTTTTACTAATGAATTAAAAAAAAAAATTAACTCTCAATGCCAAAGTGTATTTAGATATGGCCCCCTGTAAAAAGGGTTGGAGACCTCTGGTTAAAAATATATAAATGTTTATTTAGACAAATATAGATTTATTTTGAAATTTTAAACTAAATTAGGAACAATTAAATAATTTACATATTATACATTTAACGTGGTTGTTTTTAACCTGATAAATTATTTTAATTCTATACTTTATTCAGAATAAGAACAGACTGGTTTATGCACCAGAAACTGAGCGTTTTACTCTCTGCCAGCTGATTCAGTAATGATTATTTTCAATTGTATGTCATTACCGATTTTGCTACTGTTTACAGTGATACACAGTTACAGAAGGTGATTGTCATGAGTAAGGGTGGAAATGTTGGGGTGGTATGTTGGGAATAGCCTTATAAAAGATAGATGCGGAAACCATGATATGTTCTTATTCTGAAAAGCATTTTCAAACCATAATAAAAACAGTAAGTGCATTATTAATATAGCGGTATGGTTGACCACTTAAGTTTTGAATCTCACAATACATCATCAAATACAACTGATATGATAATGTATACAACTGGTAAGAGTATTCATTTATGTCCACTGAAGAAAACATTGAACATGCTTCCTAAATTGTCTCATATTGATAAGATTGACCTAAAAGATGATAATAAAAAGTCTTCCTCAAACCAAAATGGTAAAATAACAACATAAATCTTAACCTATAGTATTATTCATTATTTATGTATATTTATTTGTATTAAAATTTATTATTGTTTTAGAGTCTGAAGAAGAAGAAGAAGAAAGTGAACAAATAATGGCAAAATTTAAAGATAGGCCAGGTAAAAAAAGTGAAAAGAAAAAAATGCAAGAGATGGTCAAACAAAGAGCAATGGAACCTTGGATTGATTTAAACTTTGTACCAAATGGACATTACTTCTCCAGGGTAATAACAAAAAGAATTGACCTTTTTTATATGATACCATCAATAATTATATATTAGGTTTATCAATATTTTAAAATTATTTTTTAAGAGGACATCTTTTATTATTTTTCATACTCATAACTCACTTAAAAATTAAAATATCGTAAAAAACAGATAATGTTCTTACCTAAAAGTTTGATAATAGGTCAATTTACTCTAATATTAAAACTAAAAGCACACTATTGAAACTGGTGAATAAAAATGTACTGACACTAAAATGTGTAAGACAAAGATAACACATGTGGGTGCGACATCCTCTTAATAGAGGTAAATAATTACAGTAGTCGCAACTATCTAATTAAGAATATTAAGACCCATATTAAGTAAATTCAACAGACAAAATTCTTACTGTAGAAAAATATGTTAAATTGAATTGCATAAATTTGGTTTTAATTCAATCGTGATTCTCGAAAATATTTTGTTAAACAGAAATTTGTTGTATAGAATATGTTTCACTGTATTAGTAAAATATGTTTGTAGTATTGATGGTTATTGCCGAGTTGCTAATGCTTACTGTTATGAAAATTATAATAATCTATTTGAATAGGTAGTTCTTTTGGTATCGAAAATGAAAAAGAAAATTATAGTATTTTAAATTTCTGGATTCAATAAATAGTATTTGCGAAAACGATGTAATATTTTTTTGAAGAATTTATGTAAACGGTCTATGTCCGGTAGTATTTAATTACTAATGTATCTAAATTTCATTTATTCTTATTATTTTTAATTTTTCAGGGAGAATTGAATAAGTTTTTGTTACCACGTTTAAATATAATTGATGAAAAAGATCCTAGTATATCGATAACCAAAATTGTTAAAGAAGTAAATGATGAAATTATTACTGCAATTAGAGCACGTCAATTATCTCGCAGTGAAATAAAATCATATTCTATCAAAACACAAATAAAAATATTTTTATTAAATGGTAAATTTTTTTTGTTTCTCAAATTTTACTGTTGTTAACAATTATATTAAGAGTAAGTTTTAATGTTGTTATTTTTAAAATATGGTAGAATTATTTGTCATTACTTGTTTATATTGTATAGTGCTTACTTCTGTACACTCCTTTCCTGTGCAACACCCTGCCATGGTATAACTGGATTTGGTAGTAGGTTGTTGTATGGAGATAAAGATGCACATAATTAGCATGTTTTTTTATTGGACAAAGTATTGGGTTGCCAGACACCCTGATCCAACTGCAACAGTTCCATTTTCACGTTCCTGTGATTTGTTAATTTTGTGATAGCTATTAAAGAAAAGCTATTTAAGAGAAAATATTATATTTTAATCAGATGCTCTTTCAACTTATCTTACTATAAAATGGTATCCAACTTATGCACTGAACATCATATTCAAAATTTTTACAAAAAAAATTAATCCAACACTGCTTTAAAAAAAAAAATTCATTACAATAAAAAATGTGAGTTATAGTAACCAATAATGTGTAAATTAAAATGTGTGTTTGATAAAGTTAAATTAAATGTAATGTGGAAAAATATTTACTTAGTAATGAATTAATTACAAAATATGGAAACCCTAAATGTAATCATCTGGTCATCTTGTTATTTTTTTTAATCTAAAATCCATCAAATGCTCAATTAACTAATTGGTTCTTGTTAAAAATTTAATAAAAATACCTTATTTTGTCCAGGTTATTTTTGATTTTCTTAAATTTTGAAAATAATCTATACGATAAGAAAATTTGACTTAAATATATTCGAATAAAAACTGATTCTTGTAAAATATAAAATATGTTAATATATATCATTGAAAATGAAGTTTATAATATTTTTAGCAAAAATGATATCTACAAAAATGTTGATGAATCTACTACATAAATGCGGTATGCCAACTGATGAAAGTGTTACAACAATTTTGACTCATTTAAAAGAATTAGCAGTTTTAGTCCGTGGTAATTGGACCATAAAGAGTGAACACTTATATCCAGATAATACTATATCTTCTCATTTTGGATTGAGTAATGAAATTATGCGCCTTTTAAGAGATTATATGGTGAGATATTATGTAAATATTATATTCTTCAGTTTATATTTGATTTCTATTGGTTCATATATATTATTTTTAATGTGCAAAAATTGAATTAAATATTATAATTAATGAATAACAGTGGTAATTTACCTATCTGTAGAACTTAAATTTGTATATATTTGCATTATACATGCATAATGCTCGTACAAATGATTTTTATATAATATACTTATTTTAATTCATTGAAAAATTATTAAAATATAAATTTCCTCTAAAATAATAATATTAATATTATATTATTTAATATAGCAAGGTTATGATGTTCTATTACTTTTCATATAAAAACAGCTATTTTTTAATGAAAGTCATATTATGTTTTCATGAATTTTATAAAATATAATAAGATAAACAGTTTTGTCATTGTATGAACAAAAGTATGTTACTTTTACTGTTCATTTGTAAGATATCTAAAAGTTTATTACATAAGTTACAAATAATATACTATACGGTTTATTTTAATTTAATTTTATAATTTTATGAACAATCACTCTTATCGATTCAATCAATCATATTTCATATTTGATTATGATTATATTAAGATTCTATTATTAGTGAGTAGTATTTAGTCTGCGTCTGCTTGCTAATCACACAAGATGATAGTTGTGATGTTATATGAAAAATAAAACCATTACAATTTTCTGAATACTATAGTCTAAACTATATATTTTTTAAACTTAATTTATTCTTGCTGTAGTTGCCTATACTGTTTATTGATTTATTGGTTTGTCTTGAATAACCTTTAATACATTAATATATTATATTAAATTATTAGTAAATTGTAATAATTTATTTATTCATTACTTTTAAAGATTCACTTATTGGATTCTAACCAGATTGTCAATCGTAAAAATATTGGCAAAATGTTTAATGCACCACCAGAAGAAGTTATAGATGCTTTAACCTCTGTTGCAGTACTGGATGAAAACAAAAAGTGGAAATTACTTGTTACTGACAACGATGGATTTTTAGAAACGTATGTCCAATAAATTTATCTTAGAATAATATAAAAATGTATAATTTTGACAAGTTTCAACTTGTAATACAATCAGTATCGCGATACTAGATATTAGATACTTGGATTTGGAGCATTAAGATACTAGATACTCGATACTTACATTTTAAGTATTTAGATACTTGATACATTTGAAAATATTAGACATAGCCTATGACACATAGGACTTTTTTTAAATTTTATTTATACATAATTAAGTAGGTTGTTAGGTATATATATATATATATATATATGTATGTATGTATGTATTGATAAAAACCTTAAATACTGATAAATAAATTAGTATTATTAGTCAATAATATGGTATAAATGTTAAATTATATAATATGTATAAATATAAGGTAAAGTCCCAATCAATGTGTATGTGTGGTGCGTCACAGTACACAGAAATAACTTAATGTGGCTAATAGGTTGAAAAATAATTTGGTACAAGTTGTACGGCAATTAAATTATGGATTTATAAATTTAAATTTGCTGTGCCTTTTACACATATTATAGTATTATACTAAAACATAATTGAAACAGTCACGATTGATAGATAGCGAGTAAAAATAATCTTATAAAATTAATTTTTCAAAATATCGCATTCATGTATCGAGTATTTTTTCATAAAATTATTTTATGAAATATTACTACTAAAAATTTATCCCGATACAAAATATTTGATACTTCATATAATTGTATTTAGTTTTTAACTGGTTCATTAAATTTTGTTATTTTAGTTGATGATAACTAATAACTACTGTTTTTTTCTATAATCCTAATTTAATTATTTATATGTATTTTTTTGTTTTATTAGTGTGGAAAATTATAATGAAATATGTAAAGAACAGAGTGATTGGTGGGCAACAAGAGTAAAACAAATCAATACCTGGCTTGAACAAAAACCAAAAAAAAATTTAATGTAAAATTTGTTTATAATATATACATTTTTAATTTTTTTTTTACATGTTTGTTTTATTGATTTTCACATGTCAAATATGATGATGATTTTTTTTCATTATTAGTCATCGAAACAACTTTATCAGTATTTGTCAGCGTCTTATCATTTTTTTTAATCTTAATACTATTTCATTGTTCTACACTAACAAAGTTAAATTATAATACTAATTTTTTCAGAAAATAAACATACCATTATTGAAAAGTAACTTCAGTTATACATACATGTAAAAAGTGACATTGAGCTAATTTTTTTTAGGTGTGGCAATGGACATTAATACCATGTCTACTACTCTTCTTATCTTGATTATAAAATTGTACAATTTTTTATACTTCAAAACTACTAATGCTAGGAGGTACCCCCCTTAAATTATAACCTAATAACCTAATATATACGTTCAGCAACACTGCATGTAAACATTTAGTTATTTCTGTGATTATCATAAAAATATAATATCGTAACATAATTCCAGATTTTAACATATATATTTTTTTAAGCTTAAAAACAAAAAAAAAACTGTAACAATTAACATACTCATACGTCCTGTGTCTACTTGTTTATCCATTTCTTAGATTCATCAGTAAAAATTAATTAATTTATAAATAGTGGGTTCTGATTAATTCTATGCAATGCCCATTCACAAAATTGTTAAAGCCTTTCTTCATCACCTGCATGAAATTGTTGAACAAATTTTGTTTTACATGCCTTTATTTTATTTTTTTGGAGCATTCTATGAACAGATAATTTGCTTACTCCAGCTTCCATACACCTATGACATACAGATAATTTTAGAGCTACAACTACACTTCCAAGAATGTTGATGGTATTATCAACATTTATTACACTTTGAAATCTATCTGACCATTTCGTTCATTGACATTACTTAAGAGTTAAAATTAAGTTATTAATAAAATTATGAAATCAATTAAATAACTCAATAATATTAATAATCAGCTTAAATCTGCTACTTAATGTCTATATGATGCTTAGTTTACTGTGGGAAAAAATTAATTTTTAGAAATAATATGACAGGCTTTAACACTCAAAAAATGTATTAAATATTTATTATTTGTGCAGTTATGCATAAAAAAAAAATTAAGAATAAAGTACTTGCAATATTATTATAACTTGAGGATAATGCAATTTTATCTGTTTCAAAAATCTAGACATTAATCTGTTGATAACATTAAACGATAGTTTTTTTGGATCGGGATACTCAATTTCATAGCTATAAGCAGCTTGGTATGACTCGTTGTTTCGGAAGTACCATTTAACCATATCGATGTACTCATGTACCGAGAAAGAATGAGCCATTTTTAAATGTTGAATAAAATAGGTAAAAAATAAAAAAATATATAGTTAAAGATACAGTACATACTATACGTATGACACTAATAGCAGTAATAACTATAAAGAAAGAACACAAGATAATAATTTTAATTGACAAAATTGTGATATGCGTAGGTATTATAATTATTATAAATCACATTTATAACTGTAAGATTACGTCCAATTTTGTGACTTTAGGTTCACTACATGATAACTAAAATACTATTAAAATAGGTAACCAGTTTTGCTGTTCAAAAAACGATAAGATACAGCTATTTTTATTTTTATTCAAATTAAAACTTAAATTGGGTATGTATAAAATATTGTCAGACAAAAATAGATATTTTATTATTGAAATGTGAAAATTTAGCAATTAAAAAATCTTTAAAATTTAATACAAGGTTTATTATAAGCTGTTCTTATTGTATAAAAAAATAATTAAAAATCGTTAGTCACAATTTTTGTTTATAAGCTTTTAAAGTTCATATGTTTACGAAATATGTTAAAATTGCGAAAATTTGAAGTTGAAAATTTATAAAATTTTTGTTATTTACATCTAAGGTTAGAAAACTCATTACAAGGTTCTCCATAACTTTTTCTTCAAATAATTGTAAAAAAAAACTATCGTCAATATAAAAAAATATTATGAGCGTATGAAATTAATTTTTTTACGAATTTTCGTAAAATAACGATATATTACAATTTAAATATAGGTAATAATATAATAATAATCCTACTAATTAACCTAGACTGACAAATCACTTCCGTTCACAATCGGTTTTCGTATACAATGATACCTGTCATTGGATTCAAATTTAACATATCCATTATAATGACCTCTCCATCTCTTACTATATATACAGCAGAGCGATACTTGCTCACCCCATTTTTTTAAAAATTTATTACTATGAATTGACATACAAAATACCGGTTATTAAAAATTGAAAATTTTTAACCTTTCCTAAAAGCTCCGCTAATAATTAGATATTTATAGATTTCCATAAAAAATCAGCATTCCAATGGAGATTGATTAAATTCGTATTTTGTCGCATAACTATTATTGCTATTATTCAAAAACATAATTTGCTCTAACTGGGTCAATTTTTATTCAACGATTTAAAAACATATAATCAACAAAATGGCTATCTTGAAAATTTAAAAAACTTAATTGCATAAAAAAAATTTTTTGATAATTTTTGAATTTTTGAAAAAAAAAATAGAATCTTATGCCATTCAATTAGAATTTTCATACTTATTACCAAGGTTGGAGTTATAGCACATACAATTGCATAAATATGCGCTATAATATTACCTTAAATATTACTAAATATACGCTAAAAATATGCAAAAAAAAAAGAGAGTTATTAATTTATAATTTTTTATTTACTCGAAAGAGATGATTGAATTTTTGGCGTTTTAAAATAAAGTTGCTACACGTTAAATCGATAGGTGAAAATACAATGTAACACACGAGTACGGGCACACAAGACGAACGTGGACTGTACCAAGGCCTAAGGGCGTATTTGAGGGGGGCGAAGGGGCATTCATACAGTCACTGTATAAAATGAATTGACTATACAACACATTCAAGGCTTGTTCGTTGATAATCGTTAAATATTCGCAGTAGAAATAGACAAAAAAAACCAAACAAAATCAGCAGGTAATATAAAATAGAACCAAATACCTAATACGAAATCATCGTAATATTATATTATAGGTACCTAATATATTATTTTCGGCTTATTGCCGTACGGCGTTGCTTGAGTCGTATCAGCGTAATCGATCTGTATTTACTTAATCTTTAAATTTACAATTTATTTGACAATTTGACTGACAACAATTTTAAAACACATTTATCAAAATATAATTTCATAAAATATGACTAATTTTGATTCAAAAACAAGTAAAAATGGAAAATATCTCAAAAAATACAAAAAAAGCAAAATAAAATTTATAATTTGAGTTCTTTGTGTCATGAAACATATTTTAGCTTACTCTGCTATTTCTTAAGAATCTCATAAGAAATATGCAAATGCTATAAAATCCCAACCCTACTTACAGGGTTGGGCATATCAAAGTTACATGTAACTAAATTATTTAACTCGGTTACTATTGTAACTTGTAACTAGTTATACATTTTCCTGTAACTTAATATGAAAATTACAGTTACAATTAAGTTATATTATACATAATATACATATTGAATATTTGCCACCGTGAAATAAATTATCATATTATTATATAAAAATTTTAAATACGCGCGGGACATATTTCGGACGAAGCAGACTGCAGACATTACAATACACATTTTTAATTTTATTTTAAATTCAATTTTGTGTTTTTAAATTGTATTATTATATTATAGAAATACTAAAATACTATTGACTTATATACATATATATATATTAATAATTACTATAAATATATATTACTAATTTTATATTATTATATTATTATGCTTATTGCATGCATTCACTTCATAAGAAGACTATTTACCAATTAAAATTATAATAAAACTATATTATACCACAATTTATATTCTTTATTATAATATTGAATGCGAATTTTTATATTATTCGTGCCTAATTCTATTGTATTTGTGTCATTACATAATTATATATGTATACTGTTTTGTAAATAGTTTTTTTCCGTCAACAAAGATAATAATAATAATTAAATGTTAATTTATGCATACATCTATTTAATATTTTTCAATGTAACTTTTAACTTTAAATGTAACTTGTATCCGGTTACACAACATACAAGTATCTAGTAGCTTGTAACTGGTTACACAGTTTTAGAGTAACTTATAACTTGTAACTAGTTACAATAAATAAAGTAACTTGCCTAACCCTGCCTACTTATTACTGTAAAAAATACCACGTTTAAATAAATTGATTTTCTACAGTGATATGGGACTTTTGGAATATACTGTATGTGGGGCCGGGGGCCCAAGCTGGAGAGGACTCCAATAGACGCGATATTACCAGAGTTAGCGCAAGCACCTTCACGCTAGTCTAAATTAGAAAATTATCATTTGGACTTAGTCTAATTTTCTATTTAAAAACTCTTAAAATAATTTTCAATAAAAATAACAGTGAAATATTTATGTCATTTTTATACTTCGACATGACTACATCTTAACTATTCAACGCCTAATTGATTGGCGCACTACAATTCAAACATTGTCGTTCACAACGGAAAATATAACACAATTATACATATATTATGACAAAAACCGCAATAAAATACAGCGTAAAATTTTTAAAAATAGTAAAATAATATAATTCAAATATTTAGTGATTGGTTTTTTTTACAAAGTATTCATACAATTTATTTAGATAGTGAATTCATTTTATATCCTTTTGCTTTTTTTTTTTGATTATTTTGAAAAACACTAGGAATTTTTAATTTAACTTGTCAAAACTTCAAAAGTATAAACTATAAATTATTCTACCTCTCTAGTTATTAGACGCATGAATCGTTGATAAAAAAAATCAATTTTTGGCGATAAAACGCTTAAATTAATGCCTATAAATCATTTTAAAAATTTGTCACTGCAAAAATGCTCCTTCTTTTTATGAATACTTCTTTAGTTATCTAACACTAAAATGATTATTTAGTATTTACTAAACACAAAGCATGTGTATTATTATATTGTTCGATATTTTGCATATCAAACAATATACAAAACTCTAACATTGAATATCGATTATAATTTAATAAGTAGAAGGTATTTGCTACCGAAATTCGGTATAAAAATGTTGTGGCAAGAAGGAGTACTAAGGTTGCAATTAGTTGAAGACGTCTAAACCACTCTTGTATCGTTCCGGTGATGGGAATAGATAACTAAAATATTATCTAGACAAAGATAATAGATTATTGATAGGAATATATATAGATAAAAATAGTAAATAAAAATCCCTAAAGTATCTATATAATAGATGATAGGCAAATGGGATTTATCTAGATAAAAAACAGATATGCATATTTTCATATTTATTTATATTATGCAAAAACCAGGGCTTGAAACCAATTGAAATAATATTGGTTTCGGTTTCGATTTAATATAACAGTTTTTAATTATTTTGATTTAGGTTTCAACTGTTCAATACCAGTATTAGAAAATGTTGGTTTCAGTTTAGATTTTTATATACCGGTTTCTAAATTTTACGGTTTTGGTTTTGACTTAATACCGGTATCTATTTTATTCCGATTTGGTTTTAAATTGTAATACCGTTATCCAATTTTTTTTGGTTTCAGTTTTTATGGATTCTTGGACATTCTATCCTGATAATCAAGAATCATTGCCCTTTACACTAAGACACTCCATTATTAATGGGAAACCTTAATTTTTAGATTTTAATTCATAAGGATAAATGGAAATTTCAATTAAATGGATTATAATTTTCAAAAATTCCAAAGCATACATGGAAATTCTATAATGATTCTCAAGGGTACATGACTTCTACATTAAGACACGCCATGATTAATGGCATATTTTAATTTTTAGACCTTGATTCTTTAGGATCAATGAGAATATCTAGTATATGAATCATGATCTTCAAAGATTGCTAAGCATTTGGACATTTCATACTGATTATCAAGATTTTAAACCACTGCATTCTCTAAAAAATGGGATTTTAAGGATTTGAATCATAATCTTCTAAAATTCCAAAAGACACTTTGACACTCCGCATTGATTCTAAAGGATTATTGTCCTCTAAACTTAGATACATCATGACTAATGGGAATTTTTAATTATTAGACCTTGATTTTTAAGGATAAATGGAAATTTCAATAACTTGGACCAAGATTTTCAAAAATTCCAAATCATACTTGAACATTCTACAATGATTATCACGATTCATTCCCCTCTAAACCAAAATACTCCATGTCTATTGAGAATTAAAAATTATTAGACCATTGTACTGCCTCATTAATGAGATTTTAAGGAATTGATTCATAAATTTCAAAAATTCTAATGGATTCATTGACATTCAACAATGATTCTAATGGATTATTGTCCTCTACACCAAGATACTCCATGACTAATGAAAATTTTTAATTTTTAGTCATTGATTCTTCAGGATCAATGGGATTATCATGTAATTGGACTATGATCTTTAAAGATTTTTATGGATATTTACAATATATAATTAGCAAGATCGATTCAGAATATTATATGTACAGTGATGATGTAATATTATATTAAAAAGCTGAAATTTAAAATATTTTAATAATTTTTCTTTATATAACATTTTATATTCATTGCCCAATACTGGTGGACTAAAACTATCTTTAATGTCTTATCATAATTATTGTTAAATATTTGTGTAAAAGTAATTATAAATAATTAACACTAACATAATAGAAGCATATCAATTGAGATTGTTAATTATTCAAATGAATGTCCAATAAGAACCTTAAACTTGTTATTGTCATTCTTGTAACTTGCGTTTTTCTATAAAATCTTTTTTTTTTACTACTTTTATTCATTATTAGATTCCAGTATAAACCATAACATATATTAGTGTTATTCAAATAGTATTTTCAATTGAAGTTTTTTGGTGGCTATAAAGTTTAATGTTTCATAGACACTATAATGGACTAATATGTATGATAATTTTTATGAATTCCAAAATTCACATTTTTAAATTGCTTATAAAACACTGAATTTTAATGTTATTGTCTTGAGATCTAGACCATTAGATTAAGTAAATGAATTATTATTACCATTATTTAGAACAATATGAATCATTTAACTTGATATTCCATAAACACTATAAAACATGTTAATAATATGCAATATTATGAGTAAAAATACGTATATTTTTATATTTCACAATATATGTTTTAATGATTCAATCGTGTAAAATGGAGACTGGATAAATATTTGAACTAGTTTATGACAAAGGATACTTGAATTTTCATTCAAATATTCATGTTTGCAGTTTATTATAAAATTGCGAATTGCGTTATTTTTTAATTGTTATGTGTAATTATTTTTTTAGTAATTTCTTTTTAAGCGAATCAGTATAGCTTCAAAAACAAATAAATATATATATGTAAAAAAGTGTATTAGTTGCTGTCTAACATGTTATAATATCCATTTTTTGTCAAATTAAGACTGTAGTTTCTAAATGCCTAGTATAAGTTGTAATTATACTCCAGTATTTGTTTGAATGATCTAAATTCAATATAAGTGACATTAACCATATGAACACATTTTTAAATATTTATAATTTAAGGAAACTATTATAAGTAGAATGTACATCGAACTACATAGAATTAAATCTATTTATGTACAAAAAAAAAAAAAAAACATTATTATTGCAATAACAATTAATACTTAATTGTCGTTTATCATCCAGACGGTTTACTTGAAAAGTATCTCGTTATTTTTGTTGGATTGAACATAATCAATCATCATCTAAGTATGGGGACGCGGTGATTTGTGGTTTTCAACATACTATCACGAGTTGATTTGAATCCCCTTAGAGACGTCTAAATATATATTTTACTTTAATTTGAACGCTAATAGTTAAAGTTTAACTGAGCAATAAATAAACTGTATACAATATGTAGAGTCCAATTTCAATTAAAAAAACTGGGGGCGCTGAAGCCTTTCCATTTTTTCAAGTTATCGTATGGTTATGAGTACCTATTATTATTAAAATCTAAATGGACATGAACGATTCGGATGTTCTAAACACGCCCAAGTGCTATCCCCTCATGCCTGAATTGTGCCTATGATAATTTTGTTAAATAGCGCCTTGAACTATAAGATAGAATTTATATTGATTATTATAATATGACGCTATAAAATAGAAAAAAACAATGTGTTTGTTAATAACTAATATTATAAGACTAAATCACATTGTTTAATAATTTATGAACATTTTTCATAAAATTGAAACGAAGTTTTTATTATTTAGTTAAAAACTTAAAACACGTGTGTCCTGAAAATTTATTTAATATTTTATAAAGGATTACACCTCATTTAACAATTTGTTTCATCATAATATTATTATTTTAATAATGTAAATCACGCAATAGCAAATGTCTACAATAAGCTCTAAATGTCACTTGTATATAAAGCCAAACAATTGCATTCTGTTTTTACCGTCTTCTAGTAAGTATTGCCTATAGCAAATGTTTATCTCATATACATAGTTTTGCATTGTTAAAAAGAAATTTGCCTATCATACTTTGATATTACCCATGTGTTTTAGTTACATTGAAATATTACTTATTAATTTATTAATTATACTGCCACGTCTGCAATTAATTTATTGTGTTGTGATATAGGAGCCTGTCACTCGTATTATATAATTAAGCTCGACATTATTTTTAAGAATAAAATTGAAACAGAAAAATTGCGTCTTATAAAATGATGATGATTTGTAAACACTGGATAATACACAATGTATGTACCGAAAATTAATGAATATAGAAATATGTAACACACAATTCTCATTTTATTTTTGTTATTGGTTTATTCTATTTTCGTTTCGATTATGTAGCTATACCCACCCCGCACTATAAAAAATGTAGATTTTCCTTTGCTTAATTTCTATAAATTTTAGTCGCGATTACTAGATTTTGTTGAATAATATCAAACATTTTATAAATCAGAATTATTATTATAATTTTTAAGTTATAATTAATAATATAGTTTCTATTCTCCAAATTACATTTATTATGTAACTAAAATTTGTCAAATGTATTGAGTTTTTAATCAACAAATTTCAATACAAAATATAACATGTGTTCATATTCTAATATACACCCGATAAATGTTATATCGTTTTGTATCTTGAAAATAGAAAAGTAATGATTTTATTTTTGCTAATGAAAATACACAACTTTATATTAAAATTTTATATGAAAATGTCTGAGGAGATTATTGGTTACAACGACAGGATACACACCAACCATCACCGGTCCCATTATAGGAAGCAATATCCGATATAGTAGGTCAATAATGTATCATTGCTGAAAAAACACGCAGACAACAATTGTTCTTTCGACATTGATTTTTTATTAATGCGATCGGTATTCTTATAGGACATTTAAATTAGTCTGGTGAATAAAATCTTTTGATTTTCGTAACCATAAACGTTTGATCGTCTAACCGATACGACCACCAGACGAGTACTAAACCAGTCACCAGTGGTAGGAAACTTCTGGGCGGCACGCTGATAATATACAATCAACGACTGTAGGTCCGCAATAGAGTCAAGTATCTGGGAAAATATGTAATTATAACGTTTGCATTTTTGGTAGTACTGAATAAGTTATGATTAATATCACATTTTTGTTATCGCAATTAAATTCATAATATTAACGTTTTATATTGTTTGTCCTTTGACTCGACTATTCTGTACAACTAGCGTGTTGTTGTTACGTTTAAGTGCTGAAAATCGTGCTTATATTGTTTTATTCTATGCTTATACCAAGCATTTGTTTTGTGTTTCCAATTGTTTGAGCGAATTATAATCATATCATTATCATGTATGCCTTGTGAAAGGTCGTATAAGTACACCACGAACAACTGTAAACTGTTTAAGTTTCTTAATGACGAATTTGTGTAAGTTGAACGTTAGCTATTACTTATTATTTATACACATTAATATTTCTATCTAATTACTAATTTTTTAGGTGTAAACAATGGTTGATAAATTGTAATCGGCAAGATTTAATTGGATTTAATCTAGAATATTTGTTGCTTTCTAAAATTCTAAGATAATTACATGTATGTACTAAGCATATTCTTGGACAGATGACTTGAAGAATATACATATTATACTACATATATATTGAGAACAATTGAGAACAATGTGAAAACTAAAAAAAAATATAGTTAAAATACTTCATTGGATTTTAATATTTCAACATGGAATATCATCAATTATAGGTGTGTATAACTCTATTTTTTACTTGTAACATTAATACATTTTAAAGTCAAGTTCTTAGGTTTTTATTGTATTTTTTTAGATAATCTAATTAATATCAAAAAAAAGTGTAAAATACTCAATCCTACACAACCATATTCCTGAGGAAAACTATAACCTACTAATAAAAAATATGTAAAGAATATTAAAAATGATAAAAAAATATTGTAAGTGCTAATGTATTGTAATATTAATATGAAGTATTAAATTCAATATCGATAGAACAACTGTTGTCTGCGTTTTTTTTCAGCAATGATACATTATATACCTACTATATTGGATATGCTTGCTATAGTTGGACCGGACATGGTTGGTGTGTATCCTGTCATTATAACGACTGATGTCATCCATGCCTCAGAATTGCATCAGGGAATTGTCAAATATCAACAACGTACAAAGTGTTCTGGTCGTCGCGTTGGGATTTAATCAGTAGCTAATAATAAGTTAGTTTTAAGTAATCTTTTTGTACATGTCAGTGTGTGTCTAGTTTCCATTTTTCAAGTTCACTAATGTAACCGTGCGCAGTAATGATAAACAGTCTACTGGCATTCCACAACGGTTTATTAATACATTTTGAAAGGTTGTCGTTTCGGTAAGATAGTGTCACCTTTTCTCATTTCTTATTAAACGTTTTTCTGTATAATTACCGCGAATATCATTCTATTGCTCTCATATGAGCTTATTATATTACTTTTCTCATTCAGATTTTGCTAAATAACAACCATGTGTTTAAGTATATTAACTATTCACTAGCTGTCTACAAGTCATAAGTTGTCATTTCGTAAACACCTTATAAAATAAATCCACTCACTTGCAGATTATGTGATAAAACAACAATCGTTTTATTTATTTAATTAAAACTGGAACTTTTTTATAAATTGCGATATAATATTGTTTACTTAATTGGTTTGTTCAGTTGCTAGATCAAAAATGGGGCTATGAAAGAATCCCATTTGAACCAGACCACACATTGATATTTAAGTATAAGTTGTCCTTGATCTGTAATTTGTATTAACAGAACCGCATGCCCATCATATAAGAATTATAAGTAGTCGCATGTTTGCACTTTTCTTAAAACAATCCATGTATGTTTTCATGTGAATCTCGCTATTGCAATAACTTATCTATATATTACCGCCAACTAGGAAACAACTAAAACTTTATATGGTTGCAAAACACAGTATACGCATTATTTCGTAAAATTTTTAGTTTCTATAACGAAACCGGTAAATAAACAATCATATTTATCATCAACAATCTCCTCAGACAGTTTCATTAAAAATGAACACCAATAATTTGTCATTGATTAGGCTATTAACACCAGGGATAGATAAATTATAATAAATAACTTTATTTCAAATAAGTGCCATTTTAAGAGACAACTAAAGAATTATATTCTCACAATCGATTCCATCTAAATTTGTTAAAGTATAATATCCGAATTAAAGAACACAACAATACAAACTTTTATATGACAATTTTGATTAATATTAAAACTTCATATTTATAAGTGCTTATTAAACACTCACATATTAAACTAATCTCATGAAACCTTGACCATTAGAATCAGAAAATGAAACATTAAACCTTATATTCCATAAACACTATAAAACATGTTTTATATATTAAAATTCTATTTTTTCAAATGATTATAAATACTGAAGTCTTAAGTTTATATGTTCAAACCTAGATTATTAGATTTAGAAAATTAATTATTAATACAGTTTCCATCACTTATTAATAATACTTTACATGATATTTCATAGACACTATAATGGACTAATATGTATGATAATTTTTACGAATTCCAAAATTCACATTTTAAAATTGCTTATAAAACACTGAATTTTAATGTTATTGTCGTGTGATCTAGACCATTAGATTAAGTAAATGAATTATTATTACCATTATTTAGAACAATATGAATCATTTAACTTGATATTCCATAAACACTATAAAACATGATTTATATGTTACTTTTGACAAAATGTTATAAATTCATTTTTGAAATGCTTATAAATTACTGAATTATTAATTTTATATTTTCAAACCTGGACTATGAGATTTAGAAATTTAATTATTAATACAGTTTCCATCACTTAATAATAATACTTTACATGATATTTCATAGACACTATAATGGACTAATATGTATGATAATTTTTACGAATTCCAAAATTCACATTTTAAAATTGCTTATAAAACACTGAATTTTAATGTTATTGTCTTGTGATCTAGACCATTAGATTAAGTAAATGAATTATTATTACCATTATTTAGAACAATATGAATCATTTAACTTGATATTCCATAAACACTATAAAACATGTTTTATATGTTACTTTTGACAAAATGTTATAAATTCATTTTTGAAATGCTTATAAATTACTGAATTATTAATTTTATATTTTCAAACCTGGACTATTAGATTTAGAAATTTAATTATTAATACAGTTTCCATCACTTAATAATAATACTTTACATGATATTTCATAGACACTATAATGGACTAATATGTATGATAATTTTTACGAATTCCAAAATTCACATTTTAAAATTGCTTATAAAACACTGAATTTTAATGTTATTGTCTTGTGATCTAGACCATTAGATTAAGTAAATGAATTATTATTACCATTATTTAGAACAATATGAATCATTTAACTTGATATTCCATAAACACTATAAAACATGTTTTATATGTTACTTTTGACAAAATGTTATAAATTCATTTTTGAAATGCTTATAAATTACTGAATTATTAATTTTATATTTTCAAACCTGGACTATTAGATTTAGAAAATTAATTATTAATACAGTTTCCATCACTTAATAATAATACTTTACATGATATTTCATAGACACTATAATGGACTAATATGTATGATAATTTTTATGAATTCCAAAATTCACATTTTAAAATTGCTTATAAAACACTGAATTTTAATGTTATTGTCTTGAGATCTAGACCATTAGATTAAGTAAATGTATTATTATTACCATTATTTAGAACAATATGAATCATTTAACTTGATATTCCATAAACACTATAAAACATGTTTTATA
Source organism: Rhopalosiphum nymphaeae (assembly GCA_036289425.1). Lineage (NCBI taxonomy): Eukaryota > Metazoa > Arthropoda > Insecta > Hemiptera > Aphididae > Rhopalosiphum > Rhopalosiphum nymphaeae. The sequence goes on along the minus strand of JAZAQC010000007.1, from coordinate 7,461,285 downwards.
TGTTACTTTTGACAAAATGTTATAAATTCATTTTTGAAATGCTTATGAATTACTGAATTATTAATTTTATATTTTCAAACCTGGACTATTAGATTTAGAAAATTAATTATTAATAACGTTTCCATCACTTATTAATAATACTTTACATGCTATTTCATAGACACTAAATGGACTAATATGTATGATAATTTTTACGAATTCCAAAATTCACATTTTAAAATTGCTTATAAAACACTGAATTTTAATGTTATTGTCTTGTGATCTAGACCATTAGATTAAGTAAATGAATTATTATTACCATTATTTAGAACAATATGAATCATTTAACTTGATATTCCATAAACACTATAAAACATGTTTTATATGTTGCTTTTGACAAAATGTTATAAATTCATTTTTGAAATGCTTATAAATTACTGAATTATTAATTTTATATTTTCAAACCTGGACTATTAGATTTAGAAATTTAATTATTGATACAGTTTCCATCACTTAATAATAATACTTTACATGATATTTCATAGACACTATAATGGACTAATATGTATGATAATTTTTACGAATTCCAAAATTCACATTTTAAAATTGCTTATAAAAAACTGAATTTTAATGTTATTGTCTTGTGATCTAGACCATTAGATTAAGTAAATGAATTATTATTACCATTATTTAGAACAATATGAATCATTTAACTTGATATTCCATAAACACTATAAAACATGTTTTATATGTTACTTTTGACAAAATGTTATAAATTCATTTTTGAAATGCTTATAAATTACTGAATTATCAATTTTATATTTTCAAGCCTGGACTATCAGATTTAGAAAATTAATTATTAATACAGTTTCCATCACTTAATAATAATACTTTACATGATATTTCATAGACACTATAATGGACTAATATGTATGATAATTTTTACGAATTCCAAAATTCACATTTTAAAATTGCTTATAAAACACTGAATTTTAATGTTATTGTCTTGTGATCTAGACCATTAGATTAAGTAAATGAATTATTATTACCATTATTTAGAACAATATGAATCATTTAACTTGATATTCCATAAACACTATAAAACATGTTTTATATGTTACTTTTGACAAAATGTTATAAATTCATTTTTGAAATGCTTATGAATTACTGAATTATTAATTTTATATTTTCAAACCTGGACTATTAGATTTAGAAAATTAATTATTAATACCGTTTCCATCACTTATTAATAATACTTTACATGCTATTTCATAGACACTATAATGGACTAATATGTATGATAATTTTTACGAATTCCAAAATTCACATTTTAAAATTGCTTATAAAACACTGAATTTTAATGTTATTGTCTTGTGATCTAGACCATTAGATTAAGTAAATGAATTATTATTACCATTATTTAGAACAATATGAATCATTTAACTTGATATTCCATAAACACTATAAAACATGTTTTATATGTTACTTTTGACAAAATGTTATAAATTCATTTTTGAAATGCTTATAAATTACTGAATTATTAATTTTATATTTTCAAACCTGGACTATTAGATTTAGAAATTTAATTATTAATACAGTTTCCATCACTTAATAATAATACTTTACATGATATTTCATAGACACTATAATGGACTAATATGTATGATAATTTTTACGAATTCCAAAATTCACATTTTAAAATTGCTTATAAAACACTGAATTTTAATGTTATTGTCTTGTGATCTAGACCATTAGATTAAGTAAATGAATTATTATTACCATTATTTAGAACAATATGAATCATTTAACTTGATATTCCATAAACACTATAAAACATGTTTTATATGTTACTTTTGACAAAATGTTATAAATTCATTTTTGAAATGCTTATAAATTACTGAATTATTAATTTTATATTTTCAAACCTGGACTATTAGATTTAGAAATTTAATTATTAATACAGTTTCCATCACTTAATAATAATACTTTACATGATATTTCATAGACACTATAATGGACTAATATGTATGATAATTTTTACGAATTCCAAAATTCACATTTTAAAATTGCTTATAAAACACTGAATTTTAATGTTATTGTCTTGTGATCTAGACCATTAGATTAAGTAAATGAATTATTATTACCATTATTTAGAACAATATGAATCATTTAACTTGATATTCCATAAACACTATAAAACATGTTTTATATGTTACTTTTGACAAAATGTTATAAATTCATTTTTGAAATGCTTATAAATTACTGAATTATTAATTTTATATTTTCAAACCTGGACTATTAGATTTAGAAAATTAATTATTAATACAGTTTCCATCACTTAATAATAATACTTTACATGATATTTCATAGACACTATAATGGACTAATATGTATGATAATTTTTATGAATTCCAAAATTCACATTTTAAAATTGCTTATAAAACACTGAATTTTAATGTTATTGTCTTGAGATCTAGACCATTAGATTAAGTAAATGTATTATTATTACCATTATTTAGAACAATATGAATCATTTAACTTGATATTCCATAAACACTATAAAACATGTTTTATATGTTACTTTTGACAAAATGTTATAAATTCATTTTTGAAATGCTTATGAATTACTGAATTATTAATTTTATATTTTCAAACCTGGACTATTAGATTTAGAAAATTAATTATTAATACCGTTTCCATCACTTATTAATAATACTTTACATGCTATTTCATAGACACTAAATGGACTAATATGTATGATAATTTTTACGAATTCCAAAATTCACATTTTAAAATTGCTTATAAAACACTGAATTTTAATGTTATTGTCTTGTGATCTAGACCATTAGATTAAGTAAATGAATTATTATTACCATTATTTAGAACAATATGAATCATTTAACTTGATATTCCATAAACACTATAAAACATGTTTTATATGTTGCTTTTGACAAAATGTTATAAATTCATTTTTGAAATGCTTATAAATTACTGAATTATCAATTTTATATTTTCAAGCCTGGACTATCAGATTTAGAAAATTAATTATTAATACAGTTTCCATCACTTAATAATAATACTTTACATGATATTTCATAGACACTATAATGGACTAATATGTATGATAATTTTTACGAATTCCAAAATTCACATTTTAAAATTGCTTATAAAACACTGAATTTTAATGTTATTGTCTTGAGATCTAGACCATTAGATTAAGTAAATGTATTATTATTACCATTATTTAGAACAATATGAATCATTTAACTTGATATTCCATAAACACTATAAAACATGTTTTATATGTTACTTTTGACAAAATGTTATAAATTCATTTTTGAAATGCTTATGAATTACTGAATTATTAATTTTATATTTTCAAACCTGGACTATTAGATTTAGAAATTTAATTATTGATACAGTTTCCATCACTTAATAATAATACTTTACATGATATTTCATAGACATTATAATGGACTAATATGTATGATAATTTTTATGAATTCCAAAATTCACATTTTAAAATTGCTTATAAAACACTGAATTTTAATGTTATTGTCTTGTGATCTAGACCATTAGATTAAGTAAATGAATTATTATTACCATTATTTAAAACAATATGAATCATTTAACTTGATATTCCATAAACACTATAAAACATGTTTTATATGTTACTTTTGACAGAATGTTATAAATTCATTTTTGAAATGCTTATAAATGACTGATAAATTAATTTTATATTTTCATACCTGGACTATTAGATTTAGAAATTTCATTCTTAATACAGTTTCCATCACTTAATAATAATACTTTACATGCTATTTCATAGACACTATAATGGACTAATATGTATGATAATTTTTACGAATTCCAAAATTCACATTTTAAAATTGCTTATAAAAAACTGAATTTTAATGTTATTGTCTTGTGATGTAGACCATTAGATTAAGTAAATGAATTATTATTACCATTATTTAGAACAATATGAATCATTTAACTTGATATTCCATAAACACTATAAAACATGTTTTATATGTTACTTTTGACAAAATGTTATAAATTCATTTTTGAAATGCTTATAAATTACTGAATTATTAATTTTATATTTTCAAACCTTGACTATTAGATTTAGAAATTTAATTATTAATACCGTTTACATCACTTATTAATAATACTTTACATGCTATTTCATACACACTATAATGGACTAATATGTATGATAATTTTTATGAATTCCAAAATTCACATTTTAAAATTGCTTATAAAAAACTGAATTTTAATGTTATTGTCTTGTGATGTAGACCATTAGATTAAGTAAATGAATTATTATTACCATTATTTAGAACAATATGAATCATTTAACTTGATATTCCATAAACACTATAAAACATGTTTTATATGTTACTTTTGACAAAATGTTATAAATTCATTTTTGAAATGCTTATAAATTACTGAATTATTAATTTTATATTTTCAAACCTTGACTATTAGATTTAGAAATTTAATTATTATTACCGTTTACATCACTTATTAATAATACTTTACATGCTATTTCATAGACACTATAATGGACTAATATGTATGATAATTTTTATGAATTCCAAAATTCACATTTTAAAATTGCTTATAAAACACTGAATTTTAATGTTATTGTCTTGAGATCTAGACCATTAGATTAAGTAAATGAATTATTATTACCATTATTTAGAACAATATGAATCATTTAATTTGATATTCCATAAACACTATAAAACATTTTTAATATGTTACTTTTGACAAAATGTTATAAATTCATTTTTGAAATGCTTATAAATTACTGAATTATTAATTTTATATTTTCAAACCTGGACTATTAGATTAAGAAAATTAATTATTAATACAGTTTCCATCATTTAATAATCATACTTTACATGATATTTCATAGACACTATAATGGACTAATATGTTTGATAATTTTTATGAATTCCAAAATTCACATTTAAAATTGCTTATAAAACACTGAATTTTAATATTATTGTCTTGAGATCTAGACCATTAGATTAAGTAAATGAATTATTATTACCATTATTTAGAACAATATGAATCATTTAACTTGATATTCCATAAACACTATAAAACATGTTTTATATGTTACTTTTGACAAAATGTTATAAATTCATTTTTGAAATGCTTATAAATTACTGAATTATTAATTTTATATTTTCAAACCTTGACTATTAGATTTAGAAATTTAATTATTAATACCGTTTACATCACTTATTAATAATACTTTACATGCTATTTCATAGACACTATAATGGACTAATATGTATGATAATTTTTATGAATTCCAAAATTCACATTTTAAAATTGCTTATAAAACACTGAATTTTAATGTTATTGTCTTGAGATCTAGACCATTAGATTAAGTAAATGTATTATTATTACCATTATTTAGAACAATATGAATCATTTAACTTGATATTCCATAAACACTATAAAACATGTTTTATATGTTACTTTTGACAGAATGTTATAAATTCATTTTTGAAATGCTTATAAATGACTGATAAATTAATTTTATATTTTCATACCTGGACTATTAGATTTAGAAATTTCATTCTTAATACAGTTTCCATCACTTAATAATAATACTTTACATGCTATTTCATAGACACTATAATGGACTAATATGTATGATAATTTTTACGAATTCCAAAATTCACATTTTAAAATTGCTTATAAAAAACTGAATTTTAATGTTATTGTCTTGTGATGTAGACCATTAGATTAAGTAAATGAATTATTATTACCATTATTTAGAACAATATGAATCATTTAACTTGATATTCCATAAACACTATAAAACATGTTTTATATGTTACTTTTGACAAAATGTTATAAATTCATTTTTGAAATGCTTATAAATTACTGAATTATTAATTTTCTATTTTCAAACCTTGACTATTAGATTTAGAAATTTAATTATTAATACCGTTTACATCACTTATTAATAATACTTTACATGCTATTTCATACACACTATAATGGACTAATATGTATGATAATTTTTATGAATTCCAAAATTCACATTTTAAAATTGCTTATAAAAAACTGAATTTTAATGTTATTGTCTTGTGATGTAGACCATTAGATTAAGTAAATGAATTATTATTACCATTATTTAGAACAATATGAATCATTTAACTTGATATTCCATAAACACTATAAAACATGTTTTATATGTTACTTTTGACAAAATGTTATAAATTCATTTTTGAAATGCTTATAAATTACTGAATTATTAATTTTATATTTTCAAACCTTGACTATTAGATTTAGAAATTTAATTATTAATACCGTTTACATCACTTATTAATAATACTTTACATGCTATTTCATAGACACTATAATGGACTAATATGTATGATAATTTTTATGAATTCCAAAATTCACATTTTAAAATTGCTTATAAAACACTGAATTTTAATGTTATTGTCTTGAGATCTAGACCATTAGATTAAGTAAATGAATTATTATTACCATTATTTAGAACAATATGAATCATTTAATTTGATATTCCATAAACACTATAAAACATTTTTAATATGTTACTTTTGACAAAATCTTATAAATTCATTTTTGAAATGCTTATAAATTACTGAATTATTAATTTTATATTTTCAAACCTGGACTATTAGATTAAGAAAATTAATTATTAATACAGTTTCCATCACTTAATAATCATACTTTACATGATATTTCATAGACACTATAATGGACTAATATGTTTGATAATTTTTATGAATTCCAAAATTCACATTTAAAATTGCTTATAAAACACTGAATTTTAATATTATTGTCTTGAGATCTAGACCATTAGATTAAGTAAATGAATTATCATTACCATTATTTAGAACAATATGAATCATTTAACTTAATATTCCATAAACACTATAAAACATGTTTTATATGTTACTTTTGACAAAATGTTATAAATTCATTTTTGAAATGCTTATAAATGACTGATAAATTAATTTTATATTTTCTTACCTGGACTATTAGATTTAGAAATTTAATTATTAATACAGTTTCCATCACTTAATAATAATACTTTACATGATATTTCATAGACACTATAATGGACTAATATGTATGATAATTTATATGAATTCCAAAATTCACATTTTAAAATTGCTTATAAAACACTGAATTTTAATGTTATTGTCTTGAGATCTAGACCATTAGATTAAGTAAATGAATTATCATTACCATTATTTAGAACAATAGGAATCATTTAACTTAATATTCCATAAACACTATAAAACATGTTTTATATGTTACTTTTGACAAAATGTTATAAATTCATTTTTGAAATGCTTATAAATGACTGATAAATTAATTTTATATTTTCATACCTGGACTATTAGATTTAGAAAATTAACTATTAATACAGTTTCCATCACTTAATAATAATACTTTACATGATATTTCATAGACACTATAATGGACTAATATGTAAGATAATTTTTATGAATTCCAAAATTCACATTTTAAAATTGCTTATAAAACACTGAACTTTAATGATATTGTCTTGAGATCTAGACCATTAGATTAAGTAAATGAATTATTATTACCAATCTTTAGAACAATATGAATCATTTAACTTGATATTTCATAAACACTATAAAACATGTTTTATAAGTTACTTTTGACAAAATGTTATAAATTCATTATTGAAATGCTTATAAATTACTGAATTATTAATTTTATATTTTCATACCTGGACTATTAGATTTAGAAAATTAATTATTAATACAGTTTCCATCACTTAATAATAATACTTTACATGATATTTCATAGACACTATAATGGACTAATATGTATGATATTTTTTATGAATTCCATATTTCACATTTTAAAATTGCTTATAAAACACTGAATTTTAATGTTATTTTCTTGAGATCTAGACCATTAGATTAAGTAAATGAATTATTATTACCATCATTTAGAACAATATGAATCATTTAACTTGATATTTCATAAACACTATAAAACATGTTTTATGAGTTACTTTTGACAAGATGTTATAAATTCATTATTGAAATGCTTATAAATTACTGAATTATTAATTTTATATTTTCATACCTGGACTATTAGATTTAGAAAATTAATTATTAATACAGTTTCCATCACTTAATAATAATACTTTACATGATATTTCATAGACACTATAATGGACTAATATGTATGATATTTTTTATGAATTCCATATTTCACATTTTAAAATTGCTTATAAAACACTGAATTTTAATGTTATTGTCTTGAGATCTAGACCATTAGATTAAGTAAATGAATTATTATTACCATCATTTAGAACAATATGAATCATTTAACTTGATATTTCATAAACACTATAAAACATGTTTTATGAGTTACTTTTGACAAGATGTTATAAATTCATTATTGAAATGCTTATAAATTACTGAATTATTAATTTTATATTTTCATACCTGGACTATTAGATTTAGAAAATTAATTATTAATACAGTTTCCATCACTTAATAATAATACTTTACATGATATTTCATAGACACTATAATGGACTAATATGTATGATAATTTTTATGAATTCCAAAATTCACATTTTAAAATTGCTTATAAAACACTGAATTTTAATGTTATTGTCTTGAGATCTAGACCATTAGATTAAGTAAATGAATTATTATTACCATTATTTAGAACAATATGAATCATTTAACTTAATATTCCATAAACACTATAAAACATGTTTTATATGTTACTTTTGACAAAATGTTATAAATTCATTTTTAAAATGCTTATAAATTACTGAATTATTAATTTTATATTTTCAAACCTGGACTATTAGATTTAGAAATTTAATTATTAATACAGTTTCCATCACTTAATAATAATACTTTACATGATATTTCATAGACACTGTAATGGACTAATATGTATAATAATTTTTATGAATTCCAAAATTCACATTTTTAAATTGCTTATAATACACTGAATTTTAATGTTATTGTCTTGAGATCTGGACCATTAGATTAAGTAAATGAATTATTATTACCATTATTTAGAACAATATGAATCATTTAACTTGATATTCCATAAACACTATAAAACATGTTTTATAAGTTACTTATGACAAAATGTTATAAATTCATTATTGAAATGCTTATAAATTACTGAATTATTAATTTTATATTTTCATACCTGGACTATTAGATTTAGAAAATTAATTATTAATACAATTTCCATCACTTAATAATAATACTTTACATGATATTTCATAGACACTATAATGGACTAATATGTATGATAATTTTTATGAATTCCATATTTCACATTTTTAAATTGCTTATAAAACACTGAAATTTAATGTTATTGTCTTGAGATCTAGACCATTAGATTAAGTAAATGAATTATTGTTACCATTATTTAGAACAATATGAATCATTTAACTTGATATTCCATAAACACTATAAAACATGTTTTATATGTTACTTTTGACAAAATGTTATAAATTTATTTTTGAAATGCTTATAAATTACTGAATTATCAATTTTATATTTTCAAACCTGGACTATTAGATTTAGAAAATTAATTATTAATACAGTTTCCATCACTTAATAATAATACTTTACATGATATTTCATAGACACTATAATGGACTAATATGTATGATAATTTTTACGAATTCCAAAATTCACATTTTAAAATTGCTTATAAAACACTGAATTTTAATGTTATTGTCTTGTGATCTAGACCATTAGATTAAGTAAATGAATTATTATTACCATTATTTAGAACAATATGAATCATTTATCTTGATATTCCATAAACACTATAAAACATGTTTTATATGTTACTTTTGACAAAATTTTATAAATTCATTTTTGAAATGCTTATAAATTACTGAATTATTAATTTTATATTTTCAAACCTGGACTATTAGATTTAGAAATTTAATTATTAATACAGTTTCCATCACTTAATAATAATACTTTACATGATATTTCATAGACACTATAATGGACTAATATGTATGATAATTTTTATGAATTCCAAAATTCACATTTTTAAATTGCTTATAAAACACTGAATTTTAATGTTATTGTCTTGAGATCTAGACCATTAGATTAAGTAAATGAATTATTATTACCATTATTTAGAACAATATGAATCATTTAACTTGATATTCCATAAACACTATAAAACATGTTTTATATGTTACTTTTGACAAAATGTTATAAATTCATTTTTGAAATGCTTATAAATTACTGAATTATCAATTTTATATTTTCAAACCGGGACTATTAGATTTAGAAAATTAATTATTAATACAGTTTTCATCACTTAATAATAATACTTTACATGATATTTCATAGACACTATAATGGACTAATATGTATGATAATTTTTATGAATTCCAAAATTCACATTTTTAAATTGCTTATAAAACACTGAATTTTAATGTGATTGTCTTGAGATCTAGACCATTAGATTAAGTAAATGAATTATTATTACCATTATTTAGAACAATATGAATCATTTAACTTGATATTCCATAAACACTATAAAACATGTTTTATATGTTACTTTTGACAAAATGTTATAAATTCATTTTTGAAATGCTTATAAATTACTGAATTATTAATTTTATATTTTCAAACCTGGACTATTAGATTTAGTAAATTAATTATTAATACAGTTTCCATCACTTAATAATAATACTTTACATGATATTTCATAGACACTATAATGGACTAATATGTATGATAATTTTTATGAATTCCAAAATTCACATTTTTAAATTGCTTATAAATCACTGAAATTTAATGTTATTGTCTTGAGATCTAGACCATTAGATTAAGTAAATGAATTATTATTACCATTATTTAGAACAATATGAATCATTTAACTTGATATTCCATAAACACTATAAAACATGTTTTATATGTTACTTTTGACAAAATGTTATAAATTCATTTTTGAAATGCTTATAAATTACTGAATTATCAATTTTATATTTTCAAACCTGGACTATTAGATTTAGAAAATTAATTATTAATACAGTTTCCATCACTTAATAATAATACTTTACATGATATTTCATAGACACTATAATGGACTAATATGTATGATAATTTTTATGAATTCCAAAATTCACATTTTTAAATTGCTTATAAAACACTGAAATTTAATGTTATTGTCTTAAGATCTAGACCATTAGATTAAGTAAATGAATTATTATTACCATTATTTAGAACAATATGAATCATTTAACTTGATATTCCATAAACACTATAAAACATTATTTATATGTTACTTTTGACAAAATGTTATAAATTCATTTTTGAAATGCTTATAAATTACTGAATTATTAATTTTATATTTTCAAACCTGGAATATTAGATTTAGAAAATTAATTATTAATACAGTTTCCATCACCTAATAATAATACTTTACATGATATTTCATAGACACTATAATGGACTAATATGTATGATAATTTTTATGAATTCCAAAATTCACATTTTTAAATTGCTTATAAAACACTGAATTTTAATGTTATTGTCTTGAGATCTAGACCATTAGATTAAGTAAATGAATTATTATTACCATTATTTAGAACAATATGAATCATTTAACTTGATATTCCATAAACACTATAAAACATGTTAATAATATGCAATATTATGAGTAAAAATACGTATATTTTTATATTTCACAATATATGTTTTAATGATTCAATCGTGTAAAATTGAGACTGGATAAATGTTTGAACTAGTTTATGACCAAGGATACTTGAATTTTCATTCAAATATTCATTTTTGCAGTTTATTATAAAATTACGAATTGCGTTATTTTTTAATTGTTATGTGTAATTATTTATTTAGTAATTTCTTTTTAAGCGAATCAGTATAGCTTCAAAAACAAATAAATATATATTTGTAAAAAAGTGTATTAGTTGCTGTCTAACATGTTATAATATCCATTTTTTGTCAAATTAAGACTGTAGTTTCTAAATGCCTAGTATAAGTTGTAATTATACTCCAGTATTTGTTTGAATGATCTAAATTCAATATAAGTGACATTAACCATATGAACACATTTTTAAATATTTATAATTTAAGGAAACTATTATAAGTAGAATGTACATCGAACTACATAGAATTAAATCTATTTATGTACAAAAAAAAAAAAAAAACATTATTATTGCAATAACAATTAATACTTAATTGTCGTTTATCATCCAGACGGTTTACTTGAAAAGTATCTCGTTATTTTTGTTGGATTGAACATAATCAATCATCATCTAAGTATGGGGACGCGGTGATTTGTGGTTTTCAACATACTATCACGAGTTGATTTGAATCCCCTTAGAGACGTCTAAATATATATTTTACTTTAATTTGAACGCTAATAGTTAAAGTTTAACTGAGCAATAAATAAACTGTATACAATATGTAGAGTCCAATTTCAATTAAAAAAACTGGGGGCGCTGAAGCCTTTCCATTTTTTCAAGTTATCGTATGGTTATGAGTACCTATTATTATTAAAATCTAAATGGACATGAACGATTCGGATGTTCTAAACACGCCCAAGTGCTATCCCCTCATGCCTGAATTGTGCCTATGATAATTTTGTTAAATAGCGCCTTGAACTATAAGATAGAATTTATATTGATTATTATAATATGACGCTATAAAATAGAAAAAAACAATGTGTTTGTTAATAACTAATATTATAAGACTAAATCACATTGTTTAATAATTTATGAACATTTTTCATAAAATTGAAACGAAGTTTTTATTATTTAGTTAAAAACTTAAAACACGTGTGTCCTGAAAATTTATTTAATATTTTATAAAGGATTACACCTCATTTAACAATTTGTTTCATCATAATATTATTATTTTAATAATGTAAATCACGCAATAGCAAATGTCTACAATAAGCTCTAAATGTCACTTGTATATAAAGCCAAACAATTGCATTCTGTTTTTACCGTCTTCTAGTAAGTATTGCCTATAGCAAATGTTTATCTCATATACATAGTTTTGCATTGTTAAAAAGAAATTTGCCTATCATACTTTGATATTACCCATGTGTTTTAGTTACATTGAAATATTACTTATTAATTTATTAATTATACTGCCACGTCTGCAATTAATTTATTGTGTTGTGATATAGGAGCCTGTCACTCGTATTATATAATTAAGCTCGACATTATTTTTAAGAATAAAATTGAAACAGAAAAATTGCGTCTTATAAAATGATGATGATTTGTAAACACTGGATAATACACAATGTATGTACCGAAAATTAATGAATATAGAAATATGTAACACACAATTCTCATTTTATTTTTGTTATTGGTTTATTCTATTTTCGTTTCGATTATGTAGCTATACCCACCCCGCACTATAAAAAATGTAGATTTTCCTTTGCTTAATTTCTATAAATTTTAGTCGCGATTACTAGATTTTGTTGAATAATATCAAACGTTTTATAAATCAGAATTATTATTATAATTTTTAAGTTATAATTAATAATATAGTTTCTATTCTCCAAATTACATTTATTATGTAACTAAAATTTGTCAAATGTATTGAGTTTTTAATCAACAAATTTCAATACAAAATATAACATGTGTTCATATTCTAATATACACCCGATAAATGTTATATCGTTTTGTATCTTGAAAATAGAAAAGTAATGATTTTATTTTTGCTAATGAAAATACACAACTTTATATTAAAATTTTATATGAAAATGTCTGAGGAGATTATTGGTTACAACGACAGGATACACACCAACCATCACCGGTCCCATTATAGGAAGCAATATCCGATATAGTAGGTCAATAATGTATCATTGCTGAAAAAACACGCAGACAACAATTGTTCTTTCGACATTGATTTTTTATTAATGCGATCGGTATTCTTATAGGACATTTAAATTAGTCTGGTGAATAAAATCTTTTGATTTTCGTAACCATAAACGTTTGATCGTCTAACCGATACGACCACCAGACGAGTACTAAACCAGTCACCAGTGGTAGGAAACTTCTGGGCGGCACGCTGATAATATACAATCAACGACTGTAGGTCCGCAATAGAGTCAAGTATCTGGGAAAATATGTAATTATAACGTTTGCATTTTTGGTAGTACTGAATAAGTTATGATTAATATCACATTTTTGTTATCGCAATTAAATTCATAATATTAACGTTTTATATTGTTTGTCCTTTGACTCGACTATTCTGTACAACTAGCGTGTTGTTGTTACGTTTAAGTGCTGAAAATCGTGCTTATATTGTTTTATTCTATGCTTATACCAAGCATTTGTTTTGTGTTTCCAATTGTTTGAGCGAATTATAATCATATCATTATCATGTATGCCTTGTGAAAGGTCGTATAAGTACACCACGAACAACTGTAAACTGTTTAAGTTTCTTAATGACGAATTTGTGTAAGTTGAACGTTAGCTATTACTTATTATTTATACACATTAATATTTCTATCTAATTACTAATTTTTTAGGTGTAAACAATGGTTGATAAATTGTAATCGGCAAGATTTAATTGGATTTAATCTAGAATATTTGTTGCTTTCTAAAATTCTAAGATAATTACATGTATGTACTAAGCATATTCTTGGACAGATGACTTGAAGAATATACATATTATACTACATATATATTGAGAACAATTGAGAACAATGTGAAAACTAAAAAAAAATATAGTTAAAATACTTCATTGGATTTTAATATTTCAACATGGAATATCATCAATTATAGGTGTGTATAACTCTATTTTTTACTTGTAACATTAATACATTTTAAAGTCAAGTTCTTAGGTTTTTATTGTATTTTTTTAGATAATCTAATTAATATCAAAAAAAAGTGTAAAATACTCAATCCTACACAACCATATTCCTGAGGAAAACTATAACCTACTAATAAAAAATATGTAAAGAATATTAAAAATGATAAAAAAATATTGTAAGTGCTAATGTATTGTAATATTAATATGAAGTATTAAATTCAATATCGATAGAACAACTGTTGTCTGCGTTTTTTTTCAGCAATGATACATTATTTACCTACTATATTGGATATGCTTGCTATAGTTGGACCGGACATGGTTGGTGTGTATCCTGTCATTATAACGACTGATGTCATCCATGCCTCAGAATTGCATCAGGGAATTGTCAAATATCAACAACTTACAAAGTGTTCTCGTCGTCGCGTTGGGATTTAATCAGTAGCTAATAATAAGTTAGTTTTAAGTAATCTTTATGTACATGTCAGTGTGTGTCTAGTTTCCATTTTTCAAGTTCACTAATGTAACCGTGCGCAGTAATGATAAACAGTCTACTGGCATTCCACAACGGTTTATTTATACATTTTGAAAGGTTGTCGTTTCGGTAAGATAGTGTCACCTTTTCTCATTTCTTATTAAACGATTTTCTGTATAATTACCGCAAATATCATTCTATTGCTCTCATATGAGCTTATTATATTACTTTTCTCATTCAGATTTTGCTAAATAACAACCATGTGTTTAAGTATATTAACTACTCACTAGCTGTCTACAAGTCATAAGTTGTCATTTCGTAAACACCTTATAAAATAAATCCACTCACTTGCAGATTATGTGATAAAACAACAATCGTTTTATTTATTTAATTAAAACTGGAACTTTTTTATAAATTGCGATATAATATTGTTTACTTAATTGGTTTGTTCAGTTGCTAGATCAAAAATGGGGCTATGAAATAATCCCATTTGAACCAGACCACACATTGATATTTAAGTATAAGTTGTCCTTGATCTGTAATTTGTATTAACAGAACCGCATGCCCATCATATAAGAATTATAAGTAGTCGCATGTTTGCACCTTTCTTAAAACAATCCATGTATGTTTTCATGTGAATCTCGCTATTGCAATAACTTATCTATATATTACCGCCAACTAGGAAACAACTAAAACTTTATATGGTTGCAAAACACAGTATACGCATTATTTCGTAAAATGTTTAGTTTCTATAACGAAACCGGTAAATAAACAATCATATTTATCATCAACAATCTCCTCAGACAGTTTCATTAAAAATGAACACCAATAATTTGTCATTGATTAGGCAATCAACACCAGGGATAGATAAATTATAATAAATAACTTTATTTCAAATAAGTGCCATTTTAAGAGACAACTAAAGAATTATATTCTCACAATCGATTCCATCTAAATTAGTTAAAGTATAATATCCGAATTAAAGAACACAACAATACAATCTTTTATATGACAATTTTGATTAATATTAAAACTTCATATTTATAAGTGCTTATTAAACACTCACATATTAAACTAATCTCATGAACCCTTGACCATTAGAATCAGAAAATAAAACATTAAACCTTATATTCCATAAACACTATAAAACATGTTTTATATGTTACTTTTGACAAAATGATATAAATTCATTTTTGAAATGCTTATAAATTACTGAATTATCAATTTTATATTTTCAAGCCTGGACTATCAGATTTAGAAAATTAATTATTAATACAGTTTCCATCACTTAATAATAATACTTTACATGATATTTCATAGACACTATAATGGACTAATATGTATGATAATTTTTATGAATTCCAAAATTCACATTTTTAAATTGCTTATAAAACACTGAAATTTAATGTTATTGTCTTGAGATCTAGACCATTAGATTAAGTAAATGAATTATTATTACCATTATTTAGAACAATATGAATCATTTAACTTGATATTCCATAAACACTATAAAACATTATTTATATGTTACTTTTGACAAAATGTTATAAATTCATTTTTGAAATGCTTATAAATTACTGAATTATTAATTTTATATTTTCAAACCTGGAATATTAGATTTAGAAAATTAATTATTAATACAGTTTCCATCACCTAATAATAATACTTTACATGATATTTCATAGACACTATAATGGACTAATATGTATGATAATTTTTATGAATTCCAAAATTCACATTTTTAAATTGCTTATAAAACACTGAATTTTAATGTTATTGTCTTGAGATCTAGACCATTAGATTAAGTAAATGAATTATTATTACCATTATTTAGAACAATATGAATCATTTAACTTGATATTCCATAAACACTATAAAACATGTTAATAATATGCAATATTATGAGTAAAAATACGTATATTTTTATATTTCACAATATATGTTTTAATGATTCAATCGTGTAAAATTGAGACTGGATAAATGTTTGAACTAGTTTATGACCAAGGATACTTGAATTTTCATTCAAATATTCATTTTTGCAGTTTATTATAAAATTACGAATTGCGTTATTTTTTAATTGTTATGTGTAATTATTTATTTAGTAATTTCTTTTTAAGCGAATCAGTATAGCTTCAAAAACAAATAAATATATATTTGTAAAAAAGTGTATTAGTTGCTGTCTAACATGTTATAATATCCATTTTTTGTCAAATTAAGACTGTAGTTTCTAAATGCCTAGTATAAGTTGTAATTATACTCCAGTATTTGTTTGAATGATCTAAATTCAATATAAGTGACATTAACCATATGAACACATTTTTAAATATTTATAATTTAAGGAAACTATTATAAGTAGAATGTACATCGAACTACATAGAATTAAATCTATTTATGTACAAAAAAAAAAAAAAAACATTATTATTGCAATAACAATTAATACTTAATTGTCGTTTATCATCCAGACGGTTTACTTGAAAAGTATCTCGTTATTTTTGTTGGATTGAACATAATCAATCATCATCTAAGTATGGGGACGCGGTGATTTGTGGTTTTCAACATACTATCACGAGTTGATTTGAATCCCCTTAGAGACGTCTAAATATATATTTTACTTTAATTTGAACGCTAATAGTTAAAGTTTAACTGAGCAATAAATAAACTGTATACAATATGTAGAGTCCAATTTCAATTAAAAAAACTGGGGGCGCTGAAGCCTTTCCATTTTTTCAAGTTATCGTATGGTTATGAGTACCTATTATTATTAAAATCTAAATGGACATGAACGATTCGGATGTTCTAAACACGCCCAAGTGCTATCTCCTCATGCCTGAATTGTGCCTATGATAATTTTGTTAAATAGCGCCTTGAACTATAAGATAGAATTTATATTGATTATTATAATATGACGCTATAAAATAGAAAAAAACAATGTGTTTGTTAATAACTAATATTATAAGACTAAATCACATTGTTTAATAATTTATGAACATTTTTCATAAAATTGAAACGAAGTTTTTATTATTTAGTTAAAAACTTAAAACACGTGTGTCCTGAAAATTTATTTAATATTTTATAAAGGATTACACCTCATTTAACAATTTGTTTCATCATAATATTATTATTTTAATAATGTAAATCACGCAATAGCAAATGTCTACAATAAGCTCTAAATGTCACTTGTATATAAAGCCAAACAATTGCATTCTGTTTTTACCGTCTTCTAGTAAGTATTGCCTATAGCAAATGTTTATCTCATATACATAGTTTTGCATTGTTAAAAAGAAATTTGCCTATCATACTTTGATATTACCCATGTGTTTTAGTTACATTGAAATATTACTTATTAATTTATTAATTATACTGCCACGTCTGCAATTAATTTATTGTGTTGTGATATAGGAGCCTGTCACTCGTATTATATAATTAAGCTCGACATTATTTTTAAGAATAAAATTGAAACAGAAAAATTGCGTCTTATAAAATGATGATGATTTGTAAACACTGGATAATACACAATGTATGTACCGAAAATTAATGAATATAGAAATATGTAACACACAATTCTCATTTTATTTTTGTTATTGGTTTATTCTATTTTCGTTTCGATTATGTAGCTATACCCACCCCGCACTATAAAAAATGTAGATTTTCCTTTGCTTAATTTCTATAAATTTTAGTCGCGATTACTAGATTTTGTTGAATAATATCAAACGTTTTATAAATCAGAATTATTATTATAATTTTTAAGTTATAATTAATAATATAGTTTCTATTCTCCAAATTACATTTATTATGTAACTAAAATTTGTCAAATGTATTGAGTTTTTAATCAACAAATTTCAATACAAAATATAACATGTGTTCATATTCTAATATACACCCGATAAATGTTATATCGTTTTGTATCTTGAAAATAGAAAAGTAATGATTTTATTTTTGCTAATGAAAATACACAACTTTATATTAAAATTTTATATGAAAATGTCTGAGGAGATTATTGGTTACAACGACAGGATACACACCAACCATCACCGGTCCCATTATAGGAAGCAATATCCGATATAGTAGGTCAATAATGTATCATTGCTGAAAAAACACGCAGACAACAATTGTTCTTTCGACATTGATTTTTTATTAATGCGATCGGTATTCTTATAGGACATTTAAATTAGTCTGGTGAATAAAATCTTTTGATTTTCGTAACCATAAACGTTTGATCGTCTAACCGATACGACCACCAGACGAGTACTAAACCAGTCACCAGTGGTAGGAAACTTCTGGGCGGCACGCTGATAATATACAATCAACGACTGTAGGTCCGCAATAGAGTCAAGTATCTGGGAAAATATGTAATTATAACGTTTGCATTTTTGGTAGTACTGAATAAGTTATGATTAATATCACATTTTTGTTATCGCAATTAAATTCATAATATTAACGTTTTATATTGTTTGTCCTTTGACTCGACTATTCTGTACAACTAGCGTGTTGTTGTTACGTTTAAGTGCTGAAAATCGTGCTTATATTGTTTTATTCTATGCTTATACCAAGCATTTGTTTTGTGTTTCCAATTGTTTGAGCGAATTATAATCATATCATTATCATGTATGCCTTGTGAAAGGTCGTATAAGTACACCACGAACAACTGTAAACTGTTTAAGTTTCTTAATGACGAATTTGTGTAAGTTGAACGTTAGCTATTACTTATTATTTATACACATTAATATTTCTATCTAATTACTAATTTTTTAGGTGTAAACAATGGTTGATAAATTGTAATCGGCAAGATTTAATTGGATTTAATCTAGAATATTTGTTGCTTTCTAAAATTCTAAGATAATTACATGTATGTACTAAGCATATTCTTGGACAGATGACTTGAAGAATATACATATTATACTACATATATATTGAGAACAATTGAGAACAATGTGAAAACTAAAAAAAAATATAGTTAAAATACTTCATTGGATTTTAATATTTCAACATGGAATATCATCAATTATAGGTGTGTATAACTCTATTTTTTACTTGTAACATTAATACATTTTAAAGTCAAGTTCTTAGGTTTTTATTGTATTTTTTTAGATAATCTAATTAATATCAAAAAAAAGTGTAAAATACTCAATCCTACACAACCATATTCCTGAGGAAAACTATAACCTACTAATAAAAAATATGTAAAGAATATTAAAAATGATAAAAAAATATTGTAAGTGCTAATGTATTGTAATATTAATATGAAGTATTAAATTCAATATCGATAGAACAACTGTTGTCTGCGTTTTTTTTCAGCAATGATACATTATTTACCTACTATATTGGATATGCTTGCTATAGTTGGACCGGACATGGTTGGTGTGTATCCTGTCATTATAACGACTGATGTCATCCATGCCTCAGAATTGCATCAGGGAATTGTCAAATATCAACAACATACAAAGTGTTCTCGTCGTCGCGTTGGGATTTAATCAGTAGCTAATAATAAGTTAGTTTTAAGTAATCTTTATGTACATGTCAGTGTGTGTCTAGTTTCCATTTTTCAAGTTCACTAATGTAACCGTGCGCAGTAATGATAAACAGTCTACTGGCATTCCACAACGGTTTATTTATACATTTTGAAAGGTTGTCGTTTCGGTAAGATAGTGTCACCTTTTCTCATTTCTTATTAAACGATTTTCTGTATAATTACCGCAAATATCATTCTATTGCTCTCATATGAGCTTATTATATTACTTTTCTCATTCAGATTTTGCTAAATAACAACCATGTGTTTAAGTATATTAACTACTCACTAGCTGTCTACAAGTCATAAGTTGTCATTTCGTAAACACCTTATAAAATAAATCCACTCACTTGCAGATTATGTGATAAAACAACAATCGTTTTATTTATTTAATTAAAACTGGAACTTTTTTATAAATTGCGATATAATATTGTTTACTTAATTAGTTTGTTCAGTTGCTAGATCAAAAATGGGGCTATGAAATAATCCCATTTGAACCAGACCACACATTGATATTTAAGTATAAGTTGTCCTTGATCTGTAATTTGTATTAACAGAACCGCATGCCCATCATATAAGAATTATAAGTAGTCGCATGTTTGCACCTTTCTTAAAACAATCCATGTATGTTTTCATGTGAATCTCGCTATTGCAATAACTTATCTATATATTACCGCCAACTAGGAAACAACTAAAACTTTATATGGTTGCAAAACACAGTATACGCATTATTTCGTAAAATGTTTAGTTTCTATAACGAAACCGGTAAATAAACAATCATATTTATCATCAACAATCTCCTCAGACAGTTTCATTAAAAATGAACACCAATAATTTGTCATTGATTAGGCAATCAACACCAGGGATAGATAAATTATAATAAATAACTTTATTTCAAATAAGTGCCATTTTAAGAGACAACTAAAGAATTATATTCTCACAATCGATTCCATCTAAATTAGTTAAAGTATAATATCCGAATTAAAGAACACAACAATACAATCTTTTATATGACAATTTTGATTAATATTAAAACTTCATATTTATAAGTGCTTATTAAACACTCACATATTAAACTAATCTCATGAACCCTTGACCATTAGAATCAGAAAATAAAACATTAAACCTTATATTCCATAAACACTATAAAACATGTTTTATATGTTACTTTTGACAAAATGATATAAATTCATTTTTGAAATGCTTATAAATTACTGAATTATCAATTTTATATTTTCAAGCCTGGACTATCAGATTTAGAAAATTAATTATTAATACAGTTTCCATCACTTAATAATAATACTTTACATGATATTTCATAGACACTATAATGGACTAATATGTATGATAATTTTTATGAATTCCAAAATTCACATTTTTAAATTGCTTATAAAACACTGAAATTTAATGTTATTGTCTTGAGATCTAGACCATTAGATTAAGTAAATGAATTATTATTACCATTATTTAGAACAATATGAATCATTTAACTTGATATTCCATAAACACTATAAAACATTATTTATATGTTACTTTTGACAAAATGTTATAAATTCATTTTTGAAATGCTTATAAATTACTGAATTATTAATTTTATATTTTCAAACCTGGAATATTAGATTTAGAAAATTAATTATTAATACAGTTTCCATCACCTAATAATAATACTTTACATGATATTTCATAGACACTATAATGGACTAATATGTATGATAATTTTTATGAATTCCAAAATTCACATTTTTAAATTGCTTATAAAACACTGAATTTTAATGTTATTGTCTTGAGATCTAGACCATTAGATTAAGTAAATGAATTATTATTACCATTATTTAGAACAATATGAATCATTTAACTTGATATTCCATAAACACTATAAAACATGTTAATAATATGCAATATTATGAGTAAAAATACGTATATTTTTATATTTCACAATATATGTTTTAATGATTCAATCGTGTAAAATTGAGACTGGATAAATGTTTGAACTAGTTTATGACCAAGGATACTTGAATTTTCATTCAAATATTCATTTTTGCAGTTTATTATAAAATTACGAATTGCGTTATTTTTTAATTGTTATGTGTAATTATTTATTTAGTAATTTCTTTTTAAGCGAATCAGTATAGCTTCAAAAACAAATAAATATATATTTGTAAAAAAGTGTATTAGTTGCTGTCTAACATGTTATAATATCCATTTTTTGTCAAATTAAGACTGTAGTTTCTAAATGCCTAGTATAAGTTGTAATTATACTCCAGTATTTGTTTGAATGATCTAAATTCAATATAAGTGACATTAACCATATGAACACATTTTTAAATATTTATAATTTAAGGAAACTATTATAAGTAGAATGTACATCGAACTACATAGAATTAAATCTATTTATGTACAAAAAAAAAAAAAAAACATTATTATTGCAATAACAATTAATACTTAATTGTCGTTTATCATCCAGACGGTTTACTTGAAAAGTATCTCGTTATTTTTGTTGGATTGAACATAATCAATCATCATCTAAGTATGGGGACGCGGTGATTTGTGGTTTTCAACATACTATCACGAGTTGATTTGAATCCCCTTAGAGACGTCTAAATATATATTTTACTTTAATTTGAACGCTAATAGTTAAAGTTTAACTGAGCAATAAATAAACTGTATACAATATGTAGAGTCCAATTTCAATTAAAAAAACTGGGGGCGCTGAAGCCTTTCCATTTTTTCAAGTTATCGTATGGTTATGAGTACCTATTATTATTAAAATCTAAATGGACATGAACGATTCGGATGTTCTAAACACGCCCAAGTGCTATCCCCTCATGCCTGAATTGTGCCTATGATAATTTTGTTAAATAGCGCCTTGAACTATAAGATAGAATTTATATTGATTATTATAATATGACGCTATAAAATAGAAAAAAACAATGTGTTTGTTAATAACTAATATTATAAGACTAAATCACATTGTTTAATAATTTATGAACATTTTTCATAAAATTGAAACGAAGTTTTTATTATTTAGTTAAAAACTTAAAACACGTGTGTCCTGAAAATTTATTTAATATTTTATAAAGGATTACACCTCATTTAACAATTTGTTTCATCATAATATTATTATTTTAATAATGTAAATCACGCAATAGCAAATGTCTACAATAAGCTCTAAATGTCACTTGTATATAAAGCCAAACAATTGCATTCTGTTTTTACCGTCTTCTAGTAAGTATTGCCTATAGCAAATGTTTATCTCATATACATAGTTTTGCATTGTTAAAAAGAAATTTGCCTATCATACTTTGATATTACCCATGTGTTTTAGTTACATTGAAATATTACTTATTAATTTATTAATTATACTGCCACGTCTGCAATTAATTTATTGTGTTGTGATATAGGAGCCTGTCACTCGTATTATATAATTAAGCTCGACATTATTTTTAAGAATAAAATTGAAACAGAAAAATTGCGTCTTATAAAATGATGATGATTTGTAAACACTGGATAATACACAATGTATGTACCGAAAATTAATGAATATAGAA
The DNA here is from genome assembly GCA_036289425.1 of Rhopalosiphum nymphaeae. Taxonomy (NCBI): domain Eukaryota; kingdom Metazoa; phylum Arthropoda; class Insecta; order Hemiptera; family Aphididae; genus Rhopalosiphum; species Rhopalosiphum nymphaeae. The sequence continues at coordinate 7,436,937 of JAZAQC010000007.1, read as the reverse complement.
ATATGTAACACACAATTCTCATTTTATTTTTGTTATTGGTTTATTCTATTTTCGTTTCGATTATGTAGCTATACCCACCCCGCACTATAAAAAATGTAGATTTTCCTTTGCTTAATTTCTATAAATTTTAGTCGCGATTACTAGATTTTGTTGAATAATATCAAACGTTTTATAAATCAGAATTATTATTATAATTTTTAAGTTATAATTAATAATATAGTTTCTATTCTCCAAATTACATTTATTATGTAACTAAAATTTGTCAAATGTATTGAGTTTTTAATCAACAAATTTCAATACAAAATATAACATGTGTTCATATTCTAATATACACCCGATAAATGTTATATCGTTTTGTATCTTGAAAATAGAAAAGTAATGATTTTATTTTTGCTAATGAAAATACACAACTTTATATTAAAATTTTATATGAAAATGTCTGAGGAGATTATTGGTTACAACGACAGGATACACACCAACCATCACCGGTCCCATTATAGGAAGCAATATCCGATATAGTAGGTCAATAATGTATCATTGCTGAAAAAACACGCAGACAACAATTGTTCTTTCGACATTGATTTTTTATTAATGCGATCGGTATTCTTATAGGACATTTAAATTAGTCTGGTGAATAAAATCTTTTGATTTTCGTAACCATAAACGTTTGATCGTCTAACCGATACGACCACCAGACGAGTACTAAACCAGTCACCAGTGGTAGGAAACTTCTGGGCGGCACGCTGATAATATACAATCAACGACTGTAGGTCCGCAATAGAGTCAAGTATCTGGGAAAATATGTAATTATAACGTTTGCATTTTTGGTAGTACTGAATAAGTTATGATTAATATCACATTTTTGTTATCGCAATTAAATTCATAATATTAACGTTTTATATTGTTTGTCCTTTGACTCGACTATTCTGTACAACTAGCGTGTTGTTGTTACGTTTAAGTGCTGAAAATCGTGCTTATATTGTTTTATTCTATGCTTATACCAAGCATTTGTTTTGTGTTTCCAATTGTTTGAGCGAATTATAATCATATCATTATCATGTATGCCTTGTGAAAGGTCGTATAAGTACACCACGAACAACTGTAAACTGTTTAAGTTTCTTAATGACGAATTTGTGTAAGTTGAACGTTAGCTATTACTTATTATTTATACACATTAATATTTCTATCTAATTACTAATTTTTTAGGTGTAAACAATGGTTGATAAATTGTAATCGGCAAGATTTAATTGGATTTAATCTAGAATATTTGTTGCTTTCTAAAATTCTAAGATAATTACATGTATGTACTAAGCATATTCTTGGACAGATGACTTGAAGAATATACATATTATACTACATATATATTGAGAACAATTGAGAACAATGTGAAAACTAAAAAAAAATATAGTTAAAATACTTCATTGGATTTTAATATTTCAACATGGAATATCATCAATTATAGGTGTGTATAACTCTATTTTTTACTTGTAACATTAATACATTTTAAAGTCAAGTTCTTAGGTTTTTATTGTATTTTTTTAGATAATCTAATTAATATCAAAAAAAAGTGTAAAATACTCAATCCTACACAACCATATTCCTGAGGAAAACTATAACCTACTAATAAAAAATATGTAAAGAATATTAAAAATGATAAAAAAATATTGTAAGTGCTAATGTATTGTAATATTAATATGAAGTATTAAATTCAATATCGATAGAACAACTGTTGTCTGCGTTTTTTTTCAGCAATGATACATTATTTACCTACTATATTGGATATGCTTGCTATAGTTGGACCGGACATGGTTGGTGTGTATCCTGTCATTATAACGACTGATGTCATCCATGCCTCAGAATTGCATCAGGGAATTGTCAAATATCAACAACATACAAAGTGTTCTCGTCGTCGCGTTGGGATTTAATCAGTAGCTAATAATAAGTTAGTTTTAAGTAATCTTTATGTACATGTCAGTGTGTGTCTAGTTTCCATTTTTCAAGTTCACTAATGTAACCGTGCGCAGTAATGATAAACAGTCTACTGGCATTCCACAACGGTTTATTTATACATTTTGAAAGGTTGTCGTTTCGGTAAGATAGTGTCACCTTTTCTCATTTCTTATTAAACGATTTTCTGTATAATTACCGCAAATATCATTCTATTGCTCTCATATGAGCTTATTATATTACTTTTCTCATTCAGATTTTGCTAAATAACAACCATGTGTTTAAGTATATTAACTACTCACTAGCTGTCTACAAGTCATAAGTTGTCATTTCGTAAACACCTTATAAAATAAATCCACTCACTTGCAGATTATGTGATAAAACAACAATCGTTTTATTTATTTAATTAAAACTGGAACTTTTTTATAAATTGCGATATAATATTGTTTACTTAATTGGTTTGTTCAGTTGCTAGATCAAAAATGGGGCTATGAAATAATCCCATTTGAACCAGACCACACATTGATATTTAAGTATAAGTTGTCCTTGATCTGTAATTTGTATTAACAGAACCGCATGCCCATCATATAAGAATTATAAGTAGTCGCATGTTTGCACCTTTCTTAAAACAATCCATGTATGTTTTCATGTGAATCTCGCTATTGCAATAACTTATCTATATATTACCGCCAACTAGGAAACAACTAAAACTTTATATGGTTGCAAAACACAGTATACGCATTATTTCGTAAAATGTTTAGTTTCTATAACGAAACCGGTAAATAAACAATCATATTTATCATCAACAATCTCCTCAGACAGTTTCATTAAAAATGAACACCAATAATTTGTCATTGATTAGGCAATCAACACCAGGGATAGATAAATTATAATAAATAACTTTATTTCAAATAAGTGCCATTTTAAGAGACAACTAAAGAATTATATTCTCACAATCGATTCCATCTAAATTAGTTAAAGTATAATATCCGAATTAAAGAACACAACAATACAATCTTTTATATGACAATTTTGATTAATATTAAAACTTCATATTTATAAGTGCTTATTAAACACTCACATATTAAACTAATCTCATGAACCCTTGACCATTAGAATCAGAAAATAAAACATTAAACCTTATATTCCATAAACACTATAAAACATGTTTTATATGTTACTTTTGACAAAATGATATAAATTCATTTTTGAAATGCTTATGAATTACTGAATTAATAATTTTATATTTTCAAACCTGTACTTTTAGATTTAGAAAATTAATTATTAATACAGTTTCCATCACTTAATAATAATACTTTACATGATATTTCATAGACACTATAATGGACTAATATGTATGATAATTTTTACGAATTCCAAAATTCACATTTTAAAATTGCTTATAAAACACTGAATTTTAATGTTATTGTCTTGAGATCTAGACCATTAGATTAAGTAAATGAATTATTATTACCATTATTTAGAACAATATGAATCATTTAACTTGATATTCCATAAACACTATAAAACATGTTAATAATATGCAATATTATGAGTAAAAATACGTATATTTTTATATTTCACAATATATGTTTTAATGATTCAATCGTGTAAAATTGAGACTGGATAAATGTTTGAACTAGTTTATGACCAAGGATACTTGAATTTTCATTCAAATATTCATTTTTGCAGTTTATTATAAAATTACGAATTGCGTTATTTTTTAATTGTTATGTGTAATTATTTATTTAGTAATTTCTTTTTAAGCGAATCAGTATAGCTTCAAAAACAAATAAATATATATTTGTAAAAAAGTGTATTAGTTGCTGTCTAACATGTTATAATATCCATTTTTTGTCAAATTAAGACTGTAGTTTCTAAATGCCTAGTATAAGTTGTAATTATACTCCAGTATTTGTTTGAATGATCTAAATTCAATATAAGTGACATTAACCATATGAACACATTTTTAAATATTTATAATTTAAGGAAACTATTATAAGTAGAATGTACATCGAACTACATAGAATTAAATCTATTTATGTACAAAAAAAAAAAAAAAACATTATTATTGCAATAACAATTAATACTTAATTGTCGTTTATCATCCAGACGGTTTACTTGAAAAGTATCTCGTTATTTTTGTTGGATTGAACATAATCAATCATCATCTAAGTATGGGGACGCGGTGATTTGTGGTTTTCAACATACTATCACGAGTTGATTTGAATCCCCTTAGAGACGTCTAAATATATATTTTACTTTAATTTGAACGCTAATAGTTAAAGTTTAACTGAGCAATAAATAAACTGTATACAATATGTAGAGTCCAATTTCAATTAAAAAAACTGGGGGCGCTGAAGCCTTTCCATTTTTTCAAGTTATCGTATGGTTATGAGTACCTATTATTATTAAAATCTAAATGGACATGAACGATTCGGATGTTCTAAACACGCCCAAGTGCTATCCCCTCATGCCTGAATTGTGCCTATGATAATTTTGTAAAATAGTGCCTTGAACTATAAGATAGAATTTATATTGATTATTATAATATGACGCTATTAAATAGAAAAAAACAATGTGTTTGTTAATAACTAATATTATAAGACTAAATCACATTGTTTAATAATTTATGAACATTTTTCATAAAATTGAAACGAAGTTTTTATTATTTAGTTAAAAACTTAAAACACGTGTGTCCTGAAAATTTATTTAATATTTTATAAAGGATTACACCTCATTTAACAATTTGTTTCATCATAATATTATTATTTTAATAATGTAAATCACGCAATAGCAAATGTCTACAATAAGCTCTAAATGTCACTTGTATATAAAGCCAAACAATTGCATTCTGTTTTTACCGTCTTCTAGTAAGTATTGCCTATAGCAAATGTTTATCTCATATACATAGTTTTGCATTGTTAAAAAGAAATTTGCCTATCATACTTTGATATTACCCATGTGTTTTAGTTACATTGAAATATTACTTATTAATTTATTAATTATACTGCCACGTCTGCAATTAATTTATTGTGTTGTGATATAGGAGCCTGTCACTCGTATTATATAATTAAGCTCGACATTATTTTTAAGAATAAAATTGAAACAGAAAAATTGCGTCTTATAAAATGATGATGATTTGTAAACACTGGATAATACACAATGTATGTACCGAAAATTAATGAATATAGAAATATGTAACACACAATTCTCATTTTATTTTTGTTATTGGTTTATTCTATTTTCGTTTCGATTATGTAGCTATACCCACCCCGCACTATAAAAAATGTAGATTTTCCTTTGCTTAATTTCTATAAATTTTAGTCGCGATTACTAGATTTTGTTGAATAATATCAAACGTTTTATAAATCAGAATTATTATTATAATTTTTAAGTTATAATTAATAATATAGTTTCTATTCTCCAAATTACATTTATTATGTAACTAAAATTTGTCAAATGTATTGAGTTTTTAATCAACAAATTTCAATACAAAATATAACATGTGTTCATATTCTAATATACACCCGATAAATGTTATATCGTTTTGTATCTTGAAAATAGAAAAGTAATGATTTTATTTTTGCTAATGAAAATACACAACTTTATATTAAAATTTTATATGAAAATGTCTGAGGAGATTATTGGTTACAACGACAGGATACACACCAACCATCACCGGTCCCATTATAGGAAGCAATATCCGATATAGTAGGTCAATAATGTATCATTGCTGAAAAAACACGCAGACAACAATTGTTCTTTCGACATTGATTTTTTATTAATGCGATCGGTATTCTTATAGGACATTTAAATTAGTCTGGTGAATAAAATCTTTTGATTTTCGTAACCATAAACGTTTGATCGTCTAACCGATACGACCACCAGACGAGTACTAAACCAGTCACCAGTGGTAGGAAACTTCTGGGCGGCACGCTGATAATATACAATCAACGACTGTAGGTCCGCAATAGAGTCAAGTATCTGGGAAAATATGTAATTATAACGTTTGCATTTTTGGTAGTACTGAATAAGTTATGATTAATATCACATTTTTGTTATCGCAATTAAATTCATAATATTAACGTTTTATATTGTTTGTCCTTTGACTCGACTATTCTGTACAACTAGCGTGTTGTTGTTACGTTTAAGTGCTGAAAATCGTGCTTATATTGTTTTATTCTATGCTTATACCAAGCATTTGTTTTGTGTTTCCAATTGTTTGAGCGAATTATAATCATATCATTATCATGTATGCCTTGTGAAAGGTCGTATAAGTACACCACGAACAACTGTAAACTGTTTAAGTTTCTTAATGACGAATTTGTGTAAGTTGAACGTTAGCTATTACTTATTATTTATACACATTAATATTTCTATCTAATTACTAATTTTTTAGGTGTAAACAATGGTTGATAAATTGTAATCGGCAAGATTTAATTGGATTTAATCTAGAATATTTGTTGCTTTCTAAAATTCTAAGATAATTACATGTATGTACTAAGCATATTCTTGGACAGATGACTTGAAGAATATACATATTATACTACATATATATTGAGAACAATTGAGAACAATGTGAAAACTAAAAAAAAATATAGTTAAAATACTTCATTGGATTTTAATATTTCAACATGGAATATCATCAATTATAGGTGTGTATAACTCTATTTTTTACTTGTAACATTAATACATTTTAAAGTCAAGTTCTTAGGTTTTTATTGTATTTTTTTAGATAATCTAATTAATATCAAAAAAAAGTGTAAAATACTCAATCCTACACAACCATATTCCTGAGGAAAACTATAACCTACTAATAAAAAATATGTAAAGAATATTAAAAATGATAAAAAAATATTGTAAGTGCTAATGTATTGTAATATTAATATGAAGTATTAAATTCAATATCGATAGAACAACTGTTGTCTGCGTTTTTTTTCAGCAATGATACATTATTTACCTACTATATTGGATATGCTTGCTATAGTTGGACCGGACATGGTTGGTGTGTATCCTGTCATTATAACGACTGATGTCATCCATGCCTCAGAATTGCATCAGGGAATTGTCAAATATCAACAACATACAAAGTGTTCTCGTCGTCGCGTTGGGATTTAATCAGTAGCTAATAATAAGTTAGTTTTAAGTAATCTTTATGTACATGTCAGTGTGTGTCTAGTTTCCATTTTTCAAGTTCACTAATGTAACCGTGCGCAGTAATGATAAACAGTCTACTGGCATTCCACAACGGTTTATTTATACATTTTGAAAGGTTGTCGTTTCGGTAAGATAGTGTCACCTTTTCTCATTTCTTATTAAACGATTTTCTGTATAATTACCGCAAATATCATTCTATTGCTCTCATATGAGCTTATTATATTACTTTTCTCATTCAGATTTTGCTAAATAACAACCATGTGTTTAAGTATATTAACTACTCACTAGCTGTCTACAAGTCATAAGTTGTCATTTCGTAAACACCTTATAAAATAAATCCACTCACTTGCAGATTATGTGATAAAACAACAATCGTTTTATTTATTTAATTAAAACTGGAACTTTTTTATAAATTGCGATATAATATTGTTTACTTAATTGGTTTGTTCAGTTGCTAGATCAAAAATGGGGCTATGAAATAATCCCATTTGAACCAGACCACACATTGATATTTAAGTATAAGTTGTCCTTGATCTGTAATTTGTATTAACAGAACCGCATGCCCATCATATAAGAATTATAAGTAGTCGCATGTTTGCACCTTTCTTAAAACAATCCATGTATGTTTTCATGTGAATCTCGCTATTGCAATAACTTATCTATATATTACCGCCAACTAGGAAACAACTAAAACTTTATATGGTTGCAAAACACAGTATACGCATTATTTCGTAAAATGTTTAGTTTCTATAACGAAACCGGTAAATAAACAATCATATTTATCATCAACAATCTCCTCAGACAGTTTCATTAAAAATGAACACCAATAATTTGTCATTGATTAGGCAATCAACACCAGGGATAGATAAATTATAATAAATAACTTTATTTCAAATAAGTGCCATTTTAAGAGACAACTAAAGAATTATATTCTCACAATCGATTCCATCTAAATTAGTTAAAGTATAATATCCGAATTAAAGAACACAACAATACAATCTTTTATATGACAATTTTGATTAATATTAAAACTTCATATTTATAAGTGCTTATTAAACACTCACATATTAAACTAATCTCATGAAACCTTGACCATTAGAATCAGAAAATAAAACATTAAACCTTATATTCCATAAACACTATAAAACATGTTTTATATGTTACTTTTGACAAAATATAATAAATTCATTTTTGAAATGCTTAAAAATTACTGAATTATTAATTTTATATTTTCAAACCTGGACTATTAGATTTAGAAAATTAATTATTAATACAGTTTCCATCACTTAATAATAATACTTTACATGATATTTCATAGACACTATAATGGACTAATATGTATGATAATTTTTATGAATTCCAAAATTCACATTTTTAAATTGCTTATAAAACACTGAATTTTAATGTTATTGTCTTGAGATCTAGACCATTAGATTAAGTAAATGAATTATTATTACCATTATTTAGAACAATATGAATCATTTAACTTGATATTCCATAAACACTATAAAACATGTTTTATATGTTACTTTTGACAAAATGTTATAAATTCATTTTTGAAATGCTTATAAATTACTGAATTATTAATTTTATATTTTCAAACCTGGACTATTAGATTTAGTAAATTAATTATTAATACAGTTTCCATCACTTAATAATAATACTTTACATGATATTTCATAGACACTATAATGGACTAATATGTATGATAATTTTTATGAATTCCAAAATTCACATTTTTAAATTGCTTATAAAACACTGAAATTTAATGTTATTGTCTTGAGATCTAGACCATTAGATTAAGTAAATGAATTATTATTACCATTATTTAGAACAATATGAATCATTTTACTTGATATTCCATAAACACTATAAAACATGTTTTATATGTTACTTTTGACAAAATGTTATAAATTCATTTTTGAAATGCTTATGAATTACTGAATTAATAATTTTATATTTTCAAACCTGTACTTTTAGATTTAGAAAATTAATTATTAATACAGTTTCCATCACTTAATAATAATACTTTACATGATATTTCATAGACACTATAATGGACTAATATGTATGATAATTTTTATTAATTCCAAAATTCACATTTTTAAATTGCTTATAAAACACTGAATTTTAATGTTATTGTCTTGAGATCTAGACCATTAGATTAAGTAAATGAATTATTATTACCATTATTTAGAACAATATGAATCATTTAACTTGATATTCCATAAACACTATAAAACATGTTAATAATATGCAATATTATGAGTAAAAATACGTATATTTTTATATTTCACAATATATGTTTTAATGATTCAATCGTGTAAAATTGAGACTGGATAAATGTTTGAACTAGTTTATGACAAAGGATACTTGAATTTTCATTCAAATATTCATTTTTGCAGTTTATTATAAAATTACGAATTGCGTTATTTTTTTAATTGTTATGTGTAATTATTTATTTAGTAATTTCTTTTTAAGCGAATCAGTATAGCTTCAAAAACAAATAAATATATATTTGTAAAAAAGTGTATTAGTTGCTGTCTAACATGTTATAATATCCATTTTTTGTCAAATTAAGACTGTAGTTTCTAAATGCCTAGTATAAGTTGTAATTATACTCCAGTATTTGTTTGAATGATCTAAATTCAATATAAGTGACATTAACCATATGAACACATTTTTAAATATATATAATTTAAGGAAACTATTATAAGTATAATGTACATCGAACTACATAGAATTAAATCTATTTATGTACAAAAAAAAAAAAAAAACACATTATTATTGCAATAACAATTAATACTTAATTGTCGTTTATCATCCAGACGGTTTACTTGAAAAGTATCTCGTTATTTTTGTTGGATTGAACATAATCAATCATCATCTAAGTATGGGGACGCGGTGATTTGTGGTTTTCAACATACTATCGCGAGTTGATTTGAATCCCCTTAGAGACGTCTAAATATATATTTTACTTTAATTTGAACGCTAATAGTTAAAGTTTAACTGAGCAATAAATAAACTGTATACAATATGTAGAGTCCAATTTCAATTAAAAAAACTGGGGGCGCTGAAGCCTTTCCATTTTTTCAAGTTATCGTATGGTTATGAGTACCTATTATTATTAAAATCTAAATGGACATGAACGATTCGGATGTTCTAAACACGCCCAAGTGCTATCCCCTCATGCCTGAATTGTGCCTATGATAATTTTGTAAAATAGTGCCTTGAACTATAAGATAGAATTTATATTGATTATTATAATATGACGCTATTAAATAGAAAAAAACAATGTGTTTGTTAATAACTAATATTATAAGACTAAATCACATTGTTTAATAATTTATGAACATTTTTCATAAAATTGAAACGAAGTTTTTATTATTTAGTTAAAAACTTAAAACACGTGTGTCCTGAAAATTTATTTAATATTTTATAAAGGATTACACCTCATTTAACAATTTGTTTCATCATAATATTATTATTTTAATAATGTAAATCACGCAATAGCAAATGTCTACAATAAGCTCTAAATGTCACTTGTATATAAAGCCAAACAATTGCATTCTGTTTTTACCGTCTTCTAGTAAGTATTGCCTATAGCAAATGTTTATCTCATATACATAGTTTTGCATTGTTAAAAAGAAATTTGCCTATCATACTTTGATATTACCCATGTGTTTTAGTTACATTGAAATATTACTTATTAATTTATTAATTATACTGCCACGTCTGCAATTAATTTATTGTGTTGTGATATAGGAGCCTGTCACTCGTATTATATAATTAAGCTCGACATTATTTTTAAGAATAAAATTGAAACAGAAAAATTGCGTCTTATAAAATGATGATGATTTGTAAACACTGGATAATACACAATGTATGTACCGAAAATTAATGAATATAGAAATATGTAACACACAATTCTCATTTTATTTTTGTTATTGGTTTATTCTATTTTCGTTTCGATTATGTAGCTATACCCACCCCGCACTATAAAAAATGTAGATTTTCCTTTGCTTAATTTCTATAAATTTTAGTCGCGATTACTAGATTTTGTTGAATAATATCAAACGTTTTATAAATCAGAATTATTATTATAATTTTTAAGTTATAATTAATAATATAGTTTCTATTCTCCAAATTACATTTATTATGTAACTAAAATTTGTCAAATGTATTGAGTTTTTAATCAACAAATTTCAATACAAAATATAACATGTGTTCATATTCTAATATACACCCGATAAATGTTATATCGTTTTGTATCTTGAAAATAGAAAAGTAATGATTTTATTTTTGCTAATGAAAATACACAACTTTATATTAAAATTTTATATGAAAATGTCTGAGGAGATTATTGGTTACAACGACAGGATACACACCAACCATCACCGGTCCCATTATAGGAAGCAATATCCGATATAGTAGGTCAATAATGTATCATTGCTGAAAAAACACGCAGACAACAATTGTTCTTTCGACATTGATTTTTTATTAATGCGATCGGTATTCTTATAGGACATTTAAATTAGTCTGGTGAATAAAATCTTTTGATTTTCGTAACCATAAACGTTTGATCGTCTAACCGATACGACCACCAGACGAGTACTAAACCAGTCACCAGTGGTAGGAAACTTCTGGGCGGCACGCTGATAATATACAATCAACGACTGTAGGTCCGCAATAGAGTCAAGTATCTGGGAAAATATGTAATTATAACGTTTGCATTTTTGGTAGTACTGAATAAGTTATGATTAATATCACATTTTTGTTATCGCAATTAAATTCATAATATTAACGTTTTATATTGTTTGTCCTTTGACTCGACTATTCTGTACAACTAGCGTGTTGTTGTTACGTTTAAGTGCTGAAAATCGTGCTTATATTGTTTTATTCTATGCTTATACCAAGCATTTGTTTTGTGTTTCCAATTGTTTGAGCGAATTATAATCATATCATTATCATGTATGCCTTGTGAAAGGTCGTATAAGTACACCACGAACAACTGTAAACTGTTTAAGTTTCTTAATGACGAATTTGTGTAAGTTGAACGTTAGCTATTACTTATTATTTATACACATTAATATTTCTATCTAATTACTAATTTTTTAGGTGTAAACAATGGTTGATAAATTGTAATCGGCAAGATTTAATTGGATTTAATCTAGAATATTTGTTGCTTTCTAAAATTCTAAGATAATTACATGTATGTACTAAGCATATTCTTGGACAGATGACTTGAAGAATATACATATTATACTACATATATATTGAGAACAATTGAGAACAATGTGAAAACTAAAAAAAAATATAGTTAAAATACTTCATTGGATTTTAATATTTCAACATGGAATATCATCAATTATAGGTGTGTATAACTCTATTTTTTACTTGTAACATTAATACATTTTAAAGTCAAGTTCTTAGGTTTTTATTGTATTTTTTTAGATAATCTAATTAATTTCAAAAAAGTGTGAAATACTCAATCCTACACAACCATATTCCTGAGGAAAACTATAACCTACTAATAAAAAATATGTAAAGAATATTAAAAATGATAAAAAAATATTGTAAGTGCTAATGTATTGTAATATTAATATGAAGTATTAAATTCAATATCGATATAACAACTGTTGTCTGCGTTTTTTTTCAGCAATGATACATTATTTACCTACTATATTGGATATGCTTGCTATAGTTGGACCGGACATGGTTGGTGTGTATCCTGTCATTATAACGACTGATGTCATCCATGCCTCAGAATTGCATCAGGGAATTGTCAAATATCAACAACATACAAAGTGTTCTCGTCGTCGCGTTGGGATTTAATCAGTAGCTAATAATAAGTTAGTTTTAAGTAATCTTTATGTACATGTCAGTGTGTGTCTAGTTTCCATTTTTCAAGTTCACTAATGTAACCGTGCGCAGTAATGATAAACAGTCTACTGGCATTCCACAACGGTTTATTAATACATTTTGAAAGGTTGTCGTTTCGGTAAGATAGTGTCACCTTTTCTCATTTCTTATTAAACGATTTTCTGTATAATTACCGCAAATATCATTCTATTGCTCTCATATGAGCTTATTATATTACTTTTCTCATTCAGATTTTGCTAAATAACAACCATGTGTTTAAGTATATTAACTACTCACTAGCTGTCTACAAGTCATAAGTTGTCATTTCGTAAACACCTTATAAAATAAATCCACTCACTTGCAGATTATGTGATAAAACAACAATCGTTTTATTTATTTAATTAAAACTGGAACTTTTTTATAAATTGCGATATAATATTGTTTACTTAATTGGTTTGTTCAGTTGCTAGATCAAAAATGGGGCTATGAAATAATCCCATTTGAACCAGACCACACATTGATATTTAAGTATAAGTTGTCCTTGATCTGTAATTTGTATTAACAGAACCGCATGCCCATCATATAAGAATTATAAGTAGTCGCATGTTTGCACCTTTCTTAAAACAATCCATGTATGTTTTCATGTGAATCTCGCTATTGCAATAACTTATCTATATATTACCGCCAACTAGGAAACAACTAAAACTTTATATGGTTGCAAAACACAGTATACGCATTATTTCGTAAAATGTTTAGTTTCTATAACGAAACCGGTAAATAAACAATCATATTTATCATCAACAATCTCCTCAGACAGTTTCATTAAAAATGAACACCAATAATTTGTCATTGATTAGGCAATCAACACCAGGGATAGATAAATTATAATAAATAACTTTATTTCAAATAAGTGCCATTTTAAGAGACAACTAAAGAATTATATTCTCACAATCGATTCCATCTAAATTAGTTAAAGTATAATATCCGAATTAAAGAACACAACAATACAATCTTTTATATGACAATTTTGATTAATATTAAAACTTCATATTTATAAGTGCTTATTAAACACTCACATATTAAACTAATCTCATGAAACCTTGACCATTAGAATCAGAAAATAAAACATTAAACCTTATATTCCATAAACACTATAAAACATGTTTTATATGTTACTTTTGACAAAATATAATAAATTCATTTTTGAAATGCTTAAAAATTACTGAATTATTAATTTTATATTTTCAAACCTGGACTATTAGATTTAGAAAATTAATTATTAATACAGTTTCCATCACTTAATAATAATACTTTACATGATATTTCATAGACACTATAATGGACTAATATGTATGATAATTTTTATGAATTCCAAAATTCACATTTTTAAATTGCTTATAAAACACTGAATTTTAATGTTATTGTCTTGAGATCTAGACCATTAGATTAAGTAAATGAATTATTATTACCATTATTTAGAACAATATGAATCATTTAACTTGATATTCCATAAACACTATAAAACATGTTTTATATGTTACTTTTGACAAAATGTTATAAATTCATTTTTGAAATGCTTATAAATTACTGAATTATTAATTTTATATTTTCAAACCTGGACTATTAGATTTAGTAAATTAATTATTAATACAGTTTCCATCACTTAATAATAATACTTTACATGATATTTCATAGACACTATAATGGACTAATATGTATGATAATTTTTATGAATTCTAAAATTCACATTTTTAAATTGCTTATAAAACACTGAATTTTAATGTTATTGTCTTGAGATCTAGACCATTAGATTAAGTAAATGAATTATTATTAACATTATTTAGAACAATATGAATCATTTAACTTGATATTCCATAAACACTATAAAACATGTTAATAATATGCAATATTATGAGTAAAAATACGTATATTTTTATATTTCACAATATATGTTTTAATGATTCAATCGTGTAAAATTGAGACTGGATAAATGTTTGAACTAGTTTATGACAAAGGATACTTGAATTTTCATTCAAATATTCATTTTTGCAGTTTATTATAAAATTACGAATTGCGTTATTTTTTTAATTGTTATGTGTAATTATTTATTTAGTAATTTCTTTTTAAGCGAATCAGTATAGCTTCAAAAACAAATAAATATATATTTGTAAAAAAGTGTATTAGTTGCTGTCTAACATGTTATAATATCCATTTTTTGTCAAATTAAGACTGTAGTTTCTAAATGCCTAGTATAAGTTGTAATTATACTCCAGTATTTGTTTGAATGATCTAAATTCAATATAAGTGACATTAACCATATGAACACATTTTTAAATATATATAATTTAAGGAAACTATTATAAGTATAATGTACATCGAACTACATAGAATTAAATCTATTTATGTACAAAAAAAAAAAAAAAACACATTATTATTGCAATAACAATTAATACTTAATTGTCGTTTATCATCCAGACGGTTTACTTGAAAAGTATCTCGTTATTTTTGTTGGATTGAACATAATCAATCATCATCTAAGTATGGGGACGCGGTGATTTGTGGTTTTCAACATACTATCGCGAGTTGATTTGAATCCCCTTAGAGACGTCTAAATATATATTTTACTTTAATTTGAACGCTAATAGTTAAAGTTTAACTGAGCAATAAATAAACTGTATACAATATGTAGAGTCCAATTTCAATTAAAAAAACTGGGGGCGCTGAAGCCTTTCCATTTTTTCAAGTTATCGTATGGTTATGAGTACCTATTATTATTAAAATCTAAATGGACATGAACGATTCGGATGTTCTAAACACGCCCAAGTGCTATCCCCTCATGCCTGAATTGTGCCTATGATAATTTTGTAAAATAGTGCCTTGAACTATAAGATAGAATTTATATTGATTATTATAATATGACGCTATTAAATAGAAAAAAACAATGTGTTTGTTAATAACTAATATTATAAGACTAAATCACATTGTTTAATAATTTATGAACATTTTTCATAAAATTGAAACGAAGTTTTTATTATTTAGTTAAAAACTTAAAACACGTGTGTCCTGAAAATTTATTTAATATTTTATAAAGGATTACACCTCATTTAACAATTTGTTTCATCATAATATTATTATTTTAATAATGTAAATCACGCAATAGCAAATGTCTACAATAAGCTCTAAATGTCACTTGTATATAAAGCCAAACAATTGCATTCTGTTTTTACCGTCTTCTAGTAAGTATTGCCTATAGCAAATGTTTATCTCATATACATAGTTTTGCATTGTTAAAAAGAAATTTGCCTATCATACTTTGATATTACCCATGTGTTTTAGTTACATTGAAATATTACTTATTAATTTATTAATTATACTGCCACGTCTGCAATTAATTTATTGTGTTGTGATATAGGAGCCTGTCACTCGTATTATATAATTAAGCTCGACATTATTTTTAAGAATAAAATTGAAACAGAAAAATTGCGTCTTATAAAATGATGATGATTTGTAAACACTGGATAATACACAATGTATGTACCGAAAATTAATGAATATAGAAATATGTAACACACAATTCTCATTTTATTTTTGTTATTGGTTTATTCTATTTTCGTTTCGATTATGTAGCTATACCCACCCCGCACTATAAAAAATGTAGATTTTCCTTTGCTTAATTTCTATAAATTTTAGTCGCGATTACTAGATTTTGTTGAATAATATCAAACGTTTTATAAATCAGAATTATTATTATAATTTTTAAGTTATAATTAATAATATAGTTTCTATTCTCCAAATTACATTTATTATGTAACTAAAATTTGTCAAATGTATTGAGTTTTTAATCAACAAATTTCAATACAAAATATAACATGTGTTCATATTCTAATATACACCCGATAAATGTTATATCGTTTTGTATCTTGAAAATAGAAAAGTAATGATTTTATTTTTGCTAATGAAAATACACAACTTTATATTAAAATTTTATATGAAAATGTCTGAGGAGATTATTGGTTACAACGACAGGATACACACCAACCATCACCGGTCCCATTATAGGAAGCAATATCCGATATAGTAGGTCAATAATGTATCATTGCTGAAAAAACACGCAGACAACAATTGTTCTTTCGACATTGATTTTTTATTAATGCGATCGGTATTCTTATAGGACATTTAAATTAGTCTGGTGAATAAAATCTTTTGATTTTCGTAACCATAAACGTTTGATCGTCTAACCGATACGACCACCAGACGAGTACTAAACCAGTCACCAGTGGTAGGAAACTTCTGGGCGGCACGCTGATAATATACAATCAACGACTGTAGGTCCGCAATAGAGTCAAGTATCTGGGAAAATATGTAATTATAACGTTTGCATTTTTGGTAGTACTGAATAAGTTATGATTAATATCACATTTTTGTTATCGCAATTAAATTCATAATATTAACGTTTTATATTGTTTGTCCTTTGACTCGACTATTCTGTACAACTAGCGTGTTGTTGTTACGTTTAAGTGCTGAAAATCGTGCTTATATTGTTTTATTCTATGCTTATACCAAGCATTTGTTTTGTGTTTCCAATTGTTTGAGCGAATTATAATCATATCATTATCATGTATGCCTTGTGAAAGGTCGTATAAGTACACCACGAACAACTGTAAACTGTTTAAGTTTCTTAATGACGAATTTGTGTAAGTTGAACGTTAGCTATTACTTATTATTTATACACATTAATATTTCTATCTAATTACTAATTTTTTAGGTGTAAACAATGGTTGATAAATTGTAATCGGCAAGATTTAATTGGATTTAATCTAGAATATTTGTTGCTTTCTAAAATTCTAAGATAATTACATGTATGTACTAAGCATATTCTTGGACAGATGACTTGAAGAATATACATATTATACTACATATATATTGAGAACAATTGAGAACAATGTGAAAACTAAAAAAAAATATAGTTAAAATACTTCATTGGATTTTAATATTTCAACATGGAATATCATCAATTATAGGTGTGTATAACTCTATTTTTTACTTGTAACATTAATACATTTTAAAGTCAAGTTCTTAGGTTTTTATTGTATTTTTTTAGATAATCTAATTAATTTCAAAAAAGTGTGAAATACTCAATCCTACACAACCATATTCCTGAGGAAAACTATAACCTACTAATAAAAAATATGTAAAGAATATTAAAAATGATAAAAAAATATTGTAAGTGCTAATGTATTGTAATATTAATATGAAGTATTAAATTCAATATCGATAGAACAACTGTTGTCTGCGTTTTTTTTCAGCAATGATACATTATTTACCTACTATATTGGATATGCTTGCTATAGTTGGACCGGACATGGTTGGTGTGTATCCTGTCATTATAACGACTGATGTCATCCATGCCTCAGAATTGCATCAGGGAATTGTCAAATATCAACAACATACAAAGTGTTCTCGTCGTCGCGTTGGGATTTAATCAGTAGCTAATAATAAGTTAGTTTTAAGTAATCTTTATGTACATGTCAGTGTGTGTCTAGTTTCCATTTTTCAAGTTCACTAATGTAACCGTGCGCAGTAATGATAAACAGTCTACTGGCATTCCACAACGGTTTATTAATACATTTTGAAAGGTTGTCGTTTCGGTAAGATAGTGTCACCTTTTCTCATTTCTTATTAAACGATTTTCTGTATAATTACCGCAAATATCATTCTATTGCTCTCATATGAGCTTATTATATTACTTTTCTCATTCAGATTTTGCTAAATAACAACCATGTGTTTAAGTATATTAACTACTCACTAGCTGTCTACAAGTCATAAGTTGTCATTTCGTAAACACCTTATAAAATAAATCCACTCACTTGCAGATTATGTGATAAAACAACAATCGTTTTATTTATTTAATTAAAACTGGAACTTTTTTATAAATTGCGATATAATATTGTTTACTTAATTGGTTTGTTCAGTTGCTAGATCAAAAATGGGGCTATGAAATAATCCCATTTGAACCAGACCACACATTGATATTTAAGTATAAGTTGTCCTTGATCTGTAATTTGTATTAACAGAACCGCATGCCCATCATATAAGAATTATAAGTAGTCGCATGTTTGCACCTTTCTTAAAACAATCCATGTATGTTTTCATGTGAATCTCGCTATTGCAATAACTTATCTATATATTACCGCCAACTAGGAAACAACTAAAACTTTATATGGTTGCAAAACACAGTATACGCATTATTTCGTAAAATGTTTAGTTTCTATAACGAAACCGGTAAATAAACAATCATATTTATCATCAACAATCTCCTCAGACAGTTTCATTAAAAATGAACACCAATAATTTGTCATTGATTAGGCAATCAACACCAGGGATAGATAAATTATAATAAATAACTTTATTTCAAATAAGTGCCATTTTAAGAGACAACTAAAGAATTATATTCTCACAATCGATTCCATCTAAATTAGTTAAAGTATAATATCCGAATTAAAGAACACAACAATACAATCTTTTATATGACAATTTTAATTAATATTAAAACTTCATATTTATAAGTGCTTATTAAACACTCACATATTAAACTAATCTCATGAAACCTTGACCATTAGAATCAGAAAATAAAACATTAAACCTTATATTCCATAAACACTATAAAACATGTTTTATATGTTACTTTTGACAAAATATAATAAATTCATTTTTGAAATGCTTAAAAATTACTGAATTATTAATTTTATATTTTCAAACCTGGACTATTAGATTTAGAAAATTAATTATTAATACAGTTTCCATCACTTAATAATAATACTTTACATGATATTTCATAGACACTATAATGGACTAATATGTATGATAATTTTTATGAATTCCAAAATTCACATTTTTAAATTGCTTATAAAACACTGAATTTTAATGTTATTGTCTTGAGATCTAGACCATTAGATTAAATAAATGAATTATTATTACCATTATTTAGAACAATATGAATCATTTAACTTGATATTCCATAAACACTATAAAACATGTTTTATATGTTACTTTTGACAAAATGTTATAAATTCATTTTTGAAATGCTTATAAATTACTGAATTATTAATTTTATATTTTCAAACCTGGACTATTAGATTTAGTAAATTAATTATTAATACAGTTTCCATCACTTAATAATAATACTTTACATGATATTTCATAGACACTATAATGGACTAATATGTATGATAATTTTTATGAATTCTAAAATTCACATTTTTAAATTGCTTATAAAACACTGAATTTTAATGTTATTGTCTTGAGATCTAGACCATTAGATTAAGTAAATGAATTATTATTAACATTATTTAGAACAATATGAATCATTTATCTTGATATTCCATAAACACTATAAAACATGTTTTATATGTTACTTTTGACAAAATATAATAAATTCATTTTTGAAATGCTTAAAAATTACTGAATTATTAATTTTATATTTTCAAACCTGGACTATTAGATTTAGAAAATTAATTATTAATACAGTTTCCATCACTTAATAATAATACTTTACATGATATTTCATAGACACTATAATGGACTAATATGTATGATAATTTTTATGAATTCCAAAATTCACATTTTTAAATTGCTTATAAAACACTGAATTTTAATGTTATTGTCTTGAGATCTAGACCATTAGATTAAGTAAATGAATTATTATTACCATTATTTAGAACAATATGAATCATTTAACTTGATATTCCATAAACACTATAAAACATGTTTTATATGTTACTTTTGACAAAATGTTATAAATTCATTTTTGAAATGCTTATAAATTACTGAATTATTAATTTTATATTTTCAAACCTGGACTATTAGATTTAGTAAATTAATTATTAATACAGTTTCCATCACTTAATAATAATACTTTACATGATATTTCATAGACACTATAATGGACTAATATGTATGATAATTTTTATGAATTCTAAAATTCACATTTTTAAATTGCTTATAAAACACTGAATTTTAATGTTATTGTCTTGAGATCTAGACCATTAGATTAAGTAAATGAATTATTATTAACATTATTTAGAACAATATGAATCATTTATCTTGATATTCCATAAACACTATAAAACATGTTTTATATGTTACTTTTGACAAAATGTTATAAATTCATTTTTGAAATGCTTATAAATTACTGAATTATCAATTTTATATTTTCAAACCTGGACTATTAGATTTAGAAAATTAATTATTAATACAGTTTCCATCACTTAATAATAATACTTTACATGATATTTCATAGACACTATAATGGACTAATATGTATGATAATTTTTATGAATTCCAAAATTCACATTTTTAAATTGCTTATAAAACACTGAATTTTAATGTTATTGTCTTGAGATCTAGACCATTAGATTAAGTAAATGAATTATTATTACCATTATTTAGAACAATATGAATCATTTAACTTGATATTCCATAAACACTATAAAACATGTTTTATATGTTACTTTTGACAAATTGTTATAAATTCATTTTTGAAATGCTTATAAATTACTGAATTATTAATTTTATATTTTCAAACCTGGACTATTAGATTTAAAAAATTAATTATTAATACAGTTTCCATCACTTAATAATAATACTTTGCATGATATTTCATAGACACTATAATGGACTAATATGTATGATAATTTTTATGAATTCCAAAATTCACATTTTAAAATTGCTTATAAAACACTGAATTTTAATGTTATTGTCTTGAGATCTAAACCATTAGATTAAGTAAATGAATTATTATTACCATTATTTAGAACAATATGAATCATTTTACTTGATATTCCATAAACACTATAAAACATGTTTTATATGTTACTATTGACAAAATATAATAAATTCATTTTTGAAATGCTTAAAAATTACTGAATTATTAATTTTATATTTTCAAA
This sequence comes from Rhopalosiphum nymphaeae, assembly GCA_036289425.1. Lineage (NCBI taxonomy): Eukaryota > Metazoa > Arthropoda > Insecta > Hemiptera > Aphididae > Rhopalosiphum > Rhopalosiphum nymphaeae. The sequence goes on along the minus strand of JAZAQC010000007.1, from coordinate 7,415,020 downwards.
CCTGGACTATTAGATTTAGAAAATTAATTATTAATACAGTTTCCATCACTTAATAATAATACTTTACATGATATTTCATAGACACTATAATGGACTAATATGTATGATAATTTTTATGAATTCCAAAATTCACATTTTTAAATTGCTTATAAAACACTGAATTTTAATGTTATTGTCTTGAGATCTAGACCATTAGATTAAGTAAATGAATTATTATTACCATTATTTAGAACAATATGAATCATTTAACTTGATATTCCATAAACACTATAAAACATGTTTTATATGTTACTTTTGACAAAATGTTATAAATTCATTTTTGAAATGCTTATAAATTACTGAATTATTAATTTTATATTTTCAAACCTGGACTATTAGATTTAGTAAATTAATTATTAATACAGTTTCCATCACTTAATAATAATACTTTACATGATATTTCATAGACACTATAATGGACTAATATGAATGATAATTTTTATGAATTCCAAAATTCACATTTTTAAATTGCTTATAAAACACTGAAATTTAATGTTATTGTCTTGAGATCTAGACCATTAGATTAAGTAAATGAATTATTATTACCATTATTTAGAACAATATGAATCATTTTACTTGATATTCCATAAACACTATAAAACATGTTTTATATGTTACTTTTGACAAAATGTTATAAATTCATTTTTGAAATGCTTATGAATTACTGAATTAATAATTTTATATTTTCAAACCTGTACTTTTAGATTTAGAAAATTAATTATTAATACAGTTTCCATCACTTAATAATAATACTTTACATGATATTTCATAGACACTATAATGGACTAATATGTATGATAATTTTTATGAATTCCAAAATTCACATTTTTAAATTGCTTATAAAACACTGAATTTTAATGTTATTGTCTTGAGATCTAGACCATTAGATTAAGTAAATGAATTATTATTACCATTATTTAGAACAATATGAATCATTTAACTTGATATTCCATAAACACTATAAAACATGTTTTATATGTTACTTTTGACAAAATGTTATAAATTCATTTTTGAAATGCTTATAAATTACTGAATTATTAATTTTATATTTTCAAACCTGGACTATTAGATTTAGTAAATTAATTATTAATACAGTTTCCATCACTTAATAATAATACTTTACATGATATTTCATAGACACTATAATGGACTAATATGTATGATAATTTTTATGAATTCCAAAATTCACATTTTTAAATTGCTTATAAAACACTGAAATTTAATGTTATTGTCTTGAGATCTAGACCATTAGATTAAGTAAATGAATTATTATTACCATTATTTAGAACAATATGAATTATTTTACTTGATATTCCATAAACACTATAAATCATGTTTTATATGTTACTTTTGACAAAATGTTATAAATTCATTTTTGAAATGCTTATGAATTACTGAATTAATAATTTTATATTTTCAAACCTGTACTTTTAGATTTAGAAAATTAATTATTAATACAGTTTCCATCACTTAATAATAATACTTTACATGATATTTCATAGACACTATAATGGACTAATATGTATGATAATTTTTATGAATTCCAAAATTCACATTTTTAAATTGCTTATAAAACACTGAATTTTAATGTTATTGTCTTGAGATCTAGACCATTAGATTAAGTAAATGAATTATTATTACCATTATTTAGAACAATATGAATCATTTAACTTGATATTCCATAAACACTATAAAACATGTTAATAATATGCAATATTATGAGTAAAAATACGTATATTTTTATATTTCACAATATATGTTTTAATGATTCAATCGTGTAAAATTGAGACTGGATAAATGTTTGAACTAGTTTATGACAAAGGATACTTGAATTTTCATTCAAATATTCATTTTTGCAGTTTATTATAAAATTACTAATTGCGTTATTTTTTTAATTGTTATGTGTAATTATTTATTTAGTAATTTCTTTTTAAGCGAATCAGTATAGCTTCAAAAACAAATAAATATATATTTGTAAAAAAGTGTATTAGTTGCTGTCTAACATGTTATAATATCCATTTTTTGTCAAATTAAGACTGTAGTTTCTAAATGCCTAGTATAAGTTGTAATTATACTCCAGTATTTGTTTGAATGATCTAAATTCAATATAAGTGACATTAACCATATGAACACATTTTTAAATATATATAATTTAAGGAAACTATTATAAGTATAATGTACATCGAACTACATAGAATTAAATCTATTTATGTACAAAAAAAAAAAAAAAACACATTATTATTGCAATAACAATTAATACTTAATTGTCGTTTATCATCCAGACGGTTTACTTGAAAAGTATCTCGTTATTTTTGTTGGATTGAACATAATCAATCATCATCTAAGTATGGGGACGCGGTGATTTGTGGTTTTCAACATACTATCGCGAGTTGATTTGAATCCCCTTAGAGACGTCTAAATATATATTTTACTTTAATTTGAACGCTAATAGTTAAAGTTTAACTGAGCAATAAATAAACTGTATACAATATGTAGAGTCCAATTTCAATTAAAAAAACTGGGGGCGCTGAAGCCTTTCCATTTTTTCAAGTTATCGTATGGTTATGAGTACCTATTATTATTAAAATCTAAATGGACATGAACGATTCGGATGTTCTAAACACGCCCAAGTGCTATCCCCTCATGCCTGAATTGTGCCTATGATAATTTTGTAAAATAGTGCCTTGAACTATAAGATAGAATTTATATTGATTATTATAATATGACGCTATTAAATAGAAAAAAACAATGTGTTTGTTAATAACTAATATTATAAGACTAAATCACATTGTTTAATAATTTATGAACATTTTTCATAAAATTGAAACGAAGTTTTTATTATTTAGTTAAAAACTTAAAACACGTGTGTCCTGAAAATTTATTTAATATTTTATAAAGGATTACACCTCATTTAACAATTTGTTTCATCATAATATTATTATTTTAATAATGTAAATCACGCAATAGCAAATGTCTACAATAAGCTCTAAATGTCACTTGTATATAAAGCCAAACAATTGCATTCTGTTTTTACCGTCTTCTAGTAAGTATTGCCTATAGCAAATGTTTATCTCATATACATAGTTTTGCATTGTTAAAAAGAAATTTGCCTATCATACTTTGATATTACCCATGTGTTTTAGTTACATTGAAATATTACTTATTAATTTATTAATTATACTGCCACGTCTGCAATTAATTTATTGTGTTGTGATATAGGAGCCTGTCACTCGTATTATATAATTAAGCTCGACATTATTTTTAAGAATAAAATTGAAACAGAAAAATTGCGTCTTATAAAATGATGATGATTTGTAAACACTGGATAATACACAATGTATGTACCGAAAATTAATGAATATAGAAATATGTAACACACAATTCTCATTTTATTTTTGTTATTGGTTTATTCTATTTTCGTTTCGATTATGTAGCTATACCCACCCCGCACTATAAAAAATGTAGATTTTCCTTTGCTTAATTTCTATAAATTTTAGTCGCGATTACTAGATTTTGTTGAATAATATCAAACGTTTTATAAATCAGAATTATTATTATAATTTTTAAGTTATAATTAATAATATAGTTTCTATTCTCCAAATTACATTTATTATGTAACTAAAATTTGTCAAATGTATTGAGTTTTTAATCAACAAATTTCAATACAAAATATAACATGTGTTCATATTCTAATATACACCCGATAAATGTTATATCGTTTTGTATCTTGAAAATAGAAAAGTAATGATTTTATTTTTGCTAATGAAAATACACAACTTTATATTAAAATTTTATATGAAAATGTCTGAGGAGATTATTGGTTACAACGACAGGATACACACCAACCATCACCGGTCCCATTATAGGAAGCAATATCCGATATAGTAGGTCAATAATGTATCATTGCTGAAAAAACACGCAGACAACAATTGTTCTTTCGACATTGATTTTTTATTAATGCGATCGGTATTCTTATAGGACATTTAAATTAGTCTGGTGAATAAAATCTTTTGATTTTCGTAACCATAAACGTTTGATCGTCTAACCGATACGACCACCAGACGAGTACTAAACCAGTCACCAGTGGTAGGAAACTTCTGGGCGGCACGCTGATAATATACAATCAACGACTGTAGGTCCGCAATAGAGTCAAGTATCTGGGAAAATATGTAATTATAACGTTTGCATTTTTGGTAGTACTGAATAAGTTATGATTAATATCACATTTTTGTTATCGCAATTAAATTCATAATATTAACGTTTTATATTGTTTGTCCTTTGACTCGACTATTCTGTACAACTAGCGTGTTGTTGTTACGTTTAAGTGCTGAAAATCGTGCTTATATTGTTTTATTCTATGCTTATACCAAGCATTTGTTTTGTGTTTCCAATTGTTTGAGCGAATTATAATCATATCATTATCATGTATGCCTTGTGAAAGGTCGTATAAGTACACCACGAACAACTGTAAACTGTTTAAGTTTCTTAATGACGAATTTGTGTAAGTTGAACGTTAGCTATTACTTATTATTTATACACATTAATATTTCTATCTAATTACTAATTTTTTAGGTGTAAACAATGGTTGATAAATTGTAATCGGCAAGATTTAATTGGATTTAATCTAGAATATTTGTTGCTTTCTAAAATTCTAAGATAATTACATGTATGTACTAAGCATATTCTTGGACAGATGACTTGAAGAATATACATATTATACTACATATATATTGAGAACAATTGAGAACAATGTGAAAACTAAAAAAAAATATAGTTAAAATACTTCATTGGATTTTAATATTTCAACATGGAATATCATCAATTATAGGTGTGTATAACTCTATTTTTTACTTGTAACATTAATACATTTTAAAGTCAAGTTCTTAGGTTTTTATTGTATTTTTTTAGATAATCTAATTAATATCAAAAAAAAGTGTAAAATACTCAATCCTACACAACCATATTCCTGAGGAAAACTATAACCTACTAATAAAAAATATGTAAAGAATATTAAAAATGATAAAAAAATATTGTAAGTGCTAATGTATTGTAATATTAATATGAAGTATTAAATTCAATATCGATAGAACAACTGTTGTCTGCGTTTTTTTTCAGCAATGATACATTATTTACCTACTATATTGGATATGCTTGCTATAGTTGGACCGGACATGGTTGGTGTGTATCCTGTCATTATAACGACTGATGTCATCCATGCCTCAGAATTGCATCAGGGAATTGTCAAATATCAACAACATACAAAGTGTTCTCGTCGTCGCGTTGGGATTTAATCAGTAGCTAATAATAAGTTAGTTTTAAGTAATCTTTATGTACATGTCAGTGTGTGTCTAGTTTCCATTTTTCAAGTTCACTAATGTAACCGTGCGCAGTAATGATAAACAGTCTACTGGCATTCCACAACGGTTTATTTATACATTTTGAAAGGTTGTCGTTTCGGTAAGATAGTGTCACCTTTTCTCATTTCTTATTAAACGATTTTCTGTATAATTACCGCAAATATCATTCTATTGCTCTCATATGAGCTTATTATATTACTTTTCTCATTCAGATTTTGCTAAATAACAACCATGTGTTTAAGTATATTAACTACTCACTAGCTGTCTACAAGTCATAAGTTGTCATTTCGTAAACACCTTATAAAATAAATCCACTCACTTGCAGATTATGTGATAAAACAACAATCGTTTTATTTATTTAATTAAAACTGGAACTTTTTTATAAATTGCGATATAATATTGTTTACTTAATTGGTTTGTTCAGTTGCTAGATCAAAAATGGGGCTATGAAATAATCCCATTTGAACCAGACCACACATTGATATTTAAGTATAAGTTGTCCTTGATCTGTAATTTGTATTAACAGAACCGCATGCCCATCATATAAGAATTATAAGTAGTCGCATGTTTGCACCTTTCTTAAAACAATCCATGTATGTTTTCATGTGAATCTCGCTATTGCAATAACTTATCTATATATTACCGCCAACTAGGAAACAACTAAAACTTTATATGGTTGCAAAACACAGTATACGCATTATTTCGTAAAATGTTTAGTTTCTATAACGAAACCGGTAAATAAACAATCATATTTATCATCAACAATCTCCTCAGACAGTTTCATTAAAAATGAACACCAATAATTTGTCATTGATTAGGCAATCAACACCAGGGATAGATAAATTATAATAAATAACTTTATTTCAAATAAGTGCCATTTTAAGAGACAACTAAAGAATTATATTCTCACAATCGATTCCATCTAAATTAGTTAAAGTATAATATCCGAATTAAAGAACACAACAATACAATCTTTTATATGACAATTTTGATTAATATTAAAACTTCATATTTATAAGTGCTTATTAAACACTCACATATTAAACTAATCTCATGAAACCTTGACCATTAGAATCAGAAAATAAAACATTAAACCTTATATTCCATAAACACTATAAAACATGTTTTATATGTTACTTTTGACAAAATATAATAAATTCATTTTTGAAATGCTTAAAAATTACTGAATTATTAATTTTATATTTTCAAACCTGGACTATTAGATTTAGAAAATTAATTATTAATACAGTTTCCATCACTTAATAATAATACTTTACATGATATTTCATAGACACTATAATGGACTAATATGTATGATAATTTTTATGAATTCCAAAATTCACATTTTTAAATTGCTTATAAAACACTGAATTTTAATGTTATTGTCTTGAGATCTAGACCATTAGATTAAGTAAATGAATTATTATTACCATTATTTAGAACAATATGAATCATTTAACTTGATATTCCATAAACACTATAAAACATGTTTTATATGTTACTTTTGACAAAATGTTATAAATTCATTTTTGAAATGCTTATAAATTACTGAATTATTAATTTTATATTTTCAAACCTGGACTATTAGATTTAGTAAATTAATTATTAATACAGTTTCCATCACTTAATAATAATACTTTACATGATATTTCATAGACACTATAATGGACTAATATGTATGATAATTTTTATGAATTCTAAAATTCACATTTTTAAATTGCTTATAAAACACTGAATTTTAATGTTATTGTCTTGAGATCTAGACCATTAGATTAAGTAAATGAATTATTATTAACATTATTTAGAACAATATGAATCATTTATCTTGATATTCCATAAACACTATAAAACATGTTTTATATGTTACTTTTGACAAAATGTTATAAATTCATTTTTGAAATGCTTATAAATTACTGAATTATCAATTTTATATTTTCAAACCTGGACTATTAAATTTAGAAAATTAATTATTAATACAGTTTCCATCACTTAATAATAATACTTTACATGATATTTCATAGACACTATAATGGACTAATATGTATGATAATTTTTATGAATTCTAAAATTCACATTTTTAAATTGCTTATAAAACACTGAATTTTAATGTTATTGTCTTGAGATCTAGACCATTAGATTAAGTAAATGAATTATTATTAACATTATTTAGAACAATATGAATCATTTATCTTGATATTCCATAAACACTATAAAACATGTTTTATATGTTACTTTTGACAAAATGTTATAAATTCATTTTTGAAATGCTTATAAATTACTGAATTATCAATTTTATATTTTCAAACCTGGACTATTAGATTTAGAAAATTAATTATTAATACAGTTTCCATCACTTAATAATAATACTTTACATGATATTTCATAGACACTATAATGGACTAATATGTATGATAATTTTTATGAATTCCAAAATTCACATTTTTAAATTGCTTATAAAACACTGAATTTTAATGTTATTGTCTTGAGATCTAGACCATTAGATTAAGTAAATGAATTATTATTACCATTATTTAGAACAATATGAATCATTTAACTTGATATTCCATAAACACTATAAAACATGTTTTATATGTTACTTTTGACAAATTGTTATAAATTCATTTTTGAAATGCTTATAAATTACTGAATTATTAATTTTATATTTTCAAACCTGGACTATTAGATTTAAAAAATTAATTATTAATACAGTTTCCATCACTTAATAATAATACTTTGCATGATATTTCATAGACACTATAATGGACTAATATGTATGATAATTTTTATGAATTCCAAAATTCACATTTTAAAATTGCTTATAAAACACTGAATTTTAATGTTATTGTCTTGAGATCTAAACCATTAGATTAAGTAAATGAATTATTATTACCATTATTTAGAACAATATGAATCATTTTACTTGATATTCCATAAACACTATAAAACATGTTTTATATGTTACTATTGACAAAATATAATAAATTCATTTTTGAAATGCTTAAAAATTACTGAATTATTAATTTTATATTTTCAAACCTGGACTATTAGATTTAGAAAATTAATTATTAATACAGTTTCCATCACTTAATAATAATACTTTACATGATATTTCATAGACACTATAATGGACTAATATGTATGATAATTTTTATGAATTCCAAAATTCACATTTTTAAATTGCTTATAAAACACTGAATTTTAATGTTATTGTCTTGAGATCTAGACCATTAGATTAAGTAAATGAATTATTATTACCATTATTTAGAACAATATGAATCATTTAACTTGATATTCCATAAACACTATAAAACATGTTTTATATGTTACTTTTGACAAAATGTTATAAATTCATTTTTGAAATGCTTATAAATTACTGAATTATTAATTTTATATTTTCAAACCTGGACTATTAGATTTAGTAAATTAATTATTAATACAGTTTCCATCACTTAATAATAATACTTTACATGATATTTCATAGACACTATAATGGACTAATATGAATGATAATTTTTATGAATTCCAAAATTCACATTTTTAAATTGCTTATAAAACACTGAAATTTAATGTTATTGTCTTGAGATCTAGACCATTAGATTAAGTAAATGAATTATTATTACCATTATTTAGAACAATATGAATCATTTTACTTGATATTCCATAAACACTATAAAACATGTTTTATATGTTACTTTTGACAAAATGTTATAAATTCATTTTTGAAATGCTTATGAATTACTGAATTAATAATTTTATATTTTCAAACCTGTACTTTTAGATTTAGAAAATTAATTATTAATACAGTTTCCATCACTTAATAATAATACTTTACATGATATTTCATAGACACTATAATGGACTAATATGTATGATAATTTTTATGAATTCCAAAATTCACATTTTTAAATTGCTTATAAAACACTGAATTTTAATGTTATTGTCTTGAGATCTAGACCATTAGATTAAGTAAATGAATTATTATTACCATTATTTAGAACAATATGAATCATTTAACTTGATATTCCATAAACACTATAAAACATGTTTTATATGTTACTTTTGACAAATTGTTATAAATTCATTTTTGAAATGCTTATAAATTACTGAATTATTAATTTTATATTTTCAAACCTGGACTATTAGATTTAAAAAATTAATTATTAATACAGTTTCCATCACTTAATAATAATACTTTGCATGATATTTCATAGACACTATAATGGACTAATATGTATGATAATTTTTATGAATTCCAAAATTCACATTTTAAAATTGCTTATAAAACACTGAATTTTAATGTTATTGTCTTGAGATCTAAACCATTAGATTAAGTAAATGAATTATTATTACCATTATTTAGAACAATATGAATCATTTTACTTGATATTCCATAAACACTATAAAACATGTTTTATATGTTACTATTGACAAAATATAATAAATTCATTTTTGAAATGCTTAAAAATTACTGAATTATTAATTTTATATTTTCAAACCTGGACTATTAGATTTAGAAAATTAATTATTAATACAGTTTCCATCACTTAATAATAATACTTTACATGATATTTCATAGACACTATAATGGACTAATATGTATGATAATTTTTATGAATTCCAAAATTCACATTTTTAAATTGCTTATAAAACACTGAATTTTAATGTTATTGTCTTGAGATCTAGACCATTAGATTAAGTAAATGAATTATTATTACCATTATTTAGAACAATATGAATCATTTAACTTGATATTCCATAAACACTATAAAACATGTTTTATATGTTACTTTTGACAAAATGTTATAAATTCATTTTTGAAATGCTTATAAATTACTGAATTATTAATTTTATATTTTCAAACCTGGACTATTAGATTTAGTAAATTAATTATTAATACAGTTTCCATCACTTAATAATAATACTTTACATGATATTTCATAGACACTATAATGGACTAATATGAATGATAATTTTTATGAATTCCAAAATTCACATTTTTAAATTGCTTATAAAACACTGAAATTTAATGTTATTGTCTTGAGATCTAGACCATTAGATTAAGTAAATGAATTATTATTACCATTATTTAGAACAATATGAATCATTTTACTTGATATTCCATAAACACTATAAAACATGTTTTATATGTTACTTTTGACAAAATGTTATAAATTCATTTTTGAAATGCTTATGAATTACTGAATTAATAATTTTATATTTTCAAACCTGTACTTTTAGATTTAGAAAATTAATTATTAATACAGTTTCCATCACTTAATAATAATACTTTACATGATATTTCATAGACACTATAATGGACTAATATGTATGATAATTTTTATGAATTCCAAAATTCACATTTTTAAATTGCTTATAAAACACTGAATTTTAATGTTATTGTCTTGAGATCTAGACCATTAGATTAAGTAAATGAATTATTATTACCATTATTTAGAACAATATGAATCATTTAACTTGATATTCCATAAACACTATAAAACATGTTTTATATGTTACTTTTGACAAAATGTTATAAATTCATTTTTGAAATGCTTATAAATTACTGAATTATTAATTTTATATTTTCAAACCTGGACTATTAGATTTAGTAAATTAATTATTAATACAGTTTCCATCACTTAATAATAATACTTTACATGATATTTCATAGACACTATAATGGACTAATATGTATGATAATTTTTATGAATTCCAAAATTCACATTTTTAAATTGCTTATAAAACACTGAAATTTAATGTTATTGTCTTGAGATCTAGACCATTAGATTAAGTAAATGAATTATTATTACCATTATTTAGAACAATATGAATTATTTTACTTGATATTCCATAAACACTATAAATCATGTTTTATATGTTACTTTTGACAAAATGTTATAAATTCATTTTTGAAATGCTTATGAATTACTGAATTAATAATTTTATATTTTCAAACCTGTACTTTTAGATTTAGAAAATTAATTATTAATACAGTTTCCATCACTTAATAATAATACTTTACATGATATTTCATAGACACTATAATGGACTAATATGTATGATAATTTTTATGAATTCCAAAATTCACATTTTTAAATTGCTTATAAAACACTGAATTTTAATGTTATTGTCTTGAGATCTAGACCATTAGATTAAGTAAATGAATTATTATTACCATTATTTAGAACAATATGAATCATTTAACTTGATATTCCATAAACACTATAAAACATGTTAAGAATATGCAATATTATGAGTAAAAATACGTATATTTTTATATTTCACAATATATGTTTTAATGATTCAATCGTGTAAAATTGAGACTGGATAAATGTTTGAACTAGTTTATGACAAAGGATACTTGAATTTTCATTCAAATATTCATTTTTGCAGTTTATTATAAAATTACGAATTGCGTTATTTTTTTAATTGTTATGTGTAATTATTTATTTAGTAATTTCTTTTTAAGCGAATCAGTATAGCTTCAAAAACAAATAAATATATATTTGTAAAAAAGTGTATTAGTTGCTGTCTAACATGTTATAATATCCATTTTTTGTCAAATTAAGACTGTAGTTTCTAAATGCCTAGTATAAGTTGTAATTATACTCCAGTATTTGTTTGAATGATCTAAATTCAATATAAGTGACATTAACCATATGAACACATTTTTAAATATATATAATTTAAGGAAACTATTATAAGTATAATGTACATCGAACTACATAGAATTAAATCTATTTATGTACAAAAAAAAAAAAAAAACACATTATTATTGCAATAACAATTAATACTTAATTGTCGTTTATCATCCAGACGGTTTACTTGAAAAGTATCTCGTTATTTTTGTTGGATTGAACATAATCAATCATCATCTAAGTATGGGGACGCGGTGATTTGTGGTTTTCAACATACTATCGCGAGTTGATTTGAATCCCCTTAGAGACGTCTAAATATATATTTTACTTTAATTTGAACGCTAATAGTTAAAGTTTAACTGAGCAATAAATAAACTGTATACAATATGTAGAGTCCAATTTCAATTAAAAAAACTGGGGGCGCTGAAGCCTTTCCATTTTTTCAAGTTATCGTATGGTTATGAGTACCTATTATTATTAAAATCTAAATGGACATGAACGATTCGGATGTTCTAAACACGCCCAAGTGCTATCCCCTCATGCCTGAATTGTGCCTATGATAATTTTGTAAAATAGTGCCTTGAACTATAAGATAGAATTTATATTGATTATTATAATATGACGCTATTAAATAGAAAAAAACAATGTGTTTGTTAATAACTAATATTATAAGACTAAATCACATTGTTTAATAATTTATGAACATTTTTCATAAAATTGAAACGAAGTTTTTATTATTTAGTTAAAAACTTAAAACACGTGTGTCCTGAAAATTTATTTAATATTTTATAAAGGATTACACCTCATTTAACAATTTGTTTCATCATAATATTATTATTTTAATAATGTAAATCACGCAATAGCAAATGTCTACAATAAGCTCTAAATGTCACTTGTATATAAAGCCAAACAATTGCATTCTGTTTTTACCGTCTTCTAGTAAGTATTGCCTATAGCAAATGTTTATCTCATATACATAGTTTTGCATTGTTAAAAAGAAATTTGCCTATCATACTTTGATATTACCCATGTGTTTTAGTTACATTGAAATATTACTTATTAATTTATTAATTATACTGCCACGTCTGCAATTAATTTATTGTGTTGTGATATAGGAGCCTGTCACTCGTATTATATAATTAAGCTCGACATTATTTTTAAGAATAAAATTGAAACAGAAAAATTGCGTCTTATAAAATGATGATGATTTGTAAACACTGGATAATACACAATGTATGTACCGAAAATTAATGAATATAGAAATATGTAACACACAATTCTCATTTTATTTTTGTTATTGGTTTATTCTATTTTCGTTTCGATTATGTAGCTATACCCACCCCGCACTATAAAAAATGTAGATTTTCCTTTGCTTAATTTCTATAAATTTTAGTCGCGATTACTAGATTTTGTTGAATAATATCAAACGTTTTATAAATCAGAATTATTATTATAATTTTTAAGTTATAATTAATAATATAGTTTCTATTCTCCAAATTACATTTATTATGTAACTAAAATTTGTCAAATGTATTGAGTTTTTAATCAACAAATTTCAATACAAAATATAACATGTGTTCATATTCTAATATACACCCGATAAATGTTATATCGTTTTGTATCTTGAAAATAGAAAAGTAATGATTTTATTTTTGCTAATGAAAATACACAACTTTATATTAAAATTTTATATGAAAATGTCTGAGGAGATTATTGGTTACAACGACAGGATACACACCAACCATCACCGGTCCCATTATAGGAAGCAATATCCGATATAGTAGGTCAATAATGTATCATTGCTGAAAAAACACGCAGACAACAATTGTTCTTTCGACATTGATTTTTTATTAATGCGATCGGTATTCTTATAGGACATTTAAATTAGTCTGGTGAATAAAATCTTTTGATTTTCGTAACCATAAACGTTTGATCGTCTAACCGATACGACCACCAGACGAGTACTAAACCAGTCACCAGTGGTAGGAAACTTCTGGGCGGCACGCTGATAATATACAATCAACGACTGTAGGTCCGCAATAGAGTCAAGTATCTGGGAAAATATGTAATTATAACGTTTGCATTTTTGGTAGTACTGAATAAGTTATGATTAATATCACATTTTTGTTATCGCAATTAAATTCATAATATTAACGTTTTATATTGTTTGTCCTTTGACTCGACTATTCTGTACAACTAGCGTGTTGTTGTTACGTTTAAGTGCTGAAAATCGTGCTTATATTGTTTTATTCTATGCTTATACCAAGCATTTGTTTTGTGTTTCCAATTGTTTGAGCGAATTATAATCATATCATTATCATGTATGCCTTGTGAAAGGTCGTATAAGTACACCACGAACAACTGTAAACTGTTTAAGTTTCTTAATGACGAATTTGTGTAAGTTGAACGTTAGCTATTACTTATTATTTATACACATTAATATTTCTATCTAATTACTAATTTTTTAGGTGTAAACAATGGTTGATAAATTGTAATCGGCAAGATTTAATTGGATTTAATCTAGAATATTTGTTGCTTTCTAAAATTCTAAGATAATTACATGTATGTACTAAGCATATTCTTGGACAGATGACTTGAAGAATATACATATTATACTACATATATATTGAGAACAATTGAGAACAATGTGAAAACTAAAAAAAAATATAGTTAAAATACTTCATTGGATTTTAATATTTCAACATGGAATATCATCAATTATAGGTGTGTATAACTCTATTTTTTACTTGTAACATTAATACATTTTAAAGTCAAGTTCTTAGGTTTTTATTGTATTTTTTTAGATAATCTAATTAATTTCAAAAAAGTGTGAAATACTCAATCCTACACAACCATATTCCTGAGGAAAACTATAACCTACTAATAAAAAATATGTAAAGAATATTAAAAATGATAAAAAAATATTGTAAGTGCTAATGTATTGTAATATTAATATGAAGTATTAAATTCAATATCGATAGAACAACTGTTGTCTGCGTTTTTTTTCAGCAATGATACATTATTTACCTACTATATTGGATATGCTTGCTATAGTTGGACCGGACATGGTTGGTGTGTATCCTGTCATTATAACGACTGATGTCATCCATGCCTCAGAATTGCATCAGGGAATTGTCAAATATCAACAACATACAAAGTGTTCTCGTCGTCGCGTTGGGATTTAATCAGTAGCTAATAATAAGTTAGTTTTAAGTAATCTTTATGTACATGTCAGTGTGTGTCTAGTTTCCATTTTTCAAGTTCACTAATGTAACCGTGCGCAGTAATGATAAACAGTCTACTGGCATTCCACAACGGTTTATTAATACATTTTGAAAGGTTGTCGTTTCGGTAAGATAGTGTCACCTTTTCTCATTTCTTATTAAACGATTTTCTGTATAATTACCGCAAATATCATTCTATTGCTCTCATATGAGCTTATTATATTACTTTTCTCATTCAGATTTTGCTAAATAACAACCATGTGTTTAAGTATATTAACTACTCACTAGCTGTCTACAAGTCATAAGTTGTCATTTCGTAAACACCTTATAAAATAAATCCACTCACTTGCAGATTATGTGATAAAACAACAATCGTTTTATTTATTTAATTAAAACTGGAACTTTTTTATAAATTGCGATATAATATTGTTTACTTAATTGGTTTGTTCAGTTGCTAGATCAAAAATGGGGCTATGAAATAATCCCATTTGAACCAGACCACACATTGATATTTAAGTATAAGTTGTCCTTGATCTGTAATTTGTATTAACAGAACCGCATGCCCATCATATAAGAATTATAAGTAGTCGCATGTTTGCACCTTTCTTAAAACAATCCATGTATGTTTTCATGTGAATCTCGCTATTGCAATAACTTATCTATATATTACCGCCAACTAGGAAACAACTAAAACTTTATATGGTTGCAAAACACAGTATACGCATTATTTCGTAAAATGTTTAGTTTCTATAACGAAACCGGTAAATAAACAATCATATTTATCATCAACAATCTCCTCAGACAGTTTCATTAAAAATGAACACCAATAATTTGTCATTGATTAGGCAATCAACACCAGGGATAGATAAATTATAATAAATAACTTTATTTCAAATAAGTGCCATTTTAAGAGACAACTAAAGAATTATATTCTCACAATCGATTCCATCTAAATTAGTTAAAGTATAATATCCGAATTAAAGAACACAACAATACAATCTTTTATATGACAATTTTGATTAATATTAAAACTTCATATTTATAAGTGCTTATTAAACACTCACATATTAAACTAATCTCATGAAACCTTGACCATTAGAATCAGAAAATAAAACATTAAACCTTATATTCCATAAACACTATAAAACATGTTTTATATGTTACTTTTGACAAAATATAATAAATTCATTTTTGAAATGCTTAAAAATTACTGAATTATTAATTTTATATTTTCAAACCTGGACTATTAGATTTAGAAAATTAATTATTAATACAGTTTCCATCACTTAATAATAATACTTTACATGATATTTCATAGACACTATAATGGACTAATATGTATGATAATTTTTATGAATTCCAAAATTCACATTTTTAAATTGCTTATAAAACACTGAATTTTAATGTTATTGTCTTGAGATCTAGACCATTAGATTAAGTAAATGAATTATTATTACCATTATTTAGAACAATATGAATCATTTAACTTGATATTCCATAAACACTATAAAACATGTTTTATATGTTACTTTTGACAAAATGTTATAAATTCATTTTTGAAATGCTTATAAATTACTGAATTATTAATTTTATATTTTCAAACCTGGACTATTAGATTTAGTAAATTAATTATTAATACAGTTTCCATCACTTAATAATAATACTTTACATGATATTTCATAGACACTATAATGGACTAATATGTATGATAATTTTTATGAATTCTAAAATTCACATTTTTAAATTGCTTATAAAACACTGAATTTTAATGTTATTGTCTTGAGATCTAGACCATTAGATTAAGTAAATGAATTATTATTAACATTATTTAGAACAATATGAATCATTTATCTTGATATTCCATAAACACTATAAAACATGTTTTATATGTTACTTTTGACAAAATGTTATAAATTCATTTTTGAAATGCTTATAAATTACTGAATTATCAATTTTATATTTTCAAACCTGGACTATTAAATTTAGAAAATTAATTATTAATACAGTTTCCATCACTTAATAATAATACTTTACATGATATTTCATAGACACTATAATGGACTAATATGTATGATAATTTTTATGAATTCTAAAATTCACATTTTTAAATTGCTTATAAAACACTGAATTTTAATGTTATTGTCTTGAGATCTAGACCATTAGATTAAGTAAATGAATTATTATTAACATTATTTAGAACAATATGAATCATTTATCTTGATATTCCATAAACACTATAAAACATGTTTTATATGTTACTTTTGACAAAATGTTATAAATTCATTTTTGAAATGCTTATAAATTACTGAATTATCAATTTTATATTTTCAAACCTGGACTATTAGATTTAGAAAATTAATTATTAATACAGTTTCCATCACTTAATAATAATACTTTACATGATATTTCATAGACACTATAATGGACTAATATGTATGATAATTTTTATGAATTCCAAAATTCACATTTTTAAATTGCTTATAAAACACTGAATTTTAATGTTATTGTCTTGAGATCTAGACCATTAGATTAAGTAAATGAATTATTATTACCATTATTTAGAACAATATGAATCATTTAACTTGATATTCCATAAACACTATAAAACATGTTTTATATGTTACTTTTGACAAAATGTTATAAATTCATTTTTGAAATGCTTATAAATTACTGAATTATTAATTTTATATTTTCAAACCTGGACTATTAGATTTAGTAAATTAATTATTAATACAGTTTCCATCACTTAATAATAATACTTTACATGATATTTCATAGACACTATAATGGACTAATATGTATGATAATTTTTATGAATTCTAAAATTCACATTTTTAAATTGCTTATAAAACACTGAATTTTAATGTTATTGTCTTGAGATCTAGACCATTAGATTAAGTAAATGAATTATTATTAACATTATTTAGAACAATATGAATCATTTATCTTGATATTCCATAAACACTATAAAACATGTTTTATATGTTACTTTTGACAAAATGTTATAAATTCATTTTTGAAATGCTTATAAATTACTGAATTATCAATTTTATATTTTCAAACCTGGACTATTAGATTTAGAAAATTAATTATTAATACAGTTTCCATCACTTAATAATAATACTTTACATGATATTTCATAGACACTATAATGGACTAATATGTATGATAATTTTTATGAATTCCAAAATTCACATTTTAAAATTGCTTATAAAACACTGAATTTTAATGTTATTGTCTTGAGATCTAGACCATTAGATTAAGTAAATGAATTATTATTACCATTATTTAGAACAATATGAATCATTTAACTTGATATTCCATAAACACTATAAAACATGTTAATAATATGCAATATTATGAGTAAAAATACGTATATTTTTATATTTCACAATATATGTTTTAATGATTCAATCGTGTAAAATTGAGACTGGATAAATGTTTGAACTAGTTTATGACAAAGGATACTTGAATTTTCATTCAAATATTCATTTTTGCAGTTTATTATAAAATTGCGAATTGCGTTATTTTTTAATTGTTATGTGTAATTATTTATTTAGTAATTTCTTTTTAAGCGAATCAGTATAGCTTTAAAAACAAATAAATATATATTTGTAAAAAAGTGTATTAGTTGCTGTCTAACATGTTATAATATCCATTTTTTGTCAAATTAAGACTGTAGTTTCTAAATGCCTAGTATAAGTTGTAATTATACTCCAGTATTTGTTTGAATGATCTAAATTCAATATAAGTGACATTAACCATATGAACACATTTTTAAATATATATAATTTAAGGAAACTATTATAAGTAGAATGTACATCGAACTACATAGAATTAAATCTATTTATGTACAAAAAAAAAAAAAAAACACATTATTATTGCATAAACAATTAATACTTAATTGTCGTTTATCATCCAGACGGTTTACTTGAAAAGTATCTCGTTATTTTTGTTGGATTGAACATAATCAATCATCATCTAAGTATGGGGACGCGGTGATTTGTGGTTTTCAACATACTATCACGAGTTGATTTGAATCCCCTTAGAGACGTCTAAATATATATTTTACTTTAATTTGAACGCTAATAGTTAAAGTTTAACTGAGCAATAAATAAACTGTATACAATATGTAGAGTCCAATTTCAATTAAAAAAACTGGGGGCGCTGAAGCCTTTCCATTTTTTCAAGTTATCGTATGGTTATGAGTACCTATTATTATTAAAATCTAAATGGACATGAACGATTCGGATGTTCTAAACACGCCCAAGTGCTATCCCCTCATGCCTGAATTGTGCCTATGATAATTTTGTAAAATAGCGCCTTGAACTATAAGATAGAATTTATATTGATTATTATAATATGACGCTATAAAATAGAAAAAAACAATGTGTTTGTTAATAACTAATATTATAAGACTAAATCACATTGTTTAATAATTTATGAACATTTTTCATAAAATTGAAACGAAGTTTTTATTATTTAGTTAAAAACTTAAAACACGTGTGTCCTGAAAATTTATTTAATATTTTATAAAGAATTTGAACTATTTTACGACAAAAGATACTTGATTTTTCATTCAAATATTAATGTTTGCATTTTATTATAAAATTGCCTTTGACATATTTCACGTACCATAAGTGTGTATGTGTAGCGGTGTTGCTTATTTGTACATAATTGTAATCATTAGCCTTTATGTGTAGAGATTGTCATTTACATTCACGATAATAATATATATACCTACCTGTCCTACCCATATATTGATATACGTGTAAGTTATAAAAATGTGGATATTGATTGGCTTAGCGTAAACAATAAACTCCTTGTATAAGTAAATGACTGTTAAGACTTTTTTATGTTTAACTAACTAACATAGGCGTTAACAAAGTGGTTATTAAATAAAAGTATTATAGTATTATTAGTTATTCCTCCAAAAATTTGTCATGTTGGTAATCAAGATTGTAAACGGTTCTAATAAAAACAAAATATTTGTTCAATGCTTGACATTTATATATGTTTAGAAAAATAACTTCTTCAGGTTTTGAAATTAAAGTTGAATACTTTTAATAAAAATTAACATCGGATTCGCTATAAATCTTACTATTTAATAAAATTAGGATTTTTTAAAATAACTATAATATTCTCTATTAAAAAATCAGCTCTGTAACTACTTAATAATCAGTAGTTTAATATGGATTAAAATTGTAAAATGTTGTTTGTTCAACATTTCTCAATGTTATGTTGACAGATGTTAAATTACCGTGTTAGTTTTAATATGTATTTAAGTAAGCACCTACTTTTAAACGAACTGCATACAGATAACACTACTCTCTTTTCGATTATAATTCATTAGTGAATTCTTGTGAGATTCGCTGTTTGTAATTAAACATAAGCATTTGTATAGTATTATGTTTGAAGTTTATAGAATTTGTTTTTTTTTATAATTTCATTGCGAAGAAAATGTACAACGTGCAATTTTATTACACTCCTCTCTTAATTTGTAATTCAATGTTACAAATTATAATGCATTCTTTTAGTCAGATTGATATATTTTTATACATGAGAAATGAATATTTATTATTAAAGGAGATAAAAATACTAATTTACAATTAAATAATATAATTGGATACATAGAAATATTGGATTTAAAGACAAATAATAATTATATTAAGTTTAAAAGTATTGCAAAAATATTTGATACAATATTATTTAAAACTTTTCTTATGAAAGTATAAAAAATCTAGTACAAAATAATATATAATATACTTGATTTTGATTTTTATAATTAATACATTTTTAGAGTTGAAAAGATTTATTTTTACAGTTATACGCTATATAGATAATTAAGTATAATGTTCAAACGTTTTACTCCGCTAAATATAAAAATAAAACAATAAAAAAAAGATAATTACTTCATATCTTCATCATACATTATGCTGTTTTCAGTTATAAATTTCAACATATTTTAAACTGATTTGATACAAAATATTTATGATTGTTTTTAATAATAAAAATCTTATGTTTAATTAACTAAATTTTTAACAAACTAATCGTTTTTGATATATTTTTAGATTATATAATTTTCAATATTATTTTTGTAAGCCATGAACCAATCAATTATTTTTACCAAATTGTATAGGCATTTTGTGAATACATTTTCGTTTTTTATCCATCTAATACTATTATTATTTTTATAATTATTGCTGTAAGAAATAATAAAAGTTGTTATAATAATCTCATTAAATCGTTGAAATTATTTTAGGTGAAAACAGTTAAAGCCCCGATGAAAAACGCCACTTGGAGTGTGACAATCATTTTTACTACTGTTGACGCCAATACCGATCCTACAATTGTTGGCGGTTATCGGCAACGACTTGCGTATGCGTTACGACAGGAGCGGATGGGTTACCCAAATATATATATGTATAATATAATAGCACGTCTAAATCATGTATATGTGTGCATATCACACCACAAACAAGTATATTAAACAATAGAAGAATATATAAACTGTAACGATTTACAGATTACTGACGCGTCATTTATGTCGCGCTTGATGAAATTGCTTAGATAGACAGAACACAGGAACGTAGAGTACGATAATATAAATAATTTGCATAGCCAACCAGTCGAGTTTGAATCGTGAAATAGAGAACAGTCATCTCTACATTTTTAAGTAACATAATTTATTTTATTTACTATTGGTATAATAATCTACCTTATAGATAAATCATAATAATTCAATTGCTTTCAACTCGTACTCCGCTACTCCTGTGATCTTCAATATACTACCCTTAAGAACAGGGTTACTCAGGTGATAGTGTACTGTATAATATTATTACTATTCAAATATTTAATAAACCTTGTATATGTTGCTATATCGTGTTCAATTGCGTTAGTTTATGAACGCAGGTCATAAGTTTCTAGGACTTATAAAATATAACTTAGAAAACTTTATTTGTATCAATTCAACAACCCGGTTCACAAGATCGGTTCGTGTAGTGGGAATAGCTAACTAACTACTCCTTAACTAGATAGAATTAGGTATAAATATCGACAGCCACTTAAGTTTAAATAAACGAGGTAGGCGTGTTGCAGAACAATTCAAATACACCTAGTATAGGGCGCCCCTGGAATAATTAATAATATATAATAATAATCCCAACACCTTCACATAGGTGTCCGGTTACAATCTTTGATATAACAATATAATTAACAAAATGACAAAAAATGACGACCTGGTTTGCGGCAGCTTCCTGATCGACGGCGACACGCAGATGATAGGTCCTCCGCTTTGGATTTCGCACACGAGGCACAGCACAAATAAATAAATTAATGGACCACGACTATTGTAGTCCGCTTGCGATATTATAATTGAACCACGGTGGTAACGTCTACCAGTGAAAACCGTGGGGGTGGGGTTGTATTAATATATTGACCACAAGGTGTTAAACGACGGCACAATAACGGTGGGCGGACAGATACATTCGTCAGGCCCAACCGTTGGAAAAAGACAAAAAGCCAAAAGGCTAATATTGCTACGTGCTCTGACATCTTGGATAATCTAGGAGTATCACTATTAATAATAATAATAGTAATACTTAATTATTATAATAACGAAAACATGTTTTGAAGACATATGATAAGAATAGGTTATTAGAAAAGATTATTAGGCCTACAATTAATTAGGATTATACACCTTTTTTAGGTATGGTGTTTTTCTACATATTCTAAATATCCTAGATAATACTAGTAATAGCAATATGTAATAATTATAATAGTGACGCGCAACTAATTAGGTCATCGCACGTTCACAGAATCCTAAATCACGTAAACAGTGCATGAACTACAAATGAGTCACATCCGTTGACCAAAGGGACAACAGGAAATAGGTAGGGGGAACTCTACTAAATAAGGGGGTCCTGGAGAATCCCCCGGCAGACGTGATCCACCAGAGTCAGCACGAGCACCTTCACGTCAGATGTCATCACGATTCAGTCCCTGTGACTTAGTCAAATTTTCTAATTAAATTACACTTAGAATAATTTACGATATAATTTATTTATCAATAAACTACACTTATATAAAAATATCTGCATCGTCTAATCATTTATCACGGCTATACCGCTCAAGTAATCAGTTGCTGGTTAGTCCACTACAATATACACCGCCGGGCTGGCCGACAGTACGGTCGCCGGCAGACGAGATGTCGCCGGACAATGGAGGGGGAGCCCGCTGAACACTCATCCCCGCCAGCACGCTATGGTGTTTGGTGCAAGTGCACATCACCAATTACCGCAAAAATCGGTCCGCGCTCGAACATCCTCCCCGCCGTGACAGTCATCTCACACAAGCACTGATTTGAGCCGGAAACGGACGTCTGAAATGTTCTCACCCTCTAACCTACGTCGTCTTACATATACATATTTTTTTAATACAAAAAACAAAAGGAAATATAAAAATATCGTGAACACAGGGCTCGTCATCGTAATAATAATAATAATTTTTAACAAAGTATATAAACCAAAGTAATAAAAAAAAAAAATCTAATGACATTTGCTTGTATAATTTCAAATATAATATCTTAATAAATTGACACAAACCCAATTCTAATATAATGAGATATAACATATAAAAAAAAATACGTAATAAAGAAAATTAATGGACGCATGGTCCGTACAAATAATACTATATTTACAATTAACGCTTTATTAGGGACCTGATCCGCTTTCCTGCCTAATACATAACCAAATAAAAAAATTGAAAGGCATACAGGCGTGATAACGACGAAAATCAAGGCCGGCGCGATGTGTTGTGTGCAGTATAATACTCCGAAGCACTACATCAGCTATAGATCGCACACACTCATGCGAATATTGCCTTTTTTTTTTAATTAGTTGGCATTTGTACTAGTTTGACCACAGGTCGGGTGATAACACCGGTGTGTGTAAGTACTCGGACAACACGGAAGTTACCATCGCCTCCGGGCAATAATTCCGTTACCCGACCGAGACGCCATGAGAGCGGGGGACTTTGTTTGTCGATAACCACAACCATGTCATTAACTTTGATGTTGGGAACATTTTGGGTCCATTTTGCCCTTTTTTGTAATGTGGTCAAATACTCCGCGGACCATCGGTGCCAAAATGCCTAATGGCATTGGTCCAATAATTTCCACCGGTTTACCAGGTTCTTACTTGACTCGGGGACTGACCTAGGCGAAATAGCGAGTAGCGGTCGGCCTATGAGGAAATGCCCAGGCGTAAGATAATCTAGGTCGTGCGGGTCTGTTGACATTGGCGTAAGTGGGCGTGAATTTAATATCACTTCGACGCGTGATAATATAGTGGAGAACTCTTCGTAAGTAAACGTGTGCGTACCTATAGTGCGTATCAACAACCGCTTTGTTGATCGGACGGCGGCTTCCCATAAACCTCCAAAGTGCGGCGCATTGAGGGGGTTAAAATGCCATTGGCACATGGTGCGCGAGTAGGCGATAGCAATTTGACCCTCCGGACTTTGAATGATCGCACGTAATTGTTTACCGGCGCCGACAAAATTGGTCCCGCAGTCGGAAAACATGTTACTAGGTACACAACGACGCGCAACAAACCTATCAAAAGCCGCTAAAAAAGCTTCCGTGGACAAGTCGGTCACAACTTCCAAATGGACAGCCTTAGTACAAAAACAGATAAATACTGATATATATATTTTAAAAATACGTGATTTACGCAATCGCGTCTCGCGCATCTGCAAGGGGCCTGCGTAGTCGACACCTACGCGCTCGAACGGGTGCCGTGGCTGTACGCGTGTACTCGGCAAATCGGCCATCAACGGCGTTAATGGTTTGGCGTCGATCCTCATACATACTGTGCAATTCGTTATGACCTTATGCAACAGCGAGCGAAGTGAAATCACCCAAAATTGGCGAGATATTAATGCGGACAAAACGCGCGGGCCGGCATGGCAGGTCAACAGATGCCACCGACGGCATAGCAACAGTGCAAAATAAGACCGCTTGAACAGCTACACTCCGTCTCTACTATACATCCGAACGATACCCACTTACCCACCTTTTTATAATATAATAATGCTAATTTATAAGTAATAGGTATTAAATATTCTATTCTAACAGTTACACTACATACATTATTTACATAACAAATATCTTACAAGAACGTGAACCACCTTACACAAATAAACTATATATTTGCATTGTCATATTTTAATCAAAATATTATTAAATATTAAATTATAGGTAACATTAGAAATATCATCACTAAATACGTAAATAATAACTAAATAACAAATGTATTAAGTATCAAGATAAAATAAAATTCACATCGATCTAATATTTACACTAAAACAATATTTAATTATACTAATAACTGTACAATTTATTTTTCAATAAATATATAACATACCAAATATATTAAGTTTGCTAATTATGTTTTTTATTCTAAATAAACCATTTATTATTGAGTCATATAGGTATGATGTTATATCAGATTTATTTTTTAAAACCCATGTGTTATTATTAGGGCTCGGATGCATTTTTAGAACGTACTGTGTGCTAGGTAAACACAAAATGTGTTTCATGTAATCGTGTAACTATGAAAATGTGATTAAAAATACCAATTCTTTTAGACCATATTTTAACATTTTACAGTTTTTAAATCATATGTATTTTTAGGACAATATTGCACAATTTTTATCTTAAGTAAAAACTTTATGAATAATTTTGAGGAAATAAAACTAAAAGAAGAATAAAGTATAATAAATAAACATTTCTGTAACTTTTTTAAACTAATTTAAATCAGTCTCAGTTATAGATTGTAATAAATTAAAAATACTACAGCCTATTATAGACAGAGAATAACTAAAAAATTTGGCATAATATCATATCAACCCAATCAGCCTATAGGTATCTTAGTATTATACTATTGTGGTTCATTAAAGGCGCCCTAAGATGCTAATTTCCAATTTCATACATGAAAGATATTAAGACGTAGAGTTTTTAAAAATTTAAGTTATTAATTTTTATTTTTAAACATGTTTTGTTTTTGAAAGAATGAGCATGTCTTAAACTATTTTACATTAAAAAAAAATTACTGGTGTGGCTTGCAATTATTGTACAATTGATAATATTATGATTTAACGTTTATACGATTTTAGAAGTGTTGCTGAAGTTCTTTAGAAGTTGTTATTGTTATTATTTATTAGTTATGAATGGTGAAGTGTTTAGTCGTTACTTGTTTATTGACTAACAAAAACTATAAAATATTATATTCGCACAAGTAATTAACATTTTGCACAAACAACAAACATTAAATTATAATGATTGTGAGTTATGATAAATGTAATTATGATAGGTATAAAAAAATGGTTAAGTACCTACTACATATATAAAATAATATTACACACAAAATATAACTAGAACTACATATTTAGAATAACATTTTTTTTAATTTTAACATGGCTATTTTATCCCTTAATTGTTTCTTTTCAATCACTATTTTTATTTATTAATATCTGTGTACTACATATTAACTATTAGCAGCTGCATTATTAATTAAAAACAGGAAAACGTAAACAAATTATATTTTGTACCCACGTATTTTAATTAATAATAAAAACAATTTCAATATAGGTACTTCTGGAAACATATTTTCTAATATATAATTTTCAAGTAAAACATTTTATGAAAAATTTTTTTATGGATCATGCCGTTCTGTAAAATTGCGTTATATTGTATTCCATTCTGGAATTATAAACCCAACGGAATTTCCGCAATATTATTTTCTGGATTTTTAAGTTTTACTGATATAAATTCTTATCAGTTTAAATTGTGTACCGTTTACTTTCGTTCATTTTATTTTCTGTTTAAATATTATATGGGCTTTCTATGTTCTAGCTGTTTTTAATTTTGTAAAATTATTTTCTACGATTAAACGTTTAACCAATCTATATTTCATCAGTTTTTTTTCTGGAACATTGTATGGGTTCAAGAATTCTTATGGAATAGTATTAGAAAAAATAATGTTATTTTTGTGTGTCATTGACTAAGGATTTATATAGATGTTTGTGTGATAATGGATGCCACGGACTTTGGTCACAATCAAATTATATATTGTGTGAAATATTTAAAACATTTAGACTAATAAATGAACTAATTAGAGAGACAATGTAAGTGACTTTAATATATTATACCTAATTTTTTTTAATTTATAATATATGGTATTTAGACATGAAGAGCAAGTGTTGCCACCATTACTGCAGTAAATTAAATTCAAACTAATTAATGCGGCCGCCGGCCTGGTATCCGTGATGAAGACCCATATATGACTCTATATCAACTGACAATAAATTTAAAATGTACAAATTTTGCTTTTTCTTTATATGACATTTATAATATTTTTAGTAATGAAGACGACGGTAATGGTGACGAAAGAATAATTTTTCGTAATATCTGGGCATTATTAATATATAATTATTATTGATGACGATTCATCGGTTTAAACTTTTTATTAGGAAAGAAGAGTTTAATTGAGATTGGATCCAGGTCGGTAGGAGTGCTAGAGGAGTGATTGTTTGAATTTGTTGCCTGGGCATAAGACTTAGGGAGGTGAGTATTTAGATTTGTGTTTGAAGTAGTGTTCCGTTTTACATCGATAACGGGGTGGGGTACATTTTTACGGTTATCATAAGTTTTTTTTTTATTGAAACGACGATTAAAAATTTTTATGTATAGGACATTCTCGATAATTGGCTGGATGACTTCCTCCACAAAGGGCACATTTTGCTGAGAGGTTTGCTGCTTTTTGACAGACTGTTGATAGATGATTATCTCCATAGCGGAAACATTTTGGGGGATGATTACAATATGTCTTAGTGGCCAAACCTTTGGCGGCAAAGTTATTTTATTGTTTGTTTATTATCACGAGGATCTTTAATTTTGATTTTTGTGTAGAGTAAGAATTTGATTTCAAATATATCTTTGTTATTGAGGGCAGGCTCTAAATGTATGAAAAATATTGGGAGAGGCAGTTTTGAGTTTCATTGTAGAACGATAGTTATATTTCTGGGAGTATGTCTATGAGAAAGTAGCTCATTTTTTACTTCCTCTATAAGGGTGGTGTGATGTAGATTTCTGAGTACTACATGATAGGCTCTATCTTCTATTAACTGGTAGGTATGGAAATCTGCTTTGTTGTGCTGTAAAAATTTAATGACGGAGCGGTACGAATCTGAGGATTGTGTAGAAAGTTTGACACCATTTATTAAACTTTTACAAGTGAAATTTTCTCCATTAGTTACCTCTTTGATGCTGGTACAAAAGAAATTAAGTTATTGATTCTGCGAATGAATATATTGGAGGAGGTGGTTTGACAGTGTTTGGTGTAGATTCGGTAAGGTCAGACTCGAGTTCCATTTCAGATTGATTAGAGTCGAAGCAATCGTTAAGGTCTGTATCTTTTGAGAACAGTGAGAAGCGATTTTTTGATACATAGTGTTGGGGGCAGCTGCATTAGATGGTTGGAGAGGAGAAAAAAGTCGTTTGATCGATGTCGGAGTAGTATTTTCGCTATTACGATTGAGTTCAGAGTGTGAAGCAGGAGATTGATTTGGCACACTCTGTATACGACTTTTTTGTATTATTAGTGGCGGGACGGTTTTAGAGTTGATAGGCATGTTTATGCGGCGAAAGTGGTTATCGCAAGATAACGTCGATGAGCGGAACGGCCAGATACGACCGCCGCGTCGCGGTCGTACTAATTAATGCCAATAAATTATTGATTTTATTTTGTAATTAATTAAATAATTTACCAATGTCGATATTATGGCGATCCTTTTCTTCGGAATTTTGAGTAGACGAAATTCCAGAAATGCTGGAACTTATTTGAGTAATTTGGTTTTTGATTGAAGAAAAACGGTAATGATCACATAAAGTAATTGTCAACGGTAGCACGACCGAATGTAAAAATTACATATTCTAAAGCAGAATAATTTTCTGAGTATTTTGATACATAAAAATCGAATTTACGGAAAGTAGTTGATGAGTTATTAGTATTTAAAGTTTTGATGCGCGGAGTAGTAAATAAACATTTTGCGTGGTGGTACTACTACATAATCACTCCACTCCGCACATCAAAACTTTAAACGCTTATAACTCATAAACTACTCTCCCTAAATTCAATTTTTATGTATCAAAATACTCAAAAAAGTAAAACACTTAAAAAAATATAAGGATAAAAAATATTTAAAAATATAATTTTTTTAATAAAAAATGTTGTTTTTTAACAAATTGAAACTATGTAAAAAAATGTTTTTAAAAACATGAATACTTTTTGAAATAATGAGTGTTTCGTGATAAAAGAACCACCCTGTATACAACTAAGCACGTGTAGATCTTGGAATGCTCTATTTATATTAAGATGTACATCACAGAATCAAATACTCATATCCAAATCATGGTTAGCGGGTGGACAAAGTCCTTCAAGGAAACATTTAACCATCTCATAAAAAATATATTAGGTGCTATTAAGTTCAAGAAGACTATATTACTACATAATAGGTTATAAAAAAGTTTTAGCCAAAATAAAGAAAATTGCAATCTCATGTTAAGTTTTCAATACTTCAATACTGACTCAGATAATGTTTTCAATATTTTTAAGCGGATAACCTGATTATTAAACCAATATTTACAATATTTTATTTGGAATCTAAAATAGATCAAAATATCTAGTTAAAATACAATAAGAGCACTAAATAATAACATCCATATTGTTAAACTTAAGTAAAGTAATATAACAGTTTGAAATATTACAAAAATGATTTATTTATTTACTTGTATTATTAAAATATTGATTAGTTGTAATAAAAATAAAAAAAACTTATTAAATTTTCCATTTTTAGAGAATAAACATTAAGAAAGATATAGTGTATTAAGTGTATTTATATTTACAAATGTTTGTGGAAACTAAATTTAGTAACTGTTGAATTAAAACATTTTTTAATTTTACAAAATATTCGAAAAATACGAACATTTAGATAAGATAATTGATGGTATTTGTATTTGAAATTATATAATATGAAATACAATTAATGTGTCAATAAATAAATAGCCGAATATTAATTAATAAATTATTTACAACGAAAAAGATAAAATGCAATTATTAATGTGTCAATAAATAGTAAAATAAGTATAATGTTAGAGGTAGATTTAAAAAACTCATTATTATTAAAAATTAAAATTAGACGTTTCCAAGTTGTTTACTTTTGTAATGTGGGTATGTATAATTTTTTTTTATTAATTTGTTTGGTTGTTTCCCAAGGAGTCCAATCAATAGATTAAATTTTTATTTTAGCATTTGTTTGACATTGTTTCAAAATTTCCAAAAATTGAAATATACTTGCATAGTGAATTAAATTTCGAATGGAAACTTTCACAAACATCGTTGTCAAATACATATTGGAACTAAAAGTAGCCCATATTTTAGGAGGAAAATCAAAATCATCATCAATATAAGTGTCTACTAAATAATTACAAAATGTGTATATTTTAACTGTTGAAGGTTGTATAGAAGCTGAATGTATGGGCAACACCCGAATTACCACGCCGAGCATTTGTGATCGTGTGAATTGTGTATAATCGATAGTTATATTTATGTCAAAATACGTATCGGACGCAATCGGGATAGGTGAAAAGGTTATTTTGGGCCGCAATCGAACGACACTCAACTTATCTTTCAACCGTGACAATAGAGACATAAATAAAATAATGAAGGTTGTATGTTCTAAATAAAAAATAGATATAAATTAATTTTCGTGTTGCTAAAAACATTTTTAACAATTCCTACGAATAATGTATCGTGTGAAAGAAGCTTTGCATGTTTACGGCGTTTAAAAACATATCTGCGTACAATGATGAGTCAAGGCCGTCTCGATAGTTTACTTTTGTTATAAATTTAAAAAAATCAACTCATTGATGTAGAAAAAGTTATTGACGAGTTCAATAGCAGTGTGTCAGTTCCTGGACGCCATTTAGCTTTAGCACAATTGATAATTTTTCAAAATAAATATAACTATGTAAAATTTAATGGAATTACGCCAAAAGCCGGGACTCGACTTAATGACATGATACCAATAAATCATACGATATATTGATATCATAATATATAATAATATAATAATGTTAGTTTATAAGTAATATTAAATATTCTACATTATTAACATAACAAATATCTTATAAGAACGTGAACCGCCTTTTACAAATAAAATATACATTTACATTGTTTGTGAACCGCCTTTTACAAATAAGCTATATATTTACATTGTCATATTTTAATCAAAATCTTATTAAATATTAAATTATAGGAAACATTAGAAATGTCATCACTGAATAAGTAAATAATAACTAAATAACAAATGTACAAAGTATCAAGATAAAATAAAATTCACATCGATCTAATATTTACACTAAAACAATATTTAATTATACTAATAACTGTACAATTTATTTTTCAATAAATATATAACACACTAGAGACGATTTGACCTGTGCGTTTTTCAGTATCAACTCGCGTATACATAGTCGCTGGCTCGAACAGATCTTTAATTTTCATTCTTATATATTCCTAAAAATTAATATTCAATCAAAAGAAAGGAATTTTGAAGTTCACAACAGGTAAGAAATTACATTATCAAATCATTAATCTACCAGTTAATTAATATTCAGCTACACATACGATTAACAAGGTTTGCTTTGTAGAGGAACTCTCATGTTATAGAAGTTTACGAATCTCTTGATAATAATTACTCCTGTAGGAGAAGGTAATATAAATAATATATTAAGCTAACTGTCCATCTCATTGTTACCTGGTAATTATTTTTATTACATTACCTACTGTACATTTTTATACTCGGGAATCAACTTACCGCTTTCAAAATGAAAGCAAATTGTCGTGGACCCAATTTCCTTAGCCTCAACAGGTTTTACATATATTTAGACGATGTCATTAATACACAGAAATAAGCAAACTTTAAATTAAAAACTAACCACAGTTACGAGTTTGCGGTGGTCAGTGAATAATCATAATTCAATGCGATCACACAAAGGTAATATGACAATTATAATAAACATTAAACAGCTATCAGCGTTGGCCCGACTCCGCAGCCCGTGATCACCAATTCGCCAAACGACGAAGCGTTGCAATCGTTTCCGCGATCCATGTTGAGCACTGCATACGCTCACCGGCTATTTACGCATTCCAAATTCCGAATTCCGATTATAGTACGTCCTTATACCCGTCAGCGTTCGTCAGTCGTTTTTGTATTACACATTTGAACACTTGTGGATACTTCACTTACTGCTTTTAACGAAGTCTTTATCTGAAAGGTATGTTATTCGTTTTATATTATTTCTTTACGTTAAGAAGATATTGATTAATATCATTGTTTGACTTTTAAATTTTTTTAATTCATTTGAGACAATATTCAGACACATTGATGTAATATTCTCTTAATATAATATGTTTTTACTTAATGTTTATTGCTACAGCATGGTTTCGTATTACTTTTCTTTTAAATGCGGTACTTATTCTTTTTCTTATCTACGGCCCGTCATAGGGGATATTGCTATTTATTTGAAGACCATGTAATTATTTCCAAATTATAATATACCTAACATGTAAAATTATCATCTTAGCATTTTTCGGACAAGTACTTAACTCTTTTATGTTTTCTTACAGAATACAATTAAAATATTCAAATTTTCATGTTACACACATATTCCCAAATCAGTTAAATCTAAAACCTAGCAACAATGATTATGGACTTCTTTAACCAATATAGCATAAGAAAAATTAAATAACTATATGTATTTTATTTCATAACTGTGATAAAATTTAATTGTTATTTATGAATTAATTGATATATTAATTCACTGAAACTATTATTTTAGTAGAATAATTTAAAATGGGATACATACAATGGACAATCAATGGGCAAAGACCTATAATGGGACTTCCTGAAGTAGTAGCAGATCGTCTGGATTGGCCTTTACTTTCTCAGAAACTTAGAGGATTTAGTCTAATATATGCATTGCAAATACAGTCACCTCTTCTGATGTCACCACAAGCTGCTAGTGCTCCGCAGCAAAAGGCTCCTAAACAAGTTCAAATGGCAGGAGTAAGAATTCTTTAGAACAATCATACTATTTACACATATTAACTATATGCAATGTTTTTTAAAGGTACGAAAAGTCGCAGAAGGACTCAAAACTTTGGGTGCAGGTAATATATAATTTATATATCAAGTCTGTGTTAGGTATATTAGTACAATCTTAAATCTAAATGATTAAACGTTTATTTTAGAGTACCTCTATCTAAGTTATTCTTGTTGTTATTATTTATATAATTTAACAAATTGTTTTCATTTAATTCCTTTTTTTTTTTAATTTCATAGTTACTCATTAAAATTATAATTATTTTACGTTTATAAAAACCTTCTTAGGAGATACAATGGTGCAAATCGAGGATGAAGACGAATTCATTAAGATCATTTTTGGACACCAAAAGCTCAATTTTTATTTGGAAAACAGGGTAATATAAATTTTGAATAAACTTTTTTTAAATTATATTATTTATGTACTTGTCTTTAATAATTTATGAAAACATTAATTTTAAAGTACTAGAGTCTGATTGCATATATGAAAAATAACCAATTTGAACATTTAATAAATAAATAGTAATGGCTATTAACTTAATAATCTCTTAAAAATCTAATGTCCCATAACTTGTCCGTTAAATTTTATTTAACCATTATATTGATCAATTTTTGATGGAATTCAGATTTAGTTTGTATGAGGGTTATAACTTATAATAAACATGTCATCAATTATTTTCCTTACAATCACTGAGGAATTTTATTAATTTTAAATTATCTGTGATAAACTTTAAAATAATATTAATGGTATTTATACGAGGAATTAAATTTTATGGAATAATTCATTAAATTTAAAAATGTATACCCGTTATCCCTGCAAGTCATATATATTTTTAATACGAAATACATGTTTATTTTTTTGTTTATATCTAAAAGGTTCAAATGAAAACACCATTGCCTGATGAAATCACTTAAATAATGAATAAAATTATTTGTAAGGAAACTATTCAATTAAATCATTCACACATAAATCACCAAACCAGATCAAATATGTACTTAAAGCTGTCCTACTATTACTTTAAAAAATAATCAATGATTTTTCAAACAAGTTATAAATTATTTGTATTTAACATAGTATGTATTTAAAATATTGGTGTTGATTTTGTTTTGTCTTTGGCAAATAATTAAAAATATATTAAATTATTAAATAGTGTTTAATTTATATCCTTTATTCTATTTTAATGTTAGAAATAGTGCAACGTTAAAATAGTTAATTGATATAAAATTAAAATGGTCCATTTAGTCATTTGTTAGTTAATTTGCTTGATAAAGTAATGTATAAAGAATTTTAATTGTTTGCTTACCTCAGCTGTTTTTCAAGTGGCATCTTGGGACATATGATACAGATTTACTAATCATGTACTATGTTTTTGACTTTAATTTATAATACACTGTTTCTATTAGTTTCATTATGCTATATCGAGTTGAATTGTATAATTTAAACAAAACCTCAATATGTTAAAATTATACAATCAATTTAAACTGTATATATTAATCAAATTAAGTTATGTGGTAAGAATGCAGGGATAATTTCTTGTAAAATCTTCATACACTTCAATCATTTGAGGTAATGGTAACCTTTTTTTATAAAAAAGCGAATTTGGAAGATATTATGTCTTTCATATTCCTATATTATTGATAACAATAACAACTGTAAATTATTATTGCTTTAAAAAATGTAACTAATCATATCTTTAAATTAATATAAATAGTACTTACAATTCTCAAATAGTTATCAATTTCAATAACTGCAATTTTTTGTACAAAAGCATAAGCTAACTCTAAATAATTATCATATACACATATGGTACAAGTCTGATCAATCATTTTTTTTTTTTTTGATTTCGGAGTATGTCTTTTCTGTAATCTTAACAATAAAATTAGTAACTTGAAATAATTCGTTCATAGTTAAGTTAACTAATAAATATACAAATATGTTTAATAAGTCAAAACCATCAAAAAGTGTATCAATATTTTTCCAATAACTATTTTTAAAATTAAAGATGTAATTGTAATTTAACAGGAAATTTAAGAAATTTATTTTAAGACATATATATATATCAATAACAAAGCACAGTCTAAAATATTATCTTATATGATATTAATATTTCCTATATACTTTTGTAGAAAATACTAACTACTTGAAGATTTATGATTTTTACGGTTCCGGTTTCAGTTAGGTTCCTAAAAGAACTAAAAGTTAGTTTCGGTTTCTTTTCGGTTTAAAAAAGAAACACAGTGACGTCATTGTGAACTACAGAATATAGACCAGAGTATATTTAATATACAAATTAGGTAGCATGAGTGCCACCTAGTGAAAACTTAGTGTCACTTTGTGATTAATGAATGTGTCTTGTCCCATGTCCCGGATACATAATTATTATTATTATTTGTATATGGCTTATTGTGCCACCTATTCAAAAATTCTTAAATACACTCTGGTACAGACGGTGCTGTAATCAATACGAATATGATCCTGGTACCGAATATTAAACAAGATAAATCAAACTTTAAATACTATAAAAAGTGTGAACAATAGTTCATACTATTAAGAGATATATCTTAAAATTAATTGAATGAGCTGATTGAAATTTTTGCTGCAACCAAGACCAGAAAAAAAACCATTTTGACATTTAAAAATTATTTTAAATTCAACAATACCATGATAACACAAATATAACTTACACCAGTTTTTCTACTTCTCGTGAAATAAATAAAAATTTACTCAAATAATATCCAAAAATAATTATTCGACTAATTTTTGTTAATCTTATTTGATTAAAAAACATTGGTTGGTAATTAACTATTTTGAAATACGTGAACATTTCAAATAATAATTTGTATTGTATTTTATTTTATTTTAATAAATACAAAAATAATATAAATTAATGTTAAACAATTATATAACTTTACTATGGATGCAGTTATAGAAAAATATAAAGAATTTTATGTTTATATATAGTTATATTTTAGTTATTCGGAGTTTATGATGTAGGTACCAGTACATTTGAAAAAAAAACATTTTTTCATGTTTAGACTTTTATAATAGATATCATAATAAGATTGTGTAGCAACTGCTTAAAGTACACATTTTATTCCATAAAAATTTTCACTATATCTCTCTAAATACAAAAATCCATACGACCTACCAAGTTTTAGAATTTCTAACGTTTGATTACAGTTACAGCTACTGTACGGTTTAAATAATTCAAATCAATTTTATTTTCTACCTATGTTTGTACTAATTTATCACAAAAATAAAAAAAAATACGACCAAACACTCAAAACCAGCCCATATTTTGAGTGACCTATCGAGGTTTCCTCGGTAGCTCGCAGGACCAATCCAGTCTGAGCCCATAACCAATATCAAAATATTGATGACCCACAAATAAAAATATTTACCGTGGCTTCCATAGTATTTGGTCATGTAAAGAGCCAGCACGGAATTTAACTTCCATTCACTATACTTCAATTTTTTGGACTGCTTAATAATGAAAATTACATTTTTTAATAAACAAGGAAACTTTTAGAGATAACAGAATTAGTATAAATAGCATTATGTATTAATTAATAATTTGTAATTCAATTTTATTTTCTTATGTTTTAAATGTTATTAAAAAGTGATAAGTAAATTTTTTTGAAAAGATCGTTATTAAAAAAATTTGGTCATCTGCCAAAAATAAACATTTCTACATGACGATATTAATCTACAAATGCTACTGGTAGAGGCTTATTACAAAGGATATCAGGAATTACTTTTTAGCATTCTATTTATTGCTAAAGTCCTTGAGTCTTATGCTAAAAGTAGAGTATGTATAAAATGATAAAATTTGTGTATTGTATATAAGGGTTGTTTTTTTATGTTTTTAGACTTGAAAAAGTTTTTTGAATGTATCAAATTTTGGTTTTGAGAATATAATCATAATATATCAGTTTAATATTTAATATTTTAACATATAACTTACTGTATAAAAATCATCTAATCAGTTAATAAAATTATTAATTTAAACTTAAATGTATGTAATTAATTATGTACTCTAGATTTAATCTATAAATCAATCATATCTCAACCTTCCATTGTTGTCCACTACATAGTTTTTTAACCAATTTTATAAATAATATTAATATTATTTAGGTATTTAAGCCAAGTAATTCATGTACAATGTTTATAATGAATTATTTAGTTGAACTTATCAAGAGCCTAAATTAAAAATAACATTAAAGTGTGAAATTGAAGTGTTATGTAAAACGTTAAACATTGACATTCAAGTAATCAAAATTGCAATAGTCTTACAAAATACTGAATGTATCTATGTATTAAATATATTATATATATAATAATAAATTTATATTCCAAGATTTGTACTTGAAAATCCCGAAATAGCCGAAAATTTAATACCACAGCTTTCTGATGAAGACAATTCAAAACCACAAATTGATTGTATTCTAGATCTACCTAAATCAGTAACAAATTTTCAACAGCATATTCCTATTATCACTGTAATTCAATTTTATTTAGGGATCATATTATGGCCACTGAAATATTAGTAGTTTAATATAATAAATGCATTTGTTTCAATTAAAATTGTAGGTTTGTTTAATTAAATTTAAACATATAAATCTAGTAAAATATTCATCTCACTTTAAAATTAAAATATCAAAAAATATCTTAGAAATAATTTCAAGGTATTTACCTTTAAATTTGATAACAATTATATCTTTACTTATCTATTTGTTAAATACTTGTATTTTTGAATGATACTTTTCAATTATCTTAAGACTTATGTTGACTGTTGCCTCTTTAAAAATTAAGTATATAAAAATCTTTATTCAATTGTAAGTTAAACTGAAACTGTCATAATTATAGATGTATTGATGCATTTTTAAATTGTCTAAATAACAGTTTCAGATAGCTAATTTTTGTATTTATAATAATTATCTAGAAGTTATATTACTTTTTATTATAATACGTTAGTGGCTACTACACTATTTTTTTTTTTTACTTAGCTCCGTGCCACTACCGCCACACGCTGAATATAATAGTACAAATTAAACCCAATTGGTTTCAATTAATTTATATTCTTATAAGTATAAGTTATAAAACAAAAAATATGATGGTTATATTGATAATTTAATAATAAAAAAGGAAAGTTAAGTTTCTATCAATGAATACCTAACACACTAAGTAAAAATATTAATAATAATTATAAAAAACATTTAGTAGAATAAATTCTACGTTATATTAAATATAACATTATAATTTTATAACAAATGTAATTCTTATTTTGATTTTTTTCGATGAAGGAAAATACATTCATCTCCTTTAAGATCCAAGTACATCGTTCACATGGCGCGCGTCGATCGCGATAACGTCGCAAGTTTCTATTTTCGAGCGAGCGTATTCGTGACTCTGCGTATTGAAATTCCATATATCATTATCGGACCGTTCAGTTGACACGCACGTTTCGACAACGAAACAGCGATTCATTGTGCAATTACATATTATAAAAATATTTTAATTATTTTATGTGTTATTAATTTATTATATTATTAACGTATACTGAAAAATGAAAGTCGAAACTGACTTACTTATTAGTGAAGTAGAAAAGAGGCCGGCCATTTGGGACATGACGTCAAGTGAATATTCGAACAGAACTCTAAAAAGGAAAGCTTGGGAAGAATTGCTTCTCGTATTTAGTGATGTTGAAGATACGGAAGACAAAAAAATTTGGGTAAGCAAAAATTAATTTTAAAATGTATTTTTGATTTTATTTTTTTATTACTTTAGAAATTACCAAACTTTTTAAATCATGTTGTCTTGCCACTCTAATTTCCCTTCATTTATAAAGTAAGAGGTGAATTTTTTTCGAATTATATCTTTTATAGTCCGTCCTGCGTGTGATGGATTTAGGTTTGTCAATGGTGCTGTATAAAATATATCCTCGTACTTGAAGCCGTCTCCTAACCTGACATAATTATGCAATACACAAATCGCTTTAACAATTTTTTTGGAAAAATCAATTTTTACATCGAGTGGTCGGTGTAATATTCGCCACTTATTGCACATAATTTCGAATGTGCATTCCATATAACGACGTGCTAAAGTTAAACGATAGTTGAATATCTTTTTTTTCATATGATAACATTTTACCTCAATAAGGCCTCATCAAATTTTCCGACATACCAAATGCTTCATCAGCCACTATTACATATGGAACTCTAATATTGTCGGTTATAGTTCCGGGATCAGGAATATTTAATTTCTTTTCGGTCAGTTTTTTATACAAAGTAGATTTTTTATAAATTCCCGAGTCACTATCTTTACCAAAGCCTCCAATATCAATTCATATGAGCCACATAAAGCCATCAAACAAGAGAAAAATAATGTTTGTAATTATAATAAATAGAACCGGTATCAGCATGGGCGCAGGTAAGGGGGGGTTTTGGGTGTTCAAACACCCCCCGAAATTAAATAAAACAATCTTGAGCTTTTTGTGAATTTGTTCGAGAATATTATTAACTCGCATATTATGTAGGTACTAGGTATAATTTGTGGGAAACCACAATTTACATTGTATACT
The DNA here is from genome assembly GCA_036289425.1 of Rhopalosiphum nymphaeae. Lineage (NCBI taxonomy): Eukaryota > Metazoa > Arthropoda > Insecta > Hemiptera > Aphididae > Rhopalosiphum > Rhopalosiphum nymphaeae. The sequence goes on along the minus strand of JAZAQC010000007.1, from coordinate 7,374,956 downwards.
AGTTGAATTGCAATTGTTGGTAATAACATAACAAAATAGGTATAGTGTATAAATAACATAAATCGGATTTATCGGCGGACCGCGATTATCAGCTAACGGCTGTCTCCAATTATTGTTTCCGTTAGTCTTTATATTGTTCAATTAGTTGTTAGTATGGTGTAGCCGTGTAGATACTACTGCCGCCTGGTAAGTACTACGATGAAGAGGTTGAGCAAACAATCATAAATACCTACATTTATAAAAAAAAATAAAATCTCTGATTCAAATTTATCAGAAACTATTGAAACTATAAATGAAGAACAAACTATAGAAAAAACTATTGAATCATCTTCAAAATTAATTTGTAATGATGATATATCTTTATTTTTGGAAATAAAAATGTTGACTGACGTGGAACACAAATTAATTTTAACCGATTTATGGATACCCCCAAATAATTTTTATTTTCCTATAGAAAGCACGCGTAATCTAAAATTTCAAATACAGTGGATTTATCAATTCCCTTGGATTCTATATTCAAAAATTGAAAACGGAATTTATTGTAAATACTGTTTAATTTTTGCGAAAGACGTTTCTGTAAAGGTAATAATCAAAAACTTATGTAATGATTGGAATGCTAGATTATTAGGCAACTATTGTGTACCTATCTCTAAATCATTACTTGCTAAATAATTATAATTTAATGATATTACCTTTCTGATTCCTGTGTACTTGCTTGTTGCAACCGTGGTTCGTATTTAAGATATAATGTGATTTGATTGGTTTATATATTAAAATGATTACACATTTTTTTTAAATTAACTATTTCTTTAACTTTATTTTACAAACACTTAAATATTTCACAGTTAAATTATCATATACGCCTTTTGTATAACGATCTGCGTAGTCTTTTACACTCGCTTATGAATCCTTATACAAAAGGACGGCAACGACGCACTCCTCCCTGTCGGCGACTACTAGTCTCCTTATATATCTAATTTTTATACAGATAAGAGTGTGTGCGTGTGTATATGTGCATATGTGTGAGTTTTATCTTATATTTAAAGCTATCAATTATTATAATTATCATACATATGTTATTGTCACAATTATTATATATATTATGGTATCTTATTGATTATTATTTATTATACATTTAAAATTTAAGATATATGATGGCTAAGCGCACATCATTACACTTAGTAATTTTGTTTCAAAAAGCTTCAATAATTGGAGAAAAGCAAAAGAAATATTTAATAAACATGAAAAGACTGACTATCATAATACTTGTAAAATAATGGCTGATAACTTTCTTTCTGTAATTAATGGAAATCAAATAAGTGTTATTAATATATTAAATATTGAACGAGCACGTCAAGCTGAAATAAATAAGAAAAAATTAACTTCAATTGTAAAAACAATAATACTGTGTGGTCGACAAGAGCTTCCATTAAGAGGAAAAATTGATTTTGGTAATGTTCTTAACTGTGATGATAAAAACGATGGTACATTTAGATCACTTTTACGATTTCGAGTTGATGCAGGCGATACTGTCTTAGAAGATCATTTTATTAATGACAATAGTAGATCATAATATATAAGTCCCTCTATTCAAAATGAATTCGTTGATATATGTAGTAAAATTATTAAAAAGAAAATTGTAGATAATGTAAACAATTCTAAATATTTTGCGGTTCTAGCTGACGAAACAACCGATATATCTAATGTTGAACAAATGTCGTTATGTTTAAGATATATAGATTTAATTAATAATGTAATTCGTGAAGATTTCCTCGAATTCATTCCTGTTCATGACATGACGGGCCGTGGATTAGCATTAACAATTATAACACGACTAAAAGAAAATGGAATTAATTTAAATTATATGATTTGACAAGGCTATGATGGAGCAGCATCAATGAGTGGTCATTTGAACGGTGCACAAACTATTATTCGTTCTGAATATCCAAAAGCCTTGTATGTGCATTGTAGTGCTCATTCCCTAAATTTAGCAATTGGTTATGCCTGTCAAATTCAAATGATTAGAAACTGCATGGGTACTGTTAAGTCTATAACATCATTTTTTAAAAAATCTGCCTAACGCACTAATATATTAAAAACACATATTAAATCTTCTTTACCAGAGTCCAATCATGATAGATTAATTTCAACGTGTAAAACCAGATGGGTTCAAAAACATGAATCCATAAAACGATTTCATGAAACATATATTCCAATAATACATTCTTTAGAAGAACTCCAAGAAGTAATAAATAACGAAACATCACAAAAAGCACATCAATTTCTGGCAACTATTATCAAACCTGATTTCATATTGGCATTAAACGTAACTGAAAAAGTTTTTTCTTTTACACTTCCACTGTGTAAATATTTACAAAAAATTGATTGTTATCTTACCAAAGCATGTGATCATGTTCAAGTTGTCATTGATTCATTAAATACTCTTCGTCAAAATGCTGAGGTGGAATTTAACCTAATATTTATTACGGCTTCGAAAACTTTAACTGATATAGGTGGCACAATGAGCGTACCAAGATTTAAAAAAAAACAAATTAATCGAGATAGTTATAAAGAATCTACGCCGGAAGCATATTATAGAAAAGCACTTTTTATATCGTTTCTTGATCATTTTATAACACATTTAAAAAGTAAGTTTGAACAGTATCATGATTTAAATATATCTTTTCAAAATATTATGCCGAATAAAGTTGTTTTTACAAATGAGAAAGATGTTTTGAATTTATGGGATTTTTACAAGACAATACTTTCGGATCATCAACAGTTTAATTCAGAATATTTATTGTGGAAATCCAAATGGGTTAAAGAAAAAGAAGATTGTAGGCCATCCTCAGCATTTGAAGCATTTTTAAAATGTGATTCTGATTTTTTTCCAATTATAAAACAATTGTTACCTATTATTTCTACACTTCCTGTATCAACTACCACTGTAGAAAGAACTTTTTCAACATTACGACGTATTAAATCATACTTGAGAAATTCGACAGGAAATGAACGATTAACTGGACTTGCTTTACTAAGCGTTCATCGTGAAATTAATATTGACCCGGAAGAAGTAATCAATATTTTTAAACTTCAACCAAGAAAACAAAGTTTTATCTTATAATTTTTTTTTATATTTTTAAATTTGTAAATTATATGGACAAAATATTGTATTTATATTATAAATAATTATAATTATTATTATATTATTTAATACATACAAATAAATGATTCTTAATTTTATCATATTAATATAGATTTAGACAAAAAACCCCCTCCGAAAATATTTCCTACTTACGCCCATGGGTATCAGGAGGTTGGTTTATGCTTTCCATCTAAAGCTCCGATACAGTTTGGAAATTTTGCACGTTTTTCAAATTCATTTGATATATCTATCCATTTCTGATTGTTAGGCTCCTTCATTACAATATTCTTCAATTTTGTCCATATTATGTACATGGCATACCTGGCATATTATTCCTGTCAACGTAGATATTCCAATTCTATAATTGTAATGTAACTCAGTTATTGAGTAGCCTGTTGATAAGTACCTACGAAATCAAAGCTAAAAGAATTTATTGCACTAATAACATTATTTTGTATTGTTAGGTAACATAAAAAAATAAAAAATTTAATGAATTTTTATTTTTATTTTCTTTTAATTGTACATATTTTTCTTTATACGCCATGATAGTATCATGTGATGCATCAGTGATGTGAATTTTACGTAAACAAAATTTTTACATACAAAATTATAAAATTCAGGAAACCCCCAACATTATTAATATTTTTCGTTTTAGGATTAGAATTAAAGAAGTGGAAAAGTCTTCGAGATGGCTACGTCAGGGAATTAAAAAAAGTCATCGTATTTATTTTTTAATAGGTTACAATTTCTGCAACCAACTGTTCACAAAAATACAACAGAAAGTAACTTTGAAACCGCTTTAAACTACGACGAAAATACAGAAACTGAAAACTCGAATCAAGAGACCTGTTTTAAAACTCCAAACAAGGCAGAAAAAAATTCAAATTATCAGCAATAAAGAAAAAAAATTAAGCTCCATCCAGCGGACGAACATTTCGCTAATATTATTGAGAAAAGTTTAAATAGTAGAAATATCCCCGAGAAAAAAGAAGAAGATGAAGATAAATTATTTTGTTTGTCTTTATACAAAGAAATAAAAAAAGTACCTGAAGCCATGCATTTGAAAACAAAGATAGAAATTTATAATTTAATTTTACAAAAACAAGCTGTACAACAAAAACATCTTCCGAGTTTATTAATTCGCCTCAATCTCACCATGCATGCTCATTCATCCAACCATTTATTCGATCACAATATACTCAATATTCTAATATAAATAATTATTCAAATGCACTGTATGGTACGAGAAAAGACAATGACCACATACTAAGCAATCAAAAATGAGTACCTATAAATTATATGACTGTTCCAAACGAAATGCGTCAACCATACCAAAATATGGAACCTCCAAGTACTCCATCGCCATTGTCTGGTATTACTGAAAATTCTCAAGGATCATCTGACCTTGATTTATTTGAACGAAGATAAACATAATAAAAAGTTAAATTATGTTTATTGTTTAGTTGTACGGACGACTATCAAAATACACGAATTGATTTACAGACATATACGTCGAAATGATTATAATGTAGTGGGCGAGCAACTGATCGTCGAAAACAGGTCGTATCGAATGAATAAAATGACAAAATCCCCTGAAAAGCCGAAAATTTTCGCTAAATAACGACAATTATATTTATAATAATCAATCGGCGTGATAACGGCGGTTTGCGGCGACCGAAGCGCATTCTTTTTATAATGATCGTAACTACGATTGGTATAGCAAAAGCACCCTGGTTATAGTGTGTAGTCGTATAATTAACGTGGTGTATGAAATAATTTTTTTTTTTAATGTAGAATTAAATACAGCTATAATTTAATACTTAAATAAATACACAATACAATAATACATTATGGAAAGAAAACCAAAGGGTAGAGCTGAAAAGCTTCGTTTGAAAGAAATTGTTAAATTTGAAGGCTATTGTCAATGAGCCAAAAAAAAAATAAAAAAAAAAATATATATCATTTGGATCGGTCGCTACACGCACATCTAACAAAATAAACATTGGTAAATACAAATAATTTAGTATACTACACTTATTTCATAATAAGAGTTACCATGTCATCATGAACCACCCGTAAATTTATGACAATAATATCATGTATGTACCTAGTTCCTACAACCATAAATTAGTGCGACACAGGAAATATTACTATGGCGGCATGAACTGGACAGTCCATGTAAATTAGTCAGTAGCCATAAGATATGTACATGCCCAATGTAATTGCATGCAGTTTTTTTTTTTATAAAAAGAATAATAAATAATTTTGATCACCTTGATTGTGATACCGTTGGAAACATCTTACCCAGAAGAAAATTGTTTAATATTTACTTAATATATTTCCAATACAAAATCCTAAAATTCTAATTTAAATAATCGGAACTGATCCAAAAGCCAATTTTATTAACCAGAACGCTATTTCAATACGTTCAAGATAGTTTAGTATTGTTTATACTAAATGTACCAAGAAACAATTACACTCCGCTATAAAATCGGAAATAAAACCATCAACCCTAAACTAAAATCACGATAACCTCAAGATGTCTTTCTATAAAGCTCAAGAAGACCATTCAATTAACTAAAATCTACATGTGAATTTACAATGCCCACCAGAACTAATTATTAAAAATCTGTAAAATTCTTGTAAAAACCGTTTAATTGCTAAAAACGATACTTCTTATCTTGTATAACATTATGTATCTATAAACTTGTAAACCAGTGACATTGTAAAAATACTATGTGTATTAAAACAATAAATAAATAATAAAAAAAAAATCTTAAAGAAAATTTTTTATTTTATTTTGGTGTATAAAATAATAATAAATTACGATAAATTATTTACAGATATTAATTTTCAAAATGTTACAAAGTATCCATTCTCTGAAAAAAAAAAAAATAAAATATATAATCATTTATATTAATCTTCTGAAATGCATAATAACCTAGTTATATATGTACTTAACTTAATTATTAGTTTTAACATCATGTTGAATGCCTTGCGGTATTTATAGCACATTTTTGGTATAGCTACATTAAATTAATATAGCGATTACGCAAAAATGTTAAAAATAAAGTTACTAACTATGTATAAAAATGGAAGTATTGCATTGATATTTATTTGAGTAGATTATAGAGCCGTAAAGATGCTCATAATATGTGTTCATGGGGACAACGTCACAGTGACTGATCAAGGCATTTAACATATTAAATAAGTTTATATCAAGCAATTATCTATCTATAAAAATTGAAATACTTAAGTAATTATATGACTCCAGATTTACCTTAAGTTTACCCAAACGTCCTCATTGTGCCACTCGAAGAAGTATAAAGCAGACGTTTTTCATAATACTAGATTGCTATTATAGGCCACCTTTCAGAAAACTCTTTTATATCTACAAAATCCACTTTTCCATCTTTTGAATTTTTCCATTTGACCATGAACATTAATTTCCTCTCTATTTCGGTTGCTCCAATAATTCGATCTGGTATAAGTCCGCGAGTCAGACCATACCTTGTCCGTTTCCAATTTAATTCAAATGTCTCACCATTAGAAAAATAGGTATTATTTCCGGTATTAACTACTTCATTCAAACCTACAGTAATTTGACTGCAATAATATAAAAAAAAAAGTTTGTAATTAATAACTAATTGAAAATAATTTTCATAGATTTTATTTTGTAAATCTAAGTTATTATTAATTCGTTTTTATTTTTTATATATTTTTACATAAATTGCTAAAATGAGACTAGGTTTATGTACCTATTGTTTTAAAAGAATACAAATAGGTATTTTCGTTTTAATTTTGTTGTCCCTATGTGAACCCGGCTTAAAAGCACTGTTTTTATGAATTAAATTATTAAATGTTATTAATGTTAACCAATATTATAGATACATTTCACATGGGTTCTGACTGTTCTGAACTTAAGAGATTTAACAGAAAAGTGTGGTATTTGCATTTTCTATATGTATAGATAAGTATAAATTATAATAATTTTAGTGAAATCAACACTTTTAATTTAATACATACAATGAGTTTAATATATTATTATATCTTCTAAATTAAATTCTTAATTATTTGGCAAAAAATAGTTTTATATTAATGACTAAGAAAAAATCAATAAACTATATTACTATAGTTTAAATATAAATGGAATTCACAGAAGTGCAAATATTATGAAAAAATTGTCTATTAAATCGAAGATAAGCGAAATACTGGAAATATCCCTGACAAACAATCAATTTAGACTTGAGGAAAAATCATACAAATTCATGGAAATCCTAGCCCTAGTTATTAGTATTAAATATTAATTATAATATATTTTAATAATTAATTTTACCTTTATTATAATTTTTATTTATGCTTAATTTTTCTATAAAATTATTAACGTTTATCATTAGTTTAAGTATATTAAGTGAATAGAATTAAATATATTGTAATAAAAATTCAAAATATATATTTGTTTAAGAGATAAAATTTTTTCTTAAAATATTTTTATTATTTAATATTGGTAAAATTGATTCTTATGTAATTCAAATTCAAATTTTAAATTTAAATGGGATAATAGTTTGATTATTTACTTCAATTGGCCGGAAATTTTAGTTATTTAATTAATTTATTATATATGATTCGAATTCAATATTAACTAAAGTTTTAGTTGTTAAAATTGGACTTAAATTTCATTTATCAAATAGAGAAGATGATATGAAGGTATAGCAATAAGAATAAGAATACTGGGAGGAGATGTAGTTCAAATAGTTTCAATAATTTAATAAAATTAAATTTATTTTTTATAATAAATGTTATTATATAAGTAATCGTTGTTATAATTATAATATAACTAAAAACTGTATAATCACAACAAAAAAATTGTTATAATTATAAATCCAGAAAAATAATAGGCAATAATAGAAAATAAAATTCCTATAGATAAAATATAGTAAAAATGAACAACCTACTATTTAGTAAGTATCATGAAGAATAATAATCGTTAGATGAGTTAGCAATAATAACACCTTTTAAACCTCCAATTTTAAAAACAAAAAAAACCTAAAGATCAAATTGTTGATAGTGAAAAATTAATTCTAGATCTATACATAGTGGCTAATCTTCTAAAGTTTAGATTCTAAACATTTTAATTCCTGTTGGAAATGCAACTATTACTATTGCTGTATGCTCTTGTTTCAATGTTTATTCCAATTGTAAATAAATGATGAGTTCAAAAAATATATCCTAATAATCTATCAATTATTATATATATAAATGTTTAATTTTTATTCATTTATTTTTATTTATTTTTAATCTGAACCAGAATCAGCTTTTAATTTTTCTGAAAACTCGAAATTTAAAATTTTGTTTATTCTTAACCACTTCATCCAATTACGACAGTTTAAAATTGTCTAATAACAGTTTTTTGAATAATCAGATGCATATCTTCAATGTATGTAGTAAATGGGATAAATTGTTTTCTGACGAATTATTTCCTATATCCTACATTTTTCCCGGAAAAAGTTTGTAATCGAGAATTCTCATTTTTCGAAATTTTCAATTTTCGTTCACGTTTTATCAATTACCGGGTGATCCAACGAAAATGTATGACGAAGGTTAAAGTTTTCTTCAGGTCAGTTTTTTGAAAAATCAGATTCTTATCTTCAATGTAGATAGTAAAAGGGATAAATTGTTTTCAGACGATTTATTTTCTATATATTACATTTTTCCCGGAAAAAGATCGTAATCGAGAATTCTCATTTTTCGAAATTATCAATTTTCGTTCACGTTTTATCGATTACCCGGTGATCAAACGAAAACTTATGACTGAAGTTAAAGTTTTCCCGGAAAACAGTTTGTAATCAAGAATTCTCATTTTTCGAAATTTTCAATTTTCATTCACGTTTTATCGATCACCCGGTGATCAAACGAAAACTTACGACTGAAGTTAAAGTTTTCCCGGAAAACAGTTTGTAATCGAGAATTCTCATTTTTCGAAATTTTCAATTTTCGTTCACGTTTTATTGATTACCCGGTGATCAAACGAAAACTTATGACTGAAGTTAAAGTTATCCCGGAAAACAGTTTATAATCGAGAATTCTCATTTTTCGAAATTTTCAATTTTCGTTCACGTTTTATTGATTACCCGGTGATCCAACGAAAGTTTATGACCGAGGTTAATATTTTCTACAGTTAATCTGAAACAAAAACAGCTTTTAATTTATCTGAAAACTCAATATTTCAAATTTTGTTTATTCTTAACCGCTTCATCCAATAACGACAGTTTAAAATTGTCTAATAACAGTTTTTTGAAAAATCAGATGCATATCTTCAATGTAGATAGTAAAGGGGATAAATTGTTTTCTGACGATTTATTTTCTATATATTACATTTTTCCCGGAAAAAGTTCGTAATCGAGAATTCTCATTTTTCGAAATTTTCAATATTCGTTCACGTTTTATCGATCACCAGTGTTCATACAAAAATTTTTGACAGTGTTTATAGTTTTCTACAGTTAATCTGAACCAGAAAAAGCTTTTGATTTTTCTGAAAACTTAAAATTTCAAATTTTGTTTGTTCTTAACCGCTTCATCCAATTACGAAAGTTTAAAATTGTCTAATAACAGTTTTTTGAAAAATCAGATTCTTATCTTCAATGTAGATAATAAAGGGGATAAATTGTTTTCTGACGATTTATTTTCTATATATTACATTTTTCCCGGAAAAAGTTCGTAATCGAGAATTCTCATTTTTCGAAATTTTCAAATGTCGTTCACGTTTTATTGATTACCCGGTGATCCAACGAAAGTTTATGACCGAGGTTAATATTTTCTACACTTAATCTGAAACAGAAACAGCTTTTAATTTATCTGAAAACTCAATATTTCAAATTTTGTTTATTCTTAACCGCTTCATCCAATTACGACAGTTTAAAATTGTCTAATAACAGTTTTTTGAAAAATCAGATGCATATCTTCAATGTATGTAGTAAAGGGGATAAATTGTTTTCTGACGATTTATTTCCTATATCCTACATTTTTCCCGGAAAAAGTTTGTAATCGAGAATTCTCATTTTTCGAAATTTTCAATTTTCGTTCACGTTTTATCAATTACCGGGTGATCCAACGAAAATGTATGACGAAGGTTAAAGTTTTCTTCAGGTAAGTCATAACCAGAACCAATTTTTCATTCTTCTGAAAACTCGATATTTAAAATTTTGTTTATTCTTAACCACTTCATCCAATTACAACAGTTTAAAATTGTCTAATAACAGTTTTTTGAAAAATCAGATTCTTATCTTCAATGTAGATAGTAAAAGGGATAAATTGTTTTCAGACGATTTATTTTCTATATATTACATTTTTCCCGGAAAAAGATCGTAATCGAGAATTCTCATTTTTCGAAATTATCAATTTTCGTTCACGTTTTATCGATTACCCGGTGATCAAACGAAAACTTATGACTGAAGTTAAAGTTTTCCCGGAAAACAGTTTGTAATCAAGAATTCTCATTTTTCGAAATTTTCAATTTTCGTTCACGTTTTATCGATCACCCGGTGATCAAACGAAAACTTACGACTGAAGTTAAAGTTTTCCCGGAAAACAGTTTGTAATCGAGAATTCTCATTTTTCGAAATTTTCAATTTTCGTTCACGTTTTATTGATTACCCGGTGATCAAACGAAAACTTATGACTGAAGTTAAAGTTTTCCCGGAAAACAGTTTGTAATCGAGAATTCTCATTTTTCGAAATTTTCAATTTTCGTTCACGTTTTATTGATTACCCGGTGATCCAACGAAAGTTTATGACCGAGGTTAATATTTTCTACAGTTAATCTGAAACAGAAACAGCTTTTAATTTATCTGAAAACTCGATATTTAAAATTTTGTTTATTCTTAACCACTTCATCCAATTACAACAGTTTAAAATTGTCTAACAACAGTTTTTTGAATTATCAGATGCATATCTTCAATGTAGATAGTAAAGGGGATAAATTGTTTTCTGACGATTTATTTTCTATATAGTACATTTTTCCCGGAAAAAGTTCGTAATCCAGAATTCTCATTTTTCGAAATTTTCAATCTTCGTTCACGTTTCATCGATCACCCGGTGATCAAACGAAAACTTACGACTGAAGTTAAAGTTATCCCGGAAAACAGTTTGTAATCGAGAATTCTCATTTTTCGAAATTTTCAAATTTCGTTCACGTTTTATTGATTACCCGGTGATCCAACGAAAGTTTATGACCGAGGTAAATATTTTCTACAGTTAATCTGAAACAGAAACAGCTTTTAATTTATCTGAAAACTCAATATTTCAAATTTTCTTTATTCTTAACCGCTTCATCCAATTACGACAGTTTAAAATTGTCTAATAACAGTTTTTTGAAAAATCAGATGCATATCTTCAATGTAGATAGTAAAGGGGATAAATTGTTTTCTGACGATTTATTTCCTATTTCCTACATTTTTCCCGGAAAAAGTTTGTAATCGAGAAATCTCATTTTTCGAAATTTTCAATTTTCGTTCACGTTTTATCAATTACCGGGTGATCCAACGAAAATGTATGACGAAGGTCAAAGTTTTCTTCAGGTAAGTCATAACCAGAACCAATTTTTCATTCTTCTGAAAACTCGATATTTAAAATTTTGTTTATTCTTAACCACTTCATCCAATTACAACAGTTTAAAATTGTCTAATAACAGGTTTTTGAAAAATCAGATGCATATCTTCAATGTAGATAGTAAAGGGGATAAATTGTTTTCTGACGATTTATTTCCTATTTCCTACATTTTTCCCGGAAAAAGTTTGTAATCGAGAATTCTCATTTTTCGAAATTTTCAATTTTCGTTCACGTTTTATTGATTACCCGGTGATCCAACGAAAGTTTATGACCGAGGTAAATATTTTCTACAGTTAATCTGAAACAGAAACAGCTTTTAATTTATCTGAAAACTCAATATTTCAAATTTTGTTTATTCTTAACCGCTTCATCCAATTACGACAGTTTAAAATTGTCTAATAACAGTTTTTTGAATAATCAGATGCATATCTTCAAAGTATGTAGTAAATGGGATAAATTGTTTTCTGACGAATTATTTCCTATATCCTACAGTTTTCCCGGAAAAAAAATTCGTAATCCAGAATTCTCATTTTTCGAAATTTTCAATTTTCGTTCACGTTTTATCAATCACCCGGTGATCAAACGAAAACTTACGACTGAAGTTAAAGTTTTCCCGGAAAACAGTTTGTAATCGAGAATTCTCATTTTTCGAAATTTTCAATTTTCGTTCACGTTTTATTGATTACCCGGTGATCAAACGAAAAGTTATGACTGAAGTTAAAGTTTTCCCGGAAAACAGTTTGTAATCGAGAATTCTCATTTTTCGAAATTTTCAATTTTCGTTCACGTTTTATTGATTACCCGGTGATCCAACGAAAGTTTATGACCGAGGTTAATATTTTCTACAGTTAATCTGAAACAGAAACAGCTTTTAATATATCTGAAAACTCAATATTTCAAATTTTGTTTATTCTTAACCGCTTCATCCAATTACGACAGTTTAAAATTGTCTAATAACAGTTTTTTGAAAAGTCAGATGCATATCTTCAATGTAGATAGTAAAGGGGATAAATTGTTTTCTGACGATTTATTTTCTATATATTAAATTTTTCCCGGAAAAAGTTCGTAATCAAGAATTCTCATTTTTCGAAATTTTCAATATTCGTTCACGTTTTATCGATCACCGGTGTTCATACAAAAATTTTTGACAGTGCTTATAGTTTTCTACAGTTAATCTGAACCAGAAACAGCTTTTGATTTTTCTGAAAACTTAAAATTTCAATATTTTGTTTATTCTTAACCGCTTCATCCAATTACGAAAGTTTAAAATTGTCTAATAACAGTTTTTTGAAAAATCAGATGCATATCTTCAATGTAGATAGTAAAGGGGATAAATTGTTTTCTGACGATTTATTTTCTATATATTACATTTTTCCCGGAAAAAGTTCGTAATCCAGAATTCTCATTTTTCGAAATTTTCAATTTTCGTTCACGTTTCATCGATCACCCGGTGATCAAACGAAAACTTACGACTGAAGTTAAAGTTATCCCGGAAAACAGTTTGTAATCGTGAATTCTCATTTTTCGAAATTTTCAAATTTCGTTCACGTTTTATTGATTACCCGGTGATCCAACGAAAGTTTATGACCGAGGTTAATATTTTCTACAGTTAATCTGAAACAGAAACAGCTTTTAATTTAGCTGAAAACTCAATATTTCAAATTTTGTTTATTCTTAACCGCTTCATCCAATTACGACAGTTTAAAATTGTCTAATAACAGTTTTTTGAAAAATCAGATGCATATCTTCAATGTAGATAGTAAAGGGGATAAATTGTTTTCTGACGATTTATTTTCTATATAGTACATTTTTCCCGGAAAAAGTTCGTAATCCAGAATTCTCATTTTTCGAAATTTTCAATTTTCGTTCACGTTTTATCGATTACCCGGTGATCAAACGAAAACTTATGACTGAAGTTAAAGTTTTCCCGGAAAACAGTTTGTAATCGAGAATTCTCATTTTTCGAAATTTTCAATATTCGTTCACGTTTTATCGATTACCCGGTGATCAAACGAAAACTTATGACTGAAGTTAAAGTTTTCCGGAAAACAGTTTGTAATCCAGAATTCTCATTTTTCGAAATTTTCAATTTTCGTTCACGTTTTATTGATTACCCGGTGATCCAACGAAAGTTTATGACCGAGGTTAAAATTTTCTACAGTTAATCTGAAACAGAAACAGCTTTTAATTTATCTGAAAACTCAATATTTCAAATTTTGTTTATTCTTAACCGCTTCATCCAATTACGACAGTTTAAAATTGTCTAATAACAGTTTTTTGAAAAATCAGATGCATATCTTCAATGTAGATAGTAAAGGGGATAAATTGTTTTCTGACGATTTATTTTTATATATTAAATTTTTCCCGGAAAAAGTTCGTAATCGAGAATTCTCATTTTTCGAAATTTTCAATATTCGTTCACGTTTTATCGATCACCAGTGTTCATACAAAAATTTTTGACAGTGTTTATAGTTTTCTACAGTTAATCTGAACCAGAAACAGCTTTTGATTTTTCTGAAAACTTAAAATTTCAAATTTTGTTTATTCTTAACCGCTTCATCCAATTACGAAAGTTTAAAATTGTCTAATAACAGTTTTTTGAAAAATCAGATGCATATCTTCAATGTAGATAGTAAAGGGGATAAATTGTTTTCTGACGATTTAATTTCTATATAGTACATTTTTCCCGGAAAAAGTTCGTAATCCAGAATTCTCATTTTTTGAAATTTTCAATTTTCGTTCACGTTTTATCGATCACCCGGTGATGAAACGAAAACTTACGACTGAAGTTAAAGTTTTCCCGGAAAACAGTTTGTAATCGAGAATTCTCATTTTTCGAATTTTTCAAATTTCGTTCACGTTTTATTGATTACCCGGTGATCCAACGAAAGTTTATGACCGAGGATAATATTTTCTACAGTTAATCTGAAACAGAAACAGCTTTTTATTTATCTGAAAACTCAATATTTCAAATTTTGTTTATTCTTAACCGCTTCATCCAATTACGACAGTTTAAAATTGTCTAATAACAGTTTTTTGAAAAATCAGATGCATATCTTCAATGTAGATAGTAAAGGGGATAAATTGTTTTCTGACGATTTATTTTCTATATATTAAATTTTTCCCGGAAACAGTTCGTAATCGAGAATTCTCATTTTTCGAAATTTTCAATATTCGTTCACGTTTTATCGATCACCAGTGTTCATACAAAAATTTTTGACAGTGCTTATAGTTTTCTACAGTTAATCTGAACCAGAAACAGCTTTTGATTTTTCTGAAAACTTAAAATTTCAAATTTTGTTTATTCTTAATCGCTTCATCCAATTACGAAAGTTAAAAATTGTCTAATAACAGTTTTTTGAAAAATCACATGCATATCTTCAATGTAGATAGTAAAGGGGATAAATTGTTTTCTGACGATTTATTTTCTATACATTACATTTTTCCCGGAAAAAGTTCGTAATCCAGAATTCTCATTTTTCGAAATTTTCAATTTTCGTTCACGTTTCATCGATCACCCGGTGATCAAACGAAAACTTACGACTGAAGTTAAAGTTATCCCGGAAAACAGTTTGTAATCGAGAATTCTCATTTTTCGAAATTTTCAAATTTCGTTCACGTTTTATTGATTACCCGGTGATCCAACGAAAGTTTATGACCGAGGTTAATATTTTCTACAGTTAATCTGAAACAGAAACAGCTTTTAATTTATCTGAAAACTCAATATTTCAAATTTTGTTTATTCTTAACCGCTTCATCCAATTACGACAGTTTAAAATTGTCTAATAACAGTTTTTTGAATAATCAGATGCATATCTTCAAAGTATGTAGTAAATGGGATAAATTGTTTTCTGACGAATTATTTCCTATATCCTACAGTTTTCCCGGAAAAAAAGTTCGTAATCCAGAATTCTCATTTTTCGAAATTTTCAATATTCGTTCACGTTTTATCGATTACCCGGTGATCAAACGAAAACTTATGACTGAAGTTAAAGTTTTCCGGAAAACAGTTTGTTATCCAGAATTCTCATTTTTCGAAATTTTCAATTTTCGTTCACGTTTTATTGATTACCCGGTGATCCAACGAAAGTTTATGAACGAGGTTAATATTTTCTACAGTTAATCTGAAACAGAAACAGCTTTTAATTTATCTGAAAACTCAATACTTCAAATTTTGTTTATTCTTAACCGCTTCATCCAATTACGACAGTTTAAAATTGTCTAATAACAGTTTTTTGAAAAATCAGATGCATATCTTCAATGTAGATAGTAAAGGGGATAAATTGTTTTCTGACGATTTATTTTCTATATATTAAATTTTTCCCGGAAACAGTTCGTAATCGAGAATTCTCATTTTTCGAAATTTTCAATATTCGTTCACGTTTTATCGATTACCCGGTGATCAAACGAAAACTTATGACTGAAGTTAAAGTTTTCCCGGAAAACAGTTTGTAATCGAGAATTCTCATTTTTCGAAATTTTCAATATTCGTTCACGTTTTATCGATTACCCGGTGATCAAACGAAAACTTATGACTGAAGTTAAAGTTTTCCGGAAAACAGTTTGTAATCCAGAATTCTCATTTTTCGAAATTTTCAATTATCGTCCACGTTTTATTGATTACCCGGTGATCCAACGAAAGTTTATGACCGAGGTTAATATTTTCTACAGTTAATCTGAAACAGAAACAGCTTTTAATTTATCTGAAAACTCAATATTTCAAATTTTGTTTATTCTTAACCGCTTCATCCAATTACGACAGTTTAAAATTGTCTAATAACAGTTTTTTGAAAAATCAGATGCATATCTTCAATGTAGATAGTAAAGGGGATAAATTGTTTTCTGACGATTTATTTTCTATATATTAAATTTTTCCCGGAAACAGTTCGTAATCGAGAATTCTCATTTTTCGAAATTTTCAATATTCGTTCACGTTTTATCGATCACCAGTGTTCATACAAAAATTTTTGACAGTGTTTATAGTTTTCTACAGTTAATCTGAACCAGAAACAGCTTTTGATTTTTCTGAAAACTTAAAATTTCAAATTTTGTTTATTCTTAATCGCTTCATCCAATTACGAAAGTTTAAAATTGTCTAATAACAGTTTTTTGAAAAATCACATGCATATCTTCAATGTAGATAGTAAAGGGGATAAATTGTTTTCTGACGATTTATTTTCTATATATTACATTTTTCCCGGAAAAAGTTCGTAATCCAGAATTCTCATTTTTCGAAATTTTCAATTTTCGTTCACGTTTCATCGATCACCCGGTGATCAAACGAAAACTTACGACTGAAGTTAAAGTTATCCCGGAAAACAGTTTGTAATCGAGAATTCTCATTTTTCGAAATTTGAAAATTTCGTTCACGTTTTATTGATTACCCGGTGATCCAACGAAAGTTTATGACCGAGGTTAATATTTTCTACAGTTAATCTGAAACAGAAACAGCTTTTAATTTATCTGAAAACTCAATATTTCAAATTTTGTTTATTCTTAACCGCTTCATCCAATTACGACAGTTTAAAATTGTCTAATAACAGTTTTTTGAATAATCAGATGCATATCTTCAAAGTATGTAGTAAATGGGATAAATTGTTTTCTGACGAATTATTTCCTATATCCTACAGTTTTCCCGGAAAAAAAGTTCGTAATCCAGAATTCTCATTTTTCGAAATTTTCAATTTTCGTTCACGTTTTATCGATCACCCGGTGATCAAACGAAAACTTACGACTGAAGTTAAAGTTTTCCCGGAAAACAGTTTGTAATCGAGAATTCTCATTTTTCGAAATTTTCAACTTTCGTTCACGTTTTATTGAGTACCCGGTGATCAAACGAAAACTTATGACTGAAGTTAAAGTTTTCCCGGAAAACAGTTTGTAATCGAGAATTCTCATTTTTCGAAATTTTCAATTTTCGTTCACGTTTTATTGATTACCCGGTGATCCAACGAAAGTTTATGACCGAGGTTAATATTTTCTACAGTTAATCTGAAACAGAAACAGCTTTTAATTTATCTGAAAACTCAATATTTCAAATTTTGTTTATTCTTAACCGCTTCATCCAATTACGACAGTTTAAAATTGTCTAATAACAGTTTTTTGAATAATCAGATGCATATCTTCAATGTATGTAGTAAATGGGATAAATTGTTTTCTGACGATTTAATTTCTATATATTACATTTTACCCGGAAAAAAGTTCGTAATCAAGAATTCACATTTTTCGAAATTTTCAATATTCGTTCACGTTTTATCGATTACCGGGTGATCCAACGAAAATGTATGACGAAGGTTAAAGTTTTCTTCAGGTTAGTCATAACCAGAACCTATTTTTCATTCTTCTGAAAACTCAATATTTAAAATTTTGTTTATTCTTAACCTTTTCATCCAATTACGACAGTTAAAAATTGTCTAATAACAGTTTTTTGAAAAATCAGATTCTTATCTTCAATGTAGATATTAAAAGGGATAAATTGTTTTCTGACGAATTATTTCCTATATCCTACAGTTTTCCCGGAAAAAAAGTTCGTAATCCAGAATTCTCATTTTTCGAAATTTTCAATTTTCGTTCACGTTTTATCGATCACCCGGTGATCAAACGAAAACTTATGACTGAAGTTAAAGTTTTCCGGAAAACAGTTTGTAATCAAGAATTCTCATTTTTCGAAATTTTCAATTATCGTTTACGTTTTATCGATCACCCGGTGTTTAAACAAAAATTTTTGACCGAGGTTAATATTTTCTACAGTTAATCTGAAACAGAAACAGCTTTTAATTTATCTGAAAACTCAATATTTCAAATTTTGTTTATTCTTAACCGCTTCATCCAATTACGACAGTTTAAAATTGTCTAATAACAGTTTTTTGAAAAATCAGATGTATATCTTCAATGTAGATAGTAAAGGGGATAAATTGTTTTCTGACGATTTATTTTCTATATATTAAATTTTTCCCGGAAAAAGTTCGTAATCGAGAATTCTCATTTTTCGAAATTTTCAATATTCGTTCACGTTTTATCGATCACCAGTGTTCATACAAAAATTTTTGACAGTGTTTATAGTTTTCTACAGTTAATCTGAACCAGAAACAGCTTTTGATTTTTCTGAAAACTTAAAATTTCAAATTTTGTTTATTCTTAACCGCTTCATCCAATTACGAAAGTTTAAAATTGTCTAATAACAGTTTTTTGAAAAATCAGATGCATATCTTCAATGTAGATAGTAAAGGGGATAAATTGTTTTCTGACGATTTATTTTCTATATATTACATTTTTCCCGGAAAAAGTTCGTAATCCAGAATTCTCATTTTTCGAAATTTTCAATTTTCGTTCTCGTTTCATCGATCACCCGGTGATCAAACGAAAACTTACGACTGAAGTTAAAGTTATCCCGGAAAACAGTTTGTAATCGAGAATTCTCATTTTTCGAAATTTTCAAATTTCGTTCACGTTTTATTGATTACCCGGTGATCCAACGAAAATTTATGACCGAGGTTAATATTTTCTACAGTTAATCTGAAACAGAAATAGCTTTTAATTTATCTGAAAACTCAATATTTCAAATTTTGTTTATTCTTAACCGCCTCATCCAATTACGACAGTTTAAAATTGTCTAATAACAGTTTTTTGAAAAATCAGATGCATATCTTCAATGTATGTAGTAAATGGGATAAATTGTTTTCTGACGAATTATTTCCTATATCCTACAGTTTTCCCGGAAAAAAGTTCGTAATCGAGAATTCTCATTTTTCGAAATTTTCAATTTTCGTTCACGTTTTATCGATTACCGGGTGATCCAAAGAATATGTATGACGAAGGTTAAAGTTTTCTTCAGGTAAGTCATAACCAGAACCAATTTTTCATTCTTCTGAAAACTCGATATTTAAAATTTTGTTTATTCTTAACCACTTCATCCAATTACGACAGTTTAAAATTGTCTAATAACAGTTTTTTGAAAAATCAGATTCTTATCTTCAATGTAGATAGTAAAGGGGATAAATTGTTTTCTGACGATTTATTTTCTATATATTAAATTTTTCCCGGAAACAGTTCGTAATCGAGAATTCTCATTTTTCGAAATTTTCAATATTCGTTCACGTTTTATCGATTACCCGGTGATCAAACGAAAACTTATGACTGAAGTTAAAGTTTTCCCGGAAAACAGTTTGTAATCGAGAATTCTCATTTTTCGAAATTTTCAATATTCGTTCACGTTTTATCGATTACCCGGTGATCAAACGAAAACTTATGACTGAAGTTAAAGTTTTCCGGAAAACAGTTTGTAATCCAGAATTCTCATTTTTCGAAATTTTCAATTATCGTCCACGTTTTATTGATTACCCGGTGATCCAACGAAAGTTTATGACCGAGGTTAATATTTTCTACAGTTAATCTGAAACAGAAACAGCTTTTAATTTATCTGAAAACTCAATATTTCAAATTTTGTTTATTCTTAACCGCTTCATCCAATTACGACAGTTTAAAATTGTCTAATAACAGTTTTTTGAAAAATCAGATGCATATCTTCAATGTAGATAGTAAAGGGGATAAATTGTTTTCTGACGATTTATTTTCTATATATTAAATTTTTCCCGGAAACAGTTCGTAATCGAGAATTCTCATTTTTCGAAATTTTCAATATTCGTTCACGTTTTATCGATCACCAGTGTTCATACAAAAATTTTTGACAGTGTTTATAGTTTTCTACAGTTAATCTGAACCAGAAACAGCTTTTGATTTTTCTGAAAACTTAAAATTTCAAATTTTGTTTATTCTTAATCGCTTCATCCAATTACGAAAGTTTAAAATTGTCTAATAACAGTTTTTTGAAAAATCACATGCATATCTTCAATGTAGATAGTAAAGGGGATAAATTGTTTTCTGACGATTTATTTTCTATATATTACATTTTTCCCGGAAAAAGTTCGTAATCCAGAATTCTCATTTTTCGAAATTTTCAATTTTCGTTCACGTTTCATCGATCACCCGGTGATCAAACGAAAACTTACGACTGAAGTTAAAGTTATCCCGGAGAACAGTTTGTAATCGAGAATTCTCATTTTTCGAAATTTGAAAATTTCGTTCACGTTTTATTGATTACCCGGTGATCCAACGAAAGTTTATGACCGAGGTTAATATTTTCTACAGTTAATCTGAAACAGAAACAGCTTTTAATTTATCTGAAAACTCAATATTTCAAATTTTGTTTATTCTTAACCGCTTCATCCAATTACGACAGTTTAAAATTGTCTAATAACAGTTTTTTGAATAATCAGATGCATATCTTCAAAGTATGTAGTAAATGGGATAAATTGTTTTCTGACGAATTATTTCCTATATCCTACAGTTTTCCCGGAAAAAAAGTTCGTAATCCAGAATTCTCATTTTTCGAAATTTTCAATTTTCGTTCACGTTTTATCGATCACCCGGTGATCAAACGAAAACTTACGACTGAAGTTAAAGTTTTCCCGGAAAACAGTTTGTAATCGAGAATTCTCATTTTTCGAAATTTTCAACTTTCGTTCACGTTTTATTGAGTACCCGGTGATCAAACGAAAACTTATGACTGAAGTTAAAGTTTTCCCGGAAAACAGTTTGTAATCGAGAATTCTCATTTTTCGAAATTTTCAATTTTCGTTCACGTTTTATTGATTACCCGGTGATCCAACGAAAGTTTATGACCGAGGTTAATATTTTCTACAGTTAATCTGAAACAGAAACAGCTTTTAATTTATCTGAAAACTCAATATTTCAAATTTTGTTTATTCTTAACCGCTTCATCCAATTACGACAGTTTAAAATTGTCTAATAACAGTTTTTTGAATAATCAGATGCATATCTTCAATGTATGTAGTAAATGGGATAAATTGTTTTCTGACGATTTAATTTCTATATATTACATTTTACCCGGAAAAAAGTTCGTAATCAAGAATTCACATTTTTCGAAATTTTCAATATTCGTTCACGTTTTATCGATTACCGGGTGATCCAACGAAAATGTATGACGAAGGTTAAAGTTTTCTTCAGGTTAGTCATAACCAGAACCTATTTTTCATTCTTCTGAAAACTCAATATTTAAAATTTTGTTTATTCTTAACCTTTTCATCCAATTACGACAGTTTAAAATTGTCTAATAACAGTTTTTTGAAAAATCAGATTCTTATCTTCAATGTAGATATTAAAAGGGATAAATTGTTTTCTGACGAATTATTTCCTATATCCTACAGTTTTCCCGGAAAAAAAGTTCGTAATCCAGAATTCTCATTTTTCGAAATTTTCAATTTTCGTTCACGTTTTATCGATCACCCGGTGATCAAACGAAAACTTATGACTGAAGTTAAAGTTTTCCGGAAAACAGTTTGTAATCAAGAATTCTCATTTTTCGAAATTTTCAATTATCGTTTACGTTTTATCGATCACCCGGTGTTTAAACAAAAATTTTTGACCGAGGTTAATATTTTCTACAGTTAATCTGAAACAGAAACAGCTTTTAATTTATCTGAAAACTCAATATTTCAAATTTTGTTTATTCTTAACCGCTTCATCCAATTACGACAGTTTAAAATTGTCTAATAACAGTTTTTTGAAAAATCAGATGTATATCTTCAATGTAGATAGTAAAGGGGATAAATTGTTTTCTGACGATTTATTTTCTATATATTAAATTTTTCCCGGAAAAAGTTCGTAATCGAGAATTCTCATTTTTCGAAATTTTCAATATTCGTTCACGTTTTATCGATCACCAGTGTTCATACAAAAATTTTTGACAGTGTTTATAGTTTTCTACAGTTAATCTGAACCAGAAACAGCTTTTGATTTTTCTGAAAACTTAAAATTTCAAATTTTGTTTATTCTTAACCGCTTCATCCAATTACGAAAGTTTAAAATTGTCTAATAACAGTTTTTTGAAAAATCAGATGCATATCTTCAATGTAGATAGTAAAGGGGATAAATTGTTTTCTGACGATTTATTTTCTATATATTACATTTTTCCCGGAAAAAGTTCGTAATCCAGAATTCTCATTTTTCGAAATTTTCAATTTTCGTTCTCGTTTCATCGATCACCCGGTGATCAAACGAAAACTTACGACTGAAGTTAAAGTTATCCCGGAAAACAGTTTGTAATCGAGAATTCTCATTTTTCGAAATTTTCAAATTTCGTTCACGTTTTATTGATTACCCGGTGATCCAACGAAAATTTATGACCGAGGTTAATATTTTCTACAGTTAATCTGAAACAGAAATAGCTTTTAATTTATCTGAAAACTCAATATTTCAAATTTTGTTTATTCTTAACCGCCTCATCCAATTACGACAGTTTAAAATTGTCTAATAACAGTTTTTTGAAAAATCAGATGCATATCTTCAATGTATGTAGTAAATGGGATAAATTGTTTTCTGACGAATTATTTCCTATATCCTACAGTTTTCCCGGAAAAAAGTTCGTAATCGAGAATTCTCATTTTTCGAAATTTTCAATTTTCGTTCACGTTTTATCGATTACCGGGTGATCCAAAGAATATGTATGACGAAGGTTAAAGTTTTCTTCAGGTAAGTCATAACCAGAACCAATTTTTCATTCTTCTGAAAACTCGATATTTAAAATTTTGTTTATTCTTAACCACTTCATCCAATTACGACAGTTTAAAATTGTCTAATAACAGTTTTTTGAAAAATCAGATTCTTATCTTCAATGTAGATAGTAAAAGGGATAAATTGTTTTCTGACGATTTATTTTTTATATATTACATTTTTCCCGGAAAAAAGTTCTTAATCGAGAATTCTCAGTTTTCGAAATTTTCAATCTTCGTTCACGTTTTATCGATCACCCGGTGTTCAAACAAAAATTATTGACAGTGTTTATAGTTTTCTACAGTTAATCTGAACCAGAAACAACTTTTGATTTATCTGAAAACTTAAAATTTCAAATTTTGTTTATTCTTAACCGCTTCATCCAATTACGACAGTTTAAAATTGTCTAATAACAGTTTTTTGAAAAATCAGATGCATATCTTCAATGTAGATAGTAAAGGGGATAAATTGTTTTCTGACGATTTATTTTCTATATATTACATTTTTCCCGGAAAAAGTTCGTAATCCAGAATTCTCATTTTTCGAAATTTTCAATTTTCGTTCACGTTTCATCGATCACCCGGTGATCAAACGAAAACTTACGACTGAAGTTAAAGTTATCCCGGAAAACAGTTTGTAATCGAGAATTCTCATTTTTCGAAATTTTCAAATTTCGTTCACGTTTTATTGATTACCCGGTGATCCAACGAAAGTTTATGACCGAGGTTAATATTTTCTACAGTTAATCTGAAACAGAAACAGCTTTTAATTTATCTGAAAACTCAATATTTCAAATTTTGTTTATTCTTAACCGCTTCATCCAATTACGACAGTTTAAAATTGTCTAATAACAGTTTTTTGAAAAATCAGATGCATATCTTCAATGTAGATAGTAAAGGGGATAAATTGTTTTCTGACGATTTATTTCCTATTTCCTACATTTTTCCCGGAAAAAGTTTGTAATCGAGAAATCTCATTTTTCGAAATTTTCAATTTTCGTTCACGTTTTATCAATTACCGGGTGATCCAACGAAAATGTATGACGAAGGTTAAAGTTTTCTTCAGGTAAGTCATAACCAGAACCAATTTTTCATTCTTCTGAAAACTCGATATTTAAAATTTTGTTTATTCTTAACCACTTCATCCAATTACAACAGTTTAAAATTGTCTAATAACAGGTTTTTGAAAAATCAGATGCATATCTTCAATGTAGATAGTAAAGGGGATAAATTGTTTTCTGACGATTTATTTCCTATTTCCTACATTTTTCCCGGAAAAAGTTTGTAATCGAGAATTCTCATTTTTCGAAATTTTCAATTTTCGTTCACGTTTTATTGATTACCCGGTGATCCAACGAAAGTTTATGACCGAGGTAAATATTTTCTACAGTTAATCTGAAACAGAAACAGCTTTTAATTTATCTGAAAACTCAATATTTCAAATTTTGTTTATTCTTAACCGCTTCATCCAATTACGACAGTTTAAAATTGTCTAATAACAGTTTTTTGAATAATCAGATGCATATCTTCAAAGTATGTAGTAAATGGGATAAATTGTTTTCTGACGAATTATTTCCTATATCCTACAGTTTTCCCGGAAAAAAAATTCGTAATCCAGAATTCTCATTTTTCGAAATTTTCAATTTTCGTTCACGTTTTATCGATCACCCGGTGATCAAACGAAAACTTACGACTGAAGTTAAAGTTTTCCCGGAAAACAGTTTGTAATCGAGAATTCTCATTTTTCGAAATTTTCAATTTTCGTTCACGTTTTATTGATTACCCGGTGATCAAACGAAAAGTTATGACTGAAGTTAAAGTTTTCCCGGAAAACAGTTTGTAATCGAGAATTCTCATTTTTCGAAATTTTCAATTTTCGTTCACGTTTTATTGATTACCCGGTGATCCAACGAAAGTTTATGACCGAGGTTAATATTTTCTACAGTTAATCTGAAACAGAAACAGCTTTTAATATATCTGAAAACTCAATATTTCAAATTTTGTTTATTCTTAACCGCTTCATCCAATTACGACAGTTTAAAATTGTCTAATAACAGTTTTTTGAAAAGTCAGATGCATATCTTCAATGTAGATAGTAAAGGGGATAAATTGTTTTCTGACGATTTATTTTCTATATATTAAATTTTTCCCGGAAAAAGTTCGTAATCAAGAATTCTCATTTTTCGAAATTTTCAATATTCGTTCACGTTTTATCGATCACCGGTGTTCATACAAAAATTTGTGACAGTGCTTATAGTTTTCTACAGTTAATCTGAACCAGAAACAGCTTTTGATTTTTCTGAAAACTTAAAATTTCAATATTTTGTTTATTCTTAACCGCTTCATCCAATTACGAAAGTTTAAAATTGTCTAATAACAGTTTTTTGAAAAATCAGATGCATATCTTCAATGTAGATAGTAAAGGGGATAAATTGTTTTCTGACGATTTATTTTCTATATATTACATTTTTCCCGGAAAAAGTTCGTAATCCAGAATTCTCATTTTTCGAAATTTTCAATTTTCGTTCACGTTTCATCGATCACCCGGTGATCAAACGAAAACTTACGACTGAAGTTAAAGTTATCCCGGAAAACAGTTTGTAATCGAGAATTCTCATTTTTCGAATTTTTCAAATTTCGTTCACGTTTTATTGATTACCCGGTGATCCAACGAAAGTTTATGACCGAGGATAATATTTTCTACAGTTAATCTGAAACAGAAACAGCTTTTTATTTATCTGAAAACTCAATATTTCAAATTTTGTTTATTCTTAACCGCTTCATCCAATTACGACAGTTTAAAATTGTCTAATAACAGTTTTTTGAAAAATCAGATGCATATCTTCAATGTAGATAGTAAAGGGGATAAATTGTTTTCTGACGATTTATTTTCTATATATTAAATTTTTCCCGGAAACAGTTCGTAATCGAGAATTCTCATTTTTCGAAATTTTCAATATTCGTTCACGTTTTATCGATCACCAGTGTTCATACAAAAATTTTTGACAGTGCTTATAGTTTTCTACAGTTAATCTGAACCAGAAACAGCTTTTGATTTTTCTGAAAACTTAAAATTTCAAATTTTGTTTATTCTTAATCGCTTCATCCAATTACGAAAGTTAAAAATTGTCTAATAACAGTTTTTTGAAAAATCACATGCATATCTTCAATGTAGATAGTAAAGGGGATAAATTGTTTTCTGACGATTTATTTTCTATACATTACATTTTTCCCGGAAAAAGTTCGTAATCCAGAATTCTCATTTTTCGAAATTTTCAATTTTCGTTCACGTTTCATCGATCACCCGGTGATCAAACGAAAACTTACGACTGAAGTTAAAGTTATCCCGGAAAACAGTTTGTAATCGAGAATTCTCATTTTTCGAAATTTTCAAATTTCGTTCACGTTTTATTGATTACCCGGTGATCCAACGAAAGTTTATGACCGAGGTTAATATTTTCTACAGTTAATCTGAAACAGAAACAGCTTTTAATTTATCTGAAAACTCAATATTTCAAATTTTGTTTATTCTTAACCGCTTCATCCAATTACGACAGTTTAAAATTGTCTAATAACAGTTTTTTGAATAATCAGATGCATATCTTCAAAGTATGTAGTAAATGGGATAAATTGTTTTCTGACGAATTATTTCCTATATCCTACAGTTTTCCCGGAAAAAAAGTTCGTAATCCAGAATTCTCATTTTTCGAAATTTTCAATATTCGTTCACGTTTTATCGATTACCCGGTGATCAAACGAAAACTTATGACTGAAGTTAAAGTTTTCCGGAAAACAGTTTGTTATCCAGAATTCTCATTTTTCGAAATTTTCAATTTTCGTTCACGTTTTATTGATTACCCGGTGATCCAACGAAAGTTTATGAACGAGGTTAATATTTTCTACAGTTAATCTGAAACAGAAACAGCTTTTAATTTATCTGAAAACTCAATACTTCAAATTTTGTTTATTCTTAACCGCTTCATCCAATTACGACAGTTTAAAATTGTCTAATAACAGTTTTTTGAAAAATCAGATGCATATCTTCAATGTAGATAGTAAAGGGGATAAATTGTTTTCTGACGATTTATTTTCTATATATTAAATTTTTCCCGGAAACAGTTCGTAATCGAGAATTCTCATTTTTCGAAATTTTCAATATTCGTTCACGTTTTATCGATTACCCGGTGATCAAACGAAAACTTATGACTGAAGTTAAAGTTTTCCCGGAAAACAGTTTGTAATCGAGAATTCTCATTTTTCGAAATTTTCAATATTCGTTCACGTTTTATCGATTACCCGGTGATCAAACGAAAACTTATGACTGAAGTTAAAGTTTTCCGGAAAACAGTTTGTAATCCAGAATTCTCATTTTTCGAAATTTTCAATTATCGTCCACGTTTTATTGATTACCCGGTGATCCAACGAAAGTTTATGACCGAGGTTAATATTTTCTACAGTTAATCTGAAACAGAAACAGCTTTTAATTTATCTGAAAACTCAATATTTCAAATTTTGTTTATTCTTAACCGCTTCATCCAATTACGACAGTTTAAAATTGTCTAATAACAGTTTTTTGAAAAATCAGATGCATATCTTCAATGTAGATAGTAAAGGGGATAAATTGTTTTCTGACGATTTATTTTCTATATATTAAATTTTTCCCGGAAACAGTTCGTAATCGAGAATTCTCATTTTTCGAAATTTTCAATATTCGTTCACGTTTTATCGATCACCAGTGTTCATACAAAAATTTTTGACAGTGTTTATAGTTTTCTACAGTTAATCTGAACCAGAAACAGCTTTTGATTTTTCTGAAAACTTAAAATTTCAAATTTTGTTTATTCTTAATCGCTTCATCCAATTACGAAAGTTTAAAATTGTCTAATAACAGTTTTTTGAAAAATCACATGCATATCTTCAATGTAGATAGTAAAGGGGATAAATTGTTTTCTGACGATTTATTTTCTATATATTACATTTTTCCCGGAAAAAGTTCGTAATCCAGAATTCTCATTTTTCGAAATTTTCAATTTTCGTTCACGTTTCATCGATCACCCGGTGATCAAACGAAAACTTACGACTGAAGTTAAAGTTATCCCGGAAAACAGTTTGTAATCGAGAATTCTCATTTTTCGAAATTTGAAAATTTCGTTCACGTTTTATTGATTACCCGGTGATCCAACGAAAGTTTATGACCGAGGTTAATATTTTCTACAGTTAATCTGAAACAGAAACAGCTTTTAATTTATCTGAAAACTCAATATTTCAAATTTTGTTTATTCTTAACCGCTTCATCCAATTACGACAGTTTAAAATTGTCTAATAACAGTTTTTTGAATAATCAGATGCATATCTTCAAAGTATGTAGTAAATGGGATAAATTGTTTTCTGACGAATTATTTCCTATATCCTACAGTTTTCCCGGAAAAAAAGTTCGTAATCCAGAATTCTCATTTTTCGAAATTTTCAATTTTCGTTCACGTTTTATCGATCACCCGGTGATCAAACGAAAACTTACGACTGAAGTTAAAGTTTTCCCGGAAAACAGTTTGTAATCGAGAATTCTCATTTTTCGAAATTTTCAACTTTCGTTCACGTTTTATTGAGTACCCGGTGATCAAACGAAAACTTATGACTGAAGTTAAAGTTTTCCCGGAAAACAGTTTGTAATCGAGAATTCTCATTTTTCGAAATTTTCAATTTTCGTTCACGTTTTATTGATTACCCGGTGATCCAACGAAAGTTTATGACCGAGGTTAATATTTTCTACAGTTAATCTGAAACAGAAACAGCTTTTAATTTATCTGAAAACTCAATATTTCAAATTTTGTTTATTCTTAACCGCTTCATCCAATTACGACAGTTTAAAATTGTCTAATAACAGTTTTTTGAATAATCAGATGCATATCTTCAATGTATGTAGTAAATGGGATAAATTGTTTTCTGACGATTTAATTTCTATATATTACATTTTACCCGGAAAAAAGTTCGTAATCAAGAATTCACATTTTTCGAAATTTTCAATATTCGTTCACGTTTTATCGATTACCGGGTGATCCAACGAAAATGTATGACGAAGGTTAAAGTTTTCTTCAGGTTAGTCATAACCAGAACCTATTTTTCATTCTTCTGAAAACTCAATATTTAAAATTTTGTTTATTCT
The DNA here is from genome assembly GCA_036289425.1 of Rhopalosiphum nymphaeae. Lineage (NCBI taxonomy): Eukaryota > Metazoa > Arthropoda > Insecta > Hemiptera > Aphididae > Rhopalosiphum > Rhopalosiphum nymphaeae. The sequence continues at coordinate 7,345,471 of JAZAQC010000007.1, read as the reverse complement.
TAACCTTTTCATCCAATTACGACAGTTAAAAATTGTCTAATAACAGTTTTTTGAAAAATCAGATTCTTATCTTCAATGTAGATATTAAAAGGGATAAATTGTTTTCTGACGAATTATTTCCTATATCCTACAGTTTTCCCGGAAAAAAAGTTCGTAATCCAGAATTCTCATTTTTCGAAATTTTCAATTTTCGTTCACGTTTTATCGATCACCCGGTGATCAAACGAAAACTTATGACTGAAGTTAAAGTTTTCCGGAAAACAGTTTGTAATCAAGAATTCTCATTTTTCGAAATTTTCAATTATCGTTTACGTTTTATCGATCACCCGGTGTTTAAACAAAAATTTTTGACCGAGGTTAATATTTTCTACAGTTAATCTGAAACAGAAACAGCTTTTAATTTATCTGAAAACTCAATATTTCAAATTTTGTTTATTCTTAACCGCTTCATCCAATTACGACAGTTTAAAATTGTCTAATAACAGTTTTTTGAAAAATCAGATGTATATCTTCAATGTAGATAGTAAAGGGGATAAATTGTTTTCTGACGATTTATTTTCTATATATTAAATTTTTCCCGGAAAAAGTTCGTAATCGAGAATTCTCATTTTTCGAAATTTTCAATATTCGTTCACGTTTTATCGATCACCAGTGTTCATACAAAAATTTTTGACAGTGTTTATAGTTTTCTACAGTTAATCTGAACCAGAAACAGCTTTTGATTTTTCTGAAAACTTAAAATTTCAAATTTTGTTTATTCTTAACCGCTTCATCCAATTACGAAAGTTTAAAATTGTCTAATAACAGTTTTTTGAAAAATCAGATGCATATCTTCAATGTAGATAGTAAAGGGGATAAATTGTTTTCTGACGATTTATTTTCTATATATTACATTTTTCCCGGAAAAAGTTCGTAATCCAGAATTCTCATTTTTCGAAATTTTCAATTTTCGTTCTCGTTTCATCGATCACCCGGTGATCAAACGAAAACTTACGACTGAAGTTAAAGTTATCCCGGAAAACAGTTTGTAATCGAGAATTCTCATTTTTCGAAATTTTCAAATTTCGTTCACGTTTTATTGATTACCCGGTGATCCAACGAAAATTTATGACCGAGGTTAATATTTTCTACAGTTAATCTGAAACAGAAATAGCTTTTAATTTATCTGAAAACTCAATATTTCAAATTTTGTTTATTCTTAACCGCCTCATCCAATTACGACAGTTTAAAATTGTCTAATAACAGTTTTTTGAAAAATCAGATGCATATCTTCAATGTATGTAGTAAATGGGATAAATTGTTTTCTGACGAATTATTTCCTATATCCTACAGTTTTCCCGGAAAAAAGTTCGTAATCGAGAATTCTCATTTTTCGAAATTTTCAATTTTCGTTCACGTTTTATCGATTACCGGGTGATCCAAAGAATATGTATGACGAAGGTTAAAGTTTTCTTCAGGTAAGTCATAACCAGAACCAATTTTTCATTCTTCTGAAAACTCGATATTTAAAATTTTGTTTATTCTTAACCACTTCATCCAATTACGACAGTTTAAAATTGTCTAATAACAGTTTTTTGAAAAATCAGATTCTTATCTTCAATGTAGATAGTAAAGGGGATAAATTGTTTTCTGACGATTTATTTTCTATATATTAAATTTTTCCCGGAAACAGTTCGTAATCGAGAATTCTCATTTTTCGAAATTTTCAATATTCGTTCACGTTTTATCGATTACCCGGTGATCAAACGAAAACTTATGACTGAAGTTAAAGTTTTCCCGGAAAACAGTTTGTAATCGAGAATTCTCATTTTTCGAAATTTTCAATATTCGTTCACGTTTTATCGATTACCCGGTGATCAAACGAAAACTTATGACTGAAGTTAAAGTTTTCCGGAAAACAGTTTGTAATCCAGAATTCTCATTTTTCGAAATTTTCAATTATCGTCCACGTTTTATTGATTACCCGGTGATCCAACGAAAGTTTATGACCGAGGTTAATATTTTCTACAGTTAATCTGAAACAGAAACAGCTTTTAATTTATCTGAAAACTCAATATTTCAAATTTTGTTTATTCTTAACCGCTTCATCCAATTACGACAGTTTAAAATTGTCTAATAACAGTTTTTTGAAAAATCAGATGCATATCTTCAATGTAGATAGTAAAGGGGATAAATTGTTTTCTGACGATTTATTTTCTATATATTAAATTTTTCCCGGAAACAGTTCGTAATCGAGAATTCTCATTTTTCGAAATTTTCAATATTCGTTCACGTTTTATCGATCACCAGTGTTCATACAAAAATTTTTGACAGTGTTTATAGTTTTCTACAGTTAATCTGAACCAGAAACAGCTTTTGATTTTTCTGAAAACTTAAAATTTCAAATTTTGTTTATTCTTAATCGCTTCATCCAATTACGAAAGTTTAAAATTGTCTAATAACAGTTTTTTGAAAAATCACATGCATATCTTCAATGTAGATAGTAAAGGGGATAAATTGTTTTCTGACGATTTATTTTCTATATATTACATTTTTCCCGGAAAAAGTTCGTAATCCAGAATTCTCATTTTTCGAAATTTTCAATTTTCGTTCACGTTTCATCGATCACCCGGTGATCAAACGAAAACTTACGACTGAAGTTAAAGTTATCCCGGAGAACAGTTTGTAATCGAGAATTCTCATTTTTCGAAATTTGAAAATTTCGTTCACGTTTTATTGATTACCCGGTGATCCAACGAAAGTTTATGACCGAGGTTAATATTTTCTACAGTTAATCTGAAACAGAAACAGCTTTTAATTTATCTGAAAACTCAATATTTCAAATTTTGTTTATTCTTAACCGCTTCATCCAATTACGACAGTTTAAAATTGTCTAATAACAGTTTTTTGAATAATCAGATGCATATCTTCAAAGTATGTAGTAAATGGGATAAATTGTTTTCTGACGAATTATTTCCTATATCCTACAGTTTTCCCGGAAAAAAAGTTCGTAATCCAGAATTCTCATTTTTCGAAATTTTCAATTTTCGTTCACGTTTTATCGATCACCCGGTGATCAAACGAAAACTTACGACTGAAGTTAAAGTTTTCCCGGAAAACAGTTTGTAATCGAGAATTCTCATTTTTCGAAATTTTCAACTTTCGTTCACGTTTTATTGAGTACCCGGTGATCAAACGAAAACTTATGACTGAAGTTAAAGTTTTCCCGGAAAACAGTTTGTAATCGAGAATTCTCATTTTTCGAAATTTTCAATTTTCGTTCACGTTTTATTGATTACCCGGTGATCCAACGAAAGTTTATGACCGAGGTTAATATTTTCTACAGTTAATCTGAAACAGAAACAGCTTTTAATTTATCTGAAAACTCAATATTTCAAATTTTGTTTATTCTTAACCGCTTCATCCAATTACGACAGTTTAAAATTGTCTAATAACAGTTTTTTGAATAATCAGATGCATATCTTCAATGTATGTAGTAAATGGGATAAATTGTTTTCTGACGATTTAATTTCTATATATTACATTTTACCCGGAAAAAAGTTCGTAATCAAGAATTCACATTTTTCGAAATTTTCAATATTCGTTCACGTTTTATCGATTACCGGGTGATCCAACGAAAATGTATGACGAAGGTTAAAGTTTTCTTCAGGTTAGTCATAACCAGAACCTATTTTTCATTCTTCTGAAAACTCAATATTTAAAATTTTGTTTATTCTTAACCTTTTCATCCAATTACGACAGTTTAAAATTGTCTAATAACAGTTTTTTGAAAAATCAGATTCTTATCTTCAATGTAGATATTAAAAGGGATAAATTGTTTTCTGACGAATTATTTCCTATATCCTACAGTTTTCCCGGAAAAAAAGTTCGTAATCCAGAATTCTCATTTTTCGAAATTTTCAATTTTCGTTCACGTTTTATCGATCACCCGGTGATCAAACGAAAACTTATGACTGAAGTTAAAGTTTTCCGGAAAACAGTTTGTAATCAAGAATTCTCATTTTTCGAAATTTTCAATTATCGTTTACGTTTTATCGATCACCCGGTGTTTAAACAAAAATTTTTGACCGAGGTTAATATTTTCTACAGTTAATCTGAAACAGAAACAGCTTTTAATTTATCTGAAAACTCAATATTTCAAATTTTGTTTATTCTTAACCGCTTCATCCAATTACGACAGTTTAAAATTGTCTAATAACAGTTTTTTGAAAAATCAGATGTATATCTTCAATGTAGATAGTAAAGGGGATAAATTGTTTTCTGACGATTTATTTTCTATATATTAAATTTTTCCCGGAAAAAGTTCGTAATCGAGAATTCTCATTTTTCGAAATTTTCAATATTCGTTCACGTTTTATCGATCACCAGTGTTCATACAAAAATTTTTGACAGTGTTTATAGTTTTCTACAGTTAATCTGAACCAGAAACAGCTTTTGATTTTTCTGAAAACTTAAAATTTCAAATTTTGTTTATTCTTAACCGCTTCATCCAATTACGAAAGTTTAAAATTGTCTAATAACAGTTTTTTGAAAAATCAGATGCATATCTTCAATGTAGATAGTAAAGGGGATAAATTGTTTTCTGACGATTTATTTTCTATATATTACATTTTTCCCGGAAAAAGTTCGTAATCCAGAATTCTCATTTTTCGAAATTTTCAATTTTCGTTCTCGTTTCATCGATCACCCGGTGATCAAACGAAAACTTACGACTGAAGTTAAAGTTATCCCGGAAAACAGTTTGTAATCGAGAATTCTCATTTTTCGAAATTTTCAAATTTCGTTCACGTTTTATTGATTACCCGGTGATCCAACGAAAATTTATGACCGAGGTTAATATTTTCTACAGTTAATCTGAAACAGAAATAGCTTTTAATTTATCTGAAAACTCAATATTTCAAATTTTGTTTATTCTTAACCGCCTCATCCAATTACGACAGTTTAAAATTGTCTAATAACAGTTTTTTGAAAAATCAGATGCATATCTTCAATGTATGTAGTAAATGGGATAAATTGTTTTCTGACGAATTATTTCCTATATCCTACAGTTTTCCCGGAAAAAAGTTCGTAATCGAGAATTCTCATTTTTCGAAATTTTCAATTTTCGTTCACGTTTTATCGATTACCGGGTGATCCAAAGAATATGTATGACGAAGGTTAAAGTTTTCTTCAGGTAAGTCATAACCAGAACCAATTTTTCATTCTTCTGAAAACTCGATATTTAAAATTTTGTTTATTCTTAACCACTTCATCCAATTACGACAGTTTAAAATTGTCTAATAACAGTTTTTTGAAAAATCAGATTCTTATCTTCAATGTAGATAGTAAAAGGGATAAATTGTTTTCTGACGATTTATTTTTTATATATTACATTTTTCCCGGAAAAAAGTTCTTAATCGAGAATTCTCAGTTTTCGAAATTTTCAATCTTCGTTCACGTTTTATCGATCACCCGGTGTTCAAACAAAAATTATTGACAGTGTTTATAGTTTTCTACAGTTAATCTGAACCAGAAACAACTTTTGATTTATCTGAAAACTTAAAATTTCAAATTTTGTTTATTCTTAACCGCTTCATCCAATTACGACAGTTTAAAATTGTCTAATAACAGTTTTTTGAAAAATCAGATGCATATCTTCAATGTAGATAGTAAAGGGGATAAATTGTTTTCTGACGATTTATTTTCTATATATTACATTTTTCCCGGAAAAAGTTCGTAATCCAGAATTCTCATTTTTCGAAATTTTCAATTTTCGTTCACGTTTCATCGATCACCCGGTGATCAAACGAAAACTTACGACTGAAGTTAAAGTTATCCCGGAAAACAGTTTGTAATCGAGAATTCTCATTTTTCGAAATTTTCAAATTTCGTTCACGTTTTATTGATTACCCGGTGATCCAACGAAAGTTTATGACCGAGGTTAATATTTTCTACAGTTAATCTGAAACAGAAACAGCTTTTAATTTATCTGAAAACTCAATATTTCAAATTTTGTTTATTCTTAACCGCTTCATCCAATTACGACAGTTTAAAATTGTCTAATAACAGTTTTTTGAAAAATCAGATGCATATCTTCAATGTAGATAGTAAAGGGGATAAATTGTTTTCTGACGATTTATTTCCTATTTCCTACATTTTTCCCGGAAAAAGTTTGTAATCGAGAAATCTCATTTTTCGAAATTTTCAATTTTCGTTCACGTTTTATCAATTACCGGGTGATCCAACGAAAATGTATGACGAAGGTTAAAGTTTTCTTCAGGTAAGTCATAACCAGAACCAATTTTTCATTCTTCTGAAAACTCGATATTTAAAATTTTGTTTATTCTTAACCACTTCATCCAATTACAACAGTTTAAAATTGTCTAATAACAGGTTTTTGAAAAATCAGATGCATATCTTCAATGTAGATAGTAAAGGGGATAAATTGTTTTCTGACGATTTATTTCCTATTTCCTACATTTTTCCCGGAAAAAGTTTGTAATCGAGAATTCTCATTTTTCGAAATTTTCAATTTTCGTTCACGTTTTATTGATTACCCGGTGATCCAACGAAAGTTTATGACCGAGGTAAATATTTTCTACAGTTAATCTGAAACAGAAACAGCTTTTAATTTATCTGAAAACTCAATATTTCAAATTTTGTTTATTCTTAACCGCTTCATCCAATTACGACAGTTTAAAATTGTCTAATAACAGTTTTTTGAATAATCAGATGCATATCTTCAAAGTATGTAGTAAATGGGATAAATTGTTTTCTGACGAATTATTTCCTATATCCTACAGTTTTCCCGGAAAAAAAATTCGTAATCCAGAATTCTCATTTTTCGAAATTTTCAATTTTCGTTCACGTTTTATCGATCACCCGGTGATCAAACGAAAACTTACGACTGAAGTTAAAGTTTTCCCGGAAAACAGTTTGTAATCGAGAATTCTCATTTTTCGAAATTTTCAATTTTCGTTCACGTTTTATTGATTACCCGGTGATCAAACGAAAAGTTATGACTGAAGTTAAAGTTTTCCCGGAAAACAGTTTGTAATCGAGAATTCTCATTTTTCGAAATTTTCAATTTTCGTTCACGTTTTATTGATTACCCGGTGATCCAACGAAAGTTTATGACCGAGGTTAATATTTTCTACAGTTAATCTGAAACAGAAACAGCTTTTAATATATCTGAAAACTCAATATTTCAAATTTTGTTTATTCTTAACCGCTTCATCCAATTACGACAGTTTAAAATTGTCTAATAACAGTTTTTTGAAAAGTCAGATGCATATCTTCAATGTAGATAGTAAAGGGGATAAATTGTTTTCTGACGATTTATTTTCTATATATTAAATTTTTCCCGGAAAAAGTTCGTAATCAAGAATTCTCATTTTTCGAAATTTTCAATATTCGTTCACGTTTTATCGATCACCGGTGTTCATACAAAAATTTTTGACAGTGCTTATAGTTTTCTACAGTTAATCTGAACCAGAAACAGCTTTTGATTTTTCTGAAAACTTAAAATTTCAATATTTTGTTTATTCTTAACCGCTTCATCCAATTACGAAAGTTTAAAATTGTCTAATAACAGTTTTTTGAAAAATCAGATGCATATCTTCAATGTAGATAGTAAAGGGGATAAATTGTTTTCTGACGATTTATTTTCTATATATTACATTTTTCCCGGAAAAAGTTCGTAATCCAGAATTCTCATTTTTCGAAATTTTCAATTTTCGTTCACGTTTCATCGATCACCCGGTGATCAAACGAAAACTTACGACTGAAGTTAAAGTTATCCCGGAAAACAGTTTGTAATCGAGAATTCTCATTTTTCGAAATTTTCAAATTTCGTTCACGTTTTATTGATTACCCGGTGATCCAACGAAAGTTTATGACCGAGGTTAATATTTTCTACAGTTAATCTGAAACAGAAACAGCTTTTAATTTAGCTGAAAACTCAATATTTCAAATTTTGTTTATTCTTAACCGCTTCATCCAATTACGACAGTTTAAAATTGTCTAATAACAGTTTTTTGAAAAATCAGATGCATATCTTCAATGTAGATAGTAAAGGGGATAAATTGTTTTCTGACGATTTATTTTCTATATAGTACATTTTTCCCGGAAAAAGTTCGTAATCCAGAATTCTCATTTTTCGAAATTTTCAATTTTCGTTCACGTTTTATCGATTACCCGGTGATCAAACGAAAACTTATGACTGAAGTTAAAGTTTTCCCGGAAAACAGTTTGTAATCGAGAATTCTCATTTTTCGAAATTTTCAATATTCGTTCACGTTTTATCGATTACCCGGTGATCAAACGAAAACTTATGACTGAAGTTAAAGTTTTCCGGAAAACAGTTTGTAATCCAGAATTCTCATTTTTCGAAATTTTCAATTTTCGTTCACGTTTTATTGATAACCCGGTGATCCAACGAAAGTTTATGACCGAGGTTAAAATTTTCTACAGTTAATCTGAAACAGAAACAGCTTTTAATTTATCTGAAAACTCAATATTTCAAATTTTGTTTATTCTTAACCGCTTCATCCAATTACGACAGTTTAAAATTGTCTAATAACAGTTTTTTGAAAAATCAGATGCATATCTTCAATGTAGATAGTAAAGGGGATAAATTGTTTTCTGACGATTTATTTTTATATATTAAATTTTTCCCGGAAAAAGTTCGTAATCGAGAATTCTCATTTTTCGAAATTTTCAATATTCGTTCACGTTTTATCGATCACCAGTGTTCATACAAAAATTTTTGACAGTGTTTATAGTTTTCTACAGTTAATCTGAACCAGAAACAGCTTTTGATTTTTCTGAAAACTTAAAATTTCAAATTTTGTTTATTCTTAACCGCTTCATCCAATTACGAAAGTTTAAAATTGTCTAATAACAGTTTTTTGAAAAATCAGATGCATATCTTCAATGTAGATAGTAAAGGGGATAAATTGTTTTCTGACGATTTAATTTCTATATAGTACATTTTTCCCGGAAAAAGTTCGTAATCCAGAATTCTCATTTTTTGAAATTTTCAATTTTCGTTCACGTTTTATCGATCACCCGGTGATGAAACGAAAACTTACGACTGAAGTTAAAGTTTTCCCGGAAAACAGTTTGTAATCGAGAATTCTCATTTTTCGAATTTTTCAAATTTCGTTCACGTTTTATTGATTACCCGGTGATCCAACGAAAGTTTATGACCGAGGTTAATATTTTCTACAGTTAATCTGAAACAGAAACAGCTTTTTATTTATCTGAAAACTCAATATTTCAAATTTTGTTTATTCTTAACCGCTTCATCCAATTACGACAGTTTAAAATTGTCTAATAACAGTTTTTTGAAAAATCAGATGCATATCTTCAATGTAGATAGTAAAGGGGATAAATTGTTTTCTGACGATTTATTTTCTATATATTAAATTTTTCCCGGAAAAAGTTCGTAATCGAGAATTCTCATTTTTCGAAATTTTCAATATTCGTTCACGTTTTATCGATCACCAGTGTTCATACAAAAATTTTTGACAGTGTTTATAGTTTTCTACAGTTAATCTGAACCAGAAACAGCTTTTGATTTTTCTGAAAACTTAAAATTTCAAATTTTGTTTATTCTTAACCGCTTCATCCAATTACGAAAGTTTAAAATTGTCTAATAACAGTTTTTTGAAAAATCAGATGCATATCTTCAATGTAGATAGTAAAGGGGATAAATTGTTTTCTGACGATTTATTTTCTATATATTACATTTTTCCCGGAAAAAGTTCGTAATCCAGAATTCTCATTTTTCGAAATTTTCAATTTTCGTTCTCGTTTCATCGATCACCCGGTGATCAAACGAAAACTTACGACTGAAGTTAAAGTTATCCCGGAAAACAGTTTGTAATCGAGAATTCTCATTTTTCGAAATTTTCAAATTTCGTTCACGTTTTATTGATTACCCGGTGATCCAACGAAAATTTATGACCGAGGTTAATATTTTCTACAGTTAATCTGAAACAGAAATAGCTTTTAATTTATCTGAAAACTCAATATTTCAAATTTTGTTTATTCTTAACCGCCTCATCCAATTACGACAGTTTAAAATTGTCTAATAACAGTTTTTTGAAAAATCAGATGCATATCTTCAATGTATGTAGTAAATGGGATAAATTGTTTTCTGACGAATTATTTCCTATATCCTACAGTTTTCCCGGAAAAAAGTTCGTAATCGAGAATTCTCATTTTTCGAAATTTTCAATTTTCGTTCACGTTTTATCGATTACCGGGTGATCCAAAGAATATGTATGACGAAGGTTAAAGTTTTCTTCAGGTAAGTCATAACCAGAACCAATTTTTCATTCTTCTGAAAACTCGATATTTAAAATTTTGTTTATTCTTAACCACTTCATCCAATTACGACAGTTTAAAATTGTCTAATAACAGTTTTTTGAAAAATCAGATTCTTATCTTCAATGTAGATAGTAAAAGGGATAAATTGTTTTCTGACGATTTATTTTTTATATATTACATTTTTCCCGGAAAAAAGTTCTTAATCGAGAATTCTCAGTTTTCGAAATTTTCAATCTTCGTTCACGTTTTATCGATCACCCGGTGTTCAAACAAAAATTATTGACAGTGTTTATAGTTTTCTACAGTTAATCTGAACCAGAAACAACTTTTGATTTATCTGAAAACTTAAAATTTCAAATTTTGTTTATTCTTAACCGCTTCATCCAATTACGACAGTTTAAAATTGTCTAATAACAGTTTTTTGAAAAATCAGATGCATATCTTCAATGTAGATAGTAAAGGGGATAAATTGTTTTCTGACGATTTATTTTCTATATATTACATTTTTCCCGGAAAAAGTTCGTAATCCAGAATTCTCATTTTTCGAAATTTTCAATTTTCGTTCACGTTTCATCGATCACCCGGTGATCAAACGAAAACTTACGACTGAAGTTAAAGTTATCCCGGAAAACAGTTTGTAATCGAGAATTCTCATTTTTCGAAATTTTCAAATTTCGTTCACGTTTTATTGATTACCCGGTGATCCAACGAAAGTTTATGACCGAGGTTAATATTTTCTACAGTTAATCTGAAACAGAAACAGCTTTTAATTTATCTGAAAACTCAATATTTCAAATTTTGTTTATTCTTAACCGCTTCATCCAATTACGACAGTTTAAAATTGTCTAATAACAGTTTTTTGAAAAATCAGATGCATATCTTCAATGTAGATAGTAAAGGGGATAAATTGTTTTCTGACGATTTATTTCCTATTTCCTACATTTTTCCCGGAAAAAGTTTGTAATCGAGAAATCTCATTTTTCGAAATTTTCAATTTTCGTTCACGTTTTATCAATTACCGGGTGATCCAACGAAAATGTATGACGAAGGTTAAAGTTTTCTTCAGGTAAGTCATAACCAGAACCAATTTTTCATTCTTCTGAAAACTCGATATTTAAAATTTTGTTTATTCTTAACCACTTCATCCAATTACAACAGTTTAAAATTGTCTAATAACAGGTTTTTGAAAAATCAGATGCATATCTTCAATGTAGATAGTAAAGGGGATAAATTGTTTTCTGACGATTTATTTCCTATTTCCTACATTTTTCCCGGAAAAAGTTTGTAATCGAGAATTCTCATTTTTCGAAATTTTCAATTTTCGTTCACGTTTTATTGATTACCCGGTGATCCAACGAAAGTTTATGACCGAGGTAAATATTTTCTACAGTTAATCTGAAACAGAAACAGCTTTTAATTTATCTGAAAACTCAATATTTCAAATTTTGTTTATTCTTAACCGCTTCATCCAATTACGACAGTTTAAAATTGTCTAATAACAGTTTTTTGAAAAATCAGATGTATATCTTCAATGTAGATAGTAAAGGGGATAAATTGTTTTCTGACGATTTATTTTCTATATATTAAATTTTTCCCGGAAAAAGTTCGTAATCGAGAATTCTCATTTTTCGAAATTTTCAATATTCGTTCACGTTTTATCGATCACCAGTGTTCATACAAAAATTTTTGACAGTGTTTATAGTTTTCTACAGTTAATCTGAACCAGAAACAGCTTTTGATTTTTCTGAAAACTTAAAATTTCAAATTTTGTTTATTCTTAACCGCTTCATCCAATTACGAAAGTTTAAAATTGTCTAATAACAGTTTTTTGAAAAATCAGATGCATATCTTCAATGTAGATAGTAAAGGGGATAAATTGTTTTCTGACGATTTATTTTCTATATATTACATTTTTCCCGGAAAAAGTTCGTAATCCAGAATTCTCATTTTTCGAAATTTTCAATTTTCGTTCTCGTTTCATCGATCACCCGGTGATCAAACGAAAACTTACGACTGAAGTTAAAGTTATCCCGGAAAACAGTTTGTAATCGAGAATTCTCATTTTTCGAAATTTTCAAATTTCGTTCACGTTTTATTGATTACCCGGTGATCCAACGAAAATTTATGACCGAGGTTAATATTTTCTACAGTTAATCTGAAACAGAAATAGCTTTTAATTTATCTGAAAACTCAATATTTCAAATTTTGTTTATTCTTAACCGCCTCATCCAATTACGACAGTTTAAAATTGTCTAATAACAGTTTTTTGAAAAATCAGATGCATATCTTCAATGTATGTAGTAAATGGGATAAATTGTTTTCTGACGAATTATTTCCTATATCCTACAGTTTTCCCGGAAAAAAGTTCGTAATCGAGAATTCTCATTTTTCGAAATTTTCAATTTTCGTTCACGTTTTATCGATTACCGGGTGATCCAAAGAATATGTATGACGAAGGTTAAAGTTTTCTTCAGGTAAGTCATAACCAGAACCAATTTTTCATTCTTCTGAAAACTCGATATTTAAAATTTTGTTTATTCTTAACCACTTCATCCAATTACGACAGTTTAAAATTGTCTAATAACAGTTTTTTGAAAAATCAGATTCTTATCTTCAATGTAGATAGTAAAAGGGATAAATTGTTTTCTGACGATTTATTTTTTATATATTACATTTTTCCCGGAAAAAAGTTCTTAATCGAGAATTCTCAGTTTTCGAAATTTTCAATCTTCGTTCACGTTTTATCGATCACCCGGTGTTCAAACAAAAATTATTGACAGTGTTTATAGTTTTCTACAGTTAATCTGAACCAGAAACAACTTTTGATTTATCTGAAAACTTAAAATTTCAAATTTTGTTTATTCTTAACCGCTTCATCCAATTACGACAGTTTAAAATTGTCTAATAACAGTTTTTTGAAAAATCAGATGCATATCTTCAATGTAGATAGTAAAGGGGATAAATTGTTTTCTGACGATTTATTTTCTATATATTACATTTTTCCCGGAAAAAGTTCGTAATCCAGAATTCTCATTTTTCGAAATTTTCAATTTTCGTTCACGTTTCATCGATCACCCGGTGATCAAACGAAAACTTACGACTGAAGTTAAAGTTATCCCGGAAAACAGTTTGTAATCGAGAATTCTCATTTTTCGAAATTTTCAAATTTCGTTCACGTTTTATTGATTACCCGGTGATCCAACGAAAGTTTATGACCGAGGTTAATATTTTCTACAGTTAATCTGAAACAGAAACAGCTTTTAATTTATCTGAAAACTCAATATTTCAAATTTTGTTTATTCTTAACCGCTTCATCCAATTACGACAGTTTAAAATTGTCTAATAACAGTTTTTTGAAAAATCAGATGCATATCTTCAATGTAGATAGTAAAGGGGATAAATTGTTTTCTGACGATTTATTTCCTATTTCCTACATTTTTCCCGGAAAAAGTTTGTAATCGAGAAATCTCATTTTTCGAAATTTTCAATTTTCGTTCACGTTTTATCAATTACCGGGTGATCCAACGAAAATGTATGACGAAGGTTAAAGTTTTCTTCAGGTAAGTCATAACCAGAACCAATTTTTCATTCTTCTGAAAACTCGATATTTAAAATTTTGTTTATTCTTAACCACTTCATCCAATTACAACAGTTTAAAATTGTCTAATAACAGGTTTTTGAAAAATCAGATGCATATCTTCAATGTAGATAGTAAAGGGGATAAATTGTTTTCTGACGATTTATTTCCTATTTCCTACATTTTTCCCGGAAAAAGTTTGTAATCGAGAATTCTCATTTTTCGAAATTTTCAATTTTCGTTCACGTTTTATTGATTACCCGGTGATCCAACGAAAGTTTATGACCGAGGTAAATATTTTCTACAGTTAATCTGAAACAGAAACAGCTTTTAATTTATCTGAAAACTCAATATTTCAAATTTTGTTTATTCTTAACCGCTTCATCCAATTACGACAGTTTAAAATTGTCTAATAACAGTTTTTTGAATAATCAGATGCATATCTTCAAAGTATGTAGTAAATGGGATAAATTGTTTTCTGACGAATTATTTCCTATATCCTACAGTTTTCCCGGAAAAAAAATTCGTAATCCAGAATTCTCATTTTTCGAAATTTTCAATTTTCGTTCACGTTTTATCGATCACCCGGTGATCAAACGAAAACTTACGACTGAAGTTAAAGTTTTCCCGGAAAACAGTTTGTAATCGAGAATTCTCATTTTTCGAAATTTTCAATTTTCGTTCACGTTTTATTGATTACCCGGTGATCAAACGAAAAGTTATGACTGAAGTTAAAGTTTTCCCGGAAAACAGTTTGTAATCGAGAATTCTCATTTTTCGAAATTTTCAATTTTCGTTCACGTTTTATTGATTACCCGGTGATCCAACGAAAGTTTATGACCGAGGTTAATATTTTCTACAGTTAATCTGAAACAGAAACAGCTTTTAATATATCTGAAAACTCAATATTTCAAATTTTGTTTATTCTTAACCGCTTCATCCAATTACGACAGTTTAAAATTGTCTAATAACAGTTTTTTGAAAAGTCAGATGCATATCTTCAATGTAGATAGTAAAGGGGATAAATTGTTTTCTGACGATTTATTTTCTATATATTAAATTTTTCCCGGAAAAAGTTCGTAATCAAGAATTCTCATTTTTCGAAATTTTCAATATTCGTTCACGTTTTATCGATCACCGGTGTTCATACAAAAATTTTTGACAGTGCTTATAGTTTTCTACAGTTAATCTGAACCAGAAACAGCTTTTGATTTTTCTGAAAACTTAAAATTTCAATATTTTGTTTATTCTTAACCGCTTCATCCAATTACGAAAGTTTAAAATTGTCTAATAACAGTTTTTTGAAAAATCAGATGCATATCTTCAATGTAGATAGTAAAGGGGATAAATTGTTTTCTGACGATTTATTTTCTATATATTACATTTTTCCCGGAAAAAGTTCGTAATCCAGAATTCTCATTTTTCGAAATTTTCAATTTTCGTTCACGTTTCATCGATCACCCGGTGATCAAACGAAAACTTACGACTGAAGTTAAAGTTATCCCGGAAAACAGTTTGTAATCGAGAATTCTCATTTTTCGAAATTTTCAAATTTCGTTCACGTTTTATTGATTACCCGGTGATCCAACGAAAGTTTATGACCGAGGTTAATATTTTCTACAGTTAATCTGAAACAGAAACAGCTTTTAATTTAGCTGAAAACTCAATATTTCAAATTTTGTTTATTCTTAACCGCTTCATCCAATTACGACAGTTTAAAATTGTCTAATAACAGTTTTTTGAAAAATCAGATGCATATCTTCAATGTAGATAGTAAAGGGGATAAATTGTTTTCTGACGATTTATTTTCTATATAGTACATTTTTCCCGGAAAAAGTTCGTAATCCAGAATTCTCATTTTTCGAAATTTTCAATTTTCGTTCACGTTTTATCGATTACCCGGTGATCAAACGAAAACTTATGACTGAAGTTAAAGTTTTCCCGGAAAACAGTTTGTAATCGAGAATTCTCATTTTTCGAAATTTTCAATATTCGTTCACGTTTTATCGATTACCCGGTGATCAAACGAAAACTTATGACTGAAGTTAAAGTTTTCCGGAAAACAGTTTGTAATCCAGAATTCTCATTTTTCGAAATTTTCAATTTTCGTTCACGTTTTATTGATTACCCGGTGATCCAACGAAAGTTTATGACCGAGGTTAAAATTTTCTACAGTTAATCTGAAACAGAAACAGCTTTTAATTTATCTGAAAACTCAATATTTCAAATTTTGTTTATTCTTAACCGCTTCATCCAATTACGACAGTTTAAAATTGTCTAATAACAGTTTTTTGAAAAATCAGATGCATATCTTCAATGTAGATAGTAAAGGGGATAAATTGTTTTCTGACGATTTATTTTTATATATTAAATTTTTCCCGGAAAAAGTTCGTAATCGAGAATTCTCATTTTTCGAAATTTTCAATATTCGTTCACGTTTTATCGATCACCAGTGTTCATACAAAAATTTTTGACAGTGTTTATAGTTTTCTACAGTTAATCTGAACCAGAAACAGCTTTTGATTTTTCTGAAAACTTAAAATTTCAAATTTTGTTTATTCTTAACCGCTTCATCCAATTACGAAAGTTTAAAATTGTCTAATAACAGTTTTTTGAAAAATCAGATGCATATCTTCAATGTAGATAGTAAAGGGGATAAATTGTTTTCTGACGATTTAATTTCTATATAGTACATTTTTCCCGGAAAAAGTTCGTAATCCAGAATTCTCATTTTTTGAAATTTTCAATTTTCGTTCACGTTTTATCGATCACCCGGTGATGAAACGAAAACTTACGACTGAAGTTAAAGTTTTCCCGGAAAACAGTTTGTAATCGAGAATTCTCATTTTTCGAATTTTTCAAATTTCGTTCACGTTTTATTGATTACCCGGTGATCCAACGAAAGTTTATGACCGAGGTTAATATTTTCTACAGTTAATCTGAAACAGAAACAGCTTTTTATTTATCTGAAAACTCAATATTTCAAATTTTGTTTATTCTTAACCGCTTCATCCAATTACGACAGTTTAAAATTGTCTAATAACAGTTTTTTGAAAAATCAGATGCATATCTTCAATGTAGATAGTAAAGGGGATAAATTGTTTTCTGACGATTTATTTTCTATATATTAAATTTTTCCCGGAAAAAGTTCGTAATCGAGAATTCTCATTTTTCGAAATTTTCAATATTCGTTCACGTTTTATCGATCACCAGTGTTCATACAAAAATTTTTGACAGTGTTTATAGTTTTCTACAGTTAATCTGAACCAGAAACAGCTTTTGATTTTTCTGAAAACTTAAAATTTCAAATTTTGTTTATTCTTAACCGCTTCATCCAATTACGAAAGTTTAAAATTGTCTAATAACAGTTTTTTGAAAAATCAGATGCATATCTTCAATGTAGATAGTAAAGGGGATAAATTGTTTTCTGACGATTTATTTTCTATATATTACATTTTTCCCGGAAAAAGTTCGTAATCCAGAATTCTCATTTTTCGAAATTTTCAATTTTCGTTCTCGTTTCATCGATCACCCGGTGATCAAACGAAAACTTACGACTGAAGTTAAAGTTATCCCGGAAAACAGTTTGTAATCGAGAATTCTCATTTTTCGAAATTTTCAAATTTCGTTCACGTTTTATTGATTACCCGGTGATCCAACGAAAATTTATGACCGAGGTTAATATTTTCTACAGTTAATCTGAAACAGAAATAGCTTTTAATTTATCTGAAAACTCAATATTTCAAATTTTGTTTATTCTTAACCGCCTCATCCAATTACGACAGTTTAAAATTGTCTAATAACAGTTTTTTGAAAAATCAGATGCATATCTTCAATGTATGTAGTAAATGGGATAAATTGTTTTCTGACGAATTATTTCCTATATCCTACAGTTTTCCCGGAAAAAAGTTCGTAATCGAGAATTCTCATTTTTCGAAATTTTCAATTTTCGTTCACGTTTTATCGATTACCGGGTGATCCAAAGAATATGTATGACGAAGGTTAAAGTTTTCTTCAGGTAAGTCATAACCAGAACCAATTTTTCATTCTTCTGAAAACTCGATATTTAAAATTTTGTTTATTCTTAACCACTTCATCCAATTACGACAGTTTAAAATTGTCTAATAACAGTTTTTTGAAAAATCAGATTCTTATCTTCAATGTAGATAGTAAAAGGGATAAATTGTTTTCTGACGATTTATTTTTTATATATTACATTTTTCCCGGAAAAAAGTTCTTAATCGAGAATTCTCAGTTTTCGAAATTTTCAATCTTCGTTCACGTTTTATCGATCACCCGGTGTTCAAACAAAAATTATTGACAGTGTTTATAGTTTTCTACAGTTAATCTGAACCAGAAACAACTTTTGATTTATCTGAAAACTTAAAATTTCAAATTTTGTTTATTCTTAACCGCTTCATCCAATTACGACAGTTTAAAATTGTCTAATAACAGTTTTTTGAAAAATCAGATGCATATCTTCAATGTAGATAGTAAAGGGGATAAATTGTTTTCTGACGATTTATTTTCTATATATTACATTTTTCCCGGAAAAAGTTCGTAATCCAGAATTCTCATTTTTCGAAATTTTCAATTTTCGTTCACGTTTCATCGATCACCCGGTGATCAAACGAAAACTTACGACTGAAGTTAAAGTTATCCCGGAAAACAGTTTGTAATCGAGAATTCTCATTTTTCGAAATTTTCAAATTTCGTTCACGTTTTATTGATTACCCGGTGATCCAACGAAAGTTTATGACCGAGGTTAATATTTTCTACAGTTAAT
This sequence comes from Rhopalosiphum nymphaeae, assembly GCA_036289425.1. Lineage (NCBI taxonomy): Eukaryota > Metazoa > Arthropoda > Insecta > Hemiptera > Aphididae > Rhopalosiphum > Rhopalosiphum nymphaeae. The sequence goes on along the minus strand of JAZAQC010000007.1, from coordinate 7,326,794 downwards.
CTGAAACAGAAACAGCTTTTAATTTATCTGAAAACTCAATATTTCAAATTTTGTTTATTCTTAACCGCTTCATCCAATTACGACAGTTTAAAATTGTCTAATAACAGTTTTTTGAAAAATCAGATGCATATCTTCAATGTAGATAGTAAAGGGGATAAATTGTTTTCTGACGATTTATTTCCTATTTCCTACATTTTTCCCGGAAAAAGTTTGTAATCGAGAAATCTCATTTTTCGAAATTTTCAATTTTCGTTCACGTTTTATCAATTACCGGGTGATCCAACGAAAATGTATGACGAAGGTTAAAGTTTTCTTCAGGTAAGTCATAACCAGAACCAATTTTTCATTCTTCTGAAAACTCGATATTTAAAATTTTGTTTATTCTTAACCACTTCATCCAATTACAACAGTTTAAAATTGTCTAATAACAGGTTTTTGAAAAATCAGATGCATATCTTCAATGTAGATAGTAAAGGGGATAAATTGTTTTCTGACGATTTATTTCCTATTTCCTACATTTTTCCCGGAAAAAGTTTGTAATCGAGAATTCTCATTTTTCGAAATTTTCAATTTTCGTTCACGTTTTATTGATTACCCGGTGATCCAACGAAAGTTTATGACCGAGGTTAATATTTTCTACAGTTAATCTGAAACAGAAACAGCTTTTAATATATCTGAAAACTCAATATTTCAAATTTTGTTTATTCTTAACCGCTTCATCCAATTACGACAGTTTAAAATTGTCTAATAACAGTTTTTTGAAAAGTCAGATGCATATCTTCAATGTAGATAGTAAAGGGGATAAATTGTTTTCTGACGATTTATTTTCTATATATTAAATTTTTCCCGGAAAAAGTTCGTAATCAAGAATTCTCATTTTTCGAAATTTTCAATATTCGTTCACGTTTTATCGATCACCGGTGTTCATACAAAAATTTTTGACAGTGCTTATAGTTTTCTACAGTTAATCTGAACCAGAAACAGCTTTTGATTTTTCTGAAAACTTAAAATTTCAATATTTTGTTTATTCTTAACCGCTTCATCCAATTACGAAAGTTTAAAATTGTCTAATAACAGTTTTTTGAAAAATCAGATGCATATCTTCAATGTAGATAGTAAAGGGGATAAATTGTTTTCTGACGATTTATTTTCTATATATTACATTTTTCCCGGAAAAAGTTCGTAATCCAGAATTCTCATTTTTCGAAATTTTCAATTTTCGTTCACGTTTCATCGATCACCCGGTGATCAAACGAAAACTTACGACTGAAGTTAAAGTTATCCCGGAAAACAGTTTGTAATCGAGAATTCTCATTTTTCGAAATTTTCAAATTTCGTTCACGTTTTATTGATTACCCGGTGATCCAACGAAAGTTTATGACCGAGGTTAATATTTTCTACAGTTAATCTGAAACAGAAACAGCTTTTAATTTAGCTGAAAACTCAATATTTCAAATTTTGTTTATTCTTAACCGCTTCATCCAATTACGACAGTTTAAAATTGTCTAATAACAGTTTTTTGAAAAATCAGATGCATATCTTCAATGTAGATAGTAAAGGGGATAAATTGTTTTCTGACGATTTATTTTCTATATAGTACATTTTTCCCGGAAAAAGTTCGTAATCCAGAATTCTCATTTTTCGAAATTTTCAATTTTCGTTCACGTTTTATCGATTACCCGGTGATCAAACGAAAACTTATGACTGAAGTTAAAGTTTTCCCGGAAAACAGTTTGTAATCGAGAATTCTCATTTTTCGAAATTTTCAATATTCGTTCACGTTTTATCGATTACCCGGTGATCAAACGAAAACTTATGACTGAAGTTAAAGTTTTCCGGAAAACAGTTTGTAATCCAGAATTCTCATTTTTCGAAATTTTCAATTTTCGTTCACGTTTTATTGATTACCCGGTGATCCAACGAAAGTTTATGACCGAGGTTAAAATTTTCTACAGTTAATCTGAAACAGAAACAGCTTTTAATTTATCTGAAAACTCAATATTTCAAATTTTGTTTATTCTTAACCGCTTCATCCAATTACGACAGTTTAAAATTGTCTAATAACAGTTTTTTGAAAAATCAGATGCATATCTTCAATGTAGATAGTAAAGGGGATAAATTGTTTTCTGACGATTTATTTTTATATATTAAATTTTTCCCGGAAAAAGTTCGTAATCGAGAATTCTCATTTTTCGAAATTTTCAATATTCGTTCACGTTTTATCGATCACCAGTGTTCATACAAAAATTTTTGACAGTGTTTATAGTTTTCTACAGTTAATCTGAACCAGAAACAGCTTTTGATTTTTCTGAAAACTTAAAATTTCAAATTTTGTTTATTCTTAACCGCTTCATCCAATTACGAAAGTTTAAAATTGTCTAATAACAGTTTTTTGAAAAATCAGATGCATATCTTCAATGTAGATAGTAAAGGGGATAAATTGTTTTCTGACGATTTAATTTCTATATAGTACATTTTTCCCGGAAAAAGTTCGTAATCCAGAATTCTCATTTTTTGAAATTTTCAATTTTCGTTCACGTTTTATCGATCACCCGGTGATGAAACGAAAACTTACGACTGAAGTTAAAGTTTTCCCGGAAAACAGTTTGTAATCGAGAATTCTCATTTTTCGAATTTTTCAAATTTCGTTCACGTTTTATTGATTACCCGGTGATCCAACGAAAGTTTATGACCGAGGTTAATATTTTCTACAGTTAATCTGAAACAGAAACAGCTTTTTATTTATCTGAAAACTCAATATTTCAAATTTTGTTTATTCTTAACCGCTTCATCCAATTACGACAGTTTAAAATTGTCTAATAACAGTTTTTTGAAAAATCAGATGCATATCTTCAATGTAGATAGTAAAGGGGATAAATTGTTTTCTGACGATTTATTTTCTATATATTAAATTTTTCCCGGAAACAGTTCGTAATCGAGAATTCTCATTTTTCGAAATTTTCAATATTCGTTCACGTTTTATCGATCACCAGTGTTCATACAAAAATTTTTGACAGTGCTTATAGTTTTCTACAGTTAATCTGAACCAGAAACAGCTTTTGATTTTTCTGAAAACTTAAAATTTCAAATTTTGTTTATTCTTAATCGCTTCATCCAATTACGAAAGTTAAAAATTGTCTAATAACAGTTTTTTGAAAAATCACATGCATATCTTCAATGTAGATAGTAAAGGGGATAAATTGTTTTCTGACGATTTATTTTCTATACATTACATTTTTCCCGGAAAAAGTTCGTAATCCAGAATTCTCATTTTTCGAAATTTTCAATTTTCGTTCACGTTTCATCGATCACCCGGTGATCAAACGAAAACTTACGACTGAAGTTAAAGTTATCCCGGAAAACAGTTTGTAATCGAGAATTCTCATTTTTCGAAATTTTCAAATTTCGTTCACGTTTTATTGATTACCCGGTGATCCAACGAAAGTTTATGACCGAGGTTAATATTTTCTACAGTTAATCTGAAACAGAAACAGCTTTTAATTTATCTGAAAACTCAATATTTCAAATTTTGTTTATTCTTAACCGCTTCATCCAATTACGACAGTTTAAAATTGTCTAATAACAGTTTTTTGAATAATCAGATGCATATCTTCAAAGTATGTAGTAAATGGGATAAATTGTTTTCTGACGAATTATTTCCTATATCCTACAGTTTTCCCGGAAAAAAAGTTCGTAATCCAGAATTCTCATTTTTCGAAATTTTCAATATTCGTTCACGTTTTATCGATTACCCGGTGATCAAACGAAAACTTATGACTGAAGTTAAAGTTTTCCGGAAAACAGTTTGTAATCCAGAATTCTCATTTTTCGAAATTTTCAATTTTCGTTCACGTTTTATTGATTACCCGGTGATCCAACGAAAGTTTATGAACGAGGTTAATATTTTCTACAGTTAATCTGAAACAGAAACAGCTTTTAATTTATCTGAAAACTCAATACTTCAAATTTTGTTTATTCTTAACCGCTTCATCCAATTACGACAGTTTAAAATTGTCTAATAACAGTTTTTTGAAAAATCAGATGCATATCTTCAATGTAGATAGTAAAGGGGATAAATTGTTTTCTGACGATTTATTTTCTATATATTAAATTTTTCCCGGAAACAGTTCGTAATCGAGAATTCTCATTTTTCGAAATTTTCAATATTCGTTCACGTTTTATCGATTACCCGGTGATCAAACGAAAACTTATGACTGAAGTTAAAGTTTTCCCGGAAAACAGTTTGTAATCGAGAATTCTCATTTTTCGAAATTTTCAATATTCGTTCACGTTTTATCGATTACCCGGTGATCAAACGAAAACTTATGACTGAAGTTAAAGTTTTCCGGAAAACAGTTTGTAATCCAGAATTCTCATTTTTCGAAATTTTCAATTTTCGTCCACGTTTTATTGATTACCCGGTGATCCAACGAAAGTTTATGACCGAGGTTAATATTTTCTACAGTTAATCTGAAACAGAAACAGCTTTTAATTTATCTGAAAACTCAATATTTCAAATTTTGTTTATTCTTAACCGCTTCATCCAATTACGACAGTTTAAAATTGTCTAATAACAGTTTTTTGAAAAATCAGATGCATATCTTCAATGTAGATAGTAAAGGGGATAAATTGTTTTCTGACGATTTATTTTCTATATATTAAATTTTTCCCGGAAACAGTTCGTAATCGAGAATTCTCATTTTTCGAAATTTTCAATATTCGTTCACGTTTTATCGATCACCAGTGTTCATACAAAAATTTTTGACAGTGTTTATAGTTTTCTACAGTTAATCTGAACCAGAAACAGCTTTTGATTTTTCTGAAAACTTAAAATTTCAAATTTTGTTTATTCTTAATCGCTTCATCCAATTACGAAAGTTTAAAATTGTCTAATAACAGTTTTTTGAAAAATCACATGCATATCTTCAATGTAGATAGTAAAGGGGATAAATTGTTTTCTGACGATTTATTTTCTATATATTACATTTTTCCCGGAAAAAGTTCGTAATCCAGAATTCTCATTTTTCGAAATTTTCAATTTTCGTTCACGTTTTATCGATTACCCGGTGATCAAACGAAAACTTACGACTGAAGTTAAAGTTATCCCGGAAAACAGTTTGTAATCGAGAATTCTCATTTTTCGAAATTTGAAAATTTCGTTCACGTTTTATTGATTACCCGGTGATCCAACGAAAGTTTATGACCGAGGTTAATATTTTCTACAGTTAATCTGAAACAGAAACAGCTTTTAATTTATCTGAAAACTCAATATTTCAAATTTTGTTTATTCTTAACCGCTTCATCCAATTACGACAGTTTAAAATTGTCTAATAACAGTTTTTTGAATAATCAGATGCATATCTTCAAAGTATGTAGTAAATGGGATAAATTGTTTTCTGACGAATTATTTCCTATATCCTACAGTTTTCCCGGAAAAAAAGTTCGTAATCCAGAATTCTCATTTTTCGAAATTTTCAATTTTCGTTCACGTTTTATCGATCACCCGGTGATCAAACGAAAACTTACGACTGAAGTTAAAGTTTTCCCGGAAAACAGTTTGTAATCGAGAATTCTCATTTTTCGAAATTTTCAACTTTCGTTCACGTTTTATTGAGTACCCGGTGATCAAACGAAAACTTATGACTGAAGTTAAAGTTTTCCCGGAAAACAGTTTGTAATCGAGAATTCTCATTTTTCGAAATTTTCAATTTTCGTTCACGTTTTATTGATTACCCGGTGATCCAACGAAAGTTTATGACCGAGGTTAATATTTTCTACAGTTAATCTGAAACAGAAACAGCTTTTAATTTATCTGAAAACTCAATATTTCAAATTTTGTTTATTCTTAACCGCTTCATCCAATTACGACAGTTTAAAATTGTCTAATAACAGTTTTTTGAATAATCAGATGCATATCTTCAATGTATGTAGTAAATGGGATAAATTGTTTTCTGACGATTTAATTTCTATATATTACATTTTACCCGGAAAAAAGTTCGTAATCAAGAATTCACATTTTTCGAAATTTTCAATATTCGTTCACGTTTTATCGATTACCGGGTGATCCAACGAAAATGTATGACGAAGGTTAAAGTTTTCTTCAGGTTAGTCATAACCAGAACCTATTTTTCATTCTTCTGAAAACTCAATATTTAAAATTTTGTTTATTCTTAACCTTTTCATCCAATTACGACAGTTTAAAATTGTCTAATAACAGTTTTTTGAAAAATCAGATTCTTATCTTCAATGTAGATATTAAAAGGGATAAATTGTTTTCTGACGAATTATTTCCTATATCCTACAGTTTTCCCGGAAAAAAAGTTCGTAATCCAGAATTCTCATTTTTCGAAATTTTCAATTTTCGTTCACGTTTTATCGATCACTCGGTGATCAAACGAAAACTTATGACTGAAGTTAAAGTTATCCCGGAAAACAGTTTATAATCGAGAATTCTCATTTTTCGAAATTTTCAATTTTCGTTCACGTTTTATTGATTACCCGGTAATCCAACGAAAGTTTATGACCGAGGTTAATATTTTCTACAGTTAATCTGAAACAAAAACAGCTTTTAATTTATCTGAAAACTCAATATTTCAAATTTTGTTTATTCTTAACCGCTTCATCCAATAACGACAGTTTAAAATTGTCTAATAACAGTTTTTTGAAAAATCAGATGCATATCTTCAATGTAGATAGTAAAGGGGATAAATTGTTTTCTGACGATTTATTTTCTATATATTACATTTTTCCCGGAAAAAGTTCGTAATCGAGAATTCTCATTTTTCGAAATTTTCAATATTCGTTCACGTTTTATCGATCACCAGTGTTCATACAAAAATTTTTGACAGTGTTTATAGTTTTCTACAGTTAATCTGAACCAGAAAAAGCTTTTGATTTTTCTGAAAACTTAAAATTTCAAATTTTGTTTGTTCTTAACCGCTTCATCCAATTACGAAAGTTTAAAATTGTCTAATAACAGTTTTTTGAAAAATCAGATTCTTATCTTCAATGTAGATAATAAAGGGGATAAATTGTTTTCTGACGATTTATTTTCTATATATTACATTTTTCCCGGAAAAAGTTCGTAATCGAGAATTCTCATTTTTCGAAATTTTCAAATGTCGTTCACGTTTTATTGATTACCCGGTGATCCAACGAAAGTTTATGACCGAGGTTAATATTTTCTACACTTAATCTGAACCAGAAAAAGCTTTTGATTTTTCTGAAAACTTAAAATTTCAAATTTTGTTTGTTCTTAACCGCTTCATCCAATTACGACAGTTTAAAATTGTCTAATAACAGTTTTTTGAAAAATCAGATGCATATCTTCAATGTATGTAGTAAAGGGGATAAATTGTTTTCTGACGATTTATTTCCTATATCCTACATTTTTCCCGGAAAAAGTTTGTAATCGAGAATTCTCATTTTTCGAAATTTTCAATTTTCGTTCACGTTTTATCAATTACCGGGTGATCCAACGAAAATGTATGACGAAGGTTAAAGTTTTCTTCAGGTAAGTCATAACCAGAACCAATTTTTCATTTTTCTGAAAACTCGATATTTAAAATTTTGTTTATTCTTAACCACTTCATCCAATTACAACAGTTTAAAATTGTCTAATAACAGTTTTTTGAAAAATCAGATTCTTATCTTCAATGTAGATAGTAAAAGGGATAAATTGTTTTCAGACGATTTATTTTCTATATATTACATTTTTCCCGGAAAAAGATCGTAATCGAGAATTCTCATTTTTCGAAATTATCAATTTTCGTTCACGTTTTATCGATTACCCGGTGATCAAACGAAAACTTATGACTGAAGTTAAAGTTTTCCCGGAAAACAGTTTGTAATCAAGAATTCTCATTTTTCGAAATTTTCAATTTTCGTTCACGTTTTATCGATCACCCGGTGATCAAACGAAAACTTACGACTGAAGTTAAAGTTTTCCCGGAAAACAGTTTGTAATCGAGAATTCTCATTTTTCGAAATTTTCAATTTTCGTTCACGTTTTATTGATTACCCGGTGATCAAACGAAAACTTATGACTGAAGTTAAAGTTTTCCCGGAAAACAGTTTGTAATCGAGAATTCTCATTTTTCGAAATTTTCAATTTTCGTTCACGTTTTATTGATTACCCGGTGATCCAACGAAAGTTTATGACCGAGGTTAATATTTTCTACAGTTAATCTGAAACAGAAACAGCTTTTAATTTATCTGAAAACTCGATATTTAAAATTTTGTTTATTCTTAACCACTTCATCCAATTACAACAGTTTAAAATTGTCTAACAACAGTTTTTTGAATTATCAGATGCATATCTTCAATGTAGATAGTAAAGGGGATAAATTGTTTTCTGACGATTTATTTTCTATATAGTACATTTTTCCCGGAAAAAGTTCGTAATCCAGAATTCTCATTTTTCGAAATTTTCAATCTTCGTTCACGTTTCATCGATCACCCGGTGATCAAACGAAAACTTACGACTGAAGTTAAAGTTATCCCGGAAAACAGTTTGTAATTGAGAATTCTCATTTTTCGAAATTTTCAAATTTCGTTCACGTTTTATTGATTACCCGGTGATCCAACGAAAGTTTATGACCGAGGTAAATATTTTCTACAGTTAATCTGAAACAGAAACAGCTTTTAATTTATCTGAAAACTCAATATTTCAAATTTTGTTTATTCTTAACCGCTTCATCCAATTACGACAGTTTAAAATTGTCTAATAACAGTTTTTTGAAAAATCAGATGCATATCTTCAATGTAGATAGTAAAGGGGATAAATTGTTTTCTGACGATTTATTTTCTATATAGTACATTTTTCCCGGAAAAAGTTCGTAATCCAGAATTCTCATTTTTCGAAATTTTCAATTTTCGTTCACGTTTTATCGATTACCCGGTGATCAAACGAAAACTTATGACTGAAGTTAAAGTTTTCCCGGAAAACAGTTTGTAATCGAGAATTCTCATTTTTCGAAATTTTCAATATTCGTTCACGTTTTATCGATTACCCGGTGATCAAACGAAAACTTATGACTGAAGTTAAAGTTTTCCGGAAAACAGTTTGTAATCCAGAATTCTCATTTTTCGAAATTTTCAATTTTCGTTCACGTTTTATTGATTACCCGGTGATCCAACGAAAGTTTATGACCGAGGTTAAAATTTTCTACAGTTAATCTGAAACAGAAACAGCTTTTAATTTATCTGAAAACTCAATATTTCAAATTTTGTTTATTCTTAACCGCTTCATCCAATTACGACAGTTTAAAATTGTCTAATAACAGTTTTTTGAAAAATCAGATGCATATCTTCAATGTAGATAGTAAAGGGGATAAATTGTTTTCTGACGATTTATTTTTATATATTAAATTTTTCCCGGAAAAAGTTCGTAATCGAGAATTCTCATTTTTCGAAATTTTCAATATTCGTTCACGTTTTATCGATCACCAGTGTTCATACAAAAATTTTTGACAGTGTTTATAGTTTTCTACAGTTAATCTGAACCAGAAACAGCTTTTGATTTTTCTGAAAACTTAAAATTTCAAATTTTGTTTATTCTTAACCGCTTCATCCAATTACGAAAGTTTAAAATTGTCTAATAACAGTTTTTTGAAAAATCAGATGCATATCTTCAATGTAGATAGTAAAGGGGATAAATTGTTTTCTGACGATTTAATTTCTATATAGTACATTTTTCCCGGAAAAAGTTCGTAATCCAGAATTCTCATTTTTTGAAATTTTCAATTTTCGTTCACGTTTTATCGATCACCCGGTGATGAAACGAAAACTTACGACTGAAGTTAAAGTTTTCCCGGAAAACAGTTTGTAATCGAGAATTCTCATTTTTCGAATTTTTCAAATTTCGTTCACGTTTTATTGATTACCCGGTGATCCAACGAAAGTTTATGACCGAGGTTAATATTTTCTACAGTTAATCTGAAACAGAAACAGCTTTTTATTTATCTGAAAACTCAATATTTCAAATTTTGTTTATTCTTAACCGCTTCATCCAATTACGACAGTTTAAAATTGTCTAATAACAGTTTTTTGAAAAATCAGATGCATATCTTCAATGTAGATAGTAAAGGGGATAAATTGTTTTCTGACGATTTATTTTCTATATATTAAATTTTTCCCGGAAACAGTTCGTAATCGAGAATTCTCATTTTTCGAAATTTTCAATATTCGTTCACGTTTTATCGATCACCAGTGTTCATACAAAAATTTTTGACAGTGCTTATAGTTTTCTACAGTTAATCTGAACCAGAAACAGCTTTTGATTTTTCTGAAAACTTAAAATTTCAAATTTTGTTTATTCTTAATCGCTTCATCCAATTACGAAAGTTAAAAATTGTCTAATAACAGTTTTTTGAAAAATCACATGCATATCTTCAATGTAGATAGTAAAGGGGATAAATTGTTTTCTGACGATTTATTTTCTATACATTACATTTTTCCCGGAAAAAGTTCGTAATCCAGAATTCTCATTTTTCGAAATTTTCAATTTTCGTTCACGTTTCATCGATCACCCGGTGATCAAACGAAAACTTACGACTGAAGTTAAAGTTATCCCGGAAAACAGTTTGTAATCGAGAATTCTCATTTTTCGAAATTTTCAAATTTCGTTCACGTTTTATTGATTACCCGGTGATCCAACGAAAGTTTATGACCGAGGTTAATATTTTCTACAGTTAATCTGAAACAGAAACAGCTTTTAATTTATCTGAAAACTCAATATTTCAAATTTTGTTTATTCTTAACCGCTTCATCCAATTACGACAGTTTAAAATTGTCTAATAACAGTTTTTTGAATAATCAGATGCATATCTTCAAAGTATGTAGTAAATGGGATAAATTGTTTTCTGACGAATTATTTCCTATATCCTACAGTTTTCCCGGAAAAAAAGTTCGTAATCCAGAATTCTCATTTTTCGAAATTTTCAATATTCGTTCACGTTTTATCGATTACCCGGTGATCAAACGAAAACTTATGACTGAAGTTAAAGTTTTCCGGAAAACAGTTTGTAATCCAGAATTCTCATTTTTCGAAATTTTCAATTTTCGTTCACGTTTTATTGATTACCCGGTGATCCAACGAAAGTTTATGAACGAGGTTAATATTTTCTACAGTTAATCTGAAACAGAAACAGCTTTTAATTTATCTGAAAACTCAATACTTCAAATTTTGTTTATTCTTAACCGCTTCATCCAATTACGACAGTTTAAAATTGTCTAATAACAGTTTTTTGAAAAATCAGATGCATATCTTCAATGTAGATAGTAAAGGGGATAAATTGTTTTCTGACGATTTATTTTCTATATATTAAATTTTTCCCGGAAACAGTTCGTAATCGAGAATTCTCATTTTTCGAAATTTTCAATATTCGTTCACGTTTTATCGATTACCCGGTGATCAAACGAAAACTTATGACTGAAGTTAAAGTTTTCCCGGAAAACAGTTTGTAATCGAGAATTCTCATTTTTCGAAATTTTCAATATTCGTTCACGTTTTATCGATTACCCGGTGATCAAACGAAAACTTATGACTGAAGTTAAAGTTTTCCGGAAAACAGTTTGTAATCCAGAATTCTCATTTTTCGAAATTTTCAATTTTCGTCCACGTTTTATTGATTACCCGGTGATCCAACGAAAGTTTATGACCGAGGTTAATATTTTCTACAGTTAATCTGAAACAGAAACAGCTTTTAATTTATCTGAAAACTCAATATTTCAAATTTTGTTTATTCTTAACCGCTTCATCCAATTACGACAGTTTAAAATTGTCTAATAACAGTTTTTTGAAAAATCAGATGCATATCTTCAATGTAGATAGTAAAGGGGATAAATTGTTTTCTGACGATTTATTTTCTATATATTAAATTTTTCCCGGAAACAGTTCGTAATCGAGAATTCTCATTTTTCGAAATTTTCAATATTCGTTCACGTTTTATCGATCACCAGTGTTCATACAAAAATTTTTGACAGTGTTTATAGTTTTCTACAGTTAATCTGAACCAGAAACAGCTTTTGATTTTTCTGAAAACTTAAAATTTCAAATTTTGTTTATTCTTAATCGCTTCATCCAATTACGAAAGTTTAAAATTGTCTAATAACAGTTTTTTGAAAAATCACATGCATATCTTCAATGTAGATAGTAAAGGGGATAAATTGTTTTCTGACGATTTATTTTCTATATATTACATTTTTCCCGGAAAAAGTTCGTAATCCAGAATTCTCATTTTTCGAAATTTTCAATTTTCGTTCACGTTTCATCGATCACCCGGTGATCAAACGAAAACTTACGACTGAAGTTAAAGTTATCCCGGAAAACAGTTTGTAATCGAGAATTCTCATTTTTCGAAATTTGAAAATTTCGTTCACGTTTTATTGATTACCCGGTGATCCAACGAAAGTTTATGACCGAGGTTAATATTTTCTACAGTTAATCTGAAACAGAAACAGCTTTTAATTTATCTGAAAACTCAATATTTCAAATTTTGTTTATTCTTAACCGCTTCATCCAATTACGACAGTTTAAAATTGTCTAATAACAGTTTTTTGAATAATCAGATGCATATCTTCAAAGTATGTAGTAAATGGGATAAATTGTTTTCTGACGAATTATTTCCTATATCCTACAGTTTTCCCGGAAAAAAAGTTCGTAATCCAGAATTCTCATTTTTCGAAATTTTCAATTTTCGTTCACGTTTTATCGATCACCCGGTGATCAAACGAAAACTTACGACTGAAGTTAAAGTTTTCCCGGAAAACAGTTTGTAATCGAGAATTCTCATTTTTCGAAATTTTCAACTTTCGTTCACGTTTTATTGAGTACCCGGTGATCAAACGAAAACTTATGACTGAAGTTAAAGTTTTCCCGGAAAACAGTTTGTAATCGAGAATTCTCATTTTTCGAAATTTTCAATTTTCGTTCACGTTTTATTGATTACCCGGTGATCCAACGAAAGTTTATGACCGAGGTTAATATTTTCTACAGTTAATCTGAAACAGAAACAGCTTTTAATTTATCTGAAAACTCAATATTTCAAATTTTGTTTATTCTTAACCGCTTCATCCAATTACGACAGTTTAAAATTGTCGAATAACAGTTTTTTGAATAATCAGATGCATATCTTCAATGTATGTAGTAAATGGGATAAATTGTTTTCTGACGATTTAATTTCTATATATTACATTTTACCCGGAAAAAAGTTCGTAATCAAGAATTCACATTTTTCGAAATTTTCAATATTCGTTCACGTTTTATCGATTACCGGGTGATCCAACGAAAATGTATGACGAAGGTTAAAGTTTTCTTCAGGTTAGTCATAACCAGAACCTATTTTTCATTCTTCTGAAAACTCAATATTTAAAATTTTGTTTATTCTTAACCTTTTCATCCAATTACGACAGTTTAAAATTGTCTAATAACAGTTTTTTGAAAAATCAGATTCTTATCTTCAATGTAGATATTAAAAGGGATAAATTGTTTTCTGACGAATTATTTCCTATATCCTACAGTTTTCCCGGAAAAAAAGTTCGTAATCCAGAATTCTCATTTTTCGAAATTTTCAATTTTCGTTCACGTTTTATCGATCACCCGGTGATCAAACGAAAACTTATGACTGAAGTTAAAGTTTTCCGGAAAACAGTTTGTAATCAAGAATTCTCATTTTTCGAAATTTTCAATTATCGTTTACGTTTTATCGATCACCCGGTGTTTAAACAAAAATTTTTGACCGAGGTTAATATTTTCTACAGTTAATCTGAAACAGAAACAGCTTTTAATTTATCTGAAAACTCAATATTTCAAATTTTGTTTATTCTTAACCGCTTCATCCAATTACGACAGTTTAAAATTGTCTAATAACAGTTTTTTGAAAAATCAGATGTATATCTTCAATGTAGATAGTAAAGGGGATAAATTGTTTTCTGACGATTTATTTTCTATATATTAAATTTTTCCCGGAAAAAGTTCGTAATCGAGAATTCTCATTTTTCGAAATTTTCAATATTCGTTCACGTTTTATCGATCACCAGTGTTCATACAAAAATTTTTGACAGTGTTTATAGTTTTCTACAGTTAATCTGAACCAGAAACAGCTTTTGATTTTTCTGAAAACTTAAAATTTCAAATTTTGTTTATTCTTAACCGCTTCATCCAATTACGAAAGTTTAAAATTGTCTAATAACAGTTTTTTGAAAAATCAGATGCATATCTTCAATGTAGATAGTAAAGGGGATAAATTGTTTTCTGACGATTTATTTTCTATATATTACATTTTTCCCGGAAAAAGTTCGTAATCCAGAATTCTCATTTTTCGAAATTTTCAATTTTCGTTCTCGTTTCATCGATCACCCGGTGATCAAACGAAAACTTACGACTGAAGTTAAAGTTATCCCGGAAAACAGTTTGTAATCGAGAATTCTCATTTTTCGAAATTTTCAAATTTCGTTCACGTTTTATTGATTACCCGGTGATCCAACGAAAATTTATGACCGAGGTTAATATTTTCTACAGTTAATCTGAAACAGAAATAGCTTTTAATTTATCTGAAAACTCAATATTTCAAATTTTGTTTATTCTTAACCGCCTCATCCAATTACGACAGTTTAAAATTGTCTAATAACAGTTTTTTGAAAAATCAGATGCATATCTTCAATGTATGTAGTAAATGGGATAAATTGTTTTCTGACGAATTATTTCCTATATCCTACAGTTTTCCCGGAAAAAAGTTCGTAATCGAGAATTCTCATTTTTCGAAATTTTCAATTTTCGTTCACGTTTTATCGATTACCGGGTGATCCAAAGAATATGTATGACGAAGGTTAAAGTTTTCTTCAGGTAAGTCATAACCAGAACCAATTTTTCATTCTTCTGAAAACTCGATATTTAAAATTTTGTTTATTCTTAACCACTTCATCCAATTACGACAGTTTAAAATTGTCTAATAACAGTTTTTTGAAAAATCAGATTCTTATCTTCAATGTAGATAGTAAAAGGGATAAATTGTTTTCTGACGATTTATTTTTTATATATTACATTTTTCCCGGAAAAAAGTTCTTAATCGAGAATTCTCAGTTTTCGAAATTTTCAATCTTCGTTCACGTTTTATCGATCACCCGGTGTTCAAACAAAAATTATTGACAGTGTTTATAGTTTTCTACAGTTAATCTGAACCAGAAACAACTTTTGATTTATCTGAAAACTTAAAATTTCAAATTTTGTTTATTCTTAACCGCTTCATCCAATTACGACAGTTTAAAATTGTCTAATAACAGTTTTTTGAAAAATCAGATGCATATCTTCAATGTAGATAGTAAAGGGGATAAATTGTTTTCTGACGATTTATTTTCTATATATTACATTTTTCCCGGAAAAAGTTCGTAATCCAGAATTCTCATTTTTCGAAATTTTCAATTTTCGTTCACGTTTCATCGATCACCCGGTGATCAAACGAAAACTTACGACTGAAGTTAAAGTTATCCCGGAAAACAGTTTGTAATCGAGAATTCTCATTTTTCGAAATTTTCAAATTTCGTTCACGTTTTATTGATTACCCGGTGATCAAACGAAAAGTTATGACTGAAGTTAAAGTTTTCCCGGAAAACAGTTTGTAATCGAGAATTCTCATTTTTCGAAATTTTCAATTTTCGTTCACGTTTTATTGATTACCCGGTGATCCAACGAAAGTTTATGACCGAGGTTAATATTTTCTACAGTTAATCTGAAACAGAAACAGCTTTTAATATATCTGAAAACTCAATATTTCAAATTTTGTTTATTCTTAACCGCTTCATCCAATTACGACAGTTTAAAATTGTCTAATAACAGTTTTTTGAAAAGTCAGATGCATATCTTCAATGTAGATAGTAAAGGGGATAAATTGTTTTCTGACGATTTATTTTCTATATATTAAATTTTTCCCGGAAAAAGTTCGTAATCAAGAATTCTCATTTTTCGAAATTTTCAATATTCGTTCACGTTTTATCGATCACCGGTGTTCATACAAAAATTTTTGACAGTGCTTATAGTTTTCTACAGTTAATCTGAACCAGAAACAGCTTTTGATTTTTCTGAAAACTTAAAATTTCAATATTTTGTTTATTCTTAACCGCTTCATCCAATTACGAAAGTTTAAAATTGTCTAATAACAGTTTTTTGAAAAATCAGATGCATATCTTCAATGTAGATAGTAAAGGGGATAAATTGTTTTCTGACGATTTATTTTCTATATATTATATTTTTCCCGGAAAAAGTTCGTAATCCAGAATTCTCATTTTTCGAAATTTTCAATTTTCGTTCACGTTTCATCGATCACCCGGTGATCAAACGAAAACTTACGACTGAAGTTAAAGTTATCCCGGAAAACAGTTTGTAATCGAGAATTCTCATTTTTCGAAATTTTCAAATTTCGTTCACGTTTTATTGATTACCCGGTGATCCAACGAAAGTTTATGACCGAGGTTAATATTTTCTACAGTTAATCTGAAACAGAAACAGCTTTTAATTTAGCTGAAAACTCAATATTTCAAATTTTGTTTATTCTTAACCGCTTCATCCAATTACGACAGTTTAAAATTGTCTAATAACAGTTTTTTGAAAAATCAGATGCATATCTTCAATGTAGATAGTAAAGGGGATAAATTGTTTTCTGACGATTTATTTTCTATATATTAAATTTTTCCCGGAAACAGTTCGTAATCGAGAATTCTCATTTTTCGAAATTTTCAATATTCGTTCACGTTTTATCGATCACCGGTGTTCATACAAAAATTTTTGACAGTGCTTATAGTTTTCTACAGTTAATCTGAACCAGAAACAGCTTTTGATTTTTCTGAAAACTTAAAATTTCAATATTTTGTTTATTCTTAACCGCTTCATCCAATTACGAAAGTTTAAAATTGTCTAATAACAGTTTTTTGAAAAATCAGATGCATATCTTCAATGTAGATAGTAAAGGGGATAAATTGTTTTCTGACGATTTATTTTCTATATATTATATTTTTCCCGGAAAAAGTTCGTAATCCAGAATTCTCATTTTTCGAAATTTTCAATTTTCGTTCACGTTTCATCGATCACCCGGTGATCAAACGAAAACTTACGACTGAAGTTAAAGTTATCCCGGAAAACAGTTTGTAATCGAGAATTCTCATTTTTCGAAATTTTCAAATTTCGTTCACGTTTTATTGATTACCCGGTGATCCAACGAAAGTTTATGACCGAGGTTAATATTTTCTACAGTTAATCTGAAACAGAAACAGCTTTTAATTTAGCTGAAAACTCAATATTTCAAATTTTGTTTATTCTTAACCGCTTCATCCAATTACGACAGTTTAAAATTGTCTAATAACAGTTTTTTGAAAAATCAGATGCATATCTTCAATGTAGATAGTAAAGGGGATAAATTGTTTTCTGACGATTTATTTTCTATATATTAAATTTTTCCCGGAAACAGTTCGTAATCGAGAATTCTCATTTTTCGAAATTTTCAATATTCGTTCACGTTTTATCGATCACCAGTGTTCATACAAAAATTTTTGACAGTGCTTATAGTTTTCTACAGTTAATCTGAACCAGAAACAGCTTTTGATTTTTCTGAAAACTTAAAATTTCAAATTTTGTTTATTCTTAATCGCTTCATCCAATTACGACAGTTAAAAATTGTCTAATAACAGTTTTTTGAAAAATCACATGCATATCTTCAATGTAGATAGTAAAGGGGATAAATTGTTTTCTGACGATTTATTTTCTATACATTACATTTTTCCCGGAAAAAGTTCGTAATCCAGAATTCTCATTTTTCGAAATTTTCAATTTTCGTTCACGTTTCATCGATCACCCGGTGATCAAACGAAAACTTACGACTGAAGTTAAAGTTATCCCGGAAAACAGTTTGTAATCGAGAATTCTCATTTTTCGAAATTTTCAAATTTCGTTCACGTTTTATTGATTACCCGGTGATCCAACGAAAGTTTATGACCGAGGTTAATATTTTCTACAGTTAATCTGAAACAGAAACAGCTTTTAATTTATCTGAAAACTCAATATTTCAAATTTTGTTTATTCTTAACCGCTTCATCCAATTACGACAGTTTAAAATTGTCTAATAACAGTTTTTTGAATAATCAGATGCATATCTTCAAAGTATGTAGTAAATGGGATAAATTGTTTTCTGACGAATTATTTCCTATATCCTACAGTTTTCCCGGAAAAAAAGTTCGTAATCCAGAATTCTCATTTTTCGAAATTTTCAATATTCGTTCACGTTTTATCGATTACCCGGTGATCAAACGAAAACTTACGACTGAAGTTAAAGTTATCCCGGAAAACAGTTTGTAATCGAGAATTCTCATTTTTCGAAATTTTCAAATTTCGTTCACGTTTTATTGATTACCCGGTGATCCAACGAAAGTTTATGACCGAGGTTAATATTTTCTACAGTTAATCTGAAACAGAAACAGCTTTTAATTTATCTGAAAACTCAATATTTCAAATTTTGTTTATTCTTAACCGCTTCATCCAATTACGACAGTTTAAAATTGTCTAATAACAGTTTTTTGAATAATCAGATGCATATCTTCAAAGTATGTAGTAAATGGGATAAATTGTTTTCTGACGAATTATTTCCTATATCCTACAGTTTTCCCGGAAAAAAAGTTCGTAATCCAGAATTCTCATTTTTCGAAATTTTCAATATTCGTTCACGTTTTATCGATTACCCGGTGATCAAACGAAAACTTATGACTGAAGTTAAAGTTTTCCGGAAAACAGTTTGTAATCCAGAATTCTCATTTTTCGAAATTTTCAATTTTCGTTCACGTTTTATTGATTACCCGGTGATCCAACGAAAGTTTATGAACGAGGTTAATATTTTCTACAGTTAATCTGAAACAGAAACAGCTTTTAATTTATCTGAAAACTCAATACTTCAAATTTTGTTTATTCTTAACCGCTTCATCCAATTACGACAGTTTAAAATTGTCTAATAACAGTTTTTTGAAAAATCAGATGCATATCTTCAATGTAGATAGTAAAGGGGATAAATTGTTTTCTGACGATTTATTTTCTATATATTAAATTTTTCCCGGAAACAGTTCGTAATCGAGAATTCTCATTTTTCGAAATTTTCAATATTCGTTCACGTTTTATCGATTACCCGGTGATCAAACGAAAACTTATGACTGAAGTTAAAGTTTTCCCGGAAAACAGTTTGTAATCGAGAATTCTCATTTTTCGAAATTTTCAATATTCGTTCACGTTTTATCGATTACCCGGTGATCAAACGAAAACTTATGACTGAAGTTAAAGTTTTCCGGAAAACAGTTTGTAATCCAGAATTCTCATTTTTCGAAATTTTCAATTTTCGTCCACGTTTTATTGATTACCCGGTGATCCAACGAAAGTTTATGACCGAGGTTAATATTTTCTACAGTTAATCTGAAACAGAAACAGCTTTTAATTTATCTGAAAACTCAATATTTCAAATTTTGTTTATTCTTAACCGCTTCATCCAATTACGACAGTTTAAAATTGTCTAATAACAGTTTTTTGAAAAATCAGATGCATATCTTCAATGTAGATAGTAAAGGGGATAAATTGTTTTCTGACGATTTATTTTCTATATATTAAATTTTTCCCGGAAACAGTTCGTAATCGAGAATTCTCATTTTTCGAAATTTTCAATATTCGTTCACGTTTTATCGATCACCAGTGTTCATACAAAAATTTTTGACAGTGTTTATAGTTTTCTACAGTTAATCTGAACCAGAAACAGCTTTTGATTTTTCTGAAAACTTAAAATTTCAAATTTTGTTTATTCTTAATCGCTTCATCCAATTACGAAAGTTTAAAATTGTCTAATAACAGTTTTTTGAAAAATCACATGCATATCTTCAATGTAGATAGTAAAGGGGATAAATTGTTTTCTGACGATTTATTTTCTATATATTACATTTTTCCCGGAAAAAGTTCGTAATCCAGAATTCTCATTTTTCGAAATTTTCAATTTTCGTTCACGTTTCATCGATCACCCGGTGATCAAACGAAAACTTACGACTGAAGTTAAAGTTATCCCGGAAAACAGTTTGTAATCGAGAATTCTCATTTTTCGAAATTTGAAAATTTCGTTCACGTTTTATTGATTACCCGGTGATCCAACGAAAGTTTATGACCGAGGTTAATATTTTCTACAGTTAATCTGAAACAGAAACAGCTTTTAATTTATCTGAAAACTCAATATTTCAAATTTTGTTTATTCTTAACCGCTTCATCCAATTACGACAGTTTAAAATTGTCTAATAACAGTTTTTTGAATAATCAGATGCATATCTTCAAAGTATGTAGTAAATGGGATAAATTGTTTTCTGACGAATTATTTCCTATATCCTACAGTTTTCCCGGAAAAAAAGTTCGTAATCCAGAATTCTCATTTTTCGAAATTTTCAATTTTCGTTCACGTTTTATCGATCACCCGGTGATCAAACGAAAACTTACGACTGAAGTTAAAGTTTTCCCGGAAAACAGTTTGTAATCGAGAATTCTCATTTTTCGAAATTTTCAACTTTCGTTCACGTTTTATTGAGTACCCGGTGATCAAACGAAAACTTATGACTGAAGTTAAAGTTTTCCCGGAAAACATTTTGTAATCGAGAATTCTCATTTTTCGAAATTTTCAATTTTCGTTCACGTTTTATTGATTACCCGGTGATCCAACGAAAGTTTATGACCGAGGTTAATATTTTCTACAGTTAATCTGAAACAGAAACAGCTTTTAATTTATCTGAAAACTCAATATTTCAAATTTTGTTTATTCTTAACCGCTTCATCCAATTACGACAGTTTAAAATTGTCTAATAACAGTTTTTTGAATAATCAGATGCATATCTTCAATGTATGTAGTAAATGGGATAAATTGTTTTCTGACGATTTAATTTCTATATATTACATTTTACCCGGAAAAAAGTTCGTAATCAAGAATTCACATTTTTCGAAATTTTCAATATTCGTTCACGTTTTATCGATTACCGGGTGATCCAACGAAAATGTATGACGAAGGTTAAAGTTTTCTTCAGGTTAGTCATAACCAGAACCTATTTTTCATTCTTCTGAAAACTCAATATTTAAAATTTTGTTTATTCTTAACCTTTTCATCCAATTACGACAGTTTAAAATTGTCTAATAACAGTTTTTTGAAAAATCAGATTCTTATCTTCAATGTAGATATTAAAAGGGATAAATTGTTTTCTGACGAATTATTTCCTATATCCTACAGTTTTCCCGGAAAAAAAGTTCGTAATCCAGAATTCTCATTTTTCGAAATTTTCAATTTTCGTTCACGTTTTATCGATCACTCGGTGATCAAACGAAAACTTATGACTGAAGTTAAAGTTTTCCGGAAAACAGTTTGTAATCAAGAATTCTCATTTTTCGAAATTTTCAATTATCGTTTACGTTTTATCGATCACCCGGTGTTTAAACAAAAATTTTTGACCGAGGTTAATATTTTCTACAGTTAATCTGAAACAGAAACAGCTTTTAATTTATCTGAAAACTCAATATTTCAAATTTTGTTTATTCTTAACCGCTTCATCCAATTACGACAGTTTAAAATTGTCTAATAACAGTTTTTTGAAAAATCAGATGTATATCTTCAATGTAGATAGTAAAGGGGATAAATTGTTTTCTGACGATTTATTTTCTATATATTAAATTTTTCCCGGAAAAAGTTCGTAATCGAGAATTCTCATTTTTCGAAATTTTCAATATTCGTTCACGTTTTATCGATTACCAGTGTTCATACAAAAATTTTTGACAGTGTTTATAGTTTTCTACAGTTAATCTGAACCAGAAACAGCTTTTGATTTTTCTGAAAACTTAAAATTTCAAATTTTGTTTATTCTTAACCGCTTCATCCAATTACGAAAGTTTAAAATTGTCTAATAACAGTTTTTTGAAAAATCAGATGCATATCTTCAATGTAGATAGTAAAGGGGATAAATTGTTTTCTGACGATTTATTTTCTATATATTACATTTTTCCCGGAAAAAGTTCGTAATCCAGAATTCTCATTTTTCGAAATTTTCAATTTTCGTTCTCGTTTCATCGATCACCCGGTGATCAAACGAAAACTTACGACTGAAGTTAAAGTTATCCCGGAAAACAGTTTGTAATCGAGAATTCTCATTTTTCGAAATTTTCAAATTTCGTTCACGTTTTATTGATTACCCGGTGATCCAACGAAAATTTATGACCGAGGTTAATATTTTCTACAGTTAATCTGAAACAGAAATAGCTTTTAATTTATCTGAAAACTCAATATTTCAAATTTTGTTTATTCTTAACCGCCTCATCCAATTACGACAGTTTAAAATTGTCTAATAACAGTTTTTTGAAAAATCAGATGCATATCTTCAATGTATGTAGTAAATGGGATAAATTGTTTTCTGACGAATTATTTCCTATATCCTACAGTTTTCCCGGAAAAAAGTTCGTAATCGAGAATTCTCATTTTTCGAAATTTTCAATTTTCGTTCACGTTTTATCGATTACCGGGTGATCCAAAGAATATGTATGACGAAGGTTAAAGTTTTCTTCAGGTAAGTCATAACCAGAACCAATTTTTCATTCTTCTGAAAACTCGATATTTAAAATTTTGTTTATTCTTAACCACTTCATCCAATTACGACAGTTTAAAATTGTCTAATAACAGTTTTTTGAAAAATCAGATGCATATCTTCAATGTAGATAGTAAATGGGATAAATTGTTTTCTGACGAATTATTTCCTATATCCTACAGTTTTCCCGGAAAAAAGTTCGTAATCGAGAATTCTCATTTTTCGAAATTTTCAATTTTCGTTCACGTTTTATCGATTACCGGGTGATCCAAAGAATATGTATGACGAAGGTTAAAGTTTTCTTCAGGTAAGTCATAACCAAAACCAATTTTTCATTCTTCTGAAAACTCGATATTTCAAATTTTGTTTATTCTTATTCGCTTCATCCAATTACGACAGTTTAAAATTGTCTAATAACAGTTTTTTGAATAATCAGATGCATATCTTCAATGTATGTAGTAAATGGGATAAATTGTTTTCTGACGATTTAATTTCTATATATTACATTTTACCCGGAAAAAAGTTCGTAATCAAGAATTCACATTTTTCGAAATTTTCAATATTCGTTCACGTTTTATCGATTACCGGGTGATCCAACGAAAATGTATGACGAAGGTTAAAGTTTTCTTCAGGTAAGTCATAACCAGAACCTATTTTTCATTCTTCTGAAAACTCAATATTTAAAATTTTGTTTATTCTTAACCTTTTCATCCAATTACGACAGTTTAAAATTGTCTAATAACAGTTTTTTGAAAAATCAGATTCTTATCTTCAATGTAGATATTAAAAGGGATAAATTGTTTTCTGACGAATTATTTCCTATATCCTACAGTTTTCCCGGAAAAAAAGTTCGTAATCCAGAATTCTCATTTTTCGAAATTTTCAATTTTCGTTCACGTTTTATCGATCACCCGGTGATCAAACGAAAACTTATGACTGAAGTTAAAGTTTTCCGGAAAACAGTTTGTAATCAAGAATTCTCATTTTTCGAAATTTTCAATTATCGTTTACGTTTTATCGATCACCCGGTGTTTAAACAAAAATTTTTGACCGAGGTTAATATTTTCTACAGTTAATCTGAAACAGAAACAGCTTTTAATTTATCTGAAAACTCAATATTTCAAATTTTGTTTATTCTTAACCGCTTCATCCAATTACGACAGTTTAAAATTGTCTAATAACAGTTTTTTGAAAAATCAGATGTATATCTTCAATGTAGATAGTAAAGGGGATAAATTGTTTTCTGACGATTTATTTTCTATATATTAAATTTTTCCCGGAAAAAGTTCGTAATCGAGAATTCTCATTTTTCGAAATTTTCAATATTCGTTCACGTTTTATCGATCACCAGTGTTCATACAAAAATTTTTGACAGTGTTTATAGTTTTCTACAGTTAATCTGAACCAGAAACAGCTTTTGATTTTTCTGAAAACTTAAAATTTCAAATTTTGTTTATTCTTAACCGCTTCATCCAATTACGAAAGTTTAAAATTGTCTAATAACAGTTTTTTGAAAAATCAGATGCATATCTTCAATGTAGATAGTAAAGGGGATAAATTGTTTTCTGACGATTTATTTTCTATATATTACATTTTTCCCGGAAAAAGTTCGTAATCCAGAATTCTCATTTTTCGAAATTTTCAATTTTCGTTCTCGTTTCATCGATCACCTTGTGATCAAACGAAAACTTACGACTGAAGTTAAAGTTATCCCGGAAAACAGTTTGTAATCGAGAATTCTCATTTTTCGAAATTTTCAAATTTCGTTCACGTTTTATTGATTACCCGGTGATCCAACGAAAGTTTATGACCGAGGTTAATATTTTCTACAGTTAATCTGAAACAGAAATAGCTTTTAATTTATCTGAAAACTCAATATTTCAAATTTTGTTTATTCTTAACCGCCTCATCCAATTACGACAGTTTAAAATTGTCTAATAACAGTTTTTTGAAAAATCAGATGCATATCTTCAATGTATGTAGTAAATGGGATAAATTGTTTTCTGACGAATTATTTCCTATATCCTACAGTTTTCCCGGAAAAAAGTTCGTAATCGAGAATTCTCATTTTTCGAAATTTTCAATTTTCGTTCACGTTTTATCGATTACCGGGTGATCCAAAGAATATGTATGACGAAGGTTAAAGTTTTCTTCAGGTAAGTCATAACCAGAACCAATTTTTCATTCTTCTGAAAACTCGATATTTAAAATTTTGTTTATTCTTAACCACTTCATCCAATTACGACAGTTTAAAATTGTCTAATAACAGTTTTTTGAAAAATCAGATTCTTATCTTCAATGTAGATAGTAAAAGGGATAAATTGTTTTCTGACGATTTATTTTTTATATATTACATTTTTCCCGGAAAAAAGTTCTTAATCGAGAATTCTCAGTTTTCGAAATTTTCAATCTTCGTTCACGTTTTATCGATCACCCGGTGTTCAAACAAAAATTATTGACAGTGTTTATAGTTTTCTACAGTTAATCTGAACCAGAAACAACTTTTGATTTATCTGAAAACTTAAAATTTCAAATTTTGTTTATTCTTAACCGCTTCATCCAATTACGACAGTTTAAAATTGTCTAATAACAGTTTTTTGAAAAATCAGATGCATATCTTCAATGTAGATAGTAAAGGGGATAAATTGTTTTCTGACGATTTATTTTCTATATATTACATTTTTCCCGGAAAAAGTTCGTAATCCAGAATTCTCATTTTTCGAAATTTTCAATTTTCGTTCACGTTTTATCGATCACCCGGTGATCAAACGAAAACTTATGACTGAAGTTAAAGTTTTCCGGAAAACAGTTTGTAATCGAGAATTCTCATTTTTCGAAATTTTCAATTATCGTTTACGTTTTATCGATCACCCGGTGTTTAAACAAAAATTTTTGACCGAAGTAAATATTTTCTACAGTTAATCTGAAACAGAAACAGCTTTTAATTTATCTGAAAACTCAATATTTCAAATTTTGTTTATTCTTAACCGCTTCATCCAATTACGACAGTTTAAAATTGTCTAATAACAGTTTTTTGAAAAATCAGATGCATATCTTCAATGTAGATAGTAAAGGGGATAAATTGTTTTCTGACGATTTATTTTCTATATATTAAATTTTTCCCGGAAAATGTTCGTAATCGAGAATTCTCATTTTTCGAAATTTTCAATTTTCGTTCACGTTTTATCGATCACCCGGTGATCAAACGAAAACTTACGACTGAAGTTAAAGTTTTCTCGGAAAACAGTTTGTAATCAAGAATTCTCATTTTTCGAAATTTTCAATTTTCGTTCACGTTTTATCGATTACCCGGTGATCAAACGAAAACTTAAGACTGAAGTTAATGTTTTCCGGAAAACAGTTTGTAATCGAGAATTCTCATTTTTCGAAATTTTCAATTATCGTTTACGTTTTATCGATCACCCGGTGTTTAAACAAACATTTTTGACCGAGGTTAATATTTTCTACAGTTAATCTGAAACAGAAACAGCTTTTAATTTATCTGAAAACTCAATATTTCAAATTTTGTTTATTCTTAACCGCTTCATCCAATTACGACAGTTTAAAATTGTCTAATAACAGTTTTTTGAAAAATCAGATGCATATCTTCAATGTAGATAGTAAATGGGATAAATTGTTTTCTGACGAATTATTTCCTATATCCTACAGTTTTCCCGGAAAAAAGTTCGTAATCGAGAATTCTCATTTTTCGAAATTTTCAATTTTCGTTCACGTTTTATCGATTACCGGGTGATCCAAAGAATATGTATGACGAAGGTTAAAGTTTTCTTCAGGTAAGTCATAACCAGAACCAATATTTCATTCTTCTGAAAACTCGATATTTCAAATTTTGTTTATTCTTATTCGCTTCATCCAATTACGACAGTTTAAAATTGTCTAATAACAGTTTTTTGAATAATCAGATGCATATCTTCAATGTATGTAGTAAATGGGATAAATTGTTTTCTGACGATTTAATTTCTATATATTACATTTTACCCGGAAAAAAGTTCGTAATCAAGAATTCACATTTTTCGAAATTTTCAATATTCGTTCACGTTTTATCGATTACCGGGTGATCCAACGAAAATGTATGACGAAGGTTAAAGTTTTCTTCAGGTAAGTCATAACCAGAACCTATTTTTCATTCTTCTGAAAACTCAATATTTAAAATTTTGTTTATTCTTAACCTTTTCATCCAATTACGACAGTTTAAAATTGTCTAATAACAGTTTTTTGAAATATCAGATTCTTATCTTCAATGTAGATATTAAAAGGGATAAATTGTTTTCTGACGAATTATTTCCTATATCCTACAGTTTTCCCGGAAAAAAAGTTCGTAATCCAGAATTCTCATTTTTCGAAATTTTCAATTTTCGTTCACGTTTTATCGATCACCCGGTGATCAAACGAAAACTTATGACTGAAGTTAAAGTTTTCCGGAAAACAGTTTGTAATCAAGAATTCTCATTTTTCGAAATTTTCAATTATCGTTTACGTTTTATCGATCACCCGGTGTTTAAACAAAAATTTTTGACCGAGGTTAATATTTTCTACAGTTAATCTGAAACAGAAACAGCTTTTAATTTATCTGAAAACTCAATATTTCAAATTTTGTTTATTCTTAACCGCTTCATCCAATTACGACAGTTTAAAATTGTCTAATAACAGTTTTTTGAAAAATCAGATGTATATCTTCAATGTAGATAGTAAAGGGGATAAATTGTTTTCTGACGATTTATTTTCTATATATTAAATTTTTCCCGGAAAAAGTTCGTAATCGAGAATTCTCATTTTTCGAAATTTTCAATATTCGTTCACGTTTTATCGATCACCAGTGTTCATACAAAAATTTTTGACAGTGTTTATAGTTTTCTACAGTTAATCTGAACCAGAAACAGCTTTTGATTTTTCTGAAAACTTAAAATTTCAAATTTTGTTTATTCTTAACCGCTTCATCCAATTACGAAAGTTTAAAATTGTCTAATAACAGTTTTTTGAAAAATCAGATGCATATCTTCAATGTAGATAGTAAAGGGGATAAATTGTTTTCTGACGATTTATTTTCTATATATTACATTTTTCCCGGAAAAAGTTCGTAATCCAGAATTCTCATTTTTCGAAATTTTCAATTTTCGTTCTCGTTTCATCGATCACCTTGTGATCAAACGAAAACTTACGACTGAAGTTAAAGTTATCCCGGAAAACAGTTTGTAATCGAGAATTCTCATTTTTCGAAATTTTCAAATTTCGTTCACGTTTTATTGATTACCCGGTGATCCAACGAAAGTTTATGACCGAGGTTAATATTTTCTACAGTTAATCTGAAACAGAAATAGCTTTTAATTTATCTGAAAACTCAATATTTCAAATTTTGTTTATTCTTAACCGCCTCATCCAATTACGACAGTTTAAAATTGTCTAATAACAGTTTTTTGAAAAATCAGATGCATATCTTCAATGTATGTAGTAAATGGGATAAATTGTTTTCTGACGAATTATTTCCTATATCCTACAGTTTTCCCGGAAAAAAGTTCGTAATCGAGAATTCTCATTTTTCGAAATTTTCAATTTTCGTTCACGTTTTATCGATTACCGGGTGATCCAAAGAATATGTATGACGAAGGTTAAAGTTTTCTTCAGGTAAGTCATAACCAGAACCAATTTTTCATTCTTCTGAAAACTCGATATTTAAAATTTTGTTTATTCTTAACCACTTCATCCAATTACGACAGTTTAAAATTGTCTAATAACAGTTTTTTGAAAAATCAGATTCTTATCTTCAATGTAGATAGTAAAAGGGATAAATTGTTTTCTGACGATTTATTTTTTATATATTACATTTTTCCCGGAAAAAAGTTCTTAATCGAGAATTCTCAGTTTTCGAAATTTTCAATCTTCGTTCACGTTTTATCGATCACCCGGTGTTCAAACAAAAATTATTGACAGTGTTTATAGTTTTCTACAGTTAATCTGAACCAGAAACAACTTTTGATTTATCTGAAAACTTAAAATTTCAAATTTTGTTTATTCCTAACCGCTTCATCCAATTACGACAGTTTAAAATTGTCTAATAACAGTTTTTTGAAAAATCAGATGCATATCTTCAATGTAGATAGTAAAGGGGATAAATTGTTTTCTGACGATTTATTTTCTATATATTACATTTTTCCCGGAAAAAGTTCGTAATCCAGAATTCTCATTTTTCGAAATTTTCAATTTTCGTTCACGTTTTATCGATCACCCGGTGATCAAACGAAAACTTATGACTGAAGTTAAAGTTTTCCGGAAAACAGTTTGTAATCGAGAATTCTCATTTTTCGAAATTTTCAATTATCGTTTACGTTTTATCGATCACCCGGTGTTTAAACAAAAATTTTTGACCGAAGTAAATATTTTCTACAGTTAATCTGAAACAGAAACAGCTTTTAATTTATCTGAAAACTCAATATTTCAAATTTTGTTTATTCTTAACCGCTTCATCCAATTACGACAGTTTAAAATTGTCTAATAACAGTTTTTTGAAAAATCAGATGCATATCTTCAATGTAGATAGTAAAGGGGATAAATTGTTTTCTGACGATTTATTTTCTATATATTAAATTTTTCCCGGAAAATGTTCGTAATCGAGAATTCTCATTTTTCGAAATTTTCAATTTTCGTTCACGTTTTATCGATCACCCGGTGATCAAACGAAAACTTACGACTGAAGTTAAAGTTTTCTCGGAAAACAGTTTGTAATCAAGAATTCTCATTTTTCGAAATTTTCAATTTTCGTTCACGTTTTATCGATTACCCGGTGATCAAACGAAAACTTAAGACTGAAGTTAATGTTTTCCGGAAAACAGTTTGTAATCGAGAATTCTCATTTTTCGAAATTTTCAATTATCGTTTACGTTTTATCGATCACCCGGTGTTTAAACAAACATTTTTGACCGAGGTTAATATTTTCTACAGTTAATCTGAAACAGAAACAGCTTTTAATTTATCTGAAAACTCAATATTTCAAATTTTGTTTATTCTTAACCGCTTCATCCAATTACGACAGTTTAAAATTGTCTAATAACAGTTTTTTGAAAAATCAGATGCATATCTTCAATGTAGATAGTAAATGGGATAAATTGTTTTCTGACGAATTATTTCCTATATCCTACAGTTTTCCCGGAAAAAAGTTCGTAATCGAGAATTCTCATTTTTCGAAATTTTCAATTTTCGTTCACGTTTTATCGATTACCGGGTGATCCAAAGAATATGTATGACGAAGGTTAAAGTTTTCTTCAGGTAAGTCATAACCAGAACCAATTTTTCATTCTTCTGAAAACTCGATATTTCAAATTTTGTTTATTCTTATTCGCTTCATCCAATTACGACAGTTTAAAATTGTCTAATAACAGTTTTTTGAATAATCAGATGCATATCTTCAATGTATGTAGTAAATGGGATAAATTGTTTTCTGACGATTTAATTTCTATATATTACATTTTACCCGGAAAAAAGTTCGTAATCAAGAATTCACATTTTTCGAAATTTTCAATATTCGTTCACGTTTTATCGATTACCGGGTGATCCAACGAAAATGTATGACGAAGGTTAAAGTTTTCTTCAGGTAAGTCATAACCAGAACCTATTTTTCATTCTTCTGAAAACTCAATATTTCAAATTTTGTTTATTCTTAACCGCTTCATCCAATTACGACAGTTTAAAATTGTCTAATAACAGTTTTTTGAAAAATCAGATGCATATCTTCAATGTAGATAGTAAATGGGATAAATTGTTTTCTGACGAATTATTTCCTATATCCTACAGTTTTCCCGGAAAAAAGTTCGTAATCGAGAATTCTCATTTTTC
This sequence comes from Rhopalosiphum nymphaeae, assembly GCA_036289425.1. NCBI lineage: Eukaryota > Metazoa > Arthropoda > Insecta > Hemiptera > Aphididae > Rhopalosiphum > Rhopalosiphum nymphaeae. The sequence goes on along the minus strand of JAZAQC010000007.1, from coordinate 7,296,329 downwards.
GAAATTTTCAATTTTCGTTCACGTTTTATCGATTACCGGGTGATCCAAAGAATATGTATGACGAAGGTTAAAGTTTTCTTCAGGTAAGTCATAACCAGAACCAATTTTTCATTCTTCTGAAAACTCGATATTTCAAATTTTGTTTATTCTTATTCGCTTCATCCAATTACGACAGTTTAAAATTGTCTAATAACAGTTTTTTGAATAATCAGATGCATATCTTCAATGTATGTAGTAAATGGGATAAATTGTTTTCTGACGATTTAATTTCTATATATTACATTTTACCCGGAAAAAAGTTCGTAATCAAGAATTCACATTTTTCGAAATTTTCAATATTCGTTCACGTTTTATCGATTACCGGGTGATCCAACGAAAATGTATGACGAAGGTTAAAGTTTTCTTCAGGTAAGTCATAACCAGAACCTATTTTTCATTCTTCTGAAAACTCAATATTTAAAATTTTGTTTATTCTTAACCTTTTCATCCAATTACGACAGTTTAAAATTGTCTAATAACAGTTTTTTGAAAAATCAGATTCTTATCTTCAATGTAGATATTAAAAGGGATAAATTGTTTTCTGACGAATTATTTCCTATATCCTACAGTTTTCCCGGAAAAAAAGTTCGTAATCCAGAATTCTCATTTTTCGAAATTTTCAATTTTCGTTCACGTTTTATCGATCACCCGGTGATCAAACGAAAACTTATGACTGAAGTTAAAGTTTTCCGGAAAACAGTTTGTAATCAAGAATTCTCATTTTTCGAAATTTTCAATTATCGTTTACGTTTTATCGATCACCCGGTGTTTAAACAAAAATTTTTGACCGAGGTTAATATTTTCTACAGTTAATCTGAAACAGAAACAGCTTTTAATTTATCTGAAAACTCAATATTTCAAATTTTGTTTATTCTTAACCGCTTCATCCAATTACGACAGTTTAAAATTGTCTAATAACAGTTTTTTGAAAAATCAGATGTATATCTTCAATGTAGATAGTAAAGGGGATAAATTGTTTTCTGACGATTTATTTTCTATATATTAAATTTTTCCCGGAAAAAGTTCGTAATCGAGAATTCTCATTTTTCGAAATTTTCAATTTTCGTTCACGTTTTATCGATCACCTTGTGATCAAACGAAAACTTACGACTGAAGTTAAAGTTATCCCGGAAAACAGTTTGTAATCGAGAATTCTCATTTTTCGAAATTTTCAAATTTCGTTCACGTTTTATTGATTACCCGGTGATCCAACGAAAGTTTATGACCGAGGTTAATATTTTCTACAGTTAATCTGAAACAGAAATAGCTTTTAATTTATCTGAAAACTCAATATTTCAAATTTTGTTTATTCTTAACCGCCTCATCCAATTACGACAGTTTAAAATTGTCTAATAACAGTTTTTTGAAAAATCAGATGCATATCTTCAATGTATGTAGTAAATGGGATAAATTGTTTTCTGACGAATTATTTCCTATATCCTACAGTTTTCCCGGAAAAAAGTTCGTAATCGAGAATTCTCATTTTTCGAAATTTTCAATTTTCGTTCACGTTTTATCGATTACCGGGTGATCCAAAGAATATGTATGACGAAGGTTAAAGTTTTCTTCAGGTAAGTCATAACCAGAACCAATTTTTCATTCTTCTGAAAACTCGATATTTAAAATTTTGTTTATTCTTAACCACTTCATCCAATTACGACAGTTTAAAATTGTCTAATAACAGTTTTTTGAAAAATCAGATTCTTATCTTCAATGTAGATAGTAAAAGGGATAAATTGTTTTCTGACGATTTATTTTTTATATATTACATTTTTCCCGGAAAAAAGTTCTTAATCGAGAATTCTCAGTTTTCGAAATTTTCAATCTTCGTTCACGTTTTATCGATCACCCGGTGTTCAAACAAAAATTATTGACAGTGTTTATAGTTTTCTACAGTTAATCTGAACCAGAAACAACTTTTGATTTATCTGAAAACTTAAAATTTCAAATTTTGTTTATTCTTAACCGCTTCATCCAATTACGACAGTTTAAAATTGTCTAATAACAGTTTTTTGAAAAATCAGATGCATATCTTCAATGTAGATAGTAAAGGGGATAAATTGTTTTCTGACGATTTATTTTCTATATATTACATTTTTCCCGGAAAACAGTTTGTAATCGAGAATTCTCATTTTTCGAAATTTTCAACTTTCGTTCACGTTTTATTGAGTACCCGGTGATCAAACGAAAACTTATGACTGAAGTTAAAGTTTTCCCGGAAAACAGTTTGTAATCGAGAATTCTCATTTTTCGAAATTTTCAATTATCGTTTACGTTTTATCGATCACCCGGTGTTTAAACAAAAATTTTTGACCGAAGTAAATATTTTCTACAGTTAATCTGAAACAGAAACAGCTTTTAATTTATCCGAAAACTCAATATTTCAAATTTTGTTTATTCTTAACCGCTTCATCCAATTACGACAGTTTAAAATTGTCTAATAACAGTTTTTTGAAAAATCAGATGCATATCTTCAATGTAGATAGTAAAGGGGATAAATTGTTTTCTGACGATTTATTTTCTATATATTAAATTTTTCCCGGAAAATGTTCGTAATCGAGAATTCTCATTTTTCGAAATTTTCAATATTCGTTCACGTTTTATCGATCACCAGTGTTCATACAAAAATTTTTGACAGTGTTTATAGTTTTCTACAGTTAATCTGAACCAGAAACAGCTTTTGATTTTTCTGAAAACTTAAAATTTCAAATTTTGTTTATTCTTAACCGCTTCATCCAATTACGAAAGTTTAAAATTGTCTAATAACAGTTTTTTGAAAAATCAGATGCATATCTTCAATGTAGATATTGAAAGGGATAAATTGTTTTCTGACGAATTATTTCCTATATCCTACAGTTTTCCCGGAAAAAAAGTTCGTAATCCAGAATTCTCATTTTTCGAAATTATCAATTTTCGTTCACGTTTTATCGATTACCCGGTGATCAAACGAAAACTTATGACTGAAGTTAAAGTTTTCCCGGAAAACAGTTTGTAATCGAGAATTCTCATTTTCGAAATTTTCAATTTTCGTTCACGTTTTATTGATTACCCGGTGATCCAACGAATGTTTATGACCGAGGTTAATATTTTCTACAGTTAATCTGAAACAGAAACAGCTTTTAACTTATCTGAAAACTCAATATTTCAAATTTTCTTTATTCTTAACCGCTTCATCCAATTACGACAGTTTAAAATTGTCTAATAACAGTTTTTTGAAAAATCAGATGCATATCTTCAATGTAGATAGTAAAGGGGATAAATTGTTTTCTGACGATTTATTTTCTATATATTAAATTTTTCCCGGAAAATGTTCGTAATCGAGAATTCTCATTTTTCGAAATTTTCAATTTTCGTTCACGTTTTATCGATCACCCGGTGATCAAACGAAAACTCACGACTGAAGTTAAAGTTTTCTCGGAAAACAGTTTGTAATCAAGAATTCTCATTTTTCGAAATTTTCAATTTTCGTTCACGTTTTATCGATTACCCGGTGATCAAACGAAAACTTAAGACTGAAGTTAATGTTTTCCGGAAAACAGTTTGTAATCGAGAATTCTCATTTTTCGAAATTTTCAATTATCGTTTACGTTTTATCGATCACCCGGTGTTTAAACAAACATTTTTGACCGAGGTTAATATTTTCTACAGTTAATCTGAAACAGAAACAGCTTTTAATTTATCTGAAAACTCAATATTTCAAATTTTGTTTATTCTTAAACCGCCTCATCCAATTACGACAGTTTAAAATTGTCTAATAACAGTTTTTTGAAAAATCAGATGCATATCTTCAATGTATGTAGTAAATGGGATAAATTGTTTTCTGACGAATTATTTCCTATATCCTACAGTTTTCCCGGAAAAAAGTTCGTAATCGAGAATTCTCATTTTTCGAAATTTTCAATTTTCGTTCACGTTTTATCGATTACCGGGTGATCCAAAGAATATGTATGACGAAGGTTAAAGTTTTCTTCAGGTAAGTCATAACCAGAACCAATTTTTCATTCTTCTGAAAACTCGATATTTAAAATTTTGTTTATTCTTAACCACTTCATCCAATTACGACAGTTTAAAATTGTCTAATAACAGTTTTTTGAAAAATCAGATTCTTATCTTCAATGTAGATAGTAAAAGGGATAAATTGTTTTCTGACGATTTATTTTTTATATATTACATTTTTCCCGGAAAAAAGTTCTTAATCGAGAATTCTCAGTTTTCGAAATTTTCAATCTTCGTTCACGTTTTATCGATCACCCGGTGTTCAAACAAAAATTATTGACAGTGTTTATAGTTTTCTACAGTTAATCTGAACCAGAAACAACTTTTGATTTATCTGAAAACTTAAAATTTCAAATTTTGTTTATTCTTAACCGCTTCATCCAATTACGACAGTTTAAAATTGTCTAATAACAGTTTTTTGAAAAATCAGATGCATATCTTCAATGTAGATAGTAAAGGGGATAAATTGTTTTCTGACGATTTATTTTCTATATATTACATTTTTCCCGGAAAAAGTTCGTAATCCAGAATTCTCATTTTTCGAAATTTTCAATTTTCGTTCACGTTTTATCGATCACCCGGTGATCAAACGAAAACTTATGACTGAAGTTAAAGTTTTCCGGAAAACAGTTTGTAATCGAGAATTCTCATTTTTCGAAATTTTCAATTATCGTTTACGTTTTATCGATCACCCGGTGTTTAAACAAAAATTTTTGACCGAAGTAAATATTTTCTACAGTTAATCTGAAACAGAAACAGCTTTTAATTTATCTGAAAACTCAATATTTCAAATTTTGTTTATTCTTAACCGCTTCATCCAATTACGACAGTTTAAAATTGTCTAATAACAGTTTTTTGAAAAATCAGATGCATATCTTCAATGTAGATAGTAAAGGGGATAAATTGTTTTCTGACGATTTATTTTCTATATATTAAATTTTTCCCGGAAAATGTTCGTAATCGAGAATTCTCATTTTTCGAAATTTTCAATTTTCGTTCACGTTTTATCGATCACCCGGTGATCAAACGAAAACTTACGACTGAAGTTAAAGTTTTCTCGGAAAACAGTTTGTAATCAAGAATTCTCATTTTTCGAAATTTTCAATTTTCGTTCACGTTTTATCGATTACCCGGTGATCAAACGAAAACTTAAGACTGAAGTTAATGTTTTCCGGAAAACAGTTTGTAATCGAGAATTCTCATTTTTCGAAATTTTCAATTATCGTTTACGTTTTATCGATCACCCGGTGTTTAAACAAACATTTTTGACCGAGGTTAATATTTTCTACAGTTAATCTGAAACAGAAACAGCTTTTAATTTATCTGAAAACTCAATATTTCAAATTTTGTTTATTCTTAACCGCCTCATCCAATTACGACAGTTTAAAATTGTCTAATAACAGTTTTTTGAAAAATCAGATGCATATCTTCAATGTATGTAGTAAATGGGATAAATTGTTTTCTGACGAATTATTTCCTATATCCTACAGTTTTCCCGGAAAAAAGTTCGTAATCGAGAATTCTCATTTTTCGAAATTTTCAATTTTCGTTCACGTTTTATCGATTACCGGGTGATCCAAAGAATATGTATGACGAAGGTTAAAGTTTTCTTCAGGTAAGTCATAACCAGAACCAATTTTTCATTCTTCTGAAAACTCGATATTTCAAATTTTGTTTATTCTTATTCGCTTCATCCAATTACGACAGTTTAAAATTGTCTAATAACAGTTTTTTGAATAATCAGATGCATATCTTCAATGTATGTAGTAAATGGGATAAATTGTTTTCTGACGATTTAATTTCTATATATTACATTTTACCCGGAAAAAAGTTCGTAATCAAGAATTCACATTTTTCGAAATTTTCAATATTCGTTCACGTTTTATCGATTACCGGGTGATCCAACGAAAATGTATGACGAAGGTTAAAGTTTTCTTCAGGTAAGTCATAACCAGAACCTATTTTTCATTCTTCTGAAAACTCAATATTTCAAATTTTGTTTATTCTTAACCGCTTCATCCAATTACGACAGTTTAAAATTGTCTAATAACAGTTTTTTGAAAAATCAGATGCATATCTTCAATGTAGATAGTAAATGGGATAAATTGTTTTCTGACGAATTATTTCCTATATCCTACAGTTTTCCCGGAAAAAAAGTTCGTAATCCAGAATTCTCATTTTTCGAAATTTTCAATTTTCGTTCACGTTTTATCGATCACCCGGTGATCAAACGAAAACTTATGACTGAAGTTAAAGTTTTCCGGAAAACAGTTTGTAATCAAGAATTCTCATTTTTCGAAATTTTCAATTATCGTTTACGTTTTATCGATCACCCGGTGTTTAAACAAAAATTTTTGACCGAGGTTAATATTTTCTACAGTTAATCTGAAACAGAAACAGCTTTTAATTTATCTGAAAACTCAATATTTCAAATTTTGTTTATTCTTAACCGCTTCATCCAATTACGACAGTTTAAAATTGTCTAATAACAGTTTTTTGAAAAATCAGATGTATATCTTCAATGTAGATAGTAAAGGGGATAAATTGTTTTCTGACGATTTATTTTCTATATATTAAATTTTTCCCGGAAAAAGTTCGTAATCGAGAATTCTCATTTTTCGAAATTTTCAATATTCGTTCACGTTTTATCGATCACCAGTGTTCATACAAAAATTTTTGACAGTGTTTATAGTTTTCTACAGTTAATCTGAACCAGAAACAGCTTTTGATTTTTCTGAAAACTTAAAATTTCAAATTTTGTTTATTCTTAACCGCTTCATCCAATTACGAAAGTTTAAAATTGTCTAATAACAGTTTTTTGAAAAATCAGATGCATATCTTCAATGTAGATAGTAAAGGGGATAAATTGTTTTCTGACGATTTATTTTCTATATATTACATTTTTCCCGGAAAAAGTTCGTAATCCAGAATTCTCATTTTTCGAAATTTTCAATTTTCGTTCTCGTTTCATCGATCACCTTGTGATCAAACGAAAACTTACGACTGAAGTTAAAGTTATCCCGGAAAACAGTTTGTAATCGAGAATTCTCATTTTTCGAAATTTTCAAATTTCGTTCACGTTTTATTGATTACCCGGTGATCCAACGAAAGTTTATGACCGAGGTTAATATTTTCTACAGTTAATCTGAAACAGAAATAGCTTTTAATTTATCTGAAAACTCAATATTTCAAATTTTGTTTATTCTTAACCGCCTCATCCAATTACGACAGTTTAAAATTGTCTAATAACAGTTTTTTGAAAAATCAGATGCATATCTTCAATGTATGTAGTAAATGGGATAAATTGTTTTCTGACGAATTATTTCCTATATCCTACAGTTTTCCCGGAAAAAAGTTCGTAATCGAGAATTCTCATTTTTCGAAATTTTCAATTTTCGTTCACGTTTTATCGATCACCAGTGTTCATACAAAAATTTTTGACAGTGTTTATAGTTTTCTACAGTTAATCTGAACCAGAAACAGCTTTTGATTTTTCTGAAAACTTAAAATTTCAAATTTTGTTTATTCTTAACCGCTTCATCCAATTACGAAAGTTTAAAATTGTCTAATAACAGTTTTTTGAAAAATCAGATGCATATCTTCAATGTAGATATTGAAAGGGATAAATTGTTTTCTGACGAATTATTTCCTATATCCTACAGTTTTCCCGGAAAAAAAGTTCGTAATCCAGAATTCTCATTTTTCGAAATTATCAATTTTCGTTCACGTTTTATCGATTACCCGGTGATCAAACGAAAACTTATGACTGAAGTTAAAGTTTTCCCGGAAAACAGTTTGTAATCGAGAATTCTCATTTTCGAAATTTTCAATTTTCGTTCACGTTTTATTGATTACCCGGTGATCCAACGAATGTTTATTACCGAGGTTAATATTTTCTACAGTTAATCTGAAACAGAAACAGCTTTTAACTTATCTGAAAACTCAATATTTCAAATTTTCTTTATTCTTAACCGCTTCATCCAATTACGACAGTTTAAAATTGTCTAATAACAGTTTTTTGAAAAATCAGATGCATATCTTCAATGTAGATAGTAAAGGGGATAAATTGTTTTCTGACGATTTATTTTCTATATATTAAATTTTTCCCGGAAAATGTTCGTAATCGAGAATTCTCATTTTTCGAAATTTTCAATTTTCGTTCACGTTTTATCGATCACCCGGTGATCAAACGAAAACTTACGACTGAAGTTAAAGTTTTCTCGGAAAACAGTTTGTAATCAAGAATTCTCATTTTTCGAAATTTTCAATTTTCGTTCACGTTTTATCGATTACCCGGTGATCAAACGAAAACTTAAGACTGAAGTTAATGTTTTCCGGAAAACAGTTTGTAATCGAGAATTCTCATTTTTCGAAATTTTCAATTATCGTTTACGTTTTATCGATCACCCGGTGTTTAAACAAACATTTTTGACCGAGGTTAATATTTTCTACAGTTAATCTGAAACAGAAACAGCTTTTAATTTATCTGAAAACTCAATATTTCAAATTTTGTTTATTCTTAACCGCCTCATCCAATTACGACAGTTTAAAATTGTCTAATAACAGTTTTTTGAAAAATCAGATGCATATCTTCAATGTATGTAGTAAATGGGATAAATTGTTTTCTGACGAATTATTTCCTATATCCTACAGTTTTCCCGGAAAAAAGTTCGTAATCGAGAATTCTCATTTTTCGAAATTTTCAATTTTCGTTCACGTTTTATCGATTACCGGGTGATCCAAAGAATATGTATGACGAAGGTTAAAGTTTTCTTCAGGTAAGTCATAACCAGAACCAATTTTTCATTCTTCTGAAAACTCGATATTTAAAATTTTGTTTATTCTTAACCACTTCATCCAATTACGACAGTTTAAAATTGTCTAATAACAGTTTTTTGAAAAATCAGATTCTTATCTTCAATGTAGATAGTAAAAGGGATAAATTGTTTTCTGACGATTTATTTTTTATATATTACATTTTTCCCGGAAAAAAGTTCTTAATCGAGAATTCTCAGTTTTCGAAATTTTCAATCTTCGTTCACGTTTTATCGATCACCCGGTGTTCAAACAAAAATTATTGACAGTGTTTATAGTTTTCTACAGTTAATCTGAACCAGAAACAACTTTTGATTTATCTGAAAACTCAATATTTCAAATTTTGTTTATTCTTAACCGCTTCATCCAATTACGACAGTTTAAAATTGTCTAATAACAGTTTTTTGAAAAATCAGATGTATATCTTCAATGTAGATAGTAAAGGGGATAAATTGTTTTCTGACGATTTATTTTCTATATATTAAATTTTTCCCGGAAAAAGTTCGTAATCGAGAATTCTCATTTTTCGAAATTTTCAATATTCGTTCACGTTTTATCGATCACCAGTGTTCATACAAAAATTTTTGACAGTGTTAATAGTTTTCTACAGTTAATCTGAACCAGAAACAGCTTTTGATTTTTCTGAAAACTTAAAATTTCAAATTTTGTTTATTCTTAACCGCTTCATCCAATTACGAAAGTTTAAAATTGTCTAATAACAGTTTTTTGAAAAATCAGATGCATATCTTCAATGTAGATAGTAAAGGGGATAAATTGTTTTCTGACGATTTATTTTCTATATATTACATTTTTCCCGGAAAAAGTTCGTAATCCAGAATTCTCATTTTTCGAAATTTTCAATTTTCGTTCTCGTTTCATCGATCACCCGGTGATCAAACGAAAACTTACGACTGAAGTTAAAGTTATCCCGGAAAACAGTTTATAATCGAGAATTCTCATTTTTCGAAATTTTCAAATTTCGTTCACGTTTTATTGATTACCCGGTGATCCAACGAAAGTTTATGACCGAGGTTAATATTTTCTACAGTTAATCTGAAACAGAAATAGCTTTTAATTTATCTGAAAACTCAATATTTCAAATTTTGTTTATTCTTAACCGCCTCATCCAATTACGACAGTTTAAAATTGTCTAATAACAGTTTTTTGAAAAATCAGATGCATATCTTCAATGTATTTAGTAAATGGGATAAATTGTTTTCTGACGAATTATTTCCTATATCCTACAGTTTTCCCGGAAAAAAGTTCGTAATCGAGAATTCTCATTTTTCGAAATTTTCAATTTTCGTTCACGTTTTATCGATTACCGGGTGATCCAAAGAATATGTATGACGAAGGTTAAAGTTTTCTTCAGGTAAGTCATAACCAGAACCAATTTTTCATTCTTCTGAAAACTCGATATTTAAAATTTTGTTTATTCTTAACCACTTCATCCAATTACGACAGTTTAAAATTGTCTAATAACAGTTTTTTGAAAAATCAGATTCTTATCTTCAATGTAGATAGTAAAAGGGATAAATTGTTTTCTGACGATTTATTTTTTATATATTACATTTTTCCCGGAAAAAAGTTCTTAATCGAGAATTCTCAGTTTTCGAAATTTTCAATCTTCGTTCACGTTTTATCGATCACCCGGTGTTCAAACAAAAATTATTGACAGTGTTTATAGTTTTCTACAGTTAATCTGAACCAGAAACAACTTTTGATTTATCTGAAAACTTAAAATTTCAAATTTTGTTTATTCTTAACCGCTTCATCCAATTACGACAGTTTAAAATTGTCTAATAACAGTTTTTTGAAAAATCAGATGCATATCTTCAATGTAGATAGTAAAGGGGATAAATTGTTTTCTGACGATTTATTTTCTATATATTACATTTTTCCCGGAAAAAGTTCGTAATCCAGAATTCTCATTTTTCGAAATTTTCAATATTCGTTCACGTTTTATCGATTACCCGGTGATCAAACGAAAACTTATGACTGAAGTTAAAGTTTTCCGGAAAACAGTTTGTAATCGAGAATTCTCATTTTTCGAAATTTTCAAATTTCGTTCACGTTTTATTGATTACCCGGTGATCCAACGAAAGTTTATGACCGAGGTTAATATTTTCTACAGTTAATCTGAAACAGAAACAGCTTTTAATTTATCTGAAAACTCAATATTTCAAATTTTGTTTATTCTTAACCGCTTCATCCAATTACGACAGTTTAAAATTTTCTAATAACAGTTTTTTGAATAATCAGATGCATATCTTCAAAGTATGTAGTAAATGGGATAAATTGTTTTCTGACGAATTATTTCCTATATCCTACAGTTTTCCCGGAAAAAAAGTTCGTAATCCAGAATTCTCATTTTTCGAAATTTTCAATTTTCGTTCACGTTCTATCGATCACCCGGTGATCAAACGAAAACTTACGACTGAAGTTAAAGTTTTCCCGGAAAACAGTTTGTAATCGAGAATTCTCATTTTTCGAAATTTTCAACTTTCGTTCACGTTTTATTGAGTACCCGGTGATCAAACGAAAACTTATGACTGAAGTTAAAGTTTTCCCGGAAAACAGTTTGTAATCGAGAATTCTCATTTTTCGAAATTTTCAATTATCGTTTACGTTTTATCGATCACCCGGTGTTTAAACAAAAATTTTTGACCGAAGTAAATATTTTCTACAGTTAATCTGAAACAGAAACAGCTTTTAATTTATCCGAAAACTCAATATTTCAAATTTTGTTTATTCTTAACCGCTTCATCCAATTACGACAGTTTAAAATTGTCTAATAACAGTTTTTTGAAAAATCAGATGCATATCTTCAATGTAGATAGTAAAGGAGATAAATTGTTTTCTGACGATTTATTTTCTATATATTAAATTTTTCCCGGAAAATGTTCGTAATCGAGAATTCTCATTTTTCGAAATTTTCAATATTCGTTCACGTTTTATCGATCACCAGTGTTCATACAAAAATTTTTGACAGTGTTTATAGTTTTCTACAGTTAATCTGAACCAGAAACAGCTTTTGATTTTTCTGAAAACTTAAAATTTCAAATTTTGTTTATTCTTAACCGCTTCATCCAATTACGAAAGTTTAAAATTGTCTAATAACAGTTTTTTGAAAAATCAGATGCATATCTTCAATGTAGATATTGAAAGGGATAAATTGTTTTCTGACGAATTATTTCCTATATCCTACAGTTTTCCCGGAAAAAAAGTTCGTAATCCAGAATTCTCATTTTTCGAAATTATCAATTTTCGTTCACGTTTTATCGATTACCCGGTGATCAAACGAAAACTTATGACTGAAGTTAAAGTTTTCCCGGAAAACAGTTTGTAATCGAGAATTCTCATTTTTCGAAATTTTCAATTTTCGTTCACGTTTTATTGATTACCCGGTGATACAACGAATGTTTATGACCGAGGTTAATATTTTCTACAGTTAATCTGAAACAGAAACAGCTTTTAACTTATCTGAAAACTCAATATTTCAAATTTTCTTTATTCTTAACCGCTTCATCCAATTACGACAGTTTAAAATTGTCTAATAACAGTTTTTTGAAAAATCAGATGCATATCTTCAATGTAGATAGTAAAGGGGATAAATTGTTTTCTGACGATTTATTTTCTATATATTAAATTTTTCCCGGAAAATGTTCGTAATCGAGAATTCTCATTTTTCGAAATTTTCAATTTTCGTTCACGTTTTATCGATCACCCGGTGATCAAACGAAAACTTACGACTGAAGTTAAAGTTTTCTCGGAAAACAGTTTGTAATCAAGAATTCTCATTTTTCGAAATTTTCAATTATCGTTTACGTTTTATCGATCACCCGGTGTTTAAACAAACATTTTTGACCGAGGTTAATATTTTCTACAGTTAATCTGAAACAGAAACAGCTTTTAATTTATCTGAAAACTCAATATTTCAAATTTTGTTTATTCTTAACCGCTTCATCCAATTACGACAGTTTAAAATTGTCTAATAACAGTTTTTTGAAAAATCAGATGCATATCTTCAATGTAGATAGTAAATGGGATAAATTGTTTTCTGACGAATTATTTCCTATATCCTACAGTTTTCCCGGAAAAAAGTTCGTAATCGAGAATTCTCATTTTTCGAAATTTTCAATTTTCGTTCACGTTTTATCGATTACCGGGTGATCCAAAGAATATGTATGACGAAGGTTAAAGTTTTCTTCAGGTAAGTCATAACCAGAACCAATTTTTCATTCTTCTGAAAACTCGATATTTCAAATTTTGTTTATTCTTATTCGCTTCATCCAATTACGACAGTTTAAAATTGTCTAATAACAGTTTTTTGAATAATCAGATGCATATCTTCAATGTATGTAGTAAATGGGATAAATTGTTTTCTGACGATTTAATTTCTATATATTACATTTTACCCGGAAAAAAGTTCGTAATCCAGAATTCTCATTTTTCGAAATTTTCAATTTTCGTTCACGTTTTATCGATCACCCGGTGATCAAACGAAAACTTATGACTGAAGTTAAAGTTTTCCGGAAAACAGTTTGTAATCAAGAATTCTCATTTTTCGAAATTTTCAATTATCGTTTACGTTTTATCGATCACCCGGTGTTTAAACAAAAATTTTTGACCGAGGTTAATATTTTCTACAGTTAATCTGAAACAGAAACAGCTTTTAATTTATCTGAAAACTCAATATTTCAAATTTTGTTTATTCTTAACCGCTTCATCCAATTACGACAGTTTAAAATTGTCTAATAACAGTTTTTTGAAAAATCAGATGTATATCTTCAATGTAGATAGTAAAGGGGATAAATTGTTTTCTGACGATTTATTTTCTATATATTAAATTTTTCCCGGAAAAAGTTCGTAATCGAGAATTCTCATTTTTCGAAATTTTCAATATTCGTTCACGTTTTATCGATCACCAGTGTTCATACAAAAATTTTTGACAGTGTTAATAGTTTTCTACAGTTAATCTGAACCAGAAACAGCTTTTGATTTTTCTGAAAACTTAAAATTTCAAATTTTGTTTATTCTTAACCGCTTCATCCAATTACGAAAGTTTAAAATTGTCTAATAACAGTTTTTTGAAAAATCAGTTGCATATCTTCAATGTAGATAGTAAAGGGGATAAATTGTTTTCTGACGATTTATTTTCTATATATTACATTTTTCCCGGAAAAAGTTCGTAATCCAGAATTCTCATTTTTCGAAATTTTCAATTTTCGTTCTCGTTTCATCGATCACCCGGTGATCAAACGAAAACTTACGACTGAAGTTAAAGTTATCCCGGAAAACAGTTTGTAATCGAGAATTCTCATTTTTCGAAATTTTCAAATTTCGTTCACGTTTTATTGATTACCCGGTGATCCAACGAAAGTTTATGACCGAGGTTAATATTTTCTACAGTTAATCTGAAACAGAAATAGCTTTTAATTTATCTGAAAACTCAATATTTCAAATTTTGTTTATTCTTAACCGCCTCATACAATTACGACAGTTTAAAATTGTCTAATAACAGTTTTTTGAAAAATCAGATGCATATCTTCAATGTATGTAGTAAATGGGATAAATTGTTTTCTGACGAATTATTTCCTATATCCTACAGTTTTCCCGGAAAAAAGTTCGTAATCGAGAATTCTCATTTTTCGAAATTTTCAATTTTCGTTCACGTTTTATCGATTACCGGGTGATCCAAAGAATATGTATGACGAAGGTTAAAGTTTTCTTCAGGTAAGTCATAACCAGAACCAATTTTTCATTCTTCTGAAAACTCGATATTTAAAATTTTGTTTATTCTTAACCACTTCATCCAATTACGACAGTTTAAAATTGTCTAATAACAGTTTTTTGAAAAATCAGATTCTTATCTTCAATGTAGATAGTAAAAGGGATAAATTGTTTTCTGACGATTTATTTTTTATATATTACATTTTTCCCGGAAAAAAGTTCTTAATCGAGAATTCTCAGTTTTCGAAATTTTCAATCTTCGTTCACGTTTTATCGATCACCCGGTGTTCAAACAAAAATTATTGACAGTGTTTATAGTTTTCTACAGTTAATCTGAACCAGAAACAACTTTTGATTTATCTGAAAACTTAAAATTTCAAATTTTGTTTATTCTTAACCGCTTCATCCAATTACGACAGTTTAAAATTGTCTAATAACAGTTTTTTGAAAAATCAGATGCATATCTTCAATGTAGATAGTAAAGGGGATAAATTGTTTTCTGACGATTTATTTTCTATATATTACATTTTTCCCGGAAAAAGTTCGTAATCCAGAATTCTCATTTTTCGAAATTTTCAATTTTCGTTCACGTTTCATCGATCACCCGGTGATCAAACGAAAACTTACGACTGAAGTTAAAGTTATCCCGGAAAACAGTTTGTAATCGAGAATTCTCATTTTTCGAAATTTTCAAATTTCGTTCACGTTTTATTGATTACCCGGTGATCCAACGAAAGTTTATGACCGAGGTTAATATTTTCTACAGTTAATCTGAAACAGAAACAGCTTTTAATTTATCTGAAAACTCAATATTTCAAATTTTGTTTATTCTTAACCGCTTCATCCAATTACGACAGTTTAAAATTGTCTAATAACAGTTTTTTGAATAATCAGATGCATATCTTCAAAGTATGTAGTAAATGGGATAAATTGTTTTCTGACGAATTATTTCCTATATCCTACAGTTTTCCCGGAAAAAAAGTTCGTAATCCAGAATTCTCATTTTTCGAAATTTTCAATTTTCGTTCACGTTCTATCGATCACCCGGTGATCAAACGAAAACTTACGACTGAAGTTAAAGTTTTCCCGGAAAACAGTTTGTAATCGAGAATTCTCATTTTTCGAAATTTTCAACTTTCGTTCACGTTTTATTGAGTACCCGGTGATCAAACGAAAACTTATGACTGAAGTTAAAGTTTTCCCGGAAAACAGTTTGTAATCGAGAATTCTCATTTTTCGAAATTTTCAATTATCGTTTACGTTTTATCGATCACCCGGTGTTTAAACAAAAATTTTTGACCGAAGTAAATATTTTCTACAGTTAATCTGAAACAGAAACAGCTTTTAATTTATCTGAAAACTCAATATTTCAAATTTTGTTTATTCTTAACCGCTTCATCCAATTACGACAGTTTAAAATTGTCTAATAACAGTTTTTTGAAAAATCAGATGCATATCTTCAATGTAGATAGTAAAGGGGATAAATTGTTTTCTGACGATTTATTTTCTATATATTAAATTTTTCCCGGAAAATGTTCGTAATCGAGAATTCTCATTTTTCGAAATTTTCAATTTTCGTTCACGTTTTATCGATCACCCGGTGATCAAACGAAAACTTACGACTGAAGTTAAAGTTTTCTCGGAAAACAGTTTGTAATCAAGAATTCTCATTTTTCGAAATTTTCAATTTTCGTTCACGTTTTATCGATTACCCGGTGATCAAACGAAAACTTAAGACTGAAGTTAATGTTTTCCGGAAAACAGTTTGTAATCGAGAATTCTCATTTTTCGAAATTTTCAATTATCGTTTACGTTTTATCGATCACCCGGTGTTTAAACAAACATTTTTGACCGAGGTTAATATTTTCTACAGTTAATCTGAAACAGAAACAGCTTTTAATTTATCTGAAAACTCAATATTTCAAATTTTGTTTATTCTTAACCGCTTCATCCAATTACGACAGTTTAAAATTGTCTAATAACAGTTTTTTGAAAAATCAGATGCATATCTTCAATGTAGATAGTAAATGGGATAAATTGTTTTCTGACGAATTATTTCCTATATCCTACAGTTTTCCCGGAAAAAAGTTCGTAATCGAGAATTCTCATTTTTCGAAATTTTCAATTTTCGTTCACGTTTTATCGATTACCGGGTGATCCAAAGAATATGTATGACGAAGGTTAAAGTTTTCTTCAGGTAAGTCATAACCAGAACCAATTTTTCATTCTTCTGAAAACTCGATATTTCAAATTTTGTTTATTCTTATTCGCTTCATCCAATTACGACAGTTTAAAATTGTCTAATAACAGTTTTTTGAATAATCAGATGCATATCTTCAATGTATGTAGTAAATGGGATAAATTGTTTTCTGACGATTTAATTTCTATATATTACATTTTACCCGGAAAAAAGTTCGTAATCAAGAATTCACATTTTTCGAAATTTTCAATATTCGTTCACGTTTTATCGATTACCGGGTGATCCAACGAAAATGTATGACGAAGGTTAAAGTTTTCTTCAGGTAAGTCATAACCAGAACCTATTTTTCATTCTTCTGAAAACTCAATATTTAAAATTTTGTTTATTCTTAACCTTTTCATCCAATTACGACAGTTTAAAATTGTCTAATAACAGTTTTTTGAAAAATCAGATTCTTATCTTCAATGTAGATATTAAAAGGGATAAATTGTTTTCTGACGAATTATTTCCTATATCCTACAGTTTTCCCGGAAAAAAAGTTCGTAATCCAGAATTCTCATTTTTCGAAATTTTCAATTTTCGTTCACGTTTTATCGATCACCCGGTGATCAAACGAAAACTTATGACTGAAGTTAAAGTTTTCCGGAAAACAGTTTGTAATCAAGAATTCTCATTTTTCGAAATTTTCAATTATCGTTTACGTTTTATCGATCACCCGGTGTTTAAACAAAAATTTTTGACCGAGGTTAATATTTTCTACAGTTAATCTGAAACAGAAACAGCTTTTAATTTATCTGAAAACTCAATATTTCAAATTTTGTTTATTCTTAACCGCTTCATCCAATTACGACAGTTTAAAATTGTCTAATAACAGTTTTTTGAAAAATCAGATGTATATCTTCAATGTAGATAGTAAAGGGGATAAATTGTTTTCTGACGATTTATTTTCTATATATTAAATTTTTCCCGGAAAAAGTTCGTAATCGAGAATTCTCATTTTTCGAAATTTTCAATATTCGTTCACGTTTTATCGATCACCAGTGTTCATACAAAAATTTTTGACAGTGTTTATAGTTTTCTACAGTTAATCTGAACCAGAAACAGCTTTTGATTTTTCTGAAAACTTAAAATTTCAAATTTTGTTTATTCTTAACCGCTTCATCCAATTACGAAAGTTTAAAATTGTCTAATAACAGTTTTTTGAAAAATCAGATGCATATCTTCAATGTAGATAGTAAAGGGGATAAATTGTTTTCTGACGATTTATTTTCTATATATTACATTTTTCCCGGAAAAAGTTCGTAATCCAGAATTCTCATTTTTCGAAATTTCCAATTTTCGTTCTCGTTTCATCGATCACCCGGTGATCAAACGAAAACTTACGACTGAAGTTAAAGTTATCCCGGAAAACAGTTTGTAATCGAGAATTCTCATTTTTCGAAATTTTCAAATTTCGTTCACGTTTTATTGATTACCCGGTGATCCAACGAAAGTTTATGACCGAGGTTAATATTTTCTACAGTTAATCTGAAACAGAAATAGCTTTTAATTTATCTGAAAACTCAATATTTCAAATTTTGTTTATTCTTAACCGCCTCATCCAATTACGACAGTTTAAAATTGTCTAATAACAGTTTTTTGAAAAATCAGATGCATATCTTCAATGTATGTAGTAAATGGGATAAATTGTTTTCTGACGAATTATTTCCTATATCCTACAGTTTTCCCGGAAAAAAGTTCGTTATCGAGAATTCTCATTTTTCGAAATTTTCAATTTTCGTTCACGTTTTATCGATTACCGGGTGATCCAAAGAATATGTATGACGAAGGTTAAAGTTTTCTTCAGGTAAGTCATAACCAGAACCAATTTTTCATTCTTCTGAAAACTCGATATTTAAAATTTTGTTTATTCTTAACCACTTCATCCAATTACGACAGTTTAAAATTGTCTAATAACAGTTTTTTGAAAAATCAGATTCTTATCTTCAATGTAGATAGTAAAAGGGATAAATTGTTTTCTGACGATTTATTTTTTATATATTACATTTTTCCCGGAAAAAAGTTCTTAATCGAGAATTCTCAGTTTTCGAAATTTTCAATCTTCGTTCACGTTTTATCGATCACCCGGTGTTCAAACAAAAATTATTGACAGTGTTTATAGTTTTCTACAGTTAATCTGAACCAGAAACAACTTTTGATTTATCTGAAAACTTAAAATTTCAAATTTTGTTTATTCTTAACCGCTTCATCCAATTACGACAGTTTAAAATTGTCTAATAACAGTTTTTTGAAAAATCAGATGCATATCTTCAATGTAGATAGTAAAGGGGATAAATTGTTTTCTGACGATTTATTTTCTATATATTACATTTTTCCCGGAAAAAGTTCGTAATCCAGAATTCTCATTTTTCGAAATTTTCAATTTTCGTTCACGTTTCATCGATCACCCGGTGATCAAACGAAAACTTACGACTGAAGTTAAAGTTATCCCGGAAAACAGTTTGTAATCGAGAATTCTCATTTTTCGAAATTTTCAAATTTCGTTCACGTTTTATTCATTACCCGGTGATCCAACGAAAGTTTATGACCGAGGTTAATATTTTCTACAGTTAATCTGAAACAGAAACAGCTTTTAATTTATCTGAAAACTCAATATTTCAAATTTTGTTTATTCTTAACCGCTTCATCCAATTACGACAGTTTAAAATTGTCTAATAACAGTTTTTTGAATAATCAGATGCATATCTTCAAAGTATGTAGTAAATGGGATAAATTGTTTTCTGACGAATTATTTCCTATATCCTACAGTTTTCCCGGAAAACAGTTTGTAATCAAGAATTCTCATTTTTCGAAATTTTCAATTTTCGTTCACGTTTTATCGATCACCCGGTGATCAAACGAAAACTTACGACTGAAGTTAAAGTTTTCTCGGAAAACAGTTTGTAATCGAGAATTCTCATTTTTCGAAATTTTCAATTTTCGTTCACGTTTTATCGATTACCCGGTGATCAAACGAAAACTTAAGACTGAAGTTGAAGTTTTCCGGAAAACAGTTTGTAATCGAGAATTCTCATTTTTCGAAATTTTCAATTATCGTTTACGTTTTATCGATCACCCGGTGTTTAAACAAAAATTTTTGACCGAGGTTAATATTTTCTACAGTTAATCTGAAACAGAAACAGCTTTTAATTTATCTGAAAACTCAATATTTCAAATTTTGTTTATTCTTAACCGCTTCATCCAATTACGACAGTTTAAAATTGTCTAATAACAGTTTTTTGAAAAATCAGATGCATATCTTCAATGTAGATAGTAAATGGGATAAATTGTTTTCTGACGAATTATTTCCTATATCCTACAGTTTTCCCGGAAAAAAGTTCGTAATCGAGAATTCTCATTTTTCGAAATTTTCAATTTTCGTTCACGTTTTATCGATTACCGGGTGATCCAAAGAATATGTATGACGAAGGTTAAAGTTTTCTTCAGGTAAGTCATAACCAGAACCAATTTTTCATTCTTCTGAAAACTCGATATTTCAAATTTTGTTTATTCTTATTCGCTTCATCCAATTACGACAGTTTAAAATTGTCTAATAACAGTTTTTTGAATAATCAGATGTATATCTTCAATGTATGTAGTAAATGGGATAAATTGTTTTCTGACGATTTAATTTCTATATATTACATTTTACCCGGAAAAAAGTTCGTAATCAAGAATTCACATTTTTCGAAATTTTCAATATTCGTTCACGTTTTATCGATTACCGGGTGATCCAACGAAAATGTATGACGAAGGTTAAAGTTTTCTTCAGGTAAGTCATAACCAGACCCTATTTTTCATTCTTCTGAAAACTCAATATTTAAAATTTTGTTTATTCTTAACCTTTTCATCCAATTACGACAGTTTAAAATTGTCTAATAACAGTTTTTTGAAAAATCAGATTCTTATCTTCAATGTAGATATTAAAAGGGATAAATTGTTTTCTGACGAATTATTTCCTATATCCTACAGTTTTCCCGGAAAAAAAGTTCGTAATCCAGAATTCTCATTTTTCGAAATTTTTAATTTTCGTTCACGTTTTATCGATCACCCGGTGATCAAACGAAAACTTATGACTGAAGTTAAAGTTTTCCGGAAAACAGTTTGTAATCGAGAATTCTCATTTTTCGAAATTTTCAATTATCGTTTACGTTTTATCGATCACCCGGTGTTTAAACAAAAATTTTTGACCGAGGTTAATATTTTCTACAGTTAATCTGAAACAGAAACAGCTTTTAATTTATCTGAAAACTCAATATTTCAAATTTTGTTTATTCTTAACCGCTTCATCCAATTACGACAGTTTAAAATTGTCTAATAACAGTTTTTTGAAAAATCAGATGTATATCTTCAATGTAGATAGTAAAGGGGATAAATTGTTTTCTGACGATTTATTTTCTATATATTAAATTTTTCCCGGAAAAAGTTGTAATCGAGAATTCTCATTTTTCGAAATTTTCAATTATCGTTTACGTTTTATCGATCACCCGGTGTTTAAACAAAAATTTTTGACCGAGGTTAATATTTTCTACAGTTAATCTGAACCAGAAACAGCTTTTGATTTTTCTGAAAACTTAAAATTTCAAATTTTGTTTATTCTTAACCGCTTCATCCAATTACGACAGTTTAAAATTGTCTAATAACTGTTTTTTGAATAATCAGATGCATATCTTAAATGTATGTAGTAAATGGGATAAATTGTTTTCTGACGAATTATTTCCTATATCCTACAGTTTTCCCGGAAAAAAAGTTCGTAATCCAGAATTCTCATTTTTCGAAATTTTCAATTTTCGTTCACGTTTTATCGATCACCCGGTGATCAAACGAAAACTTACGACTGAAGTTAAAGTTTTCCCGGAAAACAGTTTGTAATCAAGAATTCTCATTTTTCGAAATTTTCAATTTTCGTTCACGTTTTATCGATCACCCGGTGATCAAACGAAAACTTACGACTGAAGTTAAAGTTTTCCCGGAAAACAGTTTGTAATCAAGAATTCTCATTTTTCGAAATTTTCAATTTTCGTTCACGTTTTATTGATTACCCGGTGATCCAACGAATGTTTATGACCGAGGTTAATATTTTCTACAGTTAATCTGAAACAGAAACAGCTTTTAACTTATCTGAAAACTCAATATTTCAAATTTTCTTTATTCTTAACCGCTTCATCCAATTACGACAGTTTAAAATTGTCTAATAACAGTTTTTTGAAAAATCAGATGCATATCTTCAATGTAGATAGTAAAGGGGATAAATTGTTTTCTGACGATTTATTTTCTATATATTAAATTTTTCCCGGAAAATGTTTGTAATCGAGAATTCTCATTTTTCGAAATTATCAATTTTCGTTCACGTTTTATCGATTACCCGGTGATCAAACGAAAACTTATGACTGAAGTTAAAGTTTTCCCGGAAAACAGTTTGTAATCGAGAATTCTCATTTTTCGAAATTTTCAATTTTCGTTCACGTTTTATCGATCACCCGGTGATCAAACGAAAACTTACGACTGAAGTTAAAGTTTTCCCGGAAAACAGTTTGTAATCAAGAATTCTCATTTTTCGAAATTTTCAATTTTCGTTCACGTTTTATCGATCACCCGGTGATCAAACGAAAACTTACGACTGAAGTTAAAGTTTTCTCGGAAAACAGTTTGTAATCAAGAATTCTCATTTTTCGAAATTTTCAATTTTCGTTCACGTTTTATCGATTACCCGGTGATCAAACGAAAACTTAAGACTGAAGTTAAAGTTTTCCGGAAAACAGTTTGTAATCGAGAATTCTCATTTTTCGAAATTTTCAATTATCGTTTACGTTTTATCGATCACCCGGTGTTTAAACAAAAATTTTTGACCGAGGTTAATATTTTCTACAGTTAATCTGAAACAGAAACAGCTTTTAATTTATCTGAAAACTCAATATTTCAAATTTTGTTTATTCTTAACCGCTTCATCCAATTACGACAGTTTAAAATTGTCTAATAACAGTTTTTTGAAAAATCAGATGCATATCTTCAATGTAGATAGTAAATGGGATAAATTGTTTTCTGACGAATTATTTCCTATATCCTACAGTTTTCCCGGAAAAAAGTTCGTAATCGAGAATTCTCATTTTTCGAAATTTTCAATTTTCGTTCACGTTTTATCGATTACCGGGTGATCCAAAGAATATGTATGACGAAGGTTAAAGTTTTCTTCAGGTAAGTCATAACCAGAACCAATTTTTCATTCTTCTGAAAACTCGATATTTCAAATTTTGTTTATTCTTAACCGCTTCATCCAATTACGACAGTTTAAAATTGTCTAATAACAGTTTTTTGAATAATCAGATGCATTTCTTCAATGTATGTAGTAAATGGGATAAATTGTTTTCTGACGATTTAATTTCTATATATTACATTTTACCCGGAAAAAAGTTCGTAATCAAGAATTCACATTTTTCGAAATTTTCAATATTCGTTCACGTTTTATCGATTACCGGGTGATCCAACGAAAATGTATGACGAAGGTTAAAGTTTTCTTCAGGTAAGTCATAACCAGAACCTATTTTTCATTCTTCTGAAAACTCAATATTTAAAATTTTGTTTATTCTTAACCTTTTCATCCAATTACGACAGTTTAAAATTGTCTAATAACAGTTTTTTGAAAAATCAGATTCTTATCTTCAATGTAGATATTGAAAGGGATAAATTGTTTTCTGACGAATTATTTCCTATATCCTACAGTTTTCCCGGAAAAAAAGTTCGTAATCCAGAATTCTCATTTTACGAAATTTTCAATTTTCGTTCACGTTTTATCGATCACCCGGTGTTCAAACAAAAATTTTTGACAGTGTTTATAGTTTTCTACAGTTAATCTGAACCAGAAACAGCTTTTAATTTATCTGAAAACTCAATATTTCAAATTTTGTTTATTCTTAACCGCTTCATCCAATTACGACAGTTTAAAATTGTCTAATAACAGTTTTTTGAATAATCAGATGCATATCTTCAAAGTATGTAGTAAATGGGATAAATTGTTTTCTGACGAATTATTTCCTATATCCTACACTTTTCCCGGAAAAAAAGTTCGTAATCCAGAATTCTCATTTTTCGAAATTTTCAATTTTCGTTCACGTTTTATCGATCACCCGGTGATCAAACGAAAACTTACGACTGAAGTTAAAGTTTTCCCGGAAAACAGTTTGTAATCGAGAATTCTCATTTTTCGAAATTTTCAACTTTCGTTCACGTTTTATTGAGTACCCGGTGATCAAACGAAAACTTATGACTGAAGTTAAAGTTTTCCCGGAAAACAGTTTGTAATCGAGAATTCTCATTTTTCGAAATTTTCAATTTTCGTTCACGTTTTATTGATTACCCGGTGATCCAACGAAAGTTTATGACCGAGGTTAATATTTTCTACAGTTAATCTGAAACAGAAACAGCTTTTAATTTATCTGAAAACTCAATATTTCAAATTTTGTTTATTCTTAACCGCTTCATCCAATTACGACAGTTTAAAATTGTCTAATAACAGTTTTTTGAAAAATCAGATGCATATCTTCAATGTAGATAGTAAAGGGGATAAATTGTTTTCTGACGATTTATTTTCTATATATTAAATTTTTCCCGGAAAAAGTTCGTAATCGAGAATTCTCATTTTTCGAAATTTTCAATATTCGTTCACGTTTTATCGATCACCAGTGTTCATACAAAAATTTTTGACAGTGTTTATAGTTTTCTACAGTTAATCTGAACCAGAAACAGCTTTTGATTTTTCTGAAAACTTAAAATTTCAAATTTTGTTTATTCTTAACCGCTTCATCCAATTACGAAAGTTTAAAATTGTCTAATAACAGTTTTTTGAAAAATCAGATGCATATCTTCAATGTAGATAGTAAAGGGGATAAATTGTTTTCTGACGATTTATTTTCTATATATTACATTTTTCCCGGAAAAAGTTCGTAATCGAGAATTCTCATTTTTCGAAATTATCAATTTTCGTTCACGTTTTATCGATTACCCGGTGATCAAACGAAAACTTATGACTGAAGTTAAAGTTTTCCCGGAAAACAGTTTGTAATCGAGAATTCTCATTTTTCGAAATTTTCAATTTTCGTTCACGTTTTATTGATTACCCGGTGATCCAACGAAAGTTTATGACCGAGGTTAATATTTTCTACAGTTAATCTGAAACAGAAACAGCTTTTAACTTATCTGAAAACTCAATATTTCAAATTTTCTTTATTCTTAACCGCTTCATCCAATTACGACAGTTTAAAATTGTCTAATAACAGTTTTTTGAAAAATCAGATGCATATCTTCAATGTAGATAGTAAAGGGGATAAATTGTTTTCTGACGATTTATTTTCTATATATTAAATTTTTCCCGGAAAATGTTCGTAATCGAGAATTCTCATTTTTCGAAATTATCAATTTTCGTTCACGTTTTATCGATTACCCGGTGATCAAACGAAAACTTATGACTGAAGTTAAAGTTTTCCCGGAAAACAGTTTGTAATCGAGAATTCTCATTTTTCGAAATTTTCAATTTTCGTTCACGTTTTATCGATCACCCGGTGATCAAACGAAAACTTACGACTGAAGTTAAAGTTTTCCCGGAAAACAGTTTGTAATCAAGAATTCTCATTTTTCGAAATTTTCAATTTTCGTTCACGTTTTATCGATCACCCGGTGATCAAACGAAAACTTACGACTGAAGTTAAAGTTTTCTCGGAAAACAGTTTGTAATCAAGAATTCTCATTTTTCGAAATTTTCAATTTTCGTTCACGTTTTATCGATCACCCGGTGTTTAAACAAAAATTTTTGACCGAGGTTAATATTTTCTACAGTTAATCTGAAACAGAAACAGCTTTTAATTTATCTGAAAACTCAATATTTCAAATTTTGTTTATTCTTAACCGCTTCATCCAATTACGACAGTTTAAAATTGTCTAATAACAGTTTTTTGAAAAATCAGATGCATATCTTCAATGTAGATAGTAAATGGGATAAATTGTTTTCTGACGAATTATTTCCTATATCCTACAGTTTTCCCGGAAAAAAGTTCGTAATCGAGAATTCTCATTTTTCGAAATTTTCAATTTTCGTTCACGTTTTATCGATTACCGGGTGATCCAAAGAATATGTATGACGAAGGTTAAAGTTTTCTTCAGGTAAGTCATAACCAGAACCAATTTTTCATTCTTCTGAAAACTCGATATTTCAAATTTTGTTTATTCTTATTCGCTTCATCCAATTACGACAGTTTAAAATTGTCTAATAACAGTTTTTTGAATAATCAGATGTATATCTTCAATGTATGTAGTAAATGGGATAAATTGTTTTCTGACGATTTAATTTCTATATATTACATTTTACCCGGGAAAAAGTTCGTAATCAAGAATTCACATTTTTCGAAATTTTCAATATTCGTTCACGTTTTATCGATTACCGGGTGATCCAACGAAAATGTATGACGAAGGTTAAAGTTTTCTTCAGGTAAGTCATAACCAGACCCTATTTTTCATTCTTCTGAAAACTCAATATTTAAAATTTTGTTTATTCTTAACCTTTTCATCCAATTACGACAGTTTAAAATTGTCTAATAACAGTTTTTTGAAAAATCAGATTCTTATCTTCAATGTAGATATTAAAAGGGATAAATTGTTTTCTGACGAATTATTTCCTATATCCTACAGTTTTCCCGGAAAAAAAGTTCGTAATCCAGAATTCTCATTTTTCGAAATTTTTAATTTTCGTTCACGTTTTATCGATCACCCGGTGATCAAACGAAAACTTATGACTGAAGTTAAAGTTTTCCGGAAAACAGTTTGTAATCGAGAATTCTCATTTTTCGAAATTTTCAATTATCGTTTACGTTTTATCGATCACCCGGTGTTTAAACAAAAATTTTTGACCGAGGTTAATATTTTCTACAGTTAATCTGAAACAGAAACAGCTTTTAATTTATCTGAAAACTCAATATTTCAAATTTTGTTTATTCTTAACCGCTTCATCCAATTACGACAGTTTAAAATTGTCTAATAACAGTTTTTTGAAAAATCAGATGTATATCTTCAATGTAGATAGTAAAGGGGATAAATTGTTTTCTGACGATTTATTTTCTATATATTAAATTTTTCCCGGAAAAAGTTGTAATCGAGAATTCTCATTTTTCGAAATTTTCAATATTCGTTCACGTTTTATCGATCACCAGTGTTCATACAAAAATTTTTGACAGTGTTTATAGTTTTCTACAGTTAATCTGAACCAGAAACAGCTTTTGATTTTTCTGAAAACTTAAAATTTCAAATTTTGTTTATTCTTAACCGCTTCATCCAATTACGACAGTTTAAAATTGTCTAATAACTGTTTTTTGAATAATCAGATGCATATCTTAAATGTATGTAGTAAATGGGATAAATTGTTTTCTGACGAATTATTTCCTATATCCTACAGTTTTCCCGGAAAAAAAGTTCGTAATCCAGAATTCTCATTTTTCGAAATTTTCAATTTTCGTTCACGTTTTATCGATCACCCGGTGATCAAACGAAAACTTACGACTGAAGTTAAAGTTTTCCCGGAAAACAGTTTGTAATCAAGAATTCTCATTTTTCGAAATTTTCAATTTTCGTTCACGTTTTATCGATCACCCGGTGATCAAACGAAAACTTACGACTGAAGTTAAAGTTTTCCCGGAAAACAGTTTGTAATCAAGAATTCTCATTTTTCGAAATTTTCAATTTTCGTTCACGTTTTATTGATTACCCGGTGATCCAACGAATGTTTATGACCGAGGTTAATATTTTCTACAGTTAATCTGAAACAGAAACAGCTTTTAACTTATCTGAAAACTCAATATTTCAAATTTTCTTTATTCTTAACCGCTTCATCCAATTACGACAGTTTAAAATTGTCTAATAACAGTTTTTTGAAAAATCAGATGCATATCTTCAATGTAGATAGTAAAGGGGATAAATTGTTTTCTGACGATTTATTTTCTATATATTAAATTTTTCCCGGAAAATGTTCGTAATCGAGAATTCTCATTTTTCGAAATTATCAATTTTCGTTCACGTTTTATCGATTACCCGGTGATCAAACGAAAACTTATGACTGAAGTTAAAGTTTTCCCGGAAAACAGTTTGTAATCGAGAATTCTCATTTTTCGAAATTTTCAATTTTCGTTCACGTTTTATCGATCACCCGGTGATCAAACGAAAACTTACGACTGAAGTTAAAGTTTTCCCGGAAAACAGTTTGTAATCAAGAATTCTCATTTTTCGAAATTTTCAATTTTCGTTCACGTTTTATCGATCACCCGGTGATCAAACGAAAACTTACGACTGAAGTTAAAGTTTTCTCGGAAAACAGTTTGTAATCAAGAATTCTCATTTTTCGAAATTTTCAATTTTCGTTCACGTTTTATCGATTACCCGGTGATCAAACGAAAACTTAAGACTGAAGTTAAAGTTTTCCGGAAAACAGTTTGTAATCGAGAATTCTCATTTTTCGAAATTTTCAATTATCGTTTACGTTTTATCGATCACCCGGTGTTTAAACAAAAATTTTTGACCGAGGTTAATATTTTCTACAGTTAATCTGAAACAGAAACAGCTTTTAATTTATCTGAAAACTCAATATTTCAAATTTTGTTTATTCTTAACCGCTTCATCCAATTACGACAGTTTAAAATTGTCTAATAACAGTTTTTTGAAAAATCAGATGCATATCTTCAATGTAGATAGTAAATGGGATAAATTGTTTTCTGACGAATTATTTCCTATATCCTACAGTTTTCCCGGAAAAAAGTTCGTAATCGAGAATTCTCATTTTTCGAAATTTTCAATTTTCGTTCACGTTTTATCGATTACCGGGTGATCCAAAGAATATGTATGACGAAGGTTAAAGTTTTCTTCAGGTAAGTCATAACCAGAACCAATTTTTCATTCTTCTGAAAACTCGATATTTCAAATTTTGTTTATTCTTATTCGCTTCATCCAATTACGACAGTTTAAAATTGTCTAATAACAGTTTTTTGAATAATCAGATGTATATCTTCAATGTATGTAGTAAATGGGATAAATTGTTTTCTGACGATTTAATTTCTATATATTACATTTTACCCGGAAAAAAGTTCGTAATCAAGAATTCACATTTTTCGAAATTTTCAATATTCGTTCACGTTTTATCGATTACCGGGTGATCCAACGAAAATGTATGACGAAGGTTAAAGTTTTCTTCAGGTAAGTCATAACCAGACCCTATTTTTCATTCTTCTGAAAACTCAATATTTAAAATTTTGTTTATTCTTAACCTTTTCATCCAATTACGACAGTTTAAAATTGTCTAATAACAGTTTTTTGAAAAATCAGATTCTTATCTTCAATGTAGATATTAAAAGGGATAAATTGTTTTCTGACGAATTATTTCCTATATCCTACAGTTTTCCCGGAAAAAAAGTTCGTAATCCAGAATTCTCATTTTTCGAAATTTTTAATTTTCGTTCACGTTTTATCGATCACCCGGTGATCAAACGAAAACTTATGACTGAAGTTAAAGTTTTCCGGAAAACAGTTTGTAATCGAGAATTCTCATTTTTCGAAATTTTCAATTATCGTTTACGTTTTATCGATCACCCGGTGTTTAAACAAAAATTTTTGACCGAGGTTAATATTTTCTACAGTTAATCTGAAACAGAAACAGCTTTTAATTTATCTGAAAACTCAATATTTCAAATTTTGTTTATTCTTAACCGCTTCATCCAATTACGACAGTTTAAAATTGTCTAATAACAGTTTTTTGAAAAATCAGATGTATATCTTCAATGTAGATAGTAAAGGGGATAAATTGTTTTCTGACGATTTATTTTCTATATATTAAATTTTTCCCGGAAAAAGTTGTAATCGAGAATTCTCATTTTTCGAAATTTTCAATATTCGTTCACGTTTTATCGATCACCAGTGTTCATACAAAAATTTTTGACAGTGTTTATAGTTTTCTACAGTTAATCTGAACCAGAAACAGCTTTTGATTTTTCTGAAAACTTAAAATTTCAAATTTTGTTTATTCTTAACCGCTTCATCCAATTACGACAGTTTAAAATTGTCTAATAACTGTTTTTTGAATAATCAGATGTATATCTTCAATGTAGATAGTAAAGGGGATAAATTGTTTTCTGACGATTTATTTTCTATATATTAAATTTTTCCCGGAAAATGTTCGTAATCGAGAATTCTCATTTTTCGAAATTATCAATTTTCGTTCACGTTTTATCGATTACCCGGTGATCAAACGAAAACTTATGACTGAAGTTAAAGTTTTCCCGGAAAACAGTTTGTAATCGAGAATTCTCATTTTTCGAAATTTTCAATTTTCGTTCACGTTTTATCGATCACCCGGTGATCCAACGAAAGTTTATGACCGAGGTTAATATTTTCTACAGTTAATCTGAAACAGAAATAGCTTTTAATTTATCTGAAAACTCAATATTTCAAATTTTGTTTATTCTTAACCGCCTCATCCAATTACGACAGTTTAAAATTGTCTAATAACAGTTTTTTGAATAATCAGATGCATATCTTCAATGTAGATAGTAAAGGGGATAAATTGTTTTCTGACGATTTATTTTCTATATATTAAATTTTTCCCGGAAAATGTTCGTAATCGAGAATTCTCATTTTTCGAAATTATCAATTTTCGTTCACGTTTTATCGATTACCCGGTGATCAAACGAAAACTTATGACTGAAGTTAAAGTTTTCCCGGAAAACAGTTTGTAATCGAGAATTCTCATTTTTCGAAATTTTCAATTTTCGTTCACGTTTTATCGATCACCCGGTGATCCAACGAAAGTTTATGACCGAGGTTAATATTTTCTACAGTTAATCTGAAACAGAAATAGCTTTTAATTTATCTGAAAACTCAATATTTCAAATTTTGTTTATTCTTAACCGCCTCATCCAATTACGACAGTTTAAAATTGTCTAATAACAGTTTTTTGAAAAATCAGATGCATATCTTCAATGTAGATAGTAAAGGGGATAAATTGTTTTCTGACGATTTATTTTCTATATATTAAATTTTTCCCAGAAAATGTTCGTAATCGAGAATTCTCATTTTTCGAAATTATCAATTTTCGTTCACGTTTTATCGATCACCCGGTGATCAAACGAAAACTTACGACTGAAGTTAAAGTTTTCCCGGAAAACAGTTTGTAATCAAGAATTCTCATTTTTCGAAATTTTCAATTTTCGTTCACGTTTTATTGATTACCCGGTGATCCAACGAATGTTTATGACCGAGGTTAATATTTTCTACAGTTAATCTGAAACAGAAACAGCTTTTAACTTATCTGAAAACTCAATATTTCAAATTTTCTTTATTCGTAACCGCTTCATCCAATTACGACAGTTTAAAATTGTCTAATAACAGTTTTTTGAAAAATCAGATGCATATCTTCAATGTAGATAGTAAAGGGGATAAATTGTTTTCTGACGATTTATTTTCTATATATTACATTTTACCCGGAAAAAAAGTTCGTAATCAAGAATTCACATTTTTCGAAATTTTCAATATTCGTTCACGTTTTATCGATTACCGGGTGATCCAACGAAAATGTATGACGAAGGTTAAAGTTTTCTTCAGGTAAGTCATAACCAGACCCTATTTTTCATTCTTCTGAAAACTCAATATTTAAAATTTTGTTTATTCTTAACCTTTTCATCCAATTACGACAGTTTAAAATTGTCTAATAACAGTTTTTTGAAAAATCAGATTCTTATCTTCAATGTAGATATTAAAAGCGATAAATTGTTTTCTGACGAATTATTTCCTATATCCTACAGTTTTCCCGGAAAAAAAGTTCGTAATCCAGAATTCTCATTTTTCGAAATTTTCAATTTTCGTTCACGTTTTATCGATCACTCGGTGATCAAACGAAAACTTATGACTGAAGTTAAAGTTTTCCGGAAAACAGTTTGTAATCAAGAATTCTCATTTTTCGAAATTTTCAATTATCGTTTACGTTTTATCGATCACCCGGTGTTTAAACAAAAATTTTTGACCGAGGTTAATATTTTCTACAGTTAATCTGAAACAGAAACAGCTTTTAATTTATCTGAAAACTCAATATTTCAAATTTTGTTTATTCTTAACCGCTTCATCCAATTACGACAGTTTAAAATTGTCTAATAACAGTTTTTTGAAAAATCAGATGTATATCTTCAATGTAGATAGTAAAGGGGATAAATTGTTTTCTGACGATTTATTTTCTATATATTAAATTTTTCCCGGAAAAAGTTGTAATCGAGAATTCTCATTTTTCGAAATTTTCAATATTCGTTCACGTTTTATCGATCACCAGTGTTCATACAAAAATTTTTGACAGTGTTTATAGTTTTCTACAGTTAATCTGAACCAGAAACAGCTTTTGATTTTTCTGAAAACTTAAAATTTCAAATTTTGTTTATTCTTAACCGCTTCATCCAATTACGAAAGTTTAAAATTGTCTAATAACAGTTTTTTGAAAAATCAGATGCATATCTTCAATGTAGATAGTAAAGGGGATAAATTGTTTTCTGACGATTTATTTTCTATATATTACATTTTTCCCGGAAAAAGTTCGTAATCCAGAATTCTCATTTTTCGAAATTTTCAATTTTCGTTCACGTTTCATCGATCACCCGGTGATCAAACGAAAACTTACGACTGAAGTTAAAGTTATCCCGGAAAACAGTTTGTAATCGAGAATTCTCATTTTTTGAAATTTTCAATTTTCGTTCACGTTTTATTGATTACCCGGTGATCCAACGAAAGTTTATGACCGAGGTTAATATTTTCTACAGTTAATCTGAAACAGAAATAGCTTTTAATTTATCTGAAAACTCAATATTTCAAATTTTGTTTATTCTTAACCGCCTCATCCAATTACGACAGTTTAAAATTGTCTAATAACAGTTTTTTGAAAAATCAGATGCATATCTTCAATGTAGATAGTAAAGGGGATAAATTGTTTTCTGACGATTTATTTTCTATATATTAAATTTTTCCCGGAAAATGTTCGTAATCGAGAATTCTCATTTTTCGAAATTATCAATTTTCGTTCACGTTTTATCGATTACCCGGTGATCAAACGAAAACTTATGACTGAAGTTAAAGTTTTCCCGGAAAACAGTTTGTAATCGAGAATTCTCATTTTTCGAAATTTTCAATTTTCGTTCACGTTTTATCGATCACCCGGTGATCCAACGAAAGTTTATGACCGAGGTTAATATTTTCTACAGTTAATCTGAAACAGAAATAGCTTTTAATTTATCTGAAAACTCAATATTTCAAATTTTGTTTATTCTTAACCGCCTCATCCAATTACGACAGTTTAAAATTGTCTAATAACAGTTTTTTGAATAATCAGATGCATATCTTCAATGTAGATAGTAAAGGGGATAAATTGTTTTCTGACGATTTATTTTCTATATATTAAATTTTTCCCGGAAAATGTTCGTAATCGAGAATTCTCATTTTTCGAAATTATCAATTTTCGTTCACGTTTTATCGATTACCCGGTGATCAAACGAAAACTTATGACTGAAGTTAAAGTTTTCCCGGAAAACAGTTTGTAATCGAGAATTCTCATTTTTCGAAATTTTCAATTTTCGTTCACGTTTTATCGATCACCCGGTGATCCAACGAAAGTTTATGACCGAGGTTAATATTTTCTACAGTTAATCTGAAACAGAAATAGCTTTTAATTTATCTGAAAACTCAATATTTCAAATTTTGTTTATTCTTAACCGCCTCATCCAATTACGACAGTTTAAAATTGTCTAATAACAGTTTTTTGAAAAATCAGATGCATATCTTCAATGTAGATAGTAAAGGGGATAAATTGTTTTCTGACGATTTATTTTCTATATATTAAATTTTTCCCAGAAAATGTTCGTAATCGAGAATTCTCATTTTTCGAAATTATCAATTTTCGTTCACGTTTTATCGATCACCCGGTGATCAAACGAAAACTTACGACTGAAGTTAAAGTTTTCCCGGAAAACAGTTTGTAATCAAGAATTCTCATTTTTCGAAATTTTCAATTTTCGTTCACGTTTTATTGATTACCCGGTGATCCAACGAATGTTTATGACCGAGGTTAATATTTTCTACAGTTAATCTGAAACAGAAACAGCTTTTAACTTATCTGAAAACTCAATATTTCAAATTTTCTTTATTCGTAACCGCTTCATCCAATTACGACAGTTTAAAATTGTCTAATAACAGTTTTTTGAAAAATCAGATGCATATCTTCAATGTAGATAGTAAAGGGGATAAATTGTTTTCTGACGATTTATTTTCTATATATTACATTTTACCCGGAAAAAAAGTTCGTAATCAAGAATTCACATTTTTCGAAATTTTCAATATTCGTTCACGTTTTATCGATTACCGGGTGATCCAACGAAAATGTATGACGAAGGTTAAAGTTTTCTTCAGGTAAGTCATAACCAGACCCTATTTTTCATTCTTCTGAAAACTCAATATTTAAAATTTTGTTTATTCTTAACCTTTTCATCCAATTACGACAGTTTAAAATTGTCTAATAACAGTTTTTTGAAAAATCAGATTCTTATCTTCAATGTAGATATTAAAAGGGATAAATTGTTTTCTGACGAATTATTTCCTATATCCTACAGTTTTCCCGGAAAAAAAGTTCGTAATCCAGAATTCTCATTTTTCGAAATTTTCAATTTTCGTTCACGTTTTATCGATCACCCGGTGATCAAACGAAAACTTATGACTGAAGTTAAAGTTTTCCGGAAAACAGTTTGTAATCGAGAATTCTCATTTTTCGAAATTTTCAATTATCGTTTACGTTTTATCGATCACCCGGTGTTTAAACAAAAATTTTTGACCGAGGTTAATATTTTCTACAGTTAATCTGAAACAGAAACAGCTTTTAATTTATCTGAAAACTCAATATTTCAAATTTTGTTTATTCTTAACCGCTTCATCCAATTACGACAGTTTAAAATTGTCTAATAACAGTTTTTTGAAAAATCAGATGTATATCTTCAATGTAGATAGTAAAGGGGATAAATTGTTTTCTGACGATTTATTTTCTATATATTAAATTTTTCCCGGAAAAAGTTGTAATCGAGAATTCTCATTTTTCGAAATTTTCAATATTCGTTCACGTTTTATCGATCACCAGTGTTCATACAAAAATTTTTGACAGTGTTTATAGTTTTCTACAGTTAATCTGAACCAGAAACAGCTTTTGATTTTTCTGAAAACTTAAAATTTCAAATTTTGTTTATTCTTAACCGCTTCATCCAATTACGAAAGTTTAAAATTGTCTAATAACAGTTTTTTGAAAAATCAGATGCATATCTTCAATGTAGATAGTAAAGGGGATAAATTGTTTTCTGACGATTTATTTTCTATATATTACATTTTTCCCGAAAAAAGTTCGTAATCCAGAATTCTCATTTTTCGAAATTTTCAATTTTCGTTCACGTTTCATCGAGCACCCGGTGATCAAACGAAAACTTACGACTGAAGTTAAAGTTATCCCGGAAAACAGTTTGTAATCGAGAATTCTCATTTTTTGAAATTTTCAATTTTCGTTCACGTTTTATTGATTACCCGGTGATCCAACGAAAGTTTATGACCGAGGTTAATATTTTCTACAGATAATCTGAAACAGAAACAGCTTTTAACTTATCTGAAAACTCAATATTTCAAATTTTCTTTATTCTTAACCGCTTCATCCAATTACGACAGTTTAAAATTGTCTAATAACAGTTTTTTGAAAAATCAGATGCATATCTTCAATGTAGATAGTAAAGGGGATAAATTGTTTTCTGACGATTTATTTTCTATATATTAAATTTTTCCCGGAAAATGTTCGTAATCGAGAATTCTCATTTTTCGAAATTATCAATTTTCGTTCACGTTTTATCGATTACCCGGTGATCAAACGAAAACTTATGACTGAAGTTAAAGTTTTCCCGGAAAACAGTTTGTAATCGAGAATTCTCATTTTTCGAAATTTTCAATTTTCGTTCACGTTTTATCGATCACCCGGTGATCCAACGAAAGTTTATGACCGAGGTTAATATTTTCTACAGTTAATCTGAAACAGAAATAGCTTTTAATTTATCTGAAAACTCAATATTTCAAATTTTGTTTATTCTTAACCGCCTCATCCAATTACGACAGTTTAAAATTGTCTAATAACAGTTTTTTGAATAATCAGATGCATATCTTAAATGTATGTAGTAAATGGGATAAATTGTTTTCTGACGAATTATTTCCTATATCCTACAGTTTTCCCGGAAAAAAAGTTCGTAATCCAGAATTCTCATTTTTCGAATTTTTCAAATTTCGTTCACGTTTTATCGATCACCCGGTGATCAAACGAAAACTTACGACTGAAGTTAAAGTTTTCCCGGAAAACAGTTTGTAATCAAGAATTCTCATTTTTCGAAATTTTCAATTTTCGTTCACGTTTTATTGATTACCCGGTGATCCAACGAATGTTTATGACCGAGGTTAATATTTTCTACAGTTAATCTGAAACAGAAACAGCTTTTAACTTATCTGAAAACTCAATATTTCAAATTTTCTTTATTCTTAACCGCTTCATCCAATTACGACAGTTTAAAATTGTCTAATAACAGTTTTTTGAAAAATCAGATGCATATCTTCAATGTAGATAGTAAAGGGGATAAATTGTTTTCTGACGATTTATTTTCTATATATTAAATTTTTCCCGGAAAATGTTCGTAATCGAGAATTCTCATTTTTCAAAATTTTCAATTTTCGTTCACGTTTTATCGATCACCCGGTGATCAAACGAAAACTTACGACTGAAGTTAAAGTTTTCTCGGAAAACAGTTTGTAATCAAGAATTCTCATTTTTCGAAATTTTCAATTTTCGTTCACGTTTTATCGATTACCCGGTGATCAAACGAAAACTTAAGACTGAAGTTAAAGTTTTCCGGAAAACAGTTTGTAATCGAGAATTCTCAGTTTTCGAAATTTTCAATCTTCGTTCACGTTTTATCGATCACCCGGTTTTCAAACAAAAATTTTTGACAGTGTTTATAGTTTTCTACAGTTAATCTGAACCAGAAACAACTTTTGATTTATCTGAAAACTTAAAATTTCAAATTTTGTTTATTCTTAACCGCTTCATCCAATTACGACAGTTTAAAATTGTCTAATAACAGTTTTTTGAAAAATCAGATGTATATCTTCAATGTAGATAGTAAAGGGGATAAATTGTTTTCTGACGATTTATTTTCTATATATTACATTTTTCCCGGAAAAAGTTCGTAATCCAGAATTCTCATTTTTCGAAATTTTCAATTTTCGTTCACGTTTCATCGATCACCCGGTGATCAAACGAAAACTTACGACTGAAGTTAAAGTTATCCCGGAAAACAGTTTGTAATCGAGAATTCTCATTTTTCGAAATTTTCAAATTTCGTTCACGTTTTATTGATTACCCGGTGATCCAACGAAAGTTTATGACCGAGGTTAATATTTTCTACAGTTAATCTGAAACAGAAATAGCTTTTAATTTATCTGAAAACTCAATATTTCAAATTTTGTTTATTCTTAACCGCCTCATCCAATTACGACAGTTTAAAATTGTCTAATAACAGTTTTTTGAAAAATCAGATGCATATCTTCAATGTATGTAGTAAATGGGATAAATTGTTTTCTGACGAATTATTTCCTATATCCTACAGTTTTCCCGGAAAAAAAGTTCGTAATCCAGAATTCTCATTATTCGAAATTTTCAATTTTCGTTCACGTTTTATCGATCACCCGGTGATCAAACGAAAACTTACGACTGAAGTTAAAGTTTTCCCGGAAAACAGTTTGTAATCAAGAATTCTCATTTTTCGAAATTTTCAATTTTCGTTCACGTTTTATCGATCACCCGGTGATCAAACGAAAACTTACGACTGAGGTTAAAGTTATCCCGGAAAACAGTTTGTAATCGAGAATTCTCATTTTTCGAAATTTTCAATTATCGTTTACGTTTTATCGATCACCCGGTGTTTAAACAAAAATTTTTGACCGAAGTTAATATTTTCTACAGTTAATCTGAAACAGAAACAGCTTTTAATTTATCTGAAAACTCAATATTTCAAATTTTGTTTATTCTTAACCGCCTCATCCAATTACGACAGTTTAAAATTGTCTAATAACAGTTTTTTGAATAATCAGATGCATATCTTCAATGTATGTAGTAAATGGGATAAATTGTTTTCTGACGATTTAATTTCTATATATTACATTTTACCCGGAAAAAAGTTCGTAATCAAGAATTCACATTTTTCGAAATTTTCAATATTCGTTCACGTTTTATCGATTACCGGGTGATCCAACGAAAATGTATGACGAAGGTTAAAGTTTTCTTCAGGTAAGTCATAACCAGAACCTATTTTTCATTCTTCTGAAAACTCAATATTTAAAATTTTGTTTATTCTTAACCTTTTCATCCAATTACGACAGTTTAAAATTGTCTAATAACAGTTTTTTGAAAATTCAGATTCTTATCTTCAATGTAGATATTGAAAGGGATAAATTGTTTTCTGACGAATTATATCCTATATCCTACAGTTTTCCCGGAAAAAAAGTTCGTAATCCAGAATTCTCATTTTTCGAAATTTTCAATTTTCGTTCACGTTTTATCGATCACCCGGTGTTCAAACAAAAATTTTTGACAGTGTTTATAGTTTTCTACAGTTAATCTGAACCAGAAACAACTTTTGATTTATCTGAAAACTTAAAATTTCAAATTTTGTTTATTCTTAACCGCTTCATCCAATTACGACAGTTTAAAATTGTCTAATAACAGTTTTTTGAATAATCAGATGCATATCTTCAATGTATGTAGTAAATGGGATAAATTGTTTTCTGACGATTTAATTTCTATATATTACATTTTACCCGGAAAAAAGTTCGTAATCAAGAATTCACATTTTTCGAAATTTTCAATATTCGTTCACGTTTTATCGATTACCGGGTGATCCAACGAAAATGTATGACGAAGGTTAAAGTTTTCTTCAGGTAAGTCATAACCAGAACCTATTTTTCATTCTTCTGAAAACTCAATATTTAAAATTTTGTTTATTCTTAACCTTTTCATCCAATTACGACATTTTAAAATTGTCTAATAACAGTTTTTTGAAAAATCAGATTCTTATCTTCAATGTAGATATTGAAAGGGATAAATTGTTTTCTGACGAATTATTTCCTATATCCTACAGTTTTCCCGGAAAAAAAGTTCGTAATCCAGAATTCTCATTTTTCGAAATTTTCAATTTTCGTTCACGTTTTATCGATCACCCGATGTTCAAACAAAAATTTTTGACAGTGTTTATAGTTTTCTACAGTTAATCTGAACCAGAAACAACTTTTGATTTATCTGAAAACTTAAAATTTCAAATTTTGTTTATTCTTAACCGCTTCATCCAATTACGACAGTTTAAAATTGTCTAATAACAGTTTTTTGAAAAATCAGATGCATATCTTCAATGTAGATAGTAAAGGGGATAAATTGTTTTCTGACGATTTATTTTCTATATATTACATTTTTCCCGGAAAAAGTTCGTAATCCAGAATTCTCATTTTTCGAAATTTTCAATTTTCGTTCACGTTTCATCGATCACCCGGTGATCAAACGAAAACTTACGACTGAAGTTAAAGTTATCCCGGAAAACAGTTTGTAATCGAGAATTCTCATTTTTCGAAATTTTCAAATTTCGTTCACGTTTTATTGATTACCCGGTGATCCAACGAAAGTTTATGACCGAGGTTAATATTTTCTACAGTTAATCTGAAACAGAAACAGCTTTTAACTTATCTGAAAACTCAATATTTCAAATTTTCTTTATTCTTAACCGCTTCATCCAATTACGACAGTTTAAAATTGTCTAATAACAGTTTTTTGAAAAATCAGATGCATATCTTCAATGTAGATAGTAAATGGGATAAATTGTTTTCTGACGAATTATTTCCTATATCCTACAGTTTTCCCGGAAAAAAGTTCGTAATCGAGAATTCTCATTTTTCGAAATTTTCAATTTTCGTTCACGTTTTATCGATTACCGGGTGATCCAAAGAATATGTATGACGAAGGTTAAAGTTTTCTTCAGGTAAGTCATAACCAGAACCAATTTTTCATTCTTCTGAAAACTCGATATTTAAAATTTTGTTTATTCTTAACCACTTCATCCAATTACGACAGTTTAAAATTGTCTAATAACAGTTTTTTGAAAAATCAGATTCTTATCTTCAATGTAGATATTGAAAGGGATAAATTGTTTTCTGACGAATTATTTCCTATATCCTACAGTTTTCCCGGAAAAAAAGTTCGTAATCCAGAATTCTCATTTTTCGAAATTTTCAATTTTCGTTCACGTTTTATCGATCACCCGGTGTTCAAACAAAAATTTTTGACAGTGTTTATAGTTTTCTACAGTTAATCTGAACCAGAAACAACTTTTGATTTATCTGAAAACTTAAAATTTCAAATTTTGTTTATTCTTAACCGCTTCATCCAATTACGACAGTTTAAAATTGTCTAATAACAGTTTTTTGAATAATCAGATGCATATCTTCAATGTATGTAGTAAATGGGATAAATTGTTTTCTGACGATTTAATTTCTATATATTACATTTTACCCGGAAAAAAGTTCGTAATCAAGAATTCACATTTTTCGAAATTTTCAATATTCGTTCACGTTTTATCGATTACCGGGTGATCCAACGAAAATGTATGACGAAGGTTAAAGTTTTCTTCAGGTAAGTCATAACCAGAACCTATTTTTCATTCTTCTGAAAACTCAATATTTAAAATTTTGTTTATTCTTAACCTTTTCATCCAATTACGACAGTTTAAAATTGTCTAATAACAGTTTTTTGAAAAATCAGATTCTTATCTTCAATGTAGATATTGAAAGGGATAAATTGTTTTCTGACGAATTATTTCCTATATCCTACAGTTTTCCCTGAAAAAAAGTTCGTAATCCAGAATTCTCATTTTTCGAAATTTTCAATTTTCGTTCACGTTTTATCGATCACCCGGTGTTCAAACAAAAATTTTTGACAGTGTTTATAGTTTTCTACAGTTAATCTGAACCAGAAACAACTTTTGATTTATCTGAAAACTTAAAATTTCAAATTTTGTTTATTCTTAACCGCTTCATCCAATTACGACAGTTTAAAATTGTCTAATAACAGTTTTTTGAAAAATCAGATGCATATCTTCAATGTAGATAGTAAAGGGGATAAATTGTTTTCTGACGATTTATTTTCTATATATTACATTTTTCCCGGAAAAAGTTCGTAATCCAGAATTCTCATTTTTCGAAATTTTCAATTTTCGTTCACGTTTCATCGATCACCCGGTGATCAAACGAAAACTTACGACTGAAGTTAAAGTTATCCC
The DNA here is from genome assembly GCA_036289425.1 of Rhopalosiphum nymphaeae. Lineage (NCBI taxonomy): Eukaryota > Metazoa > Arthropoda > Insecta > Hemiptera > Aphididae > Rhopalosiphum > Rhopalosiphum nymphaeae. Next base: position 7,255,064 of record JAZAQC010000007.1, on the reverse strand, counting down.
GGAAAACAGTTTGTAATCGAGAATTCTCATTTTTCGAAATTTTCAAATTTCGTTCACGTTTTATTGATTACCCGGTGATCCAACGAAAGTTTATGACCGAGGTTAATATTTTCTACAGTTAATCTGAAACAGAAACAGCTTTTAATTTATCTGAAAACTCAATATTTCAAATTTTGTTTATTCTTAACCGCTTCATCCAATTACGACAGTTTAAAATTGTCTAATAACAGTTTTTTGAATAATCAGATGCATATCTTCAAAGTATGTAGTAAATGGGATAAATTGTTTTCTGACGAATTATTTCCTATATCCTACAGTTTTCCCGGAAAAAAAGTTCGTAATCCAGAATTCTCATTTTTCGAAATTTTCAATTTTCGTTCACGTTTTATCGATCACCCGGTGATCAAACGAAAACTTACGACTGAAGTTAAATTTTTCCCGGAAAACAGTTTGTAATCGAGAATTCTCATTTTTCGAAATTTTCAACTTTCGTTCACGTTTTATTGAGTACCCGGTGATCAAACGAAAACTTATGACTGAAGTTAAAGTTTTCCCGGAAAACAGTTTGTAATCGAGAATTCTCATTTTTCGAAATTTTCAATTTTCGTTCACGTTTTATTGATTACCCGGTGATCCAACGAAAGTTTATGACCGAGGTTAATATTTTCTACAGTTAATCTGAAACAGAAACAGCTTTTAACTTATCTGAAAACTCAATATTTCAAATTTTCTTTATTCTTAACCGCTTCATCCAATTACGACAGTTTAAAATTGTCTAATAACAGTTTTTTGAAAAATCAGATGCATATCTTCAATGTAGATAGTAAAGGGGATAAATTGTTTTCTGACGATTTATTTTCTATATATTAAATTTTTCCCGGAAAATGTTCGTAATCGAGAATTCTCATTTTTCGAAATTATCAATTTTCGTTCACGTTTTATCGATTACCCAGTGATCAAACGAAAACTTATGACTGAAGTTAAAGTTTTCCCGGAAAACAGTTTGTAATCGAGAATTCTCATTTTTCGAAATTTTCAATTTTCGTTCATGTTTTATCGATCACCCGGTGATCCAACGAAAGTTTATGACCGAGGTTAATATTTTCTACAGTTAATCTGAAACAGAAATAGCTTTTAATTTATCTGAAAACTCAATATTTCAAATTTTGTTTATTCTTAACCGCCTCATCCAATTACGACAGTTTAAAATTGTCTAATAACAGTTTTTTGAATAATCAGATGCATATCTTAAATGTATGTAGTAAATGGGATAAATTGTTTTCTGACGAATTATTTCCTATATCCTACAGTTTTCCCGGAAAAAAAGTTCGTAATCCAGAATTCTCATTTTTCGAAAGTTTCAATTTTCGTTCACGTTTTATCGATCACCCGGTGATCAAACGAAAACTTACGACTGAAGTTAAAGTTTTCCCGGAAAACAGTTTGTAATCAAGAATTCTCATTTTTCGAAATTTTCAATTTTCGTTCACGTTTTATCGATCACCCGGTGATCAAACGAAAACTTATGACTGAAGTTAAAGTTTTCCCGGAAAACAGTTTGTAATCGAGAATTCTCAGTTTTCGAAATTTTCAATTTTCGTTCATGTTTTATCGATCACCCGGTGATCCAACGAAAGTTTATGACCGAGGTTAATATTTTCTACAGTTAATCTGAAACAGAAACAGCTTTTAACTTATCTGAAAACTCAATATTTCAAATTTTCTTTATTCTTAACCGCTTCATCCAATTACGACAGTTTAAAATTGTCTAATAACAGTTTTTTGAAAAATCAGATGCATATCTTCAATGTAGATAGTAAAGGGGATAAATTGTTTTCTGACGATTTATTTTCTATATATTAAATTTTTCCCGGAAAATGTTCGTAATCGAGAATTCTCATTTTTCGAAATTTTCAATTTTCGTTCACGTTTTATCGATCACCCGGTGATCAAACGAAAACTTACGACTGAAGTTAAAGTTTTCTCGGAAAACAGTTTGTAATCAAGAATTCTCATTTTTCGAAATTTTCAATTTTCGTTCACGTTTTATCGATTACCCGGTGATCAAACGAAAACTTAAGACTGAAGTTAAAGTTTTCCGGAAAACAGTTTGTAATCGAGAATTCTCATTTTTCGAAATTTTCAATTATCGTTTACGTTTTATCGATCACCCGGTGTTTAAACAAAAATTTTTGACCGAGGTTAATATTTTCTACAGTTAATCTGAAACAGAAACAGCTTTTAATTTATCTGAAAACTCAATATTTCAAATTTTGTTTATTCTTAACCGCTTCATCCAATTACGACAGTTTAAAATTGTCTAATAACAGTTTTTTGAAAAATCAGATGCATATCTTCAATGTAGATAGTAAATGGGATAAATTGTTTTCTGACGAATTATTTCCTATATCCTACAGTTTTCCCGGAAAAAAGTTCGTAATCGAGAATTCTCATTTTTCGAAATTTTCAATATTCGTTCACGTTTTATCGATCACCAGTGTTCATACAATAATTTTTGACAGTGTTTATAGTTTTCTACAGTTAATCTGAACCAGAAACAGCTTTTGATTTTTCTGAAAACTTAAAATTTCAAATTTTGTTTATTCTTAACCGCTTCATCCAATTACGAAAGTTTAAAATTGTCTAATAACAGTTTTTTGAAAAATCAGATGCATATCTTCAATGTAGATAGTAAAGGGGATAAATTGTTTTCTGACGATTTATTTTCTATATATTACATTTTTCCCGGAAAAAGTTCGTAATCCAGAATTCTCATTTTTCGAAATTTTCAATTTTCGTTCACGTTTCATCGATCACCCGGTGATCAAACGAAAACTTACGACTGAAGTTAAAGTTATCCCGGAAAACAGTTTGTAATCGAGAATTCTCATTTTTCGAAATTTTCAAATTTCGTTCACGTTTTATTGATTACCCGGTGATCCAACGAAAGTTTATGACCGAGGTTAATATTTTCTACAGTTAATCTGAAACAGAAATAGCTTTTAATTTATCTGAAAACTCAATATTTCAAATTTTGTTTATTCTTAACCGCCTCATCCAATTACGACAGTTTAAAATTGTCTAATAACAGTTTTTTGAAAAATCAGATGCATATCTTCAATGTATGTAGTAAATGGGATAAATTGTTTTCTGACGAATTATTTCCTATATCCTACAGTTTTCCCGGATAAAAAGTTCGTAATCCAGAATTCTCATTATTCGAAATTTTCAATTTTCGTTCACGTTTTATCGATCACCCGGTGATCAAACGAAAACTTACGACTGAAGTTAAAGTTTTCCCGGAAAACAGTTTGTAATCAAGAATTCTCATTTTTCGAAATTTTCAATTTTCGTTCACGTTTTATCGATCACCCGGTGATCAAACGAAAACTTACGACTGAAGTTAAAGTTATCCCGGAAAACAGTTTGTAATCGAGAATTCTCATTTTTCGAAATTTTCAAATTTCGTTCACGTTTTATTGATTACCCGGTGATCCAACGAAAGTTTATGACCGAGGTTAATATTTTCTACAGTTAATCTGAAACAGAAATAGCTTTTAATTTATCTGAAAACTCAATATTTCAAATTTTGTTTATTCTTAACCGCCTCATCCAATTACGACAGTTTAAAATTGTCTAATAACAGTTTTTTGAAAAATCAGATGCATATCTTCAATGTATGTAGTAAATGGGATAAATTGTTTTCTGACGAATTATTTCCTATATCCTACAGTTTTCCCGGATAAAAAGTTCGTAATCCAGAATTCTCATTATTCGAAATTTTCAATTTTCGTTCACGTTTTATCGATCACCCGGTGATCAAACGAAAACTTACGACTGAAGTTAAAGTTTTCCCGGAAAACAGTTTGTAATCAAGAATTCTCATTTTTCGAAATTTTCAATTTTCGTTGACGTTTTATCGATCACCCGGTGATCAAACGAAAACTTACGACTGAAGTTAAAGTTATCCCGGAAAACAGTTTGTAATCGAGAATTCTCATTTTTCGAAATTTTCAATTATCGTTTACGTTTTATCGATCACCCGGTGTTTAAACAAAAATTTTTGACCGAAGTTAATATTTTCTACAGTTAATCTGAAACAGAAACAGCTTTTAATTTATCTGAAAACTCAATATTTCAAATTTTGTTTATTCTTAACCGCTTCATCCAATTACGACAGTTTAAAATTGTCTAATAACAGTTTTTTGAAAAATCAGATGCATATTTTCAATGTAGATAGTAAATGGGATAAATTGTTTTCTGACGAATTATTTCCTATATCCTACAGTTTTCCCGGAAAAAAGTTCGTAATCGAGAATTCTCATTTTTCGAAATTTTCAATTTTCGTTCACGTTTTATCGATTACCGGGTGATCCAAAGAATATGTATGACGAAGGTTAAAGTTTTCTTCAGGTAAGTCATAACCAGAACCAATTTTTCATTCTTCTGAAAACTCGATATTTAAAATATTGTTTATTCTTAACCACTTCATCCAATTACGACAGTTTAAAATTGTCTAATAACAGTTTTTTGAAAAATGAGATTCTTATCTTCAATGTAGATAGTAAAAGGGATAAATTGTTTTCTGACGATTTATTTTTTATATATTACATTTTTCCCGGAAAAAAGTTCTTAATCGAGAATTCTCAGTTTTCGAAATTTTCAATCTTCGTTCACGTTTTATCGATCACCCGGTGTTCAAACAAAAATTTTTGACAGTGTTTATAGTTTTCTACAGTTAATCTGAACCAGAAACAACTTTTGATTTATCTGAATACTTAAAATTTCAAATTTTGTTTATTCTTAACCGCTTCATCCAATTACGACAGTTTAAAATTGTCTAATAACAGTTTTTTGAATAATCAGATGCATATCTTCAATGTATGTAGTAAATGGGATAAATTGTTTTCTGACGATTTAATTTCTATATATTACATTTTACCCGGAAAAAAGTTCGTAATCAAGAATTCACATTTTTCGAAATTTTCAATATTCGTTCACGTTTTATCGATTACCGGGTGATCCAACGAAAATGTATGACGAAGGTTAAAGTTTTCTTCAGGTAAGTCATAACCAGAACCTATTTTTCATTCTTCTGAAAACTCAATATTTAAAATTTTGTTTATTCTTAACCTTTTCATCCAATTACGACAGTTTAAAATTGTCTAATAACAGTTTTTTGAAAAATCAGATTCTTATCTTCAATGTAGATATTGAAAGGGATAAATTGTTTTCTGACGAATTATTTCCTATATCATACAGTTTTCCCGGAAAAAAAGTTCGTAATCCAGAATTCTCATTTTTCGAAATTTTCAATTTTCGTTCACGTTTTATCGATCACCCGGTGTTCAAACAAAAATTTTTGACAGTGTTTATAGTTTTCTACAGTTAATCTGAACCAGAAACAACTTTTGATTTATCTGAAAACTTAAAATTTCAAATTTTGTTTATTCTTAACCGCTTCATCCAATTACGACAGTTTAAAATTGTCTAATAACAGTTTTTTGAATAATCAGATGCATATCTTCAATGTATGTAGTAAATGGGATAAATTGTTTTCTGACGAATTATTTCCTATATCCTACAGTTTTCCCGGAAAAAAAGTTCGTAATCCAGAATTCTCATTATTCGAAATTTTCAATTTTCGTTCACGTTTTATCGATCACCCGGTGATCAAACGAAAACTGACGACTGAAGTTAAAGTTTTCCCGGAAAACAGTTTCTAATCAAGAATTCTCATTTTTCGAAATTTTCAATTTTCGTTCACGTTTTATCGATCACCCGGTGATCAAACGAAAACTTACGAACTGAAGTTAAAGTTATCCCGGAAAACAGTTTGTAATCGAGAATTCTCATTTTTCGAAATTTTCAATTATCGTTTACGTTTTATCGATCACCCGGTGTTTAAACAAAAATTTTTGACCGAAGTTAATATTTTCTACAGTTAATCCGAAACAGAAACAGCTTTTAATTTATCTGAAAACTCAATATTTCAAATTTTGTTTATTCTTAACCGCTTCATCCAATTACGACAGTTTAAAATTGTCTAATAACAGTTTTTTGAAAAATCAGATGCATATCTTCAATGTAGATAGTAAATGGGATAAATTGTTTTCTGACGAATTATTTCCTATATCCTACAGTTTTCCCGGAAAAAAGTTCGTAATCGAGAATTCTCATTTTTCGAAATTTTCAATTTTCGTTCACGTTTTATCGATTACCGGGTGATCCAAAGAATATGTATGACGAAGGTTAAAGTTTTCTTCAGGTAAGTCATAACCAGAACCAATTTTTCATTCTTCTGAAAACTCGATATTTAAAATTTTGTTTATTCTTAACCACTTCATCCAATTACGACAGTTTAGAATTGTCTAATAACAGTTTTTTGAAAAATCAGATTCTTATCTTCAATGTAGATAGTAAAAGGGATAAATTGTTTTCTGACGATTTATTTTTTATATATTACATTTTTCCCGGAAAAAAGTTCTTAATCGAGAATTCTCAGTTTTCGAAATTTTCAATCTTCGTTCACGTTTTATCGATCACCCGGTGTTCAAACAAAAATTTTTGACAGTGTTTATAGTTTTCTACAGTTAATCTGAACCAGAAACAACTTTTGATTTATCTGAAAACTTAAAATTTCAAATTTTGTTTATTCTTAACCGCTTCATCCAATTACGACAGTTTAAAATTGTCTAATAACAGTTTTTTGAATAATCAGATGCATATCTTCAATGTAGATAGTAAATGGGATAAATTGTTTTCTGACGATTTAATTTCTATATATTACATTTTACCCGGAAAAAAGTTCGTAATCAAGAATTCACATTTTTCGAAATTTTCAATATTCGTTCACGTTTTATCGATTACCGGGTGATCCAACGAAAATGTATGACGAAGGTTAAAGTTTTCTTCAGGTAAGTCATAACCAGAACCTATTTTTCATTCTTCTGAAAACTCAATATTTAAAATTTTGTTTATTCTTAACCTTTTCATCCAATTACGACAGTTTAAAATTGTCTAATAACAGTTTTTTGAAAAATCAGATTCTTATCTTCAATGTAGATATTGAAAGGGATAAATTGTTTTCTGACGAATTATTTCCTATATCATACAGTTTTCCCGGAAAAAAAGTTCGTAATCCAGAATTCTCATTTTTCGAAATTTTCAATTTTCGTTCACGTTTTATCGATCACCCGGTGTTCAAACAAAAATTTTTGACAGTGTTTATAGTTTTCTACAGTTAATCTGAACCAGAAACAACTTTTGATTTATCTAAAAACTTAAAATTTCAAATTTTGTTTATTTTTAACCGCTTCATCCAATTACGACAGTTTAAAACTGTCTAATAACAGTTTTTTGAATAATCAGATGCATATCTTCAATGTATGTAGTAAATGGGATAAATTGTTTTCTGACGAATTATTTCCTATATCCTACAGTTTTCCCGGAAAAAAAGTTCGTAATCCAGAATTCTCATTATTCGAAATTTTCAATTTTCGTTCACGTTTTATCGATCACCCGGTGATCAAACGAAAACTGACGACTGAAGTTAAAGTTTTCCCGGAAAACAGTTTGTAATCAAGAATTCTCATTTTTCGAAATTTTCAATTTTCGTTCACGTTTTATCGATCACCCGGTGATCAAACGAAAACTTACGAACTGAAGTTAAAGTTATCCCGGAAAACAGTTTGTAATCGAGAATTCTCATTTTTCGAAATTTTCAATTATCGTTTACGTTTTATCGATCACCCGGTGTTTAAACAAAAATTTTTGACCGAAGTTAATATTTTCTACAGTTAATCCGAAACAGAAACAGCTTTTAATTTATCTGAAAACTCAATATTTCAAATTTTGTTTATTCTTAACCGCTTCATCCAATTACGACAGTTTAAAATTGTCTAATAACAGTTTTTTGAAAAATCAGATGCATATCTTCAATGTAGATAGTAAATGGGATAAATTGTTTTCTGACGAATTATTTCCTATATCCTACAGTTTTCCCGGAAAAAAGTTCGTAATCGAGAATTCTCATTTTTCGAAATTTTCAATTTTCGTTCACGTTTTATCGATTACCGGGTGATCCAAAGAATATGTATGACGAAGGTTAAAGTTTTCTTCAGGTAAGTCATAACCAGAACCAATTTTTCATTCTTCTGAAAACTCGATATTTAAAATATTGTTTATTCTTAACCACTTCATCCAATTACGACAGTTTAAAATTGTCTAATAACAGTTTTTTGAAAAATCAGATTCTTATCTTCAATGTAGATAGTAAAAGGGATAAATTGTTTTCTGACGATTTATTTTTTATATATTACATTTTTCCCGGAAAAAAGTTCTTAATCGAGAATTCTCAGTTTTCGAAATTTTCAATCTTCGTTCACGTTTTATCGATCACCCGGTGTTCAAACAAAAATTTTTGACAGTGTTTATAGTTTTCTACAGTTAATCTGAACCAGAAACAACTTTTGATTTATCTGAAAACTTAAAATTTCAAATTTTGTTTATTCTTAACCGCTTCATCCAATTACGACAGTTTAAAATTGTCTAATAACAGTTTTTTGAATAATCAGATGCATATCTTCAATGTATGTAGTAAATGGGATAAATTGTTTTCTGACGATTTAATTTCTATATATTACATTTTACCCGGAAAAAAGTTCGTAATCAAGAATTCACATTTTTCGAAATTTTCAATATTCGTTCACGTTTTATCGATTACCGGGTGATCCAACGAAAATGTATGACGAAGGTTAAAGTTTTCTTCAGGTAAGTCATAACCAGAACCTATTTTTCATTCTTCTGAAAACTCAATATTTAAAATTTTGTTTATTCTTAACCTTTTCATCCAATTACGACAGTTTAAAATTGTCTAATAACAGTTTTTTGAAAAATCAGATTCTTATCTTCAATGTAGATATTGAAAGGGATAAATTGTTTTCTGACGAATTATTTCCTATATCATACAGTTTTCCCGGAAAAAAAGTTCGTAATCCAGAATTCTCATTTTTCGAAATTTTCAATTTTCGTTCACGTTTTATCGATCACCCGGTGTTCAAACAAAAATTTTTGACAGTGTTTATAGTTTTCTACAGTTAATCTGAACCAGAAACAACTTTTGATTTATCTGAAAACTTAAAATTTCAAATTTTGTTTATTCTTAACCGCTTCATCCAATTACGACAGTTTAAAATTGTCTAATAACAGTTTTTTGAATAATCAGATGCATATCTTCAATGTATGTAGTAAATGGGATAAATTGTTTTCTGACGAATTATTTCCTATATCCTACAGTTTTCCCGGAAAAAAAGTTCGTAATCCAGAATTCTCATTATTCGAAATTTTCAATTTTCGTTCACGTTTTATCGATCACCCGGTGATCAAACGAAAACTTACGACTGAAGTTAAAGTTTTCCCGGAAAACAGTTTGTAATCAAGAATTCTCATTTTTCGAAATTTTCAATTTTCGTTCACGTTTTATCGATCACCCGGTGATCAAACGAAAACTTACGAACTGAAGTTAAAGTTATCCCGGAAAACAGTTTGTAATCGAGAATTCTCATTTTTCGAAATTTTCAATTATCGTTTACGTTTTATCGATCACCCGGTGTTTAAACAAAAATTTTTGACCGAAGTTAATATTTTCTACAGTTAATCCGAAACAGAAACAGCTTTTAATTTATCTGAAAACTCAATATTTCAAATTTTGTTTATTCTTAACCGCTTCATCCAATTACGACAGTTTAAAATTGTCTAATAACAGTTTTTTGAAAAATCAGATGCATATCTTCAATGTAGATAGTGAATGGGATAAATTGTTTTCTGACGAATTATTTCCTATATCCTACAGTTTTCCCGGAAAAAAGTTCGTAATCGAGAATTCTCATTTTTCGAAATTTTCAATTTTCGTTCACGTTTTATCGATTACCGGGTGATCCAAAGAATATGTATGACGAAGGTTAAAGTTTTCTTCAGGTAAGTCATAACCAGAACCAATTTTTCATTCTTCTGAAAACTCGATATTTAAAATTTTGTTTATTCTTAACCACTTCATCCAATTACGACAGTTTAAAATTGTCTAATAACAGTTTTTTGAAAAATCAGATTCTTATCTTCAATGTAGATAGTAAAAGGGATAAATTGTTTTCTGACGATTTATTTTTTATATATTACATTTTTCCCGGAAAAAAGTTCTTAATCGAGAATTCTCAGTTTTCGAAATTTTCAATCTTCGTTCACGTTTTATCGATCACCCGGTGTTCAAACAAAAATTTTTGACAGTGGTTTATAGTTTTCTACAGTTAATCTGAACCAGAAACAACTTTTGATTTATCTGAAAACTTAAAATTTCAAATTTTGTTTATTCTTAACCGCTTCATCCAATTACGACAGTTTAAAATTGTCTAATAACAGTTTTTTGAAAAATCAGATGCATATCTTCAATGTAGATAGTAAATGGGATAAATTGTTTTCTGACGAATTATTTCCTATATATTACATTTTACCCGGAAAAAAGTTCGTAATCAAGAATTCACATTTTTCGAAATTTTCAATATTCGTTCACGTTTTATCGATTACCGGGTGATCCAACGAAAATGTATGACGAAGGTTAAAGTTTTCTTCAGGTAAGTCATAACCAGAACCTATTTTTCATTCTTCTGAAAACTCAATATTTAAAATTTTGTTTATTCTTAACCTTTTCATCCAATTACGACAGTTTAAAATTGTCTAATAACAGTTTTTTGAAAAATCAGATTCTTATCTTCAATGTAGATATTGAAAGGGATAAATTGTTTTCTGACGAATTATTTCCTATATCATACAGTTTTCCCGGAAAAAAAGTTCGTAATCCAGAATTCTCATTTTTCGAAATTTTCAATTTTCGTTCACGTTTTATCGATCACCCGGTGTTCAAACAAAAATTTTTGACAGTGTTTATAGTTTTCTACAGTTAATCTGAACCAGAAACAACTTTTGATTTATCTGAAAACTTAAAATTTCAAATTTTGTTTATTCTTAACCGCTTCATCCAATTACGACAGTTTAAAATTGTCTAATAACAGTTTTTTGAATAATCAGATGCATATCTTCAATGTATGTAGTAAATGGGATAAATTGTTTTCTGACGAATTATTTCCTATATCCTACAGTTTTCCCGGAAAAAAAGTTCGTAATCCAGAATTCTCATTATTCGAAATTTTCAATTTTCGTTCACGTTTTATCGATCACCCGGTGATCAAACGAAAACTTACGACTGAAGTTAAAGTTTTCCCGGAAAACAGTTTGTAATCAAGAATTCTCATTTTTCGAAATTTTCAATTTTCGTTCACGTTTTATCGATCACCCGGTGATCAAACGAAAACTTACGAACTGAAGTTAAAGTTATCCCGGAAAACAGTTTGTAATCGAGAATTCTCATTTTTCGAAATTTTCAATTATCGTTTACGTTTTATCGATCACCCGGTGTTTAAACAAAAATTTTTGACCGAAGTTAATATTTTCTACAGTTAATCCGAAACAGAAACAGCTTTTAATTTATCTGAAAACTCAATATTTCAAATTTTGTTTATTCTTAACCGCTTCATCCAATTACGACAGTTTAAAATTGTCTAATAACAGTTTTTTGAAAAATCAGATGCATATCTTCAATGTAGATAGTAAATGGGATAAATTGTTTTCTGACGAATTATTTCCTATATCCTACAGTTTTCCCGGAAAAAAGTTCGTAATCGAGAATTCTCATTTTTCGAAATTTTCAATTTTCGTTCACGTTTTATCGATTACCGGGTGATCCAAAGAATATGTATGACGAAGGTTAAAGTTTTCTTCAGGTAAGTCATAACCAGAACCAATTTTTCATTCTTCTGAAAACTCGATATTTAAAATATTGTTTATTCTTAACCACTTCATCCAATTACGACAGTTTAAAATTGTCTAATAACAGTTTTTTGAAAAATCAGATTCTTATCTTCAATGTAGATAGTAAAAGGGATAAATTGTTTTCTGACGATTTATTTTTTATATATTACATTTTTCCCGGAAAAAAGTTCTTAATCGAGAATTCTCAGTTTTCGAAATTTTCAATCTTCGTTCACGTTTTATCGATCACCCGGTGTTCAAACAAAAATTTTTGACAGTGGTTTATAGTTTTCTACAGTTAATCTGAACCAGAAACAACTTTTGATTTATCTGAAAACTTAAAATTTCAAATTTTGTTTATTCTTAACCGCTTCATCCAATTACGACAGTTTAAAATTGTCTAATAACAGTTTTTTGAATAATCAGATGCATATCTTCAATGTATGTAGTAAATGGGATAAATTGTTTTCTGACGATTTAATTTCTATATATTACATTTTACCCGGAAAAAAGTTCGTAATCAAGAATTCACATTTTTCGAAATTTTCAATATTCGTTCACGTTTTATCGATTACCGGGTGATCCAACGAAAATGTATGACGAAGGTTAAAGTTTTCTTCAGGTAAGTCATAACCAGAACCTATTTTTCATTCTTCTGAAAACTCAATATTTAAAATTTTGTTTATTCTTAACCTTTTCATCCAATTACGACAGTTTAAAATTGTCTAATAACAGTTTTTTGAAAAATCAGATTCTTATCTTCAATGTAGATATTGAAAGGGATAAATTGTTTTCTGACGAATTATTTCCTATATCATACAGTTTTCCCGGAAAAAAAGTTCGTAATCCAGAATTCTCATTTTTCGAAATTTTCAATTTTCGTTCACGTTTTATCGATCACCCGGTGTTCAAACAAAAATTTTTGACAGTGTTTATAGTTTTCTACAGTTAATCTGAACCAGAAACAACTTTTGATTTATCTGAAAACTTAAAATTTCAAATTTTGTTTATTCTTAACCGCTTCATCCAATTACGACAGTTTAAAATTGTCTAATAACAGTTTTTTGAATAATCAGATGCATATCTTCAATGTATGTAGTAAATGGGATAAATTGTTTTCTGACGAATTATTTCCTATATCCTACAGTTTTCCCGGAAAAAAAGTTCGTAATCCAGAATTCTCATTATTCGAAATTTTCAATTTTCGTTCACGTTTTATCGATCACCCGGTGATCAAACGAAAACTTACGACTGAAGTTAAAGTTTTCCCGGAAAACAGTTTGTAATCAAGAATTCTCATTTTTCGAAATTTTCAATTTTCGTTCACGTTTTATCGATCACCCGGTGATCAAACGAAAACTTACGAACTGAAGTTAAAGTTATCCCGGAAAACAGTTTGTAATCGAGAATTCTCATTTTTCGAAATTTTCAATTATCGTTTACGTTTTATCGATCACCCGGTGTTTAAACAAAAATTTTTGACCGAAGTTAATATTTTCTACAGTTAATCCGAAACAGAAACAGCTTTTAATTTATCTGAAAACTCAATATTTCAAATTTTGTTTATTCTTAACCGCTTCATCCAATTACGACAGTTTAAAATTGTCTAATAACAGTTTTTTGAAAAATCAGATGCATATCTTCAATGTAGATAGTGAATGGGATAAATTGTTTTCTGACGAATTATTTCCTATATCCTACAGTTTTCCCGGAAAAAAGTTCGTAATCGAGAATTCTCATTTTTCGAAATTTTCAATTTTCGTTCACGTTTTATCGATTACCGGGTGATCCAAAGAATATGTATGACGAAGGTTAAAGTTTTCTTCAGGTAAGTCATAACCAGAACCAATTTTTCATTCTTCTGAAAACTCGATATTTAAAATTTTGTTTATTCTTAACCACTTCATCCAATTACGACAGTTTAAAATTGTCTAATAACAGTTTTTTGAAAAATCAGATTCTTATCTTCAATGTAGATAGTAAAAGGGATAAATTGTTTTCTGACGATTTATTTTTTATATATTACATTTTTCCCGGAAAAAAGTTCTTAATCGAGAATTCTCAGTTTTCGAAATTTTCAATCTTCGTTCACGTTTTATCGATCACCCGGTGTTCAAACAAAAATTTTTGACAGTGGTTTATAGTTTTCTACAGTTAATCTGAACCAGAAACAACTTTTGATTTATCTGAAAACTTAAAATTTCAAATTTTGTTTATTCTTAACCGCTTCATCCAATTACGACAGTTTAAAATTGTCTAATAACAGTTTTTTGAAAAATCAGATGCATATCTTCAATGTAGATAGTAAATGGGATAAATTGTTTTCTGACGAATTATTTCCTATATATTACATTTTACCCGGAAAAAAGTTCGTAATCAAGAATTCACATTTTTCGAAATTTTCAATATTCGTTCACGTTTTATCGATTACCGGGTGATCCAACGAAAATGTATGACGAAGGTTAAAGTTTTCTTCAGGTAAGTCATAACCAGAACCTATTTTTCATTCTTCTGAAAACTCAATATTTAAAATTTTGTTTATTCTTAACCTTTTCATCCAATTACGACAGTTTAAAATTGTCTAATAACAGTTTTTTGAAAAATCAGATTCTTATCTTCAATGTAGATATTGAAAGGGATAAATTGTTTTCTGACGAATTATTTCCTATATCATACAGTTTTCCCGGAAAAAAAGTTCGTAATCCAGAATTCTCATTTTTCGAAATTTTCAATTTTCGTTCACGTTTTATCGATCACCCGGTGTTCAAACAAAAATTTTTGACAGTGTTTATAGTTTTCTACAGTTAATCTGAACCAGAAACAACTTTTGATTTATCTGAAAACTTAAAATTTCAAATTTTGTTTATTCTTAACCGCTTCATCCAATTACGACAGTTTAAAATTGTCTAATAACAGTTTTTTGAATAATCAGATGCATATCTTCAATGTATGTAGTAAATGGGATAAATTGTTTTCTGACGAATTATTTCCTATATCCTACAGTTTTCCCGGAAAAAAAGTTCGTAATCCAGAATTCTCATTATTCGAAATTTTCAATTTTCGTTCACGTTTTATCGATCACCCGGTGATCAAACGAAAACTTACGACTGAAGTTAAAGTTTTCCCGGAAAACAGTTTGTAATCAAGAATTCTCATTTTTCGAAATTTTCAATTTTCGTTCACGTTTTATCGATCACCCGGTGATCAAACGAAAACTTACGAACTGAAGTTAAAGTTATCCCGGAAAACAGTTTGTAATCGAGAATTCTCATTTTTCGAAATTTTCAATTATCGTTTACGTTTTATCGATCACCCGGTGTTTAAACAAAAATTTTTGACCGAAGTTAATATTTTCTACAGTTAATCCGAAACAGAAACAGCTTTTAATTTATCTGAAAACTCAATATTTCAAATTTTGTTTATTCTTAACCGCTTCATCCAATTACGACAGTTTAAAATTGTCTAATAACAGTTTTTTGAAAAATCAGATGCATATCTTCAATGTAGATAGTGAATGGGATAAATTGTTTTCTGACGAATTATTTCCTATATCCTACAGTTTTCCCGGAAAAAAGTTCGTAATCGAGAATTCTCATTTTTCGAAATTTTCAATTTTCGTTCACGTTTTATCGATTACCGGGTGATCCAAAGAATATGTATGACGAAGGTTAAAGTTTTCTTCAGGTAAGTCATAACCAGAACCAATTTTTCATTCTTCTGAAAACTCGATATTTAAAATTTTGTTTATTCTTAACCACTTCATCCAATTACGACAGTTTAAAATTGTCTAATAACAGTTTTTTGAAAAATCAGATTCTTATCTTCAATGTAGATAGTAAAAGGGATAAATTGTTTTCTGACGATTTATTTTTTATATATTACATTTTTCCCGGAAAAAAGTTCTTAATCGAGAATTCTCAGTTTTCGAAATTTTCAATCTTCGTTCACGTTTTATCGATCACCCGGTGTTCAAACAAAAATTTTTGACAGTGGTTTATAGTTTTCTACAGTTAATCTGAACCAGAAACAACTTTTGATTTATCTGAAAACTTAAAATTTCAAATTTTGTTTATTCTTAACCGCTTCATCCAATTACGACAGTTTAAAATTGTCTAATAACAGTTTTTTGAAAAATCAGATGCATATCTTCAATGTAGATAGTAAATGGGATAAATTGTTTTCTGACGAATTATTTCCTATATATTACATTTTACCCGGAAAAAAGTTCGTAATCAAGAATTCACATTTTTCGAAATTTTCAATATTCGTTCACGTTTTATCGATTACCGGGTGATCCAACGAAAATGTATGACGAAGGTTAAAGTTTTCTTCAGGTAAGTCATAACCAGAACCTATTTTTCATTCTTCTGAAAACTCAATATTTAAAATTTTGTTTATTCTTAACCTTTTCATCCAATTACGACAGTTTAAAATTGTCTAATAACAGTTTTTTGAAAAATCAGATTCTTATCTTCAATGTAGATATTGAAAGGGATAAATTGTTTTCTGACGAATTATTTCCTATATCATACAGTTTTCCCGGAAAAAAAGTTCGTAATCCAGAATTCTCATTTTTCGAAATTTTCAATTTTCGTTCACGTTTTATCGATCACCCGGTGTTCAAACAAAAATTTTTGACAGTGTTTATAGTTTTCTACAGTTAATCTGAACCAGAAACAACTTTTGATTTATCTGAAAACTTAAAATTTCAAATTTTGTTTATTCTTAACCGCTTCATCCAATTACGACAGTTTAAAATTGTCTAATAACAGTTTTTTGAATAATCAGATGCATATCTTCAATGTATGTAGTAAATGGGATAAATTGTTTTCTGACGAATTATTTCCTATATCCTACAGTTTTCCCGGAAAAAAAGTTCGTAATCCAGAATTCTCATTATTCGAAATTTTCAATATTCGTTCACGTTTTATCGATTACCGGGTGATCCAACGAAAATGTATGACGAAGGTTAAAGTTTTCTTCAGGTAAGTCATAACCAGAACCTATTTTTCATTCTTCTGAAAACTCAATATTTAAAATTTTGTTTATTCTTAACCTTTTCATCCAATTACGACAGTTTAAAATTGTCTAATAACAGTTTTTTGAAAAATCAGATTCTTATCTTCAATGTAGATATTGAAAGGGATAAATTGTTTTCTGACGAATTATTTCCTATATCATACAGTTTTCCCGGAAAAAAAGTTCGTAATCCAGAATTCTCATTTTTCGAAATTTTCAATTTTCGTTCACGTTTTATCGATCACCCGGTGTTCAAACAAAAATTTTTGACAGTGTTTATAGTTTTCTACAGTTAATCTGAACCAGAAACAACTTTTGATTTATCTGAAAACTTAAAATTTCAAATTTTGTTTATTCTTAACCGCTTCATCCAATTACGACAGTTTAAAATTGTCTAATAACAGTTTTTTGAATAATCAGATGCATATCTTCAATGTATGTAGTAAATGGGATAAATTGTTTTCTGACGAATTATTTCCTATATCCTACAGTTTTCCCGGAAAAAAAGTTCGTAATCCAGAATTCTCATTATTCGAAATTTTCAATTTTCGTTCACGTTTTATCGATCACCCGGTGATCAAACGAAAACTTACGACTGAAGTTAAAGTTTTCCCGGAAAACAGTTTGTAATCAAGAATTCTCATTTTTCGAAATTTTCAATTTTCGTTCACGTTTTATCGATCACCCGGTGATCAAACGAAAACTTACGAACTGAAGTTAAAGTTATCCCGGAAAACAGTTTGTAATCGAGAATTCTCATTTTTCGAAATTTTCAATTATCGTTTACGTTTTATCGATCACCCGGTGTTTAAACAAAAATTTTTGACCGAAGTTAATATTTTCTACAGTTAATCCGAAACAGAAACAGCTTTTAATTTATCTGAAAACTCAATATTTCAAATTTTGTTTATTCTTAACCGCTTCATCCAATTACGACAGTTTAAAATTGTCTAATAACAGTTTTTTGAAAAATCAGATGCATATCTTCAATGTAGATAGTGAATGGGATAAATTGTTTTCTGACGAATTATTTCCTATATCCTACAGTTTTCCCGGAAAAAAGTTCGTAATCGAGAATTCTCATTTTTCGAAATTTTCAATTTTCGTTCACGTTTTATCGATTACCGGGTGATCCAAAGAATATGTATGACGAAGGTTAAAGTTTTCTTCAGGTAAGTCATAACCAGAACCAATTTTTCATTCTTCTGAAAACTCGATATTTAAAATTTTGTTTATTCTTAACCACTTCATCCAATTACGACAGTTTAAAATTGTCTAATAACAGTTTTTTGAAAAATCAGATTCTTATCTTCAATGTAGATAGTAAAAGGGATAAATTGTTTTCTGACGATTTATTTTTTATATATTACATTTTTCCCGGAAAAAAGTTCTTAATCGAGAATTCTCAGTTTTCGAAATTTTCAATCTTCGTTCACGTTTTATCGATCACCCGGTGTTCAAACAAAAATTTTTGACAGTGGTTTATAGTTTTCTACAGTTAATCTGAACCAGAAACAACTTTTGATTTATCTGAAAACTTAAAATTTCAAATTTTGTTTATTCTTAACCGCTTCATCCAATTACGACAGTTTAAAATTGTCTAATAACAGTTTTTTGAAAAATCAGATGCATATCTTCAATGTAGATAGTAAATGGGATAAATTGTTTTCTGACGAATTATTTCCTATATATTACATTTTACCCGGAAAAAAGTTCGTAATCAAGAATTCACATTTTTCGAAATTTTCAATATTCGTTCACGTTTTATCGATTACCGGGTGATCCAACGAAAATGTATGACGAAGGTTAAAGTTTTCTTCAGGTAAGTCATAACCAGAACCTATTTTTCATTCTTCTGAAAACTCAATATTTAAAATTTTGTTTATTCTTAACCTTTTCATCCAATTACGACAGTTTAAAATTGTCTAATAACAGTTTTTTGAAAAATCAGATTCTTATCTTCAATGTAGATATTGAAAGGGATAAATTGTTTTCTGACGAATTATTTCCTATATCATACAGTTTTCCCGGAAAAAAAGTTCGTAATCCAGAATTCTCATTTTTCGAAATTTTCAATTTTCGTTCACGTTTTATCGATCACCCGGTGTTCAAACAAAAATTTTTGACAGTGTTTATAGTTTTCTACAGTTAATCTGAACCAGAAACAACTTTTGATTTATCTGAAAACTTAAAATTTCAAATTTTGTTTATTCTTAACCGCTTCATCCAATTACGACAGTTTAAAATTGTCTAATAACAGTTTTTTGAATAATCAGATGCATATCTTCAATGTATGTAGTAAATGGGATAAATTGTTTTCTGACGAATTATTTCCTATATCCTACAGTTTTCCCGGAAAAAAAGTTCGTAATCCAGAATTCTCATTATTCGAAATTTTCAATTTTCGTTCACGTTTTATCGATCACCCGGTGATCAAACGAAAACTTACGACTGAAGTTAAAGTTTTCCCGGAAAACAGTTTGTAATCAAGAATTCTCATTTTTCGAAATTTTCAATTTTCGTTCACGTTTTATCGATCACCCGGTGATCAAACGAAAACTTACGAACTGAAGTTAAAGTTATCCCGGAAAACAGTTTGTAATCGAGAATTCTCATTTTTCGAAATTTTCAATTATCGTTTACGTTTTATCGATCACCCGGTGTTTAAACAAAAATTTTTGACCGAAGTTAATATTTTCTACAGTTAATCCGAAACAGAAACAGCTTTTAATTTATCTGAAAACTCAATATTTCAAATTTTGTTTATTCTTAACCGCTTCATCCAATTACGACAGTTTAAAATTGTCTAATAACAGTTTTTTGAAAAATCAGATGCATATCTTCAATGTAGATAGTAAATGGGATAAATTGTTTTCTGACGAATTATTTCCTATATCCTACAGTTTTCCCGGAAAAAAGTTCGTAATCGAGAATTCTCATTTTTCGAAATTTTCAATTTTCGTTCACGTTTTATCGATTACCGGGTGATCCAAAGAATATGTATGACGAAGGTTAAAGTTTTCTTCAGGTAAGTCATAACCAGAACCAATTTTTCATTCTTCTGAAAACTCGATATTTAAAATTTTGTTTATTCTTAACCACTTCATCCAATTACGACAGTTTAAAATTGTCTAATAACAGTTTTTTGAAAAATCAGATTCTTATCTTTTATGTAGATAGTAAAAGGGATAAATTGTTTTCTGACGATTTATTTTTTATATATTACATTTTTCCCGGAAAAAAGTTTTTAATCGAGAATTCTCAGTTTTCGAAATTTTCAATCTTCGTTCACGTTTTATCGATCACCCGGTGTTCAAACAAAAATTTTTGACAGTGTTTATAGTTTTCTACAGTTAATCTGAACCAGAAACAACTTTTGATTTATCTGAAAACTTAAAATTTCAAATTTTGTTTATTCTTAACCGCTTCATCCAATTACGACAGTTTAAAATTGTCTAATAACAGTTTTTTGAAAAATCAGATTCTTATCTTCAATGTATGTAGTAAATGGGATAAATTGTTTTCTGACGAATTATTTCCTATATCCTACAGTTTTCCCGGAAAAAAAGTTCGTAATCGAGAATTCTCATTTTTCGAAATTTTCAATTTTCGTTCACGTTTTATCGATCACCCGGTGATCAAACGAAAACTTACGACTGAAGTTAAAGTTTTCCCGGAAAACAGTTTGTAATCAAGAATTCTCATTTATCGAAATTTTCAATTTTCGTTCACGTTTTATCGATTACCCGGTGATCAAACGAAAACTTATGACTGAAGTTAATGTTTTCCCGGAAAAAGTTCGTAATCGAGAATTCTCATTTTTCGAAATTTTCAATATTCGTTCACGTTTTATCGATCACCAGTGTTCATACAAAAATTTTTGACAGTGTTTATAGTTTTCTACAGTTAATCTGAACCAGAAACAGCTTTTGATTTTTCTGAAAACTTAAAATTTCAAATTTTGTTTATTCTTAACCGCTTCATCCAATTACGAAAGTTTAAAATTGTCTAATAACAGTTTTTTGAAAAATCAGATGCATATCTTCAATGTAGATAGTAAAGGGGATAAATTGTTTTCTGACGATTTATTTTCTATATATTACATTTTTCCCGGAAAAAGTTCGTAATCCAGAATTCCCATTTTTCAAAATTTTCAATTTTTGTTCACGTTTCATCGATCACAAGGTGATCAAACGAAAACTTACGACTGAAGTTAAAGTTATCCCGGAAAACAGTTTGTAATCGAGAATTCTCATTTTTCGAAATTTTCAAATTTCGTTCACGTTTTATTGATTACCCGGTGATCCAACAAAAGTTTATGACCGAGGTTAATATTTTCTACAGTTAATCTGAAACAGAAACAGCTTTTAATTTATCTGAAAACTCAATATTTCAAATTTTGTTTATTCTTAACCGCTTCATCCAATTACTACAGTTTAAAATTGTCTAATAACAGTTTTTTGAAAAATCAGATTCATATCTTCAATGTAGATAGTAAAGGGGATAAATTGTTTTCTGACGATTTAATATCTATATATTACATTTTTCCCGGAAAAAAGTTCGTAGTCAAGAATTCTCATTTTTCGAAATTTTCAATTTTCGTTCACGTTTTATCGATTACCGGGTGATCCAACGAAAATGTATGACGAAGGTTAAAGTTTTCTTCAGGTAAGTCATAACCAGAACCAATTTTTCATTCTTCTGAAAACTCGATATTTAAAATTTTGTTTATTCTTAACCACTTCATCCAATTACGACAGTTTAAAATTGTCTAATAACAGTTTTTTGAAAAATCAGATTCTTATCTTCAATGTAGATAGTAAAAGGGATAAATTGTTTTCTGACGATTTATTTTCTATATATTACATTTTTCCCGGAAAAAAGTTCTTAATCGAGAATTCTCATTTTTCGAAATTTTCAATTATCGTTTACGTTTTATCGATCACCCGGTGTTTAAACAAAAATTTTTGACAGTGTTTATAGTTTTCTACAGTTAATCTGAACCAGAAACAGCTTTTGATTTATCTGAAAACTTAAAATTTCAAATTTTGTTTATTCTTAACTGCTTCATCCAATTACGACAGTTTAAAATTGTCTAATAACAGTTTTTTGAATAATCAGATTCATATCTTCAATGTATGTAGTAAATGGGATAAATTGTTTTCTGACGATTTAATTTCTATATATTACATTTTTCCCGGAAAAAAGTTCGTAATCAAGAATTCTCATTTTTCGAAATTTTCAATTTTCGTTCACGTTTTATCGATTACCCGGTGATCAAACGAAAACTTATGACTGAAGTTAAAGTTTTCCTGGAAAACAGTTTGTAATCGAGAATCTCATTTTTCGAAATTTTCAATTTTCGTTCACGTTATATCGATCACCCGGTGATCCATCGAAAGTTTATGACAGAGGTTAATATTTTCTACAGTTAATCTGAAACAGAAACAGCTTTTAATTTATCTGAAAACTCAATATTTCAAATTTTGTTTATTCTTAACCACTTCATCCAATTACGACAGTTTAAAATTGTCTAATAACAGTTTTTTGAAAAATCAGATGCATATCTTCAATGTAGATAGTAAAGGGGATAAATTGTTTTCTGACGATTTATTTTCTATATATTAAATTTTTCCCGGAAAAAGTTCGTAATCGAGAATTCTCATTTTTCGAAATTTTCAATATTCGTTCACGTTTTATCGATCACCAGTGTTCATACAAAAATTTTTGACAGTGTTTATAGTTTTCTACAGTTAATCTGAACCAGAAACAGCTTTTGATTTTTCTGAAAACTTAAAATTTCAAATTTTGTTTATTCTTAACCGCTTCATCCAATTACGACAATTTAAAATTGTCTAATAACAGTTTTTTGAAAAATCAGATGCATATCTTCAATGTAGATAGTAAAGGGGATAAATTGTTTTCTGACGATTTATTTTCTATATATTAAATTTTTCCCGGAAAAAAGTTCTTAATCGAGAATTCTCATTTTTCGAAATTTTCAATTTTCGTTTACGTTTCATCGATCACCCGGTGATCAAACGAAAACTTACGACTGAAGTTAAAGTTATCCCGGAAAACAGTTTGTAATCGAGAATTCTCATTTTTCGAAATTTTCAAATTTCGTTCACGTTTTATTGATTACCCGGTGATCCAACGAAAGCTTATGACCGAGGTTAATATTTTCTACAGTTAATCTGAAACAGAAACAGCTTTTAATTTATCTGAAAACTCAATATTTCAAATTTTGTTTATTCTTAACCGCTTCATCCAATTACGACAATTTAAAATTGTCTAATAACAGTTTTTTGAAAAATCAGATGCATATCTTCAATGTAGATAGTAAAGGGGATAAATTGTTTTCTGACGATTTATTTCCTATATCCTACATTTTTCCCGGAAAAAGTTTGTAATCGAGAATTCTTATTTTTCGAAATTTTCAATTTTCGTTCACGTTTTATCGATCACCCGGTGTTCAAACAAAAATTTTTGATAGTGTTTATAGTTTTCTACAGTTAATCTGAACCAGAAACAACTTTTGATTTATCTGAAAACTTAAAATTTCAAATTTTGTTTATTCTTAACCGCTTCATCCAATTACGACAGTTTATAATTGTCTAATAACAGTTTTTTGAATAATCAGATTCTTATCTTCAATGTAGATAGTAAAAGGGATAAATTGTTTTCTGACGATTTATTTTCTATATATTACATTTTTCCCGGAAAAAAGTTCTTAATCGAGAATTCTCATTTTACGAAATTTTCAATTATCGTTTACGTTTTATCGATCACCCGGTGTTTAAACAAAAATTTTTGACAGTGTTTATAGTTTTCTACAGTTAATCTGAACCAGAAACAGCTTTTGATTTATCTGAAAACTTAAAATTTCAAATTTTGTTTATTCTTAACCGCTTCATCCAATTACGACAGTTTAAAATTGTCTAATAACAGTTTTTTGAATAATCAGATGCATATCTTCAATGTATGTAGTAAATGGGATAAATTGTTTTCTGACGATTTAATTTCTATATATTACATTTTTCCCGGAAAAAGTTCGTAATCCAGAATTCTCATTTTTCGAAATTTTCAATTTTCGTTCACGTTTCATCGATCACCCGGTGATCAAACGAAAACTTACGATTAAAGTTAAAGTTATCCCGGAAAACAGTTTGTAATCGAGAATTCTCATTTTTCGAAATTATCAACTTTCGTTCACGTTTTATCGATTACCCGGTGATCAAACGAAAACTTATGACTGAGGTTAAAGTTTTCCCGGAAAACAGTTTGTAATCGAGAATTCTCATTTTTCGAAATTTTCAATTTTCGTTCACGTTTTATCGATCACCCGGTGATCCAACGAAAGTTTATGACCGAGGTTAATATTTTCTACAGTTAATCTGAAACAGAAACAGCTTTTAATTTATCTGAAAACTCAATATTTCAAATTTTGTTTATTCTTAACCGCTTCATCCAATTACTACAGTTTAAAATTGTCTAATAACAGTTTTTTGAAAAATCAGATTCATATCTTCAATGTAGATAGTAAAGGGGATAAATTGTTTTCTGACGATTTAATATCTATATATTACATTTTTCCCGGAAAAAAGTTCGTAGTCAAGAATTCTCATTTTTCGAAATTTTCAATTTTCGTTCACGTTTTATCGATTACCGGGTGATCCAACGAAAATGTATGACGAAGGTTAAAGTTTTCTTCAGGTAAGTCATAACCAGAACCAATTTTTCATTCTTCTGAAAACTCGATATTTAAAATTTTGTTTATTCTTAAACACTTCATCCAATTACGACAGTTTAAAATTGTCTAATAACAGTTTTTTGAAAAATCAGATTCTTATCTTCAATGTAGATAGTAAAAGGGATAAATTGTTTTCTGACGATTTATTTTCTATATATTACATTTTCCCGGAAAAAAGTTCTTAATCGAGAATTCTCATTTTTCGAAATTTTCAATTATCGTTTACGTTTTATCGATCACCCGGTGTTTAAACAAAAATTTTTGACAGTGTTTATAGTTTTCTACAGTTAATCTGAACCAGAAACAACTTTTGATTTATCTGAAAACTTAAAATTTCAAATTTTGTTTATTCTTAACCGCTTCATCCAATTACGACAGTTTAAAATTGTCTAATAACAGTTTTTTGAATAATAAGATGCATATCTTCAATGTATGTAGTAAATGGGATAAATTGTTTTCTGACGATTTATTTTCTATATATTACATTTTTCCCGGAAAAAGTTCGTAATCCAGAATTCTCATTTTTCGAAATTTTCAATTTTCGTTCACGTTTCATCGATCACCCGGTGATCAAACGAAAACTTACGACTAAAGTTAAAGTTATCCCGGAAAACAGTTTGTAATCGAGAATTCTCATTTTTCGAAATTTTCAAATTTCGTTCACGTTTTATTGATTACCCGGTGATCCAACGAATGTTTATGACCGAGGTTAATATTTTCTACAGTTAATCTGAACCAGAAACAGCTTTTGATTTTTCTGAAAACTTAAAATTTCAAATTTTGTTTATTCTTAACCACTTCATCCAATTACGACAGTTTAAAATTGTCTAATAACAGTTTTTTGAAAAATCAGATGCATATCTTCAATGTAGATAGTAAAGGGGATAAATTGTTTTCTGACGATTTATTTTCTATATATTACATTTTTCCCGGAAAAAGTTCGTAATCGAGAATTCTCAGTTTTCGAAATTTTCAATTTTCGTTCACGTTTTATCGATCACCCGGTGTTCAAACAAAAATTTTTGATAGTGTTTATAGTTTTCTACAGTTAATCTGAACCAGACACAACTTTTGATTTATCTGAAAACTTAAAATTTCAAATTTTGTTTATTCTTAACCGCTTCATCCAATTACGACAGTTTATAATTGTCTAATAACAGTATTTTGAATTATCAGATGCATATCTTCAATGTAGATAGTAAAGGGGATAAATTGTTTTCTGACGATTTATTTTCTATATATTACATTTTTCCCGGAAAAAGTTCGTAATCCAGAATTCTCATTTTTCGAAATTTTCAATTTTCGTTCACGTTTCATCGATCACCCGGTGATCAAACGAAAACTTACGATTAAAGTTAAAGTTATCCCGGAAAACAGTTTGTAATCGAGAATTCTCATTTTTCGAAATTTTCAAATTTCGTTCACGTTTTATTGATTACCCGGTGATCCAACGAAAGTTTATGACCGAGGTTAATATTTTCTACCGTTAATCTGAAACAGAAACAGCTTTTGATTTTTCTGAAAACTTAAAATTTCAAATTTTGTTTATTCTTAACCACTTCATCCAATTACGACAGTTTAAAATTGTCTAATAACAGTTTTTTGAAAAATCAGATTCTTATCTTCAATGTAGATAGTAAAAGGGATAAATTGTTTTCTGACGATTTATTTTCTATATATTACATTTTTCCCGGAAAAAAGTTCTTAATCGAGAATTCTCATTTTTCGAAATTTTCAATTATCGTTTACGTTTTATCGATCACCCGGTGTTTAAACAAAAATTTTTGACAGTGTTTATAGTTTTCTACAGTTAATCTGAACCAGAAACAACTTTTGATTTATCTGAAAACTTAAAATTTCAAATTTTGTTTATTCTTAACCGCTTCATCCAATTACGACAGTTTATAATTGTCTAATAACAGTTTTTTGAATAATCAGATTCTTATCTTCAATGTAGATAGTAAAAGGGATAAATTGTTTTCTGACGATTTATTTTCTATATATTACATTTTTCCCGGAAAAAAGTTCTTAATCGAGAATTCTCATTTTTCGAAATTTTCAATTATCGTTTACGTTTTATCGATCACCCGGTGTTTAAACAAAAATTTTTGACAGTGTTTATAGTTTTCTACAGTTAATCTGAACCAGAAACAGCTTTTGATTTATCTGAAAACTTAAAATTTCAAATTTTGTTTATTCTTAACCGCTTCATCCAATTACGACAGTTTAAAATTGTCTAATAACAGTTTTTTGAATAATCAGATGCATATCTTCAATGTATGTAGTAAATGGGATAAATTGTTTTCTGACGATTTAATTTCTATATATTACATTTTTCCCGGAAAAAGTTCGTAATCCAGAATTCTCATTTTTCGAAATTTTCAATTTTCGTTCACGTTTCATCGATCACCCGGTGATCAAACGAAAACTTACGATTAAAGTTAAAGTTATCCCGGAAAACAGTTTGTAATCGAGAATTCTCATTTTTCGAAATTATCAACTTTCGTTCACGTTTTATCGATTACCCGGTGATCAAACGAAAACTTATGACTGAGGTTAAAGTTTTCCCGGAAAACAGTTTGTAATCGAGAATTCTCATTTTTCGAAATTTTCAATTTTCGTTCACGTTTTATCGATCACCCGGTGATCCAACGAAAGTTTATGAGCGAGGTTAATATTTTCTACAGTTAATCTGAAACAGAAACAGCTTTTAATTTATCTGAAAACTCAATATTTCAAATTTTGTTTATTCTTAACCGCTTCATCCAATTACTACAGTTTAAAATTGTCTAATAACAGTTTTTTGAAAAATCAGATTCATATCTTCAATGTAGATAGTAAAGGGGATAAATTGTTTTCTGACGATTTAATATCTATATATTACATTTTTCCCGGAAAAAAGTTCGTAGTCAAGAATTCTCATTTTTCGAAATTTTCAATTTTCGTTCACGTTTTATCGATTACCGGGTGATCCAACGAAAATGTATGACGAAGGTTAAAGTTTTCTTCAGGTAAGTCATAACCAGAACCAATTTTTCATTCTTCTGAAAACTCGATATTTAAAATTTTGTTTATTCTTAAACACTTCATCCAATTACGACAGTTTAAAATTGTCTAATAACAGTTTTTTGAAAAATCAGATTCTTATCTTCAATGTAGATAGTAAAAGGGATAAATTGTTTTCTGACGATTTATTTTCTATATATTACATTTTCCCGGAAAAAAGTTCTTAATCGAGAATTCTCATTTTTCGAAATTTTCAATTATCGTTTACGTTTTATCGATCACCCGGTGTTTAAACAAAAATTTTTGACAGTGTTTATAGTTTTCTACAGTTAATCTGAACCAGAAACAACTTTTGATTTATCTGAAAACTTAAAATTTCAAATTTTGTTTATTCTTAACCGCTTCATCCAATTACGACAGTTTAAAATTGTCTAATAACAGTTTTTTGAATAATAAGATGCATATCTTCAATGTATGTAGTAAATGGGATAAATTGTTTTCTGACGATTTATTTTCTATATATTACATTTTTCCCGGAAAAAGTTCGTAATCCAGAATTCTCATTTTTCGAAATTTTCAATTTTCGTTCACGTTTCATCGATCACCCGGTGATCAAACGAAAACTTACGACTAAAGTTAAAGTTATCCCGGAAAACAGTTTGTAATCGAGAATTCTCATTTTTCGAAATTTTCAAATTTCGTTCACGTTTTATTGATTACCCGGTGATCCAACGAATGTTTATGACCGAGGTTAATATTTTCTACAGTTAATCTGAACCAGAAACAGCTTTTGATTTTTCTGAAAACTTAAAATTTCAAATTTTGTTTATTCTTAACCACTTCATCCAATTACGACAGTTTAAAATTGTCTAATAACAGTTTTTTGAAAAATCAGATGCATATCTTCAATGTAGATAGTAAAGGGGATAAATTGTTTTCTGACGATTTATTTTCTATATATTACATTTTTCCCGGAAAAAGTTCGTAATCGAGAATTCTCAGTTTTCGAAATTTTCAATTTTCGTTCACGTTTTATCGATCACCCGGTGTTCAAACAAAAATTTTTGATAGTGTTTATAGTTTTCTACAGTTAATCTGAACCAGAAACAGCTTTTGATTTATCTGAAAACTTAAAATTTCAAATTCTGTTTATTCTTAACCGCTTCATCCAATTACGACAGTTTAAAATTGTCTAATAACAGTTTTTTGAATAATCAGATGCATATCTTCAATGTATGTAGTAAATGGGATAAATTGTTTTCTGACGATTTAATTTCTATATATTACATTTTTCCCGGAAAAAGTTCGTAATCGAGAATTCTCATTTTTCGAAATTATCAACTTTCGTTCACGTTTTATCGATTACCCGGTGATCAAACGAAAACTTATGACTGAGGTTAAAGTTTTCCCGGAAAACAGTTTGTAATCGAGAATTCTCCTTTTTCGAAATTTTCAATTTTCGTTCACGTTTTATCGATCACCCGGTGATCCAACGAAAGTTTATGACCGAGGTTAATATTTTCTACAGTTAATCTGAAACAGAAACAGCTTTTAATTTATCTGAAAACTCAATATTTCAAATTTTGTTTATTCTTAACCACTTCATCCAATTACGACAGTTTAAAATTGTCTAATAACAGTTTTTTGAAAAATCAGATTCTTATCTTCAATGTAGATAGTAAAAGGGATAAATTGTTTTCTGACGATTTATTTTCTATATATTACATTTTTCCCGGAAAAAAGTTCTTAATCGAGAATTCTCATTTTTCGAAATTTTCAATTATCGTTTACGTTTTATCGATCACCCGGTGTTTAAACAAAAATTTTTGACAGTGTTTATAGTTTTCTACAGTTAATCTGAACCAGAAACAGCTTTTGATTTATCTGAAAACTTAAAATTTCAAATTTTGTTTATTCTTAACCGCTTCATCCAATTACGACAGTTTAAAATTGTCTAATAACAGTTTTTTGAATAATCAGATGCATATCTTCAATGTATGTAGTAAATGGGATAAATTGTTTTCTGACGATTTAATTTCTATATATTACATTTTTCCCGGAAAAAAGTTCGTAATCAAGAATTCTCATTTTTCGAAATTTTCAATTTTCGTTCACGTTTTATCGATTACCCGGTGATCAAACGAAAACTTATGACTGAAGTTAAAGTTTTCCCGGAAAACAGTTTGTAATCGAGAATTCTCATTTTTCGAAATTTTCAATTTTCGTTCACGTTTTATCGATCACCCGGTGATCCATCGAAAGTTTATGACAGAGGTTAATATTTTCTACAGTTAATCTGAAACAGAAACAGCTTTTAATTTATCTGAAAACTCAATATTTCAAATTTTGTTTATTCTTAACCACTTCATCCAATTACGACAGTTTAAAATTGTCTAATAACAGTTTTTTGAAAAATCAGATTCTTATCTTCAATGTAGATAGTAAAAGAGATAAATTGTTTTCTGACGAATTAATTCCTATATCCTACATTTTTTCCGGAAAAAATTTCGTAATCGAGAATTCTCATTTTTCGAACTTTGCAATTTTCGTTCACGTTTTATCGATCACCCGGTGTTCAAACAAAAATTTTTGACTGAAGTTAAAGTTTTCCCGGAAAACAGTTTGTAATCGAGAATTCTCATTTTTCGAAATTTTCAATTTTCGTTCACGTTTTATCGATCACCCGGTGATCAAACGAAAACTTACGACTGAAGTTAAAGTTATCCCGGAAAACAGTTTGTAATCGAGAATTCTCATTTTTCGAAATTTTCAATTATCGTTTACGTTTTATCGATCACCAGGTGTTTAAACAAAAATTTTTGACCGAAGTTAATATTTTCTACAGTTAATCTGAAACAGAAACAGCTTTTAATTTATCTGAAAACTCAATATTTCAAATTTTGTTTATTCTTAACCGCTTCATCCAATTACGACAGTTTAAAATTGTCTAATAACAGTTTTTTGAAAAATCAGATGCATATCTTCAATGTAGATAGTAAAAGGGATAAATTGTTTTCAGACGATTTATTTTCTATATATTACATTTTTCCCGGAAAAAGTTCGTAATCGAGAATTCTCATTTTTCGAAATTATCAACTTTCGTTCACGTTTTATCGATTACCGGGTGATCCAAAGAATATGTATGACGAAGGTTAAAGTTTTCCCGGAAAACAGTTTGTAATCGAGAATTCTCATTTTTCGAAATTTTCAATTTTCGTTCACGTTTTATCGATTACCGGGTGATCCAACGAAAATGTATGACGAAGGTTAAAGTTTTCTTCAGGTAAGTCATAACCAGAACCAATTTTTCATTCTTCTGAAAACTCGATATTTAAAATTTTGTTTATTCTTAAACACTTCATCCAATTACGACAGTTTAAAATTGTCTAATAACAGTTTTTTGAAAAATCAGATTCTTATCTTCAATGTAGATAGTAAAAGGGATAAATTGTTTTCTGACGATTTATTTTCTATATATTACATTTTCCCGGAAAAAAGTTCTTAATCGAGAATTCTCATTTTTCGAAATTTTCAATTATCGTTTACGTTTTATCGATCACCCGGTGTTTAAACAAAAATTTTTGACAGTGTTTATAGTTTTCTACAGTTAATCTGAACCAGAAACAACTTTTGATTTATCTGAAAACTTAAAATTTCAAATTTTGTTTATTCTTAACCGCTTCATCCAATTACGACAGTTTAAAATTGTCTAATAACAGTTTTTTGAATAATAAGATGCATATCTTCAATGTATGTAGTAAATGGGATAAATTGTTTTCTGACGATTTATTTTCTATATATTACATTTTTCCCGGAAAAAGTTCGTAATCCAGAATTCTCATTTTTCGAAATTTTCAATTTTCGTTCACGTTTCATCGATCACCCGGTGATCAAACGAAAACTTACGACTAAAGTTAAAGTTATCCCGGAAAACAGTTTGTAATCGAGAATTCTCATTTTTCGAAATTTTCAAATTTCGTTCACGTTTTATTGATTACCCGGTGATCCAACGAATGTTTATGACCGAGGTTAATATTTTCTACAGTTAATCTGAACCAGAAACAGCTTTTGATTTTTCTGAAAACTTAAAATTTCAAATTTTGTTTATTCTTAACCACTTCATCCAATTACGACAGTTTAAAATTGTCTAATAACAGTTTTTTGAAAAATCAGATTCTTATCTTCAATGTAGATAGTAAAAGGGATAAATTGTTTTCTGACGATTTATTTTCTATATATTACATTTTTCCCGGAAAAAAGTTCTTAATCGAGAATTCTCATTTTTCGAAATTTTCAATTATCGTTTACGTTTTATCGATCACCCGGTGTTTAAACAAAAATTTTTGACAGTGTTTATAGTTTTCTACAGTTAATCTGAACCAGAAACAGCTTTTGATTTATCTGAAAACTTAAAATTTCAAATTTTGTTTATTCTTAACCGCTTCATCCAATTACGACAGTTTAAAATTGTCTAATAACAGTTTTTTGAATAATCAGATGCATATCTTCAATGTATGTAGTAAATGGGATAAATTGTTTTCTGACGATTTAATTTCTATATATTACATTTTTCCCGGAAAAAAGTTCGTAATCAAGAATTCTCATTTTTCGAAATTTTCAATTTTCGTTCACGTTTTATCGATTACCCGGTGATCAAACGAAAACTTATGACTGAAGTTAAAGTTTTCCCGGAAAACAGTTTGTAATCGAGAATTCTCATTTTTCGAAATTTTCAATTTTCGTTCACGTTTTATCGATCACCCGGTGATCCATCGAAAGTTTATGACAGAGGTTAATATTTTCTACAGTTAATCTGAAACAGAAACAGCTTTTAATTTATCTGAAAACTCAATATTTCAAATTTTGTTTATTCTTAACCACTTCATCCAATTACGACAGTTTAAAATTGTCTAATAACAGTTTTTTGAAAAATCAGATGCATATCTTCAATGTAGATAGTAAAGGGGATAAATTGTTTTCTGACGATTTATTTTCTATATATTACATTTTTCCCGGAAAAAGTTCGTAATCCAGAATTCTCATTTTTCGAAATTTTCAATTTTCGTTCACGTTTCATCGATCACCCGTTGATCAAACGAAAACTTACGATTAAAGTTAAAGTTATCCCGGAAAACAGTTTGTAATCGAGAATTCTCATTTTTCGAAATTTTCAAATTTCGTTCACGTTTTATTGATTACCCGGTGATCCAACGAAAGTTTATGACCGAGGTTAATATTTTCTACAGTTAATCTGAAACAGAAACAGCTTTTGATTTTTCTGAAAACTTAAAATTTCAAATTTTGTTTATTCTTAACCACTTCATCCAATTACGACAGTTTAAAATTGTCTAATAACAGTTTTTTGAAAAATCAGATTCTTATCTTCAATGTAGATAGTAAAAAGGATAAATTGTTTTCTGACGATTTATTTTCTATATATTACATTTTTCCCGGAAAAAAGTTCTTAATCGAGAATTCTCATTTTTCGAAATTTTCAATTATCGTTTACGTTTTATCGATCACCCGGTGTTTAAACAAAAATTTTTGACAGTGTTTATAGTTTTCTACAGTTAATCTGAACCAGAAACAGCTTTTGATTTATCTGAAAACTTAAAATTTCAAATTTTGTTTATTCTTAACCGCTTCATCCAATTACGACAGTTTAAAATTGTCTAATAACAGTTTTTTGAATAATCAGATGCATATCTTCAATGTATGTAGTAAATGGGATAAATTGTTTTCTGACGATTTAATTTCTATATATTACATTTTTCCCGGAAAAAGTTCGTAATCGAGAATTCTCATTTTTCGAAATTATCAACTTTCGTTCACGTTTTATCGATTACCCGGTGATCAAACGAAAACTTATGACTGAGGTTAAAGTTTTCCCGGAAAACAGTTTGTAATCGAGAATTCTCCTTTTTCGAAATTTTCAATTTTCGTTCACGTTTTATCGATCACCCGGTGATCCAACGAAAGTTTATGACCGAGGTTAATATTTTCTACAGTTAATCTGAAACAGAAACAGCTTTTAATTTATCTGAAAACTCAATATTTCAAAT
Source organism: Rhopalosiphum nymphaeae (assembly GCA_036289425.1). Taxonomy (NCBI): domain Eukaryota; kingdom Metazoa; phylum Arthropoda; class Insecta; order Hemiptera; family Aphididae; genus Rhopalosiphum; species Rhopalosiphum nymphaeae. Next base: position 7,221,362 of record JAZAQC010000007.1, on the reverse strand, counting down.
TTTGTTTATTCTTAACCACTTCATCCAATTACGACAGTTTAAAATTGTCTAATAACAGTTTTTTGAAAAATCAGATTCTTATCTTCAATGTAGATAGTAAAAGGGATAAATTGTTTTCTGACGATTTATTTTCTATATATTACATTTTTCCCGGAAAAAAGTTCTTAATCGAGAATTCTCATTTTTTGAAAATTTCAATTATCGTTTACGTTTTATCGATCACCCGGTGTTTAAACAAAAATTTTTGACAGTGTTTATAGTTTTCTACAGTTAATCTGAACCAGAAACAGCTTTTGATTTATCTGAAAACTTAAAATTTCAAATTTTGTTTATTCTTAACCGCTTCATACAATTACGACAGTTTAAAATTGTCTAATAACAGTTTTTTGAATAATCAGATGCATATCTTCAATGTATGTAGTAAATGGGATAAATTGTTTTCTGACGATTTAATTTCTATATATTACATTTTTCCCGGAAAAAAGTTCGTAATCAAGAATTCTCATTTTTCGAAATTTTCAATTTTCGTTCACGTTTTATCGATTACCCGGTGATCAAACGAAAACTTATGACTGAAGTTAAAGTTTTCCCGGAAAACAGTTTGTAATCGAGAATTCTCATTTTTCGAAATTTTCAATTTTCGTTCACGTTTTATCGATCACCCGGTGATCCATCGAAAGTTTATGACAGAGGTTAATATTTTCTACAGTTAATCTGAAACAGAAACAGCTTTTAATTTATCTGAAAACTCAATATTTCAAATTTTGTTTATTCTTAACCACTTCATCCAATTACGACAGTTTAAAATTGTCTAATAACAGTTTTTTGAAAAATCAGATTCTTATCTTCAATGTAGATAGTAAAAGGGATAAATTGTTTTCTGACGAATTAATTCCTATATCCTACATTTTTCCCGGAAAAAATTTCGTAATCGAGAATTCTCATTTTTCGAGCTTTGCAATTTTCGTTCACGTTTTATCGATCACCCGGTGTTCAAACAAAAATTTTTGACTGAAGTTAAAGTTTTCCCGGAAAACAGTTCGTAATCGAGAATTCTCATTTTTCGAAATTTTCAATTTTCGTTCACGTTTTATCGATCACCCGGTGATCAAACGAAAACTTACGACTGAAGTTAAAGTTATCCCGGAAAACAGTTTGTAATCGAGAATTCTCATTTTTCGAAATTTTCAATTATCGTTTACGTTTTATCGATCACCCGGTGTTTAAACAAAAATTTTTGACCGAAGTTAATATTTTCTACAGTTAATCTGAAACAGAAACAGCTTTTAATTTATCTGAAAACTCAATATTTCAAATTTTGTTTATTCTTAACCGCTTCATCCAATTACGACAGTTTAAAATTGTCTAATAACAGTTTTTTGAAAAATCAGATGCATATCTTCAATGTAGATAGTAAATGGGATAAATTGTTTTCTGACGAATTATTTCCTATATCCTACAGTTTTCCCGGAAAAAAGTTCGTAATCGAGAATTCTCATTTTTCGAAATTTTCAATTTTCGTTCACGTTTTATCGATTACCGGGTGATCCAACGAAAATGTATGACGAAGGTTATAGTTTTCCTCAGGTCAGTCATAACCAGAACCAATTTTTCATTCTTCAGAAAACTCGATATTTCAAATTTTGTTTATTCTTAACCGCTTCATCCAATTACGAAAGTTTAAAATTGTCTAATATTAGTTTTTTGAATAAACGAATGCATACCTTCAATGTATAGGGTAAATGGGATAAATTGTTTTCTGAAGAATTATTTCCTATATCCTACAGTTTTCCCGGAAAAAAGTTCGTAATCAAGAATTCTCATTTTTCGAAATTTTCAACTTTCGTTCACGTTTTATCGATTACCGGGTGATCCAACGAAAATGTATGACGAAGGTTATAGTTTTCTTCAGGTCAGTCATAACCAGAACCAATTTTTCATTCTTCAGAAAACTCGATATTTCAAATTTTGTTTATTCTTAACCGCTTCATCCAATTAGGAAAGTTTAAAATTGTCTAATAACAGTTTTTTGAATAATCGGATGCATATCTTCAATGTATGTAGTAAAGGGGATAAATTGTTTTCTGACGAAATATGTCCTATATCCTACAGTTTTCCTGGAAAACAGTTCGTAATCGAGAATACTCATTTTTCGAAATTTTCAATTTTCGTTCACGTTTTATCGATTACCCGGTGATCAAACGAAAGTTTATGACTGACGTTAATGTTTGCTACAGTTAATCTGAAACAGAAACTGCTTTTATTTTGTCTGAAAACTCAATATTTCAAATTTTGTTTATTCTTAACCGCTTCATCCAATTACGAAAGTTTAAAATTGTCTAATATTAGTTTTTTGAATAAACGAATGCATACCTTCAATGTATGTAGTAAATGGGATAAATTGTTTTCTGAAGAATTATTTCCTATATCCTACAGTTTTCCCGGAAAAAGTTCGTAATCCAGAATTCTCATTTTTCGAAATTTTCAAATTTCGTTCACGTTTTATCGATTACCGGGTGATCCAACGAAAATGTATGACGAAGGTTATAGTTTTCTTCAGGTCAGTCATAACCAGAACCAATTTTTCATTCTTCAGAAAACTCGATATTTCAAATTTTGTTTATTCTTAACCGCTTCATCCAATTACGAAAGTTTAAAATTGTCTAATAACAGTTTTTTGAATAATCGGATGCATATCATCAATGTATGTAGTAAAGGGGATAAATTGTTTTCTGACGAAATATGTCCTATATCCTACAGTTTTCCTGGAAAACAGTTCGTAATCGAGAATACTCATTTTTCGAAATTTTCAATTTTCGTTCACGTTTTATCGATTACCCGGTGATCAAACGAAAGTTTATGACTGACGTTAATGTTTGCTACAGTTAATCTGAAACAGAAACTGCTTTTATTTTGTCTGAAAACTCAATATTTCAAATTTTGTTTATTCTTAACCGCTTCATCCAATTACGACAGTTTAAAATTGTCTAATAACAGTTTTTTGAAAAATCAGATGCATATCTTCAATGTATGTAGTAAAGGGGATAAATTGTTTTCTGACGAAATATGTCCTATATCCTACAGTTTTCCTGGAAAAAAGTTCGTAATCAAGAATTCTCATTTTTCGAAATTTTCAATTTTCGTTCACGTTTTATCGATCACCCGGTGATCAAACGAAAACTTACGACTGAAGTTAAAGATTTCCCGGAAAAAAGTTCGTAATCAAGAATTCTCATTTTTCGAAATTTTCAACTTTCGGTCACGTTTTATCGATTACCGGGTGATCCAACGAAAATGTATGATGAAGGTTATAGTTTTCTTCAGGTCAGTCATAACCAGAACCAATTTTTCATTCTTCAGAAAACTCGATATTTCAAATTTTGTTTATTCTTAACCGCTTCATCCAATTACGAAAGTTTAAAATTGTCTAATAACAGTTTTTTGAATAATCGGATGCATATCTTCAATGTATGTAGTAAAGGGGATAAATTGTTTTCTGACGAAATATGTCCTATATCCTACAGTTTTCCTGGAAAACAGTTCGTAATCGAGAATACTCATTTTTCGAAATTTTCAATTTTCGTTCACGTTTTATCGATTACCCGGTGATCAAACGAAAGTTTATGACTGACGTTAATGTTTGCTACAGTTAATCTGAAACAGAAACTGCTTTTATTTTGTCTGAAAACTCAATATTTCAAATTTTGTTTATTCTTAACCGCTTCATCCAATTACGAAAGTTTAAAATTGTCTAATATTAGTTTTTTGAATAAACGAATGCATACCTTCAATGTATGTAGTAAATGGGATAAATTGTTTTCTGAAGAATTATTTCCTATATCCTACAGTTTTCCCGGTAAAAAGTTCGTAATCAAGAATTCTCATTTTTCGAAATTTTCAACTTTCGTTCACGTTTTATCGATTACCGGGTGATCCAACGAAAATGTATGACGAAGGTTATAGTTTTCCTCAGGTCAGTCATAACCAGAACCAATTTTTCATTCTTCAGAAAACTGGATATTTCAAATTTTGTTTATTCTTAACCGCTTCATCCAACTACGAAAGTTTAAAATTGTCTAACATTAGTTTTTTGAATAAACGAATGCATACCTTCAATGTATGTAGTAAATGGGATAAATTGTTTTCTGAAGAATTATTTCCTATATCCTACAGTTTTCCCGGAAAAAGTTCGTAATCCAGAATTCTCATTTTTCGAAATTTTCAAATTTCGTTCACGTTTTATCGATTACCGGGTGATCCAACGAAAATGTATGACGAAGGTTATAGTTTTCTTCAGGTCAGTCATAACCAGAACCAATTTTTCATTCTTCAGAAAACTCGATATTTCAAATTTTGTTTATTCTTAACCGCTTCATCCAATTACGAAAGTTTAAAATTGTCTAATAACAGTTTTTTGAATAATCGGATGCATATCTTCAATGTATGTAGTAAAGGGGATAAATTGTTTTCTGACGAAATATGTCCTATATCCTACAGTTTTCCTGGAAAACAGTTCGTAATCGAGAATACTCATTTTTCGAAATTTTCAATTTTCGTTCACGTTTTATTGATTACCCGGTGATCAAACGAAAGTTTATGACTGACGTTAATGTTTGCTACAGTTAATCTGAAACAGAAACTGCTTTTATTTTGTCTGAAAACTCAATATTTCAAATTTTGTTTATTCTTAACCGCTTCATCCAATTACGAAAGTTTAAAATTGTCTAATATTAGTTTTTTGAATAAACGAATGCATACCTTCAATGTATGTAGTAAATGGGATAAATTGTTTTCTGAAGAATTATTTCCTATATCCTACAGTTTTCCCGGAAAAATGTTCGTAATCAAGAATTCTCATTTTTCGAAATTTTGAACTTTCGTTCACGTTTTATCGATTACCGGGTGATCCAACGAAAATGTATGACGAAGGTTATAGTTTTCTTCAGGTCAGTCATAACCAGAACCAATTTTTCATTCTTCAGAAAACTCGATATTTCAAATTTTGTTTATTCTTAACCGCTTCATCCAATTACGAAAGTTTAAAATTGTCTAATAACAGTTTTTTGAATAATCGGATGCATATCTTCAATGTATGTAGTAAAGGGGATAAATTGTTTTCTGACGAAATATGTCCTATATCCTACAGTTTTCCTGGAAAACAGTTCGTAATCGAGAATACTCATTTTTCGAAATTTTCAATTTTCGTTCACGTTTTATCGATTACCCGGTGATCAAACGAAAGTTTATGACTGACGTTAATGTTTACTACAGTTAATCTGAAACAGAAACTGCTTTTAATTTATCTGAAAACTCAATATTTCAAATGTTGTTTATTCTTAACCGCTTCATCCAATTACGACAGTTTAAAATTGTCTAATAACAGTTTTTTGAAAAATCAGATGCATATCTTCAATGTAGATAGTAAAGGGGATAAATTGTTTTCTGACGATTTAATTTCTATATATTGAATTTTTCCCGGAAAAAAGTTCGTAATCAAGAATTCTCATTTTTCGAAATTTTCAATTTTCGTTCACGTTTTATCGATCACCCGGTGATCAAACGAAAACTTACGACTGAAGTTAAAGTTTTCCCGGAAAAAAGTTCGTAATCAAGAATTCTCATTTTTCGAAATTTTCAACTTTCGGTCACGTTTTATCGATTACCGGGTGATCCAACGAAAATGTATGACGAAGGTTATAGTTTTCTTCAGGTCAGTCATAACCAGAACCAATTTTTCATTCTTCAGAAAACTCGATATTTCAAATTTTGTTTATTCTTAACCGCTTCATCCAATTACGAAAGTTTAAAATTGTCTAATAACAGTTTTTTGAATAATCGGATGCATATCTTCAATGTATGTAGTAAAGGGGATAAATTGTTTTCTGACGAAATATGTCCTATATCCTACAGTTTTCCTGGAAAACAGTTCGTAATCGAGAATACTCATTTTTCGAAATTTTCAATTTTCGTTCACGTTTTATCGATTACCCGGTGATCAAACGAAAGTTTATGACTGACGTTAATGTTTGCTACAGTTAATCTGAAACAGAAGCTGCTTTTATTTTGTCTGAAAACTCAATATTTCAAATTTTGTTTATTCTTAACCGCTTCATCCAATTACGAAAGTTTAAAATTGTCTAATATTAGTTTTTTGAATAAACGAATGCATACCTTCAATGTATAGGGTAAATGGGATAAATTGTTTTCTGAAGAATTATTTCCTATATCCTACAGTTTTCCCGGAAAAAAGTTCGTAATCAAGAATTCTCATTTTTCGAAATTTTCAACTTTCGTTCACGTTTTATCGATTACCGGGTGATCCAACGAAAATGTATGACGAAGGTTATAGTTTTCTTCAGGTCAGTCATAACCAGAACCAATTTTTCATTCTTCAGAAAACTCGATATTTCAAATTTTGTTTATTCTTAACCGCTTCATCCAATTAGGAAAGTTTAAAATTGTCTAATAACAGTTTTTTGAATAATCGGATGCATATCTTCAATGTATGTAGTAAAGGGGATAAATTGTTTTCTGACGAAATATGTCCTATATCCTACAGTTTTCCTGGAAAACAGTTCGTAATCGAGAATACTCATTTTTCGAAATTTTCAATTTTCGTTCACGTTTTATCGATTACCCGGTGATCAAACGAAAGTTTATGACTGACGTTAATGTTTGCTACAGTTAATCTGAAACAGAAACTGCTTTTATTTTGTCTGAAAACTCAATATTTCAAATTTTGTTTATTCTTAACCGCTTCATCCAATTACGAAAGTTTAAAATTGTCTAATATTAGTTTTTTGAATAAACGAATGCATACCTTCAAAGTATGTAGTAAATGGGATAAATTGTTTTCTGAAGAATTATTTCCTATATCCTACAGTTTTCCCGGTAAAAAGTTCGTAATCAAGAATTCTCATTTTTCGAAATTTTCAACTTTCGTTCACGTTTTATCGATTACCGGGTGATCCAACGAAAATGTATGACGAAGGTTATAGTTTTCCTCAGGTCAGTCATAACCAGAACCAATTTTTCATTCTTCAGAAAACTGGATATTTCAAATTTTGTTTATTCTTAACCGCTTCATCCAACTACGAAAGTTTAAAATTGTCTAACATTAGTTTTTTGAATAAACGAATGCATACCTTCAATGTATGTAGTAAATGGGATAAATTGTTTTCTGAAGAATTATTTCCTATATCCTACAGTTTTCCCGGAAAAAAGTTCGTAATCCAGAATTCTCATTTTTCGAAATTTTCAAATTTCGTTCACGTTTTATCGATTACCGGGTGATCCAACGAAAATGTATGACGAAGGTTATAGTTTTCTTCAGGTCAGTCATAACCAGAACCAATTTTTCATTCTTCAGAAAACTCGATATTTCAAATTTTGTTTATTCTTAACCGCTTCATCCAATTACGAAAGTTTAAAATTGTCTAATAACAGTTTTTTGAATAATCGGATGCATATCTTCAATGTATGTAGTAAAGGGGATAAATTGTTTTCTGACGAAATATGTCCTATATCCTACAGTTTTCCTGGAAAACAGTTCGTAATCGAGAATACTCATTTTTCGAAATTTTCAATTTTCGTTCACGTTTTATCGATTACCCGGTGATCAAACGAAAGTTTATGACTGACGTTAATGTTTGCTACAGTTAATCTGAAACAGAAACTGCTTTTATTTTGTCTGAAAACTCAATATTTCAAATTTTGTTTATTCTTAACCGCTTCATCCAATTACGAAAGTTTAAAATTGTCTAATATTAGTTTTTTGAATAAACGAATGCATACCTTCAATGTATGTAGTAAATGGGATAAATTGTTTTCTGAAGAATTATTTCCTATATCCTACAGTTTTCCCGGAAAAATGTTCGTAATCAAGAATTCTCATTTTTCGAAATTTTGAACTTTCGTTCACGTTTTATCGATTACCGGGTGATCCAACGAAAATGTATGACGAAGGTTATAGTTTTCTTCAGGTCAGTCATAACCAGAACCAATTTTTCATTCTTCAGAAAACTCGATATTTCAAATTTTGTTTATTCTTAACCGCTTCATCCAATTACGAAAGTTTAAAATTGTCTAATAACAGTTTTTTGAATAATCGGATGCATATCTTCAATGTATGTAGTAAAGGGGATAAATTGTTTTCTGACGAAATATGTCCTATATCCTACAGTTTTCCTGGAAAACAGTTCGTAATCGAGAATACTCATTTTTCGAAATTTTCAATTTTCGTTCACGTTTTATCGATTACCCGGTGATCAAACGAAAGTTTATGACTGACGTTAATGTTTACTACAGTTAATCTGAAACAGAAACTGCTTTTAATTTATCTGAAAACTCAATATTTCAAATGTTGTTTATTCTTAACCGCTTCATCCAATTACGACAGTTTAAAATTGTCTAATAACAGTTTTTTGAAAAATCATATGCATATCTTCAATGTAGATAGTAAAGGGGATAAATTGTTTTCTGACGATTTAATTTCTATATATTGAATTTTTCCCGGAAAAAAGTTCGTAATCAAGAATTCTCATTTTTCGAAATTTTCAATTTTCGTTCACGTTTTATCGATCACCCGGTGATCAAACGAAAACTTACGACTGAAGTTAAAGTTTTCCCGGAAAAAAGTTCGTAATCAAGAATTCTCATTTTTCGAAATTTTCAACTTTCGGTCACGTTTTATCGATTACCGGGTGATCCAACGAAAATGTATGACGAAGGTTATAGTTTTCTTCAGGTCAGTCATAACCAGAACCAATTTTTCATTCTTCAGAAAACTCGATATTTCAAATTTTGTTTATTCTTAACCGCTTCATCCAATTTAGATAGTTTAAAATTGTCTAATAACAGTTTTTTGAATAATCAGATTCATATCTTCAATGAATGTGGAAAAGGGGATAAATTGTTTTCTGACGAAATATTTCATATATCCTACAGTTTTCCCGGAAAAAGTTCGTAATCGAGAATTCTCATTTTTCGAAATTTTCAATTTTCGTTCACGTTTTATCGATTACTGGGTGATCCAACGAAAATGTATGACGAAGCTTAAAGTTTTCTTCAGGTCAGTCATAACCAGTACCAATTTTTCATTCTTCAGAAAAATCGATATTTCAAATTTTGTTTATTCTTAACCGCTTCATCCAATTACGAAAGTCTAAAATTGTCTAATAACAGTTTTTTGAATAATCGGATGCATATCTTCAATGTATGTAGTAAAGGAGATAAATTGTTTTCTGACGAAATATGTCCTATATCCTACAGTTTTCCTGGAAAACAGTTCGTAATCGAGAATTCTCATTTTTCGATATTTTCAATTTTCGTTCACGTTTTATCGATTACTGGGTGATCCAACGAAAATGTATGACGAAGGTTAAAGTTTTCTTCAGGTCAGTCATAACCAGTACCAATTTTTCATTCTTCAGAAAACTCGATATTTCAAATTTTGTTTATTCTTAACCGCTTCATCCAATTTAGATAGTTTAAAATTGTCTAATAACAGTTTTTTGAATAATCAGATTCATATCTTCAATGAATGTGGAAAAGGGGATAAATTGTTTTCTGACGAAATATTTAATATATCCTACAGTTTTCCCGGAAAAAGTTCGTAATCGAGAATTCTCATTTTTCGAAATTTTCAATTTTCGTTCACGTTTTATCGATTACTGGGTGATCCAACGAAAATGTAATACGAAGGTTAAAGTTTTCTTCAGGTCAGTCATAACCAGTACCAATTTTTCATTCTTCAGAAAACTCGATATTTCAAATTTTGTTTATTCTTAACCGCTTCATCCAATTTAGATAGTTTAAAATTGTCTAATAACAGTTTTTTGAATAATCGGATGCATATCTTCAATGTATGTAGTAAAGGGGATAAATTGTTTTCTGACGAAATATGTCCTATATCCTACAGTTTTCCTGGAAAACAGTTCGTAATCGAGAATACTCAATTTTCGAAATTTTCAATTTTCGTTCACGTTTTATCGATTACCCGGTGATCAAACGAAAGTTTATGACTGACGTTAATGTTTGCTACAGTTAATCTGAAACAGAAACTGCTTTTATTTTGTCTGAAAACTCAATATTTCAAATTTTGTTTATTCTTAACCGCTTCATCCAATTACGAAAGTTTAAAATTGTCTAATATTAGTTTTTTGAATAAACGAATGCATACCTTCAATGTATGTAGTAAATGGGATAAATTGTTTTCTGAAGAATTATTTCCTATATCCTACAGTTTTCCCGGTAAAAAGTTCGTAATCAAGAATTCTCATTTTTCGAAATTTTCAACTTTCGTTCACGTTTTATCGATTACCGGGTGATCCAACGAAAATGTATGACGAAGGTTATAGTTTTCCTCAGGTCAGTCATAACCAGAACCAATTTTTCATTCTTCAGAAAACTGGATATTTCAAATTTTGTTTATTCTTAACCGCTTCATCCAACTACGAAAGTTTAAAATTGTCTAACATTAGTTTTTTGAATAAACGAATGCATACCTTCAATGTATGTAGTAAATGGGATAAATTGTTTTCTGAAGAATTATTTCCTATATCCTACAGTTTTCCCGGAAAAAAGTTCGTAATCCAGAATTCTCATTTTTCGAAATTTTCAAATTTCGTTCACGTTTTATCGATTACCGGGTGATCCAACGAAAATGTATGACGAAGGTTATAGTTTTCTTCAGGTCAGTCATAACCAGAACCAATTTTTCATTCTTCAGAAAACTCGATATTTCAAATTTTGTTTATTCTTAACCGCTTCATCCAATTACGAAAGTTTAAAATTGTCTAATAACAGTTTTTTGAATAATCGGATGCATACCTTCAATGTATGTAGTAAAGGGGATAAATTGTTTTCTGACGAAATATGTCCTATATCCTACAGTTTTCCTGGAAAACAGTTCGTAATCGAGAATACTCATTTTTCGAAATTTTCAATTTTCGTTCACGTTTTATCGATTACCCGGTGATCAAACGAAAGTTTATGACTGACGTTAATGTTTGCTACAGTTAATCTGAAACAGAAACTGCTTTTATTTTGTCTGAAAACTCAATATTTCAAATTTTGTTTATTCTTAACCGCTTCATCCAATTACGAAAGTATAAAATTGTCTAATATTAGTTTTTTGAATAAACGAATGCATACCTTCAATGTATGTAGTAAATGGGATAAATTGTTTTCTGAAGAATTATTTCCTATATCCTACAGTTTTCCCGGAAAAATGTTCGTAATCAAGAATTCTCATTTTTCGAAATTTTCAACTTTCGTTCACGTTTTATCGATTACCGGGTGATCCAACGAAAATGTATGACGAAGGTTATAGTTTTCTTCAGGTCAGTCATAACCAGAACCAATTTTTCATTCTTCAGAAAACTCGATATTTCAAATTTTGTTTATTTTTAACCGCTTCATCCAATTTAGACAGTTTAAAATTGTCTTATAACAGTTTTTTGAATAATCAGATGCATATCTTCAATGTATATAATAAATGGGATAAATTGTTTTCTGAAGAATTATTTCCTATATCCTACAGTTTTCCCGGAAGAAAGTTCGTAATCGAGAATTCTCATTTTTCGAAATTTTCAATTATCGTTCACGTTTTACCGATTACTGGTCGATCCAACGAAAATGTATGACAATGGTTAAAGTTTTCTTCAGGTCAGTCATAACCAGAACCAATTTTTCATTCTTCAGAAAACTGGATATTTCAAATTTTGTTTATTCTTAACCGCTTCATCCAACTACGAAAGTTTAAAATTGTCTAACATTAGTTTTTTGAATAAACGAATGCATACCTTCAATGTATGTAGTAAAGGGGATAAATTGTTTTCTGACGAAATATGTCCTATATCCTACAGTTTTCCTGGAAAACAGTTCGTAATCGAGAATACTCATTTTTCGAAATTTTCAATTTTCGTTCACGTTTTATCGATTACCCGGTGATCAAACGAAAGTTTATGACTGAAGTTAATGTTTACTACAGTTAATCTGAAACAGAAACTGCTTTTATTTTGTCTGAAAACTCAATATTTCAAATTTTGTTTATTCTTAACCGCTTCATCCAATTTAGACAGTTTAAAATTGTCTTATAACAGTTTTTTGAATAATCAGATGCATATCTTCAATGTATATAATAAATGGGATAAATTGTTTTCTGAATAATTATTTCCTATATCCTACAGTTTTCCCGGAAAAAAGTTCGTAATCGAGAATTCTCATTTTTCGAAATTTTCAATTTTCGTTCACGTTTTATCGATTACTGGGTGATCCAACGAAAATGTATGACAATGGTTAAAGTTTTCTTCAGGTCAGTCATAACCAGAACCAATTTTTCATTCTTCAGAAAACTGGATATTTCAAATTTTGTTTATTCTTAACCGCTTCATCCAATTACGAAAGTTAAAAAAAGTCTAATAACAGTATTTTGAATAATCGGATGCATATCTTCAATGTATGTAGTAAAGGGGATAAATTGTTTTCTGACGAAATATGTCCTATATCCTACAGTTTTCCTGGAAAACAGTTCGTAATCGAGAATACTCATTTTTCGAAATTTTCAATTTTCGTTCACGTTTTATCGATTACCCGGTGATCAAACGAAAGTTTATGACTGACGGTAATGTTTACTACAGTTAATCTGAAACAGAAACTGCTTTTATTTTGTCTGAAAACTCAATATTTCAAATTTTGTTTATTCTTAACCGCTTCATCCAATTACGAAAGTTTAAAATTGTCTAATATTAGTTTTTTGAATAAACGAATGCATACCTTCAATGTATGTAGTAAATGGGATAAATTGTTTTCTGAAGAATTATTTCCTATATCCTACAGTTTTCCCGGTAAAAAGTTCGTAATCAAGAATTCTCATTTTTCGAAATTTTCAACTTTCGTTCACGTTTTATCGATTACCGGGTGATCCAACGAAAATGTATGACGAAGGTTATAGTTTTCCTCAGGTCAGTCATAACCAGAACCAATTTTTCATTCTTCAGAAAACTGGATATTTCAAATTTTGTTTATTCTTAACCGCTTCATCCAACTACGAAAGTTTAAAATTGTCTAACATTAGTTTTTTGAATAAACGAATGCATACCTTCAATGTATGTAGTAAATGGGATAAATTGTTTTCTGAAGAATTATTTCGTATATCCTACAGTTTTCCCGGAAAAAAGTTCGTAATCCAGAATTCTCATTTTTCGAAATTTTCAAATTTCGTTCACGTTTTATCGATTACCGGGTTATCCAACGAAAATGTATGACGAAGGTTATAGTTTTCTTCAGGTCAGTCATAACCAGAACCAATTTTTCATTCTTCAGAAAACTCGATATTTCAAATTTTGTTTATTCTTAACCGCTTCATCCAATTACGAAAGTTTAAAATTGTCTAATAACAGTTTTTTGAATAATCGGATGCATATCTTCAATGTATGTAGTAAAGGGGATAAATTGTTTTCTGACGAAATATGTCCTATATCCTACAGTTTTCCTGGAAAACAGTACGTAATCGAGAATACTCATTTTTCGAAATTTTCAATTTTCGTTCACGTTTTATCGATTACCCGGTGATCAAACGAAAGTTTATGACTGAAGTTAATGTTTACTACAGTTAATCTGAAACAGAAACTGCTTTTATTTTGTCTGAAAACTCAATATTTCAAATTTTGTTTATTCTTAACCGCTTCATCCAATTTAGACAGTTTAAAATTGTCTTATAACAGTTTTTTGAATAATCAGATGCATATCTTCAATGTATATAATAAATGGGATAAATTGTTTTCTGAATAATTATTTCCTATATCCTACAGTTTTCCCGGAAAAAAGTTCGTAATCGAGAATTCTCATTTTTCGAAATTTTCAATTTTCGTTCACGTTTTATCGATTACTGGGTGATCCAACGAAAATGTATGACAATGGTTAAAGTTTTCTTCAGGTCAGTCATAACCAGAACCAATTTTTCATTCTTCAGAAAACTGGATATTTCAAATTTTGTTTATTCTTAACCGCTTCATCCAACTACGAAAGTTTAAAATTGTCTAATAACAGTATTTTGAATAATCGGATGCATATCTTCAATGTATGTAGTAAAGGGGATAAATTGTTTTCTGACGAAATATGTCCTATATCCTACAGTTTTCCTGGAAAACAGTTCGTAATCGAGAATACTCATTTTTCGAAATTTTCAATTTTCGTTCACGTTTTATCGATTACCCGGTGATCAAACGAAAGTTTATGACTGACGGTAATGTTTACTACAGTTAATCTGAAACAGAAACTGCTTTTATTTTGTCTGAAAACTCAATATTTCAAATTTTGTTTATTCTTAACCGCTTCATCCAACTACGAAAGTTTAAAATTGTCTAACATTAGTTTTTTGAATAAACGAATGCATACCTTCAATGTATGTAGTAAATGGGATAAATTGTTTTCTGAAGAATTATTTCCTATATCCTACAGTTTTCCCGGAAAAAAGTTCGTAATCCAGAATTCTCATTTTTCGAAATTTTCAAATTTCGTTCACGTTTTATCGATTACCGGGTTATCCAACGAAAATGTATGACGAAGGTTATAGTTTTCTTCAGGTCAGTCATAACCAGAACCAATTTTTCATTCTTCAGAAAACTCGATATTTCAAATTTTGTTTATTCTTAACCGCTTCATCCAATTACGAAAGTTTAAAATTGTCTAATAACAGTTTTTTGAATAATCGGATGCATATCTTCAATGTATGTAGTAAAGGGGATAAATTGTTTTCTGACGAAATATGTCCTATATCCTACAGTTTTCCTGGAAAACAGTTCGTAATCGAGAATACTCATTTTTCGAAATTTTCAATTTTCGTTCACGTTTTATCGATTACCCGGTGATCAAACGAAAGTTTATGACTGAAGTTAATGTTTACTACAGTTAATCTGAAACAGAAACTGCTTTTATTTTGTCTGAAAACTCAATATTTCAAATTTTGTTTATTCTTAACCGCTTCATCCAATTTAGACAGTTTAAAATTGTCTTATAACAGTTTTTTGAATAATCAGATGCATATCTTCAATGTATATAATAAATGGGATAAATTGTTTTCTGAATAATTATTTCCTATATCCTACAGTTTTCCCGGAAAAAAGTTCGTAATCGAGAATTCTCATTTTTCGAAATTTTCAATTTTCGTTCACGTTTTATCGATTACTGGGTGATCCAACGAAAATGTATGACAATGGTTAAAGTTTTCTTCAGGTCAGTCATAACCAGAACCAATTTTTCATTCTTCAGAAAACTGGATATTTCAAATTTTGTTTATTCTTAACCGCTTCATCCAACTACGAAAGTTTAAAATTGTCTAACATTAGTTTTTTGAATAAACGAATGCATACCTTCAATGTATGTAGTAAATGGGATAAATTGTTTTCTGAAGAATTATTTCCTATATCCTACAGTTTTCCCGGAAAAATGTTCGTAATCAAGAATTCTCATTTTACGAAATTTTCAACTTTCGTTCACGTTTTATCGATTACCGGGTGATCCAACGAAAATGTATGACGAAGGTTATAGTTTTCTTCAGGTCAGTCATAACCAGAACCAATTTTTCATTCTTCAGAAAACTCGATATTTCAAATTTTGTTTATTCTTAACCGCTTCATCCAACTACGAAAGTTTAAAATTGTCTAACATTAGTTTTTTGAATAAACGAATGCATACCTTCAATGTATGTAGTAAAGGGGATAAATTGTTTTCTGACGAAATATGTCCTATATCCTACAGTTTTCCTGGAAAACAGTTCGTAATCGAGAATACTCATTTTTCGAAATTTTCAATTTTCGTTCACGTTTTATCGATTACCCGGTGATCAAACGAAAGTTTATGACTGAAGTTAATGTTTACTACAGTTAATCTGAAACAGAAACTGCTTTTATTTTGTCTGAAAACTCAATATTTCAAATTTTGTTTATTCTTAACCGCTTCATCCAATTTAGACAGTTTAAAATTGTCTTATAACAGTTTTTTGAATAATCAGATGCATATCTTCAATGTATATAATAAATGGGATAAATTGTTTTCTGAATAATTATTTCCTATATCCTACAGTTTTCCCGGAAAAAAGTTCGTAATCGAGAATTCTCATTTTTCGAAATTTTCAATTTTCGTTCACGTTTTATCGATTACTGGGTGATCCAACGAAAATGTATGACAATGGTTAAAGTTTTCTTCAGGTCAGTCATAACCAGAACCAATTTTTCATTCTTCAGAAAACTGGATATTTCAAATTTTGTTTATTCTTAACCGCTTCATCCAATTACGAAAGTTAAAAAAAGTCTAATAACAGTATTTTGAATAATCGGATGCATATCTTCAATGTATGTAGTAAAGGGGATAAATTGTTTTCTGACGAAATATGTCCTATATCCTACAGTTTTCCTGGAAAACAGTTCGTAATCGAGAATACTCATTTTTCGAAATTTTCAATTTTCGTTCACGTTTTATCGATTACCCGGTGATCAAACGAAAGTTTATGACTGACGGTAATGTTTACTACAGTTAATCTGAAACAGAAACTGCTTTTATTTTGTCTGAAAACTCAATATTTCAAATTTTGTTTATTCTTAACCGCTTCATCCAATTACGAAAGTTTAAAATTGTCTAATATTAGTTTTTTGAATAAACGAATGCATACCTTCAATGTATGTAGTAAATGGGATAAATTGTTTTCTGAAGAATTATTTCCTATATCCTACAGTTTTCCCGGTAAAAAGTTCGTAATCAAGAATTCTCATTTTTCGAAATTTTCAACTTTCGTTCACGTTTTATCGATTACCGGGTGATCCAACGAAAATGTATGACGAAGGTTATAGTTTTCCTCAGGTCAGTCATAACCAGAACCAATTTTTCATTCTTCAGAAAACTGGATATTTCAAATTTTGTTTATTCTTAACCGCTTCATCCAACTACGAAAGTTTAAAATTGTCTAACATTAGTTTTTTGAATAAACGAATGCATACCTTCAATGTATGTAGTAAATGGGATAAATTGTTTTCTGAAGAATTATTTCCTATATCCTACAGTTTTCCCGGAAAAAAGTTCGTAATCCAGAATTCTCATTTTTCGAAATTTTCAAATTTCGTTCACGTTTTATCGATTACCGGGTTATCCAACGAAAATGTATGACGAAGGTTATAGTTTTCTTCAGGTCAGTCATAACCAGAACCAATTTTTCATTCTTCAGAAAACTCGATATTTCAAATTTTGTTTATTCTTAACCGCTTCATCCAATTACGAAAGTTTAAAATTGTCTAATAACAGTTTTTTGAATAATCGGATGCATATCTTCAATGTATGTAGTAAAGGGGATAAATTGTTTTCTGACGAAATATGTCCTATATCCTACAGTTTTCCCGGAAAAATGTTCGTAATCAAGAATTCTCATTTTTCGAAATTTTCAATTTTCGTTCACGTTTTATCGATTACCCGGTGATCAAACGAAAGTTTATGACTGAAGTTAATGTTTACTACAGTTAATCTGAAACAGAAACTGCTTTTATTTTGTCTGAAAACTCAATATTTCAAATTTTGTTTATTCTTAACCGCTTCATCCAATTTAGACAGTTTAAAATTGTCTTATAACAGTTTTTTGAATAATCAGATGCATATCTTCAATGTATATAATAAATGGGATAAATTGTTTTCTGAATAATTATTTCCTATATCCTACAGTTTTCCCGGAAAAAAGTTCGTAATCGAGAATTCTCATTTTTCGAAATTTTCAATTTTCGTTCACGTTTTATCGATTACTGGGTGATCCAACGAAAATGTATGACAATGGTTAAAGTTTTCTTCAGGTCAGTCATAACCAGAACCAATTTTTCATTCTTCAGAAAACTGGATATTTCAAATTTTGTTTATTCTTAACCGCTTCATCCAACTACGAAAGTTTAAAATTGTCTAATAACAGTATTTTGAATAATCGGATGCATATCTTCAATGTATGTAGTAAAGGGGATAAATTGTTTTCTGACGAAATATGTCCTATATCCTACAGTTTTCCTGGAAAACAGTTCGTAATCGAGAATACTCATTTTTCGAAATTTTCAATTTTCGTTCACGTTTTATCGATTACCCGGTGATCAAACGAAAGTTTATGACTGACGGTAATGTTTACTACAGTTAATCTGAAACAGAAACTGCTTTTATTTTGTCTGAAAACTCAATATTTCAAATTTTGTTTATTCTTAACCGCTTCATCCAACTACGAAAGTTTAAAATTGTCTAACATTAGTTTTTTGAATAAACGAATGCATACCTTCAATGTATGTAGTAAATGGGATAAATTGTTTTCTGAAGAATTATTTCCTATATCCTACAGTTTTCCCGGAAAAAAGTTCGTAATCCAGAATTCTCATTTTTCGAAATTTTCAAATTTCGTTCACGTTTTATCGATTACCGGGTTATCCAACGAAAATGTATGACGAAGGTTATAGTTTTCTTCAGGTCAGTCATAACCAGAACCAATTTTTCATTCTTCAGAAAACTCGATATTTCAAATTTTGTTTATTCTTAACCGCTTCATCCAATTACGAAAGTTTAAAATTGTCTAATAACAGTTTTTTGAATAATCGGATGCATATCTTCAATGTATGTAGTAAAGGGGATAAATTGTTTTCTGACGAAATATGTCCTATATCCTACAGTTTTCCTGGAAAACAGTTCGTAATCGAGAATACTCATTTTTCGAAATTTTCAATTTTCGTTCACGTTTTATCGATTACCCGGTGATCAAACGAAAGTTTATGACTGAAGTTAATGTTTACTACAGTTAATCTGAAACAGAAACTGCTTTTATTTTGTCTGAAAACTCAATATTTCAAATTTTGTTTATTCTTAACCGCTTCATCCAATTTAGACAGTTTAAAATTGTCTTATAACAGTTTTTTGAATAATCAGATGCATATCTTCAATGTATATAATAAATGGGATAAATTGTTTTCTGAATAATTATTTCCTATATCCTACAGTTTTCCCGGAAAAAAGTTCGTAATCGAGAATTCTCATTTTTCGAAATTTTCAATTTTCGTTCACGTTTTATCGATTACTGGGTGATCCAACGAAAATGTATGACAATGGTTAAAGTTTTCTTCAGGTCAGTCATAACCAGAACCAATTTTTCATTCTTCAGAAAACTGGATATTTCAAATTTTGTTTATTCTTAACCGCTTCATCCAACTACGAAAGTTTAAAATTGTCTAACATTAGTTTTTTGAATAAACGAATGCATACCTTCAATGTATGTAGTAAATGGGATAAATTGTTTTCTGAAGAATTATTTCCTATATCCTACAGTTTTCCCGGAAAAATGTTCGTAATCAAGAATTCTCATTTTACGAAATTTTCAACTTTCGTTCACGTTTTATCGATTACCAGGTGATCCAACGAAAATGTATGACGAAGGTTATAGTTTTCTTCAGGTCAGTCATAACCAGAACCAATTTTTCATTCTTCAGAAAACTCGATATTTCAAATTTTGTTTATTCTTAACCGCTTCATCCAATTACGAAAGTTTAAAATTGTCTAATAACAGTATTTTGAATAATCGGATGCATATCTTCAATGTATGTAGTAAAGGGGATAAATTGTTTTCTGACGAAATATGTCCTATATCCTACAGTTTTCCTGGAAAACAGTTCGTAATCGAGAATACTCATTTTTCGAAATTTTCAATTTTCGTTCACGTTTTATCGATTACCCGGTGATCAAACGAAAGTTTATGACTGAGGGTAATGTTTACTACAGTTAATCTGAAACAGAAACTGCTTTTATTTTGTCTGAAAACTCAATATTTCAAATTTTGTTTATTCTTAACCGCTTCATCCAATTTAGACAGTTTAAAATTGTCTTATAACAGTTTTTTGAATAATCAGATGCATATCTTCAATGTATATAATAAATGGGATAAATTGTTTTCTGAATAATTATTTCCTATATCCTACAGTTTTCCCGGAAAAAAGTTCGTAATCGAGAATTCTCATTTTTCGAAATTTTCAATTTTCGTTCACGTTTTATCGATTACTGGGTGATCCAACGAAAATGTATGACAATGGTTAAAGTTTTCTTCAGGTCAGTCATAACCAGAACCAATTTTTCATTCTTCAGAAAACTGGATATTTCAAATTTTGTTTATTCTTAACCGCTTCATCCAACTACGAAAGTTTAAAATTGTCTAACATTAGTTTTTTGAATAAACGAATGCATACCTTCAATGTATGTAGTAAATGGGATAAATTGTTTTCTGAAGAATTATTTCCTATATCCTACAGTTTTCCCGGAAAAATGTTCGTAATCCAGAATTCTCATTTTACGAAATTTTCAACTTTCGTTCACGTTTTATCGATTACCGGGTGATCCAACGAAAATGTATGACGAAGGTTATAGTTTTCTTCAGGTCAGTCATAACCAGAACCAATTTTTCATTCTTCAGAAAACTCGATATTTCAAATTTTGTTTATTCTTAACCGCTTCATCCAATTACGAAAGTTTAAAATTGTCTAATAACAGTATTTTGAATAATCGGATGCATATCTTCAATGTATGTAGTAAAGGGGATAAATTGTTTTCTGACGAAATATGTCCTATATCCTACAGTTTTCCTGGAAAACAGTTCGTAATCGAGAATACTCATTTTTCGAAATTTTCAATTTTCGTTCACGTTTTATCGATTACCCGGTGATCAAACGAAAGTTTATGACTGACGGTAATGTTTACTACAGTTAATCTGAAACAGAAACTGCTTTTATTTTGTCTGAAAACTCAATATTTCAAATTTTGTTTATTCTTAACCGCTTCATCCAATTTAGACAGTTTAAAATTGTCTTATAACAGTTTTTTGAATAATCAGATGCATATCTTCAATGTATATAATAAATGGGATAAATTGTTTTCTGAATAATTATTTCCTATATCCTACAGTTTTCCCGGAAAAAAGTTCGTAATCGAGAATTCTCATTTTTCGAAATTTTCAATTTTCGTTCACGTTTTATCGATTACTGGGTGATCCAACGAAAATGTATGACAATGGTTAAAGTTTTCTTCAGGTCAGTCATAACCAGAACCAATTTTTCATTCTTCAGAAAACTGGATATTTCAAATTTTGTTTATTCTTAACCGCTTCATCCAACTACGAAAGTTTAAAATTGTCTAATAACAGTATTTTGAATAATCGGATGCATATCTTCAATGTATGTAGTAAAGGGGATAAATTGTTTTCTGACGAAATATGTCCTATATCCTACAGTTTTCCTGGAAAACAGTTCGTAATCGAGAATACTCATTTTTCGAAATTTTCAATTTTCGTTCACGTTTTATCGATTACCCGGTGATCAAACGAAAGTTTATGACTGACGGTAATGTTTACTACAGTTAATCTGAAACAGAAACTGCTTTTATTTTGTCTGAAAACTCAATATTTCAAATTTTGTTTATTCTTAACCGCTTCATCCAACTACGAAAGTTTAAAATTGTCTAACATTAGTTTTTTGAATAAACGAATGCATACCTTCAATGTATGTAGTAAATGGGATAAATTGTTTTCTGAAGAATTATTTCCTATATCCTACAGTTTTCCCGGAAAAAAGTTCGTAATCCAGAATTCTCATTTTTCGAAATTTTCAAATTTCGTTCACGTTTTATCGATTACCGGGTTATCCAACGAAAATGTATGACGAAGGTTATAGTTTTCTTCAGGTCAGTCATAACCAGAACCAATTTTTCATTCTTCAGAAAACTCGATATTTCAAATTTTGTTTATTCTTAACCGCTTCATCCAATTACGAAAGTTTAAAATTGTCTAATAACAGTTTTTTGAATAATCGGATGCATATCTTCAATGTATGTAGTAAAGGGGATAAATTGTTTTCTGACGAAATATGTCCTATATCCTACAGTTTTCCTGGAAAACAGTTCGTAATCGAGAATACTCATTTTTCGAAATTTTCAATTTTCGTTCACGTTTTATCGATTACCCGGTGATCAAACGAAAGTTTATGACTGAAGTTAATGTTTACTACAGTTAATCTGAAACAGAAACTGCTTTTATTTTGTCTGAAAACTCAATATTTCAAATTTTGTTTATTCTTAACCGCTTCATCCAATTTAGACAGTTTAAAATTGTCTTATAACAGTTTTTTGAATAATCAGATGCATATCTTCAATGTATATAATAAATGGGATAAATTGTTTTCTGAATAATTATTTCCTATATCCTACAGTTTTCCCGGAAAAAAGTTCGTAATCGAGAATTCTCATTTTTCGAAATTTTCAATTTTCGTTCACGTTTTATCGATTACTGGGTGATCCAACGAAAATGTATGACAATGGTTAAAGTTTTCTTCAGGTCAGTCATAACCAGAACCAATTTTTCATTCTTCAGAAAACTGGATATTTCAAATTTTGTTTATTCTTAACCGCTTCATCCAACTACGAAAGTTTAAAATTGTCTAACATTAGTTTTTTGAATAAACGAATGCATACCTTCAATGTATGTAGTAAATGGGATAAATTGTTTTCTGAAGAATTATTTCCTATATCCTACAGTTTTCCCGGAAAAAAGTTCGTAATCCAGAATTCTCATTTTTCGAAATTTTCAAATTTCGTTCACGTTTTATCGATTACCGGGTGATCCAACGAAAATGTATGACGAAGGTTATAGTTTTCTTCAGGTCAGTCATAACCAGAACCAATTTTTCATTCTTCAGAAAACTCGATATTTCAAATTTTGTTTATTCTTAACCGCTTCATCCAATTACGAAAGTTTAAAATTGTCTAATAACAGTTTTTTGAATAATCGGATGCATACCTTCAATGTATGTAGTAAATGGGATAAATTGTTTTCTGAAGAATTATTTCCTATATCCTACAGTTTTCCCGGAAAAATGTTCGTAATCAAAAATTCTCATTTTTCGAAATTTTCAACTTTCGTTCACGTTTTATCGATTACCCGGTGATCAAACGAAAGTTTATGACTGAAGTTAATGTTTACTACAGTTAATCTGAAACAGAAACTGCTTTTATTTTGTCTGAAAACTCAATATTTCAAATTTTGTTTATTCTTAACCGCTTCATCCAATTTAGACAGTTTAAAATTGTCTTATAACAGTTTTTTGAATAATAAGATGCATATCTTCAATGTATATAATAAATGGGATAAATTGTTTTCTGAATAATTATTTCCTATATCCTACAGTTTTCCCGGAAAAAAGTTCGTAATCGAGAATTCTCATTTTTCGAAATTTTCAATTTTCGTTCACGCTTTATCGATTACTGGGTGATCCAACGAAAATGTATGACAATGGTTAAAGTTTTCTTCAGGTCAGTCATAACCAGAACCAATTTTTCATTCTTCAGAAAACTGGATATTTCAAATTTTGTTTATTCTTAACCACTTCATCCAATTACGACAGTTTAAAATTGTCTAATAACACTTTTTTGAATAATCATATGCATATCTTCAATGTATTTAGTAAATGGGATAAATTGTTTTCTGACGAAATATGTCCTATATCCTACAGTTTTCCTGGAAAACAGTTCGTAATCGAGAATACTCATTTTTCGAAATTTTCAATTTTCGTTCACGTTTTATCGATTACCCGGTGATCAAACGAAAGTTTATGACTGAAGTTAATGTTTACTACAGTTAATCTGAAATAGAAACAGCTTTTGATTTTTCTGAAAACTTAAAATTTCAAATTTTGTTTATTCTTAACCACTTCATCCAATTACGACAGTTTAAAATTGTCTAATAACAGTTTTTTGAAAAATCAGATTCTTATCTTCAATGTAGATAGTAAAAGGGATAAATTGTTTTCTGACGATTTATTTTCTATATATTACATTTTTCCCGGAAAAAAGTTCTTAATCGAGAATTCTCATTTTTCGAAATTTTCAATTTTCGTTCACGTTTTATCGATCACCCGGTGATCCAACGAAAGTTTATGACTGACGTTAATGTTTGCTACAGTTAATCTGAAACAGAAACTGCTTTTATTTTGTCTGAAAACTCAATATTTCAAATTTTGTTTATTCTTAACCGCTTCATCCAATTACGAAAGTTTAAAATTGTCTAATATTAGTTTTTTGAATAAACGAATGCATACCTTCAATGTATGTAGTAAATGGGATAAATTGTTTTCTGAAGAATTATTTCCTATATCCTACAGTTTTCCCGGAAAAAAGTTCGTAATCAAGAATTCTCATTTTTCGAAATTTTCAACTTTCGTTCACGTTTTATCGATTACCGGGTGATCCAACGAAAATGTATGACGAAGGTTATAGTTTTCTTCAGGTCAGTCATAACCAGAACCAATTTTTCATTCTTCAGAAAACTCGATATTTCAAATTTTGTTTATTCTTAACCGCTTCATCCAATTACGAAAGTTTAAAATTGTCTAATAACAGTTTTTTGAATAATCGGATGCATATCTTCAATGTATGTAGTAAAGGGGATAAATTGTTTTCTGACGAAATATGTCCTATATCCTACAGTTTTCCTGGAAAACAGTTCGTAATCGAGAATACTCATTTTTCGAAATTTTCAATTTTCGTTCACGTTTTATCGATTACCCGGTGATCAAACTAAAGTTTATGACTGACGTTAATGTTTGCTACAGTTAATCTGAAACAGAAACTGCTTTTATTTTGTCTGAAAACTCAATATTTCAAATTTTGTTTATTCTTAACCGCTTCATCCAATTTAGACAGTTTAAAATTGTCTTATAACAGTTTTTTGAATAATCAGATGCATATCTTCAATGTATATAATAAATGGGATAAATTGTTTTCTGAATAATTATTTCCTATATCCTACAGTTTTCCCGGAAAAAAGTTCGTAATCGAGAATTCTCATTTTTCGAAATTTTCAATTTTCGTTCACGTTTTATCGATTACTGGGTGATCCAACGAAAATGTATGACAATGGTTAAAGTTTTCTTCAGGTCAGTCATAACCAGAACCAATTTTTCATTCTTCAGAAAACTGGATATTTCAAATTTTGTTTATTCTTAACCGCTTCATCCAACTACGAAAGTTTAAAATTGTCTAACATTAGTTTTTTGAATAAACGAATGCATACCTTCAATGTATGTAGTAAATGGGATAAATTGTTTTCTGAAGAATTATTTCCTATATCCTACAGTTTTCCCGGAAAAATGTTCGTAATCAAGAATTCTCATTTTTCGAAATTTTCAACTTTCGTTCACGTTTTATCGATTACCGGGTGATCCAACGAAAATGTATGACGAAGGTTATAGTTTTCTTCAGGTCAGTCATAACTAGAACCAATTTTTCATTCTTCAGGAAACTCGATATTTCAAATTTTGTTTATTTTTAACCGCTTCATCCAATTTAGACAGTTTAAAATTGTCTTATAACAGTTTTATGAATAATCAGATGCATATCTTCAATGTATATAATAAATGGGATAAATTGTTTTCTGAAGAATTATTTCCTATATCCTACAGTTTTCCCGGAAAAAAGTTCGTAATCGAGAATTCTCATTTTTCGAAATTTTCAATTTTCGTTCACGTTTTATCGATTACTGGTCGATCCAACGAAAATGTATGACAATGGTTAAAGTTTTCTTCAGGTCAGTCATAACCAGAACCAATTTTTCATTCTTCAGAAAACTGGATATTTCAAATTTTGTTTATTCTTAACCGCTTCATCCAACTACGAAAGTTTAAAATTGTCTAACATTAGTTTTTTGAATAAACGAATGCATACCTTCAATGTATGTAGTAAATGGGATAAATTGTTTTCTGAAGAATTATTTCCTATATCCTACAGTTTTCCCGGAAAAAAGTTCGTAATCCAGAATTCTCATTTTTCGAAATTTTCAAATTTCGTTCACGTTTTATCGATTACCGGGTGATCCAACGAAAATGTATGACGAAGGTTATAGTTTTCTTCAGGTCAGTCATAACCAGAACCAATTTTTCATTCTTCAGAAAACTCGATATTTCAAATTTTGTTTATTCTTAACCGCTTCATCCAATTACGAAAGTTTAAAATTGTCTAATAACAGTTTTTTGAATAATCGGATGCATATCTTCAATGTATGTAGTAAAGGGGATAAATTGTTTTCTGACGAAATATGTCCTATATCCTACAGTTTTCCTGGATAACAGTTCGTAATCGAGAATACTCATTTTTCGAAATTTTCAATTTTCGTTCACGTTTTATCGATTACCCGGTGATCAAACGAAAGTTTATGACTGAAGTTAATGTTTACTACAGTTAATCTGAAACAGAAACTGCTTTTATTTTGTCTGAAAACTCAATATTTCAAATTTTGTTTATTCTTAACCGCTTCATCCAATTTAGACAGTTTAAAATTGTCTTATAACAGTTTTTTGAATAATCAGATGCATATCTTCAATGTATATAATAAATGGGATAAATTGTTTTCTGAATAATTATTTCCTATATCCTACAGTTTTCCCGGTAAAAAGTTCGTAATCAAGAATTCTCATTTTTCGAAATTTTCAACTTTCGTTCACGTTTTATCGATTACCGGGTGATCCAACGAAAATATATGACGAAGGTTATAGTTTTCCTCAGGTCAGTCATAACCAGAACCAATTTTTCATTCTTCAGGAAACTCGATATTTCAAATTTTGTTTATTTTTAACCGCTTCATCCAATTTAGACAGTTTAAAATTGTCTTATAACAGTTTTTTGAATAATCAGATGCATATCTTCAATGTATATAATAAATGGGATAAATTGTTTTCTGAAGAATTATTTCCTATATCCTACAGTTTTCCCCGAAAAAAGTTCGTAATCGAGAATTCTCATTTTTCGAAATTTTCAATTTTCGTTCACGTTTTATCGATTACTGGGTGATCCAACGGAAATGTATGACAATGGTTAAAGTTTTCTTCAGGTCAGTCATAACCAGAACCAATTTTTCATTCTTCAGAAAACTGGATATTTCAAATGTTGTTTATTCTTAACCGCTTCATCCAACTACGAAAGTTTAAAATTGTCTAACATTAGTTTTTTGAATAAACGAATGCATACCTTCAATGTATGTAGTAAATGGGATAAATTGTTTTCTGAAGAATTATTTCCTATATCCTACAGTTTTCCCGGAAAAAAGTTCGTAATCCAGAATTCTCATTTTTCGAAATTTTCAAATTTCTTTCACGTTTTATCGATTACCGGGTGATCCAACGAAAATGTATGACGAAGGTTATAGTTTTCTTCAGGTCAGTCATAACCAGAACCAATTTTTCATTCTTCAGAAAACTCGATATTTCAAATTTTGTTTATTCTTAACCGCTTCATCCAATTACGAAAGTTTAAAATTGTCTAATAACAGTTTTTTGAATAATCGGATGCATATCTTCAATGTATGTAGTAAAGGGGATAAATTGTTTTCTGACAAAATATGTCCTATATCCTACAGTTTTCCTGGAAAACAGTTCGTAATCAAGAATACTCATTTTTCGAAATTTTCAATTTTCGTTCACGTTTTGTCGATTACCTGGTGATCAAACGAAAGTTTATGACTGAAGTTAATGTTTACTACAGTTAATCTGAAACAGAAACTGCTTTTATTTTGTCTGAAAACTCAATATTTCAAATTTTGTTTATTCTTAACCGCTTCATCCAATTACGAAAGTTTAAAATTGTCTAATATTAGTTTTTTGAATAAACGAATGCATACCTTCAATGTATGTAGTAAATGGGATAAATTGTTTTCTGAAGAATTATTTCCTATATCCTACAGTTTTCCCGGAAAAAAGTTCGTAATCGAGAATTCTCATTTTTCGAAATTTTCAATTTTCGTTCACGTTTTATCGATTACTGGGTGATCCAAAGAAAATGTATGACAATGGTTAAAGTTTTCATCAGGTCAGTCATAACCAGAACCAATTTTTCATTCTTCAGAAAACTGGATATTTCAAATTTTGTTTATTCTTAACCGCTTCATCCAACTACGAAAGTTTAAAATTGTCTAACATTAGTTTTTTGAATAAACGAATGCATACCTTCAATGTATGTAGTAAATGGGATAAATTGTTTTCTGAAGAATTATTTCCTATATCCTACAGTTTTCCCGGAAAAAAGTTCGTAATCCAGAATTCTCATTTTTCGAAATTTTCAAATTTCGTTCACGTTTTATCGATTACCGGGTGATCCAACGAAAATGTATGACGAAGGTTATAGTTTTCTTCAGGTCAGTCATAACCAGAACCAATTTTTCATTCTTCAGAAAACTCGATATTTCAAATTTTGTTTATTCTTAACCGCTTCATCCAATTACGAAAGTTTAAAATTGTCTAATAACAGTTTTTTGAATAATCGGATGCATACCTTCAATGTATGTAGTAAATGGGATAAATTGTTTTCTGAAGAATTATTTCCTATATCCTACAGTTTTCCCGGAAAAATGTTCGTAATCAAGAATTCTCATTTTTCGAAATTTTCAATTTTCGTTCACGTTTTATCGATAACCCGGTGATCAAACGAAAGTTTATGACTGACGTTAATGTTTACTACAGTTAATCTGAAACAGAAACTGCTTTTATTTTGTCTGAAAACTCAATATTTCAAATTTTGTTTATTCTTAACCGCTTCATCCAATTTACACAGTTTAAAATTGTCTTATAACAGTTTTTTGAATAATCAGATGCATATCTTCAATGTATATAATAAATGGGATAAATTGTTTTCTGAATAATTATTTCCTATATCCTACAGTTTTCCCGGAAAAAAGTTCGTAATCGAGAATTCTCATTTTTCGAAATTTTCAATTTTCGTTCACGTTTTATCGATTACTGGGTGATCCAACGAAAATGTATGACAATGGTTAAAGTTTTCTTCAGGTCAGTCATAACCAGAACCAATTTTTCATTCTTCAGAAAACTGGATATTTCAAATTTTGTTTATTCTTAACCGCTTCATCCAACTACGAAAGTTTAAAATTGTCTAACATTAGTTTTTTGAATAAACGAATGCATACCTTCAATGTATGTAGTAAATGGGATAAATTGTTTTCTGAAGAATTATTTCCTATATCCTACAGTTTTCCCGGAAAAAAGTTCGTAATCCAGAATTCTCATTTTTCGAAATTTTCAAATTTCGTTCACGTTTTATCGATTACCGGGTGATCCAACGAAAATGTATGACGAAGGTTATAGTTTTCTTCAGGTCAGTCATAACCAGAACCAATTTTTCATTCTTCAGAAAACTCGATATTTCAAATTTTGTTTATTCTTAACCGCTTCATCCAATTACGAAAGTTTAAAATTGTCTAATAACAGTTTTTTGAATAATCGGATGCATACCTTCAATGTATGTAGTAAATGGGATAAATTGTTTTCTGAAGAATTATTTCCTATATCCTACAGTTTTCCCGGAAAAATGTTCGTAATCAAGAATTCTCATTTTTCGAAATTTTCAATTTTCGTTCACGTTTTATCGATAACCCGGTGATCAAACGAAAGTTTATGACTGACGTTAATGTTTACTACAGTTAATCTGAAACAGAAACTGCTTTTATTTTGTCTGAAAACTCAATATTTCAAATTTTGTTTATTCTTAACCGCTTCATCCAATTACGAAAGTTTAAAATTGTCTAATATTAGTTTTTTGAATAAACGAATGCATACCTTCAATGTATGTAGTAAATGGGATAAATTGTTTTCTGAAGAATTATTTCCTATATCCTACAGTTTTCCCGGTAAAAAGTTCGTAATCAAGAATTCTCATTTTTCGAAATTTTACACTTTCGTTCACGTTTTATCGATTACCGGGTGATCCAACGAAAATGTATGACGAAGGTTATAGTTTTCCTCAGGTCAGTCATAACCAGAACCAATTTTTCAATCTTCAGAAAACTCGATATTTCAAATTTTGTTTATTTTTAACCGCTTCATCCAATTTAGACAGTTTAAAATTGTCTTATAACAGTTTTTTGAATAATCAGATGCATATCTTCAATGTATATAATAAATGGGATAAATTGTTTTCTGAAGAATTATTTCCTATATCCTACAGTTTTCCCGGAAAAAAGTTCGTAATCGAGAATTCTCATTTTTCGAAATTTTCAATTTTCGTTCACGTTTTATCGATTACTGGGTGATCCAACGAAAATGTATGACAATGGTTAAAGTTTTCTTCAGGTCAGTCATAACCAGAACCAATTTTTCATTCTTCAGAAAACTGGATATTTCAAATTTTGTTTATTCTTAAACGCTTCATCCAATTACGAAAGTTTAAAATTGTCTAATAACAGTTTTTTGAATAAACGAATGCATACCTTCAATGTATGTAGTAAATGGGATAAATTGTTTTCTGAAGAATTATTTCCTATATCCTACAGTTTTCCCGGAAAAATGTTCGTAATCAAGAATTCTCATTTTTCGAAATTTTCAACTTTCGTTCACGTTTTATCGATTACCCGGTGATCAAACGAAAGTTTATGACTGAAGTTAATGTTTACTACAGTTAATCTGAAACAGAAACTGCTTTTATTTTGTCTGAAAACTCAATATTTCAAATTTTGTTTATTCTTAACCGCTTCATCCAATTTACACAGTTTAAAATTGTCTTATAACAGTTTTTTGAATAATCAGATGCATATCTTCAATGTATATAATAAATGGGATAAATTGTTTTCTGAATAATTATTTCCTTTATCCTACAGTTTTCCCGGAAAAAAGTTCGTAATCGAGAATTCTCATTTTTCGAAATTTTCAATTTTCGTTCACGTTTTATCGATTACTGGGTGATCCAACGAAAATGTATGACAATGGTTAAAGTTTTCTTCAGGTCAGTCATAACCAGAACCAATTTTTCATTCTTCAGAAAACTGGATATTTCAAATTTTGTTTATTCTTAACCGCTTCATCCAACTATGAAAGTTTAAAATTGTCTAACATTAGTTTTTTGAATAAACGAATGCATACCTTCAATGTATGTAGTAAATGGGATAAATTGTTTTCTGAAGAATTATTTCCTATATCCTACAGTTTTCCCGGAAAAATGTTCGTAATCAAGAATTCTCATTTTTCGAAATTTTCAACTTTCGTTCACGTTTTATCGATTACCGGGTGATCCAACGAAAATGTATGACGAAGGTTATAGTTTTCTTCAGGTCAGTCATAACCAGAACCAATTTTTCATTCTTCAGAAAACTCGATATTTCAAATTTTGTTTATTCTTAACCGCTTCATCCAATTACGAAAGTTTAAAATTGTCTAATAACAGTTTTTTGAATAATCGGATGCATATCTTCAATGTATGTAGTAAAGGGGATAAATTGTTTTCTGACGAAATATGTCCTATATCCTACAGTTTTCCTGGAAAACAGTTCGTAATCGAGAATACTCATTTTTCGAAATTTTCAATTTTCGTTCACGTTTTATCGATTACCCGGTGATCAAACGAAAGTTTATGACTGACGTTAATGTTTACTACTGTTAATCTGAAACAGAAACTGCTTTTATTTTGTCTGAAAACTCAATATTTCAAATTTTGTTTATTCTTAACCGCTTCATCCAATTACGAAAGTTTAAAATTGTCTAATATTAGTTTTTTGAATAAACGAATGCATACCTTCAATGTATGTAGTAAATGGGATAAATTGTTTTCTGAAGAATTATTTCCTATATCCTACAGTTTTCCCGGTAAAAAGTTCGTAATCAAGAATTCTCATTTTTCGAAATTTTCAACTTTCGTTCACGTTTTATCGATTACTGGGTGATCCAACGAAAATGTATGACAATGGTTAAAGTTTTCTTCAGGTCAGTCATAACCAGAACCAATTTTTCATTCTTCAGAAAACTGGATATTTCAAATTTTGTTTATTCTTAACCGCTTCATCCAACTACGAAAGTTTAAAATTGTCTAACATTAGTTTTTTGAATAAACGAATGCATACCTTCAATGTATGTAGTAAATGGGATAAATTGTTTTCTGAAGAATTATTTCCTATATCCTACAGTTTTCCCGGAAAAAAGTTCGTAATCCAGAATTCTCATTTTTCGAAATTTTCAAATTTCGTTCACGTTTTATCGATTACCGGGTGATCCAACGAAAATGTATGACGAAGGTTATAGTTTTCTTCAGGTCAGTCATAACCAGAACCAATTTTTCATTCTTCAGAAAACTCGATATTTCAAATTTTGTTTATTCTTAACCGCTTCATCCAATTACGAAAGTTTAAAATTGTCTAATAACAGTTTTTTGAATAATCGGATGCATATCTTCAATGTATGTAGTAAAGGGGATAAATTGTTTTCTGACGAAATATGTCCTATATCCTACAGTTTTCCTGGAAAACAGTTCGTAATCGAGAATACTCATTTTTCGAAATTTTCAATTTTCGTTCACGTTTTATCGATTACCTGGTGATCAAACGAAAGTTTATGACTGAAGTTAATGTTTACTACAGTTAATCTGAAACAGAAACTGCTTTTATTTTGTCTGAAAACTCAATATTTCAAATTTTGTTTATTCTTAACCGCTTCATCCAATTACGAAAGTTTAAAATTGTCTAATATTAGTTTTTTGAATAAACGAATGCATACCTTCAATGTATGTAGTAAATGAGATAAATTGTTTTCTGAAGAATTATTTCCTATATCCTACAGTTTTCCCGGTAAAAAGTTCGTAATCAAGAATTCTCATTTTTCGAAATTTTCAACTTTCGTTCACGTTTTATCGATTACCGGGTGATCCAACGAAAATGTATGACGAAGGTTATAGTTTTCCTCAGGTCAGTCATAACCAGAACCAATTTTTCATTCTTCAGAAAACTCGATATTTCAAATTTTGTTTATTCTTAACCGCTTCATCCAATTACGAAAGTTTAAAATTGACTTATAACAGTTTTTTGAATAATCGGATGCATATCTTCAATGTATGTAGTAAAGGGGATAAATTGTTTTCTGACGAAATATGTCCTATATCCTACAGTTTTCCTGGAAAACAGTTCGTAATCGAGAATACTCATTTTTCGAAATTTTCAATTTTCGTTCACGTTTTATCGATTACCCGGTGATCAAACGAAAGTTTATGACTGACGTTAATGTTTACTACAGTTAATCTGAAACAGAAACTGCTTTTATTTTGTCTGAAAACTCAATATTTCAAATTTTGTTTATTCTTAACCGCTTCATCCAACTACGAAAGTTTAAAATTGTCTAACATTAGTTTTTTGAATAAACGAATGCATACCTTCAATGTATGTAGTAAATGGGATAAATTGTTTTCTGAAGAATTATTTCCTATATCCTACAGTTTTCCCGGAAAAAAGTTCGTAATCGAGAATTCTCATTTTTCGAAATTTTCAAATTTCGTTCACGTTTTATCGATTACCGGGTGATCCAACGAAAATGTATGACGAAGGTTATAGTTTTCTTCAGGTCAGTCATAACCAGAACCAATTTTTCATTCTTCAGAAAACTCGATATTTCAAATTTTGTTTATTCTTAACCGCTTCATCCAATTACGAAAGTTTAAAATTGTCTAATAACAGTTTTTTGAATAATCGGATGCATATCTTCAATGTATGTAGTAAAGGGGATAAATTGTTTTCTGACGAAATATGTCCTATATCCTACAGTTTTCCTGGAAAACAGTTCGTAATCGAGAATACTCATTTTTCGAAATTTTCAATTTTCGTTCACGTTTTATCGATTACCCGGTGATCAAACGAAAGTTTATGACCGAAGTTAATGTTTACTACAGTTAATCTGAAACAGAAACTGCTTTTATTTTGTCTGAAAACTCAATATTTCAAATTTTGTTTATTCTTAACGGCTTCATCCAATTACGAAAGTTTAAAATTGTCTAATATTAGTTTTTTGAATAAACGAATGCATACCTTCAATGTATGTAGTAAATGGGATAAATTGTTTTCTGAAGAATTATTTCCTATATCCTACAGTTTTCCCGGTAAAAAGTTCGTAATCAAGAATTCTCATTTTTCGAAATTTTCAACTTTCGTTCACGTTTTATCGATTACCGGGTGATCCAACGAAAATGTATGACGAAGGTTATAGTTTTCCTCAGGTCAGTCATAACCAGAACCAATTTTTCATTCTTCAGAAAACTGGATATTTCAAATTTTGTTTATTCTTAACCGCTTCATCCAACTACGAAAGTTTAAAATTGTCTAACATTAGTTTTTTGAATAATCGAATGCATACCTTCAATGAATGTAGTAAATGGGATAAATTGTTTTCTGAAGAATTATTTCCTATATCCTACAGTTTTCCCGGAAAAAAGTTCGTAATCCAGAATTCTCATTTTTCGAAATTTTCAAATTTCGTTCACGTTTTATCGATTACCGGGTGATCCAACGAAAATGTATGACGAAGGTTATAGTTTTCTTCAGGTCAGTCATAACCAGAACCAATTTTTCATTCTTCAGAAAACTCGATATTTCAAATTTTGTTTATTCTTAACCGCTTCATCCAATTACGAAAGTTTAAAATTGTCTAATAACAGTTTTTTGAATAATCGGATGCATATCTTCAATGTATGTAGTAAAGGGGATAAATTGTTTTCTGACGAAATATGTCCTATATCCTACAGTTTTCCTGGAAAACAGTTCGTAATCGAGAATACTCATTTTTCGAAATTTTCAATTTTCGTTCACGTTTTATCGATTACCCGGTGATCAAACGAAAGTTTATGACTGAAGTTAATGTTTACTACAGTTAATCTGAAACAGAAACTGCTTTTATTTTGTCTGAAAACTCAATATTTCAAATTTTGTTTATTCTTAACCGCTTCATCCAATTTAGACAGTTTTAAATTGTCTTATAACAGTTTTTTGAATAATCAGATGCATATCTTCAATGTATATAATAAATGGGATAAATTGTTTTCTGAATAATTATTTCCTATATCCTACAGTTTTCCCGGAAAAAAGTTCGTAATCGAGAATTCTCATTTTTCGAAATTTTCAATTTTCGTTCACGTTTTATCGATTACCGGGTGATCCAACGAAAATGTATGACAATGGTTAAAGTTTTCTTCAGGTCAGTCATAACCAGAACCAATTTTTCATTCTTCAGAAAACTGGATATTTCAAATTTTGTTTATTCTTAACCGCTTCATCCAACTACGAAAGTTTAAAATTGTCTAACATTAGTTTTTTGAATAAACGAATGCATACCTTCAATGTATGTAGTAAATGGGATAAATTGTTTTCTGAAGAATTATTTCCTATATCCTACAGTTTTCCCGGAAAAAAGTTCGTAATCCAGAATTCTCATTTTTCGAAATTTTCAAATTTCGTTCACGTTTTATCGATTACCGGGTGATCCAACGAAAATGTATGACGAAGGTTATAGTTTTCTTCAGGTCAGTCATAACCAGAACCAATTTTTCATTCTTCAGAAAACTCGATATTTCAAATTTTGTTTATTCTTAACCGCTTCATCCAATTACGAAAGTTTAAAATTGTCTAATAACAGTTTTTTGAATAATCGGATGCATATCTTCAATGTATGTAGTAAAGGGGATAAATTGTTTTCTGACGAAATATGTCCTATATCCTACAGTTTTCCTGGAAAACAGTTCGTAATCGAGAATACTCATTTTTCGAAATTTTCAATTTTCGTTCACGTTTTATCGATTACCTGGTGATCAAACGAAAGTTTATGACTGAAGTTAATGTTTACTACAGTTAATCTGAAACAGAAACTGCTTTTATTTTGTCTGAAAACTCAATATTTCAAATTTTGTTTATTCTTAACCGCTTCATCCAACTACGAAAGTTTAAAATTGTCTAACATTAGTTTTTTGAATAAACGAATGCATACCTTCAATGTATGTAGTAAATGGGATAAATTGTTTTCTGAAGAATTATTTCCTATATCCTACAGTTTTCCCGGAAAAAAGTTCGTAATCCAGAATTCTCATTTTTCGAAATTTTCAAATTTCGTTCACGTTTTATCGATTACCGGGTGATCCAACGAAAATGTATGACGAAGGTTATAGTTTTCTTCAGGTCAGTCATAACCAGAACCAATTTTTCATTCTTCAGAAAACTCGATATTTCAAATTTTGTTTATTCTTAACCGCTTCATCCAATTACGAAAGTTTAAAATTGTCTAATAACAGTTTTTTGAATAATCGGATGCATATCTTCAATGTATGTAGTAAAGGGGATAAATTGTTTTCTGACGAAATATGTCCTATATCCTACAGTTTTCCTGGAAAACAGTTCGTAATCGAGAATACTCATTTTTCGAAATTTTCAATTTTCGTTCACGTTTTATCGATTACCTGGTGATCAAACGAAAGTTTATGACTGAAGTTAATGTTTACTACAGTTAATCTGAAACAGAAACTGCTTTTATTTTGTCTGAAAACTCAATATTTCAAATTTTGTTTATTCTTAACCGCTTCATCCAATTACGAAAGTTTAAAATTGTCTAATATTAGTTTTTTGAATAAACGAATGCATACCTTCAATGTATGTAGTAAATGGGATAAATTGTTTTCTGAAGAATTATTTCCTATATCCTACAGTTTTCCCGGTAAAAAGTTCGTAATCAAGAATTCTCATTTTTCGAAATTTTCAACTTTCGTTCACGTTTTATCGATTACCGGGTGATCCAACGAAAATGTATGACGAAGGTTATAGTTTTCCTCAGGTCAGTCATAACCAGAACCAATTTTTCATTCTTCAGAAAACTCGATATTTCAAATTTTGTTTATTCTTAACCGCTTCATCCAATTACGAAAGTTTAAAATTGACTTATAACAGTTTTTTGAATAATCGGATGCATATCTTCAATGTATGTAGTAAAGGGGATAAATTGTTTTCTGACGAAATATGTCCTATATCCTACAGTTTTCCTGGAAAACAGTTCGTAATCGAGAATACTCATTATTCGAAATTTTCAATTTTCGTTCACGTTTTATCGATTACCCGGTGATCAAACGAAAGTTTATGACTGACGTTAATGTTTACTACAGTTAATCTGAAACAGAAACTGCTTTTATTTTGTCTGAAAACTCAATATTTCAAATTTTGTTTATTCTTAACCGCTTCATCCAACTACGAAAGTTTAAAATTGTCTAACATTAGTTTTTTGAATAAACGAATGCATACCTTCAATGTATGTAGTAAATGGGATAAATTGTTTTCTGAAGAATTATTTCCTATATCCTACAGTTTTCCCGGAAAAAAGTTCGTAATCGAGAATTCTCATTTTTCGAAATTTTCAATTTTCGTTCACGTTTTATCGATTACTGGGTGATCCAACGAAAATGTATGACAATGGTTAAAGTTTTCTTCAGGTCAGTCATAACCAGAACCAATTTTTCATTCTTCAAAAAACTGGATATTTCAAATTTTGTTTATTCTTAACCGCTTCATCCAACTACGAAAGTTTAAAATTGTCTAACATTAGTTTTTTGAATAAACGAATGCATACCTTCAATGTATGTAGTAAATGGGATAAATTGTTTTCTGAAGAATTATTTCCTATATCCTACAGTTTTCCCGGAAAAAAGTTCGTAATCCAGAATTCTCATTTTTCGAAATTTTCAAATTTCGTTCACGTTTTATCGATTACCGGGTGATCCAACGAAAATGTATGACGAAGGTTATAGTTTTCTTCAGGTCAGTCATAACCAGAACCAATTTTTCATTCTTCAGAAAACTCGATATTTCAAATTTTGTTTATTCTTAACCGCTTCATCCAATTACGAAAGTTTAAAATTGTCTAATAACAGTTTTTTGAATAATCGGATGCATATCTTCAATGTATGTAGTAAAGGGGATAAATTGTTTTCTGACGAAATATGTCCTATATCCTACAGTTTTCCTGGAAAACAGTTCGTAATCGAGAATACTCATTTTTCGAAATTTTCAATTTTCGTTCACGTTTTATCGATTACCCGGTGATCAAACGAAAGTTTATGACTGAAGTTAATGTTTACTACAGTTAATCTGAAACAGAAACTGCTTTTATTTTGTCTGAAAACTCAATATTTCAAATTTTGTTTATTCTTAACGGCTTCATCCAATTACGAAAGTTTAAAATTGTCTAATATTAGTTTTTTGAATAAACGAATGCATACCTTCAATGTATGTAGTAAATGGGATAAATTGTTTTCTGAAGAATTATTTCCTATATCCTACAGTTTTCCCGGTAAAAAGTTCGTAATCAAGAATTCTCATTTTTCGAAATTTTCAACTTTCGTTCACGTTTTATCGATTACCGGGTGATCCAACGAAAAAGTATGACGAAGGTTATAGTTTTCCTCAGGTCAGTCATAACCAGAACCAATTTTTCATTCTTCAGAAAACTGGATATTTCAAATTTTGTTTATTCTTAACCGCTTCATCCAACTACGAAAGTTTAAAATTGTCTAACATTAGTTTTTTGAATAATCGAATGCATACCTTCAATGTATGTAGTAAATGGGATAAATTGTTTTCTGAAGAATTATTTCCTATATCCTACAGTTTTCCCGGAAAAAAGTTCGTAATCCAGAATTCTCATTTTTCGAAATTTTCAAATTTCGTTCACGTTTTATCGATTACCGGGTGATCCAACGAAAATGTATGACGAAGGTTATAGTTTTCTTCAGGTCAGTCATAACCAGAACCAATTTTTCATTCTTCAGAAAACTCGATATTTCAAATTTTGTTTATTCTTAACCGCTTCATCCAATTACGAAAGTTTAAAATTGTCTAATAACAGTTTT
This sequence comes from Rhopalosiphum nymphaeae, assembly GCA_036289425.1. Taxonomy (NCBI): domain Eukaryota; kingdom Metazoa; phylum Arthropoda; class Insecta; order Hemiptera; family Aphididae; genus Rhopalosiphum; species Rhopalosiphum nymphaeae. Next base: position 7,182,635 of record JAZAQC010000007.1, on the reverse strand, counting down.
TTGAATAATCGGATGCATATCTTCAATGTATGTAGTAAAGGGGATAAATTGTTTTCTGACGAAATATGTCCTATATCCTACAGTTTTCCTGGAAAACAGTTCGTAATCGAGAATACTCATTTTTCGAAATTTTCAATTTTCGTTCACGTTTTATCGATTACCCGGTGATCAAACGAAAGTTTATGACTGAAGTTAATGTTTACTACAGTTAATCTGAAACAGAAACTGCTTTTATTTTGTCTGAAAACTCAATATTTCAAATTTTGTTTATTCTTAACCGCTTCATCCAATTTAGACAGTTTTAAATTGTCTAATATTAGTTTTTTGAATAAACGAATGCATACCTTCAATGTATGTAGTAAATGGGATAAATTGTTTTCTGAAGAATTATTTCCTATATCCTACAGTTTTCCCGGAAAAAAGTTCGTAATCGAGAATTCTCATTTTTCGAAATTTTCAATTTTCGTTCACGTTTTATCAATTACTGGGTGATCCAACGAAAATGTATGACAATGGTTAAAGTTTTCTTCAGGTCAGTCATAACCAGAACCAATTTTTCATTCTTCAGAAAACTGGATATTTCAAATTTTGTTTATTCTTAACCGCTTCATCCAACTACGAAAGTTTAAAATTGTCTAACATTAGTTTTTTGAATAAACGAATGCATACCTTCAATGTATGTAGTAAATGGGATAAATTGTTTTCTGAAGAATTATTTCCTATATCCTACAGTTTTCCCGGAAAAAAGTTCGTAATCCAGAATTCTCATTTTTCGAAATTTTCAAATTTCGTTCACGTTTTATCGATTACCGGGTGATCCAACGAAAATGTATGACGAAGGTTATAGTTTTCTTCAGGTCAGTCATAACCAGAAACAATTTTTCATTCTTCAGAAAACTCGATATTTCAAATTTTGTTTATTCTTAACCGCTTCATCCAATTACGAAAGTTTAAAATTGTCTAATAACAGTTTTTTGAATAATCGGATTCATATTTTCAATGTATGTAGTAAAGGGGATAAATTGTTTTCTGACGAAATATGTCCTATATCCTACAGTTTTCCTGGAAAACAGTTCGTAATCGAGAATACTCATTTTTCGAAATTTTCAATTTTCGTTCACGTTTTATCGATTACCCGGTGATCAAACGAAAGTTTATGACTGAAGTTAATGTTTACTACAGTTAATCTGAAACAGAAACTGCTTTTATTTTGTCTGAAAACTCAATATTTCAAATTTTGTTTATTCTTAACCGCTTCATCCAATTTAGACAGTTTTAAATTGTCTTATAACAGTTTTTTGAATAATCAGATGCATATCTTCAATGTATATAATAAATGGGATAAATTGTTTTCTGAATAATTATTTCCTATATCCTACAGTTTTCCCGGAAAAAAGTTCGTAATCGAGAATTCTCATTTTTCGAAATTTTCAATTTTCGTTCACGTTTTATCGATTACTGGGTGATCCAACGAAAATGTATGACAATGGTTAAAGTTTTCTTCAGGTCAGTCATAACCAGAACCAATTTTTCATTCTTCAGAAAACTGGATATTTCAAATTTTGTTTATTCTTAACCGCTTCATCCAACTACGAAAGTTTAAAATTGTCTAACATTAGTTTTTTGAATAAACGAATGCATACCTTCAATGTATGTAGTAAATGGGATAAATTGTTTTCTGAAGAATTATTTCCTATATCCTACAGTTTTCCCGGAAAAAAGTTCGTAATCCAGAATTCTCATTTTTCGAAATTTTCAAATTTCGTTCACGTTTTATCGATTACCGGGTGATCCAACGAAAATGTATGACGAAGGTTATAGTTTTCTTCAGGTCAGTCATAACCAGAAACAATTTTTCATTCTTCAGAAAACTCGATATTTCAAATTTTGTTTATTCTTAACCGCTTCATCCAATTACGAAAGTTTAAAATTGTCTAATAACAGTTTTTTGAATAATCGGATTCATATTTTCAATGTATGTAGTAAAGGGGATAAATTGTTTTCTGACGAAATATGTCCTATATCCTACAGTTTTCCTGGAAAACAGTTCGTAATCGAGAATACTCATTTTTCGAAATTTTCAATTTTCGTTCACGTTTTATCGATTACCCGGTGATCAAACGAAAGTTTATGACTGAAGTTAATGTTTACTACAGTTAATCTGAAACAGAAACTGCTTTTATTTTGTCTGAAAACTCAATATTTCAAATTTTGTTTATTCTTAACCGCTTCATCCAATTTAGACAGTTTTAAATTGTCTTATAACAGTTTTTTGAATAATCAGATGCATATCTTCAATGTATATAATAAATGGGATAAATTGTTTTCTGAATAATTATTTCCTATATCCTACAGTTTTCCCGGAAAAAAGTTCGTAATCGAGAATTCTCATTTTTCGAAATTTTCAATTTTCGTTCACGTTTTATCGATTACTGGGTGATCCAACGAAAATGTATGACAATGGTTAAAGTTTTCTTCAGGTCAGTCATAACCAGAACCAATTTTTCATTCTTCAGAAAACTGGATATTTCAAATTTTGTTTATTCTTAACCGCTTCATCCAACTACGAAAGTTTAAAATTGTCTAACATTAGTTTTTTGAATAAACGAATGCATACCTTCAATGTATGTAGTAAATGGGATAAATTGTTTTCTGAAGAATTATTTCCTATATCCTACAGTTTTCCCGGAAAAAAGTTCGTAATCCAGAATTCTCATTTTTCGAAATTTTCAAATTTCGTTCACGTTTTATCGATTACCGGGTGATCCAACGAAAATGTATGACGAAGGTTATAGTTTTCTTCAGGTCAGTCATAACCAGAAACAATTTTTCATTCTTCAGAAAACTCGATATTTCAAATTTTGTTTATTCTTAACCGCTTCATCCAATTACGAAAGTTTAAAATTGTCTAATAACAGTTTTTTGAATAATCGGATTCATATTTTCAATGTATGTAGTAAAGGGGATAAATTGTTTTCTGACGAAATATGTCCTATATCCTACAGTTTTCCTGGAAAACAGTTCGTAATCGAGAATACTCATTTTTCGAAATTTTCAATTTTCGTTCACGTTTTATCGATTACCCGGTGATCAAACGAAAGTTTATGACTGAAGTTAATGTTTACTACAGTTAATCTGAAACAGAAACTGCTTTTATTTTGTCTGAAAACTCAATATTTCAAATTTTGTTTATTCTTAACCGCTTCATCCAATTTAGACAGTTTTAAATTGTCTTATAACAGTTTTTTGAATAATCAGATGCATATCTTCAATGTATATAATAAATGGGATAAATTGTTTTCTGAATAATTATTTCCTATATCCTACAGTTTTCCCGGAAAAAAGTTCGTAATCGAGAATTCTCATTTTTCGAAATTTTCAATTTTCGTTCACGTTTTATCGATTACTGGGTGATCCAACGAAAATGTATGACAATGGTTAAAGTTTTCTTCAGGTCAGTCATAACCAGAACCAATTTTTCATTCTTCAGAAAACTGGATATTTCAAATTTTGTTTATTCTTAACCGCTTCATCCAACTACGAAAGTTTAAAATTGTCTAACATTAGTTTTTTGAATAAACGAATGCATACCTTCAATGTATGTAGTAAATGGGATAAATTGTTTTCTGAAGAATTATTTCCTATATCCTACAGTTTTCCCGGAAAAAAGTTCGTAATCCAGAATTCTCATTTTTCGAAATTTTCAAATTTCGTTCACGTTTTATCGATTACCGGGTGATCCAACGAAAATGTATGACGAAGGTTATAGTTTTCTTCAGGTCAGTCATAACCAGAACCAATTTTTCATTCTTCAGAAAACTCGATATTTCAAATTTTGTTTATTCTTAACCGCTTCATCCAATTACGAAAGTTTAAAATTGTCTAATATTAGTTTTTTGAATAAACGAATGCATACCTTCAATGTATGTAGTAAATGGGATAAATTGTTTTCTGAAGAATTATTTCCTATATCCTACAGTTTTCCCGGAAAAAAGTTCGTAATCCAGAATTCTCATTTTTCGAAATTTTCAAATTTCGTTCACGTTTTATCGATTACCGGGTGATCCAACGAAAATGTATGACGAAGGTTATAGTTTTCTTCAGGTCAGTCATAACCAGAACCAATTTTTCATTCTTCAGAAAACTCGATATTTCAAATTTTGTTTATTCTTAACCGCTTCATCCAATTACGAAAGTTTAAAATTGTCTAATAACAGTTTTTTGAATAATCGGATGCATATCTTCAATGTATGTAGTAAAGGGGATAAATTGTTTTCTGACGAAATATGTCCTATATCCTACAGTTTTCCTGGAAAACAGTTCGTAATCGAGAATTCTCATTTTTCGAGATTTTCAATTTTCGTTCACGTGTTATCGATTACCCGGTGATCCAACGAAAATGTATGACGAAGGATATAGTTTTCTTCAGTTAATCTGAACCAGAAACAGCTTTTGATTTATCTGAAAACTTAAAATTTCAAATTTTGTTTATTCTTAACCGCTTCATCCAATTACGACAGTTTAAAATTGTCTAATAACAGTGTTTTGAATTATCAGATGCATATCTTCAATGAATTTGGAAAAGGGGATAAATTGTTTGCTGACGAGTTATATCATATATCCTACAGTTTTCCCGGAAAAAGTTCGTAATCGAGAATTCTCATTATTCGAGATTTTCAATTTTCGTTCTCGTTTTATCGATTACCCGGTGATCAAACGAAAACTTACGACTGAAGTTAAAGTTTTCCCGGAAAACAGTTTGTAATCGAGAATTCTCATTTTTCGAAATTTTCAATTTTCGTTCACGTTTTATCGATCACCCAGTGATCCAACGAAAGTTTATGACTGACGTTAATGTTTACTACAGTTAATCTGAAACAGAAACTGCTTTTAATTTAACTGAAAACTCAATATTTCAAATTTTGTTTATTCTTAACAGCTTCATCCAATTACGACAGTTTAAAATTGTCTAATAACAGTGTTTTGAATTATCAGATGCATATCTTCAATGAATTTGGAAAAGGGGATAAATTGTTTGCTGACGAATTATTTCATATATCCTACAGTTTTCCCGGAAAAAGTTCGTAATCAAGAATTCTCATTTTTCGAAATTTTCAACTTTCGTTCACGTTTTATCGATTACCGGGTGATCCAACGAAAATGTATGACGAAGGTTATAGTTTTCCTCAGGTCAGTCATAACCAGAACCAATTTTTCATTCTTCAGAAAACTCGATATTTCAAATTTTGTTTATTCTTAACCGCTTCATCCAATTACGAAAGTTTAAAATTGACTTATAACAGTTTTTTGAATAATCGGATGCATATCTTCAATGTATGTAGTAAAGGGGATAAATTGTTTTCTGACGAAATATGTCCTATATCCTACAGTTTTCCTGGAAAACAATTCGTAATCGAGAATACTCATTTTTCGAAATTTTCAATTTTCGTTCACGTTTTATCGATTACCCGGTGATCAAACGAAAGTTTATGACTGACGTTAATGTTTACTACAGTTAATCTGAAACAGAAACTGCTTTTATTTTGTCTGAAAACTCAATATTTCAAATTTTGTTTATTCTTAACCGCTTCATCCAACTACGAAAGTTTAAAATTGTCTAACATTAGTTTTTTGAATAAACGAATGCATACCTTCAATGTATGTAGTAAATGGGATAAATTGTTTTCTGAAGAATTATTTCCTATATCCTACAGTTTTCCCGGAAAAAAGTTCGTAATCGAGAATTCTCATTTTTCGAAATTTTCAATTTTCGTTCACGTTTTATCGATTACTGGGTGATCCAACGAAAATGTATGACAATGGTTAAAGTTTTCTTCAGGTCAGTCATAACCAGAACCAATTTTTCATTCTTCAGAAAACTGGATATTTCAAATTTTGTTTATTCTTAACCGCTTCATCCAACTACGAAAGTTTAAAATTGTCTAACATTAGTTTTTTGAATAAACGAATGCATACCTTCAATGTATGTAGTAAATGGGATAAATTGTTTTCTGAAGAATTATTTCCTATATCCTACAGTTTTCCCGGAAAAAAGTTCGTAATCCAGAATTCTCATTTTTCGAAATTTTCAAATTTCGTTCACGTTTTATCGATTACCGGGTGATCCAACGAAAATGTATGACGAAGGTTATAGTTTTCTTCAGGTCAGTCATAACCAGAACCAATTTTTCATTCTTCAGAAAACTCGATATTTCAAATTTTGTTTATTCTTAACCGCTTCATCCAATTACGAAAGTTTAAAATTGTCTAATAACAGTTTTTTGAATAATCGGATGCATATCTTCAATGTATGTAGTAAAGGGGATAAATTGTTTTCTGACGAAATATGTCCTATATCCTACAGTTTTCCTGGAAAACAGTTCGTAATCCAGAATACTCATTTTTCGAAATTTTCAATTTTCGTTCACGTTTTATCGATTACCCGGTGATCAAACGAAAGTTTATGACTGAAGTTAATGTTTACTACAGTTAATCTGAATCAGAAACTGCTTTTATTTTGTCTGAAAACTCAATATTTCAAATTTTGTTTATTCTTAACCGCTTCATCCAATTACGAAAGTTTAAAATTGTCTAATATTAGTTTTTTGAATAAACGAATGCATACCTTCAATGTATGTAGTAAATGGGATAAATTGTTTTCTGAAGAATTATTTCCTATATCCTACAGTTTTCCCGGTAAAAAGTTCGTAATCAAGAATTCTCATTTTTCGAAATTTTCAACTTTCGTTCACGTTTTATCGATTACCGGGTGATCCAACGAAAAAGTATGACGAAGGTTATAGTTTTCCTCAGGTCAGTCATAACCAGAACCAATTTTTCATTCTTCAGAAAACTGGATATTTCAAATTTTGTTTATTCTTAACCGCTTCATCCAACTACGAAAGTTTAAAATTGTCTAACATTAGTTTTTTGAATAATCGAATGCATACCTTCAATGTATGTAGTAAATGGGATAAATTGTTTTCTGAAGAATTATTTCCTATATCCTACAGTTTTCCCGGAAAAAAGTTCGTAATCCAGAATTCTCATTTTTCGAAATTTTCAAATTTCGTTCACGTTTTATCGATTACCGGGTGATCCAACGAAAATGTATGACGAAGGTTATAGTTTTCTTCAGGTCAGTCATAACCAGAACCAATTTTTCATTCTTCAGAAAACTCGATATTTCAAATTTTGTTTATTCTTAACCGCTTCATCCAATTACGAAAGTTTAAAATTGTCTAATAACAGTTTTTTGAATAATCGGATGCATATCTTCAATGTATGTAGTAAAGGGGATAAATTGTTTTCTGACGAAATATGTCCTATATCCTACAGTTTTCCTGGAAAACAGTTCGTAATCCAGAATACTCATTTTTCGAAATTTTCAATTTTCGTTCACGTTTTATCGATTACCCGGTGATCAAACGAAAGTTTATGACTGAAGTTAATGTTTACTACAGTTAATCTGAATCAGAAACTGCTTTTATTTTGTCTGAAAACTCAATATTTCAAATTTTGTTTATTCTTAACCGCTTCATCCAATTACGAAAGTTTAAAATTGTCTAATATTAGTTTTTTGAATAAACGAATGCATACCTTCAATGTATGTAGTAAATGGGATAAATTGTTTTCTGAAGAATTATTTCCTATATCCTACAGTTTTCCCGGTAAAAAGTTCGTAATCAAGAATTCTCATTTTTCGAAATTTTCAACTTTCGTTCACGTTTTATCGATTACCGGGTGATCCAACGAAAAAGTATGACGAAGGTTATAGTTTTCCTCAGGTCAGTCATAACCAGAACCAATTTTTCATTCTTCAGAAAACTGGATATTTCAAATTTTGTTTATTCTTAACCGCTTCATCCAACTACGAAAGTTTAAAATTGTCTAACATTAGTTTTTTGAATAATCGAATGCATACCTTCAATGTATGTAGTAAATGGGATAAATTGTTTTCTGAAGAATTATTTCCTATATCCTACAGTTTTCCCGGAAAAAAGTTCGTAATCCAGAATTCTCATTTTTCGAAATTTTCAAATTTCGTTCACGTTTTATCGATTACCGGGTGATCCAACGAAAATGTATGACGAAGGTTATAGTTTTCTTCAGGTCAGTCATAACCAGAACCAATTTTTCATTCTTCAGAAAACTCGATATTTCAAATTTTGTTTATTCTTAACCGCTTCATCCAATTACGAAAGTTTAAAATTGTCTAATAACAGTTTTTTGAATAATCGGATGCATATCTTCAATGTATGTAGTAAAGGGGATAAATTGTTTTCTGACGAAATATGTCCTATATCCTACAGTTTTCCTGGAAAACAGTTCGTAATCGAGAATACTCATTTTTCGAAATTTTCAATTTTCGTTCACGTTTTATCGATTACCCGGTGATCAAACGAAAGTTTATGACTGAAGTTAATGTTTACTACAGTTAATCTGAAACAGAAACTGCTTTTATTTTGTCTGAAAACTCAATATTTCAAATTTTGTTTATTCTTAACCGCTTCATCCAATTACGAAAGTTTAAAATTGTCTAATATTAGTTTTTTGAATAAACGAATGCATACCTTCAATGTATGTAGTAAATGGGATAAATTGTTTTCTGAAGAATTATTTCCTATATCCTACAGTTTTCCCGGTAAAAAGTTCGTAATCAAGAATTCTCATTTTTCGAAATTTTCAACTTTCGTTCACGTTTTATCGATTACCGGGTGATCCAACGAAAAAGTATGACGAAGGTTATAGTTTTCCTCAGGTCAGTCATAACCAGAACCAATTTTTCATTCTTCAGAAAACTGGATATTTCAAATTTTGTTTATTCTTAACCGCTTCATCCAACTACGAAAGTTTAAAATTGTCTAACATTAGTTTTTTGAATAATCGAATGCATACCTTCAATGTATGTAGTAAATGGGATAAATTGTTTTCTGAAGAATTATTTCCTATATCCTACAGTTTTCCCGGAAAAAAGTTCGTAATCCAGAATTCTCATTTTTCGAAATTTTCAAATTTCGTTCACGTTTTATCGATTACCGGGTGATCCAACGAAAATGTATGACGAAGGTTATAGTTTTCTTCAGGTCAGTCATAACCAGAACCAATTTTTCATTCTTCAGAAAACTCGATATTTCAAATTTTGTTTATTCTTAACCGCTTCATCCAATTACGAAAGTTTAAAATTGTCTAATAACAGTTTTTTGAATAATCGGATGCATATCTTCAATGTATGTAGTAAAGGGGATAAATTGTTTTCTGACGAAATATGTCCTATATCCTACAGTTTTCCTGGAAAACAGTTCGTAATCGAGAATTCTCATTTTTCGAGATTTTCAATTTTCGTTCACGTGTTATCGATTACCCGGTGATCCAACGAAAATGTATGACGAAGGATATAGTTTTCTTCAGTTAATCTGAACCAGAAACAGCTTTTGATTTATCTGAAAACTTAAAATTTCAAATTTTGTTTATTCTTAACCGCTTCATCCAATTACGACAGTTTAAAATTGTCTAATAACAGTGTTTTGAATTATCAGATGCATATCTTCAATGAATTTGGAAAAGGGGATAAATTGTTTGCTGACGAGTTATATCATATATCCTACAGTTTTCCCGGAAAAAGTTCGTAATCGAGAATTCTCATTATTCGAGATTTTCAATTTTCGTTCTCGTTTTATCGATTACCCGGTGATCAAACGAAAACTTACGACTGAAGTTAAAGTTTTCCCGGAAAACAGTTTGTAATCGAGAATTCTCATTTTTCGAAATTTTCAATTTTCGTTCACGTTTTATCGATCACCCAGTGATCCAACGAAAGTTTATGACTGACGTTAATGTTTACTACAGTTAATCTGAAACAGAAACTGCTTTTAATTTAACTGAAAACTCAATATTTCAAATTTTGTTTATTCTTAACAGCTTCATCCAATTACGACAGTTTAAAATTGTCTAATAACAGTGTTTTGAATTATCAGATGCATATCTTCAATGAATTTGGAAAAGGGGATAAATTGTTTGCTGACGAATTATTTCATATATCCTACGGTTTTCCCGGAAAAAGTTCGTAATCAAGAATTCTCATTTTTCGAAATTTTCAACTTTCGTTCACGTTTTATCGATTACCGGGTGATCCAACGAAAATGTATGACGAAGGTTATAGTTTTCCTCAGGTCAGTCATAACCAGAACCAATTTTTCATTCTTCAGAAAACTCGATATTTCAAATTTTGTTTATTCTTAACCGCTTCATCCAATTACGAAAGTTTAATATTGACTTATAACAGTTTTTTGAATAATCGGATGCATATCTTCAATGTATGTAGTAAAGGGGATAAATTGTTTTCTGACGAAATATGTCCTATATCCTACAGTTTTCCTGGAAAACAGTTCGTAATCGAGAATACTCATTTTTCGAAATTTTCAATTTTCGTTCACGTTTTATCGATTACCCGGTGATCAAACGAAAGTTTATGACTGACGTTAATGTTTACTACAGTTAATCTGAAACAGAAACTGCTTTTATTTTGTCTGAAAACTCAATATTTCAAATTTTGTTTATTCTTAACCGCTTCATCCAACTACGAAAGTTTAAAATTGTCTAACATTAGTTTTTTGAATAAACGAATGCATACCTTCAATGTATGTAGTAAATGGGATAAATTGTTTTCTGAAGAATTATTTCCTATATCCTACAGTTTTCCCAGAAAAAAGTTCGTAATCGAGAATTCTCATTTTTCGAAATTTTCAATTTTCGTTCACGTTTTATCGATTACTGGGTGATCCAACGAAAATGTATGACAATGGTTAAAGTTTTCTTCAGGTCAGTCATAACCAGAACCAATTTTTCATTCTTCAGAAAACTGGATATTTCAAATTTTGTTTATTCTTAACCGCTTCATCCAACTACGAAAGTTTAAAATTGTCTAACATTAGTTTTTTGAATAAACGAATGCATACCTTCAATGTATGTAGTAAATGGGATAAATTGTTTTCTGAAGAATTATTTCCTATATCCTACAGTTTTCCCGGAAAAAAGTTCGTAATCCAGAATTCTCATTTTTCGAAATTTTCAAATTTCGTTCACGTTTTATCGATTACCGGGTGATCCAACGAAAATGTATGACGAAGGTTATAGTTTTCTTCAGGTCAGTCATAACCAGAACCAATTTTTCATTCTTCAGAAAACTCGATATTTCAAATTTTGTTTATTCTTAACCGCTTCATCCAATTACGAAAGTTTAAAATTGTCTAATAACAGTTTTTTGAATAATCGGATGCATATCTTCAATGTATGTAGTAAAGGGGATAAATTGTTTTCTGACGAAATATGTCCTATATCCTACAGTTTTCCTGGAAAACAGTTCGTAATCGAGAATACTCATTTTTCGAAATTTTCAATTTTCGTTCACGTTTTATCGATTACCCGGTGATCAAACGAAAGTTTATGACTGAAGTTAATGTTTACTACAGTTAATCTGAAACAGAAACTGTTTTTATTTTGTCTGAAAACTCAATATTTCAAATTTTGTTTATTCTTAACCGCTTCATCCAATTACGAAAGTTTAAAATTGTCTAATATTAGTTTTTTGAATAAACGAATGCATACCTTCAATGTATGTAGTAAATGGGATAAATTGTTTTCTGAAGAATTATTTCCTATATCCTACAGTTTTCCCGGTAAAAAGTTCGTAATCAAGAATTCTCATTTTTCGAAATTTTCAACTTTCGTTCACGTTTTATCGATTACTGGGTGATCCAACGAAAATGTATGACAATGGTTAAAGTTTTCTTCAGGTCAGTCATAACCAGAACCAATTTTTCATTCTTCAGAAAACTGGATATTTCAAATTTTGTTTATTCTTAACCGCTTCATCCAACTACGAAAGTTTAAAATTGTCTAACATTAGTTTTTTGAATAAACGAATGCATACCTTCAATGTATGTAGTAAATGGGATAAATTGTTTTCTGAAGAATTATTTCCTATATCCTACAGTTTTCCCGGAAAAAAGTTCGTAATCCAGAATTCTCATTTTTCGAAATTTTCAAATTTCGTTCACGTTTTATCGATTACCGGGTGATCCAACGAAAATGTATGACGAAGGTTATAGTTTTCTTCAGGTCAGTCATAACCAGAACCAATTTTTCATTCTTCAGAAAACTCGATATTTCAAATTTTGTTTATTCTTAACCGCTTCATCCAATTACGAAAGTTTAAAATTGTCTAATAACAGTTTTTTGAATAATCGGATGCATACCTTCAATGTATGTAGTAAATGGGATAAATTGTTTTCTGAAGAATTATTTCCTATATCCTACAGTTTTCCCGGAAAAATGTTCGTAATCAAGAATTCTCATTTTTCGAAATTTTCAATTTTCGTTCACGTTTTATCGATAACCCGGTGATCAAACGAAAGTTTATGACTGACGTTAATGTTTACTACAGTTAATCTGAAACAGAAACTGCTTTTATTTTGTCTGAAAACTCAATATTTCAAATTTTGTTTATTCTTAACCGCTTCATCCAATTACGAAAGTTTAAAATTGTCTAATATTAGTTTTTTGAATAAACGAATGCATACCTTCAATGTATGTAGTAAATGGGATAAATTGTTTTCTGAAGAATTATTTCCTATATCCTACAGTTTTCCCGGTAAAAAGTTCGTAATCAAGAATTCTCATTTTACGAAATTTTACACTTTCGTTCACGTTTTATCGATTACCGGGTGATCCAACGAAAATGTATGACGAAGGTTATAGTTTTCCTCAGGTCAGTCATAACCAGAACCAATTTTTCAATCTTCAGAAAACTCGATATTTCAAATTTTGTTTATTTTTAACCGCTTCATCCAATTTAGACAGTTTAAAATTGTCTTATAACAGTTTTTTGAATAATCAGATGCATATCTTCAATGTATATAATAAATGGGATAAATTGTTTTCTGAAGAATTATTTCCTATATCCTACAGTTTTCCCGGAAAAAAGTTCGTAATCGAGAATTCTCATTTTTCGAAATTTTCAATTTTCGTTCACGTTTTATCGATTACTGGGTGATCCAACGAAAATGTATGACAATGGTTAAAGTTTTCTTCAGGTCAGTCATAACCAGAACCAATTTTTCATTCTTCAGAAAACTGGATATTTCAAATGTTGTTTATTCTTAACCGCTTCATCCAACTACGAAAGTTTATAATTGTCTAACATTAGTTTTTTGAATAAACGAATGCATACCTTCAATGTATGTAGTAAATGGGATAAATTGTTTTCTGAAGAATTATTTCCTATATCCTACAGTTTTCCCGGAAAAATGTTCGTAATCAAGAATTCTCATTTTTCGAAATTTTCAATTTTCGTTCACGTTTTATCGATTACCCGGTGATCAAACGAAAGTTTATGACTGACGTTAATGTTTACTACAGTTAATCTGAAACAGAAACTGCTATTATTTTGTCTGAAAACTCAATATTTCAAATTTTGTTTATTCTTAACCGCTTCATCCAACTACGAAAGTTTAAAATTGTCTAATATTAGTTTTTTGAATAAACGAATGCATACCTTCAATGTATGTAGTAAATGGGATAAATTGTTTTCTGAAGAATTATTTCCTATATCCTACAGTTTTCCCGGTAAAAAGTTCGTAATCAAGAATTCTCATTTTTCGAAATTTTCAACTTTCGTTCACGTTTTATCGATTACCGGGTGATCCAACGAAAATGTAAGACGAAGGTTATAGTTTTCCTCAGGTCAGTCATAACCAGAACCAATTTTTCATTCTTCAGAAAACTGGATATTTCAAATTTTGTTTATTCTTAACCGCTTCATCCAACTACGAAAGTTTAAAATTCTCTAACATTAGTTTTTTGAATAAACGAATGCATACCTTCAATGTATGTAGTAAATGGGATAAATTGTTTTCTGAAGAATTATTTCCTATATCCTACAGTTTTCCCGGAAAAAAGTTCGTAATCCAGAATTCTCATTTTTCGAAATTTTCAAATTTCGTTCACGTTTTATCGATTACCGGGTGATCCAACGAAAATGTATGACGAAGGTTATAGTTTTCTTCAGGTCAGTCATAACCAGAACCAATTTTTCATTCTTCAGAAAACTCGATATTTCAAATTTTGTTTATTCTTAACCGCTTCATCCAATTACGAAAGTTTAAAATTGTCTAATAACAGTTTCTTGAATAATCGGATGCATATTTTCAATGTATGTAGTAAAGGGGATAAATTGTTTTCTGACGAAATATGTCCTATATCCTACAGTTTTCCTGGAAAACAGTTCGTAATCGAGAATACTCATTTTTCGAAATTTTCAATTTTCGTTCACGTTTTATCGATTACCCGGTGATCAAACGAAAGTTTATGACTGAAGTTAATGTTTACTACAGTTAATCTGAAACAGAAACTGCTTTTATTTTGTCTGAAAACTCAATATTTCAAATTTTGTTTATTCTTAACCGCTTCATCCAATTTAGACAGTTTTAAATTGTCTTATAACAGTTTTTTGAATAATCAGATGCATATCTTCAATGTATATAATAAATGGGATAAATTGTTTTCTGAATAATTATTTCCTATATCCTACAGTTTTCCCGGAAAAAAGTTCGTAATCGAGAATTCTCATTTTTCGAAATTTTCAATTTTCGTTCACGTTTTATCGATTACTGGGTGATCCAACGAAAATGTATGACAATGGTTAAAGTTTTCTTCAGGTCAGTCATAACCAGAACCAATTTTTCATTCTTCAGAAAACTGGATATTTCAAATTTTGTTTATTCTTAACCGCTTCATCAAACTACGAAAGTTTAAAATTGTCTAACATTAGTTTTTTGAATAAACGAATGCATACCTTCAATGTATGTAGTAAATGGGATAAATTGTTTTCTGAAGAATTATTTCCTATATCCTACAGTTTTCCCGGAAAAAAGTTCGTAATCCAGAATTCTCATTTTTCGAAATTTTCAAATTTCGTTCACGTTTTATCGATTACCGGGTGATCCAACGAAAATGTATGAAGAAGGTTATAGTTTTCTTCAGGTCAGTCATAACCAGAACCAATTTTTCATTCTTCAGAAAACTCGATATTTCAAATTTTGTTTATTCTTAACCGCTTCATCCAATTACGAAAGTTTAAAATTGTCTAATAACAGTTTTTTGAATAATCGGATGCATACCTTCAATGTATGTAGTAAAGGGGATAAATTGTTTTCTGACGAAATATGTCCTATATCCTACAGTTTTCCTGGAAAACAGTTCGTAATCGAGAATACTCATTTTTCGAAATTTTCAATTTTCGATCACGTTTTATCGATTACCCGGTGATCAAACGAAAGTTTATGACTGAAGTTAATGTTTACTACAGTTAATCTGAAACAGAAACTGCTTTTATTTTGTCTGAAAACTCAATATTTCAAATTTTGTTTATTCTTAACCGCTTCATCCAACTACGAAAGTTTAAAATTGTCTAACATTAGTTTTTTGAATAAACGAATGCATACCTTCAATGTATGTAGTAAATGGGATAAATTGTTTTCTGAAGAATTATTTCCTATATCCTACAGTTTTCCCGGAAAAAAGTTCGTAATCGAGAATTCTCATTTTTCGAAATTTTCAATTTTCGTTCACGTTTTATCGATTACTGGGTGATCCAAAGAAAATGTATGACAATGGTTAAAGTTTTCTTCAGGTCAGTCATAACCAGAACCAATTTTTCATTCTTCAGAAAACTGGATATTTCAAATTTTGTTTATTCTTAACCGCTTCATCCAACTACGAAAGTTTAAAATTGTCTAACATTAGTTTTTTGAATAAACGAATGCATACCTTCAATGTATGTAGTAAATGGGATAAATTGTTTTCTGAAGAATTATTTCCTATATCCTACAGTTTTCCCGGAAAAAAGTTCGTAATCCAGAATTCTCATTTTTCGAAATTTTCAAAATTTCGTTCACGTTTTATCGATTACCGGGTGATCCAACGAAAATGTATGACGAAGGTTATAGTTTTCTTCAGGTCAGTCATAACCAGAACCAATTTTTCATTCTTCAGAAAACTCGATATTTCAAATTTTGTTTATTCTTAACCGCTTCATCCAATTACGAAAGTTTAAAATTGTCTAATAACAGTTTTTTGAATAATCGGATGCATATCTTCAATGTATGTAGTAAAGGGGATAAATTGTTTTCTGACGAAATATGTCCTATATCCTACAGTTTTCCTGGAAAACAGTTCGTAATCGAGAATACTCATTTTTCGAAATTTTCAATTTTCGTTCACGTTTTATCGATTACCTGGTGATCAAACGAAAGTTTATGACTGAAGTTAATGTTTACTACAGTTAATCTGAAACAGAAACTGCTTTTATTTTGTCTGAAAACTCAATATTTCAAATTTTGTTTATTCTTAACCGCTTCATCCAATTACGAAAGTTTAAAATTGTCTAATATTAGTTTTTTGAATAAACGAATGCATACCTTCAATGTATGTAGTAAATGGGATAAATTGTTTTCTGAAGAATTATTTCCTATATCCTACAGTTTTCCCGGTAAAAAGTTCGTAATCAAGAATTCTCATTTTTCGAAATTTTCAATTTTCGTTCACGTTTTATCGATTACCGGGTGATCCAACGAAAATGTATGACGAAGGTTATAGTTTTCCTCAGGTCAGTCATAACCAGAACCAATTTTTCATTCTTCAGAAAACTCGATATTTCAAATTTTGTTTATTCTTAACCGCTTCATCCAATTACGAAAGTTTAAAATTGACTTATAACAATTTTTTGAATAATCGGATGCATATCTTCAATGTATGTAGTAAAGGGGATAAATTGTTTTCTGAAGAATTATTTCCTATATCCTACAGTTTTCCCGGAAAAAAGTTCGTAATCCAGAATTCTCATTTTTCGAAATTTTCAAATTTCGTTCACGTTTTATCGATTACCGGGTGATCCAACGAAAATGTATGACGAAGGTTATAGTTTTCTTCAGGTCAGTCATAACCAGAAACAATTTTTCATTCTTCAGAAAACTCGATATTTCAAATTTTGTTTATTCTTAACCGCTTCATCCAATTACGAAAGTTTAAAATTGTCTAATAACAGTTTTTTGAATAATCGGATTCATATTTTCAATGTATGTAGTAAAGGGGATAAATTGTTTTCTGACGAAATATGTCCTATATCCTACAGTTTTCCTGGAAAACAGTTCGTAATCGAGAATACTCATTTTTCGAAATTTTCAATTTTCGTTCACGTTTTATCGATTACCCGGTGATCAAACGAAAGTTTATGACTGAAGTTAATGTTTACTACAGTTAATCTGAAACAGAAACTGCTTTTATTTTGTCTGAAAACTCAATATTTCAAATTTTGTTTATTCTTAACCGCTTCATCCAATTTAGACAGTTTTAAATTGTCTTATAACAGTTTTTTGAATAATCAGATGCATATCTTCAATGTATATAATAAATGGGATAAATTGTTTTCTGAATAATTATTTCCTATATCCTACAGTTTTCCCGGAAAAAAGTTCGTAATCGAGAATTCTCATTTTTCGAAATTTTCAATTTTCGTTCACGTTTTATCGATTACTGGGTGATCCAACGAAAATGTATGACAATGGTTAAAGTTTTCTTCAGGTCAGTCATAACCAGAACCAATTTTTCATTCTTCAGAAAACTGGATATTTCAAATTTTGTTTATTCTTAACCGCTTCATCCAACTACGAAAGTTTAAAATTGTCTAACATTAGTTTTTTGAATAAACGAATGCATACCTTCAATGTATGTAGTAAATGGGATAAATTGTTTTCTGAAGAATTATTTCCTATATCCTACAGTTTTCCCGGAAAAAAGTTCGTAATCCAGAATTCTCATTTTTCGAAATTTTCAAATTTCGTTCACGTTTTATCGATTACCGGGTGATCCAACGAAAATGTATGACGAAGGTTATAGTTTTCTTCAGGTCAGTCATAACCAGAACCAATTTTTCATTCTTCAGAAAACTCGATATTTCAAATTTTGTTTATTCTTAACCGCTTCATCCAATTACGAAAGTTTACAATTGTCTAATAACAGTTTTTTGAATAATCGGATGCATATCTTCAATGTATGTAGTAAAGGGGATAAATTGTTTTCTGACGAAATATGTCCTATATCCTACAGTTTTCCTGGAAAACAGTTCGTAATTGAGAATACTCATTTTTCGAAATTTTCAATTTTCGTTCACGTTTTATCGATTACCCGGTGATCAAACGAAAGTTTATGACTGAAGTTAATGTTTACTACAGTTAATCTGAAACAGAAACTGCTTTTATTTTGTCTGAAAACTCAATATTTCAAATTTTGTTTATTCTTAACCGCTTCATCCAATTACGAAAGTTTAAAATTGTCTAATATTAGTTTTTTGAATAAACGAATGCATACCTTCAATGTATGTAGTAAATGGGATAAATTGTTTTCTGAAGAATTATTTCCTATATCCTACAGTTTTCCCGGTAAAAAGTTCGTAATCAAGAATTCTCATTTTTCGAAATTTTCAACTTTCGTTCACGTTTTATCGATTACCGGGTGATCCAACGAAAATGTATGACGAAGGTTATAGTTTTCCTCAGGTCAGTCATAACCAGAACCAATTTTTCATTCTTCAGAAAACTGGATATTTCAAATTTTGTTTATTCTTAACCGCTTCATCCAACTACGAAAGTTTAAAATTGTCTAACATTAGTTTTTTGAATAATCGAATGCATACCTTCAATGTATGTAGTAAATGGGATAAATTGTTTTCTGAAGAATTATTTCCTATATCCTACAGTTTTCCCGGAAAAAAGTTCGTAATCCAGAATTCTCATTTTTCGAAATTTTCAAATTTCGTTCACGTTTTATCGATTACCGGGTGATCCAACGAAAATGTATGACGAAGGTTATAGTTTTCTTCAGGTCAGTCATAACCAGAACCAATTTTTCATTCTTCAGAAAACTCGATATTTCAAATTTTGTTTATTCTTAACCGCTTCATCCAATTACGAAAGTTTAAAATTGTCTAATAACAGTTTTTTGAATAATCGGATGCATATCTTCAATGTATGTAGTAAAGGGGATAAATTGTTTTCTGACGAAATATGTCCTATATCCTACAGTTTTCCTGGAAAACAGTTCGTAATCGAGAATACTCATTTTTCGAAATTTTCAATTTTCGATCACGTTTTATCGATTACCCGGTGATCAAACGAAAGTTTATGACTGAAGTTAATGTTTACTACAGTTAATCTGAAACAGAAACTGCTTTTATTTTGTCTGAAAACTCAATATTTCAAATTTTGTTTATTCTTAACCGCTTCATCCAACTACGAAAGTTTAAAATTGTCTAACATTAGTTTTTTGAATAAACGAATGCATACCTTCAATGTATGTAGTAAATGGGATAAATTGTTTTCTGAAGAATTATTTCCTATATCCTACAGTTTTCCCGGAAAAAAGTTCGTAATCGAGAATTCTCATTTTTCGAAATTTTCAATTTTCGTTCACGTTTTATCGATTACTGGGTGATCCAACGAAAATGTATGACAATGGTTAAAGTTTTCTTCAGGTCAGTCATAACCAGAACCAATTTTTCATTCTTCAGAAAACTGGATATTTCAAATTTTGTTTATTCTTAACCGCTTCATCCAACTACGAAAGTTTAAAATTGTCTAACATTAGTTTTTTGAATAAACGAATGCATACCTTCAATGTATGTAGTAAATGGGATAAATTGTTTTCTGAAGAATTATTTCCTATATCCTACAGTTTTCCCGGAAAAAAGTTCGTAATCCAGAATTCTCATTTTTCGAAATTTTCAAATTTCGTTCACGTTTTATCGATTACCGGGTGATCCAACGAAAATGTATGACGAAGGTTATAGTTTTCTTCAGGTCAGTCATAACCAGAACCAATTTTTCATTCTTCAGAAAACTCGATATTTCAAATTTTGTTTATTCTTAACCGCTTCATCCAATTACGAAAGTTTAAAATTGTCTAATATTAGTTTTTTGAATAAACGAATGCATACCTTCAATGTATGTAGTAAATAGGATAAATTGTTTTCTGAAGAATTATTTCCTATATCCTACAGTTTTCCCGGTAAAAAGTTCGTAATCAAGAATTCTCATTTTTCGAAATTTTCAACTTTCGTTCACGTTTTATCGATTACCGGGTGATCCAACGAAAATGTATGACGAAGGTTATAGTTTTCCTCAGGTCAGTCATAACCAGAACCAATTTTTCATTCTTCAGAAAACTGGATATTTCAAATTTTGTTTATTCTTAACCGCTTCATCCAACTACGAAAGTTTAAAATTGTCTAACATTAGTTTTTTGAATAATCGAATGCATACCTTCAATGTATGTAGTAAATGGGATAAATTGTTTTCTGAAGAATTATTTCCTATATCCTACAGTTTTCCCGGAAAAAAGTTCGTAATCCAGAATTCTCATTTTTCGAAATTTTCAAATTTCGTTCACGTTTTATCGATTACCGGGTGATCCAACGAAAATGTATGACGAAGGTTATAGTTTTCCTCAGGTCAGTCATAACCAGAACCAATTTTTCATTCTTCAGAAAACTGGATATTTCAAATTTTGTTTATTCTTAACCGCTTCATCCAACTACGAAAGTTTAAAATTGTCTAACATTAGTTTTTTGAATAATCGAATGCATACCTTCAATGTATGTAGTAAATGGGATAAATTGTTTTCTGAAGAATTATTTCCTATATCCTACAGTTTTCCCGGAAAAAAGTTCGTAATCCAGAATTCTCATTTTTCGAAATTTTCAAATTTCGTTCACGTTTTATCGATTACCGGGTGATCCAACGAAAATGTATGACGAAGGTTATAGTTTTCTTCAGGTCAGTCATAACCAGAACCAATTTTTCATTCTTCAGAAAACTCGATATTTCAAATTTTGTTTATTCTTAACCGCTTCATCCAATTACGAAAGTTTAAAATTGTCTAATAACAGTTTTTTGAATAATCGGATGCATATCTTCAATGTATGTAGTAAAGGGGATAAATTGTTTTCTGACGAAATATGTCCTATATCCTACAGTTTTCCTGGAAAACAGTTCGTAATCGAGAATACTCATTTTTCGAAATTTTCAATTTTCGATCACGTTTTATCGATTACCCGGTGATCAAACGAAAGTTTATGACTGAAGTTAATGTTTACTACAGTTAATCTGAAACAGAAACTGCTTTTATTTTGTCTGAAAACTCAATATTTCAAATTTTGTTTATTCTTAACCGCTTCATCCAACTACGAAAGTTTAAAATTGTCTAACATTAGTTTTTTGAATAAACGAATGCATACCTTCAATGTATGTAGTAAATGGGATAAATTGTTTTCTGAAGAATTATTTCCTATATCCTACAGTTTTCCCGGAAAAAAGTTCGTAATCGAGAATTCTCATTTTTCGAAATTTTCAATTTTCGTTCACGTTTTATCGATTACTGGGTGATCCAACGAAAATGTATGACAATGGTTAAAGTTTTCTTCAGGTCAGTCATAACCAGAACCAATTTTTCATTCTTCAGAAAACTGGATATTTCAAATTTTGTTTATTCTTAACCGCTTCATCCAACTACGAAAGTTTAAAATTGTCTAACATTAGTTTTTTGAATAAACGAATGCATACCTTCAATGTATGTAGTAAATGGGATAAATTGTTTTCTGAAGAATTATTTCCTATATCCTACAGTTTTCCCGGAAAAAAGTTCGTAATCCAGAATTCTCATTTTTCGAAATTTTCAAATTTCGTTCACGTTTTATCGATTACCGGGTGATCCAACGAAAATGTATGACGAAGGTTATAGTTTTCTTCAGGTCAGTCATAACCAGAACCAATTTTTCATTCTTCAGAAAACTCGATATTTCAAATTTTGTTTATTCTTAACCGCTTCATCCAATTACGAAAGTTTAAAATTGTCTAATATTAGTTTTTTGAATAAACGAATGCATACCTTCAATGTATGTAGTAAATAGGATAAATTGTTTTCTGAAGAATTATTTCCTATATCCTACAGTTTTCCCGGTAAAAAGTTCGTAATCAAGAATTCTCATTTTTCGAAATTTTCAACTTTCGTTCACGTTTTATCGATTACCGGGTGATCCAACGAAAATGTATGACGAAGGTTATAGTTTTCCTCAGGTCAGTCATAACCAGAACCAATTTTTCATTCTTCAGAAAACTGGATATTTCAAATTTTGTTTATTCTTAACCGCTTCATCCAACTACGAAAGTTTAAAATTGTCTAACATTAGTTTTTTGAATAATCGAATGCATACCTTCAATGTATGTAGTAAATGGGATAAATTGTTTTCTGAAGAATTATTTCCTATATCCTACAGTTTTCCCGGAAAAAAGTTCGTAATCCAGAATTCTCATTTTTCGAAATTTTCAAATTTCGTTCACGTTTTATCGATTACCGGGTGATCCAACGAAAATGTATGACGAAGGTTATAGTTTTCTTCAGGTCAGTCATAACCAGAACCAATTTTTCATTCTTCAGAAAACTCGATATTTCAAATTTTGTTTATTCTTAACCGCTTCATCCAATTACGAAAGTTTAAAATTGTCTAATAACAGTTTTTTGAATAATCGGATGCATATCTTCAATGTATGTAGTAAAGGGGATAAATTGTTTTCTGACGAAATATGTCCTATATCCTACAGTTTTCCTGGAAAACAGTTCGTAATCGAGAATACTCATTTTTCGAAATTTTCAATTTTCGATCACGTTTTATCGATTACCCGGTGATCAAACGAAAGTTTATGACTGAAGTTAATGTTTACTACAGTTAATCTGAAACAGAAACTGCTTTTATTTTGTCTGAAAACTCAATATTTCAAATTTTGTTTATTCTTAACCGCTTCATCCAACTACGAAAGTTTAAAATTGTCTAACATTAGTTTTTTGAATAAACGAATGCATACCTTCAATGTATGTAGTAAATGGGATAAATTGTTTTCTGAAGAATTATTTCCTATATCCTACAGTTTTCCCGGAAAAAAGTTCGTAATCGAGAATTCTCATTTTTCGAAATTTTCAATTTTCGTTCACGTTTTATCGATTACTGGGTGATCCAACGAAAATGTATGACAATGGTTAAAGTTTTCTTCAGGTCAGTCATAACCAGAACCAATTTTTCATTCTTCAGAAAACTGGATATTTCAAATTTTGTTTATTCTTAACCGCTTCATCCAACTACGAAAGTTTAAAATTGTCTAACATTAGTTTTTTGAATAAACGAATGCATACCTTCAATGTATGTAGTAAATGGGATAAATTGTTTTCTGAAGAATTATTTCCTATATCCTACAGTTTTCCCGGAAAAAAGTTCGTAATCCAGAATTCTCATTTTTCGAAATTTTCAAATTTCGTTCACGTTTTATCGATTACCGGGTGATCCAACGAAAATGTATGACGAAGGTTATAGTTTTCTTCAGGTCAGTCATAACCAGAACCAATTTTTCATTCTTCAGAAAACTCGATATTTCAAATTTTGTTTATTCTTAACCGCTTCATCCAATTACGAAAGTTTAAAATTGTCTAATATTAGTTTTTTGAATAAACGAATGCATACCTTCAATGTATGTAGTAAATAGGATAAATTGTTTTCTGAAGAATTATTTCCTATATCCTACAGTTTTCCCGGTAAAAAGTTCGTAATCAAGAATTCTCATTTTTCGAAATTTTCAACTTTCGTTCACGTTTTATCGATTACCGGGTGATCCAACGAAAATGTATGACGAAGGTTATAGTTTTCCTCAGGTCAGTCATAACCAGAACCAATTTTTCATTCTTCAGAAAACTGGATATTTCAAATTTTGTTTATTCTTAACCGCTTCATCCAACTACGAAAGTTTAAAATTGTCTAACATTAGTTTTTTGAATAATCGAATGCATACCTTCAATGTATGTAGTAAATGGGATAAATTGTTTTCTGAAGAATTATTTCCTATATCCTACAGTTTTCCCGGAAAAAAGTTCGTAATCCAGAATTCTCATTTTTCGAAATTTTCAAATTTCGTTCACGTTTTATCGATTACCGGGTGATCCAACGAAAATGTATGACGAAGGTTATAGTTTTCCTCAGGTCAGTCATAACCAGAACCAATTTTTCATTCTTCAGAAAACTGGATATTTCAAATTTTGTTTATTCTTAACCGCTTCATCCAACTACGAAAGTTTAAAATTGTCTAACATTAGTTTTTTGAATAATCGAATGCATACCTTCAATGTATGTAGTAAATGGGATAAATTGTTTTCTGAAGAATTATTTCCTATATCCTACAGTTTTCCCGGAAAAAAGTTCGTAATCCAGAATTCTCATTTTTCGAAATTTTCAAATTTCGTTCACGTTTTATCGATTACCGGGTGATCCAACGAAAATGTATGACGAAGGTTATAGTTTTCTTCAGGTCAGTCATAACCAGAACCAATTTTTCATTCTTCAGAAAACTCGATATTTCAAATTTTGTTTATTCTTAACCGCTTCATCCAATTACGAAAGTTTAAAATTGTCTAATAACAGTTTTTTGAATAATCGGATGCATATCTTCAATGTATGTAGTAAAGGGGATAAATTGTTTTCTGACGAAATATGTCCTATATCCTACAGTTTTCCTGGAAAACAGTTCGTAATCGAGAATACTCATTTTTCGAAATTTTCAATTTTCGATCACGTTTTATCGATTACCCGGTGATCAAACGAAAGTTTATGACTGAAGTTAATGTTTACTACAGTTAATCTGAAACAGAAACTGCTTTTATTTTGTCTGAAAACTCAATATTTCAAATTTTGTTTATTCTTAACCGCTTCATCCAACTACGAAAGTTTAAAATTGTCTAACATTAGTTTTTTGAATAAACGAATGCATACCTTCAATGTATGTAGTAAATGGGATAAATTGTTTTCTGAAGAATTATTTCCTATATCCTACAGTTTTCCCGGAAAAAAGTTCGTAATCGAGAATTCTCATTTTTCGAAATTTTCAATTTTCGTTCACGTTTTATCGATTACTGGGTGATCCAACGAAAATGTATGACAATGGTTAAAGTTTTCTTCAGGTCAGTCATAACCAGAACCAATTTTTCATTCTTCAGAAAACTGGATATTTCAAATTTTGTTTATTCTTAACCGCTTCATCCAACTACGAAAGTTTAAAATTGTCTAACATTAGTTTTTTGAATAAACGAATGCATACCTTCAATGTATGTAGTAAATGGGATAAATTGTTTTCTGAAGAATTATTTCCTATATCCTACAGTTTTCCCGGAAAAAAGTTCGTAATCCAGAATTCTCATTTTTCGAAATTTTCAAATTTCGTTCACGTTTTATCGATTACCGGGTGATCCAACGAAAATGTATGACGAAGGTTATAGTTTTCTTCAGGTCAGTCATAACCAGAACCAATTTTTCATTCTTCAGAAAACTCGATATTTCAAATTTTGTTTATTCTTAACCGCTTCATCCAATTACGAAAGTTTAAAATTGTCTAATATTAGTTTTTTGAATAAACGAATGCATACCTTCAATGTATGTAGTAAATAGGATAAATTGTTTTCTGAAGAATTATTTCCTATATCCTACAGTTTTCCCGGTAAAAAGTTCGTAATCAAGAATTCTCATTTTTCGAAATTTTCAACTTTCGTTCACGTTTTATCGATTACCGGGTGATCCAACGAAAATGTATGACGAAGGTTATAGTTTTCCTCAGGTCAGTCATAACCAGAACCAATTTTTCATTCTTCAGAAAACTGGATATTTCAAATTTTGTTTATTCTTAACCGCTTCATCCAACTACGAAAGTTTAAAATTGTCTAACATTAGTTTTTTGAATAATCGAATGCATACCTTCAATGTATGTAGTAAATGGGATAAATTGTTTTCTGAAGAATTATTTCCTATATCCTACAGTTTTCCCGGAAAAAAGTTCGTAATCCAGAATTCTCATTTTTCGAAATTTTCAAATTTCGTTCACGTTTTATCGATTACCGGGTGATCCAACGAAAATGTATGACGAAGGTTATAGTTTTCTTCAGGTCAGTCATAACCAGAACCAATTTTTCATTCTTCAGAAAACTCGATATTTCAAATTTTGTTTATTCTTAACCGCTTCATCCAATTACGAAAGTTTAAAATTGTCTAATAACAGTTTTTTGAATAATCGGATGCATATCTTCAATGTATGTAGTAAAGGGGATAAATTGTTTTCTGACGAAATATGTCCTATATCCTACAGTTTTCCTGGAAAACAGTTCGTAATCGAGAATACTCATTTTTCGAAATTTTCAATTTTCGATCACGTTTTATCGATTACCCGGTGATCAAACGAAAGTTTATGACTGAAGTTAATGTTTACTACAGTTAATCTGAAACAGAAACTGCTTTTATTTTGTCTGAAAACTCAATATTTCAAATTTTGTTTATTCTTAACCGCTTCATCCAACTACGAAAGTTTAAAATTGTCTAACATTAGTTTTTTGAATAAACGAATGCATACCTTCAATGTATGTAGTAAATGGGATAAATTGTTTTCTGAAGAATTATTTCCTATATCCTACAGTTTTCCCGGAAAAAAGTTCGTAATCGAGAATTCTCATTTTTCGAAATTTTCAATTTTCGTTCACGTTTTATCGATTACTGGGTGATCCAACGAAAATGTATGACAATGGTTAAAGTTTTCTTCAGGTCAGTCATAACCAGAACCAATTTTTCATTCTTCAGAAAACTGGATATTTCAAATTTTGTTTATTCTTAACCGCTTCATCCAACTACGAAAGTTTAAAATTGTCTAACATTAGTTTTTTGAATAAACGAATGCATACCTTCAATGTATGTAGTAAATGGGATAAATTGTTTTCTGAAGAATTATTTCCTATATCCTACAGTTTTCCCGGAAAAAAGTTCGTAATCCAGAATTCTCATTTTTCGAAATTTTCAAATTTCGTTCACGTTTTATCGATTACCGGGTGATCCAACGAAAATGTATGACGAAGGTTATAGTTTTCTTCAGGTCAGTCATAACCAGAACCAATTTTTCATTCTTCAGAAAACTCGATATTTCAAATTTTGTTTATTCTTAACCGCTTCATCCAATTACGAAAGTTTAAAATTGTCTAATATTAGTTTTTTGAATAAACGAATGCATACCTTCAATGTATGTAGTAAATAGGATAAATTGTTTTCTGAAGAATTATTTCCTATATCCTACAGTTTTCCCGGTAAAAAGTTCGTAATCAAGAATTCTCATTTTTCGAAATTTTCAACTTTCGTTCACGTTTTATCGATTACCGGGTGATCCAACGAAAATGTATGACGAAGGTTATAGTTTTCCTCAGGTCAGTCATAACCAGAACCAATTTTTCATTCTTCAGAAAACTGGATATTTCAAATTTTGTTTATTCTTAACCGCTTCATCCAACTACGAAAGTTTAAAATTGTCTAACATTAGTTTTTTGAATAAACGAATGCATACCTTCAATGTATGTAGTAAATGGGATAAATTGTTTTCTGAAGAATTATTTCCTATATCCTACAGTTTTCCCGGAAAAAAGTTCGTAATCCAGAATTCTCATTTTTCGAAATTTTCAAATTTCGTTCACGTTTTAGCGATTACCGGGTGATCCAACGAAAATGTATGACGAAGGTTATAGTTTTCTTCAGGTCAGTCATAACCAGAACCAATTTTTCATTCTTCAGAAAACTGGATATTTCAAATTTTGTTTATTCTTAACCGCTTCATCCAACTACGAAAGTTTAAAATTGTCTAATAACAGTTTTTTGAATAATCGGATGCATATCTTCAATGTATGTAGTAAATGGGATAAATTGTTTTCTGAAGAATTATTTCCTATATCCTACAGTTTTCCCGGAAAAAAGTTCGTAATCGAGAATACTCATTTTTCGAAATTTTCAATTTTCGTTCACGTTTTATCGATTACCCGGTGATCAAACGAATGTTTATGACTGAAGTTAATGTTTACTACAGTTAATCTGAAACAGAAACTGCTTTTATTTTGTCTGAAAACTCAATATTTCAAATTTTGTTTATTCTTAACCGCTTCATCCAATTTAGACAGTTTAAAATTGTCTTATAACAGTTTTTTGAATAATCAGATGCATATCTTCAATGTATATAATAAATGGGATAAATTGTTTTCTGAATAATTATTTCCTATATCCTACAGTTTTCCCGGAAAAAAGTTCGTAATCGAGAATTCTCATTTTTCGAAATTTTCAATTTTCGTTCACGTTTTATCGATTACTGGGTGATCCAACGAAAATGTATGACAATGGTTAAAGTTTTCTTCAGGTCAGTCATAACCAGAACCAATTTTTCATTCTTCAGAAAACTGGATATTTCAAATTTTGTTTATTCTTAACCGCTTCATCCAACTACGAAAGTTTAAAATTGTCTAACATTAGTTTTTTGAATAAACGAATGCATACCTTCAATGTATGTAGTAAATGGGATAAATTGTTTTCTGAAGAATTATTTCCTATATCCTACAGTTTTCCCGGAAAAATGTTCGTAATCAAGAATTCTCATTTTTCGAAATTTTCAACTTTCGTTCACGTTTTATCGATTACCGGGTGATCCAACGAAAATGTATGACGAAGGTTATAGTTTTCTTCAGGTCAGTCATAACCAGAACCAATTTTTCATTCTTCAGAAAACTCGATATTTCAAATTTTGTTTATTCTTAACCGCTTCATCCAATTACGAAAGTTTAAAATTGTCTAATATTAGTTTTTTGAATAAACGAATGCATACCTTCAATGTATGTAGTAAATGGGATAAATTGTTTTCTGAAGAATTATTTCCTATATCCTACAGTTTTCCCGGAAAAAAGTTCGTAATCCAGAATTCTCATTTTTCGAAATTTTCAAATTTCGTTCACGTTTTATCGATTACCGGGTGATCCAACGAAAATGTATGACGAAGGTTATAGTTTTCTTCAGGTCAGTCATAACCAGAACCAATTTTTCATTCTTCAGAAAACTCGATATTTCAAATTTTGTTTATTCTTAACCGCTTCATTCAATTACGAAAGTTTAAAATTGTCTAATAACAGTTTTTTGAATAATCGGATGCATATCTTCAATGTATGTAGTAAAGGGGATAAATTGTTTTCTGACGAAATATGTCCTATATCCTACAGTTTTCCCGGAAAAAAGTTCGTAATCCAGAATTCTCATTTTTCGAAATTTTCAAATTTCGTTCACGTTTTATCGATTACCGGGTGATCCAACGAAAATGTATGACGAAGGTTATAGTTTTCTTCAGGTCAGTCATAACCAGAACC
This sequence comes from Rhopalosiphum nymphaeae, assembly GCA_036289425.1. NCBI lineage: Eukaryota > Metazoa > Arthropoda > Insecta > Hemiptera > Aphididae > Rhopalosiphum > Rhopalosiphum nymphaeae. The sequence continues at coordinate 7,153,283 of JAZAQC010000007.1, read as the reverse complement.
AATTTTTCATTCTTCAGAAAACTCGATATTTCAAATTTTGTTTATTCTTAACCGCTTCATTCAATTACGAAAGTTTAAAATTGTCTAATAACAGTTTTTTGAATAATCGGATGCATATCTTCAATGTATGTAGTAAAGGGGATAAATTGTTTTCTGACGAAATATGTCCTATATCCTACAGTTTTCCCGGTAAAAAGTTCGTAATCAAGAATTCTCATTTTTCGAAATTTTCAACTTTCGTTCACGTTTTATCGATTACCGGGTGATCCAACGAAAATGTATGACGAAGGTTATAGTTTTCCTCAGGTCAGTCATAACCAGAACCAATTTTTCATTCTTCAGAAAACTGGATATTTCAAATTTTGTTTATTCTTAACCGCTTCATCCAACTACGAAAGTTTAAAATTGTCTAACATTAGTTTTTTGAATAAACGAATGCATACCTTCAATGTATGTAGTAAATGGGATAAATTGTTTTCTGAAGAATTATTTCCTATATCCTACAGTTTTCCCGGAAAAAAGTTCGTAATCCAGAATTCTCATTTTTCGAAATTTTCAAATTTCGTTCACGTTTTAGCGATTACCGGGTGATCCAACGAAAATGTATGACGAAGGTTATAGTTTTCTTCAGATCAGTCATAACCAGAACCAATTTTTCATTCTTCAGAAAACTCGATATTTCAAATTTTGTTTATTCTTAACCGCTTCATCCAATTACGAAAGTTTAAAATTGTCTAATAACAGTTTTTTGAATAATCGGATGCATATCTTCAATGTATGTAGTAAAGGGGATAAATTGTTTTCTGACGAAATATGTCCTATATCCTACAGTTTTCCTGGAAAACAGTTCGTAATCGAGAATACTCATTTTTCGAAATTTTCAATTTTCGTTCACGTTTTATCGATTACCCGGTGATCAAACGAAAGTTTATGACAGAAGTTAATGTTTACTACAGTTAATCTGAAACAGAAACTGCTTTTATTTTGTCTGAAAACTCAATATTTCAAATTTTGTTTATTCTTAACCGCTTCATCCAATTTAGACAGTTTAAAATTGTCTTATAACAGTTTTTTGAATAATCAGATGCATATCTTCAATGTATATAATAAATGGGATAAATTGTTTTCTGAATAATTATTTCCTATATCCTACAGTTTTCCCGGAAAAAAGTTCGTAATCGAGAATTCTCATTTTTCGAAATTTTCAATTTTCGTTCACGTTTTATCGATTACTGGGTGATCCAACGAAAATGTATGACAATGGTTAAAGTTTTCTTCAGGTCAGTCATAACCAGAACCAATTTTTCATTCTTCAGAAAACTGGATATTTCAAATTTTGTTTATTCTTAACCGCTTCATCCAACTACGAAAGTTTAAAATTGTCTAACATTAGTTTTTTGAATAAACGAATGCATACCTTCAATGTATGTAGTAAATGGGATAAATTGTTTTCTGAAGAATTATTTCCTATATCCTACAGTTTTCCCGGAAAAATGTTCGTAATCAAGAATTCTCATTTTTCGAAATTTTCAACTTTCGTTCACGTTTTATCGATTACCGGGTGATCCAACGAAAATGTATGACGAAGGTTATAGTTTTCTTCAGGTCAGTCATAACCAGAACCAATTTTTCATTCTTCAGAAAACTCGATATTTCAAATTTTGTTTATTCTTAACCGCTTCATCCAATTACGAAAGTTTAAAATTGTCTAATATTAGTTTTTTGAATAAACGAATGCATACCTTCAATGTATGTAGTAAATGGGATAAATTGTTTTCTGAAGAATTATTTCCTATATCCTACAGTTTTCCCGGAAAAAAGTTCGTAATCCAGAATTCTCATTTTTCGAAATTTTCAAATTTCGTTCACGTTTTATCGATTACCGGGTGATCCAACGAAAATGTATGACGAAGGTTATAGTTTTCTTCAGGTCAGTCATAACCAGAACCAATTTTTCATTCTTCAGAAAACTCGATATTTCAAATTTTGTTTATTCTTAACCGCTTCATTCAATTACGAAAGTTTAAAATTGTCTAATAACAGTTTTTTGAATAATCGGATGCATATCTTCAATGTATGTAGTAAAGGGGATAAATTGTTTTCTGACGAAATATGTCCTATATCCTACAGTTTTCCCGGAAAAAAGTTCGTAATCCAGAATTCTCATTTTTCGAAATTTTCAAATTTCGTTCACGTTTTATCGATTACCGGGTGATCCAACGAAAATGTATGACGAAGGTTATAGTTTTCTTCAGGTCAGTCATAACCAGAACCAATTTTTCATTCTTCAGAAAACTCGATATTTCAAATTTTGTTTATTCTTAACCGCTTCATTCAATTACGAAAGTTTAAAATTGTCTAATAACAGTTTTTTGAATAATCGGATGCATATCTTCAATGTATGTAGTAAAGGGGATAAATTGTTTTCTGACGAAATATGTCCTATATCCTACAGTTTTCCCGGTAAAAAGTTCGTAATCAAGAATTCTCATTTTTCGAAATTTTCAACTTTCGTTCACGTTTTATCGATTACCGGGTGATCCAACGAAAATGTATGACGAAGGTTATAGTTTTCCTCAGGTCAGTCATAACCAGAACCAATTTTTCATTCTTCAGAAAACTGGATATTTCAAATTTTGTTTATTCTTAACCGCTTCATCCAACTACGAAAGTTTAAAATTGTCTAACATTAGTTTTTTGAATAAACGAATGCATACCTTCAATGTATGTAGTAAATGGGATAAATTGTTTTCTGAAGAATTATTTCCTATATCCTACAGTTTTCCCGGAAAAAAGTTCGTAATCCAGAATTCTCATTTTTCGAAATTTTCAAATTTCGTTCACGTTTTAGCGATTACCGGGTGATCCAACGAAAATGTATGACGAAGGTTATAGTTTTCTTCAGATCAGTCATAACCAGAACCAATTTTTCATTCTTCAGAAAACTCGATATTTCAAATTTTGTTTATTCTTAACCGCTTCATCCAATTACGAAAGTTTAAAATTGTCTAATAACAGTTTTTTGAATAATCGGATGCATATCTTCAATGTATGTAGTAAAGGGGATAAATTGTTTTCTGACGAAATATGTCCTATATCCTACAGTTTTCCTGGAAAACAGTTCGTAATCGAGAATACTCATTTTTCGAAATTTTCAATTTTCGTTCACGTTTTATCGATTACCCGGTGATCAAACGAAAGTTTATGACAGAAGTTAATGTTTACTACAGTTAATCTGAAACAGAAACTGCTTTTATTTTGTCTGAAAACTCAATATTTCAAATTTTGTTTATTCTTAACCGCTTCATCCAATTTAGACAGTTTAAAATTGTCTTATAACAGTTTTTTGAATAATCAGATGCATATCTTCAATGTATATAATAAATGGGATAAATTGTTTTCTGAATAATTATTTCCTATATCCTACAGTTTTCCCGGAAAAAAGTTCGTAATCGAGAATTCTCATTTTTCGAAATTTTCAATTTTCGTTCACGTTTTATCGATTACTGGGTGATCCAACGAAAATGTATGACAATGGTTAAAGTTTTCTTCAGGTCAGTCATAACCAGAACCAATTTTTCATTCTTCAGAAAACTGGATATTTCAAATTTTGTTTATTCTTAACCGCTTCATCCAACTACGAAAGTTTAAAATTGTCTAACATTAGTTTTTTGAATAAACGAATGCATACCTTCAATGTATGTAGTAAATGGGATAAATTGTTTTCTGAAGAATTATTTCCTATATCCTACAGTTTTCCCGGAAAAATGTTCGTAATCAAGAATTCTCATTTTTCGAAATTTTCAACTTTCGTTCACGTTTTATCGATTACCGGGTGATCCAACGAAAATGTATGACGAAGGTTATAGTTTTCTTCAGGTCAGTCATAACCAGAACCAATTTTTCATTCTTCAGAAAACTCGATATTTCAAATTTTGTTTATTCTTAACCGCTTCATCCAATTACGAAAGTTTAAAATTGTCTAATATTAGTTTTTTGAATAAACGAATGCATACCTTCAATGTATGTAGTAAATGGGATAAATTGTTTTCTGAAGAATTATTTCCTATATCCTACAGTTTTCCCGGAAAAAAGTTCGTAATCCAGAATTCTCATTTTTCGAAATTTTCAAATTTCGTTCACGTTTTATCGATTACCGGGTGATCCAACGAAAATGTATGACGAAGGTTATAGTTTTCTTCAGGTCAGTCATAACCAGAACCAATTTTTCATTCTTCAGAAAACTCGATATTTCAAATTTTGTTTATTCTTAACCGCTTCATTCAATTACGAAAGTTTAAAATTGTCTAATAACAGTTTTTTGAATAATCGGATGCATATCTTCAATGTATGTAGTAAAGGGGATAAATTGTTTTCTGACGAAATATGTCCTATATCCTACAGTTTTCCCGGAAAAAAGTTCGTAATCCAGAATTCTCATTTTTCGAAATTTTCAAATTTCGTTCACGTTTTATCGATTACCGGGTGATCCAACGAAAATGTATGACGAAGGTTATAGTTTTCTTCAGGTCAGTCATAACCAGAACCAATTTTTCATTCTTCAGAAAACTCGATATTTCAAATTTTGTTTATTCTTAACCGCTTCATTCAATTACGAAAGTTTAAAATTGTCTAATAACAGTTTTTTGAATAATCGGATGCATATCTTCAATGTATGTAGTAAAGGGGATAAATTGTTTTCTGACGAAATATGTCCTATATCCTACAGTTTTCCCGGTAAAAAGTTCGTAATCAAGAATTCTCATTTTTCGAAATTTTCAACTTTCGTTCACGTTTTATCGATTACCGGGTGATCCAACGAAAATGTATGACGAAGGTTATAGTTTTCCTCAGGTCAGTCATAACCAGAACCAATTTTTCATTCTTCAGAAAACTGGATATTTCAAATTTTGTTTATTCTTAACCGCTTCATCCAACTACGAAAGTTTAAAATTGTCTAACATTAGTTTTTTGAATAAACGAATGCATACCTTCAATGTATGTAGTAAATGGGATAAATTGTTTTCTGAAGAATTATTTCCTATATCCTACAGTTTTCCCGGAAAAAAGTTCGTAATCCAGAATTCTCATTTTTCGAAATTTTCAAATTTCGTTCACGTTTTAGCGATTACCGGGTGATCCAACGAAAATGTATGACGAAGGTTATAGTTTTCTTCAGATCAGTCATAACCAGAACCAATTTTTCATTCTTCAGAAAACTCGATATTTCAAATTTTGTTTATTCTTAACCGCTTCATCCAATTACGAAAGTTTAAAATTGTCTAATAACAGTTTTTTGAATAATCGGATGCATATCTTCAATGTATGTAGTAAAGGGGATAAATTGTTTTCTGACGAAATATGTCCTATATCCTACAGTTTTCCTGGAAAACAGTTCGTAATCGAGAATACTCATTTTTCGAAATTTTCAATTTTCGTTCACGTTTTATCGATTACCCGGTGATCAAACGAAAGTTTATGACAGAAGTTAATGTTTACTACAGTTAATCTGAAACAGAAACTGCTTTTATTTTGTCTGAAAACTCAATATTTCAAATTTTGTTTATTCTTAACCGCTTCATCCAATTTAGACAGTTTAAAATTGTCTTATAACAGTTTTTTGAATAATCAGATGCATATCTTCAATGTATATAATAAATGGGATAAATTGTTTTCTGAATAATTATTTCCTATATCCTACAGTTTTCCCGGAAAAAAGTTCGTAATCGAGAATTCTCATTTTTCGAAATTTTCAATTTTCGTTCACGTTTTATCGATTACTGGGTGATCCAACGAAAATGTATGACAATGGTTAAAGTTTTCTTCAGGTCAGTCATAACCAGAACCAATTTTTCATTCTTCAGAAAACTGGATATTTCAAATTTTGTTTATTCTTAACCGCTTCATCCAACTACGAAAGTTTAAAATTGTCTAACATTAGTTTTTTGAATAAACGAATGCATACCTTCAATGTATGTAGTAAATGGGATAAATTGTTTTCTGAAGAATTATTTCCTATATCCTACAGTTTTCCCGGAAAAATGTTCGTAATCAAGAATTCTCATTTTTCGAAATTTTCAACTTTCGTTCACGTTTTATCGATTACCGGGTGATCCAACGAAAATGTATGACGAAGGTTATAGTTTTCTTCAGGTCAGTCATAACCAGAACCAATTTTTCATTCTTCAGAAAACTCGATATTTCAAATTTTGTTTATTCTTAACCGCTTCATCCAATTACGAAAGTTTAAAATTGTCTAATATTAGTTTTTTGAATAAACGAATGCATACCTTCAATGTATGTAGTAAATGGGATAAATTGTTTTCTGAAGAATTATTTCCTATATCCTACAGTTTTCCCGGAAAAAAGTTCGTAATCCAGAATTCTCATTTTTCGAAATTTTCAAATTTCGTTCACGTTTTATCGATTACCGGGTGATCCAACGAAAATGTATGACGAAGGTTATAGTTTTCTTCAGGTCAGTCATAACCAGAACCAATTTTTCATTCTTCAGAAAACTCGATATTTCAAATTTTGTTTATTCTTAACCGCTTCATTCAATTACGAAAGTTTAAAATTGTCTAATAACAGTTTTTTGAATAATCGGATGCATATCTTCAATGTATGTAGTAAAGGGGATAAATTGTTTTCTGACGAAATATGTCCTATATCCTACAGTTTTCCTGGAAAACAGTTCGTAATCGAGAATACTCATTTTTCGAAATTTTCAATTTTCGATCACGTTTTATCGATTACCCGGTGATCAAACGAAAGTTTATGACTGAAGTTAATGTTTACTACAGTTAATCTGAAACAGAAACTGCTTTTATTTTGTCTGAAAACTCAATATTTCAAATTTTGTTTATTCTTAACCGCTTCATCCAATTTAGACAGTTTAAAATTGTCTTATAACAGTTTTTTGAATAATCAGATGCATATCTTCAATGTATATAATAAATGGGATAAATTGTTTTCTGAATAATTATTTCCTATATCCTACAGTTTTCCCGGAAAAAAGTTCGTAATCGAGAATTCTCATTTTTCGAAATTTTCAATTTTCGTTCACGTTTTATCGATTACTGGGTGATCCAACGAAAATGTATGACAATGGTTAAAGTTTTCTTCAGGTCAGTCATAACCAGAACCAATTTTTCATTCTTCAGAAAACTGGATATTTCAAATTTTGTTTATTCTTAACCGCTTCATCCAACTACGAAAGTTTAAAATTGTCTAACATTAGTTTTTTGAATAAACGAATGCATACCTTCAATGTATGTAGTAAATGGGATAAATTGTTTTCTGAAGAATTATTTCCTATATCCTACAGTTTTCCCGGAAAAATGTTCGTAATCAAGAATTCTCATTTTTCGAAATTTTCAACTTTCGTTCACGTTTTATCGATTACCGGGTGATCCAACGAAAATGTATGACAAAGGTTAAAGTTTTCTTCAGGTCAGTCATAAACCAGTACCAATTTTTCATTCTTCAGAAAACTCGATATTTCAAATTTTGTTTATTCTTATCCGCTTCATCCAATTTAGACAGTTTAAAATTGTATAATAACAGTTTTTTGAATAATCAGATGCATATCTTCAATGTATGTAGTAAATGGGATAAATTGTTTTCTGTAGAATTATTTCCTATATCCTACAGTTTTCCCGGAAAAAAGTCCGTAATCGAGAATTCTCATTATTCGAAATTTTCAATTTTCGTTCACGTTTTATCGATCACCCGGTGTTCAAACAAAAATGTTTGACAGTGTGTATAGTTTTCTACAGTTAATCTGAACCAGAAACAAATTTTGATTTATCTGAAAACTTATAATTTCAAATTTTGTTTATCCTTAACCGCTTCATCCAATTACGACAGTTTAAAATTGTCTAATAACAGTTTTTTGAATAATCAGATGCATATGTTCAATGTATGTAGTAAATGGGATAAATTGTTTTCTGACGAATTATTTCCTATATCCTACATTTTTCCCGGAAAAAAATTCGTAAACAAGAATTCTCATTTTTCGAAATTTTCAATTTTAGTTCACGTTTTATCGATTACCCGGTGATCAAACGAAAACATACGACTGAAGTTAAAGTTTTCCCTGACAACAGTTTGTAATCGAGAATTCTCATTTTTCGAAATTTTCAATTTTCGTTCACGTTAAATCGATTACCCGGTGATCAAACGAAAGTTTATGACGAAAGTTAAAGTTTTCTTCAGGTCAGTCATAACCAGAACCAATTTTTCATTCTTCAGAAAAATCGATATTTCAAATTTTGTTTATTCTTAAACGCTTCATCCAATTACGAAAGTTTAAAATTGTCTAATAACAGTTTTTTGAAAAATCAGATGCATATCTTCAATGTAGATAGTAAAGGGGATAAATTGTTTTCTGTTGATTTATTTTCTATATATTACATTTTTCCCGGATAACATTTTGTAATCAAGCATTCTCATTTTTCGAAATTTTCAACTTTCGTTCACGTTTTATCGATTACCCGGTGATCCAACGAAAGTTTATGACTGACGTTAATGTTTACTACAGTTAATCTGAAACAGAAACTGCTTTTGATTTATCTGAAAACTCAATATTTCAAATTATGTTTATTTTTAACCGCTTCATCCAATTACGAAACTTTAAAATTGTCTAAAAACAGTTTTTTGAATAATCGGATGCATATCTTCAATGTATGTAGTAAAGGGGATAAATTGTTTGCTGACGAGTTATATCATATATCCTACAGTTTTCCCGGAAAAAGTTCGTAATCGAGAATTCTCATTATTCGAGATTTTCAATTTTCGTTCTCGTTTTATCGATTACCCGGTGATCAAACGAAAACTTACGACTGAAGTTAAAGTTTTCCCGGAAAACAGTATGTAATCGAGAATTCTCATTTTTCGAAATTTTCAATTTTCGTTCACGTTTTATCGATTACCCGGTGATCAAACGAAAGTTTATGACTGACGTTAATGTTTACTACAGTTAATCTGAAACAGAAACTGCTTTTATTTTGTCTGAAAACTCAATATTTCAAATTTTGTTTATTCTTAACCGCTTCATCCAATTTAGACAGTTTAAAATTGTCTAATAACAGTGTTTTGAATAATCGGATGCATATCTTCAATGTATGTAGTAAAGGGGATAAATTGTTTTCTGACGAAATATGTCCTATATCCTACAGTTTTCCTGAAAAACAGTTTGTAATCGAGAATTCTCATTTTTCAAAATTTTCAATTTTCGTTCACGTTTTATCGATTACCGGGTGATCCAACGAAAATGTATGACGAAGGTTAAAGTTTTCTTCAGGTCAGTCATAACCAGAACCAATTTTTCATTCTTCAGAAAACTCGATATTTCAAATTTTGTTTATTCTTAACCGCTTCATCCAATTACGAAAGTCTAAAATTGTCTTATAACAGTTTTTTGAATAATCGGATGCATATCTTCAATATATGTAGTAAATGGGATAAATTGTTTTCTGAAGAATTATTTCCTATATCCTACAGTTTTCCCGGAAAAAATTCCGTAATCGAGAATTCTCATTTTTCGAAATTTTCAATTTTCGTTCACGTTTTATCGATTACCCGGTGATCAAACGAAAGTTTATGACTGACGTTAATGTTTACTACAGTTAATCTGAAACAGAAACTGCTTTTATTTTGTCTGAAAACTCAATATTTCAAATTTTGTTTATTCTTAACCGCTTCATCCAATTTAGACAGTTTAAAATTGTCTAATAACAGTGTTTTGAATTATCAGATGCATATCTTCAATGAATTTGGAAAAGGGGATAAATTGTTTGCTGACGAGTTATTTCATATATCCTACAGTTTTCCCGGAAAAAGTTCGTAATCGAGAATTCTTATTTTTCGAAATTTTCAATTTTCGTTCACGTTTTATCGATTACCGGGTGATCCAACTAAAATGTATGATGAAGGTTAAAGTTTTCTTCAGGTCAGTCATAACCAGTACCAATTTTTCATTCTTCAGAAAACTCGTTATTTCAAATTTTGTTTATTCTTAACCGCATCATCCAATTACGAAAGTCTAAAATTGTCTTATAACAGTTTTTTGAATAATCGGATCCATATCTTCAATGTATGTAGTAAAGGGGATAAATTGTGTTCTGACGAAATATGTCCTATATCCTACAGTTTTTCTGGAAAACAGTTCGTAATCGAGAATTCTCATTTTTCGAAATTTTCAATTTTCGTTCACGTTTTATCGATTACCCGGTGATCCAACGAAAGTTTATGACTGACGTTAAAGTTTTCTTCAGGTCAGTCATAACCAGAACCAATTTTTCATTCTTCAGAAAACTTGATATTTCAAATTTTGTTTATTCTTAACCGCTTCATCCAATTACGACAGTTTAAAATTTTCTAATAACAGTGTTTTGAATTATCAGATGCATATCTTCAATGAATTTGGAAAAGGGGATAAATTGTTTGCTGACGAGTTATTTCATATATCCTACAGTTTTCCCGGAAAAAGTTCGTAATCGAGAATTCTTATTTTTCGAAATTTTCAATTTTCGTTCACGTTTTATCGATTACCGGGTGATCCAACTAAAATGTATGATGAAGGTTAAAGTTTTCTTCAGGTCAGTCATAACCAGTACCAATTTTTCATTCTTCAGAAAACTCGTTATTTCAAATTTTGTTTATTCTTAACCGCATCATCCAATTACGAAAGTCTAAAATTGTCTTATAACAGTTTTTTGAATAATCGGATCCATATCTTCAATGTATGTAGTAAAGGGGATAAATTGTGTTCTGACGAAATATGTCCTATATCCTACAGTTTTTCTGGAAAACAGTTCGTAATCGAGAATTCTCATTTTTCGAAATTTTCAATTTTCGTTCACGTTTTATCGATTACCCGGTGATCAAACGAAAGTTTATGACTGACGTTAAAGTTTACTACAGTTAATCTGAAACAGAAACTGCTTTTAATTTATCTGAAAACTCAATATTTCAAATTTTGTTTATTCTTAACCACTTCATCCAATTACGACAGTTTAAAATTGACTAATAACAGTTTTTTGAATAATCAGATTCATATCTTCAATGAATGTGGAAAAGGGGATAAATTGTTTGCTGACGAATTATTTCCTATATCCTACATTTTTCCCGGAAAAAAGTTCGTAATCAAGAATTCTCATTTTTCGAAATTTTCAATTTTCGTTCACGTTTTATCGATTACCGGGTGATCCAACGAAAATGTATGACTGACGTTAATTTTTACTACAGTTTATCAGAAACAGAAACTGCTTTTAATTTATCTGAAAACTCAATATTTCAAATTTTGTTTATTCTTAACCGCTTCATCCAATTACGAAAGTCTAAAATTGTCTAATAACAGTTTTTTGAATAATCGGATGCATATCTTCAATGTATGTAGTAAAGGAGATAAATTGTTTTCTGACGAAATATGTCCTATATCCTACAGTTTTCCTGGAAAACAGTTCGTAATCGAGAATTCTCATTTTTCGATATTTTCAATTTTCGTTCACGTTTTATCGATTACCCGGTGATCAAACGAAAACTTACGACTGAAGCTAAGGTTTTCCCCGAATACAGTTTGTAATCGAGAATTATCATTTTTCGAAATTTTCAATTTTCGTTCACGTTAAATCGATTACCCGGTGATCAAACGAAAGTTTATGACTGACGTTAATGTTTACTACAGTTAATCTGAAACAGAAACTGCTTTTAATTTATCTGAAAACTCAATATTTCAAATTTTGTTTATTCTTAACCGCTTCATCCAATTTAGACAGTTTAAAATTGTCTAATAACAGTTTTTTGAATAATCAGATGCATATCTTCAATGTATGTAGTAAATGGGATAAATTGTTTTCTGAAGAATTATTTCCTATATCCTACAGTTTTCCCGGAAAAAAGTTCGTAATCGAGATTTCTCATTTTTCAAAATTTTCAATTTTCATTCACGTTTTATCGATTACCGGTGATCCAACTAAAATGTATGACGAAGGTTAAAGTTTTCTTCAGGTCAGTCATAACCAGTACCAATTTTTCATTCTTCAGATAACTCGATATTTCAAATTTTGTTTATTCTTAACCGCTTTATCCAATTACGAAAGTCTAAAATTGTCTAATAACAGTTTTTTGAATAATCGGATGCATATCTTCAATGTATGTAGTAAAGGAGATAAATTGTTTTCTGACGAAATATGTCCTATATCCTACAGTTTTCCTGGAAAACAGTTCGTAATCGAGAATTCTCATTTTTCGATATTTTCAATTTTCGTTCACGTTTTATCGATTACCCGGTGATCAAACGAAAACTTACGACTGAAGCTAAGGTTTTCCCCGAAAACAGTTTGTAATCGAGAATTCTCATTTTTCGAAATTTTCAATTTTCGTTCACGTTAAATCGATTACCCGGTGATCAAACGAAAGTTTATGACTGACGTTAATGTTTACTACAGTTAATCTGAAACAGAAACTGCTTTTAATTTATCTGAAAACTCAATATTTCAAATTTTGTTTATTCTTAACCGCTTCATCCAATTTAGACAGTTTAAAATTGTCTAATAACAGTTTTTTGAATAATCAGATGCATATCTTCAATGTATGTAGTAAATGGGATAAATTGTTTTCTGAAGAATTATTTCCTATATCCTACAGTTTTCCCGGAAAAAAGTTCGTAATCGAGATTTCTCATTTTTCAAAATTTTCAATTTTCATTCACGTTTTATCGATTACCGGTGATCCAACTAAAATGTATGACGAAGGTTAAAGTTTTCTTCAGGTCAGTCATAACCAGTACCAATTTTTCATTCTTCAGATAACTCGATATTTCAAATTTTGTTTATTCTTAACCGCTTCATCCAATTACGAAAGTCTAAAATTGTCTAATAACAGTTTTTTGAATAATCGGATGCATATCTTCAATGTATGTAGTAAAGGAGATAAATTGTTTTCTGACGAAATATGTCCTATATCCTACAGTTTTCCTGGAAAACAGTTCGTAATCGAGAATTCTCATTTTTCGATATTTTCAATTTTCGTTCACGTTTTATCGATTACTGGGTGATCCAACGAAAATGTATGACGAAGGTTAAAGTTTTCTTCAGGTCAGTCATAACCAGTACCAATTTTTCATTCTTCAGAAAACTCGATATTTCAAATTTTGTTTATTCTTAACCGCTTCATCCAATTACGAAAGTTTAAAATTGTCTAATAACAGTTTTTTGAATAAACGAATGCATATCTTCAATGTATGTAGTATATGGGATAAATTGTTTGCTGACGAAATATTTCATATATCCTACAGTTTTCCCGGAAAAAGTTCGTAATCGAGAATTCTCATTTTTCGAAATTTTCAATTTTCGTTCACGTTTTATCGATTACCGGGTGATCAAACGAAAGTTTATGACTGACGTTAATGTTTACTACAGTTAATCTGAAACAGAAACTGCTTTTAATTTATCTGAAAACTCAATATTTCAAATTTTGTTTATTCTTAACCGCTTCATCCAATTACGAATGTCTAAAATTGACTAATAAAAGTTTTTTGAATAATCAGATTCATATCTTCAATGAATGTGGAAAAAAGGATAAATTGTTTGCTGACGAATTATTTCATATATCCTACAGTTTCCCCGGAAAAAGTTCGTAATCGAGAATTCTCATTTTTCGAAATTTTCAATTTTCGTTCACGTTTTATCGATTACCGGGTGATCAAACGAAAGTTTATGACTGACGTTAATGTTTACTACAGTTAATCTGAAACAGAAACTGCTTTTAATTTATCTGAAAACTCAATATTTCAAATTTTGTTTATTCTTAACCGCTTCATCCAATTACGACAGTTTAAAATTGACTAATAACAGTTTTTTGAATAATCAGATTCATATCTTCAATGAATGTGGAAAAGGGGATAAATTGTTTGCTGACGAATTATTTCATATATCCTACAGTTTTCCCGGAAAAAGTTCGTAATCGAGAATTCTCATTTTTCGAAATTTTCAATTTTCGTTCACGTTTTATCGATTACCGGGTGATCCAACTAAAATGTATGATGAAGGTTAAAGTTTTCTTCAGGTCAGTCATAACCAGTACCAATTTTTCATTCTTCAGAAAACTCGTTATTTCAAATTTTGTTTATTCTTAACCGCATCATCCAATTACGAAAGTCTAAAATTGTCTTATAACAGTTTTTTGAATAATCGGATCCATATCTTTAATGTATGTAGTAAAGGGGATAAATTGTGTTCTGACGAAATATGTCCTATATCCTACAGTTTTTCTGGAAAACAGTTCGTAATCGAGAATTCTCATTTTTCGAAATTTTCAATTTTCGTTCACGTTTTATCGATTACCCGGTGATCCAACGAAAGTTTATGACTGACGTTAAAGTTTTCTTCAGGTCAGTCATAACCAGAACCAATTTTTCATTCTTCAGAAAACTTGATATTTCAAATTTTGTTTATTCTTAACCGCTTCATCCAATTACGACAGTTTAAAATTGTCTAATAACAGTGTTTTGAATTATCAGATGCATATCTTCAATGAATTTGGAAAAGGGGATAAATTGTTTGCTGACGAGTTATATCATATATCCTACAGTTTTCCCGGAAAAAGTTCGTAATCGAGAATTCTTATTTTTCGAAATTTTCAATTTTCGTTCACGTTTTATCGATTACCGGGTGATCCAACTAAAATGTATGATGAAGGTTAAAGTTTTCTTCAGGTCAGTCATAACCAGTACCAATTTTTCATTCTTCAGAAAACTCGTTATTTCAAATTTTGTTTATTCTTAACCGCTTCATCCAATTTAGACAGTTTAAAATTGTATAATAACAGTTTTTTGAATAATCAGATGCATATCTTCAATGTATGTAGTAAATGGGATAAATTGTTTTCTGTAGAATTATTTCCTATATCCTACAGTTTTCCCGGAAAAAAGTCCGTAATCGAGAATTCTCATTTTTCGAAATTTTCAATTTTCGTTCACGTTTTATCGATTACCGGGTGATCCAACGAAAATGTATGACTGACGTTAATGTTTACTACAGTTAATCTGAAACAGAAACTGCTTTTATTTTGTCTGAAAACTCAATATTTCAAATTTTGTTTATTCTTAACCGCTTCATCCAATTTAGACAGTTTAAAATTGTCTAATTACAGTTCTTTGAATTATCAGATGCATATCTTCAATGTATGTAGTAAAGGGGATAAATTGTTTTCTGACGAAATATGTCCTATATCCTACAGTTTTCCTGGAAAAAAATTCGTAATCGAGAATTCTCATTTTTCGAAATTTTCAATTTTCGTTCACGTTTTATCGATTACCCGGTGATCCAACGAAAGTTTATGACTGACGTTAATGTTTACTACAGTTAATCTGAAACAGAAACTGCTATTAATTTAACTGAAAACTCAATATTTCAAATGTTGTTTATTCTTAACCGCTTCATCCAATTACGACAGTTTAAAATTGTCTAATAACAGTGTTTTGAATTATCAGATGCATATCTTCAATGAATTTAGAAAAGGGGATAAATTGTTTGCTGACTAATTATTTCATATATCCTACAGTTTTCCCGGAAAAAGTTCGTAATCGAGAATTCTCATTATTCGATATTTTCAATTTTCGTTCACGTTTTATCGAATACCGAGTGATCCAACGAAAATGTATGATGAAGGTTAAAGTTTTCTTCAGGTCAGTCATAACCAGTACCAATTTTTCATTCTTCAGAAAACTCGTTATTTCAAATTTTGTTTATTCTTAACCGCTTCATCCAATTACGAAAGTCTAAAATATTCTTATAACAGTTTTTTGAATAATCGGATGCATATCTTCAATATATGTAGTAAATGGGATAAATTGTTTTCTGAAGAATTATTTCCTATATCCTACAGTTTTCCCGGAAAAAAGTCCGTAATCGAGAATTCTCATTTTTCGAAATTTTCAATTTTCGTTCACGTTTTATCGATTACCCGGTGATCAAACGAAAGTTTATGACTGACGTTAATGTTTACTACAGTTAATCTGAAACAGAAACTGCTTTTATTTTGTCTGAAAACTCAATATTTCAAATTTTGTTTATACTTAACCGCTTCATCCAATTTAGACAGTTTAAAATTGTCTAATTACAGTTTTTTGAATAATCAGATGCATATCTTCAATGTATGTAGTAAAGGGGATAAATTGTTTTCTGACGAAATATGTCCTATATCCTACAGTTTTCCTGGAAAAAAATTCGTAATCGAGAATTCTCATTTTTCGAAATTTTCAATTTTCGTTCACGTTTTATCGATTACCGGGTGATCCAACTAAAATGTATGATGAAGGTTAAAGTTTTCTTCAGGTCAGTCATAACCAGTACCAATTTTTCATTCTTCAGAAAACTCGTTATTTCAAATTTTGTTTATTCTTAACCGCATCATCCAATTACGAAAGTCTAAAATTGTCTTATAACAGTTTTTTGAATAATCGGATCCATATCTTCAATGTATGTAGTAAAGGGGATAAATTGTGTTCTGACGAAATATGTCCTATATCCTACAGTTTTTCTGGAAAACAGTTCGTAATCGAGAATTCTCATTTTTCGAAATTTTCAATTTTCGTTCACGTTTTATCGATTACCCGGTGATCAAACGAAAGTTTATGACTGACGTTAAAGTTTACTACAGTTAATCTGAAACAGAAACTGCTTTTAATTTATCTGAAAACTCAATATTTCAAATTTTGTTTATTCTTAACCGCTTCATCCAATTACGACAGTTTAAAATTGACTAATAACAGTTTTTTGAATAATCAGATTCATATCTTCAATGAATGTGGAAAAGGGGATAAATTGTTTGCTGACGAATTATTTCCTATATCCTACATTTTTCCCGGAAAAAAGTTCGTAATCAAGAATTCTCATTTTTCGAAATTTTCAATTTTCGTTCACGTTTTATCGATTACCGGGTGATCCAACGAAAATGTATGACTGACGTTAATATTTACTACAGTTTATCTGAAACAGAAACTGCTTTTAATTTATCTGAAAACTCAATATTTCAAATTTTGTTTATTCTTAACCGCTTCATCCAATTACGAAAGTCTAAAATTGTCTAATAACAGTTTTTTGAATAATCGGATGCATATCTTCAATGTATGTAGTAAAGGAGATAAATTGTTTTCTGACGAAATATGTCCTATATCCTACAGTTTTCCTGGAAAACAGTTCGTAATCGAGAATTCTCATTTTTCGATATTTTCAATTTTCGTTCACGTTTTATCGATTACCCGGTGATCAAACGAAAACTTACGACTGAAGCTAAGGTTTTCCCCGAAAACAGTTTGTAATCGAGAATTCTCATTTTTCGAAATTTTCAATTTTCGTTCACGTTAAATCGATTACCCGGTGATCAAACGAAAGTTTATGACTGACGTTAATGTTTACTACAGTTAATCTGAAACAGAAACTGCTTTTAATTTATCTGAAAACTCAATATTTCAAATTTTGTTTATTCTTAACCGCTTCATCCAATTTAGACAGTTTAAAATTGTCTAATAACAGTTTTTTGAATAATCAGATGCATATCTTCAATGTATGTAGTAAAGGAGATAAATTGTTTTCTGACGAAATATGTCCTATATCCTACAGTTTTCCTGGAAAACAGTTCGTAATCGAGAATTCTCATTTTTCGATATTTTCAATTTTCGTTCACGTTTTATCGATTACTGGGTGATCCAACGAAAATGTATGACGAAGGTTAAAGTTTTCTTCAGGTCAGTCATAACCAGTACCAATTTTTCATTCTTCAGAAAACTCGATATTTCAAATTTTGTTTATTCTTAACCGCTTCATCCAATTACGAAAGTTTAAAATTGTCTAATAACAGTTTTTTGAATAAACGAATGCATATCTTCAATGTATGTAGTATATGGGATAAATTGTTTGCTGACGAAATATTTCATATATCCTACAGTTTTCCCGGAAAAAGTTCGTAATCGAGAATTCTTATTTTTCGAAATTTTCAATTTTCGTTCACGTTTTATCGATTACCGGGTGATCCAACTAAAATGTATGATGAAGGTTAAAGTTTTCTTCAGGTCAGTCATAACCAGTACCAATTTTTCATTCTTCAGAAAACTCGTTATTTCAAATTTTGTTTATTCTTAACCGCTTCATCCAATTTAGACAGTTTAAAATTGTATAATAACAGTTTTTTGAATAATCAGATGCATATCTTCAATGTATGTAGTAAATGGGATAAATTGTTTTCTGTAGAATTATTTCCTATATCCTACAGTTTTCCCGGAAAAAAGTCCGTAATCGAGAATTCTCATTTTTCGAAATTTTCAATTTTCGTTCACGTTTTATCGATTACCGGGTGATCCAACGAAAATGTATGACTGACGTTAATGTTTACTACAGTTAATCTGAAACAGAAACTGCTTTTATTTTGTCTGAAAACTCAATATTTCAAATTTTGTTTATTCTTAACCGCTTCATCCAATTTAGACAGTTTAAAATTGTCTAATTACAGTTTTTTGAATTATCAGATGCATATCTTCAATGTATGTAGTAAAGGGGATAAATTGTTTTCTGACGAAATATGTCCTATATCCTACAGTTTTCCTGGAAAAAAATTCGTAATCGAGAATTCTCATTTTTCGAAATTTTCAATTTTCGTTCACGTTTTATCGATTACCCGGTGATCCAACGAAAGTTTATGACTGACGTTAATGTTTACTACAGTTAATCTGAAACAGAAACTGCTATTAATTTAACTGAAAACTCAATATTTCAAATGTTGTTTATTCTTAACCGCTTCATCCAATTACGACAGTTTAAAATTGTCTAATAACAGTGTTTTGAATTATCAGATGCATATCTTCAATGAATTTAGAAAAGGGGATAAATTGTTTGCTGACTAATTATTTCATATATCCTACAGTTTTCCCGGAAAAAGTTCGTAATCGAGAATTCTCATTATTCGATATTTTCAATTTTCGTTCACGTTTTATCGAATACCGGGTGATCCAACGAAAATGTATGATGAAGGTTAAAGTTTTCTTCAGGTCAGTCATAACCAGTACCAATTTTTCATTCTTCAGAAAACTCGTTATTTCAAATTTTGTTTATTCTTAACCGCTTCATCCAATTACGAAAGTCTAAAATTGTCTTATAACAGTTTTTTGAATAATCGGATGCATATCTTCAATATATGTAGTAAATGGGATAAATTGTTTTCTGAAGAATTATTTCCTATATACTACAGTTTTCCCGGAAAAAAGTCCGTAATCGAGAATTCTCATTTTTCGAAATTTTCAATTTTCGTTCACGTTTTATCGATTACCCGGTGATCAAACGAAAGTTTATGACTGACGTTAATGTTTACTACAGTTAATCTGAAACAGAAACTGCTTTTATTTTGTCTGAAAACTCAATATTTCAAATTTTGTTTATACTTAACCGCTTCATCCAATTTAGACAGTTTAAAATTGTCTAATTACAGTTTTTTGAATAATCAGATGCATATCTTCAATGTATGTAGTAAAGGGGATAAATTGTTTTCTGACGAAATATGTCCTATATCCTACAGTTTTCCTGGAAAAAAATTCGTAATCGAGAATTCTCATTTTTCGAAAATTTCAATTTTCGTTCACGTTTTATCGATTACCCGGTGATCCAACGAAAGTTTATGACTGACGTTAATGTTTACTACAGTTAATCTGAAACAGAAACTGCTATTAATTTAACTGAAAACTCAATATTTCAAATGTTGTTTATTCTTAACCGCTTCATCCAATTACGACAGTTTAAAATTGTCTAATAACAGTGTTTTGAATTATCAGATGCATATCTTCAATGAATTTGGAAAAGGGGATAAATTGTTTGCTGACGAGTTATTTCATATATCCTACAGTTTTCCCGGAAAAAGTTCGTAATCGAGAATTCTCATTTTTCGAAATTTTCAATTTTCGTTCACGTTTTATCGATTACTGGGTGATCCAACGAAAATGTATGACGAAGGTTAAAGTTTTCTTCAGGTCAGTCATAACCAGAACCAATTTTTCATTCTTCAGAAAACTCGATATTTCAAATTTTGTTTATTCTTAACCGCTTCATCCAATTACGAAATTTTAAAATTGTCTAAAAACAGTTTTTTGAATAATCGGATGCATATCTTCAATGTATGTAGTAAAGGGGATAAATTGTTTTCTGACGAAATATGTCCTATATCCTACAGTTTTCCTGAAAAACAGTTTGTAATCGAGAATTCTCATTTTTCAAAATTTTCAATTTTCGTTCACGTTTTATCGATTACCGGGTGATCCAACGAAAATGTATGACGAAGGTTAAAGTTTTCTTCTGGTCAGTCATAACCAGAACCAATTTTTCATTCTTCAGAAAACTCGATATTTCAAATTTTGTTTATTCTTAACCGCTTCATCCAATTACGAAAGTCTAAAATTGTCTTATAACAGTTTTTTGAATAATCGGATGCATATCTTCAATATATGTAGTAAATGGGATAAATTGTTTTCTGAAGAATTATTTCCTATATCCTACAGTTTTCCCGGAAAAAATTCCGTAATCGAGAATTCTCATTTTTCGAAATTTTCAATTTTCGTTCACGTTTTATCGATTACCCGGTGATCAAACGAAAGTTTATGACTGACGTTAATGTTTACTACAGTTAATCTGAAACAGAAACTGCTTTTATTTTGTCTGAAAACTCAATATTTCAAATTTTGTTTATTCTTAACCGCTTCATCCAATTTAGACAGTTTAAAATTGTCTAATAACAGTGTTTTGAATTATCAGATGCATATCTTCAATGAATTTGGAAAAGGGGATAAATTGTTTGCTGACGAGTTATTTCATATATCCTACAGTTTTCCCGGAAAAAGTTCGTAATCGAGAATTCTTATTTTTCGAAATTTTCAATTTTCGTTCACGTTTTATCGATTACCGGGTGATCCAACTAAAATGTATGATGAAGGTTAAAGTTTTCTTCAGGTCAGTCATAACCAGTACCAATTTTTCATTCTTCAGAAAACTCGTTATTTCAAATTTTGTTTATTCTTAACCGCATCATCCAATTACGAAAGTCTAAAATTGTCTTATAACAGTTTTTTGAATAATCGGATCCATATCTTCAATGTATGTAGTAAAGGGGATAAATTGTGTTCTGACGAAATATGTCCTATATCCTACAGTTTTTCTGGAAAACAGTTCGTAATCGAGAATTCTCATTTTTCGAAATTTTCAATTTTCGTTCACGTTTTATCGATTACCCGGTGATCAAACGAAAGTTTATGACTGACGTTAAAGTTTACTACAGTTAATCTGAAACAGAAACTGCTTTTAATTTATCTGAAAACTCAATATTTCAAATTTTGTTTATTCTTAACCGCTTCATCCAATTACGACAGTTTAAAATTGACTAATAACAGTTTTTTGAATAATCAGATTCATATCTTCAATGAATGTGGAAAAGGGGATAAATTGTTTGCTGACGAATTATTTCCTATATCCTACATTTTTCCCGGAAAAAAGTTCGTAATCAAGAATTCTCATTTTTCGAAATTTTCAATTTTCGTTCACGTTTTATCGATTACCGGGTGATCCAACGAAAATGTATGACTGACGTTAATATTTACTACAGTTTATCTGAAACAGAAACTGCTTTTAATTTATCTGAAAACTCAATATTTCAAATTTTGTTTATTCTTAACCGCTTCATCCAATTACGAAATTTTAAAATTGTCTAAAAACAGTTTTTTGAATAATCGGATGCATATCTTCAATGTATGTAGTAAAGGGGATAAATTGTTTTCTGACGAAATATGTCCTATATCCTACAGTTTTCCTGAAAAACAGTTTGTAATCGAGAATTCTCATTTTTCAAAATTTTCAATTTTCGTTCACATTTTATCGATTACCGGGTGATCCAACGAAAATGTATGACGAAGGTTAAAGTTTTCTTCAGGTCAGTCATAACCAGAACCAATTTTTCATTCTTCAGAAAACTCGATATTTCAAATTTTGTTTATTCTTAACCGCTTCATCCAATTACGAAAGTCTAAAATTGTCTTATAACAGTTTTTTGAATAATCGGATCCATATCTTTAATGTATGTAGTAAAGGGGATAAATTGTGTTCTGACGAAATATGTCCTATATCCTACAGTTTTTCTGGAAAACAGTTCGTAATCGAGAATTCTCATTTTTCGAAATTTTCAATTTTCGTTCACGTTTTATCGATTACCCGGTGATCCAACGAAAGTTTATGACTGACGTTAATGTTTACTACAGTTAATCTGAAACAGAAACTGCTTTTATTTTGTCTGAAAACTCAATATTTCAAATTTTGTTTATTCTTAACCGCTTCATCCAATTTAGACAGTTTAAAATTGTCTAATAACAGTGTTTTGAATTATCAGATGCATATCTTCAATGAATTTGGAAAAGGGGATAAATTGTTTGCTGACGAGTTATTTCATATATCCTACAGTTTTCCCGGAAAAAGTTCGTAATCGAGAATTCTTATTTTTCGAAATTTTCAATTTTCGTTCACGTTTTATCGATTACCGGGTGATCCAACTAAAATGTATGACGAAGGTTAAAGTTTTCTTCAGGTCAGTCATAACCAGTACCAATTTTTCATTCTTCAGAAAACTCGTTATTTCAAATTTTGTTTATTCTTAACCGCATCATCCAATTACGAAAGTCTAAAATTGTCTTATAACAGTTTTTTGAATAATCGGATCCATATTTTCAATGTATGTAGTAAAGGGGATAAATTGTGTTCTGACGAAATATGTCCTATATCCTACAGTTTTTCTGGAAAACAGTTCGTAATCGAGAATTCTCATTTTTCGAAATTTTCAATTTTCGTTCACGTTTTATCGATTACCCGGTGATCAAACGAAAGTTTATGACTGACGTTAAAGTTTACTACAGTTAATCTGAAACAGAAACTGCTTTTAATTTATCTGAAAACTCAATATTTCAAATTTTGTTTATTCTTAACCGCTTCATCCAATTACGACAGTTTAAAATTGACTAATAACAGTTTTTTGAATAATCAGATTCATATCTTCAATGAATGTGGAAAAGGGGATAAATTGTTTGCTGACGAATTATTTCCTATATCCTACATTTTTCCCGGAAAAAAGTTCGTAATCAAGAATTCTCATTTTTCGAAATTTTCAATTTTCGTTCACGTTTTATCGATTACCGGGTGATCCAACGAAAATGTATGACTGACGTTAATATTTACTACAGTTTATCTGAAACAGAAACTGCTTTTAATTTATCTGAAAACTCAATATTTCAAATTTTGTTTATTCTTAACCGCTTCATCCAATTACGAAAGTCTAAAATTGTCTAATAACAGTTTTTTGAATAATCGGATGCATATCTTCAATGTATGTAGTAAAGGAGATAAATTGTTTTCTGACGAAATATGTCCTATATCCTACAGTTTTCCTGGAAAACAGTTCGTAATCGTGAATTCTCATTTTTCGATATTTTCAATTTTCGTTCACGTTTTATCGATTACCCGGTGATCAAACGAAAACTTACGACTGAAGCTAAAGTTTTCCCCGAAAACAGTTTGTAATCGAGAATTCTCATTTTTCGAAATTTTCAATTTTCGTTCACGTTAAATCGATTACCCGGTGATCAAACGAAAGTTTATGACTGACGTTAATGTTTACTACAGTTAATCTGAAACAGAAACTGCTTTTAATTTATCTGAAAACTCAATATTTCAAATTTTGTTTATTCTTAACCGCTTCATCCAATTTAGACAGTTTAAAATTGTCTAATAACAGTTTTTTGAATAATCAGATGCATATCTTCAATGTATGTAGTAAATGGGATAAATTGTTTTCTGAAGAATTATTTCCTATATCCTACAGTTTTCCCGGAAAAAAGTTCGTAATCGAGATTTCTCATTTTTCAAAATTTTCAATTTTCATTCACGTTTTATCGATTACCGGGTGATCCAACTAAAATGTATGACGAAGGTTAAAGTTTTCTTCAGGTCAGTCATAACCAGTACCAATTTTTCATTCTTCAGAAAACTCGATATTTCAAATTTTGTTTATTCTTAACCGCTTCATCCAATTACGAAAGTCTAAAATTGTCTAATAACAGTTTTTTGAATAATCGGATGCATATCTTCAATGTATGTAGTAAAGGAGATAAATTGTTTTCTGACGAAATATGTCCTATATCCTACAGTTTTCCTGGAAAACAGTTCGTAATCGAGAATTCTCATTTTTCGATATTTTCAATTTTCGTTCACGTTTTATCGATTACTGGGTGATCCAACGAAAATGTATGACGAAGGTTAAAGTTTTCTTCAGGTCAGTCATAACCAGTACCAATTTTTCATTCTTCAGAAAACTTGATATTTCAAATTTTGTTTATTCTTAACCGCTTCATCCAATTACGAAAGTTTAAAATTGTCTAATAACAGTTTTTTGAATAAACGAATGCATATCTTCAATGTATGTAGTATATGGGATAAATTGTTTGCTGACGAAATATTTCATATATCCTACAGTTTTCCCGGAAAAAGTTCGTAATCGAGAATTCTCATTTTTCGAAATTTTCAATTTTCGTTCACGTTTTATCGATTACCGGGTGATCAAACGAAAGTTTATGACTGACGTTAATGTTTACTACAGTTAATCTGAAACAGAAACTGCTTTTAATTTATCTGAAAACTCAATATTTCAAATTTTGTTTATTCTTAACCGCTTCATCCAATTACGACAGTTTAAAATTGACTAATAACAGTTTTTTGAATAATCAGATGCATATCTTCAATGTATGTAGTAAAGGGGATAAATTGTTTTCTGACGAAATATGTCCTATATCCTACAGTTTTCCTGGAAAAAAATTCGTAATCGAGAATTCTCATTTTTCGAAATGTTCAATTTTCGTTCACGTTTTATCGATTACCCGGTGATCCAACGAAAGTTTATGACTGACGTTAATGTTTACTACAGTTAATCTGAAACAGAAACTGCTATTAATTTAACTGAAAACTCAATATTTCAAATGTTGTTTATTCTTAACCGCTTCATCCAATTACGACAGTTTAAAATTGTCTAATAACAGTGTTTTGAATTATCAGATGCATATCTTCAATGAATTTGGAAAAGGGGATAAATTGTTTGCTGACGAGTTATTTCATATATCCTACAGTTTTCCCGGAAAAAGTTCGTAATCGAGAATTCTCATTTTTCGAAATTTTCAATTTTCGTTCACGTTTTATCGATTACTGGGTGATTCAACGAAAATGTATGACGAAGGTTAAAGTTTTCTTCAGGTCAGTCATAACCAGAACCAATTTTTCATTCTTCAGAAAACTCGATATTTCAAATTTTGTTTATTCTTAACCGCTTCATCTAATTACGAAATTTTAAAATTGTCTAAAAACAGTTTTTTGAATAATCGGATGCATATCTTCAATGTATGTAGTAAAGGGGATAAATTGTTTTCTGACGAAATATGTCCTATATCCTACAGTTTTCCTGAAAAACAGTTTGTAATCGAGAATTCTCATTTTTCAAAATTTTCAATTTTCGTTCACGTTTTATAGATTACCGGGTGATCCAACGAAAATGTATGACGAAGGTTAAAGTTTTCTTCAGGTCAGTCATAACCAGAACCAATTTTTCATTCTTCAGAAAACTCGATATTTCAAATTTTGTTTATTCTTAACCGCTTCATCCAATTACGAAAGTCTAAAATTGTCTTATAACAGTTTTTTGAATAATCGGATGCATATCTTCAATATATGTAGTAAATGGGATAAATTGTTTTCTGAAGAATTATTTCCTATATCCTACAGTTTTCCCGGAAAAAATTCCGTAATCGAGAATTCTCATTTTTCGAAATTTTCAATTTTCGTTCACGTTTTATCGATTACCCGGTGATCAAACGAAAGTTTATGACTGACGTTAATGTTTACTACAGTTAATCTGAAACAGAAACTGCTTTTATTTTGTCTGAAAACTCAATATTTCAAATTTTGTTTATTCTTAACCACTTCATCCAATTTAGACAGTTTAAAATTGTCTAATAACAGTGTTTTGAATTATCAGATGCATATCTTCAATGAATTTGGAAAAGGGGATAAATTGTTTGCTGACGAGTTATTTCATATATCCTACAGTTTTCCCGGAAAAAGTTCGTAATCGAGAATTCTTATTTTTCGAAATTTTCAATTTTCGTTCACGTTTTATCGATTACCGGGTGATCCAACTAAAATGTATGATGAAGGTTAAAGTTTTCTTCAGGTCAGTCATAACCAGTACCAATTTTTCATTCTTCAGAAAACTCGTTATTTCAAATTTTGTTTATTCTTAACCGCATCATCCAATTACGAAAGTCTAAAATTGTCTTATAACAGTTTTTTGAATAATCGGGTCCATATCTTCAATGTATGTAGTAAAGGGGATAAATTGTGTTCTGACGAAATATGTCCTATATCCTACAGTTTTTCTGGAAAACAGTTCGTAATCGAGAATTCTCATTTTTCGAAATTTTCAATTTTCCTTCACGTTTTATCGATTACCCGGTGATCAAACGAAAGTTTATGACTGACGTTAAAGTTTACTACAGTTAATCTGAAACAGAAACTGCTTTTAATTTATCTGAAAACTCAATATTTCAAATTTTGTTTATTCTTAACCGCTTCATCCAATTACGAAAGTTTAAAATTGTCTAATATTAGTTTTTTGAATAAACGAATGCATACCTTCAATGTATGTAGTAAAGGAGATAAATTGTTTTCTGACGAAATATGTCCTATATCCTACAGTTTTCCTGGAAAACAGTTCGTAATCGAGAATTCTCATTTTTCGATATTTTCAATTTTCGTTCACGTTTTATCGATTACCCGGTGATCAAACGAAAACTTACGACTGAAGCTAAAGTTTTCCCCGAAAACAGTTTGTAATCGAGAATTCTCATTTTTCGAAATTTTCAATTTTCGTTCACGTTAAATCGATTACCCGGTGATCAAACGAAAGTTTATGACTGACGTTAATGTTTACTACAGTTAATCTGAAACAGAAACTGCTTTTAATTTATCTGAAAACTCAATATTTCAAATTTTGTTTATTCTTAACCGCTTCATCCAATTACGAAAGTCTAAAATTGTCTAATAACAGTTTTTTGAATAATCGGATGCATATCTTCAATGTATGTAGTAAAGGAGATAAATTGTTTTCTGACGAAATATGTCCTATATCCTACAGTTTTCCTGGAAAACAGTTCGTAATCGAGAATTCTCATTTTTCGATATTTTCAATTTTCGTTCACGTTTTATCGATTACCCGGTGATCAAACGAAAACTTACGACTGAAGCTAAAGTTTTCCCCGAAAACAGTTTGTAATCGAGAATTCTCATTTTTCGAAATTTTCAATTTTCGTTCACGTTAAATCGATTACCCGGTGATCAAACGAAAGTTTATGACTGACGTTAATGTTTACTACAGTTAATCTGAAACAGAAACTGCTTTTATTTTGTCTGAAAACTCAATATTTCAAATTTTGTTTATTCTTAACCGCTTCATCCAATTTAGACAGTTTAAAATTGTCTAATAACAGTGTTTTGAATTATCAGATGCATATCTTCAATGAATTTGGAAAAGGGGATAAATTGTTTGCTGACGAGTTATTTCATATATCCTACAGTTTTCCCGGAAAAAGTTCGTAATCGAGAATTCTTATTTTTCGAAATTTTCAATTTTCGTTCACGTTTTATCGATTACCGGGTGATCCAACTAAAATGTATGATGAAGGTTAAAGTTTTCTTCAGGTCAGTCATAACCAGTACCAATTTTTCATTCTTCAGAAAACTCGTTATTTCAAATTTTGTTTATTCTTAACCGCATCATAACAATTACGAAAGTCTAAAATTGTCTTATAACAGTTTTTTGAATAATCGGATCCATATCTTCATTGTATGTAGTAAAGGGGATAAATTGTGTTCTGACGAAATATGTCCTATATCCTACAGTTTTTCTGGAAAACAGTTCGTAATCGAGAATTCTCATTTTTCGAAATTTTCAATTTTCGTTCACGTTTTATCGATTACCCGGTGATCCAACGAAAGTTTATGACTGACGTTAAAGTTTTCTTCAGGTCAGTCATAACCAGAACCAATTTTTCATTCTTCAGAAAACTTGATATTTCAAATTTTGTTTATTCTTAACCGCTTCATCCAATTACGACAGTTTAAAATTGTCTAATAACAGTGTTTTGAATTATCAGATGCATATCTTCAATGAATTTGGAAAAGGGGATAAATTGTTTACTGACGAGTTATTTCATATATCCTACAGTTTTCCCGGAAAAAGTTCGTAATCGAGAATTCTTATTTTTCGAAATTTTCAATTTTCGTTCACGTTTTATCGATTACCGGGTGATCCAACTAAAATGTATGATGAAGGTTAAAGTTTTCTTCAGGTCAGTCATAACCAGTACCAATTTTTCATTCTTCAGAAAACTCGTTATTTCAAATTTTGTTTATTCTTAACCGCATCGTCCAATTACGAAAGTCTAAAATTGTCTTATAACAGTTTTTTGAATAATCGGATCCATATCTTCAATGTATGTAGTAAAGGGGATAAATTGTGTTCTGACGAAATATGTCCTATATCCTACAGTTTTTCTGGAAAACAGTTCGTAATCGAGAATTCTCATTTTTCGAAATTTTCAATTTTCGTTCACGTTTTATCGATTACCCGGTGATCAAACGAAAGTTTATGACTGACGTTAAAGTTTACTACAGTTAATCTGAAACAGAAACTGCTTTTAATTTATCTGAAAACTCAATATTTCAAATTTTGTTTATTCTTAACCGCTTCATCCAATTACGACAGTTTAAAATTGACTAATAACAGTTTTTTGAATAATCGGATGCATATCTTCAATGTATGTAGTAAAGGAGATAAATTGTTTTCTGACGAAATATGTCCTATATCCTACAGTTTTCCTGGAAAACAGTTCGTAATCGAGAATTCTCATTTTTCGATATTTTCAATTTTCGTTCACGTTTTATCGATTACCCGGTGATCAAACGAAAACTTACGACTGAAGCTAAAGTTTTCCCCGAAAACAGTTTGTAATCGAGAATTCTCATTTTTCGAAATTTTCAATTTTCGTTCACGTTAAATCGATTACCCGGTGATCAAACGAAAGTTTATGACTGACGTTAATGTTTACTACAGTTAATCTGAAACAGAAACTGCTTTTAATTTATCTGAAAACTCAATATTTCAAATTTTGTTTATTCTTAACCGCTTCATCCAATTTAGACAGTTTAAAATTGTCTAATAACAGTTTTTTGAATAATCAGATGCATATCTTCAATGTATGTAGTAAATGGGATAAATTGTTTTCTGAAGAATTATTTCCTATATCCTACAGTTTTCCCGGAAAAAAGTTCGTAATCGAGATTTCTCATTTTTCAAAATTTTCAATTTTCATTCACGTTTTATCGATTACCGGGTGATCCAACTAAAATGTATGACGAAGGTTAAAGTTTTCTTCAGGTCAGTCATAACCAGTACCAATTTTTCATTCTTCAGAAAACTCGATATTTCAAATTTTGTTTATTCTTAACCGCTTCATCCAATTACGAAAGTCTAAAATTGTCTAATAACAGTTTTTTGAATAATCGGATGCATATCTTCAATGTATGTAGTAAAGGAGATAAATTGTTTTCTGACGAAATATGTCCTATATCCTACAGTTTTCCTGGAAAACAGTTCGTAATCGAGAATTCTCATTTTTCGATATTTTCAATTTTCGTTCACGTTTTATCGATTACTGGGTGATCCAACGAAAATGTATGACGAAGGTTAAAGTTTTCTTCAGGTCAGTCATAACCAGTACCAATTTTTCATTCTTCAGAAAACTCGATATTTCAAATTTTGTTTATTCTTAACCGCTTCATCCAATTACGAAAGTTTAAAATTGTCTAATAACAGTTTTTTGAATAAACGAATGCATATCTTCAATGTATGTAGTTTATGGGATAAATTGTTTGCTGACGAAATATTTCATATATCCTACAGTTTTCCCGGAAAAAGTTCGTAATCGAGAATTCTCATTTTTCGAAATTTTCAATTTTCGTTCACGTTTTATCGATTACCGGGTGATCAAACGAAAGTTTATGACTGACGTTAATGTTTACTACAGTTAATCTGAAACAGAAACTGCTTTTAATTTATCTGAAAACTCAATATTTCAAATTTTGTTTATTCTTAACCGCTTCATCCAATTACGAATGTCTAAAATTGACTAATAAAAGTTTTTTGAATAATCAGATTCATATCTTCAATGAATGTGGAAAAGGGGATAAATTGTTTGCTGACGAATTATTTCATATATCCTACAGTTTCCCCGGAAAAAGTTCGTAATCGAGAATTCTCATTTTTCGAAATTTTCAATTTTCGTTCACGTTTTATCGATTACCGGGTGATCAAACGAAAGTTTATGACTGACGTTAATGTTTACTACAGTTAATCTGAAACAGAAACTGCTTTTAATTTATCTGAAAACTCAATATTTCAAATTTTGTTTATTCTTAACCGCTTCATCCAATTACGACAGTTTAAAATTGTCTAATAACAGTTTTTTGAATAATCAGATTCATATCTTCAATGAATGTGGAAAAGGGGATAAATTGTTTGCTGACGAATTATTTCCTATATCCTACAGTTTTCCCGGAAAATAGTTCGTAATCAAGAATTCTCATTTTTCGAAATTTTCAACTTTCGTTCACGTTTTATCGATTACCGGTTGATCCAACGAAAATGTATGACGAAGGTTATAGTTTTCTTCAGTTCAGTCATAACCAGAACCAATTTTTCATTCTTCAGAAAACTGGATATTTCAAATTTTGTTTATTCTTAACCGCTTCATCCAATTACGAAAGTTTAAAATTGTCTAATAACAGTTTTTTGAATAATCGGATGCATATCTTTAATGTATGTAGTAAAGGGGATAAATTGTTTGCTGACGAATTATTTCCTATATCCTACAGTTTTCCCGGAAAAAAGTTAGTAATCGAGAATTCTCATTTTTCGAAATTTTCAATTTTCATTCACGTTTTATCGATTACCCGGTGATCAAACGAAAACTTACGACTAAAGTTAAAGTTTTCCCGGAAAAAAGATCGTAATCGAGAATTCTCATTTTTCGAAATTTTCAATTTTCATTCACGTTTTATCGATTACCGGGTGATCCAACGAAAATGTATGACGAAGCTTAAAGTTTTCTTCAGGTCAGTCATAACCAGTACCAATTTTTCATTCTTCAGAAAACTCGATATTTCAAATTTTGTTTATTCTTAACCGCTTCATCTAATTACGAAAGTCTAAAATTGTCTAATAACAGTATTTTGAATAATCGGATGCATATCTTCAATGTATGTAGTAAAGGAGATAAATTGTTTTCTGACGAAATATGTCCTATATCCTACAGTTTTCCTGGAAAACAGTTCGTAATCGAGAATTCTCATTTTTCGATATTTTCAATTTTCATTCACGTTTTATCGATTACCGGGTGATCCAACGAAAATGTATGACGAAGCTTAAAGTTTTCTTCAGGTCAGTCATAACCAGTACCAATTTTTCATTCTTCAGAAAACTCGATATTTCAAATTTTATTTATTCTTAACCGCTTCATCCAATTACGAAAGTCTAAAATTGTCTAATAACAGTTTTTTGAATAATCGGATGCATATCTTCAATGTATGTAGTAAAGGAGATAAATTGTTTTCTGACGAAATATGTCCTATATCCTACAGTTTCCCCGGAAAAAGTTCGTAATCGAGAATTCTCATTTTTCGAAATTTTCAATTTTCGTTCACGTTTTATCGATTACCGGGTGATCAAACGAAAGTTTATGACTGACGTTAATGTTTACTACAGTTAATCTGAAACAGAAACTGCTTTTAATTTATCTGAAAACTCAATATTTCAAATTTTGTTTATTCTTAACCGCTTCATCCAATTACGACAGTTTAAAATTGTCTAATAACAGTTTTTTGAATAATCAGATTCATATCTTCAATGAATGTGGAAAAGGGGATAAATTGTTTGCTGACGAATTATTTCCTATATCCTACAGTTTTCCCGGAAAATAGTTCGTAATCAAGAATTCTCATTTTTCGAAATTTTCAACTTTCGTTCACGTTTTATCGATTACCGGTTGATCCAACGAAAATGTATGACGAAGGTTATAGTTTTCTTCAGTTCAGTCATAACCAGAACCAATTTTTCATTCTTCAGAAAACTGGATATTTCAAATTTTGTTTATTCTTAACCGCTTCATCCAATTACGAAAGTTTAAAATTGTCTAATAACAGTTTTTTGAATAATCGGATGCATATCTTTAATGTATGTAGTAAAGGGGATAAATTGTTTGCTGACGAATTATTTCCTATATCCTACAGTTTTCCCGGAAAAAAGTTAGTAATCGAGAATTCTCATTTTTCGAAATTTTCAATTTTCATTCACGTTTTATCGATTACCCGGTGATCAAACGAAAACTTACGACTAAAGTTAAAGTTTTCCCGGAAAAAAGATCGTAATCGAGAATTCTCATTTTTCGAAATTTTCAATTTTCATTCACGTTTTATCGATTACCGGGTGATCCAACGAAAATGTATGACGAAGCTTAAAGTTTTCTTCAGGTCAGTCATAACCAGTACCAATTTTTCATTCTTCAGAAAACTCGATATTTCAAATTTTGTTTATTCTTAACCGCTTCATCTAATTACGAAAGTCTAAAATTGTCTAATAACAGTATTTTGAATAATCGGATGCATATCTTCAATGTATGTAGTAAAGGAGATAAATTGTTTTCTGACGAAATATGTCCTATATCCTACAGTTTTCCTGGAAAACAGTTCGTAATCGAGAATTCTCATTTTTCGATATTTTCAATTTTCATTCACGTTTTATCGATTACCGGGTGATCCAACGAAAATGTATGACGAAGCTTAAAGTTTTCTTCAGGTCAGTCATAACCAGTACCAATTTTTCATTCTTCAGAAAACTCGATATTTCAAATTTTATTTATTCTTAACCGCTTCATCCAATTACGAAAGTCTAAAATTGTCTAATAACAGTTTTTTGAATAATCGGATGCATATCTTCAATGTATGTAGTAAAGGAGATAAATTGTTTTCTGACGAAATATGTCCTATATCCTACAGTTTTCCTGGAAAACAGTTCGTAATCGAGAATAGTCATTTTTCGAAATTTTCAATTTTCGTTCACGTTTTATCGATTACCCGGTGATCAAACGAAAGTTTATGACTGACGTTAATGTTTACTACAGTTAATCTGAAACAGAAACTGCTTTTATTTTGTCTGAAAACTCAATATTTCTAATTTTGTTTATTCTTAACCACTTCATCCAATTTAGACAGTTTAATATTGTCTAATAACAGTTTTTTAAATAATCAGATGCATATCTTCAATGTATGGAGTAAATGGGATAAATTGTTTTCTGAAGAATAATTTCCTATATCCTACAGTTTTCCTGGAAAAAAGTTCGTAATCGAGAATACTCATTTTTCGAAATTTTCAATTTTCGTTCACGTTAAATCGATTACCCGGTGATCAAACGAAAGTTTATGACTGACGTTAATGTTTACTACAGTTAATCTGAAACAGAAACTGCTTTTAATTTATCTGAAAACTCAATATTTCAAATTTTGTTTATTCTTAACCGCTTGATCCAATTACGACAGTTTAAAATTGACTAATAACAGTTTTTTGAATAATCAGATTCATATCTTCAATGTATGTGGAAAAGGGGATAAATTGTTTGCTGACGAATTATTTCATATATCCTATAGTTTTCCCGGAAAAAGTTCGTAATCGAGAATTCTCATTTTTCGAAATTTTCAATTTTCGTTCACGTTTTATCGATTACCCGGTGATCAAACGAAAACTTACGACTTAAGTTAAAGTTTTCCCGGAAAAAAGTTCGTAATCGAGAATTCTCATTTTTCGAAATTTTCAATTTTCGTTCACGTTTTATCGATTACTGGGTGATCCAACGAAAATGTATGACGAAGGTTA
The DNA here is from genome assembly GCA_036289425.1 of Rhopalosiphum nymphaeae. Taxonomy (NCBI): domain Eukaryota; kingdom Metazoa; phylum Arthropoda; class Insecta; order Hemiptera; family Aphididae; genus Rhopalosiphum; species Rhopalosiphum nymphaeae. The sequence continues at coordinate 7,119,176 of JAZAQC010000007.1, read as the reverse complement.
AAGTTTTCTTCAGGTCAGTCATAACCAGTACCAATTTTTCATTCTTCAGAAAACTCGATATTTCAAATTTTGTTTATTCTTAACCGCTTCATCCAATTACGAAAGTTTAAAATTGTCTAATAACAGTTTTTTGAATAAACGAATGCATATCTTCAATGTATGTAGTATATGGGATAAATTGTTTGCTGACGAAATATTTCATATATCCTACAGTTTTCCCGGAAAAAGTTCGTAATCGAGAATTCTCATTTTTCGAAATTTTCAATTTTCGTTCACGTTTTATCGATTACCGGGTGATCAAACGAAAGTTTATGACTGACGTTAATGTTTACTACAGTTAATCTGAAACAGAAACTGCTTTTAATTTATCTGAAAACTCAATATTTCAAATTTTGTTTATTCTTAACCGCTTCATCCAATTACGAATGTCTAAAATTGACTAATAAAAGTTTTTTGAATAATCAGATTCATATCTTCAATGAATGTGGAAAAAAGGATAAATTGTTTGCTGACGAATTATTTCATATATCCTACAGTTTCCCCGGAAAAAGTTCGTAATCGAGAATTCTCATTTTTCGAAATTTTCAATTTTCGTTCACGTTTTATCGATTACCGGGTGATCAAACGAAAGTTTATGACTGACGTTAATGTTTACTACAGTTAATCTGAAACAGAAACTGCTTTTAATTTATCTGAAAACTCAATATTTCAAATTTTGTTTATTCTTAACCGCTTCATCCAATTACGACAGTTTAAAATTGACTAATAACAGTTTTTTGAATAATCAGATTCATATCTTCAATGAATGTGGAAAAGGGGATAAATTGTTTGCTGACGAATTATTTCATATATCCTACAGTTTTCCCGGAAAAAGTTCGTAATCGAGAATTCTCATTTTTCGAAATTTTCAATTTTCGTTCACGTTTTATCGATTACCGGGTGATCAAACGAAAGTTTATGACTGACGTTAATGTTTACTACAGTTAATCTGAAACAGAAACTGCTTTTAATTTAACTGAAAACTCGATATTTCAAATTTTGTATATTCTTAACCGCTTCATCCAATTTAGATAGTTTAAAATTGTCTAATAACAGTTTTTTGAATAATCAGATTCATATCTTCAATGAATGTGGAAAAGGGGATAAATTGTTTGCTGACGAATTATTTCCTATATCCTACAGTTTTCCCGGAAAATAGTTCGTAATCAAGAATTCTCATTTTTCGAAATTTTCAACTTTCGTTCACGTTTTATCGATTACCGGTTGATCCAACGAAAATGTATGACGAAGGTTATAGTTTTCTTCAGTTCAGTCATAACCAGAACCAATTTTTCATTCTTCAGAAAACTGGATATTTCAAATTTTGTTTATTCTTAACCGCTTCATCCAATTACGAAAGTTTAAAATTGTCTAATAACAGTTTTTTGAATAATCGGATGCATATCTTCAATGTATGTAGTAAAGGGGATAAATTGTTTGCTGACGAATTATTTCCTATATCCTACAGTTTTCCCGGAAAAAAGTTAGTAATCGAGAATTCTCATTTTTCGAAATTTTCAATTTTCATTCACGTTTTATCGATTACCCGGTGATCAAACGAAAACTTACGACTAAAGTTAAAGTTTTCCCGGAAAAAAGTTCGTAATCGAGAATTCTCATTTTTCGAAATTTTCAATTTTCATTCACGTTTTATCGATTACCGGGTGATCCAACGAAAATGTATGACGAAGCTTAAAGTTTTCTTCAGGTCAGTCATAACCAGTACCAATTTTTCATTCTTCAGAAAACTCGATATTTCAAATTTTGTTTATTCTTAACCGCTTCATCCAATTACGAAAGTCTAAAATTGTCTAATAACAGTATTTTGAATAATCGGATGCATATCTTCAATGTATGTAGTAAAGGAGATAAATTGTTTTCTGACGAAATATGTCCTATATCCTACAGTTTTCCTGGAAAACAGTTCGTAATCGAGAATTCTCATTTTTCGATATTTTCAATTTTCATTCACGTTTTATCGATTACCGGGTGATCCAACGAAAATGTATGACGAAGCTTAAAGTTTTCTTCAGGTCAGTCATAACCAGTACCAATTTTTCATTCTTCAGAAAACTCGATATTTCAAATTTTATTTATTCTTAACCGCTTCATCCAATTACGAAAGTCTAAAATTGTCTAATAACAGTTTTTTGAATAATCGGATGCATATCTTCAATGTATGTAGTAAAGGAGATAAATTGTTTTCTGACGAAATATGTCCTATATCCTACAGTTTTCCTGGAAAACAGTTCGTAATCGAGAATAGTCATTTTTCGAAATTTTCAATTTTCGTTCACGTTTTATCGATTACCCGGTGATCAAACGAAAGTTTATGACTGACGTTAATGTTTACTACAGTTAATCTGAAACAGAAACTGCTTTTATTTTGTCTGAAAACTCAATATTTCTAATTTTGTTTATTCTTAACCACTTCCTCCAATTTAGACAGTTTAATATTGTCTAATAACAGTTTTTTAAATAATCAGATGCATATCTTCAATGTATGGAGTAAATGGGATAAATTGTTTTCTGAAGAATAATTTCCTATATCCTACAGTTTTCCTGGAAAAAAGTTCGTAATCGAGAATACTCATTTTTCGAAATTTTCAATTTTCGTTCACGTTAAATCGATTACCCGGTGATCAAACGAAAGTTTATGACTGACGTTAATGTTTACTACAGTTAATCTGAAACAGAAACTGCTTTTAATTTATCTGAAAACTCAATATTTCAAATTTTGTTTATTCTTAACCGCTTGATCCAATTACGACAGTTTAAAATTGACTAATAACAGTTTTTTGAATAATCAGATTCATATCTTCAATGTATGTGGAAAAGGGGATAAATTGTTTGCTGACGAATTATTTCATATATCCTATAGTTTTCCCGGAAAAAGTTCGTAATCGAGAATTCTCATTTTTCGAAATTTTCAATTTTCGTTCACGTTTTATCGATTACCCGGTGATCAAACGAAAACTTACGACTTAAGTTAAAGTTTTCCCGGAAAAAAGTTCGTAATCGAGAATTCTCATTTTTCGAAATTTTCAATTTTCATTCACGTTTTATCGATTACCGGGTGATCCAACGAAAATGTATGACGAAGCTTAAAGTTTTCTTCAGGTCAGTCATAACCAGTACCAATTTTTCATTCTTCAGAAAACTCGATATTTCAAATTTTGTTTATTCTTAACCGCTTCATCCAATTACGAAAGTTTAAAATTGTCTAATAACAGTTTTTTGAATAAACGAATGCATATCTTCAATGTATGTAGTAAAGGGGATAAATTGTTTTCTGACGAAATATGTCCTATATCCTACAGTTTTCCTGGAAAACAGTTCGTAATCGAGAATTCTCATTTTTCGAAATTTTCAATTTTCGTTCACGTTAAATCGATTACCCGGTGATCAAACGAAAGTTTATGACTGACGTTAATGTTTACTACAGTTAATCTGAAACAGAAACTGCTTTTAATTTATCTGAAAACTCAATATTTCAAATTTAGTTTATTTTTAACCGCTTCATCCAATTACGACAGTTTAAAATTGACTAATAACAGTTTTTTGAATAATCAGATTCATATCTTCAATGAATGTGGAAAAGGGGATAAATTGTTTGCTGACGAATTATTTCATATATCCTACAGTTTCCCCGGAAAAAGTTCGTAATCGAGAATTCTCATTTTTCGAAATTTTAAATTTTCGTTCACGTTTTATCGATTACCCGGTGATCAAACGAAAGTTTATGACTGACGTTAAAGTTTACTACAGTTAATCAGAAACAGAAACTGCTTTTAATTTATCTGAAAACTCAATATTTCAAATTTTGTTTATTCTTAACCGCTTCATCCAATTACGAAAGTCTAAAATTGTCTAATAACAGTTTTTTGAATAATCGGATGCATATCTTCAATGTATGTAGTAAAGGAGATAAATTGTTTTCTGACGAAATATGTCCTATATCCTACAGTTTTCCTGGAAAACAGTTCGTAATCGAGAATTCTCATTTTTCGATATTTTCAATTTTCGTTCACGTTTTATCGATTACTGGGTGATCCAACGAAAATGTATGACGAAGGTTAAAGTTTTCTTCAGGTCAGTCATAACCAGTACCAATTTTTCATTCTTCAGAAAACTCGATATTTCAAATTTTGTTTATTCTTAACCGCTTCATCCAATTACGAAAGTTTAAAATTGTCTAATAACAGTTTTTTGAATAAACGAATGCATATCTTCAATGTATGTAGTATATGGGATAAATTGTTTGCTGACGAAATATTTCATATATCCTACAGTTTTCCCGGAAAAAGTTCGTAATCGAGAATTCTCATTTTTCGAAATTTTCAATTTTCGTTCACGTTTTATCGATTACCGGGTGATCAAACGAAAGTTTATGACTGACGTTAATGTTTACTACAGTTAATCTGAAACAGAAACTGCTTTTAATTTATCTGAAAACTCAATATTTCAAATTTTGTTTATTCTTAACCGCTTCATCCAATTACGAATGTCTAAAATTGACTAATAAAAGTTTTTTGAATAATCAGATTCATATCTTCAATGAATGTGGAAAAAAGGATAAATTGTTTGCTGACGAATTATTTCATATATCCTACAGTTTCCCCGGAAAAAGTTCGTAATCGAGAATTCTCATTTTTCGAAATTTTCAATTTTCGTTCACGTTTTATCGATTACCGGGTGATCAAACGAAAGTTTATGACTGACGTTAATGTTTACTACAGTTAATCTGAAACAGAAACTGCTTTTAATTTATCTGAAAACTCAATATTTCAAATTTTGTTTATTCTTAACCGCTTCATCCAATTACGACAGTTTAAAATTGACTAATAACAGTTTTTTGAATAATCAGATTCATATCTTCAATGAATGTGGAAAAGGGGATAAATTGTTTGCTGACGAATTATTTCATATATCCTACAGTTTTCCCGGAATAAGTTCGTAATCGAGAATTCTCATTTTTCGAAATTTTCAATTTTCGTTCACGTTTTATCGATTACCGGGTGATCAAACGAAAGTTTATGACTGACGTTAATGTTTACTACAGTTAATCTGAAACAGAAACTGCTTTTAATTTAACTGAAAACTCGATATTTCAAATTTTGTATATTCTTAACCGCTTCATGCAATTTAGATAGTTTAAAATTGTCTAATAACAGTTTTTTGAATAATCAGATTCATATCTTCAATGAATGTGGAAAAGGGGATAAATTGTTTGCTGACGAATTATTTCCTATATCCTACAGTTTTCCCGGAAAATAGTTCGTAATCAAGAATTCTCATTTTTCGAAATTTTCAACTTTCGTTCACGTTTTATCGATTACCGGTTGATCCAACGAAAATGTATGACGAAGGTTATAGTTTTCTTCAGTTCAGTCATAACCAGAACCAATTTTTCATTCTTCAGAAAACTGGATATTTCAAATTTTGTTTATTCTTAACCGCTTGATCCAATTACGACAGTTTAAAATTGACTAATAACAGTTTTTTGAATAATCAGATTCATATCTTCAATGTATGTGGAAAAGGGGATAAATTGTTTGCTGACGAATTATTTCATATATCCTATAGTTTTCCCGGAAAAAGTTCGTAATCGAGAATTCTCATTTTTCGAAATTTTCAATTTTCGTTCACGTTTTATCGATTACCCGGTGATCAAACGAAAACTTACGACTTAAGTTAAAGTTTTCCCGGAAAAAAGTTCGTAATCGAGAATTCTCATTTTTCGAAATTTTCAATTTTCATTCACGTTTTATCGATTACCGGGTGATCCAACGAAAATGTATGACGAAGCTTAAAGTTTTCTTCAGGTCAGTCATAACCAGTACCAATTTTTCATTCTTCAGAAAACTCGATATTTCAAATTTTGTTTATTCTTAACCGCTTCATCCAATTTAGATAGTTTAAAATTGTCTAATAACAGTTTTTTGAATAATCAGATTCATATCTTCAATGAATGTGGAAAAGGGGATAAATTGTTTTCTGACGAAATATTTCATATATCCTACAGTTTTCCCGGAAAAAGTTCGTAATCGAGAATTCTCATTTTTCGAAATTTTCAATTTTCGTTCACGTTTTATCGATTACTGGGTGATCCAACGAAAATGTATGACGAAGGTTAAAGTTTTCTTCAGGTCAGTCATAACCAGTACCAATTTTTCATTCTTCAGAAAACTCTAAATTTCAAATTTTGTTTAATCTTAAACGCTTCATCCAATTACGACAGTTTAAAATTGTCTAATAACAGTTATTTGAATAATCAGATGCATATCTTCAATGTATGTAGTAAATGGGATAAATTGTTTTCTGACGAATTATTTCCTATATCCTACAGTTTTCCCGGAAAAAAGTTCGTAATCCAGAATTCTCATTTTTCGAAATTTTCAATTTTTGTTAACGTTTTATCGATTACCGGGTGATCAAACGAAAGTTTATGACTGACGTTAATGTTTACTACAGTTAATCTGAAACAGAAACTGCTTTTAATTTAACTGAAAACTCGATATTTCAAATTTTGTTTATTCTTAACCGCTTCATCCAATTACGAATGTCTAAAATTGACTAATAAAAGTTTTTTGAATAATCAGATTCATATCTTCAATGAATGTGGAAAAAAGGATAAATTGTTTGCTGACGAATTATTTCATATATCCTACAGTTTTCCCGGAAAAAAGTTCGTAATCGAGAATTCTCATTTTTCGAAATTTTCAATTTTCATTCACGTTTTATCGATTACCGGGTGATCCAACGAAAATGTATGACGAAGCTTAAAGTTTTCTTCAGGTCAGTCATAACCAGTACCAATTTTTCATTCTTCAGAAAACTCGATATTTCAAATTTTGTTTATTCTTAACCGCTTCATCCAATTTAGATAGTTTAAAATTGTCTAATAACAGTTTTTTGAATAATCAGATTCATATCTTCAATGAATGTGGAAAAGGGGATAAATTGTTTTCTGACGAAATATTTCATATATCCTACAGTTTTCCCGGAAAAAGTTCGTAATCGAGAATTCTCATTTTTCGAAATTTTCAATTTTCGTTCACGTTTTATCGATTACTGGGTGATCCAACGAAAATGTATGACGAAGGTTAAAGTTTTCTTCAGGTCAGTCATAACCAGTACCAATTTTTCATTCTTCAGAAAACTCTAAATTTCAAATTTTGTTTAATCTTAAACGCTTCATCCAATTACGACAGTTTAAAATTGTCTAATAACAGTTATTTGAATAATCAGATGCATATCTTCAATGTATGTAGTAAATGGGATAAATTGTTTTCTGACGAATTATTTCCTATATCCTACAGTTTTCCCGGAAAAAAGTTCGTAATCCAGAATTCTCATTTTTCGAAATTTTCAATTTTTGTTAACGTTTTATCGATTACCGGGTGATCAAACGAAAGTTTATGACTGACGTTAATGTTTACTACAGTTAATCTGAAACAGAAACTGCTTTTAATTTAACTGAAAACTCGATATTTCAAATTTTGTTTATTCTTAACCGCTTCATCCAATTACGAATGTCTAAAATTGACTAATAAAAGTTTTTTGAATAATCAGATTCATATCTTCAATGAATGTGGAAAAAAGGATAAATTGTTTGCTGACGAATTATTTCATATATCCTACAGTTTTCCCGGAAAAAGTTCGTAATCGAGAATTCTCATTTTTCGAAATTTTCAATTTTCGTTCACGTTTTATCGATTACCCGGTGATCAAACGAAAACTTACGACTTAAGTTAAAGTTTTCCCGGAAAAAAGTTCGTAATCGAGAATTCTCATTTTTCGAAATTTTCAATTTTCATTCACGTTTTATCGATTACCGGGTGATCCAACGAAAATGTATGACGAAGCTTAAAGTTTTCTTCAGGTCAGTCATAACCAGTACCAATTTTTCATTCTTCAGAAAACTCGATATTTCAAATTTTGTTTATTCTTAACCGCTTCATCCAATTACGAAAGTTTAAAATTGTCTAATAACAGTTTTTTGAATAAACGAATGCATATCTTCAATGTATGTAGTAAAGGGGATAAATTGTTTTCTGACGAAATATGTCCTATATCCTACAGTTTTCCTGGAAAACAGTTCGTAATCGAGAATTCTCATTTTTCGAAATTTTCAATTTTCGTTCACGTTAAATCGATTACCCGGTGATCAAACGAAAGTTTATGACTGACGTTAATGTTTACTACAGTTAATCTGAAACAGAAACTGCTTTTAATTTATCTGAAAACTCAATATTTCAAATTTAGTTTATTCTTAACCGCTTCATCCAATTACGACAGTTTAAAATTGACTAATAACAGTTTTTTGAATAATCAGATTCATATCTTCAATGAATGTGGAAAAGGGGATAAATTGTTTGCTGACGAATTATTTCATATATCCTACAGTTTCCCCGGAAAAAGTTCGTAATCGAGAATTCTCATTTTTCGAAATTTTAAATTTTCGTTCACGTTTTATCGATTACCCGGTGATCAAACGAAAGTTTATGACTGACGTTAAAGTTTACTACAGTTAATCAGAAACAGAAACTGCTTTTAATTTATCTGAAAACTCAATATTTCAAATTTTGTTTATTCTTAACCGCTTCATCCAATTACGACAGTTTAAAATTGACTAATAACAGTTTTTTGAATAATCAGATTCATATCTTCAATGAATGTGGAAAAGGGGATAAATTGTTTGCTGACGAATTATTTCCTATATCCTACATTTTTCCCGGAAAAAAGTTCGTAATCAAGAATTCTCATTTTTCGAAATTTTCAATTTTCGTTCACGTTTTATCGATTACCGGGTGATCCAACGAAAATGTATGACTGACGTTAATATTTACTACAGTTTATCTGAAACAGAAACTGCTTTTAATTTATCTGAAAACTCAATATTTCAAATTTTGTTTATTCTTAACCGCTTCATCCAATTACGAAAGTCTAAAATTGTCTAATAACAGTTTTTTGAATAATCGGATGCATATCTTCAATGTATGTAGTAAAGGAGATAAATTGTTTTCTGACGAAATATGTCCTATATCCTACAGTTTTCCTGGAAAACAGTTCGTAATCGAGAATTCTCATTTTTCGATATTTTCAATTTTCGTTCACGTTTTATCGATTACTGGGTGATCCAACGAAAATGTATGACGAAGGTTAAAGTTTTCTTCAGGTCAGTCATAACCAGTACCAATTTTTCATTCTTCAGAAAACTCGATATTTCAAATTTTGTTTATTCTTAACCGCTTCATCCAATTACGAAAGTTTAAAATTGTCTAATAACAGTTTTTTGAATAAACGAATGCATATCTTCAATGTATGTAGTATATGGGATAAATTGTTTGCTGACGAAATATTTCATATATCCTACAGTTTTCCCGGAAAAAGTTCGTAATCGAGAATTCTCATTTTTCGAAATTTTCAATTTTCGTTCACGTTTTATCGATTACCGGGTGATCAAACGAAAGTTTATGACTGACGTTAATGTTTACTACAGTTAATCTGAAACAGAAACTGCTTTTAATTTATCTGAAAACTCAATATTTCAAATTTTGTTTATTCTTAACCGCTTCATCCAATTACGAATGTCTAAAATTGACTAATAAAAGTTTTTTGAATAATCAGATTCATATCTTCAATGAATGTGGAAAAAAGGATAAATTGTTTGCTGACGAATTATTTCATATATCCTACAGTTTTCCCGGAAAATAGTTCGTAATCAAGAATTCTCATTTTTCGAAATTTTCAACTTTCGTTCACGTTTTATCGATTACCGGTTGATCCAACGAAAATGTATGACGAAGGTTATAGTTTTCTTCAGTTCAGTCATAACCAGAACCAATTTTTCATTCTTCAGAAAACTGGATATTTCAAATTTTGTTTATTCTTAACCGCTTCATCCAATTACGACAGTTTAAAATTGACTAATTACAGTTTTTTGAATAATCAGATTCATATCTTCAATGAATGTGGAAAAGGGGATAAATTGTTTGCTGACGAATTATTTCATATATCCTACAGTTTTCCCGGAATAAGTTCGTAATCGAGAATTCTCATTTTTCGAAATTTTCAATTTTCGTTCACGTTTTATCGATTACCGGGTGATCAAACGAAAGTTTATGACTGACGTTAATGTTTACTACAGTTAATCTGAAACAGAAACTGCTTTTAATTTAACTGAAAACTCGATATTTCAAATTTTGTATATTCTTAACCGCTTCATCCAATTTAGATAGTTTAAAATTGTCTAATAACAGTTTTTTGAATAATCAGATTCATATCTTCAATGAATGTGGAAAAGGGGATAAATTGTTTGCTGACGAATTATTTCCTATATCCTACAGTTTTCCCGGAAAATAGTTCGTAATCAAGAATTCTCATTTTTCGAAATTTTCAACTTTCGTTCACGTTTTATCGATTACCGGTTGATCCAACGAAAATGTATGACGAAGGTTATAGTTTTCTTCAGTTCAGTCATAACCAGAACCAATTTTTCATTCTTCAGAAAACTGGATATTTCAAATTTTGTTTATTCTTAACCGCTTGATCCAATTACGACAGTTTAAAATTGACTAATAACAGTTTTTTGAATAATCAGATTCATATCTTCAATGTATGTGGAAAAGGGGATAAATTGTTTGCTGACGAATTATTTCATATATCCTATAGTTTTCCCGGAAAAAGTTCGTAATCGAGAATTCTCATTTTTCGAAATTTTCAATTTTCGTTCACGTTTTATCGATTACCCGGTGATCAAACGAAAACTTACGACTTAAGTTAAAGTTTTCCCGGAAAAAAGTTCGTAATCGAGAATTCTCATTTTTCGAAATTTTCAATTTTCATTCACGTTTTATCGATTACCGGGTGATCCAACGAAAATGTATGACGAAGCTTAAAGTTTTCTTCAGGTCAGTCATAACCAGTACCAATTTTTCATTCTTCAGAAAACTCGATATTTCAAATTTTGTTTATTCTTAACCGCTTCATCCAATTTAGATAGTTTAAAATTGTCTAATAACAGTTTTTTGAATAATCAGATTCATATCTTCAATGAATGTGGAAAAGGGGATAAATTGTTTTCTGACGAAATATTTCATATATCCTACAGTTTTCCCGGAAAAAGTTCGTAATCGAGAATTCTCATTTTTCGAAATTTTCAATTTTCGTTCACGTTTTATCGATTACTGGGTGATCCAACGAAAATGTATGACGAAGGTTAAAGTTTTCTTCAGGTCAGTCATAACCAGTACCAATTTTTCATTCTTCAGAAAACTCTAAATTTCAAATTTTGTTTAATCTTAAACGCTTCATCCAATTACGACAGTTTAAAATTGTCTAATAACAGTTATTTGAATAATCAGATGCATATCTTCAATGTATGTAGTAAATGGGATAAATTGTTTTCTGACGAATTATTTCCTATATCCTACAGTTTCCCCGGAAAAAGTTCGTAATCGAGAATTCTCATTTTTCGAAATTTTCAATTTTCGTTCACGTTTTATCGATTACCGGGTGATCAAACGAAAGTTTATGACTGACGTTAATGTTTACTACAGTTAATCTGAAACAGAAACTGCTTTTAATTTATCTGAAAACTCAATATTTCAAATTTTGTTTATTCTTAACCGCTTCATCCAATTACGACAGTTTAAAATTGACTAATAACAGTTTTTTGAATAATCAGATTCATATCTTCAATGAATGTGGAAAAGGGGATAAATTGTTTGCTGACGAATTATTTCATATATCCTACAGTTTTCCCGGAAAAAGTTCGTAATCGAGAATTCTCATTTTTCGAAATTTTTAATTTTAGTTCACGTTTTATCGATTACCCGGTGATCAAACGAAAACTTACGACTGAAGTTAAAGTTTTCCCGGAAAACAGTTTGTAATCGAGAATTCTCATTATTCGAAATTTTCAATTTTCGTTCACGTTAAATCGATAACCCGGTGATCAAACGAAAGTTTATGACTGACGTTAATGTTTACTACAGTTAATCTGAAACAGAAACTGCTTTTAATTTATCTGAAAACTCAATATTTCAAATTTTGTTTATTCTTAACCGCTTCATCCAATTACGACAGTTTAAAATTGACTAATAAGAGTTTTTTGAATAATCAGATTCATATCATCAATGAATGTGGAAAAGGGGATAAATTGTTTGCTGACGAATTATTTCATATATCCTACAGTTTTCCCGGAAAAAGTTCGTAATCGAGAATTCTCATTTTTCGAAATTTTCAATTTTCGTTCACGTTAAATCGATAACCCGGTGATCAAACGAAAGTTTATGACTGACGTTAATGTTTACTACAGTTAATCTGAAACAGAAACTGCTTTTAATTTATCTGAGAACTCAATATTTCAAATTTTGTTTATTCTTAACCGCTTCATCCAATTACGACAGTTTAAAATTGACTAATAAGAGTTTTTTGAATAATCAGATTCATATCATCAATGAATGTGGAAAAGGGGATAAATTGTTTGCTGACGAATTATTTCATATATCCTACAGTTTTCCCGGAAAAAGTTCGTAATCGAGAATTCTCATTTTTCGAAATTTTCAATTTTCGTTCACGTTAAATCGATAACCCGGTGATCAAACGAAAGTTTATGACTAACGTTAATGTTTACTACAGTTAATCTGAAACAGAAACTGCTTTTAATTTATCTGAGAACTCAATATTTCAAATTTTGCTTATTCTTAACCGCTTCATCCAATTACGACAGTTTAAAATTGACTAATAACAGTTTTTTGAATAATCAGATTCATATCTTCAATGAATGTGGAAAAGGGGATAAATTGTTTTCTGACGAATTATTTCCTATATCCTACAGTTTTCCCGGAAAAAAGTTCGTAATCCAGAATTCTCATTTTTCGAAATTTTCAATTTTCGTTCACGTTTTATCGATTACCGGGTGATCCAACGAAAATGTATGACGAAGGTTAAAGTTTTCTTCAGGTCAGTCATAACCAGAACCAATTTTTCATTCTTCAGAAAACTCGATATTTCAAATTTTGTTTATTCTTAACCGCTTCATCCAATTACGAAAGTTTAAAATTGTCTAATAACAGTTTTTTGAATAATCGAATGCATATTTTCAATGTATGTAGTAAAGGGGATAAATTGTTTTCTGACGAAATATGTCCTATATCCTACAGTTTTCCTGGAAAACAGTTCGTAATCGAGAATTCTCATTTTTCGAAATTTTCAATTTTCGTTCACGTTAAATCGATTACCCGGTGATCAAACGAAAGTTTATGACTGACGTTAATGTTTACTACAGTTAATCTGAAACAGAAACTGCTTTTAATTTATCTGAAAACTCAATATTTCAAATTTAGTTTATTCTTAACCGCTTCATCCAATTACGACAGTTTAAAATTGACTAATAACAGTTTTTTGAATAATCAGATTCATATCTTCAATGAATGTGGAAAAGGGGATAAATTGTTTGCTGACGAATTATTTCATATATCCTACAGTTTTCCCGGAAAAAGTTCGTAATCGAGAATTCTCATTTTTCGAAATTTTCAATTTTCGTTCACGTTTTATCGATTACCCGGTGATCAAACGAAAACTTACGACTAAAGTTAAAGTTTTCCCGGAAACAAGTTCGTAATCGAGAATTCTCATTTTTCGAAATTTTCAATTTTCATTCACGTTTTATCGATTACCGGGTGATCCAACGAAAATGTATGACGAAGCTTAAAGTTTTCTTCAGGTCAGTCATAACCAGTACCAATTTTTCATTCTTCAGAAAACTCGATATTTCAAATTTTGTTTATTCTTAACCGCTTCATCCAATTACGAAAGTCTAAAATTGTCTAATAACAGTTTTTTGAATAATCGGATGCATATCTTCAATGTATGTAGTAAAGGAGATAAATTGTTTTCTGACGAAATATGTCCTATATCCTACAGTTTTCCTGGAAAACAGTTCGTAATCGAGAATTCTCATTTTTCGATATTTTCAATTTTCATTCACGTTTTATCGATTACCGGGTGATCCAACGAAAATGTATGACGAAGCTTAAAGTTTTCTTCAGGTCAGTCATAACCAGTACCAATTTTTCATTCTTCAGAAAACTCGATATTTCAAATTTTGTTTATTCTTAACCGCTTCATCCAATTACGAAAGTCTAAAATTGTCTAATAAAAGTTTTTTGAATAATCGGATGCATATCTTCAATGTATGTAGTAAAGGAGATAAATTGTTTTCTGACGAAATATGTCCTATATCCTACAGTTTTCCTGGAAAACAGTTCGTAATCGAGAATTCTCATTTTTCGAAATTTTCAATTTTCGTTCACGTTTTATCGATTACTGGGTGATCCAACGAAAGTTTATGACTGACGTTAATGTTTACTACAGTTAATCTGAAACAGAAACTGCTTTTAATTTAACTGAGAACTCGATATTTCAAATTTTGTTTATTCTTAACCGCTTCATCCAATTACGAATGTCTAAAATTGACTAATAAAAGTTTTTTGAATAATCAGATTCATATCTTCAATGAATGTGGAAAAAAGGATAAATTGTTTGCTGACGAATTATTTCATATATCCTACAGTTTCCCCGGAAAAAGTTCGTAATCGAGAATTCTCATTTTTCGAAATTTTCAATTTTCGTTCACGTTTTATCGATTACCGGGTGATCAAACGAAAGTTTATGACTGACGTTAATGTTTACTACAGTTAATCTGAAACAGAAACTGCTTTTAATTTATCTGAAAACTCAATATTTCAAATTTTGTTTATTCTTAACCGCTTCATCCAATTACGACAGTTTAAAATTGACTAATAACAGTTTTTTGAATAATCAGATTCATATCTTCAATGAATGTGGAAAAGGGGATAAATTGTTTGCTGACGAATTATTTCATATATCCTACAGTTTTCCCGGAAAAAGTTCGTAATCGAGAATTCTCATTTTTCGAAATTTTCAATTTTCGTTCACGTTTTATCGATTACCGGGTGATCAAACGAAAGTTTATGACTGCCGTTAAAGTTTACTACAGTTAATCTGAAACAGAAACTGCTTTTAATTTATCTGAAAACTCAATATTTCAAATTTTGTTTATTCTTAACCGCTTCATCCAATTACGACAGTTTAAAATTGACTAATAACAGTTTTTTGAATAATCAGATTCATATCTTCAATGAATGTGGAAAAGGGGATAAATTGTTTGCTGACGAATTATTTCCTATATCCTACAGTTTTCCCGGAAAAAAGTTCGTAATCAAGAATTCTCATTTTTCGAAATTTTCAACTTTCGTTCACGTTTTATCGATTACCGGTTGATCCAACGAAAATGTATGACGAAGGTTATAGTTTTCTTCAGTTCAGTCATAACCAGAACCAATTTTTCATTCTTCAGAAAACTGGATATTTCAAATTTTGTTTATTCTTAACCGCTTCATCCAATTACGAAAGTTTAAAATTGTCTAATAACAGTTTTTTGAATAATCGGATGCATATCTTCAATGTATGTAGTAAAGGGGATAAATTGTTTGCTGACGAATTATTTCCTATATCCTACAGTTTTCACGGAAAAAAGTTCGTAATCGAGAATTCTCATTTTTCGAAATTTTCAATTTTCATTCACGTTTTATCGATTACCCGGTGATCAAACGAAAACTTACGACTGAAGTTAAAGTTTTCCCGGAAAACAGTTTGTAATCGAGAATTCTCATTATTCGAAATTTTCAATTTTCGTTCACGTTAAATCGATAACCCGGTGATCAAACGAAAGTTTATGACTGACGTTAATGTTTACTACAGTTAATCTGAAACAGAAACTGCTTTTAATTTATCTGAAAACTCAATATTTCAAATTTTGTTTATTCTTAACCGCTTCATCCAATTACGACAGTTTAAAATTGACTAATAAGAGTTTTTTGAATAATCAGATTCATATCATCAATGAATGTGGAAAAGGGGATAAATTGTTTGCTGACGAATTATTTCATATATCCTACAGTTTTCCCGGAAAAAGTTCGTAATCGAGAATTCTCATTTTTCGAAATTTTCAATTTTCGTTCACGTTAAATCGATAACCCGGTGATCAAACGAAAGTTTATGACTGACGTTAATGTTTACTACAGTTAATCTGAAACAGAAACTGCTTTTAATTTATCTGAGAACTCAATATTTCAAATTTTATTTATTCTTAACCGCTTCATCCAATTACGACAGTTTAAAATTGACTAATAAGAGTTTTTTGAATAATCAGATTCATATCATCAATGAATGTGGAAAAGGGGATAAATTGTTTGCTGACGAATTATTTCATATATCCTACAGTTTTCCCGGAAAAAGTTCGTAATCGAGAATTCTCATTTTTCGAAATTTTCAATTTTCGTTCACGTTAAATCGATAACCCGGTGATCAAACGAAAGTTTATGACTAACGTTAATGTTTACTACAGTTAATCTGAAACAGAAACTGCTTTTAATTTATCTGAGAACTCAATATTTCAAATTTTGCTTATTCTTAACCGCTTCATCCAATTACGACAGTTTAAAATTGACTAATAACAGTTTTTTGAATAATCAGATTCATATCTTCAATGAATGTGGAAAAGGGGATAAATTGTTTTCTGACGAATTATTTCCTATATCCTACAGTTTTCCCGGAAAAAAGTTCGTAATCCAGAATTCTCATTTTTCGAAATTTTCAATTTTCGTTCACGTTTTATCGATTACCGGGTGATCCAACGAAAATGTATGACGAAGGTTAAAGTTTTCTTCAGGTCAGTCATAACCAGAACCAATTTTTCATTCTTCAGAAAACTCGATATTTCAAATTTTGTTTATTCTTAACCGCTTCATCCAATTACGAAAGTTTAAAATTGTCTAATAACAGTTTTTTGAATAATCGAATGCATATTTTCAATGTATGTAGTAAAGGGGATAAATTGTTTTCTGACGAAATATGTCCTATATCCTACAGTTTTCCTGGAAAACAGTTCGTAATCGAGAATTCTCATTTTTCGAAATTTTCAATTTTCGTTCACGTTAAATCGATTACCCGGTGATCAAACGAAAGTTTATGACTGACGTTAATGTTTACTACAGTTAATCTGAAACAGAAACTGCTTTTAATTTATCTGAAAACTCAATATTTCAAATTTAGTTTATTCTTAACCGCTTCATCCAATTACGACAGTTTAAAATTGACTAATAACAGTTTTTTGAATAATCAGATTCATATCTTCAATGAATGTGGAAAAGGGGATAAATTGTTTGCTGACGAATTATTTCATATATCTTACAGTTTTCCCGGAAAAAGTTCGTAATCGAGAATTCTCATTTTTCGAAATTTTCAATTTTCGTTCACGTTTTATCGATTACCCGGTGATCAAACGAAAACTTACGACTAAAGTTAAAGTTTTCCCGGAAAAAAGTTCGTAATCGAGAATTCTCATTTTTCGAAATTTTCAATTTTCATTCACGTTTTATCGATTACCGGGTGATCCAACGAAAATGTATGACGAAGCTTAAAGTTTTCTTCAGGTCAGTCATAACCAGTACCAATTTTTCATTCTTCAGAAAACTCGATATTTCAAATTTTGTTTATTCTTAACCGCTTCATCCAATTACGAAAGTCTAAAATTGTCTAATAACAGTTTTTTGAATAATCGGATGCATATCTTCAATGTATGTAGTAAAGGAGATAAATTGTTTTCTGACGAAATATGTCCTATATCCTACAGTTTTCCTGGAAAACAGTTCGTAATCGAGAATTCTCATTTTTCGATATTTTCAATTTTCATTCACGTTTTATCGATTACCGGGTGATCCAACGAAAATGTATGACGAAGCTTAAAGTTTTCTTCAGGTCAGTCATAACCAGTACCAATTTTTCATTCTTCAGAAAACTCGATATTTCAAATTTTGTTTATTCTTAACCGCTTCATCCAATTACGAAAGTCTAAAATTGTCTAATAAAAGTTTTTTGAATAATCGGATGCATATCTTCAATGTATGTAGTAAAGGAGATAAATTGTTTTCTGACGAAATATGTCCTATATCCTACAGTTTTCCTGGAAAACAGTTCGTAATCGAGAATTCTCATTTTTCGAAATTTTCAATTTTCGTTCACGTTTTATCGATTACTGGGTGATCCAACGAAAGTTTATGACTGACGTTAATGTTTACTACAGTTAATCTGAAACAGAAACTGCTTTTAATTTAACTGAGAACTCGATATTTCAAATTTTGTTTATTCTTAACCGCTTCATCCAATTACGAATGTCTAAAATTGACTAATAAAAGTTTTTTGAATAATCAGATTCATATCTTCAATGAATGTGGAAAAAAGGATAAATTGTTTGCTGACGAATTATTTCATATATCCTACAGTTTCCCCGGAAAAAGTTCGTAATCGAGAATTCTCATTTTTCGAAATTTTCAATTTTCGTTCACGTTTTATCGATTACCGGGTGATCAAACGAAAGTTTATGACTGACGTTAATGTTTACTACAGTTAATCTGAAACAGAAACTGCTTTTAATTTATCTGAAAACTCAATATTTCAAATTTTGTTTATTCTTAACCGCTTCATCCAATTACGACAGTTTAAAATTGACTAATAACAGTTTTTTGAATAATCAGATTCATATCTTCAATGAATGTGGAAAAGGGGATAAATTGTTTGCTGACGAATTATTTCCTATATCCTACAGTTTTCCCGGAAAAAAGTTCGTAATCAAGAATTCTCATTTTTCGAAATTTTCAACTTTCGTTCACGTTTTATCGATTACCGGTTGATCCAACGAAAATGTATGACGAAGGTTATAGTTTTCTTCAGTTCAGTCATAACCAGAACCAATTTTTCATTCTTCAGAAAACTGGATATTTCAAATTTTGTTTATTCTTAACCGCTTCATCCAATTACGAAAGTTTAAAATTGTCTAATAACAGTTTTTTGAATAATCGGATGCATATCTTCAATGTATGTAGTAAAGGGGATAAATTGTTTGCTGACGAATTATTTCCTATATCCTACAGTTTTCACGGAAAAAAGTTCGTAATCGAGAATTCTCATTTTTCGAAATTTTCAATTTTCATTCACGTTTTATCGATTACCCGGTGATCAAACGAAAACTTACGACTGACGTTAATGTTTACTACAGTTAATCTGAAACAGAAACTGCTTTTATTTTGTCTGAAAACTCAATATTTCTAATTTTGTTTATTCTTAACCACTTCATCCAATTTAGACAGTTTAATATTGTCTAATAACAGTTTTTTAAATAATCAGATGCATATCTTCAATGTATGGAGTAAATGGGATAAATTGTTTTCTGAAGAATAATTTCCTATATCCTACAGTTTTCCTGGAAAAATTTCGTAATCGAGAATACTCATTTTTCGAAATTTTCAATTTTCGTTCACGTTAAATCGATTACCCGGTGATCAAACGAAAGTTTATGACTGACGTTAATGTTTACTACAGTTAATCTGAAACAGAAACTGCTTTTAATTTATCTGAAAACTCAATATTTCAAATTTTGTTTATTCTTAACCGCTTCATCCAATTACGACAGTTTAAAATTGACTAATAACAGTTTTTTGAATAATCAGATTCATATCTTCAATGTATGTGGAAAAGGGGATAAATTGTTTGCTGACGAATTATTTCATATATCCTATAGTTTTCCCGGAAAAAGTTCGTAATCGAGAATTCTCATTTTTCGAAATTTTCAATTTTCGTTCACGTTTTATCGATTACCCGGTGATCAAACGAAAACTTACGACTTAAGTTAAAGTTTTCCCGGAAAAAAGTTCGTAATCGAGAATTCTCATTTTTCGAAATTTTCAATTTTCATTCACGTTTTATCGATTACCGGGTGATCCAACGAAAATGTATGACGAAGCTTAAAGTTTTCTTCAGGTCAGTCATAACCAGTACCAATTTTTCATTCTTCAGAAAACTCGATATTTCAAATTTTGTTTATTCTTAACCGCTTCATCCAATTACGAAAGTCTAAAATTGTCTAATAACAGTTTTTTGAATAATCGGATGCATATCTTCAATGTATGTAGTAAAGGAGATAAATTGTTTTCTGACGAAATATGTCCTATATCCTACAGTTTTCCTGGAAAACAGTTCGTAATCGAGAATTCTCATTTTTCGATATTTTCAATTTTCGTTCACGTTTTATCGATTACTGGGTGATCCAACGAAAATGTATGACGAAGGTTAAAGTTTTCTTCAGGTCAGTCATAACCAGTACCAATTTTTCATTCTTCAGAAAACTCGATATTTCAAATTTTGTTTATTCTTAACCGCTTCATCCAATTTAGATAGTTTAAAATTGTCTAATAACAGTTTTTTGAATAATCAGATTCATATCTTCAATGAATGTGGAAAAGGGGATAAATTGTTTTCTGACGAAATATTTCATATATCCTACAGTTTTCCCGGAAAAAGTTCGTAATCGAGAATTCTCATTTTTCGAAATTTTCAATTTTCGTTCACGTTTTATCGATTACTGGGTGATCCAACGAAAATGTATGACGAAGCTTAAAGTTTTCTTCAGGTCAGTCATAACCAGTACCAATTTTTCATTCTTCAGAAAACTCGATATTTCAAATTTTGTTTATTCTTAACCGCTTCATCCAATTACGAAAGTCTAAAATTGTCTAATAACAGTTTTTTGAATAATCGGATGCATATCTTCAATGTATGTAGTAAAGGAGATAAATTGTTTTCTGACGAAATATGTCCTATATCCTACAGTTTTCCTGGAAAACAGTTCGTAATCGAGAATTCTCATTTTTCGATATTTTCAATTTTCGTTCACGTTTTATCGATTACTGGGTGATCCAACGAAAATGTATGACGAAGGTTAAAGTTTTCTTCAGGTCAGTCATAACCAGTACCAATTTTTCATTCTTCAGAAAACTCGATATTTCAAATTTTGTTTATTCTTAACCGCTTCATCCAATTTAGATAGTTTAAAATTGTCTAATAACAGTTTTTTGAATAATCAGATTCATATCTTCAATGAATGTGGAAAAGGGGATAAATTGTTTTCTGACGAAATATTTCATATATCCTACAGTTTTCCCGGAAAAAGTTCGTAATCGAGAATTCTCATTTTTCGAAATTTTCAATTTTCGTTCACGTTTTATCGATTACTGGGTGATCCAACGAAAATGTATGACGAAGGTTAAAGTTTTCTTCAGGTCAGTCATAACCAGTACCAATTTTTCATTCTTCAGAAAACTCTAAATTTCAAATTTTGTTTAATCTTAACCGCTTCATCCAATTACGACAGTTTAAAATTGTCTAATAACAGTTATTTGAATAATCAGATGCATATCTTCAATGTATGTAGTAAATGGGATAAATTGTTTTCTGACGAATTATTTCCTATATCCTACAGTTTTCCCGGAAAAAAGTTCGTAATCCAGAATTCTCATTTTTCGAAATTTTCAATTTTTGTTCACGTTTTATCGATTACCGGGTGATCAAACGAAAGTTTATGACTGACGTTAATGTTTACTACAGTTAATCTGAAACAGAAACTGCTTTTAATTTAACTGAAAACTCGATATTTCAAATTTTGTTTATTCTTAACCGCTTCATCCAATTACGAATGTCTAAAATTGACTAATAAAAGTTTTTTGAATAATCAGATTCATATCTTCAATGAATGTGGAAAAAAGGATAAATTGTTTGCTGCCGAATTATTTCATATATCCTACAGTTTCCCCGGAAAAAGTTCGTAATCGAGAATTCTCATTTTTCGAAATTTTCAATTTTCGTTCACGTTTTATCGATTACCGGGTGATCAAACGAAAGTTTATGACTGACGTTAATGTTTACTACAGTTAATCTGAAACAGAAACTGCTTTTAATTTATCTGAAAACTCAATATTTCAAATTTTGTTTATTCTTAACCGCTTCATCCAATTACGACAGTTTAAAATTGACTAATAACAGTTTTTTGAATAATCAGATTCATATCTTCAATGAATGTGGAAAAGGGGATAAATTGTTTGCTGACGAATTATTTCATATATCCTACAGTTTTCCCGGAAAAAGTTCGTAATCGAGAATTCTCATTTTTCGAAATTTTTAATTTTAGTTCACGTTTTATCGATTACCCGGTGATCAAACGAAAACTTACGACTGAAGTTAAAGTTTTCCCGGAAAACAGTTTGTAATCGAGAATTCTCATTTTTCGAAATTTTCAATTTTCGTTCACGTTAAATCGATTACCCGGTGATCAAACGAAAGTTTATGACTGACGTTAATGTTTACTACAGTTAATCTGAAACAGAAACTGCTTTTAATTTATCTAAAAACTCAATATTTCAAATTTAGTTTATTCTTAACCGCTTCATCCAATTACGACAGTTTAAAATTGACTAATAACAGTTTTTTGAATAATCAGATTCATATCTTCAATGAATGTGGAAAAGGGGATAAATTGTTTGCTGACGAATTATTTCATATATCCTACAGTTTTCCCGGAAAAAGTTCGTAATCGAGAATTCTCATTTTTCGAAATTTTCAATTTTCGTTCACGTTTTATCGATTACCCGGTGATCAAACGAAAACTTACGACTAAAGTTAAAGTTTTCCCGGAAAAAAGTTCGTAATCGAGAATTCTCATTTTTCGAAATTTTCAATTTTCATTCACGTTTTATCGATTACCGGGTGATCCAACGAAAATGTATGACGAAGCTTAAAGTTTTCTTCAGGTCAGTCATAACCAGTACCAATTTTTCATTCTTCAGAAAACTCGATATTTCAAATTTTGTTTATTCTTAACCGCTTCATCCAATTACGAAAGTCTAAAATTGTCTAATAACAGTTTTTTGAATAATCGGATGCATATCTTCAATGTATGTAGTAAAGGAGATAAATTGTTTTCTGACGAAATATGTCCTATATCCTACAGTTTTCCTGGAAAACAGTTCGTAATCGAGAATTCTCATTTTTCGATATTTTCAATTTTCATTCACGTTTTATCGATTACCGGATGATCCAACGAAAATGTATGACGAAGCTTAAAGTTTTCTTCAGGTCAGTCATAACCAGTACCAATTTTTCATTCTTCAGAAAACTCGATATTTCAAATTTTGTTTATTCTTAACCGCTTCATCCAATTACGAAAGTCTAAAATTGTCTAATAACAGTTTTTTGAATAATCGGATGCATATCTTCAATGTATGTAGTAAAGGAGATAAATTGTTTTCTGACGAAATATGTCCTATATCCTACAGTTTTCCTGGAAAACAGTTCGTAATCGAGAATTCTCATTTTTCGATATTTTCAATTTTCGTTCACGTTTTATCGATTACAGGGTGATCCAACGAAAATGTATGACGAAGGTTAAAGTTTTCTTCAGGTCAGTCATAACCAGTACCAATTTTTCATTCTTCAGAAAACTCGATATTTCAAATTTTGTTTATTCTTAACCGCTTCATCCAATTTAGATAGTTTAAAATTGTCTAATAACAGTTTTTTGAATAATCAGATTCATATCTTCAATGAATGTGGAAAAGGGGATAAATTGTTTTCTGACGAAATATTTCATATATCCTACAGTTTTCCCGGAAAAAGTTCGTAATCGAGAATTCTTATTTTTCGAAATTTTCAATTTTCGTTCACGTTTTATCGATTACTGGGTGATCCAACGAAAGTTTATGACTGACGTTAATGTTTACTACAGTTAATCTGAAACAGAAACTGCTTTTAATTTAACTGAGAACTCGATATTTCAAATTTTGTTTATTCTTAACCGCTTCATCCAATTACGAATGTCTAAAATTGACTAATAAAAGTTTTTTGAATAATCAGATTCATATCTTCAATGAATGTGGAAAAAAGGATAAATTGTTTGCTGACGAATTATTTCATATATCCTACAGTTTCCCCGGAAAAAGTTCGTAATCGAGAATTCTCATTTTTCGAAATTTTCAATTTTCGTTCACGTTTTATCGATTACCGGGTGATCAAACGAAAGTTTATGACTGACGTTAATGTTTACTACAGTTAATCTGAAACAGAAACTGCTTCTAATTTATCTGAAAACTCAATATTTCAAATTTTGTTTATTCTTAACCGCTTCATCCAATTACGACAGTTTAAAATTGACTAATAACAGTTTTTTGAATAATCAGATTCATATCTTCAATGAATGTGGAAAAGGGGATAAATTGGTTGCTGACGAATTATTTCATATATCCTACAGTTTTCCCGGAAAAAGTTCGTAATCGAGAATTCTCATTTTTCGAAATTTTCAATTTTCGTTCACGTTTTATCGATTACCGGGTGATCAAACGAAAGTTTATGACTGACGTTAATGTTTACTACAGTTAATCTGAAACAGAAACTGCTTTTAATTTAACTGAAAACTCGATATTTCAAATTTTGTATATTCTTAACCGCTTCATCCAATTTAGATAGTTTAAAATTGTCTAATAACAGTTTTTTGAATAATCAGATTCATATCTTCAATGAATGTGGAAAAGGGGATAAATTGTTTTCTGACGAAATATTTCATATATCCTACAGTTTTCCAGGAAACAGTTCGTAATCGAGAATTATCATTTTTCGAAATTTTTAATTTTAGTTCACGTTTTATTGATTACCCGGTGATCAAACGAAAACTTACGACTGAAGTTAAAGTTTTCCCGGAAAACAGTTTGTAATCGAGAATTCTCATTATTCGAAATTTTCAATTTTCGTTCACGTTAAATCGATAACCCGGTGATCAAACGAAAGTTTATGACTGACGTTAATGTTTACTACAGTTAATCTGAAACAGAAACTGCTTTTAATTTATCTGAAAACTCAATATTTCAAATTTTGTTTATTCTTAACCGCTTCATCCAATTACGACAGTTTAAAATTGACTAATAACAGTTTTTTGAATAATCAGATTCATATCATCAAGGAATGTGGAAAAGGGGATAAATTGTTTGCTGACGAATTATTTCATATATCCTACAGTTTTCCCGGAAAAAGTTCGTAATCGAGAATTCTCATTTTTCGAAATTTTCAATTTTCGTTCACGTTAAATCGATTACCCGGTGATCAAACGAAAGTTTATGACTGACGTTAATGTTTACTACAGTTAATCTGAAACAGAAACTGCTTTTAATTTATCTGAGAACTCAATATTTCAAATTTTGTTTATTCTTAACCGCTTCATCCAATTACGACAGTTTAAAATTGACTAATAACAGTTTTTTGAATAATCAGATTCATATCTTCAATGAATGTGGAAAAGGGGATAAATTGTTTTCTGACGAATTATTTCCTATATCCTACAGTTTTCCCGGAAAAAAGTTCGTAATCCAGAATTCTCATTTTTCGAAATTTTCAATTTTCGTTTACGTTTTATCGATTACCGGTCGATCCAACGAAAATGTATGACGAAGGTTAAAGTTTTCTTCAGGTCAGTCATAACCAGAACCAATTTTTCATTCTTCAGAAAACTCGATATTTCAAATTTTGTTTATTCTTAACCGCTTCATCCAATTACGAAAGTTTAAAATTGTCTAATAACAGTTTTTTGAATAATCGAATGCATATCTTCAATGTATGTAGTAAAGGGGATAAATTGTTTTCTGACGAAATATGTCCTATATCCTACAGTTTTCCTGGAAAACAGTTCGTAATCGAGAATTCTCATTTTTCGAAATTTTCAATTTTCGTTCACGTTAAATCGATTACCCGGTGATCAAACGAAAGTTTATGACTGACGTTAATGTTTACTACAGTTAATCTCAAACAGAAACTGCTTTTAATTTATCTGAAAACTTAATATTTCAAATTTTGTTTATTCTTAACCGCTTCATCCAATTTAGACAGTTTAAAATTGACTAATACCAGTTTTTTGAATAATCAGATTCATATCTTCAATGAATGTGGAAAAGGGGATAAATTGTTTGCTGACGAATTATTTCATATTTTCTACAGTTTTCCCGGAAAAAGTTCGCAATCGAGAATTCTCATTTTTCGAAATTTTCAATTTTCGTTCACGTTAAACCGATAACCCGGTGATCAAACGAAAGTTTATGACTGACGTTAATGTTTACTACAGTTAATCTGAAACAGAAACTGCTTTTAATTTATCTGAAAACTCAATATTTCAAATTTTGTTTATTCTTAACCCCTTCATCCAATTACGACAGTTTAAAATTGACTAATAACAGTTTTTTGAATAATCAGATTCATATCTTCAATGAATGTGGAAATGGGGATAAATTGTTTGCTGACGAATTATTTCATATATCCTACAGTTTCCCCGGAAAAAGTTCGTAATCGAGAATTCTCATTTTTCGAAATTTTCAATTTTCGTTCACGTTTTATCGATTACCAGGTGATCAAACGAAAGTTTATGACTGACGTTAATGTTTACTACAGTTAATCTGAAACAGAAACTGCTTTTAATTTATCTGAAAACTCAATATTTCAAATTTTGTTTATTCTTAACCGCTTCATCCAATTTAGATAGTTTAAAATTGTCTAATAACAGTTTTTTGAATAATCAGATTCATATCTTCAATGAATGTGGAAAAGGGGATAAATTGTTTTCTGACGAAAAATTTCATATATCCTACAGTTTTCCAGGAAACAGTTCGTAATCGAGAATTATCATTTTTCGAAATTTTTAATTTTAGTTCACGTTTTATTGATTACCCGGTGATCAAACGAAAACTTACGACTGAAGTTAAAGTTTTCCCGGAAAACAGTTTGTAATCGAGAATTCTCATTATTCGAAATTTTCAATTTTCGTTCACGTTAAATCGATAACCCGGTGATCAAACGAAAGTTTATGACTGACGTTAATGTTTACTACAGTTAATCTGAAACAGAAACTGCTTTTAATTTATCTGAAAACTCAATATTTCAAATTTTGTTTATTCTTAACCGCTTCATCCAATTACGACAGTTTAAAATTGACTAATAACAGTTTTTTGAATAATCAGATTCATATCATCAAGGAATGTGGAAAAGGGGATAAATTGTTTGCTGACGAATTATTTCATATATCCTACAGTTTTCCCGGAAAAAGTTCGTAATCGAGAATTCTCATTTTTCGAAATTTTCAATTTTCGTTCACGTTAAATCGATAACAAGGTGATCAAACGAAAGTTTATGACTGACGTTAATGTTTACTACAGTTAATCTGAAACAGAAACTGCTTTTAATTTATCTGAGAACTCAATATTTCAAATTTTGTTTATTCTTAACCGCTTCATCCAATTACGAAAGTCTAAAATTGTCTAATAACAGTTTTTTGAATAATCGGATGCATATCTTCAATGTATGTAGTAAAGGAGATAAATTGTTTTCTGACGAAATATGTCCTATATCCTACAGTTTTCCTGGAAAACAGTTCGTAATCGAGAATTCTCATTTTTCGATATTTTTAATTTTCGTTCACGTTTTATCGATTACCCGGTGATCAAACGAAAACTTACGACTGAAGTTAAAGTTTTCCCGGAAAACAGTTTGTAATCGAGAATTCTCATTATTCGAAATTTTCAATTTTCGTTCATGTTAAATCGATAACCCGGTGATCAAACGAAAGTTTATGACTGACGTTAATGTTTACTACAGTTAATCTGAAACAGAAACTGCTTTTAATTTAACTGAAAACTCGATATTTCAAATTTTGTTTATTCTTAACCGCTTCATCCAATTTAGACAGAATAAAATTGTCTAATAACAGTTTTTTGAATAATCAGATGCATATCTGCAATGTATGTAGTAAATGGGATAAATTGTTTTCTGAAGAATTATTTCCTATATCCTACAGTTTTCCCGGAAAAAAGTTCGTAATCGAGAATTCCCATTTTTCGAAATTTACAATTTTCGTTCACGTTTTATCGATTACCCGGTGATCAAACGAAAGTTTATGACTGAGGTTAATGTTTACTACAGTTAATCTGAAACAGAAACTGCTTTTAATTTATCTGAAAACTCAATATTTCAAATTTTGTTTATTCTTAACCGCTTCATCCAATTTAGACATTTTAAAATTGTCTAATAAGAGTTTTTTGAATAATCAGATGCATATCTTCAATGTATGTAGTAAATAGGATAAATTGTTTTCTGACGAATTATTTCCTATATCCTACAGTTTCCCCGGAAAAAGTTCGTAATCGAGAATTCTCATTTTTCGAAATTTTCAATTTTCGTTCACGTTAAATCGATAACCCGGTGATCAAACGAAAGTTTATGACTGACGTTAATGTTTACTACAGTTAATCTGAAACAGAAACTGCTTTTAATTTAACTGAAAACTCGATATTTCAAATTTTGTTTATTCTTAACCGCTTCATGCAATTACGAAAGTTTAAAATTGTCTAATAACAGTTTTTTTAATAAACGAATGCATATCTTCAATGTATGTAGTAAATGGGATAAATTGTTTTCTAAAGAATTATTTCCTATATCCTACAGTTTTCCCGGAAAAAAGTTCGTAATCGAGAATTCTCATTTTTCGAAATTTTCAATTTTCGTTCATGTTAAATCGATAAGCCGGTGATCAAACGAAAGTTTATGACTGACGTTAATGTTTACTACAGTTAATCTGAAACAGAAACTGCTTTTAATTTAACTGAAAACTCGATATTTCAAATTTTGTTTATTCTTAACCGCTTCATCCAATTTAGACAGAATAAAATTGTCTAATAACAGTTTTTTGAATAATCAGATGCATATCTTCAATGTATGTAGTAAATAGGATAAATTGTTTTCTGACGAATTATTTCCTATATCCTACAGTTTCCCCGGAAAAAGTTCGTAATCGAGAATTCTCATTTTTCGAAATTTTCAATTTTCGTTCACGTTAAATCGATAACCCGGTGATCAAACGAAAGTTTATGACTGACGTTAATGTTTACTACAGTTAATCTGAAACAGAAACTGCTTTTAATTTAACTGAAAACTCGATATTTCAAATTTTGTTTATTCTTAACCGCTTCATGCAATTACGAAAGTTTAAAATTGTCTAATAACAGTTTTTTTAATAAACGAATGCATATCTTCAATGTATGTAGTAAATGGGATAAATTGTTTTCTGAAGAATTATTTCCTATATCCTACAGTTTTCCCGGAAAAAAGTTCGTAATCGAGAATTCTCATTTTTCGAAATTTTCAATTTTCGTTCACGTTTTATCGATTACCGGGTGATCAAACGAAAGTTTATGACTGACGTTAATGTTTACTACAGTTAATCTGAAACAGAAACTGCTTTTAATTTAACTGAAAACTCGATATTTCAAATTTTGTTTATTCTTAACCGCTTCATCCAATTACGACAGTTTAAAATTGACTAATAACAGTTTTTTGAATAATCAGATTCATATCTTCAATGAATGTGGAAAAGGGGATAAATTGTTTGCTGACGAAATATTTCATATATCCTACAGTTTTCCCGGAAAAAGTTCGTAATCGAGAATTCTCATTTTTCGAAATTTTCAATTTTCGATCACGTTTTATTGATTACCGGGTGATCCAACGAAAATGTATGACGAAGGTTAAAGTTTTCTTCAGGTCAGTCATAACCAGTACCAATTTTTCATTCTTCAGAAAACTCGATATTTCAAATTTTGTTTATTCTTAACCGCTTCATCCAATTACGAATGTCTAAAATTGACTCATAACAGTTTTTTGAATAAACGAATTCATATCTTCAATGTATGTAGTAAATGGGATAAATTGTTTTCTGAAGAATTATTTCCTATATCCTACAGTTTTCCCGGAAAAAAGTTCGTAATCGAGAATTCCCATTTTTCGAAATTTTCAATTTTCGTACACGTTTTATCGATTAACCAGTGATCAAACGAAAACTTACGACTGAAGTTAAAGTTTTCCCGGAAAACAGTTTGTAATCGAGAATTCTCAATTTTCGAAATTTTCAATTTTCGTTCACGTTTTATCGATTACCCGGTGATCAAACGAATGTTTATGACTGACGTTAATGTTTACTACAGTTAATCTGAAACAGAAACTGCTTTTATTTTGTCTGAAAACTCAATATTTCAAATTTTGTTTATTCTTAACCGCTTCATCCAATTACGACAGTTTAAAATTGTCTATTAACAGTTTTTTGAATAATCAGATACATATCTTCAATGTATGTAGTAAATGGGATAAATTGTTTTCTGACGAATTATTTCTTATATCCTACAGTATTCCCGGAAAACAGTTCGTAATCAATATTTCTCATTTTTCGAAATTTTCAATTTTCGTTCACGTTTTATCGATTACCGGGTGATCCAATGAAAATGTATGACGAAGGTTAGAGTTTTCTTCAGGTCAGTCATAACCAGAACCAATTTTTCATTCTTCAGAAAACTCGATATTTCAAATTTTGTTTATTCTTAACCGCTTCATCCATTTACGACAGTTTAAAATTGTCTAATAACATTTTTTTGAAAAATCAGATTCTTATCTTCAATGTAGATAGTAAAAGAGATAAATTGTTTTCTGACGATTTATTTTCTATATATTACATTTTTCCCGGAAAAAGTTCGAAATCGAGAATTCTCATTTTTCGAAATTTTCAATTTTCGTTCACGTTTTATCGATTACCCGGTGTTCCAACGAAAATTTATGACTGTATTTAAAGTTTTCCCGGAAAACAGTTTGTAATCGAGAATTCTCAATCTTCGAAATTTTCAATTTTCGTTCACGTTTTATCGATTACCGGGTGATCCAATGAAAATGTATGACGAAGGTTAAAGTTTTCTTCAGGTCCGTCATAACCAGAACCAATTTTTCATTCTTCAGAAAACTCGATATTTCAAATTTTGTTTATTCTTAACCGCTTCATCCAATTACGACAGTTTAAAATTGTCTAATAACAGTTTTTTGAATAATCAGATGCATATCTTCAATGTAGATAGTAAAGGGGATAAATTGTTTTCTGATGAATTATTTCCTATATTCGAAAGATTTCCCGGAAAAGAGTTTGTTATCGAGAATTCTCATTTTTCGAACTTTGCAATTTTCGTTCACGTTTTATCGATCACCCGGTGTTCAAAAAAAAATTTTTGACAGTGTATATAGTTTTCTACAGTTAATCTGAACCAAAAAGAGCTTATAATTTATGAGAAAACTTATAATTTCAAATTTTGTTTATTCTTAACCGCTTCATCCAATTACGACAGTTTAAAATTGTCTAATAACAGTTTTTTGAATAATCAGATGCATATCTTCAATCTAGATAGTAAAGGGGATAAATTGTTTCCTGATGAATTATTTCCTATATTCTACAGATTTCCCGGAAAACAGTTTGTTATCGAGAATTCTCATTTTTCGAACTTTTCAATTTTCGTTCACGTTTTATCGATTACCCGGAGGTCCAACGAAAATTTTTGACAAAGTTTATAGTTTTCTATAGTTAATCTCAACCAGAAACAGCTTTTAATTTTTCTGAAAACTTGAAATTTAAAATTTTGATTATTCATAGCCGCTTCATCCAAGTATGACAGTTTAAAATTGTCTAATAACAGTTTTTTGAATAATCAGATGCATATCTTCAATGTAGATAGTAAAGGGGATAAATTGTTTTCTGATGAATTATTTCCTATATTCTAAAGATTTCCCGGAAAAGAGTTTGTTATCGAGAATTCTCATTTTTCGAACTTTGCAATTTTCGTTCACGTTTTATCGATCACCCGGTGATCAAACGAAAACTTACGACTGAAGTTAAAGTTTTCCCGGAAAACAGTTTGTAATCAAGAATTCTCATTTTTCGAAATTTTCAATTTTCGTTCACGTTTTATCGATTACCGGGTGATCCAATGAAAATGTATGACGAAGGTTAGAGTTTTCTTCAGGTCAGTCATAACCAGAACCAATTTTTCATTCTTCAGAAAACTCGATATTTCAAATTTTGTTTATTCATAACCGCTTCATCCAATTACGACAGTTTAAAATTGTCTAATAACATTTTTTTGAAAAATCAGATTCTTATCTTCAATGTAGATAGTAAAAGAGATAAATTGTTTTCTGACGATTTATTTTCTATATATTACATTTTTCCCGGAAAAGTTCGAAATCGAAAATTCTCATTTTTCGAAATTTTCAATTTTCGTTCAAGTTTTATCGATTACCCGGTGTTCCAACGAAAATTTATGACTGTATTTAAAGTTTTCCCGGAAAACAGTTTGTAATCGAGAATTCTCAATCTTCGAAATTTTCAATTTTCGTTCACGTTTTATCGATTACCGGGTGATCCAATGAAAATGTATGACGAAGGTTAAAGTTTTCTTCAGGTCCGTCATAACCAGAACCAATTTTTCATTCTTCAGAAAACTCGATATTTCAAATTTTGTTTATTCTTAACCGCTTCATCCAATTACGACAGTTTAAAATTGTCTAATAACAGTTTTTTGAATAATCAGATGCATATCTTCAATCTAGATAGTAAAGGGGATAAATTGTTTCCTGATGTATTATTTCCTATATTCTACAGATTTCCCGGAAAACAGTTTGTTATCGAGAATTCTCATTTTTCGAACTTTTCAATTTTCGTTCACGTTTTATCGATCACCCGGTGTTCAAACAAAAATTTTTGACAGTGTATATAGTTTTCTACAGTTAATCTGAACCAAAAAGAGCTTATAATTTATGTGAAAACTTATAATTTCAAATTTTGTTTATTCTTAACCGCTTCATCCAATTACGACAGTTTAAAATTGTCTAATAACAGTTTTTTGAATAATCAGATGCATATCTTCAATCTAGATAGTAAAGGGGATAAATTGTTTTCTGATGAATTATTTCCTATATTCTACAGATTTCCCGGAAAACAGTTTGTTATCGAGAATTCTCATTTTTCGAACTTTTCAATTTTCGTTCACGTTTTATCGATCACCCGGTGTTCAAACGAAAATTTTTGACAAAGTTTATAGATTTCTATCGTTAATCTGAACCAGAAAGAGCTTTTGATTTTTCTGAAAACTCGATATTTCAAATATTGAGTATTCATTATCGCTTCATCCAATTACGACAGTTTAAAATTGTCTAATAACAGTTTTTTGAATAATCAGATGCATATCTTCAATCTAGATAGTAAAGGGGATAAATTGTTTTCTGATGAATTATTTCCTATATTCTACAGATTTCCCGGAAAACAGTTTGTTATCGAGAATTCTCATTTTTCGAACTTTTCAATTTTCGTTCACGTTTTATCGATCACACAGTGTTCAAACAAAAATTTTTGACAAAGTTTATAGATTTCTATCATTAATCTGAACCAGAAACAGCTTTTAATTTTTCTGAAAACTTGAAATTTAAAATTTTGATTATTCATAGCCACTTCATCCAAGTATAATCAGATGCATTTCTTCAATGTAGATAGTAAAGGGGATAAATTGTTTTCTGACGAATTAATTCCTATATCCTACATTTTTCCCGGAAAAAATTTCGTAATCGAGAATTCTCATTTTTCGAACTTTGCAATTTTCGTTCACGTTTTATCGATCACCCGGTGTTCAAACAAAAATTTTTGACTGAAGTTAAAGTTTTCCCGGAAAACAGTTTGTAATCGAGAATTCTCAATTTTCGAACTTTTCAATTTTCGTTCATATTTTGTCGATTACCCGGTGGTCCAACGAAAATTTTTGACAAAGTTTATAGTTTTCTATAGTTAATCTCAACCAGAAACAGCTTTTAATTTTTCTGAAAACTTGAAATTTAAAATTTTGATTATTCATAGCCGCTTCATCCAAGTATGACAGTTTAAAATTGTCTAATAACAGTTTTTTGAATAATCAGATGCATATCTTCAATGTAGATAGTAAAGGGGATAAATTGTTTTCTGATGAATTATTTCCTATATTCTAAAGATATCCCGGAAAAGAGTTTGTTATCGAGAATTCTCATTTTTCGAACTTTGCAATTTTCGTTCACGTTTTATCGATCACCCGGTGATCAAACGAAAACTTACGACTGAAGTTAAAGTTTTCCCGGAAAACAGTTTGTAATCAAGAATTCTCATTTTTCGAAATTTTCAATATTCGTTCACGTTTTATCGATTACCGGGTGATCCAATGAAAATGTATGACGAAGGTTAGAGTTTTCTTCAGGTCAGTCATAACCAGAACCAATTTTTCATTCTTCAGAAAACTCGATATTTCAAATTTTGTTTATTCATAACCGCTTCATCCAATTACGACAGTTTAAAATTGTCTAATAACATTTTTTTGAAAAATCAGATTCTTATCTTCAATGTAGATAGTAAAAGAGATAAATTGTTTTCTGACGATTTATTTTCTATATATTACATTTTTCCCGGAAAAAGTTCGAAATCGAGAATTCTCATTTTTCGAAATTTTCAATTTTCGTTCACGTTTTATCGATTACCCGGTGTTCCAACGAAAATTTATGACTGTATTTAAAGTTTTCCCGGAAAACAGTTTGTAATCGAGAATTCTCAATCTTTGAAATTTACAATTTTCTTTCACGTTTTATCGATTACCGGGTGATCCAATGAAAATGTATGACGAAGGTTAAAGTTTTCTTCAGGTCCGTCATAACCAGAACCAATTTTTCATTCTTCAGAAAACTCGATATTTCAAATTTTGTTTATTCTTAACCGCTTCATCCAATTACGACAGTTTAAAATTGTCTAATAACAGTTTTTTGAATAATCAGATGCATATCTTCAATGTAGATAGTAAAGGGGATAAATTGTTTTCTGATGAATTATTTCCTATATTCTAAAGATTTCCCGGAAAAGAGTTTGTTATCGAGAATTCTCATTTTTCGAACTTTGCAATTTTCGTTCACGTTTTATCGATCACCCGGTGTTCAAAAAAAAATTTTTGACAGTGTATATAGTTTTCTACAGTTAATCTGAACCAAAAAGAGCTTATAATTTATGAGAAAACTTATAATTTCAAATTTTGTTTATTCTTAACCGCTTCATCCAATTACGACAGTTTAAAATTGTCTAATAACAGTTTTTTGAATAATCAGATGCATATCTTCAATCTAGATAGTAAAGGGGATAAATTGTTTCCTGATGAATTATTTCCTATATTCTACAGATTTCCCGGAAAACAGTTTGTTATCGAGAATTCTCATTTTTCGAACTTTTCAATTTTCGTTCACGTTTTATCGATTACCCGGTGTTCAAACAAAAATTTTTGACAAAGTTTATAGTTTTCTATAGTTAATCTCAACCAGAAACAGCTTTTAATTTTTCTGAAACTTGAAATTTAAAATTTTGATTATTCATAGCCGCTTCATCCAAGTATGACAGTTTATAATTGTTAAATAACAGTTTTTTGTTAAGTGAGATGCATATCTTCAATGTATATAGTTAAGGGGATAAATTGTTTTCTGATGAATTATTTCCTATATTCTACAGATTTCCCGGAAAAAATTTCGTAATCGAGAATTCTCATTTTTTGAACTTTGCAATTTTCGTTCACGTTTTATCGATCACCCGGTGTTCAAACAAAAATTTTTGACTGAAGTTAAAGTTTTCCCGGAAAACAGTTTGTAATCGAGAATTCTCAATTTTCGAACTTTTCAATTTTCGTTCATATTTTGTCGATTACCCGGTGATCCAACGAAAATTTTTGACAAAGTTTATAGTTTTCTATAGTTAATCTCAACCAGAAACAGCTTTTAATTTTTCTGAAAACTTGAAATTTAAAATTTTGATTATTCATAGCCACTTCATCCAAGTATGACAGTTTATAATTGTTAAATAACAGTTTTTTGTTAAGTGAGATGCATATCTTCAATGTATATAGTTAAGGGGATAAATTGTTTTCTGATGAATTATTTCCTATATTCTACTGATTTCCCGGAAAACAGTTAGTTATCGAGAATTTTCATTTTTCGAACTTTTCAATTTTCGTTCACGTTTTATCGATCACCCGGTGTTCAAACAAAAATTTTTGACAAAGTTTATAGATTTCTATCATTAATCTGAACCAGTAACAGCTTTTAATTTTTCTGAAAACTTGAAATTTAAAATTTTGATTATTCTTAGCCGCTTCATCCAATTACGACAGTTTAAAATTGTCTAATAACAGTTTTTTGAATAATCAGATGCATATCTTCAATGTAGATAGTAAAGGGGATAAATTGTTTTCTGATGAATTATTTCCTATATTCTACAGATTTCCCGGAAAACAGTTAGTTATCGAGAATTCTCATTTTTCGAACTTTTCAATTTTCGTTCACGTTTTATCGATCATCCAGTGTTCAAACAAAAATTTTTGACAAAGTTTATAAATTTCTATAGTTAATCTCAACCAGAAACAGCTTTTAATTTTTTTGAAAACTTGAAATTTAAAATTTTGATTATTCATAGCCACTTCATCCAAGTATAATCAGATGCATTTCTTCAATGTAGATAGTAAAGGGGATAAATTGTTTTCTGACGAATTAATTCCTATATCCTACATTTTTCCCGGAAAAAATTTCGTAATCGAGAATTCTCAATTTTCGAACTTTGCAATTTTCGTTCACGTTTTATCGATCACCCGGTGTTCAAACAAAAATTTTTGACTGAAGTTAAAGTTTTCCCGGAAAACAGTTTGTAATCGAGAATTCTCAATTTTCGAACTTTTCAATTTTCGTTCATATTTTGTCGATTACCCGGTGGTCCAACGAAAATTTTTGACAAAGTTTATAGTTTTCTATAGTTAATCTCAACCAGAAACAGCTTTTAATTTTTCTGAAAACTTGAAATTTAAAATTTTGATTATTCATAGCCGCTTCATCCAAGTATGACAGTTTAAAATTGTCTAATAACAGTTTTTTGAATAATCAGATGCATATCTTCAATCTAGATAGTAAAGGGGATAAATTGTTTCCTGATGAATTATTTCCTATATTCTACAGATTTCCCGGAAAACAGTTTGTTATCGAGAATTCTCATTTTTCGAAATTTTCAATTTTCGTTCACGTTTTATCGATTACCCGGTGTTCCAACGAAAATTTATGACTGTATTTAAAGTTTTCCCGGAAAACAGTTTGTAATCGAGAATTCTCAATCTTTGAAATTTTCAATTTTCTTTCACGTTTTATCGATTACCGGGTGATCCAATGAAAATGTATGACGAAGGTTAAAGTTTTCTTCAGGTCAGTCATAACCAGAACCAATTTTTCATTCTTCAGAAAACTCGATATTTCAAATTTTGTTTATTCTTAACCGCTTCATCCAATTACGACAGTTTAAAATTGTCTAATAACAGTTTTTTGAATAATCAGATGCATATCTTCAATGTAGATAGTAAAGGGGATAAATTGTTTTCTGATGAATTATTTCCTATATTCTAAAGATTTCCCGGAAAAGAGTTTGTTATCGAGAATTCTCATTTTTCGAACTTTGCAATTTTCGTTCACGTTTTATCGATCACCCGGTGTTCAAAAAAAAATTTTTGACAGTGTATATAGTTTTCTACAGTTAATCTGAACCAAAAAGAGCTTATAATTTATGAGAAAACTTATAATTTCAAATTTTGTTTATTCTTAACCGCTTCATCCAATTACGACAGTTTAAAATTGTCTAATAACAGTTTTTTGAATAATCAGATGCATATCTTCAATCTAGATAGTAAAGGGGATAAATTGTTTCCTGATGAATTATTTCCTATATTCTACAGATTTCCCGGAAAACAGTTAGTTATCGAGAATTCTCATTTTTCGAACTTTTCAATTTTCGTTCACGTTTTATCGATCACCCAGTGTTCAAACAAAAATTTTTGACAAAGTTTATAAATTTCTATAGTTAATCTCAACCAGAAACAGCTTTTAATTTTTTTGAAAACTTGAAATTTAAAATTTTGATTATTCATAGCCACTTCATCCAAGTATAATCAGATGCATTTCTTCAATGTAGATAGTAAAGGGGATAAATTGTTTTCTGACGAATTAATTCCTATATCCTACATTTTTCCCGGAAAAAATTTCGTAATCGAGAATTCTCATTTTTCGAACTTTGCAATTTTCGTTCACGTTTTATCGATCACCCGGTGTTCAAACAAAAATTTTTGACTGAAGTTAAAGTTTTCCCGGAAAACAGTTTGTAATCGAGAATTCTCAATTTTCGAACTTTTCAATTTTCGTTCATATTTTGTCGATTACCCGGTGGTCCAACGAAAATTTTTGACAAAGTTTATAGTTTTCTATAGTTAATCTCAACCAGAAACAGCTTTTAATTTTTCTGAAAACTTGAAATTTAAAATTTTGATTATTCATAGCCGCTTCATCCAAGTATGACAGTTTAAAATTGTCTAATAACAGTTTTTTGAATAATCAGATGCATATCTTCAATGTAGATAGTAAAGGGGATAAATTGTTTTCTGATGAATTATTTCCTATATTCTAAAGATTTCCCGGAAAAGAGTTTGTTATCGAGAATTCTCATTTTTCGAACTTTGCAATTTTCGTTCACGTTTTATCGATCACCCGGTGATCAAACGAAAACTTACGACTGAAGTTAAAGTTTTCCCGGAAAACAGTTTGTAATCAAGAATTCTCATTTTTCGAAATTTTCAATTTTCGTTCACGTTTTATCGATTACCGGGTGATCCAATGAAAATGTATGACGAAGGTTAGAGTTTTCTTCAGGTCAGTCATAACCAGAACCAATTTTTCATTCTTCAGAAAACTCGATATTTCAAATTTTGTTTATTCATAACCGCTTCATCCAATTACGACAGTTTAAAATTGTCTAATAACATTTTTTTGAAAAATCAGATTCTTATCTTCAATGTAGATAGTAAAAGAGATAAATTGTTTTCTGACGATTTATTTTCTATATATTACATTTTTCCCGGAAAAAGTTCGAAATCGAGAATTCTCATTTTTCGAAATTTTCAATTTTCGTTCACGTTTTATCGATTACCCGGTGTTCCAACGAAAATTTATGACTGTATTTAAAGTTTTCCCGGAAAACAGTTTGTAATCGAGAATTCTCAATCTTCGAAATTTTCAATTTTCGTTCACGTTTTATCGATTACCGGGTGATCCAATGAAAATGTATGACGAAGGTTAAAGTTTTCTTCAGGTCAGTCATAACCAGAACCAATTTTTCATTCTTCAGAAAACTCGATATTTCAAATTTTGTTTATTCATAACCGCTTCATCCAATTACGACAGTTTAAAATTGTCTAATAACATTTTTTTGAAAAATCAGATTCTTATCTTCAATGTAGATAGTAAAAGAGATAAATTGTTTTCTGACGATTTATTTTCTATATATTACATTTTTCCCGGAAAAAGTTCGAAATCGAGAATTCTCATTTTTCGAAATTTTCAATTTTCGTTCACGTTTTATCGATTACCCGGTGTTCCAACGAAAATTTATGACTGTATTTAAAGTTTTCCCGGAAAACAGTTTGTAATCGAGAATTCTCAATCTTCGAAATTTTCAATTTTCGTTCACGTTTTATCGATTACCGGGTGATCCAATGAAAATGTATGACGAAGGTTAAAGTTTTCTTCAGGTCCGTCATAACCAGAACCAATTTTTCATTCTTCAGAAAACTCGATATTTCAAATTTTGTTTATTCTTAACCGCTTCATCCAATTACGACAGTTTAAAATTGTCTAATAACAGTTTTTTGAATAATCAGATGCATATCTTCAATGTAGATAGTAAAGGGGATAAATTGTTTTCTGATGAATTATTTCCTATATTCTAAAGATTTCCCGGAAAAGAGTTTGTTATCGAGAATTCTCATTTTTCGAACTTTTCAATTTTCGTTCACGTTTTATCGATCACCCGGTGTTCAAACAAAAATTTTTGACAAAGCTTTATAGATTTCTATCATTAATCTGAACCAGCAACAGCTTTTTATTTTTCTGAAAACTTGAAATTTAAAATTTTGATTATTCTTAGCCCCTTCATCCAATTACGACAGTTTAAAATTGTCTAATAACAGTTTTTTGAATAATCAGATGCATATCTTCAATGTAGATAGTAAAGGGGATAAATTGTTTTCTGATGAATTATTTCCTATATTCTACAGATTTCCCGGAAAACAGTTAGTTATCGAGAATTCTCATTTTTCGAACTTTTCAATTTTCGTTCACGTTTTATCGATCACCCAGTGTTCAAACAAAAATTTTTGACAAAGTTTATAAATTTCTATAGTTAATCTCAACCAGAAACAGCTTTTAATTTTTTTGAAAACTTGAAATTTAAAATTTTGATAATTCATAGCCACTTCATCCAAGTATAATCAGATGCATTTCTTCAATGTAGATAGTAAAGGGGATAAATTGTTTTCTGACGAATTAATTCCTATATCCTACATTTTTCCCGGAAAAAATTTCGTAATCGAGAATTCTCATTTTTCGAACTTTGCAATTTTCGTTCACGTTTTATCGATCACCCGGTGTTCAAACAAAAATTTTTGACTGAAGTTAAAGTTTTCCCGGAAAACAGTTTGTAATCGAGAATTCTCAATTTTCGAACTTTTCAATTTTCGTTCATATTTTGTCGATTACCCGGTGGTCCAACGAAAATTTTTGACAAAGTTTATAGTTTTCTATAGTTAATCTCAACCAGAAACAGCTTTTAATTTTTCTGAAAACTTGAAATTTAAAATTTTGATTATTCATAGCCGCTTCATCCAAGTATGACAGTTTAAAATTGTCTAATAACAGTTTTTTGAATAATCAGATGCATATCTTCAATGTAGATAGTAAAGGGGATAAATTGTTTTCTGATGAATTATTTCCTATATTCTAAAGATTTCCCGGAAAAGAGTTTGTTATCGAGAATTCTCATTTTTCGAACTTTGCAATTTTCGTTCACGTTTTATCGATCACCCGGTGATCAAACGAAAACTTACGACTGAAGTTAAAGTTTTCCCGGAAAACAGTTTGTAATCAAGAATTCTCATTTTTCGAAATTTTCAATTTTCGTTCACGTTTTATCGATTACCGGGTGATCCAATGAAAATGTATGACGAAGGTTAGAGTTTTCTTCAGGTCAGTCATAACCAGAACCAATTTTTCATTCTTCAGAAAACTCGATATTTCAAATTTTGTTTATTCATAACCGCTTCATCCAATTACGACAGTTTAAAATTGTCTAATAACATTTTTTTGAAAAATCAGATTCTTATCTTCAATGTAGATAGTAAAAGAGATAAATTGTTTTCTGACGATTTATTTTCTATATATTACATTTTTCCCGGAAAAAGTTCGAAATCGAGAATTCTCATTTTTCGAAATTTTCAATTTTCGTTCACGTTTTATCGATTACCCGGTGTTCCAACGAAAATTTATGACTGTATTTAAAGTTTTCCCGGAAAACAGTTTGTAATCGAGAATTCTCAATCTTCGAAATTTTCAATTTTCGTTCACGTTTTATCGATTACCGGGTGATCCAATGAAAATGTATGACGAAGGTTAAAGTTTTCTTCAGGTCAGTCATAACCAGAACCAATTTTTCATTCTTCAGAAAACTCGATATTTCAAATTTTGTTTATTCATAACCGCTTCATCCAATTACGACAGTTTAAAATTGTCTAATAACATTTTTTTGAAAAATCAGATTCTTATCTTCAATGTAGATAGTAAAAGAGATAAATTGTTTTCTGACGATTTATTTTCTATATATTACATTTTTCCCGGAAAAAGTTCGAAATCGAGAATTCTCATTTTTCGAAATTTTCAATTTTCGTTCACGTTTTATCGATTACCCGGTGTTCCAACGAAAATTTATGACTGTATTTAAAGTTTTCCCGGAAAACAGTTTGTAATCGAGAATTCTCAATCTTCGAAATTTT
The DNA here is from genome assembly GCA_036289425.1 of Rhopalosiphum nymphaeae. Taxonomy (NCBI): domain Eukaryota; kingdom Metazoa; phylum Arthropoda; class Insecta; order Hemiptera; family Aphididae; genus Rhopalosiphum; species Rhopalosiphum nymphaeae. The sequence continues at coordinate 7,077,363 of JAZAQC010000007.1, read as the reverse complement.
CAATTTTCGTTCACGTTTTATCGATTACCGGGTGATCCAATGAAAATGTATGACGAAGGTTAAAGTTTTCTTCAGGTCCGTCATAACCAGAACCAATTTTTCATTCTTCAGAAAACTCGATATTTCAAATTTTGTTTATTCTTAACCGCTTCATCCAATTACGACAGTTTAAAATTGTCTAATAACAGTTTTTTGAATAATCAGATGCATATCTTCAATGTAGATAGTAAAGGGGATAAATTGTTTTCTGATGAATTATTTCCTATATTCTAAAGATTTCCCGGAAAAGAGTTTGTTATCGAGAATTCTCATTTTTCGAACTTTGCAATTTTCGTTCACGTTTTATCGATCACCCGGTGTTCAAAAAAAAATTTTTGACAGTGTATATAGTTTTCTACAGTTAATCTGAACCAAAAAGAGCTTATAATTTATGAGAAAACTTATAATTTCAAATTTTGTTTATTCTTAACCGCCTCATCCAATTACGACAGTTTAAAATTGACTAATAACAGTTTTTTGAATAATCAGATTCATATCATCAAGGAATGTGGAAAAGGGGATAAATTGTTTGCTGACGAATTATTTCATATATCCTACAGTTTTCCCGGAAAAAGTTCGTAATCGAGAATTCTCATTTTTCGAAATTTTCAATTTTCGTTCACGTTAAATCGATAACAAGGTGATCAAACGAAAGTTTATGACTGACGTTAATGTTTACTACAGTTAATCTGAAACAGAAACTGCTTTTAATTTATCTGAGAACTCAATATTTCAAATTTTGTTTATTCTTAACCGCTTCATCCAATTACGACAGTTTAAAATTGACTAATAACAGTTTTTTGAATAATCAGATTCATATCTTCAATGAATGTGGAAAAGGGGATAAATTGTTTGCTGACGAATTATTTCATATATCCTACAGTTTTCCCGGAAAAGAGTTTGTTATCGAGAATTCTCATTTTTCGAACTTTGCAATTTTCGTTCACGTTTTATCGATCACCCGGTGTTCAAAAAAAAATTTTTGACAGTGTATATAGTTTTCTACAGTTAATCTGAACCAAAAAGAGCTTATAATTTATGAGAAAACTTATAATTTCAAATTTTGTTTATTCTTAACCGCTTCATCCAATTACGACAGTTTAAAATTGTCTAATAACAGTTTTTTGAATAATCAGATGCATATCTTCAATCTAGATAGTAAAGGGGATAAATTGTTTCCTGATGAATTATTTCCTATATTCTACAGATTTCCCGGAAAACAGTTTGTTATCGAGAATTCTCATTTTTCGAACTTTTCAATTTTCGTTCACGTTTTATCGATTACCCGGTGTTCAAACAAAAATTTTTGACAAAGTTTATAGTTTTCTATAGTTAATCTCAACCAGAAACAGCTTTTAATTTTTCTGAAACTTGAAATTTAAAATTTTGATTATTCATAGCCGCTTCATCCAAGTATGACAGTTTATAATTGTTAAATAACAGTTTTTTGTTAAGTGAGATGCATATCTTCAATGTATATAGTTAAGGGGATAAATTGTTTTCTGATGAATTATTTCCTATATTCTACAGATTTCCCGGAAAAAATTTCGTAATCGAGAATTCTCATTTTTTGAACTTTGCAATTTTCGTTCACGTTTTATCGATCACCCGGTGTTCAAACAAAAATTTTTGACTGAAGTTAAAGTTTTCCCGGAAAACAGTTTGTAATCGAGAATTCTCAATTTTCGAACTTTTCAATTTTCGTTCATATTTTGTCGATTACCCGGTGATCCAACGAAAATTTTTGACAAAGTTTATAGTTTTCTATAGTTAATCTCAACCAGAAACAGCTTTTAATTTTTCTGAAAACTTGAAATTTAAAATTTTGATTATTCATAGCCACTTCATCCAAGTATGACAGTTTATAATTGTTAAATAACAGTTTTTTGTTAAGTGAGATGCATATCTTCAATGTATATAGTTAAGGGGATAAATTGTTTTCTGATGAATTATTTCCTATATTCTACAGATTTCCCGGAAAACAGTTAGTTATCGAGAATTTTCATTTTTCGAACTTTTCAATTTTCGTTCACGTTTTATCGATCACCCGGTGTTCAAACAAAAATTTTTGACAAAGATTATAGATTTCTATCATTAATCTGAACCAGCAACAGCTTTTAATTTTTCTGAAAACTTGAAATTTAAAATTTTGATTATTCATAGCCGCTTCATCCAATTACGACAGTTTAAAATTGTCTAATAACAGTTTTTTGAATAATCAGATGCATATCTTCAATCTAGATAGTAAAGGGGATAAATTGTTTTCTGATGAATTATTTCCTATATTCTACAGATTTCCCGGAAAACAGTTTGTTATCGAGAATTCTCATTTTTCGAACTTTTCAATTTTCGTTCACGTTTTATCGATCACACAGTGTTCAAACAAAAATTTTTGACAAAGTTTATAGATTTCTATCATTAATCTGAACCAGAAACAGCTTTTAATTTTTCTGAAAACTTGAAATTTAAAATTTTGATTATTCATAGCCACTTCATCCAAGTATAATCAGATGCATTTCTTCAATGTAGATAGTAAAGGGGATAAATTGTTTTCTGACGAATTAATTCCTATATCCTACATTTTTCCCGGAAAAAATTTCGTAATCGAGAATTCTCATTTTTCGAACTTTGCAATTTTCGTTCACGTTTTATCGATCACCCGGTGTTCAAACAAAAATATTTGACTGAAGTTAAAGTTTTCCCGGAAAACAGTTTGTAATCGAGAATTCTCAATTTTCGAACTTTTCAATTTTCGTTCATATTTTGTCGATTACCCGGTGGTCCAACGAAAATTTTTGACAAAGTTTATAGTTTTCTATAGTTAATCTCAACCAGAAACAGCTTTTAATTTTTCTGAAAACTTGAAATTTAAAATTTTGATTATTCATAGCCACTTCATCCAAGTATGACAGTTTATAATTGTTTAATAACAGTTTTTTGTTAAGTGAGATGCATATCTTCAATGTATATAGTTAAGGGGATAAATTGTTTTCTGATGAATTATTTCCTATATTCTACAGATTTCCCGGAAAACAGTTAGTTATCGAGAATTTTCATTTTTCGAACTTTTCAATTTTCGTTCACGTTTTATCGATCACCCGGTGTTCAAACAAAAATTTATGACTGAAGTTAAAGTTTTCCCGGAAAACAGTTTGTAATCGAGAATTCTCAATTTTCGAAATTTTCAATTTTCGTTCATGTTTTATCGATTACCCGTTGTTCAAACAAAAATTTTAGACAGAGTTTATAGTTTTCTATAGTTAATCTCAACCAGAAACAGCTTTTAATTTTTCTGAAAACTTGAAATTTAAAATTTTGATTATTCATAGCCACTTCATCCAAGTATGACAGTTTATAATTGTTTAATAACAGTTTTTTGTTAAGTGAGATGCATATCTTCAATGTATATAGTTAAGGGGATAAATTGTTTTCTGATGAATTATTTCCTATATTCTACAGATTTCCCGGAAAACAGTTAGTTATCGAGAATTTTCATTTTTCGAACTTTTCAATTTTCGTTCACGTTTTATCGATCACCCGGTGTTCAAACAAAAATTTTTGACAAAGCTTTATAGATTTCTATCATTAATCTGAACCAGCAACAGCTTTTTATTTTTCTGAAAACTTGAAATTTAAAATTTTGATTATTCTTAGCCCCTTCATCCAATTACGACAGTTTAAAATTGTCTAATAACAGTTTTTTGAATAATCAGATGCATATCTTCAATGTAGATAGTAAAGGGGATAAATTGTTTCCTGATGAATTATTTCCTATATTCTACAGATTTCCCGGAAAACAGTTTGTTATCGAGAATTCTCATTTTTCGAACTTTTCTATTTTCGTTCACGTTTTATCGATTACCCGGTGTTCAAACAAAAATTTTTGACAAAGTTTATAGTTTTCTATAGTTAATCTCAACCAGAAACAGCTTTTAATTTTTCTGAAAACTTGAAATTTAAAATTTTGATTATTCATAGCCGCTTCATCCAAGTATGACAGTTTATAATTGTTAAATAACCGTTTTTTGTTAAGTGAGATGCATTTCTTCAATGTAGATAGTAAAGGGGATAAATTGTTTTCTGACGAATTAATTCCTATATCCTACATTTTTCACGGAAAAAATTTCGTAATCGAGAATTCTCATTTTTCGAACTTTGCAATTTTCGTTCACGTTTTATCGATCACCCGGTGTTCAAACAAAAATTTTTGACTGAAGTTAAAGTTTTCCCGGAAAACAGTTTGTAATCGAGAATTCTCAATTTTCGAACTTTTCAATTTTCGTTCATATTTTGTCGATTACCCGGTGGTCCAACGAAAATTTTTGACAAAGTTTATAGTTTTCTATAGTTAATCTCAACCAGAAACAGCTTTTAATTTTTCTGAAAACTTGATATTTAAAATTTTGATTATTCATAGCCGCTTCATCCAAGTATGACAGTTTATAATTGTTAAATAACAGTTTTTTGTTAAGTGAGATGCATATCTTCAATGTATATAGTTAAGGGGATAAATTGTTTTCTGATGAATTATTTCCTATATTCTACAGATTTCCCGGAAAACAGTTAGTTATCGAGAATTTTCATTTTTCGAACTTTTCAATTTTCGTTCACGTTTTATCGATCACCCGGTGTTCAAACAAAAATTTTTGACAAAGCTTTATAGATTTCTATCATTAATCTGAACCAGCAACAGCTTTTTATTTTTCTGAAAACTTGAAATTTAAAATTTTGATTATTCTTAGCCCCTTCATCCAATTACGACAGTTTAAAATTGTCTAATAACAGTTTTTTGAATAATCAGATGCATATCTTCAATGTAGATAGTAAAGGGGATAAATTGTTTCCTGATGAATTATTTCCTATATTCTACAGATTTCCCGGAAAACAGTTTGTTATCGAGAATTCTCATTTTTCGAACTTTTCTATTTTCGTTCACGTTTTATCGATTACCCGGTGTTCAAACAAAAATTTTTGACAAAGTTTATAGTTTTCTATAGTTAATCTCAACCAGAAACAGCTTTTAATTTTTCTGAAAACTTGAAATTTAAAATTTTGATTATTCATAGCCGCTTCATCCAAGTATGACAGTTTATAATTGTTAAATAACCGTTTTTTGTTAAGTGAGATGCATTTCTTCAATGTAGATAGTAAAGGGGATAAATTGTTTTCTGACGAATTAATTCCTATATCCTACATTTTTCACGGAAAAAATTTCGTAATCGAGAATTCTCATTTTTCGAACTTTGCAATTTTCGTTCACGTTTTATCGATCACCCGGTGTTCAAACAAAAATTTTTGACTGAAGTTAAAGTTTTCCCGGAAAACAGTTTGTAATCGAGAATTCTCAATTTTCGAACTTTTCAATTTTCGTTCATATTTTGTCGATTACCCGGTGGTCCAACGAAAATTTTTGACAAAGTTTATAGTTTTCTATAGTTAATCTCAACCAGAAACAGCTTTTAATTTTTCTGAAAACTTGATATTTAAAATTTTGATTATTCATAGCCGCTTCATCCAAGTATGACAGTTTATAATTGTTAAATAACAGTTTTTTGTTAAGTGAGATGCATATCTTCAATGTATATAGTTAAGGGGATAAATTGTTTTCTGATGAATTATTTTCTATATATTACATTTTTCCCGGAAAAAGTTCGAAATCGAGAATTCTCATTTTTCGAAATTTTCAATTTTCGTTCACGTTTTATCGATCACCCGGTGTTCAAACAAAAATTTTTGACTGAAGTTAAAGTTTTCCCGGAAAACAGTTAGTTATCGAGAATTTTCATTTTTCGAACTTTTCAATTTTCGTTCACGTTTTATCGATCACCCGGTGTTCAAACAAAAATTTTTGACAAAGATTATAGATTTCTATCATTAATCTGAACCAGTAACAGCTTTTAATTTTTCTGAAAACTTGAAATTTAAAATTTTGATTATTCATAGCCGCTTCATCCAATTACGACAGTTTAAAATTGTCTAATAACAGTTTTTTGAATAATCAGATTCTTATCTTCAATCTAGATAGTAAAGGGGATAAATTGTTTTCTGACGATTTATTTTCTATATATTACATTTTTCCCGGAAAAAGTTCGAAATCGAGAATTCTCATTTTTCGAAATTTTCAATTTTCGTTCACGTTTTATCGATTACCCGGTGTTCCAACGAAAATTTATGACTGTATTTAAAGTTTTCCCGGAAAACAGTTTGTAATCGAGAATTCTCAATCTTCGAAATTTTCAATTTTCGTTCACGTTTTATCGATTACCGGGTGATCCAATGAAAATGTATGACGAAGGTTAAAGTTTTCTTCAGGTCCGTCATAACCAGAACCAATTTTTCATTCTTCAGAAAACTCGATATTTCAAATTTTGTTTATTCTTAACCGCTTCATCCAATTACGACAGTTTAAAATTGTCTAATAACAGTTTTTTGAATAATCAGATGCATATCTTCAATGTAGATAGTAAAGGGGATAAATTGTTTTCTGATGAATTATTTCCTATATTCTACAGATTTCCCGGAAAACAGTTAGTTATCGAGAATTCTCATTTTTCGAACTTTTCAATTTTCGTTCACGTTTTATCGATCACCCAGTGTTCAAACAAAAATTTTTGACAAAGTTTATAAATTTCTATAGTTAATCTCAACCAGAAACAGCTTTTAATTTTTTTGAAAACTTGAAATTTAAAATTTTGATTATTCATAGCCACTTCATCCAAGTATAATCAGATGCATTTCTTCAATGTAGATAGTAAAGGGGATAAATTGTTTTCTGACGAATTAATTCCTATATCCTACATTTTTCCCGGAAAAAATTTCGTAATCGAGAATTCTCATTTTTCGAACTTTGCAATTTTCGTTCACGTTTTATCGATCACCCGGTGTTCAAACAAAAATTTTTGACTGAAGTTAAAGTTTTCCCGGAAAACAGTTTGTAATCGAGAATTCTCAATTTTCGAACTTTTCAATTTTCGTTCATATTTTGTCGATTACCCGGTGGTCCAACGAAAATTTTTGACAAAGTTTATAGTTTTCTATAGTTAATCTCAACCAGAAACAGCTTTTAATTTTTCTGAAAACTTGAAATTTAAAATTTTGATTATTCATAGCCGCTTCATCCAAGTATGACAGTTTAAAATTGTCTAATAACAGTTTTTTGAATAATCAGATGCATATCTTCAATGTAGATAGTAAAGGGGATAAATTGTTTTCTGATGAATTATTTCCTATATTCTAAAGATTTCCCGGAAAAGAGTTTGTTATCGAGAATTCTCATTTTTCGAACTTTGCAATTTTCGTTCACGTTTTATCGATCACCCGGTGATCAAACGAAAACTTACGACTGAAGTTAAAGTTTTCCCGGAAAACAGTTTGTAATCAAGAATTCTCATTTTTCGAAATTTTCAATTTTCGTTCACGTTTTATCGATTACCGGGTGATCCAATGAAAATGTATGACGAAGGTTAGAGTTTTCTTCAGGTCAGTCATAACCAGAACCAATTTTTCATTCTTCAGAAAACTCGATATTTCAAATTTTGTTTATTCATAACCGCTTCATCCAATTACGACAGTTTAAAATTGTCTAATAACATTTTTTTGAAAAATCAGATTCTTATCTTCAATGTAGATAGTAAAAGAGATAAATTGTTTTCTGACGATTTATTTTCTATATATTACATTTTTCCCGGAAAAAGTTCGAAATCGAGAATTCTCATTTTTCGAAATTTTCAATTTTCGTTCACGTTTTATCGATTACCCGGTGTTCCAACGAAAATTTATGACTGTATTTAAAGTTTTCCCGGAAAACAGTTTGTAATCGAGAATTCTCAATCTTCGAAATTTTCAATTTTCGTTCACGTTTTATCGATTACCGGGTGATCCAATGAAAATGTATGACGAAGGTTAAAGTTTTCTTCAGGTCAGTCATAACCAGAACCAATTTTTCATTCTTCAGAAAACTCGATATTTCAAATTTTGTTTATTCATAACCGCTTCATCCAATTACGACAGTTTAAAATTGTCTAATAACATTTTTTTGAAAAATCAGATTCTTATCTTCAATGTAGATAGTAAAAGAGATAAATTGTTTTCTGACGATTTATTTTCTATATATTACATTTTTCCCGGAAAAAGTTCGAAATCGAGAATTCTCATTTTTCGAAATTTTCAATTTTCGTTCACGTTTTATCGATTACCCGGTGTTCCAACGAAAATTTATGACTGTATTTAAAGTTTTCCCGGAAAACAGTTTGTAATCGAGAATTCTCAATCTTCGAAATTTTCAATTTTCGTTCACGTTTTATCGATTACCGGGTGATCCAATGAAAATGTATGACGAAGGTTAAAGTTTTCTTCAGGTCCGTCATAACCAGAACCAATTTTTCATTCTTCAGAAAACTCGATATTTCAAATTTTGTTTATTCTTAACCGCTTCATCCAATTACGACAGTTTAAAATTGTCTAATAACAGTTTTTTGAATAATCAGATGCATATCTTCAATGTAGATAGTAAAGGGGATAAATTGTTTTCTGATGAATTATTTCCTATATTCTAAAGATTTCCCGGAAAAGAGTTTGTTATCGAGAATTCTCATTTTTCGAACTTTTCAATTTTCGTTCACGTTTTATCGATCACCCGGTGTTCAAACAAAAATTTTTGACAAAGCTTTATAGATTTCTATCATTAATCTGAACCAGCAACAGCTTTTTATTTTTCTGAAAACTTGAAATTTAAAATTTTGATTATTCTTAGCCCCTTCATCCAATTACGACAGTTTAAAATTGTCTAATAACAGTTTTTTGAATAATCAGATGCATATCTTCAATGTAGATAGTAAAGGGGATAAATTGTTTTCTGATGAATTATTTCCTATATTCTACAGATTTCCCGGAAAACAGTTAGTTATCGAGAATTCTCATTTTTCGAACTTTTCAATTTTCGTTCACGTTTTATCGATCACCCAGTGTTCAAACAAAAATTTTTGACAAAGTTTATAAATTTCTATAGTTAATCTCAACCAGAAACAGCTTTTAATTTTTTTGAAAACTTGAAATTTAAAATTTTGATTATTCATAGCCACTTCATCCAAGTATAATCAGATGCATTTCTTCAATGTAGATAGTAAAGGGGATAAATTGTTTTCTGACGAATTAATTCCTATATCCTACATTTTTCCCGGAAAAAATTTCGTAATCGAGAATTCTCATTTTTCGAACTTTGCAATTTTCGTTCACGTTTTATCGATCACCCGGTGTTCAAACAAAAATTTTTGACTGAAGTTAAAGTTTTCCCGGAAAACAGTTTGTAATCGAGAATTCTCAATTTTCGAACTTTTCAATTTTCGTTCATATTTTGTCGATTACCCGGTGGTCCAACGAAAATTTTTGACAAAGTTTATAGTTTTCTATAGTTAATCTCAACCAGAAACAGCTTTTAATTTTTCTGAAAACTTGAAATTTAAAATTTTGATTATTCATAGCCGCTTCATCCAAGTATGACAGTTTAAAATTGTCTAATAACAGTTTTTTGAATAATCAGATGCATATCTTCAATGTAGATAGTAAAGGGGATAAATTGTTTTCTGATGAATTATTTCCTATATTCTAAAGATTTCCCGGAAAAGAGTTTGTTATCGAGAATTCTCATTTTTCGAACTTTGCAATTTTCGTTCACGTTTTATCGATCACCCGGTGATCAAACGAAAACTTACGACTGAAGTTAAAGTTTTCCCGGAAAACAGTTTGTAATCAAGAATTCTCATTTTTCGAAATTTTCAATTTTCGTTCACGTTTTATCGATTACCGGGTGATCCAATGAAAATGTATGACGAAGGTTAGAGTTTTCTTCAGGTCAGTCATAACCAGAACCAATTTTTCATTCTTCAGAAAACTCGATATTTCAAATTTTGTTTATTCATAACCGCTTCATCCAATTACGACAGTTTAAAATTGTCTAATAACATTTTTTTGAAAAATCAGATTCTTATCTTCAATGTAGATAGTAAAAGAGATAAATTGTTTTCTGACGATTTATTTTCTATATATTACATTTTTCCCGGAAAAAGTTCGAAATCGAGAATTCTCATTTTTCGAAATTTTCAATTTTCGTTCACGTTTTATCGATTACCCGGTGTTCCAACGAAAATTTATGACTGTATTTAAAGTTTTCCCGGAAAACAGTTTGTAATCGAGAATTCTCAATCTTCGAAATTTTCAATTTTCGTTCACGTTTTATCGATTACCGGGTGATCCAATGAAAATGTATGACGAAGGTTAAAGTTTTCTTCAGGTCAGTCATAACCAGAACCAATTTTTCATTCTTCAGAAAACTCGATATTTCAAATTTTGTTTATTCATAACCGCTTCATCCAATTACGACAGTTTAAAATTGTCTAATAACATTTTTTTGAAAAATCAGATTCTTATCTTCAATGTAGATAGTAAAAGAGATAAATTGTTTTCTGACGATTTATTTTCTATATATTACATTTTTCCCGGAAAAAGTTCGAAATCGAGAATTCTCATTTTTCGAAATTTTCAATTTTCGTTCACGTTTTATCGATTACCCGGTGTTCCAACGAAAATTTATGACTGTATTTAAAGTTTTCCCGGAAAACAGTTTGTAATCGAGAATTCTCAATCTTCGAAATTTTCAATTTTCGTTCACGTTTTATCGATTACCGGGTGATCCAATGAAAATGTATGACGAAGGTTAAAGTTTTCTTCAGGTCCGTCATAACCAGAACCAATTTTTCATTCTTCAGAAAACTCGATATTTCAAATTTTGTTTATTCTTAACCGCTTCATCCAATTACGACAGTTTAAAATTGTCTAATAACAGTTTTTTGAATAATCAGATGCATATCTTCAATGTAGATAGTAAAGGGGATAAATTGTTTTCTGATGAATTATTTCCTATATTCTAAAGATTTCCCGGAAAAGAGTTTGTTATCGAGAATTCTCATTTTTCGAACTTTGCAATTTTCGTTCACGTTTTATCGATCACCCGGTGTTCAAAAAAAAATTTTTGACAGTGTATATAGTTTTCTACAGTTAATCTGAACCAAAAAGAGCTTATAATTTATGAGAAAACTTATAATTTCAAATTTTGTTTATTCTTAACCGCCTCATCCAATTACGACAGTTTAAAATTGACTAATAACAGTTTTTTGAATAATCAGATTCATATCATCAAGGAATGTGGAAAAGGGGATAAATTGTTTGCTGACGAATTATTTCATATATCCTACAGTTTTCCCGGAAAAAGTTCGTAATCGAGAATTCTCATTTTTCGAAATTTTCAATTTTCGTTCACGTTAAATCGATAACAAGGTGATCAAACGAAAGTTTATGACTGACGTTAATGTTTACTACAGTTAATCTGAAACAGAAACTGCTTTTAATTTATCTGAGAACTCAATATTTCAAATTTTGTTTATTCTTAACCGCTTCATCCAATTACGACAGTTTAAAATTGACTAATAACAGTTTTTTGAATAATCAGATTCATATCTTCAATGAATGTGGAAAAGGGGATAAATTGTTTGCTGACGAATTATTTCATATATCCTACAGTTTTCCCGGAAAAGAGTTTGTTATCGAGAATTCTCATTTTTCGAACTTTGCAATTTTCGTTCACGTTTTATCGATCACCCGGTGTTCAAAAAAAAATTTTTGACAGTGTATATAGTTTTCTACAGTTAATCTGAACCAAAAAGAGCTTATAATTTATGAGAAAACTTATAATTTCAAATTTTGTTTATTCTTAACCGCTTCATCCAATTACGACAGTTTAAAATTGTCTAATAACAGTTTTTTGAATAATCAGATGCATATCTTCAATCTAGATAGTAAAGGGGATAAATTGTTTCCTGATGAATTATTTCCTATATTCTACAGATTTCCCGGAAAACAGTTTGTTATCGAGAATTCTCATTTTTCGAACTTTTCAATTTTCGTTCACGTTTTATCGATTACCCGGTGTTCAAACAAAAATTTTTGACAAAGTTTATAGTTTTCTATAGTTAATCTCAACCAGAAACAGCTTTTAATTTTTCTGAAACTTGAAATTTAAAATTTTGATTATTCATAGCCGCTTCATCCAAGTATGACAGTTTATAATTGTTAAATAACAGTTTTTTGTTAAGTGAGATGCATATCTTCAATGTATATAGTTAAGGGGATAAATTGTTTTCTGATGAATTATTTCCTATATTCTACAGATTTCCCGGAAAAAATTTCGTAATCGAGAATTCTCATTTTTTGAACTTTGCAATTTTCGTTCACGTTTTATCGATCACCCGGTGTTCAAACAAAAATTTTTGACTGAAGTTAAAGTTTTCCCGGAAAACAGTTTGTAATCGAGAATTCTCAATTTTCGAACTTTTCAATTTTCGTTCATATTTTGTCGATTACCCGGTGATCCAACGAAAATTTTTGACAAAGTTTATAGTTTTCTATAGTTAATCTCAACCAGAAACAGCTTTTAATTTTTCTGAAAACTTGAAATTTAAAATTTTGATTATTCATAGCCACTTCATCCAAGTATGACAGTTTATAATTGTTAAATAACAGTTTTTTGTTAAGTGAGATGCATATCTTCAATGTATATAGTTAAGGGGATAAATTGTTTTCTGATGAATTATTTCCTATATTCTACAGATTTCCCGGAAAACAGTTAGTTATCGAGAATTTTCATTTTTCGAACTTTTCAATTTTCGTTCACGTTTTATCGATCACCCGGTGTTCAAACAAAAATTTTTGACAAAGATTATAGATTTCTATCATTAATCTGAACCAGTAACAGCTTTTAATTTTTCTGAAAACTTGAAATTTAAAATTTTGATTATTCATAGCCGCTTCATCCAATTACGACAGTTTAAAATTGTCTAATAACAGTTTTTTGAATAATCAGATGCATATCTTCAATCTAGATAGTAAAGGGGATAAATTGTTTTCTGATGAATTATTTCCTATATTCTACAGATTTCCCGGAAAACAGTTTGTTATCGAGAATTCTCATTTTTCGAACTTTTCAATTTTCGTTCACGTTTTATCGATCACACAGTGTTCAAACAAAAATTTTTGACAAAGTTTATAGATTTCTATCATTAATCTGAACCAGAAACAGCTTTTAATTTTTCTGAAAACTTGAAATTTAAAATTTTGATTATTCATAGCCACTTCATCCAAGTATAATCAGATGCATTTCTTCAATGTAGATAGTAAAGGGGATAAATTGTTTTCTGACGAATTAATTCCTATATCCTACATTTTTCCCGGAAAAAATTTCGTAATCGAGAATTCTCATTTTTCGAACTTTGCAATTTTCGTTCACGTTTTATCGATCACCCGGTGTTCAAACAAAAATATTTGACTGAAGTTAAAGTTTTCCCGGAAAACAGTTTGTAATCGAGAATTCTCAATTTTCGAACTTTTCAATTTTCGTTCATATTTTGTCGATTACCCGGTGGTCCAACGAAAATTTTTGACAAAGTTTATAGTTTTCTATAGTTAATCTCAACCAGAAACAGCTTTTAATTTTTCTGAAAACTTGAAATTTAAAATTTTGATTATTCATAGCCACTTCATCCAAGTATGACAGTTTATAATTGTTTAATAACAGTTTTTTGTTAAGTGAGATGCATATCTTCAATGTATATAGTTAAGGGGATAAATTGTTTTCTGATGAATTATTTCCTATATTCTACAGATTTCCCGGAAAACAGTTAGTTATCGAGAATTTTCATTTTTCGAACTTTTCAATTTTCGTTCACGTTTTATCGATCACCCGGTGTTCAAACAAAAATTTATGACTGAAGTTAAAGTTTTCCCGGAAAACAGTTTGTAATCGAGAATTCTCAATTTTCGAAATTTTCAATTTTCGTTCATGTTTTATCGATTACCCGTTGTTCAAACAAAAATTTTAGACAGAGTTTATAGTTTTCTATAGTTAATCTCAACCAGAAACAGCTTTTAATTTTTCTGAAAACTTGAAATTTAAAATTTTGATTATTCATAGCCACTTCATCCAAGTATGACAGTTTATAATTGTTTAATAACAGTTTTTTGTTAAGTGAGATGCATATCTTCAATGTATATAGTTAAGGGGATAAATTGTTTTCTGATGAATTATTTCCTATATTCTACAGATTTCCCGGAAAACAGTTAGTTATCGAGAATTTTCATTTTTCGAACTTTTCAATTTTCGTTCACGTTTTATCGATCACCCGGTGTTCAAACAAAAATTTTTGACAAAGCTTTATAGATTTCTATCATTAATCTGAACCAGCAACAGCTTTTTATTTTTCTGAAAACTTGAAATTTAAAATTTTGATTATTCTTAGCCCCTTCATCCAATTACGACAGTTTAAAATTGTCTAATAACAGTTTTTTGAATAATCAGATGCATATCTTCAATGTAGATAGTAAAGGGGATAAATTGTTTCCTGATGAATTATTTCCTATATTCTACAGATTTCCCGGAAAACAGTTTGTTATCGAGAATTCTCATTTTTCGAACTTTTCTATTTTCGTTCACGTTTTATCGATTACCCGGTGTTCAAACAAAAATTTTTGACAAAGTTTATAGTTTTCTATAGTTAATCTCAACCAGAAACAGCTTTTAATTTTTCTGAAAACTTGAAATTTAAAATTTTGATTATTCATAGCCGCTTCATCCAAGTATGACAGTTTATAATTGTTAAATAACCGTTTTTTGTTAAGTGAGATGCATTTCTTCAATGTAGATAGTAAAGGGGATAAATTGTTTTCTGACGAATTAATTCCTATATCCTACATTTTTCACGGAAAAAATTTCGTAATCGAGAATTCTCATTTTTCGAACTTTGCAATTTTCGTTCACGTTTTATCGATCACCCGGTGTTCAAACAAAAATTTTTGACTGAAGTTAAAGTTTTCCCGGAAAACAGTTTGTAATCGAGAATTCTCAATTTTCGAACTTTTCAATTTTCGTTCATATTTTGTCGATTACCCGGTGGTCCAACGAAAATTTTTGACAAAGTTTATAGTTTTCTATAGTTAATCTCAACCAGAAACAGCTTTTAATTTTTCTGAAAACTTGATATTTAAAATTTTGATTATTCATAGCCGCTTCATCCAAGTATGACAGTTTATAATTGTTAAATAACAGTTTTTTGTTAAGTGAGATGCATATCTTCAATGTATATAGTTAAGGGGATAAATTGTTTTCTGATGAATTATTTCCTATATTCTACAGATTTCCCGGAAAACAGTTAGTTATCGAGAATTTTCATTTTTCGAACTTTTCAATTTTCGTTCACGTTTTATCGATCACCCGGTGTTCAAACAAAAATTTTTGACAAAGCTTTATAGATTTCTATCATTAATCTGAACCAGCAACAGCTTTTTATTTTTCTGAAAACTTGAAATTTAAAATTTTGATTATTCTTAGCCCCTTCATCCAATTACGACAGTTTAAAATTGTCTAATAACAGTTTTTTGAATAATCAGATGCATATCTTCAATGTAGATAGTAAAGGGGATAAATTGTTTCCTGATGAATTATTTCCTATATTCTACAGATTTCCCGGAAAACAGTTTGTTATCGAGAATTCTCATTTTTCGAACTTTTCTATTTTCGTTCACGTTTTATCGATTACCCGGTGTTCAAACAAAAATTTTTGACAAAGTTTATAGTTTTCTATAGTTAATCTCAACCAGAAACAGCTTTTAATTTTTCTGAAAACTTGAAATTTAAAATTTTGATTATTCATAGCCGCTTCATCCAAGTATGACAGTTTATAATTGTTAAATAACCGTTTTTTGTTAAGTGAGATGCATTTCTTCAATGTAGATAGTAAAGGGGATAAATTGTTTTCTGACGAATTAATTCCTATATCCTACATTTTTCACGGAAAAAATTTCGTAATCGAGAATTCTCATTTTTCGAACTTTGCAATTTTCGTTCACGTTTTATCGATCACCCGGTGTTCAAACAAAAATTTTTGACTGAAGTTAAAGTTTTCCCGGAAAACAGTTTGTAATCGAGAATTCTCAATTTTCGAACTTTTCAATTTTCGTTCATATTTTGTCGATTACCCGGTGGTCCAACGAAAATTTTTGACAAAGTTTATAGTTTTCTATAGTTAATCTCAACCAGAAACAGCTTTTAATTTTTCTGAAAACTTGATATTTAAAATTTTGATTATTCATAGCCGCTTCATCCAAGTATGACAGTTTATAATTGTTAAATAACAGTTTTTTGTTAAGTGAGATGCATATCTTCAATGTATATAGTTAAGGGGATAAATTGTTTTCTGATGAATTATTTCCTATATTCTACAGATTTCCCGGAAAACAGTTAGTTATCGAGAATTTTCATTTTTCGAACTTTTCAATTTTCGTTCACGTTTTATCGATCACCCGGTGTTCAAACAAAAATTTTTGACAAAGATTATAGATTTCTATCATTAATCTGAACCAGTAACAGCTTTTAATTTTTCTGAAAACTTGAAATTTAAAATTTTGATTATTCATAGCCGCTTCATCCAATTACGACAGTTTAAAATTGTCTAATAACAGTTTTTTGAATAATCAGATGCATATCTTCAATCTAGATAGTAAAGGGGATAAATTGTTTTCTGATGAATTATTTCCTATATTCTACAGATTTCCCGGAAAACAGTTTGTTATCGAGAATTCTCATTTTTCGAACTTTTCAATTTTCGTTCACGTTTTATCGATCACACAGTGTTCAAACAAAAATTTTTGACAAAGTTTATAGATTTCTATCATTAATCTGAACCAGAAACAGCTTTTAATTTTTCTGAAAACTTGAAATTTAAAATTTTGATTATTCATAGCCACTTCATCCAAGTATAATCAGATGCATTTCTTCAATGTAGATAGTAAAGGGGATAAATTGTTTTCTGACGAATTAATTCCTATATCCTACATTTTTCCCGGAAAAAATTTCGTAATCGAGAATTCTCATTTTTCGAACTTTGCAATTTTCGTTCACGTTTTATCGATCACCCGGTGTTCAAACAAAAATATTTGACTGAAGTTAAAGTTTTCCCGGAAAACAGTTTGTAATCGAGAATTCTCAATTTTCGAACTTTTCAATTTTCGTTCATATTTTGTCGATTACCCGGTGGTCCAACGAAAATTTTTGACAAAGTTTATAGTTTTCTATAGTTAATCTCAACCAGAAACAGCTTTTAATTTTTCTGAAAACTTGAAATTTAAAATTTTGATTATTCATAGCCACTTCATCCAAGTATGACAGTTTATAATTGTTTAATAACAGTTTTTTGTTAAGTGAGATGCATATCTTCAATGTATATAGTTAAGGGGATAAATTGTTTTCTGATGAATTATTTCCTATATTCTACAGATTTCCCGGAAAACAGTTAGTTATCGAGAATTTTCATTTTTCGAACTTTTCAATTTTCGTTCACGTTTTATCGATCACCCGGTGTTCAAACAAAAATTTTTGACAAAGCTTTATAGATTTCTATCATTAATCTGAACCAGCAACAGCTTTTTATTTTTCTGAAAACTTGAAATTTAAAATTTTGATTATTCTTAGCCCCTTCATCCAATTACGACAGTTTAAAATTGTCTAATAACAGTTTTTTGAATAATCAGATGCATATCTTCAATGTAGATAGTAAAGGGGATAAATTGTTTCCTGATGAATTATTTCCTATATTCTACAGATTTCCCGGAAAACAGTTTGTTATCGAGAATTCTCATTTTTCGAACTTTTCTATTTTCGTTCACGTTTTATCGATTACCCGGTGTTCAAACAAAAATTTTTGACAAAGTTTATAGTTTTCTATAGTTAATCTCAACCAGAAACAGCTTTTAATTTTTCTGAAAACTTGAAATTTAAAATTTTGATTATTCATAGCCGCTTCATCCAAGTATGACAGTTTATAATTGTTAAATAACCGTTTTTTGTTAAGTGAGATGCATTTCTTCAATGTAGATAGTAAAGGGGATAAATTGTTTTCTGACGAATTAATTCCTATATCCTACATTTTTCACGGAAAAAATTTCGTAATCGAGAATTCTCATTTTTCGAACTTTGCAATTTTCGTTCACGTTTTATCGATCACCCGGTGTTCAAACAAAAATTTTTGACTGAAGTTAAAGTTTTCCCGGAAAACAGTTTGTAATCGAGAATTCTCAATTTTCGAACTTTTCAATTTTCGTTCATATTTTGTCGATTACCCGGTGGTCCAACGAAAATTTTTGACAAAGTTTATAGTTTTCTATAGTTAATCTCAACCAGAAACAGCTTTTAATTTTTCTGAAAACTTGATATTTAAAATTTTGATTATTCATAGCCGCTTCATCCAAGTATGACAGTTTATAATTGTTAAATAACAGTTTTTTGTTAAGTGAGATGCATATCTTCAATGTATATAGTTAAGGGGATAAATTGTTTCCTGAAGAATTATTTCCTATATCCTACAGTTTTCCCGGAAAACAGTTCGTAATCGAGAATTCTCATTTTTCGAAATTTTCAATTTTCGTTCACGTTTTATCGATTACCCGGTGTTCCAACGAAAATTTATGACTGAAGTTAAAGTTTTCCCGGAAAACAGTTTGTAATCGAGAATTCTCAATTTTCGAAATTTTCAATTTTCGTTCATGTTTTATCGATTACCCGTTGTTCAAACAAAAATTTTAGACAGAGTTTATAGTTTTCTACAGTTAATCTGAACCATAAAGACATTATAATTTATCTGAAAACTTATAATTTCAAATTATGTTTATTCTTAACCGCTTCATCCAATTACGACGTTTAAAATTGTCTAATAACAGTTTTTTGAATAATCAGATGCATATCTTCAATGTAGATAGTAAAAGGGATAAATTGTTTTCTGACGAATTAATTCCTATATCCTACATTTTTCCCGGAAAAAATTTCGTAATCGAGAATTCTCATTTTTCGAACTTTGCAATTTTCGTTCACGTTTTATCGATCACCCGGTGTTCAAACAAAAATTTTTGACGGAAGTTAAAGTTTTCCCGGAAAACAGTTTGTAATCGAGAATTCTCAATTTTCGAACTTTTCAATTTTCGTTCATATTTTGTCGATTACCCGGTGATCCATCGAAAATTTTTGACAAAGTTTATAGTTTTCTATAGTTAATCTCAACCAGAAACAGCTTTTAATTTTTCTGAAAACTTGAAATTTAAAATTTTGATTATTCATAGCCACTTCATCCAAGTATGACAGTTTATAATTGTTAAATAACAGTTTTTTGTTAAGTGAGATGCATATCTTCAATGTATATAGTTAAGGGGATAAATTGTTTTCTGATGAATTATTTCCTATATTCTACAGATTTCCCGGAAAACAGTTAGTTATCGAGAATTTTCATTTTTCGAACTTTTCAATTTTCGTTCACGTTTTATCGATCACCCGGTGTTCAAACAAAAATTTTTGACAAAGTTTATAGATTTCTATCATTAATCTGAACCAGCAACAGCTTTTTATTTTTCTGAAAACTTGAAATTTAAAATTTTGATTATTCTTAGCCGCTTCATCCAATTACGACAGTTTAAAATTGTCTAATAACAGTTTTTTGAATAATCAGATGCATATCTTCAATGTAGATAGTAAAGGGGATAAATTGTTTTCTGATGAATTATTTCCTATATTCTACAGATTTCCCGGAAAACAGTTAGTTATCGAGAATTTTCATTTTTCGAACTTTTCAATTTTCGTTCACGTTTTATCGATCACCCGGTGTTCAAACAAAAATTTTTGACAAAGTTTATAGATTTCTATCATTAATCTGAACCAGCAACAGCTTTTTATTTTTCTGAAAACTTGAAATTTAAAATTTTGATTATTCTTAGCCGCTTCATCCAATTACGACAGTTTAAAATTGTCTAATAACAGTTTTTTGAATAATCAGATGCATATCTTCAATGTAGATAGTAAAGGGGATAAATTGTTTTCTGATGAATTATTTCCTATATTCTACAGATTTCCCGGAAAACAGTTAGTTATCGAGAATTCTCATTTTTCGAACTTTTCAATTTTCGTTCACGTTTTATCGATCACCCAGTGTTCAAACAAACATTTTTGACAAAGTTTATAGATTTCTATAGTTAATCTCAACCAGAAACAGCTTTTAATTTTTTTGAAAACTTGAAATTTAAAATTTTGATTATTCATAGCCACTTCATCCAAGTATAATCAGATGCATTTCTTCAATGTAGATAGTAAAGGGGATAAATTGTTTTCTGACGAATTAATTCCTATATCCTACATTTTTCCCGGAAAAAATTTCGTAATCGAGAATTCTCAATTTTCGAACTTTGCAATTTTCGTTCACGTTTTATCGATCACCCGGTGTTCAAACAAAAATTTTTGACTGAAGTTAAAGTTTTCCCGGAAAACAGTTTGTAATCGAGAATTCTCAATTTTCGAACTTTTCAATTTTCGTTCATATTTTGTCGATTACCCGGTGATCCGACGAAAATTTTTGACAAAGTTTATAGTTTTCTATAGTTAATCTCAACCAGAAACAGCTTTTAATTTTTCTGAAAAATTGAAATTTAAAATTTTGATTATTCATAGCCACTTCATCCAAGTATGACAGTTTATAATTGTTAAATAACAGTTTTTTGTTAAGTGAGATGCATATCTTCAATGTATATAGTTAAGGGGATAAATTGTTTTCTGATGAATTATTTCCTATATTCTACAGATTTCCCGGAAAACAGTTAGTTATCGAGAATTTTCATTTTTCGAACTTTTCAATTTTCGTTCACGTTTTATCGATCACCCGGTGTTCAAACAAAAATTTTTGACAAAGTTTATAGATTTCTATCATTAATCTGAACCAGAAACAGCTTTTAATTTTTCTGAAAACTTGAAATTTAAAATTTTGATTATTCATAGCCACTTCATCCAAGTATGACAGTTTATAATTGTTAAATAACAGTTTTTTGTTAAGTGAGATGCATATCTTCAATGTATATAGTTAAGGGGATAAATTGTTTCCTGAAGAATTATTTCCTATATCCTACAGTTTTCCCGGAAAACAGTTCGTAATCGAGAATTCTCATTTTTCGAAATTTTCAATTTTCGTTCACGTTTTATCGATTATCCGGTGTTCCAACGAAAATTTATGACTGAAGTTAAAGTTTTCCCGGAAAACAGTTTGTAATCGAGAATTCTCAATTTTCGAAATTTTCAATTTTCGTTCATGTTTTATCGATTACCCGGTGTTCAAACAAAAATTTTAGACAGTGTTTATAGTTTTCTACAGTTAATCTGAACCAAAAAGACATTATAATTTATCTGAAAACTTATAATTTCAAATTATGTTTATTCTTAACCGCTTCATCCAATTACGACGTTTAAAATTGTCTAATAACAGTTTTTTGAATAATCAGATGCATATCTTCAATGTAGATAGTAAAGGGGATAAATTGTTTTCTGACGAATTAATTCCTATATCCTACATTTTTCCCGGAAAAAATTTCGTAATCGAGAATTCTCATTTTTCGAACTTTGCAATTTTCGTTCACGTTTTATCGATCACCCGGTGTTCAAACAAAAATTTTTGACGGAAGTTAAAGTTTTCCCGGAAAACAGTTTGTAATCGAGAATTCTCAATTTTCGAACTTTGCAATTTTCGTTCACGTTTTATCGATTACCCGGTGATCCAACAAAATGTATGAATGAGGTTAAAGATTTCTTCGGGTAAGTTTTAATCAGAACCAATTTTTCATTCTTCAGAAAACTCGATATTTCAAATGTTGAGTATTCATTATCACTTCATCCAATTACGACAGTTTAAAAATGTTTAATAAAAGTTTTTTGAAAAATCAGATGCATATCTTCAATGTAGATAGTAAAGGGGATAAATTGTTTTCTGACGAATTAATTCCTATATCCTACATTTTTCCCGGAAAAAATTTCGTAATCGAGAATTCTCATATTTCGTAATTTTCAATTTTCGTTCACGTTTTATCGATCGCCCGGTGTTCAAACAAAAATTTTTGACAGAGTTTATAGTTTTCTACAATTAATCTGAACCAGAAACAGCTTTTAATTTATCTGAAAACTTGAAATTTGAAATTTTGTTTATTCTTAACCGCTTCATCCAATTACGACAGTTTAAAATTGTCTAATATCAGTTTTTTGAATAATCAGATGCATATCTTCAATGTAGATAGTAAAGGGGATAAATTGTTTTCTGATGAATTATTTCTTATATTAGTATGCGTCGGGACACCGTAGAGACCACACGTATTTACGCGAACCGTCTTTAATAGCTCCCGATAGCAGTATCAAAACAACTGTGCTGGATACGGCAAACCGGTATGTATACAATATTACACTGAATACAAAGTCCAATAACACACAACTGCATAGCATAAACCAACACGCACGGGCGATAGCCCGTTATCATAAGCTCGTTATTAACAACTAACACGAATAAAATGAGTTCAAACTCAAATACCTCCGATAAACCAAATAATCGTAACAAAAATAAAGTCCCACCTCTCATCATTAATAAATCCAGACTTCTCTCAAACAATGTAGATTCGAACTCTCCGTCCCCAAACTCCGACAATGAGTTTAGATCACCGAGAAAAACAACCAAAGCACAAGATCGTTCCAATACCAGAACAACTTTTTTTTCCACACCAAATCGATATTCTGCATTAGACTGTATGGAAACAGGCCAAACAGATACACCTCCAAATACATCTGACACAATCGATGTACCGACTAATGATCAAAATGTAAACCCAAACAACAATGATATACAAATACAATCAACTGATAACCACCCGAAAATACCTCCACTATTCGTAATTAACATATCTGAATTTACGCAGTTTCGTCAACTGATATCTACAGTCATTCATAATGACTTTACTATCGCAGCTAAAATAAATAACATAAAAATTAATTTACAAACAATAGAAGACTTCAGATCGCTCACCAAATTCCTAGACGAAAAAAAATATGAATATTACACATACAGGCTAAAAGAAGAGAAAGGCATATCAGCTATAATAAGAAACTTACCTATGTCAATTACAGAAACGGAGGTCACAGAAGAACTAAACAACCTAAATTTCCCTGTTCATACAGTTATAAGACTAACTAACAAAGACAAAGCGCCCACCCCTTTATTGGCTCTACAACTATTAAATAATCCCAAAGCCCAAGAAATCTTTAAACTTAATAAACTGCTAAACTGCATAATAACCATAGAGCCCCGGCGAAAATCTAATGACCCTCCCCAATGTACCAACTGCCAAAGATATGGACACATTTACAAATCTTGCAAACTACAATCTCGCTGCGTCAAATGTAACGGCTCACACCACTACACGGAATGCGATAAAACTCAGATAACCCCACCAAATTGTGTAAACTGCAACGGCTCACACCCAGCTAATTATAAAGGATGCACATACTTCAAAAAGATCAAACAAAAAAAATCAGTCAACATTCAAAGCAAGCTTCCAACCGAAAACATACCGTTAATAAATGCAACTACTAATAAAATTAGTAGTAATGATAACAAACCCACAAAAAATATTTCAAATCAGGCCTCATACGCAGATATAA
This sequence comes from Rhopalosiphum nymphaeae, assembly GCA_036289425.1. Classification (NCBI taxonomy): domain Eukaryota; kingdom Metazoa; phylum Arthropoda; class Insecta; order Hemiptera; family Aphididae; genus Rhopalosiphum; species Rhopalosiphum nymphaeae. The sequence continues at coordinate 7,053,719 of JAZAQC010000007.1, read as the reverse complement.
TCAGAGGTAAAACTAACCACGCCCACCCAACTCAAACCAACGCAGAAAACACATCAACTGAATTCCTAAATGAAAATCTACAAAAAACAATAACAAAATTTATCGAAAATATTCTACAAAATATACAGACCATTATAAGCTCCATTTTCCACTCAATTACAAATAACCTATCTATACCTCTCAATAATGAACACAATTAAACTAAAAGATATCAAACTCGTCAACTGGAATGCCAATGGCATTAAAAACAAAAAATCAACAATTATTGAATTTTTATCCCGACATAAAATTGACATAGCATGCATAACAGAAACGCATCTTATAAATAACGAGCCTTTCAGTATCACTGGATATAATACCTACAGAAAAGACAGGAATACGACTCATTCATCCGGGGGAGTAGCTATTCTAATAAGAAAATCTATCAAGCATCATCAATCAAGCACACCTGAAATGATTAATATTGAAGCCACGACCATAATAGTCCCAACAGACAAACATGATATAAAAATAATTTCAGCCTACAATCCACCAAATAAACAAATCCGTAAAGACGACATATCCGGACTCTTCAACAACAACCCAACAATACTATTAGGGGATCTAAACTCCAAAAACGAAATCTGGGGTTGCTTAAAAACAAACCCAAATGGTAACAAATTACTAAAATTCACCTCTGAGCTAGGAATCCTAATCTCACCGCCAGAGGAACCAACCTTTCAACGCGCTGGCAGGCAACCTGATATACTTGATATCGCTCTAATTTTAAATATCTCAGCTGACATACATCATCAAGCCATTAACGAACTAGACTCAGATCATTTACCAGTTATCACCACCCTATGTCAACAAGCCAAAGTAAATGTGTCAAATCCAAAATTAATAAATCGACCAATAAACTGGGACACCTTTAGAGAAAACCTCGATATAAATATAAAAATCAATAAACCCCTTCAAACTAGTTGTGACATAGACAGCAATACACAACACCTAACTGAATCAATTCAAGATGCAATAAAATCCGCGTTAGCCCCTAGAAACCCAACAAAAAAACAACCCAATTACGCCACCCAACTCCCACTTTATATCCAAAAGTTACTTAAAGAAAAACACAAAGCAAGGAGAAAATGGCAAAGAACTAGAGAAACCAACATAAAAAAGCGTCTAAACCAACTAACCAGGAGAGTCAAATGGGAATTGGACAACCATAGATATAACTCATACAAAATGTACCTATCAAAACTAAACCCAAAAGATGCCAGCTTATGTACTGCCACAAAGAGAATCCTAAAACGACAAGATAAGATTCCCCCTCTTAAAATTGGAATAGCAAAATATGAAACAAATCCAGAAAAGTGTACAGTTTTTGCTCACCACTTTGAAAGCTGCTTTACATCGGAAGATGAAGACGCAAACAAATTACAAGACACCGATCCTACCCACAAAAACCAAAATCAAAATCAAAATCAAATAAATCCTATCTGCCCTTGCAGTCCCAAAGAAATAAAACAGATAATAAACTGGCTCGCAAACAAAAAAAGCCCAGGGCACGACCTCATAACGAACAAAATTCTCAAAAACCTCACATTAAAATCCCTTGCGTATCTAGCAAGCCTCCTAAACTCAATGCTCAGAATCGGCTATTTCCCAAATACCTGGAAAATAGCTATAATTATCCCAATTCACAAACCTGGGAAAAATAAAAACTCACCGTCAAGCTATAGACCAATAAGCTTACTCCCTACCCTCTCCAAAATACTAGAACGAATAATGCTCCGCAGAATAAAACCCTACCTGAAAATCATTCCACTCCATCAATTTGGTTTCAAACCTCTACACTCTACATGCCACCAACTTCAAAGAATATCTGAAATAATAGTAAAGGGATTTGAAAAAAAAGAATATACATCCACGGTCTTCCTTGACGTCGCACAGGCTTTTGACAAAGTCTGGCACCAAGGCCTACTGCAAAAACTAGCTAAACTAAATTTACCAACCTATCTTTATAATATAATCAGATCATTCATCACAAATCGCTCCTTTCAAGTCCGAATAGGCACTGATACTTCTAAAATACACCTAGTAAAAGCTGGAATCCCACAAGGATCAGTCCTAGGGCCCATACTGTTCAACATTTTCTGTCATGATATCCCAAAGCCACAGGAATGTCAATTAGCAATGTACGCAGATGACACTGCTATCATAACGCAGAATAAAAATCTTGAAACCTCTATCGAGGACCTACAAAAATCACTAGACCAAGTATCAAACTGGTTTGCAAAATAGAAACTAAAATTAAATCCCACTAAAAGTGAAGCGAAGATCTTCACCTTAAAAAGGTATACAAACCCAACGGAAATAAAAATAAATAACCAAACCATAATATGGAACAACAAGGATCAGGCAATCAAATACCTTGGAGTTTTTCTTGATGAGAAATTAACCTGGAAAACACATATAAACAAGAAACTAAACCAAGCATACACTAGGATGAGACTACTATACCCCCTAATTAATTATAGCTCTACACTACAGATCAAATGCTCACTTTTAATATATACTTCAATCATTAGACCGCTAATAACATACGCATGCCCCGTATGGGCTGCTGTATCTAAAACAAAAATGAAAAAACTTCAGACAATACAAAACAAATTCCTCAGGATAGCCCTTAAATCGCCATGGTTCATGCGCAACACACAGCTCCATAACGACACGGGAATTCCCTACCTTGATAAATGGATCCAAGAACAATTCAAAAAATTCCACCAACAATTAAAATCAGTCGAAGGAGCCGTTCACTACGAAATCGGCAGACGAACAAAAAACCCCAGGCTGAAACCTCGTCTTCCACAAGATATCTTCATATCCCAAGAACCAACTTCAGGATCCGAATCCGAACAAACATAAACACGTACTCATTACTAAAAATTACAGCTTATATTTATATTAATTTTATATCCTATATTTCATAACATATACATAGATATGGTTGCAAAGAAATTTTCAAATTATATACTATCTCTTATTATCTTTATATCCAAAAATAACATTTTTAATGTAAACCACTAATGTAAACTTTAACTTATTTGTTAAAAAACCTTGTAAAAACAAAAATTTGTTGAAACAAAAATAAAATAATAAATAAAAAAAAAAAAATTTCCTATATTCTACAGATTTCCCGGAAAACAGTTAGTTATCGAGAATTCTCATTTTTCGAACTTTTCAATTTTCGTTCACGTTTTATCGACCACCCGGTGTTCAAACAAAAATTTTTGACAAAGTTTATAGATTTCTATCATTAATCTGAACCAGAAACAGCTTTTAATTTTTCTGAAAACTTGAAATTTAAAATTTTGATTATTCATAGCCGCTTCATCCAAGTATGACAGTTTATAATTGTTAAATAACAGTTTTTTGCTAAGTGAGATGCATATCATCAATGTATATAGTTAAGGGGATAAATTGTTTCCTGAAGATATATTTCCTATATCCTACAGTTTTCCCGGAAAACAGTTCGTAATCGAGAATTCTCATTTTTCGAAATTTTCAATTTTCGTTCACGTTTTATCGATTACCCGGTGTTCCAACGAAAATTTATGACTGAAGTTAAAGTTTTCCCGGAAAACAGTTTGTAATCGAGAATTCTCAATTTTCGAAATTTTCAATTTTCGTTCATGTTTTATCGATTACCCGGTGTTCAAACAAAAATTTTAGACAGTGTTTATAGTTTTCTACAGTTAATCTGAACCAAAAAGACATTATAATTTATCTGAAAACTTATAATTTCAAATTATGTTTATTCTTAACCGCTTCATCCAATTACGACGTTTAAAATTGTCTAATAACAGTTTTTTGAATAATCAGATGCATATCTTCAATGTAGATAGTAAAGGGGATAAATTGTTTTCTGACGAATTAATTCCTATATCCTACATTTTTCCCGGAAAAAATTTCGTAATCGAGAATTCTCATTTTTCGAACTTTGCAATTTTCGTTCACGTTTTATCGATCACCCGGTGTTCAAACAAAAATTTTTGACGGAAGTTAAAGTTTTCCCGGAAAACAGTTTGTAATCGAGAATTCTCAATTTTCGAACTTTGCAATTTTCGTTCACGTTTTATCGATTACCCGGTGATCCAACAAAATGTATGAATGAGGTTAAAGATTTCTTCGGGTAAGTTTTAATCAGAACCAATTTTTCATTCTTCAGAAAACTCGATATTTCAAATGTTGAGTATTCATTATCACTTCATCCAATTACGACAGTTTAAAAATGTTTAATAAAAGTTTTTTGAAAAATCAGATGCATATCTTCAATGTAGATAGTAAAGGGGATAAATTGTTTTCTGACGAATTAATTCCTATATCCTACATTTTTCCCGGAAAAAATTTCGTAATCGAGAATTCTCATATTTCGTAATTTTCAATTTTCGTTCACGTTTTATCGATCGCCCGGTGTTCAAACAAAAATTTTTGACAGAGTTTATAGTTTTCTACAATTAATCTGAACCAGAAACAGCTTTTAATTTATCTGAAAACTTGAAATTTGAAATTTTGTTTATTCTTAACCGCTTCATCCAATTACGACAGTTTAAAATTGTCTAATATCAGTTTTTTGAATAATCAGATGCATATCTTCAATGTAGATAGTAAAGGGGATAAATTGTTTTCTGATGAATTATTTCTTATATTAGTATGCGTCGGGACACCGTAGAGACCACACGTATTTACGCGAACCGTCTTTAATAGCTCCCGATAGCAGTATCAAAACAACTGTGCTGGATACGGCAAACCGGTATGTATACAATATTACACTGAATACAAAGTCCAATAACACACAACTGCATAGCATAAACCAACACGCACGGGCGATAGCCCGTTATCATAAGCTCGTTATTAACAACTAACACGAATAAAATGAGTTCAAACTCAAATACCTCCGATAAACCAAATAATCGTAACAAAAATAAAGTCCCACCTCTCATCATTAATAAATCCAGACTTCTCTCAAACAATGTAGATTCGAACTCTCCGTCCCCAAACTCCGACAATGAGTTTAGATCACCGAGAAAAACAACCAAAGCACAAGATCGTTCCAATACCAGAACAACTTTTTTTTCCACACCAAATCGATATTCTGCATTAGACTGTATGGAAACAGGCCAAACAGATACACCTCCAAATACATCTGACACAATCGATGTACCGACTAATGATCAAAATGTAAACCCAAACAACAATGATATACAAATACAATCAACTGATAACCACCCGAAAATACCTCCACTATTCGTAATTAACATATCTGAATTTACGCAGTTTCGTCAACTGATATCTACAGTCATTCATAATGACTTTACTATCGCAGCTAAAATAAATAACATAAAAATTAATTTACAAACAATAGAAGACTTCAGATCGCTCACCAAATTCCTAGACGAAAAAAAATATGAATATTACACATACAGGCTAAAAGAAGAGAAAGGCATATCAGCTATAATAAGAAACTTACCTATGTCAATTACAGAAACGGAGGTCACAGAAGAACTAAACAACCTAAATTTCCCTGTTCATACAGTTATAAGACTAACTAACAAAGACAAAGCGCCCACCCCTTTATTGGCTCTACAACTATTAAATAATCCCAAAGCCCAAGAAATCTTTAAACTTAATAAACTGCTAAACTGCATAATAACCATAGAGCCCCGGCGAAAATCTAATGACCCTCCCCAATGTACCAACTGCCAAAGATATGGACACATTTACAAATCTTGCAAACTACAATCTCGCTGCGTCAAATGTAACGGCTCACACCACTACACGGAATGCGATAAAACTCAGATAACCCCACCAAATTGTGTAAACTGCAACGGCTCACACCCAGCTAATTATAAAGGATGCACATACTTCAAAAAGATCAAACAAAAAAAATCAGTCAACATTCAAAGCAAGCTTCCAACCGAAAACATACCGTTAATAAATGCAACTACTAATAAAATTAGTAGTAATGATAACAAACCCACAAAAAATATTTCAAATCAGGCCTCATACGCAGATATAATCAGAGGTAAAACTAACCACGCCCACCCAACTCAAACCAACGCAGAAAACACATCAACTGAATTCCTAAATGAAAATCTACAAAAAACAATAACAAAATTTATCGAAAATATTCTACAAAATATACAGACCATTATAAGCTCCATTTTCCACTCAATTACAAATAACCTATCTATACCTCTCAATAATGAACACAATTAAACTAAAAGATATCAAACTCGTCAACTGGAATGCCAATGGCATTAAAAACAAAAAATCAACAATTATTGAATTTTTATCCCGACATAAAATTGACATAGCATGCATAACAGAAACGCATCTTATAAATAACGAGCCTTTCAGTATCACTGGATATAATACCTACAGAAAAGACAGGAATACGACTCATTCATCCGGGGGAGTAGCTATTCTAATAAGAAAATCTATCAAGCATCATCAATCAAGCACACCTGAAATGATTAATATTGAAGCCACGACCATAATAGTCCCAACAGACAAACATGATATAAAAATAATTTCAGCCTACAATCCACCAAATAAACAAATCCGTAAAGACGACATATCCGGACTCTTCAACAACAACCCAACAATACTATTAGGGGATCTAAACTCCAAAAACGAAATCTGGGGTTGCTTAAAAACAAACCCAAATGGTAACAAATTACTAAAATTCACCTCTGAGCTAGGAATCCTAATCTCACCGCCAGAGGAACCAACCTTTCAACGCGCTGGCAGGCAACCTGATATACTTGATATCGCTCTAATTTTAAATATCTCAGCTGACATACATCATCAAGCCATTAACGAACTAGACTCAGATCATTTACCAGTTATCACCACCCTATGTCAACAAGCCAAAGTAAATGTGTCAAATCCAAAATTAATAAATCGACCAATAAACTGGGACACCTTTAGAGAAAACCTCGATATAAATATAAAAATCAATAAACCCCTTCAAACTAGTTGTGACATAGACAGCAATACACAACACCTAACTGAATCAATTCAAGATGCAATAAAATCCGCGTTAGCCCCTAGAAACCCAACAAAAAAACAACCCAATTACGCCACCCAACTCCCACTTTATATCCAAAAGTTACTTAAAGAAAAACACAAAGCAAGGAGAAAATGGCAAAGAACTAGAGAAACCAACATAAAAAAGCGTCTAAACCAACTAACCAGGAGAGTCAAATGGGAATTGGACAACCATAGATATAACTCATACAAAATGTACCTATCAAAACTAAACCCAAAAGATGCCAGCTTATGTACTGCCACAAAGAGAATCCTAAAACGACAAGATAAGATTCCCCCTCTTAAAATTGGAATAGCAAAATATGAAACAAATCCAGAAAAGTGTACAGTTTTTGCTCACCACTTTGAAAGCTGCTTTACATCGGAAGATGAAGACGCAAACAAATTACAAGACACCGATCCTACCCACAAAAACCAAAATCAAAATCAAAATCAAATAAATCCTATCTGCCCTTGCAGTCCCAAAGAAATAAAACAGATAATAAACTGGCTCGCAAACAAAAAAAGCCCAGGGCACGACCTCATAACGAACAAAATTCTCAAAAACCTCACATTAAAATCCCTTGCGTATCTAGCAAGCCTCCTAAACTCAATGCTCAGAATCGGCTATTTCCCAAATACCTGGAAAATAGCTATAATTATCCCAATTCACAAACCTGGGAAAAATAAAAACTCACCGTCAAGCTATAGACCAATAAGCTTACTCCCTACCCTCTCCAAAATACTAGAACGAATAATGCTCCGCAGAATAAAACCCTACCTGAAAATCATTCCACTCCATCAATTTGGTTTCAAACCTCTACACTCTACATGCCACCAACTTCAAAGAATATCTGAAATAATAGTAAAGGGATTTGAAAAAAAAGAATATACATCCACGGTCTTCCTTGACGTCGCACAGGCTTTTGACAAAGTCTGGCACCAAGGCCTACTGCAAAAACTAGCTAAACTAAATTTACCAACCTATCTTTATAATATAATCAGATCATTCATCACAAATCGCTCCTTTCAAGTCCGAATAGGCACTGATACTTCTAAAATACACCTAGTAAAAGCTGGAATCCCACAAGGATCAGTCCTAGGGCCCATACTGTTCAACATTTTCTGTCATGATATCCCAAAGCCACAGGAATGTCAATTAGCAATGTACGCAGATGACACTGCTATCATAACGCAGAATAAAAATCTTGAAACCTCTATCGAGGACCTACAAAAATCACTAGACCAAGTATCAAACTGGTTTGCAAAATAGAAACTAAAATTAAATCCCACTAAAAGTGAAGCGAAGATCTTCACCTTAAAAAGGTATACAAACCCAACGGAAATAAAAATAAATAACCAAACCATAATATGGAACAACAAGGATCAGGCAATCAAATACCTTGGAGTTTTTCTTGATGAGAAATTAACCTGGAAAACACATATAAACAAGAAACTAAACCAAGCATACACTAGGATGAGACTACTATACCCCCTAATTAATTATAGCTCTACACTACAGATCAAATGCTCACTTTTAATATATACTTCAATCATTAGACCGCTAATAACATACGCATGCCCCGTATGGGCTGCTGTATCTAAAACAAAAATGAAAAAACTTCAGACAATACAAAACAAATTCCTCAGGATAGCCCTTAAATCGCCATGGTTCATGCGCAACACACAGCTCCATAACGACACGGGAATTCCCTACCTTGATAAATGGATCCAAGAACAATTCAAAAAATTCCACCAACAATTAAAATCAGTCGAAGGAGCCGTTCACTACGAAATCGGCAGACGAACAAAAAACCCCAGGCTGAAACCTCGTCTTCCACAAGATATCTTCATATCCCAAGAACCAACTTCAGGATCCGAATCCGAACAAACATAAACACGTACTCATTACTAAAAATTACAGCTTATATTTATATTAATTTTATATCCTATATTTCATAACATATACATAGATATGGTTGCAAAGAAATTTTCAAATTATATACTATCTCTTATTATCTTTATATCCAAAAATAACATTTTTAATGTAAACCACTAATGTAAACTTTAACTTATTTGTTAAAAAACCTTGTAAAAACAAAAATTTGTTGAAACAAAAATAAAATAATAAATAAAAAAAAAAAAATTTCCTATATTCTACAGATTTCCCGGAAAACAGTTAGTTATCGAGAATTCTCATTTTTCGAACTTTTCAATTTTCGTTCACGTTTTATCGACCACCCGGTGTTCAAACAAAAATTTTTGACAAAGTTTATAGATTTCTATCATTAATCTGAACCAGAAACAGCTTTTAATTTTTCTGAAAACTTGAAATTTAAAATTTTGATTATTCATAGCCGCTTCATCCAAGTATGACAGTTTATAATTGTTAAATAACAGTTTTTTGCTAAGTGAGATGCATATCATCAATGTATATAGTTAAGGGGATAAATTGTTTCCTGAAGATATATTTCCTATATCCTACAGTTTTCCCGGAAAACAGTTCGTAATCGAGAATTCTCATTTTTCGAAATTTTCAATTTTCGTTCACGTTTTATCGATTACCCGGTGTTCCAACGAAAATTTATGACTGAAGTTAAAGTTTTCCCGGAAAACAGTTTGTAATCGAGAATTCTCAATTTTCGAAATTTTCAATTTTCGTTCATGTTTTATCGATTACCCGGTGTTCAAACAAAAATTTTAGACAGTGTTTATAGTTTTCTACAGTTAATCTGAACCAAAAAGACATTATAATTTATCTGAAAACTTATAATTTCAAATTATGTTTATTCTTAACCGCTTCATCCAATTACGACGTTTAAAATTGTCTAATAACAGTTTTTTGAATAATCAGATGCATATCTTCAATGTAGATAGTAAAGGGGATAAATTGTTTTCTGACGAATTAATTCCTATATCCTACATTTTTCCCAAGAAAAAATTTCGTAATCGAGAATTCTCATTTTTCGAACTTTGCAATTTTCGTTTACGTTTTATCGATCACCCGGTGTTCAAACAAAAATTTTTGACTGAAGTTAAAGTTTTCCCGGAAAACAGTTTGTAATCGAGAATTCTCAATTTTCGAGCTTTTCAATTTTCGTTCATATTTTGTCGATTACCCGGTGATCCAACGAAAATTTTTGACAAATTTTATAGTTTTCTATAGTTAATCTCAACCAGAAACAGCTTTTAATTTTTCTGAAAACTTGAAATTTAAAATTTTGATTATTCTTAGCCGCTTCATCCAAGTACGACAGTTTATAATTGTTAAATTACAGTTTTTTGTAAATTGAGATGCATATCATCAATGTATATAATAAAGGGGATAAATTGTTTTCTGACGAATTATTTCCTATATCCTACAGTATTCCCAGAAAACGGTTCGTAATCGAGAATTCTCATTTTTCGAAATTTTCAATTTTCGTTCACGTTTTAATCTTATGGTCAAGGTTTAAATATATTAACTTAAGTATTCAGTATATTACTAGCATTTGAAAAACATGAATTCATGATATTATGTTAAAATTATCATATAATACACTTTTTTAGTATTTATGAAATTTTATATGAAATAGTAAATATAATTAGATGAAACCTTCAAAATATTATTCTTACTCAATCTTATGGTCAAGGTTTGAAGATTATGACTTAAGAATTCAGGATTTTACTAGCATTTGAAAAAAATGAATTCATGATATTTCATCAAAATTACTATGTAAAACACTTTTTTAGTGTTTATGAAATTTAATATGAAATTGTAAATATAATTAAACGAAACCTAAAAAATATTACTCTTTCTCAATCTTATGGTCAAGGTTTGAAGATAATAACTTAAGAATTCAGTATGTTATAAGCATTTGAAAACATTGAATTTATGATATTTCATCAAAATTACTATGTAAAACACTTTTTTAGAGTTTATGAAATTTAATATGAAATTGTAAATATAATTAAATGAAACCTTCAAAATATTATTCTTACTCAATGTTATGGTCAAGGTTTGAAGATAATGACTTAAGAATTCAGTATGTTATAAGCATTTGAAAACATTGAATTTAAAATATTTCATCAAAATTACCATGTAAAACATTTTTTTAGTGTTTATGAAATTTTTTATGAAATTGCAAATATAATAAGTAGATACTGTAAAAAAATTACATATTCTCAATCTAATGGTCAAGGTTAGAAGATAATGACTTAAGAAATCAGTATGTTATAAGCATTTGAAAACATTGAATTCATGATATTTTGTTAAAATTACTATGTAAAACAATTTATTAGTGTCTATTAAATTTAATATGAAATTGTAAATATAATTTAATGAAACCTTTAAAATATTATTCTAACTCAATCTTATGGTCAAGGTATGAAGATATTAACTTAAGAATTCAGTATGTTATAAGCATTTGAAGACATTGAATTTATGATATTTCGTCAAAATTATCATATAAAACACTTTTTTAGTGTTTATGAAATATCATATTAATTTGTAAATATAATTTAATGAAACCTTAAAAATATTACTCTTTCCCAATCCTATGGTCAAGGTTTGAAGATAATGACTTAAGAATTCAGTATGTCATAACCATTTGAAAACATTGAATTTATGATATTTTGTCAAAATTACTATGTATAGCAGTTATTTAGTGTTTATGAAATTGTAAATATAATAAGTAGATACTGTAAAAAAATTACATATTCTCAATCTAATGGTCAAGGGTTGAAGATAATAACTAAAGAATTCAGTATTTTAGTAGCATTTGAAAAAATTGAATTTATGATATATTGTCAAAATTACTATGTAAGACACTTTTTTAGTGTTTATGAAATTTAATATGAAATTGTAAATATAATTAAATGAAACCTTAAAAATATTACTCTTTCTCAATCTTATGGTCAAGGTTTGAAGATAATAACTTAAGAATTCAGTATGTTATAAGCATTTGAAAACATTGAATTTATGATATTTCATCAAAATTACTATGTAAAACACTTTTTTAGAGTTTATGAAATTTAATATGAAATTGTAAATATAATTAAATGAAACCTTCAAAATATTATTCTTACTCAATGTTATGGTCAAGGTTTGAAGATAATGACTTAAGAATTCAGTATGTTATAAGCATTTGAAAACATTGAATTTAAAATATTTCATCAAAATTACCATGTAAAACATTTTTTTAGTGTTTATGAAATTTTTTATGAAATTGCAAATATAATAAGTAGATACTGTAAAAAAATTACATATTCTCAATCTAATGGTCAAGGTTAGAAGATAATGACTTAAGAATTCAGTATGTTAAAAGCATTTGAAAACATTGAATTTATGATATTTTGTCATAATTATCATATAAAACACTTTTTTAGTGTTTATGAAATTTTAAATAAATGTGTAAATATAATTCAATGAAACCTTCAAAATATTATTCTTACTCAATCTTATGGTCAAGGTTTGAAGATTATGACTTAAGAATTCAGGATTTTACTAGCATTTGAAAAAAATGAATTCATGATATTTCATCAAAATTACTATGTAAAACACTTTTTTAGTGTTTATGAAATTTAATATGAAATTGTAAATATAATTAAACGAAACCTAAAAAATATTACTCTTTCTCAATCTTATGGTCAAGGTTTGAAGATAATAACTTAAGAATTCAGTATGTTATAAGCATTTGAAAACATTGAATTTATGATATTTCATCAAAATTACCATGTAAAACATTTTTTTAGTGTTTTTGAAATTTTTTATGAAATTGCAAATATAATAAGTAGATACTGTAAAAAAATTACATATTCTCAATCTAATGGTCAAGGTTAGAAGATAATGACTTAAGAAATCAGTATGTTATAAGCATTTGAAAACATTGAATTCATGATATTTTGTTAAAATTACTATGTAAAACAATTTATTAGTGTCTATTAAATTTAATATGAAATTGTAAATATAATTTAATGAAACCTTTAAAATATTATTCTAACTCAATCTTATGGTCAAGGTATGAAGATATTAACTTAAGAATTCAGTATGTTATAAGCATTTGAAGACATTGAATTTATGATATTTCGTCAAAATTATCATATAAAACACTTTTTTAGTGTTTATGAAATATCATATTAATTTGTAAATATAATTTAATGAAACCTTAAAAATATTACTCTTTCCCAATCCTATGGTCAAGGTTTGAAGATAATGACTTAAGAATTCAGTATGTCATAACCATTTGAAAACATTCAATTTATGATATTTCGTCAAAATTACTATGTATAGCAGTTATTTAGTGTTTATGAAATTGTAAATATAATAAGTAGATACTGTAAAAAAATTACATATTCTCAATCTAATGGTCAAGGTTAGAAGATAATGACTTAAGAATTCAGTATGTTAAAAGCATTTGAAAACATTGAATTTATGATATTTTGTCATAATTATCATATAAAACACTTTTTTAGTGTTTATGAAATTTAATATGAAATTGTAAATATAATTAAATGAAACCTTAAAAATATTACTCTTTCTCAATCTTATGGTCAAGGTTTGAAGATAATAACTTAAGAATTCAGTATGTTATAAGCATTTGAAAACATTGAATTTATGATATTTCATCAAAATTACTATGTAAAACACTTTTTTAGAGTTTATGAAATTTAATATGAAATTGTAAATATAATTAAATGAAACCTTCAAAATATTATTCTTACTCAATGTTATGGTCAAGGTTTGAAGATAATGACTTAAGAATTCAGTATGTTATAAGCATTTGAAAACATTGAATTTAAAATATTTCATCAAAATTACCATGTAAAACATTTTTTTAGTGTTTATGAAATTTTTTATGAAATTGCAAATATAATAAGTAGATACTGTAAAAAAATTACATATTCTCAATCTAATGGTCAAGGTTAGAAGATAATGACTTAAGAAATCAGTATGTTATAAGCATTTGAAAACATTGAATTCATGATATTTTGTTAAAATTACTATGTAAAACAATTTATTAGTGTCTATTAAATTTAATATGAAATTGTAAATATAATTTAATGAAACCTTTAAAATATTATTCTAACTCAATCTTATGGTCAAGGTATGAAGATATTAACTTAAGAATTCAGTATGTTATAAGCATTTGAAGACATTGAATTTATGATATTTCGTCAAAATTATCATATAAAACACTTTTTTAGTGTTTATGAAATATCATATTAATTTGTAAATATAATTTAATGAAACCTTAAAAATATTACTCTTTCCCAATCCTATGGTCAAGGTTTGAAGATAATGACTTAAGAATTCAGTATGTCATAACCATTTGAAAACATTGAATTTATGATATTTTGTCAAAATTACTATGTATAGCAGTTATTTAGTGTTTATGAAATTGTAAATATAATAAGTAGATACTGTAAAAAAATTACATATTCTCAATCTAATGGTCAAGGGTTGAAGATAATAACTAAAGAATTCAGTATTTTAGTAGCATTTGAAAAAATTGAATTTATGATATATTGTCAAAATTACTATGTAAGACACTTTTTTAGTGTTTATGAAATTTAATATGAAATTGTAAATATAATTAAATGAAACCTTAAAAATATTACTCTTTCTCAATCTTATGGTCAAGGTTTGAAGATAATAACTTAAGAATTCAGTATGTTATAAGCATTTGAAAACATTGAATTTAAAATATTTCATCAAAATTACCATGTAAAACATTTTTTTAGTGTTTATGAAATTTTTTATGAAATTGCAAATATAATAAGTAGATACTGTAAAAAAATTACATATTCTCAATCTAATGGTCAAGGTTAGAAGATAATGACTTAAGAATTCAGTATGTTAAAAGCATTTGAAAACATTGAATTTATGATATTTTGTCATAATTATCATATAAAACACTTTTTTAGTGTTTATGAAATTTTAAATAAATGTGTAAATATAATTCAATGAAACCTTCAAAATATTATTCTTACTCAATGTTATGGTCAAGGTTTGAAGATAATGACTTAAGAATTCAGTATGTTATAAGCATTTGAAAACATTGAATTTAAAATATTTCATCAAAATTACCATGTAAAACATTTTTTTAGTGTTTATGAAATTTTTTATGAAATTGCAAATATAATAAGTAGATACTGTAAAAAAATTACATATTCTCAATCTAATGGTCAAGGTTAGAAGATAATGACTTAAGAATTCAGTATGTTAAAAGCATTTGAAAACATTGAATTTATGATATTTTGTCATAATTATCATATAAAACACTTTTTTAGTGTTTATGAAATTTTAAATGAAAGTGTAAATATAATTCAATGAAACCTTCATAATATTATTCTTACTCAATCTTATGGTCAAGGTTTGAAGATTATGACTTAAGAATTCAGGATTTTACTAGCATTTGAAAAAAATGAATTCATGATATTTCATCAAAATTACTATGTAAAACAATTTTTTAGTGATTATGAAATTTAATATGAAATTGTAAATATAATTAAACGAAACCTAAAAAATATTACTCTTTCTCAATCTTATGGTCAAGGTTTGAAGATAATAACTTAAGAATTCAGTATGTTATAAGCATTTGAAAACATTGAATTTATGATATTTCATCAAAATTACCATGTAAAACATTTTTTTAGTGTTTTTGAAATTTTTTATGAAATTGCAAATATAATAAGTAGATACTGTAAAAAAATTACATATTCTCAATCTAATGGTCAAGGTTAGAAGATAATGACTTAAGAAATCAGTATGTTATAAGCATTTGAAAACATTGAATTCATGATATTTTGTTAAAATTACTATGTAAAACAATTTATTAGTGTCTATTAAATTTAATATGAAATTGTAAATATAATTTAATGAAACCTTCAAAATATTATTCTTACTCAATCTTATGGTCAAGGTTTGAAGATTATGACTTAAGAAATCAGTATGTTATAAGCATTTGAAAACATTGAATTCATGATATTTTGTTAAAATTACTATGTAAAACAATTTATTAGTGTCTATTAAATTTAATATGAAATTGTAAATATAATTTAATGAAACCTTCAAAATATTATTCTAACTCAATCTTATGGTCAAGGTAAGAAGATATTAACTTAAGAATTCAGTATGTTATAAGCATTTGAAGACATTGAATTTATGATATTTCGTCAAAATTATCATATAAAACACTTTTTTAGTGTTTATGAAATATCATATTAATTTGTAAATATAATTTAATGAAACCTTAAAAATATTACTCTTTCCCAATCCTATGGTCAAGGTTTGAAGATAATGACTTAAGAATTCAGTATGTCATAACCATTTGAAAACATTCAATTTATGATATTTCGTCAAAATTAAAATGTATAGCAGTTATTTAGTGTTTATGAAATTGTAAATATAATAAGTAGATACTGTAAAAAAATTACATATTCTCAATCTAATGGTCAAGGGTTGAAGATAATAACTAAAGAATTCAGTATTTTAGTAGCATTTGAAAAAATTGAATTTATGATATATTGTCAAAATTACTATGTAAGACACTTTTTAGTGTTTATGAAATTTAATATGAAATTGTAAATATAATTAAATGAAACCTTAAAAATATTACTCTTTCTCAATCTTATGGTCAAGGTTTGAAGATAATAACTTAAGAATTCAGTATGTTATAAGCATTTGAAAACATTGAATTTATGATATTTCATCAAAATTAATATGTAAAACACTTTTTTAGAGTTTATGAAATTTAATATGAAATTGTAAATATAATTAAATGAAACCTTCAAAATATTATTCTTACTCAATGTTATGGTCAAGGTTTGAAGATAATGACTTAAGAATTCAGTATGTTATAAGCATTTGAAAACATTGAATTTAAAATATTTCATCAAAATTACCATGTAAAACATTTTTTTAGTGTTTATGAAATTTTTTATGAAATTGCAAATATAATAAGTAGATACTGTAAAAAAATTACATATTCTCAATCTAATGGTCAAGGTTAGAAGATAATGAGTTAAGAATTCAGTATGTTAAAAGCATTTGAAAACATTGAATTTATGATATTTTGTCATAATTATCATATAAAACACTTTTTTAGTGTTTATGAAATTTTAAATGAAAGTGTAAATATAATTCAATGAAACCTTCAAAATATTATTCTTACTCAATCTTATGGTCAAGGTTTGAAGATTATGACTTAAGAATTCAGGATTTTACTAGCATTTGAAAAAAATGAATTCATGATATTTCATCAAAATTACTATGTAAAACACTTTTTTAGTGTTTATGAAATTTAATATGAAATTGTAAATATAATTAAATGAAACCTTAAAAATATTACTCTTTCTCAATCTTATGGTCAAGGTTTGAAGATAATAACTTAAGAATTCAGTATGTTATAAGCATTTGAAAAAATTGAATTTAAAATATTTCATCAAAATTACCATGTAAAACATTTTTTTAGTGTTTATGAAATTTTTTATGAAATTGCAAATATAATAAGTAGATACTGTAAAAAAATTACATATTCTCAATCTAATGGTCAAGGTTAGAAGATAATGACTTAAAAATTCAGTATGTTAAAAGCATTTGAAAACATTGAATTTATGATATTTTGTCATAATTATCATATAAAACACTTTTTTAGTGTTTATGAAATTTTAAATGAAAGTGTAAATATAATTCAATGAAACCTTCAAAATATTATTCTTACTCAATGTTATGGTCAAGGTTTGAAGATAATGACTTAAGAATTCAGTATGTTATAAGCATTTGAAAACATTGAATTTAAAATATTTCATCAAAATTACCATGTAAAACATTTTTTTAGTGTTTATGAAATTTTAAATGAAAGTGTAAATATAATTCAATGAAACCTTCAAAATATTATTCTTACTCAATCTTATGGTCAAGGTTTGAAGATTATGACTTAAGAATTCAGGATTTTACTAGCATTTGAAAAAATTGAATTCATGATATTTCATCAAAATTACTATGTAAAACACTTTTTTAGTGTTTATGAAATTTAATATGAAATTGTAAATATAATTAAACGAAACCTAAAAAATATTACTCTTTCTCAATCTTATGGTCAAGGTTTGAAGATAATAACTTAAGAATTCAGTATGTTATAATCATTTGAAAACATTGAATTTATGATATTTCATCAAAATTACTATGTAAAACACTTTTTTAGAGTTTAAGAAATTTAATATGAAATTGTAAATATAATTAAATGAAACCTTCAAAATATTATTCTTACTCAATGTTATGGTCAAGGTTTGAAGATAATGACTTAAGAATTCAGTATGTTATAAGCATTTGAAAACATTGAATTTAAAATATTTCATCAAAATTACCATGTAAAACATTTTTTTAGTGTTTATGAAATTTTTTATGAAATTGCAAATATAATAAGTAGATACTGTAAAAAAATTACATATTCTCAATCTAATGGTCAAGGTTAGAAGATAATGACTTAAGAATTCAGTATGTTAAAAGCATTTGAAAACATTGAATTTATGATATTTTGTCATAATTATCATATAAAACACTTTTTTAGTGTTTATGAAATTTTAAATGAAAGTGTAAATATAATTCAATGAAACCTTCAAAATATTATTCTTACTCAATCTTATGGTCAAGGTTTGAAGATTATGACTTAAGAATTCAGGATTTTACTAGCATTTGAAAAAAATGAATTCATGATATTTCATCAAAATTACTATGTAAAACAATTTTTTAGTGTTTATGAAATTTAATATGAAATTGTAAATATAATTAAACAAAACCTAAAAAATATTACTCTTTCTCAATCTTATGGTCAAGGTTTGAAGATAATAACTTAAGAATTGAGTATGTTATAAGCATTTGAAAACATTGAATTTATGATATTTCATCAAAATTACTATGTAAAACACTTTTTTAGAGTTTATGAAATTTAATATGAAATTGTAAATATAATTAAATGAAACCTTCAAAATATTATTCTTACTCAACGTTATGGTCAAGGTTTGAAGATAATGACTTAAGAATTCAGTATGTTATAAGCATTTGAAAACATTGAATTTAAAATATTTCATCAAAATTACCATGTAAAACAGTTTTTTAGTGTTTATGAAATTGTAAATATAATAAGTAGATACTGTAAAAAAATTACATATTCTCAATCTAATGGTCAAGGGTTGAAGATAATAACTTAAGAATTCAGTATTTTAGTAGCATTTGAAAACATTCAATTTATGATATATCGTCAAAATTGCTATGCAAGACACTTTTTTAGTGTATATGAAATATCATATTAATTTGTAAATATAATTAAATGAAACTTTAAAAATATTACTCTTTCTCAATTTTATGGTCAAGGTTTGAAGATAATGACTTAAGAATTCAGTGTGTTAAAAGCATTTGAAAACATTGAATTTATTATATTTCATCAAAATTACTATGTAAAACACTTTTTTAGTGTCTATGAAATTTAATATGAAATTGAAAATATTATTTAATGAAACCTTCAAAATATTATTCTAACTCAATCTTATGGTCAAGGATTAAATATATTAACTTAAGTATTCAGTATATTACTAGCATTTGAAAAACATGAATTAATGATATTTTGTAATAATTATCATATAAAAAACTTTTTAGTGTTTATGAAATTTTATATGAAAGTGTAAATATAATTCAATGAAACCTTCAAAATATTACTCTTTCCCAATCCTATGGTCAAGGTTTGAAGATAATAACTTAAGAATTCAGTATGTCATAACCATTTGAAAACATTCAATTTATGATATTTCGTCAAAATTACTATGTTAAACAGTTTTTTAGTGTTTATGAAATTGTAAATATAATAAGTAGATTCTGTAAAAAAATTACATATTCTCAATCTAATTGTCAAGGGTTGAAGATAATAACTTAAGTATTCAGTATTTTACTAGCATTTGAAAAAAATGAATTCATGATATTTTGTTAAAATTAAAATAGAAAACACTTTATTAGTGTTTATGAAATTTTATATAAAGTGGTATATATAATTTTTAGAAACTTTAATAATAGTTCTTTTTCTTAATCCAACGGTCAAGGTATGAAGAGATTAGTTTAATATATTAGTGTTTTATAATTTCTTATAGATATGAATTATTAATGTTCGTTAATGCGATATAAAAGATTGTATTTTAGTGTTTTTTAAGTCTGATATTATACATTAACAAATTGAGATGAAATCTATTGTGAGAAGATAATTGTTCCGTTGACACTTAAAATTGTACTTATGAGAAATAAAGTTATTTATTTAGATTTTATTCATCCCTGATGTTGATAAGCTAATCATGATTAAATTATTTGTGATCATTTTTAATGAAAATGTCCGAGACGATGGTCAATGAAAAATATGTTTGTCTATTTGCCGGTGTTGTTTTTTAAACCTTTAAAGTTTACGAAAGAAAACGTATACTGATGATTTTGCATCCTACAAAGTAATATCCGTTTCCTAGTTGGCGGGTATATTAAAACTAATTACAGGTCATGGGCAACTTAAACTTAAATATCAATGTGTTTTCTGTTTCAAATGGTTCAAAAATATTATATTTATAGCCTGATTTCTGATCTAGCAACTAAAAATAAACAATTCAGTAAACAATATCGTTTCGCAATTTACAGAAATTTCTAATTTTAATTAAATAAATAAAATGAGTGTTAATTTATCTCATTATCTGCAAGTGAGTGGATTTATTTTATATGATGTATACGAAATGACAGCCTATGACTCGTAGACGGCTAGTGAATTGTGAATATACTTAAATACACTGGTTGTTAATCAGCGAAATCTGAACGAGAAAAATAAAATAATAAGCTCATGTCAGAGCAATAGAATCATATTTGCGGTAGGTATACGTTGAAAACATTTAATAAGGAATGAGAAACGGTTACATTATCTTACCACATTGACAACCATTCAAAATATATTAATAATCCGTTGTCAAATGGCAGTCGACTGTTTATCATTATTGCGCACGGTTACATTAATGAACTTGAAAAATGGAAACTAGACAACACACTGACATGTACAAAAAGATTACTTAAAATTAACTTATTATTAGCTACTGATTAAATCCCAACGCGACGACGAGAACACTTTGTATGATGTTGATATTGGACAATTCCCAGCTGCAATTCTGAGGCATAGATGACATCAGTCGTGATAATGACAGGACACATGCCAACCATCGCCGGTCCCACTATAGACAGCATATCCAATATAGTAGGTAAATAGTGTATCGGTGCCGGATCATTCCTGAAAAAACACGCAGACAACAGTTGTTCTTTCGACATTAATTTTTCCTAATGCGATCGGTATTCTTATAGGACATTTAACTTACTCTGGTGAATAATAAAATTTGATTTTCGTAACCATAAATGTTTGGCCATCTACCCGATACGAGTACCAAACTACTAACCATCAACATATTCCATGTGTAATTCTCAATATGAAATTACTTTTAAGTTTGTGTGTTTTTTAAACGTTCTAGTCGTGGTAATCGCACCACTCTGACAAACTTATCACCACTAATCGACGGCGACACATGCGACTGATCATCGGGCAGTTCGGCCCCCGAGATAACAACCAGACTTTTCAGCTAGAAATTCTCATGAAAGAAACCCATAAACCGTGGCAGAACGATAAAGCAGATCTACCAACATTGAAATATAAAATTTTCTAATTTCTTTCACAAACTTATGTATTTTCCAATTCAAATATTATCGTATAATCGTACGTTTAAAAATATTTCGTTTATGAGCTGTTTTCCGGGAAACCGTGGGAGATAGGACGAAAGTCGCCAGACATGACATAGAATTGATCCCCCTAACTAGCTACATGAGTTGCATGCATTTGATTTTTCGAAAAACTGTTATTGGGGATTTTTAAACCGTCGTACTTGGGTCTTAATTGGACTCCCGCGCACAATTGCAGCTGCAACAGTGTGCATGTCCTGATTCTGTAAATGATGGACATATTTAATGACAGATAATAGAATGATTAATTTCTAAAAGTCACAATTCCACACGAAGGTTAACATTTATTAAAAAATTAATTACTAATAAATTTAATCCTAACCCAATTTTAAAGAATAATTTTTATTTTAACACTATCTAACGATGAGTTTAGTCATAAATATTAAAATTATGTGATATTTCTGTACTTAAAAATTATATCAATAAAAAATATTCGATAAATCCCAAAAGGATCATAATACCAACATATAATGATATAATAGAAAACATTAAAGCTACTCACAACAATAAAAACCTGAATGTCCAAAAATAATATATTTTTGAGGCCATTGGTAATTCTGTGTAATGACTAACCATTGATGCAACTAGGTCTAAAATATTAGCAGCTGCACAAATAAATACCTAATTTAATGTATTTACTTTCACGGTTTCCAAAAAACTAGGAGGATTGTTTTGGTTATTTTAATTTTCAATAGTGATAACTGTACGAGTAGGACTAGATACTGTTTTTGGTATATTAAAAATACTGAATATATATTTTTTGTACATTTTTAATCATCAATTTTATATTTATACAATTTACTTTGAATAATTCTACATGTCACATTGTATTGCTTAAATTATTATTGATTCTTAAATAATCATAAACATTTGTGGGGAATAAAATACATTTTGAGGGCGCGATGCCTCCCTAAGACTCCTCCTAGTTGTGTAAATGTGTGTAACAAATTATTCGTAATTATATTTTATATTTCTAATAAGTATTGACAAAAGATGTGTGGATTGTTCAACAACACTTATTTGTAATATTTTTTGTTAAAATGCAGTTTTAAAAAAATACATAATTATTAAAATCAGTTGTAAATCATATTAAAATATATATATATATTTTATAATTTACATATGTTTGTCATTAAATACAAGAAAAAAAAACATTCAAGTATACATTAAAGAGTCAAATTATATTTGTCAAGATATATGAATTGAAAAATACATTGTTGAGTAGAAGAGATATAACATGTTTTACTAAATATGAATGCCTTCCTAAAATGTATCAATTTAATGCAAATATACAGTACTAATTATAGTACTCATAGTTAATGATGAAACACAATACGAAATTAAGAAAAATTACGCTTTTGAAAAGGTATTTAAGGTATTGTAATTTGTACACGTAATAAGTAATGTAGTTGTTTTATTTACATCGAATATTACACGATTTTGACGTTTGCCAATTTATTTCTCACAAATTGTACCAAGTCGTAATTTTTGTTGCTATTGGTAATAAAAAATTAGAAGGTTCGGCATTATTATATCGTTTAAGGCAATGTTAAACTTTGAAAACTGAAAAATATAATTATTTACTTCGAAACCAGATTCATTAGAGAAACTGTCTTAAGCAATGTTGAATATGCAGACATGAGGTACGTAAATAAAATAAATATTTAAAAATGTCATATATATTGCATAACATAACTATTCTAAAACTTTACATACTACTACTCGTTATTTTAACACATGATATAAAATGTGTTGTTATTATGATATTCATTTATAGATTTTGAGAATCAACTTGAAATACAAACTTTGTTAATATTGGTCGTATCGTCTCAAAATCCTCCGAGGTTAAACGCAGTGACTTCTTGAGATCAAATATCTGTACTCAATAATGTTGAATTTAAATTTTAAGAATGATGAATTGGTAAAACAAAATTACCCGTCAATTTTTTTATTGAAAACTTCACGTTTGAAGCACCAATTATAGTTTATATACTCTAAAATTATGAGTTAAAAATGTTTTGAAAATTGGAAAATCATCTAGTCACCCAAATGCATCAATCGTTGAGTATTTAATCTGAATAAGAACAATATTAAAGGATTAAGTAATAGAGACGGAATTTTGGAAAACGAAATGTTAAAAATTAAAAAAATTGATTATTGGGACAAAACATCGTAAAAAAATATCTAAATTTTGACAGTTAAGTAATTATACACGAGTAGACAGTTTTTATATACACAATGATTTGAGAGAAAAACAGGAAATCCAGAAAATATTAGTATAAGAATTTATGGAATTTGTCAAGATTCAAACAATATAACTGTTAGAAACGGTAAAAATAGTACTTTTTGCAAATCAAATCTAATAGTCAAGGTTTAAATATATTAACTTAAGTATTCAGTATTTTACTAGCATTTGAAAACATTGAATTTATGATATTTTGTAATAATTATCATATAAAAAACTTTTTTAGTGTTTATTAAATTTAATATGAAATTGTAAATATAATTAAATGAAACCTTCAAAATATTATTCTTTCCTAATCTTATGGTCAAGGTTTGAAGATAATAACTTAAGAATTCAGTATTTTACTAGCATTTGAAAACATTGAATTTATGATATTTTGTAATAATTATCATATAAAAAACTTTTTTAGTGTTTATGAAATTTTATATGAAAGTGTAAATATAATTCAATGAAACATTCAAAATATTATTCTTACTCAATCATATGGTCAAGGTTTGAAGATAATGACTTAAGAAATCAGTATGTTATAAGCATTTGAAAACATTGAATTCATGATATTTTGTTAAAATTACTATGTAAAACAGTTTTTTAGTGTTTATGAAATTTAATATGAAATTGTAAATATAATTAAATGAAACCTTAAAATTATTACTCTTTCTCAATCTTATGGTCAAGGTTTGAAGATAATGACTTAAGAATTCAGTATGTTAAAAGCATTTGAAAACATTGAATTTATGATATTTCGTCAAAATTACTATGTAAAACAATTTTTTAGTGTCTATTAAATTTAATATGAAATTGTAAATATAATTAAATGAAACCTTCAAAATATTATTCTTACTCAATCTTATGGTCAAGGTTTGAAGATAATGACTTAAGAATTCAGTATGTTATAAGCATTTGAAAACATTGAATTTATAATATTTCGTCAAAATTACTATGTAAAATACTTTTTTAGTGTTTATGAAATTTAATATGAAATTGTAAATATAATTTAATGGAACCTTAAAAATATTATTCTAACTCAATCTTATGGTCAAGGATTAAATATATTAACTTAAGTATTCAGTAAATTACTAGCATTTGAAAAACATGAATTAATGATATTTTGTAATAATTATCATATAAAAAAATTTTTTAGTGTTTATGAAATTTTATATGAAAGTGTAAATATAATTCAATGAAACCTTCAAAATATTACTCTTTCCCAATCCTATGGTCAAGGTTTGAAGATAATGACTTAAGAATTCAGTATGTTAAAAGCATTTGAAAACGTTGAATTTATGATATTTTGTTAAAATTATCATATAAAACACTTTTTTAGTGTTAATGAAATATCATATTAATTTGTAAATATAATTTAATGAAACCTTCAAAATATTACTCTTTCCCAATCTTATGGTCAAAGTTTGAAGATAATAAATTAAGAATTCAGTATTTTACTAGCATTTGAAAACATGGAATTTATGATATTTTGTAATAATTATCATATAAAAAACTTTTTTAGTGTTTATGAAATTTTATATGAAAGTGTAAATATAATTCAATGAAACCTTCAAAATATTACTCTTTCCCAATCCTATGGTCAAGGTTTGAAGATAATGACTTAAGAATTCAGTATGTTAAAAACATTTGAAAACATTGAATTTATGATATTTCATCAAAATTACTATGTAAAACACTTTTTTAGTGTTTATTAAATTTAATATGAAATTGTAAATGTAATTAAATGAAACCTTCAAAATATTATTCTTTGATAATCTTATGGTCAAGGTTTGAAGATAATAACTTAAGAATTCAGTATTTTACTAGCATTTGAAAACATTGAATTTATGATATTTTGTAATAATTATCATATAAAAAACTTTTTTAGTGTTTATGAAATTTTATATGAAAGTGTAAATATAATTCAATGAAACATTCAAAATATTATTCTTACTCAATCATATGGTCAAGGTTTGAAGATAATGACTTAAGAAATCAGTATGTTATAAGCATTTGAAAACATTGAATTCATGATATTTTGTTAAAATTACAATGTAAAACAGTTTTTTAGTGTTTATGAAATTTAATATGAAATTGTAAATATAATTAAATGAAACCTTAAAAATATTACTCTTTCTCAATCTTATGGTCAAGGTTTGAAGATAATGACTTAAGAATTCAGTATGTTAAAAGCATTTGAAAACATTGAATTTATGATATTTTGTAATAATTATCATATAAAACACTTTTTTAGTGTTAATGAAATATCATATTAATTTGTAAATATAATTTAATGAAACCTTAAAAATATTACTCATTCCCAATCTTATGGTCAAGGTTTCAATATATTAACTTAAGTATTCAGTATATTTCTACCATTTGAAAAACATGAATTAATGATATTATGTTAAAATTATCATATAAAACACTTTTTTAGTATTTATGAAATTTTATATGAAATTGTAAATATAATTCGATGAAACCTTCAACATATTATTCTTACTCAATCTTATGGTCAAGGTTTAAAGATAATGACTTAAGAATTCAGTATGTTATAAGCATTTGAAAACATTGAATTTATGATATTTCGTCAAAATTACTATGTAAAACACTTTTTTAGTGTTTATGAAATTTTGTATGAATGTGTAAATATAATTCAATGAAACCTTCAAAATATTATTCTTACTCAATCTTATGGTCAAGGTTTGAAGATAATAACTTAAGAATTAGCTATGTTATAAGCATTTGAAAACATTGAATTTATGATATTTCGTCAAAATTTCCATGTATAATATTTTTTTAGTGTTTATGAAATTTTTCATGAAATTGTAAATATAATTCAATGAAACCTTCAAAATATTATTCTTACTCAATCATATGGTAAAGGTTTGAAGATAATGACTTAAGAAATCAGTATGTTATAAGCATTTGAAAACATTGAATTTATGATATTTTGTAATTATTATCATATAAAAAACTTTTTTAGTGTTTATGAAATTTTATATGAAAGTGTAAATATAATTCAATGAAACATTCAAAATATTATTCTTACTCAATCATATGGTCAAGGTTTGAAGATAATGACTTAAGAAATCAGTATGTTATAAGCATTTGAAAACATTGAATTCATGATATTTTGTTAAAATTACTATGTAAAACAGTTTTTTAGTGTTTATGAAATTTAATATGAAATTGTAAATATAATTAAATGAAACCTTAAAAATTTTACTCTTTCTCAATCTTATGGTCAAGGTTTGAAGATAATGACTTAAGAATTCAGTATGTTAAAAGCATTTGAAAACATTGAATTTATGATATTTCGTCAAAATTACTATGTAAAACAATTTTTTAGTGTCTATTAAATTTAATATGAAATTGTAAATATAATTAAATGAAACCTTCAAAATATTATTCTTACTCAATCCTATGGTCAAGGTTTGAAGATAATGACTTAAGAATTCAGTATGTTATAAGCATTTGAAAACATTGAATTTATAATATTTCGTCAAAATTACTATGTAAAATACTTTTTTAGTGTTTATGAAATTTAATATGAAATTGTAAATATAATTTAATGGAACCTTAAAAATATTATTCTAGCTCAATCTTATGGTCAAGGATTAAATATATTAACTTAAGTATTCAGTATATTACTAGCATTTGAAAAACATGAATTAATGATATTTTGTAATAATTATCATATAAAAAAATTTTTTAGTGTTTATGAAATTTTATATGAAAGTGTAAATATAATTCAATGAAACCTTCAAAATATTACTCTTTCCCAATCCTATGGTCAAGGTTTGAAGATAATGACTTAAGAATTCAGTATGTTAAAAGCATTTGAAAACGTTGAATTTATGATATTTTGTTAAAATTATCATATAAAACACTTTTTTAGTGTTAATGAAATATCATATTAATTTGTAAATATAATTTAATGAAACCTTAAAAATATTACTCATTCCCAATCTTATGGTCAAGGTTTCAATATATTAACTTAAGTATTCAGTATATTTCTACCATTTGAAAAACATGAATTAATGATATTATGTTAAAATTATCATATAAAACACTTTTTTAGTATTTATGAAATTTTATATGAAATTGTAAATATAATTCGATGAAACCTTCAACATATTATTCTTACTCAATCTTATGGTCAAGGTTTAAAGATAATGACTTAAGAATTCAGTATGTTATAAGCATTTGAAAACATTGAATTTATGATATTTCGTCAAAATTACTATGTAAAACACTTTTTTAGTGTTTATGAAATTTTGTATGAATGTGTAAATATAATTCAATGAAACCTTCAAAATATTATTCTTACTCAATCATATGGTAAAGGTTTGAAGATAATGACTTAAGAAATCAGTATGTTATAAGCATTTGAAAACATTGAATTTATGATATTTTGTAATTATTATCATATAAAAAACTTTTTTAGTGTTTATGAAATTTTATATGAAAGTGTAAATATAATTCAATGAAACATTCAAAATATTATTCTTACTCAATCATATGGTCAAGGTTTGAAGATAATGACTTAAGAAATCAGTATGTTATAAGCATTTGAAAACATTGAATTCATGATATTTTGTTAAAATTACAATGTAAAACAGTTTTTTAGTGTTTATGAAATTTAATATGAAATTGTAAATATAATTAAATGAAACCTTAAAAATATTACTCTTTCTCAATCTTATGGTCAAGGTTTGAAGATAATGACTTAAGAATTCAGTATGTTAAAAGCATTTGAAAACATTGAATTTATGATATTTTGTAATAATTATCATATAAAAAACTTTTTTAGTGTTTATGAAATTTTATATGAAAGTGTAAATATAATTCAATGAAACCTTCAAAATATTATTCTTACTCAATCATATGGTCAAGGTTTAAATATATTAACTTAAGTATTCAGTATATTACTAGCATTTGAAAAACATGAATTTATGATATTATGTTAAAATTATCATATAAAACACTTTTTTAGTATTTATGAAATTTTATTTGAAATTGTAAATATAATTCAATGAAACATTCAAAATATTATTCTTACTCAATCATATGGTCAAGGTTTGAAGATAATGACTTAAGAAATCAGTATGTTATAAGCATTTGAAAACATTGAATTCATGATATTTTGTTAAAATTACTATGTAAAACAGTTTTTTAGTGTTTATGAAATTTAATATGAAATTGTAAATATAATTAAATGAAACCTTAAAAATATTACTCTTTCTCAATCTTATGGTCAAGGTTTGAAGATAATGACTTAAGAATTCAGTATGTTAAAAGCATTTGAAAACATTGAATTTATGATATTTTGTAATAATTATCATATAAAAAACTTTTTTAGTGTTTATGAAATTTTATATGAAAGTGTAAATATAATTCAATGAAACCTTCAAAATATTATTCTTACTCAATCATATGGTCAAGGTTTAAATATATTAACTTAAGTATTCAGTATATTACTAGCATTTGAAAAACATGAATTAATGATATTTTGTAATAATTATCATATAAAAAAATTTTTTAGTGTTTATGAAATTTTATATGAAAGTGTAAATATAATTCAATGAAACCTTCAAAATATTACTCTTTCCCAATCCTATGGTCAAGGTTTGAAGATAATGACTTAAGAATTCAGTATGTTAAAAGCATTTGAAAACGTTGAATTTATGATATTTTGTTAAAATTATCATATAAAACACTTTTTTAGTGTTAATGAAATATCATATTAATTTGTAAATATAATTTAATGAAACCTTCAAAATATTACTCTTTCCCAATCTTATGGTCAAAGTTTGAAGATAATAAATTAAGAATTCAGTATTTTACTAGCATTTGAAAACATGGAATTTATGATATTTTGTAATAATTATCATATAAAAAACTTTTTTAGTGTTTATGAAATTTTATATGAAAGTGTAAATATAATTCAATGAAACCTTCAAAATATTACTCTTTCCCAATCATATGGTCAAGGTTTGAAGATAATGACTTAAGAATTCAGTATGTTAAAAGCATTTGAAAACATTGAATTTATGATATTTCGTCAAAATTACTATGTAAAACACTTTTTTAGTGTTTATTAAATTTAATATGAAATTGTAAATGTAATTAAATGAAACCTTCAAAATATTATTCTTTGATAATCTTATGGTCAAGGTTTGAAGATAATAACTTAAGAATTCAGTATTTTACTAGCATTTGAAAACATTGAATTTATGATATTTTGTAATAATTATCATATAAAAAACTTTTTTAGTGTTTATGAAATTTTATATGAAAGTGTAAATATAATTCAATGAAACATTCAAAATATTATTCTTACTCAATCATATGGTCAAGGTTTGAAGATAATGACTTAAGAAATCAGTATGTTATAAGCATTTGAAAACATTGAATTCATGATATTTTGTTAAAATTACAATGTAAAACAGTTTTTTAGTGTTTATGAAATTTAATATGAAATTGTAAATATAATTAAATGAAACCTTAAAAATATTACTCTTTCTCAATCTTATGGTCAAGGTTTGAAGATAATGACTTAAGAATTCAGTATGTTAAAAGCATTTGAAAACATTGAATTTATGATATTTTGTAATAATTATCATATAAAACACTTTTTTAGTGTTAATGAAATATCATATTAATTTGTAAATATAATTTAATGAAACCTTAAAAATATTACTCATTCCCAATCTTATGGTCAAGGTTTCAATATATTAACTTAAGTATTCAGTATATTTCTACCATTTGAAAAACATGAATTAATGATATTATGTTAAAATTATCATATAAAACACTTTTTTAGTATTTATGAAATTTTATATGAAATTGTAAATATAATTCGATGAAACCTTCAACATATTATTCTTACTCAATCTTATGGTCAAGGTTTAAAGATAATGACTTAAGAATTCAGTATGTTATAAGCATTTGAAAACATTGAATTTATGATATTTCGTCAAAATTTCCATGTATAATATTTTTTTAGTGTTTATGAAATTTTTCATGAAATTGTAAATATAATTCAATGAAACCTTCAAAATATTATTCTTACTCAATCATATGGTAAAGGTTTGAAGATAATGACTTAAGAAATCAGTATGTTATAAGCATTTGAAAACATTGAATTTATGATATTTTGTAATTATTATCATATAAAAAACTTTTTTAGTGTTTATGAAATTTTATATGAAAGTGTAAATATAATTCAATGAAACATTCAAAATATTATTCTTACTCAATCATATGGTCAAGGTTTGAAGATAATGACTTAAGAAATCAGTATGTTATAAGCATTTGAAAACATTGAATTTATGATATTTTGTTAAAATTATCATATAAAACACTTTTTTAGTGTTAATGAAATATCATATTAATTTGTAAATATAATTTAATGAAACCTTCAAAATATTACTCTTTCCCAATCTTATGGTCAAAGTTTGAAGATAATAAATTAAGAATTCAGTATTTTACTAGCATTTGAAAACATTGAATTTATGATATTTTGTAATAATTATCATATAAAAAACTTTTTTAGTGTTTATGAAATTTTATATGAAAGTGTAAATATAATTCAATGAAACCTTCAAAATATTACTCTTTCCCAATCCTATGGTCAAGGTTTGAAGATAATGACTTAAGAATTCAGTATGTTAAAAGCATTTGAAAACATTGAATTTATGATATTTCATCAAAATTACTATGTAAAACACTTTTTTAGTGTTTATTAAATTTAATATGAAATTGTAAATGTAATTAAATGAAACCTTCAAAATATTATTCTTTCCTAATCTTATGGTCAAGGTTTGAAGATAATAACTTAAGAATTCAGTATTTTACTAGCATTTGAAAACATTGAATTTATGATATTTTGTAATAATTATCATATAAAAAACTTTTTTAGTGTTTATGAAATTTTATATGAAAGTGTAAATATAATTCAATGAAACATTCAAAATATTATTCTTACTCAATCATATGGTCAAGGTTTGAAGATAATGACTTAAGAAATCAGTATGTTATAAGCATTTGAAAACATTGAATTCATGATATTTTGTTAAAATTACAATGTAAAACAGTTTTTTAGTGTTTATGAAATTTAATATGAAATTGTAAATATAATTAAATGAAACCTTAAAAATATTACTCTTTCTCAATCTTATGGTCAAGGTTTGAAGATAATGACTTAAGAATTCAGTATGTTAAAAGCATTTGAAAACATTGAATTTATGATATTTTGTAATAATTATCATATAAAAAACTTTTTTAGTGTTTATGAAATTTTATATGAAAGTGTAAATATAATTCAATGAAACCTTCAAAATATTATTCTTACTCAATCATATGGTCAAGGTTTAAATATATTAACTTAAGTATTCAGTATATTACTAGCATTTGAAAAACATGAATTTATGATATTATGTTAAAATTATCATATAAAACACTTTTTTAGTATTTATGAAATTTTATTTGAAATTGTAAATATAATTCAATGAAACATTCAAAATATTATTCTTACTCAATCATATGGTCAAGGTTTGAAGATAATGACTTAAGAAATCAGTATGTTATAAGCATTTGAAAACATTGAATTCATGATATTTTGTTAAAATTACTATGTAAAACAGTTTTTTAGTGTTTATGAAATTTAATATGAAATTGTAAATATAATTAAATGAAACCTTAAAAATATTACTCTTTCTCAATCTTATGGTCAAGGTTTGAAGATAATGACTTAAGAATTCAGTATGTTAAAAGCATTTGAAAACATTGAATTTATGATATTTTGTAATAATTATCATATAAAAAACTTTTTTAGTGTTTATGAAATTTTATATGAAAGTGTAAATATAATTCAATGAAACCTTCAAAATATTATTCTTACTCAATCATATGGTCAAGGTTTAAATATATTAACTTAAGTATTCAGTATATTACTAGCATTTGAAAAACATGAATTTATGATATTATGTTAAAATTATCATATAAAACACTTTTTTAGTATTTATGAAATTTTATTTGAAATTGTAAATATAATTCGATGAAACCTTCAACATATTATACTTACTCAATCTTATGGTGAAGGTTTAAAGATAATGACTTAAGAATTCAGTATGTTATAAGCATTTGAAAACATTGAATTTATGATATTTCGTCAAAATTTCCATGTATAATATTTTTTTAGTGTTTATGAAATTTTTCATGAAATTGTAAATATAATTCAATGAAACCTTCAAAATATTATTCTTACTCAATCATATGGTTAAGGTTTGAAGATAATGACTTAAGAAATCAGTATGTTATAAGCATTTGAAAACATTGAATTCATGATATTTTGTTAAAATTACTATGTAAAACAGTTTTTTAGTATTTATGAAATTTTATATGAAATTGTAAATATAATTCGATGAAACCTTCAACATATTATTCTTACTCAATCTTATGGTAAAGGTTTGAAGATAATGATTTAAGAATTCAGTATGTTATAAGCATTTGAAAACATTGAATTTATGATATTTCGTCAAAATTACTTTGTAAAACACTTTTTTAGTGTTTATTAAATTTAATATGAAATTGTAAATATAATTAAATGAAACCTTCAAAATATTATTCTTTCCTAATCTTATGGTCAAGGTTTGAAGATAATAACTTAAGAATTCAGTATTTTACTAGCATTTGAAAACATTGAATTTATGATATTTTGTAATAATTATCATATAAAAAACTTTTTTAGTGTTTATGAAATTTTATATGAAAGTGTAAATATAATTCAATGAAACATTCAAAATATTATTCTTACTCAATCATATGGTCAAGGTTTGAAGATAATGACTTAAGAAATCAGTATGTTATAAGCATTTGAAAACATTGAATTCATGATATTTTGTTAAAATTACTATGTAAAACAGTTTTTTAGTGTTTATGAAATTTAATATGAAATTGTAAATATAATTAAATGAAACCTTAAAAATATTACTCTTTCTCAATCTTATGGTCAAGGTTTGAAGATAATGACTTAAGAATTCAGTATGTTAAAAGCATTTGAAAACATTGAATTTATGATATTTTGTAATAATTATCATATAAAAAACTTTTTTAGTGTTTATGAAATTTTATATGAAAGTGTAAATATAATTCAATGAAACCTTCAAAATATTATTCTTACTCAATCATATGGTCAAGGTTTAAATATATTAACTTAAGTATTCAGTATATTACTAGCATTTGAAAAACATGAATTTATGATATTATGTTAAAATTATCATATAAAACACTTTTTTAGTATTTATGAAATTTTATTTGAAATTGTAAATATAATTCAATGAAACATTCAAAATATTATTCTTACTCAATCATATGGTCAAGGTTTGAAGATAATGACTTAAGAAATCAGTATGTTATAAGCATTTGAAAACATTGAATTCATGATATTTTGTTAAAATTACTATGTAAAACAGTTTTTTAGTGTTTATGAAATTTAATATGAAATTGTAAATATAATTAAATGAAACCTTAAAAATATTACTCTTTCTCAATCTTATGGTCAAGGTTTGAAGATAATGACTTAAGAATTCAGTATGTTAAAAGCATTTGAAAACATTGAATTTATGATATTTTGTAATAATTATCATATAAAAAACTTTTTTAGTGTTTATGAAATTTTATATGAAAGTGTAAATATAATTCAATGAAACCTTCAAAATATTATTCTTACTCAATCATATGGTCAAGGTTTAAATATATTAACTTAAGTATTCAGTATATTACTAGCATTTGAAAAACATGAATTTATGATATTATGTTAAAATTATCATATAAAACACTTTTTTAGTATTTATGAAATTTTATTTGAAATTGTAAATATAATTCGATGAAACCTTCAACATATTATACTTACTCAATCTTATGGTGAAGGTTTAAAGATAATGACTTAAGAATTCAGTATGTTATAAGCATTTGAAAACATTGAATTTATGATATTTCGTCAAAATATCCATGTATAATATTTTTTTAGTGTTTATGAAATTTTTCATGAAATTGTAAATATAATTCAATGAAACCTTCAAAATATTATTCTTACTCAATCATATGGTTAAGGTTTGAAGATAATGACTTAAGAAATCAGTATGTTATAAGCATTTGAAAACATTGAATTCATGATATTTTGTTAAAATTACTATGTAAAACAGTTTTTTAGTATTTATGAAATTTTATATGAAATTGTAAATATAATTCGATGAAACCTTCAACATATTATTCTTACTCAATCTTATGGTAAAGGTTTGAAGATAATGATTTAAGAATTCAGTATGTTATAAGCATTTGAAAACATTGAATTTATGATATTTCGTCAAAATTACTTTGTAAAACACTTTTTTAGTGTTTATTAAATTTAATATGAAATTGTAAATATAATTAAATGAAACCTTCAAAATATTATTCTTTCCTAATCTTATGGTCAAGGTTTGAAGATAATAACTTAAGAATTCAGTATTTTACTAGCATTTGAAAACATTGAATTTATGATATTTTGTAATAATTATCATATAAAAAACTTTTTTAGTGTTTATGAAATTTTATATGAAAGTGTAAATATAATTCAATGAAACATTCAAAATATTATTCTTACTCAATCATATGGTCAAGGTTTGAAGATAATGACTTAAGAAATCAGTATGTTATAAGCATTTGAAAACATTGAATTCATGATATTTTGTTAAAATTACTATGTAAAACAGTTTTTTAGTGTTTATGAAATTTAATATGAAATTGTAAATATAATTAAATGAAACCTTAAAATTATTACTCTTTCTCAATCTTATGGTCAAGGTTTGAAGATAATGACTTAAGAATTCAGTATGTTAAAAGCATTTGAAAACATTGAATTTATGATATTTTGTTAAAATTATCATATAAAACACTTTTTTAGTGTTAATGAAATATCATATTAATTTGTAAATATAATTTAATGAAACCTTCAAAATATTACTCTTTCCCAATCTTATGGTCAAAGTTTGAAGATAATAAATTAAGAATTCAGTATTTTACTAGCATTTGAAAAAAATGAATTCATGATATTTTGTTAAAATTAAAATAGAAAACACTTTATTAGTGTTTATGAAATTTTATATAAAGTGGTATATATAATTTTTAGAAACTTTAATAATAGTTCTTTTTCTTAATCCAACGGTCAAGGTATGAAGAGATTAGTTTAATATATTAGTGTTTTATAATTTCTTATAGATATGAATTATTAATGTTCGTTAATGCGATATAAAAGATTGTATTTTAGTGTTTTTTAAGTCTGATATTATACATTAACAAATTGAGATGAAATCTATTGTGAGAAGATAATTGTTCCGTTGACACTTAAAATTGTACTTATGAGAAATAAAGTTATTTATTTAGATTTTATTCATCCCTGATGTTGATAAGCTAATCATGATTAAATTATTTGTGATCATTTTTAATGAAAATGTCCGAGACGATGGTCAATGAAAAATATGTTTGTCTATTTGCCGGTGTTGTTTTTTAAACCTTTAAAGTTTACGAAAGAAAACGTATACTGATGATTTTGCATCCTACAAAGTAATATCCGTTTCCTAGTTGGCGGGTATATTAAAACTAATTACAGGTCATGGGCAACTTAAACTTAAATATCAATGTGTTTTCTGTTTCAAATGGTTCAAAAATATTATATTTATAGCCTGATTTCTGATCTAGCAACTAAAAATAAACAATTCAGTAAACAATATCGTTTCGCAATTTACAGAAATTTCTAATTTTAATTAAATAAATAAAATGAGTGTTAATTTATCTCATTATCTGCAAGTGAGTGGATTTATTTTATATGATGTATACGAAATGACAGCCTATGACTCGTAGACGGCTAGTGAATTGTGAATATACTTAAATACACTGGTTGTTAATCAGCGAAATCTGAACGAGAAAAATAAAATAATAAGCTCATGTCAGAGCAATAGAATCATATTTGCGGTAGGTATACGTTGAAAACATTTAATAAGGAATGAGAAACGGTTACATTATCTTACCACATTGACAACCATTCAAAATATATTAATAATCCGTTGTCAAATGGCAGTCGACTGTTTATCATTATTGCGCACGGTTACATTAATGAACTTGAAAAATGGAAACTAGACAACACACTGACATGTACAAAAAGATTACTTAAAATTAACTTATTATTAGCTACTGATTAAATCCCAACGCGACGACGAGAACACTTTGTATGATGTTGATATTGGACAATTCCCAGCTGCAATTCTGAGGCATAGATGACATCAGTCGTGATAATGACAGGACACATGCCAACCATCGCCGGTCCCACTATAGACAGCATATCCAATATAGTAGGTAAATAGTGTATCGGTGCCGGATCATTCCTGAAAAAACACGCAGACAACAGTTGTTCTTTCGACATTAATTTTTCCTAATGCGATCGGTATTCTTATAGGACATTTAACTTACTCTGGTGAATAATAAAATTTGATTTTCGTAACCATAAATGTTTGGCCATCTACCCGATACGAGTACCAAACTACTAACCATCAACATATTCCATGTGTAATTCTCAATATGAAATTACTTTTAAGTTTGTGTGTTTTTTAAACGTTCTAGTCGTGGTAATCGCACCACTCTGACAAACTTATCACCACTAATCGACGGCGACACATGCGACTGATCATCGGGCAGTTCGGCCCCCGAGATAACAACCAGACTTTTCAGCTAGAAATTCTCATGAAAGAAACCCATAAACCGTGGCAGAACGATAAAGCAGATCTACCAACATTGAAATATAAAATTTTCTAATTTCTTTCACAAACTTATGTATTTTCCAATTCAAATATTATCGTATAATCGTACGTTTAAAAATATTTCGTTTATGAGCTGTTTTCCGGGAAACCGTGGGAGATAGGACGAAAGTCGCCAGACATGACATAGAATTGATCCCCCTAACTAGCTACATGAGTTGCATGCATTTGATTTTTCGAAAAACTGTTATTGGGGATTTTTAAACCGTCGTACTTGGGTCTTAATTGGACTCCCGCGCACAATTGCAGCTGCAACAGTGTGCATGTCCTGATTCTGTAAATGATGGACATATTTAATGACAGATAATAGAATGATTAATTTCTAAAAGTCACAATTCCACACGAAGGTTAACATTTATTAAAAAATTAATTACTAATAAATTTAATCCTAACCCAATTTTAAAGAATAATTTTTATTTTAACACTATCTAACGATGAGTTTAGTCATAAATATTAAAATTATGTGATATTTCTGTACTTAAAAATTATATCAATAAAAAATATTCGATAAATCCCAAAAGGATCATAATACCAACATATAATGATATAATAGAAAACATTAAAGCTACTCACAACAATAAAAACCTGAATGTCCAAAAATAATATATTTTTGAGGCCATTGGTAATTCTGTGTAATGACTAACCATTGATGCAACTAGGTCTAAAATATTAGCAGCTGCACAAATAAATACCTAATTTAATGTATTTACTTTCACGGTTTCCAAAAAACTAGGAGGATTGTTTTGGTTATTTTAATTTTCAATAGTGATAACTGTACGAGTAGGACTAGATACTGTTTTTGGTATATTAAAAATACTGAATATATATTTTTTGTACATTTTTAATCATCAATTTTATATTTATACAATTTACTTTGAATAATTCTACATGTCACATTGTATTGCTTAAATTATTATTGATTCTTAAATAATCATAAACATTTGTGGGGAATAAAATACATTTTGAGGGCGCGATGCCTCCCTAAGACTCCTCCTAGTTGTGTAAATGTGTGTAACAAATTATTCCTAATTATATTTTATATTTCTAATAAGTATTGACAAAAGATGTGTGGATTGTTCAACAACACTTATTTGTAATATTTTTTGTTAAAATGCAGTTTTAAAAAAATACATAATTATTAAAATCAGTTGTAAATCATATTAAAATATATATATATATTTTATAATTTACATATGTTTGTCATTAAATACAAGAAAAAAAAACATTCAAGTATACATTAAAGAGTCAAATTATATTTGTCAAGATATATGAATTGAAAAATACATTGTTGAGTAGAAGAGATATAACATGTTTTACTAAATATGAATGCCTTCCTAAAATGTATCAATTTAATGCAAATATACAGTACTAATTATAGTACTCATAGTTAATGATGAAACACAATACGAAATTAAGAAAAATTACGCTTTTGAAAAGGTATTTAAGGTATTGTAATTTGTACACGTAATAAGTAATGTAGTTGTTTTATTTACATCGAATATTACACGATTTTGACGTTTGCCAATTTATTTCTCACAAATTGTACCAAGTCGTAATTTTTGTTGCTATTGGTAATAAAAAATTAGAAGGTTCGGCATTATTATATCGTTTAAGGCAATGTTAAACTTTGAAAACTGAAAAATATAATTATTTACTTCGAAACCAGATTCATTAGAGAAACTGTCTTAAGCAATGTTGAATATGCAGACATGAGGTACGTAAATAAAATAAATATTTAAAAATGTCATATATATTGCATAACATAACTATTCTAAAACTTTACATACTACTACTCGTTATTTTAACACATGATATAAAATGTGTTGTTATTATGATATTCATTTATAGATTTTGAGAATCAACTTGAAATACAAACTTTGTTAATATTGGTCGTATCGTCTCAAAATCCTCCGAGGTTAAACGCAGTGACTTCTTGAGATCAAATATCTGTACTCAATAATGTTGAATTTAAATTTTAAGAATGATGAATTGGTAAAACAAAATTACCCGTCAATTTTTTTATTGAAAACTTCACGTTTGAAGCACCAATTATAGTTTATATACTCTAAAATTATGAGTTAAAAATGTTTTGAAAAATGGAAAATCATCTAGTCACCCAAATGCATCAATCGTTGAGTATTTAATCTGGATAAGAACAATATTAAAGGATTAAGTAATAGAGACGGAATTTTGGAAAACGAAATGTTAAAAATTAAAAAAATTGATTATCGGGACAAAACATCGTAAAAAAATATCTAAATTTTGACAGTTAAGTAATTATACACGAGTAGACAGTTTTTATATACACAATGATTTGAGAGAAAAACAGGAAATCCAGAAAATATTAGTATAAGAATTTTTGGAATTTGTCAAGATTCAAACAATATAATTGTTAGAAACGGTAAAAATAGTACTTTTTGCAAATCAAATCTAATAGTCAAGGTTTAAATATATTAACTTAAGTATTCAGTATTTTACTAGCATTTGAAAACATTGAATTTATGATATTTCATCAAAATTACTATGTAAAACACTTTTTTAGTGTTTATTAAATTTAATATGAAATTGTAAATATAATTAAATGAAACCTTCAAAATATTATTCTTTCCCAATCTTATGGTCAAGGTTTGAAGATAATAACTTAAGAATTCAGTATTTTACTAGCATTTGAAAACATTGAATTTATGATATTTTGTAATAATTATCATATAAAAAACTTTTTTAGTGTTTATGAAATTTTATATGAAAGTGTAAATATAATTCAATGAAACATTCAAAATATTATTCTTACTCAATCATATGGTCAAGGTTTGAAGATAATGACTTAAGAAATCAGTATGTTATAAGCATTTGAAAACATTGAATTCATGATATTTTGTTAAAATTACTATGTAAAACAGTTTTTTAGTGTTTATGAAATTTAATATGAAATTGTAAATATAATTAAATGAAACCTTAAAAATATTACTCTTTCTCAATCTTATGGTCAAGGTTTGAAGATAATGACTTAAGAATTCAGTATGTTAAAAGCATTTGAAAACATTGAATTTATGATATTTCGTCAAAATTACTATGTAAAACAATTTTTTAGTGTCTATTAAATTTAATATGAAATTGTAAATATAATTAAATGAAACCTTCAAAATATTATTCTTACTCAATCTTATGGTCAAGGTTTGAAGATAATGACTTAAGAATTCAGTATGTTATAAGCATTTGAAAACATTGAATTTATAATATTTCGTCAAAATTACTATGTAAAATACTTTTTTAGTGTTTATGAAATTTAATATGAAATTATAAATATAATTTAATGGAACCTTAAAAATATTATTCTAACTCAATCTTATGGACAAGGATTAAATATATTAACTTAAGTATTCAGTATATTACTAGCATTTGAAAAACATGAATTAATGATATTTTGTAATAATTATCATATAAAAAAATTTTTTAGTGTTTATGAAATTTTATATGAAAGTGTAAATATAATTCAATGAAACCTTCAAAATATTACTCTTTCCCAATCCTATGGTCAAGGTTTGAAGATAATGACTTAAGAATTCAGTATGTTAAAAGCATTTGAAAACATTGAATTTATGATATTTCATCAAAATTACTATGTAAAACACTTTTTTAGTGTTTATTAAATTTAATATGAAATTGTAAATATAATTAAATGAAACCTTCAAAATATTATTCTTTCCTAATCTTATGGTCAAGGTTTGAAGATAATAACTTAAGAATTCAGTATTTTACTAGCATTTGAAAACATTGAATTTATGATATTTTGTAATAATTATCATATAAAAAACTTTTTTAGTGTTTATGAAATTTTATATGAAAGTGTAAATATAATTCAATGAAACATTCAAAATATTATTCTTACTCAATCATATGGTCAAGGTTTGAAGATAATGACTTAAGAAATCAGTATGTTATAAGCATTTGAAAACATTGAATTCATGATATTTTGTTAAAATTAC
Organism: Rhopalosiphum nymphaeae; assembly: GCA_036289425.1. Classification (NCBI taxonomy): domain Eukaryota; kingdom Metazoa; phylum Arthropoda; class Insecta; order Hemiptera; family Aphididae; genus Rhopalosiphum; species Rhopalosiphum nymphaeae. The sequence goes on along the minus strand of JAZAQC010000007.1, from coordinate 7,011,782 downwards.
TATGTAAAACAGTTTTTTAGTGTTTATGAAATTTAATATGAAATTGTAAATATAATTAAATGAAACCTTAAAATTATTACTCTTTCTCAATCTTATGGTCAAGGTTTGAAGATAATGACTTAAGAATTCAGTATGTTAAAAGCATTTGAAAACATTGAATTTATGATATTTCGTCAAAATTACTATGTAAAACAATTTTTTAGTGTCTATTAAATTTAATATGAAATTGTAAATATAATTAAATGAAACCTTCAAAATATTATTCTTACTCAATCTTATGGTCAAGGTTTGAAGATAATGACTTAAGAATTCAGTATGTTATAAGCATTTGAAAACATTGAATTTATAATATTTCGTCAAAATTACTATGTAAAAACTTTTTTAGTGTTTATGAAATTTAATATGAAATTGTAAATATAATTTAATGGAACCTTAAAAATATTATTCTAACTCAATCTTATGGACAAGGATTAAATATATTAACTTAAGTATTCAGTATATTACTAGCATTTGAAAAACATGAATTAATGATATTTTGTAATAATTATCATATAAAAAAATTTTTTAGTGTTTATGAAATTTTATATGAAAGTGTAAATATAATTCAATGAAACCTTCAAAATATTACTCTTTCCCAATCCTATGGTCAAGGTTTGAAGATAATGACTTAAGAATTCAGTATGTTAAAAGCATTTGAAAACATTGAATTTATGATATTTCATCAAAATTACTATGTAAAACACTTTTTTAGTGTTTATTAAATTTAATATGAAATTGTAAATATAATTAAATGAAACCTTCAAAATATTATTCTTTCCTAATCTTATGGTCAAGGTTTGAAGATAATAACTTAAGAATTCAGTATTTTACTAGCATTTGAAAACATTGAATTTATGATATTTTGTAATAATTATCATATAAAAAACTTTTTTAGTGTTTATGAAATTTTATATGAAAGTGTAAATATAATTCAATGAAACATTCAAAATATTATTCTTACTCAATCATATGGTCAAGGTTTGAAAATAATGACTTAAGAAATCAGTATGTTATAAGCATTTGAAAACATTGAATTCATGATATTTTGTTAAAATTACTATGCAAAACAGTTTTTTAGTGTTTATGAAATTTAATATGAAATTGTAAATATAATTAAATGAAACCTTAAAATTATTACTCTTTCTCAATCTTATGGTCAAGGTTTGAAGATAATGACTTAAGAATTCAGTATGTTAAAAGCATTTGAAAACATTGAATTTATGATATTTCGTCAAAATTACTATGTAAAACAATTTTTTAGTGTCTATTAAATTTAATATGAAATTGTAAATATAATTAAATGAAACCTTCAAAATATTATTCTTACTCAATCTTATGGTCAAGGTTTGAAGATAATGACTTAAGAATTCAGTATGTTATAAGCATTTGAAAACATTGAATTTATAATATTTCGTCAAAATTACTATGTAAAATACTTTTTTAGTGTTTATGAAATTTAATATGAAATTGTAAATATAATTTAATGGAACCTTAAAAATATTATTCTAACTCAATCTTATGGACAAGGATTAAATATATTAACTTAAGTATTCAGTATATTACTAGCATTTGAAAAACATGAATTAATGATATTTTGTAATAATTATCATATAAAAAACTTTTTTAGTGTTTATGAAATTTTATATGAAAGTGTAAATATAATTCAATGAAACATTCAAAATATTATTCTTACTCAATCATATGGTCAAGGTTTGAAGATAATGACTTAAGAAATCAGTATGTTATAAGCATTTGAAAACATTGAATTCATGATATTTTGTTAAAATTACTATGTAAAACAGTTTTTTAGTGTTTATGAAATTTACTATGAAATTGTAAATATAATTAAATGAAACCTTAAAAATATTACTCTTTCTCAATCTTATGGTCAAGGTTTGAAGATAATGACTTAAGAATTCAGTATGTTAAAAGCATTTGAAAACATTGAATTTATGATATTTCGTCAAAATTACTATGTAAAACACTTTTTTAGTGTTTATGAAATATCATATTAATTTGTAAATATAATTAAATGAAACCTTCAAAATATTATTCTTACTCAATCTTATGGTCAAGGTTTGAAGATTATGACTTAAGAATTCAGAATTTTACTAGCATTTGAAAAAAATGAATTCATGATATTTCATCAAAATTACTATGTAAAACACTTTTTTAGTGTTTATGAAATTGTAAATATAATTAAACGAAACCTAAAAAATATTACTCTTTCTCAATCTTATGGTCAAGGTTTGAAGATAATAACTTAAGAATTGAGTATGTTATAACCATTTGAAAACATTCAATTTATGATATTTCGTCAAAATTACTATGTATAGCAGTTATTTAGTGTTTATGAAATTGTAAATATAATAAGTAGATACTGTAAAAAAATTACATATTCTCAATCTAATGGTCAAGGGTTGAAGATAATAACTAAAGAATTCAGTATTTTAGTAGCATTTGAAAAAATTGAATTTATGATATATTGTCAAAATTACTATGTAAGACACTTTTTTAGTGTTTATGAAATTTAATATGAAATTGTAAATATAATTAAATAAAACCTTAAAAATATTACTCTTTCTCAATCTTATGGTCAAGGTTTGAAGATAATAACTTAAGAATTCAGTATGTTATAAGCATTTGAAAACATTGAATTTATGATGTTTCATCAAAATTACTATGTAAAACACTTTTTTAGAGTTTATGAAATTTAATATAAAATTGTAAATATAATTAAATGAAACCTTCAAAATATTATTCTTACTCAATGTTATGGTCAAGGTTTGAAGATAATGACTTAATAATTCAGTATGTTATAAGCATTTGAAAACATTGAATTTAAAATATTTCATCAAAATTACCATGTAAAACATTTTTTTAGTGTTTATGAAATTTTTTATGAAATTGCAAATATAATAAGTAGATACTGTAAAAAAATTACATATTCTCAATCTAATGGTCAAGGTTAGAAGATAATGAGTTAAGAATTCAGTATGTTAAAAGCATTTGAAAACATTGAATTTATGATATTTTGTCATAATTATCATATAAAACACTTTTTTAGTGTTTATGAAATTTTAAATGAAAGTGTAAATATAATTCAATGAAACCTTCAAAATATTATTCTTACTCAATCTTATGGTCAAGGTTTGAAGATTATGACTTAAGAATTCAGGATTTTACTAGCATTTGAAAAAAATGAATTCATGATATTTAATCAAAATTACTATGTAAAACACTTTTTTAGTGTTTATGAAATTTAATATGAAATTGTAAATATAATTAAATGAAACCTTAAAAATATTACTCTTTCTCAATCTTATGGTCAAGGTTTGAAGATAATAACTTAAGAATTCAGTATGTTATAAGCATTTGAAAAAATTGAATTTAAAATATTTCATCAAAATTACCATGTAAAACATTTTTTTAGTGTTTATGAAATTTTTTATGAAATTGCAAATATAATAAGTAGATACTGTAAAAAAATTACATATTCTCAATCTAATGGTCAAGGTTAGAAGATAATGACTTAAGAATTCAGTATGTTAAAAGCATTTGAAAACATTGAATTTATGATATTTTGTCATAATTATCATATAAAACACTTTTTTAGTGTTTATGAAATTTTAAATGAAAGTGTAAATATAATTCAATGAAACCTTCAAAATATTATTCTTACTCAATCTTATGGTCAAGGTTTGAAGATTATGACTTAAGAATTCAGTATGTTATAAGCATTTGAAAACATTGAATTTATGATATTTCGTCAAAATTACTATGTAAAACACTTTTTTAGTGTTTATGAAATATCATATTAATTTGTAAATATAATTTAATGAAACCTTCAAAATATTACTCTTTCCCAATCTTATGGTCAAAGTTTGAAGATAATAACTTAAGAATTCAGTATGTCATAACCATTTGAAAACATTCAATTTATGATATTTCGTCAAAATTACTATGTTAAACAGTTTTTTAGTGTTTATGAAATTGTAAATATAATAAGTAGATTCTGTAAAAAAATTACATATTCTCAATCTAATTGTCAAGGGTTGAAGATAATAACTTAAGTATTCAGTATTTTACTAGCATTTGAAAAAAATGAATTCATGATATTTTGTTAAAATTAAAATATAAAACACTTTATTAGTGTTTATGAAATTTTATATAAAGTGGTATATATAATTTTTAGAAACTTTAATAATAGTTCTTTTTCTTAATCCAACGGTCAAGGTATGAAGAGATTAGTTTAATATATTAGTGTTTTATAATTTCTTATAGATATGAATTATTAATGTTCGTTAATGCGATATAAAAGATTGTATTTTAGTGTTTTTTAAGTCTGATATTATACATTAACAAATTGAGATGAAATCTATTGTGAGAAGATAATTGTTCCGTTGACACTTAAAATTGTACTTATGAGAAATAAAGTTATTTATTTAGATTTTATTCATCCCTGATGTTGATAAGCTAATCATGATTAAATTATTTGTGATCATTTTTAATGAAAATGTCCGAGACGATGGTCAATGAAAAATATGTTTGTCTATTTGCCGGTGTTGTTTTTTAAACCTTTAAAGTTTACGAAAGAAAACGTATACTGATGATTTTGCATCCTACAAAGTAATATCCGTTTCCTAGTTGGCGGGTATATTAAAACTAATTACAGGTCATGGGCAACTTAAACTTAAATATCAATGTGTTGTCTGTTTCAAATGGTTCAAAAATATTATATTTATAGCCTGATTTCTGATCTAGCAACTAAAAATAAACAATTCAGTAAACAATATCGTTTCGCAATTTACAGAAATTTCTAATTTTAATTAAATAAATAAAATGAGTGTTAATTTATCTCATTATCTGCAAGTGAGTGGATTTATTTTATATGATGTATACGAAATGACAGCCTATGACTCGTAGACGGCTAGTGAATTGTGAATATACTTAAATACACTGGTTGTTAATCAGCGAAATCTGAACGAGAAAAATAAAATAATAAGCTCATGTCAGAGCAATAGAATCATATTTGCGGTAGGTATACGTTGAAAACATTTAATAAGGAATGAGAAACGGTTACATTATCTTACCACATTGACAACCATTCAAAATATATTAATAATCCGTTGTCAAATGGCAGTCGACTGTTTATCATTATTGCGCACGGTTACATTAATGAACTTGAAAAATGGAAACTAGACAACACACTGACATGTACAAAAAGATTACTTAAAATTAACTTATTATTAGCTACTGATTAAATCCCAACGCGACGACGAGAACACTTTGTATGATGTTGATATTGGACAATTCCCAGCTGCAATTCTGAGGCATAGATGACATCAGTCGTGATAATGACAGGACACATGCCAACCATCGCCGGTCCCACTATAGACAGCATATCCAATATAGTAGGTAAATAGTGTATCGGTGCCGGATCATTCCTGAAAAAACACGCAGACAACAGTTGTTCTTTCGACATTAATTTTTCCTAATGCGATCGGTATTCTTATAGGACATTTAACTTACTCTGGTGAATAATAAAATTTGATTTTCGTAACCATAAATGTTTGGCCATCTACCCGATACGAGTACCAAACTACTAACCATCAACATATTCCATGTGTAATTCTCAATATGAAATTACTTTTAAGTTTGTGTGTTTTTTAAACGTTCTAGTCGTGGTAATCGCACCACTCTGACAAACTTATCACCACTAATCGACGGCGACACATGCGACTGATCATCGGGCAGTTCGGCCCCCGAGATAACAACCAGACTTTTCAGCTAGAAATTCTCATGAAAGAAACCCATAAACCGTGGCAGAACGATAAAGCAGATCTACCAACATTGAAATATAAAATTTTCTAATTTCTTTCACAAACTTATGTATTTTCCAATTCAAATATTATCGTATAATCGTACGTTTAAAAATATTTCGTTTATGAGCTGTTTTCCGGGAAACCGTGGGAGATAGGACGAAAGTCGCCAGACATGACATAGAATTGATCCCCCTAACTAGCTACATGAGTTGCATGCATTTGATTTTTCGAAAAACTGTTATTGGGGATTTTTAAACCGTCGTACTTGGGTCTTAATTGGACTCCCGCGCACAATTGCAGCTGCAACAGTGTGCATGTCCTGATTCTGTAAATGATGGACATATTTAATGACAGATAATAGAATGATTAATTTCTAAAAGTCACAATTCCACACGAAGGTTAACATTTATTAAAAAATTAATTACTAATAAATTTAATCCTAACCCAATTTTAAAGAATAATTTTTATTTTAACACTATCTAACGATGAGTTTAGTCATAAATATTAAAATTATGTGATATTTCTGTACTTAAAAATTATATCAATAAAAAATATTCGATAAATCCCAAAAGGATCATAATACCAACATATAATGATATAATAGAAAACATTAAAGCTACTCACAACAATAAAAACCTGAATGTCCAAAAATAATATATTTTTGAGGCCATTGGTAATTCTGTGTAATGACTAACCATTGATGCAACTAGGTCTAAAATATTAGCAGCTGCACAAATAAATACCTAATTTAATGTATTTACTTTCACGGTTTCCAAAAAACTAGGAGGATTGTTTTGGTTATTTTAATTTTCAATAGTGATAACTGTACGAGTAGGACTAGATACTGTTTTTGGTATATTAAAAATACTGAATATATATTTTTTGTACATTTTTAATCATCAATTTTATATTTATACAATTTACTTTGAATAATTCTACATGTCACATTGTATTGCTTAAATTATTATTGATTCTTAAATAATCATAAACATTTGTGGGGAATAAAATACATTTTGAGGGCGCGATGCCTCCCTAAGACTCCTCCTAGTTGTGTAAATGTGTGTAACAAATTATTCGTAATTATATTTTATATTTCTAATAAGTATTGACAAAAGATGTGTGGATTGTTCAACAACACTTATTTGTAATATTTTTTGTTAAAATGCAGTTTTAAAAAAATACATAATTATTAAAATCAGTTGTAAATCATATTAAAATATATATATATATTTTATAATTTACATATGTTTGTCATTAAATACAAGAAAAAAAAACATTCAAGTATACATTAAAGAGTCAAATTATATTTGTCAAGATATATGAATTGAAAAATACATTGTTGAGTAGAAGAGATATAACATGTTTTACTAAATATGAATGCCTTCCTAAAATGTATCAATTTAATGCAAATATACAGTACTAATTATAGTACTCATAGTTAATGATGAAACACAATACGAAATTAAGAAAAATTACGCTTTTGAAAAGGTATTTAAGGTATTGTAATTTGTACACGTAATAAGTAATGTAGTTGTTTTATTTACATCGAATATTACACGATTTTGACGTTTGCCAATTTATTTCTCACAAATTGTACCAAGTCGTAATTTTTGTTGCTATTGGTAATAAAAAATTAGAAGGTTCGGCATTATTATATCGTTTAAGGCAATGTTAAACTTTGAAAACTGAAAAATATAATTATTTACTTCGAAACCAGATTCATTAGAGAAACTGTCTTAAGCAATGTTGAATATGCAGACATGAGGTACGTAAATAAAATAAATATTTAAAAATGTCATATATATTGCATAACATAACTATTCTAAAACTTTACATACTACTACTCGTTATTTTAACACATGATATAAAATGTGTTGTTATTATGATATTCATTTATAGATTTTGAGAATCAACTTGAAATACAAACTTTGTTAATATTGGTCGTATCGTCTCAAAATCCTCCGAGGTTAAACGCAGTGACTTCTTGAGATCAAATATCTGTACTCAATAATGTTGAATTTAAATTTTAAGAATGATGAATTGGTAAAACAAAATTACCCGTCAATTTTTTTATTGAAAACTTCACGTTTGAAGCACCAATTATAGTTTATATACTCTAAAATTATGAGTTAAAAATGTTTTGAAAAATGGAAAATCATCTAGTCACCCAAATGCATCAATCGTTGAGTATTTAATCTGGATAAGAACAATATTAAAGGATTAAGTAATAGAGACGGAATTTTGGAAAACGAAATGTTAAAAATTAAAAAAATTGATTATCGGGACAAAACATCGTAAAAAAATATCTAAATTTTGACAGTTAAGTAATTATACACGAGTAGACAGTTTTTATATACACAATGATTTGAGAGAAAAACAGGAAATCCAGAAAATATTAGTATAAGAATTTTTGGAATTTGTCAAGATTCAAACAATATAATTGTTAGAAACGGTAAAAATAGTACTTTTTGCAAATCAAATCTAATAGTCAAGGTTTAAATATATTAACTTAAGTATTCAGTATTTTACTAGCATTTGAAAACATTGAATTTATGATATTTCATCAAAATTACTATGTAAAACACTTTTTTAGTGTTTATTAAATTTAATATGAAATTGTAAATATAATTAAATGAAACCTTCAAAATATTATTCTTTCCCAATCTTATGGTCAAGGTTTGAAGATAATAACTTAAGAATTCAGTATTTTACTAGCATTTGAAAACATTGAATTTATGATATTTTGTAATAATTATCATATAAAAAACTTTTTTAGTGTTTATGAAATTTTATATGAAAGTGTAAATATAATTCAATGAAACATTCAAAATATTATTCTTACTCAATCATATGGTCAAGGTTTGAAGATAATGACTTAAGAAATCAGTATGTTATAAGCATTTGAAAACATTGAATTCATGATATTTTGTTAAAATTACTATGTAAAACAGTTTTTTAGTGTTTATGAAATTTAATATGAAATTGTAAATATAATTAAATGAAACCTTAAAAATATTACTCTTTCTCAATCTTATGGTCAAGGTTTGAAGATAATGACTTAAGAATTCAGTATGTTAAAAGCATTTGAAAACATTGAATTTATGATATTTCGTCAAAATTACTATGTAAAACAATTTTTTAGTGTCTATTAAATTTAATATGAAATTGTAAATATAATTAAATGAAACCTTCAAAATATTATTCTTACTCAATCTTATGGTCAAGGTTTGAAGATAATGACTTAAGAATTCAGTATGTTATAAGCATTTGAAAACATTGAATTTATAATATTTCGTCAAAATTACTATGTAAAATACTTTTTTAGTGTTTATGAAATTTAATATGAAATTATAAATATAATTTAATGGAACCTTAAAAATATTATTCTAACTCAATCTTATGGACAAGGATTAAATATATTAACTTAAGTATTCAGTATATTACTAGCATTTGAAAAACATGAATTAATGATATTTTGTAATAATTATCATATAAAAAAATTTTTTAGTGTTTATGAAATTTTATATGAAAGTGTAAATATAATTCAATGAAACCTTCAAAATATTACTCTTTCCCAATCCTATGGTCAAGGTTTGAAGATAATGACTTAAGAATTCAGTATGTTAAAAGCATTTGAAAACATTGAATTTATGATATTTCATCAAAATTACTATGTAAAACACTTTTTTAGTGTTTATTAAATTTAATATGAAATTGTAAATATAATTAAATGAAACCTTCAAAATATTATTCTTTCCTAATCTTATGGTCAAGGTTTGAAGATAATAACTTAAGAATTCAGTATTTTACTAGCATTTGAAAACATTGAATTTATGATATTTTGTAATAATTATCATATAAAAAACTTTTTTAGTGTTTATGAAATTTTATATGAAAGTGTAAATATAATTCAATGAAACATTCAAAATATTATTCTTACTCAATCATATGGTCAAGGTTTGAAGATAATGACTTAAGAAATCAGTATGTTATAAGCATTTGAAAACATTGAATTCATGATATTTTGTTAAAATTACTATGTAAAACAGTTTTTTAGTGTTTATGAAATTTAATATGAAATTGTAAATATAATTAAATGAAACCTTAAAATTATTACTCTTTCTCAATCTTATGGTCAAGGTTTGAAGATAATGACTTAAGAATTCAGTATGTTAAAAGCATTTGAAAACATTGAATTTATGATATTTCGTCAAAATTACTATGTAAAACAATTTTTTAGTGTCTATTAAATTTAATATGAAATTGTAAATATAATTAAATGAAACCTTCAAAATATTATTCTTACTCAATCTTATGGTCAAGGTTTGAAGATAATGACTTAAGAATTCAGTATGTTATAAGCATTTGAAAACATTGAATTTATAATATTTCGTCAAAATTACTATGTAAAATACTTTTTTAGTGTTTATGAAATTTAATATGAAATTGTAAATATAATTTAATGGAACCTTAAAAATATTATTCTAACTCAATCTTATGGTCAAGGATTAAATATATTAACTTAAGTATTCAGTATATTACTAGCATTTGAAAAACATGAATTAATGATATTTTGTAATAATTATCATATAAAAAAATTTTTTAGTGTTTATGAAATTTTATATGAAAGTGTAAATATAATTCAATGAAACCTTCAAAATATTACTCTTTCCCAATCCTATGGTCAAGGTTTGAAGATAATGACTTAAGAATTCAGTATGTTAAAAGCATTTGAAAACATTGAATTTATGATATTTCATCAAAATTACTATGTAAAACACTTTTTTAGTGTTTATTAAATTTAATATGAAATTGTAAATATAATTAAATGAAACCTTCAAAATATTATTCTTTCCTAATCTTATGGTCAAGGTTTGAAGATAATAACTTAAGAATTCAGTATTTTACTAGCATTTGAAAACATTGAATTTATGATATTTTGTAATAATTATCATATAAAAAACTTTTTTAGTGTTTATGAAATTTTATATGAAAGTGTAAATATAATTCAATGAAACATTCAAAATATTATTCTTACTCAATCATATGGTCAAGGTTTGAAGATAATGACTTAAGAAATCAGTATGTTATAAGCATTTGAAAACATTGAATTCATGATATTTTGTTAAAATTACTATGTAAAACAGTTTTTTAGTGTTTATGAAATTTAATATGAAATTGTAAATATAATTAAATGAAACCTTAAAAATATTACTCTTTCTCAATCTTATGGTCAAGGTTTGAAGATAATGACTTAAGAATTCAGTATGTTAAAAGCATTTGAAAACATTGAATTTATGATATTTCGTCAAAATTACTATGTAAAACAATTTTTTAGTGTCTATTAAATTTAATATGAAATTGTAAATATAATTAAATGAAACCTTCAAAATATTATTCTTACTCAATCTTATGGTCAAGGTTTGAAGATAATGACTTAAGAATTCAGTATGTTATAAGCATTTGAAAACATTGAATTTATAATATTTCGTCAAAATTACTATGTAAAATACTATTTTAGTGTTTATGAAATTTAATATGAAATTGTAAATATAATTTAATGGAACCTTAAAAATATTATTCTAACTCAATCTTATGGACAAGGATTAAATATATTAACTTAAGTATTCAGTATATTACTAGCATTTGAAAAACATGAATTAATGATATTTTGTAATAATTATCATATAAAAAAATTTTTTAGTGTTTATGAAATTTTATATGAAAGTGTAAATATAATTCAATGAAACCTTCAAAATATTACTCTTTCCCAATCCTATGGTCAAGGTTTGAAGATAATGACTTAAGAATTCAGTATGTTAAAAGCATTTGAAAACGTTGAATTTATGATATTTTGTTAAAATTATCATATAAAACACTTTTTTAGTGTTAATGAAATATCATATTAATTTGTAAATATAATTTAATGAAACCTTCAAAATATTACTCTTTCCCAATCTTATGGTCAAAGTTTGAAGATAATAACTAAAGAATTCAGTATTTTAGTAGCATTTGAAAAAATTGAATTTATGATATATTGTCAAAATTACTATGTAAGACACTTTTTTAGTGTTTATGAAATTTAATATGAAAGTGTAAATATAATTAAATGAAACCTTCAACATATTATTCTTACTCAATCTTATGGTCAAGGTTTGAAGATAATAACTTAAAAATTCACTATGTTATAAGCATTTGAAAACATTGAATTTATTATATTTCGTCAAAATTTCCATGTATAAAATTTTTTTAGTGTTTATGAAATTTTATATGAAAGTGTAAATATAATTCAATGAAACCTTCAAAATATTATTCTTACTCAATCATATGGTCAAGGTTTGAAGATAATGACTTAAGAAATCAGTATGTTATAAGTATTTGAAAACATTGAATTCATGATATTTTGTTATAATTACTATGTAAAACAGTTTTTTAGTGTTTATGAAATTTAATATGAAATTGTAAATATAATTAAATGAAATCTTAAAAATATTACTCTTTCCCAATCTTATGGTCAAGGTTTCAATATATTAACTTAAGTATTCAGTATATTACTACCATTTGAAAAACATGAATTAATGATATTATGTTAAAATTATCATATAAACCACTTTTTTAGTATTTATGAAATTTTATATGAAATCGTAAATATAATTCAATGAAACCTTCAAAATATTATTCTTACTCAATCATATGGTAAAGGTTTGAAGATAATGACTTAAGAAATCAGTATGTTATAAGCATTTGAAAACATTGAATTCATGATATTTTGTTAAAATTACTATGTAAAACAATTTATTAGTGTCTATTAAATTTAATATGAAATTGTAAATATAATTTAATGAAACCTTTAAAATATTATTCTAACTCAATCTTATGGTCAAGGTATGAAGATATTAACTTAAGAATTCAGTATGTTATAAGCATTTGAAGACATTGAATTTATGATATTTCGTCAATATTATCATATAAAACACTTTTTTAGTGTTTATGAAATATCATATTAATTTGTAAATATAATTTAATGAAACCTTAAAAATATTACTCTTTCCCAATCTTATGGTCAAGGTTTGAAGATAATGACTTAAGAATTCAGTATGTCATAACCATTTGAAAACATTCAATTTATGATATTTCGTCAAAATTACTATGTATAGCAGTTATTTAGTGTTTATGAAATTGTAAATATAATAAGTAGATACTGTAAAAAAATTACATATTCTCAATCTAATGGTCAAGGGTTGAAGATAATAACTAAAGAATTCAGTATTTTAGTAGCATTTGAAAAAATTGAATTTATGATATATTGTCAAAATTATCATATAAAACACTTTTTTAGTGTTTATGAAATATCATATTAATTTGTAAATATAATTTAATGAAACCTTAAAAATATTACTCATTCCCAATCTTATGGTCAAGGTTTCAATATATTAACTTAAGTATTCAGTATATTTCTACCATTTGAAAAACATGAATTAATGATATTATGTTAAAATTATCATATAAAACACTTTTTTAGTATTTATGAAATTTTATATGAAATTGTAAATATAATTCGATGAAACCTTCAACATATTATTCTTACTCAATCTTATGGTCAAGGTTTAAAGATAATGACTTAAGAATTCAGTATGTTATAAGCATTTGAAAACATTGAATTTATGATATTTCGTCAAAATTACTATGTAAAACACTTTTTTAGTGTTTATGAAATTTAATATGAAATTTAAATATAATTTAATGAAACCTTAAAAATATTACTTTTTCCCAATCTTATGGTCAAGGTTTAAATATATTAACTTAAGTATTCAGTATATTACTAGCATTTGAAAAACATGAATTTATGATATTATGTTAAAATTATCATATAAAACACTTTTTTAGTATTTATGAAATTTTATTTGAAATTGTAAATATAATTCGATGAAACCTTCAACATATTATTCTTACTCAATCTTATGGTCAAGGTTTAAAGATAATGACTTAAGAATTCAGTATGTTATAAGCATTTGAAAACATTGAATTTATGATATTTCGTCAAAATTACTATGTAAAACACTTTTTTAGTGTTTATGAAATTTTGTATGAATGTGTAAATATAATTCAATGAAACCTTCAAAATATTATTCTTACTCAATCTTATGGTCAAGGTTTGAAGATAATGACTTAAGAATTCAGTATGTTAAAAGCATTTGAAAACATTGAATTTATGATATTTTGTAATAATTATCATATAAAAAACTTTTTTAGTGTTTATGAAATTTTATATGAAAGTGTAAATATAATTCAATGAAACCTTCAAAATATTATTCTTACTCAATCATATGGTCAAGGTTTAAATATATTAACTTAAGTATTCAGTATATTACTAGCATTTGAAAAACATGAATTTATGATATTATGTTAAAATTATCATATAAAACACTTTTTTAGTATTTATGAAATTTTATTTGAAATTGTAAATATAATTCGATGAAACCTTCAACATATAATTCTTACTCAATCTTATGGTCAAGGTTTGAATATAATAACTTAAGAATTAGCTATGTTATAAGCATTTGAAAACATTGAATTTATGATATTTCGTCAAAATTTCCATGTATAATATTTTTTTAGTGTTTATGAAATTTTTCATGAAATTGTAAATATAATTCAATGAAACCTTCAAAATATTATTCTTACTCAATCATATGGTAAAGGTTTGAAGATAATGACTTAAGAAATCAGTATGTTATAAGCATTTGAAAACATTGAATTTATGATATTTTGTTATAATTATCATATAAAAAACTTTTTTAGTGTTTATGAAATTTTATATGAAAGTGTAAATATAATTCAATGAAACATTCAAAATATTATTCTTACTCAATCATATGGTCAAGGTTTGAAGATAATGACTTAAGAAATCAGTATGTTATAAGCATTTGAAAACATTGAATTCATGATATTTTGTTAAAATTACTATGTAAAACAGTTTTTTAGTATTTATGAAATTTTATATGAAATTGTAAATATAATTCGATGAAACCTTCAACATATTATTCTTACTCAATCTTATGGTAAAGGTTTGAAGATAATGATTTAAGAATTCAGTATGTTATAAGCATTTGAAAACATTGAATTTATGATATTTCGTCAAAATTACTTTGTAAAACACTTTTTTAGTGTTTATGAAATTTAATATGAAATTTAAATATAATTTAATGAAACCTTAAAAATATTACTTTTTCCCAATCTTATGGTCAAGGTTTAAATATATTAACTTAAGTATTCAGTATATTACTAGCATTTGAAAAACATGAATTTATGATATTATGTTAAAATTATCATATAAAACACTTTTTTAGTGTTAATGAAATATCATATTAATTTGTAAATATAATTTAATGAAACCTTCAAAATATTACTCTTTCCCAATCTTATGGTCAAAGTTTGAAGATAATAAATTAAGAATTCAGTATTTTACTAGCATTTGAAAAACATGAATTAATGATATTTTGTAATAATTATCATATAAAAAAATTTTTTAGTGTTTATGAAATTTTATATGAAAGTGTAAATATAATTCAATGAAACCTTCAAAATATTACTCTTTCCCAATCCTATGGTCAAGGTTTGAAGATAATGACTTAAGAATTCAGTATGTTAAAAGCATTTGAAAACATTGAATTTATGATATTTCATCAAAATTACTATGTAAAACACTTTTTTAGTGTTTATTAAATTTAATATGAAATTGTAAATATAATTAAATGAAACCTTCAAAATATTATTCTTTCCTAATCTTATGGTCAAGGTTTGAAGATAATAACTTAAGAATTCAGTATTTTACTAGCATTTGAAAACATTGAATTTATGATATTTTGTAATAATTATCATATAAAAAACTTTTTTAGTGTTTATGAAATTTTATATGAAAGTGTAAATATAATTCAATGAAACATTCAAAATATTATTCTTACTCAATCATATGGTCAAGGTTTGAAGATAATGATTTAAGAATTCAGTATGTTATAAGCATTTGAAAACATTGTATTTATGATATTTCGTCAAAATTACTATGTAAAACACTTTTTTAATGTTTATGAAATTTAATATGAAATTGTAAATATAATTAAATGAAACCTTCAAAATATTATTCTAACTCAATCTTATGGTCAAGGTTTGAAGATAATAACTTAAGAATTCAGTATGTTATAACCATTTGAAAACATTGAATTTATGATATTTCGTCAAAATTACTATGTATAGCAGTTATTTAGTGTTTATGAAATTGTAAATATAATAAGTAGATACTGTAAAAAAATTACATATTCTCAATCTAATGGTCAAGGGTTGAAGATAATAACTAAAGAATTCAGTATTTTAGTAGCATTTGAAAACATTGTATTTATGATATTTCGTCAAAATTACTATGTAAAACACTTTTTTAGTGTTTATGAAATATTTCATGAAATTGTAAATATAATTCAATGAAACCTTCAAAATATTATTCTTACTCAATCATATGGTAAAGGTTTGAAGATAATGACTTAAGTATTCAGTATATTACTAGCATTTGAAAAACATGAATTAATGATATTATGTTAAAATTATCATATAAAACACTTTTTTAGTATTTATGAAATTTTATATGAAATTGTAAATATAATTCGATGAAACCTTCAAAATATTATTATTTCTCAATCTTATGGTCAAGGTTTGAAGATAATGATTTAAGAATTCAGTATGTTATAAGCATTTGAAAACATTGTATTTATGATATTTCGTCAAAATTACTATGTAAAACATTTTTTTAGTGTTTATGAAATTTTTCATGAAATTGTAAATATAACTCAATGAAACCTTCAAAATATTATTCTTACTCAATCATATGGTAAAGGTTTGAAGATAATGACTTAAGAATTCAGTATGTTAAAAGCATTTGAAAACATTGAATTTATGATATTTTGTAATAATTATCATATAAAAAACTTTTTTAGTGTTTATGAAATTTTATATGAAAGTGTAAATATAATTCAATGAAACCTTCAAAATATTATTCTTACTCAATCATATGGTCAAGGTTTAAATATATTAACTTAAGTATTCAGTATATTACTAGCATTTGAAAAACATGAATTTATGATATTATGTTAAAATTATCATATAAAACACTTTTTTAGTATTTATGAAATTTTATTTGAAATTGTAAATATAATTCAATGAAACATTCAAAATATTATTCTTACTCAATCATATGGTCAAGGTTTGAAGATAATGACTTAAGAAATCAGTATGTTATAAGCATTTGAAAACATTGAATTCATGATATTTTGTTAAAATTACTATGTAAAACAGTTTTTTAGTGTTTATGAAATTTAATATGAAATTGTAAATATAATTAAATGAAACCTTAAAAATATTACTCTTTCTCAATCTTATGGTCAAGGTTTGAAGATAATGACTTAAGAATTCAGTATGTTAAAAGCATTTGAAAACATTGAATTTATGATATTTTGTAATAATTATCATATAAAAAACTTTTTTAGTGTTTATGAAATTTTATATGAAAGTGTAAATATAATTCAATGAAACCTTCAAAATATTATTCTTACTCAATCATATGGTCAAGGTTTAAATATATTAACTTAAGTATTCAGTATATTACTAGCATTTGAAAAACATGAATTTATGATATTATGTTAAAATTATCATATAAAACACTTTTTTAGTATTTATGAAATTTTATTTGAAATTGTAAATATAATTCGATGAAACCTTCAACATATAATTCTTACTCAATCTTATGGTCAAGGTTTGAATATAATAACTTAAGAATTAGCTATGTTATAAGCATTTGAAAACATTGAATTTATGATATTTCGTCAAAATTTCCATGTATAATATTTTTTTAGTGTTTATGAAATTTTTCATGAAATTGTAAATATAATTCAATGAAACCTTCAAAATATTATTCTTACTCAATCATATGGTAAAGGTTTGAAGATAATGACTTAAGAAATCAGTATGTTATAAGCATTTGAAAACATTGAATTTATGATATTTTGTTATAATTATCATATAAAAAACTTTTTTAGTGTTTATGAAATTTTATATGAAAGTGTAAATATAATTCAATGAAACATTCAAAATATTATTCTTACTCAATCATATGGTCAAGGTTTGAAGATAATGACTTAAGAAATCAGTATGTTATAAGCATTTGAAAACATTGAATTCATGATATTTTGTTAAAATTACTATGTAAAACAGTTTTTTAGTATTTATGAAATTTTATATGAAATTGTAAATATAATTCGATGAAACCTTCAACATATTATTCTTACTCAATCTTATGGTAAAGGTTTGAAGATAATGATTTAAGAATTCAGTATGTTATAAGCATTTGAAAACATTGAATTTATGATATTTCGTCAAAATTACTTTGTAAAACACTTTTTTAGTGTTTATGAAATTTAATATGAAATTTAAATATAATTTAATGAAACCTTAAAAATATTACTTTTTCCCAATCTTATGGTCAAGGTTTAAATATATTAACTTAAGTATTCAGTATATTACTAGCATTTGAAAAACATGAATTTATGATATTATGTTAAAATTATCATATAAAACACTTTTTTAGTGTTAATGAAATATCATATTAATTTGTAAATATAATTTAATGAAACCTTCAAAATATTACTCTTTCCCAATCTTATGGTCAAAGTTTGAAGATAATAAATTAAGAATTCAGTATTTTACTAGCATTTGAAAAACATGAATTAATGATATTTTGTAATAATTATCATATAAAAAAATTTTTTAGTGTTTATGAAATTTTATATGAAAGTGTAAATATAATTCAATGAAACCTTCAAAATATTACTCTTTCCCAATCCTATGGTCAAGGTTTGAAGATAATGACTTAAGAATTCAGTATGTTAAAAGCATTTGAAAACATTGAATTTATGATATTTCATCAAAATTACTATGTAAAACACTTTTTTAGTGTTTATTAAATTTAATATGAAATTGTAAATATAATTAAATGAAACCTTCAAAATATTATTCTTTCCTAATCTTATGGTCAAGGTTTGAAGATAATAACTTAAGAATTCAGTATTTTACTAGCATTTGAAAACATTGAATTTATGATATTTTGTAATAATTATCATATAAAAAACTTTTTTAGTGTTTATGAAATTTTATATGAAAGTGTAAATATAATTCAATGAAACATTCAAAATATTATTCTTACTCAATCATATGGTCAAGGTTTGAAGATAATGATTTAAGAATTCAGTATGTTATAAGCATTTGAAAACATTGTATTTATGATATTTCGTCAAAATTACTATGTAAAACACTTTTTTAATGTTTATGAAATTTAATATGAAATTGTAAATATAATTAAATGAAACCTTCAAAATATTATTCTAACTCAATCTTATGGTCAAGGTTTGAAGATAATAACTTAAGAATTCAGTATGTTATAACCATTTGAAAACATTGAATTTATGATATTTCGTCAAAATTACTATGTATAGCAGTTATTTAGTGTTTATGAAATTGTAAATATAATAAGTAGATACTGTAAAAAAATTACATATTCTCAATCTAATGGTCAAGGGTTGAAGATAATAACTAAAGAATTCAGTATTTTAGTAGCATTTGAAAACATTGTATTTATGATATTTCGTCAAAATTACTATGTAAAACACTTTTTTAGTGTTTATGAAATATTTCATGAAATTGTAAATATAATTCAATGAAACCTTCAAAATATTATTCTTACTCAATCATATGGTAAAGGTTTGAAGATAATGACTTAAGTATTCAGTATATTACTAGCATTTGAAAAACATGAATTAATGATATTATGTTAAAATTATCATATAAAACACTTTTTTAGTATTTATGAAATTTTATATGAAATTGTAAATATAATTCGATGAAACCTTCAAAATATTATTATTTCTCAATCTTATGGTCAAGGTTTGAAGATAATGATTTAAGAATTCAGTATGTTATAAGCATTTGAAAACATTGTATTTATGATATTTCGTCAAAATTACTATGTAAAACATTTTTTTAGTGTTTATGAAATTTTTCATGAAATTGTAAATATAACTCAATGAAACCTTCAAAATATTATTCTTACTCAATCATATGGTAAAGGTTTGAAGATAATGACTTAAGTATTCAGTATATTACTAGCATTTGAAAAACATGAATTAATGATATTTCGTCAAAATTACTATGTATAGCAGTTATTTAGTGTTTATGAAATTGTAAATATAATAAGTAGATACTGTAAAAAAATTACATATTCTCAATCTAATGGTCAAGGGTTGAAGACAATAACTAAAGAATTCAGTATTTTAGTAGCATTTGAAAAAATTGAATTTATGATATATCGTCAAAATTACTATGTAAGACACTTTTTTAGTGTTTATGAAATTTTATATGAAAGTGTAAATATAATTCAATGAAACATTCAAAATATTATTCTTACTCAATGTTATGGTCAAGGTTTGAAGATAATAACTTAAGAATTCACTATGTTATAACCATTTGAAAACATTGAATTTATGATATTTTGTTAAAATTACTATGTAAAACAGTTTTTTAGTGTTTATGAAATTTAATATGAAATTGTAAATATAATTAAATGAAACCTTAAAAATATTACTCTTTCCTAATCTTATGGTCAAGGTTTCAATATATTAACTTAAGTATTCAGTATATTACTACCATTTGAAAAACATGAATTAATGATATTATGTTAAAATTATCATATAAAACACTTTTTTAGTATTTATGAAATTTTATATGAAATTGTAAATATAATTCAATGAAACCTTCAAAATATTATTCTTACTCAATCTTATGGTCAAGGTTTGAAGATAATAACTTAAGAATTCACTATGTTATAAGCATTTGAAAACATTGAATTTTTGATTCTTCGTCAAAATTACTATGTAAAAAATTTTTTTAGTGTACATGAAATTTTTTATGAAATTGTAAATATAAATCAATGAAACCTCAAAAATATTACTCTTTCCCAATCTTATGGTCAAGGTATGAAGATAATAACTTAATTATTCAGTATTTTACTAGCATTTGAAAACATTGAATTTATAATATTTCGTCAAAATTACTATTTATAGCAGTTATTTAGTGTTTATGAAATTGTAAATATAATAAGCAGATACTGTAAAAAAATTACATATTCTCAATCTAATGGTCAAGGGTGGAAGATAATAACTGAAGAATTCAGTATTTTAGTAGCATTTGAAAACATTGAATTTATGATATATCGTCAAAATTACTATGTAAGACACTTTTTTAGTGTTTATGAAATTTAATATCAAATTGTAAATATAATTAAATGAAACCTTCAAAATATTATTCTTACTCAATGTTATGGTCAAGGTTTGAAGATAATAACTTAAGAATTCACTATGTTATAAGCATTTGAAAACATTGAATTTATTATATTTCGTCAAAATTTCCATGTATAAAATTTTTTTAGTGTTTATGAAATTTTTTATGAAATTGTAAATATAATTTAATGAAACCTTAAAAATATTACTCTTTCTCAATCTGATGGTCAAGGATTGAAGACAATAACTTAAGAATTCAGTATGTTATAAGCATTTGAAAACATTGAATTTATGATATTTCGTCAAAATTTCCATGTAAAAAATTTTTTTAGTGTTTATGGAATTTAATATTAATTTGTAAATATAATTTAATGAAACCTTAAAAATATTACTCTTTCCCAATCGTATGGTCAAGGTTTGAAGATAATGACTTATGAATTCAGTATGTTAAAAGCATTTGAAAACATTGAATTTATGATATTTCGTCAAAATTACTATGTAAAACACTTTTTTAGTGTCTATTAAATTTAATATGAAATTGTAAATATAATTTAATGAAACCTTAAAAATATTATTCTAACTCAATCATATGGTCAAGGTTTAAATATATTAACTTAAGTATTCAGTATATTACTAGCATTTGAAAAACATGAATTTATGATATTATGTTAAAATTATCATATAAAACACTTTTTTAGTATTTATGAAATTTTATATGAAATTGTAAATATAATTCGATGAAACCTTCAACATATTATTCTTACTCAATCTTATGGTAAAGGTTTGAAGATAATGATTTAAGCATTCATTATGTTATAAGCATTTGAAAAAATTGAATTTATGATATTTCGTCAAAATTACTATGTAAAACACTTTTTTAGTGTTTATGAAATTTAATATGAAATTGTAAATATAATTCAATGAAACCTTCAACACATTATTCTTACTCAATCTTATGGTCAAGGTTTGAAGATAATTACTTAAGAATTCAGTATTTTAGTAGCATTTGAAAACATTCAATTTATGATATTTCGTCAAAATTACTATGTAAAACACTTTTTTAGTGTTTATGAAATTTAATATGAAATTGTAAATATAATTAAATGAAACCTTAAAAATATTAGTCTAACTCAATCTTATGGTCAAGGTATGAAGATAATAACTTAATTATTCAGTATTTTACTAGCATTTGAAAACATTGAATTTATAATATTTCGTCAAAATTACTATTTATAGCAGTTATTTAGTGTTTATGAAATTGTAAATATAATAAGTAGATACTGTAAAAAAATTACATATTCTCAATCTAATGGTCAAGGGTGGAAGATAATAACTGAAGAATTCAGTATTTTAGTAGCATTTGAAAACATTGAATTTATGATATATCGTCAAAATTACTATGTAAGACACTTTTTTAGTGTTTATGAAATTTAATATCAAATTGTAAATATAATTAAATGAAACCTTAAAAATATTACTCTTTCTCAATCTGATGGTCAAGGATTGAAGACAATAACTTAAGAATTCAGTATGTTATAAGCATTTGAAAACATTGAATTTATGATATTTCGTCAAAATTTCCATGTATAAAATCTTTTTAGTGTTTATGAAATTTTTTATGAAATTGTAAATATAATTAAATGAAACCTTAAAAATATTACTCATTCAAAATCTTATGGTCAAGGTTTAAATATATTAACTTAAGTATTCAGTATATTACTACCATTTGAAAAACATGAATTAATGATATTATGTTAAAATTATTATATAAAACACTTTTTTAGTATTTATGAAATTTTATATGAAATTGTAAATATAATTCGATGAAACCTTCAACATATTATTCTTACTCAATCTTATGGTCAAGGTTTAAAGATAATGACTTAAGAATTCAGTATGTTATAAGCATTTGAAAACATTGAATTTATGATATATCGTCAAAATTACTATGTAAAACACTTTTTTAGTGTTTATGAAATTTAATATGAAATTGTAAATATAATTAAATGAAACCTTCAAAATATTATTCTAACTCAATCTTATGGTCAAGGTTTGAAGATAATAACTTAAGAATTCAGTATGTTATAACCATTTGAAAACATTGAATTTATGATATTTCGTCAAAATTACTATGTATAGCAGTTATTTAGTGTTTATGAAATTGTAAATATAATAAGTAGATACTGTAAAAAAATTACATATTCTCAATCTAATGGTCAAGGGTTGAAGATAATAATTAAAGAATTCAGTATTTTAGTAGCATTTGAAAAAATTGAATTTATGATATATCGTCAAAATTACTATGTAAGACACTTTTTTAGTGTTTATGAAATTTAATATCAAATTGTAAATATAATTAAATGAAACCTTAAAAAAATTACTCTTTCTCAATCTGATGGTCAAGGATTGAAGACAATAACTTAAGAATTCAGTATGTTATAAGCATTTGAAAACATTGAATTTATGATATTTCGTCAAAATTTCCATGTATAAAATCTTTTTAGTGTTTATGAAATTTAATATGAAATTGTAAATATAATTTAATGAAACCTTAAAAATATTACTCTTTCCCAATCTTATGGTCAAGGTTTGAAGATAATCACTTAAGAATTCAGTATTTTAGTAGCATTTGAAAACATTCAATTTATGATATTTTGTCATAATTATCATATAAAACACTTTTTTAGTGTTTATGAAATTTTATATGAAATTGTAAATATAATTTGATGAAACCTTCAACATATAATTCTTACTCAATCTTATGGTCAAGGTTTGAAGATAAAAACTTAAGAATTAGCTATGTTATAAGCATTTGAAAACATTGAATTTATGATATTTCCTCAAAATTACTATGTAAAACACTTTTTTAGTATTTATGAAATTTTATATGAAATTGTAAATATAATTCGATGAAACCTTCAAAATATTATTCTTACTCAATCTTATGGTCAAGGTTTGAAGATAATCACTTAAGAATTCAGTATTTTAGTAGCATTTGAAAACATTCAATTTATGATATTTTGTCATAATTATCATATAAAACACTTTTTTAGTGTTTATGAAATTTTATATGAAAGTGTAAATATAATTCAATGAAACCTTCAAAATATTATTCTAACTCAATCTTATGGTCAAGGTTTGAAGATAATGACTTAAGAATTCAGTATGTTATAACAATTTGAAAACATTGAATTTATGATATATCGTCAAAATTACTATGTAAGACACTTTTTTAGTGTTTATGAAATTTAATATGAAATTGTAAATATAATTCAATGAAACCATCAAAATATTATTCTTACTCAATCATATGGTCAAGGTTTGAAGATAATGACTTTAGTATTCAGTATATTACTAGCATTTGAAAAACATGAATTAATGATATTATGTTAAAATTATCATATAAAACACTTTTTTAGTATTTATGAAATTTTATATGAAATTGTAAATATAATTCGATGAAACCTTCAAAATATTATTCTTTCTCAATCTTATGGTCAAGGTTTAAATATATTAACTTAAGTATTCAGTATATTACTAGCATTTGAAAAACATGAATTTATGATATTATGTTAAAATTATCATATAAAACACTTTTTTAGTATTTATGAAATTTTATATGAAATTGTAAATATAATTCGATGAAACCTTCAACATATAATTCTTACTCAATCTTATGGTCAAGGTTTGAAGATAATAACTTAAGAATTCAGTATTTTAGTAGCATTTGAAAACATTCAATTTATGATATTTTGTCATAATTATCATATAAAACACTTTTTTAGTGTTTATGAAATTTTATATGAAATTGTAAATATAATTTGATGAAACCTTCAACATATAATTCTTACTCAATCTTATGGTCAAGGTTTGAAGATAATAACTTAAGAATTAGCTATGTTATAAGCATTTGAAAACATTGAATTTATGATATTTCGTCAAAATTACTATGTAAAACACTTTTTTAGTGTCTATTAAATTTAATATGAAATAGTAAATATAATTTAATGAAACCTTAAAAATATTATTCTAACTCAATCTTATGGTCAAGGTTTGAAGATAATTACTTAAGAATTCATTATGTTATAAGCATTTGAAAACATTGAATTTATTATATTTTGTCAAAATTACTATGTAAAACACTTTTTTTGTGTTTATGAAATTTAATATGAAATTGTAAATATAATTCGATGAAACCTTCAAAATATTATTCTTACTCAATCTTATGGTCAAGGTTTGAAGATAATGATTTAAGAATTCATTATGTTATAAGCATTTGAAAACATTGAATTTATGATATTTCGTCAAAATTACTATGTAAAACACTTTTTTAGTGTTTATGAAATTTAATATGAAATTGTAAATATAATTTAATGAAACCTTAAAAATATTACTCTTTCCCAATCTAATGGTCAAGGTTTGAAGATAATCACTTAAGAATTCAGTATTTTAGTAGCATTTGAAAACATTCAATTTATGATATTTCGTCAAAATTACTATGTAAAACAATTTTTTAGTGTCTATTAAATTTAATATGAAATTGTAAATATAATTAAATGAAACCTTCAAAATATTATTCTTACTCAATCTTATGGTCAAGGTTTGAAGATAATGACTTAAGAATTCAGTATGTTATAAGCATTTGAAAACATTGAATTTATAATATTTTGTAATAATTATCATATAAAAAAATTTTTTAGTGTTTATGAAATTTTATATGAAAGTGTAAATATAATTCAATGAAACCTTCAAAATATTATTCTTACTCAATCATATGGTAAAGGTTTGAAGATAATGACTTAAGAAATCAGTATGTTATAAGCATTTGAAAACATTGAATTCATGATATTTTGTTAAAATTACTATGTAAAACAATTTATTAGTGTCTATTAAATTTAATATGAAATTGTAAATATAATTTAATGAAACCTTTAAAATATTATTCTAACTCAATCTTATGGTCAAGGTATGAAGATATTAACATAAGAATTCAGTATGTTATAAGCATTTGAAGACATTGAATTTATGATATTTCGTTAAAATTATCATATAAAACACTTTTTTAGTGTTAATGAAATATCATATTAATTTGTAAATATAATTTAATGAAACCTTAAAAATATTACTCTTTCCCAATCCTATGGTCAAGGTTTGAAGATAATGACTTAAGAATTCAGTATGTTATAACCATTTGAAAACATTGAATTTATGATATTTCGTCAAAATTACTATGTATAGCAGTTATTTAGTGTTTATGAAATTGTAAATATAATAAGTAGATACTGTAAAAAAATTACATATTCTCAATCTAATGGTCAAGGGTTGAAGATAATAATTAAAGAATTCAGTATTTTAGTAGCATTTGAAAAAATTGAATTTATGATATATCGTCAAAATTACTATGTAAGACACTTTTTTAGTGTTTATGAAATTTAATATGAAATTGTAAATATAATTAAATGAAACCTTCAAAATATTATTCTTACTCAATCTTATGGTCAAGGTTTGAAGATAATGATTTAAGAATTCATTATGTTATAAGCATTTGAAAACATTGAATTTATGATATTTCGTCAAAATTACTATGTAAAACACTTTTTTAGTGTTTATGAAATTTAATATGAAATTGTAAATATAATTCGATGAAACCTTCAACATATTATTCTTACTCAATCTTATGGTCAAGGTTTGAAGATAATCACTTAAGAATTCAGTATTTTAGTAGCATTTGAAAACATTCAATTTATGATATTTTGTCATAATTATCATATAAAACACTTTTTTAGTGTTTATGAAATTTTATATGAAAGTGTAAATATAATTCAATGAAACCTTCAAAATATTATTCTAACTCAATCTTATGGTCAAGGTTTGAAGATAATGACTTAAGAATTCAGTATGTTATAACAATTTGAAAACATTGAATTTATGATATATCGTCAAAATTACTATGTAAGACACTTTTTTAGTGTTTATGAAATTTAATATGAAATTGTAAATATAATTCAATGAAACCATCAAAATATTATTCTTACTCAATCATATGGTCAAGGTTTGAAGATAATGACTTTAGTATTCAGTATATTACTAGCATTTGAAAAACATGAATTAATGATATTATGTTAAAATTATCATATAAAACACTTTTTTAGTATTTATGAAATTTTATATGAAATTGTAAATATAATTCGATGAAACCTTCAAAATATTATTCTTTCTCAATCTTATGGTCAAGGTTTGAAGATAATGATTTAAGCATTCATTATGTTATAAGCATTTGAAAAAATTGAATTTATGATATTTCGTCAAAATTACTATGTAAAACACTTTTTTAGTGTTTATGAAATTTAATATGAAATTGTAAATATAATTCAATGAAACCTTCAACACATTATTCTTACTCAATCTTATGGTCAAGGTTTGAAGATAATTACTTAAGAATTCAGTATTTTAGTAGCATTTGAAAACATTCAATTTATGATATTTCGTCAAAATTACTATGTAAAACACTTTTTTAGTGTTTATGAAATTTAATATGAAATTGTAAATATAATTAAATGAAACCTTAAAAATATTAGTCTAACTCAATCTTATGGTCAAGGTATGAAGATAATAACTTAATTATTCAGTATTTTACTAGCATTTGAAAACATTGAATTTATAATATTTCGTCAAAATTACTATTTATAGCAGTTATTTAGTGTTTATGAAATTGTAAATATAATAAGTAGATACTGTAAAAAAATTACATATTCTCAATCTAATGGTCAAGGGTGGAAGATAATAACTGAAGAATTCAGTATTTTAGTAGCATTTGAAAACATTGAATTTATGATATATCGTCAAAATTACTATGTAAGACACTTTTTTAGTGTTTATGAAATTTAATATCAAATTGTAAATATAATTAAATGAAACCTTCAAAATATTATTCTTACTCAATGTTATGGTCAAGGTTTGAAGATAATAACTTAAGAATTCACTATGTTATAAGCATTTGAAAACATTGAATTTATTATATTTCGTCAAAATTTCCATGTATAAAATTTTTTTAGTTTTTATGAAATTGTAAATATAATTTAATGAAACCTTAAAAATATTACTCTTTCTCAATCTGATGGTCAAGGATTGAAGACAATAACTTAAGAATTCAGTATGTTATAAGCATTTGAAAACATTGAATTTATGATATTTCGTCAAAATTTCCATGTAAACAATTTTTTTAGTGTTTATGAAATTTAATATTAATTTGTAATTATAATTTAATGAAACCTTAAAAATATTACTCTTTCCCAATCGTATGGTCAAGGTTTGAAGATAATGACTTATGAATTCAGTATGTTAAAAGCATTTGAAAACATTGAATTTATGATATTTCGTCAAAATTACTATGTAAAACACTTTTTTAGTGTTTATGAAATTTTATTTGAAATTGTAAATATAATTTGATGAAACCTTCAACATATAATTCTTACTCAATCTTATGGTCAAGGTTTGAAGATAATAACTTAAGAATTAGCTATGTTATAAGCATTTGAAAACATTGAATTTATGATATTTCGTCAAAATTTCCATATATAAAATCTTTTTAGTGTTTATGAAATTTTTTATGAAATTGTAAATATAATTTAATGAAACCTTAAAAATATTATTCTAACTCAATCATATGGTCAAGGTTTAAATATATTAACTTAAGTATTCAGTATATTACTAGCATTTGAAAAACATGAATTTATGATATTATGTTAAAATTATCATATAAAACACTTTTTTAGTATTTATGAAATTTTATATGAAATTGTAAATATAATTCGATGAAACCTTCAACATATTATTCTTACTCAATCTTATGGTAAAGGTTTGAAGATAATGATTTAAGCATTCATTATGTTATAAGCATTTGAAAAAATTGAATTTATGATATTTCGTCAAAATTACTATGTAAAACACTTTTTTAGTGTTTATGAAATTTAATATGAAATTGTAAATATAATTCAATGAAACCTTCAACACATTATTCTTACTCAATCTTATGGTCAAGGTTTGAAGATAATTACTTAAGAATTCAGTATTTTAGTAGCATTTGAAAACATTCAATTTATGATATTTCGTCAAAATTACTATGTAAAACACTTTTTTAGTGTTTATGAAATTTAATATGAAATTGTAAATATAATTAAATGAAACCTTAAAAATATTAGTCTAACTCAATCTTATGGTCAAGGTATGAAGATAATAACTTAATTATTCAGTATTTTACTAGCATTTGAAAACATTGAATTTATAATATTTCGTCAAAATTACTATTTATAGCAGTTATTTAGTGTTTATGAAATTGTAAATATAATAAGTAGATACTGTAAAAAAATTACATATTCTCAATCTAATGGTCAAGGGTGGAAGATAATAACTGAAGAATTCAGTATTTTAGTAGCATTTGAAAACATTGAATTTATGATATATCGTCAAAATTACTATGTAAGACACTTTTTTAGTGTTTATGAAATTTAATATCAAATTGTAAATATAATTAAATGAAACCTTAAAAATATTACTCTTTCTCAATCTGATGGTCAAGGATTGAAGACAATAACTTAAGAATTCAGTATGTTATAAGCATTTGAAAACATTGAATTTATGATATTTCGTCAAAATTTCCATGTATAAAATCTTTTTAGTGTTTATGAAATTTTTTATGAAATTGTAAATATAATTAAATGAAACCTTAAAAATATTACTCATTCAAAATCTTATGGTCAAGGTTTAAATATATTAACTTAAGTATTCAGTATATTACTACCATTTGAAAAACATGAATTAATGATATTATGTTAAAATTATTATATAAAACACTTTTTTAGTATTTATGAAATTTTATATGAAATTGTAAATATAATTCGATGAAACCTTCAACATATTATTCTTACTCAATCTTATGGTCAAGGTTTAAAGATAATGACTTAAGAATTCAGTATGTTATAAGCATTTGAAAACATTGAATTTATGATATATCGTCAAAATTACTATGTAAAACACTTTTTTAGTGTTTATGAAATTTAATATGAAATTGTAAATATAATTAAATGAAACCTTCAAAATATTATTCTAACTCAATCTTATGGTCAAGGTTTGAAGATAATAACTTAAGAATTCAGTATGTTATAACCATTTGAAAACATTGAATTTATGATATTTCGTCAAAATTACTATGTATAGCAGTTATTTAGTGTTTATGAAATTGTAAATATAATAAGTAGATACTGTAAAAAAATTACATATTCTCAATCTAATGGTCAAGGGTTGAAGATAATAATTAAAGAATTCAGTATTTTAGTAGCATTTGAAAAAATTGAATTTATGATATATCGTCAAAATTACTATGTAAGACACTTTTTTAGTGTTTATGAAATTTAATATCAAATTGTAAATATAATTAAATGAAACCTTAAAAATATTACTCTTTCTCAATCTGATGGTCAAGGATTGAAGACAATAACTTAAGAATTCAGTATGTTATAAGCATTTGAAAACATTGAATTTATGATATTTCGTCAAAATTTCCATGTATAAAATCTTTTTAGTGTTTATGAAATTTAATATGAAATTGTAAATATAATTTAATGAAACCTTAAAAATATTACTCTTTCCCAATCTTATGGTCAAGGTTTGAAGATAATCACTTAAGAATTCAGTATTTTAGTAGCATTTGAAAACATTCAATTTATGATATTTTGTCATAATTATCATATAAAACACTTTTTTAGTGTTTATGAAATTTTATATGAAATTGTAAATATAATTTGATGAAACCTTCAACATATAATTCTTACTCAATCTTATGGTCAAGGTTTGAAGATAAAAACTTAAGAATTAGCTATGTTATAAGCATTTGAAAACATTGAATTTATGATATTTCCTCAAAATTACTATGTAAAACACTTTTTTAGTATTTATGAAATTTTATATGAAATTGTAAATATAATTCGATGAAACCTTCAAAATATTATTCATACTCAATCTTATGGTCAAGGTTTGAAGATAATGATTTAAGAATTCATTATGTTATAAGCATTTGAAAACATTGAATTTATGATATTTCGTCAAAATTACTATGTAAAACACTTTTTTAGTGTTTATGAAATTTAATATGAAATTGTAAATATAATTCGATGAAACCTTCAACATATTATTCTTACTCAATCTTATGGTCAAGGTTTGAAGATAATCACTTAAGAATTCAGTATTTTAGTAGCATTTGAAAACATTCAATTTATGATATTTTGTCATAATTATCATATAAAACACTTTTTTAGTGTTTATGAAATTTTATATGAAAGTGTAAATATAATTCAATGAAACCTTCAAAATATTATTCTAACTCAATCTTATGGTCAAGGTTTGAAGATAATGACTTAAGAATTCAGTATGTTATAACAATTTGAAAACATTGAATTTATGATATATCGTCAAAATTACTATGTAAGACACTTTTTTAGTGTTTATGAAATTTAATATGAAATTGTAAATATAATTCTATGAAACCATCAAAATATTATTCTTACTCAATCATATGGTCAAGGTTTGAAGATAATGACTTTAGTATTCAGTATATTACTAGCATTTGAAAAACATGAATTAATGATATTATGTTAAAATTATCATATAAAACACTTTTTTAGTATTTATGAAATTTTATATGAAATTGTAAATATAATTCGATGAAACCTTCAAAATATTATTCTTTCTCAATCTTATGGTCAAGGTTTAAATATATTAACTTAAGTATTCAGTATATTACTAGCATTTGAAAAACATGAATTTATGATATTATGTTAAAATTATCATATAAAACACTTTTTTAGTATTTATGAAATTTTATATGAAATTGTAAATATAATTCGATGAAACCTTCAACATATAATTCTTACTCAATCTTATGGTCAAGGTTTGAAGATAATAACTTAAGAATTCAGTATTTTAGTAGCATTTGAAAACATTCAATTTATGATATTTTGTCATAATTATCATATAAAACACTTTTTTAGTGTTTATGAAATTTTATATGAAATTGTAAATATAATTTGATGAAACCTTCAACATATAATTCTTACTCAATCTTATGGTCAAGGTTTGAAGATAATAACTTAAGAATTAGCTATGTTATAAGCATTTGAAAACATTGAATTTATGATATTTCGTCAAAATTACTATGTAAAACACTTTTTTAGTGTCTATTAAATTTAATATGAAATAGTAAATATAATTTAATGAAACCTTAAAAATATTATTCTAACTCAATCTTATGGTCAAGGTTTGAAGATAATTACTTAAGAATTCATTATGTTATAAGCATTTGAAAACATTGAATTTATTATATTTTGTCAAAATTACTATGTAAAACACTTTTTTAGTGTTTATGAAATTTAATATGAAATTGTAAATATAATTCGATGAAACCTTCAAAATATTATTCTTACTCAATCTTATGGTCAAGGTTTGAAGATAATGATTTAAGAATTCATTATGTTATAAGCATTTGAAAACATTGAATTTATGATATTTCGTCAAAATTACTATGTAAAACACTTTTTTAGTGTTTATGAAATTTAATATGAAATTGTAAATATAATTTAATGAAACCTTAAAAATATTACTCTTTCCCAATCTAATGGTCAAGGTTTGAAGATAATCACTTAAGAATTCAGTATTTTAGTAGCATTTGAAAACATTCAATTTATGATATTTCGTCAAAATTACTATGTAAAACAATTTTTTAGTGTCTATTAAATTTAATATGAAATTGTAAATATAATTAAATGAAACCTTCAAAATATTATTCTTACTCAATCTTATGGTCAAGGTTTGAAGATAATGACTTAAGAATTCAGTATGTTATAAGCATTTGAAAACATTGAATTTATAATATTTTGTAATAATTATCATATAAAAAAATTTTTTAGTGTTTATGAAATTTTATATGAAAGTGTAAATATAATTCAATGAAACCTTCAAAATATTATTCTTACTCAATCATATGGTAAAGGTTTGAAGATAATGACTTAAGAAATCAGTATGTTATAAGCATTTGAAAACATTGAATTCATGATATTTTGTTAAAATTACTATGTAAAACAATTTATTAGTGTCTATTAAATTTAATATGAAATTGTAAATATAATTTAATGAAACCTTTAAAATATTATTCTAACTCAATCTTATGGTCAAGGTATGAAGATATTAACATAAGAATTCAGTATGTTATAAGCATTTGAAGACATTGAATTTATGATATTTCGTTAAAATTATCATATAAAACACTTTTTTAGTGTTAATGAAATATCATATTAATTTGTAAATATAATTTAATGAAACCTTAAAAATATTACTCTTTCCCAATCCTATGGTCAAGGTTTGAAGATAATGACTTAAGAATTCAGTATGTTATAACCATTTGAAAACATTGAATTTATGATATTTCGTCAAAATTACTATGTATAGCAGTTATTTAGTGTTTATGAAATTGTAAATATAATAAGTAGATACTGTAAAAAAATTACATATTCTCAATCTAATGGTCAAGGGTTGAAGATAATAATTAAAGAATTCAGTATTTTAGTAGCATTTGAAAAAATTGAATTTATGATATATCGTCAAAATTACTATGTAAGACACTTTTTTAGTGTTTATGAAATTTAATATGAAATTGTAAATATAATTAAATGAAACCTTCAAAATATTATTCTTACTCAATCTTATGGTCAAGGTTTGAAGATAATGATTTAAGAATTCATTATGTTATAAGCATTTGAAAACATTGAATTTATGATATTTCGTCAAAATTACTATGTAAAACACTTTTTTAGTGTTTATGAAATTTAATATGAAATTGTAAATATAATTCGATGAAACCTTCAACATATTATTCTTACTCAATCTTATGGTCAAGGTTTGAAGATAATCACTTAAGAATTCAGTATTTTAGTAGCATTTGAAAACATTCAATTTATGATATTTTGTCATAATTATCATATAAAACACTTTTTTAGTGTTTATGAAATTTTATATGAAAGTGTAAATATAATTCAATGAAACCTTCAAAATATTATTCTAACTCAATCTTATGGTCAAGGTTTGAAGATAATGACTTAAGAATTCAGTATGTTATAACAATTTGAAAACATTGAATTTATGATATATCGTCAAAATTACTATGTAAGACACTTTTTTAGTGTTTATGAAATTTAATATGAAATTGTAAATATAATTCAATGAAACCATCAAAATATTATTCTTACTCAATCATATGGTCAAGGTTTGAAGATAATGACTTTAGTATTCAGTATATTACTAGCATTTGAAAAACATGAATTAATGATATTATGTTAAAATTATCATATAAAACACTTTTTTAGTATTTATGAAATTTTATATGAAATTGTAAATATAATTCGATGAAACCTTCAAAATATTATTCTTTCTCAATCTTATGGTCAAGGTTTGAAGATAATGATTTAAGCATTCATTATGTTATAAGCATTTGAAAAAATTGAATTTATGATATTTCGTCAAAATTACTATGTAAAACACTTTTTTAGTGTTTATGAAATTTAATATGAAATTGTAAATATAATTCAATGAAACCTTCAACACATTATTCTTACTCAATCTTATGGTCAAGGTTTGAAGATAATTACTTAAGAATTCAGTATTTTAGTAGCATTTGAAAACATTCAATTTATGATATTTCGTCAAAATTACTATGTAAAACACTTTTTTAGTGTTTATGAAATTTAATATGAAATTGTAAATATAATTAAATGAAACCTTAAAAATATTAGTCTAACTCAATCTTATGGTCAAGGTATGAAGATAATAACTTAATTATTCAGTATTTTACTAGCATTTGAAAACATTGAATTTATAATATTTCGTCAAAATTACTATTTATAGCAGTTATTTAGTGTTTATGAAATTGTAAATATAATAAGTAGATACTGTAAAAAAATTACATATTCTCAATCTAATGGTCAAGGGTGGAAGATAATAACTGAAGAATTCAGTATTTTAGTAGCATTTGAAAACATTGAATTTATGATATATCGTCAAAATTACTATGTAAGACACTTTTTTAGTGTTTATGAAATTTAATATCAAATTGTAAATATAATTAAATGAAACCTTCAAAATATTATTCTTACTCAATGTTATGGTCAAGGTTTGAAGATAATAACTTAAGAATTCACTATGTTATAAGCATTTGAAAACATTGAATTTATTATATTTCGTCAAAATTTCCATGTATAAAATTTTTTTAGTTTTTATGAAATTGTAAATATAATTTAATGAAACCTTAAAAATATTACTCTTTCTCAATCTGATGGTCAAGGATTGAAGACAATAACTTAAGAATTCAGTATGTTATAAGCATTTGAAAACATTGAATTTATGATATTTCGTCAAAATTTCCATGTAAACAATTTTTTTAGTGTTTATGAAATTTAATATTAATTTGTAATTATAATTTAATGAAACCTTAAAAATATTACTCTTTCCCAATCGTATGGTCAAGGTTTGAAGATAATGACTTATGAATTCAGTATGTTAAAAGCATTTGAAAACATTGAATTTATGATATTTCGTCAAAATTACTATGTAAAACACTTTTTTAGTGTTTATGAAATTTTATTTGAAATTGTAAATATAATTTGATGAAACCTTCAACATATAATTCTTACTCAATCTTATGGTCAAGGTTTGAAGATAATAACTTAAGAATTAGCTATGTTATAAGCATTTGAAAACATTGAATTTATGATATTTCGTCAAAATTTCCATATATAAAATCTTTTTAGTGTTTATGAAATTTTTTATGAAATTGTAAATATAATTAAATGAAACCTTAAAAATATTACTCATTCAAAATCTTATGGTCAAGGTTTAAATATATTAACTTAAGTATTCAGTATATTACTAGCATTTGAAAAACATGAATTCATGATATTATGTTAAAATTATCATATAAAACACTTTTTTAGTATTTATGAAATTTTATTTGAAATTGTAAATATAATTCGATGAAACCTTCAACATATTATTCTTACTCAATCTTATGGTCAAGGTTTAAAGATAATGACTTAAGAATTCAGTATGTTATAAGCATTTGAAAACATTGAATTTATGATATATCGTCAAAATTACTATGTAAAACACTTTTTTAGTGTTTATGAAATTTAATATGAAATTGTAAATATAATTAAATGAAACCTTCAAAATATTATTCTAACTCAATCTTATGGTCAAGGTTTGAAGATAATAACTTAAGAATTCAGTATGTTATAACCATTTGAAAACATTGAATTTATGATATTTCGTCAAAATTACTATGTATAGCAGTTATTTAGTGTTTATGAAATTGTAAATATAATAAGTAGATACTGCAAAAAAATTACATATTTTCAATCTAATGGTCAAGGGTTGAAGATAATAACTAAAGAATTCAGTATTTTAGTAGCATTTGAAAAAATTGAATTTATGATATATCGTCAAAATTACTATGTAAGACACTTTTTTAGTGTTTATGAAATTTAATATGAAATTGTAAATATAATTAAATGAAACCTTCAAAATATTATTCTTACTCAATGTTATGGTCAAGGTTTGAAGATAATAACTTAAGAATTCACTATGTTATAAGCATTTGAAAACATTGAATTTATTATATTTCGTCAAAATTTCCATGTATAAAATTTTTT
The DNA here is from genome assembly GCA_036289425.1 of Rhopalosiphum nymphaeae. NCBI lineage: Eukaryota > Metazoa > Arthropoda > Insecta > Hemiptera > Aphididae > Rhopalosiphum > Rhopalosiphum nymphaeae. Next base: position 6,974,792 of record JAZAQC010000007.1, on the reverse strand, counting down.
TAGTGTTTATGAAATTTTATATGAAAGTGTAAATATAATTCAATGAAACCTTCAAAATATTATTCTTACTCAATCATATGGTCAAGGTTTGAAGATAATGACTTAAGAAATCAGTATGTTATAAGTATTTGAAAACATTGAATTCATGATATTTTGTTAAAATTACTATGTAAAACAGTTTTTTAGTGTTTATGAAATTTAATATGAAATTGTAAATATAATTAAATGAAACCTTAAAAATATTACTCTTTCCAAATCTTATGGTCAAGGTTTCAATATATTAACTTAAGTATTCAGTATATTACTACCATTTGAAAAACATGAATTAATGATATTATGTTAAAATTATCATATAAAACACTTTTTTAGTATTTATGAAATTTTATATAAAATTGTAAATATAATTCGATGAAACCTTCAACATATTATTCTTACTCAATCTTATGGTAAAGGTTTGAAGATAATGATTTAAGAATTCAGTATGTTATAAGCATTTGAAAACATTGAATTTATGATATTTCGTCAAAATTACTATGTAAAACACTTTTTTAGTGTCTATTAAATTTAATATGAAATAGTAAATATAATTTAATGAAACCTTAAAAATATTATTCTAACTCAATCTTATGGTCAAGGTTTGAAGATAATGATTTAAGAATTCATTATGTTATAAGCATTTGAAAACATTGAATTTATTATATTTTGTCAAAATTACTATGTAAAACACTTTTTTAGTGTTTATGAAATTTAATATGAAATTGTAAATATAATTCGATGAAACCTTCAAAATATTATTCTTACTCAATCTTATGGTCAAGGTTTGAAGATAATGATTTAAGAATTCATTATGTTATAAGCATTTGAAAACATTGAATTTATGATATTTCGTCAAAATTACTATGTAAAACACTTTTTTAGTGTCTATTAAATTTAATATGAAATAGTAAATATAATTTAATGAAACCTTAAAAATATTATTCTAACTCAATCTTATGGTCAAGGTTTGAAGATAATGATTTAAGAATTCATTATGTTATAAGCATTTGAAAACATTGAATTTATTATATTTTGTCAAAATTACTATGTAAAACACTTTTTTAGTGTTTATGAAATTTAATATGAAATTGTAAATATAATTCGATGAAACCTTCAAAATATTATTCTTACTCAATCTTATGGTCAAGGTTTGAAGATAATGATTTAAGAATTCATTATGTTATAAGCATTTGAAAACATTGAATTTATGATATTTCGTCAAAATTACTATGTAAAACACTTTTTTAGTGTTTATGAAATTTAATATGAAATTGTAAATATAATTTAATGAAACCTTAAAAATATTACTCTTTCCCAATCTTATGGTCAAGGTTTGAAGATAATCACTTAAGAATTCAGTATTTTAGTAGCATTTGAAAACATTCAATTTATGATATTTCGTCAAAATTACTATGTAAAACAATTTTTTAGTGTCTATTAAATTTAATATGAAATTGTAAATATAATTAAATGAAACCTTCAAAATATTATTCTTACTCAATCTTATGGTCAAGGTTTGAAGATAATGACTTAAGAATTCAGTATGTTATAAGCATTTGAAAACATTGAATTTATAATATTTTGTAATAATTATCATATAAAAAAATTTTTTAGTGTTTATGAAATTTTATATGAAAGTGTAAATATAATTCAATGAAACCTTCAAAATATTATTCTTACTCAATCATATGGTAAAGGTTTGAAGATAATGACTTAAGAAATCAGTATGTTATAAGCATTTGAAAACATTGAATTCATGATATTTTGTTAAAATTACTATGTAAAACAATTTATTAGTGTCTATTAAATTTAATATGAAATTGTAAATATAATTCGATGAAACCTTCAACATATTATTCTTACTCAATCTTATGGTCAAGGTTTGAAGATAATCACTTAAGAATTCAGTATGTTATAAGCATTTGAAAACATTGAATTTATGATATTTCGTCAAAATTACTATGTAAAACACTTTTTTAGTGTTTATGAATTTTGTATGAATGTGTAAATATAATTCAATGAAACCTTCAAAATATTATTCTTACTCAATCTTATGGTCAAGGTTTGAAGATATTAACATAAGAATTCAGTATGTTATAAGCATTTGAAGACATTGAATTTATGATATTTCGTTAAAATTATCATATAAAACACTTTTTTAGTGTTAATGAAATATCATATTAATTTGTAAATATAATTTAATGAAACCTTCAACATATAATTCTTACTCAATCTTATGGTCAAGGTTTGAAGATAATAACTTAAGAATTAGCTATGTTATAAGCATTTGAAAACATTGAATTTATGATATTTCGTCAAAATTACTATGTAAAACACTTTTTTAGTGTCTATTAAATTTAATATGAAATAGTAAATATAATTTAATGAAACCTTAAAAATATTATTCTAACTCAATCTTATGGTCAAGGTTTGAAGATAATTACTTAAGAATTCATTATGTTATAAGCATTTGAAAACATTGAATTTATTATATTTTGTCAAAATTACTATGTAAAACACTTTTTTAGTGTTTATGAAATTTAATATGAAATTGTAAATATAATTCGATGAAACCTTCAAAATATTATTCTTACTCAATCTTATGGTCAAGGTTTGAAGATAATGATTTAAGAATTCATTATGTTATAAGCATTTGAAAACATTGAATTTATGATATTTCGTCAAAATTACTATGTAAAACACTTTTTTAGTGTTTATGAAATTTAATATGAAATTGTAAATATAATTTAATGAAACCTTAAAAATATTACTCTTTCCCAATCTAATGGTCAAGGTTTGAAGATAATCACTTAAGAATTCAGTATTTTAGTAGCATTTGAAAACATTCAATTTATGATATTTCGTCAAAATTACTATGTAAAACAATTTTTTAGTGTCTATTAAATTTAATATGAAATTGTAAATATAATTAAATGAAACCTTCAAAATATTATTCTTACTCAATCTTATGGTCAAGGTTTGAAGATAATGACTTAAGAATTCAGTATGTTATAAGCATTTGAAAACATTGAATTTATAATATTTTGTAATAATTATCATATAAAAAAATTTTTTAGTGTTTATGAAATTTTATATGAAAGTGTAAATATAATTCAATGAAACCTTCAAAATATTATTCTTACTCAATCATATGGTAAAGGTTTGAAGATAATGACTTAAGAAATCAGTATGTTATAAGCATTTGAAAACATTGAATTCATGATATTTTGTTAAAATTACTATGTAAAACAATTTATTAGTGTCTATTAAATTTAATATGAAATTGTAAATATAATTTAATGAAACCTTTAAAATATTATTCTAACTCAATCTTATGGTCAAGGTATGAAGATATTAACATAAGAATTCAGTATGTTATAAGCATTTGAAGACATTGAATTTATGATATTTCGTTAAAATTATCATATAAAACACTTTTTTAGTGTTAATGAAATATCATATTAATTTGTAAATATAATTTAATGAAACCTTAAAAATATTACTCTTTCCCAATCCTATGGTCAAGGTTTGAAGATAATGACTTAAGAATTCAGTATGTTATAACCATTTGAAAACATTGAATTTATGATATTTCGTCAAAATTACTATGTATAGCAGTTATTTAGTGTTTATGAAATTGTAAATATAATAAGTAGATACTGTAAAAAAATTACATATTCTCAATCTAATGGTCAAGGGTTGAAGATAATAATTAAAGAATTCAGTATTTTAGTAGCATTTGAAAAAATTGAATTTATGATATATCGTCAAAATTACTATGTAAGACACTTTTTTAGTGTTTATGAAATTTAATATGAAATTGTAAATATAATTAAATGAAACCTTCAAAATATTATTCTTACTCAATCTTATGGTCAAGGTTTGAAGATAATGATTTAAGAATTCATTATGTTATAAGCATTTGAAAACATTGAATTTATGATATTTCGTCAAAATTACTATGTAAAACACTTTTTTAGTGTTTATGAAATTTAATATGAAATTGTAAATATAATTCGATGAAACCTTCAACATATTATTCTTACTCAATCTTATGGTCAAGGTTTGAAGATAATCACTTAAGAATTCAGTATTTTAGTAGCATTTGAAAACATTCAATTTATGATATTTTGTCATAATTATCATATAAAACACTTTTTTAGTGTTTATGAAATTTTATATGAAAGTGTAAATATAATTCAATGAAACCTTCAAAATATTATTCTAACTCAATCTTATGGTCAAGGTTTGAAGATAATGACTTAAGAATTCAGTATGTTATAACAATTTGAAAACATTGAATTTATGATATATCGTCAAAATTACTATGTAAGACACTTTTTTAGTGTTTATGAAATTTAATATGAAATTGTAAATATAATTCAATGAAACCATCAAAATATTATTCTTACTCAATCATATGGTCAAGGTTTGAAGATAATGACTTTAGTATTCAGTATATTACTAGCATTTGAAAAACATGAATTAATGATATTATGTTAAAATTATCATATAAAACACTTTTTTAGTATTTATGAAATTTTATATGAAATTGTAAATATAATTCGATGAAACCTTCAAAATATTATTCTTTCTCAATCTTATGGTCAAGGTTTGAAGATAATGATTTAAGCATTCATTATGTTATAAGCATTTGAAAAAATTGAATTTATGATATTTCGTCAAAATTACTATGTAAAACACTTTTTTAGTGTTTATGAAATTTAATATGAAATTGTAAATATAATTCAATGAAACCTTCAACACATTATTCTTACTCAATCTTATGGTCAAGGTTTGAAGATAATTACTTAAGAATTCAGTATTTTAGTAGCATTTGAAAACATTCAATTTATGATATTTCGTCAAAATTACTATGTAAAACACTTTTTTAGTGTTTATGAAATTTAATATGAAATTGTAAATATAATTAAATGAAACCTTAAAAATATTAGTCTAACTCAATCTTATGGTCAAGGTATGAAGATAATAACTTAATTATTCAGTATTTTACTAGCATTTGAAAACATTGAATTTATAATATTTCGTCAAAATTACTATTTATAGCAGTTATTTAGTGTTTATGAAATTGTAAATATAATAAGTAGATACTGTAAAAAAATTACATATTCTCAATCTAATGGTCAAGGGTGGAAGATAATAACTGAAGAATTCAGTATTTTAGTAGCATTTGAAAACATTGAATTTATGATATATCGTCAAAATTACTATGTAAGACACTTTTTTAGTGTTTATGAAATTTAATATCAAATTGTAAATATAATTAAATGAAACCTTCAAAATATTATTCTTACTCAATGTTATGGTCAAGGTTTGAAGATAATAACTTAAGAATTCACTATGTTATAAGCATTTGAAAACATTGAATTTATTATATTTCGTCAAAATTTCCATGTATAAAATTTTTTTAGTTTTTATGAAATTGTAAATATAACTTAATGAAACCTTAAAAATATTACTCTTTCTCAATCTGATGGTCAAGGATTGAAGACAATAACTTAAGAATTCAGTATGTTATAAGCATTTGAAAACATTGAATTTATGATATTTCGTCAAAATTTCCATGTAAACAATTTTTTTAGTGTTTATGAAATTTAATATTAATTTGTAATTATAATTTAATGAAACCTTAAAAATATTACTCTTTCCCAATCGTATGGTCAAGGTTTGAAGATAATGACTTATGAATTCAGTATGTTAAAAGCATTTGAAAACATTGAATTTATGATATTTCGTCAAAATTACTATGTAAAACACTTTTTTAGTGTTTATGAAATTTTATTTGAAATTGTAAATATAATTTGATGAAACCTTCAACATATAATTCTTACTCAATCTTATGGTCAAGGTTTGAAGATAATAACTTAAGAATTAGCTATGTTATAAGCATTTGAAAACATTGAATTTATGATATTTCGTCAAAATTTCCATATATAAAATCTTTTTAGTGTTTATGAAATTTTTTATGAAATTGTAAATATAATTAAATGAAACCTTAAAAATATTACTCATTCAAAATCTTATGGTCAAGGTTTAAATATATTAACTTAAGTATTCAGTATATTACTAGCATTTGAAAAACATGAATTCATGATATTATGTTAAAATTATCATATAAAACACTTTTTTAGTATTTATGAAATTTTATTTGAAATTGTAAATATAATTCGATGAAACCTTCAACATATTATTCTTACTCAATCTTATGGTCAAGGTTTAAAGATAATGACTTAAGAATTCAGTATGTTATAAGCATTTGAAAACATTGAATTTATGATATATCGTCAAAATTACTATGTAAAACACTTTTTTAGTGTTTATGAAATTTAATATGAAATTGTAAATATAATTAAATGAAACCTTCAAAATATTATTCTAACTCAATCTTATGGTCAAGGTTTGAAGATAATAACTTAAGAATTCAGTATGTTATAACCATTTGAAAACATTGAATTTATGATATTTCGTCAAAATTACTATGTATAGCAGTTATTTAGTGTTTATGAAATTGTAAATATAATAAGTAGATACTGCAAAAAAATTACATATTTTCAATCTAATGGTCAAGGGTTGAAGATAATAACTAAAGAATTCAGTATTTTAGTAGCATTTGAAAAAATTGAATTTATGATATATCGTCAAAATTACTATGTAAGACACTTTTTTAGTGTTTATGAAATTTAATATGAAATTGTAAATATAATTAAATGAAACCTTCAAAATATTATTCTTACTCAATGTTATGGTCAAGGTTTGAAGATAATAACTTAAGAATTCACTATGTTATAAGCATTTGAAAACATTGAATTTATTATATTTCGTCAAAATTTCCATGTATAAAATTTTTTTAGTGTTTATGAAATTTTATATGAAAGTGTAAATATAATTCAATGAAACCTTCAAAATATTATTCTTACTCAATCATATGGTCAAGGTTTGAAGATAATGACTTAAGAAATCAGTATGTTATAAGTATTTGAAAACATTGAATTCATGATATTTTGTTAAAATTACTATGTAAAACAGTTTTTTAGTGTTTATGAAATTTAATATGAAATTGTAAAAATAATTAAATGAAACCTTAAAAATATTACTCTTTCCAAATCTTATGGTCAAGGTTTCAATATATTAACTTAAGTATTCAGTATATTACTACCATTTGAAAAACATGAATTAATGATATTATGTTAAAATTATCATATAAAACACTTTTTTAGTATTTATGAAATTTTATATAAAATTGTAAATATAATTCGATGAAACCTTCAACATATTATTCTTACTCAATCTTATGGTAAAGGTTTGAAGATAATGATTTAAGAATTCAGTATGTTATAAGCATTTGAAAACATTGAATTTATGATATTTCGTCAAAATTACTATGTAAAACACTTTTTTAGTGTCTATTAAATTTAATATGAAATAGTAAATATAATTTAATGAAACCTTAAAAATATTATTCTAACTCAATCTTATGGTCAAGGTTTGAAGATAATGATTTAAGAATTCATTATGTTATAAGCATTTGAAAACATTGAATTTATTATATTTTGTCAAAATTACTATGTAAAACACTTTTTTAGTGTTTATGAAATTTAATATGAAATTGTAAATATAATTCGATGAAACCTTCAAAATATTATTCTTACTCAATCTTATGGTCAAGGTTTGAAGATAATGATTTAAGAATTCATTATGTTATAAGCATTTGAAAACATTGAATTTATGATATTTCGTCAAAATTACTATGTAAAACACTTTTTTAGTGTCTATTAAATTTAATATGAAATAGTAAATATAATTTAATGAAACCTTAAAAATATTATTCTAACTCAATCTTATGGTCAAGGTTTGAAGATAATGATTTAAGAATTCATTATGTTATAAGCATTTGAAAACATTGAATTTATTATATTTTGTCAAAATTACTATGTAAAACACTTTTTTAGTGTTTATGAAATTTAATATGAAATTGTAAATATAATTCGATGAAACCTTCAAAATATTATTCTTACTCAATCTTATGGTCAAGGTTTGAAGATAATGATTTAAGAATTCATTATGTTATAAGCATTTGAAAACATTGAATTTATGATATTTCGTCAAAATTACTATGTAAAACACTTTTTTAGTGTTTATGAAATTTAATATGAAATTGTTAATATAATTTAATGAAACCTTAAAAATATTACTCTTTCCCAATCTTATGGTCAAGGTTTGAAGATAATCACTTAAGAATTCAGTATTTTAGTAGCATTTGAAAACATTCAATTTATGATATTTCGTCAAAATTACTATGTAAAACAATTTTTTAGTGTCTATTAAATTTAATATGAAATTGTAAATATAATTAAATGAAACCTTCAAAATATTATTCTTACTCAATCTTATGGTCAAGGTTTGAAGATAATGACTTAAGAATTCAGTATGTTATAAGCATTTGAAAACATTGAATTTATAATATTTTGTAATAATTATCATATAAAAAAATTTTTTAGTGTTTATGAAATTTTATATGAAAGTGTAAATATAATTCAATGAAACCTTCAAAATATTATTCTTACTCAATCATATGGTAAAGGTTTGAAGATAATGACTTAAGAAATCAGTATGTTATAAGCATTTGAAAACATTGAATTCATGATATTTTGTTAAAATTACTATGTAAAACAATTTATTAGTGTCTATTAAATTTAATATGAAATTGTAAATATAATTCGATGAAACCTTCAACATATTATTCTTACTCAATCTTATGGTCAAGGTTTGAAGATAATCACTTAAGAATTCAGTATGTTATAAGCATTTGAAAACATTGAATTTATGATATTTCGTCAAAATTACTATGTAAAACACTTTTTTAGTGTTTATGAATTTTGTATGAATGTGTAAATATAATTCAATGAAACCTTCAAAATATTATTCTTACTCAATCTTATGGTCAAGGTTTGAAGATAATGACTTAAGAAATCAGTTTATTACTAGCATTTGAAAAACATGAATTAATGATATTTTGTCATAATTATCATATAAAACACTTTTTTAGTGTTTATGAAATTTTATATGAAAGTGTAAATATAATTCAAAAAAACCTTCAAAATATTATTCTTACTCAATCTTATGGTCAAGGTTTGAAGATAATGACTTAAGAATTCAGTATGTTATAACAATTTGAAAACATTGAATTTATGATATATCGTCAAAATTACTATGTAAGACACTTTTTTAGTGTTTATGAAATTTAATATGAAATTGTAAATATAATTAAATGAAACCTTCAAAATATTATTCTTACTCAATCATATGGTAAAGGTTTGAAGATAATGACTTAAGAAATCAGTATGTAATAAGCATTTGAAAACATTGAATTCATGATATTTTGTTAAAATTACTATGTAAAACAATTTATTAGTGTCTATTAAATTTTATATGAAAGTGTAAATATAATTCAATGAAACCTTCAAAATATTATTCTAACTCAATCTTATGGTCAAGGTTTGAAGATAATAACTTAAGAATTCAGTATGTTATAACAATTTGAAAACATTGAATTTATGATATTTCGTCAAAATTACTATGTATAGCAGTTATTTAGTGTCTATGAAATTGTAAATATAATAAGTAGATACTGTAATAAAATTACATATTCTCAATCTAATGGTCAAGGGTTGAAGATAATAACTTAAGAATTCAGTATTTTAGTAGCATTTGAAAAAATTGAATTTATGATATATCGTCAAAATTACTATGTAAGACACTTTTTTAGTGTTTATGAAATTTAATATGAAATTGTAAATATAATTAAATGAAACCTTCAAAATATTATTCTTACTCAATGTTATGGTCAAGGTTTGAAGATAATAACTTAAGAATTCACTATGTTATAAGCAGTTGAAAACATTGAATTTATTATATTTCGTCAAAATTTCCATGAATAAAATTTTTTTAGTGTTTATGAAATTTTATATGAAAGTATAAATATAATTAAATGAAACCTTAAAAATATTACTCTTTCAAAATCTTATGGTCAAGGTTTAAATATATTAACTTAAGTATTCAGTATATTACTAGCATTTGAAAAACATGAATTCATGATATTATGTTAAAATTATCATATAAAACACTTTTTTAGTATTTATGAAATTTTATTTGAAATTGTAAATATAATTCGATGAAACCTTCAACATATTATTCTTACTCATCTTATGGTCAAGGTTTAAAGATAATGACTTAAGAATTCAGTATGTTATAAGCATTTGAAAACATTGAATTTATGATATATCGTCAAAATTACTATGTAAAACACTTTTTTAGTGTTTATGAAATTTCGTATGAATGTCTAAATATAATTCAATGAAACCTTCAAAATATTTTTCTTACTCAATCTTATGGTCAAGGTTTGAAGATAATAACTTAAGAATTAGCTATGTTATAAGCATTTGAAAACATTGAATTTATGATATTTCGTCAAAATTACTATGTAAAACACTTTTTTAGTGTTTATGAATTTTGTATGAATGTGTAAATATAATTCAATGAAACCTTCATAATATTATTCTTACTCAATCTTATGGTCAAGGTTTAAATATATTAACTTAAGTATTCAGTATATTACTAGCATTTGAAAAACATGAATTTATGATATTATGTTAAAATTATCATATAAAACACTTTTTTAGTATTTATGAAATTTTATTTGAAATTGTAAATATAATTCGATGAAACCTTCAACATATTATTCTTACTCAATCTTATGGTCAAGGTTTAAAGATAATGACTTAAGAATTCAGTATGTTATAAGCATTTGAAAACATTGAATTTATGATATTTCGTCAAAATTACTATGTAAAACACTTTTTTAGTGTTTATGAATTTTGTATGAATGTGTAAATATAATTCAAAGAAACCTTCAAAATATTATTCTTACTCAATCTTATGGTCAAGGTTTGAAGATAATGACTTAAGAAATCAGTTTATTACTAGCATTTGAAAAACATGAATTAATGATATTTTGTCATAATTATCATATAAAACACTTTTTTAGTGTTTATGAAATTTTATATGAAAGTGTAAATATAATTCAAAAAAACCTTCAAAATATTATTCTTACTCAATCTTATGGTCAAGGTTTGAAGATAATGACTTAAGAATTCAGTATGTTATAACAATTTGAAAACATTGAATTTATGATATATCGTCAAAATTACTATGTAAGACACTTTTTTAGTGTTTATGAAATTTAATATGAAATTGTAAATATAATTAAATGAAACCTTCAAAATATTATTCTTACTCAATCATATGGTAAAGGTTTGAAGATAATGACTTAAGAAATCAGTATGTAATAAGCATTTGAAAACATTGAATTCATGATATTTTGTTAAAATTACTATGTAAAACAATTTATTAGTGTCTATTAAATTTTATATGAAAGTGTAAATATAATTCAATGAAACCTTCAAAATATTATTCTAACTCAATCTTATGGTCAAGGTTTGAAGATAATAACTTAAGAATTCAGTATGTTATAACAATTTGAAAACATTGAATTTATGATATTTCGTCAAAATTACTATGTATAGCAGTTATTTAGTGTCTATGAAATTGTAAATATAATAAGTAGATACTGTAATAAAATTACATATTCTCAATCTAATGGTCAAGGGTTGAAGATAATAACTTAAGAATTCAGTATTTTAGTAGCATTTGAAAAAATTGAATTTATGATATATCGTCAAAATTACTATGTAAGACACTTTTTTAGTGTTTATGAAATTTAATATGAAATTGTAAATATAATTAAATGAAACCTTCAAAATATTATTCTTACTCAATGTTATGGTCAAGGTTTGAAGATAATAACTTAAGAATTCACTATGTTATAAGCAGTTGAAAACATTGAATTTATTATATTTCGTCAAAATTTCCATGAATAAAATTTTTTTAGTGTTTATGAAATTTTATATGAAAGTATAAATATAATTAAATGAAACCTTAAAAATATTACTCTTTCAAAATCTTATGGTCAAGGTTTAAATATATTAACTTAAGTATTCAGTATATTACTAGCATTTGAAAAACATGAATTCATGATATTATGTTAAAATTATCATATAAAACACTTTTTTAGTATTTATGAAATTTTATTTGAAATTGTAAATATAATTCGATGAAACCTTCAACATATTATTCTTACTCAATCTTATGGTCAAGGTTTAAAGATAATGACTTAAGAATTCAGTATGTTATAAGCATTTGAAAATATTGAATTTATGATATATCGTCAAAATTACTATGTAAAACACTTTTTTAGTGTTTATGAAATTTTGTATGAATGTCTAAATATAATTCAATGAAACCTTCAAAATATTTTTCTTACTCAATCTTATGGTCAAGGTTTGAAGATAATAACTTAAGAATTAGCTATGTTATAAGCATTTGAAAACATTGAATTTATGATATTTCGTCAAAATTTCCATGTATAAAATTTTTTTAGTGTTTATGAAATTTTTTATGAAATTGTAAATATAATTAAATGAAACCTTAAAAATATTACTCTTTCCCAATCTTATGGTCAAGGTTTAAAGATAATGACTTAAGAATTCAGTATGTTATAAGCATTTGAAAACATTGAATTTATGATATTTCGTCAAAATTACTATGTAAAACACTTCTTTAGTGTCTATTAAATTTTATATGAAATTGTAAATATAATTAAATGAAACCTTAAAAATATTATTCTAACTCAATCTTATGGTCAAGGTTTGAAGATAATAACTTAAGAATTCAGTATGTTATAACCATTTGAAAACATTGAATTTATGATATTTCGTCAAAATTACTATGTATAGCAGTTATTTAGTGTTTATGAAATTGTAAATATAATAAGTAGATACTGTAAAAAAATTACATATTCTCAATCTAATGGTCAAGGGTTGAAGATAATAACTAAAGAATTCAGTATTTTAGTAGCATTTGAAAAAATTGAATTTATGATATATCGTCAAAATTTCCATGTATAAAATTTTTATAGTGTTTATGAAATTTTATATGAAAGTGTAAATATAATTCAATGAAACCTTCAAAATATTATTCTTACTCAATCATATGGTCAAGGTTTGAAGATAATGACTTAAGAAATCAGTATGTTATAGGTATTTGAAAACATTGAATTCATGATATTTTGTTAAAATTACTATGTAAAACAGTTTTTTAGTGTTTATGAAATTTAATATGAAATTGTAAATATAATTAAATGAAACCTTAAAAATATTACTCTTTCCCAATCTTATGGTCAAGGTTTAAATATATTAACTTAAGTATTCAGTATATTACTAGCATTTGAAAAACATGAATTTATGATATTATGTTAAAATTATCATATAAAACACTTTTTTAGTATTTATGAAATTTTATATGAAATTGTAAATATAATTCGATGAAACCTTCAAATTATTATTCTTACTCAATCTTATGGTCAAGGTTTGAAGATAATGATTTAAGAATTCATTATGTTATAAGCATTTGAAAAAATTGAATTTATGATATTTCGTCAAAATTACTATGTAAAACACTTTTTTAGTGTTTATGAGATTTAATATGAAATTGTAAATATAATTTAATGAAACCTTAAAAATATTACTCTTTCCCAATCTTATGGTCAAGGTTTGAAGATAATCACTTAAGAATTAGCTATGTTATAAGCATTTGAAAACATTGAATTTATGATATTTCGTCAAAATTTCCATGTATAAAATCTTTTTAGTGTTTATGAAATTTTTTATGAAATTGTAATTATAATTAAATGAAACCTTAAAAATATTACTCATTCAAAATCTTATGGTCAAGGTTTAAATATATTAACTTAAGTATTCAGTATATTACTAGCATTTGAAAAACATGAATTCATGATATTATGTTAAAATTATCATATAAAACACTTTTTTAGTATTTATGAAATTTTATTTGAAATTGTAAATATAATTCGATGAAACCTTCAACATATTATTCTTACTCAATCTTATGGTCAAGGTTTAAAGATAATGACTTAAGAATTCAGTATGTTATAAGCATTTGAAAATATTGAATTTATGATATATCGTCATAATTATCATATAAAACACTTTTTTAGTGTTTATGAAATTTTATATGAAATTGTAAATATAATTTGATGAAACCTTCAACATATAATTCTTACTCAATCTTATGGTCAAGGTTTGAAGATAATAACTTAAGAATTAGCTATGTTATAAGCATTTGAAAACATTGAATTTATGATATTTCGTCAAAATTTCCATGTATAAAATTTTTTTAGTGTTTATGAAATTTTTTATGAAATTGTAAATATAATTAAATGAAACCTTAAAAATATTACTCTTTCCCAATCTTATGGTCAAGGTTTAAAGATAATGACTTAAGAATTCAGTATGTTATAAGCATTTGAAAACATTGAATTTATGATATTTCGTCAAAATTACTATGTAAAACACTTTTTTAGTGTCTATTAAATTTTATATGAAATTGTAAATATAATTTAATGAAACCTTAAAAATATTATTCTAACTCAATCTTATGGTCAAGGTTTGAAGATAATAACTTAAGAATTCAGTATGTTATAACCATTTGAAAACATTGAATTTATGATATTTCGTCAAAATTACTATGTATAGCAGTTATTTAGTGTTTATGAAATTGTAAATATAATAAGTAGATACTGTCAAAAAATTACATATTCTCAATCTAATGGTCAAGGGTTGAAGATAATAACTAAAGAATTCAGTATTTTAGTAGCATTTGAAAAAATTGAATTTATGATATATCGTCAAAATTTCCATGTATAAAATTTTTTTAGTGTTTATGAAATTTTATATGAAAGTGTAAATATAATTCAATGAAACCTTCAAAATATTATTCTTACTCAATCATATGGTCAAGGTTTGAAGATAATGACTTAAGAAATCAGTATGTTATAGGTATTTGAAAACATTGAATTCATGATATTTTGTTAAAATTACTATGTAAAACAGTTTTTTAGTGTTTATGAAATTTAATATGAAATTGTAAATATAATTTGATGAAACCTTCAACATATTATTCTTACTCAATCTTATGGTCAAGGTTTGAAGATAATAACTTAAGAATTAGTTATGTTATAAGCATTTGAAAACATTGAATTTATAATATTTCGTCAAAATTACTATGTAAAACACTTTTTTAGTGTCTATTAAATTTAATATGAAATAGTAAATATAATTTAATGAAACCTTAAAAATATTATTCTAACTCAATCTTATGGTCAAGGTTTGAAGATAATGATTTAAGAATTCATTATGTTATAAGCATTTGAAAACATTGAATTTATGATATTTCGTCAAAATTACTATGTAAAACACTTTTTTAGTGTTAATGAAATTTAATATGAAATAGTAAATATAATTTAATGAAACCTTAAAAATATTATTCTAACTCAATCTTATGGTCAAGGTTTGAAGATAATGATTTAAGAATTCATTATGTTATAAGCATTTGAAAACATTGAATTTATGATATTTCGTCAAAATTACTATGTAAAACACTTTTTTAGTGTTTATGAAATTTAATATGAAATTGTAAATATAATTCGATGAAACCTTCAAAATATTATTCTTACTCAATCTTATGGTAAAGGTTTGAAGATAATGATTTAAGAATTCAGTATGTTATAAGCATTTGAAAACATTGAATTTATGATATTTCGTCAAAATTACTATGTAAAACACTTTTTTAGTATTTATGAAATTTTATATGAAACTGTAAATATAATTCAATGAAACCTTCAAAATATTATTCTTACTCAATCTTATGGTCAAGGTTTGAAGATAATGATTTAAGAATTCATTATGTTATAAGCATTTGAAAACATTGAATTTATGATATTTCGTCAAAATTACTATGTAAAACACTTTTTTAGTGTTTATGAAATTTTTTATGAAATTGTAAATATAATTAAATGAAACCTTAAAAATATTACTCTTTCCCAATCTTATGGTCAAGGTTTGAAGATAATCACTTAAGAATTCAGTATTTTAGTAGCATTTGAAAACATTCAATTTATGATATTCTGTCATAATTATCATATAAAACACTTTTTTAGTGTTTATGAAATTTTATATGAAATTGTAAATATAATTTGATGAAACCTTCAACATATAATTCTTAATCAATCTTATGATCAAGGTTTGAAGATAATAACTTAAGAATTAGCTATGTTATAAGCATTTGAAAACATTGAATTTATGATATTTCGTCAAAATTACTATGTAAAACACTTTTTTAGTATTTATGAAATTTTATATGAAACTGTAAATATAATTCAATGAAACCTTCAAAATATTATTCTTACTCAATCTTATGGTCAAGGTTTGAAGATAATGATTTAAGAATTCATTATGTTATAAGCATTTGAAAACATTGAATTTATGATATTTCGTCAAAATTACTATGTAAAACACTTTTTTAGTATTTATGAAATTTAATATGAAATTGTAAATTTAATTTAATAAAACCTTAAAAATATTACTCTTTCCCAATCTTATGGTCAAGGTTTGAAGATAATCACTTAAGAATTCAGTATTTTAGTAGCATTTGAAAACATTCAATTTATGATACTTTGTCATAATTATCATATAAAACACTTTTTTAGTGTTTATGAAATTCTATATGAAATTGTAAATATAATTTGATGAAACCTTCAACATATAATTCTTACTCAATCTTATGGTCAAGGTTTGAAGATAATAACTTAAGAATTAGCTATGTTATAAGCATTTGAAAACATTGAATTTATGATATTTCGTCAAAATTTCCATGTATAAAATTTTTTTAGTGTTTATGAAATTTTTTATGAAATTGTAAATATAATTAAATGAAACCTTAAAAATATTATTCTTTCCCAATCTTATGGTCAAGGTTTAAAGATAATGACTTAAGAATTCAGTATGTTATAAGCATTTGAAAACATTGAATTTATGATATTTCGTCAAAATTACTATGTATAGCAGTTATTTAGTGTTTAAGAAATTGTAAATATAATAAGTAGATACTGTAAAAAAATTACATATTCTCAATCTAATGGTCAAGGGTTGAAGATAATAACTAAAGAATTCAGTATTTTAGTAGCATTTGAAAAAATTGAATTTATGATATATCGTCAAAATTACTATGTAAGACACTTTTTTAGTGTTTATGAAATTTAATATGAAATTGTAAATATAATTAAATGAAACCTTCAAAATATTATTCTTACTCAATGTTATGGTCAAGGTTTGAAGATAATAACTTAAGAATTCACTATGTTATAAGCATTTGAAAACATTGAATTTATTATATTTCGTCAAAACTTCCATGTATAAAATTTTTTTAGTTTATGAAATTTTATATGAAAGTGTAAATATAATTCAATGAAACCTTCAAAATATTATTCTTACTCAATCATATGGTCAAGGTTTGAAGATAATGACTTAAGAAATCAGTATGTTATAAGTATTTGAAAACATTGAATTCATGATATTTTGTTAAAATTACTATGTAAAACAGTTTTTTAGTGTTTATGAAATTTAATATGAAATTGTAAATATAATTAAATGAAACCTTAAAAATATTACTCTTTCCCAATCTTATGGTCAAGGTTTCAATATATTAACTTAAGTATTCAGTATATTACTAGCATTTGAAAAACATGAATTTATGATATTATGTTAAAATTATCATATAAAACACTTTTTTAGTATTTATGAAATTTTATTTGAAATTGTAAATATAATTCGATGAAACCTTCAACATATTATTCTTACTCAATCTTATGGTCAAGGTTTAAAGATAATGACTTAAGAATTCAGTATGTTATAAGCATTTGAAAACATTGAATTTATGATATTTCGTCAAAATTACTATGTAAAACACTTTTTTAGTGTTTATGAAATTTTATATGAAAGTATAAATATAATTAAATGAAACCTTAAAAATATTACTCTTTCCCAATCTTATGGTCAAGGTTTCAATATATTAACTTAAGTATTCAGTATATTACTACCCTTTGAAAAACATGAATTAATGATATTATGTTAAAATTATCATATAAAACACTTTTTTAGTATTTATGAAATTTTATATGAAATTGTAAATATAATTAAACGAAACCTTCAAAATATTATTCTTACTCAATGTTATGGTCAAGGTTTGAAGATAATAACTAAAGAATTCACTATGTTATAAGCATTTGAAAACATTGAATTTATTATATTTCGTCAAAATTTCCATGTATAAAATTTTTTTAGTGTTTATGAAATTTAATATGAAATTGTAAATATAATTAAATGAAACCTTAAAAATATTACTCTTTCCCAATCTTATGGTCAAGGTTTCAATATATTAACTTAAGTATTCAGTATATTACTACCATTTGAAAAACATGAATTAATGATATTATGTTAAAATTATTATATAAAACACTTTTTTAGTAATTATGAAATTTTATATGAAATTGTAAATATAATTCGATGAAACCTTCAACATATTATTCTTACTCAATCTTATGGTAAAGGTTTGAAGATAATGATTTAAGAATTCAGTATGTTATAAGCATTTGAAAACATTGAATTTATGATATTTCGTCAAAATTACTATGTAAAACACTTTTTTAGTGTCTATTAAATTTAATATGAAATTGTAAATATAATTTACTGAAACCTTAAAAATATTATTCTAACTCAATCTTATGGTCAAGGTTTGAAGATAATCACTTAAGAATTCAGTATTTTAGTAGCATTTGAAAACATTCAATTTATGATATGTTGTCATAATTATCATATAAAACACATTTTTAGTGTTTATGAAATTTTATATGAAATTGTAAATATAATTTGATGAAACCTTCAACATATAATTCTTACTCAATCTTATGGTCAAGGTTTGAAGATAATAACTTAAGAATTAGCTATGTTATAAGCATTTGAAAACATTGAATTTATGATATTTCGTCAAAATTACTATGTAAAACACTTTTTTAGTATTTATGAAATTTTATATGAAATTGTAAATATAATTAAATGAAACCTTAAAAATATTACTCTTTCTCAATCTTATGGTCAAGGTTTGAAGATAATGACTTAAGAATTCAGTATGTTAAAAGCATTTGAAAACATTGAATTTATGATATTTCGTCAAAATTACTATGTAAAACAATTTTTTAGTGTCTATTAAATTTAATATGAAATTGTAAATATAATTAAATGAAACCTTCAAAATATTATTCTTACTCAATCTTATGGTCAAGGTTTGAAGATAATGACTTAAGAATTCAGTATGTTATAAGCATTTGAAAACATTGAATTTATAATATTTCGTCAAAATTACTATGTAAAATACTTTTTTAGTGTTTATGAAATTTAATATGAAATTGTAAATATAATTTAATGGAACCTTAAAAATATTATTCTAACTCAATCTTATGGTCAAGGATTAAATATATTAACTTAAGTATTCAGTATATTACTAGCATTTGAAAAACATGAATTAATGATATTTTGTAATAATTATCATATAAAAAAATTTTTTAGTGTTTATGAAATTTTATATGAAAGTGTAAATATAATTCAATGAAACCTTCAAAATATTATTCTTACTCAATCATATGGTAAAGGTTTGAAGATAATGACATAAGAAATCAGTATGTTATAAGCATTTGAAAACATTGAATTCATGATATTTTGTTAAAATTACTATGTAAAACAATTTATTAGTGTCTATTAAATTTAATATGAAATTGTAAATATAATTTAATGAAACCTTTAAAATATTATTCTAACTCAATCTTATGGTCAAGGTATGAAGATATTAACTTAAGAATTCTGTATGTTATAAGCATTTGAAGACATTGAATTTATGATATTTCGTCAAAATTATCATATAAAACACTTTTTTAGTGTTAATGAAATATCATATTAATTTGTAAATATAATTTAATGAAACCTTAAAAATATTACTCTTTCCCAATCCTATGGTCAAGGTTTGAAGATAATGACTTAAGAATTCAGTATGTTAAAAGCATTTCAAAACGTTGAATTTATGATATTTCGTCAAAATTACTATGTAAAACACTTTTTTAGTGTCTATTAAATTTAATATGAAATTGTAAATATAATTTAATGAAACCTTAAAAATATTATTCTAACTCAATCTTATGGTCAAGGTTTGAAGATAATAACTTAAGAATTCAGTATGTTATAACCATTTGAAAACATTGAATTTATGATATTTCGTCAAAATTACTATGTATAGCAGTTATTTAGTGTTTAAGAAATTGTAAATATAATAAGTAGATACTGTAAAAAAATTATATATTCTCAATCTAATGGTCAAGGGTTGAAGATAATAACTAAAGAATTCAGTATTTTAGTAGCATTTGAAAAAATTGAATTTATGATATATCGTCAAAATTACTATGTAAGACACTTTTTTAGTGTTTATGAAATTTAATATGAAATTGTAAATATAATTAAATGAAACCTTCAAAATATTATTCTTACTCAATGTTATGGTCAAGGTTTGAAGATAATAACTTAAGAATTCACTATGTTATAAGCATTTGAAAACATTGAATTTATTATATTTCGTCAAAACTTCCATGTATAAAATTTTTTTAGTGTTTATGAAATTTTATATGAAAGTGTAAATATAATTCAATGAAACCTTCAAAATATTATTCTTACTCAATCATATGGTCAAGGTTTGAAGATAATGACTTAAGAAATCAGTATGTTATAAGTATTTGAAAACATTGAATTCATGATATTTTGTTAAAATTACTATGTAAAACAGTTTTTTAGTGTTTATGAAATTTAATATGAAATTGTAAATATAATTAAATGAAACCTTAAAAATATTACTCTTTCCCAATCTTATGGTCAAGGTTTCAATATATTAACTTAAGTATTCAGTATATTACTAGCATTTGAAAAACATGAATTAATGATATTATGTTAAAATTATCATATAAAACACTTTTTTAGTATTTATGAAATTTTATATGAAATTGTAAATATAATTAAACGAAACCTTCAAAATATTATTCTTACTCAATGTTATGGTCAAGGTTTGAAGATAATAACTAAAGAATTCACTATGTTATAAGCATTTGAAAACATTGAATTTATTATATTTCGTCAAAATTTCCATGTATAAAATTTTTTTAGTGTTTATGAAATTTAATATGAAATTGTAAATATAATTAAATGAAACCTTAAAAATATTACTCTTTCCCAATCTTATGGTCAAGGTTTCAATATATTAACTTAAGTATTCAGTATATTACTACCATTTGAAAAACATGAATTAATGATATTATGTTAAAATTATTATATAAAACACTTTTTTAGTAATTATGAAATTTTATATGAAATTGTAAATATAATTCGATGAAACCTTCAACATATTATTCTTACTCAATCTTATGGTAAAGGTTTGAAGATAATGATTTAAGAATTCAGTATGTTATAAGCATTTGAAAACATTGAATTTATGATATTTCGTCAAAATTACTATGTAAAACACTTTTTTAGTGTCTATTAAATTTAATATGAAATTGTAAATATAATTTACTGAAACCTTAAAAATATTATTCTAACTCAATCTTATGGTCAAGGTTTGAAGATAATCACTTAAGAATTCAGTATTTTAGTAGCATTTGAAAACATTCAATTTATGATATGTTGTCATAATTATCATATAAAACACTTTTTTAGTGTTTATGAAATTTTATATGAAATTGTAAATATAATTTGATGAAACCTTCAACATATAATTCTTACTCAATCTTATGGTCAAGGTTTGAAGATAATAACTTAAGAATTAGCTATGTTATAAGCATTTGAAAACATTGAATTTATGATATTTCGTCAAAATTACTATGTAAAACACTTTTTTAGTATTTATGAAATTTTATATGAAATTGTAAATATAATTAAATGAAACCTTAAAAATATTACTCTTTCTCAATCTTATGGTCAAGGTTTGAAGATAATGACTTAAGAATTCAGTATGTTAAAAGCATTTGAAAACATTGAATTTATGATATTTCGTCAAAATTACTATGTAAAACAATTTTTTAGTGTCTATTAAATTTAATATGAAATTGTAAATATAATTAAATGAAACCTTCAAAATATTATTCTTACTCAATCTTATGGTCAAGGTTTGAAGATAATGACTTAAGAATTCAGTATGTTATAAGCATTTGAAAACATTGAATTTATAATATTTCGTCAAAATTACTATGTAAAATACTTTTTTAGTGTTTATGAAATTTAATATGAAATTGTAAATATAATTTAATGGAACCTTAAAAATATTATTCTAACTCAATCTTATGGTCAAGGATTAAATATATTAACTTAAGTATTCAGTATATTACTAGCATTTGAAAAACATGAATTAATGATATTTTGTAATAATTATCATATAAAAAAATTTTTTAGTGTTTATGAAATTTTATATGAAAGTGTAAATATAATTCAATGAAACCTTCAAAATATTATTCTTACTCAATCATATGGTAAAGGTTTGAAGATAATGACTTAAGAAATCAGTATGTTATAAGCATTTGAAAACATTGAATTCATGATATTTTGTTAAAATTACTATGTAAAACAATTTATTAGTGTCTATTAAATTTAATATGAAATTGTAAATATAATTTAATGAAACCTTTAAAATATTATTCTAACTCAATCTTATGGTCAAGGTATGAAGATATTAACTTAAGAATTCAGTATGTTATAAGCATTTGAAGACATTGAATTTATGATATTTCGTCAAAATTATCATATAAAACACTTTTTTAGTGTTAATGAAATATCATATTAATTTGTAAATATAATTTAATGAAACCTTAAAAATATTACTCTTTCCCAATCCTATGGTCAAGGTTTGAAGATAATGACTTAAGAATTCAGTATGTTAAAAGCATTTCAAAACGTTGAATTTATGATATTTCGTCAAAATTACTATGTAAAACACTTTTTTAGTGTCTATTAAATTTAATATGAAATTGTAAATATAATTTAATGAAACCTTAAAAATATTATTCTAACTCAATCTTATGGTCAAGGTTTGAAGATAATAACTTAAGAATTCAGTATGTTATAACCATTTGAAAACATTGAATTTATGATATTTCGTCAAAATTACTATGTATAGCAGTTATTTAGTGTTTAAGAAATTGTAAATATAATAAGTAGATACTGTAAAAAAATTATATATTCTCAATCTAATGGTCAAGGGTTGAAGATAATAACTAAAGAATTCAGTATTTTAGTAGCATTTGAAAAAATTGAATTTATGATATATCGTCAAAATTACTATGTAAGACACTTTTTTAGTGTTTATGAAATTTAATATGAAATTGTAAATATAATTAAATGAAACCTTCAAAATATTATTCTTACTCAATGTTATGGTCAAGGTTTGAAGATAATAACTTAAGAATTCACTATGTTATAAGCATTTGAAAACATTGAATTTATTATATTTCGTCAAAACTTCCATGTATAAAATTTTTTTAGTGTTTATGAAATTTTATATGAAAGTGTAAATATAATTCAATGAAACCTTCAAAATATTATTCTTACTCAATCATATGGTCAAGGTTTGAAGATAATGACTTAAGAAATCAGTATGTTATAAGTATTTGAAAACATTGAATTCATGATATTTTGTTAAAATTACTATGTAAAACAGTTTTTTAGTGTTTATGAAATTTAATATGAAATTGTAAATATAATTAAATGAAACCTTAAAAATATTACTCTTTCCCAATCTTATGGTCAAGGTTTCAATATATTAACTTAAGTATTCAGTATATTACTAGCATTTGAAAAACATGAATTAATGATATTATGTTAAAATTATCATATAAAACACTTTTTTAGTATTTATGAAATTTTATATGAAATTGTAAATATAATTTGATGAAACCTTCAAAATATAATTCTTTCTCAATCTTATGGTCAAGGTTTGAAGATAATGATTTAAGAATTCATTATGTTATAAGCATTTGAAAACATTGAATTTATGATATTTCGTCAAAATTACTATGTAAAACACTTTTTTAGTGTTTATGAAATTTAATATGAAATTGTAAATATAATTCGATGAAACCATCAACATATTATTCTTACTCAATCTTATGGTCAAGGTTTGAAGATAATAACTTAAGAATTAGCTATGTTATAAGCATTTGAAAACATTGAATTTATGATATTTCGTCAAAATTACTATGTAAAACACTTTTTTAGTATTTATGAAATTTTATATGAAATTGTAAATATAATTAAATGAAACCTTAAAAATATTACTCTTTCTCAATCTTATGGTCAAGGTTTGAAGATGATGACTTAAGAATTCAGTATGTTAAAAGCATTTGAAAACATTGAATTTATGATATTTCGTCAAAATTACTATGTAAAACAATTTTTTAGTGTCTATTAAATTTAATATGAAATTGTAAATATAATTAAATGAAACCTTCAAAATATTATTCTTACTCAATCTTATGGTCAAGGTTTGAAGATAATGACTTAAGAATTCAGTATGTTATAAGCATTTGAAAACATTGAATTTATAATATTTCGTCAAAATTACTATGTAAAATACTTTTTTAGTGTTTATGAAATTTAATATGAAATTGTAAATATAATTTAATGGAACCTTAAAAATATTATTCTAACTCAATCTTATGGTCAAGGATTAAATATATTAACTTAAGTATTCAGTATATTACTAGCATTTGAAAAACATGAATTAATGATATTTTGTAATAATTATCATATAAAAAAATTTTTTAGTGTTTATGAAATTTTATATGAAAGTGTAAATTTAATTCAATGAAACCTTCAAAATATTATTCTTACTCAATCATATGGTAAAGGTTTGAAGATAATGACTTAAGAAATCAGTATGTTATAAGCATTTGAAAACATTGAATTCATGATATTTTGTTAAAATTACTATGTAAAACAATTTATTAGTGTCTATTAAATTTAATATGAAATTGTAAATATAATTTAATGAAACCTTAAAAATATTATTCTAACTCAATCTTATGGTCAAGGTTTGAAGATAATAACTTAAGAATTCAGTATGTTATAACCATTTGAAAACATTGAATTTATGATATTTCGTCAAAATTACTATATATAGCAGTTATTTAGTGTTTAAGAAATTGTAAATATAATAAGTAGATACTGTAAAAAAATTATATATTCTCAATCTAATGGTCAAGGGTTGAAGATAATAACTAAAGAATTCAGTATTTTAGTAGCATTTGAAAAAATTGAATTTATGATATATCGTCAAAATTACTATGTAAGACACTTTTTTAGTGTTTATGAAATTTAATATGAAATTGTAAATATAATTAAATGAAACCTTCAAAATATTATTCTTACTCAATGTTATGGTCAAGGTTTGAAGATAATAACTTAAGAATTCACTATGTTATAAGCATTTGAAAACATTGAATTTATTATATTTCGTCAAAACTTCCATGTATAAAATTTTTTTAGTGTTTATGAAATTTTATATGAAAGTGTAAATATAATTCAATGAAACCTTCAAAATATTATTCTAACTCAATCTTATGGTCAAGGTTTGAAGATAATGACTTAAGAATTCAGTATGTTATAACAATTTGAAAATATTGAATTTATGATATATCGTCAAAATTACTATGTAAGACACTTTTTTAGTGTTTATGAAATTTAATATGAAATTGTAAATATATTAAATGAAACCTTCAAAATATAATTCTTACTCAATGTTATGGTCAAGGTTTGAAGATAATAACTTAAGAATTCACTATGTTATAAGCAGTTGCAAACTTTGAATTTATTATATTTCGTCAAAATTTCCATGTATAAAATTTTTTTAGTGTTTATGAAATTTAATATGAAATTGTAAATATAATTAAATGAAACCTTAAAAATATTACTCTTTCCCAATCTTATGGTCAAGGTTTCAATATATTAACTTAAGTATTCAGTATATTACTACCATTTGAAAAACATGAATTAATGATATTATGTTAAAATTATCATATAAAACACTTTTTTAGTATTTATGAAATTTTATATGAAATTGTAAATATAATTAAATGAAACCTTCAAAATATTATTCTTACTCAATGTTATGGTCAAGGTTTGAAGATAATAACTTAAGAATTCACTATGTTATAAGCATTTGAAAACATTGAATTTATTATATTTCGTCAAAATTTCCATGTATAAAATTTTTTTAGTGTTTATGAAATTTTATATGACAGTGTAAATATAATTCAATGAAACCTTCAAAATATTATTCTTACTCAATGTTATGGTCAAGGTTTGAAGATAATAACTTAAGAATTCAGTATGTTATAAGCATTTGAAAACATTGAATTTATGATATTTCGTCAAAATTAGTATGTAAAACACTTTTTTAGTGTTTATGAAATTTAATATGAAATTGTAAATATAATTTAATGAAACCTTAAAAATATTGCTTTTTCCCAATCTTATGGTCAAGGTTTAAATATATTAACTTAAGTATTCAGTATATTACTAGCATTTGAAAAACATGAATTTATGATATTATGTTAAAATAATCATATAAAACACTTTTTTAGTATTTATGAAAATTTATATGAAATTGTAAATATAATTCGATGAAACCTTCAAAATATTATTCTTTCTCAATCTTATGGTCAAGGTTTGAAGATAATGACTTAAGAGTTCAGTATGTTAAAAGCATTAGAAAACATTGAATTTATGATATTTCGTCAATATTACTATGAAAAACACTTTTTTAGTGTTTATGAAATTTAATATTAATTTGTAAATATAATTCGATGAAACCTTCAACATATTATTCTTACTCAATCTTATGGTCAAGGTTTGAAGATAATCACTTAAGAATTCAGTATTTTAGTAGCATTTGAAAACATTCAATTTATGATATTTTGTCATAATTATCATATAAAACACTTTTTTAGTGTTTATGAAATTTTATATGAAAGTGTAAATATAATTCAATGAAACCTTAAAAATATTATTCTAACTAAATCTTATGGTCAAGGTTTGTAGATAATAACTTAAGTATTCAGTATTTTACTAGCATTTGAAAAAAATGAATTCATGATATTTTGTTAAAATTACTATGTAAAACAGTTTTTTAGTGTTTATGAAATTTTATATAAAGTGGTATATATAATTTTTAGAAACCTTAATAATAGTTCTTTTTCTTAATCTATCGGTCAAGGTATGAAGAGATTAGTTTAATATATTAGTGTTTTATAATCTCTTATAGATATGAATTATTAATGTTCGTCAAAAGTGCGATATAAAAGATTGTATTTTAGTGTTTTTTAAGTCTGATATTATACATTAACAAATTGAGATGAAATCTATTGTGAGAAGATAATTGTTCCGTTGACACTTAAAATTGTACTTATGGGAAATAAAGTTATTTATTTAGATTTTATTCATCCCTGATGTTGATAAGCTAATCATGATTAAATTATTTGTGATCATTTTTAATGAAAATGTCCGAGACGATGGTCAATGAAAAATATGTTTGTCTATTTGCCGGTGTTGTTTTTTAAACCTTTAAAGTTTACGAAATAAAACGTATACTGATGATTTTGCATCCTACAAAGTAATAACCGTTTCCTAGTTGGCGGGTATATTAAAACAAATTACAGTTCATGGACAACTTAAACTTAAATATCAATGTGTAGTCTTTTTCAAATAGGATTATTTTATAGCCTGATTTCTGATCTAGCAACTGAAATAAACAATTCAGTAAACAATATTGTTTCGCAATTTACAGAAATTTCTATTTTAATTAAATAAATGAAATCTGTGTTAATTTATCGCATTATCTGCAAGTGAGTGTATTTATTTTATATGATGTATATACGAAATGACAACCTATGACTCGTAGACGGCTAGTGAATAGTGAATATACTTAAATACACTGGTTGTTAATCAGTGAAATCTGAACGAGAAAAATAAAATAATAAGCTCATATCAGAGCAATAGAATCATATTCGCGGTAGGTATACGTTGAAAACATTTAATTAGGAATGAGATACGGTTACATTTTCTTACCGAAACGACAACTATTCAAAATATATTAATAATCCGTTGTCAAATGGCAGTCGACTGTTTATCATTATTGCACACGGTTACATTAATGAACTTGAAAAATGGAAACTAGACAACACACTGACATGTACAAAAAGATTTCTTAAAATTAACTTATTATTAGCTACTGATTAAATCCCAACGCGACGACGAGAACACTTTGTATGATGTTGATATTGGACAATTCACAGCTGCAATTCTGAGGCATAGATGACATCAGTCGTGATAATGACAGGACACATGCCAACCATCGCCGGTCCCACTATAGACAGCATATCCAATATAGTAGGTAAATAGTGTATCGGTGCCGGATCATTCCTGAAAAAACACGCAGACAACAGTTGTTCTTTCGACATTAATTTTTCCTAATGCGATCGGCATTCTTATAGGACATTTAACTTACTCTGGTGAATAATAAAATTTGATTTTCGTAACCATAAATGTTTGGCCATCTACCCGATACGAGTACCAAACTACTAACCATCAACATATTCCATGTGTAATTCTCAATATGAAATTACTTTTAAGTTTGTCTGTTTTTTAAACGTTCTAGTCGTGGTAATCGCACCACTCTGACAAACTTATCACCACTAATCGACGGCGACACATGCGACTGATCATCGGGCAGTTCGGCCCCCGAGATAACAACCAGACTTTTCAGCTAGAAATTCTCATGAAAGAAACCCATAAACCGTGGCAGAACGATAAAGCAGATCTACCAACATTGAAATATAAAATTTTCTAATTTCTTTCACAAACTTATGTATTTTCTAATTCAAATATTATCGTATAATCGTACGTTTAAAAATATTTCGTTTATGAGCTGTTTTCCGGGAAATCGTGGGAGATAGGACGAAAGTCGCCAGACATGACATAGAATTGATCCCCCTAACTAGCTACATGAGTTGCATGCATTTGATTTTTCGAAAAACTGTTATTGGGGATTTTTAAACCGTCGTACTTGGGTCTTAATTGGACTCCCGCGCACAATTGCAGCTGCAACAGTGTGCATGTCCTGATTCTGTAAATGATGGACATATTTAATGACAGATAATAGAATGATTAATTTCTAAAAGTCACAATTCCACACGAAGGTTAACATTTATTAAAAAATTAATTACTAATAAATTTAATCCTAACCCAATTTTAAAGAATAATTTTTATTTTAACACTATCTAACGATGAGTTTAGTCATAAATATTAAAATTATGTGATATTTCTGTACTTAAAAATTATATCAATAAAAAATATTCGATAAATCCCAAAAGGATCATAATACCAACATATAATGATATAATAGAAAACATTAAAGCTACTCACAACAATAAAAACCTGAATGTCCAAAAATAATATATTTTTGAGGCCATTGGTAATTCTGTGTAATGACTAACCATTGATGCAACTAGGTCTAAAATATTAGCAGCTGCACAAATAAATACCTAATTCAATGTATTTACTTTCACGGTTTCCAAAAAACTAGGAGGATTGTTTTGGTTATTTTAATTTTCAATAGTGATAACTGTACGAGTAGGACTAGATACTGTTTTTGGTATATTAAAAATACTGAATATATATTTTTTGTACATTTTTAATCATCAATTTTATATTTATACAATTTACTTTGAATAATTCTACATGTCACATTGTATTGCTTAAATTATTATTGATTCTTAAATAATCATAAACATTTGTGGGGAATAAAATACATTTTGAGGGCGCGATGCCTCCCTAAGACTCCTCCTAGTTGTGTAAATGTGTGTAACAAATTATTCGTAATTATATTTTATATTTCTAATAAGTATTGACAAAAGATGTGTGGATTGTTCAACAACACTTATTTGTAATATTTTTTGTTAAAATGCAGTTTTAAAAAAATACATAATTATTAAAATCAGTTGTAAATCATATTAAAATATATATATATATTTTATAATTTACATATGTTTGTCATTAAATACAAGAAAAAAAAACATTCAAGTATACATTAAAGAGTCAAATTATATTTGTCAAGATATATGAATTGAAAAATACATTGTTGAGTAGAAGAGATATAACATGTTTTACTAAATATGAATGCCTTCCTAAAATGTATCAATTTAATGCAAATATACAGTACTTATTATAGTACTCATAGTTAATGATGAAACACAATACGAAATTAAGAAAAATTACGCTTTTGAAAAGGTATTTAAGGTATTGTAATTTGTACACGTAATAAGTAATGTAGTTGTTTTATTTACATCGAATATTACATGATTTTGACGTTTGCCAATTTATTTCTCACAAATTGTACCAAGTCGTAATTTTTGTTGCTATTGGTAATAAAAAATTAGAAGGTTCGGCATTATTATATCGTTTAAGGCAATGTTAAACTTTGAAAACTGAAAAATATAATTATTTACTTCGAAACCAGATTCATTAAAGAAACTGTCTTAAGCAATGTTGAATATGCAGACATGAGGTACGTAAATAAAATAAATATTTAAAAATGTCATATATATTGCATAACATAACTATTCTAAAACTTTGCATACTACTACTCGTTATTTTAACACATGATATAAAATGTGTTGTTATTATGATATTCATTTATAGATTTTGAGAATCAACTTGAAATACAAACTTTGTTAATATTGGTCGTATCGTCTCAAAATCCTCCGAGGTTAAACGCAGTGACTTCTTGAGATCAAATATCTGTACTCAATAATGTTGAATTTAAATTTTAAGAATGATGAATTGGTAAAACAAAATTACCCGTCAATTTTTTTATTGAAAACTTCACGTTTGAAGCACCAATTATAGTTTATATACTCTAAAATTATGAGTTAAAAATGTTTTGAAAATTGGAAAATCATATAGTCACGCAAATGCATCAATCGTTGAGTATTTAATCTGGATGGGGACAATATTAAAGGATTAAGTAATAGGGACGGATTTTTGGAAAACGAAATGTTAAAAATTAAAAAAATTGATTATTGGGACAAAACA
This sequence comes from Rhopalosiphum nymphaeae, assembly GCA_036289425.1. Lineage (NCBI taxonomy): Eukaryota > Metazoa > Arthropoda > Insecta > Hemiptera > Aphididae > Rhopalosiphum > Rhopalosiphum nymphaeae. The sequence goes on along the minus strand of JAZAQC010000007.1, from coordinate 6,943,533 downwards.
TCGTAAAAAAATATCAAAATTTTGACATTTAAGTAATTATACACGAGTAGACAGTTTTTATATACACAATGATTTGAGAGAAAAACGGGAAATCCAGAAAATATTAATATATGAATTTTTGGAATTTGTCAAAATTCAAACAATATAATTGTTATAAACAGTAAAAATAGTACTTTTTGCAAATCAAATCTAATAGTCAAGGTTTAAATATATTAACTTAAGTATTCAGTATTTTACTAGCATTTGAAAACATTGAATTTATGATATTTCGTCAAATTTACTATGTAAAACACTTTTTTAGTGTTTATGAAATTTTTTATGAAATTGTAAATATAATTAAATGAAACCTTCAAAATATTATTCTTACTCAATCTTATGGTCAAGGTTTGAAGATAATGACTTAAGAATTCAGTATGTTATAAACATTTGAAAACATTGAATTTATAATATTTCGTCAAAATTACTATGTAAAACACTTTTTCAGTGTCTATTAAATTTAATATGAAATTGTAAATATAATTTAATGAAACCTTAAAAATATTATTCTAACTAAATCTTATGGTCAAGGTTTGTAGATAATAACTTAAGTATTCAGTATTTTACTAGCATTTGAAAAAAATGAATTCATGATATTTTGTTAAAATTACTATGTAAAACAGTTTTTTAGTGTTTATGAAATTTTATATAAAGTGGTATATATAATTTTTAGAAACCTTAATAATAGTTCTTTTTCTTAATCTATCGGTCAAGGTATGAAGAGATTAGTTTAATATATTAGTGTTTTTTAATCTCTTATAGATATGAATTATTAATGTTCGTCAAAAGTGCGATATAAAAGATTGTATTTTAGTGTTTTTTAAGTCTGATATTATACATTAACAAATTGAGATGAAATCTATTGTGAGAAGATAATTGTTCCGTTGACACTTAAAATTGTACTTATGGGAAATAAAGTTATTTATTTAGATTTTATTCATCCCTGATGTTGATAAGCTAATCATGATTAAATTATTTGTGATCATTTTTAATGAAAATGTCCGAGACGATGGTCAATGAAAAATATGTTTGTCTATTTGCCGGTGTTGTTTTTTAAACCTTTAAAGTTTACGAAATAAAACGTATACTGATGATTTTGCATCCTACAAAGTAATAACCGTTTCCTAGTTGGCGGGTATATTAAAACAAATTACAGTTCATGGACAACTTAAACTTAAATATCAATGTGTAGTCTTTTTCAAATAGGATTATTTTATAGCCTGATTTCTGATCTAGCAACTGAAATAAACAATTCAGTAAACAATATTGTTTCGCAATTTACAGAAATTTCTATTTTAATTAAATAAATGAAATCTGTGTTAATTTATCGCATTATCTGCAAGTGAGTGTATTTATTTTATATGATGTATATACGAAATGACAACCTATGACTCGTAGACGGCTAGTGAATAGTGAATATACTTAAATACACTGGTTGTTAATCAGTGAAATCTGAACGAGAAAAATAAAATAATAAGCTCATATCAGAGCAATAGAATCATATTCGCGGTAGGTATACGTTGAAAACATTTAATTAGGAATGAGATACGGTTACATTTTCTTACCGAAACGACAACTATTCAAAATATATTAATAATCCGTTGTCAAATGGCAGTCGACTGTTTATCATTATTGCACACGGTTACATTAATGAACTTGAAAAATGGAAACTAGACAACACACTGACATGTACAAAAAGATTTCTTAAAATTAACTTATTATTAGCTACTGATTAAATCCCAACGCGACGACGAGAACACTTTGTATGATGTTGATATTGGACAATTCACAGCTGCAATTCTGAGGCATAGATGACATCAGTCGTGATAATGACAGGACACATGCCAACCATCGCCGGTCCCACTATAGACAGCATATCCAATATAGTAGGTAAATAGTGTATCGGTGCCGGATCATTCCTGAAAAAACACGCAGACAACAGTTGTTCTTTCGACATTAATTTTTCCTAATGCGATCGGCATTCTTATAGGACATTTAACTTACTCTGGTGAATAATAAAATTTGATTTTCGTAACCATAAATGTTTGGCCATCTACCCGATACGAGTACCAAACTACTAACCATCAACATATTCCATGTGTAATTCTCAATATGAAATTACTTTTAAGTTTGTCTGTTTTTTAAACGTTCTAGTCGTGGTAATCGCACCACTCTGACAAACTTATCACCACTAATCGACGGCGACACATGCGACTGATCATCGGGCAGTTCGGCCCCCGAGATAACAACCAGACTTTTCAGCTAGAAATTCTCATGAAAGAAACCCATAAACCGTGGCAGAACGATAAAGCAGATCTACCAACATTGAAATATAAAATTTTCTAATTTCTTTCACAAACTTATGTATTTTCTAATTCAAATATTATCGTATAATCGTACGTTTAAAAATATTTCGTTTATGAGCTGTTTTCCGGGAAATCGTGGGAGATAGGACGAAAGTCGCCAGACATGACATAGAATTGATCCCCCTAACTAGCTACATGAGTTGCATGCATTTGATTTTTCGAAAAACTGTTATTGGGGATTTTTAAACCGTCGTACTTGGGTCTTAATTGGACTCCCGCGCACAATTGCAGCTGCAACAGTGTGCATGTCCTGATTCTGTAAATGATGGACATATTTAATGACAGATAATAGAATGATTAATTTCTAAAAGTCACAATTCCACACGAAGGTTAACATTTATTAAAAAATTAATTACTAATAAATTTAATCCTAACCCAATTTTAAAGAATAATTTTTATTTTAACACTATCTAACGATGAGTTTAGTCATAAATATTAAAATTATGTGATATTTCTGTACTTAAAAATTATATCAATAAAAAATATTCGATAAATCCCAAAAGGATCATAATACCAACATATAATGATATAATAGAAAACATTAAAGCTACTCACAACAATAAAAACCTGAATGTCCAAAAATAATATATTTTTGAGGCCATTGGTAATTCTGTGTAATGACTAACCATTGATGCAACTAGGTCTAAAATATTAGCAGCTGCACAAATAAATACCTAATTCAATGTATTTACTTTCACGGTTTCCAAAAAACTAGGAGGATTGTTTTGGTTATTTTAATTTTCAATAGTGATAACTGTACGAGTAGGACTAGATACTGTTTTTGGTATATTAAAAATACTGAATATATATTTTTTGTACATTTTTAATCATCAATTTTATATTTATACAATTTACTTTGAATAATTCTACATGTCACATTGTATTGCTTAAATTATTATTGATTCTTAAATAATCATAAACATTTGTGGGGAATAAAATACATTTTGAGGGCGCGATGCCTCCCTAAGACTCCTCCTAGTTGTGTAAATGTGTGTAACAAATTATTCGTAATTATATTTTATATTTCTAATAAGTATTGACAAAAGATGTGTGGATTGTTCAACAACACTTATTTGTAATATTTTTTGTTAAAATGCAGTTTTAAAAAAATACATAATTATTAAAATCAGTTGTAAATCATATTAAAATATATATATATATTTTATAATTTACATATGTTTGTCATTAAATACAAGAAAAAAAAACATTCAAGTATACATTAAAGAGTCAAATTATATTTGTCAAGATATATGAATTGAAAAATACATTGTTGAGTAGAAGAGATATAACATGTTTTACTAAATATGAATGCCTTCCTAAAATGTATCAATTTAATGCAAATATACAGTACTTATTATAGTACTCATAGTTAATGATGAAACACAATACGAAATTAAGAAAAATTACGCTTTTGAAAAGGTATTTAAGGTATTGTAATTTGTACACGTAATAAGTAATGTAGTTGTTTTATTTACATCGAATATTACATGATTTTGACGTTTGCCAATTTATTTCTCACAAATTGTACCAAGTCGTAATTTTTGTTGCTATTGGTAATAAAAAATTAGAAGGTTCGGCATTATTATATCGTTTAAGGCAATGTTAAACTTTGAAAACTGAAAAATATAATTATTTACTTCGAAACCAGATTCATTAAAGAAACTGTCTTAAGCAATGTTGAATATGCAGACATGAGGTACGTAAATAAAATAAATATTTAAAAATGTCATATATATTGCATAACATAACTATTCTAAAACTTTGCATACTACTACTCGTTATTTTAACACATGATATAAAATGTGTTGTTATTATGATATTCATTTATAGATTTTGAGAATCAACTTGAAATACAAACTTTGTTAATATTGGTCGTATCGTCTCAAAATCCTCCGAGGTTAAACGCAGTGACTTCTTGAGATCAAATATCTGTACTCAATAATGTTGAATTTAAATTTTAAGAATGATGAATTGGTAAAACAAAATTACCCGTCAATTTTTTTATTGAAAACTTCACGTTTGAAGCACCAATTATAGTTTATATACTCTAAAATTATGAGTTAAAAATGTTTTGAAAATTGGAAAATCATATAGTCACGCAAATGCATCAATCGTTGAGTATTTAATCTGGATGGGGACAATATTAAAGGATTAAGTAATAGGGACGGATTTTTGGAAAACGAAATGTTAAAAATTAAAAAAATTGATTATTGGGACAAAACATCGTAAAAAAATATCAAAATTTTGACATTTAAGTAATTATACACGAGTAGACAGTTTTTATATACACAATGATTTGAGAGAAAAACGGGAAATCCAGAAAATATTAATATATGAATTTTTGGAATTTGTCAAAATTCAAACAATATAATTGTTATAAACAGTAAAAATAGTACTTTTTGCAAATCAAATCTAATAGTCAAGGTTTAAATATATTAACTTAAGTATTCAGTATTTTACTAGCATTTGAAAACATTGAATTTATGATATTTCGTCAAATTTACTATGTAAAACACTTTTTTAGTGTTTATGAAATTTTTTATGAAATTGTAAATATAATTAAATGAAACCTTCAAAATATTATTCTTACTCAATCTTATGGTCAAGGTTTGAAGATAATGACTTAAGAATTCAGTATGTTATAAACATTTGAAAACATTGAATTTATAATATTTCGTCAAAATTACTATGTAAAACACTTTTTCAGTGTCTATTAAATTTAATATGAAATTGTAAATATAATTTAATGAAACCTTAAAAATATTACTCTTTCTCAATCTTATGGTCAAGGTTTGAAGATAATAACTTAAGTATTCAGTATGTTATAAGCATTTGAAAACATTGAATTTATGATATTTCATCAATATTACTATGTAAAACAGGTTTTTAGTGTTTATGAAATATCATATTAATTTGTAAATATAATTAAATGAAACCTTAAAAATATTACTCTTTCCCAATCTTATGGTCAAGGTTTAAATATATTAACTTAAGTATTCAGTATATTACTAGCATTTGAAAACATTGAATTTATGATATTTTGTCATAATCATCATATAAAACACTTTTTTAGTGTTTATGAAATTTTATATGAAAGTGTAAATATAATTCAATGAAACCTTCAAAATATTATTCTTTCTCAATCTTATGGTCAAGGATTGAAGATAATAAGTTAATTATTCAGTATTTTACTAGCATTTGAAAACATTGAATTTATGATATTTTGTCATAATCATCATATAAAACACTTTTTTAGTGTTTATGAAATATCATATTAATTTGTAAATATAATTTAATGAAACCTTCAAAATATTATTCTTTCTCAATCTTATGGTAAAGGATTGAAGATAATAAATTAATTATTCAGTATTTTAGTAGCATTTGAAAAAAATGAATTCGTGATATTTTGTTAAAATTACTATGTAAAACACTTTTTTAGTGTTTATGAAATTTTATATGAAAGTGTAAATATAATTCAATGAAACCTTAAAAATATTACTCTTTCCCAATCTTATGGTCAAGGTTTCAATATATTAACTTAAGTATTCAGTATATTACTAGCATTTGAAAAACATGAATTAATGATATTATGTTAAAATTATCATATAAAACACTTTTTTAGTATTTATGAAATTTTATATGAAATTGTAAATATAATTTGATGAAACCTTCAAAATATAATTCTTTCTCAATCTTATGGTCAAGGTTTGAAGATAATGATTTAAGAATTCATTATGTTATAAGCATTTGAAAACATTGAATTTATGATATTTCGTCAAAATTACTATGTAAAACACTTTTTTAGTGTTTATGAAATTTAATATGAAATTGTAAATATAATTCGATGAAACCATCAACATATTATTCTTACTCAATCTTATGGTCAAGGTTTGAAGATAATCACTTAAGAATTCAGTATTTTAGTAGCATTTGAATACATTCAATTTATGATATTTTGTCATAATTATCATATAAAACACTTTTTTAGTGTTTATGAAATTTTATATGAAAGTGTAAATATAATTCAATGAAACCTTCAAAATATTATTCTAACTCAATCTTATGGTCAAGGTTTGAAGATAATGACTTAAGAATTCAGTATGTTATAACAATTTGAAAATATTGAATTTATGATATATCGTCAAAATTACTATGTAAGACACTTTTTTAGTGTTTATGAAATTTAATATGAAATTGTAAATATATTAAATGAAACCTTCAAAATATAATTCTTACTCAATGTTATGGTCAAGGTTTGAAGATAATAACTTAAGAATTCACTATGTTATAAGCAGTTGCAAACATTGAATTTATTATATTTCGTCAAAATTTCCATGTATAAAATTTTTTTAGTGTTTATGAAATTTAATATGAAATTGTAAATATAATTAAATGAAACCTTAAAAATATTACTCTTTCCCAATCTTATGGTCAAGGTTTCAATATATTAACTTAAGTATTCAGTATATTACTACCATTTGAAAAACATGAATTAATGATATTATGTTAAAATTATCATATAAAACACTTTTTTAGTATTTATGAAATTTTATATGAAATTGTAAATATAATTAAATGAAACCTTCAAAATATTATTCTTACTCAATGTTATGGTCAAGGTTTGAAGATAATAACTTAAGAATTCACTATGTTATAAGCATTTGAAAACATTGAATTTATTATATTTCGTCAAAATTTCCATGTATAAAATTTTTTTAGTGTTTATGAAATTTTATATGACAGTGTAAATATAATTCAATGAAACCTTCAAAATATTATTCTTACTCAATGTTATGGTCAAGGTTTGAAGATAATAACTTAAGAATTCAGTATGTTATAAGCATTTGAAAACATTGAATTTATGATATTTCGTCAAAATTAGTATGTAAAACACTTTTTTAGTGTTTATGAAATTTAATATGAAATTGTAAATATAATTTAATGAAACCTTAAAAATATTACTTTTTCCCAATCTTATGGTCAAGGTTTAAATATATTAACTTAAGTATTCAGTATATTACTAGCATTTGAAAAACATGAATTTATGATATTATGTTAAAATAATCATATAAAACACTTTTTTAGTATTTATGAAAATTTATATGAAATTGTAAATATAATTCGATGAAACCTTCAAAATATTATTCTTTCTCAATCTTATGGTCAAGGTTTGAAGATAATGACTTAAGAGTTCAGTATGTTAAAAGCATTAGAAAACATTGAATTTATGATATTTCGTCAATATTACTATGAAAAACACTTTTTTAGTGTTTATGAAATTTAATATTAATTTGTAAATATAATTCGATGAAACCTTCAACATATTATTCTTACTCAATCTTATGGTCAAGGTTTGAAGATAATCACTTAAGAATTCAGTATTTTAGTAGCATTTGAAAACATTCAATTTATGATATTTTGTCATAATTATCATATAAAACACATTTTTAGTGTTTATGAAATTTTATATGAAAGTGTAAATATAATTCAATGAAACCTTAAAAATATTATTCTAACTAAATCTTATGGTCAAGGTTTGTAGATAATAACTTAAGTATTCAGTATTTTACTAGCATTTGAAAAAAATGAATTCATGATATTTTGTTAAAATTACTATGTAAAACAGTTTTTTAGTGTTTATGAAATTTTATATAAAGTGGTATATATAATTTTTAGAAACCTTAATAATAGTTCTTTTTCTTAATCTATCGGTCAAGGTATGAAGAGATTAGTTTAATATATTAGTGTTTTATAATCTCTTATAGATATGAATTATTAATGTTCGTCAAAAGTGCGATATAAAAGATTGTATTTTAGTGTTTTTTAAGTCTGATATTATACATTAACAAATTGAGATGAAATCTATTGTGAGAAGATAATTGTTCCGTTGACACTTAAAATTGTACTTATGGGAAATAAAGTTATTTATTTAGATTTTATTCATCCCTGATGTTGATAAGCTAATCATGATTAAATTATTTGTGATCATTTTTAATGAAAATGTCCGAGACGATGGTCAATGAAAAATATGTTTGTCTATTTGCCGGTGTTGTTTTTTAAACCTTTAAAGTTTACGAAATAAAACGTATACTGATGATTTTGCATCCTACAAAGTAATAACCGTTTCCTAGTTGGCGGGTATATTAAAACAAATTACAGTTCATGGACAACTTAAACTTAAATATCAATGTGTAGTCTTTTTCAAATAGGATTATTTTATAGCCTGATTTCTGATCTAGCAACTGAAATAAACAATTCAGTAAACAATATTGTTTCGCAATTTACAGAAATTTCTATTTTAATTAAATAAATGAAATCTGTGTTAATTTATCGCATTATCTGCAAGTGAGTGTATTTATTTTATATGATGTATATACGAAATGACAACCTATGACTCGTAGACGGCTAGTGAATAGTGAATATACTTAAATACACTGGTTGTTAATCAGTGAAATCTGAACGAGAAAAATAAAATAATAAGCTCATATCAGAGCAATAGAATCATATTCGCGGTAGGTATACGTTGAAAACATTTAATTAGGAATGAGATACGGTTACATTTTCTTACCGAAACGACAACTATTCAAAATATATTAATAATCCGTTGTCAAATGGCAGTCGACTGTTTATCATTATTGCACACGGTTACATTAATGAACTTGAAAAATGGAAACTAGACAACACACTGACATGTACAAAAAGATTTCTTAAAATTAACTTATTATTAGCTACTGATTAAATCCCAACGCGACGACGAGAACACTTTGTATGATGTTGATATTGGACAATTCACAGCTGCAATTCTGAGGCATAGATGACATCAGTCGTGATAATGACAGGACACATGCCAACCATCGCCGGTCCCACTATAGACAGCATATCCAATATAGTAGGTAAATAGTGTATCGGTGCCGGATCATTCCTGAAAAAACACGCAGACAACAGTTGTTCTTTCGACATTAATTTTTCCTAATGCGATCGGCATTCTTATAGGACATTTAACTTACTCTGGTGAATAATAAAATTTGATTTTCGTAACCATAAATGTTTGGCCATCTACCCGATACGAGTACCAAACTACTAACCATCAACATATTCCATGTGTAATTCTCAATATGAAATTACTTTTAAGTTTGTCTGTTTTTTAAACGTTCTAGTCGTGGTAATCGCACCACTCTGACAAACTTATCACCACTAATCGACGGCGACACATGCGACTGATCATCGGGCAGTTCGGCCCCCGAGATAACAACCAGACTTTTCAGCTAGAAATTCTCATGAAAGAAACCCATAAACCGTGGCAGAACGATAAAGCAGATCTACCAACATTGAAATATAAAATTTTCTAATTTCTTTCACAAACTTATGTATTTTCTAATTCAAATATTATCGTATAATCGTACGTTTAAAAATATTTCGTTTATGAGCTGTTTTCCGGGAAATCGTGGGAGATAGGACGAAAGTCGCCAGACATGACATAGAATTGATCCCCCTAACTAGCTACATGAGTTGCATGCATTTGATTTTTCGAAAAACTGTTATTGGGGATTTTTAAACCGTCGTACTTGGGTCTTAATTGGACTCCCGCGCACAATTGCAGCTGCAACAGTGTGCATGTCCTGATTCTGTAAATGATGGACATATTTAATGACAGATAATAGAATGATTAATTTCTAAAAGTCACAATTCCACACGAAGGTTAACATTTATTAAAAAATTAATTACTAATAAATTTAATCCTAACCCAATTTTAAAGAATAATTTTTATTTTAACACTATCTAACGATGAGTTTAGTCATAAATATTAAAATTATGTGATATTTCTGTACTTAAAAATTATATCAATAAAAAATATTCGATAAATCCCAAAAGGATCATAATACCAACATATAATGATATAATAGAAAACATTAAAGCTACTCACAACAATAAAAACCTGAATGTCCAAAAATAATATATTTTTGAGGCCATTGGTAATTCTGTGTAATGACTAACCATTGATGCAACTAGGTCTAAAATATTAGCAGCTGCACAAATAAATACCTAATTCAATGTATTTACTTTCACGGTTTCCAAAAAACTAGGAGGATTGTTTTGGTTATTTTAATTTTCAATAGTGATAACTGTACGAGTAGGACTAGATACTGTTTTTGGTATATTAAAAATACTGAATATATATTTTTTGTACATTTTTAATCATCAATTTTATATTTATACAATTTACTTTGAATAATTCTACATGTCACATTGTATTGCTTAAATTATTATTGATTCTTAAATAATCATAAACATTTGTGGGGAATAAAATACATTTTGAGGGCGCGATGCCTCCCTAAGACTCCTCCTAGTTGTGTAAATGTGTGTAACAAATTATTCGTAATTATATTTTATATTTCTAATAAGTATTGACAAAAGATGTGTGGATTGTTCAACAACACTTATTTGTAATATTTTTTGTTAAAATGCAGTTTTAAAAAAATACATAATTATTAAAATCAGTTGTAAATCATATTAAAATATATATATATATTTTATAATTTACATATGTTTGTCATTAAATACAAGAAAAAAAAACATTCAAGTATACATTAAAGAGTCAAATTATATTTGTCAAGATATATGAATTGAAAAATACATTGTTGAGTAGAAGAGATATAACATGTTTTACTAAATATGAATGCCTTCCTAAAATGTATCAATTTAATGCAAATATACAGTACTTATTATAGTACTCATAGTTAATGATGAAACACAATACGAAATTAAGAAAAATTACGCTTTTGAAAAGGTATTTAAGGTATTGTAATTTGTACACGTAATAAGTAATGTAGTTGTTTTATTTACATCGAATATTACATGATTTTGACGTTTGCCAATTTATTTCTCACAAATTGTACCAAGTCGTAATTTTTGTTGCTATTGGTAATAAAAAATTAGAAGGTTCGGCATTATTATATCGTTTAAGGCAATGTTAAACTTTGAAAACTGAAAAATATAATTATTTACTTCGAAACCAGATTCATTAAAGAAACTGTCTTAAGCAATGTTGAATATGCAGACATGAGGTACGTAAATAAAATAAATATTTAAAAATGTCATATATATTGCATAACATAACTATTCTAAAACTTTGCATACTACTACTCGTTATTTTAACACATGATATAAAATGTGTTGTTATTATGATATTCATTTATAGATTTTGAGAATCAACTTGAAATACAAACTTTGTTAATATTGGTCGTATCGTCTCAAAATCCTCCGAGGTTAAACGCAGTGACTTCTTGAGATCAAATATCTGTACTCAATAATGTTGAATTTAAATTTTAAGAATGATGAATTGGTAAAACAAAATTACCCGTCAATTTTTTTATTGAAAACTTCACGTTTGAAGCACCAATTATAGTTTATATACTCTAAAATTATGAGTTAAAAATGTTTTGAAAATTGGAAAATCATATAGTCACGCAAATGCATCAATCGTTGAGTATTTAATCTGGATGGGGACAATATTAAAGGATTAAGTAATAGGGACGGATTTTTGGAAAACGAAATGTTAAAAATTAAAAAAATTGATTATTGGGACAAAACATCGTAAAAAAATATCAAAATTTTGACATTTAAGTAATTATACACGAGTAGACAGTTTTTATATACACAATGATTTGAGAGAAAAACGGGAAATCCAGAAAATATTAATATATGAATTTTTGGAATTTGTCAAAATTCAAACAATATAATTGTTATAAACAGTAAAAATAGTACTTTTTGCAAATCAAATCTAATAGTCAAGGTTTAAATATATTAACTTAAGTATTCAGTATTTTACTAGCATTTGAAAACATTGAATTTATGATATTTCGTCAAATTTACTATGTAAAACACTTTTTTAGTGTTTATGAAATTTTTTATGAAATTGTAAATATAATTAAATGAAACCTTCAAAATATTATTCTTACTCAATCTTATGGTCAAGGTTTGAAGATAATGACTTAAGAATTCAGTATGTTATAAACATTTGAAAACATTGAATTTATAATATTTCGTCAAAATTACTATGTAAAACACTTTTTCAGTGTCTATTAAATTTAATATGAAATTGTAAATATAATTTAATGAAACCTTAAAAATATTATTCTAACTAAATCTTATGGTCAAGGTTTGTAGATAATAACTTAAGTATTCAGTATTTTACTAGCATTTGAAAAAAATGAATTCATGATATTTTGTTAAAATTACTATGTAAAACAGTTTTTTAGTGTTTATGAAATTTTATATAAAGTGGTATATATAATTTTTAGAAACCTTAATAATAGTTCTTTTTCTTAATCTATCGGTCAAGGTATGAAGAGATTAGTTTAATATATTAGTGTTTTTTAATCTCTTATAGATATGAATTATTAATGTTCGTCAAAAGTGCGATATAAAAGATTGTATTTTAGTGTTTTTTAAGTCTGATATTATACATTAACAAATTGAGATGAAATCTATTGTGAGAAGATAATTGTTCCGTTGACACTTAAAATTGTACTTATGGGAAATAAAGTTATTTATTTAGATTTTATTCATCCCTGATGTTGATAAGCTAATCATGATTAAATTATTTGTGATCATTTTTAATGAAAATGTCCGAGACGATGGTCAATGAAAAATATGTTTGTCTATTTGCCGGTGTTGTTTTTTAAACCTTTAAAGTTTACGAAATAAAACGTATACTGATGATTTTGCATCCTACAAAGTAATAACCGTTTCCTAGTTGGCGGGTATATTAAAACAAATTACAGTTCATGGACAACTTAAACTTAAATATCAATGTGTAGTCTTTTTCAAATAGGATTATTTTATAGCCTGATTTCTGATCTAGCAACTGAAATAAACAATTCAGTAAACAATATTGTTTCGCAATTTACAGAAATTTCTATTTTAATTAAATAAATGAAATCTGTGTTAATTTATCGCATTATCTGCAAGTGAGTGTATTTATTTTATATGATGTATATACGAAATGACAACCTATGACTCGTAGACGGCTAGTGAATAGTGAATATACTTAAATACACTGGTTGTTAATCAGTGAAATCTGAACGAGAAAAATAAAATAATAAGCTCATATCAGAGCAATAGAATCATATTCGCGGTAGGTATACGTTGAAAACATTTAATTAGGAATGAGATACGGTTACATTTTCTTACCGAAACGACAACTATTCAAAATATATTAATAATCCGTTGTCAAATGGCAGTCGACTGTTTATCATTATTGCACACGGTTACATTAATGAACTTGAAAAATGGAAACTAGACAACACACTGACATGTACAAAAAGATTTCTTAAAATTAACTTATTATTAGCTACTGATTAAATCCCAACGCGACGACGAGAACACTTTGTATGATGTTGATATTGGACAATTCACAGCTGCAATTCTGAGGCATAGATGACATCAGTCGTGATAATGACAGGACACATGCCAACCATCGCCGGTCCCACTATAGACAGCATATCCAATATAGTAGGTAAATAGTGTATCGGTGCCGGATCATTCCTGAAAAAACACGCAGACAACAGTTGTTCTTTCGACATTAATTTTTCCTAATGCGATCGGCATTCTTATAGGACATTTAACTTACTCTGGTGAATAATAAAATTTGATTTTCGTAACCATAAATGTTTGGCCATCTACCCGATACGAGTACCAAACTACTAACCATCAACATATTCCATGTGTAATTCTCAATATGAAATTACTTTTAAGTTTGTCTGTTTTTTAAACGTTCTAGTCGTGGTAATCGCACCACTCTGACAAACTTATCACCACTAATCGACGGCGACACATGCGACTGATCATCGGGCAGTTCGGCCCCCGAGATAACAACCAGACTTTTCAGCTAGAAATTCTCATGAAAGAAACCCATAAACCGTGGCAGAACGATAAAGCAGATCTACCAACATTGAAATATAAAATTTTCTAATTTCTTTCACAAACTTATGTATTTTCTAATTCAAATATTATCGTATAATCGTACGTTTAAAAATATTTCGTTTATGAGCTGTTTTCCGGGAAATCGTGGGAGATAGGACGAAAGTCGCCAGACATGACATAGAATTGATCCCCCTAACTAGCTACATGAGTTGCATGCATTTGATTTTTCGAAAAACTGTTATTGGGGATTTTTAAACCGTCGTACTTGGGTCTTAATTGGACTCCCGCGCACAATTGCAGCTGCAACAGTGTGCATGTCCTGATTCTGTAAATGATGGACATATTTAATGACAGATAATAGAATGATTAATTTCTAAAAGTCACAATTCCACACGAAGGTTAACATTTATTAAAAAATTAATTACTAATAAATTTAATCCTAACCCAATTTTAAAGAATAATTTTTATTTTAACACTATCTAACGATGAGTTTAGTCATAAATATTAAAATTATGTGATATTTCTGTACTTAAAAATTATATCAATAAAAAATATTCGATAAATCCCAAAAGGATCATAATACCAACATATAATGATATAATAGAAAACATTAAAGCTACTCACAACAATAAAAACCTGAATGTCCAAAAATAATATATTTTTGAGGCCATTGGTAATTCTGTGTAATGACTAACCATTGATGCAACTAGGTCTAAAATATTAGCAGCTGCACAAATAAATACCTAATTCAATGTATTTACTTTCACGGTTTCCAAAAAACTAGGAGGATTGTTTTGGTTATTTTAATTTTCAATAGTGATAACTGTACGAGTAGGACTAGATACTGTTTTTGGTATATTAAAAATACTGAATATATATTTTTTGTACATTTTTAATCATCAATTTTATATTTATACAATTTACTTTGAATAATTCTACATGTCACATTGTATTGCTTAAATTATTATTGATTCTTAAATAATCATAAACATTTGTGGGGAATAAAATACATTTTGAGGGCGCGATGCCTCCCTAAGACTCCTCCTAGTTGTGTAAATGTGTGTAACAAATTATTCGTAATTATATTTTATATTTCTAATAAGTATTGACAAAAGATGTGTGGATTGTTCAACAACACTTATTTGTAATATTTTTTGTTAAAATGCAGTTTTAAAAAAATACATAATTATTAAAATCAGTTGTAAATCATATTAAAATATATATATATATTTTATAATTTACATATGTTTGTCATTAAATACAAGAAAAAAAAACATTCAAGTATACATTAAAGAGTCAAATTATATTTGTCAAGATATATGAATTGAAAAATACATTGTTGAGTAGAAGAGATATAACATGTTTTACTAAATATGAATGCCTTCCTAAAATGTATCAATTTAATGCAAATATACAGTACTTATTATAGTACTCATAGTTAATGATGAAACACAATACGAAATTAAGAAAAATTACGCTTTTGAAAAGGTATTTAAGGTATTGTAATTTGTACACGTAATAAGTAATGTAGTTGTTTTATTTACATCGAATATTACATGATTTTGACGTTTGCCAATTTATTTCTCACAAATTGTACCAAGTCGTAATTTTTGTTGCTATTGGTAATAAAAAATTAGAAGGTTCGGCATTATTATATCGTTTAAGGCAATGTTAAACTTTGAAAACTGAAAAATATAATTATTTACTTCGAAACCAGATTCATTAAAGAAACTGTCTTAAGCAATGTTGAATATGCAGACATGAGGTACGTAAATAAAATAAATATTTAAAAATGTCATATATATTGCATAACATAACTATTCTAAAACTTTGCATACTACTACTCGTTATTTTAACACATGATATAAAATGTGTTGTTATTATGATATTCATTTATAGATTTTGAGAATCAACTTGAAATACAAACTTTGTTAATATTGGTCGTATCGTCTCAAAATCCTCCGAGGTTAAACGCAGTGACTTCTTGAGATCAAATATCTGTACTCAATAATGTTGAATTTAAATTTTAAGAATGATGAATTGGTAAAACAAAATTACCCGTCAATTTTTTTATTGAAAACTTCACGTTTGAAGCACCAATTATAGTTTATATACTCTAAAATTATGAGTTAAAAATGTTTTGAAAATTGGAAAATCATATAGTCACGCAAATGCATCAATCGTTGAGTATTTAATCTGGATGGGGACAATATTAAAGGATTAAGTAATAGGGACGGATTTTTGGAAAACGAAATGTTAAAAATTAAAAAAATTGATTATTGGGACAAAACATCGTAAAAAAATATCAAAATTTTGACATTTAAGTAATTATACACGAGTAGACAGTTTTTATATACACAATGATTTGAGAGAAAAACGGGAAATCCAGAAAATATTAATATATGAATTTTTGGAATTTGTCAAAATTCAAACAATATAATTGTTATAAACAGTAAAAATAGTACTTTTTGCAAATCAAATCTAATAGTCAAGGTTTAAATATATTAACTTAAGTATTCAGTATTTTACTAGCATTTGAAAACATTGAATTTATGATATTTCGTCAAATTTACTATGTAAAACACTTTTTTAGTGTTTATGAAATTATTTATGAAATTGTAAATATAATTAAATGAAACCTTAAAAATATTACTCTTTCCCAATCTTATGGTCAAGGTATATATTAACTTAAGTATTCAGTATATTACTAGCATTTGAAAAATATGAATTCATGATATTTTGTTAAAATTATCATATAAAACACTTTTTTAGTGTTTATGAAATATCATACTAATTTGTAAATAAAATTAAATGAAACATTAAAAATATTACTCTTTCTCAATCTTATGGTCAAGGATTGAAGATAATAACTTAATTATTCAGTATTTTACTAGCATTTGAAAACATTGAATTTATGATATTTTGTTATAATTATCATATAAAACACTTTTTTAGTGTTTATGAAATTTTAAATGAAAGTGTAAATATAATTCAATGAAACCTACAAAATATTACTCTTTCTGAATCTTATGGTCAAGGTTTGAAGATAATAACTTAAGAATTCAGTATGTTATAAGCATTTGAAAACATTGAATTTATAATATATCGTCAAAATTACTATGTAAGACACTTTTTTTGTTTTTATTAAATTTAATATGAAATTGTAAATATAATTAAATAAAACCTTAAAAATATTACTCTTTCTCAATCTTATGGTCAAGGTTTGAAGATAATAACTTAAGAATTCACTATGTTATAAGCATTTGAAAACATTGAATTTATGATATTTCATCAATATTACTATGTAAAACAGGTTTTTAGTGTTTATGAAATATCATATTAATTTGTAAATATAATTAAATGAAACATTAAAAATATTACTCTTTCCCAATCTTATGGTCAAGGTTTAAATATATTAACTTAAGTATTCAGTATATTACTAGCATTTGAAAACATTGAATTTATGATATTTTGTCATAATCATCATATAAAACACTTTTTTAGTGTTTATGAAATTTTATATGAAAGTGTAAATATAATTCAATGAAACCTTCAAAATATTATTCTTTCTCAATCTTATGGTCAAGGATTGAAGATAATAAGTTAATTATTCAGTATTTTACTAGCATTTGAAAACATTGAATTTATGATATTTTGTCATAATCATCATATAAAACACTTTTTTAGTGTTTATGAAATATCATATTAATTTGTAAATATAATTTAATGAAACCTTCAAAATATTATTCTTTCTCAATCTTATGGTCAAGGATTGAAGATAATAAATTAATTATTCAGTATTTTAGTAGCATTTGAAAAAAATGAATTTGTGATATTTTGTTAAAATTACTATGTAAAACACTTTTTTAGTGTTTATGAAATTTTATATGAAAGTGTAAATATAATTCAATGAAACCTTAAAAATATTACTCTTTCCCAATCTTATGGTCAAGGTTTGAAGATAATAACTTAAGAATTCAGTATGTTATAAGCATTTGCAAACATTGAATATAAAATATTTCATAAAAATTACCATGTATAACACTTTTTTAGTGTTTATGAAATTTAATATGAAATTGTAAATATAATTAAATGAAACCTTAAAAATATTACTCTATCCCAATCTTATGGTCAAGGTTTGAAGATAATAACTTAATTATTCAGTATTATACTAGCATTTGAAAACATTGAATTTATAATATTTTGTCAAATTTACTATGTAAAACACTTTTTTAGTGTTTATGAAATTTTTTATGAAATTGTAAATATAATTAAATGAAACCTTCAAAATATTATTCTTACTCAATCTTATGGTCAAGGTTTGAAGATAATGACTTAAGAATTCAGTATGTTATAAACATTTGAAAACATTGAATTTATAATATTTCGTCAAAATTACTATGTAAAACACTTTTTCAGTGTCTATTAAATTTAATATGAAATTGTAAATATAATTTAATGAAACCTTAAAAATATTACTCTTTCTCAATCTTATGGTCAAGGTTTGAAGATAATAACTTAAGTATTCAGTATGTTATAAGCATTTGAAAACATTGAATTTATGATATTTCATCAATATTACTATGTAAAACAGGTTTTTAGTGTTTATGAAATATCATATTAATTTGTAAATATAATTAAATGAAACCTTAAAAATATTACTCTTTCCCAATCTTATGGTCAAGGTTTAAATATATTAACTTAAGTATTCAGTATATTACTAGCATTTGAAAACATTGAATTTATGATATTTTGTCATAATCATCATATAAAACACTTTTTTAGTGTTTATGAAATTTTATATGAAAGTGTAAATATAATTCAATGAAACCTTCAAAATATTATTCTTTCTCAATCTTATGGTCAAGGATTGAAGATAATAAGTTAATTATTCAGTATTTTACTAGCATTTGAAAACATTGAATTTATGATATTTTGTCATAATCATCATATAAAACACTTTTTTAGTGTTTATGAAATATCATATTAATTTGTAAATATAATTTAATGAAACCTTCAAAATATTATTCTTTCTCAATCTTATGGTAAAGGATTGAAGATAATAAATTAATTATTCAGTATTTTAGTAGCATTTGAAAAAAATGAATTCGTGATATTTTGTTAAAATTACTATGTAAAACACTTTTTTAGTGTTTATGAAATTTTATATGAAAGTGTAAATATAATTCAATGAAACCTTAAAAATATTACTCTTTCCCAATCTTATGGTCAAGGTTTCAATATATTAACTTAAGTATTCAGTATATTACTAGCATTTGAAAAACATGAATTAATGATATTATGTTAAAATTATCATATAAAACACTTTTTTAGTATTTATGAAATTTTATATGAAATTGTAAATATAATTTGATGAAACCTTCAAAATATAATTCTTTCTCAATCTTATGGTCAAGGTTTGAAGATAATGATTTAAGAATTCATTATGTTATAAGCATTTGAAAACATTGAATTTATGATATTTCGTCAAAATTACTATGTAAAACACTTTTTTAGTGTTTATGAAATTTAATATGAAATTGTAAATATAATTCGATGAAACCATCAAAATATAATTCTTACTCAATGTTATGGTCAAGGTTTGAAGATAATAACTTAAGAATTCACTATGTTATAAGCAGTTGCAAACATTGAATTTATTATATTTCGTCAAAATTTCCATGTATAAAATTTTTTTAGTGTTTATGAAATTTAATATGAAATTGTAAATATAATTAAATGAAACCTTAAAAATATTACTCTTTCCCAATCTTATGGTCAAGGTTTCAATATATTAACTTAAGTATTCAGTATATTACTACCATTTGAAAAACATGAATTAATGATATTATGTTAAAATTATCATATAAAACACTTTTTTAGTATTTATGAAATTTTATATGAAATTGTAAATATAATTAAATGAAACCTTCAAAATATTATTCTTACTCAATGTTATGGTCAAGGTTTGAAGATAATAACTTAAGAATTCACTATGTTATAAGCATTTGAAAACATTGAATTTATTATATTTCGTCAAAATTTCCATGTATAAAATTTTTTTAGTGTTTATGAAATTTTATATGACAGTGTAAATATAATTCAATGAAACCTTCAAAATATTATTCTTACTCAATGTTATGGTCAAGGTTTGAAGATAATAACTTAAGAATTCAGTATGTTATAAGCATTTGAAAACATTGAATTTATGATATTTCGTCAAAATTAGTATGTAAAACACTTTTTTAGTGTTTATGAAATTTAATATGAAATTGTAAATATAATTTAATGAAACCTTAAAAATATTACTTTTTCCCAATCTTATGGTCAAGGTTTAAATATATTAACTTAAGTATTCAGTATATTACTAGCATTTGAAAAACATGAATTTATGATATTATGTTAAAATAATCATATAAAACACTTTTTTAGTATTTATGAAAATTTATATGAAATTGTAAATATAATTCGATGAAACCTTCAAAATATTATTCTTTCTCAATCTTATGGTCAAGGTTTGAAGATAATGACTTAAGAGTTCAGTATGTTAAAAGCATTAGAAAACATTGAATTTATGATATTTCGTCAATATTACTATGAAAAACACTTTTTTAGTGTTTATGAAATTTAATATTAATTTGTAAATATAATTCGATGAAACCTTCAACATATTATTCTTACTCAATCTTATGGTCAAGGTTTGAAGATAATCACTTAAGAATTCAGTATTTTAGTAGCATTTGAAAACATTCAATTTATGATATTTTGTCATAATTATCATATAAAACACATTTTTAGTGTTTATGAAATTTTATATGAAAGTGTAAATATAATTCAATGAAACCTTAAAAATATTATTCTAACTAAATCTTATGGTCAAGGTTTGTAGATAATAACTTAAGTATTCAGTATTTTACTAGCATTTGAAAAAAATGAATTCATGATATTTTGTTAAAATTACTATGTAAAACAGTTTTTTAGTGTTTATGAAATTTTATATAAAGTGGTATATATAATTTTTAGAAACCTTAATAATAGTTCTTTTTCTTAATCTATCGGTCAAGGTATGAAGAGATTAGTTTAATATATTAGTGTTTTATAATCTCTTATAGATATGAATTATTAATGTTCGTCAAAAGTGCGATATAAAAGATTGTATTTTAGTGTTTTTTAAGTCTGATATTATACATTAACAAATTGAGATGAAATCTATTGTGAGAAGATAATTGTTCCGTTGACACTTAAAATTGTACTTATGGGAAATAAAGTTATTTATTTAGATTTTATTCATCCCTGATGTTGATAAGCTAATCATGATTAAATTATTTGTGATCATTTTTAATGAAAATGTCCGAGACGATGGTCAATGAAAAATATGTTTGTCTATTTGCCGGTGTTGTTTTTTAAACCTTTAAAGTTTACGAAATAAAACGTATACTGATGATTTTGCATCCTACAAAGTAATAACCGTTTCCTAGTTGGCGGGTATATTAAAACAAATTACAGTTCATGGACAACTTAAACTTAAATATCAATGTGTAGTCTTTTTCAAATAGGATTATTTTATAGCCTGATTTCTGATCTAGCAACTGAAATAAACAATTCAGTAAACAATATTGTTTCGCAATTTACAGAAATTTCTATTTTAATTAAATAAATGAAATCTGTGTTAATTTATCGCATTATCTGCAAGTGAGTGTATTTATTTTATATGATGTATATACGAAATGACAACCTATGACTCGTAGACGGCTAGTGAATAGTGAATATACTTAAATACACTGGTTGTTAATCAGTGAAATCTGAACGAGAAAAATAAAATAATAAGCTCATATCAGAGCAATAGAATCATATTCGCGGTAGGTATACGTTGAAAACATTTAATTAGGAATGAGATACGGTTACATTTTCTTACCGAAACGACAACTATTCAAAATATATTAATAATCCGTTGTCAAATGGCAGTCGACTGTTTATCATTATTGCACACGGTTACATTAATGAACTTGAAAAATGGAAACTAGACAACACACTGACATGTACAAAAAGATTTCTTAAAATTAACTTATTATTAGCTACTGATTAAATCCCAACGCGACGACGAGAACACTTTGTATGATGTTGATATTGGACAATTCACAGCTGCAATTCTGAGGCATAGATGACATCAGTCGTGATAATGACAGGACACATGCCAACCATCGCCGGTCCCACTATAGACAGCATATCCAATATAGTAGGTAAATAGTGTATCGGTGCCGGATCATTCCTGAAAAAACACGCAGACAACAGTTGTTCTTTCGACATTAATTTTTCCTAATGCGATCGGCATTCTTATAGGACATTTAACTTACTCTGGTGAATAATAAAATTTGATTTTCGTAACCATAAATGTTTGGCCATCTACCCGATACGAGTACCAAACTACTAACCATCAACATATTCCATGTGTAATTCTCAATATGAAATTACTTTTAAGTTTGTCTGTTTTTTAAACGTTCTAGTCGTGGTAATCGCACCACTCTGACAAACTTATCACCACTAATCGACGGCGACACATGCGACTGATCATCGGGCAGTTCGGCCCCCGAGATAACAACCAGACTTTTCAGCTAGAAATTCTCATGAAAGAAACCCATAAACCGTGGCAGAACGATAAAGCAGATCTACCAACATTGAAATATAAAATTTTCTAATTTCTTTCACAAACTTATGTATTTTCTAATTCAAATATTATCGTATAATCGTACGTTTAAAAATATTTCGTTTATGAGCTGTTTTCCGGGAAATCGTGGGAGATAGGACGAAAGTCGCCAGACATGACATAGAATTGATCCCCCTAACTAGCTACATGAGTTGCATGCATTTGATTTTTCGAAAAACTGTTATTGGGGATTTTTAAACCGTCGTACTTGGGTCTTAATTGGACTCCCGCGCACAATTGCAGCTGCAACAGTGTGCATGTCCTGATTCTGTAAATGATGGACATATTTAATGACAGATAATAGAATGATTAATTTCTAAAAGTCACAATTCCACACGAAGGTTAACATTTATTAAAAAATTAATTACTAATAAATTTAATCCTAACCCAATTTTAAAGAATAATTTTTATTTTAACACTATCTAACGATGAGTTTAGTCATAAATATTAAAATTATGTGATATTTCTGTACTTAAAAATTATATCAATAAAAAATATTCGATAAATCCCAAAAGGATCATAATACCAACATATAATGATATAATAGAAAACATTAAAGCTACTCACAACAATAAAAACCTGAATGTCCAAAAATAATATATTTTTGAGGCCATTGGTAATTCTGTGTAATGACTAACCATTGATGCAACTAGGTCTAAAATATTAGCAGCTGCACAAATAAATACCTAATTCAATGTATTTACTTTCACGGTTTCCAAAAAACTAGGAGGATTGTTTTGGTTATTTTAATTTTCAATAGTGATAACTGTACGAGTAGGACTAGATACTGTTTTTGGTATATTAAAAATACTGAATATATATTTTTTGTACATTTTTAATCATCAATTTTATATTTATACAATTTACTTTGAATAATTCTACATGTCACATTGTATTGCTTAAATTATTATTGATTCTTAAATAATCATAAACATTTGTGGGGAATAAAATACATTTTGAGGGCGCGATGCCTCCCTAAGACTCCTCCTAGTTGTGTAAATGTGTGTAACAAATTATTCGTAATTATATTTTATATTTCTAATAAGTATTGACAAAAGATGTGTGGATTGTTCAACAACACTTATTTGTAATATTTTTTGTTAAAATGCAGTTTTAAAAAAATACATAATTATTAAAATCAGTTGTAAATCATATTAAAATATATATATATATTTTATAATTTACATATGTTTGTCATTAAATACAAGAAAAAAAAACATTCAAGTATACATTAAAGAGTCAAATTATATTTGTCAAGATATATGAATTGAAAAATACATTGTTGAGTAGAAGAGATATAACATGTTTTACTAAATATGAATGCCTTCCTAAAATGTATCAATTTAATGCAAATATACAGTACTTATTATAGTACTCATAGTTAATGATGAAACACAATACGAAATTAAGAAAAATTACGCTTTTGAAAAGGTATTTAAGGTATTGTAATTTGTACACGTAATAAGTAATGTAGTTGTTTTATTTACATCGAATATTACATGATTTTGACGTTTGCCAATTTATTTCTCACAAATTGTACCAAGTCGTAATTTTTGTTGCTATTGGTAATAAAAAATTAGAAGGTTCGGCATTATTATATCGTTTAAGGCAATGTTAAACTTTGAAAACTGAAAAATATAATTATTTACTTCGAAACCAGATTCATTAAAGAAACTGTCTTAAGCAATGTTGAATATGCAGACATGAGGTACGTAAATAAAATAAATATTTAAAAATGTCATATATATTGCATAACATAACTATTCTAAAACTTTGCATACTACTACTCGTTATTTTAACACATGATATAAAATGTGTTGTTATTATGATATTCATTTATAGATTTTGAGAATCAACTTGAAATACAAACTTTGTTAATATTGGTCGTATCGTCTCAAAATCCTCCGAGGTTAAACGCAGTGACTTCTTGAGATCAAATATCTGTACTCAATAATGTTGAATTTAAATTTTAAGAATGATGAATTGGTAAAACAAAATTACCCGTCAATTTTTTTATTGAAAACTTCACGTTTGAAGCACCAATTATAGTTTATATACTCTAAAATTATGAGTTAAAAATGTTTTGAAAATTGGAAAATCATATAGTCACGCAAATGCATCAATCGTTGAGTATTTAATCTGGATGGGGACAATATTAAAGGATTAAGTAATAGGGACGGATTTTTGGAAAACGAAATGTTAAAAATTAAAAAAATTGATTATTGGGACAAAACATCGTAAAAAAATATCAAAATTTTGACATTTAAGTAATTATACACGAGTAGACAGTTTTTATATACACAATGATTTGAGAGAAAAACGGGAAATCCAGAAAATATTAATATATGAATTTTTGGAATTTGTCAAAATTCAAACAATATAATTGTTATAAACAGTAAAAATAGTACTTTTTGCAAATCAAATCTAATAGTCAAGGTTTAAATATATTAACTTAAGTATTCAGTATTTTACTAGCATTTGAAAACATTGAATTTATGATATTTCGTCAAATTTACTATGTAAAACACTTTTTTAGTGTTTATGAAATTTTTTATGAAATTGTAAATATAATTAAATGAAACCTTCAAAATATTATTCTTACTCAATCTTATGGTCAAGGTTTGAAGATAATGACTTAAGAATTCAGTATGTTATAAACATTTGAAAACATTGAATTTATAATATTTCGTCAAAATTACTATGTAAAACACTTTTTCAGTGTCTATTAAATTTAATATGAAATTGTAAATATAATTTAATGAAACCTTAAAAATATTATTCTAACTAAATCTTATGGTCAAGGTTTGTAGATAATAACTTAAGTATTCAGTATTTTACTAGCATTTGAAAAAAATGAATTCATGATATTTTGTTAAAATTACTATGTAAAACAGTTTTTTAGTGTTTATGAAATTTTATATAAAGTGGTATATATAATTTTTAGAAACCTTAATAATAGTTCTTTTTCTTAATCTATCGGTCAAGGTATGAAGAGATTAGTTTAATATATTAGTGTTTTTTAATCTCTTATAGATATGAATTATTAATGTTCGTCAAAAGTGCGATATAAAAGATTGTATTTTAGTGTTTTTTAAGTCTGATATTATACATTAACAAATTGAGATGAAATCTATTGTGAGAAGATAATTGTTCCGTTGACACTTAAAATTGTACTTATGGGAAATAAAGTTATTTATTTAGATTTTATTCATCCCTGATGTTGATAAGCTAATCATGATTAAATTATTTGTGATCATTTTTAATGAAAATGTCCGAGACGATGGTCAATGAAAAATATGTTTGTCTATTTGCCGGTGTTGTTTTTTAAACCTTTAAAGTTTACGAAATAAAACGTATACTGATGATTTTGCATCCTACAAAGTAATAACCGTTTCCTAGTTGGCGGGTATATTAAAACAAATTACAGTTCATGGACAACTTAAACTTAAATATCAATGTGTAGTCTTTTTCAAATAGGATTATTTTATAGCCTGATTTCTGATCTAGCAACTGAAATAAACAATTCAGTAAACAATATTGTTTCGCAATTTACAGAAATTTCTATTTTAATTAAATAAATGAAATCTGTGTTAATTTATCGCATTATCTGCAAGTGAGTGTATTTATTTTATATGATGTATATACGAAATGACAACCTATGACTCGTAGACGGCTAGTGAATAGTGAATATACTTAAATACACTGGTTGTTAATCAGTGAAATCTGAACGAGAAAAATAAAATAATAAGCTCATATCAGAGCAATAGAATCATATTCGCGGTAGGTATACGTTGAAAACATTTAATTAGGAATGAGATACGGTTACATTTTCTTACCGAAACGACAACTATTCAAAATATATTAATAATCCGTTGTCAAATGGCAGTCGACTGTTTATCATTATTGCACACGGTTACATTAATGAACTTGAAAAATGGAAACTAGACAACACACTGACATGTACAAAAAGATTTCTTAAAATTAACTTATTATTAGCTACTGATTAAATCCCAACGCGACGACGAGAACACTTTGTATGATGTTGATATTGGACAATTCACAGCTGCAATTCTGAGGCATAGATGACATCAGTCGTGATAATGACAGGACACATGCCAACCATCGCCGGTCCCACTATAGACAGCATATCCAATATAGTAGGTAAATAGTGTATCGGTGCCGGATCATTCCTGAAAAAACACGCAGACAACAGTTGTTCTTTCGACATTAATTTTTCCTAATGCGATCGGCATTCTTATAGGACATTTAACTTACTCTGGTGAATAATAAAATTTGATTTTCGTAACCATAAATGTTTGGCCATCTACCCGATACGAGTACCAAACTACTAACCATCAACATATTCCATGTGTAATTCTCAATATGAAATTACTTTTAAGTTTGTGTGTTTTTTAAACGTTCTAGTCGTGGTAATCGCACCACTCTGACAAACTTATCACCACTAATCGACGGCGACACATGCGACTGATCATCGGGCAGTTCGGCCCCCGAGATAACAACCAGACTTTTCAGCTAGAAATTCTCATGAAAGAAACCCATAAACCGTGGCAGAACGATAAAGCAGATCTACCAACATTGAAATATAAAATTTTCTAATTTCTTTCACAAACTTATGTATTTTCTAATTCAAATATTATCGTATAATCGTACGTTTAAAAATATTTCGTTTATGAGCTGTTTTCCGGGAAATCGTGGGAGATAGGACGAAAGTCGCCAGACATGACATAGAATTGATCCCCCTAACTAGCTACATGAGTTGCATGCATTTGATTTTTCGAAAAACTGTTATTGGGGATTTTTAAACCGTCGTACTTGGGTCTTAATTGGACTCCCGCGCACAATTGCAGCTGCAACAGTGTGCATGTCCTGATTCTGTAAATGATGGACATATTTAATGACAGATAATAGAATGATTAATTTCTAAAAGTCACAATTCCACACGAAGGTTAACATTTATTAAAAAATTAATTACTAATAAATTTAATCCTAACCCAATTTTAAAGAATAATTTTTATTTTAACACTATCTAACGATGAGTTTAGTCATAAATATTAAAATTATGTGATATTTCTGTACTTAAAAATTATATCAATAAAAAATATTCGATAAATCCCAAAAGGATCATAATACCAACATATAATGATATAATAGAAAACATTAAAGCTACTCACAACAATAAAAACCTGAATGTCCAAAAATAATATATTTTTGAGGCCATTGGTAATTCTGTGTAATGACTAACCATTGATGCAACTAGGTCTAAAATATTAGCAGCTGCACAAATAAATACCTAATTCAATGTATTTACTTTCACGGTTTCCAAAAAACTAGGAGGATTGTTTTGGTTATTTTAATTTTCAATAGTGATAACTGTACGAGTAGGACTAGATACTGTTTTTGGTATATTAAAAATACTGAATATATATTTTTTGTACATTTTTAATCATCAATTTTATATTTATACAATTTACTTTGAATAATTCTACATGTCACATTGTATTGCTTAAATTATTATTGATTCTTAAATAATCATAAACATTTGTGGGGAATAAAATACATTTTGAGGGCGCGATGCCTCCCTAAGACTCCTCCTAGTTGTGTAAATGTGTGTAACAAATTATTCGTAATTATATTTTATATTTCTAATAAGTATTGACAAAAGATGTGTGGATTGTTCAACAACACTTATTTGTAATATTTTTTGTTAAAATGCAGTTTTAAAAAAATACATAATTATTAAAATCAGTTGTAAATCATATTAAAATATATATATATATTTTATAATTTACATATGTTTGTCATTAAATACAAGAAAAAAAAACATTCAAGTATACATTAAAGAGTCAAATTATATTTGTCAAGATATATGAATTGAAAAATACATTGTTGAGTAGAAGAGATATAACATGTTTTACTAAATATGAATGCCTTCCTAAAATGTATCAATTTAATGCAAATATACAGTACTTATTATAGTACTCATAGTTAATGATGAAACACAATACGAAATTAAGAAAAATTACGCTTTTGAAAAGGTATTTAAGGTATTGTAATTTGTACACGTAATAAGTAATGTAGTTGTTTTATTTACATCGAATATTACATGATTTTGACGTTTGCCAATTTATTTCTCACAAATTGTACCAAGTCGTAATTTTTGTTGCTATTGGTAATAAAAAATTAGAAGGTTCGGCATTATTATATCGTTTAAGGCAATGTTAAACTTTGAAAACTGAAAAATATAATTATTTACTTCGAAACCAGATTCATTAAAGAAACTGTCTTAAGCAATGTTGAATATGCAGACATGAGGTACGTAAATAAAATAAATATTTAAAAATGTCATATATATTGCATAACATAACTATTCTAAAACTTTGCATACTACTACTCGTTATTTTAACACATGATATAAAATGTGTTGTTATTATGATATTCATTTATAGATTTTGAGAATCAACTTGAAATACAAACTTTGTTAATATTGGTCGTATCGTCTCAAAATCCTCCGAGGTTAAACGCAGTGACTTCTTGAGATCAAATATCTGTACTCAATAATGTTGAATTTAAATTTTAAGAATGATGAATTGGTAAAACAAAATTACCCGTCAATTTTTTTATTGAAAACTTCACGTTTGAAGCACCAATTATAGTTTATATACTCTAAAATTATGAGTTAAAAATGTTTTGAAAATTGGAAAATCATATAGTCACGCAAATGCATCAATCGTTGAGTATTTAATCTGGATGGGGACAATATTAAAGGATTAAGTAATAGGGACGGATTTTTGGAAAACGAAATGTTAAAAATTAAAAAAATTGATTATTGGGACAAAACATCGTAAAAAAATATCAAAATTTTGACATTTAAGTAATTATACACGAGTAGACAGTTTTTATATACACAATGATTTGAGAGAAAAACGGGAAATCCAGAAAATATTAATATATGAATTTTTGGAATTTGTCAAAATTCAAACAATATAATTGTTATAAACAGTAAAAATAGTACTTTTTGCAAATCAAATCTAATAGTCAAGGTTTAAATATATTAACTTAAGTATTCAGTATTTTACTAGCATTTGAAAACATTGAATTTATGATATTTCGTCAAATTTACTATGTAAAACACTTTTTTAGTGTTTATGAAATTATTTATGAAATTGTAAATATAATTAAATGAAACCTTAAAAATATTACTCTTTCCCAATCTTATGGTCAAGGTATATATTAACTTAAGTATTCAGTATATTACTAGCATTTGAAAAATATGAATTCATGATATTTTGTTAAAATTATCATATAAAACACTTTTTTAGTGTTTATGAAATATCATACTAATTTGTAAATAAAATTAAATGAAACATTAAAAATATTACTCTTTCTCAATCTTATGGTCAAGGATTGAAGATAATAACTTAATTATTCAGTATTTTACTAGCATTTGAAAACATTGAATTTATGATATTTTGTTATAATTATCATATAAAACACTTTTTTAGTGTTTATGAAATTTTAAATGAAAGTGTAAATATAATTCAATGAAACCTACAAAATATTACTCTTTCTGAATCTTATGGTCAAGGTTTGAAGATAATAACTTAAGAATTCAGTATGTTATAAGCATTTGAAAACATTGAATTTATAATATATCGTCAAAATTACTATGTAAGACACTTTTTTTGTTTTTATTAAATTTAATATGAAATTGTAAATATAATTAAATAAAACCTTAAAAATATTACTCTTTCTCAATCTTATGGTCAAGGTTTGAAGATAATAACTTAAGAATTCACTATGTTATAAGCATTTGAAAACATTGAATTTATGATATTTCATCAATATTACTATGTAAAACAGGTTTTTAGTGTTTATGAAATATCATATTAATTTGTAAATATAATTAAATGAAACATTAAAAATATTACTCTTTCCCAATCTTATGGTCAAGGTTTAAATATATTAACTTAAGTATTCAGTATATTACTAGCATTTGAAAACATTGAATTTATGATATTTTGTCATAATCATCATATAAAACACTTTTTTAGTGTTTATGAAATTTTATATGAAAGTGTAAATATAATTCAATGAAACCTTCAAAATATTATTCTTTCTCAATCTTATGGTCAAGGATTGAAGATAATAAGTTAATTATTCAGTATTTTACTAGCATTTGAAAACATTGAATTTATGATATTTTGTCATAATCATCATATAAAACACTTTTTTAGTGTTTATGAAATATCATATTAATTTGTAAATATAATTTAATGAAACCTTCAAAATATTATTCTTTCTCAATCTTATGGTAAAGGATTGAAGATAATAAATTAATTATTCAGTATTTTAGTAGCATTTGAAAAAAATGAATTTGTGATATTTTGTTAAAATTACTATGTAAAACACTTTTTTAGTGTTTATGAAATTTTATATGAAAGTGTAAATATAATTCAATGAAACCTTAAAAATATTACTCTTTCCCAATCTTATGGTCAAGGTTTGAAGATAATAACTTAAGAATTCAGTATGTTATAAGCATTTGCAAACATTGAATATAAAATATTTCATAAAAATTACCATGTATAACACTTTTTTAGTGTTTATGAAATTTAATATGAAATTGTAAATATAATTAAATGAAACCTTAAAAATATTACTCTATCCCAATCTTATGGTCAAGGTTTGAAGATAATAACTTAATTATTCAGTATTATACTAGCATTTGAAAACATTGAATTTATAATATTTTGTCAAAATTACTATGTAAAACATTTTTTTAGTGTTTATGAAATTTTTTAAGTAATTGCAAATATAATAAGTAGATACTGTAAAAAAATTACATATTCTCAATCGAATGGTCAAGGTTTGAAGATAATGACTTAAGATTTCAGTATGTTAAAAGCATTTGAAAACATTGAATTTAAAATATTTCATCAAAATTACCATGTAAAACACTTTTTTAGTGTTTATGAAATTTAATATGAAATTGTAAATATAATTAAATGAAACCTTCAAAATATTATTCTTATTCAATGTTATGGTCAAGGTTTGAAGATAATAACTTAAGAATTCAGTATGTTATAAGCATTTGAAAACATTGAATTTAAAATATTTCATCAAAATTACCATGTAAAACACTTTTTTAGTGTTTATGAAATTTAATATGAAATTGTAAATATAATTAAATGAAACCTTCAAAATATTATTCTTACTCAATCTTATGGTCAAGGTTTGAAGATAATGACTTAAGAATTCAGTATGTTATAAACATTTGAAAACATTGAATTTATAATATTTTGTCAAAATTACTATGTAAAACACTTTTTTAGTGTTTATGAAATTTAATATGAAATTGTAAATATAATTTAATGGAACCTTAAAAATATTATTCTTTCTCAATCTGATGGTCAAGAATTAAATATATTAACTTAAGTATTCAGTATATTACTAGCATTTGAAAAACATGAATTAATGATATTATGTCATAATCATCATATAAAACACTTTTTTAGTGTTTATGAAATTTTATATGAAAGTGTAAATATAATTCAATGAAACCTTAAAAATATTACTCTTTCCCAATCTTATGGTCAAGGTTTGAAGATAATAACTTAAGAATTCAGTATGTTATAAGCATTTGCAAACATTGAATATAAAATATTTCATAAAAATTACCATGTATAACACTTTTTTAGTGTTTATGAAATTTAATATGAAATTGTAAATATAATTAAATGAAACCTTAAAAATATTACTCTATCCCAATCTTATGGTCAAGGTTTGAAGATAATACATTAATTATTCAGTATTATACTAGCATTTGAAAACATTGAATTTATAATATTTTGTCAAAATTACTATGTAAAACATTTTTTTAGTGTTTATGAAATTTTTTAAGTAATTGCAAATATAATAAGTAGATACTGTAAAAAAATTACATATTCTCAATCGAATGGTCAAGGTTTGAAGATAATGACTTAAGATTTCAGTATGTTAAAAGCATTTGAAAACATTGAATTTAAAATATTTCATCAAAATTACCATGTAAAACACTTTTTTAGTGTTTATGAAATTTAATATGAAATTGTAAATATAATTAAATGAAACCTTCAAAATATTATTCTTATTCAATGTTATGGTCAAGGTTTGAAGATAATAACTTAAGAATTCAGTATGTTATAAGCATTTGAAAACATTGAATTTATGATATTATGTTAAAATTATCATATAAAACACTTTTTTAGTATTTATGAAATTTTATATGAAATTGTAAATATAATTTGATGAAACCTTCAAAATATAATTCTTTCTCAATCTTATAGTCAAGGTTTGAAGATAATGACTTAAGAATTCAGTATGTTATAAACATTTGAAAACATTGAATTTATAATATTTTGTCAAAATTACTATGTAAAACACTTTTTTAGTGTTTATGAAATTTAATATGAAATTGTAAATATAATTTAATGGAACCTTAAAAATATTATTCTTTCTCAATCTGATGGTCAAGAATTAAATATATTAACTTAAGTATTCAGTATATTACTAGCATTTGAAAAACATGAATTAATGATATTATGTCATAATCATCATATAAAACACTTTTTTAGTGTTTATGAAATTTTATATGAAATTGTAAATATAATTCAATGAAACCTTCAAAATATTACTCTTTTCCAATCTTATGGTCAAGGTTTGAAGATAATAAACTTAAGAATTCAGTATGTTATAAGCATTTGAAAACATTGAGTTTATGATATTTCGTCAAAATTTCCATGTAAAAAATTTTTTTAGTGTTTATGAAATTTTTTATGAAATTGTAAATATAATACAATGAAACCTTAAAAATATTATTCTAACTCAATCTTATGGTCAAGGTTTGAAGATAATAAACTTAAGAATTCAGTATTTTACTAGCATTTGAAAACATTGAATTTATGATATTTCGTCAAAATTACTATGTAAAATACTTTTTTAGTGTTTATGAAATTTAATATGAAATTGTAAATATAATTTAATGGAACCTTAAAAAAATTATTCTTTCTCAATCTGATGGTCAAGGATTGAAGATAATAACTTAATTATTCAGTATTTTACTAGCATTTGAAAACATTGAATTTAAAATATTTCATCAAAATTACCATGTAAAACACTTTTTTAGTGTTTATGAAATTTAATATGAAATTGTAAATATAATTAAATGAAACCTTCAAAATATTATTCTTACTCAATCTTATGGTCAAGGTTTGAAGATAATGACTTAAGAATTCAGTATGTTATAAACATTTGAAAACATTGAATTTATAATATTTTGTCAAAATTACTATGTAAAACACTTTTTTAGTGTTTATGAAATTTAATATGAAATTGTAAATATAATTTAATGGAACCTTAAAAATATTATTCTTTCTCAATCTGATGGTCAAGAATTAAATATATTAACTTAAGTATTCAGTATATTACTAGCATTTGAAAAACATGAATTAATGATATTATGTCATAATCATCATATAAAACACTTTTTTAGTGTTTATGAAATTTTATATGAAAGTGTAAATATAATTCAATGAAACCTTAAAAATATTACTCTTTCCCAATCTTATGGTCAAGGTTTGAAGATAATAACTTAAGAATTCAGTATGTTATAAGCATTTGCAAACATTGAATATAAAATATTTCATAAAAATTACCATGTATAACACTTTTTTAGTGTTTATGAAATTTAATATGAAATTGTAAATATAATTAAATGAAACCTTAAAAATATTACTCTATCCCAATCTTATGGTCAAGGTTTGAAGATAATAACTTAATTATTCAGTATTATACTAGCATTTGAAAACATTGAATTTATGATATTTCGTCAAAATTACTATGTAAAATACTTTTTTAGTGTTTATGAAATTTAATATGAAATTGTAAATATAATTAAATGAAACCTTCAAAATATTATTCTTACTCAATCTTATGGTCAAGGTTTGAAGATAATGACTTAAGAATTCAGTATGTTATAAGCATTTGAAAACATTGAATTTATAATATTTCGTCAAAATTACTATGTAAAATACTTTTTTAGTGTTTATGAAATTTAATATGAAATTGTAAATATAATTAAATGAAACCTTCAAAATATTATTCTTACTCAATCTTATGGTCAAGGTTTGAAGATAAGGACTTATGAATTCAGTATTTTACTAGCATTTGAAAACATTGAATTTATGATATTTTGTCATAATTATCATATAAAACACTTTTATAGTGTTTATGAAATTTTATATGAAAGTGTAAATATGATTCAATGAAACCTTCAAAATATTATTCTTACTCAATCTTATGGTCAAGGTTTGAAGATAATAACTTAAGAATTCACTATGTTAAAAGCATTTGAAAACATTGAATTTATGATATTTCGTCAAAATTACTATGTAAAACACTTTTTCAGTGTCTATTAAATTTAATATGAAATTGTAAATATAATACAATGAAACCTTAAAAATATTATTCTAACTCAATCTTATGGTCAAGGTTTGAAGATAATAAACTTAAGAATTCAGTATTTTACTAGCATTTGAAAACATTGAATTTATGATATTTCGTCAAAATTACTATGTAAAATACTTTTTTAGTGTTTATGAAATTTAATATGAAATTGTAAATATAATTTAATGGAACCTTAAAAAAATTATTCTTTCTCAATCTGATGGTCAAGGATTGAAGATAATAACTTAATTATTCAGTATTTTACTAGCATTTGAAAACATTGAATTTATGATATTTCGTCAAAATTACTATGTAAAACACTTTTTTAGTGTTTATGAAATTTAATATGAAATTGTAAATATAATTAAATGAAACCTTAAAAATATTAGTCTAACTCAATCTTATGGTCAAGGTATGAAGATAATAACTTAATTATTCAGTATTTTACTAGCATTTGAAAACATTGAATTTATGATATTCTGTTATAATTATCATATAAAACACTTTTTTAGTATTTATGAAATTTTATTTGAAATTGTAAATATAATTTAATGGAACCTTAAAAAAATTATTCTTTCTCAATCTGATGGTCAAGGATTGAAGATAATAACTTAATTATTCAGTTTTTACTAGCATTTGAATACATTGAATTTATGATATTTTGTTATAATTATCATATAAAACACTTTTTTAGTGTTTATGAAATTTTATATGAAAGTGTAAATTTGATTCAATGAAACCTTCAAAATATTATTCTTACTCAATCATATGGTCAAGGTTTGAAGATAATAACTTAAGAATTCACTATGTTATAAGCATTTGAATACATTGAATTTAAATATTTCGTCAAAATTACTATGTAAAACACTTTTTTAGTGTTTATGAAATTTAATATGAAATTGTAAATATAATTTAATGAAACCTTAAAAGTATTACTCTTTGCCAATCTTATGGTCAAGGTTTGAAGATAATAACTTAATTATTCAGTATTTTACTAGCATTTGAAAACATTGAATTTATGATATTTTGTTATAATTATCATATATAATACTTTTTTAGTGTTTATGAAATTTTATATGACATTGTAAATTTGATTCAATGAAACCTTCAAAATATTATTCTTACTCAATCTTATGTTCAAGGTTTGAAGATAATAACTTAATTATTCAGTGTTTTACTAGCATTTGAAAACATTGAATTTATGATATTTTGTTATAATTATCATATAAAACACTTTTTTAGTATTTATGAAATTTTATTTGAAATTGTAAATATGATTCAATGAAACCTTCAAAATATTATTCTTACTCAATCTTATGGTCAAGGTTCGAAGATAATGACTTATGAATTCAGTATGTTATAAGCATTTGAAAACATTGAATTTATAATATTTCGTCAAAATAACTATTTATAGCAGTTATTTAGTGTTTATGAAATTGTAAATATAATAAGTAGATACTGTAAAAAAATTACATATTCTCAATCTAATGGTCAAGGGTTGAAGATAATAACTTAAGAATTCACTATGTTATAAGCATTTGAAAACATTGAATTTATAATATTTCATCAAAATTACTATGTAAAATACTTTTTTAGTGTTTATGAAATTTAATATGAAATTGTAAATATAATTTAATGGAACCTTAAAAAAATTATTCTTTCTCAATCTGATGGTCAAGGATTGAAGATAATAACTTAATTATTCAGTATTTTACTAGCATTTGAAAACATGGAATTTATGATATTTTGTTATAATTATCATATAAAACACTTTTTCAGTGTTTATGAAATATTATATGAAAGTGTAAATATGATTCAATGAAACCTTCAAAATATTATTCTTACTCAATCTTATGGTCAAGGTTTGAAGATAATAACTTAAGAATTCACTATGTTATAAGCATTTGAAAACATTGAATTTATGATATTTCGTCAAAATTACTATGTAAAAAATTTTTTTAGTGTACATGAAATTTTTTATGAAATTGTAAATATAATTCAATGAAACCTTCAAAATATTACTCTTTCCCAATCTTATGGTCTAGGTTTGAAGATAATAACTTAAGAATTCACTATGTTATAAGCATTTGAAAACATTGAATTTATGATATTTTGTCAAAATTACTATGTAAAACACTTTTTTAGTGTTTATGAAATTTAATATGAAATTGTAAATATAATTAAATGAAACCTTAAAAATATTATTCTTTCTCAATCTTATGGTCAAAGTATGAAGATAATAACTTAATTATTCAGTATTTTACTAGCATTTGAAAACATTGAATTTATGATATTTCGTCAAAATTACTATGTAAAACACTTTTTTAGTGTTTATGAAATTTAATATGAAATTGTAAATATAATTAAATGAAACCTTAAAAATATTAGTCTAACTCAATCTTATGGTCAAGGTATGAAGATAATAACTTAATTATTCAGTATTTTACTAGCATTTGAATACATTGAATTTATGATATTTTGTTATAATTATCATATAAAACACTTTTTTAGTATTTATGAAATTTTATTTGAAATTGTAAATATAATTTAATGGAACCTTAAAAAAATTATTCTTTCTCAATCTGATGGTCAAGGATTGAAGATAATAACTTAATTATTCAGTATTTTACTAGCATTTGAATACATTGAATTTATGATATTTTGTTATAATTATCATATAAAACACTTTTTTAGTGTTTATGAAATTTTATATGAAAGTGTAAATTTGATTCAATGAAACCTTCAAAATATTATTCTTACTCAATCTTATGGTCAAGGTTTGAAGATAATAACTTAAGAATTCACTATGTTATAAGCATTTGAAAACATTGAATTTATGATATTTCGTCAAAATTACTATGTAAATCACTTTTTTAGTGTTTATGAAATTTAATATGAAATTGTAAATATAATTTAATGAAACCTTAAAAATATTACTCTTTCCCAAACTTATGGTCAAGGTTTGAAGATAATAACTTAATTATTCAGTATTTTACTAGCATTTGAAAACATTGAATTTATGATATTTTGTTATAATTATCATATAAAACACTTTTTTAGTGTTTATGAAATTTTATATGAAAGTGTAAATATGATTCAATGAAACCTTCAAAATATTATTCTTACTCAATGTTATGGTCAAGGTTCGAAGATAATGACTTATGAATTCAGTATGTTATAAGCATTTGAAAACATTGAATTTATAATATTTCGTCAAAATTACTATTTATAGCAGTTATTTAGTGTTTATGAAATTGTAAATATAATAAGTAGATACTGTAAAAAAATTACATATTCTCAATCTAATGGTCAAGGGTTGAAGATAATAACTTAAGAATTCACTATGTTATAAGCATTTGAAAACATTGAACTTATAATATTTCGTCAAAATTACTATGTAAAATACTTTTTTAGTGTTTATGAAATTTAATATGAAATAGTAAATATAATTTAATGGAACCTTAAAAAAATTATTCTTTCTCAATCTGATGGTCAAGGATTGAAGATAATAACTTAATTATTCAGTATTTTACTAGCATTTGAAAACATTGAATTTATGATATTTTGTTATAATTATCATATAAAACACTTTTTTAGTATTTATGAAATTTTATTTGAAATTGTAAATATGATTCAATGAAACCTTCAAAATATTATTCTTACTCAATCTTATGGTCAATGTTTGAAGATAATAACTTAAGAATTCACTATGTTATAAGCATTTGAAAACATTGAATTTATGATTATTCGTCAAAATTACTATGTAAAAAATTTTTTTAGTGTACATGAAATTTTTTATGAAATTGTAAATATAATTCAATGAAACCTTCAAAATATTACTCTTTCCCAATCTTATGGTCTAGGTTTGAAGATAATAACTTAAGAATTCACTATGTTATAAGCATTTGAAAACATTGAATTTATGATATTATGTCAAAATTACTATGTAAAACACTTTTTTAGTGTTTATGAAATTTAATATGAAATTGTAAATATAATTAAATGAAACCTTAAAAATATTATTCTTTCTCAATCTTATGGTCAAAGTATGAAGATAATAACTTAATTATTCAGTATTTTACTAGCATTTGAAAACATTGAATTTATGATATTTCGTCAAAATTACTATGTAAAACACTTTTTTAGTGTTTATGAAATTTAATATGAAATTGTAAATATAATTAAATGAAACCTTAAAAATATTAGTCTAACTCAATCTTATGGTCAAGGTATGAAGATAATAACTTAATTATTCAGTATTTTACTAGCATTTGAAAACATTGAATTTATGATATTTTGTTATAATTATCATATAAAACACTTTTTTAGTATTTATGAAATTTTATTTGAAATTGTAAATATAATTTAATGGAACCTTCAAAATATTATTCTTACTCAATCATATGGTCAAGGTTTGAAGATAATAACTTAAGAATTCACTATGTTATAAGCATTTGAATACATTGAATTTATGATATTTTGTTATAATTATCATATAAAACACTTTTTTAGTGTTTATGAAATTTTATATGAAAGTGTAAATTTGATTCAATGAAACCTTCAAAATATTATTCTTACTCAATCATATGGTCAAGGTTTGAAGATAATAACTTAAGAATTCACTATGTTATAAGCATTTGAATACATTGAATTTAAATATTTCGTCAAAATTACTATGTAAAACACTTTTTTAGTGTTTATGAAATTTAATATGAAATTGTAAATATAATTTAATGAAACCTTAAAAATATTACTCTTTCCCAATCTTATGGTCAAGGTTTGAAGATAATAACTTAATTATTCAGTATTTTACTAGCATTTGAAAACATTGAATTTATGATATTTCGTCAAAATTACTATGTAAAATACTTTTTTAGTGTTTATGAAATTTAATATGAAATTGTAAATATAATTTAATGGAACCTTAAAAAAATTATTCTTTTTCAATCTGATGGTCAAGGATTGAAGATAATAACTTAATTATTCAGTATTTTACTAGCATTTGAAAACATGGAATTTATGATATTTTGTTATAATTATCATATAAAACACTTTTTCAGTGTTTATGAAATATTATATGAAAGTGTAAATATGATTCAATGAAACCTTCAAAATATTATTCTTACTCAATCTTATGGTCAAGGTTTGAAGATAATAACTTAAGAATTCACTATGTTATAAGCATTTGAAAACATTGAATTTATGATATTTCGTCAAAATTACTATGTAAATCACTTTTTTAGTGTTTATGAAATTTAATATGAAATTGTAAATATAATTTAATGAAACCTTAAAAATATTACTCTTTCCCAAACTTATGGTCAAGGTTTGAAGATAATAACTTAATTATTCCGTATTTTACTAGCATTTGAAAACATTGAATTTATGATATTTTGTTATAATTATCATATAAAACACTTTTTTAGTGTTTATGAAATTTTATATGAAAGTGTAAATATGATTCAATGAAACCTTCAAAATATTATTCTTACTCAATCTTATGGTCAAGGTTTGAAGATAATAACTTAAGAATTCACTATGTTATAAGCATTTGAAAACTTTGAATTTTTGATTATTCGTCAAAATTACTATGTAAAAAATTTTTTTAGTGTACATGAAATTTTTTATGAAATTGTAAATATAATTCAATGAAACCTTCAAAATATTACCTTTTCCCAATCTTATGGTCAAGGTTTGAAGATAATAACTTAATTATTCAGTATTTTACTAGCATTTGAAAACATTGAATTTATGATATTTTGTTATAATTATCATATATAACACTTTTTTAGTGTTTATGAAATATCATATTAATTTGTAAATATAATTTAATGAAACCATAAAAATATTACTCTTTCCCAATCTTATGGTCAAGGTTTGATGATAATAACTTAATTATTCAGTATTTTACTAGCATTTGAAAACATTGAATTTATGATATTTTGTTATAATTATCATATATAACACTTTTTTAGTGTTTATGAAATATCATATTAATTTGTAAATATAATTTAATGAAACCATAAAAATATTACTCTTTCCCAATCTTATGGTCAAGGATTGAAGATAATAACTTAATTATTCAGTATTTTACTAGCATTTGAAAACATTGAATTTATGATATTTTGTTATAATTATCATATAAAACACTTTTTTAGTGTTTATGAAATTTTATATGAAAGTGTAAATATGATTCAATGAAACCTTCAAAATATTATTCTTACTCAATGTTATGGTCAAGGTTCGAAGATAATGACTTATGAATTCAGTATGTTATAAGCATTTGAAAACATTGAATTTATAATATTTCGTCAAAATTACTATTTATAGCAGTTATTTAGTGTTTATGAAATTGTAAATATAATAAGTAGATACTGTAAAAAAATTACATATTCTCAATCTAATGGTCAAGGGTTGAAGATAATAACATAAGAATTCACTATGTTATAAGAATTTGAAAACATTGAATTTATGATATTTCGTCAAAATTACTATGTAAAACACTTTTTTAGTGTTTATGAAATTTAATATGAAATTGTAAATATAATTAAATGAAACCTTAAAAATATTAGTCTAACTCAATCTTATGGTCAAGGTATGAAGTTAATAACTTAATTATTCAGTATTTTACTAGCATTTGAAAACATTGAATTTATGATATTTTGTTATAATTATCATATAAAACACTTTTTTAGTGTTTATGAAATTTTATATGAAAGTGTAAATTTGATTCAATGAAACCTTCAAAATATTATTCTTACTCAATCATATGGTCAAGGTTTGAAGATAATAACTTAAGAATTCACTATGTTATAAGCATTTGAATACATTGAATTTAAATATTTCGTCAAAATTACTATGTAAAACACTTTTTTAGTGTTTATGAAATTTAATATGAAATTGTAAATATAATTTAATGAAACCTTAAAAATATTACTCTTTCCCAATCTTATGGTCAAGGTTTGAAGATAATAACTTAATTATTCAGTATTTTACTAGCATTTGAAAACATTGAATTTATGATATTTTGTTATAATTATCATATATAACACTTTTTTAGTGTTTATGAAATTTAATATGACATTGTAAATTTGATTCAATGAAACCTTCAAAATATTATTCTTACTCAATCTTATGTTCAAGGTTTGAAGATAATAACTTAATTATTCAGTATTTTACTAGCATTTGAAAACATTGAATTTATGATATTTTGTTATAATTATCATATAAAACACTTTTTTAGTATTTATGAAATTTTATTTGAAATTGTAAATATGATTCAATGAAACCTTCAAAATATTATTCTTACTCAATCTTATGGTCAAGGTTCGAAGATAATGACTTATGAATTCAGTATGTTATAAGCATTTGAAAACATTGAATTTATAATATTTCGTCAAAATAACTATTTATAGCAGTTATTTAGTGTTTATGAAATTGTAAATATAATAAGTAGATACTGTAAAAAAATTACATATTCTCAATCTAATGGTCAAGGGTTGAAGATAATAACTTAAGAATTCACTATGTTATAAGCATTTGAAAACATTGAATTTATAATATTTCGTCAAAATTACTATGTAAAATACTTTTTTAGTGTTTATGAAATTTAATATGAAATTGTAAATATAATTTA
This sequence comes from Rhopalosiphum nymphaeae, assembly GCA_036289425.1. Classification (NCBI taxonomy): domain Eukaryota; kingdom Metazoa; phylum Arthropoda; class Insecta; order Hemiptera; family Aphididae; genus Rhopalosiphum; species Rhopalosiphum nymphaeae. The sequence goes on along the minus strand of JAZAQC010000007.1, from coordinate 6,900,362 downwards.
ATGGAACCTTAAAAAAATTATTCTTTCTCAATCTGATGGTCAAGGATTGAAGATAATAACTTAATTATTCAGTATTTTACTAGCATTTGAAAACATGGAATTTATGATATTTTGTTATAATTATCATATAAAACACTTTTTCAGTGTTTATGAAATATTATATGAAAGTGTAAATATGATTCAATGAAACCTTCAAAATATTATTCTTACTCAATCTTATGGTCAAGGTTTGAAGATAATAACTTAAGAATTCACTATGTTATAAGCATTTGAAAACATTGAATTTATGATATTTTGTTATAATTATCATATATAACACTTTTTTAGTGTTTATGAAATATCATATTAATTTGTAAATATAATTTAATGAAACCATAAAAATATTACTCTTTCCCAATCTTATGGTCAAGGTTTGATGATAATAACTTAATTATTCAGTATTTTACTAGCATTTGAAAACATTGAATTTATGATATTTTGTTATAATTATCATATATAACACTTTTTTAGTGTTTATGAAATATCATATTAATTTGTAAATATAATTTAATGAAACCATAAAAATATTACTCTTTCCCAATCTTATGGTCAAGGATTGAAGATAATAACTTAATTATTCAGTATTTTACTAGCATTTGAAAACATTGAATTTATGATATTTTGTTATAATTATCATATAAAACACTTTTTTAGTGTTTATGAAATTTTATATGAAAGTGTAAATATGATTCAATGAAACCTTCAAAATATTATTCTTACTCAATGTTATGGTCAAGGTTCGAAGATAATGACTTATGAATTCAGTATGTTATAAGCATTTGAAAACATTGAATTTATAATATTTCGTCAAAATTACTATTTATAGCAGTTATTTAGTGTTTATGAAATTGTAAATATAATAAGTAGATACTGTAAAAAAATTACATATTCTCAATCTAATGGTCAAGGGTTGAAGATAATAACATAAGAATTCACTATGTTATAAGAATTTGAAAACATTGAATTTATGATATTTCGTCAAAATTACTATGTAAAACACTTTTTTAGTGTTTATGAAATTTAATATGAAATTGTAAATATAATTAAATGAAACCTTAAAAATATTAGTCTAACTCAATCTTATGGTCAAGGTATGAAGTTAATAACTTAATTATTCAGTATTTTACTAGCATTTGAAAACATTGAATTTATGATATTTTGTTATAATTATCATATAAAACACTTTTTTAGTGTTTATGAAATTTTATATGAAAGTGTAAATTTGATTCAATGAAACCTTCAAAATATTATTCTTACTCAATCATATGGTCAAGGTTTGAAGATAATAACTTAAGAATTCACTATGTTATAAGCATTTGAATACATTGAATTTAAATATTTCGTCAAAATTACTATGTAAAACACTTTTTTAGTGTTTATGAAATTTAATATGAAATTGTAAATATAATTTAATGAAACCTTAAAAGTATTACTCTTTGCCAATCTTATGGTCAAGGTTTGAAGATAATAACTTAATTATTCAGTATTTTACTAGCATTTGAAAACATTGAATTTATGATATTTTGTTATAATTATCATATATAATACTTTTTTAGTGTTTATGAAATTTTATATGACATTGTAAATTTGATTCAATGAAACCTTCAAAATATTATTCTTACTCAATCTTATGTTCAAGGTTTGAAGATAATAACTTAATTATTCAGTGTTTTACTAGCATTTGAAAACATTGAATTTATGATATTTTGTTATAATTATCATATAAAACACTTTTTTAGTATTTATGAAATTTTATTTGAAATTGTAAATATGATTCAATGAAACCTTCAAAATATTATTCTTACTCAATCTTATGGTCAAGGTTCGAAGATAATGACTTATGAATTCAGTATGTTATAAGCATTTGAAAACATTGAATTTATAATATTTCGTCAAAATTACTATGTAAAATACTTTTTTAGTGTTTATGAAATTTAATATGAAATTGTAAATATAATTTAATGGAACCCTAAAAAAATTATTCTTTCTCAATCTGATGGTCAAGTATTGAAGATAATAACTTAATTATTCAGTATTTTACTAGCATTTGAATACATTGAATTTATGATATTTTGTTATAATTATCATATAAAACACTTTTTTAGTGTTTATGAAATTTTATATGAAAGTGTAAATTTGATTCAATGAAACCTTCAAAATATTATTCTTACTCAATCATATGGTCAAGGTTTGAAGATAATAACTTAAGAATTCACTATGTTATAAGCATTTGAATACATTGAATTTAAATATTTCGTCAAAATTACTATGTAAAACACTTTTTTAGTGTTTATGAAATTTAATATGAAATTGTAAATATAATTTAATGAAACCTTAAAAATATTACTCTTTCCCAATCTTATGGTCAAGGTTTGAAGATAATAACTTAATTATTCAGTATTTTACTAGCATTTGAAAACATTGAATTTATGATATTTCGTCAAAATTACTATGTAAAATACTTTTTTAGTGTTTATGAAATTTAATATGAAATTGTAAATATAATTTAATGGAACCTTAAAAAAATTATTCTTTCTCAATCTGATGGTCAAGTATTGAAGATAATAACTTAATTATTCAGTATTTTACTAGCATTTGAAAACATGGAATTTATGATATTTTGTTATAATTATCATATAAAACACTTTTTCAGTGTTTATGAAATATTATATGAAAGTGTAAATATGATTCAATGAAACCTTCAAAATATTATTCTTACTCAATCTTATGGTCAAGGTTTGAAGATAATAACTTAAGAATTCACTATGTTATAAGCATTTGAAAACATTGAATTTATGATATTTCGTCAAAATTACTATGTAAATCACTTTTTTAGTGTTTATGAAATTTAATATGAAATTGTAAATATAATTTAATGAAACCTTAAAAATATTACTCTTTCCCAAACTTATGGTCAAGGTTTGAAGATAATAACTTAATTATTCAGTATTTTACTAGCATTTGAAAACATTGAATTTATGATATTTTGTTATAATTATCATATAAAACACTTTTTTAGTGTTTATGAAATTTTATATGAAAGTGTAAATATGATTCAATGAAACCTTCAAAATATTATTCTTACTCAATGTTATGGTCAAGGTTCGAAGATAATGACTTATGAATTCAGTATGTTATAAGCATTTGAAAACATTGAATTTATGATATTTTGTTATAATTATCATATAAAACACTTTTTTAGTATTTATGAAATTTTATTTGAAATTGTAAATATAATTTAATGGAACCTTAAAAAAATTATTCTTTCTCAATCTGATGGTCAAGGATTGAAGATAATAACTTAATTATTCAGTATTTTACTAGCATTTGAATACATTGAATTTATGATATTTTGTTATAATTATCATATAAAACACTTTTTTAGTGTTTATGAAATTTTATATGAAAGTGTAAATTTGATTCAATGAAACCTTCAAAATATTATTCTTACTCAATCATATGGTCAAGGTTTGAAGATAATAACTTAAGAATTCACTATGTTATAAGCATTTGAATACATTGAATTTAAATATTTCGTCAAAATTACTATGTAAAACACTTTTTTAGTGTTTATGAAATTTAATATGAAATTGTAAATATAATTTAATGAAACCTTAAAAATATTACTCTTTCCCAATCTTATGGTCAAGGTTTGAAGATAATAACTTAATTATTCAGTATTTTACTAGCATTTGAAAACATTGAATTTATGATATTTCGTCAAAATTACTATGTAAAATACTTTTTTAGTGTTTATGAAATTTAATATGAAATTGTAAATATAATTTAATGGAACCTTAAAAAAATTATTCTTTCTCAATCTGATGGTCAAGGATTGAAGATAATAACTTAATTATTCAGTATTTTACTAGCATTTGAAAACATGGAATTTATGATATTTTGTTATAATTATCATATAAAACACTTTTTCAGTGTTTATGAAATATTATATGAAAGTGTAAATATGATTCAATGAAACCTTCAAAATATTATTCTTACTCAATCTTATGGTCAAGGTTTGAAGATAATAACTTAAGAATTCACTATGTTATAAGCATTTGAAAACATTGAATTTATGATATTTCGTCAAAATTACTATGTAAATCACTTTTTTAGTGTTTATGAAATTTAATATGAAATTGTAAATATAATTTAATGAAACCTTAAAAATATTACTCTTTCCCAAACTTATGGTCAAGGTTTGAAGATAATAACTTAATTATTCAGTATTTTACTAGCATTTGAAAACATTGAATTTATGATATTTTGTTATAATTATCATATAAAACACTTTTTTAGTGTTTATGAAATTTTATATGAAAGTGTAAATATGATTCAATGAAACCTTCAAAATATTATTCTTACTCAATCTTATGGTCAAGGTTTGAAGATAATAACTTAAGAATTCACTATGTTATAAGCATTTGAAAACTTTGAATTTTTGATTATTCGTCAAAATTACTATGTAAAAAATTTTTTTAGTGTACATGAAATTTTTTATGAAATTGTAAATAAAATTCAATGAAACCTTCAAAATATTACTCTTTCCCAATCTTATGGTCAAGGTTTGATGATAATAACTTAATTATTCAGTATTTTACTAGCATTTGAAAACATTGAATTTATGATATTTTGTTATAATTATCATATATAACACTTTTTTAGTGTTTATGAAATATCATATTAATTTGTAAATATAATTTAATGAAACCATAAAAATATTACTCTTTCCCAATCTTATGGTCAAGGATTGAAGATAATAACTTAATTATTCAGTATTTTACTAGCATTTGAAAACATTGAATTTATGATATTTTGTTATAATTATCATATAAAACACTTTTTTAGTGTTTATGAAATTTTATATGAAAGTGTAAATATGATTCAATGAAACCTTCAAAATATTATTCTTACTCAATGTTATGGTCAAGGTTCGAAGATAATGACTTATGAATTCAGTATGTTATAAGCATTTGAAAACATTGAATTTATAATATTTCGTCAAAATTACTATTTATAGCAGTTATTTAGTGTTTATGAAATTGTAAATATAATAAGTAGATACTGTAAAAAAATTACATATTCTCAATCTAATGGTCAAGGGTTGAAGATAATAACTTAAGAATTCACTATGTTATAAGCATTTGAAAACATTGAATTTATGATTATTCGTCAAAATTACTATGTAAAAAATTTTTTTAGTGTACATGAAATTTTTTATGAAATTGTAAATATAATTCAATGAAACCTTCAAAATATTACTCTTTCCCAATCTTATGGTCTAGGTTTGAAGATAATAACTTAAGAATTCACTATGTTATAAGCATTTGAAAACATTGAATTTATGATATTTTGTCAAAATTACTATGTAAAACACTTTTTTAGTGTTTATGAAATTTAATATGAAATTGTAAATATAATTAAATGAAACCTTAAAAATATTATTCTTTCTCAATCTTATGGTCAAAGTATGAAGATAATAACTTAATTATTCAGTATTTTACTAGCATTTGAAAACATTGAATTTATGATATTTCGTCAAAATTACTATGTAAAACACTTTTTTAGTGTTTATGAAATTTAATATGAAATTGTAAATATAATTAAATGAAACCTTAAAAATATTAGTCTAACTCAATCTTATGGTCAAGGTATGAAGATAATAACTTAATTATTCAGTATTTTACTAGCATTTGAAAACATTGAATTTATGATATTTTGTTATAATTATCATATAAAACACTTTTTTAGTATTTATGAAATTTTATTTGAAATTGTAAATATAATTTAATGGAACCTTAAAAAAATTATTCTTTCTCAATCTGATGGTCAAGGATTGAAGATAATAACTTAATTATTCAGTATTTTACTAGCATTTGAATACATTGAATTTATGATATTTTGTTATAATTATCATATAAAACACTTTTTTAGTGTTTATGAAATTTTATATGAAAGTGTAAATTTGATTCAATGAAACCTTCAAAATATTATTCTTACTCAATCATATGGTCAAGGTTTGAAGATAATAACTTAAGAATTCACTATGTTATAAGCATTTGAATACATTGAATTTAAATATTTCGTCAAAATTACTATGTAAAACACTTTTTTAGTGTTTATGAAATTTAATATGAAATTGTAAATATAATTTAATGAAACCTTAAAAATATTACTCTTTCCCAATCTTATGGTCAAGGTTTGAAGATAATAACTTAATTATTCAGTATTTTACTAGCATTTGAAAACATTGAATTTATGATATTTCGTCAAAATTACTATGTAAAATACTTTTTTAGTGTTTATGAAATTTAATATGAAATTGTAAATATAATTTAATGGAACCTTAAAAAAATTATTCTTTCTCAATCTGATGGTCAAGGATTGAAGATAATAACTTAATTATTCAGTATTTTACTAGCATTTGAAAACATGGAATTTATGATATTTTGTTATAATTATCATATAAAACACTTTTTCAGTGTTTATGAAATATTATATGAAAGTGTAAATATGATTCAATGAAACCTTCAAAATATTATTCTTACTCAATCTTATGGTCAAGGTTTGAAGATAATAACTTAAGAATTCACTATGTTATAAGCATTTGAAAACATTGAATTTATGATATTTCGTCAAAATTACTATGTAAATCACTTTTTTAGTGTTTATGAAATTTAATATGAAATTGTAAATATAATTTAATGAAACCTTAAAAATATTACTCTTTCCCAAACTTATGGTCAAGGTTTGAAGATAATAACTTAATTATTCAGTATTTTACTAGCATTTGAAAACATTGAATTTATGATATTTTGTTATAATTATCATATAAAACACTTTTTTAGTGTTTATGAAATTTTATATGAAAGTGTAAATATGATTCAATGAAACCTTCAAAATATTATTCTTACTCAATCTTATGGTCAAGGTTTGAAGATAATAACTTAAGAATTCACTATGTTATAAGCATTTGAAAACTTTGAATTTTTGATTATTCGTCAAAATTACTATGTAAAAAATTTTTTTAGTGTACATGAAATTTTTTATGAAATTGTAAATAAAATTCAATGAAACCTTCAAAATATTACTCTTTCCCAATCTTATGGTCAAGGTTTGATGATAATAACTTAATTATTCAGTATTTTACTAGCATTTGAAAACATTGAATTTATGATATTTTGTTATAATTATCATATATAACACTTTTTTAGTGTTTATGAAATATCATATTAATTTGTAAATATAATTTAATGAAACCATAAAAATATTACTCTTTCCCAATCTTATGGTCAAGGATTGAAGATAATAACTTAATTATTCAGTATTTTACTAGCATTTGAAAACATTGAATTTATGATATTTTGTTATAATTATCATATAAAACACTTTTTTAGTGTTTATGAAATTTTATATGAAAGTGTAAATATGATTCAATGAAACCTTCAAAATATTATTCTTACTCAATGTTATGGTCAAGGTTCGAAGATAATGACTTATGAATTCAGTATGTTATAAGCATTTGAAAACATTGAATTTATAATATTTCGTCAAAATTACTATTTATAGCAGTTATTTAGTGTTTATGAAATTGTAAATATAATAAGTAGATACTGTAAAAAAATTACATATTCTCAATCTAATGGTCAAGGGTTGAAGATAATAACTTAAGAATTCACTATGTTATAAGCATTTGAAAACATTGAATTTATGATTATTCGTCAAAATTACTATGTAAAAAATTTTTTTAGTGTACATGAAATTTTTTATGAAATTGTAAATATAATTCAATGAAACCTTCAAAATATTACTCTTTCCCAATCTTATGGTCTAGGTTTGAAGATAATAACTTAAGAATTCACTATGTTATAAGCATTTGAAAACATTGAATTTATGATATTTCGTCAAAATTACTATGTAAAACACTTTTTTAGTGTTTATGAAATTTAATATGAAATTGTAAATATAATTAAATGAAACCTTAAAAATATTAGTCTAACTCAATCTTATGGTCAAGGTATGAAGATAATAACTTAATTATTCAGTATTTTACTAGCATTTGAAAACATTGAATTTATGATATTTTGTTATAATTATCATATAAAACACTTTTTTAGTGTTTATGAAATTTTATATGAAAGTGTAAATATAATTTAATGGAACCTTAAAAAAATTATTCTTTCTCAATCTGATGGTCAAGGATTGAAGATAATAACTTAATTATTCAGTATTTTACTAGCATTTGAATACATTGAATTTATGATATTTTGTTATAATTATCATATAAAACACTTTTTTAGTGTTTATGAAATTTTATATGAAAGTGTAAATTTGATTCAATGAAACCTTCAAAATATTATTCTTACTCAATCATATGGTCAAGGTTTGAAGATAATAACTTAAGAATTCACTATGTTATAAGCATTTGAATACATTGAATTTAAATATTTCGTCAAAATTACTATGTAAAACACTTTTTTAGTGTTTATGAAATTTAATATGAAATTGTAAATATAATTTAATGAAACCTTAAAAATATTACTCTTTCCCAATCTTATGGTCAAGGTTTGAAGATAATAACTTAATTATTCAGTATTTTACTAGCATTTGAAAACATTGAATTTATGATATTTCGTCAAAATTACTATGTAAAATACTTTTTTAGTGTTTATGAAATTTAATATGAAATTGTAAATATAATTTAATGGAACCTTAAAAAAATTATTCTTTCTCAATCTGATGGTCAAGGATTGAAGATAATAACTTAATTATTCAGTATTTTACTAGCATTTGAAAACATGGAATTTATGATATTTTGTTATAATTATCATATAAAACACTTTTTCAGTGTTTATGAAATATTATATGAAAGTGTAAATATGATTCAATGAAACCTTCAAAATATTATTCTTACTCAATCTTATGGTCAAGGTTTGAAGATAATAACTTAAGAATTCACTATGTTATAAGCATTTGAAAACATTGAATTTATGATATTTCGTCAAAATTACTATGTAAATCACTTTTTTAGTGTTTATGAAATTTAATATGAAATTGTAAATATAATTTAATGAAACCTTAAAAATATTACTCTTTCCCAAACTTATGGTCAAGGTTTGATGATAATAACTTAATTATTCAGTATTTTACTAGCATTTGAAAACATTGAATTTATGATATTTTGTTATAATTATCATATATAACACTTTTTTAGTGTTTATGAAATATCATATTAATTTGTAAATATAATTTAATGAAACCATAAAAATATTACTCTTTCCCAATGTTATGGTCAAGGATTGAAGATAATAACTTAATTATTCAGTATTTTACTAGCATTTGAAAACATTGAATTTATGATATTTTGTTATAATTATCATATAAAACACTTTTTTAGTGTTTATGAAATTTTATATGAAAGTGTAAATATGATTCAATGAAACCTTCAAAATATTATTCTTACTCAATGTTATGGTCAAGGTTCGAAGATAATGACTTATGAATTCAGTATGTTATAAGCATTTGAAAACATTGAATTTATAATATTTCGTCAAAATTACTATTTATAGCAGTTATTTAGTGTTTATGAAATTGTAAATATAATAAGTAGATACTGTAAAAAAATTACATATTCTCAATCTAATGGTCAAGGGTTGAAGATAATAACTTAAGAATTCACTATGTTATAAGCATTTGAAAACATTGAATTTATGATTATTCGTCAAAATTACTATGTAAAAAATTTTTTTAGTGTACATGAAATTTTTTATGAAATTGTAAATATAATTCAATGAAACCTTCAAAATATTACTCTTTCCCAATCTTATGGTCTAGGTTTGAAGATAATAACTTAAGAATTCACTATGTTATAAGCATTTGAAAACATTGAATTTATGATATTTCGTCAAAATTACTATGTAAAAATCTTTTTTAGTGTTTATGAAATTTAATATGAAATTCTAAATATAATTAAATGAAACCTTAAAAATATTAGTCTAACTCAATCTTATGGTCAAGGTATGAAGATAATAACTTAATTATTCAGTATTTTACTAGCATTTGAAAACATTGAATTTATGATATTTTGTTATAATTATCATATAAAACACTTTTTTAGTATTTATGAAATTTTATTTGAAATTGTAAATATAATTTAATGGAACCTTAAAAAAATTATTCTTTCTCAATCTGATGGTCAAGGATTGAAGATAATAACTTAATTATTCAGTATTTTACTAGCATTTGAATACATTGAATTTATGATATTTTGTTATAATTATCATATAAAACACTTTTTTAGTGTTTATGAAATTTTATATGAAAGTGTAAATTTGATTCAATGAAACCTTCAAAATATTATTCTTACTCAATCATATGGTCAAGCTTTGAAGATAATAACTTAAGAATTCACTATGTTATAAGCATTTGAAAACATTGAATTTAAATATTTCGTCAAAATTACTATGTAAAACACTTTTTTAGTGTTTATGAAATTTAATATGAAATTGTAAATATAATTTAATGAAACCTTAAATATATTACTCTTTCCCATTCTTATGGTCAAGGTTTGAAGATAATAACTTAATTATTCAGTATTTTACTAGCATTTGAAAACATTGAATTTATGATATTTTGTTATAATTATCATATATAACACTTTTTTAGTGTTTATGAAATTTAATATGACATTGTAAATTTGATTCAATGAAACCATCAAAATATTATTCTTACTCAATCTTATGTTCAAGGTTTGAAGATAATAACTTAATTATTCAGTATTTTACTAGCATTTGAAAACATTGAATTTATGATATTTTGTTATAATTATCATATAAAACACTTTTTTAGTATTTATGAAATTTTATTTGAAATTGTAAATATGATTCAATGAAACCATCAAAATATTATTCTTACTCAATCTTATGTTCAAGGTTTGAAGATAATAACTTAATTATTCAGTATTTTACTAGCATTTGAAAACATTGAATTTATGATATTTCGTCAAAATTACTATGTAAAATACTTTTTTAGTGTTTATGAAATTTAATATGAAATTGTAAATATAATTTAATGGAACCTTAAAAAAATTATTCTTTCTCAATCTGATGGTCAAGGATTGAAGATAATAACTTAATTATTCAGTATTTTACTAGCATTTGAAAACATGGAATTTATGATATTTTGTTATAATTATCATATAAAACACTTTTTCAGTGTTTATGAAATATTATATGAAAGTGTAAATATGATTCAATGAAACCTTCAAAATATTATTCTTACTCAATCTTATGGTCAAGGTTTGAAGATAATAACTTAAGAATTCACTATGTTATAAGCATTTGAAAACATTGAATTTATGATATTTCGTCAAAATTACTATGTAAATCACTTTTTTAGTGTTTATGAAATTTAATATGAAATTGTAAATATAATTTAATGAAACCTTAAAAATATTACTCTTTCCCAAACTTATGGTCAAGGTTTGAAGATAATAACTTAATTATTCAGTATTTTACTAGCATTTGAAAACATTGAATTTATGATATTTTGTTATAATTATCATATAAAACACTTTTTTAGTGTTTATGAAATTTTATATGAAAGAGTAAATATGATTGAATGAAACCTTCAAAATATTATTCTTACTCAATCTTATGGTCAAGGTTTGAAGATAATAACTTAAGAATTCACTATGTTATAAGCATTTGAAAACTTTGAATTTTTGATTATTCGTCAAAATTACTATGTAAAAAATTTTTTTAGTGTACATGAAATTTTTTATGAAATTGTAAATAAAATTCAATGAAACCTTCAAAATATTACTCTTTCCCAATCTTATGGTCAAGGTTTGATGATAATAACTTAATTATTCAGTATTTTACTAGCATTTGAAAACATTGAATTTATGATATTTTGTTATAATTATCATATATAACACTTTTTTAGTGTTTATGAAATATCATATTAATTTGTAAATATAATTTAATGAAACCATAAAAATATTACTCATTCCCAATCTTATGGTCAAGGATTGAAGATAATAACTTAATTATTCAGTATTTTACTAGCATTTGAAAACATTGAATTTATGATATTTTGTTATAATTATCATATAAAACACTTTTTTAGTGTTTATGAAATTTTATATGAAAGTGTAAATATGATTCAATGAAACCTTCAAAATATTATTCTTACTCAATGTTATGGTCAAGGTTCGAAGATAATGACTTATGAATTCAGTATGTTATAAGCATTTGAAAACATTGAATTTATAATATTTCGTCAAAATTACTATTTATAGCAGTTATTTAGTGTTTATGAAATTGTAAATATAATAAGTAGATACTGTAAAAAAATTACATATTCTCAATCTAATGGTCAAGGGTTGAAGATAATAACTTAAGAATTCACTATGTTATAAGCATTTGAAAACATTGAATTTATGATTATTCGTCAAAATTACTATGTAAAAAATTTTTTTAGTGTACATGAAATTTTTTATGAAATTGTAAATATAATTCAATGAAACCTTCAAAATATTACTCTTTCCCAATCTTATGGTCTAGGTTTGAAGATAATAACTTAAGAATTCACTATGTTATAAGCATTTGAAAACATTGAATTTATGATATTTCGTCAAAATTACTATGTAAAAATCTTTTTTAGTGTTTATGAAATTTAATATGAAATTGTAAATATAATTAAATGAAACCTTAAAAATATTAGTCTAACTCAATCTTATGGTCAAGGTATGAAGATAATAACTTAATTATTCAGTATTTTACTAGCATTTGAAAACATTGAATTTATGATATTTTGTTATAATTATCATATAAAACACTTTTTTAGTATTTATGAAATTTTATTTGAAATTGTAAATATAATTTAATGGAACCTTAAAAAAATTATTCTTTCTCAATCTGATGGTCAAGGATTGAAGATAATAACTTAATTATTCAGTATTTTACTAGCATTTGAATACATTGAATTTATGATATTTTGTTATAATTATCATATAAAACACTTTTTTAGTGTTTATGAAATTTTATATGAAAGTGTAAATATGATTCAATGAAACCTTCAAAATATTATTCTTACTCAATCTTATGGTCAAGGTTTGAAGATAATAACTTAAGAATTCACTATGTTATAAGCATTTGAAAACATTGAATTTATAATATTTCGTCAAAATTACTATGTAAAATACTTTTTTAGTGTTTATGAAATTTAATATGAAATTGTAAATATAATTTAATGGAACCTTAAAAAAATTATTCTTTCTCAATCTGATGGTCAAGTATTGAAGATAATAACTTAATTATTCAGTATTTTACTAGCATTTGAAAACATGGAATTTATGATATTTTGTTATAATTATCATATAAAACACTTTTTCAGTGATTATGAAATATTATATGAAAGTGTAAATATGATTCAATGAAACCTTCAAAATATTATTCTTACTCAATCTTATGGTCAAGGTTTGAAGATAATAACTTAAGAATTCACTATGTTATAAGCATTTGAAAACATTGAATTTATGATATTTCGTCAAAATTACTATGTAAATCACTTTTTTAGTGTTTATGAAATTTAATATGAAATTGTAAATATAATTTAATGAAACCTTAAAAATATTACTCTTTCCCAAACTTATGGTCAAGGTTTGAAGATAATAACTTAATTATTCAGTATTTTACTAGCATTTGAAAACATTGAATTTATGATATTTTGTTATAATTATCATATAAAACACTTTTTTAGTGTTTATGAAATTTTATATGAAAGTGTAAATATGATTCAATGAAACCTTCAAAATATTATTCTTACTCAATGTTATGGTCAAGGTTCGAAGATAATGACTTATGAATTCAGTATGTTATAAGCATTTGAAAACATTGAATTTATAATATTTCGTCAAAATTACTATTTATAGCAGTTATTTAGTGTTTATGAAATTGTAAATATAATAAGTAGATACTGTAAAAAAATTACATATTCTCAATCTAATGGTCAAGGGTTGAAGATAATAACTTAAGAATTCACTATGTTATAAGCATTTGAAAACATTGAATTTATAATATTTCGTCAAAATTACTATGTAAAATACTTTTTTAGTGTTTATGAAATTTAATATGAAATTGTAAATATAATTTAATGGAACCTTAAAAAAATTATTCTTTTTCAATCTGATGGTCAAGGATAAAGATAATAACTTAATTATTCAGTATTTTACTAGCATTTGAAAACATGGAATTTATGATATTTTGTTATAATTATCATATAAAACACTTTTTCAGTGTTTATGAAATTTTATATGAAAGTGTAAATATGATTCAATGAAACCTTCAAAATATTATTCTTACTCAATCTTATGGTCAAGGTTTGAAGATATTAACTTAAGAATTCACTATGTTATAAGCATTTGAAAACATTGAATTTATGATATTTCGTCAAAATTACTATGTAAATCACTTTTTTAGTGTTTATGAAATTTAATATGAAATTGTAAATATAATTTAATGAAACCTTAAAAATATTACTCTTTCCCAAACTTATGGTCAAGGTTTGAAGATAATAACTTAATTATTCAGTATTTTACTAGCATTTGAAAACATTGAATTTATGATATTTTGTTATAATTATCATATAAAACACTTTTTTAGTGTTTATGAAATTTTATATGAAAGTGTAAATATGATTCAATGAAACCTTCAAAATATTATTCTTACTCAATCTTATGGTCAAGGTTTGAAGATAATAACTTAAGAATTCACTATGTTATAAGCATTTGAAAACATTGAATTTATAATATTTCGTCAAAATTACTATGTAAAATACTTTTTTAGTGTTTATGAAATTTAATATGAAATTGTAAATATAATTTAATGGAACCTTAAAAAAATTATTCTTTCTCAATCTGATGGTCAAGTATTGAAGATAATAACTTAATTATTCAGTATTTTACTAGCATTTGAAAACATGGAATTTATGATATTTTGTTATAATTATCATATAAAACACTTTTTCAGTGTTTATGAAATATTATATGAAAGTGTAAATATGATTCAATGAAACCTTCAAAATATTATTCTTACTCAATCTTATGGTCAAGGTTTGAAGATAATAACTTAAGAATTCACTATGTTATAAGCATTTGAAAACATTGAATTTATGATATTTCGTCAAAATTACTATTTATAGCAGTTATTTAGTGTTTATGAAATTGTAAATATAATAAGTAGATACTGTAAAAAAATTACATATTCTCAATCTAATGGTCAAGGGTTGAAGATAATAACTTAAGAATTCACTATGTTATAAGCATTTGAAAACATTGAATTTATAATATTTCGTCAAAATTACTATGTAAAATACTTTTTTAGTGTTTATGAAATTTAATATGAAATTGTAAATATAATTTAATGGAACCTTAAAAAAATTATTCTTTCTCAATCTGATGGTCAAGGATTGAAGATAATAACTTAATTATTCAGTATTTTACTAGCATTTGAAAACATTGAATTTATGATATTTTGTTATAATTATCATATAAAACACTTTTTTAGTATTTATGAAATTTTATTTGAAATTGTAAATATGATTCAATGAAACCTTAAAAATATTATTCTTTCTCAATCTTATGGTCAAAGTATGAAGATAATAACTTAATTATTCAGTATTTTACTAGCATTTGAAAACATTGAATTTATGATATTTCGTCAAAATTACTATGTAAAACACTTTTTTAGTGTTTATGAAATTTAATATGAAATTGTAAATATAATTAAATGAAACCTTAAAAATATTAGTCTAACTCAATCTTATGGTCAAGGTATGAAGATAATAACTTAATTATTCAGTATTTTACTAGCATTTGAAAACATTGAATTTATGATATTTTGTTATAATTATCATATAAAACACTTTTTTAGTGTTTATGAAATTTTATATGAAAGTGTAAATATAATTTAATGGAACCTTAAAAAAATTATTCTTTCTCAATCTGATGGTCAAGGATTGAAGATAATAACTTAATTATTCAGTATTTTACTAGCATTTGAAAACATTGAATTTATGATATTTCGTCAAAATTACTATGTAAAACACTTTTTTAGTGTTTATGAAATTTAATATGAAATTGTAAATATAATTTAATGAAACCTTAAAAATTTTACTCTTTCCCAAACTTATGGTCAATGTTTGAAGATAATAACTTAATTATTCAGTATTTTACTAGCATTTGAAAACATTGAATTTATGATATTTTGTTATAAATATCATATAAAACACTTTTTTAGTGTTTATGAAATTTAATATCAAATTGTAAATATAATTAAATGAAACCTTCAAAATATTATTCTTACTCAATGTTATGGTCAAGGTTTGAAGATAATAACTTAAGAATTCACTATGTTATAAGCATTTGAAAACATTGAATTTATTATATTTCGTCAAAATTTCCATGTATAAAATTTTTTTAGTGTTTATGAAATTTTTTATGAAATTGTAAATATAATTTAATGAAACCTTAAAAATAATACTCTTTCTCAATCTGATGGTCAAGGATTGAAGACAATAACTTAAGAATTCAGTATGTTATAAGCATTTGAAAACATTGAATTTATGATATTTCGTCAAAATTTCCATGTAAAAAATTTTTTTAGTGTTTATGAAATTTAATATTAATTTGTAAATATAATTTAATGAAACCTTAAAAATATTACTCTTTCCCAATCTTATGGTCAAGGTTTGAAGATAATGACTTATGAATTCAGTATGTTAAAAGCATTTGAAAACATTGAATTTATGATATTTCGTCAAAAATACTATGTTAAACACTTTTTTAGTGTCTATTAAATTTAATATGAAATTGTAAATATAATTTAATGAAACCTTAAAAATATTATTCTAACTCAATCTTATGGTCAAGGTTTGATGATAATAACTTAATTATTCAGTATTTTACTAGCATTTGAAAAAAATGAATTCATGATATTTTGTTAAAATTAACATGTAAAACAGTTTTTTAGTGTTTATGAAATTTTATATAAAGTGGTATATATAATTTTTAGAAACCTTAATAATAGTTCTTTTTCTTAATCTATCGGTCAAGGTATGAAGAGATTAGTTTAATATATTAGTGTTTTATAATCTCTTATAGATATGAATTATTAATGTTCGTCAAAAGTGCGATATAAAAGATTGTATTTTAGTGTTTTTTAAGTCTGATATTATACATTAACAAATTGAGATGAAATCTATTGTGAGAAGATAATTGTTCCGTTGACACTTAAAATTGTACTTATGGGAAATAAAGTTATTTATTTAGATTTTATTCATCCCTGATGTTGATAAGCTAATCATGATTAAATTATTTGTGATCATTTTTAATGAAAATGTCCGAGACGATGGTCAATGAAAAATATGTTTGTCTATTTGCCGGTGTTGTTTTTTAAACCTTTAAAGTTTACGAAATAAAACGTATACTGATGATTTTGCATCCTACAAAGTAATATCCGTTTCCTAGTTGGCGGGTATATTAAAACTAATTACAGGTCATGGGCAACTTAAACTTAAATATCAATGTGTTGTCTGTTTCAAATGGTTCAAAAATATTATATTTATAGCCTGATTTCTGATCTAGCAACTAAAAATAAACAATTCAGTAAACAATATCGTTTCGCAATTTACAGAAATTTCTAATTTTAATTAAATAAATAAAATGAGTGTTAATTTATCGCATTATCTGCAAGTGAGTGTATTTATTTTATATGATGTATATACGAAATGACAACCTATGACTCGTAGACGGCTAGTGAATAGTGAATATACTTAAATACACTGGTTGTTAATCAGTGAAATCTGAACGAGAAAAATAAAATAATAAGCTCATATCAGAGCAATAGAATCATATTCGCGGTAGGTATACGTTGAAAACATTTAATTAGGAATGAGATACGGTTACATTTTCTTACCGAAACGACAACTATTCAAAATATATTAATAATCCGTTGTCAAATGGCAGTCGACTGTTTATCATTATTGCACACGGTTACATTAATGAACTTGAAAAATGGAAACTAGACAACACACTGACATGTACAAAAAGATTTCTTAAAATTAACTTATTATTAGCTACTGATTAAATCCCAACGCGACGACGAGAACACTTTGTATGATGTTGATATTGGACAATTCACAGCTGCAATTCTGAGGCATAGATGACATCAGTCGTGATAATGACAGGACACATGCCAACCATCGCCGGTCCCACTATAGACAGCATATCCAATATAGTAGGTAAATAGTGTATCGGTGCCGGATCATTCCTGAAAAAACACGCAGACAACAGTTGTTCTTTCGACATTAATTTTTCCTAATGCGATCGGCATTCTTATAGGACATTTAACTTACTCTGGTGAATAATAAAATTTGATTTTCGTAACCATAAATGTTTGGCCATCTACCCGATACGAGTACCAAACTACTAACCATCAACATATTCCATGTGTAATTCTCAATATGAAATTACTTTTAAGTTTGTGTGTTTTTTAAACGTTCTAGTCGTGGTAATCGCACCACTCTGACAAACTTATCACCACTAATCGACGGCGACACATGCGACTGATCATCGGGCAGTTCGGCCCCCGAGATAACAACCAGACTTTTCAGCTAGAAATTCTCATGAAAGAAACCCATAAACCGTGGCAGAACGATAAAGCAGATCTACCAACATTGAAATATAAAATTTTCTAATTTCTTTCACAAACTTATGTATTTTCTAATTCAAATATTATCGTATAATCGTACGTTTAAAAATATTTCGTTTATGAGCTGTTTTCCGGGAAATCGTGGGAGATAGGACGAAAGTCGCCAGACATGACATAGAATTGATCCCCCTAACTAGCTACATGAGTTGCATGCATTTGATTTTTCGAAAAACTGTTATTGGGGATTTTTAAACCGTCGTACTTGGGTCTTAATTGGACTCCCGCGCACAATTGCAGCTGCAACAGTGTGCATGTCCTGATTCTGTAAATGATGGACATATTTAATGACAGATAATAGAATGATTAATTTCTAAAAGTCACAATTCCACACGAAGGTTAACATTTATTAAAAAATTAATTACTAATAAATTTAATCCTAACCCAATTTTAAAGAATAATTTTTATTTTAACACTATCTAACGATGAGTTTAGTCATAAATATTAAAATTATGTGATATTTCTGTACTTAAAAATTATATCAATAAAAAATATTCGATAAATCCCAAAAGGATCATAATACCAACATATAATGATATAATAGAAAACATTAAAGCTACTCACAACAATAAAAACCTGAATGTCCAAAAATAATATATTTTTGAGGCCATTGGTAATTCTGTGTAATGACTAACCATTGATGCAACTAGGTCTAAAATATTAGCAGCTGCACAAATAAATACCTAATTCAATGTATTTACTTTCACGGTTTCCAAAAAACTAGGAGGATTGTTTTGGTTATTTTAATTTTCAATAGTGATAACTGTACGAGTAGGACTAGATACTGTTTTTGGTATATTAAAAATACTGAATATATATTTTTTGTACATTTTTAATCATCAATTTTATATTTATACAATTTACTTTGAATAATTCTACATGTCACATTGTATTGCTTAAATTATTATTGATTCTTAAATAATCATAAACATTTGTGGGGAATAAAATACATTTTGAGGGCGCGATGCCTCCCTAAGACTCCTCCTAGTTGTGTAAATGTGTGTAACAAATTATTCGTAATTATATTTTATATTTCTAATAAGTATTGACAAAAGATGTGTGGATTGTTCAACAACACTTATTTGTAATATTTTTTGTTAAAATGCAGTTTTAAAAAAATACATAATTATTAAAATCAGTTGTAAATCATATTAAAATATATATATATATTTTATAATTTACATATGTTTGTCATTAAATACAAGAAAAAAAAACATTCAAGTATACATTAAAGAGTCAAATTATATTTGTCAAGATATATGAATTGAAAAATACATTGTTGAGTAGAAGAGATATAACATGTTTTACTAAATATGAATGCCTTCCTAAAATGTATCAATTTAATGCAAATATACAGTACTTATTATAGTACTCATAGTTAATGATGAAACACAATACGAAATTAAGAAAAATTACGCTTTTGAAAAGGTATTTAAGGTATTGTAATTTGTACACGTAATAAGTAATGTAGTTGTTTTATTTACATCGAATATTACATGATTTTGACGTTTGCCAATTTATTTCTCACAAATTGTACCAAGTCGTAATTTTTGTTGCTATTGGTAATAAAAAATTAGAAGGTTCGGCATTATTATATCGTTTAAGGCAATGTTAAACTTTGAAAACTGAAAAATATAATTATTTACTTCGAAACCAGATTCATTAAAGAAACTGTCTTAAGCAATGTTGAATATGCAGACATGAGGTACGTAAATAAAATAAATATTTAAAAATGTCATATATATTGCATAACATAACTATTCTAAAACTTTGCATACTACTACTCGTTATTTTAACACATGATATAAAATGTGTTGTTATTATGATATTCATTTATAGATTTTGAGAATCAACTTGAAATACAAACTTTGTTAATATTGGTCGTATCGTCTCAAAATCCTCCGAGGTTAAACGCAGTGACTTCTTGAGATCAAATATCTGTACTCAATAATGTTGAATTTAAATTTTAAGAATGATGAATTGGTAAAACAAAATTACCCGTCAATTTTTTTATTGAAAACTTCACGTTTGAAGCACCAATTATAGTTTATATACTCTAAAATTATGAGTTAAAAATGTTTTGAAAATTGGAAAATCATATAGTCAAGCAAATGCATCAATCGTTGAGTATTTAATCTGGATGGGGACAATATTAAAGGATTAAGTAATACGGACGGATTTTTGGAAAACGAAATGTTAAAAATTAAAAAAATTGATTATTGGGACAAAACATCGTAAAAAAATATCAAAATTTTGACAGTTAAGTAATTATACACGAGTAGACAGTTTTTAAATACACAATGATTTGAGAGAAAAACAGGAAATCCAGAAAATATTAGTATATGAATTTTTGGAATTTGTCAAAATTCAAACAATATAATTGTTAGAAACGGTAAAAATAGTACGTTTTGCAAATCAAATCTAATAGTCAAGGTTTAAATATATTATTCTAACTCAATCTTATGGTCAAGGTATGAAGATAATAACTTAAGAATTCACTATGTTATAAGCATTTGAAAACATTGAATTTATGATATTTCGTCAAAATTACTATGTAAAACACTTTTTTAGTGTTTATGAAATTTAATATGAAATTGTAAATATAATTAAATGAAACCTTAAAAATATTAGTCTAACTCAATCTTATGGTCAAGGTATGAAGATAATAACTTAATTATTCAGTATTTTACTAGCATTTGAAAACATTGAATTTATGATATTTTGTTATAATTATCATATAAAACACTTTTTTAGTGTTTATGAAATTTTATATGAAAGTGTAAATATGATTCAATGAAACCTTCAAAATAATATTCTTACTCAATCCTATGGTCAAGGTTTGAAGATAATAACTTAAGAATTCACTATGTTATAAGCATTTGAAAACATTGAATTTATAATATTTCGTCAAAATTACTATGTAAAATACTTTTTTAGTGTTTATGAAATTTAATATGAAATTGTAAATATAATTTAATGGAACCTTAAAAAAATTATTCTTTCTCAATCTGATGGTCAAGGATTGAAGATAATAACTTAATTATTCAGTATTTTACTAGCATTTGAAAACATTGAATTTATGATATTTTGTTATAATTATCATATAAAACACTTTTTTAGTATTTATGAAATTTTATTTGAAATTGTAAATATGATTCAATGAAACCTTCAAAATATTATTCTTACTCAATCTTATGGTCAATGTTTGAAGATAATAACTTAAGAATTCACTATGTTATAAGCATTTGAAAACATTGAATTTATGATTATTCGTCAAAATTACTATGTAAAAAATTTTTTTAGTGTACATGAAATTTTTTATGAAATTGTAAATATAATTCAATGAAACCTTCAAAATATTACTCTTTCCCAATCTTATGGTCTAGGTTTGAAGATAATAACTTAAGAATTCACTATGTTATAAGCATTTGAAAACATTGAATTTATGATATTTTGTCAAAATTACTATGTAAAACACTTTTTTAGTGTTTATGAAATTTAATATGAAATTGTAAATATAATTAAATGAAACCTTAAAAATATTATTCTTTCTCAATCTTATGGTCAAAGTATGAAGATAATAACTTAATTATTCAGTATTTTACTAGCATTTGAAAACATTGAATTTATGATATTTCGTCAAAATTACTATGTAAAACACTTTTTTAGTGTTTATGAAATTTAATATGAAATTGTAAATATAATTAAATGAAACCTTAAAAATATTAGTCTAACTCAATCTTATGGTCAAGGTATGAAGATAATAACTTAATTATTCAGTATTTTACTAGCATTTGAAAACATTGAATTTATGATATTTTGTTATAATTATCATATAAAACACTTTTTTAGTATTTATGAAATTTTATTTGAAATTGTAAATATAATTTAATGGAACCTTAAAAAAATTATTCTTTCTCAATCTGATGGTCAAGGATTGAAGATAATAACTTAATTATTCAGTATTTTACTAGCATTTGAATACATTGAATTTATGATATTTTGTTATAATTATCATATAAAACACTTTTTTAGTGTTTATGAAATTTTATATGAAAGTGTAAATTTGATTCAATGAAACCTTCAAAATATTATTCTTACTCAATCATATGGTCAAGGTTTGAAGATAATAACTTAAGAATTCACTATGTTATAAGCGTTTGAATACATTGAATTTAAATATTTCGTCAAAATTACTATGTAAAACACTTTTTTAGTGTTTATGAAATTTAATATGAAATTGTAAATATAATTTAATGAAACCTTAAAAATATTACTCTTTCCCAATCTTATGGTCAAGGTTTGAAGATAATAACTTAATTATTCAGTATTTTACTAGCATTTGAAAACATTGAATTTATGATATTTCGTCAAAATTACTATGTAAAACACTTTTTTAGTGTTTATGAAATTTAATATGAAATTGTAAATATAATTAAATGAAACCTTAAAAATATTATTCTTTCTCAATCTTATGGTCAAAGTATGAAGATAATAACTTAATTATTCAGTATTTTACTAGCATTTGAAAACATTGAATTTATGATATTTTGTTATAATTATCATATAAAACACTTTTTTAGTGTTTATGAAATTTTATATGAAAGTGTAAATATGATTCAATGAAACCTTCAAAATATTATTCTTACTCAATCCTATGGTCAAGGTTTGAAGATAATAACTTAAGAATTCACTATGTTATAAGCATTTGAAAACATTGAATTTATAATATTTCGTCAAAATTACTATGTAAAATACTTTTTTAGTGTTTATGAAATTTAATATGAAATTGTAAATATAATTTAATGGAACCTTAAAAAAATTATTCTTTCTCAATCTGATGGTCAAGGATTGAAGATAATAACTTAATTATTCAGTATTTTACTAGCATTTGAAAACATTGAATTTATGATATTTTGTTATAATTATCATATAAAACACTTTTTTAGTATTTATGAAATTTTATTTGAAATTGTAAATATGATTCAATGAAACCTTCAAAATATTATTCTTACTCAATCTTATGGTCAATGTTTGAAGATAATAACTTAAGAATTCACTATGTTATAAGCATTTGAAAACATTGAATTTATGATTATTCGTCAAAATTACTATGTAAAAAATTTTTTTAGTGTACATGAAATTTTTTATGAAATTGTAAATATAATTCAATGAAACCTTCAAAATATTACTCTTTCCCAATCTTATGGTCTAGGTTTGAAGATAATAACTTAAGAATTCACTATGTTATAAGCATTTGAAAACATTGAATTTATGATATTTTGTCAAAATTACTATGTAAAACACTTTTTTAGTGTTTATGAAATTTAATATGAAATTGTAAATATAATTAAATGAAACCTTAAAAATATTATTCTTTCTCAATCTTATGGTCAAAGTATGAAGATAATAACTTAATTATTCAGTATTTTACTAGCATTTGAAAACATTGAATTTATGATATTTCGTCAAAATTACTATGTAAAACACTTTTTTAGTGTTTATGAAATTTAATATGAAATTGTAAATATAATTAAATGAAACCTTAAAAATATTAGTCTAACTCAATCTTATGGTCAAGGTATGAAGATAATAACTTAATTATTCAGTATTTTACTAGCATTTGAAAACATTGAATTTATGATATTTTGTTATAATTATCATATAAAACACTTTTTTAGTATTTATGAAATTTTATTTGAAATTGTAAATATAATTTAATGGAACCTTAAAAAAATTATTCTTTCTCAATCTGATGGTCAAGGATTGAAGATAATAACTTAATTATTCAGTATTTTACTAGCATTTGAATACATTGAATTTATGATATTTTGTTATAATTATCATATAAAACACTTTTTTAGTGTTTATGAAATTTTATATGAAAGTGTAAATTTGATTCAATGAAACCTTCAAAATATTATTCTTACTCAATCATATGGTCAAGGTTTGAAGATAATAACTTAAGAATTCACTATGTTATAAGCATTTGAATACATTGAATTTAAATATTTCGTCAAAATTACTATGTAAAACACTTTTTTAGTGTTTATGAAATTTAATATGAAATTGTAAATATAATTTAATGAAACCTTAAAAATATTACTCTTTCCCAATCTTATGGTCAAGGTTTGAAGATAATAACTTAATTATTCAGTATTTTACTAGCATTTGAAAACATTGAATTTATGATATTTCGTCAAAATTACTATGTAAAACACTTTTTTAGTGTTTATGAAATTTAATATGAAATTGTAAATATAATTAAATGAAACCTTAAAAATATTATTCTTTCTCAATCTTATGGTCAAAGTATGAAGATAATAACTTAATTATTCAGTATTTTACTAGCATTTGAAAACATGGAATTTATGATATTTTGTTATAATTATCATATAAAACACTTTTTCAGTGTTTATGAAATATTATATGAAAGTGTAAATATGATTCAATGAAACCTTCAAAATATTATTCTTACTCAATCTTATGGTCAAGGTTTGAAGATAATAACTTAAGAATTCACTATGTTATAAGCATTTGAAAACATTGAATTTATGATATTTCGTCAAAATTACTATGTAAATCACTTTTTTAGTGTTTATGAAATTTAATATGAAATTGTAAATATAATTTAATGAAACCTTAAAAATATTACTCTTTCCCAAACTTATGGTCAAGGTTTGAAGATAATAACTTAATTATTCAGTATTTTACTAGCATTTGAAAACATTGAATTTATGATATTTTGTTATAATTATCATATAAAACACTTTTTTAGTGTTTATGAAATTTTATATGAAAGTGTAAATATGATTCAATGAAACCTTCAAAATATTACTCTTTCCCAATCTTATGGTCAAGGTTTGATGATAATAACTTAATTATTCAGTATTTTACTAGCATTTGAAAACATTGAATTTATGATATTTTGTTATAATTATCATATATAACACTTTTTTAGTGTTTATGAAATATCATATTAATTTGTAAATATAATTTAATGAAACCATAAAAATATTACTCTTTCCCAATCTTATGGTCAAGGATTGAAGATAATAACTTAATTATTCAGTATTTTACTAGCATTTGAAAACATTGAATTTATGATATTTTGATATAATTATCATATAAAACACTTTTTTAGTGTTTATGAAATTTTATATGAAAGTGTAAATATGATTCAATGAAACCTTCAAAATATTATTCTTACTCAATGTTATGGTCAAGGTTCGAAGATAATGACTTATGAATTCAGTATGTTATAAGCATTTGAAAACATTGAATTTATAATATTTCGTCAAAATTACTATTTATAGCAGTTATTTAGTGTTTATGAAATTGTAAATATAATAAGTAGATACTGTAAAAAAATTACATATTCTCAATCTAATGGTCAAGGGTTGAAGATAATAACTTAAGAATTCACTATGTTATAAGCATTTGAAAACATTGAATTTATGATTATTCGTCAAAATTACTATGTAAAAAATTTTTTTAGTGTACATGAAATTTTTTATGAAATTGTAAATATAATTCAATGAAACCTTCAAAATATTACTCTTTCCCAATCTTATGGTCTAGGTTTGAAGATAATAACTTAATTATTCAGTATTTTACTAGCATTTGAAAACATTGAATTTATGATATTTTGTTATAATTATCATATAAAACACTTTTTCAGTGTTTATGAAATTTTATATGAAAGTGTAAATATGATTCAATGAAACCTTCAAAATATTATTCTTACTCAATCTTATGGTCAAGGTTTGAAGATATTAACTTAAGAATTCACTATGTTATAAGCATTTGAAAACATTGAATTTATGATATTTCGTCAAAATTACTATGTAAAACACTTTTTTAGTGTTTATGAAATTTAATATGAAATTGTAAATATAATTAAATGAAACCTTAAAAATATTAGTCTAACTCAATCTTATGGTCAAGGTATGAAGATAATAACTTAATTATTCAGTATTTTACTAGCATTTGAAAACATTGAATTTATGATATTTTGTTATAATTATCATATAAAACACTTTTTTAGTGTTTATGAAATTTTATATGAAAGTGTAAATATGATTCAATGAAACCTTCAAAATATTATTCTTACTCAATCCTATGGTCAAGGTTTGAAGATAATAACTTAAGAATTCACTATGTTATAAGCATTTGAAAACATTGAATTTATAATATTTCGTCAAAATTACTATGTAAAATACTTTTTTAGTGTTTATGAAATTTAATATGAAATTGTAAATATAATTTAATGGAACCTTAAAAAAATTATTCTTTCTCAATCTGATGGTCAAGGATTGAAGATAATAACTTAATTATTCAGTATTTTACTAGCATTTGAAAACATTGAATTTATGATATTTTGTTATAATTATCATATAAAACACTTTTTTAGTATTTATGAAATTTTATTTGAAATTGTAAATATGATTCAATGAAACCTTCAAAATATTATTCTTACTCAATCTTATGGTCAATGTTTGAAGATAATAACTTAAGAATTCACTATGTTATAAGCATTTGAAAACATTGAATTTATGATTATTCGTCAAAATTACTATGTAAAAAATTTTTTTAGTGTACATGAAATTTTTTATGAAATTGTAAATATAATTCAATGAAACCTTCAAAATATTACTCTTTCCCAATCTTATGGTCTAGGTTTGAAGATAATAACTTAAGAATTCACTATGTTATAAGCATTTGAAAACATTGAATTTATGATATTTTGTCAAAATTACTATGTAAAACACTTTTTTAGTGTTTATGAAATTTAATATGAAATTGTAAATATAATTAAATGAAACCTTAAAAATATTATTCTTTCTCAATCTTATGGTCAAAGTATGAAGATAATAACTTAATAATTCAGTATTTTACTAGCATTTGAAAACATTGAATTTATGATATTTCGTCAAAATTACTATGTAAAACACTTTTTTAGTGTTTATGAAATTTAATATGAAATTGTAAATATAATTAAATGAAACCTTAAAAATATTAGTCTAACTCAATCTTATGGTCAAGGTATGAAGATAATAACTTAATTATTCAGTATTTTACTAGCATTTGAAAACATTGAATTTATGATATTTTGTTATAATTATCATATAAAACACTTTTTTAGTATTTATGAAATTTTATTTGAAATTGTAAATATAATTTAATGGAACCTTAAAAAAATTATTCTTTCTCAATCTGATGGTCAAGGATTGAAGATAATAACTTAATTATTCAGTATTTTACTAGCATTTGAATACATTGAATTTATGATATTTTGTTATAATTATCATATAAAACACTTTTTTAGTGTTTATGAAATTTTATATGAAAGTATAAATTTGATTCAATGAAACCTTCAAAATATTATTCTTACTCAATCATATGGTCAAGGTTTGAAGATAATAACTTAAGAATTCACTATGTTATAAGCATTTGAATACATTGAATTTAAATATTTCGTCAAAATTACTATGTAAAACACTTTTTTAGTGTTTATGAAATTTAATATGAAATTGTAAATATAATTTAATGAAACCTTAAAAATATTACTCTTTCCCAATCTTATGGTCAAGGTTTGAAGATAATAACTTAATTATTCAGTATTTTACTAGCATTTGAAAACATTGAATTTATGATATTTCGTCAAAATTACTATGTAAAACACTTTTTTAGTGTTTATGAAATTTAATATGAAATTGTAAATATGATTCAATGAAACCTTCAAAATATTACTCTTTCCCAATCTGATGGTCAAGGATTGAAGATAATAACTTAATTATTCAGTATTTTACTAGCATTTGAAAACATTGAATTTATGATATTTTGATATAATTATCATATAAAACACTTTTTTAGTGTTTATGAAATTTTATATGAAAGTGTAAATATGATTCAATGAAACCTTCAAAATATTATTCTTACTCAATGTTATGGTCAAGGTTCGAAGATAATGACTTATGAATTCAGTATGTTATAAGCATTTGAAAACATTGAATTTATAATATTTCGTCAAAATTACTATTTATAGCAGTTATTTAGTGTTTATGAAATTGTAAATATAATAAGTAGATACTGTAAAAAAATTACATATTCTCAATCTAATGGTCAAGGGTTGAAGATAATAACTTAAGAATTCACTATGTTATAAGCATTTGAAAACATTGAATTTATGATTATTCGTCAAAATTACTATGTAAAAAATTTTTTTAGTGTACATGAAATTTTTTATGAAATTGTAAATATAATTCAATGAAACCTTCAAAATATTACTCTTTCCCAATCTTATGGTCTAGGTTTGAAGATAATAACTTAATTATTCAGTATTTTACTAGCATTTGAAAACATTGAATTTATGATATTTTGTTATAATTATCATATAAAACACTTTTTTAGTATTTATGAAATTTTATTTGAAATTGTAAATATAATTTAATGGAACCTTAAAAAAATTATTCTTTCTCAATCTGATGGTCAAGGATTGAAGATAATAACTTAATTATTCAGTATTTTACTAGCATTTGAATACATTGAATTTATGATATTTTGTTATAATTATCATATAAAACACTTTTTTAGTGTTTATGAAATTTTATATGAAAGTGTAAATTTGATTCAATGAAACCTTCAAAATATTATTCTTACTCAATCATATGGTCAAGGTTTGAAGATAATAACTTAAGAATTCACTATGTTATAAGCATTTGAAAACATTGAATTTAAATATTTCGTCAAAATTACTATGTAAAACACTTTTTTAGTGTTTATGAAATTTAATATGAAATTGTAAATATAATTTAATGAAACCTTAAATATATTACTCTTTCCCAATCTTATGGTCAAGGTTTGAAGATAATAACTTAATTATTCAGTATTTTACTAGCATTTGAAAACATTGAATTTATGATATTTTGTTATAATTATCATATATAACACTTTTTTAGTGTTTATGAAATTTAATATGACATTGTAAATTTAATTTAATGGAACCTTAAAAAAATTATTCTTTTTCAATCTGATGGTCAAGGATTGAAGATAATAACTTAATTATTCAGTATTTTACTAGCATTTGAAAACATGGAATTTATGATATTTTGTTATAATTATCATATAAAACACTTTTTCAGTGTTTATGAAATTTTATATGAAAGTGTAAATATGATTCAATGAAACCTTCAAAATATTATTCTTACTCAATCTTATGGTCAAGGTTTGAAGATATTA
This sequence comes from Rhopalosiphum nymphaeae, assembly GCA_036289425.1. Taxonomy (NCBI): domain Eukaryota; kingdom Metazoa; phylum Arthropoda; class Insecta; order Hemiptera; family Aphididae; genus Rhopalosiphum; species Rhopalosiphum nymphaeae. The sequence goes on along the minus strand of JAZAQC010000007.1, from coordinate 6,870,312 downwards.
ACTTAAGAATTCACTATGTTATAAGCATTTGAAAACATTGAATTTATAATATTTCGTCAAAATTACTATGTAAAATACTTTTTTAGTGTTTATGAAATTTAATATGAAATTGTAAATATAATTTAATGGAACCTTAAAAAAATTATTCTTTCTCAATCTGATGGTCAAGTATTGAAGATAATAACTTAATTATTCAGTATTTTACTAGCATTTGAAAACATGGAATTTATGATATTTTGTTATAATTATCATATAAAACACTTTTTCAGTGTTTATGAAATATTATATGAAAGTGTAAATATGATTCAATGAAACCTTCAAAATATTATTCTTACTCAATCTTATGGTCAAGGTTTGAAGATAATAACTTAAGAATTCACTATGTTATAAGCATTTGAAAACATTGAATTTATGATATTTCGTCAAAATTACTATTTATAGCAGTTATTTAGTGTTTATGAAATTGTAAATATAATAAGTAGATACTGTAAAAAAATTACATATTCTCAATCTAATGGTCAAGGGTTGAAGATAATAACTTAAGAATTCACTATGTTATAAGCATTTGAAAACATTGAATTTATAATATTTCGTCAAAATTACTATGTAAAATACTTTTTTAGTGTTTATGAAATTTAATATGAAATTGTAAATATAATTTAATGGAACCTTAAAAAAATTATTCTTTCTCAATCTGATGGTCAAGGATTGAAGATAATAACTTAATTATTCAGTATTTTACTAGCATTTGAAAACATTGAATTTATGATATTTTGTTATAATTATCATATAAAACACTTTTTTAGTATTTATGAAATTTTATTTGAAATTGTAAATATGATTCAATGAAACCTTCAAAATATTATTCTTACTCAATCTTATGGTCAATGTTTGAAGATAATAACTTAAGAATTCACTATGTTATAAGCATTTGAAAACATTGAATTTATGATTATTCGTCAAAATTACTATGTAAAAAATTTTTTTAGTGTACATGAAATTTTTTATGAAATTGTAAATATAATTCAATGAAACCTTCAAAATATTACTCTTTCCCAATCTTATGGTCTAGGTTTGAAGATAATAACTTAAGAATTCACTATGTTATAAGCATTTGAAAACATTGAATTTATGATATTTTGTCAAAATTACTATGTAAAACACTTTTTTAGTGTTTATGAAATTTAATATGAAATTGTAAATATAATTAAATGAAACCTTAAAAATATTATTCTTTCTCAATCTTATGGTCAAAGTATGAAGATAATAACTTAATTATTCAGTATTTTACTAGCATTTGAAAACATTGAATTTATGATATTTCGTCAAAATTACTATGTAAAACACTTTTTTAGTGTTTATGAAATTTAATATGAAATTGTAAATATAATTAAATGAAACCTTAAAAATATTAGTCTAACTCAATCTTATGGTCAAGGTATGAAGATAATAACTTAATTATTCAGTATTTTACTAGCATTTGAAAACATTGAATTTATGATATTTTGTTATAATTATCATATAAAACACTTTTTTAGTGTTTATGAAATTTTATATGAAAGTGTAAATATAATTTAATGGAACCTTAAAAAAATTATTCTTTCTCAATCTGATGGTCAAGGATTGAAGATAATAACTTAATTATTCAGTATTTTACTAGCATTTGAAAACATTGAATTTATGATATTTCGTCAAAATTACTATGTAAAACACTTTTTTAGTGTTTATGAAATTTAATATGAAATTGTAAATATAATTTAATGAAACCTTAAAAATTTTACTCTTTCCCAAACTTATGGTCAATGTTTGAAGATAATAACTTAATTATTCAGTATTTTACTAGCATTTGAAAACATTGAATTTATGATATTTTGTTATAAATATCATATAAAACACTTTTTTAGTGTTTATGAAATTTAATATCAAATTGTAAATATAATTAAATGAAACCTTCAAAATATTATTCTTACTCAATGTTATGGTCAAGGTTTGAAGATAATAACTTAAGAATTCACTATGTTATAAGCATTTGAAAACATTGAATTTATTATATTTCGTCAAAATTTCCATGTATAAAATTTTTTTAGTGTTTATGAAATTTTTTATGAAATTGTAAATATAATTTAATGAAACCTTAAAAATAATACTCTTTCTCAATCTGATGGTCAAGGATTGAAGACAATAACTTAAGAATTCAGTATGTTATAAGCATTTGAAAACATTGAATTTATGATATTTCGTCAAAATTTCCATGTAAAAATTTTTTTAAGTGTTTATGAAATTTAATATTAATTTGTAAATATAATTTAATGAAACCTTAAAAATATTACTCTTTCCCAATCTTATGGTCAAGGTTTGAAGATAATGACTTATGAATTCAGTATGTTAAAAGCATTTGAAAACATTGAATTTATGATATTTCGTCAAAAATACTATGTTAAACACTTTTTTAGTGTCTATTAAATTTAATATGAAATTGTAAATATAATTTAATGAAACCTTAAAAATATTATTCTAACTCAATCTTATGGTCAAGGTTTGATGATAATAACTTAATTATTCAGTATTTTACTAGCATTTGAAAAAAATGAATTCATGATATTTTGTTAAAATTAACATGTAAAACAGTTTTTTAGTGTTTATGAAATTTTATATAAAGTGGTATATATAATTTTTAGAAACCTTAATAATAGTTCTTTTTCTTAATCTATCGGTCAAGGTATGAAGAGATTAGTTTAATATATTAGTGTTTTATAATCTCTTATAGATATGAATTATTAATGTTCGTCAAAAGTGCGATATAAAAGATTGTATTTTAGTGTTTTTTAAGTCTGATATTATACATTAACAAATTGAGATGAAATCTATTGTGAGAAGATAATTGTTCCGTTGACACTTAAAATTGTACTTATGGGAAATAAAGTTATTTATTTAGATTTTATTCATCCCTGATGTTGATAAGCTAATCATGATTAAATTATTTGTGATCATTTTTAATGAAAATGTCCGAGACGATGGTCAATGAAAAATATGTTTGTCTATTTGCCGGTGTTGTTTTTTAAACCTTTAAAGTTTACGAAATAAAACGTATACTGATGATTTTGCATCCTACAAAGTAATATCCGTTTCCTAGTTGGCGGGTATATTAAAACTAATTACAGGTCATGGGCAACTTAAACTTAAATATCAATGTGTTGTCTGTTTCAAATGGTTCAAAAATATTATATTTATAGCCTGATTTCTGATCTAGCAACTAAAAATAAACAATTCAGTAAACAATATCGTTTCGCAATTTACAGAAATTTCTAATTTTAATTAAATAAATAAAATGAGTGTTAATTTATCGCATTATCTGCAAGTGAGTGTATTTATTTTATATGATGTATATACGAAATGACAACCTATGACTCGTAGACGGCTAGTGAATAGTGAATATACTTAAATACACTGGTTGTTAATCAGTGAAATCTGAACGAGAAAAATAAAATAATAAGCTCATATCAGAGCAATAGAATCATATTCGCGGTAGGTATACGTTGAAAACATTTAATTAGGAATGAGATACGGTTACATTTTCTTACCGAAACGACAACTATTCAAAATATATTAATAATCCGTTGTCAAATGGCAGTCGACTGTTTATCATTATTGCACACGGTTACATTAATGAACTTGAAAAATGGAAACTAGACAACACACTGACATGTACAAAAAGATTTCTTAAAATTAACTTATTATTAGCTACTGATTAAATCCCAACGCGACGACGAGAACACTTTGTATGATGTTGATATTGGACAATTCACAGCTGCAATTCTGAGGCATAGATGACATCAGTCGTGATAATGACAGGACACATGCCAACCATCGCCGGTCCCACTATAAACAGCATATCCAATATAGTAGGTAAATAGTGTATCGGTGCCGGATCATTCCTGAAAAAACACGCAGACAACAGTTGTTCTTTCGACATTAATTTTTCCTAATGCGATCGGCATTCTTATAGGACATTTAACTTACTCTGGTGAATAATAAAATTTGATTTTCGTAACCATAAATGTTTGGCCATCTACCCGATACGAGTACCAAACTACTAACCATCAACATATTCCATGTGTAATTCTCAATATGAAATTACTTTTAAGTTTGTCTGTTTTTTAAACGTTCTAGTCGTGGTAATCGCACCACTCTGACAAACTTATCACCACTAATCGACGGCGACACATGCGACTGATCATCGGGCAGTTCGGCCCCCGAGATAACAACCAGACTTTTCAGCTAGAAATTCTCATGAAAGAAACCCATAAACCGTGGCAGAACGATAAAGCAGATCTACCAACATTGAAATATAAAATTTTCTAATTTCTTTCACAAACTTATGTATTTTCTAATTCAAATATTATCGTATAATCGTACGTTTAAAAATATTTCGTTTATGAGCTGTTTTCCGGGAAATCGTGGGAGATAGGACGAAAGTCGCCAGACATGACATAGAATTGATCCCCCTAACTAGCTACATGAGTTGCATGCATTTGATTTTTCGAAAAACTGTTATTGGGGATTTTTAAACCGTCGTACTTGGGTCTTAATTGGACTCCCGCGCACAATTGCAGCTGCAACAGTGTGCATGTCCTGATTCTGTAAATGATGGACATATTTAATGACAGATAATAGAATGATTAATTTCTAAAAGTCACAATTCCACACGAAGGTTAACATTTATTAAAAAATTAATTACTAATAAATTTAATCCTAACCCAATTTTAAAGAATAATTTTTATTTTAACACTATCTAACGATGAGTTTAGTCATAAATATTAAAATTATGTGATATTTCTGTACTTAAAAATTATATCAATAAAAAATATTCGATAAATCCCAAAAGGATCATAATACCAACATATAATGATATAATAGAAAACATTAAAGCTACTCACAACAATAAAAACCTGAATGTCCAAAAATAATATATTTTTGAGGCCATTGGTAATTCTGTGTAATGACTAACCATTGATGCAACTAGGTCTAAAATATTAGCAGCTGCACAAATAAATACCTAATTCAATGTATTTACTTTCACGGTTTCCAAAAAACTAGGAGGATTGTTTTGGTTATTTTAATTTTCAATAGTGATAACTGTACGAGTAGGACTAGATACTGTTTTTGGTATATTAAAAATACTGAATATATATTTTTTGTACATTTTTAATCATCAATTTTATATTTATACAATTTACTTTGAATAATTCTACATGTCACATTGTATTGCTTAAATTATTATTGATTCTTAAATAATCATAAACATTTGTGGGGAATAAAATACATTTTGAGGGCGCGATGCCTCCCTAAGACTCCTCCTAGTTGTGTAAATGTGTGTAACAAATTATTCGTAATTATATTTTATATTTCTAATAAGTATTGACAAAAGATGTGTGGATTGTTCAACAACACTTATTTGTAATATTTTTTGTTAAAATGCAGTTTTAAAAAAATACATAATTATTAAAATCAGTTGTAAATCATATTAAAATATATATATATATTTTATAATTTACATATGTTTGTCATTAAATACAAGAAAAAAAAACATTCAAGTATACATTAAAGAGTCAAATTATATTTGTCAAGATATATGAATTGAAAAATACATTGTTGAGTAGAAGAGATATAACATGTTTTACTAAATATGAATGCCTTCCTAAAATGTATCAATTTAATGCAAATATACAGTACTTATTATAGTACTCATAGTTAATGATGAAACACAATACGAAATTAAGAAAAATTACGCTTTTGAAAAGGTATTTAAGGTATTGTAATTTGTACACGTAATAAGTAATGTAGTTGTTTTATTTACATCGAATATTACATGATTTTGACGTTTGCCAATTTATTTCTCACAAATTGTACCAAGTCGTAATTTTTGTTGCTATTGGTAATAAAAAATTAGAAGGTTCGGCATTATTATATCGTTTAAGGCAATGTTAAACTTTGAAAACTGAAAAATATAATTATTTACTTCGAAACCAGATTCATTAAAGAAACTGTCTTAAGCAATGTTGAATATGCAGACATGAGGTACGTAAATAAAATAAATATTTAAAAATGTCATATATATTGCATAACATAACTATTCTAAAACTTTGCATACTACTACTCGTTATTTTAACACATGATATAAAATGTGTTGTTATTATGATATTCATTTATAGATTTTGAGAATCAACTTGAAATACAAACTTTGTTAATATTGGTCGTATCGTCTCAAAATCCTCCGAGGTTAAACGCAGTGATTTCTTGAGATCAAATATCTGTACTCAATAATGTTGAATTTAAATTTTAAGAATGATGAATTGGTAAAACAAAATTACCCGTCAATTTTTTTAGTGAAAACTTCACGTTTGAAGCACCAATTATAGTTTATATACTCTAAAATTATGAGTTAAAAATGTTTTGAAAATTGGAAAGTCAAATAGTCACGCAAATGCATCAATCGTTGAGTATTTAATCTGGATGGGGACAATATTAAAGGATTAAGTAATAGGGACGGATTTTTGGAAAACGAAATGTTAAAAATTAAAAAAATTGATTATTGGGACAAAACATCGTAAAAAAATATCAAAATTTTGACAGTTAAGTAATTATACACGAGTAGACAGTTTTTAAATACACAATGATTTGAGAGAAAAACAGGAAATCCAGAAAATATTAGTATATGAATTTTTGGAATTTGTCAAAATTCAAACAATATAATTGTTAGAAACGGTAAAAATAGTACGTTTTGCAAATCAAATCTAATAGTCAAGGTTTAAATATATTATTCTAACTCAATCTTATGGTCAAGGTATGAAGATAATAACTTAATTATTCAGTATTTTACTAGCATTTGAAAACATTGAATTTATGATATTTTGTTATAATTATCATATAAAACACTTTTTTAGTGTTTATGAAATTTTATATGAAAGTGTAAATATGATTCAATGAAACCTTCAAAATATTATTCTTACTCAATCCTATGGTCAAGGTTTGAAGATAATAACTTAAGAATTCACTATGTTATAAGCATTTGAAAACATTGAATTTATAAAATTTCGTCAAAATTACTATGTAAAATACTTTTTTAGTGTTTATGAAATTTAATATGAAATTGTAAATATAATTTAATGGAACCTTAAAAAAATTATTCTTTCTCAATCTGATGGTCAAGGATTGAAGATAATAACTTAATTATTCAGTATTTTACTAGCATTTGAAAACATTGAATTTATGATATTTTGTTATAATTATCATATAAAACACTTTTTTAGTGTTTATGAAATTTTATATGAAAGTGTAAATATGATTCAATGAAACCTACAAAATATTATTCTTACTCAATCTTATGGTCAAGGTTTGAAGATAATAACTTAAGAATTCACTATGTTATAAGCATTTGAAAACATTGAATTTATGATTATTCGTCAAAATTACTATGTAAAAAATTTTTTTAGTGTACATGAAATTTTTTATGAAATTGTAAATATAATTCAATGAAACCTTCAAAATATTACTCTTTCCCAATCTTATGGTCAAGGTTTGAAGATAATAACTTAATTATTCAGTATGTTATAAGCATTTGAAAACATTAAATTTATGATATTTCGTCAAAATTATCATATAAAACACTTTTTTAGTGTTTATGAAATATCATATTAATTTGTAAATATAATTTAATGAAACCTTAAAAATATTACTCTTTCCCAAACTTATGGTCAAGGTTTGAAGATAATAACTTAATTATTCAGTATTTTACTAGCATTTGAAAACATTGAATTTATGATATTTTGTTATAATTATCATATAAAACACTTTTTTAGTGTTTATGAAATTTTATATGAAAGTGTAAATATGATTCAATGAAACCTTCAAAATATTATTCTTACTCAATCTTATGGTCAAGGTTTGAAGATAATAACTTAAGAATTCACTATGTTATAAGCATTTGAAAACATTGAATTTATGATTATTCGTCAAAATAACTATGTAAAAAATTTTTTTAGTGTACATGAAATTTTTTATGAAATTGTAAATATAATTCAATGAAACCTTCAAAATATTACTCTTTCCCAATCTTATGGTCAAGGTTTGAAGATAATAACTTAAGAATTCAGTATTTTACTAGCATTTGAAAACATTGAATTTATGATATTTTGTTATAATTATCATATAAAACACTTTTTTAGTATATATGAAATTTTATTTGAAATTGTAAATATAATTTAATGGAACCTTAAAAAAATTATTCTTTCTCAATCTGATGGTCAAGGATTGAAGATAATAACTTAATTATTCAGTATTTTACTAGCATTTGAATACATTGAATTTATGATATTTTGTTATAATTATCATATAAAACACTTTTTTAGTGTTTATGAAATTTTATATGAAAGTGTAAATATGATTCAATGAAACCTTCAAAATATTATTCTTACTCAATCCTATGGTCAAGGTTTGAAGATAATAAATTAAGAATTCACTATGTTATAAGCATTTGAAAACATTGAATTTATAATATTTCGTCAAAATTACTATGTAAAATACTTTTTTAGTGTTTATGAAATTTAATATGAAATTGTAAATATAATTTAATGGAACCTTAAAAAAATTATTCTTTCTCAATCTGATGGTCAAGGTTTGAAGATAATAACTTAATTATTCAGTATTTTACTAGCATTTGAAAACATTGAATTTATGATATTTTGTTATAATTATCATATAAAACACTTTTTTAGTGTTTATGAAATTTTATATGAAAGTGTAAATATGATTCAATGAAACCTTCAAAATATTATTCTTACTCAATCTTATGGTCAAGGTTTGAAGATAATAACTTAAGAATTTACTATGTTATAAGCATTTGAAAACATTGAATTTATGATTATTCGTCAAAATTACTATGTAAAAAATTTTTTTAGTGTACATGAAATTTTTTATGAAATTGTAAATATAATTCAATGAAACCTTCAAAATATTACTCTTTCCCAATCTTATGGTCAAGGTTTGAAGATAATAACTTAATTATTCAGTATGTTATAAGCATTTGAAAACATTAAATTTATGATATTTCGTCAAAATTATCATATAAAACACTTTTTTAGTGTTTATGAAATATCATATTAATTTGTTAATATAATTTAATGAAACCTTAAAAATATTACTCTTTCCCAAACTTATGGTCAAGGTTTGAAGATAATAACTTAATTATTCAGTATTTTACTAGCATTTGAAAACAATGAATTTATGATTATTCGTCAAAATTACTATGTAAAAATTTTTTTTAGTGTACATGAAATTTTTTATGAAATTGTAAATATAATTCAATTAAACCTTCAAAATATTACTCTTTCCCAATCTTATGGTCAATGTTTGAAGATAATAACTTAATTATTCAGTATGTTATAAGCATTTGAAAACATTAAATTTTATGATATTTCGTCAAAATTATCATATAAAACACTTTTTTAGTGTTTATGATATATCATATTAATTTGTTAATATATTTTAATGAAACCTTAAAAATATTACTCTTTCCCAAACTTATGGTCAAGGTTTGAAGATAATAACTTAATTATTCAGTATTTTATTAGCATTTGAAAACATTGAATTTATGATATTTTGTTATAATTATCATATAAAACACTTTTTTAGTGTTTATGAAATTTTATATGAAAGTGTAAATATGATTCAATGAAACCTTCAAAATATTATTCTTACTCAATCTTATGGTCAAGGTTTGAAGATAATAACTTAAGAATTTACTATGTTATAAGCATTTGAAAACATTGAATTTATGATTATTCGTCAAAATTACTATGTAAAAAATTTTTTTAGTGTACATGAAATTTTTTATGAAATTGTAAATATAATTCAATGAAACCTTCAAAATATTACTCTTTCCCATACTTATGGTCAAGGTTTGAAGATAATAACTTAATTATTCAGTATTTTACTAGCATTTGAAAACATTGAATTTATGATATTTTGTTATAATTATCATATAAAACACTTTTTTAGTGTTTATGAAATTTTATATGAAAGTGTAAATATGATTCAATGAAACCTTCAAAATATTATTCTTACTCAATCTTATGGTCAAGGTTTGAAGATAATAACTTAAGAATTTACTATGTTATAAGCATTTGAAAACATTGAATTTATGATTATTCGTCAAAATTACTATGTAAAAAATTTTTTTAGTGTACATGAAATTTTTTATGAAATTGTAAATATAATTCAATGAAACCTTCAAAATATTACTCATTCCCAATCTTATGGTCAAGGTTTGAAGATAATAACTTAATTATTCAGTATGTTATAAGCATTTGAAAACATTAAATTTATGATATTTCGTCAAAATTATCATATAAAACACTTTTTTAGTGTTTTTGAAATATCATATTAATTTGTTAATATAATTTAATGAAACCTTAAAAATATTACTCTTTCCCAAACTTATGGTCAAGGTTTGAAGATAATAACTTAATTATTCAGTATTTTACTAGCATTTGAAAACATTGAATTTATGATTATTCGTCAAAATTACTATGTAAAAATTTTTTTTAGTGTACATGAAATTTTTTATGAAATTGTAAATATAATTCAATTAAACCTTCAAAATATTACTCTTTCCCAATCTTATGGTCAAGGTTTGAAGATAATAACTTAATTATTCAGTATGTTATAAGCATTTGAAAACATTAAATTTATGATATTTCGTCAAAATTATCATATAAAACACTTTTTTAGTGTTTATGAAATATCATATTAATATGTAAATATAATTTAATGAAACCTTAAAAATATTACTCTTTCCCAAACTTATGGTCAAGGTTTGAAGATAATAACTTAATTATTCAGTATTTTACTAGCATTTGAAAACATTGAATTTATGATATTTTGTTATAATTATCATATAAAACACTTTTTTAGTATATATGAAATTTTATTTGAAATTGTAAATATAATTTAATGGAACCTTAAAAAAATTATTCTTTCTCAATCTGATGGTCAAGGATTGAAGATAATAACTTAATTATTCAGTATTTTACTAGCATTTGAATACATTGAATTTATGATATTTTGTTATAATTATCATATAAAACACTTTTTTAGTGTTTATGAAATTTTATATGAAAGTGTAAATATGATTCAATGAAACCTTCAAAATATTATTCTTACTCAATCCTATGGTCAAGGTTTGAAGATAATAACTTAAGAATTCACTATGTTATAAGCATTTGAAAACATTGAATTTATAATATTTCGTCAAAATTACTATGTAAAATACTTTTTTAGTGTTTATGAAATTTAATATGAAATTGTAAATATAATTTAATGGAACCTTAAAAAAATTATTCTTTCTCAATCTGATGGTCAAGGTTTGAAGATAATAACTTAATTATTCAGTATTTTACTAGCATTTGAAAACATTGAATTTATGATATTTCGTCAAAATTATCATATAAAACACTTTTTTAGTGTTTATGAAATATCATATTAATATGTAAATATAATTTAATGAAACCTTAAAAATATTACTCTTTCCCAAACTTATGGTCAAGGTTTGAAGATAATAACTTAATTATTCAGTATTTTACTAGCATTTGAAAACATTGAATTTATGATATTTTGTTATAATTATCATATAAAACACTCTTTTAGTGTTTATGAAATTTTATATGAAAGTGTAAATATGATTCAATGAAACCTTCAAAATATTATTCTTACTCAATCTTATGGTCAAGGTTTGAAGATAATAACTTAAGAATTCACTATGTTATAAGCATTTGAAAACATTGAATTTATGATTATTCGTCAAAATAACTATGTAAAAAATTTTTTTAGTGTACATGAAATTTTTTATGAAATTGTAAATATAATTCAATGAAACCTTTAAAATATTACTCTTTCCCAATCTTATGGTCAAGGTTTGAAGATAATAACTTAAGAATTCAGTATTTTACTAGCATTTGAAAACATTGAATTTATGATATTTTGTTATAATTATCATATAAAACACTTTTTTAGTATATATGAAATTTTATTTGAAATTGTAAATATAATTTAATGGAACCTTCAAAATATTATTCTTACTCAATCTTATGGTCAAGGTTTGAAGATAATAACTTAAGAATTTACTATGTTATAAGCATTTGAAAACATTGAATTTATGATTATTCGTCAAAATTACTATGTAAAAAATTTTTTTAGTGTACATGAAATTTTTTATGAAATTGTAAATATAATTCAATGAAACCTTCAAAATATTACTCATTCCCAATCTTATGGTCAAGGTTTGAAGATAATAACTTAATTATTCAGTATGTTATAAGCATTTGAAAACATTAAATTTATGATATTTCGTCAAAATTATCATATAAAACACTTTTTTAGTGTTTATGAAATATCATATTAATTTGTTAATATAATTTAATGAAACCTTAAAAATATTACTCTTTCCCAAACTTATGGTCAAGGTTTGAAGATAATAACTTAATTATTCAGTATTTTACTAGCATTTGAAAACATTGAATTTATGATTATTCGTCAAAATTACTATGTAAAAATTTTTTTTAGTGTACATGAAATTTTTTATGAAATTGTAAATATAATTCAATTAAACCTTCAAAATATTACTCTTTCCCAATCTTATGGTCAAGGTTTGAAGATAATAACTTAATTATTCAGTATGTTATAAGCATTTGAAAACATTAAATTTATGATATTTCGTCAAAATTATCATATAAAACACTTTTTTAGTGTTTATGAAATATCATATTAATATGTAAATATAATTTAATGAAACCTTAAAAATATTACTCTTTCCCAAACTTATGGTCAAGGTTTGAAGATAATAACTTAATTATTCAGTATTTTACTAGCATTTGAAAACATTGAATTTATGATATTTTGTTATAATTATCATATAAAACACTTTTTTAGTATATATGAAATTTTATTTGAAATTGTAAATATAATTTAATGGAACCTTAAAAAAATTATTCTTTCTCAATCTGATGGTCAAGGATTGAAGATAATAACTTAATTATTCAGTATTTTACTAGCATTTGAATACATTGAATTTATGATATTTTGTTATAATTATCATATAAAACACTTTTTTAGTGTTTATGAAATTTTATATGAAAGTGTAAATATGATTCAATGAAACCTTCAAAATATTATTCTTACTCAATCCTATGGTCAAGGTTTGAAGATAATAACTTAAGAATTCACTATGTTATAAGCATTTGAAAACATTGAATTTATAATATTTCGTCAAAATTACTATGTAAAATACTTTTTTAGTGTTTATGAAATTTAATATGAAATTGTAAATATAATTTAATGGAACCTTAAAAAAATTATTCTTTCTCAATCTGATGGTCAAGGTTTGAAGATAATAACTTAATTATTCAGTATTTTACTAGCATTTGAAAACATTGAATTTATGATATTTTGTTATAATTATCATATAAAACACTTTTTTAGTGTTTATGAAATTTTATATGAAAGTGTAAATATGATTCAATGAAACCTTCAAAATATTATTCTTACTCAATCTTATGGTCAAGGTTTGAAGATAATAACTTAAGAATTCACTATGTTATAAGCATTTGAAAACATTGAATTTATGATTATTCGTCAAAATAACTATGTAAAAAATTTTTTTAGTGTACATGAAATTTTTTATGAAATTGTAAATATAATTCAATGAAACCTTCAAAATATTACTCTTTCCCAATCTTATGGTCAAGGTTTGAAGATAATAACTTAAGAATTCAGTATTTTACTAGCATTTGAAAACATTGAATTTATGATATTTTGTTATAATTATCATATAAAACACTTTTTTAGTATATATGAAATTTTATTTGAAATTGTAAATATAATTTAATGGAACCTTAAAAAAATTATTCTTTCTCAATCTGATGGTCAAGGATTGAAGATAATAACTTAATTATTCAGTATTTTACTAGCATTTGAATACATTGAATTTATGATATTTTGTTATAATTATCATATAAAACACTTTTTTAGTGTTTATGAAATTTTATATGAAAGTGTAAATATGATTCAATGAAACCTTCAAAATATTATTCTTACTCAATCTTATGGTCAAGGTTTGAAGATAATAACTTAAGAATTCACTATGTTATAAGCATTTGAAAACATTGAATTTATGATTATTCGTCAAAATAACTATGTAAAAAATTTTTTTAGTGTACATGAAATTTTTTATGAAATTGTAAATATAATTCAATGAAACCTTCAAAATATTACTCTTTCCCAATCTTATGGTCAAGGTTTGAAGATAATAACTTAAGAATTCAGTATTTTACTAGCATTTGAAAACATTGAATTTATGATATTTTGTTATAATTATCATATAAAACACTTTTTTAGTATATATGAAATTTTATTTGAAATTGTAAATATAATTTAATGGAACCTTAAAAAAATTATTCTTTCTCAATCTGATGGTCAAGGATTGAAGATAATAACTTAATTATTCAGTATTTTACTAGCATTTGAATACATTGAATTTATGATATTTTGTTATAATTATCATATAAAACACTTTTTTAGTGTTTATGAAATTTTATATGAAAGTGTAAATATGATTCAATGAAACCTTCAAAATATTATTCTTACTCAATCCTATGGTCAAGGTTTGAAGATAATAACTTAAGAATTCACTATGTTATAAGCATTTGAAAACATTGAATTTATAATATTTCGTCAAAATTACTATGTAAAATACTTTTTTAGTGTTTATGAAATTTAATATGAAATTGTAAATATAATTTAATGGAACCTTAAAAAAATTATTCTTTCTCAATCTGATGGTCAAGGTTTGAAGATAATAACTTAATTATTCAGTATTTTACTAGCATTTGAAAACATTGAATTTATGATATTTTGTTATAATTATCATATAAAACACTTTTTTAGTGTTTATGAAATTTTATATGAAAGTGTAAATATGATTCAATGAAACCTTCAAAATATTATTCTTACTCAATCTTATGGTCAAGGTTTGAAGATAATAACTTAAGAATTCACTATGTTATAAGCATTTGAAAACATTGAATTTATGATTATTCGTCAAAATAACTATGTAAAAAATTTTTTTAGTGTACATGAAATTTTTTATGAAATTGTAAATATAATTCAATGAAACCTTCAAAATATTACTCTTTCCCAATCTTATGGTCAAGGTTTGAAGATAATAACTTAAGAATTCAGTATTTTACTAGCATTTGAAAACATTGAATTTATGATATTTTGTTATAATTATCATATAAAACACTTTTTTAGTATATATGAAATTTTATTTGAAATTGTAAATATAATTTAATGGAACCTTAAAAAAATTATTCTTTCTCAATCTGATGGTCAAGGATTGAAGATAATAACTTAATTATTCAGTATTTTACTAGCATTTGAATACATTGAATTTATGATATTTTGTTATAATTATCATATAAAACACTTTTTTAGTGTTTATGAAATTTTATATGAAAGTGTAAATATGATTCAATGAAACCTTCAAAATATTATTCTTACTCAATCCTATGGTCAAGGTTTGAAGATAATAACTTAAGAATTCACTATGTTATAAGCATTTGAAAACATTGAATTTATAATATTTCGTCAAAATTTCTATGTAAAATACTTTTTTAGTGTTTATGAAATTTAATATGAAATTGTAAATATAATTTAATGGAACCTTAAAAAAATTATTCTTTCTCAATCTGATGGTCAAGGATTGAAGATAATAACTTAATTATTCAGTATTTTACTAGCATTTGAAAACATTGAATTTATGATATTTTGTTATAATTATCATATAAAACACTTTTTTAGTGTTTATGAAATTTTATATGAAAGTGTAAATATGATTCAATGAAACCTTCAAAATATTATTCTTTCTCAATCTTATGGTCAAGGTTTGAAGCTAATAACTTAAGAATTCACTATGTTATAAGCATTTGAAAACATTGAATTTATGATTATTCGTCAAAATTACTATGTAAAAAATTTTTTTAGTATACATGAAATTTTTTATGAAATTGTAAATATAATTCAATGAAACCTTCAAAATATTACTCTTTCCCAATCTTATGGTCAAGGTTTGAAGATAATAACTTAATTATTCAGTATGTTATAAGCATTTGAAAACATTAAATTTATGATATTTCGTCAAAATTATCATATAAAACACTTTTTTAGTGTTTATGAAATATCATATTAATTTGTAAATATAATTTAATGAAACCTTAAAAATATTACTCTTTCCCAAACTTATGGTCAAGGTTTGAAGATAATAACTTAATTATTCAGTATTTTACTAGCATTTGAAAACATTGAATTTATGATATTTTGTTATAATTATCATATAAAACACTTTTTTAGTGTTTATGAAATTTTATATGAAAGTGTAAATATGATTCAATGAAACCTTCAAAATATTATTCTTACTCAATCTTATGGTCAAGGTTTGAAGATAATAACTTAAGAATTCACTATGTTATAAGCATTTGAAAACATTGAATTTATGATTATTCGTCAAAATAACTATGTAAAAAATTTTTTTAGTGTACATGAAATTTTTTATGAAATTGTAAATATAATTCAATGAAACCTTCAAAATATTACTCTTTCCCAATCTTATGGTCAAGGTTTGAAGATAATAACTTAAGAATTCAGTATTTTACTAGCATTTGAAAACATTGAATTTATGATATTTTGTTATAATTATCATATAAAACACTTTTTTAGTGTTTATGAAATTTTATATGAAAGTGTAAATATGATTCAATGAAACCTTCAAAATATTACTCTTTCCCAAACTTATGGTCAAGGTTTGAAGATAATAACTTAATTATTCAGTATTTTACTAGCATTTGAAAACATTGAATTTATGATTATTCGTCAAAATTACTATGTAAAAATTTTTTTTAGTGTACATGAAATTTTTTAAGAAATTGTAAATATAATTCAATGAAACCTTCAAAATATTACTCTTTCCCAATCTTATGGTCAATGTTTGAAGATAATAACTTAATTATTCAGTATGTTATAAGCATTTGAAAACATTAAATTTTATGATATTTCGTCAAAATTATCATATAAAACACTTTTTTAGTGTTTATGAAATACCATATTAATTTGTTAATATAATTTAATGAAACCTTCAAAATATTACTCTTTCCCAAACTTATGGTCAAGGTGTGAAGATAATAACTTAATTATTCAGTATTTTACTAGCATTTGAAAACATTGAATTTATGATATTTTGTTATAATTATCATATAAAACACTTTTTTAGTGTTTATGAAATTTTATATGAAAGTGTAAATATGATTCAATGAAACCTTCAAAATATTATTCTTACTCAATCTTATGGTCAAGGTTTGAAGATAATAACTTAAGAATTCACTATGTTATAAGCATTTGAAAACATTGAATTTATGATTATTCGTCAAAATAACTATGTAAAAAATTTTTTTAGTGTACATGAAATTTTTTATGAAATTGTAAATATAATTCAATGAAACCTTCAAAATATTACTCTTTCCCAATCTTATGGTCAAGGTTTGAAGATAATAACTTAAGAATTCAGTATTTTACTAGCATTTGAAAACATTGAATTTATGATATTTTGTTATAATTATCATATAAAACACTTTTTTAGTGTTTATGAAATTTTATATGAAAGTGTAAATATGATTCAATGAAACCTTCAAAATATTACTCTTTCCCAATCTTATGGTCAATGTTTGAAGATAATAACTTAATTATTCAGTATGTTATAAGCATTTGAAAACATTAAATTTTATGATATTTCGTCAAAATTATCATATAAAACACTTTTTTAGTGTTTATGAAATATCATATTAATTTGTTAATATAATTTAATGAAACCTTAAAAATATTACTCTTTCCCAAACTTATGGTCAAGGTTTGAAGATAATAACTTAATTATTCAGTATTTTACTAGCATTTGAAAACATTGAATTTATGATATTTTGTTATAATTATCATATAAAACACTTTTTTAGTGTTTATGAAATTTTATATGAAAGTGTAAATATGATTCAATGAAACCTTCAAAATATTATTCTTACTCAATCTTATGGTCAAGGTTTGAAGATAATAACTTAAGAATTTACTATGTTATAAGCATTTGAAAACATTGAATTTATGATTATTCGTCAAAATTACTATGTAAAAAATTTTTTTAGTGTACATGAAATTTTTTATGAAATTGTAAATATAATTCAATGAAACCTTCAAAATATTACTCTTTCCCAATCTTATGGTCAATGTTTGAAGATAATAACTTAATTATTCAGTATGTTATAAGCATTTGAAAACATTAAATTTTATGATATTTCGTCAAAATTATCATATAAAACACTTTTTTAGTGTTTATGAAATATCATATTAATTTGTTAATATAATTTAATGAAACCTTAAAAATATTACTCTTTCCCAAACTTATGGTCAAGGTTTGAAGATAATAACTTAATTATTCAGTATTTTACTAGCATTTGAAAACATTGAATTTATGATATTTTGTTATAATTATCATATAAAACACTTTTTTAGTGTTTATGAAATTTTATATGAAAGTGTTAATATGATTCAATGAAACCTTCAAAATATTATTCTTACTCAATCTTATGGTCAAGGTTTGAAGATAATAACTTAAGAATTCACTATGTTATAAGCATTTGAAAACATTGAATTTATGATTATTCGTCAAAATAACTATGTAAAAAATTTTTTTAGTGTACATGAAATTTTTTATGAAATTGTAAATATAATTCAATGAAACCTTCAAAATATTACTCTTTCCCAATCTTATGGTCAAGGTTTGAAGATAATAACTTAAGAATTCAGTATTTTACTAGCATTTGAAAACATTGAATTTATGATATTTTGTTATAATTATCATATAAAACACTTTTTTAGTGTTTATGAAATTTTATATGAAAGTGTAAATATGATTCAATGAAACCTTCAAAATATTACTCTTTCCCAATCTTATGGTCAATGTTTGAAGATAATAACTTAATTATTCAGTATGTTATAAGCATTTGAAAACATTAAATTTTATGATATTTCGTCAAAATTATCATATAAAACACTTTTTTAGTGTTTATGAAATATCATATTAATTTGTTAATATAATTTAATGAAACCTTAAAAATATTACTCTTTCCCAAACTTATGGTCAAGGTTTGAAGATAATAACTTAATTATTCAGTATTTTACTAGCATTTGAAAACATTGAATTTATGATATTTTGTTATAATTATCATATAAAACACTGTTTTAGTGTTTATGAAATTTTATATGAAAGTGTAAATATGATTCAATGAAACCTTCAAAATATTATTCTTACTCAATCTTATGGTCAAGGTTTGAAGATAATAACTTAAGAATTCACTATGTTATAAGCATTTGAAAACATTGAATTTATGATTATTCGTCAAAATAACTATGTAAAAAATTTTTTTAGTGTACATGAAATTTTTTATGAAATTGTAAATATAATTCAATGAAACCTTCAAAATATTACTCTTTCCCAATCTTATGGTCAAGGTTTGAAGATAATAACTTAAGAATTCAGTATTTTACTAGCATTTGAAAACATTGAATTTATGATATTTTGTTATAATTATCATATAAAACACTTTTTTAGTGTTTATGAAATTTTATATGAAAGTGTAAATATGATTCAATGAAACCTTCAAAATATTATTCTTACTCAATCTTATGGTCAAGGTTTGAAGATAATAACTTAAGAATTCACTATGTTATAAGCATTTGAAAACATTGAATTTATGATTATTCGTCAAAATTACTATGTAAAAAATTTTTTTAGTGTACATGAAATTTTTTATGAAATTGTAAATATAATTCAATGAAACCTTCAAAATATTACTCTTTCCCAATCTTATGGTCAATGTTTGAAGATAATAACTTAATTATTCAGTATGTTATAAGCATTTGAAAACATTAAATTTTATGATATTTCGTCAAAATTATCATATAAAACACTTTTTTAGTGTTTATGAAATATCATATTAATTTGTTAATATAATTTAATGAAACCTTAAAAATATTACTCTTTCCCAAACTTATGGTCAAGGTTTGAAGATAATAACTTAATTATTCAGTATTTTACTAGCATTTGAAAACATTGAATTTATGATATTTTGTTATAATTATCATATAAAACACTTTTTTAGTGTTTATGAAATTTTATATGAAAGTGTAAATATGATTCAATGAAACCTTCAAAATATTATTCTTACTCAATCTTATGGTCAAGGTTTGAAGATAATAACTTAAGAATTCACTATGTTATAAGCATTTGAAAACATTGAATTTATGATTATTCGTCAAAATAACTATGTAAAAAATTTTTTTAGTGTACATGAAATTTTTTATGAAATTGTAAATATAATTCAATGAAACCTTCAAAATATTACTCTTTCCCAATCTTATGGTCAAGGTTTGAAGATAATAACTTAAGAATTCAGTATTTTACTAGCATTTGAAAACATTGAATTTATGATATTTTGTTATAATTATCATATAAAACACTTTTTTAGTGTTTATGAAATTTTATATGAAAGTGTAAATATGATTCAATGAAACCTTCAAAATATTATTCTTACTCAATCTTATGGTCAAGGTTTGAAGATAATAACTTAAGAATTCACTATGTTATAAGCATTTGAAAACATTGAATTTATGATTATTCGTCAAAATTACTATGTAAAAATTTTTTTTAGTGTACATGAAATTTTTTATGAAATTGTAAATATAATTCAATGAAACCTTCAAAATATTACTCTTTCCCAATCTTATGGTCAATGTTTGAAGATAATAACTTAATTATTCAGTATGTTATAAGCATTTGAAAACATTAAATTTTATGATATTTCGTCAAAATTATCATATAAAACACTTTTTTAGTGTTTATGAAATATCATATTAATTTGTTAATATAATTTAATGAAACCTTAAAAATATTACTCTTTCCCAAACTTATGGTCAAGGTTTGAAGATAATAACTTAATTATTCAGTATTTTACTAGCATTTGAAAACATTGAATTTATGATATTTTGTTATAATTATCATATAAAACACTTTTTTAGTGTTTATGAAATTTTATATGAAAGTGTAAATATGATTCAATGAAACCTTCAAAATATTATTCTTACTCAATCTTATGGTCAAGGTTTGAAGATAATAACTTAAAAATTTACTATGTTATAAGCATTTGAAAACATTGAATTTATGATTATTCGTCAAAATTACTATGTAAAAAATTTTTTTAGTGTACATGAAATTTTTTATGAAATTGTAAATATAATTCAATGAAACCTTCAAAATATTACTCTTTCCCAATCTTATGGTCAAGGTTTGAAGATAATAACTTAATTATTCAGTATGTTATAAGCATTTGAAAACATTAAATTTATGATATTTCGTCAAAATTATCATATAAAACACTTTTTTAGTGTTTATGAAATATCATATTAATTTGTAAATATAATTTAATGAAACCTTAAAAATATTACTCTTTCCCAAACTTATGGTCAAGGTTTGAAGATAATAACTTAATTATTCAGTATTTTACTAGCATTTGAAAACATTGAATTTATGATATTTTGTTATAATTATCATATAAAACACTTTTTTAGTGTTTATGAAATTTTATATGAAAGTGTAAATATGATTCAATGAAACCTTCAAAATATTATTCTTACTCAATCTTATGGTCAAGGTTTGAAGATAATAACTTAAGAATTTACTATGTTATAAGCATTTGAAAACATTGAATTTATGATTATTCGTCAAAATTACTATGTAAAAAATTTTTTTAGTGTACATGAAATTTTTTATGAAATTGTAAATATAATTCAATGAAACCTTCAAAATATTAGTCTTTCCCAATCTTATGGTCAAGGTTTGAAGATAATAACTTAATTATTCAGTATGTTATAAGCATTTGAAAACATTAAATTTATGATATTTCGTCAAAATTATCATATAAAACACTTTTTTAGTGTTTATGAAATATCATATTAATTTGTTAATATAATTTAATGAAACCTTAAAAATATTACTCTTTCCCAAACTTATGGTCAAGGTTTGAAGATAATAACTTAATTATTCAGTATTTTACTAGCATTTGAAAACATTGAATTTATGATTATTCGTCAAAATTACTATGTAAAAATTTTTTTTAGTGTACATGAAATTTTTTATGAAATTGTAAATATAATTCAATGAAACCTTCAAAATATTACTCTTTCCCAATCTTATGGTCAATGTTTGAAGATAATAACTTAATTATTCAGTATGTTATAAGCATTTGAAAACATTAAATTTTATGATATTTCGTCAAAATTATCATATAAAACACTTTTTTAGTGTTTATGAAATATCATATTAATTTGTTAATATAATTTAATGAAACCTTAAAAATATTACTCTTTCCCAAACTTATGGTCAAGGTTTGAAGATAATAACTTAATTATTCAGTATTTTACTAGCATTTGAAAACATTGAATTTATGATATTTTGTTATAATTATCATATAAAACACTTTTTTAGTGTTTATGAAATTTTATATGAAAGTGTAAATATGATTCAATGAAACCTTCAAAATATTATTCTTACTCAATCTTATGGTCAAGGTTTGAAGATAATAACTTAAGAATTTACTATGTTATAAGCATTTGAAAACATTGAATTTATGATTATTCGTCAAAATTACTATGTAAAAAATTTTTTTAGTGTACATGAAATTTTTTATGAAATTGTAAATATAATTCAATGAAACCTTCAAAATATTACTCTTTCCCAAACTTATGGTCAAGGTTTGAAGATAATAACTTAATTATTCAGTATTTTACTAGCATTTGAAAACATTGAATTTATGATATTTTGTTATAATTATCATATAAAACACTTTTTTAGTGTTTATGAAATTTTATATGAAAGTGTAAATATGATTCAATGAAACCTTCAAAATATTATTCTTACTCAATCTTATGGTCAAGGTTTGAAGATAATAACTTAAGAATTCACTATGTTATAAGCATTTGAAAACATTGAATTTATGATTATTCGTCAAAATAACTATGTAAAAAATTTTTTTAGTGTACATGAAATTTTTTATGAAATTGTAAATATAATTCAATGAAACCTTCAAAATATTACTCTTTCCCAATCTTATGGTCAAGGTTTGAAGATAATAACTTAAGAATTCAGTATTTTACTAGCATTTGAAAACATTGAATTTATGATATTTTGTTATAATTATCATATAAAACACTTTTTTAGTGTTTATGAAATTTTATATGAAAGTGTAAATATGATTCAATGAAACCTTCAAAATATTATTCTTACTCAATCTTATGGTCAAGGTTTGAAGATAATAACTTAAAAATTTACTATGTTATAAGCATTTGAAAACATTGAATTTATGATTATTCGTCAAAATTACTATGTAAAAAATTTTTTTAGTGTACATGAAATTTTTTATGAAATTGTAAATATAATTCAATGAAACCTTCAAAATATTACTCTTTCCCAATCTTATGGTCAAGGTTTGAAGATAATAACTTAATTATTCAGTATGTTATAAGCATTTGAAAACATTAAATTTATGATATTTCGTCAAAATTATCATATAAAACACTTTTTTAGTGTTTATGAAATATCATATTAATTTGTTAATATAATTTAATGAAACCTTAAAAATATTACTCTTTCCCAAACTTATGGTCAAGGTTTGAAGATAATAACTTAATTATTCAGTATTTTACTAGCATTTGAAAACATTGAATTTATGATTATTCGTCAAAATTACTATGTAAAAATTTTTTTTAGTGTACATGAAATTTTTTATGAAATTGTAAATATAATTCAATGAAACCTTCAAAATATTACTCTTTCCCAATCTTATGGTCAATGTTTGAAGATAATAACTTAATTATTCAGTATGTTATAAGCATTTGAAAACATTAAATTTTATGATATTTCGTCAAAATTATCATATAAAACACTTTTTTAGTGTTTATGAAATATCATATTAATTTGTTAATATAATTTAATGAAACCTTAAAAATATTACTCTTTCCCAAACTTATGGTCAAGGTTTGAAGATAATAACTTAATTATTCAGTATTTTACTAGCATTTGAAAACATTGAATTTATGATATTTTGTTATAATTATCATATAAAACACTTTTTTAGTGTTTATGAAATTTTATATGAAAGTGTAAATATGATTCAATGAAACCTTCAAAATATTATTCTTACTCAATCTTATGGTCAAGGTTTGAAGATAATAACTTAAGAATTTACTATGTTATAAGCATTTGAAAACATTGAATTTATGATTATTCGTCAAAATTACTATGTAAAAAATTTTTTTAGTGTACATGAAATTTTTTATGAAATTGTAAATATAATTCAATGAAACCTTCAAAATATTACTCTTTCCCAAACTTATGGTCAAGGTTTGAAGATAATAACTTAATTATTCAGTATTTTACTAGCATTTGAAAACATTGAATTTATGATATTTTGTTATAATTATCATATAAAACACTTTTTTAGTGTTTATGAAATTTTATATGAAAGTGTAAATATGATTCAATGAAACCTTCAAAATATTATTCTTACTCAATCTTATGGTCAAGGTTTGAAGATAATAACTTAAGAATTCACTATGTTATAAGCATTTGAAAACATTGAATTTATGATTATTCGTCAAAATAACTATGTAAAAAATTTTTTTAGTGTACATGAAATTTTTTATGAAATTGTAAATATAATTCAATGAAACCTTCAAAATATTACTCTTTCCCAATCTTATGGTCAAGGTTTGAAGATAATAACTTAAGAATTCAGTATTTTACTAGCATTTGAAAACATTGAATTTATGATATTTTGTTATAATTATCATATAAAACACTTTTTTAGTGTTTATGAAATTTTATATGAAAGTGTAAATATGATTCAATGAAACCTTCAAAATATTATTCTTACTCAATCTTATGGTCAAGGTTTGAAGATAATAACTTAAAAATTTACTATGTTATAAGCATTTGAAAACATTGAATTTATGATTATTCGTCAAAATTACTATGTAAAAAATTTTTTTAGTGTACATGAAATTTTTTATGAAATTGTAAATATAATTCAATGAAACCTTCAAAATATTACTCTTTCCCAATCTTATGGTCAAGGTTTGAAGATAATAACTTAATTATTCAGTATGTTATAAGCATTTGAAAACATTAAATTTATGATATTTCGTCAAAATTATCATATAAAACACTTTTTTAGTGTTTATGAAATATCATATTAATTTGTTAATATAATTTAATGAAACCTTAAAAATATTACTCTTTCCCAAACTTATGGTCAAGGTTTGAAGATAATAACTTAATTATTCAGTATTTTACTAGCATTTGAAAACATTGAATTTATGATTATTCGTCAAAATTACTATGTAAAAATTTTTTTTAGTGTACATGAAATTTTTTATGAAATTGTAAATATAATTCAATGAAACCTTCAAAATATTACTCTTTCCCAATCTTATGGTCAATGTTTGAAGATAATAACTTAATTATTCAGTATGTTATAAGCATTTGAAAACATTAAATTTTATGATATTTCGTCAAAATTATCATATAAAACACTTTTTTAGTGTTTATGAAATATCATATTAATTTGTTAATATAATTTAATGAAACCTTAAAAATATTACTCTTTCCCAAACTTATGGTCAAGGTTTGAAGATAATAACTTAATTATTCAGTATTTTACTAGCATTTGAAAACATTGAATTTATGATATTTTGTTATAATTATCATATAAAACACTTTTTTAGTGTTTATGAAATTTTATATGAAAGTGTAAATATGATTCAATGAAACCTTCAAAATATTATTCTTACTCAATCTTATGGTCAAGGTTTGAAGATAATAACTTAAGAATTTACTATGTTATAAGCATTTGAAAACATTGAATTTATGATTATTCGTCAAAATTACTATGTAAAAAATTTTTTTAGTGTACATGAAATTTTTTATGAAATTGTAAATATAATTCAATGAAACCTTCAAAATATTACTCTTTCCCAAACTTATGGTCAAGGTTTGAAGATAATAACTTAATTATTCAGTATTTTACTAGCATTTGAAAACATTGAATTTATGATATTTTGTTATAATTATCATATAAAACACTTTTTTAGTGTTTATGAAATTTTATATGAAAGTGTAAATAATATTCAATGAAACCTTCAAAATATTATTCTTACTCAATCTTATGGTCAAGGTTTGAAGATAATAACTTAAAAAATTCACTATGTTATAAGCATTTGAAAACATTGAATTTATGATTATTCGTCAAAATAACTATGTAAAAAATTTTTTTAGTGTACATGAAATTTTTTATGAAATTGTAAATATAATTCAATGAAACCTTCAAAATATTACTCTTTCCCAATCTTATGGTCAAGGTTTGAAGATAATAACTTAAGAATTCAGTATTTTACTAGCATTTGAAAACATTGAATTTATGATATTTTGTTATAATTATCATATAAAACACTTTTTTAGTGTTTATGAAATTTTATATGAAAGTGTAAATATGATTCAATGAAACCTTCAAAATATTATTCTTACTCAATCTTATGGTCAAGGTTTGAAGATAATAACTTAAGAATTCACTATGTTATAAGCATTTGAAAACATTGAATTTATGATTATTCGTCAAAATTACTATGTAAAAATTTTTTTTAGTGTACATGAAATTTTTTATGAAATTGTAAATATAATTCAATGAAACCTTCAAAATATTACTCTTTCCCAATCTTATGGTCAATGTTTGAAGATAATAACTTAATTATTCAGTATGTTATAAGCATTTGAAAACATTAAATTTTATGATATTTCGTCAAAATTATCATATAAAACACTTTTTTAGTGTTTATGAAATATCATATTAATTTGTTAATATAATTTAATGAAACCTTCAAAATATTACTCTTTCCCAAACTTATGGTCAAGGTTTGAAGATAATAACTTAATTATTCAGTATTTTACTAGCATTTGAAAACATTGAATTTATGATATTTTGTTATAATTATCATATAAAACACTTTTTTAGTGTTTATGAAATTTTATATGAAAGTGTAAATATGATTCAATGAAACCTTCAAAATATTATTCTTACTCAATCTTATGGTCAAGGTTTGAAGATAATAACTTAAGAATTCACTATGTTATAAGCATTTGAAAACATTGAATTTATGATTATTCGTCAAAATAACTATGTAAAAAATTTTTTTAGTGTACATGAAATTTTTTATGAAATTGTAAATATAATTCAATGAAACCTTCAAAATATTACTCTTTCCCAAACTTATGGTCAAGGTTTGAAGATAATAACTTAATTATTCAGTATTTTACTAGCATTTGAAAACATTGAATTTATGATATTTTGTTATAATTATCATATAAAACACTTTTTTAGTGTTTATGAAATTTTATATGAAAGTGTAAATATGATTCAATGAAACCTTCAAAATATTATTCTTACTCAATCTTATGGTCAAGGTTTGAAGATAATAACTTAAAAAATTCACTATGTTATAAGCATTTGAAAACATTGAATTTATGATTATTCGTCAAAATAACTATGTAAAAAATTTTTTTAGTGTACATGAAATTTTTTATGAAATTGTAAATATAATTCAATGAAACCTTCAAAATATTACTCTTTCCCAATCTTATGGTCAAGGTTTGAAGATAATAACTTAAGAATTCAGTATTTTACTAGCATTTGAAAACATTGAATTTATGATATTTTGTTATAATTATCATATAAAACACTTTTTTAGTGTTTATGAAATTTTATATGAAAGTGTAAATATGATTCAATGAAACCTTCAAAATATTATTCTTACTCAATCTTATGGTCAAGGTTTGAAGATAATAACTTAAGAATTCACTATGTTATAAGCATTTGAAAACATTGAATTTATGATTATTCGTCAAAATTACTATGTAAAAATTTTTTTTAGTGTACATGAAATTTTTTATGAAATTGTAAATATAATTCAATGAAACCTTCAAAATATTACTCTTTCCCAATCTTATGGTCAATGTTTGAAGATAATAACTTAATTATTCAGTATGTTATAAGCATTTGAAAACATTAAATTTTATGATATTTCGTCAAAATTATCATATAAAACACTTTTTTAGTGTTTATGAAATATCATATTAATTTGTTAATATAATTTAATGAAACCTTCAAAATATTACTCTTTCCCAAACTTATGGTCAAGGTTTGAAGATAATAACTTAATTATTCAGTATTTTACTAGCATTTGAAAACATTGAATTTATGATATTTTGTTATAATTATCATATAAAACACTTTTTTAGTGTTTATGAAATTTTATATGAAAGTGTAAATATGATTCAATGAAACCTTCAAAATATTATTCTTACTCAATCTTATGGTCAAGGTTTGAAGATAATAACTTAAGAATTCACTATGTTATAAGCATTTGAAAACATTGAATTTATGATTATTCGTCAAAATAACTATGTAAAAAATTTTTTTAGTGTACATGAAATTTTTTATGAAATTGTAAATATAATTCAATGAAACCTTCAAAATATTACTCTTTCCCAATCTTATGGTCAAGGTTTGAAGATAATAACTTAAGAATTCAGTATTTTACTAGCATTTGAAAACATTGAATTTATGATATTTTGTTATAATTATCATATAAAACACTTTTTTAGTGTTTATGAAATTTTATATGAAAGTGTAAATATGATTCAATGAAACCTTCAAAATATTATTCTTACTCAATCTTATGGTCAAGGTTTGAAGATAATAACTTAAGAATTCACTATGTTATAAGCATTTGAAAACATTGAATTTATGATTATTCGTCAAAATTACTATGTAAAAATTTTTTTTAGTGTACATGAAATTTTTTATGAAATTGTAAATATAATTCAATGAAACCTTCAAAATATTACTCTTTCCCAATCTTATGGTCAATGTTTGAAGATAATAACTTAATTATTCAGTATGTTATAAGCATTTGAAAACATTAAATTTTATGATATTTCGTCAAAATTATCATATAAAACACTTTTTTAGTGTTTATGAAATTTTATATGAAAGTGTAAATATGATTCAATGAAACCTTCAAAATATTATTCTTACTCAATCTTATGGTCAAGGTTTGAAGATAATAACTTAAGAATTCACTATGATATAAGCATTTGAAAACATTGAATTTATGATTATTCGTCAAAATTACTATGTAAAAATTTTTTTTAGTGTACATGAAATTTTTTATGAAATTGTAAATATAATTCAATGAAACCTTCAAAATATTACTCTTTCCCAATCTTATGGTCAATGTTTGAAGATAATAACTTAATTATTCAGTATGTTATAAGCATTTGAAAACATTAAATTTTATGATATTTCGTCAAAATTATCATATAAAACACTTTTTTAGTGTTTATGAAATATCATATTAATTTGTTAATATAATTTAATGAAACCTTAAAAATATTACTCTTTCCCAAACTTATGGTCAAGGTTTGAAGATAATAACTTAATTATTCAGTATTTTACTAGCATTTGAAAACATTGAATTTATGATATTTTGTTATAATTATCATATAAAACACTTTTTTAGTGTTTATGAAATTTTATATGAAAGTGTAAATATGATTCAATGAAACCTTCAAAATATTATTCTTACTCAATCTTATGGTCAAGGTTTGAAGATAATAACTTAAGAATTTACTATGTTATAAGCATTTGAAAACATTGAATTTATGATTATTCGTCAAAATTACTATGTAAAAAATTTTTTTAGTGTACATGAAATTTTTTATGAAATTGTAAATATAATTCAATGAAACCTTCAAAATATTACTCTTTCCCAATCTTATGGTCAAGGTTTGAAGATAATAACTTAATTATTCAGTATGTTATAAGCATTTGAAAACATTAAATTTATGATATTTCGTCAAAATTATCATATAAAACACTTTTTTAGTGTTTATGAAATATCATATTAATTTGTTAATATAATTTAATGAAACCTTAAAAATATTACTCTTTCCCAAACTTATGGTCAAGGTTTGAAGATAATAACTTAATTATTCAGTATTTTACTAGCATTTGAAAACATTGAATTTATGATTATTCGTCAAAATTACTATGTAAAAATTTTTTTTAGTGTACATGAAATTTTTTATGAAATTGTAAATATAATTCAATGAAACCTTCAAAATATTACTCTTTCCCAATCTTATGGTCAATGTTTGAAGATAATAACTTAATTATTCAGTATGTTATAAGCATTTGAAAACATTAAATTTTATGATATTTCGTCAAAATTATCATATAAAACACTTTTTTAGTGTTTATGAAATATCATATTAATTTGTTAATATAATTTAATGAAACCTTAAAAATATTACTCTTTCCCAAACTTATGGTCAAGGTTTGAAGATAATAACTTAATTATTCAGTATTTTACTAGCATTTGAAAACATTGAATTTATGATATTTTGTTATAATTATCATATAAAACACTTTTTTAGTGTTTATGAAATTTTATATGAAAGTGTAAATATGATTCAATGAAACCTTCAAAATATTATTCTTACTCAATCTTATGGTCAAGGTTTGAAGATAATAACTTAAGAATTTACTATGTTATAAGCATTTGAAAACATTGAATTTATGATTATTCGTCAAAATTACTATGTAAAAATTTTTTTTAGTGTACATGAAATTTTTTATGAAATTGTAAATATAATTCAATGAAACCTTCAAAATATTACTCTTTCCCAATCTTATGGTCAATGTTTGAAGATAATAACTTAATTATTCAGTATGTTATAAGCATTTGAAAACATTAAATTTTATGATATTTCGTCAAAATTATCATATAAAACACTTTTTTAGTGTTTATGAAATTTTATATGAAAGTGTAAATATGATTCAATGAAACCTTCAAAATATTATTCTTACTCAATCTTATGGTCAAGGTTTGAAGATAATAACTTAAGAATTCACTATGATATAAGCATTTGAAAACATTGAATTTATGATTATTCGTCAAAATTACTATGTAAAAATTTTTTTTAGTGTACATGAAATTTTTTATGAAATTGTAAATATAATTCAATGAAACCTTCAAAATATTACTCTTTCCCAATCTTATGGTCAATGTTTGAAGATAATAACTTAATTATTCAGTATGTTATAAGCATTTGAAAACATTAAATTTTATGATATTTCGTCAAAATTATCATATAAAACACTTTTTTAGTGTTTATGAAATATCATATTAATTTGTTAATATAATTTAATGAAACCTTAAAAATATTACTCTTTCCCAAACTTATGGTCAAGGTTTGAAGATAATAACTTAATTATTCAGTATTTTACTAGCATTTGAAAACATTGAATTTATGATATTTTGTTATAATTATCATATAAAACACTTTTTTAGTGTTTATGAAATTTTATATGAAAGTGTAAATATGATTCAATGAAACCTTCAAAATATTATTCTTACTCAATCTTATGGTCAAGGTTTGAAGATAATAACTTAAGAATTTACTATGTTATAAGCATTTGAAAACATTGAATTTATGATTATTCGTCAAAATTACTATGTAAAAAATTTTTTTAGTGTACATGAAATTTTTTATGAAATTGTAAATATAATTCAATGAAACCTTCAAAATATTACTCTTTCCCAATCTTATGGTCAAGGTTTGAAGATAATAACTTAATTATTCAGTATGTTATAAGCATTTGAAAACATTAAATTTATGATATTTCGTCAAAATTATCATATAAAACACTTTTTTAGTGTTTATGAAATATCATATTAATTTGTTAATATAATTTAATGAAACCTTAAAAATATTACTCTTTCCCAAACTTATGGTCAAGGTTTGAAGATAATAACTTAATTATTCAGTATTTTACTAGCATTTGAAAACATTGAATTTATGATTATTCGTCAAAATTACTATGTAAAAATTTTTTTTAGTGTACATGAAATTTTTTATGAAATTGTAAATATAATTCAATGAAACCTTCAAAATATTACTCTTTCCCAATCTTATGGTCAATGTTTGAAGATAATAACTTAATTATTCAGTATGTTATAAGCATTTGAAAACATTAAATTTTATGATATTTCGTCAAAATTATCATATAAAACACTTTTTTAGTGTTTATGAAATATCATATTAATTTGTTAATATAATTTAATGAAACCTTAAAAATATTACTCTTTCCCAAACTTATGGTCAAGGTTTGAAGATAATAACTTAATTATTCAGTATTTTACTAGCATTTGAAAACATTGAATTTATGATATTTTGTTATAATTATCATATAAAACACTTTTTTAGTGTTTATGAAATTTTATATGAAAGTGTAAATATGATTCAATGAAACCTTCAAAATATTATTCTTACTCAATCTTATGGTCAAGGTTTGAAGATAATAACTTAAGAATTTACTATGTTATAAGCATTTGAAAACATTGAATTTATGATTATTCGTCAAAATTACTATGTAAAAAATTTTTTTAGTGTACATGAAATTTTTTATGAAATTGTAAATATAATTCAATGAAACCTTCAAAATATTACTCTTTCCCAATCTTATGGTCAAGGTTTGAAGATAATAACTTAAGAATTCAGTATTTTACTAGCATTTGAAAACATTGAATTTATGATATTTTGTTATAATTATCATATAAAACACTTTTTTAGTGTTTATGAAATTTTATATGAAAGTGTAAATATGATTCAATGAAACCTTCAAAATATTATTCTTACTCAATCTTATGGTCAAGGTTTGAAGATAATAACTTAAGAATTCACTATGTTATAAGCATTTGAAAACATTGAATTTATGATTATTCGTCAAAATTACTATGTAAAAATTTTTTTTAGTGTACATGAAATTTTTTATGAAATTGTAAATATAATTCAATGAAACCTTCAAAATATTACTCTTTCCCAATCTTATGGTCAATGTTTGAAGATAATAACTTAATTATTCAGTATGTTATAAGCATTTGAAAACATTAAATTTTATGATATTTCGTCAAAATTATCATATAAAACACTTTTTTAGTGTTTATGAAATATCATATTAATTTGTTAATATAATTTAATGAAACCTTCAAAATATTACTCTTTCCCAAACTTATGGTCAAGGTTTGAAGATAATAACTTAATTATTCAGTATTTTACTAGCATTTGAAAACATTGAATTTATGATATTTTGTTATAATTATCATATAAAACACTTTTTTAGTGTTTATGAAATTTTATATGAAAGTGTAAATATGATTCAATGAAACCTTCAAAATATTATTCTTACTCAATCTTATGGTCAAGGTTTGAAGATAATAACTTAAGAATTCACTATGTTATAAGCATTTGAAAACATTGAATTTATGATTATTCGTCAAAATAACTATGTAAAAAATTTTTTTAGTGTACATGAAATTTTTTATGAAATTGTAAATATAATTCAATGAAACCTTCAAAATATTACTCTTTCCCAATCTTATGGTCAAGGTTTGAAGATAATAACTTAAGAATTCAGTATTTTACTAGCATTTGAAAACATTGAATTTATGATATTTTGTTATAATTATCATATAAAACACTTTTTTAGTGTTTATGAAATTTTATATGAAAGTGTAAATATGATTCAATGAAACCTTCAAAATATTATTCTTACTCAATCTTATGGTCAAGGTTTGAAGATAATAACTTAAGAATTCACTATGTTATAAGCATTTGAAAACATTGAATTTATGATTATTCGTCAAAATTACTATGTAAAAATTTTTTTTAGTGTACATGAAATTTTTTATGAAATTGTAAATATAATTCAATGAAACCTTCAAAATATTACTCTTTCCCAATCTTATGGTCAATGTTTGAAGATAATAACTTAATTATTCAGTATGTTATAAGCATTTGAAAACATTAAATTTTATGATATTTCGTCAAAATTATCATATAAAACACTTTTTTAGTGTTTATGAAATATCATATTAATTTGTTAATATAATTTACTGAAACCTTAAAAATATTACTCTTTCCCAAACTTATGGTCAAGGTTTGAAGATAATAACTTAAATATTCAGTATTTTACTAGCATTTGAAAACATTGAATTTATGATTATTCGTCAAAATTACTATGTAAAAATTTTTTTTAGTGTACATGAAATTTTTTATGAAATTGTAAATATAATTCAATGAAACCTTCAAAATATTACTCTTTCCCAATCTTATGGTCAATGTTTGAAGATAATAACTTAATTATTCAGTATGTTATAAGCATTTGAAAACATTAAATTTTATGATATTTCGTCAAAATTATCATATAAAACACTTTTTTAGTGTTTATGAAATATCATATTAATTTGTTAATATAATTTAATGAAACCTTAAAAATATTACTCTTTCCCAAACTTATGGTCAAGGTTTGAAGATAATAACTTAATTATTCAGTATTTTACTAGCATTTGAAAACATTGAATTTATGATATTTTGTTATAATTATCATATAAAACACTTTTTTAGTGTTTATGAAATTTTATATGAAAGTGTAAATATGATTCAATGAAACCTTCAAAATATTATTCTTACTCAATCTTATGGTCAAGGTTTGAAGATAATAACTTAAGAATTTACTATGTTATAAGCATTTGAAAACATTGAATTTATGATTATTCGTCAAAATTACTATGTAAAAAATTTTTTTAGTGTACATGAAATTTTTTATGAAATTGTAAATATAATTCAATGAAACCTTCAAAATATTACTCTTTCCCAATCTTATGGTCAAGGTTTGAAGATAATAACTTAATTATTCAGTATGTTATAAGCATTTGAAAACATTAAATTTATGATATTTCGTCAAAATTATCATATAAAACACTTTTTTAGTGTTTATGAAATATCATATTAATTTGTTAATATAATTTAATGAAACCTTAAAAATATTACTCTTTCCCAAACTTATGGTCAAGGTTTGAAGATAATAACTTAATTATTCAGTATTTTACTAGCATTTGAAAACATTGAATTTATGATTATTTGTCAAAATTACTATGTAAAAATTTTTTTTAGTGTACATGAAATTTTTTATGAAATTGTAAATATAATTCAATGAAACCTTCAAAATATTACTCTTTCCCAATCTTATGGTCAATGTTTGAAGATAATAACTTAATTATTCAGTATGTTATAAGCATTTGAAAACATTAAATTTTATGATATTTCGTCAAAATTATCATATAAAACACTTTTTTAGTGTTTATGAAATATCATATTAATTTGTTAATATAATTTAATGAAACCTTAAAAATATTACTCTTTCCCAAACTTATGGTCAAGGTTTGAAGATAATAACTTAATTATTCAGTATTTTACTAGCATTTGAAAACATTGAATTTATGATATTTTGTTATAATTATCATATAAAACACTTTTTTAGTGTTTATGAAATTTTATATGAAAGTGTAAATATGATTCAATGAAACCTTCAAAATATTATTCTTACTCAATCTTATGGTCAAGGTTTGAAGATAATAACTTAAGAATTTACTATGTTATAAGCATTTGAAAACATTGAATTTATGATTATTCGTCAAAATTACTATGTAAAAAATTTTTTTAGTGTACATGAAATTTTTTATGAAATTGTAAATATAATTCAATGAAACCTTCAAAATATTACTCTTTCCCAATCTTATGGTCAAGGTTTGAAGATAATAACTTAATTATTCAGTATGTTATAAGCATTTGAAAACATTAAATTTATGATATTTCGTCAAAATTATCATATAAAACACTTTTTTAGTGTTTATGAAATATCATATTAATTTGTTAATATAATTTAATGAAACCTTAAAAATATTACTCTTTCCCAAACTTATGGTCAAGGTTTGAAGATAATAACTTAATTATTCAGTATTTTACTAGCATTTGAAAACATTGAATTTATGATTATTCGTCAAAATTACTATGTAAAAATTTTTTTTAGTGTACATGAAATTTTTTATGAAATTGTAAATATAATTCAATGAAACCTTCAAAATATTACTCTTTCCCAATCTTATGGTCAATGTTTGAAGATAATAACTTAATTATTCAGTATGTTATAAGCATTTGAAAACATTAAATTTTATGATATTTCGTCAAAATTATCATATAAAACACTTTTTTAGTGTTTATGAAATATCATATTAATTTGTTAATATAATTTAATGAAACCTTAAAAATATTACTCTTTCCCAAACTTATGGTCAAGGTTTGAAGATAATAACTTAATTATTCAGTATTTTACTAGCATTTGAAAACATTGAATTTATGATATTTTGTTATAATTATCATATAAAACACTTTTTTAGTGTTTATGAAATTTTATATGAAAGTGTAAATATGATTCAATGAAACCTTCAAAATATTATTCTTACTCAATCTTATGGTCAAGGTTTGAAGATAATAACTTAAGAATTTACAATGTTATAAGCATTTGAAAACATTGAATTTATGATTATTCGTCAAAATAACTATGTAAAAAATTTTTTTAGTGTACATGAAATTTTTTATGAAATTGTAAATATAATTCAATGAAACCTTCAAAATATTACTCTTTCCCAATCTTATGGTCAAGGTTTGAAGATAATAACTTAAGAATTCAGTATTTTACTAGCATTTGAAAACATTGAATTTATGATATTTTGTTTTAATTATCATATAAAACACTTTTTTAGTGTTTATGAAATTTTATATGAAAGTGTAAATATGATTCAATGAAACCTTCAAAATATTATTCTTACTCAATCTTATGGTCAAGGTTTGAAGATAATAACTTAAGAATTCACTATGTTATAAGCATTTGAAAACATTGAATTTATGATTATTCGTCAAAATTACTATGTAAAAATTTTTTTTAGTGTACATGAAATTTTTTATGAAATTGTAAATATAATTCAATGAAACCTTCAAAATATTACTCTTTCCCAATCTTATGGTCAAGGTTTGAAGATAATAACTTAATTATTCAGTATGTTATAAGCATTTGAAAACATTAAATTTATGATATTTCGTCAAAATTATCATATAAAACACTTTTTTAGTGTTTATGAAATATCATATTAATTTGTTAATATAATTTAATGAAACCTTAAAAATATTACTCTTTCCCAAACTTATGGTCAAGGTTTGAAGATAATAACTTAATTATTCAGTATTTTACTAGCATTTGAAAACATTGAATTTATGATTATTCGTCAAAATTACTATGTAAAAATTTTTTTTAGTGTACATGAAATTTTTTATGAAATTGTAAATATAATTCAATGAAACCTTCAAAATATTACTCTTTCCCAATCTTATGGTCAATGTTTGAAGATAATAACTTAATTATTCAGTATGTTATAAGCATTTGAAAACATTAAATTTTATGATATTTCGTCAAAATTATCATATAAAACACTTTTTTAGTGTTTATGAAATATCATATTAATTTGTTAATATAATTTAATGAAACCTTAAAAATATTACTCTTTCCCAAACTTATGGTCAAGGTTTGAAGATAATAACTTAATTATTCAGTATTTTACTAGCATTTGAAAACATTGAATTTATGATATTTTGTTATAATTATCATATAAAACACTTTTTTAGTGTTTATGAAATTTTATATGAAAGTGTAAATATGATTCAATGAAACCTTCAAAATATTATTCTTACTCAATCTTATGGTCAAGGTTTGAAGATAATAACTTAAGAATTTACTATGTTATAAGCATTTGAAAACATTGAATTTATGATTATTCGTCAAAATTACTATGTAAAACACTTTTTTAGTGTTTATGAAATATCATATTAATTTGTTAATATAATTTAATGAAACCTTAAAAATATTACTCTTTCCCAAACTTATGGTCAAGGTTTGAAGATAATAACTTAATTATTCAGTATTTTACTAGCATTTGAAAACATTGAATTTATGATATTTTGTTATAATTATCATATAAAACACTTTTTTAGTGTTTATGAAATTTTATATGAAAGTGTAAATATGATTCAATGAAACCTTCAAAATATTATTCTTACTCAATCTTATGGTCAAGGTTTGAAGATAATAACTTAAGAATTTACTATGTTATAAGCATTTGAAAACATTGAATTTATGATTATTCGTCAAAATTACTATGTAAAAATTTTTTTTAGTGTACATGAAATTTTTTATGAAATTGTAAATATAATTCAATGAAACCTTCAAAATATTACTCTTTCCCAATCTTATGGTCAATGTTTGAAGATAATAACTTAATTATTCAGTATGTTATAAGCATTTGAAAACATTAAATTTTATGATATTTCGTCAAAATTATCATATAAAACACTTTTTTAGTGTTTATGAAATATCATATTAATTTGTTAATATAATTTAATGAAACCTTAAAAATATTTCTCTTTCCCAAACTTATGGTCAAGGTTTGAAGATAATAACTTAATTATTCAGTATTTTACTAGCATTTGAAAACATTGAATTTATGATATTTTGTTATAATTATCATATAAAACACTTTTTTAGTGTTTATGAAATTTTATATGAAAGTGTAAATATGATTCAATGAAACCTTCAAAATATTATTCTTACTCAATCTTATGGTCAAGGTTTGAAGATAATAACTTAAGAATTTACTATGTTATAAGCATTTGAAAACATTGAATTTATGATTATTCGTCAAAATTACTATGTAAAAAATTTTTTTAGTGTACATGAAATTTTTTATGAAATTGTAAATATAATTCAATGAAACCTTCAAAATATTACTCTTTCCCAAACTTATGGTCAAGGTTTGAAGATAATAACTTAATTATTCAGTATTTTACTAGCATTTGAAAACATTGAATTTATGATATTTTGTTATAATTATCATATAAAACACTTTTTTAGTGTTTATGAAATTTTATATGAAAGTGTAAATATGATTCAATGAAACCTTCAAAATATTATTCTTACTCAATCTTATGGTCAAGGTTTGAAGATAATAACTTAAGAATTCACTATGTTATAAGCATTTGAAAACATTGAATTTATGATTATTCGTCAAAATTACTATGTAAAAATTTCTTTTAGTGTACATGAAATTTTTTATGAAATTGTAAATATAATTCAATGAAACCTTCAAAATATTACTCTTTCCCAATCTTATGGTCAATTTTTGAAGATAATAACTTAATTATTCAGTATGTTATAAGCATTTGAAAACATTAAATTTTATGATATTTCGTCAAAATTATCATATAAAACACTTTTTTAGTGTTTATGAAATATCATATTAATTTGTTAATATAATTTAATGAAACCTTAAAAATATTACTCTTTCCCAAACTTATGGTCAAGGTTTGAAGATAATAACTTAATTATTCAGTATTTTACTAGCATTTGAAAACATTGAATTTATGATATTTTGTTATAATTATCATATAAAACACTTTTTTAGTGTTTATGAAATTTTATATGAAAGTGTAAATATGATTCAATGAAACCTTCAAAATATTATTCTTACTCAATCTTATGGTCAAGGTTTGAAGATAATAACTTAAGAATTTACTATGTTATAAGCATTTGAAAACATTGAATTTATGATTATTCGTCAAAATTACTATGTAAAAAATTTTTTTAGTGTACATGAAATTTTTTATGAAATTGTAAATATAATTCAATGAAACCTTCAAAATATAACTCTTTCCCAATCTTATGGTCAAGGTTTGAAGATAATAACTTAATTATTCAGTATGTTATAAGCATTTGAAAACATTAAATTTATGATATTTCGTCAAAATTATCATATAAAACACTTTTTTAGTGTTTATGAAATATCATATTAATTTGTTAATATAATTTAATGAAACCTTAATAATATTACTCTTTCCCAAACTTATGGTCAAGGTTTGAAGATAATAACTTAATTATTCAGTATTTTACTAGCATTTGAAAACATTGAATTTATGATATTTTGTTATAATTATCATATAAAACACTTTTTTAGTGTTTATGAAATTTTATATGAAAGTGTAAATATGATTCAATGAAACCTTCAAAATATTATTCTTACTCAATCTTATGGTCAAGGTTTGAAGATAATAACTTAATTATTCAGTATGTTATAAGCATTTGAAAACATTAAATTTATGATTATTCGTCAAAATTACTATGTAAAAATTTTTTTTAGTGTACATGAAATTTTTTATGAAATTGTAAATATAATTCAATGAAACCTTCAAAATATTACTCTTTCCCAATCTTATGGTCAAGGTTTGAAGATAATAACTTAAGAATTCAGTATTTTACTAGCATTTGAAAACATTGAATTTATGATATTTTGTTATAATTATCATATAAAACACTTTTTTATTGTTTATGAAATTTTATATGAAAGTGTAAATATGATTCAATGAAACCTTCAAAATATTATTCTTACTCAATCTTATGGTCAAGGTTTGAAGATAATAACTTATGAATTCACTATGTTATAAGCATTTGAAAACATTGAATTTATGATTATTCGTCAAAATTACTATGTAAAAATTTTTTTTAGTGTACATGAAATTTTTTATGAAATTGTAAATATAATTCAATGAAACCTTCAAAATATTACTCTTTCCCAACCTTATGGTCAATGTTTGAAGATAATAACTTAATTATTCAGTATGTTATAAGCATTTGAAAACATTAAATTTTATGATATTTCGTCAAAATTATCATATAAAACACTTTTTTAGTGTTTATGAAATATCATATTAATTTGTTAATATAATTTAATGAAACCTTAAAAATATTACTCTTTCCCAAACTTATGGTCAAGGTTTGAAGATAATAACTTAATTATTCAGTATTTTACTAGCATTTGAAAACATTGAATTTATGATATTTTGTTATAATTATCATATAAAACACTTTTTTAGTGTTTATGAAATTTTATATGAAAGTGTAAATATGATTCAATGAAACCTTCAAAATATTATTCTTACTCAATCTTATGGTCAAGGTTTGAAGATAATAACTTAAGAATTTACTATGTTATAAGCATTTGAAAACATTGAATTTATGATTATTCGTCAAAATTACTATGTAAAAAATTTTTTTAGTGTACATGAAATTTTTTATGAAATTGTAAATATAATTCAATGAAACCTTCAAAATATTACTCTTTCCCAATCTTATGGTCAAGGTTTGAAGATAATAACTTAATTATTCAGTATGTTATAAGCATTTGAAAACATTAAATTTATGATATTTCGTCAAAATTATCATATAAAACACTTTTTTAGTGTTTATGAAATATCATATTAATTTGTTAATATAATTTAATGAAACCTTAAAAATATTACTCTTTCCCAAACTTATGGTCAAGGTTTGAAGATAATAACTTAATTATTCAGTATTTTACTAGCATTTGAAAACATTGAATTTATGATATTTTGTTATAATTATCATATAAAACACTTTTTTAGTGTTTATGAAATTTTATATGAAAGTGTAAATATGATTCAATGAAACCTTCAAAATATTATTCTTACTCAATCCTATGGTCAAGGTTTGAAGATAATAACTTAAGAATTCACTATGTTATAAGCATTTGAAAACATTGAATTTATGATTATTCGTCAAAATTACTATGTAAAAATTTTTTTTAGTGTACATGAAATTTTTTATGAAATTGTAAATATAATTCAATGAAACCTTCAAAATATTACTCTTTCCCAATCTTATGGTCAATGTTTGAAGATAATAACTTAATTATTCAGTATGTTATAAGCATTTGAAAACATTAAATTTTATGATATTTCGTCAAAATTATCATATAAAACACTTTTTTAGTGTTTATGAAATATCATATTAATTTGTTAATATAATTTAATGAAACCTTAAAAATATTACTCTTTCCCAAACTTATGGTCAAGGTTTGAAGATAATAACTTAATTATTCAGTATTTTACTAGCATTTGAAAACATTGAATTTATGATATTTTGTTATAATTATCATATAAAACACTTTTTTAGTGTTTATGAAATTTTATATGAAAGTGTAAATATGATTCAATGAAACCTTCAAAATATTATTCTTACTCAATCTTATGGTCAAGGTTTGAAGATAATAACTTAAGAATTTACTATGTT
Organism: Rhopalosiphum nymphaeae; assembly: GCA_036289425.1. Classification (NCBI taxonomy): domain Eukaryota; kingdom Metazoa; phylum Arthropoda; class Insecta; order Hemiptera; family Aphididae; genus Rhopalosiphum; species Rhopalosiphum nymphaeae. The sequence goes on along the minus strand of JAZAQC010000007.1, from coordinate 6,827,902 downwards.
ATAAGCATTTGAAAACATTGAATTTATGATTATTCGTCAAAATTACTATGTAAAAAATTTTTTTAGTGTACATGAAATTTTTTATGAAATTGTAAATATAATTCAATGAAACCTTCAAAATATTACTCTTTCCCAAACTTATGGTCAAGGTTTGAAGATAATAACTTAATTATTCAGTATTTTACTAGCATTTGAAAACATTGAATTTATGATATTTTGTTATAATTATCATATAAAACACTTTTTTAGTGTTTATGAAATTTTATATGAAAGTGTAAATATGATTCAATGAAACCTTCAAAATATTATTCTTACTCAATCTTATGGTCAAGGTTTGAAGATAATAACTTAAGAATTCACTATGTTATAAGCATTTGAAAACATTGAATTTATGATTATTCGTCAAAATTACTATGTAAAAATTTCTTTTAGTGTACATGAAATTTTTTATGAAATTGTAAATATAATTCAATGAAACCTTCAAAATATTACTCTTTCCCAATCTTATGGTCAATTTTTGAAGATAATAACTTAATTATTCAGTATGTTATAAGCATTTGAAAACATTAAATTTTATGATATTTCGTCAAAATTATCATATAAAACACTTTTTTAGTGTTTATGAAATATCATATTAATTTGTTAATATAATTTAATGAAACCTTAAAAATATTACTCTTTCCCAAACTTATGGTCAAGGTTTGAAGATAATAACTTAATTATTCAGTATTTTACTAGCATTTGAAAACATTGAATTTATGATATTTTGTTATAATTATCATATAAAACACTTTTTTAGTGTTTATGAAATTTTATATGAAAGTGTAAATATGATTCAATGAAACCTTCAAAATATTATTCTTACTCAATCTTATGGTCAAGGTTTGAAGATAATAACTTAAGAATTTACTATGTTATAAGCATTTGAAAACATTGAATTTATGATTATTCGTCAAAATTACTATGTAAAAAATTTTTTTAGTGTACATGAAATTTTTTATGAAATTGTAAATATAATTCAATGAAACCTTCAAAATATAACTCTTTCCCAATCTTATGGTCAAGGTTTGAAGATAATAACTTAATTATTCAGTATGTTATAAGCATTTGAAAACATTAAATTTATGATATTTCGTCAAAATTATCATATAAAACACTTTTTTAGTGTTTATGAAATATCATATTAATTTGTTAATATAATTTAATGAAACCTTAATAATATTACTCTTTCCCAAACTTATGGTCAAGGTTTGAAGATAATAACTTAATTATTCAGTATTTTACTAGCATTTGAAAACATTGAATTTATGATATTTTGTTATAATTATCATATAAAACACTTTTTTAGTGTTTATGAAATTTTATATGAAAGTGTAAATATGATTCAATGAAACCTTCAAAATATTATTCTTACTCAATCCTATGGTCAAGGTTTGAAGATAATAACTTAAGAATTCACTATGTTATAAGCATTTGAAAACATTGAATTTATAATATTTCGTCAAAATTACTATGTAAAATACTTTTTTAGTGTTTATGAAATTTAATATGAAATTGTAAATATAATTTAATGGAACCTTAAAAAAATTATTCTTTCTCAATCTGATGGTCAAGGTTTGAAGATAATAACTTAAGAATTCAGTATTTTACTAGCATTTGAAAACATTGAATTTATGATATTTTGTTATAATTATCATATAAAACACTTTTTTAGTATATATGAAATTTTATTTGAAATTGTAAATATAATTTAATGGAACCTTAAAAAAATTATTCTTTCTCAATCTGATGGTCAAGGATTGAAGATAATAACTTAATTATTCAGTATTTTACTAGCATTTGAATACATTGAATTTATGATATTTTGTTATAATTATCATATAAAACACTTTTTTAGTGTTTATGAAATTTTATATGAAAGTGTAAATATGATTCAGTGAAACCTTCAAAATATTATTCTTACTCAATCCTATGGTCAAGGTTTGAAGATAATAACTTAAGAATTCACTATGTTATAAGCATTTGAAAACATTGAATTTATAATATTTCGTCAAAATTACTATGTAAAATACTTTTTTAGTGTTTATGAAATTTAATATGAAATTGTAAATATAATTTAATGGAACCTTAAAAAAATTATTCTTTCTCAATCTGATGGTCAAGGTTTGAAGATAATAACTTAATTATTCAGTATTTTACTAGCATTTGAAAACATTGAATTTATGATATTTTGTTATAATTATCATATAAAACACTTTTTTAGTGTTTATGAAATTTTATATGAAAGTGTAAATATGATTCAATGAAACCTTCAAAATATTATTCTTACTCAATCTTATGGTCAAGGTTTGAAGATAATAACTTAAGAATTCACTATGTTATAAGCATTTGAAAACATTGAATTTATGATTATTCGTCAAAATTACTATGTAAAAAATTTTTTTAGTGTACATGAAATTTTTTATGAAATTGTAAATATAATTCAATGAAACCTTCAAAATATTACTCTTTCCCAATCTTATGGTCAAGGTTTGAAGATAATAACTTAATTATTCAGTATGTTATAAGCATTTGAAAACATTAAATTTATGATATTTCGTCAAAATTATCATATAAAACACTTTTTTAGTGTTTATGAAATATCATATTAATTTGTTAATATAATTTAATGAAACCTTAAAAATATTACTCTTTCCCAAACTTATGGTCAAGGTTTGAAGATAATAACTTAATTATTCAGTATTTTACTAGCATTTGAAAACATTGAATTTATGATATTTTGTTATAATTATCATATAAAACACTTTTTTAGTGTTTATGAAATTTTATATGAAAGTGTAAATATGATTCAATGAAACCTTCAAAATATTATTCTTACTCAATCTTATGGTCAAGATTTGAAGATAATAACTTAAGAATTCACTATGTTATAAGCATTTGAAAACATTGAATTTATGATTATTCGTCAAAATTACTATGTAAAAATTTTTTTTAGTGTACATGAAATTTTTTATGAAATTGTAAATATAATTCAATGAAACCTTCAAAATATTACTCTTTCCCAATCTTATGGTCAAGGTTTGAAGATAATAACTTAATTATTCAGTATGTTATAAGCATTTGAAAACATTAAATTTTATGATATTTCGTCAAAATTATCATATAAAACACTTTTTTAGTGTTTATGAAATATCATATTAATTTGTTAATATAATTTAATGAAACCTTAAAAATATTACTCTTTCCCAAACTTATGGTCAAGGTTTGAAGATAATAACTTAATTATTCAGTATTTTACTAGCATTTGAAAACATTGAATTTATGATATTTTGTTATAATTATCATATAAAACACTTTTTTAGTGTTTATGAAATTTTATATGAAAGTGTAAATATGATTCAATGAAACCTTCAAAATATTATTCTTACTCAATCTTATGGTCAAGGTTTGAAGATAATAACTTAAGAATTTACTATGTTATAAGCATTTGAAAACATTGAATTTATGATTATTCGTCAAAATTACTATGTAAAAAATTTTTTTAGTGTACATGAAATTTTTTATGAAATTGTAAATATAATTCAATGAAACCTTCAAAATATTACTCTTTCCCAATCTTATGGTCAAGGTTTGAAGATAATAACTTAATTATTCAGTATGTTATAAGCATTTGAAAACATTAAATTTATGATATTTCGTCAAAATTATCATATAAAACACTTTTTTAGTGTTTATGAAATATCATATTAATTTGTTAATATAATTTAATGAAACCTTAAAAATATTACTCTTTCCCAAACTTATGGTCAAGGTTTGAAGATAATAACTTAATTATTCAGTATTTTACTAGCATTTGAAAACATTGAATTTATGATTATTCGTCAAAATTACTATGTAAAAATTTTTTTTAGTGTACATGAAATTTTTTATGAAATTGTAAATATAATTCAATGAAACCTTCAAAATATTACTCTTTCCCGATCTTATGGTCAATGTTTGAAGATAATAACTTAATTATTCAGTATGTTATAAGCATTTGAAAACATTGAATTTATGATATTTTGTTATAATTATCATATAAAACACTTTTTTAGTGTTTATGAAATATCATATGAATTTGTTAATATAATTTAATGGAACCTTAAAAATATTACGCTTTCCCAAACTTATGGTCAAGGATTGAAGATAATAACTTAATTATTCAGTATTTTACTAGCATTTGAAAACATTGAATTTATGATATTTTGTTATAATTATCATATAAAACACTTTTTTAGTGTTTATGAAATTTTATATGAAAGTGTAAATATGATTCAATGAAACCTTCAAAATATTATTCTTACTCAATCCTATGGTCAAGGTTTGAAGATAATAACTTAAGAATTCACTATGTTATAAGCATTTGAAAACATTGAATTTATGATTATTCGTCAAAATTACTATGTAAAAAATTTTTTTAGTGTACATGAAATTTTTTATGAAATTGTAAATATAATTCAATGAAACCTTCAAAATATTACTCTTTCCCAATCTTATGGTCAAGGTTTGAAGATAATAACTTAATTATTCAGTATGTTATAAGCATTTGAAAACATTAAATTTATGATATTTCGTCAAAATTATCATATAAAACACTTTTTTAGTGTTTATGAAATATCATATTAATTTGTTAATATAATTTAATGAAACCTTAAAAATATTACTCTTTCCCAAACTTATGGTCAAGGTTTGAAGATAATAACTTAATTATTCAGTATTTTACTAGCATTTGAAAACATTGAATTTATGATATTTTGTTATAATTATCATATAAAACACTTTTTTAGTGTTTATGAAATTTTATATGAAAGTGTAAATATGATTCAATGAAACCTTCAAAATATTATTCTTACTCAATCTTATGGTCAAGGTTTGAAGATAATAACTTAAGAATTTACTATGTTATAAGCATTTGAAAACATTGAATTTATGATTATTCGTCAAAATTACTATGTAAAAAATTTTTTTAGTGTACATGAAATTTTTTATGAAATTGTAAATATAATTCAATGAAACCTTCAAAATATTACTCTTTCCCAATCTTATGGTCAAGGTTTGAAGATAATAACTTAATTATTCAGTATGTTATAAGCATTTGAAAACATTAAATTTATGATATTTCGTCAAAATTATCATATAAAACACTTTTTTAGTGTTTATGAAATATCATATTAATTTGTTAATATAATTTAATGAAACCTTAAAAATATTACTCTTTCCCAAACTTATGGTCAAGGTTTGAAGATAATAACTTAATTATTCAGTATTTTACTAGCATTTGAAAACATTGAATTTATGATTATTCGTCAAAATTACTATGTAAAAATTTTTTTTAGTGTACATGAAATTTTTTATGAAATTGTAAATATAATTCAATGAAACCTTCAAAATATTACTCTTTCCCAATCTTATGGTCAATGTTTGAAGATAATAACTTAATTATTCAGTATGTTATAAGCATTTGAAAACATTAAATTTTATGATATTTCGTCAAAATTATCATATAAAACACTTTTTTAGTGTTTATGAAATATCATATTAATTTGTTAATATAATTTAATGAAACCTTAAAAATATTACTCTTTCCCAAACTTATGGTCAAGGTTTGAAGATAATAACTTAATTATTCAGTATTTTACTAGCATTTGAAAACATTGAATTTATGATATTTTGTTATAATTATCATATAAAACACTTTTTTAGTGTTTATGAAATTTTATATGAAAGTGTAAATATGATTCAATGAAACCTTCAAAATATTATTCTTACTCAACCTTATGGTCAAGGTTTGAAGATAATAACTTAAGAATTTACTATGTTATAAGCATTTGAAAACATTGAATTTATGATTATTCGTCAAAATTACTATGTAAAAAATTTTTTTAGTGTACATGAAATTTTTTATGAAATTGTAAATATAATTCAATGAAACCTTCAAAATATTACTCTTTCCCAAACTTATGGTCAAGGTTTGAAGATAATAACTTAATTATTCAGTATTTTACTAGCATTTGAAAACATTGAATTTATGATATTTTGTTATAATTATCATATAAAACACTTTTTTAGTGTTTATGAAATTTTATATGAAAGTGTAAATATGATTCAATGAAACCTTCAAAATATTATTCTTACTCAATCTTATGGTCAAGGTTTGAAGATAATAACTTAAGAATTCACTATGTTATAAGCATTTGAAAACATTGAATTTATGATTATTCGTCAAAATAACTATGTAAAAAATTTTTTTAGTGTACATGAAATTTTTTATGAAATTGTAAATATAATTCAATGAAACCTTCAAAATATTACTCTTTCCCAATCTTATGGTCAAGGTTTGAAGATAATAACTTAAGAATTCAGTATTTTACTAGCATTTGAAAACATTGAATTTATGATATTTTGTTATAATTATCATATAAAACACTTTTTTAGTGTTTATGAAATATCATATTAATTTGTTAATATAATTTAATGAAACCTTAAAAATATTACTCTTTCCCAAACTTATGGTCAAGGTTTGAAGATAATAACTTAATTATTCAGTATTTTACTAGCATTTGAAAACATTGAATTTATGATTATTCGTCAAAATTACTATGTAAAAATTTTTTTTAGTGTACATGAAATTTTTTATGAAATTGTAAATATAATTCAATGAAACCTTCAAAATATTACTCTTTCCCAATCTTATGGTCAATGTTTGAAGATAATAACTTAATTATTCAGTATGTTATAAGCATTTGAAAACATTAAATTTATGATATTTTGTTATAATTATCATATAAAACACTTTTTTAGTGTTTATGAAATTTTATATGAAAGTGTAAATATGATTCAATGAAACCTTCAAAATATTATTCTTACTCAATCTTATGGTCAAGGTTTGAAGATAATAACTTAAGAATTTACAATGTTATAAGCATTTGAAAACATTGAATTTATGATTATTCGTCAAAATAACTATGTAAAAAATTTTTTTAGTGTACATGAAATTTTTTATGAAATTGTAAATATAATTCAATGAAACCTTCAAAATATTACTCTTTCCCAATCTTATGGTCAAGGTTTGAAGATAATAACTTAAGAATTCAGTATTTTACTAGCATTTGAAAACATTGAATTTATGATATTTTGTTTTAATTATCATATAAAACACTTTTTTAGTGTTTATGAAATTTTATATGAAAGTGTAAATATGATTCAATGAAACCTTCAAAATATTATTCTTACTCAATCTTATGGTCAAGGTTTGAAGATAATAACTTAAGAATTCACTATGTTATAAGCATTTGAAAACATTGAATTTATGATTATTCGTCAAAATTACTATGTAAAAATTTTTTTTAGTGTACATGAAATTTTTTATGAAATTGTAAATATAATTCAATGAAACCTTCAAAATATTACTCTTTCCCAATCTTATGGTCAAGGTTTGAAGATAATAACTTAAGAATTCAGTATTTTACTAGCATTTGAAAACATTGAATTTATGATATTTTGTTATAATTATCATATAAAACACTTTTTTAGTGTTTATGAAACTTTATATGAAAGTGTAAATATGATTCAATGAAACCTTCAAAATATTATTCTTACTCAATCTTATGGTCAAGGTTTGAAGATAATAACTTATGAATTCACTATGTTATAAGCATTTGAAAACATTGAATTTATGATTATTCGTCAAAATTACTATGTAAAAATTTTTTTTAGTGTACATGAAATTTTTTATGAAATTGTAAATATAATTCAATGAAACCTTCAAAATATTACTCTTTCCCAATCTTATGGTCAATGTTTGAAGATAATAACTTAATTATTCAGTATGTTATAAGCATTTGAAAACATTAAATTTTATGATATTTCGTCAAAATTATCATATAAAACACTTTTTTAGTGTTTATGAAATATCATATTAATTTGTTAATATAATTTAATGAAACCTTAAAAATATTACTCTTTCCCAAACTTATGGTCAAGGTTTGAAGATAATAACTTAATTATTCAGTATTTTACTAGCATTTGAAAACATTGAATTTATGATATTTTGTTATAATTATCATATAAAACACTTTTTTAGTGTTTATGAAATTTTATATGAAAGTGTAAATATGATTCAATGAAACCTTCAAAATATTATTCTTACTCAATCTTATGGTCAAGGTTTGAAGATAATATCTTAAGAATTTACTATGTTATAAGCATTTGAAAACATTGAATTTATGATTATTCGTCAAAATTACTATGTAAAAATTTTTTTTAGTGTACATGAAATTTTTTATGAAATTGTAAATATAATTCAATGAAACCTTCAAAATATTACTCTTTCCCAATCTTATGGTCAATGTTTGAAGATAATAACTTAATTATTCAGTATGTTATAAGCATTTGAAAACATTAAATTTTATGATATTTCGTCAAAATTATCATATAAAACACTGTTTTAGTGTTTATGAAATATCATATTAATTTGTAAATATAATTTAATGAAACCTTAAAAATATTACTCTTTCCCAAACTTATGGTCAAGGTTTGAAGATAATAACTTAATTATTCAGTATTTTACTAGCATTTGAAAACATTGAATTTATGATATTTTGTTATAATTATCATATAAAACACTTTTTTAGTGTTTATGAAATTTTATATGAAAGTGTAAATATGATTCAATGAAACCTTCAAAATATTATTCTTACTCAATCTTATGGTCAAGGTTTGAAGATAATAACTTAAGAATTTACTATGTTATAAGCATTTGAAAACATTGAATTTATGATTATTCGTCAAAATTACTATGTAAAAAATTTTTTTAGTGTACATGAAATTTTTTATGAAATTGTAAATATAATTCAATGAAACCTTCAAAATATTACTCTTTCCCAAACTTATGGTCAAGGTTTGAAGATAATAACTTAATTATTCAGTATTTTACTAGCATTTGAAAACATTGAATTTATGATATTTTGTTATAATTATCATATAAAACACTTTTTTAGTGTTTATGAAATTTTATATGAAAGTGTAAATATGATTCAATGAAACCTTCAAAATATTATTCTTACTCAATCTTATGGTCAAGGTTTGAAGATAATAACTTAAGAATTCACTATGTTATAAGCATTTGAAAACATTGAATTTATGATTATTCGTCAAAATTACTATGTAAAAATTTCTTTTAGTGTACATGAAATTTTTTATGAAATTGTAAATATAATTCAATGAAACCTTCAAAATATTACTCTTTCCCAATCTTATGGTCAATTTTTGAAGATAATAACTTAATTATTCAGTATGTTATAAGCATTTGAAAACATTAAATTTTATGATATTTCGTCAAAATTATCATATAAAACACTTTTTTAGTGTTTATGAAATATCATATTAATTTGTTAATATAATTTAATGAAACCTTAAAAATATTACTCTTTCCCAAACTTATGGTCAAGGTTTGAAGATAATAACTTAATTATTCAGTATTTTACTAGCATTTGAAAACATTGAATTTATGATATTTTGTTATAATTATCATATAAAACACTTTTTTAGTGTTTATGAAATTTTATATGAAAGTGTAAATATGATTCAATGAAACCTTCAAAATATTATTCTTACTCAATCTTATGGTCAAGGTTTGAAGATAATAACTTAATTATTCAGTATGTTATAAGCATTTGAAAACATTAAATTTATGATTATTCGTCAAAATTACTATGTAAAAATTTTTTTTAGTGTACATGAAATTTTTTATGAAATTGTAAATATAATTCAATGAAACCTTCAAAATATTACTCTTTCCCAATCTTATGGTCAAGGTTTGAAGATAATAACTTAAGAATTCAGTATTTTACTAGCATTTGAAAACATTGAATTTATGATATTTTGTTATAATTATCATATAAAACACTTTTTTAGTGTTTATGAAATTTTATATGAAAGTGTAAATATGATTCAATGAAACCTTCAAAATATTATTCTTACTCAATCTTATGGTCAAGGTTTGAAGATAATAACTTATGAATTCACTATGTTATAAGCATTTGAAAACATTGAATTTATGATTATTCGTCAAAATTACTATGTAAAAATTTTTTTTAGTGTACATGAAATTTTTTATGAAATTGTAAATATAATTCAATGAAACCTTCAAAATATTACTCTTTCCCAATCTTATGGTCAATGTTTGAAGATAATAACTTAATTATTCAGTATGTTATAAGCATTTGAAAACATTAAATTTTATGATATTTCGTCAAAATTATCATATAAAACACTTTTTTAGTGTTTATGAAATATCATATTAATTTGTTAATATAATTTAATGAAACCTTAAAAATATTACTCTTTCCCAAACTTATGGTCAAGGTTTGAAGATAATAACTTAATTATTCAGTATTTTACTAGCATTTGAAAACATTGAATTTATGATATTTTGTTATAATTATCATATAAAACACTTTTTTAGTGTTTATGAAATTTTATATGAAAGTGTAAATATGATTCAATGAAACCTTCAAAATATTATTCTTACTCAATCTTATGGTCAAGGTTTGAAGATAATAACTTAAGAATTCACTATGTTATAAGCATTTGAAAACATTGAATTTATGATTATTCGTCAAAATTACTATGTAAAAATTTCTTTTAGTGTACATGAAATTTTTTATGAAATTGTAAATATAATTCAATGAAACCTTCAAAATATTACTCTTTCCCAATCTTATGGTCAATTTTTGAAGATAATAACTTAATTATTCAGTATGTTATAAGCATTTGAAAACATTAAATTTTATGATATTTCGTCAAAATTATCATATAAAACACTTTTTTAGTGTTTATGAAATATCATATTAATTTGTTAATATAATTTAATGAAACCTTAAAAATATTACTCTTTCCCAAACTTATGGTCAAGGTTTGAAGATAATAACTTAATTATTCAGTATTTTACTAGCATTTGAAAACATTGAATTTATGATATTTTGTTATAATTATCATATAAAACACTTTTTTAGTGTTTATGAAATTTTATATGAAAGTGTAAATATGATTCAATGAAACCTTCAAAATATTATTCTTACTCAATCTTATGGTCAAGGTTTGAAGATAATAACTTAATTATTCAGTATGTTATAAGCATTTGAAAACATTAAATTTATGATTATTCGTCAAAATTACTATGTAAAAATTTTTTTTAGTGTACATGAAATTTTTTATGAAATTGTAAATATAATTCAATGAAACCTTCAAAATATTACTCTTTCCCAATCTTATGGTCAAGGTTTGAAGATAATAACTTAAGAATTCAGTATTTTACTAGCATTTGAAAACATTGAATTTATGATATTTTGTTATAATTATCATATAAAACACTTTTTTAGTGTTTATGAAATTTTATATGAAAGTGTAAATATGATTCAATGAAACCTTCAAAATATTATTCTTACTCAATCTTATGGTCAAGGTTTGAAGATAATAACTTATGAATTCACTATGTTATAAGCATTTGAAAACATTGAATTTATGATTATTCGTCAAAATTACTATGTAAAAATTTTTTTTAGTGTACATGAAATTTTTTATGAAATTGTAAATATAATTCAATGAAACCTTCAAAATATTACTCTTTCCCAACCTTATGGTCAATGTTTGAAGATAATAACTTAATTATTCAGTATGTTATAAGCATTTGAAAACATTAAATTTTATGATATTTCGTCAAAATTATCATATAAAACACTTTTTTAGTGTTTATGAAATATCATATTAATTTGTTAATATAATTTAATGAAACCTTAAAAATATTACTCTTTCCCAAACTTATGGTCAAGGTTTGAAGATAATAACTTAATTATTCAGTATTTTACTAGCATTTGAAAACATTGAATTTATGATATTTTGTTATAATTATCATATAAAACACTTTTTTAGTGTTTATGAAATTTTATATGAAAGTGTAAATATGATTCAATGAAACCTTCAAAATATTATTCTTACTCAATCTTATGGTCAAGGTTTGAAGATAATAACTTAAGAATTTACTATGTTATAAGCATTTGAAAACATTGAATTTATGATTATTCGTCAAAATTACTATGTAAAAAATTTTTTTAGTGTACATGAAATTTTTTATGAAATTGTAAATATAATTCAATGAAACCTTCAAAATATTACTCTTTCCCAATCTTATGGTCAAGGTTTGAAGATAATAACTTAAGAATTCAGTATTTTACTAGCATTTGAAAACATTGAATTTATGATATTTTGTTTTAATTATCATATAAAACACTTTTTTAGTGTTTATGAAATTTTATATGAAAGTGTAAATATGATTCAATGAAACCTTCAAAATATTATTCTTACTCAATCTTATGGTCAAGGTTTGAAGATAATAACTTAAGAATTCACTATGTTATAAGCATTTGAAAACATTGAATTTATGATTATTCGTCAAAATTACTATGTAAAAATTTTTTTTAGTGTACATGAAATTTTTTATGAAATTGTAAATATAATTCAATGAAACCTTCAAAATATTACTCTTTCCCAATCTTATGGTCAAGGTTTGAAGATAATAACTTAAGAATTCAGTATTTTACTAGCATTTGAAAACATTGAATTTATGATATTTTGTTATAATTATCATATAAAACACTTTTTTAGTGTTTATGAAATTTTATATGAAAGTGTAAATATGATTCAATGAAACCTTCAAAATATTATTCTTACTCAATCTTATGGTCAAGGTTTGAAGATAATAACTTATGAATTCACTATGTTATAAGCATTTGAAAACATTGAATTTATGATTATTCGTCAAAATTACTATGTAAAAATTTTTTTTAGTGTACATGAAATTTTTTATGAAATTGTAAATATAATTCAATGAAACCTTCAAAATATTACTCTTTCCCAATCTTATGGTCAATGTTTGAAGATAATAACTTAATTATTCAGTATGTTATAAGCATTTGAAAACATTAAATTTTATGATATTTCGTCAAAATTATCATATAAAACACTTTTTTAGTGTTTATGAAATATCATATTAATTTGTTAATATAATTTAATGAAACCTTAAAAATATTACTCTTTCCCAAACTTATGGTCAAGGTTTGAAGATAATAACTTAATTATTCAGTATTTTACTAGCATTTGAAAACATTGAATTTATGATATTTTGTTATAATTATCATATAAAACACTTTTTTAGTGTTTATGAAATTTTATATGAAAGTGTAAATATGATTCAATGAAACCTTCAAAATATTATTCTTACTCAATCTTATGGTCAAGGTTTGAAGATAATAACTTAAGAATTTACTATGTTATAAGCATTTGAAAACATTGAATTTATGATTATTCGTCAAAATTACTATGTAAAAATTTTTTTTAGTGTACATGAAATTTTTTATGAAATTGTAAATATAATTCAATGAAACCTTCAAAATATTACTCTTTCCCAATCTTATGGTCAATGTTTGAAGATAATAACTTAATTATTCAGTATGTTATAAGCATTTGAAAACATTAAATTTTATGATATTTCGTCAAAATTATCATATAAAACACTTTTTTAGTGTTTATGAAATATCATATTAATTTGTAAATATAATTTAATGAAACCTTAAAAATATTACTCTTTCCCAAACTTATGGTCAAGGTTTGAAGATAATAACTTAATTATTCAGTATTTTACTAGCATTTGAAAACATTGAATTTATGATATTTTGTTATAATTATCATATAAAACACTTTTTTAGTGTTTATGAAATTTTATATGAAAGTGTAAATATGATTCAATGAAACCTTCAAAATATTATTCTTACTCAATCTTATGGTCAAGGTTTGAAGATAATAACTTAAGAATTTACTATGTTATAAGCATTTGAAAACATTGAATTTATGATTATTCGTCAAAATTACTATGTAAAAAATTTTTTTAGTGTACATGAAATTTTTTATGAAATTGTAAATATAATTCAATGAAACCTTCAAAATATTACTCTTTCCCAAACTTATGGTCAAGGTTTGAAGATAATAACTTAATTATTCAGTATTTTACTAGCATTTGAAAACATTGAATTTATGATATTTTGTTATAATTATCATATAAAACACTTTTTTAGTGTTTATGAAATTTTATATGAAAGTGTAAATATGATTCAATGAAACCTTCAAAATATTATTCTTACTCAATCTTATGGTCAAGGTTTGAAGATAATAACTTAAGAATTCACTATGTTATAAGCATTTGAAAACATTGAATTTATGATTATTCGTCAAAATTACTATGTAAAAATTTCTTTTAGTGTACATGAAATTTTTTATGAAATTGTAAATATAATTCAATGAAACCTTCAAAATATTACTCTTTCCCAATCTTATGGTCAATTTTTGAAGATAATAACTTAATTATTCAGTATGTTATAAGCATTTGAAAACATTAAATTTTATGATATTTCGTCAAAATTATCATATAAAACACTTTTTTAGTGTTTATGAAATATCATATTAATTTGTTAATATAATTTAATGAAACCTTAAAAATATTACTCTTTCCCAAACTTATGGTCAAGGTTTGAAGATAATAACTTAATTATTCAGTATTTTACTAGCATTTGAAAACATTGAATTTATGATATTTTGTTATAATTATCATATAAAACACTTTTTTAGTGTTTATGAAATTTTATATGAAAGTGTAAATATGATTCAATGAAACCTTCAAAATATTATTCTTACTCAATCTTATGGTCAAGGTTTGAAGATAATAACTTAATTATTCAGTATGTTATAAGCATTTGAAAACATTAAATTTATGATTATTCGTCAAAATTACTATGTAAAAATTTTTTTTAGTGTACATGAAATTTTTTATGAAATTGTAAATATAATTCAATGAAACCTTCAAAATATTACTCTTTCCCAATCTTATGGTCAAGGTTTGAAGATAATAACTTAAGAATTCAGTATTTTACTAGCATTTGAAAACATTGAATTTATGATATTTTGTTATAATTATCATATAAAACACTTTTTTAGTGTTTATGAAATTTTATATGAAAGTGTAAATATGATTCAATGAAACCTTCAAAATATTATTCTTACTCAATCTTATGGTCAAGGTTTGAAGATAATAACTTATGAATTCACTATGTTATAAGCATTTGAAAACATTGAATTTATGATTATTCGTCAAAATTACTATGTAAAAATTTTTTTTAGTGTACATGAAATTTTTTATGAAATTGTAAATATAATTCAATGAAACCTTCAAAATATTACTCTTTCCCAACCTTATGGTCAATGTTTGAAGATAATAACTTAATTATTCAGTATGTTATAAGCATTTGAAAACATTAAATTTTATGATATTTCGTCAAAATTATCATATAAAACACTTTTTTAGTGTTTATGAAATATCATATTAATTTGTTAATATAATTTAATGAAACCTTAAAAATATTACTCTTTCCCAAACTTATGGTCAAGGTTTGAAGATAATAACTTAATTATTCAGTATTTTACTAGCATTTGAAAACATTGAATTTATGATATTTTGTTATAATTATCATATAAAACACTTTTTTAGTGTTTATGAAATTTTATATGAAAGTGTAAATATGATTCAATGAAACCTTCAAAATATTATTCTTACTCAATCTTATGGTCAAGGTTTGAAGATAATAACTTAAGAATTTACTATGTTATAAGCATTTGAAAACATTGAATTTATGATTATTCGTCAAAATTACTATGTAAAAAATTTTTTTAGTGTACATGAAATTTTTTATGAAATTGTAAATATAATTCAATGAAACCTTCAAAATATTACTCTTTCCCAATCTTATGGTCAAGGTTTGAAGATAATAACTTAATTATTCAGTATGTTATAAGCATTTGAAAACATTAAATTTATGATATTTCGTCAAAATTATCATATAAAACACTTTTTTAGTGTTTATGAAATATCATATTAATTTGTTAATATAATTTAATGAAACCTTAAAAATATTACTCTTTCCCAAACTTATGGTCAAGGTTTGA
Organism: Rhopalosiphum nymphaeae; assembly: GCA_036289425.1. Classification (NCBI taxonomy): domain Eukaryota; kingdom Metazoa; phylum Arthropoda; class Insecta; order Hemiptera; family Aphididae; genus Rhopalosiphum; species Rhopalosiphum nymphaeae. Next base: position 6,811,813 of record JAZAQC010000007.1, on the reverse strand, counting down.
AGATAATAACTTAATTATTCAGTATTTTACTAGCATTTGAAAACATTGAATTTATGATATTTTGTTATAATTATCATATAAAACACTTTTTTAGTGTTTATGAAATTTTATATGAAAGTGTAAATATGATTCAATGAAACCTTCAAAATATTATTCTTACTCAATCCTATGGTCAAGGTTTGAAGATAATAACTTAAGAATTCACTATGTTATAAGCATTTGAAAACATTGAATTTATGATTATTCGTCAAAATTACTATGTAAAAATTTTTTTTAGTGTACATGAAATTTTTTATGAAATTGTAAATATAATTCAATGAAACCTTCAAAATATTACTCTTTCCCAATCTTATGGTCAATGTTTGAAGATAATAACTTAATTATTCAGTATGTTATAAGCATTTGAAAACATTAAATTTTATGATATTTCGTCAAAATTATCATATAAAACACTTTTTTAGTGTTTATGAAATATCATATTAATTTGTTAATATAATTTAATGAAACCTTAAAAATATTACTCTTTCCCAAACTTATGGTCAAGGTTTGAAGATAATAACTTAATTATTCAGTATTTTACTAGCATTTGAAAACATTGAATTTATGATATTTTGTTATAATTATCATATAAAACACTTTTTTAGTGTTTATGAAATTTTATATGAAAGTGTAAATATGATTCAATGAAACCTTCAAAATATTATTCTTACTCAATCTTATGGTCAAGGTTTGAAGATAATAACTTAAGAATTTACTATGTTATAAGCATTTGAAAACATTGAATTTATGATTATTCGTCAAAATTACTATGTAAAAAATTTTTTTAGTGTACATGAAATTTTTTATGAAATTGTAAATATAATTCAATGAAACCTTCAAAATATAACTCTTTCCCAATCTTATGGTCAAGGTTTGAAGATAATAACTTAATTATTCAGTATGTTATAAGCATTTGAAAACATTAAATTTATGATATTTCGTCAAAATTATCATATAAAACACTTTTTTAGTATATATGAAATTTTATTTGAAATTGTAAATATGATTCAATGAAACCTTAAAAAAATTATTCTTTCTCAATCTGATGGTCAAGGATTGAAGATAATAACTTAATTATTCAGTATTTTACTAGCATTTGAATACATTGAATTTATGATATTTTGTTATAATTATCATATAAAACACTTTTTTAGTGTTTATGAAATTTTATATGAAAGTGTAAATATGATTCAGTGAAACCTTCAAAATATTATTCTTACTCAATCCTATGGTCAAGGTTTGAAGATAATAACTTAAGAATTCACTATGTTATAAGCATTTGAAAACATTGAATTTATAATATTTCGTCAAAATTACTATGTAAAATACTTTTTTAGTGTTTATGAAATATCATATTAATTTGTTAATATAATTTAATGAAACCTTAAAAATATTACTCTTTCCCAAACTTATGGTCAAGGTTTGAAGATAATAACTTAATTATTCAGTATTTTACTAGCATTTGAAAACATTGAATTTATGATATTTTGTTATAATTATCATATAAAACACTTTTTTAGTGTTTATGAAATTTTATATGAAAGTGTAAATATGATTCAATGAAACCTTCAAAATATTATTCTTACTCAATCTTATGGTCAAGGTTTGAAGATAATAACTTAAGAATTCACTATGTTATAAGCATTTGAAAACATTGAATTTATGATTATTCGTCAAAATTACTATGTAAAAATTTTTTTTAGTGTACATGAAATTTTTTATGAAATTGTAAATATAATTCAATGAAACCTTCAAAATATTACTCTTTCCCAATCTTATGGTCAAGGTTTGAAGATAATAACTTAATTATTCAGTATGTTATAAGCATTTGAAAACATTAAATTTTATGATATTTCGTCAAAATTATCATATAAAACACTTTTTTAGTGTTTATGAAATATCATATTAATTTGTTAATATAATTTAATGAAACCTTAAAAATATTACTCTTTCCCAAACTTATGGTCAAGGTTTGAAGATAATAACTTAATTATTCAGTATTTTACTAGCATTTGAAAACATTGAATTTATGATATTTTGTTATAATTATCATATAAAACACTTTTTTAGTGTTTATGAAATTTTATATGAAAGTGTAAATATGATTCAATGAAACCTTCAAAATATTATTCTTACTCAATCTTATGGTCAAGGTTTGAAGATAATAACTTAAGAATTTACTATGTTATAAGCATTTGAAAACATTGAATTTATGATTATTCGTCAAAATTACTATGTAAAAAATTTTTTTAGTGTACATGAAATTTTTTATGAAATTGTAAATATAATTCAATGAAACCTTCAAAATATTACTCTTTCCCGATCTTATGGTCAATGTTTGAAGATAATAACTTAATTATTCAGTATGTTATAAGCATTTGAAAACATTGAATTTATGATATTTTGTTATAATTATCATATAAAACACTTTTTTAGTGTTTATGAAATTTTATATGAAAGTGTAAATATGATTCAATGAAACCTTCAAAATATTATTCTTACTCAATCCTATGGTCAAGGTTTGAAGATAATAACTTAAGAATTCACTATGTTATAAGCATTTGAATACATTGAATTTATGATTATTCGTCAAAATTACTATGTAAAAAATTTTTTTAGTGTACATGAAATTTTTTATGAAATTGTAAATATAATTCAATGAAACCTTCAAAATATTACTCTTTCCCAATCTTATGGTCAAGGTTTGAAGATAATAACTTAATTATTCAGTATGTTATAAGCATTTGAAAACATTAAATTTATGATATTTCGTCAAAATTATCATATAAAACACTTTTTTAGTGTTTATGAAATATCATATTAATTTGTTAATATAATTTAATGAAACCTTAAAAATATTACTCTTTCCCAAACTTATGGTCAAGGTTTGAAGATAATAACTTAATTATTCAGTATTTTACTAGCATTTGAAAACATTGAATTTATGATATTTTGTTATAATTATCATATAAAACACTTTTTTAGTGTTTATGAAATTTTATATGAAAGTGTAAATATGATTCAATGAAACCTTCAAAATATTATTCTTACTCAATCCTATGGTCAAGGTTTGAAGATAATGACTTAAGAATTCACTATGTTATAAGCATTTGAAAACATTGAATTTATGATTATTCGTCAAAATAACTATGTAAAAAATTTTTTTAGTGTACATGAAATTTTTTATGAAATTGTAAATATAATTCAATGAAACCTTCAAAATATTACTCTTTCCCAATCTTATGGTCAAGGTTTGAAGATAATAACTTAAGAATTCAGTATTTTACTAGCATTTGAAAACATTGAATTTATGATATTTTGTTATAATTATCATATAAAACACTTTTTTAGTGTTTATGAAATTTTATATGAAAGTGTAAATATGATTCAATGAAACCTTCAAAATATTATTCTTACTCAATCTTATGGTCAAGGTTTGAAGATAATAACTTAAGAATTCACTATGTTATAAGCATTTGAAAACATTGAATTTATGATTATTCGTCAAAATTACTATGTAAAAATTTTTTTTAGTGTACATGAAATTTTTTATGAAATTGTAAATATAATTCAATGAAACCTTCAAAATATTACTCTTTCCCAATCTTATGGTCAATGTTTGAAGATAATAACTTAATTATTCAGTATGTTATAAGCATTTGAAAACATTAAATTTTATGATATTTCGTCAAAATTATCATATAAAACACTTTTTTAGTGTTTATGAAATATCATATTAATTTGTTAATATAATTTAATGAAACCTTCAAAATATTACTCTTTCCCAAACTTATGGTCAAGGTTTGAAGATAATAACTTAATTATTCAGTATTTTACTAGCATTTGAAAACATTGAATTTATGATATTTTGTTATAATTATCATATAAAACACTTTTTTAGTGTTTATGAAATTTTATATGAAAGTGTAAATATGATTCAATGAAACCTTCAAAATATTATTCTTACTCAATCTTATGGTCAAGGTTTGAAGATAATAACTTAAGAATTCACTATGTTATAAGCATTTGAAAACATTGAATTTATGATTATTCGTCAAAATAACTATGTAAAAAATTTTTTTAGTGTACATGAAATTTTTTATGAAATTGTAAATATAATTCAATGAAACCTTCAAAATATTACTCTTTCCCAATCTTATGGTCAAGGTTTGAAGATAATAACTTAAGAATTCAGTATTTTACTAGCATTTGAAAACATTGAATTTATGATATTTCGTCAAAATTATCATATAAAACACTTTTTTAGTGTTTATGAAATATCATATTAATTTGTTAATATAATTTAATGAAACCTTAAAAATATTACTCTTTCCCAAACTTATGGTCAAGGTTTGAAGATAATAACTTAATTATTCAGTATTTTACTAGCATTTGAAAACATTGAATTTATGATTATTCGTCAAAATTACTATGTAAAAATTTTTTTTAGTGTACATGAAATTTTTTATGAAATTGTAAATATAATTCAATGAAACCTTCAAAATATTACTCTTTCCCGATCTTATGGTCAATGTTTGAAGATAATAACTTAATTATTCAGTATGTTATAAGCATTTGAAAACATTGAATTTATGATATTTTGTTATAATTATCATATAAAACACTTTTTTAGTGTTTATGAAATATCATATTAATTTGTTAATATAATTTAATGAAACCTTAAAAATATTACTCTTTCCCAAACTTATGGTCAAGGTTTGAAGATAATAACTTAATTATTCAGTATTTTACTAGCATTTGAAAACATTGAATTTATGATATTTTGTTATAATTATCATATAAAACACTTTTTTAGTGTTTATGAAATTTTATATGAAAGTGTAAATATGATTCAATGAAACCTTCAAAATATTATTCTTACTCAATCTTATGGTCAAGGTTTGAAGATAATAACTTAAGAATTTACTATGTTATAAGCATTTGAAAACATTGAATTTATGATTATTCGTCAAAATTACTATGTAAAAAATTTTTTTAGTGTACATGAAATTTTTTATGAAATTGTAAATATAATTCAATGAAACCTTCAAAATATTACTCTTTCCCAATCTTATGGTCAAGGTTTGAAGATAATAACTTAATTATTCAGTATGTTATAAGCATTTGAAAACATTAAATTTATGATATTTCGTCAAAATTATCATATAAAACACTTTTTTAGTGTTTATGAAATATCATATTAATTTGTTAATATAATTTAATGAAACCTTAAAAATATTACTCTTTCCCAAACTTATGGTCAAGGTTTGAAGATAATAACTTAATTATTCAGTATTTTACTAGCATTTGAAAACATTGAATTTATGATTATTTGTCAAAATTACTATGTAAAAATTTTTTTTAGTGTACATGAAATTTTTTATGAAATTGTAAATATAATTCAATGAAACCTTCAAAATATTACTCTTTCCCAATCTTATGGTCAATGTTTGAAGATAATAACTTAATTATTCAGTATGTTATAAGCATTTGAAAACATTAAATTTTATGATATTTCGTCAAAATTATCATATATAACACTTTTTTAGTGTTTATGAAATATCATATTAATTTGTTAATATAATTTAATGAAACCTTAAAAATATTACTCTTTCCCAAACTTATGGTCAAGGTTTGAAGATAATAACTTAATTATTCAGTATTTTACTAGCATTTGAAAACATTGAATTTATGATATTTTGTTATAATTATCATATAAAACACTTTTTTAGTGTTTATGAAATTTTATATGAAAGTGTAAATATGATTCAATGAAACCTTCAAAATATTATTCTTACTCAATCTTATGGTCAAGGTTTGAAGATAATAACTTAAGAATTTACTATGTTATAAGCATTTGAAAACATTGAATTTATGATTATTCGTCAAAATTACTATGTAAAAAATTTTTTTAGTGTACATGAAATTTTTTATGAAATTGTAAATATAATTCAATGAAACCTTCAAAATATTACTCTTTCCCAATCTTATGGTCAAGGTTTGAAGATAATAACTTAATTATTCAGTATGTTATAAGCATTTGAAAACATTAAATTTATGATATTTCGTCAAAATTATCATATAAAACACTTTTTTAGTGTTTATGAAATATCATATTAATTTGTTAATATAATTTAATGAAACCTTAAAAATATTACTCTTTCCCAAACTTATGGTCAAGGTTTGAAGATAATAACTTAATTATTCAGTATTTTACTAGCATTTGAAAACATTGAATTTATGATTATTCGTCAAAATTACTATGTAAAAATTTTTTTTAGTGTACATGAAATTTTTTATGAAATTGTAAATATAATTCAATGAAACCTTCAAAATATTACTCTTTCCCAATCTTATGGTCAATGTTTGAAGATAATAACTTAATTATTCAGTATGTTATAAGCATTTGAAAACATTAAATTTTATGATATTTCGTCAAAATTATCATATAAAACACTTTTTTAGTGTTTATGAAATATCATATTAATTTGTTAATATAATTTAATGAAACCTTAAAAATATTACTCTTTCCCAAACTTATGGTCAAGGTTTGAAGATAATAACTTAATTATTCAGTATTTTACTAGCATTTGAAAACATTGAATTTATGATATTTTGTTATAATTATCATATAAAACACTTTTTTAGTGTTTATGAAATTTTATATGAAAGTGTAAATATGATTCAATGAAACCTTCAAAATATTATTCTTACTCAACCTTATGGTCAAGGTTTGAAGATAATAACTTAAGAATTTACTATGTTATAAGCATTTGAAAACATTGAATTTATGATTATTCGTCAAAATTACTATGTAAAAAATTTTTTTAGTGTACATGAAATTTTTTATGAAATTGTAAATATAATTCAATGAAACCTTCAAAATATTACTCTTTCCCAAACTTATGGTCAAGGTTTGAAGATAATAACTTAATTATTTAGTATTTTACTAGCATTTGAAAACATTGAATTTATGATATTTTGTTATAATTATCATATAAAACACTTTTTTAGTGTTTATGAAATTTTATATGAAAGTGTAAATATGATTCAATGAAACCTTCAAAATATTATTCTTACTCAATCTTATGGTCAAGGTTTGAAGATAATAACTTAAGAATTCACTATGTTATAAGCATTTGAAAACATTGAATTTATGATTATTCGTCAAAATAACTATGTAAAAAATTTTTTTAGTGTACATGAAATTTTTTATGAAATTGTAAATATAATTCAATGAAACCTTCAAAATATTACTCTTTCCCACTCTTATGGTCAAGGTTTGAAGATAATAACTTAAGAATTCAGTATTTTACTAGCATTTGAAAACATTGAATTTATGATATTTTGTTATAATTATCATATAAAACACTTTTTTAGTGTTTATGAAATATCATATTAATTTGTTAATATAATTTAATGAAACCTTAAAAATATTACTCTTTCCCAAACTTATGGTCAAGGTTTGAAGATAATAACTTAATTATTCAGTATTTTACTAGCATTTGAAAACATTGAATTTATGATTATTCGTCAAAATTACTATGTAAAAATTTTTTTTAGTGTACATGAAATTTTTTATGAAATTGTAAATATAATTCAATGAAACCTTCAAAATATTACTCTTTCCCAATCTTATGGTCAAGGTTTGAAGATAATAACTTAAGAATTCAGTATTTTACTAGCATTTGAAAACATTGAATTTATGATATTTTGTTATAATTATCATATAAAACACTTTTTTAGTGTTTATGAAATTTTATATGAAAGTGTAAATATGATTCAATGAAACCTTCAAAATATTATTCTTACTCAATCTTATGGTCAAGGTTTGAAGATAATAACTTATGAATTCACTATGTTATAAGCATTTGAAAACATTGAATTTATGATTATTCGTCAAAATTACTATGTAAAAATTTTTTTTAGTGTACATGAAATTTTTTATGAAATTGTAAATATAATTCAATGAAACCTTCAAAATATTACTCTTTCCCAATCTTATGGTCAATGTTTGAAGATAATAACTTAATTATTCAGTATGTTATAAGCATTTGAAAACATTAAATTTTATGATATTTCGTCAAAATTATCATATAAAACACTTTTTTAGTGTTTATGAAATATCATATTAATTTGTTAATATAATTTAATGAAACCTTAAAAATATTACTCTTTCCCAAACTTATGGTCAAGGTTTGAAGATAATAACTTAATTATTCAGTATTTTACTAGCATTTGAAAACATTGAATTTATGATATTTTGTTATAATTATCATATAAAACACTTTTTTAGTGTTTATGAAATTTTATATGAAAGTGTAAATATGATTCAATGAAACCTTCAAAATATTATTCTTACTCAATCTTATGGTCAAGGTTTGAAGATAATAACTTAAGAATTTACAATGTTATAAGCATTTGAAAACATTGAATTTATGATTATTCGTCAAAATAACTATGTAAAAAATTTTTTTAGTGTACATGAAATTTTTTATGAAATTGTAAATATAATTCAATGAAACCTTCAAAATATTACTCTTTCCCAATCTTATGGTCAAGGTTTGAAGATAATAACTTAAGAATTCAGTATTTTACTAGCATTTGAAAACATTGAATTTATGATATTTTGTTTTAATTATCATATAAAACACTTTTTTAGTGTTTATGAAATTTTATATGAAAGTGTAAATATGATTCAATGAAACCTTCAAAATATTATTCTTACTCAATCTTATGGTCAAGGTTTGAAGATAATAACTTAAGAATTCACTATGTTATAAGCATTTGAAAACATTGAATTTATGATTATTCGTCAAAATTACTATGTAAAAATTTTTTTTAGTGTACATGAAATTTTTTATGAAATTGTAAATATAATTCAATGAAACCTTCAAAATATTACTCTTTCCCAATCTTATGGTCAAGGTTTGAAGATAATAACTTAAGAATTCAGTATTTTACTAGCATTTGAAAACATTGAATTTATGATATTTTGTTATAATTATCATATAAAACACTTTTTTAGTGTTTATGAAATTTTATATGAAAGTGTAAATATGATTCAATGAAACCTTCAAAATATTATTCTTACTCAATCTTATGGTCAAGGTTTGAAGATAATAACTTAAGAATTCACTATGTTATAAGCATTTGAAAACATTGAATTTATGATTATTCGTCAAAATAACTATGTAAAAAATTTTTTTAGTGTACATGAAATTTTTTATGAAATTGTAAATATAATTCAATGAAACCTTCAAAATATTACTCTTTCCCAATCTTATGGTCAAGGTTTGAAGATAATAACTTAAGAATTCAGTATTTTACTAGCATTTGAAAACATTGAATTTATGATATTTTGTTATAATTATCATATAAAACACTTTTTTAGTGTTTATGAAATATCATATTAATTTGTTAATATAATTTAATGAAACCTTAAAAATATTACTCTTTCCCAAACTTATGGTCAAGGTTTGAAGATAATAACTTAATTATTCAGTATTTTACTAGCATTTGAAAACATTGAATTTATGATTATTCGTCAAAATTACTATGTAAAAATTTTTTTTAGTGTACATGAAATTTTTTATGAAATTGTAAATATAATTCAATGAAACCTTCAAAATATTACTCTTTCCCAATCTTATGGTCAATGTTTGAAGATAATAACTTAATTATTCAGTATGTTATAAGCATTTGAAAACATTAAATTTATGATATTTTGTTATAATTATCATATAAAACACTTTTTTAGTGTTTATGAAATTTTATATGAAAGTGTAAATATGATTCAATGAAACCTTCAAAATATTATTCTTACTCAATCTTATGGTCAAGGTTTGAAGATAATAACTTAAGAATTTACAATGTTATAAGCATTTGAAAACATTGAATTTATGATTATTCGTCAAAATAACTATGTAAAAAATTTTTTTAGTGTACATGAAATTTTTTATGAAATTGTAAATATAATTCAATGAAACCTTCAAAATATTACTCTTTCCCAATCTTATGGTCAAGGTTTGAAGATAATAACTTATGAATTCACTATGTTATAAGCATTTGAAAACATTGAATTTATGATTATTCGTCAAAATTACTATGTAAAAATTTTTTTTAGTGTACATGAAATTTTTTATGAAATTGTAAATATAATTCAATGAAACCTTCAAAATATTACTCTTTCCCAATCTTATGGTCAATGTTTGAAGATAATAACTTAATTATTCAGTATGTTATAAGCATTTGAAAACATTAAATTTTATGATATTTCGTCAAAATTATCATATAAAACACTTTTTTAGTGTTTATGAAATATCATATTAATTTGTTAATATAATTTAATGAAACCTTAAAAATATTACTCTTTCCCAAACTTATGGTCAAGGTTTGAAGATAATAACTTAATTATTCAGTATTTTACTAGCATTTGAAAACATTGAATTTATGATATTTTGTTATAATTATCATATAAAACACTTTTTTAGTGTTTATGAAATTTTATATGAAAGTGTAAATATGATTCAATGAAACCTTCAAAATATTATTCTTACTCAATCTTATGGTCAAGGTTTGAAGATAATAACTTAAGAATTTACTATGTTATAAGCATTTGAAAACATTGAATTTATGATTATTCGTCAAAATTACTATGTAAAAATTTTTTTTAGTGTACATGAAATTTTTTATGAAATTGTAAATATAATTCAATGAAACCTTCAAAATATTACTCTTTCCCAATCTTATGGTCAATGTTTGAAGATAATAACTTAATTATTCAGTATGTTATAAGCATTTGAAAACATTAAATTTTATGATATTTCGTCAAAATTATCATATAAAACACTTTTTTAGTGTTTATGAAATATCATATTAATTTGTTAATATAATTTAATGAAACCTTAAAAATATTACTCTTTCCCAAACTTATGGTCAAGGTTTGAAGATAATAACTTAATTATTCAGTATTTTACTAGCATTTGAAAACATTGAATTTATGATATTTTGTTATAATTATCATATAAAACACTTTTTTAGTGTTTATGAAATTTTATATGAAAGTGTAAATATGATTCAATGAAACCTTCAAAATATTATTCTTACTCAATCTTATGGTCAAGGTTTGAAGATAATAACTTAAGAATTTACTATGTTATAAGCATTTGAAAACATTGAATTTATGATTATTCGTCAAAATTACTATGTAAAAAATTTTTTTAGTGTACATGAAATTTTTTATGAAATTGTAAATATAATTCAATGAAACCTTCAAAATATTACTCTTTCCCAAACTTATGGTCAAGGTTTGAAGATAATAACTTAATTATTCAGTATTTTACTAGCATTTGAAAACATTGAATTTATGATATTTTGTTATAATTATCATATAAAACACTTTTTTAGTGTTTATGAAATTTTATATGAAAGTGTAAATATGATTCAATGAAACCTTCAAAATATTATTCTTACTCAATCTTATGGTCAAGGTTTGAAGATAATAACTTAAGAATTCACTATGTTATAAGCATTTGAAAACATTGAATTTATGATTATTCGTCAAAATTACTATGTAAAAATTTCTTTTAGTGTACATGAAATTTTTTATGAAATTGTAAATATAATTCAATGAAACCTTCAAAATATTACTCTTTCCCAATCTTATGGTCAATTTTTGAAGATAATAACTTAATTATTCAGTATGTTATAAGCATTTGAAAACATTAAATTTTATGATATTTCGTCAAAATTATCATATAAAACACTTTTTTAGTGTTTATGAAATATCATATTAATTTGTTAATATAATTTAATGAAACCTTAAAAATATTACTCTTTCCCAAACTTATGGTCAAGGTTTGAAGATAATAACTTAATTATTCAGTATTTTACTAGCATTTGAAAACATTGAATTTATGATATTTTGTTATAATTATCATATAAAACACTTTTTTAGTGTTTATGAAATTTTATATGAAAGTGTAAATATGATTCAATGAAACCTTCAAAATATTATTCTTACTCAATCTTATGGTCAAGGTTTGAAGATAATAACTTAATTATTCAGTATGTTATAAGCATTTGAAAACATTAAATTTATGATTATTCGTCAAAATTACTATGTAAAAATTTTTTTTAGTGTACATGAAATTTTTTATGAAATTGTAAATATAATTCAATGAAACCTTCAAAATATTACTCTTTCCCAATCTTATGGTCAAGGTTTGAAGATAATAACTTAAGAATTCAGTATTTTACTAGCATTTGAAAACATTGAATTTATGATATTTCGTTATAATTATCATATAAAACACTTTTTTAGTGTTTATGAAATTTTATATGAAAGTGTAAATATGATTCAATGAAACCTTCAAAATATTATTCTTACTCAATCTTATGGTCAAGGTTTGAAGATAATAACTTATGAATTCACTATGTTATAAGCATTTGAAAACATTGAATTTATGATTATTCGTCAAAATTACTATGTAAAAATTTTTTTTAGTGTACATGAAATTTTTTATGAAATTGTAAATATAATTCAATGAAACCTTCAAAATATTACTCTTTCCCAATCTTATGGTCAATTTTTGAAGATAATAACTTAATTATTCAGTATGTTATAAGCATTTGAAAACATTAAATTTTATGATATTTCGTCAAAATTATCATATAAAACACTTTTTTAGTGTTTATGAAATATCATATTAATTTGTTAATATAATTTAATGAAACCTTAAAAATATTACTCTTTCCCAAACTTATGGTCAAGGTTTGAAGATAATAACTTAATTATTCAGTATTTTACTAGCATTTGAAAACATTGAATTTATGATATTTTGTTATAATTATCATATAAAACACTTTTTTAGTGTTTATGAAATTTTATATGAAAGTGTAAATATGATTCAATGAAACCTTCAAAATATTATTCTTACTCAATCTTATGGTCAAGGTTTGAAGATAATAACTTAATTATTCAGTATGTTATAAGCATTTGAAAACATTAAATTTATGATTATTCGTCAAAATTACTATGTAAAAATTTTTTTTAGTGTACATGAAATTTTTTATGAAATTGTAAATATAATTCAATGAAACCTTCAAAATATTACTCTTTCCCAATCTTATGGTCAAGGTTTGAAGATAATAACTTAAGAATTCAGTATTTTACTAGCATTTGAAAACATTGAATTTATGATATTTTGTTATAATTATCATATAAAACACTTTTTTAGTGTTTATGAAATTTTATATGAAAGTGTAAATATGATTCAATGAAACCTTCAAAATATTATTCTTACTCAATCTTATGGTCAAGGTTTGAAGATAATAACTTATGAATTCACTATGTTATAAGCATTTGAAAACATTGAATTTATGATTATTCGTCAAAATTACTATGTAAAAATTTTTTTTAGTGTACATGAAATTTTTTATGAAATTGTAAATATAATTCAATGAAACCTTCAAAATATTACTCTTTCCCAACCTTATGGTCAATGTTTGAAGATAATAACTTAATTATTCAGTATGTTATAAGCATTTGAAAACATTAAATTTTATGATATTTCGTCAAAATTATCATATAAAACACTTTTTTAGTGTTTATGAAATATCATATTAATTTGTTAATATAATTTAATGAAACCTTAAAAATATTACTCTTTCCCAAACTTATGGTCAAGGTTTGAAGATAATAACTTAATTATTCAGTATTTTACTAGCATTTGAAAACATTGAATTTATGATATTTTGTTATAATTATCATATAAAACACTTTTTTAGTGTTTATGAAATTTTATATGAAAGTGTAAATATGATTCAATGAAACCTTCAAAATATTATTCTTACTCAATCTTATGGTCAAGGTTTGAAGATAATAACTTAAGAATTTACTATGTTATAAGCATTTGAAAACATTGAATTTATGATTATTCGTCAAAATTACTATGTAAAAAATTTTTTTAGTGTACATGAAATTTTTTATGAAATTGTAAATATAATTCAATGAAACCTTCAAAATATTACTCTTTCCCAAACTTATGGTCAAGGTTTGAAGATAATAACTTAATTATTCAGTATTTTACTAGCATTTGAAAACATTGAATTTATGATATTTTGTTATAATTATCATATAAAACACTTTTTTAGTGTTTATGAAATTTTATATGAAAGTGTAAATATGATTCAATGAAACCTTCAAAATATTATTCTTACTCAATCTTATGGTCAAGGTTTGAAGATAATAACTTAAGAATTCACTATGTTATAAGCATTTGAAAACATTGAATTTATGATTATTCGTCAAAATTACTATGTAAAAATTTCTTTTAGTGTACATGAAATTTTTTATGAAATTGTAAATATAATTCAATGAAACCTTCAAAATATTACTCTTTCCCAATCTTATGGTCAATTTTTGAAGATAATAACTTAATTATTCAGTATGTTATAAGCATTTGAAAACATTAAATTTTATGATATTTCGTCAAAATTATCATATAAAACACTTTTTTAGTGTTTATGAAATATCATATTAATTTGTTAATATAATTTAATGAAACCTTAAAAATATTACTCTTTCCCAAACTTATGGTCAAGGTTTGAAGATAATAACTTAATTATTCAGTATTTTACTAGCATTTGAAAACATTGAATTTATGATATTTTGTTATAATTATCATATAAAACACTTTTTTAGTGTTTATGAAATTTTATATGAAAGTGTAAATATGATTCAATGAAACCTTCAAAATATTATTCTTACTCAATCTTATGGTCAAGGTTTGAAGATAATAACTTAATTATTCAGTATGTTATAAGCATTTGAAAACATTAAATTTATGATTATTCGTCAAAATTACTATGTAAAAATTTTTTTTAGTGTACATGAAATTTTTTATGAAATTGTAAATATAATTCAATGAAACCTTCAAAATATTACTCTTTCCCAATCTTATGGTCAAGGTTTGAAGATAATAACTTAAGAATTCAGTATTTTACTAGCATTTGAAAACATTGAATTTATGATATTTTGTTATAATTATCATATAAAACACTTTTTTAGTGTTTATGAAATTTTATATGAAAGTGTAAATATGATTCAATGAAACCTTCAAAATATTATTCTTACTCAATCTTATGGTCAAGGTTTGAAGATAATAACTTATGAATTCACTATGTTATAAGCATTTGAAAACATTGAATTTATGATTATTCGTCAAAATTACTATGTAAAAATTTTTTTTAGTGTACATGAAATTTTTTATGAAATTGTAAATATAATTCAATGAAACCTTCAAAATATTACTCTTTCCCAACCTTATGGTCAATGTTTGAAGATAATAACTTAATTATTCAGTATGTTATAAGCATTTGAAAACATTAAATTTTATGATATTTCGTCAAAATTATCATATAAAACACTTTTTTAGTGTTTATGAAATATCATATTAATTTGTTAATATAATTTAATGAAACCTTAAAAATATTACTCTTTCCCAAACTTATGGTCAAGGTTTGAAGATAATAACTTAATTATTCAGTATTTTACTAGCATTTGAAAACATTGAATTTATGATATTTTGTTATAATTATCATATAAAACACTTTTTTAGTGTTTATGAAATTTTATATGAAAGTGTAAATATGATTCAATGAAACCTTCAAAATATTATTCTTACTCAATCTTATGGTCAAGGTTTGAAGATAATAACTTAAGAATTTACTATGTTATAAGCATTTGAAAACATTGAATTTATGATTATTCGTCAAAATTACTATATAAAAAATTTTTTTAGTGTACATGAAATTTTTTATGAAATTGTAAATATAATTCAATGAAACCTTCAAAATATTACTCTTTCCCAATCTTATGGTCAAGGTTTGAAGATAATAACTTAATTATTCAGTATGTTATAAGCATTTGAAAACATTAAATTTATGATATTTCGTCAAAATTATCATATAAAACACTTTTTTAGTGTTTATGAAATATCATATTAATTTGTTAATATAATTTAATGAAACCTTAAAAATACTACTCTTTCCCAAACTTATGGTCAAGGTTTGAAGATAATAACTTAATTATTCAGTATTTTACTAGCATTTGAAAACATTGAATTTATGATATTTTGTTATAATTATCATATAAAACACTTTTTTAGTGTTTATGAAATTTTATATGAAAGTGTAAATATGATTCAATGAAACCTTCAAAATATTATTCTTACTCAATCCTATGGTCAAGGTTTGAAGATAATAACTTAAGAATTCACTATGTTATAAGCATTTGAAAACATTGAATTTATGATTATTCGTCAAAATTACTATGTAAAAATTTTTTTTAGTGTACATGAAATTTTTTATGAAATTGTAAATATAATTCAATGAAACCTTCAAAATATTACTCTTTCCCAATCTTATGGTCAATGTTTGAAGATAATAACTTAATTATTCAGTATGTTATAAGCATTTGAAAACATTAAATTTTATGATATTTCGTCAAAATTATCATATAAAACACTTTTTTAGTGTTTATGAAATATCATATTAATTTGTTAATATAATTTAATGAAACCTTAAAAATATTACTCTTTCCCAAACTTATGGTCAAGGTTTGAAGATAATAACTTAATTATTCAGTATTTTACTAGCATTTGAAAACATTGAATTTATGATATTTTGTTATAATTATCATATAAAACACTTTTTTAGTGTTTATGAAATTTTATATGAAAGTGTAAATATGATTCAATGAAACCTTCAAAATATTATTCTTACTCAATCTTATGGTCAAGGTTTGAAGATAATAACTTAAGAATTTACTATGTTATAAGCATTTGAAAACATTGAATTTATGATTATTCGTCAAAATTACTATGTAAAAAATTTTTTTAGTGTACATGAAATTTTTTATGAAATTGTAAATATAATTCAATGAAACCTTCAAAATATAACTCTTTCCCAATCTTATGGTCAAGGTTTGAAGATAATAACTTAATTATTCAGTATGTTATAAGCATTTGAAAACATTAAATTTATGATATTTCGTCAAAATTATCATATAAAACACTTTTTTAGTGTTTATGAAATATCATATTAATTTGTTAATATAATTTAATGAAACCTTAATAATATTACTCTTTCCCAAACTTATGGTCAAGGTTTGAAGATAATAACTTAATTATTCAGTATTTTACTAGCATTTGAAAACATTGAATTTATGATATTTTGTTATAATTATCATATAAAACACTTTTTTAGTATATATGAAATTTTATTTGAAATTGTAAATATAATTTAATGGAACCTTAAAAAAATTATTCTTTCTCAATCTGATGGTCAAGGATTGAAGATAATAACTTAATTATTCAGTATTTTACTAGCATTTGAATACATTGAATTTATGATATTTTGTTATAATTATCATATAAAACACTTTTTTAGTGTTTATGAAATTTTATATGAAAGTGTAAATATGATTCAGTGAAACCTTCAAAATATTATTCTTACTCAATCCTATGGTCAAGGTTTGAAGATAATAACTTAAGAATTCACTATGTTATAAGCATTTGAAAACATTGAATTTATAATATTTCGTCAAAATTACTATGTAAAATACTTTTTTAGTGTTTATGAAATTTAATATGAAATTGTAAATATAATTTAATGGAACCTTAAAAAAATTATTCTTTCTCAATCTGATGGTCAAGGTTTGAAGATAATAACTTAATTATTCAGTATTTTACTAGCATTTGAAAACATTGAATTTATGATATTTTGTTATAATTATCATATAAAACACTTTTTTAGTGTTTATGAAATATCATATTAATTTGTTAATATAATTTAATGAAACCTTAAAAATATTACTCTTTCCCAAACTTATGGTCAAGGTTTGAAGATAATAACTTAATTATTCAGTATTTTACTAGCATTTGAAAACATTGAATTTATGATATTTTGTTATAATTATCATATAAAACACTTTTTTAGTGTTTATGAAATTTTATATGAAAGTGTAAATATGAT
The DNA here is from genome assembly GCA_036289425.1 of Rhopalosiphum nymphaeae. NCBI lineage: Eukaryota > Metazoa > Arthropoda > Insecta > Hemiptera > Aphididae > Rhopalosiphum > Rhopalosiphum nymphaeae. The sequence continues at coordinate 6,793,735 of JAZAQC010000007.1, read as the reverse complement.
TCAATGAAACCTTCAAAATATTATTCTTACTCAATCTTATGGTCAAGGTTTGAAGATAATAACTTAAGAATTCACTATGTTATAAGCATTTGAAAACATTGAATTTATGATTATTCGTCAAAATTACTATGTAAAAAATTTTTTTAGTGTACATGAAATTTTTTATGAAATTGTAAATATAATTCAATGAAACCTTCAAAATATTACTCTTTCCCAATCTTATGGTCAAGGTTTGAAGATAATAACTTAATTATTCAGTATGTTATAAGCATTTGAAAACATTAAATTTATGATATTTTGTTATAATTATCATATAAAACACTTTTTTAGTGTTTATGAAATTTTATATGAAAGTGTAAATATGATTCAATGAAACCTTCAAAATATTATTCTTACTCAATCTTATGGTCAAGGTTTGAAGATAATAACTTAAGAATTCACTATGTTATAAGCATTTGAAAACATTGAATTTATGATTATTCGTCAAAATTAATATGTAAAAATTTTTTTTAGTGTACATGAAATTTTTTATGAAATTGTAAATATAATTCAATGAAACCTTTAAAATATTACTCTTTCCCAATCTTATGGTCAAGGTTTGAAGATAATAACTTAATTATTCAGTATGTTATAAGCATTTGAAAACATTAAATTTTATGATATTTCGTCAAAATTATCATATAAAACACTTTTTTAGTGTTTATGAAATATCATATTAATTTGTTAATATAATTTAATGAAACCTTAAAAATATTACTCTTTCCCAAACTTATGGTCAAGGTTTGAAGATAATAACTTAATTATTCAGTATTTTACTAGCATTTGAAAACATTGAATTTATGATATTTTGTTATAATTATCATATAAAACACTTTTTTAGTGTTTATGAAATTTTATATGAAAGTGTAAATATGATTCAATGAAACCTTCAAAATATTATTCTTACTCAATCTTATGGTCAAGGTTTGAAGATAATAACTTAAGAATTTACTATGTTATAAGCATTTGAAAACATTGAATTTATGATTATTCGTCAAAATTACTATGTAAAAAATTTTTTTAGTGTACATGAAATTTTTTATGAAATTGTAAATATAATTCAATGAAACCTTCAAAATATTACTCTTTCCCAATCTTATGGTCAAGGTTTGAAGATAATAACTTAATTATTCAGTATGTTATAAGCATTTGAAAACATTAAATTTATGATATTTCGTCAAAATTATCATATAAAACACTTTTTTAGTGTTTATGAAATATCATATTAATTTGTTAATATAATTTAATGAAACCTTAAAAATATTACTCTTTCCCAAACTTATGGTCAAGGTTTGAAGATAATAACTTAATTATTCAGTATTTTACTAGCATTTGAAAACATTGAATTTATGATTATTCGTCAAAATTACTATGTAAAAATTTTTTTTAGTGTACATGAAATTTTTTATGAAATTGTAAATATAATTCAATGAAACCTTTAAAATATTACTCTTTCCCAATCTTATGGTCAAGGTTTGAAGATAATAACTTAATTATTCAGTATGTTATAAGCATTTGAAAACATTAAATTTTATGATATTTCGTCAAAATTATCATATAAAACACTTTTTTAGTGTTTATGAAATATCATATTAATTTGTTAATATAATTTAATGAAACCTTAAAAATATTACTCTTTCCCAAACTTATGGTCAAGGTTTGAAGATAATAACTTAATTATTCAGTATTTTACTAGCATTTGAAAACATTGAATTTATGATATTTTGTTATAATTATCATATAAAACACTTTTTTAGTGTTTATGAAATTTTATATGAAAGTGTAAATATGATTCAATGAAACCTTCAAAATATTATTCTTACTCAATCTTATGGTCAAGGTTTGAAGATAATAACTTAAGAATTCACTATGTTATAAGCATTTGAAAACATTGAATTTATGATTATTCGTCAAAATTACTATGTAAAAAATTTTTTTAGTGTACATGAAATTTTTTATGAAATTGTAAATATAATTCAATGAAACCTTCAAAATATTACTCTTTCCCAATCTTATGGTCAAGGTTTGAAGATAATAACTTAATTATTCAGTATGTTATAAGCATTTGAAAACATTAAATTTATGATATTTTGTTATAATTATCATATAAAACACTTTTTTAGTGTTTATGAAATTTTATATGAAAGTGTAAATATGATTCAATGAAACCTTCAAAATATTATTCTTACTCAATCTTATGGTCAAGGTTTGAAGATAATAACTTAAGAATTCACTATGTTATAAGCATTTGAAAACATTGAATTTATGATTATTCGTCAAAATTAATATGTAAAAATTTTTTTTAGTGTACATGAAATTTTTTATGAAATTGTAAATATAATTCAATGAAACCTTTAAAATATTACTCTTTCCCAATCTTATGGTCAAGGTTTGAAGATAATAACTTAATTATTCAGTATGTTATAAGCATTTGAAAACATTAAATTTTATGATATTTCGTCAAAATTATCATATAAAACACTTTTTTAGTGTTTATGAAATATCATATTAATTTGTTAATATAATTTAATGAAACCTTAAAAATATTACTCTTTCCCAAACTTATGGTCAAGGTTTGAAGATAATAACTTAATTATTCAGTATTTTACTAGCATTTGAAAACATTGAATTTATGATATTTTGTTATAATTATCATATAAAACACTTTTTTAGTGTTTATGAAATTTTATATGAAAGTGTAAATATGATTCAATGAAACCTTCAAAATATTATTCTTACTCAATCTTATGGTCAAGGTTTGAAGATAATAACTTAAGAATTTACTATGTTATAAGCATTTGAAAACATTGAATTTATGATTATTCGTCAAAATTACTATGTAAAAAATTTTTTTAGTGTACATGAAATTTTTTATGAAATTGTAAATATAATTCAATGAAACCTTCAAAATATTACTCTTTCCCAATCTTATGGTCAAGGTTTGAAGATAATAACTTAATTATTCAGTATGTTATAAGCATTTGAAAACATTAAATTTATGATATTTCGTCAAAATTATCATATAAAACACTTTTTTAGTGTTTATGAAATATCATATTAATTTGTTAATATAATTTAATGAAACCTTAAAAATATTACTCTTTCCCAAACTTATGGTCAAGGTTTGAAGATAATAACTTAATTATTCAGTATTTTACTAGCATTTGAAAACATTGAATTTATGATTATTCGTCAAAATTACTATGTAAAAATTTTTTTTAGTGTACATGAAATTTTTTATGAAATTGTAAATATAATTCAATGAAACCTTCAAAATATTACTCTTTCCCGATCTTATGGTCAATGTTTGAAGATAATAACTTAATTATTCAGTATGTTATAAGCATTTGAAAACATTGAATTTATGATATTTTGTTATAATTATCATATAAAACACTTTTTTAGTGTTTATGAAATTTTATATGAAAGTGTAAATATGATTCAATGAAACCTTCAAAATATTATTCTTACTCAATCCTATGGTCAAGGTTTGAAGATAATAACTTAAGAATTCACTATGTTATAAGCATTTGAAAACATTGAATTTATGATTATTCGTCAAAATTACTATGTAAAAAATTTTTTTAGTGTACATGAAATTTTTTATGAAATTGTAAATATAATTCAATGAAACCTTCAAAATATTACTCTTTCCCAATCTTATGGTCAAGGTTTGAAGATAATAACTTAATTATTCAGTATGTTATAAGCATTTGAAAACATTAAATTTATGATATTTCGTCAAAATTATCATATAAAACACTTTTTTAGTGTTTATGAAATATCATATTAATTTGTTAATATAATTTAATGAAACCTTAAAAATATTACTCTTTCCCAAACTTATGGTCAAGGTTTGAAGATAATAACTTAATTATTCAGTATTTTACTAGCATTTGAAAACATTGAATTTATGATATTTTGTTATAATTATCATATAAAACACTTTTTTAGTGTTTATGAAATTTTATATGAAAGTGTAAATATGATTCAATGAAACCTTCAAAATATTATTCTTACTCAATCCTATGGTCAAGGTTTGAAGATAATGACTTAAGAATTCACTATGTTATAAGCATTTGAAAACATTGAATTTATAATATTTCGTCAAAATTACTATGTAAAATACTTTTTTAGTGTTTATGAAATTTAATATGAAATTGTAAATATAATTTAATGGAACCTTAAAAAAATTATTCTTTCTCAATCTGATGGTCAAGGATTGAAGATAATAACTTAATTATTCAGTATTTTACTAGCATTTGAAAAAAATGAATTCATGATATTTTGTTAAAATTACTATGTAAAACAGTTTTTTAGTGTTTATGAAATTTTATATAAAGTGGTATATATAATTTTTAGAAACCTTAATAATAGTTCTTTTTCTTAATCTATCGGTCAAGGTATGAAGAGATTAGTTTAATATATTAGTGTTTTATAATCTCTTATAGATATGAATTATTAATGTTCGTCAAAAGTGCGATTTAAAAGATTGTATTTTAGTGTTTTTTAAGTCTGATATTATACATTAACAAATTGAGATGAAATCTATTGTGAGAAGATAATTGTTCCGTTGACACTTAAAATTGTACTTATGGGAAATAAAGTTATTTATTTAGATTTTATTCATCCCTGATGTTGATAAGCTAATCATGATTAAATTATTTGTGATCATTTTTAATGAAAATGTCCGAGACGATGGTCAATGAAAAATATGTTTGTCTATTTGCCGGTGTTGTTTTTTAAACCTTTAAAGTTTACGAAATAAAACGTATACTGATGATTTTGCATCCTACAAAGTAATAACCGTTTCCTAGTTGGCGGGTATATTAAAACAAATTACAGTTCATGGACAACTTAAACTTAAATATCAATGTGTAGTCTTTTTCAAATAGGATTATTTTATAGCCTGATTTCTGATCTAGCAACTGAAATAAACAATTCAGTAAACAATATTGTTTCGCAATTTACAGAAATTTCTATTTTAATTAAATAAATGAAATCTGTGTTAATTTATCGCATTATCTGCAAGTGAGTGTATTTATTTTATATGATGTATATACGAAATGACAACCTATGACTCGTAGACGGCTAGTGAATAGTGAATATACTTAAATACACTGGTTGTTAATCAGTGAAATCTGAACGAGAAAAATAAAATAATAAGCTCATATCAGAGCAATAGAATCATATTCGCGGTAGGTATACGTTGAAAACATTTAATTAGGAATGAGATACGGTTACATTTTCTTACCGAAACGACAACTATTCAAAATATATTAATAATCCGTTGTCAAATGGCAGTCGACTGTTTATCATTATTGCACACGGTTACATTAATGAACTTGAAAAATGGAAACTAGACAACACACTGACATGTACAAAAAGATTTCTTAAAATTAACTTATTATTAGCTACTGATTAAATCCCAACGCGACGACGAGAACACTTTGTATGATGTTGATATTGGACAATTCACAGCTGCAATTCTGAGGCATAGATGACATCAGTCGTGATAATGACAGGACACATGCCAACCATCGCCGGTCCCACTATAGACAGCATATCCAATATAGTAGGTAAATAGTGTATCGGTGCCGGATCATTCCTGAAAAAACACGCAGACAACAGTTGTTCTTTCGACATTAATTTTTCCTAATGCGATCGGCATTCTTATAGGACATTTAACTTACTCTGGTGAATAATAAAATTTGATTTTCGTAACCATAAATGTTTGGCCATCTACCCGATACGAGTACCAAACTACTAACCATCAACATATTCCATGTGTAATTCTCAATATGAAATTACTTTTAAGTTTGTCTGTTTTTTAAACGTTCTAGTCGTGGTAATCGCACCACTCTGACAAACTTATCACCACTAATCGACGGCGACACATGCGACTGATCATCGGGCAGTTCGGCCCCCGAGATAACAACCAGACTTTTCAGCTAGAAATTCTCATGAAAGAAACCCATAAACCGTGGCAGAACGATAAAGCAGATCTACCAACATTGAAATATAAAATTTTCTAATTTCTTTCACAAACTTATGTATTTTCTAATTCAAATATTATCGTATAATCGTACGTTTAAAAATATTTCGTTTATGAGCTGTTTTCCGGGAAATCGTGGGAGATAGGACGAAAGTCGCCAGACATGACATAGAATTGATCCCCCTAACTAGCTACATGAGTTGCATGCATTTGATTTTTCGAAAAACTGTTATTGGGGATTTTTAAACCGTCGTACTTGGGTCTTAATTGGACTCCCGCGCACAATTGCAGCTGCAACAGTGTGCATGTCCTGATTCTGTAAATGATGGACATATTTAATGACAGATAATAGAATGATTAATTTCTAAAAGTCACAATTCCACACGAAGGTTAACATTTATTAAAAAATTAATTACTAATAAATTTAATCCTAACCCAATTTTAAAGAATAATTTTTATTTTAACACTATCTAACGATGAGTTTAGTCATAAATATTAAAATTATGTGATATTTCTGTACTTAAAAATTATATCAATAAAAAATATTCGATAAATCCCAAAAGGATCATAATACCAACATATAATGATATAATAGAAAACATTAAAGCTACTCACAACAATAAAAACCTGAATGTCCAAAAATAATATATTTTTGAGGCCATTGGTAATTCTGTGTAATGACTAACCATTGATGCAACTAGGTCTAAAATATTAGCAGCTGCACAAATAAATACCTAATTTAATGTATTTACTTTCACGGTTTCCAAAAAACTAGGAGGATTGTTTTGGTTATTTTAATTTTCAATAGTGATAACTGTACGAGTAGGACTAGATACTGTTTTTGGTATATTAAAAATACTGAATATATATTTTTTGTACATTTTTAATCATCAATTTTATATTTATACAATTTACTTTGAATAATTCTACATGTCACATTGTATTGCTTAAATTATTATTGATTCTTAAATAATCATAAACATTTGTGGGGAATAAAATACATTTTGAGGGCGCGATGCCTCCCTAAGACTCCTCCTAGTTGTGTAAATGTGTGTAACAAATTATTCGTAATTATATTTTATATTTCTAATAAGTATTGACAAAAGATGTGTGGATTGTTCAACAACACTTATTTGTAATATTTTTTGTTAAAATGCAGTTTTAAAAAAATACATAATTATTAAAATCAGTTGTAAATCATATTAAAATATATATATATATTTTATAATTTACATATGTTTGTCATTAAATACAAGAAAAAAAAACATTCAAGTATACATTAAAGAGTCAAATTATATTTGTCAAGATATATGAATTGAAAAATACATTGTTGAGTAGAAGAGATATAACATGTTTTACTAAATATGAATGCCTTCCTAAAATGTATCAATTTAATGCAAATATACAGTACTTATTATAGTACTCATAGTTAATGATGAAACACAATACGAAATTAAGAAAAATTACGCTTTTGAAAAGGTATTTAAGGTATTGTAATTTGTACACGTAATAAGTAATGTAGTTGTTTTATTTACATCGAATATTACATGATTTTGACGTTTGCCAATTTATTTCTCACAAATTGTACCAAGTCGTAATTTTTGTTGCTATTGGTAATAAAAAATTAGAAGGTTCGGCATTATTATATCGTTTAAGGCAATGTTAAACTTTGAAAACTGAAAAATATAATTATTTACTTCGAAACCAGATTCATTAAAGAAACTGTCTTAAGCAATGTTGAATATGCAGACATGAGGTACGTAAATAAAATAAATATTTAAAAATGTCATATATATTGCATAACATAACTATTCTAAAACTTTGCATACTACTACTCGTTATTTTAACACATGATATAAAATGTGTTGTTATTATGATATTCATTTATAGATTTTGAGAATCGACTTGAAATACAAACTTTGTTAATATTGGTCGTATCGTCTCAAAATCCTCCGAGGTTAAACGCAGTGATTTCTTGAGATCAAATATCTGTACTCAATAATGTTGAATTTAAATTTTAAGAATGATGAATTGGTAAAACAAAATTACCCGTCAATTTTTTTATTGAAAACTTCACGTTTGAAGCACCAATTATAGTTTATATACTCTAAAATTATGAGTTAAAAATGTTTTGAAAATTGGAAAATCATATAGTCACGCAAATGCATCAATCGTTGAGTATTTAATCTGGATGGGGACAATATTAAAGGATTAAGTAATAGGGACGGATTTTTGGAAAACGAAATGTTAAAAATTAAAAAAATTGATTATTGGGACAAAACATCGTAAAAAAATATCAAAATTTTGACAGTTAAGTAATTATACACGAGTAGACAGTTTTTAAATACACAATGATTTGAGAGAAAAACAGGAAATCCAGAAAATATTAGTATATGAATTTTTGGAATTTGTCAAAATTCAAACAATATAATTGTTAGAAACGGTAAAAATAGTACGTTTTGCAAATCAAATCTAATAGTCAAGGTTTAAATATATTATTCTAACTCAATCTTATGGTCAAGGTATGAAGATAATAACTTAAGAATTCGGTATGTTATAAGCATTTGAAAACATTAAATTTATGATATTTCGTCAAAATTATCATATAAAACACTTTTTTAGTGTTTATGAAATATCATATTAATTTGTAAATTTAATTTAATGAAACCTTAAAAATATTACTCTTTCCCAAACTTATGGTCAAGGTTTGAAGATAATAACTTAATTATTCAGTATTTTACTAGCATTTGAAAACATTGAATTTATGATATTTTGTTATAATTATCATATAAAACACTTTTTTAGTGTTTATGAAATTTTATATGAAAGTGTAAATATGATTCAATGAAACCTTCAAAATATTATTCTTACTCAATCCTATGGTCAAGGTTTGAAGATAATAACTTAAGAATTCACTATGTTATAAGCATTTGAAAACATTGAATTTATAATATTTCGTCAAAATTACTATGTAAAATACTTTTTTAGTGTTTATGAAATTTAATATGAAATTGTAAATATAATTTAATGGAATCTTAAAAAAATTATTCTTTCTCAATCTGATGGTCAAGGATTGAAGATAATAACTTAATTATTCAGTATTTTACTAGCATTTGAATACATTGAATTTATGATATTTTGTTATAATTATCATATAAAACACTTTTTTAGTGTTTATGAAATTTTATATGAAAGTGTAAATATGATTCAATGAAACCTTCAAAATATTATTCTTACTCAATCTTATGGCCAAGGTTTGAAGATAATAACTTAAGAATTCACTATGTTATAAGCATTTGAAAACATTGAATTTATGATTATTCGTCAAAATTACTATGTAAAAAATTTTTTTAGTGTACATGAAATTATTTATGAAATTGTAAATATAATTCAATGAAACCTTCAAAATATTACTCTTTCCCAATCTTATGGTCAAGGTTTGAAGATAATAACTTAATTATTCAGTATTTTACTAGCATTTGAAAACATTGAATTTATGATATTTTGTTATAATTATCACATAAAACACTTTTTTAGTATTTATTAAATTTTATTTGAAATTGTAAATATAATTTAATGGAACCTTAAAAAAATTATTCTTTCTCAATCTGATGGTCAAGGATTGAAGATAATAACTTAATTATTCAGTATTTTAGTAGCATTTGAATACATTGAATTTATGATATTTTGTTATAATTATCATATAAAACACTTTTTTAGTGTTTATGAAATTTTATATGAAAGTGTAAATATGATTCAATGAAACCTTCAAAATATTACTCTTTCCCAATCTTATGGTCAAGGTTTGAAGCTAATAACTTAATTATTCAGTATGTTATAAGCATTTGAAAACATTAAATTTATGATATTTCGTCAAAATTATCATATAAAACACTTTTTTAGTGTTTATGAAATATCATATTAATTTGTAAATATAATTTAATGAAACCTTAAAAATATTACTCTTTCCCAAACTTATGGTCAAGGTTTGAAGATAATAACTTAATTATTCAGTATTTTACTAGCATTTGAAAACATTGAATTTATGATATTTTGTTATAATTATCATATAAAACACTTTTTTAGTGTTTATGAAATTTTATATGAAAGTGTAAATATGATTCAATGAAACCTTCAAAATATTATTCTTACTCAATCCTATGGTCAAGGTTTGAAGATAATAACTTAAGAATTCACTATGCTATAAGCATTTGAAAACATTGAATTTATGATTATTCGTCAAAATTACTATGTAAAAAATTTTTTTAGTGTACATGAAATTTTTTATGAAATTGTAAATATAATTCAATGAAACCTTCAAAATATTACTCTTTCCCAATCTTATGGTCAAGGTTTGAAGATAATAACTTAATTATTCAGTATGTTATAAGCATTTGAAAACATTAAATTTATGATATTTCGTCAAAATTATCATATAAAACACTTTTTTAGTGTTTATGAAATATCATATTAATTTGTTAATATAATTTAATGAAACCTTAAAAATATTACTCTTTCCCAAACTTATGGTCAAGGTTTGAAGATAATAACTTAATTATTCAGTATTTTACTAGCATTTGAAAACATTGAATTTATGATTATTCGTCAAAATTACTATGTAAAAATTTTTTTTAGTGTACATGAAATTTTTTATGAAATTGTAAATATAATTCAATTAAACCTTCAAAATATTACTCTTTCCCAATCTTATGGTCAATGTTTGAAGATAATAACTTAATTATTCAGTATGTTATAAGCATTTGAAAACATTAAATTTTATGATATTTCGTCAAAATTATCATATAAAACACTTTTTTAGTGTTTATGAAATATCATATTAATTTGTTAATATAATTTAATGAAACCTTCAAAATATTACTCTTTCCCAAACTTATGGTCAAGGTTTGAAGATTATAACTTAATTATTCAGTATTTTACTAGCATTTGAAAACATTGAATTTATGATATTTTGTTATAATTATCATATAAAACACTTTTTTAGTGTTTATGAAATTTTATATGAAAGTGTAAATATGATTCAATGAAACCTTCAAAATATTATTCTTACTCAATCTTATGGTCAAGGTTTGAAGATAATAACTTAAGAATTCACTATGTTATAAGCATTTGAAAACATTGAATTTATGATTATTCGTCAAAATAACTATGTAAAAAATTTTTTTAGTGTACATGAAATTTTTTATGAAATTGTAAATATAATTCAATGAAACCTTCAAAATATTACTCTTTCCCAATCTTATGGTCAATGTTTGAAGATAATAACTTAATTATTCAGTATGTTATAAGCATTTGAAAACATTACATTTTATGATATTTCGTCAAAATTATCATATAAAACACTTTTTTAGTGTTTATGAAATATCATATTAATTTGTTAATATAATTTAATGAAACCTTAAAAATATTACTCTTTCCCAAACTTATGGTCAAGGTTTGAAGATAATAACTTAATTATTCAGTATGTTATAAGCATTTGAAAACATTAAATTTATGATATTTCGTCAAAATTATCATATAAAACACTTTTTTAGTGTTTATGAAATATCATATTAATTTGTTAATATAATTTAATGAAACCTTAAAAATATTACTCTTTCCCAAACTTATGGTCAAGGTTTGAAGATAATAACTTAATTATTCAGTATTTTACTAGCATTTGAAAACATTGAATTTATGATATTTTGTTATAATTATCATATAAAACACTTTTTTAGTGTTTATGAAATTTTATATGAAAGTGTAAATATGATTCAATGAAACCTTCAAAATATTATTCTTACTCAATCTTATGGTCAAGGTTTGAAGATAATAACTTAAGAATTTACTATGTTATAAGCATTTGAAAACATTGAATTTATGATTATTCGTCAAAATTACTATGTAAAAAATTTTTTTAGTGTACATGAAATTTTTTATGAAATTGTAAATATAATTCAATGAAACCTTCAAAATATTACTCTTTCCCAAACTTATGGTCAAGGTTTGAAGATAATAACTTAATTATTCAGTATTTTACTAGCATTTGAAAACATTGAATTTATGATATTTTGTTATAATTATCATATAAAACACTTTTTTAGTGTTTATGAAATTTTATATGAAAGTGTAAATATGATTCAATGAAACCTTCAAAATATTATTCTTACTCAATCTTATGGTCAAGGTTTGAAGATAATAACTTAAGAATTCACTATGTTATAAGCATTTGAAAACATTGAATTTATGATTATTCGTCAAAATAACTATGTAAAAAATTTTTTTAGTGTACATGAAATTTTTTATGAAATTGTAAATATAATTCAATGAAACCTTCAAAATATTACTCTTTCCCAATCTTATGGTCAATGTTTGAAGATAATAACTTAATTATTCAGTATGTTATAAGCATTTGAAAACATTACATTTTATGATATTTCGTCAAAATTATCATATAAAACACTTTTTTAGTGTTTATGAAATATCATATTAATTTGTTAATATAATTTAATGAAACCTTAAAAATATTACTCTTTCCCAAACTTATGGTCAAGGTTTGAAGATAATAACTTAATTATTCAGTATTTTACTAGCATTTGAAAACATTGAATTTATGATATTTTGTTATAATTATCATATAAAACACTTTTTTAGTGTTTATGAAATTTTATATGAAAGTGTAAATATGATTCAATGAAACCTTCAAAATATTATTCTTACTCAATCCTATGGTCAAGGTTTGAAGATAATAACTTAAGAATTCACTATGTTATAAGCATTTGAAAACATTGAATTTATAATATTTCGTCAAAATTACTATGTAAAATACTTTTTTAGTGTACATGAAATTTTTTATGAAATTGTAAATATAATTCAATGAAACCTTCAAAATATTACTCTTTCCCAAACTTATGGTCAAGGTTTGAAGATAATAACTTAATTATTCAGTATTTTACTAGCATTTGAAAACATTGAATTTATGATATTTTGTTATAATTATCATATAAAACACTTTTTTAGTGTTTATGAAATTTTATATGAAAGTGTAAATATGATTCAATGAAACCTTCAAAATATTATTCTTACTCAATCTTATGGTCAAGGTTTGAAGATAATAACTTAAGAATTCACTATGTTATAAGCATTTGAAAACATTGAATTTATGATTATTCGTCAAAATAACTATGTAAAAAATTTTTTTAGTGTACATGAAATTTTTTATGAAATTGTAAATATAATTCAATGAAACCTTCAAAATATTACTCTTTCCCAATCTTATGGTCAATGTTTGAAGATAATAACTTAATTATTCAGTATGTTATAAGCATTTGAAAACATTGAATTTATGATTATTCGTCAAAATTACTATGTAAAATACTTTTTTAGTGTACATGAAATTTTTTATGAAATTGTAAATATAATTCAATGAAACCTTCAAAATATTACTCTTTCCCAAACTTATGGTCAAGGTTTGAAGATAATAACTTAATTATTCAGTATTTTACTAGCATTTGAAAACATTGAATTTATGATATTTTGTTATAATTATCATATAAAACACTTTTTTAGTGTTTATGAAATTTTATATGAAAGTGTAAATATGATTCAATGAAACCTTCAAAATATTATTCTTACTCAATCTTATGGTCAAGGTTTGAAGATAATAACTTAAGAATTCACTATGTTATAAGCATTTGAAAACATTGAATTTATGATTATTCGTCAAAATAACTATGTAAAAAATTTTTTTAGTGTACATGAAATTTTTTATGAAATTGTAAATATAATTCAATGAAACCTTCAAAATATTACTCTTTCCCAATCTTATGGTCAATGTTTGAAGATAATAACTTAATTATTCAGTATGTTATAAGCATTTGAAAACATTACATTTTATGATATTTCGTCAAAATTATCATATAAAACACTTTTTTAGTGTTTATGAAATATCATATTAATTTGTTAATATAATTTAATGAAACCTTAAAAATATTACTCTTTCCCAAACTTATGGTCAAGGTTTGAAGATAATAACTTAATTATTCAGTATTTTACTAGCATTTGAAAACATTGAATTTATGATATTTTGTTATAATTATCATATAAAACACTTTTTTAGTGTTTATGAAATTTTATATGAAAGTGTAAATATGATTCAATGAAACCTTCAAAATATTATTCTTACTCAATCTTATGGTCAAGGTTTGAAGATAATAACTTAAGAATTTACTATGTTATAAGCATTTGAAAACATTGAATTTATGATTATTCGTCAAAATTACTATGTAAAAAATTTTTTTAGTGTACATGAAATTTTTTATGAAATTGTAAATATAATTCAATGAAACCTTCAAAATATTACTCTTTCCCAAACTTATGGTCAAGGTTTGAAGATAATAACTTAATTATTCAGTATTTTACTAGCATTTGAAAACATTGAATTTATGATATTTTGTTATAATTATCATATAAAACACTTTTTTAGTGTTTATGAAATTTTATATGAAAGTGTAAATATGATTCAATGAAACCTTCAAAATATTATTCTTACTCAATCTTATGGTCAAGGTTTGAAGATAATAACTTAAGAATTCACTATGTTATAAGCATTTGAAAACATTGAATTTATGATTATTCGTCAAAATAACTATGTAAAAAATTTTTTTAGTGTACATGAAATTTTTTATGAAATTGTAAATATAATTCAATGAAACCTTCAAAATATTACTCTTTCCCAATCTTATGGTCAAGGTTTGAAGATAATAACTTAATTATTCAGTATTTTACTAGCATTTGAAAACATTGAATTTATGATATTTTGTTATAATTATCATATAAAACACTTTTTTAGTGTTTATGAAATTTTATATGAAAGTGTAAATATGATTCAATGAAACCTTCAAAATATTATTCTTACTCAATCTTATGGCCAAGGTCTGAAGATAATAACTTAAGAATTCACTATGTTATAAGCATTTGAAAACATTAAATTTATGATATTTCGTCAAAATTATCATATAAAACACTTTTTTAGTGTTTATGAAATATCATATTAATTTGTAAATATAATTTTATGAAACCTTAAAAATATTACTCTTTCCCAAACTTATGGTCAAGGTTTGAAGATAATAACTTAATTATTCAGTATTTTACTAGCATTTGAAAACATTGAATTTATGATATTTTGTTATAATTATCATATAAAACACTTTTTTAGTGTTTATGAAATTTTATATGAAAGTGTAAATATGATTCAATGAAACCTTCAAAATATTATTCTTACTCAATCTTATGGTCAAGGTTTGAAGATAATAACTTAATTATTCAGTATTTTACTAGCATTTGAAAACATTGAATTTATGATATTTTGTTATAATAATCATATAAAACACTTTTTTAGTATTTATGAAATTTTATTTGAAATTGTAAATATAATTTAATGGAATCTTAAAAAAATTATTCTTTCTCAATCTGATGGTCAAGGATTGAAGATAATAACTTAATTATTCAGTATTTTACTAGCATTTGAATACATTGAATTTATGATATTTTGTTATAATTATCATATAAAACACTTTTTTAGTGTTTATGAAATTTTATATGAAAGTGTAAATATGATTCAATGAAACCTTCAAAATACTATTCTTACTCAATCTTATGGTCAAGGTTTGAAGATAATAACTTAAGAATTCACTATGTTATAAGCATTTGAAAACATTGAATTTATAATATTTCGTCAAAATTACTATGTAAAAAATTTTTTTAGTGTACATGAAATTTTTTATGAAATTGTAAATATAATTCAATGAAACCTTGAAAATATTACTCTTGCCCAATCTTATGGTCAAGGTTTGAAGATAATAACTTAATTATTCAGTACGTTATAAGCATTTGAAAACATTAAATTTATGATATTTCGTCAAAATTATCATATAAAACACTTTTTTAGTGTTTATGAAATATCATATTAATTTGTAAATATAATTAAATGAAACCTTAAAAATATTACTCTTTCCCAATCTTATGGTCAAGGTTTAAATATATTAACTTAAGTATTCAGTATATTACTAGCATTTGAAAACATTGAATTTATGATATTTTGTCATAATCATCATATAAAACACTTTTTTAGTGTTTATGAAATTTTGTATGAAAGTGTAAATATAATTCAATGAAACCTTCAAAATATTACTCTTTTCCAATCTTATGGTCAAGGTTTGAAGATAATAAACTTAAGAATTCAGTATTTTACTAGCATTTGAAAACATTGAATTTATGATATTTTGTTAAAATTATCATATAAAACAGTTTTTTAGTGTTTATGAAATTGTAAATATAATAAGTAGATACTGTAAAAAAATTACATATTCTCAATCTAATTGTCAAGGGTTGAAGATAATAACTTAAGAATTTAGTATATTACTAGCATTTGAAAAACATTGAATTTATGATATTATGTTAAAATTATCATATAAAACACTTTTTTAGTATTTATGAAATTTAATATGAAATTGTAAATATAATTAAATGAAACCTTCAAAATATTATTCTTTCTCAATCTGATGGTCAAGGATTGAAGATAATAACTTAATTATTCAGTATTTTACTAGCATTTGAAAAAAATGAATTCATGATATTTTGTTAAAATTACTATGTAAAACAGTTTTTTAGTGTTTATGAAATTTTATATAAAGTGGTATATATAATTTTTAGAAACCTTAATAATAGTTCTTTTTCTTAATCTATCGGTCAAGGTATGAAGAGATTAGTTTAATATATTAGTGTTTTATAATCTCTTATAGATATGAATTATTAATGTTCGTCAAAAGTGCGATATAAAAGATTGTATTTTAGTGTTTTTTAAGTCTGATATTTTACATTAACAAATTGAGATGAAATCTATTGTGAGAAGATAATTGTTCCGTTGACACTTAAAATTGTACTTATGGGAAATAAAGTTATTTATTTAGATTTTATTCATCCCTGATGTTGATAAGCTAATCATGATTAAATTATTTGTGATCATTTTTAATGAAAATGTCCGAGACGATGGTCAATGAAAAATATGTTTTTCTATTTGCCGGTGTTGTTTTTTAAACCTTTAAAGTTTACGAAATAAAACGTATACTGATGATTTTGCATCCTACAAAGTAATAACCGTTTCCTAGTTGGCGGGTATATTAAAACAAATTACAGTTCATGGACAACTTAAACTTAAATATCAATGTGTAGTCTTTTTCAAATAGGATTATTTTATAGCCTGATGTCTGATCTAGCAACTGAAATAAACAATTCAGTAAACAATATTGTTTCGCAATTTACAGAAATTTCTATTTTAATTAAATAAATGAAATCTGTGTTAATTTATCGCATTATCTGCAAGTGAGTGTATTTATTTTATATGATGTATATACGAAATGACAACCTATGACTCGTAGACGGCTAGTGAATAGTGAATATACTTAAATACACTGGTTGTTAATCAGTGAAATCTGAACGAGAAAAATAAAATAATAAGCTCATATCAGAGCAATAGAATCATATTCGCGGTAGGTATACGTTGAAAACATTTAATTAGGAATGAGATACGGTTACATTTTCTTACCGAAACGACAACTATTCAAAATATATTAATAATCCGTTGTCAAATGGCAGTCGACTGTTTATCATTATTGCACACGGTTACATTAATGAACTTGAAAAATGGAAACTAGACAACACACTGACATGTACAAAAAGATTTCTTAAAATTAACTTATTATTAGCTACTGATTAAATCCCAACGCGACGACGAGAACACTTTGTATGATGTTGATATTGGACAATTCACAGCTGCAATTCTGAGGCATAGATGACATCAGTCGTGATAATGACAGGACACATGCCAACCATCGCCGGTCCCACTATAGACAGCATATCCAATATAGTAGGTAAATAGTGTATCGGTGCCGGATCATTCCTGAAAAAACACGCAGACAACAGTTGTTCTTTCGACATTAATTTTTCCTAATGCGATCGGCATTCTTATAGGACATTTAACTTACTCTGGTGAATAATAAAATTTGATTTTCGTAACCATAAATGTTTGGCCATCTACCCGATACGAGTACCAAACTACTAACCATCAACATATTCCATGTGTAATTCTCAATATGAAATTACTTTTAAGTTTGTCTGTTTTTTAAACGTTCTAGTCGTGGTAATCGCACCACTCTGACAAACTTATCACCACTAATCGACGGCGACACATGCGACTGATCATCGGGCAGTTCGGCCCCCGAGATAACAACCAGACTTTTCAGCTAGAAATTCTCATGAAAGAAACCCATAAACCGTGGCAGAACGATAAAGCAGATCTACCAACATTGAAATATAAAATTTTCTAATTTCTTTCACAAACTTATGTATTTTCTAATTCAAATATTATCGTATAATCGTACGTTTAAAAATATTTCGTTTATGAGCTGTTTTCCGGGAAATCGTGGGAGATAGGACGAAAGTCGCCAGACATGACATAGAATTGATCCCCCTAACTAGCTACATGAGTTGCATGCATTTGATTTTTCGAAAAACTGTTATTGGGGATTTTTAAACCGTCGTACTTGGGTCTTAATTGGACTCCCGCGCACAATTGCAGCTGCAACAGTGTGCATGTCCTGATTCTGTAAATGATGGACATATTTAATGACAGATAATAGAATGATTAATTTCTAAAAGTCACAATTCCACACGAAGGTTAACATTTATTAAAAAATTAATTACTAATAAATTTAATCCTAACCCAATTTTAAAGAATAATTTTTATTTTAACACTATCTAACGATGAGTTTAGTCATAAATATTAAAATTATGTGATATTTCTGTACTTAAAAATTATATCAATAAAAAATATTCGATAAATCCCAAAAGGATCATAATACCAACATATAATGATATAATAGAAAACATTAAAGCTACTCACAACAATAAAAACCTGAATGTCCAAAAATAATATATTTTTGAGGCCATTGGTAATTCTGTGTAATGACTAACCATTGATGCAACTAGGTCTAAAATATTAGCAGCTGCACAAATAAATACCTAATTTAATGTATTTACTTTCACGGTTTCCAAAAAACTAGGAGGATTGTTTTGGTTATTTTAATTTTCAATAGTGATAACTGTACGAGTAGGACTAGATACTGTTTTTGGTATATTAAAAATACTGAATATATATTTTTTGTACATTTTTAATCATCAATTTTATATTTATACAATTTACTTTGAATAATTCTACATGTCACATTGTATTGCTTAAATTATTATTGATTCTTAAATAATCATAAACATTTGTGGGGAATAAAATACATTTTGAGGGCGCGATGCCTCCCTAAGACTCCTCCTAGTTGTGTAAATGTGTGTAACAAATTATTCGTAATTATATTTTATATTTCTAATAAGTATTGACAAAAGATGTGTGGATTGTTCAACAACACTTATTTGTAATATTTTTTGTTAAAATGCAGTTTTAAAAAAATACATAATTATTAAAATCAGTTGTAAATCATATTAAAATATATATATATATTTTATAATTTACATATGTTTGTCATTAAATACAAGAAAAAAAAACATTCAAGTATACATTAAAGAGTCAAATTATATTTGTCAAGATATATGAATTGAAAAATACATTGTTGAGTAGAAGAGATATAACATGTTTTACTAAATATGAATGCCTTCCTAAAATGTATCAATTTAATGCAAATATACAGTACTTATTATAGTACTCATAGTTAATGATGAAACACAATACGAAATTAAGAAAAATTACGCTTTTGAAAAGGTATTTAAGGTATTGTAATTTGTACACGTAATAAGTAATGTAGTTGTTTTATTTACATCGAATATTACATGATTTTGACGTTTGCCAATTTATTTCTCACAAATTGTACCAAGTCGTAATTTTTGTTGCTATTGGTAATAAAAAATTAGAAGGTTCGGCATTATTATATCGTTTAAGGCAATGTTAAACTTTGAAAACTGAAAAATATAATTATTTACTTCGAAACCAGATTCATTAAAGAAACTGTCTTAAGCAATGTTGAATATGCAGACATGAGGTACGTAAATAAAATAAATATTTAAAAATGTCATATATATTGCATAACATAACTATTCTAAAACTTTGCATACTACTACTCGTTATTTTAACACATGATATAAAATGTGTTGTTATTATGATATTCATTTATAGATTTTGAGAATCAACTTGAAATACAAACTTTGTTAATATTGGTCGTATCGTCTCAAAATCCTCCGAGGTTAAACGCAGTGACTTCTTGAGATCAAATATCTGTACTCAATAATGTTGAATTTAAATTTTAAGAATGATGAATTGGTAAAACAAAATTACCCGTCAATTTTTTTATTGAAAACTTCACGTTTGAAGCACCCAATTATAGTTTATATACTCTAAAATTATGAGTTAAAAATGTTTTGAAAATTGGAAAATCATATAGTCACGCAAATGCATCAATCGTTGAGTATTTAATCTGGATGGGGACAATATTAAAGGATTAAGTAATAGGGACGGATTTTTGGAAAACGAAATGTTAAAAATTAAAAAAATTGATTATTGGGACAAAACATCGTAAAAAAATATCAAAATTTTGACAGTTAAGTAATTATACACGAGTAGACAGTTTTTAAATACACAATGATTTGAGAGAAAAACAGGAAATCCAGAAAATATTAATATATGAATTTTTGGAATTTGTCAAAATTCAAACAATATAATTGTTAGAAACGGTAAAAATAGTACGTTTTGCAAATCAAATCTAATAGTCAAGGTTTAAATATATTATTCTAACTCAATCTTATGGTCAAGGTATGAAGATAATAACTTAAGAATTCGGTATGTTATAAGCATTTGAAAACATTAAATTTATGATATTTCGTCAAAATTATCATATAAAACACTTTTTTAGTGTTTATGAAATATCATATTAATTTGTAAATTTAATTTAATGAAACCTTAAAAATATTAGTCTAACTCAATCTTATGGTCAAGGTATGAAGATAATAACTTAATTATTCAGTATTTTACTAGCATTTGAAAACATTGAATTTATGATATTTTGTTATAATTATCATATAAAACACTTTTTTAGTATTTATGAAATTTTATTTGAAATTGTAAATATAATTTAATGGAACCTTAAAAAAATTATTCTTTCTCAATCTGATGGTCAAGGATTGAAGATAATAACTTAATTATTCAGTATTTTACTAGCATTTGAAAACATTGAATTTATGATATTTTGTTATAATTATCATATAAAACACTTTTTTAGTGTTTATGAAATTTTATATGAAAGTGTAAATATGATTCAATGAAACCTTCAAAATATTATTCTTACTCAATCTTATGGTCAAGGTTTGAAGATAATAACTTAAGAATTCACTATGTTATAAGCATTTGAAAACATTGAATTTATGATTATTCGTCAAAATTACTATGTAAAAAATTTTTTTAGTGTACATGAAATTTTTTATGAAATTGTAAATATAATTCAATGAAACCTTCAAAATATTACTCTTTCCCAATCTTATGGTCAAGGTTTGAAGATAATAACTTAAGAATTCACTATGTTATAAGCATTTGAAAACATTGAATTTATGATTATTCGTCAAAATTACTATGTAAAAAATTTTTTTAGTGTACATGAAATTTTTTATGAAATTGTAAATATGATTCAATGAAACCTTCAAAATATTATTCTTACCCAATCTTATGGTCAAGGTTTGAAGATAATAACTTAAGAATTCACTATGTTATAAGCATTTGAAAACATTGAATTTATAATATTTCGTCAAAATTACTATGTAAAATACTTTTTTAGTGTTTATGAAATTTAATATGAAATTGTAAATATAATTTAATGGAACCTTAAAAAAATTATTCTTTCTCAATCTGATGGTCAAGGATTGAAGATAATAACTTAATTATTCAGTATTTTACTAGCATTTGAAAACATTAAATTTATGATATTTCGTCAAAATTACTATGTAAAACACTTTTTTAGTGTTTATGAAATTTAATATGAAATTGTAAATATAATTAAATGAAACCTTAAAAATATTAGTCTAACTCAATCTTATGGTCAAGGTATGAAGATAATAACTTAATTATTCAGTATTTTACTAGCATTTGAAAACATTAAATTTATGATATTTCGTCAAAATTATCATATAAAACACTTTTTTAGTATTTATGAAATTTTATATGAAAGTGTAAATATGATTCAATGAAACCTTCAAAATACTATTCTTACTCAATCTTATGGTCAAGGTTTGAAGATAATAACTTAAGAATTCACTATGTTATAAGCATTTGAAAACATTGAATTTATGATTATTCGTCAAAATTACTATGTAAAAAATTTTTTTAGTGTACATGAAATTTTTTATGAAATTGTAAATATAATTCAATGAAACCTTCAAAATATTACTCTTTCCCAATCTTATGGTCAAGGTTTGAAGATAATAACTTAATTATTCAGTATTTTACTAGCATTTGAAAACATTGAATTTATGATATTTTGTTATAATTATCATATAAAACACTTTTTTAGTGTTTATGAAATTTTATATGAAAGTGTAAATATGATTCAATGAAACCTTCAAAATATTATTCTTACTCAATCCTATGGTCAAGGTTTGAAGATAATAACTTAAGAATTCACTATGTTATAAGCATTTGAAAACATTGAATTTATAATATTTCGTCAAAATTACTATGTAAAATACTTTTTTAGTGTTTATGAAATTTTATTTGAAATTGTAAATATAATTTAATGGAACCTTAAAAAAATTATTCTTTCTCAATCTGATGGTCAAGGATTGAAGATAATAACTTAATTATTCAGTATTTTACTAGCATTTGAAAAAAATGAATTCATGATATTTTGTTAAAATTACTATGTAAAACAGTTTTTTAGTGTTTATGAAATTTTATATGAAAGTGTAAATATGATTCAATGAAACCTTCAAAATATTACTTTTTCCCAATCTTATGGTCAAGGTTTGAAGATAATAACTTAAGAATTCAGTATTTTACTAGCATTTGAAAACATTGAATTTATGATATTTTGTTATAATTATCATATAAAACACTTTTTTAGTGTTTATGAAATATCATATTAATTTGTAAATATAATTTAATGAAACCTTAAAAATATTACTCTTTCCCAAACTTATGGTCAAGGTTTGAAGATAATAACTTAATTATTCAGTATTTTACTAGCATTTGAAAACATTGAATTTATGATATTTTGTTATAATTATCATATAAAACACTTTTTTAGTGTTTATGAAATTTTATATGAAAGTGTAAATATGATTCAATGAAACCTTCAAAATATTATTCTTACTCAATCTTATGGTCAAGGTTTGAAGATAATAACTTAAGAATTCACTATGTTATAAGCATTTGAAAACATTGAATTTATGATTATTCGTCAAAATAACTATGTAAAAATTTTTTTTAGTGTACATGAAATTTTTTATGAAATTGTAAATATAATTCAATGAAACCTTCAAAATATTACTCTTTCCCAATCTTATGGTCAATGTTTGAAGATAATAACTTAATTATTCAGTATGTTATAAGCATTTGAAAACATTAAATTTTATGATATTTCGTCAAAATTATCATATAAAACACTTTTTTAGTGTTTATGAAATATCATATTAATTTGTTAATATAATTTAATGAAACCTTAAAAATATTACTCTTTCCCAAACTTATGGTCAAGGTTTGAAGATAATAACTTAATTATTCAGTATTTTACTAGCATTTGAAAACATTGAATTTATGATATTTTGTTATAATTATCATATAAAACACTTTTTTAGTGTTTATGAAATTTTATATGAAAGTGTAAATATGATTCAATGAAACCTTCAAAATATTATTCTTACTCAATCTTATGGTCAAGGTTTGAAGATAATAACTTAAGAATTTACTATGTTATAAGCATTTGAAAACATTGAATTTATGATTATTCGTCAAAATTACTATGTAAAAAATTTTTTTAGTGTACATGAAATTTTTTATGAAATTGTAAATATAATTCAATGAAACCTTCAAAATATTACTCTTTCCCAATCTTATGGTCAAGGTTTGAAGATAATAACTTAATTATTCAGTATGTTATAAGCATTTGAAAACATTAAATTTATGATATTTCGTCAAAATTATCATATAAAACACTTTTTTAGTGTTTATGAAATATCATATTAATTTGTTAATATAATTTAATGAAACCTTAAAAATATTACTCTTTCCCAAACTTATGGTCAAGGTTTGAAGATAATAACTTAATTATTCAGTATTTTACTAGCATTTGAAAACATTGAATTTATGATTATTCGTCAAAATTACTATGTAAAAATTTTTTTTAGTGTACATGAAATTTTTTATGAAATTGTAAATATAATTCAATGAAACCTTCAAAATATTACTCTTTCCCAATCTTATGGTCAATGTTTGAAGATAATAACTTAATTATTCAGTATGTTATAAGCATTTGAAAACATTAAATTTTATGATATTTCGTCAAAATTATCATATAAAACACTTTTTTAGTGTTTATGAAATATCATATTAATTTGTTAATATAATTTAATGAAACCTTAAAAATATTACTCTTTCCCAAACTTATGGTCAAGGTTTGAAGATAATAACTTAATTATTCAGTATTTTACTTGCATTTGAAAACATTGAATTTATGATATTTTGTTATAATTATCATATAAAACACTTTTTTAGTGTTTATGAAATTTTATATGAAAGTGTAAATATGATTCAATGAAACCTTCAAAATATTATTCTTACTCAATCTTATGGTCAAGGTTTGAAGATAATAACTTAAGAATTTACTATGTTATAAGCATTTGAAAACATTGAATTTATGATTATTCGTCAAAATTACTATGTAAAAAATTTTTTTAGTGTACATGAAATTTTTTATGAAATTGTAAATATAATTCAATGAAACCTTCAAAATATTACTCTTTCCCAAACTTATGGTCAAGGTTTGAAGATAATAACTTAAGAATTCAGTATTTTACTAGCATTTGAAAACATTGAATTTATGATATTTTGTTATAATTATCATATAAAACACTTTTTTGGTGTTTATTAAATTTTATATGAAAGTGTAAATATGATTCAATGAAACCTTCAAAATATTATTCTTACTCAATCTTATGGTCAAGGATTGAAGATAATAACTTAAGAATTCACTATGTTATAAGCATTTGAAAACATTGAATTTATGATTATTCGTCAAAATTACTATGTAAAAATTTTTTTTAGTGTACATGAAATTTTTTATGAAATTGTAAATATAATTCAATGAAACCTTCAAAATATTACTCTTTCCCAATCTTATGGTCAAGGTTTGAAGCTAATAACTTAATTATTCAGTATGTTATAAGCATTTGAAAACATTAAATTTATGATATTTCGTCAAAATTATCATATAAAACACCTTTTTAGTGTTTATGAAATATCATATTAATTTGTAAATATAATTTAATGAAACCTTAAAAATATTACTCTTTCCCAAACTTATGGTCAAGGTTTGAAGATAATAACTTAATTATTCAGTATTTTACTAGCATTTGAAAACATTGAATTTATGATATTTTGTTATAATTATCATATAAAACACTTTTTTAGTGTTTATGAAATTTTATATGAAAGTGTAAATATGATTCAATGAAACCTTCAAAATATTATTCTTACTCAATCTTATGGTCAAGGTTTGAAGATAATAACTTAAGAATTCACTATGTTATAAGCATTTGAAAACATTGAATTTATGATTATTCGTCAAAATTACTATGTAAAAAATTTTTTTAGTGTACATAAAATTTTTTATGAAATTGTAAATATAATTCAATGAAACCTTCAAAATATTACTCTTACTCAATCTTATGGTCAAGGTTTGAAGATAATAACTTAATTATTCAGTATGTTATAAGCATTTGAAAACATTAAATTTATGATATTTCGTCAAAATTATCATATAAAACACTTTTTTAGTGTTTATGAAATATCATATTAATTTGTAAATATAATTTAATGAAACCTTAAAAATATTACACTTTCCCAAACTTATGGTCAAGGTTTGAAGATAATAACTTAATTATTCAGTATTTTACTAGCATTTGAAAACATTGAATTTATGATATTTTGTTATAATTATCATATAAAACACTTTTTGAGTGTTTATGAAATTTTATATGAAAGTGTAAATATGATTCAATGAAACCTTCAAAATATTATTGTTACTCAATCCTATGGTCAAGGTTTGAAGATAATAACTTAAGAATTCACTATGCTATAAGCATTTGAAAACATTAAATTTATAATATTTCGTCAAAATTACTATGTAAAATACTTTATTAGTGTTTATGAAATTTAATATGATATTGTAAATATAATTTAATGGAACTTTAAAAAAATTATTCTTTCTCAATCTGATGGTCAAGGATTGAAGATAATAACTTAATTATTCAGTATTTTACTAGCATTTGAAAACATTTAATTTATGATATTTTGTTATAATTATCACATAAAACACTTTTTTAGTATTTATTAAATTTTATTTGAAATTGTAAATATAATTTAATGGAACCTTAAAAAAATTATTCTTTCTCAATCTGATGGTCAAGCATTGAAGATAATAACTTAATTATTCAGTATTTTACTAGCATTTGAATACATTGAATTTATGATATTTTGTTATAATTATCATATAAAACACTTTTTTAGTGTTTATGAAATTTTATATGAAAGTGTAAATATGATTCAATGAAACCTTCAAAATATTACTCTTTCCCAATCTTATGGTCAAGGTTTGAAGCTAATAACTTAATTATTCAGTATGTTATAAGCATTTGAAAACATTAAATTTATGATATTTCGTCAAAATTATCATATAAAACACCTTTTTAGTGTTTATTAAATTTTATTTGAAATTGTAAATATAATTTAATGAAACCTTAAAAATATTACTCTTTCCCAAACTTATGGTCAAGGTTTGAAGATAATAACTTAATTATTCAGTATTTTACTAGCATTTGAAAACATTGAATTTATGATATTTTGTTATAATTATCATATAAAACACTTTTTTAGTGTTTATGAAATTTTATATGAAAGTGTAAATATGATTCAATGAAACCTTCAAAATATTATTCTTACTCAATCTTATGGTCAAGGTTTGAAGATAATAACTTAAGAATTCACTATGTTATAAGCATTTGAAAACATTGAATTTATGATTATTCGTCAAAATTACTATGTAAAAAATTTTTTTTGTGTACATGAAATTTTTTATGAAATTGTAAATATAATTCAATGAAACCTTCAAAATATTACTCTTTCCCAATCTTATGGTCAAGGTTTGAAGATAATAACTTAATTATTCACTATGTTATAAGCATTTGAAAACATTGAATTTATGATTATTCGTCAAAATTACTATGTAAAAAATTTTTTTAGTGTACATGAAATTTTTTATGAAATTGTAAATATAATTCAATGAAACCTTCAAAATATTACTCTTTCCCAATCTTATGGTCAAGGTTTGAAGATAATAACTTAATTATTCAGTATTTTACTAGCATTTGAAAACATTTAATTTATGATATTTTGTTATAATTATCACATAAAACACTTTTTTAGTATTTATTAAATTTTTTTTGAAATTGTAAATATAATTTAATGGAACCTTAAAAAAATTATTCTTTCTCAATCTGATGGTCAAGCATTGAAGATAATAACTTAATTATTCAGTATTTTACTAGCATTTGAATACATTGAATTTATGATATTTTGTTATAATTATCATATAAAACACTTTTTTAGTGTTTATGAAATTTTATATGAAAGTGTAAATATGATTCAATGAAACCTTCAAAATATTACTCTTTCCCAATCTTATGGTCAAGGTTTGAAGCTAATAACTTAATTATTCAGTATGTTATAAGCATTTGAAAACATTAAATTTATGATATTTCGTCAAAATTATCATATAAAACACCTTTTTAGTGTTTATGAAATATCATATTAATTTGTAAATATAATTTAATGAAACCTTAAAAATATTACTCTTTCCCAAACTTATGGTCAAGGTTTGAAGATAATAACTTAATTATTCAGTATTTTACTTGCATTTGAAAACATTGAATTTATGATATTTTGTTATAATTATCATATAAAACACTTTTTTAGTGTTTATGAAATATCATATGAATTTGTTAATATAATTTAATGGAACCTTAAAAAAATTATTCTTTCTCAATCTGATGGTCAAGGATTGAAGATAATAACTTAATTATTCAGTATTTTACTAGCATTTGAATACATTGAATTTATGATATTTTGTTATAATTATCATATAAAACACTTTTTTAGTGTTTATGAAATTTTATATGAAAGTGTAAATATGATTCAATGAAACCTTCAAAATATTATTCTTACTCAATCCTATGGTCAAGGTTTGAAGATAATAACTTAATTATTCAGTATTTTACTAGCATTTGAATACATTGAATTTATGATATTTTGTTATAATTATCATATAAAACACATTTTTAGTGTTTATGAAATTTTATATGAAAGTGTAAATATGATTCAATGAAACCTTCAAAATATTACTCTTTCCCAAACTTATGGTCAAGGTTTGAAGATAATAACTTAATTATTCAGTATTTTACTTGCATTTGAAAACATTGAATTTATGATATTTTGTTATAATTATCATATAAAACACTTTTTTAGTGTTTATGAAATTTTATATGAAAGTGTAAATATGATTCAATGAAACCTTCAAAATATTATTCTTACTCAAGCCTATGGTCAAGGTTTGAAGATAATAACTTAAGAATTCACTATGCTATAAGCATTTGAAAACATTGAATTTATAATATTTCGTCAAAATTACTATGTAAAATACTTTTTTAATGTTTATGAAATTTAATATGAAATTGTAAATATAATTTAATGGAACCTTAAAAAAATTATTCTTTCTCAATCTGATGGTCAAGGATTGAAGATAATAACTTAATTATTCAGTATTTTACTAGCATTTGAAAACATTGAATTTATGATATTTTGTTATAATTATCATATAAAACACTTTTTTAGTGTTTATGAAATATCATATGAATTTGTTAATATAATTTAATGGAACCTTAAAAAAATTATTCTTTCTCAATCTGATGGTCAAGGATTGAAGATAATAACTTAATTATTCAGTATTTTACTAGCATTTGAATACATTGAATTTATGATATTTTGTTATAATTATCATATAAAACACTTTTTTAGTGTTTATGAAATTTTATATGAAAGTGTAAATATGATTCAATGAAACCTTCAAAATATTATTCTTACTCAATCCTATGGTCAAGGTTTGAAGATAATAACTTAATTATTCAGTATTTTACTAACATTTGAAAACATTGAATTTATGATATTTTGTTATAATTATCATATAAAACACTTTTTTAGTGTTTATGAAATTTTATATGAAAGTGTAAATATGATTCAATGAAACCTTCAAAATATTATTCTTACTCAATCTTATGGTCAAGGTTTGAAGATAATAACTTAAGAATTCACTATGTTATAAGCATTTGAAAACATTGAATTTATGATTATTCGTCAAAATTACTATGTAAAAAATTTTTTTAGTGTACATGAAATTTTTTATGAAATTGTAAATATAATTCAATGAAACCTTCAAAATATTACTCTTTCCCAATCTTATGGTCAAGGTTTGAAGATAATAACTTAATTATTCAGTATTTTACTAGCATTTGAAAACATTGAATTTATGATATTTTGTTATAATTATCACATAAAACACTTTTTTAGTATTTATTAAATTTTATTTGAAATTGTAAATATAATTTAATGGAACCTTAAAAAAATTATTCTTTCTCAATCTGATGGTCAAGGATTGAAGATAATAACTTAATTATTCAGTATTTTACTAGCATTTGAAAACATTGAATTTATGATATTTTGTTATAATTATCATATAAAACACTTTTTTAGTGTTTATGAAATTTTATATGAAAGTGTAAATATGATTCAATGAAACCTTCAAAATATTATTCTTACTCAATCTTATGGTCAAGGTTTGAAGATAATAACTTAAGAATTCACTATGTTATAAGCATTTGAAAACATTGAATTTATGATTATTCGTCAAAATTACTATGTAAAAAATTTTTTTTGTGTACATGAAATTTTTTATGAAATTGTAAATATAATTCAATGAAAACTTCAAAATATTACTCTTTCCCAATCTTATGGTCAAGGTTTGAAGATAATAACTTAATTATTCAGTATTTTACTAGCATTTGAAAACATTGAATTTATGATATTTTGTTATAATTATCATATAAAACACTTTTTTAGTGTTTATGAAATTTTATATGAAAGTGTAAATATGATTCAATGAAACCTTCAAAATATTATTCTTACTCAATCCTATGGTCAAGGTTTGAAGATAATAACTTAAGAATTCACTATGTTATAAGCATTTGAAAACATTGAATTTATAATATTTCGTCAAAATTACTATGTAAAATACTTTTTTAGTGTTTATGAAATTTAATATGAAATTGTAAATATAATTTAATGGAACCTTAAAAAAATTATTCTTTCTCAATCTGATGGTCAAGGATTGAAGATAATAACTTAATTATTCAGTATTTTACTAGCATTTGAAAAAAATGAATTCATGATATTTTGTTAAAATTACTATGTAAAACAGTTTTTTAGTGTTTATGAAATTTTATATAAAGTGGTATATATAATTTTTAGAAACCTTAATAATAGTTCTTTTTCTTAATCTATCGGTCAAGGTATGAAGAGATTAGTTTAATATATTAGTGTTTTATAATCTCTTATAGATATGAATTATTAATGTTCGTCAAAAGTGCGATATAAAAGATTGTATTTTAGTGTTTTTTAAGTCTGATATTATACATTAACAAATTGAGATGAAATCTATTGTGAGAAGATAATTGTTCCGTTGACACTTAAAATTGTACTTATGGGAAATAAAGTTATTTATTTAGATTTTATTCATCCCTGATGTTGATAAGCTAATCATGATTAAATTATTTGTGATCATTTTTAATGAAAATGTCCGAGACGATGGTCAATGAAAAATATGTTTGTCTATTTGCCGGTGTTGTTTTTTAAACCTTTAAAGTTTACGAAATAAAACGTATACTGATGATTTTGCATCCTACAAAGTAATAACCGTTTCCTAGTTGGCGGGTATATTAAAACAAATTACAGTTCATGGACAACTTAAACTTAAATATCAATGTGTAGTCTTTTTCAAATAGGATTATTTTATAGCCTGATTTCTGATCTAGCAACTGAAATAAACAATTCAGTAAACAATATTGTTTCGCAATTTACAGAAATTTCTATTTTAATTAAATAAATGAAATCTGTGTTAATTTATCGCATTATCTGCAAGTGAGTGTATTTATTTTATATGATGTATATACGAAATGACAACCTATGACTCGTAGACGGCTAGTGAATAGTGAATATACTTAAATACACTGGTTGTTAATCAGTGAAATCTGAACGAGAAAAATAAAATAATAAGCTCATATCAGAGCAATAGAATCATATTCGCGGTAGGTATACGTTGAAAACATTTAATTAGGAATGAGATACGGTTACATTTTCTTACCGAAACGACAACTATTCAAAATATATTAATAATCCGTTGTCAAATGGCAGTCGACTGTTTATCATTATTGCACACGGTTACATTAATGAACTTGAAAAATGGAAACTAGACAACACACTGACATGTACAAAAAGATTTCTTAAAATTAACTTATTATTAGCTACTGATTAAATCCCAACGCGACGACGAGAACACTTTGTATGATGTTGATATTGGACAATTCACAGCTGCAATTCTGAGGCATAGATGACATCAGTCGTGATAATGACAGGACACATGCCAACCATCGCCGGTCCCACTATAGACAGCATATCCAATATAGTAGGTAAATAGTGTATCGGTGCCGGATCATTCCTGAAAAAACACGCAGACAACAGTTGTTCTTTCGACATTAATTTTTCCTAATGCGATCGGCATTCTTATAGGACATTTAACTTACTCTGGTGAATAATAAAATTTGATTTTCGTAACCATAAATGTTTGGCCATCTACCCGATACGAGTACCAAACTACTAACCATCAACATATTCCATGTGTAATTCTCAATATGAAATTACTTTTAAGTTTGTCTGTTTTTTAAACGTTCTAGTCGTGGTAATCGCACCACTCTGACAAACTTATCACCACTAATCGACGGCGACACATGCGACTGATCATCGGGCAGTTCGGCCCCCGAGATAACAACCAGACTTTTCAGCTAGAAATTCTCATGAAAGAAACCCATAAACCGTGGCAGAACGATAAAGCAGATCTACCAACATTGAAATATAAAATTTTCTAATTTCTTTCACAAACTTATGTATTTTCTAATTCAAATATTATCGTATAATCGTACGTTTAAAAATATTTCGTTTATGAGCTGTTTTCCGGGAAATCGTGGGAGATAGGACGAAAGTCGCCAGACATGACATAGAATTGATCCCCCTAACTAGCTACATGAGTTGCATGCATTTGATTTTTCGAAAAACTGTTATTGGGGATTTTTAAACCGTCGTACTTGGGTCTTAATTGGACTCCCGCGCACAATTGCAGCTGCAACAGTGTGCATGTCCTGATTCTGTAAATGATGGACATATTTAATGACAGATAATAGAATGATTAATTTCTAAAAGTCACAATTCCACACGAAGGTTAACATTTATTAAAAAATTAATTACTAATAAATTTAATCCTAACCCAATTTTAAAGAATAATTTTTATTTTAACACTATCTAACGATGAGTTTAGTCATAAATATTAAAATTATGTGATATTTCTGTACTTAAAAATTATATCAATAAAAAATATTCGATAAATCCCAAAAGGATCATAATACCAACATATAATGATATAATAGAAAACATTAAAGCTACTCACAACAATAAAAACCTGAATGTCCAAAAATAATATATTTTTGAGGCCATTGGTAATTCTGTGTAATGACTAACCATTGATGCAACTAGGTCTAAAATATTAGCAGCTGCACAAATAAATACCTAATTTAATGTATTTACTTTCACGGTTTCCAAAAAACTAGGAGGATTGTTTTGGTTATTTTAATTTTCAATAGTGATAACTGTACGAGTAGGACTAGATACTGTTTTTGGTATATTAAAAATACTGAATATATATTTTTTGTACATTTTTAATCATCAATTTTATATTTATACAATTTACTTTGAATAATTCTACATGTCACATTGTATTGCTTAAATTATTATTGATTCTTAAATAATCATAAACATTTGTGGGGAATAAAATACATTTTGAGGGCGCGATGCCTCCCTAAGACTCCTCCTAGTTGTGTAAATGTGTGTAACAAATTATTCGTGATTATATTTTATATTTCTAATAAGTATTGACAAAAGATGTGTGGATTGTTCAACAACACTTATTTGTAATATTTTTTGTTAAAATGCAGTTTTAAAAAAATACATAATTATTAAAATCAGTTGTAAATCATATTAAAATATATATATATATTTTATAATTTACATATGTTTGTCATTAAATACAAGAAAAAAAAACATTCAAGTATACATTAAAGAGTCAAATTATATTTGTCAAGATATATGAATTGAAAAATACATTGTTGAGTAGAAGAGATATAACATGTTTTACTAAATATGAATGCCTTCCTAAAATGTATCAATTTAATGCAAATATACAGTACTTATTATAGTACTCATAGTTAATGATGAAACACAATACGAAATTAAGAAAAATTACGCTTTTGAAAAGGTATTTAAGGTATTGTAATTTGTACACGTAATAAGTAATGTAGTTGTTTTATTTACATCGAATATTACATGATTTTGACGTTTGCCAATTTATTTCTCACAAATTGTACCAAGTCGTAATTTTTGTTGCTATTGGTAATAAAAAATTAGAAGGTTCGGCATTATTATATCGTTTAAGGCAATGTTAAACTTTGAAAACTGAAAAATATAATTATTTACTTCGAAACCAGATTCATTAAAGAAACTGTCTTAAGCAATGTTGAATATGCAGACATGAGGTACGTAAATAAAATAAATATTTAAAAATGTCATATATATTGCATAACATAACTATTCTAAAACTTTGCATACTACTACTCGTTATTTTAACACATGATATAAAATGTGTTGTAATTATGATATTCATTTATAGATTTTGAGAATCAACTTGAAATACAAACTTTGTTAATATTGGTCGTATCGTCTCAAAATCCTCCGAGGTTAAACGCAGTGACTTCTTGAGATCAAATATCTGTACTCAATAATGTTGAATTTAAATTTTAAGAATGATGAATTGGTAAAACAAAATTACCCGTCAATTTTTTTATTGAAAACTTCACGTTTGAAGCACCCAATTATAGTTTATATACTCTAAAATTATGAGTTAAAAATGTTTTGAAAATTGGAAAATCATATAGTCACGCAAATGCATCAATCGTTGAGTATTTAATCTGGATGGGGACAATATTAAAGGATTAAGTAATAGGGACGGATTTTTGGAAAACGAAATGTTAAAAATTAAAAAAATTGATTATTGGGACAAAACATCGTAAAAAAATATCAAAATTTTGACAGTTAAGTAATTATACACGAGTAGACAGTTTTTAAATACACAATGATTTGAGAGAAAAACAGGAAATCCAGAAAATATTAGTATATGAATTTTTGGAATTTGTCAAAATTCAAACAATATAATTGTTAGAAACGGGAAAAATAGTACTTTTTGCAAATCAAATCTAATAGTCAAGGTTTAAATATATTATTCTAACTCAATCTTATGGTCAAGGTATGAAGATAATAACTTAAGAATTCACTATGTTATAAGCATTTGAAAACATTGAATTTATGATATTTCGTCAAAATTACTATGTAAAACACTTTTTTAGTGTTTATGAAATATCATATTAATTTGTAAATATAATTTAATGAAACCTTAAAAATATTACTCTTTCCCAAACTTATGGTCAAGGTTTGAAGATAATAACTTAATTATTCAGTATTTTACTAGCATTTGAAAACATTGAATTTATGATATTTTGTTATAATAATCATATAAAACACTTTTTTAGTATTTATGAAATTTTATTTGAAATTGTAAATATAATTTAATGGAACCTTAAAAAAATTATTCTTTCTCAATCTGATGGTCAAGGATTGAAGATAATAACGTAATTATTCAGTATTTTACTAGCGTTTGAAAAAAATGAATTCATGATATTTTGTTAAAATTACTATGTAAAACAGTTTTTTAGTGTTTATGAAATTTTATATGAAAGTGTAAATATGATTCAATGAAACCTTCAAAATATTATTCTTACTCAATCTTATGGTCAAGGTTTGAAGATAATAACTTAAGAATTCACTATGTTATAAGCATTTGAAAACATTGAATTTATGATTATTCGTCAAAATTACTATGTAAAAAATTTTTTTAGTGTACATGAAATTTTTTATGAAATTGTAAATATAATTCAATGAAACCTTCAAAATATTACTCTTTCTCAATCTGATGGTCAAGGATTGAAGATAATAAACTTAAGAATTCAGTATTTTACTAGCATTTGAAAACATTGAATTTATGATATTTTGTTAAAATTATCATATAAAACAGTTTTTTAGTGTTTATGAAATTGTAAATATAATAAGTAGATACTGTAAAAAAATTACATATTCTCAATCTAATTGTCAAGGGTTGAAGATAATAACTTAAGAATTTAGTATATTACTAGCATTTGAAAAACATGAATTCATGATATTATGTTAAAATTATCATATAAAACACTTTTTTAGTATTTATGAAATATCATATTAATTTGTAAATTTAATTTAATGAAACCTTAAAAATATTACTCTTTCCCAAACTTATGGTCAAGGTTTGAAGATAATAACTTAATTATTCAGTATTTTACTAGCATTTGAAAACATTGAATTTATGATATTTTGTTATAATTATCATATAAAACACTTTTTTAGTATTTATGAAATTTTATTTGAAATTGTAAATATAATTTAATGGAACCTTAAAAAAATTATTCTTTCTCAATCTGATGGTCAAGGATTGAAGATAATAACTTAATTATTCAGTATTTTACTAGCATTTGAATACATTGAATTTATGATATTTTGTTATAATTATCATATAAAACACTTTTTTAGTGTTTATGAAATTTTATATGAAAGTGTAAATATGATTCAATGAAACCTTCAAAATATTATTCTTACTCAATCCTATGGTCAAGGTT
Organism: Rhopalosiphum nymphaeae; assembly: GCA_036289425.1. Taxonomy (NCBI): domain Eukaryota; kingdom Metazoa; phylum Arthropoda; class Insecta; order Hemiptera; family Aphididae; genus Rhopalosiphum; species Rhopalosiphum nymphaeae. The sequence goes on along the minus strand of JAZAQC010000007.1, from coordinate 6,757,197 downwards.
TGAAGATAATAACTTAAGAATTCACTATGTTATAAGCATTTGAAAACATTGAATTTATGATATTTTGTTATAATTATCATATAAAACACTTTTTTAGTGTTTATGAAATTTTATATGAAAGTGTAAATATGATTCAATGAAACCTTCAAAATATTATTCTTACTCAATCTTATGGCCAAGGTTTGAAGATAATAACTTAAGAATTCACTATGTTATAAGCATTTGAAAACATTGAATTTATAATATTTCGTCAAAATTACTATTTATAGCAGTTATTTAGTGTTTATGAAATTGTATATATAATAAGTAGATACTGTAAAAAAATTACATATTCTCAATCTAATGGTCAAGGGTTGAAGATAATAACTTAAGAATTCACTATGTTATAAGCATTTGAAAACATTGAATTTATAATATTTCATCAAAATTACTATGTAAAATACTTTTTTAGTGTTTATGAAATTTAATATGAAATTGTAAATATAATTTAATGGAACCTTAAAAAAATTATTCTTTCTCAATCTGATGGTCAAGGATTGAAGATAATAACTTAATTATTCAGTATTTTACTAGCATTTGAAAACATTGAATTTATGATATTTTGTTATAATTATCATATAAAACACTTTTTTAGTGTTTATGAAATTTTATATGAAAGTGTAAATATGATTCAATGAAACTTTCAAAATATTATTCTTACTCAATCCTATGGTCAAGGTTTGAAGATAATAACTTAAGAATTCACTATGTTATAAGCATTTGAAAACATTGAATTTATGATATTTTGTTATAATTATCATATAAAACACTTTTTTAGTGTTTATGAAATTTTATATGAAAGTGTAAATATGATTCAATGAAACCTTCAAAATATTATTCTTACTCAATCTTATGGCCAAGGTTTGAAGATAATAACTTAAGAATTCACTATGTTATAAGCATTTGAAAACATTGAATTTATAATATTTCGTCAAAATTACTATTTATAGCAGTTATTTAGTGTTTATGAAATTGTAAATATAATAAGTAGATACTGTAAAAAAATTACATATTCTCAATCTAATGGTCAAGGGTTGAAGATAATAACTTAAGAATTCACTATGTTATAAGCATTTGAAAACATTGAATTTATAATATTTCATCAAAATTACTATGTAAAATACTTTTTTAGTGTTTATGAAATTTAATATGAAATTGTAAATATAATTTAATGGAACCTTAAAAAAATTATTCTTTCTCAATCTGATGGTCAAGGATTGAAGATAATAACTTAATTATTCAGTATTTTACTAGCATTTGAAAACATTGAATTTATGATATTTTGTTATAATTATCATATAAAACACTTTTTTAGTGTTTATGAAATTTTATATGAAAGTGTAAATATGATTCAATGAAACCTTCAAAATATTATTCTTACTCAATCTTATGGTCAAGGTTTGAAGATAATAACTTAATTATTCAGTACGTTATAAGCATTTGAAAACATTAAATTTATGATATTTCGTCAAAATTATCATATAAAACACTTTTTTAGTGTTTATGAAATATCATATTAATTTGTAAATATAATATAATGAAACCTTAAAAATATTACTCTTTCCCAAACTTATGGTCAAGGTTTGAAGATAATAACTTAATTATTCAGTATTTTACTAGCATTTGAAAACATTGAATTTATGATATTTTGTTATAATTATCATATAAAACACTTTTTTAGTGTTTATGAAATTTTATATGAAAGTGTAAATATGATTCAATGAAACCTTCAAAATATTATTCTTACTCAATCTTATGGTCAAGGTTTGAAGATAATAACTTAATTATTCAGTATTTTACTAGCATTTGAAAACATTGAATTTATGATATTTTGTTATAATAATCATATAAAACACTTTTTTAGTATTTATGAAATTTTATTTGAAATTGTAAATATAATTTAATGGAATCTTAAAAAAATTATTCTTTCTCAATCTGATGGTCAAGGATTGAAGATAATAACTTAAGAATTCATTATGTTATAAGCATTTGAAAACATTGAATTTATAATATTTCGTCAAAATTACTATGTAAAATACTTTTTTAGTGTTTATGAAATTTAATATGAAATTGTAAATATAATTTAATGGAACCTTAAAAAAATTATTCTTTCTCAATCTGATGGTCAAGGATTGAAGATAATAACTTAATTATTCAGTATTTTACTAGCATTTGAAAACATTGAATTTATGATATTTTGTTATAATTATCATATAAAACACTTTTTTAGTGTTTATGAAATTTTATATGAAAGTGTAAATATGATTCAATGAAACCTTCAAAATATTATTCTTACTCAATCCTATGGTCAAGGTTTGAAGATAATAACTTAAGAATTCACTATGTTATAAGCATTTGAAAACATTGAATTTATGATATTTTGTTATAATTATCATATAAAACACTTTTTTAGTGTTTATGAAATTTTATATGAAAGTGTAAATATGATTCAATGAAACCTTCAAAATATTATTCTTACTCAATCTTATGGCCAAGGTTTGAAGATAATAACTTAAGAATTCACTATGTTATAAGCATTTGAAAACATTGAATTTATAATATTTCGTCAAAATTACTATTTATAGCAGTTATTTAGTGTTTATGAAATTGTAAATATAATAAGTAGATACTGTAAAAAAATTACATATTCTCAATCTAATGGTCAAGGGTTGAAGATAATAACTTAAGAATTCACTATGTTATAAGCATTTGAAAACATTGAATTTATAATATTTCATCAAAATTACTATGTAAAATACTTTTTTAGTGTTTATGAAATTTAATATGAAATTGTAAATATAATTTAATGGAACCTTAAAAAAATTATTCTTTCTCAATCTGATGGTCAAGGATTGAAGATAATAACTTAATTATTCAGTATTTTACTAGCATTTGAAAACATTGAATTTATGATATTTTGTTATAATTATCATATAAAACACTTTTTTAGTGTTTATGAAATTTTATATGAAAGTGTAAATATGATTCAATGAAACCTTCAAAATATTATTCTTACTCAATCTTATGGTCAAGGTTTGAAGATAATAACTTAATTATTCAGTATTTTACTAGCATTTGAAAACATTGAATTTATGATATTTTGTTATAATAATCATATAAAACACTTTTTTAGTATTTATGAAATTTTATTTGAAATTGTAAATATAATTTAATGGAATCTTAAAAAAATTATTCTTTCTCAATCTGATGGTCAAGGATTGAAGATAATAACTTAAGAATTCACTATGTTATAAGCATTTGAAAACATTGAATTTATAATATTTCGTCAAAATTACTATGTAAAATACTTTTTTAGTGTTTATGAAATTTAATATGAAATTGTAAATATAATTTAATGGAACCTTAAAAAAATTATTCTTTCTCAATCTGATGGTCAAGGATTGAAGATAATAACTTAATTATTCAGTATTTTACTAGCATTTGAAAACATTGAATTTATGATATTTTGTTATAATTATCATATAAAACACTTTTTTAGTGTTTATGAAATTTTATATGAAAGTGTAAATATGATTCAATGAAACCTTCAAAATATTATTCTTACTCAATCTTATGGCCAAGGTTTGAAGATAATAACTTAAGAATTCACTATGTTATAAGCATTTGAAAACATTGAATTTATAATATTTCGTCAAAATTACTATTTATAGCAGTTATTTAGTGTTTATGAAATTGTAAATATAATAAGTAGATACTGTAAAAAAATTACATATTCTCAATCTAATGGTCAAGGGTTGAAGATAATAACTTAAGAATTCACTATGTTATAAGCATTTGAAAACATTGAATTTATAATATTTCATCAAAATTACTATGTAAAATACTTTTTTAGTGTTTATGAAATTTAATATGAAATTGTAAATATAATTTAATGGAACCTTAAAAAAATTATTCTTTCTCAATCTGATGGTCAAGGATTGAAGATAATAACTTAATTATTCAGTATTTTACTAGCATTTGAAAACATTGAATTTATGATATTTTGTTATAATTATCATATAAAACACTTTTTTAGTGTTTATGAAATTTTATATGAAAGTGTAAATATGATTCAATGAAACCTTCAAAATATTATTCTTACTCAATCTTATGGTCAAGGTTTGAAGATAATAACTTAATTATTCAGTATTTTACTAGCATTTGAAAACATTGAATTTATGATATTTTGTTATAATAATCATATAAAACACTTTTTTAGTATTTATGAAATTTTATTTGAAATTGTAAATATAATTTAATGGAATCTTAAAAAAATTATTCTTTCTCAATCTGATGGTCAAGGATTGAAGATAATAACTTAAGAATTCACTATGTTATAAGCATTTGAAAACATTGAATTTATAATATTTCGTCAAAATTACTATGTAAAATACTTTTTTAGTGTTTATGAAATTTAATATGAAATTGTAAATATAATTTAATGGAACCTTAAAAAAATTATTCTTTCTGAATCTGATGGTCAAGGATTGAAGATAATAACTTAATTATTCAGTATTTTACTAGCATTTGAAAACATTGAATTTATGATATTTTGTTATAATTATCATATAAAACACTTTTTTAGTGTTTATGAAATTTTATATGAAAGTGTAAATATGATTCAATGAAACCTTCAAAATATTATTCTTACTCAATCCTATGGTCAAGGTTTGAAGATAATAACTTAAGAATTCACTATGTTATAAGCATTTGAAAACATTGAATTTATGATATTTTTTTATAATTATCATATAAAACACTTTTTTAGTGTTTATGAAATTTTATATGAAAGTGTAAATATGATTCAATGAAACCTTCAAAATATTATTCTTACTCAATCTTATGGTCAAGGTTTGAAGATAATAACTTAATTATTCAGTATTTTACTAGCATTTGAAAACATTGAATTTATGATATTTTGTTATAATAATCATATAAAACACTTTTTTAGTATTTATGAAATTTTATTTGAAATTGTAAATATAATTTAATGGAATCTTAAAAAAATTATTCTTTCTCAATCTGATGGTCAAGGATTGAAGATAATAACTTAAGAATTCACTATGTTATAAGCATTTGAAAACATTGAATTTATAATATTTCGTCAAAATTACTATGTAAAATACTTTTTTAGTGTTTATGAAATTTAATATGAAATTGTAAATATAATTTAATGGAACCTTAAAAAAATTATTCTTTCTCAATCTGATGGTCAAGGATTGAAGATAATAACTTAATTATTCAGTATTTTACTAGCATTTGAAAACATTGAATTTATGATATTTTGTTATAATTATCATATAAAACACTTTTTTAGTGTTTATGAAATTTTATATGAAAGTGTAAATATGATTCAATGAAACCTTCAAAATATTATTCTTACTCAATCCTATGGTCAAGGTTTGAAGATAATAACTTAAGAATTCACTATGTTATAAGCATTTGAAAACATTGAATTTATGATATTTTGTTATAATTATCATATAAAACACTTTTTTAGTGTTTATGAAATTTTATATGAAAGTGTAAATATGATTCAATGAAACCTTCAAAATATTATTCTTACTCAATCTTATGGTCAAGGTTTGAAGATAATAACTTAAGAATTCACTATGTTATAAGCATTTGAAAACATTGAATTTATAATATTTCGTCAAAATTACTATGTAAAATACTTTTTTAGTGTTTATGAAATTTAATATGAAATTGTAAATATAATTTAATGGAACCTTAAAAAAATTATTCTTTCTCAATCTGATGGTCAAGGATTGAAGATAATAACTTAATTATTCAGTATTTTACTAGCATTTGAAAACATTGAATTTATGATATTTTGTTATAATTATCATATAAAACACTTTTTTAGTGTTTATGAAATTTTATATGAAAGTGTAAATATGATTCAATGAAACCTTCAAAATATTATTCTTACTCAATCCTATGGTCAAGGTTTGAAGATAATAACTTAAGAATTCACTATGTTATAAGCATTTGAAAACATTGAATTTATGATATTTTGTTATAATTATCATATAAAACATTTTTTTAGTGTTTATGAAATTTTATATGAAAGTGTAAATATGATTCAATGAAACCTTCAAAATATTATTCTTACTCAATCTTATGGTCAAGGTTTGAAGATAATAACTTAATTATTCAGTACGTTATAAGCATTTGAAAACATTAAATTTATAATATTTCGTCAAAATTATCATATAAAACACTTTTTTAGTGTTTATGAAATATCATATTAATTTGTAAATATAATTTAATGAAACCTTAAAAATATTACTCTTTCCCAAACTTATGGTCAAGGTTTGAAGATAATAACTTAATTATTCAGTATTTTACTAGCATTTGAAAACATTGAATTTATGATATTTTGTTATAATAATCATATAAAACACTTTTTTAGTATTTATGAAATTTTATTTGAAATTGTAAATATAATTTAATGGAATCTTAAAAAAATTATTCTTTCTCAATCTGATGGTCAAGGAATGAAGATAATAACTTAATTATTCAGTATTTTACTAGCATTTGAAAACATTGAATTTATGATATTTTGTTATAATAATCATATAAAACACTTTTTTAGTATTTATGAAATTTTATTTGAAATTGTAAATATAATTTAATGGAATCTTAAAAAAATTATTCTTTCTCAATCTGATGGTCAAGGAATGAAGATAATAACTTAATTATTCAGTATTTTACTAGCATTTGAAAACATTGAATTTATGATATTTTGTTATAATTATCATATAAAACACTTTTTTAGTGTTTATGAAATTTTATATGAAAGTGTAAATATGATTCAATGAAACCTTCAAAATACTATTCTTACTCAATCTTATGGTCAAGGTTTGAAGATAATAACTTAAGAATTCACTATGTTATAAGCATTTGAAAACATTGAATTTATAATATTTCGTCAAAATTACTATGTAAAAAATTTTTTTAGTGTACATGAAATTTTTTATGAAATTGTAAATATAATTCAATGAAACCTTGAAAATATTACTCTTGCCCAATCTTATGGTCAAGGTTTGAAGATAATAACTTAATTATTCAGTACGTTATAAGCATTTGAAAACATTAAATTTATGATATTTCGTCAAAATTATCATATAAAACACTTTTTTAGTGTTTATGAAATATCATATTAATTTGTAAATATAATTAAATGAAACCTTAAAAATATTACTCTTTCCCAATCTTATGGTCAAGGTTTAAATATATTAACTTAAGTATTCAGTATATTACTAGCATTTGAAAACATTGAATTTATGATATTTTGTCATAATCATCATATAAAACACTTTTTTAGTGTTTATGAAATTTTGTATGAAAGTGTAAATATAATTCAATGAAACCTTCAAAATATTACTCTTTTCCAATCTTATGGTCAAGGTTTGAAGATAATAAACTTAAGAATTCAGTATTTTACTAGCATTTGAAAAACATGAATTCATGATATTATGTTAAAATTATCATATAAAACACTTTTTTAGTATTTATGAAATTTAATATGAAATTGTAAATATAATTAAATGAAACCTTCAAAATATTATTCTTACTCAATCTTATGGTCAAGGATTGAAGATAATAACTTAAGAATTCACTATGTTATAAGCATTTGAAAACATTGAATTTATAATATTTCGTCAAAATTACTATGTAAAATACTTTTTTAGTGTTTATGAAATTTAATATGAAATTGTAAATATAATTTAATGGAACCTTAAAAAAATTATTCTTTCTGAATCTGATGGTCAAGGATTGAAGATAATAACTTAATTATTCAGTATTTTACTAGCATTTGAAAACATTGAATTTATGATATTTTGTTATAATTATCATATAAAACACTTTTTTAGTGTTTATGAAATTTTATATGAAAGTGTAAATATGATTCAATGAAACCTTCAAAATATTATTCTTACTCAATCCTATGGTCAAGGTTTGAAGATAATAACTTAAGAATTCACTATGTTATAAGCATTTGAAAACATTGAATTTATGATATTTTTTTATAATTATCATATAAAACACTTTTTTAGTGTTTATGAAATTTTATATGAAAGTGTAAATATGATTCAATGAAACCTTCAAAATATTATTCTTACTCAATCTTATGGTCAAGGTTTGAAGATAATAACTTAATTATTCAGTATTTTACTAGCATTTGAAAACATTGAATTTATGATATTTTGTTATAATAATCATATAAAACACTTTTTTAGTATTTATGAAATTTTATTTGAAATTGTAAATATAATTTAATGGAATCTTAAAAAAATTATTCTTTCTCAATCTGATGGTCAAGGATTGAAGATAATAACTTAAGAATTCACTATGTTATAAGCATTTGAAAACATTGAATTTATAATATTTCGTCAAAATTACTATGTAAAATACTTTTTTAGTGTTTATGAAATTTAATATGAAATTGTAAATATAATTTAATGGAACCTTAAAAAAATTATTCTTTCTCAATCTGATGGTCAAGGATTGAAGATAATAACTTAATTATTCAGTATTTTACTAGCATTTGAAAACATTGAATTTATGATATTTTGTTATAATTATCATATAAAACACTTTTTTAGTGTTTATGAAATTTTATATGAAAGTGTAAATATGATTCAATGAAACCTTCAAAATATTATTCTTACTCAATCCTATGGTCAAGGTTTGAAGATAATAACTTAAGAATTCACTATGTTATAAGCATTTGAAAACATTGAATTTATAAAATTTTGTTATAATTATCATATAAAACACTTTTTTAGTGTTTATGAAATTTTATATGAAAGTGTAAATATGATTCAATGAAACCTTCAAAATATTATTCTTACTCAATCTTATGGTCAAGGTTTGAAGATAATAACTTAAGAATTCACTATGTTATAAGCATTTGAAAACATTGAATTTATAATATTTCGTCAAAATTACTATGTAAAATACTTTTTTAGTGTTTATGAAATTTAATATGAAATTGTAAATATAATTTAATGGAACCTTAAAAAAATTATTCTTTCTCAATCTGATGGTCAAGGATTGAAGATAATAACTTAATTATTCAGTATTTTACTAGCATTTGAAAACATTGAATTTATGATATTTTGTTATAATTATCATATAAAACACTTTTTTAGTGTTTATGAAATTTTATATGAAAGTGTAAATATGATTCAATGAAACCTTCAAAATATTATTCTTACTCAATCCTATGGTCAAGGTTTGAAGATAATAACTTAAGAATTCACTATGTTATAAGCATTTGAAAACATTGAATTTATGATATTTTGTTATAATTATCATATAAAACATTTTTTTAGTGTTTATGAAATTTTATATGAAAGTGTAAATATGATTCAATGAAACCTTCAAAATATTATTCTTACTCAATCTTATGGTCAAGGTTTGAAGATAATAACTTAATTATTCAGTACGTTATAAGCATTTGAAAACATTAAATTTATAATATTTCGTCAAAATTATCATATAAAACACTTTTTTAGTGTTTATGAAATATCATATTAATTTGTAAATATAATTTAATGAAACCTTAAAAATATTACTCTTTCCCAAACTTATGGTCAAGGTTTGAAGATAATAACTTAATTATTCAGTATTTTACTAGCATTTGAAAACATTGAATTTATGATATTTTGTTATAATTATCATATAAAACACTTTTTTAGTGTTTATGAAATTTTATATGAAAGTGTAAATATGATTCAATGAAACCTTCAAAATATTATTCTTACTCAATCTTATGGTCAAGGTTTGAAGATAATAACTTAATTATTCAGTATTTTACTAGCATTCGAAAACATTGAATTTATGATATTTTGTTATAATAATCATATAAAACACTTTTTTAGTATTTATGAAATTTTATTTGAAATTGTAAATATAATTTAATGGAATCTTAAAAAAATTATTCTTTCTCAATCTGATGGTCAAGGAATGAAGATAATAACTTAATTATTCAGTATTTTACTAGCATTTGAATACATTGAATTTATGATATTTTGTTATAATTATCATATAAAACACTTTTTTAGTGTTTATGAAATTTTATATGAAAGTGTAAATATGATTCAATGAAACCTTCAAAATACTATTCTTACTCAATCTTATGGTCAAGGTTTGAAGATAATAACTTAAGAATTCACTATGTTATAAGCATTTGAAAACATTGAATTTATAATATTTCGTCAAAATTACTATGTAAAAAATTTTTTTAGTGTACATGAAATTTTTTATGAAATTGTAAATATAATTCAATGAAACCTTGAAAATATTACTCTTGCCCAATCTTATGGTCAAGGTTTGAAGATAATAACTTAATTATTCAGTACGTTATAAGCATTTGAAAACATTAAATTTATGATATTTCGTCAAAATTATCATATAAAACACTTTTTTAGTGTTTATGAAATATCATATTAATTTGTAAATATAATTAAATGAAACCTTAAAAATATTACTCTTTCCCAATCTTATGGTCAAGGTTTAAATATATTAACTTAAGTATTCAGTATATTACTAGCATTTGAAAACATTGAATTTATGATATTTTGTCATAATCATCATATAAAACACTTTTTTAGTGTTTATGAAATTTTGTATGAAAGTGTAAATATAATTCAATGAAACCTTCAAAATATTACTCTTTTCCAATCTTATGGTCAAGGTTTGAAGATAATAAACTTAAGAATTCAGTATTTTACTAGCATTTGAAAACATTGAATTTATGATATTTTGTTAAAATTATCATATAAAACAGTTTTTTAGTGTTTATGAAATTGTAAATATAATAAGTAGATACTGTAAAAAAATTACATATTCTCAATCTAATTGTCAAGGGTTGAAGATAATAACTTAAGAATTTAGTATATTACTAGCATTTGAAAAACATGAATTCATGATATTATGTTAAAATTATCATATAAAACACTTTTTTAGTATTTATGAAATTTAATATGAAATTGTAAATATAATTAAATGAAACCTTCAAAATATTATTCTTACTCAATCTTATGGTCAAGGTTTGAAGATAATGACTTAAGAATTCAGTATGTTATAAGCATTTGAAAACATTGAATTTATAATATTTCGTCAAAATTACTATGTAAAATACTTTTTTAGTGTTTATGAAATTTTATATGAAAGTGTAAATATAATTCAATGAAACCTTCAAAATATTACTCTTTTCCAATCTTATGGTCAAGGTTTGAAGATAATAAACTTAAGAATTCAGTATTTTACTAACATTTGAAAACATTGAATTTATGATATTTTGTCATAATTATCATATAAAACACTTTTTTAGTGTTTATGAAATTATAAATGAAAGTGTAAATATAATTCAATGAAACCTTCAAAATATTATTCTTACTCAATCTTATGGTCAAGGTTTGAAGATTATGACTTAACAATTCAGGATTTTACTAGCATTTGAAAAAAATGAATTCATGATATTTTGTTAAAATTACTATGTAAAACACTTTTTTAGTGTTTATGAATTTTATATGAAAGTGTAAATATAATTCAATGAGACCCTAAAAATATTATTCTCTCTCAATCCTATGGTCAAGGATTGAAGATAATAACTTAAGAATTCACTATGTTATAAGCATTTGAAAACATTGAATTTATAATATTTCGTCAAAATTACTATGTAAAATACTTTTTTAGTGTTTATGAATTTTATATGAAAAAGTAAATATAATTCAATGAGACCTAAAAAATATTATTCTCTCTCAATCCTATGGTCAAGGATTGAAGATAATAACTTAATTATTCAGTATTTTACTAGCATTTGAAAACATTGAATTTATGATATTTTGTTATAATAATCATATAAAACACTTTTTTAGTATTTATGAAATTTTATTTGAAATTGTAAATATAATTTAATGGAATCTTAAAAAAATTATTCTTTCTCAATCTGATGGTCAAGGATTGAAGATAATAACTTAAGAATTCACTATGTTATAAGCATTTGAAAACATTGAATTTATAATATTTCGTCAAAATTACTATGTAAAATACTTTTTTAGTGTTTATGAAATTTAATATGAAATTGTAAATATAATTTAATGGAACCTTAAAAAAATTATTCTTTCTCAATCTGATGGTCAAGGATTGAAGATAATAACTTAATTATTCAGTATTTTACTAGCATTTGAAAACATTGAATTTATGATATTTTGTTATAATTATCATATAAAACACTTTTTTAGTGTTTATGAAATTTTATATGAAAGTGTAAATATGATTCAATGAAACCTTCAAAATATTATTCTTACTCAATCCTATGGTCAAGGTTTGAAGATAATAACTTAAGAATTCACTATGTTATAAGCATTTGAAAACATTGAATTTATGATATTTTGTTATAATTATCATATAAAACACTTTTTTAGTGTTTATGAAATTTTATATGAAAGTGTAAATATGATTCAATGAAACCTTCAAAATATTATTCTTACTCAATCTTATGGTCAAGGTTTGAAGATAATAACTTAAGAATTCACTATGTTATAAGCATTTGAAAACATTGAATTTATAATATTTCGTCAAAATTACTATGTAAAATACTTTTTTAGTGTTTATGAAATTTAATATGAAATTGTAAATATAATTTAATGGAACCTTAAAAAAATTATTCTTTCTCAATCTGATGGTCAAGGATTGAAGATAATAACTTAATTATTCAGTATTTTACTAGCATTTGAAAACATTGAATTTATGATATTTTGTTATAATTATCATATAAAACACTTTTTTAGTGTTTATGAAATTTTATATGAAAGTGTAAATATGATTCAATGAAACCTTCAAAATATTATTCTTACTCAATCCTATGGTCAAGGTTTGAAGATAATAACTTAAGAATTCACTATGTTATAAGCATTTGAAAACATTGAATTTATGATATTTTGTTATAATTATCATATAAAACATTTTTTTAGTGTTTATGAAATTTTATATGAAAGTGTAAATATGATTCAATGAAACCTTCAAAATATTATTCTTACTCAATCTTATGGTCAAGGTTTGAAGATAATAACTTAATTATTCAGTACGTTATAAGCATTTGAAAACATTAAATTTATAATATTTCGTCAAAATTATCATATAAAACACTTTTTTAGTGTTTATGAAATATCATATTAATTTGTAAATATAATTTAATGAAACCTTAAAAATATTACTCTTTCCCAAACTTATGGTCAAGGTTTGAAGATAATAACTTAATTATTCAGTATTTTACTAGCATTTGAAAACATTGAATTTATGATATTTTGTTATAATTATCATATAAAACACTTTTTTAGTGTTTATGAAATTTTATATGAAAGTGTAAATATGATTCAATGAAACCTTCAAAATATTATTCTTACTCAATCTTATGGTCAAGGTTTGAAGATAATAACTTAATTATTCAGTATTTTACTAGCATTCGAAAACATTGAATTTATGATATTTTGTTATAATAATCATATAAAACACTTTTTTAGTATTTATGAAATTTTATTTGAAATTGTAAATATAATTTAATGGAATCTTAAAAAAATTATTCTTTCTCAATCTGATGGTCAAGGAATGAAGATAATAACTTAATTATTCAGTATTTTACTAGCATTTGAATACATTGAATTTATGATATTTTGTTATAATTATCATATAAAACACTTTTTTAGTGTTTATGAAATTTTATATGAAAGTGTAAATATGATTCAATGAAACCTTCAAAATATTATTCTTACTCAATCTTATGGCCAAGGTTTGAAGATAATAACTTAAGAATTCACTATGTTATAAGCATTTGAAAACATTGAATTTATAATATTTCGTCAAAATTACTATGTAAAAAATTTTTTTAGTGTACATGAAATTTTTTATGAAATTGTAAATATAATTCAATGAAACCTTGAAAATATTACTCTTGCCCAATCTTATGGTCAAGGTTTGAAGATAATAACTTAATTATTCAGTACGTTATAAGCATTTGAAAACATTAAATTTATGATATTTCGTCAAAATTATCATATAAAACACTTTTTTAGTGTTTATGAAATATCATATTAATTTGTAAATATAATTAAATGAAACCTTAAAAATATTACTCTTTCCCAATCTTATGGTCAAGGTTTAAATATATTAACTTAAGTATTCAGTATATTACTAGCATTTGAAAACATTGAATTTATGATATTTTGTCATAATCATCATATAAAACACTTTTTTAGTGTTTATGAAATTTTGTATGAAAGTGTAAATATAATTCAATGAAACCTTCAAAATATTACTCTTTTCCAATCTTATGGTCAAGGTTTGAAGATAATAAACTTAAGAATTCAGTATTTTACTAGCATTTGAAAACATTGAATTTATGATATTTTGTTAAAATTATCATATAAAACAGTTTTTTAGTGTTTATGAAATTGTAAATATAATAAGTAGATACTGTAAAAAAATTACATATTCTCAATCTAATTGTCAAGGGTTGAAGATAATAACTTAAGAATTTAGTATATTACTAGCATTTGAAAAACATGAATTCATGATATTATGTTAAAATTATCATATAAAACACTTTTTTAGTATTTATGAAATTTAATATGAAATTGTAAATATAATTAAATGAAACCTTCAAAATATTATTCTTACTCAATCTTATGGTCAAGGTTTGAAGATAATGACTTAAGAATTCAGTATGTTATAAGCATTTGAAAACATTGAATTTATAATATTTCGTCAAAATTACTATGTAAAATACTTTTTTAGTGTTTATGAAATTTTATATGAAAGTGTAAATATAATTCAATGAAACCTTCAAAATATTACTCTTTTCCAATCTTATGGTCAAGGTTTGAAGATAATAAACTTAAGAATTCAGTATTTTACTAACATTTGAAAACATTGAATTTATGATATTTTGTCATAATTATCATATAAAACACTTTTTTAGTGTTTATGAAATTATAAATGAAAGTGTAAATATAATTCAATGAAACCTTCAAAATATTATTCTTACTCAATCTTATGGTCAAGGTTTGAAGATTATGACTTAACAATTCAGGATTTTACTAGCATTTGAAAAAAATGAATTCATGATATTTTGTTAAAATTACTATGTAAAACACTTTTTTAGTGTTTATGAATTTTATATGAAAGTGTAAATATAATTCAATGAGACCCTAAAAATATTATTCTCTCTCAATCCTATGGTCAAGGATTGAAGATAATAACTTAAGAATTCACTATGTTATAAGCATTTGAAAACATTGAATTTATAATATTTCGTCAAAATTACTATGTAAAATACTTTTTTAGTGTTTATGAATTTTATATGAAAAAGTAAATATAATTCAATGAGACCTAAAAAATATTATTCTCTCTCAATCCTATGGTCAAGGATTGAAGATAATAACTTAATTATTCAGTATTTTACTAGCATTTGAAAACATTGAATTTATGATATTTCATCAATATTACTATGTAAAACACTTTTTTAGTGTTTATGAAATATCATATTAATTTGTAAATATAATTTAATGAAACCTTCAAAATATTACTCTTTCTCAATCTTATGGACAAGGATTGGAGATAATAACTTAAGAATTCACTATGTTATAAGCATTTGAAAACATTGAATTTATGATTATTCGTCAAAATTACTATGTAAAAAATTTTTTTAGTGTACATGAAATTTTTTATGAAATTGTAAATATAATTCAATGAAACCTTCAAAATATTACTCTTTCCCAATCTTATGGTCAAGGTTTGAAGATAATAACTTAAGAATTCAGTATTTTACTAGCATTTGAAAACATTGAATTTATAATATTTCGTCAAAATTACTATGTAAAATACTTTTTTAGTGTTTATGAAATTTAATATGAAATTGTAAATATAATTTAATGGAACCTTAAAAAAATTATTCTTTCTCAATCTGATGGTCAAGGATTGAAGATAATAACTTAATTATTCAGTATTTTACTAGCATTTGAAAACATTGAATTTATGATATTTTGTTAAAATTACTATGTAAAACAGTTTTTTAGTGTTTATGAAATTTTATATAAAGTGGTATATATAATTTTTAGAAACCTTAATAATAGTTCTTTTTCTTAATCTATCGGTCAAGGTATGAAGAGATTAGTTTAATATATTAGTGTTTTATAATCTCTTATAGATATGAATTATTAATGTTCGTCAAAAGTGCGATATAAAAGATTGTATTTTAGTGTTTTTTAAGTCTGATATTATACATTAACAAATTGAGATGAAATCTATTGTGAGAAGATAATTGTTCCGTTGACACTTAAAATTGTACTTATGGGAAATAAAGTTATTTATTTAGATTTTATTCATCCCTGATGTTGATAAGCTAATCATGATTAAATTATTTGTGATCATTTTTAATGAAAATGTCCGAGACGATGGTCAATGAAAAATATGTTTGTCTATTTGCCGGTGTTGTTTTTTAAACCTTTAAAGTTTACGAAATAAAACGTATACTGATGATTTTGCATCCTACAAAGTAATAACCGTTTCCTAGTTGGCGGGTATATTAAAACAAATTACAGTTCATGGACAACTTAAACTTAAATATCAATGTGTAGTCTTTTTCAAATAGGATTATTTTATAGCCTGATTTCTGATCTAGCAACTGAAATAAACAATTCAGTAAACAATATTGTTTCGCAATTTACAGAAATTTCTATTTTAATTAAATAAATGAAATCTGTGTTAATTTATCGCATTATCTGCAAGTGAGTGTATTTATTTTATATGATGTATATACGAAATGACAACCTATGACTCGTAGACGGCTAGTGAATAGTGAATATACTTAAATACACTGGTTGTTAATCAGTGAAATCTGAACGAGAAAAATAAAATAATAAGCTCATATCAGAGCAATAGAATCATATTCGCGGTAGGTATACGTTGAAAACATTTAATTAGGAATGAGATACGGTTACATTTTCTTACCGAAACGACAACTATTCAAAATATATTAATAATCCGTTGTCAAATGGCAGTCGACTGTTTATCATTATTGCACACGGTTACATTAATGAACTTGAAAAATGGAAACTAGACAACACACTGACATGTACAAAAAGATTTCTTAAAATTAACTTATTATTAGCTACTGATTAAATCCCAACGCGACGACGAGAACACTTTGTATGATGTTGATATTGGACAATTCACAGCTGCAATTCTGAGGCATAGATGACATCAGTCGTGATAATGACAGGACACATGCCAACCATCGCCGGTCCCACTATAGACAGCATATCCAATATAGTAGGTAAATAGTGTATCGGTGCCGGATCATTCCTGAAAAAACACGCAGACAACAGTTGTTCTTTCGACATTAATTTTTCCTAATGCGATCGGCATTCTTATAGGACATTTAACTTACTCTGGTGAATAATAAAATTTGATTTTCGTAACCATAAATGTTTGGCCATCTACCCGATACGAGTACCAAACTACTAACCATCAACATATTCCATGTGTAATTCTCAATATGAAATTACTTTTAAGTTTGTCTGTTTTTTAAACGTTCTAGTCGTGGTAATCGCACCACTCTGACAAACTTATCACCACTAATCGACGGCGACACATGCGACTGATCATCGGGCAGTTCGGCCCCCGAGATAACAACCAGACTTTTCAGCTAGAAATTCTCATGAAAGAAACCCATAAACCGTGGCAGAACGATAAAGCAGATCTACCAACATTGAAATATAAAATTTTCTAATTTCTTTCACAAACTTATGTATTTTCTAATTCAAATATTATCGTATAATCGTACGTTTAAAAATATTTCGTTTATGAGCTGTTTTCCGGGAAATCGTGGGAGATAGGACGAAAGTCGCCAGACATGACATAGAATTGATCCCCCTAACTAGCTACATGAGTTGCATGCATTTGATTTTTCGAAAAACTGTTATTGGGGATTTTTAAACCGTCGTACTTGGGTCTTAATTGGACTCCCGCGCACAATTGCAGCTGCAACAGTGTGCATGTCCTGATTCTGTAAATGATGGACATATTTAATGACAGATAATAGAATGATTAATTTCTAAAAGTCACAATTCCACACGAAGGTTAACATTTATTAAAAAATTAATTACTAATAAATTTAATCCTAACCCAATTTTAAAGAATAATTTTTATTTTAACACTATCTAACGATGAGTTTAGTCATAAATATTAAAATTATGTGATATTTCTGTACTTAAAAATTATATCAATAAAAAATATTCGATAAATCCCAAAAGGATCATAATACCAACATATAATGATATAATAGAAAACATTAAAGCTACTCACAACAATAAAAACCTGAATGTCCAAAAATAATATATTTTTGAGGCCATTGGTAATTCTGTGTAATGACTAACCATTGATGCAACTAGGTCTAAAATATTAGCAGCTGCACAAATAAATACCTAATTCAATGTATTTACTTTCACGGTTTCCAAAAAACTAGGAGGATTGTTTTGGTTATTTTAATTTTCAATAGTGATAACTGTACGAGTAGGACTAGATACTGTTTTTGGTATATTAAAAATACTGAATATATATTTTTTGTACATTTTTAATCATCAATTTTATATTTATACAATTTACTTTGAATAATTCTACATGTCACATTGTATTGCTTAAATTATTATTGATTCTTAAATAATCATAAACATTTGTGGGGAATAAAATACATTTTGAGGGCGCGATGCCTCCCTAAGACTCCTCCTAGTTGTGTAAATGTGTGTAACAAATTATTCGTAATTATATTTTATATTTCTAATAAGTATTGACAAAAGATGTGTGGATTGTTCAACAACACTTATTTGTAATATTTTTTGTTAAAATGCAGTTTTAAAAAAATACATAATTATTAAAATCAGTTGTAAATCATATTAAAATATATATATATATTTTATAATTTACATATGTTTGTCATTAAATACAAGAAAAAAAAACATTCAAGTATACATTAAAGAGTCAAATTATATTTGTCAAGATATATGAATTGAAAAATACATTGTTGAGTAGAAGAGATATAACATGTTTTACAAAATATGAATGCCTTCCTAAAATGTATCAATTTAATGCAAATATACAGTACTTATTATAGTACTCATAGTTAATGATGAAACACAATACGAAATTAAGAAAAATTACGCTTTTGAAAAGGTATTTAAGGTATTGTAATTTGTACACGTAATAAGTAATGTAGTTGTTTTATTTACATCGAATATTACATGATTTTGACGTTTGCCAATTTATTTCTCACAAATTGTACCAAGTCGTAATTTTTGTTGCTATTGGTAATAAAAAATTAGAAGGTTCGGCATTATTATATCGTTTAAGGCAATGTTAAACTTTGAAAACTGAAAAATATAATTATTTACTTCGAAACCAGATTCATTAAAGAAACTGTCTTAAGCAATGTTGAATATGCAGACATGAGGTACGTAAATAAAATAAATATTTAAAAATGTCATATATATTGCATAACATAACTATTCTAAAACTTTGCATACTACTACTCGTTATTTTAACACATGATATAAAATGTGTTGTAATTATGATATTCATTTATAGATTTTGAGAATCAACTTGAAATACAAACTTTGTTAATATTGGTCGTATCGTCTCAAAATCCTCCGAGGTTAAACGCAGTGACTTCTTGAGATCAAATATCTGTACTCAATAATGTTGAATTTAAATTTTAAGAATGATGAATTGGTAAAACAAAATTACCCGTCAATTTTTTTATTGAAAACTTCACGTTTGAAGCACCAATTATAGTTTATATACTCTAAAATTATGAGTTAAAAATGTTTTGAAAATTGGAAAATCATATAGTCACGCAAATGCATCAATCGTTGAGTATTTAATCTGGATGGGGACAATATTAAAGGATTAAGTAATAGGGACGGATTTTTGGAAAACGAAATGTTAAAAATTAAAAAAATTGATTATTGGGACAAAACATCGTAAAAAAATATCAAAATTTTGACAGTTAAGTAATTATACACGAGTAGACAGTTATTAAATACACAATGATTTGAGAGAAAAACAGGAAATCCAGAAAATATTAGTATATGAATTTTTGGAATTTGTCAAAATTCAAACAATATAATTGTTAGAAACAATAAAAATAGTACTTTTTGCAAATCAAATCTAATAGTCAAGGTTTAAATATATTATTCTAACTCAATCTTATGGTCAAGGTATGAAGATAATAACTTAAGAATTCACTATGTTATAAGCATTTGAAAACATTGAATTTATGATATTTCGTCAAAATTACTATGTAAAACACTTTTTTAGTGTTTATGAAATATCATATTAATTTGTAAATATAATTTAATGAAACCTTAAAAATATTACTCTTTCCCAAACTTATGGTCAAGGTTTGAAGATAATAACTTAATTATTCAGTATTTTACTAGCATTTGAAAACATTGAATTTATGATATTTTGTTATAATAATCATATAAAACACTTTTTTAGTATTTATGAAATTTTATTTGAAATTGTAAATATAATTTAATGGAACCTTAAAAAAATTATTCTTTCTCAATCTGATGGTCAAGGATTGAAGATAATAACGTAATTATTCAGTATTTTACTAGCGTTTGAAAAAAATGAATTCATGATATTTTGTTAAAATTACTATGTAAAACAGTTTTTTAGTGTTTATGAAATTTTATATGAAAGTGTAAATATGATTCAATGAAACCTTCAAAATATTATTCTTACTCAATCTTATGGTCAAGGTTTGAAGATAATAACTTAAGAATTCACTATGTTATAAGCATTTGAAAACATTGAATTTATGATTATTCGTCAAAATTACTATGTAAAAATTTTTTTTAGTGTACATGAAATTTTTTATGAAATTGTAAATATAATTCAATGAAACCTTCAAAATATTACTCTTTCCCAATCTTATGGTCAATGTTTGAAGATAATAACTTAATTATTCAGTATGTTATAAGCATTTGAAAACATTGAATTTATGATATTTCGTCAAAATTACTATGTAAAACACTTTTTTAGTGTTTATGAAATATCATATTAATTTGTAAATATAATTTAATGAAACCTTAAAAATATTACTCTTTCCCAAACTTATGGTCAAGGTTTGAAGATAATAACTTAATTATTCAGTATTTTACTAGCATTTGAAAACATTGAATTTATGATATTTTGTTATAATTATCATATAAAACACTTTTTTAGTGTTTATGAAATTTTATATGAAAGTGTAAATATGATTCAATGAAACCTTCAAAATATTATTCTTACTCAATCTTATGGCCAAGGTTTGAAGATAATAACTTAAGAATTCACTATGTTATAAGCATTTGAAAACATTGAATTTATAATATTTCGTCAAAATTACTATTTATAGCAGTTATTTAGTGTTTATGAAATTGTAAATATAATAAGTAGATACTGTAAAAAAATTACATATTCTCAATCTAATGGTCAAGGGTTGAAGATAATAACTTAAGAATTCACTATGTTATAAGCATTTGAAAACATTGAATTTATAATATTTCATCAAAATTACTATGTAAAATACTTTTTTAGTGTTTATGAAATTTAATATGAAATTGTAAATATAATTTAATGGAACCTTAAAAAAATTATTCTTTCTCAATCTGATGGTCAAGGATTGAAGATAATAACTTAATTATTCAGTATTTTACTAGCATTTGAAAACATTGAATTTATGATATTTTGTTATAATTATCATATAAAACACTTTTTTAGTGTTTATGAAATTTTATATGAAAGTGTAAATATGATTCAATGAAACCTTCAAAATATTATTCTTACTCAATCTTATGGTCAAGGTTTGAAGATAATAACTTAAGAATTCACTATGTTATAAGCATTTGAAAACATTGAATTTATAATATTTCGTCAAAATTACTATGTAAAATACTTTTTTAGTGTTTATGAAATTTAATATGAAATTGTAAATATAATTTAATGGAACCTTAAAAAAATTATTCTTTCTCAATCTGATGGTCAAGGATTGAAGATAATAACTTAATTATTCAGTATTTTACTAGCATTTGAAAACATTGAATTTATGATATTTTGTTATAATTATCATATAAAACACTTTTTTAGTGTTTATGAAATTTTATATGAAAGTGTAAATATGATTCAATGAAACCTTCAAAATATTATTCTTACTCAATCTTATGGCCAAGGTTTGAAGATAATAACTTAAGAATTCACTATATTATAAGCATTTGAAAACATTGAATTTATAATATTTCGTCAAAATTACTATTTATAGCAGTTATTTAGTGTTTATGAAATTGTAAATATAATAAGTAAATACTGTAAAAAAATTACATATTCTCAATCTAATGGTCAAGGGTTGAAGATAATAACTTAAGAATTCACTATGTTATAAGCATTTGAAAACATTGAATTTATAATATTTCATCAAAATTACTATGTAAAATACTTTTTTAGTGTTTATGAAATTTAATATGAAATTGTAAATATAATTTAATGGAACCTTAAAAAAATTATTCATTCTCAATCTGATGGTCAAGGATTGAAGATAATAACTTAATTATTCAGTATTTTACTCGCATTTGAAAACATTGAATTTATGATATTTTGTTATAATTATCATATAAAACACTTTTTTAGTGTTTATGAAATTTTATATGAAAGTGTAAATATGATTCAATGAAACCTTCAAAATATTATTCTTACTCAATCCTATGGTCAAGGTTTGAAGATAATAACTTAAGAATTCACTATGTTATAAGCATTTGAAAACATTGAATTTATGATATTTTGTTATAATTATCATATAAAACACTTTTTTAGTGTTTATGAAATTTTATATGAAAGTGTAAATATGATTCAATGAAACCTTCAAAATATTATTCTTACTCAATCTTATGGTCAAGGTTTGAAGATAATAACTTAATTATTCAGTACGTTATAAGCATTTGAAAACATTAAATTTATAATATTTCGTCAAAATTATCATATAAAACACTTTTTTAGTGTTTATGAAATATCATATTAATTTGTAAATATAATTTAATGAAACCTTAAAAATATTACTCTTTCCCAAACTTATGGTCAAGGTTTGAAGATAATAACTTAATTATTCAGTATTTTACTAGCATTTGAAAACATTGAATTTATGATATTTTGTTATAATTATCATATAAAACACTTTTTTAGTGTTTATGAAATTTTATATGAAAGTGTAAATATGATTCAATGAAACCTTCAAAATATTATTCTTACTCAATCTTATGGTCAAGGTTTGAAGATAATAACTTAATTATTCAGTATTTTACTAGCATTCGAAAACATTGAATTTATGATATTTTGTTATAATAATCATATAAAACACTTTTTTAGTATTTATGAAATTTTATTTGAAATTGTAAATATAATTTAATGGAATCTTAAAAAAATTATTCTTTCTCAATCTGATGGTCAAGGATTGAAGATAATAACTTAATTATTCAGTATTTTACTAGCATTTGAATACATTGAATTTATGATATTTTGTTATAATTATCATATAAAACACTTTTTTAGTGTTTATGAAATTTTATATGAAAGTGTAAATATGATTCAATGAAACCTTCAAAATACTATTCTTACTCAATCTTATGGTCAAGGTTTGAAGATAATAACTTAAGAATTCACTATGTTATAAGCATTTGAAAACATTGAATTTATAATATTTCGTCAAAATTACTATGTAAAAAATTTTTTTAGTGTACATGAAATTTTTTATGAAATTGTAAATATAATTCAATGAAACCTTGAAAATATTACTCTTGCCCAATCTTATGGTCAAGGTTTGAAGATAATAACTTAATTATTCAGTACGTTATAAGCATTTGAAAACATTAAATTTATGATATTTCGTCAAAATTATCATATAAAACACTTTTTTAGTGTTTATGAAATATCATATTAATTTGTAAATATAATTAAATGAAACCTTAAAAATATTACTCTTTCCCAATCTTATGGTCAAGGTTTAAATATATTAACTTAAGTATTCAGTATATTACTAGCATTTGAAAACATTGAATTTATGATATTTTGTCATAATCATCATATAAAACACTTTTTTAGTGTTTATGAAATTTTGTATGAAAGTGTAAATATAATTCAATGAAACCTTCAAAATATTACTCTTTTCCAATCTTATGGTCAAGGTTTGAAGATAATAAACTTAAGAATTCAGTATTTTACTAGCATTTGAAAACATTGAATTTATGATATTTTGTTAAAATTATCATATAAAACAGTTTTTTAGTGTTTATGAAATTGTAAATATAATAAGTAGATACTGTAAAAAAATTACATATTCTCAATCTAATTGTCAAGGGTTGAAGATAATAACTTAAGAATTTAGTATATTACTAGCATTTGAAAAACATGAATTCATGATATTATGTTAAAATTATCATATAAAACACTTTTTTAGTATTTATGAAATTTAATATGAAATTGTAAATATAATTAAATGAAACCTTCAAAATATTATTCTTACTCAATCTTATGGTCAAGGTTTGAAGATAATGACTTAAGAATTCAGTATGTTATAAGCATTTGAAAACATTGAATTTATAATATTTCGTCAAAATTACTATGTAAAATACTTTTTTAGTGTTTATGAAATTTTATATGAAAGTGTAAATATAATTCAATGAAACCTTCAAAATATTACTCTTTTCCAATCTTATGGTCAAGGTTTGAAGATAATAAACTTAAGAATTCAGTATTTTACTAACATTTGAAAACATTGAATTTATGATATTTTGTCATAATTATCATATAAAACACTTTTTTAGTGTTTATGAAATTATAAATGAAAGTGTAAATATAATTCAATGAAACCTTCAAAATATTATTCTTACTCAATCTTATGGTCAAGGTTTGAAGATTATGACTTAACAATTCAGGATTTTACTAGCATTTGAAAAAAATGAATTCATGATATTTTGTTAAAATTACTATGTAAAACACTTTTTTAGTGTTTATGAATTTTATATGAAAGTGTAAATATAATTCAATGAGACCCTAAAAATATTATTCTCTCTCAATCCTATGGTCAAGGATTGAAGATAATAACTTAAGAATTCACTATGTTATAAGCATTTGAAAACATTGAATTTATAATATTTCGTCAAAATTACTATGTAAAATACTTTTTTAGTGTTTATGAATTTTATATGAAAAAGTAAATATAATTCAATGAGACCTAAAAAATATTATTCTCTCTCAATCCTATGGTCAAGGATTGAAGATAATAACTTAATTATTCAGTATTTTACTAGCATTTGAAAACATTGAATTTATGATATTTCATCAATATTACTATGTAAAACACTTTTTTAGTGTTTATGAAATATCATATTAATTTGTAAATATAATTTAATGAAACCTTCAAAATATTACTCTTTCTCAATCTTATGGACAAGGATTGGAGATAATAACTTAAGAATTCACTATGTTATAAGCATTTGAAAACATTGAATTTATGATATTTTGTTATAATTATCATATAAAACACTTTTTTAGTGTTTATGAAATTTTATATGAAAGTGTAAATATGATTCAATGAAACCTTCAAAATATTATTCTTACTCAATCCTATGGTCAAGGTTTGAAGATAATAACTTAAGAATTCACTATGTTATAAGCATTTGAAAACATTGAATTTATAATATTTCGTCAAAATTACTATGTAAAATACTTTTTTAGTGTTTATGAAATTTAATATGAAATTGTAAATATAATTTAATGGAACCTTAAAAAAATTATTCTTTCTCAATCTGATGGTCAAGGATTGAAGATAATAACTTAATTATTCAGTATTTTACTAGCATTTGAAAAAAATGAATTCATGATATTTTGTTAAAATTACTATGTAAAACAGTTTTTTAGTGTTTATGAAATTTTATATAAAGTGGTATATATAATTTTTAGAAACCTTAATAATAGTTCTTTTTCTTAATCTATCGGTCAAGGTATGAAGAGATTAGTTTAATATATTAGTGTTTTATAATCTCTTATAGATATGAATTATTAATGTTCGTCAAAAGTGCGATATAAAAGATTGTATTTTAGTGTTTTTTAAGTCTGATATTATACATTAACAAATTGAGATGAAATCTATTGTGAGAAGATAATTGTTCCGTTGACACTTAAAATTGTACTTATGGGAAATAAAGTTATTTATTTAGATTTTATTCATCCCTGATGTTGATAAGCTAATCATGATTAAATTATTTGTGATCATTTTTAATGAAAATGTCCGAGACGATGGTCAATGAAAAATATGTTTGTCTATTTGCCGGTGTTGTTTTTTAAACCTTTAAAGTTTACGAAATAAAACGTATACTGATGATTTTGCATCCTACAAAGTAATAACCGTTTCCTAGTTGGCGGGTATATTAAAACAAATTACAGTTCATGGACAACTTAAACTTAAATATCAATGTGTAGTCTTTTTCAAATAGGATTATTTTATAGCCTGATTTCTGATCTAGCAACTGAAATAAACAATTCAGTAAACAATATTGTTTCGCAATTTACAGAAATTTCTATTTTAATTAAATAAATGAAATCTGTGTTAATTTATCGCATTATCTGCAAGTGAGTGTATTTATTTTATATGATGTATATACGAAATGACAACCTATGACTCGTAGACGGCTAGTGAATAGTGAATATACTTAAATACACTGGTTGTTAATCAGTGAAATCTGAACGAGAAAAATAAAATAATAAGCTCATATCAGAGCAATAGAATCATATTCGCGGTAGGTATACGTTGAAAACATTTAATTAGGAATGAGATACGGTTACATTTTCTTACCGAAACGACAACTATTCAAAATATATTAATAATCCGTTGTCAAATGGCAGTCGACTGTTTATCATTATTGCACACGGTTACATTAATGAACTTGAAAAATGGAAACTAGACAACACACTGACATGTACAAAAAGATTTCTTAAAATTAACTTATTATTAGCTACTGATTAAATCCCAACGCGACGACGAGAACACTTTGTATGATGTTGATATTGGACAATTCACAGCTGCAATTCTGAGGCATAGATGACATCAGTCGTGATAATGACAGGACACATGCCAACCATCGCCGGTCCCACTATAGACAGCATATCCAATATAGTAGGTAAATAGTGTATCGGTGCCGGATCATTCCTGAAAAAACACGCAGACAACAGTTGTTCTTTCGACATTAATTTTTCCTAATGCGATCGGCATTCTTATAGGACATTTAACTTACTCTGGTGAATAATAAAATTTGATTTTCGTAACCATAAATGTTTGGCCATCTACCCGATACGAGTACCAAACTACTAACCATCAACATATTCCATGTGTAATTCTCAATATGAAATTACTTTTAAGTTTGTCTGTTTTTTAAACGTTCTAGTCGTGGTAATCGCACCACTCTGACAAACTTATCACCACTAATCGACGGCGACACATGCGACTGATCATCGGGCAGTTCGGCCCCCGAGATAACAACCAGACTTTTCAGCTAGAAATTCTCATGAAAGAAACCCATAAACCGTGGCAGAACGATAAAGCAGATCTACCAACATTGAAATATAAAATTTTCTAATTTCTTTCACAAACTTATGTATTTTCTAATTCAAATATTATCGTATAATCGTACGTTTAAAAATATTTCGTTTATGAGCTGTTTTCCGGGAAATCGTGGGAGATAGGACGAAAGTCGCCAGACATGACATAGAATTGATCCCCCTAACTAGCTACATGAGTTGCATGCATTTGATTTTTCGAAAAACTGTTATTGGGGATTTTTAAACCGTCGTACTTGGGTCTTAATTGGACTCCCGCGCACAATTGCAGCTGCAACAGTGTGCATGTCCTGATTCTGTAAATGATGGACATATTTAATGACAGATAATAGAATGATTAATTTCTAAAAGTCACAATTCCACACGAAGGTTAACATTTATTAAAAAATTAATTACTAATAAATTTAATCCTAACCCAATTTTAAAGAATAATTTTTATTTTAACACTATCTAACGATGAGTTTAGTCATAAATATTAAAATTATGTGATATTTCTGTACTTAAAAATTATATCAATAAAAAATATTCGATAAATCCCAAAAGGATCATAATACCAACATATAATGATATAATAGAAAACATTAAAGCTACTCACAACAATAAAAACCTGAATGTCCAAAAATAATATATTTTTGAGGCCATTGGTAATTCTGTGTAATGACTAACCATTGATGCAACTAGGTCTAAAATATTAGCAGCTGCACAAATAAATACCTAATTCAATGTATTTACTTTCACGGTTTCCAAAAAACTAGGAGGATTGTTTTGGTTATTTTAATTTTCAATAGTGATAACTGTACGAGTAGGACTAGATACTGTTTTTGGTATATTAAAAATACTGAATATATATTTTTTGTACATTTTTAATCATCAATTTTATATTTATACAATTTACTTTGAATAATTCTACATGTCACATTGTATTGCTTAAATTATTATTGATTCTTAAATAATCATAAACATTTGTGGGGAATAAAATACATTTTGAGGGCGCGATGCCTCCCTAAGACTCCTCCTAGTTGTGTAAATGTGTGTAACAAATTATTCGTAATTATATTTTATATTTCTAATAAGTATTGACAAAAGATGTGTGGATTGTTCAACAACACTTATTTGTAATATTTTTTGTTAAAATGCAGTTTTAAAAAAATACATAATTATTAAAATCAGTTGTAAATCATATTAAAATATATATATATATTTTATAATTTACATATGTTTGTCATTAAATACAAGAAAAAAAAACATTCAAGTATACATTAAAGAGTCAAATTATATTTGTCAAGATATATGAATTGAAAAATACATTGTTGAGTAGAAGAGATATAACATGTTTTACTAAATATGAATGCCTTCCTAAAATGTATCAATTTAATGCAAATATACAGTACTTATTATAGTACTCATAGTTAATGATGAAACACAATACGAAATTAAGAAAAATTACGCTTTTGAAAAGGTATTTAAGGTATTGTAATTTGTACACGTAATAAGTAATGTAGTTGTTTTATTTACATCGAATATTACATGATTTTGACGTTTGCCAATTTATTTCTCACAAATTGTACCAAGTCGTAATTTTTGTTGCTATTGGTAATAAAAAATTAGAAGGTTCGGCATTATTATATCGTTTAAGGCAATGTTAAACTTTGAAAACTGAAAAATATAATTATTTACTTCGAAACCAGATTCATTAAAGAAACTGTCTTAAGCAATGTTGAATATGCAGACATGAGGTACGTAAATAAAATAAATATTTAAAAATGTCATATATATTGCATAACATAACTATTCTAAAACTTTGCATACTACTACTCGTTATTTTAACACATGATATAAAATGTGTTGTAATTATGATATTCATTTATAGATTTTGAGAATCAACTTGAAATACAAACTTTGTTAATATTGGTCGTATCGTCTCAAAATCCTCCGAGGTTAAACGCAGTGACTTCTTGAGATCAAATATCTGTACTCAATAATGTTGAATTTAAATTTTAAGAATGATGAATTGGTAAAACAAAATTACCCGTCAATTTTTTTATTGAAAACTTCACGTTTGAAGCACCAATTATAGTTTATATACTCTAAAATTATGAGTTAAAAATGTTTTGAAAATTGGAAAATCATATAGTCACGCAAATGCATCAATCGTTGAGTATTTAATCTGGATGGGGACAATATTAAAGGATTAAGTAATAGGGACGGATTTTTGGAAAACGAAATGTTAAAAATTAAAAAAATTGATTATTGGGACAAAACATCGTAAAAAAATATCAAAATTTTGACAGTTAAGTAATTATACACGAGTAGACAGTTATTAAATACACAATGATTTGAGAGAAAAACAGGAAATCCAGAAAATATTAGTATATGAATTTTTGGAATTTGTCAAAATTCAAACAATATAATTGTTAGAAACAATAAAAATAGTACTTTTTGCAAATCAAATCTAATAGTCAAGGTTTAAATATATTATTCTAACTCAATCTTATGGTCAAGGTATGAAGATAATAACTTAAGAATTCACTATGTTATAAGCATTTGAAAACATTGAATTTATGATATTTCGTCAAAATTACTATGTAAAACACTTTTTTAGTGTTTATGAAATATCATATTAATTTGTAAATATAATTTAATGAAACCTTAAAAATATTACTCTTTCCCAAACTTATGGTCAAGGTTTGAAGATAATAACTTAATTATTCAGTATTTTACTAGCATTTGAAAACATTGAATTTATGATATTTTGTTATAATAATCATATAAAACACTTTTTTAGTATTTATGAAATTTTATTTGAAATTGTAAATATAATTTAATGGAACCTTAAAAAAATTATTCTTTCTCAATCTGATGGTCAAGGATTGAAGATAATAACGTAATTATTCAGTATTTTACTAGCGTTTGAAAAAAATGAATTCATGATATTTTGTTAAAATTACTATGTAAAACAGTTTTTTAGTGTTTATGAAATTTTATATGAAAGTGTAAATATGATTCAATGAAACCTTCAAAATATTATTCTTACTCAATCTTATGGTCAAGGTTTGAAGATAATAACTTAAGAATTCACTATGTTATAAGCATTTGAAAACATTGAATTTATGATTATTCGTCAAAATTACTATGTAAAAATTTTTTTTAGTGTACATGAAATTTTTTATGAAATTGTAAATATAATTCAATGAAACCTTCAAAATATTACTCTTTCCCAATCTTATGGTCAATGTTTGAAGATAATAACTTAATTATTCAGTATGTTATAAGCATTTGAAAACATTGAATTTATGATATTTCGTCAAAATTACTATGTAAAACACTTTTTTAGTGTTTATGAAATATCATATTAATTTGTAAATATAATTTAATGAAACCTTAAAAATATTACTCTTTCCCAAACTTATGGTCAAGGTTTGAAGATAATAACTTAATTATTCAGTATTTTACTAGCATTTGAAAACATTGAATTTATGATATTTTGTTATAATTATCATATAAAACACTTTTTTAGTGTTTATGAAATTTTATATGAAAGTGTAAATATGATTCAATGAAACCTTCAAAATATTATTCTTACTCAATCTTATGGTCAAGGTTTGAAGATAATAACTTAAGAATTCACTATGTTATAAGCATTTGAAAACATTGAATTTATGATTATTCGTCAAAATTACTATGTAAAAATTTTTTTTAGTGTACATGAAATTTTTTATGAAATTGTAAATATAATTCAATGAAACCTTCAAAATATTACTCTTTCCCAATCTTATGGTCAATGTTTGAAGATAATAACTTAATTATTCAGTATGTTATAAGCATTTGAAAACATTGAATTTATGATATTTTGTCAAAATTACTATGTAAAACACTTTTTTAGTGTTTATGAAATATCATATTAATTTGTAAATATAATTTAATGAAACCTTAAAAATATTACTCTTTCCCAAATTTATGGTCAAGGTTTGAAGATAATAACTTAATTATT
The DNA here is from genome assembly GCA_036289425.1 of Rhopalosiphum nymphaeae. NCBI lineage: Eukaryota > Metazoa > Arthropoda > Insecta > Hemiptera > Aphididae > Rhopalosiphum > Rhopalosiphum nymphaeae. The sequence continues at coordinate 6,725,447 of JAZAQC010000007.1, read as the reverse complement.
CAGTATTTTACTAGCATTTGAAAACATTGAATTTATGATATTTTGTTATAATTATCATATAAAACACTTTTTTAGTGTTTATGAAATTTTATATGAAAGTGTAAATAAGATTCAATGAAACCTTCAAAATATTATTCTTACTCAATCTTATGGTCAAGGTTTGAAGATAATAACTTAAGAATTTACTATGTTATAAGCATTTGAAAACATTGAATTTATGATATTTTGTTATAATAATCATATAAAACACTTTTTTAGTATTTATGAAATTTTATTTGAAATTGTAAATATAATTTAATGGAATCTTAAAAAAATTATTCTTTCTCAATCTGATGGTCAAGGATTGAAGATAATAACTTAATTATTCAGTATTTTACTAGCATTTGAATACATTGAATTTATGATATTTTGTTATAATTATCATATAAAACACTTTTTTAGTGTTTATGAAATTTTATATGAAAGTGTAAATATGATTCAATGAAACCTTCAAAATACTATTCTTACTCAATCTTATGGTCAAGGTTTGAAGATAATAACTTAAGAATTCACTATGTTATAAGCATTTGAAAACATTGAATTTATAATATTTCGTCAAAATTACTATGTAAAAAATTTTTTTAGTGTACATGAAATTTTTTATGAAATTGTAAATATAATTCAATGAAACCTTGAAAATATTACTCTTGCCCAATCTTATGGTCAAGGTTTGAAGATAATAACTTAATTATTCAGTACGTTATAAGCATTTGAAAACATTAAATTTATGATATTTCGTCAAAATTATCATATAAAACACTTTTTTAGTGTTTATGAAATATCATATTAATTTGTAAATATAATTAAATGAAACCTTAAAAATATTACTCTTTCCCAATCTTATGGTCAAGGTTTAAATATATTAACTTAAGTATTCAGTATATTACTAGCATTTGAAAACATTGAATTTATGATATTTTGTCATAATCATCATATAAAACACTTTTTTAGTGTTTATGAAATTTTGTATGAAAGTGTAAATATAATTCAATGAAACCTTCAAAATATTACTCTTTTCCAATCTTATGGTCAAGGTTTGAAGATAATAAACTTAAGAATTCAGTATTTTACTAGCATTTGAAAACATTCAATTTATGATATTTTGTTAAAATTATCATATAAAACAGTTTTTTAGTGTTTATGAAATTGTAAATATAATAAGTAGATACTGTAAAAAAATTACAAATTCTCAATCTAATTGTCAAGGGTTGAAGATAATAACTTAAGAATTTAGTATATTACTAGCATTTGAAAAACATGAATTCATGATATTATGTTAAAATTATCATATAAAACACTTTTTTAGTATTTATGAAATTTAATATGAAATTGTAAATATAATTAAATGAAACCTTCAAAATATTATTCTTACTCAATCTTATGGTCAAGGTTTGAAGATAATAACTTAAGAATTCACTATGTTATAAGCATTTGAAAACATTGAATTTATGATTATTCGTCAAAATTACTATGTAAAAATTTTTTTTAGTGTACATGAAATTTTTTATGAAATTGTAAATATAATTCAATGAAACCTTCAAAATATTACTCTTTCCCAATCTTATGGTCAATGTTTGAAGATAATAACTTAATTATTCAGTATGTTATAAGCATTTGAAAACATTGAATTTATGATATTTCGTCAAAATTACTATGTAAAACACTTTTTTAGTGTTTATGAAATATCATATTAATTTGTAAATATAATTTAATGAAACCTTAAAAATATTACTCTTTCCCAAACTTATGGTCAAGGTTTGAAGATAATAACTTAATTATTCAGTATTTTACTAGCATTTGAAAACATTGAATTTATGATATTTTGTTATAATTATCATATAAAACACTTTTTTAGTGTTTATGAAATTTTATATGAAAGTGTAAATAAGATTCAATGAAACCTTCAAAATATTATTCTTACTCAATCTTATGGTCAAGGTTTGAAGATAATAACTTAAGAATTTACTATGTTATAAGCATTTGAAAACATTGAATTTATGATATTTTGTTATAATAATCATATAAAACACTTTTTTAGTATTTATGAAATTTTATTTGAAATTGTAAATATAATTTAATGGAATCTTAAAAAAATTATTCTTTCTCAATCTGATGGTCAAGGATTGAAGATAATAACTTAATTATTCAGTATTTTACTAGCATTTGAATACATTGAATTTATGATATTTTGTTATAATTATCATATAAAACACTTTTTTAGTGTTTATGAAATTTTATATGAAAGTGTAAATATGATTCAATGAAACCTTCAAAATACTATTCTTACTCAATCTTATGGTCAAGGTTTGAAGATAATAACTTAAGAATTCACTATGTTATAAGCATTTGAAAACATTGAATTTATAATATTTCGTCAAAATTACTATGTAAAAAATTTTTTTAGTGTACATGAAATTTTTTATGAAATTGTAAATATAATTCAATGAAACCTTGAAAATATTACTCTTGCCCAATCTTATGGTCAAGGTTTGAAGATAATAACTTAATTATTCAGTACGTTATAAGCATTTGAAAACATTAAATTTATGATATTTCGTCAAAATTATCATATAAAACACTTTTTTAGTGTTTATGAAATATCATATTAATTTGTAAATATAATTAAATGAAACCTTAAAAATATTACTCTTTCCCAATCTTATGGTCAAGGTTTAAATATATTAACTTAAGTATTCAGTATATTACTAGCATTTGAAAACATTGAATTTATGATATTTTGTCATAATCATCATATAAAACACTTTTTTAGTGTTTATGAAATTTTGTATGAAAGTGTAAATATAATTCAATGAAACCTTCAAAATATTACTCTTTTCCAATCTTATGGTCAAGGTTTGAAGATAATAAACTTAAGAATTCAGTATTTTACTAGCATTTGAAAACATTCAATTTATGATATTTTGTTAAAATTATCATATAAAACAGTTTTTTAGTGTTTATGAAATTGTAAATATAATAAGTAGATACTGTAAAAAAATTACATATTCTCAATCTAATTGTCAAGGGTTGAAGATAATAACTTAAGAATTTAGTATATTACTAGCAATTGAAAAACATGAATTCATGATATTATGTTAAAATTATCATATAAAACACTTTTTTAGTATTTATGAAATTTAATATGAAATTGTAAATATAATTAAATGAAACCTTCAAAATATTATTCTTACTCAATCTTATGGTCAAGGTTTGAAGATAATGACTTAAGAATTCAGTATGTTATAAGCATTTGAAAACATTGAATTTATAATATTTCGTCAAAATTACTATGTAAAATACTTTTTTAGTGTTTATGAAATTTTATATGAAAGTGTAAATATAATTCAATGAAACCTTCAAAATATTACTCTTTTCCAATCTTATGGTCAAGGTTTGAAGATAATAAACTTAAGAATTCAGTATTTTACTAACATTTGAAAACATTGAATTTATGATATTTTGTCATAATTATCATATAAAACACTTTTTTAGTGTTTATGAAATTATAAATGAAAGTGTAAATATAATTCAATGAAACCTTCAAAATATTATTCTTACTCAATCTTATGGTCAAGGTTTGAAGATTATGACTTAACAATTCAGGATTTTACTAGCATTTGAAAAAAATGAATTCATGATATTTTGTTAAAATTACTATGTAAAACACTTTTTTAGTGTTTATGAATTTTATATGAAAGTGTAAATATAATTCAATGAGACCCTAAAAATATTATTCTCTCTCAATCCTATGGTCAAGGATTGAAGATAATAACTTAAGAATTCACTATGTTATAAGCATTTGAAAACATTGAATTTATAATATTTCGTCAAAATTACTATGTAAAATACTTTTTTAGTGTTTATGAATTTTATATGAAAGTGTAAATATAATTCAATGAGACCTTAAAAATATTATTCTCTCTCAATCCTATGGTCAAGGATTGAAGATAATAACTTAATTATTCAGTATTTTACTAGCATTTGAAAACATTGAATTTATGATATTTCATCAATATTACTATGTAAAACACTTTTTTAGTGTTTATGAAATATCATATTAATTTGTAAATATAATTTAATGAAACCTTCAAAATATTATTCTTTCTCAATCTTATGGACAAGGATTGGAGATAATAACTTAAGAATTCACTATGTTATAAGCATTTGAAAACATTGAATTTATGATATTTTGTTATAATTATCATATAAAACACTTTTTTAGTATATATGAAATTTTATTTGAAATTGTAAATATAATTTAATGGAACCTTAAAAAAATTATTCTTTCTCAATCTGATGGTCAAGGATTGAAGATAATAACTTAATTATTCAGTATTTTACTAGCATTTGAATACATTGAATTTATGATATTTTGTTATAATTATCATATAAAACACTTTTTTAGTGTTTATGAAATTTTATATGAAAGTGTAAATATGATTCAATGAAACCTTCAAAATATTATTCTTACTCAATCCTATGGTCAAGGTTTGAAGATAATAACTTAAGAATTCACTATGCTATAAGCATTTGAAAACATTGAATTTATAATATTTCGTCAAAATTACTATGTAAAATACTTTTTTAGTGTTTATGAAATTTAATATGAAATTGTAAATATAATTTAATGGAACCTTAAAAAAATTATTCTTTCTCAATCTGATGGTCAAGGATTGAAGATAATAACTTAATTATTCAGTATTTTACTAGCATTTGAAAACATTGAATTTATGATATTTTGTTATAATTATCATATAAAACACTTTTTTAGTGTTTATGAAATTTTATATGAAAGTGTAAATATGATTCAATGAAACCTTCAAAATATTATTCTTACTCAATCTTATGGTCAAGGTTTGAAGATAATAACTTAAGAATTCACTATGTTATAAGCATTTGAAAACATTGAATTTATGATTATTCGTCAAAATTACTATGTAAAAAATTTTTTTTGTGTACATGAAATTTTTTATGAAATTGTAAATATAATTCAATGAAACCTTCAAAATATTACTCTTTCCCAATCTTATGGTCAAGGTTTGAAGATAATAACTTAATTATTCAGTATTTTACTAGCATTTGAAAACATTGAATTTATGATATTTTGTTATAATTATCATATAAAACACTTTTTTAGTGTTTATGAAATATCATATGAATTTGTTAATATAATTTAATGGAACCTTAAAAAAATTATTCTTACTCAATCTTATGGTCAAGGTTTGAAGATAATAACTTAAGAATTCACTATGTTATAAGCATTTGAAAACATTGAATTTATAATATTTCGTCAAAATTACTATGTAAAATACTTTTTTAGTGTTTATGAAATTTAATATGAAATTGTAAATATAATTTAATGGAACCTTAAAAAAATTATTCTTTCTCAATCTGATGGTCAAGGATTGAAGATAATAACTTAATTATTCAGTATTTTACTAGCATTTGAAAAAAATGAATTCATGATATTTTGTTAAAATTACTATGTAAAACAGTTTTTTAGTGTTTATGAAATTTTATATAAAGTGGTATATATAATTTTTAGAAACCTTAATAATAGTTCTTTTTCTTAATCTATCGGTCAAGGTATGAAGAGATTAGTTTAATATATTAGTGTTTTATAATCTCTTATAGATATGAATTATTAATGTTCGTCAAAAGTGCGATATAAAAGATTGTATTTTAGTGTTTTTTAAGTCTGATATTATACATTAACAAATTGAGATGAAATCTATTGTGAGAAGATAATTGTTCCGTTGACACTTAAAATTGTACTTATGGGAAATAAAGTTATTTATTTAGATTTTATTCATCCCTGATGTTGATAAGCTAATCATGATTAAATTATTTGTGATCATTTTTAATGAAAATGTCCGAGACGATGGTCAATGAAAAATATGTTTGTCTATTTGCCGGTGTTGTTTTTTAAACCTTTAAAGTTTACGAAATAAAACGTATACTGATGATTTTGCATCCTACAAAGTAATAACCGTTTCCTAGTTGGCGGGTATATTAAAACAAATTACAGTTCATGGACAACTTAAACTTAAATATCAATGTGTAGTCTTTTTCAAATAGGATTATTTTATAGCCTGATTTCTGATCTAGCAACTGAAATAAACAATTCAGTAAACAATATTGTTTCGCAATTTACAGAAATTTCTATTTTAATTAAATAAATGAAATCTGTGTTAATTTATCGCATTATCTGCAAGTGAGTGTATTTATTTTATATGATGTATATACGAAATGACAACCTATGACTCGTAGACGGCTAGTGAATAGTGAATATACTTAAATACACTGGTTGTTAATCAGTGAAATCTGAACGAGAAAAATAAAATAATAAGCTCATATCAGAGCAATAGAATCATATTCGCGGTAGGTATACGTTGAAAACATTTAATTAGGAATGAGATACGGTTACATTTTCTTACCGAAACGACAACTATTCAAAATATATTAATAATCCGTTGTCAAATGGCAGTCGACTGTTTATCATTATTGCACACGGTTACATTAATGAACTTGAAAAATGGAAACTAGACAACACACTGACATGTACAAAAAGATTTCTTAAAATTAACTTATTATTAGCTACTGATTAAATCCCAACGCGACGACGAGAACACTTTGTATGATGTTGATATTGGACAATTCACAGCTGCAATTCTGAGGCATAGATGACATCAGTCGTGATAATGACAGGACACATGCCAACCATCGCCGGTCCCACTATAGACAGCATATCCAATATAGTAGGTAAATAGTGTATCGGTGCCGGATCATTCCTGAAAAAACACGCAGACAACAGTTGTTCTTTCGACATTAATTTTTCCTAATGCGATCGGCATTCTTATAGGACATTTAACTTACTCTGGTGAATAATAAAATTTGATTTTCGTAACCATAAATGTTTGGCCATCTACCCGATACGAGTACCAAACTACTAACCATCAACATATTCCATGTGTAATTCTCAATATGAAATTACTTTTAAGTTTGTCTGTTTTTTAAACGTTCTAGTCGTGGTAATCGCACCACTCTGACAAACTTATCACCACTAATCGACGGCGACACATGCGACTGATCATCGGGCAGTTCGGCCCCCGAGATAACAACCAGACTTTTCAGCTAGAAATTCTCATGAAAGAAACCCATAAACCGTGGCAGAACGATAAAGCAGATCTACCAACATTGAAATATAAAATTTTCTAATTTCTTTCACAAACTTATGTATTTTCTAATTCAAATATTATCGTATAATCGTACGTTTAAAAATATTTCGTTTATGAGCTGTTTTCCGGGAAATCGTGGGAGATAGGACGAAAGTCGCCAGACATGACATAGAATTGATCCCCCTAACTAGCTACATGAGTTGCATGCATTTGATTTTTCGAAAAACTGTTATTGGGGATTTTTAAACCGTCGTACTTGGGTCTTAATTGGACTCCCGCGCACAATTGCAGCTGCAACAGTGTGCATGTCCTGATTCTGTAAATGATGGACATATTTAATGACAGATAATAGAATGATTAATTTCTAAAAGTCACAATTCCACACGAAGGTTAACATTTATTAAAAAATTAATTACTAATAAATTTAATCCTAACCCAATTTTAAAGAATAATTTTTATTTTAACACTATCTAACGATGAGTTTAGTCATAAATATTAAAATTATGTGATATTTCTGTACTTAAAAATTATATCAATAAAAAATATTCGATAAATCCCAAAAGGATCATAATACCAACATATAATGATATAATAGAAAACATTAAAGCTACTCACAACAATAAAAACCTGAATGTCCAAAAATAATATATTTTTGAGGCCATTGGTAATTCTGTGTAATGACTAACCATTGATGCAACTAGGTCTAAAATATTAGCAGCTGCACAAATAAATACCTAATTTAATGTATTTACTTTCACGGTTTCCAAAAAACTAGGAGGATTGTTTTGGTTATTTTAATTTTCAATAGTGATAACTGTACGAGTAGGACTAGATACTGTTTTTGGTATATTAAAAATACTGAATATATATTTTTTGTACATTTTTAATCATCAATTTTATATTTATACAATTTACTTTGAATAATTCTACATGTCACATTGTATTGCTTAAATTATTATTGATTCTTAAATAATCATAAACATTTGTGGGGAATAAAATACATTTTGAGGGCGCGATGCCTCCCTAAGACTCCTCCTAGTTGTGTAAATGTGTGTAACAAATTATTCGTAATTATATTTTATATTTCTAATAAGTATTGACAAAAGATGTGTGGATTGTTCAACAACACTTATTTGTAATATTTTTTGTTAAAATGCAGTTTTAAAAAAATACATAATTATTAAAATCAGTTGTAAATCATATTAAAATATATATATATATTTTATAATTTACATATGTTTGTCATTAAATACAAGAAAAAAAAACATTCAAGTATACATTAAAGAGTCAAATTATATTTGTCAAGATATATGAATTGAAAAATACATTGTTGAGTAGAAGAGATATAACATGTTTTACTAAATATGAATGCCTTCCTAAAATGTATCAATTTAATGCAAATATACAGTACTTATTATAGTACTCATAGTTAATGATGAAACACAATACGAAATTAAGAAAAATTACGCTTTTGAAAAGGTATTTAAGGTATTGTAATTTGTACACGTAATAAGTAATGTAGTTGTTTTATTTACATCGAATATTACATGATTTTGACGTTTGCCAATTTATTTCTCACAAATTGTACCAAGTCGTAATTTTTGTTGCTATTGGTAATAAAAAATTAGAAGGTTCGGCATTATTATATCGTTTAAGGCAATGTTAAACTTTGAAAACTGAAAAATATAATTATTTACTTCGAAACCAGATTCATTAAAGAAACTGTCTTAAGCAATGTTGAATATGCAGACATGAGGTACGTAAATAAAATAAATATTTAAAAATGTCATATATATTGCATAACATAACTATTCTAAAACTTTGCATACTACTACTCGTTATTTTAACACATGATATAAAATGTGTTGTTATTATGATATTCATTTATAGATTTTGAGAATCAACTTGAAATACAAACTTTGTTAATATTGGTCGTATCGTCTCAAAATCCTCCGAGGTTAAACGCAGTGACTTCTTGAGATCAAATATCTGTACTCAATAATGTTGAATTTAAATTTTAAGAATGATGAATTGGTAAAACAAAATTACCCGTCAATTTTTTTATTGAAAACTTCACGTTTGAAGCACCCAATTATAGTTTATATACTCTAAAATTATGAGTTAAAAATGTTTTGAAAATTGGAAAATCATATAGTCACGCAAATGCATCAATCGTTGAGTATTTAATCTGGATGGGGACAATATTAAAGGATTAAGTAATAGGGACGGATTTTTGGAAAACGAAATGTTAAAAATTAAAAAAATTGATTATTGGGACAAAACATCGTAAAAAATTATCAAAATTTTGACAGTTAAGTAATTATACACGAGTAGACAGTTTTTAAATACACAATGATTTGAGAGAAAAACAGGAAATCCAGAAAGTATTAGTATATGAATTTTTGGAATTTGTCAAAATTCAAACAATATAATTGTTAGAAACGGTAAAAATAGTACTTTTTGCAAATCAAATCTAATAGTCAAGGTTTAAATATATTATTCTAACTCAATCTTATGGTCAAGGTATGAAGATAATAACTTAAGAATTCACTATGTTATAAGCATTTGAAAACATTGAATTTATGATATTTCGTCAAAATTACTATGTAAAACACTTTTTTAGTGTTTATGAAATTTAATATGAAATTGTAAATATAATTAAATGAAACCTTAAAAATATTAGTCTAACTCAATCTTATGGTCAAGGTATGAAGATAATAACTTAATTATTCAGTATTTTACTAGCATTTGAATACATTGAATTTATGATATTTTGTTATAATTATCATATAAAACACTTTTTTAGTGTTTATGAAATTTTATATGAAAGTGTAAATATAATTCAATGAAACCTTCAAAATATTATTCTTACTCAATCCTATGGTCAAGGTTTGAAGATAATAACTTAAGAATTCACTATGCTATAAGCATTTGAAAACATTGAATTTATAATATTTCGTCAAAATTACTATGTAAAATACTTTTTTAGTGTTTATGAAATTTAATATGAAATTGTAAATATAATTTAATGGAACCATAAAAAAATTATTCTTTCTCAATCTGATGGTCAAGGATTGAAGGTAATAACTTAATTATTCAGTATTTTACTAGCATTTGAAAACATTGAATTTATGATATTTTGTTATAATTATCATATAAAACACTTTTTTAGTGTTTATGAAATTTTATATGAAAGTGTAAATATGATTCAATGAAACCTTCAAAATATTATTCTTACTCAATCTTATGGTCAAGGTTTGAAGATAATAACTTAAGAATTCACTATGTTATAAGCATTTGAAAACATTGAATTTATAATATTTCTTCAAAATTACTATGTAAAATACTTTTTTAGTGTTTATGAAATTTAATATGAAATTGTAAATATAATTTAATGGAACCTTAAAAAAATTATTCTTTCTCAATCTGATGGTCAAGGATTGAAGATAATAACTTAATTATTCAGTATTTTACTAGCATTTGAAAACATTGAATTTATGATATTTTGTTATAATTATCATATAAAACACTTTTTTAGTGTTTATGAAATTTTATATGAAAGTGTAAATATGATTCAATGAAACCTTCAAAATATTATTCTTACTCAATCTTATGGTCAAGGTTTGAAGATAATAACTTAAGAATTCACTATGTTATAAGCATTTGAAAACATTGAATTTATGATTATTCGTCAAAATTACTATGTAAAATACTTTTTTAGTGTACATGAAATTTTTTATGAAATTGTAAATATAATTCAATGAAACCTTCAAAATATTACTCTTTCCCAATCTTATGGTCAAGGTTTGAAGATAATAACTTAAGAATTCAGTATTTTACTAGCATTTGAAAACATTGAATTTATGATATTTTGTTATAATTATCATATAAAACACTTTTTTAGTGTTTATGAAATTTTATATGAAAGTGTAAATATGATTAAATGAAACCTTCAAAATATTATTCTTACTCAATCTTATGGTCAAGGTTTGAAGATAATAACTTAAGAATTCACTATGTTATAAGCATTTGAAAACATTGAATTTATGATTATTCGTCAAAATTACTATGTAAAAATTTTTTTTAGTGTACATGAAATTTTTTATGAAATTGTAAATATAATTCAATGAAACCTTCAAAATATTACTCTTTCCCAATCTTATGGTCAATGTTTGAAGATAATAACTTAATTATTCAGTATGTTATAAGCATTTGAAAACATTAAATTTTATGATATTTCGTCAAAATTATCATATAAAACACTTTTTTAGTGTTTATGAAATATCATATTAATTTGTTAATATAATTTAATGAAACCTTAAAAATATTACTCTTTCCCAAACTTATGGTCAAGGTTTGAAGATAATAACTTAATTATTCAGTATTTTACTAGCATTTGAAAACATTGAATTTATGATATTTTGTTATAATTATCATATAAAACACTTTTTTAGTGTTTATGAAATTTTATATGAAAGTGTAAATATGATTCAATGAAACCTTCAAAATATTATTCTTACTCAATCTTATGGTCAAGGTTTGAAGATAATAACTTAATTATTCAGTACGTTATAAGCATTTGAAAACATTAAATTTATGATATTTCGTCAAAATTATCATATAAAACACTTTTTTAGTGTTTATGAAATATCATATTAATTTGTAAATATAATTTAATGAAACCTTAAAAATATTACTCTTTCCCAAACTTATGGTCAAGGTTTGAAGATAATAACTTAATTATTCAGTATTTTACTAGCATTTGAAAACATTGAATTTATGATATTTTGTTATAATTATCATATAAAACACTTTTTTAGTGTTTATGAAATATCATATTAATTTGTTAATATAATTTAATGGAACCTTAAAAAAATTATTCTTTCTCAATCTGATGGTCAAGGATTGAAGATAATAACTTAATTATTCAGTATTTTACTAGCATTTGAAAACATTGAATTTATGATATTTTGTTATAATTATCATATAAAACACTTTTTTAGTGTTTATGAAATATCATATTAATTTGTTAATATAATTTAATGGAACCTTAAAAAAATTATTCTTTCTCAATCTGATGGTCAAGGATTGAAGATAATAACTTAATTATTCAGTATTTTACTAGCATTTGAATACATTGAATTTATGATATTTTGTTATTATTATCATATAAAACACTTTTTTAGTGTTTATGAAATTTTATATGAAAGTGTAAATATGATTCAATGAAACCTTCAAAATATTATTCTTACTCAATCCTATGGTCAAGGTTTGAAGATAATAACTTAAGAATTCACTATGTTATAAGCATTTGAAAACATTGAATTTATAATATTTCGTCAAAATTACTATGTAAAATACTTTTTTAGTGTTTATGAAATTTAATATGAAATTGTAAATATAATTTAATGGAACCTTAAAAAAATTATTCTTTCTCAATCTGATGGTCAAGGATTGAAGATAATAACTTAATTATTCAGTATTTTACTAGCATTTGAAAAAAATGAATTCATGATATTTTGTTAAAATTACTATGTAAAACAGTTTTTTAGTGTTTATGAAATTTTATATAAAGTGGTATATATAATTTTTAGAAACCTTAATAATAGTTCTTTTTCTTAATCTATCGGTCAAGGTATGAAGAGATTAGTTTAATATATTAGTGTTTTATAATCTCTTATAGATATGAATTATTAATGTTCGTCAAAAGTGCGATATAAAAGATTGTATTTTAGTGTTTTTTAAGTCGGATATTATACATTAACAAATTGAGATGAAATCTATTGTGAGAAGATAATTGTTCCGTTGACACTTAAAATTGTACTTATGGGAAATAAAGTTATTTATTTAGATTTTATTCATCCCTGATGTTGATAAGCTAATCATGATTAAATTATTTGTGATCATTTTTAATGAAAATGTCCGAGACGATGGTCAATGAAAAATATGTTTGTCTATTTGCCGGTGTTGTTTTTTAAACCTTTAAAGTTTACGAAATAAAACGTATACTGATGATTTTGCATCCTACAAAGTAATAACCGTTTCCTAGTTGGCGGGTATATTAAAACAAATTACAGTTCATGGACAACTTAAACTTAAATATCAATGTGTAGTCTTTTTCAAATAGGATTATTTTATAGCCTGATTTCTGATCTAGCAACTGAAATAAACAATTCAGTAAACAATATTGTTTCGCAATTTACAGAAATTTCTATTTTAATTAAATAAATGAAATCTGTGTTAATTTATCGCATTATCTGCAAGTGAGTGTATTTATTTTATATGATGTATATACGAAATGACAACCTATGACTCGTAGACGGCTAGTGAATAGTGAATATACTTAAATACACTGGTTGTTAATCAGTGAAATCTGAACGAGAAAAATAAAATAATAAGCTCATATCAGAGCAATAGAATCATATTCGCGGTAGGTATACGTTGAAAACATTTAATTAGGAATGAGATACGGTTACATTTTCTTACCGAAACGACAACTATTCAAAATATATTAATAATCCGTTGTCAAATGGCAGTCGACTGTTTATCATTATTGCACACGGTTACATTAATGAACTTGAAAAATGGAAACTAGACAACACACTGACATGTACAAAAAGATTTCTTAAAATTAACTTATTATTAGCTACTGATTAAATCCCAACGCGACGACGAGAACACTTTGTATGATGTTGATATTGGACAATTCACAGCTGCAATTCTGAGGCATAGATGACATCAGTCGTGATAATGACAGGACACATGCCAACCATCGCCGGTCCCACTATAGACAGCATATCCAATATAGTAGGTAAATAGTGTATCGGTGCCGGATCATTCCTGAAAAAACACGCAGACAACAGTTGTTCTTTCGACATTAATTTTTCCTAATGCGATCGGCATTCTTATAGGACATTTAACTTACTCTGGTGAATAATAAAATTTGATTTTCGTAACCATAAATGTTTGGCCATCTACCCGATACGAGTACCAAACTACTAACCATCAACATATTCCATGTGTAATTCTCAATATGAAATTACTTTTAAGTTTGTCTGTTTTTTAAACGTTCTAGTCGTGGTAATCGCACCACTCTGACAAACTTATCACCACTAATCGACGGCGACACATGCGACTGATCATCGGGCAGTTCGGCCCCCGAGATAACAACCAGACTTTTCAGCTAGAAATTCTCATGAAAGAAACCCATAAACCGTGGCAGAACGATAAAGCAGATCTACCAACATTGAAATATAAAATTTTCTAATTTCTTTCACAAACTTATGTATTTTCTAATTCAAATATTATCGTATAATCGTACGTTTAAAAATATTTCGTTTATGAGCTGTTTTCCGGGAAATCGTGGGAGATAGGACGAAAGTCGCCAGACATGACATAGAATTGATCCCCCTAACTAGCTACATGAGTTGCATGCATTTGATTTTTCGAAAAACTGTTATTGGGGATTTTTAAACCGTCGTACTTGGGTCTTAATTGGACTCCCGCGCACAATTGCAGCTGCAACAGTGTGCATGTCCTGATTCTGTAAATGATGGACATATTTAATGACAGATAATAGAATGATTAATTTCTAAAAGTCACAATTCCACACGAAGGTTAACATTTATTAAAAAATTAATTACTAATAAATTTAATCCTAACCCAATTTTAAAGAATAATTTTTATTTTAACACTATCTAACGATGAGTTTAGTCATAAATATTAAAATTATGTGATATTTCTGTACTTAAAAATTATATCAATAAAAAATATTCGATAAATCCCAAAAGGATCATAATACCAACATATAATGATATAATAGAAAACATTAAAGCTACTCACAACAATAAAAACCTGAATGTCCAAAAATAATATATTTTTGAGGCCATTGGTAATTCTGTGTAATGACTAACCATTGATGCAACTAGGTCTAAAATATTAGCAGCTGCACAAATAAATACCTAATTCAATGTATTTACTTTCACGGTTTCCAAAAAACTAGGAGGATTGTTTTGGTTATTTTAATTTTCAATAGTGATAACTGTACGAGTAGGACTAGATACTGTTTTTGGTATATTAAAAATACTGAATATATATTTTTTGTACATTTTTAATCATCAATTTTATATTTATACAATTTACTTTGAATAATTCTACATGTCACATTGTATTGCTTAAATTATTATTGATTCTTAAATAATCATAAACATTTGTGGGGAATAAAATACATTTTGAGGGCGCGATGCCTCCCTAAGACTCCTCCTAGTTGTGTAAATGTGTGTAACAAATTATTCGTAATTATATTTTATATTTCTAATAAGTATTGACAAAAGATGTGTGGATTGTTCAACAACACTTATTTGTAATATTTTTTGTTAAAATGCAGTTTTAAAAAAATACATAATTATTAAAATCAGTTGTAAATCATATTAAAATATATATATATATTTTATAATTTACATATGTTTGTCATTAAATACAAGAAAAAAAAACATTCAAGTATACATTAAAGAGTCAAATTATATTTGTCAAGATATATGAATTGAAAAATACATTGTTGAGTAGAAGAGATATAACATGTTTTACTAAATATGAATGCCTTCCTAAAATGTATCAATTTAATGCAAATATACAGTACTTATTATAGTACTCATAGTTAATGATGAAACACAATACGAAATTAAGAAAAATTACGCTTTTGAAAAGGTATTTAAGGTATTGTAATTTGTACACGTAATAAGTAATGTAGTTGTTTTATTTACATCGAATATTACATGATTTTGACGTTTGCCAATTTATTTCTCACAAATTGTACCAAGTCGTAATTTTTGTTGCTATTGGTAATAAAAAATTAGAAGGTTCGGCATTATTATATCGTTTAAGGCAATGTTAAACTTTGAAAACTGAAAAATATAATTATTTACTTCGAAACCAGATTCATTAAAGAAACTGTCTTAAGCAATGTTGAATATGCAGACATGAGGTACGTAAATAAAATAAATATTTAAAAATGTCATATATATTGCATAACATAACTATTCTAAAACTTTGCATACTACTACTCGTTATTTTAACACATGATATAAAATGTGTTGTTATTATGATATTCATTTATAGATTTTGAGAATCAACTTGAAATACAAACTTTGTTAATATTGGTCGTATCGTCTCAAAATCCTCCGAGGTTAAACGCAGTGACTTCTTGAGATCAAATATCTGTACTCAATAATGTTGAATTTAAATTTTAAGAATGATGAATTGGTAAAACAAAATTACCCGTCAATTTTTTTATTGAAAACTTCACGTTTGAAGCACCCAATTATAGTTTATATACTCTAAAATTATGAGTTAAAAATGTTTTGAAAATTGGAAAATCATATAGTCACGCAAATGCATCAATCGTTGAGTATTTAATCTGGATGGGGACAATATTAAAGGATTAAGTAATAGGGACGGATTTTTGGAAAACGAAATGTTAAAAATTAAAAAAATTGATTATTGGGACAAAACATCGTAAAAAATTATCAAAATTTTGACAGTTAAGTAATTATACACGAGTAGACAGTTTTTAAATACACAATGATTTGAGAGAAAAACAGGAAATCCAGAAAGTATTAGTATATGAATTTTTGGAATTTGTCAAAATTCAAACAATATAATTGTTAGAAACGGTAAAAATAGTACTTTTTGCAAATCAAATCTAATAGTCAAGGTTTAAATATATTATTCTAACTCAATCTTATGGTCAAGGTATGAAGATAATAACTTAAGAATTCACTATGTTATAAGCATTTGAAAACATTGAATTTATGATATTTCGTCAAAATTACTATGTAAAACACTTTTTTAGTGTTTATGAAATTTAATATGAAATTGTAAATATAATTAAATGAAACCTTAAAAATATTAGTCTAACTCAATCTTATGGTCAAGGTATGAAGATAATAACTTAATTATTCAGTATTTTACTAGCATTTGAATACATTGAATTTATGATATTTTGTTATAATTATCATATAAAACACTTTTTTAGTGTTTATGAAATTTTATATGAAAGTGTAAATATGATTCAATGAAACCTTCAAAATATTATTCTTACTCAATCCTATGGTCAAGGTTTGAAGATAATAACTTAAGAATTCACTATGCTATAAGCATTTGAAAACATTGAATTTATAATATTTCGTCAAAATTACTATGTAAAATACTTTTTTAGTGTTTATGAAATTTAATATGAAATTGTAAATATAATTTAATGGAACCATAAAAAAATTATTCTTTCTCAATCTGATGGTCAAGGATTGAAGGTAATAACTTAATTATTCAGTATTTTACTAGCATTTGAAAACATTGAATTTATGATATTTTGTTATAATTATCATATAAAACACTTTTTTAGTGTTTATGAAATTTTATATGAAAGTGTAAATATGATTCAATGAAACCTTCAAAATATTATTCTTACTCAATCCTATGGTCAAGGTTTGAAGATAATAACTTAAGAATTCACTATGCTATAAGCATTTGAAAACATTGAATTTATAATATTTCGTCAAAATTACTATGTAAAATACTTTTTTAGTGTTTATGAAATTTAATATGAAATTGTAAATATAATTTAATGGAACCATAAAAAAATTATTCTTTCTCAATCTGATGGTCAAGGATTGAAGGTAATAACTTAATTATTCAGTATTTTACTAGCATTTGAAAACATTGAATTTATGATATTTTGTTATAATTATCATATAAAACACTTTTTTAGTGTTTATGAAATTTTATATGAAAGTGTAAATATGATTCAATGAAACCTTCAAAATATTATTCTTACTCAATCTTATGGTCAAGGTTTGAAGATAATAACTTAAGAATTCACTATGTTATAAGCATTTGAAAACATTGAATTTATGATTATTCGTCAAAATTACTATGTAAAATACTTTTTTAGTGTACATGAAATTTTTTATGAAATTGTAAATATAATTCAATGAAACCTTCAAAATATTACTCTTTCCCAATCTTATGGTCAAGGTTTGAAGATAATAACTTAAGAATTCAGTATTTTACTAGCATTTGAAAACATTGAATTTATGATATTTTGTTATAATTATCATATAAAACACTTTTTTAGTGTTTATGAAATTTTATATGAAAGTGTAAATATGATTCAATGAAACCTTCAAAATATTATTCTTACTCAATCTTATGGTCAAGGTTTGAAGATAATAACTTAAGAATTCACTATGTTATAAGCATTTGAAAACATTGAATTTATGATTATTCGTCAAAATTACTATGTAAAATACTTTTTTAGTGTACATGAAATTTTTTATGAAATTGTAAATATAATTCAATGAAACCTTCAAAATATTACTCTTTCCCAATCTTATGGTCAAGGTTTGAAGATAATAACTTAAGAATTCAGTATTTTACTAGCATTTGAAAACATTGAATTTATGATATTTTGTTATAATTATCATATAAAACACTTTTTTAGTGTTTATGAAATTTTATATGAAAGTGTAAATATGATTCAATGAAACCTTCAAAATATTATTCTTACTCAATCTTATGGTCAAGGTTTGAAGATAATAACTTAAGAATTCACTATGTTATAAGCATTTGAAAACATTAAATTTATGATATTTCGTCAAAATTATCATATAAAACACTTTTTTAGTGTTTATGAAATATCATATTAATTTGTAAATATAATTTAATGAAACCTTAAAAATATTACTCTTTCCCAAACTTATGGTCAAGGTTTGAAGATAATAACTTAATTATTCAGTATTTTACTAGCATTTGAAAACATTGAATTTATGATATTTTGTTATAATTATCATATAAAACACTTTTTTAGTGTTTATGAAATTTTATATGAAAGTGTAAATATGATTCAATGAAACCTTCAAAATATTATTCTTACTCAATCTTATGGTCAAGGTTTGAAGATAATAAGTTAAGAATTCACTATGTTATAAGCATTTGAAAACATTGAATTTATGATTTTTCGTCAAAATTACTATGTAAAAAATTTTTTTAGTGTACATGAAATTTTTTATGAAATTGTAAATATAATTCAATGAAACCTTCAAAATATTACTCTTTCCCAATCTTATGGTCAAGGTTTGAAGATAATAACTTAATTATTCAGTATTTTACTAGCATTTGAAAACATTGAATTTATGATATTTTGTTATAATTATCACATAAAACACTTTTTTAGTATTTATTAAATTTTATTTGAAATTGTAAATATAATTTAATGGAACCTTAAAAAAATTATTCTTTCTCAATCTGATGGTCAAGGATTGAAGATAATAACTTAATTATTCAGTATTTTACTAGCATTTGAAAACATTGAATTTATGATATTTTGTTATAATTATCATATAAAACACTTTTTTAGTGTTTATGAAATTTTATATGAAAGTGTAAATATGATTCAATGAAACCTTCAAAATATTATTCTTACTCAATCTTATGGTCAAGGTTTGAAGATAATAACTTAAGAATTCACTATGTTATAAGCATTTGAAAACATTGAATTTATGATTATTCGTCAAAATTACTATGTAAAATACTTTTTTAGTGTTTATGAAATTTAATATGAAATTGTAAATATAATTTAATGGAACCTTAAAAAAATTATTCTTTCTCAATCTGATGGTCAAGGATTGAAGATAATAACTTAATTATTCAGTATTTTACTAGCATTTGAAAACATTGAATTTATGATATTTTGTTATAATTATCATATAAAACACTTTTTTAGTGTTTATGAAATTTTATATGAAAGTGTAAATATGATTCAATGAAACCTTCAAAATATTATTCTTACTCAATCTTATGGTCAAGGTTTGAAGATAATAACTTAAGAATTCACTATGTTATAAGCATTTGAAAACATTAAATTTATGATATTTCGTCAAAATTATCATATAAAACACTTTTTTAGTGTTTATGAAATATCATATTAATTTGTAAATATAATTTAATGAAACCTTAAAAATATTACTCTTTCCCAAACTTATGGTCAAGGTTTGAAGATAATAACTTAATTATTCAGTATTTTACTAGCATTTGAAAACATTGAATTTATGATATTTTGTTATAATTATCATATAAAACACTTTTTTAGTGTTTATGAAATTTTATATGAAAGTGTAAATATGATTCAATGAAACCTTCAAAATATTATTCTTACTCAATCTTATGGTCAAGGTTTGAAGATAATAAGTTAAGAATTCACTATGTTATAAGCATTTGAAAACATTGAATTTATGATTATTCGTCAAAATTACTATGTAAAAAATTTTTTTAGTGTACATGAAATTTTTTATGAAATTGTAAATATAATTCAATGAAACCTTCAAAATATTACTCTTTCCCAATCTTATGGTCAAGGTTTGAAGATAATAACTTAATTATTCAGTATTTTACTAGCATTTGAAAACATTGAATTTATGATATTTTGATATAATTATCACATAAAACACTTTTTTAGTATTTATTAAATTATATTTGAAATTGTAAATATAATTTAATGGAACCTTAAAAAAATTATTCTTTCTCAATCTGATGGTCAAGGATTGAAGATAATAACTTAATTATTCAGTATTTTACTAGCATTTGAAAACATTGAATTTATGATATTTTGTTATAATTATCATATAAAACACTTTTTTAGTGTTTATGAAATTTTATATGAAAGTGTAAATATGATTCAATGAAACCTTCAAAATATTATTCTTACTCAATCTTATGGTCAAGGTTTGAAGATAATAACTTAAGAATTCACTATGTTATAAGCATTTGAAAACAATGAATTTATGATTATTCGTCAATATTACTATGTAAAAAATTTTTTTAGTGTACATGAAATTTTTTATGAAATTGTAAATATAATTCAATGAAACCTTCAAAATATTACTCTTTCCCAATCTTATGGTCAAGGTTTGAAGATAATAACTTAATTATTCAGTATTTTACTAGCATTTGAAAACATTGAATTTATGATATTTTGTTATAATTATCATATAAAACACTTTTTTAGTATTTATGAAATTTTATTTGAAATTGTAAATATAATTTAATGGAACCTTAAAAAAATTATTCTTTCTCAATCTGATGGTCAAGGATTGAATATAATAACTTAATTATTCAGTATTTTACTAGCATTTGAATACATTGAATTTATGATATTTTGTTATAATTATCATATAAAACACTTTTTTAGTGTTTATGAAATTTTATATGAAAGTGTAAATATGATTCAATGAAACCTTCAAAATATTATTCTTACTCAATCTTATGGTCAATGTTTGAAGATAATAACTTAATTATTCAGTATGTTATAAGCATTTGAAAACATTAAATTTATGATATTTCGTCAAAATTATCATATAAAACACTTTTTTAGTGTTTATGAAATATCATATTAATTTGTAAATATAATTTAATGAAACCTTAAAAATATTACTCTTTCCCAAACTTATGGTCAAGGTTTGAAGATAATAACTTAATTATTCAGTATTTTACTAGCATTTGAAAACATTGAATTTATGATATTTTGTTATGATTATCATATAAAACACTTTTTTAGTGTTTATGAAATTTTATATGAAAGTGTAAATATGATTCAATGAAACCTTCAAAATATTATTCTTACTCAATCTTATGGTCAAGGTTTGAAGATAATAACTTAAGAATTCACTATGTTATAAGCATTTGAAAACATTGAATTTATGATTATTCGTCAAAATTACTATGTAAAAAATTTTTTTAGTTTACATGAAATTTTTTATGAAATTGTAAATATAATTCAATGAAACCTTCAAAATATTACTCTTTCCCAATCTTATGGTCAAGGTTTGAAGATAATAACTTAATTATTCAGTATTTTACTAGCATTTGAAAACATTGAATTTATGATATTTTGTTATAATTATCACATAAAACACTTTTTTAGTATTTATTAAATTTTATTTGAAATTGTAAATATAATTTAATGGAACCTTAAAAAAATTATTCTTTCTCAATCTGATGGTCAAGGATTGAAGATAATAACTTAATTATTCAGTATTTTACTAGCATTTGAAAACATTGAATTTATGATATTTTGTTATAATTATCATATAAAACACTTTTTTAGTGTTTATGAAATTTTATATGAAAGTGTAAATATGATTCAATGAAACCTTCAAAATATTATTCTTACTCAATCTTATGGTCAAGGTTTGAAGATAATAACTTAAGAATTCACTATGTTATAAGCATTTGAAAACATTGAATTTATGATTATTCGTCAAAATTACTATGTAAAATACTTTTTTAGTGTTTATGAAATTTAATATGAAATTGTAAATATAATTTAATGGAACCTTCAAAATATTACTCTTTCCCAATCTTATGGTCAAGGTTTGAAGATAATAACTTAATTATTCAGTATTTTACTAGCATTTGAAAACATTGAATTTATGATATTTTGATATAATTATCACATAAAACACTTTTTTAGTATTTATTAAATTATATTTGAAATTGTAAATATAATTTAATGGAACCTTAAAAAAATTATTCTTTCTCAATCTGATGGTCAAGGATTGAAGATAATAACTTAATTATTCAGTATTTTACTAGCATTTGAAAACATTGAATTTATGATATTTTGTTATAATTATCATATAAAACACTTTTTTAGTGTTTATGAAATTTTATATGAAAGTGTAAATATGATTCAATGAAACCTTCAAAATATTATTCTTACTCAATCTTATGGTCAAGGTTTGAAGATAATAACTTAATTATTCAGTATTTTACTAGCATTTGAAAACATTAAATTTATGATATTTCGTCAAAATTATCATATAAAACACTTTTTTAGTGTTTATGAAATATCATATTAATTTGTAAATATAATTTAATGAAACCTTAAAAATATTACTCTTTCCCAAACTTATGGTCAAGGTTTGAAGATAATAACTTAATTATTCAGTATTTTACTAGCATTTGAAAACATTGAATTTATGATATTTTGTTATAATTATCATATAAAACACTTTTTTAGTGTTTATGAAATTTTATATGAAAGTGTAAATATGATTCAATGAAACCTTCAAAATATTATTCTTACTCAATCTTATGGTCAAGGTTTGAAGATAATAACATAAGAATTCACTATGTTATAAGCATTTGAAAACATTGAATTTATGATTATTCGTCAAAATGACTATGTAAAAAATTTTTTTAGTGTACATAAAATTTTTTATGAAATTGTAAATATAATTCAATGAAACCTTCAAAATATTACTCTTTCCCAATCTTATGGTCAAGGTTTGAAGATAATAACTTAATTATTCAGTATTTTACTAGCATTTGAAAACATTGAATTTATGATATTTTGTTATAATTATCACATAAAACACTTTTTTAGTATTTATTAAATTTTATTTGAAATTGTAAATATAATTTAATGGAACCTTAAAAAAATTATTCTTTCTCAATCTGATGGTCAAGGATTGAAGATAATAACTTAATTATTCAGTATTTTACTAGCATTTGAAAACATTGAATTTATGATATTTTGTTATAATTATCATATAAAACACTTTTTTAGTGTTTATGAAATTTTATATGAAAGTTTAAATATGATTCAATGAAACCTTCAAAATATTATTCTTACTCAATCTTATGGTCAAGGTTTGAAGATAATAACTTAAGAATTCACTATGTTATAAGCATTTGAAAACATTGAATTTATGATTATTCGTCAAAATTACTATGTAAAATACTTTTTTAGTGTTTATGAAATTTAATATGAAATTGTAAATATAATTTAATGGAACCTTAAAAAAATTATTCTTTCTCAATCTGATGGTCAAGGATTGAAGATAATAACTTAATTATTCAGTATTTTACTAGCATTTGAAAACATTGAATTTATGATATTTTGTTATAATTATCATATAAAACACTTTTTTAGTGTTTATGAAATTTTATATGAAAGTGTAAATATGATTCAATGAAACCTTCAAAATATTATTCTTACTCAATCTTATGGTCAAGGTTTGAAGATAATAACTTAAGAATTCACTATGTTATAAGCATTTGAAAACATTAAATTTATGATATTTCGTCAAAATTATCGTATAAAACACTTTTTTAGTGTTTATGAAATATCATATTAATTTGTAAATATAATTTAATGAAACCTTAAAAATATTACACTTTCCCAAACTTATGGTCAAGGTTTGAAGATAATAACTTAATTATTCAGTATTTTACTAGCAGTTGAAAACATTGAATTTATAATATTTCGTCAAAATTACTATGAAAAATACTTTTTTAGTGTTTATGAAATTTAATATGAAATTGTAAATATAATTTAATGGAACCTTAAAAAAATTATTCTTTCTCAATCTGATGGTCAAGGATTGAAGATAATAACTTAATTATTCAGTATTTTACTAGCATTTGAAAACATTGAATTTATGATATTTCGTCAAAATTATCATATAAAACACTTTTTTAGTGTTTATGAAATATCATATTAATTTGTAAATATAATTTAATGAAACCTTAAAAATATTACTCTTTCCCAAACTTATGGTCAAGGTTTGAAGATAATAACTTAATTATTCAGTATTTTACTAGCATTTGAAAACATTGAATTTATGATATTTTGTTATAATTATCATATAAAACACTTTTTTAGTGTTTATGAAATTTTATATGAAAGTGTAAATATGATTCAATGAAACCTTCAAAATATTATTCTTACTCAATCTTATGGTCAAGGTTTGAAGATAATAACTTAAGAATTCACTATGTTATAAGCATTTGAAAACATTGAATTTATGATTATTCGTCAAAATTACTATGTAAAATACTTTTTTAGTGTTTATGAAATTTAATATGAAATTGTAAATATAATTTAATGGAACCTTAAAAAAATTATTCTTTCTCAATCTGATGGTCAAGGATTGAAGATAATAACTTAATTATTCAGTATTTTACTAGCATTTGAAAACATTGAATTTATGATATTTTGTTATAATTATCATATAAAACACTTTTTTAGTGTTTATGAAATTTTATATGAAAGTGTAAATATGATTCAATGAAACCTTCAAAATATTATTCTTACTCAATCTTATGGTCAAGGTTTGAAGATAATAACTTAAGAATTCACTATGTTATAAGCATTTGAAAACATTAAATTTATGATATTTCGTCAAAATTATCATATAAAACACTTTTTTAGTGTTTATGAAATATCATATGAAATTGTAAATATAATTCAATGAAACCTTCAAAATATTACTCTTTCCCAATCTTATGGTCAAGGTTTGAAGATAATAACTTAATTATTCAGTATTTTACTAGCATTTGAAAACATTGAATTTATGATATTTTGATATAATTATCACATAAAACACTTTTTTAGTATTTATTAAATTATATTTGAAATTGTAAATATAATTTAATGGAACCTTAAAAAAATTATTCTTTCTCAATCTGATGGTCAAGGATTGAAGATAATAACTTAATTATTCAGTATTTTACTAGCATTTGAAAACATTGAATTTATGATATTTTGTTATAATTATCATATAAAACACTTTTTTAGTGTTTATGAAATTTTATATGAAAGTGTAAATATGATTCAATGAAACCTTCAAAATATTATTCTTACTCAATCTTATGGTCAAGGTTTGAAGATAATAACTTAAGAATTCACTATGTTATAAGCATTTGAAAACAATGAATTTATGATTATTCGTCAATATTACTATGTAAAAAATTTTTTTAGTGTACATGAAATTTTTTATGAAATTGTAAATATAATTCAATGAAACCTTCAAAATATTACTCTTTCCCAATCTTATGGTCAAGGTTTGAAGATAATAACTTAATTATTCAGTATTTTACTAGCATTTGAAAACATTGAATTTATGATATTTTGTTATAATTATCATATAAAACACTTTTTTAGTATTTATGAAATTTTATTTGAAATTGTAAATATAATTTAATGGAACCTTAAAAAAATTATTCTTTCTCAATCTGATGGTCAAGGATTGAATATAATAACTTAATTATTCAGTATTTTACTAGCATTTGAATACATTGAATTTATGATATTTTGTTATAATTATCATATAAAACACTTTTTTAGTGTTTATGAAATTTTATATGAAAGTGTAAATATGATTCAATGAAACCTTCAAAATATTATTCTTACTCAATCTTATGGTCAATGTTTGAAGATAATAACTTAATTATTCAGTATGTTATAAGCATTTGAAAACATTAAATTTATGATATTTCGTCAAAATTATCATATAAAACACTTTTTTAGTGTTTATGAAATATCATATTAATTTGTAAATATAATTTAATGAAACCTTAAAAATATTACTCTTTCCCAAACTTATGGTCAAGGTTTGAAGATAATAACTTAATTATTCAGTATTTTACTAGCATTTGAAAACATTGAATTTATGATATTTTGTTATAATTATCATATAAAACACTTTTTTAGTGTTTATGAAATTTTATATGAAAGTGTAAATATGATTCAATGAAACCTTCAAAATATTATTCTTACTCAATCTTATGGTCAAGGTTTGAAGATAATAACTTAAGAATTCACTATGTTATAAGCATTTGAAAACATTGAATTTATGATTATTCGTCAAAATTACTATGTAAAAAATTTTTTTAGTTTACATGAAATTTTTTATGAAATTGTAAATATAATTCAATGAAACCTTCAAAATATTACTCTTTCCCAATCTTATGGTCAAGGTTTGAAGATAATAACTTAATTATTCAGTATTTTACTAGCATTTGAAAACATTGAATTTATGATATTTTGTTATAATTATCACATAAAACACTTTTTTAGTATTTATTAAATTTTATTTGAAATTGTAAATATAATTTAATGGAACCTTAAAAAAATTATTCTTTCTCAATCTGATGGTCAAGGATTGAAGATAATAACTTAATTATTCAGTATTTTACTAGCATTTGAAAACATTGAATTTATGATATTTTGTTATAATTATCATATAAAACACTTTTTTAGTGTTTATGAAATTTTATATGAAAGTGTAAATATGATTCAATGAAACCTTCAAAATATTATTCTTACTCAATCTTATGGTCAAGGTTTGAAGATAATAACTTAAGAATTCACTATGTTATAAGCATTTGAAAACATTGAATTTATGATTATTCGTCAAAATTACTATGTAAAATACTTTTTTAGTGTTTATGAAATTTAATATGAAATTGTAAATATAATTTAATGGAACCTTAAAAAAATTATTCTTTCTCAATCTGATGGTCAAGGATTGAAGATAATAACTTAATTATTCAGTATTTTACTAGCATTTGAAAACATTGAATTTATGATATTTTGTTATAATTATCATATAAAACACTTTTTTAGTGTTTATGAAATTTTATATGAAAGTGTAAATATGATTCAATGAAACCTTCAAAATATTATTCTTACTCAATCTTATGGTCAAGGTTTGAAGATAATAACTTAAGAATTCACTATGTTATAAGCATTTGAAAACATTAAATTTATGATATTTCGTCAAAATTATCATATAAAACACTTTTTTAGTGTTTATGAAATATCATATTAATTTGTAAATATAATTTAATGAAACCTTAAAAATATTACTCTTTCCCAAACTTATGGTCAAGGTTTGAAGATAATAACTTAATTATTCAGTATTTTACTAGCATTTGAAAACATTGAATTTATGATATTTTGTTATAATTATCATATAAAACACTTTTTTAGTGTTTATGAAATTTTATATGAAAGTGTAAATATGATTCAATGAAACCTTCAAAATATTATTCTTACTCAATCTTATGGTCAAGGTTTGAAGATAATAACATAAGAATTCACTATGTTATAAGCATTTGAAAACATTGAATTTATGATTATTCGTCAAAATGACTATGTAAAAAATTTTTTTAGTGTACATAAAATTTTTTATGAAATTGTAAATATAATTCAATGAAACCTTCAAAATATTACTCTTTCCCAATCTTATGGTCAAGGTTTGAAGATAATAACTTAATTATTCAGTATTTTACTAGCATTTGAAAACATTGAATTTATGATATTTTGTTATAATTATCACATAAAACACTTTTTTAGTATTTATTAAATTTTATTTGAAATTGTAAATATAATTTAATGGAACCTTAAAAAAATTATTCTTTCTCAATCTGATGGTCAAGGATTGAAGATAATAACTTAATTATTCAGTATTTTACTAGCATTTGAAAACATTGAATTTATGATATTTTGTTATAATTATCATATAAAACACTTTTTTAGTGTTTATGAAATTTTATATGAAAGTGTAAATATGATTCAATGAAACCTTCAAAATATTATTCTTACTCAATCTTATGGTCAAGGTTTGAAGATAATAACTTAAGAATTCACTATGTTATAAGCATTTGAAAACATTGAATTTATGATTATTCGTCAAAATTACTATGTAAAAAATTTTTTTAGTTTACATGAAATTTTTTATGAAATTGTAAATATAATTCAATGAAACCTTCAAAATATTACTCTTTCCCAATCTTATGGTCAAGGTTTGAAGATAATAACTTAATTATTCAGTATTTTACTAGCATTTGAAAACATTGAATTTATGATATTTTGTTATAATTATCACATAAAACACTTTTTTAGTATTTATTAAATTTTATTTGAAATTGTAAATATAATTTAATGGAACCTTAAAAAAATTATTCTTTCTCAATCTGATGGTCAAGGATTGAAGATAATAACTTAATTATTCAGTATTTTACTAGCATTTGAAAACATTGAATTTATGATATTTTGTTATAATTATCATATAAAACACTTTTTTAGTGTTTATGAAATTTTATATGAAAGTGTAAATATGATTCAATGAAACCTTCAAAATATTATTCTTACTCAATCTTATGGTCAAGGTTTGAAGATAATAACTTAAGAATTCACTATGTTATAAGCATTTGAAAACATTGAATTTATGATTATTCGTCAAAATTACTATGTAAAATACTTTTTTAGTGTTTATGAAATTTAATATGAAATTGTAAATATAATTTAATGGAACCTTAAAAAAATTATTCTTTCTCAATCTGATGGTCAAGGATTGAAGATAATAACTTAATTATTCAGTATTTTACTAGCATTTGAAAACATTGAATTTATGATATTTTGTTATAATTATCATATAAAACACTTTTTTAGTGTTTATGAAATTTTATATGAAAGTGTAAATATGATTCAATGAAACCTTCAAAATATTATTCTTACTCAATCTTATGGTCAAGGTTTGAAGATAATAACTTAAGAATTCACTATGTTATAAGCATTTGAAAACATTAAATTTATGATTTTTCGTCAAAATTATCATATAAAACACTTTTTTAGTGTTTATGAAATATCATATTAATTTGTAAATATAATTTAATGAAACCTTAAAAATATTACTCTTTCCCAAACTTATGGTCAAGGTTTGAAGATAATAACTTAATTATTCAGTATTTTACTAGCATTTGAAAACATTGAATTTATGATATTTTGTTATAATTATCATATAAAACACTTTTTTAGTGTTTATGAAATTTTATATGAAAGTGTAAATATGATTCAATGAAACCTTCAAAATATTATTCTTACTCAATCTTATGGTCAAGGTTTGAAGATAATAACATAAGAATTCACTATGTTATAAGCATTTGAAAACATTGAATTTATGATTATTCGTCAAAATGACTATGTAAAAAATTTTTTTAGTGTACATAAAATTTTTTATGAAATTGTAAATATAATTCAATGAAACCTTCAAAATATTACTCTTTCCCAATCTTATGGTCAAGGTTTGAAGATAATAACTTAATTATTCAGTATTTTACTAGCATTTGAAAACATTGAATTTATGATATTTTGTTATAATTATCACATAAAACACTTTTTTAGTATTTATTAAATTTTATTTGAAATTGTAAATATAATTTAATGGAACCTTAAAAAAATTATTCTTTCTCAATCTGATGGTCAAGGATTGAAGATAATAACTTAATTATTCAGTATTTTACTAGCATTTGAAAACATTGAATTTATGATATTTTGTTATAATTATCATATAAAACACTTTTTTAGTGTTTATGAAATTTTATATGAAAGTGTAAATATGATTCAATGAAACCTTCAAAATATTATTCTTACTCAATCTTATGGTCAAGGTTTGAAGATAATAACTTAAGAATTCACTATGTTATAAGCATTTGAAAACATTGAATTTATGATTATTCGTCAAAATTACTATGTAAAATACTTTTTTAGTGTTTATGAAATTTAATATGAAATTGTAAATATAATTTAATGGAACCTTAAAAAAATTATTCTTTCTCAATCTGATGGTCAAGGATTGAAGATAATAACTTAATTATTCAGTATTTTACTAGCATTTGAAAACATTGAATTTATGATATTTTGTTATAATTATCATATAAAACA
This sequence comes from Rhopalosiphum nymphaeae, assembly GCA_036289425.1. Taxonomy (NCBI): domain Eukaryota; kingdom Metazoa; phylum Arthropoda; class Insecta; order Hemiptera; family Aphididae; genus Rhopalosiphum; species Rhopalosiphum nymphaeae. The sequence continues at coordinate 6,694,664 of JAZAQC010000007.1, read as the reverse complement.
CTTTTTTAGTGTTTATGAAATTTTATATGAAAGTGTAAATATGATTCAATGAAACCTTCAAAATATTATTCTTACTCAATCTTATGGTCAAGGTTTGAAGATAATAACTTAAGAATTCACTATGTTATAAGCATTTGAAAACATTAAATTTATGATATTTCGTCAAAATTATCGTATAAAACACTTTTTTAGTGTTTATGAAATATCATATTAATTTGTAAATATAATTTAATGAAACCTTAAAAATATTACACTTTCCCAAACTTATGGTCAAGGTTTGAAGATAATAACTTAATTATTCAGTATTTTACTAGCATTTGAAAACATTGAATTTATAATATTTCGTCAAAATTACTATGAAAAATACTTTTTTAGTGTTTATGAAATTTAATATGAAATTGTAAATATAATTTAATGGAACCTTAAAAAAATTATTCTTTCTCAATCTGATGGTCAAGGATTGAAGATAATAACTTAATTATTCAGTATTTTACTAGCATTTGAAAACATTGAATTTATGATATTTCGTCAAAATTATCATATAAAACACTTTTTTAGTGTTTATGAAATATCATATTAATTTGTAAATATAATTTAATGAAACCTTAAAAATATTACTCTTTCCCAAACTTATGGTCAAGGTTTGAAGATAATAACTTAATTATTCAGTATTTTACTAGCATTTGAAAACATTGAATTTATGATATTTTGTTATAATTATCATATAAAACACTTTTTTAGTGTTTATGAAATTTTATATGAAAGTGTAAATATGATTCAATGAAACCTTCAAAATATTATTCTTACTCAATCTTATGGTCAAGGTTTGAAGATAATAACTTAAGAATTCACTATGTTATAAGCATTTGAAAACATTGAATTTATGATTATTCGTCAAAATTACTATGTAAAAAATTTTTTTAGTGTACATGAAATTTTTTATGAAATTGTAAATATAATTCAATGAAACCTTCAAAATATTACTCTTTCCCAATCTTATGGTCAAGGTTTGAAGATAATAACTTAATTATTCAGTATGTTATAAGCATTTGAAAACATTAAATTTATGATATTTCGTCAAAATTATCATACAAAACACTTTTTTAGTGTTTATGAAATATCATATTATTTTGTAAATATAATTTAATGAAACCTTAAAAATATTACTCTTTCCCAAACTTATGGTCAAGGTTTGAAGATAATAACTTAATTATTCAGTATTTTACTAGCATTTGAAAACATTGAATTTATGATATTTTGTTATAATTATCATATAAAACACTTTTTTAGTGTTTATGAAATTTTATATGAAAGTGTAAATATGATTCAATGAAACCTTCAAAATATTATTCTTACTCAATCTTATGGTCAAGGTTTGAAGATAATAACATAAGAATTCACTATGTTATAAGCATTTGAAAACATTGAATTTATGATTATTCGTCAAAATGACTATGTAAAAAATTTTTTTAGTGTACATAAAATTTTTTATGAAATTGTAAATATAATTCAATGAAACCTTCAAAATATTACTCTTTCCCAATCTTATGGTCAAGGTTTGAAGATAATAACTTAATTATTCAGTATTTTACTAGCATTTGAAAACATTGAATTTATGATATTTTGTTATAATTATCACATAAAACACTTTTTTAGTATTTATTAAATTTTATTTGAAATTGTAAATATAATTTAATGGAACCTTAAAAAAATTATTCTTTCTCAATCTGATGGTCAAGGATTGAAGATAATAACTTAATTATTCAGTATTTTACTAGCATTTGAAAACATTGAATTTATGATATTTTGTTATAATTATCATATAAAACACTTTTTTAGTGTTTATGAAATTTTATATGAAAGTGTAAATATGATTCAATGAAACCTTCAAAATATTATTCTTACTCAATCTTATGGTCAAGGTTTGAAGATAATAACTTAAGAATTCACTATGTTATAAGCATTTGAAAACATTGAATTTATGATTATTCGTCAAAATTACTATGTAAAATACTTTTTTAGTGTTTATGAAATTTAATATGAAATTGTAAATATAATTTAATGGAACCTTAAAAAAATTATTCTTTCTCAATCTGATGGTCAAGGATTGAAGATAATAACTTAATTATTCAGTATTTTACTAGCATTTGAAAACATTGAATTTATGATATTTTGTTATAATTATCATATAAAACACTTTTTTAGTGTTTATGAAATTTTATATGAAAGTGTAAATATGATTCAATGAAACCTTCAAAATATTATTCTTACTCAATCTTATGGTCAAGGTTTGAAGATAATAACTTAAGAATTCACTATGTTATAAGCATTTGAAAACATTAAATTTATGATATTTCGTCAAAATTATCGTATAAAACACTTTTTTAGTGTTTATGAAATATCATATTAATTTGTAAATATAATTTAATGAAACCTTAAAAATATTACACTTTCCCAAACTTATGGTCAAGGTTTGAAGATAATAACTTAATTATTCAGTATTTTACTAGCATTTGAAAACATTGAATTTATAATATTTCGTCAAAATTACTATGAAAAATACTTTTTTAGTGTTTATGAAATTTAATATGAAATTGTAAATATAATTTAATGGAACCTTAAAAAAATTATTCTTTCTCAATCTGATGGTCAAGGATTGAAGATAATAACTTAATTATTCAGTATTTTACTAGCATTTGAAAACATTGAATTTATGATATTTCGTCAAAATTATCATATAAAACACTTTTTTAGTGTTTATGAAATATCATATTAATTTGTAAATATAATTTAATGAAACCTTAAAAATATTACTCTTTCCCAAACTTATGGTCAAGGTTTGAAGATAATAACTTAATTATTCAGTATTTTACTAGCATTTGAAAACATTGAATTTATGATATTTTGTTATAATTATCATATAAAACACTTTTTTAGTGTTTATGAAATTTTATATGAAAGTGTAAATATGATTCAATGAAACCTTCAAAATATTATTCTTACTCAATCTTATGGTCAAGGTTTGAAGATAATAACTTAAGAATTCACTATGTTATAAGCATTTGAAAACATTGAATTTATGATTATTCGTCAAAATTACTATGTAAAAAATTTTTTTAGTGTACATGAAATTTTTTATGAAATTGTAAATATAATTCAATGAAACCTTCAAAATATTACTCTTTCCCAATCTTATGGTCAAGGTTTGAAGATAATAACTTAATTATTCAGTATGTTATAAGCATTTGAAAACATTAAATTTATGATATTTCGTCAAAATTATCATACAAAACACTTTTTTAGTGTTTATGAAATATCATATTATTTTGTAAATATAATTTAATGAAACCTTAAAAATATTACTCTTTCCCAAACTTATGGTCAAGGTTTGAAGATAATAACTTAATTATTCAGTATTTTACTAGCATTTGAAAACATTGAATTTATGATATTTTGTTATAATTATCATATAAAACACTTTATTAGTGTTTATGAAATTTTATATGAAAGTGTAAATATGATTCAATGAAACCTTCAAAATATTATTCTTACTCAATCTTATGGTCAAGGTTTGAAGATAATAACTTAAGAATTCACTATGTTATAAGCATTTGAAAACATTGAATTTATGATTATTCGTCAAAATTACTATGTAAAAAATTTTTTTAGTTTACATGAAATTTTTTATGAAATTGTAAATATAATTCAATGAAACCTTCAAAATATTACTCTTTCCCAATCTTATGGTCAAGGTTTGAAGATAATAACTTAATTATTCAGTATTTTACTAGCATTTGAAAACATTGAATTTATGATATTTTGTTATAATTATCACATAAAACACTTTTTTAGTATTTATTAAATTTTATTTGAAATTGTAAATATAATTTAATGGAACCTTAAAAAAATTATTCTTTCTCAATCTGATGGTCAAGGATTGAAGATAATAACTTAATTATTCAGTATTTTACTAGCATTTGAAAACATTGAATTTATGATATTTTGTTATAATTATCATATAAAACACTTTTTTAGTGTTTATGAAATTTTATATGAAAGTGTAAATATGATTCAATGAAACCTTCAAAATATTATTCTTACTCAATCTTATGGTCAAGGTTTGAAGATAATAACTTAAGAATTCACTATGTTATAAGCATTTGAAAACATTGAATTTATGATTATTCGTCAAAATTACTATGTAAAATACTTTTTTAGTGTTTATGAAATATCATATTAATTTGTAAATATAATTTAATGAAACCTTAAAAATATTACTCTTTCCCAAACTTATGGTCAAGGTTTGAAGATAATAACTTAATTATTCAGTATTTTACTAGCATTTGAAAACATTGAATTTATGATATTTTGTTATAATTATCATATAAAACACTTTTTTAGTGTTTATGAAATTTTATATGAAAGTGTAAATATGATTCAATGAAACCTTCAAAATATTATTCTTACTCAATCTTATGGTCAAGGTTTGAAGATAATAACATAAGAATTCACTATGTTATAAGCATTTGAAAACATTGAATTTATGATTATTCGTCAAAATGACTATGTAAAAAATTTTTTTAGTGTACATAAAATTTTTTATGAAATTGTAAATATAATTCAATGAAACCTTCAAAATATTACTCTTTCCCAATCTTATGGTCAAGGTTTGAAGATAATAACTTAATTATTCAGTATTTTACTAGCATTTGAAAACATTGAATTTATGATATTTTGTTATAATTATCATATAAAACACTTTTTTAGTGTTTATGAAATTTTATATGAAAGTGTAAATATGATTCAATGAAACCTTCAAAATATTACTCTTTCCCAATCTTATGGTCAAGGTTTGAAGCTAATAACTTAATTATTCAGTATGTTATAAGCATTTGAAAACATTAAATTTATGATATTTCGTCAAAATTATCATATAAAACACTTTTTTAGTGTTTATGAAATATCATATTAATTTGTAAATATAATTTAATGAAACCTTAAAAATATTACTCTTTCCCAAACTTATGGTCAAGGTTTGAAGATAATAACTTAATTATTCAGTATTTTACTAGCATTTGAAAACATTGAATTTATGATATTTTGTTATAATTATCATATAAAACACTTTTTTAGTGTTTATGAAATTTTATATGAAAGTGTAAATATGATTCAATGAAACCTTCAAAATATTATTCTTACTCAATCTTATGGTCAAGGTTTGAAGATAATAACATAAGAATTCACTATGTTATAAGCATTTGAAAACATTGAATTTATGATTATTCGTCAAAATGACTATGTAAAAAATTTTTTTAGTGTACATAAAATTTTTTATGAAATTGTAAATATAATTCAATGAAACCTTCAAAATATTACTCTTTCCCAATCTTATGGTCAAGGTTTGAAGATAATAACTTAATTATTCAGTATTTTACTAGCATTTGAAAACATTGAATTTATGATATTTTGTTATAATTATCACATAAAACACTTTTTTAGTATTTATTAAATTTTATTTGAAATTGTAAATATAATTTAATGGAACCTTAAAAAAATTATTCTTTCTCAATCTGATGGTCAAGGATTGAAGATAATAACTTAATTATTCAGTATTTTACTAGCATTTGAAAACATTGAATTTATGATATTTTGTTATAATTATCATATAAAACACTTTTTTAGTGTTTATGAAATTTTATATGAAAGTGTAAATATGATTCAATGAAACCTTCAAAATATTATTCTTACTCAATCTTATGGTCAAGGTTTGAAGATAATAACTTAAGAATTCACTATGTTATAAGCATTTGAAAACATTAAATTTATGATATTTCGTCAAAATTATCGTATAAAACACTTTTTTAGTGTTTATGAAATATCATATTAATTTGTAAATATAATTTAATGAAACCTTAAAAATATTACACTTTCCCAAACTTATGGTCAAGGTTTGAAGATAATAACTTAATTATTCAGTATTTTACTAGCATTTGAAAACATTGAATTTATAATATTTCGTCAAAATTACTATGAAAAATACTTTTTTAGTGTTTATGAAATTTAATATGAAAGTGTAAATATAATTTAATGGAACCTTAAAAAAATTATTCTTTCTCAATCTGATGGTCAAGGATTGAAGATAATAACTTAATTATTCAGTATTTTACTAGCATTTGAAAACATTGAATTTATGATATTTCGTCAAAATTATCATATAAAACACTTTTTTAGTGTTTATGAAATATCATATTAATTTGTAAATATAATTTAATGAAACCTTAAAAATATTACTCTTTCCCAAACTTATGGTCAAGGTTTGAAGATAATAACTTAATTATTCAGTATTTTACTAGCATTTGAAAACATTGAATTTATGATATTTTGTTATAATTATCATATAAAACACTTTTTTAGTGTTTATGAAATTTTATATGAAAGTGTAAATATGATTCAATGAAACCTTCAAAATATTATTCTTACTCAATCTTATGGTCAAGGTTTGAAGATAATAACTTAAGAATTCACTATGTTATAAGCATTTGAAAACATTGAATTTATGATTATTCGTCAAAATTACTATGTAAAAAATTTTTTTAGTGTACATGAAATTTTTTATGAAATTGTAAATATAATTCAATGAAACCTTCAAAATATTACTCTTTCCCAATCTTATGGTCAAGGTTTGAAGATAATAACTTAATTATTCAGTATGTTATAAGCATTTGAAAACATTAAATTTATGATATTTCGTCAAAATTATCATACAAAACACTTTTTTAGTGTTTATGAAATATCATATTATTTTGTAAATATAATTTAATGAAACCTTAAAAATATTACTCTTTCCCAAACTTATGGTCAAGGTTTGAAGATAATAACTTAATTATTCAGTATTTTACTAGCATTTGAAAACATTGAATTTATGATATTTTGTTATAATTATCATATAAAACACTTTATTAGTGTTTATGAAATTTTATATGAAAGTGTAAATATGATTCAATGAAACCTTCAAAATATTATTCTTACTCAATCTTATGGTCAAGGTTTGAAGATAATAACTTAAGAATTCACTATGTTATAAGCATTTGAAAACATTGAATTTATGATTATTCGTCAAAATTACTATGTAAAAAATTTTTTTAGTGTACATGAAATTTTTTATGAAATTGTAAATATAATTCAATGAAACCTTCAAAATATTACTCTTTCCCAATCTTATGGTCAAGGTTTGAAGATAATAACTTAATTATTCAGTATTTTACTAGCATTTGAAAACATTGAATTTATGATATTTTGTTATAATTATCACATAAAACACTTTTTTAGTATTTATTAAATTTTATTTGAAATTGTAAATATAATTTAATGGAACCTTAAAAAAATTATTCTTTCTCAATCTGATGGTCAAGGATTGAAGATAATAACTTAATTATTCAGTATTTTACTAGCATTTGAATACATTGAATTTATGATATTTTGTTATAATTATCATATAAAACACTTTTTTAGTGTTTATGAAATTTTATATGAAAGTGTAAATATGATTCAATTAAACCTTCAAAATATTATTCTTACTCAATCTTATGGTCAAGGTTTGAAGATAATAACTTAATTATTCAGTATGTTATAAGCATTTGAAAACATTAAATTTATGATATTTCGTCAAAATTATCATATAAAACACTTTTTTAGTGTTTATGAAATATCATATTAATTTGTAAATATAATTTAATGAAACCTTAAAAATATTACTCTTTCCCAAACTTATGGTCAAGGTTTGAAGATAATAACTTAATTATTCAGTATTTTACTAGCATTTGAAAACATTGAATTTATGATATTTTGTTATAATTATCATATAAAACACTTTTTTAGTGTTTATGAAATTTTATATGAAAGTGTAAATATGATTCAATGAAACCTTCAAAATATTACTCTTTCCCAATCTTATGGTCAAGGTTTGAAGATAATAACTTAATTATTCAGTATGTTATAAGCATTTGAAAACATTAAATTTATGATATTTCGTCAAAATTATCATATAAAACACTTTTTTAGTGTTTATGAAATATCATATTAATTTGTAAATATAATTTAATGAAACCTTAAAAATATTACTCTTTCCCAAACTTATGGTCAAGGTTTGAAGATAATAACTTAATTATTCAGTATTTTACTTGCATTTGAAAACATTGAATTTATGATATTTTGTTATAATTATCATATAAAACACTTTTTTAGTGTTTATGAAATTTTATATGAAAGTGTAAATATGATTCAATGAAACCTTCAAAATATTATTCTTACTCAATCCTATGGTCAAGGTTTGAAGATAATAACTTAAGAATTCACTATGTTATAAGCATTTGAAAACATTGAATTTATGATTATTCGTCAAAATTACTATGTAAAATACTTTTTTAGTGTTTATGAAATTTAATATGAAATTGTAAATATAATTTAATGGAACCTTAAAAAATTATTCTTTCTCAATCTGATGGTCAAGGATTGAAGATAATAACTTAATTATTCAGTATTTTACTAGCATTTGAAAACATTGAATTTATGATATTTTGTTATAATTATCATATAAAACACTTTTTTAGTGTTTATGAAATTTTATATGAAAGTGTAAATATGATTCAATGAAACCTTCAAAATATTATTCTTACTCAATCTTATGGTCAAGGTTTGAAGATAATAACTTAAGAATTCACTATGTTATAAGCATTTGAAAACATTAAATTTATGATATTTCGTCAAAATTATCGTATAAAACACTTTTTTAGTGTTTATGAAATATCATATTAATTTGTAAATATAATTTAATGAAACCTTAAAAATATTACACTTTCCCAAACTTATGGTCAAGGTTTGAAGATAATAACTTAATTATTCAGTATTTTACTAGCATTTGAAAACATTGAATTTATAATATTTCGTCAAAATTACTATGAAAAATACTTTTTTAGTGTTTATGAAATTTAATATGAAATTGTAAATATAATTTAATGGAACCTTAAAAAAATTATTCTTTCTCAATCTGATGGTCAAGGATTGAAGATAATAACTTAATTATTCAGTATTTTACTAGCATTTGAAAACATTGAATTTATGATATTTCGTCAAAATTATCATATAAAACACTTTTTTAGTGTTTATGAAATTTTATATGAAAGTGTAAATATGATTCAATGAAACCTTCAAAATATTATTCTTACTCAATCTTATGGTCAAGGTTTGAAGATAATAACTTAAGAATTCACTATGTTATAAGCATTTGAAAACATTGAATTTATGATTATTCGTCAAAATTACTATGTAAAAAATTTTTTTAGTGTACATGAAATTTTTTATGAAATTGTAAATATAATTCAATGAAACCTTCAAAATATTACTCTTTCCCAATCTTATGGTCAAGGTTTGAAGATAATAACTTAATTATTCAGTATTTTACTAGCATTTGAAAACATTGAATTTATGATATTTTGTTATAATTATCACATAAAACACTTTTTTAGTATTTATTAAATTTTATTTGAAATTTAAATATAATTTAATGGAACCTTAAAAAAATTATTCTTTCTCAATCTGATGGTCAAGGATTGAAGATAATAACTTAATTATTCAGTATTTTACTAGCATTTGAATACATTGAATTTATGATATTTTGTTATAATTATCATATAAAACACTTTTTTAGTGTTTATGAAATTTTATATGAAAGTGTAAATATGATTCAATTAAACCTTCAAAATATTATTCTTACTCAATCTTATGGTCAAGGTTTGAAGATAATAACTTAATTATTCAGTATGTTATAAGCATTTGAAAACATTAAATTTATGATATTTTGTCAAAATTATCATATAAAACACTTTTTTAGTGTTTATGAAATATCATATTAATTTGTAAATATAATTTAATGAAACCTTAAAAATATTACTCTTTCCCAAACTTATGGTCAAGGTTTGAAGATAATAACTTAATTATTCAGTATTTTACTAGCATTTGAAAACATTGAATTTATGATATTTTGTTATAATTATCATATAAAACACTTTTTTAGTGTTTATGAAATTTTATATGAAAGTGTAAATATGATTCAATGAAACCTTCAAAATATTACTCTTTCCCAATCTTATGGTCAAGGTTTGAAGCTAATAACTTAATTATTCAGTATGTTATAAGCATTTGAAAACATTAAATTTATGATATTTCGTCAAAATTATCATATAAAACACTTTTTTAGTGTTTATGAAATATCATATTAATTTGTAAATATAATTTAATGAAACCTTAAAAATATTACTCTTTCCCAAACTTATGGTCAAGGTTTGAAGATAATAACTTAATTATTCAGTATTTTACTTGCATTTGAAAACATTGAATTTATGATATTTTGTTATAATTATCATATAAAACACTTTTTTAGTGTTTATGAAATTTTATATGAAAGTGTAAATATGATTCAATGAAACCTTCAAAATATTATTCTTACTCAATCCTATGGTCAAGGATTGAAGATAATAACTTAATTATTCAGTATTTTACTAGCATTTGAAAACATTGAATTTATGATATTTTGTTATAATTATCATATAAAACACTTTTTTAGTGTTTATGAAATTTTATATGAAAGTGTAAATATGATTCAATGAAACCTTCAAAATATTATTCTTACTCAATCTTATGGTCAAGGTTTGAAGATAATAACTTAAGAATTCACTATGTTATAAGCATTTGAAAACATTGAATTTATGATTATTCGTCAAAATTACTATGTAAAAAATTTTTTTTGTGTACATGAAATTTTTTATGAAATTGTAAATATAATTCAATGAAACCTTCAAAATATTACTCTTTCCCAATCTTATGGTCAAGGTTTGAAGATAATAACTTAATTATTCAGTATTTTACTAGCATTTGAAAACATTGAATTTATGATATTTTGTTATAATTATCATATAAAACACTTTTTTAGTGTTTATGAAATATCATATGAATTTGTTAATATAATTTAATGGAACCTTAAAAAAATTATTCTTTCTCAATCTGATGGTCAAGGATTGAAGATAATAACTTAATTATTCAGTATTTTACTAGCATTTGAAAACATTGAATTTATGATATTTTGTTATAATTATCATATAAAACACTTTTTTAGTGTTTATGAAATTTTATATGAAAGTGTAAATATGATTCAATGAAACCTTCAAAATATTATTCTTACTCAATCTTATGGTCAAGGTTTGAAGATAATAACTTAAGAATTCACTATGTTATAAGCATTTGAAAACATTGAATTTATGATTATTCGTCAAAATTACTATGTAAAAAATTTTTTTTGTGTACATGAAATTTTTTATGAAATTGTAAATATAATTCAATGAAACCTTCAAAATATTACTCTTTCCCAATCTTATGGTCAAGGTTTGAAGATAATAACTTAATTATTCAGTATTTTACTAGCATTTGAAAACATTGAATTTATGATATTTTGTTATAATTATCATATAAAACACTTTTTTAGTGTTTATGAAATATCATATGAATTTGTTAATATAATTTAATGGAACCTTAAAAAAATTATTCTTTCTCAATCTGATGGTCAAGGATTGAAGATAATAACTTAATTATTCAGTATTTTACTAGCATTTGAATACATTGAATTTATGATATTTTGTTATAATTATCATATAAAACACTTTTTTAGTGTTTATGAAATTTTATATGAAAGTGTAAATATGATTCAATGAAACCTTCAAAATATTATTCTTACTCAATCCTATGGTCAAGGTTTGAAGATAATAACTTAATTATTCAGTATTTTACTAACATTTGAAAACATTGAATTTATGATATTTTGTTATAATTATCATATAAAACACTTTTTTAGTGTTTATGAAATTTTATATAAAAGTGTAAATATGATTCAATGAAACCTTCAAAATATTATTCTTACTCAATCTTATGGTCAAGGTTTGAAGATAATAACTTAAGAATTCACTATGTTATAAGCATTTGAAAACATTGAATTTATGATTATTCGTCAAAATTACTATGTAAAAAATTTTTTTAGTGTACATGAAATTTTTTATGAAATTGTAAATATAATTCAATGAAACCTTCAAAATATTACTCTTTCCCAATCTTATGGTCAAGGTTTGAAGATAATAACTTAATTATTCAGTATTTTACTAGCATTTGAAAACATTGAATTTATGATATTTTGTTATAATTATCACATAAAACACTTTTTTAGTATTTATTAAATTTTATTTGAAATTGTAAATATAATTTAATGGAACCTTAAAAAAATTATTCTTTCTCAATCTGATGGTCAAGCATTGAAGATAATAACTTAATTATTCAGTATTTTACTAGCATTTGAATACATTGAATTTATGATATTTTGTTATAATTATCATATAAAACACTTTTTTAGTGTTTATGAAATTTTTTATGAAATTGTAAATATAATTCAATGAAACCTTCAAAATATTACTCTTTCCCAATCTTATGGTCAAGGTTTGAAGATAATAACTTAATTATTCAGTATTTTACTAGCATTTGAAAACATTGAATTTATGATATTTTGTTATAATTATCAAATAAAACACTTTTTTAGTGTTTATGAAATATCATATGAATTTGTTAATATAATTTAATGGAACCTTAAAAAAATTATTCTTTCTCAATCTGATGGTCAAGGATTGAAGATAATAACTTAATTATTCAGTATTTTACTAGCATTTGAAAACATTGAATTTATGATATTTTGTTATAATTATCATATAAAACACTTTTTTAGTGTTTATGAAATTTTATATGAAAGTGTAAATATGATTCAATGAAACCTTCAAAATATTATTCTTACTCAATCTTATGGTCAAGGTTTGAAGATAATAACTTAAGAATTCACTATGTTATAAGCATTTGAAAACATTGAATTTATGATTATTCGTCAAAATTACTATGTAAAAAATTTTTTTTGTGTACATGAAATTTTTTATGAAATTGTAAATATAATTCAATGAAACCTTCAAAATATTACTCTTTCCCAATCTTATGGTCAAGGTTTGAAGATAATAACTTAATTATTCAGTATTTTACTAGCATTTGAAAACATTGAATTTATGATATTTTGTTATAATTATCATATAAAACACTTTTTTAGTGTTTATGAAATATCATATGAATTTGTTAATATAATTGAATGGAACCTTAAAAAAATTATTCTTTCTCAATCTGATGGTCAAGGATTGAAGATAATAACTTAATTATTCAGTATTTTACTAGCATTTGAATACATTGAATTTATGATATTTTGTTATAATTATCATATAAAACACTTTTTTAGTGTTTATGAAATTTTATATGAAAGTGTAAATATGATTCAATGAAACCTTCAAAATATTATTCTTACTCAATCCTATGGTCAAGGTTTGAAGATAATAACTTAATTATTCAGTATTTTACTAACATTTGAAAACATTGAATTTATGATATTTTGTTATAATTATCATATAAAACACTTTTTTAGTGTTTATGAAATTTTATATAAAAGTGTAAATATGATTCAATGAAACCTTCAAAATATTATTCTTACTCAATCTTATGGTCAAGGTTTGAAGATAATAACTTAAGAATTCACTATGTTATAAGCATTTGAAAACATTGAATTTATGATTATTCGTCAAAATTACTATGTAAAAAATTTTTTTAGTGTACATGAAATTTTTTATGAAATTGTAAATATAATTCAATGAAACCTTCAAAATATTACTCTTTCCCAATCTTATGGTCAAGGTTTGAAGATAATAACTTAATTATTCAGTATTTTACTAGCATTTGAAAACATTGAATTTATGATATTTTGTTATAATTATCACATAAAACACTTTTTTAGTATTTATTAAATTTTATTTGAAATTGTAAATATAATTTAATGGAACCTTAAAAAAATTATTCTTTCTCAATCTGATGGTCAAGCATTGAAGATAATAACTTAATTATTCAGTATTTTACTAGCATTTGAATACATTGAATTTATGATATTTTGTTATAATTATCATATAAAACACTTTTTTAGTGTTTATGAAATTTTATATGAAAGTGTAAATATGATTCAATGAAACCTTCAAAATATTACACTTTCCCAATCTTATGGTCAAGGTTTGAAGCTAATAACTTAATTATTCAGTATGTTATAAGCATTTGAAAACATTAAATTTATGATATTTCGTCAAAATTATCATATAAAACACTTTTTTAGTGTTTATGAAATATCATATTAATTTGTAAATATAATTTAATGAAACCTTAAAAATATTATTCTTTCTCAATCTGATGGTCAAGGATTGAAGATAATAACTTAATTATTCAGTATTTTACTAGCATTTGAATACATTGAATTTATGATATTTTGTTATAATTATCATATAAAACACTTTTTTAGTGTTTATGAAATTTTATATGAAAGTGTAAATATGATTCAATGAAACCTTCAAAATATTATTCTTACTCAATCCTATGGTCAAGGTTTGAAGATAATAACTTAATTATTCAGTATTTTACTAACATTTGAAAACATTGAATTTATGATATTTTGTTATAATTATCATATAAAACACTTTTTTAGTGTTTATGAAATTTTATATGAAAGTGTAAATATGATTCAATGAAACCTTCAAAATATTACTCTTTCCCAATCTTATGGTCAAGGTTTGAAGCTAATAACTTAATTATTCAGTATGTTATAAGCATTTGAAAACATTAAATTTATGATATTTCGTCAAAATTATCATATAAAACACTTTTTTAGTGTTTATGAAATATCATATTAATTTGTAAATATAATTTAATGAAACCTTAAAAATATTACTCTTTCCCAAACTTATGGTCAAGGTTTGAAGATAATAACTTAATTATTCAGTATTTTACTAGCATTTGAAAACATTGAATTTATGATATTTTGTTATAATTATCATATAAAACACTTTTTTAGTGTTTATGAAATTTTATATGAAAGTGTAAATATGATTCAATGAAACCTTCAAAATATTATTCTTACTCAATCCTATGGTCAAGGTTTGAAGATAATAACTTAAGAATTCACTATGCTATAAGCATTTGAAAACATTGAATTTATAATATTTCGTCAAAATTACTATGTAAAATACTTTTTTAGTGTTTATGAAATTTAATATGAAATTGTAAATATAATTTAATGGAACCTTAAAAAAATTATTCTTTCTCAATCTGATGGTCAAGGATTGAAGATAATAACTTAATTATTCAGTATTTTACTAGCATTTGAAAACATTGAATTTATGATATTTTGTTATAATTATCATATAAAACACTTTTTTAGTGTTTATGAAATTTTATATGAAAGTGTAAATATGATTCAATGAAACCTTCAAAATATTATTCTTACTCAATCTTATGGTCAAGGTTTGAAGATAATAACTTAAGAATTCACTATGTTATAAGCATTTGAAAACATTGAATTTATGATTATTCGTCAAAATTACTATGTAAAAAATTTTTTTTGTGTACATGAAATTTTTTATGAAATTGTAAATATAATTCAATGAAACCTTCAAAATATTACTCTTTCCCAATCTTATGGTCAAGGTTTGAAGATAATAACTTAATTATTCAGTATTTTACTAGCATTTGAAAACATTGAATTTATGATATTTTGTTATAATTATCATATAAAACACTTTTTTAGTGTTTATGAAATATCATATGAATTTGTTAATATAATTTAATGGAACCTTAAAAAAATTATTCTTTCTCAATCTGATGGTCAAGGATTGAAGATAATAACTTAATTATTCAGTATTTTACTAGCATTTGAATACATTGAATTTATGATATTTTGTTATAATTATCATATAAAACACTTTTTTAGTGTTTATGAAATTTTATATGAAAGTGTAAATATGATTCAATGAAACCTTCAAAATATTATTCTTACTCAATCCTATGGTCAAGGTTTGAAGATAATAACTTAAGAATTCACTATGTTATAAGCATTTGAAAACATTGAATTTATAATATTTCGTCAAAATTACTATGTAAAATACTTTTTTAGTGTTTATGAAATTTAATATGAAATTGTAAATATAATTTAATGGAACCTTAAAAAAATTATTCTTTCTCAATCTGATGGTCAAGGATTGAAGATAATAACTTAATTATTCAGTATTTTACTAGCATTTGAAAAAAATGAATTTATGATATTTCATCAATATTACTATGTAAAACACTTTTTTAGTGTTTATGAAATATCATATTAATTTGTAAATATAATTTAATGAAACCTTCAAAATATTACTCTTTCTCAATCTTATGGACAAGGATTGGAGATAATAACTTAAGAATTCACTATGTTATAAGCATTTGAAAACATTGAATTTATGATTATTCGTCAAAATTACTATGTAAAAAATTTTTTTAGTGTACATGAAATTTTTTATGAAATTGTAAATATAATTCAATGAAACCTTCAAAATATTACTCTTTCCCAATCTTATGGTCAAGGTTTGAAGATAATAACTTAAGAATTCAGTATTTTACTAGCATTTGAAAACATTGAATTTATAATATTTCGTCAAAATTACTATGTAAAATACTTTTTTAGTGTTTATGAAATTTAATATGAAATTGTAAATATAATTTAATGGAACCTTAAAAAAATTATTCTTTCTCAATCTGATGGTCAAGGATTGAAGATAATAACTTAATTATTCAGTATTTTACTAGCATTTGAAAACATTGAATTTATGATATTTTGTTAAAATTACTATGTAAAACAGTTTTTTAGTGTTTATGAAATTTTATATAAAGTGGTATATATAATTTTTAGAAACCTTAATAATAGTTCTTTTTCTTAATCTATCGGTCAAGGTATGAAGAGATTAGTTTAATATATTAGTGTTTTATAATCTCTTATAGATATGAATTATTAATGTTCGTCAAAAGTGCGATATAAAAGATTGTATTTTAGTGTTTTTTAAGTCTGATATTATACATTAACAAATTGAGATGAAATCTATTGTGAGAAGATAATTGTTCCGTTGACACTTAAAATTGTACTTATGGGAAATAAAGTTATTTATTTAGATTTTATTCATCCCTGATGTTGATAAGCTAATCATGATTAAATTATTTGTGATCATTTTTAATGAAAATGTCCGAGACGATGGTCAATGAAAAATATGTTTGTCTATTTGCCGGTGTTGTTTTTTAAACCTTTAAAGTTTACGAAATAAAACGTATACTGATGATTTTGCATCCTACAAAGTAATAACCGTTTCCTAGTTGGCGGGTATATTAAAACAAATTACAGTTCATGGACAACTTAAACTTAAATATCAATGTGTAGTCTTTTTCAAATAGGATTATTTTATAGCCTGATTTCTGATCTAGCAACTGAAATAAACAATTCAGTAAACAATATTGTTTCGCAATTTACAGAAATTTCTATTTTAATTAAATAAATGAAATCTGTGTTAATTTATCGCATTATCTGCAAGTGAGTGTATTTATTTTATATGATGTATATACGAAATGACAACCTATGACTCGTAGACGGCTAGTGAATAGTGAATATACTTAAATACACTGGTTGTTAATCAGTGAAATCTGAACGAGAAAAATAAAATAATAAGCTCATATCAGAGCAATAGAATCATATTCGCGGTAGGTATACGTTGAAAACATTTAATTAGGAATGAGATACGGTTACATTTTCTTACCGAAACGACAACTATTCAAAATATATTAATAATCCGTTGTCAAATGGCAGTCGACTGTTTATCATTATTGCACACGGTTACATTAATGAACTTGAAAAATGGAAACTAGACAACACACTGACATGTACAAAAAGATTTCTTAAAATTAACTTATTATTAGCTACTGATTAAATCCCAACGCGACGACGAGAACACTTTGTATGATGTTGATATTGGACAATTCACAGCTGCAATTCTGAGGCATAGATGACATCAGTCGTGATAATGACAGGACACATGCCAACCATCGCCGGTCCCACTATAGACAGCATATCCAATATAGTAGGTAAATAGTGTATCGGTGCCGGATCATTCCTGAAAAAACACGCAGACAACAGTTGTTCTTTCGACATTAATTTTTCCTAATGCGATCGGCATTCTTATAGGACATTTAACTTACTCTGGTGAATAATAAAATTTGATTTTCGTAACCATAAATGTTTGGCCATCTACCCGATACGAGTACCAAACTACTAACCATCAACATATTCCATGTGTAATTCTCAATATGAAATTACTTTTAAGTTTGTCTGTTTTTTAAACGTTCTAGTCGTGGTAATCGCACCACTCTGACAAACTTATCACCACTAATCGACGGCGACACATGCGACTGATCATCGGGCAGTTCGGCCCCCGAGATAACAACCAGACTTTTCAGCTAGAAATTCTCATGAAAGAAACCCATAAACCGTGGCAGAACGATAAAGCAGATCTACCAACATTGAAATATAAAATTTTCTAATTTCTTTCACAAACTTATGTATTTTCTAATTCAAATATTATCGTATAATCGTACGTTTAAAAATATTTCGTTTATGAGCTGTTTTCCGGGAAATCGTGGGAGATAGGACGAAAGTCGCCAGACATGACATAGAATTGATCCCCCTAACTAGCTACATGAGTTGCATGCATTTGATTTTTCGAAAAACTGTTATTGGGGATTTTTAAACCGTCGTACTTGGGTCTTAATTGGACTCCCGCGCACAATTGCAGCTGCAACAGTGTGCATGTCCTGATTCTGTAAATGATGGACATATTTAATGACAGATAATAGAATGATTAATTTCTAAAAGTCACAATTCCACACGAAGGTTAACATTTATTAAAAAATTAATTACTAATAAATTTAATCCTAACCCAATTTTAAAGAATAATTTTTATTTTAACACTATCTAACGATGAGTTTAGTCATAAATATTAAAATTATGTGATATTTCTGTACTTAAAAATTATATCAATAAAAAATATTCGATAAATCCCAAAAGGATCATAATACCAACATATAATGATATAATAGAAAACATTAAAGCTACTCACAACAATAAAAACCTGAATGTCCAAAAATAATATATTTTTGAGGCCATTGGTAATTCTGTGTAATGACTAACCATTGATGCAACTAGGTCTAAAATATTAGCAGCTGCACAAATAAATACCTAATTAATGTATTTACTTTCACGGTTTCCAAAAAACTAGGAGGATTGTTTTGGTTATTTTAATTTTCAATAGTGATAACTGTACGAGTAGGACTAGATACTGTTTTTGGTATATTAAAAATACTGAATATATATTTTTTGTACATTTTTAATCATCAATTTTATATTTATACAATTTACTTTGAATAATTCTACATGTCACATTGTATTGCTTAAATTATTATTGATTCTTAAATAATCATAAACATTTGTGGGGAATAAAATACATTTTGAGGGCGCGATGCCTCCCTAAGACTCCTCCTAGTTGTGTAAATGTGTGTAACAAATTATTCGTGATTATATTTTATATTTCTAATAAGTATTGACAAAAGATGTGTGGATTGTTCAACAACACTTATTTGTAATATTTTTTGTTAAAATGCAGTTTTAAAAAAATACATAATTATTAAAATCAGTTGTAAATCATATTAAAATATATATATATATTTTATAATTTACATATGTTTGTCATTAAATACAAGAAAAAAAAACATTCAAGTATACATTAAAGAGTCAAATTATATTTGTCAAGATATATGAATTGAAAAATACATTGTTGAGTAGAAGAGATATAACATGTTTTACTAAATATGAATGCCTTCCTAAAATGTATCAATTTAATGCAAATATACAGTACTTATTATAGTACTCATAGTTAATGATGAAACACAATACGAAATTAAGAAAAATTACGCTTTTGAAAAGGTATTTAAGGTATTGTAATTTGTACACGTAATAAGTAATGTAGTTGTTTTATTTACATCGAATATTACATGATTTTGACGTTTGCCAATTTATTTCTCACAAATTGTACCAAGTCGTAATTTTTGTTGCTATTGGTAATAAAAAATTAGAAGGTTCGGCATTATTATATCGTTTAAGGCAATGTTAAACTTTGAAAACTGAAAAATATAATTATTTACTTCGAAACCAGATTCATTAAAGAAACTGTCTTAAGCAATGTTGAATATGCAGACATGAGGTACGTAAATAAAATAAATATTTAAAAATGTCATATATATTGCATAACATAACTATTCTAAAACTTTGCATACTACTACTCGTTATTTTAACACATGATATAAAATGTGTTGTTATTATGATATTCATTTATAGATTTTGAGAATCAACTTGAAATACAAACTTTGTTAATATTGGTCGTATCGTCTCAAAATCCTCCGAGGTTAAACGCAGTGACTTCTTGAGATCAAATATCTGTACTCAATAATGTTGAATTTAAATTTTAAGAATGATGAATTGGTAAAACAAAATTACCCGTCAATTTTTTTATTGAAAACTTCACGTTTGAAGCACCCAATTATAGTTTATATACTCTAAAATTATGAGTTAAAAATGTTTTGAAAATTGGAAAATCATATAGTCACGCAAATGCATCAATCGTTGAGTATTTAATCTGGATGGGGACAATATTAAAGGATTAAGTAATAGGGACGGATTTTTGGAAAACGAAATGTTAAAAATTAAAAAAATTGATTATTGGGACAAAACATCGTAAAAAAATATCAAAATTTTGACAGTTAAGTAATTATACACGAGTAGACAGTTTTTAAATACACAATGATTTGAGAGAAAAACAGGAAATCCAGAAAATATTAGTATATGAATTTTTGGAATTTGTCAAAATTCAAACAATATAATTGTTAGAAACGGTAAAAATAGTACGTTTTGCAAATCAAATCTAATAGTCAAGGTTTAAATATATTATTCTAACTCAATCTTATGGTCAAGGTATGAAGATAATAACTTAAGAATTCGGTATGTTATAAGCATTTGAAAACATTAAATTTATGATATTTCGTCAAAATTATCATATAAAACACTTTTTTAGTGTTTATGAAATATCATATTAATTTGTAAATTTAATTTAATGAAACCTTAAAAATATTACTCTTTCCCAAACTTATGGTCAAGGTTTGAAGATAATAACTTAATTATTCAGTATTTTACTAGCATTTGAAAACATTGAATTTATGATATTTTGTTATAATTATCATATAAAACACTTTTTTAGTATTTATGAAATTTTATTTGAAATTGTAAATATAATTTAATGGAATCTTCAAAATATTATTCTTACTCAATCCTATGGTCATGGTTTGAAGATAATAACTTAAGAATTCACTATGTTATAAGCATTTGAAAACATTGAATTTATGATATTTTGTTATAATTATCATATAAAACACTTTTTTAGTGTTTATGAAATTTTATATGAAAGTGTAAATATGATTCAATGAAACCTTCAAAATATTATTCTTACTCAATCTTATGGCCAAGGTTTGAAGATAATTACTTAAGAATTCACTATGTTATAAGCATTTGAAAACATTGAATTTATAATATTTCATCAAAATTACTATTTATAGCAGTTATTTAGTGTTTATGAAATTGTAAATATAATAAGTAGATACTGTAAAAAAATTACATATTCTCAATCTAATGGTCAAGGGTTGAAGATAATAACTTAAGAATTCACTATGTTATAAGCATTTGAAAACATTGAATTTATAATATTTCATCAAAATTACTATGTAAAATACTTTTTTAGTGTTTATGAAATTTAATATGAAATTGTAAATATAATTTAATGGAACCTTAAAAAAATTATTCTTTCTCAATCTGATGGTCAAGGATTGAAGATAATAACTTAATTATTCAGTATTTTACTAGCATTTGAAAACATTGAATTTATGATATTTTGTTATAATTATCATATAAAACACTTTTTTAGTGTTTATGAAATTTTATATGAAAGTGTAAATATGATTCAATGAAACCTTCAAAATATTATTCTTACTCAATCTTATAGTCAAGGTTTGAAGATAATAACTTAATTATTCAGTATTTTACTAGCATTTGAAAACATTGAATTTATGATATTTTGTTATAATAATCATATAAAACACTTTTTTAGTATTTATGAAATTTTATTTGAAATTGTAAATATAATTTAATGGAATCTTAAAAAAATTATTCTTTCTCAATCTGATGGTCAAGGATTGAAGATAATAACTTAATTATTCAGTATTTTACTAGCATTTGAATACATTGAATTTATGATATTTTGTTATAATTATCATATAAAACACTTTTTTAGTGTTTATGAAATTTTATATGAAAGTTTAAATATGATTCAATGAAACCTTCAAAATATTATTCTTACTCAATCTTATGGTCAAGGTTTGAAGATAATAACTTAAGAATTCACTATGTTATAAGCATTTGAAAACATTGAATTTATAATATTTCGTCAAAATTACTATGTAAAATACTTTTTTAGTGTTTATGAAATTTAATATGAAATTGTAAATATAATTTAATGAAACCTTAAAAATATTACTCTTTCCCAAACTTATGGTCAAGGTTTGAAGATAATAACTTAATTATTCAGTATTTTACTAGCATTTGAAAACATTGAATTTATGATATTTTGTTATAATTATCATATAAAACACTTTTTTAGTGTTTATGAAATTTTATATGAAAGTGTAAATATGATTCAATGAAACCTTCAAAATATTATTCTTACTCAATCTTATGGTCAAGGTTTGAAGATAATAACATAAGAATTCACTATGTTATAAGCATTTGAAAACATTGAATTTATAATATTTCGTCAAAATTACTATTTATAGCAGTTATTTAGTGTTTATGAAATTGTAAATATAATAAGTAGATACTGTAAAAAAATTACATATTCTCAATCTAATGGTCAAGGGTTGAAGATAATAACTTAAGAATTCACTATGTTATAAGCATTTGAAAACATTGAATTTATAATATTTCATCAAAATTACTATGTAAAATACTTTTTTAGTGTTTATGAAATTTAATATGAAATTGTAAATATAATTTAATGGAACCTTAAAAAAATTATTCTTTCTCAATCTGATGGTCAAGGATTGAAGATAATAACTTAATTATTCAGTATTTTACTAGCATTTGAAAACATTGAATTTATGATATTTTGTTATAATTATCATATAAAACACTTTTTTAGTGTTTATGAAATTTTATATGAAAGTGTAAATATGATTCAATGAAACCTTCAAAATATTATTCTTACTCAATCTTATGGTCAAGGTTTGAAGATAATAACTTAATTATTCAGTATTTTACTAGCATTTGAAAACATTGAATTTATGATATTTTGTTATAATTATCATATAAAACACTTTTTTAGTATTTATGAAATTTTATTTGAAATTGTAAATATGATTCAATGAAACCTTCAAAATATTATTCTTACTCAATCTTATGGTCAAGGTTTGAAGATAATAACTTAAGAATTCACTATGTTATAAGCATTTGAAAACATTGAATTTATAATATTTCGTCAAAATTACTATGTAAAATACTTTTTTAGTGTTTATGAAATTTAATATGAAATTGTAAATATAATTTAATGGAACCTTAAAAAAATTATTCTTTCTCAATCTGATGGTCAAGGATTGAAGATAATAACTTAATTATTCAGTATTTTACTAGCATTTGAAAACATTGAATTTATGATATTTTGTTATAATTATCATATAAAACACTTTTTTAGTGTTTATGAAATTTTATATGAAAGTTTAAATATGATTCAATGAAACCTTCAAAATATTATTCTTACTCAATCTTATGGTCAAGGTTTGAAGATAATAACTTAAGAATTCACTATGTTATAAGCATTTGAAAACATTGAATTTATAATATTTCGTCAAAATTACTATGTAAAATACTTTTTTAGTGTTTATGAAATTTTATATGAAAGTGTAAATATGATTCAATGAAACCTTCAAAATATTATTCTTACTCAATCTTATGGCCAAGGTTTGAAGATAATAACTTAAGAATTCACTATGTTATAAGCATTTGAAAACATTGAATTTATAATATTTCGTCAAAATTACTATTTATAGCAGTTATTTAGTGTTTATGAAATTGTAAATATAATAAGTAAATACTGTAAAAAAATTACATATTCTCAATCTAATGGTCAAGGGTTGAAGATAATAACTTAAGAATTCACTATGTTATAAGCATTTGAAAACATTGAATTTATAATATTTCATCAAAATTACTATGTAAAATACTTTTTTAGTGTTTATGAAATTTAATATGAAATTGTAAATATAATTTAATGGAACCTTAAAAAAATTATTCTTTCTCAATCTGATGGTCAAGGATTGAAGATAATAACTTAATTATTCAGTATTTTACTAGCATTTGAAAACATTGAATTTATGATATTTTGTTATAATTATCATATAAAACACTTTTTTAGTGTTTATGAAATTTTATATGAAAGTGTAAATATGATTCAATGAAACCTTCAAAATATTATTCTTACTCAATCCTATGGTCAAGGTTTGAAGATAATAACTTAAGAATTCACTATGTTATAAGCATTTGAAAACATTGAATTTATGATATTTTGTTATAATTATCATATAAAACACTTTTTTAGTGTTTATGAAATTTTATATGAAAGTGTAAATATGATTCAATGAAACCTTCAAAATATTATTCTTACTCAATCTTATGGCCAAGGTTTGAAGATAATAACTTAAGAATTCACTATGTTATAAGCATTTGAAAACATTGAATTTATAATATTTCGTCAAAATTACTATTTATAGCAGTTATTTAGTGTTTATGAAATTGTAAATATAATAAGTAGATACTGTAAAAAAATTACATATTCTCAATCTAATGGTCAAGGGTTGAAGATAATAACTTAAGAATTCACTATGTTATAAGCATTTGAAAACATTGAATTTATAATATTTCATCAAAATTACTATGTAAAATACTTTTTTAGTGTTTATGAAATTTAATATGAAATTGTAAATATAATTTAATGGAACCTTAAAAAAATTATTCTTTCTCAATCTGATGGTCAAGGATTGAAGATAATAACTTAATTATTCAGTATTTTACTAGCATTTGAAAACATTGAATTTATGATATTTTGTTATAATTATCATATAAAACACTTTTTTAGTGTTTATGAAATTTTATATGAAAGTGTAAATATGATTCAATGAAACCTTCAAAATATTATTCTTACTCAATCTTATGGTCAAGGTTTGAAGATAATAACTTAAGAATTCACTATGTTATAAGCATTTGAAAACATTGAATTTATGATTATTCGTCAAAATTACTATGTAAAATACTTTTTTAGTGTTTATGAAATTTAATATGAAATTGTAAATATAATTTAATGGAACCTTAAAAAAATTATTCTTTCTCAATCTGATGGTCAAGGATTGAAGATAATAACTTAATTATTCAGTATTTTACTAGCATTTGAAAACATTGAATTTATGATATTTTGTTATAATTATCATATAAAACACTTTTTTAGTGTTTATGAAATATCATATGAATTTGTTAATATAATTTAATGGAACCTTAAAAAAATTATTCTTTCTCAATCTGATGGTCAAGGATTGAAGATAATAACTTAATTATTCAGTATTTTACTAGCATTTGAATACATTGAATTTATGATATTTTGTTATAATTATCATATAAAACACTTTTTTAGTGTTTATGAAATTTTATATGAAAGTGTAAATATGATTCAATGAAACCTTCAAAATATTATTCTTACTCAATCTTATGGTCAAGGTTTGAAGATAATAACTTAAGAATTCACTATGTTATAAGCATTTGAAAACATTGAATTTATGATTATTCGTCAAAATTACTATGTAAAAAATTTTTTTAGTGTACATGAAATTTTTTATGAAATTGTAAATATAATTCAATGAAACCTTCAAAATATTACTCTTTCCCAATCTTATGGTCATGGTTTGAAGATAATAACTTAATTATTCAGTATTTTACTAGCATTTGAAAACATTGAATTTATGATATTTTGTTATAATTATCACATAAAACACTTTTTTAGTATTTATTAAATTTTATTTGAAATTGTAAATATAATTTAATGGAACCTTAAAAAAATTATTCTTTCTCAATCTGATGGTCAAGCATTGAAGATAATAACTTAATTATTCAGTATTTTACTAGCATTTGAATACATTGAATTTATGATATTTTGTTATAATTATCATATAAAACACTTTTTTAGTGTTTATGAAATTTTATATGAAAGTGTAAATATGATTCAATGAAACCTTCAAAATATTACTCTTTCCCAATCTTATGGTCAAGGTTTGAAGCTAATAACTTAATTATTCAGTATGTTATAAGCATTTGAAAACATTAAATTTATGATATTTCGTCAAAATTATCATATAAAACACTTTTTTAGTGTTTATGAAATATCATATTAATTTGTAAATATAATTTAATGAAACCATAAAAATATTATTCTTTCTCAATCTGATGGTCAAGGATTGAAGATAATAACTTAATTATTCAGTATTTTACTAGCATTTGAATACATTGAATTTACGATATTTTGTTATAATTATCATATAAAACACTTTTTTAGTGTTTATGAAATTTTATATGAAAGTGTAAATATGATTCAATGAAACCTTCAAAATATTATTCTTACTCAATCCTATGGTCAAGGTTTGAAGATAATAACTTAATTATTCAGTATTTTACTAACATTTGAAAACATTGAATTTATGATATTTTGTTATAATTATCATATAAAACACTTTTTTAGTGTTTATGAAATTTTATATGAAAGTGTAAATATGATTCAATGAAACCTTCAAAATATTACTCTTTCCCAATCTTATGGTCAAGGTTTGAAGCTAATAACTTAATTATTCAGTATGTTATAAGCATTTGAAAACATTAAATTTATGATATTTCGTCAAAATTATCATATAAAACACTTTTTTAGTGTTTATGAAATATCAT
This sequence comes from Rhopalosiphum nymphaeae, assembly GCA_036289425.1. Lineage (NCBI taxonomy): Eukaryota > Metazoa > Arthropoda > Insecta > Hemiptera > Aphididae > Rhopalosiphum > Rhopalosiphum nymphaeae. Next base: position 6,667,516 of record JAZAQC010000007.1, on the reverse strand, counting down.
ATTAATTTGTAAATATAATTTAATGAAACCTTAAAAATATTACTCTTTCCCAAACTTATGGTCAAGGTTTGAAGATAATAACTTAATTATTCAGTATTTTACTAGCATTTGAAAACATTGAATTTATGATATTTTGTTAAAATTATCATAGAAAACACTTTTTTAGTGTTTATGAAATTTTATATGAAAGTGTAAATATGATTCAATGAAACCTTCAAAATATTATTCTTACTCAATCCTATGGTCAAGGTTTGAAGATAATAACTTAAGAATTCACTATGCTATAAGCATTTGAAAACATTGAATTTATAATATTTCGTCAAAATTACTATGTAAAATACTTTTTTAGTGTTTATGAAATTTAATATGAAATTGTAAATATAATTTAATGGAACCTTAAAAAAATTATTCTTTCTCAATCTGATGGTCAAGGATTGAAGATAATAACTTAATTATTCAGTATTTTACTAGCATTTGAAAACATTGAATTTATGATATTTTGTTATAATTATCATATAAAACACTTTTTTAGTGTTTATGAAATTTTATATGAAAGTGTAAATATGATTCAATGAAACCTTCAAAATATTATTCTTACTCAATCTTATGGTCAAGGTTTGAAGATAATAACTTAAGAATTCACTATGTTATAAGCATTTGAAAACATTGAATTTATGATTATTCGTCAAAATTACTATGTAAAAAATTTTTTTTGTGTACATGAAATTTTTTATGAAATTGTAAATATAATTCAATGAAACCTTCAAAATATTACTCTTTCCCAATCTTATGGTCAAGGTTTGAAGATAATAACTTAATTATTCAGTATTTTACTAGCATTTGAAAACATTGAATTTATGATATTTTGTTATAATTATCATATAAAACACTTTTTTAGTGTTTATGAAATATCATATGAATTTGTTAATATAATTTAATGGAACCTTAAAAAAATTATTCTTTCTCAATCTGATGGTCAAGGATTGAAGATAATAACTTAATTATTCAGTATTTTACTAGCATTTGAAAACATTGAATTTATGATATTTTGTTATAATTATCATATAAAACACTTTTTTAGTGTTTATGAAATTTTATATGAAAGTGTAAATATGATTCAATGAAACCTTCAAAATATTATTCTTACTCAATCTTATGGTCAAGGTTTGAAGATAATAACTTAAGAATTCACTATGTTATAAGCATTTGAAAACATTGAATTTATGATTATTCGTCAAAATTACTATGTAAAAAATTTTTTTTGTGTACATGAAATTTTTTATGAAATTGTAAATATAATTCAATGAAACCTTCAAAATATTACTCTTTCCCAATCTTATGGTCAAGGTTTGAAGATAATAACTTAATTATTCACTATGTTATAAGCATTTGAAAACATTGAATTTATGATTATTCGTCAAAATTACTATGTAAAAAATTTTTTTAGTGTACATGAAATTTTTTATGAAATTGTAAATATAATTCAATGAAACCTTCAAAATATTACTCTTTCCCAATCTTATGGTCAAGGTTTGAAGATAATAACTTAATTATTCAGTATTTTACTAGCATTTGAAAACATTTAATTTATGATATTTTGTTATAATTATCACATAAAACACTTTTTTAGTATTTATTAAATTTTTTTTGAAATTGTAAATATAATTTAATGGAACCTTAAAAAAATTATTCTTTCTCAATCTGATGGTCAAGCATTGAAGATAATAACTTAATTATTCAGTATTTTACTAGCATTTGAATACATTGAATTTATGATATTTTGTTATAATTATCATATAAAACACTTTTTTAGTGTTTATGAAATTTTATATGAAAGTGTAAATATGATTCAATGAAACCTTCAAAATATTACTCTTTCCCAATCTTATGGTCAAGGTTTGAAGCTAATAACTTAATTATTCAGTATGTTATAAGCATTTGAAAACATTAAATTTATGATATTTCGTCAAAATTATCATATAAAACACCTTTTTAGTGTTTATGAAATATCATATTAATTTGTAAATATAATTTAATGAAACCTTAAAAATATTACTCTTTCCCAAACTTATGGTCAAGGTTTGAAGATAATAACTTAATTATTCAGTATTTTACTTGCATTTGAAAACATTGAATTTATGATATTTTGTTATAATTATCATATAAAACACTTTTTTAGTGTTTATGAAATATCATATGAATTTGTTAATATAATTTAATGGAACCTTAAAAAAATTATTCTTTTTCAATCTGATGGTCAAGGATTGAAGATAATAACTTAATTATTCAGTATTTTACTAGCATTTGAATACATTGAATTTATGATATTTTGTTATAATTATCATATAAAACACTTTTTTAGTGTTTATGAAATTTTATATGAAAGTGTAAATATGATTCAATGAAACCTTCAAAATATTATTCTTACTCAATCCTATGGTCAAGGTTTGAAGATAATAACTTAATTATTCAGTATTTTACTAGCATTTGAATACATTGAATTTATGATATTTTGTTATAATTATCATATAAAACACTTTTTTAGTGTTTATGAAATTTTATATGAAAGTGTAAATATGATTCAATGAAACCTTCAAAATATTACTCTTTCCCAAACTTATGGTCAAGGTTTGAAGATAATAACTTAATTATTCAGTATTTTACTTGCATTTGAAAACATTGAATTTATGATATTTTGTTATAATTATCATATAAAACACTTTTTTAGTGTTTATGAAATTTTATATGAAAGTGTAAATATGATTCAATGAAACCTTCAAAATATTATTCTTACTCAAGCCTATGGTCAAGGTTTGAAGATAATAACTTAAGAATTCACTATGCTATAAGCATTTGAAAACATTGAATTTATAATATTTCGTCAAAATTACTATGTAAAATACTTTTTTAGTGTTTATGAAATTTAATGGAACCTTAAAAAAATTATTCTTTCTCAATCTGATGGTCAAGGATTGAAGATAATAACTTAATTATTCAGTATTTTACTAGCATTTGAATACATTGAATTTATGATATTTTGTTATAATTATCATATAAAACACTTTTTTAGTGTTTATGAAATTTTATATGAAAGTGTAAATATGATTCAATGAAACCTTCTAAATATTATTCTTTCTCAATCTGATGGTCAAGGATTGAAGATAATAACTTAATTATTCAGTATTTTACTAGCATTTGAAAAAAATGAATTCATGATATTTTGTTAAAATTACTATGTAAAACATTTTTTTAGTGTTTATGAAATTTTATATAAAGTGGTATATATAATTTTTAGAAACCTTAATAATAGTTCTTTTTCTTAATCTATCGGTCAAGGTATGAAGAGATTAGTTTAATATATTAGTGTTTTATAATCTCTTATAGATATGAATTATTAATGTTCGTCAAAAGTGCGATATAAAAGATTGTATTTTAGTGTTTTTTAAGTCTGATATTATACATTAACAAATTGAGATGAAATCTATTGTGAGAAGATAATTGTTCCGTTGACACTTAAAATTGTACTTATGGGAAATAAAGTTATTTATTTAGATTTTATTCATCCCTGATGTTGATAAGCTAATCATGATTAAATTATTTGTGATCATTTTTAATGAAAATGTCCGAGACGATGGTCAATGAAAAATATGTTTGTCTATTTGCCGGTGTTGTTTTTTAAACCTTTAAAGTTTACGAAATAAAACGTATACTGATGATTTTGCATCCTACAAAGTAATAACCGTTTCCTAGTTGGCGGGTATATTAAAACAAATTACAGTTCATGGACAACTTAAACTTAAATATCAATGTGTAGTCTTTTTCAAATAGGATTATTTTATAGCCTGATTTCTGATCTAGCAACTGAAATAAACAATTCAGTAAACAATATTGTTTCGCAATTTACAGAAATTTCTATTTTAATTAAATAAATGAAATCTGTGTTAATTTATCGCATTATCTGCAAGTGAGTGTATTTATTTTATATGATGTATATACGAAATGACAACCTATGACTCGTAGACGGCTAGTGAATAGTGAATATACTTAAATACACTGGTTGTTAATCAGTGAAATCTGAACGAGAAAAATAAAATAATAAGCTCATATCAGAGCAATAGAATCATATTCGCGGTAGGTATACGTTGAAAACATTTAATTAGGAATGAGATACGGTTACATTTTCTTACCGAAACGACAACTATTCAAAATATATTAATAATCCGTTGTCAAATGGCAGTCGACTGTTTATCATTATTGCACACGGTTACATTAATGAACTTGAAAAATGGAAACTAGACAACACACTGACATGTACAAAAAGATTTCTTAAAATTATCTTATTATTAGCTACTGATTAAATCCCAACGCGACGACGAGAACACTTTGTATGATGTTGATATTGGACAATTCACAGCTGCAATTCTGAGGCATAGATGACATCAGTCGTGATAATGACAGGACACATGCCAACCATCGCCGGTCCCACTATAGACAGCATATCCAATATAGTAGGTAAATAGTGTATCGGTGCCAGATCATTCCTGAAAAAACACGCAGACAACAGTTGTTCTTTCGACATTAATTTTTCCTAATGCGATCGGCATTCTTATAGGACATTTAACTTACTCTGGTGAATAATAAAATTTGATTTTCGTAACCATAAATGTTTGGCCATCTACCCGATACGAGTACCAAACTACTAACCATCAACATATTCCATGTGTAATTCTCAATATGAAATTACTTTTAAGTTTGTCTGTTTTTTAAACGTTCTAGTCGTGGTAATCGCACCACTCTGACAAACTTATCACCACTAATCGACGGCGACACATGCGACTGATCATCGGGCAGTTCGGCCCCCGAGATAACAACCAGACTTTTCAGCTAGAAATTCTCATGAAAGAAACCCATAAACCGTGGCAGAACGATAAAGCAGATCTACCAACATTGAAATATAAAATTTTCTAATTTCTTTCACAAACTTATGTATTTTCTAATTCAAATATTATCGTATAATCGTACGTTTAAAAATATTTCGTTTATGAGCTGTTTTCCGGGAAATCGTGGGAGATAGGACGAAAGTCGCCAGACATGACATAGAATTGATCCCCCTAACTAGCTACATGAGTTGCATGCATTTGATTTTTCGAAAAACTGTTATTGGGGATTTTTAAACCGTCGTACTTGGGTCTTAATTGGACTCCCGCGCACAATTGCAGCTGCAACAGTGTGCATGTCCTGATTCTGTAAATGATGGACATATTTAATGACAGATAATAGAATGATTAATTTCTAAAAGTCACAATTCCACACGAAGGTTAACATTTATTAAAAAATTAATTACTAATAAATTTAATCCTAACCCAATTTTAAAGAATAATTTTTATTTTAACACTATCTAACGATGAGTTTAGTCATAAATATTAAAATTATGTGATATTTCTGTACTTAAAAATTATATCAATAAAAAATATTCGATAAATCCCAAAAGGATCATAATACCAACATATAATGATATAATAGAAAACATTAAAGCTACTCACAACAATAAAAACCTGAATGTCCAAAAATAATATATTTTTGAGGCCATTGGTAATTCTGTGTAATGACTAACCATTGATGCAACTAGGTCTAAAATATTAGCAGCTGCACAAATAAATACCTAATTTAATGTATTTACTTTCACGGTTTCCAAAAAACTAGGAGGATTGTTTTGGTTATTTTAATTTTCAATAGTGATAACTGTACGAGTAGGACTAGATACTGTTTTTGGTATATTAAAAATACTGAATATATATTTTTTGTACATTTTTAATCATCAATTTTATATTTATACAATTTACTTTGAATAATTCTACATGTCACATTGTATTGCTTAAATTATTATTGATTCTTAAATAATCATAAACATTTGTGGGGAATAAAATACATTTTGAGGGCGCGATGCCTCCCTAAGACTCCTCCTAGTTGTGTAAATGTGTGTAACAAATTATTCGTCATTATATTTTATATTTCTAATAAGTATTGACAAAAGATGTGTGGATTGTTCAACAACACTTATTTGTAATATTTTTTGTTAAAATGCAGTTTTAAAAAAATACATAATTATTAAAATCAGTTGTAAATCATATTAAAATATATATATATATTTTATAATTTACATATGTTTGTCATTAAATACAAGAAAAAAAAACATTCAAGTATACATTAAAGAGTCAAATTATATTTGTCAAGATATATGAATTGAAAAATACATTGTTGAGTAGAAGAGATATAACATGTTTTACTAAATATGAATGCCTTCCTAAAATGTATCAATTTAATGCAAATATACAGTACTTATTATAGTACTCATAGTTAATGATGAAACACAATACGAAATTAAGAAAAATTACGCTTTTGAAAAGGTATTTAAGGTATTGTAATTTGTACACGTAATAAGTAATGTAGTTGTTTTATTTACATCGAATATTACATGATTTTGACGTTTGCCAATTTATTTCTCACAAATTGTACCAAGTCGTAATTTTTGTTGCTATTGGTAATAAAAAATTAGAAGGTTCGGCATTATTATATCGTTTAAGGCAATGTTAAACTTTGAAAACTGAAAAATATAATTATTTACTTCGAAACCAGATTCATTAAAGAAACTGTCTTAAGCAATGTTGAATATGCAGACATGAGGTACGTAAATAAAATAAATATTTAAAAATGTCATATATATTGCATAACATAACTATTCTAAAACTTTGCATACTACTACTCGTTATTTTAACACATGATATAAAACGTGTTGTAATTATGATATTCATTTATAGATTTTGAGAATCAACTTGAAATACAAACTTTGTTAATATTGGTCGTATCGTCTCAAAATCCTCCGAGGTTAAACGCAGTGACTTCTTGAGATCAAATATCTGTACTCAATAATGTTGAATTTAAATTTTAAGAATGATGAATTGGTAAAACAAAATTACCCGTCAATTTTTTTATTGAAAACTTCACGTTTGAAGCACCCAATTATAGTTTATATACTCTAAAATTATGAGTTAAAAATGTTTTGAAAATTGGAAAATCATATAGTCACGCAAATGCATCAATCGTTGAGTATTTAATCTGGATGGGGACAATATTAAAGGATTAAGTAATAGGGACGGATTTTTGGAAAACGAAATGTTAAAAATTAAAAAAATTGATTATTGGGACAAAACATCGTAAAAAAATATCAAAATTTTGACAGTTAAGTAATTATACACGAGTAGACAGTTTTTAAATACACAATGATTTGAGAGAAAAACAGGAAATCCAGAAAATATTAGTATATGAATTTTTGGAATTTGTCAAAATTCAAACAATATAATTGTTAGAAACGGTAAAAATAGTACGTTTTGCAAATCAAATCTAATAGTCAAGGTTTAAATATATTATTCTAACTCAATCTTATGGTCAAGGTATGAAGATAATAACTTAAGAATTCGGTATGTTATAAGCATTTGAAAACATTAAATTTATGATATTTCGTCAAAATTATCATATAAAACACTTTTTTAGTGTTTATGAAATATCATATTAATTTGTAAATTTAATTTAATGAAACCTTAAAAATATTACTCTTTCCCAAACTTATGGTCAAGGTTTGAAGATAATAACTTAATTATTCAGTATTTTACTAGCATTTGAAAACATTGAATTTATGATATTTTGTTATAATTATCATATAAAACACTTTTTTAGTATTTATGAAATTTTATTTGAAATTGTAAATATAATTTAATGGAATCTTCAAAATATTATTCTTACTCAATCCTATGGTCATGGTTTGAAGATAATAACTTAAGAATTCACTATGTTATAAGCATTTGAAAACATTGAATTTATGATATTTTGTTATAATTATCATATAAAACACTTTTTTAGTGTTTATGAAATTTTATATGAAAGTGTAAATATGATTCAATGAAACCTTCAAAATATTATTCTTACTCAATCTTATGGCCAAGGTTTGAAGATAATTACTTAAGAATTCACTATGTTATAAGCATTTGAAAACATTGAATTTATAATATTTCATCAAAATTACTATTTATAGCAGTTATTTAGTGTTTATGAAATTGTAAATATAATAAGTAGATACTGTAAAAAAATTACATATTCTCAATCTAATGGTCAAGGGTTGAAGATAATAACTTAAGAATTCACTATGTTATAAGCATTTGAAAACATTGAATTTATAATATTTCATCAAAATTACTATGTAAAATACTTTTTTAGTGTTTATGAAATTTAATATGAAATTGTAAATATAATTTAATGGAACCTTAAAAAAATTATTCTTTCTCAATCTGATGGTCAAGGATTGAAGATAATAACTTAATTATTCAGTATTTTACTAGCATTTGAAAACATTGAATTTATGATATTTTGTTATAATTATCATATAAAACACTTTTTTAGTGTTTATGAAATTTTATATGAAAGTGTAAATATGATTCAATGAAACCTTCAAAATATTATTCTTACTCAATCTTATAGTCAAGGTTTGAAGATAATAACTTAATTATTCAGTATTTTACTAGCATTTGAAAACATTGAATTTATGATATTTTGTTATAATAATCATATAAAACACTTTTTTAGTATTTATGAAATTTTATTTGAAATTGTAAATATAATTTAATGGAATCTTAAAAAAATTATTCTTTCTCAATCTGATGGTCAAGGATTGAAGATAATAACTTAATTATTCAGTATTTTACTAGCATTTGAATACATTGAATTTATGATATTTTGTTATAATTATCATATAAAACACTTTTTTAGTGTTTATGAAATTTTATATGAAAGTTTAAATATGATTCAATGAAACCTTCAAAATATTATTCTTACTCAATCTTATGGTCAAGGTTTGAAGATAATAACTTAAGAATTCACTATGTTATAAGCATTTGAAAACATTGAATTTATAATATTTCGTCAAAATTACTATGTAAAATACTTTTTTAGTGTTTATGAAATTTAATATGAAATTGTAAATATAATTTAATGAAACCTTAAAAATATTACTCTTTCCCAAACTTATGGTCAAGGTTTGAAGATAATAACTTAATTATTCAGTATTTTACTAGCATTTGAAAACATTGAATTTATGATATTTTGTTATAATTATCATATAAAACACTTTTTTAGTGTTTATGAAATTTTATATGAAAGTGTAAATATGATTCAATGAAACCTTCAAAATATTATTCTTACTCAATCTTATGGTCAAGGTTTGAAGATAATAACATAAGAATTCACTATGTTATAAGCATTTGAAAACATTGAATTTATAATATTTCGTCAAAATTACTATTTATAGCAGTTATTTAGTGTTTATGAAATTGTAAATATAATAAGTAGATACTGTAAAAAAATTACATATTCTCAATCTAATGGTCAAGGGTTGAAGATAATAACTTAAGAATTCACTATGTTATAAGCATTTGAAAACATTGAATTTATAATATTTCATCAAAATTACTATGTAAAATACTTTTTTAGTGTTTATGAAATTTAATATGAAATTGTAAATATAATTTAATGGAACCTTAAAAAAATTATTCTTTCTCAATCTGATGGTCAAGGATTGAAGATAATAACTTAATTATTCAGTATTTTACTAGCATTTGAAAACATTGAATTTATGATATTTTGTTATAATTATCATATAAAACACTTTTTTAGTGTTTATGAAATTTTATATGAAAGTGTAAATATGATTCAATGAAACCTTCAAAATATTATTCTTACTCAATCTTATGGTCAAGGTTTGAAGATAATAACTTAATTATTCAGTATTTTACTAGCATTTGAAAACATTGAATTTATGATATTTTGTTATAATTATCATATAAAACACTTTTTTAGTATTTATGAAATTTTATTTGAAATTGTAAATATGATTCAATGAAACCTTCAAAATATTATTCTTACTCAATCTTATGGTCAAGGTTTGAAGATAATAACTTAAGAATTCACTATGTTATAAGCATTTGAAAACATTGAATTTATAATATTTCGTCAAAATTACTATGTAAAATACTTTTTTAGTGTTTATGAAATTTAATATGAAATTGTAAATATAATTTAATGGAACCTTAAAAAAATTATTCTTTCTCAATCTGATGGTCAAGGATTGAAGATAATAACTTAATTATTCAGTATTTTACTAGCATTTGAAAACATTGAATTTATGATATTTTGTTATAATTATCATATAAAACACTTTTTTAGTGTTTATGAAATTTTATATGAAAGTGTAAATATGATTCAATGAAACCTTCAAAATATTATTCTTACTCAATCTTATGGCCAAGGTTTGAAGATAATAACTTAAGAATTCACTATGTTATAAGCATTTGAAAACATTGAATTTATAATATTTCGTCAAAATTACTATTTATAGCAGTTATTTAGTGTTTATGAAATTGTAAATATAATAAGTAAATACTGTAAAAAAATTACATATTCTCAATCTAATGGTCAAGGGTTGAAGATAATAACTTAAGAATTCACTATGTTATAAGCATTTGAAAACATTGAATTTATAATATTTCATCAAAATTACTATGTAAAATACTTTTTTAGTGTTTATGAAATTTAATATGAAATTGTAAATATAATTTAATGGAACCTTAAAAAAATTATTCTTTCTCAATCTGATGGTCAAGGATTGAAGATAATAACTTAATTATTCAGTATTTTACTAGCATTTGAAAACATTGAATTTATGATATTTTGTTATAATTATCATATAAAACACTTTTTTAGTGTTTATGAAATTTTATATGAAAGTGTAAATATGATTCAATGAAACCTTCAAAATATTATTCTTACTCAATCCTATGGTCAAGGTTTGAAGATAATAACTTAAGAATTCACTATGTTATAAGCATTTGAAAACATTGAATTTATGATATTTTGTTATAATTATCATATAAAACACTTTTTTAGTGTTTATGAAATTTTATATGAAAGTGTAAATATGATTCAATGAAACCTTCAAAATATTATTCTTACTCAATCTTATGGCCAAGGTTTGAAGATAATAACTTAAGAATTCACTATGTTATAAGCATTTGAAAACATTGAATTTATAATATTTCGTCAAAATTACTATTTATAGCAGTTATTTAGTGTTTATGAAATTGTAAATATAATAAGTAGATACTGTAAAAAAATTACATATTCTCAATCTAATGGTCAAGGGTTGAAGATAATAACTTAAGAATTCACTATGTTATAAGCATTTGAAAACATTGAATTTATAATATTTCATCAAAATTACTATGTAAAATACTTTTTTAGTGTTTATGAAATTTAATATGAAATTGTAAATATAATTTAATGGAACCTTAAAAAAATTATTCTTTCTCAATCTGATGGTCAAGGATTGAAGATAATAACTTAATTATTCAGTATTTTACTAGCATTTGAAAACATTGAATTTATGATATTTTGTTATAATTATCATATAAAACACTTTTTTAGTGTTTATGAAATTTTATATGAAAGTGTAAATATGATTCAATGAAACCTTCAAAATATTATTCTTACTCAATCTTATGGTAAAGGTTTGAAGATAATAACTTAATTATTCAGTACGTTATAAGCATTTGAAAACATTAAATTTATGATATTTCGTCAAAATTATCATATAAAACACTTTTTTAGTGTTTATGAAATATCATATTAATTTGTAAATATAATATAATGAAACCTTAAAAATATTACTCTTTCCCAATCTTATGGTCAAGGTTTGAAGATAATAACTTAAGAATTCAGTATGTTATAAGCATTTGCAAACATTGAATATAAAATATTTCATAAAAATTACCATGTATAACACTTTTTTAGTGTTTATGAAATTTAATATGAAATTGTAAATATAATTAAATGAAACCTTAAAAATATTACTCTATCCCAATCTTATGGTCAAGGTTTGAAGATAATAACTTAATTATTCAGTATTATACTAGCATTTGAAAACATTGAATTTATAATATTTTGTCAAAATTACTATGTAAAACATTTTTTTAGTGTTTATGAAATTTTTTAAGTAATTGCAAATATAATAAGTAGATACTGTAAAAAAATTACATATTCTCAATCGAATGGTCAAGGTTTGAAGATAATGACTTAAGATTTCAGTATGTTAAAAGCATTTGAAAACATTGAATTTAAAATATTTCATCAAAATTACCATGTAAAACACTTTTTTAGTGTTTATGAAATTTAATATGAAATTGTAAATATAATTAAATGAAACCTTCAAAATATTATTCTTTCTCAATCTTATGGTCAAGGTTTGAAGATAATAAACTTAAGAATTCAGTATGTTATAAGCATTTGAAAACATTGAATTTATGATATTTCGTCAAAATTTCCATGTAAAAAATTTTTTTAGTGTTTATGAAATTTTTTATGAAATTGTAAATATAATACAATGAAACCTTAAAAATATTATTCTAACTCAATCTTATGGTCAAGGTTTGAAGATAATAAACTTAAGAATTCAGTATTTTACTAGCATTTGAAAACATTGAATTTATGATATTTCGTCAAAATTACTATGTAAAATACTTTTTTAGTGTTTATGAAATTTAATATGAAATTGTAAATATAATTTAATGGAACCTTAAAAAAATTATTCTTTCTCAATCTGATGGTCAAGGATTGAAGATAATAACTTAATTATTCAGTATTTTACTAGCATTTGAAAACATTGAATTTATGATATTTTGTCATAATTATCATATAAAACACTTTTTTAGTGTTTATGAAATTTAATATGAAATTGTAAATATAATTAAATGAAACCTTCAAAATATTATTCTTACTCAATCTTATGGTCAAGGTTTGAAGATAATGACTTAAGAATTCAGTATGTTATAAGCATTTGAAAACATTGAATTTATAATATTTCGTCAAAATTACTATGTAAAATACTTTTTTAGTGTTTATGAAATTTAATATGAAATTGTAAATATAATTAAATGAAACCTTCAAAATATTATTCTTACTCAATCTTATGGTCAAGGTTTGAAGATAATGACTTATGAATTCAGTATGTTATAAGCATTTGAAAACATTGAATTTATAATATTTCGTCAAAATTACTATGTAAAATACTTTTTTAGTGTTTATGAAATTTTATATGAAAGTGTAAATATAATTCAATGAAACCTTCAAAATATTACTCTTTTCCAATCTTATGGTCAAGGTTTGAAGATAATAAACTTAAGAATTCAGTATTTTACTAGCATTTGAAAACATTGAATTTATGATATTTTGTCATAATTATCATATAAAACACTTTTTTAGTGTTTATGAAATTTTATATGAAAGTGTAAATATGATTCAATGAAACCTTCAAAATATTATTCTTACTCAATCTTATGGTCAAGGTTTGAAGATAATAACTTAAGAATTCACTATGTTAAAAGCATTTGAAAACATTGAATTTATGATATTTCGTCAAAATTACTATGTAAAACACTTTTTCAGTGTCTATTAAATTTAATATGAAATTGTAAATATAATTTAATGAAACCTTAAAAATATTATTCTAACTAAATCTTATGGTCAAGGTTTGTAGATAATAACTTAAGTATTCAGTATTTTACTAGCATTTGAAAAAAATGAATTCATGATATTTTGTTAAAATTACTATGTAAAACAGTTTTTTAGTGTTTATGAAATTTTATATAAAGTGGTATATATAATTTATAGAAACCTTAATAATAGTTCTTTTTCTTAATCTATCAGTCAAGGTATGAAGAGATTAGTTTAATATATTAGTGTTTTTTAATCTCTTATAGATATGAATTATTAATGTTCGTCAAAAGTGCGATATAAAAGATTGTATTTTAGTGTTTTTTAAGTCTGATATTATACATTAACAAATTGAGATGAAATCTATTGTGAGAAGATAATTGTTCCGTTGACACTTAAAATTGTACTTATGGGAAATAAAGTTATTTATTTAGATTTTATTCATCCCTGATGTTGATAAGCTAATCATGATTAAATTATTTGTGATCATTTTTAATGAAAATGTCCGAGACGATGGTCAATGAAAAATATGTTTGTCTATTTGCCGGTGTTGTTTTTTAAACCTTTAAAGTTTACGAAATAAAACGTATACTGATGATTTTGCATCCTACAAAGTAATAACCGTTTCCTAGTTGGCGGGTATATTAAAACAAATTACAGTTCATGGACAACTTAAACTTAAATATCAATGTGTAGTCTTTTTCAAATAGGATTATTTTATAGCCTGATTTCTGATCTAGCAACTGAAATAAACAATTCAGTAAACAATATTGTTTCGCAATTTACAGAAATTTCTATTTTAATTAAATAAATGAAATCTGTGTTAATTTATCGCATTATCTGCAAGTGAGTGTATTTATTTTATATGATGTATATACGAAATGACAACCTATGACTCGTAGACGGCTAGTGAATAGTGAATATACTTAAATACACTGGTTGTTAATCAGTGAAATCTGAACGAGAAAAATAAAATAATAAGCTCATATCAGAGCAATAGAATCATATTCGCGGTAGGTATACGTTGAAAACATTTAATTAGGAATGAGATACGGTTACATTTTCTTACCGAAACGACAACTATTCAAAATATATTAATAATCCGTTGTCAAATGGCAGTCGACTGTTTATCATTATTGCACACGGTTACATTAATGAACTTGAAAAATGGAAACTAGACAACACACTGACATGTACAAAAAGATTTCTTAAAATTAACTTATTATTAGCTACTGATTAAATCCCAACGCGACGACGAGAACACTTTGTATGATGTTGATATTGGACAATTCACAGCTGCAATTCTGAGGCATAGATGACATCAGTCGTGATAATGACAGGACACATGCCAACCATCGCCGGTCCCACTATAGACAGCATATCCAATATAGTAGGTAAATAGTGTATCGGTGCCGGATCATTCCTGAAAAAACACGCAGACAACAGTTGTTCTTTCGACATTAATTTTTCCTAATGCGATCGGCATTCTTATAGGACATTTAACTTACTCTGGTGAATAATAAAATTTGATTTTCGTAACCATAAATGTTTGGCCATCTACCCGATACGAGTACCAAACTACTAACCATCAACATATTCCATGTGTAATTCTCAATATGAAATTACTTTTAAGTTTGTCTGTTTTTTAAACGTTCTAGTCGTGGTAATCGCACCACTCTGACAAACTTATCACCACTAATCGACGGCGACACATGCGACTGATCATCGGGCAGTTCGGCCCCCGAGATAACAACCAGACTTTTCAGCTAGAAATTCTCATGAAAGAAACCCATAAACCGTGGCAGAACGATAAAGCAGATCTACCAACATTGAAATATAAAATTTTCTAATTTCTTTCACAAACTTATGTATTTTCTAATTCAAATATTATCGTATAATCGTACGTTTAAAAATATTTCGTTTATGAGCTGTTTTCCGGGAAATCGTGGGAGATAGGACGAAAGTCGCCAGACATGACATAGAATTGATCCCCCTAACTAGCTACATGAGTTGCATGCATTTGATTTTTCGAAAAACTGTTATTGGGGATTTTTAAACCGTCGTACTTGGGTCTTAATTGGACTCCCGCGCACAATTGCAGCTGCAACAGTGTGCATGTCCTGATTCTGTAAATGATGGACATATTTAATGACAGATAATAGAATGATTAATTTCTAAAAGTCACAATTCCACACGAAGGTTAACATTTATTAAAAAATTAATTACTAATAAATTTAATCCTAACCCAATTTTAAAGAATAATTTTTATTTTAACACTATCTAACGATGAGTTTAGTCATAAATATTAAAATTATGTGATATTTCTGTACTTAAAAATTATATCAATAAAAAATATTCGATAAATCCCAAAAGGATCATAATACCAACATATAATGATATAATAGAAAACATTAAAGCTACTCACAACAATAAAAACCTGAATGTCCAAAAATAATATATTTTTGAGGCCATTGGTAATTCTGTGTAATGACTAACCATTGATGCAACTAGGTCTAAAATATTAGCAGCTGCACAAATAAATACCTAATTCAATGTATTTACTTTCACGGTTTCCAAAAAACTAGGAGGATTGTTTTGGTTATTTTAATTTTCAATAGTGATAACTGTACGAGTAGGACTAGATACTGTTTTTGGTATATTAAAAATACTGAATATATATTTTTTGTACATTTTTAATCATCAATTTTATATTTATACAATTTACTTTGAATAATTCTACATGTCACATTGTATTGCTTAAATTATTATTGATTCTTAAATAATCATAAACATTTGTGGGGAATAAAATACATTTTGAGGGCGCGATGCCTCCCTAAGACTCCTCCTAGTTGTGTAAATGTGTGTAACAAATTATTCGTAATTATATTTTATATTTCTAATAAGTATTGACAAAAGATGTGTGGATTGTTCAACAACACTTATTTGTAATATTTTTTGTTAAAATGCAGTTTTAAAAAAATACATAATTATTAAAATCAGTTGTAAATCATATTAAAATATATATATATATTTTATAATTTACATATGTTTGTCATTAAATACAAGAAAAAAAAACATTCAAGTATACATTAAAGAGTCAAATTATATTTGTCAAGATATATGAATTGAAAAATACATTGTTGAGTAGAAGAGATATAACATGTTTTACTAAATATGAATGCCTTCCTAAAATGTATCAATTTAATGCAAATATACAGTACTTATTATAGTACTCATAGTTAATGATGAAACACAATACGAAATTAAGAAAAATTACGCTTTTGAAAAGGTATTTAAGGTATTGTAATTTGTACACGTAATAAGTAATGTAGTTGTTTTATTTACATCGAATATTACATGATTTTGACGTTTGCCAATTTATTTCTCACAAATTGTACCAAGTCGTAATTTTTGTTGCTATTGGTAATAAAAAATTAGAAGGTTCGGCATTATTATATCGTTTAAGGCAATGTTAAACTTTGAAAACTGAAAAATATAATTATTTACTTCGAAACCAGATTCATTAAAGAAACTGTCTTAAGCAATGTTGAATATGCAGACATGAGGTACGTAAATAAAATAAATATTTAAAAATGTCATATATATTGCATAACATAACTATTCTAAAACTTTGCATACTACTACTCGTTATTTTAACACATGATATAAAATGTGTTGTTATTATGATATTCATTTATAGATTTTGAGAATCAACTTGAAATACAAACTTTGTTAATATTGGTCGTATCGTCTCAAAATCCTCCGAGGTTAAACGCAGTGACTTCTTGAGATCAAATATCTGTACTCAATAATGTTGAATTTAAATTTTAAGAATGATGAATTGGTAAAACAAAATTACCCGTCAATTTTTTTATTGAAAACTTCACGTTTGAAGCACCCAATTATAGTTTATATACTCTAAAATTATGAGTTAAAAATGTTTTGAAAATTGGAAAATCATATAGTCACGCAAATGCATCAATCGTTGAGTATTTAATCTGGATGGGGACAATATTAAAGGATTAAGTAATAGGGACGGATTTTTGGAAAACGAAATGTTAAAAATTAAAAAAATTGATTATTGGGACAAAACATCGTAAAAAAATATCAAAATTTTGACAGTTAAGTAATTATACACGAGTAGACAGTTTTTAAATACACAATGATTTGAGAGAAAAACAGGAAATCCAGAAAATATTAGTATATGAATTTTTGGAATTTGTCAAAATTCAAACAATATAATTGTTAGAAACGGTAAAAATAGTACGTTTTGCAAATCAAATCTAATAGTCAAGGTTTAAATATATTATTCTAACTCAATCTTATGGTCAAGGTATGAAGATAATAACTTAAGAATTCGGTATGTTATAAGCATTTGAAAACATTAAATTTATGATATTTCGTCAAAATTATCATATAAAACACTTTTTTAGTGTTTATGAAATATCATATTAATTTGTAAATTTAATTTAATGAAACCTTAAAAATATTACTCTTTCCCAAACTTATGGTCAAGGTTTGAAGATAATAACTTAATTATTCAGTATTTTACTAGCATTTGAAAACATTGAATTTATGATATTTTGTTATAATTATCATATAAAACACTTTTTTAGTATTTATGAAATTTTATTTGAAATTGTAAATATAATTTAATGGAACCTTAAAAAAATTATTCTTTCTCAATCTGATGGTCAAGGATTGAAGATAATAACTTAATTATTCAGTATTTTACTAGCATTTGAATACATTGAATTTATGATATTTTGTTATAATTATCATATAAAACACTTTTTTAGTGTTTATGAAATTTTATATGAAAGTGTAAATATGATTCAATGAAACCTTCAAAATATTATTCTTACTCAATCCTATGGTCATGGTTTGAAGATAATAACTTAAGAATTCACTATGTTATAAGCATTTGAAAACATTGAATTTATGATATTTTGTTATAATTATCATATAAAACACTTTTTTAGTGTTTATGAAATTTTATATGAAAGTGTAAATATGATTCAATGAAACCTTCAAAATATTATTCTTACTCAATCTTATGGCCAAGGTTTGAAGATAATTACTTAAGAATTAACTATGTTATAAGCATTTGAAAACATTGAATTTATAATATTTCATCAAAATTACTATTTATAGCAGTTATTTAGTGTTTATGAAATTGTAAATATAATAAGTAGATACTGTAAAAAAATTACATATTCTCAATCTAATGGTCAAGGGTTGAAGATAATAACTTAAGAATTCACTATGTTATAAGCATTTGAAAACATTGAATTTATAATATTTCATCAAAATTACTATGTAAAATACTTTTTTAGTGTTTATGAAATTTAATATGAAATTGTAAATATAATTTAATGGAACCTTAAAAAAATTATTCTTTCTCAATCTGATGGTCAAGGATTGAAGATAATAACTTAATTATTCAGTATTTTACTAGCATTTGAAAACATTGAATTTATGATATTTTGTTATAATTATCATATAAAACACTTTTTTAGTGTTTATGAAATTTTATATGAAAGTGTAAATATGATTCAATGAAACCTTCAAAATATTATTCTTACTCAATCTTATAGTCAAGGTTTGAAGATAATAACTTAATTATTCAGTATTTTACTAGCATTTGAAAACATTGAATTTATGATATTTTGTTATAATAATCATATAAAACACTTTTTTAGTATTTATGAAATTTTATTTGAAATTGTAAATATAATTTAATGGAATCTTAAAAAAATTATTCTTTCTCAATCTGATGGTCAAGGATTGAAGATAATAACTTAATTATTCAGTATTTTACTAGCATTTGAATACATTGAATTTATGATATTTTGTTATAATTATCATATAAAACACTTTTTTAGTGTTTATGAAATTTTATATGAAAGTGTAAATATGATTCAATGAAACCTTCAAAATATTATTCTTACTCAATCTTATGGTCAAGGTTTGAAGATAATAACTTAAGAATTCACTATGTTATAAGCATTTGAAAACATTGAATTTATAATATTTCGTCAAAATTACTATGTAAAATACTTTTTTAGTGTTTATGAAATTTAATATGAAATTGTAAATATAATTTAATGGAACCTTAAAAAAATTATTCTTTCTCAATCTGATGGTCAAGGATTGAAGATAATAACTTAATTATTCAGTATTTTACTAGCATTTGAAAACATTGAATTTATGATATTTTGTTATAATTATCATATAAAACACTTTTTTAGTGTTTATGAAATTTTATATGAAAGTGTAAATATGATTCAATGAAACCTTCAAAATATTATTCTTACTCAATCTTATGGCCAAGGTTTGAAGATAATAACTTAAGAATTCACTATGTTATAAGCATTTGAAAACATTGAATTTATAATATTTCGTCAAAATTACTATTTATAGCAGTTATTTAGTGTTTATGAAATTGTAAATATAATAAGTAGATACTGTAAAAAAATTACATATTCTCAATCTAATGGTCAAGGGTTGAAGATAATAACTTAAGAATTCACTATGTTATAAGCATTTGAAAACATTGAATTTATAATATTTCATCAAAATTACTATGTAAAATACTTTTTTAGTGTTTATGAAATTTAATATGAAATTGTAAATATAATTTAATGGAACCTTAAAAAAATTATTCTTTCTCAATCTGATGGTCAAGGATTGAAGATAATAACTTAATTATTCAGTATTTTACTAGCATTTGAAAACATTGAATTTATGATATTTTGTTATAATTATCATATAAAACACTTTTTTAGTGTTTATGAAATTTTATATGAAAGTGTAAATATGATTCAATGAAACCTTCAAAATATTATTCTTACTCAATCTTATGGTCAAGGTTTGAAGATAATAACTTAATTATTCAGTATTTTACTAGCATTTGAAAACATTGAATTTATGATATTTTGTTATAATTATCATATAAAACACTTTTTTAGTATTTATGAAATTTTATTTG
This sequence comes from Rhopalosiphum nymphaeae, assembly GCA_036289425.1. Classification (NCBI taxonomy): domain Eukaryota; kingdom Metazoa; phylum Arthropoda; class Insecta; order Hemiptera; family Aphididae; genus Rhopalosiphum; species Rhopalosiphum nymphaeae. The sequence goes on along the minus strand of JAZAQC010000007.1, from coordinate 6,646,932 downwards.
AAATTGTAAATATGATTCAATGAAACCTTCAAAATATTATTCTTACTCAATCTTATGGTCAAGGTTTGAAGATAATAACTTAAGAATTCACTATGTTATAAGCATTTGAAAACATTGAATTTATAATATTTCGTCAAAATTACTATGTAAAATACTTTTTTAGTGTTTATGAAATTTAATATGAAATTGTAAATATAATTTAATGGAACCTTAAAAAAATTATTCTTTCTCAATCTGATGGTCAAGGATTGAAGATAATAACTTAATTATTCAGTATTTTACTAGCATTTGAAAACATTGAATTTATGATATTTTGTTATAATTATCATATAAAACACTTTTTTAGTGTTTATGAAATTTTATATGAAAGTGTAAATATGATTCAATGAAACCTTCAAAATATTATTCTTACTCAATCTTATGGCCAAGGTTTGAAGATAATAACTTAAGAATTCACTATGTTATAAGCATTTGAAAACATTGAATTTATAATATTTCGTCAAAATTACTATTTATAGCAGTTATTTAGTGTTTATGAAATTGTAAATATAATAAGTAAATACTGTAAAAAAATTACATATTCTCAATCTAATGGTCAAGGGTTGAAGATAATAACTTAAGAATTCACTATGTTATAAGCATTTGAAAACATTGAATTTATAATATTTCATCAAAATTACTATGTAAAATACTTTTTTAGTGTTTATGAAATTTAATATGAAATTGTAAATATAATTTAATGGAACCTTAAAAAAATTATTCTTTCTCAATCTGATGGTCAAGGATTGAAGATAATAACTTAATTATTCAGTATTTTACTAGCATTTGAAAACATTGAATTTATGATATTTTGTTATAATTATCATATAAAACACTTTTTTAGTGTTTATGAAATTTTATATGAAAGTGTAAATATGATTCAATGAAACCTTCAAAATATTATTCTTACTCAATCCTATGGTCAAGGTTTGAAGATAATAACTTAAGAATTCACTATGTTATAAGCATTTGAAAACATTGAATTTATGATATTTTGTTATAATTATCATATAAAACACTTTTTTAGTGTTTATGAAATTTTATATGAAAGTGTAAATATGATTCAATGAAACCTTCAAAATATTATTCTTACTCAATCTTATGGCCAAGGTTTGAAGATAATAACTTAAGAATTCACTATGTTATAAGCATTTGAAAACATTGAATTTATAATATTTCGTCAAAATTACTATTTATAGCAGTTATTTAGTGTTTATGAAATTGTAAATATAATAAGTAGATACTGTAAAAAAATTACATATTCTCAATCTAATGGTCAAGGGTTGAAGATAATAACTTAAGAATTCACTATGTTATAAGCATTTGAAAACATTGAATTTATAATATTTCATCAAAATTACTATGTAAAATACTTTTTTAGTGTTTATGAAATTTAATATGAAATTGTAAATATAATTTAATGGAACCTTAAAAAAATTATTCTTTCTCAATCTGATGGTCAAGGATTGAAGATAATAACTTAATTATTCAGTATTTTACTAGCATTTGAAAACATTGAATTTATGATATTTTGTTATAATTATCATATAAAACACTTTTTTAGTGTTTATGAAATTTTATATGAAAGTGTAAATATGATTCAATGAAACCTTCAAAATATTATTCTTACTCAATCTTATGGTAAAGGTTTGAAGATAATAACTTAATTATTCAGTACGTTATAAGCATTTGAAAACATTAAATTTATGATATTTCGTCAAAATTATCATATAAAACACTTTTTTAGTGTTTATGAAATATCATATTAATTTGTAAATATAATATAATGAAACCTTAAAAATATTACTCTTTCCCAAACTTATGGTCAAGGTTTGAAGATAATAACTTAATTATTCAGTATTTTACTAGCATTTGAAAACATTGAATTTTTGATATTTTGTTATAATTATCATATAAAACACTTTTTTAGTGTTTATGAAATTTTATATGAAAGTGTAAATATGATTCAATGAAACCATCAAAATATTATTCTTACTCAATCTTATGGTCAAGGTTTGAAGATAATAACTTAATTATTCAGTATTTTACTAGCATTTGAAAACATTGAATTTATGATATTTTGTTATAATAATCATATAAAACACTTTTTTAGTATTTATGAAATTTTATTTGAAATTGTAAATATAATTTAATGGAATCTTAAAAAAATTATTCTTTCTCAATCTGATGGTCAAGGATTGAAGATAATAACTTAAGAATTCACTATGTTATAAGCATTTGAAAACATTGAATTTATAATATTTCGTCAAAATTACTATGTAAAATACTTTTTTAGTGTTTATGAAATTTAATATGAAATTGTAAATATAATTTAATGGAACCTTAAAAAAATTATTCTTTCTCAATCTGATGGTCAAGGATTGAAGATAATAACTTAATTATTCAGTATTTTACTAGCATTTGAAAACATTGAATTTATGATATTTTGTTATAATTATCATATAAAACACTTTTTTAGTGTTTATGAAATTTTATATGAAAGTGTAAATATGATTCAATGAAACCTTCAAAATATTATTCTTACTCAATCCTATGGTCAAGGTTTGAAGATAATAACTTAAGAATTCACTATGTTATAAGCATTTGAAAACATTGAATTTATGATATTTTGTTATAATTATCATATAAAACACTTTTTTAGTGTTTATGAAATTTTATATGAAAGTGTAAATATGATTCAATGAAACCTTCAAAATATTATTCTTACTCAATCTTATGGCCAAGGTTTGAAGATAATAACTTAAGAATTCACTATGTTATAAGCATTTGAAAACATTGAATTTATAATATTTCGTCAAAATTACTATTTATAGCAGTTATTTAGTGTTTATGAAATTGTAAATATAATAAGTAGATACTGTAAAAAAATTACATATTCTCAATCTAATGGTCAAGGGTTGAAGATAATAACTTAAGAATTCACTATGTTATAAGCATTTGAAAACATTGAATTTATAATATTTCATCAAAATTACTATGTAAAATACTTTTTTAGTGTTTATGAAATTTAATATGAAATTGTAAATATAATTTAATGGAACCTTAAAAAAATTATTCTTTCTCAATCTGATGGTCAAGGATTGAAGATAATAACTTAATTATTCAGTATTTTACTAGCATTTGAAAACATTGAATTTATGATATTTTGTTATAATTATCATATAAAACACTTTTTTAGTGTTTATGAAATTTTATATGAAAGTGTAAATATGATTCAATGAAACCTTCAAAATATTATTCTTACTCAATCTTATGGTCAAGGTTTGAAGATAATAACTTAATTATTCAGTATTTTACTAGCATTTGAAAACATTGAATTTATGATATTTTGTTATAATAATCATATAAAACACTTTTTTAGTATTTATGAAATTTTATTTGAAATTGTAAATATAATTTAATGGAATCATAAAAAAATTATTCTTTCTCAATCTGATGGTCAAGGATTGAAGATAATAACTTAAGAATTCACTATGTTATAAGCATTTGAAAACATTGAATTTATAATATTTCGTCAAAATTACTATGTAAAATACTTTTTTAGTGTTTATGAAATTTAATATGAAATTGTAAATATAATTTAATGGAACCTTAAAAAAATTATTCTTTCTCAATCTGATGGTCAAGGATTGAAGATAATAACTTAATTATTCAGTATTTTACTAGCATTTGAAAACATTGAATTTATGATATTTTGTTATAATTATCATATAAAACACTTTTTTAGTGTTTATGAAATTTTATATGAAAGTGTAAATATGATTCAATGAAACCTTCAAAATATTATTCTTACTCAATCTTATGGCCAAGGTTTGAAGATAATAACTTAAGAATTCACTATGTTATAAGCATTTGAAAACATTGAATTTATAATATTTCGTCAAAATTACTATTTATAGCAGTTATTTAGTGTTTATGAAATTGTAAATATAATAAGTAGATACTGTAAAAAAATTACATATTCTCAATCTAATGGTCAAGGGTTGAAGATAATAACTTAAGAATTCACTATGTTATAAGCATTTGAAAACATTGAATTTATAATATTTCATCAAAATTACTATGTAAAATACTTTTTTAGTGTTTATGAAATTTAATATGAAATTGTAAATATAATTTAATGGAACCTTAAAAAAATTATTCTTTCTCAATCTGATGGTCAAGGATTGAAGATAATAACTTAATTATTCAGTATTTTACTAGCATTTGAAAACATTGAATTTATGATATTTTGTTATAATTATCATATAAAACACTTTTTTAGTGTTTATGAAATTTTATATGAAAGTGTAAATATGATTCAATGAAACCTTCAAAATATTATTCTTACTCAATCTTATGGTCAAGGTTTGAAGATAATAACTTAATTATTCAGTATTTTACTAGCATTTGAAAACATTGAATTTATGATATTTTGTTATAATAATCATATAAAACACTTTTTTAGTATTTATGAAATTTTATTTGAAATTGTAAATATAATTTAATGGAATCTTAAAAAAATTATTCTTATTCAATCTGATGGTCAAGGATTAAAGATAATAACTTAAGAATTCACTATGTTATAAGCATTTGAAAACATTGAATTTATAATATTTCGTCAAAATTACTATGTAAAATACTTTTTTAGTGTTTATGAAATTTAATATGAAATTGTAAATATAATTTAATGGAACCTTAAAAAAATTATTCTTTCTCAATCTGATGGTCAAGGATTGAAGATAATAACTTAATTATTCAGTATATTACTAGCATTTGAAAACATTGAATTTATGATATTTTGTTATAATTATCATATAAAACACTTTTTTAGTGTTTATGAAATTTTATATGAAAGTGTAAATATGATTCAATGAAACCTTCAAAATATTATTCTTACTCAATCCTATGGTCAAGGTTTGAAGATAATAACTTAAGAATTCACTATGTTATAAGCATTTGAAAACATTGAATTTATGATATTTTGTTATAATTATCATATAAAACACTTTTTTAGTGTTTATGAAATTTTATATGAAAGTGTAAATATGATTCAATGAAACCTTCAAAATATTATTCTTACTCAATCTTATGGTTAAGGTTTGAAGATAATAACTTAAGAATTCACTATGTTATAAGCATTTGAAAACATTGAATTTATAATATTTCGTCAAAATTACTATGTAAAATACTTTTTTAGTGTTTATGAAATTTAATATGAAATTGTAAATATAATTTAATGGAACCTTAAAAAAATTATTCTTTCTCAATCTGATGGTCAAGGATTGAAGATAATAACTTAATTATTCAGTATTTTACTAGCATTTGAAAACATTGAATTTATGATATTTTGTTATAATTATCATATAAAACACTTTTTTAGTGTTTATGAAATTTTATATGAAAGTGTAAATATGATTCAATGAAACCTTCAAAATATTATTCTTACTCAATCTTATGGCCAAGGTTTGAAGATAATAACTTAAGAATTCACTATGTTATAAGCATTTGAAAACATTGAATTTATAATATTTCGTCAAAATTACTATTTATAGCAGTTATTTAGTGTTTATGAAATTGTAAATATAATAAGTAGATACTGTAAAAAAATTACATATTCTCAATCTAATGGTCAAGGGTTGAAGATAATAACTTAAGAATTCACTATGTTATAAGCATTTGAAAACATTGAATTTATAATATTTCATCAAAATTACTATGTAAAATACTTTTTTAGTGTTTATGAAATTTAATATGAAATTGTAAATATAATTTAATGGAACCTTAAAAAAATTATTCTTTCTCAATCTGATGGTCAAGGATTGAAGATAATAACTTAATTATTCAGTATTTTACTAGCATTTGAAAACATTGAATTTATGATATTTTGTTATAATTATCATATAAAACACTTTTTTAGTGTTTATGAAATTTTATATGAAAGTGTAAATATGATTCAATGAAACCTTCAAAATATTATTCTTACTCAATCTTATGGTCAAGGTTTGAAGATAATAACTTAAGAATTCACTATGTTATAAGCATTTGAAAACATTGAATTTATAATATTTCGTCAAAATTACTATGTAAAATACTTTTTTAGTGTTTATGAAATTTAATATGAAATTGTAAATATAATTTAATGGAACCTTAAAAAAATTATTCTTTCTCAATCTGATGGTCAAGGATTGAAGATAATAACTTAATTATTCAGTATTTTACTAGCATTTGAAAACATTGAATTTATGATATTTTGTTATAATTATCATATAAAACACTTTTTTAGTGTTTATGAAATTTTATATGAAAGTGTAAATATGATTCAATGAAACCTTCAAAATATTATTCTTACTCAATCTTATGGCCAAGGTTTGAAGATAATAACTTAAGAATTCACTATGTTATAAGCATTTGAAAACATTGAATTTATAATATTTCGTCAAAATTACTATTTATAGCAGTTATTTAGTGTTTATGAAATTGTAAATATAATAAGTAGATACTGTAAAAAAATTACATATTCTCAATCTAATGGTCAAGGGTTGAAGATAATAACTTAAGAATTCACTATGTTATAAGCATTTGAAAACATTGAATTTATAATATTTCATCAAAATTACTATGTAAAATACTTTTTTAGTGTTTATGAAATTTAATATGAAATTGTAAATATAATTTAATGGAACCTTAAAAAAATTATTCTTTCTCAATCTGATGGTCAAGGATTGAAGATAATAACTTAATTATTCAGTATTTTACTAGCATTTGAAAACATTGAATTTATGATATTTTGTTATAATTATCATATAAAACACTTTTTTAGTGTTTATGAAATTTTATATGAAAGTGTAAATATGATTCAATGAAACCTTCAAAATATTATTCTTACTCAATCTTATGGTCAAGGTTTGAAGATAATAACTTAATTATTCAGTATTTTACTAGCATTTGAAAACATTGAATTTATGATATTTTGTTATAATAATCATATAAAACACTTTTTTAGTATTTATGAAATTTTATTTGAAATTGTAAATATAATTTAATGGAATCTTAAAAAAATTATTCTTTCTCAATCTGATGGTCAAGGATTGAAGATAATAACTTAAGAATTCACTATGTTATAAGCATTTGAAAACATTGAATTTATAATATTTCGTCAAAATTACTATGTAAAATACTTTTTTAGTGTTTATGAAATTTAATATGAAATTGTAAATATAATTTAATGGAACCTTAAAAAAATTATTCTTTCTCAATCTGATGGTCAAGGATTGAAGATAATAACTTAATTATTCAGTATTTTACTAGCATTTGAAAACATTGAATTTATGATATTTTGTTATAATTATCATATAAAACACTTTTTTAGTGTTTATGAAATTTTATATGAAAGTGTAAATATGATTCAATGAAACCTTCAAAATATTATTCTTACTCAATCTTATGGCCAAGGTTTGAAGATAATAACTTAAGAATTCACTATGTTATAAGCATTTGAAAACATTGAATTTATAATATTTCGTCAAAATTACTATTTATAGCAGTTATTTAGTGTTTATGAAATTGTAAATATAATAAGTAGATACTGTAAAAAAATTACATATTCTCAATCTAATGGTCAAGGGTTGAAGATAATAACTTAAGAATTCACTATGTTATAAGCATTTGAAAACATTGAATTTATAATATTTCATCAAAATTACTATGTAAAATACTTTTTTAGTGTTTATGAAATTTAATATGAAATTGTAAATATAATTTAATGGAACCTTAAAAAAATTATTCTTTCTCAATCTGATGGTCAAGGATTGAAGATAATAACTTAATTATTCAGTATTTTACTAGCATTTGAAAACATTGAATTTATGATATTTTGTTATAATTATCATATAAAACACTTTTTTAGTGTTTATGAAATTTTATATGAAAGTGTAAATATGATTCAATGAAACCTTCAAAATATTATTCTTACTCAATCTTATGGTCAAGGTTTGAAGATAATAACTTAATTATTCAGTATTTTACTAGCATTTGAAAACATTGAATTTATGATATTTTGTTATAATAATCATATAAAACACTTTTTTAGTATTTATGAAATTTTATTTGAAATTGTAAATATAATTTAATGGAATCTTAAAAAAATTATTCTTATTCAATCTGATGGTCAAGGATTAAAGATAATAACTTAAGAATTCACTATGTTATAAGCATTTGAAAACATTGAATTTATAATATTTCGTCAAAATTACTATGTAAAATACTTTTTTAGTGTTTATGAAATTTAATATGAAATTGTAAATATAATTTAATGGAACCTTAAAAAAATTATTCTTTCTCAATCTGATGGTCAAGGATTGAAGATAATAACTTAATTATTCAGTATATTACTAGCATTTGAAAACATTGAATTTATGATATTTTGTTATAATTATCATATAAAACACTTTTTTAGTGTTTATGAAATTTTATATGAAAGTGTAAATATGATTCAATGAAACCTTCAAAATATTATTCTTACTCAATCCTATGGTCAAGGTTTGAAGATAATAACTTAAGAATTCACTATGTTATAAGCATTTGAAAACATTGAATTTATGATATTTTGTTATAATTATCATATAAAACACTTTTTTAGTGTTTATGAAATTTTATATGAAAGTGTAAATATGATTCAATGAAACCTTCAAAATATTATTCTTACTCAATCTTATGGTCAAGGTTTGAAGATAATAACTTAAGAATTCACTATGTTATAAGCATTTGAAAACATTGAATTTATAATATTTCGTCAAAATTACTATGTAAAATACTTTTTTAGTGTTTATGAAATTTAATATGAAATTGTAAATATAATTTAATGGAACCTTAAAAAAATTATTCTTTCTCAATCTGATGGTCAAGGATTGAAGATAATAACTTAATTATTCAGTATTTTACTAGCATTTGAAAACATTGAATTTATGATATTTTGTTATAATTATCATATAAAACACTTTTTTAGTGTTTATGAAATTTTATATGAAAGTGTAAATATGATTCAATGAAACCTTCAAAATATTATTCTTACTCAATCTTATGGTCAAGGTTTGAAGATAATAACTTAATTATTCAGTATTTTACTAGCATTTGAAAACATTGAATTTATGATATTTTGTTATAATAATCATATAAAACACTTTTTTAGTATTTATGAAATTTTATTTGAAATTGTAAATATAATTTAATGGAATCTTAAAAAAATTATTCTTTCTCAATCTGATGGTCAAGGATTGAAGATAATAACTTAAGAATTCACTATGTTATAAGCATTTGAAAACATTGAATTTATAATATTTCGTCAAAATTACTATGTAAAATACTTTTTTAGTGTTTATGAAATTTAATATGAAATTGTAAATATAATTTAATGGAACCTTAAAAAAATTATTCTTTCTCAATCTGATGGTCAAGGATTGAAGATAATAACTTAATTATTCAGTATTTTACTAGCATTTGAAAACATTGAATTTATGATATTTTGTTATAATTATCATATAAAACACTTTTTTAGTGTTTATGAAATTTTATATGAAAGTGTAAATATGATTCAATGAAACCTTCAAAATATTATTCTTACTCAATCTTATGGCCAAGGTTTGAAGATAATAACTTAAGAATTCACTATGTTATAAGCATTTGAAAACATTGAATTTATAATATTTCATCAAAATTACTATGTAAAATACTTTTTTAGTGTTTATGAAATTTAATATGAAATTGTAAATATAATTTAATGGAACCTTAAAAAAATTATTCTTTCTCAATCTGATGGTCAAGGATTGAAGATAATAACTTAATTATTCAGTATATTACTAGCATTTGAAAACATTGAATTTATGATATTTTGTTATAATTATCATATAAAACACTTTTTTAGTGTTTATGAAATTTTATATGAAAGTGTAAATATGATTCAATGAAACCTTCAAAATATTATTCTTACTCAATCCTATGGTCAAGGTTTGAAGATAATAACTTAAGAATTCACTATGTTATAAGCATTTGAAAACATTGAATTTATGATATTTTGTTATAATTATCATATAAAACACTTTTTTAGTGTTTATGAAATTTTATATGAAAGTGTAAATATGATTCAATGAAACCTTCAAAATATTATTCTTACTCAATCTTATGGTCAAGGTTTGAAGATAATAACTTAAGAATTCACTATGTTATAAGCATTTGAAAACATTGAATTTATAATATTTCGTCAAAATTACTATGTAAAATACTTTTTTAGTGTTTATGAAATTTAATATGAAATTGTAAATATAATTTAATGGAACCTTAAAAAAATTATTCTTTCTCAATCTGATGGTCAAGGATTGAAGATAATAACTTAATTATTCAGTATTTTACTAGCATTTGAAAACATTGAATTTATGATATTTTGTTATAATTATCATATAAAACACTTTTTTAGTGTTTATGAAATTTTATATGAAAGTGTAAATATGATTCAATGAAACCTTCAAAATATTATTCTTACTCAATCTTATGGCCAAGGTTTGAAGATAATAACTTAAGAATTCACTATGTTATAAGCATTTGAAAACATTGAATTTATAATATTTCGTCAAAATTACTATTTATAGCAGTTATTTAGTGTTTATGAAATTGTAAATATAATAAGTAGATACTGTAAAAAAATTACATATTCTCAATCTAATGGTCAAGGGTTGAAGATAATAACTTAAGAATTCACTATGTTATAAGCATTTGAAAACATTGAATTTATAATATTTCATCAAAATTACTATGTAAAATACTTTTTTAGTGTTTATGAAATTTAATATGAAATTGTAAATATAATTTAATGGAACCTTAAAAAAATTATTCTTTCTCAATCTGATGGTCAAGGATTGAAGATAATAACTTAATTATTCAGTATTTTACTAGCATTTGAAAACATTGAATTTATGATATTTTGTTATAATTATCATATAAAACACTTTTTTAGTGTTTATGAAATTTTATATGAAAGTGTAAATATGATTCAATGAAACCTTCAAAATATTATTCTTACTCAATCTTATGGTCAAGGTTTGAAGATAATAACTTAAGAATTCACTATGTTATAAGCATTTGAAAACATTGAATTTATAATATTTCGTCAAAATTACTATGTAAAATACTTTTTTAGTGTTTATGAAATTTAATATGAAATTGTAAATATAATTTAATGGAACCTTAAAAAAATTATTCTTTCTCAATCTGATGGTCAAGGATTGAAGATAATAACTTAATTATTCAGTATATTACTAGCATTTGAAAACATTGAATTTATGATATTTTGTTATAATTATCATATAAAACACTTTTTTAGTGTTTATGAAATTTTATATGAAAGTGTAAATATGATTCAATGAAACCTTCAAAATATTATTCTTACTCAATCCTATGGTCAAGGTTTGAAGATAATAACTTAAGAATTCACTATGTTATAAGCATTTGAAAACATTGAATTTATGATATTTTGTTATAATTATCATATAAAACACTTTTTTAGTGTTTATGAAATTTTATATGAAAGTGTAAATATGATTCAATGAAACCTTCAAAATATTATTCTTACTCAATCTTATGGTCAAGGTTTGAAGATAATAACTTAAGAATTCACTATGTTATAAGCATTTGAAAACATTGAATTTATAATATTTCGTCAAAATTACTATGTAAAATACTTTTTTAGTGTTTATGAAATTTAATATGAAATTGTAAATATAATTTAATGGAACCTTAAAAAAATTATTCTTTCTCAATCTGATGGTCAAGGATTGAAGATAATAACTTAATTATTCAGTATTTTACTAGCATTTGAAAACATTGAATTTATGATATTTTGTTATAATTATCATATAAAACACTTTTTTAGTGTTTATGAAATTTTATATGAAAGTGTAAATATGATTCAATGAAACCTTCAAAATATTATTCTTACTCAATCTTATGGTCAAGGTTTGAAGATAATAACTTAATTATTCAGTATTTTACTAGCATTTGAAAACATTGAATTTATGATATTTTGTTATAATAATCATATAAAACACTTTTTTAGTATTTATGAAATTTTATTTGAAATTGTAAATATAATTTAATGGAATCTTAAAAAAATTATTCTTTCTCAATCTGATGGTCAAGGATTGAAGATAATAACTTAAGAATTCACTATGTTATAAGCATTTGAAAACATTGAATTTATAATATTTCGTCAAAATTACTATGTAAAATACTTTTTTAGTGTTTATGAAATTTAATATGAAATTGTAAATATAATTTAATGGAACCTTAAAAAAATTATTCTTTCTCAATCTGATGGTCAAGGATTGAAGATAATAACTTAATTATTCAGTATTTTACTAGCATTTGAAAACATTGAATTTATGATATTTTGTTATAATTATCATATAAAACACTTTTTTAGTGTTTATGAAATTTTATATGAAAGTGTAAATATGATTCAATGAAACCTTCAAAATATTATTCTTACTCAATCTTATGGCCAAGGTTTGAAGATAATAACTTAAGAATTCACTATGTTATAAGCATTTGAAAACATTGAATTTATAATATTTCATCAAAATTACTATGTAAAATACTTTTTTAGTGTTTATGAAATTTAATATGAAATTGTAAATATAATTTAATGGAACCTTAAAAAAATTATTCTTTCTCAATCTGATGGTCAAGGATTGAAGATAATAACTTAATTATTCAGTATATTACTAGCATTTGAAAACATTGAATTTATGATATTTTGTTATAATTATCATATAAAACACTTTTTTAGTGTTTATGAAATTTTATATGAAAGTGTAAATATGATTCAATGAAACCTTCAAAATATTATTCTTACTCAATCCTATGGTCAAGGTTTGAAGATAATAACTTAAGAATTCACTATGTTATAAGCATTTGAAAACATTGAATTTATGATATTTTGTTATAATTATCATATAAAACACTTTTTTAGTGTTTATGAAATTTTATATGAAAGTGTAAATATGATTCAATGAAACCTTCAAAATATTATTCTTACTCAATCTTATGGTCAAGGTTTGAAGATAATAACTTAAGAATTCACTATGTTATAAGCATTTGAAAACATTGAATTTATAATATTTCGTCAAAATTACTATGTAAAATACTTTTTTAGTGTTTATGAAATTTAATATGAAATTGTAAATATAATTTAATGGAACCTTAAAAAAATTATTCTTTCTCAATCTGATGGTCAAGGATTGAAGATAATAACTTAATTATTCAGTATTTTACTAGCATTTGAAAACATTGAATTTATGATATTTTGTTATAATTATCATATAAAACACTTTTTTAGTGTTTATGAAATTTTATATGAAAGTGTAAATATGATTCAATGAAACCTTCAAAATATTATTCTTACTCAATCTTATGGCCAAGGTTTGAAGATAATAACTTAAGAATTCACTATGTTATAAGCATTTGAAAACATTGAATTTATAATATTTCGTCAAAATTACTATTTATAGCAGTTATTTAGTGTTTATGAAATTGTAAATATAATAAGTAGATACTGTAAAAAAATTACATATTCTCAATCTAATGGTCAAGGGTTGAAGATAATAACTTAAGAATTCACTATGTTATAAGCATTTGAAAACATTGAATTTATAATATTTCATCAAAATTACTATGTAAAATACTTTTTTAGTGTTTATGAAATTTAATATGAAATTGTAAATATAATTTAATGGAACCTTAAAAAAATTATTCTTTCTCAATCTGATGGTCAAGGATTGAAGATAATAACTTAATTATTCAGTATTTTACTAGCATTTGAAAACATTGAATTTATGATATTTTGTTATAATTATCATATAAAACACTTTTTTAGTGTTTATGAAATTTTATATGAAAGTGTAAATATGATTCAATGAAACCTTCAAAATATTATTCTTACTCAATCTTATGGTCAAGGTTTGAAGATAATAACTTAAGAATTCACTATGTTATAAGCATTTGAAAACATTGAATTTATAATATTTCGTCAAAATTACTATGTAAAATACTTTTTTAGTGTTTATGAAATTTAATATGAAATTGTAAATATAATTTAATGGAACCTTAAAAAAATTATTCTTTCTCAATCTGATGGTCAAGGATTGAAGATAATAACTTAATTATTCAGTATTTTACTAGCATTTGAAAACATTGAATTTATGATATTTTGTTATAATTATCATATAAAACACTTTTTTAGTGTTTATGAAATTTTATATGAAAGTGTAAATATGATTCAATGAAACCTTCAAAATATTATTCTTACTCAATCTTATGGCCAAGGTTTGAAGATAATAACTTAAGAATTCACTATGTTATAAGCATTTGAAAACATTGAATTTATAATATTTCGTCAAAATTACTATTTATAGCAGTTATTTAGTGTTTATGAAATTGTAAATATAATAAGTAGATACTGTAAAAAAATTACATATTCTCAATCTAATGGTCAAGGGTTGAAGATAATAACTTAAGAATTCACTATGTTATAAGCATTTGAAAACATTGAATTTATAATATTTCATCAAAATTACTATGTAAAATACTTTTTTAGTGTTTATGAAATTTAATATGAAATTGTAAATATAATTTAATGGAACCTTAAAAAAATTATTCTTTCTCAATCTGATGGTCAAGGATTGAAGATAATAACTTAATTATTCAGTATTTTACTAGCATTTGAAAACATTGAATTTATGATATTTTGTTATAATTATCATATAAAACACTTTTTTAGTGTTTATGAAATTTTATATGAAAGTGTAAATATGATTCAATGAAACCTTCAAAATATTATTCTTACTCAATCTTATGGTCAAGGTTTGAAGATAATAACTTAATTATTCAGTATTTTACTAGCATTTGAAAACATTGAATTTATGATATTTTGTTATAATAATCATATAAAACACTTTTTTAGTATTTATGAAATTTTATTTGAAATTGTAAATATAATTTAATGGAATCTTAAAAAAATTATTCTTTCTCAATCTGATGGTCAAGGATTGAAGATAATAACTTAAGAATTCACTATGTTATAAGCATTTGAAAACATTGAATTTATAATATTTCGTCAAAATTACTATGTAAAATACTTTTTTAGTGTTTATGAAATTTAATATGAAATTGTAAATATAATTTAATGGAACCTTAAAAAAATTATTCTTTCTCAATCTGATGGTCAAGGATTGAAGATAATAACTTAATTATTCAGTATTTTACTAGCATTTGAAAACATTGAATTTATGATATTTTGTTATAATTATCATATAAAACACTTTTTTAGTGTTTATGAAATTTTATATGAAAGTGTAAATATGATTCAATGAAACCTTCAAAATATTATTCTTACTCAATCTTATGGCCAAGGTTTGAAGATAATAACTTAAGAATTCACTATGTTATAAGCATTTGAAAACATTGAATTTATAATATTTCGTCAAAATTACTATTTATAGCAGTTATTTAGTGTTTATGAAATTGTAAATATAATAAGTAGATACTGTAAAAAAATTACATATTCTCAATCTAATGGTCAAGGGTTGAAGATAATAACTTAAGAATTCACTATGTTATAAGCATTTGAAAACATTGAATTTATAATATTTCATCAAAATTACTATGTAAAATACTTTTTTAGTGTTTATGAAATTTAATATGAAATTGTAAATATAATTTAATGGAACCTTAAAAAAATTATTCTTTCTCAATCTGATGGTCAAGGATTGAAGATAATAACTTAATTATTCAGTATTTTACTAGCATTTGAAAACATTGAATTTATGATATTTTGTTATAATTATCATATAAAACACTTTTTTAGTGTTTATGAAATTTTATATGAAAGTGTAAATATGATTCAATGAAACCTTCAAAATATTATTCTTACTCAATCTTATGGTCAAGGTTTGAAGATAATAACTTAATTATTCAGTATTTTACTAGCATTTGAAAACATTGAATTTATGATATTTTGTTATAATAATCATATAAAACACTTTTTTAGTATTTATGAAATTTTATTTGAAATTGTAAATATAATTTAATGGAATCTTAAAAAAATTATTCTTTCTCAATCTGATGGTCAAGGATTGAAGATAATAACTTAA
This sequence comes from Rhopalosiphum nymphaeae, assembly GCA_036289425.1. NCBI lineage: Eukaryota > Metazoa > Arthropoda > Insecta > Hemiptera > Aphididae > Rhopalosiphum > Rhopalosiphum nymphaeae. The sequence continues at coordinate 6,630,694 of JAZAQC010000007.1, read as the reverse complement.
GAATTCACTATGTTATAAGCATTTGAAAACATTGAATTTATAATATTTCGTCAAAATTACTATGTAAAATACTTTTTTAGTGTTTATGAAATTTAATATGAAATTGTAAATATAATTTAATGGAACCTTAAAAAAATTATTCTTTCTCAATCTGATGGTCAAGGATTGAAGATAATAACTTAATTATTCAGTATTTTACTAGCATTTGAAAACATTGAATTTATGATATTTTGTTATAATTATCATATAAAACACTTTTTTAGTGTTTATGAAATTTTATATGAAAGTGTAAATATGATTCAATGAAACCTTCAAAATATTATTCTTACTCAATCTTATGGCCAAGGTTTGAAGATAATAACTTAAGAATTCACTATGTTATAAGCATTTGAAAACATTGAATTTATAATATTTCGTCAAAATTACTATTTATAGCAGTTATTTAGTGTTTATGAAATTGTAAATATAATAAGTAGATACTGTAAAAAAATTACATATTCTCAATCTAATGGTCAAGGGTTGAAGATAATAACTTAAGAATTCACTATGTTATAAGCATTTGAAAACATTGAATTTATAATATTTCATCAAAATTACTATGTAAAATACTTTTTTAGTGTTTATGAAATTTAATATGAAATTGTAAATATAATTTAATGGAACCTTAAAAAAATTATTCTTTCTCAATCTGATGGTCAAGGATTGAAGATAATAACTTAATTATTCAGTATTTTACTAGCATTTGAAAACATTGAATTTATGATATTTTGTTATAATTATCATATAAAACACTTTTTTAGTGTTTATGAAATTTTATATGAAAGTGTAAATATGATTCAATGAAACCTTCAAAATATTATTCTTACTCAATCTTATGGTCAAGGTTTGAAGATAATAACTTAATTATTCAGTATTTTACTAGCATTTGAAAACATTGAATTTATGATATTTTGTTATAATAATCATATAAAACACTTTTTTAGTATTTATGAAATTTTATTTGAAATTGTAAATATAATTTAATGGAATCTTAAAAAAATTATTCTTATTCAATCTGATGGTCAAGGATTAAAGATAATAACTTAAGAATTCACTATGTTATAAGCATTTGAAAACATTGAATTTATAATATTTCGTCAAAATTACTATGTAAAATACTTTTTTAGTGTTTATGAAATTTAATATGAAATTGTAAATATAATTTAATGGAACCTTAAAAAAATTATTCTTTCTCAATCTGATGGTCAAGGATTGAAGATAATAACTTAATTATTCAGTATATTACTAGCATTTGAAAACATTGAATTTATGATATTTTGTTATAATTATCATATAAAACACTTTTTTAGTGTTTATGAAATTTTATATGAAAGTGTAAATATGATTCAATGAAACCTTCAAAATATTATTCTTACTCAATCCTATGGTCAAGGTTTGAAGATAATAACTTAAGAATTCACTATGTTATAAGCATTTGAAAACATTGAATTTATGATATTTTGTTATAATTATCATATAAAACACTTTTTTAGTGTTTATGAAATTTTATATGAAAGTGTAAATATGATTCAATGAAACCTTCAAAATATTATTCTTACTCAATCTTATGGTCAAGGTTTGAAGATAATAACTTAAGAATTCACTATGTTATAAGCATTTGAAAACATTGAATTTATAATATTTCGTCAAAATTACTATGTAAAATACTTTTTTAGTGTTTATGAAATTTAATATGAAATTGTAAATATAATTTAATGGAACCTTAAAAAAATTATTCTTTCTCAATCTGATGGTCAAGGATTGAAGATAATAACTTAATTATTCAGTATTTTACTAGCATTTGAAAACATTGAATTTATGATATTTTGTTATAATTATCATATAAAACACTTTTTTAGTGTTTATGAAATTTTATATGAAAGTGTAAATATGATTCAATGAAACCTTCAAAATATTATTCTTACTCAATCTTATGGCCAAGGTTTGAAGATAATAACTTAAGAATTCACTATGTTATAAGCATTTGAAAACATTGAATTTATAATATTTCGTCAAAATTACTATTTATAGCAGTTATTTAGTGTTTATGAAATTGTAAATATAATAAGTAGATACTGTAAAAAAATTACATATTCTCAATCTAATGGTCAAGGGTTGAAGATAATAACTTAAGAATTCACTATGTTATAAGCATTTGAAAACATTGAATTTATAATATTTCATCAAAATTACTATGTAAAATACTTTTTTAGTGTTTATGAAATTTAATATGAAATTGTAAATATAATTTAATGGAACCTTAAAAAAATTATTCTTTCTCAATCTGATGGTCAAGGATTGAAGATAATAACTTAATTATTCAGTATTTTACTAGCATTTGAAAACATTGAATTTATGATATTTTGTTATAATTATCATATAAAACACTTTTTTAGTGTTTATGAAATTTTATATGAAAGTGTAAATATGATTCAATGAAACCTTCAAAATATTATTCTTACTCAATCTTATGGTCAAGGTTTGAAGATAATAACTTAAGAATTCACTATGTTATAAGCATTTGAAAACATTGAATTTATAATATTTCGTCAAAATTACTATGTAAAATACTTTTTTAGTGTTTATGAAATTTAATATGAAATTGTAAATATAATTTAATGGAACCTTAAAAAAATTATTCTTTCTCAATCTGATGGTCAAGGATTGAAGATAATAACTTAATTATTCAGTATTTTACTAGCATTTGAAAACATTGAATTTATGATATTTTGTTATAATTATCATATAAAACACTTTTTTAGTGTTTATGAAATTTTATATGAAAGTGTAAATATGATTCAATGAAACCTTCAAAATATTATTCTTACTCAATCTTATGGCCAAGGTTTGAAGATAATAACTTAAGAATTCACTATGTTATAAGCATTTGAAAACATTGAATTTATAATATTTCGTCAAAATTACTATGTAAAATACTTTTTTAGTGTTTATGAAATTTAATATGAAATTGTAAATATAATTTAATGGAACCTTAAAAAAATTATTCTTTCTCAATCTGATGGTCAAGGATTGAAGATAATAACTTAATTATTCAGTATTTTACTAGCATTTGAAAACATTGAATTTATGATATTTTGTTATAATTATCATATAAAACACTTTTTTAGTGTTTATGAAATTTTATATGAAAGTGTAAATATGATTCAATGAAACCTTCAAAATATTATTCTTACTCAATCTTATGGCCAAGGTTTGAAGATAATAACTTAAGAATTCACTATGTTATAAGCATTTGAAAACATTGAATTTATAATATTTCGTCAAAATTACTATTTATAGCAGTTATTTAGTGTTTATGAAATTGTAAATATAATAAGTAGATACTGTAAAAAAATTACATATTCTCAATCTAATGGTCAAGGGTTGAAGATAATAACTTAAGAATTCACTATGTTATAAGCATTTGAAAACATTGAATTTATAATATTTCATCAAAATTACTATGTAAAATACTTTTTTAGTGTTTATGAAATTTAATATGAAATTGTAAATATAATTTAATGGAACCTTAAAAAAATTATTCTTTCTCAATCTGATGGTCAAGGATTGAAGATAATAACTTAATTATTCAGTATTTTACTAGCATTTGAAAACATTGAATTTATGATATTTTGTTATAATTATCATATAAAACACTTTTTTAGTGTTTATGAAATTTTATATGAAAGTGTAAATATGATTCAATGAAACCTTCAAAATATTATTCTTACTCAATCTTATGGCCAAGGTTTGAAGATAATAACTTAAGAATTCACTATGTTATAAGCATTTGAAAACATTGAATTTATAATATTTCGTCAAAATTACTATTTATAGCAGTTATTTAGTGTTTATGAAATTGTAAATATAATAAGTAGATACTGTAAAAAAATTACATATTCTCAATCTAATGGTCAAGGGTTGAAGATAATAACTTAAGAATTCACTATGTTATAAGCATTTGAAAACATTGAATTTATAATATTTCATCAAAATTACTATGTAAAATACTTTTTTAGTGTTTATGAAATTTAATATGAAATTGTAAATATAATTTAATGGAACCTTAAAAAAATTATTCTTTCTCAATCTGATGGTCAAGGATTGAAGATAATAACTTAATTATTCAGTATTTTACTAGCATTTGAAAACATTGAATTTATGATATTTTGTTATAATTATCATATAAAACACTTTTTTAGTGTTTATGAAATTTTATATGAAAGTGTAAATATGATTCAATGAAACCTTCAAAATATTATTCTTACTCAATCTTATGGTCAAGGTTTGAAGATAATAACTTAATTATTCAGTATTTTACTAGCATTTGAAAACATTGAATTTATGATATTTTGTTATAATAATCATATAAAACACTTTTTTAGTATTTATGAAATTTTATTTGAAATTGTAAATATAATTTAATGGAATCTTAAAAAAATTATTCTTATTCAATCTGATGGTCAAGGATTAAAGATAATAACTTAAGAATTCACTATGTTATAAGCATTTGAAAACATTGAATTTATAATATTTCGTCAAAATTACTATGTAAAATACTTTTTTAGTGTTTATGAAATTTAATATGAAATTGTAAATATAATTTAATGGAACCTTAAAAAAATTATTCTTTCTCAATCTGATGGTCAAGGATTGAAGATAATAACTTAATTATTCAGTATATTACTAGCATTTGAAAACATTGAATTTATGATATTTTGTTATAATTATCATATAAAACACTTTTTTAGTGTTTATGAAATTTTATATGAAAGTGTAAATATGATTCAATGAAACCTTCAAAATATTATTCTTACTCAATCCTATGGTCAAGGTTTGAAGATAATAACTTAAGAATTCACTATGTTATAAGCATTTGAAAACATTGAATTTATGATATTTTGTTATAATTATCATATAAAACACTTTTTTAGTGTTTATGAAATTTTATATGAAAGTGTAAATATGATTCAATGAAACCTTCAAAATATTATTCTTACTCAATCTTATGGTCAAGGTTTGAAGATAATAACTTAAGAATTCACTATGTTATAAGCATTTGAAAACATTGAATTTATAATATTTCGTCAAAATTACTATGTAAAATACTTTTTTAGTGTTTATGAAATTTAATATGAAATTGTAAATATAATTTAATGGAACCTTAAAAAAATTATTCTTTCTCAATCTGATGGTCAAGGATTGAAGATAATAACTTAATTATTCAGTATTTTACTAGCATTTGAAAACATTGAATTTATGATATTTTGTTATAATTATCATATAAAACACTTTTTTAGTGTTTATGAAATTTTATATGAAAGTGTAAATATGATTCAATGAAACCTTCAAAATATTATTCTTACTCAATCTTATGGCCAAGGTTTGAAGATAATAACTTAAGAATTCACTATGTTATAAGCATTTGAAAACATTGAATTTATAATATTTCGTCAAAATTACTATTTATAGCAGTTATTTAGTGTTTATGAAATTGTAAATATAATAAGTAGATACTGTAAAAAAATTACATATTCTCAATCTAATGGTCAAGGGTTGAAGATAATAACTTAAGAATTCACTATGTTATAAGCATTTGAAAACATTGAATTTATAATATTTCATCAAAATTACTATGTAAAATACTTTTTTAGTGTTTATGAAATTTAATATGAAATTGTAAATATAATTTAATGGAACCTTAAAAAAATTATTCTTTCTCAATCTGATGGTCAAGGATTGAAGATAATAACTTAATTATTCAGTATTTTACTAGCATTTGAAAACATTGAATTTATGATATTTTGTTATAATTATCATATAAAACACTTTTTTAGTGTTTATGAAATTTTATATGAAAGTGTAAATATGATTCAATGAAACCTTCAAAATATTATTCTTACTCAATCTTATGGTCAAGGTTTGAAGATAATAACTTAAGAATTCACTATGTTATAAGCATTTGAAAACATTGAATTTATAATATTTCGTCAAAATTACTATGTAAAATACTTTTTTAGTGTTTATGAAATTTAATATGAAATTGTAAATATAATTTAATGGAACCTTAAAAAAATTATTCTTTCTCAATCTGATGGTCAAGGATTGAAGATAATAACTTAATTATTCAGTATTTTACTAGCATTTGAAAACATTGAATTTATGATATTTTGTTATAATTATCATATAAAACACTTTTTTAGTGTTTATGAAATTTTATATGAAAGTGTAAATATGATTCAATGAAACCTTCAAAATATTATTCTTACTCAATCTTATGGCCAAGGTTTGAAGATAATAACTTAAGAATTCACTATGTTATAAGCATTTGAAAACATTGAATTTATAATATTTCGTCAAAATTACTATGTAAAATACTTTTTTAGTGTTTATGAAATTTAATATGAAATTGTAAATATAATTTAATGGAACCTTAAAAAAATTATTCTTTCTCAATCTGATGGTCAAGGATTGAAGATAATAACTTAATTATTCAGTATTTTACTAGCATTTGAAAACATTGAATTTATGATATTTTGTTATAATTATCATATAAAACACTTTTTTAGTGTTTATGAAATTTTATATGAAAGTGTAAATATGATTCAATGAAACCTTCAAAATATTATTCTTACTCAATCTTATGGCCAAGGTTTGAAGATAATAACTTAAGAATTCACTATGTTATAAGCATTTGAAAACATTGAATTTATAATATTTCGTCAAAATTACTATTTATAGCAGTTATTTAGTGTTTATGAAATTGTAAATATAATAAGTAGATACTGTAAAAAAATTACATATTCTCAATCTAATGGTCAAGGGTTGAAGATAATAACTTAAGAATTCACTATGTTATAAGCATTTGAAAACATTGAATTTATAATATTTCATCAAAATTACTATGTAAAATACTTTTTTAGTGTTTATGAAATTTAATATGAAATTGTAAATATAATTTAATGGAACCTTAAAAAAATTATTCTTTCTCAATCTGATGGTCAAGGATTGAAGATAATAACTTAATTATTCAGTATTTTACTAGCATTTGAAAACATTGAATTTATGATATTTTGTTATAATTATCATATAAAACACTTTTTTAGTGTTTATGAAATTTTATATGAAAGTGTAAATATGATTCAATGAAACCTTCAAAATATTATTCTTACTCAATCTTATGGTCAAGGTTTGAAGATAATAACTTAATTATTCAGTATTTTACTAGCATTTGAAAACATTGAATTTATGATATTTTGTTATAATAATCATATAAAACACTTTTTTAGTATTTATGAAATTTTATTTGAAATTGTAAATATAATTTAATGGAATCTTAAAAAAATTATTCTTTCTCAATCTGATGGTCAAGGATTGAAGATAATAACTTAAGAATTCACTATGTTATAAGCATTTGAAAACATTGAATTTATAATATTTCGTCAAAATTACTATGTAAAATACTTTTTTAGTGTTTATGAAATTTAATATGAAATTGTAAATATAATTTAATGGAACCTTAAAAAAATTATTCTTTCTCAATCTGATGGTCAAGGATTGAAGATAATAACTTAATTATTCAGTATTTTACTAGCATTTGAAAACATTGAATTTATGATATTTTGTTATAATTATCATATAAAACACTTTTTTAGTGTTTATGAAATTTTATATGAAAGTGTAAATATGATTCAATGAAACCTTCAAAATATTATTCTTACTCAATCTTATGGCCAAGGTTTGAAGATAATAACTTAAGAATTCACTATGTTATAAGCATTTGAAAACATTGAATTTATAATATTTCGTCAAAATTACTATTTATAGCAGTTATTTAGTGTTTATGAAATTGTAAATATAATAAGTAGATACTGTAAAAAAATTACATATTCTCAATCTAATGGTCAAGGGTTGAAGATAATAACTTAAGAATTCACTATGTTATAAGCATTTGAAAACATTGAATTTATAATATTTCATCAAAATTACTATGTAAAATACTTTTTTAGTGTTTATGAAATTTAATATGAAATTGTAAATATAATTTAATGGAACCTTAAAAAAATTATTCTTTCTCAATCTGATGGTCAAGGATTGAAGATAATAACTTAATTATTCAGTATTTTACTAGCATTTGAAAACATTGAATTTATGATATTTTGTTATAATTATCATATAAAACACTTTTTTAGTGTTTATGAAATTTTATATGAAAGTGTAAATATGATTCAATGAAACCTTCAAAATATTATTCTTACTCAATCTTATGGTCAAGGTTTGAAGATAATAACTTAATTATTCAGTATTTTACTAGCATTTGAAAACATTGAATTTATGATATTTTGTTATAATAATCATATAAAACACTTTTTTAGTATTTATGAAATTTTATTTGAAATTGTAAATATAATTTAATGGAATCTTAAAAAAATTATTCTTATTCAATCTGATGGTCAAGGATTAAAGATAATAACTTAAGAATTCACTATGTTATAAGCATTTGAAAACATTGAATTTATAATATTTCGTCAAAATTACTATGTAAAATACTTTTTTAGTGTTTATGAAATTTAATATGAAATTGTAAATATAATTTAATGGAACCTTAAAAAAATTATTCTTTCTCAATCTGATGGTCAAGGATTGAAGATAATAACTTAATTATTCAGTATTTTACTAGCATTTGAAAACATTGAATTTATGATATTTTGTTATAATTATCATATAAAACACTTTTTTAGTGTTTATGAAATTTTATATGAAAGTGTAAATATGATTCAATGAAACCTTCAAAATATTATTCTTACTCAATCCTATGGTCAAGGTTTGAAGATAATAACTTAAGAATTCACTATGTTATAAGCATTTGAAAACATTGAATTTATGATATTTTGTTATAATTATCATATAAAACACTTTTTTAGTGTTTATGAAATTTTATATGAAAGTGTAAATATGATTCAATGAAACCTTCAAAATATTATTCTTACTCAATCTTATGGTCAAGGTTTGAAGATAATAACTTAAGAATTCACTATGTTATAAGCATTTGAAAACATTGAATTTATAATATTTCGTCAAAATTACTATTTATAGCAGTTATTTAGTGTTTATGAAATTGTAAATATAATAAGTAGATACTGTAAAAAAATTACATATTCTCAATCTAATGGTCAAGGGTTGAAGATAATAACTTAAGAATTCACTATGTTATAAGCATTTGAAAACATTGAATTTATAATATTTCATCAAAATTACTATGTAAAATACTTTTTTAGTGTTTATGAAATTTAATATGAAATTGTAAATATAATTTAATGGAACCTTAAAAAAATTATTCTTTCTCAATCTGATGGTCAAGGATTGAAGATAATAACTTAATTATTCAGTATTTTACTAGCATTTGAAAACATTGAATTTATGATATTTTGTTATAATTATCATATAAAACACTTTTTTAGTGTTTATGAAATTTTATATGAAATTGTAAATATGATTCAATGAAACCTTCAAAATATTATTCTTACTCAATCTTATGGTCAAGGTTTGAAGATAATAACTTAAGAATTCACTATGTTATAAGCATTTGAAAACATTGAATTTATAATATTTCGTCAAAATTACTATGTAAAATACTTTTTTAGTGTTTATGAAATTTAATATGAAATTGTAAATATAATTTAATGGAACCTTAAAAAAATTATTCTTTCTCAATCTGATGGTCAAGGATTGAAGATAATAACTTAATTATTCAGTATTTTACTAGCATTTGAAAACATTGAATTTATGATATTTTGTTATAATTATCATATAAAACACTTTTTTAGTGTTTATGAAATTTTATATGAAAGTGTAAATATGATTCAATGAAACCTTCAAAATATTATTCTTACTCAATCCTATGGTCAAGGTTTGAAGATAATAACTTAAGAATTCACTATGTTATAAGCATTTGAAAACATTGAATTTATAATATTTCGTCAAATTTACTATGTAAAATACTTTTTTAGTGTTTATGAAATTTAATATGAAATTGTAAATATAATTTAATGGAACCTTAAAAAAATTATTCTTTCTCAATCTGATGGTCAAGGATTGAAGATAATAACTTAATTATTCAGTATTTTACTAGCATTTGAAAACATTGAATTTATGATATTTTGTTATAATTATCATATAAAACACTTTTTTAGTGTTTATGAAATTTTATATGAAAGTGTAAATATGATTCAATGAAACCTTCAAAATATTATTCTTACTCAATCTTATGGCCAAGGTTTGAAGATAATAACTTAAGAATTCACTATGTTATAAGCATTTGAAAACATTGAATTTATAATATTTCGTCAAAATTACTATTTATAGCAGTTATTTAGTGTTTATGAAATTGTAAATATAATAAGTAGATACTGTAAAAAAATTACATATTCTCAATCTAATGGTCAAGGGTTGAAGATAATAACTTAAGAATTCACTATGTTATAAGCATTTGAAAACATTGAATTTATAATATTTCATCAAAATTACTATGTAAAATACTTTTTTAGTGTTTATGAAATTTAATATGAAATTGTAAATATAATTTAATGGAACCTTAAAAAAATTATTCTTTCTCAATCTGATGGTCAAGGATTGAAGATAATAACTTAATTATTCAGTATTTTACTAGCATTTGAAAACATTGAATTTATGATATTTTGTTATAATTATCATATAAAACACTTTTTTAGTGTTTATGAAATTTTATATGAAAGTGTAAATATGATTCAATGAAACCTTCAAAATATTATTCTTACTCAATCTTATGGTCAAGGTTTGAAGATAATAACTTAAGAATTCACTATGTTATAAGCATTTGAAAACATTGAATTTATAATATTTCGTCAAAATTACTATGTAAAATACTTTTTTAGTGTTTATGAAATTTAATATGAAATTGTAAATATAATTTAATGGAACCTTAAAAAAATTATTCTTTCTCAATCTGATGGTCAAGGATTGAAGATAATAACTTAATTATTCAGTATTTTACTAGCATTTGAAAACATTGAATTTATGATATTTTGTTATAATTATCATATAAAACACTTTTTTAGTGTTTATGAAATTTTATATGAAAGTGTAAATATGATTCAATGAAACCTTCAAAATATTATTCTTACTCAATCCTATGGTCAAGGTTTGAAGATAATAACTTAAGAATTCACTATGTTATAAGCATTTGAAAACATTGAATTTATGATATTTTGTTATAATTATCATATAAAACACTTTTTTAGTGTTTATGAAATTTTATATGAAAGTGTAAATATGATTCAATGAAACCTTCAAAATATTATTCTTACTCAATCTTATGGTCAAGGTTTGAAGATAATAACTTTAGAATTCACTATGTTATAAGCATTTGAAAACATTGAATTTATAATATTTCGTCAAAATTACTATGTAAAATACTTTTTTAGTGTTTATGAAATTTAATATGAAATTGTAAATATAATTTAATGGAACCTTAAAAAAATTATTCTTTCTCAATCTGATGGTCAAGGATTGAAGATAATAACTTAATTATTCAGTATTTTACTAGCATTTGAAAACATTGAATTTATGATATTTTGTTATAATTATCATATAAAACACTTTTTTAGTGTTTATGAAATTTTATATGAAAGTGTAAATATGATTCAATGAAACCTTCAAAATATTATTCTTACTCAATCTTATGGCCAAGGTTTGAAGATAATAACTTAAGAATTCACTATGTTATAAGCATTTGAAAACATTGAATTTATAATATTTCGTCAAAATTACTATTTATAGCAGTTATTTAGTGTTTATGAAATTGTAAATATAATAAGTAGATACTGTAAAAAAATTACATATTCTCAATCTAATGGTCAAGGGTTGAAGATAATAACTTAAGAATTCACTATGTTATAAGCATTTGAAAACATTGAATTTATAATATTTCATCAAAATTACTATGTAAAATACTTTTTTAGTGTTTATGAAATTTAATATGAAATTGTAAATATAATTTAATGGAACCTTAAAAAAATTATTCTTTCTCAATCTGATGGTCAAGGATTGAAGATAATAACTTAATTATTCAGTATTTTACTAGCATTTGAAAACATTGAATTTATGATATTTTGTTATAATTATCATATAAAACACTTTTTTAGTGTTTATGAAATTTTATATGAAAGTGTAAATATGATTCAATGAAACCTTCAAAATATTATTCTTACTCAATCTTATGGTCAAGGTTTGAAGATAATAACTTAAGAATTCACTATGTTATAAGCATTTGAAAACATTGAATTTATAATATTTCGTCAAAATTACTATGTAAAATACTTTTTTAGTGTTTATGAAATTTAATATGAAATTGTAAATATAATTTAATGGAACCTTAAAAAAATTATTCTTTCTCAATCTGATGGTCAAGGATTGAAGATAATAACTTAATTATTCAGTATTTTACTAGCATTTGAAAACATTGAATTTATGATATTTTGTTATAATTATCATATAAAACACTTTTTTAGTGTTTATGAAATTTTATATGAAAGTGTAAATATGATTCAATGAAACCTTCAAAATATTATTCTTACTCAATCTTATGGCCAAGGTTTGAAGATAATAACTTAAGAATTCACTATATTATAAGCATTTGAAAACATTGAATTTATAATATTTCGTCAAAATTACTATTTATAGCAGTTATTTAGTGTTTATGAAATTGTAAATATAATAAGTAAATACTGTAAAAAAATTACATATTCTCAATCTAATGGTCAAGGGTTGAAGATAATAACTTAAGAATTCACTATGTTATAAGCATTTGAAAACATTGAATTTATAATATTTCATCAAAATTACTATGTAAAATACTTTTTTAGTGTTTATGAAATTTAATATGAAATTGTAAATATAATTTAATGGAACCTTAAAAAAATTATTCATTCTCAATCTGATGGTCAAGGTTTGAAGATAATAACTTAAGAATTCACTATGTTATAAGCATTTGAAAACATTGAATTTATGATATTTTGTTATAATTATCATATAAAACACTTTTTTAGTGTTTATGAAATTTTATATGAAAGTGTAAATATGATTCAATGAAACCTTCAAAATATTATTCTTACTCAATCTTATGGTCAAGGTTTGAAGATAATAACTTAATTATTCAGTACGTTATAAGCATTTGAAAACATTAAATTTATAATATTTCGTCAAAATTATCATATAAAACACTTTTTTAGTGTTTATGAAATATCATATTAATTTGTAAATATAATTTAATGAAACCTTAAAAATATTACTCTTTCCCAAACTTATGGTCAAGGTTTGAAGATAATAACTTAATTATTCAGTATTTTACTAGCATTTGAAAACATTGAATTTATGATATTTTGTTATAATTATCATATAAAACACTTTTTTAGTGTTTATGAAATTTTATATGAAAGTGTAAATATGATTCAATGAAACCTTCAAAATATTATTCTTACTCAATCTTATGGTCAAGGTTTGAAGATAATAACTTAATTATTCAGTATTTTACTAGCATTCGAAAACATTGAATTTATGATATTTTGTTATAATAATCATATAAAACACTTTTTTAGTATTTATGAAATTTTATTTGAAATTGTAAATATAATTTAATGGAATCTTAAAAAAATTATTCTTTCTCAATCTGATGGTCAAGGATTGAAGATAATAACTTAATTATTCAGTATTTTACTAGCATTTGAATACATTGAATTTATGATATTTTGTTATAATTATCATATAAAACACTTTTTTAGTGTTTATGAAATTTTATATGAAAGTGTAAATATGATTCAATGAAACCTTCAAAATACTATTCTTACTCAATCTTATGGTCAAGGTTTGAAGATAATAACTTAAGAATTCACTATGTTATAAGCATTTGAAAACATTGAATTTATAATATTTCGTCAAAATTACTATGTAAAAAATTTTTTTAGTGTACATGAAATTTTTTATGAAATTGTAAATATAATTCAATGAAACCTTGAAAATATTACTCTTGCCCAATCTTATGGTCAAGGTTTGAAGATAATAACTTAATTATTCAGTACGTTATAAGCATTTGAAAACATTAAATTTATGATATTTCGTCAAAATTATCATATAAAACACTTTTTTAGTGTTTATGAAATATCATATTAATTTGTAAATATAATTAAATGAAACCTTAAAAATATTACTCTTTCCCAATCTTATGGTCAAGGTTTAAATATATTAACTTAAGTATTCAGTATATTACTAGCATTTGAAAACATTGAATTTATGATATTTTGTCATAATCATCATATAAAACACTTTTTTAGTGTTTATGAAATATCACATTAATTTGTAAATATAATTAAATGAAACCTTAAAAATATTACTCTTTCCCAATCTTATGGTCAAGGTTTGAAGATAATAAACTTAAGAATTCAGTATTTTACTAGCATTTGAAAACATTGAATTTATGATATTTTGTTAAAATTATCATATAAAACAGTTTTTTAGTGTTTATGAAATTGTAAATATAATAAGTAGATACTGTAAAAAAATTACATATTCTCAATCTAATTGTCAAGGGTTGAAGATAATAACTTAAGAATTTAGTATATTACTAGCATTTGAAAAACATGAATTCATGATATTATGTTAAAATTATCATATAAAACACTTTTTTAGTATTTATGAAATTTAATATGAAATTGTAAATATAATTAAATGAAACCTTCAAAATATTATTCTTACTCAATCTTATGGTCAAGGTTTGAAGATAATAACATAAGAATTCACTATGTTATAAGCATTTGAAAACATTGAATTTATAATATTTCGTCAAAATTACTATTTATAGCAGTTATTTAGTGTTTATGAAATTGTAAATATAATAAGTAGATACTGTAAAAAAATTACATATTCTCAATCTAATGGTCAAGGGTTGAAGATAATAACTTAAGAATTCACTATGTTATAAGCATTTGAAAACATTGAATTTATAATATTTCATCAAAATTACTATGTAAAATACTTTTTTAGTGTTTATGAAATTTAATATGAAATTGTAAATATAATTTAATGGAACCTTAAAAAAATTATTCTTTCTCAATCTGATGGTCAAGGATTGAAGATAATAACTTAATTATTCAGTATTTTACTAGCATTTGAAAACATTGAATTTATGATATTTTGTTATAATTATCATATAAAACACTTTTTTAGTGTTTATGAAATTTTATATGAAAGTGTAAATATGATTCAATGAAACCTTCAAAATATTATTCTTACTCAATCTTATGGTCAAGGTTTGAAGATAATAACTTAATTATTCAGTATTTTACTAGCATTTGAAAACATTGAATTTATGATATTTTGTTATAATTATCATATAAAACACTTTTTTAGTATTTATGAAATTTTATTTGAAATTGTAAATATGATTCAATGAAACCTTCAAAATATTATTCTTACTCAATCTTATGGTCAAGGTTTGAAGATAATAACTTAAGAATTCACTATGTTATAAGCATTTGAAAACATTGAATTTATAATATTTCGTCAAAATTACTATGTAAAATACTTTTTTAGTGTTTATGAAATTTAATATGAAATTGTAAATATAATTTAATGGAACCTTAAAAAAATTATTCTTTCTCAATCTGATGGTCAAGGATTGAAGATAATAACTTAATTATTCAGTATTTTACTAGCATTTGAAAAAAATGAATTCATGATATTTTGTTAAAATTACTATGTAAAACAGTTTTTTAGTGTTTATGAAATTTTATATAAAGTGGTATATATAATTTTTAGAAACCTTAATAATAGTTCTTTTTCTTAATCTATCGGTCAAGGTATGAAGAGATTAGTTTAATATATTAGTGTTTTATAATCTCTTATAGATATGAATTATTAATGTTCGTCAAAAGTGCGATATAAAAGATTGTATTTTAGTGTTTTTTAAGTCTGATATTATACATTAACAAATTGAGATGAAATCTATTGTGAGAAGATAATTGTTCCGTTGACACTTAAAAATGTACTTATGGGAAATAAAGTTATTTATTTAGATTTTATTCATCCCTGATGTTGATAAGCTAATCATGATTAAATTATTTGTGATCATTTTTAATGAAAATGTCCGAGACGATGGTCAATGAAAAATATGTTTGTCTATTTGCCGGTGTTGTTTTTTAAACCTTTAAAGTTTACGAAATAAAACGTATACTGATGATTTTGCATCCTACAAAGTAATAACCGTTTCCTAGTTGGCGGGTATATTAAAACAAATTACAGTTCATGGACAACTTAAACTTAAATATCAATGTGTAGTCTTTTTCAAATAGGATTATTTTATAGCCTGATTTCTGATCTAGCAACTGAAATAAACAATTCAGTAAACAATATTGTTTCGCAATTTACAGAAATTTCTATTTTAATTAAATAAATGAAATCTGTGTTAATTTATCGCATTATCTGCAAGTGAGTGTATTTATTTTATATGATGTATATACGAAATGACAACCTATGACTCGTAGACGGCTAGTGAATAGTGAATATACTTAAATACACTGGTTGTTAATCAGTGAAATCTGAACGAGAAAAATAAAATAATAAGCTCATATCAGAGCAATAGAATCATATTCGCGGTAGGTATACGTTGAAAACATTTAATTAGGAATGAGATACGGTTACATTTTCTTACCGAAACGACAACTATTCAAAATATATTAATAATCCGTTGTCAAATGGCAGTCGACTGTTTATCATTATTGCACACGGTTACATTAATGAACTTGAAAAATGGAAACTAGACAACACACTGACATGTACAAAAAGATTTCTTAAAATTAACTTATTATTAGCTACTGATTAAATCCCAACGCGACGACGAGAACACTTTGTATGATGTTGATATTGGACAATTCACAGCTGCAATTCTGAGGCATAGATGACATCAGTCGTGATAATGACAGGACACATGCCAACCATCGCCGGTCCCACTATAGACAGCATATCCAATATAGTAGGTAAATAGTGTATCGGTGCCGGATCATTCCTGAAAAAACACGCAGACAACAGTTGTTCTTTCGACATTAATTTTTCCTAATGCGATCGGCATTCTTATAGGACATTTAACTTACTCTGGTGAATAATAAAATTTGATTTTCGTAACCATAAATGTTTGGCCATCTACCCGATACGAGTACCAAACTACTAACCATCAACATATTCCATGTGTAATTCTCAATATGAAATTACTTTTAAGTTTGTCTGTTTTTTAAACGTTCTAGTCGTGGTAATCGCACCACTCTGACAAACTTATCACCACTAATCGACGGCGACACATGCGACTGATCATCGGGCAGTTCGGCCCCCGAGATAACAACCAGACTTTTCAGCTAGAAATTCTCATGAAAGAAACCCATAAACCGTGGCAGAACGATAAAGCAGATCTACCAACATTGAAATATAAAATTTTCTAATTTCTTTCACAAACTTATGTATTTTCTAATTCAAATATTATCGTATAATCGTACGTTTAAAAATATTTCGTTTATGAGCTGTTTTCCGGGAAATCGTGGGAGATAGGACGAAAGTCGCCAGACATGACATAGAATTGATCCCCCTAACTAGCTACATGAGTTGCATGCATTTGATTTTTCGAAAAACTGTTATTGGGGATTTTTAAACCGTCGTACTTGGGTCTTAATTGGACTCCCGCGCACAATTGCAGCTGCAACAGTGTGCATGTCCTGATTCTGTAAATGATGGACATATTTAATGACAGATAATAGAATGATTAATTTCTAAAAGTCACAATTCCACACGAAGGTTAACATTTATTAAAAAATTAATTACTAATAAATTTAATCCTAACCCAATTTTAAAGAATAATTTTTATTTTAACACTATCTAACGATGAGTTTAGTCATAAATATTAAAATTATGTGATATTTCTGTACTTAAAAATTATATCAATAAAAAATATTCGATAAATCCCAAAAGGATCATAATACCAACATATAATGATATAATAGAAAACATTAAAGCTACTCACAACAATAAAAACCTGAATGTCCAAAAATAATATATTTTTGAGGCCATTGGTAATTCTGTGTAATGACTAACCATTGATGCAACTAGGTCTAAAATATTAGCAGCTGCACAAATAAATACCTAATTCAATGTATTTACTTTCACGGTTTCCAAAAAACTAGGAGGATTGTTTTGGTTATTTTAATTTTCAATAGTGATAACTGTACGAGTAGGACTAGATACTGTTTTTGGTATATTAAAAATACTGAATATATATTTTTTGTACATTTTTAATCATCAATTTTATATTTATACAATTTACTTTGAATAATTCTACATGTCACATTGTATTGCTTAAATTATTATTGATTCTTAAATAATCATAAACATTTGTGGGGAATAAAATACATTTTGAGGGCGCGATGCCTCCCTAAGACTCCTCCTAGTTGTGTAAATGTGTGTAACAAATTATTCGTAATTATATTTTATATTTCTAATAAGTATTGACAAAAGATGTGTGGATTGTTCAACAACACTTATTTGTAATATTTTTTGTTAAAATGCAGTTTTAAAAAAATACATAATTATTAAAATCAGTTGTAAATCATATTAAAATATATATATATATTTTATAATTTACATATGTTTGTCATTAAATACAAGAAAAAAAAACATTCAAGTATACATTAAAGAGTCAAATTATATTTGTCAAGATATATGAATTGAAAAATACATTGTTGAGTAGAAGAGATATAACATGTTTTACTAAATATGAATGCCTTCCTAAAATGTATCAATTTAATGCAAATATACAGTACTTATTATAGTACTCATAGTTAATGATGAAACACAATACGAAATTAAGAAAAATTACGCTTTTGAAAAGGTATTTAAGGTATTGTAATTTGTACACGTAATAAGTAATGTAGTTGTTTTATTTACATCGAATATTACATGATTTTGACGTTTGCCAATTTATTTCTCACAAATTGTACCAAGTCGTAATTTTTGTTGCTATTGGTAATAAAAAATTAGAAGGTTCGGCATTATTATATCGTTTAAGGCAATGTTAAACTTTGAAAACTGAAAAATATAATTATTTACTTCGAAACCAGATTCATTAAAGAAACTGTCTTAAGCAATGTTGAATATGCAGACATGAGGTACGTAAATAAAATAAATATTTAAAAATGTCATATATATTGCATAACATAACTATTCTAAAACTTTGCATACTACTACTCGTTATTTTAACACATGATATAAAACGTGTTGTAATTATGATATTCATTTATAGATTTTGAGAATCAACTTGAAATACAAACTTTGTTAATATTGGTCGTATCGTCTCAAAATCCTCCGAGGTTAAACGCAGTGACTTCTTGAGATCAAATATCTGTACTCAATAATGTTGAATTTAAATTTTAAGAATGATGAATTGGTAAAACAAAATTACCCGTCAATTTTTTTATTGAAAACTTCACGTTTGAAGCACCCAATTATAGTTTATATACTCTAAAATTATGAGTTAAAAATGTTTTGAAAATTGGAAAATCATATAGTCACGCAAATGCATCAATCGTTGAGTATTTAATCTGGATGGGGACAATATTAAAGGATTAAGTAATAGGGACGGATTTTTGGAAAACGAAATGTTAAAAATTAAAAAAATTGATTATTGGGACAAAACATCGTAAAAAAATATCAAAATTTTGACAGTTAAGTAATTATACACGAGTAGACAGTTTTTAAATACACAATGATTTGAGAGAAAAACAGGAAATCCAGAAAATATTAGTATATGAATTTTTGGAATTTGTCAAAATTCAAACAATATAATTGTTAGAAACGGTAAAAATAGTACGTTTTGCAAATCAAATCTAATAGTCAAGGTTTAAATATATTATTCTAACTCAATCTTATGGTCAAGGTATGAAGATAATAACTTAAGAATTCGGTATGTTATAAGCATTTGAAAACATTAAATTTATGATATTTCGTCAAAATTATCATATAAAACACTTTTTTAGTGTTTATGAAATATCATATTAATTTGTAAATTTAATTTAATGAAACCTTAAAAATATTACTCTTTCCCAAACTTATGGTCAAGGTTTGAAGATAATAACTTAATTATTCAGTATTTTACTAGCATTTGAAAACATTGAATTTATGATATTTTGTTATAATTATCATATAAAACACTTTTTTAGTATTTATGAAATTTTATTTGAAATTGTAAATATAATTTAATGGAACCTTAAAAAAATTATTCTTTCTCAATCTGATGGTCAAGGATTGAAGATAATAACTTAATTATTCAGTATTTTACTAGCATTTGAATACATTGAATTTATGATATTTTGTTATAATTATCATATAAAACACTTTTTTAGTGTTTATGAAATTTTATATGAAAGTGTAAATATGATTCAATGAAACCTTCAAAATATTATTCTTACTCAATCCTATGGTCATGGTTTGAAGATAATAACTTAAGAATTCACTATGTTATAAGCATTTGAAAACATTGAATTTATGATATTTTGTTATAATTATCATATAAAACACTTTTTTAGTGTTTATGAAATTTTATATGAAAGTGTAAATATGATTCAATGAAACCTTCAAAATATTATTCTTACTCAATCTTATGGCCAAGGTTTGAAGATAATTACTTAAGAATTAACTATGTTATAAGCATTTGAAAACATTGAATTTATAATATTTCATCAAAATTACTATTTATAGCAGTTATTTAGTGTTTATGAAATTGTAAATATAATAAGTAGATACTGTATAAAAATTACATATTCTCAATCTAATGGTCAAGGGTTGAAGATAATAACTTAAGAATTCACTATGTTATAAGCATTTGAAAACATTGAATTTATAATATTTCATCAAAATTACTATGTAAAATACTTTTTTAGTGTTTATGAAATTTAATATGAAATTGTAAATATAATTTAATGGAACCTTAAAAAAATTACTCTTTCCCAAACTTATGGTCAAGGTTTGAAGATAATAACTTAATTATTCAGTATTTTACTAGCATTTGAAAACATTGAATTTATGATATTTTGTTATAATTATCATATAAAACAGTTTTTTAGTGTTTATGAAATTTTATATGAAAGTGTAAATATGATTCAATGAAACCTTCAAAATATTATTCTTACTCAATCTTATGGTCAAGGTTTGAAGATAATAACTTAATTATTCAGTACGTTATAAGCATTTGAAAACATTAAATTTATGATATTTCGTCAAAATTATCATATAAAACACTTTTTTAGTGTTTATGAAATATCATATTAATTTGTAAATATAATTTAATGAAACCTTAAAAATATTACTCTTTCCCAAACTTATGGTCAAGGTTTGAAGATAATAACTTAATTATTCAGTATTTTACTAGCATTTGAAAACATTGAATTTATGATATTTTGTTATAATTATCATATAAAACAGTTTTTTAGTGTTTATGAAATTTTATATGAAAGTGTAAATATGATTCAATGAAACCTTCAAAATATTATTCTTACTCAATCTTATGGTCAAGGATTGAAGATAATAAGTTAATTATTCAGTATTTTACTAGCATTTGAAAACATTGAATTTATGATATTTTGTCATAATCATCATATAAAACACTTTTTTAGTGTTTATGAAATATCATATTAATTTGTAAATATAATTTAATGAAACCTTCAAAATATTATTCTTTCTCAATCTTATGGTAAAGGATTGAAGATAATAAATTAATTATTCAGTATTTTAGTAGCATTTGAAAAAAATGAATTCGTGATATTTTGTTAAAATTACTATGTAAAACACTTTTTTAGTGTTTATGAAATTTTATATGAAAGTGTAAATATAATTCAATGAAACCTTAAAAATATTACTCTTTCCCAATCTTATGGTCAAGGTTTGAAGATAATAACTTAATTATTCAGTATTATACTAGCATTTGAAAACATTGAATTTATAATATTTTGTCAAAATTACTATGTAAAACATTTTTTTAGTGTTTATGAAATTTTTTAAGTAATTGCAAATATAATAAGTAGATACTGTAAAAAAATTACATATTCTCAATCGAATGGTCAAGGTTTGAAGATAATGACTTAAGATTTCAGTATGTTAAAAGCATTTGAAAACATTGAATTTAAAATATTTCATCAAAATTACCATGTAAAACACTTTTTTAGTGTTTATGAAATTTAATATGAAATTGTAAATATAATTAAATGAAACCTTCAAAATATTATTCTTATTCAATGTTATGGTCAAGGTTTGAAGATAATAACTTAAGAATTCAGTATGTTATAAGCATTTGAAAACATTGAATTTAAAATATTTCATCAAAATTACCATGTAAAACACTTTTTTAGTGTTTATGAAATTTTATATGAAAGTGTAAATATGATTCAATGAAACCTTCAAAATATTATTCTTACTCAATCTTATGGTCAAGGTTTGAAGATAATAACTTAAGAATTCACTATGTTATAAGCATTTGAAAACATTGAATTTATAATATTTCGTCAAAATTACTATGTAAAATACTTTTTTAGTGTTTATGAAATTTAATATGAAATTGTAAATATAATTTAATGGAACCTTAAAAAAATTATTCTTTCTCAATCTGATGGTCAAGGATTGAAGATAATAACTTAATTATTCAGTATTTTACTAGCATTTGAAAACATTGAATTTATGATATTTTGTTATAATTATCATATAAAACACTTTTTTAGTGTTTATGAAATTTTATATGAAAGTGTAAATATGATTCAATGAAACCTTCAAAATATTATTCTTACTCAATCTTATGGCCAAGGTTTGAAGATAATAACTTAAGAATTCACTATGTTATAAGCATTTGAAAACATTGAATTTATAATATTTCGTCAAAATTACTATTTATAGCAGTTATTTAGTGTTTATGAAATTGTAAATATAATAAGTAGATACTGTATAAAAATTACATATTCTCAATCTAATGGTCAAGGGTTGAAGATAATAACTTAAGAATTCACTATGTTATAAGCATTTGAAAACATTGAATTTATAATATTTCATCAAAATTACTATGTAAAATACTTTTTTAGTGTTTATGAAATTTAATATGAAATTGTAAATATAATTTAATGGAACCTTAAAAAAATTATTCTTTCTCAATCTGATGGTCAAGGATTGAAGATAATAACTTAATTATTCAGTATTTTACTAGCATTTGAAAACATTGAATTTATGATATTTTGTTATAATTATCATATAAAACACTTTTTTAGTGTTTATGAAATTTTATATGAAAGTGTAAATATGATTCAATGAAACCTTCAAAATATTATTCTTACTCAATCTTATGGTCAAGGTTTGAAGATAATAACTTAATTATTCAGTACGTTATAAGCATTTGAAAACATTAAATTTATGATATTTCGTCAAAATTATCATATAAAACACTTTTTTAGTGTTTATGAAATATCATATTAATTTGTAAATATAATTTAATGAAACCTTAAAAATATTACTCTTTCCCAAACTTATGGTCAAGGTTTGAAGATAATAACTTAATTATTCAGTATTTTACTAGCATTTGAAAACATTGAATTTATGATATTTTGTTATAATTATCATATAAAACACTTTTTTAGTGTTTATGAAATTTTATATGAAACTGTAAATATGATTCAATGAAACCTTCAAAATATTATTCTTACTCAATCTTATGGTCAAGGTTTGAAGATAATAACGTAATTATTCAGTATTTTACTAGCATTTGAAAACATTGAATTTATGATATTTGGTTATAATAATCATATAAAACACTTTTTTAGTATTTATGAAATTTTATTTGAAATTGTAAATATAATTTAATGGAATCTTAAAAAAATTATTCTTTCTCAATCTGATGGTCAAGGATTGAAGATAATAACTTAAGAATTCACTATGTTATAAGCATTTGAAAACATTGAATTTATGATATTTTGTTATAATTATCATATAAAACAGTTTTTTAGTGTTTATGAAATTTTATATGAAAGTGTAAATATGATTCAATGAAACCTTCAAAATATTATTCTTACTCAATCTTATGGTCAAGGTTTGAAGATAATAACTTAATTATTCAGTACGTTATAAGCATTTGAAAACATTAAATTTATGATATTTCGTCAAAATTATCATAATATTACTCTTTCCCAAACTTATGGTCAAGGATTGAAGATAATAACTTAATTATTCAGTATTTTACTAGCATTTGAATACATTGAATTTATGATATTTTGTTATAATTATCATATAAAACACTTTTTTAGTGTTTATGAAATTTTATATGAAAGTGTAAATATGATTCAATGAAACCTTCAAAATATTATTCTTACTCAATCTTATGGTCAAGGTTTGAAGATAATAACTTAAGAATTCACTATGTTATAAGCATTTGAAAACATTGAATTTATAATATTTCGTCAAAATTACTATGTAAAATACTTTTTTAGTGTTTATGAAATTTAATATGAAATTGTAAATATAATTTAATGGAACCTTAAAAAAATTATTCATTCTCAATCTGATGGTCAAGGATTGAAGATAATAACTTAATTATTCAGTATTTTACTAGCATTTGAATACATTGAATTTATGATATTTTGTTATAATTATCATATAAAACACTTTTTTAGTGTTTATGAAATTTTATATGAAAGTGTAAATATAATTCAATGAAACCTTAAAAATATTACTCTTTCCCAATCTTATGGTCAAGGTTTGAAGATAATAACTTAATTATTCAGTATGTTAAAAGCATTTGAAAACATTGAATTTAAAATATTTCATCAAAATTACCATGTAAAACACTTTTTTAGTGTTTATGAAATTTAATATGAAATTGTAAATATAATTAAATGAAACCTTCAAAATATTATTCTTATTCAATGTTATGGTCAAGGTTTTAAGATAATAACTTAAGAATTCAGTATGTTATAAGCATTTGAAAACATTGAATTTAAAATATTTCATCAAAATTACCATGTAAAACACTTTTTTAGTGTTTATGAAATTTTATATGAAAGTGTAAATATGATTCAATGAAACCTTCAAAATATTATTCTTACTCAATCTTATGGTCAAGGTTTGAAGATAATAACTTAATTATTCAGTACGTTATAAGCATTTGAAAACATTAAATTTATGATATTTCGTCAAAATTATCATATAAAACACTTTTTTAGTGTTTATGAAATATCATATTAATTTGTAAATATAATTTAATGAAACCTTAAAAAAATTATTCTTTCTCAATCTGATGGTCAAGGATTGAAGATAATAACTTAATTATTCAGTATTTTACTAGCATTTGAATACATTGAATTTATGATATTTTGTTATAATTATCATATAAAACACTTTTTTAGTGTTTATGAAATTTTATATGAAAGTGTAAATATGATTCAATGAAACCTTCAAAATATTATTCTTACTCAATCCTATGGTCATGGTTTGAAGATAATAACTTAAGAATTCACTATGTTATAAGCATTTGAAAACATTGAATTTATGATATTTTGTTATAATTATCATATAAAACACTTTTTTAGTGTTTATGAAATTTTATATGAAAGTGTAAATATGATTCAATGAAACCTTCAAAATATTATTCTTACTCAATCTTATGGCCAAGGTTTGAAGATAATTACTTAAGAATTAACTATGTTATAAGCATTTGAAAACATTGAATTTATAATATTTCATCAAAATTACTATTTATAGCAGTTATTTAGTGTTTATGAAATTGTAAATATAATAAGTAGATACTGTATAAAAATTACATATTCTCAATCTAATGGTCAAGGGTTGAAGATAATAACTTAAGAATTCACTATGTTATAAGCATTTGAAAACATTGAATTTATAATATTTCATCAAAATTACTATGTAAAATACTTTTTTAGTGTTTATGAAATTTAATATGAAATTGTAAATATAATTTAATGGAACCTTAAAAAAATTACTCTTTCCCAAACTTATGGTCAAGGTTTGAAGATAATAACTTAATTATTCAGTATTTTACTAGCATTTGAAAACATTGAATTTATGATATTTTGTTATAATTATCATATAAAACAGTTTTTTAGTGTTTATGAAATTTTATATGAAAGTGTAAATATGATTCAATGAAACCTTCAAAATATTATTCTTACTCAATCTTATGGTCAAGGTTTGAAGATAATAACTTAATTATTCAGTACGTTATAAGCATTTGAAAACATTAAATTTATGATATTTCGTCAAAATTATCATATAAAACACTTTTTTAGTGTTTATGAAATATCATATTAATTTGTAAATATAATTTAATGAAACCTTAAAAATATTACTCTTTCCCAAACTTATGGTCAAGGTTTGAAGATAATAACTTAATTATTCAGTATTTTACTAGCATTTGAAAACATTGAATTTATGATATTTTGTTATAATTATCATATAAAACAGTTTTTTAGTGTTTATGAAATTTTATATGAAAGTGTAAATATGATTCAATGAAACCTTCAAAATATTATTCTTACTCAATCTTATGGTCAAGGATTGAAGATAATAAGTTAATTATTCAGTATTTTACTAGCATTTGAAAACATTGAATTTATGATATTTTGTCATAATCATCATATAAAACACTTTTTTAGTGTTTATGAAATATCATATTAATTTGTAAATATAATTTAATGAAACCTTCAAAATATTATTCTTTCTCAATCTTATGGTAAAGGATTGAAGATAATAAATTAATTATTCAGTATTTTAGTAGCATTTGAAAAAAATGAATTCGTGATATTTTGTTAAAATTACTATGTAAAACACTTTTTTAGTGTTTATGAAATTTTATATGAAAGTGTAAATATAATTCAATGAAACCTTAAAAATATTACTCTTTCCCAATCTTATGGTCAAGGTTTGAAGATAATAACTTAATTATTCAGTATTATACTAGCATTTGAAAACATTGAATTTATAATATTTTGTCAAAATTACTATGTAAAACATTTTTTTAGTGTTTATGAAATTTTTTAAGTAATTGCAAATATAATAAGTAGATACTGTAAAAAAATTACATATTCTCAATCGAATGGTCAAGGTTTGAAGATAATGACTTAAGATTTCAGTATGTTAAAAGCATTTGAAAACATTGAATTTAAAATATTTCATCAAAATTACCATGTAAAACACTTTTTTAGTGTTTATGAAATTTAATATGAAATTGTAAATATAATTAAATGAAACCTTCAAAATATTATTCTTATTCAATGTTATGGTCAAGGTTTGAAGATAATAACTTAAGAATTCAGTATGTTATAAGCATTTGAAAACATTGAATTTAAAATATTTCATCAAAATTACCATGTAAAACACTTTTTTAGTGTTTATGAAATTTTATATGAAAGTGTAAATATGATTCAATGAAACCTTCAAAATATTATTCTTACTCAATCTTATGGTCAAGGTTTGAAGATAATAACTTAAGAATTCACTATGTTATAAGCATTTGAAAACATTGAATTTATAATATTTCGTCAAAATTACTATGTAAAATACTTTTTTAGTGTTTATGAAATTTAATATGAAATTGTAAATATAATTTAATGGAACCTTAAAAAAATTATTCTTTCTCAATCTGATGGTCAAGGATTGAAGATAATAACTTAATTATTCAGTATTTTACTAGCATTTGAAAACATTGAATTTATGATATTTTGTTATAATTATCATATAAAACACTTTTTTAGTGTTTATGAAATTTTATATGAAAGTGTAAATATGATTCAATGAAACCTTCAAAATATTATTCTTACTCAATCTTATGGCCAAGGTTTGAAGATAATAACTTAAGAATTCACTATGTTATAAGCATTTGAAAACATTGAATTTATAATATTTCGTCAAAATTACTATTTATAGCAGTTATTTAGTGTTTATGAAATTGTAAATATAATAAGTAGATACTGTATAAAAATTACATATTCTCAATCTAATGGTCAAGGGTTGAAGATAATAACTTAAGAATTCACTATGTTATAAGCATTTGAAAACATTGAATTTATAATATTTCATCAAAATTACTATGTAAAATACTTTTTTAGTGTTTATGAAATTTAATATGAAATTGTAAATATAATTTAATGGAACCTTAAAAAAATTATTCTTTCTCAATCTGATGGTCAAGGATTGAAGATAATAACTTAATTATTCAGTATTTTACTAGCATTTGAAAACATTGAATTTATGATATTTTGTTATAATTATCATATAAAACACTTTTTTAGTGTTTATGAAATTTTATATGAAAGTGTAAATATGATTCAATGAAACCTTCAAAATATTATTCTTACTCAATCTTATGGTCAAGGTTTGAAGATAATAACTTAATTATTCAGTACGTTATAAGCATTTGAAAACATTAAATTTATGATATTTCGTCAAAATTATCATATAAAACACTTTTTTAGTGTTTATGAAATATCATATTAATTTGTAAATATAATTTAATGAAACCTTAAAAATATTACTCTTTCCCAAACTTATGGTCAAGGTTTGAAGATAATAACTTAATTATTCAGTATTTTACTAGCATTTGAAAACATTGAATTTATGATATTTTGTTATAATTATCATATAAAACACTTTTTTAGTGTTTATGAAATTTTATATGAAACTGTAAATATGATTCAATGAAACCTTCAAAATATTATTCTTACTCAATCTTATGGTCAAGGTTTGAAGATAATAACGTAATTATTCAGTATTTTACTAGCATTTGAAAACATTGAATTTATGATATTTGGTTATAATAATCATATAAAACACTTTTTTAGTATTTATGAAATTTTATTTGAAATTGTAAATATAATTTAATGGAATCTTAAAAAAATTATTCTTTCTCAATCTGATGGTCAAGGATTGAAGATAATAACTTAAGAATTCACTATGTTATAAGCATTTGAAAACATTGAATTTATGATATTTTGTTATAATTATCATATAAAACAGTTTTTTAGTGTTTATGAAATTTTATATGAAAGTGTAAATATGATTCAATGAAACCTTCAAAATATTATTCTTACTCAATCTTATGGTCAAGGTTTGAAGATAATAACTTAATTATTCAGTACGTTATAAGCATTTGAAAACATTAAATTTATGATATTTCGTCAAAATTATCATAATATTACTCTTTCCCAAACTTATGGTCAAGGATTGAAGATAATAACTTAATTATTCAGTATTTTACTAGCATTTGAATACATTGAATTTATGATATTTTGTTATAATTATCATATAAAACACTTTTTTAGTGTTTATGAAATTTTATATGAAAGTGTAAATATGATTCAATGAAACCTTCAAAATATTATTCTTACTCAATCTTATGGTCAAGGTTTGAAGATAATAACTTAAGAATTCACTATGTTATAAGCATTTGAAAACATTGAATTTATAATATTTCGTCAAAATTACTATGTAAAATACTTTTTTAGTGTTTATGAAATTTAATATGAAATTGTAAATATAATTTAATGGAACCTTAAAAAAATTATTCATTCTCAATCTGATGGTCAAGGATTGAAGATAATAACTTAATTATTCAGTATTTTACTAGCATTTGAATACATTGAATTTATGATATTTTGTTATAATTATCATATAAAACACTTTTTTAGTGTTTATGAAATTTTATATGAAAGTGTAAATATAATTCAATAAAACCTTAAAAATATTACTCTTTCCCAATCTTATGGTCAAGGTTTGAAGATAATAACTTAATTATTCAGTATTATACTAGCATTTGAAAACATTGAATTTATAATATTTTGTCAAAATTACTATGTAAAACATTTTTTTAGTGTTTATGAAATTTTTTAAGTAATTGCAAATATAATAAGTAGATACTGTAAAAAAATTACATATTCTCAATCGAATGGTCAAGGTTTGAAGATAATGACTTAAGATTTCAGTATGTTAAAAGCATTTGAAAACATTGAATTTAAAATATTTCATCAAAATTACCATGTAAAACACTTTTTTAGTGTTTATGAAATTTAATATGAAATTGTAAATATAATTAAATGAAACCTTCAAAATATTATTCTTATTCAATGTTATGGTCAAGGTTTTAAGATAATAACTTAAGAATTCAGTATGTTATAAGCATTTGAAAACATTGAATTTAAAATATTTCATCAAAATTACCATGTAAAACACTTTTTTAGTGTTTATGAAATTTTATATGAAAGTGTAAATATGATTCAATGAAACCTTCAAAATATTATTCTTACTCAATCTTATGGTCAAGGTTTGAAGATAATAACTTAAGAATTCACTATGTTATAAGCATTTGAAAACATTGAATTTATAATATTTCGTCAAAATTACTATGTAAAATACTTTTTTAGTGTTTATGAAATTTAATATGAAATTGTAAATATAATTTAATGGAACCTTAAAAAAATTATTCTTTCTCAATCTGATGGTCAAGGATTGAAGATAATAACTTAATTATTCAGTATTTTACTAGCATTTGAAAACATTGAATTTATGATATTTTGTTATAATTATCATATAAAACACTTTTTTAGTGTTTATGAAATTTTATATGAAAGTGTAAATATGATTCAATGAAACCTTCAAAATATTATTCTTACTCAATCTTATGGCCAAGGTTTGAAGATAATAACTTAAGAATTCACTATGTTATAAGCATTTGAAAACATTGAATTTATAATATTTCGTCAAAATTACTATTTATAGCAGTTATTTAGTGTTTATGAAATTGTAAATATAATAAGTAGATACTGTATAAAAATTACATATTCTCAATCTAATGGTCAAGGGTTGAAGATAATAACTTAAGAATTCACTATGTTATAAGCATTTGAAAACATTGAATTTATAATATTTCATCAAAATTACTATGTAAAATACTTTTTTAGTGTTTATGAAATTTAATATGAAATTGTAAATATAATTTAATGGAACCTTAAAAAAATTATTCTTTCTCAATCTGATGGTCAAGGATTGAAGATAATAACTTAATTATTCAGTATTTTACTAGCATTTGAAAACATTGAATTTATGATATTTTGTTATAATTATCATATAAAACACTTTTTTAGTGTTTATGAAATTTTATATGAAAGTGTAAATATGATTCAATGAAACCTTCAAAATATTATTCTTACTCAATCTTATGGTCAAGGTTTGAAGATAATAACTTAATTATTCAGTACGTTATAAGCATTTGAAAACATTAAATTTATGATATTTCGTCAAAATTATCATATAAAACACTTTTTTAGTGTTTATGAAATATCATATTAATTTGTAAATATAATTTAATGAAACCTTAAAAATATTACTCTTTCCCAAACTTATGGTCAAGGTTTGAAGATAATAACTTAATTATTCAGTATTTTACTAGCATTTGAAAACATTGAATTTATGATATTTTGTTATAATTATCATATAAAACACTTTTTTAGTGTTTATGAAATTTTATATGAAACTGTAAATATGATTCAATGAAACCTTCAAAATATTATTCTTACTCAATCTTATGGTCAAGGTTTGAAGATAATAACTTAATTATTCAGTATTTTACTAGCATTTGAAAACATTGAATTTATGATATTTTGTTATAATAATCATATAAAACACTTTTTTAGTATTTATGAAATTTTATTTGAAATTGTAAATATAATTTAATGGAATCTTAAAAAAATTATTCTTTCTCAATCTGATGGTCAAGGATTGAAGATAATAACTTAAGAATTCACTATGTTATAAGCATTTGAAAACATTGAATTTATGATATTTTGTTATAATAATCATATAAAACACTTTTTTAGTATTTATGAAATTTTATTTGAAATTGTAAATATAATTTAATGGAATCTTAAAAAAATTATTCTTTCTCAATCTGATGGTCAAGGATTGAAGATAATAACTTAAGAATTCACTATGTTATAAGCATTTGAAAACATTGAATTTATGATATTTTGTTATAATTATCATATAAAACAGTTTTTTAGTGTTTATGAAATTTTATATGAAAGTGTAAATATGATTCAATGAAACCTTCAAAATATTATTCTTACTCAATCTTATGGTCAAGGTTTGAAGATAATAACTTAATTATTCAGTACGTTATAAGCATTTGAAAACATTAAATTTATGATATTTCGTCAAAATTATCATAATATTACTCTTTCCCAAACTTATGGTCAAGGATTGAAGATAATAACTTAATTATTCAGTATTTTACTAGCATTTGAAAACATTGAATTTATGATATTTTGTTATAATTATCATATAAAACACTTTTTTAGTGTTTATGAAATTTTATATGAAAGTGTAAATATGATTCAATGAAACCTTCAAAATATTATTCTTACTCAATCCTATGGTCAAGGTTTGAAGATAATAACTTAAGAATTCACTATGTTATAAGCATTTGAAAACATTGAATTTATGATATTTTGTTATAATTATCATATAAAACACTTTTTTAGTGTTTATGAAATTTTATATGAAAGTGTAAATATGATTCAATGAAACCTTCAAAATATTATTCTTACTCAATCTTATGGTCAAGGTTTGAAGATAATAACTTAATTATTCAGTACGTTATAAGCATTTGAAAACATTAAATTTATGATATTTCGTCAAAATTATCATATAAAACACTTTTTTAGTGTTTATGAAATATCATATTAATTTGTAAATATAATTTAATGAAACCTTAAAAATATTACTCTTTCCCAAACTTATGGTCAAGGTTTGAAGATAATAACTTAATTATTCAGTATTTTACTAGCATTTGAAAACATTGAATTTATGATATTTTGTTATAATTATCATATAAAACACTTTTTTAGTGTTTATGAAATTTTATATGAAAGTGTAAATATGATTCAATGAAACCTTCAAAATATTATTCTTACTCAATCTTATGGTCAAGGTTTGAAGATAATAACTTAATTATTCAGTATTTTACTAGCATTTGAATACATTGAATTTATGATATTTTGTTATAATTATCATATAAAACACTTTTTTAGTGTTTATGAAATTTTATATGAAAGTGTAAATATGATTCAATGAAACCTTCAAAATACTATTCTTACTCAATCTTATGGTCAAGGTTTGAAGATAATAACTTAAGAATTCACTATGTTATAAGCATTTGAAAACATTGAATTTATAATATTTCGTCAAAATTACTATGTAAAAAATTTTTTTAGTGTACATGAAATTTTTTATGAAATTGTAAATATAATTCAATGAAACCTTGAAAATATTACTCTTGCCCAATCTTATGGTCAAGGTTTGAAGATAATAACTTAATTATTCAGTACGTTATAAGCATTTGAAAACATTAAATTTATGATATTTCGTCAAAATTATCATATAAAACACTTTTTTAGTGTTTATGAAATATCATATTAATTTGTAAATATAATTAAATGAAACCTTAAAAATATTACTCTTTCCCAATCTTATGGTCAAGGTTTAAATATATTAACTTAAGTATTCAGTATATTACTAGCATTTGAAAACATTGAATTTATGATATTTTGTCATAATCATCATATAAAACACTTTTTTAGTGTTTATGAAATTTTGTATGAAAGTGTAAATATAATTCAATGAAACCTTCAAAATATTACTCTTTTCCAATCTTATGGTCAAGGTTTGAAGATAATAAACTTAAGAATTCAGTATTTTACTAGCATTTGAAAACATTGAATTTATGATATTTTGTTAAAATTATCATATAAAACAGTTTTTTAGTGTTTATGAAATTGTAAATATAATAAGTAGATACTGTAAAAAAATTACATATTCTCAATCTAATTGTCAAGGGTTGAAGATAATAACTTAAGAATTTAGTATATTACTAGCATTTGAAAAACATGAATTCATGATATTATGTTAAAATTACCATATAAAACACTTTTTTAGTATTTATGAAATTTAATATGAAATTGTAAATATAATTAAATGAAACCTTCAAAATATTATTCTTACTCAATCTTATGGTCAAGGTTTGAAGATAATGACTTAAGAATTCAGTATGTTATAAGCATTTGAAAACATTGAATTTATAATATTTCGTCAAAATTACTATGTAAAATACTTTTTTAGTGTTTATGAAATTTTATATGAAAGTGTAAATATAATTCAATGAAACCTTCAAAATATTACTCTTTTCCAATCTTATGGTCAAGGTTTGAAGATAATAAACTTAAGAATTCAGTATTTTACTAACATTTGAAAACATTGAATTTATGATATTTTGTCATAATTATCATATAAAACACTTTTTTAGTGTTTATGAAATTATAAATGAAAGTGTAAATATAATTCAATGAAACCTTCAAAATATTATTCTTACTCAATCTTATGGTCAAGGTTTGAAGATTATGACTTAACAATTCAGGATTTTACTAGCATTTGAAAAAAATGAATTCATGATATTTTGTTAAAATTACTATGTAAAACACTTTTTTAGTGTTTATGAATTTTATATGAATGTGTAAATATAATTCAATGAGACCCGAAAAATATTATTCTCTCTCAATCCTATGGTCAAGGATTGAAGATAATAACTTAAGAATTCACTATGTTATAAGCATTTGAAAACATTGAATTTATATTATTTCGTCAAAATTACTATGTAAAATACTTTTTTAGTGTTTATGAATTTTATATGAAAAAGTAAATATAATTCAATGAGACCTTAAAAATATTATTCTCTCTCAATCCTATGGTCAAGGATTGAAGATAATAACTTAATTATTCAGTATTTTACTAGCATTTGAAAACATTGAATTTATGATATTTTGTTATAATTATCATATAAAACACTTTTTTAGTGTTTATGAAATTTTATATGAAAGTGTAAATATGATTCAATGAAACCTTCAAAATATTATTCTTACTCAATCCTATGGTCAAGGTTTGAAGATAATAACTTAAGAATTCACTATGTTATAAGCATTTGAATACATTGAATTTATGATATTTTGTTATAATTATCATATAAAACACTTTTTTAGTATTTATGAAATTTTATATGAAAGTGTAAATATGATTCAATGAAACCTTCAAAATACTATTCTTACTCAATCTTATGGTCAAGGTTTGAAGATAATAACTTAAGAATTCACTATGTTATAAGCATTTGAAAACATTGAATTTATAATATTTCGTCAAAATTACTATGTAAAAAATTTTTTTAGTGTACATGAAATTTTTTATGAAATTGTAAATATAATTCAATGAAACCTTGAAAATATTACTCTTGCCCAATCTTATGGTCAAGGTTTGAAGATAATAACTTAATTAATCAGTACGTTATAAGCATTTGAAAACATTAAATTTATGATATTTCGTCAAAATTATCATATAAAACACTTTTTTAGTGTTTATGAAATATCATATTAATTTGTAAATATAATTTAATGAAACCTTAAAAATTTTACTCTTTCCCAAACTTATGGTCAAGGTTTGAAGATAATAACTTAATTATTCAGTATTTTACTAGCATTTGAAAACATTGAATTTATGATATTTTGTTATAATTATCATATAAAACACTTTTTTAGTGTTTATGAAATTTTATATGAAAGTGTAAATATGATTCAATGAAACCTTCAAAATATTATTCTTACTCAATCTTATGGTCAAGGTTTGAAGATAATAACTTAATTATTCAGTATTTTACTAGCATTTGAATACATTGAATTTATGATATTTTGTTATAATTATCATATAAAACACTTTTTTAGTGTTTATGAAATTTTATATGAAAGTGTAAATATGATTCAATGAAACCTTCAAAATACTATTCTTACTCAATCTTATGGTCAAGGTTTGAAGATAATAACTTAAGAATTCACTATGTTATAAGCATTTGAAAACATTGAATTTATAATATTTCGTCAAAATTACTATGTAAAAAATTTTTTTAGTGTACATGAAATTTTTTATGAAATTGTAAATATAATTCAATGAAACCTTGAAAATATTACTCTTGCCCAATCTTATGGTCAAGGTTTGAAGATAATAACTTAATTATTCAGTACGTTATAAGCATTTGAAAACATTAAATTTATGATATTTCGTCAAAATTATCATATAAAACACTTTTTTAGTGTTTATGAAATATCATATTAATTTGTAAATATAATTAAATGAAACCTTAAAAATATTACTCTTTCCCAATCTTATGGTCAAGGTTTAAATATATTAACTTAAGTATTCAGTATATTACTAGCATTTGAAAACATTGAATTTATGATATTTTGTCATAATCATCATATAAAACACTTTTTTAGTGTTTATGAAATTTTGTATGAAAGTGTAAATATAATTCAATGAAACCTTCAAAATATTACTCTTTTCCAATCTTATGGTCAAGGTTTGAAGATAATAAACTTAAGAATTCAGTATTTTACTAGCATTTGAAAACATTGAATTTATGATATTTTGTTAAAATTATCATATAAAACAGTTTTTTAGTGTTTATGAAATTGTAAATATAATAAGTAGATACTGTAAAAAAATTACATATTCTCAATCTAATTGTCAAGGGTTGAAGATAATAACTTAAGAATTTAGTATATTACTAGCATTTGAAAAACATGAATTCATGATATTATGTTAAAATTACCATATAAAACACTTTTTTAGTATTTATGAAATTTAATATGAAATTGTAAATATAATTAAATGAAACCTTCAAAATATTATTCTTACTCAATCTTATGGTCAAGGTTTGAAGATAATGACTTAAGAATTCAGTATGTTATAAGCATTTGAAAACATTGAATTTATAATATTTCGTCAAAATTACTATGTAAAATACTTTTTTAGTGTTTATGAAATTTTATATGAAAGTGTAAATATAATTCAATGAAACCTTCAAAATATTACTCTTTTCCAATCTTATGGTCAAGGTTTGAAGATAATAAACTTAAGAATTCAGTATTTTACTAACATTTGAAAACATTGAATTTATGATATTTTGTCATAATTATCATATAAAACACTTTTTTAGTGTTTATGAAATTATAAATGAAAGTGTAAATATAATTCAATGAAACCTTCAAAATATTATTCTTACTCAATCTTATGGTCAAGGTTTGAAGATTATGACTTAACAATTCAGGATTTTACTAGCATTTGAAAAAAATGAATTCATGATATTTTGTTAAAATTACTATGTAAAACACTTTTTTAGTGTTTATGAATTTTATATGAATGTGTAAATATAATTCAATGAGACCCGAAAAATATTATTCTCTCTCAATCCTATGGTCAAGGATTGAAGATAATAACTTAAGAATTCACTATGTTATAAGCATTTGAAAACATTGAATTTATATTATTTCGTCAAAATTACTATGTAAAATACTTTTTTAGTGTTTATGAATTTTATATGAAAAAGTAAATATAATTCAATGAGACCTTAAAAATATTATTCTCTCTCAATCCTATGGTCAAGGATTGAAGATAATAACTTAATTATTCAGTATTTTACTAGCATTTGAAAACATTGAATTTATGATATTTTGTTATAATTATCATATAAAACACTTTTTTAGTGTTTATGAAATTTTATATGAAAGTGTAAATATGATTCAATGAAACCTTCAAAATATTATTCTTACTCAATCCTATGGTCAAGGTTTGAAGATAATAACTTAAGAATTCACTATGTTATAAGCATTTGAATACATTGAATTTATGATATTTTGTTATAATTATCATATAAAACACTTTTTTAGTATTTATGAAATTTTATATGAAAGTGTAAATATGATTCAATGAAACCTTCAAAATACTATTCTTACTCAATCTTATGGTCAAGGTTTGAAGATAATAACTTAAGAATTCACTATGTTATAAGCATTTGAAAACATTGAATTTATAATATTTCGTCAAAATTACTATGTAAAAAATTTTTTTAGTGTACATGAAATTTTTTATGAAATTGTAAATATAATTCAATGAAACCTTGAAAATATTACTCTTGCCCAATCTTATGGTCAAGGTTTGAAGATAATAACTTAATTAATCAGTACGTTATAAGCATTTGAAAACATTAAATTTATGATATTTCGTCAAAATTATCATATAAAACACTTTTTTAGTGTTTATGAAATATCATATTAATTTGTAAATATAATTAAATGAAACCTTAAAAATATTACTCTTTCCCAATCTTATGGTCAAGGTTTAAATATATTAACTTAAGTATTCAGTATATTACTAGCATTTGAAAACATTGAATTTATGATATTTTGTCATAATCATCATATAAAACACTTTTTTAGTGTTTATGAAATTTTGTATGAAAGTGTAAATATAATTCAATGAAACCTTCAAAATATTACTCTTTTCCAATCTTATGGTCAAGGTTTGAAGATAATAAACTTAAGAATTCAGTATTTTACTAGCATTTGAAAACATTGAATTTTTGATATTTTGTTAAAATTATCATATAAAACAGTTTTTTAGTGTTTATGAAATTGTAAATATAATAAGTAGATACTGTAAAAAAATTACATATTCTCAATCTAATTGTCAAGGGTTGAAGATAATAACTTAAGAATTTAGTATATTACTAGCATTTGAAAAACATGAATTCATGATATTTTGTCATAATCATCATATAAAACACTTTTTTAGTGTTTATGAAATTTTGTATGAAAGTGTAAATATAATTAAATGAAACCTTCAAAATATTATTCTTACTCAATCTTATGGTCAAGGTTTGAAGATAATGACTTAAGAATTCAGTATGTTATAAGCATTTGAAAACATTGAATTTATAATATTTCGTCAAAATTACTATGTAAAATACTTTTTTAGTGTTTATGAAATTTTATATGAAAGTGTAAATATACTTCAATGAAACCTTCAAAATATTACTCTTTTCCAATCTTATGGTCAAGGTTTGAAGATAATAAACTTAAGAATTCAGTATTTTACTAACATTTGAAAACATTGAATTTATGATATTTTGTCATAATTATCATATAAAACACTTTTTTAGTGTTTATGAAATTATAAATGAAAGTGTAAATATAATTCAATGAAACCTTCAAAATATTATTCTTACTCAATCTTATGGTCAAGGTTTGAAGATTATGACTTAACAATTCAGGATTTTACTAGCATTTGAAAAAAATGAATTTATGATATTTTGTTATAATTACTATGTAAAATACTTTTTTAGTGTTTATGAAATTTTATATGAAATTGTAAATATAATTTAATGGAACCTTAAAAAAATTATTCTTTCCCAATCTTATGGTCAAGGTTTGAAGAAAATAACTTAATTATTCAGTATTTTACTAGCATTTGAAAACATTGAATTTATGATATTTTGTTATAATTATCATATAAAACACTTTTTTAGTGTTTATGAAATATCATATTAATTTGTTAATATAATTTAATGGAACCTTAAAAAAATTATTCTTTCTCAATCTGATGGTCAAGGATTGAAGATAATAACTTAATTATTCAGTATTTTACTAGCATTTGAATACATTGAATTTATGATATTTTGTTATAATTATCATATAAAACACTTTTTTAGTGTTTATGAAATTTTATATGAAAGTGTAAATATGATTCAATGAAACCTTCAAAATATTATTCTTACTCAATCCTATGGTCAAGGTTTGAAGATAATAACTTAAGAATTCACTATGTTATAAGCATTTGAAAACATTGAATTTATAATATTTCGTCAAAATTACTATGTAAAATACTTTTTTAGTGTTTATGAAATTTAATATGAAATTGTAAATATAATTTAATGGAACCTTAAAAAAATTATTCTTTCTCAATCTGATGGTCAAGGATTGAAGATAATAACTTAATTATTCAGTATTTTACTAGCATTTGAAAAAAATGAATTCATGATATTTTGTTAAAATTACTATGTAAAACAGTTTTTTAGTGTTTATGAAATTTTATATAAAGTGGTATATATAATTTTTAGAAACCTTAATAATAGTTCTTTTTCTTAATCTATCGGTCAAGGTATGAAGAGATTAGTTTAATATATTAGTGTTTTATAATCTCTTATAGATATGAATTATTAATGTTCGTCAAAAGTGCGATATAAAAGATTGTATTTTAGTGTTTTTTAAGTCTGATATTATACATTAACAAATTGAGATGAAATCTATTGTGAGAAGATAATTGTTCCGTTGACACTTAAAAATGTACTTATGGGAAATAAAGTTATTTATTTAGATTTTATTCATCCCTGATGTTGATAAGCTAATCATGATTAAATTATTTGTGATCATTTTTAATGAAAATGTCCGAGACGATGGTCAATGAAAAATATGTTTGTCTATTTGCCGGTGTTGTTTTTTAAACCTTTAAAGTTTACGAAATAAAACGTATACTGATGATTTTGCATCCTACAAAGTAATAACCGTTTCCTAGTTGGCGGGTATATTAAAACAAATTACAGTTCATGGACAACTTAAACTTAAATATCAATGTGTAGTCTTTTTCAAATAGGATTATTTTATAGC
Organism: Rhopalosiphum nymphaeae; assembly: GCA_036289425.1. Taxonomy (NCBI): domain Eukaryota; kingdom Metazoa; phylum Arthropoda; class Insecta; order Hemiptera; family Aphididae; genus Rhopalosiphum; species Rhopalosiphum nymphaeae. The sequence continues at coordinate 6,589,949 of JAZAQC010000007.1, read as the reverse complement.
CTGATTTCTGATCTAGCAACTGAAATAAACAATTCAGTAAACAATATTGTTTCGCAATTTACAGAAATTTCTATTTTAATTAAATAAATGAAATCTGTGTTAATTTATCGCATTATCTGCAAGTGAGTGTATTTATTTTATATGATGTATATACGAAATGACAACCTATGACTCGTAGACGGCTAGTGAATAGTGAATATACTTAAATACACTGGTTGTTAATCAGTGAAATCTGAACGAGAAAAATAAAATAATAAGCTCATATCAGAGCAATAGAATCATATTCGCGGTAGGTATACGTTGAAAACATTTAATTAGGAATGAGATACGGTTACATTTTCTTACCGAAACGACAACTATTCAAAATATATTAATAATCCGTTGTCAAATGGCAGTCGACTGTTTATCATTATTGCACACGGTTACATTAATGAACTTGAAAAATGGAAACTAGACAACACACTGACATGTACAAAAAGATTTCTTAAAATTAACTTATTATTAGCTACTGATTAAATCCCAACGCGACGACGAGAACACTTTGTATGATGTTGATATTGGACAATTCACAGCTGCAATTCTGAGGCATAGATGACATCAGTCGTGATAATGACAGGACACATGCCAACCATCGCCGGTCCCACTATAGACAGCATATCCAATATAGTAGGTAAATAGTGTATCGGTGCCGGATCATTCCTGAAAAAACACGCAGACAACAGTTGTTCTTTCGACATTAATTTTTCCTAATGCGATCGGCATTCTTATAGGACATTTAACTTACTCTGGTGAATAATAAAATTTGATTTTCGTAACCATAAATGTTTGGCCATCTACCCGATACGAGTACCAAACTACTAACCATCAACATATTCCATGTGTAATTCTCAATATGAAATTACTTTTAAGTTTGTCTGTTTTTTAAACGTTCTAGTCGTGGTAATCGCACCACTCTGACAAACTTATCACCACTAATCGACGGCGACACATGCGACTGATCATCGGGCAGTTCGGCCCCCGAGATAACAACCAGACTTTTCAGCTAGAAATTCTCATGAAAGAAACCCATAAACCGTGGCAGAACGATAAAGCAGATCTACCAACATTGAAATATAAAATTTTCTAATTTCTTTCACAAACTTATGTATTTTCTAATTCAAATATTATCGTATAATCGTACGTTTAAAAATATTTCGTTTATGAGCTGTTTTCCGGGAAATCGTGGGAGATAGGACGAAAGTCGCCAGACATGACATAGAATTGATCCCCCTAACTAGCTACATGAGTTGCATGCATTTGATTTTTCGAAAAACTGTTATTGGGGATTTTTAAACCGTCGTACTTGGGTCTTAATTGGACTCCCGCGCACAATTGCAGCTGCAACAGTGTGCATGTCCTGATTCTGTAAATGATGGACATATTTAATGACAGATAATAGAATGATTAATTTCTAAAAGTCACAATTCCACACGAAGGTTAACATTTATTAAAAAATTAATTACTAATAAATTTAATCCTAACCCAATTTTAAAGAATAATTTTTATTTTAACACTATCTAACGATGAGTTTAGTCATAAATATTAAAATTATGTGATATTTCTGTACTTAAAAATTATATCAATAAAAAATATTCGATAAATCCCAAAAGGATCATAATACCAACATATAATGATATAATAGAAAACATTAAAGCTACTCACAACAATAAAAACCTGAATGTCCAAAAATAATATATTTTTGAGGCCATTGGTAATTCTGTGTAATGACTAACCATTGATGCAACTAGGTCTAAAATATTAGCAGCTGCACAAATAAATACCTAATTTAATGTATTTACTTTCACGGTTTCCAAAAAACTAGGAGGATTGTTTTGGTTATTTTAATTTTCAATAGTGATAACTGTACGAGTAGGACTAGATACTGTTTTTGGTATATTAAAAATACTGAATATATATTTTTTGTACATTTTTAATCATCAATTTTATATTTATACAATTTACTTTGAATAATTCTACATGTCACATTGTATTGCTTAAATTATTATTGATTCTTAAATAATCATAAACATTTGTGGGGAATAAAATACATTTTGAGGGCGCGATGCCTCCCTAAGACTCCTCCTAGTTGTGTAAATGTGTGTAACAAATTATTCGTAATTATATTTTATATTTCTAATAAGTATTGACAAAAGATGTGTGGATTGTTCAACAACACTTATTTGTAATATTTTTTGTTAAAATGCAGTTTTAAAAAAATACATAATTATTAAAATCAGTTGTAAATCATATTAAAATATATATATATATTTTATAATTTACATATGTTTGTCATTAAATACAAGAAAAAAAAACATTCAAGTATACATTAAAGAGTCAAATTATATTTGTCAAGATATATGAATTGAAAAATACATTGTTGAGTAGAAGAGATATAACATGTTTTACTAAATATGAATGCCTTCCTAAAATGTATCAATTTAATGCAAATATACAGTACTTATTATAGTACTCATAGTTAATGATGAAACACAATACGAAATTAAGAAAAATTACGCTTTTGAAAAGGTATTTAAGGTATTGTAATTTGTACACGTAATAAGTAATGTAGTTGTTTTATTTACATCGAATATTACATGATTTTGACGTTTGCCAATTTATTTCTCACAAATTGTACCAAGTCGTAATTTTTGTTGCTATTGGTAATAAAAAATTAGAAGGTTCGGCATTATTATATCGTTTAAGGCAATGTTAAACTTTGAAAACTGAAAAATATAATTATTTACTTCGAAACCAGATTCATTAAAGAAACTGTCTTAAGCAATGTTGAATATGCAGACATGAGGTACGTAAATAAAATAAATATTTAAAAATGTCATATATATTGCATAACATAACTATTCTAAAACTTTGCATACTACTACTCGTTATTTTAACACATGATATAAAACGTGTTGTAATTATGATATTCATTTATAGATTTTGAGAATCAACTTGAAATACAAACTTTGTTAATATTGGTCGTATCGTCTCAAAATCCTCCGAGGTTAAACGCAGTGACTTCTTGAGATCAAATATCTGTACTCAATAATGTTGAATTTAAATTTTAAGAATGATGAATTGGTAAAACAAAATTACCCGTCAATTTTTTTATTGAAAACTTCACGTTTGAAGCACCAATTATAGTTTATATACTCTAAAATTATGAGTTAAAAATGTTTTGAAAATTGGAAAATCATATAGTCACGCAAATGCATCAATCGTTGAGTATTTAATCTGGATGGGGACAATATTAAAGGATTAAGTAATAGGGACGGATTTTTGGAAAACGAAATGTTAAAAATTAAAAAAATTGATTATTGGGACAAAACATCGTAAAAAAATATCAAAATTTTGACAGTTAAGTAATTATACACGAGTAGACAGTTTTTATATACACAATGATTTGAGAGAAAAACGGGAAATCCAGAAAATATTAATATATGAATTTTTGGAATTTGTCAAAATTCAAACAATATAATTGTTATAAACAGTAAAAATAGTACTTTTTGCAAATCAAATCTAATAGTCAAGGTTTAAATATATTAACTTAAGTATTCAGTATTTTACTAGCATTTGAAAACATTGAATTTATGATATTTCGTCAAATTTACTATGTAAAACACTTTTTTAGTGTTTATGAAATTTTTTATGAAATTGTAAATATAATTAAATGAAACCTTAAAAATATTACTCTTTCCCAATCTTATGGTCAAGGTATATATTAACTTAAGTATTCAGTATATTACTAGCATTTGAAAAATATGAATTCATGATATTTTGTTAAAATTATCATATAAAACACTTTTTTAGAGTTTATGAAATATCATACTAATTTGTAAATAAAATTAAATGAAACATTAAAAATATTACTCATTCTCAATCTTATGGTCAAGGATTGAAGATAATAACTTAATTATTCAGTATTTTACTAGCATTTGAAAACATTGAATTTATGATATTTTGTTATAATTATCATATAAAACACTTTTTTAGTGTTTATGAAATTTTAAATGAAAGTGTAAATATAATTCAATGAAACCTTAAAAATATTAGTCTAACTCAATCTTATGGTCAAGGTATGAAGATAATAACTTAATTATTCAGTATTTTACTAGCATTTGAAAACATTGAATTTATGATATTTTGTTATAATTATCATATAAAACACTTTTTTAGTATTTATGAAATTTTATTTGAAATTGTAAATATAATTTAATGGAACCTTAAAAAAATTATTCTTTCTCAATCTGATGGTCAAGGATTGAAGATAATAACTTAAGAATTCACTATGTTATAAGCATTTGAAAACATTGAATTTATGATTATTCGTCAAAATTACTATGTAAAAAATTTTTTTAGTGTACATGAAATTTTTTATGAAATTGTAAATATAATTCAATGAAACCTTCAAAATATTACTCTTTCCCAATCTTATGGTCAAGGTTTGAAGATAATAACTTAATTATTCAGTATTTTACTAGCATTTGAAAACATTGAATTTATAATATTTCGTCAAAATTACTATGTAAAATACTTTTTTAGTGTTTATGAAATTTAATATGAAATTGTAAATATAATTTAATGGAACCTTAAAAAAATTATTCTTTCTCAATCTGATGGTCAAGGATTGAAGATAATAACTTAATTATTCAGTATTTTACTAGCATTTGAAAACATTGAATTTATGATATTTTGTTATAATTATCATATAAAACACTTTTTTAGTGTTTATGAAATTTTATATGAAAGTGTAAATATGATTCAATGAAACCTTCAAAATATTATTCTTACTCAATCTTATGGTCAAGGTTTGAAGATAATAACTTAAGAATTCACTATGTTATAAGCATTTGAAAACATTGAATTTATGATTATTCGTCAAAATTACTATGTAAAAAATTTTTTTAGTGTACATGAAATTTTTTATGAAATTGTAAATATAATTCAATGAAACCTTCAAAATATTACTCTTTCCCAATCTTATGGTCAAGGTTTGAAGATAATAACTTAAGAATTCACTATGTTATAAGCATTTGAAAAGATTGAATTTATAATATTTCGTCAAAATTACTATGTAAAATACTTTTTTAGTGTTTATGAAATTTAATATGAAATTGTAAATATAATTTAATGGAACCTTAAAAAAATTATTCTTACTCAATCTTATGGCCAAGGTTTGAAGATAATAACTTAAGAATTCACTATGTTATAAGCATTTGAAAACATTGAATTTATAATATTTCGTCAAAATTACTATTTATAGCAGTTATTTAGTGTTTATGAAATTGTAAATATAATAAGTAGATACTGTAAAAAAATTACATATTCTCAATCTAATGGTCAAGGGTTGAAGATAATAACTTAAGAATTCACTATGTTATAAGCATTTGAAAACATTGAATTTATAATATTTCATCAAAATTACTATGTAAAATACTTTTTTAGTGTTTATGAAATTTAATATGAAATTGTAAATATAATTTAATGGAACCTTAAAAAAATTATTCTTTCTCAATCTGATGGTCAAGGATTGAAGATAATAACTTAATTATTCAGTATTTTACTAGCATTTGAAAACATTGAATTTATGATATTTTGTTATAATTATCATATAAAACACTTTTTTAGTGTTTATGAAATTTTATATGAAAGTGTAAATATGATTCAATGAAACCTTCAAAATATTATTCTTACTCAATCTTATGGTCAAGGTTTGAAGATAATAACTTAATTATTCACTATGTTATAAGCATTTGAAAACATTGAATTTATGATTATTCGTCAAAATTACTATGTAAAAAATTTTTTATGAAATTGTAAATATAATTTAATGGAACCTTAAAAAAATTATTCTTTCTCAATCTGATGGTCAAGGATTGAAGATAATAACTTAATTATTCAGTATTTTACTAGCATTTGAAAAAAATGAATTCATGATATTTTGTTAAAATTACTATGTAAAACAGTTTTTTAGTGTTTATGAAATTTTATATAAAGTGGTATATATAATTTTTAGAAACCTTAATAATAGTTCTTTTTCTTAATCTATCGGTCAAGGTATGAAGAGATTAGTTTAATATATTAGTGTTTTATAATCTCTTATAGATATGAATTATTAATGTTCGTCAAAAGTGCGATATAAAAGATTGTATTTTAGTGTTTTTTAAGTCTGATATTATACATTAACAAATTGAGATGAAATCTATTGTGAGAAGATAATTGTTCCGTTGACACTTAAAATTGTACTTATGGGAAATAAAGTTATTTATTTAGATTTTATTCATCCCTGATGTTGATAAGCTAATCATGATTAAATTATTTGTGATCATTTTTAATGAAAATGTCCGAGACGATGGTCAATGAAAAATATGTTTGTCTATTTGCCGGTGTTGTTTTTTAAACCTTTAAAGTTTACGAAATAAAACGTATACTGATGATTTTGCATCCTACAAAGTAATAACCGTTTCCTAGTTGGCGGGTATATTAAAACAAATTACAGTTCATGGACAACTTAAACTTAAATATCAATGTGTAGTCTTTTTCAAATAGGATTATTTTATAGCCTGATTTCTGATCTAGCAACTGAAATAAACAATTCAGTAAACAATATTGTTTCGCAATTTACAGAAATTTCTATTTTAATTAAATAAATGAAATCTGTGTTAATTTATCGCATTATCTGCAAGTGAGTGTATTTATTTTATATGATGTATATACGAAATGACAACCTATGACTCGTAGACGGCTAGTGAATAGTGAATATACTTAAATACACTGGTTGTTAATCAGTGAAATCTGAACGAGAAAAATAAAATAATAAGCTCATATCAGAGCAATAGAATCATATTCGCGGTAGGTATACGTTGAAAACATTTAATTAGGAATGAGATACGGTTACATTTTCTTACCGAAACGACAACTATTCAAAATATATTAATAATCCGTTGTCAAATGGCAGTCGACTGTTTATCATTATTGCACACGGTTACATTAATGAACTTGAAAAATGGAAACTAGACAACACACTGACATGTACAAAAAGATTTCTTAAAATTAACTTATTATTAGCTACTGATTAAATCCCAACGCGACGACGAGAACACTTTGTATGATGTTGATATTGGACAATTCACAGCTGCAATTCTGAGGCATAGATGACATCAGTCGTGATAATGACAGGACACATGCCAACCATCGCCGGTCCCACTATAGACAGCATATCCAATATAGTAGGTAAATAGTGTATCGGTGCCGGATCATTCCTGAAAAAACACGCAGACAACAGTTGTTCTTTCGACATTAATTTTTCCTAATGCGATCGGCATTCTTATAGGACATTTAACTTACTCTGGTGAATAATAAAATTTGATTTTCGTAACCATAAATGTTTGGCCATCTACCCGATACGAGTACCAAACTACTAACCATCAACATATTCCATGTGTAATTCTCAATATGAAATTACTTTTAAGTTTGTCTGTTTTTTAAACGTTCTAGTCGTGGTAATCGCACCACTCTGACAAACTTATCACCACTAATCGACGGCGACACATGCGACTGATCATCGGGCAGTTCGGCCCCCGAGATAACAACCAGACTTTTCAGCTAGAAATTCTCATGAAAGAAACCCATAAACCGTGGCAGAACGATAAAGCAGATCTACCAACATTGAAATATAAAATTTTCTAATTTCTTTCACAAACTTATGTATTTTCTAATTCAAATATTATCGTATAATCGTACGTTTAAAAATATTTCGTTTATGAGCTGTTTTCCGGGAAATCGTGGGAGATAGGACGAAAGTCGCCAGACATGACATAGAATTGATCCCCCTAACTAGCTACATGAGTTGCATGCATTTGATTTTTCGAAAAACTGTTATTGGGGATTTTTAAACCGTCGTACTTGGGTCTTAATTGGACTCCCGCGCACAATTGCAGCTGCAACAGTGTGCATGTCCTGATTCTGTAAATGATGGACATATTTAATGACAGATAATAGAATGATTAATTTCTAAAAGTCACAATTCCACACGAAGGTTAACATTTATTAAAAAATTAATAACTAATAAATTTAATCCTAACCCAATTTTAAAGAATAATTTTTATTTTAACACTATCTAACGATGAGTTTAGTCATAAATATTAAAATTATGTGATATTTCTGTACTTAAAAATTATATCAATAAAAAATATTCGATAAATCCCAAAAGGATCATAATACCAACATATAATGATATAATAGAAAACATTAAAGCTACTCACAACAATAAAAACCTGAATGTCCAAAAATAATATATTTTTGAGGCCATTGGTAATTCTGTGTAATGACTAACCATTGATGCAACTAGGTCTAAAATATTAGCAGCTGCACAAATAAATACCTAATTTAATGTATTTACTTTCACGGTTTCCAAAAAACTAGGAGGATTGTTTTGGTTATTTTAATTTTCTATAGTGATAACTGTACGAGTAGGACTAGATACTGTTTTTGGTATATTAAAAATACTGAATATATATTTTTTGTACATTTTTAATCATCAATTTTATATTTATACAATTTACTTTGAATAATTCTACATGTCACATTGTATTGCTTAAATTATTATTGATTCTTAAATAATCATAAACATTTGTGGGGAATAAAATACATTTTGAGGGCGCGATGCCTCCCTAAGACTCCTCCTAGTTGTGTAAATGTGTGTAACAAATTATTCGTAATTATATTTTATATTTCTAATAAGTATTGACAAAAGATGTGTGGATTGTTCAACAACACTTATTTGTAATATTTTTTGTTAAAATGCAGTTTTAAAAAAATACATAATTATTAAAATCAGTTGTAAATCATATTAAAATATATATATATATTTTATAATTTACATATGTTTGTCATTAAATACAAGAAAAAAAAACATTCAAGTATACATTAAAGAGTCAAATTATATTTGTCAAGATATATGAATTGAAAAATACATTGTTGAGTAGAAGAGATATAACATGTTTTACTAAATATGAATGCCTTCCTAAAATGTATCAATTTAATGCAAATATACAGTACTTATTATAGTACTCATAGTTAATGATGAAACACAATACGAAATTAAGAAAAATTACGCTTTTGAAAAGGTATTTAAGGTATTGTAATTTGTACACGTAATAAGTAATGTAGTTGTTTTATTTACATCGAATATTACATGATTTTGACGTTTGCCAATTTATTTCTCACAAATTGTACCAAGTCGTAATTTTTGTTGCTATTGGTAATAAAAAATTAGAAGGTTCGGCATTATTATATCGTTTAAGGCAATGTTAAACTTTGAAAACTGAAAAATATAATTATTTACTTCGAAACCAGATTCATTAAAGAAACTGTCTTAAGCAATGTTGAATATGCAGACATGAGGTACGTAAATAAAATAAATATTTAAAAATGTCATATATATTGCATAACATAACTATTCTAAAACTTTGCATACTACTACTCGTTATTTTAACACATGATATAAAACGTGTTGTAATTATGATATTCATTTATAGATTTTGAGAATCAACTTGAAATACAAACTTTGTTAATATTGGTCGTATCGTCTCAAAATCCTCCGAGGTTAAACGCAGTGACTTCTTGAGATCAAATATCTGTACTCAATAATGTTGAATTTAAATTTTAAGAATGATGAATTGGTAAAACAAAATTACCCGTCAATTTTTTTATTGAAAACTTCACGTTTGAAGCACCAATTATAGTTTATATACTCTAAAATTATGAGTTAAAAATGTTTTGAAAATTGGAAAATCATATAGTCACGCAAATGCATCAATCGTTGAGTATTTAATCTGGATGGGGACAATATTAAAGGATTAAGTAATAGGGACGGAATTTTGGAAAACGAAATGTTAAAAATTAAAAAAATTGATTATTGGGACAAAACATCGTAAAAAAATATCAAAATTTTGACAGTTAAGTAATTATACACGAGTAGACAGTTTTTATATACACAATGATTTGAGAGAAAAACGGGAAATCCAGAAAATATTAATATATGAATTTTTGGAATTTGTCAAAATTCAAACAATATAATTGTTATAAACAGTAAAAATAGTACTTTTTGCAAATCAAATCTAATAGTCAAGGTTTAAATATATTAACTTAAGTATTCAGTATTTTACTAGCATTTGAAAACATTGAATTTATGATATTTCGTCAAATTTACTATGTAAAACACTTTTTTAGTGTTTATGAAATTTTTTATGAAATTGTAAATATAATTAAATGAAACCTTAAAAATATTACTCTTTCCCAATCTTATGGTCAAGGTATATATTAACTTAAGTATTCAGTATATTACTAGCATTTGAAAAATATGAATTCATGATATTTTGTTAAAATTATCATATAAAACACTTTTTTAGTGTTTATGAAATATCATACTAATTTGTAAATAAAATTAAATGAAACATTAAAAATATTACTCATTCTCAATCTTATGGTCAAGGATTGAAGATAATAACTTAATTATTCAGTATTTTACTAGCATTTGAAAACATTGAATTTATGATATTTTGTTATAATTATCATATAAAACACTTTTTTAGTGTTTATGAAATTTTAAATGAAAGTGTAAATATAATTCAATGAAACCTTAAAAATATTAGTCTAACTCAATCTTATGGTCAAGGTATGAAGATAATAACTTAATTATTCAGTATTTTACTAGCATTTGAAAACATTGAATTTATGATATTTTGTTATAATTATCATATAAAACACTTTTTTAGTATTTATGAAATTTTATTTGAAATTGTAAATATAATTTAATGGAACCTTAAAAAAATTATTCTTTCTCAATCTGATGGTCAAGGATTGAAGATAATAACTTAAGAATTCACTATGTTATAAGCATTTAAAAACATTGAATTTATGATTATTCGTCAAAATTACTATGTAAAAAATTTTTTTAGTGTACATGAAATTTTTTATGAAATTGTAAATATAATTCAATGAAACCTTCAAAATATTACTCTTTCCCAATCTTATGGTCAAGGTTTGAAGATAATAACTTAATTATTCAGTATTTTACTAGCATTTGAAAACATTGAATTTATAATATTTCGTCAAAATTACTATGTAAAATACTTTTTTAGTGTTTATGAAATTTAATATGAAATTGTAAATATAATTTAATGGAACCTTAAAAAAATTATTCTTTCTCAATCTGATGGTCAAGGATTGAAGATAATAACTTAATTATTCAGTATTTTACTAGCATTTGAAAACATTGAATTTATGATATTTTGTTATAATTATCATATAAAACACTTTTTTAGTGTTTATGAAATATCATATTAATTTGTAAATATAATTTAATGAAACCTTAAAAATATTACTCTTTCCCAAACTTATGGTCAAGGTTTGAAGATAATAACTTAATTATTCAGTATTTTACTAGCATTTGAAAACATTGAATTTATGATATTTTGTTATAATTATCATATAAAACACATTTTTAGTGTATATGAAATTTTATATGAAAGTGTAAATATGATTCAATGAAACCTTCAAAATATTATTCTTACTCAATCCTATGGTCAACGTTTGAAGATAATAACTTAAGAATTCACTATGTTATAAGCATTTGAAAACATTGAATTTATAATATTTCGTCAAAATTACTATGTAAAATACTTTTTTAGTGTTTATGAAATTTAATATGAAATTGTAAATATAATTTAATGGAACCTTAAAAAAATTATTCTTTCTCAATCTGATGGTCAAGGATTGAAGATAATAACTTAATTATTCAGTATTTTACTAGCATTTGAAAACATTGAATTTATGATATTTTGTTATAATTATCATATAAAACACTTTTTTAGTGTTTATGAAATTTTATATGAAAGTGTAAATATGATTCAATGAAACCTTCAAAATATTATTCTTACTCAATCTTATGGTCAAGGTTTGAAGATAATAACTTAATTATTCACTATGTTATAAGCATTTGAAAACATTGAATTTATGATTATTCGTCAAAATTACTATGTAAAAAATTTTTTTAGTGTACATGAAATTTTTTATGAAATTGTAAATATAATTTAATGGAACCTTAAAAAAATTATTCTTTCTCAATCTGATGGTCAAGGATTGAAGATAATAACTTAATTATTCAGTATTTTACTAGCATTTGAAAAAAATGAATTCATGATATTTTGTTAAAATTACTATGTAAAACAGTTTTTTAGTGTTTATGAAATTTTATATAAAGTGGTATATATAATTTTTAGAAACCTTAATAATAGTTCTTTTTCTTAATCTATCGGTCAAGGTATGAAGAGATTAGTTTAATATATTAGTGTTTTATAATCTCTTATAGATATGAATTATTAATGTTCGTCAAAAGTGCGATATAAAAGATTGTATTTTAGTGTTTTTTAAGTCTGATATTATACATTAACAAATTGAGATGAAATCTATTGTGAGAAGATAATTGTTCCGTTGACACTTAAAATTGTACTTATGGGAAATAAAGTTATTTATTTAGATTTTATTCATCCCTGATGTTGATAAGCTAATCATGATTAAATTATTTGTGATCATTTTTAATGAAAATGTCCGAGACGATGGTCAATGAAAAATATGTTTGTCTATTTGCCGGTGTTGTTTTTTAAACCTTTAAAGTTTACGAAATAAAACGTATACTGATGATTTTGCATCCTACAAAGTAATAACCGTTTCCTAGTTGGCGGGTATATTAAAACAAATTACAGTTCATGGACAACTTAAACTTAAATATCAATGTGTAGTCTTTTTCAAATAGGATTATTTTATAGCCTGATTTCTGATCTAGCAACTGAAATAAACAATTCAGTAAACAATATTGTTTCGCAATTTACAGAAATTTCTATTTTAATTAAATAAATGAAATCTGTGTTAATTTATCGCATTATCTGCAAGTGAGTGTATTTATTTTATATGATGTATATACGAAATGACAACCTATGACTCGTAGACGGCTAGTGAATAGTGAATATACTTAAATACACTGGTTGTTAATCAGTGAAATCTGAACGAGAAAAATAAAATAATAAGCTCATATCAGAGCAATAGAATCATATTCGCGGTAGGTATACGTTGAAAACATTTAATTAGGAATGAGATACGGTTACATTTTCTTACCGAAACGACAACTATTCAAAATATATTAATAATCCGTTGTCAAATGGCAGTCGACTGTTTATCATTATTGCACACGGTTACATTAATGAACTTGAAAAATGGAAACTAGACAACACACTGACATGTACAAAAAGATTTCTTAAAATTAACTTATTATTAGCTACTGATTAAATCCCAACGCGACGACGAGAACACTTTGTATGATGTTGATATTGGACAATTCACAGCTGCAATTCTGAGGCATAGATGACATCAGTCGTGATAATGACAGGACACATGCCAACCATCGCCGGTCCCACTATAGACAGCATATCCAATATAGTAGGTAAATAGTGTATCGGTGCCGGATCATTCCTGAAAAAACACGCAGACAACAGTTGTTCTTTCGACATTAATTTTTCCTAATGCGATCGGCATTCTTATAGGACATTTAACTTACTCTGGTGAATAATAAAATTTGATTTTCGTAACCATAAATGTTTGGCCATCTACCCGATACGAGTACCAAACTACTAACCATCAACATATTCCATGTGTAATTCTCAATATGAAATTACTTTTAAGTTTGTCTGTTTTTTAAACGTTCTAGTCGTGGTAATCGCACCACTCTGACAAACTTATCACCACTAATCGACGGCGACACATGCGACTGATCATCGGGCAGTTCGGCCCCCGAGATAACAACCAGACTTTTCAGCTAGAAATTCTCATGAAAGAAACCCATAAACCGTGGCAGAACGATAAAGCAGATCTACCAACATTGAAATATAAAATTTTCTAATTTCTTTCACAAACTTATGTATTTTCTAATTCAAATATTATCGTATAATCGTACGTTTAAAAATATTTCGTTTATGAGCTGTTTTCCGGGAAATCGTGGGAGATAGGACGAAAGTCGCCAGACATGACATAGAATTGATCCCCCTAACTAGCTACATGAGTTGCATGCATTTGATTTTTCGAAAAACTGTTATTGGGGATTTTTAAACCGTCGTACTTGGGTCTTAATTGGACTCCCGCGCACAATTGCAGCTGCAACAGTGTGCATGTCCTGATTCTGTAAATGATGGACATATTTAATGACAGATAATAGAATGATTAATTTCTAAAAGTCACAATTCCACACGAAGGTTAACATTTATTAAAAAATTAATAACTAATAAATTTAATCCTAACCCAATTTTAAAGAATAATTTTTATTTTAACACTATCTAACGATGAGTTTAGTCATAAATATTAAAATTATGTGATATTTCTGTACTTAAAAATTATATCAATAAAAAATATTCGATAAATCCCAAAAGGATCATAATACCAACATATAATGATATAATAGAAAACATTAAAGCTACTCACAACAATAAAAACCTGAATGTCCAAAAATAATATATTTTTGAGGCCATTGGTAATTCTGTGTAATGACTAACCATTGATGCAACTAGGTCTAAAATATTAGCAGCTGCACAAATAAATACCTAATTTAATGTATTTACTTTCACGGTTTCCAAAAAACTAGGAGGATTGTTTTGGTTATTTTAATTTTCTATAGTGATAACTGTACGAGTAGGACTAGATACTGTTTTTGGTATATTAAAAATACTGAATATATATTTTTTGTACATTTTTAATCATCAATTTTATATTTATACAATTTACTTTGAATAATTCTACATGTCACATTGTATTGCTTAAATTATTATTGATTCTTAAATAATCATAAACATTTGTGGGGAATAAAATACATTTTGAGGGCGCGATGCCTCCCTAAGACTCCTCCTAGTTGTGTAAATGTGTGTAACAAATTATTCGTAATTATATTTTATATTTCTAATAAGTATTGACAAAAGATGTGTGGATTGTTCAACAACACTTATTTGTAATATTTTTTGTTAAAATGCAGTTTTAAAAAAATACATAATTATTAAAATCAGTTGTAAATCATATTAAAATATATATATATATTTTATAATTTACATATGTTTGTCATTAAATACAAGAAAAAAAAACATTCAAGTATACATTAAAGAGTCAAATTATATTTGTCAAGATATATGAATTGAAAAATACATTGTTGAGTAGAAGAGATATAACATGTTTTACTAAATATGAATGCCTTCCTAAAATGTATCAATTTAATGCAAATATACAGTACTTATTATAGTACTCATAGTTAATGATGAAACACAATACGAAATTAAGAAAAATTACGCTTTTGAAAAGGTATTTAAGGTATTGTAATTTGTACACGTAATAAGTAATGTAGTTGTTTTATTTACATCGAATATTACATGATTTTGACGTTTGCCAATTTATTTCTCACAAATTGTACCAAGTCGTAATTTTTGTTGCTATTGGTAATAAAAAATTAGAAGGTTCGGCATTATTATATCGTTTAAGGCAATGTTAAACTTTGAAAACTGAAAAATATAATTATTTACTTCGAAACCAGATTCATTAAAGAAACTGTCTTAAGCAATGTTGAATATGCAGACATGAGGTACGTAAATAAAATAAATATTTAAAAATGTCATATATATTGCATAACATAACTATTCTAAAACTTTGCATACTACTACTCGTTATTTTAACACATGATATAAAACGTGTTGTAATTATGATATTCATTTATAGATTTTGAGAATCAACTTGAAATACAAACTTTGTTAATATTGGTCGTATCGTCTCAAAATCCTCCGAGGTTAAACGCAGTGACTTCTTGAGATCAAATATCTGTACTCAATAATGTTGAATTTAAATTTTAAGAATGATGAATTGGTAAAACAAAATTACCCGTCAATTTTTTTATTGAAAACTTCACGTTTGAAGCACCAATTATAGTTTATATACTCTAAAATTATGAGTTAAAAATGTTTTGAAAATTGGAAAATCATATAGTCACGCAAATGCATCAATCGTTGAGTATTTAATCTGGATGGGGACAATATTAAAGGATTAAGTAATAGGGACGGATTTTTGGAAAACGAAATGTTAAAAATTAAAAAAATTGATTATTGGGACAAAACATCGTAAAAAAATATCAAAATTTTGACAGTTAAGTAATTATACACGAGTAGACAGTTTTTATATACACAATGATTTGAGAGAAAAACGGGAAATCCAGAAAATATTAATATATGAATTTTTGGAATTTGTCAAAATTCAAACAATATAATTGTTATAAACAGTAAAAATAGTACTTTTTGCAAATCAAATCTAATAGTCAAGGTTTAAATATATTAACTTAAGTATTCAGTATTTTACTAGCATTTGAAAACATTGAATTTATGATATTTCGTCAAATTTACTATGTAAAACACTTTTTTAGTGTTTATGAAATTTTTTATGAAATTGTAAATATAATTAAATGAAACCTTAAAAATATTACTCTTTCCCAATCTTATGGTCAAGGTATATATTAACTTAAGTATTCAGTATATTACTAGCATTTGAAAAATATGAATTCATGATATTTTGTTAAAATTATCATATAAAACACTTTTTTAGTGTTTATGAAATATCATACTAATTTGTAAATAAAATTAAATGAAACATTAAAAATATTACTCATTCTCAATCTTATGGTCAAGGATTGAAGATAATAACTTAATTATTCAGTATTTTACTAGCATTTGAAAACATTGAATTTATGATATTTTGTTATAATTATCATATAAAACACTTTTTTAGTGTTTATGAAATTTTAAATGAAAGTGTAAATATAATTCAATGAAACCTTAAAAATATTAGTCTAACTCAATCTTATGGTCAAGGTATGAAGATAATAACTTAATTATTCAGTATTTTACTAGCATTTGAAAACATTGAATTTATGATATTTTGTTATAATTATCATATAAAACACTTTTTTAGTATTTATGAAATTTTATTTGAAATTGTAAATATAATTTAATGGAACCTTAAAAAAATTATTCTTTCTCAATCTGATGGTCAAGGATTGAAGATAATAACTTAAGAATTCACTATGTTATAAGCATTTGAAAACATTGAATTTATGATTATTCGTCAAAATTACTATGTAAAAAATTTTTTTAGTGTACATGAAATTTTTTATGAAATTGTAAATATAATTCAATGAAACCTTCAAAATATTACTCTTTCCCAATCTTATGGTCAAGGTTTGAAGATAATAACTTAATTATTCAGTATTTTACTAGCATTTGAAAACATTGAATTTATAATATTTCGTCAAAATTACTATGTAAAATACTTTTTTAGTGTTTATGAAATTTAATATGAAATTGTAAATATAATTTAATGGAACCTTAAAAAAATTATTCTTTCTCAATCTGATGGTCAAGGATTGAAGATAATAACTTAATTATTCAGTATTTTACTAGCATTTGAAAACATTGAATTTATGATATTTTGTTATAATTATCATATAAAACACTTTTTTAGTGTTTATGAAATATCATATTAATTTGTAAATATAATTTAATGAAACCTTAAAAATATTACTCTTTCCCAAACTTATGGTCAAGGTTTGAAGATAATAACTTAATTATTCAGTATTTTACTAGCATTTGAAAACATTGAATTTATGATATTTTGTTATAATTATCATATAAAACACATTTTTAGTGTATATGAAATTTTATATGAAAGTGTAAATATGATTCAATGAAACCTTCAAAATATTATTCTTACTCAATCCTATGGTCAACGTTTGAAGATAATAACTTAAGAATTCACTATGTTATAAGCATTTGAAAACATTGAATTTATAATATTTCGTCAAAATTACTATGTAAAATACTTTTTTAGTGTTTATGAAATTTAATATGAAATTGTAAATATAATTTAATGGAACCTTAAAAAAATTATTCTTTCTCAATCTGATGGTCAAGGATTGAAGATAATAACTTAATTATTCAGTATTTTACTAGCATTTGAAAACATTGAATTTATGATATTTTGTTATAATTATCATATAAAACACTTTTTTAGTGTTTATGAAATTTTATATGAAAGTGTAAATATGATTCAATGAAACCTTCAAAATATTATTCTTACTCAATCTTATGGTCAAGGTTTGAAGATAATAACTTAATTATTCACTATGTTATAAGCATTTGAAAACATTGAATTTATGATTATTCGTCAAAATTACTATGTAAAAAATTTTTTTAGTGTACATGAAATTTTTTATGAAATTGTAAATATAATTTAATGGAACCTTAAAAAAATTATTCTTTCTCAATCTGATGGTCAAGGATTGAAGATAATAACTTAATTATTCAGTATTTTACTAGCATTTGAAAAAAATGAATTCATGATATTTTGTTAAAATTACTATGTAAAACAGTTTTTTAGTGTTTATGAAATTTTATATAAAGTGGTATATATAATTTTTAGAAACCTTAATAATAGTTCTTTTTCTTAATCTATCGGTCAAGGTATGAAGAGATTAGTTTAATATATTAGTGTTTTATAATCTCTTATAGATATGAATTATTAATGTTCGTCAAAAGTGCGATATAAAAGATTGTATTTTAGTGTTTTTTAAGTCTGATATTATACATTAACAAATTGAGATGAAATCTATTGTGAGAAGATAATTGTTCCGTTGACACTTAAAATTGTACTTATGGGAAATAAAGTTATTTATTTAGATTTTATTCATCCCTGATGTTGATAAGCTAATCATGATTAAATTATTTGTGATCATTTTTAATGAAAATGTCCGAGACGATGGTCAATGAAAAATATGTTTGTCTATTTGCCGGTGTTGTTTTTTAAACCTTTAAAGTTTACGAAATAAAACGTATACTGATGATTTTGCATCCTACAAAGTAATAACCGTTTCCTAGTTGGCGGGTATATTAAAACAAATTACAGTTCATGGACAACTTAAACTTAAATATCAATGTGTAGTCTTTTTCAAATAGGATTATTTTATAGCCTGATTTCTGATCTAGCAACTGAAATAAACAATTCAGTAAACAATATTGTTTCGCAATTTACAGAAATTTCTATTTTAATTAAATAAATGAAATCTGTGTTAATTTATCGCATTATCTGCAAGTGAGTGTATTTATTTTATATGATGTATATACGAAATGACAACCTATGACTCGTAGACGGCTAGTGAATAGTGAATATACTTAAATACACTGGTTGTTAATCAGTGAAATCTGAACGAGAAAAATAAAATAATAAGCTCATATCAGAGCAATAGAATCATATTCGCGGTAGGTATACGTTGAAAACATTTAATTAGGAATGAGATACGGTTACATTTTCTTACCGAAACGACAACTATTCAAAATATATTAATAATCCGTTGTCAAATGGCAGTCGACTGTTTATCATTATTGCACACGGTTACATTAATGAACTTGAAAAATGGAAACTAGACAACACACTGACATGTACAAAAAGATTTCTTAAAATTAACTTATTATTAGCTACTGATTAAATCCCAACGCGACGACGAGAACACTTTGTATGATGTTGATATTGGACAATTCACAGCTGCAATTCTGAGGCATAGATGACATCAGTCGTGATAATGACAGGACACATGCCAACCATCGCCGGTCCCACTATAGACAGCATATCCAATATAGTAGGTAAATAGTGTATCGGTGCCGGATCATTCCTGAAAAAACACGCAGACAACAGTTGTTCTTTCGACATTAATTTTTCCTAATGCGATCGGCATTCTTATAGGACATTTAACTTACTCTGGTGAATAATAAAATTTGATTTTCGTAACCATAAATGTTTGGCCATCTACCCGATACGAGTACCAAACTACTAACCATCAACATATTCCATGTGTAATTCTCAATATGAAATTACTTTTAAGTTTGTCTGTTTTTTAAACGTTCTAGTCGTGGTAATCGCACCACTCTGACAAACTTATCACCACTAATCGACGGCGACACATGCGACTGATCATCGGGCAGTTCGGCCCCCGAGATAACAACCAGACTTTTCAGCTAGAAATTCTCATGAAAGAAACCCATAAACCGTGGCAGAACGATAAAGCAGATCTACCAACATTGAAATATAAAATTTTCTAATTTCTTTCACAAACTTATGTATTTTCTAATTCAAATATTATCGTATAATCGTACGTTTAAAAATATTTCGTTTATGAGCTGTTTTCCGGGAAATCGTGGGAGATAGGACGAAAGTCGCCAGACATGACATAGAATTGATCCCCCTAACTAGCTACATGAGTTGCATGCATTTGATTTTTCGAAAAACTGTTATTGGGGATTTTTAAACCGTCGTACTTGGGTCTTAATTGGACTCCCGCGCACAATTGCAGCTGCAACAGTGTGCATGTCCTGATTCTGTAAATGATGGACATATTTAATGACAGATAATAGAATGATTAATTTCTAAAAGTCACAATTCCACACGAAGGTTAACATTTATTAAAAAATTAATAACTAATAAATTTAATCCTAACCCAATTTTAAAGAATAATTTTTATTTTAACACTATCTAACGATGAGTTTAGTCATAAATATTAAAATTATGTGATATTTCTGTACTTAAAAATTATATCAATAAAAAATATTCGATAAATCCCAAAAGGATCATAATACCAACATATAATGATATAATAGAAAACATTAAAGCTACTCACAACAATAAAAACCTGAATGTCCAAAAATAATATATTTTTGAGGCCATTGGTAATTCTGTGTAATGACTAACCATTGATGCAACTAGGTCTAAAATATTAGCAGCTGCACAAATAAATACCTAATTTAATGTATTTACTTTCACGGTTTCCAAAAAACTAGGAGGATTGTTTTGGTTATTTTAATTTTCTATAGTGATAACTGTACGAGTAGGACTAGATACTGTTTTTGGTATATTAAAAATACTGAATATATATTTTTTGTACATTTTTAATCATCAATTTTATATTTATACAATTTACTTTGAATAATTCTACATGTCACATTGTATTGCTTAAATTATTATTGATTCTTAAATAATCATAAACATTTGTGGGGAATAAAATACATTTTGAGGGCGCGATGCCTCCCTAAGACTCCTCCTAGTTGTGTAAATGTGTGTAACAAATTATTCGTAATTATATTTTATATTTCTAATAAGTATTGACAAAAGATGTGTGGATTGTTCAACAACACTTATTTGTAATATTTTTTGTTAAAATGCAGTTTTAAAAAAATACATAATTATTAAAATCAGTTGTAAATCATATTAAAATATATATATATATTTTATAATTTACATATGTTTGTCATTAAATACAAGAAAAAAAAACATTCAAGTATACATTAAAGAGTCAAATTATATTTGTCAAGATATATGAATTGAAAAATACATTGTTGAGTAGAAGAGATATAACATGTTTTACTAAATATGAATGCCTTCCTAAAATGTATCAATTTAATGCAAATATACAGTACTTATTATAGTACTCATAGTTAATGATGAAACACAATACGAAATTAAGAAAAATTACGCTTTTGAAAAGGTATTTAAGGTATTGTAATTTGTACACGTAATAAGTAATGTAGTTGTTTTATTTACATCGAATATTACATGATTTTGACGTTTGCCAATTTATTTCTCACAAATTGTACCAAGTCGTAATTTTTGTTGCTATTGGTAATAAAAAATTAGAAGGTTCGGCATTATTATATCGTTTAAGGCAATGTTAAACTTTGAAAACTGAAAAATATAATTATTTACTTCGAAACCAGATTCATTAAAGAAACTGTCTTAAGCAATGTTGAATATGCAGACATGAGGTACGTAAATAAAATAAATATTTAAAAATGTCATATATATTGCATAACATAACTATTCTAAAACTTTGCATACTACTACTCGTTATTTTAACACATGATATAAAACGTGTTGTAATTATGATATTCATTTATAGATTTTGAGAATCAACTTGAAATACAAACTTTGTTAATATTGGTCGTATCGTCTCAAAATCCTCCGAGGTTAAACGCAGTGACTTCTTGAGATCAAATATCTGTACTCAATAATGTTGAATTTAAATTTTAAGAATGATGAATTGGTAAAACAAAATTACCCGTCAATTTTTTTATTGAAAACTTCACGTTTGAAGCACCAATTATAGTTTATATACTCTAAAATTATGAGTTAAAAATGTTTTGAAAATTGGAAAATCATATAGTCACGCAAATGCATCAATCGTTGAGTATTTAATCTGGATGGGGACAATATTAAAGGATTAAGTAATAGGGACGGATTTTTGGAAAACGAAATGTTAAAAATTAAAAAAATTGATTATTGGGACAAAACATCGTAAAAAAATATCAAAATTTTGACAGTTAAGTAATTATACACGAGTAGACAGTTTTTATATACACAATGATTTGAGAGAAAAACGGGAAATCCAGAAAATATTAATATATGAATTTTTGGAATTTGTCAAAATTCAAACAATATAATTGTTATAAACAGTAAAAATAGTACTTTTTGCAAATCAAATCTAATAGTCAAGGTTTAAATATATTAACTTAAGTATTCAGTATTTTACTAGCATTTGAAAACATTGAATTTATGATATTTCGTCAAATTTACTATGTAAAACACTTTTTTAGTGTTTATGAAATTTTTTATGAAATTGTAAATATAATTAAATGAAACCTTAAAAATATTACTCTTTCCCAATCTTATGGTCAAGGTATATATTAACTTAAGTATTCAGTATATTACTAGCATTTGAAAAATATGAATTCATGATATTTTGTTAAAATTATCATATAAAACACTTTTTTAGTGTTTATGAAATATCATACTAATTTGTAAATAAAATTAAATGAAACATTAAAAATATTACTCATTCTCAATCTTATGGTCAAGGATTGAAGATAATAACTTAATTATTCAGTATTTTACTAGCATTTGAAAACATTGAATTTATGATATTTTGTTATAATTATCATATAAAACACTTTTTTAGTGTTTATGAAATTTTAAATGAAAGTGTAAATATAATTCAATGAAACCTTAAAAATATTAGTCTAACTCAATCTTATGGTCAAGGTATGAAGATAATAACTTAATTATTCAGTATTTTACTAGCATTTGAAAACATTGAATTTATGATATTTTGTTATAATTATCATATAAAACACTTTTTTAGTATTTATGAAATTTTATTTGAAATTGTAAATATAATTTAATGGAACCTTAAAAAAATTATTCTTTCTCAATCTGATGGTCAAGGATTGAAGATAATAACTTAAGAATTCACTATGTTATAAGCATTTGAAAACATTGAATTTATGATTATTCGTCAAAATTACTATGTAAAAAATTTTTTTAGTGTACATGAAATTTTTTATGAAATTGTAAATATAATTCAATGAAACCTTCAAAATATTACTCTTTCCCAATCTTATGGTCAAGGTTTGAAGATAATAACTTAATTATTCAGTATTTTACTAGCATTTGAAAACATTGAATTTATAATATTTCGTCAAAATTACTATGTAAAATACTTTTTTAGTGTTTATGAAATTTAATATGAAATTGTAAATATAATTTAATGGAACCTTAAAAAAATTATTCTTTCTCAATCTGATGGTCAAGGATTGAAGATAATAACTTAATTATTCAGTATTTTACTAGCATTTGAAAACATTGAATTTATGATATTTTGTTATAATTATCATATAAAACACTTTTTTAGTATTTATGAAATTTTATTTGAAATTGTAAATATAATTTAATGGAACCTTAAAAAAATTATTCTTTCTCAATCTGATGGTCAAGGATTGAAGATAATAACTTAAGAATTCACTATGTTATAAGCATTTGAAAACATTGAATTTATGATTATTCGTCAAAATTACTATGTAAAAAATTTTTTTAGTGTACATGAAATTTTTTATGAAATTGTAAATATAATTCAATGAAACCTTCAAAATATTACTCTTTCCCAATCTTATGGTCAAGGTTTGAAGATAATAACTTAATTATTCAGTATTTTACTAGCATTTGAAAACATTGAATTTATAATATTTCGTCAAAATTACTATGTAAAATACTTTTTTAGTGTTTATGAAATTTAATATGAAATTGTAAATATAATTTAATGGAACCTTAAAAAAATTATTCTTTCTCAATCTGATGGTCAAGGATTGAAGATAATAACTTAATTATTCAGTATTTTACTAGCATTTGAAAACATTGAATTTATGATATTTTGTTATAATTATCATATAAAACACTTTTTTAGTGTTTATGAAATATCATATTAATTTGTAAATATAATTTAATGAAACCTTAAAAATATTACTCTTTCCCAAACTTATGGTCAAGGTTTGAAGATAATAACTTAATTATTCAGTATTTTACTAGCATTTGAAAACATTGAATTTATGATATTTTGTTATAATTATCATATAAAACACATTTTTAGTGTATATGAAATTTTATATGAAAGTGTAAATATGATTCAATGAAACCTTCAAAATATTATTCTTACTCAATCCTATGGTCAACGTTTGAAGATAATAACTTAAGAATTCACTATGTTATAAGCATTTGAAAACATTGAATTTATAATATTTCGTCAAAATTACTATGTAAAATACTTTTTTAGTGTTTATGAAATTTAATATGAAATTGTAAATATAATTTAATGGAACCTTAAAAAAATTATTCTTTCTCAATCTGATGGTCAAGGATTGAAGATAATAACTTAATTATTCAGTATTTTACTAGCATTTGAAAAAAATGAATTCATGATATTTTGTTAAAATTACTATGTAAAACAGTTTTTTAGTGTTTATGAAATTTTATATGAAAGTGTAAATATGATTCAATGAAACCTTCAAAATATTATTCTTACTCAATCTTATGGTCAAGGTTTGAAGATAATAACTTAAGAATTCACTATGTTATAAGCATTTGAAAACATTAAATTTATGATATTTCGTCAAAATTATCATATAAAACACTTTTTTAGTATTTATGAAATTGTATATGAAAGTGTAAATATGATTCAATGAAACCTTAAAAATATTACTCTTTCCCAATCTTATGGTCAAGGTATATATTAACTTAAGTATTCAGTATATTACTAGCATTTGAAAAATATGAATTCATGATATTTTGTTAAAATTATCATATAAAACACTTTTTTAGTGTTTATGAAATATCATACTAATTTGTAAATAAAATTAAATGAAACATTAAAAATATTACTCATTCTCAATCTTATGGTCAAGGATTGAAGATAATAACTTAATTATTCAGTATTTTACTAGCATTTGAAAACATTGAATTTATGATATTTTGTTATAATTATCATATAAAACACTTTTTTAGTATTTATGAAATTTTATTTGAAATTGTAAATATAATTTAATGGAACCTTAAAAAAATTATTCTTTCTCAATCTGATGGTCAAGGATTGAAGATAATAACTTAAGAATTCACTATGTTATAAGCATTTGAAAACATTGAATTTATGATTATTCGTCAAAATTACTATGTAAAAAATTTTTTTAGTGTACATGAAATTTTTTATGAAATTGTAAATATAATTCAATGAAACCTTCAAAATATTACTCTTTACCAATCTTATGGTCAAGGTTTGAAGATAATAACTTAATTATTCAGTATTTTACTAGCATTTGAAAACATTGAATTTATAATATTTCGTCAAAATTACTATGTAAAATACTTTTTTAGTGTTTATGAAATTTAATATGAAATTGTAAATATAATTTAATGGAACCTTAAAAAAATTATTCTTTCTCAATCTGATGGTCAAGGATTGAAGATAATAACTTAATTATTCAGTATTTTACTAGCATTTGAAAACATTGAATTTATGATATTTTGTTATAATTATCATATAAAACACTTTTTTAGTGTTTATGAAATTTTATATGAAAGTGTAAATATGATTCAATGAAACCTTCAAAATATTATTCTTACTCAATCTTATGGTCAAGGTTTGAAGATAATAACTTAATTATTCACTATGTTATAAGCATTTGAAAACATTGAATTTATGATTATTCGTCAAAATTACTATGTAAAAAATTTTTTTAGTGTACATGAAATTTTTTATGAAATTGTAAATATAATTCAATGAAACCTTCAAAATATTACTCTTTCCCAATCTTATGGTCAAGGTTTGAAGATAATAACTTAATTATTCAGTATGTTATAAGCATTTGAAAACATTAAATTTATGATATTTTGTCAAAATTATCATATAAAACACTTTTTTAGTGTTTATGAAATATCATATTAATTTGTAAATATAATTTAATGAAACCTTAAAAATATTACTCTTTCCCAAACTTATGGTCAAGGTTTGAAGATAATAACTTAATTATTCAGTATTTTACTAGCATTTGAAAACATTGAATTTATGATATTTTGTTATAATTATCATATAAAACACATTTTTAGTGTATATGAAATTTTATATGAAAGTGTAAATATGATTCAATGAAACCTTCAAAATATTATTCTTACTCAATCCTATGGTCAACGTTTGAAGATAATAGCTTAAGAATTCACTATGTTATAAGCATTTGAAAACATTGAATTTATAATATTTCGTCAAAATTACTATGTAAAATACTTTTTTAGTGTTTATGAAATTTAATATGAAATTGTAAATATAATTTAATGGAACCTTAAAAAAATTATTCTTTCTCAATCTGATGGTCAAGGATTGAAGATAATAACTTAATTATTCAGTATTTTACTAGCATTTGAAAAAAATGAATTCATGATATTTTGTTAAAATTACTATGTAAAACAGTTTTTTAGTGTTTATGAAATTTAATATGAAATTGTAAATATAATTAAATGAAACCTTAAAAATATTACTCTTTCCCAATCTTATGGTCAAGGTTTAAATATATTAACTTAAGTATTCAGTATATTACTAGCATTTGTAAAACATAAATTAATGGTATTATGTTAAAATTATCATATAAAACACTTTTTTAGTATTTATGAAATTTTATTTGAAATTGTAAATATGATTCAATGAAACCTTCAAAATACTATTCTTACTCAATCTTATGGTCAAGGTTTGAAGATAATAACTTAAGAATTCACTATGTTATAAGCATTTGAAAACATTGTATTTTTGATTATTCGTCAAAATTACTATGTAAAAAATTTTTTTAGTGTACATGAAATTTTATATGAAAGTGTAAATATGATTCAATGAAACCTTCAAAATATTATTCTTACTCAATCTTATGGTCAAGGTTTGAAGATAATAACTTAAGAATTCACTATGTTATAAGCATTTGAAAACATTAAATTTATGATATTTCGTCAAAATTATCATATAAAACACTTTTTTAGTATTTATGAAATTTAATATGAAAGTGTAAATATGATTCAATGAAACCTTCAAAATACTATTCTTACTCAATCTTATGGTCAAGGTTTGAAGATAATAACTTAAGAATTCACTATGTTATAAGCATTTGAAAACATTGTATTTATGATTATTCGTCAAAATTACTATGTAAAAAATTTTTTTAGTGTACATGAAATTTTTTATGAAATTGTAAATATAATTCAATGAAACCTTCAAAATATTACTCTTTCCCAATCTTATGGTCAAGGTTTGAAGATAATAACTTAATTATTCAGTATTTTACTAGCATTTGAAAACATTGAATTTATGATATTTTGTTATAATTATCATATAAAACACTTTTTTAGTATTTATGAAATTTTATTTGAAATTGTAAATATAATTTAATGGAACCTTAAAAAAATTATTCTTTCTCAATCTGATGGTCAAGGATTGAAGATAATAACTTAATTATTCAGTATTTTACTAGCATTTGAATACATTGAATTTATGATATTTTGTTATAATTATCATATAAAACACTTTTTTAGTGTTTATGAAATTTTATATGAAAGTGTAAATATGATTCAATGAAACCTTCAAAATATTATTCTTACTCAATCCTATGGTCAAGGTTTGAAGATAATAACTTAAGAATTCACTATGTTATAAGCATTTGAAAACATTGAATTTATAATATTTCGTCAAAATTACTATGTAAAATACTTTTTTAGTGTTTATGAAATTTAATATGAAATTGTAAATATAATTTAATGGAACCTTAAAAAAATTATTCTTTCTCAATCTGATGGTCAAGGATTGAAGATAATAACTTAATTATTCAGTATTTTACTAGCATTTGAAAAAAATGAATTCATGATATTTTGTTAAAATTACTATGTAAAACAGTTTTTTAGTGTTTATGAAATTTTATATGAAAGTGTAAATATGATTCAATGAAACCTTCAAAATATTATTCTTACTCAATCTTATGGTCAAGGTTTGAAGATAATAACTTAAGAATTCACTATGTTATAAGCATTTGAAAACATTGAATTTATGATTATTCGTCAAAATTACTATGTAAAAAATTTTTTTAGTGTACATGAAATTTTTTATGAAATTGTAAATATAATTCAATGAAACCTTCAAAATATTACTCTTTCCCAATCTTATGGTCAAGGTTTGAAGATAATAACTTAAGAATTCAGTATTTTACTAGCATTTGAAAACATTGAATTTATGATATTTTGTTATAATTATCATATAAAACACTTTTTTAGTGTTTATGAAATATCATATTAATTTGTAAATATAATTTAATGAAACCTTAAAAATATTACTCTTTCCCAAACTTATGGTCAAGGTTTGAAGATAATAACTTAATTATTCAGTATTTTACTAGCATTTGAAAACATTGAATTTATGATATTTTGTTATAATTATCATATAAAACACTTTTTTAGTGTTTATGAAATTTTATATGAAAGTGTAATTATGATTCAATGAAACCTTCAAAATATTATTCTTACTCAATCATATGGTCAAGGTTTGAAGATAATAACTTAAGAATTCACTATGTATAAGCATTTGAAAACATTGAATTTATGATTATTCGTCAAAATAACTATGTAAAAAATTTTTTTAGTGTACATGAAATTTTTTATGAAATTGTAAATATAATTCAATGAAACCTTCAAAATATTACTCTTTCCCAATCTTATGGTCAAGGTTTGAAGATAATAACTTAAGAATTCAGTATTTTACTAGCATTTGAAAACATTGAATTTATGATATTTTGTTATAATTATCATATAAAACACATTTTTAGTGTATATGAAATTTTATATGAAAGTGTAAATATGATTCAATGAAACCTTCAAAATATTATTCTTACTCAATCCTATGGTCAACGTTTGAAGATAATAACTTAAGAATTCACTATGTTATAAGCATTTGAAAACATTGAATTTATAATATTTCGTCAAAATTACTATGTAAAATACTTTTTTAGTGTTTATGAAATTTAATATGAAATTGTAAATATAATTTAATGGAACCTTCAAAATATTACTCTTTCCCAATCTTATGGTCAAGGTTTGAAGATAATAACTTAAGAATTCAGTATTTTACTAGCATTTGAAAACATTGAATTTATGATATTTTGTTATAATTATCATATAAAACACTTTTTTAGTGTTTATGAAATTTTATATGAAAGTGTAAATATGATTCAATGAAACCTTCAAAATATTATTCTTACTCAATCTTATGGTCAAGGTTTGAAGATAATAACTTAATTATTCACTATGTTATAAGCATTTGAAAACATTGAATTTATGATTATTCGTCAAAATTACTATGTAAAAAATTTTTTTAGTGTACATGAAATTTTTTATGAAATTGTAAATATAATTTAATGGAACCTTAAAAAAATTATTCTTTCTCAATCTGATGGTCAAGGATTGAAGATAATAACTTAATTATTCAGTATTTTACTAGCATTTGAAAAAAATGAATTCATGATATTTTGTTAAAATTACTATGTAAAACAGTTTTTTAGTGTTTATGAAATTTTATATAAAGTGGTATATATAATTTTTAGAAACCTTAATAATAGTTCTTTTTCTTAATCTATCGGTCAAGGTATGAAGAGATTAGTTTAATATATTAGTGTTTTATAATCTCTTATAGATATGAATTATTAATGTTCGTCAAAAGTGCGATATAAAAGATTGTATTTTAGTGTTTTTTAAGTCTGATATTATACATTAACAAATTGAGATGAAATCTATTGTGAGAAGATAATTGTTCCGTTGACACTTAAAATTGTACTTATGGGAAATAAAGTTATTTATTTAGATTTTATTCATCCCTGATGTTGATAAGCTAATCATGATTAAATTATTTGTGATCATTTTTAATGAAAATGTCCGAGACGATGGTCAATGAAAAATATGTTTGTCTATTTGCCGGTGTTGTTTTTTAAACCTTTAAAGTTTACGAAATAAAACGTATACTGATGATTTTGCATCCTACAAAGTAATAACCGTTTCCTAGTTGGCGGGTATATTAAAACAAATTACAGTTCATGGACAACTTAAACTTAAATATCAATGTGTAGTCTTTTTCAAATAGGATTATTTTATAGCCTGATTTCTGATCTAGCAACTGAAATAAACAATTCAGTAAACAATATTGTTTCGCAATTTACAGAAATTTCTATTTTAATTAAATAAATGAAATCTGTGTTAATTTATCGCATTATCTGCAAGTGAGTGTATTTATTTTATATGATGTATATACGAAATGACAACCTATGACTCGTAGACGGCTAGTGAATAGTGAATATACTTAAATACACTGGTTGTTAATCAGTGAAATCTGAACGAGAAAAATAAAATAATAAGCTCATATCAGAGCAATAGAATCATATTCGCGGTAGGTATACGTTGAAAACATTTAATTAGGAATGAGATACGGTTACATTTTCTTACCGAAACGACAACTATTCAAAATATATTAATAATCCGTTGTCAAATGGCAGTCGACTGTTTATCATTATTGCACACGGTTACATTAATGAACTTGAAAAATGGAAACTAGACAACACACTGACATGTACAAAAAGATTTCTTAAAATTAACTTATTATTAGCTACTGATTAAATCCCAACGCGACGACGAGAACACTTTGTATGATGTTGATATTGGACAATTCACAGCTGCAATTCTGAGGCATAGATGACATCAGTCGTGATAATGACAGGACACATGCCAACCATCGCCGGTCCCACTATAGACAGCATATCCAATATAGTAGGTAAATAGTGTATCGGTGCCGGATCATTCCTGAAAAAACACGCAGACAACAGTTGTTCTTTCGACATTAATTTTTCCTAATGCGATCGGCATTCTTATAGGACATTTAACTTACTCTGGTGAATAATAAAATTTGATTTTCGTAACCATAAATGTTTGGCCATCTACCCGATACGAGTACCAAACTACTAACCATCAACATATT
This sequence comes from Rhopalosiphum nymphaeae, assembly GCA_036289425.1. Taxonomy (NCBI): domain Eukaryota; kingdom Metazoa; phylum Arthropoda; class Insecta; order Hemiptera; family Aphididae; genus Rhopalosiphum; species Rhopalosiphum nymphaeae. Next base: position 6,558,367 of record JAZAQC010000007.1, on the reverse strand, counting down.
CCATGTGTAATTCTCAATATGAAATTACTTTTAAGTTTGTCTGTTTTTTAAACGTTCTAGTCGTGGTAATCGCACCACTCTGACAAACTTATCACCACTAATCGACGGCGACACATGCGACTGATCATCGGGCAGTTCGGCCCCCGAGATAACAACCAGACTTTTCAGCTAGAAATTCTCATGAAAGAAACCCATAAACCGTGGCAGAACGATAAAGCAGATCTACCAACATTGAAATATAAAATTTTCTAATTTCTTTCACAAACTTATGTATTTTCTAATTCAAATATTATCGTATAATCGTACGTTTAAAAATATTTCGTTTATGAGCTGTTTTCCGGGAAATCGTGGGAGATAGGACGAAAGTCGCCAGACATGACATAGAATTGATCCCCCTAACTAGCTACATGAGTTGCATGCATTTGATTTTTCGAAAAACTGTTATTGGGGATTTTTAAACCGTCGTACTTGGGTCTTAATTGGACTCCCGCGCACAATTGCAGCTGCAACAGTGTGCATGTCCTGATTCTGTAAATGATGGACATATTTAATGACAGATAATAGAATGATTAATTTCTAAAAGTCACAATTCCACACGAAGGTTAACATTTATTAAAAAATTAATAACTAATAAATTTAATCCTAACCCAATTTTAAAGAATAATTTTTATTTTAACACTATCTAACGATGAGTTTAGTCATAAATATTAAAATTATGTGATATTTCTGTACTTAAAAATTATATCAATAAAAAATATTCGATAAATCCCAAAAGGATCATAATACCAACATATAATGATATAATAGAAAACATTAAAGCTACTCACAACAATAAAAACCTGAATGTCCAAAAATAATATATTTTTGAGGCCATTGGTAATTCTGTGTAATGACTAACCATTGATGCAACTAGGTCTAAAATATTAGCAGCTGCACAAATAAATACCTAATTTAATGTATTTACTTTCACGGTTTCCAAAAAACTAGGAGGATTGTTTTGGTTATTTTAATTTTCTATAGTGATAACTGTACGAGTAGGACTAGATACTGTTTTTGGTATATTAAAAATACTGAATATATATTTTTTGTACATTTTTAATCATCAATTTTATATTTATACAATTTACTTTGAATAATTCTACATGTCACATTGTATTGCTTAAATTATTATTGATTCTTAAATAATCATAAACATTTGTGGGGAATAAAATACATTTTGAGGGCGCGATGCCTCCCTAAGACTCCTCCTAGTTGTGTAAATGTGTGTAACAAATTATTCGTAATTATATTTTATATTTCTAATAAGTATTGACAAAAGATGTGTGGATTGTTCAACAACACTTATTTGTAATATTTTTTGTTAAAATGCAGTTTTAAAAAAATACATAATTATTAAAATCAGTTGTAAATCATATTAAAATATATATATATATTTTATAATTTACATATGTTTGTCATTAAATACAAGAAAAAAAAACATTCAAGTATACATTAAAGAGTCAAATTATATTTGTCAAGATATATGAATTGAAAAATACATTGTTGAGTAGAAGAGATATAACATGTTTTACTAAATATGAATGCCTTCCTAAAATGTATCAATTTAATGCAAATATACAGTACTTATTATAGTACTCATAGTTAATGATGAAACACAATACGAAATTAAGAAAAATTACGCTTTTGAAAAGGTATTTAAGGTATTGTAATTTGTACACGTAATAAGTAATGTAGTTGTTTTATTTACATCGAATATTACATGATTTTGACGTTTGCCAATTTATTTCTCACAAATTGTACCAAGTCGTAATTTTTGTTGCTATTGGTAATAAAAAATTAGAAGGTTCGGCATTATTATATCGTTTAAGGCAATGTTAAACTTTGAAAACTGAAAAATATAATTATTTACTTCGAAACCAGATTCATTAAAGAAACTGTCTTAAGCAATGTTGAATATGCAGACATGAGGTACGTAAATAAAATAAATATTTAAAAATGTCATATATATTGCATAACATAACTATTCTAAAACTTTGCATACTACTACTCGTTATTTTAACACATGATATAAAACGTGTTGTAATTATGATATTCATTTATAGATTTTGAGAATCAACTTGAAATACAAACTTTGTTAATATTGGTCGTATCGTCTCAAAATCCTCCGAGGTTAAACGCAGTGACTTCTTGAGATCAAATATCTGTACTCAATAATGTTGAATTTAAATTTTAAGAATGATGAATTGGTAAAACAAAATTACCCGTCAATTTTTTTATTGAAAACTTCACGTTTGAAGCACCAATTATAGTTTATATACTCTAAAATTATGAGTTAAAAATGTTTTGAAAATTGGAAAATCATATAGTCACGCAAATGCATCAATCGTTGAGTATTTAATCTGGATGGGGACAATATTAAAGGATTAAGTAATAGGGACGGATTTTTGGAAAACGAAATGTTAAAAATTAAAAAAATTGATTATTGGGACAAAACATCGTAAAAAAATATCAAAATTTTGACAGTTAAGTAATTATACACGAGTAGACAGTTTTTATATACACAATGATTTGAGAGAAAAACGGGAAATCCAGAAAATATTAATATATGAATTTTTGGAATTTGTCAAAATTCAAACAATATAATTGTTATAAACAGTAAAAATAGTACTTTTTGCAAATCAAATCTAATAGTCAAGGTTTAAATATATTAACTTAAGTATTCAGTATTTTACTAGCATTTGAAAACATTGAATTTATGATATTTCGTCAAATTTACTATGTAAAACACTTTTTTAGTGTTTATGAAATTTTTTATGAAATTGTAAATATAATTAAATGAAACCTTAAAAATATTACTCTTTCCCAATCTTATGGTCAAGGTATATATTAACTTAAGTATTCAGTATATTACTAGCATTTGAAAAATATGAATTCATGATATTTTGTTAAAATTATCATATAAAACACTTTTTTAGTGTTTATGAAATATCATACTAATTTGTAAATAAAATTAAATGAAACATTAAAAATATTACTCATTCTCAATCTTATGGTCAAGGATTGAAGATAATAACTTAATTATTCAGTATTTTACTAGCATTTGAAAACATTGAATTTATGATATTTTGTTATAATTATCATATAAAACACTTTTTTAGTGTTTATGAAATTTTAAATGAAAGTGTAAATATAATTCAATGAAACCTTAAAAATATTAGTCTAACTCAATCTTATGGTCAAGGTATGAAGATAATAACTTAATTATTCAGTATTTTACTAGCATTTGAAAACATTGAATTTATGATATTTTGTTATAATTATCATATAAAACACTTTTTTAGTATTTATGAAATTTTATTTGAAATTGTAAATATAATTTAATGGAACCTTAAAAAAATTATTCTTTCTCAATCTGATGGTCAAGGATTGAAGATAATAACTTAAGAATTCACTATGTTATAAGCATTTGAAAACATTGAATTTATGATTATTCGTCAAAATTACTATGTAAAAAATTTTTTTAGTGTACATGAAATTTTTTATGAAATTGTAAATATAATTCAATGAAACCTTCAAAATATTACTCTTTCCCAATCTTATGGTCAAGGTTTGAAGATAATAACTTAATTATTCAGTATTTTACTAGCATTTGAAAACATTGAATTTATAATATTTCGTCAAAATTACTATGTAAAATACTTTTTTAGTGTTTATGAAATTTAATATGAAATTGTAAATATAATTTAATGGAACCTTAAAAAAATTATTCTTTCTCAATCTGATGGTCAAGGATTGAAGATAATAACTTAATTATTCAGTATTTTACTAGCATTTGAAAACATTGAATTTATGATATTTTGTTATAATTATCATATAAAACACTTTTTTAGTGTTTATGAAATATCATATTAATTTGTAAATATAATTTAATGAAACCTTAAAAATATTACTCTTTCCCAAACTTATGGTCAAGGTTTGAAGATAATAACTTAATTATTCAGTATTTTACTAGCATTTGAAAACATTGAATTTATGATATTTTGTTATAATTATCATATAAAACACATTTTTAGTGTATATGAAATTTTATATGAAAGTGTAAATATGATTCAATGAAACCTTCAAAATATTATTCTTACTCAATCCTATGGTCAACGTTTGAAGATAATAACTTAAGAATTCACTATGTTATAAGCATTTGAAAACATTGAATTTATAATATTTCGTCAAAATTACTATGTAAAATACTTTTTTAGTGTTTATGAAATTTAATATGAAATTGTAAATATAATTTAATGGAACCTTAAAAAAATTATTCTTTCTCAATCTGATGGTCAAGGATTGAAGATAATAACTTAATTATTCAGTATTTTACTAGCATTTGAAAAAAATGAATTCATGATATTTTGTTAAAATTACTATGTAAAACAGTTTTTTAGTGTTTATGAAATTTTATATGAAAGTGTAAATATGATTCAATGAAACCTTCAAAATATTATTCTTACTCAATCTTATGGTCAAGGTTTGAAGATAATAACTTAAGAATTCACTATGTTATAAGCATTTGAAAACATTAAATTTATGATATTTCGTCAAAATTATCATATAAAACACTTTTTTAGTATTTATGAAATTGTATATGAAAGTGTAAATATGATTCAATGAAACCTTAAAAATATTACTCTTTCCCAATCTTATGGTCAAGGTATATATTAACTTAAGTATTCAGTATATTACTAGCATTTGAAAAATATGAATTCATGATATTTTGTTAAAATTATCATATAAAACACTTTTTTAGTGTTTATGAAATATCATACTAATTTGTAAATAAAATTAAATGAAACATTAAAAATATTACTCATTCTCAATCTTATGGTCAAGGATTGAAGATAATAACTTAATTATTCAGTATTTTACTAGCATTTGAAAACATTGAATTTATGATATTTTGTTATAATTATCATATAAAACACTTTTTTAGTATTTATGAAATTTTATTTGAAATTGTAAATATAATTTAATGGAACCTTAAAAAAATTATTCTTTCTCAATCTGATGGTCAAGGATTGAAGATAATAACTTAAGAATTCACTATGTTATAAGCATTTGAAAACATTGAATTTATGATTATTCGTCAAAATTACTATGTAAAAAATTTTTTTAGTGTACATGAAATTTTTTATGAAATTGTAAATATAATTCAATGAAACCTTCAAAATATTACTCTTTCCCAATCTTATGGTCAAGGTTTGAAGATAATAACTTAATTATTCAGTATTTTACTAGCATTTGAAAACATTGAATTTATAATATTTCGTCAAAATTACTATGTAAAATACTTTTTTAGTGTTTATGAAATTTAATATGAAATTGTAAATATAATTTAATGGAACCTTAAAAAAATTATTCTTTCTCAATCTGATGGTCAAGGATTGAAGATAATAACTTAATTATTCAGTATTTTACTAGCATTTGAAAACATTGAATTTATGATATTTTGTTATAATTATCATATAAAACACTTTTTTAGTGTTTATGAAATTTTATATGAAAGTGTAAATATGATTCAATGAAACCTTCAAAATATTATTCTTACTCAATCTTATGGTCAAGGTTTGAAGATAATAACTTAATTATTCACTATGTTATAAGCATTTGAAAACATTGAATTTATGATTATTCGTCAAAATTACTATGTAAAAAATTTTTTTAGTGTACATGAAATTTTTTATGAAATTGTAAATATAATTCAATGAAACCTTCAAAATATTACTCTTTCCCAATCTTATGGTCAAGGTTTGAAGATAATAACTTAATTATTCAGTATGTTATAAGCATTTGAAAACATTAAATTTATGATATTTTGTCAAAATTATCATATAAAACACTTTTTTAGTGTTTATGAAATATCATATTAATTTGTAAATATAATTTAATGAAACCTTAAAAATATTACTCTTTCCCAAACTTATGGTCAAGGTTTGAAGATAATAACTTAATTATTCAGTATTTTACTAGCATTTGAAAACATTGAATTTATGATATTTTGTTATAATTATCATATAAAACACATTTTTAGTGTATATGAAATTTTATATGAAAGTGTAAATATGATTCAATGAAACCTTCAAAATATTATTCTTACTCAATCCTATGGTCAACGTTTGAAGATAATAGCTTAAGAATTCACTATGTTATAAGCATTTGAAAACATTGAATTTATAATATTTCGTCAAAATTACTATGTAAAATACTTTTTTAGTGTTTATGAAATTTAATATGAAATTGTAAATATAATTTAATGGAACCTTAAAAAAATTATTCTTTCTCAATCTGATGGTCAAGGATTGAAGATAATAACTTAATTATTCAGTATTTTACTAGCATTTGAAAAAAATGAATTCATGATATTTTGTTAAAATTACTATGTAAAACAGTTTTTTAGTGTTTATGAAATTTAATATGAAATTGTAAATATAATTAAATGAAACCTTAAAAATATTACTCTTTCCCAATCTTATGGTCAAGGTTTAAATATATTAACTTAAGTATTCAGTATATTACTAGCATTTGTAAAACATAAATTAATGGTATTATGTTAAAATTATCATATAAAACACTTTTTTAGTATTTATGAAATTTTATTTGAAATTGTAAATATGATTCAATGAAACCTTCAAAATACTATTCTTACTCAATCTTATGGTCAAGGTTTGAAGATAATAACTTAAGAATTCACTATGTTATAAGCATTTGAAAACATTGTATTTTTGATTATTCGTCAAAATTACTATGTAAAAAATTTTTTTAGTGTACATGAAATTTTATATGAAAGTGTAAATATGATTCAATGAAACCTTCAAAATATTATTCTTACTCAATCTTATGGTCAAGGTTTGAAGATAATAACTTAAGAATTCACTATGTTATAAGCATTTGAAAACATTAAATTTATGATATTTCGTCAAAATTATCATATAAAACACTTTTTTAGTATTTATGAAATTTAATATGAAAGTGTAAATATGATTCAATGAAACCTTCAAAATACTATTCTTACTCAATCTTATGGTCAAGGTTTGAAGATAATAACTTAAGAATTCACTATGTTATAAGCATTTGAAAACATTGTATTTATGATTATTCGTCAAAATTACTATGTAAAAAATTTTTTTAGTGTACATGAAATTTTTTATGAAATTGTAAATATAATTCAATGAAACCTTCAAAATATTACTCTTTCCCAATCTTATGGTCAAGGTTTGAAGATAATAACTTAATTATTCAGTATTTTACTAGCATTTGAAAACATTGAATTTATGATATTTTGTTATAATTATCATATAAAACACTTTTTTAGTATTTATGAAATTTTATTTGAAATTGTAAATATAATTTAATGGAACCTTAAAAAAATTATTCTTTCTCAATCTGATGGTCAAGGATTGAAGATAATAACTTAATTATTCAGTATTTTACTAGCATTTGAATACATTGAATTTATGATATTTTGTTATAATTATCATATAAAACACTTTTTTAGTGTTTATGAAATTTTATATGAAAGTGTAAATATGATTCAATGAAACCTTCAAAATATTATTCTTACTCAATCCTATGGTCAAGGTTTGAAGATAATAACTTAAGAATTCACTATGTTATAAGCATTTGAAAACATTGAATTTATAATATTTCGTCAAAATTACTATGTAAAATACTTTTTTAGTGTTTATGAAATTTAATATGAAATTGTAAATATAATTTAATGGAACCTTAAAAAAATTATTCTTTCTCAATCTGATGGTCAAGGATTGAAGATAATAACTTAATTATTCAGTATTTTACTAGCATTTGAAAAAAATGAATTCATGATATTTTGTTAAAATTACTATGTAAAACAGTTTTTTAGTGTTTATGAAATTTTATATGAAAGTGTAAATATGATTCAATGAAACCTTCAAAATATTATTCTTACTCAATCTTATGGTCAAGGTTTGAAGATAATAACTTAAGAATTCACTATGTTATAAGCATTTGAAAACATTGAATTTATGATTATTCGTCAAAATTACTATGTAAAAAATTTTTTTAGTGTACATGAAATTTTTTATGAAATTGTAAATATAATTCAATGAAACCTTCAAAATATTACTCTTTCCCAATCTTATGGTCAAGGTTTGAAGATAATAACTTAAGAATTCAGTATTTTACTAGCATTTGAAAACATTGAATTTATGATATTTTGTTATAATTATCATATAAAACACTTTTTTAGTGTTTATGAAATATCATATTAATTTGTAAATATAATTTAATGAAACCTTAAAAATATTACTCTTTCCCAAACTTATGGTCAAGGTTTGAAGATAATAACTTAATTATTCAGTATTTTACTAGCATTTGAAAACATTGAATTTATGATATTTTGTTATAATTATCATATAAAACACTTTTTTAGTGTTTATGAAATTTTATATGAAAGTGTAATTATGATTCAATGAAACCTTCAAAATATTATTCTTACTCAATCATATGGTCAAGGTTTGAAGATAATAACTTAAGAATTCACTATGTATAAGCATTTGAAAACATTGAATTTATGATTATTCGTCAAAATAACTATGTAAAAAATTTTTTTAGTGTACATGAAATTTTTTATGAAATTGTAAATATAATTCAATGAAACCTTCAAAATATTACTCTTTCCCAATCTTATGGTCAAGGTTTGAAGATAATAACTTAAGAATTCAGTATTTTACTAGCATTTGAAAACATTGAATTTATGATATTTTGTTATAATTATCATATAAAACACATTTTTAGTGTATATGAAATTTTATATGAAAGTGTAAATATGATTCAATGAAACCTTCAAAATATTATTCTTACTCAATCCTATGGTCAACGTTTGAAGATAATAACTTAAGAATTCACTATGTTATAAGCATTTGAAAACATTGAATTTATAATATTTCGTCAAAATTACTATGTAAAATACTTTTTTAGTGTTTATGAAATTTAATATGAAATTGTAAATATAATTTAATGGAACCTTCAAAATATTACTCTTTCCCAATCTTATGGTCAAGGTTTGAAGATAATAACTTAAGAATTCAGTATTTTACTAGCATTTGAAAACATTGAATTTATGATATTTTGTTATAATTATCATATAAAACACTTTTTTAGTGTTTATGAAATTTTATATGAAAGTGTAAATATGATTCAATGAAACCTTCAAAATATTATTCTTACTCAATCTTATGGTCAAGGTTTGAAGATAATAACTTAATTATTCACTATGTTATAAGCATTTGAAAACATTGAATTTATGATTATTCGTCAAAATTACTATGTAAAAAATTTTTTTAGTGTACATGAAATTTTTTATGAAATTGTAAATATAATTTAATGGAACCTTAAAAAAATTATTCTTTCTCAATCTGATGGTCAAGGATTGAAGATAATAACTTAATTATTCAGTATTTTACTAGCATTTGAAAAAAATGAATTCATGATATTTTGTTAAAATTACTATGTAAAACAGTTTTTTAGTGTTTATGAAATTTTATATAAAGTGGTATATATAATTTTTAGAAACCTTAATAATAGTTCTTTTTCTTAATCTATCGGTCAAGGTATGAAGAGATTAGTTTAATATATTAGTGTTTTATAATCTCTTATAGATATGAATTATTAATGTTCGTCAAAAGTGCGATATAAAAGATTGTATTTTAGTGTTTTTTAAGTCTGATATTATACATTAACAAATTGAGATGAAATCTATTGTGAGAAGATAATTGTTCCGTTGACACTTAAAATTGTACTTATGGGAAATAAAGTTATTTATTTAGATTTTATTCATCCCTGATGTTGATAAGCTAATCATGATTAAATTATTTGTGATCATTTTTAATGAAAATGTCCGAGACGATGGTCAATGAAAAATATGTTTGTCTATTTGCCGGTGTTGTTTTTTAAACCTTTAAAGTTTACGAAATAAAACGTATACTGATGATTTTGCATCCTACAAAGTAATAACCGTTTCCTAGTTGGCGGGTATATTAAAACAAATTACAGTTCATGGACAACTTAAACTTAAATATCAATGTGTAGTCTTTTTCAAATAGGATTATTTTATAGCCTGATTTCTGATCTAGCAACTGAAATAAACAATTCAGTAAACAATATTGTTTCGCAATTTACAGAAATTTCTATTTTAATTAAATAAATGAAATCTGTGTTAATTTATCGCATTATCTGCAAGTGAGTGTATTTATTTTATATGATGTATATACGAAATGACAACCTATGACTCGTAGACGGCTAGTGAATAGTGAATATACTTAAATACACTGGTTGTTAATCAGTGAAATCTGAACGAGAAAAATAAAATAATAAGCTCATATCAGAGCAATAGAATCATATTCGCGGTAGGTATACGTTGAAAACATTTAATTAGGAATGAGATACGGTTACATTTTCTTACCGAAACGACAACTATTCAAAATATATTAATAATCCGTTGTCAAATGGCAGTCGACTGTTTATCATTATTGCACACGGTTACATTAATGAACTTGAAAAATGGAAACTAGACAACACACTGACATGTACAAAAAGATTTCTTAAAATTAACTTATTATTAGCTACTGATTAAATCCCAACGCGACGACGAGAACACTTTGTATGATGTTGATATTGGACAATTCACAGCTGCAATTCTGAGGCATAGATGACATCAGTCGTGATAATGACAGGACACATGCCAACCATCGCCGGTCCCACTATAGACAGCATATCCAATATAGTAGGTAAATAGTGTATCGGTGCCGGATCATTCCTGAAAAAACACGCAGACAACAGTTGTTCTTTCGACATTAATTTTTCCTAATGCGATCGGCATTCTTATAGGACATTTAACTTACTCTGGTGAATAATAAAATTTGATTTTCGTAACCATAAATGTTTGGCCATCTACCCGATACGAGTACCAAACTACTAACCATCAACATATTCCATGTGTAATTCTCAATATGAAATTACTTTTAAGTTTGTCTGTTTTTTAAACGTTCTAGTCGTGGTAATCGCACCACTCTGACAAACTTATCACCACTAATCGACGGCGACACATGCGACTGATCATCGGGCAGTTCGGCCCCCGAGATAACAACCAGACTTTTCAGCTAGAAATTCTCATGAAAGAAACCCATAAACCGTGGCAGAACGATAAAGCAGATCTACCAACATTGAAATATAAAATTTTCTAATTTCTTTCACAAACTTATGTATTTTCTAATTCAAATATTATCGTATAATCGTACGTTTAAAAATATTTCGTTTATGAGCTGTTTTCCGGGAAATCGTGGGAGATAGGACGAAAGTCGCCAGACATGACATAGAATTGATCCCCCTAACTAGCTACATGAGTTGCATGCATTTGATTTTTCGAAAAACTGTTATTGGGGATTTTTAAACCGTCGTACTTGGGTCTTAATTGGACTCCCGCGCACAATTGCAGCTGCAACAGTGTGCATGTCCTGATTCTGTAAATGATGGACATATTTAATGACAGATAATAGAATGATTAATTTCTAAAAGTCACAATTCCACACGAAGGTTAACATTTATTAAAAAATTAATAACTAATAAATTTAATCCTAACCCAATTTTAAAGAATAATTTTTATTTTAACACTATCTAACGATGAGTTTAGTCATAAATATTAAAATTATGTGATATTTCTGTACTTAAAAATTATATCAATAAAAAATATTCGATAAATCCCAAAAGGATCATAATACCAACATATAATGATATAATAGAAAACATTAAAGCTACTCACAACAATAAAAACCTGAATGTCCAAAAATAATATATTTTTGAGGCCATTGGTAATTCTGTGTAATGACTAACCATTGATGCAACTAGGTCTAAAATATTAGCAGCTGCACAAATAAATACCTAATTTAATGTATTTACTTTCACGGTTTCCAAAAAACTAGGAGGATTGTTTTGGTTATTTTAATTTTCTATAGTGATAACTGTACGAGTAGGACTAGATACTGTTTTTGGTATATTAAAAATACTGAATATATATTTTTTGTACATTTTTAATCATCAATTTTATATTTATACAATTTACTTTGAATAATTCTACATGTCACATTGTATTGCTTAAATTATTATTGATTCTTAAATAATCATAAACATTTGTGGGGAATAAAATACATTTTGAGGGCGCGATGCCTCCCTAAGACTCCTCCTAGTTGTGTAAATGTGTGTAACAAATTATTCGTAATTATATTTTATATTTCTAATAAGTATTGACAAAAGATGTGTGGATTGTTCAACAACACTTATTTGTAATATTTTTTGTTAAAATGCAGTTTTAAAAAAATACATAATTATTAAAATCAGTTGTAAATCATATTAAAATATATATATATATTTTATAATTTACATATGTTTGTCATTAAATACAAGAAAAAAAAACATTCAAGTATACATTAAAGAGTCAAATTATATTTGTCAAGATATATGAATTGAAAAATACATTGTTGAGTAGAAGAGATATAACATGTTTTACTAAATATGAATGCCTTCCTAAAATGTATCAATTTAATGCAAATATACAGTACTTATTATAGTACTCATAGTTAATGATGAAACACAATACGAAATTAAGAAAAATTACGCTTTTGAAAAGGTATTTAAGGTATTGTAATTTGTACACGTAATAAGTAATGTAGTTGTTTTATTTACATCGAATATTACATGATTTTGACGTTTGCCAATTTATTTCTCACAAATTGTACCAAGTCGTAATTTTTGTTGCTATTGGTAATAAAAAATTAGAAGGTTCGGCATTATTATATCGTTTAAGGCAATGTTAAACTTTGAAAACTGAAAAATATAATTATTTACTTCGAAACCAGATTCATTAAAGAAACTGTCTTAAGCAATGTTGAATATGCAGACATGAGGTACGTAAATAAAATAAATATTTAAAAATGTCATATATATTGCATAACATAACTATTCTAAAACTTTGCATACTACTACTCGTTATTTTAACACATGATATAAAACGTGTTGTAATTATGATATTCATTTATAGATTTTGAGAATCAACTTGAAATACAAACTTTGTTAATATTGGTCGTATCGTCTCAAAATCCTCCGAGGTTAAACGCAGTGACTTCTTGAGATCAAATATCTGTACTCAATAATGTTGAATTTAAATTTTAAGAATGATGAATTGGTAAAACAAAATTACCCGTCAATTTTTTTATTGAAAACTTCACGTTTGAAGCACCAATTATAGTTTATATACTCTAAAATTATGAGTTAAAAATGTTTTGAAAATTGGAAAATCATATAGTCACGCAAATGCATCAATCGTTGAGTATTTAATCTGGATGGGGACAATATTAAAGGATTAAGTAATAGGGACGGATTTTTGGAAAACGAAATGTTAAAAATTAAAAAAATTGATTATTGGGACAAAACATCGTAAAAAAATATCAAAATTTTGACAGTTAAGTAATTATACACGAGTAGACAGTTATTAAATACACAATGATTTGAGAGAAAAACAGGAAATCCAGAAAATATTAGTATATGAATTTTTGGAATTTGTCAAAATTCAAACAATATAATTGTTAGAAACGGTAAAAATAGTACTTTTTGCAAATCAAATCTAATAGTCAAGGTTTAAATATATTAACTTAAGTATTCAGTATTTTACTAGCATTTGAAAACATTGAATTTATGATATTTCGTCAAATTTACTATGTAAAACACTTTTTTAGTGTTTATGAAATTTTTTATGAAATTGTAAATATAATTAAATGAAACCTTAAAAATATTACTCTTTCCCAATCTTATGGTCAAGGTATATATTAACTTAAGTATTCAGTATATTACTAGCATTTGAAAAATATGAATTCATGATATTTTGTTAAAATTATCATATAAAACACTTTTTTAGTGTTTATGAAATATCATACTAATTTGTAAATAAAATTAAATGAAACATTAAAAATATTACTCATTCTCAATCTTATGGTCAAGGATTGAAGATAATAACTTAATTATTCAGTATTTTACTAGCATTTGAAAACATTGAATTTATGATATTTTGTTATAATTATCATATAAAACACTTTTTTAGTGTTTATGAAATTTTAAATGAAAGTGTAAATATAATCCAATGAAACCTTAAAAATATTAGTCTAACTCAATCTTATGGTCAAGGTATGAAGATAATAACTTAATTATTCAGTATTTTACTAGCATTTGAAAACATTGAATTTATGATATTTTGTTATAATTATCATATAAAACACTTTTTTAGTATTTATGAAATTTTATTTGAAATTGTAAATATAATTTAATGGAACCTTAAAAAAATTATTCTTTCTCAATCTGATGGTCAAGGATTGAAGATAATAACTTAAGAATTCACTATGTTATAAGCATTTGAAAACATTGAATTTATGATTATTCGTCAAAATTACTATGTAAAAAATTTTTTTAGTGTACATGAAATTTTTTATGAAATTGTAAATATAATTCAATGAAACCTTCAAAATATTACTCTTTCCCAATCTTATGGTCAAGGTTTGAAGATAATAACTTAATTATTCAGTATTTTACTAGCATTTGAAAACATTGAATTTATAATATTTCGTCAAAATTACTATGTAAAATACTTTTTTAGTGTTTATGAAATTTAATATGAAATTGTAAATATAATTTAATGGAACCTTAAAAAAATTATTCTTTCTCAATCTGATGGTCAAGGATTGAAGATAATAACTTAATTATTCAGTATTTTACTAGCATTTGAAAACATTGAATTTATGATATTTTGTTATAATTATCATATAAAACACTTTTTTAGTGTTTATGAAATTTTATATGAAAGTGTAAATATGATTCAATGAAACCTTCAAAATATTATTCTTACTCAATCTTATGGTCAAGGTTTGAAGATAATAACTTAATTATTCACTATGTTATAAGCATTTGAAAACATTGAATTTATGATTATTCGTCAAAATTACTATGTAAAAAATTTTTTTAGTGTACATAAAATTTTTTATGAAATTGTAAATATGATTCAATGAAACCTTCAAAATATTATTCTTACCCAATCTTATGGTCAAGGTTTGAAGATAATAACTTAAGAATTCAATATGTTATAAGCATTTGAAAAGATTGAATTTATAATATTTCGTCAAAATTACTATGTAAAATACTTTTTTAGTGTTTATGAAATTTAATATGAAATTGTAAATATAATTTAATGGAACCTTAGAAAAATTATTCTTACTCAATCTTATGGCCAAGGTTTGAAGATAATAACTTAAGAATTCACTATGTTATAAGCATTTGAAAACATTGAATTTATAATATTTCGTCAAAATTACTATTTATAGCAGTTATTTAGTGTTTATGAAATTGTAAATATAATAAGTAGATACTGTAAAAAAATTACATATTCTCAATCTAATGGTCAAGGGTTGAAGATAATAACTTAAGAATTCACTATGTTATAAGCATTTGAAAACATTGAATTTATAATATTTCATCAAAATTACTATGTAAAATACTTTTTTAGTGTTTATGAAATTTAATATGAAATTGTAAATATAATTTAATGGAACCTTAAAAAAATTATTCTTTCTCAATCTGATGGTCAAGGATTGAAGATAATAACTTAATTATTCAGTATTTTACTAGCATTTGAAAACATTGAATTTATGATATTTTGTTATAATTATCATATAAAACACTTTTTTAGTGTTTATGAAATTTTATTTGAAATTGTAAATATAATTTAATGGAACCTTAAAAAAATTATTCTTTCTCAATCTGATGGTCAAGGATTGAAGATAATAACTTAAGAATTCACTATGTTATAAGCATTTGAAAACATTGAATTTATGATTATTCGTCAAAATTACTATGTAAAAAATTTTTTTAGTGTACATGAAATTTTTTATGAAATTGTAAATATAATTCAATGAAACCTTCAAAATATTACTCTTTCCCAATCTTATGGTCAAGGTTTGAAGATAATAACTTAATTATTCAGTATTTTACTAGCATTTGAAAACATTGAATTTATAATATTTCGTCAAAATTACTATGTAAAATACTTTTTTAGTGTTTATGAAATTTAATATGAAATTGTAAATATAATTTAATGGAACCTTAAAAAAATTATTCTTTCTCAATCTGATGGTCAAGGATTGAAGATAATAACTTAATTATTCAGTATTTTACTAGCATTTGAAAACATTGAATTTATGATATTTTGTTATAATTATCATATAAAACACTTTTTTAGTGTTTATGAAATTTTATATGAAAGTGTAAATATGATTCAATGAAACCTTCAAAATATTATTCTTACTCAATCTTATGGTCAAGGTTTGAAGATAATAACTTAATTATTCACTATGTTATAAGCATTTGAAAACATTGAATTTATGATTATTCGTCAAAATTACTATGTAAAAAATTTTTTTAGTGTACATGAAATTTTTTATGAAATTGTAAATATAATTTAATGGAACCTTAAAAAAATTATTCTTTCTCAATCTGATGGTCAAGGATTGAAGATAATAACTTAATTATTCAGTATTTTACTAGCATTTGAAAAAAATGAATTCATGATATTTTGTTAAAATTACTATGTAAAACAGTTTTTTAGTGTTTATGAAATTTTATATAAAGTGGTATATATAATTTTTAGAAACCTTAATAATAGTTCTTTTTCTTAATCTATCGGTCAAGGTATGAAGAGATTAGTTTAATATATTAGTGTTTTATAATCTCTTATAGATATGAATTATTAATGTTCGTCAAAAGTGCGATATAAAAGATTGTATTTTAGTGTTTTTTAAGTCTGATATTATACATTAACAAATTGAGATGAAATCTATTGTGAGAAGATAATTGTTCCGTTGACACTTAAAATTGTACTTATGGGAAATAAAGTTATTTATTTAGATTTTATTCATCCCTGATGTTGATAAGCTAATCATGATTAAATTATTTGTGATCATTTTTAATGAAAATGTCCGAGACGATGGTCAATGAAAAATATGTTTGTCTATTTGCCGGTGTTGTTTTTTAAACCTTTAAAGTTTACGAAATAAAACGTATACTGATGATTTTGCATCCTACAAAGTAATAACCGTTTCCTAGTTGGCGGGTATATTAAAACAAATTACAGTTCATGGACAACTTAAACTTAAATATCAATGTGTAGTCTTTTTCAAATAGGATTATTTTATAGCCTGATTTCTGATCTAGCAACTGAAATAAACAATTCAGTAAACAATATTGTTTCGCAATTTACAGAAATTTCTATTTTAATTAAATAAATGAAATCTGTGTTAATTTATCGCATTATCTGCAAGTGAGTGTATTTATTTTATATGATGTATATACGAAATGACAACCTATGACTCGTAGACGGCTAGTGAATAGTGAATATACTTAAATACACTGGTTGTTAATCAGTGAAATCTGAACGAGAAAAATAAAATAATAAGCTCATATCAGAGCAATAGAATCATATTCGCGGTAGGTATACGTTGAAAACATTTAATTAGGAATGAGATACGGTTACATTTTCTTACCGAAACGACAACTATTCAAAATATATTAATAATCCGTTGTCAAATGGCAGTCGACTGTTTATCATTATTGCACACGGTTACATTAATGAACTTGAAAAATGGAAACTAGACAACACACTGACATGTACAAAAAGATTTCTTAAAATTAACTTATTATTAGCTACTGATTAAATCCCAACGCGACGACGAGAACACTTTGTATGATGTTGATATTGGACAATTCACAGCTGCAATTCTGAGGCATAGATGACATCAGTCGTGATAATGACAGGACACATGCCAACCATCGCCGGTCCCACTATAGACAGCATATCCAATATAGTAGGTAAATAGTGTATCGGTGCCGGATCATTCCTGAAAAAACACGCAGACAACAGTTGTTCTTTCGACATTAATTTTTCCTAATGCGATCGGCATTCTTATAGGACATTTAACTTACTCTGGTGAATAATAAAATTTGATTTTCGTAACCATAAATGTTTGGCCATCTACCCGATACGAGTACCAAACTACTAACCATCAACATATTCCATGTGTAATTCTCAATATGAAATTACTTTTAAGTTTGTCTGTTTTTTAAACGTTCTAGTCGTGGTAATCGCACCACTCTGACAAACTTATCACCACTAATCGACGGCGACACATGCGACTGATCATCGGGCAGTTCGGCCCCCGAGATAACAACCAGACTTTTCAGCTAGAAATTCTCATGAAAGAAACCCATAAACCGTGGCAGAACGATAAAGCAGATCTACCAACATTGAAATATAAAATTTTCTAATTTCTTTCACAAACTTATGTATTTTCTAATTCAAATATTATCGTATAATCGTACGTTTAAAAATATTTCGTTTATGAGCTGTTTTCCGGGAAATCGTGGGAGATAGGACGAAAGTCGCCAGACATGACATAGAATTGATCCCCCTAACTAGCTACATGAGTTGCATGCATTTGATTTTTCGAAAAACTGTTATTGGGGATTTTTAAACCGTCGTACTTGGGTCTTAATTGGACTCCCGCGCACAATTGCAGCTGCAACAGTGTGCATGTCCTGATTCTGTAAATGATGGACATATTTAATGACAGATAATAGAATGATTAATTTCTAAAAGTCACAATTCCACACGAAGGTTAACATTTATTAAAAAATTAATAACTAATAAATTTAATCCTAACCCAATTTTAAAGAATAATTTTTATTTTAACACTATCTAACGATGAGTTTAGTCATAAATATTAAAATTATGTGATATTTCTGTACTTAAAAATTATATCAATAAAAAATATTCGATAAATCCCAAAAGGATCATAATACCAACATATAATGATATAATAGAAAACATTAAAGCTACTCACAACAATAAAAACCTGAATGTCCAAAAATAATATATTTTTGAGGCCATTGGTAATTCTGTGTAATGACTAACCATTGATGCAACTAGGTCTAAAATATTAGCAGCTGCACAAATAAATACCTAATTTAATGTATTTACTTTCACGGTTTCCAAAAAACTAGGAGGATTGTTTTGGTTATTTTAATTTTCTATAGTGATAACTGTACGAGTAGGACTAGATACTGTTTTTGGTATATTAAAAATACTGAATATATATTTTTTGTACATTTTTAATCATCAATTTTATATTTATACAATTTACTTTGAATAATTCTACATGTCACATTGTATTGCTTAAATTATTATTGATTCTTAAATAATCATAAACATTTGTGGGGAATAAAATACATTTTGAGGGCGCGATGCCTCCCTAAGACTCCTCCTAGTTGTGTAAATGTGTGTAACAAATTATTCGTAATTATATTTTATATTTCTAATAAGTATTGACAAAAGATGTGTGGATTGTTCAACAACACTTATTTGTAATATTTTTTGTTAAAATGCAGTTTTAAAAAAATACATAATTATTAAAATCAGTTGTAAATCATATTAAAATATATATATATATTTTATAATTTACATATGTTTGTCATTAAATACAAGAAAAAAAAACATTCAAGTATACATTAAAGAGTCAAATTATATTTGTCAAGATATATGAATTGAAAAATACATTGTTGAGTAGAAGAGATATAACATGTTTTACTAAATATGAATGCCTTCCTAAAATGTATCAATTTAATGCAAATATACAGTACTTATTATAGTACTCATAGTTAATGATGAAACACAATACGAAATTAAGAAAAATTACGCTTTTGAAAAGGTATTTAAGGTATTGTAATTTGTACACGTAATAAGTAATGTAGTTGTTTTATTTACATCGAATATTACATGATTTTGACGTTTGCCAATTTATTTCTCACAAATTGTACCAAGTCGTAATTTTTGTTGCTATTGGTAATAAAAAATTAGAAGGTTCGGCATTATTATATCGTTTAAGGCAATGTTAAACTTTGAAAACTGAAAAATATAATTATTTACTTCGAAACCAGATTCATTAAAGAAACTGTCTTAAGCAATGTTGAATATGCAGACATGAGGTACGTAAATAAAATAAATATTTAAAAATGTCATATATATTGCATAACATAACTATTCTAAAACTTTGCATACTACTACTCGTTATTTTAACACATGATATAAAACGTGTTGTAATTATGATATTCATTTATAGATTTTGAGAATCAACTTGAAATACAAACTTTGTTAATATTGGTCGTATCGTCTCAAAATCCTCCGAGGTTAAACGCAGTGACTTCTTGAGATCAAATATCTGTACTCAATAATGTTGAATTTAAATTTTAAGAATGATGAATTGGTAAAACAAAATTACCCGTCAATTTTTTTATTGAAAACTTCACGTTTGAAGCACCAATTATAGTTTATATACTCTAAAATTATGAGTTAAAAATGTTTTGAAAATTGGAAAATCATATAGTCACGCAAATGCATCAATCGTTGAGTATTTAATCTGGATGGGGACAATATTAAAGGATTAAGTAATAGGGACGGATTTTTGGAAAACGAAATGTTAAAAATTAAAAAAATTGATTATTGGGACAAAACATCGTAAACAATTATCAAAATTTTGACAGTTAAGTAATTATACACGAGTAGACAGTTATTAAATACACAATGATTTGAGAGAAAAACAGGAAATCCAGAAAATATTAGTATATGAATTTTTGGAATTTGTCAAAATTCAAACAATATAATTGTTAGAAACGGTAAAAATAGTACTTTTTGCAAATCAAATCTAATAGTCAAGGTTTAAATATATTATTCTAACTCAATCTTATGGTCAAGGTATGAAGATAATAACTTAAGAATTCACTATGTTATAAGCATTTGAAAACATTGAATTTATGATATTTCGTCAAAATTACTATGTAAAACACTTTTTTAGTGTTTATGAAATTTTATATGAAAGTGTAAATATGATTCAATGAAACCTTCAAAATATTATTCTTACTCAATCCTATGGTCAAGGTTTGAAGATAATAACTTAAGAATTCACTATGTTATAAGCATTTGAAAACATTGAATTTATAATATTTCGTCAAAATTACTATGTAAAATACTTTTTTAGTGTTTATGAAATTTAATATGAAATTGTAAATATAATTTAATGGAACCTTAAAAAAATTATTCTTTCTCAATCTGATGGTCAAGGACTGAAGATAATAACTTAATTATTCAGTATTTTACTAGCATTTGAAAACATTGAATTTATGATATTTTGTTATAATTATCATATAAAACACTTTTTTAGTGTTTATGAAATTTTATATGAAAGTGTAAATATGATTCAATGAAACCTTCAAAATATTATTCTTACTCAATCTTATGGTCAAGGTTTGAAGATAATAACTTAAGAATTCACTATGTTATAAGCATTTGAAAACATTGAATTTATGATTATTCGTCAAAATTACTATGTAAAATACTTTTTTAGTGTTTATGAAATTTAATATGAAATTGTAAATATAATTTAATGGAACCTTAAAAAAATTATTCTTTCTCAATCTGATGGTCAAGGATTGAAGATAATAACTTAATTATTCAGTATTTTACTAGCATTTGAAAACATTGAATTTATGATATTTTGTTATAATTATCATATAAAACACTTTTTTAGTGTTTATGAAATTTTATATGAAAGTGTAAATATGATTCAATGAAACCTTCAAAATATT
Source organism: Rhopalosiphum nymphaeae (assembly GCA_036289425.1). Lineage (NCBI taxonomy): Eukaryota > Metazoa > Arthropoda > Insecta > Hemiptera > Aphididae > Rhopalosiphum > Rhopalosiphum nymphaeae. The sequence goes on along the minus strand of JAZAQC010000007.1, from coordinate 6,536,551 downwards.
ATTCTTACTCAATCTTATGGTCAAGGTTTGAAGATAATAACTTAAGAATTCACTATGTTATAAGCATTTGAAAACATTAAATTTATGATATTTCGTCAAAATTATCATATAAAACACTTTTTTAGTGTTTATGAAATATCATATTAATTTGTAAATATAATTTAATGAAACCTTAAAAATATTACTCTTTCCCAAACTTATGGTCAAGGTTTGAAGATAATAACTTAATTATTCAGTATTTTACTAGCATTTGAAAACATTGAATTTATGATATTTTGTTATAATTATCATATAAAACACTTTTTTAGTGTTTATGAAATTTTATATGAAAGTGTAAATATGATTCAATGAAACCTTCAAAATATTATTCTTACTCAATCTTATGGTCAAGGTTTGAAGATAATAACTTAATTATTCACTATGTTATAAGCATTTGAAAACATTGAATTTATGATTATTCGTCAAAATTACTATGTAAAAAATTTTTTTAGTGTACATGAAATTTTTTATGAAATTGTAAATATAATTCAATGAAACCTTCAAAATATTACTCTTTCCCAATCTTATGGTCAAGGTTTGAAGATAATAACTTAATTATTCAGTATGTTATAAGCATTTGAAAACATTAAATTTATGATATTTTGTCAAAATTATCATATAAAACACTTTTTTAGTGTTTATGAAATATCATATTAATTTGTAAATATAATTTAATGAAACCTTAAAAATATTACTCTTTCCCAAACTTATGGTCAAGGTTTGAAGATAATAACTTAATTATTCAGTATTTTACTAGCATTTGAAAACATTGAATTTATGATATTTTGTTATAATTATCATATAAAACACTTTTTTAGTGTTTATGAAATTTAATATGAAATTGTAAATATAATTTAATGGAACCTTAAAAAAATTATTCTTTCTCAATCTGATGGTCAAGGATTGAAGATAATAACTTAATTATTCAGTATTTTACTAGCATTTGAAAAAAATGAATTCATGATATTTTGTTAAAATTACTATGTAAAACAGTTTTTTAGTGTTTATGAAATTTTATATGAAAGTGTAAATATGATTCAATGAAACCTTCAAAATATTATTCTTACTCAATCTTATGGTCAAGGTTTGAAGATAATAACTTAAGAATTCACTATGTTATAAGCATTTGAAAACATTAAATTTATGATATTTCGTCAAAATTATCATATAAAACACTTTTTTAGTATTTATGAAATTTTATATGAAAGTGTAAATATGATTCAATGAAACCTTCAAAATACTATTCTTACTCAATCTTATGGTCAAGGTTTGAAGATAATAACTTAAGAATTCACTATGTTATAAGCATTTGAAAACATTGAATTTATAATATTTCGTCAAAATTACTATGTAAAATACTTTTTTAGTGTTTATGAAATTTAATATGAAATTGTAAATATAATTTAATGGAACCTTAAAAAAATTATTCTTTCTCAATCTGATGGTCAAGGATTGAAGATAATAACTTAATTATTCAGTATTTTACTAGCATTTGAAAAAAATGAATTCATGATATTTTGTTAAAATTACTATGTAAAACAGTTTTTTAGTGTTTATGAAATTTTATATGAAAGTGTAAATATGATTCAATGAAACCTTCAAAATATTATTCTTACTCAATCTTATGGTCAAGGTTTGAAGATAATAACTTAAGAATTCACTATGTTATAAGCATTTGAAAACATTGAATATATGATTATTCGTCAAAATTACTATGTAAAAAATTTTTTTAGTGTACATGAAATTTTTTATGAAATTGTAAATATAATTCAATGAAACCTTCAAAATATTACTCTTTCCCAATCTTATGGTCAAGGTTTGAAGATAATAACTTAAGAATTCAGTATTTTACTAGCATTTGAAAACATTGAATTTATGATATTTTGTTATAATTATCATATAAAACACTTTTTTAGTGTTTATGAAATATCATATTAATTTGTAAATATAATTTAATGAAACCTTAAAAATATTACTCTTTCCCAAACTTATGGTCAAGGTTTGAAGATAATAACTTAATTATTCAGTATTTTACTAGCATTTGAAAACATTGAATTTATGATATTTTGTTATAATTATCATATAAAACACTTTTTTAGTGTTTATGAAATTTAATATGATAGTGTAAATATGATTAAATGAAACCTTCAAAATATTATTCTTACTCAATCTTATGGTCAAGGTTTGAAGATAATAACTTAAGAATTCACTATGTTATAAGCATTTGAAAACATTGAATTTATGATTATTCGTCAAAATTACTATGTAAAAATTTTTTTTAGTGTACATGAAATTTTTTATGAAATTGTAAATATAATTCAATGAAACCTTCAAAATATTACTCTTTCCCAATCTTATGGTCAATGTTTGAAGATAATAACTTAATTATTCAGTATGTTATAAGCATTTGAAAACATTAAATTTTATGATATTTCGTCAAAATTATCATATAAAACACTTTTTTAGTGTTTATGAAATATCATATTAATTTGTTAATATAATTTAATGAAACCTTAAAAATATTACTCTTTCCCAAACTTATGGTCAAGGTTTGAAGATAATAACTTAATTATTCAGTATTTTACTAGCATTTGAAAACATTGAATTTATGATATTTTGTTATAATTATCATATAAAACACTTTTTTAGTGTTTATGAAATTTTATATGAAAGTGTAAATATGATTCAATGAAACCTTCAAAATATTATTCTTACTCAATCTTATGGTCAAGGTTTGAAGATAATAACTTAATTATTCAGTACGTTATAAGCATTTGAAAACATTAAATTTATGATATTTCGTCAAAATTATCATATAAAACACTTTTTTAGTGTTTATGAAATATCATATTAATTTGTAAATATAATTTAATGAAACCTTAAAAATATTACTCTTTCCCAAACTTATGGTCAAGGTTTGAAGATAATAACTTAATTATTCAGTATTTTACTAGCATTTGAAAACATTGAATTTATGATATTTTGTTATAATTATCATATAAAACACTTTTTTAGTGTTTATGAAATATCATATTAATTTGTTAATATAATTTAATGGAACCTTAAAAAAATTATTCTTTCTCAATCTGATGGTCAAGGATTGAAGATAATAACTTAATTATTCAGTATTTTACTAGCATTTGAAAACATTGAATTTATGATATTTTGTTATAATTATCATATAAAACACTTTTTTAGTGTTTATGAAATATCATATTAATTTGTTAATATAATTTAATGGAACCTTAAAAAAATTATTCTTTCTCAATCTGATGGTCAAGGATTGAAGATAATAACTTAATTATTCAGTATTTTACTAGCATTTGAATACATTGAATTTATGATATTTTGTTATAATTATCATATAAAACACTTTTTTAGTGTTTATGAAATTTTATATGAAAGTGTAAATATGATTCAATGAAACCTTCAAAATATTATTCTTACTCAATCCTATGGTCAAGGTTTGAAGATAATAACTTAAGAATTCACTATGTTATAAGCATTTGAAAACATTGAATTTATAATATTTCGTCAAAATTACTATGTAAAATACTTTTTTAGTGTTTATGAAATTTAATATGAAATTGTAAATATAATTTAATGGAACCTTAAAAAAATTATTCTTTCTCAATCTGATGGTCAAGGATTGAAGATAATAACTTAATTATTCAGTATTTTACTAGCATTTGAAAAAAATGAATTCATGATATTTTGTTAAAATTACTATGTAAAACAGTTTTTTAGTGTTTATGAAATTTTATATGAAAGTGTAAATATGATTCAATGAAACCTTCAAAATATTATTCTTACTCAATCTTATGGTCAAGGTTTGAAGATAATAACTTAAGAATTCACTATGTTATAAGCATTTGAAAACATTGAATTTATGATTATTCGTCAAAATTACTATGTAAAAAATTTTTTTAGAGTACATGAAATTTTTTATGAAATTGTAAATATAATTCAATGAAACCTTCAAAATATTACTCTTTCCCAATCTTATGGTCAAGGTTTGAAGATAATAACTTAAGAATTCAGTATTTTACTAGCATTTGAAAACATTGAATTTATGATATTTTGTTATAATTATCATATAAAACACTTTTTTAGTGTTTATGAAATATCATATTAATTTGTAAATATAATTTAATGAAACCTTAAAAATATTACTCTTTCCCAAACTTATGGTCAAGGTTTGAAGATAATAACTTAATTATTCAGTATTTTACTAGCATTTGAAAACATTGAATTTATGATATTTTGTTATAATTATCATATAAAACACTTTTTTAGTGTTTATGAAATTTTATATGAAAGTGTAATTATGATTCAATGAAACCTTCAAAATATTATTCTTACTCAATCATATGGTCAAGGTTTGAAGATAATAACTTAAGAATTCACTATGTATAAGCATTTGAAAACATTGAATTTATGATTATTCGTCAAAATAACTATGTAAAAAATTTTTTTAGTGTACATGAAATTTTTTATGAAATTGTAAATATAATTCAATGAAACCTTCAAAATATTACTCTTTCCCAATCTTATGGTCAAGGTTTGAAGATAATAAATTAAGAATTCAGTATTTTACTAGCATTTGAAAACATTGAATTTATGATATTTTGTTATAATTATCATATAAAACACTTTTTTAGTGTTTATGAAATTTTATATGAAAGTGTAAATATGATTAAATGAAACCTTCAAAATATTATTCTTACTCAATCTTATGGTCAAGGTTTGAAGATAATAACTTAAGAATTCACTATGTTATAAGCATTTGAAAACATTGTATTTATGATTATTCGTCAAAATTACTATGTAAAAATTTTTTTTAGTGTACATGAAATTTTTTATGAAATTGTAAATATAATTCAATGAAACCTTCAAAATATTACTCTTTCCCAATCTTATGGTCAATGTTTGAAGATAATAACTTAATTATTCAGTATGTTATAAGCATTTGAAAACATTAAATTTTATGATATTTCGTCAAAATTATCATATAAAACACTTTTTTAGTGTTTATGAAATTTAATATGAAATTGTAAATATAATTTAATGGAACCTTAAAAAAATTATTCTTTCTCAATCTGATGGTCAAGGATTGAAGATAATAACTTAATTATTCAGTATTTTACTAGCATTTGAAAAAAATGAATTCATGATATTTTGTTAAAATTACTATGTAAAACAGTTTTTTAGTGTTTATGAAATTTTATATGAAAGTGTAAATATGATTCAATGAAACCTTCAAAATATTATTCTTACTCAATCTTATGGTCAAGGTTTGAAGATAATAACTTAAGAATTCACTATGTTATAAGCATTTGAAAACATTGAATTTATGATTATTCGTCAAAATTACTATGTAAAAAATTTTTTTAGAGTACATGAAATTTTTTATGAAATTGTAAATATAATTCAATGAAACCTTCAAAATATTACTCTTTCCCAATCTTATGGTCAAGGTTTGAAGATAATAACTTAAGAATTCAGTATTTTACTAGCATTTGAAAACATTGAATTTATGATATTTTGTTATAATTATCATATAAAACACTTTTTTAGTGTTTATGAAATATCATATTAATTTGTAAATATAATTTAATGAAACCTTAAAAATATTACTCTTTCCCAAACTTATGGTCAAGGTTTGAAGATAATAACTTAATTATTCAGTATTTTACTAGCATTTGAAAACATTGAATTTATGATATTTTGTTATAATTATCATATAAAACACTTTTTTAGTGTTTATGAAATTTTATATGAAAGTGTAATTATGATTCAATGAAACCTTCAAAATATTATTCTTACTCAATCATATGGTCAAGGTTTGAAGATAATAACTTAAGAATTCACTATGTATAAGCATTTGAAAACATTGAATTTATGATTATTCGTCAAAATAACTATGTAAAAAATTTTTTTAGTGTACATGAAATTTTTTATGAAATTGTAAATATAATTCAATGAAACCTTCAAAATATTACTCTTTCCCAATCTTATGGTCAAGGTTTGAAGATAATAAATTAAGAATTCAGTATTTTACTAGCATTTGAAAACATTGAATTTATGATATTTTGTTATAATTATCATATAAAACACTTTTTTAGTGTTTATGAAATTTTATATGAAAGTGTAAATATGATTAAATGAAACCTTCAAAATATTATTCTTACTCAATCTTATGGTCAAGGTTTGAAGATAATAACTTAAGAATTCACTATGTTATAAGCATTTGAAAACATTGTATTTATGATTATTCGTCAAAATTACTATGTAAAAATATTTTTTAGTGTACATGAAATTTTTTATGAAATTGTAAATATAATTCAATGAAACCTTCAAAATATTACTCTTTCCCAATCTTATGGTCAATGTTTGAAGATAATAACTTAATTATTCAGTATGTTATAAGCATTTGAAAACATTAAATTTTATGATATTTCGTCAAAATTATCATATAAAACACTTTTTTAGTGTTTATGAAATATCATATTAATTTGTTAATATAATTTAATGAAACCTTAAAAATATTACTCTTTCCCAAACTTATGGTCAAGGTTTGAAGATAATAACTTAATTATTCAGTATTTTACTAGCATTTGAAAACATTGAATTTATGATATTTTGTTATAATTATCATATAAAACACTTTTTTAGTGTTTATGAAATTTTATATGAAAGTGTAAATATGATTCAATGAAACCTTCAAAATATTATTCTTACTCAATCTTATGGTCAAGGTTTGAAGATAATAACTTAATTATTCAGTACGTTATAAGCATTTGAAAACATTAAATTTATGATATTTCGTCAAAATTATCATATAAAACACTTTTTTAGTGTTTATGAAATATCATATTAATTTGTAAATATAATTTAATGAAACCTTAAAAATATTACTCTTTCCCAAACTTATGGTCAAGGTTTGAAGATAATAACTTAATTATTCAGTATTTTACTAGCATTTGAAAACATTGAATTTATGATATTTTGTTATAATTATCATATAAAACACTTTTTTAGTGTTTATGAAATATCATATTAATTTGTTAATATAATTTAATGGAACCTTAAAAAAATTATTCTTTCTCAATCTGATGGTCAAGGATTGAAGATAATAACTTAATTATTCAGTATTTTACTAGCATTTGAATACATTGAATTTATGATATTTTGTTATAATTATCATATAAAACACTTTTTTAGTGTTTATGAAATTTTATATGAAAGTGTAAATATGATTCAATGAAACCTTCAAAATATTATTCTTACTCAATCCTATGGTCAAGGTTTGAAGATAATAACTTAAGAATTCACTATGTTATAAGCATTTGAAAACATTGAATTTATAATATTTCGTCAAAATTACTATGTAAAATACTTTTTTAGTGTTTATGAAATTTAATATGAAATTGTAAATATAATTTAATGGAACCTTAAAAAAATTATTCTTTCTCAATCTGATGGTCAAGGATTGAAGATAATAACTTAATTATTCAGTATTTTACTAGCATTTGAAAAAAATGAATTCATGATATTTTGTTAAAATTACTATGTAAAACAGTTTTTTAGTGTTTATGAAATTTTATATAAAGTGGTATATATAATTTTTAGAAACCTTAATAATAGTTCTTTTTCTTAATCTATCGGTCAAGGTATGAAGAGATTAGTTTAATATATTAGTGTTTTATAATCTCTTATAGATATGAATTATTAATGTTCGTCAAAAGTGCGATATAAAAGATTGTATTTTAGTGTTTTTTAAGTCTGATATTATACATTAACAAATTGAGATGAAATCTATTGTGAGAAGATAATTGTTCCGTTGACACTTAAAATTGTACTTATGGGAAATAAAGTTATTTATTTAGATTTTATTCATCCCTGATGTTGATAAGCTAATCATGATTAAATTATTTGTGATCATTTTTAATGAAAATGTCCGAGACGATGGTCAATGAAAAATATGTTTGTCTATTTGCCGGTGTTGTTTTTTAAACCTTTAAAGTTTACGAAATAAAACGTATACTGATGATTTTGCATCCTACAAAGTAATAACCGTTTCCTAGTTGGCGGGTATATTAAAACAAATTACAGTTCATGGACAACTTAAACTTAAATATCAATGTGTAGTCTTTTTCAAATAGGATTATTTTATAGCCTGATTTCTGATCTAGCAACTGAAATAAACAATTCAGTAAACAATATTGTTTCGCAATTTACAGAAATTTCTATTTTAATTAAATAAATGAAATCTGTGTTAATTTATCGCATTATCTGCAAGTGAGTGTATTTATTTTATATGATGTATATACGAAATGACAACCTATGACTCGTAGACGGCTAGTGAATAGTGAATATACTTAAATACACTGGTTGTTAATCAGTGAAATCTGAACGAGAAAAATAAAATAATAAGCTCATATCAGAGCAATAGAATCATATTCGCGGTAGGTATACGTTGAAAACATTTAATTAGGAATGAGATACGGTTACATTTTCTTACCGAAACGACAACTATTCAAAATATATTAATAATCCGTTGTCAAATGGCAGTCGACTGTTTATCATTATTGCACACGGTTACATTAATGAACTTGAAAAATGGAAACTAGACAACACACTGACATGTACAAAAAGATTTCTTAAAATTAACTTATTATTAGCTACTGATTAAATCCCAACGCGACGACGAGAACACTTTGTATGATGTTGATATTGGACAATTCACAGCTGCAATTCTGAGGCATAGATGACATCAGTCGTGATAATGACAGGACACATGCCAACCATCGCCGGTCCCACTATAGACAGCATATCCAATATAGTAGGTAAATAGTGTATCGGTGCCGGATCATTCCTGAAAAAACACGCAGACAACAGTTGTTCTTTCGACATTAATTTTTCCTAATGCGATCGGCATTCTTATAGGACATTTAACTTACTCTGGTGAATAATAAAATTTGATTTTCGTAACCATAAATGTTTGGCCATCTACCCGATACGAGTACCAAACTACTAACCATCAACATATTCCATGTGTAATTCTCAATATGAAATTACTTTTAAGTTTGTCTGTTTTTTAAACGTTCTAGTCGTGGTAATCGCACCACTCTGACAAACTTATCACCACTAATCGACGGCGACACATGCGACTGATCATCGGGCAGTTCGGCCCCCGAGATAACAACCAGACTTTTCAGCTAGAAATTCTCATGAAAGAAACCCATAAACCGTGGCAGAACGATAAAGCAGATCTACCAACATTGAAATATAAAATTTTCTAATTTCTTTCACAAACTTATGTATTTTCTAATTCAAATATTATCGTATAATCGTACGTTTAAAAATATTTCGTTTATGAGCTGTTTTCCGGGAAATCGTGGGAGATAGGACGAAAGTCGCCAGACATGACATAGAATTGATCCCCCTAACTAGCTACATGAGTTGCATGCATTTGATTTTTCGAAAAACTGTTATTGGGGATTTTTAAACCGTCGTACTTGGGTCTTAATTGGACTCCCGCGCACAATTGCAGCTGCAACAGTGTGCATGTCCTGATTCTGTAAATGATGGACATATTTAATGACAGATAATAGAATGATTAATTTCTAAAAGTCACAATTCCACACGAAGGTTAACATTTATTAAAAAATTAATAACTAATAAATTTAATCCTAACCCAATTTTAAAGAATAATTTTTATTTTAACACTATCTAACGATGAGTTTAGTCATAAATATTAAAATTATGTGATATTTCTGTACTTAAAAATTATATCAATAAAAAATATTCGATAAATCCCAAAAGGATCATAATACCAACATATAATGATATAATAGAAAACATTAAAGCTACTCACAACAATAAAAACCTGAATGTCCAAAAATAATATATTTTTGAGGCCATTGGTAATTCTGTGTAATGACTAACCATTGATGCAACTAGGTCTAAAATATTAGCAGCTGCACAAATAAATACCTAATTTAATGTATTTACTTTCACGGTTTCCAAAAAACTAGGAGGATTGTTTTGGTTATTTTAATTTTCAATAGTGATAACTGTACGAGTAGGACTAGATACTGTTTTTGGTATATTAAAAATACTGAATATATATTTTTTGTACATTTTTAATCATCAATTTTATATTTATACAATTTACTTTGAATAATTCTACATGTCACATTGTATTGCTTAAATTATTATTGATTCTTAAATAATCATAAACATTTGTGGGGAATAAAATACATTTTGAGGGCGCGATGCCTCCCTAAGACTCCTCCTAGTTGTGTAAATGTGTGTAACAAATTATTCGTAATTATATTTTATATTTCTAATAAGTATTGACAAAAGATGTGTGGATTGTTCAACAACACTTATTTGTAATATTTTTTGTTAAAATGCAGTTTTAAAAAAATACATAATTATTAAAATCAGTTGTAAATCATATTAAAATATATATATATATTTTATAATTTACATATGTTTGTCATTAAATACAAGAAAAAAAAACATTCAAGTATACATTAAAGAGTCAAATTATATTTGTCAAGATATATGAATTGAAAAATACATTGTTGAGTAGAAGAGATATAACATGTTTTACTAAATATGAATGCCTTCCTAAAATGTATCAATTTAATGCAAATATACAGTACTTATTATAGTACTCATAGTTAATGATGAAACACAATACGAAATTAAGAAAAATTACGCTTTTGAAAAGGTATTTAAGGTATTGTAATTTGTACACGTAATAAGTAATGTAGTTGTTTTATTTACATCGAATATTACATGATTTTGACGTTTGCCAATTTATTTCTCACAAATTGTACCAAGTCGTAATTTTTGTTGCTATTGGTAATAAAAAATTAGAAGGTTCGGCATTATTATATCGTTTAAGGCAATGTTAAACTTTGAAAACTGAAAAATATAATTATTTACTTCGAAACCAGATTCATTAAAGAAACTGTCTTAAGCAATGTTGAATATGCAGACATGAGGTACGTAAATAAAATAAATATTTAAAAATGTCATATATATTGCATAACATAACTATTCTAAAACTTTGCATACTACTACTCGTTATTTTAACACATGATATAAAACGTGTTGTAATTATGATATTCATTTATAGATTTTGAGAATCAACTTGAAATACAAACTTTGTTAATATTGGTCGTATCGTCTCAAAATCCTCCGAGGTTAAACGCAGTGACTTCTTGAGATCAAATATCTGTACTCAATAATGTTGAATTTAAATTTTAAGAATGATGAATTGGTAAAACAAAATTACCCGTCAATTTTTTTATTGAAAACTTCACGTTTGAAGCACCAATTATAGTTTATATACTCTAAAATTATGAGTTAAAAATGTTTTGAAAATTGGAAAATCATATAGTCACGCAAATGCATCAATCGTTGAGTATTTAATCTGGATGGGGACAATATTAAAGGATTAAGTAATAGGGACGGATTTTTGGAAAACGAAATGTTAAAAATTAAAAAAATTGATTATTGGGACAAAACATCGTAAACAATTATCAAAATTTTGACAGTTAAGTAATTATACACGAGTAGACAGTTATTAAATACACAATGATTTGAGAGAAAAACAGGAAATCCAGAAAATATTAGTATATGAATTTTTGGAATTTGTCAAAATTCAAACAATATAATTGTTAGAAACGGTAAAAATAGTACTTTTTGCAAATCAAATCTAATAGTCAAGGTTTAAATATATTATTCTAACTCAATCTTATGGTCAAGGTATGAAGATAATAACTTAAGAATTCACTATGTTATAAGCATTTGAAAACATTGAATTTATGATATTTCGTCAAAATTACTATGTAAAACACTTTTTTAGTGTTTATGAAATTTTATATGAAAGTGTAAATATGATTCAATGAAACCTTCAAAATATTATTCTTACTCAATCCTATGGTCAAGGTTTGAAGATAATAACTTAAGAATTCACTATGTTATAAGCATTTGAAAACATTGAATTTATAATATTTCGTCAAAATTACTATGTAAAATACTTTTTTAGTGTTTATGAAATTTAATATGAAATTGTAAATATAATTTAATGGAACCTTAAAAAAATTATTCTTTCTCAATCTGATGGTCAAGGACTGAAGATAATAACTTAATTATTCAGTATTTTACTAGCATTTGAAAACATTGAATTTATGATATTTTGTTATAATTATCATATAAAACACTTTTTTAGTGTTTATGAAATTTTATATGAAAGTGTAAATATGATTCAATGAAACCTTCAAAATATTATTCTTACTCAATCTTATGGTCAAGGTTTGAAGATAATAACTTAAGAATTCACTATGTTATAAGCATTTGAAAACATTGAATTTATGATTATTCGTCAAAATTACTATGTAAAATACTTTTTTAGTGTTTATGAAATTTAATATGAAATTGTAAATATAATTTAATGGAACCTTAAAAAAATTATTCTTTCTCAATCTGATGGTCAAGGATTGAAGATAATAACTTAATTATTCAGTATTTTACTAGCATTTGAAAACATTGAATTTATGATATTTTGTTATAATTATCATATAAAACACTTTTTTAGTGTTTATGAAATTTTATATGAAAGTGTAAATATGATTCAATGAAACCTTCAAAATATTATTCTTACTCAATCTTATGGTCAAGGTTTGAAGATAATAACTTAAGAATTCACTATGTTATAAGCATTTGAAAACATTAAATTTATGATATTTCGTCAAAATTATCATATAAAACACTTTTTTAGTGTTTATGAAATATCATATTAATTTGTAAATATAATTTAATGAAACCTTAAAAATATTACTCTTTCCCAAACTTATGGTCAAGGTTTGAAGATAATAACTTAATTATTCAGTATTTTACTAGCATTTGAAAACATTGAATTTATGATATTTTGTTATAATTATCATATAAAACACTTTTTTAGTGTTTATGAAATTTTATATGAAAGTGTAAATATGATTCAATGAAACCTTCAAAATATTATTCTTACTCAATCTTATGGTCAAGGTTTGAAGATAATAACTTAAGAATTCACTAAGTTATAAGCATTTGAAAACATTAAATTTATGATATTTCGTCAAAATTATCATATAAAACACTTTTTTAGTACTTATGAAATTTTATATGAAAGTGTAAATATGATTCAATGAAACCTTCAAAATACTATTCTTACTCAATCTTATGGTCAAGGTTTGAAGATAATAACTTAAGAATTCACTATGTTATAAGCATTTGAAAACATTGAATTTATGATTATTCGTCAAAATTACTATGTAAAAAATTTTTTTAGTGTACATGAAATTTTTTATGAAATTGTAAATATAATTCAATGAAACCTTCAAAATATTACTCTTTCCCAATCTTATGGTCAAGGTTTGAAGATAATAACTTAATTATTCAGTATTTTACTAGCATTTGAAAACATTGAATTTATGATATTTTGTTATAATTATCATATAAAACACTTTTTTAGTATTTATGAAATTTTATTTGAAATTGTAAATATAATTTAATGGAACCTTAAAAAAATTATTCTTTCTCAATCTGATGGTCAAGGATTGAAGATAATAACTTAATTATTCAGTATTTTACTAGCATTTGAAAACATTGAATTTATGATATTTTGTTATAATTATCATATAAAACACTTTTTTAGTGTTTATGAAATTTTATATGAAAGTGTAAATATGATTCAATGAAACCTTCAAAATATTATTCTTACTCAATCCTATGGTCAAGGTTTGAAGATAATAACTTAAGAATTCACTATGTTATAAGCATTTGAAAACATTGAATTTATAATATTTCGTCAAAATTACTATGTAAAATACTTTTTTAGTGTTTATGAAATTTAATATGAAATTGTAAATATAATTTAATGGAACCTTAAAAAAATTATTCTTTCTCAATCTGATGGTCAAGGACTGAAGATAATAACTTAATTATTCAGTATTTTACTAGCATTTGAAAACATTGAATTTATGATATTTTGTTATAATTATCATATAAAACACTTTTTTAGTGTTTATGAAATTTTATATGAAAGTGTAAATATGATTCAATGAAACCTTCAAAATATTATTCTTACTCAATCTTATGGTCAAGGTTTGAAGATAATAACTTAAGAATTCACTATGTTATAAGCATTTGAAAACATTGAATTTATGATTATTCGTCAAAATTACTATGTAAAATACTTTTTTAGTGTTTATGAAATTTAATATGAAATTGTAAATATAATTTAATGGAACCTTAAAAAAATTATTCTTTCTCAATCTGATGGTCAAGGATTGAAGATAATAACTTAATTATTCAGTATTTTACTAGCATTTGAAAACATTGAATTTATGATATTTTGTTATAATTATCATATAAAACACTTTTTTAGTGTTTATGAAATTTTATATGAAAGTGTAAATATGATTCAATGAAACCTTCAAAATATTATTCTTACTCAATCTTATGGTCAAGGTTTGAAGATAATAACTTAAGAATTCACTATGTTATAAGCATTTGAAAACATTAAATTTATGATATTTCGTCAAAATTATCATATAAAACACTTATTTAGTGTTTATGAAATATCATATTAATTTGTAAATATAATTTAATGAAACCTTAAAAATATTACTCTTTCCCAAACTTATGGTCAAGGTTTGAAGATAATAACTTAATTATTCAGTATTTTACTAGCATTTGAAAACATTGAATTTATGATATTTTGTTATAATTATCATATAAAACACTTTTTTAGTGTTTATGAAATTTTATATGAAAGTGTAAATATGATTCAATGAAACCTTCAAAATATTATTCTTACTCAATCTTATGGTCAAGGTTTGAAGATAATAACTTAAGAATTCACTAAGTTATAAGCATTTGAAAACATTAAATTTATGATATTTCGTCAAAATTATCATATAAAACACTTTTTTAGTACTTATGAAATTTTATATGAAAGTGTAAATATGATTCAATGAAACCTTCAAAATACTATTCTTACTCAATCTTATGGTCAAGGTTTGAAGATAATAACTTAAGAATTCACTATGTTATAAGCATTTGAAAACATTGAATTTATGATTATTCGTCAAAATTACTATGTAAAAAATTTTTTTAGTGTACATGAAATTTTTTATGAAATTGTAAATATGATTCAATGAAACCTTCAAAATATTACTCTTTCCCAATCTTATGGTCAAGGTTTGAAGATAATAACTTAATTATTCAGTATTTTACTAGCATTTGAAAACATTGAATTTATGATATTTTGTTATAATTATCATATAAAACACTTTTTTAGTATTTATGAAATTTTATTTGAAATTGTAAATATAATTTAATGGAACCTTAAAAAAATTATTCTTTCTCAATCTGATGGTCAAGGATTGAAGATAATAACTTAATTATTCAGTATTTTACTAGCATTTGAAAACATTGAATTTATGATATTTTGTTATAATTATCATATAAAACACTTTTTTAGTGTTTATGAAATTTTATATGAAAGTGTAAATATGATTCAATGAAACCTTCAAAATATTATTCTTACTCAATCCTATGGTCAAGGTTTGAAGATAATAACTTAAGAATTCACTATGTTATAAGCATTTGAAAACATTGAATTTATAATATTTCGTCAAAATTACTATGTAAAATACTTTTTTAGTGTTTATGAAATTTAATATGAAATTGTAAATATAATTTAATGGAACCTTAAAAAAATTATTCTTTCTCCATCTGATGGTCAAGGATTGAAGATAATAACTTAATTATTCAGTATTTTACTAGCATTTGAAAACATTGAATTTATGATATTTTGTTATAATTATCATATAAAACACTTTTTTAGTGTTTATGAAATTTTATATGAAAGTGTGAATATGATTCAATGAAACCTTCAAAATATTATTCTTACTCAATCTTATGGTCAAGGTTTGAAGATAATAACTTAAGAATTCACTATGTTATAAGCATTTGAAAACATTGAATTTATGATTATTCGTCAAAATTACTATGTAAAATACTTTTTTAGTGTTTATGAAATTTAATATGAAATTGTAAATATAATTTAATGGAACCTTAAAAAAATTATTCTTTCTCAATCTGATGGTCAAGGATTGAAGATAATAACTTAATTATTCAGTATTTTACTAGCATTTGAAAACATTGAATTTATGATATTTTGTTATAATTATCATATAAAACACTTTTTTAGTGTTTATGAAATTTTATATGAAAGTGTAAATATGATTCAATGAAACCTTCAAAATATTATTCTTACTCAATCTTATGGTCAAGGTTTGAAGATAATAACTTAAGAATTCACTATGTTATAAGCATTTGAAAACATTAAATTTATGATATTTCATCAAAATTATCATATAAAACACTTTTTTAGTGTTTATGAAATATCATATTAATTTGTAAATATAATTTAATGAAACCTTAAAAATATTACTCTTTCCCAAACTTATGGTCAAGGTTTGAAGATAATAACTTAATTATTCAGTATTTTACTAGCATTTGAAAACATTGAATTTCTGATATTTTGTTATAATTATCATATAAAACACTTTTTTAGTGTTTATGAAATTTTATATGAAAGTGTAAATATGATTCAATGAAACCTTCAAAATATTATTCTTACTCAATCTTATGGTCAAGGTTTGAAGATAATAACTTATGAATTCACTATGTTATAAGCATTTGAAAACATTGAATTTATAATATTTCGTCAAAATTACTATGTAAAATACTTTTTTAGTGTTTATGAAATTTAATATGAAATTGTAAATATAATTTAATGGAACCTTAAAAAAATTATTCTTTCTCAATCTGATGGTCAAAGGATTGAAGATAATAACTTAATTATTCAGTATTTTACTAGCATTTGAAAACATTGAATTTATGATATTTTGTTATAATTATCATATAAAACACTTTTTTAGTATTTATGAAATTTTATTTGAAATTGTAAATATAATTTAATGGAACCTTAAAAAAATTATTCTTTCTCAATCTGATGGTCAAGGATTGAAGATAATAACTTAATTATTCAGTATTTTACTAGCATTTGAATACATTGAATTTATGATATTTTGTTATAATTATCATATAAAACACTTTTTTAGTGTTTATGAAATTTTATATGGAAGTGTAAATATGATTCAATGAAACCTTCAAAATATTATTCTTACTCAATCTTATGGTCAATGTTTGAAGATAATAACTTAATTATTCAGTATGTTATAAGCATTTGAAAACATTAAATTTATGATATTTCGTCAAAATTATCATATAAAACACTTTTTTAGTGTTTATGAAATATCATATTAATTTGTAAATATAATTTAATGAAACCTTAAAAATATTACTCTTTCCCAAACTTATGGTCAAGGTTTGAAGATAATAACTTAATTATTCAGTATTTTACTAGCATTTGAAAACATTGAATTTATGATATTTTGTTATAATTATCATATAAAACACTTTTTTAGTGTTTATGAAATTTTATATGAAAGTGTAAATATGATTCAATGAAACCTTCAAAATATTATTCTTACTCAATCTTATGGTCAAGGTTTGAAGATAATAACTTAAGAATTCACTATGTTATAAGCATTTGAAAACATTAAATTTATGATATTTCGTCAAAATTATCATATAAAACACTTTTTTAGTGTTTATGAAATATCATATTAATTTGTAAATATAATTTAATGAAACCTTAAAAATATTACTCTTTCCCAAACTTATGGTCAAGGTTTGAAGATAATAACTTAATTATTCAGTATTTTACTAGCATTTGAAAACATTGAATTTATGATATTTTGTTATAATTATCATATAAAACACTTTTTTAGTGTTTATGAAATTTTATATGAAAGTGTAAATATGATTCAATGAAACCTTCAAAATATTATTCTTACTCAATCTTATGGTCAAGGTTTGAAGATAATAACTTAAGAATTCACTATGTTATAAGCATTTGAAAACATTGAATTTATGATTATTCGTCAAAATTACTATGTAAAAAATTTTTTTAGTGTACATGAAATTTTTTATGAAATTGTAAATATAATTCAATGAAACCTTCAAAATATTACTCTTTCCCAATCTTATGGTCAAGGTTTGAAGATAATAACTTAATTATTCAGTATTTTACTAGCATTTGAAAACATTGAATTTATGATATTTTGTTATAATTATCACATAAAACACTTTTTTAGTATTTATTAAATTTTATTTGAAATTGTAAATATAATTTAATGGAACCTTAAAAAAATTATTCTTTCTCAATCTGATGGTCAAGGATTGAAGATAATAACTTAATTATTCAGTATTTTACTAGCATTTGAAAACATTGAATTTATGATATTTTGTTATAATTATCATATAAAACACTTTTTTAGTGTTTATGAAATTTTATATGAAAGTGTAAATATGATTCAATGAAAGCTTCAAAATATTATTCTTACTCAATCCTATGGTCAAGGTTTGAAGATAATAACTTAAGAATTCACTATGTTATAAGCATTTGAAAACATTGAATTTATGATTATTCGTCAAAATTACTATGTAAAATACTTTTTTAGTGTTTATGAAATTTAATATGAAATTGTAAATATAATTTAATGGAACCTTAAAAAAATTATTCTTTCTCAATCTGATGGTCAAGGATTGAAGATAATAACTTAATTATTCAGTATTTTACTAGCATTTGAAAACATTGAATTTATGATATTTTGTTATAATTATCATATAAAACACTTTTTTAGTGTTTATGAAATTTTATATGAAAGTGTAAATATGATTCAATGAAACCTTCAAAATATTATTCTTACTCAATCTTATGGTCAAGGTTTGAAGATAATAACTTAAGAATTCACTATGTTATAAGCATTTGAAAACATTGAATTTATGATATTTCGTCAAAATTATCATATAAAACACTTTTTTAGTGTTTATGAAATATCATATTAATTTGTAAATATAATTTAATGAAACCTTAAAAAAATTACTCTTTCCCAAACTTATGGTCAAGGTTTGAAGATAATAACTTAATTATTCAGTATTTTACTAGCATTTGAAAACATTGAATTTATGATATTTTGTTATAATTATCATATAAAACACTTTTTTAGTGTTTATGAAATTTTATATGAAAGTGTAAATATGATTCAATGAAACCTTCAAAATATTATTCTTACTCAATCTTATGGTCAAGGTTTGAAGATAATAACTTAAGAATTCACTATGTTATAAGCATTTGAAAACATTGAATTTATGATTATTCGTCAAAATTACAATGTAAAAAATTTTTTTAGTGTACATGAAATTTTTTATGAAATTGTAAATATAATTCAATGAAACCTTCAAAATATTACTCTTTCCCAATCTTATGGTCAAGGTTTGAAGATAATAACTTAATTATTCAGTATGTTATAAGCATTTGAAAACATTAAATTTATGATATTTCGTCAAAATTATCATATAAAACACTTTTTTAGTGTTTATGAAATATCATATTAATTTGTAAATATAATTTAATGAAACCTTAAAAATATTACACTTTCCCAAACTTATGGTCAAGGTTTGAAGATAATAACTTAATTATTCAGTATTTTACTAGCATTTGAAAACATTGAATTTATGATATTTTGTTATAATTATCATATAAAACACTTTTTTAGTGTTTATGAAATTTTATATGAAAGTGTAAATATGATTCAATGAAACCTTCAAAATATTATTCTTACTCAATCCTATGGTCAAGGTTTAAAGATAATAACTTAAGAATTCACTATGTTATAAGCATTTGAAAACATTGAATTTATAATATTTCGTCAAAATTACTATGTAAAATACTTTTTTAGTGTTTATGAAATTTAATATGAAATTGTAAATATAATTTAATGGAACCTTAAAAATATTATTCTTACTCAATCTTATGGTCAAGGTTTGAAGATAATAACTTAAGAATTCACTATGTTATAAGCATTTGAAAACATTAAATTTATGATATTTCGTCAAAATTATCATATAAAACACTTTTTTAGTGTTTATGAAATATCATATTAATTTGTAAATATAATTTAATGAAACCTTAAAAATATTACTCTTTCCCAAACTTATGGTCAAGGTTTGAAGATAATAACTTAATTATTCAGTATTTTACTAGCATTTGAAAACATTGAATTTATGATATTTTGTTATAATTATCATATAAAACACTTTTTTAGTATTTATGAAATTTTATTTGAAATTGTAAATATAATTTAATGGAACCTTAAAAAAATTATTCTTTCTCAATCTGATGGTCAAGGATTGAAGATAATAACTTAATTATTCAGTATTTTACTAGCATTTGAAAACATTGAATTTATGATATTTTGTTATAATTATCATATAAAACACTTTTTTAGTGTTTATGAAATTTTATATGAAAGTGTAAATATGATTCAATGAAACCTTCAAAATATTATTCTTACTCAATCCTATGGTCAAGGTTTGAAGATAATAACTTAAGAATTCACTATGTTATAAGCATTTGAAAACATTGAATTTATAATATTTCGTCAAAATTACTATGTAAAATACTTTTTTAGTGTTTATGAAATTTAATATGAAATTGTAAATATAATTTAATGGAACCTTAAAAAAATTATTCTTTCTCAATCTGATGGTCAAGGATTGAAGATAATAACTTAATTATTCAGTATTTTACTAGCATTTGAAAACATTGAATTTATGATTATTCGTCAAAATTACTATGTAAAAAATTTTTTTAGTGTACATGAAATTTTTTATGAAATTGTAAATATAATTCAATGAAACCTTCAAAATATTACTCTTTCCCAATCTTATGGTCAAGGTTTGAAGATAATAACTTAATTATTCAGTATTTTACTAGCATTTGAAAACATTGAATTTATGATATTTTGTTATAATTATCACATAAAACACTTTTTTAGTATTTATTAAATTTTATTTGAAATTGTAAATATAATTTAATGGAACCTTAAAAAAATTATTCTTTCTCAATCTGATGGTCAAGGATTGAAGATAATAACTTAATTATTCAGTATTTTACTAGCATTTGAAAACATTGAATTTATGATATTTTGTTATAATTATCATATAAAACACTTTTTTAGTGTTTATGAAATTTTATATGAAAGTGTAAATATGATTCAATGAAACCTTCAAAATATTATTCTTACTCAATCTTATGGTCAAGGTTTGAAGATAATAACTTAAGAATTCACTATGCTATAAGCATTTGAAAACATTAAATTTATAATATATCGTCAAAATTACTATGTAAAATACTTTTTTAGTGTTTATGAAATTTAATATGAAATTGTAAATATAATTTAATGGAACCTTAAAAAAATTATTCTTTCTCAATCTGATGGTCAAGGATTGAAGATAATAACTTAATTATTCAGTATTTTACTAGCATTTGAAAACATTGAATTTATGATATTTTGTTATAATTATCATATAAAACACTTTTTTAGTGTTTATGAAATTTTATATGAAAGTGTAAATATGATTCAATGAAACCTTCAAAATATTATTCTTACTCAATCTTATGGTCAAGGTTTGAAGATAATAACTTAAGAATTCACTATGTTATAAGCATTTGAAAACATTAAATTTATGATTATTCGTCAAAATTACTATGTAAAAAATTTTTTTAGTGTACATGAAATTTTTTATGAAATTGTAAATATAATTCAATGAAACCTTCAAAATATTACTCTTTCCCAATCTTATGGTCAAGGTTTGAAGATAATAACTTAAGAATTCACTATGTTATAAGCATTTGAAAACATTAAATTTATGATATTTCGTCAAAATTATCATATAAAACACTTTTTTAGTGTTTATGAAATATCATATTAATTTGTAAATATAATTTAATGAAACCTTAAAAATATTACACTTTCCCAAACTTATGGTCAAGGTTTGAAGATAATAACTTAATTATTCAGTATTTTACTAGCATTTGAAAACATTGAATTTATAATATTTCGTCAAAATTACTATGTAAAATACTTTTTTAGTGTTTATGAAATTTAATATGAAATTGTAAATATAATTTAATGGAACCTTAAAAAAATTATTCTTTCTCAATCTGATGGTCCAGGATTGAAGAAAATAACTTAATTATTCAGTATTTTACTAGCATTTGAAAACATTGAATTTATGATATTTTGTTATAATTATCATATAAAACACTTTTTTAGTGTTTATGAAATTTTATATGAAAGTGTAAATATGATTCAATGAAACCTTCAAAATATTATTCTTACTCAATCTTATGGTCAAGGTTTGAAGATAATAACTTAAGAATTCACGATGTTATAAGCATTTGAAAACATTGAATTTATGATTATTCGTCAAAATTACTATGTAAAAAATTTTTTTAGTGTACATGAAATTTTTTATGAAATTGTAAATATAATTCAATGAAACCTTCAAAATATTACTCTTTCCCAATCTTATGGTCAAGGTTTGAAGATAATAACTTAATTATTCAGTATGTTATAAGCATTTGAAAACATTAAATTTATGATATTTCGTCAAAATTATCATATAAAACACTTTTTTAGTGTTTATGAAATATCATATTAATTTGTAAATATAATTTAATGAAACCTTAAAAATATTACACTTTCCCAAACTTATGGTCAAGGTTTGAAGATAATAACTTAATTATTCAGTATTTTACTAGCATTTGAAAACATTGAATTTATGATATTTTGTTATAATTATCATATAAAACACTTTTTTAGTGTTTATGAAATTTTATATGAAAGTGTAAATATGATTCAATGAAACCTTCAAAATATTATTCTTACTCAATCTTATGGTCAAGGTTTGAAGATAATAACTTAAGAATTCACTATGTTATAAGCATTTGAAAACATTAAATTTATGATATTTCGTCAAAATTATCATATAAAACACTTTTTTAGTGTTTATGAAATATCATATTAATTTGTAAATATAATTTAATGAAACCTTAAAAATATTACTCTTTCCCAAACTTATGGTCAAGGTTTGAAGATAATAACTTAATTATTCAGTATTTTACTAGCATTTGAAAACATTGAATTTATGATATTTTGTTATAATTATCATATAAAACACTTTTTTAGTGTTTATGAAATTTTATATGAAAGTGTAAATATGATTCAATGAAACCTTCAAAATATTATTCTTACTCAATCTTATGGTCAAGGTTTGAAGATAATAACTTATGAATTCACTATGTTATAAGCATTTGAAAACATTGAATTTATAATATTTCGTCAAAATTACTATGTAAAATACTTTTTTAGTGTTTATGAAATTTAATATGAAATTGTAAATATAATTTAATGGAACCTTAAAAAAATTATTCTTTCTCAATCTGATGGTCAAGGATTGAAGATAATAACTTAATTATTCAGTATTTTACTAGCATTTGAAAACATTGAATTTATGATATTTTGTTATAATTATCATATAAAACACTTTTTTAGTGTTTATGAAATTTTAAATGAAAGTGTAAATATGGTTCAATGAAACCTTCAAAATATTATTCTTACTCAATCTTATGGTCAAGGTTTGAAGATAATAACTTAAGAATTCACTATGTTATAAGCATTTGAAAACATTGAATTTATGATTATTCGTCAAAATTACTATGTAAAAAATTTTTTTAGTGTACATGAAATTTTTTATGAAATTGTAAATATAATTCAATGAAACCTTCAAAATATTACTCTTTCCCAATCTTATGGTCAAGGTTTGAAGATAATAACTTAATTATTCAGTATTTTACTAGCATTTGAAAACATTGAATTTATGATATTTTGTTATAATTATCACATAAAACACTTTTTTAGTATTTATTAAATTTTATTTGAAATTGTAAATATAATTTAATGGAACCTTAAAAAAATTATTCTTTCTCAATCTGATGGTCAAGGATTGAAGATAATAACTTAATTATTCAGTATTTTACTAGCATTTGAAAACATTGAATTTATGATATTTTGTTATAATTATCATATAAAACACTTTTTTAGTGTTTATGAAATTTTATATGAAAGTGTAAATATGATTCAATGAAACCTTCAAAATATTATTCTTACTCAATCTTATGGTCAAGGTTTGAAGATAATAACTTAAGAATTCACTATGCTATAAGCATTTGAAAACATTAAATTTATAATATATCGTCAAAATTACTATGTAAAATACTTTTTTAGTGTTTATGAAATTTAATATGAAATTGTAAATATAATTTAATGGAACCTTAAAAAAATTATTCTTTCTCAATCTGATGGTCAAGGATTGAAGATAATAACTTAATTATTCAGTATTTTACTAGCATTTGAAAACATTGAATTTATGATATTTTGTTATAATTATCATATAAAACACTTTTTTAGTGTTTATGAAATTTTATATGAAAGTGTAAATATGATTCAATGAAACCTTCAAAATATTATTCTTACTCAATCTTATGGTCAAGGTTTGAAGATAATAACTTAAGAATTCACTATGTTATAAGCATTTGAAAACATTAAATTTATGATTATTCGTCAAAATTACTATGTAAAAAATTTTTTTAGTGTACATGAAATTTTTTATGAAATTGTAAATATAATTCAATGAAACCTTCAAAATATTACTCTTTCCCAATCTTATGGTCAAGGTTTGAAGATAATAACTTAAGAATTCACTATGTTATAAGCATTTGAAAACATTAAATTTATGATATTTCGTCAAAATTATCATATAAAACACTTTTTTAGTGTTTATGAAATATCATATTAATTTGTAAATATAATTTAATGAAACCTTAAAAATATTACACTTTCCCAAACTTATGGTCAAGGTTTGAAGATAATAACTTAATTATTCAGTATTTTACTAGCATTTGAAAACATTGAATTTATAATATTTCGTCAAAATTACTATGTAAAATACTTTTTTAGTGTTTATGAAATTTAATATGAAATTGTAAATATAATTTAATGGAACCTTAAAAAAATTATTCTTTCTCAATCTGATGGTCCAGGATTGAAGAAAATAACTTAATTATTCAGTATTTTACTAGCATTTGAAAACATTGAATTTATGATATTTTGTTATAATTATCATATAAAACACTTTTTTAGTGATTATGAAATTTTATATGAAAGTGTAAATATGATTCAATGAAACCTTCAAAATATAATTCTTACTCAATCATATGGTCAAGGTTTGAAGATAATAACTTAAGAATTCACTATGTTATAAGCATTTGAAAACATTGAATTTATGATATTTCGTCAAAATTATCATATAAAACACTTTTTTAGTGTTTATGAAATATCATATTAATTTGTAAATATAATTTAATGAAACCTTAAATATATTACTCTTTCCCAAACTTATGGTCAAGGTTTGAAGATAATAACTTAATTATTCAGTATTTTACTAGCATTTGAAAACATTGAATTTATGATATTTTGTTATAATTATCATATAAAACACTTTTTTAGTGTTTATGAAATTTTATATGAAAGTGTAAATATGATTCAATGAAACCTTCAAAATATTATTCTTACTCAATCTTATGGTCAAGGTTTGAAGATAATAACTTAAGAATTCACGATGTTATAAGCATTTGAAAACATTGAATTTATGATTATTCGTCAAAATTACTATGTAAAAAATTTTTTTAGTGTACATGAAATTTTTTATGAAATTGTAAATATAATTCAATGAAACCTTCAAAATATTACTCTTTCCCAATCTTATGGTCAAGGTTTGAAGATAATAACTTAATTATTCAGTATGTTATAAGCATTTGAAAACATTAAATTTATGATATTTCGTCAAAATTATCATATAAAACACTTTTTTAGTGTTTATGAAATATCATATTAATTTGTAAATATAATTTAATGAAACCTTAAAAATATTACACTTTCCCAAACTTATGGTCAAGGTTTGAAGATAATAACTTAATTATTCAGTATTTTACTAGCATTTGAAAACATTGAATTTATGATATTTTGTTATAATTATCATATAAAACACTTTTTTAGTGTTTATGAAATTTTATATGAAAGTGTAAATATGATTCAATGAAACCTTCAAAATATTATTCTTACTCAATCCTATGGTCAAGGTTTGAAGATAATAACTTAAGAATTCACTATGCTATAAGCATTTGAAAACATTAAATTTATAATATTTCGTCAAAATTACTATGTAAAATACTTTTTTAGTGTTTATGAAATTTAATATGAAATTGTAAATATAATTTAATGGAACCTTAAAAAAATTATTCTTTCTCAATCTGATGGTCAAGGATTGAAGATAATAACTTAATTATTCAGTATTTTACTAGCATTTGAAAACATTGAATTTATGATATTTTGTTATAATTATCATATAAAACACTTTTTTAGTGTTTATGAAATTTTATATGAAAGTGTAAATATGATTCAATGAAACCTTCAAAATATTATTCTTACTCAATCTTATGGTCAAGGTTTGAAGATAATAACTTAAGAATTCACTATGTTATAAGCATTTGAAAACATTGAATTTATGATATTTCGTCAAAATTATCATATAAAACACTTTTTTAGTGTTTATGAAATATCATATTAATTTGTAAATATAATTTAATGAAACCTTAAAAATATTACTCTTTCCCAAACTTATGGTCAAGGTTTGAAGATAATAACTTAATTATTCAGTATTTTACTAGCATTTGAAAACATTGAATTTATGATATTTTGTTATAATTATCATATAAAACACTTTTTTAGTGTTTATGAAATTTTATATGAAAGTGTAAATATGATTCAATGAAACCTTCAAAATATTATTCTTACTCAATCCTATGGTCAAGGTTTGAAGATAATAACTTAAGAATTCACTATGCTATAAGCATTTGAAAACATTAAATTTATAATATTTCGTCAAAATTACTATGTAAAATACTTTTTTAGTGTTTATGAAATTTAATAGAAATTGTAAATATAATTTAATGGAACCTTAAAAAAATTATTCTTTCTCAATCTGATGGTCAAGGATTGAAGATAATAACTTAATTATTCAGTATTTTACTAGCATTTGAAAACATTGAATTTATGATATTTTGTTATAATTATCATATAAAACACTTTTTTAGTGTTTATGAAATTTTATATGAAAGTGTAAATATGATTCAATGAAACCTTCAAAATATTATTCTTACTCAATCTTATGGTCAAGGTTTGAAGATAATAACTTAAGAATTCACTATGTTATAAGCATTTGAAAACATTGAATTTATGATTATTCGTCAAAATTACTATGTAAAAAATTTTTTTAGTGTACATGAAATTTTTTATGAAATTGTAAATATAATTCAATGAAACCTTCAAAATATTACTCTTTCCCAATCTTATGGTCAAGGTTTGAAGATAATAACTTAAGAATTCACTATGTTATAAGCATTTGAAAACATTGAATTTATGATATTTCGTCAAAATTATCATATAAAACACTTTTTTAGTGTTTATGAAATATCATATTAATTTGTAAATATAATTTAATGAAACCTTAAAAATATTACTCTTTCCCAAACTTATGGTCAAGGTTTGAAGATAATAACTTAATTATTCAGTATTTTACTAGCATTTGAAAACATTGAATTTATGATATTTTGTTATAATTATCATATAAAACACTTTTTTAGTGTTTATGAAATTTTATATGAAAGTGTAAATATGATTCAATGAAACCTTCAAAATATTATTCTTACTCAATCCTATGGTCAAGGTTTAAAGATAATAACTTAAGAATTCACTATGCTATAAGCATTTGAAAACATTAAATTTATAATATTTCGTCAAAATTACTATGTAAAATACTTTTTTAGTGTTTATGAAATTTAATATGAAATTGTAAATATAATTTAATGGAACCTTAAAAAAATTATTCTTTCTCAATCTGATGGTCAAGGATTGAAGATAATAACTTAATTATTCAGTATTTTACTAGCATTTGAAAACATTGAATTTATGATATTTTGTTATAATTATCATATAAAACACTTTTTTAGTGTTTATGAAATTTTATATGAAAGTGTAAATATGATTCAATGAAACCTTCAAAATATTATTCTTACTCAATCTTATGGTCAAGGTTTGAAGATAATAACTTAAGAATTCACTATGTTATAAGCATTTGAAAACATTGAATTTATGATTATTCGTCAAAATTACTATGTAAAAAATTTTTTTAGTGTACATGAAATTTTTTATGAAATTGTAAATATAATTCAATGAAACCTTCAAAATATTACTCTTTCCCAATCTTATGGTCAAGGTTTGAAGATAATAACTTAATTATTCAGTATGTTATAAGCATTTGAAAACATTAAATTTATGATATTTCGTCAAAATTATCATATAAAACACTTTTTTAGTGTTTATGAAATATCATATTAATTTGTAAATATAATTTAATGAAACCTTAAAAATATTACACTTTCCCAAACTTATGGTCAAGGTTTGAAGATAATAACTTAATTATTCAGTATTTTACTAGCATTTGAAAACATTGAATTTATGATATTTTGTTATAATTATCATATAAAACACTTTTTTAGTGTTTATGAAATTTTATATGAAAGTGTAAATATGATTCAATGAAACCTTCAAAATATTATTCTTACTCAATCCTATGGTCAAGGTTTGAAGATAATAACTTAAGAATTCACTATGCTATAAGCATTTGAAAACATTAAATTTATAATATTTCGTCAAAATTACTATGGAAAATACTTTTTTAGTGTTTATGAAATTTAATAGAAATTGTAAATATAATTTAATGGAACCTTAAAAAAATTATTCTTTCTCAATCTGATGGTCAAGGATTGAAGATAATAACTTAATTATTCAGTATTTTACTAGCATTTGAAAACATTGAATTTATGATATTTTGTTATAATTATCATATAAAACACTTTTTTAGTGTTTATGAAATTTTATATGAAAGTGTAAATATGATTCAATGAAACCTTCAAAATATTATTCTTACTCAATCTTATGGTCAAGGTTTGAAGATAATAACTTAAGAATTCACTATGTTATAAGCATTTGAAAACATTGAATTTATGATTATTCGTCAAAATTACTATGTAAAAAATTTTTTTAGTGTACATGAAATTTTTTATGAAATTGCAAATATAATTCAATGAAACCTTCAAAATATTACTCTATCCCAATCTTATGGTCAAGGTTTGAAGATAATAACTTAATTATTCAGTATTTTACTAGCATTTGAAAACATTGAATTTATGATATTTTGTTATAATTATCACATAAAACACTTTTTTAGTATTTATTAAATTTTATTTGAAATTGTAAATATAATTTAATGGAACCTTAAAAAAATTATTCTTTCTCAATCTGATGGTCAAGGATTGAAGATAATAACTTAATTATTCAGTATTTTACTAGCATTTGAATACATTGAATTTATGATATTTTGTTATAATTATCATAAAAAACACTTTTTTAGTGTATATGAAATTTTGTATGAAAGTGTAAATATGATTCAATGAAACCTTCAAAATATTATTCTTACTCAATCCAATGGTCAAGGTTTGAAGATAATAACTTAAGAATTCACTATGTTATAAGCATTTGAAAACATTAAATTTATGATATTTCGTCAAAATTATCATATAAAACACTTTTTTAGTGTTTATGAAATATCATATTAATTTGTAAATATAATTTAATGAAACCTTAAAAATATTACTCTTTCCCAAACTTATGGTCAAGGTTTGAAGATAATAACTTAATTATTCAGTATTTTACTAGCATTTGAAAACATTGAATTTATGATATTTTGTTATAATTATCATATAAAACACTTTTTTAGTGTTTATGAAATTTTATATGAAAGTGTAAATATGATTCAATGAAACCTTAAAAATATTACTCTTTCCCAAACTTATGGTCAAGGTTTGAAGATAATAACTTAATTATTCAGTATTTTACTAACATTTGAAAACATTGAATTTATGATATTTTGTTATAATTATCATATAAAACACTTTTTTAGTGTTTATGAAATTTTATATGAAAGTGTAAATATGATTCAATGAAACCTTCAAAATATTATTCTTACTCAATCTTATGGTCAAGGTTTGAAGATAATAACTTAAGAATTCACTATGTTATAAGCATTTGAAAACATTGAATTTATGATTATTCGTCAAAATTACTATGTAAAAAATTTTTTTAGTGTACATGAAATTTTTTATGAAATTGTAAATATAATTCAATGAAACCTTCAAAATATTACTCTTTCCCAATCTTATGGTCAAGGTTTGAAGATAATAACTTAATTATTCAGTATTTTACTAGCATTTGAAAACATTGAATTTATGATATTTTGTTATAATTATCACATAAAACACTTTTTTAGTATTTATTAAATTTTATTTGAAATTGTAAATATAATTTAATGGAACCTTAAAAAAATTATTCTTTCTCAATCTGATGGTCAAGGATTGAAGATAATAACTTAATTATTCAGTATTTTACTAGCATTTGAATACATTGAATTTATGATATTTTGTTATAATTATCATATAAAACACTTTTTTAGTGTTTATGAAATTTTATATGAAAGTGTAAATATGATTCAATGAAACCTTCAAAATATTATTCTTACTCAATCCTATGGTCAAGGTTTGAAGATAATAACTTAAGAATTCACTATGTTATAAGCATTTGAAAACATTGAATTTATAATATTTCGTCAAAATTACTATGTAAAATACTTTTTTAGTGTTTATGAAATTTAATATGAAATTGTAAATATAATTTAATGGAACCTTAAAAAAATTATTCTTTCTCAATCTGATGGTCAAGGATTGAAGATAATAACTTAATTATTCAGTATTTTACTAGCATTTGAAAAAAATGAATTCATGATATTTTGTTAAAATTACTATGTAAAACAGTTTTTTAGTGTTTATGAAATTTTATATAAAGTGGTATATATAATTTTTAGAAACCTTAATAATAGTTCTTTTTCTTAATCTATCGGTCAAGGTATGAAGAGATTAGTTTAATATATTAGTGTTTTATAATCTCTTATAGATATGAATTATTAATGTTCGTCAAAAGTGCGATATAAAAGATTGTATTTTAGTGTTTTTTAAGTCTGATATTATACATTAACAAATTGAGATGAAATCTATTGTGAGAAGATAATTGTTCCGTTGACACTTAAAATTGTACTTATGGGAAATAAAGTTATTTATTTAGATTTTATTCATCCCTGATGTTGATAAGCTAATCATGATTAAATTATTTGTGATCATTTTTAATGAAAATGTCCGAGACGATGGTCAATGAAAAATATGTTTGTCTATTTGCCGGTGTTGTTTTTTAAACCTTTAAAGTTTACGAAATAAAACGTATACTGATGATTTTGCATCCTACAAAGTAATAACCGTTTCCTAGTTGGCGGGTATATTAAAACAAATTACAGTTCATGGACAACTTAAACTTAAATATCAATGTGTAGTCTTTTTCAAATAGGATTATTTTATAGCCTGATTTCTGATCTAGCAACTGAAATAAACAATTTAGTAAACAATATTGTTTCGCAATTTACAGAAATTTCTATTTTAATTAAATAAATGAAATCTGTGTTAATTTATCGCATTATCTGCAAGTGAGTGTATTTATTTTATATGATGTATATACGAAATGACAACCTATGACTCGTAGACGGCTAGTGAATAGTGAATATACTTAAATACACTGGTTGTTAATCAGTGAAATCTGAACGAGAAAAATAAAATAATAAGCTCATATCAGAGCAATAGAATCATATTCGCGGTAGGTATACGTTGAAAACATTTAATTAGGAATGAGATACGGTTACATTTTCTTACCGAAACGACAACTATTCAAAATATATTAATAATCCGTTGTCAAATGGCAGTCGACTGTTTATCATTATTGCACACGGTTACATTAATGAACTTGAAAAATGGAAACTAGACAACACACTGACATGTACAAAAAGATTTCTTAAAATTAACTTATTATTAGCTACTGATTAAATCCCAACGCGACGACGAGAACACTTTGTATGATGTTGATATTGGACAATTCACAGCTGCAATTCTGAGGCATAGATGACATCAGTCGTGATAATGACAGGACACATGCCAACCATCGCCGGTCCCACTATAGACAGCATATCCAATATAGTAGGTAAATAGTGTATCGGTGCCGGATCATTCCTGAAAAAACACGCAGACAACAGTTGTTCTTTCGACATTAATTTTTCCTAATGCGATCGGCATTCTTATAGGACATTTAACTTACTCTGGTGAATAATAAAATTTGATTTTCGTAACCATAAATGTTTGGTCATCTACCCGATACGAGTACCAAACTACTAACCATCAACATATTCCATGTGTAATTCTCAATATGAAATTACTTTTAAGTTTGTCTGTTTTTTAAACGTTCTAGTCGTGGTAATCGCACCACTCTGACAAACTTATCACCACTAATCGACGGCGACACATGCGACTGATCATCGGGCAGTTCGGCCCCCGAGATAACAACCAGACTTTTCAGCTAGAAATTCTCATGAAAGAAACCCATAAACCGTGGCAGAACGATAAAGCAGATCTACCAACATTGAAATATAAAATTTTCTAATTTCTTTCACAAACTTATGTATTTTCTAATTCAAATATTATCGTATAATCGTACGTTTAAAAATATTTCGTTTATGAGCTGTTTTCCGGGAAATCGTGGGAGATAGGACGAAAGTCGCCAGACATGACATAGAATTGATCCCCCTAACTAGCTACATGAGTTGCATGCATTTGATTTTTCGAAAAACTGTTATTGGGGATTTTTAAACCGTCGTACTTGGGTCTTAATTGGACTCCCGCGCACAATTGCAGCTGCAACAGTGTGCATGTCCTGATTCTGTAAATGATGGACATATTTAATGACAGATAATAGAATGATTAATTTCTAAAAGTCACAATTCCACACGAAGGTTAACATTTATTAAAAAATTAATTACTAATAAATTTAATCCTAACCCAATTTTAAAGAATAATTTTTATTTTAACACTATCTAACGATGAGTTTAGTCATAAATATTAAAATTATGTGATATTTCTGTACTTAAAAATTATATCAATAAAAAATATTCGATAAATCCCAAAAGGATCATAATACCAACATATAATGATATAATAGAAAACATTAAAGCTACTCACAACAATAAAAACCTGAATGTCCAAAAATAATATATTTTTGAGGCCATTGGTAATTCTGTGTAATGACTAACCATTGATGCAACTAGGTCTAAAATATTAGCAGCTGCACAAATAAATACCTAATTTAATGTATTTACTTTCACGGTTTCCAAAAAACTAGGAGGATTGTTTTGGTTATTTTAATTTTCAATAGTGATAACTGTACGAGTAGGACTAGATACTGTTTTTGGTATATTAAAAATACTGAATATATATTTTTTGTACATTTTTAATCATCAATTTTATATTTATACAATTTACTTTGAATAATTCTACATGTCACATTGTATTGCTTAAATTATTATTGATTCTTAAATAATCATAAACATTTGTGGGGAATAAAATACATTTTGAGGGCGCGATGCCTCCCTAAGACTCCTCCTAGTTGTGTAAATGTGTGTAACAAATTATTCGTAATTATATTTTATATTTCTAATAAGTATTGACAAAAGATGTGTGGATTGTTCAACAACACTTATTTGTAATATTTTTTGTTAAAATGCAGTTTTAAAAAAATACATAATTATTAAAATCAGTTGTAAATCATATTAAAATATATATATATATTTTATAATTTACATATGTTTGTCATTAAATACAAGAAAAAAAAACATTCAAGTATACATTAAAGAGTCAAATTATATTTGTCAAGATATATGAATTGAAAAATACATTGTTGAGTAGAAGAGATATAACATGTTTTACTAAATATGAATGCCTTCCTAAAATGTATCAATTTAATGCAAATATACAGTACTTATTATAGTACTCATAGTTAATGATGAAACACAATACGAAATTAAGAAAAATTACGCTTTTGAAAAGGTATTTAAGGTATTGTAATTTGTACACGTAATAAGTAATGTAGTTGTTTTATTTACATCGAATATTACATGATTTTGACGTTTGCCAATTTATTTCTCACAAATTGTACCAAGTCGTAATTTTTGTTGCTATTGGTAATAAAAAATTAGAAGGTTCGGCATTATTATATCGTTTAAGGCATTGTTAAACTTTGAAAACTGAAAAATATAATTATTTACTTCGAAACCAGATTCATTAAAGAAACTGTCTTAAGCAATGTTGAATATGCAGACATGAGGTACGTAAATAAAATAAATATTTAAAAATGTCATATATATTGCATAACATAACTATTCTAAAACTTTGCATACTACTACTCGTTATTTTAACATATGATATAAAATGTGTTGTTATTATGATATTCATTTATAGATTTTGAGAATCAACTTGTAATGTTGAATAAACATTGAAAACACTTGTAAACTTGAAATACAAACTTTGTTAATATTGGTCGTATCGTCTCAAAATCCTCCGAGGTTAAACGCAGTGACTTTTTGAGATCAAATATCTGTACTCAATAATGTTGAATTTAAATTTTAAGAATGATGAATTGGTAAAACAAAATTACCCGTCAATTTTTTTATTGAAAACTTCACGTTTGAAGTACCAATTATAGTTTATATACTCCAAAATTATGAGTTAAAAATGTTTTGAAAATTGGAAAATCATCTAGTCACCCAAATGCATCAATCGTTGAGTATTTAATCTGGATGGGGACAATATTAAAGGATTAAGTAATAGAGACGGATTTTTGGAAAACGAAATGTTAAAAATTAAAAAAATTGATTATTGGGACAAAACATCGTAAAAAAATATAAAAATTTTATTTGAAATTGTAAATATAATTCGATGAAACCTTCAAAATATTATTCGTACTCAATCTTATGGTAACGGTTTGAAGATAATAACTTAAGAATTCAGTATTTTACTAGCATTTGAAAACATTGAATTTATGATATTTTGTTATAATTATCATATAAAACACTTTTTTAGTATTTATGAAATTTTATTTGAAATTGTAAATATAATTTAATGGAACCTTAAAAAAATTATTCTTTCTCAATCTGATGGTCAAGGATTGAAGATAATAACTTAATTATTCAGTATTTTACTAGCATTTGAATACATTGAATTTATGATATTTTGTTATAATTATCATATAAAACACTTTTTTAGTGTTTATGAAATTTTATATGAAAGTGTAAATATGATTCAATGAAACCTTCAAAATATTATTCTTACTCAATCTTATGGTCAAGGTTTGAAGATAATAACTTAAGAATTCACTATGTTATAAGCATTTGAAAACATTGAATTTTTGATTATTCGTCAAAATTACTATGTAAAAAATTTTTTTAGTGTACATGAAATTTTTTATGAAATTGTAAATGTAATTCAATGAAACCTTCAAAATATTACTCTTTCCCAATCTTATGGTCAAGGTTTGAAGATAATAACTTAAGAATTCACTATGTTATAAGCATTTGAAAACATTGAATTCATGATATTTCGTCAAAATTACTATGTAAAACACTTTTTTAGTGTTTATGAAATATCATATTAATTTGTAAATATAATTAAATGAAACCTTAAAAATATTACTCTTTCCCAATCTTATGGTCATGGTTTAAATATATTAACTTAAGTATTCAGTGTATTACGAGCATTTGAAAAATATGAATTCATGATATTTTGTTTAAATTATCATATTAAACACTTTTTTAGTGTTTATGAAATTTAATATGAAATTGTAAATATAATTAAATGAAACCTTCAAAATATTATTCTTACTCAATCTTATGGTCAAGGTTTGAAGATAATGACTTATGAATTCAGTATGTTATAAGCATTTGTAAACATTGAATTTATAATATTTCGTCAAAATTACTATTTATAGCAGTTATTTAGTGTTTATGAAATTGTAAATATAATTTAATGAAACCTTCAAAATATTATTCTTACTCAATCTTATGGTCAAGGTTTGAAGATTATGACTTAAGAATTCAGTATTTTACTAGCATTTGAAAAAAATGAATTCAAGATATTTTGTTAAAATTACTATGTAAAACAGTTTTTTAGTGTTTATGAAATTTATAATTAAATTGTAAATATAATTTAATGAAACCTTAAAAATATTACTCTTTCTCAATCTGATGGTCAAGGATTGAAGACAATAACTTAAGAATTCAGTATGTTATAAGCATCTGAAAACATTGAATTTATGATATTTTGTTATAATTATCATATAAAACACTTTTTTAGTATTTATGAAATTTTATTTGAAATTGTAAATATAATTCGATGAAACCTTCAAAATATTACTCTTTCCCAATCTTATGGTCAAGGTTTGAAGATAATAACTTAAGAATTCACTATGTTATAAGCATTTGAAAACATTGAATTTATGATATTTCATCAATATTACTATGTAAAACAGGTTTTTAGTGTTTATGAAATATCATATTAATTTGTAAATATAATTAAATGAAACCTTAAAAATATTACTCTTTCCCAATCTTATGGTCAAGGTTTAAATATATTAACTTAAGTATTCAGTGTATTACTAGCATTTGAAAAATATGAATTTATGATATTTTGTTAAAATTATCATATTAAACACTTTTTTAGTGTTTATGAAATTTAATATGCAATTGTAAATATAATTAAATGAAACCTTCAAAATATTATTCTTACTCAATCTTATGGTCAAGGTTTGAAGATAATGACTTATGAATTCAGTATGTTATAAGCATTTGAAAACATTGAATTTATGATATTATGTCATAATTATCATATAAAACACTTTTTTAGTGTTTATGAAATTTTATATGAAAGTGTAAATATAATTTAATGAAACCTTAAAAATATTACTCTTTCTCAATCTGATGGTCAAGGATTGAAGACAATAACTTAAGAATTCACTATGTTATAAGCATTTGAAAACATTGAATTTATGATTATTCGTCAAAATTACTATGTAAAAAATTTTTTTAGTGTACATGAAATTTTTTATGAAATTGTAAATATAATTCAATGAAACCTTCAAAATATTACTCTTTACCAATCTTATGGTCAAGGTTTGAAGATAATAACTTAATTATTCAGTACGTTATAAGCATTTGAAAACATTGAATTTATAATATTTCGTCAAAATTACTATGTAAAACACTTTTTTAGTGTTTATGAAATTGTAAATATAATTAAATGAAACCTTAAAAATATAAGTCTAACTCAATCTTATGGTCAAGGTATGAAGATAATAACTTAATTATTCAGTATTTTACTAGCATTTGAAAACATTGAATTTATGATATTTTGTTATAATTATCATATAAAACATTTTTTTAGTGTACATGAAATTTTTTATGAAATTGTAAATATAATTCAATGAAACCATCAAAATATTACTCTTTCTCAATCTGATGGTCAAGGATTGAAGACAAAAACTTAAGAATTCAGTATGTTATAAGCATTTGAAAACATTGAATTTATGATATTTTGTCAAAATTTCCATGTAAAAAATTTTTTTAGTGTTTATGAAATTTAATATTAATTTGTAAATATAATTTAATGAAACCTTAAAAATATTACTCTTTCCCAATCTTATGGTCAAGGTTTAAATATATTAACTTAAGTATTCAGTGTATTACTAGCATTTGAAAAATATGAATTCATGATATTTTGTTAAAATTATCATATTAAACACTTTTTTAGTGTTTATGAAATTTAATATGAAATTGTAAATATAATTTAATGAAACCTTCAAAATATTATTCTTACTCAATCTTATGGTCAAGGTTTGAAGATTATGACTTAAGAATTCAGTATTTTACTAGCATTTGAAAAAAATGAATTCAAGATATTTTGTTAAAATTACTATGTAAAACAGTTTTTTAGTGTTTATGAAATTTATAATTAAATTGTAAATATAATTTAATGAAACCTTAAAAATATTACTCTTTCTCAATCTGATGGTCAAGGATTGAAGACAATAACTTAAGAATTCAGTATGTTATAAGCATTTGAAAACATTGAATTTATGATTATTCGTCAAAATTACTATGTAAAACACTTTTTTAGTGTTTATGAAATTTAATATGAAATTGTAAATATAATTAAATGAAACCTTAAAAATATTAGTCTAACTCAATCTTATGGTCAAGGTTTGAAGATAATAACTTAAGAATTCACTATGTTATAAGCATTTGAAAACATTGAATTTATGATATTTTGTTATAATTATCATATAAAACACTTTTATAGTATTTATGAAATTTTATTTGAAATTGTAAATATAATTCGATGAAACCTTCAAAATATTACTCTTTCCCAATCTTATGGTCAAGGTTTAAATATATTAACTTAAGTATTCAGTGTATTACTAGCATTTGAAAAATATGAATTTATGATATTTTGTTAAAATTATCATATTAAACACTTTTTTAGTGTTTATGAAATTTAATATGCAATTGTAAATATAATTAAATGAAACCTTCAAAATATTATTCTTACTCAATCTTAAGGTCAAGGTTTGAAGATAATGACTTATGAATTCAGTATGTTATAAGCATTTGAAAACATTGAATTTATGATATTATGTCATAATTATCATATAAAACACTTTTTTAGTGTTTATGAAATTTTATATGAAAGTGT
The DNA here is from genome assembly GCA_036289425.1 of Rhopalosiphum nymphaeae. Lineage (NCBI taxonomy): Eukaryota > Metazoa > Arthropoda > Insecta > Hemiptera > Aphididae > Rhopalosiphum > Rhopalosiphum nymphaeae. The sequence goes on along the minus strand of JAZAQC010000007.1, from coordinate 6,497,562 downwards.
AAATATAATTTAATGAAACCTTAAAAATATTACTCTTTCTCAATCTGATGGTCAAGGATTGAAGACAATAACTTAAGAATTCACTATGTTATAAGCATTTGAAAACATTGAATTTATGATTATTCGTCAAAATTACTATGTAAAAAATTTTTTTAGTGTACATGAAATTTTTTATGAAATTGTAAATATAATTCAATGAAACCTTCAAAATATTACTCTTTCCCAATCTTATGGTCAAGGTTTGAAGATAATAACTTAATTATTCAGTACGTTATAAGCATTTGAAAACATTGAATTTATAATATTTCGTCAAAATTACTATGTAAAACACTTTTTTAGTGTTTATGAAATTGTAAATATAATTAAATGAAACCTTAAAAATATAAGTCTAACTCAATCTTATGGTCAAGGTATGAAGATAATAACTTAATTATTCAGTATTTTACTAGCATTTGAAAACATTGAATTTATGATATTTTGTTATAATTATCATATAAAACATTTTTTTAGTGTACATGAAATTTTTTATGAAATTGTAAATATAATTCAATGAAACCATCAAAATATTACTCTTTCTCAATCTGATGGTCAAGGATTGAAGACAATAACTTAAGAATTCAGTATGTTATAAGCATTTGAAAACATTGAATTTATGATATTTTGTCAAAATTTCCATGTAAAAAATTTTTTTAGTGTTTATGAAATTTAATATTAATTTGTAAATATAATTTAATGAAACCTTAAAAATATTACTCTTTCCCAATCTTATGGTCAAGGTTTAAATATATTAACTTAAGTATTCAGTGTATTACTAACATTTGAAAAATATGAATTCATGATATTTTGTTAAAATTATCATATTAAACACTTTTTTAGTATTTATGAAATTTAATATGAAATTGTAAATATAATTTAATGAAACCTTCAAAATATTATTCTTACTCAATCTTATGGTCAAGGTTTGAAGATTATGACTTAAGAATTCAGTATTTTACTAGCATTTGAAAAAAATGAATTCAAGATATTTTGTTAAAATTACTATGTAAAACAGTTTTTTAGTGTTTATGAAATTTATAATTAAATTGTAAATATAATTTAATGAAACCTTAAAAATATTACTCTTTCTCAATCTGATGGTCAAGGATTGAAGACAATAACTTAAGAATTCAGTATGTTATAAGCATTTGAAAACATTGAATTTATGATATTTCGTCAAAATTACTATGTAAAACACTTTTTTAGTGTTTATGAAATATCATAATAATTTGTAAATATAATTAAATGAAACCTTAAAAATATTACTCTTTCCCAATCTTATGGTCATGGTTTAAATATATTAACTTAAGTATTCAGTGTATTACTAGCATTTGAAAAATATGAATTCATGATATTTTGTTAAAATTATCATATTAAACACTTTTTTAGTGTTTATGAAATTTAATATGAAATTGTAAATATAATTAAATGAAACCTTCAAAATATTATTCTTACTCAATCTTATGGTCAAGGTTTGAAGATAATGACTTATGAATTCAGTATGTTATAAGCATTTGTAAACATTGAATTTATAATATTTCGTCAAAATTACTATTTATAGCAGTTATTTAGTGTTTATGAAATTGTAAATATAATTTAATGAAACCTTCAAAATATTATTCTTACTCAATCTTATGGTCAAGGTTTGAAGATTATGACTTAAGAATTCAGTATTTTACTAGCATTTGAAAAAAATGAATTCAAGATATTTTGTTAAAATTACTATGTAAAACAGGTTTTTAGTGTTTATGAAATATCATATTAATTTGTAAATATAATTAAATGAAACCTTAAAAATATTACTCTTTCCCAATCTTATGGTCAAGGTTTAAATATATTAACTTAAGTATTCAGTGTATTACTAGCATTTGAAAAATATGAATTCATGATATTTTGTTAAAATTATCATATTAAACACTTTTTTAGTGTTTATGAAATTTAATATGAAATTGTAAATATAATTAAATGAAACCTTCAAAATATTATTCTTACTCAATCTTATGGTCAAGGTTTGAAGATAATGACTTATGAATTCAGTATGTTATAAGCATTTGAAAACATTGAATTTATAATATTTTGTCAAAATTACTATTTATAGCAGTTATTTAGTGTTTATGAAATTGTAAATATAATTTAATGAAACCTTCAAAATATTATTCTTACTCAATCTTATGGTCAAGGTTTGAAGATTATGACTTAAGAATTCAGTATGTTACTAGCATTTGAAAAAAATGAATTCAAGATATTTTGTTAAAATTACTATGTAAAACAGTTTTTTAGTGTTTATGAAATTTATAATTAAATTGTAAATATAATTTAATGAAACCGTAAAAATATTACTCTTTCTCAATCTGATGGTCAAGGATTGAAGACAATAACTTAAGAATTCAGTATGTTATAAGCATTTGAAAACATTGAATTTATGATATTTCGTCAAAATTTCCATGTAAAAAATTTTTTTAGTGTACATGAAATTTTTTATGAAATTGTTAATATAATTCAATGAAACCTTCAAAATATTACTCTTTCCCAATCTTATGGTCAAGGTTTGAAGATAATAACTTAATTATTCAGTATTTTACTAGCATTTGAAAACATTGAATTTATGATATTTTGTTATAATTATCATATAAAACACTTTTTTAGTGTTTATGAAATTTTATATGAAAGTGTAAATATGATTCAATGAAACCTTCAAAATATTATTCTTACTCAATCTTATGGTCAAGGTTTGAAGATAATAACTTAAGAATTCACTATGTTATAAGCATTTGAAAACATTGAATTTATGATATTTCATCAATATAACTATGTAAAACAGGTTTTTAGTGTTTATGAAATATCATATTAATTTGTAAATATAATTAAATGAAACCTTAAAAATATTATTCTTTCCCAATCTTATGGTCAAGGTTTAAATATATTAACTTAAGTATTCAGTGTATTACTAGCATTTGAAAAATATGAATTCATGATATTTTGTTAAAATTATCATATTAAACACTTTTTTAGTGTTTATGAAATTTAATATGAAATTGTAAATATAATTAAATGAAACCTTCAAAGTATTATTCTTACTCAATCTTATGGTCAAGGTTTGAAGATAATGACTTATGAATTCAGTATGTTATAAGCATTTGAAAACATTGAATTTATAATATTTCGTCAAAATTACTATTTATAGCAGTTATTTAGTGTTTATGAAATTGTAAATATAATAAGTAGATACTGTAAAAAAATTACATATTCTCAATCTAATGGTCAAGGGTTGAAGATAATAACTTAAGAATTCAGTATTTTAGTAGCATTTGAAAACATTGAATTTATGATATATCGTCAAAATTACTATGTAAGACACTTTTTTAGTGTTTATGAAATATCATATAAATTTGTAAATATAATTAAATGAAACCTTAATAATATTACTCTTACTCAATCTTATGGTCAAAGTTTGAAGATAATAACTTAAGAATTCACTATGTTATAAGCATTTGAAAACATTGAATTTATGATTATTCGTCAAAATTACTATGTAAAAAATTTTTTTAGTGTACATGAAATTTTTATGAAATTGTAAATATAATTCAATGAAACCTTCAAAATATTACTCTTTCCCAATCTTATGGTCAAGGTTTGAAGATAATAACTTAATTATTCAGTACGTTATAAGCATTTGAAAACATTAAATTTATGATATTTTGTTATAATTTTCATATAAAACACTTTTTTAGTGTTTATCAAATTTTATATGATAGTGTAAATATGATTCAATGAAACCTTCGAAATATTATTCTTACTCAATCTTATGGTCAAGGTTTGAAGATAATAACTTAAGAATTCACTATGTTATAAGCATTTGAAAACATTGAATTTTTGATTATTCGTCAAAATTACTATGTAAAAAATTTTTTTAGTGTACATGAAATTTTTTATGAAATTGTAAATATAATTCAATGAAATCTTCAAAATATTACTCTTTCCCAATCTTATGGTCAAGGTTTGAAGATAATAACTTAAGAGTTCACTATGTTATAAGCATTTGAATACATTGAATTTATGATATTTCGTCAAAATTACTATGTAAAACACTTTTTTAGTGTTTATGAAATTTAATATCAAATTGTAAATATAATTAAATGAAACCTTAAAAATATTAGTCTAACTCAATCTTATGGTCAAGGATTGAAGACAATAACTTAAGAATTCAGTATGTTATAAGCATTTGAAAACATTGAATTTATGATATTTCGTCAAAATTTCCATGTAAAAAATTTTTTTAGTGTACATGAAATTTTTTATGAAATTGTAAATATAATTCAATGAAACCTTCAAAATATTACTCTTTCCCAATCTTATGGTCAAGGTTTGAAGATAATAACTTAATTATTCAGTATTTTACTAGCATTTGAAAACATTGAATTTATGATATTTCATCAATATAACTATGTAAAACAGGTTTTTAGTGTTTATGAAATATCATATTAATTTGTAAATATAATTAAATGAAACCTTAAAAATATTATTCTTTCCCAATCTTATGGTCAAGGTTTAAATATATTAACTTAAGTATTCAGTGTATTACTAGCATTTGAAAAATATGAATTCATGATATTTTGTTAAAATTATCATATTAAACACTTTTTTAGTGTTTATGAAATTTAATATGAAATTGTAAATATAATAAGTAGATACTGTAAAAAAATTACATATTCTCAATCTAATGGTCAAGGGTTGAAGATAATAACTTAAGAATTCAGTATTTTAGTAGCATTTGAAAACATTGAATTTATGATATATCGTCAAAATTACTATGTAAGACACTTTTTTAGTGTTTATGAAATTTAATATCAAATTGTAAATATAATTAAATGAAACCTTCAAAATATTATTCTTACTCAATCTTATGGTCAAGGTTTGAAGATTATGACTTAAGAATTCAGTATTTTACTAGCATTTGAAAAAAATGAATTCAAGATATTTTGTTAAAATTAATATGTAAAACAGTTTTTTAGTGTTTATGAAATATCATATAAATTTGTAAATATAATTAAATGAAACCTTAATAATATTACTCTTTCTCAATCTTATGGTCAAGGATTGAAGATAATAACTTAATTATTCAGTATTTTACTAGCATTTGAAAACATTGAATTTATGATATTTTGTCATAATTATGATATAAAACACTTTTTTAGTGTTTATGAAATATCATATAAATTTGTAAATATAATTAAATGAAACCTTAATAATATTACTCTTACTCAATCTTATGGTCAAAGTTTGAAGATAATAACTTAAGAATTCACTATGTTATAAGCATTTGAAAACATTGAATTTATGATTATTCGTCAAAATTACTATGTAAAAAATTTTTTTAGTGTACATGAAATTTTTATGAAATTGTAAATATAATTCAATGAAACCTTCAAAATATTACTCTTTCCCAATCTTATGGTCAAGGTTTGAAGATAATAACTTAATTATTCAGTACGTTATAAGCATTTGAAAACATTAAATTTATGATATTTCGTCAAAATTATCATATAAAACAATTTTTTAGTGTATATGAAATATCATATTAATTTGTAAATATAATTTAATGAAACCTTAAAAATATTACTCTTTCCAAAACTTATGGTCAAGGTATGAAGATAATAACTTAATTATTCAGTATTTTACTAGCATTTGAAAACATTAAATTTATGATATTTTGTTATAATTTTCATATAAAACACTTTTTTAGTGTTTATCAAATTTTATATGATAGTGAAAATATGATTCAATGAAACCTTCGAAATATTATTCTTACTCAATCTTAAGGTCAAGGTTTGAAGATAATAACTTAAGAATTCACTATGTTATAAGCATTTGAAAACATTGAATTTTTGATTATTCGTCAAAATTACTATGTAAAAAATTTTTTTAGTGTACATGAAATTTTTTATGAAATTGTAAATATAATTCAATGAAATCTTCAAAATATTACTCTTTCCCAATCTTATGGTCAAGGTTTGAAGATAATAACTTAAGAGTTCACTATGTTATAAGCATTTGAATACATTGAATTTATGATATTTCGTCAAAATTACTATGTAAAACACTTTTTTAGTGTTTATGAAATTTAATATCAAATTGTAAATATAATTAAATGAAACCTTAAAAATATTAGTCTAACTCAATCTTATGGTCAAGGTATGAAGATAATAACTTAATTATTCAGTATTTTACTAGCATTTAAAAACATTGAATTTATGATATTTTGTTATAATTATCATATAAAACACTTTTTTAGTATTTATGAAATTTTATTTGAAATTGTAAATATAATTCGATGAAACCTTCAAAATATTACTCTTTCCCAATCTTATGGTTAAGGTTTGAAGATAATAACTTAATTATTCAGTATTTTACTAGCATTTGAAAACATTGAATTTATGATATTTTGTTATAATTATCATATAAAACACTTTTTTAGTGTTTATGAAATTTTATATGAAAGTGTAAATATGATTCAATGAAACCTTCAAAATATTATTCTTACTCAATCTTATGGTCAAGGTTTGAAGATAATAACTTAAGAATTCACTATGTTATAAGCATTTGAAAACATTGTATTTTTGATTATTCGTCAAAATTACTATGTAAAAAATTTTTTTAGTGTACATGAAATTTTTTATGAAATTGTAAATATAATTCAATGAAATCTTCAAAATATTACTCTTTCCCAATCTTATGGTCAAGGTTTGAAGATAATAACTAAAGAATTCACTATGTTATAAGCATTTGAAAACATTGAATTTATGATATTTCATCAATATAACTATGTAAAACAGGTTTTTAGTGTTTATGAAATATCATATTAATTTGTAAATATAATTAAATGAAACCTTAAAAATATTATTCTTTCCCAATCTTATGGTCAAGGTTTAAATATATTAACTTAAGTATTCAGTGTATTACTAGCATTTGAAAAATATGAATTCATGATATTTTGTTAAAATTATCATATTAAACACTTTTTTAGTGTTTATGAAATTTAATATGAAATTGTAAATATAATTAAATGAAACCTTCAAAATATTATTCTTACTCAATCTTATGGTCAAGGTTTGAAGATAATGACTTATGAATTCAGTATGTTATAAGCATTTGAAAACATTGAATTTATAATATTTCGTCAAAATTACTATTTATAGCAGTTATTTAGTGTTTATGAAATTGTAAATATAATAAGTAGATACTGTAAAAAAATTACATATTCTCAATCTAATGGTCAAGGGTTGAAGATAATAACTTAAGAATTCAGTATTTTAGTAGCATTTGAAAACATTGAATTTATGATATATCGTCAAAATTACTATGTAAGACACTTTTTTAGTGTTTATGAAATTTAATATCAAATTGTAAATATAATTAAATGAAACCTTCAAAATATTATTCTTACTCAATCTTATGGTCAAGGTTTGAAGATAATGACTTATGAATTCAGTATGTTATAAGCATTTGAAAACATTGAATTTATAATATTTCGTCAAAATTACTATTTATAGCAGTTATTTAGTGTTTATGAAATTGTAAATATAATAAGTAGATACTGTAAAAAAATTACATATTCTCAATCTAATGGTCAAGGGTTGAAGATAATAACTTAAGAATTCAGTATTTTAGTAGCATTTGAAAACATTGAATTTATGATATATCGTCAAAATTACTATGTAAGACACTTTTTTAGTGTTTATGAAATTTAATATCAAATTGTAAATATAATTAAATGAAACCTTCAAAATATTATTCTTACTCAATCTTATGGTCAAGGTTTGAAGATTATGACTTAAGAATTCAGTATTTTACTAGCATTTGAAAAAAATGAATTCAAGATATTTTGTTAAAATTAATATGTAAAACAGTTTTTTAGTGTTTATGAAATATCATATAAATTTGTAAATATAATTAAATGAAACCTTAATAATATTACTCTTTCTCAATCTTATGGTCAAGGATTGAAGATAATAACTTAATTATTCAGTATTTTACTAGCATTTGAAAACATTGAATTTATGATATTTTGTCATAATTATGATATAAAACACTTTTTTAGTGTTTATGAAATATCATATAAATTTGTAAATATAATTAAATGAAACCTTAATAATATTACTCTTACTCAATCTTATGGTCAAAGTTTGAAGATAATAACTTAAGAATTCACTATGTTATAAGCATTTGAAAACATTGAATTTATGATTATTCGTCAAAATTACTATGTAAGACACTTTTTTAGTGTTATGAAATTTAATATCAAATTGTAAATATAATTCAATGAAACCTTCAAAATATTACTCTTTCCCAATCTTATGGTCAAGGTTTGAAGATAATAACTTAATTATTCAGTACGTTATAAGCATTTGAAAACATTAAATTTATGATATTTTGTTATAATTTTCATATAAAACACTTTTTTAGTGTTTATCAAATTTTATATGATAGTGTAAATATGATTCAATGAAACCTTCGAAATATTATTCTTACTCAATCTTATGGTCAAGGTTTGAAGATAATAACTTAAGAATTCACTATGTTATAAGCATTTGAAAACATTGAATTTTTGATTATTCGTCAAAATTACTATGTAAAAAATTTTTTTAGTGTACATGAAATTTTTTATGAAATTGTAAATATAATTCAATGAAATCTTCAAAATATTACTCTTTCCCAATCTTATGGTCAAGGTTTGAAGATAATAACTTAAGAGTTCACTATGTTATAAGCATTTGAATACATTGAATTTATGATATTTCGTCAAAATTACTATGTAAAACACTTTTTTAGTGTTTATGAAATTTAATATCAAATTGTAAATATAATTAAATGAAACCTTAAAAATATTAGTCTAACTCAATCTTATGGTCAAGGATTGAAGACAATAACTTAAGAATTCAGTATGTTATAAGCATTTGAAAACATTGAATTTATGATATTTCGTCAAAATTTCCATGTAAAAAATTTTTTTAGTGTTTATGAAATTTAATATGAAATTGTAAATATAATTTAATGGAACCTTAAAAAAATTATTCTTTCTCAATCTGATGGTCAAGGATTGAAGATAATAACTTAATTATTCAGTATTTTACTAGCATTTGAAAACATTGAATTTATGATATTTTGTTATAATTATCATATAAAACACTTTTTTAGTGTTTATGAAATTTTTTATGAAATTGTAAATATAATTTAATGAAACCTTAAAAATATTATTCTAACTCAATCTTATGGTCAAGGTATGAAGATAATAGCTTAAGAATTCAGTATGTTATAAGCATTTGAAAACATTAAATTTATGATATTTCGTCAAAATTATCATATAAAACACTTTTTTAGTGTTTATGAAATTTTATATGAAATTGTAAATATAATTAAATGAAATCTTCAAAATATTATTCTTACTCCATCTTATGGTCAAGGTTTGAAGATTATGACTTAAGAATTCAGTATTTTACTAGCATTTGAAAAAAATGAATTCAAGATATTTTGTTAAAATTAATATGTAAAACAGTTTTTTAGTGTTTATGAAATATCATATTAATTTGTAAATATAATTAAATGAAACGTTAAAAAAATTACTCTTTCCCAATCTTATGGTCAAGGTTTGAAGATAATGACTTAAGAAATCAGTATATTACTAGCATTTGAAAACATTAAATTTATGATATTTCGTCAAAATTATCATATAAAACACTTTTTTAGTGTTTATGAAATATCATATTAATTTGTAAATATAATTTAATGAAACCTTAAAAATATTACTCTTTCCCAATCTTATGGTCAAGGTTTGAAGATAATGACTTAAGAATTCAGTATGTTATAAGCATTTGAAAACATTGAATTTATAATATTTCGTCAAAATTACTATGTAAAATACTTTTTTAGTGTTTATGAAATTTAATATGAAATTGTAAATATAATTTAATGGAACCTTAAAAAAATTATTCTTTCTCAATCTGATGGTCAAGAATTAAAGATAATAACTTAATTATTCGGTATTTTACTAGCATTTGAAAACATTGAATTTATGATATTTTGTTATAATTATCATATAAAACACTTTTTTAGTGTTTATGAAATTTTATATGAAAGTGTAAATATGATTCAATGAAACCTTCAAAATATTATTCTTACTCAATCATATGGTCAAGGTTTGAAGATAATAACTTAAGAATTCACTATGTTATAAGCATTTGAAAACATTGAATTTATGATTATTCGTCATAATTACTATGTAAAAAATTTTTTTAGTGTACATGAAATTTTTTATGAAATTGTAAATATAATTCAATGAAACCTTCAAAATATTACTCTTTCCCAAACTTATGGTCAAGGTTTGAAGATAATAACTTAATTATTCAGTATTTTACTAGCATTTGAAAAAAATGAATTCATGATATTTTGTTAAAATTATCATATTAAACACTTTTTTAGTGTTTATGAAATTTAATATGAAATTGTAAATATAATTAAATGAAACCTTAAAAATATTACTCTTTCCCAATCTTATGGTCAAGGTTTAAATATATTAACTTAAGTATTCAGTATATTACTAGCATTTGTAAAACATAAATTAATGGTATTATGTTAAAATTATCATATAAAACACTTTTTTAGTATTTATCAAATTTTATTTGAAATTGTAAATATAATTCGATGAAACCTTCAAAATATTATTCTAACTCAATCTTATGGTCATGGTTTGAAGATAATAACTTAAGAATTCACTATGTTATAAGCATTTGAAAACATTGAATATATGATATTTCATCAATATTACTATGTAAAACAGGTTTTTAGTGTTTATGAAATATCATGTTAATTTGTAAATATAATTAAATGAAACCTTAAAAATATTACTCTTTCCCAACCTTATGGTCAAGGTTTAAATATATTAACTTAAGTATTCAGTATATTACTAGCATTTGAAAAACATAAATTAATGATATTATGTTAAAATTATCATATAAAACACTTTTTTAGTATTTATGAAATTTTATTTGAAATTGTAAATATAATTCGATGAAACCTTCAAAATATTATTCGTACTCAATGTTATGGTCAAGGTTTGAAGATAATAACTTAAGTATTCAGTATGTTATAAGCATTTGAAAACATTGAAATTATAATATTTCGTTAAAATTACTATGGAAAACACTTTTTTAGTGTCTATTAAATTTAATATGAAATTGTAAATATAATTTAATGAAACCTTAAAAATATTATTCTAACTCAATCTTATGGTCAAGATTTCAAGAAAATAACACTAAAATTCAGTGTTTTATAAGCATTTCAAAAAATGAATGTATAACATTTTGACAAAATTAACATATAAAACATTTTCATTAGTGTTTATGGAATATCTGGTTAATTGATTGAGCTTGTTCTAAGTAATGGTAATAATAATTCATATTCTAAATCTAATGGTCAAGATTTCAAGATAATAACATTAAAATTTAGTGTTTTATAAGCATTTCAAAAAATGAATGTATAACATTTTGACAAAATTAACATAAATTATAGTGATATATAAATTGTATGAAATATTATGTAAAGTTTCTTTAATAATTGATGGAAACGGTGTTAATAATATATTTTCTAAATCTAATGGTTCAGGTTTGAAGATATAAACTTAAATATTCAGTGTTTTACAAGCATTTCAAAAAATAAATGTATAACATATTGTCAAAAAAATCATATAAAACATGTTTTTTAGTGTTTATGGAATATCTGGTTAAATGATTGAGCTTGTACTAAGTAATGGTTATAATAATTCATTTTCTAAATCTAATGGTTAAGATTTCAAGACAATAACACTAAAATTCAGTGTTTTTTAAGCATTTCAAAAAATGAATGTATAACATTTTGACAAAATTAACATATAAAACATTTTCTTTAGTCTTTATGGAATATCTGGTTAAATGATTGAGGTTGTTCTAAATAATGGTAATAATAATTCATTTTCTAAATCTAATGATCAAGATTTCAAGATAATAACATTAAAATTCAGTGTTTTATAAGCATTTCAAAAAATGAATATATAACATCTTGTCAAAATTAACATATAAAACATGTTTTTTAGTATTTATGGAATATCTGGTTAAATGATTGAGCTTGTTCTACGTAATGGTAATAATAATTCATTTTCTAAATCTAATGGTCAAGATTTCAAGATAATAACATTAAAATTCAGTGTTTTATAAGCATTTCAAAAAATGAATGTATAACATTTTGACAAAATTAACATATAAAACATTTTCTTTAGTGTTTATTGAATATCTGGTTAAATGATTGAGCTTGTTCTAAATAATGGTAATAATAATTCATTTTCTAAATCTAATGATCAAGATTTCAAGATAATAACATTAAAATTCAGTGTTTTATAAGCATTTCAAAAAATGAATGTATAACATTTTGTCAAAATTAACATATAAAACATGTTTTTTAGTGTTTATGGGATATCTGGTTAAATGATTGAGCTTGTTCTACGTAATGGTAATAATAATTCATTTTCTAAATCTAATGGTCAAGATTTCAAGATAATAACATTAAAATTCAGTGTTTTATAAGCAATTTAAAAATATGAATTTTTTGGAATTTGTAAAATTTAACATAAATTATAGTCATATATTGTGTGTATGAAATATTATGTGAAGTTTCATTAATAATTGATGGAAACGGTATTAATTATCAATTTTCTAAATCGAATGGTTCAGGTTTGAAGATATAAACTTAAAAATTCAGTGTTTTATAAGCATTTCAAAAAATAAATGTATAACATATTGTCAAAAATATCATATAAAACATGTTTTTTAGTGTTTATGGAATATCTGGTTAAATGATTGAGCTTGTACTAAGTAATGGTTATAATAATTCATTTTCTAAATCTAATGGTCAAGATTTCAAGACAATAACACTAAAATTCAGTGTTTTATAAGCATTTCAAAAAATGAATGTATAACATTTTGACAAAATTAACATAAATTATAGTGATATATAGATTGTATGAAATATTATGTAAAGTTTCATTAATAATTGATGGAAACGGTGTTAATAATATATTTTCTAAATCTAATGGTTCAGGTTTGAAGATATAAACTTAAATATTCAGTGTTTTACAAGCATTTCAAAAAATAAATGTATTACATATTGTCAAAAAAATCATATAAAACATGTTTTTTAGTGTTTATGGAATATCTGGTTAAATGATTGAGCTTGTACTAAGTAATGGTTATAATAATTCATTTTCTAAATCTAATGGTTAAGATTTCAAGACAATAACACTAAAATTCAGTGTTTTATAAGCATTTCAAAAAATGAATGTATAACATTTTGACAAAATTAACATATTAAACATTTTCTTTAGTGTTTATGGAATATCTGGTTAAATGATTGAGCTTGTTCTAAATAATGGTAATAATATTTCGTTTTCTAAATCTAATGGTCAAGATTTCAAGATAATAACATTAAAATTCAGTGTTTTATAAGCAATTTAAAAATATGAATTATTTGGAATTTGTAAAAATTAACATAAATTATAGTCATATATAGTGTGTATGAAATATTATGTGAAGTTTCATTAATAATTGATGGAAACGGTATTAATTATCAATTTTCTAAATCTAATGGTTCAGGTTTGAATATATAAACTTAAAAATTCAGTGTTTTATAAGCAATTTAAAAATATGAATTTTTTGGAATTTGTAAAAGTTAACATAAATTATAGTCAAATATAGTGTGTATGAAATATTATGTGAAGTTTCAATAATAATTGATGGAAACGGTATTAATTATCAATTTTCTAAATCTAATGGTTCAGGTTTGAAGATATAAACTTAAAAATTCAGTGTTTTATAAGCATTTCAAAAAATAAATGTTAACATTTTGTCAAAAATATCATATAAAACATGTTTTTTAGTGTTTATGGAATATCTGGTTAAATGATTGAGCTTGTTCTAAATAATGGTAATAATAATTCATTTTCTAAATCTAATGGTCAAGATTTCAAGACAATGACACTAAAATTCAGTGTTTTATAAGGATTTCAAAAAATGAATGCATAACATTTAGACAAAATTAACATATAAAACATTTTCTTTAGTGTTTATGGAATATCTGGTTAAATGATTGAGCTTGTTCTAAGTAATGGTAGTAATAATTCATTTTCAAAAACTAATGGTCAAGATTTCAAGACAATAACATTAAAATTCAGTGTTTTATAAGCATTTCAAAAAATGAATATATAACATTTTGTCAAAATTAACATATAAAACATGTTTTTTATTGTTTATGGAATATCTGGTTAAATGATTGAGCTTGTTCTAAGTAATGGTAATAATATTTCATTTTCTAAATCTAATGGTCAAAATTTAAAGATAATAACATTCAAATTCAGTGTTTTATAAGCATTTCAAAATATGAATGTATAACATTTCGACAAAATTAACATATAAAACATTTTCTTTAGTGTTTATGGAATATCTGGTTAAATGATTGAGCTTGTTCTAAGTAATGGTAATAATAATTCATTTTCTAAATCTAATGGTTCAGGTTTGAAGATATAAACTTAAAAATTCAGTGTTTTATAAGCATTTCAAAAAATAAATGTATAACATTTTGTCAAAAATATCATATAAAACATGTTTTTTAGTGTTTATGGAATATCTGGTTAAATGATTGAGCTTGTTCTAAATAATGGTAATAATAATTCATTTTCTAAATCTAATGGTCAAGATTTCAAGATAATAACATTAAAATTCAGTGTTTTATAAGCATTTCAAAAAATGAATGTATAACATTTTGTCAAAATTAACATATAAAACATGTTTTTTAGTGTTTATGGAATATCTGGTTAAATGATTGAGCTTGTTCTACGTAATGGTAATAATAATTCATTTTCTAAATCTAATGGTCAAGATTTCAAGATAATAACATTAAAATTCAGTATTTTATAAGCATTTCAAAAAATGAATGTATAACATTTTGACAAAATTAACATAAATTATAGTGATATATAGATTTTATGAAATATTATGTAAAGTTTCATTAATAATTGATGGAAACGGTGTTAATAATATATTTTCTAATTCTAATGGTTCAGGTTTGAAGATATAAACTTAAAAATTCAGTGTTTTATAAGCATTTCAAAAAATAAATGTATAACATTTTGTCAAAAATATCATATAAAACATGTTTTTTAGTGTTAATGGAATATCTGGTTAAATGATTGAGCTTGTACTAAGTAATGGTTATATTAATTCATTTTCTAAATCTAATGGTTAAGATTTCAACACAATAACACTAAAATTCAGTGTTTTATAAGCATTTCAAAAAATGAATGTATAACATTTTGACAAAATTAACATATAAAACATTTTCTTTAGTGTTTATGGAATATCTGGTTAAATGATTGAGCTTGTTCTAAATAATGGTAATAATAATTCATTTTCTAAATCTAATGATCAAGATTTCAAGATAATAACATTAAAATTCAGTGTTTTATAAGCATTTCAAAAAATGAATGTATAACATTTTGTCAAAATTAACATATAAAACATGTTTTTTAGTATTTATGGAATATCTGGTTAAATGATTGAGCTTGTTCTACGTAATGGTAATAATAATTCATTTTCTAAATCTAATGGTCAAGATTTCAAGATAATAACATTAAAATTCAGTATTTTATAAGCATTTCAAAAAATGAATGTATAACATTTTGACAAAATTAACATAAATTATAGTGATATATAGATTGTATGAAATATTATGTAAAGTTCCATTAATAATTGATGGAAACGGTGTTAATAATATATATTCTAAATCTAATGGTTCAGGTTTGAAGATATAAACTTAAAAATTCAGTGTTTTATAAGCATTTCAAAAAATGAATGTATAACATTTTGACAAAATTAACATATAAAACATGTTTTTTATTGTTTATGGAATATCTGGTTAAATGATTGAGCTTGTTCTAAGTAATGGTAATAATATTTCATTTTCTAAATCTAATGGTCAAAATTTAAAGATAATAACATTCAAATTCAGTGTTTTATAAGCATTTCAAAATATGAATGTATAACATTTCGACAAAATTAACATATAAAACATTTTCTTTAGTGTTTATGGAATATCTGGTTAAATGATTGAGCTTGTTCTAAGTAATGGTAATAATAATTCATTTTCTAAATCTAATGGTTCAGGTTTGAAGATATAAACTTAAAAATTCAGTGTTTTATAAGCATTTCAAAAAATAAATGTATAACATTTTGTCAAAAATATCATATAAAACATGTTTTTTAGTGTTAATGGAATATCTGGTTAAATGATTGAGCTTGTACTAAGTAATGGTTATATTAATTCATTTTCTAAATCTAATGGTTAAGATTTCAACACAATAACACTAAAATTCAGTGTTTTATAAGCATTTCAAAAAATGAATGTATAACATTTTGACAAAATTAACATATAAAACATTTTCTTTAGTGTTTATGGAATATCTGGTTAAATGATTGAGCTTGTTCTAAATAATGGTAATAATAATTCATTTTCTAAATCTAATGATCAAGATTTCAAGATAATAACATTAAAATTCAGTGTTTTATAAGCATTTCAAAAAATGAATGTATAACATTTTGTCAAAATTAACATATAAAACATGTTTTTTAGTATTTATGGAATATCTGGTTAAATGATTGAGCTTGTTCTACGTAATGGTAATAATAATTCATTTTCTAAATCTAATGGTCAAGATTTCAAGATAATAACATTAAAATTCAGTATTTTATAAGCATTTCAAAAAATGAATGTATAACATTTTGACAAAATTAACATAAATTATAGTGATATATAGATTGTATGAAATATTATGTAAAGTTTCATTAATAATTGATGGAAACGGTGTTAATAATATATATTCTAAATCTAATGGTTCAGGTTTGAAGATATAAACTTAAAAATTCAGTGTTTTATAAGCATTTCAAAAAATGAATGTATAACATTTTGACAAAATTAACATATAAAACATGTTTTTTATTGTTTATGGAATATCTGTTTAAATGATTGAGCTTGTTCTAAGTAATGGTAATAATATTTCATTTTCTAAATCTAATGGTAAAAATTTAAAGATAATAACATTCAAATTCAGTGTTTTATAAGCATTTCAAAATATGAATGTATAACATTTCGACAAAATTAACATATAAAACATTTTCTTTAGTGTTTATGGAATATCTGGTTAAATGATTGAGCTTGTTCTAAGTAATGGTAATAATAATTCATTTTCTAAATCTAATGGTCAAGATTTCAAGATAATAACATTAAAATTCAGTGTTTTATAAGCATTTCAAAAAATGAATGTATAACATTTTGTCAAAATTAACATATAAAACATGTTTTTTAGTGTTTATGGAATATCTGGTTAAATGATTGAGCTTGTTCTACGTAATGGTAATAATAATTCATTTTCTAAATCTAATGGTCAAGATTTCAAGATAATAACATTAAAATTCAGTATTTTATAAGCATTTCAAAAAATGAATGTATAACATTTTGACAAAATTAACATAAATTATAGTGATATATAGATTGTATGAAATATTATGTAAAGTTTCATTAATAATTGATGGAAACGGTGTTAATAATATATTTTCTAAATCTAATGGTTCAGGTTTGAAGATATAAACTTAAAAATTCAGTGTTTTATAAGCATTTCAAAAAATGAATGTATAACATTTTGTCAAAAATATCATATAAAACATGTTTTTTAGTGTTTATGGAATATCTGGTTAAATTATTGAGCTTGTACTAAGTAATGGTTATAATAATTCATTTTCTAAATCTAACGGTCAAGATTTCAAGATAATAACATTAAAATTCAGTGTTTTATAAGCATTTCAAAAAATGAATGTATAACATTTTGACAAAATTAACATATAAAACATGTTTTTTAGTGTTTATGGAATATCTGGTTAAATGATTGAGCTTGTTCTAAATAATGGTAATAATAATTCATTTTCTAAATCTAATGGTCAAGATTTCAAGATAATAACATTAAAATTCAGTGTTTTATAAGCATTTCAAAAAATGAATGTATAACATTTTGTCAAAATTAACATATAAAACATGTTTTTTAGTATTTATGGAATATCTGGTTAAATGATTGAGCTTGTTCTACGTAATGGTAATAATAATTCATTTTCTAAATCTAATGGTCAAGATTTCAAGATAATAACATTAAAATTCAGTATTTTATAAGCATTTCAAAAAATGAATGTATAACATTTTGACAAAATTAACATAAATTATAGTGATATATAGATTTTATGAAATATTATGTAAAGTTTCATTAATAATTGATGGAAACGGTGTTAATAATATATTTTCTAATTCTAATGGTTCAGGTTTGAAGATATAAACTTAAAAATTCAGTGTTTTATAAGCATTTCAAAAAATAAATGTATAACATTTTGTCAAAAATATCATATAAAACATGTTTTTTAGTGTTAATGGAATATCTGGTTAAATGATTGAGCTTGTACTAAGTAATGGTTATATTAATTCATTTTCTAAATCTAATGGTTAAGAGTTCAACACAATAACACTAAAATTCAGTGTTTTATAAGCATTTCAAAAAATGAATGTATAACATTTTGACAAAATTAACATATAAAACATTTTCTTTAGTGTTTATGGAATATCTGGTTAAATGATTGAGCTTGTTCTAAATAATGGTAATAATAATTCATTTTCTAAATCTAATGATCAAGATTTCAAGATAATAACATTAAAATTCAGTGTTTTATAAGCATTTCAAAAAATGAATGTATAACATTTTGTCAAAATTAACATATAAAACATGTTTTTTAGTATTTATGGAATATCTGGTTAAATGATTGAGCTTGTTCTACGTAATGGTAATAATAATTCATTTTCTAAATCTAATGGTCAAGATTTCAAGATAATAACATTAAAATTCAGTATTTTATAAGCATTTCAAAAAATGAATGTATAACATTTTGACAAAATTAACATAAATTATAGTGATATATAGATTGTATGAAATATTATGTAAAGTTTCATTAATAATTGATGGAAACGGTGTTAATAATATATATTCTAAATCTAATGGTTCAGGTTTGAAGATATAAACTTAAAAATTCAGTGTTTTATAAGCATTTCAAAAAATGAATGTATAACATTTTGACAAAATTAACATATAAAACATGTTTTTTATTGTTTATGGAATATCTGGTTAAATGATTGAGCTTGTTCTAAGTAATGGTAATAATATTTCATTTTCTAAATCTAATGGTCAAAATTTAAAGATAATAACATTCAAATTCAGTGTTTTATAAGCATTTCAAAATATGAATGTATAACATTTCGACAAAATTAACATATAAAACATTTTCTTTAGTGTTTATGGAATATCTGGTTAAATGATTGAGCTTGTTCTAAGTAATGGTAAAAATAATTCATTTTCTAAATCTAATGGTAAAGATTTCAAGATAATAACATTAAAATTCAGTGTTTTGTAAGCATTTCAAAAAATAAATGTATAACATTTTGTCAAAAATATCATATAAAACATGATTTTTAGTGTTTATGGAATATCTGGTTAAATAATTGAGCTTGTTCTAAATAATGGTAATAATAATTCATTTTCTAAATCTAATGGTCAAGATTTCAAGATAATAACATTAAAATTCAGTGTTTTATAAGCATTTCAAAAAATGAATGTATAACATTTTGTCAAAATTAACATATAAAACATGTTTTTTAGTGTTTATGGAATATCTGGTTAAATGATTGAGCTTGTTCTACGTAATGGTAATAATAATTCATTTTCTAAATCTAATGGTCAAGATTTCAAGATAATAACATTAAAATTCAGTATTTTATAAGCATTTCAAAAAATGAACGTATAACATTTTGACAAAATTAACATAAATTATAGTGATATATAGATTGTATGAAATATTATGTAAAGTTTCATTAATAATTGATGGAAACGGTGTTAATAATATATTTTCTAAATCTAATGGTTCAGGTTTGAAGATATAAACTTAAAAATTCAGTGTTTTATAAGCATTTCAAAAAATGAATGTATAACATTTTGACAAAATTAACATATAAAACATGTTTTTTAGTGTTTATGGAATATCTGGTTAAATGATTGAGCTTGTTCTAAGAAATGGTAATAATATTTCATTTTCTAAATCTAATGGTCAAGATTTAAAGATAATAACATTAAAATTCAGTGTTTTATAAGCAATTTAAAAATATGAATTTTTTGGAATTTGTAAAATTTAACATAAATTATAGTCATATATAGTGTGTATGAAATATTATGTGATGTTTCATTAATAATTGATGGAAACGGTATTAATTATCAACTTTCTAAATCTAATGGTTCAGGTTTGAAGATATAAACTTAAAAATTCAGTGTTTTATAAGCATTTCAAAATATAAATGTATAACATTTTGTCAAAAATATCATATAAAACATGTTTTTTAGTGTTTATGGAATATCTGGTTAAATTATTGAGCTTGTACTAAGTAATGGTTATAATAATTCATTTTCTAAATCTAATGGTCAAGATTTCAAGATAATAACATTAAAATTCAGTGTTTTATAAGCATTTCAAAAAATGAATGTATAACATTTTGACAAAATTAACATATAAAACATGTTTTTTAGTGTTTATGGAATATCTGGTTAAATGATTGAGCTTGTTCTAAATAATGGTAATAATAATTCATTTTCTAAATCTAATGGTCAAGATTTCAAGATAATAACATTAAAATTCAGTGTTTTATAAGCATTTCAAAAAATGAATGTATAACATTTTGTCAAAATTAACATATAAAACATGTTTTTTAGTATTTATGGAATATCTGGTTAAATGATTGAGTTTGTTCTACGTAATGGTAATAATAATTCATTTTCTAAATCTAATGGTCAAGATTTCAAGATAATAACATTAAAATTCAGTATTTTATAAGCATTTCAAAAAATGAATGTATAACATTTTGACAAAATTAACATAAATTATAGTGATATATAGATTGTATGAAATATTATGTAAAGTTTCATTAATAATTGATGGAAACGGTGTTAATAATATATATTCTAAATCTAATGGTTCAGGTTTGAAGATATAAACTTAAAAATTCAGTGTTTTATAAGCATTTCAAAAAATGAATGTATAACATTTTGACAAAATTAACATATAAAACGTGTTTTTTATTGTTTATGGAATATCTGGTTAAATGATTGAGCTTGTTCTAAGTAATGGTAATAATATTTCATTTTCTAAATCTAATGGTCAAAATTTAAAGATAATAACATTCAAATTCAGTGTTTTATAAGCATTTCAAAATATGAATGTATAACATTTTGACAAAATTAACATATAAAACATGTTTTTTAGTGTTAATGGAATATCTGGTTAAATGATTGAGCTTGTACTAAGTAATGGTTATATTAATTCATTTTCTAAATCTAATGGTTAAGATTTCAACACAATAACACTAAAATTCAGTGTTTTATAAGCATTTCAAAATATGAATGTATAACATTTTGACAAAATTAACATATAAAACATGTTTTTTAGTGTTTATGGAATATCTGGTTAAATGATTGAGCTTGTTCTACGTAATGGTAATAATAATTCATTTTCTAAATCTAATGGTCAAGATTTCAAGATAATAACATTAAAATTCAGTATTTTATAAGCATTTCAAAAAATGAATGTATAACATTTTGACAAAATTAACATAACTTATAGTGATATATAGATTGTATGAAATATTATGTAAAGTTTCATTAATAATTGATGGAAACGGTGTTAATAATATATATTCTAAATCTAATGGTTCAGGTTTGAAGATATAAACTTAAAAATTCAGTGTTTTATAAGCATTTCAAAAAATGAATGTATAACATTTTGACAAAATTAACATATAAAACATTTTCTTTAGTGTTTATGGAATATCTGGTTAAATGATTGAGCTTGTTCTAAATAATGGTAATAATAATTCATTTTCTAAATCTAATGATCAAGATTTCAAGATAATAACATTAAAATTCAGTGTTTTATAAGCATTTCAAAAAATGAATGTATAACATTTTGTCAAAATTAACATATAAAACATGTTTTTTAGTATTTATGGAATATCTGGTTAAATGATTGAGCTTGTTCTACGTAATGGTAATAATAATTCATTTTCTAAATCTAATGGTCAAGATTTCAAGATAATAACATTAAAATTCAGTATTTTATAAGCATTTCAAAAAATGAATGTATAACATTTTGACAAAATTAACATAAATTATAGTGATATATAGATTGTATGAAATATTATGTAAAGTTTCATTAATAATTGATGGAAACGGTGTTAATAATATATATTCTAAATCTAATGGTTCAGGTTTGAAGATATAAACTTAAAAATTCAGTGTTTTATAAGCATTTCAAAAAATGAATGTATAACATTTTGACAAAATTAACATATAAAACATGTTTTTTATTGTTTATGGAATATCTGGTTAAATGATTGAGCTTGTTCTAAGTAATGGTAATAATATTTCATTTTCTAAATCTAATGGTCAAAATTTAAAGATAATAACATTCAAATTCAGTGTTTTATAAGCATTTCAAAATATGAATGTATAACATTTCGACAAAATTAACATATAAAACATTTTCTTTAGTGTTTATGGAATATCTGGTTAAATGATTGAGCTTGTTCTAAGTAATGGTAATAATAATTCATTTTCTAAATCTAATGGTAAAGATTTCAAGATAATAACATTAAAATTCAGTGTTTTGTAAGCATTTCAAAAAATAAATGTATAACATTTTGTCAAAAATATCATATAAAACATGATTTTTAGTGTTTATGGAATATCTGGTTAAATGATTGAGCTTGTTCTAAATAATGGTAATAATAATTCATTTTCTAAATCTAATGGTCAAGATTTCAAGATAATAACATTAAAATTCAGTGTTTTATAAGCATTTCAAAAAATGAATGTATAACATTTTGTCAAAATTAACATATAAAACATGTTTTTTAGTGTTTATGGAATATCTGGTTAAATGATTGAGCTTGTTCTACGTAATGGTAATAATAATTCATTTTCTAAATCTAATGGTCAAGATTTCAAGATAATAACATTAAAATTCAGTATTTTATAAGCATTTCAAAAAATGAACATATAACATTTTGACAAAATTAACATAAATTATAGTGATATATAGATTGTATGAAATATTATGTAAAGTTTCATTAATAATTGATGGAAACGGTGTTAATAATATATTTTCTAAATCTAATGGTTCAGGTTTGAAGATATAAACTTAAAAATTCAGTGTTTTATAAGCATTTCAAAAAATGAATGTATAACATTTTGACAAAATTAACATATAAAACATGTTTTTTAGTGTTTATGGAATATCTGGTTAAATGATTGAGCTTGTTCTAAGAAATGGTAATAATATTTCATTTTCTAAATCTAATGGTCAAGATTTAAAGATAATAACATTAAAATTCAGTGTTTTATAAGCAATTTAAAAATATGAATTTTTTGGAATTTGTAAAATTTAACATAAATTATAGTCATATATAGTGTGTATGAAATATTATGTGATGTTTCATTAATAATTGATGGAAACGGTATTAATTATCAACTTTCTAAATCTAATGGTTCAGGTTTGAAGATATAAACTTAAAAATTCAGTGTTTTATAAGCATTTCAAAATATAAATGTATAACATTTTGTCAAAAATATCATATAAAACATGTTTTTTAGTGTTTATGGAATATCTGGTTAAATTATTGAGCTTGTACTAAGTAATGGTTATAATAATTCATTTTCTAAATCTAATGGTCAAGATTTCAAGATAATAACATTAAAATTCTGTGTTTTATAAGCATTTCAAAAAATGAATGTATAACATTTTGACAAAATTAACATATAAAACATGTTTTTTAGTGTTTATGGAATATCTGGTTAAATGATTGAGCTTGTTCTAAATAATGGTAATAATAATTCATTTTCTAAATCTAATGGTCAAGATTTCAAGATAATAACATTAAAATTCAGTGTTTTATAAGCATTTCAAAAAATGAATGTATAACATTTTGTCAAAATTAACATATAAAACATGTTTTTTAGTATTTATGGAATATCTGGTTAAATGATTGAGCTTGTTCTACGTAATGGTAATAATAATTCATTTTCTAAATCTAATGGTCAAGATTTCAAGATAATAACATTAAAATTCAGTATTTTATAAGCATTTCAAAAAATGAATGTATAACATTTTGACAAAATTAACATAAATTATAGTGATATATAGATTGTATGAAATATTATGTAAAGTTTCATTAATAATTGATGGAAACGGTGTTAATAATATATATTCTAAATCTAATGGTTCAGGTTTGAAGATATAAACTTAAAAATTCAGTGTTTTATAAGCATTTCAAAAAATGAATGTATAACATTTTGACAAAATTAACATATAAAACGTGTTTTTTATTGTTTATGGAATATCTGGTTAAATGATTGAGCTTGTTCTAAGTAATGGTAATAATATTTCATTTTCTAAATCTAATGGTCAAAATTTAAAGATAATAACATTCAAATTCAGTGTTTTATAAGCATTTCAAAATATGAATGTATAACATTTTGACAAAATTAACATATAAAACATGTTTTTTAGTGTTAATGGAATATCTGGTTAAATGATTGAGCTTGTACTAAGTAATGGTTATATTAATTCATTTTCTAAATCTAATGGTTAAGATTTCAACACAATAACACTAAAATTCAGTGTTTTATAAGCATTTCAAAAAATGAATGTATAACATTTTGACAAAATTAACATATAAAACATTTTCTTTAGTGTTTATGGAATATCTGGTTAAATGATTGAGCTTGTTCTACGTAATGGTAATAATAATTCATTTTCTAAATCTAATGATCAAGATTTCAAGATAATAACATTAAAATTCAGTGTTTTATAAGCATTTCAAAAAATGAATGTATAACATTTTGTCAAAATTAACATATAAAACATGTTTTTTAGTATTTATGGAATATCTGGTTAAATGATTGAGCTTGTTCTACGTAATGGTAATAATAATTCATTTTCTAAATCTAATGGTCAAGATTTCAAGATAATAACATTAAAATTCAGTATTTTATAAGCATTTCAAAAAATGAATGTATAACATTTTGACAAAATTAACATAACTTATAGTGATATATAGATTGTATGAAATATTATGTAAATTTTCATTAATAATTGATGGAAACGGTGTTAATAATATATATTCTAAATCTAATGGTTCAGGTTTGAAGATATAAACTTAAAAATTCAGTGTTTTATAAGCATTTCAAAAAATGAATGTATAACATTTTGACAAAATTAACATATAAAACATGTTTTTTATTGTTTATGGAATATCTGGTTAAATGATTGAGCTTGTTCTAAGTAATGGTAATAATATTTCATTTTCTAAATCTAATGGTCAAAATTTAAAGATAATAACATTCAAATTCAGTGTTTTATAAGCATTTCAAAATATGAATGTATAACATTTCGACAAAATTAACATATAAAACATTTTCTTTAGTGTTTATGGAATATCTGGTTAAATGATTGAGCTTGTTCTAAGTAATGGTAATAATAATTCATTTTCTAAATCTAATGGTTCAGGTTTGAAGATATAAACTTAAAAATTCAGTGTTTTATAAGCATTTCAAAAAATAAATGTATAACATTTTGTCAAAAATATCATATAAAACATGTTTTTTAGTGTTTATGGAATATCTGGTTAAATGATTAAGCTTGTTCTAAATAATGGTAATAATAATTCATTTTCTAAATCTAATGGTCAAGATTTCAAGATAATAACATTAAAATTCAGTGTTTTATAAGCATTTCAAAAAATGAATGTATAACATTTTGTCAAAATTAACATATAAAACATGTTTTTTAGTGTTTATGGAATATCTGGTTAAATGATTGAGCTTGTTCTACGTAATGGTAATAATAATTCATTTTCTAAATCTAATGGTCAAGATTTCAAGATAATAACATTAAAATTCAGTATTTTATAAGCATTTCAAAAAATGAATGTATAACATTTTGACAAAATTAACATAAATTATAGTGATATATAGATTTTATGAAATATTATGTAAAGTTTCATTAATAATTGATGGAAACGGTGTTAATAATATATTTTCTAATTCTAATGGTTCAGGTTTGAAGATATAAACTTAAAAATTCAGTGTTTTATAAGCATTTCAAAAAATAAATGTATAACATTTTGACAAAATTAACATATAAAACATGTTTTTTAGTGTTAATGGAATATCTGGTTAAATGATTGAGCTTGTACTAAGTAATGGTTATATTAATTCATTTTCTAAATCTAATGGTTAAGATTTCAACACAATAACACTAAAATTCAGTGTTTTATAAGCATTTCAAAAAATGAATGTATAACATTTTGACAAAATTAACATATAAAACATTTTCTTTAGTGTTTATGGAATATCTGGTTAAATGATTGAGCTTGTTCTACGTAATGGTAATAATAATTCATTTTCTAAATCTAATGATCAAGATTTCAAGATAATAACATTAAAATTCAGTGTTTTATAAGCATTTCAAAAAATGAATGTATAACATTTTGTCAAAATTAACATATAAAACATGTTTTTTAGTATTTATGGAATATCTGGTTAAATGATTGAGCTTGTTCTACGTAATGGTAATAATAATTCATTTTCTAAATCTAATGGTCAAGATTTCAAGATAATAACATTAAAATTCAGTATTTTATAAGCATTTCAAAAAATGAATGTATAACATTTTGACAAAATTAACATAACTTATAGTGATATATAGATTGTATGAAATATTATGTAAAGTTTCATTAATAATTGATGGAAACGGTGTTAATAATATATATTCTAAATCTAATGGTTCAGGTTTGAAGATATAAACTTAAAAATTCAGTGTTTTATAAGCATTTCAAAAAATGAATGTATAACATTTTGACAAAATTAACATATAAAACATGTTTTTTATTGTTTATGGAATATCTGGTTAAATGATTGAGCTTGTTCTAAGTAATGGTAATAATATTTCATTTTCTAAATCTAATGGTCAAAATTTAAAGATAATAACATTCAAATTCAGTGTTTTATAAGCATTTCAAAATATGAATGTATAACATTTCGACAAAATTAACATATAAAACATTTTCTTTAGTGTTTATGGAATATCTGGTTAAATGATTGAGCTTGTTCTAAGTAATGGTAATAATAATTCATTTTCTAAATCTAATGGTTCAGGTTTGAAGATATAAACTTAAAAATTCAGTGTTTTATAAGCATTTCAAAAAATAAATGTATAACATTTTGTCAAAAATATCATATAAAACATGTTTTTTAGTGTTTATGGAATATCTGGTTAAATGATTAAGCTTGTTCTAAATAATGGTAATAATAATTCATTTTCTAAATCTAATGGTCAAGATTTCAAGATAATAACATTAAAATTCAGTGTTTTATAAGCATTTCAAAAAATGAATGTATAACATTTTGTCAAAATTAACATATAAAACATGTTTTTTAGTGTTTATGGAATATCTGGTTAAATGATTGAGCTTGTTCTACGTAATGGTAATAATAATTCATTTTCTAAATCTAATGGTCAAGATTTCAAGATAATAACATTAAAATTCAGTATTTTATAAGCATTTCAAAAAATGAATGTATAACATTTTGACAAAATTAACATAAATTATAGTGATATATAGATTTTATGAAATATTATGTAAAGTTTCATTAATAATTGATGGAAACGGTGTTAATAATATATTTTCTAATTCTAATGGTTCAGGTTTGAAGATATAAACTTAAAAATTCAGTGTTTTATAAGCATTTCAAAAAATAAATGTATAACATTTTGTCAAAAATATCATATAAAACATGTTTTTTAGTGTTAATGGAATATCTGGTTAAATGATTGAGCTTGTACTAAGTAATGGTTATATTAATTCATTTTCTAAATCTAATGGTTAAGATTTCAACACAATAACACTAAAATTCAGTGTTTTATAAGCATTTCAAAAAATGAATGTATAACATTTTGACAAAATTAATATATAAAACATTTTCTTTAGTGTTTATGGAATATCTGGTTAAATGATTGAGCTTGTTCTAAATAATGGTAATAATAATTCATTTTCTAAATCTAATGATCAAGATTTCAAGATAATAACATTAAAATTCAGTGTTTTATAAGCATTTCAAAAAATGAATGTATAACATTTTGTCAAAATTAACATATAAAACATGTTTTTTAGTATTTATGGAATATCTGGTTAAATGATTGAGCTTGTTCTACGTAATGGTAATAATAATTCATTTTCTAAATCTAATGGTCAAGATTTCAAGATAATAACATTAAAATTCAGTATTTTATAAGCATTTCAAAAAATGAATGTATAACATTTTGACAAAATTAACATAACTTATAGTGATATATAGATTGTATGAAATATTATGTAAAGTTTCATTAATAATTGATGGAAACGGTGTTAATAATATATATTCTAAATCTAATGGTTCAGGTTTGAAGATATAAACTTAAAAATTCAGTGTTTTATAAGCATTTCAAAAAATGAATGTATAACATTTTGACAAAATTAACATATAAAACATGTTTTTTATTGTTTATGGAATATCTGGTTAAATGATTGAGCTTGTTCTAAGTAATGGTAATAATATTTCATTTTCTAAA
The DNA here is from genome assembly GCA_036289425.1 of Rhopalosiphum nymphaeae. Taxonomy (NCBI): domain Eukaryota; kingdom Metazoa; phylum Arthropoda; class Insecta; order Hemiptera; family Aphididae; genus Rhopalosiphum; species Rhopalosiphum nymphaeae. Next base: position 6,468,652 of record JAZAQC010000007.1, on the reverse strand, counting down.
TCTAATGGTCAAAATTTAAAGATAATAACATTCAAATTCAGTGTTTTATAAGCATTTCAAAATATGAATGTATAACATTTCGACAAAATTAACATATAAAACATTTTCTTTAGTGTTTATGGAATATCTGGTTAAATGATTGAGCTTGTTCTAAGTAATGGTAATAATAATTCATTTTCTAAATCTAATGGTAAAGATTTCAAGATAATAACATTAAAATTCAGTGTTTTGTAAGCATTTCAAAAAATAAATGTATAACATTTTGTCAAAAATATCATATAAAACATGATTTTTAGTGTTTATGGAATATCTGGTTAAATGATTGAGCTTGTTCTAAATAATGGTAATAATAATTCATTTTCTAAATCTAATGGTCAAGATTTCAAGATAATAACATTAAAATTCAGTGTTTTATAAGCATTTCAAAAAATGAATGTATAACATTTTGTCAAAATTAACATATAAAACATGTTTTTTAGTGTTTATGGAATATCTGGTTAAATGATTGAGCTTGTTCTACGTAATGGTAATAATAATTCATTTTCTAAATCTAATGGTCAAGATTTCAAGATAATAACATTAAAATTCAGTATTTTATAAGCATTTCAAAAAATGAATGTATAACATTTTGACAAAATTAACATAAATTATAGTGATATATAGATTGTATGAAATATTATGTAAAGTTTCATTAATAATTGATGGAAACGGTGTTAATAATATATTTTCTAAATCTAATGGTTCAGGTTTGAAGATATAAACTTAAAAATTCAGTGTTTTATAAGCATTTCAAAAAATGAATGTATAACATTTTGACAAAATTAACATATAAAACATGTTTTTTAGTGTTTATGGAATATCTGGTTAAATGATTGAGCTTGTTCTAAGAAATGGTAATAATATTTCATTTTCTAAATCTAATGGTCAAGATTTAAAGATAATAACATTAAAATTCAGTGTTTTATAAGCAATTTAAAAATATGAATTTTTTGGAATTTGTAAAATTTAACATAAATTATAGTCATATATAGTGTGTATGAAATATTATGTGATGTTTCATTAATAATTGATGGAAACGGTATTAATTATCAACTTTCTAAATCTAATGGTTCAGGTTTGAAGATATAAACTTAAAAATTCAGTGTTTTATAAGCATTTCAAAATATAAATGTATAACATTTTGTCAAAAATATCATATAAAACATGTTTTTTAGTGTTTATGGAATATCTGGTTAAATTATTGAGCTTGTACTAAGTAATGGTTATAATAATTCATTTTCTAAATCTAATGGTCAAGATTTCAAGATAATAACATTAAAATTCAGTGTTTTATAAGCATTTCAAAAAATGAATGTATAACATTTTGACAAAATTAACATATAAAACATGTTTTTTAGTGTTTATGGAATATCTGGTTAAATGATTGAGCTTGTTCTAAATAATGGTAATAATAATTCATTTTCTAAATCTAATGGTCAAGATTTCAAGATAATAACATTAAAATTCAGTGTTTTATAAGCATTTCAAAAAATGAATGTATAACATTTTGACAAAAGTAACATATAAAACATGTTTTTTAGTGTTTATGGAATATCTGGTTAAATGATTGAGCTTGTTCTACGTAATGGTAATAATAATTCATTTTCTAAATCTAATGGTCAAGATTTCAAGATAATAACATTAAAATTCAGTATTTTATAAGCATTTCAAAAAATGAATGTATAACATTTTGACAAAATTAACATAAATTATAGTGATATATAGATTTTATGAAATATTATGTAAAGTTTCATTAATAATTGATGGAAACGGTGTTAATAATATATTTTCTAATTCTAATGGTTCAGGTTTGAAGATATAAACTTAAAAATTCAGTGTTTTATAAGCATTTCAAAAAATAAATGTATAACATTTTGTCAAAAATATCATATAAAACATGTTTTTTAGTGTTTATGGAATATCTGGTTAATTGATTGAGCTTGTACTAAGTAATGGTTATAATAATTCATTTTCTAAATCTAATGGTCAAGATTTCAAGACAATAACACTAAAATTCAGTGTTTTATAAGCATTTCAAAAAATGAATGTATAACATTTTGACAAAATTAACATAAATTATAGTGATATATAGATTGTATGAAATATTATGTAAAGTTTCATTAATAATTGATGGAAACGGTGTTAATAATATATTTTCTAAATCTAATGGTTCAGGTTTGAAGGTATAAACTTAAAAATTCAGTGTTTTATAAGCAATTTAAAAATATGAATTTTTTGGAATTTGTAAAAATTAACATAAATTATAGTGATATATAGATTGTATGAAATATTATGTGAAGATTCATTAATAATTGATGGAAACGGTATTAATTATCAATTTTCTAAATCTAATGGTTCAGGTTTGAAGATATAAACTTAAAAATTCAGTGTTTTATAAGCATTTCAAAAAATAAATGTATAACATTTTGTCAAAAATATCATATAAAACATGTTTTTTAGTGTTTATGGAATATCTGGTTAAATGATTGAGCTTGTTCTAAATAATGGTAATAATAATTCATTTTCTAAATCTAATGGTCAAGATTTCAAGATAATAACATTAAACTTCAGTATTTTATAAGCATTTCAAAAAATGAATGTATAACATTTTGACAAAATTAACATAAATTATAGTGATATATAGATTGTATGAAATATTATGTAAAGTTTCATTAATAATTGATCGAAACGGTGTTAATAATATATTTTCTAAATCTAATGGTCAAAATTTAAAGATAATAACATTCAAATTCAGTGTTTTATAAGCATTTCAAAATATAAATGTATAACATTTTGTCAAAAATATCATATAAAACATGTTTTTTGGTGTTTATGGAATATCTGTTTAATTGATTGAGCTTGTACTAAGTAATGGTTATAATAATTCATTTTCTAAATCTAATGGTCAAGATTTCAAGACAATAACACTAAAATTCAGTGTTATATAAGCATTTCAAAAAATGAATGTATAACATTTTGACAAAAGTAACATATAAAACATTTTCTTTAGTGTTTATGGAATATCTGGTTAAATGATTGAGCTTGTTCTAAGTAATGGTAATAATAATTCATTTTCTAAATCTAATGGTTCAGGTTTGAAGATATAAACTTAAAAATTCAGTGTTTTATAAGCATTTCAAAAAATAAATGTATAACATTTTGTCAAAAATATCATATAAAACATGTTTTTTAGTGTTTATGGAATATCTGGTTAAATGATTAAGCTTGTTCTAAATAATGGTAATAATAATTCATTTTCTAAATCTAATGGTCAAGATTTCAAGATAATAACATTAAAATTCAGTGTTTTATAAGCATTTCAAAAAATGAATGTATAACATTTTGTCAAAATTAACATATAAAACATGTTTTTTAGTGTTTATGGAATATCTGGTTAAATGATTGAGCTTGTTCTACGTAATGGTAATAATAATTCATTTTCTAAATCTAATGGTCAAGATTTCAAGATAATAACATTAAAATTCAGTATTTTATAAGCATTTCAAAAAATGAATGTATAACATTTTGACAAAATTAACATAAATTATAGTGATATATAGATTTTATGAAATATTATGTAAAGTTTCATTAATAATTGATGGAAACGGTGTTAATAATATATTTTCTAATTCTAATGGTTCAGGTTTGAAGATATAAACTTAAAAATTCAGTGTTTTATAAGCATTTCAAAAAATAAATGTATAACATTTTGTCAAAAATATCATATAAAACATGTTTTTTAGTGTTAATGGAATATCTGGTTAAATGATTGAGCTTGTACTAAGTAATGGTTATATTAATTCATTTTCTAAATCTAATGGTTAAGATTTCAACACAATAACACTAAAATTCAGTGTTTTATAAGCATTTCAAAAAATGAATGTATAACATTTTGACAAAATTAATATATAAAACATTTTCTTTAGTGTTTATGGAATATCTGGTTAAATGATTGAGCTTGTTCTAAATAATGGTAATAATAATTCATTTTCTAAATCTAATGATCAAGATTTCAAGATAATAACATTAAAATTCAGTGTTTTATAAGCATTTCAAAAAATGAATGTATAACATTTTGTCAAAATTAACATATAAAACATGTTTTTTAGTATTTATGGAATATCTGGTTAAATGATTGAGCTTGTTCTACGTAATGGTAATAATAATTCATTTTCTAAATCTAATGGTCAAGATTTCAAGATAATAACATTAAAATTCAGTATTTTATAAGCATTTCAAAAAATGAATGTATAACATTTTGACAAAATTAACATAACTTATAGTGATATATAGATTGTATGAAATATTATGTAAAGTTTCATTAATAATTGATGGAAACGGTGTTAATAATATATATTCTAAATCTAATGGTTCAGGTTTGAAGATATAAACTTAAAAATTCAGTGTTTTATAAGCATTTCAAAAAATGAATGTATAACATTTTGACAAAATTAACATATAAAACATGTTTTTTATTGTTTATGGAATATCTGGTTAAATGATTGAGCTTGTTCTAAGTAATGGTAATAATATTTCATTTTCTAAATCTAATGGTCAAAATTTAAAGATAATAACATTCAAATTCAGTGTTTTATAAGCATTTCAAAATATGAATGTATAACATTTCGACAAAATTAACATATAAAACATTTTCTTTAGTGTTTATGGAATATCTGGTTAAATGATTGAGCTTGTTCTAAGTAATGGTAATAATAATTCATTTTCTAAATCTAATGGTAAAGATTTCAAGATAATAACATTAAAATTCAGTGTTTTGTAAGCATTTCAAAAAATAAATGTATAACATTTTGTCAAAAATATCATATAAAACATGATTTTTAGTGTTTATGGAATATCTGGTTAAATGATTGAGCTTGTTCTAAATAATGGTAATAATAATTCATTTTCTAAATCTAATGGTCAAGATTTCAAGATAATAACATTAAAATTCAGTGTTTTATAAGCATTTCAAAAAATGAATGTATAACATTTTGTCAAAATTAACATATAAAACATGTTTTTTAGTGTTTATGGAATATCTGGTTAAATGATTGAGCTTGTTCTACGTAATGGTAATAATAATTCATTTTCTAAATCTAATGGTCAAGATTTCAAGATAATAACATTAAAATTCAGTATTTTATAAGCATTTCAAAAAATGAATGTATAACATTTTGACAAAATTAACATAAATTATAGTGATATATAGATTGTATGAAATATTATGTAAAGTTTCATTAATAATTGATGGAAACGGTGTTAATAATATATATTCTAAATCTAATGGTTCAGGTTTGAAGATATAAACTTAAAAATTCAGTGTTTTATAAGCATTTCAAAAAATGAATGTATAACATTTTGACAAAATTAACATATAAAACGTGTTTTTTATTGTTTATGGAATATCTGGTTAAATGATTGAGCTTGTTCTAAGTAATGGTAATAATATTTCATTTTCTAAATCTAATGGTCAAAATTTAAAGATAATAACATTCAAATTCAGTGTTTTATAAGCATTTCAAAATATGAATGTATAACATTTTGACAAAATTAACATATAAAACATGTTTTTTAGTGTTAATGGAATATCTGGTTAAATGATTGAGCTTGTACTAAGTAATGGTTATATTAATTCATTTTCTAAATCTAATGGTTAAGATTTCAACACAATAACACTAAAATTCAGTGTTTTATAAGCATTTCAAAAAATGAATGTATAACATTTTGACAAAATTAACATATAAAACATGTTTTTTATTGTTTATGGAATATCTGGTTAAATGATTGAGCTTGTTCTAAGTAATGGTAATAATATTTCATTTTCTAAATCTAATGGTCAAAATTTAAAGATAATAACATTCAAATTCAGTGTTTTATAAGCATTTCAAAATATGAATGTATAACATTTCGACAAAATTAACATATAAAACATTTTCTTTAGTGTTTATGGAATATCTGGTTAAATGATTGAGCTTGTTCTAAGTAATGGTAATAATAATTCATTTTCTAAATCTAATGGTAAAGATTTCAAGATAATAACATTAAAATTCAGTGTTTTGTAAGCATTTCAAAAAATAAATGTATAACATTTTGTCAAAAATATCATATAAAACATGATTTTTAGTGTTTATGGAATATCTGGTTAAATGATTGAGCTTGTTCTAAATAATGGTAATAATAATTCATTTTCTAAATCTAATGGTCAAGATTTCAAGATAATAACATTAAAATTCAGTGTTTTATAAGCATTTCAAAAAATGAATGTATAACATTTTGTCAAAATTAACATATAAAACATGTTTTTTAGTGTTTATGGAATATCTGGTTAAATGATTGAGCTTGTTCTACGTAATGGTAATAATAATTCATTTTCTAAATCTAATGGTCAAGATTTCAAGATAATAACATTAAAATTCAGTATTTTATAAGCATTTCAAAAAATGAATGTATAACATTTTGACAAAATTAACATAAATTATAGTGATATATAGATTGTATGAAATATTATGTAAAGTTTCATTAATAATTGATGGAAACGGTGTTAATAATATATATTCTAAATCTAATGGTTCAGGTTTGAAGATATAAACTTAAAAATTCAGTGTTTTATAAGCATTTCAAAAAATGAATGTATAACATTTTGACAAAATTAACATATAAAACGTGTTTTTTATTGTTTATGGAATATCTGGTTAAATGATTGAGCTTGTTCTAAGTAATGGTAATAATATTTCATTTTCTAAATCTAATGGTCAAAATTTAAAGATAATAACATTCAAATTCAGTGTTTTATAAGCATTTCAAAATATGAATGTATAACATTTTGACAAAATTAACATATAAAACATGTTTTTTAGTGTTAATGGAATATCTGGTTAAATGATTGAGCTTGTACTAAGTAATGGTTATATTAATTCATTTTCTAAATCTAATGGTTAAGATTTCAACACAATAACACTAAAATTCAGTGTTTTATAAGCATTTCAAAAAATGAATGTATAACATTTTGACAAAATTAACATATAAAACATTTTCTTTAGTGTTTATGGAATATCTGGTTAAATGATTGAGCTTGTTCTACGTAATGGTAATAATAATTCATTTTCTAAATCTAATGATCAAGATTTCAAGATAATAACATTAAAATTCAGTGTTTTATAAGCATTTCAAAAAATGAATGTATAACATTTTGTCAAAATTAACATATAAAACATGTTTTTTAGTATTTATGGAATATCTGGTTAAATGATTGAGCTTGTTCTACGTAATGGTAATAATAATTCATTTTCTAAATCTAATGGTCAAGATTTCAAGATAATAACATTAAAATTCAGTATTTTATAAGCATTTCAAAAAATGAATGTATAACATTTTGACAAAATTAACATAACTTATAGTGATATATAGATTGTATGAAATATTATGTAAAGTTTCATTAATAATTGATGGAAACGGTGTTAATAATATATATTCTAAATCTAATGGTTCAGGTTTGAAGATATAAACTTAAAAATTCAGTGTTTTATAAGCATTTCAAAAAATGAATGTATAACATTTTGACAAAATTAACATATAAAACATTTTCTTTAGTGTTTATGGAATATCTGGTTAAATGATTGAGCTTGTTCTAAATAATGGTAATAATAATTCATTTTCTAAATCTAATGATCAAGATTTCAAGATAATAACATTAAAATTCAGTGTTTTATAAGCATTTCAAAAAATGAATGTATAACATTTTGTCAAAATTAACATATAAAACATGTTTTTTAGTATTTATGGAATATCTGGTTAAATGATTGAGCTTGTTCTACGTAATGGTAATAATAATTCATTTTCTAAATCTAATGGTCAAGATTTCAAGATAATAACATTAAAATTCAGTATTTTATAAGCATTTCAAAAAATGAATGTATAACATTTTGTCAAAATTAACATATAAAACATGTTTTTTAGTGTTTATGGAATATCTGGTTAAATGATTGAGCTTGTTCTACGTAATGGTAATAATAATTCATTTTCTAAATCTAATGGTCAAGATTTCAAGATAATAACATTAAAATTCAGTATTTTATAAGCATTTCAAAAAATGAACATATAACATTTTGACAAAATTAACATAACTTATAGTGATATATAGATTGTATGAAATATTATGTAAAGTTTCATTAATAATTGATGGAAACGGTGTTAATAATATATATTCTAAATCTAATGGTTCAGGTTTGAAGATATAAACTTAAAAATTCAGTGTTTTATAAGCATTTCAAAAAATGAATGTATAACATTTTGACAAAATTAACATATAAAACATGTTTTTTATTGTTTATGGAATATCTGGTTAAATGATTGAGCTTGTTCTAAGAAATGGTAATAATATTTCATTTTCTAAATCTAATGGTCAAGATTTAAAGATAATAACATTAAAATTCAGTGTTTTATAAGCAATTTAAAAATATGAATTTTTTGGAATTTGTAAAATTTAACATAAATTATAGTCATATATAGTGTGTATGAAATATTATGTGATGTTTCATTAATAATTGATGGAAACGGTATTAATTATCAACTTTCTAAATCTAATGGTTCAGGTTTGAAGATATAAACTTAAAAATTCAGTGTTTTATAAGCATTTCAAAATATAAATGTATAACATTTTGTCAAAAATATCATATAAAACATGTTTTTTAGTGTTTATGGAATATCTGGTTAAATTATTGAGCTTGTACTAAGTAATGGTTATAATAATTCATTTTCTAAATCTAATGGTCAAGATTTCAAGATAATAACATTAAAATTCTGTGTTTTATAAGCATTTCAAAAAATGAATGTATAACATTTTGACAAAATTAACATATAAAACATGTTTTTTAGTGTTTATGGAATATCTGGTTAAATGATTGAGCTTGTTCTAAATAATGGTAATAATAATTCATTTTCTAAATCTAATGGTCAAGATTTCAAGATAATAACATTAAAATTCAGTGTTTTATAAGCATTTCTAAAAATGAATGTATAACATTTTGTCAAAATTAACATATAAAACATGTTTTTTAGTATTTATGGAATATCTGGTTAAATGATTGAGCTTGTTCTACGTAATGGTAATAATAATTCATTTTCTAAATCTAATGGTCAAGATTTCAAGATAATAACATTAAAATTCAGTATTTTATAAGCATTTCAAAAAATGAATGTATAACATTTTGACAAAATTAACATAAATTATAGTGATATATAGATTGTATGAAATATTATGTAAAGTTTCATTAATAATTGATGGAAACGGTGTTAATAATATATATTCTAAATCTAATGGTTCAGGTTTGAAGATATAAACTTAAAAATTCAGTGTTTTATAAGCATTTCAAAAAATGAATGTATAACATTTTGACAAAATTAACATATAAAACGTGTTTTTTATTGTTTATGGAATATCTGGTTAAATGATTGAGCTTGTTCTAAGTAATGGTAATAATATTTCATTTTCTAAATCTAATGGTCAAAATTTAAAGATAATAACATTCAAATTCAGTGTTTTATAAGCATTTCAAAATATGAATGTATAACATTTTGACAAAATTAACATATAAAACATGTTTTTTAGTGTTAATGGAATATCTGGTTAAATGATTGAGCTTGTACTAAGTAATGGTTATATTAATTCATTTTCTAAATCTAATGGTTAAGATTTCAACACAATAACACTAAAATTCAGTGTTTTATAAGCATTTCAAAAAATGAATGTATAACATTTTGACAAAATTAACATATAAAACATTTTCTTTAGTGTTTATGGAATATCTGGTTAAATGATTGAGCTTGTTCTACGTAATGGTAATAATAATTCATTTTCTAAATCTAATGATCAAGATTTCAAGATAATAACATTAAAATTCAGTGTTTTATAAGCATTTCAAAAAATGAATGTATAACATTTTGTCAAAATTAACATATAAAACATGTTTTTTAGTATTTATGGAATATCTGGTTAAATGATTGAGCTTGTTCTACGTAATGGTAATAATAATTCATTTTCTAAATCTAATGGTCAAGATTTCAAGATAATAACATTAAAATTCAGTATTTTATAAGCATTTCAAAAAATGAATGTATAACATTTTGACAAAATTAACATAACTTATAGTGATATATAGATTGTATGAAATATTATGTAAAGTTTCATTAATAATTGATGGAAACGGTGTTAATAATATATATTCTAAATCTAATGGTTCAGGTTTGAAGATATAAACTTAAAAATTCAGTGTTTTATAAGCATTTCAAAAAATGAATGTATAACATTTTGACAAAATTAACATATAAAACATGTTTTTTATTGTTTATGGAATATCTGGTTAAATGATTGAGCTTGTTCTAAGTAATGGTAATAATATTTCATTTTCTAAATCTAATGGTCAAAATTTAAAGATAATAACATTCAAATTCAGTGTTTTATAAGCATTTCAAAATATGAATGTATAACATTTCGACAAAATTAACATATAAAACATTTTCTTTAGTGTTTATGGAATATCTGGTTAAATGATTGAGCTTGTTCTAAGTAATGGTAATAATAATTCATTTTCTAAATCTAATGGTTCAGGTTTGAAGATATAAACTTAAAAATTCAGTGTTTTATAAGCATTTCAAAAAATAAATGTATAACATTTTGTCAAAAATATCATATAAAACATGTTTTTTAGTGTTTATGGAATATCTGGTTAAATGATTAAGCTTGTTCTAAATAATGGTAATAATAATTCATTTTCTAAATCTAATGGTCAAGATTTCAAGATAATAACATTAAAATTCAGTGTTTTATAAGCATTTCAAAAAATGAATGTATAACATTTTGTCAAAATTAACATATAAAACATGTTTTTTAGTGTTTATGGAATATCTGGTTAAATGATTGAGCTTGTTCTACGTAATGGTAATAATAATTCATTTTCTAAATCTAATGGTCAAGATTTCAAGATAATAACATTAAAATTCAGTATTTTATAAGCATTTCAAAAAATGAATGTATAACATTTTGACAAAATTAACATAAATTATAGTGATATATAGATTTTATGAAATATTATGTAAAGTTTCATTAATAATTGATGGAAACGGTGTTAATAATATATTTTCTAATTCTAATGGTTCAGGTTTGAAGATATAAACTTAAAAATTCAGTGTTTTATAAGCATTTCAAAAAATAAATGTATAACATTTTGTCAAAAATATCATATAAAACATGTTTTTTAGTGTTAATGGAATATCTGGTTAAATGATTGAGCTTGTACTAAGTAATGGTTATATTAATTCATTTTCTAAATCTAATGGTTAAGATTTCAACACAATAACACTAAAATTCAGTGTTTTATAAGCATTTCAAAAAATGAATGTATAACATTTTGACAAAATTAATATATAAAACATTTTCTTTAGTGTTTATGGAATATCTGGTTAAATGATTGAGCTTGTTCTAAATAATGGTAATAATAATTCATTTTCTAAATCTAATGATCAAGATTTCAAGATAATAACATTAAAATTCAGTGTTTTATAAGCATTTCAAAAAATGAATGTATAACATTTTGTCAAAATTAACATATAAAACATGTTTTTTAGTATTTATGGAATATCTGGTTAAATGATTGAGCTTGTTCTACGTAATGGTAATAATAATTCATTTTCTAAATCTAATGGTCAAGATTTCAAGATAATAACATTAAAATTCAGTATTTTATAAGCATTTCAAAAAATGAATGTATAACATTTTGACAAAATTAACATAACTTATAGTGATATATAGATTGTATGAAATATTATGTAAAGTTTCATTAATAATTGATGGAAACGGTGTTAATAATATATATTCTAAATCTAATGGTTCAGGTTTGAAGATATAAACTTAAAAATTCAGTGTTTTATAAGCATTTCAAAAAATGAATGTATAACATTTTGACAAAATTAACATATAAAACATGTTTTTTATTGTTTATGGAATATCTGGTTAAATGATTGAGCTTGTTCTAAGTAATGGTAATAATATTTCATTTTCTAAATCTAATGGTCAAAATTTAAAGATAATAACATTCAAATTCAGTGTTTTATAAGCATTTCAAAATATGAATGTATAACATTTCGACAAAATTAACATATAAAACATTTTCTTTAGTGTTTATGGAATATCTGGTTAAATGATTGAGCTTGTTCTAAGTAATGGTAATAATAATTCATTTTCTAAATCTAATGGTAAAGATTTCAAGATAATAACATTAAAATTCAGTGTTTTGTAAGCATTTCAAAAAATAAATGTATAACATTTTGTCAAAAATATCATATAAAACATGATTTTTAGTGTTTATGGAATATCTGGTTAAATGATTGAGCTTGTTCTAAATAATGGTAATAATAATTCATTTTCTAAATCTAATGGTCAAGATTTCAAGATAATAACATTAAAATTCAGTGTTTTATAAGCATTTCAAAAAATGAATGTATAACATTTTGTCAAAATTAACATATAAAACATGTTTTTTAGTGTTTATGGAATATCTGGTTAAATGATTGAGCTTGTTCTACGTAATGGTAATAATAATTCATTTTCTAAATCTAATGGTCAAGATTTCAAGATAATAACATTAAAATTCAGTATTTTATAAGCATTTCAAAAAATGAATGTATAACATTTTGACAAAATTAACATAAATTATAGTGATATATAGATTGTATGAAATATTATGTAAAGTTTCATTAATAATTGATGGAAACGGTGTTAATAATATATTTTCTAAATCTAATGGTTCAGGTTTGAAGATATAAACTTAAAAATTCAGTGTTTTATAAGCATTTCAAAAAATGAATGTATAACATTTTGACAAAATTAACATATAAAACATGTTTTTTAGTGTTTATGGAATATCTGGTTAAATGATTGAGCTTGTTCTAAGAAATGGTAATAATATTTCATTTTCTAAATCTAATGGTCAAGATTTAAAGATAATAACATTAAAATTCAGTGTTTTATAAGCAATTTAAAAATATGAATTTTTTGGAATTTGTAAAATTTAACATAAATTATAGTCATATATAGTGTGTATGAAATATTATGTGATGTTTCATTAATAATTGATGGAAACGGTATTAATTATCAACTTTCTAAATCTAATGGTTCAGGTTTGAAGATATAAACTTAAAAATTCAGTGTTTTATAAGCATTTCAAAATATAAATGTATAACATTTTGTCAAAAATATCATATAAAACATGTTTTTTAGTGTTTATGGAATATCTGGTTAAATTATTGAGCTTGTACTAAGTAATGGTTATAATAATTCATTTTCTAAATCTAATGGTCAAGATTTCAAGATAATAACATTAAAATTCAGTGTTTTATAAGCATTTCAAAAAATGAATGTATAACATTTTGACAAAATTAACATATAAAACATGTTTTTTAGTGTTTATGGAATATCTGGTTAAATGATTGAGCTTGTTCTAAATAATGGTAATAATAATTCATTTTCTAAATCTAATGGTCAAGATTTCAAGATAATAACATTAAAATTCAGTGTTTTATAAGCATTTCAAAAAATGAATGTATAACATTTTGACAAAAGTAACATATAAAACATGTTTTTTAGTGTTTATGGAATATCTGGTTAAATGATTGAGCTTGTTCTACGTAATGGTAATAATAATTCATTTTCTAAATCTAATGGTCAAGATTTCAAGATAATAACATTAAAATTCAGTATTTTATAAGCATTTCAAAAAATGAATGTATAACATTTTGACAAAATTAACATAAATTATAGTGATATATAGATTTTATGAAATATTATGTAAAGTTTCATTAATAATTGATGGAAACGGTGTTAATAATATATTTTCTAATTCTAATGGTTCAGGTTTGAAGATATAAACTTAAAAATTCAGTGTTTTATAAGCATTTCAAAAAATAAATGTATAACATTTTGTCAAAAATATCATATAAAACATGTTTTTTAGTGTTTATGGAATATCTGGTTAATTGATTGAGCTTGTACTAAGTAATGGTTATAATAATTCATTTTCTAAATCTAATGGTCAAGATTTCAAGACAATAACACTAAAATTCAGTGTTTTATAAGCATTTCAAAAAATGAATGTATAACATTTTGACAAAATTAACATAAATTATAGTGATATATAGATTGTATGAAATATTATGTAAAGTTTCATTAATAATTGATGGAAACGGTGTTAATAATATATTTTCTAAATCTAATGGTTCAGGTTTGAAGGTATAAACTTAAAAATTCAGTGTTTTATAAGCAATTTAAAAATATGAATTTTTTGGAATTTGTAAAAATTAACATAAATTATAGTGATATATAGATTGTATGAAATATTATGTGAAGATTCATTAATAATTGATGGAAACGGTATTAATTATCAATTTTCTAAATCTAATGGTTCAGGTTTGAAGATATAAACTTAAAAATTCAGTGTTTTATAAGCATTTCAAAAAATAAATGTATAACATTTTGTCAAAAATATCATATAAAACATGTTTTTTAGTGTTTATGGAATATCTGGTTAAATGATTGAGCTTGTTCTAAATAATGGTAATAATAATTCATTTTCTAAATCTAATGGTCAAGATTTCAAGATAATAACATTAAACTTCAGTATTTTATAAGCATTTCAAAAAATGAATGTATAACATTTTGACAAAATTAACATAAATTATAGTGATATATAGATTGTATGAAATATTATGTAAAGTTTCATTAATAATTGATCGAAACGGTGTTAATAATATATTTTCTAAATCTAATGGTCAAAATTTAAAGATAATAACATTCAAATTCAGTGTTTTATAAGCATTTCAAAATATAAATGTATAACATTTTGTCAAAAATATCATATAAAACATGTTTTTTGGTGTTTATGGAATATCTGTTTAATTGATTGAGCTTGTACTAAGTAATGGTTATAATAATTCATTTTCTAAATCTAATGGTCAAGATTTCAAGACAATAACACTAAAATTCAGTGTTATATAAGCATTTCAAAAAATGAATGTATAACATTTTGACAAAAGTAACATATAAAACATTTTCTTTAGTGTTTATGGAATATCTGGTTAAATGATTGAGCTTGTTCTAAGTAATGGTAATAATAATTCATTTTCTAAATCTAATGGTCAAGATTTCAAGATAATAACATTAAAATTCAGTGTTTTATAAGCATTTCAAAAAATGAATGTATAACATTTTGTCAAAATTAACATATAAAACATGTTTTTTAGTGTTTATGGAATATCTGGTTAAATGATTGAGCTTGTTCTACGTAATGGTAATAATAATTCATATTCTAAATCTAATGGTCAAGATTTCAAGATAATAACATTTAAATTCAGTGTTTTATAAGCAATTCAAAAAATGAATGTGGAACATTATGTCATTATTAACATATAAAACATGTTTTTTTAGTGTTTATGGAATATCTGGGTAAATGATTGAGCTTGTTCTATGTAATGTAAATAATAATTCATATTCTCAATCTAATGGTCAAGGTTTCAAGATAATAACATTAAAATTCAGTGTATTATAAGCATTTCAAAAAATCAATGTATAACATTTTGACAAAATTAACATAAATTATAGTGATATATAGATTGTATGAAATATTATGTAAAGTTTCATTAATAATTGATGGAAACGGTGTTAATAATATATTTTCTAAATCTAATGGTTCAGGTTTGAAGGTATAAACTTAAAAATTCAGTGTTTTATAAGCAATTTAAAAATATGAATTTTTTGGAATTTGTAAAAATTAACATAAATTATAGTGATATATAGATTGTATGAAATATTATGTGAAGATTCATTAATAATTGATGGAAACGGTATTAATTATCAATTTTCTAAATCTAATGGTTCAGGTTTGAAGATATAAACTTAAAAATTCAGTGTTTTATAAGCATTTCAAAAAATAAATGTATAACATTTTGTCAAAAATATCATATAAAACATGTTTTTTAGTGTTTATGGAATATCTGGTTAAATGATTGAGCTTGTTCTAAATAATGGTAATAATAATTCATTTTCTAAATCTAATGGTCAAGATTTCAAGATAATAACATTAAACTTCAGTATTTTATAAGCATTTCAAAAAATGAATGTATAACATTTTGACAAAATTAACATAAATTATAGTGATATATAGATTGTATGAAATATTATGTAAAGTTTCATTAATAATTGATGGAAACGGTGTTAATAATTCATTTTCTAAATCTAATGGTCAAGATTTCAAGACAATAACACTAAAATTCAGTGTTTTATAAGCATTTCAAAAAATGAATGTATAACATTTTGACAAAAGTAACATATAAAACATTTTCTTTAGTGTTTATGGAATATCTGGTTAAATGATTGAGCTTGTTCTAAGTAATGGTAATAATAATTCATTTTCTAAATCTAATGGTCAAGATTTCAAGATAATAACATTAAAATTCAGTGTTTTATAAGCATTTCAAAAAATCAATGTATAACATTTTGACAAAATTAACATAAATTATAGTGATATATAGATTGTATGAAATATTATGTAAAGTTTCATTATTAATTGATGGAAACGGTGTTTATAATATATTTTCTAAATCTAATGGTTCAGGTTTGAAGATATAAACTTAAAAATTCAGTGTTTTATAAGCAATTTAAAAATATGAATTTTTTGGAATTTGTAAAAATTAACATAAATTATAGTGATATATAGATTGTATGAAATATTATGTGAAGATTCATTAATAATTGATGG
Organism: Rhopalosiphum nymphaeae; assembly: GCA_036289425.1. Lineage (NCBI taxonomy): Eukaryota > Metazoa > Arthropoda > Insecta > Hemiptera > Aphididae > Rhopalosiphum > Rhopalosiphum nymphaeae. The sequence continues at coordinate 6,451,808 of JAZAQC010000007.1, read as the reverse complement.
AAACGGTATTAATTATCAATTTTCTAAATCTAATGGTTCAGGTTTGAAGATATAAACTTAAAAATTCAGTGTTTTATAAGCATTTCAAAAAATAAATGTATAACATTTTGTCAAAAATATCATATAAAACATGTTTTTTAGTGTTTATGGAATATCTGGTTAAATGATTGAGCTTGTTCTAAATAATGGTAATAATAATTCATTTTCTAAATCTAATGGTCAAGATTTCAAGACAATAACACTAAAATTCAGTGTTTTATAAGCATTTCAAAAAATGAATGTATAACATTTTGACAAAATTAACATATAAAACATGTTTTTTAGTGTTTATGGAATATCTGGTTAATTGATTGAGCTTGTACTAAGTAATGGTTATAATAATTCATTTTCTAAATCTAATGGTCAAGATTTCAAGATAATAACATTAAAATTCAGTGTTTTATAAGCATTTCAAAAAATGAATGTATAACATTTTGTCAAAATTAACATATAAAACATGTTTTTTAGTGTTTATGGAATATCTGGTTAAATGATTGAGCTTGTTCTACGTAATGGTAATAATAATTCATATTCTAAATCTAATGGTCAAGATTTCAAGATAATAACATTTAAATTCAGTGTTTTATAAGCAATTCAAAAATTGAATGTGGAACATTATGTCATTATTAACATATAAAACATGTTTTTTTAGTGTTTATGGAATATCTGGGTAAATGATTGAGCTTGTTCTATGTAATGTAAATAATAATTCATATTCTCAATCTAATGGTCAAGGTTTCAAGACAATAACATTAAAATTTAGTGTTTTATAAGCAATTTAAAAATATGAATTTTTTGGAATTTGTAAAAATTAACATAAATTATAGTGATATATAGATTGTATGAAATATTATGTAATGTTTCATTAATAATTGATGGAAACGGTGTTAATAATATATTTTCTAAATCAATGGTCAAAATTTAAAGATAATAACATTCAAATTCAGTGTTTTATAAGCATTTCAAAATATAAATGTATAACATTTTGTCAAAAATATCATATAAAACATGTTTTTTAGTGTTTATGGAATATCTGGTTAATTGATTGAGCTTGTACTAAGTAATGGTTATAATAATTCATTTTCTAAATCTAATGGTCAAGATTTCAAGACAATAACACTAAAATTCAGTGTTTTATAAGCATTTCAAAAAATGAATGTATAACATTTTGACAAAAGTAACATATAAAACATTTTCTTTAGTGTTTATGGAATATCTGGTTAAATGATTGAGCTTGTTCTAAGTAATGGTAATAATAATTCATTTTCTAAATCTAATGGTCAAGATTTCAAGATAATAACATTAAAATTCAGTGTTTTATAAGCATTTCAAAAAATCAATGTATAACATTTTGACAAAATTAACATAAATTATAGTGATATATATATTGTATGAAATATTATGTAAAGTTTCATTAATAATTGATGGAAACGGTGTTAATAATATATTTTCTAAATCTAATGGTTCAGGTTTGAAGGTATAAACTTAAAAATTCAGTGTTTTATAAGCATTTCAAAAAATAAATGTATAACATTTTGTCAAAAATATCATATAAAACATGTTTTTTAGTGTTTATGGAATATCTGGTTAAATGATTGAGCTTGTTCTAAATAATGGTAATAATAATTCATTTTCTAAATCTAATGGTCAAGATTTCAAGATAATAACATTAAACTTCAGTATTTTATAAGCATTTCAAAAAATGAATGTATAACATTTTGACAAAATTAACATAAATTATAGTGATATATAGATTGTATGAAATATTATGTAAAGTTTCATTATTAATTGATGGAAACGGTGTTTATAATATATTTTCTAAATCTAATGGTTCAGGTTTGAAGATATAAACTTAAAAATTCAGTGTTTTATAAGCAATTTAAAAATATGAATTTTTTGGAATTTGTAAAAATTAACATAAATTATAGTGATATATAGATTGTATGAAATATTATGTGAAGATTCATTAATAATTGATGGAAACGGTATTAATTATCAATTTTCTAAATCTAATGGTTCAGGTTTGAAGATATAAACTTAAAAATTCAGTGTTTTATAAGCATTTCAAAAAATAAATGTATAACATTTTGTCAAAAATATCATATAAAACATGTTTTTTAGTGTTTATGGAATATCTGGTTAAATGATTGAGCTTGTTCTAAATAATGGTAATAATAATTCATTTTCTAAATCTAATGGTCAAGATTTCAAGACAATAACACTAAAATTCAGTGTTTTATAAGCATTTCAAAAAATGAATGTATAACATTTTGACAAAATTAACATATAAAACATGTTTTTTAGTGTTTATGGAATATCTGGTTAATTGATTGAGCTTGTACTAAGTAATGGTTATAATAATTCATTTTCTAAATCTAATGGTCAAGATTTCAAGATAATAACATTAAAATTCAGTGTTTTATAAGCATTTCAAAAAATGAATGTATAACATTTTGTCAAAATTAACATATAAAACATGTTTTTTAGTGTTTATGGAATATCTGGTTAAATGATTGAGCTTGTTCTACGTAATGGTAATAATAATTCATATTCTAAATCTAATGGTCAAGATTTCAAGATAATAACATTTAAATTCAGTGTTTTATAAGCAATTCAAAAATTGAATGTGGAACATTATGTCATTATTAACATATAAAACATGTTTTTTTAGTGTTTATGGAATATCTGGGTAAATGATTGAGCTTGTTCTATGTAATGTAAATAATAATTCATATTCTCAATCTAATGGTCAAGGTTTCAAGACAATAACATTAAAATTTAGTGTTTTATAAGCAATTTAAAAATATGAATTTTTTGGAATTTGTAAAAATTAACATAAATTATAGTGATATATAGATTGTATGAAATATTATGTAATGTTTCATTAATAATTGATGGAAACGGTGTTAATAATATATTTTCTAAATCAATGGTCAAAATTTAAAGATAATAACATTCAAATTCAGTGTTTTATAAGCATTTCAAAATATAAATGTATAACATTTTGTCAAAAATATCATATAAAACATGTTTTTTAGTGTTTATGGAATATCTGGTTAATTGATTGAGCTTGTACTAAGTAATGGTTATAATAATTCATTTTCTAAATCTAATGGTCAAGATTTCAAGACAATAACACTAAAATTCAGTGTTTTATAAGCATTTCAAAAAATGAATGTATAACATTTTGACAAAAGTAACATATAAAACATTTTCTTTAGTGTTTATGGAATATCTGGTTAAATGATTGAGCTTGTTCTAAGTAATGGTAATAATAATTCATTTTCTAAATCTAATGGTCAAGATTTCAAGATAATAACATTAAAATTCAGTGTTTTATAAGCATTTCAAAAAATCAATGTATAACATTTTGACAAAATTAACATAAATTATAGTGATATATATATTGTATGAAATATTATGTAAAGTTTCATTAATAATTGATGGAAACGGTGTTAATAATATATTTTCTAAATCTAATGGTTCAGGTTTGAAGGTATAAACTTAAAAATTCAGTGTTTTATAAGCATTTCAAAAAATAAATGTATAACATTTTGTCAAAAATATCATATAAAACATGTTTTTTAGTGTTTATGGAATATCTGGTTAAATGATTGAGCTTGTTCTAAATAATGGTAATAATAATTCATTTTCTAAATCTAATGGTCAAGATTTCAAGATAATAACATTAAACTTCAGTATTTTATAAGCATTTCAAAAAATGAATGTATAACATTTTGACAAAATTAACATAAATTATAGTGATATATAGATTGTATGAAATATTATGTAAAGTTTCATTAATAATTGATCGAAACGGTGTTAATAATATATTTTCTAAATCTAATGGTCAAAATTTAAAGATAATAACATTCAAATTCAGTGTTTTATAAGCATTTCAAAATATAAATGTATAACATTTTGTCAAAAATATCATATAAAACATGTTTTTTGGTGTTTATGGAATATCTGTTTAATTGATTGAGCTTGTACTAAGTAATGGTTATAATAATTCATTTTCTAAATCTAATGGTCAAGATTTCAAGACAATAACACTAAAATTCAGTGTTTTATAAGCATTTCAAAAAATGAATGTATAACATTTAGACAAAATTAACATATAAAACATGTTTTTTAGTGTTTATGGAATATCTGGTTAAATGATTGAGCTTGTTCTAAATAATGGTAATAATAATTCATTTTCTAAATCTAATGGTCAAGATTTCAAGATAATAACATTAAAATTCAGTGTTTTATAAGCATTTCAAAAAATGAATGTATAACATTTTGTCATTATTAACATATAAAACATGTTTTTTTAGTGTTTATGGAATATCTGGGTAAATGATTGAGCTTGTTCTAAATAATGGTAATAATAATTCATTTTCTAAATCTAATGGTCAAGATTTCAAGATAATAACATTAAAATTCAGTGTTTTATAAGCATTTCAAAAAATGAATGTATAACATTTTGTCATTATTAACATATAAAACATGTTTTTTTAGTGTTTATGGAATATCTGGGTAAATGATTGAGCTTGTTTTATGTAATGTAAATAATAATTCATATTCTCAATCTAATGGTCAAGGTATCAAGACAATAACATTAAAATTTAGTGTTTTATAAGCAATTTAAAAATATGAATTTTTTGGAATTTGTAAAAATTAACATAAATTATAGTGATATATAGATTGTATGAAATATTATGTAATGTTTCATTAATAATTGATGGAAACGGTGTTAATAATATATTTTCTAAATCTAATGGTTCAGGTTTGAAGATATAAACTTAAATATTCAGTGTTTTACAAGCATTTCAAAAAATAAATGTATAACATTTTGTCAAAATTAACATACTAAACATGTTTTTTATTGTTTATGGAATATCTGGTTTAATGATTGAGCTTGTTCTAAGTAATGGTAATAATATTTCATTTTCTAAATCTAATGGTCAAGATTTCAAGATAATAACATTAAAATTCAGTGTTTTAGAAGTGATTTAAAAATATGAATTTTTTTGAATATGTAAAAATTAACAAAAAATATTAGTCCATTAAAGTGTTTATGAAATATTGGGAAACAAGTTATTTATTAATGTTAGAATTGATATTAATAATTGTTTTCTATATCTATTGGTCAAGGTTTGAATTATTTTACTGAAGATTTCAGTATTTTATAAGAATTTAAAAAAATTAATTTATAATAACTTATCAAAATTAACATATAAAACATGTTTTATAATGTTTATGATATATTATTTTTAATGTTTAATTTTCTGATTTTAATGGTCAAAGTTTCAAGAGATTAGTTTAATATTTGAGTAGTTTAGAAGCACTTATAAATATGAATTTCTTAATATTTATCACAATTGTCATTTAAAAGATTGTATTATAGTATTCTTTAATTCAGATATTATACTTAGATATATACTAAATTTATATGGAATAGATCGTGAGAATTTAATTCTTTAGTTGTCTCCAAAAAATTGCAATTATGAGAAATAAAGTTATTTATTTAGAATTTATCCATTCCGGATTCTGATAAGCTAATTTTGGTTAAATTATTGGTGTTCATTTTTAATGTAAATGTCTGAGGAGATTGTTGATGAAGAATATGATTTTTTATTTACCGGTATCGTTAATGAAACTACAAATTTTACGAAATAAATCGTATACTGTTTGTTGCACGATATAACGTTATAGTTGTTTCCTAGTTGGTGTGTATATATACATAAGTCATCGCAAAGCGAGACTTACATGAATACATACATGGAATTTTTAAGAAAAGCGCAAATATGTGACCACTTATAACCCATATATGATGTGCACGCGGTTCTTTAAATGCAAATTACAGATCAAGGACAACTTAAACTTAAATATCAATGTGTGGTCTGGTTCAAATGGGATTATTTTATAGGCCGATTTATGATCTAGCTATTGGAAAAACCAATTAAGTAAACAATTTCGAAAATTACAAAAATTTCCAATTATAATTAAATAAAAAAAATGATTGTTATTTTATCATATAATCTGCAAGTGAGTGGATTTAGTTTATATGGTGTATACGAAATGACAACCTATGACTTGTAGACAGTTATTGAATAGTAAATATATTTAAGCACAAAGGTTGATATTTAGCGAAATCTGAATGAGAAAAATAAAATAATAAGCTCATATCAGAGCAATAGAATGATATTCGCGGTAGGTATACGTAAAAACGTTTAATAAGAAATGCGAAACGGTTACATTAATGAACTTGAAACATAGAAACTAAACACACACACACATTGACATGTACAAAAAGATAACTTAAAATTAACTTATTATTAGCTACTGATTAAATCTCAACACGACGACGAGAACACTTTGTATGTTGTTGATATTTGACAATTCCCATATACAATTCTGAGGCGTAGATGACAACAGTCGTTATAATGACAGGATACACACCAACCATCACCGGTCCCATTATAGAAAGCATATCCAATATAGTAGGTAAATAATGTATCATTGCTGGATCATTCCTGAAAAAAAAAACGCAGACAACAGTTGTTCTTTCGACATTGATTTTTTTCTAATGCGATCGGTATTCTTAATGGACATTTAACTTACTCTGATGAATAATATTATTTGATTTTCGTAACCATAAATGATTGGCCTCCTACCCGATACGAGTACCAAACTATCAACCATCAACATATTCCATGCATGTCATATTCATTTTTCACAAAAATCCTGATAGGTTCACCATCTATAAAATCTCACACAGTGGTGTATTTACGGAGGGGTGATACGTGGGATAGATCCACCTCCATTGACCTTTTTTTGGAATAGGAAGTTGTATTATTTTCTGTATTTCTCAATATGATATTACTTTTAAGTATGTCTGTTTTTTAAATGTTCTAATCGTGCTAATTGTACCGCTCTGATATATTAATCTTCGGCCATATATGCGACTATCGGTCAAGAAATACATATACCTATGTTGTAGTATATGCTGCATTGTAATTTTTATTTCTGCTAATTATTTTTCATGGAAAATTGTTTATAATAAACCCGATAAGCAGTTGGTAAATAAAACGAAATGACTATCAAGACCATGGATTTACTTAAAAAAAAATTTGTTACTAGTACGTATAGGACCTAGTGTATGATATCGTGATTCGTGAATACTGTGAATAGTACATATTCTGGTACGGTCGTCATTCCGAGTACTGACTTTCACACTTTATTTTATTATTTTATTACAAATAAAAGAGTTTGAAGAACATTAAGTATTACATAAGCAATAGTTTGACAGAAGTAGTGATGGTAAACTGCTATTTTTGTTTAACATCTGCTAATGCTATTGCTATTTTAAAATAGCAGTAAAAAATACCAGCTATTGCTAGTTTGTAAAAACAGCTGATAACATAATGCTTATCATTAATTTTTAGTTATTAGCAACCAATGTTTATAGCAAGTAGCAATAACACTGTAGAAATCATTATTTTCGTTAGGGGCTCAAGGTCTTGATGGCGGACAGAATGATGTATAATTTATTCAACTGGCGTATGATACTATGGTTTGCAACGGTTCTAATTTAACATCAATATATGTATAATGTTTAAGCCATATTAGTGTGAACACTGTGAAGGTGAACCATTTGACATAAACATATTAATAATTGTAGACTGAAAAGTAATGTGCACTTTAATTAACAATCATATTTATGGGCTTTATTTCAAAAATATTTTTTCTAAATGATTAAAACGGACATAAGGATTTGTACTATTCAACATTTTATATAAGTTCCTTATATTACAATATTTAATAAAAAACAATTAATTAATTAAAAATTCTCATTGGGAGGTATATTTTTTATTTTATTTTCTATATAATTTAAAATGTTATGTTTTGTTTTTCATCAATAAATAAATTAATATGATTAATATCATACTTGAAAAAAAAACTGTCGTTAGTGTTTAAAGTGCTTTATTAGTAAAAAAAATGTATCTTAGTATAGTACCAAGTATCTTATGTTGAATTGAAAATGTATTTTGGATGTATGGTGTACAGATTAATATATAGTAAATAAAGCATTACTAAATAGACCAAAACATTTTTATTTTTAAAGTATAAAATATTATTATTATTATACATTATTACATTGCATATTGTTTAATCTTTTATGACATTATGGAGATATATGCCTATTTTTCTGATTGTGCATGTTCAGACAAGACTAATCAAAGCTACATTTAGTATGTTTCATAATTAAATGTATGAATGAAAAATATAAAACTAAACAATAAAATTCTATTTCTAGACTGGTATTAACATGTTGAAATATTATACTAACTCTTATGTCTATAAGATAATGCAAATATTAAAATGAAGCACATTCTTCTTCTACATATCATAGGGTTTAGTTGATATATTTGATTGTTTGTTTTTGATAGTGTTATTTTATTTATTTAACAATGAATCGTAAGACAAGTGATATTTGGTCTCATTTTACAATAATTGACAATACTAAATTTACAAAATGTAACATTTGTAAAAAAAAGTATTCATTTAAAACAAGTGTCACAAATTTAAAAACTCATTCAACTACTCATTGGATACAAATAAGTACAGCAAAACAGATATGTTTATACTGAGATTTTAAATTGAATAAATTAGGTATACTTGATAAATAGATCTTAAAAAATAATATTTTTCTGTAGACTAATAATGTTTATGAGGCCATAATAGATGATCCTGTTCCTGATCATACAACTATTCATCAATTACCCTCAACTTCAACCGATCAATATCCTACTCCTACAACACATATTCAAAATCCAATAGTTAACACTCCTAAAAAAAAAACAAACCAACATTTTAGAATATACTCCGAAAAAAATGACCATTAATAAAAAAAATAAAATTGACCAAGCTCTTTTAAAAATGATAGTAAAAGATTTTCAACCTTATAAAATAGTTGAAGACGAAGGCTTCAAAAGTTTTATTCAAGAATTAAATCCTTCATACCAAATTCCAAACCGCCATACATTATCTAAAATGCATATACCAGCTTTATATCAAAAATTGTTAAATGAAACTAAGGATTTAGTTAGATCTGAAGCTGTCAGTGGATGCATTACTATGGATTGTTGGACATCCAGGAATAATGCGAATTATATTGCAATTACGTTTCATTTCATTGACAACAATTTTACTTTAAAATCTGTTTATTGGGCTACCGTGAATTTTCTGGAAACCATACAAGTGTAAATTTAAGTAATCAAATTAATTTGAAATTAAAAGAATGGCATTTAAAAATAAAATTATTTTAGCAGTGTCAGACAATGCGAATAATATAAAAAGAGCTCTATCCACACTTAAGTTAAAACATTTTGGATGCTTTGCACACACTTTGAATTTGATAGTCCAAGGTACTTTAATATTAGAATCTGGTCTTCTAGAAAAAATTAAAACAATTGTGTCATTTTTCCGTAGAAGTACATCAGCAAATAATAAATTAAATACTTACCAAATAAATAATGGAGCAAAAGAAGAACCACAAATACTACTTCAGGATGTCAGTACTCGATGGAACTCAACGTTATATATGATTGAACGTTTTATTGAACTTGAAAATTCTATTCGTAGCACTCTAGGGCTTATAGATAATTCTCCTAAAGGACTAACAGTAGATGAGTGGAAAATTACAAAAGAGCTTGGTCTAGTGTTATGTCCTTTCGAAGAAGCAACCAAAGCTGTTAGTGGGGATAAATATATGACTGCATCTATTGTTATAGTACTATCACAAGGACTTAAAAATGTATGTGATGAACTACTTAAGCAAAACTATGATCCTAGAGTAAGAGATGTTCTAAAAAAATTACTGTCTGGTATGCAAGATAAAGATCATTGGGGTAACATTGAAAATAGTAAAACTCTAGTCCACTGTACATTTTTTGACCCACAATTCAAAAATGTCCTATTTACAGAAAGTCATCAACAACAAACAAAAAGTGATATTATAGAACTGACTACATCTATAATATCTAATACATTAGATAATGAGGAGCAACCAATAAGGATATCTACATTACCAGATGGTAATAAGAAGTTTTCTATATGGAGTTCAATTAATTCAAAAGTTGCCAAAATTCAACCTGTAGGGACTAACACATCAAAGGCTATCATTGAAGTCCAAAGATATTTAGAAGATGGACTACAGCTTCGAAATACTGATGGATTGAAATGGTGGAAGGATAATAAATATAACTATCCATTTTTGAGTCAGCTTGCCAAGAAAACACTTTGCTGTCTTGGAACATCAGTGCCCTGCAAATGCGTTTTCTCAAAGGCTGGATTATTGATCAGTGATTGTCGTTGTAGACTCAACAGCAAAAATGTAGAAATGCTTCTTTTTCTGAACCAAAATATATAAAAAAAAAATAGAAGAGATTATATATATATGTTTATACATATTTTATCCTTAAATGTTCAATTTTTAATTTTAAATATTAATTATAATTACATTTTAGCTTTTTTGAACCAAAATATGAACATAAAAAAAAATAGGAAAGATTGAAAATTTATACGTACATATTTTACACTAAAAATTTAAATATTCAATTTTTAATTTTAAATATTATTGATAATTACATTTTAGCTTTTATAAATATTAAACAATTTTTTGTAGTTACTTATATAATAATATTCATATGAATGTTTAGAGATTTGATGTGACACTTGTATAATAAGTATGTATATTTTAAAATTATTAATTATAATATTTGGTGTACTCACATTTTGAACATAGTAGTTTCATTTTTTATATCTTATTGCCTCATGTATCGGGCTATTATATTACATTTATAAAATATTCATAATATTCTTATTACGTATAGGCTAATATTACTGTAGAAGTGTAGAGTATATGAATCCATTATTCTATTTCTCGTCCACATTACATTACACTATTGCTATTGCTATTCACTTCACACTTTCACAGTGTTCACACTCAGTATTTTATTATGAACGCGTTATTATTGACTAATGACTATTGTGGTTTTTGTTTTTTTCTGATAATACTGTATTTGTCGTATTTGATATCTGATAACTGGATAAGCGTTGATAACAGAAAATTATTATTATTATTATTATTATTATTATCAATTATCATACATAACACCAAGCCTGCCGCCAGGATGGCTACTGCTATTTTCCATTATATTATGTGTTATAATATAGTAGCAGTGTAGCAGTTATAATACAGTGTATACAGTGTGGACTGTTGAAAAACATAAATTACGAAATTTAGCAATCACTGCCATTATTCACACTGAATAGCAGTTTGCGACTGCTATTGTAAAATAGCAGTGCTATTATAGCTGCTACTGCTATTTTTTACCATCACTAGTATAGGACTAGCGTATGATATCGTGATTCGTGAATACTGAGAATGGTAAATATTCTGGTACGGTCGTCATTCCGAGTACTGACTTTCACAGTTTATTTTATTATTTTATTACAAATAAAAGAGTTTGAAGAACATTAAGTATTACATAAGCAATAGTTTGACAGAAGTAAATATTTTATCAATTTTCCTGTTCAATATACCATGATTTTCAAAGACTCCAAAGGAATCTTGTCTGTTCCACACTGCTTCTGAATGAACGAGAGTATCTTCAATAAGAACCTCTATGATTAATGTGAATTTTTAATTTTTAGACCATGTACTCTTCAATTAATGGATTTTTATTAATTGGACCACAATTTTCAAGGATTCTAAAAAATTATTAACCGTTTCACACTGCTTCTCAAGGAGTATTGGCCTCTTCACTAAGAAATTATGGATAACTGGAATTATTAAGTTTTAGACTATGAATATCTAGTATAAATGTAAATTTTAAATATTTGGAAAATATTTAATTTTATTATATATTTTACCATTTTTTTCATAGATTCCAAAGGATTACTGGCCATTCGGCACTGATTATCAATGAATAATTTCCATTTTACCAAGAAACTACATGATTAATGGGAATTATTAATTTTTGGACTATGAATATGGAGAATAAATTGAATTCTCAAGTGTGTTTGGTCCATTATTATCAATGATTCCAAAGGATTATTGAGCATTCCGCCCTTATTATCAAGGATTATTATCCTCTACTTTATGATAATCCGTGATTAATGGGATTAAAGGTTTTAAGACTATTTTTCTGAAGAATAAGTGGAAAATTCAAGAATTTGTACAATGATTTTCAAGGATTTTAAAGGAATCTTGTCTGTTCCGCACTGCTTCTGAAAGATTGAGAGTAACTTCAATAAGAACCTTTATGATTTGTGTGAATTTTTAATTTTTAGACTATGTACTCTTCAGTTAATGGATTTTTATTAATTGGACCACAATTTTCAAGGATTCTAAAGGATTCTTGACCATTCCATACAACTTCCTAAGGAGTATTATTATTAGTATTATTATTATATATATATCTTTTATTTTGTGAGTTATATATGTTTGATGTACGGCGTCCGTTATATTATATTATAATTATATTGTACACTACGATTTGACACCGTGGGTGACCCTCCTCTCATCCATACCATTACGCGAGTCGTTGCCGCTAACGTAGTAGTAGTAGTGGAAAGGCGAACAACAGTAATATTATATTAAATTATATTATTATAAGCACCTAAAGCACCTATTTAGTAAAATACTAAATTCTTTGTTTCCATGTATGCATACATTTATAAATTTAATTAAATTAAATAAACCACACTGGTTATATTGATGAGATCTAATGATAAAACATTTTTATTTAATTTTTTGTGTTGTTCATTTATGAGGCTGGAATAATACTAAACTGTATTCAACCCTTCTAATAAACAGGATCCAAAAAACAACTATCCATATTATTAAGAGAACGTCATAACTGCATGGTTGTATGTGTTGTCTTTGCCTTTTTAAATGTACATTACAACAAATTTACGTTCAGCAGAACATATTCTGTGATGTTACCTTTAACATTAATTTAAATTAACCTATTATCAAATTTAAAGGTAAGAATAGTGTCTAGCAAATTACTATGATTTTGTTGAAATTATAATTTTAAAATAAGTAAAAACTATGTTAAATATTAAAACTTCAAAACGCAAATTTGTCATGTACAGTAATAAGACAGTGACAATAACTGTATGTATGGCGTCTTAGAATATTTGTGTGTGAATGTGTGTAAGCGATTCACAACACGCCTTTCCCACTTGTATGGGTCTAAGATTTGGTACATGGTTAATATTATACTCGAAAATGTGCTCTTGGAAGCCAATTTTTTTAAACTTTGTATTTTAAAAACGGGGTTGCTGTCAAAGGAATTTGTTGATTCACGAATAACGAATAACTTTTTTATTTGTACATAGTTGGCATAAATAAAATAGTTATTATTGATAACTGTTGATAATTTTAACCCAGCAGTATTTTAGTCAAAATCACACCATTTAATGAATAATTATTGTGTTAAAAATATGAGTTATTTATATTTAACGGTATTTCAGACAAGGTAAATACACTGCAATTATTATTTGACACAAGCAACGCCGTACAGAAATTATAGTTAAAATAATGCCTAGACAATATTATATTATTATTTCTAGTTTATATTATATTCAGATTGAATTAATTTGTATTGCTTCATCGATGAATTAAAAAAAAAATAGTAATTATCTTAAGAACAAATTTACGAAAAAATACTACAAAATATATAATTAGATAAATGGAATTTATGTAGACAATTTAATCGACTGCTATATTAACCAAATAGTTGATACTTAATGTACACGTATCATGATGGTATTTTAACCGATTATAACAAAAATTATAATACTCAAACATTGTTTTGTATTAAAATTATTAATTATAATGATTTTATTTTTAAATCGTATACTCAACGCCTATTATATAAAATTAACAAATTCAGTAAGACCCATAGTGCCGCCATAGGTTACTATGTATTACTTACTTATTAATTATTACTGTTTAACTCATAATATAATATGATAAATGAATTACCAAAAAACTAACATTGCTTTATTTAATATGAATATTCTGTGACATTTGTTCTGAATTTTATATTTGGTTAATAACCGTGTTATATTAATTTCTGCAGTTAAATATGTACGTAGTAAATAAGAAAGTACGTAAATTCTCAGTATTTACAGTGTTAAGCCTTGGATTTCATTGGAATATGCATGTATAATTACAAAAATAATTATAATATCTACTTAAACATAAAATATTATGTATTTGATCAAAATCAAAACCAAATATTCTAGAAAAGTTATTTCAGTTCATACATTTCATTAATATATTTATAAAATGTATTGGTAAAATTATAACGATAAATATCTAAATAAATTAGTTCATTGGTATCATATATTCTAATATTTTAACAGTCCTATATTATCCTTAATATCTCCACACTAAAAAAATATACTTTAATATGATATATCAAGTACATAAAAAGCATAAAATATTTTGATCACACCATTGTCACCATTAACATTAGAAAACGTTCAGAATGCCTTATTTCAAAAACTGTGTTATACTGTTGCAAATAATGAAGCCAATGAAAGTATCGTTGAACATTTATAAAAAACAGTGTAATTTTCGATTTAATGCAATGTAATCATTTTTTTTAATTGACAACAAAGATTAATAATATTATTTTGTATTTTAAATCGATAACCGTTTGTTAAAACTTATTATTATACATTTAATAGATACAATTACCTACGTATTTTCAATCAATCTGCTTGGGTGAAATTATATCGAACCTTCAAAACATTTTACATTTTTAAGCTATGATTAGTATAACAAAACAATAGGAATTTTCGATTTTTCTTAGTTTTTTTTTTTTTTTTTTGAAATAGCTATAAAAATATTTGGAACTCCAAAAACTCTTTAATCTTGAATACAAGGTTTATTATAAGTTGTGCATTTCGTAGTAAAATAAAATACAAAATTCGTTGGTCACAATTTTTGTTGATAACCATTTAAGGTTCAAATGTTTATGATAAATGTCAAAATCTCGAAAATTTGCTAGGAATCTTGAAGTTGAAAAATCATAACATTTTTGTGATTTATTCCTAAGTAAAAAAGGCCCAATACAAGGTTCTCCATAACGTTTTATTCAAATGACTGTAAAAAAAAATCTAGTGTCAATACAGAAAAAATTATGATCGTATTAAATTATATCTTTTACGAAATCGCGTAAAATAACAATACGTTACAACTTGCATAAGGGGATTCCAAACGGACAGTTTTTAAGCAGTTCAGTATAGACAATAATATATGTGCGTGCGTGCGTGCTGTACCGGTGTGTGCGTAGTAAATGATCATTAGTTTAGTGACACCGCCGACTGGATTGGGAAGCGGCGCGAGCGGAGGTTCTGAGAACATATTATATTATTTTGTAATACGGGTGATGATAATATCATAATTACATATCTGATGTATAATGTTCCTAATAAGGAATTTTTTTTTTTATTGATCTTTATATAAAACATCGGATTCTATGGTCATTAGTTAGTAAGGAATTGTTTATTCAACTATTAATTTATTAGTAAATAAAATAATATTATATTCATGAAATGATCAAATTGTAAGTATAAAATAAAGAAAAACTATTACTTATATATTTTAAAAACAAGTAAAACTCAACTTCACCATTTAAGGATAAATAATAGGTACTATAACGATATAATTTATTTTAAAAATAAATACATTTGATAAAATTATAATGTAAATATTATTATAGTTTATTAAAATATATCATTCTTTTTTATCAAGCATATTTAGAAACATAATAAAAAATACTGCCATTACATTTTAGCCTTTAGGTATGTTTAATTGATAATTAATTATTTCTGGTAACATGTGATTTAAGTAAAACTCAGACAACATTACTTCCATTTTGTTTTTCCAAAATGTATCATCACGTTCTATTTTATCAACACACATTCCTACAATAATACAAAAATAAATAATAATATAATAATATTATAACGGAAAAAAACTTTATTTTACCTTTTGGTGTCCAGACAATAAAGTAACAAAATGTTCTATTAGTTATATGAAGTTGCCCTTGTACTTGATAGTAATATATATGTGTTTTCTTTAAAATTAAATTATCCAATTGTACTTCCATAAACTTTAATTTTTTTTCGTTTAATGCATCTATAGATGTTAAGTCTTTTATATAAATGGGACATTTGATTTCTATAATTGAATCGTCTCCAATAAGTCCATCCGGGGAAGCTGCCAAGTACGGGAGATTTAAGTCAACAAACAGTCCTCCTAGTTTTACATTACATGCATATAGTTTTTCAAATTCTTGCCTGGCTATAGGTTCAAATTGTATTCCATATCTAAATTCAAATTATTACATTAATATAAGTGAAATATTATCTATATTTAAAGAAAAACAAAATTAAAATGTACCGGGTTGCTGAGGTACCGTGAAAAAAATCTGATTGATATATGATTGAATTCACGCTTTTTTCCCTTGAAGTCGTTTTTCACAATTTACAAATTCTACCAAAATTTGAAGCAGTTAATCTTTTATATCTTTCCTTTTTCCACTTTTCACAATTTGATTGTTCAATTGTTCGACTTTGTAATTCGTTTATCTCACACATGCTTAATTTTAAACTGGCTAAAAATTCCAATTTTTTTTCTTCGAACTCTTCATGGGACATGGGTAATGGATGACAATCTAACTCTTCATCCACCATAATCGACATCAGGTCCATAAGTAATTTTTTTTTTATTTTCGGTCTTTAATAAATTAACAAAATTAATTTAATCGAAAATCATATTTAAAAGAAAATTTTTAGGCAAAAAAATATTATTATAAACATATATATTACTTAGTTTGAGCTAATGCGTTGTTTGCAATTCGCAATTTCGACTTTGTTTGTTTAGAAATATATTGTTTCGTATATTTACCAGGACTAAAGTTAGTTACTTTTTTGTGAAACTTTCTCAAGTGCTGAGGTCCATAATTATATGCTAATACTGCATTATGACAACGAACATTATATGAACCTAAATAATTATTTAGAACAAAATCGTATGGTAAAACAATAATTTTAAATTTAATTATATAGGCACTAAATTAAAATTAAATATTAAACACCTTTAAAGGAAAAGTTGATCCGTTTACCCCCTACATATTTTGCAACAATACTATTGTAACCTTCGAAATAGTTATTATTTACGTGGTGTATCAAACTGTTCGCATGATATGCTACTAAATTAACAGCTGCTATCAAATCATTCCACATGCCACAATTTTGTAATTCAGGGACTAAGTTAATTTCGTTGGATTTACTACCCGTACAAAAATATCTAAATAAATATTGTAGTTGAAATATAAATTTTGTAACAAAAAAATATCCATTAATTAATAAACCTGTCGCATTTGTCATGAGATCCAAATACATGAAAAGGTCCATTCAATATATCAACTTTCAACCGTTTGACTTTTTCATCGTGTGGTATATCCATTTGTTTTCTAAACATTATAGCTTTTGAAACAGCAAAACTATGTAAAATAATATATGATACAGTATTAAAAAATTTATATATTAAAATATTATTTACCTACCGTAATCTCAACAAATTTTCTTTTAGTTTTGTTCTTACAAAGCCTGATATAGTATTCCCTGATGTACTTTTCCTTTTAGTAGAATAATCCCTAAGACGAGTCGAGTAATTTCGCAAATTATGATTTGTACATTCAATTTTTTCTACTAAAAGGTCAGATCCGTATGGTTTTATCATTCTCAATTTTTTTATTACGCTGCTGTCATCGTCTCCTATCAAATTTCTATAAATTAAGTTGTGAGTCTTTATGCTCTGATTGAACTCATCTACAATAATATCTGACTCCATAGCTGTAGAAGTCCCTATCCAATTTTTGTAGCATAAATATGGAGTAGTTGATTTTTTTAATGCTTCTGCTTTTTGACACGTGGAACAATATTTGTTTCGGATTCCAATGAATAACACCTTTTTAGTTCTATAACCAACTATACATGCCTACATTTAAAATAATTCAATAAATTAATTCACTAAACATTTTCTTACATAGAAAATAAAATAAAATAAATTATATAATATTATTATATATTGTGGATATTCGCTCGGAAAATAACAATTATTTCAATATTTTGTTTTAGTTCAATACAAGTATACAAATATAGATCGATATTATGTACTTACTACTCCAGATAAAGCATTATAGTTAGACTTATACGATCTTTTAGACCAAGCTCCATCAGCTACAACACTTATCATAGGAATCCCGTCTTTACTTATATCTCCGTGGTCGTATGCAAGTTGAGCGTCCTCTTTGGCGGCCTCTTCGGTTGCTTCCCAAGAAATAGCTTCAACTTGTTTTTCTACTTCTTCGTAAAGCTTTTGGTATGTAGGATTAGACATACAGGGCATATTTAATGTTGCAGAAAATTGTTCTAGGCCTGAAAACCCTTGACCAGTATTTATAGTAGAAGTTACCATAGCTAAATTTATTGGTAGAGAGTTTTTTGGGCATTCTGAGGATACAACGTCTTGTTTATTACATACTTTGCATTTAAAAACAAATTTACTGTAAAATCCTGATCGACATTCTTTTATAAGATATAAATTCGAAAAATTACAACCAAATGGTTCGTGTTTTATTTTAGAAATTGTTTCAAAAATATATTTTATGTCTACTATTCGTCTACCATCAATGATGTCAACCATGTGTTCTCTGTAAATAAAGGTAAATAAAAATCTCTCTTATTACATTTTTATTGTAAATTTAATGATAAATAAATTGAAGATTGTTTATTACTCAGAATTTAAAGATGGTGTATTAAAAACAACTGGTAAACCATAATTTATGTTAGTTGAAGTACAAGACGTGTCTTCCACCACGTTAGTATCTTCAATACTACCATTATTACCAACAGGTCTGTAATTTAGAAACGAAATTAAGTTTTTGGAATTATAATAAAATAGTATTTTAAAATCAAAAAGGTGGACAAGAGGGCACTGCTCTGTTGACAGTAGTTATCGAGCATGGCATTGTAATGAATGGATTAGATTTTAAGAGGACGCTATACACATATTTGTTGTCTCCGTCTTACAAGTGCATAATATAACAAAATTTACGCTCAGCAGATCACAATTAGCTGCTCCGTTAGTTTAAAAATTATAGTAAATTTACCTATTATAAAACTTGATGGTAAGAACATTATCTGTGTTTGCATGTGGGTTTTTTATGATAACTTAGTTTGTGAGTTATGAGCATTTTTAATTTACGCTTTTTTATATACTTGCTACAAAATTGAACTATCGTAAAAAACCCACGTACAAACATAGATAATGTTCAAGTTTCATAATAAGTCGATTCATTCTAGTTTTTAAACTAACGGAGCTAAACGTGATCTGCTGATCGTAAATTTGCTATGTTATGCACTTGTAAGACGGAGACAACAAATGGTCGTGTAGCGTTTTCTTAATTCAATGATAAATCGTTGTATTTACGAAAAATGATTCTGAGCGGAGACGGTGTGTCATCCTAGCAAACATGTATAAATGATCAAATAAAATTATTTTATAAAATTATTAAAAATAAATAATATCTCACGATTATAAGCCTATAAATAGCGTAAATTTCTAGTTAGGTAAGGTATAAAACTACTAAAAACTTTCAATTTTGTCCTCCCAAAAGTAGGTACTAACTGCATTTACTTTTCCATCAGAAATGATTCAGATATCGAAAAATGGAGCATTTTTACTACCCTAAATCCTAATGATAGAAAAAACACATCATTGTAAATACACTACATTCATCGCTTTACCCAGAATCTAAAACATATTAATTTTTCTAATATATAATTAAAAAATATACGGCTTAGATAAACAAAAACTAATAGCATCATTAAATCGCCTCTTATAGTAAATAAAATAAATTTACGAACAATTCAATAATAAACTGATGTTGCATGTCATTGTTTTGGTGTTCATCCGGATCCGGCAAAGTTGAAGAATTAGAGTTTTCCTACAAAATAGAATAACAATACTAGGATAAAAATATCTATTTAAAACCATGTAAATACGTTTTATTTTAACTTACCGTATTTTTTATACGATATACTTGCCATTTTCGTAATGATAATACATGCCCTTTGTGTTTTTTTCTTCGGGATAATTTAATTTTTTGCTTTTTAATTTTAAAAATATTGCTATTCATTTTTTAAAACCAATAACACTGTTTATAATCTTTGTTAGATAAAAAAAAAACAATAAACAATGTTATGGCTGAAATGCTGAATGCATACTATAGTTGTACACGCAGACATTATTTATTATTTTACAATAATAAAATTAGTATCAATGGTTATAATTTATATTCTAAACGTCCCAATATGACATTATTCGTAGAAATGGCTTTTGCCCATTATAGACTATCTGGTATATAGGTACCTGCAGATTCTTAGAACAAAGTTATTTAGTGAAGGAGTAGTAGAAAAACACTTACGCACGCGGTACGCACGGTACAAGTCACCGCTACGACGTCGTGCGCGTGAACAGTAAAGAATGTATGCTAATTTGTATGTACTTTTTGTCAATCCTACCGATAGACCTAATGATACGATAAAACTTCTGAAAACTGATTTTAATTCCTTAAAATGTCTACTTGAGATCGATTAAGCCACATTTCGAGATTTTAGATTTAAATAAGGAATAATCAACACTTAAAATTTTGTAATTTTTTAAATATTCAAACCAAATTTAAAAGAGTTGGCGATCGAAATTTTGAAAAGTGGACTGATCGATCTCAAGTAGACATATTGAAAAATTCAAATCAGTTTTCAGAAGTTATATCGCGTTAACAGTTCCATCGGTATGATTGACAAAATATTGGTATATTTTGGATGAAATAATAGACATTTGCAATCTCCATAATATGGCTAAGAATACAATATATCCTACTAATTATCCTAGACTGACAAATTATCTAATCATCTCCGTTCAGAATCTTTTTTTGTGTACAATAATACCTGTCATTGCATTCAAATTTAACACATCCATTATACTGATCTACTCTCCCTTACTGCTATACAGCAGAGCAATATCCACTAGCCCAAGCTTTTTATTATTTA
Organism: Rhopalosiphum nymphaeae; assembly: GCA_036289425.1. NCBI lineage: Eukaryota > Metazoa > Arthropoda > Insecta > Hemiptera > Aphididae > Rhopalosiphum > Rhopalosiphum nymphaeae. Next base: position 6,430,571 of record JAZAQC010000007.1, on the reverse strand, counting down.
TATATTTATGTTATGCGCGTTAAAAATAAAAATAATAGTATAAACAAATAACAATTAAATATTGGTCGAATTCCATAGGTTTAGATCGTTTTCTCGACGAAAACTACAAAAAACATACATTATATTTATTATTTTTTTTTATTTATTGATTAAGACAATAATACATACAATCCATGTGTAGATATCATGTCGTATGACTGAGTCGTATATTATGTACATATAAAATAAAAAATAAAAAAAATTATATGTGATTGTATTATATTATTTATGATCATAATATATAATATAACTACTTCACATATGACATAATATTTTATTCTTCATTGCCATTCCATTTTTTTGGTTTCTGATGCCTTCTTTCCGGTGCCAAACTCCACACACGTGTAATAACCAACGATCTCATAATAGGTTGGTTATTACGAATATTGTCACCGGAATTATTGGCGTCACGACGAGGCTGCGAGTTCTGATCCTGATTGGATGAAGATTGCCCATTCGTGGAATTCCACATTTTGAATCCAAATGTACCTACAAGTAATATTATGTTCATATTATATTAAATGTATTTATAAATATTATTTTAAGGCTCTGTGATATACAAAATATAAAATCTATAATCATATAATGCAATATTATTGTATACTATGATAGGATTATGATTTTTTCGGTAACTGAATAATATTACAAGTTCCAATACTTTAATAATTAATTATATTTGTAAACAATCATGAATAATCGTTCATATGCAATATGTATTACAATTCTAAAATATGTACTATGTATATTGTCTCCACCTATAGCCAGAGTTGGGCAAAATATTATCTAGATAATTTTTCGAATAAAAATTATTTGAATAAAACATTATTCGAATAATTCGAAAACAATATTATTCGGATAATTTTATTTATAATTTATTTATTATTTATTTTATTTATTTAATTACCAAAATACCAACCTACTAAGATAAAATTACTGAAAATCTTAAAATGTATAAAACATAGTGTTTATAACAATCATGTTAATCTACTAATACTCGTATACTGTTTGGCCAATGGCCATTGATGTTATGGATTTTACTTATTTAATGAAAAAAAAATAATATAATATTCTACTTTAGAATATGTGAAATTAGAACGGTTAAACAACTAGAAACCATGTAGAAATATATTTTCAAAAACATCAATACTTTTTTTAATAATGAGTAGTTTGTAATAGAATAATCACTGGATATAGTATAGTATAAAAATAAACATAAAACATCCTATAATATATATATGTATTTTATATAAGAATTTTGTTTGAAAATTATTCAAATAAATTTTTATTCGAATAAAATATTATCTAAATAAAATTTTATTTGAATGATGCCCAACTCTGCCTATAGCCATGGTAAAGGAATTGTTTTGTTATCATGCCTATAGGAGTGAATGTAAGTTTGTACACTAGACCTAGCAGGTAAAAAAAAATACATATGTTAGTTCCTACACGATAGAATAAGGTACATGTGTAAGTTCCTACATGGCAAAAAAAGTATGCATGTAAGTTTCTACACTGCGTATATTATTATATATATTTATTTTTTTAATTGTAAACTACAAAAATTGTACAATTTGTAAAGTAATTATTTACAATAAGCAAAAGTGATAAAAGAATTAGATATAAAAGACAAAAAAATATGGATAAAGTAACAAAATTACAAACAGTAACAGGCTAGATTAAGTTATTTACATCAATTCTGTCAGTGGGCTTAGAGCGAATATCAGTTGCATCATATTATACTGAATCTCAATCTAGCTTAACCATTGCTCTTATTGTAGAAAACATCTATGATAATTTTTAGTCTTCAGTTTGTTGCATATTTAAATTATTTCATAAATTTAATCATCTTCCGGAAGTATGTTATACAAAGTTGGTTAACTCCTGTTTAGATTGTACATACTTATTGTAAGCATATTATAAATATTTCTGGATAGTATGTAGTTAAATGAGTGAAAGAAAACAGCATAGAAACAGTACCATGTAACGATTATAATGTTTTTACAGCTGAACTATAAAATGTTTAGGATAACCATCAAAATCATGGAAACTACATAAAAGAAAAATTCTAATAATTAAAAAAAATACTTATTTTTTTGTAGCTATGAATAAAGTTAATTGTGCTCATTACAAATCAAATACTTCATTACAATCAGAAAATATTATGTCTAGTATTGAATTATAGTTAATGTTATTTTAATTTTCTAGAACTTGAATCTTTAAGTAATACCATTTTTTTATCATAAAAGACATACAAAGAAGTAAATATGATTTATCTGTTTTTTGAAATTTAGAGGATAAAATAAAGTTGTGTTTTAGAACATATTTAAAATTCTAATACTACTTTCAGTAGAATCCATAATTTTTCTAGACAAAAAAATAGTAATGAATTGTGCCTATTTAATAATTCTCTTACTTAATATTATTTGTGTTTTTGATATTTTAAAAATAGTAGACTGATACAACCAGGTTGCTTATAAAGTTATAACAATGGGTTTATATCATAAAGAGGAATTACATTACTTAAAAATATTCAAATAATGATCAATAATATAATACAATACCTCTAGGTAATAAGTATATTATATAAATAAAATAAATTTGATAATAAGGTAAAAGTAATTAAATCTACAAAAATTGATGTATACAATACATTTATGAGTTATGGTTAAAAAGGAGTAAATATCTTATTTGAATATTTTTGTGCAAAAAAATATTAAATTTATGAAAATTCCTTTTTTAAATTTATTCTCATTAGACTTATAGACCTAAGTCTCTTTTGCCATATTTCATAATATTTAATAAATATTAATTTTTAGATTTCTTATTACAATAATATTAGATATTATGTAGTTAAGTTATTTAATAATAGTAATACCTGACCATATAATGTTATACATATTGTTACTAATTATTAACATTGCTGTAATATCAAAATGAATAGTATTTTAATAGTAAATAATATGTTAAAATGTAAAAATATAACAACAATAATACTATTTGTTCCCACTAAAGAACATGTAATTTATTTGTGTTATATCTTTATGGGAAATTTTAAGGTGCATTAAAAAAAAAATATAAGTCTGATGAAGTGGCTGAACAATTTAGTTGGTTTAGGTGACAAAAAAATAATTTATTTCGCATACTACTAGAATAGCTGATTAGATAAAAAGTAATTTGTTCATATTGTTATGAATTTGGTTGATAAACAATTGAGATTTAAAACATATTTTTCTTAGTAATTTTAAATTTGCATTAAAAATTATATAAATAAATCAAAATTTAATGTTCTTAATTTAATTTTATGAATAACTATAATTATTGTTTACACAAACATTTGGTGTATCATTAATCATATTGATTAAAATCAATCATATACATAGCACCAAAATGTATACACTATATACAGACTCGTCATTTCAATTAATTAAGTTATAAATATTGTTTAAATTTAAGGTTCTGTTGAAATAAAGTACCTATAAAGATAAATCATAAAAATACATTGAAGTCATTGCTGGAACTTTGCTTACTATGCTGAATAACATAAAAATAAAATTGTAACACCAAATAGAATGCATTTCATAATTGATCGTATGATAAAAATAATGTTTAATTAATTAATTAATTTTTCAACTTTAATCATGTTATTATTATTTTATGTGAAATTACAATTTTTATTAATATTTTGTTTATTATGTATTATTTAATATTGAAATTGATCACTTTTTTATTCAATTTTTGAACTTGTATGTAAGACCAAGATGCAGTAATATAAGTATTGGTTTATATGTATTGTTAATAGTTAACATTAATTAATTTAGTTTATTGTTAGATATGTATACATAAAAAATATATAAATTCTTAAAATTATGGATTATAAAGATCTCTATATAATGATTATTAATTATTTTATTGTAAAATCCATCGAAATTTGAATTGAATAATTATATACTTCTGTGAGTTTGAGTAACCAATTAAACTTAAAATAAATCAATACTTGCAATAAGTGCGGAAGCAGACAAGACTTTATGAATATTCTGTTGTCTTTCCGATGGTAGAATAACGATTCTGTCGATCCTCCACAGCCGTGATATATGAAGTGGTAATTCAAACTGAAATTGTACAATAAATATTAACTGGATGTTTTAGTTGGTATATACTAACTACTTTTTGTATTATTATAAAAAATATTTTTATAATGAGAGATTGATTCACTGTATGAATTCCGAATCGTTTTTCGTTCAATACTATATTTACGTTTATATGCCTACCTTAGCGTTTTTTCCGTATACTTACTTATTTCAAACCAATTAATATGAATTTGAAAAAGATAAGTCTTCACTAGAGCACTGTTTAAAATGTTCTACTATAATAATCTGTATACTATTCGCTGTAGTACTAAATAAAATCGAACCGATGAAAATCTAATGCGCAATACGTATAATATATATATGACATCATGTTTACTGCGTACAAGATAAGAGACAAAGGGAAGACGCGTTGCTTCTCGAGTAAACATGTTTACGAAATCGAATCTGTTTCCAAAAAATTGATAGTATATAATTCGGTCCAAGGGAAGAACTGACCAAAATCATGTGGGTACGTATTGTTTGTATACATTTGTAACAGGTTGGGTTTTTTGTGACTGCGCACTGCTGCCATGCACCTACCCATTGTCCCGAAGGTAGTGGGTAGGTACGCTCCGATTTCTTCGGTTCGGCGTTACTACACAGCGCCCGTTTGCCACTACTCTCATTCACGGGATGACACACTGGACGATTCTGCAGTACAATACACCTTTATGCCTATCCTCATTCCACCCATTTTCGTTACATAGAAGATTGTTTTTAAACACTAAATTCGCGGAAATTTAACAACATTCCGCATGTATGTGCTGCGACGTAGTCCGTTGTTATGGTAGAAAAAAATATATATATTGACTTTAATTTTTACCAAATTTAATTGAAATAAAAATAATTTGGTAAAAATATTTCAACGTACCTGATAATACTAATAATTACAAATAAAACGTATAAAAAATGTGATAACCATATTATAATATAATATAATATAATATTATGATTGTTTTCAAAATATAAATAAAATTAATTTATAAGCTCATACGGAATAACATTTATAAGTATTTACTTATAATGTGTACACAAAAATACGATCGCAATATACTTTGTATATGGTCGAACAAGTAACTGACGAGTACAGATAAAATCGTCGCTTCCCAGTTGGGTCCTGAGTACTAGGGGCTAATCGCAGGCAGTGTACTAGTAGGGTATAGGTATTACTAACATTTTTTTTTCGATTTCATCATCGACCGTATCTCACCCGATTTCAGGATTGGTGACAATTTCGTTGTGTAATCTTGTGAAACAGTTCATAGGGGCGAATGTATGTTCCTATATGAGTCCTACAGCATAAATAAATACATGTGTTAGTTCCTACATGATAGAATAAAGTACATATGTAAGTTCCTACACAGTAAAAAACTAGTACATGTAAGTACCTATACAGTAAAAAAAGTACATATAAAAGTTCTTACATAGTAAAAAAAAGTTACGTATGTAAGTTCCTACACTGCGTATATTACTATGCATAATAATTCATAATTTCATAATTTAGTCTACACTATTATATTCTTTTAAATTATATTATTTTCATATCACCAGTTGGATAACTTATACAGCCAAGTCACGATAATTCGAAGTTGAAGGGAGTTAAAAAATTTGCTTCAAGGTATCTAACTCGAATTTATTTATAATTTATATTTCTCGGGGAATAAAAAAAAAATTGAATTGTCAAGTTTTTCGAGTTATTGCAACTCGATTGTAGTTATAATATTAGGTATATAAAATTTAGTATTTTTTTGTTTTTAGTATAAAATTTATGAAAATAAAATGAATTATGATATTTTTATATTTTTAATAACTTACAATATTATATATAATGTTTTACGTACGTACCTATCTTTTGCCGTGTAGGAACTAACATAAGCTACAACTCGTTTGCGCAAAATAAAACACAACTCGATTGCGCGCATATATTTTGGGTAACTGTAACGAAAATTCCTAGTTTTTACGCACACATTTTCCTTCTTACCTTAACAGACTACTTTTCACTTTGAATTTGCATAAATATAGTATATTAATGATTCGATGTATGTAATATGTGTGGATTTGGTGTATAAGATTGGCCATTATAATGCTTATGGAAATTTCTTACGCTATTCGTCGTCTTGGCCTCTCGGGATTACCGCATTTGGTTTACAAGCCTACAAGATTGGTGGAAAATTGTTGTTAGAATCAATATAATTTTCTAAAATATAATCTGAGAATATTAAACTAACAGTATCAGGTGCTAAGACGGAAAATTCAAAATTATATAATTTACACTATTGATTATAAAATTATATTACTATCGAATATTTGATAATTTGTACTGCAGTCTTTGACGATTTATACGTGTGTGTAAATGTGTCGTTGTGAGCAAGCGAGACGTCGATTTTCAGGAAAAAAATTTGAATGTGCGCAAATGTGTTACAGCGCAAATATACGTATCTTTTTTTTCGTCTAGGAACTTACACAAAATATATGTAGGAATTAATGTATGTAATTTTATACCTGTTGCTCTCGTGTAGGTTCTTACGATTCCCCGTTCACGGGTACCGCGTCCCTATAATAAACTATATCATTCGTTTTCCGCATGTACTAACATACCCTTTTACTTCTCTTCTCGTAACTTTCCTCGGACTTTAGATTTAATCGGTATTAGTCACTGAAGTGCCCAGTTCGGCATCGGAATCCGGTTGATGTGCAATAAGGTTTACTTATACAGATGAAAGGGCGCGTTCGTATAGCGTCCCATGGTCGTGCACGACAGTGGATCGAATTATACTCAAAACTCTTAAGTGGAGTTAGGAAGTTGTGACATTTGCATTTTTTTTTATAGCACTCCAAAACAGCTCATCAAATGCAAAATCCGATTTATACTTCACAGAGTTTAAATATACAATCTTTTTTTAGCATTTTCTTATAATAATAGTAAATAATTGCAGGTTTTGTACTTTTTTTGTCAGTTTTTAATTATTCGTTAATTAAATGCATATTCGACATTTTTAGAATATTTACGTACGTATTTATCAATTTAATGTAAAATTACTATAGATATATTTTATGTTTTCGTTTCTAGTGAAACGTTATCGCCTTATCGGTAAACATTTTTGAAAATTAAAATTTGTAGAAGAGTTGACCGAGTGGAGGAGTAGTAGTTACGTCGACTTTATGAGATATTTTGGAACAATATCTATTAACTTGTTTACTATATTCGAGTATTATCAAAAGCGGTTCCACTACCCAGTCACTACATACGTCATTTAAGTATTTATATTAATTTTAAATGTATATAATATACAGCTACCTATACAATTTAATAAAACCGCTTCTAATTTATTGTTTCACATAAATATTAAATTGTATTAGGTGTTCTAAGAATTAGTTTATAAGAATATACAAAAACTTGTTCATTAATAAGTTATTTTTCGTTTTAAAAATTATTTTCAGCTGAACTTTTACATTTTAAAGTCATTTTTTAGTAGCATTTTCATGGTTAAAATTCATTTTTTGTAGCATTATTTGTAACTTTTTAATACCTTTATTGTAGATTTTCAATGCATCATTTTCCTAGCCTACTCATAAGTCATAATTAGTTTTCGTGTAGTCGTCGTATGCAAGACACATTCGAGTGTGCTTGGCTCAATAATTATAATAATAAATGTAATTTAATTGTCAGAAACTATATTTGTTGTTTTTTTCGAAATTTTCATAGAAAAACACAAAATAAACTAATTTTAAATGTTGCATGTAAATATAATAATATGACGTCATAGATCTGTACAACGACCGACCATATTCTACGCGTGAAAATATTAAAACAAAAAAATATTAATATATGTTTTATAATTTTTAACTGTTATGTTTACAAAATAGTTTTAATAAGACGAGAGTGTTTTTTAAACATATTTTTAATTAAACTTCATAAAATATGATAATACTCTGTTATGACACTGACATGAAACAATTTAAAAATTAGTTGGGAAATAAATTTAAGTATAATAAACAACAATCCTATTTTTTTATTTTTAAGATTTTGTTTTTCAATGCTTATATGAACTCTTTAATTCGTTAAAATTGTTGCCTAATGGCTAATATACGCTTTATAATAGATAATATTATGTTTAACAATTTAAATTTAACAGTTCAAGTAGAAATAATATGATCATTTAAACGGTCTTAAAAATGTTCTCAGTGTAATTATTAAAAAACTATGATAAAGTATTAGTCGTCGGGTGGAGAAATATGAAAGCTAAAACGTTGTTATCAAAAATTTGAATTATCATTAAATAAAATAATATTTAGTCATTGTTTAAACAGTTTATTTATGATAAACATTTCAATTAAAATTGGACTTAGCTTTCTAGATAAACGAGCATCGTTACAATTTAACACGAATATCACTTTTCATATATCTAACCGACAAAATAAGTAATTTACTGCAGAATAAGATATTATATATTTTTTATTTTATACATTATATGAACTAAACATTGCCAGTAGCCACGAATTATACTCATATCTAGTTTTCATGGAGTCCTACCTCAACGATTTAAATTAAAAACAATTTTGACTTTTGTGTTTATACAAATGAATTTAAATAAAACGAAGGTATTTTGTAAACATATTTTCTATTAAATTTTATAAATCATAATAATATTCTATTGTAACAGTGACGTGAAACAACCTTAAAAATAGTTATAAAATTAATTTAAATAATGTAAACAACAATTCCATTTTTTTATTTTTAAGATTTTGTTTTTCAGTTCTTGTATGAACTCTTTAATTCGTTAAAATTGTTGCCTAATATACGCTTGATAATGTGTAATATTATGTTTAACAATTTAAATTTAACAGTTCAAGTAGAAATAATATAATTTTGAACATGTTTTCAATGTAATTATAAAAAAAACTATGATAGTATATTATTGGCCGGGTTAAGGGATATGGAAAGCTAAAGCGTTGTTATCAAAAATTCGAATAACTATTAAATAAATACTTAACCATATTGTTTAAACAGTACATTTATGAAAAACATTTCGATTATAATTGTATTTAGCTTTCTAGATAAACGATTTTCTTTGTACAATTAAACTCGAAAATTACTTTTTGCATTACTATTGACCGAAAATTTGACTTACACTACAGAATAAGATTTATATATTTTTATTTTATACATTTTTTGAATAAAACATTACACGACAATCGATAAAAAATTTTTTTTTTAAAAACGCTTATAAATAAATAATTAAAATTATAATAATATTATAAGAAGCGTGACGATATTAGCAATTTAGAGGATAAAATCTCACATTATTTGTTTTCATTCACTGGCTTCCACGGCCCATAACACATCGCACCAAAAGACAAAACGTATTAAATAAATACCATTTTTCTTTTTACGTTTTTTAAATTAATTCACTTATTTAAAAATGTTTAGAAAATAATGTTTTTGAGGTTTTAACGGATCAATTTGTTTAAATTTTGTACCAAAAATGTTATAAATATTTAAATTTACATAAAAATAATTTTATCAAATAAATGTAGTCTAGTTTATACAATATTGGCAAAAGATTGATACTTAGTAGTTAATAATAATAATTAGAAAATTAAGAAATAATAATTTCCGATTTGTACTACTAATTACGCCATGCCAAATTATGTACAGATTAAATGAACACTACAAAGATGGAATACAATATTAATACAATAATACGACAGATAAATGCCAATACCTCGTATCTCTATTTTTACAAATTGTCCAGAATAGTCTAGATAGTTAAAAAAACAAAACATTTAATATAGGTTCTATTTGATCAAATATAATTAGATATTATTACTTTATATGAATGGCTAATATCACTATTACACATAATTTTATTGTAGTTCAATAATGTTTATTTGGAGATATGAATTTTTGTTATAATTTTATTTTAAAATTCAAGGTTTTTTCACTCGTGATAAAATTTAATCATGTCATTAATAATCGAGTATATGCAGTACAAATAGCGACGATCATTATCGAATTTTTTGAACTTGTAATGTTTATCTCATTATAATATTATATCTAGCTTGTATTATACGTCTCATATTATATTCTGATTTTATTGATGTACATTTCTTCATCAAATAATTAAAAAAAAAAAAAAACAATTATTATAAGTAAACACTAACGAATAAATACTATACTAATGTAAATAGATAAATGTAATTTAATGTTAACAAATTTATCGCCTGATTTAAATCAAATAATTGACGCTTAATGTACGTGTAGCACGATGGTGTTTTAACCAATTATAACAACAATTAAAATTCTCGAACTAATTATTTTTGTTAAAAATTAAATTGTATGGTTTTATTTTTAAATAGGGTATTCAACGCTTATTATATATAATTAATAAGGCGTAAACGAGGAATGATGAGCATAACGCAAATCGACAGTTGTTGATTGATTATCATAAAATTGTTGTCAATAAATTCAACAAGATCCATAGTGCTATAATAGCTACTATATATATATTACTTACTTATTACTTTTTAACACATACACGGTGAATAAAATTCAATTTTGAGCTGATCCCGGACACACAGTGTAAAAATACCAGAATGACATCGAGTGCCGATTATTCCAGCAGAGCATGAGATAGGTAATTTGATATCCGATGAATTAGTCACGAATAATTGATCGCTGGTGATTTGATCGCGAGCGGAATTGGTCGCGAATACAATTGGTCGCCAGGATAATTAATCGCCGAACGAACATTTTTAGTTTTTTAATTATTTTATTACCCTAGGTATATTTCCGAATTTTGTGTTTATTATTTTAGAAGATTCTAAGAATATTATATCAATAATAAATACTTTATAACAATATAACGATACGAACTCAATAATGACAATTTAAAATTAAATTAAATAAAAATTACACATGATATTGTTAATAGTTAATAATTACACATAAATAAAATAAAATAATATAAATAATATTTTTTATCAAATTAACGGCTTTAACTGCTTCAATATTTCCATAATTTGGTACATGATTATGTGATATTTCTTTAAGTATTATTTGATCATTGTTAGAATAAATACGACGACCTTAACACTTAATTTTTTTATACTGGTCACATTTCCATATAGACTTTTGTTCAGTTCCAAATTTTTCAAAAATATACATATAACCGTTATAAATTAATTTATTTTTGCCTTTTTCACTCTTTACAAATTCCATTATTACACAATAAAAAACAGTTGACACACACAATATCGCACCAGCATTGATTAACAAACACAAGTAGGTATGTAATAAAAAATTGGTACGACCAACAGGATAGATGACGATAAGTCGATAACGACTGTATAAGCTTATCGAAGTTGTCACGCCAGTTCAATGATCTCGTGTGTACATCATTTAATGGTGCTTTTCATAGTATACCTATATATTATTATATCTGTTGACCGCATTGTAAATTGGATTACTGTCCGTTATTTAAAAATAAATCAATAAAAATACTTAAATATTCTAAAATAATAAACATAAAATTCGGAAATATACCTAAGGTAATAAAATAACTAAAAAACTAAAAATGTTCGTTCGGCGATCAATTATCCTGGCGACCAATTATATTCGCGACCAATTCGCCCGCGATCAATTCACCGGCGATCAATTGTTTGCGACCAATTCACCGCGATCCAGGTAATTTTATGTAGAAATCTGCGCATACGGAGACATGCTATTATTGTATTATGTATATATATTTATATATTTATTATTATATATTATTCACAGTTTCTCGAAAAACTGGACGCTCTAGCTGTAGCCATCGGTATAGTCCGTATACGAATCGGTACCAAACTGTATATTATTATTAACTATTATACATTTATACTATACGCGATCGTTTAATTAACTGTTACCAACGCAAATTATATTGTTATTAAATGTCACGTGTAATGTTTTAACGCATTCATCGTAATTTGTTTGCTTTTAGTTCATCTCTGAAATAGCTGCATGTTATATAGGTAATGCGGAAATTCAAAATTCTGAATTTATATCCGAAATAAGTCTTTATAAGATGTATATCCACAGTGGTTTGTTCACACAATTATTGCGGTACCGAGTTAACGATAATTATTAATTCATTATGCAATTAAAGGAGTAGAATAACTCAATAACTGGTCACCCAAAATGTTTTTGTTAAAAAAAAATTGTTCTTTTAAAAGAGGCTGTTAAATTAGAACAAAAAGGAGCAACAACTACTCTGCTATACGGGAGATACCGAATGACGAGTGAACCTCGTCTTCATGTATACGTCACTGCAATGTATGCATATTATATGTATACTATATGTTAAACTTGAATTCAAAACGTTGATATTTTGTAATTTCGTAATTCAAATTTAAGTATAATTCCCATATGCCAATTACACGATTACTTTATAACACATGTTTGTTAAAAACCTATAATAATGTTGGGTAGTGATGTTATAGATGATTTCGCTAAAATAATATTTTTTCTGTGTAAGGAGAATTACTTCTAATAAGTAATTACTATAAACTCGTACTGTTTCGAATTGTTTGGAGTATTGTAAATTAGAATGATAATAATAATAATAATTCTTATAGTTATAATATAATACAGGTATTCAGTAAACTAATTAATATATTATTATATTTCATTTTAACTCGTCAAAAATCATTTTCAATAGTTTCAACTATATGTATTTTACTGTAAATTATACGAGTAAAGTCGATTAAATATAATGTATTTTAATTTCTAATTGATACTTTTCTTAAAATACATAGAAAGTTACTTAGAAAGTATAAATAGATAACGTGGATTGATCTTATTGAACTATTATATTATAATATTAGAAAAGTAAAGTAATTTCATTACAATTTTATTTGAGTCACAAGTAAAGTAAGTTACTTTTTAAAAATAACTTGCCCATTACTGAAAATAGGTAGTTAAACTTATGATACTAATTATAGTATATAAGACTTATTAGTTATTCAAAATCAGAAATAACTACTTGATATATGATAACATTGAAACTATTCAAAATTGACACTCAAATGTCTGGTTTATTTTTTTACGCAACAACAAGACGTACTCAGATAGTTTATAAAGTTCCACCTAAAATACCTATTGTATTAATTGACTATGTCTGATTGTAGTCCTTAAGGTCTTCGTAGCAATTTTAAGCACATATAGCTGCCGGCAATCCAAGTTTTGGTACAGATTAATTCTATTTGAATAATACAACATTATGAATTATGATGAGTACCAATTTTAATACCGAATTAAGGAACAGAAAACAAAAAAAATAAAATAAAATAATTGTAGAAACAAATTAAACGAGACCGATAACGCATACTAAATAAGTAATAGAAACCATAATATTAATAGGATTTAAAATAAATACATTTTGGAAATACTTAATAATAAACGTATGTCTATCAACATAGTATTAAAAACTAATAAAAAAAACTAATGCAAATATATTAAATTCGCCTTTTAAATATCTACTGCGTAGTAAATGTGAGCTATATTCAAATTAGAGCTATAATTAGGTTTATAGATTATACTCAGTTATGTTTAAAATGCATTATTCGAAATTGTAATTAATGAAAATAGTATGCTATAAAACAAATGACCTAAAACTTTAGACGACAGTCTGTTCAGAATATCAAATTTTTGAAAATATCATAAAACATACACAACACCTCATAAATTATACCTACATATATATTATAATAGGTACCTACCTAAATTTAATTTAATTTCGTAAAATACATAACTTAATAAACAAATTTCCATGTATGCATACATTTATAAATTTAGTTAAATTAAACATACCACAATAATAGTTGTATTGATAGGAGCTAATGATAAAAACATTTTTATTTATTCTTTTGTGATGTTTGGGTAGGAGGCTGAGATAACAGATAAAATGTATATCCCTTCTCATAATCATAAACACAATCTAAGAAATAATTGTATAATAATAAGGTACAATATTTATGTGCTAGTGTGTGTAAGCGATTCATGAAAAGTATTTTTAACTCAAGGTTCTTAAATTTGGTACATGGTTAATCTTATACTCGAGAATGCGTACCACGAAGCAAATTTATCTTAATTTTTTAATTTTAAAAACAGGCTTTCACAGGAATTTGTTCATCGTTGGCTCACGAAAAACGAATAATTTTTTTATTACTACCTATAATACGTGATTGACATAAATAAAATAAAATAGTTATTGTAGGTAATCGTTGATAATTTTAGACCTGCAATATTTTATATTTGATCAAAATCACACTAATGAATAATTATTGTGTTAAAAATATGCATAATTTATATTTAACGAAATTTAAAACAGAGTAAATACACTGGAATTATCATTTTGACACAGGCAACGCCGTACAGGAATTATAATTATAATAATGTATGGACTACCTATATTATATTATTATATCTAGTTTAAATTTATATTATACTTAGATTGTATTGATTTATATTTCTTCATCGACTAATTTGAAAAAAAAAACAATTATTATAAGAACAAATCAACGAAAAAACACTACAAAATATGTAATAAGATAAATGTAATTTTTGGAGACAATTTAATGGCCCGCCATTAACTAAATACCTAACTGATACTTAATGTGTATGTAGCCAGTGGCGCCGTAATCCATGTTAAGGTCGAGCAACCAGGCGGCTGAGCCACATTATATTAACATCATGACTTTATTGTGAGTAAATGTATATTTATTTTTACATTCTTCTCCCCAAATCGGATACTTTTTTTTACGTCAATGAGTTATTGACACCACGAAGTTTTGAAATTATCCGATAACATTTTAAAAACTTCGGCGCCACTCCATGTAGTATGATGTTATTTTTAACCAATGAAATAATAATTACAATTCTCAAACTAATTGTTTTACTTTAAAATTAACTTGTATGGTTTTGTATTTAAATCTTACATTCAACGACTATTATATAAAATCAACAAAATTCAGCAAGATCCATAGTACATAGATTCACTGTGCCATAGGCTACTGTGTAGTATGTATTACTTATTATTTACTTATTACACTTATACATGATACATTATGGTGAATATAGACGACTTACCAAAAAACTATCGTTGTTTTAATGGATACGAATATAGAGTGATATTTCTCTGTATTTTAAATTTGGTCAATAACTGTGATATAATAATCTGTGCAATTAAAATTTAATATAGCCTAAGAGGTACGTAAATCCACCGTATTTAGAGTGTTACGACTTGGTTTTCATTGAAATATACATGTATAATTTCAAAAATAATTATAGAAACTACATGGCTACATATAATACTATTATGTACATGATCAAAATCAAAACAAAATATTCTAGAAACATTATTTCAGTTCATAAATATTATTAATATATTTTATATTTTATATTAGCGCAATTATAACAATAAATACCTAAATAAATTCAATTAATAATCATAGTTCATTGGTATTCTAGATTTTATCCCAAAGGTCCTGTATTACCCTTATAATATCTCCACGGTAAAACAATAAACTTTAACTTTGCAGGTAAAAAAAAAATATTAGTATTGAGTAAAAATTGATGAAATCCCGTAGATATATTATGTCACTATAATATTGAAAACTTAATACATAATTAGAAACTTAATACTAAGGACATAAGATAATGCTTTATCTATATTTGTTATACATGATTTAAAAAAAATATGTTTACTTAGTTTCCAATCGAAATTAAATAATATTTTTTTTAATTTTTTACCTTTTTGAATGAACAATTTTTACAATGTATCTCTGTTAGGTTAGATCACTCAACTTCTTTTAATTACTCTAGGACAATGCATTCTAACCACATACAATTTGTTACATGATAATGGATACTTCAAACTTAAAAATTTTCATTTTTCAATGTTTTGCCTTTTTTTTAGAACATTATTTACCATTTTTATGACACATTTAATAAATTTTAATAAATTATTTATTTAATGCATTTATCAATACGCACCGAGTTTTTAATGTTAATAAATTCAAAATATTATCCCAAGATATATTGTTTTCATATTTACTTAAATAGTATTTTTTAGGTAATTTAATCCATACTAAATTTCAATCGTTCTATAGGTAATGAATGCAAAAATGTCTATCTATTTTCGACGATTATCAGGTATGGAATCTTACAACACCTTATTTAAACAAATAATGAAATAACTATTAAATATTGATCAGTTGGCAATACATTACGATCACATTTATATTCATAATATTGTGTACCTAAGTACACCTATGTGTGCCTAAGTTTAGTCCTACCTATTTTGTTTTTATATTATTGTTAATTAATTCAAAAATTTAAAAAAATTTAAAAAAGTAATTTATTAATTGACAATTTGATGATTTTATTTTTCATGAAGATTTCTACTTTTAGGACCAATCAAAATAGAACTCTTATTTATAGCTCGTTTTCTCTAAGAAAACTATAAAAAACATACATTATAACTTTTTTTTTTTTTTTTTATTAAGACAATAATATTTAAAATCTATATGTATATGTCATTATATATGATAGAATCATATGTATACAATTAAAAATAAAAATAATATGTGATAAATGATAATATAAATCTGATATTATAAATATGTATTTAATTAAAAATATATTTTATGAGACCGTAGAATATAATGCAGTCGTCGGCCTAAATTGCAACTACTTAACTACTCTACATATGTTATTCTTCTATTGTTTCCGTTCGATCATTCTGAATGAATCCTTCCCAATCTGGTGCCAAACTCCACACAGCTGTTATAATCGGCAAATTTAAATTCTTATATACGTAACACCTAAAGCTACCAGGAACACTGGAGTCAAAATCGGGCTCTGTGTCTTGAGGTTGATTGGATTCCAATTCTTCGTCCTTGATCGTCATTTTGAATGTGGAAATTCTATATACCGACAAGTAAATACAACGATAATATCATATTAAATGTATTTATAAATATAATTTTAAGTCTCTGTGATGAACAATAAATAAAATCAATGAGTCTACAACCATACAAAGTAATTTAATTGTTTACTATATACTATTTTTTTAAATAACATAATAATATTATAAGTTTCAATTCATAAAAAATCATGGATAACCTTTTATCTGTAATATATTATATCATAAATATAAAATGTTTATTTTTTCAACATTATACCTATAGCCATATATGTAGAGGTAAGTACTTAATATATTACTAATTTATTAAGTATGTGACGACTAATTTATGACAATATTTAGGTTATTAGCAGGGCAAGGATTTGTATGTAATAAAAAATTGTAAAATATGTATTTCAATTTTTATAAGATAAACCCAAAAATATAGTTACAAAAAAAAATTTTTAATTATTTAAATACATCAGTGATTGGTTGTTTGTCTTAATATAATATAATTTAAAAATAAAATTTATAATTCACATTTAATAGTAGAAATACTGTGAATTTTATGCTTGAAAAATTGGAATATTTATATTTGACAAAAAAACCAAGCTTTATACTTTAATAAACTGTCCTAGAATTAAATACGAAATATTAATTATAAATATTAATTACGAAATATACTACAAAACATGCATTTTTTGCATTCTTGTAATGTAAATATGCAATAATATTCATTTTTAACAATATATGCAATAATATGCATTTTATCCAAAATATGCAAAACATACAAAATAAAAATACCATTTATCTCGTAATATTCGTGGACATTACTGACTAAATCAATAATCAAAAGTTGCAAAAAAAACATGCTGTTGCATATAAATCCTAGTCCTGGTTATTAGCAAATTAAATTATTTGTATTATTAAATAACAAAAATATTTATATTTAGTTATTCATCCAAATACGGACACGTTAAATACGTATTTGTAAGTGGAGATCGTTAACAAAATATATAATGAAGGTAAGCTATAAGTTATAAGTTGATGACTAAAATTTAAGTCATTTATTCATAAAATAATATATACATATTTTATATATTGACCACATAGCACAGTATATTCATATTGTATTTTTTAAATCTACCAAGTATTTTATAGATACCTATCTAAACATAACAAAGAATATATTTAAACTATACGAATTTGGATATCATTTA
Organism: Rhopalosiphum nymphaeae; assembly: GCA_036289425.1. Taxonomy (NCBI): domain Eukaryota; kingdom Metazoa; phylum Arthropoda; class Insecta; order Hemiptera; family Aphididae; genus Rhopalosiphum; species Rhopalosiphum nymphaeae. The sequence goes on along the minus strand of JAZAQC010000007.1, from coordinate 6,412,241 downwards.
TAAAATACGTTTATAACATTCTAAACAAATGTTTTACTATATATATATGGTTATTCGTTATTTCATATTAAAAGAAAATTTGCTCCGTGATATATATATATATATATCATTAAAATAATATATTTTATTAAGTATATTCATAAACTGGATATAATTGATACAGAGATAATTGATTGAAAACAATGAAAACTATGATTTTTAAGAAAGTATACTAATTCTCCATATCAGTCGTTATCATATTATATTATATAAAGTGCAAAAGTGGTAATACACAGGGTTTTTAGTCTTTAAAATTTAAAAAATGTCTTCAATAATATAATATATGGTTTTATAAAACAGAAAATATATTGTTAAATATAGTTTTTACCGAATTTATAAATTTCAACATTTATGTATAACTTGTACAATAGATATATTAATAAATTTTAACTAGGGTCAAATTGCTTTAAAAGGTCTACCGTGAATTTTAGTATGATTAATCATTTTAAAACTATTGCCAAAATATAGGGACTTAACAAATTATTTTTTTTTTTTGAAATGTTGATAAAAAAATAATTTTTAATCTTAAACTAGTAATCGACTCGCAACGGATGATCGTCGCGACGGATTGTAATCGCAATGAAAAAAATAGACATTCCCGATAAACACTTAAGTACACCTCGACTCTTTCTTAGCCAGTCACGCATCACATACTAATGAGTGGCGATAGTGTATATTATTATAATAATATTATACGTTGTTTTATAATTATTTATACAATTGTTAGAAATATTATTAATTAAAAGAAATGTATTTTTAATTAAAAATAAGGCAAACTACCTCATAACATTTTTAACAAAGTTTTGGTCCTCAGTTTGAAAATCTGAAATTTCCTATTTAGGTACCAATTGACATTATATCATTTATTGATCGTTGTTGCAAATTAAAATGCTATACAATCAAAGAAACCTTCAGTTATGGTTTAGAATTTTAATTTAGTTTAACTATTGTTATTGGAAAAAAACTTAAAATCTACCATACTTTTTTAAAAAACCAAACCTTTCATCCTTGGAATGTATTTTGTGTCAAAATTGAACCAAGATAATGAATGTTGGCATGTTATTCCGGTTTTAACTAAATTAGTAATATAAATATTAAATAATAAAGGATATAATAATATATATTATTCGGAGTATTCCCTTTGTTGCATATTTAAATTATTTAATAAAGTAATAAAAAAAAGTAAAAAAGTTAAGGAACTATATTTTCTAACATTGCCTCAAATTATTATTTTAAATGTATGTTTTTTTTATTTATCTGTTAGGTAGATAATTTGTAATTTTAATTAATATTTCAGATATTATATTAAATTTCAGTGATGAAATATTTAACACAAAGTTAGATAATAAACATCTAATGAATAGAACAAATTTAAATCTAATTCTGTCAAATGATTACAACCAAGAAGATTTAATTGAATTTTATGAATGATTTTTTTTTTTAATATTTGGTACATTTAACCATATTTTGTAAAATCATACACATACCACTAACATGTATACACAATACACAGAAATTTCAACGTTAATCATGCTATTATTATTATTTTTTAATTAGAACATTTAATATATTATGATTTTATGTAAAATCATATTTTTTATTAATATTTTGTTATGTATTATTTCATGTTAATTTATCACTTTTTAAAGGTGATCTCATATTTTTCAAATTTTTAAACTTAGTGTAAGATTAACATTTTATAATAAAAATATTGATATATAGGTATTGTTAATAGTTATCATTAATTTATTTAGCCTATTGTCGGATAAGTATACATAGTAAATATATACATTTTTTAAATTATGGATTATAAAAATCTGTGATTAAATATTTTATTGTAAAATCAATCAAAATTTGAATTGAATAAATGTATACTTTGTGAGATTGAGTAATCAATTAAACTTAATATGAATTTATTATTATTATTTTTATTTACGATAAGTGTAGAAGTAGACGAAACTTTGTAAAGGTACTGTTATCTTTTCGACGTGAGAATAACAATTTTATCGATCTTCACAGCCGTGATGTATGAAGTGGTAATTCAAACTGAAATCATACAATAAATATTAACTGCACGTTAAAATAGGAACATATGACATATTACAAAAAAAATATTAAAAATAAATGCTGAAATAAATTCGACTGAATTGTTTTTCGTAAAACTAGATACTATACTTTTAGGTAATATGAATATTTGGTTAAAATGTTCAAATGTTTCGTGTTAGTTATAAAAAAATAAAATACTAAAATACCTAAAATCAAAAATTGTACTTGAAACCGATTTCGTGCACCATTTTGATTAACTACTATAATTAAAAAAAATATAGGATCATTATAAATAATCGATATTTTTGAATTGCTATGTAAAAAAAATTATGAGGATTTAGGAACCTTTCATTAAAATGTATTATTCAAACCTCGGGTATTAAAATAGAAAATATGATTTTTTAACTAACAAATGATTCATTTTATGAACGAGTATATAACCTTAATTATGGTTATCAATCAGACTGCATATAATAAAATAAATCAAAAATATCTAAAAAGTTCAAGTACCTACTTACTTATAATTCTAAACGTTTCAAATCGATTGATGAAAGTTGAGAAGTATATTATATATTTTATTTAATAAATATAGTTGTACAGCAAGTCACGACATAAGTAGTTAGTATTTACAATAAACTAATGAGTGTTGACTGTTTGATGGATCGTCATCAACAGTTGAAACCAGTTAATGTACACTCGTGTAGGTAATTGTGACACACGACCTCTATTGTCATCAAACCAAGTTTTGGGTGCGAGTCATATTCTCTAGCGATATTTCGATATTCGTTAATCACCGTATTTTACTCGATTTACAGAATTGGTGATCATTTATTACTTTGTTTAAATTTGTGAAATAGTTCATAGGTACTCCATCCCCATAATAACCTGTATCATTCTTTTCCTCCTATACTAAAAATATCCCTTTACTTTTCTACTCGTCTCTTTCCCCGGTCTTTAGATTTAATCGTCATTCGTCGCCGTAGTTCCGAGCTTGTCATCGAAATTTAGTTAATGTGCAATAAGGTTTGCTCATACAGATGAAATTAAGGCCTGTTCGTATAGCATGCCATGTCGTGCACGCCAGTGGCACGCAAATTATACATACTCATAACTAGTTTTCGTGGTCATACCTTAACATAATGATTTAAATTAAAAACAATCAAGTACATTTTAATTACTTTTTATTTATTGAGATATACCTACGTTATATAATTTTTGACTTTTGTGTTTACAAATTAATTTTAATAAGACGAGAGTTTTGTAAACATATTTTAAATTCAACTTTCTAAGACATGATAATATTCTGTAGTTACAGTGACATGAAACAATTTTAAAATAAGTAATACAATTGATTTAAAAAATATAAACAACAATTTAATTTTGTTATTTTTAAGATTTTGTTTTTCATTGCCTTTAGAAACTCTCTTTAATTCGTTAATATATTGTTTCCTAATATACGTTTTATAATAGATAATAATATTATGTTAAACAATGTAAATTTAACAGTTCGAGTAGAAATAATATGATTACCTTACCTTTTACCAGTGTAATAATTATAAAAATGTCATGATTGAGTATTAGTGGTCGGGTGGAGAAATATGAAAGCTAAAACGTTGTTATCAAAAATTCGAAAGACTATTAAATAAAATAATATTTAGTCATTGTTTAAACAGTATATTTATGATAAACATTTCGATTAAAATTGGACTTAGCTTTCTAGATAAACGAGCATCGTTACAATTTAACACGAATATCACTTTTCACATATCTAATCGACAAAATGAGTAATTAACTGCAGTACAAGTTTTTAATTTTTTAATTTTATACATTACATGAGCTAAACATTATACGATTATCGATAATTAAATAGGTATTAGATATTGTCAATATTTTACCTCATTAATAGATTCTTTAAAAATGATCCAATATGTATATCAAGTTATTTATAGGTATTTATTAAGTTGAATATGAACTCTGAAGTCAAATAACATAACATTTAAATCATGATAATATGTAAAAAACTAAAATTCACTAAAATATTTATTATAATATCCATGTTTGCTACAATGTAAATTATATTATGATAAATGTTTTAGTCATAGATTAGGAACTAAAAAAAAAAAAAGATTTTTAAATTTTGCTGAACTGTGCAAAGCGTGTAAATCATTTTTTGATTGGAAAATAATAAATATCAAAGACATTTCTCCTCTGTTTTTAACGGTATTTAAAAAATAACTAAATGTAAACAAACTGTTTTACACTCGTACGTGGTATACGGTCGATTATTAATAATACTAATCATTGATGATGTAGTATATATTATATACACATCCTATAGGTGTACGATAAGCATATTGCTCCGGATGAAAAGTTGTTAACGCGGCGGGACGTTTCGATGACGACAGTTTGGCGCGGACGTTTTGGAGAAAAGTCAATTGGACATTGTTCATTTTGGCGCGTGACCGTTTCGGAGACACGACAGTTGTTAATGTATATTTTTCGGTGAGTGATCGATAAATTCAACGATACAGAAATTTATTTATGTTTGTATAGTTTGTAATAAACTTTATCTAACCGTGTGGCGTGTAGTGTTGAAAAATTATCTTTATTATTTCAAATTATTGTTGACTACACGAGAAGGTGGTCACGATAGCTGATAATTTGTGGATGATTTGACTGTAGTTCAGTAATAATAGGCAAAATAAAATTATGTTTTTAAGTATAAAAGAGGTTCAGCAAAGTTTGCTTTAAAGTTGAATTTTAGAATTAGATAATTTTTTTTAAATATTGTGCAGCTGATTATGTTATATTTTTTAACTGTATTATTTATAAATATTTATACTTATTTTAACTTTGGGAACCGGTGTGATCTAGACCCTTCATTTTTATATTTTTAATCAGTAAATACCAACAACAATATAGATATATACCACAATTCGTTTAGATATAAAAAAATAAGTGATATAATTAAGAAGAAGATATTTTTATTAATGGACACTACTATAGTAACCATCAAACGTTTTAAGGAAATTAAGTTTTATAAATACATTTATGATTTATTTTGGTTTTTTAAAATAAAAAATGATTTGGAAAATCTTAAAATTATTAGTGAGGAGAAGAACTTTGTTATTGTGAGAAACTACGTCACATAACACAATACTACCTTATAATATTGTATGTCAATAATATGTTGTTAAATATTAATGAAAATACAGTGCTGCTCAGTAGCGTCCCTAGACGCATTTATATGGGAGGGAGGTGAACTAAGAATTAAAGATATATTAACACACAAATTACCAAGTAGTGATATAAATTACGAAAATATGAAGGAAAAAAGGCTACGAGAGGGGCGATTGCCTGTGGAAGCCACTGCACTGTTGCTAAATTATTTACCTGCTGTACCATATTTTTATGTAGGTACACCATTGCAGAAAAAAAATATTTTTGTCTCATCCAACTTTAAAACATATTAAATATTATTTTTCAATATTATTTGTTATTAGTCTTGTTTATATTATACATACATTATACTGTGTATGTTGTTATGTACATATAAATTTAGTTTCGGCATTATGCAACCTACATTTTTACAAGATGATAAGCAATAAGTAGGTTTAATAATCGAATTTCCAAATTTTATAGAAATATATATATTTTTTAGAGGGGCAAGAGGAGTGCGATATATTTTCCTCCTATTTTTATAAGGATATAATTAACAATTTTTACCAGCATATTTATTTCTGTACGTTTGAAAATAAATACATTTTTTTATTAAAGTATATTACCGTAAAATATAATATAAATGTTTAGATATTAGTTCTTGTCACAATCATTTGTCTTCTATGGTTTTAAATGTTTTAATAACACTTATAGTTACAGATATCGGATGTACTACAAAATATTTTTCACCAAATATTATAATTGACAAACAAATTTGAGTAGAAAACCGGCATGTACTTACGATGACTCAGCGTATGTTACCGTGTGTAGTATTAAGCGTATTGTAAGGTTGTGGGCGGTGGCCGGGGGTCATGAGTAAATGAGCACACTGTGTGCACGACAGATAGCGCGTAACGCTTTACGATAACACGGAAAACTAAACATTTCTATTGACTCTCAACAATAATTGATTTTGAACTTTTCAAGAGATTGAGATTCGTACTGTTTTTGGGATTAATGTTATTAAAAATGACTTAATGTGAATACCATCCTATACGTATATGAACTTAAAAAATTATAAATATATAGCTTAAAAACATCTAGCTATTTATTCTTTTTTCCCGTAAACATTGTATAAACTTATAAGCGAATAATTAATATTATTAGGAAAGTTAAATTATTATAATGTGATTTTATTTATCTATATTTTACAAATTACATAAATTATAAAATAAATACTATTAGGTATATCTGTACATTTTTAAAATATAACTTTAATAAAAAATAAATAACATTAATAATTGTACTTAATTATTTTATTGAAATTCTTGTTTTTATTATAATAGTACATAGTATGTATTATATATTAATAATTAATATGCTTATACATAGATACGATGATAAACCATGATAAAAAGTGAATGATGTATTAATGCTGTTTTGTAGTTTTGTCTATACTAGATGATATACGAAAAACACGATATAATTTAAAGTAAAAATGAATTAAATGAATAGGCTCTAACATTAGTAATTATACATTCTAAAAAAAATTAAAAATTAAAAATACGTCCGTAAGACCGTAAAACTAAAAAGAAAAACGCAAAATATATAATATTATACAATTTTATTTTTTTTTTTCGTAATGTTTTTAAATTGAATGAAAAATGAAAAAACATACAAATGTAACAATTTCCGAGTCTATAAAGAGCATCGACACATCGACGCATCGTCTATATTTTGTACTATACTATAGAGTATAGGTATCGATAATTTAGTGTAATTCATCGATCCGGTATATAGATTTATTTTTATAAAATAAAAGTCGGTTTGTCGTATACACAGTTTTGAGTAAAAATAAACCGTTTTACTGGGTCAATAAATTAAAATTAATTATCGGAATAGTAAAATTCAAAGTATGCACCATTCGACGATATGTATATATAGCTCTATACATTTTAAAATTGTGTTTACGATAAACGGTTGTTAATAACCGAAAAATGTTTCAATATCTAAATACCAAACATAAAAATTATACCTAATTTGTTTCATTTGTTAAGTTTATTCCTGTATAAATACATGTTTGAAAAAAAATAAATGCATATTGTAGTGCATATTATTGCATATTTAAGATTTTTTTAGTGCATATATTGTATGCACATATTTCATTATTTTTTAGCACATTATAAGTTCCGATCCTTGTATTAATAATCTTTAATAGTTTTATGTAAAAAAAATAAATACGGTAAAAAATGTACTTAGCAGTTGTGTAAAAACAGAAAAAAATTATTCATTTAAATTTTGAATAGGAATCATTATGCACATTTCAATCAGTTATTTAATTATTCATTTTTAATAATAGATAGCAAATAAAATAAGCAACAAAATCGATATTTTTAACCATACTTGTGTTTTAATATTATTTATTAATACAATTATATTGCCAGTCTTAGTCTGAATATATTTGTTTAATAAAATACCCTTAAACTTAATTTACACATATGACATTATTTAAAATGAAACACAATTTAAAGCGGTCCATTTATATTAGCGTCAGTCCCATGGGTATAAATAGATGTATGAAAGACGCACGTTTATAAAATCTCTTCATGAATATTGTTTATTATTTTTTTTTAGAATATTAATGTTAATTAAACTTCGGGAGATAACTAATGTAGATGTTCATGATTATCGTTTGACACTGACAGGATTTAAAAAAAATAATATTATTCATTATTATTAATATTTAAAAATTAATATTATTTCTAATATCTCCAAATTTAAAAAATCGTATTTATAAAATCAGTTGTTTAATAAATTAATACCTAACATGAATAATGTGTTTAATAATGTTCATATTTGCATATTCTTTTATGCAACTTGAAACTTAAATTATATTTTATAAATGATAATAAAGATTGTATAATACATGGATTAACGAATAGACAATTTCTATATTATAGAAATAACTAAGTACCAATAAAGAAGAATTTATTTTTTTTATTTTTTTGTGCATTTATATATTAATTTATTAATATGTTAGTACTAAAAATCAAAGTAATTCAGTGATAAGCAATTCAATTTTTTAATTTAAAAAAATGAGTAATATTTTATTATTTTACATTAAATTTACTAAGAATAATAAAAAATATGGTTCATTTTACACACATAAAATTAATCAATGGTGATATCACTGATTTTATTATACTATTACAGTAATTAATATTCTTATTATATATATATTAATTACAAATAATCTAAACTTTGTAAGACTATTTCAGTCATAATTGCAATTTATAAGTAGGTACCTGATACAGGTATGCTTTTCAATATATGCATAAATTCTCAATAACAATATAATTGATAAAAATGTATTTATTTTAAGTTAACTTGCATATTTCATTTTCGACAACATCTAATACATACCAAAATACTGTATATAAAATTTTCAATTTTCATTTAATTTTTATTTTGTTGTTGCATAAATGTATAATTTTATTATTAATAATATTCAAAAAATGTATGTGTTACCTACCTACTGCATTTAGGACATGTTAAAGTAAGATAAGAATTATAACTGTGTCCTTTTTTATGGGATACAGCCTAATTCCTAACCTAACCATGTAGTCTCCCGATTCATACTATAATCTAATTTTTCAAGTATAAAAAGGGGGAAAATTTCGCAATTACATTGATGTACAGTGGTACTTGTAATTTCATAAATTATAATTATAAATGTGTTAAATTTGAATTCAATTATAAAATTAATTAACAATAATTCACGCGAAAAACTATTCTGATCGTCCCAACTTAATTTTATACACAATACACATAGAAAAGGCAAAACCACGCGCAATTGTATTCCGCCGGACATTTTAAACGTGATTTATCTTCCAAACGTTTCTAAACTTTTGAAAAAACTTTCTGTTAAATCTTGTAAATCTAAAAGGTCATTTAAGACACATTTTTAATTAAAATAAATTCACTATATCTATTTAGTACATATATTTTTTAATTATGCCTCCTTAGAATATTTCTGGTTGAGTTATTGAATTCTTTAATCATATTGTATAATGAGTCATTGGTAATGACTATATGTACTACAATATATTAATACCTAATGTTATAATATGTTTGGACTTCGGACGGCTTATGACCACACCAATAGAAATACAAATAAAACCGATAAACTAATATATTAAATTTGTCATTACATTGTAAATCAATTAACTTACATTTTCTATTTTCTGTTTTAACCGTGCATGGGAATTGGTAATATGGGATTGATTACTATTTACTAGCATTATTATTATTATTATTATTATTTAGGATATATACAATGACATAGTATAATTATAACATATATTATGAATGATGATATTGAATAAGTAGAACGTTTATCGTATAAATAAATATATGATAACATTCGTATCCATTCTAATGTTCAAACACACTATTATATTTTGTTTATATACTGTAAACACCAGTGCGCACAAAACGAAGTATGATTGTTCTGTTATCGAACCATAACATTTTATTATCGTTAAATTTGTAGAAATAATCAACTGTCTTGCTTTGGTTAAAACGTTGCCAGAAAACACACACCTCGTCATAACCACAATTTAAATAGTATATATCAGTGGTCGGTAACCGGTGGCCTGCGGAGCCACATCTGAAATACGTTGCTATTCTTTTAAATTCGTGAATGTGGCTCGAGAGTCCAAAAAGGTTGGTATTTACCAACAATGATTATATTTTTGATTTAATGACCGCAGTCAAAGTACACATTTTGTTCGATACCAGTTGGAATTGACAAAATTAAACACCAAAACTATGAATTATTAATATTAAATGATTTAACTATTTTATTTAATATAATCATTACAGTAGGTATAATTATTAATAATTCCACAATTTTCGTCAGTTCGATAAAATTATATTCAAACTACACACCTGCCATGTCTTTTGTACGCAATTATAAAGAACAAAGAATGTTTTTCGTATAAATTATCTTTAATAATAATAGGCCATTTTAGTATGTATGTGTGTGTGTGTGTGTGTGTGTGTGTGTGTGTGTGTGTGTGTGTGTGATTCACAGTCAAGTGTATATAGCAATCATTGAGTTGATATTAAGTATGAAAATTTTTAAAATTTTGTATGTTAAAGGGAGGTTTATTACAAGGATTTTTTGGCTTACGAAAAACGAATATTATTTCATTATATTATAGTTATTACAATTGAATTTAATTTTAAACCTGTATCTTATACTTGATAAAAACTACTAAAGTGAATAAATTAAGCATATGTGTACATTTAACAGAGTAGTAGACCAGGTAAAACATTGCAATTATTTAATTTAACATAAGCTACGCTGTACAAGGTGCGCTAATAATTTATAAACTTTATTATTTTATTTTATCCAACTCATAATAATATACATTATTATATTATATTCAACTTTTATTGGTATACATTTCTTCGTTAACTAATAAAAATTACCATAAGTAAATACCAATGTCTACACATACAACAACTGTAAATAGATAAATTTATTTAAATCGTTTTTTAACAATTTAATTACCTATTAATAACTACATAATTGATGCATATTGTTAAATATGTCGCTTGTTATAATTTTAACCAATGATAATAAAAATTAATATTCTTGGAGTATTTTATTTACTTATAATAGTACTTATAATACTTACGTATTATCAACGGACGATTATATTTACTTAATAATAACTATTATTATAAATAAATAAAATAATTCTTCATAACATACGAATTTTATTATTATACATAATTTTATATAATAATCATTTTATATTATAAGACCAGTAAGACCTATATATATTTTATAAATATATTTTTATAGAAATATAACTTTTTTATTTTACTTATATTAATTTAGGTTTGAAATTAATGTTTAAAGCCGAAGATCATCGCACAGCGTATGTTAAAGATTGCAAAGGATATCGATTCTATATAATAATTATAATATAATATAGATAAGCTGCAGAAGACGTCCATTTTTGCCACTAATATTCTCAACAGTAGCGAATTTAGGATTTTAACTGCACAGGTATACGGGCTAAACCTTGTACCTATACCTCATTATCATTAACGATGTAGGCATACATATAAGTGGGCAATAGTCTCACATAATACCATAAATAACACACCCATCCCTCTCTCGTTATAGTCCATAATTATAAAAAAAAAAAAATAATAATAATCTTTTTGTCAATTATTAACTCCTCAAAAAGCGAGTTTTATTATATATGATAGATTTTTCATTAATTAAGCTCTTCAAAATTTTCTTTTACGCACGGAACCAGCTACCTATATATTTCATTTTATTTTCAAAAACTTTTTTTAAATGTTAAATCGTGAAAACGATATAAACATCCAACTATTACGCATATTTTGTACTGTATAAATTAAAATGCATTATTTGTATTAGGCACTTTGAACCTCAAACACTAATTTGAATTATGAAATTCAATAAATGTAATCCTGGGTAATTGTATCCCGAGTACCCCTTGCCCACTATATACCTATATTGTATTACTTATATATATAAACTATAGAATTAGTGTATGATTATTTACATCAGACCGATCAGGGATATTGCTAGCGCATCGTTTCTATTTGGTCTATGTACCTATAGGGCGAATGTAAGTTCCTACACGAGACCTAGCAGGTAAACAAGATACATATGTTAGTTCCTACACGATAAAATAAGGTACATGTGTAAGTTCCTACTCAGTAAAAAGCAGGTAAATGTGTAAGTTCCTACATAGTAAAAAACAGGTACATGTGTAAGTTCCTACACGGTAAAAAAAGGTACGCGTGCAAGTTCCTACACTAAGTATGTTATAAGTTATCAATCTAATACCTATTAGTTATATCATATTCTATATAATAATTCTTTATAATATTTAATAATTTACCTTATAAATATTATCAATTTAATAATTTTAAAAATAATAATTGTAATAATATAATAATAATTCGTCATTTATTGTAAACAGAAATATACAAATAAGGCATTCTATATAATATTTAATAATTTTAAAAATAATAATTGTAATAATATAATAATAATTCGTCATTTATTGTAAAAAAAAAAAAATATAAATAATCCATTCTATATAATATTTAATAATTTACCTAATAAATATTATCAATTTAATAATTTTTATATAATAAAACAATAAGAAAAAAAATATTATATTTTATGAGGTTTATTTCTGAAGCTTAAATCTTTAACGTAGTCATATTGGTTAATTTTTTTAGTTGAATATTCTTTTTATTTTTTGATTTATAAAATTTTCTTTTTCGGCATGTTTTTGACTTATTTTAATTACTACGTTACTATTAGTTGTTCTTATTTTTATATATGTATTAACTTGAAATAATTTGAGAATTTCGATAATTTTAAAAATATGCGGATGTCGATGATAAAAATTTGAATTAAAATCCGAATGAAAACTTTCACATGCGTTTGTGGTGTGTATTCTATCAGAAGATTGTTTAGCCCATATTTTTGGTGGAAAAATACTATTATTTGTAATATAATTGTCAATTAAATAATTACAAAATTCTGTTATTGCTGGATTTTCAGGTTTATCTGCCATAAAATGATCTGTAAAACAATCCTCCACTTCCTCTGGATTTAGAAAAGAAAGTCCAAAAATATGTACCAACCATTTTCCTACATTGTCATCTGCTAAATTAAATTGTGACGCATAACCTATATTTTGTATTTTACGAAACCAAGCTTGGCCCAAATGAAATCTACAGCCAAACACCTCTGTTTCTGGAAAAATTTCAGAAACAGCTTGATGCATCGCTATTTCAAAATCTAAAATAATTTTTTTAGGTATTACTCCAGATATTTTTATTTTTTTTCAATAATGTTATATATGTTTTTTTTCCTTATTTGGTAATAAACAAAACATTAATGGAATTTATATTCCATTTTTAATTCCTTGAATTGTGTATAATTGAGTGTAATATTTATCACAATAGTTAAAAGTATCATCCATATATAAAAAATCTAATTGTTTTAAAAATGCTATGTTTGTGTTACATGAAAAAATAATTATTTCATTTAGGGCATCATTATCATAAAGAAATAACTCACCTCTATTTGTTTTTATGTCTAGTAAACTTAATGATTCGTGAACTTCTTTTCGAGATGTTGGTAGTTTAGGATAACAATTTATTCTAGCATTATGAATATTTCTTGCTATTAATTTTAAATCAAGAAATATCAAATCTCCTTCGTTAGTGTATTTAGATATTTCTTTTCTTATTATTTTTGATGGTCTTTCAACTATGGAGTCTAAAGCTTTTCTTTTGCAGGAATTACTTATTTGTTGCCGCTTTAAAGTTTCATTACTTGCGTGACTATGGTCAAAACACGATTTATCTATATTAATCAAATTAACATTTAAACCCACTGTGTACACTTTTGCCTTACACTTATTTATAACACATCGCCATGTATTTTCATTTTTTTTTGATGTATGATGTTTAAAAAATTTAAAATTATTTAAAACTAATAGGTCTTTGCCTTTTTCACTGAGCATAAAGGATACGCGATTTTCGCTAGTCATCGTGACTTCGTAACGGATATGTACAGACACACGAATGTTTCGAACAGTACTAACATAATTATTATTCAATGTGACAATGTACATTATTCTGTGGGGTTTTTTGTACAATTTTTATCAGTAATAAAAGTGGTAAATATTTCGTAGATTGAAAAATCGAATTTATAAGTCACTTTGTCAGCTTTATCGATAAACTATCGTTATTATCTGTCTTATCTTAATGCGATAACATTATTTCATCACTTACTCCACACTATTATGTTCTTACAATTATGAATTATCATTATATAGAATGCATTACTTATATTTTTTTTACAATTATGAATTATTACAATTATTATTATTTTTAAAATTATTAAATTAAATTAGATAGATAGCTTATAAATTATATAGAATATAGAATAAAGGGTTAAAATGTATGACAGTATTTTATAGACGTAGATTGATAACTTATAATAGTCCTAGTGTAGGAACTTACACAAGTACCTGTCTTTCGTCGTGTAGGAACTAACATAGGTACCTGTCTTCCACCGTGTAGGAACTAACATACGTACCTTTTTTATTTCGTGTAGGAACTTGCACATCACATATGTAGGAATTAACGTATGTAGTTGTCTACCTGTTACTCTCGTGTAGGAACTTACGATTCCCCTACCTATACTATATATAGTCTGTTTTTTAAATTATTTTACAATACTCCATCAGTTACAACGGATACATAATAATCGCATTTTTAAACTCGAAGGCGAAATTAATAACGTAACTTTTTGTGAATCGAACGTTTTTTTTTCAATTAATATGAGTCTCTAAACGCTTAAAAATAAAAAAGAGCGTTCATAGTTTTAGATTTTGAGCAGAGAGATAAATGTATATTAGATTCGATTTATAAGCTTTTAATTTGCAATTCTTTATATTTTTTTTAAGTTTTAGTTATTATTTCACTGTTTTCATACATTTCGGCTGTTTTTTATTATGACATTGGTCGCTTAAACATTTTGTATACGTATTTTTTTTTTTAATTCCCATCTTATATAAATATTTTATATGCCGTTTTTCATTAATAGTTACATCGAATTTAAAAAACTTTACGCGATAGATTTTTATAAATTTTTAAATTACGATTGTCTAATAAATTTATAGTGTATTTTATGTATCATGATTATTTTTAAGATTTGTATGTATTTATATAAGACCGTTTATAGTGCATTTTTTAAGGTATTTTAAATTAATTAAATTCGCTCTATAATTATATAAGTAATGAGTTAATAACTGTAATAATATAATATAATATGCTGTCTTGTAGAAAAGAAAGAGTTCAACATGTTGTTTACTCTTAAAAAATAACTTGCACTAATAGTAATATAAATTATAATTATGAAATCATCATGAGAAATATGAGATGAGAAATCGTCTCAATTTAATTCTCTATCGGAATCAATATCGTAAATAATATGATATTTTAATTGAGCACACCTATTACAATGACCTACTCAATGATGAGTACATGCGTTAGCCAGTACAATTAAAACCTATTACACGGCTGAGCCAAGCTGGTCAGTTCCTATTTTACCACTGTTTCGTTTTATCTACTTCACCAACAATTTTTTTAACTACTATTTATAGAAAAAAAAATTCAATCAATAAAATTATAATTAAATTATGTACCTTTATTAAATTAAATTACAATTCAACTAAGTATTATATTATAACTTATAAAAAAACCAAATTCATTTAAGAGAATCTCATTACTTTTGTCAATTTTAATGAAATATATCAAATGTTTTGTTAAAATTAAGTTAGTTAATATTACATAATTTCTTTATGAAAAACATTTTAATTCAGCTGAGAAATATTTATGGAAAATAATAGAACACTGAAAAAATGTAATTTTATTTAATTTTGAATTATATAATTATTAACTTAATAACATGGATTTTATAAAAACGTAATTGTAAATAAACTAAAAATTCAAAATGTTTCATAAGATCTATAGACATTTTTCTGCTTAATTCAAATCTTTTTTACAAAATTAAAGTTATTTACCAACTTAAAATTTGTCAAAATAATATCAAAGTTTCTGTAAAATTCTTAAAGTTATATTTTTATCGAGTTATTAACATGCAGGTACATGTGCGTACAAGAGTAACATTCGTCGGTACTTGTATTAAACCCTACTTACTGTAATAACCATTTATTAATTAACGAATAACACATTGATCTCGAGTGGAGACGACGATATTAGTACTTGAATTACTGTTGCTGTTTAAATCAAAGCTATAGCGAAACCTTTAAACCCATTTTTAATCCAAATAATTAACATAAAAACAATTAAATGTCAAGTTTTTTAAATATATATAGAACAACAATACATTTCGTGAACAGTTTAATATTATTAATTTTACTATACAGTTGAAGTTATTCGGTACTGAATAGTTAAAACTATATGCAAACACATACAGCTTGCGAAAGAATCAATAAAAAACCTCGTATAAACCGGTCACGAAATAGTGATGGAGTATACTATCTGTTTAATTAACTACTTCTAAACTCAAGTTCTTTATACAGTTTCTTGAGGCTTTGAAAGTTAGCCATAGTCTGTTTACACTATAAGAGCTATAACTCTGACGCGTGAGTTAAACAAAATAATGATTAATATAGGTGAAATATTAAACGTTTGTAACAATTACCTATAAATACAACTTGACTTATATGGATATAATAATACTATTGACTATTAATAATTAACACCAAAATATTAAATGTCCTTTTAAATTACAGATATAATTGTATATTGTGTGTAAGTGCTTGAACAAATAGCCAAATATATATTTTTTTTTGTTTAAGTCTAGAGACCAATTCACAATAATTGATAATTTTTGATTTTAATTATAAAAAATATTTTTATTCTGCAGCTGAGAAATATTTATAGACCATTATTATTATTTATAGAAAATTTTTAAAATGTTATTTTATTTTATTTTGAATTATAATTACAAACATTAAGATATGGATTTTATAAAATCGTAATTGTATTAAACTAATTCAAAATCGTCCATACAATCTTTAGACATTTTTCTACTTAATTCAAAAATCTATATGTTGCATATAATTAAAACTATATGCAAACAAATTTCATTTAAAAAAAAGATTAGTGAAGAAGCTTGCAATAGTGACTGAGTACACTATCTGTATGGTAATTACTTCCAAACTTAAATCATTTATACAATTTCTTGAGGTTTTGCAAGTTAGCCATAGCCTGTTTACGCTATATAAAAACTATAACTGTGACGCGGAGTTCAACAAAATAATGATTAACATGGTGACATTTTAAACGTTTGTAACAATTACATATACGTGCAACTAGACTTACATGAATATAATAATACTATTGACAATTTATAAGTATCACTAAAATATTAAATGTCCTCTTAAATTACGGATATAATTGTATATTGTGTGAAAGTGCTTGAACAAATAGTCAAATATATACTTTTTTTGTTTAAGTACAGAGACCAATAATTCACAATAATTGATAATTTTTGATAGATTTTGGTGTAGGTATATGAATTGAGAAATAGTATAATATAATACTAAACATACATCTACCAATCACTAAATGTACATAAAGTAAAAAAAATACATGTCAACGTAGTGACGAGATTTTAGTCCTAAAGCGGTAATATTGATAGGCTAATAGACATCGCCTTCTCAATTTGGAGACATATTTTCCGTGTTTTTAACGTACAAGTGTATATAATTGAATCAATACATTGCAATTTCCCTCTTAACATACACCACTAAATACACCACAAAAACTCCCGAATAACGGACACAATTTCAGAAAGAGTGGTATTTGAAAGTTTTAGTAGTGTATTAATAATAAATTTAAATACAAAAACTGAATAATATAAAACTGTTATCCGATATCTTATCCTGATGTTTTTTGATAACAAACAAGAACTAACATAATTCCACTAAATGATAATTTAACATAAAATAAGTAATATAATATGTTTTTAAAACTAATAATACTTGAAATAACAATAAAATAAGATGAACTTTAGGTATAATTGGTTGTAAATACTAAAATATCTATTTACCTACCTATGATCAATGAATGATATAACATTGCAATATAAATACGAATAATATATTTAACATATTTTTAATATACCAATAATATATTCTATACTATAATTTTTGTAATATAATAATATTTTATTTTTTAAATATTTAATGATTTTAATTTTATCACTCACCCACTATATTGTTCTTATTTTTTTATCCGCCGTCGATTGTTTGAATATAATTCTATGTTTAAAACGCGTAGTGAAAAAATGTTGACTGCAGTCTGCAATGACTGAAACTGAATATTGCTGTATTCGAGATGAGACGTTCAGAACGATATAATGATTGATCAACGTCGATTGATGTTGTATATCACTAAAAATTAGAGTAGTAATAATAATAATTAATTGAGATAACAGTATGTTATCATTTTTTATAATATACGAATACTAAAAATCTGTGAACCGTTTACTAACGTATATCAAATACCAGTTCATAAGGTTAACGGTTTAATACTTAAATATAATGATATTACTATACTGAGTTATTACGATAAGCCAGTAAACCATCATCGTTATTATTACTGCGAGTGTAGATGTTCGATTTATCACTGCAGTGAATCATAATAAATAATTATTATTCATGCAATAACAGATCTCCATAAGAAGAAAAAAAATTGTATATCAGTTTTTAAAATATTCCAAATACTCAAAAAAAATATTGTCTTATTCAAATCAGACAAATTGTGGACACAACTGACAAAAAGTATTTGTACTAAAGGAAACAAATATGGTGATACATAGAAATCTTAGTCCTTGTAGTTATGATAAATTATTTACTATAGGTGAACAGTTTATTGATTTTTCAGTAGGTAGACAGGTAAATGGTAATTAAGAACATTAATTACGTTTTAATAAGTTTTTAGTCTCGTTTTAATTGTTTGGTTAAAATTAGGAATTATAACGTTCTATAGGAGAGGTATTTAACCGATGGCTGATATAATAATTTATAAAATCAAAGTAAAAAAAGTGAATAAAAATGAAGGTAATTTTTATTTTGTTTAAATAAACGTATTTAAAATTGTATTTAATTAATTAATCATTTATGTCTAATTATCGTAAATAAAAATTATATTTGTAACACTAAAATAATAAACGTCCTACAATTTTATGGGGTGGGGGTCAATTTTAAAAATTCAAATAGAAACCTATACTTTTTTTGCAATCACTTAATGTTTAGAATTTTTTCGAATAATATAAAAATCGAAATTGGGATGAATATATTATAAGCTATAATTTTATAAGTAGGTACACGTTTAAAGTTTTGATGAGAGGAATGGAACGGGGATACCACACAAAAAGATGGTCTACTATTCCGCTTGTCTAAACTTTAAATACTTAAAACTCATAAACTGCTCGTTCGAATTTTGATTTTATATGTATCGAAATATTATGAAAAACTTCTTTACATTGTGATCGTAAAAAAACCCTAAACAACTGTAAAAAATATTAAAATTAATAATAATTTTATATATTTCTAAATAATTAACTCTTCTATTAAACATCATTTGTCTTTATATATTATGAATATTTTATATTTAAATGATAAAATGACTAACATAAATGTCGAATCACCTTTTATAATATATATTTATATAAATATACACTATTATTAGTATATCAACATATTAATAAAAAAAAAATGTTTGTTTCCCCAAAGGAAGTGCCATGATAACTTGATATCAATACTATGATTTTTTAATAACTCCTGAATTGCTTATTTTGGAAAAATTGATAATGTTTATATTATAGTGTAGCGTGACTTATAATAACTAATAATAATGTGCTGCAATAGAAATTAATTAAGATTATTCAATATGAAGTTTGAAACAAAAATATTTCATTAGCAGTATTTAACCTATGGACTCTCATCTTATCGAGTGTTTTTCCTATCGAGTGAAGTGGCGAAATATGGTTTAACGGGTGCTCAGAGAAGGCGATTTGTATAAAGATACTATCTAGACCGTCTGTACTCTATACTATAAAACCATAATTAACGATATTTTTTCATTACTTAATACAATTTACTTTTTAATTTTTTTTTGTTTAATACGAGCGATTATGGTATCCATATTTAACGATTAAATTGTATATATGTACCTAAAACCGCATAAAGTGTAATTGCATTGTCGCACAAGATGTTTAGTATTTTATTAATATTTGATAATACGTATAAAAGTACATTGGCGAAATCATATGTTGCCCCAAAAATTCTTAATCCCGAGCCTGTATATGAATTTAGTATGATATGCGTTCATTATATCACTACTATAGTGTTGTGTAGCGTTATAGATTTATAATACACCGTAGTAATATAGTACATGGCGGCCGCCTCTCTGTGACAAAGATGAAAATACGTTTGGTAAGCCAGTCATGACTGCTCCGCCGCAATAGCTAATTGTAATCATAATTCGTTTCCAAATATTGTCTGTGGCGTACTATATACTCGTACATAATAATATTAGCAGTCGAGTAAAATGTATTATCAATCTGCCCCAAAACTGTAAGTTGTAATAATAAATAATAATATGCATAATATTATGTGCTCAAAAAACCTTAGAATATTCATTTAAGTCATTTAAGAATGCTATATTGTTGAACTACAAAATATACACTTAAGATAGAATAAAATTAAGAATTTATTTTTTCGCTGTGTCTAAAAACTAATCAATCTAAATATGGTTATTTAGCTAAGGAACATCAGACTTCTATGAATAATATAAAAATAATAGGCTATCACCGAATAAAAATTTAAAAATTCTTAAATCAAAATACATACCGGGTAATCCATTTAACGTAATACACTCATTATTTTAAAAACTATTAAGTGCCGTTTTTGAATATGATTATATATTTGATATTTCATTTTAAGTCGATATTTTTTTTGACCACGCAATTATAATTCCTATTCTAAAACTAAATATTTTTTTGAGCACTACAATATATCATCAACATTTAATATTGGACCAAACGTTTATAAATTAAAACTGAAACTTATGATGTTATTCAAAAGGGGTAAAACATTAAATGATATAAGAAATTGCAAAAAAACAATTTATTTTACTAAAAATGTTGTTTTGATATGGTTTCAAATAATTATTTGAATCAATATTTTCAAAAAAAAGTTACAAAAATAATAGTTTTGTACGTTAAATTGATCATACTGTAGATAGTGATTTTGAGAGAAGTCATTGATCATTTTGGAGTTTAGTTCTATATTGAAAAAATATCTAGTTTGAATTTAGTATATATAATTTGTATATGTATTAGGGTCCATCTCCAATTTGAGACTTTAACACAAATATATAATTAGAATTGTAATAGTTAGGATTTATTTTATAAGAACATTTTTAAAGCTATTTATTTATTATTGTAATTATTTTAGAAATATTATATTTTAAAAATTTATAAATATATTGATATTTATTTTGTCATTTATATAAT
This sequence comes from Rhopalosiphum nymphaeae, assembly GCA_036289425.1. Classification (NCBI taxonomy): domain Eukaryota; kingdom Metazoa; phylum Arthropoda; class Insecta; order Hemiptera; family Aphididae; genus Rhopalosiphum; species Rhopalosiphum nymphaeae. The sequence continues at coordinate 6,390,805 of JAZAQC010000007.1, read as the reverse complement.
TTTAAGAATATATAGCTATAAAATTACACCAAATTAATTTAACTTCCCTAAGAATTTTGACTCTGGAATTGTTTATAATTTTATTAAATATTTGTATATAACAACAACAAAAAAGTATTAACTGTACATTTTGTATTTTTAAAAGTATTAAGTTTTGAACTCTAATTAACCATATTCACCGATTACATGTTCTGTCTATTTACAAATATAATATAATATTATAACATATACTTATTGAATAAAATAAATAAATAAGTTACGAGTCATGACTTTATGAGTATTCAATTTAAAAAAATTGAATTATTTTTTCCTTTATAACATAAAGCTCATATAATATAAGCAATTGCTTTACAAGTGTTCGTATTTTGAATTGTGTGGCACGTATCGTTTTTGTTGGAGTGACCGGTTGTGGTAGCAGGGGATATACACATTTTTATATACTGGTTAAAAAGCCCTGTTCCAAGTACTTAAATCAACGCGTAATTCCAAAATGTCGAAGACCAAGAATTTTGGTGTTTAGATGATACTATTTTTATTTATTTTGTGAAATTTACGCAAAAATATCGGAATTTACCAGATTTTGTCAAATTGTCATGAGCGGCAGTTAATTGGGATTTTTTTTAATGACCATTTCATATCAATATTGATAATCATAAAGTTGAATATTATGAAAAAAGGTTCGATAACAGATACTTCTAAATAGTGGACAAAATGTACTACTAAGGTCTAAGAGTCTAAGAAACTGTACTATATGTTTTAATGGTAGTCTCGATGCGATGCATTGACGTTGATCATAATATAAGAAACCTACATCTATCGTTAATATTTCTAATTAAGTCAATAAGTCATTAGATAGGCCCGTCATTTAATCAATGTATTATAGCAATAATGATTTTATTTTAAATTAAAAAATGACGATTATCATTTATTCTATGTCATCTAATTGCAAGTATTTCACCACTCGCGCCATTTGATGGATGAGTGCTGTAGCGCTCTCGGGATTTCTTTGGGGGGATATAAAAATATATTAAAAATAATTTATAATTGCATATTATTACTAGTATAACAAGAAACTTTATATTACCTATAAAATGGTCATGGATCTATCACCCATACCCCCCCCCCACGTGAAAACGACTATGGAGTGGTCATATAGACCTATATAATACAAGTTTATTATAACATCATTGCGTTCCATAGAAGAATACACAATAATAGAATAGTATTTGAAAATATATTATATTGGTACGTTCAAAGTATAAATAAAATATCAGTATAATATTATATTTCGTTTCTTCACACAACACACACACCAATTTAGTCAAATAATAACGTCCGTCGTTCAATTAAAGTATTATAAGTTATAGGAATAGTGATTAATTTTAAATTATAAATGACGCTTATCGTCAATTGCACAGCACCCATTTTATAAACAGCCTGACAATAAATCGAAATAATTTAAAAATATATGCAATCCAACAACAAACGAGTTATATTATAATATTTTAATTAGGTATTCCGATTTACATGCGACGTTATACGGCCCGTGGTGCGGCCGATTATGGTCGTTCGCAGCAAATTCCGATGACATCTTCATCGTACCTGTGTCTGATTTTCTGTCTAGTCCGCGCGTCTTACCTACGCGTAACACGGCGGTTCCCAACCTCAGGTCGCGACCTAAATTAGGGTCGTAGAGGTTTTCATGTTAGGTCGCGAAAGCATTTCTTACAATTTACATATTATATTTTATTACTTAACACATCAACATATTATATACGTCTTGTGATTTCTGAAGCACTCCCCTAATGGCTCTAATTATAACGTCATCCTTTTAATGTGACTGGGGCCAAATAATTTATTTTCATTTTTCGACGAATAAAAACGAATGAAGTCAGACACTGGCGTGACAACAATTAATGCAGTAAAGTAGTACCTTGCATGTATATATTTATATATATACCGTATATTATATACGGTCTAAAAATCGAGATCATTTGTATTTTATGAACTCTAAACTTCAGACGACCGTTGACATTTCCGGTTGTGTGAATGTGTGAGTATGTATGTGAAGGAACAAAGTATAATATTATTCTTGCGACTTGCCTATACTGTACATATCTTTAAATACGATCTATTATTGTGTATTCTTCATTTTTTTATCAAACGCAACGATGCTAAAGTAGTAAAGTTATTCATAGAACAGCAAAAATAATATTATAATCCCATACAATTTTATTTCTAAACTTACTTGTTTAATTCAAAATAGAGTATACCTTTAACATGACATTGATGAGGTTTAATTAAAAAAAATTTTAAAATACCACCAAACTCAAAAAATCAATAATTTTTTTATTACCATAATAAATAGAATACAGATTAATGTACCGCGGCGGATGAACTAATCAAATGTATTCAAGTGTACCTACCTCATAATCTTTTATTTATATAATTATAATATATTTTGGTTTAATCTTGTAGAAAAAAATAACGTAGTTAGGTAAATTATATTACGAATTTATCATACTCAGAAGATATTATTATTATTATTATTATGTAATCATAAAGATATTTATAACTTTAATACGATGATAACACTATATTGTTATAAAAAATAAACATCGATATACAACTGAAAAATAAGCTCATAATGGTATTCTTATGACAGCGGTATAGGTAATATAATTTATAATTTATAATATAATTGTTATTAATTTATTTATATTAAACCAAAATGTGATGTAATTATACAAATAGAATAAGAGTACGAGGTACTCTTAAAGTCTTAAATACATTTGATTAGTTCATTCGAAAAAAAAATAAGTTCATTAGCAGTTATTTTTTGTAAAAACCAAAAACGTATAAATATTACCGTATATTATTGTATTAGGACAGGTATACTCGTATAATGTATAATGTATAATATATATATATTATATATTACCGATACCGCGGCCAACGAATACGTGACATCCCGCACAATATTAAAAATCACCGTAACTTCGGTACGATTTATTGTGGTATTATTTTTTTCGTCATAGTATGCTGAATACTGTATGCACTATGATTTAAGCAATTGCGATCGGTAGGCGGCGGTTCATGAGCCACAATTGACGCACGTCGCTATTGTATATCGCTCGCTTTAAATTGTAGAACAATGACATTTATTTTTTACATTTCATTATTTCAAAACCTTAGACAGTATTTTTTTTTTATAATAAATAATTTTAGAATAATTTTTTTTTGTTTTATAAACATTTCATTTTGGATCCAAACAAAACAAAATACACATTTAATATGTATATAAAATAAAATAAGTTCATTACTTAGTCTTTTACAACAGCTAAATCTATTAAATCTATTCACCAAAAAAAAATTTGCAAAATAAAAAAATGCTCTAAACTGTTTTAAATTGTTTTAACAAATAAAATTAATTTAGTAATTTATTTTCTATACATTTTAAATAGGCATCTTAGTTTGTTTAGATCCAAATGATCCAATTGATAAAATTTATAAGATTTTAAAATGTGTATAAAATGTGTATGTCGTAGTCACTAATTAAGCATACAACGGCAACATTTTTTTGTATTCATATAATACGCTGTGACTCCATCCATAGATAGTATATGATCTAAGTGTAGATGAATACACAATGTAATAGCTCGTATTTAATAATCTATAATATAGGCATGTTCCTAGTATAAATTTAAACGTATAATATTATTAATTTATTATATTTTGTTTCTTTACACAACAAACACACGCACACCACTAAATCATATCTTCGAGACCGCCCGTCTATATAGCAAATTTTAAAAGTTATAAGTATAAATATAAATTATTACTATCCCGACAATGATTTTCTAATACCTACACTGTAGTAGTATTCAATTTCCTCAAAATAATATTAACAGAAATATTTTTTCACCAACATTCGGTTCGCTGTGTTGCTTAAAAAAACGTCGAAATGCCCATTTCTTCAAATAATGATAATAATATATTAAGTATTTCTTTTATGACTTAAAAATCACAATATATTTTTATCGTTTTTACGAAATTATATTGATTGAATAAAGAACGTTATAATATGAAACTGGAAATATTGACAATAGTCTACAGTTCAGAGTTCAAGAAATTGTTCTACTATTATACTCAATTTTTGAACCGTGAAAATAAACAACTACTACCGTCGCACGATGTATGTAGTATTAGGGACGCGCAGTGGTAATTGGTAATTATTGATTGCCTAAGTCTACTTCGCTCGTAACGATTGGTACTCATGATATGTATTACATTCTACGACTTAAAGTTTGACGGCAGATTCTACTAATCGGTAAAAAATTTCAGGGAACGTTTTACCAATATTAAAAAATATTTTAAACATTCAAAGTTGGCATTTTAGAAGTATTCAATAACGGCTGGTTAATTATTAGATAAAATAATAATGTTTTATATAATTTTTCATATGAGGAGTTCTGTATTGGAAATCTTCCAAATAGGTTTTTGCGCGTCGTGTCAATATATGCGACGTACTTGGTATGTAATCGTTACGCCCACATGCGTGCATAGATGTCAATCACGACACTACACGAAGATAAATTACTATTTTTATTTTTTTTAAAAATTCGATACGTAATTTATTTTAAAACTAATATTTTAAAGGACATTAAACATTAAAAATAAGTTTGTTTAGATTTAAAGTCTATCATTATCTAAGAAATATAGTATGGGTCTAACACTAATTTTTCAATGAGATACAGACGTTTAAAAATGTGCGTGTGACGTGATAGAGCTGAAGTCGGAACGGCGATGTATGTTTAACGTTTAACATGCACAACTGTATAGTTTAACACAACGATTTCAATCGTTAAATATAATATTTTTAAATTGTTTTATGTAACCTTAAGTATTATTTTGTCTTTACGATACTGGTGTGATTATAATTTTGATATACTTTCTGGGTTTTTTACAGTAGATAAAACTATTATAGTCATTTTCGTAAAATTTGGTTTACGCGGCAATACAATACAAGTCGTGAACTCAATAATTTTACTAAATTATAATTTATAATATAATATATGCAACAACAAAATATATTAAATTTTAAATCACATCATCGTCTTAAGCACATAAATATATTTAGGATTATTAAAATTAAAAATAAAAAAAAATTAGTATTGTGATCTCCTTTAAAAACATTTTTGCTTTTCAATATTATTAATATTTTTAAATTCAGAAACTCAAAATTTATGTAAGTTTACAAGTAGATTTTAGGACGTATTCAAATATATTTTCTGAATTAAATAGTCCTATTTTGGTATCAAATCATAATTTGATTAAGTTGATTAAACAAGAATCTGAAGAATCTTACTGTTAATTCGAAAAAGGAGAATAGAAGCATCAATTATTAATATATATACCTATCTGTCTATTAACATTTTCAAAAATACCAAGTTATTAATTGTTCGTATATGTATATCTGCTAAAAATAGGTAACATTCCAAGCTGATTAAATACAAAGAGGTAATTATGTTGAGAATATTTAATTTTTTTTTTAAAAAGACGTTAATGGTAAAAACGTCTACGAATCCGCTGTAAATGCATAATTTTATATGTGTTAATATATAGGTATTATGGAAATATAATGTGTATTAACTATCAGACCGTTTATTTGTTTCGATTTTATTTTTTCCAGTTTGGACTCGTTAGGGCGACTACATAATAATTATTATATAGTTATATGACGTTTTACGGACGATAACAATCTACAGGTATGTTACGGTTTATTTACCAGTGATGGCCAAACGTTTATAATGTAAAGCGTAAAATACTAAAATGTATTGCATGCAAACAAATGATAGATAATCATTTTATACTTTAGTAGTGTTTATTTATAATTAAGGCCGAGGCTATACACGGCGGAATACGCAGCGTTCGAAACGCGGCGGAATACGCCATGTATAGCCCCGGCCTAACAACCTTCAGTTGTGTCGTTGTAGTAAATAATTTAAACCATTTATGTATTAATTATTCATCCATTAAACGACGGTTGGGTTGGAATCACTATTGAAATACATAGAATTTTGATTTAAAAAGAATTATAAAAGTGTAATTTTTGCTTGTTATAGTTATGATTTGAATAATTCAAATTTTTTAAGATTAATAATGCAATACAAGCTATATGAAAGAACAAGTTATTAGAATAAATATCTACAACGATGCTAAAATTATGAAGATTAATATATTATACATAAAGCGTAGGAACTAAAAAAAAAATTGTCGTTCCTAAATGTATATAATAATACGGTGTAGGTTAGAGAGAACAAATAGTTCACTTACATATTGTTTTATCTCTGACCTTCATCTTAATAACATATAGGCATAAATATCCCAATATTATTTTACGTTCAACAATTCCAATTTGATATAACATCATCGTGAATATATAATTTTTTAACATTTATTTTGTTGGTTTTTTTAAGATATTTTAATTTTTATGTGAATTATGACTATGTAAATAATTGCTCATAACTCGCTTAAAACATAAAATGCCATAAAAATCAACGGGAGATCGCGGATAATATTCTTATTTATAAGTATTTCATTGTCAGTCAATTCAATCAATATTAAAGTGAATAACGCAACATTAAAATTGCTGAATAAACATTTGTCGTGGCCTTAGTTGTCTATATTTTGTATGGCACGTGCGGATGTAACGTTATTTTAACATGTTAAAGGTGATGGGCTCTGATATTGGTAGGCGCCCCCTTCCCACCGGTTGCTCTAATATTTTTAATTACTATATTTTTCGAGCCTACAGAAATAAAAGAGAAGAATCGAGATTATTCAACACATTTGAGTTTACAAATAATTATCGATTGACAACGGGATCTAAAACGATATACAGCTATTGATTATTGATGAATATATATAGTATACGTAAAACGCAGTTGTAGTAGAGTGATATCGATATAGCTATTAAATGAATTAAACGAATAGTTTGCGAAGGCCGAAGATCATAATTGTATTGCAGTGTACACGACTCGATAGGCATAACATTTTTATTTATGAGTGAAAAAAATAATTTTGTTCTCCGTTTTTTTTTTATCACGTATGGACCAGTTGGACGTATTATTATTGCGGATATCATATGTAAACCGAAATCGGTACCTGTAGATGCGCCGGCGGTAGCGATGTATTCCCGAACCACTCGTGGTCAGCCTGACGATCCATTACCCCCCCCCCCTTCCCTCCCTCCCTACCCATCAATAACAGCATTATCAAAAATACCACTAAATCCCCACCATCACGCAGCCGACGGTAGCGACACCTACGTTTCGTCGGTCGTGACGGTCGCCGATCAAACGGCGCTCGGCATCGTCAGTCAGCAGTCTGCAATCTTGTTATATGCGCCTTGTTGCCTTGATTACGACTTGTACATTTTAGCGTTATACTCCGCGTCTTTCGGCCTGACAGAATTGTTCCTCGGGTACAGCTTAAACATATTTTCACTATAACATCGTTCACAATGCCTGAGAATCACATTCCCATTCCATTCGATGAGATAGAACAATTGCCGTATCCAGATCAGGATGAACAGCAGGAAACAGAAGACACTTGGGAAATTACAAACAACAGCGACGGTGAAACGTGGTCGGACAGCTACGACATGGATATGGATGACGACGACGACGACGATGACACTTCCGAAGAATCGTCAGAGGATGATTCCTTGCCGCGAATGGAATTCATCCCGATATCCGTAGTTATAAGGCCTATGCAAATGGTCGGCGTTCGAAATCGTGGTAGAAACGTTGCTAGAAGAGGACGTGCTATGCAACACCCAAGGTATAGTATAACAGTGATGATAAAGCATATATAACTAACAACAACAGTGTCGGTGATAACGAAATAATATGATGATAAGAAACGAGCGCACCATGCTCTCGATCCTCGGGACTGTTTTGGTTCACATACTCGTTTTTTCCTTCCCTTCGTTATCATTCTTATGCATATACAACTTTTTTTACTGTTCACAGCAATTTTAACCGCACGCCGTTTGAACGCGGCGTAACGTTCAATGGATTCGCTCGAAATCTGGAACTGGAATCCATTTTAGGATACTTAATTGAACAGAGCGGTACGATTTTGTACCACGTCAAGTGGTACAATGATAATAACAGAACAAGATTAATAGAATCGAGCTTAATGCGAAGATACAAGCCACTAATGATCGTCGATTTTTATGAAAAGATGATGCTGAAAACCTAATTCACAGTAATTTGGCTGTGATAAATGGCTCGGTAAGTAATACATAATAATAAAAATAAAAAAAATAATTATAGATGCTCGTATAATATTGTTTAAACTTATTGAAATTAAATTTCTTAAAAAAAATAATAGTTAAAAATTGTATAATAACGATATATTTTTACGTCAGGAATTAGCTGTTAAATTAATAATAATAATACATTATTAATTATTTATCTATACTTAAAAAGTTTTACACGCATATTTTTATTTTTTAAATTGTCCCTAGATTAATATTTTGTGTAAAATAAATATTTTTCAACCAAAATAAAAATTAATAAAAATAAAACTAAAATTCCTCTAATTTATTAGCTTTTATTTATCTTATATAACAATAAATTATATATTACATTAATACATATAAAACATTTTTTTTTACTCTTAAAAAAGCTAATTTTTTGATAGTGAATATTACATTCAAAAATATGTTTTCCGATATATATCATGTCGGAGTATAATTGTTTTTTAGACATGTCAGTTTAGAAAATTCCCTGTCGTCTATACATTGATATACACAATTTTTTATCACATTAAAAAGAATATTTTGTGCAAATATAATGTTTTAGTAATATATGTAGCCATATTGGTGTTTAATTTGAATATTTTGCAAATAATTTAATGGTTTATGAAAAAATACATAAATATTTCTTATCTGTTAATTTCTACCCATAACAAAAAAATATTTTTTATTTTTATTATTTAAAACATGTTATTATTTTTATTTTTATTTTTTTGATTTTATAAATCTAAATTTTAGGCATAATTAAACATTTAAACAATAGAACCATAGAATATAGATTTAATATGACTGAATATTTTTTTAAAGATTAGTATTAGTTTAAAGCACATCACAACACTAAAAACAAGTTTGTTTAGATTTAAAGTTTATCATTATCTAAGAAATATGGTGTGGGTCTAATACTAATTATTCAATGAGATACAGGCGTTTAAAAATGTGCGTGTGACATCATAGCACTGAAGCCGGGACGGCGGTGTATGTTTAACGTGCATAACTGTGTAGATTAACACAACAATTTCAATCGTTAAATATAATATTTTTAGATTTTTTTATGTAATCTTAAGTACTATTTTGTGTTTATAATTTTGATATATTTTCTATTTTTTTTTATAATAGATAAAACTATTATAGTCATTTTCGTAAAATTTGGTTTACGCGGCAATACAATACAAGTCGTGAACTCAATAATTTTACTAAATTATAATTTATAATATAATATATGCAACAACAAAATATATTAAATTTTAAATCACACCATCGTCTTAAGCACATAAATATATTTAGGATTATTAAAATTAAAAAAAAAAAATTTAGTATTGTGATCTCCTTTAAAAACATTTTTGCTTTTCAATATTATTAATATTTTTAAATTCAGAAACTCAAAATTTATGTAAGTTTACAAGTAGATTTTAGGACGTATTCAAATATATTTTCTGAATTAAATAGTCCTATTTTGGTATCAAATCATAATTTGATTAAGTTGATTAAACAAGAATCTGAAGAATCTTACTGTTAATTCGAAAAAGGAGAACAAAAGCGTAAATTATTAATATATACACTTATAGTAGATAAAACTTCAATTTCATAAAATTTGGTTTTCGCGGCAATACAACGCGAGTCGCGAACTCAATTATTTTCCTAAATTATAATTTATAGTATATATATAATATATAAATTATATAAATTATATATACAACAAAAAAATAAATTAAATTTTAAAACACACCAAGATCACTTAAGCATATAAATATATATTTAGGATTATGAAAAAAAAAAAATTCTGAAATACTATTTTAAGTTATTAAAATCATTGTGTAAATTAAACTATTTTTAAATACAGGCAGCTGCAAAATCGTCGGTTCTATAATATCATGCCGCTCTCATTAACTCTCATTATCTCGTTGAATAATCATTTTTTTAGATTCGAATTTCTACACTAACGTTTTTTATTGTGTTACTACAATAATACACTGATAAACTTAAAATTAAAAATTTATTATTGTGATGTGCTTTAACATGTTCACCACCGTATACTAAATTGGGTATCTTTATAAAAAACCGGATAATTTTTTTTTATGAAAATAAATTAATTTCATTATTTAAATAACAAATATGATCATGTTAACTTGTGTGACACCGGTTTTTTTTAAGGATACTTATTAAAAAAAACTACTTGTCAATTATGATTGACATAGAAAAAAATATTACTAACAAATAAATAAAATAATAGTATAAATATTTTAATTATAAGATTAAAATTGATAAACTCATAGATATGAAATAAATTAGTATAAAATAAAAAAAATTAACACACTTGTAATTGTAAAATATAATAAAAACTTAACAAACAAAATCAAATACCAATTTTTTAAATTTGTAATTTATTCAACTAACAATTAACTCATAGTGTCACTTGTTAGCTTCTCAGTGTTATAATTGTAATTTAAAATTATGTATATTAAATATAAACCTAAATTAAACATTTAAAAATTATAAAACATAAAAATAAATACAAAACCTTTTTACTATTTTGTATGATAAATGTTGAAACAAGGATCTGCACATAAACCAATAGTGTTTTCTTTGTCATTTTTACAAGTGTCACATATAAATGAAGTGTGCCTCTTTTTTGTTTTTGAACTTTTTTTATAATGGTTCACTTTGAGTTTCATTTATTGTAAAAGATTTAGGACTGTATAATGACCATTGATTCAGTGGAATACCAAGTAAAGAACTTAAAATTTGTCTCCTACTCGTAAATTTTAGATGGGGAGTTTTTGATAATTGTAAATTATATTCTATCTATAATTTATCTATCTTGTAATTTTTATTTTGTTTCTTTTAGTATATAATAGTTTTTTTATAAGAAATTTTATTGTTTCAAATTAATATTTATATATATAAAAGATTATTTTGATGAAATCATAAAGCATAAGATTATATTATTTTTAAGATTTTAGGTAACTAGTTATAAATTATAATATCTTGTAACATTTATCAATTATCACAGGTCTTAATAATATTATATACAAATGATTAAAATTAAAATTTGATAATTAGTTTATGTAAGAGAAAAAAAATTAAGAATATAATTTTTAATTTGTAAAAGTAGGTTTATCAATTGGTGAAATAGAAGATTATGTTCTTTTTTTTTGTAGGCTCCCTTTTCTCCTTAATCCGGGCCTGATTATACATATTTTTCTTAAAAATGATGATCATTAATTTATTGTTTAATGTTTTTACAGGTTCACTAGCAGATCCAAGTGCCATATTTTTTTTTATGATATTCTATACTTTGTAAACTTTAATGTGTTAATAATGTTAAATTGTTTTATGTACTTTAAGTCTCTTAATTTTAAATAATTTTAAATATTTTTACTTAGGTATTTATTTATAATTGAAAATGACTGATGTTTATTATAATATTATATAATATAATTTTACATTATACTTATTTTTTTTCTCTATAATAATTTTCATCGAAACGGTCATGCGCTGTAATGGATATCGTCGAATTGTAATTTCGTCAAAACGTTCGCACTGAACTGTTTGTTGGTGCTGAAACACTCGTACTAAAACGTCCTAGATCCTTGATTTTTATATTTTTAATGATTATGTATCAAAAAACAATATGGGTACATACTATTATTCATATCTATACATATACTCTATGGGTTGAAATTATGAAGACATTTTTATCGATGAACACTACTATTGTAACCAGCCAAAAGTTTTTGGAAATTTAGTTGTATAAATTAATTAATGATTTTTTTTTCGTTAAAATGTAAAATGATTTGGAAAATTATTAGCGAGAAGGGTTGAATTTTGTTATTGTGAGAAACTATGTCACATAGCACAGTACTATCTTATAATCATGTTTATTTTTTAAATATTAATGAAAATAAAGTGATGTTTAGTGATGTCTTTAGACGATTTTAGAGGGGTAGAGCGAACTTTGTACATTATATTTTATATAGACACATAAATTATTAGGTAGTGTTATACATTACGAAAATTTGAAAAAAAAAAGGCTATAGAATCGGCGACCTCTCCCATTGGATTGTCCTCGATGCTGCTAAATTGATTAGTTGGCGTACCATATTTGTATATACAACCATAAGAAATGTTTATATCTTATCGAACTTTAAAACGTTTTCAACATAATTTGTCATGATTCCAGAGTTGTTCATATTATACATACATTATAATGTATATGTTGATATTTATACAATATTAAGTGTCAGTATTCTGCAGTCTAAATTTTTACCTATCCGTAAAAAATGTTAAAAATACACGGGTAGGTAGTAAGTATTGCTGAATTGCTCTAAGTAAAATTCAAAATTCATTTTGGTTCTAACTTATTTAATTTAATTTTTTTGGAACCAAATATCAGTGTAGTATGCTTTATTGTATAATAATCAAATTACTACATTCATTTTATATTTGAAATATTATTCATCAGTGGATTAATAATTATTATAAATTTAAATATTTTAATAATCGAATTTTCTATTTATAAAATAATATCTACACTTTTTAGAAGAGAGGGGGATGTAATGTGTTAGCACACTATTTTTTAAAGGGATATACTTAACGAGCAATTTTTACCAACATTTTTTTTCGATACGTTGAAAAACAAATACATTTTTTTAATAAGAAATGTTATTGTAAAAGATAATATAAATATATATATATATATATATATATATATTATATGTTAGTTCTTGTCACAATCATTTATTAAGCCATGTACTTATATTATATATTAAATAATATATAATATATATATAATAATATAATACCTATAAATATATTTAAAATTTAAAACAGCCTATAAAAATAATTCTACTCTCAGCCTTCAAGGCATACAATTGGATATCATGCATATAGCGCGCGACACATCTATAAAATTCTTAATATAACATTTTTATTACAATTAATGTTTTTCTTTATTTTAAAATAACACCAACATTTTAACCTTTGTCCCGTTTTTAGGTATACACAGTCATAATGTACCGAAACCCGACCAATATATGATAACCCGTCAATTTTCAATAAAATACAAAGTATATTGACTTCTATGGTTATAGATATCGGGTATACAGCACTGTCATCGGTTTTTGATTTAGTTTGTCTCGGGTTTGAAAAACATTTTGTTCAATTTCGACAATTTTATCAAATAATACTTTAATTAAGAAACAAAACGTCTTTGTTAACAAATATAGAATAAAAGAATGATCGCAAATCTATAGGCTAATTATAAAATAATAATATTAGGAAAATTCGAGGGGAGACACCGAACAGACACAAGCGCTTGTGGCAGTGTTACTGATCAATTTAATTAAAATTAATAAGTATTTATTGTTTTATATTAAATAATGTTTTTGATAATAAAAAATAGCATTCGTTTTATAATTTTTTTGCATTGTTATAGGTGCATTAAATAGTGTGTCATTGGACGTTTTTTAATAAATAGACGCCTCCGAATTTTATAATGTATAATGATTTTTCTTCTTCTCCGTCTCGGGTTTGCTTGATGAAATTATTACCCTAGGTAAAAATATTCACAAACAAATTTAGGTAGAAAACCCGTGCTATTGACGATGCCGCAGTAAATGTTGTTGTAGGTATGTTTTTGGTGGAGTAGTGAGGGGAAGGGAGTGGTGGTAATGAATCTACTGATGTATACGACTGGTAACAAGTATCGCAATGTAATATTATTACGCGGAACGCTAAATATTTCCAATAACTATTAAAGGTACCATCGTTTCGAGTTTTAATGATAAGTAAAGAAAAGAAACAGATGTTACAAAGCACAACAACATTTTATATTCTAGCGAGTGTTGCTTTTCGTCGTTTCCTAAAAATGTCTGTCTGAATGATTTACGAAAGGGCCGTATACCGTTCTAATGTCAGCGCCGGTGTGTCGTAATCGTAACGTTACAATCGTATTATTGTTATTACGATTATAGATTTGCTTATGCACTCGGTTTGTGAGAAAAAACGAATATTAGGTATATGAAAGAAGGTAAACATTTTTGAGAGACGGGATTCACCGAAAACATATATTATATGTATACAGCATTAAATACGATAAATATTTCTCCACTCGATTGTAGTGTGTTTAGGGTTGAGAGAGATGTACCGTTTTTACGTTCTTACAATAACTATAATATAATACTTCGCGTGTGTGTGGTCCAGGGTTCAAAACGTTCACTAAAAAAAGGAACTCGTTCACGTTCGTTTTTTTTTCAAACGAACGCGCTCTTTGAAAAAATGAATATGTTCATTAGGTCGTTAATTTAATGTATTAAATCTAATTTTATTAATCGTTTACCTGTTGTTAATATAAAAATCTGTAAACATATACGACTCACCCCCCCCCCCCGCCACAAAAAAAAACAACACAATTTAGACTTTGAACTCTATAAAGTATAGTATAGTATTAGTATTATAGCCCACACGTCCTACACGACACACCTCTATAGTCTATACGTTTAGTGTTTACACTTATATTCATTTTTATTATGATTAGCCGATTAGTTATATCAACTTTTATTACAAACTCCTAAAAATCATAATAATATTATTATTGCAGAATGTCGGGACCACTGGAAATTACGTATATAATTAAATATTTATAATTGTTTATCATTTAAATAATCAATATATTTTATACATCAAATTATTAAATAGTAAATAAATTGAACGATCTTAAAATCGTAAATATAAACGTCGTTCACGTTCATGTTCGAATTCGAAAAAAACGAATGACGTTCGCGTATCATTCATTAACTGTGAACGCGTGAACGTGTGCGTCCGTGGATTTATTAATTATTTTATGCAACTTGAATTTGATATTATATTTCTTGATTGATAATAATAATTGTATAATACATGGATTGACGAATAGATTATCCTATATTATAGAAATAAGTAAGTACCGATAAAGAAGAATTTATTTTTTATTTTTTAGTGTTTTTATATATTAATATAATATTATGTTAATATTAAAATCAAAATAATAAAGTGTTAAGCAATTAAACTATATTAATTAAAAAAATGAAAAACATTTTATTATTTTACACACATAAAATTAATCAATGGTGATATCACTGATTTAATTATACTAATACAGTAATTAATATTCTTATACACATTTATTTGAATTATAAATAATATATTATTTTTAAAATTATTGCAATCATAATTGTAATTTATAAGTAGGTACCTGGTACAGGTATACTTTTAAATACACGCATAAATTTTCAATAACAATATACTTGATAAAAATGTATTTATTTTAAGTTTACTTGTATATTTAACTTTCAACAACATTTAATGCATTTAAAAATATTCGTATAAAAATTTTTCAATTTTATTTTTATTTTACTTAAACTAAAATGTATGTTTACCTACTCAATTTAGGACATGTTAAAGTAGTATAAAAATTATTACTGTGACCTTTTTTAGGGGATGCAACCTAATACCTAACCTAATCGTATAGTCTCCCGATCCATACTATAAAGAAATTTTTCAAGTGTAAAAAGGAGAAAATTCGCGATTTTACTGACATATAATAGTTTATCAATAAGTCAAGTGATGTAACTTGTCATTTCATAAATTATAATTATCTATGTGCAGTGCTCGAATTGGGCGGGGGACAGAGTTCCACTACTATTTATTTTATTTTTTGCGTACCCCAACTTTATATTTTCATAGGAACGGGGGACGGCACAAAATTATGTCCAAAATAATGTTTAATAAAATGTGAATTTCAATTTATTATATAACGAATTTTACAATTTTTGATAATAGTTTATTAATTTATTATAATCATTAATATCAATTCTATAGACCTATATATATTTTTTTGGTGTTTGCTTATTAATTAATTATTCTATCTCACTGTTGTTTGCCAATAATGTATTGCACATATGAACTAATATGAAGGTAGAATTAAGATTCTGTGTAGCCCAAAAGGGGTATTCAAAATATAAGTAAGGTTGACAAGGCGTGAGGGGGTGTGGGGGGAAAGCCTCCCACTGGGCTTTATTAAGTAATTATGCATTTTGAACGCAGTTTTTAAATCATTGGATTGAGTTCCTCTACTTAATTTTTGCTAATTCGAGCACTGTGTATGTGTTAAATTTTAATTCAGTTAGAAAATTAATTAACGATAATTTACGTGAAAAACTTTTCTGATCGTCCTAACTTAATAATTATTATATAGTGTTTTAATTATATCTGCACGAATAATTTTTAAATTACTATAAAATTACTAAAATTATTATTCTTTGTTAATTTCATTAAATTTTAACTTGAAAAGTTTATAAGAGAATCAGGTTGGCAGTGTTTAAATATTTTTCACATTTTATAGTTTCAGGGTGAACTATTGTAAAAAACCTTTTTATAAAACGTTTTAGTTCAATGAAAATTAAACTGCACTAAACATTTTTAACCACAAAATAATTTGCAAATATTCATAATTTAGACTAATTTTGTCAAATTAGTACCTACTTACTACAAATGTTTATAACAATTTCTAAAATCAAACTAGTAACGGGGGGGGGGGGGGATCAAAATATTAATCTCTACAATCGTGAGTAAGCCAATATAATATAATTTGTGTAGGAATTTCACAATAGTGTATTTATTAAAAATGACCAGGACCGTCTTCAGAGCTATAAAATACATTAGCTTTAAAATACGGATAACATAAATTGAATTCAGGTTTTGTAGTTCTATTATATTACATATACGATTCAAAATTATAGATAGTTCTTAAAAGTTATAATTATTAAGTTTTTTATAATCGTATTTAGGTATATCATAATAATAATAATTTCGTGTTTTGATAAAAATAAATATCAAACCCATTTAACCATTTATTTATGGATAAAATAAAAAATAAATCATACTTTTTTTCAATGTATTTATAATGTTTAAATTTTGTCACAATTCACAATTGTGATTATTGTCAAAATATAGGCGTTGTGTATTGATGTAGTAAAATCAAAAGTTTTACTGTGGAATCGTAATCTAGAGCAGTGGTCTTCAATTTTTTTTGGACTCGTGATTCACTTTTTAGGCCAACCTTTTTCACGTCCACGTATATAGAATATAAGCTTTGTAGAAAAACAAAAAAAACCCAAAATTGCTCAATGCTTTTTAGTACTACTATTATAACTGAATAAATAAAAATTATAACATTATATTATACTATATTATATTATGTTATATAACACGGTATATAGATTATATAAACTGTATTTTGATTTAATTGGCATTTATTTCATCTATTAAATTTACCTAATTGTTATTTTAAAAAGAAGACTTATCGTGACCCAATTTTAAAACTTAAGCGACCCATAAATGGTTATTATTATACTAAATCTTGCATTTAAATGGTAGTAACATTAAATTAAATAAATACCATCGACATTTCAACATTATTTATTTCCAAACATTTCAATTTTTTTTTAAATACTGGTTACACTTGCTGTTAAATTTTATAAAGCTGAAAGGCCATTCTTTACTCTTAAAATGCATACAAAGTTATTTAAGAAACTCTACGTCCAATTTGAGACTAAATTAATTAGCGACTCTCAATATTCAGTATAAAATCAATTTGAAATCTGATGACATAATACTTTGTTTACCTACTTCAAAACGTTGTTTGGAATTTATTTTATACTTTTATTAGATTAACTTACTATTTGTTTATTATATTTTATTTTATATAAAAATCAGACGAACAATGCAGTTTATGACACTGATTATTACAATTAAAATAAATTTACTATTTATATTTAATATATTTTTATTTTAATTGTGAACCCCTAAGGTGAGAGGGCTTAGAATATTTCTGGTGGTATTAAGGTATAATGAGTCATGGTTAATGATTTTATGTACTACAATATAATCATATCTAATGTTATAATATGATTGAACTTCAGACGGCTAATTACCACACCAATAGAAATACAAATAAACCGATAACTAATATATTTAAATTGTCATTACATTGTTAATCAATCGGCTTTTATTTTATATTTTGTATTTTAACCGTACATGGGATTTATTACAATTTACCAGCATTATTTTAAGATAGATTACATTATTATAAAATGATATATATAATATATATAACACATATAATAAATCATAATATTATATTATATTATTTGTTTATCGTATGTATAAATATATATAATAATATTCGTATCTATTCCAATGTTCATTGGTACTATTATTTCTTGTTTATATATTGTAAACACCAGTGCGCACACAAAGAAAGTATGATTGTTCCGTTATCCAACTACGATATTTGATTATCCTTAAATATGTAGAAATAATCAACTGTCTTGCCTCGGTTAAAACGTTGCCAGATAACAGAACACATACCTCCTTCTCATAATGACAATTTAAATAGTATATACCAACAAAGATTATATTTTTGATTTAATGACCGCAGTCAAAGTACACATTTTGTTCGATGCCAAAAGGAACTGACAAAATTAAACACCAAAACGATGAATCATTAATATTGAAATGAATTGTAATGATTGATTGTAACGTATAATGTAATCACTACAGTAGATAATATAGTTATTAATTATTCCACCAATCCACAATTTCCGTCAGATCGATAATATTATTTTTGAACTAGACGCCTGCGATATCGTTTGTACACAATTACAAAGGAAGAAAGGCCGCTTTTCGTATAAATTATCTAAAATAATGATAGGCAATGATTTTGTGTGTGTGTATGTGTAAGCGATCCACAGTCAAGTCTATCGCACACTAATGGATCTGACATTCAGTATATCGTATTATTGTATATAGCACACAGATAGTACCATGATGTACACCTCGATGCCAATTTTTAAATTTTTTTTATTTTAAAGAGAGGTTCATACTAGGATTTGTTGGCTTATGAAAAACGAATATTTTTTTTTCATGCAGGGTTGTCATAGTTTACATATAATAAAATAGTTGTTATAATTGTATATAATTTTAGACTTGTGTTTTATATTTGATAAAAACTACCGAAATGGATATATTAAACATATGTGTTTATATTTAACGGAGTAGATGCCAAGGTAAAATACTGCAATTGTTTAATTTAACACGCGCTACACTGTGCAGGATCAGTAATAATTAATAAACTATAATATTTTATTAAATCCAGCTCATAATATACATTATTATTTTATATTTAACTTTAATTGGTATACATTTTCAAAAAAATTAAAAATTATCATAAAATATATAAGTCAACGTATGACAACGGTAAATAGATAAATGGGATTAAATTATAAACAATGTAATTATCCACTAATGAATACATAATTGATGCATATTGTAAACTATGTCGCTTGATATAATTTTAACCAATGATAATCAAAATAAATATTCTCAGAGTACTTTATTTACTTGAATATTAACTTATATAGTTTTATTTTTAAATACATAATTACTGATATCACCATATTCCGTATTGACGAAGGACGATTATATTTACTTAATAATAATTATTATAGATAAATAAAATAATTTTTCTTAGCATATAAATATTATCATATATAATTTTATATAATAATCATTTTATATTATATGCCTACGATCTGCATAAATTTTATAAATGTATAGAAATATATTTTTTTTTTAATTCCATAACTTAAATTTGAAATTAAAGTTAAAATGTAAGGTCAGAAGACATCGTACAGCACATTCTTGAAATTGTAAAAGATATAGTTTATACCTATATATTATATTTTAACACAGTTACCAATATTCTCAACAGTGGCGAATTTAGAAATTTAACGCCACAGGTACAGGCTATATACCTACACGGGTACCCATAGTGGTACCTCATTACCATTAACATTTAATGACATAGACATACTTATATGTGGACGGTCGTTATCCATAATACTGTAAATAGTAAACACCCCTATCCCCCTCACTATAATCCATTAAAATAAAAATAATAATAATAATATCTTTTTGTCAATTATTAATCCTCATAACGAGTTGTATTATACACTTTTTATAAAATTTAAGTTCTTCAAAATTTTCTTTAAATACGTACGTCACCTGCAACTATCTATATACCTATTTTATTAATGAATAATATACCGTAGCAATATAGACATACGCGCTACCGAAAGTGAAAAATACGTTTACGACTGCGCTGCCGCAATAGCTAATTGTAATCATAATTCGTTTCCAAATATTGCCCATTTTACGTACAGTATACATAATATTATTATAAATCGCGTAAAATGTATTATCAATCTACCCCACAATGGTAAATTGTAATAATAAATAATAATAACATATATAATATGTGCTCAAAAAACCTCAGAATATGCATTTGAGTCATTGTTGAGCTACAAAATATGCACTTAAGATTTAATTAAATTAAAAATTAATTTTTGTCGCTATGGTCGTTTAGTTAAGTAACATCGAACTATTACCAATATTATAAAACAAATAGGATATCACCGAAACCAAATATACAAATAAAATACATACTAGATCTAGGTGATCCGATTAAGGTGCAACACTCGTTATTTCCAAAAAAATTAGGTAACGTTTTTGAATATGAGTATATTTTTGTTAGGTATATTATTTTAAGTTGTTAAAATACCACTCTTTTCTTTTTTTCATATTAAAAAATATAATATTTTTATCATCATCATTTTTACTTTTATTCTATCGACAAGATGCATTTATAATTCCTATTCCAAAACTAAATATTGTTTGGACCAATGTGATGTATCATAAAAATTTAATTTTGGACGAGTTGTTTTTGAAATAAAACTAAAAATTGTTGATGTTATTGAATAGAAAATAATTTAAAAAAATTAAACCATAAAAATGGCAATAATTACAATTTATTTTAGCAAAAATGTTGGTTTGGAATAATTTAAAAATGTTTAAGATTCATATTTTCATAAATAATAGTTCCTTACGCTAAATGGTACATATTGTACATAGTTATTTTGAGATAAGTCATTGATCATTTTATATTGAATAAATACTTAAAACATCAATATAAATTTATAATTGTAATAATAAGAAGGATTTATTTTATAAGAACATTTTTAAAGCTATTTATTTATTATTGAAATTATTATTATTTATTTATTATTGTAGAAATATTATATTTTAAAAATTTACAAATAAATTGATGTTTATTTTGTTATTTATATAATTTTGATAATGTAGCTAAAGGTACACCATATTCCATATTAACTTTAAATTCTTAAGAAAATTAACTCTGGACTTAATTTTTTATAATCTTTTAAAATGTCTAAATTTAATCGTATTTACATATTACATTAATAGATTCATTATTCATTATTCATTAGTTATTAATCAATAATTGTGTAATAATGACAGAAAGGATACACTTTTCAATCCACGCAGTAATATCGTATAAAACATAAGACATAGTCTGAATATGCTGCAGAACATAACCAATAACATTTTTTGGCTTTAAATGATGTTTTTGTTTTGTGAAATTTAGGAAAAAATTTTGGAATGTACTAGATTTTATCGAATTGTCACCATAGGCTTGCGCAAAGACTTTGTCCGTATAAATGCCCTTTAAAATGTACGAACAAAGATTCTTGCACAAGCCAGAGGTTAGGTAAAACCAGAGGCCGCAGTACTAGCCGCGGGCCACCCGGCCACTCCCGTACGCACGCCTATGATTGTCACGCGCAGCAATTTATCGGAGGTTTTTTTTTTTAAGACCATTGAAAATTGATATTAATAATCGTGAAATCGAATATAATGAAACTCGCTAATAATACTTATCTATATTTAGATCTAAGTAACGAACACTTCCAAATAGTGGACAAAATGTAGGTACTATAGGTATACTAAAAACTATGACGTCGATCCTATTACACGTGTATGTACCCCTCCAGTGTTTCCAATTTAGTCAAATAATAACGGCCGTCATTCAATGAATGTATTATAACAATAATGATTTAAATTTAAATTATAAATGACGATTTTCGTCAGTTGCATGTCACCTACTTGTAAGTATAACACAACTCATGCCAATTGATTTAGGGACGGTGGCATAATATGTCCCAGTCTGATTTTAAAAACTACTTAACAATAAATCGAAATAATTTAAAAATATATGCAATCCAACAATAATCGAATTATATGATTATAATTAGGTATTCCGATTTACATGCAACGTTATACGGCTTGTGGATATGGCCGATTACGGTCGGTTCGCGGCGAATTGATATGACGCGTCGTACCTACCTCTTGTTTACTCTGTCTTACTAACGCGTAACACATTAAAATATATACGTTTTGTCATTTCCGAAGTACTCTCTTTGTGGCTCTAATTATTACGTTATCATTATAATACGTGACAAGGACCAAATAATTTAGTTTCATTTTTCAATTAATGCAATAGTAGTAACTATACTATATATTATATATATACAGTCTAAAACTCGAAGATAATTTGTATTTTATGAACTATAAACTTCTGACGACAGTTGACATTTTCGGTTGTGTGAATATGTGTGTGTGTATGTGAAGGAATAAAGTATAATATTATTATTGTAACTTGTCTATATTATATACGTAGGTATGTTTAAATGCAATCTATTATTGTGCATTTTTTTTCAAACGCAATAACGCTTAAATTATACAAAGAACAGCAAAAATAATATTATAATCCCATACAATTTTATTTATAAACTTACTTATTTAATTCAAAATTGAGTAGGTATACCAAGTTTTAAACTTGACATTGATAAGGTTTAACTAAACAAAAATTAAAGGACCATCAAACTCAAAAAATTAATAATTTTTTATTACCATAACAAATAATAGAATATAATCTCGGTTAGGTTACATTAGACTGAGGCTGCAGACATATATATATATATAATATACAATAATATTTATCCGTTTATGGTTTAATAAAAATAACTGATAATGAAATTATTTTTTTCGAACGAACTAATCAAATATATTTAAGAGTACCTCATAATTTTAAATTTGTATAATTATATCACATTTTGGTTTAATCTTGTAGAAAAAATAACACAACTAGGTAAATTATATTACGAATTTACCATACATATAGGATATTATATTATTATATAATCATAATGATTTTTTATAACTTTAATACAACGATAAGACTATATTGTTATAAAAAATAAACATCGATATAAAATTGAAAAATAAACTAATATAACAGTGTTCTTATGACAGCGGTGTAGGTATTATAATTTATGATATAATTGATATTAATTTATTTATATTAAACCAAAATGTGATATAATTATACAAATATAATAAGATTACGAGGAATTCTTAATATCTTGAATACATTTGATTAGTTCATACAAAAAAAAAAAGTTCATTTGCAGTTATTTTTCGTTAAACCAAAAACGGATAAATATTACCGTATATTATTGTATATTCGTATAGTGTATATTATATTATATGACCGCCGCCGCAAACGAATACGCGACGTCCCGCATAATATTAAAAATCACCGTAGCTTTGTAACTAGGTGTATACAACCCGCTTTAAATTTTAGAACAACGAAATTTTTTTTTTGTTCAACCCACGAATTCTTTTTAATTCGTGAATGTGGCCCGAGTGTCCAAAAAGGTTTTCGACCACTGATTTAAGCCAAAGAAATTTTTCTAGTTGGATAATCTTTTAATATTGAATAAATAGTTACTAACAACTAAAAAACTGACCATTATTTATAACTTATCGTACTTAAACCTAGTAAGTAGTTCATAAACCAATGAGATATATTTATTTATTATTATATATTATAGTGTAAAAACGCAATAATTTTGTTAAAACGGAGTTTTCGATAAAAAAATTATAAAAAATATTGTATGCAATTCACAAAAACCATAATAGCAGAGCGCCGGTGATCGATGTCGACAAGTAGTCGACCGGGTGGAAATTCGTTAAGGCGCACCACAGTAACGGCACGGCAAATAGGCCGCAATATTTATTTTCAGTTATAAAATATTGTTTGTATTCGTTTTATCTCTTCATTCCTACTATAAAAGTAAGATGAAACAAATATGCTTTATCATATGATATTTAATAATTTTAATCCCACTCAGAAAATCATTGAAAAACCGCCAAAA
Source organism: Rhopalosiphum nymphaeae (assembly GCA_036289425.1). Lineage (NCBI taxonomy): Eukaryota > Metazoa > Arthropoda > Insecta > Hemiptera > Aphididae > Rhopalosiphum > Rhopalosiphum nymphaeae. The sequence continues at coordinate 6,366,307 of JAZAQC010000007.1, read as the reverse complement.
AAATTGTTCTATTATTATACTCGATTTTTGAACCGTAAAAAATTAATTATTATCGTAATCGTTCATTGTCCAATTTTCATTCACTAAAACTAATCATTATCTAAGAAATATTCTATGAGTCTAACATTAATTTTTCAATGAGATACAGGCGTTTGAAAATGTGCGTGTGACGTGATAGAGCCGAAGTCCGAACGGCGAGGTATGTTTAATGAGTACAACTGTCTAGATTAACACACGATTTCAATCGTTAAATATAATATTTTTAAATTTTTTTATGTAACCTTAAGTATTATTTTGTCTTTACGACACTGGTGTGATTATAATTTTGATATACTTTCTGGTTTTTTTACAGTAGATAAAACTATTATAGTCATTTTCGTAAAATTTGGTTTACGCGGCAATACAATACAAGTCGTAAACTCAATAATTTTACTAAATTATAATTTATAATATAATATATGCAACAACAAAATATATTAAATTTTAAATCACACCATCGTCTTAAGCACATAAATATATTTAGGATTATTAAAATTAAAAAAAAAAAAAATTTAGTATTGTGATCTCCTTTAAAAACATTTTTGCTTTTCATTATTATTAATATTTTTAAATTCAGAAACTCAAAATTTATGTAAGTTTACAAGTAGATTTTAGGACGTATTCAAATATATTTTCTGGATTAAATAGTCCTATTTTGGTATCAAATCATAATTTGATTAAGTTGATTAAACAAGAATCTGAAGAATCTTACTGTTAATTCGAAAAAAGAGAATAGACGCGTCAATTATTAATATATATACCTATCTGTCTATTAACATTTTCAAAAATACCAAGTTATTAATTGTTCGTATATGTATATCTGCTAAAAATAGGTAACATTCCAAGCTGATTAAATACAAAGAGGTAATTATGTTGAGAATATTTAATTTTTTTTTTAAAAAGACGTTAATGGTAAAAACGTCTACGAATCCGCTGTAAATGCATAATTTTATATGTGTTAATATATAGGTATTATGGAAATATAATGCAAATCAGGCCGTTTATTTGTTTCGATTTTATTTTTTCCAGTTTGGACTCGTTAGGGCGACTACATAATAATTATTATATAGATATATGACGTTTTACGGACGATAACAATCTACAGGTATGTCACGGTTTATGTACCAGTGATGGCCAAACGTTTATAATGTAAAACGTAAAATGTATTACATACAAACAAATGATGGATTTAAATTTTATATTTTAATAGTGTTTATTTATATTAAACAATCTTCAATTGTTTTGTTGCAATAAATAAATTATAAACCATTTATATATTAACTATTCGTCCATTACACGATGGAATATTGGAATACATAAAATGTTGATTTAAAAGAACTATAAAAATGTAATTTTTGCTTGTTATTAAAGTTATTTGAATAAATCAATTTTCTAATTATTAGTAATATAATACTAGCTATATTATATCGATTACAAAAGAGCAATTTATTAGAATAAAAATCTACAACGATGCTAAAAAATAAAGATTAATATAAAGTGTAGGAACTCCTTACTTTCATAATTAAGTATCTGTTTATTTTCTAAATGAAAAAATTCTCGTTCTTAAATGTTTTATAATATTATAGACTGGGTCAGAGAGAGAGAGAGTGAACAAAAAGTACACAAACACATTATTTTGTCCCTGACCTTCATCCTACTAACGCATAAGCATAAATATACCGAAATTATTTTACGTTCAGCAGTTCCAATTTTATGTAATATTAACGTTTATTTCGTTTGTTTTTTAGGATATATTAATTTTTAAGTGAATTATGAGTATGTAAACAATTGCTCATAATTCGTTTAAAACATAAAATATCATAAAAAATCAACAAAAGAAAGCGTATAATATTCGTATCTGTAAGTCTTTCATTATGAGTCGATTCAATTGAATAGTGTACAGCACAACATTATTATTTCTGATAAAAAATTTTCAATGGCCTTAGTTGTCTATATTTTATAGGCCGGATATGGCATGTACGAGTGTAACGTCCTCTTAACACATGAAAGGTGACCGGTTCTAAAAACAGTAGGCACCTCCTTCCCCGCAGGACTAAGGAGGATCCGCAATCACTCCGATATTTTTAAATATTTTAGTTTTCGAGCCTACCCGAAATGAAAGAGACGAATCAAGTATATTATGAAATATGGCAAAAGAGACTTAGGTATATAAGTCTAATGAGAATAAATTTAAATAAAGAAATTCTCTTAAATTAAATATTTTTATGCAGAAAAATATTCAAATAAGATATTTACTCCTTTTTAACTATAACTTATAAATGCATTATATACATAAATTTTTGTAGATTTAATTGCTTTTACTTATTATCAAGTTTATTTTATTTATAAAATATACTAATTAACTACAGGTATTATGTTCATATTATTTACCTTTATTTGAATATTTTAAAGTAATGTAATTCCTCTTTATGATATAAACCCATTGTTATAACTTTATATGTAACCTCGATGCATCAGTCTACTATTTTTAAAATGTCGAAAACACAAATAATATAAAGTAAGAGAATTATTAAATAGGCACAATTTATTGCTTTTTATTGTCTAGAAAAATCATGGATTCTACTGAAAGGTAGTATTAGAATTTTAAAAATGTTCTAAAACATAACTTCATTTTATCAGTCGTGTTTCATCTGTTGTAGCGATCGGTTGTTGTTTCCGTCACAGTTATCGCAGCATATCATCATTATCAAATCGTTAGGGTTATTAATTACCTATAAATGTTGCCGTCTTCGGGCGGCGACTCGCGCGCGGGTAAATCACCTGCTCCAAATAAAATCAAGCCTTCCTTGACTACTAATCGTACATCGGATTCAAGCTTCATCACCGTCAGCTCAAAAAAAAATTTACGTAAGTCAATATCCAATCTGCTTACACCCCCGTCCCACGGACTTCAACAAATTATTAATAATACTTCAATTTTAAATTCTTCGCAATCAGCCTTCAATTATTTTACGGACAACAATTCGACGGCCGACTCGGTCATTAACAACGGTTTATCTACTGATAACCTTAATGACTCTACATCAAATTCCTTTCCGGACGTTAACTCTACACAAATAACCACTTCTATACACACCATTGATTTACCAAATGATATAAATATGTCGTCTCAAAGCATACAACAGACCTTCTCACCTGATTATAACGGCCCCGTCGTGATTCTTGTCGAATGCATTGATTTGAACAAAAATTTGGGAATTTGGCACCCTATTAAGGTGCCAAATTTTTCTCTACTCATTTTACCGGTATAACAAATATCAAGCCCGCTGGTTTAAAAAAAATCAAGATAGATTCGATAACGAATGCCAATCTTTGTTTGACTTCAGATGTTTTATTGGAATGTAGCTTCACAGCTACCATTCCATCGAACCTCATTTTCTCTTTTGGCATTATAAGACTAGATTCCGACGTTTTGGAGGACGATTTTTTGGATGGAGTCTAATCATGTTTCCCCATCGTAAGTTTCAAACGCATTTCTGTCCAAAAAGATGGCAACATTGTACCAACACGCATCGTTGAACTCAAGTTCTTGTCCCCCAAACTACCTCAACACGTCTCAATCTATAATATGATTTTCGACGTCAAACCCAGCATCCGCTCTCCTGTTAAATGTAATTGTTGTCTTCGATACGGTCACACTCAAAAGTTCTGTCGCAGTGACCCTAGGTGTAGTCATTGCGGCGTTTCCAAACATTCTATTTCTGAATGTCCCACCGTTCATGCCACAGATCCAAGCTGCCTTTTCTGTAAACTTCTTCACATTGCCACAGACCGTAGCTGTCAGGAATGGTCAACTTAAAAGGATATCAAAAAAATCATGGCTACAGAGAACATTTCTTTCAAAGATGCCATAGTTTTTAAGAAAAATAAATGTTACTCTACTGCTAATACTTTTTCTGATGTTGTAAAAAGCCAGCCTCCAGTCTCCGAAATTCTTCAACCCAACACCACTCTCCGCGAAGATAACTTCCCTTATCTATACGATAATCATCATTTTTTCAATTCCGGGAAACAAAAACATAAAGCTTGTCCCTCTTTTAACAAAACATATAATTACTCACCATTTGAAATCCAGTCCCACTCACCTAACGGTAATTACTAAAATAAACTTCTTAACATAGAATCCTCTCCTGTAAATAACTCAGGAGATCTATCTTGGGTCCAATCTCTTTCCCATAAACTATCTGAAACTCTTATTAATTCTCCTTCGTTATTTACTCCTTTCTCCACCACTTCTCTTCAGTACCTAATTGAATCTTCCATATATTCTCTTCTCAATACTCCATTCTATAATCTCACTGCATAAATAATACCTCACTTCAGTTCATAGTGACTCCTCAAGCTTTAATTTATATTTTATATTATAATTAAAAAATGTTGGTGCCGAATGCTAATAATATTAATCCTTTAAACTACATTAATATTATTCAGTGGAATGTGAGAAGCCTCCCTGCTCGCCTTCCATCTCTACAAAACCTACTTAATTATCATAAATGCTCTATTGCTCTTCTTTCCGAAACTTGGCTCCTACCTTCAAGTTCCCTCTCTATTCCAAATTTCAAAATCTACAGATCAGATCACTCGGATGGTTATGGTGGCGTAGCCGTAGCCATTCACAGTTCCCTTAAATCCAAACTTATTCTCATTGATAATATCACCAGAAATAGATTTACTAATCTAAAAATCGATATCATAGGTGTCGAGGTCGTTTTATCTGATTCATCTCCCCCTTTAAAAGTATGGTCCTGCTATCTCCCCAGTAGCTCCAGTATTCCCGTTAACCTATGGCAAGATTTATTCTCAATTGTTATCCAAAATACTCTCCTCTGCGGCGATTTCAATGCTTTTCATCCTGCCTGGGATTCGGACTTTTCTTCCCGCCGTGGTAACCTGATCTACAATACGATAAATTCATTAGACCTTTGCATTTTGAATGATGGCAGTTCTACTCATGTCGGACGACCTGGCTCATCCGATTCGGCTATTGATTTATCTTTCTGCTCCCCTCATATCTCCTGGTACTAATCATGGCGCACTCTTAGCGAACCTCATGGTAGCGACCATATCCCCATTATAATAACTGCCAAACCAATCGTCTGTCCCACTTTACGAAACGCTGTGTCAATTTCGATACTGCCGTAAATACTCATAGTTCTTTCAACTTCAATAAAGCAAACTGGTCATCTTTTTCACTTCAAGTCCAGAATTCAATTGCTTCTTTGACCAATAATAATCCTTCAATTCTTTCTTACTCTACCCTCACCAGTATCATTAATAATTCTGCTGAATCCTCAATCCCTAGAAAAAGACCAAATTCTAATCCGTACCCTCCCTCCACCCATGGTGGAATCCCTCCTCCCATGGTGGAATCCCTCCTGTACTGAAGCTGTAAAAAATAGAATACTACTTTTTAGGAATTTCCGACGCTCAAGGTCCATGGCCGATTTCCTTAAATATTATAACTCATGTGCCCTCACCACCCATCTACTCAAAAGTAAAAAGAGAAAAAATTGGAAAGCTTTTTGCTCAAACCTAAACCCTTCTCATACAATTCAACACCTTTGGACCACTGCCAGAAGATTCAAAAATTGTATTAATCCTCGTAAAAACTTTGAAAACGACGATTGGTTCGATAACTTCTGCTCCAAAGTTGCCCCCTGTCATGTTCCGTCAGCTTCAGATATCTACCCAAATTATTACTCCCAACATTCTCCACCCCACGTCCTCACAAAAGACTTTTCTATGGTCGAACTCGAAATTGCTATTTCTTTGCGTAAATCACTTGCCTCTGGTCTAGATAATATCTCACCAATCATGCTAAAACATTTACCCCTCAATGCTATCCATTCTCGATAATATTTTAGCATCTCAACAGGTCCCATCCACCTAGACTTCCTATCGTGTTATCCCCATTCCTAAACCTAATAGTAACAACTCATTTCGCCCTATATCTCTCTCTTCGTCTATATGCAAAGTCTTCGAGTTTATGCTCAAATCTAGACTTGATTGGTGGCTGGAGTCTACCTCCATCCTTCCTGCTAATTTATTTGCTTTTAGGAAAGGTATGGGTACCTTGGAATGTCTTTCAACTTTTATTGGGAAAATTTATCACTCTTTCAACAACAAAGAATTTTCTGTCGCCACTTTTGTCGACATTCGTAGTGCATTCGATTTTGTTAACATTTCTACACTTATTTCCTATCTTCTTTCACTACAAGTTCCCACTTTATTTTGCAACGTTTTATCTTCCCTCTTCAAGCATAGGAATCTATTTTTTTCTTCTCCCTTCGGTGCTACTAACACCCGCTCTACCTTTTCCGGCCTTCCGCAGGGCAGTTGCCTTAGCCCCATTCTATTTAACGTATATATGAGTATCGTAGAAAAACACCTCTCGTCGCGCGGACATCTATGTCTAATTTATGCGGACGATCTGGTTATTTTTACTTCAAACAAACATCTTAATCTCGCTATCGAAAACCTTAACCTTGCCCTCAAAGATTTAAGTGAAATCCTTATCAAAGTATCTTTTGAAATTGCTCCGGAAAAATCTAAATCTGTCATATTCACCCGGCGTAGGTACTTAAATCACCCCGATATACTTATTGACGACATTATCATACCAATCGTTCTAAATGTCACTTATTTAGGCATCACTCTAGACTCCAAACTTCGTTGGCTTCCACATATTAATGCACTTACAGCATTTGTCTCTCGATGGTCTAATTTTCTCAGAACGGTTACTGATACCTGGCGGGGATCACATCCTTCTAGTCTTTTATCTATTTATCTTTCAATCATACGCTCCAAACTTGACTATGGTTCCTTTTTTGGTTCACCTTCCTACACTATTTGGAAAAAATTAATAAACACCAAATTTCTTGTCTTAGGAACATTATGGGAGACGTTAGGTCCACTCCTTGTCCAGCCATTGAGGTAGAGGCTTTATGCCCACCATTCAATAACAGGTACAGGCGGCTTGTGGGAAAATTTCTTTTGAAATCATTATCCCATACCGATCATCACATTTTTGATACTTTTTAATCACCATATCTCAATTGGCGCTACGTCCCTAAAACTATGCCTGTCTTGGCTGATATTGCAAATGTATTATCTATTTTCCACCATTACGTCATGAGTTTTGACAAACCCCCAATTTATGAACAATCCTACGATTCCCTTCTTTATTCTCCTCCTGTTCATTTGGGTAATCTATTTTCTGATTTGTCCTCCAAGGACTTTAAAAATATGTCACACTGTATGGTAAATGCAGCTTTTTCGAATTACCTTATTGTTAACTTCCCCAATTTTATTGTTATTTATACAGATGGTTCTGTCTCTCCTATTTCTGCTGGATATGCATTTTATATTCCAGAATTACATGTCTCTTTTTCAAATAATCTCCCCTCTTCGTCTTCCTTCTTTACAGCCGAGTGCTACGCCATCATCGATGCCTTAACACTCATTTTTAACTTTGCCCCTAACAAATATCTAATAGCTTCCTACTCCATGTCATGTCTTCAAGCCTTAAATTCCAACCCTCTACACTCTCAATTATCCCCACTTGTTCTAAGTATAAAATCACTTATTTTTAATCTTAATTCTTTTAACTACACAATACATTTCATATGGATCCCCGGTCATACCGGCATTCACGCAATGAGTTTGTCGACAATCTTGCTAAATCCACATCTAACATTATCCTTCCATCTCTTACTCTACTTCCGCACTCTGACTTTACTCTGTTCGATATACACGTGTTTTCCGTCTTCGAAATCTACTTTTTTTACTTTTTCTATGTTCACCATTTCCGAATTTGGCGATTTTGGTATCGTTGAATGCGGAAAAAGATCAGCCACTCACACTCAAATCTCTGAATCTTTCTCGTCCAAACCGAAGCCACATTGCTGGAAAAAATGGTAATTATAATTGGATAAATTATCAAACCCACACAACCGCAGTCACCGGCAAGCAGCCGGCGGCGGCTGCTTATATATATCCCGCACCCGATAGCGCGATATGGGTAAGCCAAATATAAATCCACCTAATAATGTTACCAAGATAATCATTCAAAATAATAACACACGGAGAAACCGTATACAGAGCGCGTCAAATGACGTTTTCTCGAATTCAACGGAAAATGACGATGACTTCCAACTGGTTCAATCCAAATCCGCTACTGATTCGATCATGGACACCGATATGCCCAAACCCAAACCTCCACCACCAGTTTTTGTCCGAGGAATATTAGACTATTTAGCACTTCTTGAAAATCTAATAGAAATACTTGGCGCAATTAATTTGTTGTCAAATCAACAGATCGTGATTTAAAAATTCAAACCACCGACTCTGACTCTTACAGATCACTAATCAAGTATCTAAAAAGTCAAAATGCAGAATGTCATACCTTCCAAGCCCATAAGTACAAACCATTCCGAATAGTCGTCCGTAATATTCATCCATCAACACCTACATCAGAGATTGGTATAGCAATCGAAGAAATTGATGGTTACACTGTTCGTAACGTTTCCAATGTTCTAAACAAAACCAACAAAAATAAATTACCAATATTTTTTGTTGACCTGGAGCCTGCAGAAATCAACAAAGACATTTTCTATATCAACTCCTTATTAAATACCAAAATAAAGATCGAGGAGACTTATAAAAAATGTATCACGATACAGTGCACCAACTGTCAGGATTACGGCCATTCCAGATCCTACTACGCTCACCCCCCTAGATGTGTGAAGTGTGCCACCAACCATCCAACCTCCTCCTGCACCAAGACCTCACACCAACCACCTGTATGCGCTCTCTGTCAAGGGAATCACACAGCAAACTACCACGGATGCCAAGTCCACAAAGAACTCCAACGTCTCTACTACGGCAAAACAATTCCAAAATCAAAAATTTTAAAACCAAATGTAAGTTACAGTCAAATTGTAAATGTGGGTGAGACTCCTCTGCAAAAACTCAACGTGGTCCTACTAATGTAGACGACCCTACATCCTTTCCAAATATTTCCCCACATCCACACAATCAACATTATAATAAAAAAAAACAAAACTATTCCTCCTAGCCATGCAACAAACGATTCTGAAATCGCCTTGCAATTATCTTCGTTCATTAACGAATTCAAACTAATAATTAACACTCTTATTTCTTTACACACAATCGTCATTAATAAACTTATGAAAGATGGACAGTAACCAATCTGCCGTAAATATGCTAAAAATACTGCTCTGAAACGCCAATAGTCTAAAGCAGAATAAAACTGAATTACTCCACCTACTTCTAGAAAATCATATCGGTATTGCCTTAATTACAGAAACCCACTGTAAACCAAACTCTAAACTCTACTTCCCAGGTTTCAAAATTTACAGGGCTGACCATCCTGATTGTACTGCTCATGCAAGTTCTGCTATAATTATTTCCTCCAAAATTCAACATCATTTAATCTCTTGCATACAGCTGCCTACTTTCCAATCAAGTAACTATAAACCACACTTCGATCAAAATTTCCTCTGCCTATTTCCTTCTGAGTCCTCCAATCACATCACAACAGCTCAAACTTTTCCTTCAATCCTTGGGTAGGTACTTCTTAGTAGGAGGCGACATCAAATCTAAACACTCCCAATGGGGTTGTATATCTGAAAACCAGAGAGGCAAAATGCTTCATTCAATTATCATCAAAAACTCAATCAATTTTATAAGTCCCAAAGGCCCAACTTACTGGCCTCTTCACGAAAATAGACATCCAGACATACTTGACTTCTTTCTCTCTAAACTACTTACACATATCAATTACTCCATAAGCAACTTATATGAACTTAGCTCCGATCACACCCCTGTTCTCTTAGCTGTGAATAATACACCCAAACCAAATATTCCCCACACTTTTTTATCCCAGGGTTCTGTTAATTGGGAAAAATTCTCTGAAATAATGAAAAACAGTACAAATCTAATACTCTCGCTCAAAACAAACAACGAAATTGAAAACGCTGCCCAAGATCTTACTTCTTCTATACAATCTGCAGTATATGAATCCTCTTATAAGATAAATCATTCAAAACAACTACAACTGTATAAAAAAGTGTTACCCACTCATATAACAGATCTAATCGCGAAAAAAACATCGAGCACGTGCTCAATTCCAAAAATATCGATATCCTTCTGATAAACATTAAATATACTGTCAAATACCTTAAAAAAATTAATCCGCAAACACAAATCTGAAATCTTCGAAAGAAAATACGAACTTCTAAGTACAAAAGATGGCTCGTTGTGAAAATCCGCAAAAAGTTTACTTAACTTAAAAGAACAACTCCTACCACTCACCGGCACTAATCGCGCTCTAGCCTATTCAGACAAAGAGAAAGTTGACTTTTTCGGGGAGCATTTATCCAATGTTTTCACACCCCATCCTGATATCCTACCCGAACCTGAGCTCTTAAACTCAATTAACAAATATCTAGACAGCCTCTTCCCAGTTCCTGCCATCCCCAACGAAGTTAAATTTCTAATCTAAAATCTAAAAATCGGCAAAGCTCCAGGTTATGATTTAATAACCAACACAATTCTTAAAAAATTACCTCCTAAAACTCTGATTCTTATTACTTACATTTTTAATTCCATGTTTAGACTTTCATACTTTCCTTTGATATGGAAAGTATCAACAATCATACTCATTCCTAAACCCAATAAACCGAAAAATCTAGTAACTTCATACAGACCAATTAGTTTGTTACTTACTTTGGCCAAGTTATTTGAAAAACTTATTCTCGAGATAATTAGACCGATAATTCAGTCACTCAATATTATCCCCGACTCTCAGTTTGGGTTTTAGGACTAAACACTCAACCATACATCAAATACATAGGCTAACAGACCAAATTTCATCATCATTTGAAAAAAATATATTCTGTCCTGGCGTTTTCCTCGATGTATCGCAGGCATTCGACCGAGTATGACATAAAGGCCTGCTCTATAAACTTAAACAATTCTTACCAGCTCCATACTTCTTACTAATCAAATCTTATCTTGAAAACCGAACTTCTTTTGTTCGGCAATCAAATTCCTTCTCCTCTTATTATCGTATTCAAGCCGGAGTGCCTCAAGGCAGCGACCTCTCACCTGACCTATTCAACATATACACTTCCAATATGCCAAATTCAACAAACACAACCATGGCTTCATATGCGGATGACACTGCAATAACCTCCATTTGAGCACTGCAGTTAAATATGTTCTAATCTACGAATTCAATAATCCGTGTACTATTCGCTGCAGTATTAAACAAAATAGAACCGATGAAAATCTAATGCGCAATACGTATAATATGAATAGACCGTCACGTTAGCTGCATACAAGATAAGAGATAAATATAAGACACGTGTATACATATTATACGTATTGCGCATTAGATTTTCATCGGTTCTATTTTGTTTAATACTGCAGCGAATAGTACACGGATTATTGAATTCGTAGACTAGAACATATTTAACTGCAGTGCTCAAGTGGAGATTTTTCTTTTTTAAATTCATATTAATTGTTTTGAAATAAGTAGGTATGCAGAAAAATCCCTTAGGTAGGTGTATAAGCAAAATACACTATATATATATAATTGCACGAAAATCAACAAAATCATAGTAATTTGCTAGACACTAGTCTTACCTTTGAATATGATAATACGTTAATTTAAATTAATATTAAAGCTAACATCACAGAATAAATTCTACTGAACATAAATTTGTTATGATATACGTTTAGTAAGAAATAGCCATCACATAGATGCATGTATGGCGTGCACTTAATAATATATATAGTTGTTTTCTTTTTTATTCGTTAAATCGTCATATATTATTTTATTTGCAATATATTTTAGCATAATATTATTTTCATTAGATATTTTAAAAACCATTTTATTGATATATCTTAATATATTATGTCATACGAATAAGTATGTTGCTCAATTTATACGAGGTAACTAGAAATAACTTAATAATATTAATTTTTTTTTATTTATGAATAGTATGTTTTCGATGGAGATTACAGTGGTGTGATCGGCATATACATATGTATATATTAAATTCTTTAATTGTTTTTAATAAAAGTTATAGTAGAATGTAAATTACGAAATATGGCCAATGAATATAAAATAAAGTACATGTGATAGTAAGAATTACAAATACTACAAAAACATTTTTTAACTATAACAAAATACAAAATAACGCTAAAAACGAATCCCCTCTAAATTTTAACTTCAAATGTCTACAAAAATTAAGTTATGGCCATTATAAACCTTAAATTAAATTTTATAACTATTTGTTGAGGCATTTACTGCATATGTATATCGATACATTTAAATTTTTTACTCGAAATTCTTGATACTTTAAATAGTAGTAATAAACATAGGTGCATATTATACTATAAGTTGTGACAGTCTTATTTAGGAGTTACGCCAGAATCTTTCCCCATTACCAAAAAATTACAACACTACAGTATAGTTTAAGGTGGACAATTTAATTTAGTTGATACCTTAATGTGTAAAAATCAAAATATCTTATGGGTTTTAAGTACATATACAGTGTAAAACATTTATTGTTTATTTTTAAAATTAAATATATTTTATTATGAAATAATTTTGTGCATAAGTATAAATTATGAGCTTATGTTTTATGCTACTTTAAAAACGTTGATAATATTCTGAAACATATCGTCCTATAAAACGTTATACATCTACATCATCCGTTATATAGCATATTAATTTCGTTTATTAAAGCAATGAAAAATGAATTTTGTATGTAATTAAATACAATTATCTATAACCCCAAGTATAATTCTAATCAAAATGTTAGTCACACTTACTAATGTATATATTTTACATTCGATTAGGGACAATATATTTATTTAATGACTCACAATTTTATGGCTATGATTAATCTGTTCATATTTATTTTATTAAATTAGTACAAATTTGTAATAGTAATATCATTATTCAGTTATAACTGTAAATGGCATTGATTATAATCAAAATATGATTTTCATATAATTAGAAAAATTATTTCGATTGACTAATACATTCGCAATTGCGTAGCTGTTATCTAAAAATACAAGTAAATCTCCATCCGAGTCGTTATTATTGACATTTAAATAAGTTGTATATAAACCTCAATATGATCGTGCGATTGATCTTATAGTGTGTTAGCCGGCAGCTAAAACGTCTGTTTGAACAGATAATAGTGTTTAATATTATTCAGTTTTTTTTTTTTTGATGAAAGCAGTAGGAAACGCGCCGTTTTCAAAGTATATCATCAAAATGTTTATATAAAATTTACTACAAACGCGGTATTCATTTTACGATTATATTGATTATTATTATTATAATAATTTTATACTACATAAATAGCTTATGCATATACGAGTATTTACACTTAGATTGTAGTTTGCCCTTTGCCCAAAATCATTACAAAAGTTTCGAGGATCACACGTCTCAACCATATGATAATTCGTTTAAAGGTCTGGTTACAAAAAGTCCATTTTAAAAAAACTTGGACCAACAGTACAGATTCTTCGCAGGTATTATAGTCGAACAAAAAGTTCAAATATTAAAATATTTTAAAAATTTAAAAATATTTGTAGACATTATTAATCATTTGCATTATATACTTATATTTTTTTTCTATTTTCTTGTTTTCATTTATAATAATATAGTTTATGTCATTTCAACAATAAAATAATGTAAATTTGTTATTACTATAGGTACCTAACTATAAAGAATTTCCATTATATTTTTGTTAATGATACGAGAATATTATAATATAATATGTGTACAAACATTTTTAAACTTTCATATTTTTAAAATAAATATTAATTATTTAAAATATTTTGTATTTTTGGACTTTTTGTCGGAATACAAAAACTGAACCAGACATATACTTTGTTTATTTGTACAACGTCACCGGTAACGATCCGTTACTTCTGATTGTCGTATACTCGTATACAATACGCTCAAATTGAAAATAAATTAATATTGATATGATTTCCATTTGTTTTAGTCAACTAATATGTCAAGTAAACACAACGATCAACCATCTTCTTCTTGAGATCGAGATCATAAAAAAAATAAGTCAAAAAGACACAAAGATAAACCATCTTCTTCACGAGATCGAGATCATAAATCAAATATTTCAAAAAAGTCCAAAGATCAATCATCTTCTTCAAAATCTCAAAATCATGACAGAAGTATCAGCAAATGCCAGACAGAAAAGGTTACAATTCTAGAGCATAGAGAGCAACTTGCAAAACCAACTGCGGCAGTGTCACCCCAAAAACGCGATGATGTCCCAAACCGTCTGGCCGTCGATACTAAATTTCATTCATTTAATTCATTTCCTACGACTTAAAACATTTATTTAGATATTTAAAAAAAATTATTTATTTTGAACTAAGTTTAATCAAATAGATTTATAAATTATTATTATATATTTCTTAATGTTACTTTCCAAATAAAATTACATTGAAAATAAGAAGTGATTTTTGTTTTATTGTACTAAGATAATTTCACCATATTTTCAATACATCTGACAACACCTCTAATGTGTGGCCAATATAAAATAAATACAATATTATTTAAATTTAATTGATTTATTTTATTATTGAATAATACAAACCTGATATTTCAATTTATAGTGAATATTTTAAAATCCCATAAAACCAAGAAAAAATATTTATTTAATGAATAAAAAAGCATTATGGATATTGTAGTAGTTGATGAATAGGTTGCTCTTGATAGCAAAACCATAACGTGTGTAATGAAATGTACTACCTTTTTACATTTTACATAATATATGATTTATTATAATATATAAAAGTTGTTATTCCTTTCAAATTTTGATAGATTTTCCAATAAAATATTAAATACTCATTTAATAATTTTTATAATCCATAATTTTAAGAATTATTATATTTTTATGTATATCTACCCAACAATAAGCTTTTAAGCAAAAACGGAATTAATGTATACTTTGGTGAGATTGAGTAATCCATTATATTTAAAATAAATCAATACTTGTCAGAATTTCGGAAGCAGACAACACACTTTGTTAATGTACTGATGTCTTTTAGATGAGGAATAACGATTCCGTCGATCCTTTACAATTTTTAAAATAAATATTAATTATTCAAAATATTTTGTATAATCGGACTTTTTGTCTAATAATAAAAATGTACTCGGACCTAATTCTTTATATCAATCGTTACAATATATTATAGAAAGTGCAAAAGTACTAATACACTGGTATTTAAGTGAAGTGCTTAATATTTAAAACTTTTTTTGATGATACTGTGTAGGGTTCTATAGAAAATGAAATATATATAATATACTTTATGTCACAGTTCGGTCTGATATTTATCCATCGTATTTTAAAAACCATGTAGCACAAATGACACGTACAACGGTTTAACGAAGAAGAAAGAAAACTTATATTGCATGATCAATGGTGATGGCTGCTATGGTTTTTTAAGAAAATGTGACGGTATCTCAAAAATTATAACTACTTATATTAAATTTGAACATAATATTGACGTAATGAAATTTAATATCTATTCTTATATTTATAGCATTACTTACGATTAGTTTATAGTATGCAAATCTGTTAAATACCATCTGTGTGATAATTTCGTTAATGTACTATTTTTTTTCCTGTAATAAGAATCACTTATGATAATTAATTTATCTAAGACGCAAACTGTTGCGATTTGGTTATTAGAGTGCAGTAAATTAGAATAATAATCATAATTGTATCAAATGTAAATGGATGGTATGTCTATCGTTATAATATTAAATACTTTTAAATAAAACTAATGAAAGTATAATTTGTACGCCCTTTAAAAATTAATATCTACAGCAATATTCCAATTTGAACTTCAATTAGGTTTCTAGATAATTATATTCAATTATGTACCAAATGCATCGTTCGACAATGTAATTAATGAAAATGATATGCTATAAAACAAACAAGCTAAAACTTTAGACGGCCATATGTTCACGAGTATCAAATCTTTGTAAATAGAATAAAACATACACAACATGAGATCACAATAGGAATATTATATTGTAGTATATTATATTAAGCACCAAAAATAGCTTTTTTGTAAATTACTATAATTTACTCTTATAAATTTAATTAAATTAAACATACCACCCTGTTGTATTGATGAGGTCTAAAGATAAAAACATTTTTATTTATTTTTTTGTGATGTTCGTATATCAGGCTGGGATAAAAGTAAACTGTATTCTCCCCTTATAATAAACAGGATCCAAAAAACAACTATATATATTATTAAGAGGCTGTCATACATGCATGGTTGTAGAGTGATGGCTATGACTTACAAAAAGTACATCACAACAAATTTATGTTCAGCAGAACATATTCTGTGATGTTAGCTTTAATATTAATTTAAATTAATCTATTATCAAATTTAAAGGTAAATATGAGTTAAAGCTACACGCCTATCCTACTTGAATAATTCTTAAATTGTGTACGTGTTTAAATCTTATACTCGGGAATGTGCACTTGGAAGCCAAATTTCTAAACTGTGTATTTTAAAAACGGACTTGCTTTCAATGGAATTTATTGACACGTGAAAAGCAAACAATTATTTTTTATTTGCACATGGTTGATCAAAATTAAATTAAATTATTATTGTTTGTAAGTGCTGAGAATTTTAGACTTACAATATTTTATATTCGGTCAAAATCACAATGATGAACAATTATAATTATTATAATTAAATATTTAAAATTATCAAAATTAATACAACTAACCAATTAAGGCGCGTTCTCATGAGTCAAGTTTAGTTGACCGATTATAGTTGATCAACAAAAATTGAATAAAATCTGTAGTGAGAACCTTTGTTTCAATAAAATTGAACAACTAATTAGTTGATCAAAAAAAGTTTGACCCAGTCAAACTTTATCGTTCAAGTAATGAGTTGTTTTCCAATTCCTTTCAAGTTGAAACCCGTCTTGACACGTGGGAACAACCTATCACTACAGTTGATTCAAGTTGAACCTTCAGTTTGTTTTCAACCGGCAGTCACACGTGCATTTTGTCAGTTGTGTTTTTTTAAATTTTTAACGTATTAAATATTTTTAATTTTAAAAATGAGCCTCAAGTGGTCTGAAAGCGTGATGTTAAAATTCTTAGAACTTTATCATAAGCATGATTGTCTATGGAACCATCGACTAGATACATATAAAAATAGAGATGCAAGAGAAAGTGCTTTGGGTTCTATTATCAAAGAAATGGAAATTGATGGTCTTACTATTGCTGATCTAAAGAATAAAATTAAGACAATTAGAACAATGTATAAAAAAGAACATTCATTGGTTTGCAAATCAAAAAAAAGTGGTATGAGTACAGATGAAATATACGTGCCGAAGCTGTTTTGGTATAAAACAGCGGATCTATTTCTAAATAATGTTACAAATTCAAGAGACACCTCATCAAATTTTGTAAGTATACTTTTTATTCTTATATATTTATATAATAACTATAATAATTAATAATAATAAATAATAATAGCTAATAATACTAATACTTATACTATACTATAATACTACTATACTAATAATACTACAAATACTAATAATAATAATACATACCTATATTTCAATTATAATTAAAAAATTTTTACATATGTATATAATTAAATAATTATTAAAAACTATTACATATCATAAAAATTATAATATAATTATTACATTTATATATAAAATTCATTCATTCATGTATCATATCCAGTTGCCAAGGTACAGCCCCTTCTCCAGAAAAATAATCGGCATATTCATCACGCACATTATACGCCGATCTCGTGTAATTACGATTTGTATGAACTTGTAAATTATGTAAACCATTCCATGAAGAATTCTGTGTTCTCCAAGTACCCTGTATAATACTCTTAGTAGTTAGATCTTCAGTATCCACGTAGCCTGTAGGTGTATATGATTCACTTGAAGTCATTTTTAACCAATTGTGTAATACTAAAGCTGCTTTAATAATTCCGTCCACTTTATTAATTCCAACCGCTATAGGTCGCTCGAAAACTCTGAATCTAGAAACCAAAATGCCAAATGCATTTTCTACTACGCGACGTGCTCGCGATAAACGGTAGTTGAAGATTTTTTGTTTTCTTGATAAGTTATTACTTCTTCCAAATGGTTTTAAAATGTAGTTTTTTAGGGGGAAAGCATCATCTGCTACTAATACTCCATTTTTGGGAAAATGCAATCTATTTTCAACATCTTCTAATGCTGCATTCAATGATGATTTTGCAAAAACAGCAGCATCATTTGCTCGTCCATTTGTACCGACATTGAAATAACGAAAGCAATAGTTAGCATCAACACATGCAAGCAAAATAACGCTGTAAGTGCCTTTGTAATTGAAATACTCTGACCCGCTATGAGGGGGATTTCGTATAACAATATGTTTTCCGTCCATTGCGCCACAACAGTTAGGAAAATTCCATCGAAAGTAATATTCTTTTTGAATAATCTCCCAATCTTCTTCTGTTTGTGGTACCTGTAACAAAATTACAATTAGGTATAGCATTTGAATGACACTAAGAACAACTCATCAGGAACCTTGTATTACAATTTAAAGTTTTTTTTGACCATCCAAAATTTGACCACCTTTTTTTATTTTAGAATTTAAAACAACATGATGAAGCTGAAAGTGAACTGATCGAAAAAGAATTAGAAAACCCAGATGAATCAACATCATCATCTGCTTTTATCGGGAATGTTACTACACAGAAAGAAGTGATGCATGTGGAAAACATAGAAACTGCCAATCCGTCTACTCCAATACTTTCAAAAAGAAAAAATGTCTTTCATACTCCTCAGAATCGCAAGCGGAAAATGGTAAATGACAATATTTCCTCAATAAGTGCAGTAATTGATAAACTTGATAATGTTGTGCAAAATAATAAAAATGAGACTGATAATGAATTTGACATATTTGGTAAACATATCGCTGTACAGCTAAAAGAGATGCCTTTGTATGATGCTATTATGTGTCAGGAACAAATTCAAACTATCATGAGACAAAAACGATTGGAACTCTTAACAAGACAGTCCTCGTGTCACACAACTCTTTCATCAGGGATTTCACCTATTCGTCAAACCACTCCATCACCTTCTTGTTCAAACGCTACAGAAGAAGAATATTGGTCATCCTCAGTTTCAAATCCACCATGCACTGGAGAAGAACGTGGAGAGGATACGCTACAATCATCTGATATACTTGCTAAAGCTCTTAATGATATTTTAAATGATAACTATAAATAATATCTAAAGTCAATAGATAATAAATAAACTAAAATGTGTTATTTTTATGAATAAAATATAATACTTACTTTAATAAATTCATTTAAAACATCGTAAATTGCTGTACAAACTTCCAACAAAAAATTTGAAATTGTGTTTTTAGGTACTCGGTATATGGAAGCGAGCGTTGAAAACGAATCACCTGTAGATAAGTACCTTAAAGTTACTTGTAGTTTTAATTTTGGTGATAATGCTTGTCGCATCACTGTATCTGTTTTTTTTATTCGATCCTGAACTCTGAACAACAGTTCGTTAAATTTTTCTTCAGACATTCTCAAATGATTTCTATACCCTTCTTTATCCTCTAATGCTAGTTCTTTAAGTAAAGTGTTTGATGCTCCCAATTGATTTCTTCTTAATATCCATTGTCTCACCCAAAAACGACGTTTTTTGCGATTTTTGCACATATTAATTAAAATCGTTTTTAATTCTTCTTTTACTAAAATACTTATTGAATTTACAATTTCACATACAACTGCTTTCGACGCCATTTTCAACTGTATCGAGATCGACAGTGATATCTTGTCGACCGCGGCTTTTCAACTGAGTTGAAAATAAAATTGAAACATGTTCTGTTGAAATGTGTGAACAAAAACTATATTCAATTTTTGTTGATCAACTATAATCGGTCAACTAAACTTGACTCATGAGAACGCGCCTTTACATATCAATTACAGGATTATATAGAAACGATAATTCGTAGGAAGGGTCAAGCAGATGTTTGTAAAATAGAGGGGTTTTGATTCTACACACAATAGTTTGATTTATACTCGCGATGTAAAAACATAAGCGTTCATTAGTCGTTCGGCGGACACGAACGTGTTTGGAAGTTCTTGGGATAGTGAAACCTTAAAATTTATTTTAAATCTCGAACAGTCGATCATATCGTACCTATTTGTCTTGAAGAAAATCATAAACCTATTCAAATTCGAGAAGAAGAAGCGGAAAAGTTACAATTGACGTGTTCAGACATAGATAGCTGAGCGTATAATTAAAATTGAAAAATCTATACAATACATCACAAAACGAGCTGAAAAAATAATCTCAGCTTTAAACAAACCATAGTGTCTTCTGCAATTTTGGATATGCAATGCGTTCTCGGAATGAAAAGTAAGTATTTGATTAAGGATATGTCTATTGTAGACATAGAGACTTGTACTATGCAACACTGGATCTTTAAGCACTCATGTTTAACACAAGATGCCAAAAGCCGGAGCGTAAACGACTGGTTAAAACGATCGTACCACGGCTTATCATTAGATTGCGGCGATGTGGAGTACACAGAAATAGAAAAAATATTTCAAGCATTCAAATACAACACTATTTACGTCAAAGGATTACAGAAAAATACAATTATTAGTGATTTTGTGCCTTACACCAATGTTATCAACATGGAAGATCTAATGTGTCCTCGTATAGATTACTTTCCTTATGACAATACACTACCTCGTTGTATTTTCCATACCGAATTTAATCCTACAAAATGTACACTATATAAAGTATTTGCATTTAAAAAATGGTTTTTAAATAATTCTTAACATTTTAATGGCGCCAACTCAGACTGGAGGGACGACAACGACTTGGATTGTATCATTATCCAGTAACCAATAACAACGTAATGTTACATTTCAATCAAATGCATCAAAACTTAAGTCAACTTAGTTCAAACAATAGACACGACCCACAACAACAACTAATAACTACTAATCCTGAAACTTGTAAAATCGTTGGAACTCAATATAATAGCAGCACAGCAAGTGAAATTACTTATTAATTTTACTTTAGATCAATATCGTCTCTAAAATAGTTATCATTAATTAACCGAAAACATTGGTTGTTTCTGTTCAGGATCGTTTTATTTTTGTTGTACACATTGATTTGTCATTGAATTAAAATGTAACACTTATATTACAGTTACTTACTCCTCATTGACAAGGCTCACTCGAAAATTAATTGTGAAGCAAATTATGATGGTGTTCGACATAGACAAACACCAGTTATTCGTCAATGGTCAAAATGTCAATATTTAGTTAGTACCAAACTACCAAAGGTTTAAAATACTTAAATAAAAAATAGTATATTATAGTAATATACTACATAGGTACAGTAAACACATAAACACGGTCCACGGGGGGGGGGGCTATAGCCCTGGTTAGTTGAATGTTTGAAATGTATAATTTTATACTAATTTTTTCATTGATACATTTTTTTATTATACTCGTATACAATACAATACCTAAACATATCTTTATATTTATAATATATCAGATGATTGTTAAAAAATTAGTCATTCATAAAATTAAACTGAGTACATTAAATTTTGATATATTTGTAAAATTTTTAATGCAATTTTAAAATTCCTAAAAAAAATATGTTTTAAATCTCAACTGTTTATCAACCAAATTCATAACAGTATAACAAATTACTTTTTATCTAATCAGCTATTCCAGTAGTTGCAAAATTAATGTTTTTTTATATATAATATACAAATTATGACCTACAGATATTGTGTTATATAATTGATCATTATTTGAATATTTTTAAGTATTGTAATTTCTCTTTTTGATATAAACCAATTGTTATAACTTTATAAGCAACCTTGTGTATTGGTCTACTGTTTTTAAATTTTCAAAAACACAAATAATATTAAGTACAAGAATTATTAAATAAGCCCAATTTATTTTGTCTAGAAAATCAAGAATTCTACTGAAAGGTAATATTAGAACTAAAAAAATGTTCTAAAACACAAATGCATATTGTTCTCTAAATTTCAGTAAGAAGATAAATCATTTTACTTCATTGTATGTCTTTTATGATAAAAAATGGTATTAATTAAAGTTTCAAATTATAATAAAGTAAATTAACATTAACTGTAATTAAATCCATTGATAAAACATTATGATGTTATCCATTTTATTTCAACCTTTTCATTAATTTTATATAAATATTGGAATACCTATTATTCAAATGTACACAAACATTATTTTTAAATGACAGTTAAATGTTTCAATATGACTTATTACTTGTAGCAATGTATGTCTGATGTTTTTCCATCAAATCAATATGTACAATAAATTGATAATAAACATTTACATTTTGCTGGTTGTAAAGATTTAAATTATCATTGGACAGATTTGGATCTAAATGTATTCCACTCATAACATGTTTATTATTAAACTCAGTGTTAAATATTTCATCAATGTCATTTAATATAATATCTGAAATATCAATTAAAATTTTTAATTACCTATCAACAAATATATAAAAAAAAAAACACATACATGTAACAAATAATTTGAGACAATGTTAGAAAATATGGTTCTTTAACTTTTTTAATTTTGTATTCGTTTGCTACTACTATTAGAAGGACCATATCATGTGTGTTAAATTAAATTTTAAACATCAAATAACCGTGTTAAAATTTTGAATTCATATCTGTTTTAGAAGTAAAGGTGCTGTATTTTATGATAGAATATTTTCTGTTTGCAATGAACACAATTTACTTTATTCATAAAAAATAAGTAATTTTTTTAATTTATAGAATTTCCTTTTATGTAATTTCCATAATATTGATGGATATCCTAAACATTTTAAAGTTTAGCTGTTCATTGTTTATTATAAAGTGACCAAGATACAAATGTTGTATCTTTATATGGTATTGTTTCTATGCCGTTTTCTTATACTCATTTAACTACATACCATTCAGGTACATTTATGATATACTTACAATAACTATACATGAGTTAACAAAATTTGTATAAAATATCTCCAGTAGATGATTAATTTATTAAATAATTTAAATAATATGCAACATAGGGAAGACTATAAGTTATTATATCCTTTATTATTTAATGATTATATTACTAGTATAGACTTATAGACTTTAAGTCTGTTACATTTAGGTTTTTTTCTCAATAGCAGCAATGGTTAAGCTAGATTGAGATTCAGTATTGTATGTCATAACTGATATTAGATTGATAATTAATAAATTATATATTCTGTGCATTAGCGGCTGCACAAGTAAAGCCGGCACGCCGTGTGATTGAATATTTTGTCATTCCTGTAACCTTGTAGAGAGATGTGATCTGTATAAATTACAGATTGTTTGGAGGCTGGTTAACTCCTATAGCGATGATGAGTGAAGGTTCTCTAACATAAATATAAACAATTGACCAACGAATTGACGGGCGTACTTTTGTTCACTCGAACATAGCGGGCGTAAAAACATTAAAAAAAAAAAACCACCGGATAGCAATAACGATCGCGAACTCGACGAGGCGGATCGTCTCGCGTAGGCGTCCGTTGAGTGGGCGTAAACCGCTGCACAAGTGACAAAATGGCTGATATGCTTTTACCGTGTTCTACACAGGCCGCACTGCGTAAAAACGGACACACAAGAGTCACGTGGGTGGAACGAACGGATTGGGTGGCGGTGCGTAGAACGGACAGGCGGCGGTACAAAAAAACAATAAGCTGGGCGGCAAGTGAGCCAAAAACAATGAATTTGCAAACACGACACAGCGCGATACGACGATTAGCTCGGATGAGCACAAAAAGTCAAAAACAATAAAATGGCGGTCACAACGGCAGCAATACTCCGGATAGAAGACCTGTTCCGGTAGACGGTAGAAAGACGACAAAAGCAGGGCAGCGGGGCACCGGCGACGGATCGCTCGGTCGCGGCGATATCGGAGGTCCAAAGGTTGGATTGCGTGTTGAGTCGGCGGACAACGTTCCGGTGTGATAGCATTGCGGCACGACCGCGCCAAATTTAAAATAAAGTTTTGTATCCAACATAATTACTGATATACGCAATGTAGAAACTTACATACGTACCTATAGGCATGATAAACAAACGATTCCTTTGTCATGGCTATAGGTATAACGTGGAAAAAATATATATACTTTATAATTTAGTTTGTACTCAGACACCAGACACGTGCACGTATATTGTCTCGCACACCGTTTATCTGCTTCCGATAGCATAGTCGTTAATGCTCGCCGTCGGGCCCTGCGCTCACTGTGTTATCAAGCTGACGGTAATGTTTAACTTATCGTACGTCCCAAGTCTAATAACACGATTAATTTTCTATCGAAATCACCATGAATAATAATCAACCACACAATCCTAATAATATAATTAAAAACAAAACCGTTCCACCGTTCACTATATCAAAAACAAGTACAACAACGAATTCAAAAGCTGATACTTTAAACACTGCATGGTCAACGCTATCAAATAAACGTCTACACTCCAACTCCTCAAACACACTATCCGAACCCTCTTCTCCTATTATATCGTAATTTGGTAAAGAAACCATTTAAAAACTTGACAGATGCTATTGAAGTATTTCATAATCATACAAATTGTGAATATCATAAGTCTTGTATTTTAAAAGGAACATGTGCCAAACAAAATTTAGAAAAAAAAGTCGAAGTTATAAATATCCGATAACGGATGTAAAGTATGGTAAGTTTAAATTTGCTGCCCCCCCCCCCCACCCACCACCATAAAAAGTTCCTGACTACGCCACTGGCACCCGGTACGCGCGTCCGTTCGCAGTGCGATCGGTTTTCAGCCGAGTTTGTGTGCGTGATTGCCGTGAATGCATTTTGCACGTCTATTTTATATTTAATCGAACGGTTTCGGTATTATAGCTATTATCATTCATTTGTGTTTGCGGTGCCTTGTGCATGTATATTGGTGTGGGTATGTTGCCATAATTTATTATATTTTTTTTATTTATGTGTAGCCGAATCGGTCGACTTACCTATGGGTCGACGGTAAGGATTTGGCCTACAATAGTACACAATAATATTGCATTATATGGTCATAGATTTTATTCATTGTTCATCAAAGCAACCAAATTAATTGGTATATACATATGTATATGCCGATCACACGACAGTTTTCTTAAACTGATACATATTCAAGAATAAAATAATAAAGTTATTTCTAGTTATCTTGTGTAAATCGAGCAACTTCATTAATCGTGTGACGTGAGGTATTAGGATATATCCTAAGGTGCTTATTATAATGTCATATAATATAATACTCCTATTATGATCTCATGTTGTGTATGTTTTATTCATACATATTATACGTATTGCGCATTAGATTTTCATCGGTTCTATTTTGTTTAATACTGCAGCGAATAGTACACGGATTATTGAATTCGTAGACTAGAACATATTTAACTGCAGTGCTCAAGTGGAGATTTTTCTTTTTTAAATTCATATTAATTGTTTTGAAATAAGTAGGTATACAGAAAAATCCCTTAGGTAGGTGTATAAGCAAAATACACTATATATATATAATTGTACGAAAAACGATTCGGAGTTCATAAAGCGAATCAACTTCTATTTCTATGAATATTTTTTAAAATAAAATGTATATACCAATTAAAACGCCCAGTTAATATTTATTGCACGATTTCAGTTTGAATTACCACTTCTTCATGTATCACAGCTGTGAAGGATCGACAGAATCGTTATTTTCTCATCGAAAAGACAACAGTGCATTCATAAAGTCTCGTCTGCTTCCGCACTTACTGCAAGTTTATAGTATAATGATTTATTTTAAGTTTAATTGGTTACTCAATCTCACTGATGTATACATTTATTCAATGCAAAATTTGAAAGATTTTACAATAAAATATTTAATAATCACCATATAAACATTTTTATAATCCTTAATTTTCAAAATTTATATATTTTTTATGTATACCTATCCAACAATAATCTAAATTAATTAATGTCAACTGTTAAAAATATATATAAATCAATAGGTACTCATATTACTACATGCTGATCTTATATATAAATTCAAAAATTGAATAAAAAAGATCATCATTAAAAAGTGGTCAATTTAAATATTAAATAATACATAATAAACAAATTATTAATAAAAATGTAATTTCACATAAAATCATAACATATTAAATAATAAAATTAAAAATTAATGTTAACAACATGATAAACATTGAAAATTTAATCACTTTAAATAGTACCTAAAATAGTTTTTTCGTAAAATACTATAATTTACTATTACAAATTTAGTTACTTTAATCATACCACACTGGTTGTATTGATGAGATCTAATGATAAAAACATTTTTATAATTTTGTAAAATATTTTACAAACGGTATTGGAATTATAGTTATAACAATGTATGGACAGTATTATATTAATATTTCTAGTTTCTGATTGAACTGATTTATATTTCATCATCGATTAATTAAAAAAAAAAAAAAAAATTATTATCTTTATAAGAATTCAACCAATATATCCCACAAAATATGTAATAAAATAAATGTAATTTATATTGACAATTTAATCGACCTCGATATTATCCAAATAATTGATACTTGATATACATGTATCATGATGGCATTTTAACCAATTATAACAAAAATTAAAATGCTCGATCTAATTATAATGATTTTATTTTTAAAAAGTGTATTCAACGACTATTATATAAAATAAACGAATTTAGCAAGACCTATAGTGTCATAGGTTACTATTTATTACTTACTTATTAGTTATTACTGCTTAACACACCTTATAATATGATGAATAAAAATGACTTACAAAAAACTAACATTGTTTTATTTAATATGAATATTCTATGATGTGTATATTAGATTTGGTCAACAACTGTATTATAATAAACCGTGCAGTTAAAATCATACATTGTATATATAAGATGGCACGTATAGCCACACTATTTAGAGTGTTATGCCTTGGTTCTCATTGAAATATGAATGTATAATTACAAAAATAATTATAATACCTACTTAAAAATAAATTATTATGCATTTGATCAAAATCTAAACCAAATATACTAGAAAAGTTATTTCAGTTCATAAATTTCATTAATATATTTATAAATATTTATTGGTAAAATTATAACAATAAATATCTAAATAAATTAGTTCATTTGTATCATGGATTCCAGTATTCAGTACATTGTTTTACACTTTAACGTTGCAGTAAAATAAAAATAATATTAGTATTGACTAAAAATAATAAAAATAGTAGTTGGCATATGATTTAACAACGTAATATTTAGTTATGTTATTGACAAAAATTACTTTTTTAACTATCAATCCGTTTTTAATGGTCTACAACTACGGTAATGAACTATATGATTGTTCTTCGACTCGACAGTAGCTATCAACTTTTTCACTTATGAACTTACAGGTACACCGTTTTCAGGTAGAAAAGGAAAATCGTTATGCATGTTATGCAATTCTTCAGGGTACGTCACGTCAACCTCAAATATTCAGCCGATGAGAAAAGTATCACTTAAATCATAGATATCTTATAATTTAAGCTCAACCCACTTGAAATCACCATACGGCATGTATTGTTACATGATTTATACTTACACATTATTGCCTAAAACATGAATAAAATTAAAGCAATTCATTTAAAATATATATATTTATATTATACTCACAGTCCTGATATACAAGTCATGATTTTGATTGTGTCCAATCAAAATCAGATGTCTTATAATTATTTGTTTAGTCATAACGCATGCTAGTCTGCATCAATCCACCACGTTTAACAATTGAAAAAAAAATATTTAATTGTTTTAGAGATATTCAGAATGATACAGGACCGTTAGGGTAAAATATTAGATACCAATTAACTAATTTAATTAGGTATTTATTGTTATAATTTTACCCATAAATATTTATACATATCAACCAAGTAGTAATAAAAAATGTTATTCGCTTTTCACGAGCAAACAAATTACTTTGAAAGCAAGCCCGTTTTTAAAATACAAAGTTTAGAAAATTGGTTTCTAACTGCACGTTCCCGAGAATAAAATTAAATATGTACAAAATTTAAAAATTATTCAACTAGGATAGGCGTGTTGTGAATCGCTTAAGAACACTCACACACAGATATTCTACATTAAGAAGACGCTATACATAACTATATTGTCACTGTCAAGTGTCAAGCCAATGTTTTGGAAAGCGTTTAGTGATGACGACTTAAACTCATACGAATTGGACAATCAAGTTAGATTGTAGTCTAAATTAATGCTCAAGACTATAAAAATTTCATTAGCCAATTTTATAAAATATATCATTTATTTAGTTGATCGGTGAGCGTCAATAACAAAAAATGTATGATATTATTTTTTATTTATTTATGAATAGTATGTTTTCGATGGAGATTACAGTGGTGTGATCGGCATATACATATGTATATATTAAATTATTTAATTGTTTTTAATATAAGTTATAGTAGAATGTAAATTACGAAATATGCTCAATGAATATAAAATAAAATACATGTGATAGTAAGAATTACAAATACTACAAAAACATTTTTTAACTATAACAAAATACAAAATAACGCTAAAAACGAATTCCCTCTAAATTTTAGTTTTCTTAAACTAATACATATTCAAGAATAAAATAATAAAGTTATTTCTAGTTATCTTGTGTAAATCGAGCAACCTCATTAATCGTGTGACGTGAGGTATTAATTAGGATATATCCATATAATTGGTTTTTAAATTTATAATGATTACAATATTATGGTAAAATATATTGTAAATAAATAAAAATGTTTGTATCATTAGCTTTCATCAATAAAAGCTTTGTGGTTTGTTTAATTTAACTAAATTTATAATTGTATGCATACGTGGAAAAACAATTTAGTATTTCACGAACTAGTTGCTTAAGGTGCTTATTATGATGTCATATAATATAATATTCCTATTATGATCTCATGTTGTGTGTGTTTTATTCTATTTTCAAAAATTTGATACTCGTGAACATATGGCCGTCTAAAGTTTTAGCTTGTTTGTTTTATAGCATATCATTTTCATTAATTAAATTGTCGGACGATGCATTTGGTACATAATTGAATATAATTATCTAGAAACCTAATTGAAGTTCAAATTGGAATATTGCTGTAGATATTAATTTTTAAAGGGCGAACAAATTATACTTTCATTAGTTTTATTTAAAAGTATTTAATATTATAACGATAGACATACCATCCATTTACATTTGATACAATTATGATTATTATTCTAATTTACTGCACTCTAATAACCAAATCGCAACAGTTTGCGTCTTAGATAAATTAATTATCATAAGTGATTCTTATTACAGGAAAAAAAATATTACATTAACGAAATTATCACACAGATGGTATTTAACAGATTTGCATACTATAAACTAATCGTAAGTAATGCGATAAATATAAAAATCGATATTAAATTTCATCACGTCGATATTACGTTCAAGCTTAAAATAAATAATTATAATTTTTTTGATCACTTCACATTTTTTTTTGATAATCACCGTAGCCATAACCATGTAATAATAATCATCTTTCCTCTTCGTAAAATCGTCTCACGTGTTATTGTTGCTACAGCATTCTTAATATACGGTGGACAAATGTTATACCGGATTATGATAAAAAGTATAAAGCGAGAAATCTTGTACTCCCTGCTAATATGCAACACTTACACACACAGACACAGAGGTAAAGACGTTTCAAGCTATGTTTTGGAAACCTTACCTTATATTCAATTTTCTAAATTTTTGATTAAGCAAAATTATTTTATTAACAAAACAAATGGATTTTGTTTTAAATTAATTGTGTAAAAATTCAGATTTTTTTTCTTTTTTTGTTTCACAAACCAGTCTATGTACAATATCAATGTATTTTTTCATATATTCATACATAAAAAAAAGACGCATCATGAAAGTAAAATAAATATATTCACCACCAACAATCTAAATAAATAAAGAAATAAAATATGATAATTTATATAGTTATAATTTGTAAATCGATCTCAAGTACATTAGCGAAATATTATTGTTATTATTATTTTAATATAAACATGAAGGTACATCATAATTACTTATGCATAAGGAATAGGTTCACTCGGTATCTATAGATATTATTAATAATAAATAAATTACTAATATACACTGGTATCGAGTGATGATAAAGTACAGAAACTTATAAACTTAACAACATATAAAAACGCAACGTCATTTAATGTAAACCTGAGTGCGATGTTATTGGAAAATAAAATCATAAAATTCGATAAAACTATCCATATACGTATTTATCATACACACGTATATTGTTGTTCTTAAAATTACAAAATGTTCTTTATCACAGTACTCGCAGTACTGGACATAAACGAGATACTGATGTAGCACTATCATTACGATGTCATGAAAAACCATTATGGAGGAGCAAAAATCAATCTCATTTATTTATACTGATACTGGTAATTTATTTTATTTATACTTACTAATTTATTTGTATTTTTACATTCATTAATGTATCATGTTTTAACTGATGACTTTTACGACGACCTGGCGAACATTTCCAACTTACTCGATCGAATGGATCCAAATGAAATGGAAAAAATAAATCCATGTTACAATATCAAAATAATATTATTGTTTATTAAAAAACACAAAAGTATTATGTGTATACATTAAAATGTTAAGAATTATTTAAAAACCATTTTTTAAATGCAAATACTTTATATAGTGTACATTTTGTAGGATTAAATTCGGTATGGAAAATACAACGAGGTAGTGTATTGTCATAAGGAAAGTAATCTATACGAGGACACATTAGATCTTCCATGTTGATAACATTGGTGTAAGGCACAAAATCACTAATAATTGTATTTTTCTGTAATCCTTTGACGTAAATAGTGTTGTATTTGAATGCTTGAAATATTTTTTCTATTTCTGTGTACTCCACATCGCCGCAATCTAATGATAAGCCGTGGTACGATCGTTTTAACCAGTCGTTTACGCTCCGGCTTTTGGCATCTTGTGTTAAACATGAGTGCTTAAAGATCCAGTGTTGCATAGTATTGCTGTAGATATTAATTTTTAAAGGGCGAACAAATTATACTTTCATTAGTTTTATTTAAAAGTATTTAATATTATAACGATAGACATACCATCCATTTACATTTGATACAATTATGATTATTATTCTAATTTACTGCACTCTAATAACCAAATCGCAACAGTTTGCGTCTTAGATAAATTAATTATCATAAGTGATTCTTATTACAGGAAAAAAAATATTACATTAACGAAATTATCACACAGATGGTATTTAACAGATTTGCATACTATAAACTAATCGTAAGTAATGCGATAAATATAAAAATCGATATTAAATTTCATTACGTCAATATTATGTTCAAATTTAATATAAGTAGTTATAATTTTTGAGATACCGTCACATTTTCTTAAAAAACCATAGCAGCCATCACCATTGATCATGCAATATAAGTTTTCTTTCTTCTTCGTTAAACCGTTGTACGTGTCATTTGTGCTACATGGTTTTTAAAATACGATGGATAAATATCAGACCGAACTGTGACATAAAGTATATTATATATATTTCATTTTCTATAGAACTCTACACAGTATCATCAAAAAAACTTTTAAATATTAAGCACTTCACTTAAATACCAGTGTATTAGTACTTTTGCACTTTCTATAATATATTGTAACGATTGATATAAATAATTAGGTCCGAGTACATTTTTATTATTAGACAAAAAGTCCGATTATACAAAATATTTTGAATAATTAATATTTATTTTTAAAATTTTAAAGGATCGACAGAATCGTTATTCCTCATCTAAAAGACAACTACTACAATATCCATAATGCCCTTTTATTCATAAAATAAATATTTTTTCTTGGTTTTATGGGGTTTTAAAATATTCACTATAATTTGAAATATCAGGTTTGTATTATTCTATAATAAAATAAATCAATTAAATTTAAATAATATTGTATTTATTTTATTTTGGCCACACATTAGAGGTATTCTCATATGTAATGAAAATATTGTGAAATTATCTTAGAACAATAAAATAAAAATTACTTCTTATTTTCAATGTAATTTTATTTGGAAGAAATCTATAATAATAATTTATAAATCTATTTGATTAAACGTAGTTCAGAAATTTTTTTTAAATATCTAAATAAATGTCTTAAGTCGTAGGAAATGAATTAAATGAATGAAATTTAGTATCGACGGCCAGACGGTTTGGGAATCATCGGTTTGACATCATCCCGTTTTTGGGGTGACACGACTGCAGTTGGTTTTGCAAGTTGCTCTCTATGCTCTAGAATTGTAACCTTTTTTGTCTGGCATTTGCTGATACTTCTGTCATGATTTTGAGATTTTGAAGAAGATGATTGATCTTTGGACTTTTTTGAAATATTTGATTTATGATCTCGATCTCGTGAAGAAGATGGTTTATCTTTGTGTCTTTTTGACTTATTTTTTTTATGATCTCGATCTCGAGAAGAAGATGGTTGATCGTTGTGTTTACTTGACATATTAGTTGACTAAAACAAACGGAAATCATATCAATATTAATTTATTTTCAATTTGAGCGTATTGTATACGAGTATACGACTATCAGAAGTAACAGATCCTTGTTTGATTCAGTTTTTGTATTCCGACAAATAGTCCAAATATACAAAATATTTTAAATAATTAATATTTATTTTAAAAATATGAAAATTTAAAAATGTTTGTACACATATTATATTATTATATTCTCGTATCATTAACAAAAATATAATGGAAATCCTTTATAGTTAGGTGACTATAGTAAAAACAAATTTACATTTTTTTATTGTTGAAATGACATAAACTATATAATTATAAATTAAAACAAGAAAATAGAAAAAAAATATAAGTATATAATGCAAATGATTAATAATGTCTAAAAATATTTTTACATTTTTAAAATATTTTAATATTTGAACTTTTTGTTCAACTATAATACCTGCGAAGAATCTGTACTGTTGGTCCAAGTTTTTTTAAAATGGACTTTTTGTAACCAGACCTTTAAACGAATTACCATCTGGTTGAGACGTGTGGTCATCGAAACTTTTGTAATAACTTTGGGCAAAGGGCGAACTACAATCTAATTGTAAATACTCGTATTTGCGTAAGCTATTTATGTAGTATAAAATTATGACAATGACCAATTTATTTTCATATTGTTATACTGTATTAAGATATTATGTACAGAAAAAAAAGAAAAATGATTTTATTTATGATATGAAAGGGCCGAGAAATGTATACGGGCAATATAACTACAATTTTAATCGGAATTAATATAAATTCGAAAATATAAAATAAATTACGGCTGTTTATAGATATATATTACGCTATAACCATACTTTTAGTAAGTCATTAAATTTTAATTAATTATCATTATGTATTTACAGAGTGTAAACTTACAGATTAAAATGATTATTGTAAAACGGACAGCACGAACACAAGATGTTGATCGATACACCAACAATCCAATTCTGCTAAAACATCATACAATAATAATAATCAATATAATCGTATAGTGAATACCGCGTTTTTAGTATATTTTATATAAATATTTTGATGATATACCTTGAAAACGACGCGTTGCTGCTTTCTTCAAAGAAAAACAGAATAATTTTAAACACTATTATCGGTTCAAACACACGTTTTAGTTGCCGGCTAACACACTATAAGATCAATCGCACGATCATATTGAGGTTTATATACAACTTATTTAAATGTCAATAATAACGACTCGGATGGAGATTTACTTGTATTTTTAGATAACAGCTACGCAATTGCGAATGTATTAGTCAATCGAAATAATTTTTCTAATTATATGAAAATCATATTTTGATTATAATCAATGCCATTTACAGTTATAACTGAATAATGATATTACTATTACAAATTTGTACTAATTTAATAAAATAAATATGAACAGATTAATCATAGCCATAAAATTGTGAGTCATTAAATAAATATATTGTCACTAATCGAATGTAAAATATATACATTAGTAAGTGTGACTAACATTTTGATTAGAATTATACTTGGGGTTATAGATAATTGTATTTAATTACATACAAAATTCATTTTTCATTGCTTTAATAAACGAAATTAATATGCTATATAACGGATGATGTAGATGTATAACGTTTTATAGGACGATATGTTTCAGAATATTATCAACGTTTTTAAAGTAGCATAAAACATAAGCTCATAATTTATACTTATGCACAAAATTATTTCATAATAAAATATATTTAATTTTAAAAATAAACAATAAATGTTTTACACTGTATATGTACTTAAAACCCATAAGATATTTTGATTTTTACACATTAAGGTATCAACTAAATTAAATTGTCCACCTTAAACTATACTGTAGTGTTGTAATTTTTTGGTAATGGGGAAAGATTCTGGCGTAACTCCTAAATAAGACTGTCACAACTTATAGTATAATATGCACCTATGTTTATTACTACTATTTAAAGTATCGAGAATTTCGTGTAAAAAATTTAAATGTATCGATATACATGTGCAATAAATGCCTCAACAAATAGTTATAAAATTTAATTTAAGGTTTTAATGGCCATAACTTAATTTTTGTAGACATTTGAAGTTAAAATTTAAAGGGAATTCGTTTTTAGCGTTATTTTGTATTTTGTTATAGTTAAAAAATGTTTTTGTAGTATTTGTAATTCTTACTATCACATGTACTTTATTTTATATTTATTGAGCATATTTTGTAATTTACATTCTACTATAACTTTTATTAAAAACAATTAAAGAATTTAATATATACATATGTATATGCCGATCACACCACTGTAATCTCCATCGAAAACATACTATTCATAAATAAAAAAAAATTAATATTATTAAGTTATTTCTAGTTACCTCGTATAAATTGAGCAACATACTTATTCGTATGACATAATATATTAAGATATATCAATAAAATGGTTTTTAAAATATCTAATGAAAATAATATTATGCTAAAATATATTGCAAATAAAATAATATATGACGATTTAACGAATAAAAAAGAAAACAACTATATATATTATTAAGTGCACGCTATACATGCATCTATGTGATGGCTATTTCTTACTAAACGTATATCATAACAAATTTATGTTCAGTAGAACATATTCTGTGTTGTTAGCTTTAATATTAATTTAAATTAACGTATTATCATTTTCAAAGGTAAGACTAGTGTCTAGCAAATTACTATGATTTTGTTGAAATTATCATTTTAATATGAGTTAAAGCTATGTTATTATAACTTCAAAACGCAAATTTGTCATGTACGGTAATAAGACAGTGACAATAAATGTATGTATGGCGTCTTCTTAATGTAGAATATCTGTGTGTGAGTGTGTTTAAGCGATTCACAAAACGCCTATCGTACTTGAATAATTCTTAAATTGTGTACGTGTTTAAATCTTATACTCGGGAATGTGCACTTGGAAGCCAAATTTCTAAACTGTGTATTTTAAAAACGGACTTGCTTTCAATGGAATTTATTGACACGTGAAAAGCAAACAATTATTTTTTATTTGCACATGGTTGATCAAAATTAAATTAAATTATTATTGTTTGTAAGTGCTGAGAATTTTAGACTTACAATATTTTATATTCGGTCAAAATCACAATGATGAACAATTATTGTGATAAAAATATTAGTATTTATATTTAAAGGTATTTCAAACGGGGAAAATAATCTGGAATTATTATTCGACACGAGCAACGCCGTACACGAATTATAGTTATAATAATGCATTGATAATATTATATTATTTATTAGTAAATATAATAGGGAAATTTATAAAAGGTCATTTGCCAAATCAATCGACAGAAATATTTAAAATTATCAAAATTAATACAACTAACCAATTACATATCAATCACAGGATTATATAGAAACGATAATTCGTAGGAAGGGTCAAGCAGATGTTTGTAAAATAGAGGGGTTTTGATTCTACACACAATAGTTTGATTTATACTCGCGATGTAAAAACATAAGCGTTCATTAGTCGTTCGGCGGACACGAACGTGTTTGGAAGTTCTTGGGATAGTGAAACCTTAAAATTTATTTTAAATCTCGAACAGTCGATCATATCGTACCTATTTGTCTTGAAGAAAATCATAAACCTATTCAAATTCGAGAAGAAGAAGCGGAAAAGTTACAATTGACGTGTTCAGACATAGATAGCTGAGCGTATAATTAAAATTGAAAAATCTATACAATACATCACAAAACGAGCTGAAAAAATAATCTCAGCTTTAAACAAACCATAGTGTCTTCTGCAATTTTGGATATGCAATGCGTTCTCGGAATGAAAAGTAAGTATTTGATTAAGGATATGTCTATTGTAGACATAGAGACTTGTACTATGCAACACTGGATCTTTAAGCACTCATGTTTAACACAAGATGCCAAAAGCCGGAGCGTAAACGACTGGTTAAAACGATCGTACCACGGCTTATCATTAGATTGCGGCGATGTGGAGTACACAGAAATAGAAAAAATATTTCAAGCATTCAAATACAACACTATTTACGTCAAAGGATTACAGAAAAATACAATTATTAGTGATTTTGTGCCTTACACCAATGTTATCAACATGGAAGATCTAATGTGTCCTCGTATAGATTACTTTCCTTATGACAATACACTACCTCGTTGTATTTTCCATACCGAATTTAATCCTACAAAATGTACACTATATAAAGTATTTGCATTTAAAAAATGGTTTTTAAATAATTCTTAACATTTTAATGTATACACATAATACTTTTGTGTTTTTTAATAAACAATAATATTATTTTGATATTGTAACATGGATTTATTTTTTCCATTTCATTTGGATCCATTCGATCGAGTAAGTTGGAAATGTTCGCCAGGTCGTCGTAAAAGTCATCAGTTAAAACATGATACATTAATGAATGTAAAAATACAAATAAATTAGTAAGTATAAATAAAATAAATTACCAGTATCAGTATAAATAAATGAGATTGATTTTTGCTCCTCCATAATGGTTTTTCATGACATCGTAATGATAGTGCTACATCAGTATCTCGTTTATGTCCAGTACTGCGAGTACTGTGATAAAGAACATTTTGTAATTTTAAGAACAACAATATACGTGTGTATGATAAATACGTATATGGATAGTTTTATCGAATTTTATGATTTTATTTTCCAATAACATCGCACTCAGGTTTACATTAAATGACGTTGCGTTTTTATATGTTGTTAAGTTTATAAGTTTCTGTACTTTATCATCACTCGATACCAGTGTATATTAGTAATTTATTTATTATTAATAATATCTATAGATACCGAGTGAACCTATTCCTTATGCATAAGTAATTATGATGTACCTTCATGTTTATATTAAAATAATAATAACAATAATATTTCGCTAATGTACTTGAGATCGATTTACAAATTATAACTATATAAATTATCATATTTTATTTCTTTATTTATTTAGATTGTTGGTGGTGAATATATTTATTTTACTTTCATGATGCGTCTTTTTTTTATGTATGAATATATGAAAAAATACATTGATATTGTACATAGACTGGTTTGTGAAACAAAAAAAGAAAAAAAATCTGAATTTTTACACAATTAATTTAAAACAAAATCCATTTGTTTTGTTAATAAAATAATTTTGCTTAATCAAAAATTTAGAAAATTGAATATAAGGTAAGGTTTCCAAAACATAGCTTGAAACGTCTTTACCTCTGTGTCTGTGTGTGTAAGTGTTGCATATTAGCAGGGAGTACAAGATTTCTCGCTTTATACTTTTTATCATAATCCGGTATAACATTTGTCCACCGTATATTAAGAATGCTGTAGCAACAATAACACGTGAGACGATTTTACGAAGAGGAAAGATGATTATTATTACATGGTTATGGCTACGGTGATTATCAAAAAAAAATGTGAAGTGATCAAAAAAATTATAATTATTTATTTTAAGCTTGAACGTAATATCGACGTGATGAAATTTAATATCGATTTTTATATTTATCGCATTACTTACGATTAGTTTATAGTATGCAAATCTGTTAAATACCATCTGTGTGATAATTTCGTTAATGTAATATTTTTTTTCCTGTAATAAGAATCACTTATGATAATTAATTTATCTAAGACGCAAACTGTTGCGATTTGGTTATTAGAGTGCAGTAAATTAGAATAATAATCATAATTGTATCAAATGTAAATGGATGGTATGTCTATCGTTATAATATTAAATACTTTTAAATAAAACTAATGAAAGTATAATTTGTTCGCCCTTTAAAAATTAATATCTACAGCAATATTCCAATTTGAACTTCAATTAGGTTTCTAGATAATTATATTCAATTATGTACCAAATGCATCGTCCGACAATTTAATTAATGAAAATGATATGCTATAAAACAAACAAGCTAAAACTTTAGACGGCCATATGTTCACGAGTATCAAATTTTTGAAAATAGAATAAAACACACACAACATGAGATCATAATAGGAATATTATATTATATGACATCATAATAAGCACCTTAAGCAACTAGTTCGTGAAATACTAAATTGTTTTTCCACGTATGCATACAATTATAAATTTAGTTAAATTAAACAAACCACAAAGCTTTTATTGATGAAAGCTAATGATACAAACATTTTTATTTATTTACAATATATTTTACCATAATATTGTAATCATTATAAATTTAAAAACCAATTATATGGATATATCCTAATTAATACCTCACGTCACACGATTAATGAGGTTGCTCGATTTACACAAGATAACTAGAAATAACTTTATTATTTTATTCTTGAATATGTATTAGTTTAAGAAAACTAAAATTTAGAGGGAATTCGTTTTTAGCGTTATTTTGTATTTTGTTATAGTTAAAAAATGTTTTTGTAGTATTTGTAATTCTTACTATCACATGTATTTTATTTTATATTCATTGAGCATATTTCGTAATTTACATTCTACTATAACTTATATTAAAAACAATTAAATAATTTAATATATACATATGTATATGCCGATCACACCACTGTAATCTCCATCGAAAACATACTATTCATAAATAAATAAAAAATAATATCATACATTTTTTGTTATTGACGCTCACCGATCAACTAAATAAATGATATATTTTATAAAATTGGCTAATGAAATTTTTATAGTCTTGAGCATTAATTTAGACTACAATCTAACTTGATTGTCCAATTCGTATGAGTTTAAGTCGTCATCACTAAACGCTTTCCAAAACATTGGCTTGACACTTGACAGTGACAATATAGTTATGTATAGCGTCTTCTTAATGTAGAATATCTGTGTGTGAGTGTTCTTAAGCGATTCACAACACGCCTATCCTAGTTGAATAATTTTTAAATTTTGTACATATTTAATTTTATTCTCGGGAACGTGCAGTTAGAAACCAATTTTCTAAACTTTGTATTTTAAAAACGGGCTTGCTTTCAAAGTAATTTGTTTGCTCGTGAAAAGCGAATAACATTTTTTATTACTACTTGGTTGATATGTATAAATATTTATGGGTAAAATTATAACAATAAATACCTAATTAAATTAGTTAATTGGTATCTAATATTTTACCCTAACGGTCCTGTATCATTCTGAATATCTCTAAAACAATTAAATATTTTTTTTTCAATTGTTAAACGTGGTGGATTGATGCAGACTAGCATGCGTTATGACTAAACAAATAATTATAAGACATCTGATTTTGATTGGACACAATCAAAATCATGACTTGTATATCAGGACTGTGAGTATAATATAAATATATATATTTTAAATGAATTGCTTTAATTTTATTCATGTTTTAGGCAATAATGTGTAAGTATAAATCATGTAACAATACATGCCGTATGGTGATTTCAAGTGGGTTGAGCTTAAATTATAAGATATCTATGATTTAAGTGATACTTTTCTCATCGGCTGAATATTTGAGGTTGACGTGACGTACCCTGAAGAATTGCATAACATGCATAACGATTTTCCTTTTCTACCTGAAAACGGTGTACCTGTAAGTTCATAAGTGAAAAAGTTGATAGCTACTGTCGAGTCGAAGAACAATCATATAGTTCATTACCGTAGTTGTAGACCATTAAAAACGGATTGATAGTTAAAAAAGTAATTTTTGTCAATAACATAACTAAATATTACGTTGTTAAATCATATGCCAACTACTATTTTTATTATTTTTAGTCAATACTAATATTATTTTTATTTTACTGCAACGTTAAAGTGTAAAACAATGTACTGAATACTGGAATCCATGATACAAATGAACTAATTTATTTAGATATTTATTGTTATAATTTTACCAATAAATATTTATAAATATATTAATGAAATTTATGAACTGAAATAACTTTTCTAGTATATTTGGTTTAGATTTTGATCAAATGCATAATAATTTATTTTTAAGTAGGTATTATAATTATTTTTGTAATTATACATTCATATTTCAATGAGAACCAAGGCATAACACTCTAAATAGTGTGGCTATACGTGCCATCTTATATATACAATGTATGATTTTAACTGCACGGTTTATTATAATACAGTTGTTGACCAAATCTAATATACACATCATAGAATATTCATATTAAATAAAACAATGTTAGTTTTTTGTAAGTCATTTTTATTCATCATATTATAAGGTGTGTTAAGCAGTAATAACTAATAAGTAAGTAATAAATAGTAACCTATGACACTATAGGTCTTGCTAAATTCGTTTATTTTATATAATAGTCGTTGAATACACTTTTTAAAAATAAAATCATTATAATTAGATCGAGCATTTTAATTTTTGTTATAATTGGTTAAAATGCCATCATGATACATGTATATCAAGTATCAATTATTTGGATAATATCGAGGTCGATTAAATTGTCAATATAAATTACATTTATTTTATTACATATTTTGTGGGATATATTGGTTGAATTCTTATAAAGATAATAATTTTTTTTTTTTTTTTTAATTAATCGATGATGAAATATAAATCAGTTCAATCAGAAACTAGAAATATTAATATAATACTGTCCATACATTGTTATAACTATAATTCCAATACCGTTTGTAAAATATTTTACAAAATTATAAAAATGTTTTTATCATTAGATCTCATCAATACAACCAGTGTGGTATGATTAAAGTAACTAAATTTGTAATAGTAAATTATAGTATTTTACGAAAAAACTATTTTAGGTACTATTTAAAGTGATTAAATTTTCAATGTTTATCATGTTGTTAACATTAATTTTTAATTTTATTATTTAATATGTTATGATTTTATGTGAAATTACATTTTTATTAATAATTTGTTTATTATGTATTATTTAATATTTAAATTGACCACTTTTTAATGATGATCTTTTTTATTCAATTTTTGAATTTATATATAAGATCAGCATGTAGTAATATGAGTACCTATTGATTTATATATATTTTTAACAGTTGACATTAATTAATTTAGATTATTGTTGGATAGGTATACATAAAAAATATATAAATTTTGAAAATTAAGGATTATAAAAATGTTTATATGGTGATTATTAAATATTTTATTGTAAAATCTTTCAAATTTTGCATTGAATAAATGTATACATCAGTGAGATTGAGTAACCAATTAAACTTAAAATAAATCATTATACTATAAACTTGCAGTAAGTGCGGAAGCAGACGAGACTTTATGAATGCACTGTTGTCTTTTCGATGAGAAAATAACGATTCTGTCGATCCTTCACAGCTGTGATACATGAAGAAGTGGTAATTCAAACTGAAATCGTGCAATAAATATTAACTGGGCGTTTTAATTGGTATATACATTTTATTTTAAAAAATATTCATAGAAATAGAAGTTGATTCGCTTTATGAACTCCGAATCGTTTTTCGTACAATTATATATATATAGTGTATTTTGCTTATACACCTACCTAAGGGATTTTTCTGTATACCTACTTATTTCAAAACAATTAATATGAATTTAAAAAAGAAAAATCTCCACTTGAGCACTGCAGTTAAATATGTTCTAGTCTACGAATTCAATAATCCGTGTACTATTCGCTGCAGTATTAAACAAAATAGAACCGATGAAAATCTAATGCGCAATACGTATAATATGTATGAATAAAACATACACAACATGAGATCATAATAGGAGTATTATATTATATGACATTATAATAAGCACCTTAGGATATATCCTAATACCTCACGTCACACGATTAATGAAGTTGCTCGATTTACACAAGATAACTAGAAATAACTTTATTATTTTATTCTT
The DNA here is from genome assembly GCA_036289425.1 of Rhopalosiphum nymphaeae. Taxonomy (NCBI): domain Eukaryota; kingdom Metazoa; phylum Arthropoda; class Insecta; order Hemiptera; family Aphididae; genus Rhopalosiphum; species Rhopalosiphum nymphaeae. The sequence continues at coordinate 6,323,648 of JAZAQC010000007.1, read as the reverse complement.
GAATATGTATCAGTTTAAGAAAACTGTCGTGTGATCGGCATATACATATGTATATACCAATTAATTTGGTTGCTTTGATGAACAATGAATAAAATCTATGACCATATAATGCAATATTATTGTGTACTATTGTAGGCCAAATCCTTACCGTCGACCCATAGGTAAGTCGACCGATTCGGCTACACATAAATAAAAAAAATATAATAAATTATGGCAACATACCCACACCAATATACATGCACAAGGCACCGCAAACACAAATGAATGATAATAGCTATAATACCGAAACCGTTCGATTAAATATAAAATAGACGTGCAAAATGCATTCACGGCAATCACGCACACAAACTCGGCTGAAAACCGATCGCACTGCGAACGGACGCGCGTACCGGGTGCCAGTGGCGTAGTCAGGAACTTTTTATGGTGGTGGGTGGGGGGGGGGGGCAGCAAATTTAAACTTACCATACTTTACATCCGTTATCGGATATTTATAACTTCGACTTTTTTTTCTAAATTTTGTTTGGCACATGTTCCTTTTAAAATACAAGACTTATGATATTCACAATTTGTATGATTATGAAATACTTCAATAGCATCTGTCAAGTTTTTAAATGGTTTCTTTACCAAATTACGATATAATAGGAGAAGAGGGTTCGGATAGTGTGTTTGAGGAGTTGGAGTGTAGACGTTTATTTGATAGCGTTGACCATGCAGTGTTTAAAGTATCAGCTTTTGAATTCGTTGTTGTACTTGTTTTTGATATAGTGAACGGTGGAACGGTTTTGTTTTTAATTATATTATTAGGATTGTGTGGTTGATTATTATTCATGGTGATTTCGATAGAAAATTAATCGTGTTATTAGACTTGGGACGTACGATAAGTTAAACATTACCGTCAGCTTGATAACACAGTGAGCGCAGGGCCCGACGGCGAGCATTAACGACTATGCTATCGGAAGCAGATAAACGGTGTGCGAGACAATATACGTGCACGTGTCTGGTGTCTGAGTACAAACTAAATTATAAAGTATATATATTTTTTCCACGTTATACCTATAGCCATGACAAAGGAATCGTTTGTTTATCATGCCTATAGGTACGTATGTAAGTTTCTACATTGCGTATATCAGTAATTATGTTGGATACAAAACTTTATTTTAAATTTGGCGCGGTCGTGCCGCAATGCTATCACACCGGAACGTTGTCCGCCGACTCAACACGCAATCCAACCTTTGGACCTCCGATATCGCCGCGACCGAGCGATCCGTCGCCGGTGCCCCGCTGCCCTGCTTTTGTCGTCTTTCTACCGTCTACCGGAACAGGTCTTCTATCCGGAGTATTGCTGCCGTTGTGACCGCCATTTTATTGTTTTTGACTTTTTGTGCTCATCCGAGCTAATCGTCGTATCGCGCTGTGTCGTGTTTGCAAATTCATTGTTTTTGGCTCACTTGCCGCCCAGCTTATTGTTTTTTTGTACCGCCGCCTGTCCGTTCTACGCACCGCCACCCAATCCGTTCGTTCCACCCACGTGACTCTTGTGTGTCCGTTTTTACGCAGTGCGGCCTGTGTAGAACACGGTAAAAGCATATCAGCCATTTTGTCACTTGTGCAGCGGTTTACGCCCACTCAACGGACGCCTACGCGAGACGATCCGCCTCGTCGAGTTCGCGATCGTTATTGCTATCCGGTGGTTTTTTTTTTTTAATGTTTTTACGCCCGCTATGTTCGAGTGAACAAAAGTACGCCCGTCAATTCGTTGGTCAATTGTTTATATTTATGTTAGAGAACCTTCACTCATCATCGCTATAGGAGTTAACCAGCCTCCAAACAATCTGTAATTTATACAGATCACATCTCTCTACAAGGTTACAGGAATGACAAAATATTCAATCACACGGCGTGCCGGCTTTACTTGTGCAGCCGCTAATGCACAGAATATATAATTTATTAATTATCAATCTAATATCAGTTATGACATACAATACTGAATCTCAATCTAGCTTAACCATTGCTGCTATTGAGAAAAAAACCTAAATGTAACAGACTTAAAGTCTATAAGTCTATACTAGTAATATAATCATTAAATAATAAAGGATATAATAACTTATAGTCTTCCCTATGTTGCATATTATTTAAATTATTTAATAAATTAATCATCTACTGGAGATATTTTATACAAATTTTGTTAACTCATGTATAGTTATTGTAAGTATATCATAAATGTACCTGAATGGTATGTAGTTAAATGAGTATAAGAAAACGGCATAGAAACAATACCATATAAAGATACAACATTTGTATCTTGGTCACTTTATAATAAACAATGAACAGCTAAACTTTAAAATGTTTAGGATATCCATCAATATTATGGAAATTACATAAAAGGAAATTCTATAAATTAAAAAAATTACTTATTTTTTATGAATAAAGTAAATTGTGTTCATTGCAAACAGAAAATATTCTATCATAAAATACAGCACCTTTACTTCTAAAACAGATATGAATTCAAAATTTTAACACGGTTATTTGATGTTTAAAATTTAATTTAACACACATGATATGGTCCTTCTAATAGTAGTAGCAAACGAATACAAAATTAAAAAAGTTAAAGAACCATATTTTCTAACATTGTCTCAAATTATTTGTTACATGTATGTGTTTTTTTTTTTATATATTTGTTGATAGGTAATTAAAAATTTTAATTGATATTTCAGATATTATATTAAATGACATTGATGAAATATTTAACACTGAGTTTAATAATAAACATGTTATGAGTGGAATACATTTAGATCCAAATCTGTCCAATGATAATTTAAATCTTTACAACCAGCAAAATGTAAATGTTTATTATCAATTTATTGTACATATTGATTTGATGGAAAAACATCAGACATACATTGCTACAAGTAATAAGTCATATTGAAACATTTAACTGTCATTTAAAAATAATGTTTGTGTACATTTGAATAATAGGTATTCCAATATTTATATAAAATTAATGAAAAGGTTGAAATAAAATGGATAACATCATAATGTTTTATCAATGGATTTAATTACAGTTAATGTTAATTTACTTTATTATAATTTGAAACTTTAATTAATACCATTTTTTATCATAAAAGACATACAATGAAGTAAAATGATTTATCTTCTTACTGAAATTTAGAGAACAATATGCATTTGTGTTTTAGAACATTTTTTTAGTTCTAATATTACCTTTCAGTAGAATTCTTGATTTTCTAGACAAAATAAATTGGGCTTATTTAATAATTCTTGTACTTAATATTATTTGTGTTTTTGAAAATTTAAAAACAGTAGACCAATACACAAGGTTGCTTATAAAGTTATAACAATTGGTTTATATCAAAAAGAGAAATTACAATACTTAAAAATATTCAAATAATGATCAATTATATAACACAATATCTGTAGGTCATAATTTGTATATTATATATAAAAAAACATTAATTTTGCAACTACTGGAATAGCTGATTAGATAAAAAGTAATTTGTTATACTGTTATGAATTTGGTTGATAAACAGTTGAGATTTAAAACATATTTTTTTTAGGAATTTTAAAATTGCATTAAAAATTTTACAAATATATCAAAATTTAATGTACTCAGTTTAATTTTATGAATGACTAATTTTTTAACAATCATCTGATATATTATAAATATAAAGATATGTTTAGGTATTGTATTGTATACGAGTATAATAAAAAAATGTATCAATGAAAAAATTAGTATAAAATTATACATTTCAAACATTCAACTAACCAGGGCTATAGCCCCCCCCCCCCCGTGGACCGTGTTTATGTGTTTACTGTACCTATGTAGTATATTACTATAATATACTATTTTTTATTTAAGTATTTTAAACCTTTGGTAGTTTGGTACTAACTAAATATTGACATTTTGACCATTGACGAATAACTGGTGTTTGTCTATGTCGAACACCATCATAATTTGCTTCACAATTAATTTTCGAGTGAGCCTTGTCAATGAGGAGTAAGTAACTGTAATATAAGTGTTACATTTTAATTCAATGACAAATCAATGTGTACAACAAAAATAAAACGATCCTGAACAGAAACAACCAATGTTTTCGGTTAATTAATGATAACTATTTTAGAGACGATATTGATCTAAAGTAAAATTAATAAGTAATTTCACTTGCTGTGCTGCTATTATATTGAGTTCCAACGATTTTACAAGTTTCAGGATTAGTAGTTATTAGTTGTTGTTGTGGGTCGTGTCTATTGTTTGAACTAAGTTGACTGAAGTTTTGATGCATTTGATTGAAATGTGACATTGCGTTGTTATTGGTTACTGGATAATGATACCTAGTTTTTATAAATTAATTAGTAGTTGCAAAATTGGTGTATAGGTGGTTAGATTCTAAAATACTGTATACAAAATATTTTTTTATATTTTTGGAGATTTGATTATTTTGATTACACTTAATCCACATTTTGAATAGCTGCTAGAATTACTTACATTATAGCCGATTTTGGTGATGGTAGTTTTGCGATACGACCCAAATAATTTAATGAAGAAATGTTGGATTGCATGTTGTTCTAAAGTACTATTGTCGTACCCTAAAATTTCAATAACCACAAAATGTGAAAACTGTCAATTAATCAATATATACAAATAAATATTGTAAATTACAGCCATTGATAGTTATTTCACAATATATTGAACAGCAAAGTAAGTTATTAATTTAGTACAGGTTATTCAAGTCATCGATCACACAATTACAAAGCAAAAGTTTAGTCATCTTTCAAGTACTTATGCTTCTATTTTATATATGTTAAATTATTATAGGATTTTATGTACATTTATTTTTTACTACTTATTTTGGAGTATAAGTATATTAATGGAGAAGAAAATATATAACAGTATACAGCATTAATATTTTATAAACCTGTGGAAATTAATAATATTTTATTTTATGATCTTACATTTATAGCCAACCTTATAATTATAAACAATATTCATCTGATATTCATTAGTTTTTGATGAGTCATTTACCATCTCTTTCAGACTTTGAAATTATTCGCTAATAGCAGCGTTGATAACCATATCTTGTTGCATAGAAGAAGTTGGACTAGATGGTGGTCTTGTTAAATCAATCAATCAATTCATCAGTACAGACAAATTTTTTATAATGATACAGGTAAGTAATATAACTTTGAGACACACTATATCGATTATTTTTTTATTAATTTAATTAAAAATGTATTATATAATAATATTTTTTACATAAATTACATTTATTATAATTGATTGCTGGCAAATTTTCAAAATTAATTTGTCGTAGGAGTTGTAAAATCTTGTCGGTGCGCATCATCTTCTCATCAAACCCTAAATAAAATGTAAAAATTAACATAAGATTTAAAGAAAAATATTAAATACAATAACTACTTTGGTATTGCCTTATGATTTCCATTGTTGTGGTGACGGAAATTGGTGCAGGTGGTATGTCATAATCATTTTCTGAAATAATCAAACAATTAATATTAATATTCAATGGCAATATTTAATTGCCAAACATTGTTTAAAAGTAATATTTATATTATATTTTCTCTGAAACCCAAAAAAAATGTAAACATTAACCTAAGATTTAAAAAAAATAATTAAATATAATAACTACCTTTGTTTCGCCTCATCATTTCCATAGTTTCAGCAGTGACTGGAATTGGTGCAGGTGGTATGTCATAATCATTTTCTGAAATAATCAAACAATTAATATTAATATTCAATGACTTTTATTGTCAAACATTGGTTATAAGTAATAATAACCTTCATAACTGTCCCATCTTTGTATTGCATCAAACAATCTTATTGATATTTTTGTTTTTCTACAGTTAATCCATATTTTCCCATTGCCTAATTGAGGGTGTTTATTAAGAATCATATAAAAAAATTTGTCTAAAACTCCTATAGAACGAATAGATGTATTCTGAAACACAATAAACAAATACTATGTTATATTTGTTAATAATATCAAAAATATAAGTTAATGTTTATAATGTTTAATGTTTATTACCAAAATATTAATGGATTCTCCACTGGATTTCATACAAATTTCCATGTTTATTACTTTTAAGTAATTAATGTTTTTAAGAAGGTCGTATTTTGTTTTTCCCAAGTCTTTTTTAAGAATTTTGAGATTGTTAAAGTCTGAAAATATTTAATTAGAACAAAAAAATATAGGCATAAATTCATATATTCATATTTAATTAGAACAAAAAAATATAGGCATAAATTCATTTTAGCTACCCAGCACATTTTTAGAATTTTTTTTACGAAACATACGTATTTCAGACGTACATAACAGAATATTCCAAAATTATTATCTAGGGCAGCGTTTCTCGAAGCGTGGGTCGTCAAATAATTTTTCGAGGGTCGCGAACATGATATATTAATCCGTTAATGTAATTTTATTTATACGGTACCTTGTTCTGAATCGCTAGGCTCTTCTGTCTTTCGCCAACACTTTTTAAACATCTTCAAAAACATTTCTTCTACACAGAAGAACGATCGAGGATAAAAAGTTTAGAACGCGAAGGAGAAATACAGAGTCGGACACTGCAGAGCGCAAATCTTATATAATAAAACGCAAAAGTTGCTATTTTTACCGCTAGTTGCGCGCTCGGTCGATTTATAGATGTTGTTGGGAATTCCCTATTTCCAATAATTTAGCTGCTTATTAAATTTTCAAAAAAGATTGGATAAAGATTTCCTGATAGACCAATAATTATGACAAAAAAATAATATAAAATTCGTCATTGTACTATATTTATTTTATTTTTCGAATTACTACGAAAAAATATTTTTTAAGACCAACCAAAATATCGTAATTTTCACACCATTGCACATAATAATTTTCGTTCTAATTCGATCTATCAGGAAAAAATAACATCATATAGACTTGGGGAAAATATTTAAGTTTTTAGAGCGAGTTTTTATCCCTATGGGATATTTGTAAAATCTACTGTTTTATTATATTCAAAAAATGAGAACAAAAATCATATGTATTTATTCGTCATAAAATGGTGTATCAGAAAAATATAATTTCATAAAGTTTGGGTAAAAAGTAAAGGGTAAATAGGCTTATGTTCATAATAGAAACCATTGTAATTACGATATTTTGGATTATCACAATATACATTTTTTCGAAGTAATTTAGGAAAAAAACATCTATCGTACTATGACAAAAGATATATTTTCTTAACCGCCATGACCTGGTCTATCAGAAAAATACAACTTCATAAAGTTTAGGTAAGAAATAAAAGATTGATAGGCTTATGTTAAAACAAAAAATAACCCTCTAAAACGATGAAAATATGTCAAATATTTACGTTCAAAATGTGATTTCTGCGAAAATATTTGAAGTTAAGGTAAGTTTAGTATATATAAAGATTCAGTGTGATATTATCTATCAGAAAAATATAATTGTATAGAGTTTTGTTGAGAAATACAGTTTTTCTACTACATTTTGTGCGCAGAGTTAAAAAACAACGTATTCACAGCTATGCGTAAGCAGCCTGGACTTCAATAAAAATCAATGAAAACCTATTTTCTTTAATATTGCACATATCGACTTGATTTTTTTTTTTAAATGTTCGGAATGGTTTTCTTACTCATATTTTACATATTATACATGATCTACGATCATGAGCGACCTGTAACTTCTTATAAGACTTGACTCAATTGGTCTCGTCCTATTGTCGTCAGCATTTTGCCACCTGACCTGATACAATATTGTATCATCCCCTTCAATGGAATGGCCCGTGATAGCTACCGGTTCCAGATTTCTAGCAAATCCGTTAAACGTCAAGCCACGTTCGAACGGCGTGCGGTTCTCATTGCTGTGAACAGTATAAATTGATCGTGGTTATTGGGTAGGTTTACATGCGTAATAAAGACAACGAAGAGAAAGGAAAAACGAGCACGTGCACCGGAACAGTATCGGGGACCGAAAGCATGTACCATGGAAAACGTGCACTCGTTTCTTATAATCATATTATTTCGTTGTCACCGTCATTGTTGTTATTAGTTATAATACACTTTATCGTTACTGTTATACTGTACCTTGTGTGTTGTCTATTACGCCCTCTTCTAGCGACGTTCCTACTGCGATTTTGAATGGTATTCGCAGGCACACTGTCCGTCTCCATAGGTTCGGGCGTTTCCGATTCGGAGTGCCTAGGTGTGTCCATGGTCGGTGCGTTAGAGTTACGAAAATTTCCTCGGTTAAGTCAGAAATATTATTGCTGGAAGTAGCTCCGTCGTCGCTGTTATTATCTACCAAATTTTGTCTTAATCTGGAAACGGGAATGTGGTTGTGGTCATGGTCAACAATGATATAGAGAGAAAAGTTTTAGTCGTACCTACCTGCGTAAAATTCCAGAGGTGCATATGCGACAAGTCCGTAAGGCTGAAAGACGGTTGTAATACGAAAAAATGACAAGACTACTGACTGCAAAGTGCTGACTGACGATGCCGAACGCCGTTCCATTGGCGACCGACGAATCATAGGTGTCGCGATCGTTAATCACGTGGTGGTGAGGATTTGGCGATAGTGACGCTAACCCAGTCAGGCTGGCCACGAGTGGTCCGACAATATAACGCTACCGCCGCCGCCTCTACAGGTACCAATTTCGGTTTACATACGATATCCACAACAATAACATGTCCGACTGGGTCCATATGTGATATAAAAACGAAAACGAAATTAATTTTTTTTACTTAAAAATAAAAAAAAAAATGCCTATCGAGTCACGTACACTACAATGAATTTATGATCTCCGATCATCGTACACACTATTCGTTTAACAGCTATATCGATATCATTCTACTACAACTGCGTTTATTCGTATTAATGTATTATACTATATATTTATCAATAATCAATAATATATCGTTTTGGACTGTCGACGATCGATAATATTATTTGTGTCGAAAAAATTTGATTCGTCTCTTTCATTTCGGGTAGGTTCGAAAACTAAAATATTTAAAAATATCGGAGTGATCGCGGATCCTCCTTAGTCCTGCGGGGAAGGAGGTGCCTACTGTTTTTAGAACCGGTCACCTTTCATGTGTTAAGAGGACGTTACACTCGTACATGCCATATCCGGCCTATAAAATATAGACAACTAAGGCCATGCAAATTTTTTATCAGAAATGTTAATGTTGTGCTGTTCACTATTCAATTGAATCGACTCATAATGAAAGACTTACAGATACGAATATTATACGCTTTCTCTCGTTGATTTTTTATGATATTTTATGTTTTAAAAGAATTATGAGCAATTGTTTACATACTCATAATTCACTTAAAAATTAATATATCCTAAAAAACAAACGAAATAAACGTTAATTAACGATACATTCACGTTAATATTACATAAAATTGGAACTGCTGAACGTAAAATAATTTCGGTATATTTATGCTTATGCGTTAGTAGGATGAAGGTCAGGGACGAAATAATGTGTTTGTGTACTTTTTGTTCACTCTCACTCTCTGACTCAATCCATAATATTATAAAACATTTAAGAACGAGAATTTTTTCATTTAGAAAATAAACAGATACTTAATTATGAAAGTAAGGAGTTCCTACGCTTTATATTAATCTTTATTTTTTAGCATCGTTGTAGATTTTATTCTAATAAATTGCTCTTTTGTAATCGATATAATATAGCTAGTATTATATTACTAATAATTAGAAAATTGATTTATTCAAATAACTTTAATAACAAGCAAAAATTACATTTTTATAGTTCTTTTAAATCAACATTTTATGTATTCCAATATTCCATCGTGTAATGGACGAATAGTTAATATATAAATGGTTTATAATTTATTTATTGCAACAAAACAATTGAAGATTGTTTAATATAAATAAACACTATTAAAATATAAAATTTAAATCCATCATTTGTTTGTATGTAATACATTTTACGTTTTACATTATAAACGTTTGGCCATCACTGGTACATAAACCGTGACATACCTGTAGATTGTTATCGTCCGTAAAACGTCATATATCTATATAATAATTATTATGTAGTCGCCCTAACGAGTCCAAACTGGAAAAAATAAAATCGAAACAAATAAACGGTCTGATAGTTAATACACATTATATTTCCATAAAACCTATATATTAACACATATAAAATTATGCATTTACAGCGGATTCGTAGACGTTTTTACCATTAACGTCTTTTTAAAAAAAAAATTAAATATTCTCAACATAATTACCTCTTTGTATTTAATCAGCTTGGAATGTTACCTATTTTTAGCAGATATACATATACGAACAATTAATAACTTGGTATTTTTGAAAATGTTAATAGACAGATAGGTATATATATTAATAATTGACGCGTCTATTCTCTTTTTTCGAATTAACAGTAAAATTCTTCAGATTCTTTAATCAATTTAATCAAATTATGATTTGATACCAAAATAGGACTATTTAATTCAGAAAATATATTTGAATACGTCCTAAAATCTACTTGTAAACTTACATAAATTTTGAGTTTCTGAATTTAAAAATATTTATAATATTGAAAAGCAAAAATGTTTTTTAAGAAGATCACAATACTAAATTTTTTTTTTTTTTAATTTTAATAATCCTAAATATATTTATGTGCTTAAGACGATGGTGTGATTTAAAATTTAATATATTTTGTTGTTGCATATATTATATTATAAATTATAATTTAGTAAAATTATTGAGTTTACGACTTGTATTGTATTGCCGCGTAAACCAAATTTTACGAAAATGACTATAATAGTTTTATCTACTGTAAAAAAACCAGAAAGTATATCAAAATTATAATCACACCAGTGTCGTAAAGACAAAATAATACTTAAGGTTACATAAAAAAATTTAAAAATATTATATTTAACGATTGAAATCGTGTGTTAATCTAGACAGTTGTACTCATTAAACATACCTCGCCGTTCGGACTTCGGCTCTATCACGTCACACGCACATTTTCAAACGCCTGTATCTCATTGAAAAATTAATGTTAGACTCATAGAATATTTCTTAGATAATGATTAGTTTTAGTGAATGAAAATTGGACAATGAACGATTACGATAATAATTAATTTTTTACGGTTCAAAAATCGAGTATAATAATAGAACAATTTTTTTGGCGGTTTTTCAATGATTTTCTGAGTGGGATTAAAATTATTAAATATCATATGATAAAGCATATTTGTTTCATCTTACTTTTATAGTAGGAATGAAGAGATAAAACGAATACAAACAATATTTTATAACTGAAAATAAATATTGCGGCCTATTTGCCGTGCCGTTACTGTGGTGCGCCTTAACGAATTTCCACCCGGTCGACTACTTGTCGACATCGATCACCGGCGCTCTGCTATTATGGTTTTTGTGAATTGCATACAATATTTTTTATAATTTTTTTATCGAAAACTCCGTTTTAACAAAATTATTGCGTTTTTACACTATAATATATAATAATAAATAAATATATCTCATTGGTTTATGAACTACTTACTAGGTTTAAGTACGATAAGTTATAAATAATGGTCAGTTTTTTAGTTGTTAGTAACTATTTATTCAATATTAAAAGATTATCCAACTAGAAAAATTTCTTTGGCTTAAATCAGTGGTCGAAAACCTTTTTGGACACTCGGGCCACATTCACGAATTAAAAAGAATTCGTGGGTTGAACAAAAAAAAAATTTCGTTGTTCTAAAATTTAAAGCGGGTTGTATACACCTAGTTACAAAGCTACGGTGATTTTTAATATTATGCGGGACGTCGCGTATTCGTTTGCGGCGGCGGTCATATAATATAATATACACTATACGAATATACAATAATATACGGTAATATTTATCCGTTTTTGGTTTAACGAAAAATAACTGCAAATGAACTTTTTTTTTTTGTATGAACTAATCAAATGTATTCAAGATATTAAGAATTCCTCGTAATCTTATTATATTTGTATAATTATATCACATTTTGGTTTAATATAAATAAATTAATATCAATTATATCATAAATTATAATACCTACACCGCTGTCATAAGAACACTGTTATATTAGTTTATTTTTCAATTTTATATCGATGTTTATTTTTTATAACAATATAGTCTTATCGTTGTATTAAAGTTATAAAAAATCATTATGATTATATAATAATATAATATCCTATATGTATGGTAAATTCGTAATATAATTTACCTAGTTGTGTTATTTTTTCTACAAGATTAAACCAAAATGTGATATAATTATACAAATTTAAAATTATGAGGTACTCTTAAATATATTTGATTAGTTCGTTCGAAAAAAATAATTTCATTATCAGTTATTTTTATTAAACCATAAACGGATAAATATTATTGTATATTATATATATATATATGTCTGCAGCCTCAGTCTAATGTAACCTAACCGAGATTATATTCTATTATTTGTTATGGTAATAAAAAATTATTAATTTTTTGAGTTTGATGGTCCTTTAATTTTTGTTTAGTTAAACCTTATCAATGTCAAGTTTAAAACTTGGTATACCTACTCAATTTTGAATTAAATAAGTAAGTTTATAAATAAAATTGTATGGGATTATAATATTATTTTTGCTGTTCTTTGTATAATTTAAGCGTTATTGCGTTTGAAAAAAAATGCACAATAATAGATTGCATTTAAACATACCTACGTATATAATATAGACAAGTTACAATAATAATATTATACTTTATTCCTTCACATACACACACACATATTCACACAACCGAAAATGTCAACTGTCGTCAGAAGTTTATAGTTCATAAAATACAAATTATCTTCGAGTTTTAGACTGTATATATATAATATATAGTATAGTTACTACTATTGCATTAATTGAAAAATGAAACTAAATTATTTGGTCCTTGTCACGTATTATAATGATAACGTAATAATTAGAGCCACAAAGAGAGTACTTCGGAAATGACAAAACGTATATATTTTAATGTGTTACGCGTTAGTAAGACAGAGTAAACAAGAGGTAGGTACGACGCGTCATATCAATTCGCCGCGAACCGACCGTAATCGGCCATATCCACAAGCCGTATAACGTTGCATGTAAATCGGAATACCTAATTATAATCATATAATTCGATTATTGTTGGATTGCATATATTTTTAAATTATTTCGATTTATTGTTAAGTAGTTTTTAAAATCAGACTGGGACATATTATGCCACCGTCCCTAAATCAATTGGCATGAGTTGTGTTATACTTACAAGTAGGTGACATGCAACTGACGAAAATCGTCATTTATAATTTAAATTTAAATCATTATTGTTATAATACATTCATTGAATGACGGCCGTTATTATTTGACTAAATTGGAAACACTGGAGGGGTACATACACGTGTAATAGGATCGACGTCATAGTTTTTAGTATACCTATAGTACCTACATTTTGTCCACTATTTGGAAGTGTTCGTTACTTAGATCTAAATATAGATAAGTATTATTAGCGAGTTTCATTATATTCGATTTCACGATTATTAATATCAATTTTCAATGGTCTTAAAAAAAAAAACCTCCGATAAATTGCTGCGCGTGACAATCATAGGCGTGCGTACGGGAGTGGCCGGGTGGCCCGCGGCTAGTACTGCGGCCTCTGGTTTTACCTAACCTCTGGCTTGTGCAAGAATCTTTGTTCGTACATTTTAAAGGGCATTTATACGGACAAAGTCTTTGCGCAAGCCTATGGTGACAATTCGATAAAATCTAGTACATTCCAAAATTTTTTCCTAAATTTCACAAAACAAAAACATCATTTAAAGCCAAAAAATGTTATTGGTTATGTTCTGCAGCATATTCAGACTATGTCTTATGTTTTATACGATATTACTGCGTGGATTGAAAAGTGTATCCTTTCTGTCATTATTACACAATTATTGATTAATAACTAATGAATAATGAATAATGAATCTATTAATGTAATATGTAAATACGATTAAATTTAGACATTTTAAAAGATTATAAAAAATTAAGTCCAGAGTTAATTTTCTTAAGAATTTAAAGTTAATATGGAATATGTTGTACCTTTAGCTACATTATCAAAATTATATAAATAACAAAATAAACATCAATTTATTTGTAAATCTTTAAAATATAATATTTCTACAATAATAAATAAATAATAATAATTTCAATAATAAATAAATTGCTTTAAAAATTTTGAAAAACTTAAATTTTATAAAAAGTGTATAATACAACTCGTTATGAGGATTAATAATTGACAAAAAGATATTATTATTATTATTTTTATTTTAATGGATTATAGTGAGGGGGATAGGGGTGTTTACTATTTACAGTATTATGGATAACGACCGTCCACATATAAGTATGTCTATGTCATTAAATGTTAATGGTAATGAGGTACCACTATGGGTACCCGTGTAGGTATATAGCCTGTACCTGTGGCGTTAAATTTCTAAATTCGCCACTGTTGAGAATATTGGTAACTGTGTTAAAATATAATATATAGGTATAAACTATATCTTTTACAATTTCAAGAATGTGCTGTACGATGTCTTCTGACCTTACATTTTAACTTTAATTTCAAATTTAAGTTATGGAATTAAAAAAAAAATATATTTCTATACATTTATAAAATTTATGCAGATCGTAGGCATATAATATAAAATGATTATTATATAAAATTATATATGATAATATTTATATGCTAAGAAAAATTATTTTATTTATCTATAATAATTATTATTAAGTAAATATAATCGTCCTTCGTCAATACGGAATATGGTGATATCAGTAATTATGTATTTAAAAATAAAACTATATAAGTTAATATTCAAGTAAATAAAGTACTCTGAGAATATTTATTTTGATTATCATTGGTTAAAATTATATCAAGCGACATAGTTTACAATATGCATCAATTATGTATTCATTAGTGGATAATTACATTGTTTATAATTTAATCCCATTTATCTATTTACCGTTGTCATACGTTGACTTATATATTTTATGATAATTTTTAATTTTTTTGAAAATGTATACCAATTAAAGTTAAATATAAAATAATAATGTATATTATGAGCTGGATTTAATAAAATATTATAGTTTATTAATTATTACTGATCCTGCACAGTGTAGCGCGTGTTAAATTAAACAATTGCAGTATTTTACCTTGGCATCTACTCCGTTAAATATAAACACATATGTTTAATATATCCATTTCGGTAGTTTTTATCAAATATAAAACACAAGTCTAAAATTATATACAATTATAACAACTATTTTATTATATGTAAACTATGACAACCCTGCATGAAAAAAAAATATTCGTTTTTCATAAGCCAACAAATCCTAGTATGAACCTCTCTTTAAAATAAAAAAAATTTAAAAATTGGCATCGAGGTGTACATCATGGTACTATCTGTGTGCTATATACAATAATACGATATACTGAATGTCAGATCCATTAGTGTGCGATAGACTTGACTGTGGATCGCTTACACATACACACACACAAAATCATTGCCTATCATTATTTTAGATAATTTATACGAAAAGCGGCCTTTCTTCCTTTGTAATTGTGTACAAACGATATCGCAGGCGTCTAGTTCAAAAATAATATTATCGATCTGACGGAAATTGTGGATTGGTGGAATAATTAATAACTATATTATCTACTGTAGTGATTACATTATACGTTACAATCAATCATTACAATTCATTTCAATATTAATGATTCATCGTTTTGGTGTTTAATTTTGTCAGTTCCTTTTGGCATCGAACAAAATGTGTACTTTGACTGCGGTCATTAAATCAAAAATATAATCTTTGTTGGTATATACTATTTAAATTGTCATTATGAGAAGGAGGTATGTGTTCTGTTATCTGGCAACGTTTTAACCGAGGCAAGACAGTTGATTATTTCTACATATTTAAGGATAATCAAATATCGTAGTTGGATAACGGAACAATCATACTTTCTTTGTGTGCGCACTGGTGTTTACAATATATAAACAAGAAATAATAGTACCAATGAACATTGGAATAGATACGAATATTATTATATATATTTATACATACGATAAACAAATAATATAATATAATATTATGATTTATTATATGTGTTATATATATTATATATATCATTTTATAATAATGTAATCTATCTTAAAATAATGCTGGTAAATTGTAATAAATCCCATGTACGGTTAAAATACAAAATATAAAATAAAAGCCGATTGATTAACAATGTAATGACAATTTAAATATATTAGTTATCGGTTTATTTGTATTTCTATTGGTGTGGTAATTAGCCGTCTGAAGTTCAATCATATTATAACATTAGATATGATTATATTGTAGTACATAAAATCATTAACCATGACTCATTATACCTTAATACCACCAGAAATATTCTAAGCCCTCTCACCTTAGGGGTTCACAATTAAAATAAAAATATATTAAATATAAATAGTAAATTTATTTTAATTGTAATAATCAGTGTCATAAACTGCATTGTTCGTCTGATTTTTATATAAAATAAAATATAATAAACAAATAGTAAGTTAATCTAATAAAAGTATAAAATAAATTCCAAACAACGTTTTGAAGTAGGTAAACAAAGTATTATGTCATCAGATTTCAAATTGATTTTATACTGAATATTGAGAGTCGCTAATTAATTTAGTCTCAAATTGGACGTAGAGTTTCTTAAATAACTTTGTATGCATTTTAAGAGTAAAGAATGGCCTTTCAGCTTTATAAAATTTAACAGCAAGTGTAACCAGTATTTAAAAAAAAATTGAAATGTTTGGAAATAAATAATGTTGAAATGTCGATGGTATTTATTTAATTTAATGTTACTACCATTTAAATGCAAGATTTAGTATAATAATAACCATTTATGGGTCGCTTAAGTTTTAAAATTGGGTCACGATAAGTCTTCTTTTTAAAATAACAATTAGGTAAATTTAATAGATGAAATAAATGCCAATTAAATCAAAATACAGTTTATATAATCTATATACCGTGTTATATAACATAATATAATATAGTATAATATAATGTTATAATTTTTATTTATTCAGTTATAATAGTAGTACTAAAAAGCATTGAGCAATTTTGGGTTTTTTTTGTTTTTCTACAAAGCTTATATTCTATATACGTGGACGTGAAAAAGGTTGGCCTAAAAAGTGAATCACGAGTCCAAAAAAAATTGAAGACCACTGCTCTAGATTACGATTCCACAGTAAAACTTTTGATTTTACTACATCAATACACAACGCCTATATTTTGACAATAATCACAATTGTGAATTGTGACAAAATTTAAACATTATAAATACATTGAAAAAAAGTATGATTTATTTTTTATTTTATCCATAAATAAATGGTTAAATGGGTTTGATATTTATTTTTATCAAAACACGAAATTATTATTATTATGATATACCTAAATACGATTATAAAAAACTTAATAATTATAACTTTTAAGAACTATCTATAATTTTGAATCGTATATGTAATATAATAGAACTACAAAACCTGAATTCAATTTATGTTATCCGTATTTTAAAGCTAATGTATTTTATAGCTCTGAAGACGGTCCTGGTCATTTTTAATAAATACACTATTGTGAAATTCCTACACAAATTATATTATATTGGCTTACTCACGATTGTAGAGATTAATATTTTGATCCCCCCCCCCCCGTTACTAGTTTGATTTTAGAAATTGTTATAAACATTTGTAGTAAGTAGGTACTAATTTGACAAAATTAGTCTAAATTATGAATATTTGCAAATTATTTTGTGGTTAAAAATGTTTAGTGCAGTTTAATTTTCATTGAACTAAAACGTTTTATAAAAAGGTTTTTTACAATAGTTCACCCTGAAACTATAAAATGTGAAAAATATTTAAACACTGCCAACCTGATTCTCTTATAAACTTTTCAAGTTAAAATTTAATGAAATTAACAAAGAATAATAATTTTAGTAATTTTATAGTAATTTAAAAATTATTCGTGCAGATATAATTAAAACACTATATAATAATTATTAAGTTAGGACGATCAGAAAAGTTTTTCACGTAAATTATCGTTAATTAATTTTCTAACTGAATTAAAATTTAACACATACACAGTGCTCGAATTAGCAAAAATTAAGTAGAGGAACTCAATCCAATGATTTAAAAACTGCGTTCAAAATGCATAATTACTTAATAAAGCCCAGTGGGAGGCTTTCCCCCCACACCCCCTCACGCCTTGTCAACCTTACTTATATTTTGAATACCCCTTTTGGGCTACACAGAATCTTAATTCTACCTTCATATTAGTTCATATGTGCAATACATTATTGGCAAACAACAGTGAGATAGAATAATTAATTAATAAGCAAACACCAAAAAAATATATATAGGTCTATAGAATTGATATTAATGATTATAATAAATTAATAAACTATTATCAAAAATTGTAAAATTCGTTATATAATAAATTGAAATTCACATTTTATTAAACATTATTTTGGACATAATTTTGTGCCGTCCCCCGTTCCTATGAAAATATAAAGTTGGGGTACGCAAAAAATAAAATAAATAGTAGTGGAACTCTGTCCCCCGCCCAATTCGAGCACTGCACATAGATAATTATAATTTATGAAATGACAAGTTACATCACTTGACTTATTGATAAACTATTATACGTCAGTAAAATCGCGAATTTTCTCCTTTTTACACTTGAAAAATTTCTTTATAGTATGGATCGGGAGACTATACGATTAGGTTAGGTATTAGGTTGCATCCCATAAAAAAGGTCACAGTAATAATTTTTATATTACTTTAACATGTCCTAAATTGAGTAGGTAAACATACATTTTAATTTAAGTAAAATAAAAATAAAATTGAAAAATTTTTATACGAATATTTTTAAATGCATTAAATGTTGTTGAAAGTTAAATATACAAGTAAACTTAAAATAAATACATTTTTATCAAGTATATTGTTATTGAAAATTTATGCGTGTATTTAAAAGTATACCTGTACCAGGTACCTACTTATAAATTACAATTATGATTGCAATAATTTTAAAAATAATATATTATTTATAATTCAAATAAATGTGTATAAGAATATTAATTACTGTATTAGTATAATTAAATCAGTGATATCACCATTGATTAATTTTATGTGTGTAAAATAATAAAATGTTTTTCATTTTTTTAATTAATATAGTTTAATTGCTTAACACTTTATTATTTTGATTTTAATATTAACATAATATTATATTAATATATAAAAACACTAAAAAATAAAAAATAAATTCTTCTTTATCGGTACTTACTTATTTCTATAATATAGGATAATCTATTCGTCAATCCATGTATTATACAATTATTATTATCAATCAAGAAATATAATATCAAATTCAAGTTGCATAAAATAATTAATAAATCCACGGACGCACACGTTCACGCGTTCACAGTTAATGAATGATACGCGAACGTCATTCGTTTTTTTCGAATTCGAACATGAACGTGAACGACGTTTATATTTACGATTTTAAGATCGTTCAATTTATTTACTATTTAATAATTTGATGTATAAAATATATTGATTATTTAAATGATAAACAATTATAAATATTTAATTATATACGTAATTTCCAGTGGTCCCGACATTCTGCAATAATAATATTATTATGATTTTTACGAGTTTGTAATAAAAGTTGGTATAACTAATCGGCTAATCATAATAAAAATGAATATAAGTGTAAACACTAAACGTATAGACTATAGAGGTGTGTCGTGTAG
Organism: Rhopalosiphum nymphaeae; assembly: GCA_036289425.1. Taxonomy (NCBI): domain Eukaryota; kingdom Metazoa; phylum Arthropoda; class Insecta; order Hemiptera; family Aphididae; genus Rhopalosiphum; species Rhopalosiphum nymphaeae. The sequence goes on along the minus strand of JAZAQC010000007.1, from coordinate 6,303,804 downwards.
GACGTGTGGGCTATAATACTAATACTATACTATACTTTATAGAGTTCAAAGTCTAAATTGTGTTGTTTTTTTTGTGGCGGGTGGGGAGGGGGGTGAGTCGTATATGTTTACAGATTTTTATATTAACAACAGGTAAACGATTAATAAAATTAGATTTAATACATTAAATTAACGACCTAATGAACATATTCATTTTTTCAAAGAGCGCGTTCGTTTGAAAAAAACACGAACGTGAACGAGTTCCTTTTTTTAGTGAACGTTTTGAACCCTGGACCACACACACGCGAAGTATTATATTATAGTTATTGTAAGAACGTAAAAACGGTACATCTCTCTCAACCCTAAACACACTACAATCGAGTGGAGAAATATTTATCGTATTTAATGCTGTATACATATAATATATGTTTTCGGTGAATCCCGTCTCTCAAAAATGTTTACCTTCTTTCATATACCTAATATTCGTTTTTTCTCACAAACCGAGTGCATAAGCAAATCTATAATCGTAATAACAATAATACGATTGTAACGTTACGATTACGACACACCGGCTTAACCGTCGTCGTCGCCATGACGTTGACATTAGAACGGTATACGGCCCTTTCGTAAATCTTTCAGACAGACATTTTTAGGAAACGACGATAAGCAACACTCGCTAGAATATAAAATGTTGTTGTGCTTTGTAACATCTGTTTCTTTTCTTTACTTATCATTAAAACTCGAGACGATGGTACCTTTAATAGTTATTGGAAATATTTAGCGTTCCGCGTAATAATATTACATTGCGATACGCGTTACCAGTCGTATACATCAGTAGATTCATTACCACCACTCCCTTCCCCTCACTACTCCACCAAAAACATACCTACAACAACATTTACTGCGGCATCGTCAATAGCACGGGTTTTCTACCTAAATTTGTTTGTGAATATTTTTACCTAGGGTAATAATTTCATCAAGCAAACCCGAGACGGAGAAGAAGAAAAATCATTGCACAGAAGTCATTCTTATTGTTCTATGTACATTAAGTATCATACATTTGGGACGTATAGCGGGCGATTAAATTATCTACATAAATTACAATTACAATTCCATTTATCTAATTACATATTTAATAGTATTTTTTTAATGATTTGTTCTTAAGATAATTATTTTGTATTTCATTTTTCGATGAAGCAATATAAACCAATTCAATCCGTGTATAATATTAACTAAAAATAATAATATAATATTATCAATGCATTATTATAACTATAATTCCTGTACGGCGTTGTTCGTGTCGAATAATAATTCCAGAGTATTTTCACCGTTTGAAATACCTTTAAATATAAATACTAATATTTTTATCACAGTAATTATTCATCATTGTGATTTTGACCGAATATAAAATACTATAAGTCTAAAATTCTCAACACTTACAAACAATACTAATTTAATTTAATTTTGATTAACCATGTGCAAATAAAAAATAATTGTTTGCTTTTCACGTGTCAATAAATTCCATTGAAAGCAAGTCCGTTTTTAAAATACACAGTTTAGAAATTTGGCTTCCAAGTGCACATTCCCGAGTATAAGATTAATTTAAATTAATATTAAAGCTAACATCACAGAATATGTTCTGCTGAACATAAATTTGTTGTGATGTACTTTTTGTAAGTAATAGACATCACTCTACAACCATGCATGTATGACAGCCTTTTAATAATATATATAGTTGTTTTTTGGATCCTGTTTATTATAAGGGGAGAATACAGTTTACTTTTATCCCAGCCTGATATACGAACATCACAAAAAAATAAATAAAAATGTTTTTATCTTTAGACCTCATCAATACAACAGGGTGGTATGTTTAATTTAACTAAATTTAAAATAGTAAATTATAGTAATTTACAAAAAAGCTATTTTTGGTGCTTAATATAATATACTACAATACAATATTCCTATTGTGATCTCATGTTGTGTATGTTTTATTCTATTTTCAAAAATTTGATACTCGTGAACATATGGCCGTCTAAAGTTTTAGCTTGTTTGTTTTATAGCATATCATTTTCATTAATTACATTGTTGAACGATGCATTTAGTACATAATTGAGTATAATTATCTAGAAACCTAATTGAAGTTCAAATTGGAATATTGCTGTAGATATTAATTTTTAAAGGGCGAACAAATTATACTTTCATTAGTTTTATTTAAAAGTATTTAATATTATAACGATAGACATACCATCCATTTACATTTGATACAATTATGATTATTATTCTAATTTACTGCACTCTAATAAGCAAATCGCAACAGTTTGCGTCTTAGATAGATTAATTATCATAAGTGATTCTTATTACAGGAAAAAAATAGTACATTAACGAATTTATCACACAGATGGTATTTAACAGATATTAAATTTCATTACGTCAATATTATGTTCAAATTTAAAATAAGTAATTTTAACGTTTATGATCTCATCACATTTTTTTAGACATTCATCGCAGCTATAACCATATCGTAATACTAGTCATTTTTTTTCTTCGTACATTCGTCGTACGTGTCATTATTGCTACATGACTCTTAAAATACATTGTGCAAAATATGTATATCAGACCGGACTGTAATATAAATTATGATAACGCGAGACATTTTATAATCCCAACAATGAATCAATACTTACACACACAGACACACAGGTAAAGACGTGTCAAACTGATGTTTAGGAAACTTAACCTTATATTCAATTTTCTAAATTTTTGATTAAGCAAAAATATTTTATTCACAAAACAAATTTATTTTGTTTTAAATTAATTGTGTAAAAATTCAATCCAGCGTATAAATACATTAACTACTAACAATCTATATAAACAAGAAATAAAATATGATCATTTCAATATTTATAGAGCATATAATTAAAATTTGAAAATCGATCTCAAGTAGATTAGCGAAATATTGATATTTATTAAACTAATTGACTAGGAATCATGGTTACCAATAATTTATGCGTTTTTCATTACACAAATTAATTTATCATTGAATTCAAATAATTTAACATAATATAGACATAAATGTATGTTATAATGACTTATGCATAAAGAAGAGGTTCATTCGATATCTATATAGATATTATTGATAATAAATAATATTAGCATATGTCAAACAATGAATAAATGTTATTCGATTTATACAACGTAAACCGTTTTTTTTCATTTGAGTATCTGCCGAACTCGGTGTGGTGTTTATTGGAATATAAAAAATGCGTTTAGTGATTTTTTTTATAAATTATAGTGAAATGAAAATTACCTATTGTGCAAGCATATCATATAGTGCATTTATTTTACCTTTTGTTATTTGTCGGTATTTTGTAACTTAAACATTCCTCTATAATATGATGGGAACAAATTGATTAACAGTTATTGTTTATTTTTTTTAAACATATATAATTAAGGGGATTGAACTATAGTATGTTTTAAGGAATAATATTTAGACAATTCATATTACGAAAAAATAATTATATAACATGAGTACAAACATTATCAAATTTTCATATTTATAAAATAAATATTAATTAATTTAAATACTTTGTATTTTTGGACTTTTTGTCTGAAATCAGAATTGTGTTCAGACTTTTTGTGCGACTACAAAAACTGAACCAGATATAGAAATAATTTATTTGTACAACAGCATAGGTAACGATCTGTTATTTCGGATTGTCGTATATTCGTATACAATTTGCTACAGTTGAAAATAAATAATATTGTTAAGGTTTCAGTTTGTTTGAGACAACCAATATGTCAAGAAAACACAACGCTCAATCATCTCCATCCCGAGATCGAGATTATTTAAAAAATACGAGCAAACGTCACATCGAAAAGTTTACAATTAGAGAGGATAAAGCGCACAACTTCAAAAAGTGACTGTGCTTATACCAGCTAAAAAGTGGAATGATATCAAAATCGATGTTACCCAACCCATCTGGTGGTCAAGAACGACAATAAACTTGGATCACCGTGTAGTAAATTGAATGTTCAAGTTGAAAAGTCATAAATATTGTTATAATTACAGTTTGTTATAGACAATTAGACACCAATATGTCCATAGAACACAACGAACATCCAAGTTCTTCTCAATGTCGTGATTATACAAAAAGTATTTCAAAATGGTAATTCATCTTCTTCAAAATTTCAATATCATGAAATATATATGAGCAAACGTCAGATTGAAAAGCATACAATTAGAGAGGAAAAAGCGAAAGTTCTTAAAGCGACTGCATTCGTGCCACCTCTAAAACGGAATGATATCAAACCGATGTTTCCTAAATTTTCTGTTCATCGAGACTAGCATTATACTTGGAGCGCTTTGTTGTAAATGTTATTCATCTAAATATTTTTTCAACTTATATTCGAACAATTTTGCTTTAAGAATAAGAATTAATTTTTTTTTATTGTACTATGAAAATTACACCATATTTTCACTATATTCTATGACAACAGATTTATTATGTGGCTTATATAAAATGAATATTATATTATTTGAATTTAATTGATTTATTTTATTATATAATAATACAAACCTGATATTTTAAATTTTTGTGAATATTTTAAAACCCCATAAAACTATAAAAAAATATTTATTTTATGAATAAATATTAAATATATTAGAATTTTTTAGTTGCCGTAGAATGCATTATGGATATTTCAGTATTTAATGAATAGGTTGTTCCTGATAGCAAAACTTTAAGGTGTGTTATGTTAAGTAGTATCTTTTTAAATATTACAGATTACATAATATAGTATAAAATATAAAAGTTTTCCTTAACAACGCACAGGAAAAATTATGATATCTAGAAAATTAAACATTTTTGCGGTCCCATCTCCTTTTGTACCACTTTAGTTAGATGTAGAAGTATACAAAGAAAGAATTTTAAAATGGGCTAATACAAGTATTTTATTACAACCAACGGAAATCGAATACTTTTTGTATATAATTGACATCGATAAGAGTAAATAAAATAATAGTTGCGAAAAAAAATGTAATTAAATAAACGTTAATATATATAGAAATATATATTGTCGTATACGCCGATTAATCGATGGTCAACTATAAATTAAAAATCAAAATATTGTAAAAAGTTAATAACACTCGGCGTCCAGTAGTGACCGAGTCGCACGATCATCACAACTGATCACAATTTAGTCATCTCATTATTTAAATATATTAATTATATTATATTGTTTATTTTATGTTTTGCCTATAATTATCTTATTTACTATGCATGATTATTTTTCCCAATAACAATGGTTATTCTAGACTAAAACCCTTAATCATAACTGAAAATTTCGTTGATTGTATTCTATTTTAATTTGCAACAACAATTATTAAATGGTAAAGTGTCATTTGGTAAATAGGAAATATCAGATTTTCAAACTGAGGACCAAAACATTGTTAAAAATATAATGGGGTAGTTTGCTTTATTTTTAATCAAAAATACCTTTCTTTTAATTAATAATACTACTAACTTTTGTATTATTAATAACATTTCGGGAAAATGGCAAGTAGACCTTTTAGGTAAAAGCCATAAATAGAAAATTATAAATTTCGTATAAACCATATTTAACTATAAATTTTATTTTTTATAAAACCCTACATTATATTATTAAAAAAACTTTTAAATATTAAGCAGATAGTTTATAGAGCGCATTTCTGTTAAATACCATCTGTGTTGTGTGGTAATTTTAGAAATACTTAAAAATAAATGTTAATGAATGTATGTCTACCATTATAATATTAAAAACTATTAAATAAAACTAATGAAAATCTAATTTATTCACCCTTTAAAAATTACAATCTACAGCAATATTCCAATTTGAGCATTAATTAGGTTTCTAGATAATTATGTACAAAGTGCATCATTCGAAATTCTAATTAATGAAAATAAAATGCAATAAAATAAACAACCTAAGACTTTAGACGGCCATATGATCAGAGTATAAAATTTTTGAAAATAGAATAAATCAATAAATACTAATAAATGTACGTTCAGCAGAACATATTATGTGAAGATCGCTTTAATAATAATTTAAATTAGCCTATTATCAAATTTAAAGATAGGAATATTATTTATAAAATTACTATGCTTTTGTTGATATTATAATTTTAAATTAAGTTAAAGCTATGTAAATTATTACAACTTCAACAAGCAAATTCGTCATGTACGGGAGGTAATACAACAGAGGCAATACATACGGGTTTGGTGACCTCTTAATGTAAAATATTAATTTGTGTGTGAGTGTGTGTAAGCGATTCATATCCCACTTGTTTGATTTTTAAATTTTGTATATGGTTCATCTTATACTCGGAAATGAATACTTGAAAGCAAATATTTCTAAGCTTTGTATTTTAAAAACGAGCTTGCTTTCAAAGGAATTTATTGGCACGTGAAAAGCGAATAATTTTTTTATTTGCACATGGTTAATAAAAATTAAATTAAATAGTTATTGTTTGTAAGTGTTAAGAATTTTAGACCTGCAGTATTTTATATTTAGTCAAAATCACACTGATGAATAATTATTGTGATAAAAATATTAGTTATTTATATTTAACAGTATTTCAGACAGGGTATTTACACTAAAATTATTTATTTTACATATGCAACATCCAACGGAAATTACAATTACAATTAGGGCTTGAAACCGATTGAAAAAATGTCGGTTTCGGTTCAAATTTGTATAACGGTAATTAATTTTTTCGATTTCAGTATCAATTATTTAAAACTATTTTTCGAGTATTATATATCTGTTTCTAATTGTTTATGGTTTTGGTTTTGACTTAATACCTGTATCTAATTTTTTTCGGTTTTGGTTTTCAATTATACTACAGATATTCAGTTTTAAGCGATTTCTGTCTTGATTAATAATTATACCGGTTTCTGAAATCGGTTTTTAAAACGATTTCAAGCACGGTATCAAGGATAATTAGCTACTACACTAAGATACTGTATGATACGGTAATGAACTATATGATTGTTCTTCGAATCGAAAGTAGCTATCAACCTTTTCACTTATGAACTTACAGGTACACCGTTTTCAGGTAGAAAAGGAAAATCGTTATGCATGTTATGCAATTCTTCGGGGTACGTCACGTCAACCTCAACTATTCACCCGATGGGAGAAGTATCAATTAAATCATAGATATCTTTTAATTTCAGCTCAAACGACTTGAAATCACCATACGGCATGTATTGTTACATGGTCTATACTTACACATTATTGCCTAAAAAATGAATCAAATTCAAGCAATTCATTTAAAATATATATATTTATATTATACTCACAGTCCTGATATACAAGTCATGATTTTGATGTCTTATAATTATTTGTTTAGTCATAACGCATGCTAGTCTGCATCAATCCACCACGTTTAATAATTGAAAAAAATATATTTAATTGTTTTAGATATATTCAGAGTAATACAGGACCGTTAGGGTAGAATAATAGATACCAATTAACTAATTTAATTAAGTATTTATTGTTATAATTTTACCCATAAATATTTATGTATATCAACCAAGTAGTAATAAAAAATGTTATTCGCTTTTCACGAGCAAACAAATTACTTTGAAAGCAAGCCCGTTTTTAAAATACCAAGTTTAGAAAATTGGTTTCTAACTGCACGTTCCCGAGAATAAAATTAAATATGTACAAAATTTAAAAATGATTCAACTAGGATAGGCGTTTTGTGAATCGCTTAAACACACTCACACACAGATATTCTGCATTAAGAAGACGCCATACATACATTTATTGTCACTGTCTTATTATCGTACATGACAAATTTGCGTTTTAAAGTTATAATAACATAGTTTTAACTCATATTAAAATGATATCTTCAACAAAATCATAGTAATTTGCTAGACACTATTCTTACCTTTGAATATGATAATACGTTAATTTAAATTAATATTAAAGCTAACATCACAGAATATGTTCTACTGAACATAAATTTGTTATGATATACGTTTAGTAAGAAATAGCCATCACATAGATGCATGTATGGCGTGCACTTAATAATATATATAGTTGTTTTCTTTTTTATTCGTTAAATCGTCATATATTATTTTATTTGCAATATATTTTAGCATAATATTATTTTCATTAGATATTTTAAAAACCATTTTATGGATATATCTTAATATATTATGTCATACGAATAAGTATGTTGCTCAATTTACACGAGGTAACTAGAAATAACTTAATAATATTTATTTTTTTTATTTATGAACAGTATGTTTTCGATGGAGATTACAGTGGTGTGATCGGCATATACATATGTATATATTAAATTCTTTAATTGTTTTTAATAAAAGTTATAGTTGAATGTAAATTACGAAATATGGCCAATGAATATAAAATAAAGTACATGTGATAGTAAGAATTACAAATACTACAAAAACATTTTTTAACTATAACAAAATACAAAATAACGCTAAAAACGAATCCCCTCTAAATTTTAACTTCAAATGTCTACAAAAATTAAGTTATGGCCTTTATAAACCTTATATTAAATTTTATAACTATATGTTGAGGCATTTACTGCATATGTATATCGATACATTTAAATTTTTTACTCGAAATTCTTGATACTTTAAATAGTAGTAATAAACACAGGTGCATATTATAATATATGTTGTGACAGTCTTATTCAGGAGTTACGCCAGAATCTTTCCCCATTACCAAAAAATTACAACACTACAGTATAGTTTAAGGTGGACAATTTAATTTAGTTGATACCTTAATGTGTAAAAATCAAAATCTCTTATGGCTTTTAAGTACATATACAGTGTAAAGCATTTATTGTTTATTTTTAAAATTAAATATATTTAATTATGAAATAGTTTTGTATATAAGTATAAATTATGAGCTTATGTTTTATGCTACTTTAAAAACGTTGATAATATTCTGAAACATATCGTCCTATAAAACGTTATACATCTACATCATCCGTTATATAGCATATTAATTTCGTTTATTAAAGCAATGAAAAATGAATTTTGTATGTAATTAAATACAATTATCTATAACCCCAAGTATAATTCTAATCAAAATGTTAGTCACACTTACTAATGTATATATTTTACATTCGATTAGTGACAATATATTTATTTAATGACTCACAATTTTATGGCTATGATTAATCTGTTCATATTTATTTTATTAAATTAGTACAAATTTGTAATAGTAATATCATTATTCAGTTATAACTGTAAATGGCATTGATTATAATCAAAATATGATTTTCATATAATTAGAAAAATTATTTCGATTGACTAATACATTCGCAATTACGTAGCTGTTATCTACAAATACTAGTAAATCTCCATCCGAGTCGTTATTATTGACATTTAAATAAGTTGTATATAAACCTCAATATGATCGTGCGATTGATCTTATAGTGTGTTAGCCGGCAACTAAAACGTGTGTTTGAACCGATAATAGTGTTTAATATTATTCTGTTTTTCTTTGAAGAAAGCAGCAACGCATCGTTTTCAAGGTATATCATCAAAATATTTATATAAAATATACTAAAAACGCGGTATTCACTATACGATTATATTGATTATTATTATTGTATGATGTTTTAGCAGAATTGGATTGTTGGTGTATCGATCAACATCTTGTGTTCGTGCTGTCCGTTTTACAATAATCATTTTAATCTGTAAGTTTACACTCTGTAAATACATAATGATAATTAATTAAAATTTAATGACTTACTAAAAGTATGGTTATAGCGTAATATATATCTATAAACAGCCGTAATTTATTTTATATTTTCGAATTTATATTAATTCCGATTAAAATTGTAGTTATATTGCCCGTATACATTTCTCGGCCCTTTCATATCATAAATAAAATCATTTTTCTTTTTTTTCTGTACATAATATCTTAATACAGTATAACAATATGAAAATAAATTGGTCATTGTCATAATTTTATACTACATAAATAGCTTACGCAAATACGAGTATTTACAATTAGATTGTAGTTCGCCCTTTGCCCAAAGTTATTACAAAAGTTTCGATGACCACACGTCTCAACCAGACGGTAATTAGTTTAAAAGTCTGGTTACAAAAAGTCCATTTTAAAAAAACTTGGACCAACAGTACAGATTTTTCGCAGGTATTATAGTCGAACAAAAAGTTCAAATATTAAAATATTTTAAAAATGTAAAAATATTTGTAGACATTATTAATCATTTGCATTATATACTTATATTTTTTTTCTATTTTCTTGTTTTAATTTATAATTATATAGTTTATGTCATTTCAACAATAAAAAAATGTAAATTTGTTTTTACTATAGTCACCTAACTATAAAGGATTTCCATTATATTTTTGTTAATGATACGAGAATATAATAATATAATATGTGTACAAACATTTTTAAATTTTCATATTTTTAAAATAAATATTAATTATTTAAAATATTTTGTATATTTGGACTATTTGTCGGAATACAAAAACTGAACCAAACAAGGATCTGTTACTTCTGATTGTCGTATACTCGTATACAATACGCTCAAATTGAAAATAAATTAATATTGATATGATTTCCGTTTGTTTTAGTCAACTAATATGTCAAGTAAACACAACGATCAACCATCTTCTTCTCGAGATCGAGATCATAAAAAAAATAAGTCAAAAAGACACAAAGATAAACCATCTTCTTCACGAGATCGAGATCATAAATCAAATATTTCAAAAAAGTCCAAAGATCAATCATCTTCTTCAAAATCTCAAAATCATGACAGAAGTATCAGCAAATGCCAGACAAAAAAGGTTACAATTCTAGAGCATAGAGAGCAACTTGCAAAACCAACTGCAGTCGTGTCACCCCAAAAACGGGATGATGTCAAACCGATGATTCCCAAACCGTCTGGCCGTCGATACTAAATTTCATTCATTTAATTCATTTCCTACGACTTAAGACATTTATTTAGATATTTAAAAAAAATTTCTGTACTACGTTTAATCAAATAGATTTATAAATTATTATTATAGATTTCTAAATGTCACTTTCCAAATAAAATTACATTGAAAATAAGAAGTAATTTTTATTTTATTGTTCTAAGATAATTTCACCATATTTTCATTACATATGAGAATACCTCTAATGTGTGACCAAAATAAAATAAATACAATATTATTTAAATTTAATTGATTTATTTTATTATAGAATAATACAAATCTGATATTTCAAATTATAGTGAATATTTTAAAACCCCATAAAACCAAGAAAAAATATTTATTTTATGAATAAAAGGGCATTATGGATATTGTAGTAGTTGTCTTTTAGATGAGGAATAACGATTCTGTCGATCCTTTAAAATTTTAAAAATAAATATTAATTATTAAAAATATTTAATATACTCGGACTTTTTGTCTAAATAATAAAAATGTGCTCGGACCTAATTCTTCATATCAGTCGTAACAATATATTATAGAAAGTGCAAAAGTACTAATACACTGGTATTTAAGTGCTTAATATTTAAAACTTTTTTTGATTATTCTGTGTAGGGTTCTATAGAAAATGAAATATATATAATATACTTTATGTCACAGTTCGGTCTGATATTTATCCATCGTATTTTAAAAATCATGTAGCACAAATGACACGTACGACGGTTTAACGAAGAAGAAAGAAAACGTATATTGCATGATCAATGGTGATGGCTGCTATGGTTTTTTAAGAAAATGTGACGGTATCTTAAAAATTATAACTAATTATATTAAATTTGAACATAATATTGACGTAATGAAATTTAATATCTATTTTTATATTTATAGCATTACTTACGATTAGTTTATAGTATGCAAATCTGTTAAATACCATCTGTGTGATAAATTCGTTAATGTACTATTTTTTTCCTGTAATAAGAATCACTTATGATAATTAATCTATCTAAGACGCAAACTGTTGCGATTTGCTTATTAGAGTGCAGTAAATTAGAATAATAATCATAATTGTATCAAATGTAAATGGATGGTATGTCTATCGTTATAATATTAAATACTTTTAAATAAAACTAATGAAAGTATAATTTGTTCGCCCTTTAAAAATTAATATCTACAGCAATATTCCAATTTGAACTTCAATTAGGTTTCTAGATAATTATACTCAATTATGTACTAAATGCATCGTTCGACAATGTAATTAATGAAAATGATATGCTATAAAACAAACGACCTAAAACTTTAGACGGCCATATGTTCACGAGTATCAAATTTTTGAAAATAGAATAAAACATACACAACATGAGATCATAATAGGAATATTATATTGTAGTATATTATATTAAGCACCAAAAATAGCGTTTTTGTAAAATACTATAATTTACTATAATAAATTTAGTTAAATTAAACATACCACGCTGTTGTATTGATGAGATCGAATGATAAAAACATTTTGTCATGAATGTACAATTATTAATGTTATATTACGTGATGTTATTGAATACAAGCGGCTTTGTGTGTATCAATGCACATATAACTGTACTTAGGGGCTTAGGTGGCGGGGCCTTAAGGAGTATTGAGTAGGAGCGGCGGCAACGGCTTGAGAAGTAGTGAGCGGGAGTATGTGGTTTTCGAATCAGCTATTTCATACTACTCATGGAGAACATTATATTGGGTTTTTTTTTTACTATTAATCATTAAAATGTTATTTTACCTTCAAAATTTATTGCAAATTTTGGAGATTTTGACATATTTCGTAAACATTTGAACTTTAAACACTTATCAATAAAAACTGTGACTTACAAGTTTTGATTTTTTTTTTATTACGATAAGTACAACTTATAATATATCTTGTATTAAAGTTTAAAGATTTTTTGGAGTGCCAAACTTTTTTTATAGCCATTTAAAAAAAAAATTAATTAGAAAAATCGAAAATAACAATTGTCTAATAATACCTAACCTTATATTCAATTTTCAAAATTTTTGATTAAACACAATTATTTTATTAACAAAACAAATGGGTTTTGTTTTAAATTATGTAAAAACTGATTATCCCTCTATCTGTAAAATGACAAAACAAATATTGTCTTATTAATAACTCGACACTTATAGGCAATGAACCAACAGTAAGAAAATATGCATAATAAAGACTTCATCCAAATTTGTATTTGCAACAATGTTCTTAAAGCAATAATTAATGATATGAGTCAGAATTTTACTTCATTTTAATATATAATATAATAATATATTTAAATTGTTTACTATCTATAATTTTATATTAATTTTTTCTTTGATACATTTTTTTATTATACTCGTATACAATACAATACCTAAACATATCTTTATATTTATAATATACCAGATGATTGTTAAAAAAATTAGTCATTCATAAAATTAAACTGAGTACATTAAATTTTGATTTATTTGCATAATAATTTTAACTGTTTATCAACTAAATTCATAACAGTATACACAAATTACTTTTTATCTAATCAGCTATTCCAGTAGTTGCAAAATTAATGTTTTTTTATATATAATATACTTATGACCTACAGATATTGTGTTATATAATTGATCATTATTTGAATATTTTTAAGTATTGTAATTTCTCTTTTTGATATAAACCAATTGTTATAACTTTATAAGCAGCCTTGTGTATTGGTCTACTGTTTTTAAATTTTCAAAAACACAAATAATATTAAGTACAAGAATTATTAAATAAGCCCAATTTATTTTGTCTAGAAAATCAAGAATTCTACTGAAAGGTAATATTAGAACTAAAAAAATGTTCTAAAACACAAATGCATATTGTTCTCTAAATTTCAGTAAGAAGATAAATCATTTTACTTCATTGTATGTCTTTTATGATAAAAAATGGTATTAATTAAAGTTTCAAATTATAATAAAGTAAATTAACATTAACTGTAATTAAATCCATTGATAAAACATTATGATGTTATCCATTTTATTTCAACCTTTTCATTAATTTTATATAAATATTGGAATACCTATTATTCAAATGTACACAAACATTATTTTTAAATGACAGTTAAATGTTTCAATATGACTTATTACTTGTAGCAATGTATGTCTGATGTTTTTCCATCAAATCAATATGTACAATAAATTGATAATAAACATTTACATTTTGCTGGTTGTAAAGATTTAAATTATCATTGGACAGATTTGGATCTAAATGTATTCCACTCATAACATGTTTATTATTAAACTCAGTGTTAAATATTTCATCAATGTCATTTAATATAATATCTGAAATATCAATTAAAATTTTTAATTACCTATCAACAAATATATAAAAAAAAAAACACATACATGTAACAAATAATTTGAGACAATGTTAGAAAATATGGTTCTTTAACTTTTTTAATTTTGTATTCGTTTGCTACTACTATTAGAAGGACCATATCATGTGTGTTAAATTAAATTTTAAACATCAAATAACCGTGTTAAAATTTTGAATTCATATCTGTTTTAGAAGTAAAGGTGCTGTATTTTATGATAGAATATTTTCTGTTTGCAATGAACACAATTTACTTTATTCATAAAAAATAAGTAATTTTTTTAATTTATAGAATTTCCTTTTATGTAATTTCCATAATATTGATGGATATCCTAAACATTTTAAAGTTTAGCTGTTCATTGTTTATTATAAAGTGACCAAGATACAAATGTTGTATCTTTATATGGTATTGTTTCTATGCCGTTTTCTTATACTCATTTAACTACATACCATTCAGGTACATTTATGATATACTTACAATAACTATACATGAGTTAACAAAATTTGTATAAAATATCTCCAGTAGATGATTCATTTATTAAATAATTTAAATAATATGCAACATAGGGAAGACTATAAGTTATTATATCCTTTATTATTTAATGATTATATTACTAGTATAGACTTATAGACTTTAAGTCTGTTACATTTAGGTTTTTTTCTCAATAGCAGCAATGGTTAAGCTAGATTGAGATTCAGTATTGTATGTCATAACTGATATTAGATTGATAATTAATAAATTATATATTCTGTGCATTAGCGGCTGCACAAGTAAAGCCGGCACGCCGTGTGATTGAATATTTTGTCATTCCTGTAACCTTGTAGAGAGATGTGATCTGTATAAATTACAGATTGTTTGGAGGCTGGTTAACTCCTATAGCGATGATGAGTGAAGGTTCTCTAACATAAATATAAACAATTGACCAACGAATTGACGGGCGTACTTTTGTTCACTCGAACATAGCGGGCGTAAAAACATAAAAAAAAACCACCGGATGACGCTTGCCCGGATAGAAATAACGATCGCGAACTCGACGAGGCGGATCGTCACGCGTAGGCGTCCGTTGTGTGGGCGTAGACCGCTGCACAAGCGACAAAATGGCTGATATGTTTTTAGCGTGTTCGCACGGCGAAATCGACGTCGCGGGCGAACAATACGCGAATAGCGAAAAGGTGTCCTCTACACGGGCCGCACTGCGTAGAACGGACACACGAGAGTCACGTGGGTGAAACGAACGGATTGGTTGGCGGTGTGTAGAACGGACGGGCGACGGTACAAAAAAACAATAAGCTGGCAAGCGAGCCAAAAACAACGAGTTTGCGAACACGACACTGCGCGATACGACGATTAGCTCGGATGAGCACAAAAAGCCAAAAACAATAAAATGGCGGTCATAACGGCATAAAGTTGTCATATTTATGTATATACAACTATACCGCGCACCAATTATTTTTATTATAAATTTCGTTTTATCATTATCAGATATCGCCGTCGGTTGTGGCACATTTTTATTTATAGGCGTTCGCGAATTTACTGATACCCCTCCCCCCCCCATCACTGTCTTTGATGACGATGTGCTTGTGGCGGCGTCAACCATCTCAGCCGGTACGCTCGTCGGTCCACGTGCGATCGGTTTTCAGCCGTGTTTGTGTGCGTGATTGCCGTGAATGCATGTTGCACGTCTTTTTTTATATATAATCGAACGGTTTCGTCGTTTTAGCTATTATCATTCGTTGACGATTTTCACGACGTTAACGTGCACTTACAGACCGGTAAATGTGTGTCCATAAGTTGCCACGTCTACCGATCCGCAGCGGCAACAACGCACTAAAATCCACATTATCATAATATATTATACGGCAGTTAGGTTTTATTATTAAACGGGGCGATACCCATTTCCACCGAAAGTGGGCCTTTCCCTTTTCCACCAAATAAGATATAGAGTATAAGATTGACCATGTACCAAATTTCAGAACCATATAAGTGGGATAGGCTTGTTGCGAGTCGCTTACACACACTCACGCACAAATACTTTACATTAAGAGGACGCATACGCTATAGAAGCATGTATTGTCAATGTTTTATTACCGTACATGACAAATTTGCGAATTGATGATGTAATATTTTACATAGCTTTATCTCACTTTAAAATGATAATACCAAAAAAAGCATAGTAATCTGCTAGAGACTATTGTTACCTTTAAATTTAATAATAGGTTAATTTAAATTATTATTATAGCTAACATCACATAATATGTTTTGCTGAACGTAAATTTGTAGTGATGTACGTTTTTAGAAAGACAAAGACAAAACATACAACTATGTATGTATTGCGTCCTCTTAATAATATATATAGTTGCTTTTTACATCCTATTTGTTAGAAGAGATGAATGCATTTTACCTATTATCCCAGCTTCCTACACGAACATTACAAAAAAATAAATAAAAATGGTTGTATCATTAGATCTCATCAATTCGAGCATGTGGTTTGTTTAATTTAACTAAATTTATAAATGTATGCATACATGGAAACAAAAAATTTATTATTTTAATAAATAGGTGCTTCAGGTGCTTATTATAATATAATTTAATATAAAATTACAATTTATGATCTAATGTTGTGTATGTTTTATTCTATTTTCAAAAATGTGATACTCTGAACAGTCTGAACATATGGCCGTCCAAAATTTTAGGTTTGTTTGATTGCATATTATTTTTATTAATTACAATTTCGAATGATGAATTTTATACATAATTGAGTATAATTATCTAGAAACCTAATTAAAGTTCAAATTGGATTATTGCTATGGATATTAAATTTTAAAGAGCAAACAAATTATACTTTCATTAGTTTTATTTAATGGTTTTTAATATTATAATGATAGACATACATTCATTAACATTTATTTTTAAAATTACCACATAACATAGATGGTTTTTAACAGAATTTAACTAATCGTAAATAATGCGATAAATATAAAAATAGATATTAAATTGCATCATGTCGATTCAAGTTTAAAATAAATAATTTTAATAATTTATAATTTTATAATTAGTTTTTAAGATGTGAAGTATTTATATTATATCGTATGATCTTGAATAATATATTACTATCTCATATCATTTTTTAAATTTTGTATTGTATATGTACATATATGACTCTTGTCGTTTAGTATGATATATACACATGGGTTGATTGTATTATTGTCTTAATCAATAAATAAAAAACAGAATAATTATAAAATATGTTTTTTGAAGTTTTCGTAAAGAAAATGAGCTAAATTTATAGAATTTTTATTTAAGTGTCAATAGAAGTAGAATTCTTCACAAAAAAAAAAATAATTATGTTGTCAAATAATAAAAAAAAAAAATACCAAACTTAGGTACACATAATAAATACACAGTATTATGAAAAGAAATGCGATCGTAACGTATCTCCGGCTGTCTAATATTTAATTGTTATTTTTTTATACTATTATTTTTATTTTAAACGTGCATAACATAAATATATAATTAATAAATAGGTGGACAACTGGGTTTTCCTCTGCAGTATAGTAGAGATGGATAGAAAGTCACTATAATAGATGTGATAAATTTGAATGCAATTGTAAACGAAAAACGATTCTGAACGGAGATGATTTGTCAGTCTAGTATAATTAGTAGGATATATCATATTATTAACTAGGTATATATAAATTGTAATATATTGTTATTTTACACAAATTTGTAAAAAATTAAATTTAATACGCTCATAAAAACTCTTTCCGTATTGATGCTAGACTTTTTTTTATAGTTATTTGAATAAAAAGTTATGGAAAACCTTGTATTGGATGTTTTAAATTATGTATAAATAACAAAAATGTTGTGAATTTTCAACTACAAAATTCGTTGCAAATTTTCGAGATTTAAACATAAATCATAAACATTTGAACTTTAAATGCTTATCAAGAAAATCTGTGACTAACGAATTTTGAATTTAATTTTACTACATAAGTAAAACTTATAATAATCCTTATATTAAAGATTGAGGATTTTTGGAGTCCATTGGCTTCATGATTTGCAACATTATAACACAGATTTTGAACTAAGGCATTCTGAATATTTTCTAATATTAACGGTAACAATGGAGTGATCAAAATATGTTTTGATTTTAATGTACGTGATGTTTCACTGATCGACAATACTTACCTTAGAATTAAGAGTTAAAATTAAATTTTTAATATCAGTGATATAACTAAATATTACGCTGTTAAATCATACACAAACTACTATTTTTATTACATATATTTTTTAAATATTTTTATTTAATACTAATATTATTTTTTTTTTAACTACAACGTTAAAGTGTAAAACAATATACAGAAAATTGGTATCTATGATACCAATGAACTAATTTATTTGGGTTTTGTATTTATTGTTATATTTTTACCAATAAATATTTATAAATATATCAATGAAATTTATGAACTAATAAAACTTTTTTAGAATATTTGGTTTTGATTTTGATCAAATACATAATAATTTATGTTTAGGTATGAATTATAATTATTTTTGTAATTATACTTGCATATTCCAATGAAAACCAAGACGTAACACTCTAAATACTATGGATTTACGTGCTTTCTTATTTATTATATACATATTTAACTGCACGGATTATTATAACACAGTTATTGACCAAATCTAAAATTCGGAACAAATGTCACAAAATATTCATATTAAATAAAACAATCTTAGTTTTTTGGTACGTCATTTTTATTCATCATATTATAATATGGATTAAACAGTAATAAGTAATAAGTAAATAATACATAGTAACCTGTGGCATTATGGGTCTTGATGAATTTATTAATATCATATAATAAGCGTTGAGTATACCATTTTAAAATTAAATCAAACAAATTAATTTTAATAAAAAACAATTAGTTCGAGCATTTTAATTTTTGTTATAATCGGTTAAAATACCATCATGATACATGTATATTAAGTATTAATTATTTGGTAAATTTAGCGGGCGATTAAATTGTCTACATAAAATAAATATATCTAATTAAATATTTTGTAATATTTTTCGTTGATTTGTTCTTCAGATAATTGTTTTTTATTTTTTAATAAATCGATAAAAAAATATAAATCAATTCAATCTGAATTTAATATATTTTAGAAATATTAATATAATATGGTCCATACATAATTAAAAGTATAATTCCTGTACAGCGTTGCCTATGTCCAATTAATAATTCCAGTGTAGTTACCCTGTCTCAAATTCCGTTAAATATAAATAATTCATATTTTTAACACAATAATTATTCATTAGTGTGATTTTGATCAAATATAAGACACCGTATGTCTAAAATTATCAACAGTTACCAACAATAACTATTTAATTTTTTTTTATGTAAACTATTTACAAATAAAACAATTATTATTTTTATTAATTACAATTTCGAATGATGAATTCTATACATAATTTGAGTATAATTATCTAGAAATCTAATTAAAGTTCAAATTGGAATATTGCTATAGATATTAAATTTTAAAGGGCGAATAAATTATACTTTTATTACTTATTTAATGGTTTTTAATATTATAATGATAGACATACATTCATTAACATTTTATACAATTATGATTATTATTCTAACTTACTGCACTCTAATAAGTAAATTGAACCAGTATGCGTTTTATAAGAATTAATTATCATAAGTGATTCTTATTACAATACACAATATTATATCAACGAAATTACCACACAACACAGCTGGTTTTTAACAGAAATGCGTGCTATAAACTAATTGTAAATCATACAATAAATATAAAAATACATATTAAATTTCATCACATCAATATTATGTTAAAGTTTAAAATAAGTAATTATAATTTTTATGATCACATCACATTTTTTTTTTGACAACCATCGTAGTTATCACCGTGTAATGAAGCATAGCTTGTTTTAAGGAATAATATTTTGACAATTCATATTATACGTACATTTGAACTGTGTTTGCCAGGGTGACAATATTTTTATATTATTATAAATCATATGATAAAATAATGTAAGCACAACTCCTGTAGGATTTGATGTTAGGCCTTACAAATACAATATAACTGTCAAGAGGAGGGCAGCTTCTCCTAGAATCTTCTACTAGTACAGGTAATCTATTATTGACTGATTATCCCTTTAACTGTATAATGGCTAAACAGTTATTGTCTTATTAATGAATCGGCACTTTTAGTCAATGCACAAACATTAAAGAAATATGCACAATAAAGACTTCATCCAAATTTATATTTGCAACTATGTTCTTAAAGCAACAATAAATGACGTGGGTGAAAATTTTACCTTATACTAATACGAGTATATCTAAATTGTTTCCTATCTATTATTTTATACTAATTTTTTACTTGAAACTTTTTTTATTATAGTCGCACAAAATAGAATATCTACATATCTTTATATTTATAATTGCTGCCCACCAGTTACGTCTTGGATCATGTATATGATAACGGGTATGGTCAAATTGTACTTGGGTTTAAAAAAGGTAATGGTCGAATTCCACTTGGGTAAAAAACAGGTAGTGATTGAACTTCATTTAGGCTCAAAAAAAGTATTTCAATAAAATTATCATGCATTTTAAAGGGTTAAACATTTAGTAAATACTCATTTTTTCTCACTTACAGACTTAGGATAATTTTAATCATTGTCATGGTTAAAAATGATTGTTTTATACATCACATTATGTTAATTATATATATATATACAAAGAGTGCCCAAACTTTTTTTGGTCACAATCTATTAAAAATATACCTTTGAGTATCGACTTCCATAAAACATTTTTTTATTATTGAATATATATAATTTTGGTTGTATTAACTATATATTTATAATACAATAATAGTTGATTTAACTAAATAATATTACTAGACAAATTAGCAACTACATATTGTAGTCAAATTATCTATTAATCTTGCAACTATAACCGTTTGGTACTTATAACTAAATGTTGGGCTCTGTCATATGGAACTACATTTCACAGCTAGTACACATATAATTTTAGTTAAACTAACCGATTATTTTTTTTGTGATAACTATAATTCATAAGACATACTTGCATAACGTGTATATAAACTTACAATTTATAAACTTATTACTTATAATTACTAAAAATTATATTGTAATAAATTATTATTTCTAAAATCTTCATGTTAACTAATTTTTGTACTCGTGGCTCTAAAAATAAATTTTAATATGATCGACTTTGAAATTGTCCACGATCGACCGTTTGACCGGCCTTGATATATACATTATAATTATTTTATTATGCGTATTATTATTATTATTATTATATATTTGTTTTTTTTAACTGTCAATTTTAATTATTGTCATCATTATATTTTTTTTTCATTTTTTTTTCATTTCGATCATTTTTTCGAATAATGATAAACTGTATTCATAAATTCTAGTCTGGTATAAAATATGCTAATATGCTCTTGAGTATATAAGTCAATATATTTTTCAATATTAATTATTTTTTTCTGGTAACGTGTTGTTATTGGTCTTATGCTAGTACTCTGAATTTAAATATAAGTATAAGATTTGTAATATTTTTAATGAGTTTTCACTGTATACGATCAACTTGTAAAAAGTATCCACGTTTTTTCCATTTTAACTCTTTTTTTAACGAGTACTGTTCAACAACTACCTAATCTTTACCCGAGTACAGTTCGACCATTAACTTTTTTCAATCCAAGTGCAATTAGACTTACCCGATAATAACATATAAGGGCAACTGGGTATATTTTACTATAGGTAGTTTGTATAAAAAATGGTACTTTTGATGCAATTATTGGTACATGCATGTAATTACGTACCGGACTCCCATCGAAATAGAAACCCACTGATATGGGACGGTACATTTTGATACCTTTGTCTTTCAATATTGAACCCTTAACTGCGTTTCAATACATTCAAATTTTTACTTAAAAATCTCGATACATTAAATAGTAGTAGTAAATATTGATGCATATTATAATATTATATGGTGTGCCAGTTTTTTTTAGAAGTAACACCAGAAAATCTCTACAATTACCATAAAATTATGAAACCACAGTATAGTTTACGATGGAAAATTTAATTTAGTTGATACCTTAAGGAGTAAAAATCAAAATCCCTTATAACTTTTAAGTACATGTCCAGAGTAAATAATTTATTATTTATTTTTGAATTTAACTATATTTTATTATAAAATAATTTTGTATTTAGGTATAAATTATAAGTTTATATATTATGCTACTTTAAAAAACGTAGATAATATTCTGAAACATATCATCCTTTATAACGTTATATATCTACATCATTCGTTTTATAGTATATTATATTCGCTGATTAAAATAACGAAAAATGAATTATGTATATAATAAAATTATTTAGAACCCCAAGTATAATTCTAATCGAAATTTGAGTCACACTTAATACTGTATATATTTTACATTCGAATAATGACAATATATTTATTTAATGACTCATAATTTTATGGCTATGATTAATCTGTTCATATTTATTTTATTAAATTACTACAAATTTATAATAACATTATCAAAATACAGTTATAACTGTAACGGGCATTGATTATTATCAAAATCTAATTTACATATAATCAGAAAAAATATTTCGATGATAATTAACTAATACACGCGCAAATGCGTAATTGTTATCTACAAATACTAGTAAATCTCCATCCGAGTCGTTATTATTGACATTTAAATAAGTTGTATATAAACCTCAATACGATTGATCTTATAGTGTGTTAGCCGGCAGCTAAAACGTGTGTTTGAACCGATAATAGTGTTTAATATTATTCAGTTTTTCTTTGAAGAAAGCAGCAACGCGTCGTTTTCAAGGTATATCATTAAAATATTTATATAAAATATACTAAAAACGTGGTATTCACTATACGGTTATATTGATTATTATTATTGTATGATGTTTTAGCAGAATTGGATTTTTGGTGTGTCGATCAGCAGCTTGTGTTCGTGCCGTTTTGTCATCATTCGTTTCAGTCTGTAAGTTTAAACTCTGTTAATATATTATAATAATTCATTTAAAAAAAATGTCTGACTAAGAATATGTCTATTAAGCGATATGTATTTAAAGATAACCATTAATTTTTTTATATTTTCAAAGTTATATTAATTCTGATAAAAACTAGTTTATATTGCCCGTATACGTTTCTCGGACCCTTTCAAATCGTAAATTATAACAATTTATTTATTTTTTGTACATATATTAATTTAATATTACAATTTGAAAATAAATTAATATTCGTCATAATTTTATGCTACCTAAAAATCATCTGAAAATATTTACACTTTGGTTGGTGTTCGCCTCGTGCCTAAAGTTATTAGTATCGCCTTGAGGATCACAAGTCACGACCAGACATATTCAATTATTACAATTAATTAGGAATTATATTAATTATGAGAAAATAATTTTTCGATGTATGAAAAATAAACCAGTCATCTCCATTGTCTATTTGTACAACAGCATCGGTTACGATCAGTTATTTCTGATTGTCGTATACTCGTATATACTATGCTCAAGTTGAAAATAAATAAATACTGTAATGATTTCATTAATTTGTTTTAGACAACCAGCATGTCATCAAGCCCCAATGATCAATCATCTTCCTCAAAAGATCAAGATTATCAACCATCATTACAGCGCCTTCAAAAAAATATGGACAAATGTCAGATGGTATGGGATACAAAACATAAAGTGCAATATCCTAAACCAACTGCGCTGGTGTCACCTCAAAAGCGGAATGATAGCAAACCAATGTTTCCGAAACCGTCTAGTCGTCAAGACGAAGACCAGAGCACCTAAGACTTGGATCGCCATTTTGTAAATTTCAGTCATTTCCTATGACTTAAAACATTTCATTAGGTATTTAAATATAATTATTGTTTCTAAACTACGACTGATCGGCGAGATTTATAAATTATTATGATATTGTTATATATTTTTTCAAGTTATATTCAAATAAAATGACATTAAAAGTAAGAAGTCATTTTTATATTTATAAGATAGTACCTTTTCACATTTTACATATAAATAAAAAAAAAATTTTAAAATTTTGTTGTTTTTTTAATTAGTAGATAGTATATATTTTTAAATGTAATAAATATGTATAATAATTGCGTCAGTTTAACTGCGAATTTACGTCGATTAAATATTTAAATGTACGAAATCGATGGGTGGTACAAATTATTTGTATAATTTTGGTCGTATTATATTGTATCGTTATCTGCGTGTCGTTTGGTTTATTGGTTGCAGTACACGTCATATGCGTATAAAGTTTATGTCGATTAGTTATGAATGGCATTCATTTTCAACGCGATAATTAATTTAAAAATGGATATATATATATATATGTATAATAGTCTTTACCATATTTATATCTATATAATATATTATAACAGTGGTTCCCAACCTTTTTAATTGTGTGGACCACTCATTTTGTAAAAAAATCTTTGAGACCCACCTATATACGTAAACACAAACACATACACATATATATAAATACATACAGCAGTTATTAGAAACAAAAAAATTAAATATTATTTGGTATATAATAAAAATATGTAATACTATTATTTTAAAAATATATTATATTATATGGTTCACGGCCCAATCTACGCTGCTCGCGACCCATGGATTGGGAACCGCTGTATTATAATATATAAAAGTTGTCCTCATCAACGTACAGCAAAAATTATGATAGCTAGTAACTTAAACATTTTTGTAGTCCCTTTCACCTTTACTAAGAAAGAATTTTTCAAAATAGGCTAATACAGGGATTTTGTTTTAGCCAACAAAAATCGAATACTTTTTTTGTATATAATTGTTATTGATTAAAGTAAATAAAATAATATTGTGAAAAAAAATGTAATTATCTAAACTTTAATATATATACATGTTTTCCGTGAGATTTACCCATTGCGATATCTCCTGAAATAATGAAGATATCATAATTTTGTTATTTTAATAAGATTTTCAGGGACAAGAACTACAAATACTTAATGTTTTAATTTATTTTAATGTTTTGGTAAAAAAGTTGAAAAATATATTTTTTTATTAAGTTATTTTCAACAAAATTGAAGGTAGCCATTTTGAAGAGTTTATTTTTCTGAAAATATTAAGTTTCAAAATTTTAATTTTATTAATTTCCTGATTTTAAATATTTTTTCTAGTTTCGAGAAAAACACCGAAAGCGTTCGCCGGCCTTACAAACATGCGGGCCACATGTTTGATACAATGATCCTATTAAATAATTCACAGGTTTTTTGGAAACTATAAAAAATTCATTATTAAATCGGTGTCCAGTATTTTATGTTTACATCAAAAATATGTTCAGAATATTAAGAAGTCGCATATCAATAAAAATAATTATTTCAATTGTGTTCATATAGTACTTTATATTATGTGTAAATTACATCTGAAGCAAAACGGAAAACTATAGAAAGACAGGTTGATTTTAACCCGGAAAAAGCATCGGACGATACATTCAGTATTACAGAATAAATATTATAAACACATCATAACATTATAATTAGGTATCTACGTATTTTTAATCTATCATCGTATATTGCAATAATATTATTATTGTTGTGTGTATATAGGAAGTATGAAAACCACTTAAATGTGTACGATGTGGATTGTATTTATATTATTATACTGTGAACTAAAATATTTTAGCTGCCGAAGTAAACAAACTGTGCGAGTATAATAACATGGAAGATTTTAGATTATTGGCCCTTTTGTATCTTAATGACAACAGCAACAACGAAAAAAAAGACCCGAAATTTTTATACACATCGAAAACGCACACTGTAGCAATTCACGTCCATGCACATAACATTATTGTGAATAATACATAAATCGTTTTTATACTAAATTGAATGCCTACCTACAGCATATAATAAAGGTCCTGGCGTCACATTCCAGGCCTCTTACCTGCACATTTGTTGTCGGCCGGATCATTATGCGACATTGTGTTTGCCACGACAAAGACATTGTATCGTGCTATATGTTAACACATTTTATGGTAGGTATACACTAACGTTATACACTGTATACAGAACAATATTATAGTGTAATTCACCTAACATGCTCACAACGGTTTTTTCCTGTAACGAAAAATTTGTTAAAATTTTAAAATATCATTCGAGCTTATATGTTTTAAAGTTTTCGAGATTTTTATTTTACTCTTAAAGAGTATCTTTGGTTTTTAAGTGAGTTATGAACATTTTTAATTTACCTTAAATTATGTACACATAACTCGCTAAAAAATTAAACTATCATAAAAAATCAACATACAAGCACAGATAATGTTCTTACCATCAATTTTCGTAATAAGTCGATTCACTCTAATTTTTTAACTAACAGAACTAAACGTGATCTACTGAGCGTAAACTTAGGTACTCGTAAGACGAAGACAACACATGCGGGTGTGACGCCCTCTTAAATAAATTTATTTTCTCAATAATATGCAATTATTATTTTTTTCATTTAAATTGAGTTTAAAAAGAAAACGATCTGATTCAAGTATAATATCTATTTATTTTTATAAATTAAAAATGTATTCAAGAAAAACATAATTTAATAAATCTGATAATATTGTTATTAATAATATAGATGATTTTAATGTTAACTAGGTATTCATAAATTTTGTTTTTTCTAGATTTAATTCTTGAAAATTCATCAACGATATTTTCATACTCTAATGATGACGTCAAGTAATTTTATATAGTTAATACAGCTAAGGAATTTAATCTTTCTTGGAACATATAATTGATCGTAAATAAATTTTCATTCTTTTTAAAACGAAAAACGAACGTCCGGTGGTACAGTTAGTAGTCGGCGTTGAGACAAATATTCGAAGCGTAATTTTAATAGTATATAATATACATTATAACGCATAGTGTATTGTATCTATATTCTATAAGCAATTAGATAAGCTATAATAAAAATACAATCGTCGTCATCACCGACGAGTTCCTGGGAAAAAAATAAAAATAAACGAATACAATATCCAAAATACGAGTAAACCGTTCGAAATGTTGAAACGGTAAAATAAATCAAAAATCGTGTAAGTTTATTACACATTAAAACGAAATAAATATTCAATACAATTTTTCCGCTCATAGTTTGCAATGCCCTAAGTCCGCCTCTAGAAAAAACGTGTTTAAAAATTCCAAAAATCAATTTTCGAGTAACTGCGTTTTCGAAGAAAACTACGACGACCCAGTTTAAAGGCACGTCAAATGCACTATAATAGTTGCTCGTATTATCTAAACAATTGTGGATTGGTGAGGGGTTCAAAAAATATACACAGCATTACGCACGTGTCATGGACGGAGGTGGTGGTGGGTAGAATTTGGCAGGCTCGTGTCGTTCGGCGGTCGCCGCATTTTGCATCTGTTTGTTCCTGTCCTCCGTAGAACACGTACCACGGAGCGCCGCTGTCATCATTTAATCACTGTACCTACGCAGTCCAGTCGATTTACGTATCCAGAGCATTTGGCTTACATCTTTACAAGGTAATTATTACTTACTCAATTACGATCGTCGTTATAATATGATAATATCGTAGATCATTTTATAATATAACGCTTTTGTTTCGAAAATATTATTACAATGAATAACCATCACTAATTTACACGTCCGTACACACATAAACACACTTCACGAGTTCCGCTTGTAAATAATGTGTATCATTGTGAGATCCACCAAATAAAATTTTCGTATTTTCACGTAGGACAAAAAAATACAAATTTTAAAACACTAAATGTTCCCGTTACACTTCATTGCCCGTATAAAATATTACATTTCATAGAATTCGAACATTGTTAAATTTATTACTTATTACTCATAGACCATAGTGTACTTACTGCTATCTAAAGATGAAAAAATAATTAGGTTTTATTTTTAATACATTAACTATAAATTGCGCATTTTATCATATGTATGGCGTTCAATTTACATTAAAAATCGTTTTAATTTATTTTGTAAAATAATTAATTATTATTATTACAACTAGCGATTTCTTTATAAACTATATTTAATATATTTCCTTCAGGTGCTAAAATTAGTAAACTGCTAGAAAAATGTTTTGAACTGGAAAATTATTGTCATAATAATATAATATTATGTTGACGCGTGAACGTATATTATTAAGTAGCATGTCCGGTACTACGGTGTGTGAGTGTGTTTTATATGTTTATGACGGAACATAATATTATTATACAGATTTTTAAGTGCAGCCGTTATTATCGAATATACTTTATTAATTTATTCTTATCTGACGAACAGAAAGATTTATTCGTGCATAATATTCTATAAACATAAATATATACATTATACAGACTTGTTTTACTATTAGACAGATTTGTATGACATTTATGTGCAATGTTAACAATATTATTATCATAATCCCGTATATTTCTGAAGTTCCGTAATTTATTTTTTTTCATTCTTAAGCTCTATATAGCATAGAATCAATTGACACAATAATAATACGACAATTTTCAAAAATGTGAATATTTTCGGAAGTAACGAGTCAGAGAAATAATAATCAAAATAATACTATATGTAAAATCGGAATGTACCAATAAATAAATATATACCTAACCTACAAATAAATTTGTTGATTTAACGATTTAATATTTAATATTTTTTTTAATAAGCAAATAAAAATATGTATATTTTTTTATTATACTTAAAGATAACTATGTTTGAATAAAATTCAAATTTCAAATTTTCATAACAATGCGAGCGTAAATTAAATAACTAACACAATTATCACTTTGACCTATAATCTATGCTAAATGTTTAAATAATATCATTATTTTGAAAATTAATAATCAAATTTTCGATATTTTGATTTCTAAATTTAATTTTTTACACTGAACCTTATCTTATTCGTAAAACCCAAACGGCTATCTATTTTTACATGTTATAAAAATGTGTTAAAGAAAAATGCTTAAAATTAAAACTTGATAAGAATTAGAATAATAAACGTATTGGTTATGAACTAATAAATAACAACCGATTTCAGTTTTAGTTTTTTACCGTCTGTTCGTTCAATCGTTAATACGTAAGTCGTGTGTTAACGCTTAATAGATTTTGATCTAAAAGAAAACTGACAATATCATCACTCATAGATAATATAAAATTGTTTAAAATTATTAAAAAAATATGATAAAATTCGAAGACCCACAAATACAACCTACCATTAAAAGTGAAGAAGTGAAACATGCTTTAGAAACATTATGTAGGTACTTATTTAATTAATTAAAAACAATGATGTAGGAATGGAAGTTTTTTTTTAAATCGCTCAGTTATATAGAAATTATAATTAATAAAAATTTAATAAATTTAAAATAACAAATTATTAAGTTAAGTGTAATTGTATACCTACAAAAAATTAATAACTAATAACTATATTTTTGCAAAATTAAACAAAATAATAAATCTAAAATTATAATCTCTAATTTATACTTAATTTGTTACAGTCATATAATATGAATAATTAATTGAATACAATTAAACATTTAAAAAAGTACATTATTAGGCCATATATTACATATTAACCAATGGGAATTTTACTGCTATTATATTTATTAATTATTAAACTTTGTAACTTTTCACATTTTATTTTTGTTTTAGGAATTTAAATATTTAATTTAATACATGTTTGTATTTGATTTTCTTTTAACTTTTTTATAAAAATAATTTACAGTATTAAATAATATTTTTATGAGTTGTATAAAAGCTAGAATTAAAATGAGAATGAAATAACTAGCATGCATTAGTGGTGAAACTTGGCTTGCCTGATGGTTGAGCCCATATATCAGGTGGAAATTGAACTTTTTCACTTATATCAGAACTTCTCAGCCTATGGTACTCATAGGTGTTACGTGAAGAAAATCTCCCTTTATAAAAAAAGTTGGAATGTATCATTATTAACATTAAATATTATTTAGTTTATTTGGTGGTATGGAGGTCATTTTTAATTGTAATAATAAGAGTACATATTTAATTTAATTTAGTTTCTTTTTGTGCATTATATACTTAATTGCCACAATTTTATAATTTCTAAAAAAATAAAATTCAATACATGTAACATAAACGTATACATTATTAATAAGCAAAAAAAATGGTCAGGTGGTACGTAAAAATTTTCAAACTGTGTAGGTGGTACACAAATATAAAAAAGTTGAGAACTTCTGACTTATATAATATACATCAACTAACCTTAAATTGTGTCAGGCTTTGATTTCATTAAATTACTTACAAAATCAGATACCTACACTTTCTGAATATAGAAAATAGTAAATAGTACTATTGAAGAGCGCAATTTACTTTATACTATTATTTTTATTAAGTATTTATATATTGTTAGATTTATATCAATATAGTAGTATGACGACATAATATTTATGACAATAACTATTGCTCCTTTTTATTTTAATCTTAACAGCCTTAAATCATTGAATTTTTTTTTAATAAGTAAAAAAATGAAATACCATCAACATTTTACTAATACTACTATTCAAAATGGTGTGGTTAGTTGATTCTTTTATATAATATTTATAGTTATACTTAGTTAAAAAAATGCATATAATAATAAATAATAATTCATACATTTCAATAACAAAATAAAATTAAAAAAAAAAATTATTAATTTATATAATTTTAAGGAAAAGTTATAGGCTATAGCTACTTGTAAATAATATTAAACCAATTAACAAGGATAAACTTCACCTTAAACAATTAAAACATATAAATAGTAAATAACAAATTAAAATCAATGTTTGAAAAGAAATAATTTAAAGCTAAATAAAATAACTAATATGTGTAGGTACCTATTATTTTACTATAGAAAATCTTGGTCACTGCTATCACTATCTACATTTCATATAAAATTATATTTACATAGCAATGTAAATGTATCATAAAGTATACTTAGTAATATATGTGTTAGGTATATAAGAAAAAAAAATTTCAAATGTCTCGTGTGCCTAAATGTTTTACTTTTTGAAATAAAATGCAAAAACTTGATGTAGCCGTTTTTGAGCAAATCGGAACTTAATAAAAACACAAGACAATTGAATTAAAATATTATGTTTGCTAGTAGTTTTTATAATCTGTTTATTTTAATTCTAATTTATTACAGTGACAAATAAAATATCTATATTTGTAAAGAATGAATAATGTATATTTAATTTAAGTATCTATAAATAATTGTATAGCCAATATGTCTTTTTGTTTTAGGTATACCTCGATACTCTACGAAAAAATGACGTCAAACAATCAACAAACTCGGTCAAATAAAAATAATTCATCAACCACATCTAATACTGTGCCAGAAGAACGCCCTGATCCCGTTGATGAATTTCTGGGCTTCGCTTCGAACGAGCTTGACGAACTCCAATTAATAATTAGAGAACTTCGATCATATTTAAATAATATGAGAAATGTTGATGAGAATAACAATTATATTAACATTTAGTTTGAACGATAACTCGAGAATAATCTCCAGTGTTTCATATTCTTATTGACCATGATTGTAAAGAACAGACAGTTAGAGCGTTGTACAGAGTACTATCTAGTACTTTACTATAACAATTTATTATTTTCAACTTTTTTTTTTTCATTAAAACAATTTTTTACAATATTGTATAATATATATATAATGTATTTTAATGTTTATGTATTATCAAGTTGTTAACATTGAATATTTTTCCTAATAAAATTCAAATTTTTTGAAAAATGTTAAATTGGATAACTGGTATTACTTGATAATATCTTTCTCTTCTGTAGTTTCCAATAGTAAATTGAATATTAATTTTAAGAAGCATTTTAAATTTTTAGAATTTTTAGTAACTACCTCTTTCACATTAATGGACATTAATGCATTTACATAAACAACATTGTCAAAATTCCAATAAACTATAAACTGAAATATTTTTGATTTTCTGCTACTAAAGTCTTAAAATTAAATTGCTTATTTTAATATTTATTGTTATGGTGTAAGTCGTAAATTATCACAAAAATGCATATATAAATATAATATATATTATATATATAGTTTTAAATTTATCTGAAGACAAGTATCTTTTTTTAGTATCTAGAACAATAAGTATTGAAAATACTTTTATAATATTTTATTCAAATTACTAATTTCCATAAGTATTTAATTATTTATGAAAAACACTATTTAAAAGTATTTGTTCTAAGTCTGGATGATTATTAAACAATTGGTATGTTTAAATATTTATATTACACATTAATTTACAAAATGTATGTATAGTGTACACATTTTATATTAACATTAAAATCCACAAAAAAAATACATAACTTCATAGAATAATTGAAGTTTTTATAAAGACTGGTAAGTACCATATCAGTTTAAGTATCATTTAATGATGCAATTTTATCACTATTTAGGCAATATATCAATGCCAACACTACCATTGTCATAGTTTTCTCACTGCAAAGTAGAATTTAATCTGAAAAGTATAGAAAACATTTTTTGAAGATTGTTATAAAACAGTTAAAGTATAGAATGAATGTATTAATGTAGAAGAACCAATACTAGGTACCTACTTATACCTATACTAGTAAAACTAAAAGAATATTATAACTGATATTTCGGGTTCAAAAAACATTTCATATGAAAATAAGTTTTGAGTATGGTTATGAGGAGGAGATTGAGTTTCAATTAAAATATTAGATAACTAAATTTTTTTTTTTTTGATTCTAAACATATAAATATAAGATTGTAAAAATATAATCAACCATATTTTAAATAATAATATAATACTATTCTTAGTATTAGTATCTACTATTGGTAAAATGTATTTTATCGTATGGCAATTGATAAAATAAGTGGCTGTAATATAGACTATTTATTTTTTTTAAAAGCTTCCTAATCTAGAAAAATAAATGATAGGTAAATTTTTTAAGAATTTCATAATTTGTAAACGTGGAACTGGTTTGTATTAAAATCACAATTAAATCAACAATATTAATTATAACAAACCAAAAATATTTAACACACTTAATTTGTTTTTCATACTCATAAATTTTTTTGAAAAATTTAGATCTTTTTCTAATTTTTGGTATAAATTATTTTATCGTGTCTTTGGTCAACACACAAATGCTAATTCATTAACACTATTATTATTATTAGTGTTAGCAGTGGTGGCATGAACTATTTTTTTCTTTAAAGTGACTATTAAAAATACTAAAAATTACCTAAAATAAGTACCTACTCTGTACTCACCAATTGTTCCGGTATTTATTGAAAGAGCTATGACACACATAATTCAAATTCATAAAAGAACGTAAATTATAAACAAGGCTATGGTTATTATAAGTTATCCAACTACTTTTACAAAAGGTGATAAAAAAATAACTATTCACGCCGCGTAAGTAATGTTAATAATATATCAGATTTTAGAAATAATTTTTTAATAAGCGAAGTTATATAATATTAGTAAATTATGGTGTCTGGTGTACCTAACCATTAATCATTATACATATCTTGTATAATATAATATGTAATAATAATGTAACTTGTACGTTACCTTTGAAAATATTTATTGTATTATCATCAATTCCCCATTCTTTCATCAAATGTTTAGTAAATTGGTACATCTCAATAAAAATTAATTGTATGGAAAAAAAAGATCAAAGTAAAACGAAATAGTGTAGTAGACAGTAGTCTACTGTCTACTGTCTACTAACTTCTGAGTTTCTGACTAGCCGTGGACTCGATGCTAAATGAATACATTATGCCACTATTATAGATATCATCTCGTAAATAATCAAGACACAGACAAACAACAACACTCGGCATTTGGAAAAACCAGAATAACGACAACATTCGTTTACCTATACGTGAACAATTTTAGATAATATAGTTACTCGTACTATATTATTTGGTTGATTTTGTCCATTTTTATCCGTTAATATAATTTTGACTATTTAATATCTTATCTTATTATATAAAACGTAAATATAATAAATAAAAATAAAAATATTTCAACTAATTATAGTTAGGTAGTTCGTTTTACTTATTTATTTAGTACAATAATTATAGTACATACTACATACGACTAAAATATGTTTGTTAAACAAACAAACTTTGTTTTAACTATAATATTTCTACTTAAAATTATTTAGTTGATTTTTTTTCGTGTATGTTAACAGGTAAAGTAAGATGACCATAATTTGTTTTGTATTTTTTTTATCGATGCAAATTATTCTGTGTTAATCCTTATTTTATTAAATTAGTTATAAATAGAGTCCGGATTTGTATGCACTCAAAAAGGCTAAAATAGTATGCATTTATGCATCAAAAAACTTTAAAATATGCACTTGATATGCTCTTATTTTTTTTAATAATATGCAAAAATATGCTCTTATACCCATAATATATGCATTTTAATATTTTTTTTTTTAATTTCTTCTATAAATAATAATTCAACAAAAATAGATGAACTTAATTTTTTAATTATAGACATCGACTTTAAACATTTATTAAAGAACAGTAAATATTTAAAAATATATTCAACAAATAAAACAATTACTTTAATTAAGAATAATAAAAAATAAAAATGTAATTTATATTCTTATACCATATCTTAGGTACATATTTATGAAAAAAATACAAAATTTTATAAAAAAAGCAATTTAAGCCAATAAAAACATAATTTTGTTATTAATAAAAAATATTTTGATAAATAGATACAATGTATGATTTTTAATTTTTATAAAAAGAGTTGACAATAATATATTTTTCCATGTGCTCAGGTGTCATATTTGTCCTTCTATCACTCAGTATATGTTTATACAGACTAAACGAGCTTTCCACATCTACTGATGTCAGCGTTGCGACTTGCGATAATCGAGATATAATTTTAACATAAACTGTCCAAAAATATAACATACGGAGAATAACAATTATTTCCCAACATACGTAATGAACTAATAATTTCTACGATGAAATTGAAACAAAATAATTGACTATTGTACAAAATATGCTTGAATATGTAAAAATTTTCAAATATGCAGTCATCTCTAAAATATGCATTTATATGCAAAATAAACTTTTTTCTATGCATTATCTGTTACACAGATTGTCCACATTTCTTACTCCCATCGAAATGCATACACTCATTACAAATATATAAATGCATACAAATCCGGACTCTAGTTATAAATGTTTTATAGTTTTAACATACCTGCTTAATACGTATTAGTGCCGTTTTCATGTATTTCAACCTATATGGAAATGGTTGTGGAATAATGAAAATAATATTGAAAAATGTGATCGCCCAATTATTTCAGTTATATATTGACTGCACGAACACCTAAGATGGTAATGAGTGTTTATATGATTGCAATAAGTTATGAGTATATTTCGCAATTTGGGTGAATTATCTTAATTCTTATTGGAACCGTAAAGAAATATGGTGTCTTTTGTATAGAAATTATGTACCACAATACATGGTCATCAATTTAATAATTTCAGTGAGGCGTGCGTTAGAATTTATAAAGATATGGTTTTGTCTCTAAATAAAGCATATAATGTAAGCTTCTTGGTTGATTTTACATGTACTGTGATGGAACAGCATTGTATACGACGCATAAGAAAGTTTTGTATGGTCGATGCAATTTAGTACACTTATTTTTTAATACAATTTAAAAAAAAATTGATACTTAACTGCTGAAAAAATTAAAAAGTGTAGACAACAATATATTTAATGTGCCCAGTGAAAAAACAGGTGAAATGTATGAGGTAAATGTATCTTTAGGATGCTGCACTTGTGAATAAGGGTATTTGGGATATGTTTGTAAACATAAAGGAGCTGTTTATTTCTTTTATGGACAAAAATAATTACCAAATATATCTCCAGTTATATCTGAGAGTAGACACTCTATGGTAATTTTAGCTTTTGGGGAAAATGCACCAATATTATTTTTATGCTTCTTTAGAATTTAATCTTAGTAACCAAAATGTGGATGAAAATACATGTAATTCAAATGAGTATTAAGTATTAAATTACATAAATTAATGTTGGAATTATAAACAAAACACTCTATATCATGTAATGTATAAGTAATATATTCACACTGTAGTTCAGCAGACGCTGACTATACATTTTCATAATTCTATGGCGTAGATACCTGTGTCTTGTGTAGTGTAGTCGGTATACACAGTTAATCGTTGATTTATATTACGCTTTATAACACTATTGTACATCGTATTCGTATAATTATACTTATTATTATATTACATATAATCGATCTTATAATTATTTACCTTCAACTTCTGTATATCTGTGTACTTCAACAATTAAAAATATTAACACGTATAATTTTATAATTTATAATGAATATAAAAAGTTTCTTATTTTACCATTTTGCCATTTGGCGTTATTAGCACTATTGACTAATTTTTACATCATATGCTGAATGATGCCAATTGGAGTTAATTATTTTATTTATAAAAGTGTAATATTCTAATAAACAAACGAAAAAACTTATCTATTATAATTGTACATAAATTATTTTTTAGTTATACATAATTATTTTCAACAGGTATAAAACTATATGATAACAGTTAACTATTAGCGCGGGAAAACAAGTCGATTCACAATAGGTATGTACAACAAAAAAAAAAAAACATTTATTTGCCGTATCAATCAGTTCTTCAACTGAGGTAACATATTTTTTATTAGTTAAATGAAAGCAAACGTAGGTACTTGAGTACAATACATAATCATTCATTTCGGTGTATACAATAATATTAATAAAAAAATTCACGAAAAAACATTTTTTTGTGCACGTAAAAAATATGAATCTATAATTTTGAATGTATAATAGATCATTTTGCCATTCACGGATGTTAGATAATCTGAAATCAATTGTATTCGCAACAATTTTGGTAGACACATCAAACCCTAATAATTATTATACGTATATATTCTTTTTCGATCAATAAAAATCACTGATATAGGGCACTCTTGCGGCGTATGTAATGCAAGCACCTAGTCAAATCCGTCGTATTACTCGCAATCGCCATAGTAGTAACCCCGTTAACAGACGGCTAGACCCATGACATTTTGATTTCTGTAGAACGATTCCGAGGCGTTCATCAGATATGTAGAAAATACATTGTCAAACATCCATTGCTCGAAGTCGGACCGATCTATGTTCGTACCCATTACATATTGTTTCGTCGGCTTTGTGTACCTACTTCTCGTCTACACGGCTCGTAGTATCGCGGTAACGCCCAAGTCGTAGTGCGCGTACAGACCTCCTCCCCCCCCCCCGACCACAAAATTTATATTTTTTTAATATTATTTTGTACAAGAGTAGGTACTTTCCAATAATTATTACCTCTTAACGCTCGATTTGTGTGTAGGGCTGTCGTGATTGATCTGGTGCGCAACATCTCTTTGAACGCCCAGTGGCCATAGTCCGCGTTATCGATGTACAATATTTCGAAATACGTGCGCATATCTACTTCGATGTCATACACACTGTAGTTGACCGATTCGTAGTATAAAATCGATGGCAGGTTTTTGAAGTAATATTGCAGAGCATTGGCAATCTTGGACGTGGCGTGGTAACGGCGGTAGTCTTTGACCAGCTTCTTTTTACGTTCAAATAAACACTTGTCACACATTGCGGCTTTTGAACATTTTATCCGTTTAAACACGCGTTTAAAATTATTGCTATTCAAACATTTAACGGCGACTATTTCGTGTGAATTGCATCAAAACGCTGTCGTCTTACCGCAACGCATATGGCGGGGCTTCACATGGTTGACGATTATGACTTGTCGTCGGTGTGCGTAAAACGCGATCCGTGCGCACAAAACCCACATGCGCGTTCGTATGTCGGGCCGTGCGGAACACCGATCCAGGTATTGACGTGGTCGTCCATAAACGATGCCACAGCCAAACCGATGAATCAAGACCGGGATGGCGACAAGAACGCCGTGAACGCGTTACCGCGTGACACACTCGCGCCCATTACGACAGGTACGAGCGTTTTTTTGAGCGAGTTGTCAGTACTCGGGATGGCCCGTGCGTACGGACAGACACGAACACTGACGGGGTTACCGCGGCACTCGTTTAGCGAAAACACCCGGACGCTAATTACATCGGAACGCCTAAACGCCGAGTGGTTGAAAACGAACAGCGAATTTGATGAAAGTGATGAAAATATGAAATTATACATTTATTATATGCCTATAAAATCTACTTTTCATAATTTACATTAGTATTAATTACATTAGTAATATTATGCAGAGAAATACATGAAGAGATTAATATTATGAACAAGAACCCTAAGACTAATGGGTTTTATAGGTAGTTTGTATATCGACTATATCCTAAACCTTTTAAATATAATATTCGAGCTATTAAATTATTAAAAGAGTTTAATTGAAAAAAAATTCTTCAGTTTTTATGAAATTGACCATCAAAATTAGATTTTTAAATTTCGGATATCTCAAGATTTTTAAAATGTTTGATTATCTTACTCACACTAACGATCACTTACTTCAGACGCACGTTTACACATCCCGCACTCGTGCACGTAGAATTGTTTATATTTAACTCCTTAAAACGGTTAGTTTATTTAATATAGTAATATAATAATTTTATCAATATGTTCATTTTCATTTATTTGTGTATATTATATTATAATTTTAGGGTATGGTTATGGCTAAGTTAGGTATCGGAAAAGGTATTGAGAAGGAAAATAATGTAACAGGAATTCATGATGTAGTTGTATTTTTAACTGCCACCGTCGCTGCCACTGGCGCCGACTCGCGACCGTGCAACCGCCGCCGACGACGACACAGAAACTGACGAACGAGTAGCGGCTGCACGTTGCGCGCCCCTGGTACTCTGAAGTAGTCTGGACCCTTGTGTCGTACACCCGTGTTTCTGGTTATTGTTGTAGTCGGCATCATCTATAATGACAGAGTGTATCGGGTAAAACGAGATTAATTTCAAATTTGTCTCTTCAAAATTTTATATATTTTTAAGAGCAAAATAGACTGGTTATAATAAAAATATCGACTAATATGATATAAAAATCGGTTCCTATCAATATATTGTATGTTTGAACATTATATATGCAGCTATTATATACGTATATAATAAATTGTTTTATTACTAATGTTGTCAGTGTACCATATTTTTTTGCGTCTAAAATACTACCTAGTACCTACTATAATACTATAATATTATAAATTTATATTCCATAGGTGGCGGTGACTTTTATATACTAACTTATTAATATTTCGCAATCAAAATCTTAAGAAAAATGTCTGAAAACTTGTTTTTTCGGTATGGCGAGGTTTTAAAAACATTTACTGCCATTTTTTAATATTAAGCTTGTATTTTTTTTAAAAAACGTTTTATTCAAACACAATTAGAATTAAGTTCATCTGTCATCAATCAATCAATCAATATTCTTCCGATATAATATTATAGAATTCATTGGTCAAGGAAAATAAATTTTCACAATTGTATGTTGACGCGAATATCAAGTGTAAAGAGAATTAATTTTTTTAAATTTAAGTACCATCATATCTTGGAATAATGAAATAAAAATATTTTCACGTGTTATTAAAATAAGGTTAATTTTAATACGCATTTGCCACCTCTACTATATTTATACGTATTTAAACTATAAACTGCCATACTGCCATAGCGCTATAATACCGTAATGCTGCGGCTATGTTATCGTTCGAGTTCACGTGCAATATATAATATTGTTTATACAGGATGCTTCTTTAATCAGGCAACATGCATTATTTCAGAATCTATTAATGTTTTTGAAAAAAATTTTCTTGTACAATTCTCAGTCGAAATAAAACAAATTAATATATATAAATTAATAATAAATATATAAAAATATAAGTTTTTACTCTTTTTGAACATACATTTCTAATTTTATTTTATAAAGCAGAATATTTTTCGGAGTATTTCCAGATACAAAAGTCGTATTCTGGACTAGTAGTTTGTGAATAATATAAGTTAGGGTGAGTGGAGTGGAGTGGTACAGGCCCTGTATACTACAAGATACTTCACAAAATGCGTTGATCTATTACTCCGATCGTCAAACATGAAATTGAAATTTTGGTGTGCAAATTAATAACATATCATAGTCTATAGGTTAACACACATTACACAATTTTTAGAAAAGTATAGGCAGTATACTTACATTTTTAAGATAATATCATCGCCGTCAGATTCTATTCGTAAAATTTAGTCTGACGATGAAATAACAACAATTTAATTAATGTTATAGTGCCTAAATAAGAAAACGCCGTGACTTGTGCATGGCATTAATACATAATAGGCATATCGTATAAGCTATAAATTACCCTGCAGCCGATGAAAATTAATTTTTCTAATTAACACCTTCTGCGCAACGTTTAAGTACCATATCCTATTGTAGGTATTAACATTATAACGGTGAAATGGAAACCGATGCTTAATACTGTAAGGGCGTGCATAGCAAGTGCAAGGCAGTGTATAGACTTATCGGATTAGTAGAGAATATGGTACTCATTATTATTTGATACGACTACAGCATAAAAACATGATATATATATATATATATATATATTCATGTATATTATATTGTAATTTGGTTCATACGGATGATATTATTATATATTTAGCCAGGAGTCTAGCGATAAGAGAGTTTTTAGACGCACAAAATAATGATTAATGAAAAATATATGAGAACCAAGAACAGGGCAAAAAAAGGTTTTCAGTTAACCTACCTTAACCTAAGATAATGTGTCTAAATAATAACGCGTAATAAAACGTGTAGAATTTGAAACAATATAATAACGCACAATAATAATAGTTTAGATTTTGTATTCATATAATACATTAATAACCTATACACGCAAACACACCTTGTTGCCTTTATTTTACTGTTTGACATTGTACCCATGTGGCCATACAAAAACTATATACTAATAATAGAGCCATGCTGTTAAGATTTGGCACCCAGGGAAAAATTAAAAACATTCCCCCCCTCTATTTTATTTATGTATAGTTTAAAATATTATAAAAAAAATGTTTGGCGTCCCTTTAAACCATGTGCCCGGAGCGCATACCACCTAATCCCCCTCCCCCTCACGGCACGGCTATGACTAATAATATTATCATGTCTAAGAAACTAAAGTATGAAAAGGACCGTATAGAATTCAAATTAAGCTGGGAAGAAGAGTTCTTTTTCATGGAGATTTCTCTAAAAACACATAATCCAGACATAATAAACTTACAAAAAATAAACTCACGAAAAATACTTAAGGTTATGTAATTAATAAATAATTAAAAAATATGTTAAAGTTTAAAAAATAACTATACGTATTTAAATATTATATTAAAAACATAATATTATATAAAATTAAAAACGCTTTATGTTTTCAGTACATTCTTTTTTATAGAAACTGTAATTAAATAATTATTAGATTTCTTCTATTATATTTTTTATATTCATTAAATATTTATATATATATATAAAAATTTCATTAGTAAAAATGTTTTGCTTCTTACGATAAGACGCGAGCCGTAGTTTGGGATACGCATAATGCATTTGAAAAAAAATGATAAAACAGGGTTCGAAATGTCAAATTAGTCAGTTATACAATATATATTATATTTTACATTATAGAGTATAATAGATATAGGTGTTCTCATGTGTGTGTTTTGTGTACTTTAAACTGCGATAAAAATTAAGTTTTTGGAATTCAAGGATTTTTTTATTAAACGAACGAATTGTCTCATGTTCGATAATAATGGATTTTATTCAACCTATGAAAAATATAATATTATAATGTAATTATTTTACGATACTTAGTAAGTGTAATTTAATGTTATGACCTTATGACGATTACTGTGTAGGTATTTGTCTCTACCGATGACTATAGCTTGACAAGGCCATAACAGTCCGCCAGGACAAAAGTATTCTATTTATTTATAATTTTTAATTCTTCGGCGTAGTTTGACGATTTCGAAACAGTTTGCCTACGGTCTACGGAGTTGCTATTATATGGTTAAATCTTAAATCTAAAAACCTCACACTTTAAATAAAACACAGGACAAATTCGCACATTTATAGTACAAGTTAAAAACACACTCTTTTTCGAGGTTATTTATACAAAAACTTATATTTTATAATTGACATTTATAGCATTTTAAATATAAAATATTTAATTAGCATAATATGATAGTCTATTTTAGTAAAAAATATAGACGGGGTCGAATCTCTTTAAACGTGTAGGACTGGGTTATCAACTGGTATTGTTCGATTTTAAATTAATATGTATGGGTGAGATTGTTATTTTATATGGAAATTTATATAGTTGCATACTCGCGTTATTTCGTTCCATAGCCAATAAAATTCACTCCACGCTTCAAT
The DNA here is from genome assembly GCA_036289425.1 of Rhopalosiphum nymphaeae. Lineage (NCBI taxonomy): Eukaryota > Metazoa > Arthropoda > Insecta > Hemiptera > Aphididae > Rhopalosiphum > Rhopalosiphum nymphaeae. Next base: position 6,260,977 of record JAZAQC010000007.1, on the reverse strand, counting down.
TATCCACAGTTAATACTTTTATTTTTATTCAGAATATGTGTAGGTATTTAAATAATATATATGGTGTCAATTATATTTGAAATACGCTTAAAGTACTTTCTTTCAATAGTATTTGAATAAAAAACATATAAATACATCTTAATAATATTTAAAATACTTTACATATTGTACTTTTCTATTTATTTCAAAACTGTATGCTGTATGTGTTAATCACAAATATATTAAACATTAAAAAATTATAAATGTTTTAGTTAAATATACTTAAAAGGTATTTATTTACTTTAAAAGGTTCACAAATTTCAGATGTCACATATTCACATATATATATTAATAATATAGATATAGCTATGAACTAAACACATCAATTAAAATTTGACCTAAGTAGATATAAATTATAGCTATTCTAATTATTTGGTATAATCTTACTAGAAATTCTTAGAACCGGTATAAAATATTATTTTAGAAATAAAATTTAAAATACAAAAATATTGATAATTGAAATAGAATGAAAAATGAAAAAAAAATATTTTGTATTCTGGAATAAAGATACAAACAAAAAGTATTTTCTAAATTATTTTAAAATAATTTGAAATATCAAAATTTATTTGAATACTGAACAATATCTACTTCATATAGATTATATATTATATTTAACCAAATCTATATTCGATTATGTTTTATTTTCCTATATTTACAAAAACAATAACCTGTGCAAAACAAAATATATTTTAAATCTATACGTTTGATATTAGAAATAAGTTAACATAACTATAAAATTAAATAATTAATTTTATTATAGTAACTACATTTCATAAAAAAAATTACCACGTCAAATATAAAGTTTTTTTTTAGTAATTTGTTAGGTAACAAAAAAGCGTAACTTAATTTTAATTTTTTAACTTGTTAATATTCGTCCTTTCTATAGAAGGATAAGATAGTACTAATATACTTGAATTAGGGGACTTTATTATTTTATTACCAGCAGTATGACTATAATAAATACCAATAACTAACAGGCTACAATAAGTGTAAGATTTGCACAGATCTCGTATAAAGTATAATGATTATCATCTAGTGTTATTATTGATTAACGTCAATCATAACAAGGTACACTCTTGTTAAAAGTTTTATTATTACTAGAAAAAATTTTCGAGTGTGACAATAAAAACAAATAGGAAACAAAAATATTGTGGTACGTTCTTTTGTTCATCCAAAAAATTGTTTAAAATAACTACCTACGTATACACGATGAATTTTAATCTCTATTAAATCCTTTGTCCTTATGTCAAGTTTCATCATTTAAATTAGATTTTATTCTTTTTGCGAATTTTTAAATCTTTGTATAATTTTGTAACAGATGCACATCTTATTATACATAATTTGGATTACCTACAAAATTAATTTAAATTTAGACACGCGTCCTAGTGCTCATATAAATGCAGCGATTAACTATGAATATATTATAAATAAATAACTACGATTGTGGTTTCTTATCATAATGCATTAAAATTTAGTGTTTAAGTTTTTATTTTATGTTAAGAAGATAATGAAAAAAAGAAAAACCTTATAAATACAATCTCAATAAATTTAGCATAGAATACAATATGCAAGCATATTTATAAATCGTATTTTAAAAAATGTAAAAATTAATCAAGAGTTAAATGTATGATAATATTAATCTATTAAGTATAACGTGCGTTCAAAACGTTATAAATCTAAAAGATAAATATTAAAAAAACAGTTTTTAAAATACGAGTATAAAGTTTAAATTGTCGGAAATTATTAGAAATATTTTTTAAAAGAAACAAACAAATTAAAAACGACATAAAAGGCAACAAAAAATCTAATTAATCAAAAATTGGTAAAATAAAAGTTTCAAAACTGAATTCATTATGATCTAAATCAAACTTTCTATTAAAGGAGCAATTTTTTTACTGCAGTAAGCTGAAAATAATGTATTTTTCTACAAGGTCACAGTCTTAATAAGTATTATTTAAATATAATAGAATTATGGAAATGCGATCAGGATATCGTTGGCGCACAGATAAGTACGCAGCGCGCTCGGTTAGATTTTTAGATTTTGACCTGTCGGTTACCAACATAGATTAATTTATAATAGTATAAATAGTATAACACAAATATAACGATTATCGATCTCATACCTAATATATAAGTCTGGCACAGTGTTTAGTACAATGATAAAATATCATTAATAATTATTATTATGTATAATATTATTTTATCATTTTGTAAAGGTCAACCTAGGTCGAGTGTTGAAATCCAGTCGATTTCCTGTTACTAGTTACGCAGTTCCAACAGTCGTCATTCAACATCCCCACCGAACATTCTATCCGTTCTTCCTTTTAAACTTTATCGGGTTAGTTCAACATTATTAAAGTTCAAATCGACAACGCCTGTTTACTTTTCAGTTACGTTCGTAGTTCACGTGCTTCTATTCGATCCGTCCGATCGTCATCGTTGCATTTTGATTTTTCCATCAAAAATACATAACAGCCAACCAAGTTACTTGCTGCTCATCAAATCACAACAAATCGTCACATTTTCGTTTATATTTCGTCTGTTATTGCACCTTACACGTATTTGAATAAATCATGACCTCAGTCGATCAAGTCCGCTATGATATGAACCAAATTTTTGAGTTGTGGTCATCCGACATTCAACGTATTACAAAGTGAGATACAATTTTTTATACGGGTCGTATTATGGTTATTTGGTGATTACTAGTTTAATCATCAAATCCATTAGGGAAACACATCAATCAATGTCTATAATAATATAATAACATTTAGTGGCAGATCCTGTCAATGGTCTATAGATAATTGTTGAAATTGCCAATTTTTTTTACTTATATATAGATATGATTTTAAATACCAAATAAATACCTATATACTAGTAAAAAAGTTGAAACTTTATTCATATATTTTACTCGCATATTAATTCAATATAATTTATAGTTAATCTACTGAAAATATAAATAATGTACCCCCATTAAAAAAAATTCTGAATCCACCGCTGATAACATTATTTGATTGTTGCAGATGCAGGATTTTGTTAAACAGCGTCATTTCAACATGGTCAACCAATGTGATAGAAATGTTGAAAACAATCGTCGATTTCCGTAAGTAATTTATGTCTATATATAATATTATTTTTTATGTGTAATACAATATCCAAATTAATATAATCATAGTTAGTTGTTTTTATCAATGAAACGCCACTAATTTATTCATTCAATTTCAGTTGCTAAGGACAATGTTACCTTGTTCGTATCCCGACAGATGTTTTCCGATTTATGTATGAAAGTCTTACCATGGTTGCCTAACGAACAGTCTAAATTGTTGGCTCATTTTATGAGAGATAAAGTAAGAAGAAGACTGCTATTATACCATTGATATGAGTTACAATAAAATTGTTTATCCTTTGATTTTTCGTTAGATGCAACCGAGAGAGGTTGATTTTGAATACCACATATCCATTATCTGTCACCATTTATCGTACATTTACGAGAAAGAGGGAAATTGGAAGGAAGCAGCATATTTGCTCGCAAGCATCCCAGTGGAATCGTATTACAGGTGTCTATATTTTTTATTTTATTGAACTATCTTAGTATGTATATCTATTATTATGACACATATTTACAATCTTAAAATGTTTTAAAAGATTTTCTATTGATTATGAATTGGATTTATACATTAAAATTGCACGCCTGTTCATGGAAGGTGGTGATCCGTTGCTAGCAGAGCCTTTCGTAAAAAAAGCTTCATTGACGCAGGTATGTCTTATATTCGATAAAAGTATAACTAAAGATTAATATTCAATATTTGGAATCTATTTTGCAATATGACGTTACATCTCTTAATTAAAACTTATTATTTTTTTTTAAATAAAAATTATATTTTCATACTATAAATGATTGAATTATGTTTTAAAGATAATAGTTAAAACTATAAATTAAGATCATGATAACGTTTTATTTATATTATTATTTTATGATATGTGATGTAGATAGGTTATATATTTAGTATTTTACTTAATAATGTTCTATTAACATATCTTATATCTACAGAACATGTTTCATTACTGGAACACAAATAAGGAGATGACCAAAATAAATAATAATATATTAAATAATTTTTTTCAGAATTTAACATTAAACAAAGGCCTTCATTTAAGTTTTAAAATTTGTTTTGCACGAATGATGGATTTTCGTTTTAAATTTATTGAGGCTGCACAGCAATATCATGAACTATCGCATTGTTTATTACTTAAAGAGAATGAACGTTTGACATCATTGAAAAATACGATTATCTGTACAATTTTATCAGTAACAGGTGAAGTATAAATAAATAATTTTGATAGAATCTATAATCTATTTAATCTATTACGAATGTTATAAAAATAATATGTACCTACATATTATGATTTTATGAAATAACTCAAAATATATTAATAAGTTATTTAATTTATTCTGCCTTTTTTTTATTGGAACAATCTTGGCAATTTTTTAGGTTAGTGATAATTATTATTTATTTTTTAAAATAAAATTATATAAATAATTTTTTTGTAAAAAGTAGTTTAATTATTTAAATAGGTATATAAAACGCTTACGTACATAATTAAATAAGTTGCAGTATTATTATAAGTTTTGTAGCAATTGTATAAGAAAAATAATATAAATTAAAAATAAAATGTAACATTTTATTACATTAAATACAAAAAGGATATTAATAACAAAAATAACTAGGAAATAGTATTGACAATTGACAGAAAGCAGTGTATAGGTTTATTAAGTTTATGATTGGTTGATCGGAAAGGAATAGAAAAAGTTTTAATTGGACAGGTTAACCAAGGTGAAATATTAAAGCGAAATTTGGATAATAATAATAGAAAATCAATTTCATTGAAAAACAGTATTAACCGAAAGGCGGAAGTTTGCTAAACTAACAAATTGAGTATATGAAGACTGCCTTCATATAGCTACTTAATTTGTCGAGTATGATCCGTTGTCATACTCATGAGGTGAATGCTCAATTCTAATACCTATGTTTTAGTTTCTAGAGTAGTAGATTCATTGAATGCCTGTGGGTAAAATATATGTGGCTTATTCTTAGATAATTTATTACTAATTCATTCTTCTGTTGTGCCTAATAACGGTTTGAACCAAATTTTTATAATATTTTTCATACCTCTTAATTTATTTTATTAGATGTTACTATCCGTTTATTTTTAAATCTATCATAAATGTATTTATTTATGCCTTTAATTTATTTCATAATTCATTTACATTTATCAATGTTTATAACTGTATCTTTAACAAGCCCACCCACTCTTTCATTTTGATGAAACTTCTAGAAATTAAGGGTCGACTAGTAATATTATTTTATTTGTACATACATGTTAAATGTTAATATATAGGTTTCGTTGTATATTAAATAATAATTTCTATATAAATAATAATTATTATTAATATTTAGATGAATTTTTTTTAGTTATTGGTTACTCGTTTTTAATATATTTTTTAATTTAATTAAATATTTCACATTATTTTTATAAAAAAACAGTAATATTTAACAATGATTGTATAATATCATTTTACATTTTATGTACGTTTTATAGCATATCAATACTGGTTACTGTACTCAATTTTTTTAATCTATAAACTCTGTGTAGGTGACATTCGAATGCAATTGTTGAAATCGTTGTTCAAAGATGAAAGAAGTAAAATGTTCATAAAATTATCAATCCTTGAAAAATTGAGTTTGGTTCATCTTATTAAACCATGCGAAATTGATCACATAGATACATTGTTGTTGCCTCATCAGAAGATGAAAATAAGTTACGGTAATTTTTTACAATAACATAAGTACATTAAAAACGTATAATTGTATATATTTGAACGTTTTGTAGGTACAACCATATTGACTGAAGCTATAGCAGAGCACAATATTCAAGCAATCAAAAAAATTTATAAAAATATAAGAATTGAGTCACTTGGTCATTTATTGAAAATGGAACCAGAAATAGCCAAGTTGATACTAAAAAGAATGATATCTGGAAAACGCATAGAAGCTTTAATTGATCATACACACGGTTTTGTAAGATTTAATAGTAAGTTACATCTTTATATTATTTGATGTTCTATAATTTGTTAAAACAATTTTTTTCTCTTATAGGTATATCTCTAATGCCCAACGAATTGGAATCTCTTCACACGAAATTTGAACCTGTTAACATTCATTTAAATCGTATGAGTGAACTTATTCCGGCAAACGAATCAGAACAGAATGTTAAGAATGGTCATACAGATAAATAATTGCAGGGCTTGAATTTAAAAATTATTTTTCTTTTCGATTTTAGTTTAAGTTTTACTTTTTAAAATATCACCTTAACATGTTTATGATTCCAATATTGTTATATTATTTTCAATTTTTTAAAATTTGGTTTGATATTATAATATAATAACATATTTTTGAAGACATTTAAACAATTTTAATTTTGATTTAAAATTATTTTATACATAACATTAAACATATTATAGGAAAGTATAATTTTTCTAATATTATTTACAAATTGTAAGATATTTTTATACATATTAATTATTATACAGAATGTTCAGTGTAGCACATTTGTTATATATAATCCCAACTTCCAATGTAAAGATGTCAGAACTTAGTGATATACTATACGTATAACTGTTACTCGCTTTGCAGTATAATACATTTTTATATACAGAATACAATGTCGAGAATAATAATGGCAAAAATATTTTTCCAAGCATTTTAATCGTATGTAAAAATAAAATTTCTGGGCTCAAAACAATTTCGAACGAGCGGATTATTTTTCGCTCCAATAAACAGTATAGCAATATTATAAGAAAATTAATTATGAACTACGAAGTATCTATTTCTTTAGTTATAACCAGGGCTAGGATTTATATGCAATAGCATGTTTTTTTTGCTACTTTTGATTATTGATTTCGTCAGTAATGCCCATGAATCACCTCATGATAAGATAAATGGTAGTGTTTTTATTTTGTATGTTTTTGAATATTTTGAATAAAATGCATTTTATTGCATTTATTGAATAAAATGAATGTTATTGCATATTTCGATTATAAGAATGCGAATAATGCATGTTTTATAGAATATTTCGTATTTAATTCTAGCCTTGCTGATTAAAGTATAAAACTTGGTTTTTTTGTCAAACATAAATTTTATTTTTATAAATACAATCCTATGGTATAGATAAGCGATAAAAGATTAAATAATTTGACGGAGAAAAGTATGTTGGTCAATATAAATACTACGATCCAATCGCCGATCATTGATATTCGAAAATTTAAAACAATATCTGGTCGTAGCATACGTATTTCCACTATTAAATGTGAATTATAAATGTTATTTCTAAATTATTTTATTTTATATTATTTCTCAATTATATTAAAACAAACAGCTAATCACTGATGTATTTTAATAATTAAATATTTCTTTTGTAACTATATTTTTGTGTTTATCTTATAAAAATGTAAATGCATATTTTTGTATAAAAATCCTAGCCCTGGTTATTACTACAGTGAAACCTGTATATAACGGACAGTCATGGGACCAAAATAATTGCCCGTTATAGACAGGTTTCAATGTTTTAAAAATAAAATTAATCTACAAATATTATATATAAAATTTTTAAGTACATTTTATTAATATTGTTTTATATTTTATAATATGTAATAGGTATAATCTTTATTAATATTATATATTATAACATACATTATAAATGTAATTTTAATTATTATTTTTATATCACATACAATGACACATTATACATTTGTCAGCAAGTTTACGAATAGAACAAACTCCGCTAGAGTCTTTAAAACGAATAATGTCCACCTTTTGTTTTAAATGTAAAGCTCTACGCGTAACGGGAGGTGGCATTGCTAAGAAAAATATGTATAGTAAGTACAACTTTAACTGCGAACCGATAGAAACTGAATAAAAACGTTAGATACTTATGGTTATCATTTATACGTATTGCAGTTTAAATCTGGATATATTTCTGTTAAGTATTAATATAATATGTATTTCAACTTCATAAATTCAATAGGTACTCACAATTAACGTTATCGTAATCGACGATAATGTAATTGGTCGTAATCTGTGTTTTCACTGTATTGCCTAATTGCGTTCCTTATCGACGCTGTTTCGTAGTATTTTTGTCCGTTACGAAATCGTCGGGTAAATATTAGTGTCCGTGTCCGTAATAGAAGGAGTCTTTTATAGACAATTTTGAACATTATTAACAAACATTTTCTGTTTTTCATTAATTTGATATTTTAAAATTTTTTTAAAAATATTTAAAATCAATTTTAAAATTGATTTTAGTATTGTTATTTGCATTGCAGTTGGCGTTCAATTAAGTACATTTGTCATTTATTTATGTATTATATCTATACTTATAATTAGTTATATATTTATATCAGTAACGTGTAATGGTATTTAAAGCTCATATGGTGTTATATTGGATATCTAAATAAAAAAATTAATTATTTTTTTTTAGTTTATTTATATTCTATAATACAGATAATGAAGTAAACTACATCTTAAAAAGTTAAAAAAAATACCTATATTACAACACAATATATTTCCAATTAATATTATTAACTAAATAAATTTATTTTTTTCCCTTTTAAGTGGCGTTTACTTTACTTGTCCTTATCGCAGCCATTGATGTGTGTGTGTATAATTTTTTATTATCTAATGTTTTATTTTGAGTTTATATCTATCTTTTTGTATGTTATTTAATGTTGTAAAACATATATATATTAAGTTTTAACAAAATCCGTTCACAATATTAAAGATATAAATAATTATTAATATAAATATTTTTAGTTATTTTTATTAATCTTGCTATAACTATTGTTGCTTGCTTTGACCCGTCTCTGATTTTATTCACTTATAATCAATACTTTGTCAGTTTTTTTGTGACTTTACCAATCAATTTTCATTATATCATTTTTTATTATATTTGGTACTATTAACACGTTTTTTCAGCCTCATGTTACATATTATGTATTACATCGGGAACTCATTAGATTAACTCATGACTAGAGTTAGGATGTTGATGACCTAAAAAACACACAAAAATTCCCTAAAAAAATGCAAAAAAGCCCTAAAAAAGTGCAAAAATGCCCTAAAAACTTCAAAAAATGACCTTAAAAATTATCTAAAATACTAATTAAGTAAGTGAAAAAACTTATTTATAAATAATAATTTTTATTAGAGATATGAGTATAAATAAATTTCAATATTAAAAATAAATTAAAAAGTAAAATATAAATAAAAAAAAAAATTATATTAAAAATATTTTTATTCTTAGTGTTGGGATGTTGATGTTATAATAATATTCATATTGCATTGTTGCACTGTACAATTAATATGTGTCTGATGTTATCAAACAAAAGATGACGACGTCGATCAGTTAATAAATTTTGTATGATGAAAAACTTCTCTCAACATCAACGGACGTTATGGGTGCATACTTGAAGTAGGTCATGTCATCAGAAGTTAAATCTTCTGGAATACCTTCTCCTCTTGCGCCTTTGCCATCTAGCATTTCAGAGATGTTAGTTACAATTTTAAATCCATTATTATTCTTCAAAATGACATTCTCCATTTTGGTTGCTATTGTTTGTCCGATTTTATTTGGAGCTTTTTGGATTAAAGACTCAATTTTTTTTTATGCATTTAATTGACTCTGATAATAACATCCCAGACGTCTCTAACTGAGTTATTTTCTATAATTTGTGAAAAATGCCCCACATTGTATAAAAAGTACAAAAAATGCCCTAAAAGATGAAAAAATGACTTGAAAATGTTGAAAAATGACGTTAAAAAACAAAAAAAAATGCAAAATAAAATTAGAATATTCTGCATCAAGGGAGCATGAAACAAATTTTTAGCTAGGATAGCATTGTACAGAATAAAAGGAAAAAAAATGCAAAAGTCATCAACATCCTAACTCTACTCATGACATACATAATTGCAATTGTGGATTAGTTGATTTAATATTTTGTCAACAGATATAGTTATTATTAGAATTTTTATAGATTATCATAAAAAATAAAAATTTTACCTTTACAGTGAATGTTAATTTTTATTTAATTTAACTATTTTAAAGATTTCAAAGTACCTTGAAAGTATAGAAAGTTGTTGTTTATAATAAATAGCTCAATAAATTAATAATTGCGCATTGAAAAAACAATTATATATTGGAACTTAATAAAAATAACATATTATTTATTATGCTAAATTAATAACTTATTGTGGACATCGTAGGCTTTTTTCATCCATGTGTGTATTATTGGCTTTTTCTTCTTGTTATTTATAGGCACTTCTACATCAACTAATACACTCTGTAAATAATATAATAATATAAATAAAAAAGATAGACAAATTAGAAACTTAACAATCAGAACTAAAATTAAAAATAAATAACGCGTGTGCAATATTATGCTCCAGCATTTCGAAAAAATGTTGGGTTCATCAATTTTTCGAATAAAATACGGTCGGATTTATTATTTTCAACTAAAATATTTTCTAGGTATTAATATATTTTCGTATATTATAATATTTTTTGTACATTATGTAATATTTATACATGTCCATTTTATTGAGGATATTTTATAACAATAGTAAATTTAAATAAAAATAAAAATAATATACAACCAGTATAATAATAATAAAAAAAAACCATTAACAATATAAGATCAAAAGAAAAAACTTTGAAATAGAATACGATACGATATATTCGTGTACTTTTCGCATAAAATACGTTTCTATTAAAATATTTTTCAGATAATTTTCGTGAATTTATTTTTGATCATTAAATCTCCCCCCATGCCTTCTCGTTACTTCTATTTCACACACTATAATGATCATTTACCTCCCCATACCACGCGCAGTAGCACTTTGAGAATTGTCTATATTGAACTCCTTAAAAACGTACGGTAAATCAATAATATAAACTCTACATGTCTACCGCGCAGAAGCACTTTGAGAATTACCTATATTGAACTCCTTAAAAACGTACGGCGAATCAATAATATAAACTCTACAGGTCCGCCGCTTAGAGTCCGATTTCGTGTTGAACTGTTGAATATTTGAACGAGACGTTATCGCTCGTTACAAATAGTGTTATAACTTATAGTTATCGGTTGAAGGTGAGTTATCTATAGTAAGAAACCGATTTGCTCGTCAGAAAACGTTGTTGTATTGTAGCTATTGCCTATTAGTGTATTACCAATATTATATTCACGTTCATCAGTCGGCGGCGACGGTGGCGGCGGCGGAGATGACCTCGATTGCCAGCAATACGCATTAGCATGCGCTGTTTGCGCTATCTAAACATGGCGGCAACTGCCGGGAACCCACCCCCGCCATGCCCACAGTTTTCAACGTTGTAGTTAAAAAACTATGCCACCGCAATCACTGTAAACGTCATAGAACCTAAAAAGTTTGCACGCTTCGAACGCCGTGCGCGGTATCTACTGATATCCTATAATATTCAAGTCGACTGTCACGGGATTCGACGACAACGTTCAATAATAATAATCAGATGTAATATAATGTATATTATTTAAAATTAACATAAATAATTTGTTATGTTTTCGTAAAATATTTATAAAACTAGACGACAAATGCATTATGGAACCATTATACATTTTGAACAGAGCTCATCATTCCAATGTATTGATTTTATAATAATGTGATGTCGATATGACGACGTCTGTTATTTTTCTGTCCGTCATCACATTATTCGACATCGATTTTAAACTTTGGAGGTAGTCTCTGGGAAAACAGATCCCGAATTGGATCTAGTTGGTATTAAGCCTATTAAGACCTAACGATCAAAAGTAAAAATTCTCACTACTTGTCTTAATAATTAAGTAAAAACGAGCATTTTTACGTTAAACCAATTTACGAGAAAATTGATTTATTTGTTTTGTATAATTCAAAAACGATAACCGTTGAAACTTGAAAATGTCACCAAGTATTTACTAATTATATTTTATTCGTAGTATAACTTTCAAAGTTAGGTAATATTTACAATTTTAAATTTAGACATAAAATTTTTTTTATAAAAAACGAAAAATAATTTATTGCTAGGTCAAAATTCTTGAAAATTTAATATGATCCCACATAAATTGTTTTTATATTTGAATAAAAACTATAAAGTACATAAGCCTATTCTTTCCATACATTTGAATTTTAAATGTTAAATTTTTATGAAATCCATCAAAATAACAAAAATGTACCAATAAAAAGTATTTTTTAGTAAAATATTCAATTTTTAAAGCTCAAGTTTAAAAAATTAATACAATGTTATTCTTAAATCCTTTACACTGAAATTAAAAATTATACAAACATAATTATTTTTTTATAGGTGTTTGTAGTTCAGATTTGGACGAAATTATTTTTTTTAACTATGAATAACAATAGGTATTAATTATTTTGTTATAATGTATAAACTTTATTCACATAAATTTAAAACTTTTATGTATATTATGAATTTAAATTACGCAATGCAATTTTCTAAACACGTAGATTAATTTTAAAATAGGTACTATTTATTTATACTTCAAAACTATTCATAATGTTTTACGGTGTTTACAATGTGGTGCTCTTAATTTGAAAATTAATAAAAATAATATAATGCGATATAACTATATTAACGTGTGTTTTTGAAAAAAATTTGAAATCGAGTAATTTACGAAAATTCAAAAGAAATTTAAAAAAATAAAATAAAAATTGTACTTACATAATATCATATTACTATAAATAAATGTACCTAATAAATGTATTTTTGATAAAAAAAAATATGTTCTTGGATAATAGAATAATAACTATATAATATTACTGTATGCTTAACATTAGTGAAAATATGAGTTGTAAGCAATCTAATTAAATTTTATTACGTAATAACTACGTGGTAATTATTTAATTATATTTCTTAGGTATAACGGTAAATAATAGGTTTTAATTAGAAAAATTGAAGGGTTGGCGCCGGACGTTACTAGGTCCAAAACGTCTACGATGCGTCGTAACTCGCTGAACGTTAAAGGCTAATGTAAATGAATTAACCCGGTGATAATACTTACCAATTCCGATTCGGATCATTGAGCTACACGATAACATATAGTTCAATGATTCGGATATAGCAGTATTTACGCGATGCGCTACTTGGTTATTAATCAGTACAAATTCCGTTAGCGATTAACCGAGAACTTTTCGTGTTGACACGGGAAAACGCGAGTTGGGTCCCGAGATATTTGATCCCTTAATAAAAACACGAGTTTTTTCCCAGGATAGATCGAGTATTCGATAGAAGTATACCATTTACCCGCCGTTCTTTTTAATTGCGGCTCGACCGCCCTACACCAACCCGTTGGGTGTACACGAGCTTGCACCAAGATCAATTCGGGTAGTGAGGACCTTGCTGTACGCAAGTCGTCGTACGGTATTAGTACCGATCTTTCCTGGTTTGTTATAACCCCGCCGAGGCGAATGAAAACTTTATAGCCCCGACACTAAGATTTGTTATCTCCCCGCCATCCATAATAATAATAAATACACCGATTTAATTAATGTAGTCAAGTTAATCGTAGATACAATTTCATGGACTAACTCAGGAGCCACATTTTTAAATTTATGATTAGATTCATAAATATCAATAAATAAACTCATTATTCTGTATTTATACGATGGCAAGGAGATGATATACCAGATACCAGTACCGTTTTAACATTTCCAATTGATCTGCTCAGAGGCGTATTTAGGTACAGGCCCTATAGCGGCAAATTTTACTAATTTTTTGAGTAGAAAAATTTTTCTTATACAAATAATATGTTAAATAATATATAAAGTTACAAGTTAAACCGTAAATGGCGTAAATATTCACGTCCGTTCGCTTAAAATTAAACAGTTGCCTACGTGTACATACGTCCTACTACCTATATTATACACATACGCAACACTATACGAACCAGTACGCGCTACGCATATGGATAACAAAACATACGCGCATTCAATGCGGATTCGATTTCTCATACTGTGAATTAAAATACAGTAATATAGACAAACAGACATGTATCTTTCTCTTTTATATAATATTACAATATAAACAAGTCGCATACTCAAATAATATGTTTTATAAATGATTTTAAGAAGGATGGGGCGAAGGCGGCGAATTGGAAATGGTCTATAGGCGGAAAACCCTTAAATACGCCACTGGATCCGCTGCAGTCTTACACGGGTCGCTACCTAATAACTGTGTGGATTTCTCCTGGTGTATTGTCGGTTGAAGCCCGCTAACTTCCCTACCTACAAGCGTGGATGTCGTGAACGACTACTGCTCTCCCGAACCTTCCGTTAACCTTCCGTTAATCCTGAGACCAACGATTGCGCGGAATTGAAGCGTATACGTTCTCGTAAACGCAAGTTCTACGCGATGTTTACGGAACGAACTTGTTTACGTTCGCGTAAATGATAATCAGCTGTTCACTACATCGCCCGGCGTGTTCCAAATATATCGTAATTAGGTCAACGCTCTCGGCGGCGATACCGGTTTGAAAGTTTTCACCTGCACGCTGCGCTGTTATCGGCGGTATTGCCACGGGATGAAAGGCAAGTGCTTGGCGGGGCGGTGTTACGTTATGTAACTACGCCGTTTCACGGTTATTCTCGGTTGCGCCGCGCAACTTGCACGGAATTCTCCCTACGTACCAAGACGTAAGGATGTAAGAAGACGTCGCACCCGCACGTGTTATCTACGTCTTATACACGTACAACATGGTACATTTTCGTTAACCAATTTCAATAGAGTGCTTTTAGCTTTGATATTAGAGTAAATTTACCTGTTATCAAATTTTTTGGTAAGAACATTAGGTCTGAGTTGTCTTGTTGGTTTTTAACGATATTTTAATTTTTAAGTGAGTTATGAGTATGAAAAATATAAATATTTGAATATGTTCATAATTCACTTAAAAATTAAAATATAATGATACGTTGTCGGCTTGTTGCCGTTATCGATAAGACGATTTGCGCAAAAGAACGAGACGGTCGGTGACCGGTATTTGTCCGGACCGACTTGTCTTGCCGTTCTGCCCCGTGCCTTTGCGCCGTGAGCGGAGACTCGACGATGTCACGTCGTCGTTGCCCGTGGTGGCCGTTGGTAAGTCGCAGACCGGTCGCTGCGGCACCTGTATTTTGTACCGCCGACCGTTGCATACCGTGTGTCCGTGTCAATGCATAATGTTTTTTACAATGCATTAATTTTAAGTGAATTGTGACTGCTGTCTGTTATAAGTATCTTTAATATTAATATTTTACAATTTACGTATTCATAATTATCTTACAAAGAAAAATATCGTAAAAACCTAAGGAAAGAACGCAATTAATGTTCTTACCTTTAAGTTTGATAATAGGTTTGACTTTTAATTCATTTTAAAAAATTTAATATTTAAATTATCAACACAAGTGTTGAAAGTAAATTTTGGTATGCTATGCGAAAGTAAGATTACATGTGGGTCGACGTCTTCTTAAGAGGATGCTACATCGACATGTGTTGTCTTCGTCATACAATAAAGCTAAATCTTTTTTTCTCGGGAAAAAACCAAAAAGGCTACAACCATAATAAAGAAACGAAATTTTCCATAAAAAGCAGAACTTTGGCTGTGAAATATCGTTTTAATTTTTTAATATCGGAACTAAAACAAAAAAAGTTAAGTTCAAAAATAATGGATTTTGAAACAATAAGAACTTTTTTCGTATTAATGATACCAAAAAAATAGAAAACGATATTTCACAATTTTTTCCTTTTTATGTGGTGAAAATTTGGTTTTTTAATTTTGATTGTAGTCTTATTGGTTTTTCCCCGCGTAAAACTGTTTTTACTAGGTTTAATATAATATGTAAAACAGAAACAACACGTGCAAGTGTAGCGTACTCTTAAGAGGATTTTTGATGCATTTAGAATAAAATCATATATTATTACAGTAATTGTAGAAAAAAATATTTTTGAGGAAAGTACCTATATTTAAATTGTTTTAAGACGATATTTAGACCAAATATGTTCATCAAACCATCAAATATAATAATTATTCTCTAAAATGTTTGTAATTAGTAATTTTACCGTAAGACTACTCAAAAACCTAAAATAAATTATTTTTGAATTACGTTTTTTCTATACTCTCATGTTAGGTGTGGACTAGAGAGAGAAAGAGAAACAGTGAGAGAGAGTGAGAGTGAAGAAAACATGTAGTGCGTTGAGATCCTCTCGAAGAAGCAGAGCAGTCGAGTCGTGATAAAGTGGGGACAAGAGATATTTAGGACTCCCATTTAGTCTCTATTGCAGTGGCAATAGTTTTTTGAATAATTCCATCTTAAGCGTAGTCGCGTAGACAAACCTAAACTTTAGTGGCCGAGGGAGTACATCAAATTGTTAAAACAGGTGTCTTTTATATAATATAAAAAATAAGTAACAATATTATAAGTGATCAATTTTATCCTAAAGTGCTAAAATCATAAACGATGTACTTAACATAATTTAAGATACTGAACAGAAACATTTTTTTACAATGGTTTTATTTTTGTGTCTGTATGTATATTTACACGATAAGTAGTTGATAAAGTGCTTCAGTTTTCAATGATAGAAAAATTAACAGTATTTTTTTAAATTTTCGGGGAAAACAAACAAAAAATGAGATTTTTACATAAATATTTTTTTGTTGTAATTTAAAAACCAATATTTGTTGATACTTGAAATTTTCATAAAATATTTATATCATCATATTTATAAATGGTATATTTTGTTTCTTTTTAAACTATATACAGGCATAAGCATTTTTTTTTATTAATGAGTAAAAATACGTTTAATAGATGGTTCATTATACATTTTGTAATCTATACGAAAAAAAATATGTATCAAAAAGTCAAATTAATTTTTATGAGTGTGAATATTTTTTTATTTGATTAAACTTTTATAACACAATATAATATACATATTATTTTTAAGTTACACTTTGGTACATACTATCCGTAATCAAAGCGAAAGTATAGAATCTTTTACAATTATTTATTATATTTAAATCACATGTTTTCGTATTATATGTAATATGTATACTAATAAGTAATACCTAATCATGCAGACAATAATAATAACATAAAAGCCAAAAAATAATTTTTTTGGCTTAAGCCATTAGCTAGTGAAATGTATTAATATATAACTTTATAATTATTAATTTGTTTTCAGTTGAATAAATTCATTGTTATTAGAAACATGCTTTTATTTTTTATAATTATTTTAGATTTAAATTAAATAAATTGGACTACAAATAAAAATATATATTTATTTTTAAATCATGTATATCGAAAATAAGGATACTGGCTATAGCTATATAATTATTGCTAATACAAATAAATAGTAGTAATAATAATAATATATATTTTCAAAAAAATATATAAAATACAAAACTACATATTTAGTTAATTTATAATAAAGTCACATAATAATTGTATCGAAAACAAATTATAAGTCTTGCAAAATAAAAAAACGTTAATAATATTTTCTCCTTAATAATATATTTCTATATTATTATTATTTCAAACTAAAGTTTGTGTTCTTTTATAACTTTCGTTATACAACCTACGTTTTTAATATTATAATGTCAATTTGGAAATTTGGAATAATATGTTATCTACATAAAAATTATTTTTGTAACGTGGATGAAAAAATCGTTGGTATACGTATTTGTACTTTGAACTATAGTTTCAGAATTTGAAACACAAAATCCATATATATATATGAAGGACGAATTACATCATCATAAATATTAGAAAATTTGGTAATGTTACAAAGCGTTTGTATAAAATAATGGAAAAAGTCGTAGCTTTATAATAATAATATTTTTATGATACAATAATATTAAAATTGTCAATAATATATAATTGACGCATATTCAATATACATTATACACCGCAACACAGGTATACCATATTAATTAAAAGGCAAATGGTTAGGTTTGAAGTTTGAATACACGTTTATATTTATTTTACTTTATTTTTTTATCTTAATATATGTGGTTAAAATTATCTTCCAGTATCAATAACCTCTGAAAATAAAATAAAATCGTTTTCATTAATGCGTAATAATATTTTACTTAAATTTAAACATGCATTTATTTTTCTCAATGACATAATGTCATAAGAACCTAACCAGAAATTGAAACTGTTGCTGCTGTATTAATTGTTGTAGACAATATTGTATATTTTTATGCATCACTCGTTTCAATAAGGAGTTATCGATTGAACTACGCAAATCTGATTCGTTCGTCTGAAAACATCATTGTATCCACCTACGTAATATTCACGTTCGACAGTCGGCCGTGGATGACCTCGATTTGTTAGCAATGAATTTACATAAGTGGTTTGCGTTTATATAGTGGTGGCAGCTATCGGGTCCACCTCCATCTTTGCGGTTTTGAACGTTAATATAATAATATGTTAAATTGTAATCGCAGTAAACCGTCACCGAACCTAAAAAGTTTGCACGCATATAACACCACGTGGTATGCCGGTATAGCCGGATTTTAAGGGCAAATTTCGAAGGATTCAAGTATAAAAAATTCTCAGTATTATTCAAAACACAAAGGAAAAATGGAAAAATATTGAATTAAAGAAAGACGAAATTTTAACCCCAAAACCAGTATTAGACAAAATAAATTTTGTTTTTTTTTGTGTAACTGAATTATAAACAATCCTATAGATACTTTAAAAATACACATACATGCACATCATTGATGAGTTAAATCAATACAATTATTTATTATAGTTTCACTCATATTAGGATAAAAAACAGATAATGTTTTTTGTTGTATTTAAGTGTTACAATAAGTTAATTCGCTGTAGATAATATTAAAACTGATAGAACATTATAGTTTATATTATACTATTTAATGAGTATCTTGTACTATTATATTTAATTAAAGATCAAACGCTATGCATACAACTGTGGAATAAAAATGATGAGTTCCTATTTTGCCGCTGTTTCGACGTATGTGTAGTTTCATTAGATACCATTATGTTAGATTACTAGAGTTAGGATGTTGATGACCTAAAAAACACACAAAAATTCCCTAAAAAAATGCAAAAAAGCCCTAAAAAAGTGCAAAAATGCCCTAAAAACTTCAAAAAATGACCTTAAAAATTATCTAAAATACTAATTAAGTAAGTGAAAAAACTTATTTATAAATAATAATTTTTATTAGAGATATGAGTATAAATAAATTTCAATATTAAAAATAAATTAAAAAGTAAAATATAAATAAAAAAAAAAATTATATTAAAAATATTTTTATTCTTAGTGTTGGGATGTTGATGTTATAATAATATTCATATTGCATTGTTGCACTGTACAATTAAAATGTGTCTGATGTTATCAAACAAAAGATGACGACGTCGATCAGTTAATAAATTTTGTATGATGAAAAACTTCTCTTAACATCAACGGACGTTATGGGTGCATACTTGAAGTAGGTCATGTCATCAGAAGTTAAATCTTCTGGAATATCTTCTCCTCTTGCGTCTTTGCCATCTAGCATTTCAGAGATGTTAGTTACAATTTTAAATCCATTATTCTTCAAAATGACATTCACTACGTTTATATAAAATATTCTTTTTATTTTCACTGACCATTTAATTAATAGAAATACAATCAAATTATTATAGATATTTATTTATATTAAATATATTTCATCATTAGTGTTGATATTATATATCAGGTATATGTAGGTACCTATATATAGATATTACTCTGCAATGGCCAGTCAGGTATTTTGCTCATTTTTATTATAGTTAATTGTGTAGGTATAAAATTAAATATTTGGTTTATTCATTCGCGTGCATGATTTTTTGGATGATCGGTACATATGTGTACCAAGTACTTACCTATTCATAAGCCTATTATATTATATAATATACACTCCTATATCTTAACCATGGTCTCATGCATTCAGAATAAATATTTAAACGGTCGACAAAATGACAGTAATAATAGTTTATTGTTTTAGTATTAAAAATTTAGAATAATTGGAATGTTTTCACTTAAATTCATTTCTATCAAAGTTTATTTACATAATATTATACAACGATAGATAGCATCAATGTTGTCGTCTTATTAAAATTTCAAATATTTATTTTTCTATAATATTATCAACTTCCTAACAACTATATTTTTTAATATAGTTAAATATATTATATTAACTTTAAGGAATAATTATTATTATGATCGATTGTGTGAACTATAACTTTTTGATCGGTCTGTACATGCACAATATACTGAAGAACCTATCACGTTTTTGTAGAATATTGTCTTACATGTACAAACCAGTACTGGCAATACATTGTCTTGGACAAATATTTTAACGATCTATATTAATATTATATGTTGTTGTCGTTAAACTTCAATTAGGTTCAAATTCGGTGGTGTTTTATCAGAATGTGCCAATTGTGTGTAAATGAAAATAAATATAAGTTTTAGGTATGATCATTATGACAAATTACATTTTAAATTATTATATTATAGTATTAAAATATTTTATTATTGTTCTATAATAATATTTCACAATTTATTAGAAATAGAAATAGTAATTGAAATTTCAAGTCACTAAAATATTTTCTAAAGCTTAGTTATGTGTTTAATTAGGTACCTATACAATATTTCGATAAGATAAGAAATAGGTGTGCGTCACGTGGAATTGGTGATGTAATACATAGTCGTGCATAGTCATATCACTGCAAGGTATTATTTTTGTAAAATAATATTATTTGGTATTCGATTTTGATAAAGCATCTAAATTTTCAGCTTGCTCTCTATTGACTCTATTATAGCTTAGCTTCGAAAATATACTACAATATACATTATACATAATTTATTTTAGAATTAAGCAATCTAAGAAATATATAAACACAAAACATAATAATATTTTTTGTAATTTGACGAAGTGAAATTAAATGAAAATAATTTAAAAAAATGTATATGTGGATAACCTAATCAACCCGTGTTTAAACATCCTTACCGGAAAAATGTATGTTTTTTAGAAAAATATCCACTTTCGAACATCAAATCGATTGTTTCGATTTCGCCGTATTTCTATTATACGTGTTCAAATCCACACCATGCACAATCTGAATATATCGCTTCGTGTAACTTACCACAATCATACAGGTGGTGCACTGGTGCTAAATATTAATCTCGAGTTAATGACCTTAGACACGGCAACGAGAAATCAGCAATTATGATATTATTGTTATAACGCCACTGCACGTCTAAATTACGCGCGAACACTATATAATACCTATCGTATTCCATCGCGGACTCTATTAAAGTGCCCGTTCCCACGGCTACCATATAATTTCGTGATATAAAGTCAACTTATTATTCACAAGGACATTACCCTCGTCTAATTTGTTCTAGAACACAATTCTAAGAAAACCAATACCCCGATAAAGTGAATATTATATTAAGTGCAGTTTATGACTAAAATCATCATAAAATCACTTTCAACGAGCTACGACACTAATATAGTAATATCACCACATTCATTTGCTATTCGATTAGTGTCGTTAAATCACGGAACTCAAATTTTACAAATATCATGTTTATTCGTTTTATGATAATCCAATGTCAAGGGTAAAATAACACAGATGTAGTTATGTATAAATTGCATAATAATAGGAGTTGATAAATTGCAAATTTGCAACGAAATAAAGATATGTAATTTACAAAAAACAAACATAACTGTAATATTAAACAATCTTGTTTAAAACGTATTATTAGAATATTAGGTATATCTGTACTCACATAATAATATTATGATAATATACTGTATAAAAGAATATAAAATAAATAATAACAACTTTTAATATTCAAACGTAAATATATAAGATGTTATACTACTAAATGAGATTAAAAAAGAAACACCGTTAAGATCAAACTTCATAGAAGTATCATCTCGTACAACTTGGGGTTCTCAAAAAAAAAAAAATAATAATAAACAAATGTAGGTAAATTATTATTAATAAATAATTATAAATGATAACTATTTTTTTTAAAATAATAATAAATTTATAATTTCTTCTATTAATTCAAATTTATGATTTATGATAAATTTTTTGTGTACAGCTATCATGCACAAGCCATTAGACAATTAACACCATTAACATTTCTTGTCCCAAGATCTACACAATGTACTAAAAATTCTTTCCAGTGAAAAAGTAGTAACTGGCTGAGCTAATGTGATAATTAGAGTAATATGAACTGCTGGATATAAATTTGTTTCATCTATACGACTTATAAAACTTATATTCTTATAATTTAATTTTGACTTGTGTTTTTATTTTTCTACACATTACCTATATCATAACATACACTCATCAACCAAACTATTAATTTAATAAAAATTATTTACATCTACTATAATGTTTTTAAATGTATTATGCTGCATTTTAAAATTGATCTAGGAAAAAACTAAGCGCGGCAATTTCCCCTACTTGTTCCCCCTGCGGATTCACTTGTAACGTTTAGGAACAACATAAATCAAACACTTAGTTCTGAAAAGTCTATAATAGTTTGACCAAGTATATAATATCATACTTCTTTCTAACTAGTAGCCTATAATTTATGGATACGATTAAAACAAATTAACATACATATAAGACATTATTTAAAACCGTGAACTTTCATCAAAATTTACTAAGCTTTATTAGTTATTTGTTGAGTTTTTGAAAATATGTCGATCACATTTGATTTGCTGGGGTTCTACAAGGATAAAATACCTTAACAAATATAGTATAGGTAATATTATTTTGTAATGTGTTTTAGATAAATGTCTACGCACGTAGCAACGAACGTAATAATAAAGTGTTTTATCTTTTATTTGTATTTATAAATTGTATCAGTGTCCGTTCAAAAACCCCAGGATTAAGATCCAATAATCATATCAGTAACTGTAATTGTGCCCGTTAAAAATGTTTCAAACAAAATTTCAAGGCCCATTATTCACTGCGTACTATAGTGTCGGGAGTCGTCCACTGGATAATTGGGCAGTTCAGGTGCGTGCATAGATCTGTCCGATAAACTACACACGTTTCATAATACGCAAATCATTATAAGTAAAATACAATAGCTAAAGTTAAAAATCAAAAAAATCAAATATATTAAATGTATCTCACGTGCATATTATTATAAGAAAAAAGTGGATGGATAGATGTTAAGTATCCTTTATTAACTTTAGTGAAATGTCAACTAAACGGTGTAATTTATAAAATTTAACAATATTTATAATAATAATTTATATCGTTCTTAAATGTATACAATTACTTTTAATTTATAACGGTAAGTATCACGAAATATATTTCCTTAAATAATAATTATAAAAAAATTATAGATAAATAAAATAAATAAAATGAGTATTAAAACTATATCAGCGCACGTTTGTTTTATTTTTTGGCCACATATAATAATGACTAAATGCATTCACGTAAAATATTTTTGTATGTTTTTGAGCTATCTTAGAAGAAAATAATCCATAACAAAAATTATAGAGAACAATATTTTCGGGGGTATGAAATATTGATTTACTTAAATACAGTTTTAAAATAGTTTAATGTCAATTTAAATTTAGATTTATTTTCTATTTTTAAAATCGAATATAAAGTCAAATAATAATAAAATTTAAAACCAATATGTTAAACCCTCAAAAATATTATCCTGTGTATAATTTTTATGAGGTAATTTTACTAAAAAACCACAAAAATGAAAACTATTTCATTATCCATGTTGGTCATGTAGTATGTGGATCTGAGAGAGAAAACAAATGTTGCGCTATATTTTTTATGAACTAATCTGTTACCGTTTCGTATATTTTACACACTCGTGGCGTCTGGTTATTTCAGTGTAAAGAAAGAGAAATGCAACAGGTCCTAGATGAAGAAATCAAGTCCAATGTGCTCCAAATACAGTCGCCAAACGTGAATGCCTGTTATATAACCAGTCCATTGAATTCCAAAGGTTCGCTGGGTGTTCGATTACCGATAATGACGTTGTTGGTGAAAAACCTCGGTCAATTTTTTACGTTTGAAATCACGGTACTTATATGAATATTAATAAGCTTCTCATATAGCTCAATTTGTATTTTATTAAATCTAACTACACATACTCAAGGTTTACATTAAACATTTTTATAAAAGGCGATCAATAATATTTAAAAATTTTAAATTAATTTTAAATTTGAATTTAAAACCAGTGATGTCATTTAGTGATGGTGGGGGCAAGGTGGCCATTTGCTTCTGTCTGATTTTAAAAGCAACCGGGTGGGCCGGTGTTCGGTTGTAATATTGTCGTTTAATCATTATTATCTATATTTTATTAACACAAAAACATGCCTAATAGTTATAATATTTTCAGAATATATTAAACTGTATACTAAGAAATTATTATCACAATGATAAATTTTTAATTAATTATGGATAGTTAGAATATATTTATATTTAGACACATGTTGGGACATGACGACGTATATGTATGTGCGTTTTCTGAAGGAGAAGGAATATATTGACTAATATATTGTTGCATGCACGACAATAATAATAATTAATATCATAATCCCGTTTGGTTTTATTTCTAATTAATACAAATTCTAAAAACAACAGCTTTTAGACACTCTTATTTACCATTGATTTCAGACTCAAGTTAATTATTTAATTGTGACAGTTGTGTACTCGTGTATGGAAAACTATTCAATTATTCTATGTTATGTTAATTAAGTTGAGTACCTACATTAAAATTTAATTTTTTCGCGACGTTTACTTACATTACCTAGTGTATTAATACAAAAAAAACATGTCTTAAAACTAAAGAAAAGAAATGGGTCTTGTGATTACAAACCGACGTAAAAAAAAAAATTAAAGTTTTGAAAATTGTTCAAAAATTGAAAAAAATTTCTAATATTTTTAATTAACACACAAAACATGAACCAGTAGTAAGTAAGCAATAAAAAATAACAACTTATATAGGTACCTAAAGAGTTGTAAAAATTAGAGTAAAAATAGTTAAATTATAAAATAAATGTGGTAGAAATAGAAATTTGATAAAAATAGATAGGTATACGGTCGCAAGTGGTTTATTTTTATCAATAGGGGCAAGTTAAAACTTTTGACCCCTCCCCCCCTCTATTGAAAACTGAAATGACGCCATTGAAATTAATTCCGTGAAACACGCTCATTGAAATGGAAAAATGTTTAAAGATTTAAAATTTAATAATATAATATTTCGACTGACAAACATTGCATTTGTTTTCTATATCGTTTAATGTTCCTGTCGCCACCACTGTATGCTTAAACAGATTTTGGATAACGAAAACATTCGTCGGCGTTTGCGCGTGAGCAACTATCATACGAGCAAAAAACTGAGCACGTTCATGGTTACGATGCCGATTTGTTTAAACGAGGATTGGAACCATCTGAACGTGAAATTGGCGGAGATCACGAGCAAATCGTTCAATACGACCTACGTGGAGACGGTCCGCGTACAGGTGCACGCAAACTGTCGTCTGAGGAGGATATATTTCAGTGACCAGGTGTACAGAGACGACGAGCTGCCGAACGATTACAGGATGCTCGGGACGAGGGACGCGCGGGGAAAATCGAACAGCACGCTGAAGAAAAAGGCGGAGACCGCTGACAAGAAATCAACGGGCGACAGGCTATAGGTTAAGAATAATAAACAACATTAAGAATATAGAACAGAATATAATTTCGTCGGCTATTAGTACGGGTTACAATAATAAATGAATATCGTCGTACGAATAAACGCTCGACTGTGTCGAAAATGCCTTGTCCGTATTTCCGTATCTGTACACACGACGGATGTTTGCGTCAATATTATTTAGTACAGTGTTTTAAACGAACACTCGTTATAATTTCACCATAATATAAATAAATGAATAAATTACAATGTAATGTGGCTGCAGTCGGCTATATATTTTAATAGTTCTATATTTAATGGTATTGCATAATGCATGATCACCGCGCTCGTGTGTGTGTGTGTGTGTGTGTGTATTATTATATTATTCTTATTTGCATCGTGTACGCTTTATTTTTCGTTGCTTTTCGATTTTTTCTTGTAAGACCGGGTGATAGCGGGAATCGCCAATAATAAACAGAGCGCGTTACGTAATCGTCGCGACCCACCGCCGACCGTTCGGGTTCGATCATTGTCGATCCGCCGACTGTTGTCAGCGTTGTCAGTTGACGCTTGCTCAGTGAGCACTCGTCAGTCTCGGTCTCCGTGTTCCTCGTTCCCATCTGTTTATATAGTATGTATAAATATATAGCCTTACTGCTTTATAATCACGAATAACATTATTGATCTACCTATTTCTACGCAGTTTCGTTTCGGTGCTGGTGCATCTCGCTTGGATGACAAGTCGCTCAGTATTTGGGCGTGCGCCGGTCTCGTATGTGATTTCGTTACGTTTAATATATTTTAGATTCGACTCTAAAGTGACTATCATAATGTGTATTGCACGATCGAGGAACGATCAGTTATGTCGGTCGGTTGCAGAACTTTTGGGCAGGTTTTTGACAAGTGTTTCTTAGACGCGTTGTAAACATAGCTCTATACGACCAACGCAAAAAAATAAAAATTAGTTTAATTGGCGCACATATGAGCCGCACGATAGACTGCATTACAAGACTGAATATCATCGATTATAAGACTGATGGAAAAACCATTTGTACAAGTATGTATATTTGCTATATATAAGTTTTGTTTTAGTTTGTACGTTTGTATAGCCATAATTGTAACATTAGTGAATGCCGAATGGTGACAGCATTCGCTCTGTACTAACTTGTGATAAATAATTGTACTGTAGATTATTTATACTATATGTAATTTCACACTTTTCTTAGCGACTTGTTTACCTATGTCCTTTTATAAGAATGAAATAACAAATAGGTGTGTAAATTTTAACTATCTTATAATAATATTAATGTATACCACAATCGATGATATAGAACAATGTTTGATACAGTACCTAATTAGTGTGATTTGAGTTTTATTTTGCTTTTTTTTTGTTTTTTAATGGTACTGTTACATGAATACTCATCTAAATAGGCCAACAACAATTATATTATTGATTAATAATAATTTTGGCTTATAGAATTAAGGTTTTGGACGAAATATGAACATAGCCTTTTTTATACATAATTTATTAATACTTATTAACGGTTTCTTTTTAGGTACCAGTTTAAAAAAAAAATTAGTTATAAATAATTTGGAACTAATGTCATTGCATTAATTTGGTTTACTAATAATCTTTGTAACAAAAAACAGTTAACAAAGATTATGGAGTCGTCACTGAAGATACTGCTTTATATTATTTTTAATGTATATCTAACTCAATACTGGTATCATTTTTTTAATTGGAATAAATTCAAAACTATGCAAAAGCATAAAGGTTTGATCCCTGATTATTATTACATAAAATAAAAGTTAGAATAAACTTAGGAACTCATAATTATCATTTTAATTGTACTTTTTGTTGACTTAAATAATTTTTCTACTTCTATTACAGAACAACATTTTAAGAGTTTAAAGTCAATTTAGTATAATTAGGTAAATATGATTAATAATGAGAATGATATTATGTTGTACAATTTAAAATATTTTGCTTATATAAAAATATTAAGTATTTCAATTATAATTAATATCATATAACCATATAAAAATATATACCCCGATAATAACATTCCAAATCTTTATGATGGAATATTTTTCCACGCTTACTATTAACAGCTTGATTAGTGTTACTTTGTTTTCCCAATATAGATCATGTTTATGAGTATGTACCTATTACCATAACTTCTACTTTAGTAGTAGATCATATTGTTCTTAAAGTATTGTGTATATGTGTGACTGTGTTCACTTTTGCTGAGTTTTTCTTAAGCCTACTTCTTAAGCTTACTGACAACACTATTATGTTGATTTTTTTGTATAAACTTATGCAATTATTTCTACATACAATATTTAGTATATTGTATCTAGAAAAAAAGATCTAATGAAAAAACTGAGCTGATAAATAGTTTTATAATGTTAATCAAATTTTCTTGTATTTTATAAAATTATAAAATAATTTACTTTTAATTATTTTTTTCAGATTAAAAATTTTAGTGGAATATTATCAGTGTTTTTTTATCAAAAACTAGAAAAAAATTCAATATTTACAATGGTTTGTATCATTCTATTATTTATGTGTAATTTATTATTAATTAACATGAAATTGTCAAAAAATAAATTTTGGAAGTGTAAGCCAAATCTTTTTTAAATTAGATTAATAGTAAATATTTAAAAAAAATTTAAGTTATTTTTGTAATTTGTGTAACATTTGTTTTAGACAACTTTGTTTTTTATTTCTCTTATTAATTTA
Organism: Rhopalosiphum nymphaeae; assembly: GCA_036289425.1. Lineage (NCBI taxonomy): Eukaryota > Metazoa > Arthropoda > Insecta > Hemiptera > Aphididae > Rhopalosiphum > Rhopalosiphum nymphaeae. Next base: position 6,232,419 of record JAZAQC010000007.1, on the reverse strand, counting down.
AAATTATTCTTATATAATACAACAATAAATAATTTTTCAATAATTAATTATTAATAATTTTAAAACAATTAACTCAATATTATTTAGATATCTTATAACTTTCAAGGTATCATACTATCATTATTTTTAATTGTTTCTTATTTGACTTAAATTTTGAATTAGAATTATAGTATAGGAGCTAGAGTTGCCACTAACTTAAGAGTTAACTAAGCGGAATCTTGATGATTTATAAATATTACTTTTTGTTTTTTTTTTTAGAAATGATGTCAAGTTTACTCATATAAACTGCCAAATACTATTTAATAATAAATAATTATTTATATAAAAATTATGTTCTATTAATACTTAAATTGTATAGATTACAGGTATTCATTATTCATTTTTATTTTTCATAGATTTAAATTCATTTTATAATGAATGATAGCAATTAAACTAGAAATATAATTTTGTTAATTGAGGGGTGACATTCCAAAATGTTCTATTGCCACTTCATATTGTTCAGGAAACACGGCTTATTACTGTGAACTGTTGTTAAATGGTAGAAAAATAGTAAAATATGTTAAAAATTAAGAAAAATATACTTAATATATTTTTAATACCAAAATGTCTTTCATTATATAATTTTTCTATTTAAATGGATAATTTAAAATTTTGATTGAGTTATAGTGTTATATACGTCCAATTGTATATTTTGACATAACTATAGAAGTTAAATAATATTGAACTAAATTTTTCCAAAATTTACTTATTTTAAATTTCCTTCATATATTGAATACTATAAATTAAAGTAAATCTTATAGTAAAAATAAAGTTGCTTTGTATCAATGATAAGTTTAGGATGGTCAATAATGACTTCAGTAAGTTTATCTTCTAACATAATGTCAATATGAAGCATAATATAGTACAGATTTAATAAACATGATAAGGATATAATACTTTTATTAAAACAAACATTTATTTTTACAATATTATAAGTTTAACATCATTATTAATAGTAAAAAGAAATTAATACAATATTATAAAATAAAAAATAATTTTTAACAAGTAGTTACCTATATCTATTAAAAATATTAATTAATGTTTTTTGTTTTTTAACAATGTATTATAAAAACAAAATAAATAAAATATAACAATAGCAAAAAAAAAAACTAGCTTCAGTAATTAAATATTAGCTAATGGTTTTTTAATAAGTAAATAAATCAGTCTTCATCTTCATTGTACTCATTAACCTGATTTTAAATATTTGTTTTATAACTTTCTTTGAATATATCTGAGTAAAAATTTTTAGCTTTATCTGATATTGTAAAATTTTTTAAAAGGTTTTTTGCATCTTTTTGTTTTAATACCTATGAGATTTTTATTCAATGTAAAGAAATCCTATTTTCTTTTTAAAACTTCTATTTTTAATGGAAATCCAGCGTAGGTTATTGCAATCTTTTTTAATATAGGAAAATCTTTTCTGCTATGTAGATTTAAAATCAGTTTTAGATTTTACTAATTTCTTTACTGCATTTTTATAATTATACACCTAAAAGTCTTTGTTGTTAACTTTTAACAGAACAAAATTTTTCAAATACTCTATAGTATTGTTGAGAGGATATAATGTTCTCTTTTTTAACTTAAAATTTGTTCAATATGTCCAAAAACTCTATCTAGTGGCATTTAACTATGGCCACATCTAGGGAAAAAATGATTGATTTTTTTAATTATGACAGCTCTGCAGTTTGTATAATGTAATTAAGTAATCATTGTAAATTGATTCTTATTTTGTCCCATATTAGAATCGGAAAATAAATTAAAGAGTAGTTGGTGGCAATTCATAGGTCTTGATTTTGGTTTCTACCATTTCAAAGAAATCAATAATAGCAGAACAGAACTCATTAGGCCCACAGATACTTTTGATTTCTATCCAAGTGTATAAAAAATTCTCTGCTGGACCTTGATTTGATTCAGTGATCACAAAATTTAAGTTATATAATCACACTTGATGACTTTAGAAGATTTCAGTTACAGATAATTTTGTTGTTTTTGCATCATATAAGAGCATGTTATGTCTTCTGGCGCTGTTTTACTTAAAAACCCAAAAAAACTTTTAGTCCTTTGCTTGTGTATGTCCAGTTCTAACAATAGTTCATTTTTTTTTATTATTGTCTAGTTCGACATTAAATTTTCTTTTTGTTCGGAGCAGAAATTGCAGGCATCTTGGTGTATATGACCAAAACTTAAATTAAATTTTTTGGTAAATATTTTTTGACTGGCTTTTGGTTTTTTTTTTTTTTTTTATATTGTTTTTTTCTAATACATTCACATGTATTTAATACTTAGATCTGGTTGCAAATAACATTGTCCCGAATCTCTTCTGGTATGATGACTCTTGCAACATTTAAAATGTTTGATGTAGACTGTGTTATCTCAGTTACAATATACTATATACTTGAAATGGTAGCCCCCTATTTTTTCAATTGGTCTACTATGAGTATTATTAAATGTTTTGGTAACCAATTTAAGTATTATTCTTGTTAAAGATTTTATTAAACTTAATGCTACACCACATATTTTTATACTAATACCATTTTTAGCCGGTATGAAATAATCAGTTTGAATTTGATTAATTCTATTAGTTTTTTTTTTATCTGTACGTTTAAGAGCTGATATATTAATAAATTTAAGAATAAATTATTATTGTTGTAGCATAAACTTAGGTAACCTAACTAGTAACTACTACAAATTGTGAATATAACTTACCATTACTCCAGCATTCTTCATCGGGTTTCTCATATGGCTTTGAAAAGTTATTTTTATTTTATAAGAAATAACTAGTTAACATGTTTTTCGTAGATTCTTGATTATTTTTAAACTAGTTATAAAGTAACAACACTACAACAATCAATAATATTGATATTTTAACTTATATCACGGACGATAGACAATTTTTGAGCAAAAGTTTTGTTGTACCTATTGAAGTTAGAAACGTTTTATTTTTTTATCTGTTTAGTTGTTGTAATTACTTTACATAAATAAGTGCAGACTTATACAGCTACAGAAATAACATGAATTTAAAATAAATATAAGCTTAAAATTGATAATATACTCAATTTGTAGTTTTATAACATATCGATATAGTGCGTTTTGAATATAACTAATGTAGATACTAAACTTCCATTTTAACATGGGTAATAGTACTTAATGATAAACTTAGGATATAGCACATTTTGAATATAATTGAGGAAATGTTTTGAGATATTTCTATTGCCTGATTTTTTATATACCATATGTAATAGTGAATTTTGGATAAACTGTTGTACACTATGTACATATTGACACGATTGCAATATTTTCAATCTATATATTATTGGGAATTAGTACACTTGGGTATAATCTGATAGTTTTTAATGCTTTCTCGCCATTTTTTCTATATGTTTTGATGTATTAATCATTTATTTAATTTTTTTGGTAATAGTAGTGAATGTCACCCCTTTATTAAGAATAATTAATTGAATAAATGTTTCATAGAGATAAAATATATAAAATTGAATTTTATTGTTATTTATTTTATTATATGAATTATATATTTAATAAATTATTTGTTAAAACATAATTAAGTTAATTTAACTTATAATATTATGAGGTAATATGACATAATTATTTATACCTTTCTTTCGTATTTTTAAATTATTAAATTAGGTAAGAAAATTGATTTGCCAATTGTTAGTATTTTGATATTTTTAAATATTCTATAAATCAAGGAAATATAAGATATATATAGTTTTGGCGACTTTAGTTAAATGTTTAAAATATTTACTTATTATAACAACTATTTAGTTGTTGGATGTTCAACTTTGATCAAACTTACTGTATAAAAATATAAATAAATGAATTTAGTAGTTTTTAACTATGGGTTGATTTCAGAAAGAAAAATATGACATATGAACAAGTATACAGTAGACATGTATCTACTTTTATTCCATTAACTTTTAAATGGGATTCAGTATGTAGTATGGCCGTATGTTTTCTAGAATATATGTTACTTAGGTATATATCTATCAGCACTATATAGGTGTAGGTATCTCAGGATTGTATGTTCTGGTTGATTTCAAAATAAAACACATTTATTAAAAGTTGTTATAATTATTAAACCATTCATTTAATAATATTTAGTCATTATTAATTATAACGATAATATTAAAATAACTAGAATTAATAATTCTGAGAAATATTAAATGATAAATGTACTTAAATTAAACATTTATTGTTAATAATTTGCACCTTTTCTTAAAAACTATACATTTTTTTTTTATAAAGATTTAAAGATTTATTTTATAGTATATAAGTTTGGTAGTAAAAGTTCAATAACATGTATTGTTGATTATAAATAATAATATTTATAATATGTGCTGCTAATACATGTTTGACTTTGTAGTTTAATTTTAGTTTCAAGTAATTTAAATTTTAAGCTTTAGTTAATTGAAGGAATAAAAAAAAATTTTTTTTATTGTACTTAAAATGATAAATAAAATCCCACTACTAATTCAAAGTGAATATTTTATTAAATAAATCAATCTACCATGTTTAAGGTTTAATAAAATCTTGATTATTTTTATATTATTTTTACTAATTATTAAACTTAATAGAAAATATTAAATATTATTATTATTATTTTTAATAATATTTAATATTAAATAAGTTTTATTATAAATATAATATTGTTTGAACAATATTTTATAATTAGAGTAGACTTAAATTAACTGTTTAATTTTAAGTGTTAAAACAACTTTAATATTATATATTTTAAGGAATTTATGGGTTTCTTTTAGTTTTATGAGTTTATAATTATTTTATGCATGCAGTTAATTATAAAAGTTAACAATTAGGTACCTATTTAGAATGCTTGTATTAATTTGTTTCAAAACCCAAAGATTATTAAATAAAAAATAATTGTTGCATATGTAAAATATAGATAAATTCGGATGAACCACTTATTCTTGCTGTTGGCACAGAAGTTTGTATCAAGTCCAAAGGGAAATTTTGTGAAGCAAAAATTAAAAAAATATCAGAAAATTACAAATGCAAAGTTTGTCAATTTATTATAAACAGTATTAATTTTAAATCATTTATACTATTATTATGTATTTATTTCTGTTAAGGTTCAACAATATGCTGATAAAATATCCAAATCTTACACAGGTCGTCCAGTAAACGGACAATTAAAGGTAATATATTATTATCTATATAATCTAGTACTTATGTACTTGAATTGTCTATGTATGTTAATATATTTCTTATTATATCAAGGTGGGAGCAAATATTACATTAAGATGTCAAGATACAAATGATATAATTCAAGGAAAAATTTTAAAAGTACAAGATTATAGTGAATATACAGTTGGTACGTATTTTTTTATAATTGTATTTATTAATTATTATTAATTTATTTACATACATTATTTTACAGTATTTTATAATGGTGATGTAGCTTGCTTAAAGAGAAAATCAATAAGTTTGAAAAGTAAAAAATACTTTGCTAATACTACTAATCTTGATCAACTTCCGCTTAACAATCCAGAACACAGTGGTGTAACTCATGTTGAACAAGATCTCAGAAGTCAAGAACATAAAAAAGATTTTGGGTAATTTTTTATTTATTATATATAGTATTCCAAATTACATGTGATATTAGATTTTCAGTATGATATATTTAAATTAGGGAAAAATAACCTATGTGAAAACTTTTGAATCATATAATCTAAATGAATTAATTCGAATGTGTAGGTTCTAGGGCTAACTTTTAAAATTCAAACCAGAAACCTATTGTAGTAAGCCCAAACATATTTCCTACAAAAATGCTAACATAGTATATATCATAAATTGTACATGTAATAGGGTCCATAATATTAAGCTAAACATTAATAATTTACTCATAGCATAGACACACAAACTCAAACTACTGAAAGCCTAGGTTAAAAAGGTGAAAACAACGTTTTTTTCGATTCACATAATTAACTTAAATAATAATTAGATAAGCTAGTGGGTATTTGCCTGTCATTGATTGGACTATTTAAAGAGTAGAGCACCTAGTGCAAGTCAAAAGGTAGTAAAGACTCTATACCAGTGTTTCTCAACCGGTGTGTCGCTGGGTAAGTCCAAACGTGTCATGGGAAGTACTAAACTGTACTATTTAAATGAAACAAAATGTATATAAAGTATGACAAATTTTAATAATGTGTCGCCATAATACAAAGGTTAAGAAACACTGCTCTATACTAACTACATAACCCCAATGTTATGATTATTGTTTGTCATGGAAATTATCACAGACATATCGCTATGAGTACTTAATCACTCCCAGTAGTAGTATTTTTATCTTAGCAGTAAGCTAAAGTAATTGATTTATTACAATAAAGTGTTCATTATTTCAACTACCTACCTTCTCATTATCACCTCAAGCTCTTCCAGGACATGCAATGTTGTTAAATAATTAATATGGAACTGGTCGCAATAATGTTTTAATTACGTTTCTTAGTCTGAGAAATGATGAGCTTAAGATTTTAGATAATAATACATATAATATAAGTGTCTGTGATGATACAACCGATACAGGGTACTTGCACACCACACGTCTAAGATTGTGATAATAATGTATTGTACCATCAAATTATTTTATCAATAATATAAGATATTATAATTTATAATTTTAAAATTATTTAATGTTTACCAAAATATTAAATATCTTATTAGCAATAGCCATCAGTGAATTAATTTAATGAGTGACAACAACTGACAAACGTGTAGTGTGTTCTTGTACAGTTATACTTTGTTACTGGAAATAAAATGTTCAGTAATTTTTCAGTATTTTCAAACCGTCCTTTTATCGTGAAAAAATAATTCTGGAAGTTTGACTCCTGGCAGGAAATCTTTATTTTGTATGTAGTTACTAGTTAAATAGACAATAGCTAATTATTAGCTATATAGCTATACTTATTAACTGCTCTATGAATTGCTTATAAATTAAAAGTTATTATTATTAAAAATTTGAATATTTGATTACATTATATAACATAGTATAATATGTATTATTTTATCAATACAATAATAATAGTGATAGATAATAGATAAATGGTTAAGTGCCATGTGGTTGTTTTTTGATAACCTAATAATTGATAATGCTTCACTTCTTACTTCATCATTTTTATATGACAGTTAAAACTTAAAAGTTAAACTAAATTTAAATACATATTTAATTACTTCATTATTTCAATCAAGTTGATATTTTAAAACATCGTAATTAATGTGTTTGAATTGTTGTCAATTGGTTATTATTATCTGGAAATGATTATATTTATTTTCAACTAACATCAGTAGATATAATTTTGAAAATTTAGGTAAATTTATCTATTAACACTTTAGAAGGTACTTTATCTAATGGTATTTCTTATTTGAATCCTAGAAAAATCATATCTCTGTTCATCACCATCATTAGTTAATATTTATATAAAAGTTATTGTACATTTATACCTTTCTAAAATTTAAAATTTGAAATTAGTTTTTTCATCACAATTCAATATGTATTCTTTGTTTATTTAATTTTTATTTAGCTTATCAATTAAAATTAAAACTGTTATTGGATATGATACATTTTCTTTAATTAGTTTTAGACAAAAGTTTATTGAAATATATGGTAACTAATTAGGATAAAGCAAATATTAAATTACCCTATAGTTGTCATTGTACCTAAAACTATAAATGTGACATTATTTTTTTCATTAAATTTTTTTCTCCATATTGATATTATAATATTTGATGATACTTTTTTATTTTAATGAAAGATGGTACAATTCAGCAAATTTCAGTACCTAGATATTTAGATTTGCTAATGTATGTTACAATTATCACAGTAAAACACAATTTTTTCCCCTTTATTTTCTTGTTTTTTTAATAAACCGAAGCAGACATGATACAATTTCACATGAACCTCTGTTAGCCTTTCCTTCATGCCAAAAATACATGTCCCTTCTTTAAATCTCATGTTATAAACAGTAAAATTATAACATGCTAGGCGTCTTTATAATAAAATTGAGTAACTTCTCCACGTAGTTGATTAATACAGCCTTTAAATCAAAACAGCTTATTATGGTATTTTTATCTTGAATGTCATATTCCTTTTCTTGTCTGCTTAAATATTTTTCTTTTTGATGTTTGTTATACTTGTCTTCCACATAAATTTTATCTTCATCTGATTAATTTAAATTTTTGAACATTTCACAACACATACACAAATCCTTTTTTAGCTTAAAGAATGATATATTAAATTCACTGTTAAAAATATTTTGATATATATTATTTTTAGAAATATTCAATATTTTGTTCTTTACACTTTTCTATTTACAACAACCTGTACATCATTGAAATATTTAAACTTCCTTTAATAAACTGTCTAGAATTATTTTCCCTACAATAATGGGATGGTACTGTGGGAAATGATTTAATATGATTTCTTATAACATCTTTTGTTGCTTCATTAACTTTTCGTCCAATATTATCATGTTTACCACTTTTATCAACATCAAGTATAACATCATTAATTTTTTTAGTGGTGGTAAAAATAACTATTTGAAATACCTAATGTTACCATAAACATTGTTTTACAAACTTTAACGGTAATATTATTAACTTCTAGATTATAACCATAATTTAATGATCTCTTACTATCAAGGTGGGCGCGATACTTAGGATTTATTGAAAATATATGTCTCATTATAAACTCACGTTATATGTTTAAATCTCCCATTTCCCAATACTTTTCATTCATTACTGTACGCTCATCAATAGTTATTTTATTACTTACTACACTTTAACCTACATTTTTCATTGCAAAGAATTCCTAATTTTCTGGAAGCAATTACTTTCAAATTTAAACTTGATACATATGCTTTTCCTTCATTTCTTAATTTTTTTTTATACATTTTTTTTTTATTTACGTTCATTCCTGATTCTTTTTCTTGACTATTTTTATTAGATAAGACTGTTGATTCTTTATTTATTATGACTTCCTCGTTCAATTCAACAAATTCAGTTCTTTGGACTAATGGAGGCTTATAATTTTTGTCTTTGTCTTCATCATCGTAATCCTCATCAAATGAATCATCTAATTCAATATCACCTAAAAATCAAATGATAATATTATTGCTACAATAATATAACAATAATATTTTTTTATATTATACTGTTAATTTTAGTTTTATTTTACTTGCTATGATATCATCATTGTTATTACATTGATTGAAACAGGAGTCACAATTTTATTTACCTATTCTTACACATCAGATAATTTAGTTGCATCCATAAATATTGATACACTATTTGCAGAATTATCAGTAACAGTCACTTTCTGTATGTAAAAATAATATTAAAAAATAAACAAATTAGTAGTAATAATAATTATTATTATAATACTGAATTAACAACATTATTTCAATTTTACATTAATAGTTGTAAAAATGTTATTGATTTATACTTACAGTATTAAATCTAACAACTTCTACCATCATCCCTTTTAGAACATATCATTTTGTTGAATAATAAAATAATGAATAAACAATAGTCAATTAAAAACAATATAACAGAAATTATTTTCAACTCATGTTTTGCATTAAAAATAATTTATAAATCAATAATTTTGTGGTTAATTATAATAATGAATCCTTGATAATAATAATCAAAATATTTTATTACAGTAATTTGTAGCGACCACAATCCACAGTTGTAAATGATTTATAATCGTGATAATAATAGAAATATTTATAATAATATTGTTATTATTATGTAGATATTCTATTTATAATCACGGTATCAATTCAGAAATTACCAAGTATAAGGTCTATGGAAATTACAAACACTTTACAGTTCAATAATGCAATATATCTATTTAGTTCACTTTTAAAGTAACCATGTCATTACAAAACTACTGGTTCTATAATGAAATAAACAATATTTAGAGGTGAATAATTTAACTAAAAGTTATTGGATTATAGAATTGAAATCATTGTAATTGTTCAAATAATATTACGTAGATAACTCATTTTTTGAATATTTTTGAGTTATTGCAGTTTTCAACTGAGGCATCAAATTATCATCTTGAGCATATTAGTACCTATGAATTATCACATAATACATAAATACTAAATATATCTAAAATTAGCAAAATTTATTTGTCACTCACATCTCATCTTTTAAAATGAAAGAAACAAATTGCATTTAGTATAACACATTGAGAATGTTTAAAAACAAATAAAATTTATAAACATAATAAAAATCCTTTAAACAATTTAAACATAATATTATTAGGAACTAATAATCAAGTATTAGTTGATCACAAATTATTTGTCCCCATAGGAACATAAAAAATATTTTATTTTTAGTTGTCATTTTCTTAAACAAGATTATTATAAAACCATAGATTATCAGGAAAAACATACTTTGCAGCAAAAAATCTTGGATATCATTGAATTTAGTTTCTTTAATTTTTATTACTCCATGATGAAATTTTGTTGAATTTTTTTTTAGGATCTTCAATGTAGCATCTTTATTCAGAACAAAACCCTTTTTGCAGATAATTTTGCAGAAATACTGCAAAATAAACCTTTTTTTATTGTATTCTATAGTTCTATATGATATATACAAAACTTTTATTTATCAATACTAGTTATTGTTTTTTTTATACAATGTTTTAGTGTAATTTGAAAAATTAAATATCATATCTTGAGATACATTTATAATATGAAATGTTTGTAATGTTTCTCAAACAATCTTAATAAGGCGGAATAAATATTCTTTCAACTTTTATTTCTATTTTTTCAATTTTACCAAAATGTATATTACAGGGAAGAAAGCTGTGCCCAAATTTGGATAACGGTGATGAATGCTCTCTAAACAAAACATTTGGATTGAACGATTGTTTAAAAAAACTGAACTAATCCTATATTTTTATTTTGCAAACTCAGTTATCACTGAAAATATAGATTTTTTTACTTTTGATGAAAGAATATTTTTAAAAAAAATGATAGAAGAAACTTCATTGATCACTTCATTTTGTCTTTTTTTCCAATTGGTTCATCATACATATAATAACCAGTCTTTGCAAAATATATGCACAAATTAAAAAGTCATAATTGTTGTTTATAAAAGACATCCCCGCGTTTGGCATATCCTACGAATAATCAAATATTAATACTTAATACCAGAGACAGAAAATCCTTTAAATATGTTATTAAACAAAAGCAAGAACAAAAGTGAAAATAAATAAGTTTTCTATCCCTGTCTAAAATCTAATCCTATAAATTTAAAAATTTCATATAAATGTAGTTTAAAAATTAAAGTGTATAGGTTCATATTCTGCATTGTATTTTACCAGTTTTGTATAAATATTGTGTGATTTCCATATGATAAGCATTGCGCTCCATGTCACAGATGCTAATTCCTGTTATCGTTGGTTTTTTTTTATTCAATGACATTGATATTGGTGCAATAGGTATAATTATTCAGAAAAAGAAATATTGATAAAACATTTTTAAAATAAATTCAGTCAAAATTGTTTTGTTCTAGTATACATATATATAAGTTTTACTCATATTTTTATTTATATATATTTGTGTTAAAAAGCTTTTAAGTCCCTAAGTCGTCTAACCTACCTATAGTCTTTAATAACTTTTAATTAATGTCCAATTATTATTATAATTTAATTTTGGATTGATCATATCTTTATGTTTAGAAAAGGTGATGTTCTTTAAAAATCTGTTTGATTTTATATGCATTATTTAGCATTATGTTGAATGTGAAATACTGAAGTTTAATTATATAAGTTTTTGAAATCAATGTTGTCATTATGCAGTGTTTAGAAATAGTTTATCTACTATTAAGTTGATTCAAACAAAATTTGAAAGTAGGCATGTTATTATGTATTATTTAAATTAAAAAAAATATTCAGATACTTATATAAGTCAAAAAATACAGGTATGGAGTATTTGTATAAATTTTAAACAATTGTATGCTGTATAATACAATTTAAACAACAATTTGATATAGTTAGCTATTGCCTATTTATCTACTGTATGAAATTTACTTATAATTTTATGTTATAAATTATAAATTTTATGTAAAACTGTTGAGAAGATAAAAACCGTTCTAATAATATCATTTGTTATAAATAGTAAAATATACAATATTACATACATAATATTACAGGTCTAATATGTTATTTCTTTTAATTATCAACATAATTATGTGATTTCACTTATGTTATATAAAATGAAATCAAGATACCAAATACATGTACTACTTTGATAGTTAAATAGCGCACAGATTATTAAGGTTAGTAAAAAAATTTTATTTAGTAATAGTAATAATAATAGTATTCATAATTTAAAAATAAACTAAAATCAGGGACTTAAAACTATTTTTTTGTGAGAGAACGGGGAGGCAATAACCCCGATCGCCCCCCCCCTGGATCCGCCACTGTGCAGATGCATAAATGTATATTATTATTAAGTATTTATTGATAACATTTTACAAATTAAATACAAAATTCAAATATTAATAGTATTTTTAATTATTAATATAATTATGTATGATATTTCAAAATTCATTAAAAAATAAATCCTTTTATAATATTTCAAAAATATAGGTTCCATTTAAATTCTAGAAGTTACCTCTAAAATCTTTTAATTTTTTAAAAAAATAATTAATATCAGTTTATATGATTCAAAGTGGTTTTCACATAGGTAATTTTTTCTTAATTTATTTAAGTATATCATGCTGAAATCTGTCGCATAACATTTGGAACACTCTTTATATACATATATTGTCAACTCAATAATAATTATAGTATTTACTTGTACTTTTTCTGTTTCAATTTAACTTATTGTTTTACGCAATTAAGGGAAAATAAAGAAGAAAACGCTTTAGCAACTGAGGAAAAAGATATTGGAAAAGTAGTTTGTGTTATAACTAGTACAAAAAATAAATCAAAAGATAATTGGTTTCCTGGTTTGATAGTTGCACCCACTTCACAATTCTCGGTCAGAACTAATTTTATAGAAAACCACCTAGTTCGTTCATTTAAGGATGGAAAATAGTAAGCATAAAAATGAGAATGTTAAATATAATGAATTGTTTTTACTATCATATTTTATAATTAAAGCCACACAGTACTAAAAAAAGAAATAACTGAATTTACAAAAGAAGTTGGTGCTAGAGTGGAAAATCCTACGCTTAAAACTGGTAAATATTTGAATTTTTCATATAATATTTTTAAGAATTGTAGTTATTATTATTTTTTAGCTGTTAAAAAAGCCAATTTTTATCTTGACAATGATGAACTTCCACCACACTGGGATCGAGATTATTTATTTGGTGTTGACACAATTTGTACTACTACTTATGATGGCAATGTAAGCTTATTATTATTATTAAATATAAGGTTAATTTTATTCATTTACTTCCTCCAAAAATTCAATTATTTTTGAGTATAAAATCAAGAATAGTTTAAATAGGATTTATGTTATAAAAAGTTATTATATTATATTTAAACATGATTTGTCAATTAAAATTAATTATAAGCTAATTTAAATAAATCATATTAATTGCTTTGTTTCATAAATAGAAATACTTAAAATTTTAATAATTTAAATCATGTGATAACTTTATATTGTTTTCTTATATATTTTCCCTTAGAGTTTATCTCATTATTCGGTCACAAATTTATCAACTTTTATCAATGATTTTCAAGTTGTTGAATACAAATTTTTAAAAAGCATTTTTTTTTTTTATATATTTATCAGATTCCTTGTATCTTAGTAGATTATTGGTAGAAATAATATTTATATATGATTTATTAAATAGTTCATTAATTGGTACAATTATGTGTTTGCGTTTCTTCATATTTTTCTTAAAATAAAAAATGGTATCTTATCCCATATTTTTTCAAAAAATATAGTGCTAATTCATTTTTCTTTTGTATTTTAAACATAGCTAATAAATGTCCTCATCAGATTTTTTTGTCAAGTCATGACAGTTTTGTTAATTTTAAAAGAATAGTGATGTTTAATTAAATTATTATTTTTTATTATTAAAAATATTATGATTTAATACAACACTTAATTAACATACATACAAGTAAATTATTTAAAGAATTATACTTTATTATTATGATTAGCTAATAACAATGCATTTATTCAAATATAATACAAAGACTCTGATGGACATCCGTAGTGTGTTGGACAATGATGCTCTGTGTTACACCAAAATTCCTTTGTTAGCAAATTTCAATGTCTTGCTATCGTATAAATAACACACTACTCCTGATATTAAAAAAAATATTATCTGTTATTATTTAATTCATTAATTGAATGTTAAATTATATTATAAAAGACTTTAGTCCATTAAACTGTTTATAAAATATTTATTTTTATTAATAAATTTATGAGAATACAATGTTAATGCAATTCTCATTACTTATAAAACGTTGTATACACTTGTAATTCATTTATAAAATGTACATTTTTTCATTAACTATTTAAACTATTGTTATATTTTATATAATAAATTGTTTTTTAGAATACTGATGAAGAATCAATTGAAGAAAAAGATCATTTTGTCGCACAGTTAATTAAATTCATGGATGATCGAGGAACTCCTCTTAATCAAGCTCCAATGATTGATGAAAAGGATGTTGATTTATATAAACTATTTAAGGTATTAAATATAATTCGATTAACTAATTTAATGCAATAATATATTATGCTTTTTATAAGATAAATTACTCGAACAAATAGTCATTTGTGTTTCTTTAACACATTAATAAGAGGAAAAATGTATCAACTTCCATATTCAAAATTATATTTTCTTTGTCAAGTTACTTGCATCATTGCTATTAATTCCATGAATCAATTACTTATTACTCAAACAAAAAAATAATACTTAACATACTCTTTATATTTTCATTTATGAATTATTTATAAATACTATGAAATTCATATAAAAAAATTGCATTTTCTATGTTAGAGTACTGAAAAAAGAAAAGTGACTTGTGATAAAATTCTTGGATTTTTAAATTTAGTTAAAAAATAATATTTAAAGCCATTATTTAACTACTAATAACTTATATTATTTAATAATTTTTAGGTTGTCAATAACTGTGGAGGATATAACAAAGTTGATAAAGATAATCAATGGCTATTTGTATCAATTAAAGCTGGCCACGAACAACAATCATCTTTATCTGTTAAAAATTTCTATCAAAAGTTAGTATATAATTTTATAATACAATCTATTATATTTATTATATTTTTTAGACTAAACTGACTAAACTTAAAAAATAAAATTTTATTTTTAAATCTATAACATTGTAGGAATCATAATAAAAATAAAATATTTAATAACTTTTTTGTTAACATTCCAGTATGTTGATAGTTAAATAAACAAGGTTATGCATAAATTATCAATTTTATTTATATTAAATATCTGTGAAATGTTAAGTTTTTTCATAAAAGTGCTTTCATAAGTAATATCATAATGCTTATTTAAATTTTATCTTAAAAATATATTTTTATTATTTATTATTAATAAGAACACAATTTTAATAAACTTGTATGTTTGTTTTGTATTTTTATAATTTTATAATACACGACAATATGATAAACATAACACAAAAAAAATTTCTCATGATTTATTACTTTTTACATCATTTATTTGTTTTTATTGTTCATTTGATTTTATTGATTTTTGTTATTTAAGTACTATAAAAACAACAACTATAATTAAATAGTTCATAATTAAGGTTAAAAAAAGATTTTATTATTTTTTTGTAATATATAAAATGATAAATATATATAATACATAAAAAAAATAATATACATCATATTAATATGAGATTTATAAATGGTAGCAATTGGTAGAACGCCTGCCTTTTTTATATGGCTCTAGTTACATTTGATAAAATTTTAGCCTTCATCTGTATTTTATTCTAATATGTATTTTAATATAAAAATATGTTGTAAATATAAAATTATAATTAAGGACAGAAACAACATGATAATAACTAGGGCCAACAATTATATGTCCTAAAAACCTTTAAAATATGTTTGCAATTATCCCCTAAAAATTAATAAAATATGCTCTTTAAAAGTGTTAGAAATTTTCTGTTTTGACATTTTAAAATTATTTATCCGATTTATCGATTTAATAATGCGCCACTCGAATACGAGCCATGACTGACAAGTACAATAGATACGATAAAATATAACATTACGTATTTATGTGATATTGTTATGTAATACCAATTGGACATTTCCAGTTAATGATTACGATTAGTGATCTTATCTATTTTTATCAATAAGTTAAATTATCCATAGTAACTTTTATAAGTGAAATAAATAATTAGTGGTTCTCGATTCATCGAGTCTTGAAAATCATAAATATGCTCTTAAAATGTAAAAAATCCTAAAATATGCAAAATAAAATTTCATACGTTGTATTATTGGGTTATGAAACAATTTTTGGTATAAACTAAATATTTTTTTGACAAATTAATAAAAATATGCAAATGCATATAAAGTGTTGGCTTTACTTATAACAGAAGAAAAAAGATTGCTAAAAAATAAAGGAAGTATTTAAAAAACTATTTGGGAAACCAGTAGATACCAATGAAAAGAATATAATTTATAACTAACTGTAGAACCAAAATATAAAATAAAGAGTTAAAAAAAAGTAGAAGTGGCCATTAAAATATTTTAAAGTAATAAGGCCACTGAAAAAGACTTGATAATGGCTGAACTATGAACAATGGATAAAAACTGATGCAAGGAAATATGAGACCTAAAAAAAAAGGATGGACAATTGAAAAAATTCTTCCAGAATGGAATCAATCAATAATATGTTTTATATACAAGAAAAAAGACTTCTTAAACGCCAACAATATAAGGGAGATCTCATTACTTAATACCGCTTATAAGATACTATTGAATATTCTACTAAACTGATGAAAACCATACGCAAATAAATTAGGAGAATACCAGTGGTTTCATGTTAAACAGATTAAAAGTAGACCATATATTTGCATGGTAATTTGTTAAACTATATTGTAATAATGTACATATATAAAACGTCGCTCACAACTTGGCAAGATGAAAAAAATGAACTGTCATGGAGAGAAAATCTGTTGAAATTGAAGCTTGAGTGAATTTGAGTATTGAGGTATTTAACACAAAGAGTAACACAACTATGATTATAATAATAGTATAATATAAATGTAACATACAACTGATCTAGACATACATCGTATGACATACCGTGTCCGAGAGTGAGTTGTACTCAACAAGAGTCCTTTATATATGCATCATTGACTTCATACCTATGTGTGTGACATTGATAAGTATTGCTTCACATTGCAATAGAAAGCTAAATTATGATACATAATATATTTCTATGTGCATCCTTGTGCTTACAATGTATGCATACTGATATTAATTGTATGTTTAAACAAAATCCATTAGAAAGATTTATAGATAAAAATAAAAATGAAAAGACAAACATACAAAATTTGATTTAACATTGAATTCCAAGAATTATTACGCTGAAATACGACACTAAAGACTAAGTTAGTTTGGTCAAAAAAAAAAAAAATCAATAACTAATTATGTATTAAATTGGACCTTTTAGAGTAAGAAGTTAATTTGAAAATGAAAGCAAGAAGAAACTAAGACAACTAGGTATAGACAATTCTAGTGAAACAGCTCAGGACAGAGATGTAAAGAAGTTTGTTTGCAGCCATGGATTCAAAAGCTGATAGAGAAAGAGAGATAATGGTACACATAATATGTAAATTATATTTGTGTAGAAAACTTTTAATAAATCTTCAATTTTTACCATATATGGTGCTGCATTTAATAAATGCAAGCGTGAGATTTTTATCTTTTAATCACTGAAAGTTATAATATTTTTAAGCTTCTTGTTCTTATCGTGTCCAGAGCACCAGTGTTGGTAAGATTAGTTAGCGATATATATCCCGGTGTAGACTCAATATCGTAATGTAGGGAACGCCACGTGCAGGCTCTTACCATGTCCCCTATTTTTAAATTGTCATTAATGAACAAAGATAATGAAGAGTGATTAGTTTTTGGCTGTTCTTTATATGTTAAAAAATATGGTTAACTTGATGTATCATGGTTTGAAATGCCAACTAATAAATTGTATATGTAGTGGCTGCTTATATTAGTTGTTTTTCCAACAACAATCAAAATATCTTACTTGCCAATAATTTCTCTGATTGTAATAATAACATAATCGTAATATGGACTAAGATAATTTTTCTTTAATATACTTTTATCAAGAATAGGCTTACCTGTGTATTTCTCAAAAAAAAATAATCTTGAATTTGATGATTATTTCAATGTATATTAATAATTATCAAAACTGAACATAGTTCTTTATTCAAAATATTACTAGATTTGAGCTTTTTATACAATACAAATAATTATTTTTATTTTTCATTTGCTCTATTATTTAAAGTAGTATTAACATGTTGTAATAATTGAACATTTTTTGTCACACAATTGATAATACAT
The DNA here is from genome assembly GCA_036289425.1 of Rhopalosiphum nymphaeae. NCBI lineage: Eukaryota > Metazoa > Arthropoda > Insecta > Hemiptera > Aphididae > Rhopalosiphum > Rhopalosiphum nymphaeae. The sequence continues at coordinate 6,213,805 of JAZAQC010000007.1, read as the reverse complement.
TACAGAACCGTCTGGTTAAAATAGTATGGTTTGTTATTTAATTATAAAATACTATCTATTTTTATAAATAAATTTGGAACACTTCTACGATTTTATGGCATCTTAAAATTTACAAGTATACAAAAAACTTGTAAAATTAACAAGTAAAATTATACAATAAAAAATATGTACAAAACACAGATTACAAAATGATATTTATATTCTAAGAGCAATAATTGACGATTATGTTTTACAACACAATGCTGCATTGTATTATCCCTTTTCAGCTCCAAGGAAATTCAATAAAATTTATAAATTAGTTTTTCCAGACCTTATGCCTTACACCATAAGGCTTACGGCATCATTGGAAATATAGGAATATATTATATTTTATACTTTAAATTTGAACTTTTATTTTTATATTTTACTTACTTAAACTTTTTACTTTTTTTGTTTTTATTTTTGAACTTAAATATTTATTCTAAAATGAAAACTATATATTTATTAATTTAAAAAAAATATATGTAGAAAAACATAACAATTTTATATACAACAAATAAATGTAGTCTCAAATTGTCTACATCTTTAGACTTTAGAATATTACAATATAACATAAATTAAATTAAAAGTTTTTACATTACATCGATTAATAAGCAAATAAGTATAAAAATCTATACTTCTGTAATATAGATAAAAAAAATGGTCATATATCCTGCAGGCTGCTAGTTCCAATTCCCTGGTCTAAACCATAGTTAGGTACATTTTCATAAAGATCTTCTGTAAAATTATCATTATTCTGATTAGCTTCACAATCATTTTCGACAAGTGTTGAACCTGAACCATTGAATAGATTATTACTAAAAATTTGGTCCTATATCTTTTGTTTAATTTGTAAATAACAATGATAATGCAAATGAATAATAAATTTACTAAATTATTTAATTCAAGCTCGTTTTGGTGTATTAAGTTGTCCGTGCCTAAAAGCATTTAAGAAATAAATTTCCTCTTCGTCTTTCCTGACTATTCAAATTTGCTTATGTCTGATGAATCTTCACACAGTGTGTTTGCAATTTATTCACCACCGAGAGCCATAGCTTATAGGTACTGATTAACAATAATAAATACAATAATAAGTTGTTGAATAAAAAGAATTGTTCAATAATAAATATAAACAAAATATACACATTGTATAATAAATATTTAAATTATATTCTGTACATTCCCAATGATGCTGCGTGGAATCATCAAATAATTGACATTGTAACTTCTAAACTAAATCAGACATAACAAAGTTAAATAATTATTTGCATAAATCAATGTATTTTGTTTCATAAATAACTACTAAATATCATAATTTATTAATTTACCCACTCGAGACTCGGCACGAATCAGGCAAGTAGTAAAGAGTTACAATATACCTAATAAATCAATAAACAATGAATTCGCCGCATATACTTATGAATGTGATTAGAATAACCATATGCTTCTAATAAAATGTAATATTAACTGTTAAAAATCAATACTAATTACGTAAGATGGAAAACAATAAAACCATGATGTCATATGGCATCACATGGTCTGGAAGGGTTTTAAAACGAAAATTTAATTAAAACCAGTTGATATTATTTTCAATGACTGCGGTGTGATAAACTAGGTATAATGTTAACACAGTCTATCCAAAAATATAAGATACGGAAAATACAATTTATTTCTCAACAATTTTTAAATAAATCATAATCAAGTTTTTTCTATAAAATAGACATATAATAATTAGTTTAATGAGCTTTTATACATTATAATCTCTCTATACTCGAGAAACAGTGTTAGAATTATTCACTTACATAAATATAAACATTTTTATAAGGTAAAATTTTACATTATTGCATTTTATAACATATGACACTTAGATCATTATAATTATTTTTATTATATTAATTAAAAACAACATTTTATTTCTTATTTTACCTATATTAGTTTATTAATTATATATTATACGTTTATTTTTTCCTAAATTATTACTTTTATGAGAAAATATACCCGGTTAGTAAATCGCTTTATATGCCCTAGTAGCGGTGTTCAGATTATATACTTGAGTAACGACAAGTTAAATAAACATTATTTAGTATTTTATAATTTAAGTTTAACAGTTTACTTAAATTACTATTTAATAGATTATTTTGATAAAAATTAATAATTTTATTGTAATTGCATTACAGATTTTTACATGGTTTTGAGAATTTTTATCGAAAATTAGGCTGTACAATGTTAAGTCATCCAAGAAAAGTAAGATCACGCAGCAGTTTTAGTCGTAATATTATAAGAGATATTGACAAAAAATTACCTAAAAATAAGTCTCCAAAAAATGAATCAAACAATAATAAATATAAGGATTTCACAGGAGCTAAAAATGTAGTCAAAGCTATTAATGTTGAAAAAAAACTTAGCAAAAGCAATAAAAAAACTTCAAAAAAAGATGATATTAGTAATAATATATCATACAATAAACAATTAGTGAAATGGGATTCTATTAAAAATGTTAAAACTAATAATGAATTGAAAGAAATTTTTAGAAAAGAGATTGATACTGACACACAAGATGATCAAATAATTGAAGATACAAAAATAAAATCTATGGATACTGAATTACTAGATACAAGAAAAAGGAAAGCTAATGAAGTACAAATTAAAACATTTTTAAGCATAATGCCTGCATTCAAAAAATCAAAAAGAGGAGTATCTTATTACCAGCAAGACATTTCAAATACAGAAAAATCTGATGATGTACCAAAAGTAAAATTTATTTAATATATTGTATAATATGATTTTTATTACTTAATTTAATTAGGAGTTTAAATATGTATTGGCTAATTTTCATTTGGACACTAAGAAATATTGTGTACAATTATTTGTTTAAAATTTGGTTATTTAGTATGAAGACTAAAAGTCAAAATTAACTTAAATTTATATTGTTAAATTTAAGTATTTTAACTCACTCTATAACTCAATATATTTAATTTTTTAATTTAACTAGTTTTTAATTTTTTATTTAAGTATACAATTTTTCTTGTGCTTTTTAATTATTGAATTAGATTGTATATGTTTTAATTAAATAATCTTAAAAAATGAAATTTAAATACGACATTAGAAATTCTATATAAATTCTGTCATAGACCACTGAAAAAAAGAAGAATGTTAGGAAGAAAAAAAATGATAAAGTGAAGACTTCAAATAATAATGCAACAGTTCTGTATGTTTAAAAACTATTTATTTATCTATATATATCTTATTGTAATAATAATGGTTATATTTTACAGTAATATCAAAGTAGAAACATTTAATAAAAATACATTAGTGGTTGTTGGAGATCATTTATTAGTGTATTATAATCAAAATCAATTGTATGAAGCAAAAGTAAGTTATTCAAATACATAAAAAATATATATTTTATTTTATAAATTTGAGTTGAGTTAGGCAGATTAGTAAATTGTAGAAGTTGCATTTTGTTCTTTATGTTTTAGATTTTTAGCAGACCAAGCTAAAACTTCAAACCATAAGATGATGGGTTTAAAAATTAAAAATACATATTTTAAAGGAAAAGAGCATATATTTTTAACATATGTATTTTAAATAATATTATTTAACTTAGGTATTTATTGTCATTGTTGTAGTTAAATGTTAAATTAACAACAATAGTATGACAATGTGTTGCAAATTGAATTTTATTATGAGAATATTCTATCTTATTATTGTTAAGTTATCGACTTAATGTATATATTATAATATTATATTGATTATCTATTTGTAAGATTGTTTAATATGATAAATATTTGAAAGAATAGCAGAATTTTGGTTTAATTCATAGGTCCATAGAATGATTAACACAAAAATGTTAGTCCTATGCAATTTTATTTCAATATATTTTGTTCTATAAAGTTAGGGCCAGAATATGGTTTAGTCTATTATATTTATTTCTCAATCCATGCAGTTCAAAATATTTACTTTAAAAAATTTATCATTTGACCAAATTTTAATTACCATTCAACAATAGGTTTTATTGATAGGACTTTTTCATTTTAAAAATTTATATTGGACTTTATATATAAAACCAATATTCTTGTAACCTATTTGCAGTATTGGGGAAGTTACTTATTTTGGATAATTAAATTACATTACTAATTCCTTATCAAAATTGTAATTAAATTATTTTTAAGTTACTTTTTTTTATTTGATCAAGTTACATTATTTTTGATTTTAAAAAATAACTCAATTACAAAAGAAGTTACTTTTTTTTTTTCAAAAATATCATTGGAGCTTAATAACCATATTTTCAATACGACAATACATAATCTAAATAATGATAGTCAACAATATGAAATTAACAGATACTGATTTTGATACACATTAAATATTAATCTTTATTTTTCAAATTTATTTTAAACAATAATGCGTTTTCAAAATTACAATCACTAATTTTAGATAGTTTTTTAGTACATATATATATATATCTCTTGCTATGCTAAATAAACGTTCAACAGAAGCACTTGAGGGTAAAGCAGTATTATACTTTAAAAAAATTAATTTTATGATTGCCATGTTTTTAAAAATAGTCAAATCACCATTAAAGGGAGTTAATAAAAAATGTTCAAGTTCAGCATTAGAATGCTCTTGTTCTATATCTTCATCAAAAATAATGTTATCATTGACTTCCTCAAGTTGATTTTGTTCTAAATTATAAACTGTATTATTAACTGGTCTGATATATTCTATTTCACTTTGAAGGATTTCAGTGGCTTCTTCTTTTTTCATTACTGACATACCTTTGAACTTAAACTTTGAATGAAAAACAGTAGCTAAAATATTAAATTTGTTAAGCAACATTAGGTCAAACCTAGAATAGAAACCATCCAAACATGCATTTGCAAGACTTTTGCAAAGTATAGTTTATAACACTTAGGTAAAACATGATATATTTTATTATTTCAATATTTACAAACATTATCAATAAGTCTTAAATATGTATTAAACCAAAAAAAAGTAACGAGTAATTTAGTAATAATTATTACAAAAAAGTACCTAAAATTACATTTAAATTACCATCAAATTATTTAAAAAGTAATTTTGTTACAGTAACTTGTAACTTAAGTTAAGTTACTCCCCAACATTGTCTATTTGACAGTATTTTTTAAACAAATTGTTTGTTTTGTTGTAATGTTTTTATATGATAAATATTACAAATTTTACAATTTTCTTTGTGCATATTTTGCCTTTTTTAGCTCCTATAACTTCCATGCCCTAATGATAAGCATTATTAAATATTGTATTATATACAGAATTACAATTAAACTAAAACAATTACATTTTAAATCTCTTTAATCTTTATAGACAAACAAATTATTTACTTATTGATCTTTTTTTAATACTTAACTTACAAATTATTAATTTATTAGTGTTTTTTATTATATTTATAATGGCTTTTATAGAACTATTTTAATCGATATTATTGTAAAAAAAAAAAATAATTTTTCTATTAATTACCTTCAAAATTGTTTTATTTTTATCTTATATGTCATTTGTCTCACACTTAGCATGCTTTGATCTTAAATTAATTTTTTTTAAACATTTGAGTTTCAATCCTCATCCTATAACCTAAATGTTTTGATATATAATACCTATGTTAAAATTTGTATTATAATTATAAATTATTTTGGATTAAATTACATAAATACTTTACATTTTTAGGTTCTTAAAATGCGTAATATTGATGGAGTGATGAAATATTACATACATTATACAGGATGGAATTTACGTTATGATGAGTGGATTGATATATTAAGAATTGGATTCAAAATCATAGGTCTTGTACAAGGACCAAATAGTCATAATAACATAGATTCATCTAAAATTAATCCTACAGAAGTATGTAAAATAGTTGTAAAAAATTGGATGGATAAACATTGTAAAATTGTTGTCTTTAATTTAAGTTATTAAATATTATTTTTTTTAAAACAATTATTAAAATTTTAGATTCTGAGCGATGAATATATTGATTTTATAAAGATGCGATTTGTTTTTTTTTTTTAGTATGTACACTGTTTACGACAAAAAATGTTTGATTTTCCACTTTGAATGTCCTTTTGAATAGCAAGCAAATTTTATCTAGTTTGAGCTTAAAATAAGTCAAAATTAAAAATTCCCAGTATTTTTTCTTTTATCAGGAAAAACAAACAAAACATTAATGATAAATTTAAATTTTACCCAAATCCAAAATTATTATTAAAATAATTGTTTTGTAACCATGATTACTAAAGTATAAACAGTCTTCGCTCAGAATATTTTTTTATCGAGCAAATTCTATAGTGGTAAATGTTTGATAACAGAAAACTTTGGTTTGTCCGTTTGGTAAACGACGAACTAAACGTTTGCTAACATTAAAAACGCCACGATCCAATGTTTGGCCTGTTTAGTTCAAATAACCAATATCGTAGTTGAGTTTGGTTATACCTGGTTATTTCTATTATGATAATTATACAGACTTATCACGCAGTATAGTCATTTGTGACTCATATCACGGTTTATTTACATATATATGAATTTCAACCTTACAAATGTTTTAAATGTTTGCGTTTGTATTGTAAAACTTTTACCACTATAGTATTTGTTCAATGTATGCAATAGGTTATTAATGAATTCAAATTAAGCAAAATTCATTATAGTGATTTATTCATGAGTTCCACTCGGCACATTATGTATAGCAAAATAGTAGCTTACCTTGAATACCTTAATTTTTTTTTTTTTTTATTACAATTTAGTAACTCAATATAATGTTCAAATTAATGATATATTAAATTATTGCTCATATCAGATATCTATTTAGAATTAAACATTCTAAATATTGATTAAAGATATTAGTAATATCAGTAATCTCATAGTTTATTTTAACAATGATATGAACATTGAGACTTAAAAAAAAAATAATAAATAAATAATTATTTAACAGAAAATAATTAAGTAAAAAAAATTTCCCTTAAGTATATAGTTATTCTAGTGCTTTTAAAGTAGTATATACCCCATGTGAATAATCTTAATCAATGATATGAATATGTAATACTTATTAAAATTGTATATGTATCCTATCACAGAACACTGAAAAAATAAGAACTCCTAGGAAGAAAAAATATGACGAAGAAAAGATGTCAAACAACAGTACTCTAACACTTATGTATGTTCAAAAAGTATTTATAAATCTAAGTACATAATTTTATTTAGTATTGGCAATATTTTACAGAAATATAAAAGATGAACCATATGATGATGAAGATGACATATTAACAATTGTTGAAGATAATTCAGCAGTTAACAATAGTGATAATCAAGCCATAACTGATAATACAAAAGTAGGTTATTCAAATAGAATAAAATAAAAATTATTTAAGCATACAATATTTCTTGTGAATTTGGAATAGTGTGTATCCTATTGAATAATCTTTGAATCTTTTTTAATATTGATAATATTACTGTTTCTATACTTTTTATTTTTTAAAACATTGAATTTCATAAACATTTACCTGTAAGGTTATAGAAACATGTTGCATTATACTAAAATATTTTTCTCCATATATTATTGCCTTGCACTCTTTGCAAAATAGAATACTTGTATCCGTAGAAAGTACACTCTCTAAATTCAAATATGTATTGTCATTGCAAATGGTGTGATCGTTTTTTCCCCTTGTATAAAAAACAAAAAAAAATAATTAATGTTTGGTCAGGTGGAGTAATTTTAAATGGTTTTAACAAGCATGTTTTTATTTATGTTTATGTTTACTTATTTATAAATTGATTCTATCATTGTATTTCATACTAGTGGACGTAATAAATATATTTGCAATGCAATTTACATTTACCATTACCCTTTGATTTTGGGGAAATGTAAATAAACAGATTAAAGCCTTAAGGTTATTATAATATTTTATTATGTAGTAAATGGAAATAAATATCTTTTAAAATAAAGTATAATTTTTTTTTTTTTTTATAAATGATAACAGAAAATATGTTATCTCTAAAATGCTACAATCAATATGTTTTATGAAAGAAAATCTTAATATTATCAAATTCAATAGTTATAATTTATTTGTTTTATTTGAATACCAGCCTCATTTACAATTACCCCTCACCTGACTTTGACTAAAATCACACTATTACTTGACGCTTAAAATATAAGATTATTCACAAAAATTTTGCAGGTACAAACATTTTGTTAAATATATAAGCGTTAAAATATAAGATGTTTAATAAGTACGCATATACTAATTTACAACATATTTATATTATTGATTGCATTTAAGTCGTCAGTACATGGAATACATTTATATGCTTATCTTGAAAATACAAAAATATGATAAATAAGATTACCATAGTGTAATTTATTCATTTTCATTTTTATAAAATAGCATAACATTATAAATATAAAGTATTTAAATTTTTAAAGTATGTTTTCTAATTAAAGTATAATGTATTATAAAGTGCATTATAAAACCAAAAACATTCAGATACATCAATTGACTTGTATTGACATTTAGATATTAAAGGATTCGGATAATCTAGGTTCTACTCAAAGTTGGACAAAATATTATCTAGATAATTATTTAAATGATTTTTTTTATAATTATTTGAATAAAAATTCAATTGAATAATTTTCAAACATAATATTAATACAAAATACTAATATATTCGATTTCTTTACTTTCTAGTTTTTTCTTTAGATAGTTCTATATTTGTTTCATTTATAGTATTCTTCTATTTATTTCAAATAAAAAAAGATTTACAACCATGAACTTAAAATACAATGCTAACTAATGTTTTTTAACATGAACTTAAAATACAATGCTAACTATTGTTTTTTAATACATAAATGTTATAATTACCTAAATACCAACCATACATTAACTAAGATAAAATTACTGAAAATTATACAAATAATTATGTTTGAAAATTAGTTAAATAATTTTTTATTCAAATAATATTATTTTTTAACTATTTGAATAAAATATTATCTAAATAATCTCCTAAATAAAATTGTATTCGAATGACCCAACTCTAGTTCTACTGTGCATTTAAAAATATTATTTTATTGATGCATGATTTATATTATAAAATATCTATATTCTTGTTAGCTATATTTTTCACATAATAGTTTACTAATGCAATAATAATTTATTTTATTTCTATAAGATAATAAGTATATTAAATAATATATTATAATTTTGAGACAAATTAAGTATTCAAAACATATACCTAGACTTTAATAATTTTTTTTATTATTATAATTAGGGTTAATATATTGTATCATTTTATATATTTTTTTGTTAAATCTAAAATATAGTTGAACAAGATAAAAATTCTGTTTTACCTATTGAAGATTAGGTACTCGTATGCTACCTATATTACTTATTTTTATTTCATTTCATTTCATTTTATTGTAGGGAAGTAAATTTAAGTCATTAGGATAAATAAGATATAAAAATAAAATAACATATTATAGCTAGATAGCCATTATGATAATTGATAAATACTCGCCAAGAACCACAATAATTTACTTTTAGATATTTTTAATATTAGTCTATGTCAAGAGTCTGCAACCTGCAGCTCTTTTGATTTTAAGTTGCGGCTCTTTAAGTCCATATGCAAAAATAATTATTTTATTATATAAAATAAAAAATATTTATTATTTTACATTATATTTTTGCTGCTTTTAAGAATATAAAATACCTGCACAGATCATAATATTCAACTAAAATTAAAAGGGTGTATCAAACTCTCCAGATGCATGCAAAGTCTATGTTTTCATTTATATAACAATATAATTATCTATTATTCAATAACTGTATTATTTATTATTATAGCTTAAATACTTGAATATTATGTTTTGTGCTATAAATATATGTATGTTTTTACATGATTAAATATTATTTGATGTATAAATTTGTTTATTTTAAATCAAAAACCAATTATATATAAGTAAATACTAAAATATTGAAACAAAAATTTTTTGTGGCTCTTTAAACACTGATAAATAATGTAAATTATAACTTTTAGCTTTGCTGTCTCAAAAGGTTGCCAACTTCTGATCTATGTCATGTCTGTGTTGAATTTGTGTATTTATTTTTTCGTTACGAGTTTTACTTTGAATTTTTTTATTAATATAATGAGTTAATAGCAGTGCGTGGGCATTTTGATATCTATAATGAAGAAACATGTATTAATTATCTTAAAAATATAAAATTGCTACTAGAGCTTGGTAGTTATTTCAAATTAAAAGATGGTGTTATTTGTAAAAGTATGTTGAAGAATATTAAAAACATAAATAAATAAATTTTAATAAAATACGATAAAGTTTACTCATTAAGTTTGTTGATAGGTAGTATATTACAACAATGAAGTAACAGTAGGTGTAGGTAGGTAGCATACTGCACAAGTACCAAAGATTAAAATTACACTATTTTTATTTTGTATAATTTTGCATGTTTTGGAACTTTTAAATATTGCTACATATTTTAATAAAAATTTGAGTCTTTTAAAGCATAAATCCTAATACTAATAACAATAAACTATTATCCGTATTTCATATAATCATTTTAAATTAGTTATTTAAAAAAATAAATCCAAATAATATGATGGTTTGCTTTGGTTGTATAATTAATTTGTTAAAAATAATTGAACAATAAAAATGAATGATATATTAGCATAAAGTTTTAATGCTATGAAAACATTTTTAAGAAAGAATTTGTAATTTATAATCAATAATACTTATTAGAATGGTTAATGGGTTTATTCAAACTTGGATATACATAACACTTAATTATTGTTATTATATTATTTGTAAGAAGTGTATAAATCCTATCAACAACTAACATTTTTCCAATTTTTAGCAAACAAATTGGGACCAAGAAAAAATTCTATCAACAACTAGTAGAACTAGACGATCAGTTGTTACTCCGATCAAATCATATTCACTAAGAACCAAAACACCTTATAGTAGTACTCGGCCTAGAAGAACATGTACTTTGACTAAATCTTATTTTGGTAAGTGTTCTATTGTAGGTAATTTATTATTAATAAAGCAAATTTATGAGTATAATCATTCAACAAGTATAAAATATCTATTAAGTATCAAGATTATTGTTTTTACCAACCATCATAAATTTAGACCACATGAATATTAGTATACCATTCTAGATAATTAAAAATTTGACTTAATGTAACTTTAAGTTCATTTGGGCAGGAGGTGAGGAGAGGATTTATTAAAAATATTAAGATATTAAAAACCAATTAAGTTTTTTGACTTTTTATACTCAATATATCAAAGTACAAGTTACCCAAAGTTAACTGTATATGAATAATATCAAGACTTTAATGGCAATTCAATTTATATTTAGCGTGTAAACTTAAAGTACAATAAAATTAATATAGTATAATAATTACTTAGTTAAAAAGTTAACTAAAAATACTAAAAATATATAATAATAAAAAATATTTAAAGATTATAGTTATCTTTTTAAAAATATAATTGTAATGATGAGTTACATTAAGTGATAATTTAATAATCAACCTAATTCAAATACACTTTATTCAACCAATTAATCGTTTCTAGTGCAATATTGATTGACAATAAATCTTAAATGTAGGTACTTGGATATTTATCCAAGTACCTATATTTAATCTTCAATAATGACATTCTTAAATGTTTAATAATAAAATATATCAATGTAAACTCCTCTATACACTTACTACCTATCACTCCACTCAGAATCTAAAAAAAAGTGATGATAAAATGAAATAAATTTAGTATAATTATATGTGTAATATTTATATTTACATTTACTTAATTATATTGTAGATAATTCCGATTCAGAAATAGAATATACAGTAAAACCCGTGGAATCATTTAAGCAATATAGTAAGAAAAAAACAATCAAAACTATTAAATCAGATGTCATAAGAGCAGAGCCTTTAGATACTAATAATCAGAAAAAAAATATGTGTTTAAAAACATACCCAAATAAAAAAGAAAAATCATCTGTGTTTAAAACTCATGATAATACATCTGAAGAAATTGAGATTTGTAAACAAGTTATTCTAAAACCGTCAATTGATTTGAATTTTGTGATTGCATCACAAAGTTATGATATAAAATCCAATGCTGATAATGAAGGTGAAGACGTACAGAATGAAAGTAAAATTGATAATAGTGCTATAATTGAACCAAACATTTTTACTAAGCATTATATATCACCTAATGAAAAAGCTAGAAATAATTTAGAAAAGCGGTCTGAGTTCTCAAAAAATCAGAACAAAGAAATCGAAATTAATGGTAAACAATTAACAATGACAACAAAATCAGAAATTTTTAACACCACCAATTACTCATTGTCTTCTGGAGTTGAAGAACAAAATGAATTAGAAAAAATAACTAAAGTTATCTCTTCTCCTTTAGATGATACATTTGACAAGACTGGCCCTGATTTTTATCTAAACAAAATAAGATCAGATATGAAAGAACCTATGCCAATTTCAACAAATAATAATAATAATGTCATTCAAGACACTAACATATTGGATCAACAATTAGAAATTAAAGTGTTAAAAAGTAATGAACTAATTATAGATGATGTTTATGAATTTGAAGAATTTAAATCATGTAGTTTTGATATTATTTCTTCTGACATCGATTCCTCAAAATTATCAAACTTAGAGAAACTTGATGAGCAACCTAGAATGATTGATTCTTCAGCACAATTAGAAGTAGTTGAAAACAATAGCTCTATAATACCATTTGTTCCTATTATCTACAACACAAATTCATTTGAGATGAAAGTTAATGAGAAATTGAACAATCCAAATGAAATGGATGATTCAATTACTCATAACAAATCTGATGTATCTGATATCAAAAATCAAATTTTAGATTTATCTATAAAACCATTTGAATCATTGCCCAATAACATTTGTATTTTTCCAAGTGAGTTTAATGATTATGTTATTAAAGAAGAGGATGTTGACGATGATGATGATGATGATGACGAATCAAGATTGGTAATAGTAGAGGAACCTGATTATCATAGTGATGAAAGCATACAAATACAATCCTTACCACCAGTACCATCTAGTATACCTCTTAATAACACTTCACTAATAGATACAGATGATGAAAGTAATATATTGTATGACGAAAGTATACAAAATGTTCTTTTTTCTAGTTTTAAAATGTCTCCACACTCTAAAAGTTATGATAATGAAGTTGAGAATGTCAATAAATCTATGGTGCTACCAGCATTACAATTTAGAGAAAAAATAGTAGATGCAGATTATCTCAATAATGCTTTAGTTATAGAGAATAATCATTATGTTTCAGAATATGATATTCATAGGCCTAGTACTAGTAAAGGTTTATTTGATTCAACAAGTCAACCAAGTATAAGCAAAGATACTTTCTATGAAACTAATATTAGTAATGATGCAAAAAATAGTTTTGTTGTAGCTGAACAAACTGTTAATAATAGTAATTTTGATACAAATGTTCCTTACAAAAGTAATTTATTTAATCACAATATTCCAAGTACTAGCAAGTATAATTTTTATGAAAACTCTATGCCTAGTACTAGTAAACAATTTTATAATCCAGAATCTGATGTAAACAACATACTATTATATGAAGAAACCAGACCAAATACTTCAACTAGTATGCCAACAGAGCAAGAAGAAACAATCAAGATATTTGGAAAATTCAATAATAATGAAATAGAAGCTATTTTAGGTATGTGTGCTATGTCTCAATCTTGTCATATGCCAATGGTTGTTATGGCAAATGCTACTGAAAAAAAAACGAAAGAAGATACTAATATTCATCAAAAGTAATTGTTTATATTAATATAATTTAATTTAGATCCAAAGATGTCACACACTAATACCTATATTGTGTGTCTGTGTATTACAAATAGACAACATACTAAAATTTGTGTTCAGAGGTTTCAATTTTGTATTGTTAATTTTAATATAACAGTGAATTAATAAATTAGCAAACTTAAAAGTAAGAATATTATCTTTTGTTAGATTTTTAGTTTTCAATCAAGTTATGAATATATAAAATATTAATATTGAAAAATGCTCATAAAATTTGCTTAAAATTAAAATTTTGTAAAAACCAACAAGAGAACATAGAAAATATTGTTATTTTAAATTTGTGATTTATCAATTCACTTTAATATTTAATTACTGAACATAAATTGTATTATTATATGCGTCAATAAAACAAAAACAATGTATAGTACAACATTTCAATTTTTTTTAAAGTAAATTTATATAGCCTCAAAAATTTGTAATATGTATATAATTGATTAGTTATACACCTTAAAATAATTAAAAAATATTAGCAAATATTAATTAATAATACATTAATATTTCAAAATGAAATTATTTGCATCCTATTTTCATTTTATATTAATTATAATGTATTATAATTAATTTATAAATATTTTCTTTTTATTAAAAATTACAGTAAGTATCAAAGACTCAAAGATTTAAAAAAAAAAAATTATGATATAAATATAAATAAACCTCTAGTCACAAAAATAATAAAGCTGCCAGAAAAATCACTATCCAAACACAGTACAAGTAGCAATCCTAAACAATCATCAAAATGTTGAAAATAATCTACTAATACTGTTCCTAATGTTCCTATCCCATCAGATAATCAGTTTTAAAAATAATCTTTGAACTATTACTTGAAATATTTTTCACTTTAATTTATAGAACATTTTATTAAAATATAGCAATATATGATAATATTTTAGTTTTAAATAATATTAATAATAATAAAAACAAAAGTTTTAATAATTAATCATAATGTAATGCCGATGCTTATAATAAATGGTAGATTATTAGTTAAATTAAGTAAGTAATTTAAAATTTTTCAATATTTATTTAATTTATGATAATGTGTTTCAGTTTAAATGATTTGTATTATCATTGATTAATCATACTAAATTAAATAAAATATCATAAAAAAGTAAATTGGATCAATGATAAGATTTGATATTCCTGATTTATTATAATTCATTAATATATATCATACAATAATTATAATATTTCATTACATCAACATGGAAATTAAAAATTTAAGCTCCAGAAATTAATTCTGCTCAATGACAAGCTGTGATAATGGCCAAAATAAATGAGCTATGTGTTTTTTTATCAAAATAATAAATTTAATTTAAATTTACCTGTTAAAGTAAAGGAAGTAATTAGAGAAAAAAAAGCAAAAGAAAAAGAAAGAGATGAAAACCTTTACTATGAATCAAAATAGCTAAATATAATTAAAAGTTTATTTACATAATCATTCCATTAGAATTTTAAGTGGTTTAATTGTTAACTATTTGATATAATATTATTGACTATATGTCAAATAATATTACCTTCTTTATTTTATAAATTTGTTTTAAACCTCCAACCTCCACAGGAGGATAACTTATTTTTTATTTGTTAGAATAGATGTTTTTATTGAATATAAAAATTATGTTATGTTAAGACTAATTACAATGTTATATAATAATAAAGTGTTTTGTGTGTTATCGAGCAATTTTTTGTTTGCAATATGTTGTTGACATTTTAAATGCAATTTAATTTATTTGCAGTTAAATGTTTTTTCCTCATCCTAGTAAATTGTGCCATATTTTACTATTAAATTAAGTACTATACTAAGTTTTTACTTTAGCTAAACATTATTAAATAATGTTCTATAAACTTATAAATATAAATAATTATAAAATCTATAAGTTTAAATGTATTCCTTTAATATCAATAGTTTTTAAGAATGTTATTGTGAAATCATTTGTTATGAGATTATTATTTTAAAATTGTTTACGATATGATAATATAATAATATAAAATATGTATGTTTTGACTATTATAGACAATACCATTGTTTTTAAAGAAAATATAATTTGTTAATTTAATTACCTATTTCAACTATGAATTTTTTGTGTGTTAATTATACATTTAATGAATACAAAAATATACTCTTTGATTTTAAAAGAAATAATCAATTGTTTTCTATATTTAAGAACAATCTATTGAATTGTTTATAATATATAACCTATTCTTATTACAATAAAATTATAAATTACATAATATAACACAATACTATATAATTTAATTAATAGATTATAGATAAACAAAAACTAGAATAAACATGAGAACAAAGCAATAAAATTTATTATTTAAATACATTTATCATATATCTCTTTGATAACAATGCATCATAAAAACTCTTAAAGAGTTGTTAAAAAATTTCAATATTTTCTTATTTTACGTCAAATTTATGTCAAAAGTCCAGCAGTTCCAATTTTGTGCGTTTAGCTTTAAAATTATAGTAAATTTACCTATTGTGAAACTTTAAACTAAGAACGCTATCTGTGTTTTCTCGTTGAATTTTTATGGGTATTTTAGCTTTTGATCAAAGTATGAGTATGCAATATATTAAAAATTAAAATATCAAAAAATTAACAAGAGACATAGCACAGATAATATTCTTACTTTTAAGTTTCATAATATGTAAATTTTATTCTAATAATAAATAAAGCTTATAAAAACAAAAATATTGGTTGGTATGTTAAACATTTGTCAGACGAAGACAATACATGCAGATACAATGTCCTCTTAACAAAATTTTAAAATAGTTTAGGAATAATGCATTTTTTGAGTTTGATATATTATAATATATATAATCATGCATTAGGTATTTACACTTATGTTGTTTGAAAGATTTTAAATAATGTTTAACATTATTAGTGCTAGGAAATAGTATGAGTATTTTAGTAAAAATACTCGTACATTTTTATTTCCATACTTAACTATATTACACAAAAATTAAAACTTATTATATTATATGCTCTTTAAGAATAAAATGACTAACAATGAAATTAATGCTACCCTAACAATAGAATACATGTTATTACATATATGTTAAATAAAAATAAAATCTAAATATGGTAAGTCAGCACAAAATGATGTGATGTGTGAATGTAGCAATATTATTATTGTGTGAAATTAATCAACAAGTATTATTGGGTTAATACCTACTTTATTCAATATTGATGTCAATAAAGTTTGTTAGGATATAATTTAACATAGTATTATTACCATTTTTAAAGTTATTTATCTGTTATGGTAAGTAGTTTTCCAACTAAGTTTTGAGTATGTAGATTCTAATGTAAATTAATATCAAATACGATACCTAAATATCGAATACTTGTTACTTCTTTGATATCTATACATTTTATTTGTAACTACAGTTGTTACTATTTACTCGAGAGCAATTTAAACAAGCCAAAAATATAATGTTTATCATAAAAATAAAAATAAATTGTATCATTATATTTTTCAAATACCGAATGATTCAACTATATTGACATAAAAATTATGTGCAATTTCATATTTTATTTATTACAATATCCAACACAGACCCTATAATTGAAGAGAGGTTAAATATTTTTACAAGTAGGCGTATAAATAGTAATTCTATAGTATTATTTTCAATAAGGGCACTACTAGTGACTTATTTTTTTGCTCAAAAAAGAACTATTGTAATGAACTCATTCTTTACTTATTATTTTTATTATTGGGTATATCCGGTTTCTAGGGCCATCCCGTCTCACAACCAATTTTTCAACCATCTCTATTGACTATCAGGTTCTTCCAGTTTGATTGATATACCTCCTAATTCTATTTCTGTAGTAAATAAATTTACTCATAACATAATTTTTAAAATATTTTGTGTCTTGTATGCCTGCTTTAATTGTAGGCATTTATTGTAGCATAATACAATAGTACATACCTATCATCTAATACAGTCAAGTCACGATAACTCGAAAAATTTGACAATTCGAATTTTTTTTTATCCCCTTAGAAATTCTCATAACGCTTAATATATTGTTATAAGTCTTGACTCAGGTCCGGCTCAAGGGGTAGGTGACATAGGCCAACGCTTAAGGCGGCATTTAACATTTTTGTATTGTTTATTTTTGATATGATGTAGTATTTACATGTTAAGAGCGGCAAAACTGAAGTTCACCTAAGTCTAAGTTTGCTTGAACACTTAAGTCGGGCCTGAGTTTTGTTAACTCAAGTATACAATTGTGATAAATAGCTTAGTCGAAGTATATTATATTATATTATCTGTTCAATATCTGGGTATTTTCGTAAACATATTATGATTTATTTAGTATCTACTCGATTGTATAATAAAAATAAATACATATAAACGAATAGATAGAAAGTGATTAGTGATTATTAGCGCGTGCACAATAACATAAGTTGTTGTAATGATTAGTATGTACCTACGTTGTATCATACGTCTACCGTGCGTACTTTTGTATGTTTTTAAACATGTCTCAAAAACGAAAATTAAATCATTTAATTATAGCTGACAAAGTTCATGTGAAGCAATTATACAATTGGTAGCGAAAGATATCCGGAAAAAAACAAGATATTGCGAAAGAATTTAATATTAAACCCTTCCACCAAAAACATATTGTTATGCAATT
Source organism: Rhopalosiphum nymphaeae (assembly GCA_036289425.1). Lineage (NCBI taxonomy): Eukaryota > Metazoa > Arthropoda > Insecta > Hemiptera > Aphididae > Rhopalosiphum > Rhopalosiphum nymphaeae. Next base: position 6,195,230 of record JAZAQC010000007.1, on the reverse strand, counting down.
TTTGAATTTATAGAAGGCTGAATACTTCTATGTTCGAAACCATAGACAAATTATAAGATTTTGTAAATAAACAGCCGAAAAACCAAGTACTAATAATTAATTATTTTTCTGCTGTATTTAATAAATAATACATATAGCACTGCATCTTGTTTAGTTTTTTATAACATTTATACACGCATATTCATCATAACGCTTTTATCGTAAAATTTTAAAATTATATTTCATTACATAACTTGACGTTTTTACTTGGGTAATTTTGATAAATTCGAGTTAGGCATCTCGAACCGAAGTTTTATCTCTCTTCAACTTCTGTATTATTATAATTTGTCAATATAACTATAAAAATATCTGACGTAACCAATGTTGTGTTGCTAGCCTTAACTTTACCTAGTATAAGAAAGCAAATTGGCTAAATATCAAACTTAAGATGAGTTTATTGTCTACATCAGTGTTTCCCAACTTATGGATCGTGAAATTTTTTTTTTATGAGTCGCGACTGGCTAAACTTACCCATAAACAAATATATAATCATACTATAAAATCATATATTTTTTTTTTTAATACGGGTGGGTCGTATAACCAATAAGGGGTAAATTTGAGGGTTACCATTTAAAAAAAGGTTAAGAAACACTAGGTCTACATGCACCTCGTATCCAATGACTTTTATTGATATTTTGATAATTATGAATACTCATATAATTTTAAAATTATATTGTGTTAGGTGTATGATGGTTATAACTTTATATACTTAATTGTTATAACTTAAGACCATATTCTCACACAATTGCAACGTTTTATTGCGTGTTTCAAAACTGCACGTTATAAATCCAAATAAACTGAACTAGTGAATTAATTAAAGCGTATTTTACACAACGTTTCAAGGTTTTTGCATTAAAATATACGAATTTGTAATTTGTATTTCTAGAATATCTATATAAATAATATAATACGAATTGAAGGTAGATGTGTTCTTCTACACTATTTATTATATAGACGTCCGGAGCTACAACACGAAGTATAACACATAAATCGCAGACAAGTTATTACAGTGTTATGTTAAAAGTGAGACGGCCGATGCGATATGTGGAGGCTATTGCCAATCAACAATATAGCCTGGCTATGACTATACTCTGTCCAAAATAAGGACGTGTCTCCATTTATTTTTTTTGTAAAACCATTTTAATAAATTAAATACATCACTTTCGCAAAATGATAGGTTCTTTACTTAAATTCACAATACGTCTAGAGTTCTCATTTCTATTTACAAACTTTATCAGTTTATCAACTTATTATTATTATTATTATTAAATATTTAAATATCAATTTAATGTATAATATATTATGCGCATTTGCTCATATACCTAGGTAAATTAAAACTTAAAATAAAATGTGCACTATGATTTCCTTGTTAAATATTTAAATAATTTGAACAAGTAACAAATATTCATCAGAGCGAAGACATGTTTATAAGTGTGAACAATGCAATTACGGCCCATCAGGCCGAATAACAAATAAAAATGTATAAATTAACCAAATAATAATAGTATAAATGATGTACCTATATATATATATATAAGCACTTCACACATACAATATACATCACACAGCTCCTAACACTAAATGTATAAGACATCTTTACACATCAGTGATCGGCATAACGAGACGTACTTAAACATAACTAAGGGAAAACTCGAAGAGCATTACCCACCGCTTATTAGAACTCGATCCAAACTTGCCAATAATTTATTAATCAACCCGAAATTATACTGTTATAATATTTGATTTATACATACCAATATATCACAACGGGCTGCTCGGACGATAATCCATAACGATATACCGCAGACAACGGTCAATATAATACACGGTTAGGTTAGATTAAAAAAATTTCGTTATTGTACTAACGTCAGTAGGTACTAAAATACGACAGTTACCGTATCGTAATAGGTGTTTATAGTGGGTACCTGTTTACCATTTTTCCCCCGTAATCGCGGACTTAATAATAAATTACTAAAGAATATTTTCTCAGGCGGTGCATTTCTTGCACACTCACTCACAATTTATAATAATATATGACTTGCCTCAGACAATTCGAATATTGAGCCGTTGCACCAGCGATTGCGAATAAAATGTAACTTGTGCAGTATAATTCGAAACATAATTTCAACACACGTAGCGCGCTCGATTTAACTAATTCAAAATAAATGTTCGATAATTAATGTAATTACACGCCTGCTGCGATATAATAAAATGATAGAAGGCGAATTCGTGCACACGATATAAATTAATTACACACGACTTTTGGCAATAATAAGGAGCCGTTGAATATTATCGAAAACTCGAAAACTCACAAATCACGCTCGTATAATGAACGTTCATCACTGAACGCGCTAGCAATTTATCGACAACTAACTTTACTTCGCTGTTGCGTAATGAGAACTAATAACCACGGACCAAGATAAAAAGCGTATCTTATTTCATGGTAATAACCAATGGTATTAACTAATAAATAATGATAGTTCCATTTGCCGTGGATTGTATACAGTAGATATATACTACAATAATGTGCTGTATTTAATCTATGCCTAGAAACGCAGTTTTATGTGCGAGTAAATGACCTTTGCGATCACCGAGTCTATATCATCGAGATAGGCTTAGAATAATGTTATAGTAAGTATCAGTGTTAGGGATTGAGACTTAAAAAGCTCTTAATATGCAAACATTTATGTGCTTAAAAATAATTGTAAAGATATAATAGAAAATAATAAGATTTAAAATTATGCAATAATTTTTTTTACACAGTGAATTTACCTATTGTCAAATTTTAAAGCGAGTTATAATCATTTTCAATTGTTCAAAATGTTCATAACTCGTTTTAAAATATTAAAATATAAAAATGAAACGTATGAGATTTACTAAATAATATTCTTAATTAAAAATTTTACGATATGTTTATTCGCTGTAATATCAAGCATAAACGAGTTCAGCACTTGGATAGATTTTTTAGAATGTACATTTGCTGTGTTATGCGTTTTTAAGACGGTGACAACTCTGCGGTTGTAGCGTCCTCTTAAAAATTATCCATCATACGATATAAAAATACGATTAATCACAATATTACTTATATCGAAAAATTATAATTGATTTGTTTTTCTTATCTTTTATTAGCGAAGATTTTCAAACATTAAGATTACAGAATACAGATTGGGTAGGTATACTTAATACTTTTATGTACTCTGTTTGAAATATATAAGCTATAGTTATTTAGTTTTATCAGCATGCCTTTAACACTCTTAATAATAATGCAAGTGCACACTAAAAACTAATAAATTGATATTAAATTATAAAGTTTCCATATTTAATTTTAGAAATTTCTTTCTAACAGTTCACATAAATTACCTTCACACATTGGGCACCACCACTGTTCTATTACCTCAATGTTAATTTCAATGCATATTACAACATTTTTTTAATATTTTAGCTAATTGGCGTGGCGTTAGTAAATAACCATTACATTTTGAAAAGATGCAAAGTTATGACATTTTCAAGTACACGTAATCAAATATACTAATATGGTAAATAATATATATATATAGTTGTATACAACTACAATATTGTCAATCACTCGTTAAGCGTTATCTTCGAATACAATTTGTCTTTTAATAAACACCAACTATATTATAGAAGTTTCATTATAAGACATTTTAAGGACTTCGCAAACGACGCATTAATAAGTATATTTATAAATCACAATCATAGCGTATATAAAATTGTAAAACTTCTAAGTTGTGATACTTGAGATACGTAAAAGGGAAAAGAATAATAAAAAAAAAGATCGTTTTTTTAATTTCAAAAAAAGTCATTACTCATTAATATTCAAAGCTATAACCCTATAGGTAATTTTTATGTTTTCTATAATACTGTAACTAATGAACAATGGAAATCATATATAATATATATATATATACAGAGAGCGATTCTTTGATTGAAAATACTTATCGTTTTAAAATTTATTAAAATTTTGAAAATATATTTCTTATATAATTTACTACAGTTAACTAGATGTAAATATTTTTTTTTAGTAAAAATTATATTTTTTATCGTTATAACTTTGTAAGTTTTTACTTTTTTGTATTACAACATACATTTATAAATTCATATTTCGAAGTGGAATATTTTTTGAGTATTTAGATACTTAAAAATCGAAATTTGAACGATTAGTGTATGAGTTATAAGTTTAGGTGATCAGAGTAGTGGACAATGCATTTTGCGGGGTATCCCCATACCATTCCATTCCGGTTACCTAAACCTATACTTATAACTCATAAATTTTTCGTTCGAATATCAATTTTTATGTATCGAAATACTTTGAAAAATATTCTGCTACAAAAATTATATGAAATTAAAAATGTATGTTATCATTCAAAAAAATAAAAAATGTATAAAATTATATTGATAAAAATTATAAATTATAATATATATATTTTAAATGTGTTGTTTTTTTTTTGTTTTTGGATGAGAATATATGAAAAATATTTTCAAAAACGTTAATAGTTTTTGAAATAATAAGTGTTTCACGATAAAAGAATTACCCTATACCTATATGGCTATATAATTATATAACTATACAAGTATGTATGTATATGTTACGGATAGAGTATAAAAATGGATTGGTAATGTATAATATATACACATTACTCGAGTAAATGTTCACCTTATCCATACCGGCAATACTCGTTTGCGCATAGTACATAATTTTTTACTTGGAAACTGACAACTCGTTTGCGTACATTGAAAAACGTGAAAACCCGCTAATACAAACTTTGACCTGAAAATGATGACTCGTTTGCGTACAGCTATTAAATCTCATTCCCAATATAGACTTATATTTAACTTGCAGTGCCTAATAATAATAATGTTTATCTTAAAAATTTCGATTAGATACACGTAATTCCAAAAGTTTTTGATTAACTGGTATGCCATGTGCGGTTCTAAACGATAACGCGATTTTAGATAAATAAGTTTCGGCAACGTTTTAAGTTATCAGACAATTAAGTAGCAAATTTATAAATCGATTGGAATATTTATAACAAATTGGTATAAAATATTATTAAGATAAATTTGTTTTATTACATATATATATATATATATATATATATATATATATAAATATATTTATTTATTTTATTTATTAATTAACGAAAAAGAAGCATTACATTAAAATTAATAAAATACAAACATAACATTTAATTAATAAAATAACATGGCATGATGAATTAAATCGACAAAAAAGGCATTTTTAATCACGCCTGATGTATACAGACAGTCCTAAGTCTATAAAAGTGAGAAAGAAAATGTTTGAAAACAATCTTACAAAGTAAGTAAACATTATTTAGTTGTAAGTTCTTTTGAGTTTTAGTAGACTTTTGCTATAGTTTATGTACTCAAACGAGTCCTATGTTTGGACTTTTGGTCATTTATCGCAGGTATTAAAAATTCGTGTGCGCAATTGAATGTATACATTAGTACGTAAACGAGTAGCAAAAAAGGGTAAATGCACCTACGCAAAATGGTATCGCCCATCTATACAATCAGTACAATGTACACATTATACAGTTTGCTGTGGATAAAGTATGAAATAGAAAAAAACCTAATCTTATTAGTACTGAAAAAAATTATTTTAAAGTAAATTAAGTATAATTAAGTTATTATTCTATTTTATATAATATATAAAAATATTTGAAAAATTAAATAGGTACAGTTATTTAATGGGAAATTTCAAATTCGAGTGGCATTTGTAGTTACAAAGTATCCCTATTCCCTCTAGATTTACATTTACCTACGTTTATTTGATAAATAATTACTTTTACACTAAAGTTTTTTAAAACCTTGACCACTGGTAAAAGATTATGAATTTGCTATTTAACACTAATTTCACGCTGACACTTCTAAAATATTTATTAACGGTTCAGAACGTGCAGAAAATTAATTTCTTGAATACAATTGAAGAAGAGTGCCATTTTTATTTCCGAGTTCATATAGTATTAATTGTTGCTAATAGACACAATCGCAAAAAATACATTTTGTAGATCACCTTTATTTTTGTCTATTTCCGGTAATTGGACTCTCAACTATATTATCAACATTGTTTGGTGGGAATTTGTTAATTGAATTGTATTTTATTATTTTATTACAGAGATATTATCTACTATTGATATTTCATCGCTTTATTAAATCAAAAGTAGATAATGTTCAAATTACTTAAACTCGAAAATGAAAATAAACGTTTAAAAATAAATATTTTTACTTTATCCAATAAGCATGCCATTGGGCAGTGTTTACATTGACCGATTTTCGTACTTTACCCATAACATATATTTGCGATTTGGATTTACGTTTGCTGAAACAAAACTTTATAATCCCATTTTTAAAATGCATTTTTTTTTTAAAAAGAACCATTATTCTAAATTTCAAGTTCATATGTTTTTAGATGTTGAGAATATACGTGACATTTTTTGTCAATAAACTTTACATTTTACTACAACTTTGAGAAATATGATATTTAATAATTAAACGACATTAAATTTGATGAAAACTAGGACTATTATCAAATGTTATATTACTTATCTTAGATAATTGATTTACAATATCATAATAATTACTACAAGGCAAAGGAATGTTAACATTATTATAATTATTATCAAATACCTTCAATATTATTATTATATGTTTACCTAATGGTAGTACATCTTCACTGTCTACATACTTTTTTGTATATATTAAACATCCAATTGAAAATGTTGAAGCTAGATTTGCGCCAACTTTTTCTTTGCTAGTACTAGAGGTGTAACAATTAAAATGTCTTCTTAATATTAAATCTTAGGGTGATGTCTTTTTGAATTGAAATTTAAAAAAATATACAAAGATAAGATTATTTTGTTTTTTTTTTACATGCATATAATGTATCAAATTTTAAAAACATTAACTTCAGCTAATTATATAACACAACCTAACCACTAAAATATGCTTGTCTATTAACTATTTTAAAATATTTATAAGAAAATAATATATTTAGTATTACTTTGAACTATTCTTATTGAAGAAAATACTTTTTTTAAATGTGCAACATCAATTATTTTATCTATAAATCACCACTGCATTTATGTTGACAAATTACACATACATTAACCTAATAACTACTAAGTGAATAATATGGTTTCAGCTCAAAACCTTAACAGCTTAAAAGGCGATTGTGCTATTTCTTTAGATTTGTTCGTCTACAGTTTATATTTTATGAAAGAATAATGCAATAGCATATTTTGTATGGCATAAAATCATGATATTATAGTTCTTGCAATTGTAGTATTTTTTGTCTTCACAGGCTAAACATTGACGGCCATTTTTAAACCAATCTTAGAAAATATACTAGTATCAATGATATTTTGAAAAGCTTTAACATCTATTTTAAAATATCTATAAGCTATTTATAGAAAAAATAATAGAATGTTATTATAATTATGTTTACCAAAAAATGTTACAAAAAAGTTAAAACATAAGATAATTTAAAAAAAATTACCTCTTACAATTATTTTAAATGCAAAATTTTTGAAACCTAATCAGGAACAATTCATATGCCACTTATTTGTAAACAATTAAGCAAGTACTCTTTAAAAAAAATACTATATACTTGTACCATCAAACAAGATATCATATTTTTATAAAACAAAATAAATTACATAAGTACTAATAATTTATAATAAAGAGGTAAAAAAAAAGTACTGAATGTAAAATGTAAATTATCTTACCATTTTGTTTTCATTTATGAAGTCACTGTACTATCCTGATTTTAGTTACCTACTTTTTAAGTAAAATAACATATAATTATTTTTTATTTATATTACAGTGAAACTTCCATATAACGAAGTCGAATAAGCAACAAAAAAAATTCGTTATATGGAGGAATTCGTTAAATAGAATTACGTATTTTTTTCAAGTGATTTTATGCCTTTGAAACACCTTGGAGTTTTGCTTTTTCCAATAATTAGAAGTTTTTGTTTTTCAGTTCTATTCATATTATATATACACCATCAAAGTAACTTGCTTTTTACTATGCTTATCTCCAGTGGCGAAGCGTCATAGGAGACAAAGAGACAATGTCTCCCCACTTAGAAATTAGAACACGGGACAAATAAATAATTATTATTTTGTTTTATACAATATTTAAAAATGTGAATTTTATTTTATATTATAAAATATTAAAATATATGATGTATGTTTCAGTATTTGTTAAAATCGGTTTTTCGTTATAAAGTTATAGAATTCTTAAAATAGATTAGATGCACGCGATACGGGCATACGGCGGCGATACAGCCGTGCGTACGTGTTGGCGATACGGGTCATTTCAAATACGGTATTATATCTAAATCTAAAAGACGTTGCGACGCATTGTCTCACAAATATAGGTGCGCGGGTACAAGGGAAATGTTAATGTGAGTGGGGATTACTATGTACTCGATGAGACAAGTCTCGCCGTTCGTAATTACCTCAATCCTCAATAAACGTCGCCGTCGCATTGTCACGCCGCGCAATCGTAATGTCGTACGACTGTTTTACAATATTTATTATTTCTTATTGTAATTGTAATTAATTGTCCTCGTAATTCATAATGGCTGACGATTTAATTAATTCCATTTTGGACGATGGAATTAATAATTATTCATACGAAAAAAAATATGAACTTAAAAATAAAAAACCATGTCCCTTATTGCATTTAACAATAGCTGACGGAAAAACAACTAGAAAATTTCAATTCGTGTGGTATTCAAAATATAAATGGCTTACTGGTAGTCAGGTAAGAAATAAACTATATTGTTTTTACTGCTTATTATTAAGAGGAGAGAAAACCTGGAGCAACGAAGGTGTGTCAAATATAAAAAATTTCGAACGAAAAGCAAACAAACATGCTATTTCTGAAAGGCATCTCGTTTGTCAGGAACAATTTAAGTTACTTGGTAAAAATATAATTGATCATGCACTATCGGAAGGGCGACGCTTGCAAGCCATAAAATATAATGAACAAGTTGGCATTAACCGTCGCATATTAGCTCGATTAATTCATGTTGTGTGTTATTTGGGGAAACAAGAGTTAGCTTTCCGAGGACACGATGAACGAAAAAGCTCATTAAGTAAGGGTAATTATTTAGAGCTATTAGAACTCTTATCGCAAGAAGAACAAATACTCAAAGAACATTTTTTGTCTAACTCTTTATTTAAAGGAACGTCTTGTGATGTGCAAAATGATTTAATTGCTTGTATTACAGATGTCGTAAATACTAAAATAATGAATGATTTAAAATGTGCAAATTTTGTGTCTATACAAGCCGACGAAACTACCGATGTATCGTGCAAATCACAAATGAGTATTATTTTAAGATACGTTGTTGACAACAACATTGAAGAGAGATTTATAGGTTTTTTTGATGTATCAAAAGATAAAAGTGCTGTTGGGCTCTCAAATATTTTATTGGCAGAAATAACCAAATGGAATATAAACGATAAAATTATATGTCAGACTTATGATGGAGCGGCCGTCATGGCTGGAAACCAAAATGGAGTCCAAGCCATTATTAAAAAAACTTATCCAAAAGCCCTATTTATTCACTGCTATGCCCATCAACTGAACCTAATTTTTTTACATGGGTCAAAAAATATTAAGTCCGTCCGTATTTTTATAAGCGACCTTACAATGTTTCACACATTTTTCAGTAGATCACCAAAACGAACTGAGCTGCTTCGGGAAAAAGGTTTTAAGTTGCCAAAAAGTTGTGAAACAAGGTGGAATTACCATTCAAGAGCAGCAGCTACTATAAGTACACATTTTAAAGAACTACAAAAAGCGATATCGTATGTAACAGAGGGGGAAGACTGGGATCCGATTTCTATAAGTACAGCGTATGGGTTACTGCATAAATTATCAAATCAAAAATTTGTGTATTTATTATGTCTGTTTCATCGAATATTTATATACTCGGATCATGTATTTTTAATACTTCAAACAAAATGCACTGCGGATGTACAAACTTGCATAAATGAAATAAAAAATTTATCTACACAATTATCAGCTATGAGAAATGACCAAAATACTATAACCGAGTGTTGCGAGTCTGCAATGGAATTGAATAACGAACTTCAATATACAGACAAAGATATAAATAGTCTCAAAAATCTGACGTATGAAATATTGGACTCAATAATTATCCAAACTGAAGTTCGATTTCAAGATTTTCACGTTTTGAAATTTATTGAGCTCGCAAACAACAATGAGTTTATTAATTACAAAAAACATTTTCCAATTGAGAAACTAAATCAACTACTAAAAGTTTTCCCAGGAGTATTCGAACAAGAGAGATTACAAAATGAATTAACAGTTATTTACAATGATAATAACAAACATCTTCCACCAAAAGAATTGCTGAATTATATTATTAAAGGTTGGTACATAATCATTATTATTTTTAAAATCTATGTATTTAATTATAATATAATCATATTTGTTTCAGCTGAGTTACAAGAAGTGTACGTAGAGCTTACAAAATTGTTACAATTAATTTTGTGTATTCCTGTAACAACGGCTTCTAGTGAAAGAAGTATGAGTACTTTAAAAAGAATCAAGACGTTTCTAAGAAATACAATGACACACGATAGATTCTCAAATTTGTGTACTATGGCTATCGAGAAGAAAATGTTGAGTGAATTAGCCACTGACCCAACATTTATTGACAATGTCATTGACTTATTTTCTAAGACAAAAAATAGAAAAATAGATTTAACGTATAAATTAACGTAAATTTGTTTTTAAACTTCATGTTAATGCGAGTTGCACATATACAGTTTATTATATTACATTTTATTTTGTTTTGTTGGTTATAATTTATAAATTATAATACATTTGTTTTATTACATCAAATATTATTATTTTGGAAGTTTTTAAATATAATTTAATTTTGTTTTTAGTTTTTGAACATTTATTTATTACCGTTTAGATAATGGCCATAGTTGCCGGGTTCAAGAAAAAAAGAGGGGGTCTAGGCGTATTAGTGCCATTTTTTTTTCAGTGTCTCCCCAACCAAAAACCTCAAGCCTCGCTACTGCTTATCTCCGAAACATTTGTCATTTTTAAAAGTTAACGTTTTGTTTGGTAAACATTTAAAAAATAAACCTGTCTCATCAGCGTTAAAAATATCTTTTGGATTGAATTTTTCAATTGATTTTGGTAAAACATTTAATTTCCATGTATCACAGTCATTTTTTAGAACATCAGCACTCTCACCACAAATAACTTTAAACACAACATTATGTCTCGATTTAAATTTATCTAACCATCCAGAGCTTGCACGAAAATCTATAAAACCAAATTTCTGAGCAAAATAAATTGATTTTTCTTTGATTAACGAACCTGATATAGGCAGATTATTATTTCGTATACAAGTCATCCATTTAAGAACAGCGTTGTCAACTTCTTCATAGATACAAATTTTCATTCGTTTTCTATTGCTGAGGAGAGTACAATTTTAGAACTATGACATAAACTATGATATAAAATTTGATAATGACAACATTTACAAAAATTAGTTGTTATCGAATAAATATTTCGTTATATAAAAACATCAGATTCGTTAAATGGAGATAAATTTACGTGTAATTAACAATGAAGGTCATATTTCTTAAAAATATTTCGTTAAATGGAAGTTTCACTGTATTTGAAGCTGTTCACTATATATATATATTATAAACTTGAAATAATGTTATTATAATTACTACATGATATATTATTATAGTATAATTTTATACATACAACATACCCATAAGCCATAGCCCATAGGAACACATTCTTCTTGGCTTGAGTTACTACCTAAAAACACACAATAAAACTATATACTATACAATATGCCAAGCTTAAAATATGTATGTAAATGTTAACTGCATATTTTTAATGTTTTTTAGTAGCCGAGTATAATAGTTTTTATCCATATTTATAAAATAAAAAAAGACTACAAAACATTTGAAAATTTGATTAGATATAAAAAACGATAAATTTAGTAATAGTGCATAAGTAATATTATATGTACAAGTATAACATTCATAGATTAATAGACTATTTATTTATTTTTATTTATTCTTCAAGAAGATAATGGGCCCCACTGAAGAACGTGTTCTAACTATATTAATAACTATTAAATTGCATTTCAATACATATCGCTGCATGCTTAATAGGAAAATTGTATTACACGTATGTATACAATTATGTATTAAAATTATTGGTAACTTGTGAGACGTGTCCAATATTTGTGAATAACATTTTTTTTTAAGTTGTGTTACATAATTTTAGCATAAAATTTATCACTTGTATCATACATGGATTGTGCTATATATATAGCTATTCTTTATTATAAAGAGTTTTAAATTTTAAAAAATGTGTTAAGAAAATTATTTATTATCTACGTAAAGTTTATTATAATTTAACAAAAATTAATAAATACATTTCAATTAAAATATCTTTTGTAATATAATACATTTACAGAATATTATTTCTCTTTTATCATTTTATTATAAAGAAGATAAAAAATTTAAAACTGCATTAATGCATTATAATGACAAGCTGCTATTAGCGTAGGAACATTAAGAATCTGTCTTATTTTTGGTATTGTCATGAGTAAGATTCGAGACTTTTTGAATTTGCATGTTTTTTGTAGTAGTTATAGATTATTCTAGGTGAATTATAAATTTGTTTTATGAAATTGCAAAACTAAATACTAAGTTTAAATTGGAATACTTTTGCATATTTCGTTATATTTTAAGAAAAGTGCATATTTAGGCAATTTTTAACATATTATGTATTTTTTAAATTTCTATGTACCTTTGTAAAATTGTCGGGAAAAATCATGTTTGGAAAACATTCAAAAATATTTAAATAAATTAAGGTCGTAGTCTGTCGTATCTGACTCGTACGTCTGTTTACGATAGTTTCTTTGTCGCTTGAAAATTAACCTTTTTATCGACAATTATATATGTACCAATTTTTTTATGAATTATAAATGATAATAGTTTTGTCTTTCACGATTTTTATTATGTACCTACCTAGTTTTTAAATTTGTATGACTACAATATGCTTTATGCGTTTTCAAAAACAATATAAAAAATTAGCTGTATATTTTTATGATTTTTACTATACATATATTTCGATAATTTTAAGGCAATGAGTCCAGAAACAGTCGTACATGAGGTTCACGATGCGTTCATAAAAATAAATGTAATTTAAAAATGTACTCTGGATACGTTCAAGACATGTATTTTCTAAGATATATATATAGATATAATACATTAAATGATGGTTCTACTAAAACAATATATAAGTACTCTGTACCAAATAAAATGTTTAAACTTAAATCTCTAAACATAATAAACGGAAAATTAGGTATACTCGATAATAGGTAAATTACTGTTTAGGTACCTTAAAATTATTTGACTAGCTGTTATTTTTCTTTAGATTTTCAGTATCTATCCCTGTAATCACCATTTAATGGTGTCAATGACGATATCTAACTTGATTTTCGGTGATAATTTTGCGTAAGTTAACATTGATTGTATAAAAAATTAATGTCACCGCAGCAGTGTGCGCTGCTGTCATTATGATTTCAATTTGCCGCCGTGGACCGGTTAGCTCGTCGGAAACAATGACGTTTGTCCATGGGACCCTGGTAGTTCCAAAGTCAAAATGGGATGTCCTAAGGAGTCTTCAGTCCCCACTACGATAGTGCGCCTGTGCGGTCAGTACGGCTGTTCTGATCGGCTACTAGAACCACGGTGACTACAACGCACCACAGAAGACACTACACATCCACATGTGTTGTCTCCGTCATACAAACATGGTAGATTATATATAATCCATTTTATCCTGTTATTTTTAAAATAAGAATGAATTGTCCTATTATAAAATTTAAAGGTATGATTGTTATATAGAGGGCATCGCCGAGGCTTTTATTAATATTTAGTTATGAGTAATTTAAAACTGTAGATTATTTTCAAATATTATAAAATGATCATAATAATATGGTTCAAAATAAATTAAAATCAATAATAGGCTGCGAGTCACCCTCGATAATAATTTTATCATTAAATTTCATAATAGGCATATTCACTCTATTTTTAACAATGATAGAGTTATCAATAATTTTGTAAAGGGACAATTCGCTGTTATAGGTTGTAACATGAAAACAACACACACAGGTAGCATCCTTTAAAATTTTCATACACTTCAATTGAATAATATTTCAATAATATTATTTATCAAATATAATTATATAATTACCACCTCTTACTTTTTTCGCAACTATTATTTTTACTAGTTTATAACATATTAATTTCAAAAATTCATTTTTAAACTGTAAACACAAATTTTTTCATTCGATTTGTATAGAATTTTGCGACTTATCTAAAAGGCACTGAAGACAAATATTTTAATTCTGAACAATTGATTTTATAATTAATGAGATTTTTGGTATCTGTAATTGCCTTTTGGACATTTTGAGCATTTTTTTTTATAAAAGTCTGAAGTTCAAACTGACAAAATAAGCTAAAATCAAGAACATTTTAAAACTATCATATAGTTAGGTTTATAAAATATTTAATCTCAAAATTCAAACCTACATAAGTTTTGAGGTTTGAATTTTTAATACAAGATTGTTTATAAATCTTTCTTAAAACAATCTAAAAATCTGAAATATGCATTAATTTTTTTTATAAATATTACTTCAAAACTGAATATTTTGTAGATATTCAAAAAATATATCATCTATGACATGAAACTTTTTGCTGAAACTTGAAACTTAATGAACTCTGCCAATTATAATTTCAATTTCGATTATCTATTTTTATTAGTTATTTTTATTTTATATGGTTTAATATAATAGGTAGTATATTGATTTTTTTTAATTTAATAATTTTTATATTTTTAGACAATATTAATTAAATTTATTTCTGATTTCAGATTTTTAATTCGATTTTAAAATTAATTATTTTGAGTATAGTTTTTACATTTTAATTATATTGATTTTTATTTTTATATATACCCAAGATAATCTTGTCAGCATGTCGTAATTTTGTGTTAAGCGAGGCAGGGACTTAAGAAAATGAAATACTAACATACGTAATTTATAATTTATTAGTCTAGAGCACGGATTTCTATGCAATTGAAATTGTTTTCCTTTTTATATTTTTGAATTTTTACAGTTACCTTCAAAAATCATGATAATTTGAAACTAATAGTGAAATTGTTTTCTGCATATTTAATGATTGACGAATAATTACTGCATATTGAAACAAAAATTAAAATAAATAGAGTATAAAGCATGAGTATATTGTCAAGTAAAAAATCAAAATACATTTAGTAGGCACTAAGTAAGAATATAAATATGATAAACATAGATATTATATTAATAAATAATATTCATCAAGATTCTGCTTTAAATGTGATCAAACAATTTCAGTCGAACGATCGTTCCTACTATGCAAGGTTTGTTACAAACTATCATCGCGATGTTTAAATAATTACACTCCCTGTGTAACATGGCAATGAAACATTAATAAGACATTTAAGACATTTTTTGTTTCACACCTTACAACTTCGCGGTATTGAAATGAAACATTGCGTGTAATTATTAATAAATGAATATGTTGGTATTTTAATAAGTATTTCATGTGACATAAATTCAGTATTCAAAGATATAACATTACGAAAAAAGTTTATCTAATATCGAGTAATTATAATATAATTTTGAACACATCACAAATAAAATAGCAAGACTGTTTATTTTCAACATTGATTGCTATTATTATTCTTGGATGTATATTGTATACACCCTACACAATATATGTCTATAATATATTGTAAAAATAGTATTAATAATAATAACTGCTAATTTTATTAATGATATAGTTGTTTATAATAACGATTTTTAAATTTTATCTAATTAAATAATATTTCCAAAATTGTATTTATTTTTATTCTTCCAGTCTCAATTAGACAATGTAAATACTAAGAATTTTTATATAGTGTATCACGCACGTGTATTAGATTATCATCACATTGAGGCCGCATATGAATATTATGAAATCGTTACTCAAGAAATCATCGAAATCCGTAAGCATTATTAGACTATAATATTTATATCTATTGTTAATTGTGCTACGTGCTCTGATATTCAATATATATAATGCATAATACATAATAAGGGTATGGCGACGTAGGCATGAATATTAGGGCAATACTCAATAATACACTACTGAATAAAATAACATGCAATAAGGATGCTACAATGTAGAAGTAAACATTTTTACAATATAATGAAAAGATGTCCATCATAACTGGGTGGGCAACGCATTAGGCTTAAACACAATAAACAGTAATAGAAACTCGAACGCGGCGATTGTAAATTTACCACCTGCGTGGGCAGAGCGTCACTGGACGTCATATTAGGATTTATCATCGCACGCATAAGTGTGCACACGGATGAAGCAGAAGAGGCAGCTGCTCCGCTCCGAGATTTTCCGCTTCCCCAAGATCTTATATTATACAAGAATACCTACCAATTTTTGATAATATTTAAATAATAATATATTGGTACCTATACTATATTTGAAAATAGTAAATATTAAATAATAATAAAAAAAAAACAAAATAAATATTTAAAATGTATGAAAAAGTATTAGAAATTTTTAAAACATTAAATCCTACTGCTAAACGACGTAAACGGAACTTTAATAAAGTATATTACCTTTTATATTTTAAAAGTTGTTCAAATTATGATTTATTGTTTATTAATTTTTTTAATTATGTCTTCTTGATTGTTAAAGATATTGTTATTAAAAAGCATTTATTGAAAACTTTTTTGGATAATTTTATGTTTAACCTAACTCTTAACCCTATAAAACAATACCATGGTTTAATAGAACTATATATTTGATTTTGTGTGATGATTTATTTAAATTGTCGTTGATTCACATCAAGGTCTTAGCTGGGAGAAATCAGAGGAAGGGGTTTAGAGTCTTGCCTCCTCTGTCAAAAAGACCTGCACACACTTATGATCACGTGCATCCTGAAATACGTAATAGCATAAGATCATAATGACGCACTTGGAATAGGCCAGAAAGGACATGGGTAGTAGGTCGGGGGACATTGACTATATAAGGGGGCTCTGTAGAGAACTCTGGCAGACGTGATTTACCAGAGTTAGCACAAGTTCCTTCACGCCAGTCTACATCAGAATCTTGTCATTTGGACTTACAATTATTTTCAATTTAAAAAACACTTAGAATAATTTTGACATTTTATTCATTCGACACGACCTGTTTTCGATGACCTGCAGTTGCTGGTTATATACAAACCATAGTACAATTTTAACATTTTGGAATGTTAAATATGCAGTTATATCAAAATGATACAAATTAAAAATATTATATTATATTTTTAATTTTCAGTAAGTGAAATGGATTTTTAACACACTAATTATTATCCTTTGAATTCTCCAAAAAAATATGAAATATTTAAATATATTATATATGTAACATTCTAATATTACTATTAACTATACAAAGTTAATAAATAATATATAACTTGTAAACTCAAACATTCAAGTACCCTGTCAGGTGATATTATTTGTAATATGAAAATTTCATGAAATATTTCAGTATTTTGATGAAATTTCTTTTTTCTTTTTTAAATAAGTTTTATTTTTACGAATATTTTTTAATTCTATTTGTAAATGTATAATTTATCAAAAGCTTATAAAGAATAAATTATATATTTTATTATTAATTAATTATTATACTTTATTTTTATATAATGTATCACGGACGTGTATTAGATTATCGCCACAAGTTTATTGAGGCCGCACACGAATATGCTTCATAATACATTTTCATATACTTCTCACATACAAAGTCTACAAATAATGGTACGCTTAACATTAGTAAAAGCTGTTCTTAGCTGTACAATACTATTATCTTCTAGTAAGATACATGATCAATACGGTTTATATAATATTATTCATAAATGTACTTTGTATTAGGCTTCAAATGATCTTAAATGCTTAAGACATTGTATGAAGACGAAAGATGTAAACAGCTAAATATAATGCCATTTCCAATTTTAGCAAAAGTTTGCATGGATTGTCTAATTTAGCCAGACGATATTGAGCCTATATCACAATTCTTTTGATCATATCACAGGGAAAAAATAACAGACAATTGTAATTATCTACAGTATAATATATTTAATATCTAAATACGTGTTGCATGTCTAAATATCTTACAGGTTTATCCGTATTGACTAAAACTATAATTGAACATAACATTTTTTCAGTCAGTAAACTGTATAAAAGTATTAAAATTAAGTATCAAGTATATTTATAGAAAATTGATGTATATAAAATTGAAAAAATAGCAGTAAAAATGATTTCTAAAGAACTATTATTTGTAGCAGTTTATAAGTAGACAGAAAAGTAAGTGTTACATAAAACATATTCTTAGAGCTATCAATGTATTTTTTCTTTTTCAGCGTTACACACTATAATTGTGTTCTTGCTGATACATTTTTAATTATTAACACGTTCACTCCCTATGTATGGTGGTATAAAAATATTATGGACGTTAGTAGCTGCACTTTTTTAAGCATCGAATGAAATTAGCAAAATGGCTAATTTCATACTGGATAAAGTAAAACCGTTTTTCCACATACTTTTTCAAAATAAATTATGGTAAAAAAATCATTTTTAGAGAATTTTTTGAATAAATTAAATTAAGATAAATATGCTATAAAATGCACATGGACATGTCTAGGGAAAGATATAGTCACAGCATTTTTAAGGCTGTGAATTTGTAGGAAAGTGCATTTTTTTGGTGGTTATGAAACGTAGCTTTCTAAGTTTATAATTTAAATTAAGTAACAACAAATTAATTTACAATACTTTTATTTTTGCATTTTTTGACGTTTTTAATTTTATAGATCATTTTTTTGACCCTTTAGGTCATATATTTCTTTTTTTAGTGCATTTTTTAGTATTTTTAATAAAATTCCATTAATTAATTAATTAAAATCTTTGAAAATCTTTGAAAATATTTAAAAATGTTCGGGCAAATAGAAATAGATATTAATAAATAAACTTCAAAATCAAAATTCAAATTAAATCAACTTTTTATTAAATAAATACATTTTTATGCAGATAATATACTAATATCAATATAAATATAAAAATTAAATTAAAAACAATTTTAAGTGCATTTTATATTGCATTAAATTCACAGCTCTAATTATTATATTACCTATTCTATTGTATTTAACATTTTATATTATATTTTTTATAATTGTATTTTTATATGAAATATATGATTAATATATTTAAGTATACTTAATGTTTTATTTATTTAATAAATTAATATAATTTATACATGGCCACATGGGTTAAAAATAAATGTAGGAATTATAAATTCCTTTTGTATTAGGTACACAGTATGCAATCTTGAACGAAATCTAAACATATATGTAAATATGCAATTTTATTTTAAACTTTGATGTAATGCTACAAAAAAAAAGTTTAATAATAGTCACATTTATAACAAATATACCATGTTAATTTTCAACGTGAATTAAGTGTATTCTTGTAACATTTATAGTTTGTGACTGTATTATAACTATATATAATTAAATGCACACATTGTGTAGAAGTTTTCTATTTATGTTGTAAAGATATTTTCATAGAATATATTTTATTCGATGATACCATCAGGTAAACGGTTACTGGTTATTAGCAGTTACAACGATCGGACGATGTAATTTTTACAAATACTCAACACATTTTGTAATGTTACATGTCACAGCGTAATATTGCTTTATCATCAATGCAACCACGCAATGGTCATGACATGTCTTTGATTTCAATTGCTAATAAGAAAAAAAACACGAAGTTGTTGGTTTCTTAAGAGTTACCTAAGTGTTTTGTAAAAAAAATCTTACTCACTGGCGACTTTAGTAAATAAACGAAGCACGTATTTGGATAATTTTATACTGGATAAAATACCTTTTTTTACCACGTACTTAATTTGTTTAAATGACCATTTTATTCGATTATTAGATAAGTCATAGAAAAACGTCTTTTGATGAATTAGTAACTTGCATATATCTATTTGCATATACCTATTTCTATAATATAGAAATTGGATTTTCGATTTCACAACTTTCGACATTTTAAAAATTAAGTTCTATGCATACCTACTACCATCACGAGAAAACGTTGTTAATGCAACTGCCGACTAGGAAATACGAATACTACCAAAAACGATTGTCGAGTACCACTGTCTTATTTTGTATTTATATCGTCCTGCATTACAAATATCGACAATAGTGCAGAGTGGCCATTCATTTCGGATTTTCCTGGACGTTACCAGTGTAGGAACTCATGTCCCGGTGTCCTGAAAACTTTTTCGGGACAAGGTGTCGTTACTGAAATCAGCTATAAACAATATAGCGGCATGCCAGAAATAAGTACGAAATTACATTTAGATAACGTAGAATATTTGGGAAGCGATTTTACTTTGATTCACCAATAAGTATTATTATTATGCTTCAGATTATTTCCACTTCAATTTCTAAAAATTCTAAAAATTAATCTCATGCATACCTATAGAAATTTTCGTTTATTAATATTTTTTAATGACTAAAAATTATAGTAATATTAATTTTATATTTTTTATATGCTGGCAATATAATAATATACGATATTAGCTCGTATTTGGTTTTCAAAAGCTTACATCTAATACCTATTACTAATAGATAATATAAAAAAAATGTTGAAATCTGTTTAGATTTTCCTAAATCAAAAAATCTTGAGTATTTAAAATTCAAATTATCCACGAATCAGTAAAATATGTAAATTATTTTTATTATAAAATTCAAACTTAAAGTTTGATAATTTTATAAAAATCATGTTTCATATATCAGTTTTAGGTTTCTAAACATACGTTTGCTAAATCCCTTTAAAATGATAAATTTATTGCATTGTATTAAAATACATTTGGGAATCAGAAATTTAGTATGCTTACTACAGAATGAGCTTTTCTCGTAGGTATATTTTTTATGGATTTGTCTAAAATTTACATATTTTTATGAAATTGGAAATTTATGTGTAAATAAATGATTTCTTATCAAACGATTTTATTCAAAATGTATTGTTTAATAAGCATTGCTATTGTTTTTAAAGTAAATCAAAAAGTTTTGATTGTAAAAATTTGAAACATTTCACTGTCCCTTAATTATTATTTCTATACAAATTTTAATAAAATATTGAAACTAAATTTAAACTACTTGCAGTAGATATTTAAAATTATCAATTTTTTCAAGTGTGAATAAAATTCATAGGCTTGGTCAAAAAGCTTGAAATGTAATACATTTATTGTTTTTTTAGTAATTTAAAAATGTTTAAGATACATATAGCCACTATTACACCAATACCATTCCATGCGCTTAGTCAGTATTGGCTGAGTTAATTACAATAATACATAGTATAACTATAAATAGTATTATTATGTAATACAATGAAATAAATGCAACGTTTTGGAATAAAATTAATTCAATATTACCAGTATTACTGTATTATTAATATTAAAATAAATTATTATATTAACAATTTAATTCTAATATATAATATTCAACGTTAGCATATTGTCTCCTCTAGAAATCTCTTATCGTTTACAAATACTGGTGCAATGATGTTATATCA
The DNA here is from genome assembly GCA_036289425.1 of Rhopalosiphum nymphaeae. Taxonomy (NCBI): domain Eukaryota; kingdom Metazoa; phylum Arthropoda; class Insecta; order Hemiptera; family Aphididae; genus Rhopalosiphum; species Rhopalosiphum nymphaeae. The sequence goes on along the minus strand of JAZAQC010000007.1, from coordinate 6,173,400 downwards.
TCGAATTAAAATATAACACATCCAATACACTGACCTACTCGACACTGACTGTAGAGCTGTTACCCAACGTTACCCAATTATTCCACTATTTTGATATTGCAATATTAAGAGTATGTAGTACCCGCATGTGTTGTCACCGTCTTACACACGCGTGACATAGCAAATTTTTATTCACCAATTTCAATATTGTGCCGTTAATTTTAATATTAGAGTGAACTGACCTGTTATAAAATTTAGAGGTAAGATTATTATTCAGGGCCCCATATAGCCTTTTATTGATATTGTTATTTTTAAGTAAGTTATAACATGTACAGTTTCAAAAAGATCATAACTTACTTAAAAATAACAATATCAATAAAAGGCTACGAGGGGCCCTGGATAATAATCTTACCATTAAATTTTATAATAGATCAGTTCACTCTAATATCAAAACTAATAGCACAATATTGAAATTGGTGAACGAATATGTACTATGTCGCACGCGTGTAAGACGGAGACAACACATACGGGTTCTATGTCCTCTTATCTAAGCCTTTATTCATCTTATTTTTCTTTTTATTAGACTGAATTTTAAGGCGCTCTTCAACAGCAAGATTCAATGAACCTGCAGCGCATTTGACCTTCAAAGTTAAGGGCATAGGGTTAATTGCAACCACATTTTTAAAAGTTTCAGGTTCATTTTCCACATTTGTAATTTCGTTTTTGTTAAAATAACTATACAACATTGAATATTACTGTTCGCGCCGCCGTCACTGCCGTATTCACGATAGCGTTGCATAATATATATATATTATAGATACTCACTGGCTGAATACACACACACACACACACACACACACACACACACACACACACACACACACACACACACACACACACACACACACACACACACACACACACACACACACACAATTATTAATTATTATGGCCATGTACATTGTATATAGACCAGGTAAATTTGGTCTAAACATTAAAAAAAATTAATGTATTTAATTTTGTATTATTTTATATGTATATTAATGTATATAAATAAATTGTGACTTTCTTTATAATATTATAAATATTAGGAGTTGGACCGGAGAACATCTCGGTGCATGCCATGTCACGATGAACGAATAATGTCAAAGACATTTTTCATCGACACTTAAATTATATAATAAACCATCAACGTACTAGTATTTGGCATTTTACCAGTAAGTTAAATTAATTAAAATGATTATAATCAATATATTGTCATTTTTTACATACAAAATTATTATTATTACTAAAAAAAAATATTTTCAAAATAAAAATTTATTTGTTTTTATTAAGCTTGCTAGTAATTTTGAAAATAGTCTTAGAAAAACTTATTATATGTCCTCTTAAAGAGTTAAAGATTCGAGTAATTTATTTTACTGTAAGCATGTACTAAATACCTATACAGTATAAATTATAAATACTATTCTACTATTATTATTAGTACGGTAAGTTGATTTAATTATTGATGTCACAAAGATTGCGTTTATTATATTATATATTAATTATATAATTATTATAATAGTAAATATTTATATATATATATTATTGTTATCGACTTATGAGTCAATGCCGACTTACCATAGAATGATACAAATCGGCTCGTGATATAAGTCAGCAATAGTTTAAATCTAAATAATTTGAAAATGTCTTATGTATTTATTACAAATTGCAATCAACGATTCCTATGAAATAATCAAAAATATATATGACATCTATATTCATTGATCATACTAGTAGATTATAACCACTCGTAAACAATACTTACTTTACGAAATTTTTTAGAATACAGTACCTAAGTAAAACGAATTATATATAATATTATCAAATATATTATAATTATTGATAAAACTACTTTATCGTGCTAAATTAAAAGTCTTGTTTAAGGGGTACTCGTTAGGCAATTTGTAATCTCATTTTCATCGGCCGGGATTTGTATGTTAGTCATAAACATTGAAGGAGAAAAATAGCCACTGGGTAGAGTTACATGATTTGATGAAAAAAAATTTATCATATTTTCAAGTTTTAAATTACAGTATGAGATTAGATTTTTTCAGAGAATTAAAATCAATCAATACCTTTACACTTACTTTAGTTTTTTCGAAACGTTTGGTCGTTATAACTAAAATTGTGGTCCTATAAAATATTATATGTCTTATTGAAACAAATAAAACATTTTTACAATGACAATAAATATGAATTTTAAGTTTTCCTTATCTTCAATCAAACACGCACATATTAATTAAAATTAAAAACACAATATTATACGAAATTATTATATTAGACAACTTAAATGAAATAATACAATTTAATAATATGTACCAACTATTCTATTTGTAAAATATAAAGCTAAATAAAATAATAATAATAATAATAGATTATAAAAAATACAAACTAAAACATTCTTATGATGACACTATCTTACAAAATCTTATAAACATAAAATATAATACATTTGTCTTGTTAGAACTGATATTGTGTTGTTGGCTTTAATATTAGAGTTAATAGTGAAAAAATTATCTGTACTTAAGTGTTGATTTTATTTTTAACTTTTAATATTTGTAATACTTATATCTTGATTAAAAATTAAAATATCAAAAAAATCTAATACTTATAAACAAATAATTTTCTTACCTTTAATTTTAATAATAGATCAATTAATTACAACATCAATTCTAAGAAACACAGATTTGTTATGCTTTATATTTGTAAGATGAGAAAAATAAATGCGATTATAACATCCTCTTAATACTTAATTTATTTTTATTCTATCCAAATTATAATTTTATTCAATTTTTTTTTTTAAATAATATAAATCTTAACTAATGTGGTCTACTTCGTCTACTGTAAATGCACGTAGTGTACTAATCGTAAGTATGTAATATTGTTGAAAAATAAAAATATAAAATAAGAATATATGACTTAAAAATATTTAATCTTAAATTAAAAATATTAATTAATGTAAGTGGTTAATTTAAAAAATTAATAGAAACTTATACAAACACCAATACGAGTAATTTATAATACAAATATAATATACGTAGATAATTTGTATCTAATACAATGTCAATTAAATAATATAGTAAAATTATAGTATATAATAATTTAAAAAATATGACATTACACACAGTCTTATTTTTACAATTCATCATGTTCATCATCAGTTGTAGATACAACTTCTTCATTTTCCTCCCCGTCTTCTTCGTCATTAGATTTCTTTGCTTCTTGTGTTACTTTTCTATTTTCTTCTTCGTCAAGTGCATTCTTCATAATCTTCTCACCTTCCTAAAAAAATAAACATATTTTTAAAACGACATTCAATACTTAAAATATAGTTAGTACTTACATATCTTGGTTTCCAGATGGCATCTGATTTTTCTTTAGCTAAATCAATATCGTCCGTGATCAAAATATTGTTGAAGATAGTACCAGATTTTACTTGCCATAAGTCAAAACCAATAGCACAAATTTCTTTTCTTGCATATAGTTTATCATCTTTTTTATATTCTGGATTATCAATTTCTGGATGTATCCATGCTCCCTTTAAACATCATAGATAATTTGTAATGTAATTTATTCAATTAAAAACCTTTTTAAAATGATAAAAAAAAATAAAATATAATTTAAATTTTTTCATACCTTGTAATTTGGATTATCAATCTGTTTTGGTTTCCATTCTCCCTTGAAATCTGGATTATCAATCATTGCTGGTTCCCAATCGCCATCCATTTCATCGTCCCAATCTTCTGGTTTAGAGGCAGCTGGGTCAGGAATGAGTTTTGGCTTATCCCAATCTTCTGGTTTCTCATCATTAGGGTCATCAATAGTAGGCTTATCATCCCATTCTTCAGGTTTCTTGACGTTAGGATCTTTGATTTTCTTGGGGGGTAAAAAGTCCCAATCGGCTTCTAATTCACCAGATTCTACACTTTCATTATCAATTAATACTTCATAAGTATTATCTGACTTTACAATAAGCGTGTAAATATGAGTATAAACATCATCAATACAACGAATGTCTTTATTGATCAATAAATTTTTTCCTTTGTAGCTGAAGATAACATGCACCTTCCTTGTTGTAAGACCACAAATGTCAGGTCCTAGAAAAAAAAACTTTTGCTTAAAAAATTCAAATTAAGAGTAAAATAAATTGAAAAATAAAAACAAATATACTTAAATTAAAAAATGTTAAGAACATTAAAATATTGAATAAAAAAAATATAGTATACCTATAAATGATATATTTATTTATTTGTCAATATAATTTTTTCTAGAAATAGGTAGGTACTAAAATCAATGTTATCATTTAATACTAAAAAATAACGTATTTATTTACATAAGTATTTCAACAAGTAGATGATAATAATTATATTTTAAAAATACAGCAAACGTGGCATGAAATATTCAAATTATTTTAATATCTGTAAATACATAATTTTAACATCAAAATTATAATTTTTAGAAAATATTATAGAAAGTTATTATTATGTCCTTAAAAAATATTTTAAGAGTTAAGTAATAATGTTTAAATTACATTATATTACGATATCTATTACTTATGTTGAATACTTGAATATAATTATGATTATTAATCTATTAGTCATTTTAAATATATAGGTGTTTCATTTTTAAGATTGAAAAGTATCACTCTTCATAATGAATTTAATTTTTAAAGTTGTAAGTACCCTTATATACTCTATCCTATTAAAATGTCACAATCTCAAATGCAAATTAAACTATACTAAATCTTTAATATTTACACCAGATTGAAATGTTATTAAATATGTTTAATGTTTAATAGAATTAAATAATTGCCAAAAAAGCATTGTATCATATTATATTTAATAATTTATATTATACAATTGAAATCTATTATGTCTATTAATAATGTGAAATATAATTTACATTTATAAAACTAAAAATTAGCAGTTGTTAGAAATTTATACACATATTAATAGATAATACCTCTCAAATAAATCAGTTTTTAGTTTTAATAGCTAGTTTTTTATTTCATTATATAGAGTTTCTGTGTATCTACTATATTACCTTTACTTTAACAATTTGTTCAAATAAACATTTTCTTTAAAAAAAGATACTAAAAATTAAAAAATATTAATCAATATTTTGTTTTACTTCATATATATATATTTCTTTTATTTAAGAAGATCAACTCATCATAATTTTATAATTATTTTTACCAATATTGGATCAAAATTAAATCTGTTTGTTATGTTATGTTAATTTCAATCAATTGAGTAGTTAAACCTTATTATATATTTAAATGTATTTGTTTTATTAATACCTATTAAATTGCCACTATAGGCAGAACTCAACTTATAGTGGGGGGGGGGGGGGGTAGAGGAGCTGCAGCCCTGGGCCCTTGTTGATAATTAAATATTTAAGTACACTGTAAAATGTTATAATATTATTGATTTTGTTCGACATTTACATAATATATATCAGTAAACATTAATTAATATTTTTCATTTGTACTAATGTTATTATAAATATCTATAGATAATCAATAATTATATTTAAATATTATACAAGTATTAAAAAATAATTTATGTTCTGTAAATAAAAAAATTATCCATTAATGCAATTATATTATTTTAATGTTTACTGTCTTTTTTAAATTACATTTCACGAATATTAAAGGCCCCTAAAATTATACTGCTTCGGGCCCATATTTTCTAAGTTGAGCTCTGACTACACGTATGGACATATAATATTTTTGAGCTGTGTTAGTAATACCTAATATAACTAATAAAAATATATTTACCAAACATAATTTCGTAAGGCGTTTCACTGTGCATTTCTTTAGGTTCCAAATCACAGTTGAACAGCTTAACATATCCACCGCCGCAATCAATATTCTGCTCGTGTTTGACCGAATACTGGATGACAAGGTTTTTGCCTTCATTGCTGAACGGTGAGAATTTCTTGGACAAGGCATAGAACTTAGCGTCCTGTGACGTCTGTATACCCTTGTCGGCCTCGAAATCATTGTAGAAAGAACCTGAGGTGCGAACAAACTTACCAAACTCCTGGCCAGAATATTCTGAGTACGTCCATTCGCTCTCAAAATTATCTGCGAAACATTAATGGTATTATTAAAATAAAAAACATTGTCGTCGGCGGTAGTCTTGGCCACAATAATAATAAAGAATAATACATACCATCGAGGAAGTTATCTTCGAAGAAAATTTCCGCGCCAACGGCCAAGGCAGTAGCCAGACAAAACAATGTGCAAAGCGAAAATTTCGCCGACGCTCTCATATTGTATGGATATTATACTATAATGATAGTTTATTAAATACAAATATAGGTACTTAACAGATGGTGCAAATTTTTTGTCGACGAATAAAGGAAATAAAAAAATTAGATGGACTGCGAAGCGCGTATTCAGGTGCGGTTCCAGAGGATGAAATGCGCCGAATGCGGACGCTATGCCTACACCGCGATGACTGATGGCGACGGCAGCGGGAAATATCGCATTTCGGGTAATTGAAGGTCCGGCCAATTGGACACCGGCGATTGGTTCAGTCGTCCGGCAGTCGACGGCCGACGCCACAAATTCTTAACCTAAAAAATATACGCGTTTCGATTGCGGCCACGGCAACCTCTGCGATAGCGAGTGCTGCCAAAATTCAAACACGATATATTTAAAATACATATAAATCTGTCCATTGGAGGGGGGGGGGTGGTACACTCTTCGTTTATTTCACGTTATAAATTATTCGTGTATCGTCTGAATTTACCGAAGTATTCAGTTTTACATTTTTAATTGTACATACCTAAACACTATATAAATGTCTTAATGGTTATAGTCTATGTGTATTACGAGTGCAACATTTCAGGTAGGTACTGGTTTGTTATTATCGCGTTACTCGGGTTTGTTATTGCTTCGCCTGCTCGCCCACTATAATAATAACGTTGCACGTTATACATGTCTCTCAAAATGCATAAATCGTTAAAAATGTTATTTAAATGATATACGAGTTTGTAATACAGCCGCAGTTGATAGAACCACGGGATTCAAGTACTATACAGATTTAGATATTTAATATCTACTATAGGTAAATCCTGTGTCTAACTACCACCACTATAGTTATGTTTATAAATAAGCTTTGTGTGCAGCTTACTATTGTGTAGGATTCTATTGTAACTATTTTAATAATATTTTTATCAGCCTTTCGTGGTAATTAATTAATAAAAAAACGTAGCGATAATAACTCATTTCTAACCATTTATGAGTATTTACAAAATATTAACATCAGAACAATTAAAACATTCAACATTTGTGATGAAACCACCAGGTGAAAAATATGTTATGAAAAATTATCGAATGGTACGTAAATACGATATGTTAACAATAAATAATAAAGAGTGTTTTATTAAACCTGCAAAGAGGACATCACCCGCATGTGTCGTGTTGTATCCGTCTTACAAGTACGTAACATATCAAATTTATACTCAGCAGATCACATTTAACTCCGTTAGTTTAAAAATCAGAGTGAATCGACCTATTATGAAACTTGATGGTAAGAACATTATCAGTAGGATTATTTGGTATATTCTAGAACGTCCTTCCATTCCTCGTACTTACTCGCCGCCGATTCCTCCGCGGCGGTGCACCGCCGCCGATCGCTCCCCCGTACTCACCCCCGTCATAGCACGCCCCGTCGATTCCACCCCCGGTACCCACCTCCGTCATAGCCCGCTGTCGCCGATCTCGCTCGTTGACAAACAATTACCGCTCGACAACCAGTTATCACATATTATTTATCAAATATAATACCACGTACATATATCTGAATCATTTCCTTTTCACTATACTTCAGAAACCCCTGACTATGAACAAAATACATAAGTGAAACATACATGCATAACGAAAAATATACACAAGTATAAACAATTGTCAACCACCCAGAAGTTGTTTGAAATCCCTGACGATGCACAACCAACGTTGTATATTATACCATATCCGTAGCCGACCCTGAGCCGCTATGCCGGACCTGCCACCAGTCCATTCATCAACCTAAACATATCAGCTCATAAGAACAACCGACTATTTATTGTATTTGATAAATAATATGTGGTAATTGGTCGTCGAGTGGTAACTGATTGTCAGTGCGCGAGATCGGTGGCATTGAGCTATGTTGGGGTGGGTACGGGGGAGGAATTGACGGCGAGTGTGGACAAGGAATGGGAGGAAGAGGAGTGGGAGTACATTCTAGAACATACCAAATAATTCTACTAATAATTATTATTATTATTTGGATTATACTCGAATGTAAGTAAAATAAAATACAAAATTGAAATTTATAGGTATTCGTGTATAAATATTTGAATTAGGTACTGAAAATGGTTTTCTTAAACACAAGTATACGAGATATGCAAAAACAATAACATATATGTAATTAGTGAATTAACCAAATTTACAATAAATTAATAGCAATGATAATTTATAAAATATAATATATACATTTAAATAATCAAATCTAGTTATAGAATAATAATATAGCGTATAGGTAATATCAAGTAATAATAAAGTAATGAAGGTTGGTGCTATAATAAATCATAATAATTATAATAATTTTATTTATAACTATAGCTACTTGTCAATTGGAAGACATCTAGTAATAGAGCACTAGATCCTTTTTGTTAACGATAAAATGTAAAGTACATTGTGAGTTAAAAAAAGTTGAATTAATATATTATTTGGTTTTTTGCAATCCTACATATTTTATATTTGTATATTAAGGTACATGTTTTTATGTTCTAAATTAAACACGAACAAAATTTGTTTAATGTAAGATAAATATTTACGAAATACTCATGTTCCAGACTGTATTTTTGGTACAAAACAATTTATTTTAATTTCATAATATTGTTAATTATTATTATTATATATCTTATTTTTGAATTATTTTAACAACTGATTCATTATGGTTAAACAAACTGTTCCGTCGATTATATTGGTTTCTCGAAAAACTTGTGGTCAGACAATATTAGCAATACTTGAATTTTCGAAGGATGACATCTGAATTAGGTAAACATTTAGAAAATGAAGTAATAATTTATTTGTGCCTAGATATCATTTATTTCACAATACATATTTAAGCAAATATCAATAGTTTTATTCAATTATCATAAAAAATATTGATTTTTAGTATAGGTATTTAGACTCTTGGCCCTAAATAATTGCAATTGTGTATCGATGTTATCAGAATGAACAATTCAATAAGTAAGCTCCCAGTATATATATATATATATATATATATATATGTGTGTACTAAAACGCTGTGTGGTGATTCAATAATATCAGAATTATACGTATTAAAAGTTGCCCACTGTTGATATTGGAATCAACAATATTAAGTACATGTCTACATTATTGTCATTATTATATTCACATATAGAAACTGTGGGTTAACTGATTTTAACTTAACATACTCATGAACATATGAACGATATAACGCAAGAGCATACATCAATGACAATAGCATTATTAAAATTAGAATATAGTACATATAACATTCAATCATATGTATCTTTTTAATCTTAATTATTTATCTAATTATTTTGTCATATATTAAATATATATTTTTACATTATGCATATATTAGTGCATCACTTATACCTATACATGTTTTCTAATTATTCATAAATACTTAATACATGATATATTGATATATAACGTTATTATACATAAATATAAGAATCCAGAGTCAATGGCATTATTCGGCTATCTAAAAAGTATTTTTCAAATACTTAGATTACAAATAAAGCTGAAGAATTCGTTTTAATATTTTTACTTTTTAATTGCTTAATAATGATTATGCCATTAGGGCCATAAAATAGTTTAAATATTTCACGAAGTTAATCCTCGATATGAAACATGTCACGTATAACTTTTATAAATACTTAGGTACTTCAAAGTCTATACATTTTGATAAACGCTTTTAATTTTTAGTATTATAATGGTATAATTATTAGACTTACCTATCTGTTTACATCCGTCTTATCGCATCATAAATCCAACAAGTTTGTTCGAGTTTAATCTGTACTATTTATTCCTGGGCGAGGTTCTACATTATATCGTGAGTAAACAATAATATAAACTACACACTATATACAGTATACACATATCGAGTAAGTACATTTACAACATAATATAAATGTTATTTATATCTATATAAATTTGGTTTTAATAATAATAAATATAATGATCATAGAGAGGGGCCAATTTCTATTTCTTTAAGAAGATGCTACACCCGTGTTATCTTCGTGTATAAATTTACAACACAGAAAATTTGATTTTCATAAAACCGACGTCGTGTTGTTATTTTTAATTTTAGAACAAATTGACCTATAATCAAACTTAAAGGTGAGAACATTATCTGTTTTGTATCGCTTTTTACGATATTTGGATTTTTAAACAAGTTATGTTATTATTATAATATTAAACTATAAAAATGTCTATAATTTACTTTAAAATCAAAATATCGTAAAAAACCGACTATAGAAAATAGATAAGGTCCTTACCTTTAAGTTTGATAATAGGTCAATTTGTTCTAAAATTAAAAATAACAACATGAAATCGGCTCTACTGAAAGTACATTTGTTATGCTGTGTAGTGTGTATATGTTTATAAGACGGAAACAACATATGCGGATATAGCATCCTCTTTATGGAAGATCAAGTAGGTACTCGTGTTAGATAGTGTAGTATGTTAATTTGAATATGCCGAAAAAAATTCTACTATCGAATATCGATGATAGGGTTGTATAAATGCTGATTGCTGGTTTTTTAACAGCCGAAATAGACTTTTTCATGTAATGATTAAAATCCTTATAATGTGTACCTATTGTGCATTTTTAATGTATTTATTATAATTTTACATGGCCAAGGTGGTAGTCAATATTATTTAGTGGGTGTTATGTTTGTCGTATTTATTTACGGTGTTCCAGGTTTATATTTTCATCTAGCTTCTTTCTAATGGATTTTAGATATTATGAATGACAGTTAAATTGTATTGAATGATGCTATTTAATATTAATTTTTCTTTTAAACGAAAAGTATAGCAAACAGTTATATCTTATATGTGATTTTTGTATTTATTTGCTATTAAAACAAATCTGTTATCACTCAGATAACTATACCACTATAACAATGATAACTATATCGTTTTAAAAATGGATTTTTGTACTTTGTATTTACAAACTATATTATTTGAATTCCAATTTTAAAATCGTTTATTTTAGAATGTTATCTCAGTTCAAACTATTTCATATTAAAACGAAATGTAGACATAAAAATATCAGTATCTTTATTGTATTATACCTACAATGAAACTATAATGATTAATTATGAATTATGATTTTAGTATTTTACAACTAAATAATTTATTCTAAAATTAAAGCTTTTAAATAAATATGAAAATAAACATTTATACATCTACTTAATTAATAATTTATTTTTTATGTATATATAAAATAATGGTATTAGTATATATAATTTATTAATAACTACTTAATTTCAATAGTTTAATAATCAAAATTAATAGTATTGAATCTTATAGTAGGTATCAAAAATATAATACATACTAATACTTCGATAATTAAGTCATTGCCTGTCACTTAAAACAATGATAATTCAAAGTAGGTAAATGTATTAAAAGTATTTTGGTTTAATTATTAAATTAATTTAATAGGTTTGTAAAAAGCATTAATTAAATATTGGTTTTAAACTTAAAATTTAGATATAATAAATTGGTGATGATTTTTTTATCATAAGTGTTCTAATGTTTTTACGATGTGTAATAAAATTCACTAAAATATCATTTATACATAGTATAATTTATAATTTTTATCAAATAATAATGAATGCAATAATAATACATCGTGATTTTAATATATAAAATATAGTTTATTTTATTAAAAGCAGGCTCTTGGCAGCATAGATTATTGGGTTTATAGGTAAATTATTTTTTTTATTACATAATATATTTTAACTTATTCTAATGGTTTTTTTATTTTGGTTTAAAGTTTGATATCTGTTATAAATTTAATGGTGTTAGATATTGACTGAGGGTGATTATGTAGTATTTCGGCTAATGATTTGGGAAAATCGAGACTTGTTCTGATGTTAAAAAATAGTTTATTAAGTGGTAATAAATAAATGTAATGTTATATGTTTTTAACCTACGCTCTACTGTGTTTATAACTACATACATTAAATATTATATTAACAGTTTTTCAGTTTTTGATTTGTTTAAGACTAGTTATAACGATTCTTTTTCATTTTTTTCCAGATTTAATACAATATTGTAGCAGTAAACCACGAAATGTTCATAAAATATATTATAAATACAAATTTGAATCGGAACATTGATAACTGAGGTTAGAGACAATAATTTATTTTATATGTTTCATATTTTGACACACTTATTTATATTACTAATACGATTTACCTGTGTATTTTATCATATATACACATACATATATAGAAGTAAAATATAATGTATGATATTATGTACCCAATTTGCTTAATTTGCTAATAAATCTCGCCATAATTCGAGTCGTGGGAAAATAAGTTATGTATTAAAGAGGGTTGTAATTGAGATGGTGGAGAGAGATTTCGGTTGCGTCGATATTCTATATAGTATTTTGCGAAACACACGTTGTCATTTAATTCGGCAGGAATTTCAACATTGCACGTCGTTTCTCGAGATTTTTTCTATAGATATAATATAGCAACACGGCACATAATGCGGTATATTTTTTCAAATATTTCTATACATATCTACCTAACTCTACAGAATGGGACCATATACCCGTAAAATGGAGTTTTAAAAATTCAATTAACCTTGGGTGGTAAAATCGTATTACAAGCTGAACCGAAACTAAAATGTAAAAGCGTTATAACTATATATTTACAGGAATGTCAGAAATTATGTTTCAAATGAACCCCCAGTGCGCGTAGGATGTCTATTGTTAAGACGAATGCATTTCGTACACATACTCACGAAATGTAGACACACACGGCGGCAGACTATAGAAGTATATACAATGGTCTCGACGCTGTGTACTATACATAAATACGAATTCATGTTATATATTTTATTCAAACATACAGAATTAATATAATATTGATACAATATATAAAGACGATTTTATCCAACACTGAGCATATTGTATACTATTATATAGAGTATTTCATTGTTATAAATATTTTCAGATGTTTTAACGAGTAGAATGTATGTATTTTATATACAAATAAAACACAACAATATTTATAATTTATAAACAATTTTGAAAATATCTACTTAAATTATGTATAGGTAGGTTAGTATACTGTAAATTTCACGTGCATAAAATTCGTGCACGTAGCTGTATCAACTACAGCACAAGCAGTTTTACGTAATTTACATTTTACTATAATATTGATATACAATGCAGTTTAAATTAAACCACTGTTTTAAATAGTTAGTTAACACACTACGTACATAAAATATTAAAACAAATTTTTAAGGAAAAAGTTACAAGTGGTTAACATCTCAGAGAATTTTAGGTTTTATGGAATGAAAAGAATATTTTTAAATTTCATATCCCGTTAAAAAATACTTGGTTAAAAATACCAAGGAAAAAAGAACAATTTTTAAAAATTTTAAATATGTTAATTAACTATGAATTCAATGTAAACAATTTCTATGTATATGCATGTGGGTCTTGTAAATGTGTGCGTGGTAATAAGTGATCATTTTTTAATTTTTATAATCAATTAATATATTTAATATTTATAAAAATTGTTTTTTTTTCCCGTATTCTTTTTTCTTTTGTTCATGGTTGTTTGATCTTTTTTGCCTTAGTCTTTTTTTCGAGGATTTCGTTGAACAACACGTCTTTTGACCACTATAAACAATATACAACGTGTGTTATTCATTAGAAATAATATTATGTACTTTTTTATTTTAAAATGTATGAATAATATTCAATTATACAGGTCGTTCAAACACAGCTGACTTCCTGCTGAATCGCCTAATCGCCAAAGGCTTTGCAAGTCGAGCGATCGACGCGAAATGTTCGTAACCAGCCTCCCCACCTCCACTGCGGACACGGAATACCGATGTCTCCAAGTTCGTCACGTCTGACACCTTGGGTTGTCTTTTACCAACAGTCGGGCCGGATAAGCATCCGCCTTGTGCCGTTTGCCAGTTTTTTAAATTTTTTTAACAACGTTCTGTCCCCGTGTGCATGCTGTTATATCTTCGCATTTGTGCGTGCCCCATGTGCCGCCCTCACATAAACCTTGTGGTTTGAAGTTTGTATGCTTTGTCGCCGTACGTTGCCGTTTTGTCGAGCCGCCGGTTATATATATATATATATATATATATATGTATATACATATTCGCGTTTGTGCGTACCCCGTGTGCCGCCGTTCAGAAGTTGACATCTCGTCTAGAATACCAGTGATTGGAACGAAAACTGTTATTTTTGTATATCAGGCCGGTAACTTTAATTTTGTGTGTATTTATTTAGTATAATAAATTATCTCCTGTGATAATACGTGTTGTATCATTTTTATATATATTTATTTTGTTTGTATTATTTTGGGCGCCCTATATTTAAGTCCCTGTATTAATAACAGACATTATACCTTTTGTTCATACACATTTGGGTTTTATTATAATATTTGTAACTGTCTAATACACTGTATTTATAACCATATTATTATTTGTTTTAAATATATATATATAATTATCTATATACTTTCCCGCTGAACTTCAGCACACCGTGAGTCGGGACAGCAGACGACAAAAAGCACGAGCTGTTCCGGCGAAAACACAGGTATATACAATAATTACATTTCCAAATAAAAAATAATGTTGTGATAAATGGTTTCTTACACGAATAGATATGTAAAATAATAGAACTAAACAATTAATTCAACGTAAATACTTATGAATTATAAGTTATGAGTAGATATTTAATTACGATTTTTTACAGAAAATAGAAATATTTCATTCGAAACTGTTAGCAAAATAAAAATAATTTTTAGAAACCAGTTATGATAAAAGTTATTAAATGTTTTTGTTGAAATAGTCAATTGATTTCACATGCGACTATTTTATCGTACTTAAAAAATATTCCTATTCAAATATGTACACAGATTATATTTTTGAAGGTCTGATATCGGTTTCAAAATATACGAGTATTGTTCAAAGTTCAAAAAGATACGCACGCGAGCTATATATATATATATATATATATTTAATATATAGTTATTGTATACCTACTATATGTTACCTATGTATAACGTTATATTTTAAAAATCTACAATATAATTGTAAATTATCTTATTATTACAGTTATTGTTTACCAAATTAAATTTTTTATTTCATTTATATATATACATATATATATATATATATATTATCTACTGTACCTATACAGATACTTGAACGAGACACAATATTTGACTTTGTCATATATGAAGAATTTTTTATATTTTTACTTAATCAACTATATATTGTTGTTCAAATAATATATAAATATTTGTATTTATCTAATTCAACATTTAAACAAGTAATTTCTCAGTTATTAAATTGTTTTTACTAAGAAAAATAGACTTTAAAAATGATTTTACAAAAATATAAAATATATGTAATATTGCATTTAGAATTCAAATTTTATTATAACTAAGACCATTTTTACAAATTTTAAATGTTAATGGATTAATCTTAATCACTAAAATTTTCAAATTACCATAGTGACCCATATCACCCAAACCTCACTATCGCATGGACCTGTAATCTTTCGTAGACATAGTTAAATTACTCAAAATATAATAGTTAGAATTTTGATTTTTTGGCGTTAAAATTATCAGAAAATTTACCCACTAAATAATATAATTTATAATAATAGAAAAGGGGGATTTTAATTTTAAAAACCTTAGTATGTATCTCCACAGGACACTCTAATAGTAGTACAAAAAAATTAAAAAAAAATTAAAAATAATATGATCTTTAGATGTATATTTAAAAATTCCAAAAATCAGATTTTGAATAACTATATTATTGAAAAAATAAGAAGAGAGTAAGCATGATTTATACCCAGTATTTATACATAACACATAAGCAATATTTTATATTTTGTATTTAATATAGTACTTTAGTTATTTAAAAAAAATTAATAACTACTTACAAAAATTTTTTTTGACGTATAATATTTCTTTTCAGTTTAATTAGCAATAAGTATAGAAATATCTTTGCACTTGTCTCATCCTCGTCATTCTTCTTATAACTTTAAAATCTGTAAAATCTGTTTATTTTATTACATAAATTATTCAATTGAGGCGAGTGAATCATAGGTTTGAAATACTATTACTATTTAAAACTTAAATTATAAGAATATTATATTGTCACAGTAGGTTTCCATGTGTTTTTAATTTTTTGTAAATAGGTAAGTTTTATGGTTCTAGGTCACTTTGTACGATCGATCATTTAAAGTGAGAAATGCGTATACTTTGCCAGGTAAAACTTTTGATTGTAGAATGCGGAGACGTTGTACTATTATATATATAAAGTATACATATAATAATATAAACAAGTCTGAAGTCACGATCAATTTTATTTAAAATTATGTAATTTAGTTTAAATATTATTTGGTAAATATAAGTATCTTACACATTCTAAATATATATATATTTCCCAAGCACGATATCCAAGTTAATCAAATTATCGTTAGCGTTTATCGTTGAAATGCATTTCACAAATACGACACATTGTGACGATAGCAAAAACAAAGTTTACTAAATTAAGACCAACACTTTTTAAAGATGGTTTTGAGTACACAATATTAAGAGAAAATTTGAACGATAAACATTGGAAATGTTTTATCACTACGTGTATAGGAAAAATGTTTACAAATCATATAGAACCTGTAAGTATCTACTATATATAAATATTGTATTGTTATTTATTGATTGTATATGTTTGAATAACTATAATATATTTTTTATTGTTAAAAATAATAAATTTTTTTCAACAATATAATATATTGAGTACATATTTCACAAATATTATAGGTACTTACTACTTACACACTATACAAAATAAGTCTTTTTGTGAACATTTTTGTTAGACTTTTTATATAATCTATATAAACGAATGTATATAATAATTGATAACACTAGCTAAGGAAAGTCGTAAATTACAATTGTATTAAAAAATCATCACATTGTAGTACATTGTCCGACGATTATAGCAAGATATTAGATTTAGATAGTGAATTATCTATATTGTTACAATAATATGTAGTTTTTAAAAGCTAAAACCTAACTAAAATGTTCACTAAAAGGTTAATTTTCCATAATATTATAAACTATATATTATATAATACGAATTTACCTAACATTCATATTTATATTTTTAGTATAATATATTTACTAAATTTATATCACATAACCACCATCCAAAACATTTTGACACAACATTTTGTACCGTTAACAACGCGAAAACTGATATGAAGCTGTGAGCAATTAGTAATAAAGAAAGTACAAATACATTTTTTTTATAAATCGCACATGGATGTATTGGGTGTAATAGTAATAAGTAAATAATGAAATTAATTATTTTATAGTAAAATATTTCATATATTGATGTTTCATTATAGGTATAAAGTTTGTTCAAAATTGGGAAATTCTGACGATGAACGATAAGACGTACACGACGTAAATATATTCCTGACGAGCCCGAAAATCTTTTTTCATTACCAGATAAGTGGAAAACTAAAATGTGTGTCGAATCAGTTGGTTTTTTTTTTAATTTTTGATAACGGAAATGAGCATAGAATCTTATTTGCTACAAATGAAGGTCTATCTTTTTTATTTTTATCTAATATATGGTTTATGGATTGCACATTTAAATGTTCTAGTATATTTTCTCAATTGTATATATTATACGATCGGAATTTGAAGGGAATATTAGGATTTGCGTTTATGCTTTTCTATCATAGATGAATTTGAAAATTTGTACTATGATATGTTATTGAATCTCGTTATAGCATCTGTTAAAATCCAACTACTCTTAAGCCTGAACGAATTATTAAAGATTTTGAATTGGGCGCAATAAAAATAATAAACCGAGGCCACCTTCAAGGTTATTTTTTCATTTATGTCAGTCTGTATGGCAAAAAATTCAGCAACTGGGACTAGCAAAGTTGTACAAAGAGAATGAACGGAAAAGAAAATTACAAAATGATTACTTCATTGGCATTTTTACCCATTGACGATATTTTTGTTGAAATTAGTAATACTTGTGTATTCAATATTTTCGCAACAGTTACTACCTCTTATTCCGTACATTGATAGAACTTATGTTAGTAGTAATAATAATAACGCATGGTATCCTTCTTCTGTTTGGAATGTAAACAAAAATAAGAAACAAAAATATAATTCTAAAATAATAAGTTATTAACTTTATGTAACCACCACCAAAACAAGGAAATGACAAATTTCGAATTTTTAAATTCCATATATTATAATATATGTCGGTTTTAATATTATTTATTGTTTTTTGACATAGGTTTTTTTTCAATATTATTTTTTATTTATATTTATACTATATACATTTTTAATTAAAAAAAACTGATTATTTTGATTGGTACTATATTTTATAACGTTTGTAATAAATTGACTTTTTACTATATACCTAATTCTCACATTTTAATAATTTACATTATATACACTTGCCACTTAGGTATACAGCTATTGACATTAATATATATTTAATATATATAACAGTACTGATGAAACACGATTGCGTATGGTCTTTATCGACATACGCAATCGTGGACATTTGATGTTCACGATTATGTACGATTTTTATTTGCAACTTTGAAGCAATATTCCTATTTGATTTGAACTAATAGAACATACAAATTAAAATTAATCCGAAAGTTTTCATCGAACTTAACGCTTAATTTCAAAGCTCCCATCCTTCTGGAAACATATACGTAAATGCAATCATCAGTATTAATATTTAAAGATAATTTTTAAACGTCGGATTAAAAAAATAGAAAATGCTGATTTAATTCGTATAAAAGAAACCATGAAATAATACAATAAGTACAAAATTCATAAAAATATTATAACATATTTATCAAAAATTAGTTATTTAAACGATACCAAGGTGTACAATTTTAAATTGAATACATTTTTACAATTCATTATTTTAAACTTTTATTATTTTTTAAATATTTTGACTTCAGTTATTTTTTTTAAATTTTATTTTTACTGATTACAAGTAAAACGTTAATGTGGCAACGTTACACTGCAAATCATACACAATTGTTTGACTTTTGGTATAAATATTAAAATTAATTGTTTAACGTACCTAATCATGTTCCCAAACGCCGGTTGTCATTTGCGCATCGCTATTGTTAATTTTGACCTTTTTTGTAAGACAGTTGCGCATTGCTCGATTTTTGAGTTATACATAATTTGCGCATCAGCCGTTTAAAAGGTCTTACATCATTTGCGCATCAATATTATTTAACAATATAATTATATATTAAAAAAGTGCTAGTTGTTTTCTAACTTTGGTCATAAAAACATCAACTTTCAAATATTGTACAGATATTATACAGAAATAAATACAGACAGAGACCTATGTTAAAATTAAAGATATTTTTAGAGATATTCATCATGTACAACGGGCACCAGAACGTCAAAAATTAGATTAAATTAATAAACATGGGCTTAAGTATACTTCCTGTGAAATAAACAGATTCCATTTTGTTAAAATAATGGGACATTATAATATACCAAATATTGATTTATAATATTATTTATTTTAAAGCTTAATTTATTTATTTATATTCAAATTATATTTATATTTTAACTATGATTGTAATGTTCCAACAAAATTGTTCATTTCAATATGTGTATTTGTATAATTATCATGACTACAATTCAATTTATTTTAATTATTTGGATTTATTTATTACATATGATTTATGAAAATCATTACATTTTCAATTAAAAACTATTTTTTATACAATTCTATTGTTCAGCACGTTGATGTGCATTTGATGTATGATAATTTGGTGCAGGTAAAACGGGCAATGCGCAAACGATAATTAGCGTTGATGCGCAAATGATGTACGATATTTTGGTACAGGTAAACAGACGATGCGCAAATGATATACGGCCTTCCCAAAATGGTGCATTGTATCGTGTAGTATCCAACAATACAAAGTGTTCGCGTTATGCAGTTTAAACAATGGATCGAACAAAAAAACCGCTTATCAGGTACTATAGGTATGCATTACTCTAGCACCTATATGATATTTCAGCATATTATTAAGTATACTTTGAGGACTCGGCAATTTTGACGCAGTGAATTTATTTTTACTAACAATGATCTGTCATTTTTTATTTAACAAATATAATATAATAATACACGGTTATTTGTATATCTACTTGTATTTATTTGGTATATACGAAATTGATTATTTTTGTGGAATATTAATGTGTTGTTTATATTTCACAGATCTGTTCAATCATAAAAAACCATGCATGTAACTTAACGTATTTTTTTACAAAAGTAATCAATGCAACCTTATGTAACCTTTGTAATCAATTCGAAAACACCGGCTTCTAAAATATATTATAATACAGTTATCATTCACACAAACATAAAATCTATACGGCCTTTTTTTGTTATATTTACATTTAGGTTACTGATTTTTTTTGTTTTAGTATATCAACTATACTTATGAAGAACTTTGTTTTAAATTTTCAAGTTATTTAATCAATGATACGAAAATATTTTAAACAACTCGTATAGAAAAACATGTATTCAAAATTTGTAAACAATAGTAAATAGATTGTAAGATGTTACACATTAATATATTATACTTACACATAACGTATGGGTATTAGTAGGTAATGGGTCGTTATCGTACAGTATATGTAATAATCTACATTCCAACTTACAGAATGTTGTAGACTTTCGTTAATTTCATGTTTTTTTTTTATGATTATTATACTAATTGATGTTAGTTAAGCACTGACGAGTGTCTGAGTGCATTCGTTATCTATAGTTGTCGTAAAAATCGAGTACAGTCTGTATATTACACCAAATGTCGAGAAACGAAACGAAAGAAATAAAATAAATGGTTTCTAATGATATCATATTATCGTTATAGATATTAATGGTATTTATAAGTCTTCGGTCCGAATAAAAAGCTAACGTCACGAGGTCGAGGTGGGGTTGGAGATTTTATATAGTATTCTTGCAGTACATATGCGTCAAGGGATGGCGTGTCCGCATAATGCTACGGCAGAAGGAATGTATAATAATAATAGTAGACATGTGATCGTTGAAATACGATAGTATATGAATCGACAATATATATTTAATATTTTTCTCTTCGTTTTTCATTCCATTTAAAAACCATGAGCAGCGGTCTCAAACACAATCGCTTCCCCCATCTGTAATATGATTTTGGTGCGCTGCACGGTGTACGCGGCGTAGTCGTGTAGTCGGCATGGTGACGCCATCGCGTCCATTTATCAATAATTTATAATCGAACAGACCGTGCCTAAGCAGCATATATATGACCCGCAGGACATTGCTTGTAACTATTACTATTATTATTTTCATTTTTTTTTTTTTTTTCCTACAAAACACGTTTTAACATTACTTGTACCGCCGCATGTGCATCGCAGCTGTACAGGAGACGACGCCAGTAAAATGTATTACACGCTGTCCGTCGTATATTATTTGGGTTAATGGGTTATATACATCGAAACGATGATGATGACGATAACGATAAAACTAACAACGCAGTATATTTGAACCAAACAGCGGTGGTGATTGTATATAATATTATATATATATATTATGGGCGTTTGTTGTCACGAAAAACACCTGCCGACCGAGAATGCAACCCCGCACACTATGGCGCCGAATAACTACGTCTCGAGACCCGCCGAAATGTGTTTTCTTTGTCGTAGTCATGACGTAGCACCTAAAATATTTTTTCAATTACATCTGTAACCGCCGAGTTTTTATGTTTGCCACTCTTCTTGGTATTTTTCGTTTTTTTTCCGTTTCGTTATTATATAGGTACGTAATACCTATAATACGATAAAATAACTAACTTTTTTTGAATGTAAGTAGTTGTAAGTAGTGTTCGCTATCACATAAGTGTCAAAATTAAAAGTAAATTCCGTTGTTTTACTTTTCAGAAAACCAAAGATTAAATACGTCGCAAGCATTAATTACCCAATGGAACAAGAAAGTGTGTTAAAGTTTCACGTTAATATATTCACGCCAAGATGCACCGTAACTATACCGGTGTTAGCCGCGCGATAGTGCAGTAACCTACGTCTAGACGAGGGCCTGTTTTGTGATTACTTTTTTTATAATTTAAATAACACGATTTAAAAGTTTTTTATTTCGTGGCTATTTATAATACTATTTATGGTTGTACACCAATACTGGGCACGCGTTGTAGACAGGATGAATTTCTACAGGGTGTAGTGGATTTAGATTCTTAATTACATTGCTTAAAAAAAATAATATAGACACAAAAACTTGTAGAAATTGGTCATATTCAAAGCCGTAAATTGTTTGGTTTCGGAACAATATTTTGAAAGCCTACGTCTATTGTACCCTGTATAAAATCTAATCAATTCAAAAAAATAAAAAATCGGATAACCTTGCGAGGTGTGAGAGTTTTGCCTGTAAGGCGTACTTTTTTAGCAAACAAAAACAGATTAAATGTATATGCAGACCCCTTACATATATTACACACTAGTAGGCCACTCGTCGTATACACGGATTATACACATCGAAATGATTATGATAATAATAATAATAATAATAACCATGTTTTATTATAACTACGCAGCAGCGAAAACTGTATAATATATATTATATTGGAATACGGTCGTTTGTTCTCGCGAAAAACACCCACTGACAGAGAACGCTACCTCGTGCGCTCCGATCCCAACCCCCCAAACCCTCCAAACACCATCACCGTGGGACGGCACGGTTAAACGTGTTTTCTCCATCATTGTTGTCGTAGCGCAAGATACATAGTTTTACAACTGCGCCGCAACCAGTTATAAGTACATCATATTATATATATGTATATATGAATTATATTCTTTTGCACGACCGGGGTTGAGACATAACAATGTTGCGCTGGTAGCGCAGGCGTTCCTGATTGGTCCGTTGGTCGACATCATTAAGGAGTTACCGCAAAATAATAATAATATAATATTAAAAATGATAATGTTAATATATTACGTCCTGCAGCATATTGTATCTTATATAATATAGCGTGCACCGACGACGACTTTTTATAAACGTATATCTATATAATACACTAGTGTTATAATTTAGCCTTATATAATAATGAAGTTTGTACATCTACATCAGTACATGTCTTTTTTAACCAACCTTTTTATCGCGACGATGAAAAGGTATATGACTTACTACCACTGTGTCCCCTGTGCCGGATCTAGTATATTTTTTACCCGGGGAAAAGTATAAAATCAGCTCCCCCTCTATTACGATACTGTTATACTTATGTACCAATTACTCTCTAAATAAAAAAAAATGATTTATGATATAATATGACGATTGGCGTGCCGTGATCATTGTTAATGCGACTATATTGAGTTGTTGAATTAAAATTATATAATTTGTAAACACTTCTGTAATAATAATCTAACTACAAAAGATTATATTTCTTTGAAAAAATTAAAATGTAATAAAAATGTACAAGTTCAAAATTTTGAGATATGCGCTCCTCTTTGATTAGCGCCCGGAGCATGGGCAGTAACAGAACTATGTTTACAAATCAATACTATTTATGGTATGGTATAAGATCTGATTTTTGTGTTACACATATCACTGATATACATAATTGGTTTTGTGAAAGATGTTTTTATTTAACATCTGAATATTTTTTACAATTATTCGAATGTTATAAAACCAGAATGCACCTACTTATTTATGACCAATTTATGGTAAAAAAAATAGTTATTCTTTTGAATTTATTTTTGTTTAATTGGACTTTTCCTGCATCAGGCCAATGTTAGCTAAACATACGTTTGTATAATCGCTGAAACTCGTTTGCGCGGAAGCAGCACGTTTGAGTATATAGCATAATTTTTACCTGTAAATGTAGAACACATTTGGGTACATACGCTAATCGCCAATCGCAAAAAAAAAAGACGACAAATAGCGCAGAAAGTTTCCATAAACATTATAATAGCCAATTTTTATACACCACATCCACACATACGTGTGCACAAACGAGTTCTATTACTAGGGATTTTCGTCACAGGTAGCCAAAATATATATGTGTGCAATCGAATTGTGTTTTTTATTGCGCAAACGAATTGTAGCCCATATAATATAATATGATGTTATGATAGACATTTGATGAATACGCGAAAGTATTGATGTACTTTTGGTGTTTGTTTCGATGTTTTTATTATATTTTAATATAACTAGCCGTTTCAATGAGTTAAAAAGTCAATAGGCCGTAAAACAAATAAGAAATTATAATGTTTTAGAGTAATAAATCGCTAAACTTTTCGTCACGATTACTGGGTTAACAATGGCATGTGAAAATATACAATAATCATTATTGACTATTATATATAAAATACGATATAAGTTAGTATAGTACGAACATTAAATAAATATTTATTAAGAATAAATAGTTAATAAATATAAATATTATTTTTGTACGTGTAGGTATTATTTTTTCAGAATTTATGGTTATTTAATATTTTAAAACATGTACGTATAAGTATTATAATAATTTTTAATCATCTTAAAACAGGTACTACGTACAGCATAATAATTTTTCTATAAATGTATGCTCATTTTAAAACATCAAGACAAGTGCATACCACATAGGTATATTTTATTATTTTTATTATTTATATACATACCAATTGTAGGTGATCAATTTATTTGACGACTGATGATTTTAACGCGGCCAAGGCGGAATAAGAACTTATTGGGCTTCGGGGCTGTAGTTCCAAATGTGTCCATTTAACAAAAAATTTTAAATATTCTACAAAGCCATGAACAATAATTACATACGACCTATTTACTAACCCCGTCTTAAGGATTTTTATTTTTTTCACTTTTCTTAAAGTAAGTAGAATATTGTAATCAATACTACCATACTTGATTGAATATATTATGGCAATACATAGTGCATACATAGGATTGGCATGGAAGTAATTTTTAAGGTTGAAAAATCTTTTTTTATTTTTCAGATATTAAATTAAAGGATAACTTTTTGTGGAATTAAAGCTGGTGGTATTTTAAAAGTTTATACCATTAAACAATTGAATAATGAATTATTTTAAACGACGCATACCTACTTGTATAATTATTTAGTTTAATTAGCTAATATTTTTTAATCAATTTCATATTATGTAAAAATTAAAAAAAACGCAATGAGATACGGTTTACCTTGTCAATTCATAATAAAATAAATAAATCGTATATTTTTCTTAAAATACTTTTTTTTTATACTCAGATTATTATTAATAAGATTTCATTGATTTTTTTTTTTAAATCATAGTCCCAAATGTGATTGTATAATTACTCCTAAAACTAATTTAAATATAAAATTTTATGTTCAGGAATGTAATGTGATTTGTACCTAATAATTAACTATAATGGTAATAATATTTGGTATGATGTTGATGGAACGAAATGTTTAAATGGAAAAAATCAAAACCAATAATTTTGATAAGGTTTTTTTTATTTGCACGTAGCAAACGAAACACATAATATGCCGACAAACAAAAACTAAGTAAATATTATATTAAAAAACAAATTCAATAATAACGATTTTTAGGGGCAATTTATAGGCAATATTACACTCAACCGAAATGAGATTTTGTATTGATTTTACAATGATGTGTGTTATTTTCTGTTTGTTCGTGTGCACGAT
Source organism: Rhopalosiphum nymphaeae (assembly GCA_036289425.1). Taxonomy (NCBI): domain Eukaryota; kingdom Metazoa; phylum Arthropoda; class Insecta; order Hemiptera; family Aphididae; genus Rhopalosiphum; species Rhopalosiphum nymphaeae. The sequence continues at coordinate 6,147,373 of JAZAQC010000007.1, read as the reverse complement.
CGCGATGCTTATACTTATAAACTGTTTTTTTTTATAGGAAAGTGAATCTTCTATTTGTTACTTCTAGGAGGCAAAAATTAAAAATTGATTGTACTTTTCAAAATAATCAGAAACAAACAAAAATAAATGTAAAGAAAATAGGAATTTTTATGCAAAACTAGTTCTGAAAAATAAATTTTCTCATCATATGCAATGAATTTATTCAAAAACAAATAATCGTAGATATTTGACGTTGTTACCAAATGTTTATATTATAAATTTCTGCACATGGTATAATTAGTATACAATAATGTACAATAAACCGTATTACGAATATTAAAATAAATTACTAAAATAGCAATATAAATGTATCATAAAATATACATAGTATTATAGGAGGACTCGCTCAAAATTGTTTTTCGTGTATATTGATTTATCATTGAATTCGGATTTAACACAATCTGACAGTGGATTACTCAATGACGATGTACACTCGATCTAACAAAGCGATTACTTATCTGATTTTTTTCCCCTTGAATTCTATATAATGCTGATAGTCTTTTCTTTTATTATGTGCTATCAATATACAAACAAAAACCCATTTTAATTCAACCGTTGCGTTATTTTAAAATAATTCGATATGTACCTAATGCAGAGGATTAGTGTTATGTCTGGATATTGTTGTTAATCTTTATCATACATTCCAATTGGTTCAGGATTCAAACAAATATTTATGCTGTCTGAAAAACATATTATATTTTAAACTTATTCATTGATTTTACTTCTGTTGAAAGTAATTTTATTTCACACCGCATTATTATATTTAAAATATTAATTCAAACGATATTTTATTAAAATTCAATATATTATAGGTACGAATTTTCATTTGTTTGGATTCAATGGATTCATTGCTATTAAATAATAACAAGTACGACGTATACACCACTAATCAACCATATTAACTTATTAACCATAAATTAATAAATAAACCGAATATAACTCAACATTTTGTATATTATTAAATAAGTTTTTTACTATCAAACTTTGACCAACCTATACGTTACTGCGACTTAGTTATTAATCGATAATTTTCATTTTTACATGTCGCCTGATTAAAATCCACACGTCATGTCGCCGGTTTCACGTACAAAATATAGATAATATAAAACAATTTAATGTATAATATAACGTCAACACAATATTATACAAAATATATTTTCGAATTCTGAAAACAAATTGTCAATCTTCACTGCACAGGGTCATACCTTTTAAAATATTAATATGTATGGAATTTACTGCCCGACATTATGACGCCGATGTTATCGTTAATAACAATAATAAATGCATCAAACAACAATATCAATATTGACACAAATGTACACTATTAGCGTACCTACTACTAATGTTTAGGATGAAAAAAATCAATTTTGAAATCCTGTATTGTATATTACACTGCGTTATACTCGAACACTTGTAATCACCAATAGCGCGTGTACACTGTACATATTATGTAACATGTAGGTAAGTACTTAAATACTTTCATGTTGTTTTATTTATCTTTTTGTTTAAACATTTATCCGAATTTTCAATAAATATATTTTCGTAGTTACACTTCTAGTACACTTGATATTTTTATTACTGCCCATTTTAAATATACCAGAGTTTCTCAAACTGAGCGTCGCGACTCACTGGTGGGTCGCATGTCGTAACTACATATTTATATAGATTCTAAGATATTAATTTTATTTTATACTGTATAAGCATAAACTAAATTAATTCTAATGTGGTGCTGTTATCAACCATAGTAGGAAACAAACATACATTTTGCATGTACACCTCATTATTTAAAAACACATTCAGTATGAACCTATAAACTTTAGAGTAATATAATCATTTTATTTTTTCAAACTACTGATCGATACGGATTTTCAGTGAAAAATTTGGGTTGTGGTCTTAAAACGATTGAGAACCACTGTAGTAGACAGTAGACGGATTGCCCACAAATATATTCCATTAGTGTTTGGAGATCGGAATTGCAGAAGTGCTTATCAGTGATTATGATGTCATTAATATAATACGCTGCTTGTAGAGGGGACAGTCGAGGTAGCTTGTATAAAAGAGCTTTCGGTAGATGTCTTACCTTCATTGTGTTGACTTCTTTTAGTTCGACAAGTCTCTATCGATCTAGACAGTTTTATTTTGTTTTAATAGTTTGTCCAGAGTTTTTCGTACACCACCATGAAATCGATAATAGTACTAGTAGTAATTCCGTTGATGTTCGATGTGGCAGTGAACTTGCGACTCGACGATGAGGTGATTGAAGGTATGATTCTATATGAAATTTCTCATTTCGTAATTTGTTACAATTTATTGCTATTATTATTATTGTTATTATTTATCTTATTACTATTAATAATTTATTATAAATGAAAATATATTATTGAATTTTAAATGTATTTATATTACAACTGTGATCCTTAAAATTTGTTTTGTAAAATAGTTTACATATTCTAATAAAAGTTAATAATAATAGTAATACTACAGAGGAATAACTTAAGCATTATTTAAAACTAAGTTATTTGATTCTTAATTTTTAATTATTTTTCAGTTAATATTTAAATATTATTTTATATTAATAAATTATAAATAATTTACTTAATTTAATTTATAAAGGTAAATTATATTTGTCACTCATGTTAAAAATTTAAATAAACTAAATTAATAAATATATATTTTGAAAAACAAAATAAAATGGACCAAATATTTAATATTTAACAATATAATATTTATTCAATTTTTGCAAAAGTTTTTACAGGATCGCTGTGTAAAATAAGTTCTATTAATAGAACCCAGCCTATATTATAATACGGAAATAAAGTAGAATTATTTAAATTTATGAACATATTTCTTTTTAACATTTCATACTATTCAAATAATTATTTGTATAATTTTTTTATTTTTAATAATTAATTTATAAATTAATCGAAATTATAAATAATATAATAACTGACATTTCAGTAGATGTGACGTAATGACATCTAAAGTACTTACACCAAAGACCAAACCTAAAAATTTTTCCTTAATTTATTGTTATAAATAAAAATATAAGGAGAGAGCCGATAGATATTTAATAAAATATAATTTTTTTTCGGAAATAATAAAAATCGTTAAATGTCATAATTTATCTTATAACTTATTGGAAAAATAATATTTATAAATTGTAAATATTATATCAATCAGTGTACCGTCTACATTATAATTTAATATTTATTTATTTATTTTTACGATAATGAATTTAATTTTTAGGAAGATTAAAAACATTACATGTCGGCGGCATATCAGATAAAAAAAAAACTTGCCTACGAAAATTTAATATTCCTTAACGCGATCTAATGGTAATATTGATAATCGGATAAGATTGTATTTTTTGTTGTTGCTATTTTAGCGAAAACAACGAATAGGTACCTACATAATCCTTATTCAATATTTATAATTCTATGGCTAAATAAACTCATGATTTTTTAATTGTTGATATTTACACTCGTTGATATCTCAGTATTACACAAATTTATTATTATTACAAATTTGTAATCGCTCAATTATCCAACATATTTCGATCTACGTAGTACAGTTGTCTAGCTTATTATTTTTGTGTTAGTTGTACCCAACTTGTATTTACTATTTAATAAGTGCCCAATTAAATTTAATAAGAATTGATTTGTTAGATTCACTTAAAAGTAGTATGTTTTATGTGTGAATATTGAACAACGGCAATGATATATATATGTTAACTATACAAAATATTATGCAAAATACAATAGTGAATAATTGAAAATAATATGAAATTAGAAATGATAATTTGTAGATATCATTTTTAAAAGAGATCGTAAATACAAAGTTATTGTAATTAGTATTTAATAAATAAAACAAAGTCCATTCGATTTTAGATACTTAGATAAACGTGTTTATTAGGTTTTATTAGTTTCGCCCGTCTACAGTCCACGTATATAATTACAGCTGTGTTTTCGTATAAACTACGAATTAGAGAAATTCAAATTAATCAAATCAGGTATGCACCTACGTATATTTAAGTATAGGTACTCGGTAGTATAAAACAATTGCTGTGGAAATATAGACGAACTGCAGATGGGCCAAACTGATCATTAAGCGCATTATATTTTAAAAAACAAAATATGAACGTAAACATAAACATGTATATTTTATTGAACAATAGATGTGTATCACATGAATGAATTAACTTTTTAGCGAAAGTAAAAGTTCCATATCACTCTTAGTATTTCCGTGGAAAATCAATATATTTAAATGTAGTATATTTTATAGTAGTTAATAAGAAAATAGTAATTGAACGGCATATTTCAAAAATTCCTGAAAAAAAATTGTTATGAAATTTAGTAGGTAACCTATCTTAAATTTTCAAAATAGCCTATAGAAAATCATTAATTATATCACTTTAGCGTCCGCATCAATACAAACTACTCATTTTCGTAATGATTATTATTTACCTATACTATAAGAGTGATTGTTTTTTTTTTTAAAACATCTTTTATCGAGTTCGATATTTTTAACAACCCTTATCCACACTATAAACAACAAATTTACTAATTTCATCGATGTTTTATGTGTTACAGTTCCTCCGGGTATCCAAGGAAAATGTCCGTCACAGAATGGATACTCAGAGTATTATCAAGTTACTGTCATGAAATCGAATAGGTCACTGGTTAGTGGTTGTGCCTATATACAATTCAATATTGTCGATAGCAAGAGACAATCATTTAGCTTGTGGCTTAGCGATTTACCACGCACCGGGAAACGTTGCCGTGAGCATAGTAAGTGTAATAAATTAATATTATTTTTAAATTTAGTACCTATAATATAGGATTGATCGCTGCTCCCACCGACTCCAATTTATTAGCAGTATTACATGTATAATGGATGTATATCGATTCAATTATTTGTTTTATATTTTTTACTATCTATATTTTATACTCGATTTGCACTAAAATTATATCGTCCAAGCAAGACAATTTATCCAAATACCTACTCGTAAAAAATATTATATTAGTATATATTAGTATATGTTTTTATATTCAACAACATTTTTCTTGATCGTTTATCTATTATAAAAATAGAAATAATAATAATACATTTTTTTATATATATTCAAAGTAATTTTAAATAAAACTGAAATAATTCAACTTAAATTTAAAAAAAAGGGACGATTAGGTGACCAATCTGATGTGTTTTAAATGTCGTGTTTACTTCGACATTGATTAAGTCACTGTAACGTAGGTTTGTGTTAAATTGTAATATAATATTAATATCTGGAAATAGAGGAAATATCTGATTCAGTGGTACTTCATTTTAAGCGTAAATTTAGTTCGAGATGCAGTTGTATTTCCCGTGAAATCTGAATATTAATACTTATTAATACCCGTGTACATAGGTAGACAACAACAAGACATACACATCGTAAAATCATCGATCGCTACGCTCAGAATCTAATATTTGTTTTTAATATTCCGTTCTATCACTATACGGCCCTCCGCTTACCACTGATGCATAAATTATACATAGTAAAATTTTAAGTTTTTTGAGCTATTTAAAGGAATTTCGAAATTTTTCATTTTTTTTTTTATTTTTTATTTTTTCTATAGATGTCGATAAAAATGTTTGCTTAAGTTTCTCATTAATTATTCAATTATTAATAAAAAATATAGAAAATAAATAGTCACAATATATATTATTTTGTAGTTAAAAATTCATATAAAAATTTTATTTTATCTATGATTTGAAAATGTAATGATATTTTTCATAACTTTTTCTACGTAAAAAATGCCAACGAAAAAATAACAAATTTTTTATGAGCGCTTAAAGTTAAAAGATGTTGAAATTATATATTCACTTTTAAAATAACACTATTTCTTTTTAAATGATTTTTGATATTTTATTGTGATTCAAAAACGAATAAACATAAATGCTCGGAAAATTGACCAATTCACCAAAAGTTTAGATAACAGTTTTTAAAATATTTTGACTTTTTTGAGTTATTTATAATTTAAACATTTGAAATTTTCAGTTTATTTCTGAAAATTACGACTAAAAATTGTTTGAAAATTGCTTAAAAATTTAATTCAATATTATAAATAAATTTTCCAAATAAGCTGTACAAAAATATTTAAATTTGAACAGTTAATTTTTATAAATATTTGAAGTTCAAGTTTGAACGAAATTACATTTTTAAATTTTAAACTCTAAATAATAATATTTATTATTTAGCTATAATTCAAAAACATTCATGGAGACTCACTCATCACTAAGTATTATAATGTATAAACATGATTTAAGAATAATACATCAATCTCGTGTATTTGTTCTGTTGATGATAGACTATACAGATATGGAACATTACCATTTTAACTGTCTGTTAAAACAAATCTCGCCGTCAGAGGACACCAACAAGGGACGTATTTACGTAAGGCTATACGGCCCAGTCACCAAAACTACGCACAAAGTAAATGTAAAATGTGCCGTAAGTGTCTTTTATACTTATATTATTACGTCAACAATTAAGTTTACCCACTGGTGAATCTAAAAAAATATTTTAATTTGTTATTAAATTAACTTCAGATCAGTCATTCTATTTTTTCAATTATGTGTAATCAATTTAAACATGTTTTCAAATGTAATAATACATTACTATAATACATAGTATACTTACTCTATCTTAAAAAAAGTGATCTTAGGCCACGCACTTCAATACTGAGTTATGACTAATGGTTGTGGCTAACACGCATCGAGCGTCTCAGTCTCGGGAGTGTTTATTTATATAGTCCATATCATCTATAACCGACGGTCAAGGGACGTTATAACCAGATGTCGTTATAGCTAAATTTGATTTTTTTTTTTACAAATACATACATATAATGTACATATTTATAACATATACATGTTTAATAATTTAATAACAGCCAATATGCATGCATATTATTTTATTATAACTTAGAATTTAAAATATTGTTTACATAAATAATTATAAAAATATAAAGTAAATATAAAACAATTACACAATTATTTTAAGAAATCAGTGATTTTTAGCTGTTTTGATTTATCATTTAATAGCATATTTTGTATAGTGAGTTTTAATGAATTAAAATTTTGATTCAAGTCAATATTATTTAGCTTTTTCTTTGACAGAAAAATGTTTTCGCTTATTCATTTTAATGTTTTAATGAAACACGTTCAACGGCACTATAATATTCAACATAACTAAAATATCAAAACCAATATTTGTAGATTTGTGATAATACCTCATGATATGTACTATGTGTATTATATATCTATCTCGTTGATAACTTAGATGCTATTTTAAAAACGCATGAAAGCACCTAATATATTACATAATAACTGTGTGAAGATATCCTATATCTATGTAGATAATTATACCAATAATATTAGGCGATAATTTGTGAAAATAATAATATACAATCGTTATATATGATAAAAATATATGCTGCAGCCCGATTTTTAAGTCGTATTAGCCGATGTTGTCGTGACGATCCATGTCGTTATAACCAATTATATTTTTCCGGGTCCTTGAAATTAACGTTGTTATACCCAATATATCGTTACGACCGGCGTCGTTATAGATGGTACCGACTGTAATTCCAACAACCACCTTGCAAGCATTTTGCTGAGATTAACGCAATAAAGTAAATTTTCGGCCGTGGCTGCTCACTGAAAATGAAATCTGTTAACGAAAATTGTAATATTTTATTAGCTTGTTTAATAATTTATTTGAGTGTATTTATATTCTTGACGGTAAAATAATATAAATATATTTAAAAATAATAAATTATATCATAATATTGTATGCTGTGTCCAGTCAAGAAATTTAATTTCAATTATTATTGTAATTCATAAATTGTTTCCATATTAACTGTATTTATATTTATATCTGCACTCTGTAGCTATACGCTGCAGGTATTGCAATAAATTATTTTCATTTTTTCCTTAGACGTTTTATACGATTTGAATAATAATATATTTAAAAAATATGTAAAGTTATTGAAAAGATATGAACAAAACTTGTTACAATTTTGAGCTGACCACAAAATATTAGCCTCTTTGACCCGGGATATATACTTTCTTCTAATTTTAGTTTTCTCTAGCAATATTATTAAATTAATTAATTTTGTTTTTGTTTCTCTCGATCTCTTTAACGCAGATGTACGAGAATGTGAAAGGAAATTCGACGATGTTTCGAATGGCAATAAGTGGAGACACCAAATGCAACGGCTTATCAGAAATGCTGTTGTACCCAAAACCAATGATGCCCGAATCAAACAATGGATCAATTTTGTTAAGATTGAATAGATATCATTATAATAAGTATCGCATATAATGAGAAAATATTAATTTGATATTATATAAATATTTGATGTTTAATATAGGTACCATCATTATACTATAAACATTTTTTAATTATATAATTAATTTCAAAAATATTTTAACATTGTTAATATAATAATGGTTAGCAACTAAAGTTAAATTATTATTATTATTATTATTTTTTTTTTAGTTTAATTATTATTATTTATATAAATTATTAATTTAAACAAACATTACTATATTAGAATGGCTTATTATTATATTATTTTTAAATTATTTTAATTAATACATGTATAATCAAATAATGTTTTAATTTTATAAATCAAATATATTTTACATTTTATATTTTAAAGTTTTACTTCCTTGACTTAAACTTCCTTTTTCTGTATTTGTCAATATTTTATTTTTCTACCTCTTGTTTATGAAACTCTATTGCATTATATTAATCTTGTGTACAAACAATTACAATTGTCCATCTAATATGTATAATATTATCGATAAACAATAATAATAATTATTATTGTTCATGATTATATATATATATTGTGCATGTTTTGTTTACGACTACGTAAAGTATGTTTTTTTATTCAATGTTTATATCTATTATATACCTTATATGTTACACGGACACTATTTTTTTTACTTATCATTAGGTATATTTTTATATAATGTGTTACTTGCATTTTGCAGAATGATATGTATATATTTATATTAGGTTATACTAGATAAAAAATTGTATAGAAATTTAAAATAATAGTCTTATTTAAATTATATATAATTAGTAGCGAGGCAGACGATTATTTTATTGGCAATTGACATATTTTTTCTAAATAGGGGGGTGGGCGGTGGTCAATAGGACCCCTAATTATAAATATAATATGAAACTCAATAGATAGTCAATATTGATCTGAAACATAATTAGTTGTATCATATTATTATATCAATTTATCTTCGTCACCCCCGCAGTCACTGTTGTTTGCGTCTATACTCCGGCGGTGGCGCCAACCGCAAAAATATTCAAATTTTCGTACTACACATATATAGTCACAAATTGGTCAAATCTAAATAAAAAATCAATGTTCAAAATACTAGCATTGATGCTTGTGGACTTCCTTCTTCAACCAATAATACTTAATAAAATAAATAACAATTTATATAAATACTAAATATATTATTTAATTACTGTGAACAAAATTAAATTATTATTAATTTACTCAAAAAAATTTTTGGCAGGGCCCCACCACCACCACCATTATTGAAAAAAAATAAATTATGTTTTTCATTTTTGATCGATTACAATAAATATTTTATAACCTTATTTGTAAAAATGCACAATATAATATATTATCAATACTATAAAATAGTATTGATAAAAAAACATTTTTAATATACTTACAAAATTAATAACAAATAAAAATATATAATGCTATTTAGTGTTTACTAATTATTATGTATCTATTTTATACATTTTTTTGTTTTTAAACCCTCTTCCACCTACTCGTTATGAAATTTTGCACATGGGCCTGAACTAGATACTGAAACACAAGCTTGTGACTATGCTATACGGTCATGATCAAGGGCACATAAAATTCTTCGAACAGGTGGTAGTTACTTAAATCACGATCTGGCGGTAGCTGTAGTCGAGTCCAATAGTTTACGAACACTAAACAGGATATTATAGCGCCATCTATGGTTCCGTAAACGTCTTTAGGTCAGACGACCGGTATACTAAGAACGACGGCTAGCTACTCTAGGATGTGACATTTCGGACGGAATGTCACATATATATATATACAACCAGACGTTCTCTATCATCTTGGAGGCCTGTTATGTGACGAACGCCTATAATATCTGGTTTGTATATTGTAGCCTACAATATAATAGTGTTCGGTACTGAGTAGCAACAACTTGTACAGTTTAAAATTTAAATAAAAAAAGTCCAGTCATTGCACTTGTCACATAACAGATCTCCACAAAAAAAATTTTTGCTGTTTTTCAATTTGAAATTTTCGAATAAATTTTAATTTATTTTTTTCATTTGTACAAGGTACCTTTTTTTCTACAATAAAACATGATTAAATACGTGCCACTGGCTGAAAAAAAACTCGTATTCATATTATAAACAATATATTACATTTATATTGTTCACACGATCACACACACACACACACACCATACACGTTAATTAAAAATTAAATTGACTCTATTAATCTTTTTATGAGGTTAAGTGTTTGCCGTATTTATTTATTCTTTCTTTTTACTACTTGATTACTTATACTACATATTTCATAAAACATTAAACTTTTAAACGCGTATAAAAACAAATTGAAAAATTCACGTGAGCGATATACTAGATTTATGACGATTTTTTTTAACTGCGATCATATTAACATATTTCAATGTCCACGTGTTTACTGAAACATGGTTTTCGTATAATATTAGTTCTTCTGAACTTGGGTTTAATAATTACATTTTCTACGGTTTTAGTTATTTTGTTGTAATTTAAAAATATTATTTGTGGATATATGAAACTTTTAGGGTATATTGTTATATTTTATACACACAATTAAATTTTCAAATGTCATTTTTTCGATAAAAACTAATTTAGCCTACTGTAGTAGATAATAATGCCTAATACTAAAATTAATTACTTTAATCACTATAGTATCATAAAATATGCCTACCTATAGTAATATTATAGGCTGATATACACCATACTAGTTAAGAACCAGTGTGTCGTATTGTCGTACACGCCGATTCCTTTCGACGTATAATAATATTAAAATAATACAACACTTTATAACTATTTTGTACTACAGCGACAGCATCGAACGAAACTATACTATGAAGAAGTGAAGAACTAATTTTAATCAATTCCTATCTCAAATATATATAGGTACTAGCGTAGTTTCTAATTTGCTACTTCAAGTTTTTAGTCTACTAAAATGTATTGACTAAGACTTTTTTTCATATTACATAAATATTTTTTTATCACAGTTTTAATTCTAATAAATAATAATGCTTATATATTGCAATATGTAAGAACATAAATATGTAGACCCTAACCTCATATTATAAATAACATAAATATTAATATAATGATATATATGTATATTTTTTTATGGTTTAAATAAATTATATTTTTTACAACACTATTCAGTATTCTAACCCAAAAGGAAACTTTTACATGGGATTTACCATAGTCTCACCGATAGTATAAATTATAGAATGGATTTTTTCCCATATTTTAAGGAAAATTGGTACATATATTGATTTTTTTATTACAATAAAATCCATTCCCTGGTAATAATATAAATTTTCAGAAATGAAAAGTGTAGTGTTGTTTTTATAATATCGTTATCAAAGTAAATAAAAACTATAGAGAACTTTTTCATTTTTTTTATTATTTCATCATCAATGATTGTAATAACACAAGAATGTTTTTATAGTATTTTTTGTACCTGCTTAAGATGGGTATTTAAATCACGATTATCTATATATATATATATATATATAGGCTCGGCCATTTTCGACCAAAAACGTATTTTTCCCATTTTGGCCGATTCATTTTTCAACGAAATTTAAAAGGTTGATTCCCTTTTAGACCAAAACAAAAAGTTTAATAATTTTCTATTTTCTATTTTCTATTTAATAAAATTATTGTAATTTTTAAGAAAATTAATAAATATAATAAATTAATTATTATTAACAAAAATGATATATTATTATTATTGAACTTATTGTTTTGTCCGATAAAGGAAAGGTAAATTTTTGGTCGACACGTATGTATAATCTTGATAGTGACATGTTTTAAAAACAATTTTCATATAAATATGTTTAATATTCAAACTTTTAAAGCATGATGATTGTAATAAATAACAAAATATTTTTTCAGGATTGCCATAAATATGCTTCGTTGAAAACGGTGCTCATAGGTTAATCATATGATTAACCTATTTTAATTTTATATTATTAATATATTCAATAAATAAAATATCATTTCTACATTAAGAGAACTCCACATTCCAGCGTGAGTTATGTCCGTATTATAAACGTACGATATAGCAAATTTGTATTAGCGAGTTTCCAATTTTTGTATTTACCTTTAATAACAGAGTGAATTTACCTAATATTAAACTTAAAAGTAAAAGTATTGTCGTTGTTTTCATATGGGTTTTTAAACAATTTTAATTTTTAAACAAGTTATGTGTAGGTATAAAAATGTTAAGATTTAAAAAATTTCATAAAGTCATAACTCGCTTAAAAATTAAAATATCATAAAAAATATATATGAAAACACAGAAAACTTTTGTTCTATATTTATATTTAATAAAAAGTCGATAAGCTCTATTATTAAAGCTTACTACATAAAATTGGAACTGCTGAAAACAATTACGGTATGGTATTTGTTTGTAAGACAGATACAACTTATTATGCTTGTATTTTTTTAATATTGGAAATGTATGACAATTACTTCAAATGTATCTACACTTCTACGCACTTTTTTCGGTATTAATGGCAATACTAATTAGTAATTACTAATTACTATTTATATATATGTTAATTTTATAAAAGACTAATAATTTTAAATTTTATTTAAAACGTCTAAAGCAGTGCATTTTTTATTTCAAGTAATACACTTTGGAGACCCCTGTATAACTATAATATTATATGCATGACCATGACAAATTGTACGAGTATGCATACACTTTGTGACTTCGAATAAATCGTAAACACTTTTAAAATAAGGGTCAATAATAATAATGTTATCCATTAGACTTTTATAATGCGTTCTTATTTGTGTGTTTTAGATGAAATGATTAAGCGTGGTAAAATATAATATTGGACGTCACGTAGATATAACCTACTCTCGAGACACACGTGTACTACGATATATTATGTATGCACCAATGGCAGCTATATTACGTCAAAACAATCGTGTGGACAGTCGACCGGTTTTAGGGTTACAGATAAATATCGCGGCGGTGCGAGTTGACCAAACCAGACGAAAAATTATAATAAATTACATGAGTAAACTTGTCATGGTTTATTGTGGAGGGGAAGGGTAGAAACATTACAAACTATAAAACGATGTTATTAATGACAGCATACAGTGTGCAATGTGATAGAATATATTATTTTATTCAGATGAAGATAATAATAAAAATCACCACCTAATGTATATGTATAATAAATGTCAAGTGTACTTCGTCATTCAGATCTCTTTACTTAATGGATGTGTTAAATTTAAATTCAAAACTGTATACTGAATACGATCATAAACGATTCTGATCGGAGGCGGTCTGTCAACAATACACATATTTTTAATTTCATAATATTCTGAAGCAGAATATTTTTCGAAGTATTTCTATACATACAAATTGAAATTTAAACGAGTAGTCTACAATAATAAGTATTTAAAGTTTCGGCGAGCCGGATGCAGAAGTGCAGGTATAACCCGCAAAATATTAGTGTCAAACATAGGTTATGTTAAAAATATAATATTTTTGACAAATATGTAGTTTTATATCGACTAAAAATTATTTTCTAAAATGTTATTCGATTTTGAATTAATGAGTGTTGTTTGATAAACGAATCGTCCATTATATTATTATATAGGTATAAAGAAAATATTTAGTTAATTTTTCATAAAATAATTGTTTACTAATTACTATTTGTATTAAGAGGGCGTCACACTCGCGTGTGTTGTCTCCTTCTTACAATTGCGCAACATAACAAATTTATGCTCTGCAGATTACGTTTAGCTTTGTTAGTTTAAAAATTAGACTAAATCAAATTATTCTGAAACTCGATGATAAAAACATTATCTGTGTTGAAATTACTCTACGAATTACCTTTAAAAATTTTAAATTAATTTATTCTTAAATCACTTTTATTTTTTTTATTAAGTTGTTATATTACTTAATATTTTTGTGTTATAAAAAACAACTTAATTTCAGTTGAAATTTGTTTAAAAAAATATATTTCACAGGAGTTTAATAATTATGTTGTCAATAAATTTAATTAGCAACAATATGGAATTTGTGAAATGTTAATTTAAAAATCTAAGTAGACAACGATTATTAAAACATATCAGGCATTCTTATCATTTGCATAAATTTAATTATTTTAAAAACAATGCATTCTCCAAATTATTATAATTTAAAACAAAAATAATTACTTATTACAAAAAAACTTTTTTGTCATACAGGTTGGGTTTGGTTTGTTAAAATATAATTATTTTACCGTTAGAAAATCGAACTCGAATATATATATTTACATAATATATATATATATATCATCAAATGGTTCTTAAAATGTATTGAAAAAAAAAATAAAGCAACGAATAATATTTGGTGATTTAATTCGAAAAAAAATAACTCGAATTACGTATAATTTCTCAAAAGGTTATTTTGTAATAATGTCTTTTAATAGCCCAAGATAAGTTAGGAGTAAATAAATAACTGATATTATATAGTAGTTATATACCGGGAAACAGCAAACAGTACGGTTTACATAGAATTCGGATAAAAACTTTATATTAAAAAGGACGTTGGTGTGTGTATACATACGTATATATGTGTGTGTGTGTGTGTGTGTGTATGCATACATAAATTTACGTAGGTACATGGGTACCAGTGCCGGATTGGTCTGGCGAGCTACGGAGGAAAACTCGGTGGGCCGCT
Organism: Rhopalosiphum nymphaeae; assembly: GCA_036289425.1. NCBI lineage: Eukaryota > Metazoa > Arthropoda > Insecta > Hemiptera > Aphididae > Rhopalosiphum > Rhopalosiphum nymphaeae. The sequence continues at coordinate 6,132,299 of JAZAQC010000007.1, read as the reverse complement.
CAAAATATGGGCGCTGGTTTTGAGTGTTTGGTCGTATTTTTTTTTTATTTTTATGATAAATTAGTTCAAACATTGGTAAAAAGTATAATTAATTTCAATTGTTTTAGCCGTACAGTAGCTGTAGCTGTTATCAAAGTTAGAAATTCCAAAAACTCGGTAGGCCGATGTCTTTCCAATCCGACGCTGATGGGAACATATATAATATTTATGTGCATGTGATCAACATGACAAAAACACATTGCAATTGTGGGAGGTCGAATCGTCGCTGAGCGCATTTAATTATGCCTACAAAATAATTGTGGAATTTAAACGTATTGTGATTATATTATGCTCTTCGACAACGGTGTCGTCGTCGATAGTCGTCCGGCCGAGCAGACGGTACGATTAATGATCAGAAATGTCTCCCAAAACTTCCTTCCACGGTTATCCAGGCGAAGTTTCCAAAAAAACAGTAAATATCAATTCTCGTGACGCTGTAACTGCACTCTACCGTTTTTCTTTTAATTTAGTAGCAAACGCGCAGTAAAGCCAGTTACGCATAGCCGTACGATTCAACACAAATTAATTGCCGTTTTTACTCTACGGGCGAACGTTACTCGCAGGCACGACATTCACTGACCTATTCGGTAAGTACGACCAAACCATAACTCTAATTTTATTATATTAATTATTAGTAATTTTGAGACAGTTTTATCGTCAAGGCCATTGCAAACCCCGTTTCGTATGTTTCGTCAAAACGACCTAAACGGCCGACAACAATATTAACGTAATAACACTAATAACGTACCTCTTGTAGTTTGATCGGAAAAAAAATGTTAAGATTTTTTAATTAGTAAACAAGTACACTTTGCATCGGTCGGGCTATTGGGGTGTATATTTAATATTAACAAGGTTAGCAATTGGATACCGTTCTCGCTGTTCGATATTTGGCGCCGAGTGAGTCACTATATAATGGACGTGTTAACAAATACTTCTGAGCGGGAACAGTCAATCAGCCTATACAGAGTGTTTCTGATATTATTGAGATCAGCAGTACAAGTGTACTCACTGTGGTGCTCCAATGAAATTATTTTCTTTAATTTGTTTACCTCTTCGAAATCCGTTGATTTACTATTCCGCATTACACGGTTCCGTGTATTTTAATTATAATTTTAAACATCAAAAGGTTTTACCTCAACTTGAAGTATAAGATGTAAATTACAGTTTTTTTTATCAGAAGTAGGTCTTAGATATCTACCTAAAATTGTAATGATCTTAATGTTAATTAATTAATCTTAATCTTTAATGTTCACTAATTTTTTCAATTTTTTTGTAATATTTATTTTAGTTTGACCTACTCATAAATTGAAAAAATTTAAATCAAATACTCATCACATCTTCTTATATACTTTATTTTTAATTATTTGTAGTGTCAGGTATTTATATTAACTATTTTTTTTTATTTTTATTACAATAAAATTTGATAAAAAAGAGTATTATAATTATACGTATATTGTTTTTACCATAACCGGCGACATCGCAGAAATTTGTTTGCGGAATTTTGTTACATTCTGCTCAGATAAAAAAATCTTTTATGTTACGAAAGTGTATTAAATATGGCAGGTAAAAATGTATATCATGAGGAATCGTGTCACCCTCGACTCTAGGTTTATTCAAACTACTTTTAGAATATTTCCTTAAATGTGAAAATAAACATTCGAATTGTATTTTTCTCATATGAATCGAGCGGTACATTTGAGCATTTTTACATGTTTAGTATTTAAAATCCACACAGCGTTTGGGCACTCTACATCCCTAAAAAAATACCACGTTTGTGCACTAAAATGTAAAATGTATATACCTTTGTTTAAGAAGTATATACAATATGTACATATTACATACATGCATAATATATATATATACAAATATATATTCATATATATCAAAATAATATAAGTATAAATAAAATAAATAATAATGTAGCTACAAAGTGTTATAAAATACGCAAGTTATTTATACTTGTGTTAAATAAAAATAGTAATATTATATTAATCAAAATAATGAAGGTATCAAGTTTTATATAAAAAAAAAAGTAATATATTATGTAATTATAATATTTATATTTTATTTCCTTCATAACGAATTCCCATAATTTTTAAGTATTCAATTAGTGTTATGTCTCCTTTGTCATAAGCATTCAAATTATCAATCAAAAATTTCATTTTAAGTTCAGCCTCTTTTCTAGTGTAATTGAATTGATTTTTTTTTATACTATTTATTTTTAATGCAGTTTCTGCTTGAATGTTAGTTAGAACGTTTACTACGTGGTGTATGTTTAGATGCGGATGGTAAAATTTGATGGAAAACTTTGGGTCCGTTGGTTGTCCTAGTATTATTTATGGGAGTTTCTGCTCAAATATTTGGTTGAAATTAATATAATATATACTCTTTATTAATATAATTTTCTAAAATATAATCAGTAAACGTATGGTTCTCTATAGGAGCTATAGAAATGAGCTCAACAAAACCATCATCAACTTGTTCAGGTGGTAAGTAAATAATTATTTGATTGGAATTTATGATACCAGCTTTGACCCAAATGAAATTGGCACGCAATAATTTGTACAGTTGGAAACGATTCTTTGATTGCAATATGTGCACCTTTTTCAAAATCCAAATGTATTTTGTTAATTTTGTATTTCTTTGTTAATTTTATTTTTTACAAAGTTCTTTAATTAATGTCCACATTTCCTTATATTTATCAGTAGATTTCGAATTTAAAAAACAATAAATCAAAGGCAAATAATAATTGTTTTGTAATATGTGGATTGTATATAATTGATAAAAACATGACGGACAATATGTAAGAGTACCATCAGCAAAAATTGCACGTACTTCACACAACATAACTAAATTTGTATAACAAGTGAATATTGGTATGCTTTCATTATTTTTCATAAAACAAAATTGTTCATTATTATTAGCAATGATATCGTTTTTATTTGAAAACAATTGATGATTAGCTTTGTCTATTGATTTAGGAATAGTTAACATTAATTTTCGCCTAGCTTCATACATAGATTTCCTAAATAAACGCATATCTGAATGACTTATACTAACAGTAGTTTGATCTTTAAGTACTTTTCTGATTATTTTATTTGGTTTAGTAAACACATCATCAATGGCCTTTCGTTTAAGTGTAGACATTATTTTTGTCGATTTAAACTATTTTCAGAAGTGACCGGATGATTGTTATCATTTTTTTGTGAAATTATTAAATCAAGTTTCTCACCAATGATTGTTGTTATATTACATTTACGATTTGTACATCTGAAGTAAAAAGTTCGGTCCTTCAATTGTTTATTTTCACTTAGTTTATATCCCTATATCAGAACACATCGTCTTCCTCGTACTATATACTATATAGAGTACCTAAAAACTATAGTGCCCAAACGTGTTGCAATTTGGGATAAAATGCCCAAACGTGTTGTAGCCGAATCGAGGTGTGAAATCTTTTTTGCACTTGTCACGTGATTTTCACGCTTGAGTCACTGACTAAAAAAAAGAGTCGTATGATAGGTACGTCGATTTGTAAGTTACTCTAACATAACCACTTATCTCAACTCTGCGAGATAAACGGTGGTGAAATTTATTTGTTGTCGTGTACATGATTAATTAACACAGTGTTTTACATTAGAAAATAATCATAATCAAATGCATTTTATTTTGTAAATCAATTTTTATCTATAAGAGTTGTTCAATACGACCTTCGTGGTCCCATTAACTTAAATGCATTTAACTCTTAGATCATATACTATGGATGGAGCCACGGCGTATTATTTTGTTCCCAATATTAGCGACGAGTCTCTGAATTAGTATCACCAAGATCGATGTGCGTATACGCGATGCAACTCTTCGCATAAATATCCAGAGGTACAATGGAAAAATTAATTTATTTGTGAATAAATATGCGAGAAGTTGAGTTACGCATGCGCATATCGAACAACTAATTCAGAGACTCGTCGCTAATATCGCAACATTTTTTTTTGTTTAGATATAAACGCTGTGGCTCTATTCATAGTATATGATCTAAGATTTAACCTGACCATATCTGTATAATTGATGTTGCTCTATATTGTTCAATGGGAACTGTAGACTAAGCTTTAATAAAAATAACGAATGTTGTATACTGTTTATATGCATAAAGTACCTACGGTGAATTCAATAGATTCATTTTTCAATTTAATAAGACTATATATTATATCATCCATACTAATAATAAGTACAAAATAAAATGTTTATCTTATCGAGTTAAATAATAATGTTACCGTGTAAACCAAAAATTCTAGTGTATAGGTAGGTACTTTATTAATACATTGTATACAAACATTTGTCATATTTTTTTAATTCTCAATATGTATAAAACAAATACTTATACAGTTTTAGTTATTTTAATATTTATTTTATACGTATTCGTAAAAAATATGTTTTTGAGGGCGTAACACGTTTCCACCAATATCCGTTTCCACCAGGCACCAAACGAGATTTACCTAACTTAACGTTTTTACTAAAACAATTTGTATACTACTACGCTTATTATATTAAAACCTTTAATATTGTAATAAGTTTATTTAACATACTTATTTATGTTGGGTTAAAAACATGATATATTATGCTTGTTCGAACACCAACCCTCTTGGCGCGGTAACTGGATCAAATGTCACCGTGGCGCAAGTGCCAGTCCAGGCATCACAGTTGGCTTTTCCCTTCCGGTCAATCTGTGATCGCCTTGAATTCGTCACCGCCGTCTCGGTCGATTAGTCAACTTTGTTGTAAAAAACAACGAGTTCTTTGTTTGATGCCGCTGTAGGCTTTTACTCGCTATACCTGTGTGACCGGGTGTTTTTTCCGGTGACACACGAATCAAGTGTTTTACACGCAAAGTTCGCGTTATAATTTTATTACATTTTTTTTTTGTTATTATCGTTGTGTCAAACGCATTAACAATATAAGTCGTACCGCTATATAGTCCACACTCAAAAGGACATATTTATATTTATTTACCCGATATATCAGTGTCATATTCATCATGTGGTCACGTTGACCATCTATCGGCCCGTTTAGCCTGGTTGTAACGTGTCATTTTGGTCGTTAGACACTTACGGCAATCTCCGCGGCTATATTTTTTTATATATATTTTGTGTATATATGTATATACAATATATTGCTACGTCGTCAAGCGGGTTGATCTCCAATTTGGACCCACGGAGTTTTAGACCGACATCGCCACCGGAAATCGGGTCTATCTTTGACATTGTATACTATCTTACCCTAGATAAATTAATTAATTATGTTATAACTCATTGTAAAAACCTTTTTTTTTGTATAATTTCTGTCCAGTTGTATTATTATTATTATTGTGGCCCCGTGTTGTAATATTATATAGTAACGATCTAGATTTGCAAAGGTTATATTATTATATTTATTGAAACTTCGAAACTAATTTTATTGTTATAATTTTTTTATTATATATTGGTCATCTATACATATATTCCACGCTAGTCAACGCACGGCAAACAACTGTCCAAATTGCAAGATTTGTTGCGGCGATAAAACAATGGTATTACTTTAGCTACTATATATATATATATATATATATATATAATTGGATGATATATTTTTTTTTAACTGTAGAATATACTTTTTGTGAGTTTTTAGGATTGATGTAAAATGTATATAATATACACATATAATCAATATAGGTATATTGTATATTGTACGTTTCTCGTATTCGATTGTATGTTAAACCGTTGCCGTACTTAATACCTTTTATGCTGTTTAACCAAGATAATATATAACGGGACAATATTTTATGAACAAATGAAAAAGTTGCACAATTTAAATCGTGCATCACAACTGTGTTGTTAAAATACAATTTGTTATAGCTTTTAATATAAGCGTAGTATACATTTAGTTTGGTGAAAACGTGGTCAATTATTGTATTTGGCGGAAAAGTAAAAGGTACATTTTTGATGGAAACGGGTTTTGTTCATTTTTGAAAAGAAATATGACAAATGTTTATAATGCTATTAAGGGCAATACATGTATTATAGGCTCGAGCACAATCGTGGTGTGTTTTTGAATGTAAAAAGGTAGAGCTTAATTGTGTTACACTCAAAAATATCAAATACCCGATACCCATATCAGAAAAATGATTTTTTTTTCAAAAGACACGTATTAACCAAAACCCAAATAAAACATTCTAGTTAACCCTAAACCCATTTTTTTTATCTTAAAATAATCATGTAATATATATAAATATATATTTATGTAGTTTGTATGATTATTTCGATTGTGTAATTAGTTGTTTAATTGTAACAATACTAATTAGTTTTTACCAAGGAACGGATTTAGATATAAATGCATATTTTTATCAGAACAAGATATTTAAAACTCATGCTGTTACAGAAAAATCTAGGCTATATTGATTATAAAATAATCAATTAAATAATGATTAACAGATACTCTTCTAAAAATTTTGAATTATCGCATTCAGATATTACATACTTCAAATATACTCCAATTACATATTGGTTGATGTGGAACGATCGTTTAACCGTTTTAAAAATATTTTAAGATCTTATAGGTGATATTTAACGTTCAATAATTTTAAATAAATTAGAATTATCCAATGTAACACATCACTTTGATACTTTTATAATTATATTTGATATAATTTTTCCATAAATGCATTATAATACTTATACAAAAAAAAAAATTTCTTACATATTTTTAAATTATACTTTTATATTTATATACATAATTTTGTATTTTTATTACATAGAAATCCGTTTTCCTTAGTAATTACTATTAACAAGAATAATGTTACAATCAATTATAGATAAAAACATTAAAAATAAATTCTTTAAAAAACTTGAAAATAAACTCCAATTATACAATTATAAAATAATTTAATTTAATTTAATTCTGATAAAAACGAATCACCTAATATTATATTATTTCTTATAATTATAAATAATTATGATTTATTACTTTATACCTCTACAATTAACCCAAAGATAACCGATAACAATATAAAATATGGACGTGGGTTTAGTCTGATGTCAATAACTAAATAACGTATTAACAGTGACAATGAACTATACCACGAGATACTATTTTTTAAATACACATATATTTACAGATAGAAAAATTTATAAAATGAACATTATAATAACTAATAATAAGGCAGGTTGCAGATACTTATTTACATAAACGAATGTCAATAATTCAATGCCTCCCATAAAATAAATGTCTGTTTCATTTCCGATTTTCTTAATTCTTGTAATTTATTTTGTCTCAAAAAAACTTAGTCTCCTATAAAATATTATACTGTTTTTTATTGGAGTGCCAAACACCCATATTAATTGATATTATTCCGAATAATAACCGTTATTAATATCTAAACGTTTGTTTAAGTTGTTTGTTCCGGTGTTAAACATCTCAATACCTGAATCGAATACATACAACAAACAACACCTGGAACCCGAATACATATTTGAATTTATGGCAATGAATTCGAGAATTTAAAAATCTTTTAACCTTAATTTTGTAAGATTGTATTTTTTGTTGTTGCTATTTTAGCGAAAACAACGAATAGGTACCTACATAATCCTTATCCAATATTTATAATTCTATGGCTAAATAAACTCATGATTTTTTAATTGTTGATATTTACACTCGTTGATATCTCAGTATTACACAAATTTATTATTATTACAAATTTGTAATCGCTCAATTATCCAACATATTTCGATCTACGTAGTACTGTTGTCTAGCTTATTATTTTTGTGTTAGTTGTACCCAACTTGTATTTACTATTTAATAAGTGCCCAATTAAATTTAATAAGAATTGATTTGTTAGATTCACTTAAAAGTAGTATGTTTTATGTGTGAATATTGAACAACGGCAATGATATATATATGTTAACTATACAAAATATTATGCAAAATACAATAGTGAATAATTGAAAATAATATGAAATTAGAAATGATAATTTGTAGATATCATTTTTAAAAGATATCGTAAATACAAAGTTATTGTAATTAGTATTTAATAAATAAAACAAAGTCCATTCGATTTTAGATACTTAGATAAACGTGTTTATTAGGTTTTATCAGTTTCGCCCGTCTACAGTCCACGTATATAATTACAGCTGTGTTTTCGTATAAACTACGAATTAGAGAAATTCAAAATAATCAAATCAGGTATGCACCTACGTATATTTAAGTATAGGTACTCGGTAGTATAAAACAGTTGCTGTGGAAATAAACTGAAAATGATGAAAATGAAAATGACGAACTGCAGATGGGCCAAACTGATCATTAAGCGCATTATATTTTAAAAAACAAAATATGAACGTAAACATAAACATGTATATTTTATTGAACAATAGATGTGTATCACATGAATGAATTAACTTTTTAGCGAAAGTAAAAGTTCCATATCACTCTTAGTATTTCCGTGGAAAATCAATATATTTAAATGTAGTATATTTTACAGTAGTTAATAAGAAAATAGTAATTGAACGGCATATTTCAAAAATTCCTGAAAAAAATTGTTATGAAATTTAGTAGGTAACCTATCTTAAATTTTCAAAATAGCCTATAGAAAATCATTAATTATATCACTTTAGCGTCCGCATCAATACAAACTACTCATTTTCGTAATGATTATTATTTACCTATACTATAAGAGTGATTGTTTTTTTTTTAAAAACATCTTTTATCGAGTTCGATATTTTTAACAACCCTTATCCACACTATAAACCACAAATTTACTAATTTCATCGATGTTTTATGTGTTACAGTTCCTCCGGGTATCCAAGGAAAATGTCCGTCACAGAATGGATACTCAGAGTATTATTAAGTTACTGTCATGAAATCGAATAGGTCACTGGTTAGTGGTTGTGCCTATATACAATTCAATATTGTCGATAGCAAGAGACAATCATTTAGCTTGTGGCTTAGCGATTTACCACGCACCGGGAAACGTTGCCGTGAGCATAGTAAGTGTAATAAATTAATATTATTTTTAAATTTAGTACCTATAATATAGGATTGATCGCTGCTCCCACCGACTCCAATTTATTAGCAGTATTACATGTATAATGGATGTATATCGATTCCATTATTTGTTTTATATTTTTTACTATCTATATTTTATACTCGATTTGCACTAAAATTATATCGTCCAAGCAAGACAATTTATCCAAATACCTACTCGTAAAAAATATTATATTAGTATATATTAGTATATGTTTTTATATTCAACAACATTTTTCTTGGTCGTTTATCTATTATAAAAACAGAAATAATAATAATACATTTTTTTATATATATTCAAAATAATTTTAAATAAAACTGAAATAATTCAACTTAAATTTAAAAAAAAGGGACGATTAGGTAACCAATCTGATGTGTTTTAAATGTCGTGTTTACTTCGACATTGATTAAGTCACTGTAACGTAGGTTTGTGTTAAATTGTAATATAATATTAAATCATTGCATTCGAAAAATAATTCTGAGCGAAGATGGTTAGCTTATAATAATACAAAATATATTTTAGGATAACATACCTATATGTAATTTATTTTACTATTAGAAATTGGATAGATTGCATTAATTTTTGTTAAAAACATTGCTTTGATTATATTATTAATATTTAATTACTATAATTCTATTTATTTTTATCATATTTCTATTAAGTTAATACCGAATTAATGTAAAATGGTGTAAATATGATCATACACTTTATAAGGTAATATATCATAAAATTAATCTAATGGTTTTGAAAATGTAATTTACATAGATAATATGTATACCAAATATAATAATACATGTATAGATTTGTCATAATGAGTAATAATTTTGGATTATAAAACAATAACTAAATTTGTTATTTAACTTTTAAATATTTAATTTCATTCAAAGTTCACTTCAGAATAGATGTCAATAAAAAAATATTGTTTGTTGCTTTTCGGTATCAGTATGAACTGCTTACGAGGAATTTCGTATTAAATGTTTTCAAGTCTTTGTTATAAATATTGAAAATTTTATGTATTTTTACCTACAAAATTATTTGCAAAATTTGATGTTAACATTTCTAATAAGTATAAGATCCTACGGGTATCCAAGGAAAATGATCGTCACAGAATGGATACTCAGAGTATTATTAAGTTACTGTCATGAAATCGAATAGGTCACTGGTTAGTGGTTGTGCCTATATACAATTCAATATTGTCGATAGCAAGAGACAATCATTTAACTTGTAGCTTAGCGATTTACCACGCACTTGGAAACGTTGCCGTGAGCATAGTATGTGTAATAAATTAATATTATTTTTAAATTTAGTACCTATAATACTATATTAATATAAGAATAATTAAATTAACAAATCTAGTTTTCTCTTTTATTTTGCTAGTTTGTCTAAAACTTCTTCTACTGTAATTAAATATTTCTATAAACTGTCATAAGTGTTAGGCCATATAGCCGTTCCTGTAACAAATACATCTTCATACATTTTCAACAATCCCGTGAATGTTTTTTTTTTAATTTTCAGATAAATGAATGGTAGGTACGTACTATGTATAATCCGCGGTGAACTAAATCCGTAGCGATAATTATTTCATTAGTAATTTCTTATAATTTAATAACAACGATAATATCTGATAACATTTTAAACATAGACTCACAGTGGAAGCCCCTTTAGTCGAGCCTACATAATATATATAAGGTATTGTCTCTATTAATAATAAGATAAGCCATAATAAAGTACAATCATTGACCATTTAGACTAAATAAATATTACTTTGCTACAACCTACAAATAAAATAAAATTATAATGCTATTCAGTATTGACAAAATTGTCAAAATTGAATAGCTCGATAGATCATAATATCACAAAATATTACATTATATCGCATACTGTATAATGTAAGCAAAAACAAAAAATAATATAAAGCCAATGGGGGGAGGATTTGACCCCCACGTCCCTCCTCTTGTATATGGCACTGCACGTACTACATGGTAAATTTTCGTTCACCATTTTAATAGTGTGCTTTTAGTTTTGATATTAGAGTGAATCGACCTATTTTTAAGTAAGTTTTGAGTATGACCAATATAAAATATTTGAAAATGCTCATAATTCATTTAAAAATTAAAATATCGTAAAAAACCAACGGGAGAATACAGATAATGTTCTTACCTAAAAGTTTGATAATAGGTCAATTCACTTTGATAACAAAACTAAAAGCACATTATTGTCACTATTGAACCTGGCGAATGAAAATTTAACATGTATTATGTAATAGGTGTGTAGTGTGTAAGACGGAGACAACATGGATTTCTGTAAGAAAAACTTATAATGAACCTTGAATTATATTCTCAAACTTTCAGTTCCCTATCACAAACTCGCTTTTTGGGATAGTTTTATTAAAATCTTTTATGCGTACATAGAAATATACTTTCAATTGATATACTTTGTATTATTGTAGGTACTTATTAATATTTTCCTCCTCGATTTAATTATTTTTATTCCTAGTTCTTATAAAAGTTTTAATTAATTTTTAATTTTTAATTTCTTTAAATTATGCCGCGTTAAAAAAGGTAGTGACAACCAATAAGTAGTAAGTACCATATTGTGGTTGATGATGATTCAATTAATAATAACAATAATAATAATAATAATAACATTTTCAAACATTAGCAATTAAAATTGAAAACATAGAAAACTTTAATTACAAAATAATTAAAAAATATTCGTAGTTTTGACGTGTTTTTGAAGGTCATTTTATTTGTAAAATAAATAAAAATGTCATCATTATACTGAAAATAAACTAAAAAGTAGACAATTTCAAATATTTATAAATATCTCAAATTATTTATTTGAAAATCACAACATCCCGTTATTACTTAATTTTTTTTCTTTTGGTTTTACTAATTATTTTAAAAATATTAAGAATTGGTTTCTTTTGATGACTTGAGCCCCTGAAGTTAAAACTAATTAAATTTACAACTAGAAACTGTCTTCGATGTGAGAAATCGAATTAATTTTACTGATCCTAGAGGTGACGACAGATATAATTTTTGTGTCATATTGTAAAACCAATATACATACATTCATCCGATTTGTATAGAATCTAACATAGTAAAAATTGATACTTTTTCGATTATTTTGTAATAGGATGTTAAATTATTCAAAACTATGGTAGTTCTTCTTTGTATGAACACTGTAACTACGTACATATATAATATATAATATTAATTTAAATAAATATTAAAAAAACATCAAGTATCTATTTTTGAAGAATGACAATTTAAATAGGTATCATACTTTTCTATATTATTAAAAGATTAATAATGTCGATAATTATTTATACGTTTTTTAGAAAAATTGTATAACTTATGAATTATAATATTAATAGAATAATAATATAACAATAATTACTATTAATTTTTGTTTCATATTATGCTTTCATCATTTAAGTTTTGATTGATACAAATGGCGAAACCTCTTAATCGATCAGTCCGAAGCTCTTCTGGAGGTTCGGCAATACGGTCATTTAAATCATTAAGGGGCCTCGTCACCACATGATTTTTTGTCAAAAACTACTGTTTCTAATTCCAACAATATGTGTCGACAATTATCACGATTTTCATTCTGAAAAAATATTCAAATTCTCCGCAATATTTACGAGGGAATGATCGAGCCACATTTTTAAGTTTTTTAATCTAAATTACAATAAATATTGTAAAAATTTAAAAAAATTGCAAATCTTCAAACTTAAATATTTAATTAACCAAGTACAATTTTAAAAATGTGCCTCAATCAATCCCATGTACATATTGTGAAAAAAAAGAATATTTTTTCAGAATACAAATCGAAGTAATCGTTGCGACGTGTTGTTAGAATTAGAATCGTATGTTAGAATGGAAAAAAAATAAAAATTTGCGATGACAATATTACGTATTGACATGCGCGTGCGAATGCGTGCGACGTAACCCTCCGTACCACTACCGCCGTGTCGCGAATACATCTAATAATGATAATAATATACAATGTAATATAATAATTAGATACATATAATTCGTAGTATCCTATAACAATATTAGCAAAAACTATATAATCAGTGCCCTGATAATAATATATATATACATTAGATGTTATTATTATATTTTCTTGAATTATAATGATACTTATTTTATAAATTGATAATTTAGGATCGCTTTAAATTTATTATTTAGTCACTATTCAGCTTTCTTTTTGTAAAGACTAAATATTTACTGTAATTAGAAAAATGAATTCCAAGTATAAAGTAAAAACTAAAATTCCTTTATCTAAAAGAAAAAAACACAAAGGTTTCATTGTAAGAGGCTATACTAACACGAACCAACAAAATAATAGAGATGCAAATGATGCAATACAGTAAGTTTTTAAAATATAAAAATAAATATTTAAATTATTATTATTATTTACAAAAATAGAATCCATTCTGAGTCATTGATTACTCCAAGTACCGAAGACAGTAGGTCACATGAGAACATTTCTTATCCTCTTTCCTCGAGTGATATGGATTTAGCTTTACCACTAACTTGCGTAATCGATGACAATTCATACATAGGCAGTAATAAAAAAATGTTAGTTACGTCATCCCCTAATATTGGCCAAACACCGTCAAGTTCATCATTAGTAACTAGTTTATCACCAATCAAAGTTGTCAATGAAGTTTATACTAGGTTTATACTTTTTTTTTTTTTAATTTTAAACCTTTATTTTAAAGCCTGTATGTTCTATATATTTTGATTGTAAGTTTAAAGGTAACCGAGACTTGGGCGAGACTCGCGGAGTTATATACTTTATACTAAAAAAGGGTAGAATGATTTTTTTCTTACTAATGTACTACCTAATAAATAATACTAATTACGTTAAACCGCAGACAATTTGCAGCTATTTATTATTGTCGTACAAGAAAACATAATTTCCGATAACTATTTGACATGCAATATTGCGATAACGATTACGATTTACGATAATGATTACGTCTATCTACTTGATGGTGCGGAAGGAAGCGGTACCCGCATTGAACCACACGCACACTAATATTCATTTACGACTAACACATAGATCCCGGGCGGCGACGCAGAGATTGAAAATTGCCTAAACGTTGCTCCTTAAATATATGCTACAGCGAGGCCCCTTAATGGGACATTATTGGAAATGCAATAGATGCAAGCAGATCTTTTATACCGAGTCTGAGGCTAGGACTCACGCTCGCCATACGTGTAAGACATATATTCTAATGTAAGTACTTATGTAGCTTAAATAGCTTTATACCTGATATATTTGTCGTGTCATATAATTTTTACAGCGAAACCTCCTCTAATAGACACCTATTTTAATCTTAATCTAAAAGCAACGATAGAACGAAGACAGAAAAACACTAAAGCTTTTTATCAGACACATGTACGTTCTTATACGAGATCTAGCAGGTAAAAAATACATATTAAGTTTCTATACGTTATTAAAAGATTCGTATGTTAGTTCCTACACTGCATATATATATATACATATAAATACGAGTAATTATTCAATAATTGTAAGAAAAAATTACTACGTTTATATAATATCTTAATTTATAAATTATCAATCTGATGATACTACTGTTATATATTTTAATATAATAATTTATAATTTTGAAAAAATAATTATATTTTATGTGGTTTATTTCGGAAACTGAAATGTTTAACATAATTGTATTAGTTAATTTTGTTTGTTGAATACTCGGACTAACATACTATCTACCTTTTTTGGCCGTGTAGGAACTTTCATCTCATTTTTATATCCGTGTAAGAATTTACACATTACATAATTATTATGTAGGAATTAATGTATTCAATTTTTTACCTGCTACTCTCGTATAGGAACTTACGATTTGCCAGTTTTATCGAAACCTTTTAAAGTACCTATGGAACAATAAGATAAGACAAATAACGACCATTAAGACGAAAATATAAGTGTCTGACTTCCAATGCTAAATGTTTTGTACATTTTGTTAGTTAGTTAATGGTGGTTTTAGAGGCGATGAGTTTGTTAAAACGTAAGCGGTGGTTGTTGATGCACAAAAACATAGAAATTTTAGACTTACATGATGCATTGGCTGCTTAAAAGGCGTAAGTCGTTTCATATTATCAATAGAGGTGGAACTGGAAAGCAGCAACATTCTTTTTTCTATTGAAATTTCGGCAAATTAACTTACTAACGAAATTGTATAGAGACGGCATAATTATAAACAAATTAAACTGACCAATTTTTTTCTAATCAAATTTAATAGTATTTAAGTATGTTTTATCTATGCCTTTTTTTTATTATTCATACATTATATATATATCATAAAAAATTAAAATATAATAACATTTACTTTAAATTTTCTATTTTTGAATGTATATATTATATATTTATTTAATTATTTATTAAAATGCATACATTTCTTAAGAATTTTAAATCCCTCTTCCCTAAATTATGATATTAATAATATGTGATTGAAATATACTCATTTAATATTAATAAAATATTTGTTTTAGAGATGCGGCTGAAAATAAAACATATATGTGCAAGGAATGCGGCATATTTTTTTACCACTCCTGGTCTTGGGTTAACCACGTGGCACTTCATTTTACCAACTGGGCTATTTATTGAAAAATTAGAGATTTCAAACTATAAATACATAACCATTGGTACTTTAAATCTATTTTTATTGTATAAAAATCTATATTTTTTTTTTGAAATTAATATTAAGTAATATCGTTTTAATTAAATAAAAATATTTTTTAAATATCATAAATACTTGTCATATTAGTATAATAATATATAATGTTGATAGCTCAGTAAATAAAAAAAAGTAGGGTTACTTATTATTGTTACTGACAAATAATTAATTAATTTATCATTATTACATATGCGATTTTACGTAAAAACTCTAAAAACATAATATTTTTCTACTATTAATATTACGTTTTGTATACATTGTTCTCTGCGATAGTTTGTTTTTTATATTAAAGTTATTTAAGTTATCCACAAAAAATTGACTCACACACTGCTATTTTAGTATTATTTTGATCCATTTGTAAGTTTGTAACTCTTTAACTAAATGATAACATCACTTTGAGAATAGATGTGTACCAACTAAACACTCTCAATAACTATGCTAATTATCTTATTATAGAGGTAGATATCTAATTAATATTTAGGTTTACACTATTAAAGCGGTGCTGCGTGTTTTATCTGTTCGATACTCAGAATCCATAGAATGTTTGGACACTCGATATCCTTAAAAAGATATCAAGCTTGAGTGTTAATATGATATATGGGGTGCGTTACAATTGCGTATGGGGAATCGTAAGTTCCTACACGAGAGTAATAGGTAAAGAATTACATACGTTAATTCCTACATATGTGATGTGTAAGTTCCTACACAGCGGAGGACAGGTACATAAAATATGGACGAAACAATCATCAGACAGAATACATAAAACAAACGTTTGTGAAAGTTTTCATTCAGATTTTAATTCTAATTTTTATCATCAACATCCACATATTTTTAAAATTATTGAAAATAATATAGAACATTTTATAAATCAAAAAATAGTACTCAATCAAAAAAATTAATCAATACGACTATGTTTAACATTTAAGTTTCAGAAATAAACCTCATAAAATATATATTTTTTTATCATACATTAAATTAAATATTTTATTTATTACATTATAAATTATATTATTATATAGAATGCACTATGTAGTACCTACTTATATATTTTTTTACAATTATGAATTATTATTATTATCATTATTGTTGTTGTTTCGAATTGATGTGGACTGTATTTAAAAAGTTGGTAATAAATTAATGCATGCACTTTTATGTAATAAATGTTTTATATTAAATAATTATTTTATTATTATATAATTATATTCGCGATTGAGCTGGGAAAGTACGAAAGGCACAGATATACTCATCGCTGCATGTACAACAATAATATATAAATAATATAATACAAATGATACGACACAAACAAACCGATAATATTTTGTGATTTTAACAATATATATTTAACAATTATATTAAAATTTATGACAGTATCATAAATATGATATAACTGATATTAGAATGATAGCCTTTAAAGTTATAAATTATATATAATAATATATGCAGTGTAGGAACTTACATACGTACCTTTTTTTTATCCTGTAGGAACTTACACATGTACCTGTTTTTTTCTGTGTAGGAACTTACGATTGCGTACATTTTATCTACCCAAACTTAGTGCAACGCCGCCGTTGTTCAAAACCGTGAACATTTATAAAATAACTTATTTTAGGAAATGAATGCTTATATTTGATACAATTTCATAATTATTACTGTGACTATTATTCCCAGGGCAATACTTTTCGATAATCAATCTATAAATATTATAAGATAAGATAAAATGCCGATTGTTATATCGGATTTCCTGGCGTGTCGCCCTTTAGCATCGTTATAACTTATAATATTAGTATATGACCAACTTGTCATTCGATAAGTCGCTAGTATTAGTGTTAGTCAGTAACAGTGCGTTAACCATGGATAATTCCTTAAAAATTATAATGTCAGAACATGGGAAAGAGTTAGCTGTGGTTTCTTCACATAAATATCATTTTATAAGAAAACGCAAAGACGAATTGTTAAAATGAATATGTTATAACTAGGGCTCGGAAGTTGTTGCATTTGCAACTTTTTTTCCATTGCTTGGATTTGTTGCTAAGTAGGTTTTAAATTCATCTCATGCGTGTACCAATCAAAATCTAAAAGTTTTTTAATGCAATTTTTTGAAATTTTGGCCATTTTATCATTTTGATTGCAATTTTGATTTTCCTCATTTATTGTACAATTATTGTGAATAACATGATTTTTTTTTTAATTTATATAGTATTAGTAATATATAATAGTGCAATCATTTTTAAGGTACCCAAATTTGTACTATAAAATAAAAAAAATTGTTTTTAGATTTTGTAAAATTGCTTGCAGGTTCCTAAAAGACCGGAAAAAACTAATTTGACTTTTTATTTTGCAACATTTTATTATTAATTGTATCTAGTATTTTCACTTTCTTATTAAATAAATAAAACTATATTATTACTACAAAATTAATATTTCTTAAAAATAAACAGTTTTAACTTAAAACCAATAAAAAAAAAATTTTAAGTGCAATTTTGAGTATTTATTACTGTAATAATGCAATCAATTTTCAAAGATTTTTAATGCAATAACTCCCGAGTCCTAGTAATTACAAAACAATGATAATTCACTATAATAATGGTTTTTTTAAATTATATTTTAAGATTTTAATAATTTTTTAACAGGCACTAGTTAAGTACCAAAGTTTTTTAGTTTATAGCTTATGATTTGTATTTTTATTATATTTATAATTACTTAAAATTAAATAATGGTTTTTAAATTAAATTGGCACTAATTTTCGTACGCAATCGTAATATTTTTAAGGCCTAGGTAGAGAAAACGTACGCAATCGTACAAACGTACGCAATCGATCTACTAAAAGGGAAAAACGTACGCAATCGTATATCACCGGATATATGAAAGAACTAAGAACTAGGAAGTGTATACATTTTGTTAAGAAATATGAGTCATGTGACGTACGTCTACATAAGTTAACAGAGTTGGCTAAATTGAATTTTAGATTATTTAGTCATAAGACTATTGGAGTGTGCAATAGTAATGTGCAGTCGTAGGTTTAAGTTATGTCACTCAATATGACTTACGACTTACGAGTGATACGAAAGTATAATATAGTATGTATGTTACGGGTAAGGTCCAAAAATGGTTAGTATACCCGGGTAATGTGAAATTTATCCATATGAACAGTGTAATGTATACATAATCAGGTGTGCTGTTGATAAAGTATTCGTATTACCATAATTGTAAACTGATCAAACACTTAAAATAGTTCAATTATATAGTCTTTCTAGTAACAAAAACCAAATTATACTAATCAAAAAAAGAATTATTTATTATTATTACTATTGAATTATTAATTATATATTTGAACAATTTTACTATTTAATTAAAATTTAAAAATGAAATAAAATAATTTATTAGAACAATTTGAGTTTGGATGACATTTAAAATTACAAAGTATTTCTCCGGATTTGCATTTACATTTATTTGTTAAACATTTAGTTTTACATAGTCATTTCTTAAAACCATGACCACCGGAAAAAGAGTTTACATTAGCCATTTCACGCAAAGATTTTTTTATCATAGATATTTTCATTAGTAATATAGTACAAAATGTTTGTATTACCTTCCAGTAACGGCAATATTAATTTATTTTCTTCTTCAATAGTAATGAGGTCGTACCTTTTCAAAATTCGATATGCGCGTCGTTACTTTTTTTCCACTTGATCTAACATTTTTAATTTCCGAAACTATTTCATTGTACTTAACTGCCAATAAATAAACTGAATTATTATTTTTTTATTTACTATTTTATAAAAACACTCGTAAAATCTTTCGCGTAAAGACATTTTAAAAATCTATGTGTAGGTACGACACGAGCTTTAAGACGAACTAGCTCTGTACTAAATATTATACCGTATGTTTCATCAAAAACAATTATCTACAATCGTTATTTTATCTTATATATTTTATCAAAGTACTTTACCCACTCAGTCGTAGATAATGTGTAAAATACCCAACTAATGTACGAAATAAACTTTTTATAAATAGTATTTTTAATTTATCCAATAGGTACAGTTAGTGTTCACATTACCCAGGTAATATGTACACTAACTTTTGTACTTTACCCGTAACATATACATATATAGTTTATACTAATATTATAATTTATGATAATTCAAATGCAGTGGCGTATTTAGGCCGGGGCCCCCCAAGTTAAGTCCAAGTTGGGGGGTCACAGGACCTGTAACATTACATAAAAAAAATATTAGAGAGGGCCTCCAACTTTTATAGGCCCCAGGGCCACCAAGTTTCATGCTACGTCACTATTCAAATGTGTCAAAAATAGTTGACGTCAAATAAATAAATAAATTCGTTGGTTTCGTATGCGATGTATCATACTCGACAAGTGATTGATTATGGAGTAACAATGTAAGATACATGATATTAATGTTAAAATAAAAATACAATTTCTTGGAAATTGCCGGTGGATTTTTGATATTATCTGCGATATTGCACTAGTCTACTATAATAATCATATTAAGTTTCGTTTCACAGCCAAGTGTAATTCGTGTAAGAGAGGTAGGTATGCGACGTTTTTTGATTTACATTGTTTAAAGTTAATGACACCGAAAGACACGTCTCGAGCGACATCGAAATGACGCGTTTACGGATCCATTATTATAGAGTTTTAGTTATAAACTATATTCATAACATGATATGATTTATAACTTATAAACTTGCATACACAGGTCGATCCTTTTATCATTTAATTCTTATTATTTTGTAAGGTATTGACTTTTTTCAATTTTATTTTTTTCAAAATGTTTAGTTTTATGCTTTTCTAAAACTATGTAATATTTGTATTTTTTCATTCTTATATTTAATAGTGAAACCACTATCAACTTTTGATTTTCAAATGGCGACGTATATTTAAAATGTCATAAAATAATAGGGCTATTTTTTTTATCAATTTTAAAGTTAAAATTATTATTATTCATTTAACCGTTAGCGAGTTATAGCTGCTCAAAGTTTAGTGGTTTGAGGTTTTCAAGTGTTCGACCACAGGTTATTAGGTATTACTGTGCGGCGTTGATTATAACACAATTATTATTTATAAAAATTAAATTTCTCATCAAAACTACTAGCATATCTGAGTGACTGAAAGAAGAAAATAAATGTTTGCGTTCAATGGTTATATTTTTGAGAGCAATTCGTTTGTGCACATTCCATATTTTTTACTTGAAAATTGACGACTCTCATTTGCGCACAGCATAAACACCGAAACACGTAAACACATATTTTGTATTTTAAAATTTGGACTTCGGTAAAGTAATTATTGGTACAAATTATCAATTATTCTATACAATAAAATATTTGAAAATTGATTTAGAATCTATAGCAATATAAGTTTATCATATAATAAAAATATATCATTAGCAGAAGAGTACTATTCTTAGCTATATAAAAAATAATCGTCGTACATTAACATACAGATATTTAGATATTGCTAGATTTTAAACTTTTAAACAGTTCTTTGCCAGCAAGCGGTATTATAACTATTTCTAACTTTGGATATTCAAGTTTGTAATGATTTTGAAACGCGTCGGGGTAAAAAGTGTGTAAATATAGTTAGTTATAAATTTAATGAATATCGAACTTTAAAATCTGGTGATACAAATTTAAGATGTACAAGTAGGTGCGCAAACGAGTTGTAAAAAAGATAAATGTATGTAAACGAGTCATACCCGTATTTTCGAAAAAGAAAAAGTAAATGACTTTGTCAAGATGGAAATGTTCCCAATATTTTAAAAACAAATATCGTGGTCGCGTTCGTTTAAGTAACGGAAAGTGAGTTATGCCAGTACCTATGTATTTTATTTTATGTCTACGAATATTATATTATTAGATGTTCAATTATAAAATTATTTATATAACTTAAAGTAAAAATAAAAAAATCATCATTAGTAATTGGTACTTTAAACTTCAAGCATTTAGTAATCCTTATGGATTTAGAATTTGGCACACTTTGCAGTTGCCTTTCTGAGCCTATCTAATACGCCTCTGTTTATTTGGTATCTAAATAAATTACATTCTAAATAGGAGAAAGGATAATATTAGTTATAACCTCGTAAATTGTATTATAATTGATGTTTTTAAATGCAAATAAGGCCTCAGTCAACGTTTTATTAAAAAATGATTGTTACAGATTCTTTATCACTTTACTTAGACGCATTGATTTATGTCATTCATAAAATTAAATTAAATACGGTAATTTTGGAAAAATTCTTATTATTTATGAGGAAAAATAAACCGATAAAAAGAGGATGTAATGAGGTCGAGATAATGTGCAAAACCACCACGACCCAAAATTTTGATGTTTTGAGTTACAGTTCAATAGCTTTTATTTGTCTCTAAAAAATGCTATATTCCGACTAGTTGTTGTACAATCAATGCATCCGTAATATATTTGTGTCAATATTGAATTTATTAATTTTGCAGTAAAAAAAAATATAATACCACCATATTTTGACTTATTGCCTTGTTACGTAGTTATATGTTTATTTTATTAGGTAACATGAAAAATCATTATGGATTATATATGGTGGTAATGATAATAATCGTTTTTAGTCTGTGTAATATTATATTATTATCACGGACACTCATTACAATATAAACCTTCAGAAAACTATTGCAAATAAATAAATCAATTAAGTGATTTATTTTAAAATATATATTATTATTGTACGGGCCGAAAGCATGTGATTAGTAACACGCGCGCCGCGGTTGCCAAAATACTTCACACGTCGCACACCGATCAACCTGTATTGATAGTGTGTATATATGTATTATAATGCATTCATCAAACCATCGAATGTATTCTCTAAAATGTTTGTACTTAGTAATTTTACCGTAAGACCGCTCAAAAACATAAAATAAATTATTTTGCATCGTTATGTTTTTTTCTATACTCTCATGTTGCGTGTGGACTAGAGAGAGAGAGAGAGAGAGAAAGAGTGAGTGAGAGCGAAGAAAACATATAGTGCGTTGAGATCCTCTCGAAGCAGCAGAGCAGTCGAGTCATGGTAGAGTGGGGACAAGAGATACTTAGGACGTCCCACTTAGTCTCTGGAACTACCAGGGTCTCATGGTCAAATGTCAACGTTCCAGATAAGCCGCCCGATGCACGACGGTAGATATACCGGTAATGATATGGTCTGCACATTGTCGCGGTGGCAATAATTTTTTTTGATTCCAATTGATCTTACGCGTAGTTGCGTAGACAAGTCCAAATTTTAGTGGCTGAGGGAGCACATAAAATTGTTAATCAGGCGACCTTTATATAATCTAGTTATATTTTTTTGCAAAATTCTTAAACGAATCGAGACGCCACGTCGTTTTTGAGCTTGTCGCACGTTTTTCACGCTCGAATCGCCAATTAAAAAAAAAATGGTGCGACATATCGATTTACATAAGAAAAAAACTGCAAAATTAACAGTGGTTATAGTTATTTGTTGTCATTTAACATACATGATTAATCAACACATTGTTTTATTTAGTGAGCTAATTAAAACGATGAAATAATAACACAATTAGGTTGGGTTACCAGAGTTTTAAGTGATCTAATTTATTGCCAGGTTACACGTAATAGGCGTGTAAATAAAACATGGTAACTTTTATCCATATAATGTCATAAGTTAGAGATAAAATAAATCAACTATTTGTGTACTTAATACTGAAATTCCAGTTTTTTGATATCACAGTAACAAAATTATTTTGACTTGATAAGATAAACATTATATATTTTATTTATTATTAGTGTTCTTAATATTATACTTTAATTGTTAATATAAAATTAACCGTACTTCTTACGTAAAGAACATTTATTTAGTTAATTTGATTAGAACTCAATCCAATACTTGATCAATATTTTTAATTTAAATTTTGAGTAAGTAATAATTAATTTACTTAATTAGTTTGTTTATTTAACTAATATCATTCATTTGTGATTTACTTAACTATACTTTTTTATCACAAAACATACCTAGGTAACTATTTTAAGTGACGTGCGACATGTAATAAGAAACAAAAATATTATGTTTTAATTAATTGTGATTAATATTAGTTAATGGAAATGGAAATCTAGCAGCTAAATTGCGGGAAAAATGATTTTTTTGACGTAGTGTACCAACCAAATATTTTTTAGCAACTTATCGTAATCTGAGAGTAAATGATAAGTCTTTTAGATAAAAATATACTTTTACAAATTTAAAATTTTGTCTTTTTTAGGTAACATAAGACCTATGAATATTAATAGTAAACACCCGAGAATTGTACGTAATGTGGCGGACGAAGAATTAGTACTTGATTTAGTAGGTACATGAAAATCCAGAACTTAGTGTCTGATGCATAGCCTCAAGAACTAGAATTTCTCCATTAATAGTATGGATAATATTATACCAAAACAATATGTATCCCTAACATTGTCAACGAATTCAAGAATTGTTACCTTGCGATTATCCTACAAGGTTGATTTTTTCGCAAATAATTGTTGATAGAATCACAATAAATCCAAATTTTTTAAAAAATATTTTATTTACTCGGGAGACTGCATTTACAAAAGTTGGGATTTTTAACCAACACAACTCAGATTTGTTGTCTGAAGAAATCCGAAAGCTGTTTGTATAATGGGTTCTCAGTACAGATTTAGTATAAATATTTGATGTGGGTTAGTTGGAAATACTTTATTAGGTTCACACAAATTACCAGCTAAATTAAATGGTCAAGGATTTTTACATTTTATTATGTATAATCTTCTTCCGGTATTATTAAAGAACGTACCATTGGAAGTACAAGAAACAATGTAGTTTATGTTAGATGGTGCACCTGTTCATCATACAAATACAGTCCGACAACAATTACACTATCTTTTTCCTGACAAACTTATTGGGAGAGAAGCTGGAAACAATGCTCAATATCGCCCAGATATAGCATGGCCACCTCGCAATCCTGATTTTAATCTATGTGACTTTTTACTATGAGGTTTTATGAAAGAACAAGTTCATGCCAAAAAAGTAAATAATAATAGGGATGAAATTTTAATAAGAATGTAGCTGATATTATTCATTAAACGCCAAATTTATTGGAAAACACTAGGAATTTGTTACATCGTCATATAAAAAAATATATCGAAGTTAACGGGGGTCGCATTGAACAATTTTTGTAGATAAATATTGTGAATAAAGTAAAAATAAAGTTATTTGATTATTTAACAATGTAAAACAATGTATTAATTAATCATCTATGCTAAATGACAACAAATAACTATCATCGCTGTCCACGGTTAATCTTGCAATGTTTTCATGCAAATCGACGTGTCACGCCATTTTTTTTTGCGGTCATTCAGGCGTAAAAAACGCACGACAAGCTTAAAAATGATGTGACGAGATCCTATACGTGATCGTGTCGCATCGATTCATTTCAAACTGCTGTCGCTTTACCAGCTTGGAGGACCAGAGTTCCTCGGTGATCATTCCTGTTGGAGCCCCAACATGAGTGATGATCATTGAGGTCGCCACCAAATATGCAATAATTGGACATGACATTGAATGTAATATAATATAATATTATTGTTTACTGTGCGTTGGGAAATGTTAGAATGAGGGGGAATGTAGCAGGACCAGCTATCCAATCCCGAGTTATTGTTGAATAGGTTTTTTGCTACCACTAGGTTAATGTTTTAGCTTGCAAGTGACCGTTATAATTCAGGGTTGATGTCAAGCACTCGAAATTTAATGAAATTTTTAATGGCAATGGCGGCGCCACCATAGCCATCAGGTCTATTGTCTCTAACTAGACGATAACCAGGAATATTAATTTGTCTATTAAGGAGAAACCAGGTCTATAAAAAGAGGGCAACTGAAACAGAATTAGATGAAAGTATATGCGAAATATTTATTAGATGTGCAGAAAGGCTCCTGGTATTCCATTGAAGGATATTGAGAAAAGTGTTGGAGGTATTGTTGATATTAGGCATGGAGATGGGAACAACTAAACATTCGATCCTAAAATCGGATTGTATAAGATATTGACAAGAGATGACTCAATTAAATTATTAGATAGCGTTTCTGGGGATATATACTCTTGATTGTTAAATATAACATTGGCAATGAGATCCGACAAGACCTTAGACATCTCTGATAGGAGGAGTGCGAGAGCTGAGCTCGTAGATTTCGAGAGTCACCGTTTTTGTGGGACTCAACATAAGTTAGGAAAGTACCATTAGGTGCTGATGGGGAGGTGATGGCGATGGGAGCCGAGGTATAGATGAAGATCCTTGATTGTTGTTATTTTTTCTCTCTCTTGTTTTTTTGATGGTTCATTAAATTATTGTTATAGTTTAAATCTGGAAATGAGGAGGAATAACTAGTTAGATTTCGAAGAATTATCTTGAACGCGTTTATACCAAACAAGACATTAGGTGTAGGGCGATCATGTGAGACAACTTAAGAAAAAGTGTGAGCTTTACTTACAAGATTATTGTTATTGAATTAAACAGCTTCTGGGAAAGTTAAATTTTCGATAGTCATAATTTTCTTGATTTTCTTCTGTTTGAAGAAATGTAACTGCTCTTGTAGTAGTAGTAAGTTGGGTCCGTGGTGGTATACCTGAAGCATGATAGGAGGTTGTAATTGGCTTCAGAACAATGTAAACATCGAGGTTTACTACGGCAGAATCTTCCTGTGTGGCCGAATCTTAGGTAGTTGGAACATTGAACCGGTGATCTTATACTGGAGGAAACCTTGACGCGAACTTTGTAAATTGAAATAAAATCATATAGAGAAAGTGATAAGAATTTTATTTCTACTAGATTGAAGGTACGCATGCTATTCTATTCTATTCTAAGGTATGCACGCATTAGCTTGACGTGGAATAATGCGACGAAAGGATGCAACGCAGTGGTCTGAATCTAGACCATTAAAAAAGTCCGATTCCAGTATCGACTGGTCCAGCCGAATAATACCTATACTGTATACCAGTATTGAAGGAATAACAACAGTAAAGCCATTACTCTTAAGTGGGTTTTTGAGAGACAGGTGTTGGCATTAGTGACGCTGTCGAATGTCAGTCTAATTTTGGCGCCTAAAACTTTGATCTCCACAACACCAGTAACCTTGCCGTGTATAAGTTTGCCTATCTTCATAGGGTGCAATTTGCCCGGCTGCAGGTTTTTGTCGATAACGTCCATTATTATGTATAGTGGGCCCAAATAGGAATCTGAGAACGAGAGTAGGTTGGCATCAGTAATCGGTTTATTTGCGATGGATATATCTGAACTATCATTACCATGACCGTCCGGGGTATTATGATTATTGCCATTGGAATTTAATTGCATATCGATGATTGAATTGTTATTTATTGCCGCATTATCTGTAGACATTGGACTGACGTCCGTATCGAAATTAAATTCCGTAGAGTTGTTACTATTAGTATGTCTAACATTAGATATAGTTAACTGAGACGGATTGTCACTAATCAACTTAAAATTAGGAGAAATCGGATTTAAAACATTCATATTTGACTTATTGATCTTATCCTTTTTATAATAAATAGAGAATTCATGCAGAACAGGTTGTTTCCTTGTTGGGGTCACCTTGAGACTCATGGTTTTGCGGTCTGGAGGTACGTTGTTGCCACCTCCCGAAGAAGACGACATTGTCGTGGGTTAGATTATAATAAATATATAAGCTTGATAAATTCGCCGTCGATAAGAGAGCTAACAAGCGATATGCGTCAGCGCGGGTAGAAAGTCGAGACCAGACTGATATTTACTTGTTAACTATTATTATTTTGCAAAAAACTTAGTATTATTTATATTTGTATTGTTTTATGAAAA
This sequence comes from Rhopalosiphum nymphaeae, assembly GCA_036289425.1. Classification (NCBI taxonomy): domain Eukaryota; kingdom Metazoa; phylum Arthropoda; class Insecta; order Hemiptera; family Aphididae; genus Rhopalosiphum; species Rhopalosiphum nymphaeae. Next base: position 6,104,633 of record JAZAQC010000007.1, on the reverse strand, counting down.
AAGACAAACTTTTTATTCATTTGTTTATAAATATACGCTAAAAAGTATTTTTACAATTATCATATCTACTTGTTGATTATTATTATTTTGCTAAATGAATGAAATATGAATTAAATATAATCTATTTAGATGGTGTGTAGGGGGGGGGGGCGAAGTCCCTTATGTTATTTTTCAATTACCTATCAGGGATAAAATAGGGTAAATGTAATACACATATCAAGGAATTTGTAAAATATGAGTTTGCCTGCTGATGTAGGCTCTAACAGTTTGTATGACACATAATGCATTTTAGCATTTTTTTCTTACTTTAAGCTCATGTCTTCTGCAGTTATATTCCATGATGTTTATTTATTTCATTTTATTGAGGTAACTCAGAGCATATCCATTGGTATTTTGTACTTGGTACAATCCTGACGATATACATTTATATAATGAGACCTATAAGGTGAAATATCAGTATCAGAGAGCAATTTCGTTAAGTCAGTAAATTCATCAAATATAAGTTCCTTTTCAAATATAATGCAACCTATCGGTATATTCAATTCATAATTGTTAATTGAGATGGGCAATATAACCAACTCTTATAATTCAAAACACTTTCATAGCATACATTATAATATATCTATATCTATATCTTAATCTAGGGCCTAATTATAATAATAATAATGAATATTTAATTAAGAATTTTTAAATAAAATTATAAAATAAAAGTTTATGAATTGTGGAGTGAATGCTTTAACATGCGTTTTTTTTTAAATTGTATAATTTTATTAAAAAAAAAAAAAAATATTTTACTTAAAATTATTTTACTTTTATTTACTTAAATAAATAAATAATATAACAAATATTATAAATTAAATGACATTGGGCATCTTCTTTCATCATCATCATCATTGTCATTATTCTCATCATCACTACTGTCAATATCAAACAAGTCCCTTACAGTTGGCTGTGTCACTACTGCCTGTGAGTGTGTGAGATGATCCATACTTACTGCTGTAATAAAAATAGAATGGTCAGAGTTAAAATATTGAAATAAAGTTGGAACGTCATGTGGCATCATGCGGCATATGTATGACAATATATCATGACTTTGAAAAATTATTTTAAGAAAAATATTGTCGCTGCAATCACATAAATGGCGTAAATAAAAAGCTTAGTATAGCATTGTTATTATTACCTTTATTGGTAGTTGAATAGGTAAAATTCCTTTTATTATGTTTTAGAGATGTTGGAGTCAAAGCCATGGTAGTGTTGCAATTAAAGTTTATTTTATTTTCTAGTTTGTTATTTTTTATATGGTTGGTTAAGTTTATTAATTGTTGTTGGTAGTTGGTCAACGTTAAGTTAAAGTTGTGTGTAAAGTTAGTTTGGTCAATGTTAAGTTGGTTTTATATTAAGTTGTAAAATTGGTTTTTTATGCATGTCATGTTTTGTTTTATTAAGTCATAGTCATTGTTATTGTCATTATAAATGACAAATTTTTCTATTTTGTTGTTGTACATGGTAGTAGTTATGTTTAAGTATTTAGAATAAGTAGCTATCACATTGTCTGGTATGTTAAGTATTGTGTTAAATAAGTTACTTTGAGCTTTTAGTTGTGTTATTATATTGTTTTAAAAATTAACAAAGTAAGAAAATGCACTTTTATGGTGTCTTTGTTCCCTAAAAATTATTTATTTTTCTGTAAGTGTTAGTAAAATTTTTTTGATTTAAGTTTTTGTATGTTAATAGGTATGTAGATATCACAAAAATAAGTTATGAAAGAGGTACTTATATTTATTTAATATTGTGTTGATTAGAAATGTTAAATGATAAATATTTATTTAAAATCCATTGAGCATTGAACCATCATGGTACTTATGAAGAATTAATAAATAAAAAAATCAATTATATCATAACATGCTTTAGTTTTATAAGTACATACAAAAATTAATATAAATACTGGTACATTTAAATTTATTTACATTCATATATTTATTATAAATGTATTTGCAAGTTACAAAAGTGATATAAAGATCAATTTAAAATTATTTTGATAAGGTAGGTATGTAATTTTTACCTTTGAAAAACCTTACCTTTACAATAAATATAATACATCAACAAAACTATAAAATAACATAAAATTAAATAAATAATTATTTTAACCACATTATGTATCTATTGCTTGAATAACTAGGAACTTTTTCTTGTGATAATTTCATCTACAGGTAATTTTTCTATACAATTGTATTTAATATAATATATATTTTATTGTAATTTTGTGTTATTACAAATTAATTATAGATTAATTATAATAATACAATTACAAAAATAAAATTGAAATTAGCCCCCCTAAACTAATGATTTAAATAAGTATAAGAAATGGTTTATCTATGGACACTATGGTTTGTGCCATTTGTGGAGGAAATGAAAGATTCATTTTTAAATATTAAGTAATTATCCTATTGTTTACATGGTATAAGTTAAAATATGGTTACCATAGATAATATTTTCAAGTAATCAAAAATTTCATGTAGTGATATTAATTACAAATTCTAATTAATTTATAACATTGACATAAAACACTATACTATATTTCACAGATTATAATGAATTAATAACATTAAGATAAAGACTTATAAAGTTATAAGTTATAAGGCACTTATTTTATAATTAACATATTTTTTATTTAAATTATAGTTTTTGAAACTATTGAAATGAATTGATATTCATCTTGTAGATAAGGTTAGGTATTAAAAGCAATATTACATGGGTCTTTTTTCCAAATTCATTACTATAGCCTGTAGGTACCATTACTTTATGATAGGTACTATGAAACATTTTTCTTTTTCTATTTATACAAAACAGTTTATTAAAAGCAATCATAAGGAATGTAATATAATATGGTTATAAGCATTTTTATATTTGTGTAATAAGTATACTACCTACATAAAATACATGATAAATTAAATTAAGCTGTGAATTGAATTTATTTTATTTGTTGTAATTCATTCTAATTCTTGTCTATGGAGAATAATAATATTAGAATTATTCATTTTAGTTGCCACTAATAAATTTATTACAAGTAACTTAATATAATTGGTATCAACTATTTTCTTATCAGTGGTAAAGGAGCTAAGTATGAAGGAGCTATCTTCACAGACATAATTAAAATATAAGTTTGCATGTATTTGCAAGTATTAAGCCAGCATTCATTAGACTATTCTAAATTTATTTATAATTTATTAACCTTTAATGATATCATACAATTTACTATTTTTAAATGGTGACCTACTGCATGTTGGAATCAGTCAATACTATATTGATCGATTCCATTTAATAATATATTTTAATTCCTCCATACTTCTTTATGATTATTAAGGAATTGTGCAATAGCATCTATAGATAAATTATTACTAACACTACGGTTCTATACAACAGAAAGTTTTCTTATTACTGCTGGTGACTTTCTCGATGTTAGTAAATCATCTGCTTGTATAATTGTTTGGACTGTTAGCCCAACTATGTCATCAATTTATTTGTATACTAACTACTGATGGAAAAGTGTATACATTACAAATATGTTTCTACAAAATTGCTGAATTTCCAAGAGCTATAAGTGCAATAGATTCCACACATATTAGAATTCAAAACACAGGTTATTAATTATTATTATTATAGTTCATAAAAAAATAATTTAAATTGTAATGCTTTACATAGTTGGAAGCCATATGTCTTAATCACCAATAAAACATTAGTACAAACACCACCCCAATTGACTTTTTTAATGTCCCCCGGGGTTTTATTATTTAAATAACTTGAAGGTTAATAATTGTGTATATTTTTATTTATCAAATATTATTAGTATATACTTACCTTCTAACTATGAAAATAATATATATGGTTAATTAATGACTTAAATATAAAAATAAACATCATGAAAAATATTGCCTATAATGTTCCATAAACAAATTTACTCTTTTTTTTTTTTTTTTACTTACAGATATATATTTTTATGTAACATAAAATAATTATAATAATATTTAAGGAGGTCAAAATGCTGAGTATTTAATACCAAATATATATAAATATAAAAATATATAAAAATACCAGTCATATTGTGACTTATTTTATAAATCTATGGAGAAACATTGAAGAGCTATACGATGAATCAATAATTAGACCCAGAAATCCAGTAGAAAGAACATATAGAGTTCTTAAACGAAGGTTCCAAATTTTATTTCTTGGTCTATGCTTGAAGCTAACTACTTCACAAGCTTTATTGTTGCTTGTTCTATTTTACATACAATTGCATGTGATAATAATGATTTAAAAGCCTTTGATCTCATAGATGTAGTATTACTACCAAATTAAATAATCAATGTTAATCGCCAAGTAATAGATGAGAGGGTTGTGCAAGACAATAATTGATAAACAAATATTTCTCTAGGTTATAAACATTAAGTATCTTATATGAAACATACAAATTTGGGTTTGTTTAGATTAAGTTTTTATTATAAATTAAATTAACAAATAACAAAATCTTAAAGGTTTATTGTCTCTTATATAAAATAAATGATAATAAAAGTTAGGTATTATATACTTGCTTATATACATTATTATTTACTGCTATTATCACTTATAATATTTTTTATGTTTGCATTTTAATTACTATTTTACATTAATAATAATAGATTTTTATTTTTCTATAAGCATTATTTTTTCATATTAAAATATTAATATTATACTGTTACCTATTATTTTTATATTATACATATAACCTATAGCATGGAAATGATTAATTAAATTTAAAATTGTTAAAACAATTTAAACAATGTAATAAAGTTTTGAAAATAAAATTATATTTAAGCATTTCAATTTTAATGTAAATGTTATGAATTATTATTTATTAGAAATTAATAGTTAGACATTTTAAGGAAGTATTTAAAAGAAAGTAATATGACTGATATTTTTATACTCACTAGCTGAATCCACTTATTATAAATAAGTTAATTATCAACATTTTAGTTTCAAAAAATGATTTAACTGTGGAAATATACTAGCCAGTGTGATAAAATATTCATTATTTTTAAATCAAGTGAAACAACTGTTTGAGCGTTCAATGAAAAATATATTTTTTAGTTTCTTTAATATTCCAGATTATGAACTCATAAAATAAATGTAAAACATTATTATTATCAGTGTATATGATACATAAAAATATATATCTACTAGTAAAATAAAGAGTAAAGTTTTTTTATAGAACATCACCAACAAATAATAAAAATAATCTATGCTAATAATTGAAACAAAAATTATACAAGCAGAGAATTTACAAACACTGACGATAATAGGACAACTTCCAGTTGCATAGAATTATAGTGTAAGTATTAATTTGTTGATAGATTCTATTTCAGGGTTCTTCAATTATAATAAAAATACAGAGAAAATAACATTTGTTATAAAAAAAAATTTTAAATTATTAAATGGAATTAATCTATATAGTATTGACAAATTTGAATGTACAGTAGGTTGCAATTGGAAAATATTAAGGTATATAATTTCAACAAGAGATAATTATTAAATATATGATAGTGCAAACAAATACTGACTTAAATATAAAACCCTTTAAAATTTATTTTTAATAAATATAATCAAACTTAGTGAGAACTAATCTACTTTAGTTATATTAATGCCAAGAATATTTCTAAACAGTCATTACTTTGTAACAAAACATACTTACTATTTTATTCTTCTAATAGTGGTGGATTTGACTAGTAATTTAATAGAAGGCGACAAACACAGTAGTACATGTATAGTATGTTAATTTATTCTTTAAATGATATTGGTTACAGATAATGGATTAGCTAGTTATGATTGATTGCTGCTCTTTCCTAGGGTATACGACACATTATATTGATATATTTATATTTTACATACGTCGTATAAATAAAAATGTAATAGATTACATGACTAATTTTTTAGTTGTAATGTGATTCAAACTTGAAACATAATAAATAAAATAGAAAACCTAGAAAAATAATAATAGCTCATAAAGCTTTTATAATAAAATATATATACTTAATTAAGTAACACATCATATCATAATAATCCAAATTGCAAATATATGATATATTAATTTATATACTATGATTATATGATTTATATAATAAATCAATATTACTTTTTTTTTTTTTTACTTAGTCACAAACAATAAGTAACAATAATAAGTTATATATATATATATATATATATATCTGTGATCATAAAACGGTTTTCAGTAGAAATACAAAAAATATATTATAAGACATAATATATTACAATACACGTCCTACAATTATACGAACAAACATACCAAAACGAAGATTTAAGTAAAAACATAAATATTTAAGAAACAAATTAATCAAATTCACATTCATTGATAATAAATTACAGTATATCCTTGTGGATTATACTTCATTATCAAATGATAACAGACAACCGTCTGGAGTTTCGAACGTCTCAATGACAACATTGCTCAGCTGTGCATGCTCACCGTAGCGTAGCTGTTTTCACTATTTACCGGGCGACCAGCGTTTGGTAGCACTAGTGACGGTAGATTGTGGCCGTCTCGGGCGGCATTTTGTGCATGAGCTCTTCACACTATTTTACATGTTTGTACGTACACGCACTCGTATGTATCGACTTGGGCGACGGCGGCTACTGTCTCTGTAGAGTTTCTACTGCTTCTAGCGGTCATAGCGCCTGCGCAGTATTAAGGTCAACGACTTAGGGGGCCGTCACTTCAACATTTATTATCTCTGTCTATCTTGTGCATAAAAAAGGAACAACGATATTCCTTATTTACATGAGTACGACTCTCTGGATCAGTTTAGGGCAAAAGCACCATAATATATTTCATAAAGAAAAATATTTAATTTATAACGTTACAGCGATAGTGAAATGTTTCAAATTATTGTTTATCTAAAGCATTTTATGTCTATTAAATATTTTAAATTAAGTATACGAATAAAATTAAAAATAGTTCAAATATTACTGAAAATTACAAATGAGGCGGTGACTAATTTATGTTACCTTTAAAACAATCACTGCTTTCGGACCGATCAAATTAATTAAACTACTAGGAAAACAATGGGGAAATCGTACTAAAATCAAATCAACAGCGACTTAAAGTCTGTTTTCGATAGTTTTGTCTAATAAATAAATCAAACGGATGAATAGACAAAAGCACAAAACCCTAGATACTTAGTTTCGAGAAAATAATAGAAAAACCCTTCACGTATGTCGGCGCAATGACATTAGATGCAGAAAGTTATACACCGTCATAGCAGTTGTATTCATATTAATGATCATTTACTATGTACACATTACACAACCATACAGTTTGTATTCATGTAATCTTCATCTCCTGAAATTACCAATAATAAACTTTTTCATAACAAACTATTATACAATCTTCCAATATATAATAAGCAATACCTTAAGTAATATTCCACTGTATATTATGTGTATTTTTTTTTTAATGTAAAAAATCGACAAATTAATAAATGGATAGTGGTTTATCCATTATATAGCGAAGATGTCTAAAATATATTTTATAAAAAAGAATAAGACATTATCTCAAAATATCATGCTTTTTAAAATTTGATAATAGATCTTTAAATTTGAACTCACAGTGAGTTATAATTCTGATTTTGCGTACCTAATGGAATATTTTGTAGTATTATAATACCTGTTGGATAGAACTCGTCGATATATCAACTATATTATAATTGTATCATGTATCAGTGTTATCACGTCTATTTAATTTGTAACACAGAATTATCGATATGATTGGAGGGGGCAGATAATTTTGTTTTGTTTTTTTGTTCATTGTTCTTGCGCTACGATCGATAAAACACTGCCACAAATTTCAGACGCCGACACCACCGCACTGATATCGATTCAGACGTCGTCCAATCACGATCCAGCACACCGAGATTGCGACGGCGCCCGGACCACCGCCGCCCGGCACATCATTGCATTCTTGCGCGTAGACCGAATTATTACGCCGCGTCGCCGCCTTTTTGGTCCGCATTACTACCGTCGTAGGTAGTGTCTAACTTTTCGTAGTCCAGTCGTCAACCATCCAGTCTGTCTTGTCTCCACTTTTTCACCGACGAATTTTAATCAATACCGTTCACTACCATACAGCACGAAGCCGTTCTTGCAGTATTTGTTTTAAAGGTATTTATTACTATATATTTGTAAAATAATTGTACAGATCAAAATAACTAACGATGAGATCGCGGTGTTACACAATAACGCAGTCCGGTAGCGTGTCGTTTCCTATGTAGCCGCGCTCATTTTTTTCGTGTCACCACACCGCGCGTTGTTTCGTTTATCTTCTTTTTTTTGCACTGCCGTGCGCGACTTACTTCTTTTGTTTTATTCGGTATGTTTCTCGAGGGTACAATCGAACCCGAATGCGGGACTGTTGTACCAGCCGCGTAGTCTGATGACGTAGTGTTGATGACGATCGGTTGGGTTTGAATAAAATTTGATTAAACTCTACCGTAATCTAACAACTGTGTTACTGTCGCCTGTGCCTACCTCAACACCTTTATTTCACAGTACGACAAGCGTAGACGCCGACCCACCATCGCACCCGTTATAATTGAACGCTCAGTCTTGTTTAGGTGCGTCACCGTCAAAATGGCGTCGTTCCGATTAGTGAACGCCGTTTGTCAATCTAGCGGGTTTTTACTACTTATAATACTCCCTAGTCTCCTTATCCGAGTTAATGAAACAATGGACATCAACTCATTTTGTTATAGAATTAAATTATGAAATGGAAGTGCGAGTCATCGTAACTCTTTGTATTTAGATTAATTAATTGATAATTCACTTCAGTATGCTTCTATTTCAACTACAAAGTATTGTATTTGTATTAATTCGAATACTTGCATTTAGTATTGGTATGTTTTATCTATTAATGTCTTTAATTTGTTGTATCTACTTGCGCGCGCTGGTTAATCGTCTATTGCGCCATGTACTTACTTATTAAACATAATAATTGATGAATTAGTTATTAAGAGGACGCTACACTCGCATGTGTTGTTCGATGCATATTACTTGCGTGAAATTTTTAGGCAACATAATCATGGTGCGTATTCTTGTATCTTTTTTATTAAGTGCGTAAATGCTGATGATACTTTATCGTTGGTCGCAGACATAATATGGGCGTAACACGATTGCGCACTTTTTACCTTTTTGTATTTGAGAAAATACAACACGATTGCGCACCTTTTACCTTTTTTATTTGAGCAAACACAAATATTTAAATAAATATCAATTCAAAAAACTTACCAACATTAATAATAACAAAATCGTAATAATAGATTACTGTGATGTATAATTTTAATTATTTTTTTTAACTATATATATTATGTTATTATTAATGTTGGTACATTTTTTGTATTGATATTTATTTAAATATTTGTGTTTGCTCAAGTACAAAAAGATAAAAAATGCGCAATCGTGTTGCACCGGGTCGAGTTGCGTTTCCAAAACGGGACGCAAGTTACCTGTTGAATTTACTACCTGAAAATTTACCTTTTTTGGGAACGCAAGTAGTATGCAGCCGTATTGTCTCCATGTTACACACGTACGACATAGACAAAACACGTTTATGCAGTCTAAGTTAAACTTGTTCAATTTCGGTTCTAGGGTAAATATTAAATATGACAATTAAAATTAAAAGATGATAATATTTTTGAGAGCAAGACAATGAGTTTTTTCTATTATTCCTAATAAAACGTTAATTATATCGTTTAGAAAAAGCAAACATTTCGAAATTTAAATAACCTTTAATTATTTTTAAAAAAACTGACCAAAATTGAACGAGTTCTACTCAGACTGCGTAAACGCGTTTTGTCTATATCGTATTTGTGTAACATGGAAACAACACATCCAAATGCAGTGTCCTCTTAATGAATGTGTCGGAGCTCCTACATTTGGGATATCAATTAAATTCCACAGCTAAGGAAATAACTAAATTTGCAGGCAATTAAGCTGTGCAAAACAAATTTAAACAAGTCGTTAGTTCATATAATGTGTTTTGTGTATTTGTACTTAGTACCTATTTTACTCTTACAATAGATAATATAAAATTTTATAACACTGTAGGTTACCCATAATATTGTTGGCATATCTAAAAGTCGTTATTATTTTGTTCTCATCTAAATATGTCATAACTTATTAGAATATTATTATGACATATTATTTTTCATATGTGTAATTGACCGTGATTTAAATATGATGGTTTTTAATTATGTATAAAAACTGTGGCTCAAATACATTTTAATGTTTACTTAATGTTATTTATAATTTCTCACACATTTAAGATTTCTAAAAGCTTTTCAAAAATGAAGAACAATATGCTAGTTATAATGGTTAAATTCTTCTCCTTTAATAGGCGTGGTTTTTATACATTCTAATCTTGTGAGCAAATGTAAATTCCTACACTATAAAATAAGGTACATATGTAAGTTCCTACATAGTTAAAAAAAGGTACGTATGTAAGTTTCTACACTGCGTATATTATTATATATAATTTATAAGTTTTCAATTTAATATCAAATACATCATATAATACTGTCATACATTTTAATATAATAATAATTTATTTATTATGTGGTTATAATATTTTTTCAATTACTCCACACTATTATATTCTTTTAAATTATATTATTTTCTCATATCAGTTTGATAATTTATATTATATAAAATATAGTATATTTTTTATATATGTACTTGTCTTTCGCCGTGTAGGACTAATATATGTACCTTTTTTTTCATGTAGGAACTTTGACATTACATATGTAGGAATTAAGATAATGTAATTCCTTACCTATTACTCTTGTGTAGGAACTTACGACTCCCTAATCTTTTGTAGTCAAGTATAAAGGTCAGTGTAGGATATTATGACTTTATTCGGACAGGTAAAAAGGTTCTTTTATTTCTAGGTAAAACGATATTTGTTTAGCAGTTTACATTTTGCTGATAAAGAATAGTTCAAACTTTCACAAAATTTTAATATAATCATTTTCTATATATAGTATAATTTTCTTAATATTTTGACTTTCTAGCTATTTGTAGACATTTAAAATAAGAAATTTTTTATATTTTTTCAAATGTAAAAATTTAACTAATTAATAACAGTTTTACTATCACAGTTATTAGCTGCTTTTGTATGTTAATGAACTGATTAAGATATTATCCATGCAAAGTTCTAGTTTTTTGTTTTATTTTGAAATAATATTTGAAAAAGTTGTTGATTTAGTTTCATTTTTAAAAATATTTATATTTGATGTAGTAGTAGAACTAACAAAAATATTTTGATCAATAATTCAATCAAGTGGTTTTCATTTTGTACTAAATATTGATTTTCAATCATTAATTCAGAATTATTGTAATTTTAATCATTTTTTAAAAAGTCGGTATAATTGCAGTAAAAGATACAATGTTTACTTTTCCTGTTTAATTTTGAATCAGTATTTCGACTTATTAATTTATGTTTAATCATATGAAATACATCATAAGCTTTAGATATTTTCATTTTTCAATCTTTCTAACCTAATATTCATTGCATATATTATTATTTTATTTTCATTGATAGACTATCATTCTTGATTGAATAGGCTATTTAAAAAATAAAAGTTATCCTAAATAAATCAAGAACAACTATTTTTCATTAAACTCTAAATGTTATTACTAATAATCAGGAACTTTTTTGTATTGAATTTCTAGTATGAATCTTTCTTGTGATAACTAACTATAAAACAAGTACATGCATGCAAAAATAATATAGTGAGTTTAAAAATTAAGCAAATAGCTTAACGTATATTACAACAATATTTAGAAATATTACTTATCAATTTCAGTTTTAGATGTTTCATATATATAAACAATAGTAATGAACTATACTGAGTATTATATTTTAATTTATAGATTTTAGTTGAATAAACATTGAAAATAAAATCTTAATAAACTTATTCAATTAACAAAATACCAATTTTTATAATTTTTGTATAATATTATTTGCACTTTGTTATATTTAAAATGTTATTGAAATTTTTATGATAAACTAGTTTTTTTATTATACCTAATTTGTTGGTTAAATATTTGTTTAAACCTGTTATTAAGAATAAATAGGTAATTTAAATTAATGAGAATTATAATAAATGATATTGAGAGTAAATTAAAATTGTTATTTATTATTATTATAAAAACGACTTCAATAAAACATAAAATTAATAATTAAATAAAAAATCTCTTATACTGGACATCAATATATTGAAATAATTGTTGAAAAAACTCTCCTTTTAATTTTATTTCATTCTTTGAAAATTAAAACAAGAATATTGTATTTAAATAGTCTATAAACAATGTTTTGACATTTGTTATTTAAAACATAGATTTATATAAAAGAATATCAAACATAATAATAATAGTAAATACATTTTCATTATTAATAAAGTTAAACATAAATAAGTAAACAAAAAATAAATATAAAATAAAAATATTTTAAATTGAATGAAATATAATTTCAATAGTGCCATAACACATAAATAAAAATTATTCAGTTTTAATCACTTAAAATATGAGCTATCTCATAAAATGTAATTTAATAGGTGATAAAAAAGAAAATTAATTGAGCATAATATCTAATATACTAAGAATATAAGTTTAATAATTTGATTTTTTTTTTTTTATATAATAGATAATAGGTTTATAGTAGACAATAATTGAGATCATGTTTTATTAATGTTTTGGTTAATCATCTTCATCTTTTTCCGGTAATTGATCAACATTTGTAGTTTTAAAAAGAAGACTTAAATATTCCTCATGGTAAACTTCTGGAATTATTTTTTTTTCACATAATTTTCTCAAGTCTTTATACTTTTGTGTTGAAATAAGAAGTTTTGATGTATATAGTTGTTTAGGTTTTGAAATATTTAATTTAAATATTTATTTGAATGTATAAGCTATTTTAAAAACATCAATGTTCTGTTTAGAAAACTCAACTCTTCTTATTGACTTAAACCTAACAGTATCATTATTTGAACCCTTCAATTTTTATTTCTTAAACATAGCACTTGAAACAACACTCCAGTCCAAAAAATAAGTATGTTTAAAAATTATAGTGTTGTTAACTTACATTTATTATGGAATTTCTTATTATAGTAGACCATATGGAGCTTGAACAGTTTTCTTTTTAATATTTTTGTCTATACATACGTGCATGTATGACCTGATAATTAATAATTTATGGTTAAACACTTGATATTTTTTGAACTAGAAACAAAATGATGCAACATTGATAACATAAAATGATTTTTGTTTTACCCAGGATAACTATCACAATATAGTGCAATTCCTTGGAATAGACCTTTATCATCAATACTTTTTAAATAATCGTGTAAAATAGAACAAATTTCATTAGCTCCTCGCTTACCGTCAACTTTAGATCATAAGTAACAGTGACCAATTTTGGTCTTACATTCATAAATACTCAAATTATAGTTAGCCAATTTCCTTGAGTAAAATTTCAACATGGCCTATGGTGTATTTAAGACTTTTTGTAAACAAAAAGAACAGCAAAAAAATCTTGGTTTGGCCACTTCTATCCTGATTTTTTAAAAAAATGTTATTTGTATACTCATTTTCTTTTATATGCAATTGATAATTTTTCCTATCTTCACTTTTATTTTGCATATTTTTAAATATATCACAAAAAGTACACTTGTTTTTTTCAAAAATGAATTCTAATATTGTATTCAGTGTTCCATTTTTTTTTAAAAATATAATTTCTTTTTACATATTGATTAGTCATACAACTTAGTAGATAATCTCTTTTTCAATTCATTCCAATATCTAAAAAAAATAACCATCCTCTCCTACTCTGTTATAGTGGAACACTTATTTAAACATTTTTTAACTAAACAAGGATTTGGTTTCATTTCCTTTTGTGGAACTAATTCAATAGTATTATCTTGCTTTATTTTTGTATAACATTGTCCCTTACTTTAATTTAATTTATTAACAACGCCACAATTATCTTTCTCTCTTTTTATTCCCCAAAAACTTCCATTTCTAGACTTTGTTCAAATAAAACATTTTCATTTGTTATAGGATTAGTTATAATATTAACATAGCCATTGCTTTAATTAGAATTAGTGTTATCATTATTAGTAAAAGAAATTACCATGACAACATTTACTTTTAGAGTTTTCAATGTCAGGAGTTATAGTAACATAATATTCATCATTAGATAGTATAATATTTGACTCAAAAGTAACTGACTCAACAGTATCAAAATTGTTAAAATTATTATTATTACAATTTATATTAATATTATTGTTTACATTGTTATCTAATATACTAAATTGATTAATACTTTCAATATACAAATTGAAACTATAATTTTTAAGTTCATTGTTGTCAGGAGCATTCACTTGTTGTCAGATTTATTACTGGATGCTAATTTTTCAATACACAAGACTTATGAGTTAATTGAAAACAAACCTATCATCCTATATTATGCTACTCTATTTGCTTTTTTGCTATTCATAAGAATGTAGTTAATATTCTTATTACTAAGAAAATCTTCATAATTATTTAAAAAATCAGAATTACTATCCGCCAAACTATGTAATAGTACTTAATTCTTCAATCATAGGTTTTTAGATAATGCTAAAAATTGTGATGTATCTTTTTCACAATTTGCATTATTAAATAGATTAATTATGTTGCATATAGACATTTGAATAGTTGAAAAAGGAAAAGATGTAACTGGTAAAAATGTGATGAAATTATTACACCATTTTTCAATCTTAATAAATATTTATGTACAAAAAATTTAATATTTAATAATTTGCATTAAATTAAATTTATATTATTATAATTATAGTAATAATTAGATGGATATTAGATTATTAGTAAATGCTTATATGTATGATTTATAATGTATAGTTGAATGGAATGAGTATAATTTCTATTAAGACTTCGGTTGGTTACAACATTTTCAGGTTTAAAACGGTTTGAACAAGTATTATAATTTAAATTCAGATGTAAATGTCCAAAAGTTCTCATAACTTCATTTAATTTTGAATTGTTTGAAATATTAACCTATTCTTGAGAACTGTTATTTATATTATGAAAAACAATAATGCTAGTATTTTATAATTTATGAGTGATTTTCATAATAAACAGCTACTTATATATGAACGTCTTTTGGAAATGAATGAAAAGACAATTTCTGTTGACTATTTAAATTATATTTACAATTTCTACATTATCTACATTAACTAGATTTTCCAGCTGTTTAGTAGAAATTCATTTTGATTAGTATATTTATATATTGGAACAGTAAAATATTAATTTATTTTATATTGTGTAACAATTATTATTCTACGATTTCTTAGAGAATCTGTATGCATTGAGGAAAAATGTGGAATACGTCTTATTCCATATTAAAAAGGTGTGTACTAGTCACTATGGCCATTATTTAATCATAGTGAATATACATTTTTATTTATAAAATAAATATTATAAATATCTATGTACTTTACCTAAGATTAAACGATAGTAGGATAAATTAGTAAAAGACATATACAATAAACATATATTTTTTTTATCTATATAAAGAATAGTTAACAAATAACTGACCATTAAACAACGTCATCGTAATGTGGCAAATATTATTGTCAAGATCCTTAATACTAATCAACAATGGAATTCTATGAACCTAATAAGTATAAATAATATTTATATTTGTAGTATGAAGAATATTTTCTTCTTCTTCTTCATGTAAACCATCAACCATCTCTGTTGGATGTTCGTTTTATCCAATTTAATCCTCCACCTAAGGAATTAAAATTTTTTTTAACTAGATCTTCCCATCTCATACGAGATCTTCCCAGCAGTCTCTACCCTGCTGGATCCTTTTCTAATATTATACGTAACAAAGAATAGTATTTTTATTACCTTTTTAGTGATTAAAGAAAAAAAATAGAATTTTAAAATAATATAGTAAAACATGAGTTATGATTTTTAGATCAGAAAAGTATCCAAAAATGAGTCATTCACAAGGGGGAGGATGTCGTTGCCACGCTTCAAAGGAGGATTGCGTATTGAGCGGAAACTTTGAATTATATATGTATGGTTCATTGCCCGAAGAAAAAAGCAGAATACGCTTTAAAACTCTTCCATTTCAACGTATTATAAATGAAGTTGTTCCACCAATGGCTATTGAATTCTCAAAAATTATGGAACTTGCTGGGCCAGAAAACGGTAAGCCTAATTTAAAAAAAAGTTAATAATAATTTACTTAATACTTATACATTTTTGAAGTTATTTATATAATTTTTTTTTTTTTTTCAGTATGTAATCATGTTAGTGCTGAATTTTATTTGTCATTATCAGATCTTCGACGAATTAACCCACCAAATGTTTCAAACGATAAAAAGCAGGCTTTCCAATTACAGATCCGTATTGGAAAAAAAATGACTGGAATAAGCGAATTTTCAGAAATATTACCAAAACCATTAGAAATGTGGATCAATTCTAGAAAACTTCTTTTGGATGATATACAAAGCCCTATACACGTTAGTGCTATTGATTATTTGCACTTAAATACTGTTAATAATAATGTGATTACAATATTTTGGCCTCAGTGTACACAAGTATATTTTTTGGTAGCTTATTTGGTCGAAGTAATTAGTGTCGAAGAATTGGTGGAAGACATTAGAACAGACAACAATAGATTTTTTTCGGCATTAAATACAAAACAAAAAGTTATGGAATTGTTGAAAAATTCTGATACTGATTTAGATTTGGCAGCTTATAAATTAACTCTTTTATGTCCAATAGATAAATTAAAAATGAAATTGCCTGCCAAATCTGTCAAATGTAATCATTTACAGTGCTTTGACCTTCAAGCTTACATTTCTTTAAACAGAATGAAACCTACATGGATGTGCCCTATTTGTAAGAAATCCTGTCTATTAGCTGATTTGAAAATAGATTCGTTTATTTTGTTTATTATCAATAGTTTAAATGTTCCTAAATATTGTGAGGAGATAGAACTATATGCCAACGGTAAATGGAAACCATGTATATCATACGATGATAGTTTTGAAGATGTTCAAACTACATTTTGCGGTCCTTCAAAAAAAACTATTCTTGAAATTGATTTGGGTAGTAACTCAGATGATGAAAATCTAGACGATGATGTAAAACCTGTATTACCGACAACAATTGCTGGGAATTCCAATGATATAAAACCGGAAATTCCTATGAATACTACTACACATACCGAGGAAAATAACGTCGAAGAAACCCCAATATATACCTATGTAGAAAGTTTAACCATAGTAAGAATAAAACCTAAAGATCCAAATACAGTCAGTAACTGTAAATATCAGATCTAATAAATTGATGTACAATGTAATGAGTAATGTTTGGGACTCAGCTTATTTGTCCCCAATAGCCGGATTCTACTATGTATAATATGACATGCCATTTTAAATTTAGTAAAAATGATTATTTAAGTTTTTTTTTATTATTATTAATATGATAAAGATTAAATAATATTAAAGCTACTTTTTTTGCCAATTTAAGTATCACTAATGGGTGGTTTCTTACTCAAGTAATTTGTGTTATGTATAGCTTTTAATCTTAAATGCGTATTGTGCATTCATTTGTAGATTGTGTTTTGACTTGTAAAAATTAAAAAACAAAAAATCTATTATATTAAAATAAATAGATAACTATTTTATCGATTGTTTAGCTATATGTTTATATTAAATGCACAACAATAAACACAAAATAGCGTATTTCATCGTTATTCAATTTTGTAATTATAAGTTCTACATCATCTATTTTAATTATATACAATCGTTTAAGATCTTTTTTGAATACTTTTCATTAAGACATTTAAATTTAGAATTGTACATTAATTTTGTATTATTATACTCGTAATAGTTGCTATTAAACTACTTTAATACTATATTATTTTTAAGTATAACTTAAAAGGTAGCGTGAATAATTTTAGAATAAGGTTCCAAGAATAATTTTTTTATAGTAAGTAGAATATGTCATTGTGTATTTATTTTAATTCTAAATAAGAAAATATGTACAACATATATTTACATACATGACTACCATTTATCTTTATTATTTTATTACAAATTGTAAATTTTAGTTTACTTACATGTTATACATAAATATTTTAAGATAATTTTATTAGTATAAAATTTAACATAAGATTAATAATAACTAATATCTATTAATGACCTGGCAATCTATAATTTATGAAAATTCTTTAAAATAAAGCTCTTCTTTGCATGCCATTATTATTTCTTTGAATCAATAGTTCCTAATATTCATTCATTAATAGCTACATTCACGAGCTCGTCATTATTTTTAAATATTACGGAAAAATTATAAACTATTTTAAGGATTCAGATTTCATAAAGATATAAATAATAATTTGAGATAAAAATAAACTTCTTACGCAAGAGCAGAATCTTTTTTTTTAAATTTGTATGTTAACAAAAGATAAAGAAATAATTTATTTAAAGTAAATTTTTTCAATGTATTTTTAAATTACATTTTAAAAAAAAAATTTATAAAAATGAAACTACTAGGACTGTCTGATTGCATCTGTGATAGTTATGAAAATTATAATTAGTTTCATTTAGAATTATGTATTGTACACATGTGATATAAACCATTGCGAACGGAAATGAGTAAGTATAACATTGTCAACATTAAGTACTAAATTAAATTAAATTAAATTTAAAATATTAATTATTTATAATACAAATTATAAATTTAAAACCTTAGTATCAATAAAAATGTAGTATATTACCATCTATTTTAAATTAGTCATATAGTTTTATTACATGGACAATTTTTTAGATATCTCTAATTGGAATAGCTTGGAATATATTTTTTTATCAATTTCAGTCTGCATTTCTTTTAATAACCCAATGACAAAGTATATTATTGGATGTGCATTATAGAATTAAGCGTTAAAAGTTCTATAGAAACTAAGTAAAAATTACGTTTTTAATAATAATGTAATTATTTTTATAAAATTATTTCAAAATAAGTTACCTTTTATTTATTGAAGGTCCCTCAGCCCATTAGTCCATTAGTTAGAAATATAAAATTTGGTTGTATATAGTTATTTAATACATAGTCTGAAAATTCTAGCCTATCTGCATCCAGATATTCACCTACTAGTTCAAAATAACCGTCTTCAACTATTTGATAAGACAGGAATGGTGAAATGGTAGATCAAAAATATTTTTAACCATTTTCCTAATATACTCTTATAATCCAAGTATGCTGTTTTCAATTTTTTTATTTGCGTTTTATCTATGTGAAAATTGTTATATACAACCAGGGCTAGGATTTGTATGCAATACAAATTTATAAAATATGTATTTTTATAAGATAAACACAAAAATATAGTTACAAAAAAAATATTTATTGAAATATACATCAGTGATTGGCTGTTTGTCTTAATATAATATAATTGAAAAATAAAATAATCTTGAAATAATCTAGAAATAAAATTTATAATTCACATTCAATAGTAGAAATACGTGTTACATGCTACGACCAGTTATTTTTTTAAATTCTCAATTATAAATGATTGGCGATTGGATCGTAGTATCGGTATACTACATACTTTTATTAAGTGTGTTTATCTTTCTCCGTCAAACCATTCAATCTTTTATCGCATATCTACTGTAGCATAGGATTGGTATTTATAAAAATAAAATTTATGTTTGACAAAAAAACAAAGTCTTATACTTTAATCAGTAGGTCTATAATTAAATACGAAATATATTTACAATATGCATTTTATCTAAAATATGTAAAAACATGTAGAATAAAAACTCCACCATTTATCTCATGAGGTGGATTCATGGACATAACTAACAAAATCAATGATCAGAAGTCGCAAAAAAAACATGATGTTGCATATAAATCCTAGCCCTGTATATAACTATGTAAGTATTCTATTTAACCTATATGAGTTAGTTATTTATTAAATATTTACATAACGTCACCAAGACTGACTTAAATAGAAACGATATCCAATCAGGTTTACATTCGGAAAAAACTTTCTTTACAGTTTTGTGTGCTCTTATTTCAAAGTCAATGTATAATTTGCACAGATCATGTATTTGCGATGCATATTTTAATATAATTATTTTATAAATATCTACATTTCGATAAATGGTTTTTTTCTTTGCATCGCAACACGGGAGAGCTTGGTGCAGCAATCAGTGGCGCCAGGGTCTTTAAAATATGGTGGTTCAAAATATAATTTTAGCTTAGAACCTACTACCCACCCACCCAAAAAACCAAAAACCAATAGATAATACATACCTATACATTTTAACAAATTATAACATATAACTATATAAATACCAATTAAATTATTTTAGTATAATACATTAATATATACAATAATGTACTATATATATATATATATAATGTTACTGATGAAACCTAGCAGCCAAAATAGACAGTAGTATTCTCACTGTGGTGATTAAAGTTGCTATATTCACAATGTAAATTCAATAAACTCATCAGTTTTAAAAATATAAAATCCTTTAAACGTATGAGACAAAGTTTAAAGATATAAAAGGAATTAAGTCTTAAGTGTATACATACAAGTATATAACATATTAATTTAAAAAACAAAACTCCATCAAACTTCATTAACAAACTAAAAATTATTATATCATTACCCTTTTAAATAAATTATAATAGTCAATAGGTAGCTAATTATATTATGGAAACATAAATTATATTCAATAATTTAATAATTTTAACGCTTTGGTAACACAACTTTACTTTATACATTTATGATTTCATACTTAGGAAGTTACTAATAAATAAGTTACTATTTTAGTAAATTAAGTGAGATCATGAATAATTTTATATATTTTGTATAATATACATTTTAATTTAATTAATACAGTCTTAATATAATATTAGTGTTTCTTTTTTAATTTATTTAAAAATTTAAGTTAGATTTTTTGACAATGTAGAACTTAAACTTGCAAATATATTAGTGACATCTTCATTGTTTATTTCAACATCTGATTTACATGTTATAATCATTAAATCTTCTAAACGATCTTGTGAAATAGTTGTACGTAAACGGTTTTTTAATTTTGAAAATGTTCTCTCAGGGCTAGTACTGGATACAGGCAATGTACAAGCTATTTTTAAAGCTAAGTACAGTGTTGGAAATATGCTTCCTAATCCAGAAGTATGGCAAACTTGAAATAAGTTGAGTATACTTGCTAAATTATTCATTACTTTGTTTTCGTCACCAAATTGTCTCCCTTCTTCATCATTGCTTGATTCATTATCTTGGGCACTATCATCATTTTCCGTTATGATATATTTATGAAGAAAATTTGAATTGGAATGCATGGCAACGTCAAATTGAAAAAATAGTTTAGAAAATTGAATACACTCATTTCTTAAAACTTCAAATTGTATATGTTTGTTATATATTGTACAAAATACCTTAAAAACATCTTTTGGTAGTGATGATGGATCTTTTTTAATTTTTAGCAGCCAATTTATTGAAAAATATGAAATGTCTTTTAATAATCCCTGAGATGTTGAATTAAAACGGTTTTTAATTGCTGTTGAAGCTTCATCTATTGTACAAAAGTATATTTTTATTTTAAATCTTTTCATTGGATCATCAATAGGTTCATCTGGCGCATTTTCTCCAGGCATTTTCCTTTTCTTTCTACTTCTACTTGTTGGTAACGTTTTAAATTCATATTGACTTTTTGTTATTATATTTGTAACTTCATTATAAAGTTCATTAAACTTATCATCACAACGTAGATTTTTTAAGTCTTTCATTACTTCCTGTAAGCTAGTTACAGCTCCCAAAAATCAATGTCAGGAGATTGAAATGTTTTAGTTATTGGATCAAGGATATTAAATATGTTTGTGAATGTCAAAGCTGTTAATATAAATCTTTCGGTTAGTAAAAAATCAAGAAGACCATTTGCCCGGCAACGTACTTTAAAATCTGATTTTTCGGTTTCTTTGATGTTTTCTAAAGTTTGAATAATATCATCAAAAGTTATTACGACAGTTTTTAGAGCGTTTGAAAAAGATGACCACTGAGTAGTTTCAACTCTTTTTAATCGTCTTACTCTTTCCTGAGGATTCCTTTTTTTTGGTGGTTTTCAAAAAATGCTACTCGTATTTTACTGCTTGAAATAAAACTATATAAATCTTCTAAAATACCAAATGTATCAACTGCATCTACAGAACTTTTACAAACTTGAACTACAACCAGATTTAGGCGATGGGCATAACACCAAGTGTAAATAGCCGATGGATTTTCTTGTTTGATTAATGCTTGTAGTCGCTCTTACTCACCTTTCATATTACTAGCTCCATCATAACTTTGTCCTACAAGGAACAATTTCCAATCTAAAGCATTTTCGCTACAAATATCTTGAAATATAGAAAAAAGATGTTTTCCAGTGGTCGATGATGATTCTTTAAGTGATAAAAGTCTTTCACGTATAACAGGTACATGATCATTATAACACACATAGCGTATTATAAATGCAAGTTGTTCACGCCTTGATGCATCAAATGTTGTATCAATTGATACACTAAAATATTTAGATTTCTTAATTTCATTCTGTATAGTTGTCCTCAAACATGTGGCAATAGAATGTATTAATTGATTTGGGATCCGAAAGATCAATTACATAGTAATCGTAATATAGTTTCTGATTCGTAGAAAAAAATAAATGACTCAATGAGCATACCAGTGGATATCAAAGAGCTAAAGAAAAAAAAAGAATCGCTAATGTCAACATTTCGACCACTTTTGGCAAAAAAAATGGCCAGCAACAAATCAGGAGCAGGTACGGACCAAGCGTTTAAACCAAGTTGGTTTGCCTGCGAAAAGATGGAAAGTTTTTTGAAACCGGTGTATGAAAAAAGGGACACCATAAATACAGAAGTAAGTTAATTTTATTCATTATATTTAAAAAAATTAATTAACAATATTTGTTTTGCCGTGGTAATTTATCAATTGTTGAAAAATAATCGGCAAATTCATCCCTAATTTGTTTGGCTTCTAATCCTGATTTTCTCGCTACATTCCTTAATGGTATCATTGATGATCGGCCGCCAATATCATTTCGCCATGTCCCTGGTATAAACTCTCCTTCATTTTCAGAGTCAATTGTGCAGAGTGAAATAAATCTTAACGACGATGTTCTACTTTTTCTCAAAAAGTTGTGTAATAAAACACATGTCATTACAATGTTGGTAACTTTTTCTGGTTGTAGTAATAAAGGTTTTCTTAGCATACGAAAAGTAGACGCCATTATTCCGAATACATTTTCGACAACCCGGCGAGTACGTGAAAGACGGTAGTTAAACACCCTTTCGACACTACCGTTAGCATGGGGTCCCGGATAAGGTTTCATTAAGTTCGTAGATAAGGCAAAGGCATCATCTACTACAATCACATATGGCATAGGAAGAGTCTTAGTGGGTAATGGTTGATTTGGTGGAAGTAATAATTCGTTATTTTCAATTTTGTTGAACAATGTTGTGTTTCTAAAAACGCCACCATCACTAATTCTGCCCTGACATCCAATGCCGGCATATAAAAAATTATAATTTGCATCTACTAATGCCATTAGCACTACACTAAATGTTCCTTTATAATTAATATATTCGGATCCACTGTTAATGGGGGACTGTGTTATGATATGTTTGCCATCCATGGCACCTATACAGTGAGGATAATTCCATTTTTCCTCCCACTCTGTTGAAACGGTTAACCATTCTTGTGGATTGGTAGGCATCTGAATGAAACAACAAATAAAAAAATATTATTTTTTATTGCAATATGCGTTTAATATTTATAATAAAATGGTAAATAATCTAACATAAATAAATTTGAATAAGTAACCGTATAAATCCGGACTTAAAAAATAATATTCAAAATATTTAACAGCAGCTTTTAATTTGAATAGGGACAACTGGACGTAAAAAAAAAAAATATAATAAATCAACCAATCAATAAAAATATAAGTAGTAAAAATTAATAATTAAAATACAATAACAAAAATAGTTATTTATAATATATTTATTTTAATTCGTCAAAAATTACCTAATATAAATTAATATCAAAAAATGTGGACAAGTGGATGTCGTTGTACAGTAGGTTTCAAGTGGGTAACTGTAAATGGATGGTATTAAATTTGAATTCAATAATATAATATCATTGTACAAGAAAAACGATTTTCCCAGTTCGTGTTCGACATCCGACCGTGCAACACGTGTGTTTATCGCAATTTACGTTTTATAGCTTTCGATAGCACAACATTCACGTCGCCGATTGGAAAGGTAATATGTTTTAATTAATACAACGCCCAACCATCGCATATTCACGCAATGAATAGAAACCAAACGGGCAATATGCCCAAAAATTTCACAACAAATCGTTCTAATACCTCTACCTTAAACAAAACCAAAAATAGTACCTTACCTACTACAACTTCAACTTCTTCCTCTAAAACATTATACAAAGCCGCGTCGAATCTACAACCATCAAAACACATAGTCGGGCCAGGCACCGACCACAGTACCGGCGGCCCCTCCACACCAACGAGTAATCATGCCTCACGAATCGCAATCAAGACCCCTCTGCCACTCTTCGCTACAACCACATCATCAACCGATAATACACACACCACAGACACTATCGCTTCTAGGGCAATTAATAATATATTTACTAATGACCAGCCGATAATGGACCGATCGATAATATCTCCATCAAATACCACGAACAATATAAACTTCGCAACCGCTGTCGCCACGGAAAAGACACCAAGCCGCGAACAAGCCCTAGTGTTTAATTCAATTGATGGTATACCTCAAAAAGAATATATTTTAGCAATAGGAAAAATCGTCTCTCCTAAAAACATAACCTTTATTTCTAGAATATCTAATAACCGATTCTGCATATTCTTGTCCAGCAAACAAATACTCGATAATCTAATCCAAACAACACAAACAATCAGTATTAACGAACATACTATACAAATACGTAGATTATTAAACCCGGCCAAAAGATTCATCATTTCAAATGTATGTCCATCTATTCCCAATCAAGCTATTACAGACGCCCTTAAAAACCTTGACATACACCCCATATCACAAATCAATCACCTTAAAGCTGGCATCAATATAGCAGGCTACGAACATATTATGAGTTTCCGACGACAAGTATTTCTAAAACACGAAGATATACACAAACTTCCAAATTCGTTAGTAATCTCGCTTAATGAAACACAGTTCAGAATTTTCTTTACCGATGATGTATTAACTTGCTTTTTATGTAAAACCACTGGACACACAACAAACAATTGCAAATTAAATATCGAAGACAAATCGGGAAAAAATCCCCTATCCATCACAAATGATTTAAACAAGCCAGATGTCACGACCGAAGACCAAACAGAATTAATTGAAAATATCCTCCCTCCCTCAAACCCATCGCTAGATAATATACAACTCGACCAAACTGCAAACGATTGGAACGAAGTATTCCCTTCAATCCAAAGCCACATTGCGGATCCTTGCAGTGCGTCCTGTACACCTAAGGAAACACATAGAAGACTGAAATCGGACTCATCGTGCTCTAAACCTCCAAACTCTCCAAATATTTTATTATCATCTTCCACCACTAATAATAAAAAAAAAAACCAAAACACCCAAATTACAATCGCGTTCAAATTCTTCAGAGAGCATAGATACAAAGCTGGATGAAGGGCTCAAACCAATCATAGAATTCTTCACGGCCAACGACCCTCTACCAGTCACTTATCTCCAATTCAAATATATCCTAAACAATTTCAACAATAAAGCCATGAATATACACACACTTATTGAAAATGCAAATACAAACATACCTACTCTAATGGACTTACTTGATCAAATTCGACATATAACAAAAGAAAGATCAATTAAAACTAGACCGACAAAGCTTTCAAATTTGCTTTTCCAAACCAAACCTCTTCAATAAAGTGCAACTTAAATTTAAACACCTAATAAAACACACGCGTCAAAAATCACTCAAATCTTTTCTATACATTTTATAAAATTTAATCATGGACTCTATTATCCAATGGAATATAAATGGACTATCAAAACACTACACCGAAATCCACCGTGCCAAAACTGTCATCCAACCTATAGTCTTCTGTTTTCAAGAGACTAACTTAAGACCTGACACCACCTTTCCCATACGAGGATACAACGGATTCCTCAAAAATCGTCAAACGAACCTTCGAGCCAGCGGTGGAGTCGCGATCTTTACCTCTGATCTCATCGAAAGCACGGAAATACACATTCAATCCCCACTTGAAGTTATAGCTGTCTCTATACGCCTAAAAACTCCCTTATGCATTTGCAATATCTACCTACCGGACAGTACCAATTTAACGCTAAACGATCTCAATGATATCATCAAACAATTACCTAAACCTTTTATTTTTCTCGGCGATTTTAACAGCCGCAATCAAATGTGGGGATCTCATTACACAGACCAAATCCTTCATCAAACCCATTTGGACCTATGGTCTCCAACTCTGAGGAAATGCAAAAAAAATCAAATACAAATCGTATTCAGGCTTTTCAAAATATTGCACTAAGAAAATTAAAACTGTAAAAGAAGTAGCAGTCACTTATTATAAAAGATTCCATAATCGGCTTGCATCTCATCCCAATCCTTTAAGCTTTAGCTCTTTCAGCAAATGTTATTCCGGGTAATCCTCCAAGGCGTTTAAAACGCAACTGGTGTAGAGATATGTTAACTTAATATTATAATATAAAAAATAAATAAAAAAATAAATCCATATATACAGTGAGATCACGATTTATGGTAACACTAAATACCTTAGGTGAATAACCTTGTATTGAACTGGCGTTTTCGGGAGGTGATAGGGAGTACCTAAATACATATTTTTGGATAAATTTCAAATTATTAACACTTTTAGTGTGCGCATGCGCAATACAACTTACATTTTTTTAAATAGAAACACTATTTTTTTTCTACATATTCGGATAGATTATTTTTTTTTTGAGCATTTTTTGTATCAACAGTTTTTTTCTATTTTCAAAACTAACCAAGTTAGAGTAAGTCAAAATTTGGATTTATGCATAATTTGTGTTTAATAAAATTTTTATTTATAACCACTGGAAATAATAAAATAAGAGCCAAATAAATGTTTAATTTACTTTATCTGTTTACAAATAATAATTTAATAATACTGTTGGTCAATATCTAGAGTATGTGATAATATTTGTTCAGTAAACTCCTATAATACGATTACAATTTTAACTATTTTTGTAGTGGAATTTTGTTTTATTTTACAATAGCTCAAATAACGATAATCATAAGATAAAATGTTCCTTAATGTCAACAAAAAAAACAGATTGACAGATTTTGCTGTTCCTACATTATTCAGTAGTAAGATATTATTTAGATGTAGGTCTTCAATTGAATATTATTCTTGAAGATATTTACACTGTAGATAGCTCACTGGCTGGTTTTTCACAAAAATAGATACGCTTTACTAAATAATTTAATTCCCAATAACTTTTAGATGAAATTCTGGCTAAAAGAGAATCTGAGAGTGATTTAACAATGAATGAAGCACATGATCTTTCCAATGGCATGCTCAAGCCCTATTTCATGTACTAGTACAAGTAAGTTAATTCAATAATGAATTATTGATTTGTAATAATAAGGCTGATCTAAGTAACTATTTCTAGTTTTGTTTTTAAATAAAATATTTTAAAAATTCAGTTGAATCTTTACTTTTATAAATATTTTATTAATTTATATTATCATCATTTTTAGGCTTATCATTGAATAATACTTCAGACTCATCTTCTCAGACACCAGATCATTTATCACACTCGACACCTAGAAAAGTTGTTTTAAGAACAGAACTGAAAGAAGCGAAGGAAAGAATTAAGAGTTTGGAAAAAAGTGTTGCCACTCTAAGTAACGTATTAGCTGAAAATGATTCCACAGATATATTCTTAAAACAATGTCAAAAATATTTATCTCCTGCTTTACTTTTAATTGTCAAATCTCATTTAATGTGTAAATCTAGGAAAAAATCAGGTTATAGATATTCAAAATCACTAAAACAATTTGCTTTAACCATATAATTTTTAGGACCTAGAGTGTATAATTTTATGAAATCAATTCTATCATTACCTAGTACAAGTACACTTAAGAGAGCTACGTCAACATTTGAAATGCAACCAGGTTTTAATGATTTCCTGTTTTCTTTTATTAACTTTAAAACTAAAAATTATTCTGCTGAAGCAGTACAGTGCATACTTTGTGCGGACGAAATGTCTATAAAAAGTCATTTATATTAGTTGATAAAAAAGATGAAATTATGGGATTTAATATAACAAACTTTCGCAAGACATATGAACCTGCAAAGTATGCACTAGTATTAATGCTCAGGGGTATTAATGTAAATTGGAAGTTGCCTATAGCGTATTATTTAATTTCAAGTACTTGTACTGGATATGATTTATAGGACATAATTTTTTCTACATTAATAAGACTACAAAATACACCATTGAATGTTAAAGCATTCATTACGGACATGGGATCCAATTTTGTAGGCTTAAGTAATAATCTAAATATTACTCCTTCACGACCATATTTTGAAATCAATAATAAAAAGATTTTTTATATTTTCGATCCTCCGCACCTTTTAAAATCCACTAGAAATATGTTTCTTAAGCATTCTTTTAAAGTAGATGAAAATATTATTGACAAAAAATATCTTGTGTCATTTTATAAGGAAGATAGCAATTGCAACTTAAGGTTAGCTCCCAAATTAAATAACCAACATATATATTCAAATGCCTTTCAAAAGATGCGGGTTTATCTAGCGGCCTAGTTGTTTAGTGCCACAGTTGGAGCTGGCATGGAAACGTATTTAGCCTTAAATAAACTTCCTTTTGATTCAAGGCCTACAATTGAATTCATTAAAAATATTGATAAATTGTTTGACATTTTTAATTCTTATAAAAGGCCTAATTCTAAAGATTATAATAGACCATTTATAAACTCTCAGATTCAAAAATCACATCTATTACTCATGAATAATTTTTTTACTTCTTTAATAGTTTTAGATTAGAATAATAAAAATGTTACTAATAGGATGAAATTTATAAGAGGATGGTTAGTTTCTATTGCTAGCTTAACTTTATTATGGCAATCATTATCTTCTATAAATCCTAGAAAAAATTATGTTTTATTCACAAATAGGATCAATCAAGATTGTCTTGAAAACCTATTTTGCATCTTTCGGCAGAAATAAGGGAATAACTTCAACCCAACTCCTGTACAATTTTATTATTCATTTAAAAACACATTTTGCTTGAATTATTTTAAACATTCCGACAATGCTAATTGCCTGCAATATTTTGATGAGATTCTATCAGAAATTCCAGATCCTACCAATACTGAGGTACAAAATATTATGTTTCCGGATAAAACTCCATTTAAATTTAAAACTTCGATACCAGTAGCATCTGTTGATTATCGGGATTTAGAATTGCCTGAACAAAATATACTGACCTACATTTGTGAATATTTAATTAAAAAATGTTTGGAAACACATGCTTGTGACATTTGTATAAATTATGCAAAATTTCAAAAAAAATGTAGAACCGTCTTTTTTATTTTCTTATTTTAAAGCCTACGAAAATTCTGAAAAATCCACTTTTGGAAACCTAATGATACCTCATTCAGAATTTTATAACTATATTAATAGTTTAGAAACAGTATTTATTAATCGTTTCCCTATTTTAGCACCTGAAAATAAAGTAGGTGAAAAATTAAAACTAGCCATGCTATCACTTTATTTATCTCACCCATGTGAAAGCTTCAATACAGACTATTTATTAAATTTGTTTATTAGATTCAGAATTTTTTCATCAGTTAAATTTTTAAATAAAGAGTTGGTTTCTGAAAAAGTTAGAGAAAAAGTTAGTTAAGAAAAATAAAAAATTAGCAATATTAAAACATTTGTAAGTTATTAATTATCATTATATTTTGTTTCTATGTATCAATATGGATCAACGTGGATCAATATCACAGATTAAATAAAATCTGAATGATAAAATAAAATTAATATTGTAAATTGTATCCACAATATTTACGTTACTTTCTTTTGGCCCTACTGCAACGCGCAATAACCAATCAGATACTGTTATTTGGAAATCTATTATTCTATCCCGGAGTTCACCATCTGGTTTTATTTAATCTGTGATAATAGTGTGATAATTTGTAAAAAAATATAATATATTATTATTTAAAAATTTTAGATTTCTACGGCATCTGAAGGTTGGTTAGCTATTTCACAAGAGTACGAAGATCGTTGGAATTTTCCCCATTGTTTAGGCGCAATGGACGAAAAACATGTAGTCTTACAAGCTCCATTTCATAATAGAACCGAGTATTACAATTACAAAGTGAATTTTAGCATTGTCTTATTTGCACTCGTTGATTCCAACTTTAATTTCATATATACCGGATGTCAGGATGGTGGAGTTTTCAAAAATTGTGAGTTACATAAAAAAATGGAAAATAACTCGTTAAATAGACCAGCCCCAATACCATTACCAGGAAGAGAACTACCCGTGCCCTATTTTGTACTTGGTGATACAGCATTTCCGCTGAACGTACATGTCATGAAAGTCTATTTGGGATTACATCCAAAAGCTTCAGTTAAAAGAAATTTCAACTATCGCTTATGCAGAGCTTGCCATGTAGTAGAAAACGTTTTTGGAATTTCATCTTCAGTGTTTCGTGTTTTACGTAAGCTTATGCTATTAGAACCCGAAAAAGCAGAGGTTGTTGTGATGGCTGTAGCACACCTTTATAACTTTTTACGGAAAAGTATGAATTCAGTGAACATTTAAACACCGAGTGGTACATTTGACAGAGAAGTTAGTGGACAGATAACTGAAGGAAATTAGAGATCGGAAAACAATAACAGTATGTCTTTATTACCAATCCGGAATATACCTCGTAGATTGCCATTGGATGTAAAAGACCTTTGAAACGAAATTGCAGATTATTTTGTAAATTAAGGGATGGTGTTTCGTGGCAAAACGATTATGCATAATCTTATTTTATTTTATTACTGGTACTTCTATAGTGTGTTTTATTAAGTTTTTTTAAAAATTAATATTATTATACATTTAATAAACATAATACATTCAATTCGTGTTTAACCTTGTATTCAATTTTTAAGATTTTTTGGGTAGTTACATTTTATTATCGTAATTTAAAAAAAACAACATATCATTGTTAAATCAATACATTCATCACTGCCGAATGCCCCAGACGATAACTAAACGAAATTGTTTTTAAAGAATCACTCGTAGCTAACAATTTGAAATATTAGTACTACTAATTTAGTATGTATTTATTTTACATTTTAATTAATAATGCAATTACCATTAAATATACCATTATTAGATGCTTCATTCTCGTCAAAGTAAATTTTGTTATATTTTTCAAGTGCACACAGTCTTTAAGTTAACTGCATATTTTATATTTCCTAATGCACAATTAATAGCTAACTGCATCTTAAAATAAAGCCTGAAAGCACATTACTTAAGTTTAGCACGAAGAAAGGTTTCATACAGAAATAGGTTTATTGATTGATGTTAAACTATAAGGTAAAAAATAACTATTGTTAATTTGGTAAAATATAAACTAAGCAGATACAAATACTTTATTTCAGGAAAATAAAATGCAAATGATGACAACACAGTACGGTTTTATAACTTGTTAAGTTAAGTATTATTACTATAAATAACAACATAAACGTATTTTATAGACCTTTATTATTAATAGCATAAATCGTAATGATGAACATAGTAATTTTACTCGTTGATAATCGATGGACAGTAATATGATACTGCTGATTATAGTTAATATACATGTAATATAAATGTTGAATATGCAACATCTCTTTCCTTAAAAAAAATATATATACATATATAATATTTTGTATACTACTTAATACCTATGTTAGTATTTTTTTTTTTTTTTTTTATATCGCTGAGGAGGTTTTTTTGATGTAATTGGTCTGGGTGTTTTATTTATTATTGTAGGATCCGGATTTTGATTTGCACCTACTATTTCGGTATTTTCAGAATTTTCATACATTTTTCTAACGGGTGTAAGTGAAATAGAATTACTATTAATTACTATCAATTATTTATCAATAAGTAATTGATCGTTATGTCTTTTCCAAATAGTTCCATCATCGAGTTCTACATCACGCGTATTGCCACTAATGGATTTTATAATTTTACCTTTTTTCCATTTATTATTATTATTCCTATAATCTCTAGCTAAGAAATAATCGCCTGTATTAAATAATACGGTCCTATTACCACCATTGCTTATTTGTGATATTTGTCGTTCGATAACCACTTCACTTGTATTCGGCATTAATGCGTCAAATTGTAAATCGACCTAACATTAGCTGAGCTGGCGTTTCTCGTGTAGTAGAGTGAGGTATGTTACGATACATTAAAAGAAATTTATTTAATTGGGATTGTGCAGTCGAGCATTTTTTTAAAGAAATTTTTTATTGTTTTGACTACTGATTCCGCACAACCGTTTGATTCTATGTGAAATGGTGCGCCTGTCATGTGTCGTATGCCTAGATTTTTGCACACTACTTGAAATTCAAATCCTGCGAAACATTTTGCGCCGTCTGATGTGATTGTTTTTGGAATGCCAAATCGTGCTATAGTTTCTGAAAATTTTTGAATAACAATGTGCGCTGTTATAGAATTTACTTGAAATACTTCCAACCATTTTGTGGTTGCGTCAACAATGATAAAGAAATATTTATTTTGAAATGGTCCAAGAAAATCACAATTTACTCTAGTCCACGGTTTTTCTGGCCATTTCCACGGCGATATAATAGATTTTGGTGGATTTTGCCTAACATTAAGACAATTATTACAATTTTGCGTGATATTTTCAATTTCTTTATCCATTCCTGGCCACCAAATGTATGATCTCGCTAAACTTTTCATATTGGATGAACCCATATGACATGAATGAAGTTCGCTTAGTATATTATTTCGAAATTTAGCTGGTATAATAACACGGTAAACCTACAATAGGCATTCCTGTTACACTGAAATTTGAGTTTTTCGTAAATTATACGACTTAAGTTCTAAAATGTTAGAGAAATCACTATCCCATTCTCCTGTTTTGACTGCATTTAATACTTTGACAAGAATCGTGTCTCTGCCTGTTTCAATTTTTATTTTAGACCAGTCTAATGTGAAGGGTGATTCTTCATGAATACAATTGAGACTAATACATTCTTCATTATGATTTTCGATTTTTAATTTTGAACTTTTCATTCGTGATAAAAAAAATCGGCTGTATTATCTTCGGATTTCACATATTTTATGTCGAAATCGAATGATGATAAAACATAGGCCCACCGTTGTAACCGATTAGCTGCGTAAATTGGGATACCTTTTTTATCACCAAAAATATGTATTAACGGTTTGTGATCGATTTCTAATACAAAATGCCTACCATATAAATAGTCATAAAATTTCGTAACCCCGTATATAATTGCCAAGGCTTCTTTTTCAATTTGTGGAAATTTACAACTCAGAATTAGATAGAACCCTTGATGCGTAGGCTATAGGTTTTTCTGTACGATCTGGGTGTACATGCGAGAGTACTACGCCTAGTGCATAAGATGATGAGTCTACTACGAGTTTAACTGGAATATTATGGTCATAATGCGCTAATACGGGTTTCGAGATTAAAATTTGTTTAACTTTGTTGAATGCTTGGTCACATTCTGATGTCCAATTCCATTCAGTGCCGTTACGTAAAAGCATGTACAATGATTTTAATATATTTGTAGCGTTCGGGATAAATTTTATATAGAACGTAAGTAAACCTAA
This sequence comes from Rhopalosiphum nymphaeae, assembly GCA_036289425.1. Lineage (NCBI taxonomy): Eukaryota > Metazoa > Arthropoda > Insecta > Hemiptera > Aphididae > Rhopalosiphum > Rhopalosiphum nymphaeae. The sequence goes on along the minus strand of JAZAQC010000007.1, from coordinate 6,070,511 downwards.
AAATGATTTTAGCAATGTTTTATTTTCTGGGACTATGGCATTTTTAATAACATCTGTGTGTTTTGTTAGTGTGTGTAAACAATTTTCATCTAACCTGTGACCCAAGTATTCAATTGACTTTTGTATAAATTTGCATTTATTCAACTTTACTCTTAAACCTACATTTTACAATACATTTAGTAATTTGTCTAAACGAAAATTGTGTTCTGTGATAGTGGAACCTGCAACAATAATGTCATCTTGGAATATACCAATCCCCTCAAGATCTGCTGTGGAAGCTTCCATAGCTTTTTGGAACTCCCCTGCCGACGATTTTATTCCAAAAGGGTTACGGGTATAGCTAAATAAACCTTTATGTGTATTAATAATGGTATATTTGCGATCAGACTCTTTAATAACCATTTGTTGATATGCGTCTTTTAAGTCTATTTTCGAAAAATATTTTGAACCACTCACATTTGCATATAAATGTTCTATCTTTGGAAGAGGGTATTCAGTCCCTTCTAATACTGGATTTATTGTCATTTTGAAATCACCACAAATTATAACCGTGCCATCTGGTTTTAATATTGGTACTTATTATCATTTAATATTGGAGTTGCTCATTCACTGTAGTCGATGGGAACTAAAATATTGCTTTTAATTAAACGATCAATTTCGGTTTCAACTTTTCCTTTTAATGCTAAAGGGATAGACCTAGGTTTGTAAAATGTAGGTACCGCTCCAGTTTTGATATTTAATGAAAATTCGTATTTGTTAAAAGTACCTATTTCATCTTTAAAAACGTTATTATAATCTTTTATAATATTATCGACACTTACGTCATTTTCCATATTGAACAATGTAAAACATTTTATGTTTTTTATATCGTTTCGACCTATTAATGGAGGACCACCATTGTCGATTACATAAAGACACATTGTAAATTTTTTGTTTTGATATACCGAGTCGACAAATATTTTTCCCATCGGTTTAATGTCGTTGCCGACGTAATCAGATAGCGAAATATCATTATCTTTTAATTCGATATAACTAAATAGTTGACTATATAATCTTTTTGAAATTACGCTGTGTTGTGAACCAGTATCAATTTCGAAGTTTACATTATTCTTTTCTACCATTAAATTTACTGTAAACGGTTTCACAGCTTTTTTTTGAGAAATTCGATCAATTATAGAAAAAAAAGTATTTGAAAGATCATAATTAACTGTTACGTCATCATCATCGTTATCATATAAAAATTTATTTTGTGTTTCGTTATTTTTTATTTCCTTCTTACCCTTTTTACATACAGTAGACAAATGACCCTCTTTACTGCAATTGTTGCATTTGTAGTCCTTGTATCTGCAGTCTTTTTGAAAGTGATTGGAACGGCCACAAGTCCCACATTTGATTTTTGATTCTTTATGTGTGTTGAAACTCTGCTTGGCTTGATTATGTCCATTATTTTTCTTCTGGTACTTCATGTCTGCATATTTCTTCCTTTTTCTAGCCACTTTTGTCATTTATTGCAGCTTCTTTGGCTGTCGCAATTTCAATTAGATTTGAATAACTAACTCCAACTTTTGAGGCATCTTCTTCTAACAGACGGTCTTGAATTGGTCCTGAACCGATACCTACAATGAATATGTCTCGAATAACCGTTGTTAGTTCTGACGAAAAGCCACATTTTGAAGTAAGATTTTTGACACGTGCACCCCATTGGCACACTGATTCATCCTGTCTTTGTTTAGCTTGATAAAATGTATGCTTAGCCACGAAGTACGATTTTATTGGTTTGAAATAATTGTTCAAACTTTTCATTGGAGTGTCATACTCGACAATATCGTTAGGCGTGCTAAGAATACATAGACTAAAAAGTACTTTGTGAATTTCCTCACTGACGGATGATAATATTGCTCTTTTTTGAATATTGTTTTCGATTGCATTTGCCAAAAAAATTTGTCAATTTTGACTCAAATTGTAACATCCATACCTGTTTCAAAGGTTCCAGGTGACCCAATAATTTGATTGAAGTTCATAATGGATTCTGTCTTAAGAGTCGTCATTTTGTATTAGTATGAATACAACACTTGAAACTTTTAATGCACTAGTAATTACGATTAAATTAATATTTTCTTCGTCGCCAATTTGTTAAGTATTATTACTATAAATAACAACATAGGTGTGTTTTATAGACCTTTATTATTAACAGCATAAATCGTAATGATGAACATTGTAATTTTACTCGATGATAATCGATGGACAGTCCCCACCGATCGTAATATGATACTGCTGATTATAAGTTTAATATAGATACTATATATGTAATATGATGTAATATAAATGTTGAATATGCAACATAACTGCCAAAACCATCTGTTTAAAACCGCAACTAGCGGCCATCTTGCGTTTAACCTTAATAGCTGTAGTAACCAACCAAGACGGGGCTTTTTCCTTAATACCAGTGTTTGATTCAGTATGTGATAAATCAAAAAATTCCAAAAGAAACGGATTGGTGTTCAATTTTTTTGGAACTATACAGTTTATCTATAATTACATTGAAAGTAGTGCACTGAGGCATGCAATTTTGGAAAAAATATCTAAAGATGTAGGAGAATTAAGTTACTTACATTAAAATCGTGTTTTACGAGGTCTAATCAAAAAGTATCGAGACTGATATGATTAATTGTAAGCCGGTTTGAGTATGAACTTGCACGTACTATATTAATCTAACTTTATATGTTGAAAAAATATATTAGACATAGATTAGATTAAAATTGTCTCAGTCGGCTTCTAGGTGCGATTAAGTCAAGTGTGTTTTTACGTCCCATCGGATTTCATAATGAGCGAAAATACAGAACAATGAGTGTACATTAAATGTTGCCATAAACTGAGAAAAACGGCTACTGAAAACTACCAAATGTTATTGTTAGATTATGGAGATGAAACCATGTCCCGTGCTCGTGTTTTTGAACGGTTTAAACGATTTAAAGAAGGTGAAACAACTGTTGAAAGTGATGAACGTGAAGGATGCCCATCAACAAGCCGCAATGAGGAAATTATCCAAAACATACGAACAGCAATACGAGGTAACCATCGTTTGACAATTATGGAACTTAGTAATGAGTTTCAAATTTCATTTGGATCAGTTCAAACCATATTGACGACTGATTTAGACATGAGAAGAGTTGCAGCCAAATTTGTTTCAAAACTGCTCTTAGGTGAGTATAAAGAAAACCGAAAACAGATCGCCATTGATTTGCTAGTGTTCCGAATCTGATGATTTTTTTTTTAAATCAATTATAACTGGTGACGAGACTTGGGTATATGGCTATGATCCAGAAACAAAGGTAAAATCTTTTCAGTGGAAGACACCTGATTCACCAAGACCCAAAAAAGCTCGTCAAGTTCGGAGTCAAGTGAAGGTCATGTTGACCGTTTTTTTTGACTACCAAGGTGTTGTTCATCATGAGTATGCTCCAAAAGGACAGACTATAACAAAGGAGTACTACATTGATGTTCTTCGCCGTTTACGAGACGCTGTACGAAGAAAAAGACCTGAGTTTAAAGAGTCTAGTAGTTGGAAATTGCATCACGATAATGCACCAGCCCATTCAGCCCATATTGTGCAGCAGTTATTGGCCAAATATGGTATCCCAGTTGTTTCTCAACCCCCCTATTCACCAGACCTAGCTCCATATAATTTCCATCTCGATACTTTTTGATTACTCGCTGGACATGTAGAGTAAAAGCAATCAAATCAGTACTGAATAACTATGAAATTTTTCTTTTAGCCATAGAAGAAATCTGTGAAAATAGTAGTGTTCCAGAAATTTGTGCAAAAAACATGGGATTAAAATACCAATTAAAAAGTTATGACTTTATTTTTGGGCTGTATTTATTGAATCCCAACACAAATTTTAATTCAGCTCATTGAGTCAACTACAACTCCCAATTCATCAATTTTTTTGATACACATTATAAAGGCGCGTTTAGACAGTGCGAGTCTGACTCGCAGACAGCTGTCGAAAGCAAATCACATTCACAATCACGCTGAACCGTTGATATCTAAGCGTACGTCTAATCGTCTAAACGTTATTATTTATATTAACGTGTAATGGGCTTTATGGGCTTTTCATTTCGTCGTACAATTTAGAATCTAGATTTCATTAGATTTTACCACAACTATACAATTATCGATATTGTCGATAAAAAGGTTTATTTTTAAGCGATAAAGAAATTATAGTAAACAGACGTACGACTCAGATACGGCCTTTAACCGACCTTTTTAACTACGACCTTAATTTATTTAAAAAAATATTTTTGATACATACAAATTTAAAAAATGCGAAATGTGATCTTTAACTAAAATTTGACAAAATATACAAAAATATAAAAATTTAAACTTAGTATTTAGTTTTGCAATTTCATAAAACAAATTTATAATCACCTAGAATAATCTGCAATCACTACAAAAAAAAAAAAAAATGAAAATGCAAGAAGTAACCTTAGTTATTAGCAATTTTATGACCTGATGGATATGGGTCCCAAAACTTGATTTTTACCTATAGCTTATAAGGTAGTTGAAATAATTTGAATCTCAAATTTAAAGTCATATGAGTTTTAGAAGTTTGATTTCAACTTTCTACATTTAAATTTTGATTTTCAGTATATACTGCAGTTACACTAAAACTAATTTATTTAATTATTTTATATTCATAGCTCATAAGATATTTTTCATTAAATTATATTTTATATCTTTAAGTTTTTATTATTATTTAAACAAAAAATAATGTTAAAATATAACAATACCTATTTTGTTTTATTTGGTATTATAAAAATTAATTTTACCACAGAATAATTTGTGTTAAATTAGATATTAAAATAGAATAATGATTGGTGTATGCATTTAAAAATGTCTCTGTCTTTACTTGCATTCATATAATATCAGGTCTATTCATGTTTGAATATTGTTGCAAGAATTGACATACAGTAAAACACGCTTAAGACGCTCCCGCTTAAAACGCTTTCACGCATAAGACACTGTTTTCCGTTGGTCCCTAAACATTTCCTATTCTAGTCAATGTAAAAACCACCTGTTAAGACGCTCAGTTTTTCTTTGTCTAATCGGGCAAAACACTATTTTGTTCAGCAGATAACGATAAATTTTTGTAGTTTTGTGAAAATAAAAATAGAATTTTTCGTCTTATACGTGTTCTTAACGTTTTATTTTATCGCTATACCTATTCTATCATTACTTATTATAACAGTTTTACTGTATTTCATCGTATTATGAGATTTAGTAAGTGCTGTTCATTCGCATGTGTATAACCGTCATTCCGTTATGGCTAGTGGTATAAAACATAAAACGCTATCGATTTCTGACAAACTTAACATTTTGAAAAAATACGATGAAGGATTGACTGAGAAAAAAACAAAAGGATATTGCTAATGATCTGGGGATACCTCCTTCCACTTTAAGAATTTTATTGAAAAACAGACATAAAATAGAACAAAGCAGCTTATTAGATGGCAGCAAACGACAAAAATTAAAACACGGAAAGTATGAAGAGTTGGAAAATATTTTATTGGAGTGTTTTCAACCAGTTCACAGTTTAAATTATCCCATAAATGGAGGTGTAATCACGGAAAAGGCTATGGAGATTGTCGCACAACTCAACTTAACCGAATTTAGTGGATTGACTGGTTTGCTGAATAGATTTCGGAGTAGACATGGCATTGTGTACCGGCAAATTTTAGGTGAGGTTGAATCTGTTAATAATGATGATAGTTTCATCGAAAAACAACGTGTTGCCTTCATTACTGCGTGATTATGCTCCTGGTGATGTATACAACACTGATGAATTCGGATTATTTTTTAAGCTTATGCCAGATAAGTCTTTTGTTTTAAAAAATGAGACATGCCATGGTGGAAAGTTGAGAAAGGAACGTCTCACGGTTTTAGTATATACAAATTCTACCGACACCCATAAATTGAAGTTGGTTGTCATTGGAAAAAGTAGGTCTTCCCCCGCTGTTTCAAAAATGTTCGTACGTTCTCATGTGAATACCTTGCTCAAAGTCGTGCTTGAATGACAGGAACACTATTCATGAACTGGATTCAACATCTAGATGCACTTTTCGGTAAACAAAAGAGAAAAATTATTCTATTCGTCGACAATTGTCCGACTCACCCTACAGATATCTCTACTACCAATATAAAACTTGTTTTCTTTCCACCAAATACCACATCTAAGTTACAATCCCTAGATCAGGGTATCATTAAAGTGATAAAACAAAAATACCGAAAAAAGTTAGTTCAGCAGTACTTGAGAGACATGGAGAGTAGGGTGGATCGAAAAAATGAATCTTAAATATAAGCTTTCTAATAGTTCGGGAAATATGTGTTTTAGTCCCCATACGCTATATATAAATTTTAATATGCCTAGGATGACATTAAGAAGTGCCGCAATACATTTTAAATAATATAGTACATTATTTTGCTTGTTTTATTAGGTTATTCTATTAACGAGTTGTCCTATCTTATCTTAGTTTTCAGAATTAGTTGAATAGACAAACTCGATTTTACATTTAGTACCGCTGTATATTCGTACATAGTCGTGTAAAGTTTATTGTGTTTGAGTTTATTCGTTAAATATTCGTTCAAAATGACTTGTGTTTTAATCAGAAATAAATTAAAATGTTTAATTTTTGGAGATGCTAAAGAACTTGGTAACAATGTACTTCCAACTTTTGAAGATGTTATGCAATATTATTTGTTTGTGAAACATAAACTAAAACCTGAAATTACCTCTAAAGAACCTAGTGTAAGTTCAATAGCAGAAATTGTAGCAGTTGATATAGAAAAAGTATGGCTAAAAGCATAATTTCCAATAGCATCTCATACACGTGTGTTGCAAATGATAAAAATGTACCATGATAAATATCGTAATATACTGAAGTCGACAAAGAGTAGAATAAATAATGATACTTTTTAAAAAAAAGTTAGAAAATTTCCAAAATGAATCAAAAAACGGTCTTTTTGATATTGCGGCATGTAAATGTGTAGAGTTTAGTATATGTAATTGTGAAAAATCTCAAAAAGTACCAATTACCGAGCAGGTGTTTATTATAGATCAAAGAACAACGAGAAAAATGGTTATGACTTCAATCGATATTTCAACTACTAAAAAGCTCCAAAAAAAAATAATGAGAAAAGAAATCGATGCAAAGCGAATTGAAAAAAAAGTTTGTTAATAGTTGACGAGATTAATTTCGATTCAGATGAACGCAGTACCGAAATTGATGATTCCGAAGAAGATTTTAGATCTGTTTTGAATACGTTTACGTCACCTAATATAAAAATCTCACAGATGAGACTTAAGTTACCAGCTTTAGCAATGGCCTGTGATCGAACTGGAATATCGGACAGATCTGCTGCTACTATTGCAAGTGCAATACTTCAAGATGTTGGTATTATTTCGATTGATATTAAAAAAAAATGTAATAGATAGAATGAAAGTTCGCAGAGAAAGGGAAAGAAAACGTTTAGACCTACAGAAAGTAACAAATAAATAAATACTGGGACTATACTCGTATTTCGATGGGCGAAAAGATAAAACTATGGTAAACCATAAGAAAGGAACTAAATATTACAGGCAAATAATAACTGAAGAACATACATCACTTATTCAAGAACCAGGATCTAAATACATTGGTCACAAAACACCAATTAACGGATCTGCCTTACAAATTAAAAATAGTATTATTAATTTTTTGGAAACAAATAATATAGTTACTTCAGAAATTGTTGCGATTGGCTGTGATGGTACAGTTGTAAACACAGGGTTTAAAATAGGAGTTATTTGGCAAATAGAAAAAAATTTTAAAAAACTACTCCAGTGGCTTATTTGTCAACTTCATGCTAATGAGCTTCCATTACATCATTTGTTTCAACACTTAGATGGAAAAACTTCTGGGCCCAATGGATTTTTCGGTTCATTAGGAAAATAGTTAGAAATATGTCATAAACTCCCAATTGTTGAATTTGCTCGTATTGAAAGTAACTTACCTTATTTAAAAAATGAAGTTAAATTAAGTACTGATCAAAAATATTTATATGAGATGTGTCTAAGTTTTTCTAATGGTAATTGTAGCATTGATTTATCGAGAAGGAATCCAGGGAAACAAGCACACTCTAGATGGCTTACCACTGCTAATCGCATTTTACGTTTATATATTAGTATGCAATCTCCAACAGAAAATATAAAAATTTTAGCTGAGATTATATTAAAAGCATATGGTCCCATGTGGTTCTATATAAAAACGAATCCTTCTTGTACATCTGGATCAAAAAACACCTTTGGAAAACCATACAATTTTCACGGTATTTACCTGATAGTTTAAAACAAATTATTGACCCTGTAATTAAACGAAATGCATATTTTGGATCAATCAAAAATATACTTATATGTATGTTATTTGATGATCGTGAAGATATTAGAAAATTAGCTGTTACAAAAATTATAGAAGCGCGAAAAAATAATGAGGAAGGCACGATTAGTTGCTTTCAAATTTCACTATTGAATTTTAATGCTGATGACTACTTCGAACTAATTAATTGAGAAAACAATCAAGTTACTGAGCCTCCAATTACATCGAGAATTGATCAAGAAATATTGAAACAGGTAAAATAAAATGTTTTTTATTTATTTTCATTATATTAACTTCGTTTTTTGTAATAGATTATTGGAGGTCGAAATAAGGAGAACTATTTTGATGTTTTTAATTTTCCTTGTCATACTCAAGCTGTCGAAAGAAGTGTGAAACTTGTGACAGAAGCATCTGCAGCTGTATGTGGACAAACTAGAAGGAACGGATTTATAAGATCAAGGATTGAATCTCGTAGAATTATACCTCAGTATTATTCAAAAAAAAATTTTCGATTAAATTAAGTTTAGATAGAAATTTGTATACTTAATTATTTTAAATATGATTACTATATGACTATTATATGAAAATATCTGTATTCAACTCATAAATATGAATTTATTACACATTGATACATTTAAAACCAATGTTTTGTTTTAAAAAAAGTTGTAATTTTTTTTTAATAATTTATAATAAGTCACGGCTCCTCTAAAATTGGCCGAATCATTTTCATTTTTTGTATACATATAATTAAGTATAAACCACAACTTTTAGGTACATTACATTACATTACGTTAGTGCCGCTTGGGATGAAATTAAATCAGATGTTATAATAAACTGTTTTCGGAAAGCTGCATTTGGTGTGTTGAACAATTTTGAATAGGCTAATAGCTCACCTTTAAAAGAAGAGGACTTTCAGCTTCTGCAAAATTTTGCTGATTATGCAACAATAGATGATGAACTCGTAACCAGTAGCACACGGACTTTAGATGAAATAATCGCTGATATGAACTTAGTGGATAATGAGAAAGAAGATGACGATCAAAAAGAAGAAGATTAAGACTTTCCAGTATCTACTCCTACAATTAATACTGGTTTGTAACACCTATCGGAAATTCGGAAAGTATTATCCTCTGTTGAAAATTCCGAAGAAATGTTGGGTTGTCTTAACAAAATTGAAAAAGAACAGCGATACAGATGGTGATGAAGAAATTGATAATACCAAGACCCAATCATAACTTTAAGAATCGTGTAATGTATGTGTTTTTATTATTTTTTTGAATGTTAACAAGATGTATGTGTTTATAATCAAATGATGGGAAATTATATGTTCTTTGTAGTGGTAATACTGTTATCATAATGATATACATTTTCTAAATGTTGTTTCAGATTACTACCACTCATAAAATAAATGAACTTTTGAATTAAAAATTAATTATTGGATTAAAAAAAAAATTTAAGGATAGGCTATTACCTAATGAGCATGAATATTTTACTAGTCAAATAATTGCTAAAGTTTTTATACTCTTATTATAATAGTGTAAATATTATGACTCCTAAAATTACCATTGGGCAGTAATGAGATGATAATAATACAACAGCTTTACCTTACCAATGCTCAATGATTTTCATCGTGTAAATTTATCTTGTTTTTAATTTGAGACTATATATTTTTACTTAGTTTATTTTCAAAATATCACTTCAATTAAAAAATGAAAATGGATGATATTTTAAACGGTGATACTTCAGACATTGAAGAATTTTATGAGGATGATATAAATTTAGATAATTTAAATGAATTTTTAATGAATGTACGTTTATGAAGTTAGTTTTTGTATTCATGAATTTATGAAAATTATACATTATATTTGATAAAGTATCTATTTATCTTAGGACAAAAATTATGTAAATGACGTGACAGAGATTTATAATATTGATGAAATTGCACTTGCTAACGATGTTGAAACAGACAATTCACAAGAATTAATTTAAGAAGTTGCTAATGGTAACAAGACAACAATTACTGAATCCAATTGGATTTCTGAACAATGGAAGAAATTAGAAACTGTTTGGCAAGGTAAATTACCAGATCCCCCTGCTAAGTTATTATCTCCTGTACAATATTTTATATTATTTATTGGTTATTACATAATAAGCAATCTTGTACATCAATCTAATATTTATTATACCCATTGCAAAATGTGAGAACTGCATTTCTTCTGTCTCTGTGTCAGAAATGGAACAATTTTTAGGCATTAATATGTATATGGGTATTGTAACAATGCCTCATTATCGAATGTTTTGGCAAAAAAAAGTCGTTATCCTTTGATTGCAGACAATGTATCCAGAAATCGGTTTAATAATCTTCGTTATGTTATTGTTTTCATATTAATCAAAATGCAAAATTCTTCCTATAACTCGTGCTGATCATGATAAACTTTTTAAAGATGTTCCTTTATAACTGCTGTTAGGTATAATATGAGAAAAATTGGAGTTATAAGCCAAAATTCAAATTAAATGATTTAAACTTATTGAGGAATTCAAATTATCGAGAAAATGTATTCGTGGACCCGAGAAAACGGCATTTGAATTCAAATTGAAATGCTGGAATCATGGGATTCCTTTGAATTATCGAAAATTACACTTAAGAGGTTCCACTACATATCAATCATTTCACGTTTCTATGTTCTAAGGTTTTAACTGAATTAATCGTACTCGTTTTTTTCTTGTTTTCTATTCATTCACTATTAGATTTAAAAATTTAAATATTAGTTATTAATATTTGAATTATGGAATTCGTTACTAGTGAAGGCTTCAGATCAAATAGTAAAATTATGCATTGTAACAATGCATATTTTTACAAAATTAATTGCACAAAAACCAATTTACAATCATTACTACAATGTATACTAATAGACTGTTCTGTAACCGGTATTTATACTACATTTTATTATACTTGTCTATCATTAGAAAAGTAATTTAATTTAACTGTTTTTTGAGAACATAAATTTAGGATATAAACCTAAACCTTTGTATATTAAACATAAATTCACCATAGTCCAGTAGGCTACAGATTTATTAGTTCCATGTGACATTTACCACCTAGCACTGTCCATTTCCTGTCCCTTTCCTTCAGCCCTTCCAATGCTTGACACTTAACAAACATATTATGATTTTAAAAATGCTAACTATGAGAGTATTATTCATAGACTTCAGAGTATTGATTGGTACAACGCCTTAGATTCAAGATCCACAGACCATTCTGCTGATTTTTTACAGAAATCACTGCTTGATTGTATTCGTGAATGCGTTTCATCACGAAACTTTCGAAACTCTACTTTTCCTATATGGGTCACAAGTAAGCTTAAGGAACTTCTCGCTATGAAAAAACAATCGCATAAACAATATAAAATGTTAGGCTCACATCTTTTTTCACATAATTTACACCATGTTATTTTTTTTTTATTTACTTACTATTTCTTTTTCTTCTCTCTAATATTAAGTTAGTATTAGTTATGCATCTTATATTTATTGTATATGTTTTTTTTTACTGTTATCTATGTATTTCTTGTCTGTAATCTTGTAACAGCCGTTTGGCATGATTATAATAAATATAAATATAAATAAATATAAATCAAAAAAATTACTTATTGTATAAAATGTTTGTATAGATTGTAATTATTCTTTTAATAAAAAAAAAAAACGATAACAAACGCTCCATGGTTTGTAAGGAACTCAAACATACACAATGACCTCAAAATTCCAACTCTTCAAGATCACACCAAACACTTGGCTAAGAGCTTCTTCAAATCCATCCACAAGTCAACAGGCTCAATGTACTACCACATCAACATCCGACCACCTCCACATCGTCGCCTCCAACGAGGACGCCAGCATGACCTAATTCTTCAAGAAAAATTCTAACTTTAAGCCTCTAACTATTGTTATCACCTAACTTAAAATTGTAATAATTTAACTATCGCACTTAACACGCCAAAATATATTACCTATCCTACATCTCTAGTTATAGAAAGCGTAAACTAGGAGTACCTTATTGTAAATAATAAAAAAAAAAAATTAAAAAAAATGTTAAATAGGTATAAACACTGTTATTGAACATTAATTTGAATAAATAAATACAATTTTCTAATATTAGTTTATTTATTTGTAAATACCAGTAATAAAATTAGTTACTACGCAATTCAATGACTAGATCAAGATTCATGATGTAGATAAAATAACTTACCACAACTTAATGATTTTGAACAACATTAGACTTTGAAAGCTTGTTTATGTATTTAGTTGTGGAAATTAATTTAAAATGCCAAAAAAATGTTATGTGCCTGGGTATAAAACAAGTTGTGCTAGTGAGTCAAAAAATTTAAATTGAATAATGAAAAAACCCCAACAATATTTAGTTCATCAAAGGTATTTAAATTTTATTTATTTTTCAAGTTGATAATTTATTAGTCCTTCTAAAGATGTGTGTTGCAGAACCGGTCCAATGTGTGATCTACCATGGACTTATATTTAAAATACTGCTAAATAGTTGTTCATCTGGTATAAATATTGCTAAATTATTTTCTTCGACAATATTAGGTTACTCTAAGGAGTTTCAACTGGAGTTATAAATATAAAGTCTAAATTTGAGCAGTTTCCATAGAAACCTCATAAGGTGAATCTATAATTTCTTTATGTATAAACAGCATAACATACCAAGTTTGAAACTGTCTACATGTGGGATTATCATTATATTTATTGCAGCTTCTATGAACATTAAAAAATGTCTCTAAGTGATCTTGATTTAACTTATATCTTAATAACCAGAACAGATCACCTTTTTATATTAAACATTAAACAAGTCTTTCAAGCCTAGAACAAGACCAATGAATTATTTTTGAATTAACCACTTGTATACTATCTTAAATTTTAGTTGAGTGACATATACATACTTTAAATTGTATATAAAATGCTTTGTGTGTTTTGACATTATATACAGTAATTTATTGTTCCATTAAAAGTTGTATTTGATAATTTCTTATGTGCATTAAGAATATCAAATGCATTGTTAATATATGACAAAATTCCGCAGTTCCACTGAAACACTCATCAAACACTGAATTCTTTGTTTTAGTAAAATGCTAAGCATCTTTAACACTTATACTTAATATCTGAGCTACTAAACGCACATTCATTTTCTGATTTCCATAATAAATATGTTTTGAAGTCAAATTAGTACCAGTCCTTAGATCTTCAGTCTTCTTTTTTTCCTAAAGTCTTGATAAATTATAATCCCACCAAACACTTTTTTTACATTAAAATTACTTTTTTTTTTTTGTCACCTAAAGTATTTAGAATGAGTTTTATCATATGCGCCGGGTCATAAAAAGCAATTCACAATCATAGTCAATAACAAATATGTACAAGATGGATATGGTCCTCTTCGGTTTACAATTATACCATCTGGAGTTAATACACTTTGGTATTTCAAACAATGATGACATTTGTATCCAGAAAAATATTCTTATTGTATCATTATTCACTGTTGGTCTACACATAGGCCTAACTTTTTCATCAATAAATCCCAACAGTTTTTTATTAGTGCGCTTTTCTTTGATATTGCCTAATATTATGATGATTATTCAATTTTAAATATTTCAAGTTAATGACATTTTCAGTGAACTTAACTATTTACATTTGCATAATATTTCAATTTTGTCTCATTCAACCGAGGTAAGTTGTTCAAATGTTATAAAATATGACCATGGTTCCTTTCATTTACTTACATGACACGATTACTTATTACACTTAAATTTAATGTAGATAAACCAAAGATCCTTTCTAAATCTCTCCAACTATTTGAGTATGCAAGTCAACGAAGACAAATACAAAGTCCCATTAAATCTAAATGTATAATAAAATATATTATGTTTATCAAATAAAATAACCATTTATATTTATCTGAAATGACGCCACACAAGTACTGTTTGTGACCAACGAGACTTTTAACAAGATTATCGTAGTGCACACAGTCCTTCGGAGCCTTTTAAGTAACGCTTATTGGTAATAATTAATGTAACGAAAAATATTATGGAGATACACTTCATACATTTTAACATATATATAATAATAACAGCATAAGAATACAAGCGTATAGACGTAAGGGGGGGGGGGGAACACCGCTCTGAGGTAATGCACCCGATGTTGGAAAAGCGTGACAGTAGGAACTCTTGTGGCTTGGCTGATCCGCGGTGGTTTGTACGCGGAGCTGCTGTGATATTAGGATTTGAATATTTCTGGACTACGTGGACGACGGAGAGCATCCGTATATCGAACACGCGGATCAATGTCGTATCGACACACATGACGTAATAATTACGTATCACGTTCGGGAGCACGATGCTATTGTATTGATCAATCGGAGCAGATTCTTAATAGCAATAATTACCAATAGTGCAATTTAAAAAAAATACACTTTTCGTCAATGCGAGAGCACACGCCTTTTACCTTTTTCCAGCAACGAACGGCACACAACGACGACCGTTGGTGGCGGAGTATACGTCGTTGCCCGGACCATGGAAAATAGATTAACTATAGAGAACGCCGGACTCTATCGTATTTCTGTTGCCATCAAATAAGTGGCACACTAGCGCAGCGAGTGATTCTCTTTAACAATCATCCATAGTAATATCGATTAATCGATTATCGCGTTCAATCAATTACTGCCAGTGATTGACATTTAAATATTACTTAATTGTTACATATGAAAGTTTGAAACAAATAATCTCGGAAGTTTAGACTTTTGATAATTAATGTTGTAATTAGTTCAAAACAAAATAAATGGATAAACATTTAAACATTTTTATTTTTATAAATAAAACAATTTTTACACAAATTACACAAACCTACGTGAAATATATAATATTAACATATTTTATTATTTTGTACAAAACTGGACAAATTGTGTTAAATAAAAATATGTACCTTACTGTTTGAAAATATAAAAAATATTAAAATCACAATATTATTAAATATTTAATTACAAAACTATGAATATTGTAATCCAACAATATGGAAAGTATATAAATATAAGTATATAACTATCTTTTACTATTATGTTTTAAAAAATATACATAAGCTGCTCGCTTTAAAGTATCACAGTTATCATAAGTTTGTCTATCTATCCCTTTTAAAATGCGATTTGTATTTTTCACGTACGTAAAAATAAATAAGTATTTTATTTTTTGATATATAAAAATGTTTAAATTATGTTTTGGGCAGTGCGAAGGAAAATCAATACTTTCAAACATTAATGTTAACTGTTGCCCTACTACGTACTGATTTAATTTCGAGAAAATGAAATTGATCATAAAAAGCAACTGTTCAATTAGTTGTCGGAATTTTTTACTGGGATTCATTAGACTCTTTTGAGTAAAGTCTCTTATTCGAATTAAAAGCATTATTAAAATTCAAACGCGAAACATACAACTGTGCGAGGATAGTTAACATGCACATAAATAATATTTGGATGCGTCGATGATCGATAAAACCGACATAACATATCTTGTAGCTTTGATTTAAGAATGAATTCGTGGTAATCATTAATACATTCCTTTGTAATCTAGGCACTTGCGAGTTGTAGAAGTATTCACATAATAAATTTATATTTGCGATATCGCAATTACTACTATAAGTCTGTTGAAAAGATATAATAAAATATTTGTCAAATAAAGATGTAAGCACAGGCTTAGCACAGTGCCGTTAAGATTTAGCGCCCAGGGCAAAATTAAAAATATTCGCCCCCTATTTTATTTATCATTATGCATTTCATTCCTATTTTATTGATTTTTTTTTTTTTTTTTACAGCGTATTTTGAACATTAATTTGAAAAATAATAAAGCTGGTTACAATAATAATTATTAAACAAATAATAGTTAGGTATTAAATAATTAAAAATGAATACAAATCACAAATTATATTATATTTAAAAATGTATCATATAAGTTTTATTTTAAAACTTAATTTTCCTAGATTTTTTTGAAGCAAAATCTTCAATGACGTCTTCAAAATTGATGTTTTTTCGTTATTTCATTCTCAATAGACAATATTGCTAAATCGGTTAATCTCTCTTCTCTTGCAACATGGTTGATTGTAAATACGTCTAAATTAATTTCAATTTACTAAAAGAGCGTTTCCCGGAAGCGATAGATAACAGGCATGGTAAGAAACAATCTATGTGCAGTTATTCAGTTTGGACAAGTTAAATCAAGTTCATATTTTTTAATTCCATTTAAAATATTTAAAGCAGTTGTATTTAACTTTGATAGAATTGCTTTTGCTTGATATTCAAAAAATTTGATTTCGTTATTTCCTGATCAATATCTTCATTGTATTTGATTGTTAAATCAGCTACACATTTTTTCAATGTTTCAACTTATGTTACAGATAGTGAATGACCAAAAAAAAAATTGAAAATCATCAGCAATGTTTGGTAACTGTTCAAACTTTCATTTCACTTGAGCCATCATATTATCAAAAACTTCGTAGTATTCCAGTGTTAAAAATTGATCTGCAAAAATATCTTCACCCGATGATTTTTTTCCGCTCATAACTTTTATTTTTATTTTCCTTTTAATTTTTAATTCAGATTTTATTCCGACTTTATCACAAATACTAATGGCTCCAGTTTTAATTTGTTTATTTCCACTATTATGCATTTCTTGAAGAGAAACATTGTAATGGTTCAAAATAATTGTAAAACAATAATCTTGCTCATATATTTTATTTATGTATAGTTAAAAATATTATAAAAAAATTTTTTGGTGCCCCCTAGGCACGGCTCTGAGTTCAGGTAATAATAAATCTATTTTTGAATTAGAATTTAACAAAGCTGTCTTATTCCTGCTGGCATATGTATTAGGTTTATGCACATGAAAATACATTTTATACTTTCTAAACAATGAAGGTTTTACCATAGGGTTCTCGGATCTCGAACCTTTATTTTCCCTATTAAATTTTCTGAAGATAATTTTGATGTGTTTTTAGAGTCACCATTTAATTCAGGGTTGGTAGACAATACTTTTTCTAATTGTAAATTATCTTTACATATCACAGTGTTAACAAATGATTAGTTTTCTGATTTAATATTATTCACTACTTTCTTCTTTATCCTTTTTGATTTCTTTGTCACTGTTGTATTTTGTTTTTGAAAATCGATTTTTATTGACGAAGAAGGTACCGTCGAGTTACCAAATGGTTTTTCTAATTTTACATTCACTAACGATAGTTTCTTTAACACGTTTTGATGACTTGATGAAAATTCATAGAAAGAAAAGGACGGTTCATGATTTTTCTTTACCTTTTAGTTAATTTTTTATTGGTATGATAAATCAAGACATTTGTTCTTTAAGCATTTCCTAAGTTTTTTCTGAAATTTATTTAAATTATAATTTACTTAACAAACACATATTTTAATATTAATAAAAAATGCCAAAAATGGTGTTGATACATAACAATATTTCCAATGACAATAATTTTTATTTTTGTCATTATTAAAATAATTGTTAAACGTAATTGTATTTTTACAAAAACATTTATTTGATTGAAATATTTAAAATAAAAGTTCTTATAAGTATATTAAAAAAACTCATTGTCATGAAAGTGTGAAAGTAGTGTTTTTTTACTGATTCGAGAAAACCTACATAAAAAACTTGGTGTGTTTCGGGATTCTTTATATACTTATCTTCCTGGCTGCAATACGAATGAGAACGTTCCATCCTTTTTAGCATACGATTAAGAACACTCAAAATGGAACAATGAAATTACCGCTGACCCCAAAAAGCTATACTATAGAGAATGAAATTGAGTGCAACGTTGCCGAACTATATTCAAATCGAAATAAAATAAAATTGAGTAAAATTGCATGTCAATACGCATAACTATATAAATAATACAAAAATAAAATATAAAATTGAGCAAAAACGCATGTTAATATACATAATATAATAATAATAATAATAATAATACATAAAATAATTTAGATTTTATTCCCCTATATAGATTTCCCAGATACGTTAAATATTTTATTAATCCTTCCGAAGATTTATTTTGACAGTAGTAACTATATAACTGTATTGTTTTTGAAATTTTTTCTTGTTATGCTTTTGATGTCTTTTGAACAGTACCCTGTTGAATGGTATTGAGTTTTAAAGACGTTTCTGCCTAGGTTTCTAGTAATGTTTGTATCACAGAGTTTATAGGTGGACGTGTGCAATAAAACTGTATGTTAAAAGTTCGATGAAAGCTTTCTGCGACATTAGTAGTCCTAAAAATTAAAATTATGCATAATATATTTTCTGAAATGTTCAATATTTGTTATACAAATTTACCTAGGATCTTGAGATGGTTCTTTTGCCCATAAAACTGTAGAAAATAAACAATCTGATTCAACATATGTTTTTAATCAGCAGTTCTATGACCATATAATTCATTTGGACATAACGCCAGTAGCTGTATAAAACCATCTTCAACTTCTGTATGTCGCAGAAATGGGAGTCCAAAAAACATTTTCAGCCAATTACCCAATTCACTATCCTCATCTTTGTAAACATTCTTTAAATTTTTATCTTCATTAATCTAAAAACACCCCAGGTTAGGTTAGGTTAAAATATTAATATTTAATAATTAAATATTAATCGGTTTATATTTTTTTAAATGATTTAAATATTTAAATTTAAATATGTTTTCTTTATTAAATTTTAAAATTTAATTTAAAATAAATATTTATTCAATCAATTTCATTGAAACTTATTACTGATCTTACTTTACGCCACTAAGCTTGAGTTAAATGAAAACAGCAACCAAATATCGTAATACCGGGAAATGTTTCACATACAGCTTCATGTTCGCCGATTTCAAAATCTAAACGTAGATATTTAATTTCTAAATTTTTAGACGTAGTTATTAAGCACAAATCCTTTAAATAATTCCACATTTCATTATAAGTTGTTTTTGCTTTATTTTCTAAGAAGAAGAAAACTAATGGAACATAATATCTATTTTGATAACAATGTATGGTATACATTTGTAAAAAATGATTTGGTGCAAAATTAAAAGTTCCGTCAGCCAAAAAAGTTGTGCAATTTACCATAAAATTGAAATTATCTTTAGTCATAATACAAATTAAATTCTTTTCGTCGTATACATAAATAAATTGTTGATCTTTATAATTAAAAACATCATTAGTTTTCATATTTCGAAGTTCAGTAACAGCTTCTATAAGATTCTTTGGTAAAACAGGATATATTTTTCTTTTTTCGCAATAAATTTCTTTTCGAACAGATTTTAAATATTTATGTTGAAGATCAGAAGTGTCAATTCTTTTCATGAGTTCCGTGCGAATAATTTTGACTGGTCTAGTCGAAACTAATTCCACTGCTTTTCTTTTACAATTTTCCCTTAACACTTGACGTTCAATTTTTGAAGTGGCTATCGTAAAATGAAAGTGCTCACCTAAAACTTCTTTAACAGATAATTGATTTTCACCGGCATTTTCAACTTACAAACTTGCTGTGCATTTGTTATTGGTGCATGTCCACTTCTCAATGTTGTCTTTTCTCCATCTAATAAAACGGTGTTTGTGGTTGTAAAAAAACATTAGATTTCCACCACGCTCAGAAGTTATAAGTCTTATTTCTTGATTATTTTCCATTTTATTTAAGTAAAATATTAATATTCTAACGTAAAATATTTGGTATAACATAACGCATAGCACAGGAAACCACGTACTGATGAGTAAAATAAGAATATATATATATATTGATTATTTGTTGCAAACAATTCGTTATCGTTGTATTTATATAGATTATCATTATTGATGGATAAATTTATTATCTTATTAAGATAGTGAATGTCATAAAGACAGCGAGTGAGCAGTGTTAAGAGTCGTTAAAATTATATTTATATAAGCCAACGTTGCGCGGAAAAATAAGAATTGAGCGTTCTCAATCGTATTCCTGTCGTGTATCTTTAGTATAATATGTTACTTTGTAATAGTTTAGTTTAGTTATGCATATTTCTTCAATAATATACCATTGTACACTGTAAAATTTACTAGTTTATAATACCTTCCAATAAAGAATAGGTTTTGGTTTGACAAACAAACATTTTTGAAATATCTTTTCAAAATCAATAAACCCACTAAATTATTCTCATAAAAATAACGATAACAACTAATAATAACAATAATTGCAAAAGTTTATAATACTTTTTTTTTATTGTATAAATAATTTTTACAATAATTTTTTCTCATTTTATTTATGTACAATTAAGTATATATTTATAACGATACTAATAACACAGTTAATAAATATAATATCATAAATGAGTATGCAGTTATTATTAATTATTTTGAATAGTGAATAATTTTTTATGTTAATAATCTAATTTATTAAAAATAATCATGGATCATAATATTTTGGAAAAAATGATTCTTACGAAAAGCTGTGACTGTGGCCACTGTAGGTAAGTGTAAGTTCCTACGCGAGAATCAGCAGATAAAGAAAATACATATGTTAGTTCCTATACTGTGTATATTATATTATTTATAATTTATAAGTTATCTAATATCATTTACATCATATAATACTGCCATACATTTTAATATAATAATAATAATTCATTTATTATGTGGTTTTATTATTTCTTCACTTACTCCACACTATTATATCCTTCTAAATGATAATATTTTCGTATCATCTGTTTGATAACTTATAGGGTTTAATATATATAATTAGGGTTCGGAAGTTATAAAAGCCAAAAAAGGCAAAATATGCACGAAAATGTGAGAAATATGCAAAAAAAATATTTATTTATTAAAAATGTATTACTTATTTATTAATACATACGAAAAAAAATTCTAAAAACCTATATTTAAAAAAATTGTATTATTAAAAACTAAAATATCGCGCGTAACCGGTCGACATTTGAGATTTTACTGACCTGAAAAAATAGTTAAACAAGTCTATTTTCATTATTTGTGAAATACGAAATAAATATATGTTGTATAATACCTGTTACATCAACTGTTAACAACTGTTGCATTGAACCACCAATGTTTTCTTAAAATTGTTCATGTGAAATTCCCGATGTTTTTTAGAAAATATTAAATATCCATACAAATATGCGAAAATCAATGAAAATCGACGAAATATGCACTTTTTTCTCTAAAATTAACGAAACGTACATTTTTAATTTTCAATTTTTAAACTCAACATTGTATAGCTTGGATTTCTAGCTTGGTCTGGCTATACATCGAGAACATACAGAACAATATGTAACTCCTATAACTTCCGAACCCTAGTTATAATAATATTATAAAAAATATAGTATATATATATTTTTTTTTACTATTAATGTATAATGATGTTTTTATTTTTTTAATACAGTATCAGCAGTTCGATAACTTATAATATTATATTTTTTTTTTGACAAAAGTACCTGTCTTTCGCCGTGTAAGAACTAACGTATGTACGTTGTACGTATTACATACGTAACTTTTTTTTCCGTGTACTGTGTAGGAACTTACGATTCCTCGAAACTGGAACAATTGGTCACCGCCAAAACACGTAGTATGCGTACAACATTAGCCCCCGTCATAATTGTATACTCAGACAATTAGTCACAGACTTAAAGTTAAATACAAATTATTTTTTTAGCATAAAACGTTCTTTAAAATGTATTTTAAATAATATAAAACTTTTAGAATAAAAGATATCGTTGAATAAAAAAATAAAAATAAAAATAAATATTTCCATGTATGAATGTTTTCACAACCCGTGAAAATAATAATTACAATTTACGAAAGTCTCGAATCTTAGGCTACACAAATAATTCAAAAGTTCATCTATTGAAAAATTAATATAAAACTATTACAAATAGGTTGATACAATATTTTTTCTTTATCATGGTTTAAAAAAATTATTTTAAAAAAAATCTTCATTGTTCTTTGTCAAAGATATTATCGTTGTAGAATTAATTATTTGTATTAATTCAATAAAAATATAAATATTTGGATGTTTAATCCTGATAATATTTTGAAATTGTTTGTTAAATGCTTCATATATGTACGTAAGTATAGGTACATAAATTGTTATATTTGTTAATTATTAAAAAATTGTTGAAATATTTTACAAAATCACTAATTTCAGAATTATATGTACTTGTATATCTTTAAAATATCACCTCCACTATGGGAGGTAGTTTAAGGTATTTATCTTAATTTATAATAAATTATATAGATGTCAAATCATATCGATAAGAAATTATGATAGAAATGCGATTGAGAATGATGATTATCGTCGATACCTAATTGACTATTATGCTTAATTTTTATAATTCTAATATTCTCAATCATATTGTAATCAAAATTATCGTTTGGGACGCAAGTAACCCGTCAATAAATATGATAGGTAAGTTACGTCCGAGCATTTGGGACGTAGTTTACCTGTTGTAACATTGACAATTCTTATCAACAATCTTACGGAACGCAAGTAACATGCAGCCTAAAATTGTTCGCATAGAGAGCATTTTTATACGAAGACCAATTGTCCGTACAACGCTATGACTACGTCCATAATATATGATCTAAGTATTCTAAGTATACGACTCCCTCCGACTCCCCCGACTCGATAAAATATATGTACAATGTACATATCTAATATCTATGATATTTCATATGCAAACATACAATATAATTCCCCACTTATTTAAATTTAAATAAAAATTATTTTTTTCTGTCAAATATTTAATTTCGTCTTAAAACAGAATAAATTTCAAAATATTTCTAAAATATAATAAATTATAGCCGATGTATATTTTTGATAATTATCTATTTAAAATAATAAAACAACAATAAGTATAGTGTAACAAGTGTTTTAATTTTTAGTACAACAAGTAATTATCATTTATCACAATATTATACAAAATCCATTGTAATTAATAACTATATACTACTTACTAGTATTGTCTGTATTAAATAGGTTATAGGTACCTATTACTATTTAACAAAATACGTGATATATCTATTTGATACGATAAAATATTAAAATATTCTATTATAATAATAAGTGACACATAATTATGATTAAAACAAATGAAGTTAAAATGTATAGGTAACTTAAACATTTTCTAAAAAAAATTTTTGTCTAGATTTTTTTAAATATTGTCTTAAAAAAAATTATACATTCGATAAAAAAAATATCATATTCAATTTAATATAGAGTATAATCATCCATTTACCATACTAAATCTGAACACAGTTTTTTAAATTACAACAAAATATTAAATAATTACCTAATAGTAATAAAATGTGTATTAATTTTTATTTAAATAACATCCAATTTTATCAAAATTTAAACTCCAATTAGTTTAATTACTTATAAAAATAGTTATTCCAATATATTTATTGTATTTTATGTATTATGTATTAATAATAGCAATAAAACAACTTATGAGGAAACTACTATCATACTTTCAAATATTTTGATTGAGCATACAATTTTGTATCAGTTAATAAAAAAAAATTTAAATGGCCATAAATAGCTTAAAATTAATTTATTAGTTTAAATATTTTGTAATTGCATTGAGTATAGAAAATGATAATATTTAAGTACCAGAGAAATATTTCAAGTTCCTACAGTTAATACTTTTCGAACAACAAAAAACAAATTTTATTATTTTATGCATGACTATATATTTTATAAAAATTTGAACTCCAAAATTTGATAAAAGCAAATCTTGTGGTTTTACTTTTTATTTATGTCTCCAATAATAACAAAAATCACAATCTTGATCAAATAAAATTATTACAAAAGTATTATTTATTTTGAAATACAATTTTGAACTATACTTTAATTTTTTTTTATTTTATTTCTGTATAATAGTAGGTAAATACTAAATAGTACCTATTAAAAATAACATTTTAAATTAATCTTTTATGTAAGAATGGTTAAACGTTGGAGTTGAACTGACATTTAAAGTGTATTTCCAGTATTTGCCATTTATTGACGACAGTCAATAGATTAAAAAAAAATATATTAAAAAAACATGCACATATTGATAACACTCCATTCTAACGATACGATGCAATACGATATCATCCAAAAGACTGGCAACAATTTCATTACCTATATATTATGACTATGTCGGATGTTCAGAAATAGGGAATTTTCTAATGTACCAAATATAAATATATGTACAATCATTTTATACACTACACGCTAAAATACAAAGTACAACTGTAGAACTGTACAAGAATAAGTATTTCGATAGAATGTTCACTATAAACTTTTTTTCCGATTATACATTTATACCCATCAAATGTAACCTACCTTGAATGACAGCTAATTGTATTTGTTTTGTATAGGACAAAAATGAATATTTCATGTCTTTATAGTTTATATATTTTTTGATATTTAACTTGAGTTATTATTTCTTATTAATTTTTTTTTAATATTTTTATAGTCAATTAATTAAATATTTGTTTTAACTAACGATTAGGTACTTAAAAATAAATTAGTAATTACATATTACCATTTCTGATTTCAATTAATAACAATATATTATTATGTTAATTAATAATTAGTGTGAATGTAGATGCCGTACAGTAAAATTCGTAATAATATAATAGGTACATACAATTTTAAGTCACCATGAATAATTTTTTTCATATACAAATAATACACAATGATAAATTTTATTGTTTATAAAATAGAAAACGTGAGATACTTTGTATTACATTTTTAACACAAACATTACATAAGCATAATATTTTTTTATAATCATTTAAAATTCAAATTTAAACAAAATTATATTTTAATGAAGAATTTTAAAATATTACTTTTTAGCTATTGGCTATTTATAACACGAATCTATGCACACTGTTTTACAGTATAACTTGTTATATGGTTTATTAACTTAAATTAAATAACAATAATATATATATACTTACTTTTATTTTTTGTTTTTCTTTAGTATTTTAATAAGTGCTGGAATTTTATCTCCAAAGTACTAACTATTTCCTACCTCTTGAAGACACCCTTAATATTGAAAATTGTAGTATATTATCTACTTCAGAAAGTGACATGACACACACACATACAATGTGTGTTTATATAATATATAAACATGCATCATTGTAAAATAAATAGGTATATACATCGCACCACTCTGGATTTAAAAGTTTAAAACTCCAAACCTATTTTACTAAAAAGTCATGTAATTAGCAGTTATTTATTTCAATTTTTTTTATCCATATTTTGATTATACATTTTTACTATAAGTCATGGCGACATAGCATAACAACTTTTGGAGCTTTAAATTTTATCTTATTAACTTAATAACAATATTAACACTCAACTAAACTAGATTAAAGTAATTAAATAATAATTTAATTGTAATAACAGGTTATTAATTTAATTAATTTAGAAAATAATAGCCTATTATTAATAGTTATTAAAGTGTTGTACTGCTGTACTGTTTACAACAAATCTATAGCTAACTAGTAAATTGAAAGTTAATTGATTAATTGATTCTTTAATTTCTTTGTAGACAACGATTATAAAATAAAATAAGTAAATAAATATTTTTTTAATTAATAATTAGTAGTAGGTAGCCACAAACTTATAATATTGTTTATACCACTACAGCGCGTAATAAAAATGAATAGTATGATAAATTTCTAACAACTTCAAAGTTCATTGTGTGAACCAGGTAATAATTTTAAAAAAAAAATCAACTTTCTTCTAACTTAATATTTTTTTTCCATCTTAACTTAAACTCTTATAGCTAAGTATAATTTATTTATTTTAATAAAAACAAATAATTTTTCCCACTTTTGATAATTTGTTTATCAATTCCTATTTATTTACACGTTATGATGTTATTTTTTTTTTTATATTTTTTGTTATCTGAGTATTTAAGTATCTGAATGAGTGGTCTGACACACTAACGACAAGTTAGATCGATATACCGGCGCTCGTAAACCCAGCGGAGCATTCCGTTACACAGTTTAGTAGGGCACTTTTAACAACAAATATCTACCGATTATATCACTAGGTTACTCACAAAGGTCTATTATCACAATTTATTGAAAACTAACCATGCAAAATTCACCCGTAAAGAAGAAAAAAAATAAAAAAGGTCACAAGAAGAAAAATGTCAAAGAAGAAAAAGATGCGTTGCAGGAAGTGGATCGGACTATGTACAATATACAAATAGCAGATCTTACCGAAAAGCTCGCCAGGTATTATTTAAAATTCGGTTTGACCAATCGTAAAAATATTATTATTTTTTTTTTATTTTTACTTAAGTCCTTAAATTTGACATAACTGAAATTATATAATACTTATCCCTAAGCATTCATTCGTATAATATTCGTACTATATGTATAATAAACAAGTACAGCCATAAGGTGGGAAAGGGCTGGAGTGACTAATCTTCCAATCCAAAATAAATTATGCTTTGAACTATTTTTTGCATCACAATACATCGCATATCAGCCTTTGTAGTATGTTATACAGTAAATAATTATAATATCATAACTATATAAGTAACTAAATTTGATGGAAAGGACAGGATATCAATAACATTTTTTTTATGATGATACTTTTAATTTGACTGTTCTAGGTAAATATATTTTGATTTATTTATTACTTATTTAATATATATTATAATTGTTGTATAATTTGAATTTTAATATATTTACAATTATTGAAATGTTGGTATGAAAAAGATGCTATAGACATATTTCTGTGATGAAACTGTATTGATCAAAAGCCATATTCTAATTTATTGTCGATATTAAATACTACATACATATTAACTGTAAGTAATTCAATAAAATAATATAATCGATCCATTTCTGCAATAGTGCAATACGTATGAACTTTAATTTGGATACATATACGTTATATCAATCCACTTGTGAATCATGCAATTTGAATTACAATTTATATTTTTCATCAGTTACTTGTAAATTATTGATACGGATATATCTTATACTTTTATAACGATATAATTGTTTGATTACCTATATATTACTAGATAGATACCTACTCCGAAAAAAATATTTCACATTGGTACCAGTAGTATTTCCCCTTGTTTTTTATTAATTTGTAATTAAAAATGTATACAATATATTCATAATTTAAGCTTTAAAATTTAGTACAATGTTCTGAGTTTTTAATAAAAAAATTATAAAAAATTAAATGTAATCCTATACTAAATATTTTAATGATCATTTGAAGTTTAAATTTCGACTAACTATTGGATATTATCACGTAAAATAACAAAATTCTATCAAGTAGTATTGTTTTAGTACAATTAAAAGAATATTTATCGTAGAAAATTAAAACAATTTAATGTTACTTAAATTATAATTTTCTATACTCGACACAGTTATCAAAATATATAGACTAATATTAAGCTATTAATGGGCATTTGAAATTTTCGAATTTTTTAGTGCTGATACCTAAACATTTTAAGGTTCAGTCAAAAAGCTTGATAAATTAATACAAGATCACAAATAAGTTATTTTTTTAGCAACTTAAGAATATTAAAAATACATAAACACAATATATTTTTATAAAAGTTTAAAAGCAAAATCATGAAGATTGCAAATCGTTTTATAGTTAGAAATTTAGAAAATATGTGTATGTAATAAGTATTATGTATTCAGGCTATTTGTCTTGTTCTATTAAATAATTTAAATAGTATAATAATGTGATTCTTTTATCGAATAAACCTCATTATTTCAAAATCTATTAACGTTTTAGAAAATATTTTTTTTGTAATTTCCAGTCGAAATAAAACATATTTTTAAAAAAAAATTATATTTTTGGTATTAATGGCAACATATATTTTTAATTTTATATCCCAAAGTAGAATATTTTTCAAAGAATTTCAAAACATAAAAATCTAAATTCTGGCAGCTATCTTATGAGTAATAAATAAAATAAGTTTTTAGTAAGTGAAGTAAGTAGACAAACATTTTGCGGGATTTCTTCTCCACTCTAGTCGCCAAAACTTTAAATTTTATATTAAGTATAACTCATAATCTACTCGTCAGGATTTCTATTTTTATACAAAGAAATATTATGAAAAATATTCTGCTTCTGTATATGAAATTAAAATATATATTATCATTCAAAAATTTAAAAATTTAAAAAAATTAAACAATAAAACATATATTTTTTTTAAATAACTGTTGTTTTATTTTGACTGAAAATTACATAGAAAAAAATATTTTCTAAAATGTAATAAATTTTTAAATAATGAGTATTGTTAAATAAAAGAATCACCCTATATAATATTAATTTATTATTTTTTTAATATACAATGAGATATAACAAGCTGTTGGGTAAATAATAAATATTTGTATTATAGGCTTTTTAATTTTAAAAAGTAATTATTTTATACGTATAAACTAATACATAAAAAGTGAATAACGTTTTGTCAAATTGTTTTCACAATATAATTTTATTTAGAATATTTTGACAAATATAAGCAAAACAAAAAACTTACCATTTTCAAATATTATTACTTATTACCTACTCGCTAAAGAATGTAAGCAAGTACCTACTCATATAATTTATTGCAAGTACTTGCAATTTTTTCGATATCTTAAAAATTTTAAATATTTGTCCCTATATAAGTATTATACCACATTTTAAGTTTTTAAAGACATAATAAATCCAGACTATAGCTAGTCTCTAATTATTACATTTTATTCATACGTTGTAATTTTGTTTGCTATTTGTAATAAATTAAGTTGTGTTTTATAGAGTAACCAATAGGTGTGCTGAGTTGGAGAAAAATAACGATTTGGAAAGAGAAAAAGCTAATTCATTGAAAGAGGGTCAATGTGATATCATTGCATATTTGTCGAGACAAGTTGAAATGAAAAACAACGAGATTATTGATTTGGAAAATACTGTTTCAACATTAAAAACAGTATGTATATAATTTATGTACCTATATCGGTACAACACGCACACAACAAAATAAAATTGCTAACAACATTTTGGTAAAAAAAATATTTGCATCATACCTAACTACATTTCGAATGAAATAATAATTATTAACTTCTTAAGTTATAATTTTAACTAATTGTCCATTTAAATGTAATTGGTAAAAAACAGTATAAATTTTATATTACTAGAAATTTTAATTTAAGTTGAATTGATTTCAATTTGATTTTTTTTTTTTATTATCAATATAATATTAACAAGAGAAATAAATAAGTAATTTTTAACTATATATTTATTATTTTTTTAGCAAACTAACTCAGCTTATGAATGAAATGTTATCAAATTCAATATATTCCTACCAATTTACTCTACATAATATACTGTGTCACCAATATTAAAATTTAAACATTTCGAAAAATCCGACAAGGTTGCAATACTTAATGACTTGATGTTTTTAATAATATAATAACTAACAAAGCGATAGTTGCTAAACTAAATTGTTCATGTTACACGCTTGTAAGAATAAAAAGTCTTTTAGAAACGTTCTCTTAAAATACAAAATGTATTAATATAGCTATTAAAAATTTATTGATTAAATTTTTCTTTGAATTTATTACTTAAAATAGAAATTATTATTGTTTTTATAGACTATCGAACACCAAAAAATAAACTATGAAGACATTATAATGAAGAAGAATGGACAATTTGAAACAGTTTTTGGACAATTGAAAGCAGAAATTGGATTGTTAAGTGTGTACATTTTTTAAATAGGTCAAAGAATAATAATTTATAATTAAATTTTTTTGTTAAAATAATTTTGAAATGGTTAGGTGCCTTCCTTTTTATCACAAAAGATTAAAAACCGTTGTGAATTAATGTAATGCATAGGTTCAGGTACTATAATCGGTAGATAATGAAATTATTGTAATATGTTTACCATACTAAAAATATCTCATATAGGCAATGATTTATCGTTAAATGCAGATTTGAATGTCCGCTATTAGTGAATTCTAACAGTCACCGACTGTCGCCATACACCAAAATCATTGGTAAATGTTGACATTTAAATTAAATTTGTACTGTTAGTAAGCATTCACAGTGAATATGGATATTCAGTAAATATCGACGAAAGACAGGCGACTCGGGTCTATTCATAGGGCAACAATATGAAAAAGGCAGTATTTTCTTGGTACAAGCAGAGCCATATTTTAAAAAAAGTTGATTAATTAATTATATAATTTTTATTTTTAAAAATAATAGCTGATATCCGTAAATTAACTAATTTAACCTTGAATGGTATACATAAAAATACAATACATTTAAATTAAACTTATAATAAAGGCATAATAATATATTATAATAAAGGTACAACGTGCAAACATTAACTACGTAGTTATATTTTTAAACCTAAATTATCCTAATTTTAAACGTAGAATATACGTGCTAATATTTACTAGTATAGGAACGTAAACAATTTATCCTTATTTACTAAAATTTAATATAAATTCTTGCAGATTTACTAAGGGATCAACTAATTGTGTAAAATAAACTAATTATAATTTAAATGAATAATACACATTATAATAATTAATATTATCTAATAATAAAAATTAATTAAATTAAATATGTTTTGTTTTAAATATTATTGATAAAGTGTATTTTAACAGTAGGTAACCAAAAACGTGTTGTACATCGTACATGTCATCATTCATCATTGACTAAAATTATCATGTAAATATTAAATATTAATATTTAGTAAATGTCCATATTTTTTTAATTTATCAACATTCACCATTTACGGACATACACCATAGCATAATCATCAATTTTAATTTTATGAATGTAAAGTAAATATATTGCATTGATTCGATGATTAAAAATAATTAATAATTAATGATTCATGTTCATATAATATTTATTTTTTTGTGAATACTTGTTTGATAATAAATAGTTTTAAAAGTTGAATGTATTAATTACTATAGTTCAAAAAAATGTATATGTTTATGATACTCTGAAAAATTAATTATTTCAATATTTCGTAAAAATTTTGTAAAAACAAAACGTAAAAATTGGTTTTTCGGCTATTTTTAATGAGAAGAGAAACTAACATTTAATTTGATTGAAAAAAAAATAGGAACTTGTCTTTATCTATAAAATTGTTAATGTCAACAAATTAAATGTATAAGATAATAATTATTTTCAAATTATGAAAATATGCAGACAGCAAAGTAAATTCATTGAATGAGTTTAAAAAACAAAGATCTCAATTAACTGATAAGTTTTTGAAACAAGAAGAAGAACTATCAAAGCTAAAAGAAGAAAACGATAATTTACTTTATGAAACTGAGAAAAAACTTATTATAGCCAAAGAACAGTAAGTAAAAACTGTATAAGCCTTTTTAAAATATCAATTGTTGTATTTAAAATGTACACATTTAAACAAGCACAGTGTAATATTACAAAAATAACTATTATTTACAGTATGAAACGTCAAAATGAAGCTAAGCTTTTGCAACTATCCACAACAATTCAGAATAACCTACAAAAGTTAATGTCTTCAACTTTTCAAAGAACTTTACAAGAAAATATTATTATTAAAACTGAAGTAAGTTATTTGCATACTCACAAAAGCCATATGTTTACGATTAATTCGTTAAAGACGCGTATACAGAAAGAATATGGAAATTTAATATTTACCCCTCGGTGAAATGTTTTTTAAATATATCTTTTTCTACGTAAAATTAAAAATTGTTAAATAGTTAGCATTTATTTTTATTTTAAGCCCTTCTTTCCGAATTTGTTTTTTTGTAGATATACATGGTTGATTTATTAATTATTAAAAAATTATATTATTTTAGTTAAATAAATGTTCAGATAGTTGGTTCAAAATGGATAAAAAATATACGTTGCTGAAATCAGATAACTTAGATTTGAAAATCGAGAACAAAATGTACATAAAAGAAAATAGCCGTCTAAATAAAATAATCATAGCCCAAAAACAGGTGATTATTTTTACAATATTAATTATTATATTATTTTATACCATAAAGATTATTTCTTCTGTATACTATGTTGTCTGTATTCGTAAATTAAAAAAAAATTATTAAAGGCATTGATTTTAATTTATATTTTTACGCATTTATAGATAATGGACGTAATAAAAACTAAAAAATTAGGTCTTAGTTTACAAATACAAGATTTATCTACGAAAAACGAAAGAAACGAGCGTATTGCGTACAGGGCCCGCACAATAAATACGATGATGACACAGCTCAAACAGAAATTAAAAAGAAAAAACCGAAAGTTACGGATCTTAACAAACAATTTAGTAGCAATGAAAGCCGAAATAGAAACATTGTGTTTGCACATATACAAAATGGATTCGATGCTAGTGACAACGACAAAGTCGATGGAAAAAGTTTTGAAAGTAATATTTTACAGTTATCAAACTCCGTCGGGTGATAGTGCACTATTGCAGAGGGGGGCGCAAGGCGTAATTGTATGGGATACTTGAGTACTGACTACTAAGTAGACATTAATATTATAAACAAATATATTGCGGTAAAAATACGAATACCGATAAAATCATTGTCCTATTGGATTTGGATACACAAAATAATTTGGTCAAACACTCAAACCCCGAATGATATTTGTAGTTCAGACTTTTACAAACGAGATTTGGTAAATCTTATTAGGATAAAAAACCAACGTTGGTAAAAGTTCGAAATTTTTTACTAATTACGTGATATCAATAATAATAATTATTTAAGTATATTAGGTACTATCATTGATTATAAATACTATAATAGTATAATAGTATTTTATAGTATTTATAATCAATGGTACTATATTACCTATTATTATATTAGATATTTTAATTTTTTATATTTATAATACTATAAATTTATAACAAATTAATTGTATTATTAAATATTACAATTATTATAATCATTTATTGGTGCAGGTATTTATTATGGCATCTTCAGTTGCACAATATATTTTTAAATAAATTTTGACTTCATTCAATAATACATCATATTTTTCACTAGATATGTATAAAAAGTTTTTATCATTTTTTGTTTCGAAAACACTATTTAAAAGTTAATAAAACCGTACTTTAAGTAACAATAGTGACATATTGAAAAAAATATACTATTCGCGACAATTGTAAAACGAATACAGCTCGTAAAATTATTTTCAATACCTATGTTTGGATATCAATCAATTATCTATATTATTAACCTGTTACGTATCGTAAACTAAATTGTATGTACCTACCTTGTACTTACCTACAACATATTGTTTAGTAGGAACGACTTTTATCACATAGGTAGGTGAATTTTTGGCTAATTTATTGATTATATAAGAAGTAGCCAAGATCTTCCATTATCATGATTTATATTAAAGTCGAAATTAAAATTCCCTAAGTCGATGTCAGTATAATAATTCGTAATAATAATATACGAGTAAAATACAATATATAATATTTAATAATATAAATGTGTACCTATCTAATATTCTAGTAGCTAATAGGTAATATCTAATATACTTAAATAATAATAGTTATTATTTATATTATTAATCACGTAATTGGTAAAATATTCCGAACTTTTGGTTGTTTATCCTGAGATTTACCAAACCTCGTTTATAAAACTCCGTACTACAAAAATCATTCAGGGTTTGACCAAACTATTTTGTGTATCCTAGATTCCTAGATGGCTAAGTTTTATCGAAATCAATCAGTAAACATTCAAATTTTGAATATTTACCAATCGTAGTCAAAAAACGACACCTATAAAAAAATCAATAGAATGCCAATATTTAATTTATGTTACTTTTTATACATTCCTTAGTTGAACGAAGTTGATCAATCGCTGACCAAGTACAAGGGTAATATTTATTACACATTTGTAGCAAATTTGTACAAGCTTTTTGTTGCTACCAAGTTGAGAAAAGTAGAAATCAGGGGATTTGATTCGTAAGTAATATTTTTTTAAAACTCATGTCGTTTTAAACACAATTATCGTAATCTCGAGGAATTTGATTATATTTAAGTTTTTTTTTTCAAAATAGGTCTATCTCATACTAAATGTACTGACTATCCTAGTCATCAGATAAAATATTTAAAAACATAGGTACTTGAATTCGTCATGAAGTTTATTTGAAAACAACTATTTCACTTTTTGAATCTGAACTCATGAATCCTTCAAAATTAGATTTTTAAATTTTGAATAATCAGTTTTAAAAATGTTTAATTAAAACGTTAATAACATTAAAAAAATTAGTAAAAAATAATTTAAGAATACTAGAAAATCATTTTAAAGTAAATTTCATGACGAAATAAAATATTTTTTTAGACATTTTATCAGATAATTGGCAATTTTGATTGAAAAGTTGATACTTTTGACAAAAAAAAAAAACAAATGAATTATAGTTGTGTAGTGCCGTTGATAACAAGTGCTTGCATGTACGGAAGCACTCCACTATTTATTTTTTACATATTGTCACTCTCACTAATGATCAATTACTAAACATACATTTGCATAATCCACACTTATACCTTTAAAAAATTACCTATATTGAACTCCTTAAAACCGGTAGGTATCAAATCTCCGTAAGAGAACGCTACTTTTACATGAGTTATCTCCGTGTTACAACATGACAAATTTACATTTGGTAGAACTAAAATTTTTTGATATTTTAATCTTTAGGCTAGAAATTAGCATTTTTTTAAATATTATTTACAATATTCAAATCTTGCTTAAAAATTAAAATATCGAAAAAACCGAACGCTTAAAATAATGTTCTTAACTCTAACTTTTATAATAGGTCAATTTACTCTAATATTAAAGCTAATGACGTATAATTGGTTCTACTGAATGTAAATTTAGCAATTTGCTATGTTGTATGTTTATAAGACGAAAACAACCCAATATGTGAAAATAGTTTATTTTGAAAAATAAATAATAAAGCTACCGTATAAAATATTTAAATAAAAATTTTAAATTTATAAAATTCACTTAATACTCTAAAATCCAAAAATAATATTAATCTAGAAAAGATCTGATTACTTTTCCAGTACAAATATAGGTAGAGAAAACCAAAGCATAATGGAGAAACTAGTTTAAAGTTAATTCTTTGAATGTGTAATGCATAATCCAAAATTTTCAAATATTTATTTAAAAAAATGTATCATTTTGGTTATTCAAAAAAAAAAAATTAACTTTTCCATCTTATCTACTCTTATGGCTGTAAATACCAGGTATTCTTTAATTATAAAGAAGTATGACAAAATAAAAAAAATATGAATACTATTTATAATACTTACTAACTATAATCATTAATCATTATATTTTACTACCTATCATTAACATGTTATTGTTTTTATATTACAGTATAAAAGGTGTCAAAGTAACACTTTTAAACATAAAAAAAAAACAAAGATCTACACGTTCAGTTTTCAAATTCCAGAGGAATCAACTAAAAATAAAACATTTAAAACCATAAAAATAAATAACCTGAAACACATAAATAAAGTAAGTAATTGTGCTAATCAGAATGATCAGTATACAAGTTAATGGTGAGTGGCGATAAAATAGATTTATAATTCTTATAATAGACCTTGCCATATAAAAGTGCTATGAACTATTTAACTAGGAAAATCTTATAACTCATTTGATCATATTTATTTATTTTATATACATTTAATTTGATAAAAAAATAAATAAAATCATAATATAAATTAATATAATGAATATATATTGTTAATCTAAGTTATTATGGTACTATACTCAATTATCTAGTGTCTACTATACAACTATAAATGAACTACCTATTTGAGAAACAACATATTCCAATAAAAGGTAATTTAAAGAAAACAATGAAAAACTATTTTTACACTATCAATTATATATAGTGGTTAAAACAAGACGTCTAATGGAAAGAATTCAATGAGATAAACAATTTCAAAAAATAAAAAACCTCGTTTTGGCCTAGGAGAAGTGCATATAAAGTTTCTAATATTGTTTTCCATTTTTTTTATACAATACACAATTTTCTGTGGTGTAAATGCGCGGCTGAATTACTATAGGTACACAAGATTTATGTTTTAAATCTTTTCTCAAATCTACAAAGTCAGCCCTTATCACGCCTATAAAATGATATTATTAAAGTATTATTTTAATTATTCTTTAATAATAGGACAAAAAAGAGTAATAGCTAACTACTTTAATAAGCTAATTTTATTGATTATTTGGTGTCCCACTATTTTAAAATTAAATATATATTTATTTAAATGTTCACACATAATGAATCTAACTATGTATAACACATTCAATGCATTATATTGATTTTCAATATTTTGTGTTTTATTTTGTTTCTCAAATAGGAAAGTACAAATATAATATAATAATTTACTCTCGCCTAAAATCAAAGTTTTAACAAACTATAAAATTGTAATTTGTAATTTAGCTTATAATCAATATATTTGTACAAGAAGTTTCTAGTCATGTTTAGTATTTTACTAAGGTGTATTTACAATCATTAACTTATTGAATGACAATATCTGCAAGAATCACAGTCATTGAAAACATAGAGTAAATATGTAATTAGTGATAATGTTACACAAAGATTAGGTATCTCTAGGTATTATATTGTAATTTGTAACATTAAATTTAATTTAAAAATATAGAATTTGTACATTTTTTATTTTTTTTTTATTGTTAGGATAATTAAAGATAATACTTTTCCATATCCAAATTTTAATCCCCAAAAAATATTATGAAACGGGTAACACAGATCTAAATAATAAATTAACTATTTGTACAATATTCTACTGTACTGTGGATTAAAATATAATCTGCGAAAACCAAACTAATAATAAAAATAAACTGTGTTCTGCAGAACTTTTCTTGCTTCAAATTCCAATATAGCAATATCTGTATTACAATTTACTTGTGAATAACATTATACTGGCATGTAAAATGTGTAATATTAATATATTATACTAGTATTAATCAATCAATAAAATTCAATTTAAATGTTAAATGTTTAATTGACTTATTTTAAATAAATTATAAAATATAATTTTTATTTAATATATTTTTGATCAAAATATTTGACATTTCAGTACATATAAGATATACACAGTTTATTATAAATTAATTAAGAGATTAAATTAACTTAAAATAAAATGTATGAATAAAATCTAATTTTAATAATTATAATTATATGTACAATGAATAGTAATGACTGAATTACTCTATAAGAATAAAAGGACACAAAATATAGTTCTCATTTAAAATAAAATGTTTTGGACTTAAACATTGGTAACTTGATTAAATTCAAAATGTTATATATCAATTAATAAAAATAAAATGAGTAACTATTACTTGTTTTTTTTCTTTTTTGTTTTTTTACATTTTTTTGAAGAGATTATTTGAGTAACAATTTGATCACTCTCATCGATTACCTCAGGTTCTGAATGTTCTGAAAAATTATAAATAATTCATTACAGCATAATATATTAACTTAATTAAAAAATACCATTAATTTTTATTGAATAAAATGTATTTAAAATTTAAATGCATACATAATAATATAAAACAATAAAAAAATTTTTAATTTACATTTGAATTAGTGAAATCAATTTTGGATTGACTACATACACCATGATTTTCTTTCTTTGAAAGTCTTATTTTGAAGAGTGAAGAGTGCTTTTAATCCAAACATAATGTTCAAATACAGATGTATAAATAAATCAATTTTAAATATTGCAGTTAAATGTCACCAAAAACTATTTTGAAGAATATATCATACTCAATAAATTTCATAAAGATAATATACACATAACTTTTAACACAATTACCTGATTTATTAATTTGAAGATTTTCATTCATGGCTTCTGCCAAATCTTCCAATATTTTAATTTCACCTTGATCAGATGATACATCAGATGAATCGCCTTGATTGAGGTCTAAAAACTTTGGTGAGTAATCAAAACTACCTGCAATCGATAAATCATAATATAAACAAACAAAAAAAAGAATTCAGAACATATCATTACATCATTGAAAATTTAATAAATCTAATTAAATAAGTTTATTAGAATCTAATTTATACATCTTTGATAGGTAACGAGAAAAACTTTGTGAAAACAGTGTAATATCATATAGTGGTTTCTAACAAACAATAAGTTAGGTAACAAGTAAATTAATTCAATAAAAATATCATTAAATATCTCATATGCTATAAGCATGATTTTGAAATAAAAATAACAAAACCCATCAAAACACACGAAACTAATAGCATTAGGGAGGGGTCATGGTATACTGAACTACTTCCAAATGTCAATTTTTTTTTAATTTGTGTATGCTTTTTGAAATGCGGATAACATAAAACTTACATGTTGTAAAATAATGATCCTATTATTGATGATTAAATTAAGTTCAATTGTAAAACAATATGAAACATTGTTTTGTAAAATCTATTATACTATATTAATATAATATATAATTAATAAATTGTTTTATTAAATTAGTAAATTAATAAATATAAAACAGACTTTTTAGTTTTTTGATATGATAGACTTTTTACTTTAGAGATTACATTAATAAAAGCCATGATAATAAAATAATTATTGAGGGTGTTACAGAATATTGAGTACAAACAGAGTTGGGCAGTATCTTTGATACACATATTTAGTTCCCAGTATTCCAATACTGATTTTTGAATATCTTGTCTATCCCTGAGTACTGAAAGAAATATTATAAATGCTCAATGATGGTTGGCCAAATAGTATAAATGAAGCACCAGAACTAATCCAATATTATTTGAAGGTGAAAAATAATATTACAGGGGAAGAAGGTGCTAAATACTATCAAAAATGAATAGTTATTTCTAAAAATGTCAAGCAAGTAATAAAATATTAATAAGAGTGTCATCATTTATTTATTTAATTATCAAGCGCAGACTGCATTTTTACAAATACAATAAAGGTAAATATGTGAACATAACTGATTGTAAATGGTACAACATTCAATAAAAACAAATTTACGAGCCAAATAGTTGTTTTATAGTCCTGGCTGATTTAACGAGATCCAACAATTTATACTAAGGTAAAGTTTGTGATCTATTAAAAATTAAAAATGTCTTATTAAGAAATTACTAGTTTTAATTAATATTTTATGAATGCATGTTTTTGTATCTACATCTAAATACAACTTTGAAAGTATATTTTACAAGATTAGTATCTAGACAGAGACAATTTATTATATACATTCTTGATAGTGAAGAAAATATAAAATATAAAAATTCTACTAATTAAAATCCTATAGTTCATTTTTGCAATTCAATCATTAACATTCAATAAAATAATATGCAGAATAAATTTTGCAAAATATATAGTAGTTTTCATAAACAAAACACTAAATGTAACGGGTATTAAATAACTATCTATTTGTTTAGGTTATGTTGGTTTAAAAATTTTCAAATAATGTGAAGAAAAAGATTTTCACTTTTAATATTAGACAATTTGATAAAATAAATTATATACATATACACAGGATCTTCAGTGTTTGATACTGTAACAAAAATATCTGGAAAATATAATGAGTTCAAGCTTTTATAAAAAAATTAATATTCTTTAGCTTTATTTGTTCATAGCTCCATTAATTATTTAAATCATTCTGAATCAAGTA
Source organism: Rhopalosiphum nymphaeae (assembly GCA_036289425.1). Taxonomy (NCBI): domain Eukaryota; kingdom Metazoa; phylum Arthropoda; class Insecta; order Hemiptera; family Aphididae; genus Rhopalosiphum; species Rhopalosiphum nymphaeae. The sequence goes on along the minus strand of JAZAQC010000007.1, from coordinate 6,030,376 downwards.
TTGTGTGGCATTTATTCAATATGTAATTGCATGTGAGAGATGGGAACATTACAAAAAGTACAATATTTTTTTACATTCCAAAATATAAATCCATATAATCTAATGTTATTGATGATTTAAAAAGAACAGTTAGTAAAAAATTTAAAACTTGCTGAATTGAACAAAAGCTTTTGATGAATAGAGTGAATTTGATGATACAGAATTATAAAATTCAGCTAATGCTCTCTAAACTTTAATTACACATTTTTTTAATTTCAATAATCACTATAAAAAGGAATCAAACCAGGGCATTGTTTAAAAAAGAGATGGCAAACTTTCCAATACCTGAATCATTTCTTTGATATTATGGTCAAATTCGGTTCTTATTGAACCTAAAAATTCCTAAAAATTATCTTTATTTGGATTGTTGCATGTGTCACTAAAAGAGTGTACACTCCGTACTATAGGTTTGCCATTTCTGGTCAATAACATCAATAGTAAGGATAAAATCAATAATTAAATATAATTATGATGTATTAATAATGATATAAATAGAACAGTGTATGAGTAATTTTACGACAATTAATAATAATTAATTATTTTTGACTACATACTATTTGAACCGCATTCAATGAATACAGGAGTACTCTGTCTGTTGATATTGTTTTGTGGAACACTAACAGGATTTGATTTTAATAATAGCGATCCATTTTCAATTTCACTCAATTGAGTATCAGATTCAGATCTCCTGTAAAATGATTTAATATAAAATTTGTTAAACATAAAATATTTAATTATTTACCCTAATGAAGAACTACAAGTCTTAAACACAAATTGTGGTCCCATCCAAAGGCGACGATGTGGGCCTGCATGTGTACTTATTTCCACCTATAAAAGTGTCTTTATAGTATACTAACTAAAAAAAATTAATGACAATTTAATTTGTATATATTACTTGAGATAGCCAACGTTCATCAATGCTTTCTAAAGAATTTTTTTCAGGAATATTTGACAGGTTTGTGACTGGAAATTTTATACAAAGATCTAACAATGGGTTACCCCGATTTAAAGGAGGGTTAACAGTAGATGCATGAAGAGGCGGTTTGTACAAATTCCATTCAGTTTTTGGTTCAATGTTTAATTCTATCATCGTATCATCAAATATTTTTTCTTTGGATATTGCTAATTATAAAAATTAATAAGCTCTAGTTTAATAAGGCTATTACAATTCACAAAACTAAACATTAGTATATTACAAAATTTCTACTTACCATTTGAATGCATAGGATACATATCATATTGTGTAAGAATGCCATTGCTAGTCATTACATATAGAGAGTCTGCAATATTTTTCTTGGGATTATAAGTTACATTAGACATTTCTCTGATCATAGCTGTATCTAACACACGGCCATGAGAAAAACAAGTAGACAGTCTAATACATGCTGTTATTCCAGTTTCGTCAGGTTTCAATTTATTACTTTGTGATCGAATTTGGCATAGTGAATGTACAATAATTGAATGTGGTACAGACGACACACAAGGGTTAGAGTATGGCAACACAATTTGAGAATTCTGTAATGATTCTGTCATCACAGGACTGTTTCGTCCATCAGTTACTAAACCAGCACTGCGATGAAATCTAAAATTTAATTTGAAGGTTAGACAAAATATATTTTTTCCAACAGAAATTACATTTAAATTAAACATTAAGAGAATCGAAATGTGGAATACCCACATGTGTTGTCTCTGTCTTACTGACGTACATCATAAAAATTTTGCGTTCAGCAAAACACATTTTGTGATGTTAGCTTTAATATTTTAGTAAATTTACATATTATAAATTTTAAAGATGAGATTATTATTTAGAAAATAACATATGCTTTTATTGATATTATCATTTTAATGTTGTAATATTTAACATAGCTATAACTCACTTTAAAATGATAATATCAATAAAAACATACATCATTTTCTAGATAATATTCTTATTTTTAAATTTGATGGTAGGTAAATTTTCTCTAATATTAAAGCTAACCTCACAAAATGTGTTCTGCTGAATACAAATTTGTTATGAATCATAACTTATGACGTATGTTAGTAAGACAGAGACAACACATGCAGGTAAATCCTCTTAAAAAATATATTCTTCATATTTTATCTTACCTTGATAATTTATTTACAATATGCGGTGTTGAATGAGTACGTAGACCAATAGGTCCTCCATAAGGTGTAATTGGGAATATATGAGTTGTTCCTCTAAGTGAACTTACAGCCACCCATCTTGAATCACTTGAAAATTGAATATCTTGAATTTTAGCTGTGGTGTCACCTCTATAATTTATATAAAATATATATTATTTGTCAATTAAATATATGATTAAATAAACATATACCTATGTAATGTATACAAATGATGAACAGCTGCAAATGAAGAACCTAATATATTAGGATGTATTTTGAATACGTTAAATCTATGACCATTTTTATCAGCAGTTACTAGCATAAGACCTGACTGGTCAAAATTTAAAGCGACAATAGCTTCACAATGTGCTGAAAAATGAGCAATAATATCAGGGCCTTGTGGTGTATTTTCCTTTAACACTTTATTCTAAAAAATACAAACATTAACTAAATTAATTTAAACAGATTTTTCGATTATTAAAAATAATATTTTATACTTTGATATCAATTATGGTAATTATGCCTGGATTCATTTGATTAGAATCATTTGCAACTGATATATTATGAGTTGAATTTGAATTGTGAACCCCCGTAATACTATTTGCTACAGAACCACTTAAATCTCTCAAACTTTGGCTTAATGATTTTGCTGCATGCAAAACTGTAGCTGTATATGAATGGCCATTCTCGCCCTCATATCCACCTGTTGATCGGTTCCACGATATCAACTTTTGATCTGCATACGCCAACCACCTATTATTGGTTATTTCAAATTTATTTATAAAAATTATACTATATAAACATTAATTAAAATAAAATAACCTTGTTCCCAATGCAATTGGGTTTAATTTAATTCCAGGACTAGGATAACATGTAGTAATTGTAGTTATATCTTCCACTGTGAGAGCATCAAATACGGCAATACGTTCTACAAATACTACTGCAATAGCAAATCTATTTACAGCAATATCGACTACAGTATTTTTAAATTTAATTGTTTTTACCTAAAAGAAAAATCATTAATTTGACTATTCATAAATAAAGTTCAAGTACATTTATTAATTTAGATTTAAATACCACATCTCCACAGGTTAATGATATAAAACTGACAGAACAAAACTGTGGTCCTGCGCCTGAATTATCACAGAGTGCAATTAATGGCCTTTTATGAGCAAATGGGTCTTGTCGAAATTTTAATTCCGGTAAAGGTGAAGGTATAAATTTCAAAATCTTGACAACTCCTTGTGACCAAGATAAAACTTCATATGCCTCACCGTTGGCACCAATATACCACACCTAAAATATTTTTAAACTATTAAAATAAATACATAACTTGTAATTGTCAGTTTTTAAAACTAGGTACTAATAAAAACTATTAACATTCATCTATTTTTTTTTTTTATCTTATTACTAACATAAAACAAATATTTTTAATTTATACAAGTAAATAATAATTATTTGATATTTTTAAATTGTGCATTACAAGCTTATTATTTTTGTACCGTCTAAATGAGCTCTCATCATTAATTTTATATATGATTAAAAAATAGAGTATTTTTTTTATCCATACTATGAATACCTATTTAAATTTATAATAATAATGAAAATTAAAATTCTAAAGAAAATGATTAACTTAAAATATTTCTACACATTATACTAAAATAAATACTACATTGTAAAATGTTTTATAAAATTTACCTCAAGTTCAGTAAATACATTAAAGTTATAAATTATATAAATACTAATTACTACAAAATGATATATGAACATAACATTGAAACTTAAACGTATATATTATATTAGGTTAAAAATAAATTTATTTTCATAGATGAATTTAAAAAATAAGCAAAATAATATTGTATTAATATTTGTGTTAGATTTTAATGTTTTAAAATAATATGTGCAATAATAATGCAAATATTTCTTGGCTTAATAGAATATATTAAATATTAACAGGTATTTTAATTTTTAAGAACATATAATTAATTTACAAATCAAGCTTAACAGCAAACTTTTTTTACACATTTTAATAATAAATTTTATTAAACCCACATTAAATAGTTAGTGAACTAAATTTAACCATAAATTCTGAAATAAATAAATAATAATAATAATAAATAAATAAATATTCTATTATTTCTTTGAACAATATAATCATAACTTACACTAATTTAAAAGAACTTTTAAATAAACAAAAAATATAAAAAATATTTTTGAAAAAAATTCAATATTATAATATTATTTTGTTTTTGTTTTAATTCAAAAAAATATTACAATAACAGACTATTGACAAACACAAGATATTCAAAAGCCAACATTTTTCAGAACTGAACTCAACAATTTAAATGTTTTATTATTATATTAGATTCAAATAGTAATGAGGTTAGCTTCTAGCATTATAGTATGTATTTTAATTAAATATTAATTGTATCAATATGTTACTGTTACATTTAATAAATAAAAAGTGAATTTAATAACTACCAAATAAACAACATTTTTGCTGAAAATTAATATTTTGTATTATGATTATTATTATTTTTTATAAATATTATTTATCTATTAAAAAAAGAATAAAAGAAAATAAATTTAGAATAAATTTTATTATTTCATATTCATTACATAATTATTGTGTACACAATTAATAAATTATATAAATTAATAATGGATATGATATAATAAAATATTAAACAAATTTTAAAGAATATTCTTATTAAATCCCACATCTTGGTTAATCAAATGATACATTTCTAACACAAATATAATATTTTAAATGCATTATTACTCTAATAAACAATCAAGTTATTTAACTTTAAGTTTATAATTTCTATGTTCCTATTAATTTCATCTACCTATAATTTAAATAAGTGATGGAAAAATATGATTTATATAAAGATTAATACTGTCTCTTTCCTCAAAATTCAATAACTTTCGCCTTACTATAGATAAACCTAAACAAACCTTAAATAAAAATTTAAAACATCCATCTAAAATAAATGTAAGTAGAATAATCATTTAAATTATAAATTCAATTATTAAATAAAATAGATATATTTATCTATTCAGTGAAAAAAATAATATTAAACTTTATTATTATACTTGATGAATATTAAATATAAAGTAAAAATAAAACACCTATTATTAATATTAAATTGTCATACTTGAACGCCAAATCCATAACCCAAAATAAGAAGTATTGGTGATACACCAGACATAAGCGATTCATCATTCTCAAAGTTTGAAGGAAATTCATTAGCTTCTAGTGTTTCAAATTGCGTCCATAGAATTTTTTCCCTACTGTCTACATTTAAAATGTTGGAATACCCCTGAAAATTAAACATATTATATCAATCATTAATCAGAATAAATATAATGGAATAAAAATTAAGTGTTATGAGAACATTTAAGTAATTACTCACATGAGGGACGACGTCGTTGATGAACCCAGCAACACTATCGATGATTGAACGATCGACAACAGGGCCAGGCAGCACTATCTTGCCAATCAGGTTTTTGGAGGACGCTTTACATGGAGAATCTGCTGACATTTTTGGAAATTTTGCGGTCAAGTCAGGCACGGTTTAGTGTTTCAATGGTCAAAAGGTTATCCGATATTATCATTTCGAAACAAATAAAATTACACGAGTGTGATGACAATAATATACATGGTCACACACTCCGATAAAAAACGTTAGAAATTTACAAGAAAAAAAACGATCAAAATCGTTGCGACACTAAGAAGATGGCAGAAAAAAGTCACAGAGACTCAGTGTTTCGTGTGTAGAAACATTTCATGTTTTTGAACGAAAATAATATAATTTCAATTCCATTGCGAAATTTTTAAACGACAATGGCAGCAAATATTATATTATTGTTATTATTAATACTACTGCGACTGTTTTTTATTTTCTTCTAGTCGTTATCACATAATCAGCGTAGATGTTTGTTGTCGTTATCAAGGCTGTCAGCTGGTGCAGCTGCTGCTACGCAGTAAAACGGTAACGTTGTCGGGACGCATATTTACATTTGCTACTTAGAACTGAGCACTGACCGTTGTGCTACTTTAATAACGAGGTCAGTTACAATTTACGGACGATGCGCTTCCTACCAACGTTATTCGAGTTCCACCTTCCACTTCCACTGCAATATTTTCAGGACTAAATTGAATGCAGTAAATTGTTGCATGTTTTCTCTGAAAACGTAATGCTATCGATGCCCGTATGGTATATATAAACACTGTCACCGCTCACCATCCTTCCTAGTTCCTATGAACAGTGGCGTCTAAGCAGAGACGTAGCGAGGATTTTTTTATGAAGGAGGGGGGCTAAATAATTTTAACTTATCGAAAATCAAAAACAACAACAAAACAAAAATACTGATAACATATTAACGTTGATTTACCGTTCGTATTTACTATTTTAAATAATTAAAATTTATAAAACAATTTCTATACTTAAATTTAAATATTTTAAAACAACATAAAAATACGACCAGGGGAGGGCTATGCTACTGCGTCTAGGTTAAAAAGTATAAGCACCCGTTACTACTTACGTATACAATAGGAGAATACTTCGACATAATTAGGCGATTACAGTACTCATAGGCTATAATATAGCCAATATAGGTAATTACTAACGAAGATATTTGCGTTTTACGTTTTCTTACGCTATTAGATATTAATTATTAAGTGTATTATTACTCATAAGCTATATTCTTGTGGCCTCTTGATAGTCCAATTAGTCAATTAATGTGGTGCGTGAACATTATAAAATGCTAGCCCTTCCGCAAAAAAAAATCAACTCAATGTATCCGCCTATTATGGAAGTTGGTAGGTGCCTATTTTAAAGTTTAAACTTCATTCATAAGATTGTAGTCTGTATAATAACCATTCGATTTCGAGTGTAGGTACCGCCAAGGATATTTTATATTATATTATATTATATTTATTTATATAAATCAAACACGGGTACACGTTTTTTTAGTGGATATAATTAAGTATATAACACTTAAGTACCTATCCAATGGATATGAATTGTAAAGTAAAAGTTAAACACTGGGTACCTATAAGTCTATAGGTAAACGAGGCAGAAAAAAAAATAAAGATAATAATAAAATAACAAATAAGTGGGTAAATAGAGTAGTTTAGATTAGACTAATGATATCCGGTATGTATATAATAATTAATAATAATATAATTTTACTGTCTGTATAGATACCCGGAAAAAACGAACAAAACATATAATATATAGGTATACAACACTATATTGTCTATACTGGTGTATCTCGGTTTTAATGTGAGTACCTTTACTTAAAATCGGTATCACAGTGTGCATCGCCTTGTTAACTAATTTTAGTGATATGGACAATCTGATCATTGCGGATTGAATATTGCACTTGGTACGAGTATATTTTACGTATATTTTGAAACGTTGATGATCAAACCACTTTCTTTCTTTTTATATCTAATAACAATCGCGTGAAAAATAGTTCCTGCATGATTAAAAACAAGTATGAAAATAGTATTATTCATAAAGCATTTTTATGACACTGAAGGTATTGGTGACCAATATAATACAATTATTATACTTATCACTTCTTAATTATGCTATGTATTATTGACTATTCTCTTGGGGTAACTCTGCAGACGTGTCGATCTGCAGTTTGATTCATATTTAATTATTATCATATTTTTTATTTAGAACAAATACTGTAGAAGTTTATATAAGGCCACTAAATGGCCTTCGTTACTATAATTTATTGTATATGCATTACAATCTAATATTATGTAATTTTCTTGTTTCGCATTTTTATGACTTTTTTTTTTTATTTTACACCGTACGAGCGAATATATTTTTTGCCCTGCGAGACCAATTTTATGAATTGTTTGATGAGAAAATAATTTATTTTATTTTTCTATGATCAGTATTATAAAAATATTTTAATATAATCTATAATATGGCATAATATGTACATTGCATGATTGTTTTCTATACGAGTCAATTAATATTTATAGGTATGACATATTCAATTAATAAATGCTATAATTCAAATCATTCATCGAGGAGCTTGTAACTCCAAATTCTGAAGTAAATTGTTTTATAACATAATCATACAAAATAAGTATAATTGAATTAAATCATTTTTGACAATTAATACAATATCTAATGAGTAATAGTGCAAAAGCATTCAAATAATTATTACTTATTGCAAGCCATTATATTATTATTTATTTATATATTAAATTAGGTAAATGCATTGCAATTTAATTTGTAAATCTAAAAATTAATTTTATTTTAATTCTTCAGAGTTACAATTTACACATTATATATAACAATTAAAATATCGACATATTGGTACATTTCTGCAGTGCATAATTTGTTGATCTTTTGTTATTTTTCATTTGAATTCGAATTGCATTTGAGATCTTTTTAAGGAATTTAATGTGAGTTAAAGCGAATACGTTACTGTTAAACAGCTTTTACACATTAGTTATATACTTAAGTTATATTTTATTTATTATTATAACTGATAACCACCTTAATATGTATCTATTGCAAGAGGATAATAAAACATATAATTCTATAGTTAAAATCCATAACAAAGTTACATAATATATTTATAAAAATATATAAAATAATATGCTGTTATTAAATATGATACCTAACCAAGGGTATGAGATCCTGTTGCCCTTCACCGACCATAGGAGGAAATTTAATAGAATTTTTTTTGGAAGGGAGCTAGTAGCTAGTTTACAGGATAAATGACTTTCTCATGTAATAACTTTAAATAAATTGACATGATCTATGAATACTGAGTAATAAGCATTATAAAAAGTAAATATGAACAATAATTTTAATAATTTATATTTTACAATTTCATTCTTATTAGATTTTGAGCGGAGCGACGAATATATTAATTTTACAATGAGAGTATTTTTTTGTTTACAAGTATGCATTGTAAGTAGCAAAAAAAATGATTTGATTTTAAACTATGAAAGAGGTTTTGAACAGAAAATTGAATATAATTTGTACTTAAAAGACATTAAAAGTAAAACATTCGCAGTATTTTTTTAAATAATTAGGAAAAAAAAAAATAAAACTTGCAGAATATTTAATGTGCTTTTCATTTATTCTTATATTATCGTGATAGTAAAGTTCCTATTTTAGATATGTATTTATTACATTATTGTTTATATTTAAATTATTTGGTTAAATATATCGTGAATTATTATTTATGAATATCTATCACAGTATTTGTATAAAATTTAAGACAGATGATTCATAGAAATTATATTTAAATAGATAAGATAATAAATAACATGTTTAAAATATTTAACTACCTACCTATAAAATAAATGATACCCACATTGTAACAAGTTATATGTAATACTAGCTAAATAGCCCAGCTTCGCTCATGTGTTAAATAATCGATTCGTAATAAATTGGTTTTTTTATTATAATTAAACTATTTAAAGCCTAGCCATGTAATATATAATATTTTAGATTCTGAACGGAGTGATTAATATATTGATTTTACAATGATGTATGTTTATTGTTATGTGTGTCTGTCATCACCTTCTGGAGTACCTACTAATAGTGCTTTGATTTTTGACTTAAAAAATGTTCAGTAATTTTCAAAAGCATCAGGAAAATTCCTAAAAAAGCAACAGAAAAACAGAAATGTATGTATAACCAGTTTTCGACAAAATTGGTTTTTATTTTGCTGTAAATCAAAAACGAATCATTATAAATACTTGAAATTGTCACCAAATATTTATATTAGCGTTATCTATTTACGATTAAATTTCAAAATAATTTGACTTTTTTTAAGCTATTTATAGACAGCTGAAATTTTCGATTTGTCTAAGTTTTTTTTTTTATTAAATGCCTATAAAAAAAAATTGGCACTCCGAAAAATCTTTAAAATTTAATACAAGATTTATTATAAGTTTTAATTACCGTAGTAAAAAAAAATCAAAAATCGCTAGTCACAGTTTTTATTGATAAGCATTTAAAATTCAAATATTTACGAAATACGTCAAAATCGTGAAAATTCGCAAAGAATTTTGAAGTTGAAAATTCATAACATTTTCGTGATTAATACTTAAGATTAAAAAACGCAATACAAGGTTCTCCATAACTTTTTCTTCAAATAACTGTAAAAAAAAATTCTAGCGTCAATATAGAAAAAATTTTATGAGTGTATGAAATTTAATTTTTTACGAAATCGCGTAAAATAACGATATATTACAATTAAATATAGGTAATAATTTAATATATCCTACTAATTATCCTAGACTGACAAATCATCTCTGTTCAGAATCGTTTTTCATACATAATGATACCTGTCATTGAATTCAAATTTAATACATCCATTATAGTAACCTACTCTCAATCTCTACTATACAACAAAGTGATACCCACTTGCCTACCCTTTTTTATAATTTAACTTAATTTATAATATTTATAACTGAAATGACAAATAAATTAAATTGGAAATAATAAGATTGATTTACTCGTAGAGTATTTGGAACAACTCTTTGAAAAAAATCGGAAAAAAGTTAAATAGTGTCATCACAAAAGTGAAATATAAAAAGGCCTTTTTATAGCCTTATATATATAAGGATTTTCCTACGACTTTAATCTGCGATGACATAATGTAGTATTTCTCGACCTTTGTATTATAATTTATAGCAATACAATATTAAAATATTTTATACTTTATGATATGGAATACAAAAATAAGAATAATAGCGTAGTAATATTTAATTTTAATTGGTAATGTAAAATTAAAAAGGAAAAATATAACATAAAAATTAATGATAAATGTCGAAAATAGATAACTTATTTTTAATCACTATAGAAATTATATTAAATACTTATTATTTTTTATAAATCGAGTCGAAAATGTTGAGAGATATTTTGTATCATTTATTATACTTTGTAACATATTTTAACTTATTCGGAGTTACACCACTATATCAGTGTGTCACGACTCGCAACATATTATACTGGTTGAGACGCTAACATAACGTAACGATGACATTTTTTAGATTTAAAATAATTATATAAACTTAGGTATAGAATTAAAATCCAGATATGTACGCACTAAAAATATTTAAAAAATATGCACTTATATAATTATATTATTTCAACCTTATCATATGTACCAAATAATAAATATAGAATATACTTTTAAAATGTTAAGAAAACATGAGTATACCAAAATGTATGTATTCATGTCTTGTATCCAATTTTTATTATTGTTATTATTATTATTGTTATTATCATCAACTTACTTCTTTTGAACTGCCTACTATTAGTACAAATATGAAAAAACGTACTACAAACACATTCGGACTTTTCTATTAAAGTGTTGTAAGTAGTGCTCGGAAATTTAGCTATCACATTTTTTTTTTGTAAACTTTAAAATATTCTTAGTAAAATACAAATTTATTTCAAACTTCCTTAATATTATATAGGTAGAGGAGTTATGAAATTATTTTTTTTAATTTTTGCATATTGAAGGCCTTCTTAGTTATTTTGTTAACTTAAAGTTGTAAGTGTTAGTTTTAACTGTTTTAAGGTATATTATCATAATAGATAAATTAAATCAAATAAATGTTGTTGAATTTTTTTTTATAAGTACACTCATCAACAAAGTTTAAAAAATATATTTATAATTTATTAAACAGAGTCATTTGTATATTAAAATATTGAATTAAAGTATTCATTTCCATGATACCTGATTGGTGTGCTATTCTTCAATACGTAGTATTAATTAATACAAATTAAAAGTAAATATAAATTTTAAAAAAGGAAAAATAAGAAAAAGAAAAAGTTTAAATGTTCTTTTTAAGGTTTTATACTATATAAGCGGAGTGATCCATTGATTTCACAATAATGTATTTTTTCCATATATATTCGATAAATAGTAGAACAAATATTTTGATCTTAAATTCTATTGAGTTTGAGTGTGATTTATGATAGAAAATTGAATCTAATTTATGTATTTGAAAAATAAAAAATAAAAATTCAAAGTAATCGAAAAAACAAATAAAAAATTAAAGAAAACAGGAATTTTGACAAAATCGATTTTGTTTTTTTTTTGTGTAACTGAAAAACGAATAATAGATAAATACTCGAAATTTTTACCAAATAATTAAGTAAGCTTTTTATATACAGCGAACCAAGGGCATATTTGAGGGAGGCGAAGTAGACATTCACCCCCCCTCATTATTTGTATTATTTTCTATATAGTATATTAATTAATAATTTATTTAAAAAATTTTTCGTTTGATAAAGATCGTAAATCATAATGATATCATACTTAACACAATAAGAATTTTTTGGCTATTTGAGTAATCAACTGTAAATTACTTTAAGAAAAATTAATTTCGCCCCTCATGGTTTCAACTCAAATACACCCTTGCAGCGAACCTTCCTTAAAAAATATCTCTGAATAGCCTACGTTTTTTGAAAACGGAGACGGAAATAAAGATGTTTATTGTTTAACAAAATACATTTTTTTTTTTTATAAATTTAAAGTTGACTGTTTTATTTCATATTCATATCAAAAAACATTATCTGTCTCAGTTAGCAACTGGACGTGTGGACGTAAAACTAACTTACTAATAATACATAATAATAATAATTGTTCGTGGATCGTTCGACTTCATACCGTATACGCACACACACATCAACGATACATATATACATATATATATATATATATATATATATAAATCAAACATACTACGATCGGTTCGTATCGGAACGATAAGAACGATTGTCAAAAACAACAGGCAACAACTACATAAAAATAAATCCTACAGTAGTATTTATTATTATAGTTAATTAAATTTTTTATGCAATTGTGTATCATACATATCATACACTACTGTCATACAAATAAAATAATGTTTATTAAGTAATACGCTTACTTTAACTCTTTGATTCCAAACCCACGGCCCACAAACAGATAAAAAATTATCTTTAAAAAATTACAAAATTATTTTATATTTTTATTTCATTTTATGTAATAAGATATACTATTACAATAATTATTATACCTAGGTAACTATATTCGGAAGTCTCTGTTTATCATGTGTTTATCTAATCCTTGAAGGTTGCCGTACTGTCGACATCAGTCGATCAGACTTTTCTATTATGATAACATAGATGATAAAAAAATAATTTTACGAACATAAAATAATTTCACGATTACGAAAACGAGCTAACAGTATATTTTTTTCCATTCATTGGCTATATATTGACAAAATGGCCAATTGGAATTCTTTGATACCTTCCCAATTCAAGCCATCCGGTTTCATTGCGGCTCTTCGAGCATATTTAGGCGGAGTAAGTATTATACTTGTACTTAGTAGGTACTTTAAATAATGCAAACATATCCCAAATACTAGGTATTTTAAAATTGGTTTAAATTAACTTTTCGTAACGCTTTGGTTCTTTAATAACTGCAGTTTTCTATTTGAGTTTTTGAATCGATGGTAAGCATATTATTTAAGCATTCCAACAATTTAATCAAATAATTACAGTCACAAACTCTAGTAGGCTACAATTATTATTAATCCATTAGAGAATTTAAAGTTTTATTTGGATGATAATAGTTACTTAACAATTAAATCTCGTTAATGAATCTATTAAAAATGTTCTTCAAAATATATTAGACGTGCAACATGATACCTAGTATTTTGATAATATTGGATTCTATTTACTGACTTAGCACCTACATTGTAGAAGTTAGTAATAACTTTCAAAAATTAATTTTTAATTAATCTCGTATGTCTTATTTTATTTTATATATTAATTATTATTGAAATAAATATTTTTATTCTTTTTTAAATATTTTTTTTTCGATTAATGTCATTCATTCAACAAAAATACTATTGTTGTGGTTTTTTTTCCGGAGATAGAATTACTTTTCATAATTGACATTCATTACTGTATATTTGATGTATGGTATTTGCTAAAATTATGTTGTCAACTTAAAATTATTTATAGTAACACAGAAAAAGAAATACATTTAGTTAGGTATAATTTTAAATAATTCTTATAGCATTAAAGTTATATATACAAAAAATTATTTAATATTTTATTATCAGCTGTATTAATTTATTTACCTTGTTACAGCGAAACTTCAAGCCAAATATAAGAATGGTTGATGAAGTATCACCAGCCACTCAACCTCCACCTGATGTTCCAGGAGGCCCAAATCATACAGTTTTTAATAATTATTACTACGCACGTGACAGCCGTAGAGAAGTTACACAACCAGTACTTATTTTTGAAAATAATTCAAAACTTATTGAAAATACAAAGTAATTGTTTGTTTTTTAAATTAAATAGGATAATATATTATATAAACATATAATATAGAAAATTTTGTTTGACTGGTCAATGTGAACGGTATATAAAATAGTAAATAATTCAGTTGTAGATTCTAAACAGTGGTTAATGTATTGAATTTACAATTATGTGTAATTTTTTTTTGCATGTGTACATGATTTATTATAGAAAAATGATTTGGTTTCAATTCTAATATGTTTTTTGAATCTAGCTGCTATTTTTGGAAAGTAAAAATTAAAAATAAATTATTAATACAAATATTTAAAAACCATTCAACATAAAGTATAACATTTATTTTATTTATAAAATAGTTATATTCTATTTCAAAGCTTATACACAAAAACTGCCTTATTATCACTTGATTACAATCTATCACTGGCCACCTGCTAAGGGTTGGGTCTTCATCATGACCATCAAATAATTTGGGTATCTCAAAATAGATTCCATTTTACCATAAAATATGTTAACCATAATAACAAAATCCTAGTGTAAAAACCCATGTGGACCTATTAAATCCAATTCTGGATTCAGCCATACCTCTCCCTCTACCATAAATTATATCTAAATCTTCCAATCCAAATATTTCTGTAAAATCATTAAATAATATCCCATAATCAGCGCTGGATTGGCAAAATATCGGCCTACCACGTTTTTAAAATTTCTTATGTTTGATAACAACTACAGCCACTGTACGGTGAAAATAATTTAAGTTAATTATATTTTCTACCAATTGTTGTACTAATTTATCATAAAAAAAAAAAATACGACCAAACACTCAATACCAGCCCATATTTTGAGTAGCCCTTCGAGTTTTCCTCGGTAGCTTGCCAGACCAATCCGGCCCTGCCCATAATATGTAACTAACTACACATTCCTAAATGGTCTCTCTATTCCCCTCTTCCAAAAAATGGCAACATTCATTATAAAAATCTCTTTCCAGTCTTATAAGATCCTCATAACTAAACTAGTAGTTCTCAACATTCCTGATGACCATTTAATGATTTTAAAATCCACAGTGCCAGTATAGATAGAGTAGGCTCATGCCTAGGACTAAATAAAAGTGATCATCAAAGGGGGCTATTTTTTTTTTTAATAGTGGCACTATGGCAGTTTAACTGGGCGCCCGTGTCAAATGTCTTAAATCTTAATATGGTGGGCCATAAAAAAATGTTTGCCTAGGGCTATTATCAGTCTTAATCCAGCACTGAAAGTCTAAATGGTGCCATGACCATCAAATTCAATAAGTCTACACACACTGAAGTATTTATAATGGCTCTTGCCAATCCACAATCAATCCAACGTCTGTCATACAGCACTTACATTTATTATAAATAATTATTTTATAGATTGTCTAATAAAAAATTTAAAGTTTAAAAAACAATATTTTATACTTGGTTGATTTAAAACATTGTCTATAGTATATAATGGTATTATATCTAATATTATTACATATATTATATTTTTTTAATTTATTTAAGAAATAAATCATGTAAAATTAATAGAATATATACTATTCAATTTTATTAATTATTCTCAATAAACTTGTGTAGTAGTTTTTATAACAATGAGATATATTTGTATTACTATAACTACTTTATTTTAATGTTTTTCATAATTATCTATATCATTTTTAAAATTAATTAAAATATAAATTAAAATAGCATATGGTAAATAAAAGTACAAATTTTCCTATGTTTAGAATACAAATTATTCATTCGAATACTTAATTTGTGATATTTTTTTCAGTTTTCTAAAAGTTTAATGATAATGTATTACTTTAGACGAACTTAAAAAGTTTTATTCAATGCTTATAGTTATTAAAATTCAAAATATAATAACTAGTTATTAATCAATTGATAATAATTATAATAATTTTATAAATTGTTCTAGGAAACTTGAACCTGGCTGCCCATCAAAAGTACCTCTTCCGGGAAAAGTTTTCCACTGGGATTAAAATTATATTTTTATTATATAGTAGTGAAAATGTATCGAATTATATTATTTAATCAGTAAATTTAAATAAACAAATGTCGTATAAATGGTTATTATTTTTATTTTTAGTAATTCATATGTTAAATAATAATATTATATTAGTTTATATTTACCTTTTTAGTTTTTTTAATATTATTAATTATAATATAAGTTTCAACAATCTATTTTATTATCTAATATTAGGAATAAATAAACCATTTATTCAATATTATTTTTAATAAATATTTATTTATTACTATATCATATTACTAAACACATATAAACAATTTAATGCAGTTTGGAGTACAATATTTTAAAATATATACCCATTACTCGTATTATACACATAAGTGCAATTTGATGGGGGCTTGGGGGGCTAATTCATAGTTCGATCAGAACCTTCAACTCAGTAGTGTTTATAAATAATGTAGGTACCTTCATACTTTTTAATGCAGATATGCAGTTGATTATTTTGGTAATTATAAACAATTTAAAACATTTTATTTGATGATTCATTTTTATAATAAATATGCTTTTATACTAATAGAAATATTTAAATATTTACTGATTATTATTGTTTTGAACATTTCAATGATTGCATAAATAAGTAGTTAGTAAACTGATAAAATAGTTTAGTAATTATATTTTAGTTTAATAAAAACTAGTTATACTATTTTTCATACTAGATCTGTGATATATTAGTATGTTATTGGTTATGTTATGTTATTATTTCTACATTATTTTCCTAATTAAAAAATGAAGATAACATATTATAAAAATGGGATAAGTTGGTAAATTCTGCTGTAAAGTAGAAGTCGAATGAAAATTATCAATAAAAGTACTGCATAATGTTTGTATTAAATTTTAATTCAATACTTTAATTATGTATAAAATATGATTCTGAACAATATGAACAAAGAGCTTATTAATTTATTTTACTATGCTAATTTGTATGATATATTTATTATATTGCTAATTGCTATTATAATAATTATTATTTTACTATTAGTAAAAGGTAGATTGTATTAATTTTTATAATAAAAATTGTTATTATTGTACTATTGTAAGTAGGTATTATTAAAATAATAGGTATATATTATACATTGTTAATTTATTATTCATAATAACATTTCAGTCATAACCATTTATACGTTCTATCTTCTACAGTATTAATAAATTTGTAGTATAAATAAACAAAAGAATAAAATTAATCTAAATGTTTCAAAAATGTCATGTAATAAAAAATATGGAACACTATTTCCCAATTCTAATACTTAATATTAAAGTTAGAATTTTTTTTTTTTTTTTTTTAATAATGGCAGCTTCAATAAAAATAATAAAAATATGCACACTTTAACATTTTTAACAATCATACTTACTTTTTAAGTAATACAAAACAAAAATTTAGATAAACAATTTCATGACATTAATTTATTTTTATTTTTAATAAAAAAGTTAAAAAAATCTTGCCAAAAGGGTAAGTGGTGAGAATAATAATAATAATATAGATATGTCTATTTACAAGGCAATGGTAATTTTTAACTTTCAGTTTTAGACTACTACATAATATATATTATGAACCTATGTAAATATGACTTAAATTTAATTAGATACAAATGTCAACCTTTGATTGTTCCATCATAATTATCAAGAAAAAGCATAGGTACTAATGAAAAACTATGTTTATTTTTATATTTATACTGAGTTAACCTACCACAGTTTAAAATTAATTTCACTTTCTGTAGATCATTGTACATTTCAGTAAATCAATTTTGTCAATAATAAGTATAAATAGTTTAATATATAAATTAACGTTTTTCCTTATATTTTTTTTTTTGTTTTTTCACACTTATTTTAAAAAATGATTGGAATTTTGAATTTTTACCCACGAGTATCAAATAAATTAAATTTACCTAATGCTAGTTATTACTATCAGAAACCACCATGAAAATTTAAAACCAAAGCATTTTTATATTTTACTATCCTAGAAGATAATGACTGTTAGGAAAAAAATAGAACACACACCATTGTAACATCAATATATTATTCATATCTCAGTTCATATTATTATATTTCTAAAACAGACATTTTACAAAATATCCTTTACCTTTTCCAGTAAAAAATATGATATTTGTTAACTTATTCATTAGCATTAACTAACTGAAACCTAATCCAATTGAAGCTTAAGATGTATTTCAGTATTAAAAGCGCTCACAATAGTTGTCCCGGCTTTTTGTAATGGATCGCCAACCACGAGCTTAGGTACAATAGAGCCGGAATATTGTAAATTTGTATTATTTTATAATGAGAATATTACAGGGGCCGCATAAGCATAATCTGACGGGCCTGGGAAAATAAAATCTAGCAGCCCACATGATCATATCCAAAATCCAGAAATTTTCAACCCAGATATTTTTTATCGGTCTATTTTCGTCAATATAAGTAGTGGCCCATTGAGAAAATCCCGGTGTCTCGATGGGCCTATTCGCTCCTGAGAATGTAGTAGAAATAAAACTAGAAACGAGATGGGAGAGAAAAATAAATTAATAATTGTATGCATTGTTTTATTTGTATGGATTAGGAATTTTTATAATTAAGGAATTCAGAGTCGGTCGAGAGTCGAGGCAGTCAAACAACACAAAACTTGAACTGATGTCTGAGAGGAAATAGAAATATAGGAAAATTAATATAATATCTAAGAATAATAATAAAATTTTAAAATGCGAGGAAGTAGGCTAAATAACCTCTTAAGGTTAGCTTGCTGTACAGTTAATAAAGAATTTATACCTTCTCTTAAAGTAGGTCACCGTATTCCGTAATGGATGTTTTAAATTTGAACTCTATAAAAAATAATTTTACCATTGCATACGAAAATCAATTTTAAGCGAAAATTATTTTATTTTTAAATTATTATTAAATTATGTGTTGTAAAATAAATATTCAAATAAATAGTGGGTAGGTACTTAAAACATTTTATGCAGTGCCGTAGCCAGGGAGGGCTTCTGGGATCAAGCCCCCCTCCGAAATGTTAGACGAGAATAATTTTATTATTTTAATTACCATTTATGGTGATAAAGCAACGCCGCTTTCATCACACTTACTTGATCTTGATTTGATAATATGTATAATTATATGATTTATATTGTCAAAACTGCATTGCAAACTTAATTTTTTGTCATAATTGGCCATCAAAATTTAAGCCCCCCCCCCCCTGAAAAAAATCCTGGCTACAGTACTGATTTTATGAAATTTTTTGATAATTAATAAATAATAATAATTATAACTAATAACAGTAATATGAATAACCAACGAATAGTAAATATATAGGCGTATATAGGTAAGCTATGAATATACATATAAAATTATTAATTGTTTAAAGAAACTAAATAATATACATATAGCCATTAAATCGTATTAATTTTAAATTAATTTTTGTATCTTCGAAGAGGAATTTACATAACAGCTTATTAATTATTTTAAAATGAATAAATATTATCGAGTTTTTTTGACCTTAAAAATTAACTACTAAATTTCTTATCTAGTTCTGAAGAACCCGTGTTCTGAGTCCGTGGTGTAACAACGTTTATCAGCTTATAATTAGTGTGAATATCCTATAACCATTAAACTATATCTAGTTTTTTTTTTTTTTTTATCAGTTTTATGTTTAATATTACAATGCACCTTTTTAGTTTTTAAACAGTACCAATACCACGCACAGTCGCGTCTATGAACGTACATTTTACCTACCTAGATTTCCGATCGTCTTAAAAAACCAATGTTTAATTTATAATCTAAGAAGGAAAGAAAATCGAATAAAGTTTTTAATTACAATTTTTATAATTACATTTTTCAAAGCTCGAGAGAGCTAGGCCGCTATGACCCAATTAGCCGAGAGCCTAGTCAGTTACCTGTAAGCCCGATCGACAACTCGTCGACCTGGTTAGGCCATCACTGATTTAATATGGGTATATTGAGCTGGAAAAAAATTAATTATTATAAATTTTATTGTAGCCCGTTATATGTTGATTATATAAGGTGGAGATTTTCATACAAATTGTATGTCGGACAGTATCCTATCGTACCGACAACTCGACTTTGGATGCTTACCGTTTTCTCGGCGATAACGGTAGCGGAAACGTTATAGTTGGCGAATGACAGCTCATAATAAATGTATATAGGTAACTCACATTTTACAAATCATGCAAATTTAATAATAATGATATTTATTTGTATCGGACGTCACAGGCTGTATAATCCCAGTAGGTAAAAATATATTATTATATAATCCAGTCTCTAATCATAAAATATTTTTTTCGATTCCAATATTATCATCATTATAATATCATGTATTCATATTTATAGGCGTGTCTAATCTCTATATGTCATATTTGTCAAAAACTTTCATGGTCGAGGAGACAAAACTTAAATTTGTATGTAAACATTTTATATTTATTATATTTAGAACTATATAAACGAAAATAACTGGATTGTCATAATAAAAAAAACATACAATATTTATATTTTGAATTAGTGAAAAATGAATTTAGTTTCTCAAATACAAAGTTATTTATCTAATATTATGATTTGATCTAATTATTAAATAATAAATAAGATTGAAGAAAAATGTATAGGTACATATTATGAACATTATAATTTATAGTACTTATTATACATTTATACCTAACACAAACTAACATGCATTCAACAACGAAATATATGCTGTAGATTGAAAAAAATTGGTTATAGGTCATAGGTGTATATATTAATTAATAACGATATAGAGGTTGGTGCTCTTTTTCGGTGAAAGTTAGGTACATAAAAATAATAAATATTTTTCAAAAAATGGTTCTAAAAATCAAATTTTAATTAATAAATTATAATTTATAGATTATGATTCATAGATATATTTAGTAGCTAGGTTAAACTATGAAAAATGTTTTTATGGTTTAAATGTGGATATTGCTTTAAAGGTAATTATAGAACAGCGACTGAAAGAGTAGCATTAAGTATATTGATATTCCACACTCTACAGTTAGACTTTAAAAATTAAATTTACCCACCACTATAATTTATTTTATGTTATTATGCCTTGGCTCAATAAATTATATTTATTGAAAATTTCAATAAATAGTATTACAAAATTATAAGTTTTTTCTACAGGTATTGTATATTTATATGGTATTCATGATTAAAAATTAATTATAATATAATTTGGTGAATAGTTGAAAAAAAAATCTAATTAGAAAGGATGTCCATTTATTCACTATTTAAGGGGTTTGATATAGGCAATTCAAATTTTATTTTGAGAAAATAAATTAAATACTAATTACTCAAAGTATTATTTTTTGTAAAATTTAATATGTTATTATCATCGTAAAATACGCACAAACTTCTATTTTCTATTGGTATAATATGATATCGAAAGAAAATTTTCTAATATTTTTTTACATTAATAAATATATGATATAATAAAACATATACTATATAAGTACAAAATAGGTATCTGGTTTCCTAATGTGTTTTACAAGACCTCTTCATATAACTTTAATTAGTTTTTAAACTTCCAACTGGAATATATAATGCTTGTTTTATAGAAAAGGCCAATTTTATATTAGATAAATTAGAAACTTTATTATTCTCCATGAATGTATTTTTTTATGAAATTTAGTTGGAAAATATATACTAATATTAAATTCACTTATTTGTTCTTGATAGTTATAGTAGGTATGATGAAATTTAAACTCACCATAAATCATAATAATATGAATTTTTTAAAAATGTATTTGTCGAGATTTTGCTTTAGCTGTATAGTTAGGTTTGAAGTGTAAATTATTATTGTGTAGATTCACTATTCAACTAAATATTAAATCGATGTAAGGGGTGGTTTAGATTTGAAACCAATAGCACATCATAGTACATAAAACACAAATCCTAGTGAAACAGAAGGGTGTAACAATGTGTATACTACTACGATAGTATACTAGCATTAATTTCCATTTTTTAAGAATAGTTTATGTAATTATGTTATACCTATTATATTTACCTATATTATTTTTATAGTATTTTATTATGATTCGGTAAATTATAAACCTATATACCTACGTATTACTAAATTTGCCAAAAAATCCAATTTCAACTTCATTGTTTTTTTAAATGAATTAAGTTCAAATTTAAAATACGAGTAGATACCTGTTTTGAATGAATACTATTCAGTGGCTCGGCCATCATTAAAATTGTTTACTGTTGTAGTGCTGTAATCACTATTAATTATAGTCGTAAATTATTCGTTAGTCTAATAATTGCAAAACGGTAACAATATTTTAATCACTATAAACTATACAGAAGTATAAATTATTATATAATATATAAATTATATTGATCTTATTTGACACATTTTAATTGATTTTTAAAGTGCATAGAGATATAAAATGTAAAAAAAATAGTTTCATACGACGACGCATTTTACGGATACATCTGGGTATAATAATAAATCAATAAATAACCATCATATTTTAAAACAGTGCCAGGTGAGTGCATAACTGCAACATTACTGATTACTTGGTAATACTGCAGTATATATTTAAATAAAAGTATAATACCTATAATAATATATAGAGTAAGTATTACACCTACTTAATACATATAGTATTAACTACATATTATTACCTATATATTATGAATATTAACGAAGACACTGTGATCGCGAACAGAGAGAATCGATAAAAAACGTTTTGTACAAACATCATAAATCATAATATTATCTTATACCCTTGTACAATAGCGTGTCTTTTACTCCAAACCGGGAATATTTGTATTATTATAATAATCTAATATTCCGTATTAATATTAAATTTTCTAAAAATTGTATACATTTTCTATATTTAAAGAATTTTGCATTTATAAATTATATAAATATTGCTCTTAACAATTTAAAAAAAAATATGGAGATTAGTTACCACTCTGCTGTACTATAAGTGTCGAATTGGTCACTGTTATGTACGGATGTGTTAAATTTAAATTTAATAATAAACCATTGTATATGAAAAACGATTTTGAGCAGAGACGATCTGTCTATCTATATCACTAAGTTAAGTAATAAGTATATTCCAATATTCCATAATGTATATTTTTTGATATTGCTATTAAATTAAAAAATAAAAATAAATTAATAAAATTATTATTAATAAAAATGTTACTATTAATATTATGGTAGAGTTGTTGAAAACATTGGGTTTATTATTTTATATGTATTTAATTATTATAAAGATATATATTTATACCATGTTTTGTTATTTTCATTAACTTTTGAGTCAATCTTACCAACAAAAAACTAGCGTGAATAGGTTTATAGTATAAATAGGTAATATCTTAAAATTAATCTATATATTTTGAAAATATTATTGTGTAAAGTGAAATTTCTTAATATACACATAAGTTATAAGTCATTACGAATATTGTTTTTGAATTATAGCAAAATAACTAACATTGTTATTCATCGTTAAATTATTTAATTTCTTTTAAATTTTAAAATAATACGTTAATAAAAAAAAAAAATAATAACAATATATTTTAAGAATTTTTGATTTTAGAATGAACTAGGTACTCATTAAGGTAATTTGTGTTAAATGTTCAAGCCTTAGTTATGAAAATTAAATATTTTATCATTTTATGAATTTTTAAATGATAATAATAATAATAAATTTCAATTTATTGTAATTTTGTTAAGATTTAATCTTCAAATGTTTATAAAAATATTTTATTTTTCTTTATTCTGCTTTTTAAGTAATATTTATTTTGGCTCAAAAAGAGTTAAATTATTATGAACATTATAGTATTAAGGCCTTCCCACACTAAATACTAAATAGTACGTTAGCGTCCGATGCGATAACGTATAAGTACGTCCAAAGTATAGGTACCTATTATGTACAAATATACAATACATTCAATGTAATGTACACGGATCTCACATTAAACACGTTTATTAGTTGTACACGTTAGATAAAAGTTAGTTATAAATTATAATAATTTCGATATGATCAATAACCTACTTATCTTTAACTTGGGAGTTGATTTCAGTTGTATACTGCCTAACCAGTTACCTGTTGATAAATTAGCATTAATCATACTTTTGAATAGGACGAGTTTCGTTTGTTTATTAAGTTTTTATTAGTAAATTTATGTAATGAATATAACTATGACGTTATGTCGAACTAAACGGATATTGGATATTGGCATTATGATTATTAATAAGAAGAAAAAAAAAATATAAAATAAAGAAAACTAGACTTTGGGTACATCTATAAATCAAACGTGGTCTGAAAACGGAGATAAAACTATTTTAAAATAACGATAAATGATTCGATTTGAATACGTCAGATGCATTTAACTGATAGCAATTTTATATTGTACGTAAACGCGCATCATTGTATGGACGTCTCCAATTTTTAACGCGTCATATCCAGACATCCAGTGGTGTGCGGATTCGTATTTAATACGTTAAATTTAAAAAAAGTGCAGTGAAGTACATCATCCCAATGGACGCTGACGTATTTACTATTTAGTATGGCAAAGCCATGTATATCATGTATAAGAAAATTTCAAATATAAACATTAAATTTGATAAAAATTTCAAATATCTACGGTTATTTATTTTTGAATTATAACAAAATAATAAAAAAATTTGATAAGAGATCGTTATTTTAGAATAAATTCGTTATGTTTTAAATTTAGGAAAAATTATTTTTTTAATTTTGCCAATTACAAAACTTATTATAAGCCTTGGATTAAATTTTCAAGTTTATTGGCCGTACGAAAATGTTTTTATCTACATCTAGCTGACCCGACAAATGTTATATACACCCATATAATTGCGAATTCATATAAAAATCCAATTGGAAAAAGCACTTTCAGTTTTTCCCGAAATTTTCAGTTTCCAGGATAACTTTTCCGATTGTTTTTATTATATATATTGTCCAATTCCTCATAAATAGTTTTTACTAAAATCATAAACTTTAAAAATATAAAGACAATAGTTATTTTTTATGAATAACATTTATAAAAATGTTATGACATTTTAAGTTCAAATTTAGGCAAAATAACTTATTTCAACAATAAATATTGATGTTAATTATTTTGTTATAATTTAAAAAAAATATCTGTCGAAACTTAAAACTTTTTTGTTTATAATTATTATTATGAATTTTATTACACGCAGGCGCAATTTTTGATTTATTTTAAGATATTATTATCTATCTATATTATGATTATTAACCTATTCTTACTGTTTTACAGTATTTACAAAAATATGAAAAGATATTATTACATTTTGAGTACTATAAGTTGATATTATATAATATAAATACATATTAATATATTATTAAAATATTTAAATACTATAATAAAAATTATATAACAAATGCAATATGTTTGGAAAAAATTGTATCAACCTACTGTAATACTAAAAGTAAAATAAATAACTGTAATAGTTATGTATATAAAGCAAATAATGAAATATACTTTATGGTATAAGCTGATAGACCGTCTTCGCTCAGAATCCTTTTTTGTATAAAATGTAATTAAAATTTAACATACCCATAATAGTGACCAAATTGACACCTAATGTACAGCAGAGTACTTATTTTCTTGTTTTGAAAAATGTTTAAAGTAGAATAATAATATAATTACAACTAAATATTATATAAGTAATATAACATATAATTTTAAAACGACAACTGATAAATTGAAACTGAATAACAAATATTTTAACTACATTTGTTAATATATATTTTTGTCAGGTACAGCCGTGCGGGATATTGTAATTCGTAATAGGTATATTCGTATATTATATAGATAATAAAATAACACAGTATAACTATTGTATACAAACTGTATAGTTAGAATACATTTAAAATCTTATATATAATTAACATGATATTTAAATAAAAGTTATGGAAAAAATATTTAAATGTTGTAGTTTAAACTAGGTAGGTTACCTACTTATATTAGACTCTAGACACAGTGTAATCGTGCATATAATATGTAATTTATAATTGAATAATTATGTCCATGGTTACTAAGTTAATAAAGTTTTGTATATTTCAGAATATATCATAGCAGTTAAACAAATATAATTATTAACATATCCTTTTGAATTAGGTATGTATAACTATAGGTTAATTAACATTTTTAATTGGTAATTTCAATTGAGACGATCGAAATCAAACTGATAACATAAGTACAATCATTATTGAAAATTTTTTAAAAAAAAATTATGAACTATATTTCAATTAATTTTTTATCCAGTCGATATAAAATTTAAAACAAATTAACCATTAAAGATTAAACATAAAAACACACATGATCTGATTATAGTAAGTACTGTTATTACATAGACCGGCCTTGCCTATATTACTAACATAAGGTATAAGGTCTATGGTTATTATAAATAGTATGATGATTTTCCATTTTTTAATAATTTGTAAAAACTGTAGAAAATATCCATGTATATATTTTCAATAATTTCATAGTACTTTTAAGTTTGTTATCATTTTAAAACCATTGGCCTAGGTACTTACGAGTTAGGTACCAAATACTTATCTCTAACGGCTAAAACAAATAACATGATCCTATAAAAACGAAAATGTGCAATAGATAACTAATACAATTAGTAGTTTATCAACTAATTAATTCAGTTTCTTAACTTATTTAATTTTTGTGCCCAAGTTATGTTTTTAAAAGTAACTCGCTTTTTTAATTATATTATTTCGGAAGTTAAAATACGTTTTAACATTTTTGATTTTTTTTTTTATCAGATATCAGCGCACTATTTGCTTTCACTCTCTAAATACCAATATACAATATAGACAATTTACGTTCACTAGAACCAATATTGTGTTGTTAATTTCAATAATAAAGTTAATTGACTTATTATATAACTTTAAGTTAATGATATTATCGGTGTTTAAATGTTTTCTTTTTACAATATTTCAATTTTTCTGAGATATATGAACATTTTTAAATTGTAATATTTTATATACTCATAATCAACATAAAAATTTTAATATTGTGAAAAGGTTAGGTTATGCAAAAACATAGATAATGTTCTTATCTTTAAGTTTGTTAATAGGTCAATTTAGTCTAATATTAAACATAACAACACAAGATTAGTTTATTGAACTCAAGTTTGCTAAGTTGTATGTGGATCAGAGAAAAAAAAATAGTAACCTCTGACATCCTTTTAGGAATTTCTAATGCATAAAATACCAAACCCTATTCATAAATTTTGTCAAAATCTTACTCAGTAATTTACACTAATTTTTCAGTAGGTATCTGAATGAAATGGTTGAGTTAAAAAAAAATGTTAAATTTCTACCTAGCTAGGGTATGTATAGAGTTTTAAGTTACTTATTTGTTTAATTTTACAAGTAATGTCCCCCGAAAACAGATTTTTACTATAATATCTACAATCAATTATTCATTTTAATTAACATCTTTGAATTTATAAATTTTGAATCAGATTAAGAAAGCATTTGGTTATTAGTTATTGCCTATTGATTATATAATTACTCATGTAGGTACTTCGTACCTATTTATTATTAATTTAACATCTAGAAAAGCAAAAAGAACTGCTAAAATTTAGCTACGACTTACAAGTTAACAAAAAAAAATTTAAATTATTATTAAGTTATTTTAACGTACATTATTGTTTAATGCAATATCAGCATAAAAATAAGGTAGCGTAGTATTAAATAATAATTAGGAAATACTTATGTTATTTTTAAACAATTATTTTATAATCTATAAGCTATAGAGGAATTTAAAATATTTGACTGGCAAAAAAAGTGTCATGACTTATTAATATTTAAATATTTATTAATAATTAATTATACTTAAGGAACCGTTACATCAATATTTGTTTTCTCTGTTTATCTCCCAAATTATATAGGAACAAAGATATTCCGTATTTCCACAATTATGACTCTCTGGTTCAGTTTAAGCCGTTTAGGGTAAAGACATTTATAATATATGTTATAAAGAAGAATATTTCCTGTGCATTTACCGGATAGATTTTTAATATTTACACTTTTGAATAAGTTATTAATGGTTAAAAATAATCAAAATTATTTTAAATTAAAACATGCTTATATGTGGATAGATATTAAAAATATATTTGGTCAATACATATGAAATATTCTACTTTATACAATATATAATAAATGCCTTTGCCCTAAACTGAACCAAATTTGTAATAATAATAAAAATACGGAATATCTTTGTTCCTATATTATGTGGGAGATAGACAGAGAAAACAAATGTTGGTGAGTACCGGGTCCTTAAATGAAACAAAGATTTGCACTTCATATTTTTTTAAGCTGTAAAATTATTTTTTGAATAAATTAAATATGATTCTTATAATAACAGATTATAGATATAGGTATGTAATATATATAATAACCATATAAGTAATAAATAATGATTATGTAGACGTTACGTTGTTTTTTATATTTTTAATAAAAAAAGTCATAGAAATAATTCAATAAACTTACGTTTAGTCCCATATTTACGACCTATATATTTTAATACAACATTCTATAATATACATCTACTTAGTATTTTATTTTAAACATTTTCCAATTAGTATTTAGTATAAAAATATTGGTTTAAATTAGATTCATTTTCTATCTATTTCATAAGCTTACTTGTTAACTTTATGTATAAAATACATATAGTAATTTAATAAAACAATACGATGAATGTTGAATCTGTTAAAAAACATTACTTAGTTAAAAAACCAATTAAAACTAATTGAGAGAAGGGATAGATAACATATTTATGGGAATTGAACAGTCGTTTTTGTAATTATGTTTGTTAACATTTATTATATATATATATATGTACATAACATAAAATAACATTATTACCGATATAAAGCATATGTTATCGTCAATATTTTTAATCAATATACAAACTACAAAAAACATAATTCTATGAGTTAAAAAAAATTCAATTCATTAAAATAATTTGTATTTATTACTTTTCATTTATATTTTACATTTTAACTATGTATTTATTTCTATGCACCTAATCTCTCTATAATTATACATTTATACTATAATAGGTACACGAACACCAGTTGAACAACTTTGCGTAATCCACCACTTTCGTTAATAATTTTCGAGATAAAATATTTAACTACTTATATATATCATTGCAGCAGTGAGTAAAATAGCATTGTATAACGTTAATCGCTTATCACTTTAAAAAGAAATACATAGTAAAGCAAATAAAAAAAATATATATATATATATGTGTGTAGGTATATTGTATAGTGTATATCTACATATTATGTACCTATATGTAAGTACTTATATTATTGAAATTAACAAGCACGAGTTTAATTAAGAGTAACAACTAGTTACCTATTACCTAAAGCTAAGTACTTTGAAATGAGTTGATATTAATTTAAATACATATATTTAAATGTAAATATAATTTTATATTTTTATATGTTATACTAATAAATATAATATAATAGTTGATAGATAACCTAAATTATTTTTGAAAAATACATAATACATCGCATAATGTATATACTTACTAAGCTAGATCACGTAACAAGGTCTAACGTCTAACATGATTGCAAAATAAATAATGAAATGAAAATTATAAGGAAAAACTAAAGAAGAAGCAGCTTTGTAATGAAAATAATGGAAGAAAGAGTGTTTTGTAACTTTAAAAGTCCCTGAAGCTATTAATACCTATATATATATATATATTTATTACAAATTAAGTCAACTAAACTACAAGAAAAGGTAAAAATAGGAATACAATTCATGGTGCCATTTCAAGTGATAAATCTCATTTTATTTAATTAAATCATTTTTTTGTTGGATAGTTGGCATTAGTTAATTACTTATACGAAAATTGCTAACTTAAAATAATATATATATTCTTTAAAAGATTTCTGTAACAAACGAATACGACAAAAATAGTTGTATAATAGGTATATATAACATATTATATATTTATATAGAACAACACTATACACATCACATTTATTTCAGAAATTATTTGATTTATTTTAGAACTATTATGATTCAATAACGTGTACTAAACCTCGATTCTATTAATTTTTAATACTACTTCCAAGTCATAACATTATCATAGAACTTAGAGCATTTGAGGATAGGTAATAACTTTTTATAAAACTGCTCATTCAAGTTTTACCTGCCTTAAATTTATCACTCATCAAAAATCATTCGACAGTACTATTATTTATTTTGGTTGTTATTTTTACCCGGAATAAATAAAATAATTAATCCAAATTTTAAAACGAAAATTATTGTTCATTGGAAATTAAACAAATACCCAAGTATTTATAGTTTATACATATTATGCATTTATAATTCAGTGAATAATTATTATAAATAATATGTTCATATAATAAATAGGTGTCAAACAGAAATTGTAAAATATAAATAATATTAAATTGTATACAACCTGGTAAATTTATTAATGATGAAGATTGTACATTTCGAAAACTGATAGTATAATATTATAATATACAAATAAATAAGTTGCTTAATCATTAAAAAAATAATAATAATAATTTAATTAAATAGAGAAAAATAAAAATGATTATTGTTATGTCTATATAATGGGACTAAGATCAATTTTTATCTCTATCGGTATTCGGATGATTATGCCATTCATATCCACATACAGAGTCACGAACATTTGACCTCTGATAATGATGACAACAGTTTCATTTAAATGGTTAACATTTTCCTTTTTTTTATGACGGAATCGTTAATCATTTTTTCATTTAGTTCGTACACCAATATACTGCACCATAGACTCATATGATAAATAATTTTATTTAATGCTATTTATTGTATATAATATTATTATATTTTCGTTGTTTAACTTTTAGTTTGACTATAGATTCAATTTTGGCCATTCTAATTTTCAATTTTTAAAGATAATTATTATATATTATAACAAATGTTTCACTGGATTATAATTTAGAATTATTTAGATTCATTATTACACTCGATTCCATACATTATATTATTATGTATATAAATATTATATTAACTTTAAAAGTATATAATATTAAAGTAAAAAAGCTGAGTATAATGAACACATTAAAATATTACCATTCAGTAAAGGATATACTATATCGTAGTAAACATTACTGACTAGTGACCACTGCAGCAATAACTATTAGATATACACCAGTATGATACAAGTCTACTATTATGCGGGTAAATATAAAGCTAAAAGTTGTGTAAGTATATTTATTTTATAATAATAAATATTAGGTACACACAAATCTTTTATCTAATTAAGAATTTTACTTTTTCAAATAAATTATATAATAATAACCTTTTTGCAAATATAGAATTTTTTTTAAAAAGTACCTAAAGGTAGTATTAGTGATGAAACATACCCAAGTTTTAAGTAATTAACTGTTAGTGTATATAACAATATTAAAATATACTCTTCATTAAGAAGACGCTACACACATTCGTTATCTCTGTCTTTACATACAACACATTACTAAATTTACGTATTGCACTTCCAAAACAGTTTTGTTTTTTTTAATATTAGCTAAGAATAAATTTACTCAGTATTAAACTCAACTATGGCGGTATCTATTGACCGTGCTCTCTTGTCGGCTTTTTATATTTTAATTTTAAAATGAATTATGAGTACATAGATACAACATATTAATTTGGAAATATCTTGCTTAAAATTAATTTTTTTTTAACTCGACAAGTGATCACGGATATATTATCATCGTCTTTAATAATAGAATAATGTCGTTTATACCTAACAAGTCTAACTCATATATACTATAATGTTTAAAATAATATAACTGTATTAGAATTATAGTACTAATATTTTATATGTTATATGTAAAATAAGACATAACCAAACGTGTGTGTAACCGTAGTAGAGCGTCCTCTGAAAATTATAATAAAATATAAATATAAAGTATAAATCACAAAAGTATAATCTCACATTGGGTACCTACAATAGCTAATAAGTATAATTTTGAATCAAAAAAAGAAATCTATTATGATGGACCGTTGTCATATAAGTCGGGCCTAAGATTAGTGACTTACCATTCACTATTAATTATTAATGTTATTATTGTTATTTGTAACTGGAAACTGATTTTAGATTTTTATGATTATTTGACTATATTAGGCATAAAGGTACATGTGTGATGTGTTATACTATTATAATAAAATAATGCTGTTTTAAAAACAATGTTCATATTTCTTACCATTGGAATAATAATTATAATAATAATTGTGTTTAATACTTAAATGAATTATGATAATGAGTGCATTATTATGTTTATTGCAATTTAAGAACCAAACTGAAAAACAATAAATATTAATTATTCATTATAATAGTCGTATGCTTGTATATATAATATGCTTATTTACATTAATTAAATGTATACCTATCTACGTCGTTATATACTTAAGGTTATGGATACTTAAAAGTAGGGATATGGGTTCCGAGGATTGTTTTGCCCATATAGGGTGTAAATGTCAATCTACGAATACTGAATATACTTCAACCTATATATAATATTCGAGTATAATATAAAACATTAGAACTATTAGAAATACGAAACTGATAAAAATAATATAGATATAAAATAATACATATAGGTACGTATATACAACAAAACAAGCAAAAAATAATATTAAAAAATGCAAAAATATTATTAAATTAAAAAGTATTTACATATTTTATTTGTTTGAAATTAACTGTTTGAAAGCAAGACTATTTGCTGCTGCAGTTATATTGTGTAACTACTAGGTAACTTTTTTTATTTTTCATTTTTTTTTAACACTATCTACTAGATATTAGTTTATATTAAATTATTTACATTAAATTAATCTATATATTTCAATTGTGTAACTATAGTATTATGTAAATGACAATAATACAAGTTTTGTTCAAATAAAACCAGTATTAATAAATACAAAATATCCTTCAAGTAAAATCGAAATTTTTAAATAAATAGATTTTAAAATAAAATCATATAAATGAATCAAAGTTTTTTTAGTCAATTATTATCGTAATAGATGTAGGCACACACGTTGAAAATACATAACATATTATATAAAACATTGATTATTTTGAAACTCAAAAACTTTTTACAAATTGCAACCATGCTTACTCAACAAAATATGTTTTCGAACAATTTTAATAATAATAATAAATGTGTAGTATGACGTTTTGCCATCGAGCTGAGCGAACATTTTATTCGACTAACGTTATAATTATTTATATTATTTATACATATATTAAAAATAATGTGTAATTAGAGCGGTACCTCTCTCTCTCTCTCTCTCTCTCTCTCTCTCTCTCTAGATTTATTATATATTATACACGATAATATTCTCCGTTTAGATATATTCCATACATCTCTATAGCTGTATATTTTATCAACATTTTCATTCGGAAATTTGTATTTGTAATTTTTTAGTTATGTAATAATATTTTATAGATATGTATTCTATATTATATCGTCTATAATATATGTATCATGTTGGTATTATATGTTGGTATTATACACATATAATACCACATTTTTTCGGTGTTTTCGGATGTGCTCTGGTCGCAGTAGATATAAGGATAATGTACCCTCAGACCACCCTCCATTTAAATGTGCATGCCATTGAGAACTACATTGGTCCTCGTAAAGTATAAAAAAGGGGACTTTATTTATATCGGGGACATGCCGAGTTTTGGAGTCGTATAAATATGCGCTTATACACACACGAGCGCGCGAGCATAATATATACTCTCTTTCTAACACAGACACACAGACACACGCAGACACACACACACACACACATTCTCACACATACTCGAGTGCATCATATATTATATGGCAGGATGTACGTCAAAAATTACTTGGATATTATTATAGTAGTATGGTGGCACCGTACCGTGACCGGATACCGCGCGTGTGTCGGCTATACAATGTATTATACCTATTATACATATATTATATTGAAACTCCAAACTCGGACCAGATTTTTATTTTATCCGAAACAAAACATCTCTTCTTCCGCCGATCGAGTACCTAAATATTATGTTAAATTTAATATTTATATCGTACGGCGTATTAATAGACGATGGATTACGCATTTAGCACTAATAGGTACATCACAATGACATATTATTATTATTATTAAATATTACTTATATAATATATTAAAAATGTATAATATAGTTATCACGCGTCAATGATCGGTGAATACGAAAATTTTATTTACTTGCTGTAGTGTTTCACTTCGTATTGTAGGTACCTACTTGAACTTTAAGTACGACGAATCATAGAAACAGAATAATAAATTAGATCAAAGTTATACATAATAATAGTAATACATATTTCATTATACTTTTTAAAATAAATTATTTTTTTATTTATCCTATGAAGAAATTAAGAGTAAATATAACTCAATAGTTAATACTATTATAGTACTTTGTATTTTAAGACAATTGGTTGAATTGTTAATGTTATATTTTCAAATAAGTGTACCTACCTATCCATCGATCCTTATACTTTCAAAATCACCTTTATTAAATTTAAAAATGTTTGCTTTCAAAATTTTTACAAAGATAGGAAAAACAATTCAAAATATTTTCATGTTTTTAAATGTACACATTGACAGTGTCAAGTGTCACTATTTGTTCACACAAATACTAAAACAGTTGATAGGTAGTACACATAAAGATAAAGAATGAAAAGGTACGGTTTATATACAGTTTTTTTCAGTAATAAAAACTGATTTTACACTATTATTATAAATATTGTACTATGTAATATATTTTTAAAATAAAAATAAAAGCATCGTTAAAAATGTAAATAAAACTATTTAAGTGTTGCACACATATCATTTTAATATTTTTATCAAAGCGATTCTTCTAAAAATGTGATATAATTTGTAATTTCTAACAAATTAAAATAAAAAATTAATTTATTACCGATTAGATATTTTATATCAAAAAATAATGATAATTTTAGTAATTTTACATGTTAATATATATATCATAAAAAATGTAGTGGAGGTGCATGAATCGATATTATAACATATTAATATATTTGTAAAGAAACGGGTCAAACACACAACAGTTCTAATGATCGTATGTCTTTAGGTAGGCACATGATACTCATATATTGAACCATCTGACTATTGTAGTATTATGAAGTTTATATTACCTACTTAATTATAATGTCGTCGATTATAAATAATAATTATTATGATTTACGTTATTGTAGAATGAACTATAATAGGTCTAGACCGAACGCGCCGTTAGCAAATGCGTTTCGTCATCAAGTAAAATACAAATATAAAAATATAAAATAATACGGTAAATGGTGATTATTTTTAATTTTTCGGGATCAAATTACCGTAATTGTTATAGGTACCGTGTATTTACAGATATATCGACATATTATTATATTAAACACTTATTATGGATAAAGGTATCGAACGGTTAATTGTTTTTCTTGATGAGTCTTGACAATTTCTTATTCTCGTATTTCTATTACTCATCATTATACGCATTTACTTATTAGTATCATTAAATATAATGTTTTTTACCTAAATTATATACTTACCACTACAACAAATAGCAGAAAAAACCAAGTAAAAAATGTTCAAATAAAACAATTAATTTTTTCATTATTTAAGCGCGAAATAAAAATATCTAACTAAATGTTTAATAACAAACTTTTTTCATATAAGCAAAAACAAATTATAAGTAGATATCTATAGAATACATATATGTCAATTTGTTTTATCAATAGTCATACAATTAAATTTATTGGTCTGATCATTGCATTTAAAAATAAATATTTGTTGAGATGTACAGAACTAATAGTTTTTAATTATTTAAATTAGATTTAAAAATAATAGTTTAATTTGTTTCTTTGTACAGAATAATCAAATTAATATATATTAATCAATAACTAGGTAATAATTAGTGAATGTGATGAAAGATTGTGCTTTAATTTATATATTATATTTATAATTTAATACCTAATATACCTTCTGAAATATATTTATAAAGTAAACGTTTTACGATTAAAATATTTAAACTATTTTTTTAAATTTTATTATTAGGTATGTCATAAATGCTAACTAATAAAATTTAAAAGTAAATAGGTATCGACCTCCTTTTAAAAAAAAATTGGGTGTTTTTCGTCGAATTCTTCACTTATCTGCTTATTTATCATATTTTAAATGAATTTTATGTTATATTATTATATTAATAATATTGAAAAATCATTATATTCCAAAAACATATTATCATAATACAATAATTTTAGGTAGGTATGTATGGTGGGCTTCAACACATCCGTAGCCTGTAGGTATGAGTAACAAATAACAATTATAATAATATATTATAATTATATAATGCATTATCGCAATGTATATTCGTGTCTGCAAAATAAAAATATATATTATTATTTTTAATATTAAATACATAGTTGAAAACTCGGCGTTACGCGTAGGTATAATATATATCATATTTTCATTTCCGTGTACGTATCTCTGTGTTCTTAATTATAATATATTAATATAATTATATTTATCATTTGTGATTACGACTCGGTTGACTAAACTTTGTTGTATAAGCTTATTATAAAATAATATATTGAAACCAACATGAACTGTGGTGATAATCGGAATAAAATATTGTCCTGTGTCATTCGTACGGAATTAATTTTAAAAAGATGAAACTGCAATTTGTAAGCAGATAAGCATGCTGTATAATATGCCTACGACGAAACAAAAGTAGAAAGTTGAAAAATACCACCTACAGCCTGCCTCCTACCCACAAAATGTAAAGACAACTATGGAATAAACGTAGGTCGGCATAGGTAAACCGTACACGTTTTTTACCTATAAAATACCTACTCTATTTTATTCGGTCGGTGTACGGATTATATTTTTTTGATTTTAAAACGTCGTAAAATGGCCATGGTCGATTATTGGAATTGATTCACCTAAAACAATATTATTTTACTCGAATTTTTGTTCGGGCGCCCGTTACCCACATACAAGCGATGTCTATTCAATCGTTTCGACGAGTAGGCGTTATTCGAATAAATACGATTTCGGACGAAACATAGGTACATATTTGTGAATAATAATACCGTTCGTTACGACATAAATGAAGGTATTCGGAGACATCGCGTTCTTTACACAGTGTCGACTGTAAGGCACCGAGATGGGAGATTATATATATATATATATTTTATGAAGCCTCACACACACTACATACCAAACGACGACGACAATAATATAATAAATATAATAGTACAACATAATAATATTTTATAGTAACGATATTGGTATGGGCTGCGAGCAGTGCGAGTGATGGCGACGACATACCGCCGCGCGCGCACACAAACGGTCGTCCCTGCGCCGTGACGTCATTATAGGCGGCGAACTAACCGCATCGGAATTCCGACGGCAAAACCTTCGCCTGCGGTGCGTGCGTGCGTGCGTGCACTCGGTGGGGATCGGCCGGCGGGGCGGGTGGGGAAGAAGGCATGTAGCAACGTTAATGCATTCGTATTCCGATGCGATGCGTCGCGATGCGTCGCGTGCGTGTGTGTGTGTGTGTGTGTGTGTGTGTGTGTGTGTATTGCGTGTGTGTGGCCAAGGCCCGTGCTGTGCGCATACCGTTGCGAGTGCGGGTGCGCCGTGTGTGTGATGGTCTGTCTACTGCTCACTGTTCAGTACTCTTTCTTTTTCACATTTCCCTCGGACGCGTTCGGTCCTCAGTCACTCTTGTTCCCGTATCCGAACTCTGAAGCCGTCGCCGCCGCCGCCGCCGTCAATTATTTAACTCTCAAGTCTTCGTTTATTATTTATTTTTATTTTTCAAACTAATAAATTTTGCATTCATCCGAGTCTCGATATTCGTCAACGTCCAGCGTTTTCGAAACGGTCGCATGCCAGGAGAACGTGTGTTACTCGTGGTTACGTCGACTGCGGGTTTTCTCGTTCGCCTTTTCTTGGTTTTTTTTTTTTTTTTTCGTACCGTTCAAGACTAAAGATTTCAGTTTATTTCCCCCGGCAATAACGCCGTCACTCGACCGACCAACGCGTTTAAAATTTTTTTTTTTGATTTTTTTTTTTTTGAGGTTTGGCGGCGGCGGCGACGAAGAAACGTGCTTCGTGCGTGCGCGCATACGAATGGAACGCGCGCACGCACGCGCCGGAGCGCGGCGCCGCTAAGTACGTTGTTCGTGGAAACGCGGAACACGTGAGAACGACATCGGAGGAGGCGGCGGTGGCGGCGCCGACTACTGCAGCAGCAGCAGCAGCAGCTGACGACGACAATATCGGAGAGTTTCAATGTCACGTAGGGTGGTGTGGTGTACCCTCCGCCGCCGTGTAACTATCACGTGTTTTGTGCGTAACACAATGGTGGTTCGCGCGGTTACTGCGCGTCGTGTCCGTAAGTATGGAATTCACGTACGAACGCGAGTAAAGCGCACCCGTTCGACCGGAAAACGTTACAGATCGCAGTCGTCCGTTTGTTGCACGCGGACGATTTATACAAATAATAATAATCGTGTCGCAGCAGCATTGTCTGGTGCGCAATCGGCTTTCAAGGTTTTTCTGTTCGAGACGTCATGTTCGTTTCAATATCGTGTCATTCCCGTGTCGTCCGTCGGTGGTCTATGCTGTTTTTTCCTCCGTTGTAATAATGCAATATGATTTAAACGTTTTATGTTGTATAATTTTTTTTTTCTAGCGCTTGTGTAACCGAGACTCGCATTTGTATTAGTTGTGTACGCCGTTTGTTTTATTTTCAGTTACGATATTCTTTGTTATTGAGTGAGATCTTGATAAACTCGCCTGTGGTATTTTACAAACAAGGCGAGGATATAAAGATCTTATTTGGTACTCATTGATTTACGTCGAAAACAAATTCGTGAAAATGTGTTCACCTTGTTCTGTCGAAACGTATATTTTTTTTTCAGATTCAAGTTATTCAATTTTCATCAGCATATTCCAATTGAAAAAAAAAACCTTGAAAATTGTCTATATTTTTAATTTTATGTATATAATTCTTTTAACTGTTTTATTAATTGTTAATTATATTATAGTGTGTTGATAATGATTTTGTATAAAGAAATAAAAATAAATACTAACTATTAAGATAAGAAGTTGTTAGTTATTGACTTACTCTGGACTGTTAGTGAGTATAATTATTTGTTGATAAAATTTCTATTTTATAATAAGGACTATCTTTGGTCATTGGATGCATATTACTTTTAACCATTTTGAATACTTAATTATTCATATTCTTAGATTGCATCTTTATAAATAGAACAAATCAATTGTTTATTAATATTATGTTGTTTGTATTTTTTATATGAAAACATGTGACTATCTATCTGGAGCAATATTTCACTCTATTAAATCATAGATTAGAAATATTAGTAATAATAGAGTGAGCTCTTGAACATTAAAGACAATTTCTTTTTGAAATTTAAATACTTATTTATTGAGGCAAAGTTGTATGACATTAATTTATAGAACTAAAATATTAATAAAAGAATAACTGTAAATCGATTTAGTCCTATAGAACCAACTGTCGCCTTCAACTATAAGAGAAATATTAGACGTTGAGTTAATGTTTTAATGTTTTATATTACAATTGACACAATAACAAATAATAATTAAGTATTTTTATAGAAGTACATAATTTTATTTACACGTACAACTTGAAATGAAGGTAACTATTAAATGGACAAAACTTATAATAAATGCGTAAAACTTATAATAAATGCGTAGATTTACACATTAAGATTATATCAAACATGACAAGATTGAAGAAGTAATTAACATTTCTCATAATTTAGTTTTAAATATAGGTTAGGTATATATTTTTTATGTGGTATTTACATTAACTACATTCCTATCAAACAATTGATGTCATACTGATTTTCATTCATGCAAGTATATTTTTTAATTGAGTAGTATTCTATTAAAATTAAGTATTTAGCATTTTCTCGTGTTGAGATATTATTTTTTTTTATTTATCATCATAAAGTGACATATATACGCTGTTTTAAATTTAATTAAACTATTTTAAAATACAAATATGGCACTGTTATAGCGCTTTTTAATTAAGGCCAATACAAATACAACAGTAACATAGACTTTATTAGCTCAATAATCTGCAGTTATTAATCAACTACCTACTTACATACATTAAAAGTATAAAATAATTTTCCTATAATATACATTTTGAAATAATAACTTATAAGTTAATATCGGTAATATTCTTGTAATTGTTTTAATAAATATAATATATGTGTATAATACTATAACATTAATAATTTATGTAGACAGGGTTCAATATTTACGATAGATAGGTATACATACTTATATATTGTATATTATGAATTTATTGGTTTCAATTCATAATTCTTATGAAGAATAAAATCGTTGTACTTAGGCCCAAGTTAAATTATTTTTCTTACATTAAAATTAAATTTAAATTATACTATAAACATTTATTATATACTACATGAAATACTGATAAGTGATCATTATACTAAATTATTATTGTTATTTTATCTAATATATATTTAAAAGTTTTTATAATATACAATTATTATGTATATAGTACACTAAACACTAAACATTTTTTTTTTAATTTACAACTACAATTATTATTATTATTATTATTATTATTATTTTAAAACATAATCAGTATAAGTATTACTATCTACCAGATAAAATGCTTCAATATAAATTCATCTTATTGGCTGTTAATAGCCTTTGCAAATTTTTGTATCAAATGGATAAGTCATTTTATATTCAACGACTGGTCAAAATATTTTTGAAATGCATGAAAACAATATTACTCTATTGTTACCTACATACCTACAAAAATTCAAAAGAATATATTTTCTTTTACGTACCTCTTATTGAGTGAATAAAATTAAGCTTTTTAATAAGTATATTAGATAAAATACGAATTACTGAAGTCTAAGTATCAAGCCAAATGTGAGGAAGAGTTATAAACACTTTGAATGCATTAATCAACTTATAGACTACTTAGTATTTAATAAATGTGTACCAATATTTTTAATTTCATACTGAATACTAATTTATGATTACTAGAAATAAAAATCTAAAAAACTATATATAAAATTTTAGTTTTTCTTAAAAATAAATTATATATAAATGTATGATATGCAATTATAGCAATGAACCATTCATATTTTGATAAAATAAACGCTTAAGTGATATTAATTCACTATTGCATTAATTAACTATTAAAACACTATAGTTAACTATAATATAATAAAATAAACTATTTAAATAATAAAATTAAAAAAAGCCAATGAAATTTAAAAAGATTGAGTATAATTTTATGTATTAAAAATATTGTTAAAGACAATGTAACAAAAGGAAAATTATGTCTGGTCATTTTAGGTCCATATTCGATCAAAATTAAATTTAAATTAAGTCCTTGATACCAATTAGAACCAATCATCAATCAGCAGGACATTATAATAAAATATTTTTTGGACATAATTATACTGATTTATTATATTAGGTATCTGTGCATAGGTTATACATGCTTAGTGTATTATATAACTGCCTTTTACTATTTAACAGCAGTGCGCT
Organism: Rhopalosiphum nymphaeae; assembly: GCA_036289425.1. Classification (NCBI taxonomy): domain Eukaryota; kingdom Metazoa; phylum Arthropoda; class Insecta; order Hemiptera; family Aphididae; genus Rhopalosiphum; species Rhopalosiphum nymphaeae. The sequence goes on along the minus strand of JAZAQC010000007.1, from coordinate 5,988,168 downwards.
AAACAATAGATGCATTTATTTAAATAAGTAAAATATATAGATTTACATGCATTAAAAATAAAATAAAAAATTAAGTGAAATATTAATAATTAAGGTCGGCTCTAACAAGAGGATCAAACTACAAAAACGACATATTATATAATATAAACAGAATTTGAATAAAAACACAAAAGAAAATTTAAATTTTGTTCTTATAAATAATTTATGATAAAAGTATTTGAATCAGTGGTTATGATCATAGATCATTGTTTTTTATTGTAGTTTTAAATTATAAAACCTATAAACTCATAAAAGCAAATTTTTTGTTCCTACTTAGTCTTAAACTAGTTCAAAGAAAAAACAAATGCTTTACACTATTTTACTAATTAATCAATATAATTTCTATGATTTAGTTTAAACATAATCAAAAACTTAATATTTTGTATTTAATTCTTAAATTATTGATTATATCAGTTATATTTATATTCCACTAAAATTGTTTTTAAAAAACTGAGCACTATGAATTGGTATCATAAACTAATAATTATATTTTATAATTTACAACTCAATGACATATTAATATAAAAACCATCATAATAAAATAATATTTTTAAAAGTATTATTTTGAAACCCCACATTAAATTAAATTAATTATTACAACTCTATTAGTTTACTAGTTAATGGTCATTAAGATGTAGTTTATTAGTTTATCAAAAAAAAGTTACAGATTTTAAAGTATGACACTTACATGAGTAATTTGTGTATAGTATAAATGACAAAAAGTATTTTTTACATTTTTTAGAATAGACCTTTTAATAAGTACTATTGGAACATTAGTTATATATTTAAAACAATACATTTAATTGACAATGAATGTTTTACTTAATAATCATTGCATATCTAATATTAAGTTTCATTAAATCATTAGTAGTGTATAAAAATATTCTTAAATGTTCCTTACTAACACAGGAGTGTAATTATTAAGTCTCAATGCACTTTTATGTATTTAACTTAATACCACTAAATAATAAATATATAATATGTTTTATAGTTACACTAATAGATAAATATTGATAATTTATATAGGCATTTTAGTATGTATAAAAATATTTATACATTTATATAATCTACAGTTTATACTAGTTAATATTTCTAAATAATTATTATTATACCTCTGAACTACAATTTTAACATAATATCTTAACATATATGGTGTTTAGTTTACATTTACAATTCAATTAGTTACTTAAATTTACATTTTATTAAAAATTAAAATTGTCTACTGATGAAATGGCCCATTATGAATGATACTAGTATTTTTTTTTGTAATTATACAAATATAATTCCTCTAAAATTAGTATCATTTAAGAAAAAATTATACCACATGTTTTATCTCCATTTATTTAACTAGCAATATAGCAAAATAACACAACACAAATTATTCTAGACATCACAATTTTAATTTTGCTATATTGCCTATTAAAATAGATAGACAGGTATAACATTATCTTAATGCACCATTTACAAATGTGAATAAAAAAATGTATCAATCATCAAATACATTAAAATAATACTTATGTTATTATAAAGTATAAATAAACTTGAATCAGGAATATAAAAATTACAATTAAAAAGATAGAAAATCATAACTTTTAAAATAATATCCCATCACAACCAATATTAGATATTCTTACATATTATTTTTTATTTTAATTTAGTTATACTAATGTGTCTATTATTTTATCATAACGAAGCATTAAAAGTTTGTATGTTTCATAATAATTAAATATAAGTATACTTATTTTTAATTTGCTCGAGTAAATTATAATATAATTTTACAGTTTACATTTAATAATACTTGTACATTATTCACTTTAATATATTTTTTACGTAATAAATGGAATATCTCGAATAAACTTTGCAAACATATTTTAAACTCAGAAAAAAAAACTTTAAAAAATATACTTAAAGAATTAGAAAACAATTGCAATAATTTTCACACGTATACAGTCTTCATTCACTAAGGTAATTATAACAAATTTAATATTTCAGTTTTTTATGAACAATATGTTAGAAATTTCAAATAAATAATTTATGATTTAATTGTTTTTTTAAATAGATATTGATAGAAAATGAGTAATAGCTTTGTTTTAATTTTATGCGTTAAAAATATTGCAACAGTTTAAAATATGAAATATTGTAATTAGTTAAAACATTGATATTTAAATCTCTTTATATTTTATTCCTTGTCTCTAAAATATAATAATTTTACAAAATTTTGCAAGCTATATTATTTTTAAACAACTTAAAATCTTTTAAAATTATTTTTCTTATCTTTGAAGTTAGATATAATTTATATATTAATATTTTAACTAATATTTATGCATATGAGGACATTAAGTTTTGTAATTTTAATAGTTCCATCAAGATTCATTAAAGAAAAAGATAGTTTTTATTATATTTGTTGAGTGCTATTACATGTATAATAATTAATTACATAAAATAAATAGTGATACAAATAAAAATTTTGGTAAAAATACATAAAATAAAAACCAACAAAAGTTATTAAGACGTGAGTATTAAGGAAGTGGTCAGTTTTTAGTGAATAATTTGGAAAATAATTATATTATTGATAGTCTATGCACTATTTGAAGCTTTTTTTCGTCGTTTGTTTAATAGTGGATTGTTAGAAGTATTTAATGATTTTATATTGACTTGATCATAATCTACACGCATTGTAGCTAAAGATCGGGTCATTTCTTCTTGTACTTCGGGCCACACGTCTTCGGACTCTTTCAGCATTTTTCCAGTATATAGTGGTGTTTGGGGTACTTCAGTATACCTCTAAATTATTGAAATAAATCAAATATTTTGCATATTATCTTGAATTAAAACATTATTTAGTACTCACTGCAATCCATTTATGCTGCACTACTTCATTGATGGTAAGACGAACTGATGGATCAACAGATAACATACTTGAAATTAGAGTTTTAGCATCACCAGATACATTATTCCATTCAGGACTAGGAAAGTCGAATTGTCCAGTTTTAATTCGATTTTTCATGCCGGGCGAAATAGCTTGCCCATGATTACTGAAAAAAGGAGGGAAACCACACAATCTGGAACAAAATTGTTTTTTAAAAATTTGCTTAAGAGTGATGAACAATAAACAGTGTTGTAAAACTAATATCTAAACAGTGGTATACCTAAGAATTTATTAAAGAGTAGAGAGTATCCAAAAATAATATAAAGCAAGTACAAGAAAATTTAAAAAATTTTAAATAAATATTTAAACTGGAACTTTAATAAGGTATCCAAAAGCCATTTGAGTATTTATGCATTAAAATTCACAGATTATAGCAAAATGACTTGGATTTAAGTATGATGGTTTATTAAAAAGAAGTATAAAAAGGACATAATTTGTATTTTATAAGAATGTTTTTAATACAGTAGCATCGCAGTAATCCAAACATAGGCTAATTCAAAAGAAACAGTAATCCAAACGGCTTAGAGTGTATATCGCAACAGTTCTATTATTGCACTTATGTAGACCAATAAAATAATAATCATAATGATTATTACAATTGCATATTACACGTGTGAGTCATTAATATTCCAAATGTCGATAAAAATCGTTAGTTGCATTACATATGTAATACTGTTTATAGTAATTTAATTTTTGCAGAAAAAAGTACATGAAAATGGCCTCATGGAGACAATTTTATAACAGTCATAATACTCGAACAAATGAAAGAGATCCTCCTTTCTCCAATTCTCTAAGGATTACCCTGACACTATTGTATATTTATTTTAATACTATTTAAAATTAGATGATAAGATTAAAAAATAAATTATCAAAATATTTTTGATACATCTAAAATGTATTATAGTAATAAGTAATAACTTTATAAGCTTCTAACAAAACATACAAAATATTATTCTCAATTTTTTTAATAAAAGATGGTACCTTAATTACTATCTTAATTTTAACCATATTGTCAATAGTAACAATGAGTAATATTTTTCTAGATTTCAAATATTTGAAACTGATATTAATAGAGTGATACTATTCTACTTGGGGGGAGCCATTTTAATTGACTTAAATTGCACTAGTGTTCAAATGTATTATTTATTATTCTATTGAAATTATATAGTTTTTTTTAATATATAATTTATTTAAGTATACTTACAATATATACATAATAACACCTAATGACCATATATCACAACTTTTATCATACTTTTCTGGACCTAAAACTTCTGGTGCTGAAATAAATACATGAGCAAATTAATATTGGCAATTGTTTTTACCTTAATAATTATTTATGTTAACTAACCAACATAATATGGTGTATAGCATGGAGTTTTTAATGGAGCTTTTTGCGATACTTCTTTGGCAAATCCAAAATCAGTTAATTTTAAAATTCCATTAGCACCTAATTAGAAAATAAAATCAATAATTTTTTGTTTGAGTAGAATACAAATTTAAAAAAAAACAGTTGTTACATAGTTTAAAATATAATTTACAAATATTCTTTAAGATATGATTCCTTAAGTTAAAGTTTATTACCAAGTTTAGAATACAAAAGATTTTCAGGCTTTAAGTCACGGTGAGCAATATTAAGGTCATGAAGATACTTGACTGCTGAACAAATAGCTGTCATAATATGTGCTGCTTCTATAAATACCAAAATGAATTTATTACATAAATGTAAAACATGTACATATTTATCCAACTAAATTTAATTATTAATTAAATACTATAAATTTATCAAACTTGCCTCTTTCTGTAAAAGCTCCTTCATTATGATCTTGTATACGTTGAAATAATTCGCCACCTTCCATACTAAAAAAATGTATTGTTAAATATTAATTTTTTTTATTTTATTATTTAAAACTAATATAAATATATTGTAACAGAAAAAATGGTAAAAATAAATAACTTATTAATATAAATAATAATATAGCTAACATATACAGTATAAATTACTTAAAATTACTTTTAACAGACCAGGAAAAATAGGTCATAAACCATTGATAATATGACTCACATATTGAATGGTTATTATAAATAAAATTTTTGTTTAAATTTAACAAAAATAAAAATCAATATATCTATATAATTATTTTAAGAACAACAGTTCTAATCTCAGTTGATACATTATGATACTTTAAATCACATACCCCATTTATAAACACATCTATGTAGTTTTTCTTTACATATAGGAAACCTAGTAAAAAAATTATACATGATTTCATGATTAAAATAAATAATAAGAAAATAAAATTGTATCTCCAAATTACCTACTACACTCAATTTAAAACTGATAGTTTATTTTCTTTGTTGGTCAAAAACCGATTAGCTTAAGAATATTGAATACAAAAAATTAAATTAATCAGCCTATTCATTTGCAAGATACAAATCAAAGATTATTATAAACTTTGAAAAATTGTTGTATGAAAATTAAATTTTATATATTAAATATGTAAGAAAGTCAAAAATCATTAACCAGATTTTCAAAGATAAAAAGTAAGTTAATGGTAACACATATATTTTTAATAAACTAAAAATTAATATTCTTAAACTTCTACTATAGAAAACTAATAGTATATTATAATTATTATTAGATATAAGTAAATAATTAGAGATGGAATAAGAATATTGGCAACTTTTTAATTTTTTTGGACCTATGCAAATATGAATACTAACCTAATTTTGTTTGGAATTTGATGAAATGAATCAATGATTCATTGATTTTAAAAATAATGTTTTATATTTCCACATATTTTTAATGAAACTATCATTAGTGATTATGTAAGTAAAATATATTTCCAATTTTTATAAATATCAGTATTGCTATGAAGTTAATGGAGTAATTTGATTAACATTTGCAAACTTTGCAGGCCAGACAAAAATAAAAATTTTATATTCTTAAATTATTTACTACAAAAAAAAAAAATACTGTTGACTAAAATTTTAAAATAATGAAATGTATATAAAAAAAATTTTGTTGTTCTAAAATTTAAAGCGGGCCGTATATACCAATGGTGTTGGCCTGAAGTGACCAACGGGCCGCCGGTTTCCAACTACTAATGTAGAACAATCATTGTTACAACTGATCACACATTAAAATTAATAAAAGTAAGCAATAATAATTAAATGTTTCATGTATATTATCTAATTTAACATGTTACACAGAAAAATGTATTGTATATATATATATAATTTTTAGGTAATTTTGTTTAATAATTAGTAATTCAAAATGTTAATTCAACAAGTTTGGGGTACCAACCATTTTAATCATTTGTCGATTATTCTATATATAATTTTAATAAGTTGATAATATATTCATCTATCTACAGTACAGTTAATGGCTGTAATTTGTCCAATGCTCAAAAAGTATAGAATTTAACATAAAACTAATTATAAATTCAGCCTCAAAAATGATTTTAATAGCCAATCAACACTCAAAACATGAACCATTAAAACTTTCATTCTTTTTATAAGAACACTTATGACAAAAAAAAATTGGGTAATTTATTGTATATATTATTGTAATTATAATTAATTTTCACTATTTTTTTTTTAAGTATTTTTAATATTTTTAGGGCATTAAAATCTATGCTATATTTATGAATTAAGTAAATATTAAAATATATTAATACCAATTTACAAAATTATTGTTAAATAACGCGTTATAGAGTCAGTTAAATATAGAAAAGTTGTCTTTGACCAAAAATATATAGCTGTAAAGGCCTCTTAAGTAGAATAATAGAAAAAAACCATAATATTTAGGTTGGACTATTAATTAAGTTATTTTGAGGCTTCAAATTGTACATCTATTAACTTTTTGTTAACCAACATTTTATTTTGTTTATTAAGTAACTTAAAACGTTTATACTGAAAGTAAAAAAGATACAATGGTCCAATAGTTATTAGAGTTAAGTAAATAATTTGATTTTTTTTTAAAGAAATGATAGTTAAAATATTAAATAATATTTATTATTTTATTTTTCAGAACCTAACCTTATATTAAGATACTGAATTTTTTTTTTTAAAAAAACAGTAAATTTAATAAAACTTGTAATAATTGCATAGCAAGTATAACATTACTAATTTGATAAAATCAGTAATAGTGAATTTTCAACCTACAAAAACGTTTGCACACAGAGTTTACCTTTTGCATAAACACATAGGTATTAGTTCCACAAAATAAGACTTAAAATAATAAAGCATAACACATATAATACATATAATGTAAAATGTAACACTAATTGCAGATCATGGGATGTGAATGATTGAAATTATAATTCTGCATGTCATAAATCTTATTTTTTGAAAACTGATATTAGGTAATCTAGCTTTGTAACATTGTTAATTGGTGCATAATCCAATTGTATTTAAAAATATTTGTTTTAATACTTAGATTATAAATTAGATCTTAAAGAATGTACTTTATAGTAATAATAGTGTAAAATATAACCTACCATTCCATGATAACCAACAAACATTTCTGTTCCATATAGTGGTTTTCATATACATCAATTATATTGACTATATTTATGCAACCGCTAGCTCTCCAGTGTAGATCGATTTCTCTCCTAGCTTTCTGACAGTCAACGAGAACCTGTAAAAATCAAAATAGAGAAAACAGGAACGACACCAGACACTTTTAAGTCGTAGTACAACATGTTAGATTGTACATTGGTAGAATATTACCTTAAGCGCAAACTTTTGTCCAGTTTTAATGGAAAAACACTGCACCACCTTGCCATTGATACCCAGTCCAAGAACGTTATTGGATATCCTGTAATCATTCTCAACCGGTGTAGTCTTAGTTTTGTTGTTGAGAAAATAGAAATCGTTTCCTTCCATAACTGCCGTGTTTGTCGCGTTACTACAGCAGTACTACAGCGATTGATGATGCACACCGACTGCTACAAAACATCTCAGACGTGGTTCCTGGGCGATTGTAGAGGCCAAGGTCTCGGTCGCGGACTCTGGAAGTCAGTCGAAAATCGATGCGTAACAATTATAATATCCGATGACGATGACGATAACAACAAAACAGTGATAAAAATGTCACGTTTGTTCGATTTTATTTGTGACGAGAAATATCATGCGCTAGTCCGGTGAAGCAAGTACTAGTCTATCAGCTACCGCTACCACGTACGGCCACTATCCGTCATTCCGTCATAATGCCTCTTTTAACCCTAAATAATAATAATATGAGTAATGGGCTAATCCATTGACAAGTATAATCGCTAATGATAACAACAGTGATAAATTATTATTATTATCGCATACATTACATATTATTATTATTGTGCTTTAATAATACTTTAATAATAATATAGGTATTATACGAAATAACAATGGACACAATACGAAGAATCAACTCGTGGGAGTCGGTAGTGGAGTTGCCGAGCTGGTAAAAACATTAATAGTCTCCAAAAATAAGAACGATATTATGTCGATAACGCTGAAGGCTGTGCGAATTATGTATATATAATATTAAATTATTTATTTTGTGAAGACTATTTCAGACGAATAAATGGAAATGGAACGTAGTTGATTTATTAGAATTTAAGATATAATTTTTTTCTCATTATTAATAAACATTACGTTATTATGTAATATACTAATACACACTAATGCACACTGCACACGTATATATCATTCAAACAGAATAATTAATGTCAAACACTTAAACGTAAAATCGATAAAAAGCGATAATAAAACGAAACTATTGTACGAACTCTACGAACTACGGAGTATAAAAGTAAAATAATATAAAATTATGCATATATTGATATTTACATAAAAGTATATAGTAGGTATAAGGTACATTTTATATGTGTACGACGTACCTACTACATCCAATGCGATATTTATTGTGTACTCATTAATATTGACGGCGCTACATCGATTTAAATAGATCTAAAATATAATTTTAATCATTTTTATTCGTACCTAGTAGATTTTATACAATTTAGTTTCAATATGAATTACTTTTGAATTATGATTACTTACGAGATACCATTCTACCATTCTCATAGCTATAAACATTTTAACATTTGTCATTTATTATTTAATGAACTGTTAACTACAATATAATTTACAAAATTTGAATTTAAAATACTTATATTCAATTTTAAGCTTTTTTACTGAGGGAAAAATGTTATCAACATCTATAGAAATATAAACAAAAAAAATCGTAAATATCAAATGTCTGTACCTAAGTAATTTTAAAAAAGTCGATATATTTTGAAAATGTTATCATGTATAGAAAACTATTATAAAAACATATGGCAATTTCAATTATTATGATTATTTGTTTTTGAATTACAAAAAAATATTAAAAATTATTTGAGGAAAATAGTTACTTATTTTACAGATATTAAATGTCGTAAAAATTTCATAAAAAATGTGTGACTCCGGTAAACCTTTTTTTTTTTAAATAGAGGTAGTAAGACTTATGAAGAATCTTATATTATATTTTCAAATCTTAGATATAATAAAAAAAAAAAAAATGTATGAATTTCTAACCATAAAATAATTCGGAAATTGTCAATATTTTTTAATTGGGAAGTAAATGAACAACTTATGAAGAATCTTGTATTAAATTTTCAAGATTTTTACCAAACAAAAACATTTATAAAAATCAAAAATTTCTCATGATTATAAATAAATCAAAAAACGTTAAGATGTTTTAAAAATATTATAATTTGCTTAGAACGCGAATATCAACATTTTAGATATATATTTATAATTTTAGATTTTGAACGGAGTGATAAATGTATTGATTTTACTATGATGTGTGTTTTTATTTTTTATTTTTGTGTCTGTCATCATGTTTTGGAATAGAAATAATGCTTTGATTTTTTACTTCAGCTCATCTCTGAAAATGAAAATCCATCTAATTGATAATTTGGGGGATCAAATGTAAAACATTTTCAGTAGTTTTCAAAAGCGTCAGGAAAATTTCTAAAAAAGTAACAGAAAAACAGAAATGTACGTGTAACCAGTTTTCAACAAATTTGGTTTTTATTTTGCTGTAAATCAAAAACGAATCATTATAAATACTTGAAATTGTCACCAAATATTTATATTAGCGTTATCTATTTACGATTAAATTTCAAAATATTTTGATTTTTTTTTGAAGCTATTTATAGACAGCTGAAATTTTCGATTAGTCTAAGTTTTTTTTTTGATATGCCTATAAAAAACAATTTGGCACACCAAAAAATTTTTAAAATTCAATACAAGATTTATTATAAGTTTTACTTATCGTAGTAAAAAAAAAAATTGTTAGTCACAATTTTTGTTTATAAGCATTGTTCAGTTCAAATATTTACGAAATATGACAAAATCAAAAGTTGAAAACTTAACATTTTTGTGATTTATACCTAAGGTTAAAAAACTCAATATAAAGTTATCCATAAGTTTTCCTTCAAGTAACTTTAAAAAAAAATTTTAGCGTTAATATAGAAAAAAATTTATGAGCGTATGAAATTTAATTTTTTACAAAATCGCGTAAAATAACGATATATTACAATTTAAATACAGGTAATAATATAATATATCCTACTAATTATCCTAGACTGATAAATCATCTCAGTTTAGAATCATTTTTCGTATACAATGTTATTGCATTCAAATTTAACACATCCATTATAGTGACCTACTCTTCATCTCTACTATATAGCAGAACGATACCCGCTTGCCGACCCCCCTTTTTTTAAATTACATAAAAAAAGACAAAACTGGAATTTGTCCAAAACTGGTTATATATAAAAGTTTCCATTTTCCTTAATTTTCTGTTTTTATTCCCGTTTGTGTACTCGTATTTTTAAAAATACTAAAAAATTTTAGTTTTTAAAAATTATGAAATTATGAATAAAACTGTACTAAAATACAAATTAATACAGCTTAACGCAGTTTAAAATTATCACATAAAATAATGAATTTCTTGTGCATATTGATAATAGCTATATCTGTGCACTTGTTGCCCGAACGAAATGCATATGCATCCGTATTAAATTTGGTTGCCTGGTAATGCTAATATTTAGCGTAACTTGCGCGGATAAATATTTTTGGTTTTCGGATTTGGTGTTAAGATGATATTTTCGACACATCAACTTTACACATCTGTTCCACCCAAAATTGTTCTTTTTGACCATTTAACAGCAGTATTTTTTTAAAAATCAATTTCTTTTGTCTTGTTGAATAATCCAAATTTTATTTTCATTCTAGACCAAAAACAAAGAATCAATTTTCAATAGTATGAAATAAAAACCACGAAAAAGTTTTGTAATGTTATATTTAGGGCTAGGGACTTCATGCCCTAAAAAACCTTAAAATATGCATGCATTTATGCCTTAAAGAATCACTAAATATGCTATTAAAACATGGATTTAAAAAAAAGTATATTTGTAATAAATTATTAATAAATATAAATATTTATAGATACGATTCATAAATAGATAAATTTGATTAATTATCTGAAATAATTATTTTCCTTTTTTCAGATTTATTTTCATTTTATATCGAATTTTAGTAAAACAAAATTTTTAATTTTTTTAAAAAACAATTTAAATTGAATAGGTACATTTATTTATTTTTAATATAGTACTAATTACCTTGAGAATTACATTGAATATTAAACTATTAGATATTTTCTTAAGTTAGGAATAAAAAACTTACTCGTTTATAAAAATAAATGTCAAATATGCACTTATAATATGAAAAATGGTCAAATATGCAAAATATGCAACTATAAATTTTAAATATAAACTCGTATTGCTATGAAACAAATTTCTATATTACTTAGCTATGTTTTAATGATTATTTAAAAACATGCAAACTCCTAGAGGTCCCGAGTTCTAGTTATATTACATCAACTGTTCACTAAAATACTACCAATAAAATAATAAAAACAATCAATAATTGATAACACGAATGAAAAACAAAATATCTATATCTTCATGTGCGTATTTGTCGATTATTTAAAAAATTAATTACTCGATTTTTCATTAACTTATAAAATCATAAATAGGCGTAAAACTTGCTTCACGATGTACTCTTTTCATTTTAAATAAAAATCACGATAATTCGATGAGTAGTTTCAGATTTCTGTTTTTACACACACACACACATTTACACTCACATAGTATTGTCAAAAGTTTTAAACCTTGTGAAAAAAATTATTTAATTGACACGCTAAAAACCGTAACTTTTAAATACAAACTCCCCTAAAAAAAAAAAAAATGAAAAATAGGGTAACGTGGTGACACCACAGATATATATTTTTATATATCTCTGGGTGACGCTTAAAAGAGTATTTTGAACATTTCTGTAAAAAAAGTTGGAAAAAGTTAAGTAATGTCGTCACAAAATTGGAACATAAAAAACACCTGTTCATCTTTTATATATATAGAAAAATAATAAAATATAATTAGTGATAGGCTAAGTGCTGACAGAAAATGTTTGTTTAAATATTATTTCGTATGGAAATATGCAATGATTTATGATTGAATTCAAATTTAACATATGGGCACGTCATACATTACAATAACGACTTATTCAATAATAAGGTATTTTCAATATTTACAGACAATAAAGCGATTCCTTATTTACACCCTTTTTTATTTTTAACAACGATTAGGTATATTATTATATTAATATTTATTTTAGTTCTATAAAAGAAGATATAGCAAAAAACAATTTATAAAGTAGTATTTCTCTGTATAAATTAGATATTTTTTATTGTAAGAAACCTATTGATTTTTAAATTTCTTCCTCATTTGCATTACTGCCACTACTTATTTATGTTATTTTGAAGTTTTTTGAAATATCTTTATAGTCTTGTAGGTAATAAATAATTATTTCATTATTTATTTTTGTGAACTACAAAATGCCAATAAAAGTATAAGACTAGCACTGACAATAGATGTAGTAACTATTTTTGATTCACTATGAAATATGAAATATGTATATTTATATTTTATAATAACGTAGATGGTAATTTATTTTAAAAATATGATTTAGGTATTGGATGTTTAATAATAATCATCACTAATTGATTATTTTATCATTAATCTAAAAAGATTATTCATATCTTATAATAGTGTTAAATTATTTAGTAAATATCTTGTACAAAAAAATCAATTTTTACAATATACTGAGTCAACATATATAAACAATTTTAGTTATATTATAACTAAAAAAAAATAAATCTACATGTATATTTGCTTTACTCTACAATCACCATACTTCACAAAATATTTGTAATTGAAATTTATTTCGTTAATAAAGAATTATTATTATTATTATTATTTTTTTTTTCAAACGGTAGAAGTTTATATTTTAAATCAAGAAACTTTGCTAATTTTTTTTAAGTTGAAAATTTATAAAATTATTAATAATTTATTAATTTTTACATAACAAAATTAGTACGTGTTGCAAGACCTTTGATTTATTAATTTTATATAGGTATAAGTAACAGTGACTTCATATTTTTTAAATTGATTGTAAAAATAATTTTAATTTATTTATTAATATTTATTTAACTAATATCTATTTATTTTTTTTAATACCTTATATTTTTTTTTATTCATATTATACGATTGATATTTTTAGTACCTACCTAAAAGAGTCAATTTTATTTTGAATGTTAAATATTAAATAATTAATAAATACATTCAATACATAAAACCCACCATTGGCATCATTATTTAATTATTCTAATATTTGATCAGTAATATAGTCATAATTTACAATGAATGGATGAAAACTGAAATATTATTTAATATAACATCACTGTCACATCCAATATGGGAATACATATAGCCTATAGGGTTTCCTCTGAATCACTACAAAATTCAAACTGATTAACAAATGTATAAATACCACAAATTGTTAAAATATATAGATCAATTTTGATATGCATATTGCATATATGTTTCCTACTAACAGATTTTTTTACTGAACATGACAATTCCTAAAATATAGCGCATCACAGTAATAATAAGTACAAAGTGATAAATACTTATATTAGTTTTATCAGGTAAGGGAAATATAAAGTAAATATTTTTTAATGTATATTAATGCAGTTGATTAAATAAAATAATAATTGAAAAAAATATTTATTTATTAGTTTAATGCAGCATAATTTATAAATGTTTATTTAATATTTATAATATATCTGTACAGATATATGTGCTTATATATGTGTACAATGATTAGAATGGTCTACGGAATATTTTAACATAAATATAAGAAGGAGGATACAGAATATAGTTTTTATACCACTTTAGCGGAAAATCAGATTTTTATTTTCTAATTGGCACACATCTGTTGTACTGTAATGGTAACAAACATAATAATAAATAAAAATGCAACAAAGTTTAAGAGTTAGTTAGAGTTTACAGTTCAGTATAAATGAATATATAAGTTGATGGTATAAAATATTGGAAATAACTCAATTTTCATTTTTTGTTTAAATACATGTTGTTTTTAAATTAAAGTTGTCATCATTTTTACTTAACATGTAAAAAAAAAAAAAAATAATGAGCATTAATAATTTTTATATTTTTATAGTTAACAGCTAGTATAAGAACTTTGTATTCAATTTTCAAACTTAAACTATTAACTTTTATTATAATATATTTATATTTGATACATTTTATCAAAATTTAAACACTAATAAAAAAAAAATAAAAATAAAAATAGCACGAATGTATTTTTAATATTTTTTAAATAGTTATATAAGAACTATTCATTTAAGTTCTTAAATTTAGAATTAGATTTTCAAGCTTTTTTACTTAGCTTAAATTTAATTTTTAACACAACAATTTTTTTTAAATTTTAAATGACTACAATAAATAGTTTAAAATTAGTCAAGGTTCTACAATTAATATTTTTTGAATTACAAAATTATTATAAAAATTATATTCTCATGGAAAAATCTTAGTTACACGTTTGAATAAGAATAATATCCCATCGTCAATATTCTAATTTCAATTGCACATAAAATACTTTTGTGGCTTTACTCTAAACTTATAAGGAATCTTGTATTAAATTTTCAAACTTTAAGAGTTAAATTTAAAAACTACTGAATAATGATCATTTTTGTGATTTTGACTTATTTCAAAAATTTAAACTTTAAATGCTACTAAAAAAATTTAACATATATATTATTAATATTTTTTAATTGGGATATGAAAAACTTATGAGGAATTTTGAATTAAATTCTCATTCTTTTAAGTTTAAAAACTAAAATATTATTATTTATCATATTCATAAATTTAAAACAAAAATATAGAACAGTTTCGAATCAATATTTTTCGTTTTTAAATATACTTTTAGAATTTAGAAATTAATTTCAGTTTGTTAGTTACGGACAAAATATGGGTATTGGGGCCAACTTTACGTAAGTTACTCGTTATTCTACAATCTTGAAACTGGTATCAAATCAGTGATAGCGTGTTATAATTTATAATTTATGTAGTATTATATTATATTAGGAGTAATTGTAGTTATTATTATTTATTTATAACAATACTAGTATCGTATTTTGGCATGTTTATTTTTAACCTAACCTTTTAACTGTTTCAAGTACGTTTCTATATAATGAGGCGAGTAGCCACATTACCTTAATTACAATGATATTAAGTATTTAATGTTATTCGTTTCTAAGTTACGTAAAAAAAAAAACAAAAATAAATTTTTTCGATAACAGGGCAAAAGTGAGAAAAGTGATATTTATTTAGGAAAAAGTGACGAATTGTATAAAAATTGACATACTATTTATCATGAAATATCATATTATTACTTAATTATATAGGTACTAACAAGATTTAAAGTTAAGAAGAAATAATGTCGGGTAAATAAGGTTAATTATCTAGGGTTAAAATGTATTTAGAATAGGTCTTTGCCTCTATGGTGTACTTATTGATATTAATACACAGGAGCAACATATAGGATTACAATAAATTAATTAAAACTTTAAACTACATTTTATAAAGTAAGCAGATACCTATTTAAATTATAATTCGTTGAATAATATCTAATATTAATTAACTATAAAGAATTCATCATCAAATATTAAATTGTAATTGTACATAAGTATTTAATTTTTAAATATTTTAAGGAATAAGTAAATAAGTTTGTTCAGTAAAAAGAAATAATTTATTGGAATACATAGATTATAATACCTTTATCGGTAATTTAGTTGTTGTTAAAAGATCTTGTCTGAAGTATAAATCTAATATTTTTGTTTAAATATTCCTTTATATTTATGATAGAATTTAGGTAATCAGAATTAAGATATTTGGTATTTATAAAATATTATCACTCATCAATAATTAAAATAATAATAGTAATCAATAAACCCATTTTAAAAGTATTATTCACAGAAAGGTAATGCATAGAGGTATTTAAAGTACAAATATACATTTTTACGAATACTTATCTATTTAGGATAATATAAAAATTAATTGTAAATAAAATAAAATAAAATAAATAAATATACATTTTTTTATTATAACACTGAACTAACAATTATCTGCGCATTCGATTATATTTTTAAATTATTATACCTACACCTACTTAAATATGTAAACAATAGACATACATATTGATAGGTACTTAAATATAACTGTAAATGTTATCGGTGTATTATTAATCAGGGTTTATTTGTGATTAAAATGTAATTGAAAATTACAATGTGTTGAAAATGTCAATTAACACCATGAATCCATCCCTCTTATACCACTTATGTAAATCATTAATTAATGCGTTGTTGAATATTGGAGTTAATATCAACAAATAAATAGAAAATTATTTAAAAAATAATATATTCAATATCCCAGTGCCCAGTATGCACATAAATAAATATAGTAGGCACCCACACAGTACAAACAATATCACAATAGAAAAAAATATTAAGTATTAAAGTATATATATATTATATGTGTTATTTGAAGTTACAGAAAAGATGATAATTTAGGAAAATATGTTATTATCAAAGAAAACCAAAGAAATTTGGGACATTTTTTAATATTACTACCTACCTTAAAATATTAAAAATATGTAAAATTTGTGTAGGTACATATTATATTATATTATTATATGAACAGAACAATATGTCGAGATATTTATCATTTTTTAATAAATAAATTGACCTTTTTTTGCGATAGATATATTGTATAGTATATAAAATGTATTTAATTTCTTTTGTTATTTTATTACAATTATTTGAAATATTTAATTAAAAGCAATGTATGTATATCTGGCCATATTTTTTGAACCTCAAAATCTTGGTTATTTTTACCGTGTTTATTATAATACTGATCACCTGCTAATATATACTATTATATAATATCATGAAGTACAATGCAATAAAAAAACAGTTAATTACCGAAAAATAAAAAAAAATTTAATTTAATTAAAATTTAATATTTTGAACATTGAACCTAATCGCTGAATACACAAAATATATTATACCTACTAGGTAGTTTAAGTATACAAATAGCAGAGGATTACGGAAATTAATTATATGTATCTAAATAGGTAGGTAGGAAATATGTATTTAATTTGATAATCATATCGATCATTGATCAATACATAATTAATGCGTATAGCCGCATAGGTTAAACAGGTTTAAGTGTGAAATATAAATGTTGTATAAGTAGTAAGTATACAACACTCAAAACGATGATTTTTGTTATCTGGATTCCAGTTTTCAATAATTCTTTTTTAATAATAATATCTTTAACGATCAAGAGGACATAATAAAAAATTATTAAATTAATAGTACATAATAAAAAAAAAATAATAAATAAAAAAACATAATTTGAATAACTTTTAAAATAGCTAATATGGCTTATTAAAGTTTCATACGAGTATATGTCGTTTAGCGGTAGGGTCTAACGTTTTAAAATTTGTATTACTTTTTCATACATTTTTAATGAATATTTTGTTATGTTTGAATCCTAAATGAAATTTTGATAAGGATTGCTAATGTATGTGACGTTACATAAATTGTGGGTTTTAATATTATTTAATATTTACTATTTTTTAAATAGCATAGGTACCAGTATACCAATATTGAACATTTAAATATTACCAAAAATTGGTAGGTATTTATGTATAATATAAGATCTTGAGGAAGCGAAAAATCTCGCAGTATGAATTATTCAAAATAATTTTAAGTTTAAACACATATAATATGGAAAAGTGCAATTTAATGCACAGGTAACTATCTCAAACTTTATATTTTCTATACTTTGATACTTATTTCATATTTGAATATGTATATTCGAAATAAGAACTTTTTAAAAGTACCTATTCTTTATAAAATTAGTTATAGTAAATAGTTCATAGAAGTAACTATCATCATCTCGGCACAATATAATATAGCCATCTAGGTACACGAAATTCATTAAAATTATTATAAAATATTTTTATCACTATATGTATACCTATATTCTTTATCATAGTTATAGGTAGAGGTAGCTCCTGGGGGGCCTAAAAGCCTCGCGCCCCTAAGCTCGTATTTAAAAAAAATTGTATATTGTTAAAAAAAAATTACAAACAAAAAACATATTATACTGTCGACTATCATAGCCAAGTACAACTAGTACAAGTATATGTAAATAGATAGACACATTTCTTTATGGATTACGATTTACGGAGAAATACCAAGAATAATAAGAAAAATTAAAACTAAGGCCCCCCAACCAAGTCTCTGGAGCTGCCCCTGGTTATTGCTATTATAGGTACCTTTACTTGACTACTTAGTACTATTGATTTTATAATAGGTTCTATTACAAAATCAATGCAAGTAGGTATCTATATTGTATCAAAATTATTTTGAAATGTATACTATTTATTATTAGATATCTATTATATTGTCTACTATACCTACAGTGGAGGCTAGACAGATTACTTATTAAGTGTTTAAGTAGGTCCTGCAACTGCATGTATTTTCGAAATAATTATGCCTAGGTGTATAGGTACTATAGGTGTCATGGGGAAGTTTATATAAAAACTGATTGATACGTAGTAAAAATTAAAAGGAAGTGTTAATTGTTTATTTTAAATTAAATTTACCCTTTTTATGATTTTTTCATACTCTTATTATTGCTACATTTTAAAGTTCTAAAAGAGGATCACTCTTGTAGCTTTGACTGTTTGGAGTAACCAATCTCTGGTCTATAGGTATATAGCCTATAGGTATTTAGTTACTATAAAATATTTTAGTTTTATGTATTTGTTTTTTTTGTTTATTAGTTACCTATTCTAAATTATGTTCTCTGTTCAATAAATATATTTGTTAATCGGTAAAATATAATACGATTAGCAATAGATTAGCTTCAATTTGAGAATAAGCATATACTTATATGTAATATGTAGCCATGTAGGTAATAAATTATAGCACCTATTTGTGAACAAGTCGCTAATAATAAAAATATTTGATTGAAAAATACTATTTGTTACTTATTTAATTATTGTTATAAAATGTAAAAACAATTTTTTAACTGGGGATTAATACACGGGTGAATAGTGAAAATTTGTTTTATATTTATATTTTAATAATTTGAGCAGTTTGCCGTGTACATAGTAGAAAAAAACGATACGCGTCATTTCGGCTGTTTTGATATAAACGTGTAAGTAGTACTAAGTGGGGAACCCGAATCACTGCCCACTGGTGATAATATTTTTGTAATTTTTTTTTTTTATTGTTTCGTTTTGTGTTTTCTCAGTCACCGGACGCGGTGTTTTTACGCGGCGAGCTGTAGTATTGATGGTGCGACGTGCCTCCGGTGAAGGGGTAGGCGATAATAGTAGTGGAAAGCGTGTAGCCCGGATGGTTGGTAACACCGCGGCCATTTATCAATGTTTGATTATTATCATTTTCGGAAAGGACTATCTTGGACGTCGTCTCTACCCGCTGCACCTCGATCGTAGGTAATGCTCTGATATTTTTCTCCGCATCGATTTAATTTTTCGGGGAGGAAAAAGAATATAGTGTTTTTTATTCTTTCAAATAGATTTTATTTGTTTTACTCTTTCCGCGCTCATTTTATTACATTCAGTCGTCCGTCCATCTGTCCGTTTATTGATAAAAAATATAATATAATCACGGCCGTAAACGTGTATTTTATTAGAGGTACGTACTCCTTAGATCGAGTGTATGTACTCTGGAGTAAAACAAGTGTCGAAGTCGTGCGTGGATAATTAAGTTTGTATCTCTGAACTATCGCGATCATCAAATCTTTTATACAAAACTTGAATTCATTTCGTGAAACGGCTGTTTGAATTGTTTGACTCGTAGTTTATCTGATGAACTAAACGAAGACGCTGGATTCGATACATTCAGTACTTTTTTCTTTTTCCAAGCGCTGATTTACAAAGTAACTGATCAAGGGCAGTATACAAACAACTGAACGTACCTGAAAACTACCATTTCAATATATACTACAATGACAATTATTGCGCTACTGTCATTGTCTGTATAGTGTGGCTTATTTTGTTGCTGCTATAATTGCAGGGTTTGTTTGAAATCAAAACTACTTAACAAATTTAAATTGAGATGTATGCAAAAGGAAAAGGCGCTACAGTGCCATCAGATGCTCAGGCTAGAGAAAAGTGAGTCACTATTTTCATTCCAAGTTTAGATTACAGTAGGTACTTACCTACCTACATCTACGTACGTAAATATAATATATTGTGTAGTTATTTCATTTGTTTGTTTTGTTCTATTTATGTGTTGAAATTTAACTAATTATTATAGTACCTATAATTAGGTATTAACTCTAGATAACTATAAAATATAAGTACAATTCATGTATAAATAATTTTTTTATTGGTTAAGAATTATCTTATGTATTTATAGTTTATTAAGTAGTTGGGTATTAACTATCAAAGTTAAAGTACTTATGTAATTTTATTAATTATTGTTTTGATTTTTTCCATGACTATTGGATTAGAAAAAACAATACTTTTGAACCACCTATCAGTTATTATTGACTTAATTATAATCTGTATATTTATGAATTAAAATATTATGTTCTCTACTATAATCACACTCCATACTCATATCGTAAATTAATTGATTAATAGCTTCATTTATGGTTAAAATAATTACTAAAAATAAAACGTTTATATATATCATTAGTCATTGCATTTTTTAAATTGTTGAAAAACATTGATACCTATTATTAAAGCTCATTGGTCGTTAAAATCTATAGTTTTATACTTAAGTAATAAATCACTTTGTATTATAAATTAATATATACTATTTATTAAGGTTTTGAATTTTGAAACAAATTGATTAGGCAAGGCTAAAACGTATGTAACAAAAATCGTTTTAAGGAAAAAGTATAGATAAAAAGATAATAATTTAGTGGTGTTAATGTATAACTAGTAAATAAATATATTAATATTAGTGAGTAAATCTAATCATGACATTTCATCACACTATTGAATTAATAATTAATAATTAATTTATAATTAGTAAATATATTTTCACCTAGGTACATGTTAATGAACATGATATACTTATCATTCACTATTTTAAAGCCGTTCAAAAAAATTTATCACCAGACAAAATTATAGGACATTGGTTAGAAGGTTTTTGATTACATTTTAATTCATCAATAAGTTAACTATGTTTTAACCAAAATAACTTTTGTATTCTAAAAATTGTTTATATGCATGTTAAAATAAAATATAAAAATATAAAACTATTGTTTTTATATTTTCTGATATTTCAGTTGAAAAAAACAATTATTAAAATAATTACTTCAATTAAACACAGTAAACTCGTAATGATTCAAATTTAAAATCCAGCGGTTATTTCAGATGTTTAGGTCTAAATATACCTAACTCTAAAAACCATGAATATAAAAATGTTCTTTCTATGACAATTCATAATAAATAATATGTATTTGCTTAAAAATCAAAACCTTAATGTGTAAGGATAGACACTGATTCTTTGATATATCAGTTTAATATAAATACTTGTGTTTTATAACCATACCGTTTTTTAATTATAACTTGATTTTTAATTTTTTTAAAAAAATGTTAATATAAAAATCAAAACTAGGGTTTAGGCATCTTTAGGTTTTGAATTTTGTTGTAATGCATGTACAAATTAAGAATTAAAATAAATACTGATTTGTTGAGTTATTATTTTCTTTCAACAAAAAATTTACTTAATAGTTGAAGATTAATATTATATGGTTGTGTTCTTTACTAAGACCATACTATAAATCAAAAACTGTATCTATCGTTTGTTCATTTATTTACCTAACCTAATGTAATTAATAAATAAAATATAAAACAAAATGCTATAATTAGTTATTAATTAAAAAATGTTTGTTAATATAATTTTGGTTATTTTTATAAAATATTTTATCACTTGTTCTTAGTAGTGTCATTTGAGAGGTTGAGCTTTTGCTGCTATTACTAATTGTCAATATAAATATTATGTAGATTTGAAGTATTATTAAAATATTGAAGAATTAATATTGTAGGTGTTCAAATTTTCTGTTTTGAATCTCAAAGTTATATATTTTATAACTATATTGATGTATTAAAACTAATTAAACTATTTTAGTTACTGGCATTTCCTTTTTTGTTGGTTGAAATTCTTTGGAAGTATGTCAAAATAAACAGATTCAAAACTAATCCTTTTCAAATCTAAAGTTTGAGTTTAAGGAGACAGTTAATTAAACTATAAATACTGAAAAAGGAGTGAAATAGATGTTAAAATATTTTATAATTTTATAATTTTTATGTTTTCTTAAATGTTTTATAAAAATATTAAAATTATGATATCATTAAAACATTATATAATAATATTATAATTTAATTAATTGTATGCATACTTTTTTTGCTTTTGAAAATTTACCTTTTATCAATTTAAAAAATGTCCTCCATTTGAATAGTGGACACCTCTGAATAAAGTAAAATATTGGTAATCAAGAGTATTCGCTATTTGGAGGTTTTATTGTTTATTATAAATCCAATCAAAATTGTATATAATTGAAAATAGTTGAAATAATTTTTGATATTTATTTTTTTAGGTTAGCATTATATGTTTATGAGTATTTATTACATATTGGAGCTCAGAAAGCAGCTCAAACATTTTTAAATGAAGTGAGTACTTAATTACAATTTATTTCAACATATATTTTTATACTAGACATAGTATGTTAATTATAGGTTATAATAATTTTTATTATTCATTTTAATTTGTCAAATAATAAACTATGTACTAATATTAATTGTTTTTGTTCTTATTTTAGATTAGATGGGAAAAGAATATCACATTAGGCGAGCCACCAGGATTTCTGCATTCTTGGTGGTGGTAAGTACTAACTTAACCTAAATATACAAACTAAGTTTTATTTGAATTTTTAAAAAAATTTCAACTAATTATATCTTTTTATGCCTAGTAGAATTTAGAAATTCATTTTTTATTTTTTATTTTTCATAAACCGTTGGAGTGGGATTTTTATTAACTATTAACAACTTATACAATCTGTACACAAATATGCGAAAGCAAAATAGCTGATATACTTTCATATATACAGATATATGAATGATAAGAAGGGAAACTATTCAGTGATAAGACCCTAATTAGTATATACATATATCATTTTTTTCTTTATTTTATGTATAAGATCAAAAAGATTTATTGAACAATGTTGTTAGGCAATATAAAATAGTGTATTTATTTGAGATTAATAGGTTTGTGCAGTAGTATAGGTAATTAGTAATTTATTATAAATGCACATTTATCAGTTGGCAATTGTATATGTACTTTATATATTATATAATTCTATTTTAAGAAATTACAAATAACTGTAAAAGTAATCATTGTTATATATTTATTAATATTATTTATAACGTTTTATTTTGAAAACTCAATTAGAGTAAAATGCTTCAATTAAAAATTGGTTCAGATTTTCTTAATTTTCTTATTAGGTTTATATCTGCATTGTTTGATATAACATTTTAAACAATCATTCATTAAATTATTTAAATTCTTATTTAATTTTATTATCAGATATAAAGTAGTATATTTATTAATAAAATTCAATTATGATGATTAAATTTACAATTGGAAATTAATTTTGAATATTTATATTTTTTGATTATAATAACTATAAACAATTTGACCATATTTATTTTATTTTATTTATTATTATTTTAGATTGGAAAAATTTATAAGCAACGCCTCAGCTATTTATTAAATTCTAATATACTAATGATTATTTTAAAATTTATCATAGCCTAATACACACATCATCAAAACTATTTAATGATATATACTTTTCACTTTTACAAATTATTTTTTAATAAACTTAATTTATATTATTTTTAGTGTATTTTGGGATTTATATTGTGCTGCTCCAGAACGTCGTGATACATGTGAACATTCAAGTGAAGCTAAAGCATTTCATGATTATGTATGCATTTGAATTGTTATAAAAATTATTATACATAATTATTAGTTATTATTATAATAAGAATTTTTATTATTTTAGGGTTTTGTAAATTCAGGATATGGTGTAAATGGCATTGCACATGTAAGTAATTAAGATCACAAAATGTTTATTTTTATTAACTAATATTAACAAGAAAATTAAATAAAATATATTTATTTATAGAATGCTGGACCTTCTCCTAGTCCTTTAGGACAAATGCCTCCAAATGATGGAATGCCAGGAGGTCCAATGCCTGGTGGATTTTTTCCAGTTCGTATATTTTAAAATAATTTATAAACTTTATTAGCAGTCATCTGATTGAATAAAAATAATTTAAATACATTTTAGAATGCTTCAATGAGACCATCACCTCCAAGTCATCCTTCAGCACAACAATCTCCTCATTCTCAACCACCGTCACATGGACAAATGTTATCAAATCAGGTTTGTTGTTAATTATTTTATTTTAAATATTTAATTGCACAAATTTAAATATTGATACTTTATTTTTTATTAGCCTTTTATGGGTCCTCGATATCCAGGTGGTCCAAGGCCCGGGATTCGTATGTCACAATTAGGAAATGATTTTAATTCTGTAAGTTAACAATTATAAAATTATCACTATAAACATGAATAACTTTAAAATAATAAATTATTTATATTTATATTTTAGCCCACAGGTCAGCCAATGATGCCTGGGATGGATCCTTTAAGACAAGGTAAACTATTCTATGGTATTTACATGTTATGTTAAAACATAATTAATCAATAAAAAAATATTTGTTGTGCTATTAGGTTATATTTTAATAATTTTTATTAACTAGGAATGAAAGTATGAAATATATAACTAATCAATTATTTGCTTAATAATTTTTTCTCCTGTAGGTGAAGCTGGAGAATATGTTGTAGGTTGGCAAGGTAGGCCAGTATTATTTAAATTTTATTATGCACACTACTTAACTCAAATATTTTGTAGTTAATGTTATAATAATGATGATAAAATAACACTAATTGTTTTTCTTGGAATTTATATTAATTTTTTAAGTCATTTTAAATTAAATATCTTTATTCATTTATTTTATTTTTGGATTTTTGTATTGGATTCATATTTCAAAGTAATTACTATGATCTATTCATTTTGTTGATTTTTTTTTTTGTATGAAAGCATGGTATAACAATATTAATTGTTTAGATAAATGGCAGTAAAAAAATCTAAAAAAAAATGTGAATTATTCCATTTTATTATGTTGTCATTTTTAATAGGTTTCTACCATAAATTCATAAATAAAGTTATTAACCACTACCATTTCCCTTGATACACCCTTAATTCAAACTTATACATTGTGTTTGATGTTGTTAAGTAATTAAAATGTGTGTTCATAATTGGTGAATTATATTTTCAATTAATAATAAAAATGAATTAAAGAATTATAGTTTACTATAAATACAGTAAAATTCAAACTATTTAGTTAAGAACCTTAAAAATTATTTCCATTATTTTTTCTATTTTATTTGTTGTACTACACGACTTTTTCTACATTTTTATTTTAAATGTTACTTTAAGAAGTATGGAGGAATTTTTGTAAGATCTAATTAATTAATAAATAATTATGCTTTGAGTATACTTTTTCATTTAATCAAAACAAAATTATAATATTTAACTAAAAATTGTTTTACTTACAGTTTTTTGGTTGAAAAGTAAAATTTGATAAACATACGTCAGAAAATACAAATTTTGAATAAGTGTTATTATTTTTTTTTTTTTAATTTAATTTTTATAAGACAGTATTATTTTATTAAATTTTAATTTGATTTGATATAGTCTAACATAAAAAATAAAAAAATCTGTTCTTATATCTAATTTAATATATTTTAATATTGGACTAAATGAAAGGTTTTACAATTTTCTTTACTTTGTCCAAACTTTAAATAATTATAGTTAATAAATCTAATGGATAGTAAATCAAAAAATTTTAAAAATTCTAGAAAAATATATTATTCTTTTGAATTTATATTAAAATTAATAGTTTCTATTTTAATGTTGGATATTGACTATTTTAATCAACAAAAGAGAGGGTGACTAACTGTGAGTTAGGAAGATAGAACGAACTATTCTAACTATATTTTATCAAAATAAGATCGTGACTCAGCGGCGACCAGTTTTTATCGAGCGGGGGTCAGACAACACCCGTTTGTCAGCTCCATCGAGTCAACTATCTGTACGCCTGCTGTATAGTAAAGCCACGCACAAGTGCACAAGTTGGCGCCAAGTCATTATCTCATTTTGAACAGAGTATAGTTATGAATGAACTATTAAGAGAATCTAATGAATGTCCAAATATCAAAAACTAAATTATGCAATATCACTAGCAGGGACATAGCCAGAAAGATAGCATCCGGATTCTACAACTTTTTTTTGTACTTGTATATTTAATAATTAATTATATGTAATAAAAAAATTTAAATATGATTACAATATAATCTATAGGTTATTATAAATTTTATTTTTGCTTAAATTATATGAATGTTTAATATTACTTACCAACTTTTTTTGACTTGTCTCTCCTGAAATAAAATCTTTGCATTAGTAATTTTAATATACTCTTGATTTAATATTAATTCATTAAAAATATTTTATTGAAGTACAATATTATTTTATTAATTACATAGTCATTAGTTTATAACTAAAATACAAACTATAAACATTTTATTCTGTATAATACAATTTTTGAAAAACATAAAAATTATCATTTTAATATTACTAAATTATTTAAAATGTATTCACATCATTGAAACACGTTAATAAAATACTGTATAATTCATTACTAACATACTTCATAGATAAATTTTTAATTAAATTTCTTGCAAGTTAATGTGCATTTCAGATTCTTTGCGTTGCAATGAATGTTTTGATATTAATGTGTTATGTTTTTAATTATTTGTATTTTTTCATGAGATGGAGAAAATTTACTATAAACTTTTGGAATAGTAAAATGCTTCAGTTATTAGCATAGTTAGTGGTTTCTGGTAGCAAATTAGATCTAGTTAGTACTTAGGGGTAACAAATATTAACAATAAACACATATTTTTTATTGATATTTTAAGTTAAACATATTGACAAAGTTGGATATTTAGAAAAAAAACAACTTGTTTAGTTAATTTTTTACTATGGCATTTATCATTATTTTTCATAAACAAGGAACTAATAGTAGGTCAAAATATTTAGATTTAGTTCATGATATTGTTACCACAAATCTACAGAACATTGGTATTGACTTTTAAGTCAATAATGGATAGTTAGTAATATTATATTAAATATTAATTATGTTATAAAAGTTAATAATAAATATATAATTTAAATGTGTTTTTGTTAAAAATTACTTAACCTATTGTATTGCTATTAGAAAAATAAATTATTAATAGCAATTTAATATAATAAAAAATCTTTAGATCTATAGGCCAACGGCATATTTCCACTCAAAATAATTTTTCATTGTGTATAATGATTTCTCATTGAACTCAAACTTGTTCAATGATGAAGTATATATTTTAATTGTGGATATTTTATCATCTAACACTTTACTTAGATTTACTCATAAGGTATATACTTTTTGTAATCAGTTGAGTGCCATATATATATATTTTTATTTTTATTAATTATAAAATAAATAAAATGGTATTTCAATGAATAATTGTTGGAATTCATAGTTATTAATTATTTATAGTTATGAAATAGTTTGGATTGATACAATTTTTCTAATTAGGTTGCTTAATTTTTTATTTTATTTTATTAAGGTTGTTTTAATTAATAAATATTTATTTTTTAATCTATCATTTCATAATAATGTATTTATTATTTGTTTGTTACAAATTTATTTTAAAGCACATTAAGTTAATATATTAAGAATACAAATACTGTTTTAATATTCAAGTTATAAGAACTATACTTCAATGTATTATGTTTGTTCATTATATGCACTTCATAATTAATTGTTGCTTATGTAAATGTAATTTATTATATATATATATTATGTATATTAAAAAAAACATAAATTTTTCATGTGTTTTATTTTTTTTAATGAACAGGTGGTATGGGACCAATGAATCCTCGTATGAATCCTCCTCGAGGTCAAAACACTCAAAACATGAGTCCATTAGGATCTTATAGCCCTGGAATGCGTGGGCCTCCGCCTAATACAACCTTAGGCCCCGGTGGTGGTGGACCAAACATGCCTTTATCTATGGGTGGACTTGTTGGAAGGCCACAATGGCAACCAAATGCAAATACTGTGAGTTATCTATTCTTCTTGTTTTATTCTTAATAATATTATTAATTTAATTTTCATAGATTGGCCGTGATAAGTTATATAAATACATATAAAGTATACTAAATAGCACTGTCATAATTGTTGTTCAATCAACATGTTCATTATTATTGATTAGCTGTTATCGCGTTGGGTTAAATTAAAATTTTTTTGTGGTGCTTTTTATATTATTTTTTTTTACAGAATTTGAATACAACCTATTTATTTGCTTGCTTTATTATACTAATGAATTGTGATACTAAAAACTGATTAAAAATTATTTTAATAAGAATACGTCAAACATTTTTTCAATATCTGATTCTCTTATACAACATAAAACTGATAACCAATATATTTGAAAACAACATTTTTGCATAAACTTTGAACTAATATTAAAACCAATACCATACAACACAAATATTAATATTTTATGTTGTTTAATAATAAATGTATACATTTTATACTTATTTTTGCTATTTCAGTATTTAATGTATAAATAGTTTTTTTTAAACGAATTATGTAAACTAAATATTAAATAATAATAAATTAAAAAATTGTATTGAATTTAAAAGAACATTCAAAATAAAGTAACAATAGTTTATTAGATATAAAAAGAACTTTCATCTTTATGTTTCTAAATCAGAGTCACTTTTATTTAAAATTAATTATCTTAGTTCTAATAATGGTCTCTAAAATGAAATTGGTTTCTTTCATAAAGAATTAAACTATTTGAATCAAAATAAAATGCTAAATTAATGTATATGTTACTTATTATATAAATTAGATAATAGAATAAATAAAGCTTGTAATTTTTAATGAACTAGACATCCCTAATAAAAATAAATAAGGTAATGAACTTTTTTTTATTTATATTTATTTATATTACCATTTAAGGTTTTGATTAATTCAGTGACTGCTCAAAATTAAACCTGGTAACCCTAAAAACATCTTGCAATAATATTATAATAAAATGTTTTGATAGTTTACATTGTGGAACAACTAATACAATCCCTATACCAGAAAATATAATGAATTATGTACTACATTACTACATACTATATTAAAAATTATTGTATCTATTAACACATATGAAGCCTTTCATAGTGTATTCTGATTCAAAATAACATTTATGTATTCTATTTATCGTTTAATTCTAAAATGTATCTTATTATGTATGTTATTATTAAATTCTAAAATATCATTTATTTGACAAAAAAAATATACAATTAATTACTTATCTTTGAATATTATACTAATGATAAATGATTTTGGTGTAGTGTTATTTGGTAATTTCTCGTTTAATTACTGGATGAATGTAATTTATAAACATTTTAGGGTTTTAAAACATAATTGTCAAAAATTGAAAATATTTAAAAACATGTTTTAATATTTATTGAATATAAAACCTTAATAATTAACATTGATCATGATTGTACTAAATTATGATGGTACATAGCCTTAACAGTCTGGTTAAACAATAATTTTTCAATGACTTATAATTTATATATAAATTATTTTATAATAATGTATGTTACCATGATTGTTTAGAAATTATCTCCAAAATAAATTGTAATGTTCCTTCCTATTTAATTAACTAATTAATCAAATGTTATCTTCTTGTCTTGACTTTTTACTAAGCTAATAATATTAAAATAAATCACTATAATAGAAATTAATTCTTAAGAACATATTATAATAAACACATTCTTACCTGAATACAAAATGAAGAATGTGTTGTTATATAGTGGTTCTTTAAACATTACTTGTATAGTAATATGTCTGTACTTTATAAACTTATATTATGAATTTCACTATATAGATTGTTTATTAAAAAAAAAATGTTTGATTTACATTTAAAATATCCATTTATATAAATATTAATGCAATTTTATATTTATTATAAGATGTAATTTACAAATATAAATATTACATAAGATTCATTTTTCTCTTAATCAAATGTTTTTGTTAGAATTATAATTTATAAATTGTAATTTAGTCACCATAAGAAAAAAAAACTATTCATTGAACTAATCAAAATGTTTTATTAATATTTTTCAGCCAATGAGTTATTCATCATCATCACCAGGAGCTTATGGAGTAAGTTTAAATTTAATATTTGTTTTTAAAAATATATAACAACCTTTTTTCTAAATTAGATTAATATGGATATTTATATTACTTATAATTTTAATAGTCTTAACTTCGATTCAGTAAAAATATTGATAAAGAGAGATTTAGGGTATTAAATAAAATATTATCTAGGGACCCTCGGGATCAGGCGGCCCTCCTGGACCAGGCACACCAATAATGCAAAGTCCTCAAGGTAAAATAAATAAATATAGGTAGTTCATTAAGTTATTTATGATCTTAATTTGAGCAATAATGTTCAAGATTCTTCAAACTCTGGAGGAGAAAGTATGTACACAATGATGAAGCCGGTTACCGGAGGGAATATGCCTGGTGTAAGTTATAAATTAAGAGAATTTTGACAAATATGTATATTTCATACTTAATTACTGTTTCTTTAAAATATATAAAAATTATTTTCAGGATTTTCCAATGAATAATGCATCAGATAGTGGACCATTAGGACCAATGGGTCCTAATACAATGAATTCGGTTTTGAATGGTGAAGGATTAGATGGTATGAAAAATTCACCTGCGCCAGGTGGCCCAGGGACACCAAGAGAAGATAGTGGAAGCGGCATGGGCGATTATAATTTGTCAGGATTTGGAGGAGCAGGAGAAAATGTAATTGGCCTGGATATATATTAGTTAAGGGATGTTAAGACAATCTATGAACTACATACTGATTAAGGAGTGATGACAATTGTATGGTGACCAAAAAACATAAAGTGGCAATTAATTACAATTGATTATAACTTAAGCTTTTTTTTTTTTTTATTAATGTAGTATTAAAATGCATTTAATTTTTTTTTTTTTGAAACATTCAGTATTGTTCACCATTTTTTTTCATCTCACCGTCATCGGATTGTTATTCATCTTTTTTTTTTGTCAGACTTTTAAATCTTTAATTGATAGTTTGTCATAAACTACCTTAAGCATTTAACAAAAACTATCACTGTGAGTTATAAACTTTGTAGATTCCCAAAAAAATATTAAAGACATGAAATAACTTTTAAATACAGTATAAACTGAATGAATCACATACAGTGTATTGTGACTGAATTTTAAATTGGTGTTCATAGAGCTTATACATAAATCTATTTACAAGTATTTGGCATATTATATTTTGGTCTGGATATATTTTTTTTATATTAGTATTGTCATTTGTCAGCCTAATCGTTTTTTTAGTTTTCTGTTTACACTATTATTTGGTGTATAACTAAGTCAAATTTATCTCCAGCAAAAATTTAATGAAAATGTATGAAGTTTTAAATTAAATAATTTATCAATACATTTTCTTATGTGAATTATGATTCACATGAATAATATTGTTGGATGTTTATTTTGAATTATTTTATTAAAAGTCAAAATAGCAAGCATCAGATAAATTTACTTAATTTCTTTTCTTGTACAACATTTTAATTTGTATGGCAAAATTAAGGAAGATGAAATAAGTTTTATATAAACAATCTATATAATTTTTCACTGTTACTATAATTTATTAGTAACAGTTTTATTTTAACAATCAAACTTGATATTTATTCTCTAGTTTGAATTATACTATTGATAGTCAGGTTTATAAACTTTGGATAAATAGCTTTACTAATTATGATATCCTAATTAAGAGGTATCCGTTATAAAATATACTTTTACTGATAGGAATATTGGTCATTATTATTCCGTGGTAGATTATTTTCTATTCTCAATCTATAAATATGTTTTTCAATTTTTAAAATTAAAATGAAAATTACAGTAATGTTGATGACAAATTGACAACTTAACAAATCAATATATTTATTAGTATTCCAATGATGCAATTAAAATTAAACTATTATTTTTCAAAGTCAATATAAAATTGAAATCATTTAGGTTATCAAATTATAACTATTCAGAAAACAATATTTCTTTGAAGTTTTAATTATTAATCTCATATTATATCATTAAGTAAACTATTTCAATATTTTTGTATTGCTGTTTGTGTCCAAGTCGTTTCTGAGTTGTAAAACAGTGGACACTCCAAAAAGGGTACACTTTTATATCTTAATGTACCTAACATTTATTTTGATGCGATATTTAGGATCAAACTGAATCTACTGCAATATTGAAAATAAAAGAAAGTATGCAAGAGGAAGCCAAACGTTTTGAAAAGGATTCTGATCAATCAGAATACTACATCTAATAGTGAAAAATATGATTGTATCTTGAAATTTTCACTTGTAGATTGCTATAAAAATCAGTGCAATACATTTATATTGACATGTTCATTCCTGACACATTTTTGAAATTTGATGGTTTATAGCCAATAGAGTGTAAATAGTTATATTTAAACAATTATTATGAATATGCAGTTATTCAATGTATTATAACAGAATTAATAGATAGTATTTTATGAATATATTTTAGATAAATTTGTTTTAAATCAGAAACAACATAATAATTATGTTATGGTCACATCATTATAATAAGAAACTTACCATCTATTTGATAACTATTTTATATATCATATCTAATAGCTGAAATGCAGTCATTATTTTTCAAAAGCACTTAACATTTTGTTCATAATGATCTTTTATGTTTTTTTGGGATTTCTACTTTTTAAAATAACAATGTTTTTTATATATTGAGAACTATTTCTTTTCAATATTATGAATAAATATATGCATATTTTTAAAATTCATGTTTTAATGAATTAAAAATATATATAATAAATGTATAATTTAATTTAATAAAACTATGTATCACAAATTATACAGTTTAATGTATTAAACATTATATCAAATATAAATTCATTTTATTTATTAATGATTTTGCCATTTAGTTGTACATTTTTAATACTTGTTTTTTAATCAAATACCAATTGAAACTCATTTTTTTCTTAATTAAATCTTGATATATGTATAAATATTTTATATTGTTTATTAATTACAAATTACGCTAAGTTAAAAATAAATCCCAATTCATAATACCTAATTTTTTAAAATAATTATTCAAGTGACTGCATTTGAATGATATATCTTTAATGACTAGTAAAGTATTTAATTATTACATTTATGTTAAATCATAAAATATTTCAATTCATATTTATCAAAACTTAATTCCAAACTATTAAGGGATTACATATTAATGTAAACCAAAATTAATATATTGGTTTACCTATAAAGTCTCTCTTTATTAAATATCATGTGGTATATCTATTTTGTAATTTGTATTTTTGATCATTTGAAGAAAACTATTGTTAAGTACTTTTACTGTCTGTGTATACTTAATATTTCTAAATGATGCAAGAAAATCTATTGAAAAATATATACTAAATTATTTCAAATAGTTAACAATTATAGGTTTCTTACTGTAAATAATACTAAATGGCAAATATTTTATATAATACATATTATCTACAATTTAACTGATATTGATCAGTAATAATTAAAACAGTCCAATAATAATTTAATATATATCAAGAACTGTGTAAATGATTTGTTAGAAGTTTTCTTTATTTGCTATGAAGTTTAGCAATATGAAAAGAATTTTAAAAACATTGTAAGATTTACATTGTTAAAAATATGTATATATTATATAAATTGGTTAGCCAAATTCAATCGATCAATTAATATAAGTTTAACTTATAACATAAACCGTAACATTTTTACAAGAACTTCATCTACTATAAATTATTTTTACAAATTTATTATTATTTAAAGGTAAATACCTTCATTTCATATTTAGTTATTATTTTTATAAATATAATGTAACATTTTATCTGAAAATGGCACCTTTTTTATAATATATTAATTATTATTGTTTATTTTTTTTTTTTTTTTTTTTAATCAAAATGTTATTAAATTTGTATTTATATTAAAATTAATTTGTTTCTCGTCCCAAATACATTCCTTCTAAGGTTTAATGTTTAAATCTAGATTTTATTTAAGTAATCAATGTTGTAAAATTGTACTATTAATTTGTACGTTGTTTTAATTAATATTATTATTATTTCTATTATACATTTCATAGTTATTTGTTTATCTGTGGTATATATTATAAATAGTTATCTGGAAAGTTTAATGGTATTTTTAGAAATACTTAAGTACAATGTACAAGTATTTTATAATTTTTCCTTTATAAAATCTCAATTTAAATAAAATATATTAATTATTTTTGATTTAAAGATTAATTTAATGCACTATTTATAAAAAAAATATAATATGATTTAGAAGTTCAAAATTGTTTAAGGTTATATTATAAGTTCTAAGTTGTAATGTCAATATTCTGTTAATAATTATATGAATTAACAAAAATTGTTGATTTTTAATAAAATAAAAATTGTTAATTACCAAACAGTAAAAAAAAGTGACTGTTTATCAATTTCATCTCTATATTATATTTAAAAAAATAATAAACTTGTATTTAAATTGAGATGAGAAAGTTCATGTGCAATTTTTTATTTATCAAAAAAATACTATTAAACATTTCATCATATTATTTTACTATTGTATTTTGTTTAAATCAGAACTGTTTACGATAAATTATTTATAATAATAATGTACTATGTATGCCAAATGTCTCGAAAATATTGGAATACCAATCTAGTGGATAGTTGGTCCTCCTAGTATTTAAATTCAGTCCCATCTAATGTTACATTAATCTAGTTCCATAGTAGATAAGTCTTAACGGGTTGTGTATTTTAATCGTTTCCTATTCAATTAGTTTTACTGTAATTAATTAGTTAATTAATAGTATAGTTTATAATTTTTATATTACAAGTAGATATAAATTGTTAACTGGTTTGCACACAAAATATTATGTACTATAGTTAGTCTTCAGTGGAATTATACTTAAGCTAGGTGACTGGGAATTTATGAGTACGAGACATTTCGGTGTATATTGTTAATATTAAATATATCTTTAAACATAATTATAATGAATTTTTTTCTGTAATATGTGTTCAACATTAAGTAAAATATCTTCATATATGATTTATTAATTACAAGTTATACGATTAAGCATTTCGTTTATTTTACATTTATATTAAATTATATACTTATATATATCAACATATATATATGTTATAGCATGTATATACTATTGGTGTTAAATTCAGTGTTGTAAATCATTTTATTACCAAATTAAACTACCTGTTAGTATGTATTAATTGTTGGTGTTTGTAATTTAATACCTAATATAATATGTCAATGTGTTTTTTATGGTATGTATTACATTTTGTCAAATTTTAGAATTAAATTAAATTTACCATTTGTTTATTAACAAATCTTTGCAAGAGTCTCTATTCATATATATTTTAGATTCACAAATGAATTATTATTATTTGCAATAAAATTTAAAAATGGATCTTATAAATAAGGCGTTGATCATCTATTATGTCATTTAACTAATAGCTATATATACATATTTAAACTCTACTGTTGACAGTGGCTTATTATATTATCATATTATATTTATTATTTTAAATTTATTTAGTGGGTGCTTTTAGTTGCTCTAAATAAAATGTATTTTATATTATTTTTTATGTTAAGTGTATTTATTTACATTTATTATTCATATTTAACTTAATTTTATAATATTTTATAAATTGTAATACCAATATTTTTGGGCCATTTTATAATCATATTAAATCTTCTAAATTTTATGAGGTCCTATAAGTTGAAAAGAAATTTGTTAAAAATGTTGGGTTCTTAATAAAGTTGTTTATACTACAATATAAAAAAATGAACAAATAGGTATAATAATTTTTTGAAAAACGCTTGGAGTTAAAATTTTGATATTCATGTAAAACGTGTTTTTTAAATAATTTGTAAGATTTTTAGTATTTATTTAGTACAATGTTCTATACAAGTTTTGGGTAGTGATGTCATAAGTTTTGTTTACTAGAATAATAAAGTGAACTGCATATAATTGTACATACTCAACAAAATTTTCAAAATATTTAGATAAATTTCAAACTAACTATGGATAATTGAAATTTTCAAGTTTTAGTTTTGAAGTGGATAAACATTTTAGGTCTGATTAAAAATGTTGTTTTTACAAGTGAAGTTTAATATTCAGACTTCTTCTTTTCTAAAGGCTAAGCCTTATCATATCAAAAAATTAGACTTTCACTCTTCTAGTGTTAGAGTTAGAGTCTTAATATGTGAATACCCGTTGCATCCGACCATTCCAATCATCTCTTCTATGTCTTCTTCGTTTGTGTCCATTGATTCTTCTTCCCATTATGTTGGTTATAAAGGTATAATGTCCCATTAAGTGTCTTATAAGCTTTCTGCTTCTTGATCTTATGATGGACAGCAAAACTCTCTTCTCCTTTACTATTTGAAGAGTTTCTTTGTTGTTCTTCCTTTCAGTCCAACAAATACAAAGTAATCTTCTCCAGGTCCACATTTCTATTGCTTCAATTTTTTTTTTATCTTGTGCTACTAAGGTCTAGGTTACACTACCATACAACATAACACTCCATACGTAGATTTTGGCATAGATTTTCTGATCCTAAGACTAAGATTTTTGTTTATAAGTAGCTGTTTTAGTTTGTGAGAAGGCTTTTATCACCATGGCTATTTGGGGTCTTATTATTACCGAACATCTACTCTCACTCGTTAGTATACTTGCTAAATATGTATATTGTTGTACCACTTATACCTGACAAATTGTTTTATTATCCAATTGTATGTTAACGGTAGGGACTTTGCTCTCTTTACTTATCACCATGACTTTTGTTTTCCTTGTATTGATCTACATAAGTTATCGTTTTAATAATTCATTAAATGTAGCTATTGATTTTTGCATATCCTTTGCTGTCTCTGTTACTATAGCAATGTCATCAACAAATCTGATGCAATGGTTTACTTTCCATTTATTTGTACACCTTATGCTTCTTTCACTTTGAGTTCTTGAACAACTCCTATGAATATATTGAATAAATAGGGTGACAAAGAACAGCCTTGTCTTACCCCTCTGCAAGTTAAACTAAATTTGATAAAATCATGAAAATTCATAAATTATTTTGTTATTAAAATAGATTTTTAAGTTTTATACACATTTTTTTTATAGATATCTGAAGTTCAGTTAAAAAAATGAATATTTAGAAAAAAATAAATTATGATTCTGTTATAATTCACTATATAATGACATTTGCCAAATTATCAGATTAGTTTTAAGCTACCACTTATTTATACTGTACTACTCAAGTAAAATAAATTTTTTAAAAACAATGTATAAGATAAAATATACTTAGTAATATATGCTTACAGATTACTCATAAATGAATTTTGTATGTATTGAATAATCAATGAGTTAAAATTTAATACATCGATTGAAATGACCTCCATTATAAGTTTCATTTGATTCTTATTATACAGTAAAGTGGTAATTAAGTTGCCCACTTTTTGTAGTTCCAGGGGTTTAAAGTGTAGTTAAATTAACATAAAATTTAATTCACAGCCCAGATAATTTTATACATTTGAAAACAATGCTAATTTATAATATTTATAAAACATTTTACATTTAATTTTTATTTAAAAATAAATGATTTGTCTTTAATAATATATTATGTAAATGCAATTTCTATAATGCAAAATCAAAATTTTTACCATTCATAAAATATTTACTTAGCTCATTCAAGTTGCATACAAAAATGTACAAAACTGACTAGTAATAAGTGAAGTATCAGTAAAACTATTAATAAAATAAAAAAACATTTAAACAAAAATTTTCTTTATATACATTAAACAATACACATTATATTTAAAAAAAAATGATAAGTAATAATAAAATAAATATAAGATGCTCATTATTCATGAATTCACACAGGAGAGGAAACCATACTAGACTTTTTCCCTTTCTTTTTATCTTTGGGTTGATTTTTTATTAGTACTGAAGTGATTAAGCCTTCAGAGGAATCATCACTATTTTCTTGATCATCGTAATTTTTGTTTGTACCGTCACAATATGGCTCATCATTAATACCTAATGACAGCTGTTCTAGTTTTGATTGAAGACTTTGAATTCTTTTAGTTGAACTTTCACGTTGTGTTTCTAACATTTGCAGCATAGGTTTAGCCACCGTTTCTAACATATGTATTCCAGACAATGTATACACTAAAAACCAAAATATTATTAATAACATCTCCATTTATTTATTGAACTGAATTATGTAAGTATGATGAAAAAACAACTCTATTATGGTTTTGAATGGAATAGAATATTAATAAAAATAAGTAATTTCACTACAAAACTAATAAAAATGAAGGAACATGACTTAATAAATA
Organism: Rhopalosiphum nymphaeae; assembly: GCA_036289425.1. Classification (NCBI taxonomy): domain Eukaryota; kingdom Metazoa; phylum Arthropoda; class Insecta; order Hemiptera; family Aphididae; genus Rhopalosiphum; species Rhopalosiphum nymphaeae. The sequence goes on along the minus strand of JAZAQC010000007.1, from coordinate 5,948,978 downwards.
AATGTTTTGAAGCTGTAACATAATTTTAAATTTGGTATTTTAGACATAAAGATTAATGCTTTGAGTGAAAAATTATAAACTTTAGAGATGAGAACAAGAAATGATTTAGAAACAGATTTTTTTTTTTTTTTATTACAGATTTATAGAACCACAGAAGTATATGTAATACTTAAGTAATCAAATCCATATTATACAAAAATTATAGTTTAGAAAAACTTTTTTCATGATAGAATGTACCTGAATCATTATGAAGCTGAGCCATTGGACTTATATCACCTTCGTTTGCTTCATTATAATTTTTTATAAGTTCGTCATACAATGTTTCAATATGCTTTACAATTACCTAAAAATATAAACATAAATTAGCTATATTTATAAATATTCTTTTGATCAGATTTATACACAAAAAAGAAGAAAAAGATAGTGTGCTACAAAATTTATAATTATATAAAATATAAAATTGTATATTACAAATTTTTAAATCTTTAAATAGAACAATATTCTAGATCAGTTTTTTATTGTAAATATTTCTCAAGCTACAATTTAAATTGTGGACTTGTAATGATTTCAAATTTTGAAATATGCTAACAGTTTGTTTAATTAAAAAAAAAAAAAATATTGTCCAAACCTGGATGACTTAAATTTAATATCAAGTACTTAAAACTGTTATTTATGTAAGACATTAAATAAATAAGTTATTGATTTAATATGAAAATTACTTTCAGATAGATTATAGGATTTTTTTTCTTACTTATAAGTGTAAAAAATGCCCTTATATTCTTTTAAATCCATTTTATATAATTTAAGTGTAAATTATTATATATTTATTTAAGGTAATAGTAAAAATTCTAAATTTTATAATAATTAAAATTAATAAGATTATGTCTAATATCATGACATGTTTAAATATGAGAGAAAGAGAGGTTCAAATTAGTTAATGACATACATCAATGAATAAATTCTATAATAAATTCTAAATAATAATGTTTATAGCAAGTAGCAGACTTCAGATTTATATAATTATTTTATTAATTATGTATAGTATTTGATCAAACATAAAAATATCAATAAGTAATTACTCCAAATGACAATTGGCTGGTACAGGTTGTAGGTGCAACTTGAAATTTAACATCTATTCTGTGCACCATGCCATTTATTTGTTTTGCTTGAAAGCATACTGTTTTCATTTCTTTCATCTAAAACAAATGATTTACAATATTGTAATATTATTAATATTTTTATTTACATTTATAGCCAAATCAGCACATTTAAAATCTTACATACCTAACTTAAAATAAATACTACTATCTATTACATTTTCCAAACTTAATAGGTATTTACCAAGTTAATAAGTCATAATAATTATATTCTGAAAATTCAAGTAGCATAACTACTATACTTATATTATTATTACTTTATTTTAAAGTTATAAAGAATGAATTATGGCACTTTGATAAGATATAATTTCACAAATAATTTATTACTTTTAGATGTAGCATAAATTGAGGAAAGAAATTCATTTTATTGGTTACATTCTTAAAGAATATTAAAGTGAATCAAAATCATCTAAAGGCATGATGATGAAAAAAAAACTGAATGAAAATATGCAACTAAGTAAGTATCAAACTTAAGTTGTTCAATTATTCAGTAAGTTAATACAATAATATTATATGTTAATCAACCATATTCTGGTTATTTAAAATTTGCTACAGTATATTCATGAAAACATTGAGTAAATAAATAAAAACAATTTTAGGCCATAACATTTATTTTTGTTTTTGTAAGTAGTAAATATAATTGAATATAATTTAAACCTCTTTATAAAATTATAACAACTATTCTGATATCAACATTTGAATGTGAAAATTTTAGTTAATAAATTAAATTATTTTATTCTTAAGAGTTGCATTGAATATAAGTATAGTTTTTGTACTTTAATCCATAAATTGTGGTACATTACTCATGGAATTTAATTTCAAAATATATGTTGCTTGTAGTTATTTAGCTCATTCAAGTAGTAAGTATAAAAACAAAATACAAACAATATAATTTAATGAATAATTTATACCTATTTTATAAAAATTATATTAACATGTATTGTAGCATGACTAATATGGTGATATGTTAATATTGGGCCAATAAATATGTATGAAAATACATAAATTCTAAATTTTTTGGAAATTTAAAAATAATAATCACATTAAATGATTAGTACAATGGTAAAAATATTTGGTTAATGACAATTTTTGAATTTCAAATACTGTAAATTGCTATTTTATACCTCACACTATCATTAAAATAGTGCTATGTTGAATTTATCAGAATCCAACAGACAAAAAATATCTTGCATGCTAGTTAGTACTTCTGTTATTTATTTTCTTACCATTGTTGTAGTGTCTGTATTATATGATGAACAAATTATACCAATAAAACATGAATCCATATTTTGTAAGTTTAGTTGAGTTTGTAAATCTGAAAAATTATAAAAATCAAAATTAGATATTAACTTTATTTTTATATATATAAATAACATAATTTAATATTAAATTGAATTACAGTATGAATACTATATCTCATTGATGATGTGATTTTAAATGTTTTTAATTATGTGTACACTAATTATAAATATTATTAAAAATAATTAAACACTCACCGACATTAGACGGCCATACTGTTATGTGAGGATGTGAATGATACCAGCCAATGACATTCAAGTTGGCACCTTTGATGCGGGAGAAGTGTTTGGCATCTTCCATAGCGTTTACTAAGTCTTCAGACATGATTTCAACTCGGTCCTTTTTGATCTCTCCTCGAGGCGGTATCGACAGCGCTGACACGGACACAGTGGTCCCATTCTCGTGTATTATTTTCTAGAAAAACCAACATTGAGTGAACGCATTCGTGGTAAGTACGGCAAAAACTTGCATCGGCACGCTTACCTGGCCAATGAGCAGAGCAGCGACCTCTTCCTTTTCCGTGAGCAGCGCCAAGTTGTGGCACATCAACAACACCTCGTCCGATATGAACACGTCTGTGAGCTGATCCAATTGTTTATTCATGATTGCAGTGCACAAAAACTCCGGGCCAACTAAACACGACACCGATCGTAGTGCTAATGCGAAGTCTGGAAGCGGGAAACAAAGAGCGATGAATAGACTCTAAGGAACCGTACAAAAGTACTTTGTAGTGCACTATTGTGCGAGTTTCACTGCTATTGATCTCGTTTCGACCGATCGACCGTCATCCGTAGGAAGAGCCGCGTTGAACGAATGCACATTGCACAGTGCAGTTATCACGAATGTGCCCGCTTTGCACACAGATAACGATAATATTATTATTGTTATTGTGAAAAGCATCAAACATATTGAACACAAATCATAATATTATAATATCATACTGTTTATTATATTATACACGTGAACATATTTATTTCGCGATTATCACACAAACGATATTATTATCATTATTATAATTTGTATAATTTACAATAATTTGATCATGATTCAACTGTTGGCGGCGATATCATGTTATTTACCCGCGTGTATGGGCAATAACGAAGAGAGAGACCTAATGAGTTCTCTCGATATCGATCTTCCTACACCGCCACCCGCGACGAACGGAACTATTGTTATTGGTTTTTTTTTTTTTTTATGTCAAACCGACAATCGAAATCGCGTTGCCTAGGTACGGTGGTTAGCCGCGAACGCAAACAATTTGTTTGCACAACTATTAACTATTATAGTGGTGTGAACGTGTGATATTGATAACCAGGCCACTAGCCGCGCTGCTCCGTCCCAGACTCCCGGTCACTCGTCATCGATCCAGTGGTGGTTTTCATCGATAATTGGGACAAAAAAAATCGCGAGCACCACATTAATTCTGTTGCGTTTTGGCACGTATACTTAATAGTCGATACGATCATCCTGTATCCGTCCGATATCCGTTGGCGTTCGCCATCGATTTGACGACCGACAGCACGAACGCCACCGCCGCCCCGGCTTTAGGTTGGTGTGCACAACCGTCATCGTGTGTTTGAAGTGGACAACAGTCCCTACAAACGCGCTCGGTATATTATCTGTCTTACACACACGTACACATATTTTCCACAATTTTCGTTTCGATCATTTACAATTTCGGAAATGCTTTTCATATTGAAAACAACACTGTAATGGAAGTGAGGAACATAAATTTAATGCCTTACGTAGCCAGTTCATGACGTTTTGACCTAGAGTTTACTCGTCGGCCGATACAGTACCAGAGACCTGTACCCACTCACTCGTCACATTTATACTCTTCAAATGATCAAGCCCCTATGTTAGTCTCACGATTCTTTTTGTAAATCCGACTGAATTTTTCATGTTTTATATTAAAAATTAATAATACACAGTTTTGCATGCACTGCTAAGTACTTTGGTTTTAATCATTTTTGTGTGATTTAAAATATACTCTGAAAAATTAGCAATACAGTGATTGAACGTGATCTCCTAGAACAGACCCTTATACATATTGTACGTTTTTTGTTTTTAGATTGTTGTTGTTATTTTTGGTAGTACATAACTTGATATAAATATGCCAGCTACAAACCGAAAAAAGTCTGGAGGCAACAAATTTGAGTTCAGTGAAAAACAGATGGCTGATATAAAAGAAGCATTTGAATTGTTTAATGTAGATGGATCTGGGTCGATTGAGACCAAAGAGTTAAAGGTATTTAGTTTCATAAATATATAAAATTAATTTAGCTTTGTAGGCTATAATTTCTGTTTTATAGTTACTTATGGCCACTGTATGATTTCAGAAATAGTATGGTATTAATTTAATTAAAATTTTAGGTAGCTATGAGGGCTTTGGGATTTGAACCAAAAAAAGAAGAAATCAAACGTATGTTGCTTAACTTAAATAAACAACATACTGGTAAGTTATTTCTTTAATGATTAGCTTTTAAATTTTACATAACTAATTACCTTAAAGTGGTTGTATTAAATTTAAAATAACAATTAATTAATCAATATTTAAAATGTTATTTAGGTGTCATAACATATGATGATTTTGTTACTTTGATGTCAATAAAAATGGCCGATAAAGATTCAAGAGAAGAAATTATTAAAGCATTTAAACTTTTTGATGATAACTGTACAGGAAAAATAACATTTTCCAATTTAAAACGTATTGCGCAAGAATTAGGCGAGAATATTGCTGATGAAGAACTTCAGGTGAATATAAATACATTATAACATAATATATTAATTATTATTGCTAGTTTTCATTTAATTGTTTAGTCAAGAGGATGTAGTGGTCAAGTTAAATAACTTATTAGTTATAACCTTGGCCACAGACTGACTCTCTTTATTGGTGGAATATTGTCTAAAAAAAAAAGACTCACTCACACTTCCCTTACTACTGTGCAGAGGTCCATAGAAAATCACAGCAGTAGTAAAAAATAATCAAAGTATGTGACAGCCTATACCAGTGGTGCCAAATCCACGGGGCACAGATCACATTCTATATGGCCCGTTAAAATAAAACAAAATATTCAAAAGTAGTAAATTTATTTTAAAATACGATTATTCTTTTAAATATTCCAAAAGTACAATAATAATAAAACAAAATTATACAAAAATGTATTTGCACTTTTTTCTGTCGAATATTTTCAAATAGAAATTTTATGATTTAATATTGATATCACTCGTGCACTTAAAAGAGCGTACTGATCAAACTAATGCGTACCCGAATCTGTTATATTTTCAAAAATCAATAAAAGATAAAAAAACAAGTCTAATATATACTTATACTTATTGTATTTGTTTTGTATACCTATTATCTACTATAGGTAATAAAATTATATCATTAGATTAAAGTTGAGCTTATTTGTATTTTTATATTTTGTGGCCCGCTTGAAAGATAATTGTTTAATAAAGTGGCCCTACGAGGAAAAAAAGTTGGGCATCATTAGTCTATACTGTTATAATCACAAGATATTTATAAAAAAAGTCAATACAAATGAAAAGTATCCCTTACAATTTAGTTGATAATAATTATTGTACTATAGTAAAAATAATTATTTTTTTAATTTAATATCTGGTTTTTATGATAATATCATAACATTTTAAAATTGGATTCAGTCATGTGTTATATTTTGTAACAGTTTTGTTAAAATTCTTATTGCTAAGTATTGGTGAAAAAAATATTTTAATTACTTGGGAATAATAAATTTATTTTAAAGTTACATCTAAAGGATTTTTCATTATAATAAATTTACCAAGTAGAATTAAATAATAATAAATGTAAATTAATTTTGACTTATTAAAAATAAAATTCTGGAATTACTTAAAATGATATACTTTTCATTGTAATATATGGTATTAATGATATTTTAGGAAATGATAGACGAAGCAGATAAAGATGGTGATGGTGAAGTCAGTCAAGAAGAATTTCTTCAAATTATGAAGAAAACCAATTTATATTAAATACATAATACAATCCTGTTCTATTAAAAAACATATTATTTGTGTTGTATGTACACTACTTTGTAATAATTTTTCACAGTTACCATTTAAAATTAACTTCAAAACACCTAATATTTTGTGGGCAAGTTATATTTCCTTCACACATTAAAAATAATAATTTTGTTATTTGTTGTGGAAAATAGACCATAGTACCTATTTTGATTGGAGGAAATTAATTACGGCCATTTTTGTTGTATTCATCATATATTATAAGACTTAATTACATTATACATTACCTAATAGTTTAAGAATAAAGCAAGAAAAATACATGAATTATAATTTATAGTTATTTATGTTAAGTTTATATTTATATTATAAATGTTAGTAAAGGGTAATAATGTAAACTAAACCACTAATAACAATAATTTTTAAAAGTTATTTAGAAAAATGATTTTAATAGATTAGCTTCATGTGCCATTTCATCATCGCTTCTCTTTGAATTTGTACAGTCTTTTTCATTTTGTAATTTTCTGTATATATCGTCATTTACTAAAATATCTCCAGCTTTTCTTGGAATAATATGAACATGAACATGCTAATAATAAAAATAATAAGCACACATTAAACAAAACAATATTTTATCCGAACATGTATAGTGCAATCTCAATCATAGTTCTTGTACATAAGAAATAACATTTCAATAAAATGAATAATTTTTAATTTCAAAATATTTTTGAACTTAAACTCATTATTATTTCAGTACTTATAAAAATAACAGTTTAATACTAAAAAACTATAGGAGCAAAATTAATTATTTTTTGTTTTATTTTAATTAAATGTGAAGTCTAAGAATAGATATAATTAAAAAAAAAAAAATCAAATAAATAATTGAAGAAATTAATTTTGAAATAGAAATAAAATAGTACTATTTAGAATTCACCGTGTATTTAAAAAAAATAGCAGTTGTTCACATATAATATCAACATTTTCATATTTATTTTAGAACTCTATGTGAAACAATAGAAATCAAGAAATGTAAAATATTTACATACTAAAGAATTTAATCACAACATCAAATATATTATAAAAAAATGAATAATACACACCTTAATGGTTTGTCCAGCATGTTGGCCGTCTTGAATAACAATAGATGATGAATTAGTGTTATGTACTTGTTCAATGGTTTTTTGAACTTTTTGAACTGTAAGGAATAGATCCTTAACTTCATCATTAGACAAGTCTGTAATTTTTTCTACGGTTCTAAAAGGAGCCACTAAAACATCTGGTTATTTATATTTAATGAAAATATTACATAGAGAAAACAAATTAAAAATAATATAATTTTAATACATTTTAAAAGGATACGACCTGGTAAAACACATTTAATATTGGTAAATGCTAAGCATAATTGTGTTTTATAAAAGACTTGTAAACCTTTAACTATTGATGAACCAAATTTAAATTCATAAAAATCTTCAACTGACTTATTTTTACATAAGGTACTTGATATCATTCTTGGATAAACATCATATCGTCTATGACATTCTAGAGGCATTGACTGGCGAATACTTTTTATTAATGATAAATCAATTGGTGCCAAAACAAAACCAGGTTCATCAGAACACTGTGCTATTACTGTTCCTAATGGATCAACCACCTATACAATGTTTAATATAAAATTATTTATAAGTTAAATAGTAATAAAACAAACCAGAGAGTGGCCCCAAGATTTTCTAGTTGAGGTATGATTGCCAGTTTGTGCAGCAGCAATTACATAAGATTGAGTTTCAATAGCTCTGGCTCGCAATAATATTTCCCAATGATAAGCACCTGTTCCGAAGAAAAATGCTGATGGATATGTTAAAATTTCTGCTCCATTTTCAGCTAGCGCTAAAGCCATTTGAGAAAATCGCATGTCATAACACTGAACTTTTATTTAAAGAAATATTTGTAAATGGATAAATAAGTAATACTATACGATAATTTTTAATATTAATTTTAAATAAATAAAATGCAGTTTATCATGGCATTTTATGAAAAGCAATTGTTATTTTATTGAATAAAGTATAATGTTAAAAGTAAATAAATGAAAAATAATATATTTTAGCAGAACAATATTGTACAAATAAAATAATGGTTTTGGTTAATAATTTAAATGTTATAAAAATAAAAATTTTGTTTATTGAATTAAACAAAATAAGATCATTATAAACATTAACATTTCTTTATTGCAATTGACATTGTTATTGTACATTTTAAAAATTGTTCTGCTGAAATAAATGTTGTTACTTTATTTTTTATAAATTATAATTATGCGTATAATTTATTCTAATTTAACTGTTCGATATAAAAGGATACAATTGCTAAACCAACATTTCCAATTGGTGTTTTAACTGGTGGTGAAATTCTATTACCAGCTTCAATTACACTTGATTCTAATGCTTGAATATTTTTTGAAGGTATTTGAACATCATACAAATGTATTTTATGATAAGTTTCAGCTATTTCACCTTTATTGTTGATAATCAAATGTGTGTTCCTTAATTTAGTTTCTGAAAACTAGAAAACATTCAATACATGGTAAATTAATTTCAAAAATAGAAACTAATTTAACTAATAAGTAAAGTGTTTAAATTTTAATTTGGGTGATGTTTGAAATTCATATAACCTCACAATATTTTGTGTTATATAAGTCATATCTGTTCATTATTAACTATGCCTTTAAATTTGTATATAGTGTTGATTAGTTATGTCTAATTTACAAATCCTACTTGGCTACTAATATATTTATTTGTATTGTATTATGATATACCTATAAACATTTTAAAATCTACAAAAATAGTTATTTTATTCCAATAAACTTATCTATAAATGAACCAACTAAATATAATTTTTTAACAAATGAAAATGGTTTTAACTAGTAACATTCCAAGTATTATCTATGTTTGACATATTAATTGTATTTAAAAAATGATGTGTCTATTTGGTTGTTAATAAAAATTTTTTATAATTTAAAAAACAGTGTCATTAAAATTATTAAAAATATTACCTTTTCATGAAATCCACCTAACGACAGCCAAATATCCAACGACTTAGCTAATGATTTATAACTATTGATAAGAGATCCATCTAAAGACTCGCCCATTTCTAATGACTTAGCTTTGTCTTCCTCGATATAATCAAATGACTCTGGTATGAAAATCATCTGGGAATAACAAATACAAATAAATACCAATTAATTAATTAATAATTACTGTCTTAAAACTATTTTTAAAATATGACATCATATTATCCATACTTACTTTAGCTCCACATTTATGAGCATTAGTAATTAATGTCTTGCACATTTGGTAGTTTTTTTCTTTATTGGCAGTTGATGTTATTTGACAAACGGCAATAAGATTGTCCATGTCGGAAAATGTATTTTTAAATACTGAATATAAACGTTTGATTAACATCTGACAACCGTGACAATGCTAAATGATTCTCTTCACAATTAACAATAACAATTACGTACCAATGACGTTTGATTAGGTAGGGATAGTGGGATTGATTGGGTTAAGAACTTGAGATTATTATATTAATAAATTATTTATAATGATGGTTCGTATCAAAACAAACTAATAAATAAAATAGTCATTCTCTTACCATTTGATTGATTGGATTAAGAACTTGAGATTATCATATTAATAAATTATTTATAATGATGTTTCGTATTAAAACGAACTAATAAACAAAATAGTCATTCCCTTACCAATTTATTTTCGAAAATTTTATTTACCTACCAATTGTTACACAATATTGGCGGAATCTCTTATTATCGAGTAGTGTGTCTAATGTATTTAGTCTTCTCTAATATTTACTACGCTGAACACTGTGATTATCAATATTACACAATTAATATGGCTAACGCTGCGAAATGCAAACATTGTAAACTGCAAAATGCAAAGCTTAAGGATAAGAAATTAAGAATTAAACACAGTTGTCAGTTTGTGATAACTGATAAGAATGCCTAAATTACAGATGTACATATAGTTGTCTATCCAAAACCTGAAAATTTATAACTATTCAATTATCTATGTAAAATGTATTGCCTACTCAATTCCAGTGTCTATTACTGTTCGATTTATTTCTTTTGCTATTAATTAGCATCTACTTAATGTGTTAATATTCTACTTTTAAAGAAATTCATCACTGTTGTAGTGTTGATCATTTTGTTTACCTAAACGAGTTTATTACTGTCATGTACAATAAACAGCCATTACATTATAAAAATAATTATAATATAATATACTTTTATTTAGGTTACCTAAACTTACTTAGATAAATTGAAAATTGTGAAAATGAAAAAAGTCCTTTTTGTAATACATAATATATTCTAAATTTAAAAGTTTAAATTACTAACTTAAGTAGGGCTCTCGAAAAGTAAGTATTGCGCTGAGGCAACGTAATATTTTGTTACGGCTGCCATACGTGAGAGAGTTCTGCTGATGTGGAATTCGACAAGAGTCTATGATAGTCTTACGTGGAGAGCCAAACATCTATCATAGGGACCTTAATTAGTTAGCATATGTTTTTTTTAAATTTATTAATCTAATTAAGGTTTATCCAATCATAAACAATTGTGTTATACCTACTTTTCCTTTCAATCGTTTGACGTTCAAATACTTTTAAGTGTTGAATTAAATTAGGGTTTAAAACAACCATATCAAGGTTTTGTATCAGGAATAAATCCTAACCAATAACTTGTAACATCTTTATAAACCCTTGAAATCCTTTTAAAAAAAATCAATCAATCAAATCTGATTAAAACCTAAATTTAAGTGTGTTTTGGATAGTTTAACCCTGAACAGCATGAACACAAAATTGTTTGTGTGTGTGATGTGTGTATTCTGCGTGAATATAAATTCTCATATATATACATCATTTGCTGTGGCGTATTTTGGATGATTTTTCGGGGGGTGTCCAAAATTTATTGAACCTCACAAGCAACATTTTTAGAATTATTTATTGATATAAAAAAATATTGAATTTACTTTTTAACAAAGTATTATGTAAGGAATTGACAAGAAGTTTTACATTTGAAACTCATGTAAATGGTATAATAAACAAGTTGTAGGTTATTACTTAATACTGATTACTAATATTTATTTTAAAAATTACCTTCTTATATTATTATATTAACATTATTTTAAAATTAACAGTTTTTAAACTCAAGTTAACTGGTTTATTTTGTATTTTAAAATAATAATAAAAATAAAAATATTGTTTTAAACATTTTAAATAATATTAATATTGTATACTAGTTGATGACACATTGATTCGTTATTTCTATGATTCTTATTAATAATTGTTATTTGAATAAATAAGTACTTACGTTATTCAGTAATTACCCGGTACAGTGATGGCAGGTACACGTACAGCACGATAGTCGACGAAAAAATAAATGACAAATTGACAAATAATACCATAATAGTATAATAGTAAATTATCATTGATTATAAATACTAGTATTTAAAATCAATGGTGTTATTAAAAGTATGTATAATTCTCTACAAAACCGATAGATTGAGTGTATATATTTAACTGATAAACTGTAAACTAGATTTAAAAATAATCTACATACGATCACAATATTTTCATTGTTATTTGTTATTGTATTTTCGCTGCGGCCTGCGGGTATTTTTATTTTATATTATCGTAATGATTCTGTGAAAGTGTGAAATTCAAATAATTTAAACCCCCTGATAAACTGTAGATTTTCTGTGTCGTCGATTCCATAGTATATTACTCTACGGTCGAATCAATTGAATCTAATCAGATTAATTTCAGTTATGCCGTTTACAAAAAAATACCATTTATTTTATCATAAAATAAAAATAATAAACTATAAAATAACAGCAATGTCTAATATATTAGGACTTTTTTTTTTTAAAGTCGGGGGGTGTCCAGACATGGAGGACACCCCCCCCCCCCCCAAAATACGACAATGTACATATGTGTTCAATTCTGATATAAAAAATGTATACTTATTACCAATATATTTCTAAAGGTATGATTTGTTAGCATCACTATACCCATATAGCTGTATCTATTAATATTATATTGATTAACGTCAATTTCGAGAGATTGTGTGTATAATTTTATTTGAATTTACGTGGTTAAGTATATTTCGTTGTATTTAAATTCAAAAATGAATAACAGTAGATTATTGAAATTTTCACTAAATGTTTATATTATTATTTTCATTACATAATAATATTTTCAAAAATGTTTAACTCTTTTTAAGTTATGTATAGGTATGACAAATTTTCAATTTTTATTTTAGTTTTTTTCTATAGAAATAATTGAAAAAAACATAATATGAAATATATTTGGTGATATAGATTGACAGACACCACTCAATGGTGGTTTTTGAAAAAACAACAAGGAAGGGGACAGTTTTCAATCTGTTGGTCCTCCGCATCATAATTATTAATTACATGTATCAAATAAAGAATACCATTTATTGATGGTCCTCTAACATAATTCCGTATAACTTTAATTTGTTATTTCATAATTTAAAAAGTTTATAGTTTTATTGGAATCTTTATCAAGTTTCTGAATTATACTTACTTTTGACCGTGTACATTATATAATACGGTAAAAAATTCGTAAATTTGTCTATAATCTAAAGAAAAATGATTGATGCATAAAATAATATATAATAAATAATATTATTATATATATGTATGTATTAAATAATAATATGTAAAAAACTTAATAATATTATTTAGATAAGCCGTTTAAAACAATTTAACATGCAGAACAAGTAAACTCATTATTATTATTAATAATAATAGAATATTGCCTTTATAATAATTACTTAAAAAAAAATTAATAACGATTAAATTATTTTGAGTAAAAGAAATTAAATAACAAAATCAATGTTTCTTTTTTTGCTTTTATACAAAGCGTTTTATAATCCTATCTACTGAAAAATCATGTTCCAAAATCTCAGAAGGGCATTCACCCTTCCACCTAAAAACTACCACTAAACAGACCGTTTTCGTTCAGAATCGTTTATTATATACAAATGTCCATGAATTCAAATTTAACACGCCTATAATAATAATCCAGCCGAAAACTTATGATAAACAGAGCAGTGATGTCCACTTGCCTATTTGTTTTTAATATGCAAAATAGTCGGGATAAGGTTTTTTCGGAAAGAAAAATTGGAAAGTTATCGTGAATAATTGATAGTGCATTACCTTTGTAATGGAATTTAATGTGTATCTATCGATTATCAGGAATAACTTAGAACGTTACCTATTGTAACGTGAAACTATAACTTTTAATCTATACTATTATATAAAGGATTAAGTAATTTTTAGTTTTACGGCGCTAACGCTGTTAGATATACCTTCTGAATACAAATATTTTTTCGATAATTGCCCAGATTGAACAATACTTTATTTCAAATCACATCTTCCGACATTTAAGAGATTCTGGAAGGAATAAAATTATTTTAATATTATACACTCACAAAGTCATTCGGAATAGCTAATAATATTATAAAAATGGACAAAATTTGGTACTTTAATAACAATTCATATACCTCTCATATGACATAAATACAACAATTTATTACATTTAATACGTACCTAGCTTGATAGTTAATAATATTGTACTCGATTAAAATATTACTATTTACTATTATAGTACCAAAGTAAAGGTCAAAGTTGAATATACTCGTATACATAAAAAAGTGATAAAAAAATAATATGCAATATATATTCAATCAAAATAATATAAATAATATAGCACTCTGGTTTCTGGAAATCTATATCGGTATTCAAAATCCACAATATAATTATTAGTAGGAACTTTTAACAAATAGGTCAAAATAAAGTTAAGTAGGTTTACATAGAGGTTCATAGAAAGTAGTGTAAAGTATTCTTAAATAAAGTTAGTAAATTGCTTACTTCATAGATAATCGTATATTTTCAATTGGTTTAAACATATAATTACTAATAAGTCTATTTCAATAAAGTTATGAAATGTTATTTATTAGGTATGTGGTTGGTATCATTATTTTTCTAAAATTCCATTTTTATTAATCGTTATTTGTCATATCGTTGTTTAGAGTCCGTTGGATTCTAAAACAAAGTTAAGTAAAATGTATTTAATAACAAAAATATTGAAAATATTAGGTATATAGTTTGTTAAATCACACTTTATACTAACGTTATAATTATAATGTCAAGTAATAGAACTACACTCGCTGTTAATAGTATTGTAATCCAAAATATCGAAGAACTAAATATGATTTCATTTATATTGATGAACACAGTAAAATGCATTAAAATATTCTTTAATTCGCTAAATAATAAAACAAAACAAAAAATTATAAATAATTTTTAGAAAAAAGGAATAGGTACCTATAAATAATAATCATAAAATTATTTTAAGTATTTTTCTTAACATAAAATTGTCTAACGTCTCTAACGTATAGTATCATTAGTAAGACGGAGACAATACAATATGTGAGTATTACATCTTTTTAATTAGTAGTTTAGTACAATAGTCAATATGATAATAAATAATTAATAACATATTTATATATCTTACTCATAAATTATTATGAATGAAATCCATAGTAGTATTGATATCCATATAGCTAAGTGTACAATAAAAGACCATGACTGAATATGTAAACCTGCCTTGAAACACACAATGACTAACGTACACTAGATAAATAATGACCAATTATTAAAATGGATAATAGTTAAAAATAATATAACTAGGTATAATTATTAATTGTAGATCATTATGCTATTTGCGTTACAGTGTATATGACGTTTCCGAATACTGAATAATCGCCTACTCTCCCCTTGATCCATATAACTTCATGCTTCATGATGAATAAACATATCCAAAATAAGAATATTGAGTGAAATAAAGCATTAACTATCCATATCCAAAACATTTTAAAATTAAATACATTTTGAGTTTTATAGTACAACTGTGGACATTTTAATCTTGTTTCTGTTGAGCATGAAGTTAGAAATAGTCCCATTACAATCGGTAGAGAAACTGTAAATAACTAAACATACACAAAAAAACCCGTTTGCATCTGATTATTAATTTTAATTTAAGTATCTTGATTAGTATTTGATATTATTTTCTATCTATTACAATTGGTATGCTTACATGGCTAACAGCCAACAGAGTTTGATATTATGTTTATAAGTTAGGTAACTTATAGTAACCAACTCATAATATTTAACTAAATACTTACAGATTTGTACGTGAAAATATTCCATCTATCGAATAACACTTGACCAGACCATCCAGAATAAATGGCAAACCATAATTGTAATAAATTAAAAACAACAGTTTTATAATGATAAAAATAAACCATTTTGGTAATCTTTTCATAATTGCGAGCGCCATGCACAAATAATAACTTTAATAAGTAATTAAACTGAAAAAAATATTGATTTAAATTACATAAAACTAAAATAATTTAGGTTTACTTATTTACTTGAGCAATTGAATAGTCTGAAGCATTGTATGCTTGTAATCCATCTAATCCTACTACACCGACTCCGATACTAGCTTTATGAAGCATAGGCACATCATTAGCTCCATCACCTATGGCCAAGGTTACTTCATTTGTATACTTTGTTACGAGATCAACAATCTGTTACATGAATTTCAGCAATTATAATACATTGTTTTTTCTAAAAGCTAATTATCTTATTATTGTGTTAATATTTTAGTTCTCCCTAGATTATCTGATTATATTTAATTTATATTATTTAGATTTTTATTTTAGATGTACATTATTTTAAATTTTCGACATTCGTTCAATATTGGGTCTACTAATAGTAACTCGGGTTTAATATGTGACCTACTAAAACGAGATAAATACATCGTAACGATAGTTATATTTATATTCGATTAGGTATATACAGGCCCGGCGAGAGAGGGGCAGTCTGTAGGGCAACCAAATCTTATATTTTACCCAATTTTTACTTAAATGTAAAAATAGACCTAGGGGCTAGAGGTCCTTGACTACTCTCCATTACAGCCATGATTATATATTATAAGGACTATGTGGTTCTAATTTTATTATTAAAATTAAAAATGCATATTGCATGTGTATATTTGTCAATAATATCACAGAGACACAGACTATACCTATAAGAAAATATTATAATTTTTAGTATAATAAATAAGCAAATATTCAAAATAAAAATTTTATATTTATATTGGATCTTAAATTCTTAAATTCTTAATGTAAGTAACTATACAAATATTAGAATTTAAAATAATTCTTTAAAATATAATTCTAATTTAATTAATATTATTAAAAATATATTTTCATGTATAGCCTGAAATAATAATATTATTTTGATCATTATCGACAATTTTTTAGTTCATATTTAGCTGTTGGCTCATCGCGTTAGTAGTAATTAAATTATATAGGGTTATTCAATCTGAAAAAATCAGTTTTAAAATTTTTACTAAAATATCAATTGATAAACTTTAAACACAAAATAATACAAATAATACATGCCATGTATTTCATAAGCAGCGACCGCAGTATTATAAAGTTCTATTTTAGAAAAACATAAATTGGCTATGTACGTGGGTACCTATACTTCTGAGCAGTGGCGTGGCGAACATATTTCAAACCCTAAGCAAAGTATTTAAACAATGATCCACCAACTATGGCACTATACCCCCTGCAACATAATATATAATCTAAAAATATATAGTAGTTTAGAATTTTCATAGGCCATTAACAATTTAATATAAATAAATATTATGTTAATTAACTATACCTTCATCCATACAAATTTTAATTTTTAAACTCAACATCAATTTCAAGGGCTAAGCAATTGCATTAGACAATCGTCATTCACCACGCTACTGCTTCTGAGTAACAAGTAAGTCATCATTTCAAATACGAGTAGATCGCTTAGTTTAATTTGGTTACATATTGAACGATTACCAAATTTTCTAGTTAATATGAGTCATCAGTAATAATTTATCACATAAATTAAAATAATAGTTTAAATTAGTTAGACACTTACCTCAGCTTTCTGTGTAGGTGATATTCTGTAACAGATAACAGACTTACAGTTAAAGCACAACTTGAGAAATTTCATTTTAAGATCACTAGACAATGCATGCTTCAAAAATCGTCCGCATATTATCAATGTACAATTCATTGTTTTAACTTTAAGGTCCAGATTATACATTTTTTGATTTATAACATGCCTGAGATCCTTAAAATTCATATATATATTAGATAACTATACATATAGTTATAAAATCATTTTAACTATAATTTATTAGTTGGTAATATATTATTCAGTTGCCATAAATCATAATTATTATTAATTGTATTTTTAAGAATAATAATACGATTAGCTAATAGTATAATTACCACATAAAAAAACTTATAAGTTAAGACAATTTTCTTGCTATTTTTTATAACATATCTAAATACCAAGCTATATAATGATCGTCTAAATTTTCCAGGTTTTAATAAAATAGTAGTTAATTGTAACTGACATAATTTTCAATGTTTTAGAAAGTACATAAGTAATTAATTGTTTTCTAGAGAGCTACATTTTTTGATATGCACCACCGCCGTGACAATTTATTTGGCGTCAACTGTTATATATTATGTTTGAATAATTTGATTACTGGTCAATTCATTAAGTTTAAATATATGAAACTATAAAAGCACTAAATATATCGAATAATAATATAGGTACTGATATTAATAAAATACACTTACAAAAACTACAAACTAAAACCATTAGTTGCTACCTATTTATCTACATAATTTTTCACTTCGCTCAAAATCTTAAACTTTATGGTTCTAGAGATACTAATAGATATGCGATTTTAATATTCTACGGCAGAATTGATTTTGTTGTTATGTAATTAAGATTAAATTTGTTTGAATGTAAATACCTAGGTATCTATTGCTTATTTATAAATTTACCGTTAATTTTGATTCATTAAAAATAATTATTGAGCTATCTTGTGTAATAAGTGTTGTAGATAATCCAATATTTAATGCTGTTTCTTCTTTATCTCCAGTTAGTATCCATACTTTAATTGCTGCACACATTAATGCTTGGATAGTTTTTGGTACCTACAGCAATCAATATTAATTAATATATGAGATTTTAAGTAAAAAATTAACTACAAAAATTAAATACATGGGTTTGCATAAAAATTAAACAATTTTATAATACAAATATTTGTATGGCTTAATATAATAGTATTGTAACAGTAACAGTGCTACTGCTGTACTATTATTTTATTTTTAATCTAACTTCTAATGTTGGCTGAATATTTTAAAATTAAGTAAGTAGGTAGATACGGGTTCTATTCTGTCAGATATCGCCAACTGGACGTCCAACAACGGTCTCAAACTTGCTCCCGAGAAATCAAAGTGCGTGATTCTGACGAAGAAGCGCGCATTCCATTCACCACATCTGCAAGTGAACGGCTGTGAAACTCCGGTGTCCAAATTAAATGGTTAGAGGCCCCCTTTATTTTTGTTTGTTAATAATTATTTAGCTTAGTAGTTATTCATTGTAATTTATTATTTGTTTGTTATGAATAAAAGATGCAAGTAAAGAGGTAGCAATGTGATGCCATATTTTCTTCTGTGTTTACGATTCCACGATGAAAAAAAAAAGGTAAGGGTTTTATAATGAAGGAAGTGATGCTAAGGGAAAAACTATGTATCTTTACAGTTAAAATTTACTAAATGTATTATATATATGCCGGGTTGCATAAAAAATTGATTTATTTAAAGATTCACTAAAATTTTAATGAACCAATCATGTTAATTAATCATGTTAATGGGCCATTATCTCATTATTAATTAATTAAATGTTTAATGATTATTTATGCAACTCAGTAATTACTATCATTTTTTATATAATTATAAGACACACTAATATATGTACGTAATATTATTGATAAAAGCATAATTAACCAACGTTGTCTTGTAATTTATTTTCAATTGCAGTCGCTCCAATTAGTGTCAGTTTCTTTTCTATTTTTTCAGCGACCTTATTTTTGGCACTTTCTCGATCTATTAACACGGCAGATGCATTGAGATATTCATCTTTCCACTTATTATAAAAGCTTTCGGAAATATTTTTATATGCAAAACATAACGTACGGTAACCAGAGCGAGAAAAATCATTTAAGTGCATCAAGGTTTGGTTTTTGTACTTTTTGCCAGATTTTGATAAGCGTTTAATGATACCAGTATCTGCACCCTAGGAAAATTGGCAGAAGTTTGATAAAGTTTTAAAATTATAAACATGTAAATTAATATTTATTTTCATTTGTACTACTTTGCAAAATAATTTTATTTGACCATCAGGTGTCCGAACAATAACTGACATTCTTTTCCTAGAATTTGTAAACTCTATTATATTTAAAATTTCATAAGTCTCCTCTCCGTATAATGTAGTAATCGTTACTGATGATGGACAACGAGTATGAAATATAAATCCAAATTGTTGAGATCCAATGACTAATGCTTGTTCATCTAATTTATATGCATAAAATTATATAAATTAACAAAAATTAATTGTGAAACAGAAAACTAAAATCTAAAAAAATATATACGACTTGTGAACAAACATAAATATATTATATCCAAGTATAATAATAAAATCAAAATTAAAATAAACATACATATAAAATACACATAAATGATACTATTTACAGTGTTATGTAATAAGTTTTCTACCCGCTTCTATATATACAATTTGTCATTTGATATGTAAGTGTTTACACAAAAATAAGCTAGTCATTTATGAAGCCCTTTTTAAAATAAATACAGGCAACAGTAAAATTGTTTACTTTCTTCGTGATATTTAATTATTATAAATAATAATTTATAATAAACTGAATAAACTAAAAAGTTAGAGGGTTCATAACTAAACACGTCATACAAATCACACGGTCAATCTGATGACTTTTCCCATAATAATCAGGCGGTATATATTTTAAATAGATATAAACGGAAAAAGAATAATAATGTCTAAATTGTTTTGTAAAATAAGAAGTTAAATTGTTGATTAAGGAAGAAGTAAATGAGCATCGAAACTTCCATTTATCAATCTTCGTAAGAATACGAAGCGTGTAAGTAGGCTTCCACTCGTCTATCTCCTAAATAAATAGATAACCAAGTCTTAACAATGGTGATCATGCTGAAGGTAGAAAAATATAAGCCACAGACCATAAAAATGGAAGAATAAAAATCGTTTGTTGTTGTTGACTTACGAATTACGACTATATTTTATAACCATATAACAAACTCTAAAAATACATATTATCCTTTTTAGGTTTAAGTAAGTAGGGACTTTTAATATATTTATCGAGTACTTATTTATAACTACAGTAACCTATAATTAATTTCTACCAGGGTTGTGTAATGATTTCTAATAAAAACAACTTCTTTACCTCTTCGCAAAAGAAATTATTCTAGTTAGGTTAGTGGTTCAATTAGTAAATACGTCTACATTAAAAATAAAACCAACTATAAACAGTATAAACATTTGAGAATTCTGGCATTGTAACTATATCAATAATTGTGATAATGCATTTACATTATTAATCTTAGAATATACATATATCGTAGGTACGTTGATTACATCAATTTGTATTTACCAGGAGACGATGCGTTGTATACTATTTCATCCGTCAGTTTTGATTTCTCTGGTATAACTGTATGGCAGATGGACATTATTCTCAAAAATTCCAAGATATAGTTTTTGGTAGAGTGATTGATCGAGTTCTATAAATTATAAGCTATAATAAGTGGGTGCCCTACTAATAAGAAATTTATGATTTATAGGTCAAAATGTTTAGTCAACAGTTTTTATTTTTAATTACAACAAAAACAAAATAGATTTTGTCGAAAACTGATTTAGATTTAATTATTAAACAGAAATAACTTACATTTATCATTTTATTTTGAGATCCTTCTGGATAAAGTTCTCCAGCAATTGAACAATGTTTTAATTTCATAATATTCTTAGTTAAAGTACCAGTTTTATCGGAAAAAATGTATTTTACCTAAAATAAATTACATTTTTGTTCATGAATAGTTATTAATTATTATTATATGATTGAAAATATAGGTACCTATATAATATATATCTAATGAATAGTACAGTAATACATAAACTTATAAGTTATTAGTTATTACTAAGAATATACTTTTAGTCAATTAAACATTTTCTAATTATGATAAAACAAAATTTACCTATTAGGTATTCATAATTAATAAGTGGTGTCTATTTATTAAGATTATAAAGCATAATTGTATAAAATATAAATATAATAGGGGTAGGTAATACAGCAATAATTTGTCATGTATTTGTGTGTGCATTATCGCCATTATTTTATAGTAACAAAATAATAATATCTAATTAATAAATAAATACCTTTGCCAACTCGACATTTAAATTTTGTGATCTAACCCTAGCAGGTGTATTGCTTTCTTCGTGGTACATATCAATGTCATTATTAATAAACCAAGCCTGTAGAAGCAATAAATATCGATTAATATCAATAAATTTAAATGAAAATCGTGGAAAATTAAAATTAAAATAAATACAGAAAATAGTATAGATACTAAAACTAAAATAGGTTACAAAGTTAACTTGTAAATATAATTTTACCAAACAATACTCTATGGTTTTATTTCAATCGACTGTTTCAAAATTTTTGTTTATTAGTGTTTATGATTTTAAAATTCCCCAAATATTTTTTTTTTAATTAGAAGTTAATTTAAATTTTTCAAGATATTTCAGTTAACTAGGTTGAAAATTACATAGACTGAGATCAATTTTAACAACAATTAAACTAACTAAATATGATAAAACTAACATAGTAACATGTGCTATTTATCCATTAATGTCTGGTTAATAGGCATATAGGCAAGTAAATACCTATCTTAGGTATTTGACCTTCAAATACTAAAAATATTTCTATATTTAAACTTATATAATCATCGAGCACTTGCATCATGCGATCTGATTAAAGTTAGTAATATAGTTCATGTCATAAAATTATGTTGAAAAAATGTATTTTATGTATAGATGCGTATAAGTGTTGATGTATTACATTTTTTTATTACATCTATCGATTATACCAGTTTATTGCTAGCTAGATATCAGATGCATGTATGATGGGAATTATAAAATGTGGTAACTTTAGAGATAAATGTTCAATTTTCAAGACTTTAAAGTATTTATGTAAACATATCTATTGAAATGTTATTTTTATATAATAGCTTTAAGAAATATAGGCACATCTATTTGGATCTTTAATATTAGTGATATTACCTACTTATTATTATATATTTTACGATTATTTGTTTAATATTAAGAAAAAAAATAATAAACATTTTACCTGTAAGAAACGCACTACTTCAATATAAACATATGATACTGGGATTGTATTATGAAATATAACGAAAAAACTGATTGATTGTAAAAGAAACGTGTACGCATTGACATCTATTAATATAAAACAATAAGCAATTTATGTGAGTATAATGTTTGAATTTATTTATTTACATTTTACGTTGTTACCTGATAAATTTCAGATACTTACCTACTTACCAATTTATTTATAATTATAAATAGGAATCAACAGGGAACAATATTATATATTATATATTTATAAATAATTAAAACTATTGTATGTTTTATTGTTCAATTAACGGATGCTTAATAAATATGAGAGTATAAATTGTATAGATACTGGCTATAGATATTATTTTCCATAATAAAGTATAATATATTAATATTCTTAAATATTTTGCATTGGAAATATAAATAAATTTATCATAACAAATGTACAACTAAATAAATTAGTTATTATTAAAAATTGGTTTAATTTTTGAAAAGTATTTTTTAAATACATATAACCATTTAAATAGGTACGTATATTGTATTACCTCTTTGTTCAAGGTACCAATGTTTATTAGTATGGTTTTTGGTCCACCACAAAGAGCATAAAGCACATGTAATACTCAGTAAAAAAATCAATAAAAAGATCGTTTTTAGTAACGAGTTTTGAATTGTTTCCATTGCTGATTCTTTTAAAGAGTGTAAAGATTGATTAAGCATAATTTTTGTTTCATGGCCACTGTATATTACAACTCCATAGATCCATTTTGAATTTCGCAGAACTGACCCTCTTAATAAAAATTGTTTATTATCTAAAGGTATAGGACTATAAAAGTAGGTGTATTTAATTTTAATACATAACATGTGGTTTCGTAAAAATTATAAATATTTCTTACTTATTATTCATAATTGTCAGTTTTCCTAAAAAATTATAAAGTAGCTTATTTGGCAATTCACATTCAATTATTCCATTCAGACCAATCAAATCTTTTAATTCTTTACAATAAGATGTTTCTTTAACACATTGTTTGATTTTTAAATTTTCTTCACCATCTAAATGCGTAGTTTCTATGTGACAAGTTCCATACAGTTCGCTAAAACTTATCTAGTTATAGAAAATTAATAAATTACTGAAATTGTTTAAATACCTGGAGGAAAGTAGTACTAGATCTGCTGGAAAGATATTATTATTTTTGACTTTAATAATATCTCCTATACCGATTTCACTCCATTTTTCTTGAACTAAAATACCATTTCTTAACACTTCCACATATTTATGATTAACTTTATAATCTTTAAAATGTTTAATCTATTAAACAATAAACATATACACAATTATGATAGTATTTATACCTACTATGATTTAATATATTTTATAGATCAGATTTCTTTTAATTAGTTATTTACTTGTTATTTATCGTTGAATCTAAAATCCACACATGCATTTTAGATAAAATACGGGATTAAACCTCACACTTTTTTAAGGTTGTTGTATCCAAAAACTCCACACTTACTGCAACTGTACGAGTTGCAGACAAATGTATTATTTATTATTTTTAAGTATAATACATTATAAAATACATTACTATCAGTCAAGTACCTAGGTACTCATCATAATAATTACAAAATTGTTCAATATTTGTTTACATGTTACAGTAAACATTTTATTTTATTTGTTAACAAAAGCCATTTTAGGTGGTTAGAATAATGCAATTCAAAATAAAATTTAGCATCTTTTCTAAACTTATTAGAAAAATGTTTAACTTTCTTAATACCTATATGGCTACATCTGATCTGTGCGATTTTATTTTACTAAGCCAAAACCAATTAAGTGTGCGGATTTTATATATTGATCTTTTTAAAGTCAAAATCATTAGTTTTCTGTTTTGAATACACACTTTTAAACTTTTTATCATTAAATACTTTTTATATAAACTTTAATTTAAAACAATTTATAACAAGTTTAAGAAAATGTAAAAAGACAAGTTCCTAATATAAAGATTTAGAACACAAATATGCAGATAGGATTGATAAAAAAAATATAATCGAAAATAAAAACCTGAATTTATCATCTACAATATAGTAGGTATCATTCTACCTGTATGAATAACTTTTAAGGAATCCTTTTTTAGAAACTTTTTTGGCTTACTGACAAAAATGTTACCTATGTATAAATAATAAAAAAAAATACTAGATAAATATAAACTAGAAAATTTCAAATGTCAATAATGAGCTTAAAAAAAGTTAAATTATCACGAAACTTATGTCTATAAAATGCTAATATAAAATATATTTACTGAATATTTTTCACAATAACACACTATACATACATCACTCCACTTAGAATATTAAATAGAAAATTGGCTTATTTAAAAAAAGGCGCTAGTCATCAATTTTTTTTTAACAAATTAGTGATTACTAATATGTACTAGGTAGTATTCTACCGTATATAATATATAGATATACCTATATTATACTGTTTCTTAATTCTTTCATACATTGTATGCTATTATAATTAAAAGAGTTAATATTTAATATTAAGTATATCATGTATGCAAAATATAAATAATGCAGCTTAAAAATATATTTGATAGGTAAGAGGTAACAAATATCAAGAATTTGTGCACCAAGTAAGAAAAATGAAAATTCATTTAATGAATTATGTGCTACAATTATACATAAAAGAAATAGTACAAGTATAATTACTAGGTCTTTAATAATTGATTTTATAGCCGAGAATCCAAGCTTAATTGTCAAAGGTAATATAGTTGTAAATCGGCCCACTGGAGATGCATCAGGTATTTGCTAAAAAATAAATATATATAATATATAAATAGGTAGGTAATCAACTAATAACCAATAATAAAGGTATCTGTGTTTAAATTAATATTAACCGTTAGTATTTTTTTAAAACTTTAAAAAATTAAAAATATCCTGTATCTATATTTTTAAATAACTAGTATGATATAATTATGCATATTAAGTATTTCCATTGATTATTCTTTAATATAAATATGCACCAATATAGTATATAGAATACAAACTATCAATTATGTAAAATCTGTGTTATAGGTATTATAGTAGTAGCTGGTAGGTATTACAATTGATTTTATGTTAAGAGTTAGATTATTATAAAAATATTATTACAGTAATTATAGATAGGTACCTATTACAGTAGTAGGTAGTACTATACTATTATTAAGTTATTCTTAAATTATCTATTACATACTAACCTGTAGTATAGATATAAATAAAAAATACTGGTTGCTAAACTGTATTAATTGTTCAATGGTAAAAAGTGGAAAAAATGATAAAATTCCGTATTGAGCAGTTACGATTCGATTTGATTTTTTCTTAAATTGTTCTTTATCATTGAATCGTATAACTCTGAAATACTTTTGTCTATTTTCTTGATCTCCGTAACAATCTATAAAACAAACATTTGGTGTAAGATAAAATATTTATGCGATATTTTCATTGCTACAGAGTGTACTAAAGGTCTTCATCCGATTTCAAAATATTTATTTTAAAAATGAATATATAAGGGTGAAATAAAGTAAAATATACTCTTACAATAGTCAAATTGTAATTGCCTTGGTTACCATTAGTAGGTATATAAGTTGTTTACCTGTGGCTAACGATTATAGCTACATAAATTTGTAATCGGATGAAGACTTTTGAAACACTCTGTACATTATTAATAGTAGCATTGATGAGTATAAATAGTAGCTATCTAAAGATAGAAGTAAACTTCCATGTTATATGCTTTAATGGTCTATTATCACGTATTCACATAAGTATGCTTATATTATTTATAGCATAGGTAGTAGGTATGTAATTTGTTTATTCGTATTAATATATTAAAAAAAAAATATATAATTTAAAGTGTCTATTAGCAGAATTCAATTTGAATATTTTAAAGTCTTGAGGTAAGAATGTAAGACAGGTAAGTATTAAATCATATCCACCATATCTATAGAGGTAGTCGGTATAGGTGACATCAGGCCTGGATTAAGGGGAGGGGGCATAGCCCTCGGGTCCATAAGAAATAGAGACCTACAAAAAAAAGGAACATAATCTTATATATTACCTAATAGATAAAACAACTTTTACAAATTAAAAATTATATTATTAATATTTTTATATTCTACATAATCGAATTATCAAACTTAGACTTTAGTAATTTGTGTATAATATTATTCAAACCTGTGATGATTGATAAATATTACAAGATATTATATGTTATAACTAGAAACCATTTATATATGTGCCTAAAATTTTAAAAATAAGATGTTTTTTTATAATTTATAATTTATCAAAATAATCTTTTATATGTATAAATATTATATTTTGGTAAAATATGATTTTTCATAAAAATGTATTAAATACTGAAAAAACAAATAAAAGTAACAGTTTATAAAAATTATAAGACAGTTAAATTAATCCTAATCTTTAAACAATTAGCTAAGTATTCAAACAGTCATATTTAATTTATACCATGGTTATATACTGGTGTATATTGTTTAATTATATTTTATATATTGTATGATTGTAGCACATAGTTATATACCTACCTAAAATTCATGAAAATAACATGAATTCAAAAAATAATAATAATGTTTTAAAAAATAAAAATAAAAACTAATTTTTTGTTAAGGATAGAAACTAACAGAGGTCAAAAGTATTTTTGCATTTTTTTTATAAAATATTTAAGTTCTAAGGCACAAAACTCACACATAATAATAACAACTTTTTAAGAAGAAATATAAAGCATTTATTTTGTTTACGTATACACTAATAAAATTGTAGATAATAGATATATAAAATGAATTAACAATTCAGAATATTATTAAACTATAATAATTTTCTATTAAAAGCTAATAATATGTATTTGTTAATATTATATAATAAAATTTGGATTATTTATATCATAATATATTGTTCATCAGCAGTATATACTATATTACAATCAAAAATCCTGCAATAAAGAATACATATTTTAAAAATGCGCTTAGTGGTAATAAATAATTAATGCACAGGGCATACAACTTTTTTATCTCAAAATCACGATTAGGTATGGCGTTGGACAGTGGTCATAGACAAGAATGAAATAAAGCCCAAACTAACTATTATAAATTATAATCTATTATTTTTATCCCACCACAAAATTTATACGTATCAATATAATAATATATATATACATACTTTTTTCTATCACATGACATGACATTATTAATTTTACATAAGAAACTTACAAGCACATAATAAATTTAAATAAGATAATTTTTTAACATAATTATTTTTTAATCAATCTACTTAAAAATTAATATATACGAACTAATCGTTTTATTTTGAAAGAATATGAAAATTATATAATAAAAGGTTGTATAAAAATGAAATTTATAAAGTTTATAAAAAATAAAGTTGTTTTTTTAGATTTTACAATCTCATGATAATTACTAACTTATTTATAATAAGTTTTTATAGTTAAACAACTTTAAACTAATCAAACTTGTCTAAGTATATTTCTATAATTTAACTATTTTCTATTTATTGGGTCTAATAATGATGTACTCTAAAGACGAAAAAATAATATTAATTTGCATAAATGAAAAAAAATAAAAAAAATCAAACATATAATACATATCTCCATAAAACACAAACAGGACATCCTGAATTCTTGACATATATATTAGCCATTCGAATAGGACTATAATCATGTTTGATTAAAAATGATATGTATACATATTACATAGTCGCATAGATGATTATATTACATATTAACATAGATAATAGATAGGTATATATGCATTGCATAAGCACATGCCAGACTCAGACTCAAATAATCATATGTACCATACACGGGCATGTACCTATCTAATATCTTAAAAGTCACTTGAACATTGTAATCTAGATAAACTAAAATAATTCATAATAATAATAATATGGTTTAAGATCAGAATAAACATTATAAGTACACGCCTAACTAGTATCTATAACTATATGCCTACATTACAAAACTGAAAAAATACCTATCAAATATTCTAAAATAGTAACGATGTTTCGATATATTGAACCATAAAAATAAAACATTTATTTTGTCGTGAATTTCATCGTTCATTGAACACTAATTGTTCAGCTATAATTATAATTTTAGATATTTTTGTACTTTTCTCGGAACTTTTTGGTTCTAAAATAATATTTTTTTTCTTATCTATCATCACCTAACTATTTTGGTAGTAAATAATGTGTCAATCTTCAACCAACTTTAAGATCGGTTACTTGAAGCGAATTGCATGCTGCAGGTAGTTGATAATTTAATTCTCAGTACTTTTTCAATATAATCAGTAATAATAAAAATAAATAGGGAAAATAGAAATTTTCATTTAAAACCAGTTTTGATTAAATCAATTTTGATTTTTTGTAATAATTAGAAAATAAATAGCTATAAAAATTTTAATATTGAATTAAATATTTATATTTTTATATTTACATTCTATAGATTTGATATTATTCAAAATATTTTGGTACTTTTTGTGTTATTTAAAATTTTTGATTTTTAAATTCATATTGATATATAATAATTTTGTTGTTAAATTAAAAAGCTTAAATATTTAATACAAAGCACCTCATTAATTATTCATACTCTAATTAAAAAATATCAGAAATACATGGTAACAATTTTTTTATAAGCGTAAAAAGTTAAATTTTTTACAAAATTCACCAATAACACGAACATTTGTAAATTATAATGTAATTAAAAAATGCATGACATTTATATTTTAACTCCTAAAGTTTAAAAATATATACAAGAATTCTCACAAATTTTTATTTGGAATAAAAAGTAGCATTAATTTATTATTGTTTAGTGATTAAAGCTCAAATTTGAACGATACTGGAAATTCAAACGTGTAATAATAATTTTTAATATTTTACAATAAATTTTTATTCTACAAATATTTATTGTTTAAATTTCAAACATTATATTATAACTTTAATTATCAATTTTTATTTAATTTATCTAAAAAATAATTCAACCTACTTATATAAAATAGCAATATTAAAATAAATCATGAAATATACCTAATAATATAAGTTGACAAAATGTCTTCGATCATCGTAATCGTTTTCCATATGTAATTATTTAACATTAATTTAAAATTTGACATATTCATTATAGTGACTTATACTTAAATACTCGTCACTCGATACAACACAGCGATTATCTACTTTACCCCCGTTGTTTTTAATTGAGTGCTTAGTCTGGTTAGTTTAGTAGCCTCCTACCTATTTATATATTATATCTGTAGTCAATAATACAAGCTAGTTTTCATAATATAAATTGGATTTATTTAAATCTATTTAAAATGACAATTTAAGTAAGTATCAAATTTATGTTCATAATGTATAACCTATATAGACATATTAAGAGGAATTGAAAATTAATGTCGGCTTTTAATAAAGAATACATAATACTTAATGAAATCTAATAGTATTATAAATTATGGAATACTATTAATTACAATTTATTTTTACCTAGGTAATAAATTATTATATTTAACAATTAAAACTTCGAATTTATGTATTTTAAACCGAGGTTTATTCCTAATTCCCAACACTATTTTGTATACAAAAAGTAAATTTAATGACTAATAACGTTCAATTTATTATTTATTTTTGTAATATGCGTATACTATACAAGTCCAAAATTGTGACTTTTTTTTTAATTAATCGATTAAATTAAAAGTCCTCTTTGTTATTAATTATTATAAATAGTAATGATAAACAATTAAACATTTATAGATTAATATAAAAAGGAAATGATGGGTTCAGTATTAAATTTATATTAAAACATCTATATTCTATAATTTTTAATATCTATATAAATATATCAACTATACCTACATATGTTAAATATATTTGTTATGTACAAATAACATTTAAAACCAGCAAAAATATTGCATTCATATAAACTGATATTTTATAGTATTTATTATTTATAGTTAATTAAAAAATTAACTTTTATAAAGCTATAGGTAGTATAACTCATATGTTGAATCTAGGATAACTACGCGATATAATAGGAACAATTTACAGCACTATTCATAGTGTAAATATTTATTTAAATTTCCAAATGCCTAATGGCTAAAGGCTAATACATATATAATACCTCTACATTATATTGTATAAAATAATTATGTATATAATGTATGTTGTGTGTAACTTTTGTATGTGTTTGAATCCAAAATATATGATAGTAAAAAATATTTTCTTACCGGAGTATTTGTACTGTACATTTTGAGATGGCTTTTTCGTCCTCCAGTTAAACATTTCAAATTCAATTATAAAAGGTAATTTTTTATTAAATATAAGCAGTTTATATAAGTTACAGTTAATTTTAATACTAACTAAAAACATTAAATGAAAAAAAAATATTGAGATTTACGTAAAATGTACATAATAAAAAGTCTAAACTGAAGTACACTTCTTAATACTCATATTTTTTTCAAGAAAACATTATCTTATCTTCATTATTAGTCACTTATAGAATTTATCTTGTTCTGTTTGAAAATGAATCTAATGTAAAAATTATCCATAATTAACTATACAGAGTACCTACATTCATAAATAAAGAGCAAATAATTAAAAATGTTTATTTAATTTATACAGTCATTAAAATTTTAGTATATTTACTCGAATATTATTATTCTTCAATTGTGAATGCAATTATCTACTATTAGATTACTTAAGAAGGTACTCAAGTTAGTAAAACAAAAACAAAAAAACTAAATGATAACAATTACATAGAGAATTAATGAATTCAGAAACTCAATTGGAACTTGAAAGTAGCCGCAGAAAATATTATATAAGAAATACGAAGTGTGAGTTAATCATTACACATCAGTAAATTATAGTTCTTAACAGTCACATAAAAACAATTTCATTTTTTGGATTGGTTATGTGGTTCTATAACATAATTTTTCATGTGTTGTTTAATTACTTTAAATATTTTAGTATGTATGACAAAGCTTGGTCTTATATATAAAATAAAATAATATTCTAAAAATGTTCAACTAGATTATATTGCGATTTAAAAAATTTAAACGACTAATTTAGTTAAGGAGAATATATTATTAAATTATTTGATTCTTAATCTGAATACTCGTCACTCAAAGTTTCTTTACAATGAAATGATACGACCAGTTCCAGTTGACCAGTCGATTTTATTTACGTAACAAGTGGAAAAATAATTTACTAAAATACTGAGAAATGCAAGTATAGGAGTTTTAGTTTAATATATAAGGTAAGCCGTTATTTGTTTGAATTTATAAAATATTTGAGCTAACATAATTAATCGTTTGATAATTGAGATAAATTATTTTACTGCAGTGAATGTTCGTGAAAATATAAGATTAAGGACTAGTTAGTGGGTATATAGTGCAGGATATATTCATATTATTATTTACTATAAATGTTAGTTTATAATATTTTATGCAATTTTAGCTATTCAAAATAGATTAGGTACCATTCAATAATATACAATATAAGAATACATTTAGTATACAAACATTACAAAATGCTTATCACATAAAATATATGAGTTATAATATTACGTCAAGTGATAATAATAATTTTGAAAATTGATTTGCATTTTTATTATTAAATATAAGTTTCTTGTTAAAATTAAAATAGAATTCAAAATTTAACCCCGTCAGTATATTTATATTTATTGGTTAAATGGTCATTAGCACTGATGAACTCACTACGGCCCTGATCAGTAAATTGTATGCCCAATAAAGTGTCCTAAGTCCTTATGGAAAAAGGTTATTTGAATAATTTTAAATAGGACTTCATAAGTTTAAGTTCATCATTTATGTTGAAGTAGTTTTTCATCAATCTCGACGCCTGATGAAGGTTCAAGTCAATATTCGGAAGGTAAACAGTTACTGAATAGGTATATCATTTTCAGTATTTTCACTATTAACAAGTATTGTTAGGAAACAAAATATAATATTACTTTTTTAATGTATATTATAATAAAAATATTACTAATTTTCTTTCTTTTGGTAGCTGGTGAACATAATAACTATAAATAATATCTATACTATTTACTATATATGTATATATATATATATTGTTTATCATATCGTTAATCATTAAGTATATGTACTAAAAAAATATTTTTTAAACATATATAACCGAACAAGAATTAATTAATTTAAAAAGTGAAGTTTTCTTCCGTAAAATGAATTACAATTTGTACAAGTATTAAGGATTTTTTTTTTATCTAATATTGACTGTATAGCCTATTTTATAGTTGTCACCAAAACTGTACAATGTGGAAACTTATACTAAAAATAAAAATTATTTACATAAACAAAATAAAATCAAATGTCAAAATGAACAAAACTCTTGATAATATTAAATTAATAAATAATAATATAATAATAAACATTATTATTAAATTTTAAATTAATTATACATAGAATATATGTACATACGAATAATACGTAAATAATACACAAATAGCAGATAGGTATATAATAAATATAAGTATATCATAATTGTAAGTTGATTTTTTTAAGATAATGGTGTAAATTAGGTATGTTAAACTCAAGGTATCAAGTGTGTCGAACATATTTTATAGTTTACTATGCGAGTCACATATAAAAATTTAACGAAAAATAAAATATTTTATACAAATTTTTTAATTTTATTCATTACGTTTACAAACATAGACAGTGGCGTACTCAGCTTTTTTGAAAGGGGAGGGATATTCATTTTTGACTTGTCATAGACCCTAGATTTTTTTTTCATGTAGATAATAAATCATTACAACAAAATCCAAAGCGGGGGATATGACACCCTGATCCCTCCCCGTGGCCATGCCACTGAACGCAGCAGGTACAGCTAAATTAAAAAAAGCTTAAAATATATTAACATAAATATTTAACAATTCTCTAAGAATCTAAGGAAGTTATAACATGACATTATTATTTTACCATTATTTTTTATTTGTCCATTAATATTGGTAGCGGTGGTCCACAAAAAATGAGCCGAAGGCTGCATATTTAACATGCCTGGAGTAGACCTAATAAAGAATCATTCAACACAAGTTTTAATAGATCACACTATCATAGATAATGAAAAACTAAATACACTTAAGTAAATTTATACATTTTGCACAAACATAATCAGTTCTATCAAAGTATCAAATACCTAGATAATAATAATAAAATACACGCATATAATACACAACAGTACTAGTGTTTTAACAATTTTTACTATAGACTTTTTTCTACAGAAGATAGATATATAATAAAGAAAACAATTTTTATTATTTGTTAATATATTGTTATTTATGACTCCAGGTCAAAATATCTCCGCAAAAATATCTTTAATGGAAATTTCTCCCATGACTATGAACTAATTACAATATTACACTGTCACACTGATCAATTTGTATTATCTGATATATTTTTCACGATTACGAGTGGAATTACAAATCACGATAAATGACTTTATCGACGTAACGACTGTATCAATACGACAGTGTGTCAGTATAGATACACAGCTGGTATCGACTACAACAGATTTAGATTTAAAAATGCCTCTTCAATTTATTGTAAGCCGAAAAGGAAACAAGTTATTATTACATGATGGATACCTTCATACATTCTATAAAGAAGGTGTGAACAAATTCATTTGGCGTTTTTCTGAGTGTAAAACTTAGAAATTTACTCCATACTATACAACCACTCGAGAAGAAATAGGTAATTATTATAATCAAAATAATGAGAACATGCATTTGCATATACATGTATATGTATATAATATATTATCTTAAGTTGTATGGAAGAAATCCGATAAATAACTAAACAAGATTAAATTGATAAATGATTTTAAACAAAAACGAAAGCGAAAATCGTCTGCTAGAAGCCGCTTACGTTTTATGGTATTTTTAATTTTTTTAAATTTTATATCGTTTTATACAACTTAATATATATACATAAATAAATAGTTATTTATTAATAGGACTCGAAAGTTTATGCATTTTGTATTTTATTTTTTTTTGGAACTTTTTAGGCGATGCTCTTCTAGTCACAAATGTGTTTCATTAGCATGTGAATCTGAACAATTAATTTTTATTTTGTATTTTTTGATGTTTATTACTTTGTAAATCATTTTTTGACATTTTTAGGTAATTTCACCATATTTTAAGTCATTTTTGCTGATTTCACATTAGTTCACTTCTTATTGTTTCTTGTCGACCATTATGCCAATTATTTTCTTAAAACTTTTAAATTACTACGGACTAAGATTTGTATCTATCCGATTTTATCTCACCGATTACAGTCGTCGTTAAGGTGTTGTAGAGAATATTATTATACCTACATTTTATTAGTTTTTGCTAATATTCGATTAGTATCCGATTCTATCTCGCTAAATAAATTTTAAAATTCTAAAAATTAAAACGTTGGTTAGTGCTCGTCAACGTCTATTATATTTGTAATTTTTTTAGACCATTTTTAAGGACATTTTTTTAAAATCATTTTCTAATGTCATCAACTTTCGAGCCCCATATGGTTAAATATATTATTATTACATTAGTTACTTACTCAATTTATTTAATTTTGTTTAATTTTATTAAATAATTAATTTTATTTGTGGCAAACATTATTGTATTCACGTAAAAATCACTGTCGATTATATTATAATAAATAATTTATTGTGTACTTGTAATAAATAATAATAACATATTTATTTAAAAATTACATATTATGATTAAAATAGCACATTTTTAAATATTAAAATATTTTCATGGGAGAAATTCCCATTAAAGATATTTTAAATTGTAGATATTTTTGCGGAAATATTTTGACCGATTACCGTTATTTATTGATATTAAGTAGCTATCTATAAGTACATATTTTAAATTCTGAGCTTATTGAATGAATGTATTGATTTTACAATGATGTGTGATTTTTATTTAAGTGTCTGTATACACCATAAGAAGTCGAAAAAATTCTTTGATTTTAAACATTGGGGATGGGTTTAGTAGAAAATTAGATCTAATTTGTACTATAGAAAGTTAAAAATTAAAAACTCCCAATATTTTTTTTTATTATCAGAAAAAACGGGAATTATTCACTAAATTAATTTTCGACTAGATTTATTTTTTTATTTTTTTAGAAATATTATAATTCAAAAAGGAAATAACCCATAGAAACTTGATAATGCTATTTGTATTATCATTTTCTATGTATAATATAATTTTTTAAATATTTTGAATTTTTTTGAGCAATTTATAGACGGTTGAAATTTTCGAATTTAATATAGAAACTATAAATGTATAAATGAATAAAAATTTTTGACAATTTAATACAACTACACAAGATTCTCAGCTAAAAATATTAAAAAATTATAGCCATAATATTTTTTCGAAGCTTTAATTTTAGAATTTTGACAAAATTCGTCAAAATCTCAAAAATATAAATTATTTTATGGTTAAAAATTAAAAAAAAAAAATTGTTTGTGCTTAAAATTTGAAATTTAACTAAGATTATTATACGATTTGCAACCTATATTAAAAAAAGTTAAATTAATTTTTAATAGCCGTTTAAATTTAAATTTTTCGACAATGCGGATTTCGAATATTCACCAGTATAATAATTAATTATTTTTCGATCTTCTTTTTTTTTAATTCAAAAATGAAAAACTATAATATATACTTTGAATTTTCATCAAGTGTTTATTATGTTATCATTTTTATTATATAATAACATTTTAAAAATAGTTTAACTTTTTTTAAGGTATTTATAAGCTTGAGAAATTTTCAATTTTCCTTTTTTTTCTACAAATGCTGATAAAATGTTATTCTCCCGGTCAAAATTCTTGAAAATTAAATTGAAGATCCCGCATTAGTTTTTTTTATATTTATAAAAAAATATTAAAAATACATATGCGCAAATTTATTTTATTTGTAATAAATCATGAAAATTACAAAATATTTTGTAGTAAAAAATTAATAAATTATTTTAAGTTAAAGTTTGAAAATGTAATATAATATTCCTCATAAATATTTTATACTTAAAGCTTTAAAAAATATTCAAATACGATTATTGTTTAAAGACACTTGAAGAAGTTCAAATTTTAACAAAATTAACTATTTTAACAATGAATGATAAAATTTATATCAATGTTAGTTGTTATGAGCTATAACAAAATACACATCAACATATCGTGAATATACATAATGATTTAGGCTGACATTCGACAGACCGTCTCCGCTCAGAATCGTTTTGTTTTGAACGAGATATCATAAAATTCAAATTTAACACTCCCAAAACTATCGACTATAGTGAATCACTCGACAACTAATGTACCTATCTTACAACAAAGTGATACCTCGAGTACCTCTACCTTTTTTTATAGGTTACCTTTTTCATAGATACCTTTGTACACATATTTTTCAAAATTTAATTAATATTTTTATTTCTTGGTAGGTATTCTTTATCATAGTATTTTTTTTTGAAAAATTTCTCGTTTACTAAATGATCAGTTGTTAAAGTCTACATAGTATGTACAACAATTTCAACAGAGTTTTAATTTGTAGGTAAGTAGATAAGTATTTTGAAAAACATATAAACAGGTGCTTACCAAATAAGATCAATTGAAAATGATATAATCTAAGTAATTTAACTTCCTAGTTTTATTATCACATACCTATGTATACAAACAAATGTATTTTTAATAGATAATACTTACATTAAAATGCTCAATACAATATACTGCATATAATAGAATTGAAAGAAATCTTAGGTATATCGCATGTCTGTCTTACAACATATGATATTTCTATATATCTAATACCTATATATATCTTATAATACAAGTATAGTATGTTGGACGATAAAGTAAAGCTAAGTTAAACCTAATCAAGGAATAATAAATCAATAACAGAGATTAGGTACACGAAATTGATAAATGTAGAACATAATTTTAAATCTACTTTATTTGAAAGCGATGAATTTGGACGTCACGTTATTGAGGAAATATATATTTTTGTAATAAACGATGTTTTTGCTACATTATTTTGAAACCACCTATCTTGAATTGAAAAATATAAAACCGAAATGGTAAGTACCTACCAACTTATAAATACAGAATATTTTTTTTATAAAAATTTAAACTTTTTACTTTTTTACTTACTTATTCACTGAACTAAAATAAATCATCACCTATAAAGAAAAACCTAAAAAGCTATAAGTATTAAATAAAGTTACATAATTATTTTGATAAATCGAGGTCAATTAAATTGTATATTATTATGCTTTTACATTAGGTATGTAATTTTATTGTACCGTCGTACAACTGCCGTACCGGTATAAATGCGTACCAAGTTGTTTATCACGACGACTGTGTGCCCTGCAAACAGTCCCACACCTTTTATCAGCTTATCACTAACGTTATCAATTCATAAGGAGTACCGACGTCACCGTCTGTCTACACCACGACATCGACAAGCGTCATAGGTAGCGGTTTGTGTTTAATCCGTATTGTTTGTCGTTCTCTTGCGTTCACCATCGTGGACACACTCCAGAAAAATAAGTACGACGCCAATGTGAATTCTCATCTGTTAACCGTTCTGACCGTTCCGTTTTTCTCTTTCGGCGACCTTCTATAGCAAAGCGATTATCCGAACGTCGACATGTATCTAAAAACGTGGAAAGAATTTGAAACCGCTTCGTACAATCTGCTCCTCAAAGATCCGACCAGGGTGATTGAAGTTTTATTATCTTGTTAGGAACATAATTTTAATCGTGTGAATCGCGCACCTTACAGTGAAAATACGTATGATAAAATACAATTTATTTATCTTAATTTACTTTTATTCAAATTTTTCATTTATCGTAACATTTTTTTTTCATGTATTCAGATATTAAAATTAATATTTTATGTTAGGTAGTTATTTTTAAGATATTATGTTTTATGTATTTCACTGTTGAAGTTAGAAGAAGTATGTAGTATGTGCTATTCCTTAAATGATACATACCTATGAAATCATTTATTAAGAAGTGCACTTAATAAAAAAATTAATAAGCTTTAAATTATATATTTTTTTTCATTTTTCATAATATAATCCACAATCTTAAATCTGTTACAATTTTTTACATAAATTGATTATTGTCATTTTATTAACATTTTCACATATAAACTTAATACTAAAATAAAATCACATAAAACTATTCAATAATTATATTTATATGATAATTAGTCTATAAATTACTATGCTTTTTAGTTTTGTAAAAGAAAAATATTAATCACATTACTTACACATTTGTAAAAATAATTTATAATAAGAAATACATGTATTAGGTACCATTACAAAAAAAATTGTTTAAACACCTGTATATCTGTGTAAGTAAAACACTATAGATATAAAACAGCAGACTAATATTAGTTAATTAAAAATTTAGCACCACAGTAACAAATCCAATTATAAAATAATACAAATTTTAATTGGTTGAATATATATTTTTGTATGCTTTATTTTATAATTTGTTAATAGTTTAAGCAACAAAATAAAATTTTAAACTTTAATCAAAGCAATATAGTTATTTATTAATTAAAATCAAACTTTCTTACTATAGTTATACAAAATTTTAAATTTTGGTATTGAAAAATGTCATAGGTACCAAATTACCTAATACTTTTCATAAAAGAAACAGATTTAAAAACAATAATGAAATTGTTTTAGTGAATTAGAGTATTATATTTCTAATACATCCCTATCTGTTAAATAAAATATATACAATTATTATATCTAATAAAGAAATGAATAAAATAAAATAATTATTTTATTTAATTAAATTAGTTTGATAATTAGTTAATGTTAATTAATTAAATTTACAATAATAATTTTTGTTGTAAAAATTGAATGTCAGTATTAAATATTGTGGAAGATAATTCATTAGAATTAATTTTTGAAAAAATTTTAAAATAGATTAATATTGTTTGTAAAATAGGTATGAACTTTAAATTACAATTATGTACAATATAGTGACAAACTGAAAACATCATAAAATAAAATTTCAAATATCATATTATATGGTATTTACCCTTTTTCTTTAAATATATGACTTACTAGACTAACCTACATGTAAGTTATCATAAAAATACAGAGAAATTTCATAATTGTAGACAGGTTGTTGATGAGGTTAATAAATAAATACCAAAATTATTATTTACTCTACTAATTTTACAATGCTTATGTGTGAATATTTATATGGTTTAGAATCTAAGAATTCTATAATTTTAAATGTAAAATATATTTATTAAAACAATTACATAAATATTAATGGATTTAAAACCATTTTATAATATCATACATATTATAAATGACAAATATACATTTATTTGTAGTATATGATTTATCTAATTTTTTCTTAAATTTAATTATCAAAATATTTTTTTTCTAGGTAAGATGTACTATGAAGTATTGTCATAGTGAATCAACTGTGCAATTAAAAGTAACTGATGATATTTCGGTAAATAACTAAATTAATTTATATTATATTATTAAAATATACATTATGATGTTTGTATTTATTATAATATATACTTGATAGTCAAATTAATTTGCCTTATTTTTAAATATTTTCTTTGATACATATATTTCTGTTAACCCTAAAAAAAAATACTTGGTATTTTTTAATTTTATAGAATAAATTATACCCTTTGTGTTAGATTGATATATGTACACTATCATAATATATATTATAATATACCATAATTTATTTAATGATAAAATGTAATATGTATTTTTGTTTTAGTGCTTGCAGTTTAAAACCTCAGATATACAAAATGTGAAGAAAATTGAAGTATTTTATGCTACAATCATGAAACAAATAATATCTAATGAACTTTGAAATTTGAATCAA
This sequence comes from Rhopalosiphum nymphaeae, assembly GCA_036289425.1. NCBI lineage: Eukaryota > Metazoa > Arthropoda > Insecta > Hemiptera > Aphididae > Rhopalosiphum > Rhopalosiphum nymphaeae. The sequence goes on along the minus strand of JAZAQC010000007.1, from coordinate 5,908,133 downwards.
AAATTATTTATTTTAAACTGTGAAAATGTATAATTATATAAGTACTTATTGTTATAACATCAAAATATACAAAAAAAGTATATAAATAATGAAATGTAAGAACATTCCAAACGAAAACACAAAATACCATATAAGATTAGTTTTCTTATTATGCCATGCCGTTATTATTTATTATATGAGCGAGGAGTTTGCTACTCCTAAAAACAGCAAAAATATTGCTCAAAATAAAATACATTCAAATTGTAATTTTGATTTGATAATGAAATTAAACAATGTATTATAAATTGTATTTATATACAAATACTGTGTAAATACTAATTTCATTTGAATGTTTTTAAATAAACGAAACAAAAATTAATAAAAATTAACTAATATATGTATATTTGTTTACCTAGTTAGTTTGGTAATCATAAGACTGACTATATTTCAAGAAATTTGTTTTAAAAGTGTAATAAAGTTCATTATAAATTAAACTTATTGCAGTATTTCAAATCTACTAATAAAACACATTATAAAGAGAACTACATACCCACATAATATATTATATCCATTTTACTAACTCATAACATATTATATTTTATGTTCAGAATAATCTTCTATATTACTATAATTTTTAATATTAGGTAGACAATTCAAGAGGGCCCTAATAGCCTTAATATTCTATAATATAAAAGAAATAATAAATCCCAATGTGTAATACAATTGAAGATTATGTTTTGAAAACTGAATCTGCTAGTATATTTATAAACATATCATTAAATACATTGTTTAATTTATCAATATATTTATATTATATATATATTATAAGGATTGGGTTTTGACTATTATTTGATATTCTAAGTTGTGAATTTGATTTAAATTTAACACATTTTATTCCAATGCACAATTATAATTATTAACTATTCATTATTAGAACACCGCATTGCTTTATTGTCTTAACTTATAAGTGGATAATATAAAAATATTTGCAGCGATTTATGTTTAGTTTTTAATTTTTAATAAACAACTTTTACAATGGATTGATCTATTATCAATTTTAAAGATAACAACAATATTTCTGTTTCCATAGAATTAAAATACTGAACCAATCTTTAAGGCATATATTTACATTATTAGTTGTTTCCTTTAAATATGTGCTCTCAAAATTTTTAAATTATTAAAAAACTTCTAATTTTATAGTTACCTTTTTAAAGATTTGATAATTGATATATCATTGTAATATTAAAATTTAAAACTAAAAAATGAAACCATTAATATTTAATGTACATTTGCTAAGTATTCAACTTATAGATTGAAGAACATAAACATAAATACAAATGTGAGTATGGCGTCCTTTTAACTACATAGGTACATAATACATTAAACATTGACACAAAGAAATATTTACCAATTTTATTTTGTAGTTAATCAAGTATTATTAATTTTTTTTCTTATACGTTATGTTATGTTTTATGATTATATATTAAAACACTTATGCCAACTTACATAAAAATTGATTAGATAAAATTTAGGTGGTTTTGGATATTAAATTTGATCTAGTAACTAGTCTATACATTTGAGAGGTTAAATTTAAAAATGTCAAATACTTATTTTTATAATTTGGAAATACGAATGAAAAATAAAATAAAAACAGAATTTTTCATGTAAATTCAATTTTTGACAAAATGGATTTTGTTTTTTTTTAGGTAACTCGAAAATGAGTTACTGTAGCTACTTGAAATTTTCAATAAATGTTTATATTATCATCTTTGTTATATGATAACAATTTTAAAATTATTTGCTGGGTAGTTATGTTTGAAAATAAAATATAAGATCATTAAGATCCCACAAAAGCTATTTGTATATCCCTATGAAAATATAAAAAAAATGCATAGGCACAAGCTTATATTTTTTATACTATACATTTTAAGTTAGAATTTTGACGAAATTCGTCAACATTATAAAAAATGTCAAACTATTCTGTAGTTAAAAATGCATAAAAACTAATTAAAATATATAAAAATCCTATTTATTTATTTTTATTATAAACAAATCAGTACAATACATAACCATAGAAGTAATAAAGAGTCGTAAATCAAGTTCTTTAAAACGAGAACATAGGACTTAAGCTTAAACCTATAAAAGGTTTCAACTTTCAAGGACGAAAAGAAAGTAGAGGCTCTTCATGTATAACACCTTGTTATATAGATACACTCAATTTTATCTATAATATACAATTAAAAATAAAACTTAAATTAACATATTATATTAGATAATTTCGGTATAATCAAATAAAATAGGTCGAAAAGTGACCCACTTTTACCACCGCACCATATTATATTATTGTTATTTATTTTAAGTCAATACCTATACCAGTTTATACCGATCAACTGTGTGAATAGATTCGTGGTATATATATAAAGTTATAAAAAAGTAATATATTAAAATTATGTTCATTTTATATTTTAAATTCAATGTCAAAATTGACAAATTGTCTATAAGTAGTTAAAATAAATTAAATTGTATTATACATAGAAAATAACTAAACAGATATTTCGTGAAAATTTCAAATATCTACGGTTATTCGTTTTTCAATTGTAATAAAATATCAAACACCATTTGAAGAGAAAAAATTAGATATTGTATGGATGAATATCCAATGTCGTAAAAATTTGAACTTCAAAACGCTTTTAAAAAATATATAATACCTTCCGGTTTAATTTTTATATTTTTAAAGTTAAAAAAATGTATGAGGAATCTCGTAAAACAATATACCTATTCAACGCTCCTTTTAATATAATCTAAAATTATGACAAATAATAAAATATAATAAATATAAATAATAGGTACCTATTTATAGTATACCTACCACAATATTGATTAAAAAACTTATATTTTTAAAGCAATGATTAATCACGAATTTCAATACCTACATTTGTCTCTTTTATAAACATAAAGTTTTTAAATATAAGAAGTACCTATCTACTCTATTTCTGTATCATTGTTCTTTTTGTTCTACTAGGACATTTTTGTGAATGAATATAATTACCTCGTCTTGACTGTGGTTATGATAAACATATAATTTTTGTATCTTGTAATGTGTGAATAAACAATGATGAATTCTAGGATAGTTTTCTAGACAAGTAATATTTTTATTTCATAATTTTAATACTAAATTGAAAATTATAGATAGGTATTTATGGTTATTAGTAGAGCGTGGATTTGTATGCATTTGCATATTTATCCTGGTTGATCGTATGGGTAATTGGTAAAAAACGACACGGAAAAAAACGACAAGTAAAAAACGATACAGAAAAAAACAAAGTGAAAAATGTTAATTTTGGTTAAAAGTTATTAAAATAATTGTCGTCATAAATAAAATTATTTTAAAATATACATAAAAATTCGAAAGCATGCTTGTTGATTAAACTTTACATTTATATTATTTTTTTAATATGTAAGTTATATATTTTATTAAAAGTAAGGCTTCAAAATCACAGATTATTAGCCTCAAGTTATATTTGTATACCTATACAATGATATACATGGGTTGTGATAAACCAAATTTTATCGTTAAAAATGTAATTGTATTTTATACCTTGGTACCTACGTAGTTTTGATGAGTGAAGTCGCGACGATGATAATAATAATATAGAGAACAGACACCTATTACTTATTTACTTATCATGTCATATACTATTCGATTTGATATATATATAATTTATTTATTTAATTTAACAATAATTGACTTTTTATAATATATTTATATTTTATTAATATTTGAAATTTTAAAGTTAAATGTCGTTTTATTCCTAGATTCGATCGTATGATATGCTAAGTGAGTACAACATTTGTTTCATGACATAACAATTTAAAAAATGAAACTTTTTAGCTCATATTTTGACATTTTTCTATTTTAAAGGCTTATTTTACAATTTTAATATAGCATATTTCATCTTTTAGTGCATATTTTGATGTTTTTTGTTTTTTTAAACATTTTTGAAATATAGAGTATTATAATATAAGAAAAAAATATTATATTTTTATAGTTTCGATTAATATCAAAATAAATTAATAAGTATACTTTTAGGTATAAACGATTTTCCCAACTATGACTTTAAATCAATAAACGGGGAAATAATAAACGTAAATCTACTAAGATAAAAAATTTCAATTACGACCAAATTGACCATTGACATTATTTCAGTCGTGTTAACTACCTACAAAAAAAAAAAAAAAAAAGAAATAAATTAAGAAAAGTAGATAAGTATTTATAGTTGGGTTCGATAATTTTTTTAATATATTGTATTAATTAAATGTTTAAAAAATAAATTTTTTTTTTGCTATATTTATATTTTTCGCGCATATTTTAACATTTTAGTGCATATAGTTATGTGTATTCAGGGTATTTTTAGCGTATATTTGGTTGATTTTTAATGCATATAAATCCGCGTTTTAATTATTAGTTATTAAATTATATAAAAAAAAAAAAACAAAAATCGAATTTTCAAAAACGGATTTTGTTCGTTTTTCCTGATTATTGAAAAGTACAAAGAATTTTGACATCTCCAAAGTATAAACTAGATTAAATTTGCTAATCAAAACCAACCTTTAAGTTGAAAATCAAAGCATTTTTTCGACTATTTATCCTGTAGGTATCTATATAAAAAAACCTATATCATTAATTACCTACATTTATAACTTTGTTTAATATCTAAAAACCAGAAAAATGGAAAAACGTTTCTTTCTTATACAGTGCCGGGTTAACGAATATGCCGCCTGGAGGCAGATTTTAAAATGCCGCCCTTTACATACCTTATACCGTTATATTCATCATAAAAAAAAAATATTTGAATAAAAATAGTGTTAAAATAGTATAATTTATTAATTGATATACATTTATAAACAAATAATAACATTGATAGTTTTAATATAATGTATAACTTTGTACTTTAATATAATGTATAAACATTTAAATACAAATTGAAATTCAAAACTTTTTTCTAGCTTTTTGTGAAGCAAATTCTTTAATAAAACTATTCCAATCCATACATTGTAGCAAATTATTTTCAATAGACATTAGAGCCAATGATGACATCTTTTCATTAGATAATGAGGTTCTCTGGTAGTTCTTCACTCTCTTTAAAACTGAGAAAGACCTCTCCCCGCTAGCATTTGAGCATGGTATAGATACAAAAAATTTTAAAGCTATTTCCACATTAGGAAATGAATCATTTAACTTTGATTTTGTTAATGCTTCAAGCAAACTGTGCATAGATAATTTTTCTTCTGAAAAATGTTTTACTATTGTTTTAAATTGAATAATCTCATTCTCCAGGTCAGGTTCTAAATCTTCACTATAAATAGCTACTAATTGTTTTGATTTTTCACGTAAAATATCATTGTCAATTCCCTCTATATTTAAAAAAAAACCAAACATAGTATTTATCTCAATATATGCCATCTTTCTTTCATTTAAACATACAATGATTGTATCACAAATTGATAAAAATGTTTCATTTTTGAATTTTTCTTGTCCGTGAAATATTGTATCTTGAATATTAAGGTCATCGTGAAAACATTTTTTTCGTTTATTTCTTTTTTCTTCGTAAGAAAAGACTTCATATCCAATCATTTGCTTTGCTTCAGCTAAAATATTATCAAATCTATTTCTTAAATCTTGTACATACATTTCTAGAGATTCGTACAATTTTACAACACAAGATAAATCAATATTAATACGTTGTAAATTTTTACTTGTAGCGTCGAATCTTTCTAATATTGGAGTCCATAGAGCTATCATAAATGAGAACTCGAGAGTTTCAATTTTTTTATACAACGATTCTGCTTCGTGTCTTACACTAGTTTTCTGATCTATGTTCAAAGCTATAGTTTTCAATGAACTTAATACAGCTTTAAACCCAATTTTTAAACTCTTACAAACACTATATCTGGATGACCATCTAGTAGGGCATAAGTTTTTTACAAACATTGAGTTTGGTATATTTTTTAAATTTATTGAAAGTTGTTCCCACCGCTATGTCGATGCAGAAAAAAATACATAAATATTTTGGGCAAGTGAAAAAAAGTGATAACCTTCTTTAGTTATATCAGCAGCATGACAACCAACTAAATTTAATGAGTGTGCTGAACATGGACTAAAAATTGCATTTTTTGATTTCTCTTTAATACGAACTTGCAGACCATTAAATATACCTGACATATTTCTTGCATTGTCGTATGATTGTCCACAACAGTTCTGTATGTCGATATTTAATTCAGATAATTTCGTTAATATTGCGACTTCCATTTCTTTACTTTTATGTCCAACCGATGGAATAAACATAAAAATCGCTCTACTGCAGTCCCACCTAAATTAACGTATCTAACAGCAATCGTTAATTGATCAAATTTCGTGATGTCGGGAGTAGAATCTACGATTAACGAGAAATATTTAGCGGACGTTATTTCATTTACTATTTTATGAAGTACAGATTTGTTCATAAGTGTTATTAACTCATCGCAAACAGTGTGGGACAGATATGAGACATTTCCACGGCCTTTATTACCATACTCATCAAGGTGATTGGGACATTAATGGATCGAATTTTGCAATTAATTCTAAACAGCCGAGATAATTTCCATTATTTTTAGAACCCAACGTCTCATTATCGCCACGAAATGCAAGACCTCTGCCCGATAAAAATATAATTGTTTCAATTAAAGGGTGTATTATACTTCTCCAATTAAGTTCTTTTTTTTCGAGTTCAATTTTTAACTCAACATCAATACCGGTAGTTATTTTACGTCTAGAGAACCATATGCGAATAGATTCGTTATGCGTCAAATTCTTTTCGTGTTGTTCAACTTTTTCAAAACATTTTTTCCAATCAGTAAATCCTGAATCGGTGGAACTAAACTGTGTTTTTTTATTAGAAAAAAGAAGGCAGTAAAAACAAAATAGTGCGTTTTTTGATGTTGAGTATAGCAACCATTGTCTATCTTTTATTTCACCATTCAAAAGTTTCCTTTTTGAAAATATCATATGGTAACTTCCTATTAAATTCGCCACATTTACGAATAGTATTATCAAAATTGATTATTTTAGGGTTTGATTCAACTGGATTACGAATAAAATAATCAACCATATCAGAATTTATATCCCATAAGGCTGGATCTTGTGATGGACAAATTGGAACATTAGTAATTTCATAAGAGACATTAATGTCAGATTTCAAAATTTCGTCATCGGTTTTCATCAAATGTTCAACTAATTCATCAGAATCGAGTTTCAACGGGTTTTCAATTAATTCATCAGAATCGGGTTTCTAGAAATTTTAAAATACCATACTATTTTAGTAACTAAATTCATTTTTACAATCCACAGGGCCGAATTTTTATATGCAGTAAATACATTTTAAAATAAATTTTTGTGTACCTAAATATATAAAATAAAAACATCAAACATAATTTTACGATAAGTATTGGAACTAATCAGCACATTTGTTGTAATTATCAAATCAGATAAATACAAAAAGAAACTTACATGCTGCAGAGTAGCAAACTATTTAATTATTAAAACAACTATATTAAATTTATCAACAATATTTAACAAATGCCATAATTAAAAATATATTTTAAATAATCCAAGTAATAAAGTTAGTGTGGTATTAATTTAAAAAAAATTAAATTAAAATTAAATTAATTGAATACAACAAAAGTTATTGCATTTGTCAAATAATTGTCTACAATTTATATTAAATAAACAATAAATAATAAAATGTAATGTAATAAATAGAATAGAATCATAGTAAATAGTATTATAAATTAGGTTATATAAAATTGGTTTTAAAAAACCTTTTATAAATATTAATTGCGACTTTATAATTAGTATTTTTCATTGTTGTTTATTAAATAATATAAAATACAATACAATATATTTAATTAATTTTTATTATTTACGAGTACGGAGTAGGTACTAATGTACTATTTTGTATACATTTGTTATTTTGTTTTAATTATAAATGAATTATTATGTACGTTATTTTTTTACCTTTTTGAAGAAAGTTTGAATGTTCTTAACATTTTGAGAAATAGTTTCTTTTTCTTTTTTCTTTTTTTCCTCAGCTCTTTTGCGATATTTAGCGCCACTTAATTTTGTTCGTTTTCCGCTCATATTTATAAAAAAATTAACGCTTTTAACAAAAATGTTGCACTTTCAGTAATATTATGACTGATTACGACTAGTATCGACGAGAATCGAGAGACGAATAATAAAATAATAAATAGTATAATACAAATTAAAAACAATTGCTTGGTAGTGTATAAATAAATCATTCGAAACTATTAATACTAAATATAATAATCTGTTGGTTATAAATGTATAATACAAGTATACAAATACAAACACATTAATGTGTTGATTATGTGTCAATGTGTTAGTGTGTACTGTTGTAAACATATCGTGTACAAATTAAAATAAAAAATAATACGATAATAAGGACTAAAATAGAAATGCGTCGGTCATACGAGCTCTCTAATAGTATGGTCTCGACGTGATAACTTATTGATTGACAATACATTCGTAAGTCATAATATAATATTATATTATATTACAATTATTATTATTTTGTTCCCACATTTTTCAATGATTAATAATAATTCTTCCTAAAAATTAGAATATATTAGAAATCTTAAAAACCTTCATTTTGGCCGTTAAAAAATTGCCGCCCCTAAAAAATTGACGCCGGGGGCAACTGCCCCCTTTGCCCCCTCCTTAACCCGGAACTGTTCTTATACCTAGGCCGGCTAGACCATTAAGTTTTAAGTTCTAAATAATTAGCTGAGAACCCTTGCAATTCAAGTCATAAACGAATATACGTCGATATAGCAACTAACCAACCAACAGACGTCATCGTATTATCGATTAGATAATATCTCTACGTTTATTAACGAATTAAATATAGTTTAAAGATTTAATTCAGAATTAATCCACATTTTATTAAACTTTATTCAAAATATAAAATTTTTAATTTTACTTGTGTGTTGCCTGCCGATAATGTGCAATCAAATTCATACCTGGTTTGATTTATATTATTTTTTATTATTATTCCTGTTCTAAACTATAAACTTGTATTTATAATTTAAATATTTAATGTATAATTTTTGAATACCTACTCTGTTATTCTGTATAAATATTAATTTAATGATAATGTTTTTTTTCACGTATTAACAATATTTTTACTGGGACATTATATACTTATTTATTGATAATTGATTTGATTTAATAATTAATATTATCTATTATCATTATTATAAAAATGAACAGAATACCTACATTATAAATTGTTATATCTATACTAAAATACTATATAAGTATAATGTATAAATGTCATTTAACATAAAAATATAATATACCACATTATACCTGTATATGTAGTAAAGCCATTATATGATGTTATCTTAATATTAACTATTATGATATATATGTTACTATTTTAGCATGCAAGTCATTAACATTGACATAAATTAATTCATCTTTTTTTTTCTATATTAGCTATATTAGCTCTGATAAATAATTTTGAGAAGTTGAAAGTGTGCATATTATCGACAGTTATAAAATCAGAAGCTACCCAGAAACCTATTATCTTTCTATTATTAGGCGAATATTACTATATTAGTATATAAGTATATTACTCGTTATTTTGTCATGGCTAAACCACCCACCCACCAACTACATTTACTAAGACCAATGTATATTTTTTACTTGAATAATCAATCTTCTGTTATGAATTATGAATAAACCTGTTAAACTTAAAAAAAATATTTTTCTCCATTTTCGAGGTAAGAGCATTTGCTCCTAATATTTTTATAACAAGCTGTCCCTGAAGCCCATGGGTATGTACTAATACTAAGTAGTAAGTAGTAGTACCTATGTTCTCTAATATTATGCTACTACTTGCGTACCTACTTCAGTGACTAGTAACTAGTAACTACACATAATAATAGCAAATAACAACAATAACTATACTACTACACATAACTGTGCGTACAACACTACTGTGTATTATGCATAGTGGTCTTTTTTTTCGCCACTGTATACCTATATAGGTACCTAGTTTGTAGGCGTATTATTATTAATATTGTATACCTTATACTATATATATTGATGATATTCATATCTATAGAATATTTAATATTTATCTACCTACATTAGGTTTTGCGAAATACAAAGTATTAGCCCGTTACATCATAGGGTTACCAAAGTAGGTAAATGTTAGTGCCAATACTTAAATACCTAGTAAATAAGTGCCTTTTATAGTCTATAGGTAATCGCATATTAATAGCATAGATTAAATATAGTATATATTTTTACTTTATTTAATCTCTAGTAACAATTTAGTCAATGGATAATGGTAATAGGTGCATAATACAAATTAAATTTTAAATCTGGTGTACCTATATAGCTATATAAGTATTAAGTTATTATAGAAGGTTCATATAGGTATACATATAAAATGTATTGTGATTTGTAGCCTTGTAGGTACCTACTCTGTAGTCTAAACTTTAAAGCCAGTAAAGCAACCGCGCGTAGAATAAAATATTTAGTATTTATATTTTAGTTATTTTACTTTAAAATAATTTATAAAATTGCAAGTTTCTTAATTATTCAGGAACGTCAATAATATACTTATGGCTCCAGCAGGGCTTATTCTAATGCGCACTTGGGCTTGTTTTGTGTACCTATTTGGAAAAGCAAAATGCGCACTTGATAATCAATTTTAGCATAGTTGATGTTTTTAATTTATTATTATATTATTAAGATAATACAGCAAATATTAGTTCCTATAGGTATTAATGTGTTTTTAAATTTAAAAAAATTAAATTATTAGAAATCGTAGACAAGAGCCTTTATTGATGAATATTTTATTAGTACTATATTAAATCTGTAGCTAACCTTAATTGTAATTTGTAATGCTAATATTAGAAATGTATTTGTCATTTGGGTAATGATTTAAATTTAGTAAATCTAAATATGTAGTAGATATGAAGATAGAACATAATAGATTAGAAGAAATACAACAAATGCCATTGCCTAAATTAGTGTAACATTTATCTGGATCCAATGAGTTAAAAAAATATCATTATTGTACTTGCTCGTGTAGTTACAGCGCTGACGTTGAACAATTAATAAGTAAAAACAATTTTAATAAATCGATAAACCATCAAAGTTTGTATGTAGAAACATTAGAAACGGAAAATTAATATTTTTTTTATTCATTTTAATATGCTTGGTGCGAATGTTTATTATTTTATTTCTTATTAATAGGTCAAATTTTAAATTATTCTACCTAAAAGCTAAAAATTTCATCATTTTTAACTAAAATTTTTGATATTATATTTCGATTTATAGTTCTATTTTGATAGGTTTATTTAAAAAAGGTACGAATTTGATTAAAATTCTAAGAATAAGCCTTGATTCCAGAGTTTAGACTCCAGAGCACCACATCAAACACAAAGCGTCAGTAGCGTGGCGAGCATATTCCAAACCCTAAGCAAAGTATTTAAGCAATGACTCACCCGATACCCCCTATACCCCCTATAACATAATATATAATCTAAAACTACCGATAATTTAGAACTTTCATTATAGGACATGGGCAACAGTTTAATATAAAAAATATAATGAAAATTAACTAGTTATACATTCATCTTTATAATTATTTATTTTTAAGCTCAACTGCTCTACAGTGTACATTTTTAGAGCTAAGCAATTTTATTAGACAAACGTCATTAACCACACGGCGCTGCAAATCGTGTTCTCCGCAAGTTATGCTATGACTATAAATTAGAGCTAAGTTAACATAAGGTTGGTTGGTTCTGGTGATCACAAATTATGTTATGCTGCGCGTGGGTCGTACTATTGGAGAGAGAGAGAGAGAGAGAGAGAGAGAGCGAGTGAGTGAGAGAGAGTAAGAGAAAGAGAAAACAAATAGTGTGGCAGTGTGCTGGCCTTTAATATTACGTTTACGGGTGTTGCGTCCATTTATTATTTATTAACGTGGTGACGCGGGGTCGGGGTGGGGAGGTTTTGAAACACTCCCACCATTGCGGGAGCGTTGGCCCGCGAACGGAAGTCGAACACCGCTTGCACTCGCCCGACCAACGACGACCAACGGTCCGAGTTCTACGGATATTCAGCGGCTTGTCGAGCGTTATCGGACTCCTCGCCAGTTGCCACAGTGATACTAGTAGTACCTTAACATTTTTAATTATATAATATCGTATTATTATCACCGTTTTTGACGTAAAACCAATCGGTGTGTGCGTGTGTATGTAGTTAATACATTTAACAATAAATTATTAATTGCCAATTACAAATTATTGATCGTTTGTATTCCAACCATCACGAGTCCTTTAGAATTTTGATTTTCGACACTACTGTTTATATTCTCTCGGTCCTCTCCAACGCGTTCGTTCCGGTCGTAAATATTGTGGTTTTCGTCCTACACCGCGTAAGTACTATCTTATACTGTGTGCATGTTTATGTGTGTGTGTGTGTATGTGTGAGTAAGTGTACGTCAAGTATTACTTATTATAAATGTATTTGTTTTGCCTTGTCCTTCTGCTAATTACCAAATTTGGTCATATTGCGACACATCGTCTATTATTATTCATTTGATAGGGTAAGGTATGTTAATATTAAAGCCGTAGGTGCTCGTTGCTTGCAACAGGTAGGTATTTCTCTTGTAAACAGTGTAGAAAGTAAAAAATTCGTATTCTTGTAATTGCATAAAATATATTTAATTATCAATTTATTTAAATGTTATTCTTGACATATATTTTAGAGATACCAAGTTGAAAGTTATGTGCTATTGTTTGGTATTTTTAAATTCTGGGCAAGGACAATGATTTTTAAGTATGAATAAATAGGTAAAATATGTGATAATACTATGTACTTTCACTTGTTTATTATACATAGTATAGATTAACTATTATTTTGTTGATAAACAATAAATAAGGTTCGATGTTTGCATGTGAATAATATAAATAGACAGATACTCTTATCTTAATATTGTATTATTATAGTCCTTATAGTACACCTAAAATAGTAAAATGTACAATACTACAGTAGGTACTTCTTAAAACTTATTTATAAATTAAAACTGTGTCCACTGTTTAAAATAGAAAATTATTTTCTGATTATAACAAAGTACAGACAATTTTAATAGAATACTATTTCTTTATTTTTATGGTGACTTCTAAAATCTATTTTTGTTGAAAAATCTCAATTTTTAAAATATTTAAAATACTGAAAACTTGTGTGAAGAGGAAAAATATATTTTGATGAGATTGTATAAATCTGTACAGGTTTTGTAAAATAACAGTTTTTCAAATGTAACTGTTCAATCTTTTAAGTATCAATTGGCAAGAAATGACAATATATAAAATATAATTTTTTTTTATAAGAATTTTTATTTTTAAGCATGATTTTACTTCAATAATTATTTTATTAACAATTAAATTAAATTTTAAATAAAAATATCCCTCTATTATCTAAAAAGTGGCTAAGTAAAATTTTTATTTTTAATTTTTTAATTTTTGCTTAGCTTCATATTTTTAACATTTTTCATTTTTTTTTATGAGTATGACTATATAAACAACTTAATCTCTATCATGTAAAAAAGGCTTTAGTAAAAATCACAAAAGTTTGCAAATAATTATGTTTTTTAAAATTTAATTTAATGTTTATACCAGATAAATAAATTTAATTCAAGGTTTATCATAAGTTGTTTTTGCTAGAATAAGCAAAAAAGTTTACATTCGTATAAAAATTATTCATCTACAAGTGTCCAAAGTTTAAATTTTGATAAAATTCACTACTAAAATATCCATTTTCTTATTTTGTTGTAATTCAATAACAAATAACACTTGCAATGTTCACAAAATATTATATTGACATTTTCTATACATGGTATAATTCAAAATATTTTTAGTTTTTGAACTATGTATAGACATTCAATATTTGATATTTTTTGTTTTTCCCTAAATATTAATAAAATTAATAAAATGTATGTTGAATCAAAAAACTTTAAAATTTAATACTAGGTTTAGTAATAAGGTGTTATTATAGTCATATAAAAATATTAAAAATACATTACAACTATATTTTTTTTAATGAGTATTTGTAGTTCTAATTTTGATAGAATTTGTCAAATTCACAAAAATGTGCAAATTATTTTGTAGTTAAAAATCTATGAAATATTCAATTTTTATGTCATTATTATTAACTAACCAACTTTGGAGATATTGTAATAGCAAAACATAGATCTATATAAAATGTATAGGATTATTCCACTATTTTTTACATTAATTAGATGAGGAATTTTGTAATTGCTTATAATTTTATTTTTATAGCTTTTTATACTGCACTATTTAATTGTACAATTTAAATATAAAATACATGTTATATTAAGATTAAAAAAATTATTTAAGTTGGTAATAGTCTGCCATACATTAGATGTCAAATAAGTGTATTTAATTTGAATTCAATCACATATCATTATAACTAAAAATATGTCAGCCTATATCACTAAGTATATTTTATATTATGGTTTTGATATTACAATTAAAGTAATTTATTTTACTTTTATTATTATGGTAGATTTATTTAATGTTTTCCAATAATAATGCATTTATTATATTATTATTATTTAATTATTATAATAACATAAAATTATACCATATTATATTGTTAATAACTTTTGAGTTAATACCATTTGATCTTAAATAGTGTGAATGAATTCATAGATAATATCTTAAAATTAATCAACATATTTTTAAAATGTCATTGTATATAGCTTGGTGTATAATAAAATTCATAATGTACGTAAAAGTTTTAAGTTCCCCTAAATGTTTTATTAAATAATAAAAATAAAAATGATAAATATCTGTTTTCATCATTGGAATATGTAATTTAGTGCACATTTGAATTTCAAACTTAATTCTCAATTTTTTTTTATTTATTTCTTCTCTTTTTTTAAGTTATCTGGAATTTTTAATCAAATTTTCAAGAATTTTGTCCAAGCAAATAACTTATTATCTACTTTTATAGAAAAAGAAGCAAAAAAATTAAATCAAACTTCTGAACAGCTTAAAAAGAGTTTTGAACATTTTTCATATAATGAAAATGATAGTATAAACATTTGGTAAAAATTTTAAGTATCTAGGTTATTTGTTTTTGAATTTTAACAGAAAACAAAAATTGGTAATTTTTAGTGAGGCCTGGTTATCCTCTTTGAGAATTAATAAAACTATGATAAGTAGACATTGTTGAATGACTAGGTATTAATACAATGAACTATTATGTATAAAAATTATAGTATTAATTTAATATATATTATTATAGAATTAAATTATTATTATCAAATGACTTAGCTATCATAAAATTAAGAAATGTGCATTTTTTATTTACCAATACCAACTAAAACATTAATTTCCCTTATTTTAAATTATGGGAGCCTATGCATACATTCATAGACAGTATTACATAAAATTGGTATAATTTAGATAATTTACATAACTCATGGATAATGTTAATATTTTAACAATTCCTAAGAATTATCATCTTTGCCAAATTACCTACTATAATATATTGTGTAAGGCATTTACATTAAAGTATGAAACATTTTTTTTTTAGCTAAATTATTGTATACAAAAATAAATTTTAAATGCAATTTTTTTTTTTTTTATTTATAGTGTTCGAATAATTTAAAATGGCTGATCCAGGATTTCCTAGTCAACATACTACTACTACTACTGTTACTAATACTGAAATTATCTCAAACCTGAGATACGACAATGCATACTTATACACATTAGAAGGAAAATTAAAAATTGCCCAAATTGTAAGTATTTAAAAATAAATGCAGATATTTGAAAACTAAGTATACATTTTACAATTATAGCTAGCTATAATGTAATAAATAATTTGTATAAATAAAATTATTATAACTTAGTATTTAATTAATAATAACAATTGATGTGGCTTATCATTAGTTTAACAATTTTGATTTCTTAAAATAAATGTATTTATTATTTACACAAATTTATATGGTTACAAGAGAAAAAAAGAAAAATACCTAAGGTTAATTTATACATTTATAATATTGTATTAATATTAATTTATAAACATAAAGGCTGTTACATTAAAAATGTTGTTTTGAGTAAATAATTGTAATAAATATTCCACAAAAGACTGTTTTCATGTTATTCAAAAAAATCTTCAAATATTGAATTATTTCTTGCAACTGATTTTTAAACAAAGGAGATGTGTTCTTATATTAAATTTTTGATTTGCAACACACTTTAATCATTCATCACATTGGGTATGAACCATAGTTTGTATATGAATGTAAAGTATTATTCATAATTATAAGTCAAAGTTACTTCTCTCATCATTTTAGATAAAAGTGTTTTGTGTATCTCTTCTTTTAGTAATGAAAAATCATTTTAAAAATGTCATTATGCAATCAACGCATTAAGCTAAAAACCTACAGGCTGTATACCCATGATTCATAATCCATTAAAAGTGAAACAAGGTCCCATTAGGTGAATTAATTAATTAGAAAAATTTAGAGTTTCTGAAAAAGTTACTAAATGGCTTTAGGAATTTAATAAATAATCAGTTATTAATTTAAACTAAATTATTACCCTTTTAAAATAAAAAAAATTTTTATTCATAATAAATGTCGCAAATTACATTGTGTTGCAATTTTTTTAGTTATGTTTTGTATTATTTTTAGAATTATTATGAAAATTAAAAATTGGCTTCCTCAAAAGTACTACGTTCAGTGTTTATATTAAATCTATACTTAGGGAGTTTTTCAACTCAACGAGTAATAAGTATTAAAAAATAAACATAATATTTCTTTTAGTTATACATTTTAGTTCCAAGGAATCTATTATATTTGTCGTTTAATATACTAAAATAATAAAATGATAAACTTCATTAGCTTAAAACAGTTTACTAGCCATTTATTAAGATACCTAGTCATTTCTATATATCTACCATTATAAGTAGGGCTCGGAATTTGATGACCTTAAAAACATTAAAAAAATATAAATATGACATAAAAATGACAATAAATGTCCTTAAAAAATGACCTAAAAAATAACAAATATTTGTATTAAATTAATAAAAATTTATATATTTATTAAATTGTACTCTATTTTATTATAAAATTCTATATACATTTATCAAAGCCTTTAAATTACTTAAAATATGACAATAAATTTCCTTTAAAATTAATTAAAAAAATTTCCGTCATTTCGAAAATATTATGAAAAAATAATAAAATTTAGGTACAATGGTATTCACTACAACACGATAACGTTGACTGTAATCGGTAAGATAAAATCAGATAAGTACTAATCTTAGTCCGTAGTAATTTCAAAGTTTTAAGTAAGTTATCGGCATAATAGTCAAAAAGAAATGATAAGAAGTGAACTTATGTGAAATTAGTAAAAATGTGGGAAAATGACTTAAAACACTAATAAACACCAAAATATGCAAAATAAAAATTAGTTGTTCAAATTTGCATGCTAATGAAACACACTTGTGGTCAGGAGAGCATCGTCTAAAAAGTTCCAAAAAAAAAAATGCAAAATATATCAACTTCCGATCCCTAATTATGAGACTTAAATTTTAAATGCTTTTTTTATCACTGATAATCTTAAGTTTAATATCCATTTTAAATTTAAATATTTTATATTGTAAAAAACCAAAGTTAAAATTATACCAATAATACCTACCTTCTGATGACATTAAATTATTTATTTATCTTTAGGTGTTTGTTTTATTAAGTCTTATAGCAGTTTCATTCTCTACATACAGTATGTGGTATCAAAATAGTGCTGTCACATCAATATCAATGTTTGGATTTTGGTTTTCTTTATTTATGTTGGTATTCTATATATTTCACGTGGTTGAATGTTTTTATAAAATACCATGGCTTAAAATTGTAAGTATTGTTAAACTGAAAATATACATACTATATTATTATATATAATAAGATTTAAACGATTTTTTAAAATGTAAACAATTTAATTTTAGGAAATGATTTTTGATGTTTGTTGGCCAATACTTTACCTTTTATCAGCGTCATCTGCAGCAGCTTATACTGGATTACATTTTAGCTATATGATAAGTTTGGTATGAAATTATAAGTTAATTATACAATTATTAATCATAATTCTTGTTGAATGAACAACAATTTTATTTTACCTGATAAGTTTATGACTTAATCTGCTATTTTTAAAATTGTTTCAATAGTTATGGAATCTTATGGATATTTTCTAATTGGAGTCAAAAAATATTTCATATAACTGTTGTAAAAAATAAATATTAATAATTACTTGATATTATAACATAAAATAAATTATTCAAATTATCTCTTAAATTATTGTAACTATTAAATCAGTTATTTCTATACACATTAAATTTAACATGTTTAATTTGTTTTTATCAATACTAAGTGAAGTTCTTTTTTATGAAAGGTATAATATTATACCTTCAATAATTGTTCATTGATATTTGTATTTTGACTTAAATTATTTTGATTACAAAACTATATTTTTAAGTTATTTTATATAAACTTAAATTTTTATTTTATGTTTATATTTTAATAAATATTTATTTAGGCGGATGAACTAATTAATTACATTTTTTTTAGTTAACAATAGTAATTAAGTTAGATTTATCTTTTGGAAATATTTTCTCTCCTGATAGCCACTATCCCAACAAAGCAAAAATAAATACATGAAAATAAAAAATAAATTATATAGGTATTTATTCTACTAATGTATTCTTAAGATTTAAGACAATAAAATATTCTAAAAAAACAAATTGATTAAATACTTTTTTTTTGTTATAAAACTTGTATTTTTTAAATGATAAAGAATACTTTTTTCATCAAAATTATTCTGTGGCTTTTAAATATTTTATCCTAACATACTGTAGAACTAAAAACTTAATAAATATGTGTCTTAATTTTAATGAAATTTATAATAGATAAGTAATGTCCTAGGTATATTTATCAATTAAAATACACAATTCACATAATAATTTTTGTTTTTTTCTTATTGTGTAAATAAATCTTAAAAACATTATTTATAAAATTAGTAAATATAAATTATATTTCTATATTTTTTTAACGTATTTATCAATCTAGCTCTCTTCATTATGTATTACTCATTAAATTTTTTATCTATAAATAATAATTGTAAATTATTTAAGAAATATTTTATTAATATATGACAATTAAAAAATAATACTAACATATATTTTTGAATTTATATAGTTATTTGGATTTGCTGCAATGTTTGCATATGGATATGATGCTTTATTGAAATATCAAGCAATACAACGCGGAGAAATTGCACAAGGAAATATAGCAGTTCATAAACAAACAACCACATCAACTGCATCATACTGATTTACAATTTAATAATTTTCTTTTTACTAATTTATACAGTTCATCACTATTTACCATATTTATTTTACTAACATTAATATATAATAATACTTTTTAAACAAACATCACAATCATTTTTGTTTTAAATTAATTTAATATATTTTAATATTTATACTAACATATATTTTTTTTAATGACATTTTATAGCTATTTTTAAATAATATTCCTATATCACTGTAAAATATTATATCGTTTTTAAAGAGAAATGAAGCTGATAATTTGGTATTTAGTATCTTCATTATTGATTTAATAAATAATTTAATTGATTATTATACATTAACAGTAAACAGGTATAAATAACTACTTAAATAATTATATTTAAAATCTTTAAAAGTTTAAAGAATGTAAAATTACATAAAAACTTAACAAGTTTATCTATTTGTCTAAATATTTATACATTTTATGATGGTTAGTATAGTAAGCATATGAAAAATTGATATGTTTTCATTTAAACATATTAATTATTTTAAGATCAAATTAGATTAAATAGAAAAAATAATCAGTTTTTTTTTATTAAAATATTAATTTTCAATGTAAATAGTAGTCATTGAATTCAATATTATATTTTTCTAATAAAAAAAAAAATCAAAATTTATAATGTATGATAGCTAAATAAAATATATCTCTATTAATTTGATTATTTTATACCAAATTATCAGCTTAATTAATTTTTTTGTTATTTCTTGACCTAAGACATTTTATTATTATTATATTTTGTTAAAAATTGTTTGTTTATTTTATTTTGTTTTTTATTAGATCTTAATGTATAAATGATTTAAACTATTACCAAAATAAAAACAACAATAAAATCTTTGCGACTTATTCAATAAATGGCAATACTGTTTGACAATATATTTTTTTTATATTTAAATAATAGTTATGGATTGTAAATTATTATGTGATTTTTATCAAAACGAAATTTATTTTTTTTACATTGGTTAATTTTATTTATTGTTTTTTATTACAATTTCATATGATTTATTTCTTTATTTATCTGTAATCAATAATGTGCATTTTTTTTGCATATAAACCAACTATTACCAAAGAATGTCTTAAAAAATAATTCTTTCCTAGTCATATTAAAATCTACATGCCTTAATGTTGTTAATATATTTATTTTAACAGTTTAAACAATGTATGTATTGTTTATAATTATGTTTGTATTGTAAAATTACTATGAGCTTATATTATAACTTCAAACTTATTGTTGATAAATGTTAAAGATCTACATTCTATAGAATGGTTAAAATTATTCAAGTAATGTAATATGTGATATAAATTCTAAATGTTCAAATCTGGTCATTTTTTTTATTATTATTGTTGTAATAAAAATATACATTTAAAGAATTTCAAAGTTTATTTATAGAAAGTTACTGATAATATTTTGTTTAAAATGTCATTGAACTAAGATATCTATATTATTTAAATTAATTGTTTCTAAATTGTTAAACTAGTTACATATGAATTTATTATGATAAATGTACTTATGTATTGGTATATAATTTTATCAATTTTATGATTTTTAAGTGCATTTGTTAATCAAAATCAGCAAGATATCCGTCCAATAATATATGATATACATTTTATTTTTTATTACATTTATATACATCTGAGTTAAAATATGTTATTTTCTGTGATTGCCTTATTTAACTTTGTAACACTAAATGCAATTTAAAAAATTATATTTAATTATTTATAATTCAATGTTATATGCTTAATACTTTGTATAAAAACATTTATCACTGTTGTAACTATTAATCAACTTGGCAAAAGTAGTAAATGAGAAGTCTTATTTTCAGAAATTTATTGTATAATTTGTTAAATTGTATACAATAACATCAAATTTATTCAAAACAAGTGAATGCTTGGTATATTTTTTTATTAAATTTTATTGGTGCAATAAATAAAACATGAGTTTTTGTGTCAGATAATGTTAAACAAATTATAATTTTTTATATTATTTCTGCTATAATATATAATATCATATATAGTTAACTAAATTATTCTTAGTTTTCCACGGAACCGTATTATTATTTTAACTAATAATTAATAATAATTTTTACAAGTTATGTATTGTTTGATAAATGCCGATCAAAATACCACATATGTATAAGAAATCATGGCTTAATTGAATTAAACAATGTAATAATAGTATTAATAATGTTATCTTTAGCAAAACTGGTTTGTTAGCAATATGTCCTAAGACTGCGTCTAGTTTATACTAAGTCTACACAAGTTACTTAGAATGTTTAAATACATATATAAGACCAGAATTGATCCCAACTTAAAAGCTTAAATATTCTAACTTTTTTTTTACATTTTAATCAATCATTTATTTTTGGAAATAATTTGTGGAGTACATTGTATGAATGTGGAGTACACTAAACAAGAGGTTTTATTCTCTTAAAAATCACCTTTAGTATATATTTATATTATCTAAATAAATTTATGTGGGAAGTTGTTGGCTTCTTTCGTCTGCTTCCTTGTTCCTCATTGGTAATAACATGAGTTCTGGAGAAAAGACGGACTCATACATGAATGGCAAGCATTTTCTGTCTTGCAATGCATCGCAAATAAACAGTGCGTGGAACGAATCGTTTTTCTCAGCGTTACAGAACTAGCAGGCAGTGGATTGAAGTTTTCCAAACTGTGTTGTAAGGTCAACACTTAATTATTATTAAAAAGTTATAAATAAAACCCAAATGAAACATGGTATTATGAAATTATTTTAAGTTGTAAGAATTTAATAGTATTTAAGAATTCGACTCTGATTGTGTTGTTCTGATGTTAATTTGCAGTCTTCCTAGGATGTTCAAGAAATCTTGGAGAGACGAGTTTAGTAACTAATAACAAGAGAGCAAGAGTAAACCCTGATGCTCTGTGTAGATACTCAACAAAAACATTGTTCTCTGGAGACTATCTCCTTCAATTAGATGTTTGTCATGATGGCTGCTTTATTGTTTAAGTCTTTTGATATATGCAGTTGCACCGTTATAGCTATGTTTTGGCATTTCTGATTGCATTGTATGTCAGTTGGCTATATCCAGAGTTCACATAAACAATATTTTCGGATGAACTTCTTTAACACTTAGTCTATGAATTTTATTGTATTAATATATTTTAATTTTATATCAATAAGCTATGTAATACTAATAATCACTAATCATTGTTTTACTTTATCAGCAAGTCTGAAAAATCATTTCATATTCACGTCTCGACCACAATGGAAATCACAGTAAGATTTTATAAAACAGCAGTGAAAGATTACTACAACATTAACAGACAATAATTATAATTTGATAGATTTAATGATTGTAACTAAGACCAGCAACTGTGATAATGTGTGGTTGGAAGGAAACAGCAAAATAAAAAGTATGTTTACAATGAATAGAAACTAAATATTTAATCTATACGAGTTCAGATTAAAATGGGGTTTTCGGAAAGTTAGAGAGTTCCGATGTACACAATTTGAGAACATTCTTAGCTTTACATACATACAAATACAATATAACTTACTTTTTTTTTTAATGACATTGCTAATTTTTTTCTATAAATTTTAATCATAGTTATTTTAAATATTCCTCGTATAAGTGATTTTTTAATTTCAAAATTGACCAAGTAAAAATAAGTTGAAATTAAAGAATAATAAATTTAATTATCTGTTTTGAACACATTTTTATATTTATCCTAATTTTACAAAATCTTTAAGACATTAAAAAATAATTATTTATTTCATTGTTAGTTAACAAGCATTAATGTTTATTTACGCATTTTTTTATATTTGTGTGCAAATAGCCATTTAATAATATTGAGGCTACCTTAAGTAAAAAAAATGGTTAAAACATTGCTGAAAACCACAATTGTTTTACAATTTTAAGCATATTCTAAATTCTACAATTTTATAAAATTAAAAAATTATTTTATATAATTAATTTAAAAAAGTAATTTATCAGAATCTGCATAGAAATTAGCATTGTGATTTAAAAAAAAAGTAAATTGTATTATGCATATTGCATGTGTGTACTAAAATCGTTTATAATCTCCTATAAATTTCATTTCAATTCTTATTTCCAAATGGAAATATATTTTAAATTTTTGACTATAAAATAATTTGTTAATCAAATGCTTATAAAAAAAAATAATGACCATGTATCGTATATATTTTTAAAAAGTAAATAAATTTATTTTGTTTTAAGGTATAACAATTCAATTTAAATAAAGATCAAAAACAACATAGTTGAAACTGAAATTTGATTATTTTTTAAATTCGTACAATATTAATTTTTTAATAAAACAAATTAAATCTTATTATAAAAGATATATTAAATATGACTGATACATAAAAATGATAAATAATAATATTTATTAAATTAACTATTTTTCAATGACAAGTACTCAAATCTGACATTAGCTACAAAATATAATTAGTTAATGCTTAGGAATTGAACAGAATTCAAACTTAATTGTTTTGGTTTTTAATTTTTTTTAATAGTAATAATTGTTCGTTTTTAACAAGTTCTAAATCTTTCCTAAGCTTTTGTACATTAGCTGCGGCTTGATGAGGGTTTTCATTTTCAATCTAAAAAAAAGTAATGCAATATATTTTAAATAATATCAAAATCAATAAATAAATATATGTTTGATAATAATAATAATAATAATAATAAAATATACCTGTTCTTCTAAATCTTTAATTTCTCTTCCAATTGTACCTGTCTGTTTTACAGATGTTATAATGCTAGAACTATTAGAATGAATAGCAGCTAATAGTTTATAACATTTACGGATTGTATCATCTTTCTTTGCTACCTATAAAAAATATTTGAGTATTATAAAATTAAAAACTAGGATAAAATTAAGAATATTTATTTACCTTAAACATCAATTCATCAATTGAAATAAAACATCGTTCTACTTTACCATCTAAAGAATTTATTTCTTTTTGAACTTGTCTGGTATCATTCAAATTTTTATTAATTTCTTTTTTTTGTTTTTCAATATTAGATATAATTTCTAATATTCTTTGTGTATAACTTGACCTAAATAACATGTATTAAGCATTTAATAATGTACTTATACTAATTAAATTGTGTTTTAAATTTGATTAAAATGCATTTTACAAACCTTGAATTATAATTTGGCTTTGAGTCTAAATCATTCCTACATATTTTTATAATATCTTCTTTTTTTTGTATATCTTCAAAAATATTTTGTAATTTCAATTTTTCATTCCCGTACACTATTTCTAGTTTAATATTTTTGGCCTTAAAAATTATCAAAATTCATTAAAAAATATGAATAATTTTCTGTATTTTTAGTAAATTACATTTGTATTTAAATTTAATATAAATAATTAGATATACAGTCCAGGCGTGGCCAATTTTAGCTTTTGTTATAGTCAGATGGAGTTCAAATCTTATTTATGAAATCAAAATTTATTTAATATTATATTATAAATTAAATTTTTGTTATCATAATAATAAATGGATAATAGAATATATTAATATTTTAGTTATATAAGATAAATTTATTAATTGTACTATGAATTTATTAAATTTATATTTTAAATCATGAACTCGTGAGCCTTCACACAAACATGGTTAATGGGGCCCATTATCATTTAAAGATAAAAGATTAATTAAAAATTTAAAAAAATAATAAAATACTCACTCGTTTTTTATTTAGTTTTTCATTTAGCTGTGATAAAATTAATTTTTGTTCATCTTCATATTTATTCCATTTATTATTCATTCTTTTTATTTTATCTGGTGCTGCATCAACTTTATTTTTTAATTTAGCAACAATCTCAGGATTATCAATAATATTTAAACTTTTTTCTTGAACAGCAATTTCTTTTTCTAGTTTTTCTAATTTCAACATAAGATTTATGTTTGTGGAATGTTGCTATATAAAAATAGGATAAATATTTACAATTAATTTTTAATTATTTACATAGAAACAACTTACTTTTAAGGATAAATTTTTTAGTTCATTATTTTTTGAAACTAGTTCTTCAATATACGTTGCTTCAGATTCTTTTGATATATTTTCAACTTGATCTTTAGATAAATTTTTAACTATAGGATTGAAATTACTTGTTTGTTTAAAATTTGTTTTTTTTATTTCTCCTTGGACTATTTTAGACTAAAACAGATTTATTAATTGTGTAAGTAATTTTCCTTGTTACATTTTAACTTGAAATAATATTTAATTAAAATTATCTTGTGAACAATAGCATAACCAAGAGGAGATTTTTGGTGTTGTAATACTCTCCTTAATACAGGAATTGTAAAAAAAAATATAACTACTAAGTGCTGTTACATGGTTCTTCTAATTCATATTTGATATTATTATGAAGGCTAATGACTACAATGCACAGCAAGTGAATCCTTCTCGTTATACTCAAATTTAAATTTTAAACACTCACTATAAAAAAAATCCTGGCCATGTACCTACTAATAGATATGATACAATTTAAATAATATATCAAAAATTAGTATATATATAAAAAAAAATAATAATAATTTAACAGTATTATAAATTGAATACCAAAAATGTATGTAAAATAATGTTAATTTACTATAATAAAAATATATTAATTGGTTATTAACTTATCTAATCTAAATTTTTTTTTACAACTTATGTTTTAAAATAATTTTAATTGAATTATCTATAGTTTCTAAAAAATATAAATTGCCATTTTTATTTAATATCTTTCACAAAGAAAAAAAATTTAAGTTAAACTCCAATATAAATATGTATATAAAATACAGCCCACCTTTTATTTGTAAGTCTCAGATCTTGATAAATTTTTTATTCAAAATGTTATAGAATTTAGATAGATGGTAGATAATTAAAAATAAGTTTCTGTGACTTAAACTTCAATAACTTATTTTCAGTCAGATGTTACAAAGATACAAAAGTAACACAAAAACCATAAATTAAATTTAAAAAAATGAAATACTTTATATTTATCATAAATAAAGCCAGAGTAAAAGCTTAATGGTATACAAGATAAAAAGTTTTAACTATGAAAATACTTATTAGTTTATTACTTAAATTAAAAAAATGAAAATATTTATTGTATGTTTTTAGGAAATCAAAATATGTTGATCATAGAATAATTGATAATTATTACATTTTAAAATATTTAAAATTTAAATTAATATAAGAATACTATTATAGAATTTTTATAATAAATCTAGGAAAGTAGGAACTAAATTTACTTATTAGAATTTTTTCTTTACTTATTATAATTATTTTTTTACCTTTGATAAATCATCTGTAGGTTTAAGTTCAAACTCATAAATATTCAACAATCTTTTAGTATTAAGTGTTATTAACGAAGGAATTAAATATTTCAAATCTGATGGTTGTTCAGTTATATATTTTAAACTATTAATACAGAAGTTTCTCCATTCTAAAAAACAAAACAAAATAAAATAATTAAATGTTTATCTTATTAATTACATTTATTTATCTATTCTAATAGAATATATACTTATACTTAAAGTATTCATTACTTTAACATTATATAATGAGTTTAAACAAGTAAAATCATATAATATAAATTAAATTAAAAACACTAAAGGAAAAGGTAAAAATATTTTAACTTGAAATCTATTATAGCAATTTAAAATAATTGTGTTTCAAACTTAAGTTATATATATATATATACATAGAGACATAAATAAAGAAACATGAAAAATACCTAGATCTAAGTAGTTAATCAAATTTATTACATATTAATCTCTTTCTATAAAAAATATTAGATGAATATCTGTGTAACTTCTGCAACAAAAAAGGATCTACTGATAACATTTTTGTAGTAAGATAAATAATGGATACCTCTTATTTTATACACAAATTGATAATTTTTACATGGTAAAATATGTTAACAAAACTTAAGACAAATGAGTGATCCATTCTATGTAAACTCTGGGGTAAGACAAGGTGATATGCTGTAAGCAACATTTTTCAATATTATTTTAAATAAGCAGGTAAAAGGTACAATAAAGACAGAATACATTATTAATAAACCATGGTAAATGTTGACGATATTGTAATTATAGCAAAGAGCAAAAGTGTTATGAGAAAGGCTTACTTAAATATTAAAAATACAGGGAGATCAATAGGAATGATAATGAATAATAACAAAAATAAATAAATACATGAAACTATATCTATAGTAGAGGTTCTGGACATTAAAATCAACAAAAATAACTTTGAAGGTGTAAAGAATTTTTTTTAACTTGATTCTTCTCTTAATAATAGTAATAATAAGTCGGAAGAAATAAAATTAAAAATGATGGGTGGTACCCATCTATATTTCCCCAATATTACCCTATTCAAATATAAGTTGATGTTAAAAATCACTAAGATGAAGCTATATAAAATCCTTGTTGGTGTGTTATGGAGCTGAAACTTTGACATGATCAAAATCAAATGGCAATAAGCTAAAGATATTTAAAAAAAAATGTAGGAAAAAGTACGGAGAAATAAATGAAGAAGGAAGATGAAGAACGAAGAATAATAACAAAACAGAAAAAATTCTAGAAAATGAAAATATAGTGAAGTACATCAAGTTAAGCAGGATCAGGTGGCTAGGTTACACTAAAGAAAAAACCCAAATGGATGGTGGATACAAGAATGGAAGGAACTAGAAAGCTGGGTTGTCCAAATAGTAGATTGCTTGACGAACTGAAGAAAGATCTGCAATAGATGGATAACAGAACTGGAGAAACGTGGTTAAACAGTTAGATAAGTGGAAAATAATTGTTTTGGAAAATAAGGAAAAAGGACCACAATGACTTGTATAACTGAACAGTAGAAGTAGTACTAGCTAAATTAATATATTATATATTATGTATGATCTATAAATGATAAACCTTACCGGCAGGTGTACAGTTTCTTTTATGTCCTGGTACAGTTACGCCTGATTCTAAAAGCACAGATATGTATGAAAAGCTTGAAAATAATGAAAAGTTCAATGGTTTTCTATCGGATGATAAACTTTTTTTAAGTTCTTTTAATATTGCACATCGTTTGCCTAAATAATAAAATAAAATAATTAATATAGAATATTACTAGTAGAATACATAAAAATATATTTATATATTTCACATCTAATAAGAGATTGTTAATTATTTTATTTTTATTCGAAAATAAAATATTATTACCTACAAGCAGGGTTTGAAACTTATAGCACTAACACTAAAATAGGCGCTTAAATATGCATTTAAATATATTTATTATTCAAACATTAGTATTAGTCGTAAAAATAAAAAAAAATAAACTAAAAATTAAAAAAAAATATTGTTTAAAATTTTGGATAAATTTATATTATTTCTTGATAATAGTCACCTTCTCAATTTTTGAACTTTATTCATGAACTAAATAAATATAGGAAAAATTAAAAATTATATTTTATATTTATATAAAAAATGCATTATTTTATATTTGTCTTATTTTCATTGTTACATTGAATAATTAAATGTTTTTGCAAATTAAATATAGCAAAAACATATGAATATATAATTGTATTAATATTTTTTTTCAATTCAGTGTTTCACTACTTTATTTTTCTGATCGGTTAAATTTGTACATATAGTTTTTGTTTAAAATTTGAAAATTTTTTCAAAATATGCATAATAAAAATGAAAACCCCAAAAAAAGCACTATCTTGCAAACTATAAAATATGTAAAAATATGCACATTCAAATTTCAGATTGGTATTATGGCATTGAGAAATTAATTTATTTTGCATACTGCTAATTTTTAGAATAAATAAAAAAAATATACAAATGTTTTAAGTCCCAAACCCTGCTTACAAGTTAACTTATTGTATAGATATTGTTTTTATTATAAGTATTGTTAATATTAAAAACATTTTAAACACATTTTCTCAAACCAAATTTATTGATATGATACTTATTTTGAACTTAATAAAAATGTTTTATTTATTAGTTATTTCATGTTCTAAAATTTCATTATAATAAGGTTATAACAATACAAGTATTAGCATAGACCTTATACTCAGTGTATAAGGTTTATGGGTATTAGGTATTAAAAGTATGATTTCAATATATATATATATATATATATATATATATATATATATATACATATATAGAATTATTAGAAGTAATTTTAGTTGTGTATCAATAAAATAAAAATTCAAAATAATAGAATGAGTTTCAGAAGATATATAATTTAAATTTGAATATTTTTTTTTTGTTGATATTAATGAAATATAATTAATTATATAAATAACAATAAATAAACATTAAATAAAGTTAGAAATATAGTATATTTTAATTTTATATATATAATTTTTCATTAAGAACATAAATACCATGGTATTCACTAAGGATTCAAATGCAATAATACTGCACACTGTTGAATTAATTAATAGTTCAATAAAAAATATATATTTTTTTACCAAGGTAATATTTAAAATGTAAAATATTAATCAGTGGTCCTAATAAAAATTTTTTCTGCAATAGTAATTTTCAAAATTTATAAAATCTTTAATAAAAGTGAAATATATTGAGTGTCTCAAAAAGAATGCTAGATTTGAAACTACTATACATCAAATTTATTTATGTAAAAAAAAAACATATCATTTTCTTCAGAAGAGATTGAGATTTAAACATGAAAAATAATATTGGGGAAATGTCCCCCTACTACCGATCACTCGATACATAAAATTCTTCATTACCCAATCACATAATGCCTCATAAAGTTTATAGAGAACACATTCAAACACCAAACCTATCAATTTCGATCTTGAGATTTGATACCGTGTGATTTTTTTCTATGGGGATATACTAAGTCACAAGTTTACCAGAACAAACCAAGCAATTTGTTGGATCGTAAAGATATGAAATATCAATATGTGGCTCTGGTGATGAAGAATTTACGTGTAGGAGGAGAGGGCAATATGTCCAATATTATTTTTTATGTTTAAACCTCAACCTCTTCCGAAGAGAATGATATGTATTTTTTGTTATTTTTACATGAATTAATTTGATGTATATCAGTTTTAAATCCGGGGTTCTTTATGAGACACCCTAAACAATAACTTAATTAAACGAGTATAAATATATACAACATACTTCTGTATTCTATGATATTTTCAACTTCTTTAGGTAATTTTTCAATTAAAAACATTAATATTCTTCTCATATCTGTAATATTTCCATACAAAATTGTTTGATATCCTATGTCAGACTTGAAACCAACTTTCTAAATAATTTAACATAATTAGCAAATTATAAGTAGAGCTTTTAAAAAACTTAAATGTTATCTATCTAAACTAACTTGTTTTATTATTTAAATAACCAATAAAAAAAGCTTAAATACATGAAAACAAAATAAAAACTATTTATTAGATAAAAGTTATAAAATAACTGAAAATAAATAAAAATTAATTTAATTTATAATTAAAATGCGTTATTTATAGATAACTACAACTTATATCATTGAATATTGGCTAACGTCTTATATATAATTCACCAGACATGTTCACTCGCATGATTAATAAATTTAGATTATGATTTTTGGAATTTTCAAGCATACTTAAAGACCTTATTTTCAAATACTTACACTCTTCATGATATTTAAGAAATGTGATGTGGTCAACCAACATTTTTTTCCCAATACAGATTGTGGTAGGGAAACTATCTTATTGTTTAAAATATCAATAACACCAATAGTATAAGATATATCGGTTTAATTCTTTTTCCATGATATAAGAAGACATTTAAAGATTTTATTTGTATGTTTTAAAAATTATATCATTAAGGTGCCCTCTGTTCTGATTAATGCATTGAGACAGTCAAATTTTTAAGTTTCTCTTTACTCTTTCTAGCATACTAACAAGCATATTATTGATAGCAACTAGTAAATTGTGCTTTTTTTGAGCCAGGGTCCTTGGGCAGTTGGTGTAAAGTAGGGATTTTAGATAGCCCAGCAAAAAAAATAAAAAATATCATACAAAGCTAAATTGAGTAAGCGCATTGGCTACTAAAGATTACCATGTAAGGAGTCTAGGAAAGTGTTTTCGCAAAAGAATCATTGCCATTCTATGATCATTATTGATTACTAACCCTACATTATAGAACATTTTAGATACTGGTCTTTTGAATGAGCGCAACTCCACCAAAAATCACAATTTATATGTAAATTGTTAATTATATTATGACTTTTGAAAATTTTGAATAATCTAAATCAATAATAAATGTATGATAAATTAAACATTTTTATTTTATTTTATCAACATTTTATAATTTGTAAATATTGTCTCAATATAGATATTAATACTACATCAGTTTTATATTTTTATAAAATCCATTTTTAAGGACTATTATCATTAGTATGTATGTCACATCCACATAGTGAAATCACTCATTTCATGAACTGGATATCCAGATAGTGAAATTTGTTTAAATTATGAATTTTGACAAAAATACATTATATGGACATCCATTTCATGAAATAGACAATATCTATATTGTGTACTTTGTGTAATTATTATAAAATAAGATATCATAGTATTATAACTACACTTTTCTATATTGTTCAATGAACAAAAATATAACAATATTATAGTCAATAAATTATATCATAAGAATGCAAAATACACAAAAAACTAAGAGAAGAACTAAACATAAGCCATGACATCGGAACAAGCCTTGGTTCAAATCTAGACAACAAAGTAAGCACCATAAATATCTTCAAAGCAATACAAATTTTCCAATTACTATAATATTTTAAAACTAACAATGATAATTATTCATTTTAATGTATTTTTTGTTTTTTTTCTTCTTTGTTCATTATATATACATTTATCCTTTTTTTTCCTAATATGATATTAAATGTAATGCTAATGGCCACAATTGTCGAAGCAGATATTATTAAATTTCAAGATCAATAAAAAAAAAAAAAAAATTATATCATATTACATTAATTTTTATTTTATTTTTCATAAGCCATACATATATTATATTTAATTAATGAACTATATCTATACATTTTTCTTCCTTATTATTTATTTTTACAAGACGATTGATTATGACATCGACTGTTACATAGCATATTATTTTTAAAATAAGCATACCTACTTGATTGGTAAATAGATTTTGCCTTACACGAACAAGACAAAAATGCTGACCCTCCTGAAATTTTTTTAATAATTTCTAGCATCTAAAATTCAGCATTTTTATTTTATCAATTTGATTAATAGTGAGAAATTGAGTTATTGATTTTTTCAAACATTCACTACTGAACCATCATCTAAGTACAATATAACTGTTATCTGTATTCTATTATCTACCCCAATAGGTAATACTGTAATTTATGAAATATAATGTATGTATGGTTTATAAAAAATAAAATAAAAATATTATGTGATAAGATACAATTTATTGACTATAATTATAGTTATATTTTTTTTTCATAGAACAAAAAAAAAAGTATAGTTATAATACTTTGATATCTTGTTTTAAAATAATTACATAAAATACACAATATAGGTATTGTACATTTTATGAAATGGATGTCCATATAATGTATTTTTGTCAAAATTCACAATCGAAAAAAAAAAATTTCACTATGTGGATGCAACATATACATTTTAATAACTCATAAATTTCTCATTCAAATGTTGATATAAATGATTAAAATATTAAAATATTCATAAAATTCGTACTTAGTACATTTGAAAGTTCCAAAAATCAGAATTTGAATAAATTAATAAAAACTGAGAGTAGGCATACTTGGTGAATCATTCTGTACATAATAATTATTTAACAAGATGGTTAATTTATATAAGATTTATTTTTTAAAAAAATGGGGTAGATATGTCTTGTATATGATAGTATTTGGTAGTCAGTTTATTAGTCTACAATGTTACATTGTAAAAACAATTCATTATTAAAAATATTATAGGTATTATATATTAAATCAGAAATTAACATATTATGTATTTATTGATTTTTAAATTATTTAATATATTTTTTATACTATATGATTTCTACTTTTAATTGTATTTATATATGTAATAAATAATTAATAATTTATATTATTGTTTTACTTTAATTTTCATTATTTAAAAATTTGGTAGTTGCTTATATTATATTAATATTACTGTAATCATTATAACTATATTGTAAATTGCATATTATATGTGTGTATAATATATATTTAATATTTTGATCTTAACCATTAGATGAGTAGATAACCTAAATTAGTAGCTTTTTTTATTTATGACATAGTGTTTAGACAATAATATCAGATATAAAAATTAATAATTAAATAAATTGATCTATAAAGTATCAGTACTGTCTATGTTGGAAAATTAAGTGGCATATTTCTTCTAAACAAAAACAACCAATAAGAAGCAAAAATAAAAAATATGAACAATTATCATAATTATATAGTAAACATTTTTTATCGATGATGTTTAAGGAACCAAAAAAAAAAAAAAAAATAGGCTCTAAATTATAATAACAATAGAAATTTGAAAAAGTTATTATAAATCAGTACATTACTTATATATTATATTTTAATTATAAATCATTTTAACTATGCATATCCATTATTAAAAAATAAAGTGTATTCATTATATTACATCAAAAAAAAAATCTGTAATTTTTGTTTTACAGTTATATTGTTATTATCTTTCATTATAACTTTATTAGTTATATAATTTGATACTAGTTGTTTAATATTCTTTTTTAAGAGGACATAGAAGCCATATGTGTTGACTCCGTCTTACACACGTATGACATAGCAAATTTTTGTTCACCATTTTCAATATTGTGCTGTTAGTTTTGATATTAGAGTGAACTGACCTATTATGAAATTTAAAGGTAAAATTATTATCCAGGGCCACACGTAACCTTTTGTTAATATTGTTATTTTTAAGTAACTTATGATCATTTTAAAATGTACAGTTTCAAAAAGATCATAAATTACTTAAAAATAACAATATAAATAAAAGGCAACGTGGATTTCTGGATAATAATTACCTTTAAATTTTATAAGCACAATATTGAAACTGGCGAGCGGAACTTTGCTATGTCACATGTATGTAAGATTTACTACATACTCTTAAGTTGAAATTTATTGGTTTTACAAACTGTCGATAATATGGAATGTATATAATGTAGATATAATAGATATGCTATTTGTTTAAATTAACTAAAAATAAATTTCATTAAATTCGTATGGTCATTATAAGAATACCATAAATCTATGGATTTTCTTAAATAATATATTAATAAATAGTATTACTTTTACCTTACAAGCATCTGCTACAGTGATACCATATTGATATCTAGCAGACATAGATCGAGGAATTGTAAAAGATAAGTTTATTGTTGGTTGAATTTTTTGTAAGCACATTATTATTGCTTTTATTAAATTTTCTTGAGTTATATTTGTAAAAGCAGTTTCATTTTCTGAGAATTCACTAAAAAAAAAAAAAAACTTACTTACAAATATAGTTAATATAGTTTATTACATATGTTAAAGTTCCTTCAACCTTAAATAAGCTGCATTATTTCAATACCTTAAAATGTTTTTACAAAAATTACAAATATTATTAAAAGCAAATGTTTTTAATGCTACTAAACACTGAACACATATAAAATGATCAACTTTCTTTAAGTACTTTCAAGATCTTGTGGAAATACATTATTTTTTTCTATGTATTTATTTAGTGAAGCGTTACTTAGTAAATTATTCTGATGAAAACAACTAAAAATTAAAATTTAGGGGTATTAATAAAAAACATTCAACAAGTGGCAAGTCGGAATATGTCCCTTTACAAAAAAATTAAGTTTAAAATATAACTAATAATAATAATTTAATAACTTATTCATTTATTAAATTTTTTAATTATAATATTTATTAGGTAGGTACTAAAATGTATATCTTTATAACTAAATTAGGATGATGGATTTATATGTAAAATTGTTGCTTTTCTTTTTCCTACAACAATTATTATTAAATTCAAATACATTTTTGCTTTGGTTTTAAAGGTGTTATTAATTAGATATTAATAATCCATTATATTAAAAAAAAAATAAAATTAAAATGACTGAATGTGATTAATTTATCATATAGTTTTCAAAAAATCAGGTATAATCCAAGTGACATATTAATAACTCTATTCAAAGGGTTGTACCTATGGGCAGTCAAAATTATTGGAAAACATTTTTAACAAGTACCTATATATTTTATAGGTACCAATAATATAAGTAACCACAATAATTATTTTTAAAAAATGTACTTATATAATGATATATACATCTTATACATTACCACTAATAAATATATAAATTTTATTTTATCTATAGTTTAAGTTAAGAAAAAGAAACTCACCAACCAATCTCTTTTAGAGTACAAAATATTATTGCATCAATTTCTTCCATTTTATGCAGTAAAACGGTCTTAACCGAATACAAAATAAATTTAATATATTTATACAAAAACCACGATTAAAATAATAAGAACATTAAGAACCGCGTTTCAAGAAATTATTATTCAAAAACATCGATTGCGTAATACATATTATGATTACAACTACAGTTTGGATATACCTTTTTTATTTAAATTCATTATTCGGGGTTTTATACTGTATGTCTTAATAGTGTAGAAGTATAATTTAACTCAAAATATTATGGGTTCAAACACTATTATTAAGTATGACAAGGATTATTTAGAATTGTTAGTTAATAGTTTAATACAATATTAATTAGTAATATCTTTTTAAGCTACAATTTTACCGATATTATAAAAATATGAACTGGTAAATGATTGACATCCAATCATAATCATTGTCGTTGCAGTGCGGCTGATTACCATGTATTATCATTATATAATATCCACTATCAATAATAATTTTAAAAAATGATCTCGTGGTATTTTTAAGGCTTATCTCTTTTACAATCACTTAATGCTTACTGTGTTTGGAGAATTTAGACCTACCCATTTGCTTATTCGTACTTATGTCGTGTTATGACGTGCCTCTAAAACGTTGATTAATGTTATAATTAATTAATAGATAATAACCAATAGGTATCCATACATGATTGTCGTAATTCTGAAAATATTGTGTTTTTAATTTTTAGTTGTATAATTTTCACACTAATAGTAACCATTAAAATAATTATTACTTTAAAGTTAAAATAGTTATTTATTCAATTTTATTTTAATGCAGTATTTTTCATTATGATTTACTTAGAAAATTATACCTATTCCCAATTATTCTACAATACTTTTAGCCGTCAAAGAGTAAATTTTATTTTAGAATAAATTACAAAACAGAAAACTAACACTTCAAGAAGCCTTGTCAATATGGAACAGCAAAGCTCAAATAATAATGATGATAATGATGGGGAGTTAACAACAAATCAGATAAAACTAAAGGCTCAAGTTAGTATTGTTTAATTTCTTGGATAATAATTTTTATGTTGATTATAACCACAATGTCATATCTTATGATATATATATATATATATATATAAGTATTACTTATTGTAATTTCTGGTTAATGAAGTCAATGGTATAGTACGATTGCTTTTCTAAAACCCAATCTTAATCATAAAACGTCTATGTTGTTTAATGAAATCTAAATACTTGCATCTATATTAGTGTTATTACATTAAGTAGAATTTACTATATGTAGTAATTTTAAGTAATTTTCTTTTGAATTCTCATTGATTTATATTAATCTTCCTTTGAATGCCTTCAAGATCTGATCACAAAAATTTAGTGCACTAACTATTGGTAAAACTAAATACTGACTGGTATCATGGTATCGCATTTAGTCATATAATCATATTATAGTTTTTATATAGAGTGTCTTGTAAGATGTTAGTGATAATTGTCAACAGTCATAAGTAAGAGAAGTATACATGAATATGCATAAGTTTATATTTTATACATTTAACGTGAATAAGTTAAGTTCCAAACAATTGTCATTTACGGTTATTTCTAAATCATTTTGGTTTTCTACACATTTTTCCGTATTATTTGAAATAAATATATCAACTATTGCTATATTTTGAAAATTTGTACATTTGCATTTTCTCCTGTTTTTTTTTAATAAAGAAGTAAAAATGTTACTATATTATTTATTAATTAATATCTAATTATTTCTATTTATAAATAAAATATATTACTGATTAAATTGATTTTTTTTTAGTTTTTTAATTTATTAAATGTAATTATTTTAGATAATATTAAATTTTTTTTTGTAATTTCAAAATTTAACTCACTAAAATACGTTAGTGCTATAAATTCTGTAGCCCAACCCCTAATTATTAATTACTCAGTTATTTTACTTTTTTAGTGTGATAATAGTTTATTTTGTTTAGAATATGTCTTTAAGGTATGGTTGAATATCTTTTGTGTTCTTTAGTTAGATGTTAAAATTTGGATATTATTATTTACAAAAAATAAATTTCACATATTATATAATGCTAAACTAAATTTAACAAAATGTATGTAAAAAATAATAGGTATATAATAGTAATCTAGTATATTAGTACATTTTAACCTAATTAAAATTATGTTTATAACTATAATATTATGATTTTATATTTTTGTTTATAATCATAATTTTTATAATTAATTTAATGGATTATTATTTTATGTTTAGGAAATTGCTAAACGCATGGAAAAATATCATGGTAGATACACATCTTCTAGTCGGTGTAATACACCTTTGCCCATCACTTCAGCAGAAAGTATAGAGTCTATTCAGAGTAATAGTGTTATTTCTGATACAAGTGATAAAATTTTATTATTCCGACAAGTTTTAGAAAATGACAGGTATGATTGATTATTATTTAATATTATATTTAATTTAATTTAATTGGTTATTTCATAAACAATATTAGTGACAATTTAAAAAAAATATATTTTAAAATTTGAACCATTAGACTTTGGAACACAACAAAAATAACATTAAATATCTTTGGTTATTAAGTTATTTTTGATTTGTATAAGATTTCTATTTTATGACATGTTATTTTTGAATTGACTAATTCAATTGAATAAAAGATTTAAATTCTTTGAGTTAAAATATTCTCTGAAAACAATAATAAAGTATAGGTAGGTCAACAGCAGTGCCGTAGCCAGAAATTTTTTTTTGGGGGAGGGGGGGCTTAAATTTTGATGGCATAAGTTTGCAATGCAGTTTTGACAATATAATTATATATATTATCAAATCAAGATCAAATAAGTGTGATAAGAGTGGCGTTGCTTTAAATTAAAATAAAATTATTGTCATGTTTGGCATTTTAGGGAGGAGGGGGCTTGAGCCTGGAAGCTCCCTGGCTTAAGCACTGATCAATAGAATTATTATAATCGTTGGTAAATATTGCATACAATCAACACATAGTTGTTGTAGGTGTATAAGACCATATTGTAAAAAAAGTTATTTATTAAAACTATAAACATAATAACTTGAATCAAAATTCAACTTAATTATTTATAAAATTAAAGTATCACTTTAAAATTTAAAATTCCAAAGCTATAATAAATGATGTATTCGAAAACTTGTTTTGAGCAGATTTAATTAAACATAAGTTAATTTTTTGGTTGTGATTAGTATTTTCTTAAATTTATATACTCCAGATATCTATTGTAACACTTTAATGTAATTTATTTAATTACATAGTAAAGATTTGTTTATATATGCTTGAAATTTAAACGCAAAATTATTCATAAATAGTATTTACTAAAATAAAAAATGTTTAGCCATTATTTTTTATGAGTTCAAATGTAGAAAACATTTTATATTCATACATAAATAACGATTTCTTCACAAATGATAATTGTTATTTTTTTTAATTCAAAAAATATTAATCCCTAGGATTTAATTAAAACTTCTTTCTATTTTATATATTATTAATTTTTATACAATAAAATATTGAAAATATTAAAACTAATTTAGACTAATACAGGCTATTATATTAAGAACTATTTTTACTACTCTATAGTATTATTACACTGACTTATAAGTTATAATAATAATATATGTTATGGTTTTGATAAGATTTAAATGAACATTCAATGTACAGTGTACACTCAAATTCTATTAATCAACAGAGCAACTTCCTTGGTTTATAATTTTTAAATGTATTATATTATAATAACATAACTTTTATTGCAGAAAGTTAGTTGAGAATAGTAAAATAGATGAGCAAAAATATAATAATGACAAAGTGAATGATGAAAATTTATTGGATGTGCAACAACGTGAAAAAGAGAAACTTAATGCAACATATTATGTAAGTTTTCTTATGTATTAAGATGAGTTATACCCGCATGTGTTGCTTCTGTCTTTCTAACATACGTCATAGCAAATTTGCGTTCAGCAGAACATATTTTGTAAGATTAGTTTTAATATTAAAGTAAATTTACCTATTATCAAATTTAAAGGTAAGAATATTATCTAGGAAATGTTGTATGCTTTTATTGATATTATCATTTTAAAGTGAGTTATAGCTATGTAAAATACTACAACTTTGAAATGTTCAAAACTCACTTTAAAATGATAATATCAATAAAAGCATATAACATTTCCTAGATAATATTCTTACCTTTAAATTTGATGATAAGTAAATTTACTTTAATATTAAAGCTAACATTATAAAATATGTTCTGCTGAACGTAAATTTAGCTATGATGTACATTAGTAAGACAGAAGCAATACATGCGGGTATAACTCCTCTGAAATATTTTAGTTATTTAATATTAGTTTTATTTTTAATTAATTAAAGTTTTAAAGTTCTTCTTTAAATATTAAAATAATAGTACTAGTAAAAATCAAGTTAGTTATTACAACTAGTAATTTATTTAATTTTACTGGTTTTCTACTATTTTCCTTTATTTTTTGTATACCAAATTGGTAATTATGTTTAATTTATTTGATTTATGTTAAATAAGTAATCAAGTCCTATTTTAGTATGTAAAATATTTTTCAATATTTATATTTATATTATAGTTTATAGATAGGACTTGAATTTATGTATAATTTAAAATTGTTAAATAAGCATTTTTTTTATTCATTTTATACTCTATTTATCATTTTAATATCTTACAAATTAGATAAATACAATGAAAACAATTTTTAATAATTTTAATCTTGTGAAATTCAAATACACTAATGTTAAAAATAATAATTATCTGTATCTTTTCTCATTAATTAACTTTTGACCAATAAACAATATTATTATGCTTATTTATTTCAATTATTACAAATGTAAATTCAATAAATGATAATATGTTCTATGGTTTTAGTAAAATATGCAAAGTAAAAATTATACTACTTACATTAGAAAATATAAATTGTAATAACACAATTGATTAAGGCTTATTTTTTTGTCTCAAAAATATTATGTTGATGTATAAAGATCTAAGTGATTTAGTGATTATAATAACAATTTTAAAAAATCAATCTGATTGTTTTTCAACCTCAGAGTAAATTTATAATTTAGTCTAATGAATTATCAGTTGAATAAAAGATATTATATCATGTTTCTTTCTTGTGTTATCATATTTAATTTTGAGTACATATTTATATTTTAGGAAGATATTATATCAGCACAATTTCAGGAAAGAAATATACAATCTTTAAAAAGTCAAATTGTTGAATTGAATGAAAAGCTTGAAAATTATCGTGTAAGTTGTGTTATATTTAATTACATAAATAAATAGTTGTTAAATGTTAATTAATGTTTTGTTTGTTTTTATTTTTTTTATAAAAATAGAATAATATTACTGAAAAAGATATGTTATTGCAATTAAAAATTAATAAAATTGAGGCATTAAACAAAAGTATTGCGCAAAACAAAAAATTACATTTAGAAATAGTGGAAGAGTTAAAAAAAAGAAATATTGAAAACATCAATGAAGAACGTTTAAGATGTACTCAAGAGATTAATCATATTGTAGAAGAAGCAGAAGAATTAAAAAATAAGTTAGTATAAAATAAGAATTAATGAGCTTATTATTAACATATCAAATATTATTTACTTTTTATTTAGCTTAGAGGATGTTCACCGACTCTGTGATAAATTAAAAAAAAAAAATATTAAATTTGATAAAGAAAATACTGAACTAAGAAAAAATGAAATAAGTCTAAAATCGGAAATTGAAAATTTAAGTATAAGTTATGAGAATGAAGTAAGTACATTTTTTTATTTAGAGAATACCTAATGGGTATTTATTTAATTTAGTTGCCTAGTATCAGTTCAATTTAAGTTTATTGGAATGTAATAGGAATTTAATGTAACAGAAACAATACTTGTTTGTTATAATAATATTATTTTCTAACCTAACATGCTTAATAACATATAGGCTTATGCAGTATTAAAGTTATAGACATTATAGTACAGATTAACTGGGAAATAAAATATTTTTGTTTTATTGGTTACTAATTAAGAACAAAATTCAGTATGTTTTTTGTTAAAAATCCATACTTTGTAATTTTTATTAATTTTAGAACATTTATTATTTACTATTAAAAAATATGCCACACTGATATTTGATCTACCTATTCATTACATATATTAAAGAAAATAATATTTTTAGTATGGATCATATTTTAG
This sequence comes from Rhopalosiphum nymphaeae, assembly GCA_036289425.1. Taxonomy (NCBI): domain Eukaryota; kingdom Metazoa; phylum Arthropoda; class Insecta; order Hemiptera; family Aphididae; genus Rhopalosiphum; species Rhopalosiphum nymphaeae. The sequence goes on along the minus strand of JAZAQC010000007.1, from coordinate 5,865,991 downwards.
CACAAGAGTATACAAGAGCTGACAAAAGTATATTGTTAATGGTTAAGTATGTTTTAGTAATTTTAATATAGGACATATTATTTACCAATACATATAATTAATAATTATACCATATAGTCCAAAAATCATCAATTAATATTTTTTGGAGGGCATATAAATTGTATACATATTTATTTAAAGAAAATAAAAATAAAATAAAAAAATTTAATTTAAATTAATAAAAACTTTTAATTAAATTCAGAATCAAATAAAAATTAGTATTTTGTATACTGGCTAGATAAAGTTAGCTCATGGATATCACAATTTGATAACACTAGTTTAAACTAAGACAATTCTTCATTATCTTTGATTTTTGTTTACTGTGTACAGACATAGATATAATCTGTATTGGTGTGGATTGCTTTTAAGAAAAAAAATCCAGTTGTTTTTAAATTGTAAGATTATTATATGATTTAAAATGTTTTCGTAATATGCAATATTAAAAATTTAATACTTTATTATTATAATATTTATCTTTTCCATATTTAGTGTTCATGATTCTATTTGATTAAAATTGGATTGATTAGACATTAAATAAGCTATTAACTTTATAGGTAATAAAAAATCATGGTATTTCTGCAGCATTTTAATATACTGAGTAAGTCGATGGTTATGAGATGTGCAAGTGTGGTTTCCTTTTAAGCTGTGGAGTTACAATTATTAGGTTGAGTTTCATTACCAATCACTAAATATTAAATGAATCAATAGTGAGCTAATAGTTACTTAAACATAATTTAGATTCCCGTAGTCAATTAAATTTTATTGAACCAATGAATTTATTAATTTTTTCAATAAAAATACTTAATATACTTAGATTTAATATAATAATAAACTATAATATGTGGTATGATCAAAATAAAAAAACATGCTGAATGATTTCATAAAACAAAATTAACTTTATTTATAAATTACATATCATTATATCAAGATGCCTAAAAACTCGCGAGTTCTGAATAAGCATAAACATTGTTGTAATTGAAAAATTAGTCGCCTTCTTCCAAATTTTTGCTTTTTATGATAAATGATGTCTCAAAAACAATTTAAAACTTCAATGTAGTAAGCCTTGTTCACTGCAGTGTAGAGCCTTGGTGGAATTACTCATGAACAACAAATTTAGCCATGAAATAAACAGTCCATATATCTTTTGAACAAATCTCGTAATAATTTTAATTTAACATTTTTATTTATTACAATTGGATTGTGTAATGTGTATGTAATATACTATGTCATAATGTAATATATCAGTGAATTTTTTAAATTCTTATAACAGAAAGCATTAGAGATAAGTAACATAATAAGTATTGTCAAATAACTATTTTATAAAAATAATAAAAAACTTGTAATTTAACACAATTTTTTTTTTTTAGAAAAAATTGATTCTAAAACATAATCAAGAAACTTCAAAACATCTTATTGGTGGTAAATTGTTTTTTACTTAAAATTATTAATTAATCATATTGTTTATGTATACATAATTATGTGTATTAGATATGGAAAAAGAATTGCTAAGCTTACAACAAGAAAATGATTTATTATCGAGCCATGTAGCTTTGTTGGAGAGTAAATCAGTGCATCATCAAGAAAATGATAATTTATTAATGGAAATTGACAGTAAATATTATATATATATATTAAGTACACAACATATTGATAATCATCAACTGCTTCATTAACATATGAATTAATCTTTTCTAATATTAATGACAACTTCACTTGTAACATATGTCTAAAAGAAATATATCTCTGTAATTCTTTGTTTTATTTGGGATCCCCCTTTTTTAATCTAGGGGATATTATTGCAGTACTCCTCTGAGAAAGATTGTGGCCTATATAATTGAAATCATCTTAATTTTTCTTCTTATATCAGTATCACCTTTCTTCAGTAATTCAGCCACTATATTATTTTCTCCAAGTACTTTATTGTTCTTAAAATTATTAATTATGTTGTCAATTTTCTCTTGTTGGGGTTTTTCTAACTTTGGCTTTGCCATATATTTGTAGATGTTTTCATTGCTTTACTCTTCAACTGGTTGGTTTAAGAATTGATTAAAGTACTCTTTGAAATGGTTCACTGTTCATTATATGATTCTTTTCCGTGATTAGATTTTCCAGATTATTTGAAAGTATTCTTATCTGTGGCTAGAAACCACCTTTGATCCTTCTGCTTTCATTGGAAAACTCTAACATTGAATTTATTTTTTCATATAAACATTTTTCTCTCTTTTACATTCTGTTTGCCTGTCTTCTTTGTTCTTCGAAATTATTAATTTTTTCATGTGAGGAGTTTTGTAATACCATTTTCTCAATTCATTTCTTTTGGTTATGTAATTGACACATAAATCATTGAACCAATCCTCTTTTGTTGCTTTTTTTCCGTTCTAAACTTGATTTTCACTGTTAGTCATTATGTATTTTATTTGTTTTCTTCTGCGGTTTACACACTCTAGTATGCCGCCTGTCCTTTTTAGGTTTTGTTGTAGATTTTTTCACTTACGTTTTGCTTATTTCCATATTTTCTAACATTTGTATATTGTATTTTTCTATGGTTTTTTTTCAACCATAATAATTTGTCTTAATTTTAACTTTGCATAAAGTAGGTATTGCTTGTTGTCTGCATCAGCTCCTCTGTATGTTTCTGAATGCAGCTACTATGTTTTATTTATTAATATGTGGTCTATTTAATGTGTATCTACCGTTTGGTGACTTCCATAACTGTTTGTATATTTCTTCCAGGGAAAATATATACTATTTAAAATTAGGTCTTTTAAACAGCAAAATTTACCAGTCTGGTTCCGTTTTCATTATTGATGTTATGTAAGCTGTCTGGTCCTATTGTTGACTTAAATTTACTTTTCTTTCTAATTTTCGCATTTAAATTCCTTACTAATATCTTAACATAACTTAATGATAAATTATTATATACTTCTTCCAGATATTTGTAAAAAATATCTTCAATTATTTTTGTCCTTTATTGGAGCATAACAGTTCTAAGTTCTCAAATGTAGTCCATTTTCAACTACTAATTATTTTCTATGATTGAACCAATTTTGAGGTTTTTTTATGATTTCTTCACGGTGATGTTTTTATGAAGTCAGGCTGTTAGTCCGACGCTCAACCTCAAATCTGGTGGACCAGATCAGCCATTTTTGGTCGTTGTAGCTAATACTACAATGCATCTTGCAATACATGAGTGACGGAGAGGCTACATTCCAACCACCTATTATATACAAACATTTTAATTTATTTAATATATTGTATTATAATAGTCTTGGTACAAAAAAATGAAATAAAAATTGTATTGGAATGTATAGTATATATTTATATTTTAAAAGTAAACAATTTAGATAAAATATCTAATGAGGATTTTCAGTTTTTCACAAATATACTATTTCTATGAAAAAAATTGATGAGATAAAAAGCATAAAATAATTTTCTAGCTATTGAATATAATATTAATTTAAAAATAAATAAAATTGTAAAATAAACAAAATAAAAACATTTACCAATAGTTTGTAATTATAACTACAACCCACTTAAACAATTTATATATATATAAAAAACAATTAGCCTTACAAGTTAAAACAACTTTCATTCTTATAAAAGATTGAACCTATACTCTGATTACTTATATTGTTTATTACTAATTTATTTCTATCTCAAATTGCCTGCTCTCCTAAGCAAATGCTGTAATTAGTGTAACTCAATAAAAAAAAATAGATATGCCAACTGATAGGTATACTAATTTTTTGCATTTTTTCTTAAGAGAATATCTCTGAAATTATATTAATATAGGCTATAAACACAATTATTGTTCTTCGGAAATACTATAAGTAAATAAATACATGTATTTTTCTCTAACTAATGTATTGGTTCTTATGGCACTTTTTCTTAGCAAAGCAGGGTACATATTATTATTAAATATATAATTTATTATAATTTTTTTTAGAAAAAGAATCCGAGATTCAGCGTTTAAATCATGAAAATGAAGAATTAAATAAACAACTCCAAAATCAAATAATGGAAGCTCAGAAGACAGAAAGTCGTTGGATTCAGTTGAAAGATGCATACCTTAATGATAAAGAACGTATGACTCTCTTGGAAAAAGTAATTGATGAATTAAAAATAAATAACAATGAGTTAAATGATGCTAATATTAAATTAACTGGACAAATTGAAAAATCTATGGAAAATGTAAAATTATTAAAAGCTGATAATGACTCGCATCAAGAACGTATATCTGATTTTATGGCAGTTATAGAAAACATGCGTGAAACATTCGAAAAAGCAATGAAGGAAGCTTCAAATGAGTATGAACAAAATAAAAAAAATTTTATTCGACAACATGAAGATGATCAAGTTTTAATTACCACCTGTAACAATAAACTTAAAGATAGTATAGCATCAGTAAATGAATTAAATAATCAATTAAATATTGTTTTAAAAGAAAATAACTTATTTAAATGCGAACGTTTAGAATTTAATGATTGTCTTAGTAAAAAAGATGCAGAAATATTTAAATTGAATAATACTATTTCAGAATTTCATAAACTGTCTACACAATTAACTAATGAATTAGAACTTGTTAAAAATGAAAATAATATGCTTTTAAATAAATTAAATGGAACTAATATTGCGGTGGAAGATAATAAATTATTATCAGATCGATACCAAAAACAAAAACAACTATTGAAAGTAAAAATCAAAGCTTTAAAAGAATCCGAAAGCAATTGTTCAATTTATCAGCAACAAGTTGCATCTTTAAATAAAGAAATAAATGTTTTGAATCAGAGATTGGCATATCTTATTCAAAGTAATAAACAGATAAGTACTGTCGTACGAAACTGTGATGAAGAACTTCAAAAGTGCTACGAATTATTAAATAAAATTGTAACTAAATCAAATTTACAAAATCAAAACATACATATCTTTCGTTGTGTTTTGATGGGTCTGTCATCATTATTTTCTTTTGAAAATATTGGTGTTGAAGTTGATATTGATGTAATTGAAATTGTTGATTCAATTTGCAACAATACCATTCTAGATGATAATGAACTGCAAATTTGTCTTAAAAAAATGGTCTTTGGTTCTATTCATATTTTAGAATACATTATAAATTTAAATGATTCTCAAAGGCGTTCTAATGCACAATTAATTGATCACGCCGAAGTTGAAAAACGTGTATCTGAAGCTGTAGAAAAGGTTAAATTATCAACACAAAATGAATATAATAAACAAAATAATGAACTACTTAAATTAATAGAAAACTTACAAAATGATAATTATACATTAAAACTAAATATGTCTTCTTGTACTTTAGAAAATAAAGAAGTATTAACAGATTTAAATGGTCTTACAGTAAACAGTTTACTATCTTTAGAAAATGTAGATGTAAAATGTATTAAAAATGAAAACGATACATTAAAACAATTTTTAAAAAATATCCGAAAAGATTTGGGTTTGGTTATTATTGATGATAAAGATGACAAAGAGTTACTGAATTCTTTAAGTACACTTAAGTTCCATGTAAATGAAATAAAAAATGAAAATAAATTGTTAAGCAATCAGATTAGTGAACATCAGAGATTGATTTCATTGAAAACTGCGGAACAACCTGTTGAACTGGAAACTGATAAATATTCAAATTTAAACTCACAAAATGAATTTATTCAAACTATAGAAAACCTTGAAGAAAACAATGAAGATAAGAAAAAAGTATCTGAGGATGTATGTTTGAAGAAATTACAAAATTCAGAAGAAATGACTTCTACAGAAAATGGTGATTCAAAGATTTTACTAGTACGTTACAAAAATTTAAAATCCAAGTTCAAAGAATGCCGCGTTAAAACAATTGACCTAGAAAAAAAAATTGTTAACTTGACACATGATTTGGAATCTGCAAATTCTAAGTATAAAGAATTAAATGATCAATATTCCAATGAAAATGAAACTCATGAAGCAGATATAATCCAATGTCAGTCAGAAATTGAAAATCTCATGAGTGAAAAACTTGAAGCTTATCGTCAATTGACTGCACTTAAGGAAAAACATGAAATATTACAAAATGATTATGATCAACTTAAAAGTAATTTAGATGATCAGAATTCTTTGAATGATAAAGATACAAATTCCATACACATTAATGAACAAAATACAGTTCTAAAAGGAAAATTAAAAGAAACTCAACGTTTAATTGATTCAGCTTATTCAAGAGTTTTATGCGAATGGCCAGCAATTGAAAATGATAGTGACTGGGTAGTGGTTCAATCCAAAAAATTAGATAAAATAGTTGATGCTAAATGTTGTGATAGTTTGTATGCTTCTAATTTAGAAGAATCTGAAGTTAAACGATTACAAACTTGTGTTAAAACTATTCATGAATTAGTTACTTCTATTTTAACTAATATATGCAATATTGAAGTTTCTTCAAGTAATGTACTAATTGATTTAATGTCAGACTTAAAATCTTGCACAGAAACATTATTAGAATTCATATCTGTTAAAAATAATAAATCTACCAATGAATTTCATAAAGAATTGGCTCAAAATAATGCTGTTAAAGACAGCAATATCCTCATCCCTGAGGAATCATCAATAAATAAATCTATAAGTTCTAGTGAAGAAGCAACACAATCTTCCTTATTAACAAATGGAGAAAACGAACAGTTACAGCGATCCATTGCTGAACGTGATCGATTAATTGAATTTCTTTCTGTTAAAATATCAAAATTGGATAATTTAAATCGAAATGTTGATGATATAAGATTAGTTCAAGACAAACTAGACAGAGCATTAACAGCCGTACATGAGAGAGATGTTAGATGTGATGAATTAACTTTAGAATTGACCCGGGTAAATAATTAAAACGTTAATTTTTCTACTAATTTTGTATTTTGATTTAATATGCATTTATAATTTTTAGTTATTAGAAGAACGTGATATGCTGCAATTGAAATTATCAAATTCTATCAGACAAATTCAATTCTTATCTGACAATAAATCACAATTAGGTACATCAAATGTATTAGATGAAAAATTTGATTTAAAAACTATGGATGACAAGTAAAGTATTTTATTAAATAAAATTATGAATTTTTATAATTAAATGTAATAGTTTTACAACTGCCATTAATATTTTTTGTTTATATAGAATAATAATTATTATAATTTTATTATCAATCTATTACTGACAAATTTAAATGTATCAGCATCAATGTTCCACTTAGCTTCTGTCTTTTAGATTTTTCTAATGTAATTTATAATTTCTACGTACAGACATTTTTACAAAAATCGGTTTTTAACCAAATTAATGTTGTTATTTTGTTATGATTAAAAAATGAATGACTATAATTGTCTGAAATTTTTGCGAGTTGCTTATATTTTTAACACAATTTATGATTTTTCAATATATTTAAGACTGTTTTTTGAGTATTGAATAATAAACATTTCAAAAATTTCTTTTTTTCTATTTAATAAAATTGAAAAAAAAAATAATTTAATGTAAATTCATAATAACTTTGCATGAGTGTTACAAGTTTAAATTTGAAAAACATTGAATATTCATGCATAAATTATAATATTTGGTTGAACAATTTTAGTTTTTTATGTAGAGTTAAATTAATATTGGCTATAGAAACTTGAAACATTCCACTGTTACTTAGATTATTATTTTCTACACATATTATTATTTTCAATATGATATATAAAATATTTAGACAGATTTAAAGCAATTTATAGGCATTTAAAATGTTTATATAAATTTTTAATACTCATTTACAATTAAGAAAAAAATAACAATCAAATATTTTAATTGCCTATAAATAACTTCAAACATTCCATGTATAGAAAATGATAATATAAACACATGATTAAAATTTCAAGTTCCTAAGGTAATTCATTTTTGAATTATAACAAATTCAAGAAATTAATTTTGTTAAAAACTGGTTAAACATAAAAATTCCCTTTTTTCCTTTTATTTGTTTATTGTTCTCCCTAGTTATTAAGAAGACTACTGAGAATTTTTTACTTGTGACTTCCCAAAGTAAATAATCAAATCATTTTTACTGTCCTATAAATTGATGATGGACACAAAAAAAATAAAAACATATTGTAAAATGTTACATATGTATAGTTATAAAATTAGGTTAAATTATTGAAATATATTGCCAAAAAAGTTGATAGATAGAATTAACCAACACTGTAACTCACTGAACGATTGCACAACTATAATATACTTAGTAATTGGTAATTACTTAGAATCGTTTTTGTATGCAATGATTTTTTTGAAATTCTAATTTATATCAACTATTACGTTGACCTTCTTAATACACTTGACACTTGCTGTACGTTTGTACTGCAGAATGGTTACCTATTTACTCATTTTTTATTTATTAAGCATATTATTTATTTATTAATATTAACTCTAGACTAGAAGAATTGCACAGTTTAGAGTATAGAAAAGATGCTGAATTGTTTACTGATCAAGAACAGAGACATAAGTCACAAATGCAACTCCATCAAAATCGTCAAGATAATTCTACAACGTCTGGAGCAAATTCACTTAAAACTACAGGTAAAAAATCTTTGATTAATAATATAAAATAAAATAAAGTTTAAAAATATTTATATTTTACTTTTTTCCACATTGTTTAACATTTTATTAAAATATTATAAATCTGATTTTGTAGGTATTTGAATTTTTTTTTATTGGACTAATATGAAATTTATAAACTTATAATTACCACTTATCACATGCATCTAATTTTAATATATTGTAATATATAATACATATTTTATTTTGATTTTACTAGTACTTTTTATATTTTAGCTTTTTTAGTTGGCCTTTTTTATTAATAACTTATAAAAAAATATTTTAAATACATGTGTTTAAAAAATTTTTATTTTTATACTAATTATTATGGCTAATTATGTGCTTTATTTTAAGTGGCTTTTTTAAAGCTACCAAATCCTAACTTTGAATTACTTTTGTTCTATTAATTATGATGTTAACCATTTTTTTTTACATTTCATATTTTTATGTTATTAACATAATGTTAATGATTATTTTTAATGTTATTTTTTAGAAGAAGCAAATACTGCACTATCCTGGTTTAAAGATATACTATGGTGAAGGTAATTAACTTGTTAACTTTAATCTCTTATCTTAATATATTTTGCAATAATTAAGATTAATTAGATATTGTTATTTTGTTTTTAATTGGAAATAAATATTAGTTATTCTTATTCTAAAATTAAATATTTGTCACTTATATATTAAAAGATTTGTTTTATATGTATTAAAATTAAAATTATCTATATAAATATATTATATACTTTTTAACTTATAAAAAAAGTTATCATTTGTTTTATTTTATGCCTTTCCTTCAAAGTTCTTCAAATTAAATTATAAAAATAGTGCCCATTTATTGTTTTTATTGTTTACAAATTGGAAATTTTAAGGATTGTACATCACAGTATCTAAAATTCTGACCATTTAATTAAAAATTGCTAATGAAAAAACAAAATTTTGTTTAAAATTGTTTAAATTATTACTATAAAAAGTAAAAATAAAAAATAAATGAAATACTGAAAATGAATGTATTATAAATGTACTGATTAATTAATGATAAACATGATATCAAAGATACACACACAAAAAAAAAATAGTTATAATGAACTATGAGGATTTGAGATCCTTCATACACACCTTTCATACTACTACTATTGTCATATCCATGTCCATTACAGGCTGCTAATGGGATTTTAAATTCTCTCAATTTGCACATAATGAGATCTGCTATAGCTTTTCAACTTTTTTATTGGATTAGTCTACAAAGCATAGTAGTTGTTCTTCCTTTGGTATGGTTGTTTTCTACCTCTTAAGTTAAATTAACATATTTTAATAGTATTACAGTCTGTTTTACATGATCAGAATCAGGTGTCTCGTCATCAATTGCAGAGTAGTACCTTACTTTTTCTCTTTCTTTGATGATTATTTTTATCACTTCAGCTGCACACTGATTGATGAATTTATTTTGAATGTCGTTGGGTAGATTTAAATGCACTTACATTCTGTCTCCCTTATCTTGAAAGTAGCAAATGTTATTTAAATGTTCATTAAAAACTGGAGCATAATTAGCAATCAGTTCTAAGATTCCCAAGAAATTTCTATTAGAATGTATGTTATTAAAATGGAGACATACTTAGCATCTTCTTAAGAAAATAATTCAATATTTTTTTTTCTTACAAGCTGAACTTGTTGATGGATAAGGAAAAGTACTTCATACATAATAAATGAATGCAAAAAAATGTTTAAAAATGAACCAACTATAATTTAATTCACGACAATGTTAATTGAAAGTGACATAAGATAAATAATACTAAAGATATTAATTTTATTCTTCAATTGTAAATTGTAAATGTATTTTTTATAATTATATACTATACTCATTTGAAAATCCATTGAATATTCCGTATTTTAAATGTTTGTTTTAGTTCTTGTAAAAAAATGAAAATGTTGCTTATACTAGTTGACCTATGTAGTTTACTTATGGAGTGACTGTGACAGACCCAAAAACTTTTCATTCAAATATTTCAAAATAAAACAATATTAAGTATAATAAAAAATGGTTCATGGTTTGTTAGAAACTTTAAAACTATTTTAACTTTAACATACTTTAGACCTCAAAATTCCAGACCACATTGAAAATTTGGATAAAAGTTTCTTTAAGTCCATTCACAATTCAATAGATTAATTTACTACCATTTTAACATAGGACCACTACTCCAACACAGCCTAATATGAGTACATTTTTATGATTTAATTATTTGAACTTCAACACAAATAATATATTATAAAACTTAATATTATTATTAATTATTAAGAATATTTTATTTATTGTCAAACCAATCTTAATATATAGATATATTTTATTATTATGATGATGATCTATATTATTTAATTATGTCAATAGTTACAATGTAAATATCTATACATGTAGATAGCCTATTAACTAAGAATGTCTTACTTTATTATTAATTAAATAATAAATATAAATATATTTTGATTTTTTGACTAGCTAACTTTGGATAACGCTAAATATCACTACTTATTATGTTACTCATAAATCATAATAAATAACAATATATTAGGTATATTTTTGGTTTTAGAGGACACTTTACTAACCTAGTAAAACAAAGACAAAGCATGCAGATTAAGCGCCCACTAAACTTAAGGGGCCGTTATACCAGGATTTGTTTTCTCTGTCTATCTCCTACTGTATATAAGAACTAAGATACTCTGTATTTCCACAATTACGATTCTCTGGTTCAGTTTAAGGTAAAAGTGCCTATTATATATTTTATAAACGATAACATTTCCTGTTCATTGACCAGATAGATTTTTAATATTTGCCCCTTAAGATTTTAGGTATCTAACCTAACTCAAGATGCATAAATTGCAAAATAATGGCAAAAAACCCCAAAAACATACATATGCTTCATAAACTTTTCCTTTAAGTAGAACATTTTGAGTATTTTTTATAATAATTTTAATACAATGTAATTGTGCTGATAAAAATATTTTTGACCTATCTTCAAAGTTGAAACGATATACCTAAGGGTGTGTAGAATTGTTGGTAATACATTTTATGGTCAATTATTATTATGTTTTTAAAATAATTTATTATTTTCAGTTAGTTTTAATCAAATTATGTAGGTAAAGTACTAATCGATATATATTATTATTACTTGAAGTATCTTTAGCTAATCAGTAATCTATTAGAGATATGATGATGGTACATCAACAATCACATAAAAGTAAAAAAAAATGTCAGTTGTTGATACTTAATAATAAGTAATATTCAATAATCTTATAACTAATAATACTGACTTGGATATTTTTAAGAATATAAGCTATTAATTCTTTATTTTTATTCTAAATTTATATTTAATTATGTAACCTATTTCTTATTCAATATTTTTATATTATCGATTTGTAATAGTTCCAATAAACTTGGAAAATAATTTGATATAATAATTATTTATTATTTATTTGCCTTTAATTTTTATAAGTGAACTATACAATACCTAATAGATTATTACTTGATGATAAATGATAATCAATAAGAAGTACAGTGGATTCCGCTTAATGTAGGCACGTTGGGACCAGTCCTATTTGCTTACATTAAGCGGTTGCCCATAAAAACCGAAATTAGTTGTATTAATTATTTGTATTGGAACCAGACCATATTGCCCATTTTGCCCATATTAACCAGTGCCCATATAAGGAGGAATCCACTATACTTGATTAAATTTAGAATAATAAACAATAGTAAATTTTTCAACCTACCTAAGACTTAAAAACTTCTTTTTGATGATAAATGAACAAAAACTTTTCTTAAACTTCATACATATTGCATTTTGTATGCATATAAATTCATATTACATTTATAATTGTTGCATATTATTTTCTTTAGCAGAATTTACTACATTGAAATTGTAATATTGTATTTATCATATATCATTCTGGGTACATTTAAATACTTGAAGTAGTTTTTACAATTTAAACAACAAACTTATCAAAAAGTTCAAGAGTTTCAGGATTGCAAATGAAATATAAAGAAAATCAGTACAATTATGATAGACACAAATTGAATTAAAGCGAACATTTAATACAAATAATAGTAATGATAAGTGCTTAAATTTATACTACTAAAATATTTACATATATTAAAAAAAAGTATTATAATAATATTATTTATTTATTCATTTTATCACAGTATTTTAAAAATTAAAAAATTTTTGTTTAATACAACACAAATAATTTTAGGACATACAAAATGTTTTTAACAAATTAATATAACTGTATTATGAATAATTTTTAATAATGAAGTAAAAATTTAATCTTAAATTAAATTGTTTTTTTTCACATATTAAGATTTTACTTTACACAAGCATTAATAAATGTATTAAATATTTTTGGTTTCACTCTTTCTGTAATATTTACATTATGTTGAAGTGGATCTTGAATGTAGATTTTAAATTTTGTATTTTTATTTTTTTTAGTATTTAAAAATAATAACTCATGGCATTCTTTGTTTTCTTTATAAAATTGTTTATACCTCCATAATTCATCGGGTAGTTTTTCTACATCTTCAAAATCTTTTTGAAGTATAGGACAACCAGTATATGGACTTATCACAAATTTATCAAAATCAAAATTTAAATAATATGTACGGAAAACATTAAATATATCACTCACATTTAGAGTTTTTTGTTTGTTAATAATATATTCTTGTTTATTTTTGGAAAATGCATAATTCCATTGATTGACTAGGATTTCAGGAACAGATTTTTGTAAATCACAAATGGGGGGCAATATCCCCATAACTTGCATGTTAAATAATCCAAGCCAATAGATCGAGTAACTAGAAAATCCCTTAGCATCAATAAGCCCAATATGTTTAGCCCATATCTTTAACTTCATTAGAACTGGTTTAATGCGATGGTCTATACTTAAGATGTAATTGATAAGATGAGAGTTATGAACTCCACTCATATTATTAAATGATATATCACAATAAATACCAGTATTTTTATGAATACATTTTATGATAGGTATTTTAACATAGAACAAAGGAAAAACTTTAATGAATACTTGACTTTGACGAAGTTTATTAGCAAATGATTTCATAACATCTTTGATTGATGTTTTTGAAACTGAAAAAATATTTAAATAAATAAAATAAATAAAAATAAAAAACAGATAATATAAAGGAGCTTATGAAAATAAAAATTTTAAAATAATTGTAGAATAATATACATTATAAAAATGTTGAATGTTTTAAAATGTAATAAATAATTTGAATATGAATGTATAAATCAACCACCATTTATCTTTATATTATTTTTATTTTTTTTATCTTTTTTTTTTATTGTTAAAAGATAAAAATTACAGTTAAATTATATTATTTAATGCTTTATAAAATAATTATTACAGTATAAATTTATGTATTATAAAGACTGTAATACTAACCATAGATTATACTTAAGTCAACATCGCTATTATCAATGTTAAGACCGAAAATTCTTGATCCATAAGGCAGGATATCTGTTATAATTGTGTTTTTGTTTTCAGAATTTCTTAAAATGCTTTGCAAATCTAATTTGATTAATGTAACTATATCAACATGTGGGTTATAACCAATTTCTCTTGATTTAAATTTATCTGAAACACATTAATCCAAAAAATAACATTTTTAAAGTATTAAACTAATTTTAACTTACATGGATTGTAACATTCATCAAGTTGTAGAGGTCTCTTAGTATTGATATGATGTATATTTTCTGAACTAAAAAAAGTTAAACTATATATTAAATCAAGTACCTCTATTCAATTAAAATATAGGTTAAACAAATTAGTTGTAAATCAATTACATAAATTAATTTTTTAATTTATAAATCATGTTAATTAAAAATTCCAGGGTACTATAATTTCTTATTGTTAACTTTGAGAGAGGATAATAATGTATTATAATTATAATACATTTTAAAACAATAATAAGTCTGTATTTGAAAAAAAAATTCCAAGCAGTTAATTTCAAAAAAAAAAATCTCTATTGCTAAGAATTCTATAACATGTTAATACTTAAATCCAAGATCCAAGAAAACTACTAACAAAACTATAATAACTGACATCAAAACAATTAGGAAGAAACTAAACTTATCAATGATTTTATTTATATTTTATACAACCATGCTTTGATATCTCATACAATGTAGGTAATAATTTTATACATTACAGAATAACAATGTAAAATGGGTTAGACCAGCACTAAATATATGTTATGGAATTATTTTGATTTAATATATATCCATCAGCAATTGTCTGTATAAGCCGCATATTGCATAATTAATAATTCTGTAGAAAAGTGTTAAAAAAGAGTGCATGTTTTATAAAAATATTAGCAATCATTAAACTGTTTAAATTCATTTCTTTTTTATATGCATAAAAGATGTTTAAAATCTGTATAGGTACACAATACAATAAATATTTAACTAAAAACATTAATAATTAGTTTACTAGACTTGGAAAATATGAGGGAAAGAAGAATAGTCCATCAACACTATTTCCAATTTATAAACTTAAGGAGAATAAGTTGTTATATATTAATTAATAGATCACATAGATATTTATGTTTAAGATAATGTTACAGGTTATCAGATATTGTATGAGAAGAGAGTTGGATACGAGAAAACTAGTGTAGTTGAAGGAATTTTTATGAAATTTGTTACATTGATAGGAAGCAAGTGTGGATATTATAGGTATGTTGAAATCATAATGTAATGTATAATGTCTATGTACTAGAGAACATTAGAAAGGGTACATAGAATTATTGTTTGAAACAATTGAAATTTTATTAAGTTTGAATTATTTAGGCTCCCTAGAGTTGGATGCCCTACGTTATTGTGGGATGCATATTATTGTCAGTAAATCAGTGTTTTGTACTTTAAAGAGATTATGGGTTATGCCTCCAATATTATCGGAGTAGTAATCTTAAGTGATGTTCTTTTTGATTTAATATGGCTAACCCAGGCTAGTCGTTTGTCGAGGAGGAGATCTAAGTATTTAACAAAAGTATTCATGGGGATTATTTGGTTATTTAGGTGAACAGAGAAAGATTTTATAATTAAAATGATTGTTATATATATAACAATGTTAGGTAATTACCTGATTTGGGATTGAGCACATTGCTTATTCATTTTTACTAGTTTTCAAAAAATCAATTCAATAAAAAGGTAAGTACAAAATACAATTAATGTACAAACAAAGAAATATTTGATTACACGACTTATTTCAATAAATCAATAATACTTTGGTCTGAATTTCTGTAGGCATATAAACATACAAATTTAAGTAAGTACAAAATATTTCGATTCGTGACTTAGATGCCATTCAGTACTCACAAATTTGCTGTTAATCCGGAGCACATTAATTAACAAAGTACGGTCTTTGGTCGTCGACGGCCTTTGGCGTCCCTTCTCGTCTTCGTCCTAGGCCATGTACGTAAGACGTATTATAAAATTACGATGCAAACATAACAAGTACAATAAAATCATATTAAATTATCAGTAAGCACAATAAAAATCACGGCGTTACGGCCAACGAAAAATGGTAAGAGCTCATTCGGCGCCCCTATTAATATAATAATAATTTAATAATTATAATAATTTTAAATTTACGTATAATAATATGGCACAGTCATATTGCTTATGATAAGTGATAACCTAATTTTAAATTAATAAGAAGTGTCTTGGCCGTTTTCGGTTGAGCGTTGGCCAATATATTACAGTTTACAATCATTACATAGGTTATAGGTACTCGTTACTCGCTACTCGCGCACCATGCGAGTCGCACGGGTGATTGTCGTGACCAATGTAATTGGATATTATTTGTCGTGCTTGCACACAATGCACACTCACAGTAGATTGGTTGCCTATATGGTTGTTTCTATTTTTTTATTAATTATACATCAATAGAAAATACTAGTTTATACTAATATTAATTTGTACATTGTCACTTGGATTTTCAGTTTGCCGCTTTGCTCGTAGGTACATTTGTAATCTTAATTTTGTCTCGGTTCCGACGTGGGTAATACAAGCTGTAATACAATCGTTTATCGTACTACGAGTTTACTAACATTGATATGTTACCTTTGAATTGTAGTGCCAATCATTTTTGTTCACACGAGGAATCGAAAAACCAAGTAAGTGCTGTTCGCGCATTTCCGTATCACTCTCGACGGTAGGTTCTTAATATTTTACCTTCTCCCATTGTTTAAACAATGTTATTTTTATCTTCTCGACGCGTGCTAAAATCGTTTATAATGTATTTACCATAGTATCCCAAATAAAATATTTATTATTTGTTTAGAAGGTTTTGCACGTACCCATTAATTACTGAGTATATTTTAAGATAAGATGACATCCAAACTGAACGTTGTATACACAAACAAAATAATTAATATAGTTATTTATTGTTATAATGCATAATTTTGTCCAAATAGAAATGTAATTAAATACATACAATATTAAGTGTTGATATACTTATGGTTAGTGGTTTACAATGCTTACATGTTTATCATTTTATTTATTTATTATAATTTTATAATTAAAATGTTAATTTTCCATTTTTTGTTACCTACTTCAATGAAGTATGTATTTTTGGATATTTTTTAATTATTCTACATAACACATCAAACCTGTATTGAAATCGACTATATTTTATAGTTTTAAAATATGTTTTTTTCTATTTGAAAAGTAATTAGTTTGGTTATTTGTTTTAAGTTTCAAATTCAAATTTTGTTTTTTAAATGTTAGAAAGGTAATTTTTTTTAAAACTATTTCTAATTCATAGGTGTTTGAAGGTGAGTAAGAATAGATTATATGTGGCATTGTAGTATATCTATAAAATATACCAGTGTAACTAACTAACTGTCTTTCCTCAAAATGAAATTTTTTTGGTTCAAATTAGTTCTCTAAATAGAATTTTAGAAGTTTGGCCCCTATCATAAATGTTACATGATAACAATTAAAATATTGTTTATCTCTGATACACTGTAACAGTGATAGATTAATATCAAACAAAGGAATATGAGAGGATTTTGATATAAATATTTTAAAGTTGAAGCTAATTGGGTGTTTTTGCACAGGTTGATTGACAGACATGTGGATGCTCTCTTTCTTCTTTTTCTAATACACTTTAAAGTTCCTCCTCACTCAACTAGATCTAATTTTTCCTTTGTTATTCCATTCCACAACACTAACTATGGTACAAATAATTACATTCAGCGTATGATGCACATACCACATTGTACATGGGTAATGAACACCTAAGCTTCTCTTAAAATGTTTTTATTAATAACAGTACTACAATCTGTTTATTACCATTTTTCATATTTTATCATATTTTATCATTTTTTTATTTTCATTTTTCGTCATTTATAAAGTAATTTTTAATTTTATTATCACATATGAAGCGATTTGTTGTTGCATATATATTTACATATTTTGGTTTTTTATAATACATATAAATCTGAGCCCTAATTATCAAATAAACATTTTTCTTTACTAACTTACCATACCACGTTGAACACCAGCTTTCATCTGATCACTGAAGTGTTGTTAGTACGATATTATTTGGATGGGCGACTGTTTAGGTTTTTATTTTTATTTATTTTATTTAACACTAACATTATATTTATGCATTATATTGTTTATATTATATTAAATAATTATTTTTAAATACTAAAATACTAATTTTTTTTTCCTATTCATTAATTTTTATTATTTTTTTTTTTTTTTTGAACGAAATAAGTATAAATAAATTGTAAACCAATGTGATTATTTGGGGTTATTAATATATTTATGAATAATAATTAAGTTAATATATTGCAATGGTCTTTGAAATAAGTGCGTATTTAATAGTCTATTAATTATTTAAAATTACTGATAGAAGGGAAATTAGCGAATCGACGATATAGTTTTTGTTTAAAATGAATTCGATTAAATTTTTAATTTTTTATATTATATTGAATTTTCAACTAAATTTAATTTAGGGTAGTGTTTTTGTATCACTGTATTAATTTATACATATTATTACTACCTACATTACATTATAGTCGTTACAGCTTGTAGTCAAAGTTCAGTGCATTATATCACCACGACAATACATAATTATTTAAAGTTAAATAATTGTTCCACACACCTAAATACCTAATTAGTACTATTTTCTCCGCTTACTGAAAATTGTAGACAAACATATGTTTACGAATATATTATAACATAGGTATATGTTGGTATGTATTGTACTGCTATTCTGTGTTATTGTTATACTTATTAGTTATTTCAATATTTTAATATCCAGTAGATATTCAGATAAATAAAATCATTAATAATTATAATTGCAACTAAAAAATTTTAATTTTATTATATAAATAATATTTTTTCTAGTATAAAAAAATACTTAAAACCGTTATTTTAAATTCTGAACGGAGTGATGAATGCATTGATTTTACAATGATGTGTGTTTTTTTTTAAATTTTTTTTTTGTGTCTGTCGTCGCGTTTTAGAGTAGAAATAATACTTTGATTTTTGACTTCAGTCCCTCTTTGCAAAGGAAAATGAATCTAGTTGGTACTTTGGAGGGGGGGGGGGGGTAAAAGTAAAACATTTTCAATAGTTTTCAAAAGCGTCAGGAAAAAACCTAAAAAATTAACGGAAAAACGAGAATTTTAACGTATAATCAGTTTTCGACAAAATCGATTTTTTTATTTTGCTGTAACTCAAAAACGAATCATTGTAAATATTTGAAATTTTCACCAAATATTTGAATTAGCATTATCTATTTACAATTAAATTTTCAAAATATTTTGATTTTATAAAGCTATTTTAGACAATTGAAATTTTTGATTTTTCTAAGTTTTTTTTTTTTTGAAATGCCTATAAAAAAAATTTGGCAATCCAAAAAGTTTTTAAAATTTAATACAAGGTCTATTATAAGTTGTACTTATCATAGTAAAAAAAAAAAAATTAAAAATCGTTAGTCACAATTTTTGTTTATAAGCATTTAAAGTTCAAATGTTTACAAAGTATTCAAATATGTCAAAATCGCGAAAATTTGCAAGGAATTTTTAAGTTGAAAATTCATAACATTTTTGTGATTTATACTAAAGGTTGAAAACCCTAATACTAGGTTCTCCATAACTTTTTTAAATAACTGTAAAAAAAAAAATTAAGTCAGTATAGTAAAAACTAAAAATTTTATGAGCGTATGAAATTTAATTTTTTACGAAATCGTGTAAAATAGCGATGTATTACAATTTAAATATAGATAATAATTAATAACATAATATATCCTAGACCAGGAATGGCAAATCCATGGTACGCGAAAATTTTTACTATAATATATTATAGGTAATAAGTAAAAATATTTTTTGTACTAATACATTAATTATACAATCAAATTACGATATAACACAAAAAAGGTAATTTTTGGCACGTAGTGTTTAAAAAGTTTGCTATCCCTGTCCTAGACTGAAAAATCATCTCCGTTCAGAATTGTTTTTCGTATACAATGATACCTGTTATTTCATTCAAATTTAACACATCCATTATAGTGACCTACTCTCTATCTCTACTATACAGCAGAGCAATATTACCCACCCTTTTTTGTTGTTTAAATATTCAAAATATAAACATTTTTATCCGACTATTTTGGAAAAAAACCTTGGTATTTTTTGCTTTTGACCACCATAGTAACACCTAGATCCGATTTCCTATCAGAAACTATTAAAAACCTATTTTTTAATCAAAATGATAATTATTACTTTGTATAATTTTAATATAGACGCGTAGGTTGTGTTGACGTTGACGTGGTGTTGGCGCGGTAACTATTGAATGCAATGTGCGTGTGCTATATGTCTGTTATGTGTAGAGCATAATATTCTACATTATGTATTTTTAAGTGCGAGCTAAGTATTATTGTTTAATGTTTATTTTTATCTTTCGAGCGGAAAAATGCAGATGAGGTAAGAACGTAAGGTAGGTATGTATTTGTGACGTGATAAACTATCATAAGCTTTAATGTATAATACTAAAACATGAAATATGAATATCTTTTATTATAAATCTACAAAATACTTATAAACTACAATACTGCAATATCGTATAATATTATTACCTTACTATATTATAGTAGTCGTAAACAGTAAATTATAGCTGAACTAAATGTGTATAGAACTGTAGAACTTATGAAAATAATTAGGTAGCTATTGTTACTCTGATCTATATACCTACCTAAGTGGAAATTCCAGAATCTAAATAATATAGCTGCTTTATATTATAGTGTAAATTGCAAATGTAATAAGTAATAACTAGGTACTATAAATAATAATATAGGTAATAATAAATATAATATAACTTAATAACAATCTTAAAAAATAATAAATTATGATAACAATGTAATTAATGAATACTTTATAATTATAATTACTATAGTTATTTACCCTCGACTACTGTTCATATTTTATCTTGACTTATGGAACAAATGTATAGGTATAATAAGTATATAATAATAGAACCCAAGTTCATAACAGATTATTTTTGTTTTTTTTAATCAACGTTTACTTGACATAGCAATAAGCCAGCAAGTATTTATTTATTGTTATATTTTTTGTTGTATATTATTGTTTTACTATTAAAAATCTAAAGTAGATACAAATTTATTTTATGTTACGACAAATTCAAATTTGTAATTGTTTGTTGCATTTGCATATTTAGATATACCTATTTTTACTTTTTGAGACTTTATTTTGAATATTTTATTGCACATTTTTTTTAAACTTAAAACTAAAATAACTTATTAAAACTACATTCCCTTATAATATAATATAAATTTATCCATACACCAGCAAACTACGCACAAAAAAATAAAAATAAATTAAGTTTATCAATAAATCATGTTATTGAATATTTCCTGATTATTAAAAATAAAAGTTAGGTTGGTTAAATTAAGATAAAAATATTTTTATTTATTTACGAGTAGTAATAGTGTGAAATATATTTATATTACATAATTTTATTTTATTTGTTGATTTCATCTTTAAAAAAATAAACCCATATTTGATGGTTTTTAAATGCATAAGTGCTTACACATATCTAATGTTTTTTCAGGTCTATAATACAGTGGCGAAACTTGAGGGTGTAAAAAGATCTTCAGCATCTCCAAGTTCAAATTTAGCACCCCTTGTTTTTTATACCTAACTTTTATTATTTTAGCGAAATACCATCAATTTGTAAATTGTTGACAGTTTTAGCACCTCACATTTTAGAGGTCTAGTTGCGCCTATATCTTTATGTCATCTGTACAAGTAATAATTAATAATAATTGATAATTAGTACCAATAAACTATTAATTATGATTAAAGAGATTAATTTATAGTATTTAAAAATATATAAACATTTGCTATAATATGACCTTAAATATAATGAAATATGTTAATACAATTTAAAAATATGCACGATTACAATATAACTTGAAAATATAGTGTTCAACTGATGAGTGTTAATGAGGTCTGGGTGTTTATAAAAATAGTAAATATTGTTTACTAATTATGTTCGAGTTGGTGTACCTCTAATCATAAATATTTGAAGTTATTTAACTACCAACTAATTAACGAAAAAAGCCTCCAATGAAATAAATCATAATAGGTTGTCTAGAATAATATTATTTTAGAACAATGACTATACTTAAAAAATATTATAAAACTAAAATTATCTTTCCATATATATAAATTCTATGTATTAACAAATATATGTAAATGCTAGTAGTTCCATCATTATCTTATAATATTTAAAACATTTTTATTATCATCAAACATTCAATATTAACCGATCATAATTATGATAATTATTAATAATGATTTACGATTATTGTCAGACATATAGTGAAATGAATGAGGTATGAATTCTAAATTGAAGTGTGAGTACCTACACTCGCTCAATAGGAAAATAATGAGTAATTTATGTGGGCTGTGGGCATAATATTACATCGGCACGTTTTATATTAATGATACATCATATATTATTATAATTTAACTATTAAGTAGAGTAAGTACCAATTCCAATAGGTATACTTATAGGCAATGACTTACCTATATACACAACGCGAGGGTCATTAAATAGTGACCCATTTACGAATTTTATCTGGCCTACTGATAAAAAATTTATTTTTATACTTTTATTTTTAATGATAAATTAAATAAGGTTTTTATTAGTTTTCATTTGATTTTTAAATACTGAATGCAGTGATGAATGAATTAAATTGTAATGTGAATTTTTTTCATTTTTACATGTGTGAAGATTTTTGTATATAATATGCACGATTTAGTAGAAAAAGTCCATTGATCTTCAACTTTGAAAGTGGATTTGGAGTTCTAGTTGATACTGTTAGTTGGTCAAGATTGAAAATTCTCTGTATTTTTTTCAAAAAAATCAGGAAAAATGGGAATTACAAGCATTTTAAAGTAATAATAATTTACATAACTATTTAACTCGTTTAAAAAATTAAGCTTTTTTATTAAATTAAGATATCAATAAAAGCCTATGAAATTCCGTAGATAACATTATTATCTATCTTTAAGTTCGATAATGGGTGAATTTACTGTAATATTAAAGTTAGTAGCATACAATTTGTTTCGCTGAATGCAAATTTACTATGTTTTAAGTAACGAAAAAAACGGAGATAACACCTGAGAGTATGTTGAATATGATACCCTCTTATGTTAAAACTAAATTTCAAATAATAATCTATATAATAGTATATGGGTATTTTACTGTAGTATCAGTGATGTGTCTAAATCTAATCTATGTATGATAAACATACATCATATATCTATTATCATTAATAATTAAATGTATTAATTATTAATTATTAATTGTTTTTTATCCGAATCACTGTGATAAAATATTATGATTTATAATAACACTAATGATACAGATGAACTATATTATACTATATTATTATACCTGTTTTAACTATAACATATTCTTAAATAAAAATCAACGATCTTCTGATAATTCGTTAATATATGTATATAATCTACTCAGTCTTTCAAACCTGAAATGTTTAAAAATTTAATTAAGTAGATATATTTTCTCGATATGAATACTAAAATTTGATATCGTGTAAATTTTTTTATCGAATGGCCAATATAGCTATCCACTTAATATAACAATATATTTGATATTTATTTAGTATATTTATATAATATTATTTTGAACAATTTGGAATAGATATGTTATTATTTCAATCATTTATTTGTTATGAATTATTTTAAAACAACACAATATAGGTTGGCTAGATATTAGGTATTTTGTTATTATGAATTTAATAATTTATTTATTCAAACAATAATTTGAATTGTGTCAACAATTATTATATTTAATTTTACTTTTGAAGTTGTTGGTTTAACTTACCTATAAGTAACTACACTTGTTTTACTTGAGTATACTATACTTACATGTTGTAACCATAGAATTTTAAAGTGTACTGAATATAGAAGTTGTGTAGGTACATCAGCATAGGTAATTTTTATCAAAGGTAGGCACAGGTAGAGAAATAACATAAGAAACATTACAAATGAAACGGAAATTATACTATTACATATCTATCCATCTTTATTGAATGAAGAAATAATAACTAAATTATTGAAATAGTGGCATAGATATTCCATATTTTTGAAAATAATATCTATAATATAAACTAAATATTTTGTTTCACTAAGTAGATGACCATTTTATGAAAAAATTACACAATATAACTTTTTAGTACCCATTTCATGAAAAGACATCAACTTAAAATTTTTTTTAAATATTTTATTAAGTGGAAAAAAAATGGTTTCCATTTCATGAATTAGATAACTTTTCATGAAATACATTATAAATGCCAATATGCACACTTGGTCCTTATGGTACTTACACAAATATGTATACCTACATGGCTACATGGGTACTAGAACCAGATTTTGAAAGTATCATGAGGAGGAAGCTGGGAGTTGCTTATACGATCAGATGATCAACTTATTTTTATTGTAAACTTTGTACGTACAAATATTATACATCTATATACGTCTTATACCAAGCAACTATTGTCTTGTTCACTAAAATTTATTATTTATTAAGATACGCTAGAAATTCAATAAAGCACGAATTTAAATCTGTTTTCAGAATCTGAATTATATTATTAGAATGAACAGTAGTTACCTATGTAACATACATATAGTAACATAATGTAACGACATGTAGTAGTCGTAGTAAGTACGCTATAAAACCGAAAATGGATGTTTAAATGGAAAATATTGTGTGTACTATAGAGAAAAATACATCGCATTATCTTCCAAGCTTATACATTTCTTAATATCTAATGGCAATAACCTTAAATCAGTTAAATCTCCGTATGAATCAGTAAAAATTGCTAAGATTGACTTGGGAAGGTTATATAGGTTTATAGGTATCACGTTAGATGTATCACACATTTTTACGATTTATTTTGTCAGTATCATAATTACTGGGTGGGTATTTTCATAGGATATATAATTGAAAAATAGTTACTTATTTCGATATATTTTAATGTACACGTCTATTAATTATACCATTTATAGCTTATACCACTATAATAACAAATGCAGTTTAGTATAGGTACCAGGTGTGCTAACTTTCATGGTACCTACTGAATCTGAATTTTT
This sequence comes from Rhopalosiphum nymphaeae, assembly GCA_036289425.1. NCBI lineage: Eukaryota > Metazoa > Arthropoda > Insecta > Hemiptera > Aphididae > Rhopalosiphum > Rhopalosiphum nymphaeae. The sequence goes on along the minus strand of JAZAQC010000007.1, from coordinate 5,840,651 downwards.
TTTTAAAAATAATTTGTTTTTTTTTTTATGTTAGAACTATACCAAAAATAAATGTTTTCATACACTTTGAGATTCATAGAATTCAAACGTTTCAAACACATATTCAAAAAAATAATATTTAAAAAGAACAGACTTTATAGCAAAGTAGCTACTAAACAACTAAACTGCATTTAGCATTTATGCTAGAAAACGCTTTAATATTAAAGCTAACAGCATTAAATGGATTCTGCTAAACGTAAATTTGCTATATTGTACCATTAGTAAGACGGAGACAGCGTATGACGTCCTTTTAAGTTAAAGTTTAAACAATTAAAATCAATGAAAATATCAGTGAGATAAGGAGATAATCGATTATTATTCGATTTTGAATTCAGTTGGATAAGTTGTAATGTACTTATTCATTAAATAATTAAATATTTATCAGTAAAAAACATCATTACAATTAAAGTCGAATAGTTTGTATGGATTTAATGTGTATGCAATTACAATAATAATAAAATAATGTCAAAATAATTTGTCGTGTAATAAAATAATTATTTTATAGTACAAAATCGCATTCAATAGTTTTTATTTTTTCTTATCAGAATTCGACCGACAGTTAGGCGATTGCTGAAGTACATCGATAACAATTCCGAAACCATAACACCACGGCCAGCCGCCGTCGTCGTTGTCGTCGTGCCACGGCATGACGTAGCATGCTGTTGGCGAGACGTTTGGTATAGCGGTGGTCTTATCACTAGCCAAACGAATATGGTCCGATTGATATCCGGCGAGCATTATCGATAACGAGTGGGTCTAGATCGTTTTCATGTAATATTTCACAACACTTTTAAAACGTATTATTATTTCATATTTTATTCGACTCCGGTCGTGTTTTGGTTAGAGGTTAAAGTTTAAACTTACTTATTTGATCGAATGCGATAAATGTAATGTTTATACATTTTATAAGAACAAAAATGGCTCGTTGTTAACCGCACAAAATATGATGTAAGTACTTAAAAATACTTGCGATTTTTTTCGTAATTGCTTTTTGTTTTTCCTTTTGTTAGTGACAATAATGTAATAATTACATAATAATAACAATACTGAGTTCAGTATTTGTGACAGTGACTTGATAATTTTTATGTTATGAGTATTGACACTAAATTTTTGTTTTAGACATATCTTCATGATGCAGTAGCAACACTGGAATTTATAAAAACCACTCATTTGTCATTATTTAGCCATTGATGCACTGTCAGCACTCAAGCATCCTTATCAAAATGTTTAGTTTTACAAAAAATAAAATACTATTGCCAGTTCAACTCAAGAAACTCAGTGAACATACATATAAGTGTGAGAGCCGAAGTCTTACTGATGCATATCTGCAACCTTTTTGGAATTGGCTAGTATTAAAAACACCCATATGGTTGGCACCAAACTTAATTACACTTATTGGACTGATCGTAAATATTGTTACTACACTGGTGATTATACGTTATAGTCCAGATGCTAATTCTGAAGTAAGTGGAAATTTGCATTTAATTTAATTGAAATTGATATAGACCAATAATTAAAAAGAAAAATATATTATACTCAATTTATTATACAAGGTTATGCTTTTAATTGCTATGGCTCATTATTTTTAAAAGTATTAACTTATCTAACAATTTAAGATATATGCAATTTTAACATTTTGTATTAACCTTATTTTTTTATTTTTAAGTTTGTTGATGATATTGTTACTAGTATGGTTTAGATATCAATATCCTAAAATAATCAATTAATAATGCATTTATAATTTAAAAATACCATACCTTTTTTTGAAAGTGTATTTAAAATAATAAAATAACTGGTTGAATTATTGTTTAATATAATAATTATTTTTTACTAATAATGGGTTGATTCAACATAAAATGGTGGTAATGTGAAAAAAAATTATTGTGTAATAGTAGCACTTGAAAATAAAAAAATGCAAATGCAATGAAATCCAAAATCAAGTTATTAGTTTTTCATAATGGTCTTACCAACAAACATAAGAATAAAAAATAAGGGCTAAGTTTGAATGTATATTACATTTTGATTAAAATCTGTATCAAAATATTAGAAGTTATATTATTTATTGCCAAGTTTATTACTTAATATATTTTTATAATTTAGGTACAAAATAATAATGAAATTTAGTAAATGTGCCTTTACTAATGTTAGCAATTTAAATTATCATAATACAAATTTTATATACCTATTTTAATATTAACTACATATTATTTATTAAATAAATATATACATATATATCAAATCTTCTTTTAACTTTATAAGTTATATTTGAAGATCAATTTTAATTTTAATGTTATAAGTAATATCCCTAGTTTTTTTTTCAAATAGAGCCAGTATATTTTGTATTATTCATACATAATTATTTTTTACATTAAAAAAAAATAATTGGAATGTTGTGTGTAAGTAATTGTTAGAGAAATATGTTACTTTTGTACTGCCTTTTAATTATACTGATTAGTGATATACTGTTTGTTCTAGAATCTAGTATTTTCTACTTAGCACTAAATATATTTTTCTTAAGATATTTATAATCTACATAATTAATATTTATATAAACATTCAATTAAAACAAAAATTCAACGTTTTAAAAATTAACAATTTAAAATCTTAAGGGTAGCTTTACAATTGTTTGTCCATAAAATAATTTTCAAATGTATAATATATTATATTCACCAATAATAATTTCATTTACACAGTGTTTACCATTAAAAATAATTGATTATATTGTTAGTATGTTATATGAAATGAGCATGATGTCTAAAAAATATTGAAATATTACAGTAACATTAATTTCAGTGTTTTATTTAAAATGTATGCAAATCATTGCTGATTTTAATTCTTTTTAATTTCTAAAGAAAATTTTTCATGGGGATAAATACTTATGACAATATTATTACAATGTTACATAATATCGTGTAAACATGATATTTCTTTCTTTTTTATAGTGTTTAAAAAATATTGTCAATTTTAGTTTTACTACATACTTATATATAAAGAAATTTAATTACTTAGTATCAATAATATTAATAATTTCTGAGTTTTATAACTTAATACAGATGATATTGTGTATTAACAAGAAATTTTTATAGAATACCGAAAAATATTTTTTAAATTAAATAAATTTTTTGGGTTATTTTTATTTGTTTTGTAAATAATATTCATATTTGTTAAATTTTTCTATTAATATTTATTTAATAATAGTAATTTTATAAATTTTAATTATTGTAGTTCTTATATATATAGGTATTAAAATTTTATAGATATCAACTTTTTAAAATGATTTTTTTACTTTTTCTAAGCTAATATCATTTTAATTTAACTTTAATTTGTGATGTTAATTTTTTGTTATTCAGTATCCCCTCCCCCCCCTTGAATTTTAATAAATTACTAGATATATAAGTTTTTAAAGTTTGAATTGAAAAAAAAACAAATTAATTTTTAATATACAATTAAATTTCATAAAGTACATCATTATTTGACGTTGTTAAAAATATATACAATACATTTTTTATTATATTTTTGAACTATATACTGTTGCATTTGTGTTACTTAATATTTTATTTTTATTTCTATCTACTTGTCAACTGTAATATTAAAGGGTTTAGCTCGTAACAATCTAAAATAAAATCATAATACAATCAATCATACAAATTACTCTTTGAGTTATAAACAACTTCTTTTTTTAAATTACAATGAATTTTGTGTATGATTTCAAAATATAAAAAATTGAAATACTTCAAATTATGAAAATGATTTTAACAATAATATAAATTGTTGTAAATATAAAATTAAAACAATTTTTTAATATATTATGTAAGACCTATATAAAAGTAAAATTAATGAAGATGTTGATTTTATATTTTTTTTATGTTTTGGCTGTTATACCATTACTAATAATTATTAGTATTAATAATTAAATTATATCACAATATTATTATCAAATTTGACATATATTTTACTTAAATGTACTATTATGTATTACAGTTTTATATAAGTTATACAAACCACAAAGATAATTTTTATACCATTATCTATAAAATGATTGAACTAACCATATTTTATTTTATTGCTGTATAAAAACTGTAGTTTTAGAATCATAATAATAACTAATTAAGTATATATTTTAATAGATTATTATTAAATTAGACCAAATAAATTTCTTATCTTACTATTTTTTTCTTTTTATAAAATTTATTTCCATAAACTAAATTAAAATGATGTATTGTAGGTGTTATTTTATATACATAATTGTATAAGTAGCATAACTTCAAATTTTAATTTCCTTTGGATATGATATAACAAATGTATTCCTTAACTAGCTTTAACTAGTTATCTGCAGGGCTGACTAGATAGTTAGTTATCTGCAGGGCCGGCTAGATAGTGGGACAGGAAGGGCTAGAGCCCCAGGGCCCGTGACATATTTTTTACAAAATTATTTTATAATTATTTGTTGTAGTATAAGATACTATTTTAGACAATTTTATCTATTTAATTCTGAATTAATCTATTGTAGGCAATCAAGTACTACCTCAAGAAGCTAAGAATATAATTGGTTTTTATTTTTATTCAGTTTTCCCCAAAATTATTTTAACTTAACCAAATTACTATGCTTTTTATTTTTACATATTATAAAACTTAAATTTTTGTATTGTACTAAATATCATGTCTGATAAATAAGTGTAAGTAAAGGATGCCTGGAATTGATCAGCCCCGGGCCCTACAGAAATTCTTGCCAGCTCTGACTATCCTCATTCACTCGGTTGCTCATAACAAAATATCACCTCTTATATAGGAATTTTTAAAAATGATTTCATTATTAACATACAATGTTGACCCCTGATCTACTGTGTCAAATTGCCCATTCGCAATATTTGTTTTAATTTAGCTTTCTTTTTTTTCTTTTTCGTCTCTTAAAAATTGTAGCATGATGGATATAGCCTATAATCATTTTCAAGAATTGGGCAAACAATATGAAAACATAATTTTATAAATCTGACTGATAATTCCAGACAATATCGCTTGCGAACAAACAAATAGACTTCAACTTTATTATAAGATATTTTAGTAGTAAAAAAAAAATATATTTTGTTAAACTATTAAGATTATTAATAAATGTTTTACAAAGAGAATTATAAACGTCTGACTATTAATAATAATATAATGTAAGTTACTTAATTTGTAGACAACATCCTTAAAATTAGAATTTTATGAATAATTTTTTTCTTTTTAAATGCATTTTTTACTGTATGATAAAATATAATATACATGCTATTATCTAAGTGTGCATAGAGTTATTGATCCCTTACATGAATATTTATATTAAAATTTCAATGATTTTCTTTACTAACTTTTTTAATTTTTGTTATAACTTAAACAATTTTTAGCATAATAACCATAATTGCTGATTGAGTATTTTTTTGGTTTGGTGGCTTAAACGGAGAAAGCTTCACACTGACAACACTTCTGAGTTTGGTTAAAAGGTAATGTCAGATGGTAATTTCTTTTTCAGTTTTTTATGAGGATTACTGAGCATTAATTTGGCTAAATATTTTGCTGGATATTTGGGTGGTTGAATAATTAGTTGTGGTTACATGTGTAGAATTTAATGAATATAATCATTTTAGATCTGACTATAGTATTTATTTTAAAATGTAAACGAGTGCATTTATTATTAAATAAAAAAATTTATTTTAAGTAATTGTTTTTACTCTTGTATCTTAATTTTAATGTCCTTTTATTTAACATTTTCAGATTCCTAGATGGGCAAGCTTTTTGTGTGGTTTTGGTTTATTTGTTTATCAGAGTTTAGATGCTATTGATGGGAAGCAAGCTCGAAGAACTGGTTCTTCTTCACCTTTAGGAGAATTATTTGATCATGGCTGTGATTCTGTTTCTACGGGTAAAATAAATTTAAATGTTATTTTGGATCCATGTTAATAATTTTTATTTCAGTATTCATTACATTGTCAGCCTGTGTGTCAGTAAAACTAGGAGAATACCCATCATGGATGTTTTTGCAAAGTTTTTTTGCTGTTGGTTTATTTTATTTTGCTCATTGGCAGACTTATGTTTCTGGTATGTTAAAATTTTTCAAAAAAGTTAGAGTATTCTAAATTAGTAATATATTTATAATTTGTTACTATTTTTACTTATGACTTAGGCACATTACGTTTTGGTAAATTTGATGTCACGGAAACACAACTATCTATTATATTTCTTCATTTAATGTCTGCTGTTTTTGGTACAGGTATTTGGGATTACGAAGTAAGTAAAATTGTATAGCAGTAAGTAATATATTAAACAAGATAGTGCACTTATACAGAAAAAAACATTTTCAAATGTTTATAAGTTAACGAGTAATTTAGTGTGATTTTTATATAAATGTTTAAACAACAGTATATAATTATCAAATTATTATATGTTAATATCAGCCAATGTTGCATTTACCAAAGGTGTTAGGGGTGTCACACATTTTACATTAAGATGACGGCAAAGCACTATTTGTTTTCTCTCTCTAGCTTACATGCAACATAGTATATTTAAATTAAGTATAACCCACCTTTTGTTATTGTTTAAATATGAGTGAATTGATTGAAATGGAATATTATTAAAATAAAAATCTTAACATCTATGTTTCAATGTTGGTTTTTGTACAATATTTTAATTTTTGTGCGAGTTCTTAGTATATAAGTATATAAAATTTAAAATGCTTATATTTTGTTTTAAAATTTAAATATTGTAAAAAAAACCAACGCAAAAATACAGATAATGTTCTTAACAAAAATTTGTTATGTAATGCATTAGCCATAGAGAAAACAGATAGTACACTGATATCTTTTTAATTCATGCCAGATGTCATACGATCATTTTGTCTTTAAATATATTAAAGTATTCTTATAGTTAAATCTACTTTAATTATGGTTCAGCTATGTTGAAAATGTGGTTTTAATACCTATCTACTGAACTGATTATTTAATAATTATTAGAGCATGAATTTTATGTAATAAAATATTAAAATATTTTACTTTTAATTTTTGTCAAAATATATTTTAAAAACCTGAATATTTAGCACCAAGTTTTTATTCAAATTAATTTTTTTTACAAAAGAGAAAAATATTAAATAGAAAAAGTCAAAATCTCAATGAGTCTAAATGCCAATTATAGTCATTAGAGTGATAGATTGTATATCAGAAATAGTAAATAGTTTACTTATTTATTATGATTTATGACAGATTAAATATATTTCCTACAGAATAATGATTATTATCAACATAAAAATAAATAAATATAAAAGTACAAAATATTTAAGAAAATGCATTTACTTTAAAAAAATATGTAAAAATAAATATGTTTTTATAAAACTCATTTTTAATTATAGTTCAGAAATTTACATTCAATAAAATGACAAATCTGCATACAATATCCGAACATAATAATTATGTATTAAATGGGTTACATAAAATATGTTTGCACTGTCAACGATAAATATCTGCGAATATAATGAATAATGTGGCACTAGTATCAGTGTTTTCATTTAGTATCACTAATAAGAAATATATATCTTTTTATTTTAGTTGATGTTGTGCTGTTGTAATAGTTAACATTTTTAGATTATATGTGTACATATATAGTTTAATAATATTACTTTTTATATCTAGTAGTTATATGCTATGTTTATTCTATATTAGCATTAACAATTTTTTTCTTGATATAATGTACTAATTTATTGTAAAACATTTTTATTTTTAGATTCCTTTTTTCAATGTCAAACTCAAGTTCATATTACTACTTACGACATTAATTATATCAATAGTTTTAGCCAAATCAAATTTATCAGTAATCCTTACTGGTGGTGTTGGAAAAAATGGATCTTCAGTAGCTGTAAGTGAAATAACTATTTAAAACTTAAATAAATTTTCATTATTTATTAATTTTAGGGTACCAGTGTTTTGTCTCCTGCTATTCCTCTTATGTTAGTGGTTCTCCCTGGATATATTATTAGTTGCAAGAGTACTGAAAATATTTATGAAACTCATCCCGTACTTTACATAATGGCATTTGGTTTAGTTACTGCTAAAATAACAAATAAACTTGTGGTAAATAAGCTTTATTCAATATAACTTTTTTATTTTTATTAAACATTTAATTTTGTCTTCTGTTATTAGATTGCTCATATGACTAAAAGTCCAATAGAATATATTGATTCTACGCTTATAGGCCCAGCTATGTTATTTTTAAATCAATATTTTGATTCTATTTTGCCAGAATACTACGTACTGTGTGTTTGCATGGTAATAATTTCATATATTCTATTTTTCTGATAAATATTAATTTTAAATATAAATTTATAATTACAGGCATGGACTGTTATTGATCTAGCAGTGTACTCAATGTTTGTTTGTAAAGAAATATGTGATCATTTACGAGTTTATTTATTTTATATAACTACAACTACATCAACTGCAAAATCTGGTGCTTCTTATAAAATTACAGGATCAAATAGTAAAAATGGCAGCAACAATTCAAGTGGCACGTATCAACAGTTTAAATATCCATCCACATTTACTAGTTTTATATATCCATCAAAAACGAAAACAAAATAATAACATCTAAGTTAATTGTAGTCTTAATCATTGTTAATCTCATTGTCGACGATAAGCAACCAATATAAAAATATTGAAATGTTTGTTGATATTATTTTGGTTTTTTTTTTCTAATGTAATTATATTTGTTATTATATTTATTTGTACAAAGTACGCGGCTGATGCAATCATATGTATTTTAGGTGAATTGAATACCTACTGTTGCCAAATTGTACATGAATATATTAACAATGACTGTTTGTTATTTTATGTGAGATGTAGTCTTTGCCTTATAATATATAATTTAAGTGGTTACATTTAGTAAATAATGGGATAGGATTTAAGTTAAATATGTAATTGATATTGATTATAAAACATTATTCAAAACAATATTATGGACTTTGTATTGAAATGTTAAATTTCCATGTTTACATTTAGGGCAGTGGTTCCCAACCTTTTTAGTTGTGTGGACCACTGTAAAAAAATCTCTGATGCCCACTAATGACTAATAGCACACCTATATAAGTGTATATATATTATGTATAATACTTTAAGGTATATAATAGAAATATACAATAATATTATTTTAAATAAATATGTTATTAATGTTAATATTATATGGTCCATGGCCCAGTTCTACGCTGTCCATGGTCTACTTGTGGTTCGGGAACCACTGATTTAGGGTATTATATTGAGTAAGTTCACTATTACTAATAAGTCAAAAGAACAACATTTTATAGTGCTTAATTGAAAATGTTATTACGGCTAATATAATTTTTAAATTAAAATGTTAATTTTTAAAATTGTAATTTAATTGTATAGATGGTCTATAAATAAAATTTTACTTTACAGTCCTAGGTTGAAGTTTTATTGTTCTATAAATTAAATTAAATAGACTGTTTAAAATGTAGCAAATGTAAGATTCATAGTTTTCATTGTTAATTTTTTCAATTCCATAAACTTAATATTGGTCTTCAATTATCTATTATTAGATAAAGGTGCATGCGATTAGTGTTGCTCTCATCTATCCAAATAGATTTAATCTGTAGTCATAGATATTTAAATTAAAATTAAAAAAAAATACTTTTAAAAGTTATTATTATTGATCAGGACTACATATATGTTTATATAATAATAAATTGTATTATTACATAGTGGGACAGGGTTACCTAACTATTGTCTAATATTACTATACTCATTAAATCTTAGTCATATTTGGAAAATAGATTACTCACAGCAGATAACTGCTGGTTGCACAGAATTATTAAGTATCGGTGGCATGGCAAGCTAAAAATTTTCTAGAAGCAAATTACAAATACCCCATGTACCCATCCACCACTATTATTACAGCAAGCAGCAATGGTGAGGGGAGAGGCTTCTTGTAAAGAATCTTTTAAATGTTTAAGTTATTAATGCATAAATGCATTATAATATAATACAACTAATTATATTAATTAGATCATTATTGACTATTTATTTAGTTCATCATAATATCACGTTTTCAACTAGGGAACCCAATGGACACCGCCCACCACTCTGTTTGTAGTCCACCACTCTACTGATAACTATTAACTTAAAATTAGCACCACACATGTTGTACAAGACTCAATATTAATAACAATAGATGATAAATGAACGGTTCATTCTAATGATTTTGTTAGATAGTTTTTAGTCAAACTTTACAAATTCCACTTAATCTTTAATAGATTTTAGAAATAATCAAGATATTTGTACCGTAGATGAACTGTAATATCGTTCATAATTGGTCGTAGATTCTTAAAATCCCTTCTAAGTTTTACATTTTATAATTATTGTTTTTAAAGTTTTATTAATAAATGTTATGCATCTTGATCGATTAAAAACAATTAATATTTATATTTTTAAATATTGAAAACAAATAATTGTTAGGTACACGGCATATTTTTGTTTTAATTGAACTACATGAAACCTCAATTTTAATATGACTCATTGAATTTAATATGTTCAATAAAATTTTTTTTTTCAAATATAGCAGGTAATTGGTACCTACAGCAATAATTGTATTAAACAATGCATATGTATTTTATTTGATAAAATTAACACCACATTAAACACATGTTATAGCTATATGTATAACACATTAACAAATACAATTTTAAAATAAAATTTGATACAACTATACATTATTATAATGCCCTAAATATTTGCATGTACCTAAAATTATCAATATATATATATATATATATATTTATGTTCATAACATGGTTGCTCAAACTTTTTAAGTATTTGCAAGAAATTAACAGTTGCATAAGTTTAAGAAAATATAACTAATCTGTTATTAGGTACACTTTTCTTTACCTAATATTATAAAGATTATAATAAATGATAATATAATAATTATTATAATATTTTTTATCCTATATATTTAAAAAAAAAACATATTATGTAGTAAAGTTATAAATAATCTAAATAAATCTAATTAAAAAAATGGTGTTACGAAAGTTATTTAGCCATTTAAACATGAATAGCCGTTGAACATCAAAACTATATAATAATAAACCAATATGACTTTCTATTTAATTCTAAATACCATATTTCCTTGTTTACATATTTAGGTATAATTAACACCTGTAATAATGTCCCGAGACATTAGCATTTTTCACTCGATTCGACTGAGTATGTTGATAATTTTCGTTGTGTTTTGTCTTTATAAGTTTGACTAATTGTCCGTTTATGACCAGCAGCAATGTATGAAAACACGCATAGTACTGCATAACAAATTTGTCCAGCCTTAAACAAACAAACATGATAAAATAGTTATGTATATAATATGAAATGTATTTGTTTTAAGTATTATAGCTGATTCAATGCATTTCAAAGCAATTCAATGCATCAATTAAACTATTACCACTTAATTGGATTTTTTTATATAAAAAATAAATCTATATTATAACATAGGTATATATAGAACCTATGTTCTAATTTTCTCAGCCAATTTAACAATTGTTTAATTTATATTGTTACTATTTGGAGGAATGCATTCTAGTTCAAGGAATTTTATACTTGTGAAAATTAAATTTGTTACCTACTAAGATTATTGATGATATTTCAATGCAAATAAAATCGTATTCATTTTTTGTTTAAGCGATTCATAAAATAGGAATAAAAATAAATAAAAAAATAAAATAAGGAATAAAATACACTTTAATTAATTACATAAACATGCATTTCAAATTTTAAAAAGAATATAATTTTAAACCTATAATTATAATAAAATATAATTATTAATTTTACAATAAATATAAATTTTTTTATAAGTTTATTACCTATATTTTTAATTTATATGTTATGTGTACCTACCTACAATATCTATTACCATTTAAAAATAATTAATTTATAGTTGGTAGATTAACCAAATTGACTGAGAAAATGAACATAGGTAACACTGAATGAAATAGATCACTCTGTATTGAAGTAGGCATATAATAAAATAATATAGTAAAACATATATGAAAAAAAAAACAAAACAAAACAAAACCTTAATTTGGGAGTGACAAACAAGAACATTCCAGTTTATATTATAATAATAATTTAGCTCTCCGTGACTTTCATTGTTCTCAGCATCAAAGTTTGCGTATATACAATAGACATGATGCGGTGCAAAGACAATAACATTTCGCTAGCCTAAAACAACATAATGTTATCTATAAACAAATAGTACGTTGTCAAATAATCACCATCGACAATTATGAATACATTTTAAATAGAAAAATTAATTCTTTGGTAACATATACGCAAATGCAATTTTTTCATGCAGATGCAGTTGACTCGTATTGCAATAAGTCTATATATTTTGACTATAACTAAACTTAAGAGTATAAGACTATAATTTTAGTAGGTATATTTTAATAGTGTTGGATAAAATAAACTTTGTTTAAAATTTTTAATAATATAAATATGCATAGGCGTGCACAAGTCTTCATGGTTGTGATGGTACTAAAAGGGAAGAAAATTAAGGGGTCTATTTATGGATTAGCCCCTAAAAGATTAGTCACCCTTTTAAATTTTAAGTCGTTTATATAAACTCAATAGGTATAATTAATCAAAATTATATTATTATATAATTTTATATAAAATTCAATAATGATCAATGGTATTCAACAATTTTGTTTTTAGGTTTTTGTTTTAGATTTTGAAAAGTTTAGGTATCCATTAGATAAAACGACTTATCGCTCCGTTACGTATTGAAAGAATAATTACAATAAATTAGTAAACTAAAATTTTTGATTATCCATCTAAACCCGAAAAATCCTTGATAGTTATTGTTATTTTACACTATAATACATTAATACCTATCTAAAAATGAAACTGTAAAGATATATTTTTGCAGCAAATCTCTCAGAGATGCATTCCATGCAACCTCTTACTATATAAATTATTAGGCACATATGTCGATCTATAAATATTCTGCATCTGCATTAATACAGTATTTGTGTATTCAACTTCATTTACTACAGGAAAAAATATAAAATATATACATTTTAAAATATTAATTAGTTATAAATAATAATACTTTTAAATTATATACATGAAAATATAAAGTGAATGCTTCTGAATTTACCTACTCGTATTTTAAATTTATTAATTGGTATATTATTTTTAATTAACTACAATTTATATATAAGTAAAGCTTATTTATATTCAAGTAAAAATTTATTACCTACAGATAAAAAAAAAGTGTATTTTTTTTACATAATCACGTCTCTACGACTAATGTGAAATTGCTATTAGAGTTTATTATTATGCACGACGAATATATTAAATTTTATGCTTTATAAATAAAAGAAATAGAATTGATTTGTATTTTAAATTTTTAAGAAAAATACAAAAATTATATTTTACGAATTACCTATTTTAATCTCATCCATGTGAGATTGCATACTTAGAATTTTTTAAATATTAACTATTTTTGATTTATCATAATAAAATAACACATGTTTGAATTGAATAGGTAATTAAAATATTGTTAATTAGATTAACTCTTATTAAGGTTTTTACTAATTTATTGTTATTAATGATTTAATACATAAACATACTAAACAGTGTATCGGGTATCAAAATGTTCAGGTTTGATAATTAATAAATAATAATATAAACAAACATTAATCATGCAATATTATTGCGATATAGGTTATTGGACATGCATTTTAAAACAGTTATTAACCTATACCTAAACAATATATGATATACCTAAGTTCTAGAACGTAACATTATTAGTTACTACTTACCATAGGTGATTCGTATTGTCTTTGAATAATATGCTTCAATTTCGGATCTTTAAACACAGTAAACGATTATGGTTTTAGCAACAGTTGTTCAAAATAAATAAATAATTTAGGTATACTCACTGTATTCTTCCAAAACAAATATTTTTTTCTGCACTGTAAAACACTTTCGCACGTGATCAAGTCGAACGAAAAACTGAAATGAAATAATTAGTTATTAGTTTTTAACGTAAACAATATTTTAAGTAAGATGACTAGATGTGCTGGTGATGCTATTTATTATGTATATAGTTGTTAAGTATTTAATTTTACATTCGCTAACGGCATCGGATTAAAATTGTGCACCTAATTTATTGATCTTTATATATATAATATTTTATATACAACTAATTAATTCAAATTGTACCAAGACAATTACTAGTCATTAAAATTATTACAACAATAAATTATAGTTAGTTAATCGTTTTATTTATACTTATATTTTATAATTAGGTAGGTACAGTATTGTATAAACACATAAATTGCGATCGACGGGAAACTCGGAGTTGCCATTGATAGGAAAAATAGAGATAAACAAGGTATTTACAGAAACGTCAGAAACCGGAGTAAAATGCTCGTAAATAATAAACGATGGCATTAAAAAAAATAATTTTGAACAGAACTTGATGAAACTACAGTTTTGTTTCTCTGATCACAACGTTTTTTTAATAGATATCACTTTTAAATCGATGTACAAATTTCTTTGTACATTTTCAGCCGTTCTTCAATACTTTAAGAAATGCTATTGAAAATTGCCATCTAACCTTGAATTATAATCTTTAGAAAAATTATCAGCCATTTACTACTGAGATATATAGCACTTTCAAAAAAAAAAATCGGTCCCACTCGTCACACGCGGATAATGAAAAAAATGATCTCGTTTCTAAATCGATTCTTTAAAACAGTTTTCGGGATATTGATCCATGATGTAGTATGCTATATGGTAGATACAAGATGTCTATGTAATTATTGGTCATATAAGTAACAAATGATATTGAAATGCTCTACATTATTTTATTATTGGCTGGATATAGAAAACTGTAGGTAAATTGAAGTATTATTATTAGTACAAAAATGGCAATATAATTTTTGTAATGAAAACTGGTGCTGTTAAGAAAATATAGAAGATATAAATAGGTAATATAGAAGATATTTGGTGATCCATTTAACGTAACACTCTTTATTCCTAAAACTATTTACGTTTTCGATACATTTTTGTTACATAATTTAAGTCATTATAAAACAACATTTTTTAAATTTTTATTTTTTTCAAACGATAACATGCATTTTTAATACCTTATTCAAAAGTAGAATATATTTTATTGAAGGATTTTGATACATAAAAATCAAATTTTGGACAAGTAGTTTATAATTATTCAATGTTTAGAACAGTTAATAGTTCCCCGCAAAATGTTGGTCCACTTACTTACAATAAATAAACCATTCGACTAAAATTTGATTTTGATAGATAAAAATACTCCAAATAGTATTCTGATTTGGAACATGATTTTTTTCCAAAAATGTTATTTTATAGTGATTTAAAATGATTTAAAATATACATTTTTAAAAGTTAGCGTCTTCCGGCAAATGGATCACTCGTATAAGGAACTTCTGATCGTCATATAGGAAAAACAGCGCTATAGTTTTTATATAAAACGTTGTAAATAATTGTTATAAGTACCAATAACTTACAACACGTTACATAGGTAAAAATGGGTAGGTATCTATTGCTATCGTCCATTAAACCTTAAGATATTTTATAATTCATACCTAGTGTAGGTACCTAATAATAACACATACCACATATTTTATAAAGGTAATTATTTAAATTAAATACAGTAATACACATGCAACACAATAGTGGGTAATACAAATTGTAAGCGCAAACTAGTTAATGTAAAAACAATTCGGTGCAGCTACATAATATTATAAACATACTATAATAGTCTATACAGGTACACACACTTACGGTAATAAGTAATAAGTCTAAAGTTAAACACAGAACAGTGATAATACTTAAAACATATTATAAATGGTTGAACATCGTTTTGATAAATATTTTTTTTTTTTTATAAATAATGAAATGTAATATGTCGGACAAAAGCACAAACATCAAAAATCAAAGCTTAAGTCAACTAGTGAGATGGCCAGGCAGTTACTGTAAATAATTATATAGGTAATCGTTACACATAGTCATTATCAATACACGTTGATGATACACATATATAAATATATGTATACACATATTTATATATACGTTCTACATAGTTAGGTACATGTAAACATACATGCGTCATATATATCTATGTTATATATATTACTGAAAAACTAAGCTGTTATAAAGTAATACATAAACATATATATATATATTTTTTTAAATTATTTTCATCGTCAATTATTTTTACTGAAATATATAGGTACCTGATCGAGTGACTTAGTTTTCAATGACATGCTTACACAGACTAACGGCATTTACGTACGTACGCACACACACGCACACACACACACACACACACACACACGCGCACACACACACACGCACACACGCACACACACACGCACACACACGCATACAGACACACACACAGACACACAGAGGCATATAGACACACATATACACACACACATACACTTACGTACACGCACGTACGCACGCACGCACAAACATACACATATATATACACATATATATATAGATAGGTAAGTAAGTATATGTATATGAATACATAATAGGTATGTTATATGCATATAGATGTAATTATGTAATATGTATATAAATATAATTTTTTTTTTTTTGTAATGTTTTTGTGCAATTACAGCCATGCTCCCCGTTGTAGAAACTCCTAAATAAATGCATTATTATTATATTATGTTATTCACGTTTAGTGTGTGTGTATAGGGTAGAACGATCGAGGAACAGTAATTTGTAAAACAATAATAATAGAAAAAAAAACAGTGACGCTACTCGTCTGCATAATATATATATATATATATAGGTAATAAAAGAAAATAAATAAATAAACGAAATATTTTACAGTCCAATCGTATATACGTAATATGCACTAGAGTGGTTGATTTATAGCAAACAGGAAATCAAAACTATATTATAATATCTATTACCAATGACAAAACCGTACTTTTTTTTAAACGTAAATGTTGCTAATATAGGTACCTCAAAGTCCTGAACGAGACAACAATCCATCGCGTTATGACATTTCATAAAAAAAAAAAAAGGACAATTGAAAATCAACAAAACACAACTAAACATTATGTTTAACACGAATAATTAATATTATTATACATCGTGTTTCGATAATCATTATTATATTATCGACCTGACCGAGGACCATCTCAAAAGTTTCTTAAACTTTGCAGTTAACAAGAGGAATAACAACAACACGACGTGTTTTTCTGACTGAAATAAAACATTACATTTAATTCAAGGCGATAACAATAAATTATCATACCGTTGTATACATTTATTGATAAATATATATATATATATATATGTATGTATTCATATATCTATATATTATGTATTCATATATCTATATATTTTTATAAATATTTAGATATAAATGAGCGTTAAAACACGTGTGAAGTATAATATTTTAACGAGCGTGGTGTTATTAATAAAACTTTGAGAATAAAAATAACAATAAATAAATAAATTATAAAGCGTATTGAACATTCTGAATTGTTAAAAAAAAAAAAAAATTGTAAATATAAATATCCAAAAATATTGAATATTGAATAATATACTTATACAATACGTCTCAGAAATAATGATCATGGTCCATTCAAAATATCACTCGTATTAATTATTTAATCCAAACAAATTTGGGATAAAAAAATATATATAAAACCATCTATTGTGAGCAAGTATAGTTTATCTCCCAAATTTGTCGACATAAAATGTATTAAATATATTCATTCGTTAAAGGGACATTTTGAATGGTTCTGTATTTCTATGACACAATGTATCTATATATATATATATATATATACAAATATATATATATACAATCACACAAAATAAAATATATATTATGTAAATATATATATAAAAAAATATATAGATCAGAAAAGATATAAAGTATCGCATGCCTAATTTTCTGTAAAAATCGCGGTTAATAGAAAGCTTTAAGAAAATATACACGCCTATTCACAATAATGATATAGTAGTAGGTAGGTACTAGGTACTTTTTATTTTATCGTGTATACATCATGAATTAAGTGTAGTTAATTTATACCAACGACCCGAATTTGAAGTGGGATTATTCGAATATAAATAGATACTATATATTATACATAAATGTATTGCAGTTTCATTTACGTATTTATTGTGTTAATGTTTTATAATCAACACAACAATAATGTTTTAAGAAAGTTTTGAGAGGTCCTTAAAATATATAAATTTGTAGTAGTAAGTTGTAATTAACAGCTTTCTTTGTGTGTAAGTTTAGTAATCATAATATAGTTAAAAGAAAAAAAGTTTTTTCTTAAAATTAATTTTGTTGGGTATAGAAAATAATATAGATATATATATATGTATGTATATATATATATAATATGTAAATTTAAATTAATATACATTTGTTGAAAATTCTTTAAAATAGAAAACATATAAAAGATCTAAAAAGAAGTTATAAAATTAATCCACTACAAAAAGTAAAACAACATTTTATCATCATAAGAACATACATTAAGATATCAGATATAATGAAAGAAGATATAACAAGTGTTAGAAATTTAGTTATTGTAGTTATAAAAAAATAAGAATTTAAGGATAAGGTAGTTAAAATTGTTGTCATATTTTCATGATAGTTATTGATATATTTCCATATTTTATGTGATATTTATAAATTATTATAACTGTTATAGGTATTATCCTTTATTTTATTTATTGTAGTTAATAGTTTATTACTTATTAAATTAGGTACACGAAGAGATATTATTATATATACATATACATCTATGATATGGTAGTAAACTTATTTTTCTTTTAACCACAAATAAATTGAGAAAGGAGGGTTTTAAACAAAATACTACCAATAAAAATTATAATAATAAAAAAATAAACATATAAAATAATATCATTGATAATAATTAAAATAATAATGATAATATATATATATATATAAATATATATAAATAATTATAATAATAAAATAATAATATTTAATAATAATAATAATAATAATAATAATAATAATATTATATTAACAATAATAATAATAATAATAATAATAATAATAATAATAATTATTATTATTATAATAATAATAATAACAGCAACAACAATAACAATAGTTTTAATAATAATAGTAATAGTAATAATAACAATAAAACGCATAGTAGTAATATATATCATTGTTGCTGCGACATGCATTTTATTTATTACTTACCTTACTATCAGCGAATAATAAACCAACACCTTCCATGCAAACTTGAAGTATACCACCTTCCCCAGTTGCCATGTCTTTAACAGGAAACTCGCCTCCTAATTCAACTCCAGGAATGATACCTTGTCCTCTCTCTGCGGCTTTTTCCATGGAATGCTTGATGCGAGTATACAAATCTTTGCACTGTATAGCGTAATATTTAAAATAAAAAAATATTTTGTAATAAATGTTTTGTATAAAAAAAAATCAATATTGATACTCTATTCAAGTCATGAATGGGATGATCGAATTTCGCATTTTACCAATAATCGAATTGCACTTGTGTTAAAGAAAAGTTTATGGTAGAACTGTACACGTTCAAAAACGATGTTTCAACAAAATATTCGAAAAATAAACTTATAAACGTTAAAAAATAATATTACGAATTTTGTGTATGAACGTTATAGCGTATTTAATAGTATTGTATTGCTTCTCGAATTTCGTTTAGATAATGCAGATAATTTTGTCATCGAAAATCGTCAAAAGAATAACTGGATACTATATTCTTAGTATAACCAATGTCAGTCCTTAGCCTGTTAGACGGAAGGGAAATGAGTGTTTTCTAAATTTTAACCTTTTAAAATGTACGATATTTTTGTCAAAATATGTTTTTAAGCCCGTGTGTAGTTCAATTATTGCTTTTAGGAAAACTTCTAGATGGTCGATTTGTGTTTAAGGCTGTGACTCAATTTTACAACAGACTATTAACTTTGGGAGGGGGGTGGTATAAAAAATGTGTATTGCTTGACTACCGTCTAATTAAATTGGTCGCTTGGTTACTCTCTTAACTTGTATAGAGTATAATTCTCTTTTTATCGTTTTACTTAACATTTAAATTGGATAACATGTGGTAATTAAAATTGTTATAGAACTATAATAATATAAGTAATTAAAGTAATTTGTATTTTTCAGGACTACATCTAATTAAAAGTAGATAAATACTTTATAGTCTATGATATCTAGTGTGATATTAAATAAAAAGTCTATGGTGGTTCGCCCTGCTGATTAGGTTAAAACGGTTAGATAGATTGTAAAAGGATGATACTTGAATACAAATCTCGGCTCAGTTAACGTCTATTAAGTTCATCACGTCACTAGATAAAGAGTAGGTATTGAGATTGTCACTTACTTTTTTTGTATAATATTTGTTCAGTTGAAGTTGTCCACCGTTGGCGGTTCTCCAAAGACAAAATATTTTACTTCTAGGACTGTAAGTCATATTTACAATGCGTTCATACCACCATCTACTGACAATTACTCCGCTCACTGATCTCAAAACTAGTCCGTCGTCTCTAACTTCTAGGAACAACAATTCCCCAGTAGAATCACCGCAGTGTACAGCAAAGCTTTGTCTATGTGCCTGTCTTGAATTCGATGGCTTCAAGTCAACATCATTTCCATTCTAAATAGTACACCAAACAAATAAGTAGTTTCATCATAATGTTTAAATACATCTTATATAATATACTATAGTGTTATTGTATATTGTAAATGTATAGAATGGTGTTTTAACCAGATGTAATAACTTTGTATACGTAAGTATTAAGTTTTTTCTCATTTTTAATGTAAAAAGATATTAAATAGTTATTTTGCATTTTTTATTATTTATTTAGGTTAAAGCATGTTGAAACTTACTAAATTGGATAGTTGAGACATGAGGCTCGTTATTTCAGTCGCGTAACAATTTGTCACTCTACTTTTCCCGACCAAAGTCCTAACGATTTTCATAATACTTTCTTTAGGAACGTTTACCATGATCATAAATGCAATTAAATTGTATATCATTATGGATAGGAGCTTATCTTCATCGTATTCTAGGCGTTTCCGTTCACTTTGATTTAGATTTTTATACCTATAAGATAATTATTAAAATACCAAAATTTATAAATATGTTTATATATTATTTTATGTTATAAAATAAAAAAATCTTTTTATAGACCTTTCCATCATTTCTACTGGTCCTTGATCCATGCCTATCATGTCTCTCTCTTGACTGACAGCATCAATAAATACATCTTCCCAAAATTTTAATTGGTTCCAAATTGTGCTTCGTTCTTTTCCCAGTATACCTGTACAAAATAATCATGACGTGTGTTAGTATTTTAATCATAATTTCATTTTATAAACATTATACATTTATAAGTATTTATAATTTAAAATAGTAAATGTATATATAAATACCTTCAAACAAATAAGTACGTCCTGATTCTGGGCTAGGTGACCCAGATGCAGTGTTCAACAAATTACCTCCGTGGTATCGAAATCCAGCGCTTAGTGATGATTTACTAGACCAAATACTTTGAGCACGATTTTTATTATTCGTCTTAAAAAGCTGAAATAGAAAGTATTTTGTTTTCTATAATTTAATTGTAAAACTTAAGTAATAACTAATAAAACATAAAATGCTAAACTTTTGTATCTAATATATAACTTTTAAGTAGACATTTTCAATGTACTTACTCCTGTATTATCAAGTTCACTGTCCGATACAGCACTTCGAAAGAATGATGCATTGTTTCTGCAGTTATTACTTGTCATTCGTTTTAAATAAAACGACGGATTGTTAACTAGTACTGTACTACTGTTACAACTGGATTCATCGGACACTACTATAGGCCCAATGGATGATCTTTCTCCCTAAATATACGAGTAGGTGTTTTTTTAGTTACTCTTTAAAGATCTTTGCTATTATTTCACCATCAAAAACAATTTATTATATTTAACTCAAAATGTATTCATATTGCTTTCGTATATCCGTGTTTAAATTTTTAAAACGAGTAAAAATATACAAATCTAAAATCTTAATAGAATTATTTCAAAGTAAAAATTATTAAAACACATTTAAATTTAAAATGTATTTGATGATATTTGATTGCATTGAGGCATTTGTTTTTTATAAAATGTAATAATATAAATGAACAAAAATTATTTGATTCACCTTATAAATCTAATATGAACACTATATATTTTATATTATAATTTATCACTTTAATCGTCTATGTAATTGTTTCGCATCAACGAATCAAACATTATAGGTTTAATTGAATTATCGATGACAAAATGGTCTGCTAGTAGTTAGTGTTTAATTTAGCGTTTTTACTTAGAGTTATATTTATTGTTTTCACTCCCCCGTGTGTATAATGTATGCAGCTTTTAAGTATAAATATTCTGCGATGTAGAGAAGAAAATCTTCCACATTTTCTAGAAATGTTATCAAGCCTAAAATATTTAAAACTTTATTCTAACAATAAATAAACTAAATCTTTCTTTTCAATGTGTGGATATTATTTATATTATAATAAATAATACAATTAAGTTAATTTTATTGTAGTATTGGCAATATTGTTTGATCAAATGAAAAAAATATTGATAGAAAAATAATAATATTCATTTGTATTTGTATTTGTATTTTTTTTTTAATATTATTTATTTAAGAAAAATTAAATTTTTTAAAAATAATTATAATAACACTTAAACAAATAATTGTGTTTAAATTTTATTTTTTTTTTTTATATAAAATATTATTGAAAAGTATAGTTAACTATAAAAATATTTTAATTGAACTCCTACATCTCTTCTGAGTGTAATTACCTATTGTGATACAATATTTAGTTATTACCTATGCATTTTTGACAGCAGTTTTAATTTATATTTAGAAATAATACACATTTTTAAATAAGTAGAAAGTAATTAAAATCGTACATAAAATGTCTATGGTTAAATTATACATAAATATATACAAAAAACAAATTATTTACTTCATTTTCCAAGAAAGGGTTTGTTGAAATTTGTTCTTGTTTATTGTTTTCGATATTCATTAACTCATTGAACGTTTCATTTAAAGAAGCATTAGAAGTCGATCCTTCTCCGTCATCAGCTAATGAAAATTCGTGAGCAAATTTTCCAGCTCCACTATTTTTACATTCTAATTAACAATATTAAATAATATTATGATTTAGTTCAAAATGATTAAATTTGAGAGTAATATTTTTTTAAATATATAATATAAATACAACATGATTCTTTTAAAAGCACACTCGCATTTTCTCGAAATGTACCCGTTAATAGTTTTTGAAATATTTTTACATAATTTAAAGTTCAAAATTTTTGAAATTGTATCATTTGTATCATATTTTTACTATTTTTATCGTTATATTATTTGTATTATGCAATAAACTGTTACGGCCGCGATAGGGTTGTGCAAACAATATTGGTTCAGACTCAACATGGTAAGCTTGTATTAATTATATTATAGTAAATTATGATTTTTCTGTTATAACTCATAAACCATAGACAGAAAATGACAATGTCACAATGGACAATTGTAAATTCTACCGATGATAAATTTTCTCACGTTAACTTCAGTACTACTTGAAAGGTATATGTAATCTCTTCCGAATTTGTAGTTCTTTGTTTGCATATAAATTATATTATTACAATTTAAAGTTTATAATAATATAAACATATGAATTTAAAAAGTCAAGTTTATAAATCATAATAGTAAATAATAAAAACAATAATAATATAAATAAATTTCTTTATCTGAGAGGTATATTTATAGTCAAGATAGGACTAAAAAATTTTAAATTCGTCAATTTTACGATTGATTAGTAATAAAAGTTTATTAACAAGGTTAGTATTCAACAATTAAAACCATTACCCTGTGAATAGCATATTACATAATATTTTTTCATACATATATATATAATTTTACCAGATAATCCAGATGTACTGGTTTGAGAAGATTTCCTAGATGCTTGATAAACACTCGACATTGGTGAACCAGCAATACTTGGACTTTGTAGTGGTGATTGTACATTTTCACGGCTACTATATGGACTGGACATCTATAAATTAAAATAATAATAAAATAGACAGGTATTTAAGGTATATAAGTGATCCAGAAATTCTATAAGTTAGGTATAATTAATTATTTACAGAAAGTTATAAAAGATAAATCAAATTATATAATATAATTTTATAAATAATTTTTAAGAATCCTTAAGAATATTCTATTCCTGTCAATTAGTCATTAGATCTATCATGGTGAATTTAATTTATTTTTAGGGATGTGGTAAGTATTTACTAAAAACTTTACTGATATAATTAATAAGTACCTATTAAAAGTATAAGACGAAAATATTTATATTTATTTTGTAGTAGGAGTACTCAATAATGGACAGATTTTGAAGTTGAAAAATGGCATTATTTATATTATGATAAAACTATGAATTATAAGCTTTCTACAACATTTTCTATGGTTATAAGTTTATAATATTACTAGTAAAAACATTGTAAAAACTTCAAATAAATGTGATCATCAAAGAATAAAAGTTCAATTTATTCCAATTAAATGTATTTTTACATATAATATACTAGTTTAACTATCTGAATTTTTCCAGGTAAAAATGAACAAATATAAAATATGGAACTCAGTGTAATTTGGTTTAAAATGTTTAAGTATAACTCAGTTCCTAGGAAATTTTACGTTGGTTTACACGTTGTAGTAAAACTTGGATTGGATTTAGTGCTTGATACATTTCGGATTAAGTGTAATGACTTCATGAAAAAATTAGTTTAGGAGTATTTCCACTTAGGAAAATAATGTACAAATAATAGTTACATAGTGAAAACCCCCATTCGAGTCCATTTTTAGTGGTTTTGATGAATAAGAGTAAACCAAATTTCATGTATAAGTCGTGGAGACTAGAAAGATATATTAGTTATTATACAAATGTTAATAGTATAACATTACTTAGATTTGTTTTTTTTTTAATACTCACACTTGAAAATACAGATAATATTTTAACCTAATTACTCGAAATATAGATCTTCATACTATTGAAATATATAATAATGTCCATTTTTTTTAAATTTCGTGTAGTTAATTGCAAATCAATATATTAAAAATTTTCAATAATTATCAACACTTACTTTAATTTAAATAATATTTTATTGTAATTTATGAAAACATACACATCTGTTTAAAACTAATAATTAATCTATCGTTCCATGTTACATAAAAATAACTAAATGTGAATAATTACTTGAGATTCGAAACCAGTCATAGATATATCCTTAGCCCAATAGTGAGTATGAGCTATTTCTAGTACTTGAAATGCAGATGCTAATCCACCTCCACATTGATTGTTAAAAGATACTTCTAATCCATGAATAATTGCTAATAAGGCTTTAAGCATTCCTTTCCAAACAAACCTATTTATATACTAGAAGGAAAAAATATAACCTTAATATCATAATAATAAAATTTAAATTTATTTCATCGAAATAAATGTCAATTATGTCAATGAAATAGTGTATAATAAAAATGTGTTAAATCATTACCACATCATCAATATGATCACTTGGACTAATTTTATTATCCAATGTGCGGTTAAGTTTACTGACAACTAAATTCCGGTATCCCTCTTCTTCCATTAACTTTTTGAATCTACTCAGCTTGAGCCAACCTATCCCATCTCCATCAAGAATTTGTTTCGTTACCTATGATTTACAAGAACTTATTAGTTTATGCATTTACATGTCAATTAAAAATAATTTGGTGGTATGAATCATACATCCTTTAGAAACGTTTCATTGTCCATGTGACTATTTGGTTTAACTGATTTTTTGTTTGGTATTTTTGACGTTTCACTTAGTTTTCTCGGATTTGAGTGACGAATTAAACTAGATTTTTCAACTAAATCATTACGTCCAGCTAAAATAAAATATGAGATATAAATAC
Source organism: Rhopalosiphum nymphaeae (assembly GCA_036289425.1). Taxonomy (NCBI): domain Eukaryota; kingdom Metazoa; phylum Arthropoda; class Insecta; order Hemiptera; family Aphididae; genus Rhopalosiphum; species Rhopalosiphum nymphaeae. The sequence goes on along the minus strand of JAZAQC010000007.1, from coordinate 5,814,541 downwards.
TAAAATATTAAATTTGTAAAAAATATTTTAGAAAAAAAAATGAATTTACCTTTTGTCGGGAAAGGTCCAGAGGAAGTTCGTTCTTTAGTTTTAGTTACTGGCAACGTGAGCGACGATTTACTATTTTTTTGTTGTTTATTACCACCTAATATATAATATAAAATTTCTTTATGTTTATACTCATATAATTTATTATTTATTTAGTATTTAAGCGAATCATACTGAAAATTCAGCATATTTTCATAAAAAAATGTATAAAAAGAAACAAATGTATTGAATAAAAGATTAAAAAAAACTAAGTATGTAGGTATTTGAGAGTTGAGGGTACTTTATAGTTGAAGTAGACTGATAAAAAGTTAAAGTAACATTTATTCTAAAATTTGAATCAGTATATAAAGGAATAAAGTGAATACAAAAAAAATTTTATTATGGTAATTATTATTATTATTTTTAACATAGATAAGTTGTTGGGATAGGTACAATGCTATTTTTATTTTTATCACTTATTTTTTTCGTTGTATCTAGGTTGCCTCTAGCAACCAATACATAATATAATTAAGTTACCATACCAAGTTCTAAAAAATGGTTTCATAGACAAATTCCTGGTTTAACATATTTATGATTCATTGTTTTTTCAGTTGAGAAAATGAATAATTTTTAACATAGATAATATTATGTTTTGGGATGGATATAATTTTTCTTTTTCTGACTGTTGGTAAACCATTTTACGTTTCTAACGCTATTCATTGAAATCTATTACTATAGCGACTGAATACTCATTATTCTTGGCGGTAATCAAAATATTGATTTAAAATCTATTAATACCAAGAATCCATGCTAATTATGGCTTATACTTTATACCAATCCAAGAGCATATCTATAATTCCTCAATTTTCCTTGTAGAGGAAAAATATATTGTATTTTTTTTCTAATCCTTACCAAATAAATCAGTAAACATGCTCGTAGTTTGATTTGCTAATCCATTTATATCGTTTGATATATTTGAAAAAAAATCTTTTGTGGCACCAGTTCCCATAGATGTCACTGATGATTTTCTAATTTCCGAAATAGAACTGGTTGATATTGGATTAGTTGATGGATTGTTGTCATTTATTTCATCATCAAAACTTAGTTGTTGTGAACTTAAAGACGTTGATTCACCTAATAATCCTACCTATAAATTAAATATAAATTATAAATGTATATAAAAATTCAACATAATATTTAATTGTTTTATATATTATATTTAACATATTCATGGAAAGGTATACTTTTTAATATATATTATATTTATTAATATTGTATTCTAGATTTTGGTGTCGAAATTGAGAATTACGTTTTTGACAACAACCTAAACATGTATCTAATGGTACGTATACAATTCATATTTAAAATAAAATATGGTGGCAATGAAGTGTTAAGGCCTTATAGATTTTATTTAAAGATATATTACTAAACAAAATAAGTTAAAATTTATCTAGAAAGGTATTCTAGTAAGAGTTTATAATTAAATATTGTACAAATCCACTATGAAGTTAAATGTAAGGAGGTTATAATTACTTATTACTTTAATAAATAAAACATATTATATGAGTAGCTTATTATATTAATATATATAAAATAATTATTTTATATATTTTTTACTGTATTAAATTATCAATAGGTATATCGGTATATCTAATTTAAAATTTTAATACAGTTTATATTTACAATGAATATTATCATTATTATTAGTGTTAATGCGACTCATTTTTCCAAATCATCGAATGGTTAAATGTTTTCTTCTGCATATTGAAAACTATTAAATATATATGTAGAATTATGAAGATAAATTTAAATTGTTTGAAAACATTGACTTTGAAATAAAAGTTTAACAAAAAATATATTTACAATAATACGATAATAAACAACACAAATATAGTTCCTACCTTAAATCCTTTTTTTGCACTTTTTGTGAGGTCACCGATTGTGTTTTTTCCAACATAGGTTAAATCATCAAAAGTATTTTTACTGACACCAGCCGCTGTTTTACTAGCTTCAAATGCAGTTTTACTGGCTTCGTGCACAGATTTTGTAGCTTCGCCTGCAGCTTTTTTTGCTTGAGTGGTCAATTTGTCTGCTACATGCGCTAGTATTCCTCCAGCTCCTTCTTGACTACTTTGCCTGGCTGTTTCTCTAACAAGTTCTTTGGCTTGAATAGCAATATGTTCCAATATTGAATTATTTTGACTGGATTGTCTTGTCAACTGTTGGTGTAAGCTATTTATACTTCCCTTTCTTGACGAGGGTGGACTAGACATTATATTTTGTTTCTTTTCTAGTGCCCCCGGTAATGTTTGATAGAATTCGGATGACTAATAAAAAAAAATAAAAAAAACATATCCAGAAATTAAAATCATGTTTGAATGAATGCTATTACACATAATATTTATGAAATAATTAATAGTAAATTGTTTAATAAAATCATTTTATGCAGTTTTTATAATAAATATAATGTTAAGATGTTAAATATACAGTTTTAGTTTCAACTTACTGTAGATGTTTGCGATGTAGGTCTAAAATTACTATTTTGTTTTTGTTCTACAACTACATGGTTTAAAGCAGAATCACTACCACCTGTGTTATGTCTGCTTAGAAGAAGTTTGTTACTCGTAGCAGTTGCAGCCAATTGTGAAGGTGATTGTTGCAATTGGCTAGATCTAACGATATCCTACAATTTGACAAATATATTTGTGGATAGTATTTATATTTATGATATGATTTTAAAAATGTGCTTGATTTATAAATGTATTACTGAGTTGTGAAAAGTTGAAGGATTAAAAGGTTATAAATGTATGAAAAATGAAGTCATTGGAATAAATTAATGTGATAAATAATGTATTCTACATACCTACCAATATCATTTGACTATTTAAGCGTGGTAAATTGAGCACATTTAAATAAATTAAATTTTAACACACGTGTCAGTTTATAGCTTGTAAATTCGAAAAAATATTTGTTTTAGGTGTAAACACTTTGTATGTTTTTCACGCTGTAGTTATTTTATTATTTTCATTTATGCTCTAATCGCCAAGCTTAATTCACGGGTCTCCACTGTTCGTGTAGGTTTAATGTAAATTATCTGCCTTTCATAAATATTAGATACTTAATTTAAAAATAATAATAATGATATTGTGTGAAATATGAATTATTATTGAGCTATTATATTACCATGAAAAATATTTTAATTTTTGTCCGATTATAATTAAATTAATTTATTTGACAATTAGTTTTAATATGATAAATAACTCGACTAGAAATGAATACGATAATGATATTAAAACATAAAATACAAACTATTAAAGATTCGGGTTTAAACATGGGTGAGCTCATGTCACTGTGGCTACTGGACGGTGATGATCCAATAGATTTACTGCCAATTGATTCTATGGTCCCATCATCATCTGGGCTATCGTCTGATGTCAATGGGAATTGTAATGTTATTGGTGGTTCATAAGCAGAATGTACTCCTTGTATTATTGGTCCAATATTGAGTCTTTGACTTTCTAAATAAATATAATATGATATGTTTTTTATTCGTATACATTTTAAGATAGTAATATACTATGTATTTGAATATATAGTATATAATATTTATAAATTATTATAATAAATACCTATTTTTACAATTTTTTCACCAGTAACATTGTGTTTGAAATCTTCGCGATAAATTTCTGGTCTCTCGTCTTCACTGCTACTGGTATCACTACCACCACTATCGGACTGATGACTTCTTTCAGCTATGTAAATACAAAATAAGTATATTTGTCTTTTATAAATTATAAAATATCTAACGTGTTAGAAATTATATTACCTAACGCTGAAGAAGGTTGGTTAGAATTTAAATTTATATTCATTATGTTTTGAATCGAACAATTTTCTTGCCACACGGTAAATATAACAGGCTCTAAGTTATTCGCAAACCATTTAAGCTTATCGCCAATCATAGACGGGTCGTTAACACCTGTTTGAATCCGTTGGAAGACCACATTGTTTGGTGTCAATGCCCATTCGGCAAAATAATCAACTGCTTGTGTTCGAGCAAGTTGACACGTAAAAAGTGAAGGGTTAGGGCGACTCTTCAGAAAAGAATTTATTTGAAAGAATACTACAGGTCTAGGGTAAAGCCTCAGTGTTCGTGAATGTTCTGTTAGGTTGGCCAATACGTCAGCCGACAAAAAGAAACGAACCATGGCCACTCTAATTGCAATATCCACTGAATCGATATCGACAGTATTGTACGTAGTGTTTATCGACGTTTGTCTTCTAAAAAAAAAAGTGTCGTGTTTAAGATTTAAGTATTTAGTGCATTAAAGGAAAAATACATTTCTACATAGATGGTTAGTGTAGTGGATACGCTAAACCAATAATCTTTACTACAATGATTTAATAATTGAAAAATTTAGAAATTAAAAAAGAAGGGTTATTAAGTAATTATAGTAGTTATCTATAATATTTTGGCGTTAATGTAACAATTTAAAATTACCAATTTATAAGTCAAATTTTATCGATAAATTATTAAATCTACTATTACACTTTTTGTTTGCGCACATCATGTACAGCTGTTGAATAAAAAATAATGTGACCATTATCCTAACAACAATAATTATCATCTTCAAATCTATAATTTTAAAAACTAAGATATGAAATAAAGTTAGTGATAACAGGCTGTATGGAATGATCCATTTAATATAAGTGATTTTTAGAGTTAATAATTGTAATTATGAAAAAAATTCTTTTAAAATTGAAAATAATATTAAAAGTAATTAAATTATATAGGTAATTATTAAAGAATTAACTATGATAATATATTCTGTAGCATAGACAATAGAATTCATTCTAATTAATAAATATTATTATTACCTTATTTCGTTTCCTCGATTTGCACTACTATCAGTGTTTACGACATTACTACTTAATTGAAAATTTTCCATTTTTCTTTTTGAGATGTCTTCACCTGTACTCGTATATTCCATTGGAGGCCGCGATGTTGACATAATTTCATTTTCCGGAAAACTATTTGTTGTTTTATTGTAAATATTTATTCGCGAAAGCCCATTTAAAGCCTATTTTAACATAAATAAATTAAGAACGAGTTGTTATATTCACAAGTTTATTAATTATTATGATGATAATAATTACAGATTTCAAATTATTTTTCAAAGTTGTCGATTCAGACTTGGGTAACTGTGGTATAGCATCTTCTCGGTTGACAACTATCGGTGGTGTTATTTTATTTGAATCCAAATCTACTATCCAAACGTCTTTCGGAAATCTGAAACAAAAAAGATTGTTTATAGTTATGCATACACCATAATCACTAAATCATTTACAACTAACCTAAAATCTCGTTTTGTTGAAAAAAAACTGGACGGAACTCCAACAACATAAGGCACAGGACTCTCGAATAGCTAAAAGTTACATAAAAGGTAATTTAATTGTTTAATTAATTATTCAAACGGATGTATGAATATTAATATTAATGCTTTGCGTTTTTTTTTTATTATTTTACCATTTCCGATTTTGGTAAGCTTGTAGGCAGTAATGGTATAACAGTAAACATGTATTGTAAGGGATACATAAGGGCCACTAAAGCCATAACTGACATAGTGAGAGCATTATAATCCTTTGATTGGAAGACAACCTAAAATTGATCATAATATTAGTAAAATATATAATATAATTAATAGTGTTATCTTAAATGTTATCTATTATTATATTAAATAAAATATTATTTATTTACTTACTTTACTTTCTAATAATATAATAGTTAATACGTAAAGGCACGTATCTACTCCCAACAATTCTAATGGTAAATGTAAAGGGAAATCAATTAGTGAAAACCTTGTGTGATCGGGTAACGCGAAAGCCAGTGGTGGCTGTCGTTCGTTTTGTGAAAACAAATAAACCTATATGAAAATAAATTTCATTTAATAGAGATATACATATATATTTTTCTTAAATCAATGTATGAATCAACGTATGAACGATCTTAGGTATAATAAAAATATAAAACTAAATAAAAAGTTAAAATTAATATTTTTAAAGATTGTGTTTTATACATTTTGTAATCTAATCAATCTAATTGATACCTATAGGTTATGTGAATCCATTATTTGGAAATTCAGAGAAAGATTGAAGAAAATAGATTTGGTATAAAATTAATATACATTGTAAATTACAATATTTATTGCGGAAAAATTATAAGAAAATATACGATACTTGTGAATTAATTTCGTTTTTCGAATTCTGACAAAATTTGTTAAAATTGCAAAAAATTATAAACTATTTTGTAGTTAGTAATTCATAATAATTTTCTTTTTATATCTAAGTTTTGAAAATGTAATGCAAGATTCTTCAGAAATCATTCATACTGAAACCATAAAAATCTAATAAATACATAAAAGCAATTATTTTTTATAGACGTTTTATGCTTACATTATCGACTTAAATTATCAAACTACTATAATAATGTTATAGTAATACTATAAGTTAAATAAATTACTTTAACAGCTGTATAAAAAGTCTCATTGTGAAACATAATTAGTGATATAAGCTGACAAACTGTCATCGCCTTTTATCTTCGTTTTTTTATTTACAATAATAAATCATTGAATTTAACACACCCATAATAGTGATTGATTCAATACCTAACGTACAGCAGAGAGGTACCCTTGCCTATCTTTTTTAATTTGTTTTGTATAAATCGATGTGATAGTTGTTCTTATTTAATTTATCTTACTTCTAATTTGGTCTTTCCTGGTACAGGAACTGGAGTGCTGAGCAAACGTAAAATCCACATTTCAAGTTCTTTGATAAATTGTATAATTCTCGGTGAATTTGCTTGTGTTAAAAATCCAGTCAATAAACTCCATATACATTCTTTTCTATATACGAAAACGTTTAATCATTAATTATAAAACATACAATTCTAAATTTTTCAAGTGTAATATGTACCTTTTATGTCCTTCTTTTCTGCTTCGATTAATTTTTTTATTGCACGAATCGATAAGGCTTTTTAAATAAAACAAACATGTACGAAAACTTGAAAATAAAGGATGATGAGAAAGAAGACACAAAGATGTTAGTGAATATAAATCTTGGGATTCCTGAAATAATTAATAACGAAAATTAACAATTTTTTTAGGTATGGTAGTCGTGTTAACATTTATATATTTTAAGTTATGGACATAATAGACTAATTTTATTAATTTTTGGACATTGAACAAAAATATAAAATGTGTTCAAAACTTCAAATACTTTAATAAAAATAAAATTCAATTATTGAATACTTACTGGCTGTGATGGGATATTTTGTGTAACCTTATCGTTTGTCTGATCCGTGGGATGTTCTTGAGACATTGATTTGCCAAAGGAAGTTGTAGAATGACTGTATATAAAACACGTTAATATAAATTGTATTAATTTAGTATTAATTCATATTTTGGATCAAAATATATAAATGTGTTGTAAAATATGTAAATTGTTTTATTATAATCGTCAAGATAAAAAAAACTAGTTTAATAGGTACATACTGCATACATTTAAGTTGAACATTTTATGTGTATACTTGAACTATTTTTAATTAAAACATGTTTAAGTTTAGTATATTTTAAAATACTTATTATAATCTATCTAAAGTTATAGTTTACATTATTATAGATAGGCACCTATTTAAAATTATTTAAATTTATACACCAACTAAAACTTATCGTAATTTAAAAAAATAGAAAACCAACATTAAAAATTGATTTAACAATTTAATTGTAATTATTAAGTATATAATTAATTTTTCTATATGAATTATGAATATGTTTTTTGATCTTATTTTATTTATCATTCAGAAAAATTAATTAGTAGGTATTATTCATAATTGTTTGATAGGGTGGGTTCATTTTCCTCCAAAAACGAGATACCGTTTTCCTCCAGTGTCCATTTTCCTCCAATAAATAAAATAATAAAATCGTCATTCGTTATTAGAATGTTAAATAAAATAAAAGAAAAAATTAAATATTTCAAGTATAATTATAATATAATAATACACCGTATGCGCCAAACTTGATGGGTGGCTAAAAAGAGAATGAATATAATAAAAAAGTACACACGTCAATAAAAATGAATCAATCAAAAAATAAAATAATAATAAAAAATTAAATAATAATAAGTGGTTGGTAATAACGCAATCAGGCAATATGTAAAATATAAGATATAAAATATAGTAAAATCACTACAGTATATAATATTATATTTTTTTTAATTATAGAAAATTTAAGCAACAAATGAATACCTGTTTAAAGAAAATAAAAACTAGACATAATATGAATAATTATTTTACTTTTTGTAATTACATACCTAGAAATTAAGCGACCAGAATTTAATCAACACATACGCGCAAAATGCGATCCTAGCCATACTCTATCTTTATAATACGGAAAGTTGCAAAATCTGAAAAGAGGCTATTTATATCTATCAAGGTTCTAGTATTCCATTTATTTCGACTTAACAAAACAATAGTACCAAAAATAATTTGTTTTGATTGGATTAAAATACATACAATTCGAACGGTGTTCATTTTATCAAGAGTTTTTTTTTTAAATTTAATTAATTTATACGAAATTAGAGCAAATTTTATATTTCAGAATTCACTTCAATGTTATAAGTACCTTTATTCGAACAACATTATTACACCTATAGTGTATTTTCATACAGGTATATTTTAACCCGCGGTAGCATCTATTATAAAATAATAAATCAAATACCTACATACTGTTCATCAAAAATTTGTAGTAAACTTTTTAAAATCTAATTGTTAATTAAAAAAAACCTTGATGTTATAATGATTTATTTTAACATTTTAATGCTATAATGGTTAATAGGTTACCTATAAAATTTGTTTTTATGTTTATATTTTATTACTTAATAGTTAATAATAGGTAGTTATTATGTTCATTATTTACATATAATTAGTTAATGGCTATAAATACTTGGAAATAAGTTTGAAGTATATTAAATAATAAAAATATTTTTAGATAATTTAAGTATTATGATAAAATCAATAACTTAATATCCTAACATTTTTTAATTTTTATAATAAAAGAGTCAAAATTAGTTATGTATTTTTAAAATAAAAATGTTATATTACGTTTATTAAGTTATCTTAAAGTATTACCATCTTAAAAACACCGAAGAATGATTGTTTTGTGGTTTCTTTACACACTGTTCATCATTTATGTTTATATTTTTTGAAGTATTTGTAAAACATTGACCGACGCGTCTGTAAAAATTTACACACACGCCGTATCTAGTTCGGGCTATTGGAAAAAAAAACATTTATCAAATAAAACATCCGATAAAATTAAAATGATTGGATTTCTTAAGGTGAATTATACTGACTTGTATCTTTATCTGTTAGTGTAAATACAAATGATGTAACTTTGTTCGATTCAGATCGGCTATGCTTGAAGGAAACACATCCTTCTGGTTGACAAAAATATGACATCGTTTCTGGTAGTATAAAATCTTTATGATCTTCTGCTGGATACCGTCGGAGTAATTCTGGGTTCTAAAATTATCGAAACCATCAAGTTAATAGAATTGTATATGTTTTTAGTAGAATATTGTAAGTACGATAATTTGTAATAAAAAAAAAAAAAATCGAAATTCTTTAAATATTAAGAACAACAAATTGATAGTTATAGATAATTGTAATAAAAAAAATAATTAGAACAACTAGTTAAATTTATATTTTTAATATAATAGAAATTAATCTGTGTTTGGAATCTCGACATTATTATTTTCAATAAAACAACTTTCAAGTAACTCAAACTATTAGTTTTAAATGTTAACTTTTATACAAATTAAACATATTTGTTTTTCTTAGGAATTGATTTAAGACTTTCGGAAAACCAAGAAAATCTAGCTATCTGTTTTTCAAGCGTGCATTAAAATCAAATAAATTGAATTGTTATTAAAGTATTACTTAATATTTTTTCATAAAACAATTAATATTATACACTCGATTGGTAGGCAGTATCTATAGGTTATCTAATTTTTGTATGTCACTAGACAGAACTTCTTGAATGATTAATTATAATAAATTATTATTATAGGTACCTGGATATAAAAGTTGTCATCATTACTGGATACCGTTGAACTGACTCCGCTATATTCATCATTGTTGGTTCCATTATTTTGTAACTCGTATAAAGAACTTCTTTTTGAAGAATTGGGATGAGCTCCGACAATAGCTAAATAGTCGATCAGCCGAGGGCAAAAGAATTGGCTCTCGCTCATAGCACGTAAGTGTAATTTTTTTGAATAATAAAAAGGTATTTCTGGATAACTAAATGTACTGCCTAAGCAGCTTTTATGTAACAAAAATATAGGAGATATATCACAGTTTGGAGTGTTTGTTTTTTCTTACGTATTTATATACATATAATAAGTATTGCTCAAGTTTAGAGTTTAACAAAAAAGAACACTATGAAAAATTCAACATGTACTTATACAGTCGTGAGATCATCACCGGATAGCCCTGCCACCGAAGTGTTTGTATCATAATAAAAATATTATTATGATTTTAATATCAATGGCTGTTATTATGTTACATCGTTGAAGATATTTTTTTTATAAATCTTTACAGCTGCAGCTAAACAGTATTTCTGATTTGTTTGGAAAACATATTGACATTTTTCGTCTGTCATAATCAAGCATTACAGCCGTTCAAAGTTGCATAAATTATCGACTCTGTAAAAAATAAAAATATTATTTGAAACAAAAACTATGAATATAATAATAACATGATTTTAAATTTTTTCTATAGTACGGAAGTTTAGAATAATATTATTATGTATTTTTAGACATCTGTATATTTAAAACCTTCAATAGCATACTATAATCGTTTTTAATAAGTATTTTTGTTTTGTATATTTTCGGAAAATACGTAAAAAATAAATGATCATTTATGTGCATCAAAATTTCATGAAACATTCTCATAAAAAAATATATATATATATATAAATATGCGTTACGAAAGTTTTAAACATGCACTCAAATATACCCATAAAAATTTTGATGTTGGTATGCATTTATTTCATGGAAATTTTTCGAATATGCACTTATATACAACAATAAAATATTCAGAACATCTATAATACGTTTTTCATAACTTTATTTTTAATATATAAGATCATACCATATTTTGTATTTCGTGTGGTGCGAAATATCTAAAATGCTTAAAATTTTTGAGAAATATGTAAAACGAATAAAACAGATCCTTTAATCTATAACCTATATATTTCTTTTTCAACCAGTAATAAAATCATTATCAAACAAAACATATCCTCAACTTTATTTTACTGTCAGGTTACAAAATTTAATAATGTTAACTTTACCAACTATATTATGTATGTTTTACTTCATCGGTTTACAATGTTTATATGTTAATGTTTACTAGTTTAATGTTTGAGATATTATAATATTTTTTCTTAAAATCTCATTAAATTATAATAATAAAAAATCTTAAAATAATTATATTTCTATTATATAATTTATTTGACTATCATTACTCGAGAAGTTGAATAATTTAATAAATAAATTAAACTAAAAACCTATGCTTTTGATAATAATGATACAAATTTGATGATACCTAGGCATATACATATTTTTAAGTTTGATATTTTATTTTCAAATTATTTTTGACTATTTTGTAAATAATTATTATGATTTATGACATAGCTGATACAGTGTAGAATAAAAGCTTTTTCGTCAAAGGATAAACATATTTTCACTGTTTGTAATTCCCTGAAGAATGGGATTATAAATTAATTTTGTTAATATACAATTTATGAGCAGCGGAAAAAATGATGACCCTCAAGGCACAAATAAAAATTATATCTAGTAAATTAATGAAAGTGGATAGCCTTTTTCAATCATATCCAGTAATTGAAGCTTAACGTAGTTTTTTTAATTTAAATTATAATACTATATTGTATTAAATTCATATTCTAGTCAATTAATTTGTTTCAACATAATTAAAAAAATATATTTACAAAAAATGTTGAATGTTTTAACTCTCGTTCTTGGACTATAATTTTATTTTCGCTTCTGCTAGGTAAAATATTATATAATATGTAGGTATATTATAATTTTGGTAAAGAATATATATATATTAACTAAGTAAACTCATAATTTCACTCTTTAGTAACTTATCGATTTGGTTGACTAAATATCTAAATATTATAACTTTAAAATTTTGAACAAAGTTAATGGATAATACCATATACTTATTACTCGTATACATTGATACCTATATTAAAGAATTAAGAAGTTCAATCAATGTTATAATATTAAAGACGCCACCCCTTGGCGTACACAATGCGGGCTCCTTCTCGCTGTCAAACATATTCTTACCGAATGTACGATACAGATAAAAAAAAACTTCAAATACCTGATCAGTGATCACCTAGCGGAAATATGAAGCACTGTGGTATTTGTCGTTTGCGCATCATTAGTACCTCAGGTGGTAAGAAATTTGGTTGGTCCTACCTACTATAGTAATATGACCGGATGGTACACCAATAACATTATATAGGTGACGATAATATTATAACAGAAAACTTATAAGCTTAGGAACCCCACAGTTTTAGATTTATACGATAATCAAAAATATCTAGAACCGTAGTTTTTGGTTGTATTATATTACGTATATTTAAAAGTAAGCTTTATTTTCATTACCGGTATTATCATTATTAAATATTAACAGTTTGTCATTTAAATATTTCGTTATAAAATGACTACATTACATGTGATACAATCTAAGAGAGGTGCTTCAGAAATAATAGTACATGAATACAAATATATAAAATGTAACACACCAAACACAGGTGATATTATATGGAAATATCCGAAAAATCGTTCTATGCTTCAGTGAAAACTAACGATAGACCAGTAATCTTAGAATCCTTTGTATACATTTACAGTTTTGTATAATTCTTGATATCATATTCGTAATTTATAAAAATGTTGATGCGCAAACGGTCTATAAAAAGGGTTATTAAAAACAAAAGCTATGGGAAAATACCCTACGCCTTTTTTAACAAAAGCGATGAGCAGACGGCCTACAAATAAGGTCATTCGTAACAATAGCGATGCGTAAACGTCCTACGCCCAAGCACAAATTCGTCCAATATCACCAAGCCAGCCAATTTTTATCAGCAACACATCTCATTAACTTTGTCTAGCGAATATCAACACACCATCACTCTTCAACAATTTATCTATGTTTTACATTTATTTAATTTTTAATAGTTAAAAAAAAAAATGTTATTCACCGTTATTAACTAATCTATAAATTATTATGTAATAACTATTTTTGCAATATTAGTCTACTTTCAATATTATGATAGTCTATTTAGATATAATTTTATAGTTTATTCAATAATGTGCAAAATAAAAAAATCCTAAAAAATATTTAATTATGATTTTTAATAATTGACTTTTACAAAGTATTTAATTATCTATTATTTATTAAATATATTGAACTTAAATCATAAAATATATACCAAATAAACGTTCAAATTTCAATTTATTCTAAAAGATAGATTCCTAAGTTAGCATTATCATAGTTATTTTTAACTGTTGTTTTTTCATATCTTCGCATTTTGATTGTGATTCACGGGTCTTCTTTTTTAGGGTAACTATTTGTATTATGATAACCTTGTTTGTTTTAAATTCAATTGGTTATATTCTAAAGCTTTAAAAATAAATTATTTTATGTCAACAATAATAACTAATAAGCTACCCACAAATATTTGTATAATGAGTTATAGCTTTATTTTTATAAATTGTTTGCTTGACTTATCGATATGAAATAAAGTGTAGGTAGATTCTTGCTACGCAAATAAAATGCATCTCCTAAATAAAATGTTCTTTTTTAATCAATTATTCATTATTTTATATTAGTTTAAACAACATGTCCAGTAGAAAAAACCCAAGTTAAATAAATATAATAAAACTGTTGTATTCGTTATTTAATATCAAAGGGGTTGTGCTTAAAATCTAATGAATGGAACCTACAATAATTAATATAATTAAAATATAATGCACGATAGCTATCTATCACGTAACAAAAACTAAAGCTTCAATGTATTCAATTTAATATAATACTGTTGCACCATTGATCCGTATATATAGATACTAATCAATTATAATTAATAAACGAGTACGTATAGTGTACATTGTATACGGTAATAATATTATATTGTCTTTGACGCCCGTCGCGGTGTCGCCTTTCCACCCACGGGACAAGGCTCGGCATTAGATGTACCTACGTTTATTATATATACACATCTCATTTTATCCACAATACACTGTTAATATTTTAAATACGCTTTTAATTCATTAACCTTACTGCATTAGGTTTCCAGTTCGTGAATTGAAAAAAAAAATTAGTTTTTATTAGTTATTTTTAAATTAATATGTTTACAAAAATTTATTTTTTTTAAATTTTTATCTGTGGTTTCAGATACATTTATTTCAGATAAGAATTATTTTTACTTAATATTAGTATTTTATTTACTTTGAATAATTTTTTCCTAAAATATAGTATTAACATTTTAGTATTCCAGCGGAAATATATTTAACATAACTTTTTTATTATTATTATATATTTTTATTACATAATAAATTGTATGTATTTTTCTAAAAAATATTTATTTTTTAACATCAAATATTGACTAAATATAGTAAAGCAATATACAGTATAGTAATATACAACATTAATAACATTGTATTGTTCAATTGGGGTAGGTGGAAACTGGAGATAGTTGCAAATATATAGGTAGGGTACAAAATAACTTTTTCTGAAAAAAAATATTAAATAAACTTAGAAACGAAACCGAGACTGTATGTCAACGTATATTATTTGAAAAGTAAAAATTACTTTTTGTTTGTCTATGTCCAGACAGTGATGGCGTTCAGTATAAAATATCCCTTAATATAATTGAAAATTCTAATATCTATTATTTATATCTAGTTATAGAATAACACAATTCTATAGAGACCCTGGTCAAATATTTGAATATTTCTACCGTCTAGTGATTTTTAGATACATAAAAAACGTTGTTCTAATAAACCATACAAAATAAATAATAATAAAATAACAACGACAATAAGTTGTTTTATGATTTTTCATAAAAAAAAGAATAGGCTAGATAATACTTGTACTAGAGAAATATTTTTAACTATTGTCTTTATGTTTTAATGATATCGTTAATCATTGTTAAATGATGTATATTTTAAATAATTTTGACAAATTATTATTCGGTTTTTACGAGCTATTTATACTAATAATATGTATTTTTCAATACTTAACATAAAATATTTCTTGACAAACTTACGGAGAAAAATATTAAAAAACAACGTTTTAAAATAATATATTATACATTACAATGTATTTGAAGGCAAAATACTATTTTTTGGAAAAATCCTAAATTCAAACATAATTTAATTTTTTATATTGTCGTATGGAAAACTGCAGTAAAAGTATAATATTATTGACAAAGTTTTACTAAAAATTCCTGATAAATTGTAATGTAAGAGTGTTCAAAAACTAATTTGATTTCTAAATTATAAGTATAGACCATATACCTGATTTTATTATGTGTATTATTTATCTATTTATCGTTTTTTATAAATATACATTGCTTAAAAAAAAAAACACTAAATAATCTATTTTTTAGTCATAGAAATTTTAACATGTATATTGTATACATGTACACTTTGTACAGTATATTAATATGCGGGTAGATACTAATAAAAAGTTACAGCTTATACAGAATATGATGGTTGTACCTATAGAAAAAATTAATATAAATTTGCACGTTTAATAGGTAAGTAATATACATATTATATAGACGTCAATGTCTCCGATGGAGGTAAAATGTTATTATGTTTGTTTTATAATAAATAAAAACTGAAATTGATATAAACAGCAGTTTTATGAAATATTATGTAATTAATTAGCTAATTAATTACGTATCATTTTTATTTAGATTATAAGTTTTTACTAACTATCAATTGAACAAAAGTGGAAAATAACAATAAATTATAAGTATGAGTGCATTACTACTATCATTTACATATAGGCACCTATTAAAAACATATAATAAAAATGTAGTTAAAAAACGATGCTGAAAGGATCGATTCTTCCTAACGATTGATATAAATATATCAAAAGATATTCCATGTGTACATAAAACAATAATGATATATAGATACATTATTTTTATTTAAATTCAAGTGAATACTACTATAGTTTCCAATAAAAAAAGTACTATATTTTTATTTTATACCACATTTATATTGGTAAACGTAAACTGTATAGAAAACAAGTTCATGTTTAAGCGTGCAACTGTATTTTTGTATCTACTAAGATTATATTTATATATTTTAATACATATTTAACTGTTCAATTCGATATAAATTTATATATTAAGATTTGTTCCTTTTTTATAAATATTAATTTCACTTACTTATTTAAATAGTTTAAGTTTAACACTTATACCGAAAGTGGTTTACGTGTGAATGTCACATTATTAAGTCATCTGAAGATGAAAACACTTTGTCACCGATATTCAATCAGTTTAATTTAATTTTTTTTCTTAAGTTAATAAACATAACTAAAAAAACTCGATTATACTATTCACTGTTTTTTCCTCATAACGCGCGAGGCGTTCAGTCATACTAACAATTCCAAACACACATCAAACGATAGGTATATCGTAGTTAAAACCTTGAAAACGCGTAGGTGTAGGAACCGACGGCCTGTGGTGAGCCGATAAAACAAACAGCAGTGAAACTAGGGCACACCGTATTATTTAAATTATGACAACTTGCTCGGTAGGTACCTAACAATGTTATGATTAGTATGCGAAAAATGGTTGGTAATAATTGGTATATAGGTTCCGTGTAATAATTATTAAAACATATTGCCAGTATATAATACGTGATATACGAAGTGTAATCTTTCATCATTAAGCAGATATTTTTTTATTCGGTAAGTGTATATTATGTTTCTAAAAATATATTTTTTAGACAATTTAAAGTCAGAACACAACAATATTTCAGAAAGAAAAGTATTTTTTATAATTTTTACTATTTTTTTTACCGTCGTTAGTGTTTTAAGATATTAATTTTAATTACATCACTAATGTAAATAATTAACTACTTAATAATTTAAAATCCAATTTAATGAATTAAAATCAAACTATATAAGTTAATTTTTCATATATTTAAAATATTTTACACAGACAAAGTTTAGTAGTGCAACAATATTTAAGAATTTAGGGCGAGAACCTATACCCTTGTGTCGCTCCACATCACAGCTGCACCTCAAATTCTATTGACTTTTACTTAATTATTTATTAAAACATTGTTTTCAAACATACACACATTTACTGATAAAATTATTGTATATACGTAATATTATGCATCTATAGTGTATACTTACACTCTTATTATCTATAACGTATTACGTTTACCTAAATAAATAAATTGTTTAAATTGTTCCTATAACCTTATTTGAATGTTTCATATCGACAACATTTTGAACAGCACAGTCAAACACCGTTCTTATACATAAAACAATAGTACAATCTAATGAGTAAATGTTATAAAGTTGTTGTTTTACTTATTATCTACTTAAGTATAGATCATGCAGTATATTAATAATATAAATGTTATTATGTATTATGTTTAACTTTCAGCATAAATTTATATTTACGCGTTAATCATAACATTTTATTTCATTTTACTTTATATGCGTTCAAAACGATTATTTAAATTAATGACTGCAGTGTATGTTTTTTATCTTTTTTAGTTTATATCTTACCTTGTTTTTTGTAGACCCATTGTAACGTGTATATAAAATAATATGTTTTCAGTCTTTTCAGTAAAATAAAAATAAAACAACGTGGAAATTTGCGATTACAAAAATTAATTTCAGTATTCCTTCTATCCCTAAATGACGGAGACCAACAACTCAATATTGTAAGCGTATATTATTACGGCCAAGATAAGTTCACGGCGGGTCGGTCGGATGCCGCCGAGCTTGCGCAATCGCAGTCGGCCCTCGAGAAAATCAATATTAGCCGCCTCAACCTTATTGTGTGACCCACACGTATATAGTTATAATGACATATTTCTACGAAATAATATAATTCCGAGCCTGGCAGCCCGCACGACAATGATCAAAGTTTCGTCAACGAGACGGGTACCAGCTTGCGGTTTTCGTTCGCTGTATAGCCTGTAAGTTTACAACGTTGCCAGTTTTTAAAAATTTCTCAAAAACCAATGGGAAAACGTGATAGAGAAACTAAAAAATAAAAACTTTATTTGTATATACAAAATATACATATTATTATGTGGAGGTGTTACTCAAAGCTTCCGGAATTTTTTCCGCTACCGTAATACAAAAGCAGTCGACGAAAAATTAGAACACATAATCGAATACTCATTATATGGCTCCTACGCATCATTAATAAAAAATTAAAATAAACAAGGAGACAATTATTAGATTATAATACCTATATACAAATGATGTGTAAAATAATACATTTAATTATGTTTGACATATCTATAATAACGATAATATTGAAATATGAAATACAACACATTTTTATCAATTTAAACTTTATTGCGATTAAATTAAATATTTCGTATATGTATTAATTATTGTAAAATGTATATAATATGCGTAGGTAGGTTACGCTAGC
Source organism: Rhopalosiphum nymphaeae (assembly GCA_036289425.1). Lineage (NCBI taxonomy): Eukaryota > Metazoa > Arthropoda > Insecta > Hemiptera > Aphididae > Rhopalosiphum > Rhopalosiphum nymphaeae. Next base: position 5,795,729 of record JAZAQC010000007.1, on the reverse strand, counting down.
ATTATCTCTTGGTCAAATAGTGTACGAACGTAAAAATTTAAATTTCCACAGAACAATACTTTATCGAATATTTAAAGTTAATTTGTGACAAGTTTATTACAAGTTAATTTTTTTTTTAACAAATTTGTCTACGCTAAGTAAAATATATGACCAATAGAGTTTATTTTTTTTATAATGATTTTATGTTATTAATTAATTTTTTTTTTTTTTAATTATATTATTGTATACCTTGAAATTGGTATTTAATATTTATTGAATATTTTTGTGAATCACAATATTGTAATGTCGATAGAAAAAATTTAATTTATTAGTGTGTGTTTCTATTGAAAAGTATAAGATAGTTTCTCGGTTGGTTAAGAGATTGCGTTCCATAATATACTTGGACATCAACTTGATTCTTATAACTTTATATTTTATGATTATTTGTATAACTCAATTTAATTTTAATGTATATAATTTGATGTGTTTAGTAATGTCAATTTGGTTGTATTTTTATAAGCCACAATAAGAGTGTTAAAATCAAAAAAAAGTAAATATATTTTCAATGTCTTGTTCGTGCATTTATGTATATTGAAGTGGATATGTTAATTTGATGAAAAATGTGTATCGACATTTAAACATGTTAAAGACTTAAATTTAATAAAAGAATCTTCATAAGTTATTTTTAAATTATTTTAAAAATATTGAAAATACATTGGCAACATTTTTTATGGATATTGAAGCCATATTATATAATTTTTTTAACGATAAATTACGATTTTTTAATTATTATGTTGTAATAAAAATAACATTTGTATTCAAAATTTATGATTATAATTCATAATATAATTACAATTTTCAATTGTTTTCCGTTTATACACAACCGAGTAACATAGTCTATGTTTTATAATATTATGTTATCCAATAATTTAAATACTTGATAGTAATAATAACAATTATCATTCCAATCTATTAAGGACGAAGAATGTTAAAGTAAACTTTAAATTTAATTTTGACACGAGAAAAACTTTTAAATGGACATTTATAAAAAAAATCTATAGTTAACACTAAAATCAAAAAATCAAAAAATCAAAAAATTATTTTCAAATATCTATAAATACCTCAAAAACAATCAACATATTTATAAAATTAAACTAAATATTTAAATAGGTAAAAATGTTGTGAACATTTAAAGAATTTCCTAGTATTTGTTTATCGATTACAAAATCACTTTTGTTAAAAATTGGTTTTACGTAAAAATGTTTATTTGAATGAACAATTTTTTATCAACAATAATTGTTAAAAAGTAGATAAGTGGATACCACATGAGATGTCCAGTGGCTCGCTGTTATGGATATTTAAATTTGAATTTAATAATATATTATTGTATACAAAAAAGTGGAGACAGTTGATCAGCCTGTATAGTGATACACTTATTTAGTTAAATATATTTCATGAAATGTTTTTTGATATAGCTATTTAAGTCATTTATTTTACTTTAAAAATTACGATAGGTTGATATAGTTTTCCCGAAAATATTGAATTTATTATACTATTAATATTTACCATAAAACAGTAAAAATAGATTCATAGTATAAATACATAATAATATCTTAAATATCATTGCGTATAATAAAATTTACATAAAAATTTAAGTCTCAATGAATAATGTCTTACATTACAACGAATGTGCATTTATTATAATCATCAGGTAATAATATAAATAATAGTCGACTGATATTAAAGAAAATATATAGTCTTTAATCGAATAATATAATTATGTTTTTCGTTGTGATATTGATTTAGTTTAAAAGTTAAGATGTGACTGTGTATATAATGTTTCTTAATAACGTTTACTAATCGCATTACCTACTCCTGTAATGAAGGGTGCTTATAATGTTATATATAAATTAATAAATAAGTAAATCTGATATACAATTATTTACTTATTACTTATTATTCACGAATATTTCAAAACGAATGCAGTGAGTGTGAATTAAGATTATTAAGTTTAATAATTAATACTTAGGAGAGAAATTTAAAATAATTGATGATATAAATATTTAATTTAAGTAACCCATACATTTTGTGTAATTGATAACGTGGCGAGTATACAGTTATCTAATTCACATATTTACACAAACAAAATAAGAGTAAAGGACCAGAACAATTAATTATTATACATCGGTTATTAAACATTTGACATTGTACCTTTCATTACTACTATAAATTTCAATATTTTATATAAGAAATATTTAGATTTTAGCCTCCATACATAGTACATAAAAACATATCGAATTACTATAGCTATAAATCAGTTAAATAAATTGATGATAGGTAATATAGATATTAAGTATATTTTTTTGTCTATTATTTTGCTACCGTCGTTTTTTTAGATTCTAAGTAGAGCCTCAGTATTTAAATAAATTGATTTTCTTTCTTTTTTTTTTATGTAATTAAAAAACAAATATCCATAGATATAGGTACTTAAAAATTTTCAGAAAGTATTTATGATACACATAGTATAATTTTCTAAATATATTAAATGTTTTTGAGCAATTTATAATCATTGAAATTTTTTAGATTTTTTTCTATGAATGTCCATAAAACAATTATCCCAAGGGAAAAAAGCTTCAAAATTTAATACCAGTTTTTTTATTGGTTTTTCATTTCAAAGGATATCAAAAATATATATTTAATATTTTATTATACGCGTATAAAGTTAGTAATATAGTATTGACTCAAAATATAATAAAAATAATACGAGCATAATGTATACATATAGCTGTAATATATACTGTTAGTATATATAGCTGTACATAATGTACCAATATAGTATAAATATTTATTATTATAATAGTTAAATATTAATAAATAATAAATAAAAAAATGTCTTGTAGCAATAATAAAAAACACATCATGTACTTATTGATATAGGATGACTGGCCGTTTCTGCTCAGGATTGTTTACCGTTTACAGTGATCGTTGAATTTAAATTAAATACATCCAGTTTCATTCAACAATTTAATTTTTATATCTACCATACAGCAGAGCGATACCCACTTGCCCATCTATTTTTTATCAATTGGTTTTTTTTAATCCGGGATTTTGTATCTAATAGATATTTTCTTTATTGATACTTTAACTTGGATATTTCGGTACAGGATATTTTTATCTCGATTCATTAAGTGTATTATATATATACGCAAAATATTATTTATTTTTTTAACTATTTAAAGCTATTTAAAAAAACTTGCAATAGTAAAAACATATATGTCCCTCTTTTTGTTGTACAAATGTTTGACTTTGTTTACCTGTATTTCTGGTGGTGTTAAATGTCTGTGTACCATATTTCATGTCAATCGGGCCCCTTGTGTAGTTCAGTTTATTTGTCTGCTGTATTTTTTTTTATCCGTTTTATGTATAGGATATGGTTATAATATTATATAATTGATATTCCTACAATATTTTGTTGTGTTTGTACTTTGCAGTCATTAATATTACAAACACATATAACTTAAACAAAACATACTTTTAAATTATACATCCTTCGTTTTATTTTAAAGCAAGTAAATGGACATATTATATTATAGAAATAAATCAACGCATATTAATTTACATTAATATTTTACCGATGAATTACAATATACAATATTAAATAATACTTTCGAATTAGGTTAAGACTACAATTAAAAATTAAAAATTTGTAAACTATTATTAAACATAAAATTAATGGTATACATTTTTTACTATATTAAAAATCACAAATATAATTAAGTATTTGTCGACTGAATCACAATTGCTAGCCTTTGATAAAGGCTCGAATAGTGCTGAAATTATAAAAACAAACACAGTCATAGTATCTTTTAACATTATGATTTTGTTTTTAATTACCTATGTCTTCATTTAATCTAGACCATCCTATTCGTTCCGCTTTATTTTCATTTATTAGCCAGTGTGTGAGTGGTTTAAAATATTCAATCAATGGCCGTGCATCAATTTCACTCGTTCTTCCTCCAGTAAGGATTTTAATAACTTGTGGCCATGGTTTTGAATAACCCATTGACATTATTTCACTAATAGAAAAGAAAACATGATAATATAATATTATATAGTAAAAGGTAAAGTTTTATTGACTTTTTTTATTTTAAATCAGTATTCGTACTGACATCGTGTATGAGAATGAAAAAAGTCGCATATACATAATGATTTTAATGAGTTGTTTCTGAGCTATAATAATTAATTTAACGGTCATTGGACTAATTGTATCTCTGTATATACTAGATATATACAGTAAAGATCGTTTAAAAAGATAAAACAGATGAGACTAGATTTTTTTTTTATATAATATATAATATATATTATACATGTGAATCATAATACTACTATATTAGTAAAAGCGTATATTTTACAATAATATATTCTGTTTGATTATATAGGTATTTGTTTTCTTATCGTCAGTCAGCATTAAAATATGCCGTGAAAACATAAATCCAAACGATTTATTTTTAAATTTAATGCAGTTTTGTAAGTTTTTAAGTCATTTTACATTTTTTCTGTGAATATTTTAATGTATTTAAATTGTTAAATTTTAGGTCGCATAGTTATGATATTTCTTTTCAGAAAATTAAGTTTATCTTTCGCCATTTTTAAAATAAATTTACCGAAAGACAAATTTCTGTTTTATATTGAACTACATTTAAAAGAATGACGCTTGTTCCCTGTACTAGTAATAATTAAATTTATTTCACGTATCATGAGCTAGATTATACCTACGCCATGAGTATGAAACATTTTGGTTCCTACCTTAATATTCGACCAGCTTCTCTTGAGCGGTATATGTCACAAGTATGTAATGGACCAATATGTCCTGCTGCTGTACACAAGGCTTCGTGTATTTGAAACTGAAGAATTATACTAATAAAGAATCTGAAATATTTGAATATTAAAATAAAAATATTCAATCTATATTATTACTAAAGATTATAGAAGTATAAATTACATTAACTTATGTTGTTGTATAAATATTATGCAATAACAGCTGCTTTAATAGACTATGCATGAAAATTCTTAATAATATTTTATCGAGAAAAAATTATATAGATACCTTAATCATAAGTGCACTTAACCATTTCAATAATTCTTTTTAATAGTCGATAAACTAATACATTTTATAATCGCTAACTTATTTTAAATAAATATATATATATTATTTTCAGTATCTTTAATTAGGTATAATATTTTAAAAGAAATATTTTACATTCTAGGCGAAGTGATGATGATATATTTAACTTCATTGATGAATTATGTGGTTCTTATATATTTGTTATCGAGTTTTAGAGCTGTACAATGCATGATTTTTTAACTTTGTATGTGATTGCTGGTAGAAGATAGAATCTAGTTGATACTTAAAGAGTTCAAAAGTAAAAAATCACTTTTTTAAATAATTTGAATAAATAAATAAAAAATGAACGGAAAAGTAGTAATATTTTGTTGTATTTCGAAATTGAATAAATACTAATAGGATAATATAATTTTTTAAATATATTGGTTTTTTAATCTATTTATAGAAACTTGAAACTTTAAATTTTCTTTTTATGTAATATATTAAACTATATATTATTTTTATAGTTTAAAAAATTTGATAAAAATACAAATATAAAGTTTTTCATAGTATTTTATTATAGCGCATAAAAAATATTTAAAATACATAGTTTCGTCGTTTTTAATAATTTTAGTATTTGAACTTATTTAATATTTTAACTTACGAAATTAGATATATATATATATTTAAATAAAAAATAATTATTTTAGTTATTTTATTGTAATAATTAAAAAATATGATGTGATTTGACACTTAATTATATTTTTCTTTATACCTACCTGAAATTACATTTTCAAAAATTATTAATAGCATTTTATTAATAAACACACGTAGATCAAACACGCAGTTTTCTTTTTTTATTTTTACTTTAACGTTCAAAGAAGTTATGAAGTCATGTCAATCTTAAAAATTCAATTTAAATGAATACAAAATTTAAATAATTCATTAAATACTTTTAACAATTTGACAGCCCTTACACACTTTATAATAATTCATTATTATTAATAAGTAATAATAAATATATTTTATAAATCAAATAATAACAATATTTTTGTGTCAAGATATAGAAGTTTATATTTTGATTTATATAAGAAAATTGCAACGCGCAGTCCAATAAGTATTATATCTGTGCTTGATAATTGCAAATTGACTTTTGTATTATTTCCTTTAAATTAAGGTTAAAACTTAGGATATCTACACAATAGTACACAAATACATTATGCTAACATAATCTAGAGTATCCAGACTTAGAGGTAGCTCGAAATGAGAAAACTACCAGAATTATAATAAAACTATTTTTGATATTTGTATAGCTTTGTACAGTTAGGTGTTATACTTACTTTATATAAGGAGTATCAGCAATCACATGATACTTAGAACTTGGATCGAAATCGTTTTCATCCCTGGCTATCGGTGGAATGATTCCTTGATACAATAATTTTAAATCCCACCAACGAGCATTTAAATTGTGTATGCCTTTTGAAAAAACACTCCATCGCCACTATAATTTTACATATATATGTCAAGAACGAATACAAATAAAAATGAGTATCGCGATACCAGATATAGGTTGTTACTTTCTGTCTTATAAGAGTATTCACATTATTTTTAAATACTTTAATACAAATTTATTTTACATACTTTTGAAAAAAGTGCGATTGTGGACAAAGTATTTTAAAGAAAAAAGATTTATTTTTGTTTATAAAATTAATGTAATGGCATAAAAAACAGTTTCGGTGATTTATAACTTTTAAGATACCAAAAATATTATTGAAAATTTTTAAATATATTTATGTATATTAGGGAACGTATATTTAAGAAAGCAACTTAATAATAAAAATAATATACCTAATTAGTAACTATTTCAAACAGTAAATTTAAAACTTTTTTAAGTATCTACAAGAAAATAAACAAAAATAAATTTTATTGGTGGTTTATTGTAAATTACACCGTTTTTTTCTTAAGGTAGAGTTTTTAAAAAGTGTATGCTAATAAATTATACGATATTTATGGTCGTGTCATTCTACACTCCTACAATGTTATTACAACTATAGCAATTTTCAAGACTATTATAGACAGTTATATTATGCTATACGCCTATACCTAATATCAAAAACTAGACTACGTGTATCTGAGTATGTATAAATGTTTTGAATGCAAAAATATTATTTTATGTGCGTATTTATGCACCCGCCAACGTTCATTTACTTACCTTATAAACATCTTATGATGAAAATTTAATGATTATATATCTATTAGAACCATAATGAGTTATACCTAGACAACACTCCTTAGAAATGACCAGCTACAGAATCATATAGCTTAATAACTATTTTTTGTTTTGATAAACATTATTTTTTATGTTACCCACAATTTTCTAGCATTATTATGTATTATTATTCAGAGCTACTTACCAAATCAACTGAATAGGCAAAAGGTAGATAAGCAATTTTGTCTAAAGCCATTTCCATTAAGAAGTCTATTTGATCTTCTGCAAAAATAATAATAACAATTTAATGCATATAATATTTTGTTTTAAGTTTTAAATTGCAATCGCACCATAATCGTCAGTTATGTTATTTAATAGTCCAATCCTGTGTAAATGCCGTGGTGTGGAGGCAGAAAGAATAATTGCATCACTCAAAGCTTCATGAAAACCTAAATATATTGATTTGTTTGTAATCGATCTAATTTTAAATAAATAAAATAATAAAATATTTGTAGTTGATATCTACCGGGATTTGCTCCTTCTTTAAACAGCAGTGGCTGATCAGAATAATGGAGATAATATTGAATATGAGCCATTTCATGATGTGTTGAAAATAGATCATCCATTGAAACTTCAGTACATTGTTTTATTCTAAATTATAAACAATTTTTGAATCATTATTTAAAATATTTTTAAATTATGTTCAGGTAATCGTTTATATAATTTATATATTTTTATGTAATTACTGTATAATAATTTTATTAGGTGTCAGGTGGTATTATTTCCATAATTCAATATATATTATATGAATAACTGTATAGAAAATAAGATAATACACTTTTAGTTAGATATTTCAGTACACATAGTAAACTTTAACTATATTTGAAAAGTACCAGTTTAATTGTTTATCTTGAGTTATTGACTATTTTTTTTTTCAATTAAAGGATATTTAACTTTAATAACTAATAAGTAATCAAAATCGACTTTTATTCAAATAGATAACCAATTTTCATTAATTACTCATACTTTTCCAATTTCAACCTATTGAATATATTTTAAATACCAAAAATAAATAAATAATAATAATAATTCAAATAGCAAATGTCCACGTATTTTTATAAATTTATAATAACTTATGTTTTTTAAAATGATTACTTTTACCTTTATAATATTATGCAACAATTTTAAGATATTTTAATTTAAACACCAAATAAATACAAGTAGATTCTTCTCTAAATAATAAATACACAAAATTAACTAGCTGATTACTGGTGATTTGTAATATATACGATAATATTTACCTGTAATCATATTTATTACAAAAATCCCAAGCAGATGCTTTGCACGACACTGGCCTATTTGTTGGCTTTTCAAAAATTGAATTATGCCAAAACTCCACTGGCATCGCTTTCAATCCAAGTGATGTAAAAAATTCTTCAGAAATTTGAAACATCCTAATATTATACAGGATATTATTAGTATCTATTATTTTTATTTTACAGCAGTGGTCGGTAACCTTTTTAAACTCTCGGGGCACATTCACAAATTAAAAAGAGTTCGCGGGATAGACATAAATAAAAATTTTATATTCTTAAATTATTTATTATGAAAAAAATATTGTCTAGAACTTAAAATAATAAAATATTAAAAAAAAAAAATCAACGTTCTAGAATTGAAAGTGAACCGTTTACAATAGTCGCACGGACTACCGGTTGCCGACCACTGTTCTACAAAGAATAGACCCACCAAGTATAATAATTAGTGTAATAAATAGTGCTTTACAAGACTCGTCCATTACTTATACTAACCATATTAATTAAAAAATAAATATTTATAGTAACATATTTAACGGATAGAAAATCGGAATATAATTTCTATAGTTATTTCTAAAAAATTATAAAAAAACCATACATCGTTATAAAAACAATAAATTCATCAGCTCCTTCAGAATCTAAATTTCAGGTATATAGATAGAGATTTGATAACATCTGTGTTGGGTGCTGAATATGATAACCAATAGTCACATAGAATACTGGCAGTTAAGATTTTAGAATTTTTTACCGTAATGATCTTCTTCTCCTAACAAAAACGTTTTTCGAAATTTGCCTCGTTTAAATATAATTTAGTAGGTAGGTACCCATGTAACAAATTCACTATACTTATAACTTTAAACGTAGTTACAGCTAAAATGAAGTGTTTTTTTTTCAAATTAAATAAATCCTTTGATATACCAATAAATAAAAATGCTGAATTCTACATGATTTACACTATTACGTATTAACGTACTCATTTTTAAATTTAATTTTTTTAGAATTGTAAGTGGATGTTAAGGGTTTAAGTGTATTCAGACCAAAACCATTTCAAATAGTTAGTTTTAGGTACCAACAGAACTATAAGGAAAATGCTTACATAATTTATATTAAATACACCTAATAAAAAATACGTCAATTTTACAAAATGCAGTAGTGCTTAATTAGGTTTGATGAACACGTCATTTTATTATTATTAATCATTTCATTTGATGCATAATAAGTATTTTTGTCTCTAATTGGAAGAAATTTATTATGGTTGAAAGATCATTTTTAGTTCATATTATACAATATACAGTGTAATATACGTCTTATATCTAGCATTAAACAATATTAAAAATATAATCAAACCACATATTTTATTTTATTTTTTATCTTTAAATAATTAATGAGTATCTACGTTTTGCTTAAATCATTATAATCTAATTTTCTTTAACACGTCGATGTATGTATCTACATAATTAAATGGCCAAAAGAACAGTAGGTACTATTGATTTATACACGTTAAAACTTTATGTACATAGGATTTACATTTATTGCGTTTTAGAGGGTTTACTTTGACTTTGATTAGAGCCAAATGTTAAATGGATTTTTCAAATAGGCATCTACTCCGATTTTATTGAAAAGACGAACAAAATCGTAATACCAAAATACGTTAAGTACTAAAAAGCTAAAATGTAACGTAATTATTCACTTATTAATTTAAGTTAGACTAATCGATAGTAACAAAAATAAGTTGCTTATTTGTGGCAAGTGTCTTAGCTCATAGCTGTATAATATAATCAATCAATAATTAGTATGTATTTATTATTTCACATATTTAGTTACCTATCCTATATTGATAAGCCTAGCCTAAATTATATTTGGTTTGATACAAATTTATTCTCGAGCTTATTGACTAGGTCCCAGAATTCAAAAATTTAATACACAATTTAATAAATATAACCATATTGACTATAAAAATAGGCGTTTCTGTACGTTTATTTAATGTAAATTTGCTTTAACTAAAAATGTAATGATATTATGTACATTTTTTAGAAAAGTTTGAAATTAAAAAAAAAAAATACATGTACCTATATTTTTCCGTAAGAATTATGATATTTGGTGAATTTATATATTTTTGTTAACCTATCGTTTTCGAAATAATTTATTAAATTTGTATATTATTATTGTTTTATTATGGGAGAGGCCAGGGTAATGTAAATTTAACATCTAAAGTACAACTGAAAATGTTTAGTATAATTCCACAGTCAAAAATTAAATGAACCTATTCATAATTTAATACGTATGTTCAAAACATACAAAATGTATTTGGGTCATTCCGCTATTGTTATTTGTTTAAATGTATTAATTCTAATAGACATATTACTTTAAAGGCGTGTATCCTTGACGTAACATTTCACCGGAAACATCAATACGTCTTTTCCTCGGAAATGGAATTACCAAGTCTATTATATTTTTCCAGTTCTGTGCCCACATGTTACCTTATCAAAAACATAGAACTACATAAGATAAATTGTAAATTATAATATTATAAAAAGAGGTTGGAGTAGATTAATTAAAAATAGGAAAAATAGATTTTTCAAAACTGTTTAACTTAAAATACACCTATTGACTATTGTGTACAGTAAAACCTTCTTATTACGAAATAGCTTGGTACCAAACAACTTTTCCGTTACAAAGAAGTTTTCGTTATAGGTAGACTAAAATACCAGCACGGGATACAGGCTATACGGAACTGCTGTAATTTTCCGTTTTAAGGAGATTTCTCCTTTGTAGAGGGTCCTTTATAAGGAGGTTTTACTATATTTAAATTTGAATATAATTATATAGTTTATATTTGTAAATCATTTTTCAGAATAATTTATTATAATATTAAAATAATTATATTTTATATATTATATTATTCACTTTGTATTTATGATACCTACCCAGTAAATGTGCTGGAATTGGTCCATCGACTCGAACCCTACGTGTACCATAATGAGAAACTAATTTTCGCCGAACGTAAGAGTGAAGATGTTTATAAATCGGCTCTATGGCTGTCCACAAATTGTCAAGTTTTGCTTTAAAATTTGCATCTTCATACATTGCAATTTGTTGCTGACCCGCGTCTTCAAACCCTACAGTTATAAATAAAAAAGAGTGATCTTTCATCGCACTTGCAGGTAAGCCAATGTTTTAGTTGTATATTTGCATGTATATCAAAGACAAAATATATTATGTTAATACTGCAGAATTATAAATAATAAGATTTAAGATTATTCCGGTTATTTTATTTTCGTTCACTTTTAAACACAATATGTTATTTAATATATACATTATTAAATATAGCGTAACTAATTATTCTTTATTGTTTTCAATAAATAAAAATAGCACAATACCTATTGATATTGCAGCTTCGTTAACCAATTCCATGTATTTTATGTATTTAGGTCGAATTTCATGTCCAATATTATCTCTCCATGAACGCCAGGTATACAATAGTTCTTCAAAATCTCTTGAGTTAGCCATTACTCTTACTAAATCTTTTTCCATTTTTTTTTCAAAATTATCATATTACTACGCACACGACTGCTTATTATAATATATAAATAATGAATTATTGATACCTGGTTCAAGACTTAGTTCACAATACGATGTCAATCTGTAATTGAATGGACATATTTTCGCTTTAGCATAAATATCTTTCATTTCATTTAAAATTGAATGCATCTATAAAATGAGAAAAGAAGTTATAATTGATGACAAAATATTTTATATTTTGTATTAATACCTACTTCAAAAATATTTATAATAAAACAATATAGCTCACGCCCGTCTAGGTATAAATATTTTTTTATAAAAGCTTATGCAGCTTGGTATTTAATTGTTAAGTGTTTGATTAGTGGACGAAACATTCAAACATTGATCTAAATCGTATAATAAAAAAGATTCTTCGAAATCAAAATGTCATGTCTATAAAAGATACTGTTACTCAAAATTCTTGATTTATATTAGAAATAAAAAAAAAAATGATAATATAATCTTAATTCAAAATGTGAACACACATATTTTATTGGATAGCTATTAAAAATTTTATAAACCATCTACTTAGTACCTACCCGATACGTTAATGAGGAAATCTAAATTTTAAAAGACATCTTCTTTTTAAATGGTATTGACAATCTTAATGACATTTTATAAAGAATTAAAATTTTAAATCTTAATAATTTGTTTAAATACGTACTAATTCAAAGTATCTTATAATACTAGTTCAATACATTTCCAAGTCATTAAAATGATTGGTTACAATAACAAGATTAAAATGAAAAACGATTTTGTTCGAAAATTAATTACTTAAATTATAGCTATAGTTAAGAAACCAAGTGTACCTATATATTTTAATTAAGAATTTATACTTGCCATACTGTAGCATTTCTATTATTTTGTTTACATCAATAATACAAAAAATAAATATTAGTTTTTCGTAATCCGTTAAAAACTATTGGTATGGCTCAGAAAATTTTATCTTTTATAGGTATTCTGTGTAAATTTGATTTCTCAATTATAACTGTAGCATGAGTGGTTCTTTTTCGCAAAAAATTATTTTCACAACTTATTTGTCTTACTAATAAATGACAAATATTTGGTTCCTTTAATTTTACTTTTTAAAACTTATTTTAAGTTAATCAATGTACAACTTAGTATATAGTATTATATTTAGAATTCAATTTTTATTTTTAATGAATATTAATGTAGGTATATATATATTAAGAGTATATAGTAGATATAAATGTATATACCTACCTGATTTAGTTTTGAATCTGGTATATTTGATTGGCCTTTCAATGTCAAAATTTTGAGTTGTCTTTGTATAACAGGATCAGATATACGAGTCCACATGAAATCAGAAGCTTTTCTCCAAGAAACTCTATTGAACTTTGAGTTCAATTTTTGTTCATCTATCTTTATAGTAATAAAGTTTGAAAGCAATAAATATAAAAGTTATTATTATTACAATATGGTAATAACTATAAGTACTTAATGATTATTACTCATTATTTACTAAATAAAAAAAAAAAACAATTGTTGCGTAGTTATTAATTGATAATTTAGTTAAATCTAAACTTATAATTTATATTAGGTTCTTGAATATTTACATTATACTAAACACATAATATATATAATAATTTAATGTTAATATATAAATATCTAATACAATACATTTTTCTTACACTAGGTTTGTGTAAATCATAGTTTTACTACACATCAGTAGGGTAAGTTCTGATTTCATTCAATATGCCTGAATATATTATGTATATCACTTAATATATAAGTTATTTATAAGTCAATACTGACGCATAGTACCTATAGTAGTATGATTGTTCATAATATATCACGTATTTGTATAAAAAGTTAAATTTGTTTGAAAATAAATATTATCATTATATTATAAAACAAACGATTATAATGGTTAATTAGTGAATAGTTTCAAGTTTATAAATTAAAATTTTTTAATTAAAATTGTTAAAGGAAAAATCGATATATTTTGTTTAAATATTGTGGTTTTGATGGTTTATATAAAAATTTAAACATCAAACAACTAAAAAAAAAAAAAACTTATTGATTTATATTTTCTATATATTTAAATTACCATAAGTACATCTTATGAGGGGCCTTATATTATATTTTTTAAATTGTTAATCAAGTAAAAATAAATGTTATTAACATTTAAACAATTAAGAAATTATTTAAAGTATTAAATATTATATGTTTATAAATTGTTGAAACAGAGCCAAACTATTTTTAAAATTATATTATACCTAGTCACATAGATAGGCTAATATATAAATTTGATGATATTCATAAGATCTATGGTTGTATTCAAATATTTCAGTTTTTTCGTTTGTTTTGAAAAATAATTTTTAAATGTTAACTAAAATAATCAACAATATTTTATTTGTTCCCGAAACTACATTCAAAATCGAAGATAGAAGCATGTTCTTTGCTTCAAAACGTAATGATTGACTAATAGAAAAAAAACATCGTTGTAAAAGTTAAGACTATTAGGCTGTGGGTGAGTTGTGGTCCGAGTTTTTATCATGTTACTTATGTACCTGTATATATTATATTATATTATATACCTAATGTATCTGACAGAAGCGATGGTGTCATAATGGCTATATAGTGATAAACGGTAAACGAAATGCTCGACATGCGTGGGCAGCTATATATGATTATTATTATTATTATTATATTATATTTTACAATAAAAACCAACAAAATAATATTATTAATACACAAATTGAAAATTAAAATGTGAAATTATTGATTTTTTTTTAATTATTATTATTTAATATTTGAATATTTGGAAAATACGTAATACTAATAGTGTATTTAGTAAATTATTTTTTTTTTATGTATTTATTGTGATGTGTATATGCTATATACTATATATTATATATAATAATACATTATTGTGCGGCCACAACTCGTAATTTATTTAGGAATTGGACAACATCAGACTATTTTATTAATCACAGGTAATATATATACCTTCTACTGTTATTCTAAATTGTTAATAGACAACCGCTATTTAACAAAATATTTGATATCGTTGTTTCAAAACTAAAATTTAAAAATATTTCAATTTTTATAGATTCACCATTTGCTTTTTATTGTATTCCGTTATATTTGTTGCGTATGTCCACTGTGCCATTGCCACTCTATTGCACGAGGCTACTGCTTCATTTTCCCATTCACGAAGAAATTGTGTAGCTTCTTCCATATTAGTATTAAACCCCTAAATATTGATAAATGGCTTACTATTAATAGTAGGTATTATGTTAATAACACTATGGTTTACTATTATTATTTTATAAAAATAATAATTTCATATTTAAAATTGAATTCGATTTAAATATATATAACAAATATACAATGTTGATATTTTATCACAAAAAATATTTAGTTTCACATCACGTTTAAAAAAAATAAGATAATAATAGATTTTTAATTTTTAATTTATTAATAATTAAAAATACCTCTTATATTATAAATTATTATAGATAAATAATTATATTTGTCTATAATTAAAATATTTTAGTCAGCTTCCAAATTGCATTGAATTAAATTCATATTATCCTACTTTTTAAATTTATGATCTATTTATTTATATTACTGCTTAATTAAATTAATACATATTGAATTAAAACTATTTAAAACTTTTAATTGTTTAAAGAAAATTCAAAATTGTTCATGAATATTATTTTACGTTTTATGTTTTGGATTAAATTTATCTAAATAAATTTATCTGGGTCTTGGATAAAATATATGATAAAATAAAAATTTATCTTGTTGTATTATATATCAATCATAAATAAAACAATGTGCATCAAATTTGCTTTGCATATTAAGTAAAAACAAATTAACTATAAAAAATAAGTACCTGTATTTTCGAATAATCTAATTCCAGTGAATATTTGATTAAGTATACTGCAAAAACTAGAATAATCTTCATTGGGAAATTAGAGGTTTTCATTTTATCCTAAAAATGTTTTAGATAATTTTATTTTTAAATCAATAAATGTATGATAAATATGTTGTGTACTTGGCTATATTTTTTTAAAACTTATGTTTACATAATTTTCAATTTTTTTTTTTTTTTATAGTTAGGTATTTGTATTGTACAACTTTTTCATAAAAATAAATCACACTTATAGAAAGTTTACAAAATAGTAATTTTATTATGTTCACTAAAATTAAATAAATTACACAGAACAACGTATGTATGTCTTATTTGGATCACAAATGGCAACTGTCAAAGAAGAATTATTTGAACGTACTTCTTTAGGTTTATATTGTAATAACTTGTATTGTGATCACTATCTGTAACGGGCAACAATTACATTATATACCTTCACCATTTTCGCCGTTGTTTAATTTGTGATTATATAGTTTCAAACACTTAAAAAACCAATTTCATTTTGTTAAGAAACTTGAATAATTTATTTTTAATAAATATTTGTTCAATTACACAGTTGATTTTCAAAAAATAAATATTAATAAAATGTCGAATATATATGTTATTATTTAAATATATGTTAGACTGTAACAATAAGATATTAATTTACAAATTAAATTTAATCAAGTTACGTAAATAAATATCTCTATAATATATAGTCTCATAAGTGTTAAAAGAACACTAATGTTTAGAACCTAAAATAATACTGGTTAAATTCTTGTACTTCCAAAACATTAACGTTTTATGAAACGTATTTAAAAGCTCGAACAAACGTGCAGTTAGCCCGCACACCTTTCACTATCATTATACAGTAATTATAAACAATTGGGTTATCACTTGTGGTATAACAATAGTTAATAATAATCTCGGCACTTATTATATTATGTGTTTAATAAATAATGATTGTAATAATTATTTTTATTTGATAAAGTATACATTATAAATCATAATATATACAACCAAATTAAATTAAATAGTTGTTCTGTATGGGACGTGCATTAAAATAATTATCAAAGCAAATCTATTAATTTGATAGTTATTTGCAATGATAGTTTCTCATTTTTTGTTCACAAATAAAAGAAAAGTCCTGATGATCAAATAATAGAAAAAAAATCCGTATATATCATATAGTAAGAGTAAGTTTTTAAATATATTTTATAAACTTGAGACAGTAATAACATTTCCTATTTTCTTATTTTTACCTAGGTACTTTAGCAAAAATAGATTTTGTAAAAAACGTACATTTTAATTTAATAAGAATTTTTGCTACCTCAAAAGACAAAAGGTCATGTGATAGATAAAAAAAAATACACGTCATTTTTACAATGATTTTACATCAATCCTTATGTTCTGTTAAAAATCTAAAATAAAGGTAAACGAGAATTTTTATGCTTAACAAATTTTCCACAAAATTAATTTTATTTATTTTGTTATAAATCAAAAACAAATAACCCAAGTAACTTGAAATTTTCACCAAATGGTTATAATCTTATGATTCTCTATACATAGAATGATTTTTAAAATATTTTAAATTATTTTGTGCTGTGTACAGAAAAACATTTTAATATTTTTATTTCTTAATTGTCAATAATACATTTTTTCTCTGTTCAAAACTATAAAAATATAGTATAAAATTCATCAAAAATAATTGTTTGTTCATAAACTAATCGAAAAAAAATTAAATATATATAAGCACTATTTTTTTTACAAGCATTTGAAGTTCAAAATTTGGTAAAATATATAAAAATTAAGAATATTTATAAATTATTTTGTAGTTAAAAATGTTCAATTTTTATAGGATAGACTTGACAATTTAATAGGTAGAAGGTTGTTCATAAATGTTCATATTGAAATTACAAAAAAAATCTAAGAAATATATAATCATGCTTATTTTTATATACATTTAAAGTTTGAATTTGTCGCTAAATGGCCTTTTTAATTCAATCATTTCTTGTGTAAAATAATATAATTGTATGTACAATTGTTATTTCTTTCTTTCTTACTTACGCCTATTGTACCATACACGTACATATCGTATAGTTTTCTATATCAAAAATCTTTATTAAGAATATTATATAGATTAATTCTAAACTATTATGATGAACTTATTCACACTTTTTTGAGGTAAGGAGGTATTGACTTAAAATTTAATAGCAATATATATATATATATATATTATACTATTAAAATAATTAAAAATTATTGGCAATCTTTTTTTAATAATGTATTTAAAAATATGTATACCAATATGAACAATCCATTATTATCAATGTAAGTATTACTCTTTTTTCTGGTTTTATCTTTTCAAACACACATGCAGCATGCTGTGTTCTATTTTTTTTTATGTTTTTAAAATACCTTTGGATTCAAAAAGAATTTTTGTACATTTATAAATTTAAATATACGATTTTAACTATAAGTACATAAAATATTTTATGTACATAGAGGATTTTCAAATAGTTGTTTAAAGTTTAACGACTGTGTTCTATTATGTTAATTAAAAATGTGTATTAATACCATAGAATACTGATACTTTTTATTTTTTAAAATAAAAAAAAACCAATGCAGCCAAAAAAATCATTAATGTCTATTTAATGTATAATAGGTCTAATAATCTCTAGGCCTTACACAAATCCATAAATAGTACAAATATTATATACCTAGGTATTTTTGTAGTGAAAATTATAAATTATAATTCATACTATTATTATTATTTTTATTTTTTTTTTTGTTAGATTTGTGTTGCATACACTATCTGGTAGGCGACAAAGAACATACAGTACCACCAATTTCTGATTTTGACGAGGGCACGGAAACGGATACATTTATATTTTATGTGACATTGGATAAATGTAGGTGGCTCTAACATTTATTTATTTTTATTAATTATTTGATTACATTTCAATATAGATGAGCAAACATCGAACGGCATAGGTAGTTTACCTACTCTTCCCTGTTTATAACAATTAAGTAGTACAGTGTACGTATATGTGCGACTATACAGGACACGAGCCGTCTCGCTATTCGCTCACACCGGTGAAATATATATGTAGTTAATGCGTCGCGTACTTGTATTATTATAATATACATTTGAAATCAACGGAACGATAATATTTTGTACATTAATAATTACCTTTGTGACAGCAAGTACGAGTTGACAGTTTGTAATTTTATTTATTTTATTTTTTTTTTAAGATAATTTATGTATAGAAGAACTGTGCCTTCAATATTTTAATAACAGGAAGTGTAATTTCCTGCAAATGTTTATCGGCCTGAAACGCAGAGATTATAAGATGGTTCTACTTTTTATGTTATGGTTCTTTGGCACAATGCAATACCGTTACAATTTTTTTAAAACAATTACCTAGTCTACGACGGTTTATTTTTAAAGAAGATCTTTACTAATAATATTATGTACGATGTACGTAGAATGTATATACTATACCTCCTTGTGTTTTCATATTTAATTTATTTATTATTGCCAAAATATATTTTTTAAATATTTTATTTAGAGTCTTATAGAACAAAATACGATTAGTTCATATAGACTTAGATGTATTTTGGAAAAATAAATAAGACTACTGTCTAACTCAAGTAATTTCAGTACATAATTAATTTTCAAATAATGTAATAAATTAAACTGTAATTGGACAACTGTTAAATGCACATATAATTCCCTAAATTGTTTAGGTTATTTACGGACAGCTGAACTCCTTTGCACAATTTACTCGTGTGTTGTCAAATAATTTTTCAGTTATTTTATATTTTTATTTTTATTTTTTTATTTTTTTTTTCTACTCAAGGAAAAGTGTACCCACACAAGTGGGTGCCTGGATGTGAATAACTACTATGCTGGTCAGTGATAAATTGATAACTTTAGAATAAATTACATTTACAGGAAATGAAGATGTTCTTTTTCTTAGTTTTTAAGTGTAATAATATTATGTAATATTGATTTTAAAATTTTAAATGAATCTAAAACCAGAAATCGGTATCGATTATTTAGTTTATTAAACTTATGTATATATGATCATATTTTTCAACAATACTTCAATTTTATCGAGCAAGATTTTATTAAATGATAAAGAATGTGGTTTTACATGGATTTTTGCTTTACATGATTAATTCGAAATTTATCATTGTTTTAAAATTTAATATAACAAAACTACAGCACTATATTGTACCAATATGATTGAGGCGATACAAATCCCGACCACTTAGCATTTTAAATTTAAGTATATACTATTCTTAAATCCCTTCTGCAGTTCAATTATGTAGGTTTATCATCATATGAAAATAATTTATATCATACTTAATGGTTATTATACACCTAGGAGTAATTTTGTTAGACATTTTAGTTGCAAGAAAACTAAAAAAAACTTTGGTTGCAAGCTTTAAAATTACACGGAAAGTATTAATCTAATCTACAATAATATAATGCAAATATAGTAAAAAAAATATACGTTATAGGGACAAATATACTGAAATTATAATCTATATATACGAGTTTAAATATTATAATGATGTTAACTATATTTTTCTTTTCATTGAAATTTAATCTAATAAATTAAAACTGTATAAACTTTTGATTAAATATTTGCTTTGCATTTCAAACGATAACTATACACATAGCTATAAAAATTAAACATTTAAAAAAATTTAACTACAAAGAATTTGCAAATTTTCGTGATTTTGACGAATTTTGTCAAAATGTTAACACAAACACTTACAAAATAAAAACATTTAAGCACAATTCTTATATTTTAATTTCAGTAATTAAAACTTATGAGAAAGCTTAAATTAAATTTCCAAGCTTTTTGATTTAGCAAATAATTTTTTATTGATATTTTTAAAAATATCTAAAAAATTCGAAAGGTTAGTCGATTTGTCAAAACTGGTTTTGTTTAGAAATAGGTACCCATTTTTCCTAAATTTATTTTTTTTTGTTTTTTCTGATTACTTCAAAAAATACTGAGAATTATTAATTTTTACCTTCTTAAAGTACTTACTAGTTTCGATTTTTATCAGAAACCACCAACAAAGTTGAAGATGAAGTATTTTTCTGCTATAAATCGTATACATAAAGAATGTATTACACCCAAGTTGGTACTATATTTATTATGTCTAATTGTTATGGCACTTAAAGATATTTTTCTAGAACATTTATTGAGATTATTAATTACAATATTTACTGTTTGCGGATCCTAAAAATAAATAATAATAGTTTTCTATCATATTGTTTCTTTGTATTTTAAAATTAAATAATTTTATGTAATTGACTATTTCGGTTTAATCATTAACACTCGTTATAGTTTATATGAGTGTTTATTACAATTAATAGTATAAATATGGCCATTTGTGGTGTAACAGTTGATTTTCTCACAAAATACGTATAGAATTGATGATTAATTATTAAAAATTATTTTTTATTAGTTATTAAGGATTATAAAAATTATAAAAAGAATAGATAAAAATAAAAATGTATTAAAAAATACACTATTTTTTTTTCATTATTGAATAGTCTTTCTATTTCTATATCATAAACTTATATTTTTGAGTGTTTTCTACAGTATTACTAGAATGAATTTCATTTTTGCCATTTCTTGCATATTTTCAGTAAACAATAAATATATCGGTATTTGATGTAAATTTTGTACATAATATAATAGAATAACTAATAACTGGATAAGTAATTAAAAGTTTAAAAGTAAAAGTACACTTAACGATTTTACCATTGTTAGAAAAGAAATACATTATATATATATATTTTTTGCTAGGTATTTAAAATAATGATAAATCACAAATTATAATTAAAATTTAAGGTAGATCACCTGTTACACAAATACATAAATATGTAATATATATTATATTTCTACTTTATACTTAGAATCTTATGAACATCAAAATCCAATTTGCACGATTAAGAACTAGATATTCAAGCTATATAGACAATCTATAGTCCTAGTCAAACATTCAAGTAATCCCACCATAAAAATAGAAAAACTTTTATTGTGTATATTACATTTTATTTTCTCAATATTACTATAAAACGAAAAAAGTTATTATTGTTTTAGAATCTATTATTTTTACATTTTTAAACTGGAATAACTTTTTTATAAACGTGATATTGAAAAAATAAATACAATACTGCACAGTAAAAGTTGTTTTCATTTTATAGTGAACATTTAGATTTTATCTAGGGCTTAACACTGTCTAAAAATCGGGAGGTAACCTTTTTGATTCTTTCCTTCGCGAAACATATTTATTAAAAATTAAAAACATTTAAAATGTTGATATTCATTTAATAGTTGTATTAATATTAATTTCTTTAAGTGAATTTGTGATGCCATCTTATTATACTCAGTATTGATGATTTTGTAAATAACATCGATACTTATTATGTATATATCGAATTAGTTATAATTAAAATGATGTATAGGTTACAACGACAATTAAACAATAATTTTTTTCTATTTAGGTCTTATCATTAATCCACTATGGCAGTATTTGTAATCTCAAATACATTTATTAAAATGAAAATAATAATTTCTTACATAAAATCAATTTGTTATTAGCAACGTAAAAAACACGTGTCTGTAAAATTAGTATAGGTACATACCTATCTAGGGGAAACAATCGAATTTGAATAATATACATTTTGGGTTTTTTTTCAATTAGGGTAGTGTATGTAAACTATACGAGGGTGAAAATGAAGAAGAAGAGCGATACCATAGTCGTTTTCATCAAATGGCCAGCCAGTAGAATATAGTTTTATTCCTCTCTCGTTGATCATTAATCACAAGTTTTTACGAGCGTTTTCCCCTGTGTCTACCACGTTTGCCCGCAGTTGGACCGGCTGGAAAACAGTTTTAATTAACAGCTAAATGTCTCTAATAGCTCCCTCGACATTACTTTAATCTGGAGCTAATTAGAGCTGCGGCGAAAACTCTCCTCCTCCCTAAACGCCGCCTGTTCACATTGGCACGTTGGTGGACCGCTGCTTGCTTGCTCCGCCTAACATAAAACCACTTTTTAATCTCTGAAGGAAATTGTAAACTCGCCCTAGCTCATTTGTTTTCTTTAACGGGGCCATCGTTCGTATGTATTTAGGATCAACGTCACACATTTAACCTATTGAATTAATGCATTTATACTGTAGTTAACGAGAACAAATTTTAATCTTGTAAAATATGTTATTAATAACACAATACATTTGAGTAATTGAATTCATCAGCATCGCAAAAATTATAACTTTTACATTGTTGATATTCCGCAAGTCCGTTTAATATAATATCATTGACTTATCAATATAGTATAATTCGTATACCGAAAATTTGATTTTTGATTATTAAAATATACGAGGTAAATAACTACGAAATAATTCAATATTCATATTAATAACATTAATATTATTATTAATATTGTTACGTATAGATATTTGCTTACGTCTATATTATATAACATACAATCTATTCAAATTAAGCTCTGAATTACTAGACTAATAGTGTACTTAATTTAATTAATTAAACAAGGATTTCTCAATATTTGTACCATTTTAGCTATAGATGTTTTATTGCGTTATGGTATAGTAATATTAGGTAGGTTCCTACGTAATTACTGTATAGTGTTGGTGTATTGCCATATTATTATAATGTAACTATAATAAATTCAGTGTAAAATTTTAAAATTCTTTTGATATATTTAATATATATTATTATTAGGGTTAAGACGTTTATTTACGACCTTAAAAACTAAAAAATGCACATAAATATGGCTGAAAATTATTAAATGCTTTTAAAACAATCAAATATGACATTATAAAATTTATTGAAATATGCACTTATTCACTGTTTTTTTTTATAATATACATTTATTTCTATTAACCCCTAAATATGAAAAATAAAATTTAATATATCTGAATTTATATCATAAATAACGAATTTATTACTTAGTCTGAAATGTGCACAACTAAAAGAAAATATATAAAAAAGACATACACATCCTGACTCTATTAATTATAATACTAATAAAATCATAAATGTATATTTATTGAGAAAAATATGTTTAATAGAATTATAACTGATTTGTTCAAGTAGCTTTTTATGCGAATACGTCTTGTTATTATTGTATCTAATTAATAATATAAATTGTCAAATCAGGATTGAATAAAATAAAATACCTATAAAAGAATGCTGTTTAAAAAAAAGTTAATTTATGTGAGGTATGGATCAAGAGTTCTATTGTAAAAATTCTATTGCGATTTCTCCGATTAAACTTGAATTGAATCACTGTACTAACACTTTGATTATACAATATAAGGTAAGGTTACCGATAAAAATACTCAATTAGTTAATTACGCTTTTTGAAAGAATTGAGATCCACAGCACATATTAATACATATATGTAGACTGCTAATAATTAGATAAATTATTATGTCCATTAAAATTAATCTTATGAAGGTATAAATAAATAAATATTGTTATAGTATTTATTAAAAGTACATCAGATATTTGGAAAGAAATTGAAACGTTTTTATTTTATATAATATGTAGTTTTTATTTTTATTAAATATTCACATAATATCATGTAGTTATTTACAATTCACATGAATAAAGCGTGCACTTATACAATTTTCAGATTTTGATTGAGTACTATCATTTATCCATTAAATATGTTTCGTATTATCTATTATTAAAATATTTCATAATAATATTAAATTAGTAGGTAGTAAGTATGAATAAAAACAGTCACACAAAAACATACAATTATCTCTCTCGTAAAACTAAAATAAATAATATACGATATTGTTAAAGAACATTAAATTTATGTAAAAGTAAATATACTTTGTAAATAACAATATTTTTTATATAATATGAGTATGCACGATGTGTTTATCATATTATGAATCATGATAACGATTTCAGACGATTATTTTAAACAAATATATTACTGGATTAATACCAGATTAACATTCATTACATAAAATTAAAAATATTTAAATAGGTATACTTGTTTTATTAAATTTAATGCTTTCCAAATAAATTCTAAATGTTTAGAAATGTGTTTAGATGAATACATTACTTTTTAATTGTCTTGTTAATAAATAATTATGTTTTTAAATTATTATTTTATTCAATAGTAGAATATTATGATATATATAAAAAAAACAGTATAATATTATGTATAATGTATATCGACTTGATCAATTTAATATGTTATAAAATAATTAAAACCAGTTAATAATGTCTATAATACAAAATGATCAACGTTGTTATTAGTTTGATCAGAATTTTATACATAAAACAAATTTACTCGAAAGTCTGTTATGATACGTACGGTCTGTATAATGACTCGCAATTTCCGTCTTGCTCGTGTGATCTAATATTATTTAAAGTGTGATAATTATGGTTTAGTTGAGCAGTAGAATTGTGATGAGATTGAGTTTGAATTGTTGTGGCAGCGGAAGATGTCGGACAGTCTATTTTTATGCGTGATTCTTCGGGAGATTTGATGTTAGAGTTACTTTGAAGATCATTACTCCCAGTGCCGCATGTTCGAATATTTACGGTTCCTCGTTTTTCCAACGTCGTATCATCTCGCGAAGATATTTTAGCTTCTTGCTGAGCCTTTTTACTACGTTTCCATTTCATTCGGCGATTTTGAAACCAAATTTTCACCTAAAATATAAAATACTTAGATTACATAAACTATTATCTGTAATTAATAATTATATATAAATAAATCAGTAAACATATATATAAAATATATAGTATAAATATAGTATATGTAGTTAAAATATATAACTTATAATATTCAATATAAATTAAACTACATTTCATATTGATCAAAAAAATAATGATTTTTTTATAAATTTAATATAATAATTTATATAAGTACTAATATAATATAATACTAACTAAAGATATAGTATAATTCTATTATCCTGCAGAATAATTTCTATTACGAGTAGGTATAGTTAACAAACACGAACTTATGTATAACATCGCATTACATGTTATTACTGAGATTGTATTATATACCTTCAAATACATAATTTTTTATTTGTCAATGAATAAGTAGGCACGTATGAAATATTTGTTACATCATAAAAATGTATATTTCAAATAAATATAATAATAATATAATAATATAATATATATAATATTTTTCGCCTTGTTCAACAAAATATTTTATAAATAGGTATATTATTATTGTTATTATGTTTATAATTTGATTATGTTTTCATTATTATTATTATCATAAAATGAAATTCAGATTGATGTTTAGTGAACCGTTTGATACCTTTTCTTTTTTCACAAAAAATTTGGGAAGATGTGGAAGTGTGGACAAACACCAGTTTTATACATATTATGAATTTGTAGAGTATAAAACCATGTTATTCAAAGGTTATTCATGTTTTTTAAAGGCATTAAAGTATAGTGCCTGTAAGTCTAACTCATAAAAGAGAAAAAATTTAAAATGTATAATTTCTAACACACAAGACGGGAATCTGACCAAATGAATTTATAAGATATTAAAATACTTAGGATTTGACGTATAAATAAATAAATAAAATTATTAATTGAATAAATTAATTAATAATCCACTTAATACAACAATATTTAATATATCATATTATTAATAAGATGCCAATTAAATGTTATATAGGTTTATTGTTTTCCGAACTGCTATGTTTTTTTCACTATTAATTATGACAATCTATTCACTATTTTTGTTGCGTGACATAGTCCTGAGTCTTCCTATTGCTAGATACCTAAAGGCTAGAAGTTCCTACTAACTATACTAATAAGTACCTATACCGACAAGAAAGCTGATTAATTATATTATGTTGATAAATAATGAACACCATTGTGTTCAATAAATAATTAAATTTATTATATATTTATTGGAACACTTTTTTTTAAATATTATATATTTATTTAGAAATCTTGATGTGTGCTACTGTGTGAGCTTCTAAGATATTATAACCTTAATCTACTCTTCCAATTACTTCATATCTCTCGATGGTATATTATATTTATATATGTACACTATACACGGATAACAATTTTCTAAAGCAGTGTAAAACCGTGGTGGTGCAATTATAACGCTCAGCGGTATCTTTATAGTCTCTATACATCTAGCTACTGCTTGAATTAGCATACGTATAATATATACATTTCAGGAAATTTAGCAGAAAGGATTACCTATGTCTGAAGGGGACTCCTTGACTATTCACATATAAAGGTACCCATAAATATTTAAATGTGTATATAATTATAAAAGTACAAATATAGTATGAAGAAAGTTCTACGAATGTATGAAGTTTCTGTTTTATACACAAACCTAATTAAATATTACTAGTCTGAGATGAATAATGATGAATTTTTTTATTGCACCACTTCCAACTTCAATGTATGATATTAATTTGTATAAGTTTAAATCATAAATACATATGCGAGTATAAGTACCGATAAGAAATTATTATGTGTTATAACTTCTAGTATACCTAATATATCGATATATATATATGATAATGATTATTAATAATTTAATGACAATGAAATATAAACTATATAGACCAAAAATATATTTTGTAAAATGAACGAGTGAATATGTCTATTACAGGTTATCGTGCAAATAAGTCACGGTAAATAGGGCAATCTTTTTTAAATTTAGAGTGGAGTAAGTGAGTAAGCTATTATAGTTTTACATTAATGAGTGACGACAGCTATTTTTTTTACGTTTTTTCCAAACAACTCCTAGGTACAGTAGAAAAAATTTAAAATTTCAAACAATTCTCTATCTATTGAAATGTTATCTAGTGCAAATATAAATTATTGCATACCTATTACCGTGTTCTTGTAAAGCTATTTTTTTTTAAAATAATGTTGTAAAGATTTTTAATAATTTCAAATTATTATTATTAAATATTATTACTTAATTATAATGTAGCGGCAATAGAATTAAAATTTAGCCACGTATTGAAATTTAAAATATTAATGACTAAATTTACTTACTTGATTTAAATAAAAATCATTATCATGATATCATAAATAAGTACCTAATCTTGAAAATAATTAATTAAAAAATGCTCATAAAAATAAAATGGTTAGGTTTAAAAATGTTTATAAGTAAACTATATATAAAAAAAAATTAAAATTATATTTAGCACATAAATGTTAATCCAATATATTCTTCACTGTATCAGTAATTGTACTCAGAATCTAAAATCCCAACGGCCCTTCCCTACGCATACGAATAGGTTAATTATACAGCCCTACAACGCACATTGGGCGTATATTCCTATATCATTATTATTCATTATTTAATGATCTATTATGTAATTTGTGTATCCATGTTTGTATATTTAATGTTTATACTTAAAACAAATAGTAAATAATAACATAGTTGGTCTTTGTATTTTAGTGTTAAACTTTAATATTTATCTATATTATGAGGCTTACTTTTTTCATATATGATGAGACCTAAAACAAATTCTGTAAATTTCACTTTAAACAGACAACAGTATAAAAAAATGTATAAAAAAAAGTTAAATTCGAATAATTTGCATTTAAAAATAAGGAATGTTCCAAAGGATGAATTTATATTTCACGTACAAGATAAATTGTTTTAAAAGATTATATATAATATTATGTTTGAATATCATAAATCACACTAAAAAATAAATATAATACTCCCTCATGTTTCATAAATTCCTACGTTATATAATGTATCATTTACAAGTTTTTTTTATTTTTTAATATATTATACTTAAATAGTCATTTTTTTTATTTACTTCTTATTTATTTTGGTTTATTACATTCTATAATTATTGATTAAATTGACTTTAAATATTTGTTTCCCATTTTTTCAATGACTTTTTATTGAGAAAAAATATTTTCATAATGATTTAAGTAGGTATTACTTAACACGGAATAACGTTATTTTTTTTTCAAATATTGTGTGATATTCAGTATATTATTTACATAAGCGTAAAAATAGAGACACGTTGTTTTTATGCATTCATATTATTGTATTATTTAAAAATTAGTCCCACTCCGTTTACTTCAGCACTAAATTTTAGAAAAGAATTATAGATACCGTACAATTATAACATCCACGTAAATAAAAAAAAAACTTAGCATTCTAAAATGTTAAATTTTTATAAAACTACATAATATTAGACAATAATTTAGTAATATTCTAGGTAAGATAAAAAATTGTTAATAATCATTGTATCGTTGTATCATTTATTAGTTCATTGAAAAATATCATAATATATATCTAATCCTAATGCATTAGCTATTATCATGCAGTAAAATAACTTAACGCTAACCTATTATTAAAATGCAAATTTAGAAGTACATTTAACATATAGTTTAAATTTAATTAGGCAATAAAAAAATGTTCTAAAAAAATATTGACTAAAAATCATAATGTATTTGTAAAAATAATTCTTATTATATATAAATAAATTTTCGAAAATATATGGGTGCCATATAGGTAATAATTAATTAACTATTCTTACTTGAGTTTCAGTGAGCATTAAATTTGTAGCCACCTCGAATCTTTTAGGTCTAGATAAATATTTGTTTTGTCTGAATTGTTTTTCCAACTCGAGAAGCTGCTGACTAGTGAATGCAGTTCTTGGCCGCCTTGTCTTTCCCAGTAAAGTATGTGGATGTGGACCTATACAAATATAATCGTTTGTACATAATTAAAGTTTGTACATATTTTTAATGTGCCATAATTATAAAAAAATAATAAAATATAATAATGTACATGTCCACAGACTTATTTGTATAAATTAATGACTTGTTTAAATACATTTTTTATTCATTCTGCAATAATTTTACGCCATATAAACTAGATTGCCGGTGTAAAATATATCGGATGGAATCTTATATTATATTAACTGCATACGATATAAAAACACAAAAATAGATAAACCTTTACTAAGCATAATGTAAAATTAATTTATTCTTGTATACATTTTATTATTATTATTATTATTTATTTTTCTTAAATCGATCACATATACAAACAGTGGGTGTTGAGAATTTGTCACGCTTCATTTACCATTGATTCAGGATAATGTTGTATTATAATTTTTGATTTGAAAGCAATGATGAATCATCGCGTTCGAAAAATAAAACTGATGAGAGATCGGTTTATTTAAGTGTTTTTTCAGCTTCAAGTGATCATAAACTAAATTTGCATAACAATTTCTGAGGGTCTTGTTAACATTAATAACATTTGTGCGATTAAAGTAGGTAGGTAATCGATAATACTGAAACTAAATGTATGTAAGTTGATTATTGACAAAATTAACATTGTCATGATATGAATAAATTTACCTGTAAATCAAACTTTAAATAATAAAATATTTGTACAAAACAAGATGATATAAATTTATAATCAACCAACAGTTATTTTATGCTATAATATATGATTATATAATTTATAAAGTCGTATTAAAATGTTAAGTCTTGAGTAAACTTTAAACATCAAACCATTATCATACTGTAATTGTAAATTTAAATAATTAAAATAATTTTTAATTTAATATAAAATTATAGTTTTTAGCTAACAAGCCTATTTTCTAAATTTTAACTGATAGAGGTAAGTATCCGGCTAAGTAGTAAATAGTAACTAGTATAAGATAACAATAACAATTGTAACATATTGTATTATTGTAGTATTAATATAATTAATAAAAGACAAAAGTAAATTAAAATGAACACTTTTTTCATAGTTAAAGTTTAAAAACCAATTTGATTCTGATAGTATAAGTTAAACATATAATTAATGTTCATTCGCTTTATATTGAAATAATTTGCTCATTTGATATGTTGAAGACTCACTTTATAATTTAGTGAACTATTTGTGATTTTTTGCATTAAGTAAATAATAATTTAACTCAGATACCAATCTAAACCAAACATAACAAAAATATTTTTATAGCATCAAAATACCAACTTTCAATTAATTTTATTATATTAATCTGGAATTACGATATCATATTGTCCTTATTAAAAATTCAAACAAGTATTAAAAATAAATTGATAAGATACCTATATCTTGTAATTTATTGCAACTTTTTTTTTGCCATCAATATTTTTAGCTTTATAATTATTATAACACGTATGCAATATGTAATTATTAACAATCCATGGTTTATTTAAAACTTCTCTCAAACTAATCTTGTTTTGCTTTATAATAAGTATAATATATTATGCAGCTTATAATAGTAAAGTTCTTACTAAATTAAAAATTTAATAAAGTTGGGAATTTTTATTTAACTTAACATTTTTAGATTCCAAGAAGAGCTATGCACGTCTTAATTTACAACGATGAGCATTAATAATATATTTTTTCGTTTGCCTATGCAAAAATAATAATTATAAAAATGCTTCATTTTTAAATTTTGATGGCGACTTATAATAGAAAATTGATTCTAGTTGGTACTTATGAGAAGTAAAAATTTAATATGTCATGATTTTTTCAAAATAACTGGGCAAAACTAATATTTTTATCGAATTGATTTATTGTGTAGTTTAATAACGAATAACCTTAGTTACTTAGGTACTTGAAATTTTCACCAAATTTTTATATTAGCATTTTCTGTACATAATATAATTTTTTAAATATTTTGACATTTTATAAATTATTTATGAACATTTATGAACATTTAAACATTTGATATTTTCGTCTTTTTTTTTCTAAGGATGAAAATAAAAAAAATGCCATTTTTAAAGCATTTTAATTTCAAATTTTGATGAAATTATTGTATGAAATGATTTCGAAGAATAACGATTTTAGTTTTTTTATTGTAATTCAAAAATATTTTTAATTTTTTCAAATTATTTTTTAGAGAATTTAAACTTACGTACCTACATTATTATGTTTTATGTATTAAATAACATTTTCAAAATATTTAAGACTAATTTTATTTTATGCTATTGCCTATTTATAATTTATATGGCACTATTAATATAAATAGTAAAATAAATTACTATGATAAATAATAATCAAAGCAATATATTTTATGTTCATATAATAATAAGCTAACAATCTTCGCTCAGATCCATTTTTCGTGTGTAATGATTTATCATTAAATTCAATTTTAACTTTTACATTTCCTACTTTTTTCATATTATGTCTGTCTACACATTATATAGTAGTAAAAATGTTTTAATTTTCAACTTTAATGTCTTTTATAATAGGAATATTAATCATATACTTTAAAAAAATCAGGATATATATAAACATATACAAAAAAATGTTTGTATGTAAAACTAGTTTTTATTAAAATAATTTTTTTATTTTGTTAATATGCAAAAGCGAATAATCGTAAATATTTGAAATTTTTACTAAATCTATTTATTAACATTTTTTGTACATAAAATATTTTGTATCTTTATTTTCGACATATTTACAGACAATTTAAATTTATTTTTATTTTTATTTTTTTTCTATAATGATGTCGATTAAAAATGTTAGGCTGTATCAAAAAATATAAAATCGTATATCAGAATTCCAATATATCATGAAATATACCAAGTAATCTAAAAGCCGACAAATCGTTTCGCTTAAAATTGTTTTTATATGGAATGATTTATCATTGAATTCAAATATTACAGTGACTTATTCAATGTCTAGATAAATATGATAACCGTTACCTACTTTTCCCTTAATTTTAACTTAATCAGTAATTTAGAACAATATAACTAAGCTACATCTGGTTATAATATTTAAATTGTACGTGTATAAAGTACATATTCATCTCACAAACGTTTCTTTCAAAATCTTTCTTTTATATGTTCAAGCGTGATGTTTGAATCTAACGAAACGAGACTAATGTGCAACCTCAAAAATATTATTATTTATTTTACTAACTTTGTAGGTATGTATACCTACCATAATATTATTATGTTACATTATGCTGAGGCCGAGCTTACTAAAACAACTGCGTAATTTTTAACAATCATTATACTTTAATAACTTTTTAGTATATAAATTATATACGATATGTTTAATATGACCAATTTTAATTTTCACCTATACATTATATTAATGATTATAATTAACTACTTCATAACTTGATTACTTTATGAACATTATAATATTTATAATATTACTATAATAATATAATCTATAGAGAATCTTATGTATAATTCGAAGTCTTAAAACATTTTAGACCCAAAAATCAAAATTATATGTTTTAATATTTTATAAAAATAATATTGATAAAATTGTTGCAATTCTTAAAAAATACACCATAACATGAAATAATTAACATTAGTTCAAATTTTTATACTTATAAAACAATTAGCCAAAGTCAAATCTCTCCAGTTATTGGTTTATACATATATATATATATAAGTAATGAGTAATGGCATAATATAAATAGATAATTGACATTTTATATTTTGTTGCTGGTATTTCAAGTTAAAATCGGTATGTTTAGAAACAAAAACCTAAAAATAAAATCCTGTTTTTTTGATAATATCTCTTTATATAAATCTAAAGACCGTTGGAAGCTATTTCATAAATAATAAGTGAACAAAAGATGTCTTTTTTATATATAAATTAAACCTTCGTCTGGATAAGTACCTAATGTTTATTTTTTTTATATAATATATAATACGTACAATACTTGAAAGATTTTTTTAATTTTACATAATTTTATGATATATAAATGTCACTAATTATACGTTTTCTTTGCGAAATAATAATAAAATTAATTTTAAAATAAGATCATAAAATACACACCGAACGTTGTACGATGTAAAATATAAAATATTGTAGCTACATAATTTTTTAATCACAAACTATTTTCAGTGCTATCTCTTGTAATAAATTCTTAAAATCTTATTCAATGAGATTATAAAAACTAATTGCATCTCTAAAATATATCGTACATACATATTTTATCGGATTGTCAGTTTTATCAACAAATTCCCTATTTTGACTTTAGGCACATATTATGTGATATCTATATTTAATATATACATATATTCTAGTATTACGTATTTTTTGTTTAATAAAATGTTAGTCTTAAAATGTTATTGACTTCACAGTTTCATATTTATTGTTTAATTAAAAATATAATGTTTTAATAATGACATAAACACAAATATTACTACTACTTAATAATATTATAAATTGTATAAGTTTAATGTATTTTAGTCTACAATTCTATAGTTAAGGTTTAATGCTCTTAATCATCAATAATAATTAATTATTTTTTATAAAAAATGTATTTTAAATTTTATAAAATATTTACAAAATTATCTACCACATTTATAAAATCAATTTAAAACAATTAAGTAAGTACAGACGTATAGTATTATACATACAATCAGTTCTGAAATCAAATTATAAAATGTGTTATTGGTTACTGCAAAAAGATTATTTTTAATCTGTATTATAATAGAATTATATTATTATTAAAAATTGTATTAATATCACAAAATATGAAAAAACTTATAAAATATACCACTGAAAAAAATCTTTAAATAAACACATAACTTATGGTTCTTAACTTGTATAAACTTTAACTCCAATATCCTCAAAAATGCATATGTGAATACAACAAAATAAGAAAAAAATGTCTTTCTCCAATTAATTTAAAGATATAAATTAAACGTAACTACTATAACTACGTATATTATTATTAAATGTATCATTTTTGAGTATTTTTAAAACCACATGCATAGTAAAAAATATTCAGGCAGACCTTTGTATAAATAACTCAGTTAGGCGTTTAAAGTTTAACGAACGATCATTTACTATTTATTTTCTATTGAATTCCGAATAAGTAGGTACATCGAATCAAATGGAAATAATTGAAAATGGGACGAGTGCATATCATATTATATAGTAACATTTAGCCGTTTCGACGTACATTCAGCATTTCAGCATGTACTACTGGTGTTCTATATTAAGTATATCACTATGATAGCCAACACATGGGGTGGCTAAAAACTATTTTTGTTTGTATAAGATCTAACGAGTAAATATTTTTCCACGGGAAATCAACTTTTACGTCAGTATAAATCATTATTAATTAGTATTAATAATACTTTCTAAAACTGTATAGATAATAAATTAAATATATATATATATATATATATAAAGTCGTTAACTTAATTGAAAATAAGTATTTAGTAATAAAATATGTCAGTATACAATATAACACTGCGATAAGATGATATTTAGTTGAAAAGTATGATGTCGCGTATCATTATTGGTCACGATAGATCAAAATCTAGATAATTGTCGATCGATACTAATCGAAGCCACCCTTCTAAATGAATCAAGTCGATTACCTTATATGTATATCGGTGTTTAGATTTCATAATAGTTTCGTGGTTTTAAATCACAACGCGTAATTAATATTTTAAAACATTTCCGATGATCGATTGTGAAACCATCGGAGATCAGCCGTTTGGTCTATCCTTACCGCTACACATATAAACGTATCGCGACATATTTAAAAATGTAGATTAAACGTAACAATATATTATTATGATTAATTGTAATAATATTATACATCGTAACATTGTATTGTACGCGTACCGTCTGCTGCTCGTTTAAAATACGATCTTAATTTGTAAAGTTGACAAATTCGTCACTGCAGTGCGGGGCGGTGTGTACACAATGCATTATACCGAATACGATCGTATTATTATTATTATATTATTATTTATTATTATTGTCGTTCGAAAAGAGTTTTGTCGGTCGTACACCACCACGCCGCCGGAACAATCGATAATGAGAAGTGCGCGATGGGGTCACCCGGCAGCGGTGGTGGTGGCGACGGGCCGACACGATAGCCGTGAACCACATGCCGCGAGTAAACACAAGATCACGCCAAATGACGTCCCATTGTGGCCCCGGTGGATATAATATAATATAATATAATATTCGTACGTACGTCCGCGCGCTGCCGCCGTGTGTGTGTGTGTGTGTGTGTGTGATTCTGCTTATTATGGGGCGGTTGGCCTTTTCTAATCGCACCCTTTATATATGATTTGTGTTTATCCGAGAATTAAATTATCATAACAATGGCAACTGTCGCGAACAATGGTTAAACGTTTAGTCAATGTTGTCGTTATCTATTAACCACCCCCACCCCACTTTTATACCGGTGATGGTTCTTGTCCGTTTTAAGCTACTCTCGTGACCCTCTCGCGATTAATTGGACGCTCCTCCTAATTGCGACGACGAGGGGGAACGCTACACCGCTACAGCCGTGATGTTTATGTGTGTGTATATATACATACTCGCATACACACACACACACACACATGCACCTATATGAGTCAGTAATAAAGTATATTATAATATTGTGGTGACATGGTATATATGTTATATTGTTATACGTGTACACGCACACGCGACATTATAAAACGCCATCCTCGTATATAATTGTGTTGACGTTTGAATGCTTAAACGTGTAAGACTATACCCTATACCCGCGCGCGTTCACATATTATTATGCGTACATTTGACTTTCGGTTCTGTTTTGAGTGCTGACAATATTTATATAATATCATCTAATATAGTTGCCTATTAAAATTATTATAGCCCAGGTACGACTACTTAGATAATTCAATTTAAAACGGCCATTCACGTAGGTCACATGTGACCCTATTGCTTCCTATCTCTCTCCTTTGGTAATTGATGAAATATATAACCATATGCATATATATATATATATACCAAAATAATATTTACATGTTTATAAGTATATATCTATATATTGTATACTATACGTACATATTGTGTGTACTAAACAGCCAAGATATTATTTTAAACTTTTAATTGGCCGCACGTCTAAATAATAAAATAGTCGTAGCAAAAGTTCATAAAATAACGAAAATTGAATTTAATATTTATTAATAATTAACGATAAATTTATATAAGTAAATAACTGTACATAATAATCATAAAATAATAGTAATAGTAATTCTAAATTATTTTAGCGAATTCGATGACGAAAACACCATTGAATTAATGAATAAATAATGAAATAATATTAATATATTATATAGCTTAAATACTAGTTAAGAGTTAGTTTTAAAAGCTAGAGTTTTGAAAGCGGTGGATAAATAATGTCAAATTAATGGGTCATTGTTATCTCGTTGATGAAACGGATTTTAATTAAATGTCTGTGTCAAATGCTTCAGCTTAAACGATGATTGTAGAAACCAATTACATATAGGTAACCTGATATTATTGTGATTTCCAAATATAATTGTCTTACTATTATATATTATAGTACAACCAGTACAGATATATTAAAAATGATAAATTATACCACTAATAGGAATTCTATCGTCATTCGTCGGCATAAAATAATATTAAATAGTCGTTGATACTTTTTGTAAACCTACATTATTTAATAGTTTAAAAAAAAAACAAATTTAATATGAATATTTTAAATACCTACATTGAAACCAAATAAAATAATTACTTTGACCACTTATGTTACAATTTAGTTGCATTAATTAATTTTTCATTGATTTATTTAAATAGTTATAGATTATTCTATATTATTTTGTACTTTGTAGTACACTACCTACTGTGCATTTACTACTTATACCAAATTGATGTATTTATATTTTTATTTTAGACAATATCGATCTTTCCTTAAAATTAATAATCAAAGTACATATAAATATATCGTATTACATTAAATTAAATTTCGTTTAAAACTGAGGTAATATTACAATGAAAATTAATTAATAAATTGTACAAGATTTCGTAGCTATAAAAAATGTATGATAAAAAATTCGTTTATAACCTGTAATAAAAAAAGTAAATAACATTTTTTGTATGTGTACCTACGTAGATTGGAAAAACGTCTTGAACCAGGAAAGTTTAAAAGTCAATAATAAGCGCGCGTTATATATAATTTTATTTGCACAAAAGTTTTACGTATAACCACCACATATCGTATGCTATGTACCGTTAAAGTATATAATAATAAATGTCTTAATGGATATACATATATATACTTATCATATGTATTTTTAAATTTGCGGCTTTTCTATTCAAGGGGACTAAAACAACCTATACCTACTTTTTATACGTTTAGATCAATAAATAGAAGAAAAATATATTTTCAACAGCTCGATTTTAATTTTGAAAACTATATTTGGCTTGTATGTCTCCTATCCTGCAGATTTACTCGTAAATATAGATTTTTATCAATTTTAATTTCGTAACCATCTATAATATAACCCAGGAATAAAATGTTTTAAAAAAAAAAATTATTTTACTTTTTATTATATTAGATAACTAAAACTAAAATAAAATAAAATATCTATTTCCGAAAAAACCTAGAAAATAGGTTAAAGAATTCAATTTATTTTTCAAAATTAATAATATTCATTCGAAAAAAATATATTTTTCTTTCACGTTTAGAACTGTTTATGACTTGTATAGAGTATTGGTTCTAGAACATTTCTATAAAAGTCTTAGTAAGCGCAACAAAAATAATACCTATTATATTTACTCGGTTACTCACATATACCAAACGATTATAATACTGTTATTGACAACTGACGACCAAAGTGAAATAATAATACATAATACCTATAAAATTAATAGTAGATTCATTTTAAAATAAAGTAAATTTATAATATGACAAAACAAAAAAAAAAAAGTAGTTGTTTTTAACTATTTAGCCAGTATAGTTAAATTGTTCAGTGATATTTTCAAATAGAATGAACTCTGCCCTTTTTGTAAAAAAAAAACCACGGCTTTATCTGTTTGCACCACGATAAAAACCAAAATTGGTTAAATTGGCTAAATTAAAACGTAAAAAAACTTTTTTTTTGCAGTTTGAAACCGACAACGTTGTGAGAATGTTTTCGCAGTACGTCCGCGTAGCAAGCCAAAACGTAAAAAGAAAATCTAAAGATCGTTAGAACAACAACAATGAAGTAATTATAATAAATACATTGATTAATTGATTAGTCAAGACTAATGATTCTCGTCACATTGTCTGCAATTGCCACTATAGTACAACTATATATCTGTATATAATGAGCGCATAGCTTAGAATCAATTTATTAACTATAATTACCAAAAACAAGTAACAATAGAATTTAAAAAATAGTAAATGGATTAAATTAAAACGATGATGACAATTTCATAATATTATCTATATTTATAATATATAACTAGGTAATAATTATACATTAATTAAATGAATGTAAAATTAGTATCTGAAAACATTTGAATAATTCACTGTAGATTACACTCAAATAAAATTATATTAAATTAAATTTTCATAATGGAATACTATCGAAAAATGTATAGATGAAAACTATAATGAATTAAGAAAATAAGTTTAAAAAAATATCTCATCTAATGAAAATAAACATAAACAAATATGGACGTGTATTTTAATGACAATAATATCATAATAGGTTCGGTCCTTCAATATTTGGGTTTAATACCTAAAAATCGTAAGACTACCATATTATTATATAATATTATGTAATTATACCATTAATAATCACTTATATTAGTAATTATTAAGTTTTTATTGTGTATTTTATTTTGCCCTCTACTCTACTAAAAATTGTACATAGTACATACTACCTGTGATTATCGATGACATCTAATATTATGGTTTTAATTCGTTCATAATAATAAAATTGAATAACGAATCGTGTTAATTTTCTGTTTTGGTTATAATGTACCTGTTTAGTATATATTATTATTTATTAGTGTGATACTTTTATTACATATATTTTTTTTAATAACCCGAAACAGGACTGCGATACTATTAGATCGTAGCTAAACGATTTATTTTATATTTATTTTTGATAACAATCGCGCTATAACGAGTGTTGAACTGTACATTTCAATTCCTAATTTATAATTTAATTGTGGTAATTTTTGTTCTTGCCTATATAGATTAAACATAGAAGAATGATGGCATAATTGATAGACGCTTTTGGGGATGTAATTTAGGACGTTTGCCGAATGTTTACAAAGAGCAAATTGTCCGCATCTGTTGAACGTTTTTTTCTACCAGGGTTTCAAAGTAATATAAAAAGGGACGACGCCCGGGAGAGAACAAATAAAACTGGTCGCTGCGTAGCACTCTGTCGAGCCAAAAGCCATTTAGAAGACAAGGGGGGAAAGGAGCGAATCCGGACGACGGGATTGCCTACTTAATTTAATCACTTAGCCTTTGCTGTGGACCATCACAACATGAATTGAAGGGAAAGAAATTCAAAAATTTCCAATACAATCCACATCAAACAACAGATTAGAAATTATTATATGTATAATATACAAATGTTTTAAATTTCCGAAAAGAGAAATAATGTTTCTTATTTAATTTAAACGTTTTTGATTATCTTAGTTTATGATTATAAATAATAAAAATATATTTTAATACAATACATAACATTATTTAGTAGTATTAATACTAAAAAGGTCTTTCAATATTATTAAATCCCACTAAGTCAATAACATTAAAAAATGTGTTTAATATTCAAACTTTGAGTTTTTCTGATTATTATCATAAAACGATTTCAACAGTAGAAAATTAAAAAAATAAATATATTTCGTATATCCGGATACTATTGGACAATTCCTATAAACATACATTTTTATTTTTTTATACGTTATTACACTGATAGTGAGAAAGTTATTGGTCAAAGCTTAAAATAATATGTTTTTCTTTTTTTATGTGAATACTTTTTATAGTAATATAAATAGTTCAAATTTTATGTATGATGATATTCTATATACTATATAAGTTTATAGATTGAATACATAAGATATTTCTGCCACAAAGTTTTCAATAGTGATGTTAACGCAAAAATAAAACTATAATATATCACTGGTAATTTAATTTTTTATAAAACTTTGAATATTTTCGAAACGTTTCAAACGTGAAATATAGATTAATAAATATAATGATTTACATCAAAAACTTCAGGTATAAAGTAATCATTATTTTGTAAATAGTCATTTTATAAAAAAAAATCAACACAACACATTTTTGTGGTAAAATTGAAACTTAACTCCATTAATTTTTCTAGAAATGAATTAAAATCCCAGACAATAAACTTTTGACAGATAATAATTTCGAACGTGTTGAAAAATGGGCATAATAAAATACAGTAACTTGTCATAACAAGTATTTGGAATAAGTCGTCGCGTTTGAGGTTTTCGGTTTTTATAAGGTAATATATAAAATTTAGATAATATTACTTTCACAAAACTATTTTATTTTATTACTTAAGTAAATTCAATTTAGGAAACATCTTATCCAACAATGTACGTTTTTATTGGATGTGATTTCAGTATTTTATTAATCTTTATTTGCTCACTAGTTCACCATATTATAAATATATATCTAATAATTTTTTTCCTGTAACACATTATCCAATTATTGACCGTAAATAAATACAAGCAGTGATTTTATATAATTGCATATTACTCTAACCTTCTGCTAATAAATTGGTATATATATTATTATCATGCTTGTGTCATGCGCGCACACCATCTGTCACCATTACGAGTATATCAATATTTCATAGATTTGTATTCAGCATTTAGTATTTTTGTTAAGTACAAGGAAAAATGAAAAATGATCTGTATGAATGTTTAAATTTCTAAAATGCGGATTTGTAAGTACTATAAAGCATTTTAAACAAAACTACAAATTTAGGTATATATAAATTACATATATAAATTAATTAAATTATGCTTCAGAATAATTTTTATTACTATTTCACATTACAATGTAGGTACGAATAGTTGTTGGAAAATATTTTGGGTATTATAATGTAATCAATTACCATTAACTGTATCTTATAATAGTACAAAGAGGGAAGGAAGTAAAAGTAAGGGGAATTTAAGAACATTTTGAACTGCTGAAAAACTGATCGTCTTTGATTGTATATGTTTTGTAGTTAAGCTTTGTTAACTGTTTATCTGTCACTGTTAGGGTTTTCGGTATACTTAGCATAATGGCTATAAATTTTACATGAAAATCCCTCGAGATGTTTTCTCTTCAGCTCAGTCGTTTTATCGTCCCTGTTGCAACTGCCGTGGAAAAAAATCTGCAATTCCAAATAGTCTGGCATATGAAATCTCGTACATTTTTCCCCTATTGTTCAGAATACATGTTTCAAAACTACACAAACTACTCAGTTATGCTAGCAGTAATCAGAAAAAGAAAAGATGAACTTTGTGTATAAACAATAAAATGTTTGTGTCGCTATAACGATTTTCTATAATATATAGTAGACATTTACTGTTATTTTGTTTTATTTAGTGAAATTCTTGATAAACAAATCTTATAGAAAGTTTAACGAAATTATATTATTATAAAATTTATATTTACAAAATATGTAGGTGATTATTG
This sequence comes from Rhopalosiphum nymphaeae, assembly GCA_036289425.1. Taxonomy (NCBI): domain Eukaryota; kingdom Metazoa; phylum Arthropoda; class Insecta; order Hemiptera; family Aphididae; genus Rhopalosiphum; species Rhopalosiphum nymphaeae. Next base: position 5,753,210 of record JAZAQC010000007.1, on the reverse strand, counting down.
TACATTGTTGATACTTAAAACTATTCAGAATAAAGTATGATGGAAAGTACATCGTGGAAATCGTGAAACGCTTCAAATTATCGTAATGAAAATCTAGTAGGTAGGAGGTGCACATTTTTTTATTTTCCATCAACATTTTAAAATAAGCAATTTAATTATTTCAAAGGTAATTCGTAATGTATTTACTATAGTAATTACTTTTCAAGTTGCAGTTCGTAATCAGGAAAAATCTTTTATTAAATATAAATAATTTTAAACTATATATTATATACATACAATATAGTATTATACGCTTGTTAAATAATTTTATAATTTAATAAAAATTGCAATCTTCCTTAATCTTTGAAATTTTTTTTTCACTTTGAAGGCAAATCGTTGGTGTAATTAATTTGCAATAAGTTATAATTTATAATTTATACTGAATATCTATTCTGTAGATTGTTTACCACTGGTGTTATTAATAATCTATACATTTTGATGATCTTATTACTTTGTAAGTTATAAATATTTATAAGGTAATTTTAATATTGAAAATATTTTATTCCATCCGTAGAAGGTAAATGATTAACTTAATTATGTAAAATTACATTATTTTATTTTTAGAAGTTTATAATTATACTAAATATGTTTGAAAAAATACATTAATTAAACAAAAATAAAAATTATCTTTATAATGTTAATAGAGGTACCTGTGTTACTTATTTTATTCATCATATAAAATAAGATTATATACCTAGTTGTAAAAGCAAGTTACTAACTAGTTACAACAATTTCATAACAATGTACTAAATTGACAATAAGAAATTTTATTCTTCAGAAATGTAATTAAATATAATTTACTGTTTAAGTTAATACAACACCGGAACATTTTTGAATGAAATGTATTGTTTTTTACAAAATAAACAGTTTTATCAGATTCTACGAAGGTGAATCAAATACATGCGCATAATACATACAACTTGTTTTTATTTTTATGAAACAAAATGATAAAAAAATATAAAATCGTTTTTAAAATTATTATACTTCACTCCAGATTATGCCCGTCAAGCCTTTATTAATATTCGACTCGGTGTTTTTACTGTGTAAAATAAATTGTTGTAAATTTCTCTTTACATTTTTTCTTTACCAGTTATAATGATTATCATTTATCGTGCAGTAGTTAAAACTGAAAAATAGTTTTATAAATTCATTATTTATTAGTATATATAAACGTCTTATGCTTATTATGCTATAAGTTAATTTTATAATGCCATTATTCCTGAATATATATTTTATAATACAATAGTATATCAAATAAATTTTAATAAATACTATACCTAAAATACAATCTGAGTTGCGTTTTGTAGCGCAAACGTTTTTTTTAATTAACACGATTAAAATTATAATACTGCTCCCGGTTAAGATTACCTCAACTGTTGTATAAATAATGACGACAAGTCAGAATTGCATAATGAAAGTTTTTATTTGAAGTATACACATTCATTATCATTTCTAATTAAAGACAAAGCAGCGCTGTCGTAGGTTTATACCCTCATCAAGAATTGAAAACTGACGTTGGTCGAATGGTTATACAGTCTAATGCTTTTCACCATCTGCATAATAATTCTAACCGTTGCCAATATACTCTATTTAGTTACCTTCAATATTTAACTGAGTTAAATTCAATTAATAATTTGTCTTTTAATTTTTTAAATAATGAAATATACACTTTTGTATATTATTTAATAAGTAATAATAGGTGTATGACTGATAATTAACTCGATATTTATAACAAGAACACCGAGTAAAAGTTTAAAAAAGTAGATACAAATTTAAAATTATATTTAATTACAATTTAAAACCAAACCAAAAGCCTACTATTTAGATCACTATTGAGTTCACTCTTAATTGTACCATATGAAAATATAAAAACAGAGCTAATAAATATTGTGTAAAATATGCGTCATAACTCATATACTTAGATTATTATGAGATTGACATTATTTATAAGTACGTGCAATTTTTAACATAATATCTGTAGGTACTATAAACGTATTAAAAAATATAAATTGTTTCCAAAAATGCAGATGAATTTGTATCTATTATTAAATAAAATATTTTAACTGTCATAAAAAAAATTGCTGATATTATAACTGGAATAGGTGAAAATAATTAAACTAAATATCAAAATTTGAATTAAGTAGACAGTAGTTTAATTTGTTGTAAAAATATAAGAATTGTGGGCGCTACGGTATATTTTTTGCAATAATAATTTAGTTCATATTATTCTTATATTCAAGAAGTGTACCTACTTCATAATAAGTAATAATATTCATATCCATACTATACTAGATATCTATACTAAATGTATTTATCACTTAATACAGAGTGTTAAACAAACATTATTTTGGATGATAATATATTGTAAGTATTTATACTGGAATTAACATTAAATTCTATGAAAAAATCATTAAAAATACCCTGAAGATTTTTTTTTAACAGCATTTACGTAGGAATATCATTGACAAAGACACAAGGTACTTATGGATTAACTAATTTAGCTGAAGAGTATATATTGAAACCTTTTGCTAACAGGCGGAAGTATTATAACGTGCTTTGGTTAGAAATTACTTAATAATGAAATTGATTGTCTTAAAATACTTTACCGAGTTCTTTTAAATATTTTCACAAAATTTAATCCAATATTATCCTTTAATTTTGTTCGTTTAAGTTATTATGGTATAATATTATCTCATTAAGTTTCTTATTAACTGATTAATGAACTTGATTATGAATTATGACAAATTGTTATAACAATTGTATGAAAACTGAATACTTTTTTAATTCTTGGATAATATTTTAAATAATAACATAATATGTTATTGGTAAATAAATTATAATAATATAATAAATATAACTCGAGTTTTTACTTATGTGTGGTTGTGCGGTACATGGAAATAAATAAATTAGTATAGGTAATTAAATATTAACCAGGTAGGTGTCTATAATAATGCATATTAACTTAAAACATTTCCAATATTCAAATATACCTAGGTATATGTAGATAAATATCAACAAAATAGCAAAATGTACTACTCAAGAGTTACACTACGCATCTAGTAACTTACTCAATAATTTATCACTATAGATAATATATACATTTCTGTATACCTACTTTATGTAATAATTATTTCAATTATTTTGCTTAAATTTATACAATTACCTTACTTATCTGGAATTTAAATTGAGAGTTAAACTTTATCTTCCATTGAAACTTATGAAAACTGTACTTATCATCATTTATCATAATATTTAAGAATTAGAATCTATTAAATATATATTTTACTATTTACAAATAATCTGGATTATAAGTATGCGTATTCATATACTTATTGACAAACTAATAGACATTTCTCAGATTTAAATCTAAAAAATTGAATTTACCACTCGTTTAAAGCAATTTATTATTTAATAGTAACAGTACGCATAAAAAATAAGCGTAAAACATTTTATTATAATTTCAACTCTATCAAATTTGAACTTTGTTTAAATTTTTTGTAAAATATACTTAAGTTATATCATTATAGATAATACTATACTATTACCTATTACATATTTGTTATTAATTATTATAGTAAATAACTATAAATAATTTGTCATACATTTTGTTTATTTTAAAATTGCAATTTAATTACAATTAAAACATTATATACGAGTATCTATTGAAACGCGTGATATAAGGTATAATACATTTATAGTTTTATAAAAGTATTCTATTTTTAAATTTTCATTATAAAAATGATTAAAGAATATAAGCTTATGTACCTAATTTAATTACCATTATTTATGATAATTTCAGACGTTATTTCAATGAATGGCTTGATACACCTCTCGGTGTTATATTCCGGAATGCGAAGGGACAAATGGTCAAAGGGAGGAAAATATAATTATTACCATAGCAACCCTGCAGTTCTCGCACAGTCATGGCGGCGGAACCAGACGACAAAACCAATAATATTACTTTAAAACAAACACCAAATTTGCTTTTGGATTGTTAGTATCAGATTATTAGTTTTGATAACTAACTAGATTCCATTTTCAAACTCGGTATTATGAACAATTTGGAAGGTTTACGTAAATAATTAAATAAAGGCAATTCGTAATTTGAAATATAGAATGATAGTAACAAATTAACAAATAATTTGAATGTAGGAATAATAATAAGCTGTATTCTTGTTGATATCGTTCTTAATTTATATTGTAATAATCAATAGCTTAAATTTTTTTGAGAAACATGTTAGTCTAACTTGTTTATGATATTTAAATAAAGTATTAAATAATGTTTAAGTTAATTTACTTTGTCGGCCAATAGTAACTTTATTTTCCAGGCAAAGCAATTATTCATTTTTCAGTAATATTATCTTATAAAACGATATTAAGACAGTTTTACAGATTTAATAGTGAAATTTTTACAGTTTATAATCCATAGTAAATTGTAATTCAGAACATTATAAAATTACGAAAAAAAAATAACGATAGTTAATAATAAGGTATTTATTTATTTTATATATTAAACGCATAGCTAATTTGAACGTAATGAGGAAAGTATTGCAGTTTAATAATCTACCTATATAAGTTTTGTGTATAGGCATTTTATAAAGTTGAACTTTAGAATTGTCAAAATTACAAAATATATCTATATTTCTATGTTATTTGCAGAATTAATAAAATACAAAAATAACGGAAAAATTAGTAGTATTTCAACTGAAATAGCTTTAATATGATTAGATTTGTCTATTAATTATGATCACTTTATAGAGACATTTAAGTACTTCAAGTTTTATTAGAAATATTAATAATTAGAATCCCTATATCAACTAAACATGATTTTTGTTATTTTTGAATTCTTTTAAAAATTAACTATAACACTAAAGTACAAATAAAGAATTTATGCATTAAGAAGACACACAATTTAAATTCTGAAAATAAACAATTTTTTTTAATTTTATTAAACGGTCAATTCGGCACAGAGTTTTGTCACTTTAGATTTGAATGTTTATTTTTGAAAAACGGTTCAATCGTTTATTTTATCTAAATATAATTGTAAAACATTTGCTAAATACGCTTGCTGTTATTTTTTATTTCGACTCCCTCAAAACTATAAACCGAAAAATTCAAATAAAATACACATAAAAAGTGATACAATTTACAGTATTTGCGTTCAATTTATAGAAATGCTTATTGTAGACTGAGATTGGTGAAGATTTTTCAATGCCAAAATAAGTATAAGCCGACAAAAACAAAAACATAACTACTCAAATCAAGAAAAATCAAATAAGTCTTATTTAAGTAACCTGAATTTATTAAATTAAATTTTAAAATTTAAATTTAAATGTAAAATTCACTATTTTAGATAATATACAACCTTTACAGTTTAGGCTGAAGATATCATCGCTTCGCTAAGAATTTAAAATTTAATATGTGCAGAATCGTTTTGTAAAATATAGTTTTGAATATAGTTATCTTCTTAATAATTAGTGTAATAAATTAATAGTAATAAAATTGTTAAATAGTAATAGCATTACTAGGTAGATAATAACTACGGCTGTGAATTAGTATATTACAATGGATTAATGTTAATTTTCTGTAGAACATAACTTCCGTAACATGATGTTTGAATTAGGTATTAATGAATTAAACTTAAAAATTTTTATTTTGCTGTTTATTGAATTTTTATAATATTTAATTTAATAAGTTTTTTTAAGTCATTTTTTCAATTTTTTATATGTTTTTCAATTTTTTTTATACATTTATCGATAGAAACGTCTAATATATTTTTAGAATTATTTTCTTCAAATGAATAACTCACACATTCTACGCATATATCGTACTTAATAAACAATATCTTTAATCTAAAATATTTTGCAACTTGATGCAATTTTAGATCGTAATTTTTGTATAGTTACTTGTAGTGCATTTTATAGTGAATTTTTGAGTTTCAATCCATCCATTTATAAGATTTTTAATGCATTTTTTAAAATTTATAGTGCATTATATTCTATATTAACGAGATTAAAATGCATACAAAATGCATTTAATTCAAAGCCCGAGTAATAATATTTAGTTCTATCATTTTTACCCAATTGTCCATTCAAATTAGTACCATAACCAATTACCACTATATGTAGAGTATACTTATCATCATACCGAAAATTTACCAAACATTGAACTTTTAACACTTATAAAAGCCGTGGTTAAATCGATAAAAAGTTATTAAGTTAAGACATATCGAAAAATCGATTACAAAAATACTGATCAGAGATAAACATACAAGTTTTGTCGACTACACAAAAGAAGAAGTAGGTATATACATTATAAATTTTTTTTTAAATTGTTTACGTTTTACATTAAGTATATTTGATCAATTTGACTTGGAAGATTTTATAAAAATTGTATGGCCAAGTTATAACAAGTTAAACATGTAAAACATCACTTGATAATATTTATAAATTGTTATTTAAAATAAATGGATAATTTTCATATATTTTAATTTTTTATCACCGTGAAAAAATGTAAAATTTATTTTGAATATAAATACGTATTTGGATATGTCTTTAATGCTTTAATGTTCATTAACAGTGGTGCTTTAATTGAAGAAAAACATATAATAATATACAAAACAAATAAACACACAGTACATCAAAACTTATTCTATGACGTATTGTAATCACTCAATAACTCAAATATGTTTTATTTATACATTTTGTATATTATACACTCTTTTGTTTACTTTTAAATTGTATAACAATAAACTGATTAAAAAAATAAATTAATAATTTTGGTATTAAATAAACTATTTGAAACCAACGCGATGTGCGACATAGCGTTTGAAGAAAAGTTTTTCATTTGTAGTCGTTATGTTGAAATCAATACTTACTGAAAATGAGCAGTACGAATTACAAACCAATCAAACTTTCAATCAACTTAGAAAGAATAGAACCACAGTGCCTACAAACAAATTTATTTACCTAGCCACACATTGCCTATCTAAACAATCAAATCAAAGCGGCAGTAGAATATAGAGGACAGCAATTTGTTCAAAACTTAAAATGTGCTTTCGGCTGAAAGCAAAAATGTAAAAAGAAATTCATAGGTATCTATAAAAATAACAATCAGAGTGTTAGTCCTCGGGTTTATGTTTCACGTGTTTATTTATTTAATTGTGAAATTTAATAAATATAACCTTCTTAGTTCAATTTGAAGTCGAATAAAGACGGATTCGTTGCCGGCCGGCCGGTTGACCGCTTTCTACAATTACAATACCAACAGACTATGACTAGAAAATCGACGGAATCTATGCAATCGTCTTTTCACAAAATATCACTATCGGGTTCGTATTTTGTCGTATCATTTACACTGAAAAGAACTTCATGAAAAAAACCAAGGAATGCGTTTGTTTACACGTTCGCTTGACGTTGACTGAAATAATACATAAATAAATAAAAGCGGAGCACGAATAAGATGTTTGAACAAGGGATTTGAAGGAATCATTCCTTAGAAATGAAATAGCTGAAGCATACTTGTATATTCAGAGTTCACACACTCCCGAATTGATACCGATTCGTTTTAGTTAATGTCGATTTCAAGTCGATTGCTTACACGTTTAGTGGTACCTATAATGCATGTTTGGACACAATTATTTTTGTTATTTTTCGATTAATTTGTATACAAACACGTATATTATGTATAGTTTCAATAAAATATTCATTTTAAAGTTCAAATAGAAATCTATTTGGCCATTAGATTATTTATTTTCACTCATCATGGGTTGAAATTTTTGTATCTGACGTTTAAAGAAACTAATTAAAATTATAATTCATCTCAAAAATGTTTAGGTATATTTGTCATTGTTTGTGTGCATTTCTATTTAAACATATTTTATAAGTACCGTTGAATTTATTTCTGTGATATGAAAAAAAATCGTTTTTCAGTTTGAATATCATAGTGTTTTGAGCAAACCACGTTGAAATGGATATAATATTTATTCTAATATATAAGTTAAAGTCGTATTGGTATTACAGATAAACTCAGACACCAAAATTCATATTTTATTTTAATATGCTGTTGTTTTCAATTGTTGGTTTATCGCCAATGGATAATATGTTTATAATTATCGTCCGACAATAGCTGAACGTAGATATAATAACAGTTAATTAAAATGTGATACAAAATACAAATATACAGTACATGCTTAGAATTTTCCGATTTAATTAAATGTTACACGAATAGTAAATAACACCAATATATAATATAGATTGGCCTAAGAACAAATTTAAGAACAATGCATATAAACTCTATGGAAAATCTAAGCTATTATTAGTTTAAAACGATTACCTAGTCAATTTATATGTACTTGTAGATTCAGATTTATACAAATAAGTTATTAACATAGGTTGGACTAGATTTTAATATTTTTGATGAAAGTTCTGTCCTTCAAAAATAATAAACAAATTAACAAAAATATAAACAAATTAACAAAATTATAAACAAATTTGTGTTTAAAATACTTGTTTTAGAATTATTCGATATTGCAAATAAATAAATAATGTAAATAATTTTCTTATTTCCATGAAAAAATTAACTTAATTTAACTCATTTAATTTTGTTCGTTTATATACTAGTATAGAACGTTTTGTTCAATTTCGGATTAAGTGTCTACAACTTAAAAGTTTGAGGTATAAGTGAATAAAATTTAGATTCTAAAATAATGAACGGACCTACCTAAGAAATATGTAGTATTATCAATAGATTTGTTTTGATAATAATAATCATAGTTAGAACAAACAATAATTGTATTGATCACTAAAAACAGTAAAAACATTATAAAGTGAAACATAATAAAAAGTTAATCTATAAACGGGACCTTTATATTTTTTAATAATACATTTTTTTTAAAATAGATACCTATACAATTAGGAGATAATTCAATAATTGAAACTCAAAGTAATAAATATATATTTTTTTTTGACGGGAAGTTTTACCGTAAAACTTAATTATAGATAATAACGATAAAATTGTAGGCAATAGTAAAGCTTTGATTTAGATATGTATTATAATATGATAAGCCTTAAACTAAACTTTTTTTTTTTATTTGAGATAAAAAAAATAACTATATTAAAACAATGATAATATCTAATTGACTTATTTGATTTTATTCTATTAGTTAATTAAATATTACACTTACAGGTAACTGGAAAAAGTATTACTATTTTTACTTTGTTTTATTAAGTATATCTTAAATAATGTTTAATATTCGTATACTAAAAAATAAATTATTGCAATAAATATAAATTTCTAAATGAAACCTTTATATTTAATAAGTACAAAGAAATAAGTATTAAATAATAAAGATAAAATGCTAATAATCGGTTGGGTAAAAATATCACTTTAAAATTTAAATATTTAAAGTAATACATTTTATACTTTTTATAAAACCTATAGAAATTTAAAATACTATATTATTATTTATTAAACTATATCAATCTTTATTTCACGAAAATAATAATACATAGTTTGAATAAAGTTTTAGTTTTTGTTGAACTTATTTGAATAACCTTATTATTGCATTGTGCGTCACAGCGAAAAAAAATAACTTAAAAATATATTTTACCTGTTAAATCATGTAATCTAGGTCCAGCATAAAACATTCCTGCTCTAGCAAACCACTCAAGTTGCATCTGTTGTAATTGGCCAGCAGAAACATTGGAACGATTGGGATTTGTAGTTGTTGCCGAAACTGTTGCGATTGTTGAGCTCGGTGAATTATTGGTGTTCGTATCTATACGAGGTAATGGCTGAAATGCTGAAGATCCGTGAATGAATCCAAAGCTACCATTCCGTCTATGGTCACGGGTTAAAACGTCGGCAGCAGAGGAAGTGATTGGGAAGTCGGATTTCAAGTAGTTGGAATTGTAAGTTAATGATCTCATTGTTGTAGTTGAAATTGCATCGTTCTCGTCGCTGTGTTTACCTTCATATCCAAACTGTTGTTCCGGCCCAGGAGATATCGAAGCACTACGGCTCGAACAAGGAGTAGACGAACAGTCTGATGACGCGGTCAATGATGTCTTATGTGAAACTTCACGGTGGCCTAGCAAAGCTTCTATACAAAATGAAGTTTTCTTCGACTTTGACGGAGAGTCACTTGTAGGTTTCTGTTTCAAATCCAATGGGCTCGCCGAGTACCGTACTCTGGGACACGAGTCTTCTTCGATATCGGACCGTGACATAATTAAATGTTTCACGTTTTCAGTAACTATAATTTAAGTAATTAATATGATTAATTAAATTGATTGATTTTAGGCGAAATAACACTATGCCGCAGTATCAATTGATGTGTTTCTACAGTGCACATGTGGTCGACTGTTACGAGATGGAGTTTATCATACAGAGAACGATTGTAAAAACCATTCGGCTACTTAACAGGGGGACGAGGGTTGGCGATACAGCTACCAGTGCATAGGGTGAGAAAAGGGAAACGAACGCAACGACCTTATTGGTTGCCGTTTTGTATAGTGGGCCACGCCTCTATCTCTTATTCTTTAGTAGTTGGCATATATGCGGGGTTACGGGCTTTTAACAACTTGTTAGTATCTTTACCAAACGCATTGGTCGTATTATTATTTGGCTTATTCATTTCTGTTCACGAGAACGATGTGATTTTATATCGTATTATTTATATGGGTTTTTATTTTATTATTTTTATTTTTTGTCACGCTTATAAATCTCACAAACATTATTCGAGTAGCCAAAAATATAAGTAACCAAATTACGAACACTGTTCTCGTGTTTAAGATTTTTTATTCAAGCTTTAAGAAATAATTATCGTACATCTGTGTAACTATGCAATATATTATTTTATATTTAAATCGTACTAATCGTCATAAATTAATAGATAATATTAAGTTAGCTTATAATAAATTAATGGTGTCTGATATAGCTGTGATTGCTCCTCTATTACAATTAAAATACGCATTTATTTTATCTTTTTATTTTACATATTTTTTTTTTACAATTTCCCATGGTATTACCACTTTATTCTGCATTTTAATTTAAGTGCATTTATGCACTGTTTTCCTGATTCAAACTATTGTTATTGCATGTACCTACGTAATATTATAAATAAACTTTTATTGATCCCCGTAAATGCGGCTTTACAGTCAACATAAAAGCTGAAAGGATTATTTTTATCTATATATTCTTAATTCTTGTTTTATGGTATTTTACTAAATTTACAAAACAAAAAAAAAAATAAATTCAATTTTATAAGTATATCTGTACAATCATATTATATCTATACTATTATCCCTATTGTACTTGTAGCAAAAATGCACTATATTAGATACTATCTACTTACTATATCATAGGCATTCATATTATATTCTACCTATTATATTATTAGTTTGCAGTTAAATTTTATTTCATTGCATCATACCTAAAAGATGGCCGAAGTATATATGTTTTAAAATACGACGACGTTGTTCCGTTATTGGATACCTACCCATTTTGAGGCTTACGTTCTATTTTTTTACTCTGCGAAACTATATGTTGAGTAAACAAGTGTATTTGTGCCTTGTTGGCGAACATCAAGCTCTAATATACCCTGCAGGGACTACGGGTAATAAGCGGCGGATCTGATCTAATCAGAGTCCGCACGGTCTGCCGAAAAACAAACATAGTTCTCGTAATTCCAGTCACGTACGAATGGGAAGGCTGGCGTGCGAGTATTAAGCTATTTATCGTTTTCCACGACGACTTATAGTTAAGTTTTGCGTCGTTTGCGCATGATAATGTATACGAATTCTCCATTGTGATCATTCGAATGAAATATTACAACTGTTTGAACTGAATAAGTTGTTCAGTTCGAGACTAATATAAACGGCTGTTTTTGAAATCGACAATAATTTTCTTTTGGAATTCAATTTCAATGCTATCGCTTAACAGCGTGTAATTGAATTGTTGCGTTATGATTAGCGTTTATGTTTAGATACACCGATACACGTATTGACGCTTATATTGATTGCTGGTATACCTATATATAGTTAAATTGTAGTTTGATTATTAATTTGTCAAAATGAACCATTAAAACTCGTAAAATTGACTTTACAAAAAAACTGTAAAGGTTAATATATTATGAGAAAAAAAGCTATGATCACTTAAAGTATAATAATATAATATTATAATACGTACATAATATTATGGTACCGGTAGGTCACTGGTGTATGTGTAGATAATTATTGTGTTAAAAATAGATATTACTATCCTTATTTAGATTATATTATATTATCATATGGTCTAATAACCTGTGTTGTTAAAGCCTTAATTTAATCATAAAAACAAATATTATATTATCATATTAAAAATGAAAATAATTCATAAAAGTCACAATAATTTTTAAACCATTATTCTCCAAATGTATAAGAAATAATAATATTAAATTATTAAGCGTATGTGTGTAAATCATATATTGTATTACCCTGTGTATTTATGTGCTCGGTGTGCTGTGCTTCAACGCTTATTTGGTGGTATTCGTTATGCTTATGTAATTGCTTCTGTTTATAAAGTTTCAGCGTGTACAATATAACATAATAAAGGATAGCCAAAAAACAGGCTATCATCATCTTCCTCATAATTTTAAATGAAGAATATTGAAATTGATACTTTTTGTTTGGATTCATTCCTCAGTAAATGTAAGTGTCAATCATTTCTTTTTAAATTCGACATCAATAAGATACCAATATTATATTCAGCAATTTAAAAATGATTTTAAGAAGACCTAATAAAAGTATAATGTTAATAGGTAAGCAATAATTCTTTTAATGTATTAAATATACCTAGTTAATATACATTATTTTATAAATAATTACTCATTTAAATGTTTATTTACTAAAATAAAATCTTAAAAACTTGTTTATTTTCTCTAAAAACCATGTATAGATCTATCATTGTTATTTTTAAATTAATATTTTCACATAGTAGATATATTCTATATTGAAAATATCAATTTAAAAAAAAATCGATTTATTTTTTATTTAAATATTCTGATATACCAAAATGCATAAATATAATATATCAGAATATTATCTTTGTTTTAAATGTTAAGTCTATATTTTATAAGGTACTTAGTTGAGACTGTTAATTCCATTCAAACCTTAATTATAATTATGTGTAGTACTGTAGTTAATAATAAATTTTGGTATATATTGTATACATATTATTTCTCATTTTAAATGTTTATAATACATAATAAAATTTAGGTTGTAGGTACACATGGTTGACTTAATGAACCATGTCATGTATATCTACTAACATTTATAGAGAATTTGTCAATTCCATTAAATCTGTAGATTTACGAATTTAAACTTTAAGTTATGACGTATAAGATATTGTTTTGTGCCATTATATGACAATGAATAATTTTAAGCATTTCAAAATAAAATTATTTAGATGTTAGTAGCGAACTTATCTAAATGAGCTAAATAAACATAAACATTTTAATTAGGCTATAGTAGGTACTCAGATACTGAAAACAACGTTAATATTAATTTAAATAACAGAAACTGAGCATTTAGCCCCACTTTTACTGTAATTTGTAAGAAATCACATACATATAATAGTACCTATGATATAAATATACTAAAAATAGGTACTAATGATATAATAATATAAAACTAATATTATTTCAGTGTTTCCATTATTGGAATCTGTAGAGAGGAGAAAATTGTACATACTTACTATATGATTAGCCACTATTTTAGATTAACCTTTGCACAGTATAGTATTTTCATTTAAAATTCGAAAACTGTAATTAATAAGACATTCCAAAATTTGCGTTTTAATGAATTTATTTTACCTATAGTTATTAGAAAATAATTGAATGTCTGAAAATAGTCAATTGAATAATTTTTCTTTATTATTATATAAAATATAACCAACACGATTTGTAGGTATAATTCATATCTTATATTCTTTTATTCTATTGATGATCTAGGCTTAAGAATTTTGAATAATTGAATAATTGGTTTTTGATAATTTAATATACAGTCGAATCAAATAAAAATTTGAAGTACAAGGACTCCATTAATCCAAAATTATATTTGACATATTTGTGCATATTTTAAAGTTCTACATTTTTTATAGCATAGGTATTAACGCATTATCTATCATTATACATTAACTATTTTGCAAAAGAAAAAATCAGTCATAAAAACGTAATTTAAAAATTAAAAAGCTTATAATTTATAATTATTATCTATATGTAAATGCTGTGTGCTTTTCTTAAAAATTTTATTTAAGGGTAGAATTTTTGAATAAAATTAACATAAAAGTGATATAGCTTTACAAAAAAGAAAAATAACAATACAAATAAATATAAATTAAAAATTGTAATAATTCAAAAATATTTATTTAAGAACATAAGTATTTTTTGTAAAACATTTGCTCATTTTTTGGTATGTATCTGTGTGTTTTATAGAGCATATAAGTCCCTAAGCCTAATGATCACATATGATATAACTTTATTTAAGTTAGTACAATATAGTAAAAATATTAAGTAAGATTTACTATTATAATATGAATTTATGATATTTATAATAGTATTTAACTACATATCTCAAAATTGTTTTAGAAGTAGGAATAATATAATATGTACAATGTACATTATTATAATATTTTATACCTTTATACATATATATTTATTATATATAAAATTTGCTAAAATATTATTGAATCAGAATTTGTTATTTATTCATTAGTTAAATACCATATATTTATACCACTTATCTATGTTATATGTATCTGCTATAATACTCGTTTTCCCTAACGGGCGTTATTATTATGAATAAATAAATAATCACACGACATGTATGTAAAAAAAACAAAATATCATATTTAAAATCTAGTTCTTATAGTTTTATGTATAAATTACACGTTACTTATTTCTATTATTATTTGATATCTGATCCCTTTAATTAAAAACTTAAGGTAGGGCCAGAGAAAACATAAGCATATTTTTTCATTTGTATATATAATATTATTGTAGGTACTTGCTGTGATATACATAAATACACTTAATAATGGATATAGTACTAAGAGAATTTTCGAAAAACACTATAAATCGTTTAATTTTTATAAAAATATTAATTAATTATGTTTCATTTCTATTTAATCGATAACATTACTTTTAAATTTGAAATAACTCTTACTAACACAATATTATTTTTTCAATTATGTAATAAAACCATAACTATTTTACGATCTTTGAGGATCCTATAAGAAATGTCACCATCATAAGTCTATAACAGGTTATTTATAAATGAAGGCGTGATACTATAATATTCGTTTGATGTATATAAAACAATTCAATATAAAAACGATTCGTGATCGTCAGAAAAAAGAAGTCTCATTACGAAGCCGCCATTTTGAAATGATGATACGTAACTTGGCACTGAGCTCAAGAAACAAAATAAAATCTAACGAAGCGTTACATAATTTGATTTTAACCTACGCCTCCCTTGCTTTGTGTAACCAGAGGGAAAAACAATTTTCCCACCACACTATATATACGTAAAAGCTTACTACTCATATTTTCATTTACGCTACAGTTATTTTCAGTAGCGTGGTCGCGTAGATATCCAGAATTTTTTTTGTGCAAGTTCATATATTTCTATTCACCCTCTAAAAAATAGTATCACTGATATTCATATATTTAAACATATATTTTATTTTGAGTTGATTATATAATCCGTTAACCCAAGATAGTAGGGTAGCTGGAGGGCTGAATATTTGTGGTTATATATTATTATATGTTTGTATACATGGACATATATTTATTAGATAAAAAATATATAAAACTCAATTACAAGACTAAAAAAGGTGAAATAAACTTAGGTTATCATTCTATTGTACAGTATATGTGTCGAGTCACATCACTTGAATATACCTACCTCATTACTAAGTCACTGTAATGCACCTATGTGTTAAATTTGAATTATAAATCATTACACACAAAAAACAGTTCTGAATGAAGATTGTAGTCTGTCAGCTTATATCGGTTATATTACCATGTATAATATTTCATAGTATGTTTTTTTTTATATAACTATATTAAATTATTTTATTTTACTGTTAGTATTACACTATTGTGGTAGGATGATTTAATTTTTGCCAAAAATCAGATTGTATTTATTACACTTTTAATATTTAATCTTTTAACAGTATAAATATTTATACATAATTATACATTTGTTATTAACTTTTGTGTATTAATAATTTATAGTAGAAAAAAGGTTCGATCTTCAACTTTAAAGGTGGTCTCTAATACGTAGACAATTAAAACTACATAGATAGTTGATACTTTTGAAAGGTTAAAATATATTCTTTTTATTATAGGCTGACAGAGGTTTCTACTCGTAATCGTTTTTTACATACAATTATTTGTCATTAAATTTAAATTTGACACCTCCATTTAAGTGACCTACAAAATAACGAAGTACTCTCAATTTCTACTGTGCATATAGAAGAACGGTTGCCTACTTTTTTTTGCGGATTCTGAGCGAAACGATGAATGTATTGATTTTACAATAATGTGTTTTTTTATGAATGTTTGAGGGTGGTTTTGGATAAAAAATTGAATCTATTTTGTACTTTAGATAGGCCGAAATTAAAAATTTCATAATTTTTATTTAATCGCGATAAACAAAAGTTAAATTAAGAAAAACATAAATCTTTACGCAAATCCAATTTCTGACAAAATCGATTTTGGTTTTTTGGCGTAACATAAGAACGAATAACCGTAGATATTTGACGTTTTCATTAATATGTTTTATATATTACGATCATATTTCTAAAACATTTCAACTGTTTTTGATATATTTATAAGTATGAGAAACTTTTAATTTATTTTACTTTTTTCTTTCTGAAATTGTCAATTAAAAATTATTCACTAAGTAGAAATACTTAAAAATTGAACACAAATTTCTCGATTAAAAAATATCGAAAATCTATACTCACAATATTTTTTTATTAGCATTTAAAGTTTAAAATTTTGACAAAATTCGTTAAGATCTTAAAAATGTACAAATTATTTTGCAGTTAAAAATTTATAAAAATGTTTGCTTTTCTACCTAAGATTTGAAATCGTTGTACAAGGGGCTTTTTATAACCATTTGAAGTTCAAATTTTATTGATATTATATAACCAGTATAATAACTATTCCTTTCCAAACAATTTTTGTTGTAATTCAAAAACGAATAATTGTAGATACTTAAATTTTTCACTAAATTTTTATATTATAATTTTATATACATAGTATCATTTATTATACTTATAGTATAATATTTTAATTCTTTTTTTAGTTATTTTTAGGCATGAGAAATTTTCGATTTTTCTAGATAATTAACTAAAAATGACAATAAAAATTGTTCACTGGGTAAAAATTATTGAAAAATGTTAAATTACATCTTACATAAGTTGCTCTTATATTTGTGTAAAAAAATTAAAAATTACATGGTAACAATTTTTTTTTATAAGCATTTGAAATTTGAAATCAATATTTAGACAAAATTACTTATTTAAACAACGAATAACTATGTTAATTATCTTGTTATAATTTAAAATCATTATTAATCGGTTTATCGGTCGTGGAAACTTACGTTTACATATATTTCATTAATATAAATTTTACTATACGCAATGAACATTTTTAATTTATTTTAAGATAACATGATATGTATATATATTATTTTTACTATTTTACAATATTTATAGAGAGGTGCTATTAAATTTTGAGTTATATAAATTGATATAATATAGTATAAATGTATAATATTATTATAATTATTAATCACCATAACAATATAAAAAATGTAATATTTTTGGAAAAAAATGTATCTTGAACCTAATACAATGTTAAAAGTAAAATAAATGACTTAATAATAGCTATATCAAAAAAAAACCATAAGACATGCTTAGTGAAAAAGACTGACTGATCGTCACCGTTCAGAATCGTTTTTCGTAAAGAATAATATTTCACTGAATTCAAATTTAACACACTCGTAATAATGACTCACTCCATAACTATTATACAACAAAGTGGTACCTAATTACTTATCATTTTTATTTTGATTTAAATTTTTCATCTAATATTTCATATTAGTATTGATAATATAATTTTCAAAATATTCTGGCTCTTTTGTGCTATTTATGAACATTTGAAATTCATAACTATTTTGTATAATATATAGGTATAATAACAAAACCTTGTATTACATTTTAAAGACCAAGCATTACTTTTTTTTATCAACATTTATAAAATTAAAATTAAAAAAAAAAATCGAAAATTTCAAATAACTATAAACATATTAAAATTAATCTTAATATTTTTTTAAATTCATTATTTACCTATTATAGGCTATAAGAAATGATAATTAAAGTATGAGTTGATTATTTTAAATTAATATTTTTTAAACTAAAATATAAAAATAAATTTTTGTGAAAAAAAAATCGTTATTTTGAGTATAAATATTTGATGTCATCAACATTTTAACTTCAATCACTCATTGCATTTAAAAAAAATTGAACTTGCGACATATTTTTATAAATTGATACACTCGTATACAAAATAATTTATATTACCACATATTCTATCAGAAATCATCTCCAAAGTTGAAGATTGATGCATTTTTATTACTCTAAGGGTGATACTAAATATACATAACAAATATATATATATATTTGAGCCATCTATTTATATAATATTTTATTAAAATGATAACATGTGAAAATTAATATATATCCTATAATAAAAAATAAAAATATGACATTTATGTTACATAATACATGTGTTAAAAACGATCATATTATAATCATTTACTGAAAACATCAAGTTTCTATGATTATTAATTTTTGAGTTCGCTAAAAAACAAAATCAATATTTTCGAAAATTAGATTTGTGTAAAAATTCACGTCTTTCTCTAAATTTTTGTTTGTTTTTTCTGATTATTTCAAACATAATTTAGGTAATTTTATTTTGATATTTCCAAAGAACAAATTAGATCCAATTTGATATCTAAAACCACCCCAAAAGCTTAAAATCAAACCATTTTTTCGACTATTTATCGGCAAAAACACATATCATTAATATACACATATACATTGCTTCGAATTTAAAAACTTTTAGTTTACACTCGATTTAATCTTCAGGTAATATTAAAATAATTTAAAAATAAATATTTAATAAATAATATTATTTCAATATTTTAATATAGGTAGGTACATTATCAGGCATAGGTATAGGTAGTTTGGCGATATATCAACCGTCATCTAAATTAAGTCTGCTGCAAAAATCGAAATAGTTTTTGAGCTTCCACCATTAACTACTCAATGATCATATTATACATTCCAAACCTACTATAATGCAAATATTTTTCTTTAGTCATTGAGACGGAATTGTGATAAATGGAATGTTTCTTTTTAATGAATGCACAGTGATAATAATAATTTTAATATATATATATATATAAAACAATATTATAAATAGCTTTAGATAGGCAAATATTATAGGTCATACTGGTTATAGATAACTAACATAGTAATATATATAAAGATAAAATTGTTTAGTAAAAAACGTTACTATATAGATTGAATATTTTTTAAATTGTCGGAAACGGCACATGACCAAAAGTTACGCTGATATATTTGTGTATGATTTATTTCGAATATAACAATAAATATAATGAATAAATTAATAAATTAATGTAAAAATAATATTGGTATAATAAGTTTTTATCTGCTGAAGGATAACTTATTATTTCTAAATAAATCGAAAGGTAAAACAAATAGGTACTTTAGTCTATAACAATGAGAAAAATAACAAATTCCAATTACTCACTAAGATGATTAATTTGTTATAAATATGCAATAGCTAATAGGCACTCATATAATCAATTTAAGAAAATATCCACTTACTATATAATATATTTAACTAAGGTAAGTACTATAATAATCACCAGGATAGTCGTATTAGATACTTGATTATGATTGCTCGTCGACTTTATATTGGTTAAAAATATACTTTTTTCCGGCCGCGACACGTGAATATTATAATGCAATTGTATACGTATTCAATGATTTTTTTTTTACGTTGGATATATTAACTGATAATACAACATATGATGTTTCCAAACAAAATTTAATCTCGTTAGGAGTTGTGTGCGAACAGACTGAGTGATAGTTTTATTGTGCGTGGTGAGAATGTGAGGAGCCAAGCTGCTGTTACCAATCACCGTAATCTAATCACGTGCGAATACAAAAGTCACATATGGGAAATTGTTGTTTGGCAAACCTTATACTGTCAGTGTTAGATAAAATGATACAATTTGTGAGTGTATGTATATATATATATATATGTTTTTTATTATTTCTTGTTAACATTATATGTTGTATCTACCTACCTAGATCTGTATTTATTTCAAACAGATTTTTGTACTTGAAGATTTGTTCGTATTATTTTATTTTACTATTTTTACACGATAATTTAAACTACGAGTAATCCATGTGTTAAAGAATAAATTACTTACATTGAAGACAATAAAATTTGAAATTTTATTTTGATAATTTAAAAATACCTATTTAATTCATATCTACATCATAAATACTATTTAGATAAAGATATTGAAAAAATAGCATTTTTATCTTAGACCAAAGTTGTGGTAAAAGAACTCATACCAAAAATTGTAAAAAATCTAAATTTTTAAAAATTTTAACAATTTAAGTAAATTAAATAATTTTGGTTTATTATAATTAATATACTGTCTATACTTATATTAAGTAAAGCCACTTATTTTACAATTAGTAAATAAGGATTGTTGTGTTAATATTTAAAAAAAAGGTGGTCAAGTAGGTATCACTCTGCTATATGGTAGAAGTGGAAAATAGGTCACTATAATGAATGTGTTAAATTTGAATGTAATGACAGTTATCCTTATATATGAAAAACGATACTGAACGGAGATGATTTGTCAGTCTAGGATATATTCATCCATTACATTATTATTTATTACCTATATTTAAATTGTAATATATTTTTTTTTGATACAAGTAATTTATTTTTTGAAACTACTGGTTAAAATTTCAAGTTTCTACGAATTATACTTTTTGAATAACAACAATATTTTAAATTGTTTTAGGATATATCGTTATTTTACGTGGTTTCATAAAAATTTAAATTTCATACGCTCATAAAATGTTTTCTATATTGATACGGAAGTTTTTTTTACAGTTATTGAAAGGAAAACCTATGGATAACCTTGTATTGGATTTTTAACCTTAGATATAAATCACAAAAATGTTTATAAATTTTCAACTTTAAAATTCCTTACAAATTTTCTCGATTATGACATATTTCGTTAACATTTGAACAATTTAAATGCTTGTAAATAAAAATTGTGACTAACGATTTTTGATTTTTGTTTTAATTTGAGAAGTACTACTTATAATAAACATTGTATTAAATTTTAAAGATTTTTGGAATGCTTACATTTTTTTAACGGCATTTCAAAAAATATAACTTAAAAATCGAGAATTTCAACTGTCTATAGATAGCTTAAAAAAGTCAAAATATTTTGAAAATTTAATCGTAAATAAATAACGCTAATATAAACATTTGGTGAATATTTCAAGTATTTACAATCGTTTTTGAGTTATAACAAAAAAAAAAAAAAAACGATTTTATCGAAAACTGGTTATGCGTAAAAATTCCCGTTTTTACATTATTTTGTCAGGGTTTTTCCTGACGCTTTTGAGAACTACAGAACATATTTTACTTTTGATTTTGAACCCCTAAAGTACCAACTAGATTCACTTTCCTTTTCAAAACAGGGCTGATTTGAAAAATCAAAGTATGATTACTATTCTAAAATGTGATGATAGATATAAAAAAAGAAATCACACATCATTGTAAAATCAATACATTCATCACTCTATTCAGAATCTAAAATGGATTGATAATGTTTTTAGAAATTGATATTTATATATATTTAAAATCTAATAAATGCAATGATATTCAGAAAATTAACAGGTAAGGGGTTGCTCATACAAAAATATTTTTTACTCTTAAATATGATAAAAGCATATTATCAACAAGAATATTTATAAATTTGAATAATTATTTAAGTACTTGTATATTATAAAATTTTATAAGTAGGGCTCAGGATTTATAGCACTTAAAAGCATTAAAATAAGCACTTAAAAACATCATTATAAGTATTTAAAAAACTTGAATTTGAGCAAAAACATTTAATCAAAAAAAAAAACTTTTTTTTTACATGATAAAGCAGATACTGGACAAAATGTGTTGCTGTGCTAAAAATAATATAATTAAATATTACAAAGAATATTAAAACAAAATGATTAGGAGTTTCTAATTAAAAAATAAAAATAAATCTTTATATTATAAAAAAATCAAACTGCACTTCCGAGGCATTTTGCCTTATTATTTATAGATTTTCCGTGAGATTTTTTGAAAAAACCACAAAAAGTAGAAAAACTGGTCATAAAAGCAAAAATAATCAGAAAAACTGGAAATAAGGATCTTTTTAATAATCGTCGAAAAAAGCAAAAAAAGCACTTTCAAATTTCATAATTGAACGTGTTGTAACATGACGTACACTTCCATAACACTCTGCTAAATTTTAAGTCAGTCCATGAAAATAAGCAAATGATTTAAGTCCCGGACCCTGTTTATAAGCAAACGTATGATATTAAAAGCAATGGTGTTTAACTTAAATTATTTTATTCTTATAAAGATGTTTAAAATGTTAAACAAAATAATAAACATTTGCAAATTATTTTGCAGTTAAAAATTTATAAAATGTTCTGTTTTTAATCTAAGTAATACTATAAAAAATAAAAATACTTTGAGAACTAATCCAAAAGAATTTGTAAAGAAAAAAAATTTAAAAAAACAGTTAAGAAACTTTATTTATGTTTAAAAATGGAAAGACAAAATGTATGTTTTTTGTACAACAACCAAATACTAATTAAAAAAAATCTCTATAAAAATAAATAGGCATAGACAACAAAAACAAAAACCAATTTAAATCGCTCGATTTAATGATTTTATAAGTAGTTTGATCACGTAGATTAAATGATGAGTCATTAATCTTATCCTCGCAAGTCGTGTAAGTGGTGGTATAAAAAAGTAAAATTTCACTTATCATATAGATGTTAAAGTATGAAAAAGATTTTACATTTATAAAAAAAAAAACATTTGGAATGTACAAACTTTAGATTCAAAAAATTCAGAGATTTTCTTATAAAAAATTTGATTCAGATGACATATAACACAAATAACACAACGCATTCAATATATAAAAGAAGGAACAGAAAAAGCTCAGCACAAATAATATTTGTGAACACTACTATGAAGAACCTATACCATTTCCAATATATATAAAAAAAAGAAAACATAAACGCGTATACCTATCTACAGTGCAAGATGTGTCATGTTCCTTTTACTCTTCTTCGAAGAATACCATGCTAATTTACCATGAACTTATGATACAATACTTTAACATTTAGTCCCATTTTTTTTTTTAAATAAAATGATTCATAGGTTTATTTTTATTTTACATATAAAAATGTACTGCTTGTTTGGTTTTGTTACAAATTAAAAAAAAATATTTTTTATAATTTTTATTCATTTTTTTATATGACAAGTTAAAAAAATGTTTGGATTAGTATTAAAGAAAATGTATTAGAGAAATTTAGTTATAAGAACCAATAAGGATAGATTATAATAATTGCAACTGATAATAAAAATTATTACTAGGTAGGTTACTAGAATGTATTACTGCTATAATTTTTGTTTTCTTTAGAGTTAATTTATTTTTGAAAGGTTTTATATTTATTTATATAGGTGCTGTTTTTGATATTAGAAATATATTAGGTTTGAGATATAGAAACTAAATATTTACATTTTTCCGAAGATTAGAAAATTTAAGAAAATTTTTACGAGAAGAACAAAGTTTAAATTTTTATGAGCACATTTGTTTTCTATAATAAAATTCTTGAGCTCAGTATTAGCCCACAAAAGAAAAAAAATCAGTAAATATTTTTGTTTTAAGCACAAATAGAGTAATAAATATTTTTATAAAACTTATCAATAAAAGCTTTAAAAGATAAATTAGGTATTATTATTAAGATTAAGTTCGAAATCATTGTCAGAGAGAAAAAGAGAAATTTTATAAAAATTACAATTTTCAAAATTATTCAAGATGAGATTAAATATTATTATACACAAAGGAATTTGTGAATTTTATAAGTAATTTTAAAGGAAAGTGATAATTATTGGCTGTTGGTAGAAATGATTCAAAATAATGATTGATGGAAGTAAGTTCTGCATTAAAATTACAAAATATCTAGTCTTGCGCACGCTCTATACAATTTTCCATAAAATTACTTTGCTTTAAATTTAAGAAATAAATATAACAATTAAATAACATATTTGTTGATATATGATATTGAATATTTGAGTCAACAGATCAATTAAAATTATTTGAACTTAAATAACTAGTTATTATAAAATAGTGTTCATTTAAATTAAAGAATAAAAACTCAATTCTATCACAATGGTTTGAGTGCATTTCAACTGCTGTATTAGAAGGTATGTAAACCTAGCCTTAAACTATTTTAACTTTATTGACTGTAAATTTTAAAAATATTTGTTCAAATCCAACAACAACAACATTTAATAATTGACAACATATTTTATTATTTACCGCAATTAACACACCACCACCATGCAATTAAGATTCCACAAGTTAAATTCCAATAATCTCTTTATAAATTATAGTTTGTAAAACTAATTTCCTCATCAAGTAGATTATTATTTAACCATATTTCATTTAAAAAATTATAATATATTAAAAATTGATAAAGTTTTACTTAAAAAAGGAAATATTATTAAAATTCCATACACATTCTGGTAAAAAATATTGATTATAAAATAGAATTTAAAGAATTAAAATCGCGAGTATTAGATAATTATTCTTGAAATCGATTTCCGGTTAATCTTATACAAACTTAATAATTATATGTATTTCCCCGTTATTTCTTCATTATTAATTTGTTAATTCATCATGATATTTTTTGGAAAAGTGTACGGTCGGAACTGATACAGATGATAGAAGGAGATTATAATGATAATCAATTTTTTCTTTGATTTTAAAATATATAGTAATATTAACTGATGAAAAAAATATAGCCTTAATAGGATAGATTTTATTTTGGTCATGTTTATCCAAACATATGATTTTCAAAGGTTAAGTAATATTGCTATCATTTAAGTTAATAAAGTCACTGATCAGATTAGAATTCATAAGAAAGTTTATCAGCTAAGTTATTTGAATTTGACTTTGGAAAATTTTATAATAATAAGTTAAATGCTCTCATATTGCGCTTGTTTATTTCATTAAGTATGAAATCTTTAGAATGATGGTCCAAAATTGTAGGTTTTTAAATTTTAAGATCATTAACTTAAATTAATGGACTATTAATTAAATCCTTCAATATTGGGATATCACATTGAACATTATTACAAAATTTACAAATAAATTTTAGATAACGGCTTTTTAAAGTGATACATTCAAGTTTACTCACAAAATCACAGTTAAACCTGAACATTTATTGTGAATTAATTACTTAAAACCAACATAAATTGATAGGCAAATCAAGCTCAATAAATACAACATTAAATTTATAACAATTATTACTATTATTTAACGACATTGTTGTATGTAAATCTGTAAATTAAAATTTAATTAGATTAGGTACAACATTTTAAGAACTTGGTTTCATATTATTTAAAGTTTCAAATATTTTAATAGAAATAAAATAATAATAAATAGGTTGTTCATATGATGCGTCTTTTAATTCTTTTAGTAAATAATCAATTATAAACATTGATTTTAGTATTAGTTTTTTGTAAGCAATTTCTTCCAATATGTTTTTAAAGTTATTATTATTTGCAATACTTCTACATTCTAAAAACACTTAGAATATCCATTAGTTTGTCCGTATTAATATTTTCAAAATCTTTTTAAGTATTTGATAAAATACGCTAATCAGTTCACCATTTGTTAGTGAAAATACTTTAATTAGATCAGATCAAGTAAACCCAAATAATATTTTTTTTTTTTTTAAATATGATACAAGTTTTAATGGAAAATATTTTATTCATCCTATTAAAAATATTTTAGCAATTGTTATTTGCTGTAAATTTACTAAATCATATCACAAACAAGGTATTTTTGTAGAAGTTCTTGCAATTTAAGTCTCATAAAAATTATCCCAATGCTCACTAAGAGCATATTTTAATATAACACCTGCATTTATTGAGTTTTCTGGTTACTTATTTGGTAATATAAGTTCAATAGTAATAGACCCACAGGTTTTATCAATATTTTCATTTGTGTCTAATAACTTTTGAAAAATTCTTCTTCGATGTTGGATTAGGTGAATATGATTTATAAAATCTTCAACTTATAAAGTTATCAATACCAGAAAAGCTATTTGTAATCACATGTTTCACAATTTAAGGTAAAACAAGAGCTGAGGGAACCCTTGAATTATCTGTAATAGTTGTTATTGATATATAACTAATGACACATGATAAAAATAATTCGCTTCCATATGTGGCAGTAACAGGAGCATTAAAATTATAATTACAATTTTGTGATACATCATCAATAGTAGAGTCACATGTTTGAAACCTATGTATAATCTCATATATTTATCACCAACCAATGGTGTAGTGGATGAAAAGTTATTACATTCATCATTATTAGGTGGATATTTATCTACAATATTTGATATTATTATCGAGTTACTATGATTAATAATTTCAAATGAATCTTGAATTATGGAATTAGAGTTACTATTTTCACAGCATTCAGCAGTATATTTTTCTTTAGTTGCCAAGTAGAACTTTAATTATTTTAATCCTATTAACATAGTAAAACAATTAATAATGTAAAATTATAAAATATAATATTATTCACCTGTTTTTTGTAATAGTTCTAAGATGGTAATATTTGTATGAATGGAGTTTCTTTAAAATCAAGTAAATCAATTTGAAAATTAAATATTGGATCTTTAGTTAACTGACCATTGGGATAAAATAAATGTACTAGAACATTTATTATATTATTTTTGTTAGATTCTTTCGACTTTATTATATTTATAGTACCTTCTTATTTCTATGAACCTGAAACATAAGAAATGATTTTAAATTAATTCAATTTTGAATAAAATAAAAAAGACAGTTAATTTTATAAAAATGGGTATTAATTATTATTTTCTAATTAAATTTTAAATAATTATTAGAATAGAATATTTTATATTTATAAATAGTTCCTAAGAGAGCAAAATATGTAAATATTAAAATAATGATTTACTTTTTGAGTTTAAAGTGTTAGTTATAAAATTAATATGTTCTAATAAAATAAGTTGTTTAATAATTTAAATAAAAATTTGAATTTATTATTCATTTAAATATATATATTTTCTTTTAATGGAAGAATATTAAACCTGATTGGTAACTATAAATATGATATTGATAAGAAATAAAGTATAGAATATTATTTTAAACTTTAGTTAAATTAAGCATCTGAATAAATTTTAATTCCAGATATCAGACAAATAAAAACTTTGGAGTTAAATAAAGTAATATTCTTGTATATGGTAAATGAAGGTGTTAATAAATTAAGATCAATATTTATAAAAATATTAAATTAGTAAAAAATAGTTTAAATTATTGTCTATCATTATTTTAAAATTGTTGATCATTAAGTTCAGAAAGTTAAAAAATTTAAATACAAATTAAAAAAGATATTAGATAAAAATATAACTATGAAATTATACTTATTTTTCTGTACCTACTTAAAAAAAAACTCAGTGTATCCAACCAATTTTAATGGATTCAATCGTTTATAGCATAAGTATTATTTTTTAACTGATTTCTGTAATTAATTAATCAAAATTTATCACAAATATCAACCTATTATATTTTATAAAAAGAATGTTTTTCTTTATTTTTATCTTATTGATAAAATAATTACAGATAAATTGTATAATTTACATACTTTACGTTTTTATTTGATTTGATTTTAATAGCTAATTTATTACATGAATCGGTTTTTCTTTTAAAATTATTGGTTTTTTTTTTTTAACAAAATTGATGATAGCTAATCGATCATTATATTATAGAATTAATTTTCTAAGCATAAAATCATCATTAATATCCATTAATGTCAGTATACTTTGATCAATTTAGAATATAAAATAATGTTCCTGATTAATTATATATTTTTAATGCTAACTTGATAAATTAATCATAAGATTATATTGAAATATTGCTTCTATAAGTTCCCAACAAAATATTTAAATTGAAAAGATTGCCTAATTGAATAATAAACACAATCAGGGTTATCATTTATGACTTTAAGTTGGGTGGCCAGATTAAATTAAAAGATATTTGGCACAATAAATTCTAACTTGACCTATTCGTCTTATCTAACCATAACTACTTAATATTTTTTTCTTGTGAATTTCATTATGAAGTATTAAAATTAAAGAAATAGAAAACATACTTTTATTTTCAACAAAAATTAATTTTAAAATTTTAAATATAATTTATATATTTTTGTACTTTATAGTGATATACATTTTATACATAAATCAAAAAATATTTGACTTCCTATATCAAACTCTTTTTTTTATTAAGCATCCTTTTTCTTTGAGTACTTTTATCATATTTTCCATTTCAATGTTAATAAAATGATCGTTCTTCCTGTTTTCTAAATTACTAATTAAACTACTTAGTATATCTATTAACTTTAACACAGAAATGTGTTCCTCTTCAATTTTTTGTAATTATTAAACACTCTGAGCATACTTGGTATGAATTTCATATACAACAGGGACTTATAATTTTTAAAAAATCAACTAATATTTTACATTTTGAATCTTGTGAAAGAATGTATGACTGAACCACTGAATATTAAAATAATTCGATCGATAGCAGTTGATATTGTTAGCAATCTTTTTTAGTATGTGCTAAAATATCTCGATACTGAAATATGCGTATTTGTGTGTGGTTATTTATTATTATCAACAAATAATATTTAAAAAAAAATTTGTTAAAAACGAATTTAAATTCCAGGACATTATTATGTTGATAGCAAATCCCGATAACAACAACTTTTCTCGAAAAAATTTTTCAGGACACCAGGACATGAATTCTTCTGATAACGTTCCAGAAAATCTGGAATGAATGGCCACCTTACTTTAAGTTGTTAGTGTTATACCTAGTTACATACTTTTAGTCTTTAGATGTTTAATCAAAGTATCAGGCAAATAGGTATGGATATACAACAGTAGTAAGTTTTTAAAAGTAAGTGTTTAGCATTTTAGATTTTGTGAGAACAATAAATACATTTATTTTACAATATCTTTTATGGTAGGAAAATAAATCTAATTAGTACTTAAAAAAGTCAAAAGTAAATAGAAAAAGTTGACATAACAAATCTGTTATTTAGCATTGATGTTGACACTCATAATTCCACAACAATTTTAATATACTAAAACAGACATATTATAGTAAATAATAACATTAAAAATACTATTGTATTTGTATTGTGAAAAATAAAATAATATTGAAAATAACCATAAAATATAAGCCTAATATAATTCTGAACCAAATATGAATTTAGAGATATTTTATTACTATAAAACATTCAATAGAAATTTAACATATATTTATGTATTAAAATATCTTAAATTAATTCAATTCTCACATTATCATAAGCTTTATTTGAAAAGAAATGTAGTGGGAAAGCAAACTAATAAACTTTAATATTGCTTTTAAATAAAAATTATAAGTTATTCATAAAATATTAAAACTTTAATCATTTAATGTTTAAACTATTTATTTCAATTAAAAGTGAATTAGATAATACATTAAAATTATGTTGAAATGCAAGGAATATAAGATATACCATAATTATCATCAAGCTTCTTTATTTCCTGTAATATAATTTTACCTGTATTATTATTACTTTCTTGAAAACTAAAATTATGAAATATAAAAATGTTAAAAATATTTTTTTATATTTATTAATAATTACCTAAAAATTGACAAACTAGAAATGCAACTAAATAGCAAGGTATAATTTCTTGGTTATTTATTTTTGCACAAATTGATAAATGTTAACTAAATCATAAAAAAATGTTATCTTTTGTTGATATTTTATAATTTATTTAATTTATTAATTACTTACCCATTTTAATTTAGCAGGAGTTAAACTTGAAACTGCATCCGACTTTATAGTCTTTTTAATTTAGAATCAAAATGGCATGAACAAATTCTACTATATCTTATCAAATCATATGAGTACAGATCGTTCACCACTACAAAATTATTAAATTCTCCATCACCATAAGATAAATTTAATTAACCTGAAAAAAGTATTATAATATATTTTTTTATAAAATTAGTATGCAATAAACACAGGTACTGGACATATATGTAACTTATTTAACTTAATGACGTAAAACCTGGTTTAATATATGATCTACTGGTAACCACCTGTTTATTATGGTATTATATTATTAAGTTATAATATAATATAAAATAAAATATTTATCAATTATTATCTAAAAGAATAATATAATAAATTCTTTCAGATTTATAAATTGTTATTAATGTGCCACATATGTATAAATTAACATAGAATACATATATCACCTCCAAACTACAACAAGGTTACCAGAGACTAAACATATTATACCCATTGATCAATCGACAAACATTATTAATCTGGAGATGTTCTACCAAGGTATATAAGCAAATTTTATGATTAATAATTTTATATGCAGTCCTTGTGTGTGGAAATTAAACTAAACCCACATACAAAATACAAGTATTCCGATCCAAAGCGCTGAGGTCAACATCTAATGCTTTATGATTTGTTTGCAATACTACATTTCATAAAGATTTTACAATAACTGAGTACATAAAAAATTAATAATCAACTAATTCACATAAATTCTAATAGCATCTAATAGCAGTGCAAAATATTACAGATTACGTAACCCACCTTTTATACGCCAATTCAAACGGACACCCATACTACTTTCTACAATAATTTTTATTATTTTATTAATTGTAAATATTAAAACTTAAATGTATTATATTGTTACTGATATTATAGTTAGAGCATAGTACACTATCAAATGCTATAAAATCATCCTAACTGACTTTTGATACTATTATTATCTATTTTCCAAATGTTAATACAATGTAATTTTTGTTAATAATAAATTCAAATAACTGCTTAAGAAACTTAAATACATTTTTTTTTTAAAGTATGTATAAATATAGACAATAGAGTACAATAAACAATATTCAATTTTATACCATAAAGTTAAACTATTATAATTTGATATTTTATAAATTTCCATTATTTGGTAATACAATTTTGAAAATTAAATGGTTAAGTTGCAGTAAGTACAATACAAACTGTCAAGACTTGTTTACAATATTTCAATACATTCTACATTTCTGGTTTCTTACACACGTGTTAACAATTTTTTTTTTTATATTTTCCAATTATACAATATAATATAAGTGATTAAATAGCTTGATTTTAATATACATGTTGGTTAGTAGATACATTATTTTTCATTAATACAAATTAATATATGGTTAGTGAATTTTATAATATTGTGATTACATATGTGATTAATAAACAATATACAATGATTTAATCTTATACAATAAGATGGTTACAATACATTTTTAGTAGTATTTCATTAGTATAGCCTTTATATTCCTTTAAATATTTAATATAATATAATATTAATATTTGTTGTATAGAGTAATGGTAAGATTAAGTTTATAAATGTTAGTGTATATAAAGTTATTAATTCCAAAAATATCTTAACTCTTTCTATTTTATTTATACATTTTTCTCTAATAATCATATTTATTCACGACTTATTCGAATAAAATAAATCTCAATTGATTATTAAGTTCATTTGATCAATCCTTTTTACTCATTTAGATGGTGATGGAATATGTTCCATGATATATGTGTCATAGATTCTAGTGGATAACTCTAGATAATAATTTTTGTTTGATTGATCTAAACACATTTCTCTCGAATTACTATCAAATCAAGTTATATAAGCACCCACCAACTCTTATCTGTATACCACGAGCATTAGTGTGTTGCTTACATAAATCAAAGTGACTTGATGAATTATATTTTCTTTTATTTTGATTTTATTCTTTTATCATGACATTTAGAAAGGGAATTATTAAGGTTTATTCCATAAAAATTAAAGTTAGATTTACGTTGAAAAAGCTGAGGAACTGTATAAATGAGGAATAATTACAATATTATATCTCATCTACTATCAGTTAAAATAACTGATGGATTCGCCATTATTTCTAAAAAATAATTTAGTTCATAACAATATGGTTCACTTACATCTCTATTGACATAACTGATAAGAATCTGTTTGATCCAGATATCATTCCCAAAACTATATCTTCCTCGTATGGTACTAGAATAGACATATTAGAAATGACTTTATGATAGTCATAGCAATTGGTAAAATTATGTCAATCACCTTACTCTGGATTAATGTGGTATTGTATTTCAATGTTAATTGAAATTTCTGCGATCAATTGTTCCATACTATCCATTATATGTTTAATTTAATTGTATTTATTGATTTGGCAACAATAATTTATTTATTTTCTGAAAATAAATTTTTATATTTTGTAAGTATTTATTTAATCTATAAAAAATGTTTTACTAGGTTCTCGTATCTTTTTTTTTGTAAAATGAAATCAAATATACATTTGGTATGTTTGATGTCCGTTCTAGGATCATGTGCGTAAGTTACTTTATGTTTTTTGGAACAAATAAAGTCATGAGTCTCTACCAAGTGTAGTAGGTGACTTGATTTGTTTATGTCTCTATATCTACTATATAAATAATCTGTTTTGTACTTAGCTTTTCATATTGTAATTTTGTAAATTCTTATTAAATTGTTTGTCAAAATTGGTTATTTTGCCAAATCTAGCCTATTTATGATGTTTTGATCTTAGTGTCCATTCCACGCTACAATCACGTTATTTTTATTCCCCCTTAATATAAGGTTTTCAATGTACGCCAGTGTTAGATTGTTTTTCATAGTACTTAGACTCTTATCAAACTAGTCAAGACAAGCATTTTATACCTCTATTTTACATCTGAATATTCTCTTTATCTCTTTAATAGCTACCTGTAGCTTTTGATTCTTCATTGGTCTTACTTCCTTATTGAGCGATGACAATAAAGGTCTACCATCAAGTTTGCGAATTTTGAATTGATCTAAGCTATTTGAGATAGCACCGGAGATAACCACAATGCTCGTTCTGTTCACCATTGAAAATTCAAAATCCATTATGATGAATTTATGTGTCTCTTTTCTGTATACAAAGAATTTATATTAATTTACATCAATATTACTATACATATATATTAATATTATATAATTTAATATTTAAATTTTCTTATGGATTCATGAATACTAGTATGATAATAAAACATTACAAAATTATTAAAACCACATATTTTTTTTTTAAATAATTCAAATTGTTACTAATAATCATTATAAATTATCAACATAACACAATTTAAACTATAATTCACATTTATTAAAACAATAACAATGGCATTGGCCAAATATTATAAGACCTCTAGTATAGAAAAGAGTACATTGGAATATAATATTGTTGTTGAAATCCAAATACCTTAATGCCTCACGACTATTAATCAAACTATTACAAATTACCTATGTTTAATTCAATATATTAGTTTTTTTCATTTAACTGTGAAAATTATCTAAATGTAATTAACTACTCAACCTTTAAAAACATCATATATGGTTGCTGGTATGGCACCTTCCATATATTATAACTATATATTTAAAATGATAGGACCTAGGTGATTACTAGAAAGTTAAATTAAGTGTTAGGTCACATATTGGTACAAACATTCAACAGTAGGCTACTTATTGAACCAGAATTCAATAATTTGTTTGGTTTCATGTTTTATTTCTGTTATACTTTTAAAATCTACTAATAAAAAAAATGGTAGGTAAATTAATTTAAATCACATACTTGTGAAAGATTATATCAGTAAATTTTCTTTAAGCGTTTTTTGATTTGCCACTCGCAAAAGAATTATGCGCTATGACTCGAGGTGTAATAACTCGTAAAATTGAACAATTTTAAAACAGATTATGACTGTATATTATAAGTAATAAATAATAATGAACAAAAGCAATAATATGATTTGAAAAAGTAAATTCTTATCGCACATCACAGAATGCTGATAGCTTATTATCAATTGTTAAATATTATCGCGAAATTAAATGATTTTGATAACAAAAACGCGAATCGTGAAATCAGTAGTTGTCTGACATAATGATAAGAGGAAGATATTATTTGATAAGACTTTGAAAGCAGAATGTTGACGAGCGATCCGCTGCAGCCTTAGATTACATACTATGGATGGGAGCCAAAGCGTATTATATATTTATATCAATAAAAAATAATGTTGCCGGTATTAGCGACGAGTCTCTGAATTTGGTGTTCGATATGCGCATGTGTTAAGCGACTTCTCGCATATTTATCCACAGATTCCATTCTACCTATGAATAATTATGCGAGGAGTTGCATTACGCATGCGCGCGTCGATCACCTAATTCAGAGACTCGGTACTATATCGGCAACAAAATAATACGCTGTGGCTCCATCCATAGTATATGATCTAAGGCTGCAGCTAATTCTAAACTTCAAACTCGTATGCGCGCACCAATATCCACTGCAACACGCCTACCTCGTTTATTTAAACTTAAGTGACTGTCGATATTTATACCTAATTCTATCCAGTTAAGGAGTAGTTGGTTAGCTATTCCCACTACACGAACCGATCTTGTGAACCGGGTTGTTGAACTGATACTAATAAAGTTTTCTAAGTTATATTTTACAGGTCCTAGAAACTTATGACCTGCGTTCATAAACTAACGCAATTGAACACGATATAGCAACGTATACAAGGTTTATTAAATATTTGAATAGTAATAATATTATACAGTACACTATCACCTGAGTAACCCTGTTCTTAAGGGTAGTATATTGAAGATCACAGGAGTAGCGGAGTACGAGTTGAAAGCACTTGAATTATTATGATTTATCTATAAAGTAGGTTATTATACCTATAGTAAATCAAATAAATTATGTTACTTAAAAATGTAGAGATGACTGTTCTCTATTTCACGATTCGAACTCGACTGTTGGCTATGCAAATTATTTATATTATCGTACTCTACGTTCCTGTGTTCTGTCTACCTAAGCAATTTCATCAAGCGCGACATAAATGACGCGTCAGTAATCTGTAAATCGTTACACTACTATCAATATATCTTATTAGATATTAATTTATGCTCACAAATTACAGATAAAAATAAAAAATAAATTAAATTAAATATAATATAAAATATAAATCTATGGACACTACACTATTCACTGTGCTATATAATTTTATTTAGTGAGATCTTCACTATTTGTTTACTCCCAAAAGTATTATTTTAGTTGCACCTATGCTAACGTACTAATATAGTAATATAAAACTTACAAATGTTTACAGAACACAATACTTACGTATGGCAAATTAATAGAGATCCATAATCATTTTGGTATTTTTTTTAATTACATTATGTTAATGTAATTAAAATATTTCTGTGTAAATTCGCGCCGCGTCAACTTTATCGGTCGGTACTATCGTGCCGTCGGTGTCGAAGTTTCGCGAGCATTTTCGCTCTCCTACTTCTGGACGTTGGCTATTGCATCTCGCGAAAAGGTCACGTTCTTTTGCGTCACCGCCGACAGAGACATGTCAGTTCCTTTGTGTGCGTGGTTGAACTCGTAGGACGCTACGAAATTCACTGCCCTAATAACGCCGCGGCAAGTTAGCCGTTAGCCTGTTATTTGGCAGTAATTCATAAATATTACGTGCCGTCGGTTTAACTGTTCAACTGTGTTAGCATTTGCGAGTCGGACCCACCGTATGTACAATATACCTATACTCTGTACCATTCAAGAGCGCACCGGGCGGCGGACAAAAACTGGTCGATTCTCGCACACGCTAGAGAGCACGGTGCGTCCCGGCGGCGGTACGGTGAACCGTTTATACAGAGTGTTGTATAATGTCACACCATTTTACAATGTAATAAGCGGAAGCACATTGTTACATTCCCTGTATTCACGGCGGCGACATCGTCGATAACTCCGATCACGGCCGACCACGGCGATCGATCATAGAAGGAATAGATCCGTCCAGGGGGTCCGGACGTCGCTCGGCGATTCATTTGGATGCGTCAACGCGGTCCGCTCTTAAAGAATACATCTCGTTTTATTATTTATTATATACCCTCCCGCGGATTGCGTACCACGCGGTTGAATCCGCGATTGTGCAACGCAATACGTATTTATCTATCAACCAATTGCTTACCCTTGGAAAAAGTGCCGAATTGAAGAACCCGTTGCAAGTCCCCAGATTCTAGTTTGGTGTTTTCAGGTTGTAACCGGTGGAGTGGTCTTCTGCGTGTTCGCCCCGATCCATATACCGTCGGTCGTTTGTCATCTTATATTCTATTGTCTATTTGATTAATTAGTATTTGTATTTTTTTATACTTGACATTGGTCGGAGTGTGTATATTATTATTATTTTATTAGCTATTATAATCTATCATTAGTCGCGCTTCAGCTGTTGTAGCGATCAGTTGTTCTTTCCGTCACAGTTATCGCAGCATATTATCATTATCAAATCGTTAGGGTAATTAATTACCTATAAATGTCGTCGTCTTCGGGCGACTCGCGCGTGGGTAAATCTCTTGCTCCAAATAAAATCAAGCTTTCCTTGACTGCTAATCGTAAATCGGATTCAAGCTTCATCACCGTCACCTCAAAAAAAAATTTACGTAAGTCAAAATCCAATCTGCTTACACCCCCGTCCCCCGGACTTCAACAGATTATTAATAATAATCCAATTTTAAATACTTCGCAATCAGCCTTCAATTATATTACGGACAACAATTCGTCGGCCGACTCGGTCATTAACAACGGTTTATCTACTGATAACCTTAATGACTCTACATCAAATTCCTTACCGGACGTTAACTCTACACAAATAACCACTTCTATACACACCACTGATGTACCAAATGATATAAATATGTCGTCTCAATGCATACAACAGACCTTCTCACCTGATTATAACGGCCCCGTCGTGATTCTTGTCGAATGCATTGATTTGAACAAAAATTTGAGAAATTTGCATCCTATTAAGGCAGCCAAATTTTTCTCTACTCATTTTACCGGTATAACAAATATCAAGCCCACGGGTTAAAAAAAAATCAAGATTAGCTTTAATTCGATAACGAACGCCAATCTTTGTTTGACTTCAGATGTTTTGTTGGAATGTGGCTTCACAGCTACCATTCCATCAACCCTCATTTTCTCTTTTGGCATTATAAGACTAGATTCCGACGTTTTGGAGGACGATTTTTTGGATGGAGTCC
Organism: Rhopalosiphum nymphaeae; assembly: GCA_036289425.1. Classification (NCBI taxonomy): domain Eukaryota; kingdom Metazoa; phylum Arthropoda; class Insecta; order Hemiptera; family Aphididae; genus Rhopalosiphum; species Rhopalosiphum nymphaeae. The sequence continues at coordinate 5,715,476 of JAZAQC010000007.1, read as the reverse complement.
AATCATGTTTCCCCATCGTAAATTTCAAACGCATTTCTGTCAAAAAAGATGGCAACATTGTACCAACACGCATCGTTGAACTCAAGTTCTTGTCCCCCAAACTACCGCAACATATCTCAATCTATAATATAATTTTCGACGTCAAACCCAGCACCGCTCTCCTGTTCAATGTAATCGTTGTCTTCGATACGGTCACACTCAAAAGTTCTGTCGCAGTGACCCTAGGTGCAGTCATTGCGGCGTTTCCAAACATTCTATTTCTGAATGTCTCATCGTTCATGCCACAGATCCAAGCTGCCTTTTCTGTAAACTTCCTCACGTCGCCACAGACCGTAGCTGTCAGGAATGGTCAGCCCAAAAGGATATCAAAAAAATCATGGCTACAGAGAACATTTCCTTCAAAGATGCCATAGTTTTTAAGAAAAATAAATGTTACTCTACTGCTAATACTTTTTCTAACGTTGGAAAAAGCCAGCCTCCAATCTCCGAAATTCTTCAACGCAACACCACTCTCCGCGAAGATAGCTTCCCTAGTCTATATGATAATCATAATTTTTTCAATTCCGGGAAACAAAAACATAAAGCTCGTCCCTCTTTTAACAAAAAATATAATTACTTACCATTTGAAATCCAGTTCCACTCACCTAACGGTAACTATTTAAATAAACTTCCTAACATAGAATCCTCTCCTGTAAATAACTCAAGAGATCTATCTTGGGTCCAATCTCTTTCCCATAAACTATCTGAAACTCTTATTAATTCTCCTTTGTTATCTACTCCTTTCTCCTCCACTTCTCTTCAGTCCCTAATTGAATCTTCCATATATTCTCTTCTCAATACTCCATTCTATAATCTCACTGCATAAATAATACCTCACTTCAGTTCATAGTGACTCCTCAAGCTTTAATTAATATTTTATATTATAATTAAAAAATTTTGGTGCCGAATGCTAAAAATATTAATCCTTTAAACTACATTAATATTATTCAGTGGAATGTGAGAAGCCTCCCTGCTCGCCTTCCATCTCTACAAAACCTACTTAATTATCATAAATGCTCTATTGCTCTTCTTTCCGAAACTTGGCTCCTACTTTCCACGTTCCCTCTCTATTCCAAATTTCAAAATCTACAGATCAGATCGCTCGGATGGTTATGGTGGCGTAGCCGTAGCCATTCACAGTTCCCTTAAATCCAAACTTATTCTCATTGATATCACCAGAAATAGATTTACTAATCTAAAAATCGACATCGTAGGTGTCGAGGTCGTTTTATCTGATTCATCTCCCCCTTTAAAGGTATGGTCCTGCTATCTCCCCAGTAGCTCCAGTATTCCTGTTAATTTATGGCAAGATTTATTCTCAATTGTTACCCAAAATACTCTCCTCTGCGGCGATTTCAATGCTTTTCATCCTGCTTGGGGTTCGGACTTGTTTTCCCGCCGTGGTAACCTGATCTACAATACGATAAATTCATTAGACCTTTGCATTTTGAATGATGGCAGTTCTACTCATGTCGGACGACCTGGCTCATCCGATTCGGCTATTGATTTATCTTTCTGCTCCCCTGATATCTCCTGGTACTTATCATGGCGCACTCTTATCGAACTTCATGGAAGCGACCATATCCCCATTATAGTCACTGCCAAAACCAATCGTCTGTCCCACTTTACGAAACGCAGTGTCAATTTCGATACTGCTGTAAATACTCATAGTTCTTTCAACTTCAATAAAGCAAATTAGTCATCTTTTTCACTTCAAGTCCAGAATTCAATTGCTTCTTTGACCAATAATAATCCTTCAATTCTTTCTTACTCTACCCTCACCAATATCATTAATAATTCTGCTGAATCCTCAATCCCTAGAAAAAAACCGAATTCCAATCCGTACCCTCCCTCCCCTCCATGGTGGAATCCCTCCTGTACTGAAGCTGTAAAAAATAGAATACTACTTTTTAGAAACTTCCGACGCTCAGGATCCATGGCCGGCTTCCTTAAACATCGTAACTCATGTGCCCTCACCACCCGTTTACTCAAAAGTGAAAAGAGGAAAAATTGGAAAGCTTTTTGTTCAAACCTAAACCCTTCTCATACAATTCAACACCTTTAGACCACTGCCAGAAGATTCAAAAATTGTATTAATCCTCGTAAAAACTTTGAAAACGACGATTGGTTCGATAACTTCTGCTCCAAAGTCGCCCCCTGTCATGTTCCGTCAGCTTCAGATATCTACCCAAATTACTACTCCCAACATTCTCCACCCCACGTCCTCACAAAAGACTTTTCTATGGTCGAACTCGAAATTGCTATTTCTTTGCGTAAATCACTTGCCTCTGGTCTAGATAATATCTCACCAATCATGCTAAAACATTTACCCCTCAATGCTATCCATTCTCGATAATATTTTAGCATCTCAACAGGTCCCATCCACCTAGACTTCCTATCGTGTTATCCCCATTCCTAAACCTAATAGTAACAACTCATTTCGCCATATATCTCTCTCTTCGTCTATATGTAAAGTCTTCGAGTTTATGCTCAAATCTAGACTTGATTGGTGGCTGGAGTCTACCTCCATCCTTCCTGCTAATTTATTTGCTTTTAGGAAAGGTATGGGTACCTTGGAATGTCTTTCAACTTTTATTGGGAAAATTTATCACTCTTTCAACAACAAAGAATTTTCTGTCGCCACTTGACGACAGTCACGAAGACAGACAATTCGAGTAGAATTTCTTTGTTTAAGAATATGTTATAAGTTCATTATTTAAGTTGTAATAATTCGCAGTAAATAAAAGATCTTAGATCATTTTAAAAGGATCTTGTCGTATAATCATTAAATACACGTTCTAACTCTCTTATAAAGTATAACCATGCATGTTGTACACAAATGGATTGTGTATCAATTGATCCTAGCACCTTACTTCATGGAATTTGAACATGCTACGCAAGTTACCTATAATAATAATAATACATATAATAACAAATATTAAATATTTTAATCATTAAAATATTAAAATTAAATGAGTATATTACCACTGTATATCGATTTTCCTTTTTTGGACAATAAGAACATTTTGTTTTTCCACTTGTACCAGTTCCAGTTTCTGGGCTTGAAATGACTCCACCAAATCGTGTAATTTGTTGTCTCAGAGGAATAGATAATGTTGGAATGCTTTGTCGTTGAACCAAATGAAGTTTGCATAGGTCTTGCCCTAATTGTTTTAAAAAATTGCGTCGTGGAATAACAATATCAGTGTTTGCTAATGGAGTAATGCACCATTCACGTAGTCATTTGTACACGAGCCGTTACAAATTAAAAATAACAATAATATAACATTATAGCATATCGGCCATATCGATGGCTTAGTGCACACTAGTACAGTCACAAAATTTAAATTGTGCAGGAGAGCTATTTTAAATTTTAACTTTTTTTAAACCCGCTTAACTTAAGTTATATTTAATCTATTTGTTTTTTCTAAATTTATATTAACTTAACAAGTGTGCACTTGGCCATCGATATAAGAGTATCTACTTATTAATATTAATTAATAATTTTACCTTGATGATGAACCGAGTGATCCGATGATGACAAGCCAGTGAATAATGCAAGACAATTAATGAAAAAAAATAAAAGCATGTATTATATACACACTTACAGTTTCAAAATAATGTAGATTATCGGCAACGATCGGTGATAATGTGATATAATAGTCATTATATTTTCTAAGTATAAAATCATAATATAAATAGTAAACAAACATATTCAAAACTGGACGCGCCTGCTGTCAATATGTATTTTTAATACGTTCAACGCCGTTGCGAGCGCGTCGTCGTCATTCGATGTCGGGCGTAACTGATTTGATTGCATGATAAAATATTTTTTTTTTTTTTTATTAATGAGATTTTAACATAAAAATTATTACATCTCAACAAACGTAGTAAAATAATACATACATTATTTAAATAATTTTGGCAAAGTAATTTTTGTTGTATTTCTCAAGTGCACATATTCGCTAAGCCAACTGCACATTTTATATTTCCTAATGCACAATTAGTGTCCCACTGCACCTTACAATAAAGCCTGGTATAATGTTTTTCTAATCCGTCGCGCGACGCTCAATAACGACACTACGACAGTAATAATAGTCACGGGCATCTAGTTGAATAATACGTCGACAAATAATCGTTATCGGTGGTATTTCCCGTAATCGTTGTCGTCGTCGACAGTCTACGACGATAATAATCAAAAATAACACCATATTACTCAATATGAATTACTATATTATATTATAGACAGTATATTACTTAGTACACTGAGTAATATTTAGTATTTACACATAAACGTCAGTCATCGTGCGTGCGTTCATCAGTGATATGTAAACAGCCGTTACTCTGATTTGTTTTATTTTTTGTTGTATGAGAACATTGCAAATAAATTACTATTGTCTATTACATATTTTAATCTACAAAAAGGTCATTTTTTTATAGTGATTTCTTGTTGTTATAATTAGTTCAAATTTGAAATGTGGCCCCCTTGATAGTTTCTTTTCCCCCGGACAAAAAAAAAGTAATACTAATGTTGATATTGCTGTGGCTGGTCCATCAGTTTTACCATACAACCAGGAAAATAATGATATCGAAGATAATGATGATCGCGTAGTTCGACGTGATCCAAACATTACGGAAATACATTAAAGTTGGCCCACGTTATGGACTAATGAACAAGTAACTGAATTTCAAAAGAAAAATCCGTGAATAGATTGTAAAAATGGGAAATTAGGGTGTAGTACTTGCATACAGGTAAAAAATAGTATTCAGTTACAAAAAGCTGATGGTAAACTTCAAATGTCACGTGAATGGATGGACTTTGAAATAATGGCTGCTGGAAGCAATCGTACGAATAAGCTATCTTCTTTAAGAAGTAAAATTAAACAGTATTCGGAAAGTAAATCTCATTTATTTGCTGAAAACGTCTTAAAGAAAGGCTTTGAACAGGTTTTGGATAAAATGTTTGAACATATGTCTGAAACTGTGATTAATAGTAATATGAGAATTTTTCAAACTGCATATTGCTTAGCGAAGCATCATCATCCCTTTCTACAATTTGAAGAACTTATTAAATTGCAGAAAATTAATGGACTAGACATAGGATCTTCCTTACACAGTCGAATAACTGCCACTCGAATAATTAACGTTATCGCAAAAGAGATGCGCCAACGGCTAATCATACGTCTTATAGAGTCAAACTCAAAATTCACTATAATGATTGACGAATCGACTACACTGAGCACAAAGTGCACACTTATTTTATGTATTTTACCAAACTTTGATTCAGAGATTCCTATTGTAGTATTTCTTGATTTAATAGAGCTGGATGGGCAAAACGCTATAAATATAGAGAACGCCTTGTAGTTAAGCTTAGAAAAAATAGGAATTTCTAAGTCTTTTGCAGTGAAGAATTGAATTGCATTTGTAAGTGATGGAGCTAGTGTAATGACAGGCACGAAATCTGGAGTAGCTGCTAAACTTTGTGAGAAGATACCGCAACTATTTACGTGGCATTGTTTATGTCATCGCCTTAAACTTTCGGTACATGATGTCATAAAAGATGTGCAAGGTGTTTCTCGCTTTCAAAGTTTAATGGATAAACTTTACTCTTATTATCACCAAAGTCCTAAAAATTCTAGAGCCTTAGACAAAGCTTGTTTGGAGGTTGGAATTGAAATGAAAAAAATTGGTCATATTTTAAACGTGCGTTGGTCTGCCAGTAGTTTTCGTACGATAAAAGCCATATGGGAAAACTATCCAGGGAAAGCATGTGAGTCAAACTCTTGAAACTGGACTAAAAAAAAAAACTAGAATCTTCTTTCTTAGAGGAGCTTGGACTCTTTTATGACGTCCTTTTCGAACTCGGAATGCTGTCTTGTATACTTCAATCAAGGAAAACCACATTAATGCGGGCTCAATCAGAAATGTGTAGAACGATTAGAATTCTAGAAAGTCTGAAGACAGAACCTGGTGAAAAAGAAAAAGAAATCATAGAAGCTATACAAAAACGAATTCATAAAGGCATAAATATTACAATCACAAAGTCTGGAGGAATCAACAGATTGCAATTCTTGCAAAATATAGTCGATAGAATGCGTCAGCGCTTATTCAATGACCTTAAAAATAGAACAATATTACAAGATCTAAAGGTAAGGAATATTGAAAAACATAGTTTAATTAATAATTATGACAGTACGCATACATTTAAATTGCATTTTTTTCATCCTGTAGGTTATTGGAGAAGTATTTAAAACAGAAACCGATGATAATAGAGGAGAAGAAGAAGTTAAAAGAGTGTCATGCAGATTTGGTCGATTTGAATTTGAAAGTTTGGTAAACTTTCGTTCACAAAATGCGTTTTCTGATCTTATAAAAATATTTAACATACTTCCAACAACAACTTCCGAATGTGAACGAGGATTTTCTAATATGAATCTCACCATAACTGATCTTAGAACTCGTTTAACGATTGAAAATGTGTCAGATCTAATGTTTATCTCTATCAATGTCCTTCCAGTTGAAGACTTCAATCCACGACCATACGTAAAAATTTGGCTGCGTAACCACAGATCAGCAGATTCAGCTCCACGTGGTAAACAAAAAAAGATGAGTTAAGAAAGCAATTTTTTATCAATTTATTTAAATAATTCATTTTTATAATTTTGTTTTGATTTATTAAAAATGTAATAGTAATATTTTTGGTTATTAATTAAACCTCTCCACCACTTTTATCGTAAAAAAAAATGAAATACTTATATTTTGGTATTCTTCAGCGTAGTATAGTTATGGAAGGAGGAGTAATTATTTGTCATTACATTGGATATAAAGTTGACTGTATGGATCATTAAGTTAACTAAATATATGGTCAAATTTTATCTAAATACTTGAATGGTTTTTGCCAGTAAAAAATGTAATAATCAAGAATCAGACAAAAAGAAAAAGAAAAATTTAAAAAAATTCTAAATTAGTATAAAATACCCATTTTATTTTATGTATACTTTTTACTAGTATAGATACCTTTTTTCATATTTAACCGACAACAGAGGAGGCTCTGTTTGCATAATACTACTCCTCTATTGCCATCGTTTATTGGTGAATAAATGTGTGCAATATTTATGTTACGGGTGAAGTACAAAAACGGTTAGTGTACATATTACCCTGGTAATGTGAACCTCATCCATACGAACAGTGTAATGTATACATTATCCACCTTAAATATGTAGTATCCAATCAATTTATACATTATCCGGTGTGCTGTGGATAATGTATTCGTATAACTATAATCGTAAATTTATAACGTCGGTACAACATGAACAACGCATCAAACACTTAAAATGGTACAGATTATACAGTCTTTCTAGTAGCAAAAACCAAATTATACTAATTCAAAAAAAAATTATTTATTATTATTACTATTAAACTATAAATTATATATTTGAACAATTTGAGTTTGGATGACATTTAGAATTACAAAGTATTAACTCGGATTTGCATTTACATTTATTTGTTAAGCATTTAGTTTTACATAAACACTTCTTAAAACCTTGACCACCGGAAAAAGATTGTACATTAGCTATTTCACGCAAATATTTTTTTGTGGCTAAAACTTCTAAAATATTTATTAATGGTTCAGAGCATACAGTAAATTGATTTCTGGAATAAAGTTGATGAAAAGTACCATTTTTATTACCGAGTTTATAATATTGATTATCTCTTATAGACACAACCGCAAAGAGTACATTCTGTGGATCACCCTTAACTTCTGTCTACTTCTGGTAGTTTGACTCGAACTGTGTCGCCAACATTGCATGGTGGGAATTTGTTAATGGATCTGAACTTCATTGTTTTTGCTTGTTGCTTAAGCGATAATTTTGAATTGCTTCTCTCATTTTCTATGGTGTTCTAAAACATTTTTAATAAAAATAAATAACATTTTTTCCTAAATAAAACTTGTTTTGTAATAATTACTTTTTTATCACATAAACCACAAATAGATGTTTGTTCATTACCAAGAGTACTGCCACACGATTCACAGCAACTAGATACAGTACTGTCCTGTTAAGAAAAAAAGTAGAAGTGATTAAATCTGCTATAACGACTATATATTGTCAACAATTTACCTCTTTATCGGGAACACTATGATTGTCTCTTTGTTCATAGTCTGACACGACACTATGCAGTATTTCTTCCAATTCTTGTTTAGTGGTTAATTTTTCCACTGTTTCAGCTGGTAGTAAAGATGATGACAAATCAATTTTCACATCAGTACCAAACATGGCCATGTATGGAGATCTTTTAATGCCATTGTGATAGGCCCTATTTTTCATTAGCTGTACAAATCGAAGTCCCTCTGACCATGATTTACAGTTATTTGTTTTCATCCATGTTATCAACATATTTTGTATGTCTTGGTTTGCTCTCTCGACACTCCCTTGTGACTGACTGTGGCGTAGCTTTCCGTGAACGATTTTCAGTGTGTCCCACATTTCTTTTAAGTCTTCTATTATTTTATTTACAAGCTCGCGGCCATTATCAGATTGTAATATCATCGGAGCTCCGAAAATACAAGATATGTCGATAAGATGTTTTGCAACTTCTTCTGCTCTCTTTGTTTTTAAGGGTCTTAGTTAAACGAATTTAGTAAGGTGATCCTGATATACCATAATAAACCGGAACTCTCCATCCCCCTGCGACTGCATATCAATCAGATCCACTTGGCACCTACTATCCATTTCCGAAAACACCATTGGTTTAATCACTAGACCCTTGTTTTTAGATTTTTGTTTAGATTGACACGATTTGAATTTCATACTTTTCAACTTAAGGAAGACAAACCATTACGAGTTGTAATTCGAAACCTCCATCCAACCACGCCAACTGAGCTAATTAAATCCGAGCTCGAAATGCGCCTATTCGAAGTTAGGCAAGTCTCAAGTGTTCTCCACAAGGTAAATAAACATCCATTACCGTTATTTTTCGTGGACCTTGAACCAACTGATCACTTCAACGACATCTACAACCTCACTTCATTACTTCATACGTTAATAAAAGTGGAAGAGCCTTACAAACCCAAAACTATTAACCAATATTCAAACTGTCAAGACTACAGGCACACCAAATCCTATTGCGGCTACCCGGCACGCTGTGTCCGCTGCGGTACTCAACACATGACATCCGACTGCCCAAACTCCAGAGACACCCTTCCTAAGTGTGCACTTTGTTCCGGAGACCATCCTTCAAACTACAAAGGCTGTTCGATCTACAGAGACCTTCAACGACGCAAAAAACCAAAGCCAAATAATCAAGTAACAAATAATATTAATCCTAAAAATATACATGTACAAGAAACATAACCAGTGAAAGCTTCCTCGTCACACACCTGCTGCGAATTATACCTACGCCCAAGCTACTGCTAACTCCAACGCCAATAACACAGTTTCTCCTCCTCCAGATATTAATATACTATTAGCGAGCTTCATGAATGAGTTCAAACAATTAATAAATCCATTAATAACTCTTCTCACTAAAGTAGTCTCAAATCTCTTAGATAAAAAATAATGCCCTCTTCTACAAGAAACTCTATTCTAATTCTCCAATTTAATGCCAATGGTCTTAAAAATCACGTAAACGAATTGCAACTAGTCCTTCAAGAAAAGCGCATAAACATTGCGCTAATTTCTGAAACTCATTTCACTAAACACTCCTACGTTCCCATTTCCGGATATAATCTTTTGAAATCAGACCATCCAGACAATACAGCCCATGGAGGTGCTGCGATCTATATTAAGTCCTCCCTGCTATATCAGTCACTTTCGAATTTCTGTCAACCTTACTTACAATCATGTGCCATACTTCTATATCTCAATAACATACCAACTACAATAGCAGCAATCTATTTCCCTCCAAGACATAACATGAACATACAAAATTATATAGACTATTTTAGTACCCTTAATCATAATTTTATAATAGGAGGCGATTTCAATGCTAAGCATATTAACTGGGGCTGTCGTGTAAATAACTCCAGAGGAATGGTACTTTACAATTATACAAATCTGAAAGGTTACAATATTCTAGCTCCACCAGGACCAACATACTGGCCTACTTCTCTGCGTAAAAAGCCTGACATACTAGATATCTTTGTCTCCAATATACCATCAAACATATTTCTCACGACTGGAAATTTCCTGGAACCGACCTCGGATCACTCAGCCGTACTTTTAACAGTCAGTGCATCCCCACCGAACCGCTCTTCACCACCCAAACTATTTCAGCCGAATACAGATAGGCGTAGATTTCACGAACTAGTTGATCAAAATATAGACATGAAGGTTAGTCTAAAATCAACTCAAGAAATTGATGATGCAATAAATAAGTTAACAAATGTAATTCAATCCGCAGCTTAGGAGGCCACACCTACTCAACCGCAGATCTTAAACAATTCCTTTTCAATTCCAGAACATATTCGCATCCTGATAGCTAACAAACGAAAAGCTAGAGCCTTGTTTCAACGCTCTCGTCTTCCATCACATAAACAAAACTTTAATAATCTGGCTAACTCTCAAAAAAATATACTTGCTACACATAAAAATTATCTTCAAGTCAACTACCTTACTAATTTGTCACCAAATAAAAGTCTTTGGGATGCTACTAAAAAGTCCCTAAAAAACGCAGCACCAAACACCCCGTTAATTAAACCAGATGGCAGTCTCGCCTCCTCAGATGCTGATAAAGCTGAACTACTTAAAATACATCTAGCTGAAACATTTAACCCTCACACTGAGATACAAACCCCTCAAAATACCAAGTTAGTTAAACAGTATCTAGATAGCCCCCTTCCTCTCTATCTACCCACTAAATCATTTACTCCAAACGATGTTAAATATGCTATACAGAAATGCAGTCTTAAGAAATCTCCGGGCTATGATTTAATCACAGTGGAAGTAGCCAGGTGTCTCCCAAAAAGAGCAATCGTTCTTTTAACAGTCTTATATAATGCTGCACTAAGATTAACATATTTCCCCCTACTTTGGAAATTTTCAACCATCATTCTATTCCATAAACCTAAAAAGCCTCCTGATCTACCTTCTTCCTACCGACCTATAAGCCTCCTGCCCTTCTTCGCTAAAATATTCGAAAGACTTATACTAAAAAGAATCCTTCCTTGTATCTACTTTAGTAACGTACTTCCTAATACTCAATTTGGGTTTCGTGCCAATCACTCTACAACTCACCAGCTGCATAGATTAGTTGATGCCATATCTTTTTCACTTGAAAAAAAAAATACTGTTCTTGCGTTTTTCTGGATATGTCGCAAGCATTTGATCGTGTCTGGCACCAAGGCCTTCTCTATAAATTAAAACTTTTTCTTCCACCAACATACTTCTTGCTAATAAAATCATATCTAACCGACCGTCACTTACAAGTCAGGTTTGGTTCTTCAGTTTCAAACATAGCAAACATTAATGCAGGAGTCCCACAGGGTGGCATACTCTCCCCAATTTTATATAATATATATGCCGCTGATCAACCTACCTCTCTAAATACAACTGTAGCTGAGTTCGCGGATGACAAGGCAATTATAGCGATGCATAAAGATCCAATTTCTGCTTCCCAAAACCTTCAACATCACCTTAACTTACTGTCTGATTGGTACGATAATTGGAGAGTTAAAGTAAATCAATCTAAGTCACTTCACACTACCTTTACACTTCGCATTGCTCCCTGTCCAGAAGTTTCCTTAGCTGACATACCTATACCTCCATCTCAATCTGTAAAGTACCTAGGACTAACTATTAATCGTCGTCTCACCTGGGCGCAACATGTAAGGGAAAAAAAACTCGCCCTAAATGCACGCATCCGGTTACTCAAAACATTATTAACTAACAAACATACTAAATTAAATATCAAATTGCTTATTTACAAATCTTTAATTAAGCCTATGTGGACATATGGACTCCAACTGTGGGGTAATGCCAATAAATCCAATCTCAACAAAATACAAACCATTCAAAACAAAATCCTACGCTCCATCACCAATGCTCCCCCTTATGTATCAAATTTTACACTCCACTCTGACTTAAAAATGAAAACTATACATGAAGAAGCCAAATGTATTACAAACGTTTTTTCAACAAATAGTCTGCTCACTCAAATCCTCTAATATCCGGTCTAGCCACACATACGATTCCTGGAAACCCTCCACGACGTCTAAAATGAAACTAGTGTAGAGATCTGCTTAATGAATAACAAAAAAAAAAAATTATTTTATATAACTTTTTTATTATTATTAAATCAATTAAAAAAAATATTTAGTTGCATAAATATTTAAGCAAAAGGAAGTGCGATCATTGGATGGTTTCTTCCCTCACCCCATTCATGTTTTTTATTTTACATAATGTAGCACATATTCTCATTATGCCTATGGGTATAGATTATATATTCTCTTATAAATAATATAAAAAAAAAATTGACACGATTTGCAAAATTTTAAGTAAATAGACACTGCTTCTTGTGTTATATTTTTATACTTTTTTTTAACTTTAGCATTCATGCGGTGTTTTCCACCATGCCCAATACTCAAATGTACATTGTGTAGCACATCATAGATATTTTCATTAGTAATATAGTACAAAATATTTGTATGTATATATAGAGTTCAACTTCGACAGATTCATACATGATAGATTTAGACAGAAGACAACAAGGAAATGTAGCAAATGCAGCAAAGAGAATAAGGGAATGTTTTATGGACTATTTTGTGAATGAAGGACAAGTTCCGTGGCAGAGTAACTTTATTAGTTAATTTTTTTATATATCACTATTTATATACTAATATGCTATATATTAATATATCTATTTTATGTAATAATTTTATGTATACATGTATTTATTTAGTTATTCAATTATACAATAACCATTTATTTAAAAATGTATGGATCAAGATTTATTTATGTTAATATTCAAAACCTGCATTACTAAATACTTAAACAGATAGGACATACTCTGACATAGATATTAGTGTATTTATATTTATATATTTTTATAATATCAATAAATTATAAAATTATAAAATTATTTACTCACGTATCATAGTACCATAATTTTAGTATGTAAATTTCATCAGCACCAGATCCAGATTTTTATGAAGCTTTTACTTTGCCAAGTTCTTTTTTGAATGTGCAACGAATAGTATTAATTTTACTTTTCACTGTATCTATAGTTGCCTTGGGGTCCACTTTAATTTTGCTAGAAGAATTTTATAAGCTATTAATTTTAAATCCCAATCATGGTACTCTTTACTTTTATTCTGCCACAAACAAGGCTCATTTTTATATATTTCTATAAATTCAGTCAACCACTGTTTTTGCGACATTTTTCACGGTTATATCACAGATAACCGATCAATGATCACCTTTTTTAAATAAATAATAATTTAATATAAAATAATTTTAATAATCTGATAATGATAACTGTAACTGATGCGATTGACCTACACATGCACAGTTTAAATTAAACAGTTCTGTCAGTTTAAAAATATGTGAAATCATATTTCAATCAGTTTTAACTGATAACGAGAAAACTGTCAGTTTTCAACCTATACACAGTCAGGTTTAACTGACAGTTAAAACTGATCGTGTATAGTCGAACATCTAAGCGGCTGAAATAAGTGATTATTAATTGGCAATATTTTTTTATTTCTAGAGCAGCTGTTGCAGAGAAATAGTAAACAATATTTTAGACCACGTTTTATTTTTTTTTGGTGGTATATTATATAAAGCAATGTTATGATCTTCATTATTAGAATTAATTTTAACTGGTATGAGTATAAGAAAACAAAAGCTATTAAATGTATAATCAACGAAGTAGAAATAAATAAATGATAGAATCAAATAACCATTAACCAGTGGCGAACCCAGGATTTTAGTACTGTAGGTCTGCCTCACTTACGAGAGGCCACTGTGTAGAAGGTTCAATCAATTCTACATTACAAAATCGCTCGTTACGCTCGCAATTTACATTATTTATAAATACATCATAATTCATAATATTATTCATAATATATTTATACATTTATAATTATATTTTCATAGAAATGTTCTTGAGTCTGTGTACATTTTATAAATTACTTATAACTCCCATATTATTATTATTTAATATTATTTCTATTTTGAATATTGTAGTATTATACATATTATTTATGTAGTTTGTCATTTTGAGGGGCCACATTTCACCGAGAAAAAAACTGTGGGTCAGCTGACCTCCCCCCCCTAGGTCCGCCCCTGCCATTAACCATTACTATTCAACGAAATGAATAAGCAACTAACTCAACTATTCGCAAGAGCTTATATAATTTATGACTAATATATTATATATCCATCAGTTGGTATCTTGTAAACAACAAAATAAAATATTCTATTGTTATATACATATCTTTATTATTTCTTTAAGTAGAAATCAAAGAACACGGAAAAATTAATTATAACTTATCATAAAAATATATTTAATTAAAATCATTGAGTGTCATTGTATAAATCATTCATTTTTTCATTTATTTCAACATATTCAAAATTTCCCAATTTTCAAGTAACTTTAAAATGTCTTTCTTTTTTCCTTTCAACCGTTTTTGAGATATAGATTTGCTGTCTAAAACTAAAATTTCCTTCCATATCACATTACTGATTGACCGAGAGAATGCGCTGTTGTTTCCGCGAGCAAACGACGCAAAGTCATGCTCACTACTCAGAGTCGGCGATCGGCCGACGAGCAGTTGTTTGGAAATCGTAAGCGCTGTATATTGTTGTATGAACGTTTGTCAATGACGTTTCGTATCAATATGAAATACATAAAAGTATTGTCACCTTAATATTTTAAATATTCGCAATTACTTACGAACTATCAGTCTAATTGTATATTTGTATATAACAATATGTGCTGAAAAATTAGCTTTTTAATATCTTTATTTGTTGTTCAAATATTATTTAATTTTCGAGTTTAATAACATTTTACTCGACATATTTTACGGTTTTTACGATTTACATTTAGTTTGTTAAAATATCAATATAGAAGTATTTATTTTTATACTTATTAATACTTTAGATTATTACCATAATATTCAATATAACAAATATTGTTTATAGTTATTGATACCTGTATATTTAACTAATCAATAAATATTTTAATCAGTCATAAATAAACTATTTGAACATAATTTACTCTTACTGAGTGGCAACTTAGAAAAGTAAAAAATAAAACAATTAAATTTGTCTAAATTGTATTTTAATATTTTATTCATTTATTTTTATATATATTTTTTTTAATGTGGTCTTGCTTTTGAATAACTGATTCGAGTACTATGGATCACTTAAGATGATAAAGACATCACATGAAACTTAGAAGTATAAAATATAATATATTTATAAAAAAAATAAATCATAAGTAACCGCATGAAAGATTATCTAATTATTCAGAGTGTAGTATTGTGTTAAATATCATAAACAAAATATGTATTCACGTTTGTAGTGATTCAGAAATTTTTGTATTCGTTAAATGATTAATCAAAGTGGTATCGGGGTAAAATAAAAGTGCGTCCTAACAATTTATTGATACTGAAACCGCAGTTTTATATTGATCATAGTGTTTGTTAATCAGTTGGCTTGTAATGTTTGAGATTCATCTATTTATAAATATATCATTTCAAAAATTATAATATATATTTATATGTCATGGTGTTAATGTATGTGTTAAGTCAAAAGTAAAAAAAATCGTGCACAAACATTTTATTTATCGAGAAGAAAAGATAATTAATGAAAAAAATCAATTGGTAATGTAATGAGTAATGACTTTATGAAATTAAATTGCCGTGGTCGTATTTAAACCAAAGGTGATAGTGTCATTAATACATTGATCAGACCAATGTAATGGATATATCGATAAAATAAGATAAGTCGCTAAAATGTAACAATTTTCCACACACGTTGTTATTTGAATATTTACTGTTAAATTATGTATTTATTTTATAATCTAAAAAGTATTGATGATAATGTATAATTTAAAAAGAAATTATTTACTGGTATAAATATTGCTAATCAATTACCACCAACAAACCAGTCACAACGTACGAGAAAATAATTGTTCAGCACCATCTAATTTAGCAACATTAACTTATCTAAGTATTTCAGATGTGTATAAAAAAAGCTTTTTTAGTAAACCATTTTTATTTACGATAGTTTTGAGGAAATGTTGTTAATAAATTAATTTTAACACTTTGAGGACAACGGTTAATATTGAAAAAATTACGTTAGGGACGAATGTGTGTAACATGTGATACCGGATTATGAATTATAGACAGACGGAGCAATATTATCTGAAAAATACGTTGGGGACGAGTCACGTGCTAAACGCATTATGCTTATTATGCTAAATGTGGACGAATGATTTTTCCGCCATTATTCATCGTTATCCGGCGGTTTTTTAAATTTTTCAAAAAATCACAATTTTGTAAATTCTTATCAGATTTTTTATCTTTTTTTCTCATATAATTATCGAGGTGTTACTTTATACGCACATATAAGTTACATATTTTATAAAAATGTCATTCACCTATGAGATATCAAAATTATCCTGTTTTAATACAAAAAAAAGTCTAACTTGAACACTCATATGTATTTATACATAGGTAAATATAATTAAAAAGAAAAAAATGTATCAAGTTTATTTTATTGTTTATTAAAATCCTTTGTTATTTAATATTCATATAAATATAATTTGTTTATAACTATATACTTGTGATAGGTAATTAAAAAATTATAACATAATTAAAATCTTTCAAAAAATTATAGTTAAATAATAATAAAAAAACGTAAAACATAAAACATAACACTATAAAGTAATGTAACACGTACCTTCGTGTCAAATATAAAATATAATTAATTAAAAATAAATTTACATCCAATAGTTTTGTTTGGTATGGTAAATTTCAAAACCTTCGTCAACACATAGTGGTTTATTACAGCTACTACAATAATAAGATGTTTCTTTTCTTCCTCGATTTCCTGTAGAACGCTTAGCTTTTTCAGCGCAAACTTTACATACCCTTCTTGGATGTGCTTTTGACAAAGTAGGAGGAATTTTAGAAATAAAATGACGACTTTTTAAACGGTTCTCCGAGTTTGAAACTTCATTAAATCGTGGGTAAGAATCTGCCAACATCCGTGATGAAAGACGTGAGTTGATCCATTGTGTTATTCGGAACACTAGGGATAGGAGATTCTTGATGTGTTCTGTGTGAATGATAAATGAAAGGATATAGGCCACCGCATAGGGCAGATTTGGCGGGTTGGGTTCGATCTTTTTGGCATTATGACGAGTTATGGGGATCACCGCAGCGAACACATCTGGGGTGGTGGTTGCAGTAAGTGCGTGTATGACCATATGATTGACATCGAAGGCATTGGGGAATGTCTTTTTTGGGACGAGGAGCTTCGACTTTTATTTTTGAGTAGCATAATAGTGAAAGCTTGAAGATATCAGGGTTGTTAATATCCGGTTCTAAGTCAATGAAGAACATGGGGAGAGGTGCCTTGGATTGCCTGTGAAGTACATTCATAATATTTCTGGGTTGGAAGCCTAGTGAGGTTAATTCGTCTTTTATGAATGATATGTCCGTGGTAGGGTGGAGATTTTTTATCACAATTCTGTATGGTTTAGATTCTTTACTCTGGAATGAGTGGAAGGGAACTTGGCTTTCCTTGAGAAATTTAACAAGAGATCTTTTTTTTTTTTTTTTTTTTTACATGGTAATTAGAAACTAGGGTGGCACTGACCGAGGTCATTTCACCCATAGTTTCCATCGTTTATTCAAAAAAAATAAACAATAACAATAAGATTACATCTTTACCAGGAAAAAAAAAATAATAATATTATTAATGGTTTTAACATCAGTAAAAAATTGGGGGGCCTCTAACCACCCTGAATCAAGATTGGCCTTCGGCCTATAACAAAATAGTTCTTAACTACGACCTTAACTATGAGTTTTGCCTTCTTCGCTCTTCGTCTTCTTTTTTCTTCATAATGTCTTGTATGAATTCCCGAACGGCTGCCCAGTTTTCCTTGGACTTCAGCATAATCGACAGTATTGAGTCAGGGTTGATGTCCTCTCCTACCTTGTAGTGCAATCTTAGCCTTCGGTGGTGCCACGCGTCGCACTCGAATACAGTGTGGAATGCGTCGTCCGTGGGGTTATCACAGTACCAGCAGCTGGGTGATGGGGTCTTACCTATTTTGTTCAGGTAAGATGCAAAACAACCGTGCCCCGTGAACGCCTGGGTGAGGAGGTAGCTCATTTTCCCGTGTTTTCTCTTATGCCATGTTTCGATGTTCTTCACTAATCGATAGGTCCATCTACCTTTTTTGGATGAGTCCCACCTGGCTTGCCAGTCCTTCATCAGTGTTTCCCTAGCATTTACCCTGTGGTTTATAGCATCGTTGGTCCATTTCCCCATATATATGTTTCTCCTCTCGGTGGCCAAGAGGTCAATAGGGGGTAGGTCTGCTAGTACCTGGGAGGATTCAGTGGAGATGGTAGAGTAGGCTGAGGCTACTCTTATCGCCGCTTTTCTGTGTACCTTCATTAACTCTGATTTGCCTTTCGCGATCATTTTATCAGCCCAGTTTGGAGCACCGTACAGTAGGATAGATTGAACAGCGCTAGAGATGAGCCTTCTTTTTCTCGGGGTTGCTAGACTGATGTTGGGTAGAATTCTGCTGATTTTACCTACTACCTTTTGGGCTTTAATCGCTGTATTTTTAGCGTGCTGTGTGAACTTCAACTTTGAGTCTAGCTGTAGACCGAGGTATTTAATAGACTTACTCGCCGGTATTTGTTGTCCGCCAACGTGAACAGTCACCTCGTTACGAGTCCTAGTGTTGGTAATGATGAGTGCCTAGGATTTGTGGATTGCTAGATGGAGTCCAACGCCCAAGAGCCAGTTCGTTGCTATCTCAGCTGCTTTTGATAGGGCGGCCCCCAATAGTATGGAGTCTTTTGCAACTGCAACTAGCGCGACGTCGTCCGCGAACGCGAGGAACGTCACTCCAGGTGGAAGACGGTTTTTAAGAAGGCCATCGTACAATATATTCCACAGCGTAGGTCCCAGGACGGAACCTTGGGGCACTCCGCTTGTTATAGGTTGCACGGTCTGTTTGTCATCAAGTCTGGACAGTAGTGATCGGTTATCCAGGTAACTTCCTATGATCCGGCAAAGGTAGCTCAGGATGGACTTCTCCAGTAAGGCTTTAAGAATGGCTTCCCATGGCGCCGAGTTGAACGCGTTTCTTATGTCCAGTGTTAATACTCCGATCTTGTTTTTGGGCTGTTTACTTCGACGATACCTCGGAGGGTATGGACCGCATCCGTGGTGGATCGGCCTTTGCGAAAG
The DNA here is from genome assembly GCA_036289425.1 of Rhopalosiphum nymphaeae. Taxonomy (NCBI): domain Eukaryota; kingdom Metazoa; phylum Arthropoda; class Insecta; order Hemiptera; family Aphididae; genus Rhopalosiphum; species Rhopalosiphum nymphaeae. The sequence goes on along the minus strand of JAZAQC010000007.1, from coordinate 5,695,998 downwards.
CCAAACTGCCTTTCGTCCAGACCATTGTTCGACTTGAGGAAGGTTCTAAGACGGTTGTCTATAACTTTCTCCAACAGTTTCCCAGGGCAGTCGAGAATGCACAGTGGCCTATATGAGGACGGTTGGTCTGGTGGTTTATCGCCTTTTTTAAGGAGAACCAGCCTAGCAGATTTCCATGTGACAGGGAATATGCCCTCCGAGAGACACTTGTTGTATACTTTTAATAGGAAGTCTGGTTTGCATCGAGTGTAACATTTTAGCACGTCATTGGTGATGCCATCTGGGCCCGGGGCAGTGTTACTCCTGAGCGAGCGTGCTGCTGATATTATTTCGTCAAGTTGTATGGCCGCGTTGATCGCATCCTGATTGCAGCTAGCTAGCCACTGGTCCTTGGGTCTTTTTTGGTGCATCGGGAACAGTTCACGGACTATGGTTTCAACTCTGCCCGGTATGTTGATCCCGGGAATCGGCGAAGGTTTTGATAATTTCCCCATTACCAGTTTGTAGGGCATGCCCCATGGGTCATGTTCTACTTGGTCACATAACCTGCGCCACTTTTCGTCCATCGCTGCTTGGATTGCCCTAACCAGCATTCGTTTCGCCTCCTTTGCTTTTGCTTCCTCTTCGGTGCAAGAATGAGGTCCCAATCTTTTTTTCTTGCGTTGAAATACACGGCGCAGATGGTTTGCTGTCTTACGAAGTGAGCCAATTTCAGGGGACCACCAGTATACAGATTTTCGATGGCTGCCACTAAAGTCCGCAACATGAAAAGTGGCCGATGACTTTAGCGAACCTAGCGGACGATTCGCCTTAGTGGTTCATAATGTAATTAAATTAATTGCCGCGTTTTTTGAATTAACCATTTCAACGCGTAATGTACGCGGTAACTCCTAAACGTCAAAGCTCCTATACAAATGATTTTATATTTCAATTTTAAAAGTATTACCAAATAAGTTACAAACCATAACCATTATATATTATTATTTTATCATTTTGTTATTTATTATCTATTTATAATTACTTTTTTTTTCACCATTAGGAATTTTTAGACAGAAATCAGGACTGAAAGAGTTAAACAAAATTTACTAAAATTACTGTAAAATATTTTATAACCAATTTTTTTATTCAAACCAAACATAAAAAAAAATTTTTAAATAAAATTACAAATACAAAATTTTTTTAATTAAATATTATTTAAGACATATCTTATCCGTGGTTTTCTTCGTCAATATCTTCGTCATCGCTCCAGTCACTGTCATCTGGTGATATTGTCATAATTATTGGTTCCATCATGGTGTCCCTCATTATTTCTTTTTTGTTGTCCTCGTCCTGAATTTCTTCTGCATGACGAACGCATTCCGTCCAGTCGTCAATTGTTACTGCATCTAATGCCTCGTGTGTTAACCGCTCAATATCAACCATTTTAAAAGTATTGTTGAATTTCGCTACTTGGCCCTTAACTTGAGCCCAAATTAATTCGATTGGATTATACTTACAGTGGTATGGTGGAAGACGGATTACCTCATGACCCATTTCAATTGCAATGTCATCCAGCTCATATTTTTTTTCACGTGGTAATAGCTTTTTAACTTTTTGTCGAAGTTCAGGTAATGTTTCCAATGGATGGAACTCGATATTTTTTTCATTTAACCAGTGTTGTACTTCGGCTTTTCTCCAATTACTTTTAGGATATTTGTCTCTGAGGATTGAATGGTAAGGTGCATTATCCATGACTATAACTGATGGCTCTTCAAGATTTTTTAAGAGTTGAATAAACCACTCTGAACACGTCACCATTCATCTGATTATGATAATCCGTGGTATTTCCGGTATTGCTTCGAAATACCAATTTTGACCCTTCTATAAACCCGTAGCGAGCACATCCTGCATGGCATACATTAAGTCGGCCTCCTTTACCCGTCAGCACCTTCAGACCACCTGAATTATTTTCATTTTGCCAAATAAGGGTCCGTGAATGGTTTTGGTTTACCCACGTTTCGTCGAGATAAACCTCTGGCCGATCGTCTTTATTTTCTCGCAGCGTACACATTTGTCGTAAAAATTTACACCGAAGTGCGACGATATCATTCTTCTCCATTAAAAACATACGACCATCATTACATCTTTTGTTCGTAAATTTTAAATTTTTTAGGAGCCTTTGCATTGATCGAACGCACCCAGTGTAATTTGTTTTTTTTTGTACGACATTTAATATTAACTGAGCCGTTGGGTACCACCCCGGTCATAAAACTCGTGGACAGTTCTCCTCACAACATCGGAATCGAAATCATCCAGCTCTGAAACAGTTTTTGCGCGTTTATACCCTTTACGTGGAGAAACAAACGTAGGATCCACACTTGGTGTTTCTAGATTAATATTATTTTTTCCTTCAGCACAAATCCGTCTTACAGTACGATAACCCACACCACAAGCTTCGGCAGTAACAACTTGCGCATTTTTAAAAAAATCAGCAGTTAAATCTGACTTCTTTGATAATTGTTTTAAAAATAAATACACACTATAAACAATTTTTTTACTCTGACTGTGAGTATCTGAATCAGAAAACGACATTTTTAAATGGATTACACGGTAACGCAGGAGAAAAAACAGTGTAAAAAAATAGTTGTTTACGAGTGCACAGTAAACAACATACAGAAAGATAAACACGAGTGCCATAGAACGTGTTTGTATTATGTGCATTGCTGTATTCCCTACCACAATACATTCTGCAGCTGCCCTCCAGGCATTCCAGAAGATCCGCTAAGGGTTCACAAAAAAAACCAGTCTACTATAATGTATGGAATACACATTACGCGCAGATGCGTGGCACTACAACTGCCGGCGCCGGGCAGGAGGTGGTATAGGTTGAGAACCAATGGCTAACAGATAGGGAAGCCGGAACGGGTCGCGGTACAAATCGGCCACTTTTCATGTCGCGGACTATAGGTGGTGGAGTTATTGCCTTGCAGGTATTCTGGATACTGGATGTGAGGAGTCTTGCACACTCGTCTGCATCACAGCCGGTCACATCCAAGTCCGGTGTCGCTTCTCTGAGGATCGCTTCAAGCTTCTTGGTGACTACTTTGCGGGAATTCCATTGTGGAGGATCCTTGGGGGTGACTGGTGTTTGATTTCGGATTATGTACCTGATATATCGATGATCGCTTAGCGAGATCGTGTCCAGAAATTCCCATTTGGCGATTTTGTTGGCCAGAGCTGGGGAGGCGATCGTAAGGTCTATTATCGACGATCCGTTTCGGTTGCAGAATGTGGGAGTGTTGCCTGAGTAAATTTACTCTTGCCCGTTTGATTAATTAAGGTTTTTGGTATAATTAACGGAGAGAGTTGTTTATTTTTTTGATTTGTAGTTTTGCTTTTGTTAGTGTAACTATGAGAGCCGGTCGGCTGGCGATTAGAACTGTAGATAAGGTTAGATAAGATAAAATTCAAATACTCTTCTTAACACATTTCCTCGTGAAAGCCCAACAGGAGTTGCAATAGTACAAAGAGAGGTATGCTCAGTTCTCATGTCTTCACACATTTTTTCAAAACACCTAGACTTTATAGGTCGAGTTTTAATGAAGTTAACTATTTAAAATAACAGACAGTAAGACTTCATTAAGGTTTGGACTAATAGTTTTTGAAGTTAAAGCTTCTCTGTGTATGGTAATTGCGTCCATACAGCGTATGGGAACTTTTTTAACGAGTGCATAAAACCATTTAACAACCTGCCATAGAAGAGCTCCATCGGTGTAAACATTAAATATCTATCTCAGAAAATGTTGTTTTCAATCATGAAAGAATCTAATGTATTAAATAAATCTGCTGTTTTTATTTCACGAACAATACCAACAATAGTTTTACAAAAAAGTAAATCTTCATGAAACACGTCATTAACTACAAACCTTACATAACAAATAAGATGGGCAAGTCATTTCCTTTAAGTTTTTCAATTAATTGGTCATTGATATTTTCTGCTATATCTTGTATTCTACGTCTAATAGTGTTATCCGATCATTTTTGTTTTTTTTCTCTATTTGCGTAGTACCCCGTTAACCTTTGTGTGGATTGTTTCGTTTCTGAACTATTCGTCGCCATATAGTAGTTCGTAACAACCTACCATTTCCATCGTGTATTTATTTTGATAAACAAATAAATATCTTATGCACCACGATACGTGTGTTTTATTTGTTATTTTATTTTTTTTTTATTTGAGTTATCTAGGCCTGCCGACCATAACACGTGTGCCCTGACTGCGACGGCCGTTTAACACTAAATCGTCGCAGTCTGCGTCTAAATTTAGCATAAAAAACGAAAATAATAGACAATAATTAATATGTTGTAGGCCAAAACAAAAGATCTTGAATCTTGAGTAAAAAGTTGCCAAAGTAACTAGAAAAATTAAAAAAATACATCTGACAGGATGACACAATAAACGAGGAAGGAGAGATACGAGATGGCGTACTTAGTGCAAAATATTGTGAGTTGTAGGCCACTGGTTAATTTGCAACATTCTCGCGACCAGTTCTGCGGGCAAAAAAGTGTCGCGGGAACGTTTGTTTGGCACGTGATGTGTTGACCACTACGGAAAGCGAAGTTCGATTGCCTTTGTCGCGAAAGCAACGGTTTACGGCGATGGAGTTAGCGTGCGACGATATTGAAGATTACGATTCTGGTGACAGACGGCGATATCCGAAACACGGAACGAGCGAATAGTTAGCACTACGGAACCGGTGGCGATACTCAGCCAGCGGGTTCGTCGTAGAACAAGAAAGAAAATCGGAATCATTTCCCGCGTCAGTAACATTAGCCACCAGGTTACCGTCATCCGTCGTTCCACGTCACCTATGATTCGGGCGCTCGCACAACCACCAGGAGGTCAAGTGTGGCATGGCCACCGTAAGCTCACAAGGACAATCAACAACTCATCGCCCCGCAAGTGATCGGAGAAATGTGCGCGGGTGATTTACCGCTAGACACTGCCCGGGAACTTTCTCGTATTCCCTCCGTCCTTTAGTCGTCGTTATCATGTTCGATGTCTTTAGCTAAAGAGACCAAGGCTTTGGACACTATTTACATCGGGTGCAACACATACCCATTACAACGCGCTTAACGCTTCGCTACACTGCGGAAAAACATTGTCATGGGCGAGGCACGTGTTGTACAAATGTTACTCCCAATCAGTGGCGTAGTGTGTGCGTATGCTGTGTATGCACAGCATACACTTCACAAATTGAAAAAATAATTTTTTTATATATTAATAATGTAATATTTTTATAAAAAAATGTTTGATTGTATTAATTTAATATTTTATAATATTATAATATTTTGTATATTTTTTTCTAAGTTCATTAGGATTGATTAATCCGCAACACTACGGCCGCGTAGCGCTATTGTCCGTTATATTTATTCTAATGGCTAATTGGATAGGCTCAGGATAATGTGCATAGGATCCACTAATCATAGGCGTATACAATAAGGATCAATTTGCTGTTATATATCCATCCATCTTATGCCCAGCTCTTCGTAGAAATGTTATTATTCGTGTTTCAAAATAATCTTCAATCAAGTCATCAATAAACTGTCAAATTGTTGTGCTATTTAATTATCTTGCACTGTACGTTCCTGTCAAATCTAAGTATTATAATAAATTTAATAAAAAAAAAAAACTGAAAATTGATGAATAGTTTAATGCTTTCATGTTGAAACTTGGCTTCAGATTATTTGATGCCTGTTTAAATTTTACTTCACACATATTTTCCAAATCCCTCAATTAGTCTATAGATGCAAAAAATATGTGAACGATTTGTGATTAGTAAAGGCTACTAGCTTTAGTTAAAATGAAAACTTACCAACTTACCATATTTTTGTATGAGGTCTTATGATTTTCAATAATATAGCATAGTAGCTTTCAAAGTAATAATTTGTTCTTATGTGTCTATTGTAAACTTTGAATCCTTCAGAAATTATGTAATGAAGTCAAATTGAAATTGTGTATCCATAAATAAATTGAATTGATTGAACACCAGAGCAACATGTTCATACTGCACTATGTATACAATTATTATGGCATCAACCACCAAAGGAACTCTGCCAATTCTTGCTGACGGCAGATATGGTAGTACAAGTATCTGTAAAGAATTTAAAAATGAATTAATCATGATATTTTTAAATGTTAAATAATTAGTAAAATATTAAGAACCGTCCATAAAACATGAGCAGCAAAAGGGTTTATTTTTACTAAATTGTAAACACCGACCGACTTGTTTCTGGCATATCGCAGAATCACCTAAATATAATCGTATTAATTATACTCTTTATATTCTTAATACTTCTAATGAAATTCATACCTAAGAATAATGAAAAATAGTAGCCTTGGTGAGTTATTTCTCTAAATATAGGGTATTTCAATAAGGATGCTCGATTTTTCACCGTGAATAAAACAAGCTGTGTGTGAATTATCTACTCAATTTTTTTTTTATTTTAAAGAATGTTATATTATGCAATTATAATATAACATCGTTTAAATGTCCGCCGCGGCTTTGCTTGGTGGCACGTATTCGGGAGGTTCAATTTGCTATGACTTTGTCGCATAAATCTGGTTGGATTTGCTGGATGGCGTTGGTTATATTGACTTTGAGGGCATCAATTGTTTGTGGTTTATTTGCATAGACCTGCGATTTAAGATAGCCCCAAAGAAAAAAGTCTAAAGGCGTTAAATCACATGATCTCGGTGGCCAGTTTATGTCACCGTTGCGCGATATCACCATGCCCTCAAATCGTTCATGCAGAATGTCCAACGTTGCACGCGCTGTGTGACAAGTAGCACCGTCCTGTTGGAACCACATGTCCTCAGTATCCATATTATCAAGCTTAGGCCACAAGAAGTTGTTGATCATTGATCTGTAGCGCTCGCCGTTGACGGTTATGGCAATGACTGTTTCGTTTTGAAAGAAATACGGACCGATGATTCCACCAGACCAAAATCCGCACCAAACAGTGACTTTCTCAGGATGCATTTTGTTTTGGTGTGTCTCGTGTGGATTGGTATCGTCCCAAATCCGACAATTTTACTTATTGAAATATCCGTACATCCAAAAATGGGCCTCGTCGCTAAAGATGATTTTTTTAGCAAAATTTGGGTCAACTTCAAACTGCCCCAGAGCCCAATCAGCGAATACACGGCGTTGTGTATGGTCGGTCACCTTAAGTTCCTGAGTTAGTTGGATTTTATACGGGTGCAGACCCAAGTTTCGACGCAAAATTCGCCAAGTTGAAGTCGCAGAAAGCCCAAGTTCTTGTGAACGACGAGAAATTGACTGCCTTGGGTTTTCACGTACACTATCACGCACAGCAGCGATGTTCTCAATGGACCTTACATTTCGTTGACGTATGTCCACGAATCACTTCATAATGAGATAAATGGTGGTGTTTTTATTTTGCATGTTTTTGCTTTTTTTTGGATAAAATGCATATTAATGCATATATTGAATAAAATTAATATTATTGCATATTTCAATTATAAGAATGCGAAAAATGCATGTTTTATAGTATATTTCGTAACTGATATTTATAATTTAATATTAATATTTCGTATTTGATTCTAGCTCTGTTGATTTAAGTATATAACTTAGTTTATTTGTCAAATATAAATTTTATTTTTATAAATACAATCCTATAGTAGAATAGGTATGCGATTAAAGATTGAATAGTTTGACGTAGAAGATAAACATCATTAATAAAAGTATGTCGGTCAATATAAAATCCAAGATAAAATACAATTTGTCGGGTATGAGTATATACAAAAATTAAAATGCATATTTTTGCATATTTTGATAAATAAAATCCATAATTTACAATTTTTTATTGCATGCAAATCCTAGCCTTGGTAATTACCATAATACTTTCGTATTGAAGAGGGGTATCATTTCTTTGATACATGCAAATAATGTGGTATATATCCCTTCAGACTTGCCATTTAAAAGTGTATATACCTGAGGATACAATAGTACAAAAGAACAGCAATTTTCATATGAACATCAGTTTAATGTTGTGAAGTATAGATAAGAACTCACAACATTTTTGTACACTATTTGAAAGACAAAAAGTTGGAAGCAATTATTGTCTTTATTTAATTATTGTTTTTGGGACAATCTTAAATGTACCATTAATCAGCCATTGTGACCTATACCATATCACTATGAATAATAGGTATTTAAAAAAAAAATGTAAGTTACATTTCGTAACTCAACTGCTATACTCTGGATAAAAGTCTTATTACAGAATATTAAACCAGCCAACATTCCATTTACTATCAATGGCTTCTGATAGAATTTGTAAATTTAACTAATTATATACATTTTTTGACTGAATATTATTAATTTTTACAGATTTAATTGTGTCTGAAATGTAAAGAAAAAATTTTGGTTCTCTCTAATTTCCAAAAGTTTATGAAAGTGTAAGAGATTCATTTGAGTTAGAGGGTATATAAATTTCCTTATTTAGCGCATTCTTTCTGTTGCTTGCAGATAAGTGTAATTGAATGCTTCTTCTGGACAACTGAAAATAAAATATTCAAATTAATAATTATATTTACAGGTTTTTGTATTAAATAATATTTTTTAATGGGTTGCATGTACAAAATGTTGGCTGAGTAAGATGTAGAACAGTGCTTTACACATTGTTCTCCAAGAATGTTCTTCAATTCGCTCACTGGAGTATAATCAATCCTAGATGATTATGCAGCTTCTTAATACAAAATGTTTGTTCATTCATATTTGCGGATATCGATTCTGTTGCTGAACATCCATTTTTGAATTCCTTGAATCTCATGTAACTAAATTCAAACAATACAACATAAATAGGTTAAGTAAGGTTAGATATGTAAGCTAAGATTACTACTTTAACCCGTGTAGTATAAGGATTAATCAACTAAATTGTGAATACTTAACACATTGATGGACATTCTGAATTGTTGTGGTTTTTTTTTTGTGTAACTTTAGAAACGCAATTACATACTACTGTTATAGCAGTACTGTCCACCTACATAGTAACTATCAAGTACGTATATCACTACTGCTATAGCAGTACCATCAAATAAATTATTCAATATTTATATTTATGAAACAAAAATGTACAGTTTAAATTAAAAACTTCTGTTTATTTTTTTTGTCTAAAAAACTAAAAAAAAGTATATTGGTACATAGTAATAAAATAACACAACTCGGTAAACTTATTAAATATGATCTAACCAGATCAGTACAAGTATAACAAATATATATAAATGATTATAAAAGTATAAAATTGATTATAAATGATTATAAATTATTATAAAAGTGTTCTTCTTCGTGACAATTCAAATAATTATACACTTTTATGAAAGTCTTCAAAACATATTCCAACACAAAGTGGAACATCGCATTCTCTGCATTGGTATTGAGTTTATTTTCTGATTTTGTTTTTTGTACACACTTTGCAATTCTTGTAATACACTAACCTTTTGAAATTAGGTGGAGGTCGAATTTTTTCGTGGTAATGCCCTGATAACCTTTTTTTAGGTTCTTTTTCATTTAGATTTTTAAAAAATTGTAATGCTGTTTTGTCTAGTGGAACTTTCAACACACTTTTTATCAATATATCACAAAAATCTTTAAAACGCATAGAACCGCAATCAAATTATATTTTGTAAATGAAAAATGTATTCCAAACAGTGATGTCTAATAGGTGAAATAATATTTTCTTGTACCATCTTGATTGTTTTCACGGACTACTAAGATACTTCACCATTTGGTCTGCTCTATCAATGCCACTCATGTTATCATTATAATGAATAATCTCATTAGGTTTATTTTTGTCGTGGCCAAATCGATTTTTTGTATTTGAAAGCATGGGATGGTATCTTGTTGTTATTGCAAGTACATCGCGTTTATCATTCCATTTGCTAACATATACGTTTCCTTTGCTACGCCATATGTATTCTCCAGTCTTCAATTTTTTTGTTAGTACTCACTTAGGATTTTCTTTGCGGTTACTACGTAAAGTTCCAGTGGTATGTTTTTTTCTTAGTAAAAGTTGATTTGATAGACATACACTGTTATAATAATTGTCCATAAAATTGGTATGGCCCTTGTCAATAAAAGGTTCTAAAAGACGAAACACTAAAGTATTAATCTTTGATGTAGGTCCAGTTTGATTTTCATCTCTCTTTCCCTTGTACATTTCCATATTAAGTACAAATCCACCAGATGAGCAAAGCACAAAAAACTTTATTCCATACCTCGCTTTTTTTAATCGCATGTACTGTCTAAACATGAGTCTTCCACGGTGAAGAAGAAGAGATTCGTCTAAGGATAGAGCTTCATATGGAGTATATGCTTGTCTAAAATTGTTTAAAAGACTATCAAAAAGAGGTTGAATTTTTTTTAACGGTCCGCTTGCATCCTTTTCTATTGATTGATCACAATATTCTACACTAAAGCACCTCAAGATTTTTTCAAAATGCCTACCCGACATTATTTTTGATATTATAGGATGATAATATAGAGGGTTGTTGAAAAACATATCACTGATTACAGCAAATTTTACAGAACCAGCCAGCAAACAAATCCCAAAAACTTATACATTTCGTCGAAATCTACTTTATTGAATTCCGTATTACGAGCATATTTTTTATGTGATCTTGTTTGTCTGGTCAATTTTATACCATAGTTGTTCGTAGATAAAACTATCGTATTTGTTATTTCTTTAGTCCATTATTTTGTTTCAGAATTTCATACAAATTATAACTACTAAAATAATTATCTATGTATACTATATGGTTTTTGCCAGCAAATTCATTCATTAAATTCAATACTATTTTAGCAACAAGTCCTGTTTCCACTACATTACTACTACATTTTCCAGTATAAATTTCAAATTTCAGGTTATAACTTGATTGATCGCAAAGCATACAAATTTTAAAACCACGCTTTATTGGTTTATTTTGCATATATTGTTTCATGGAACACCTTTAAATTTGACCATACTTTCATCAACAGCTAGTTTTTGATGTGGTCGATATGATTTTTTAAATGTTTCACTCAAACAATTTAAAAGTGGCCTAATTGTATATGATTTATCATAGTCTATTTCTGCTCTTTTTGGTTTTAAAGAGTTGTCATTAAAATGTAAATGTGAAAGAATCCATCCAAATCTATTTACTAAAATCATCATGGAAATCAGTGGCACTTGACCAATAGTCTCTGTAGCTAGGAAGTTTTTTCAATGACATAAACATATTAATTGAAAAAAAATATTTTATTTCATTTGGTGTAGTAGGCGTGTACGGTTTTCCAGCTTGAGTTGCATACAAATTTGTATGAAATGAAATATGTTCAAAAAGAGTCTTGGGAAAAAGTTTTAAAAATATATTTGTTGGAGTAATATCTGACATACTTGTTATGTATTCTGTAACTCCAACATTATTTTCATTAAATGCATCTTCTTCAAACATAGAAACAGTTTTAGACCAACTTGGGACTTGTAGGAATTACTATATTCTGTATATTGTACTGAACCAATGGAGTTGATGGTGATGGTGAGATTATATTTAAATTTAATGATGAAGCAGTTGATATTTGGCTTGATACATTTCTGTGAAAATAAATATAAATATTAACAAAATAATAATACTAATAATTTTAATATGAAATATCACTACAATTTTGTAATATTGTTTATATATTATGTAAACTTACGAATGAGTTGGAGACACAAATTCACAAGTTTCTAATGAGTTTGCTGGTAAAACAATATCATTCAAATTATTTGAATCGTCAGATTCTCTGTCCGAACAATCCAAAACAAATTCTTTTTCATAATCCGGATCCTCGCCAGAGTCAACGACATCTGATTCGAGTTCAGAACCTGAAGGAAAATCTTCTTCAAGATATTGAACCACATCTTTTTGTGACAATCTTGTACAATGTGACATCTTTGAAACTTTTAGAATATGATTCAAATTTCAAAGTGAAAAACATAATTCTTAAATACTTATAAATACTTATCAGTTATCAATAATGTGCATATTTTGAATGGTGGTTACGGCTGTTAACCACTACAAAGTATTGATTTTTATGTCAGTGATTGTTGCTATGTGATAGGAATTGATATGAATGAAAAATATACTTACCAATACATATGTCAAAGATGTTACAAACAAAAGTTGCATTTTCAATTTATCTAACGGGGACGATAAAGATAAGCATCTACAACACCGTGTATTGTATGCTATGGCACAAAATGTAAACAGTTGGGTAAATACAACTATTTATAAATCAAAAGATTGGTATATTTACTAACCAATTGAGGTGGTATTGTTCATTAACCACTATGCGTGAACAAGATAAAATATTTTCCTTGAGGTGGTTAGTAATCATAACCCCTATGCAAAAATTAAAAAAATTAGGTGGTCAATGCAACTCACCACCATGCTTCAAAAAATTAAAATACAGTGCCCAATGGTCCGTTGAGTTGTAGTGGGGCAGTGGGAAATTCTCTACCGTATAAAACCATTGAAAATAGTACTGCTATAGGAGTAGTGATATACGTACATCAAATTTAAAAATTACTGCTATAGCAGTACTGTCCATCGGTGACCGGTCAAAATATCTTCGAAATAATATCTCTAGTCAAAATATCTTCGAAATAATGTCTTTGGTCAAAATATCGTTAAACAAAAATATCTTTGAACAAAATATCTTTTATACTGATTTTTATAAGCTTATTAGCTATTATATGTCGTTATGATTATATCTAAAATCGACATTTAATATTTTATAATATATAGTATTTTATAATTGTCGTTAGTATACTGATTGCGAGGTATTTACTACGTGTACAATATGTTCATATTATGCCATTAAGATAAAAATGGTAGAGGCATTATCTGTTTATTAGTTGGGATTTTTGTAACTTAACTGTAGCTGGACGTCTGAGCATTTTAGCAGGTTTGTACATCATTAAGCTATAAGAGTTTTTACTTGTCACTTGTTAACTAATTTTTGATTTTTGACTTTTGTTTAAATATGACTCTTACTTTAATTAAAAGTCAAAAAGGTAATAACCTATTATTACATAACGGATATCTCCACATTTTTTATAATAATGGTAAAAACAAATATATTTGGCGCTGTACTGAGTACAATAAATATAAATGCACTTCATGTTTTACAAGTACTAAAGATGAAACAGGTAATTATTGTATTATAAAAATATCATTATTTACGAAATGTATTTATTTATACACATAATATATTATAGGCATAATATTAAAGGAATTCTGTCATTCTCATGCTCCAAACGGTGCCAAAATTCAAGTAAGAGAAATTTTGGAAAAAATCAAAGATGATGCTAAAACTAATCAAGTGTGCACAAGGAATTTGATTAGTGAAGCTGTTACTAATGTTCCATTAGTTGTTGCTGCTCAATTACCAAGACATTGATTTCTCGCACAATCTGTAGAGTGAGATCTAAAGTTCAAGTTTGTCCTCAAAATCCATTAACAGTTAACGATTTAAATATACCTCTCGAATATCAGATAATTAATAATAAACAATTTTTACTTTACGACAATAAAAACGAAAAAAGAATTTTGATTTTTTCGACCGTTTATAATTTAAAAATACTTAAAAACTGTAATACTTGGTTGGCAGATGGGACATTTCGAACAGTTCCAATATTGTTTTCACAATTATATACTATACATGTTTGTTATAACCAAACAACTTATCCAGCTTTTTACGTATTAATGACTGATCGTACAAAACAATCCTACATAAAATTTTTAAATGTTTTAAAAAGATTTGAACCGGATTTGAACCCGAACAGTATTATGATTGATTTCGAACAATCATTTATATTAGCATTTAAAGACGTGTTTCCCAATTCAGAAATAAAAGGGTGCTTTTTTCATTTCCAACAATGTATGTGGCGTAAAATACAAGAAAATGGACTACAAAATATGTATGCTGAAGATGCAGAATTTGCATTACAAATTCGACATCTATGTGCACATGCTTATGTTCCAATAAATAAAAGTGTACAATATTTTAATGATTTAATTGAATCAAATTATTTTGTTGAAAACGAAGATGTTTTATCCACGATGATAAATTATTTTGAGGATACGTGGATCGGACGTCCCAACCGTCGGAATGGTCGACGCCCGCCAATATTTAGTATCAATATGTGGAATTGCTATGAATCAGTAATACAGGATGTTCCGCGTACGAATAATTCGGTAGAAGGATGGCATCATGCTTTCAATGCAGCACTTGGAGCAAACCATGTTTCAATATGGAAATTCATACGCTTCTTAAAAAAAGAACAAGTGTTACAAGAGGTATTTATATTTTATCTTATTTAAATTTAATTAATTAATTAAACTAACAAATAAAATAATTACGTGATATCAGGTTCTATTGGAAAAACGATTATCGGGAGAATCAAGTCCACCGTACAAAGTACAACGATCATGATATAAAAATAAAATAAATTGTGGAAAATTGCTCAGAAATACCAGCAATTCAATATTTAAGGGATTTATCTTACAATATTCAGTATTAAGTAATTTTTGGATTTTGAAGAGATGTTACTTTTTACCTATTTTTATACTTATAATATGTGTAACAATTTATTAAATTAATTATATAAATAAACATTTTTTTTTAAATCAATTTAAAAGATATATTGATCAAAGATATTTTCACAAAAGATATTTTTACCGAGTTATTTTGACCAAAGATATTATTTCGAAGATATTATGACATGGAACCCTGTCCATCAATGTGTTAAAATACTTTTTAATCCATTATAATAAATAATTATACAATGTTGTCATCGTAATGCAATTATTTTTCTAAGTGGTAATTTTTTTAGTTTTTTTTTTTTATTGACTTTCTGAGTGAAAGGCCTTTTCTGTACAGAAATTAAGGTACTTTTAAGTTGTTTTATTTTTATATAAGTTCTTCGAAGGACAAACTATTTAATCAGATCTTCAGGCATGTCATAACATTTTTTCTTAATTAACTTCGTTAATTGTTTTACAATATTAGTTTTAGAGTTATTTTTGTCTTTGTTTTTTACTAATGTTTAGACATGTGAAAGTAGATAATGTAATGTTTTTCTAAGTTAAGTATAACACCTTTTACTTGGATATCTTATCGTATTAGCCTTTGATATCTTAACTCTGCCCCATACAACTATTTTCGTTGTTTTGTTAATAGGTTTATTTGAGTATGACTAAAAATATTTTAAAGCGTCTTTCAAGGAATGTGATTAGCTAGTAAATTGAATTTTTTGTTTAACATGATTATATGGTTTTTTTGATTTTTTTCAGTTCTGATAAATTTTTGTATTTTGTTTTTTAATTTTTCATGGTTATTGAGTAATTTTGTATACTTATTTTCGATAGATTATTCAATAACAGGATCTTCTTCAAGTGATATATCTTCAACTATTTCAGTTAGTAGGATTATATTTTTATTTTCACGTTTATTTGCACATTGTTGTCTTGATGTCACTTGTATCAAAATATCTAAAGAATATTCTTACACACATTGTATAGGAATAGCTGTATAATATACACATATAATATTATTAACAATGTGTACATTATTTATAATGAAATAAAAATGAAGAACAGAATTATTTGCATAGACATTAATTTATGTTATTATTATATTTTAGGTAAAATTACAAAAAAATTGACAAGTTAAAAAAATAATGAAGTGTAAATATTAAAAATGAGCATTACCTAAATAAATTTAAAAAAAATAATTTAATAATAGGCTTGAATAATTGTATTTATTAAAATATTTACATACTAACCATAACTACCAATATTTACATTTTTTATAAACAAATTGAAACAATTATTATAATAAAAAAAAATATAGCAAGTAACTAATTATTATTTTTTTAATACGTTGATTTTATAACAATTATGGTTAAGATTCAGTTTTCAGTTAAAAATGCTTTTATTCAGAAATACACTCTCCTTTTAACAGTGGTTTGTCTAGTAAGTACAAAATGTATAACAAAACATTTAATTGTCTTACTGTATATTACTGTGTTTCCCAACCCTATGATTAGGTTGACTGGCGGTGTTTGTAAACTAATAAGGCAACTATTTTGATTATAAAAGTATTATACAAATTTAAATTTTACTAATTTAAATAAATATATAAAAATAACTATAAATTGATAAGTTATACGTTATGTTTTATTTGATACCTATACGTATAATAATAATGTAAAATCTAACTTGTATTGTAGAATGTAGGACATAGATTTTACAATGGATATAAATGTATTTTTAGTAACTTATGTATAATTTTAATAAAATTATGGAAAAATTGTTGTTTTATCGGTAAATATACTAATGAATATCGATGTAATTACAACTGAGCAATGAACAGTACATTGATATAATGTGAATAGATATAAACGAAAAATTTACGATTGAACACTTATTTATACATATTTTAATTAAAAAATAATCTGTATATTAAAATTCAATGATGAAATTGTTTTTAATAAAAGATTTAGTTCATACAAAAAGGGTCCAATCATTTTAATTTGATTTTGAGAAAAATGAATTGGACTAAGGTTCTTTTTCCATAAATGAAAAAAGATGTGTTAAAAAAAGTCAAGTTCTTGTCAAGATAATGTAATTTACAAGAAATCATAAATACAATATCATAAAATTAATTTATTCTTAATTTTCATCTTCTTCGTCAATAATAGTTGGCAAATTAATAATACGAAAAAGACATATTTTTTTAGAATAATCGGTTGGTTACCTTACTTTTCTTTAGAATGAATTTTCCTCTAGGATACACTTTTTTAATAGAATATTTCCTGATGCTGAAAGTATGAAAATGTGGTTACATCAATGAAAGAGAAGGTCTTTATCACTCTTGGAGACTTACTGTTATAGGTGAAGTGACAAAAACTACTAATGCCAAAGTATATCTTAACTTCCTGTTTCGCTCTATTGCTGCTTATTTCAATAGATCTAGAATTTTATCAGTCTCCACCAACTTCACCGATAATTTTTGATGGGTTTTCGGACTTCTGTTCAAAATAATTTGTAGTTACTGTCGCATAGAATAAACTCTGTCAAATTTCTTCAAACGTTTTTCTATTTGGATGGAATCATGATTAAAATGTAGGAAGCTGTGTCCTCTTATGTAATTATGTTCTATTTTGTAAAATAAATTAATTTATTACAACCAGGGCAATTAAAGTTTATGCCAATGCATGATTTTTTGTTCTGTTCGGTAAAATGATCACTATAAAAGTGCAAAGTCTTCACAACTTCAGGAATTGTATTATTAATGTAGTCTAGCAAGAATGAACTTTTATAATTTATGACTTTTTTTACATTCCCTTTATTATAATTGTTAAACTTAGCCGTGTTCTGTCTTATATTGTGTATTCTGAATACGTTTATATAAATTATGTATTTAGTTATTTGTGTTATCTCCTTCTTCTTTTAGTTACGGCCCTTAAGACCATCCTGAAAACGCTAAACTTTGCCACCTATCCCTGTCCTCCGCTACTTCTCTCCACTTGACACCAGGCTCTATCTTTTCCACTTCTTTCTTCACACCATCTTCCCATCTTAACTTAGGTCTACCTAGTGGTCTTTTTCCATTAGGCACTTCTTCGATCACCCATTTTACTAAAGTACTCTGTTTGCGCCAAGCATGTCCTGCCCAACTTAGTTTTTGCTTGACGATCTCTCTAACTATATTCGGCCTCTGGAAAAGTCCTTGGAGTTCCACGTTATGAAGTTTTCTCCATTCATTCGTTTGTCTATCGTATATGGGGCCAAAAATTTTCCGTAGAACTTTTCTCTCGAATATCATTAATCTTGATTCTTCTGTTTTTCTCAGCGCCCAAGTTTCTGAGTCGTAAAGAACAATTGGTCTTAGTAGAGTCATGTACATTTTGATTTTTAGGGTTTTAGATAAGGCCTTCGATTTCAAGACTTTTTCAAGTCCATAATATCCTCTATTCGCTAGTTGTATCCTTGTTGACACCTCTGTCTTGATGTCGTTATCCTCCGTTATCATCGACCCTAGATACTTAAATTGAGACACTCTTTTGAACTTGAGTTCTTCAATTTTGATAAATTGTTCCAGACCGCCATTTTTATTTCTTCGGCTAGCCACAAGGTACTCTGTTTTTTCCTCATTAACGGTTAGGCCCACTTTTTTTGTCGTATTTATTAGATTACTTCTCAATCTCTTTATCATATCTAAATCTTCACCAAGGAGAGCGATATCATCCGCATATGCTAGCATTCCAATTATGATCTGTCCTAAAATAACTCCTTCCGAAATGTTCATCTCACGTATTACCCTCTCCATTACTAAATTAAACAGCACTGGAGACAAAGCATCCCCTTGTCGAAGTCCTGTCGTTACTCTAGTTGGCTGCGATGTTACGTTACCTATCTTGACCTGTATATCTGTATGATTGAGTCTGGCTCCAATGAGATTAATAATTTTTCTGGGGAATTTGAAATCTTTGAGAATGTTTAAAAAACTTTCTCTATGTATAGAGTCATAAGCTTTTCTGAAATCCACAAATTTCACGTGTACCTCCTTGTCAAATTCCAAACGTTTTTAGATGATTTGTCTTAGAATGAACATTTGGTCAGTTGTGGATCTATTGGTCCTAAACCCACCCTGGTAGTCCTACCAAGTAGTCACCTATTATATTTTCGGCCTTGGGTACTACTCTATCAAGTAGACAATATGATAAGACTTTATATGCCGTATCTAATAAAGCAATACCTCTGTAGTTACTGCATTTTTGGAGGTCCCCTTTTTTATAAATCGGACAGATCAACGCTGTACCCCAGTCTTTGGGTAGTTGTTCTTCAGACCATAAATTTTCGATGATATCATGTATTCTATTTATTGCTACCTCATCCAGATTTTTTAGAATTTCTCCCTGGATTCCATCTTCTCCCGGTGTTTTATTGTTTTTTAGTCTATTTAATTGATTTACTACCTCTATCCTACTAGGAGGTGGGCATTCACTGTCGTTAGGGTCTGATGATATCCATGTGAAAGTTTCTGGAGGGTTCTCACAGTTAAGCATTTGGTCAAAATACTCTCTCCATTTTTCTATAATCTTGTCTTGTTCCGTAATTATAGAGCCATCCTCATTTTTTAAGAATCTTTCATGTTTTTTTGTACCCACCCCTAATTGCGTTAATCTTCTGATACAGCTCACGAGTTTTGTAAACTCTGTGGTTGGTTTTTAAGTTTCAAATTTAACTTTCCTCTTACCAGGTAGTGGTCCGAATCCACTTCGTTATAGTGTTATAGTTATAGTGTATTTAATAAAAATACCTATGTATTAGCTAGTTTCTGTTGGATAACTGTTAATGTGTGAGTTTATTGTGAGTAAGACCTCAGCAGATAGGGTATTTACACTTTTCTGAATTCCCTTCATATAACTCCAAAGTTGACTAGTTTGTTGATTGTTTTCAGACGTTTAAGGGAAATTAAATATAAAGGTAAAAATGCATCTCGACCAACTTTTCTCCAAGTAAAATATTGTAAGTAAGTATCATCCGAGAAAGTGGCTGTTTTTCTTCACGGTGTCGTTTTATAGTAGATTAAGTTTATTTAAAGGAGTTTTTGAAAAATATGTCTTACTCGAACTTTGTATTTTAGTTTGAGAAACGCTAAAGTATATCATTTTGTCATCATTGGAAAGTTCCATAAAAAACTTTTTACATATATCGGCAAATTTACCATCAATGAATTATTAAAAAAAAAAAAAAATAGAAATTGTATTCTTACTTGCATGTGTTTATCCTGGATTCCTTAACAGGGACAAGATTACCCTTCCTGCTAACATAATAACATAATATGGTGAACAAATTTTTCAAGTTTGCTTGTTAACATTGAGTTTCCAAAGAGATGGATCGGCTTTTAACTTTTTCGTTGGGTTATTGAAGTCTTCGTCTATTATGACTTATAAGTAGTGTACAAACACAATGTTATGCACAATTATTATTTTATTATTTTTTTTTTAACACGTTATAAAATATAATATAAAATGATTATGATAAAATTTATCATTATTATTAAATAATATCACTTAGTAAACAGAACATCAGCTATACAAATGAGCTAGGGAAATGTTATCGAAATCATATCAATTAATAGTAAAATAACACATAATGATAATAAGATGGACAAAATAAATGAAAATTGATAAATTAGACTAGAGACAACAATGGAAGTTAGGTCAATTTATGTAAAAAAGGACCATAGTCCAAGAATAAGGCCTCTTCTCGCATAGATCGTAAAATCTACAATCGTCTTTGTACGCCGAGGAATATCTGAGTAAGGCCTTTTCTTGCATAAAACGTTAAATATATCTCTCGTAACACTGAAAATCCGCGATTACCTTTTTTTTGCTAGAAATGGCGTTAAGGACATTTTTTACATGATTGAAATCAAAATTACTTACTCTATTATAAAATTTTTTTTTAGTGAGGGTTCGTGTACCCAACAAACAATAAATTTGCTATTACGAAAAGGTTGGGAAACACTGGTATATTATACATATGGTTAAGTTGATTCGTAAACTGACTTTGAATTCCAACCCTCACGTATATTTTCTAACGTTACATAAGGTGATGACATTTATGAACATGATGAATCGAATTCACTACATTGGAGCCATATACGCCATTGCAACAATATTAATGGTAATTTATTGCTTTTATGTGAAAAACATGTTTAACCTTGTGGTTGAATACATTCAAGGTTTGAGTGGGTCTTAAATACTTAACATTATGTCCTAACATATTTTTACCTATAAATGAGTCTTAATCTATGTCTTAAAAATAGAATTGTAGCGGTCCATATACGTTACAAGAATGAGATAGTTTATAGTTGGAAATATTTCCAAGTTTCATTTATTTAACCCATAAAATTATTCCAAATGTTGTTTTATTTAAATTTAATGCAATAATTCTATATTTCTAGAATATTCAGAACAATTTGACATTTTCTAAGTCTCTCAAAATATAATTTTACTCAATAGTTTCTAGACAAAAAAAAGATTTATTCAAAAATGCTTGAAGTCCAAATAATTCATTTAATACACATATTACAATTATTTTAATTCCTAAAATATAAAATCTAGCAATAACTTGCTTGAAGGTGCTCGTTCTATCTCTGAAATGTCATATCTGAAACAATCATATTTCTGACTCCTACTTAGGTAATTTTCCCACTTTTTGATCAAATCCCCGATGGTCGAATTGCGCGTGTTGTAGTATTCCCTCGGTTTACTCGTATATGCGATAATTATAATATCCAAACCATGAATTGTGATCAGTTTCCTTACTATTATTATTCTATACTTATAAGTCCTATATTATTTACTATCTAGGTTGATAATTATTTCCCTTTTGTTATGGGTTGGAGTGCACAAGACTACATTTAGGTATATTCTATGAATTATTGGATCACGTAGTAAAATAAAGATATATTCAGAAGAAATGTATTTTAAACTATGACAAAGTTTTTTATATTATTATAAACCTAATTGAAAGAAAAATAATTCTATTTTTTTTTTTTTTTATTATTGAAGTCTCAGAAAACCAGGGTTTTAATTTGTTAACTGTAAGTAACATTATCCATTCACGTTGAAAATAATAATTTATAAATCTATGAATTTCATAAACTCATATATCTTGGAAAGTTATATTATTTATTGATTGATTAGAAACTTAAAACTTAATAAGGTCTAATTAACGAATTTTCATTTACAAAACAAAGTATGAAGTTTTTTAAATGCCGAATCAAAATCTATTATATTTTTATCTGATGGTAAAAGAAACTCAAATGAATAATCAATAACACAATATGTTTTTAACTGTTTAACACTGGAGTGGCAATGTGTTAGTATGGGAGTATATGAGCGTATCAAGAATAAGATATTTATTGCTTATAGATGATATAATGGATCAATATTTAAATATTAAGAAATAATTTAAAATTGAGTTTGTAGAATTCATTTATTATTCAACAAGATAAAATAGACTGCAAAATATGTTAAAGAGTGGTTGATATATAATATACTAACTACATCTCTACATACTCCCCGTAGTTGCCTATTATGAACTTTATCGAACATCTATTGGATGAAATAGGATGAAAAGTTAAAACGCATAATTTTCAAATTAAGCAATAAAAAATATGTTATTTTAACAGAATGGAACGCAATATACCCGGATATCACTAAATAATTAGTAAATAGTATGAATAATTGTACGATCAGTGTTATTAAAGCAAACTGAACCTAACCAGGCGGCCCTATACTAATTAAAACAAGAAAATATACCCAATAAATGTATAAGCTAACATGTCTATAAATGATATTATTGTATTATTTAAACAAACCATTACCTATTTTTTATTGTTTAGGGAATAACCAATCACATCCATAACTCATTAAGTATAACAGGAATAGGATGTATTTTAGACATGCTTCATCTTTTTTTCCATAATTATAAGTAAGTGTATAGTATTAATTAATTATTATTCTTGGTATATTAGTTTTTTTAAATAACATAATCTTGTGTGCTTATATATTTTATACATTTTATTAGTTCTAGCTGGGCTACAGTCAGATATTTTCAATGTATTTTAGATATTATTGGTAAGTATATAGTTGTACCCGTATAATTAATAATTAATAATTATCATAAATATAATTCTAAAAATATATTAACTTCTTTTACATTTTTTTCGCACCAATTTTAACCTAAACGTTTTAAGTATTTTATGTTACTAACTTTATTGAGTTTTGTTAACAACTAAATAATGAGTTTAATACAGCTATCGTGTACGAGTTAATGTACATGACGATGTTGCATTGCTATTGGCAGTACACTGAAGCAACTAAAATTCAACCACAAACATCATGGTTAAAAAATCGAATGATATTACCTATCAAATTAGGACAATTCGGAACAGGGGCACAAACTCCTAGTGTTTCAGTTCCGCATTCTATTCAAACGACAGAATCTGATGTAGCTATGAATTCTACTGCACTAATGCAAGAACCAAATGTAGAAGCGCAAAATTCTAGTGCAGAAACACCAGAACCTAATAAAGTAACAGAACCTAGCCAACCATTAACTAAACTTAATGTAACAATGCCGGAAGCAAATGTAGTGTCAGAACCTAGTGCAACAACAGAACTGAGTGCAGCAGCATCAAAACCCGCGGTATCATCAACAGAACCTAATGAAGAAGCACTCAACTCTATTGTAGAAACACCATATTCTATTGAAACGACTAATCCGAGTGCAGAAGCATCAAAACCCATGGTATCATCAACAGAACCTAATGAAGAAGCGCTCAACTCTATTGTAGAAACACCAGATTCTATTGAAACGACTAATCTGAGTGCAGCAGCATCAAAACCCGCGGTATCATCAACAGAACCTAATGAAGAAGCGCTCAACTCTATAGTTGGAACACAAAATGGAAATGTAACAGAACATACTGAAGCGTTGGTGGACCTTATTACGCCTTTACAGGAATCAAATTCAGCAACGTTAGACTCTATTTCAGAAACACAGAAGTCTATTGTGGAAATGAAACAAATATCAGAACCCGATAAGAAAGCTCCAGAAGAAAATGTTGTATCGACGGAACCCGATGAAAATACAGAAGATAATGTAATATTAACGAAACCTAGTGCAATACTACAGGAACAGAATGTGTCAATTCCAGACCCAAATGGAGAAAAAAAATAACTGATTACAGCTGGAACTTAGAGAGTTACGTTAGAAAATTAGGTAATTTATTTAGTAGCTACAGAGCCATATATCGTAGTCATCGTAATTACACGTAGTATTAAATTATCAGAGACATAAACAAGAAAATATTTTCGAAGCTAGTGAAACAACTTTAATTATGTATAATTTAGTATTCAAAATATGTTTTATTAACTATTACCAATAATTAAATTTATACTTAAAAGAATCTAGTATATGCTATTATGAAATTAATAAATACAATTTTTAATCATGCAGTTTCTACATTGGATCAATATTTATTACAATCATTACAGTTTATGGATTTTATTTTTACTATGTAATGATATTTAATATTTATTATAGTTTAGTTAAAATTACAATAATTTCAAACCATATGTTTAATACAAATAGATTTTTATTTTTATTTTTGTTGCAAGAAAGAACTACACATATTTTTCATACGAAAAAAACTGCACATATTTCATGAGTTAAAACCGTAAAGTTTAATAAATGTAAAAATTGATAACTTTATACTCATTTTTCAAATAAATGATGGGTGCGACCGTATTTTCATTTTTTTTTTTTTTACATGTATATGCCTGATGGCTGGAGTCATTATATACATTTATTCGACACGGAGAGCGTTACCACGACGGCACGAACCACCTATAGACCTAATAAATCATATAGATAAAACCAATATTGGTGGTAAATTAGCCAGTAGCTATGAGACAAATATATGTCCTATGTATTTGCATGTGGTGGAGATACTTGTTCATCATAACGGCACATCATAATGTGAAACGTACAACGGACAGCGATACAGAGATTTTTTACTATTAATTCTTGTTTTTAGTATTAAGTATTTAGTATTAAATTTAATAGTTCATTAGACACTTTTCCATAATATAATATGGTTCAGGTATTATTTTAAAATTATTGAGTGGAGTTTCTTATTTGGTAAATTATAATTATTTGTGTATATCTTAGGTATTATATTATTCTTTAGGTGTTATATTATTATTATTATTATTATTCCTTAGGTATTAATATTTGATATTGTGATTTTGTGTACTATAGTGTTAATGTTGATGTTGGTATAATATTTTGTTTGAGTTATAGTTCTGTAACAGATTTATTATTACTTTTTTTCTGTTTGGTATTATTTATTCAAGTTTAATTTAGTTGTTTGAGTTATTCATTTTATTTATTATTTAATATCAGTCTATATTTTACTATTATCCTAGTTGTATTGTTTTATTATTTTATTTTTTCAACATCATGGTTGACATTGATCGTTTGAACCGTGACAAGTAATGCGCTTCTAGGAGACGTGACTAGGCAATTTACTCGTCTCACTTCTTCAACGGACAGTTCTATTGTCCCAAAGTTTCTTTTAGCTGCTGAAGATCTTCACAACTATTGGTCAAAATTCACTCTCGAGAATGATTAATTGTTGGAAACAATGATTGAGTTAGGTACTGAGAATGAATATTCAAATAATGTGGAGTTGGATGTTCATAATACCTTAATGCTAAAGCTTAAGCAAAAAAATTCAGATTCAGTTCGGATAGTCATGTTTCGGTCAGTGAGGCTAGCAATAGTGATAAGCTTGATGTTGCAGTTATGGATGACGATGCTGAAGTAATGGTGAGCCCAACAGCTCAGATGGGTCCTGTTATTGCCACAGGTTTTTTTGGTTCAAATGATCAACTACCAAGGATCCCACTGCCTACTTTTAATGGTCGTCTTCAATTTTGGCCTGATTTTAGGGATAGATTTACCACTTTGGTTGGTCAAAGATCTCACTTGAGTAACATCGAGAAACTTTACTTTTATTTGGATGTTTGCTCTGCCGATGTGGTGAAAGGTATTTTCGGATACCACCTATGAACTTGTCTATTCTGCCTTAGTTCAAAGGTATGATAAACCACGTCAGTTAGCTACTATCTTAGTCAACGAAATGTTAAGCGCTTCTAGCAGTTATCAAGAATCTTCAACGGTATCAATAAACTTTTTAAATGTGTTTTGTAAAAATATAGAACTCCTCAGGTCTTTGAACATAGCTGATATAGGTTTATTTTTATTATTTGCGATATCGGTTCGTTATTTTCCATCAACTACGCGTCGTTTATTTGAACATGGCAATTCTGTTAATTTTCCAATGGTTGATAACTTATTGTGTTTCGTTAAGGATCGGGTGGAAGTGCTAGAAAATTCTGGAACAGCTCAAACCCATTTCTCAGCTAAACCCCCAACCAAATCCGTTATAAGTCTACCCAATTCAACGAATGTCAAATCTCAAGTCACAAAAGCCTTTCGAGGCATCAGGGTTTCCCGGTGGCTGGGCTGGTTACCAACAAGCAAGGTGATGATTCACATCGTAGTTGGAAATGCAACAGTCCTCATTCGTTAGCGTCCTGTTCTAGTTTTAAGGAACTGTCAATCGATGATCGCTATGCTCTGGTGAGTAAGCATCAATTATGCATGATCTATTTTGGCAATAATCATTAGGTAAACAAGTGCAAGTCTTCGTGTGCTATTTGTCATGGTCGCCATATCCAATTATTACATCGTGATAATTCCTATGCTAAGAACCCTCTATCCAAGGGTCTAGTTGCATTGCTGGTTGATACTCAACGTTTTCGCTCGGTCCTGTTAGACACAGCTTCGGTCAAAGTTCGCGATATAACCGGTTGTTTGCGACTTTATTGTTCAGACTTTAATTGATCCTGCCTCATAAATGAGTATCATCACATCTGCGTGTGTCAAGTGCCTAGGTTTACACTAGGGATGTGTAATTCACGAATGATTCGATTCACTTAATCGATTCATCCAGATTAAATTAATGATTTAATTCAGTGCTGTAGAATGAATTGATTCACCGGTAACACTGCCAGATATCTTCGAATCTGAATCAATTAGTTCTATAGTATCTGGTAACAACATCGTGATAGATAAGAATATTCTTAACAACATTTCTACTTTATCCAGGGTTATCATTGTAATTATCAGCGCATATTATAAAATAATATTTTACAAAATTGGAAAATAAAATCTACGTAATTACTAGGTAATTATACATTGGGGGACGGGAGGAGAAGTACTGGCACCATGGTAACTCCACAGATTATATGAAAACAGATAGTGCACTTAGCTTGTAAACAAAAACGGACCTTCCACATTTCCGCTGAATGCAGTATATAATCTGTGATTCCTCCTCCGGTCCTCGATACTAATGGAAAAAAGAAAAAAAAAAGGTAATTATACATTGACATAACTATAACACAATTTTAAATTTCATTAATCTGTTTATTTTTTTATATTCTTTAATTATTCCTGTAACTTACACATATTAAATAATAACAACATTAAAACCTAGTAAAGAAAACAAATTTTAATATTTTAATTATAATAATCAACTTCTCAAAATCAGATGATAAGGTTAGTATACTTATTCTAAATTAGAATTTAAAAAAATTATTTGTTCCACTCTTTTACTAGTCAATCTATTGCGTTTTTCAGTTACAACTTGGCCACTTTTTGAAAAGATACGTTCACTCGGAACAGATGTACCTTGAATACAAAAACGACGTTTCATTATTTCAAATAAAGAAGGATAAACATTTTTATTTTCATTCCACCATTTTAATGAATCATTAGTCCATGCTATAATAGGTTCTTGAAGATACTTATCCACTTCAATTATTATCAGTGCCTTTGGATCTTGAGATTTAACTATATCAGTAACTTCCAAATCAAAATCATTCCAGATCGAATCTTCTTTATTAATGCTACTTGTCGGGATTAAGTTAGTTGATAAGCTACTTTGCTGTGCATTTTTTTCACTTATTATGCTTTTCCCTTTGTTGATAATAGATTTTTTGACGCCTTTAAAAGCAATAGGATTTTTAAACCCATATTTTTTGAAACGAGGATCCAAAAATGTTGCTTCAGTTATCAACATATTTTTTTCGTTGTCACCAAATCTCGTACCAATTTCTGATTTTAATGTACTAATGAATAATTGAAGTTTTGGAATTGGCTGTTGTTCTAATGCTAATTTATGACAATAGTTACTCAATGCCTGGCTAAATAAAATTGTTTTGGAAATGGTTACTGATTATTCACTACTCATTTCAATAGTGATTTCTTCAAAACGTTTTAGAATATTACATGATTGATTTATTACCTGCCAATCTTCAGAAGTTAAATTTACATCATAATTTAAATCAGCTAATGAAGACAACTATGAAGTTTTTAGTTCGAAGAACCGTTGAAACATATGAAATGTTGAATTCCATCGGGTAACTACATCTTGTATTAATGCATGAGTTGGAGTATACATCAACTGTTCCTGCATTTGTTTTAATTTTTCAGTGGCAATTGAACTCCTTTTAAAATATTCAACAATAGTTTTAACTTTACTTCTTGTTTCTTGTATGTGTTCTAGAGAAGATTGTACAATCAGATTAAGGGAATGAGCAAAGCACGGAATGTGTCTCCACTTACAAGAGCGAATCGCTGCAGTTATGTTTGCAGCATTATCAGTGGTATACGCTGCTACTTTATTTTGTAAACCCCATTGCCTTACAACGTTTTGTAAATCATCTTTAATATTTATAATATTATAATAAATATTGTTATGAATATATTTAATGTAAATAACTTAATTTAATTTTTGTATTTAAATTTGTTGTTTATTCGTAAATAATATTATATACCATGGATATTGTTTAAAGTTCTCATTGACCTTCTACCAAATTTAACGGTAAGAATATAACCATCTAGGGAAAGTCATAAGTTTTAAGTTTAAAATTATATTTTAATTTTAATGAGTTATGAGCATTTTTAAAATTCTGATTGTACATTTTAAAATGCTTATAAGACACTAAAATTTGAAAAAAAACCTATAAGATACACTAGATAACATTTATAATTTTAAATTTAAAAATTGATAAATTTTCTGTATTATTATTTACTGAAACATAGGTAACAGAGTTAAATATTATTATTATTATTGTTAATTATTTTTATAATATAATGTTTAATATATAATGTAATGTAATGTATAATGTATAATATAATGCAATCCATCATTAATCTTGTAAAAAAGGTTTATGTGAAAGTACCAATGGTATAATTAATAAAAACATTACAGTATTTACCAATTTACCATGATCATTGTTGTGATATTTATCAATATTTAATACCTAAATTAAGATTTAACTCAGTCAACTCAAACTTAAATTTCAACATGATGTATTTTTATTGGGGGACACATAGAGAAGGTACGCGGAAAGTATGTTTGAGATCACTGCTCTATAGGAACCCAGTACACTTGCTAATCAATTAAAATCAGTTTTGATAATTGAATATATGGTATACCTGTTAAATTAATAATTTCTTACCTAGTAAAATAATTTAATTAATTTATGATTTAATTAACAAGTTTAATTACAAAATCATTATACATGGCAAATATTTTATTTCTGAATTTGGGCATTATTTTATTATTATTTATTTTAGTTAGAAAGTTAAAGTTTAGTTAGAAATTTACTTTTTAAGTTAATTTCTAACTTAAATAGTTAGTTACAATTTATATTTTCATTTTGGATTTGGTGGGCTGGTGGAAGTGTATTCGAAAGGTATACACAGAATGAATAATTTAAAAAATATTTAATTTAAAATTAAATTAAAATATAAATATTCAATGTTATTCAATTTAAAAATGATAATAATATTTCATTAATACGAAAATTATAAAAATATTGACGGAGAAATCCTGCGTTAATGCACAACATGAGAGAAATATGTGGGCTGCTTATTGTTCTGAAGGGCTGGTTAAAAATGTATGCTGCACCAGACATAAAATTCTGCGCACGCTTATGTAAGTTAGAAATTTGGCAAAATTTAAAAATTTAGGCTAATCCTCCCTGTGTCCACTGGATAGTGGACTATAACTGTCCATTGAAGTGGACATGTAGTTCCGTTGTGATTGATGTAGCACCATGTAGTACTACAACACTTTCCATTGTATACTCAAGATCCATCAAGAGGGACTAGGGAGTACTCGCACTGATATTAATGAGTATGAAAAACCTTTATATATCAATAATTATCAATTAGAGGTCACAAGGGAGAGCATATACGTGAGAACGTCAGCAGAAGCTAAGTACAAAAAAGGCAGAACCATTGAAAATCTATTTCCTAGAAAGAAATAAAATTTTTCTAAATCTAAAATTAATACAACTAATAGAACTATTAGTCATAAAGCACTTGTGAATGAGTATAAAATCTTAGAAATTCCTTGTATTTTCAGTAAAATGATAGAAAAAGAAGTACAAAGTTAGGTTGATATTGAGTGTCAGAGATGTCTATTAGATTTGTTAAACGAGGTGGAAAAGTCAGTAGACACTGATTTTTTAGAATTGATTCTTACTAAACAAAATGCATATAATATTGTACCATCAATGATAGGTTCTTACTTTCCTTTAAACTTAAATGAAAATACATTTTGTATGAATAACATTGTAGTTGATTTAACACAAAATATAAACATATTTAATGAGACTAAAATGCAGTCTGAGAGTAAAAAATGGAAAGAAGTTCGAATGAATAGATTATCAGCTAGTGTTATAGCGCATAAGATAAAAACTTTCAAAAATTTTTCGGTTGAAAATCAAGAAAGGTTAGCAGAGACTTTACTAATAGGAAAAGAATTGGGTTATTAGGGAAAAATTAATGTGTCTTATGGTAATAAGTATGAAAGTAAAGGAATCATGTTTTATAGCAAAATGTTTAGTAATATAATTATTTTAAAGTGTGGAGTTATCATTTATTCGCAAAGGCCATGGTGCAAGTCCTGATGGTCTTGTTATTGAAAACTAAGTTCCTAAAAAATTTTGAGAAGTTAAATATCCAATATCATGCCAAAATAAAACTATATTTGATCTAAAACAAAAAAAATGTAATTTGCCTTACTTAGAGTATAAGAATAATAAAAATCTTTTTAAAAACAACACATCAATATTATACCCAGTGCCAAATATTAATGTATTGCACTGATGTAAGTTATTGCGATTTATTGGTGTACAATAAAATAGACTAACTAGTGATTATGATTGAGAAGAATGTTTTATTTTTACAAACCCTTTTAAAAAGACTGGAATATTTTTATTTTTTATTTTTTCTTACCAAAATGTTTACTTGAATAAAGATTTTATTAAATTGTTCGTTGATTTATAAAACTTATTGAACATTTAATATTAAATAAATAAGATACACTTGTTTTGTTACATAGTTTTAAATATTAATAATATTTTACATTGTAATAGTTTTACAGAATTTTTTAATTTTTTAATATGATTTAAAAATAAATGTTACATTGTTAATCTTTAATTATTGGATTTTGTAAATTAATTAACACACAGCATATATGCATAATATCATCAACATGAGGTAATAAGTCTATGGTTATTTTATTTAAAATTCCTAAAGTTTTTAATTTGGCAAACACTCTTTCAATGTGAATTCTCACACTAGCAATATTGTATGTTTCAATTACTTCATTTTCACGAAATCTCCAATATGAAGAAAAGGAGGCATTACAAAATACTGTTTTTATTTTCACACTATAGTCGGGAAAATGAAAAGTGGCCGCTGGCAATGTGTTTGGAACATTTTTTTTTTCGATAAACAGTGATTCTCAAAGTGCTTCACGCAAGGCGCTGTTGGTTTACAACATCTGACCGGCGCACAATTTTGAATGGGGTCTTTACAGTTTTCCTTTTTGCCTTCGTTCTTGATTTGGTTACCAATTGTACTCGAGGAATTTGTATTGTGCAGTTGTACACAAAACATCTGCGTCCCTACAGGCTACGACTCAACAGCAATATACATCATTCGTTAACGAATATTACACGTGTTGTGTTGTGTTGTGTTTTATTACATCAGGCTTCAATAACTGAATTTAATCAATATATTATTATTTAATACTATTTTTTGTTACATTTTTTTTTTAATTATACAATGGCCGGCAGTAGTAGTGACACTCGTAGTGAGAGTAAAAAAATAATTTTTTTGGTGTACAAATTTATAAAAGATCTCTCCAAACAAGATGAAATTGTTCCATCTATATTTACTTAGTCCCTCAAGGTAACAGCTGAAGCTTGTGGATTATCAGAACGTACTGTAAGGCGCATATGCAAAGAAGGAAAAGATAGTTTGGATTCAGATCAACAAGTTGCTTCTTTCAAGTCTCCGCGTAAAACGTATAAACGTGCAAAACCATTGCCCAAATTAGACGATTTTGACGCAGATATAGTACGCAGAACAGTGCACGAGTTTTACAATAGAGGAGAGTACCATACAGCTCATATTATTTTAACGGAAGTGAAGAAGAAGTGCAATTGGGAAGGCTCTGTTTGGTCGATGCGTTCGCTTTTGAAAAATTTAAAATTTTCGTTTAAAAAGTGCAATGATGGAAGGAAATTTCTCATGGAAAGGAACGACATTGTTGCACTTCGTTGTGCATTTTTTCGAAAAATGTGTACGCTTCGCGAACAAAATGATACCCATCCCGTCGTTTATTTGGACGAGACGTGGATAAACCAAAATCATAGTAGAATACGTATATGGCAAAATGAAAAACAGACCGAGGGTTTAAAAGTACCCACAAGCAAAGGGGGTCGTCTCATTATTTGCCACGCAGGTTCTGCAAAATATGGTTTTATTAGCGATTCCAAATTAATATTTCGAGCTGATGTTAGCAGTTTTGAGAGTGACTATCATACGTCAATGAATTCGGAAGTATTTAAAAATTGGTTTATAAATATGTTGAACCACCTCGAAGAGCCGTCTGTAATTGTGATGGACAATGCATCTTACCACTCAATGCTTAAATATATTATATATTTATATAGATAATTTTCCAAAAAGCAATAGTACAAAAGCCGTTGTAGAAGAGTGACTGAAAAATAAAAATATTGAATTTTCACCACTAGAGCGGTTGTTTGAATTGTGTGAGCATGTAAAACAACTCATTCCAATGTAAAAACGCTACGAATTAGATGAAATAGCACTGGATATTTTGTGGAGATAAGAGAAAATGTCCACTGTAGTGGACAACGGGTTTATAAAAATACAAAAATTAAATTAAGCTTGGGCGCTTAAGCAGTTATAATAATTGTCCATAATAATGGACATTGGGCCTCAGGAGGATATATCTCTTTGGAAATTAAACCACCCGTCGTTCAAAAGTTTTTTAGAGAAATTTTTTTTTTTTTTTTAACTGCTTGATTGCTTTTTTTATTATAACGATCAATGATCTTTAACAATACATTTCAGAGGTATACATAAATATAAAATACTAATGAATAATATTATATAGATATATATAAACAAAAACATGTTTGGGTTATCACTCCCAATGGAGAGGCCCGGTCTTAGTCTAACATTTTAAACTAAGTCATATGGTCTTCGGCGTTTAAGACGCCTTATGTCTTGAGAGTTGTCAAGTAGTTGAATTGCTGCTGGGTTGGTGTGTTGATCTAGCCTTATCTCGTGTTTTCGGGCAAACTTTGTAATCTCTTCCTGGACGGAGGGCATCATCAAGTCTCGGTGGATAGTGTCATTTCTGTCGTACCGGTACGCTACGACAATAGTACGGAGAGCAATGTTTTGACAGCGTTGGATAATCTCAATATTGGACTTACTGGCACAACCCCACAGTTGTATTCCATAGGTCCATATTGGTTTAATTATCGCTACGTACAAAAGACGTTTGCTTGTAAGGTCTAGTTCAGAGTGTCTTCCGATTAGCCAATAAAGTTTCCTCAATTTATCTTTAATTTGCAACTTTTTCTGTCGAACGTGATGTTTCCAGTTTAATCGCGAGTCAATGTGCATTCCTAGATATTTTGCAGCATCGTTCTGTGGGATGATCTGTTGATCCAACATTACTGGATAATAAATACTTTTACGCAAAGTGTAATTTACGTGTACCGATTTGTCACTGTTAATTTTGATTTTCCAACGCTTAGTCCAGTTGGAGACGTTGTTAAGTGTTCGTTGAAGTTGATCAGTCGCAGTCTGCTGATCTTCATCAGTTGCCAATATTGCTGTGTCATCGGCAAACATGGCTGTCATTGAATAGTTGTTAACTGGAATGTCAACTGTGTAAAGTAAGTACAAAATAGGTCCGAGGACACTTCCTTGGGGTACTCCAGCTGATATGTTTTTCCAGTCAGTTATTGCTTCTTCGTGAATAACTCTGAACTGACGTTCAGACAGATAGGACTCGATAAGTGCGCACCAAGTATGCGGCAATTGTTCGCGTAGCTTAAAAAGTAATCCTTTGTGCCAAACTTTATCGAAAGCTTGCGCAATATCGAGGAATACTCCACAGCAGTATTTTTTTTCTTCCAATGCTTTGTTTATTATATTTGTGACACGATGGACCTGTTCAATTGTTGAGTGTTTACTCCGGAATCCGAACTGGTGTTCAGGAATAAGCTGTTTTACTTCTATTATTGGTTTTAGACGCTTTAAAAGTAATTTTTCGAATGATTTAGATAAGCTTGAAAGAAGCGATATAGGTCTGTATGAGGTTACTTGTTCAGGAGGTTTTCCTGGTTTAAGTAGCATGATGACTTGAGCTCGTTTCCATTGTTTAGGAACGTATTCTGTACGCAGGATGGCATTGTAGATGTGTGTTAGTTGAATCATAGCCTTTTTGGGTAGTTCTTTCAGTATTTTCGGGTTTATTTGGTCATAGCCCGGTGCTTTTTTTATATTGATATTCGTATCGATTTCTTTAGCAATTTCAATTGGAGTAAAGTACTTAATCTTTTCTTGTGTTTCGCTCAATGGTTGATTCTGTTCTATATCGAGTTCAGAAGCGATATTGTACGGCTGAAATGCATGTTCCAGATGACGTGCATACATTTCAGCTTTGTCTTGGTCACAGCGTGCCCATGATCCATCTTCCTTGCGAATTGGTGGTACATAGGCTCTAGGTCTTTTCATTTGTTTTGTAGCCTTCCATAACGAATAGTCAGAGTCTTTTGTTGCTGATAGGTTACTCAAATAAGATTTGAACGTTTCGTTTTTTACTTCTTTTATTTTATCATGTAAAAGTCTACTAGCGCGGTTCCAAATAGTTTTATCCGATGGATCTCTCGTTCGGTGCCATTTTTTCCGCGCTTTTCTCTTTTCTTTTACTAGTTCCCTGACTTCCATTGGGTAGGTGATTTCACAATTTCTTCGTGCTGGTATTTCAGGTGTTGCCAGTTTTGCTGCCTTGACAACGTTGTTAGTTAGCTGTTCAATGGCGCTATCAATTTCAATTGGTGTTTTAAGTCTTACAGAGAGGGTAATCATTTCTTCTAGATTAGCTCTGAAGAGGTCCCAGTCTGTTTTTTTATTGGTGAGCGACACCTTGCTTTGTTTTTTTATAACATTTAAACTTAGAGTGAGAAGAAATGGTATGTGGTCCGACGTTAATTCTATGAGGTCTATTATTTCGACGTAATTAGAGGATATACCTTTCATTACAAAGAAAATCTAATAAATCCGGAATCTTATACTGATCATTTGGCCAATACGTTGCTTTTCTTGTGGAAATGATTTCAGCATTGATATTTTTTGCAGTTTTTAATAGAGCGCGTCCTTTTGGGGTGATAAGTCTCGAACCCCAATGAGTATGTTTAGAATTATAGTCTCCTCCAGCTATGAATCTAGCGCCCAAAATATGGAAAAATTTAGTAAACTTAATTTCATCTGCACCCCCTTGCGGTGGACAGTAAATTGCAATGACTATAAGGTTTATACCGTCATTTACGACAACGCTGGTAGCTTGTATATGGTTTTCAGAGTATTTGTCATGCTCATGATGCTTTATAGACTCTTTTATTATTACAGCTGAGCCTCCTCGAGCTTTACCACTAGGATGTAATGTAATATACGTTTGGTAGTTTCTAATCTTCAGAAAGGTCCGCGCTGTAAAGTGGATTTCTGAAATAAGAGCTATATCGATGTTATCTCTATGTAAGAGGTCTTCAAGTTCCTATTTGCGCTGTACTAACCCATTGGCGTTCCAAGTTATGATCCGAAGTGTAAGGATCATTTATTTTTCTGTTTGGCATTTTTGGACTTGTTATGTATTGTTTCTAACTTGTCCATTCTCGCTGTGATATTTGTTAGTGTTTGTGTTACATTGGTTAACGCAACTAATATATTATTGAGCCTAGGCTCATTGTTTTCCTTAGGTTGTTGTAGAGACACTTGAGGTGCAATTTGGTTATCTTTTAAAGTACTTGGAGTACTAGCCATCTGCGCATATGAAATGTTTGTTGTCACAGGCTGAGCTGGTTTCTGTTGTATCCTTTGTACAGCAGTGACTTTTTTTGGGTGTGCTTTTTCTGTTGCTTTTTTATAAGCAGAGCATCCTTTCCAGTTGGCTGTGTGATTTTCATCACAGTTTGCACATTTTGCTTATGACTTTTTAGGTTTAGAACAGTCTGTGGTTCTATGACCTTCGCCACACTTAACACATACAGCAGATCTGAGCAGTAGTTTTGTGTGTGTCCGAATGCTTGACAATTTTTACACTGCGGTACTTCTTTATTCTTACGCGGAGGTTCTATTTTTATATCCTGATGGTATAGCAATTTTATGCTATATATGTCTTTATTATTCTCCCTTGGTTGTAGGTCAACGAAAAATAATGGTAAACGTATATGAGTCCATTCGCTGTTTTTGTTTTTAGGATCGGATTTTTTCTTTCTGAATATTGGTTATTTTTATTACTTCATGACTTTGGTCGTACAGTTCGTTTTTTATTATTCCCGGATCTGAGTCATGATTTATACCTCGTAACACAACTCGAAATGGTTTTTCACTTTTTAATTGATACCGATGGTATTCAACATTATTTTCTTCTAGCATTTTTATCGTGTTTCTAAATTGATTTTCGTTTGTCGTCAATATTTTCGTCTCGTTGTTTGATATAATTTTGAATTTTTGTTCGTATCCGGCTGGTTCTTCGTACGTTAGTAGTTGTTTTAATTTATCAAAGTGTTTCATGCCTTTAATGGTTATTGGAGGAGGTTTATATACTTTTTGAGTATCACCACTAATTTGTTTTTTGATGTTTTTTTGTGTGGATTCTTTTGAATCTACGTTAACATTATTTGACACTGACACATTAGTTAGTAATTGTAACCTTGTAGTTTCCAATGACAGAGATTTATTTTTTAATT
The DNA here is from genome assembly GCA_036289425.1 of Rhopalosiphum nymphaeae. NCBI lineage: Eukaryota > Metazoa > Arthropoda > Insecta > Hemiptera > Aphididae > Rhopalosiphum > Rhopalosiphum nymphaeae. The sequence continues at coordinate 5,658,885 of JAZAQC010000007.1, read as the reverse complement.
GTAATGATTGTTGACTCACCTGTAGTTCTGCGACTTCGCGGCGGAGTTGTTCGTTAGTTTGCATTAATTCCGATATCGCATTTTGCATTTGTGCATACGTCGGTTGTATATCCATGTTGCTCGTTCAGCAAGCAAATCTTTTAGAGAAATATACCGAAAAATCTGTTCCCAATCAGTAAACAGTACGTAAAAATTACGTTTCTACCATTTATGAATACACTATTTCACGTATTCGTCTAGAAATTGGTGATGGACCGATCTGGGTCTCACTAGATGAGACAACAGATATTGACGGTCGGTTTGTATGCAATGTTGTTATCGGTCTTCTTCACGACGAATATTATTCAGAGCCATGGCTATTAATGAGTGAGGAACTTTTTAAATGTAATTTTCAAATTATTGGTAAATTATTTAACGATGCCATGCAATTATTATGGCCGTCCGGAGTCAAGTATGAAAATGTTCTTTTGTTTGTAACCGACGCTGCACCATATATGGTGAAGGCAGCTGACTCTTTAACTGTGCTATTTCCGAATCTGATACATTTAACATGTTTAGCCCACGGAATTCATAGAGTTTGCGAAACTATAAGAGCCGAATACACTACAGTTGATACAATGATAGCCAATGTAAAAAAAATATTTTTAAAAGCTCCAAGCCGAACACTTAAATTACGTGAAATGTTTCCAAATTTAACTTTACCTCCAAAACTAGTGTTGACAAGATGGGCAACGTGGTTGACTGCAGTAACGTATTATGTAGATAATTTCAATTCAATTAAATCTGTGATCTCAGAATTAGATGACGAATCAGATTCGATAAAAAAAGATAAAGAATTATTTGATAATCAAAATTTAAAAAATGATTTAGCATATATTAAAAGTAATTTTTGCTTTTTATCCCAAGTTATAATTAAACTACAAAAAAAGAGTTTAACACTTCATGAAAGTCTACAGATTATAATAAACGCAAAGGATCGACTTCTTGAGTGTAACGAAAGAGTCGCAGATAAAGTTAAGAACAAATTATCCTTGATTTTACAAAAAAATAAAGGATTTAAAACTCTACAATCAATAAATAAAATATTAAATGGTGAATCGGATGAGAACAATTTCAGTTGTAACCTAACACCAGGACAAATGGCTTTACTTAAATACGCGCCAACTACATCATGTGACGTTGAACGGAGCTTCAGTCAATACAAAGCCATACTACGATCCAATCGCCGATCATTCATTTTCGAAAATTTAAAAAAATATGTGGTTGAAGCATGTAACACACGTAGTGAATGTGAATTATAAATTTTATTAATTTTTAAATTATTTTATTTTCAAGACAAACAGCCAACCTGTATTTCAATAGATAAATATTTTTTTTGTAACTATATTTTTGTGTTTATCTTATAAAAATTAAAATGCATATTTTTGCATATTTTGGTAAATAAAATGCAATTTTACAATTTTTTATTGCATACAAATCCTAGCCCTGGTGATGATGATCAACTACAATATCAACTCGACTAAGTTTATGTCATCTAAACGCAGCATGTGCTCGGATATTTGATCCACTTGGTTTTTTGTCTCCCGTCATTATTTATGTCAAACATCAATTACAGTGCGTTTGGCAGGTCGGTGTTTCGTAGGATGAGCAACTTCCGTTGGCCTCAGAGAATTTTTGGATGTTGTTTGTTAATGATTTACATTTTTTATCCGCAATTTGAGTACCTAGGTTTATAGGTACATCTGAGGGTTCCCAATACGAGTTGTATGGTTTTGCAGATGCATCAACCATGAGTTATGCGGCCGTTGTTTATTTTTGAGTGTAAGGTCGTTACCATCAAGTTTCGGTGTTCTTGCTAGGTAGTATGACCAAACTAGCGCTACCAAAACTATGTCTACACATCGTCTTGAGTTGTATGCTGCTGAATTACTTGCTCGCTGGTTAAGTCGTATTCAAAACATTTTGTCGTCTCTGCTCATTATTAATAATGTTTTCACTTGGTCAGACTCGTCGGTGGTGTTTTCGGGGTTAAACACACCCCATCGGTCTTATATAATTTTTGTATTGAATCGGTTGAGTAAAATTTTGGACTTTAACGTCATGTCGTTGGTTTCATATCAACACGAAAATGAATATTGTTGATTGTGCCTTCAAAGGATTACGCGCAGGAGAATTAGCTCAGCATGATCTTTATTGGAAAGGGCCTGCTTTCTTACGCGGTGAAAATTAGTCGCTAGAGGTTAATCTGATTCTGTTGGACCAGTTACCTAAGGTCACAGGACCTGTGTCTTGTGTTGTCGAAACAACGGGGAAGGCCGTTAAGTGGTATTGTGTCACAAAATCCCAGTGGATACGAATGTTTTCTCGTATCAAGATTATAGCGATGCGCTATTGGCGGTAATAAAATAGTTCTATTCTTGAAACCTTTGCTTCAAGAGTCTCTTCTGATACAATTGTTTTTTCTCGTCTAATAGCTCGTTTATCTCAGTTTATTGATAAACATGGCGTCATTCGAGTAGGAGGTCGGGTTCTTCATTCCTTATTGTCAGATTGACGTAAGGATTCCGTTCTGTTGCCAAAGTCCTCTTGCCGTTACTTGTCGCTCGGCACTGGCTTGTCATACAGGCCCCCGTTTCATGTCAGTTCTGATATGCATATAATTTTAGATTATTGGTGATCGGTATGTTATTCGCCGTGCAATCAGCGAATGCACCATTTGTGTTAGGTTATCTGTTTGGAAAAAATTATTTATTTCCCTATACTCCTTCAGCTCCAGATAAGCTCTATCACCGTTTGAATAGTTCCAGTTCAGACAAGGTTCTAGTGTCAGCAGCCATTGTAATGTTAGAATAGTGTTCCATTATTTTCTTGTGGGTTTTTTTGTTCATCTTTATGTCCACTGGCCACATGCATATCAAGGATAATACTAGTAAAATTTTCAATTACTACTATAATACGTTGATCGCGCTTTCGTCGCACTCGTTGAACGCCAGCTACCTTAATTAATTCAAATTTTTCACGGACATGAGTTTTATAGAACCATCATCAATTAAAATTTTAACAGCTTCTGCATCTCTTTATGCTGTCAATTTAGAGTCTATAGTCTTAATAGTTATTATAAAACAATTAAAATATTAATTTCGCAACGTAAGTGCACTTATAGAACCGTTCAACGTTCGTACTTCATACACTATTAGCACCAAATGATTAGAAGACTGAATGTTAAACATGTAGGTAATGTTTTTAGTTACTCCATTATTTTATCTATGCAATAAAAAGACCTCAATATTCAAAATAAAATACTTGTACGTATTATAGCGTTTATCATCATAGGTAATAAAGATTACGGCGTAGTAATGCCGATCAGCACGCGTACAATTATTGTTTATTTATAAGCCTCTATTTGAAATTATGTCATAATAATGTGTTACTGAATTCATGCAATCGGCAGAAAAAAGTTTGCCTAACTCACGAAATCAGCAATCAAAATTTGTCGATTTCTTGAATTTGGTAGCCAAATTGCCGATTTAATGTATTCGGAACCAACGTTGCTGATTCCTTGAAATTGGCAATTTCATAAATTCAGCGTACCTAACATATACACTATAATAGATTAAATTAAAAAAAATTTTAATATGTACCCATGAAGTTACCCCCCCCCCCCCCTCCACAACAACATGAAATTTTTGCGACTAATTATAATCAATTTTAAATAATTGCAAATTTATAAATCGATAGTTTTAAACAAAAATTAACCTAAATGCTTAAAAAAAGGTAAAAAATAAAGAGTGGGCAAATTGGTATCACTCTGCTGTATAGTTAAGTGGAGAGTAAATCACTATAATGGATGTATTAAATTTAAATGCCATGGCAGGTATCATTGTACACGAAAAACGATTCTAAATGGAGATGATTTGTCAGTCTAGAATAATTAGGAGGATAAATTATATTATTAACTATATTTAAATTGTACTATATCATTATTTTACGCGATTTTGTAAAAAATTAAATTTCATACGCTCATAAAATTTTTTCTATATTGACGCTAGAATTTTTTTTTAAAGTTACTTGAAGAAAAATATATAGATAACCTCTTATTGATTTTTTTAACCGAAGGTATAAATCATAAAAAATTTTACGAATTTTCAACTTCAAAATTACTTGCAAATTTCGCGTTTTTGATATATTTCGTAAATATTTAAGTTTAAATGCTTATAAACAAAAATTGTGACTAACGATTTTTGATTTATTTTTTACTACGATAAGTACAATTTATAATAAATCTTGTCTTAAATTTTTGGATTACCAAATTTCTTTTATAGACATTTCAAAAAAAAAAACTTAGAAAAATCAAAAATTTCATCAATTGTATATAAATAACTTAAAAAAAAGTCAAAATATTTTGAAAATTTAATCGTAAATAAATAACGCTAATATAAACATTTGGTGAACAATTCAATTATTTACAATGATTCGTTTTCGAGTTACAACAAAATAAAAAAATCAAATTTGTCAAAAACTGATTATTCATAAAAATTCCTGTAAACTTTTGTACATGAATGAATGCGTAATTTTAAGAGCTATACAATTTATAATGGGTTATGGTTCAAAATAATGCATATATTTAAAAAAAAAAATTCAAAATACATAAATACTTTATATACTGCGTGGGTTAAAGTATCAACCATAGCTTATGCAGCGCCACCTATTAGCCGTTTAATCGTACGACTCATATCGGGACGTCATCAGAAGCAGAGTTTTTCTCCTTATTCTTTATGGTAGGTATAAATAAACGGAACGTTAAGAGTTTATCGAATTTCGTGTTAATCTATATTCGGTTTAGTTTTAGTGAATGTTTCATATTGTCATATAACTCAAAAATTCAGCCAGTGAAACGTCGAAGATTTTGTTAAATAGTAATAATCATATCGTTACGCTGGTAACCCCAGCCATGTTGGAATACCAGGCCTCTCTGATGGAATTTTCTGATGTACTAAACACAAACTATTTTTTATTATAAATATAGGTATTTTATTTACCATCTCCAGAATTAATTTGGTATAGTCATAGTTTTATTATATATCCATGACAATAAACGAATTATTATAGAATCAAAATTGTATAAATGTTTTATTTAATAAATATATTTTTGTTTAATATTTTTCAAACATTTTTATTTAATAATTTTAAATCCATGTAGACGATAAAAACTATTATATTATATGTATCCACGAGTTCACGACAATGTTCAATATCGGGATACTAAATTTATTATCAGCTCTGAGAAACCGTCAGCGATTTGTACAGCCCGTAGAGAAAAGTATTTCGCCCATAATTGACATTGCTATGAAGGTAAACAAAATTAAACAGGACGACCTACAACCATTGGAAGCGCTAAATACACGCATGCGTCGTGCGTTTAAGATGATCAATCGTTTGGAGATAAATAGTCATAGGACAGCAGTGGCTATGAAGTTGGAGATGATGGAGTTGATGGAGAATAGACGTTCGTTGATAGAACTGAAAAATGATCCACCGGTTTCAATCGGCACTCAGACATATTTAAAGAAGAAACCATGTCGCGTAAGGTATAAATTATAAGTTTATTAGATAACAGGTCGAGTAGAGACACTTGAAATTTCTCCCACCAAGGTCAATTTATTTATTAATTATTTAATATTTGGAATAAGTTTTCAAATAATTTTATAGTACGATAAATAAAATAAATGTGCAGTGCAACAAACAATATTGACTATAAATTGGTCAATTTATGTACTCCGTAAAATTAACACCTTAAACAAAATATTTTAAACGCTAATAATTACCTAGATACCAAATGACCGTTCTATTAATTTTCAAATAATATCATTTTAACATTATTTTGAAATGAGTAATACTATTAAATAATATATTATTGCTTTTATAACAAAATCTCACAATGTCGAAAAAAATGTAAGAATTTATTTAAATTATTTAACCAAAACTTAAAATGCATTAATCAATATGCCTGGATATTTCTGGCAATATGTAAAAAAAAGTGTCAAAATCATTGTGAAATTCAGTTACCTGCTTATAATAATCTTTCTAATAACCTTTATTATTAATATTATTAATTAATGACTTCGATAAAACTTTTAAATATTCGAAATTTTTAATCTTTGCCGATGATTTAATTAAAATACTTAATGATTGCTTAGAGTTACAGGAAGATTTAAATCACTTTTTCATATAGTACTACATAAATATTAATAAATATCATCAGATCTCTTTCACACGTCATACTCGCTCAATAAAATTTAGTTAAAAGATAATACATCCTTAAATGTAATTTCTTCTGTAAAAGACTTATCGACAATATAATTTGATTTACTGATAATGTGTGACTCAAAATATATAATAAATGGTAGTTATGTAAATATATTTTTAGTTTGTCAGTAAGTTATTATTCACTTTTATTTTGAAGGATTTTCACACAGTACTTAAATTACTAGGTATCTGGTCATACAATATTTTACTAAATCCATTTTTTTAAATTTTATTTCAACATTTGTTATTTAGCATATTTTAATGGAAAAGTTATTGATGTATTTATAAGGTTCGAAATGCCATCAATGACTTGGGAAGAAGAAACATTAAACGAGATTTGGCAATATCCAAAAATGATAATATCGTTTATGACAAAAATGTGGGTAATTGTAAAGTTTATTGCAAAGCATTTAAAAAATCCAGTTATATTACATAAAATGGCTGCAAAAATATACGTTGGATTTGGAAAACTTATTCATATAACTACGACAATTGATATTCCGAATAACACAACTACAATAAACTTTAGAGGATTTCCACGGAATTCCACATAAGTGTTAAATATTTAAGAAATATAAATTAAATAAATAATTCTAAACATACATGCTGCTCACATGGGTTTAACGTTTAACGTTTTTACGATGTTGATAGTCTTTCAGTGGTATGTGGAAATATAGAAACTGACACAGACAAAGAATGCATTAAATACTACAATATTTTTTCAACATTATTATTTTACAGTTTTAAAATTTGTGTACACAAATATTAAATATTATTAATATAAACTAATTTCAGTTAAATAAAAGCTCGGTGTTTATCATCTGATAGCATAACTTTATAATTAGTTGATTTGTTATTTGATACCGGTTTGATTTTAGACATTAGTTTCTTGTACATTGGAGTATCTTGTACAGCGGTTCCCAACCTCGGGTCGCGATCCAAATTAGGGTCGCATAGGTTTTTATGGTGGGTCGCGAAAGCTTTTCTTACATTTACATATTATATTTTACTATATTATAATTTCAATTTCGGAAAAAACAATTCCCGAAATATTCTGATGGTAAAATTATTAAAGAAGAAAATAATTTTAAATACCTATATAATTGGATTGGCGCGGGCTGTACGCGGTCGTACCCTCATAGCGTGTAGGCAGGTACTATACTACTATAATAGTATAATATGTAATAGGCATATCATTTCTATTTTTGTTCATAATATATTTCCCGGAACGTAACGGCGCAGTTTGGTGCGTCCTTATCGTAGTTTTGTAGAAATATAATAATATGTATGACGTACGTAAGTATTGATAATTTAATGATATTGTGTAATTCTAATAATTTCTATCAGTTTTTCCACTTTCATCATCCCTACTTGTTGTTCTTCACGTTTTATTATTTATGTAGGTATAGTGCGTGTTTTTTCTATTTAATTTAACATTGAAGTTATTTAACGTTTTGGAATGGCTAAGCGCGCGTTACCATATAAAGGCGCATCCACATAGTATGCAAACATGAAATATAGCACACGCAAATTCATCACAAACATGAAAAACAGAGATGATGTGGATGTGTTTACAAATAGTACACACAGCGCACACACGCGTATTTCATGATTGCAATAAAAGCGGTACATCAAAGATATTTATAACGACTATTGGACGGGGTTTTTCATGTTTGTACTGTTTGCACATTAGAAATACAAAATAGTTTAAAATTATATTATTAGTTGTCACTTTGTCGTTGTGTAGTGTACAGTATAGTTCGTGGTGTTGCTTTTTTTTCGAAAAAAAATGGATTTCATAGACGATCAAATTATAAACCTAATAAATGAATATGAAAAATATCCAGTTTTGTGGGATCCTAATGATAAATTTTATAAATTAAATAATAAAAAAAAAGATGCATGGGATGAGATGGCTTCATTTTTTAACATTAATGGTGAAGTCCATAAAAAAAAATGAATTCAGTTTTGAATTCCTATCGTCGAGAGCGCCAAAAAGTAAATTCAAAAACTTCCGGAATGGGTGCCAATGAAGTTTACACATCCACGTGGTTCGCCTACAATGCCTTGCAATTTTTGCACACCAAGTATCTACCTAGGCACTAGCAATAATAACTTCATCGTCAGTATCGATCATTTTGGAAAAACTAAAAAGCACAACCAATCTGCATTAACACCAAAACTGAACTACGGGTTCACAATATTTATTTTGTCATTCATGGACAACAGTAAAATCAAAAACATCAAACACTATGTGTACGATTAACGCGTGTGTAGTATGTAATGTTTGCAAACATAACATATGATTCAAGTGAGTGAGCTATATTTCATGTTTGCATACTATGTGGACGCGCCTTAAAGATGATTTTTTGAAGTTTGGTTTTGCAGAAATAAAAGATCGATCGGGATTAGTGCGTCCTCAATGTGTGTTCTGTCTGCAAGTTTTGTCAAATGAATCAATGAAAGAAAATAAACTCAAGCGGCATCTCAACACTGTTCATCCTTCATTGATAAATATACCATTACAATTTTGGAAGGAACATAAAAATAAAATAAAACGTATGCGTCTTTTGATTGTCCGTCCAATACACTTACAGTTTCATTACAGAAAACAACAAAAGCATCATTTGACGTTGCTTGGAAAATCGCACGCTCTAAAAAGGCACATAATATTGGAGAGGAACTTATCAAACCAGCAGCTATTTCTATGGTTAGAACGGTCTGCGGAGATGACATTGCTAACAAATTGGAATTAATCCCACTTTCGGATAACACAGTTAAACGAAGAATAGACCTTATGTCTGAAAATATTTTAAAACAGCTAGTACATCAAGTGATAGCAGCTAATAAATTTTCCATACAAATTGATGAATCTGTTGATATTCAAAATAACGCACAGTTGATGGTATTTTTACGTTATCGAAAATAATCTAGCTTGGTGTAATTGCGTTGGAATCTGTTCGGATGGTGCATCGGCAATGCTTGGGAATCGAATAAGATTTTGTAAACGAGTTCAGGAAATAAACTCAAATGTTGTCATTATTCACTGTTTTTTTCACCGAGAAAATTTAGCAACTATACTCCGGCCCACGAGAGAAGTAACCCGTATCGCGACCGAATCGCGTTGGAATCCGCGCATCAACCCCACCTATTTGACATATCGACGTTGCACGATCTCAACCGCTCACGTTCGGTAACTTTGTATAGTATGTATCATAACGTATACTCGCTAAAGTGTGTCAATACGTCTGTATCACTAATTCCGCGCTACTTATACGTCTATAAACCACCTTACTTAATTGTTGTTAATTTTTTTTAAAAATGAATACTTCTCAAGAGGAATGTTAATCAAAATATGACCCTGCTAAATGTGCAGAAACAAGCATCGATGTTGCAGTAATGCCTTCACCTATTAAAAAAAATCGAAAAGGACAGGTAAGAATATTAAAATTTTTTATCTATTGAATTTAGATTTATTAATTTATTCTTAATATTTTATTCGTAAAAATATTTTTATATATTATATACAGGATGTAACAGAAAGTACTGACTAATGCAATGACATTTATTATAATCAATATTTTGAATTTTTTTTATATATAATTTATGGTTACTTGCGCTACATATATAATATAAAAAAATTATTTTTATTTTTTAATACTGAGTATAAAAAAATTTAAATTGAATTAAATTTTTTTTATGAGTTCAATATAACCAATTTGTAAATCTGATTATAAGAACAATTTTGATGGTAACAATATTTATCTAAGTCGAGTAGTTTATTTTTTAGAATTTTTTAAAATATAAATATTTTTTTGATTAAATTCATTTGGACGGTTAAATGAATTGAATATTGAGATGCAGGGGAAGAATAGGACAATGGTCGATATTGGCGAAAAAATCTCTTCATTCAAACAAAAGCTCGCACTTTGGCGGGAAAAATTGTTTCAAGGAAAAATTGCTACATTTCCCCTTTTAAGTGAATTTCTTGAAGTTCCAACAAAGGTAACATTAAATGACTTAAAATTACTGCTTCAAGAGTACTTGGACAAATTACAGATAGAACTCGATCGATATATACCAGAAAACGTAGAGCTGAGTAAATACAGTTGGGTAAGAAATCCTTTTGAAATTTCTGTTCACGAAGTTGGAGAAGACATTTGCGGGTTCCAAGAAGAACTTCTTGACCTTCAAGCCAGTCAAGTCTTAAAAGAAAATTTTTCAAGAATGTGTTTGACGCAATTTTGGGCATAACTAAATGATAAACCGATTTTATCAAGAGAATCCGAAAATGCATTGCTACCATTTCCAACCACATCACATACTTATGCGAAGCCGGTTTTTCTACGTTAGTTGTCATCAAAACAAAGTATAGAAATCGCCTTGACGCTCAACACGATGTGCGATGTGCACTTTCAATGAATATACATCCAAATATTGAAGAACTCGTGGAATATGTTCAGCATCAAGGAAGTTATTAAGTAAGAGTTAATACAATTAATACCATGTCAAATATGAAACAAAGAATAAATTGCTTTTTATAATATTTTAAAACGTAAGTCACTTATGTTGATCAGTTTTTTATTTGTATTTTAAAAATTTATTTTATTTAGTATTTGAGGATAGATAAATGTACTACCATATTTACCGATTTGATGTTAATAAATGAAAGTGATGTTTGCAATTATGTTCTTTTTTTTGGGGTCGCCAAAAGTCAAATTTAAAATTTTAGGGTCACCCTCATAAAAGGTTGGGAACCACTGATCTAGTACGTTACTATCTTAAGTTGTCGCCATTCGGTCATTATTAATTATTATTCCATTTATTTTATTCGATTTCGCCACTTAAGGTAGTATTTTAGCAATTGATGCTTTTGTTGTTTTTTTTTGTTTTATTTTATTAAAATAACTTTGTATTGTGAAATATGTAAAAGAAATAAAGGAACATTAAATAAAATGACAATTTTAATGTTAGAAAGGTTAAATGTTTGAAAATAATATATGACAAGTGTATCCAAATTAAGTTTGTTCAAATTTTATCTGTTAGAAAGTTTAAATGTTCGTATATTATTTTCGATTATTCCAACATTTTTATTTTGGAATCAGCAAAATTGAAAATTTAATCGATCGGTTTATCTTATAAATAAGTACGGCCAACGAAAAGTGGATCGCGGTCGTTACGCGCCTATCGGCCGTTTTTCGACAAGAGTCCCACCTAAAATAATTTAGTATATTATATTAGTAAAAATATTAGTATTACTAGGTGACCTTAATTCCAAACATAACAATTGGGGCTGTACATCGATAAACTCAAGAGGTCGCAAATTGCAAGAATTCATAAATTCAAACTCGGCAGTTATTTTAGCTCCACCTTCGCCAACATATTTTCCAAACGATCTACGTATACATAGACACCCAGACATTTTGGATATAGTACTATTAAAAGGCATCTCTGTTAACATTATGCAAGTAGTGCTTCCTGTACTAGATTCCGATCACAATCCAGTAAAAATTATTTTATCTACAGATACCAATGCACACATACCACTACGTAAAAAATTAATTAACGGAAAACCAAACTGGTGCATATTTTCTAACCATATAACCGATAATCTGCAAATTCCAATTAAAATTAACTCAAAGACTACCGCTAACCAAGCAATAAGACATCTCACTGATACAATCGCCATGACCGCCCAAAACTGCACCGAAAGTTCACAAAAACGTCCTACTCAAAATTCACTCCCTAAGAAGATACTAATCCTTATTCAACATAAACACTCGATTAGGCAGTTGTGGCAACAATACAGACGACCGGAGGATCGTCGTTTACTTAACGCGTTAACAAAACAAGTACGTGATACCCTGGACAATTATAGAATCAATTCATACAAAAAATACTTATCCGAAATCCATCCAGCTGATCAAAATCTTTGGAGATGCACGATAAGACTAATAAATAAGGACCAAAATAATATTCCTCCCCTTCATACCTCAACACAATTCAAAGCTATAACTGATGAAGAAAAATGTGAGCTATTTGCGAATACTCTAGCAAGTTAATTTAAACCTAACGACATATTTCATCGGCAAACCTTCGACTTAGTAAAAAACAGCGCATTAATGGAAGATTTTATAACCCAAAATATGCTTGCATTTATTAACCCTACGGAAATTAAAAATAACATAAAATCACTGACGCATAGGAAATCACCCGTGGCGGAACAAATAACCAATCAAATGCTCAAAAAACTTCCCAATAAAGCAATAACCTTTCTAACGAATCTGTTCAATGGCCTACTCAATATTGATTACTTTCCGCTTAGCTGGAAAACGGCAATAATAATTGTGTTAAATAAACCGGGTAAAGACAAGTCAAACCCAGACAATTATAGACCGATAAGCCTATTGACGGCATTCTCCAAACTTTTCGAAAAATTTATACAAAGTCGTCTTTTAGAATATCTTAACTCAATCGAAGCGATACAAAAGTTCCAATTTGGGTTTAAATCACACCATTCTACATCACAGCAACTACTCCGTCTCACTGAAACAATTAGTAACGGTTTTGAAAATAAAAATCACACAGGTGCAGTTTTTTTGGACATCGCAAAAGCGTTCAATCGTGTTTGGCACGATGGTCTTTTCTATAAATTAAAATGCGTAAACATACCAAAATATATTCTGCACATAATAAAATCCTTTCTCAACGACAGATGCTTTGTTGTCAGAATAAACGAAACGCAATCATCTTGCAGACTTATTCAAGCTGGAGTTTCTCAGGGATCCAAACTAGGACCTATTCTGTTTAATTTTTACATCTCAGATATTCCACAAACTACGGACACAAACATCGTCCTATTTGCTGACGATACCACCATCTATTGCAATTCTTCGGATACTCAGATAATTACCACCGCACTCCAAAAACATCTCAATAAAATTTCATTATGGTGCCTAAAATGGAAAATTATCATAAACCCTTCAAAGCCAAGCGGTATTTTTTTCCTTACGCAGAACACAAACACCTCAACCAGTTAAGTTCGACTACGAAGCAATAAGTTGGGAATAGTCGGTAAAATACTTAGGCGTTATCCTCGATAAGAAACTAAACTGGTGGTCTCACATATCGGCTAAACTCCAGCAAGCATACCAACGACTAGGGGTTCTTTTTCCAATATTAAATAGAAAATCAATATTATTAAAAATTGCTCACTTATTATATATAAGCAAGTACTGAGACCTTTAATATTATACGCAAGTCCTATATGGGGCAGTTGTGCTAATAGTCACTTAAATAAAATTCAAATTTATCAAAACAAAATACTCCGCATAATAACTGATGCTCCCTGGTTCGTACGCAACAAAAATAATGACTTGAAAATCCCTTCTATTGACAAACACATAAATCACATAGCAAACAGATTTTTTCATTCTCTTACGAACTCGAATGGCGCCGCCCACTATAACTTAATCGATAGCCCACCAAAAATTCGCCGTCTCAAGAGAGGAAGACCCCACGACCGAATCAAATGACCTACCACCAATCACTGCCACATCAAGCCAGAAAAATTCTAGTTTTAACCTATATTTAACAATAATGATGTACCTCGCCCTATTATTGTTAAACAGTATAATGAAAATATGGGTGGAGTAGATTTATGTGATCGCATACTACCGCATGAAGTATAGAACAAACAAATGGACATTAAGAACAATAATGCGTTTTATTAACTTAGCAGTAGTAAACAGTTGGATACTTTAAAAGCAAGATTTAAAAAGAAAAAATACTCCAGAAAAGAAAATCCCGCAGCTCCTCTTTATTTAAACGATTTGGTAATTTTGATTGCAAAATATTCAGCTGCTATATCTGTTCATATCATAAAAATCCAATTAAGAGGGAAATCAGAACTATCGTTTATGAGTTGGGAACAACAATTCAACTCATTGACAATATAGCTGATAAAATTTCCTTCAATGTACAAAAATCTATTCAAGCTTTTAAAAGGTTCAGTAACTGCATGGATTCCACTTTTGATACATCAAAAAAGGAACAAGATTCCTTTATAGTAAGGTATGTTTGTGAAATATCTAACAATGTATTTGAAAGACTATTGGCCATGAAAGAGTGAGAAAATACAACTGGTATGGATCTATTTGTACTTTTCCAAAATGTTATGGACAAATTAAATTTAAACTGAAAAGAAGACCTTATAGTCTAGTTATATGTTGGAATGAGCTGCTAATATGCGAGGGGAATATCAAGGTCTTACAACTTATGTATAAAACACTAATCAACAGAAAATGTACATATGATGCCATGCTCATTATCTCAACTTGGTAGTTGAGAATGTTATATTTTACAATATCTATGCAATTGATTTATACGGAACTGTTGAATCTTTGTATGCTATTATTTGGTGTTCCAAGGAAAGAGTAGCATTGTTTCAAAAATATCAAGAAAAACATATTCATAAATGGGCAAACAATGGCTTTAAAAAGAGTAAACACAATAAGATGGTCATCTCATTCGTTAGCATTAGATACAATCGTAAGCAGATATTATTCAATTATAAATAGTTTAGAAGATATTCGGACCACAAAAGGGCCTCGTGATGCAAAAACAGGTGCTAATTGAAGTGGTCTGTTAAACTGTTTAAAATGCTATTATTGACTGAAATATAAATAAAACCGGTGTTGATCACAAAGATCAATTGGTTTCATATTATTGATTTCAAATAAAAAGCTTAAAATAGTGGAAAAAATTTTCTTTAATTTATTTATGGTAACGGTTGTAAATAAATACAATAGTTACATATTGAAGAACAGAGTAAAAAAATGACATTAAGGACATTTATAATTAGTTTGAGCTTATAAATAGTAGAAGAAAAAATATTATCAAGATCATTATAATGATACCGTTACGAATTGACTGACAGGACGACATTTTATTGCACATATTATTAATAGTATCAAAAAAAAAAAACCCTAGAAGAGTGTTAGTGCAAATAAAAGAAAATATATAGCGCAGAAAAGGAAGAAAAGAGACTTCGTTTTATTACGAATAGTTTACTAAAAATAATTATTGATTCTAAATTAAAAATCATTATTAGTATTTTAAGATTTTATTTAGAAATTGTCAGTTATTTTAATATGTTTTATACTTTTTTTTGTAATAATTAAATTATATCATATATTATGAATAAAGAAAAATGTAATTTTTGGAAGATTTACAAAGATGAGGATTATTGAATTATGTGCTATAATTTTTTATGTTAGTATAACATACTAAATTTGATCCAAAAGTTTTATTAGTTAATAATTTTTCTTCAAATATGTAAGGGCATCTACATTTCATCGCCTCAGTTCAAAATTGCAACTCCAAAAAACCATTATTGAAAAATAACAGTTTTAAGAAACCTAATATTTTAGAATAATTATATGAGTATATAGTTTATTTTTTATAGATAAAAAATTCAAATTTGGAATTTACTAGTTAATGTATATGCTAAACCTAATTATAATATAATTGTTAAGTATCATTAATTTACAGAGTACCTAAGCACATATATCAGTATTGAATCAAAATACTCTATAAACTTTTTGAAATAACTAGACATTTTGCAATATTGAACTAAAATTATACTTATATATACGCAACTACTAGACTTATTGCATTATTGAACTGAAACACTATACACATAAATTGATATATTACATAAATTAACTAGGATAATAAATGTAAACTTGGTGAGTATTTTATAAATAATAAATATTTATTTAAAATTTAAAATAACATAATAATATATTGTAGAAATAAAAACATAACATAATCTTTGAAATAAAAAAAATTAAAATGTATTTTTGTACCTAATTATAAACAAATTTATTTGTACATTTTATAATACAGGATGGGGCACTGAAACGGCCGTTTTTGAAAGATAAATTATAAAATAAAAATTAGTTATTATTTATTATAATGAAGTATATAATATGCCATTTATTTTTTAAAAATTTTGTCCTCAAGATGATGGGCATCTCTTCTCAAACACTCTTCTAGCCTACTTCGTATATTTTCCAGTACACGGTGTATCACTTCCAAAGGCGTACTGGCGGTTTCTTCTTTGATTTTGTTTTTTAGTTCATCAATATTTCGATGTTTCTGTGCATAGACTTTACTTTTTAAATATCCCCACAAAAAAAAGTCACATGCTGATAAATCAGGTGTTCGAGGTGGCCAATGAATATCTGTTGGCGCCGGAATAGTTCATACGAACTTGTAGTCAACTACTCCGACTCGCATACCTAGCTTCGAGAGGGTGACCAGAAATAAATATATAAATGTGAATTACAATAAGTAATAACCAACAATTTGTTATTAATGTGCGTTGCGCAAAATGCATATAATAATAATAGGGGGTGTATAAAACAATAATAATAATACAAATAATAATAAATATTATACGGGCGCCCAAAAGGTAATAGAATAATAATTATATAAACAAAATAATAATAATATTATGATCAGTTGATCAATACGTAAACAAATAATATGTGATAATACAAAATAATGATGATAATGGAAATCGATCACCCGGAATTGATAATCGATCGGAACTGGTACGAGCTGCAGTGTCACCAACAGGAACCGACCGAAACGGAGATGATATAATAATAATAGTGATATTAACGTATTATCACTGAATATAATAATACTATATCGACGCAAAACCGACGGATTATCGTACGGGAAATCCCACGCCGAAAGCTTTCGCGTTGACGGATGCGGCGATATGCGCACTTCAAATAGTATATAAAATATTATGGCACACGGTAATTTTCGACACGAATATGACACTACGGAATAGGCACTCACGCCTTACGATCGACACGCAACGCAATATGATATATAATGGCACCGTAAACCGCCGAATCGATGCGGATGCGACAAGTGCCAAAACGTGGATACACACGCAAGAATGCAAAAATGAGTTAATAACGTGCTGAAATAACGAATAGCCAATACACTGGTAACGACACGTAAACGTACGAATTAGCGATCGACTGGTACGTATCTGGTAATTTGCTCAATTGCACTAAAAAAAAAAAAAAAAAAAAAACGGTCGTCGCGTATGTTCGCGGACACTAGTGCACGGAAAAACGGCCTAATCGGCGGATGCGAAATTGCTAATCCGAGAGCAAATCGTAGACTGACTGGGCATGTATCAAATATTATATGTCGCAAAGGTCAAAGCCATATCAGCGATTACGACGACGACAGTGACGAAGGTCGTCGAAGCTTTGTCGTGATCTAGCTGGACTTTGACCCGGATCATCTTCGGCGCGAGAATATGTGGCGCGAAGTATGAAGTTCAAACATCCTCCCCCCCATGGGAGGCTCAGGCTCCCATAGGAATTGAACGGATTTGGCTGAATGGACTGAAGTGATGTCTTGAGATGATGCATTGCCGGGGTGATACTAATTACCATTTCAATTTATAAAGGTAACATGTTGAATAAAAAATTACAAAAAAATACACAATTTAATAAAATACATAAAATACATAAAATAATAAAACAAATGACACATATGGTGTCCAATCGAAATTATAAAAGGAGTCAGAGTAGCTAATGACTAAATATTTAATAAATGGTAGCTCATTTTAAGACTATATAAAAATTAAAATTCAAGAACAACGTTTTGGGAGCAAGCATTCAACCAACGAGCAAACTAGTGGGGTTGTTAAGAATCCAAAACGCTATTGGGTGGGTAACACTACTATTTTAGCAACTGGTCGAGTGATTTGGCCATGACATGTTAACAATCGCACAACACGTACGACGCCGTCGTTACCTGGTAATAATTCGAGAATGCGCCCAAGGCGCCATGCCAACGGTGGAGACTGATTATCGATTATTACTACCATGTCGTTGACCTTGACGTTTGGGGCTTCAGTAGTCCATTTAGATCTCCCTTGAAGTGATGTCAGATATTCGGTTGACCAACGTCGCCAGAATGCTTGATGGCATTGGTCGAGCAACTTCCAACGTTGAGTTAAGTTGACACGTGATTCGAATGATACTCGGGGAGGTACAGCTAACAGAGGTTGCCCGATTAAGAAATGTCCCGGGGACAAGTATTCGAGGTCAGTTGGGTCCGTGGTTAGTGGAGTCAATGGTCTCGAATTAAGTACTGCCTCGACACGTGTGAGCAGGGTAGTAAACTCTTCATATGTAAGTACATGGGTACCCATGGTGCGAATTAATAGTCGTTTGGTCGACCGGACCGCAGCTTCCCATAGGCCGCCAAAATGTGGCGCACTCGGAGGGTTAAAATGCCATTGGCATGATGCGCGCGCTTGTGAAATTGCGCATTGACCGTCCGGACTGTTAATCAATAACTGTAATTGTTTATCCGCACCGATAAAGTTAGTGCCGCAGTCCGAAAAAATTTCAGACGGTAAGCCTCGTCGCGCGACGAACCTGTCAAAAGCGGCGAGGAATGCCTCCGTTGACAACTCTGTGACCACTTCTAAGTGAACGGCTTTTACAGAAAAACATATGAAGACGGCAATATAAACTTTATATACGCGAGATTTTCGTAGTTGCACTTCACGCATTTGAAGTGGACCAGCGTAGTCAACCCCTACTCTCGCGAACGGCCTACTTTGCTGGACTCGTGCGACTGGTAAGTCTGCCATTATAGGTTGCGGCGGTTTAGCATCAAAACGTACGCAAACCGGACATGCGCGGGTGATAGAGTGTAAAACAGATTTAATCGACACGATCCAGAATTCGCGCGATATAAGAGCCGTCATTATCCGCGGGCCAGCATGACACGTGATCTTGTGCCATCGGCGGCATAGTAGCATCGACAAATGTGACTGTTTCGCTAATAGCATGGGGTGTTTGGAACCGTAACTTAAGTTAGAATAACGCAGTCGTCCTCCGACGCGGATTATCCCAGATGGATCCAAAAACGGACGTAGTCCAGCCAGGTATTTCGATGACACACGTGTCGACGTCGATAGCTCGTGTATTAATGTTTTATAGAAGCACTGTTGTGATCTAATGACCAGCTTACGAATGGAGTCGTCGAGTTCTATGCGCTGTAGTGCCCTAACAGGTGCCCGAGAATGTTTCTTACAAGCCTTAAGAAAACGATAAATGTAGGCGACTACGCGGACCAGTCGATCATATGACGAGAATTTGTCATACCATTCGGAGGGCAGTTCAGTACTGAGCACTAGGACTGCGGGACGCGTCTCAGGTAGATCGGGTATCGGGATCGAAGGTACAGTTACGTCCCAAGTAGCTGTGTCATCGTGTATGAACCGGGGACCTTGCCAGTATAGTGATAGAGTGGACAACACTGATGTCAGGACGCCGCGCGAAGCGCAATCTGCGGGGTTCTCCTCCGACTTTATATGGAGCCATCGAAAGTCGGGCATTAAAGTAATGATTTGATGGACGCGATTGGAGACATATACTTTAAATGAGGTGTGCGGATTTTTCAACCATGATAATACAATAGCAGAATCACTCCATGCATACAAATCGACAATGTCTAGATATGATTTAAGGGTTGCTCGAATCCGATTCATCCAACGAGATAGCAATAACGCGGCGTTCAGCTCCAACCTAGGAATCGATAAACTTTTAATCGGCGCCAGCTTCGTTTTAGTCCCGACGAGGAAAATGGACGAATCAGAGTCATGGTCTAACATTTTTATGTATAAAACAGCAGCGTAACCGTGTTGGGAAGCGTCACAAAATCCTAGCAATAGGCACGGCGATCCACGACGGGAATTGAAATGACGAGGCACCTTCAGGTCGTTCAGTGATGGCAAGTCCGATACAAACGATTCCCAGTCCCGCGAAATGTCATGCGGAAGAGGGTCATCCCATGACACCTTCGCCGACCATGTGCGTTGCATTATACATTTACCGTGAAAGGTTGCGGGTGCGAACAGTCCTAACGGATCGTAGATCCTCGCGATCATGGACAGCAATCCTCTTTTTGTACAGATGACCGGCAACAAATTGAGGCGAAGAGCACACGAAAACGAATCGTCGGTCGGACGCCACTGAAGACCCAGTACCTTTATTCCGCTGTCATCGTCGGCGTCAAACGGATGTGGATAACTAACACAATGGTCGACAGGTACGGCGTTTAAAACGTCGGGTTCGTTACTGGACCATTTTTTTAATTCTAGCCCTGCACGACTTAGAATTGAAATTAGGTCGGATTGTAGTTTCAGAACGTCGGTAGTGGAATCAGCGCCGGCACACACATCATCGACGTACGTCTGATTTAACAACGCGTCACGAACGTCGTCGTAATCAGTACAATCGTTAAGGGCGATTGCCTTAAGGACGCGAAGTGCTAAAAATGGGGCACAGTTTGTCCCGTATGTCACTGTATCGAGCTCGTACTCGATAAGCTTTTCGAACGGAGACGACCGCCAAAACACGTGCTGAAGTGTACGGTACTCTGGTAGGACCAATATTTGGCGGTACATCTTACATATATCTGCCGTGAATACTCGTTTTGGCACACGAAAGCGGGTCAATACATCGACGATGTCTTGTTGCAATTTGGGGCCCTGCAGTAAACATTCGTTTAGTGACGGTCCTCGCGATCCTTTTGCGGACGCGGATTTTGTTATCACCATCTGCAGGTCGATATACGGCGTGGTGTGGTATAAAATATGTCCCGGGCGTTTTTGCCACCGACATATGACCCAATGTCAAATATTCGGACATGAAATTGGAGTATAATTCTCGTAGTTTTGGATCGGTAGATAGTCGTTTTTCGAGATTTTCGAAGCGCTTAATCGCGTGTTCACGGGAACCTAGAAAGTTTAACGTAGACATGGCTGTGCGCGTCGGTAATGGCACGGAGAATCGTCCAGACGGCAGTCGCTTGTGCTCCGATACGAATGCTTCTTCACATCGGCCATCCTCAGTGAACGAAGGCGGTGGCATCGCGGGTTCTTCAGCACGCCAAAAATTCTCGATTAAATTTTCAATTGAGACGGTTAAAGAAACAGGAAACGATGCGTGGCAGTCGACATCAGTTTGTAGCACTGGCCCGATCAGAATCCATCCAAAGATAGAGCTGAACGCTGTGGGTAGATCGTCAGCTACAGTAACTTTCCGGCCATCTATTATTTGCGCGAACAAATCAGCACCCAATAGTACATCAACGGGAGAAGCTATATTAAAAGACGGATCCGCAAGGGCCAGGTTCGCAAAACGATCCTTGACGCTGGTGTCTAAAGATCGACGCGGCATGTTGGACGTGATCGACGGCAGTACCCACGCCTTCGTTTTCAATTGTGGTTCTTTCGCGAACCTTGGTTGGACGACGCAATCGACCGTACCTCGAACATCAGAGATTGCTGTACCGGATAGGCCACTGATCGGTGCTGTCCAGGTTTTCAGCCGGAGTCCTAAACGGGCGGCACAGGACGCAGTTATGGCACTTATTTGGGATGCTGAATCGACGATGGCACGGACCGTTTGCCAGGTGCCACAATGGTCACGAATATGAATGAGAGCGGTGCCCAATAGCACAGCTGCTGAATCGTCAGCTCTGGATGGCATTGATGCAGCACACAAGGACGCGTCACCGCTAGATGGGGCGCTCTCTGAATTGCGTCGTGTGGAAAGCCCATGAAGCAGCGTATGGTGTTTCCGGGAACAGGTTTCACAGCGGAGTCTTGAGTGACATTGGTTGGCCCAATGACTGGTTGACAAACACGTGTAACACACACCGTTTTCACGCGCCCAATTATTGCGGTCCTCGACCGACAATGACGCGAACTTCCGACAGTCAGTAATGGAATGCTTTCCACGACAATTTGGACAGGAATCGCTCTTGGAGCTCGATGGCTTCGAAATGACTAATGATGTAGTGGTTGGTTTGAACGGAACCTTCTTGACGAACGTGCTGCTGTGTGAAGTAGATTGTGGTCGATTATTGGACCTTTTCTGATGGTCTCCGGCTATCTCCAAGATCGTCACACGGGACTGTACGAAAGTGAGCAAGTCAGTCACCGACGGAAACTCCGGAGGAGTGGACGACTCAAACAATTTGCGTGTGGATGCCGGGAGACACCGAAAGGCCATGGAAAACACTATGAATGATCCGAGGTCCTTGATCTTCAGTGCATTCAACAACGCAATATTTTCGGAAAAGGTCGACACGAAATTATTGAGATCGGATAACGTCTCTTGCGACGACATCGGGGCGTTGAGCAATTTGTCGATCAATCCATTTGCGACTAGTCGCGGGCGATGGAAACGTGATGATAACGTGGATCACGCGAGGTCGTAATTGTCAGTAGACACGGGTATATTGCGTATGGCATCAGATGCGGGACCTTGCAGACATCCGATCAAATGTTGCATTTTGTCAATTTTCGGTATGTCGGTCCTATCGCCAACAAGTGCGGAGAACCGATCGCGGAACGTCGGCCAGTAATTAAAATCACCATTGAACGACGGTAACGGGATTTCAGGTAATCTAGATGCTGGCTTAAATGGTGGATCGCTAGCTTGTTTTTGTTCACCTGGGACACCCTTAGAATTCTTAAAATTGTTGAAATTTCCCTGAATGGCGATTGCCGCAGTGGCATTGATAATAGAGAGCACTTCGGCTGGCAATTCGGCCGAATATTCATCTTCGGCATTTATTTCCAATAGATTGTCTAACACATCATTATCCGCTGCTTCGAACTGTGTCCACAAATCATCCAGCGTCGCTGCCGCTACATGGAGTTCATCCATGAGACTAGGATCATCTTTAGCGCGTTTAGCGAGGCTGTTGATCGAACGGATTTTTTTGACGGCAATAGTGCGTTTAGTGTCAGCTCTAGTAACAAGACGTCTGACGCGTTTGATTTCCTTTTCTTCTGATGTCTCGACCATGTTGACCGTTGTGTGAATATGACACGAAGTCACTGGAAAAGATTTGCAATAATCGAACGAAGACAGAAATGTAATTACCTAAGGGATAAATCAAGCACCTATCACGAATCGGGTATAACCTGTAAAAAACTGAAATGCGCACTACGCCGGTGTGTATATATATATAATAATAATAATCCTATAGGATAATAATAAATAATAATTAGAGTACCTGATGCACTAATAACTAATAATTAGATGAATAGTAATTTCAAATTACGAATGCGATACTAATGTCGACTTAAATAAATTGTTTGAAATCAAAACTATATCTAACAATAATTGCTGAATTACGAATAACGGGGAGGGTCACTCGTTGATTGAATATACTCGAAACCAGAACGCTAATTAAAATAATAAAAGAAAAAACCACGCTCTGCTACCAAATGTTGGCGCCGGAATAGTTCATACGAACTTGTAGTCAACTACTCCGACTCGCATACCTAGCTTCGAGAGGGTGACCAGAAATAAATATATAAATGTGAATTACAATAAGTAATAACCAACAATTTGTTATTAATGTGCGTTGCGCAAAATGCATATAATAATAATAGGGGGTGTATAAAACAATAATAATAATACAAATAATAATAAATATTATACGGGCGCCCAAAAGGTAATAGAATAATAATTATATAAACAAAATAATAATAATATTATGATCAGTTGATCAATACGTAAACAAATAATATGTGATAATACAAAATAATGATGATAATGGAAATCGATCACCCGGAATTGATAATCGATCGGAACTGGTACGAGCTGCAGTGTCACCAACAGGAACCGACCGAAACGGAGATGATATAATAATAATAGTGATATTAACGTATTATCACTGAATATAATAATACTATATCGACGCAAAACCGACGGATTATCGTACGGGAAATCCCACGCCGAAAGCTTTCGCGTTGACGGATGCGGCGATATGCGCACTTCAAATAGTATATAAAATATTATGGCACACGGTAATTTTCGACACGAATATGACACTACGGAATAGGCACTCACGCCTTACGATCGACACGCAACGCAATATGATATATAATGGCACCGTAAACCGCCGAATCGATGCGGATGCGACAAGTGCCAAAACGTGGACACACACGCAAGAATGCAAAAATGAGTTAATAACGTGCTGAAATAACGAATAACCAATACACTGGTAACGACACGTAAACGTACGAATTAGCGATCGACTGGTACGTATCTGGTAATTTGCTCAATTGCACTAAAAAAAAAAAAAAAAAAAAAAAAAAAAAACGGTCGTCGCGTATGTTCGCGGACACTAGTGCACGGAAAAACGGCCTAATCGGCGGATGCGAAATTGCTAATCCGAGAGCAAATCGTAGACTGACTGGGCATGTATCAAATATTATATGTCGCAAAGGTCAAAGCCATATCAGCGATTACGACGACGACAGTGACGAAGGTCGTCGAAGCTTTGTCGTGATCTAGCTGGACTTTGACCCGGATCATCTTCGGCGCGAGAATATGTGGCGCGAAGTATGAAGTTCAAACAATATCACTGTTTTTGGAAATAATGCGATTTCCAAAAATTTGTTGAATAGCATTTATTGATACTCGTGCCGTGTGAGATGTCGCGCCATCTTGTTGGAACCAAAAGTTAGCATTTTGAGGAAACTTTGTTAGTTCACCGACCAAAAAATGATTGATTATATTGACATAACGATTTGAATTAACAGTTGTTGCCCGTCCATTTTCGTCCTCGTGAAAATACGGGCCAATGATGCCATAGTGTGAAATTGCACACCATACAGTTACTCGCGATCGCTGTGTAAAGGTATTGATGAAGTTGGCGAGGATTTTCATCAGACATCCAAACATTTTGAATAAAGTTTTCGTCCTCGTCCATCCAGGTTAGCATTTCTCGGCAAAATGTTTTGCGGCTATAGAGATTTGCAGGTTTTAATAGCCTTAGCTGATGGTACCGAATCATGGCGATTAAGATTAAAATGAAGACGAAATGAATGCTGTGCGGCTACGTAACTGTCATTATTTTTGTAAAATAATTTTATCGCATAAGCACGTTTGTTCACCACTCCACTGTTCCATGTTTACTAAATGGCATATTTTCTTTAAACTAATAATATTTAGTGAAAATTCTTATCTTAATTACGACTGAGATAATCTATTTAAAATTGACGATTTCGATAAATATTAGAGGTCGTGGTTGTGAACTGGTATTAGAATACACACGTACACGGAGCCCGGATACGCGGGAAAAAAATATATTAAAGCCCGTGAATTTAATTCCCGTGTATAATACCCGTGTATTTAATATCCGTGTACCTATAACCAAATCCAATAATTTTTAATTGGTTATTAATTAATAATAAAAATTGTATAGCTTTTATAAATACCAACCTATCTTTTATTATTTAGCGATGTTATGGATAGTTTTTAGTTATGCTTAGTAAGATGCATTCGTTTATCGTATAATATTATATAGGTACAAGATAAACTATAAGTGTAATAATATATAAAATAGTAATATTTTAACTTGTTTTAAGATTAAAGCATAAACAATCGCAAAACTATCTTATCGCCAATTTTATTGCATTGCATTTTACGTAGGTATGCCTCGTATCTAAATCTAAAAATTGTTGGTTATTTTTTAATTTTTCCATACCTCATTGTGCCTCTATTCACAATTGCTATGTGAAGTGTAGTTTCGACACTTGCATTATACATATTAAATATTTTTTCTTCGAAAAATGAGTTACCGTTATAAAAGTTGGGAATGGCAATATGGCAAACGCCAAGGCGATAAAGCTTTTTGTGACCTGTGTGACGATAATTCAAATAAAGTGTTTTGTTGTGCTGGTGGATCAAAGGGATCATTCGGCAGACATTTAAAACTGATACACAATATACGCAGAAATACTCAAAATCCAAGGTATGTAATTAATTTGTAATAATTCAAATAAAATATGGACGGTGGATTGACGATTTGAAAAGCTCTAGTAACATAATGATAAAATTAATTGTTTCATCAAATATATATAATACAAAGTTATAGATTTATTGCTTATTAACTTTTAGTACCTACATAATAAAATAATTCACACATTTAAGTTACGCCTATGTATAGTATCCGTACTTATTAAATAACTACATAAATCTAGTATAGAGGTGGACTGACTCACGCCAATTCTTATATAAATTTGTTTTCTTGTTTTGACGCTTAAACGATAGGTTGAATAGTTAAATTTATTTTTCGTTAATGAACTTAAAATGTACGCCATTGTATTGATTTTACTATGTTGTGTGTTTTTTTTTATTTATTTTTATTTTTTGTGTCTATGTACACGATAACTTGTCGAAATAATGCTTCGATTTTCAACTTCAGTAGCTTTTCTGGTTCAAACGTGAATCTAGTTGGTGCATTGAGGAGGTCATTTTTTAAAATTTCCAATAGTTTTCAAAAGCACCCGGAAAAACAAAAAAAAAAAATTAACGAAAAACTGGAAATCGGCGTCCCCATCGCCCAGGGCACTCATGTTCAGTGCTCTGCAGTAGCCCTACCCTGACCTTAATTGGTTGGGGTAGTCTGGTCCTCCAGGTTGGGGGTTAAGCGAAGGGCCAACGACCCTTCCTTGTAAAAAAAAAATATTGTTAAGAAACCAAAAACCACTAAGCCTCGGAAATCTTTTGATAATTTGGATAACAGACCTGGAAACCGGACCGGAAATGCTGGAATTTTGAGATTTGGAATATGAAATATCAGAACTCTGTATAAACCAGGTTTTTTACAATGCGTATTAAAGGAAATTAACCGATACAATGTTGATATAGTGGGAGGATTGCAGGAGATTAGATGGCCAGGATCGGGCAATCTCAAATCCGAAAATATGACAGTGTTCTTTAGCGGAAAGAACAATGGAAAACACGAGAATGGGGTTGGTTTTGTAATTAAGTCATCCGTGTCGAGATTAGTAAAGAAATTTGAACCGATCAATGACCGAATATGCTACATAGTATTAACTGGGAAAACATTTGACACAGTGATCGTCAATTGTTATTCCCCAACGGAAACAGCAGATTGTGAACTAAAGGATCTTTTTCACGATGACCTTGATAGAGTACTTGACAATATCCCTAGAGAAAGCATAAAAATAGTAGTAGGAGATTTTAATGCTCAAGTAGGGCGGGAGAATATCTTCAAACCAATTGTGGGCAAAGAAAGTTTGCACCAAGAAAGCAACAATAATGGTATGAGATTAATTAGTCTTTGCACAGATAAAGGGTTGGTAATAAGCAGTACGCAGTTCCAACGAAAAGATATATATAAACACACTTTGATTGCCCCAGGTGGCCAATACAAAAGCCAGATAGATCATGTAGTGATTGAAAAAAGATTTAAATCTAGTATAAATTCCGTAAGAAGCTATAGAGGAGCGGATGGCGACACTGACCATTACCTGGTTATTTGTTTATTAAAAGTGAAACTGTCAAGACAATGGAATATGAACCAAAAAGGAATAAAGAAAAATGCTCGATTAGATATGGACAAAATAAAAAACCAGGAAGAAATAACTGCCTACCATAATAATCTTAACAATATCCTGGAATCAAATAAACTGGATACGGAGCCTGATAGTGAAAAAGGGTGGAATATCATCAAGGAAGCTGTTAATAAAGCGGCCTATTTGTTTAAGAAAAAAACACAAAATAGAGAGAAACCATGGTTTGATGACGAATGTAGAGACGTTACAGAAAAGCGAAGTAAAGCTAGACAGGAAATGATCCAGGACCCATCGCCGGAAATTGTGGAAAGATATCAGGATCTCAGAAAAATTGCAAGTAAGAAAATAAGAAACGTAAAGAGAGAGTATGAAAAACAAAAAATAAGAAACATAGAAGAACACAGAAGGAATCCACGGCTATTTTTCGGAAAATGCAGATCTATCAAGGAGGGTTTTAAAGCCAAAATTAACATAGTTAAAGATGCTCATGGCTGTTTGATTACAGAGGAATCAAATATAGTTGAAGAATTCCGGAAACATTTCAAAGAATTACTGAGCACTACTAACGAGGATGTACACCCAGAGGAATATCAAGAACATACCACTAACTACTCGGTACAGCCAGAATTACCAGAACCAGAATATGAAGAAATAACATAGATAATTAAATCTCTAAAAAAACAATAAGGCACCGGGGGAGGACAATATCAATGCGGAATTAATTAAAACAGCTAACCCAAAATTAATATCAAAGATTTGGCTATTGATCAAGGAAATATGGGTAAGTGGAAAAGTCCCGAACGACTGGAAAACAGCGATCATTTGCTTGATATATAAAAAAGGAGACCCGACGGAAACATCAAACTATAGAGGAATCTCACTTTTAGACACCTGCTATAAAGTTCTGTCGATAGCAATCCTGCGAAGGCTTGAAGTCTATACTAACGACATAATTGGAGACTACCGAAGCGGCTTTATGAGAGGGAAATCTACAACATATCCCATTTTTGGTATCAGACAATTGTTAGAAAGGTACTATGAGTATGGTAGAGAAGTGCATCTTTGCTTCGTGAACTTCAAACAGGCGTACGACAGTATTATAAGGAGAAAACTATGGGAAGCACTGGAGGAATTTGGTATACCAACCAAACTAATCCAGCTGATAAAAGAGTGCAATACCGAAACAAAATGTAGAGTAAAATTTGCAAATACACTGTCAGAAAGTTTTGAAATCAGGGCTGGCCTAAGACAGAGAGATGCGCTTTCTCCAATACTTTTCAATTTGGCTTTAGAAAAAGTAATTAGATCTCTCCCTGCTAGACAAAATATGGAAATTCTGGAACAGAACACTATTTTAGCATACGCAGATGATATCGTAATAATTGGTAGTTCTCGAATTGATGTGGAAATGAGAACTGCAGACCTAATCAAAGCATTAGAACCTATAGGATTAAAAGTCAACCAAGAAAAGACCAAATACCTAGTAGTATCAAGAGAAGAGAGGGCTCTGGATGATATGCTAGTGGATGGATATGTATTCCAACAAGTAACAGATTTCAAGTATCTAGGAACTAATATAAACAACCGTAACAATATGCACAACGAAATCAAATTGAGAATTGCATCAGGAAACAAGGTATATTATGCACTTGCGAAATTGTTTAAGTCGAAACTTTTGTCCAGGAAGTCAAAAGAATATTTATATTCCAGCTTTTTACGACCGGTCTTGACGTATGGCTGTGAAACCTGGTCGGTAACTAAGGGAGATGAGGAGAAGTTAAACATATTTGAAAGAAAAGTACTACGTCGAATATATGGCCCTGTAATTGAGAATGGGGAATATAGAAGAAGAACTAACCAAGAAATATACCAAATGTTCAATAAACCCATTATAAGTTCGTATCTAAAAAGCAAAAGGTTAGAATGGGCTGGTCATATTTGGAGATCGGACGGTATTGCAAAAAATATTTTCATTGGAAGATTAAATGGTAAAAGACCTAGGGGCCGACCAAGACAAAGATGGGAGGACAGAGTAAAAACGGATCTCACGGAAGTCTCAGAAGAATTAATAAGGATTGAAGATAGTGAAGACAGAGATAGGTGGAAAGATGTGGTTGAGGCAGCGAAGGTCCTAAACGGACTGTAAAAGCTTAAAAAAAAAAAAAAAAAAACTGGAATTTTTACGGATAATCAAATTTTGAAAAACTCGATTTTAGATATTGGTGCAACTCTAAAATTAATTACCGTAGAAACATGAAATTTTCACAGAATGTTTATACTGGTTTTTCCTATACATGATAAAATTTTCAAAAAATTTCAAATCTTTTCAAGTTATTTATGGATTTCCTGTGCTTCAAGTTTTATTTTTATTTTTTTAATTAAGTTGAATAGAACACATTACTATTTACTCCACTCATTCATAACAATAATAATAATAATAATAGTAATAATTAAAAGCAAAAAAAATAAATATAATAATAAGCATAATTTAAGTAACAGATGAATTATTAAAATCTGTAAGAGATCATTTTAAACGTCCTCGTGACAAAACAGAAAACCGCTGTGATGTTATTGCCAAAAATATTGCGATCAAACTGAGGACTTTAGATGCAACTAACCTGTGGGTCGTAGAAAAGCTTATGAATGATTTACTTTTTGAAGCAAAAATAGGACACCTCACACCCGATCACGCATATATTAACATGAGAGATATTTTGAGGCAACATCAACGAAGCTATATTCCTGCTCAGCAATATCAACAACAGGTTTATTATCAATCGTCTCCTGTAAGTTTTGTTTCTTCAGGAAGTCCTAGCTCACCTTGTTTTCCTTTTCAGTCTGGTCAACATTCACAACATGCATCTCAATTATTACCACCTAGCCGTCTAAACAACAGTCACCAAGACGATACCTACTCTACAGAAATGCAAGCACCTACAATTCGAATCTATCGCGATGAAACAGTGACAGTTCCATCGATTCCAGGTTCTACAGCGACATTCATCAATAATTTCAGCCCTGATATGGAATAATTTTTATAGTTAAGTTGTTGTTTTTATTTTAATATCATATATATATTATAGAAAGAAATCAATAAGATTGTTTTAATTACTCATCTGGTAAAATTTGTATGCAAAGGTTCAGTTTTTGTTTTTATTTTAATTTTTTTTTGTTAATTCTCT
This sequence comes from Rhopalosiphum nymphaeae, assembly GCA_036289425.1. Lineage (NCBI taxonomy): Eukaryota > Metazoa > Arthropoda > Insecta > Hemiptera > Aphididae > Rhopalosiphum > Rhopalosiphum nymphaeae. The sequence goes on along the minus strand of JAZAQC010000007.1, from coordinate 5,627,931 downwards.
TAAAATATAATTTTATTATAATATCATATACAGGGTGTTTCTGAAGTGTGTGAGGTAATTAGTATACGCATACTCACTGTGATGCCACAATAAAGATTTTTTTGGAATTTATTTTCTAACTTCAAAATCTGCGTTTTTTTAAGTTATTTTAGAATATTATCTTGAATGTAAAACAAACAATTATCACCAGTGGTTACCTTGCAGTATTCTCATACAAATCGATGTGTCGCATGACTTTTTTTTAGTTGGCGATTCGAGCGCGAAAAACGCGCGACAAGCCCAAAAATAATGCGATATCTCGATTCGTATGGGAATTTTGCAAAAAATACGACTAGAGTGTTTATTTTTATATTCAAAATAATATTCTAAAAATAACTTAAAAAAACGCAGATTTTGAAGTAAAAAAAAAATTCCAAAAAAATCTTCATTGTGGTATCACAGTGAGTATGCGTATACTAATACCTCACACACTTCGGAAACACCCTGTATAATATATTATATAAAGTACTATAATAAAACAATAAGATTGTGTCAATTACTCACCTTCAGATAATCTCTTCTAAGAATTTGATACAAGGCCTGACATGTTTCTGGAATATTTTTCACTGGGAGGTGAAATAACTGATGAAAATTTAAGGTCCTCATAACTTCTGCCGGTAGCGAGGAACCTCAAAGTAACCGATAATCTTTCATGCACAGAAATACTTTTTCTCATACTTTTTCTTTTTTTTTCATAATTAACGCGAGGGCTAACAAAGGTAGTGCGTCCTCGTCCGATGCCATCATGAAAAAACTGAGGACCTCTCCGGTACACCGGAGACACGAACGACGTCCGGTAGACCGTAACGTGTATGACCACCATAAGTATATAGGTTGCCATTTACTGGTCGTTGATTAATTTAATATTGTTATTATTATTTTGTTTTTATTTTATACTATATTATTATTGTTATTACTGTTAAAACTGTTATTATTAGAATTTATTAATTTATTAATATATTTATATACGTGTTTATTGTTATTTTGTTATTTAATAATTAGGGCCCGGAAGTTTATGCACTTAAAACTACCGAAATATGCATGCACTTATGCGCTTAAAAATCGTGATATATGCGCTTAAATATGCCCTTATTTTTTTAAATTTATAAATATAAGGAAAAAAACATTATTATACTACTACGATTTTTATTCAAATTTCTTTGACAGGTAATTAAAAATATTTTTAATTAATATACATTTTTAAATATTGCAATTCACAATCAACGACTTTGATAAATTTTCAAATTTAAATGACCGCCGGTTATCTGCCAACATATTTTTGTACACCGAAAAGCTCCGCTCCACGTCAACCGAAGAAATTGGTGCGTATTTGAAATATAGTAGATCATCACAAGAAATATCTTCAGGTAAATTATCCATTGTGATTTCTTCTCCCAGCATAACTTTTGAAATTTTGGTTAGTATTTTGAAGCCCAGATTCTTCGCAATAACTTCTTCAAATTTTTTATAAATTGTAATGCCTTTGGAACATTTTATTGTATTTAATTTATTTTCTACATTCTCCACTGTTTTTATTGCGTCAGTTAAAAGAGTTCCCTGAGTTTCTAAACATGTAATAGCCGTAGTTAGAAATCCATAATTTGTATAAATAAAAGCTAAATTAGATTCTAAATCTGTTTCTGACATAATTTTTTTAACTTTTCCAATGGCTAGCGCATCATCAGCATCTAATAAATGTACGACTTTTTTAATTGCTTTAAAATTCTCACAATAGTACATTGCGGCTTTTAACCAGGTTCCCCAACGCGTAATGATAGGAGAAGGAGGCAATGGTGTTTCTGGGGCTTCTCTTCGGAACAATTCAACGCGAGCTAGCGCCTTTAAGAACACTTTTTTCATATTCAAAATAAGTTCGTCAACTTTTGGAAATTCTGCACGAATTTTCTCGCATACACGATGCAAACCATGGGCGAGGCAGGTTATATGTACCATTTTAGAATAGAATGTTTGAATAGATTTTGCAGCTTTCACCATATATGGTGCTGCATCGGTCACAAATAAAATAACATCGTCATGGTTAATTCCATTTGGCCACAAAGAAAAAAGGGTTCTATCAAATAATTTACTTATTGTCGTGTGGTTGGCTTTTTCTAATACTTCCGAAGCAATTAAAAAAATTTTACCTGGTCCGTCGGTTAGTAAGGTTCCAATTATCACATTCGCCACATAACGTCCTTCTGTATCTGTTGTCTCATCTATAGACACCCAGATTTTTTTATTAAGTATTTGATTTCTTATTTCATTCATCGTATCTTCGTAGCAACCATTGACATATGTTTTTCTCAGTGTAGATACAGATGGTATATCTTTATTTATGTACTTTTCAAGGAATAAACGTAGATGAGGATTTCCTAATTTTTCTAATGGAATATTTGATTTTAAGAATGCTTCACATAAATCCTTAAAAAAGCCAGATTTTCGTGTTGGAGTAGTAATTAGCTGTTGTGTGGCATTTTTATTTTGACGATTAGAGGCTCTTATATGTTTTTCAGTACTTAAGTGCTGAGTGACACTGAAACGTTTTTCGCACTTTACCTTGACTTCGCATATCTTACAAAATAATACACTCCCGTCGAACGCGAAAATATGTTCACCGAATTCAGTAACGTAATTTTTACCTCTAACGGTAACTGATGTTTTTACTTTCGGCATTTTAACACAAGTTAATCTAAAAAGGCGGACACTCGATATTCACTCGCGGAACTACGAAAGACGTCAAACAATACCAACGAGAAATAACGAACTGACTGCATTCTATAATCGTGTTATTGTAATAATCCCAATAACAGAAAATATCAGCACTTTTCTAAAAATAAATATATTTAATTGAAAATATATCGTGGAATACCCGTAATCGGGCCGCCGCACAACTATAAATAATTTGGTATTGTTTTATTTTTTTATCAATAGGACATTCAGAAGTAATTTATTTTGTGAATTACATAACATTTGACTCTAATATGCAGTTAATATCAAAAAAGTTGTAAAATATGCGAATAAATAAAAAAACCTCAAAATATGCAGTTATATGCAAAATAAAATTTTGTATTTGGATTTGTTTAAGTATAATTCAAATTTGTAGCTGATCTAGCAATTTTTTAGTCCATTCAGTAAAAACATGCAAATGCATGAACTTCCGGGCCCTATTAATAATCATGCAAATACAAATACTTTTCATTATCAATTACATATACACATTTATTTACTTATTATAATTTATTAATATTATTGATAAATGTTATGACGCATAATACTAAGAGGTAGTGAACAAAATATAATATGATGTGTTCTGTCATATTGAATTTAGGAAGAGGAGCAATCGGAAGTCCGAACTGCATAGTAGTAAAATATGATTTTATTTTAATATAAGAGTATTCAAGATCACGGGTATTTTTATTACACTGGCCTTAACCCCGTCTTGTGTAAAAACACGGGTCCCCTGTAGTTCATTACACGTGTAATCGAGACCTCTAATAAATATGCAATCAGGCGAAAAGTACATCAATTTTGGTTTAGTTGTGAATTGCCAATACTTGATAAAATTTTATGTGCCATAAATGAAGATGTCGATTTGCCCAATTTTTCACGCACCACGCTTTACAGATTATTAAAATTTATGGAATTCAAATTTGTTAAACGTGGTCGAAATAACGCAATGATTGAGCGAAAAAAAATCGCCGTCTTTGGCGGAGAAATTATTTATTGGATATTCGGCGATATCGTGAGGAGGGTCAGCCAATATACTACTTAGACAAAACTTGGGTAAATGCTGGTAAGAGGTGCGATAAATCAATTGAATCTGTGAGAGATGCCACAAATAAGGGTCTTACAACGGGAGGTATAAATCCTAGTGGAAAGGGAAAACGCCTGATAGTTTGCCATATAGGATCGGAAGATGGATTTGTTTCTAACAGTGTTCTGTGCTTTGAGTCTAGGTAAAACACTCGAGACTATCGCGATGAAATGAATGGTGATTGTTTCCGTGAATGGGTAGAAAGTGTTTTACCAAGACTCAAAGATAACGCAGTGATTGTCATGGACAACGCTTCGTACCATTCGGTGAAACAGGACAAATGCCCAACGAGAAATACCAGAAAAGAAAAAAATATTGAATGGCTCGAGAACAAAGGAGAGGTAATTAGTAGACCAATGGTTATTCCAGAGGTACTGTGGACAGGCTGAGACCCTTGTACAACAAATATATCATTGATAATCTAGTCAAAACACAAAACAAAACGATTCTTCGATTGCCACCTTATCACTGTGAGCTCAACCATATTGAGCTCGCATGGTCCAGTGTAAAAAATCATGTGAAGATAAATAACAAAACATTCAAACTGAACGACGTAAAACAATTACTAATAGAAGGTGTAGAAAGAGTTAATGCCGACGCATGGAAAAACTTCATCAAACATACAATAGAAGAGGAGGAAAAGTTTTGGAAGATGGATTTTCTGGTGGATGAATCGATGGCTGAAAAAGAACCGTGTGTTTTAAATGTTGAAACTGATGACTCGGACGATTTTGACGTCGTTAGATCTTTATCAGAAACTGATGAATAAATGTATATGATTAAAATTGTAAATAATGTTATACAGTAGCCGCCGCTTATTGGACTTACTTTGGGACCCGACATATTGAGTCGATTAACCGAATGAGTCAATAAGGCGAATGACTCAAAAAAATTTTAAAAATGCTTAAATTTAAAAACGTATTTACTTAAAAATATGTATAGAGATTCAATATGTATGTATAAAAATAAAAATCTAGCTATACGCAGTTAAAAATAAAATAATTAAATAAAATAAAATTAATAAAATATGTACATAATTAATAAAATAAATTAATTTTTTGATAAAAATCCATCTAACGTTGATTGGATTTTCCCTTCTTCAGCCAACTTCATAATCATATATTCATAAGATTTATGTAGCTCAAATACGTCAAAATCGCCTCTTTGCTGAATCCCTCTACGTAAAATTTGAAGCGCTTCAAGCATTTGTTTAGTTGATGGTGGTTTTTCATCAGGTTTCTCGTCGTCACTATCACCAAGCACATTCTCTTTTGGCCGTTTTATCTCCGCGATAAAAGCAAAATATGTACCGGTACCGACTTATTTATAACACGTTTTTTCAATGTATGTACATATTTTCTTTATTTATCTGATTTTAAAATGACCCCAATAACCGGTGTGTGAGTCGAATAGACGAATTTTTCGCTGTGTGTTAGTATATGTGCAAATCGGGACCAGCCGTTTTGAGTCTAATAGGCGAATGAGTCAATTAACCGCGAGTCCAATAAGCGGCGGCTACTGTATTTGTATTTTATATTTTGTATTTGTATATAATGTTATAATTTTTTTCGTATGTAGTTCCTGATATTTATTGATTAATTAAAAATAATCGTTCATATCTTATTCTTTTTTTTTCATAAAAGTGTGAGGAACCTCGAGTATTGTGGATTGGATCGTACCAGTATTCCGTGTTTGTAAAGACAGTACCAGCTTTCTGTTTACCATAATATACAAACACAATTACATACTGGACGCACAGGCATACAGCATCGTGACATCACACGTGAACTGTATATAGGTCACGCCGTCTCAAATTGAAAAATGTATGTCTGACGGGTTATTCATCGTACAGATCGAAATAAAACGAAAAATATACACATATATTTCGGTTTTTAATTGGTACCCATGTAGAATACTCAAAACAAAGAAAAACGTTTTTGTTTAAGTCCTATTTTCGGAATAATAGTATATCGGAGTAGTTGTTATCGTGACATTATGATAATATAATGTACCTACATGTTATGTCATGTTTATTATATTATTGTTATATATTTAATACAATATGCAAATGATGTTATTATAACACATTAATATATTGTGTTCGAAGCATTATTTATTTCGTGTCTAACAAATGTTTTTTTTTTTAATTGATACAATAACAATACGGTGCTGATACAGCAGCCCTTTTAGTGATGTCAGCGGATAAATTGAATCGCACAGATACAATATATATATATGCAACAGAATACATTAAAATACCATCAACACAGCGGATAGTTTTATAAACGATAGTCGATAGAAGATGTAATATAACCAAATAATAGATTTCAATACGGTGTACAAACGAGACTTCAAGTTTGAGTGGACTGCGACACTGCGTAGCGTTCATTCCCGTCGGCAGTAGAGCGATCGTGGTAACGTTATCAGTATGATGAAAATAATGACCCCTTTGTATCAGATACCATACAACGCGCACTATACGATATAAGGCGAGGCCACACCTTTCTTTGATTACTTGATTTCAATATTTTTCTAATGGTGCTGTAATTTATTTCTTCAAGGGATTCATACATTTCTTACGGTCGTTTTCCAAAATGGTAAATATACTTATACGTACTGGTTTATATTATCCAAAACCAATCTAGGTCTGAATATTTAAATAATCGTGTTTTATTATTTAGAACGCCTATTTTGTGATACAACGAAAAATGCAATACATATTAACAGATGCTAATGACAACTTATTGGTTCGAGATCTCAAGTGTGTAATTGAATGTACGTATTGTTATTTTCAAATCAGTCTTTGAATATTAATATTCTCAATTAAGCTATACCGATTAGAACAGGTAATACACAAAATAGTATACAATTTATTTATTTATTTTTATGAAAATACATCAATATAGTTTCATCATACTAATCTAATTGTAAAAAAGACTGAAACCTGGATTAAACATTTGTTTTTACTCTATTAAAATTAATTTATTTCAGGTATAACTTCAGTGTTTTCTCATTTTTACGTTCTAAAAGTTGATTGATTATTCCTATAAGTATCTGCTTATGAAATGGAATAATCTGGACCATTAATTTTAAATAGCAGCAAAGGCTGTTTAGAGCTATATGCTGTATTATTTTAAAGGCTATATTATATGCTTGTATACAAAATAATAAAAAACCAATACCTTGCTAGTGTTTGTCGTTATTTTTCTATTTGTACATTATTACAAGGATAGTTTGATAATGTTGTAGGTACTATTAGTCTTATACCTTTAAAAGCAGTGGTATAATAAAAAATTATACATGGAAGGTCTGATATCTATATTAAAAAAAAAATATGTATTAACAATTATTTAGTTATGCATAGAAGCTGTCGTCTTTATACCTTTACTCAAGTAGGTATTAAATTATCATAAGTGTGAATTCTATCCAAAAATAACCTACATTCGACATATAGTACTCACACTCATATATATTTATTTAAGCTATAGATCATAATTCATAATACTCGAAAGTTATTTATGAACACAACATAGCTATATCCTTGATAAAAATGTTGGTACTTCCAATAAATCAATTCAGTGATACACCTAAACAGTTTTAAGGGTAAGAAAGTACTTGGTCATCTCTGAATCAATTTTGTGAAATCAATTTAATAATAAAAATGTGTCTAATACTCAGTATAATATGTATTAATGACTAAAATGTTTTATAATACATTTTAAACATAAAAAAATTACAATTTTATAAATAAATTATCAAAATTTATATTTACAATAAATTTATTTCAATAATATTTGTATTACTATAAAATATATCATTTACAATTGTTTATTGTAATTTTATATAAATAATATAGGAAATTAAGTATATCAAACTGCATAAACTATAAATTAAAATCATTCACTATTATTTACTAATATAGCTAATATTCTTTTATTAATATGCAAAAGGTATGGATAATCAACATTCTTGGCTCATTCTCAATTGTAACCATTAGTGTGCACATGCAGCTAGCTGGTCAAGCCTGGCTCGTCCAAAATCTTTTTAGGGGTGTAATTAAATCTAAAATGTATGTAGGTGTATATTTAATTGTCACAATATATTCGAGATCATGAAAATATTATTTGTTATAATAGTGAAATAAAATAAAGATATTTGTGTACCACTATAACAATTTTATTAATTTATTCATCTAACAAAAATATTGTGCCAAAAATAATATGCACCATAATTTTGGACGCTAATAGCTTGGTTATACATAAATATATAATTTTATTTTATGTAGTTCATGTTTATTTAATATTAAGATAAACGGACCTGCACTAGGAGGCTTGTGGAAAAACATAGCCATTGACGAATTTAAAAGTATGGAAATTGAAGGATTCTTTAATTAAAATTATTACAGAATTCAGTTTATATAATATAATATTATGTTTATACAGTTTTTTATTCATTAAACTAAGTTTTTTTTTTAATTTTGGGTATTTTTATATATATATATATATATATATATAATTGTATTTATATCATTTTATTTTGAATTTCAATAATATATATCTAGAAATTAACACATTAATATTGCGTGCACATACAACTTGATTTTATTTACACAGATTTTAATTTACAATAAAAATGTATATTAATGTGTTCAAAAAAAAAATTAGAGGCATTGTCCAAGTATTGGGGCATTCGTTGTTCCTGGCTTGACCCCAATCTGTACACATCTATGATTGTAACCATCTTTTGAACTTATAGCTAACAACCATAAATACAATCAAATTTATTTAAATAAAGACATCTTCACAAATTGCAAAAGTTTTAATGAAGTTTCATTAAAAAAAAATTAAAAATTTTGAATTTTATTTTAGCTATAATAAATGTATCTCCTGAAAATCAACAATTATACCACAATAATAAGATTTTGGATGAAACAAAAACTTTGTCAGCTTGTGGTCTGAGTAGTTATTTTGCCAGTGCACGTCATCCAGCTACTATTGGTTTAGCATTAAAGTAAATATTTTAAATATTAAACAAAATGTTGCAATTATTTATGCTCTTTTATTAATATTCATAGAATGGACAATGGTGAGTTTGAGAAGTTGGAACTGACTCCATACCCAATGCAACCTGAAATGCCATTTACAAAGAAAATTCCTCAACTTAGTGCTGAACTAAAAGGTAAACCTTACAATGATCTTAGTGTAAGTGATGGCCCTAGCTGTGAACCAAGTGTTAATTGCAAACCAATAGGTAAACTTAATGTCGGTGGCAAACCAAAGATTAAATCAAACGGCAAAGAAAAATCAAGAGGAAAACCAAGAAGAAAAACATCTCATTGAGTGACATCTAATTACGTATTTCCTAAAGTTTTGTTTTTTGTTTTAATGTTTTATAAAAAGTACATACATTTATTTAACTCCTACTGTCTTTCTTAAATTGTATAATAATTGAATGATTGCTAATAAGATTATGCTGTCAATGATACATTACTTTTTTTATTTATGTATATATATTATTATAAATAACAATATAATACGTGACTACTAAAATATTTCATTGTTTATAATAAATTGTATTACTATTAAGTATCATTAATTCATTATCAGTATTAGTTTTAGTATTTTGCTAACATTAAACTTATAATGGAAACCAATTTTTCAAATAAAAATAGATTGTTTTGAAAATCCATGTACCTCTTATAAAAATAATATACTAAAATGATAACAACAATACAAAAACATCTATTTGTGAGTATTATGACTGTTTAATTTCTGCAATTCCAATTATAATAGTGTTTTTTTTTTTATATATATTTTTATTATTTTAACTGTTTTGTTATAAAAAAGTAATTTGTTTAATTTTTATATTTTTTTTTATCAAAAATTATTTGTTTTTCATTTTTTATTCATTTCAAACTTTTGTATGATAAAACTAGATAAGTATTTTTATCTTTGTTTCACTATTCAAGTTCATGTAATGCTAATATGATAGAAATTATGATGATACCATTAATGGGTTAAGAATATACAAATTTATTAATAAATTACCAAGTAAAAATTAAAAGGTACTGTATCATTCAAGTTTTCAAACATATGAATGAATATAATGATAAATATTTTGAATTTTATTATACAAATGTATTTATGAAATGATTTATTCCAATGTAATTTTTAATATGTTATAATAATTGGAAGTAATAGAAAATAAATTTCTGTAATAACAATAATAACTGACAAAAATTTATATTGAATTATTATTATGAATATTGAAGAGTGCATATTATTATATATTGTCAGTTGTGCAATCCAAAATTTGTGTTGTAAACATACAATCAAGTATATATTATATATATTAAGTATAATATATAAATACAAAATTATTCTAATATCATAAACAGATGATTTTTGTTATAAATATTTTTTTTATTATTTATTCATCTATAATATATTATGAAGGAAATACTTATTTGAATACTAATAACTTAAAACTTAAAATTATTTAAGTGAAAAGTATGTATAAACTTGTAATAAACAAACATTTGAGTTATGTTTTGTTATGTGATTGTAGTAGTTCATAAATTAACTTGGCTACTACTTATATCACATTTTTTGTATTATTTATTTTTATTTTATAGTCAGAAATTAATCATACATAATATTAATCATATAATAATACTAAAATATTTTACTTTATTTAATAAATTGTATTATTATTAAATATTATTAAGAATATAAAAATTAATAAGCTAACATTAATAGGTATTATGACAATGTAACATAACATTATGTCAGTGAAGTTTGTCAATACATAAATTAAATTGAAGATTAATAATTTTATTTTTATAATACAAGATAATTTATGTAAGATATTAATTTTAATTTGATTTTCCAAATTATTAAAATACATAAACAAATTAAATGAAGATTATCATTCTAACAATTGGAAATTATAAGAAAATAAGTTTTATGTAATAAGTAATTGCTAAAAATAACTAATATTGACTTCTTATAATAAATACTAGATAATAAATTGTGTTAAAGAGGTATTGTGTCAAAGTCACAATGTAAATAAAATGATATAGCCACTATTATATAAATATAGAAAAAAAAAATGAATATTTTTAGGACAGTACATAGGTTACAATTATGTAATAACTACCAGGTACTTGTTTCATATAATATATACAAGTACACAAGAAGATCTATGTTTCTAATAGGGTGATTATTTGACTAAATATTGAAAAAAGGGATTCACTGAATTGGCTCCCTAATCTGTAAAATAGTATTCTTTAACCAGGGGTTCTCATATTATACTCATTTACTTTTACAATGTTAAGTCTCTGTGTTCATCCAGTATATGTCCAATGTCTTTTAAACATCTTCAAATTTAGCTGGTTTCATTGGGACTCCAATATCTGTTTACAGTAGGTATTGAGAAAGTTGCATTGGATTTCGAGTTGAATTCGCCAAGCATAATGTGTTTACTACGAGACTGTTGATATAAAATATTGCTTAACAAACACCATCGGCAGCTGTGTCATACTTGAAATGGTAATACGAGGTTATTCCAAAACTAGTCTGTTGCTGGTTTGGTTTTTTTTAATCTCTTGAGAAATAGAGCTTCTTTTGTAGTACTTACCCCACTACGATTGAAAATCTAAAACCATATTCTTATCAATCAAATCTAGCTCTATTACTATAAACTTTCGATGATTAGTTCCGTAAGTTCTTTAATTGTGTACAAGGGATTGCGTTTTCTTTATTTATTTATACTAGATTTAAATCTTTTTTCAATCACTACATGATCTATCTGGCTTTTGTATTGGCCACCTGGGGCAATCCAAGTGTGTTTATATATATATTTTCGTTGGAACTGCGTACTGCTTATTATCAACCCTTTATCTGTGCAAAGACTAATTAATCTCATACCATTATTGTTGCTTTCTTGGTGCAAACTTTCTTTGCCCACAATTGGTTTGAAGATATTCTCCCGCCCTACTTGAGCATTAAAATCTCCTACTACTATTTTTATGCTTTCTCTAGGGATATTGTCAAGTACTCTATCAAGGTCATCGTGAAAAAGATCCTTTAGTTCACAATCTGCTGTTTCCGTTGGGGAATAACAATTGACGATCACTGTGTCAAATGTTTTCCCAGTTAATACTATGTAGCATATTCGGTCATTGATCGGTTCAAATTTCTTTACTAATCTCGACACGGATGACTTAATTACAAAACCAACCCCATTCTCGAGTTTTCCATTGTTCTTTCCGCTAAAGAACACTGTCATATTTTCGGATTTGAGATTGCCCGATCCTGGCCATCTAATCTCCTGCAATCCCACTATATCAACATTGTATCGGTTAATTTCCTTTAATACGCATTGTAAAGAACCTGGTTTATACAGAGTTCTGATATTCCATATTTCAAATCTCAAAATTCCAGCATTTCCGGTCCGGTTTCCAGGTCTGTTATCCAAATTATCAAAAGATTTCCGAGGCTTAGTGGTTTTTGGTTTCTTAACAATATTTTTTTTTTACAAGGAAGGATCGTTGGCCCTTCGCTTAACCCCCAACCTGGAGGACCAGACTACCCCAACCAATTAAGGTCAGGGTAGGGCTACTGCAGAGCACTGAACATGAGTGCCCTGGGCGATGGGGACGCCGATTTCCAGTTTTTCGTTAATTTTTTTTTTTTGTTTTTCCGGGTGCTTTTGAAAACTATTGGAAATTTTAAAAAATGACCTCCCCAATGCACCAACTAGATTCACTTTTGAACCAGAAAAGCTACTGAAGTTGAAAATCGAAGCATTATTTCGACAAGTTATCGTGTACACAGATAACTGGTTGTAAAATTATTAATTTGCATTTTTATCTTTATCTCTTCGACTAAGGTAATTGCAAGCAGATTTTTGACAACTATTCTTAGGGATATTTCCAAGTGGAGTTGATACGTATGAAATTGGGCATTAATGTCTTTAAGGATTTGGATTAATTTCCTGTATTTGTCCGGGTTGTCTGTTTGAATTTTAAGGTGGGCTGTAGAGGACTTACATCAAAAGTTGGTTGGACCAATTAGATCTTTAATACTATTTCGTAGTCCTATGTATGGTAATAATAGCCCTTGACTGAGAATTTTGTGATGGCTGTCAATGTCTATTTTTTATCATTATTAGTATTAAGATTTTTTTCATTTACGGTTAGAGCTTCGTAGCGGTTTGGTGTCACAAATAGTTTCGCAGCTGACACAGAAGATATGGATAACCCTTAGTGACCGAAAACTTTTTTGTGTCTACAACTCAGAGGTGCTTTGAGGTCCATCACTCTCGGCCAATGATGGTATCCATCCAGTCTCACATCATCTCCTGGTATAGACGCGTGTGAATTTTTTTTTTCGGTGGTTCTTCATCCTCTTCGCTGACTTGGCATGTAGGTGGTGGTGGTGTCGCCGTAGTTAAGCTTTCGTCAATTTCCATTCTAAACTGGAGCAAATCTTAAATTTTTTTCTTCGGTACTTTATTCATTTTAGAATCTTGTAAATATTCAAACCAACTGTTTGTTACTGTTAGGTCAAGTAAGTGTAGTATAACTTTAAGTCACCATTTTTTTGTTTTTAACCAAGTTCTATAGTATTCCATCATTTGATCAAAATGATCAACGCCACCCATTTTTTCATTATATTTTGATATCATTTTTGGAATTTGTACGTCAATATATTTGTTTTGTTTTTTATCCCATCTGGATACTGATGATGTTGGTAAACCTCCATAACAAGTCGATGTCGTAACTACTGATTTTTTATCTTTCCATTTCAATAGAGAAATATTTTTATCATCAGATACAACTTCTTCAAAATTCCCTCTCTTCATTTTAGTATCTGGCTTAAATTGAAATTTTTGTAAACGATTAAGTTGTAAGGTACCAGTTCCATGAATTTTTAGCTGTACCAATTTCTGCATCAATGGAATAGTCATAAAATAACGATCGAAAAATACAGATGAACCTTCTGGTATTGTATTAATAAGACGTAAAATTACGGCAGGTCCAAGTCTTAAAGTTTTATCTGGAAAAGGCGTGGTAAGACCTTGATATATCTCGAAATCAATAATTAGACCATCAAACGTAGTAAACAAAATTATTGAGACCAACTGGTCCAGGTTTACCTTTAACAAATTGTCTAATTTGACAACGTGAAAAGGTATCATTTGTTCATCAATTGAATAATAAGTTGATGCAAAATGTAGATTTACTCTTAATTGAAAAAAACGATCTCGAGACATTACCGCTGAAACAGGGTCATATCTAAAATTAGCACTCCAATACATTCGGAGACGAGGAAATTTAATACAACCAATAATTACGTGAATTCCAAAAAAATTTTTTATTTCAATAGAAGATATCTTTAACATTTTACCCGTATTTCCCATATAATATTTATTAGTGCAAGACGCAGCTAGTTCATATAATTCTTCGGGAAAATATTTTTTAAAGTATTCCATAGGTGTGCCTTCAGGTGAGGTGTTTGGAACTTTTTCGGAAAATGTTTTAGATGTAAATGATTGTATACGCCATTTTATTTTTTCGGAAATCGATGAACTACTAGAAACACTTTCATTCACACTTGTGTGGTAGTTTCAAATTTTTCTTTCCCTTCAGACTCACTTGACTCGCCTAAATTATTATTTTCATGTTGACCAGGTAAAACATATGTTGGATCAGCATCATCATCGTCGTCATTAAATTCTATATCGGAATCTTCTAATTAATCTAAAATTTCATCAGGATTCATGGTGGATTTGAATATGTTTCGCTGTACGCACCTATAGACCGTACACTCACGAACGTGATACTAAATATTGTTCGTGAAAAAACATTAACAGAAACAAATATTAAGCAATGGGTATTGTTAGATACGGCTGGGAAAAGATATGATAAATAAAACAAAACAACAAATTCATTGCTATCACAAATATATACTAAGAAAAGAACCTGAACACCAAGTATATCTAAAACTGATATAAATCCAAAACTAATAATACATTGAGCATGGCTGTATTTTACCAAATTACTTTTAAAAATAAATTAAATCGATGTAAGGTAACCTTCACAATCCTTCGAGACCGGTTTGAACAAAGTAGAATTAATATAACAACGAAAAAAAAAACTATACCCTCACGATCGTATAAATGTCCTATCGTATAAAATCCTTTTTTAATACATATAAAAATATTAAACAATGTAAGAACATTAATAATTATTAATTAATTAACATAATTTTTAACAATATCACTGGTTCATTTTAAAACAAATATAATGTAATAATACAATAACTAAATAGTTTTTCCTAGCTTTTTGAAGTGCAAACTGGTCGATAAGTTGGTCGTAATCTAATATTTCTGCTAATTCATTTTCGATTGAGAGTGTTGCTAACCCAGAAAGTCTGTCTTGAGAAATGGTACTACAAAGATAGTTTTTAATAATTTTCAATTTCGAAAAAGCCCTTTCTGCACCTGCAGATGCTACAGGGATAGTCAATAGGATTCTAAGTGCAATATTTATATTAGGAAATGAACCACAAGATGTTTTAAGAATCCTTAGAGCTTGAATGACAGTAGTATTTTCATTGACCATAGTGCGAAAAATGATCAGCTCACTACATAAATCAGTTGCATTAATATCTGAGGATTCGCCATCTGTGAGTGTTATTTGTAAATCTTGACAATGTTTAAATAACTCTTCTTCTCCCACACTTTTCAACTTGCCAATTCTATATAAAAATCCAAATTGTTCATTGTATTGAGTTATTTGTTCAAATCTTTTTTTTACTGATGCCAGAGTTTGGTCAACTAACATTAAAAAGTACTTCACTCTAAAATTTTCTTCCTCGTTGGTCAAAGAATCATCCATACTTTCATAATCAAACATTTTGGCCTTTTTTCTTATTCTAATCTTTTTAAACTTTATTTCAATTCCCATTGGTGATATAATTTCTTCTGCTTTAACTTTAGCTAATCCAAATCCATTTTCTCTATAGTTTTCCAAAAAAATAATTAAACTATTTAGTAAGTTCATTGAAACATCTAAGTCAATTGTTACAAACTGTAGACTGATACTAACAATATTTATTTCAGATAAAATATCATACCATATTATTAAACTTAAAATAAATTCATAATTACATATTTCTTTGGCTAAAGAATGTGATTCACTTTTTATTTTTAAATCATTTTTTGTATCCGAAATCTCCTCCAAAGCTTCTATAACTTCGTTTAATTGGATTCGAATAGCTTTCACAGCGTTTACGTGACTGTTCCATCGGGTTTCTGTCCATTTTTTTATAGAAAGCTTATTACAATGTTTTTTTAAAATCTCCCATCTGTTTATTGATGCTGAAAATAAAACATAAATACTTTCAATCATTCCAAAAAATAATTGAGCCATAGAAGTACTTCCTCCAGCATCCTTGAGACAAAGGTTAAGGCTATGTGCTGCACATGTGACAAAAAATGCACGTGGATTTTGTTTTAAAATATGAGCCTTTACACCATTATATAAACCTGCCATATTTGCCCCATTATCGTAAGCCTGTCCTCGAATGTTATGTATGTTGAGACCATACTCTTTCAATTTTTCAATCAACATATTTGATAAATCCATTCCAGTAGTTGAGCTAACATTTACGAAGTCCATGAAATATTCTTTTATTTCAGAACAGCTAGATTCATTTTCAAAATCGATCTGTACAATTCTTATTATAATAGAAAGTTGTTCACAGTGGTTAATATCTGGTGTAGTGTCCATAATAACAGAAAAATATGTAGCATTTGTTATCAACTTTATTATTTTAATTTTTACCTCCTGTGCCATCATGGAAATCAACGAGTTTTGAATATTATGTCCAAGGTAATGAACATGCGTTTCGTTGTCTTTAATACGACGTACATGTTCTGAGATAACCGAATCAAATTTCGCTAACATTTCTATAATGCCTAAAAATTTACCATTATTTTTCTCATGTAAGACATCTGAACATCCTCTGAAAGCATCATTATTTTTAGCTAAATACTGTATTGCGGCAAGAACTCTTAGTAAAATATTGCGCCAATGAGCTTTTTCTTTTTCGATTATTTTAATATGGTCATTATCAATTGTATGACATTTATTGACTCTTGTTTTAAGTTCATACCAAGCTTTTAGTGACTGTAAGTGGTTTGAAGAATTTCCATGTTAATCAAAATTCTTGATAAATGTCTCCAATCGTTTATACCAGTTGTACTAAGTCCATTTGTATGTAATGGAAACAGTTTACAATAAAAGCAATAAACACAGTTTTTCTTTTTAGAATAAATTAGCCAATATCTATTTACAACTTCACCATTTGTTAATCTGCGAGTATAGTAATAATCGGAAAACTTTCTCTGTTCGGTGTCTATTGGATAATTAAAATTTTCCACTTTACAGGGGCCGTTTTTTACTATATCGATACGTACAGCATGAGTAAGATGGATTGGCCAATTTCCTGGGTCTGTTAAATCAGTTATAACTACTGGAGATTCAAAAGTAGAATTACTTAAATGTTGAATAGCTGCTGCTGGTTTGTTATAAGAAATTGTAGATAATTCATTTTCTAAAGATTTAGTCACGTTATTCTGAAGGATATGATCAGTTTCAGATATAAGAGGGGATTTTTGTTCATAAATACTTGTTGAACTATCAGAAATTATATTGACGTATTCACTATCGATTTTAGTTAAAACAGATTCAACATTTTCTTGAGATGTAGTAGGCCTTACCTTAAGATATTTATCGAAAGATCCCGTTTGTTTTTTTATAAAATCGTCTCTCTGCTGTTGATGTGCTCTTTTATTACTTCCTGACTCGTATTTTCTAAATCTATCTCTATCTCTACTTGTCATGATTTGTATTTTTATTATTTGTGATGTTTAAAAGACTTTTTATCCTACACGTTACACAGCCCTAGAATGTTATAAAATAAAAATTATATATAAGGCTATATTTACTTATAATTAGTGCCAAATTGTATATGGAAATATAAAACTGTAGTTTTATTAAATATTGTTTAGAAACCATAAATTTAGCACGCTCCTAATATATTTAATTGTTTATTGCATATATTTTGATCATTTTTCATGCATCAGTCCTGAACTCTAGTTATTATACCTACCTACTACAAATATAGATTTATTCTCAATGAGTACTGTGTAGGTATATTAGGTATAATAAGTAGGTATGTTTTTGTAGAATTTAAATAAAAACTGCACTAAGAAGACTGAATGTAATAAATAGAATGGGAGTCTATGTAAGTAACGTAATTGTACACATTTCCATCAAATAATTATATTATTTATTACAAATGATTTATGCCAAGTTTACTAATTTTGACAAAACCATTTTTTCATAGCAATAACGATAAATATGAATATTAATTCAGAATAATAATACATACAAATGCGTAAGTCAAATTATCTAATAAAATATATTTATAAAAATAATTAATAATTTACATAACAATATAATTTAAATTATTAAATTAAAAGTCAAATAATACAAAATAGGTACTTACCTACGTAATAATCCGATAATCCTTTACATATGGAAACTATACGTCTTGATTGTCACGAGTGCTCGTTATTAAAATAAAATAACAATAATAGTATCAAGTGACTAAATTAGTATCGTCCGTATGCTATATAAAATACGATGTATAAAAAGTATGAATAAAAAAAAAAAAAAACAAATAACAACACGACTACGGTAATAATAATCGTTATCTTCGCCTTCGTCGAGCCGAAGACGACGACAACCAAAAATAGAAATAATTATAAATTTTTTTTTTTTTTTTGGCTTAATATAGACCGTTCGGGTCCTTCGCCGCAACCACCACTTCCCTCCATATATCTCTATCCATGGCTAGCTCTTCTCCGTTCAAGACTCCCAGCATATCCAAGTCTTTAAGGACCCTATCTACACATCTTTGTCTTGGGCGGCCGAGTGGTCTTTTGCTCTTCGGCTTCCAGTAGGTGACTTGACCAATTGTCTGCTCTCGGCCTCGCCATACATGCCCTGCCCAGCTTATCCTTTTGCTTTTTATAGTAGCTATTATGTCCGGATCCTCTAACATGTTTATCACTTCTTCATTCTTTCTTCGCTCATATTCTCCCGTGTTTTGGTTTCTTCTGGGGCCAAAAATTTGCCGTAACACCTTTCTTTCAAATCTTGCTAGGTTTTGCTCGTCTGTTTTGGTCGTGGCCCAGGTTTCACACGCATATAGCGCTATCGGGCGTATCATTACTTTGTACAGTGTTAGTTTAGATTTGATTGAAAATAGTTTAGATTTTAATATTGTCTTTAATCCGAAGAAGCATTTGTTAGCTGAGTTTATTCTGTTTTGTATTTCCTTGTGGTTATTGCCCGACACGTTCAATTCCACCCCTAGATACTTGAAATTTCCGACCAACTCAAACTCCATATTTCTTACTATCAAATTATTATGTATATTATTTTTCCGTGATAGTATCATGTACTTTGTTTTTTCTTCATTTATAGTTAAGCCCATTAGCTTGCTTTCATCCATGAGGGATTCTGCCATACTCTGTAGGTCGCTCTCAGATTCGGACAGTAGCACTATGTCATCGGCATATGCTATTAGTTTGATAGTCTTAGATTCTTGCAATTTGACTCCTATACCTGTGTTTAATGCATTTCTAACCACCTTCTCCAACGCAATGTTGAAGAGCATTGGTGAAAGTGCATCTCCCTGTTTCAGCCCTGTGTTGATCATGAATGCCTTCGATAGTTGGCCGTTAAATTTAACCATACACTTAGAGTTTTGGACACATGCTCTTATCATTCTTGTGATTTTCGCTGGTACCCCAAGCTCTTCCATGGCTTTCCATAAACTTTCCCGTTTAATAGAGTCATATGCCTGTTTATAATCTACAAATAGCATGAATAGATCCTGGTTATATTCGTAACATTTTTCCATTACTTGTTTGACAATATGTATCTGATCCACCGTTGATTTTCCCCTTCTGAAGCCTCCTTGGTATTCCCCGACTATTTCATCTCCATATGGCTTGAGTTTATTAAGGAGGACATTTGATAGAACTTTGTACGATGTATCTAGAAGCGAGATGCCTCTATAATTGTCGCAGTTCATTATATCCCCTTTTTTGTAGATAGGGCATAGGATCGACAAGTTCCAGGCTTCGGGTATTTTTTCTTCCCTCCATGCTTTTGTAATAATTTGTTCTAATTTTTCCATTGCAGCTTTTCCACTCTTTCTTAATAACTCCGTTGTTATATCATCTTCTCCGGGTGCTTTACCATTTTTTAGTATATCAATTGCCATTTTTATTTCTTCCGTTGTTGGTTCATGTATCATTTGCTCCACTGTCGTCATAGAGTAATCTACCGGTTCTGTTTGTCTTGTTTTAAGTAGTATCGTCTCAAACATTTCTCTGAATTTTTCGGCTATTTCGGTTTTATCTGTAATCAATGTTCCGTTTGGTTCTTTTAGGATGGTCGTTCTTGGTTTGTATCCATTTTTTATGTTATTGGTTTTTTGTATGAGACTTTGATGTTTCTTTTAAAATTAGTCTCTATGTCGTTGATGTAGCTCTTTTCCCATTGCCTTTTTTCGTTTCTTATTATCTTCTTAGTTTCTCGTTGTTTGATTGCTAAGACTCTTCGGTTAGACTCGTTGGGGTTTTTTATTAGAGCCATTCTGGTAGCATCTCGTTCTTCAAGAGCTCTTCTACATCTGTCGTTGAACCACTTTTTAGGTTTTCTTCTCTCCTCAAAATCTAGTACGTCTTTCGCTGTTTGTTTGATTGTTTTTTCTAGTTTCTCCCACAATTGATCAAGTTCAGTGTTGTTGTCTTTTTTTAAATTGTTTTCTATTGTTTCTATGTAGTTCTGAAGATTTGTGTTTTCTTTTAATTTCTCAATGTTGAATTTCTGGGTAACTCTTTTCTTTTCTCTCCACTTTACCGACAATCTGAGGTGTACTTGGATTCGTACTAGAAAATGGTCTGATATCCTGCATACGCCTCTACAGCTTTTAACATCCGTTATGCAGTGTTTTCTTCTGGAGTCGATCATGACATGATCTATTTGATTTTTAGTTGTTCCACCGGGGGACATCCATGTTTGTTTATGGATTTGTTTATGCGGAAAAAACGTACTACTTATGGTCATTCCCTTGGACGTTGCAAAGGATATTACTCTAACTCCGTTATCGTTCGAGTCCTTATGGAGGCTTTGTTGTCCTATCGTCGGTTTGTAATCTATTTCTTTCCCAATTTTTGCATTAAAGTCCCCTAGTACGATTTTGACCATGTTTTGAGGTATTGTGTCATATAGTGCTTCTAGTTTTTTAAAGAAATCGTTTTTTGTATCCTCGTTTTTGTCCTCTGTTGGGGCATAACAGTTGATCAGTACTATATTAAACCATTTAGCTTGAATTTCCAGGAGGCATAGCCTATCATTAATTGGTTCGAATCGCTTTATATTGTTGAGTATCCTGTCACTGACTACGAAGCCGACTCCCCTTTCATGTCCAGATCCTCCACTGTAGAATAGTGTTGCTTTCTCTGTTTTGTGATTTCCAGATCCGGGCCATCTAGTTTCTTGAATTGCTAATATAGCCAGTTCGTATCTGTCAAGTTCAGATACTACTGTTGTCAGTGTTCCGGTCCTGTATAAAGAGCGCACGTTCCATGTTCCAATTTTTAAGTTCTGTATGTCCGCATCTTTCCGAGGCTTTTGTGTTGGTTGTTTCTTAACAATGTTTTTTTCCGAGGATGGGTTGTTGGCTCATCGCTCAACCCCCAAATTGGAGGACCATTCCCACCCAACCAATTAAGGTAAGGTGAGGGCTACTGCAGTGCAATTAGCACTGGGCGGTGGGGTCGCCAATTTCCCTACGCCACGAAATTATAAATTATATACTAATAATATTCGATTTGTCGTCGAAAGTAATAATAAATAATAACAATAATATTCGTTATTAACTATATTTTATACACCCACAGATTATTAAAACATTTAAAAACTTTAAAAATATTATTGCTCAAAAGTAAAATTATTTTTGTTTTTGGTTGTGTAATTTTGGTAAGGTAAAGCGCGGGGCCTGGTGCATGGGCACACCTCGCCACCCCCCCCCCCTTGAGCCGGCTCTGTGTAAGGGTTAAAGACCTTTTTACTATCGCAAAATCCCTATCACTTGGTGAATAACTGTGGCCAATTACGAGGGAAATTACTTTACTTTCTTGAAACAATCTGTCTGTTAAAGCCAAAATGAACCGTGACACTGCATGATTTTTGTTTTGTCCACCACAGTTGTCAGCGTAAACGTGGAGTTCATAATGCGTTATGGGTACACTATGAATATATTGTTTTAAAAAAGAACGAACCTCGTCAGGTCTCCTTATTGCCTTCATGATATATAAATATTGTTGATTAGTGAAAAATATCCTTGATTGCTTATATAACATGGTAAAGATTGGTTTCATATCTTCCCAAAGTTCTAAGAGATTTAACTTGAGTGGAGACACAGCATTTAACAGATATAAAGATCATTTGTAAATAAAGGTTTTATTTTTTTTAGCCATGAGCTAATATTTTATGGTGAGCCCAAAAATCATAACTCTCCGCAAGTTTTCATCTCTCCTTCTGATTTAATAGATTATATATATCTGGGTTTGATAGTCTGTGAACTTCCATCATTGCATTTGAACAAGCAATTGGATCGCTAAAGTGAAAATTTTAAAATCTTGGATCTAAAATTGTGGCAATGTAATCGGTTTTACTTGCTCAATCAGTCCATATTTTCGAGTTATTTCCGCATGCAACAAATTTTTAATTTCGATCAATACGTCAAATCTTAGTTGGATTTGAGCCAATTGCTTTAATAGGCAGTTAATCATAGAGATCACTTTTGAGATTGTAATATAATTATCTCCAAACGATTCTTTTATGACATACTTCAATGGTTGTAATAATTCAATTATTGTCGGAGGATATCTATAAATATATTTTTTTTTTTATAGTGGTTGGCATATTAGGTACAGTTATATCATTAAGTAGTAATGGAATAAGAAAAGATATCATTTCTATAAATTTTCTTATCATAAAAAAACTGAATTCCAATATGTTGTAATATTTAATATTAATTTTTGTAATTTCCCTGAAGGAACTGACTGTTTTTTTTAGTTGATCGCTGTTGATAACTTTGTTTTTTACCCATTTTACAATTCTTTTACTTTGGAGATTATAGGCTTTATAATGTATGTGTTGCCACTAGGTAGGTTAAAGGTATATACAAAGTATGGAATGTTTACTCTTACCAAATGTTTTATTAACAGCAATTAATTTATCTACTACATTTACACTATTGTCCATTACAACAGTAACAATTTTAAACGTACTAATTTGCAAATCTAAATGAATTGTATCTAGAATATCACTTATATTTTGGGAAGTATGTCTTTCCTTCAATTCTGCAACCACCATAAAATGTAATTTTAAAGATATATATTAGAGGTAGTGTAATGTCACACCAATGAAACTTTTTTTGTTCATCGTTTCGGTTCACATATAAAATGTAATACATACATATAGTGCTACCAACAAACAACTTTTTATATGTTAGGCCTGGCTTCCGTTCATTTGATACAGCAACATGATCAATAGTAAAAAAAAAAAAAACATTTTTCAGGGTGACAAACTCGAAATAATTTTTATATCAAATTTATATAGGTATACGATCAAAAAAACGAAAACCAATTTTTAGTAGGACATATGTTATCGAAAAAGCATGGCAATAACTGCATTATTTATTAGTTAATAGAATGCCTTTGTACAGTCAAGACTTAATCAATTTTGATTATTACTGACTAGTCATTAGCATTAATGCACGTCTTTGGTCAATTGTTAACACAATTTTCCAATTTAAATATTTACTTTTCAACCTGTTTAATCTGTTCAATGCTAATTATGAAAAAAACTGGTTCAGATATTCCAACTTGCATGATAAGAAATAATTTTAATCATATTATACATTTAGTAAGTTCTTGGTCTGAACTAAAAAGTTGTAACAATAGAATAAAAAAAAATGTATATTAAAGTTATTGTTTTGCTTAAGATAAGTACAAGTACATCATCTGAAGATATCAAAAATATTTTTAATTAATTTTTATAGTCATTCTGAATGAAACTAATTGATTGAACAATTGAGGGGTGGAAATCCAAAAAGTACTATTGCCAAAATACTGATTTTTCAGGAGAAGCGATTTTCTGTATCTCCTTTTCTATAACTTATGTCATTTAATTGAAGCACTATAAATGTAAAGTATTATGAGTTAAATAGATTAAAAAAAAAAATATATTTTTTAAGTATAAACTGTATTTTTCTGTCATATAAAAATGTATAATAATCCAAAACGTACCTTTTCCATTAATTTAATGGAATTACATAGTACGTTTTGGAAAATTTAATGGAGATAATTCGTTAGGAAAACCTAATAAAATGTACTCTAAAATGTTCTTTTTCCAAAATAAAAATATTAATTTCTAATTTATTGTTTTTACATTTTAATATTCTTTAGGATCATTTTAAAATAATATGCTTAATATGACATGTAAATACTTAATTCCAATGTCGTATCTCCAGTTTTGGTAGTTAATAACTCATATGATTTAAATTGCAACAAAAATAACAATGATCTTAAATTTCTGAATAATAAGTAAATATTTAAATCAATGACTATAGTTTTGGTATACATACTTAAATGGTTTTTACTTTTTTGCATATCTTGAAAAGTATATAAAATACAGTTAATCATACTGTGATTCAGCTAATTTAATTTATTATTAATTCTTAAATAAAAAATACAATAAAAATAATAAAAATTCTCATTTAATAAGGGTCTTCTTCATAAACACCACCTACCTCATTTTCATTATTATTATAATTATTTACTTTGATTACGTCTTCTTTTTTTGCTAACTTAACATGGTTTTGTTAAATTTACCAATTCTAGTAACATTTCATAGTATATATTTGACTAGAATTTGAGTAGAATTTTGATTTTTGTACCTAACTATTGTATCAAGTTGACAGTGCATACAATAAATTACAAATAATACATAGGTACTTTAAATCAATTGCATTAACATTTAACATGTTTAACAGATATTATGGATGGTTATACTACTTATAAAGTTATAGCTTATAAACCATAAAGTAAAGAATATAAGTATATTATAATACATTAGGAATATAGTATAAATTACCTACTAATATAGCTATTAAAATACATTAATGTATACTATGTACTTACGTTAATTTTAATTTTGGCAATAGTACGTTTTGGATTTCCACCCCTCAATTATCAAATACCAACAACTAAATATGAAAATGCTATAAATTACCTCAAACAAAAAAATTCTAACACATAGAATAGTGATTGACGGAGTGGAAAAACGTGACAGGTTAAGTCTCGACCTGCAAAATAAAAATGGCAGCATATTTATTTTTTAATACTGTATCAATTTTTGATAAAATAATACTATTTTATTTATATAGTAAAGAATTGGGTAAATTATATACTAAAACAATAGATTATCATAAAAATATGATATATTCACCAAGATTAGCGAAAAAACTTTTTGAGTTTGGTAAATTAAGTAGAGTAAAGATGAAGATAAAATAAAATAAATTGATTATTTCTTATCCATACATGGCGAATCAGCCACGGCAAAATGTTCGGGTTCTCTTGCCTGTGGAGGGTTAAATAATCAATTCTAAGCAGTGGTAAATAGTAAAATATTTTATCAATAATTATTAATCATGTTTTGAACCTTTTTACATTTAGTGATAAACATTTGAAAGACAACATTAAAAGAATTATGGTTAAATATATTTTTTAATTTTGAAAATCAAATGTATATATTTAAATGTTGAACAAATTTTTCATAACAACCGATGTTTATTAACTGAACATAATTACAAATACTTTTGAATAAATATTGGAAAATAAGTTGTATTTATGTTTTTAAATGTAAAATAAATATATTTTGTCTAATATAAAATATGCGGTAAATAAGAATTTAATATTTTTCATGAAATACTACTTTTGATCGATATAGTTCATAGGTTCCCAACCTATGGTCCGCGAATCATTGTGAGGTGGTCCGCAAGTCATACTTACAAAATGTAAAAATATTTTAATAATTTAATTTTCCTTTGAGGCATAACACTAATTATTGACAATCGTGTATAGTACGTCGTTTATTTATAAATTTATATTACATAGTAAAACCCATGTTAATATTTCAACCGATAATTTAATCTTTTTTTACATTGTTACATTAAGATTAGATTATATCGGCACAATTTAACAGATTATGTTCAAAGTTGAATATAATATTGTTAGTTTTTGTTGTTAGTGTCTCCGTACCCGTATTCCGTAGTCGACGTTTGTGCTGTTTTTAATTTTTCGTGTGTTAGATTGTCGAAATATGGTTCCGAAAAGAAAGTATGATGATGGATACATAAATTTTGGATTTATCGCAATTGAAACTAACCGTGAAATTCGACCGCAGTGTGTAATATGTGCCACCGTTCTCAGTAATGATGCGTTGAAACCCGCCAAGTTAGAACGACATTTAAAAAGTGTCCATCCTACATTAAGTGACCGACCACTAGAGTTTTTCATTGGTAAATCAGAAAATTTAAAAAAAATGAAACTAGGAATAAGTGGTTCAAGATTTGAATCAAACGAAAAACTTCTATCTATGTCATTTAAAATTCCACAATTAATCGCAAAATCAAAGAAACCGCACACAATTGGTGAAGATTTATTAAAACCTTGTTTACTAACTGCCGTAGAAGAAATTTTAGGTGCGGAAGCTAAAAACAAAATTCAAGAAATTCCATTATCAAATAATACTGTGAAGGCTCGTATTGATAAAATGTCTTTTGATATCGAAAAACAATTATTAGTAAAAATAAAAAATTAGCCTTTTTTTCGCATTACAGTGTGATGAAAGTACTGATGTTTCACAATGTTATCAGTTACTGGTTTTTGTTCGATTTTTGGACAACGACAATTTAATAAAAGAAGAGCTTTTATTGTTACAAGAATTGGGTACTACGTCAAAAGGAAGTAATTTAATGAAGATAATAAACAATTATTTTGAAAAGCACGACATTATGTGGGAAAAGTTAGCAGGTTTTTGCACGGATGGTGCTCCAGCTATGTTAGGATCACGCTTAGGCTTAACAACGTTGGTGAAAGAAAATAACGTTAAAGTATTGACAACACATTGTATTATTCATCGACAAACATTAGCATCAAAAACATTACCTGAAGAACTCCTATATACTTTGAAACAGGCCATAAAATTGGTAAACACCATCAAAAGCTGTTCAAACACCGATCCTCTTGGCGCGTTTCAGCCGGGTCAAAGGCCATCACAACGCAAGTGACAGTCCGGTCATCACACTTGTCTATTTCCCTCCCGAGTGGTCAAGCTGTGATCGTCGCGAACTTGTCGCCGCTGTCTCGGTCGACGCGTCAACTTTGTCGCACCATCTTCACACCTTTTTCTGACTTTCGTCAAACCGGTCGACCTGTGTGTTGCCACGGTAGGCTTTACGCACTGTACCCGTGTGCCCAGGTTCTTATGTCTGGTGATACCTGAAAAACATGTGTTTTTTTACACCCGCTAAGTTCGCGTTCTTATTCAGTAGTATTACTTTTATTTATTATTGTTGCGTCTTGTGCGAACCGATTTTTAATTGTGATTTTGTATGTCATATTCTGATATTCAACGTGTGATCGCGTTTTTATCCATTTATCGGCCAAGTACCATTTTCGGTTGTTGTAATATATATAAGGTAACCGCTGCGACCGTATTTTCTATATATATATTTATTATAATATTATATTGCTACGTCGTCAAGTTAATCCTAACATTTCATTATACCAATGAAGATTGCCAACTCGGACCCGGGAAGTTAGTTCGACACCACTACTGGATATCAGGTCTATTTTTTATATTGTATTATTGTATACCTTTTTTTTATTGCCTTAAAGGTAAATTAATTATTCCATGTTATAATTTGGTATTTATATTTTATATTATTTATTATTATATTTGTTTTGTAACACTTTGTGACAGTGTCACATTATTATACATATTGTTTAGAGTTCACAACTAATTGATTTTTATAATAATTTGTAATTAATTTTGGTTAGATCGTAAGATTTGTCGCGGCGATCAATGAAAAGCAGTGCACTGAATATTAGCGTTTTTAAAAAAATATGCTCGAACTTGGACTCTTAATATGAAACTTTACTTTTTCATACCGAAGTCCGATGGCTTTCGAAAGGTAACATGTTGGCACGGTTATTTTCACTAAAGGAGGAGGTGGCAATGTTTTTAACTGTGAAAAAAAATGATAATTTATTGAAATGTATTTGTGATCATAAGTTTGAAATACACCTGGCTTATCTTGTCGATATCTTCGAACATTTAAACAAGCTTGCAATTACAAGGCTCTGTAAATAATAAACTGGAAGGCTCTGCAAATATATTCATATTTGAAGATAAACTTCGAGCGTTTATGTGTAAAATTGATTTGTGGATAAGTTAAGTTGAAATGAATAACTATTCAGCGTTTCAAACACTGAAAAGCTTCGTTGATAACGAAAAATATGCTGACCTTGTAAATGAGGTACAGCGAAACGTTTTACACCATCTGAAAAAACTTAAAAATGAATTTAATCGGTATTTTCCAGAATATAATGATTTGGAAACGAATAGTATACGAAGTATGATTCGAAACCCTTTTATCGTTAAAATCAATGAGGTACCTGATAATAACCAGGAAGATTTGACAGAGTTACAAAACGATCGAAACTGTAAGGATACGTTTGAATCTGGCATGAATATCGAAGAGTTTTGGTGTAAAAAAGTGATTACGTACCCTAAACTTCGAGAAATCGCATTAAGATATTTAGTCATGTTTTCGACAACTTATTTGTGCGAACAAGGATTTTCTGGACTACTCTACATTAAAAATAAACAGAAAAATCGTTTGGACACCACTAAAGACTTGTGTGTAGCTTTGAGCAGTATCAACCCAAGAATATCTTTATTAGTGAACGAGACGCAAGCACAAAAATCCCATTAAAATGTTTTTATAATTTTTGTTATTTACCTTAAATAACTATAATAATGTAATGTAAATTTTTTTAGAATATTAGTTTGTATTAAATTTTTAATTATTTAAAAACTTTTATAAAAAAAAACAATTATAAGCATTATTAAAAGCCTTTTATAAAGAATTTCATTGTTTTTTATTTATTCATATAATAATAATCAAAATTCTAAAATATGTGAAAAAAAATTGATTCTTATTTGTAAGAAAAATAAGGTATAAAATTGAGGTGGTCCGTGACGTATCGAAAGTTGTCATAGTGGTCCGTAGTATCAAAAAGGTTGGGAACCACTGATATAGTCCAATAATATAGATTTATAAGCCGGTCCGTAAGCAGAGAAAGATTCAACCTATACAACCACGGATTAAGGGCACCGAATACAACTGCCATGATATTAGTTTTATAAAAATATCAAAAACTCTCAAATATTAAATTAAAGCCGGTATCACACTATATTGACACGTTTTGTCGTTCTTAATATCGACAAACGTGTTCTATTTTTAAATTGTTATATTTCTATAGAACCGGTCGTGTATCAAGAGTAATGAGACACAAAGCGCAAATAACGATAAATGTGCGCGGCGTGGGCACAACACCACAGCGTTGAGTAATTGAATCAGTCCACAATCGTCACTCGTCAATTGTATTTTTTACACGTGTCACATGCATTAAACTTTAATCGTCGTCAACTAATTTATTAAGACATATGAAATCTAAACATCCAACATCTGATTTGTCGTTCATGACCTAATTTTGATCTAGAAGAAAATAACTCAGATGATCCTTTTAATAACAATAATGGCATTCTATCAACATCAACATCTTCTTATTCTGATGTCATATCAACTTCAACATCTAATAGAGATAGATCTCCTCTTCTTCATCGCCCGCAGCAATGTCATAGTTCCAATTATTTCAGAAAACCAGTAACTGCATAAAAAAGATAATTAATTGATCGCCAGGTAATTAAAAAAATAGTTAAAGAATATTACCCCTTTAGTATCATTGAGAATGTTAAATTTAAAAAACAGGTAAATATATTGAACCCTTTTATCAAGGAAAACCCTTTCAATGTCATTATTGCCTGTACTTTATAATCAAATTTACAAAAAAGTTCAATCAGATATTAGAGTTAATGCACAGTATATCGCCTTAACTACAGATGCGTGGACATCACTTAAAAATGAAAGTTATGCGGTAATTATTGTACACTTCATAGGTCAGAACTGTGCATTAAACTCATATCTACTTTCATGTACAAAATTTCTAACACAAATCAAAATATTAAAGACCATCTCTAAAATATTGTAAGGCAATAGGGTTTGCAAAATAAAATAGTAGCGTATACTATTGACAATATTGGAAATATAATTTCAGCGATTCGTTTATGTCATTGGAAACATATTTCATGCTTTACCCATACCCTTAATCTTATTGTTTAATCTTCTCTAATCAATGAAAAAAATGTACAGCAAAGTAACTCGACAACTTACCCGATTCCACCGACAGCATGTAATAAAGAAGATTCAATTTGGAACGGCTTTTGACTTGGAAGTTACTGAAATAATTCAGTCTCAGGATCCAAAAGCGTTAATGATTATCGAAATAAATAAGTATATTCACAAACCTTTCATTGCAAGATCAAATAACCCATTAAAATAGTGGAATGAAAACAAAAACATCTACCCTATTTTGTTTGAAATAATGAAACGGCGTTTTTATATACAAGGTATATCTATTCCGAGTGAACGAGTGTTTTCCAAAGGTGGCCAAGTTGTAACTGTATCTAGTAAAAAGGTTGAACAAATTTTTTGTTTTAATTTTCAATTTAAAATAAATTATATAATTATATTACTTCATTATTATATGCTAAAAAGTTGATTATTATTATATAATTATAAGTATAACATACTTACCAAAACTTTGTTTTTGATTTTAATAATTTATATTTACAAACATTAAAATAGTTAATTAAGATTAAATAAAAATTAAAGTTATATCATAGAATATGACAATATAGTTATATGAATAAAATAAACAAGTTCTTTTTAAAATCAAAAATTTGTTTTTTGGATAATATACTAATGTTGTATTTTCCAATTTTGTATAACAGTATAACAAAGTACACCGGCACACCACAAAGAAATATGAAATTATCGACATTAAGTCATACATCGATAAGTCATACTGTTGATTATACATTATTAATATTTATAATCAATGGCCATGTATATTAAATTAAATAAATAATAATGATAACATGGACATGAGTTCCTTGCCTTTTAGCGCAAAATAATGATTGTATACTGGATGTCGTTTTCATGAACAAGATTCATAATTATATAACCATAGATATATAACTAGGTTACTGATTCCATTTAGGTATCTGATAATCTACACATTCATCAATTATAATATCGTGACAAGTCCTTTCTATTTAATTTAATTAGTGAATCGTGATATTGCCTAATTCAATTTTGAAATAACAGTGTTACTGTTGAACCAATTCATTCATGAATTGCCCATCTCTATTAATGATTATGTCCATTTGATAGTTAAGCAACTAAAATTTCCATATGAATGAGTACATAAAACCAGTTTAATATTGAATTCCATATGCATATCATTAAATCCATTTTTAAAGTTTTTAATTTTGTAAGCAACCCATTAGCTTCAACTTATTGCACAGATTTGTTTTTCTGATTATCAATTATACTATGCAAAGCTTCATTTATAAATGCATAAAAATTAAATAAGGCAGTGCAAGGATGAAAATGAGCAGTCCGACAAATTACTGATATATATTTTGATAGTGGGATTCATATTCAAATATGTTTTTAAAATATCCCAACGAACTGTAGAACTAGAAAAAAAATTGTATACTTCTTGAATAAGCTTTTAAATAAAGTAACAACACTAATTATGTACACGTTCTGATTAAGTTAAGATAGTGTGCTGTGCATGGTACATCTTCTGCAAATTAATTAAAACATTTAATTCTTCATTGTAATCAAGAATACTGACACGGTACGCAACGGTCGGATACAAAATACAGGCACCGTAGCGACCGGTCTGCACCTTGCAAATCGCCATCACGCCATAAAGGCGCTACACGGGGTGAGAAGACAAGTCGGTCCGGATGAGTACCGGCTATCGGCAATCGTCTTCTTTTGCTTAAACCGTCGGACCTAATGGAAATCGCATAAATCGTGTCTTCTCTGCTGGCGCTTCACTTTTCGCAAAACCACAAAACCATCGTATGTTATAATTGTTTTTGTGCATTTTTACGAACAACGACTTTTGTTCGTCATCGCTGTGCTATTATATACCATTGTTTTTTTTTCCTCGATACGTTATTGACCGCTGAATCAACGCTGTAGTGTTTATTTTTGATATAACCAGCCGAATAAACGCATTAAAGTGTTTATTGCTGACACCGCAAGTATAACCGAAATCATAGTGTTATTATTACATCATAACCTGTGTTTCACATTCATTATCTTTTTCATAACCGGCTTACCACGGTCTACGACTATCCATTCAGATTGAATAACGAACATTATCGTATCAGCGGTGGACACGCGAACTACAAGCGCTAGTGGTTTCTGGCCATACATTTACGCGTAGCCTAGCTGCATATAATATTATAATAGTTTGTGCTATATGATAGACGATAGTACTTTTATAGTCATATTTTTGGGGGTTTTTGGAATTAAAATTAATATTTAATAATATGTTCGCAAAGGTGAAGAGTATTATGTGTATTATTTAATTAAATATTCATAATATGTACTGATACAGAACAATAGATCCAATTTTAGTTCATTATTATTAGGTACCTATTAGAAAGAACTAAATTTGTCAAGAACACATGGTTGTAGCGAGGGTAGGGCATGAGGGTAAGTGCTATCCCCTTGCACTTCAAACTAAATTATATTTCTTATACCACACGTGTAAGTTTTACGTTAAAATCGAAATATTAAATAAGATATAAGTACATGGAGTTTAAAAATAGTTTAGTGGGACCGAGTGTAATCTATACGTGTAATCGTTTTATATTTTATCAATTAGTTTGTCTTTAGATTGTTTGAATCACGAGTTAAACGTTAATCGTTTTGTGCTTTATATACTATTATACTTCAATATCGAAAGCAATAGTGTCAATAACATAGTAATACAGTTTAGCAGTACGTGCTGTTCTGTGTTCGCGTAAATAACTCGTAATGTTGTAACAAATAACATTTAAATTTAATATTATTTTACACGATGGATATAAGAAAGATATGGTGGTAAATACATATCTTATTTTAGAATAATAAATAATTCAAGTATAATGAACTATGAAGTCTTTTACACATTATGTATTGTGGTCGCCGTAGCCATGATGTTAATGTATTATAGATGCCGCAAAATAATATTGAGAATTAATTACACACATAGACTAACAAACATTATCACTAGGGCTCGGAACTTTATGCATTTCAGGATTTGCATATTTCTTTGAAAGCTACATGTTCAAAATCTGAATCGATACAAATTCGTTTCAAATCCATACAATTGAAATACAAAAATTTATATTGCATATTTTTGCATATTTTACTAAATTTATAAAAGATTTTAAGCATATGAATGCATATTTTATATTCATGTACCAATTGCCTTGACAATAGACTCTAATCTAAATTTTTTAGCTCGAGAAAAAAGGAAAATGCCAGAAATAGGTAGTAGCAAAAATAATGAATAAGTAGATAAAATTTACGAATTTTCTAACGAACCATCCACTTCTATAATCCCAATACCAGAAATGCAGGTACTTCAGCTTTTAAAAAGCCTACAAATGAAGATAGTTATGAAAATTTTATAGGTAAATAGGTGGGACGGTCTTATCATTTAATACAATCTCAAAAAATGGAAACGTTATTGGACACCACCAGAAAATTACAACTTTAGTGAAGTTACAAACCTATGCTCCTTACCTTGCGTATTCGAAAACACTGAAAGGCGCTTTCTATTTGTATTGTGTTTTATTTCCACCGAATAAAGTTTAAGGTGCTTTAGGTTTAATTATCACCAAACATTTTACACAACACGAAAACATAAAACATGCACGAGAGCTGTAGAAACCATATTTTCAATAATTGGCACCAAGGAGCAACCGAAGCAGCTAAAAGTTTTATGGAAGAAGTACATATAAATATTAAGATAGTATCCGACCACAAAAAAATACTAGAACAAAATTGACAAATTGTTTTGTCCACCATTTCAAATGTGCTATTTTGCGGAACCCATAATCTACCTTTAAGAGGAAAAGGTGGAAATGAAGGTTATTGAATAAAATAATTAATTAAAAATATTGAATTGTTTAAATAATGTATTTTTAATTACTTTTTTTATGTAGGTGTTTTCTATGACTTAATTCAAATCCGAATTTGAGCTGGAGATTATTATCTTCAAAACTACCTTGAAAAGGGCAAGAGAAATGCTATCTATACATCTCCATAAATTCAGAACGAAATCATCAATATAAGTGGAATAGTAATCAAAAATGATGTCAAAAAGGCTGAAGCTTTCAGTATAATGGCAAACGAGACGCTGATATCTCAGGAACAGAGCTATGGTCTATTGAGATTAGATTTTTTAATGGCGAGAAAAGGGCTATCAGAGAAAAATATTTAGGCTTCATTGAACTACATGCCATAGATACATAAACATAGTTAGTAAAATAGATCTTTTTTTATTCAAAACAAAGGTCTCGATGGAAGAAGTTTGTTGGACAAGACTATGATGGTTGTATAACTATAGCAGGGAATATCAACGGAGTGCAAACAATTTTATGAAACAAATATCCACATGCTCTATTTTTTCACTGTGGAAGTCATCAATTAAATTTAGTTGTCAATGATTTTAATAGTGTTCCAGAAATACGTAACACAATTTCAACGGCAAAGGATATTATAAACTTCTTTCGTGAATCTGTTTTACGTAGAATATCTATCCCAACCATACCAGCATTCTGTGAGACACGATTGTCTCAAAAATATAGAAGTATTTTAATTTTCAAAGAAAATTTTATGATAATTGTACATGCTTTAGACAAATTGTCAAAAGATTGTATTCTGTTGCAAATAAAATTATTTTTATAATAAGTGTTATCCTCATTCAGAGCCTGTCGCGAATGATCTATAATGAAAAAATCTGGATTTGCTGAAATGCTCAAATTATATATAAAAAAATAGTAGGTGTAGTGAGAGGTCACTGCGAAGGCGCTGACACATGAATTCAAGAACTCTTAATTGCAGCAAACAACAGCTGAGAATATAGGAATAGAAATTAATCTTCTTAGGATTGTTGGACAACAATACATCGTTCGAATCCTCCAGCGTTAAATTCAGCTGAATTCTGGAAGAGGTCACAGCTAATTCCATACTTGGATTCATTGATATTTTCATTGGAGCGAAAATTTTCTGATAAAAATCTACTTGCTTTTTTACTCTTATCACTTCATCCTTCAAATATGTTAGATAAGAATATCAATGAATTTAAAATTAAAATTAATGATTTTGCCAATTATTACCAAATTAAAGACTTGGAAAGTGAAGCAGAATTATGGTACAACATCTGGAAGGAAAACAAACTGGCTAAAAGTAAACTATCAGACATGGAAATGAGCGAAATAGTAGATGAAACAGATATTTTCTTTCCTAAAATAAAACAAACCATTCAAATTTATTTAGTTCAGCCATGTACAACCAGCACAATTGAGAGCTCATTCAGTACTTAAGAAGGGTAAAGGTTTGGTTGCATGCAACGATGACGGAAAATCGTCTGAATCAAAATAGTTATTTTTATATCAATGCAAACTATATTAATTATATATTATGTAAATTATTTTAGGTCTGTGCAAACCGTAACACCGCACGAAAAAAAAATACCTGGCGACAGGGACACCTATTATGTATTCAACAAAAATAGAAATAATATTTATGTAATATCAAATTTTTTATTTATGTATATTAACAAAAATGAATAATTGTACATAACATAAAATACTTTATAATATTAATTTAGTAAAAAAAAAAATAAAATACAAAACAAATTTAATTGATAACGAAAAAAATCAAAATAGTTAAAATACAAAAAAATCAATCGGAATCTTAATCAGAAGAACTTATCACTTGCTCCCATCGTTGCAACATGATGTTATCCTTCTTCGAGTAGTCCGTTGATTATTTTGTTGGTTATTTGTTCTAAGTCCCAAAACTTGTTT
The DNA here is from genome assembly GCA_036289425.1 of Rhopalosiphum nymphaeae. Lineage (NCBI taxonomy): Eukaryota > Metazoa > Arthropoda > Insecta > Hemiptera > Aphididae > Rhopalosiphum > Rhopalosiphum nymphaeae. Next base: position 5,591,560 of record JAZAQC010000007.1, on the reverse strand, counting down.
TCCACATTTTTGACATGTTCGATAACATTTTTCCAAATTTCCGGAATTACATGAGTTTAACAACTGGAGTACATCATTTAATTTGAAGTTGTTGTTAGGCGTCCGGACATAACTTTTCACAGATGAGCACGCGTGCTCGATTGGATTTAGCTCACAGTGGTATGGAGGTAAACGCAATATGATCTTGTTGTTGTCTTTGATGTAGTCATCAATTACATATTGGTCGTACTGATGTTTTATTTTGTTGACTTTTTCCATTAAACCATTTTTTACAATAGGATGTTCAACAATCACGCCTTTACTTTCAAGCCAATCTATAATTTCTTGTTTTCTCCACAACTTTACTGGTATCTTATGTTTCTTCACCGAATGGTATGATACATTATAATGATGGCATTTTCTTTGAGTAATGGCATAATTTTAACAAACCATTTATAAAACGTATCGCCATTCATTTCATCATGGTAGTCAGTAGAGTTAGTTTTGGATTCAAAACACAAAAGACTCCCTGGAAAAAACCGTCTGACGACCTGATGTTTAATACAATGAGACGCTTACCTTTGCCAGATGGTTCCTTTTGCCTGTAGTAAGGCCTTTGAGGAATGCATCTCTTGATGATTTGACCGAGGTATCAATCCACGTTCTGTTATGCGTCTCACCTGCATTGACCTACGTCTCATTCAAATAATATATTGACCTATTCTGTGCTCGATAATGCCTTATTTTAAACAAAATACCTTGGTGCCAAGATATTAGATCTTCTCTTTCTACAAAAGCACTGTTCCGATTTTTTTTCACATACTCAAAATGCAAATCTTTCAACAGTTTTTGGAAAGACGAACGTTTCAGGTTTGGTAAAGTTTCGTCTTCATTAATGGTAATTAACATTTTTAACTGTTGGCACCTCACGTTTTCTCCAAAAATCATGAATTTTTTCCCTATGGCATTTTTATCAAATTCGTCCACTTTTTGAATTATTGTAGGTTTAAGTCGTTTTTTGTTGGGCGATGACACTGTACCTCTTTTCTTATACTCTGTCTATGTGGTTTGTACCGTATGTTGCCCAATACCAGTGGTTTTTGAAACTGCAACGATTATTTCTCTGTTGGATAATCGGCGCATCTCTGGATTTTCAAGCTGATGTTTAACTTTATCTTTATAAACATTGATAATGATTTGATTTTGACCAGTACTAATTAACTAAAGAAAAAATATATAATCAAAAATTTGCAATAGAAAAATAGTATACAAATACTTACTTTTCCTCTTGGGTTTTTTTTGGAAGGAGAAACATCTACAACGTCCAAGTTGTATTATGTAGTTAGTTTAAAAAACAATAAAGTGCTTAAATACAAAAAAAAAATATGTGCAAGAAAAAACGAAAATTTTGTGTATTTACACAAATACGTAAATTTATGGAAACGCTATGGACGTCGGCTCCGTCAGTGGTAGTGGAAGCACGGTAGCGACGGCGGCCAGCGTTCTTACGATAGCCCTACTATAGGCTGGATTGTAGCCAGAAGCACAATAAACCAACCAATAAAAATTAATAAAAAACCTAAACCTCACATTTCATGTTTACTTAGTGCTACAGGATGGATGTCACCACATCAATTACCTACCAGAGCTAATGAAAATAAATCATGTGAAAGAATGTTCAAAGATAGTTGTGGAGAAGATGGTAGATTCATTGTGCATCTACCAATCAATTGTATATCATAAAGGAAACCAGTTGATACAAAGATGAAATATTAATTACTTTCATCATTGAATAGCATATTTTTTAACCCTCTCAGTTTTTTATGTCCATTTGTAATGTATGGCAAGGTGTTCCTTCAAGAGCTGTGGCAAATCAAGCTCAATTGGGATGATCAACTACCTTCGTTTGTCCAAAATCGTTGGGAGACCTTTGTCTAGGACTTGGCAAACCTAGATCACCTACTCATTCTGCGTTCAATAAAGCTCAACTCGCATGGAGAAATTCAATTACACGGATTTTGCGACGCATCACAGATAGCGTATGGCGGATGTGTGTATTTTCTATATCAAGTCAGTAACGAATTGTGGCATGTACAATTGCTATGCGCCGAATTACGAGTTGCACACACAAAAACACAAACAATACCCAGATTGGAACTGTGTGGTGCCCACCTGCTGGCTGAGCTGATATCAAGGGTAGCGAAATCGATGGAATTGTCACTACATAATACATATTGTTGGACTAACTCCACAGTTGCTCTAACTTTGATCCAGGGAGAGTCTTCACAGTGGAAAACGTATATAGCTAACCAAGTTACGCTAATCAATAAAGTTGTCAAGGAACAAAATTGGTCTCATGTCAGTACCAACCTCAACCCAGCTGACCCTTTATCACGTGGAATATCAGACACTAAGTTATTGAACTTGAGCTTATGGTTTTTGCAAAAACGCCTAATCAGTTATAAATGTACAGAAAAATTTCAGTCACCAGACGACAACACACTAAAAAGGAGACCACTGAAACTCACTCTTCCCACTACCATACACAAATTTAGTCATTATAATCTAACTTCTAATTAGAATAAACTGTTCTGCATATCTGCTATATGGTTAAGATTTATTTCATGACTCCGGTGGTGACAAAATAGTCAGAATGTCAAACCAACTTTAGGATCAATCAGAGTAACTGAACTGTAAGAAGCGAAGAGGCGCTGGATACAGTTTGTGCAGAACCAAGAGTTTGCTGCCGAGATCAAAATCTTATCTATTGGGGGTCTGATAACAAAAGGACCATTAAAATGCCTATCACCATTTATAAATGACAGTATGTCGCCGGCGGGCATATGGTGATTAACGTGTTAAGGCTAGATTTTGGCCCATACAATTATCTTGCATACAAAATCACTAAATTTTTCAGTATTGAGTCATCTTTTAATTCTATACCCTTATTAGAAAGACTTATACAATCGGATAAAGAAGAAAAAGACTATATAAAATCTGTTCTGGAGGAAAATCTCAACTGGCTAAGAAAATCAAGTGATCCATGGGATTTACTAAAAATAAATTTGACTTCCAGATTTTGCTTAAAAAAATTGATGTCACAAAATGGTTCTTCAATAGTACATGATTGAGTTTTCATGCTTGAAAAAACCTATATGATATCTCCTTGTAAGTGCATGTCAAATTATAAATTACTCACTCAGCTATCATAACATACTATTATATAAATTATCTTGTTTTTGGTATTCATATAAATTGTTTAATTGGTTAAAATCGTATATATGTTCACATACTCAAGTGGTAAAAATTAATAGTTATGTTTCTGATTTTTCTTTTAGTTCTGGTGTACCACGAAGGCCGCACTTAGATCTCCTCTTATTTATATTATTTATTAATGATTTACCATTCATTTTTGATAGCTCAGTTGGCATTCTTTTATTTGCTGACGACGCTAAATTATTTTCAATTATAATATCACCAAATGATGCATTAAAATTACAATCAAATTTGGATAAATTTGTTGAACGGAGTTGTGTTAATCCTCTACCATTAAATATAAATAAGTGCAGCATTATAACATTTTCTCGAATTAATAATATAATCACTTAAGATTGATTGATAATCATACAGTTATACGAGTTACTTCCATCGGAAACTTAGGAATTATCTTGAATTTTAATATGGATTTTTCTATTCATATTAACATCTTTATTAAAAAAGCTTTTAAAATTCTAGGATTTATTAATAGTAGGTAAGATTAATTTAAAAAATACCAATGGCTTAAAAACTTTATATTTTTCTCTGGCTAGTTCTCATCTTAAGTTTGCATCAATTGTCTGATCATCGCACTATTTTCACATATTAGTCTAACTGAAAATGTTCAATATACATTTTTAAAACTATTTTGCTTTAAATTAAATATACCCATTTCAAGAGATTCATATAATGTTTGGATTACCCAATTGAGAATCGCGTCTTGTAACCCGAGGAGGAACGTCACGGATAATATGTTTTTATAGGATTAATAAATGGTCTTATTTATTGTCTGGAAGTATTATCTCACATTGGTTTTAATGTACAAACTCACGAATTAAGAAAGTCTTATTTATTTCATGTTTCTCTTTGCAAAAATAAACATACTTCCACCTCGTTTTTCACTAGAACACTATCTTTCGCAAACTCAATAATGGTTTATGTTGATTCTTTTGCTATGTTGCGTCATTTATTCAGACAGAATGTTTATATGGCCTTAAATTTAAATTTACCTATTTTAATTATTGTGTTTTTTTACTATTATGCACCACTCGGTTTTTTTTTATAACAATTCATTGGATATCAGTGGCGGCTCGTGGGTTTTTAATGAAGTAGTGCACATCCAAAAAAAATATAACCAATATAATATATATGTATATATATATATATATATTATAAATTGTATTAAATAATATTGTTTACAAATTTTAGTTATTTACAAATTACTTTTTCTTTTGCTTATACCTATTTTTACAAGTGTCAAGTACCTATAATAATAGTAAATACATAATAATAATAATAGTAATAATACATTTTCAAGTAAAAAACTATGACAAAGTAGATACAAATTATTATATTTCAGGTACATATTTATATGTTAAATCGATTCTCCTCTCTTTTTTTTCTGCAAATCTGTTTATTACTTCTTCGTTGAAGTTTGGAATGTTGTTGATCATCCGTTTTTCGATCGATAACATAGCTAGTGCTGTAAGTCGATCTTCTGTCATTGAATTTCTCAAAAATGTTTTAATACGTTTCAATGTAGAAAACGACCTTTCGGCTTCAGCTGTAGTCATTGGAATAGTTGAAATTATTTTTAAAAGTTTGTAGCTTTCAGAAAATATATGTATTAAATTATTTTCAATTATAAATTTCAATAAATGAACTGATGAATTGATATCACGGAAATCGGTTCTTTTGTAGAACAGTTGTAGTTCAGTTTTAAGTTTAGTAACATCCAAAAAAGGATATGCTTCAATTGTTTTATTAAAATGGTCACCTGGGAAGTTATTTTCGTACATAAGAAATTTGGTAGATAAAAATAGGTGCGAAGCATTTAAGTGGTTTTTATAATCAAACCGTTCTTTAACGTTGACAATAAAAATGTCACATACTTCTTTTGCAGCGATTTTTCTTGTTTCAATAGTATCATCATGTTTTCGTTTTTTCGTTGGATGATTTTGAGAAGTTTCAAAGATGTTATCAATATTCTGTCTTTCTTTTAATATATTTTCTTCGAACCGAAAAATTGCCTTTGAAAGTTCTACAGGATCCATAGTTGGTTTTTGTAGTTGATTATATAAAATATCAACATGAGGCATTAAAGAATGAAACACTCTTAACCAAAATATAAATCTATCGTCAATTAACATCCGATGCAAAGCTCCAGCTTGATTAATTGCTATGGTTTGATTGAATGTTGATTCAATTTCTTTCATACATTCAATTAACGACTCAAGATTCTCATACACAGTATTTACTATTCGACTTTTAAAATTCCATCTAGTATTAGATGATCGAGGAACTCTGTGTTTAACAATTTTATCTAAATCCGTAACCCGCTGCGGACTGTTGGAAAAAAAATTGGTTATATCAGTTAGGTTTGAAAAAAAAATTCTTATCTCACGATTTTGTGAAGTTGCTTGAATTAAAATTAAATTAAGCTGATGAGCATAACAATGTATGAAATGTGCATTTTTATAGCTATTGTTTATTATTTTTTGTACACCATTGAGACGTCCACTCATCACGTTTGCGCCGTCGTAACTCTGACAAATCAACATATCTGGTGACTCTAGGACTTTTTCCAAATTAAATATTATACATTCAGACAACGATTTCGCATCGTGTCCAGTAGGATTGAAAAATCCCCAAAATCTTTCTACTGGTGTTCCATCCGATAGTAAATATCTAAATATTATTGACAATTGAAACTGAGCAGATACGTCAGTTGTTTCGTCAGCCATTACAGAAATATATTCTGCTTGTTTTATTTCATTTTTAATTCTTTGTTGACATACAGCTAAACAACATTCTAGTAAATCATTTTGGATTGATTTGGATAAACCTTTAAATACCGAAGAGTTCTCAATATGACATTTTAGTACCGAATCTAACTCTGAACTAAAGTTTATAAGACCTCGAAATACGCCGGGATTCTCTGAATTTGATTTTTCATCGTGACCTCGGAGTGCAAGCTCAAATGCTCCACAAAATTTAATACAATTTATGATTTTATTCAATATATAACGATTATGACTTATTTTTTCATTGTATTGTTTGATATTCAACCGATATGCACTAGAAAGTTGTTGTCTTATGTCTTGTTTCCCTAATAGTTTTAAATTTAATTGAGAATTTATGTGTGTCATTGATTTTTCGTGTGTTTTGATTTTAGAAGTTAAATGAATTAAATCGTTTATTCCATTCTTTACCCAAGCGGCATCATTAGATTTTTGACAAAAAGTAGACAGGGAAAACAATACAAACGATTTGTTTCTGAACAACCACAAATCCAGTCATTAGTTTTATATATATCATTTTTAAATTGTCTTACATTATCTCTCGTTTTACATTTAGTAATTTGTTTAATATTTAAATCTGGAGTAGGCCTACCTTTATTTTTTATTTCCATCTTTTTCTCCAACGAGATTGATGAAAAATTACATTGCAGTATTAATTGCTGTACTGAGTTCATTTTAAAAATTGAAAACAAATACACGAGTAATAATATATTAATATACGTTAATGTCGGTCGTCGATAATAAACAGAAACACGATGGTCACGATTAATGTTTTGAATTTCCGATAATGATCGACTAGCTAATATTATCAGCTGATAATCGAAATAATATAATAAATTAATGAGAGTAAAAATAAACTATAATAACATAATAATGCCGATGCCGACGCTCAGCGACGCGGCGACGTCGAAAATAATTCGCTGAAAATAATTTAATTGGTTATGTGCACACAAACAAATGTGCACACCAACTCCATTACAACGCGGGCTGCGTGTATCGACTTGCTTCAATTTTTACACTGTACAAATGTGCACAATGATTGTGTGCACAACTGCACTACTATAATAATACACGCCGATACCGTTCCGTCGCGGACAGCCATTTAGCAGTCAAAATAACCCAATCCAAATATTAAACATAAATACATAATATTATAATATTATTATTTTCATAATACTCTGAATTTATATTTTTATATTTTGAAAATAATTCTTATTACATTACAGGTACTTAGTTGTATTATTATGATTTGTTTTCAATTTTTCTTGAGTTTAGGTAGGTAGTGCACGTGCACTTGTGCACATACACACGAGCCGCCACTGTTGGATATTAATGTTCTCATTTTTACTTTATTACATAATTATTCTTTATTTAGCTGTTTACTATTTCCATAGGTACTACCATTGATTATAGAATAATAAAAAAAAAAAAAATTATTCTATAATCAATGCTACTACTAATTTTTTTTTTTTTTTTATTTTATTTTATTTTTTTTTTTTTGATTGTATCCAAAATACATGGTGTTGCACGATGAATGTGTCAAACTTCTAGAGGTGTTTTTACACCTCAAATGGAACAAAAAAAGTCCTTGTGACCATAGTCGAATTATCAATAATAAGGGTGATAATTTCCATGTTTGTGTTTTTTTGTTAAACGCAAGTTTGATTTATAATAATGTTCATATCTGCTAAACCGTAGGTACTACAATTAAATTGAATACATCGATGAAAAGCTCATAAACTTGGGATTAGGAAGACATATCTTACAAGATTCCCACATGATTTTTTGGGTAAAAAAATTACACACATTTTTTATAACTTTAAAATGTCGAAATTTTAAAAAAATTAAAGTTTTATCAAACAACAATTTTTTTTAAGGCAGGTGGGTGCAAATTTCAAAAAAACTTCAAAATGTTATAAGCTTTTCGACAGTGTACTCGATTTTTTCGTTAAACCTTTCTGAAGGGCCGATATTCCACCTAATGTGCGGAAAATAAACAACTGATTACGACGCTTTAGTATGTTTTTACTTAAATCGGTCGATTAACAATTATCGCTATTTATTTTCGTAGTAATTATTATTATCTTAATTGTACTACAGTGAGGTCGATTAAGTCATTAAATAGTCATTTAGTAGCTTTATTTAAAGCTCTGGATAAAAATTCTGGTTATTTGATTTCAATACGTAGTTATTTTAATTTTTTGTAGTTATTTTTAGAATCTTAATTAGTCATGAAATCGATAACATGATTTAAATACGGCTCATTACAAGAAGTTCATGTATAGAGTTTGGTTTTGTATTATTTGTCATGCTTTCTTATTCAAATACTGAACTTGCAGACATGCATTTTATTTATGGTTTGTGTAATGGGAATACTCGAGCCTCTCAAAGAGAGTACGAAAATTGTTTTCCACATCGGCGAGTTCCTGCCCCAGCCATGTTCAACAGAATCCACCAAGCTTTGAGGGAGCGAGGTACTTTTCGACGATCTTTGAGGGAAGGTGTACAAAATGTAGATTTGGAGAGAGAAATCTTGGACGAAGTCAACAGAGATCCAGAAACTAGTACTCGTTCGCTTGCTCATCAATTTGGAGTTCATCATTCTACTGTATGGAGAACTATTAATAGAGAAGGCTTACATCCAAACCATTTTTTAAGAGTTCATGGCTTAGAGAACGCAGACCATCAACAACGTGTACACTTCTGTAGATGGCTACTTCATAATGAAGTTGAGGATCGTGGTTTTTTCCAAAGTATTATTTGGACAGATGAGAGTACATTTACAAGAGAAGGCGTATTTAACATTCTTTAATCCTCGTAAAAACTTCGAAAACGACGATTGGTTTGATAACTTCTGCTCCAAAGTCGCCCCCTGTCATGTTCCGTCAGCTTCAGATATCTACCCAAATTATTACTCCCAACATTCTCCACCCCACGTCCTCACAAAAGACTTTTCTATAGTCGAACTCGACATTGCTATTTCTTCGCGTAAATCACTTGCCTCTGGTCTAGATAATATCTCACCAATCATGCTAAAACATTACCCCTCAATGCTATCCATTCTCGATAATATTTTAGCATCTCAACAGGTCCCATCCACCTGGACTTCCTATCGTGTTATCCCCATTCCTAAACTTAACAGTAACAACTCATTTCGCCCTATATCTCTTTCTTCGTCCATATGCAAAGTCTTCGAGTTTATGCTCAAATCTAGACTTGATTGGTGGCTGGAGTCTACCTCCATCCTTCCTGCTAATTTATTTGCTTTTAGGAAAGGTATGGGTACCTTGGAATGTCTTTCAACTTTTATTGGGAAAATTTATCACTCTTTCAACAACAAAGAATTTTCTGTCGCCACTTTTGTCGACATTCGTAGTGCATTCGATTTTGTTAACATTTCTACACTTATTTCCTATCTTCTTTCACTACAAGTTATTTTGCAACGTTTTATCTTCCCTCTTCAAGCATAGGAATCTATTTTTTTCTTCTCCCTTCGGTGCTACTAACACCCGCTCTACCTTTTCCGGCCTTCCGCAGGGCAGTTGCCTTAGCCCCATTCTATTTAACGTATATATGAGTATCGTAGAAAAACACCTCTCGTCGCGCGGTCATCTATGTCTAATTTATGCGGACGATCTGGTTATTTTTACTTCAAACTAACATCTTAATCTCGCTATCGAAAACCTTAACCTTGCCCTCAAAGATTTAAGTGAAATCCTTATCAAAGTATCTTTTGAAATTGCTCCGGAAAAATCTAAATCTGTCATATTCACCCGGCGTAGGTACTTAAATCACCCCGATATACTTATCGACGACATTATCATACCAATCGTTCTAAATGTCACTTATTTAGGCATCACTCTAGACTCCAAACTTCGTTGGCTTCCACATATTAATGCACTTACAGCATTTGTCTCTCGATGGTCTAATTTTCTCAGAACGGTTACTGATACCTGGCGGGGATCACATCCTTCTAGTCTTTTATCTATTTATCTTTCAATCATACGCTCCAAACTTGACTATGGTTCCTTTTTTGGTTCACCTTCCTACACTATTTGGAAAAAATTAATAAACACCAAATTTCTTGTCTTAGGAACATTATGGGAGACGTTAGGTCCACTCCTTGTCCAGCCATTGAGGTAGAGGCTTTATGCCCACCATTCAATATCAGGTACAGGCGGCTTGTGGGAAAATTTCTTTTGAAATCATTATCCCATACCGATCATCACATTTTTGATACTTTTTAATCACCATATCTCAATTGGCGCTACGTCCCTAAAACTATGCCTGTCTTGGCTGATATTGCAAATGTATTATCTATTTCCACCATTACGTCATGAGTTCTGACAAACCCCCAATTTATGAACAATCCTACGATTCCCTTCTTTATTCTCCCCCTGTTCATTTGGGTTATCTATTTTCTGATTTGTCCTCCAAGGACTTTAAAAAAATGTCACACTATATGGTAAACGCAGCTTTTTCGAATCACCTTATTGTTAACTTCCCCAATTTTATTGTTGTTTATACAGATGGTTCTGTCTCTCCTCTTTCTGCTGGATATGCATTTTATATTCCAGAGTTACATGTCTCTTTTTCAAATAATCTCCCCTCTTCGTCTTCCTCCTTTACAGCCGAGTGCTACGCCATCATCGATGCCTTAACACTCATTTTTAACTTTGCCCCTAACAAATATATAATAGCTTCCGACTCCATTTCATGTCTTCAAGCCCTAAATTCCGACCCTCTACACACTCAATTATCCCCGCTTGTTCTACGTATAAAATCACTTATTTTCAATCTTAATTCTTTAAACTATACAATACATTTCATATGGATCCCCGGTCATACCGGCATTCACGGCAATGAGTTTGTTGACAATTTTGCGAAATCCACATCTAACATTATCCTCCCATCTCTTACTCAACTTCCGCACTCTGACTTTACTCCTTTTATTAAACGTTACACATTCAATCTATGGTCTTCATTCTGGAATAATTTACCTGGAAACTTTGCGTCAATGTATAGAGACATTACACCCAATATTCTTTACAATATCTGATTCAGCAAATTAGATCTACACAGATCACATATTACACAATTTAACAGATACGTATAGGACATTCTCTATTACCCAGTCATTCGTTCAAACTCGGTTTAAACGACTCCTCTTTCTGTACATTGCATCTCGATAAATGTATTTGCGATTTATCTCATATATTATTTAATTGCCCTGCTCTGATAACTGAACGTCTAGACTTAATTAATTCTCTTGGATCTTTCAATTGTCCTTTTAATCTCCATTCCGTTCTCAATACTAACTGCATCTTTACTATTAAATGTATTATCAAGTTTATTTTGGATGCTGGCTTTATTATATAAAATCTATATTTTAAATGTCGTAAATTTGTAATGTTTTATCTGTAATTTGTACTTTTCTTTTACATAATTGTTGAGCTATATTAGTTGTAACTTGAAGCTACAATAAAAAAAAAAAAAATTACTATATTGACCATTGTAAGCTTTATAAATCAAACACAATATCCCCTGCCAGCTAAAATATGAACAGCGTATTGTAAATAGGTGATCTACACTTTTTGTTTGAAATTTAGCAAATCATTTTTTATTGTAAGTAAAGGATGAAGCATTTCTGTGAATTCATCTCAGTAAAGGTGATTGTAATACGGTCACTTAATCAGTTTGTTGTAGATGCTATGAAATGTCACAATGATAATTTTAAGATAAACAGTTTTCTGAAAATGATTAAATTCATTAAAATGTTTAATATTACATTTGAAATATTAAATTAATTCTTAATTAATTGTATACACAATACATTATAAAAAGCATTATGTAAAGATATCGAATAATATACTTATATATTTACTGAAAAATTGGTAAATTCTATATAAAAGGTATTAGATGTCCAATATTTATACCTATTAAAATCACAAAGAAATTTATTGAATTTGTCAAGAGATAACTTCGTAGAAGGTACTTTACCATTACTATTCTATTAATTTAGAATACTTATGCATATTAAGCTATAATATTATAAAGTTGTACAAATGTAGTCAGCATGAATTGTTTTTTTTTGCTACAATGAAAATTCAAGAAAGTTATTATAATTAACTAACAGCCCAAGAACCAAACAGTTTCAAATAAAATCTAGAAAATTACTAATTAATGTTTAAAGCTTTATCACTGGAAATTGTACACCGTTTGAAAATATTGATATTTTATATAAGGTAAATCAATAGCAACAACTTACTAAGTTAAATAAATTCAATAATAAATAATACATTTTTTAAATACATAATGAAACACCATCCCCGGGACAGTTGTACAATAAGTTTACCCAGTTTAGAGATCAGTAAGTTTAAAACATTTGATAGTTGTTATAGTTTGTATTAATATGATAAAAAGAAATGTTTTAGTTTTAATTCATTATATTTATATCATACGCAATGCAAGTTTAATATTAAAAATAAATAACTAATTACCACGGGGTGGTTAAATATTGTTTTATTTAGTTTAATTATTTAATGAACTGTTATAATAAAACAAACATATTTAAGAAAGTCTTTCTATTTGTCTTTAGTCTTAGTCTTTCTATAGCTATTTTGATAAACAAAAGTTATATGAAATATATGTTTGGACAATTATAGGTAGGTATATTTATTTATTTATTTATTTATAATGAACCCTTTTATATAAGTAAAAACTGGTAAACAGAATAACTATAAAGTTTTTGTCGATATTTAAAATAAATATTTTTACTACTTATTATAATATTGTAAAGAGAGGCAGAAGTAATAGCCTCCAAACCGAATTGCCTCCACACCTCTCATTCGCCAAACCAAATCGACTGGTTACATGACACGTACACACACACACACACACACACACACATCCAGAGTAATTAACTGTGCGCATACCGCACGACAAGCACGCCGACGGCATTATTGCCTTCGTGAACTTTAAAACACGTTATTTTTTCGTCACCGCCACTTGATTGCGTACGATCCTACACGGCTTTATGTCATATTATATTAAATCGGATACCTCTGTTATATAGGTAGTGTATACAGTGACTTATTGATTATTGAGTATTACTGTTCCGCATCTACGCAAACGACGTCGTCAATTATGAAATAATTATACATTTTTCGTACTGTGTATTTTATGCGAATCGCAAGTGTTTAATTATCACTCAAAAAGTCATATTTTTTAATTGATGCATACGTAGTGAAAACGCTAAAATCGTGTTTCCATCATCGTATTATTTTACATCGATATATCACGTACGCCAATCGCGGTATATGCAACGCTATATTATCCATATAATACGTACACTCGTCCGCTGTATGCGTGACGCGAAAACTGTTCGTCGGAATTATGACTGACTGTTAAATCGTTTGTTTGGTACAACGGCTTGATGGCCAATCTTTCGATAGATACTAACTGTTGGAAAAGTGCAGCTCCAATAGCCGACGTTTTCGGTATATTATTTTTGTATAAAGACTGCTCTGATTGCCAACAAACATTATACTATTTTGTTATTATAATTATTATTATCGGTGTTGAGTTAAGACAGCAAAAATAATATCTAGTTATATACTAGATTATTAGCTAAATAAATATTTATAGATTGATATGAAGATAAAATATTCAATTTTTATCTTACTATAGTTAATTTTTATTAATGCTTGACGTACTATTTGATTCTTTGCTAAGTAATGTGATCTGATTACTTAAAGTCAAAAATATTTTAAAGAATAAATATACATATAAAATACATCTACCCAAAGTCATGGTTGAACATCCAAGTAGATTTGGTATGGTAATATGGTACTAATAAATATTTGACATAATATTTTCTTGTTTTAATTTAAAAATGTTTACATGAACATTTTTTCCTTTACAAAATATAAATTATATATATATAACATTGCAGTCGTCAGGTGATTTGAAATAATGGAATCACTTATTGGTACTAAAACTTACCCTTAGTTGCGTGATTTTTTTTTATTTTTACTGAATTTAATTTTCTATATAATATAGTTCTGAATGTAAGGAAAAACATTGAAAAAAAATCATACTTCATTTTTTAAACTAAAAAGCACAAACTTCAGTTCTATTGCATGAATACAATTATATTATGCGTCCATACACATACTATTGGCCGCCATTTGGTGACCCATGTGTTAGTGTGTAGTTATCTACACTTCTAGTAGGGTATTAAAAATTGAATTAGACATTTTATTATACAGCCAAAGTAAATGTTAAACTATCCAATAAATTCATTGTCTACGATTTATCTTCAATCTACATTATTAGAAAATACAAAACAACAAATAATATGTTGAGTTAAATCTTTTTATTTAAAAATATAAGAACAAAATAAATTCAAAAGTATTTTATCATTTAAAAATTTAAACATAGAATTTATAGGTAAAAATTGTACAGTGTTATGTATTATTTTCCTACAAAATTTTGTGTAATAACATTATCTTTTACATGCATCTGTTTTGTGTAATATTTATTGTATGTATTACAAAATAATAAATAAAACTACCTTTTTCTATAAACATGGATAATTCATATTCTATGGGAAATTTTCTGTGTAATTAAAAACTTGGAAATAAATTGTATAAAAAAAAAAATCAATTCAATTTGTTGATCGGTTATTATAGAATTACTTAAAACAATTACTCTTTTAATAAAATATAAAAGTTGTTTGAACTTGTTGGATTGTGGCATTTAACAAAAAATTAAAGCTTTTACAACTGGTAAATTTACACTTTTGTCTACTGTCATTCCATTCAGGCCAATGGGAAGGTTACATAAGATAGTATCACCATTACAGTACCTACACCTATGCTCTTTGTCCAAAATGTTTAAAACATTGACATTTAATTTCAAATTGTTTAAAATTACTTTATTGTCATCAGTGGTGAAACCTTTAATTAAGTTATTGAAGATAATAATAAAATCTCGGAGAACTTTAATTTTAACAATGGTAAAACTACTAAAACACAGATTTATTTTTGTAGTTCACTTAAGTTTTCACTGGAAAATAGGACACAATAAAGAATTATTGAAAAGTTTCATTTATCAAAAGTCAGTGAGACATTGGGTATGGCAGAAACCTACAGATGCCCAAACAGAAATTCTGTCAAAATAGGCCTTGGGGTTTACAACCGAGCTATATGCAATTTGTAAAATAATAAAAAAAAATACTCACTTATCGCTAAGGTTGTCCACCTTGCAAGATATACCATAATCAATAGATTATAGGATTTCTGAACTGAGTACTTCCTTAAACGTTTTTTGAATAACATTTTCAATTTTGGAAAATACCTTAGGACAGTTATTCTAGGATAAGTAACAGCCTTTGGTATGTTTTTCGTTAGTTGTAAAAATTGGCAATAGTTTTTTACAGAACTACCGTTACACAATCTCGTAACCTCTTTATAATTTAATGCTGTTTTCTTTTTTCCAATTTGTTTGTATTAAAATTTGCCTTTACACAGTTTTGAGTGAGCTTAACTTTTTCCGCTCTGTTGTTATTTAAAATAATGTCTTCTAAATTGTTGTGCTAATCAATAAAAAATATTTGAACGTCCACAATAATGATATTAGCAAGTAGTAATAAATCCTTGAAACAGATAGTCTAAAAAAAAAATGAAATATATAATTATTTATTACGTTCAATACATTTATAGTATTTATCAATTTCACTTTCGGGAGTAATCGCCAAAATATCATAGTCAGTGTATGTGGATTTGGCAATTAATTTAATACAAAAATTGATTAGAAAAGTTTATTTATCTAATTAAAATTACATTCAAAATGTATAGTAGTACAATGATTATTTGCTACAGCCATTATATGAGCTTTCCAACTCCCGGATTTCTGTGTTGTTTCCATGTTAATCTAGAATATTATTATAAAAAAAATGTAGAACATTTTTGTAGTAAAATGGTATTCACAGAGGCTAGTATATGAGCTTTTCAGCTCCTACTTTTTCGGGTGATATTATACATGGTAATCATTTTGTATTATAAGTTAACTTTCTATAGAACATTTTTGTCATAGTTTATATAATTAATGTATATATATTGTTAAGTGTAATAACAATATAATAATAATAGTAATAATAATATAATATAATAATAAAAAAAAAATAATAATTATAATTATATAATGTATATAAGTTCAAAAGGGTTTATCCTAATATTTAATAAAAATAAAATAAATATCGAAGTACAATTACTTGTACTTCGGTAGTTTAAGTAACTGTGAGTTATTAATGTTGATATCGTAAGTATATGCAGTTTTGTTGTTAATACGTTGTTTTGTTATAAATTGCTTGTCAGTTAATGTTGTTATAGTTTTTTTAAATGTTTTGTATGCTGCTGAAGTTCAAAAGCTATAGTTAAGAATTGTTGTGAGTGTTTTAAATGTATCATAAAGTAAATAAAGTAATGAGACTGATTTTTTTATAACATTTTTACTAAACTAAAATGACTACTTTACATTGTCTCCTTCAAAGTAGTTACCCTGAGAATTCACACAGCGCTGGAGTCGATGTTTCCATTGTTTATAGCAGTTCTGGAACTCAGTTACTGGAATAGCTTTCAGTTCGTCGGTCATAGATGATTGAATATTTTCTAGTGTCCCAAAATGTCGTCCTTTAAGGTGAATGTTTATTCGTGGAAAGATAAAAAAGTCACAAGGGCTCAAGTCGGGTGAATAAGAGGGTTGAGGGGCCACAGGAATATTTTTGGTTGCCAAAAACTGGCTGATTGAAATGGCTGTATGACAAGGTGCATTGTCATGAAGCAGCACCCAGGTGTTTTTGATGTTTGATCTCACACGAATGACTCTTTTTCGAAGTTTTTCAAGAACTTCTTTATAAAAGTGCTGGTTGACTGTTTGGCCTTGAGGAACAAACTCCTTGTGGACTATTCCCTGGCTATCAAAGAAACAAATCAGCATACTTTTGATTTTTGACTTGCTCATCCTTCCTTTTTTTGCCTTGGTGAAACTGATGTGTGCCATTCTTGACTCTGACGCTTTGTTTCCGGGTCGTACTCGAAAATCCAAGACTCGTAACCAGTAATGACACGTTCTAAGAAGGGTCATTTTCAATCTGTTCCAAAAAATCGAAACACCTGTCCCTCCTGTTGTCCTTTTGTTCTTGCGACAGAATTTTCGGAACCATTTTTGCACAAATTTTTCTCATTTCCAAATCATTTAAATTTGAATTTAATGATATATTCACTTTGTATACGAAAAACAATTCTGTGCTGAGACGTTTTGTCGACCTAGGATATTTTATATTATATTTTTATTGTTATTGTAACTACTGTAGGCGATAGATTGAATTAATATTATTTTCATATTTTCATATTTGTATATAACAATATATTTTAAAAGTTTCAAGTATCTATATGTAATTTCGTCTAAATTTGAAATTAAAATAACTATAAAAAAAAACTTTGAATATTATGTACACTGCAATGTAAATAAATTTCGGGTAAGATTTAGTCTAAAGAGTCATAAAATAATGAGATCCAAAAAGTCTTGCATATTTATAATGAGCTTTCTCTCTAGTTTCTTCGAATTCATATTTAGGTAAAACGTGGAATACCCAATTACACGTTCTTGATATTTTAGCACAGCCCATTTGATTAAAATAATAATCGAACTTTGTGCTGGTAGCCGCTACAAAGTGACAAAACTATAAGTGTACGTTTCAGAATACGAGAATACTAATAAAGTTAAGTATCAAAGGAGGCCAAAATCTTCTAAAGACTTTTCTAGAACGTCTTCTGTTTTTGTGATTAGTTTGACCCAATTATTCTGTTACTTCTTACAGACACATAAATAAGTCTTATAAGTGAGATGCCCATGATGCAGAGGGAACTTGTTTCATAAATGGCTTATTGTCTCGGTAAAAGCCGATAAACTTATTCATCATTTGAGGCCAAGACTTATCCATATTTCCAAATGTCCACTCTGCTCTATTAATAAGTGTAGGAAGTGTGCAGATAAATGTCATAAATGTGATTAGATTCTCGGTGTGTTGCTCTAGATCAACCGGGACAAATTCATTCCTCTTCGGTTAGAGTTCTAAATTTACCACCTCTCCTATAATAACATCATCTTGAAAGGTAATGTCAGGAGAAGATGAAGTATCCCTGTCTTCTCAAATAATAGTACTTTTGTACTAGGCTCTCAGATGAAATGGTAATATGCGTTCCTTACTGATTTTGATGTATTGAATATCGAATCAGGGCAATTTCGCAACAAAGAATGCTGGCGTCGATGGTACTACCTGTTCAATAAATTTCTCTTTCAGGACACCGGTTAATATTTCAGAACGAATAGTGAAGTGATTGCCTCCTATATCTCCGGTATCCTCATTCATCTCAATCAACTTCTTGTTTATCACAAACTAGAATAATTGAAACTTTTCATGAACTGAATAATGGAATTAATCGATGGATTCAGGGTCCTCGTAACATTGATAACCAGAGATTTTGGATTCACTAAACCCAGTTAGCGTAACCACTGCATTTATTATGATAAAGAACTAATCTCAGCCGATTATTATCGTTCTAAATCACGGTTTACTCCTGGAGATATTATTAATGTTATCAATTATTAAAATATTAATAAAAAAAATGTAATATTATTTGTAGCATGGTATTTATTTTTTTGTTTCGAATGTATTATGAAATGCAACGAGCTTTTGATCCTTATACATGAAATTAAAACAGGGATTGTAGCCAAGAACATTTAATTGTAATCTAATGGTTTAAGTGTTTCAAGCTGATAACCTAGTCGTACGATTTTTAATTAATCATTGTGGGTGAAATTTGTATAATATTCTGGTGATTCTGTGGATTGCTATCAGCAACAGTCGTGCGCAGTGGACTGAGTGCGTGAAATCACCCTGACTTAATAAATGCAATTACACATTAAAAATTAATCAATAAATGAAAAATAATGCAACTGATCTGAAACCAAGACCATTAGAATACAAATCTTCCAGGCTACTAAGTATGATAGTTTCGTGAACAATTCAACAACAATCTTATAGCTTGGAGCAATCTGTAAACTAATGGACACTGGTTTCAAATCGATAGCACAATTTTTCGTTTACGTAATAATTTCAACATCAGGATCACCAAACTTCCAAGGTATTTATTTTTTTTTAAATCTGAAAACGTTTTGATCAAGAGCTTCTGCTCTACCGACTTATACACTTGGTACGTATGGATATTTTCCAAGTAAATGTAAGTAAAAAACAACATACATGTAACAAAATTCGGGATAATGAGAATGTTTTCTCTAGTTTTTATTGGCTTCAACTGCATATTTATTAAACTATTGGCATATTTAAACATCATTATTTTAATAACAGAATAATTAAACGAAAATCAGACGACACGGATTACTCGCTTATGTTCGTATCAAAGTTTGTACGAGAGAAATTAATGTTGAAATTATGAATATACTAATAACCAAATCTCGCAAAATCAACGCTATTTGAATTCAAGGTCATAACGCCATATTTTCATTACATTGTCTAAAAAGATCCCGTGTTTAGTTATACGCTAAATAGTCATTAATGCAATCGACTTGAAACTTTTAAAATTGTCAGGCAACTCCGATCCAGTCTTGGTAAATCCAATAAGGTTTAGGAAATTTCAACAATATTTGGGTGGATTCACCCGATAAAATTAATTTTAAAAATTCCAGCCGTTTACTCAGACTCCAGTCTTTTTAGTAAATTAAGTACTTGCGCTTTTTTTTTATTGATGGCACAATTATCATGTCAAAATTATATACTACATTCATATGTAACTCACAATCTTTGACCACAACCAAATTTAAACGATGTACTTATTTCTTAAAATATTTTAAAATTTTAAGTATTGTAGTTTGATGGTGATTCTTTTAATGAGGAAAGAATGATTTATTATTTATTTAATATAATTTGAATGATAAGTTTAAGGGGCAATATTTAAGGAGCAACGTTTAGGCAATTTTCAATCTCTGCGTCGCCGCCCGGGATCTATGTGTTAGTCGTAAATGAATATTAGTGTGCGTGTGGTTCAATGCGGGTACCGCTTCCTTCCGCACCATTAAGTAGATAGACGTAATCATTATCGTAAATCGTAATCGTTATCGCAATATTGCATATATATATATATATAAATAGTTATCGGAAATTATGTGTTCTTGTACGACAATAATAAATAGCTGCAAATTGTCTGCGGTTTAACGTAATTAGTATTATTTATTAGGTAGTACATTAGTAGGAAAAAAATCATTCTGCTCTTTTTTAGTATAAAGTATATAACTCCGCGAGTCTCGAATTATACGTATCTAATTATTATATTACATTGTATATTATTATCATTATTAGATGTATGCGTGACACGGCGGTAGTGGTATGGAGGGTTACGTCGCACGCACTCGCACGCGCATGTCAAAACGTAATATTGTCATCGCAAATTTTTTTTTTTTTTTCATTCTAACATACGATTCTAATTCTAACAACACGTCGCAACGATTACCTCGATTTGTATTCTGACAAAATATTCTTTTTTTTTACAATATGTACAAGGGATCGATCGAGGCACATTTTTAAAATTGTACTTGGTTAATTAAATATTTAAGTTTGAAGATTTGCAATTTTTTTAAATTTTTACAATATTTATTGTAATTTAGATTAAAAAACTTAAAAATGTGGCTCGATCATTCCCTTGTACATATTGCGGAGAATTTGAATATTTTTTCAGAATGAAAATCGTGATAATTGTCGACACATTGTTGGAATTAGAAACAGTAGTTTTTGACAAAAAATCATGTGGTAACGAGGCCCCTTAATGAAATAAATATTTGTATTATTGGTACCCCTTATAAAAAGTACTTAGGCAACCAAATTTGAACCTAAAACGTCTATGTAAAATAATAAATAACAATCCCCCCGTTAATCCTTAAATTTTTTCGTTTTCCCCGAATAAGAATTCAACCCAATCCAATTTCCTATAAGTAATTTTGCCTATTTTTATAAATCAAAACATTTTTAGTATTTTTATAAAGTTAAAAATCAACTAGTTATTCATAAATACGGTTTAGAATTTCTATAAAATAATTGAAGTATATTAATATATTATTTTAATTATTAATCTATAAACATTTTTCTGAAGTGATAGTTAAACATTTTGAGACGCTTTACTATATGTGTAGCTCCCAATAACGGACACTTGATATTTCAAATCACGAACAGAGCCCTTATTTGAACCAGGGTATCATGGATTTTTGTTTTATTATGGAAAGATTCCTAACCTAGGAATAAATAATTATATAAGTTATTTAATGGAGATATATAAAATTTAATTTTAGGCCAAATGGCATAAAACTCGGATTGAGAAAATAAAAAATTTGTTACTACTATCGAAATATAAAAATAATATTAATTTGAACGATAATAGTTATAGTAATTTTAATGATCGTAATAATAAATAAACCTTGCAAGGGAGTCCCGGCACTAGTAGACGCTAAGGGTACATATTGCAAATTTAAAATATAATACAAGAGATGTAGTACTCACATACTGGCCGGATAAATAAATATATATATATATATATATATATATTATATTACATAATTAAATTAATAAGTCAATTAATACTTTTTAAAAAGGAAAGACGCTTATTATTTCAAAAAACACTAACATTTTTAAATGTTTTTACTCATTTGAATGATATACATTTAATATTATAACTCTTAAACTACACATCCAAAATTCAATTTTTATGTATCGAAGTACTCCAAAAAATACTCTGCTTTGGTAAAAGTACTTAAAAATGCATGCTATCATTAAAAAAATAAAAATAAAAAATATTAAGACATATACATTGTAGATAGTTAGACAGTTATCGGAGGTATTTGAATTTTCGTCGAGACGACGTTTTATATAATAATAATTTTACACTAATATATTGAAGGTAAATAGTATACAATAATATTCATGTTGATTCTGAAAAATAACTTGTTGGAGAGAGACAGTCAACAAAATCCATTATCGTGGAAGGCTGAACGGTACGGCGGAACAAAAAACATGCAATGTTAAACTGGTTTGTAGACTTTTGGGATTAATTTATCACGTCATCGGTATTTCGTGTACCTACTCGTAAGGTATGTAAGACGTTACACGAGTGGTTGGAGTTTTTTTTTTATAGAATGTATAGCTGTTGGGAGTACTGCGTGTGGTATGTAGGGTCCGTGGCGGTGGTGTCGGCGGTGGTGGTGGTGGAGGGGTAGTAACTGGTCGTAGCCCCGCCGAAGCAGGTAGGAAACACAGCGCGCTGCACCGCAGGGAACGAGTATAGCAGCAGTAACCAGCGCAGCGTACTACTAAACGGTCCACTACGGTTTGTGTACACATACTTCATACACATCGGTAAATATTACGCTTAATCATTTTTAACGTGGTATTTTATTTATTCACTGTAATTTATTTATATTTATTTCAGAGCAGACGGCAAGCATTTACACACTGTACACGATACAAACGAGGCATATATCGCGAACTCCAAGGTCATAGTCAAATGGCGCACGACGAGATTGGAGTGTTCTTTGAACACATCACGGTTGCCAAAACAATAGCCATGCTCATCCTGGGCTTGGGGTCGTTTATATTGGGCATGTTACCCATAAAACTGACTTCCAGGAAATGGTGGCGACCGAACGA
Source organism: Rhopalosiphum nymphaeae (assembly GCA_036289425.1). Taxonomy (NCBI): domain Eukaryota; kingdom Metazoa; phylum Arthropoda; class Insecta; order Hemiptera; family Aphididae; genus Rhopalosiphum; species Rhopalosiphum nymphaeae. The sequence goes on along the minus strand of JAZAQC010000007.1, from coordinate 5,568,748 downwards.
AGAAGCACCGCCGCAACAGGACGGCCATTCGCACCCCGGACACTCGGCCACCGAAACGTCGCTACTCGTATCGCTGCTGTTGTGTTTCGGTGGTGGCGTGTTGCTGTTTACCACATTTTTGCACCTGCAGCCAGAGGTTCGAGAGAGCGTCACCCGACTGCAATACGCGAACAGGTTGCCCAACGGCCGCGGCACTGAAAACCTGGGTGACCTGATATTCTGCGTCGGGTTCTTCTTGGTGTTTATCATCGACCAGACAGTGCACACCGTACTGGACGGTTTGTACGGTGCGGATAGCGACGCCGGCCAGGAGATGCTGCACCGGTCGATGAGCCTGAGGCGGCACAACAACCCGGCGGCCGCGAAACCCGCCCCGCAGCTGTCGGCTACACCCGCCGTCACGGCGGTACGCCTGAACGAGATCGGCGAGGAACAGTACCGGTCGCTGTCCTGGGAAACGACGCTGCCGTCCAGACAGCAGGGAAACATGGAACAGCGACAGCAACCGCGGCGCGAAGTGTGTAACACGACCAAACGTCCGTCGCCGAAAATGAACGGAACGACCGGACAATCGTTTCGCGGCCTGTTCGCCGTACTGGCGCTATCGTTTCACGAGGTGTTCGAAGGCCTGGCTATCGGGTTGGAGGAGCGCGTCGACCACATGTGGTACCTGTTTTTCGCCGTGGCCACGCACAAGCTCATCATCGCCTTCTGCATCGGCCTGGAACTGGCCTGGTTGGAGACCAAGAAGGTAGTGCTCATCGCGTACGTAGCCACGTTTGCCGTTGTCACGCCGGTGGGCATCGCCATTGGTATGTTGCTGGTACACTACGGTAACGGAGGTGCAGGGGACGGTGCTCCCGGACTCGTGGCTGTCATCCTACAGGGGCTGGCGTCTGGCACCCTTTTGTACGTCGTGTTCTTTGAGGTGCTCGCTAGATACAAGCAGTCTGGATTCTCGCACCTGCTGTCCATAATACTTGGATTCTCCGTTATGTTGGTGATGCAGATGATGAGTGAGTTCCTAGACCATTTTGAGATACATTAAACACAAACTAAAATTATAAAAATTTCACTGGTTTTATTATTAATAATAAATTATATTATAATCAGCCCTTGAAATAACAGTAGTAGGAAATACTAAATTATAAGTTGGTTTTATAGGCATATGCTTGTGTACATATAATATTTATTGAAGTTCCGATATTATCTTATACCTAACAATATTTAATCTGTTAATATTTATCTTTTTAAGGATTCATGTTTATTTCAATAATTTATCAATAAAAAAAAACTAGTTTATAATAATTAAAAAAAAAAATCCCAATTCGTTGACAAAATCAATATATAATATCATAATAAACAATAATAGAATTATTATTTATGTGATTTCCTCATCATAACAAGCTATTTAAAAGTATTGATTTAATTTAGTTAAGTCAACGTTAAAAATGTTAAGTTATGATTTAATAATTAAAAACAGTGTATCTATTTAATTTGAAATATTTAAAATTAATTTTTGTTTAATAAACGGTAATAAACAAGTAAAACATTGTAGACATTATGAAATCCATGAATAGTCATTTACATTAAATAGTTCAATAATCAAGTATTTCATACATAAAAACAATATTTACCTACTGAAATCAACAATTTTATATTTGTGTAACACGAAACAATTATATTTTAATATCTAAGTTTGGTGTACTTCAATAATTAATTTTTGTTACGGGTTTGTGTTTGTTTTCATACATATTTTTCCTAATTCTATGAGTGTTGTTTACTGTTATTTCTTTGGTAAACTACACTTATTATTTATGAAGTCTTGTAAAAGATTTTTTTTCCGGTTTTGTATTTACGTCTTTTAGAGCTTTTCTTTTGCATCATTTAGGTACTAACAATTTTCTGATTTATGATATTTTAATTTATTGCATTGTGATTATATTTATTTTCCATGTTTAATATTTAATCATCGACTATTGATCTTGTAAATGATTTTCCTAGCATGATTTATTAAAACATATCCAACGTACTTAAATTTTTCTTTTTTATAGTTTACTAAATTTAAATTATTAAGCATAATTACAATACGATTAATTCTGATAAATCGAATAAATTTCAGTTTACCACCAGATTAAAATAATATTTCAAAGTATAACGTTAGTCTAAAAAGTAATTTAATTGGAAAAAAAAATAAAAATACTTTTTTTACATTATTCTCCGAATAATATATTGGGGTTAAACTAATATTTTTTTTAACAAGTTGTTGTTTATATTATTTAAAACCATTTTATGTATATAGTATACACTTGGGTGTGATTAAAAAAAATAAACGTAAATATTGGTTGTCAGTAAAAATCGGGAATACACCGTGTTTTTAGTACTATTTGTTAAGTAGCATGTTTGGAATTCTCAGACATAAGGTCATTTATACATTATAGTACCATTAACACTAATGTATTTTAAATATATTTTTTAATGTCTAAAGTCTAGACAATAATAAAATATATAGAATGTGAATGATACAAAAACTATAAAATACAAATGTAGATATTACTGGTGTAAGTATAAAACATAAAACTTCAATATAATATAAATTGTTTTTAAATGGATACCTACCTAAATATTTTTGATCTTTAAAATATATTTCCATACTAATTATTATATTTCTAAATGAAAAAATTCAAATAATTAATAACTAATTTAAAACAATTTATTTTAAATTTGTAAGTATAAATTATTTTGCTTAAACGTTATAATTTAAGACCTAACATTTTTTTAACATTATTTCGATATCTTTTCAATTTCTAATCGTTTTATGTAAATTATGTATTAACTATTAACTTTAAAATTTTAATAGTTTAAAATAATATATTCAAAAAAGATAAAGACAGTTTGTTAAATGTGTATTACTTAGTTAGTTTGATATCGAGTAGTCATAAATTATTATTCTGCTGATCAATTATTCTTCGAATTATGGAATTCTGGATATTTTATTTACACTTGTATTGCATTTATTATACCTGGTACTTGTCTACTAATTACTAATTAGGTAAAATTTCTTTTTAATTTTGTTCAATTACATATTGACTGCAAAAATCGTTATGTAAATCATATACCTTTTATCTACCTTCAATTCGAGTTCTCAAAAATAAAAATAATTATTAGCTTCTGAGCAGAGCGACAAATGTGTTGATTTTACAATGACTTCGTATTTTTTTGTATGTGTTTGTCATTATATTCAAAACAAAAATTGCAGTACTTATCAAAATAAACAAGAATTACAAAAACATAAAACGGGAAATCGGAAATTTCTACGCAAAAAACCAGTATTTAATAAGGATCATTTTTATTTTGTTCTCAAAAAAAAAAGTACTTTAAATTCTCATTAAAGATTTATTTTACAAATATGATAACATTTTCAAAATATTTTGTTTATTTTTGGACTATTTATAAATATTTAAAATTTAAAAATTTAATTTTCTCGCACTATTATACGATAAGATAGAATTGCTTCGAAAACAAATAATATTAAAAAATGTTAGAATTATTAAATACTTACAATAAAATAAATTATTTTACCTAATAGCAATATCAAAAACAACCATTGCCGTAGCCAGGATTTTTTTTCGGGGGAGGGGGAGGGAGCTTGAGCCTTGAAGCCCCTCTGGCTACGGCACTGTCAAAAACCATATTATGAATATCCTTTGTAATATAGGCGATAGATCGTCTCCTCTCAGATTCGTTTTTTGTATACAATGATATATTATTAAATTCAAATTTTACACATCTATCACGATGACCTCGGTTAAGTACCTATCGCATAGCAGAACGTTACCCATTCGCTCACTTTTTTAAATGTATATTTATATTTATTTTTAAAATATATATATTAAAGTCTCAATAAAAAATATATGTATATATATATATTTCGATATTGTACATTTAATGCATTATTATTTTTTGAAAAATTTAGTGTGATGATTATATTCTGATTGCACCACACTATCAAACCAGACGCTTTTTTTATACTTTGTTATCTAAGATAACAATATGATATTTTAGAATCTAGGTCAAAATATCCAAATGTATCCGTTTTTCTGAAAATAATTAGATTACTCTTTACTTTCTATTAAAATATATAAATTACGTTAATAACAATAATATCACAAAATATAATTCATACACGTTTGTCAAATAATATAAAATAAAGTATTAAATAATTTGCTAAAAAAAAATACTTACACTATTTTTAGTTTGAAAACCAGGCACTAATTAATATAGGTTGTAATTTAGTATAGGTACAGCCACTGAGCCACAGTTCCGTATGGCTATATAGGTATAATATAGTAAAATCTAATAAATAATAATCCGATAAAATACGTAATGTTATGGCATGGCGTCTCGTGAAATTTCCAAATTGAAATACAATTATTATTATTTATAATATATTATTACAATTTACCTTTATCGTAAGTGCGCGTATGTATCAGCGCGTTGATCCATGAACTGAGCTTGGCGAGTTAAGTTGATATTATATATATTGTAATTAATATGTATTTTATATATATCAACAACAATTAAAAGCTCAACTTACAGAATTGTATTTGTTTTATCAAAATGCTTGAAAATTATTTTCCATTTTAACTATACATTATATACATAATACATTATTTTATATTATTTGAGTATTTGAGCTAATTTTATTAGAAAGTAAAGTGTAATGTACTTATTTTCGGAAAAAGTACATTTGGATATTTTCAACGAATAATGATATTTTATTTCCCTACTTATAGATTGATAAATTTCTGAGGAGAATAAGTATACCTATGTGGCTATGCATGTTGCATGTGTTTTACTAATGTGTATTTTGAAAGTAATTTTTACCTAACCAATTTCAATAATTTTTTTTTTTCTATTATTTTAAATTAGAGTTATTAGGTAAAATGTTTAAAAATATAAATTACTAACTCATAATTATGAGTATATGAATTAAAACACTTGGTTGTTTTAAAAGTTACATATTATATAATTTTTTATGTTTCGTTATATTAATAAGTTAATTGTGTAATTCTATAACTTTTTACATAATATATTAATGTTCATAATAACTTGAGTACACCTCGTAACTTCTATAATTATTTAATACAAACAGCTTGTAATTATGTAATTATTGGCTACTTTTCTTTTATTATAAATTATTTTTTTGTTATATTTATTTAGTATATATAAAAATTCTGCACTTAATATGGTTAATCAACCTTCTGTTCTTAAATAAATGGCTAATATATAATGTATATATTTAAATTAGTCATAGTTTTTAATTATTTTATATAATTCTATCTTATAATTTTTCAGCCCATCACAGTCATAGTCACGTGCTAGATGACTACCACCATCAATATTTGGATCAAGATCATGAATCTCATGAGCATACATTTCATACACATGGACACTAGAATGGTCATTAAAAATTTTAAATTATTCAAACTTAATATTTTACTAATTCCATTGATTATTTTATTTAATCCCGTCGATAATTTAGTTTATATAATTTTTATGTATTACTTTATTTATAAACTTTTTATTATTATTACTAAATACTATACAATATACATTTTTTAATTTATTAAATATACATTTATAAAACAGTTTGAACATTGTTAATTATCATAATTTAAAAAAATAAATTCTTAATTCATTACACATAATATTAACATAAAAAAACAAAATGTTTTTTAAAAATTAAAATAGGAATGTTTAATTGTTTCTATGCTTTTTAACCATTTGTTGAAAAGTATCAATAAACACAGATCCATGTATTTATACAATTTTGATAGAATTGAAATTGATTTAATAAGAAAATGTGCTTATAATGCTTCAGAGCTTATATCAGATTTATATCACTGAAAAAAAATCTTGGTAACATTGATACAAATATATAGATTTGATCAACAAAATATTTATCATTATTCAGCTTACAAACAGATTTGTCCTACTAACAAAATTTGTCAATTCATAATCATCTTGAAAAATAACACACATTAAATAATTTTTGATAATTTAATATTGTCATGAATATCATTATTTGATAAACAAATCATGAGAAATTTTGTTGTTGGGACTATTAATTTTATCATATCGATAAAATATATTTTTACTTATAATATAATCTGATTCAATCCAACAAAACAATGTTATATAAATTAGTTTAATTGATAAAATTAACATTTGGTAACGTTTATTAAAATAAAAACATATTTTTAATGTTACATAATTAAATCATATTACCTATTTAAATTTAAAAAAAACATGTCAAGCACATCATAAAAAATAAGGTGTTTAAAAACAACATTGTTACCTGGTGTATAATGAATATTTTGTATTCTTTACGTGTTATACATAGACAATAAATATTATCTTCGCCAAAGAAATTGTCCGTAGAAAGCTCATCCGTTCATTTCTTAAAACCTTTACAAATGGTCCTAATTGTCTTCACACATGACTATGTTTTAAACCGTCTATAACAGTCGATATTTGTTTGGCAATCATGGTTTACAAACGAAAGTGGTTCAAGGAACATATACTCTTTACCATTTATGTTTGAAGATACCTATGAGAAATTATTTATACCTGGTTTGGTGTAGTCTTTAGACACTGGAATAATTGTCTGGATAATTGATATAAAACTACCTTTTTTAATTGTTGTTGCAACTACCCTTGCTTCTAAAATAAGTCAATTTAAGATACTTCAGATATCATTTTATACTGATAATATTATTAAAATAACTTTATACTAATATTATTTGTGATTATTATGTTATAATAATATTTTTAAACAAAAAAATTGTTTATGGCTATATATAATACCTATTAAAAATTATGTATGTTCCAATATCAGAGTTATTTTTTAACAAAATTTTGATTGAGTAGAAACTTGAATTTCATGTTTCCAATTTTTTAAATTCATCAAATTTCTCAAATAATTGTCTTAGTAGAAGCGGATGTATTTTTTTTATGTTCCTTTAGATTTTTTTCGTGATAATATGATTTTGAACATAGAACAGATGTCCTATACATATATACAAGTCTTTATTTTTCTCTCTATTGGTGAGATCTATTTCATCAAATTTTAAAACGGTGATTTTTCAATGTCTGAATTCTCAAGATTTTAAAAAATTTAAATGTATTTCAATATTCAATGCATTTCAATTCATTAGCATCAGGCATTTTGAAAATAAATCTATTGAGTGAAAATAAAAGTGTCTGTAATTATTCGTGAGTTATATTATTAAATCTTTAAATTTATTATTATACCAAATAAATATACATTTAATTCACTGACATTATTATATATTCATAGCTAACCTTGTCTAGTTTACATTGTTTATAAACAAATCACAATTGCATTAGTTAACCATTTCATAACAAATAAATTGTATCATCATAGCTATGGCAATCTTTTAGGATATGTTTGAAACTTAGTTGGACTCCGCAAGAGGGGCAAATGGGAGAACATTTGATTTTAAGCAATAGGTAAACATTGTTTTTGGCTATTGTTGGGACATGAGATATGAATGAAAGAATCGATGATGTTTTTGCTTCTTCGTGATGTCTATGAAAGTCTAGTTTCCGTAGATTTGTCACTTATCAATTTTGATAAGGGAGGTAACCGAAATACTGCATACTATATTGCCTATGCATACTTTAAAAAGAGTTTTAATAAGCATAATTATTTTCAGTTATAATTCAATATTCAAGATAGATAAAAAAAATAGTGTACCTACATAATATCAAAAATAATTATTAACTATAGCCTATATAAATATGGCATAAAACTACTGGTATACAAATACGAAACGGCATGTGACATAATTAACAAATGTAAAAATTAAAAAAACAAATAGTATAAATATGATCACATAAGACCAGTTTCTTTTTTTCAATATAGCCTAAAATTAATATATACTATTTAGGGTACAAAACACACTTATAGCACAAGAACTATTCCTATTATGTTATATAGGCGAACAATAAAAACATTAAAATTGGTAAAAGGGTAACATCAAAATAGCATCAACCGGTCATATTTGGATTCTAATTTTTATAAAAATGCAAAACTAAAAATGTTAAATGCATACTTGCGGATTTCGTTAACATTTATCATAGGTTTTTAAATTCCAAAGCAGTTATTTGTTTTTAATTTTTAATGAATGCATTACTACAAAAGTAGTGATATAATATCTTAGTCGGTGTTTTTAATTTGGTAATAAATTTAACCTATTATCACTCATGGGTGTTTTCAATATTTGAATTTAAAAACAAATTATTCTCCAATATAATAAGCCATTTAAAAAGATCTATAACTTGATTTAAAGTTAAATCAATAATAGTTAAAATCGTCCCATATCAAAAACCACAATACTTTATAAGTGGACATAAATTTAGAACGTTATATGCATGAAGTGTAAATTAGAGACAATTAATAATAAATAATTTGTTTGGCATAAACAAATGGGAAGTGATACATAAAATATACGTTTTGAAGATTTCAATGTAAAATAAATAATAAATTTAAATTATTCGTCCAGATACATTATATTCGTTTAGGTGTCAGTCCCATCATGTATACTCTAATTCCCTATACAAATGGCACATGGTGGGTGGTTGTCCCCGTGCCGGTCCACGAGTCTGCAAGTTGCTACCGCGAGTATGATGCCGTGCCGCTTCGGTTTGTCCTGTAATGGTTTCTTATGTCATAGCCATTTGCACCATTTAAACTATAATTTAACATTTTTATTTATTAATTAATTATTTATTACCTTTATAATATAATTTTTAAATATTTTATTATTGAAACTCATCGACTAACAAAATCGATTTTAATGCATCCGTGTAAACGGCCATAAACGGTGTAGACAAGACGAATATATTGAAACAGTTTCTTGTAAATAATTTCTGTTGATCATTGGGAAACTTGGTCAACAATTAGGAAATATTAAATTAGTCAACTAAATAAACTGTTAACAGCATATAGGGAGTTTGATGGAGATATTACTAGTAAGTACTTACAAAATGTTTATATATTATTTGAAAAGTAAAGAGTTGATAACAATTTCCATCAATTGTTTTTAGAAATGTTTTAAAAGTACCATTACAACCAATTATTCTAACCTAAAAAAAAAAATAAACATAGTTAATTGCACTAAATACATATAAATACACTAAAACCATTTTTAATATTATGTCAACTTAAATTTTTTAAATTCATTTTTGATGTTTTCGGTTTATTTAATATTGCAAAACAATACGACAATTGTGCCATCAACCGTCAGTGGTCCTTGATAGAATATAGAAACAGAATATTAAATTAATTCATTAATAATCAGATAAAAATAAGGTGGTAAGTGGATTGCAGTCAGGAATCGATTTACACTGGTAGATGACCGGTGACACCTAGACACTCAAATCCAACTATTCCACATCAATACAAGACCGCCGCCTAAGTATCGAGCTACCAAATCAGTGGCAAAAACTTTGCAAATATCGTTAGCGCCCACCTAATCATCAATCTAAATTGTTGACTACTAGAATTCCTCCCAAGTCGTGTTTCAACCTAGGGTACTCACTTACACCGAGTTAGATGGGTAGCTAGTACGATTATAAAGTATTATGTGTTCATCATAAGAGGCATCCGTTTTCTTTATGATATATTATTTTGTCTTAAGTATTAATAAATGTTTCTATATAATTTATACTTAATATATTTAATTTATTAATGGTATATACCTAAGTATAACAAAGTCAAATGCTTTCAAGGATGTTTATAAATGAAGTTTTATTTGTTGAAAAAAAAAGAATCTATCATTTTCTATTTTAAACTTATGTATATTTACTAAGAAACATAGAATGTTGATAGTATACATATATTGTAGTAACTTAAACATTATATAAAATATTGTATGCGTCCAAAATCTAAATTATCAAACATATTTAATTTAAAAATAGCTTTTATAATTCAATAAATTTAAATGTTGTACTCAAGAGTGCATTTTTAACTGTAAAATTATAGTAATAAAATTTTCCTGATTTTCAAATACTTAAAAAAATCGATATCGATATTTTTTCATTTCTGTAAGTAAAACTTATGAAGAACCTAATTATCAAAAAGAATGTAAAACAAAACATGTAAGATTAAATTTGTATCAGATTTAATTGTAGGAGATGACCTAGGAGTTAATAGATATATATATTGATATTTTCTAAAATTATCCTATAGTATTCGTAAATTGACCTTCTATAGTATTATTTAAATTTATCATATTAAACAATATATGGGTACCAAATTTAGTGGCGGTCTTCACGTTCTCCGTCTAAAAATAAGAAAATAAGATGATTTGATGTTTAGACAAATTCGAATTTTTAAAATTGATCACTTTCTGCTCCGCCACACAAAACCATCATTATAGTTGCTATTAGGATATAATATCAAAAAATATCCCTATTACATTTCAATGTATTGGGATTTGTAATAAGACCCCAAGGTTGAAGTTTCTCGATGACTGTCATGGACAATTGACACACTTCTTTACACTCAAAAACTTTATAAATCTTAAAAATGGACCATATATTTAATTAAAACAAAATCATTTGCTACTTTAACTAGAACAACTATAACAGTAAACTTACATAAATTATAAAACATAACAAAGCAAAATAATAATAAAAATATCAAAAAAAAATATAAAAACAAAAATATGGATCATGATCGCATAATGGCTGAAGGCATCCATTTCATCTTCGCTGAAAGCTGATTACGGAAGTTCGAACACTGTGAAAATAATAACAATAATAATATTAATATTATTAATTCTATTATTTCAAATGAATGATAGTTTATACAATGTGTTTTTATTTATTAATCGATGTATTCTAATATTCATTAACGAATAACTATAGGCAATATTAATTATCATATAAATACAAAACTATATTATAGCAAGTAAATGGAAGTGGAATAATTAAAGCTCCAGTTGGGCTTTGTTTTGAGTTTTTGGCCCACTCAAAATAAATTAATAAAAATTAAATTACTATGCTATGCTATAAACAGTATAAATTACGGATCTACACCTTACACTTGTGTTAAATGAGAAAATACTTTTCAGATTAAAACAATATTGCGTGTAACTAATAAATTATGAGATGATAATATTATCATGAAACGATTTGGTTGAGAAGAATGTTTGGAAATTTAAAAAATTTTAATTATAATAAAACGTAGATATATATATTGATATTTTCTATTAATATAATATATATATATTTATTATTATTATAAAGGTTTTTTTGTAAATATAGGTTTAATGTATTTATGTTTTAGGGCTGATATATAACTCACCCAAGTATCTAGCTGCGAGTCACTAATTGTTCTCATGCGTCGATTTTGAAACCAATACGTTACATTTCTTTCCGTAATGCCCAGTTGATTTGCTAAGTATTGTCTGTCCTCATCACTCAGAAATGAACTAATTTGAAATGCTTTTTCCATGATACGAACTTGTTCTTCAGTGTATGAGAATCTTTTTCTTTTTGACTTCTTGATCTCTAAATAACAGTTTATAAAATAATCAAATTGTTGTTTTAGATACATACGAGTATACTTAAATATTTTTATAGCTAGTTACAAACTACAGTTTTAGTGTTAATTGTTACTATCTACATTTATTTCTTCAATGAAATGTATATTACATAATATATAACTTTTGCATTAATCTAAAATTTATCAAAACGTTAGTTATAACTTATAAAATATTACAAAATATAATTTACTAGTAAATACTATGTATAATTATTACAGAAAATTATATTATTTTATTATAAACTTAAACACCCAATTCCAAACTATATTATATATTGCGTTGATCCAAAATAAGGATAACATATTTACATATGTTCAAACGTACAGCAGATTTAAGAGTTAATGATATCATTTTTATTATAAAATTAAATATTTTAACATATCTATAAGAATAACTTTATTAGGATTTTGTATCAAATATTCAAGTATTAACCCACCGAATAATTTTTATAAAAAAAAAAATTAAAAATTAAAAATTTGTCATGCAAATAAATAGCATAAAAAAATTCAATGTTTTTCAACTTGATACATGTATAGAAAATGAAAATTTAAAAAAATGGTTGGAATATCATGTCATAAAAAATTTAGGTTACATTTGAATAAGCTATTTATTATTACGAGTTGGTTCCCAATAAATAATAGAATTGGTTCCCGGGTTGTCTACAGGTAACATACGAATTTGTTCCTGCAAACTTTCATGATAATATCTTGTTAAAGTAACCTTACAAATTATTATGATATATTCAATCAGGAACAATTTCCTTTCCATTTTATACAGACTTAGGACTGTATAGAATTATTATAGATATATAAAATATTTCATACTTTAAACACTATCTAGAATACCTAGGTATGGTTAAAAATATTGCCTCAATAATAATAATTAAGTAAAAACTAAACAATTACTTATAAATACAACTAGACATAAAATTATATTTATAAACTATCTGTCTATCCCAGACATCGTAAAACCTAATAAAATATTATAAAATTAGTACAAAATTTGTAACAGTTATATACTGGAAAGTATTAGGAATTAATTCGTACACTTTATTTGATCCGGCAACCCATTCCGCATTACCCATTTTTCCTATAAATAGACAAGCTAATGAAATTTTTGTATATTTAAATTTTCAAACATTATTACACGGTAAATCATTTTTATCAACATCTTATAAAAAAACTGAAAAATTTCAAACTTAGCTCAAAAAGAGTCAAAATATAATTAATAATCATCATAAAAATATTCGGTTAAAATGTGATAAATATAAAACTTTCACTTAACCTTAATTATTTTTCTTGTTTGATATGAAAAAATTAGGAATAATATATGTAGTACCTAAACTAATATAATTGCAGATACATGAATCTTTCTTTCAAAGTTGCAGAAAAATTGTAAAAATAATTTAAAGTTACTTATGCATTTCCAAACTAATTAAAAGTCACAATATAACTAGGTTAAAAATATTTTCAAATTTAAATACAATTATAATAATATATTGATATGAACTTACTCAACGGTTCTTTGGAACGCGAAGCATTCCGGTAATACGGTATCAGATGCTGTTGCTGTTGTAATTTCCAGAATCTGTACATCATTCTATTCCAAGTATTCACTTGCTCCTGCATTTGTAACCGTTGATGGTCCTGCCAAATGTTCTCCATACGCAAAGGGTGGTCATGGTGGTTAGCGTATCGTCCACTATCCTCAGCCGACACCACATTGTTGATGGGATGCGCTGTTGAAGTTGAAGGTACAATGTAGGTGGTTGTTACTGTTGTGTAATCTAAAAAAATTACAATATATATTTTATATATAATTTGGTATCCTTACCCAAAGTCTATAAAATGTTACATTTAAAGCCTATAACTGTATTTACGCTAAAAAAATATATCTTATCGACCAAAATTGATGTTACTACTAAGTACTTATATAAAAAAACACATGTTGTTAGACTGGTTTTCTATGCTTTCAATTTTTTTTATTACATTTTTATGAATATAAATGTTAGCCGCTTAAAAAAAACTGTAATTTACGCTTGAAGTTTTTAACCAATATTATGATATCATTGTTTATAAAAAAAAATAGCAATCTACTGTGATGTAAAATGATAAATACGTGTGGTAAGTTTTTTGAAGATTTTATATTATAAAAGTTATACAAAAAACACTAATCTAAATAACAAAATTAAAATATTGATCTTAATTGCTAAAGCCAAAAATCCATTTATAAGTAAATATATTGAAAATTACACTTTTGTGTGAACGTAAAATTAATTTAAATAAAGTTATGTATAATTTCACTTTCATTGAAATCGTATCTTCAAGTATATACTTAAGTCACTAAATACCTACAACATTTACTCTTTTTGTAAAAACACATTTTAAGGATATGTAATAAAAATGAATGTTAAAAATTAAAAAAATACATGCTAAATTAATTTTTTGTGTGCAGTTATAAAATGCAAAAATTTAAATTACATATTTGTACTTACCGTTGATGCTGTAGTTATTTCCGTGAACGTTAAAATTACCATTGACATCCATTACTTTGAAAAATTGGGTTAATATTATTTTCTACAAAAAAATAGTCAGACGACGTTGATTTGTACAAAATAATATTTAAGCCGGGATACTATCAGGAGCCGATGCTGCGTCCGCAATGTCGTTGTACGATGTACTAAAGAGAACGAACGCCAAATTACGATAAATATACATGTCCTGTAGGCGTGACTAGGGTTTGTTACCTGTCCTTCCAACTCATATATGGCAAAAGACCTTTGTTTGTCGATCGTAGAAATCATCCCCACATTTTTTTTTTGACCGGGTGGGAAGCGACCGTGGACAGGTATACGCCAACAGTTCGTTCTATTCGCAGTTAGTGCACCCCACCGCGCCCGTTTTCTTTTCAATCTTGAGACCACTAACAATTAAAAATATATGCATTATCTGTCGTACATATATATAATATATTGCAACAGCTGCTTCACTCACTTGTTGTAAAGATTAAATGTTGTACATTTTAATATTGTAAATAATATTTATTATTGTTACTTAAAATTGGATGTTTACACCACTTAAATATTTATAAAATATGAATAAAAAAAAAAATAAATATGATCTTATATATTTACAGTATTGAAATAATAAAAATTAATACTTAAATATACTAATTGCAATTAGTTGTTATCCATTTAACCACTTATATTTATATATTAGTATATTACTAATTAAGACATGCAGTGGTGCAACAAGTATTGGGTGTATACAATCACTATGTATATTAATCAATGTACATTATAGGGTATCAACGAATTATAACACAATAGTATAATAAGAAAATATGAGTTATTCTTCACACTACTATAAACTATACATGTAATTAAGAATGTTATGACTTATAATAAATTTTATTTTATTTTTTTTAAAGAAGTTAATTAAAATGATATTTGTTAACAGTGAATATTATTATCAATGGAATTTTGGTGCACAAGTGTCTTGGTACCTCGGTCGTGTCGCAAGTTTGCCAACCGACCAAAACATTACCGCCATAATGTCGTTGTCATTTTGACTCCGTGTAGAAAAGGTCTCTGGAGACAAGACAGCCATGGAGGTGAAGAGAAGTAACACATATTTTATGTCGTTTGTTGCGTGTGCGTCATAAAGCCGTATATTTCTGTCGTAACAAGCAAACTAACATTGTTGCACGGGTGACTGGGCGTACTGTGATAGCTGTTTCGTCGGGTGCTCGATGCTCGGGCGTGCAGTAATAACGTCGGGGTGCACGCGAATTCGTATTTGTTTTCGTGAGCGAGTGCGCGGAGGCGCGAGGGCCGTCGATTTCAGGTCGCGAGACCGGCAACGTCATGGACGTGTTCGCCGACAGGACGAGAGCTGGTCGAAACGTGGTTCGAATAAAGTGCTCGTTCGTCGTGGAATCGCGAAAGATGTAACGTGAGTATTGCGCGTCGTAAGACGGTTGACTCGAGGCGCGTGCGGGACGTGTCGTGTCGTGGTCGTTACATTTCGTAGTTTGCGATTATCGGAGCGCGTGGTCGTAGTCACAAACCCACGTGTACATGGCACGTTGAACGTCGAAGTACGGGTCGGCGGTAAAAGATTTTGATCGGACTTGTCGCGATCGGCATCGTAGCCTTCGCGGGACAATTTTAGTGTGTACGGCGTGAAGTAGAGGACGCGATTGCTGTTTCTCGTCGATATGTCTTATATACATATATAAAATTCGCAAAAGTCGTGTACAGATAAAAATATAAAAACGAATATAATAAAAAGTTATAATTCACGTATCCAAAGAGGTAACGTTGATCGAGTGGGTCGACCAGTAAAGTGGTGACAATCGATGTCACCATAGCACTTGTCATGAATAAAACAAATGCTATAAATTACTTAAATTTTAAAAAAAGGGGCATAGTGTGTTCTATACACAAAATGGTATCACTCTGAAATAGCCTTACAGTGGGTAGGTTACAGTAATGGATGAGTTAAATTTGTTATATTCTTTACTCTGAGATTTAAATACAGTGTTATATCAATAATGTAAGAATTAATATAATTATAATTATAATACTACTGCTGTAATGAACTACGAAAATAATCTCGATACAGTCTACAAAAGGCTACATGGGCAATGTGTGACACTACGAAACATTCTATACACAGCGGAGAAGTAAAATCATTAATATTATAGTCATTTATATATGCTGACCACGAACAGGTAAAACTTACCTTTTTAAAGTATTCAATACCTAGTATAATACAATGGATATTATATACTCTTAGTGATAAAATAGGCACTAAACATTGCAAACCTACAGGAAGTCTCAAATAAAACTAAAAAAACTGGTAAATACAAACCAATTTATTACATTGAAACATACCTCAATAACGTGTATTTGTACAAATATAACTGAATAATATGCAGACATGTAGTGGTCTGGCGTATAACGTGACCACTATATTAAAAATAACCTTGTATGATCTTGTCCAAATCAATTTTGTTCTTCAACGATAAAATTATATAATGTGAACAAAATAGATACTGTTATTATTTAAATATTATTTTGCTCCAAAGCTCATACATCCCAATAAGAATAAAATATAGCCATTATATTACATTATTACTAATATTAGAAACATATAAATAATCTGTGGTGTAATAAAACTATATCGTACCGACGTGATACCACTTATAAATATCTATCACTATGTATTTATTTTTAATTAATTATTGAAAAATAACAAAAAATATTGAATTACTAAATATTACGAAAAATATTCGATCACGCGCTGTATTGGATATCGATAAGAAATATTTGCAAGTCAATGTTTTTGAAAATTTAGTATAAGTTGTTCATACATTTGTACAAAATGTAAATATATAAAAATTAACCTATGTGTTCATAATCATGAGTTTGAATTTGCACGAAATTACATATTTTAATGATGAATAGGTAACGAATGTTAATTACTGTGTTATAATTTAAAAATAATATTCATCAATTTTTATAACTTTATATTTTATGAATTTTACTATATGCAATGTCATTTTCAAAATATGTATATTAATTTTAACCCTTAACTGCATGAAATCTTAGATTTAAGTAAAAAAATTCTAATTAATGTGAAATTTTACCAGGATTCCAGCAAAAATAATAAAAAAAATACACATTGAAAATTTTCAAATATATCGGCGATATTGTTGTTATGGTCAGTGATGACCTTCCATGCATTTATAGATAATTATTTTACATAAATAAAAATTTTGTATAAATATCAAACTTTTTATTTTTCCATATAAATAAATACGTAAATATCAACTTTTTAAGCATTAAAAATGTTATATATACCTAAATAACAAACAATACTTATAATAGGTACATACAAAATATGAACCTTTGTTTGTTTATAATAATAATTATGGTCATAAAAAATTGTTATACATATACTCATTAAAAATCAATACTAAAACTTAAAATCTTATCAACCTTTGCATTTTATATTATAATAATGAAACTAAAAAAAAAATATATCAAAATATGAACTTAGGCATGTTTATAAAAATAATTAGGGATTGTCATAAAAGTTAATTTGTATGAAACATTTTGAAACATTTTTTCTCTTTTCCATAACATAAATGAACTTCACATTTCTCACACTGAGTGAATGTTTTATCAGAGCACCCTGGTTTTTTACACTGACGTCTTTCTGTAGTCCAATTTTTCGCCGTAATAACTAGGCAAAGTGAAAACATCATCTATATCATCAAGTTGATTGTTTGTATTCAATCGATCTACTGCATCCGGTACATCATCGTACTATACAATATTTTCAATTAATTTTACACATAAATAAATAAAATGTATTTCTTACTCGAACATGCATAGGATTTAAAAACAACTCATTATCTGTTTCATCACTACATGAATCTTCTCTAACATCAGGAATGTTATAAATAAGATTTTCAATTTCAATTTCGTTTAATTTTTCCATTTTATTAAATTTTTTTATACGTAAATATTTACGTCAAACTAAACAGTTGATAATTGTGCAACGCGTGACGACGATGCAACTTCAACAATGTACATAATCGTACTAATCATGCAAGTTGCATAGAAGGTCACTAGTGACCTCGTCGATAAAACTAATATAAATCAATAGAATAAAGTTTAAAAATAGATACAACAACAATATACGATTCTTAAGGGGTTCCTAAACTATACAATAATTTTTCTTGAGCCATAAAACCACACCAGTCTTGCTTCCATGATGTAAAAGTCACCAAGTCACAGCAAATTTCTTATCAATAATTTTTGTTTTAAAATATTATTGTTTTTCATATTATAATCTCTGTAGTTACACAATACTGTTGATAAACATCAGATTATACATTTTACCGTGACAATATGACCATAATAATTACACTGTTATACTTGTACATAAATAACAATACAAATATGATGATAATGGCATAAACTAGTACTCATTATTTCAGGTGTACACATTTTCACGTATTCGCGTGAAGCTGTAAAACAGGTTCAATTTATAAGACTCGTTGCTTAAAATTGTCGGTGATACATTATTATATTCACGTATATCCATGAATTTGTGTATTCACGAATTTACACCTTAAATTACTGAGTTCATATACTTAAAATAGGTCCTAGGATGAAAATAATTATAAAAATGTACACACTGCGATTTTAAATATCGAAAATTTAAAAAACAAAATACAAGTATAGCATGTAATAATTTTTAGAGAAAACCAAAAATACGCTGCCACATCAAGAGAATTTTTAAAACGATTAGATTCATGTTTAGAACATAAAGGTAAACATTTTGAACAACTATTATTAGAAAAACTATGTAATGTAACAAATTGCAAGTAAATAAATACTAATTTTACATTCGTAGTGTGTACATTTGTATATTGTAGTATTGTAGTACAAGGTAAATATAAAATATAAAATATAGTGTATTGACTACAAGTCAAAATATTCAGTTCTTTTTAATCATTAGATTTTAAAAAGCCTAACAAAATATCCACAAAAATACTTATTTGTATAATATATAAGTAGTAAGTAGGTACCAATAATATTTGTGAAATATATGTACTCAATATGTTATATTGTTGAAAAAATAATAATATTTTTAACAGTAATAAATATACTATAATGCAAAACTTGGCATTAACGAGTTAAAAAGTTAAAAATATAAGTAACTTAACGAGTTAGTTTTATTTACATAAGTAACTTATAATTTAACGAGTTACTTTTTTTCAAATTAACTTTGAACGAGTTAAATAAATAAAAAAAGTAACTTTTAACTTAACTTAACGAATTAAAATAATTAGTTAACTTGCCCAGCCTTGCTATAATGTATATATTATACAATCAAGAAATAACAATACAATATTTATATAATAGGTATTTCTAGTTCTATATGATTTATAGACATTTTTCTTGAATTTACAAAATGAAATTGTCTTCAAAATGACAGGTAAGTCCATAATTGATGCTTTTGTTTAGTCACAATCTACTCGTATAAATATTTGCTTCCCAATGTCCACGGACAATTCATTCTGATGAAAACAATTTCGGCATTTAATATTATCATGATAATATTTTTCTAATTTTCCTTTCAACTCGTTTAAGTTTTCTACTAATAAGTAGATTACTTTTTTATTATATTATTATATTTTTACTTTTTTTTTTATTTATTTATTTTTTTTATTGTTCCATTCAAAGCTGCATACACTACATTTATAATATTCTGTAACGCTTTCAAGTCCTTCACATATTTTTTTTCAAATGCAGTTGATATATTCCCCAAACAGTTAATAGAAATAATATTATTAACCAGAGTTTCAGATGGGCACATATATATTTTATATATAGTAATTTAACTCGTTCAAGTTAAAAAAATTTTGAGTATCCCTCGGTTACTAAGTATTTTACAATACGGTAAATAATTAAATACTGTAATCTTGGCTATCTCAATAGACACATGATATAGCTTAAATAATATTCATATGGACAAGTATTTGTTAAAATTATGGACTCACCATTTAATTTTGTTGTTTTCGTATTTTTTTTACAAAATTTCCACTTTTGATTAATGCAATTTCTATTTTGTTATTATGTTCAATATACATAATTTCTGGAATTCGTGCAGCATAATAAGATGTTCTCTTTTTTTATTCTCAGCTAACCTTTTCCAGTTTTCATTGACTTTTGAAGGTGCAATATACTCTTAGTCAACAATATCTTAAATATCTCAATATTTTCAACGTTGTAACCTTTTTCTTCTGAAAATTGTTTCGATAATACTATTGCTTTTTTTAATATTTCATCTTCGTCAGTATTTACTTCAGATATTTTGATTTCAATCTCATCAGGAAATATTTAAATATTTCATCATGTTTCGCTAATTTTAACATTCCATCTATTTCTTCGATGTGCTTACAGACAAATTTATCAACACGTAAGGAAAGATTGTCGTTATAAAAAGATATGTTGAAGTAATTTTCTACAGAAGATGACGATGCCGTTAATTCACTTATATTAAAATGTTTAATCGTTATCATTGACCATAATGAATATGTTCTCAATAATTTTAGCAACAAAATAGATAAATAATGGAAATTATCTTTTTTTATAAATACAATGGGTTGGCGAAACAACATTGTATTTTCAAAAGGATTTTTCTTTTATAAATTAATCCATTTTTTTAAACACTCATCTTCATTTTCATCATTAGGAATGTCTTGTGGCAAGATCAGGTCATCATCATCAACATCAACACCGACATAAATTTCATTTATTCTTGCTATTGATTACTTTAAGTACAATTTTGCCGTTTCACTTGCAATTTCATTATTTTTTTTATCGTGATTTTCAAATATACTATTTGATGTAATTAAAATATTTTCAATTAGACTTTCAGCGATTTTCAAAGAAGTGTACATAAGTCTGGAGATTTAATTGAAATTTGATTTTTTAGAGTTAGGGATTTAATACAAACACAGGACTAAGTAGAACAAACGGCACTAAGTCACTAACGTAGCACAATTAAGAATAAAATTATACTATTATTAATGTTATTAACAATAATATGATTTTGTACTTAGTTAAATAAACATGATAATAATAAAATTATTAAAAATTATAAAAATTAATAATATTAGATAAAGGTGATATTCCAAAGTGTTTCTAGAAAAAAAGGTAGATATACCTACGTATATCTACGCATACATAATAATCAATAAAATATAATAAATTTAACTTAAAAAATACCGTTGTTTTGATGTCAACGTGAAAAAAATACTCACATGAAAATTGGTAAATATTTATATAAAATGACATCAAAAATTAATTTATAATCAACTCACTAAGTATAAAGTTTTTAATTCGTACATATAAATACTTACAAATTTGGCACGATCAAAGTTCAAAAAGCTCGACAAAATACGGCCAACTTTTTTTGGGGGATAATTAGTGGAGGAGATTACTTACAAATACTTTGCAAATTATTGACAAAATATTTTATTAATTTTACATTTGAACATCACTATACATTATTAAATAATTTTTACTCTATACCTTATGTATTAGGTATATTAGATATATAGTGAAATGTATTCATACCTCGATCCTCATCATTCCGGTATACCGGTGTAATAAAAATTATGAAGCATTACTAATACTGCAGAGATGAATGATGACTGATTTTACCTCAGTCTAGCAGGTTTTTTTGCTAGATATTCACTTTAAATGGCAATAACCCAAGTCTAATGCAAAAATTTGTTCAGAAAACTATTACAGATAATTTTGTACAAAGTTGAAAGAAAAAAAAATACGGCAATTTACAGAAAAAACAAAATGTAGTAATATTTAATTCCAAAAAAAACAGCGGTGGATAAATAAATCTCGTCGAACGCACTAATATAGGCATCAAGGGCGGGTTTTATTGTTAATAAGGCAGAGTTATAGCCTGTTCTCCCATCGTTTACTAAAAAAATATATTGCATTGTTATAAATGCTGCATCATTCGTTTTATAGTAGGTACTGGGATAGTGGTATATAGCATATCCAGTATATATACATAACTACCATAACAACCAAATACTGTTATTACCTATATGATACATAAGTACTTAACTAATATTATAATTACTTATTATAAATCTTTATTTATTTCAGAATAATTGATATGAATTAAAAAATAAAAAACTATACCCTTATAAAATATAAAATAGTTTGATTTTTTCTTTATGAATATAGGTATCTACAACAATAGCCGTATTGGGTTAACTGGGAGATACACAATAGACTGCGTGGGCGTAGTCCGTTTGGGTGAATCGACCAAATATATGGTCGGTTTAGCGAACAATATGGTGAGTGTTTATTCACCCTAAAATTTAAAAAAACGATTTATTAAGACAATTTTTTCCCTTGATATCGAAGACCAACTTTTAATAAAAATTGAAAGATATTAATTTGATTTATTTCATACTTATTGTATGCATTTATGGTGAATTCTATATGTTATTTTTCTTATCAAATTTTCTTTCCGATAATTTTAGTTTCGATTATTATATTTTAATATGGCTTATATATAGTATAATATCAACCATTTGTATGTTTAAAATAATTTTTATAATACAACCGTCAACATCACAAATTAGTTTTGTGCGGAATCGTGTTGATGAAAAGTCATTTGCGGAATCGTGAATCGCTAAAATCTATGTCTAAGTATATTACTTATCTGCTATTTATAACATTATATTATTCATTATGAACTAATAATAATATTGTATGATTTTGTTCTGACTTGGGAAATAATATTATTGGTATACTTAAAATAAAACGTTACCTTATGGTTTTATTAATAATGCAATATTTTCGTAATAAAGTAATAATATTATTATTTTTTCGGTACTGCAATAATATAATAAAAATGTAACGTGAAAATAATATTATTTAAAAAGTAATGAATTAATAATATTTTAGTATTATTATTGTTTACATTTTTGCTATCTGGGGTACTGGGTACTGTGGATACGCGTACCTCTGCTGTAAATACTAAATTTACTGTTACTCTGTGTACGATTATAATATGAAATTGGTCCGCCGTAGTCGCGATACGTAGATGTACGATCGTTTTTTTTACGTCGCGCATGATGGCATTGCATAATATATTATCATCATACCCAGAATTACAAGTATTAAGATGGTCGCAAAACATTGCAAACATAATACTATTTACGTGTTGTTATTATCTATGTATAATGTCTGAAGTAGAAGTTTTGGGTAAAATTGTTTATGGTTTATATAGCATTAACGAATTGATTTTATATTTTATTTTACAAAAATGTTAAAAAAATTTTTTTGTTGTAAAATTGTTTACAAAATATTTGATTTTTTGTTAAATATTTTGTAAAGTTGTGTGATATAAAAAAAAAAACTTATTAGTTATTATTATCATAATTCGTCGATAAGAATACAATACAATTTATTATATTATATTAAAATCATGTTGATTGTATGTAGCACGTTACTTAGTTGTGATTACAATACACATAACAGTTATATCATAATAAATTAAGTATATAAGCTAAAAAGCATTCAATAATTTAGTAAATTCTAAAATCTATGTTTTTAATATAACAATTTTTATTTTTTAAGTCTTAATGACTTCGAAATTATATTTTCTGATTTTCCCAATCGTTTTATTGATAAGAAAATGTGCTACAATGATTCGTCTGTGTCATTATAGTCTTATGTATCCGATATCGGAATCTGGTGTGTATTCTGAAATTCTAATGAAAATTGAATAGGTCGTTTCAGAAACGAATTTCGTGATATCCGTCCCGAAATAATTAATAATAAATATCATACCAAATCACAGGTATAATGAGTAACAGCTTTTTAAAATTGTTGATTAGATATAATTAAAAAGATACAGATGGTGCATTACGTATTAAGATCTAATCGACTTATATTAATTAAACTACTACTGCTGCTGCTGTCTTAAGTTTTTCAATTAATTTTTCCACACTTCCTAACATAGTTATAATATTTAGGCAGGAAAAGTAAACAGGATATTTCATTAGTATTTAACAATATTTTTTGTTCAATATTACGTCGTTCGTAGTTTGACCTTCAATAATTTTGTACGCAAATAAGACGAAAATCGTATGTGCATGTACATAAGTAAGACCACACATGTGTACCAATACCCATAGCGGATGACGATTTCATTGCAAACATAAATAATGTAAAACCCATAATTGATGTATTATGTATATATATTACAATTAATCAAAAAGTAATTTTTTTTTTAAATAGTACGTTTTCTTGATTTTTATAATCTATAGAAATTAAAAACCTACCTTAAATAAAATTATTTATATCTTGCCTTCACAATAGTGGAAATATAAACATACGGCACATGTATTCTGTTAAAGCGCAATACTATTGTTGTTAAGTCAATGTTAAGAACGTGTTATTTACAGCCCCGGATTAAAAGGAAGGGGTAAGTCTAAGGATTTTGGGATTCGTAATTACTAATTAGTCAGCTTATAATATGATTAAATAGTAATTAGGAATTTTTATATTTAAAAGTATTAAATTTTAAGATGAACTAACGAAATAAATAAAAATAGTACTGGTTTCATAAGTATAGAGTTTACTGCTAAGTTAAAATATTATATCTGATGATTCACGTCATTTTCGATATTGCTGCGGTAGAAATACAAAATACAAAAGAAAATTTTGAATCATACGACACAAGTACCTAAGTACTAAAAAAATGTATAAACATATATATATATATTATGGACAAAGGTCTTTGATTCATCTCTATAGACAGGATGCTAGATAGTCGTTCAAAACTGACCTACTCAGTTATACAGAATAGGTTTGGTCAATAATAAATTAGTATAATATCACACATCTTAGATACCACCAATGCTTTTATACATCAATACAATACAACATCTCACGATAACTGAGAAGTCTGATCATGTAGTCAAGCACCATACAATAACACATTTGTAATGTCCGACGAAGTCTATAGTCTATAGTCATTCGTTTGCAATCGTGTTATAAAAAAGGTAAAATGTTTGTAATCGTGTTGTACCCATTAAGTATTTACACCTCTCTACGTCAATATTGACGAACAATCTATACCAAGATATATTTTTTCACTTTTACATAAAAAATCAGTATTTGTTTGGTAAGAAAATATAATTATGTTTTTATCAGATATTAAATAAATGATTTACCTTTTGTGTTTTAATATCTATAGCCAACAGCAATGTATAAACTTCATTTAGTGATACTGGATATTTTGGCAATATTTTCCTCTTATATTATTTATATACGTATATATTATGTCTTATATCAGAAATGTCTTTGCTGGTGCAAACATTAGAAACTGTTGAGCTTTGTATTGCATTTTTTATAATTTTGGTTGGTTTTTCGTATGGTGTTTCTTTGGCCTTTATTTTACATAATTGGTTCAATTTATAAATGTTTAAGTTTCTCTGCATATTTTAAATAGTAGGTAAATATAGACGTTAATCATTAGTTAACATTTTAATAAGTAGTAATTCAAATTTCAGACTTTATTCGACGACACAAAATATTAATTATTATACCTAATAATAGTCAGGCTAGCCGTGATTATTAATTTATTATATTTGTAATAAAAATAGTAATAATAAATGTATTATTTAACGGAGATTTGGATCAAAACACAAAAAAAAATGTTTAGAAAAATTACTTAAAATTGGTGTACCTAAAAATAGGAAATATAAATACCTATATTTAAATACAGATTTGATATTTATTAGTGCACCAACAAGGGGTTTAATACTTTATGCAAACTATAAGTCCATTTTTTCTATGAAAAAATATGTTAATAGATAAAACAATAACTATAGAAAAAATAGTTTTTAAAGAGATCGATATATCGGCAATTTTCTGTGTGTGTAAATAATCTTTACTATGTAACTGTTAAGTAAAATAAATAACAGAACGCATATAATAACATATAAATAACTAACTATACACATTAATTGTTATGTTAATGATTTTCTAAAATCATAAATCTTTTACCAGCTTACTGTTAAGTATGGTGTTGTGTTCATCCAATAATATTTATGAATTTATTTTTTAGTTTGTTAAGAAATTTACTTGAAAATATCTATTCAACTTTAAAATTAATTTTTAATTCAATATTATTATTAAATTATTATTAAAAACAGCTATTAACCCAGATAAGAGTATTTAAATAGTAAGTGAACAAGTTTGTTGTGTGCGTATTCTGTACGATTGAAACGAAACAGACTGATCGGGTCGCTGTTATACTAGTCAATAAAGTTTTTGAGCTCCAAATATATAAATAATACTATATGCCGTTTTATTATATAAAATCTATCTAGATTCTATTCCCGTACGTGTAAAGACAAAACTGAAAATCATAAATTTAAGCATAACCGATTCTATAAATGGTTGCAAAAATACATAATATTTGATACTATTAGTAATACACTGAGAAGTAGGTTAGAGAAGTATATTTTATACATTTTTTACTACAAATTATTTATAGTTTGTAATTTATCATGATTTGGACGAATTTCGCAATAATGTAAACTTTAAAAACTCATGAAAAACTTTTTATTATTATTATTTTTATAATTCTTTTTTCGTAAATAGAAAATTTAATAAGGAATCTTGTATATACTTTATTATTTAGGTATAAAAAGAAAATTTTTTTATACACTAGCTATTTTTTAATTGGTAGATTATTGTATTACGTTTTTAAGTACTTTTAACCATTCACACACTACTTATTGATATTAAAAAAAAAAAAAAACTAAAATAAATTCAATATGTGCAATTTAAAAAAAAAAATTCATAAGTCGTTTTCAAGTCAATTTCATTACTAATTAAAAAATGTATTATATAATTATAAAAATAATCGGTACAAATTACAATTAGCATATTATAAAGGTACCCGTATTTTGGAAAAAAAAAAGAGGTAATCAAATCCCTCCTAACTAATACATTTTCATTAAATTAGTAAATAGGTTAAAACTATTAATTACGCCTATCGAATATTTTAATATTTTTTCCAATGTAACCATTAATGGTTTCCGCTAATAATAATTTAAATATCTCCTACTATAGTTCTTGCCATTGCTCCTATTATTGTCTGTCCCTTGGGAATTTTATGCAATCGCCACCCGGCGTCAACCAACAATGATTGAGCGTATTAAGAATACCCAACAAATGCGTGTTGCAACAGATCATCCGCCTCTTCACTACAGAGTGGTACATTTAAATGGTCCATGAACAGCATCAGGTACCTGTAAATATCATATACACGCCTTCATCTTGCATCAATGTCCGCCATTGAAACTGTGTACTACGAGTAATGGTGACTATAACACCAGACCGCTGTCGGGTTGGTCACATTCAAACGTAAATAACTAAAGAGCGTGATAGTCCACCTATTTATTACCCGTTAAGTTTGGTCCATTTAATTCACGTAAATAATTTTAAGTTAACTACCTATATAATCATAACATATTTCTATTATAGCATTGTTACCCATCAACTTTATCGTGTATATAGATGAATTGGTTGTCATTTCTAGATTGTATATAATAATATTGTATTTTGTAATCTCTGGCGTGTGTTTATTTTTTTAGTTATTGATGTATATTATACTTAATATTAAATGATATGTTTGATTATTTGTTGTTAGTGTCAAAACTATCAGTATTTATTTAATTTGAAAAATAAGCTTTGGGTTATGGCTGTTTGCAAATAACAAATCATTATTAATCATACATTATATAATTTAATACGAATAGGTATAATTGTGTTCAAATATACTACACGGACTAGGTCCCTCTGCTCCCCTAAATACGCTGTTGCAGTAAATTGTTTTATATTGAAAAAAAATAAAAATATATTATTACATTATTTTAAATAAATAATATATTATATATTTATAATAAATTCTTACCATTCAATATAATTAAAAAAAAAATTAACTTTAATATGTATTTCCGTTTTCATTAATTATATGTATTATCAATATAGGTGGTATTTTTTTTATATTTTATTTGAGTTATCAAAATAACTTGGGATTTTATTTTAAAATATACATTACGTCATATCGTAGGTATTTACATCTTATAAATATCAGGAAATTGTAAAATTAAATGAAATAAATTAAATGAATAAATTAAATTTATTTTAAAGTTCTAATTTTAATTCTAAGAAACATTTACTGATGATTATACTGAAAAGGTTCATATAAAGGATGGGGAATAAGTTATGGAACAATATTTTTTTAAATGTTGAAAATGGGATAAACTCTATGAAAAATATTTGAATATACCTACCTAATATTATTACACTACTAGCTAGCAACTAATCATAATAAACGACTGAACCTTATATCCGTGAGTCTTATAAGCGGCGTCTACTGTAGTACGTTTTGGATTGTCGCCCCTCATATTAATATAATACGTTTCATGTATACAATTCTTAATTGTATCGATTTATTCAATATCAAAAATTCATAAGTACATAATATACAAAATTATGTACTAGAGAGAGTAAATAAAAAAATAACGATATGATATCTGCAACAACCCGTTGGCACTGATAATGATTAGTTGGTAGCTAGTACCTAGTGTAATAATATTAGGTAGGTATATTCAAATACAATGCAAAAAAACCAAAATATACATAACTGATTAATTAAAATTTCAATGTGGCCAGCTTTTTAATTGACCAGACGAAAAAGATACGTATGTGAAAAATCGAAATTTTAATTTGCTAATTGCAAATTGACTTACTAATTTTGAAAACTCACTTGCTATTACTTGCTAATTATTAGCTATTTTTTGGCACTGTTTTGGAGTGGATTAGATATAGTGGGTGGGCCAAATTCACGGAGTGAAAAATGAACCAAATTTTATTATTGTTATTTAATTTGTATTCAAAAGGATTCTCAATTTAACGGTTCAGGATATGAACTCTGGTGTTTTGATCGATAGTTATCCAATCTTCAAAATATTGACTATAGATAGTAATTTATACCTTACTATAACAGTTAACTGACTACTATAAAACCAACAAACAATTTTCATACTAGATTTTTAAAATAAAACACCTACACCGCGATATTCTATTACCTCCATTGTGTGAAATGTAGTGAGAACACAGAAAACCACTTCGTCAGAAAACGAGTTTTTTTTTTAAATTGTGCCAACGGCTAAGAGCATGGTAGATACTTTTCAAAATTGTGCGTGGAATGCTAAATATTTATAACGTAGGTGTTATTATCAATAATAACATCACGTATGTGTACTCAGATTTTTAAGTATAATTTTAGACCACCTGAAATATATTGTAATTTACACTGTAGTTATTAATAATATTGCGATTTTATTATTTATGAAATAAACTAAGAAATTTACAATCAATTTCAATAATAAATGCGTACAAGAATTAAAATTTAAAATGAAAATATTAAGTATCTTCCGCGCCTTATAAGTAAAAATTTATTAAAATTTGGTTAACGCTCAAATACTATTTATACATAGATACTGCATAATAACACATTTGTGTGAAAAAAAAATGAATAAATAAAAAATAAAATTGGTGATACTTATTATAAGTGCTAAACTTACAACTGTACTAAAAGAAATCCTGAATATAAAATAATGAAAATTTCTAAGTTGTTGGAAGTAGAAATACAGAAATGAACCATCCGAAGATTTAAATGCAAGTGATATTGCATGTATGAATTAGGATTCTATAAATACTGCTGACGTCGAGCGAAGTTTTTCAATGTATAAAAATGTACTTATATATTACGGGAAGACTTTGACGTTTGAACACATTAAGTAACTTCTGACCATGGAATAAAGTAAAATATTTTTATTTTCACTTTTTATTAATGTGGGCTAATATTTTATAGATTGAAGATAAAGAATGTTAAATGGCGACGAAGACGACAAAATACTTTTAAATACTTTAAAAATCATTTTATACCTTTTTTTAATACCGTATTAGTTAATACAAAACGCTTCGCAACAGAACATCAAAATGTAAAGAAAAACAATGTTCAGGTGGTAAAATGTCTAAAGAACGTCAGACTGTTTTAGTTTCAGCTAGTATGATTGGTAAAAATATGAAACTGATCATAATTGGGAAATCCCGTAATCCGTAATGTTTTAAAAACAAAAAATTACTGTCTACAGGTAATATATGAATCAAACTCTAATGCTTGGATGACTCCAGAATTGTGGTCTAAAATTGTATTAAATTGGGATTTAGATTTTCTATATGTATTGAAGTTATAATTTTTTTCATCATTTTGGTTGCAATAACAACCGGTTATTATGACCTATTTTTCTTGGTCACTTGAACGTCGTTATAATTAATTTCTATACTGTGCTTATTTTTTACATAATTTTAAATGCATATTTAAAAATAAATACATATTTTGTAGTATATTACAGCATTTTTATAAGCATATTTTTAGAATTTTTCGTGCACATAAATCTGGTCCTTAATAATGAATAAGTCAATATAAAACAGGCGATAGTACTTAATAAATAGTCAATAAAGTATCAATGAAAATTATTTTGTTCTTAATTTGTAATCGCGCATGTGGTTTAAGCTTATTAGAACTTTATATTAAAATTACAGTCTCGATCTGATTTAATTGAAGCTTGAACTTTTTCTGCCTATCAACGAGGAGAAAAAATTGAATCATCTGACTTCTTAATTACAAAATTATGTTAATTTAGTTGAGACATAATGTTTGAACCACTTACAAATTTATTACCTGTCCAAAAGGAAGCAATTTATACTAGAGTTTTTTTGTTTACGATAAAATTTAGGGTACGTCGGGTGGCAACTCTTATATAGTTAGGAGGCAATTCGTATAAAAGTGATTGTCCTTTTTGACTTTGGGAGATAACTAGTATGCACGCATATGGATTGCCGAACATTGATAAACGTAGGCTAAGGAATATATAGGTACTATATAAATAATAGGTATTTATACGTTATACCTAGAGTCCGAAACCAGTATTTAAATTATTAAGATCTTATAATAAATCTCAATTATATTTATTTATTATCTGTGTTATATTTTACCTATAGGAAAACCGCCTGTCGAGAAGTTTTGATATGTTTTTAAAATAATATCATTATTATTGTAAAGGCTATTGTGATGATTCATCTACTCGTTAGTCATTATAATAACTTGATTTTATTTATTGTAACAGTTTTTCTCAAATTTCTCGGGCCAAATATTTAAAATCAATTACTAAATATATTAATTAATTCAATAGAAAGCTTTTAGAATGTGAACAAAGTGATGAATGTATTGATTTTACAATAATGTGTGTTTTTTTTAAATTTATTTTTTTATCTTTTAAACTATTTATAGACAATTGAAATTTTCTATTTTTCTAAGTTTTGTAACGTCACGGGATTTTAGGCTTCTTTATTAAAATATTATTAAACTTGCCAAACCCATTATATAATTAATCTATTGTACACGCGCAAGTTCAATATTATTATGACAAAAAACATTGTATTACAATATCTGTTCTCCGCCCCCCCCCCACACCAGCACTGTCCATTTTCGGGACCCAATTTACCTAATACCTTTTTTCCCAGGACCCAATTTACCAATCCTGGCCGATGCATCATCTCGATTAGTGGCGACTTTAGCTAACATTTGTAGTGACCAGCTCCGAAGCGGAATGGAAGCTATCGGACCGAAAACAAGGCCATCAACGTCACCCGCCGTGAATAGAATATAATATCCAACCGTACATGAGCGTCGTCGCCTTGCACGGACCGCATGACAAGGTATGTTATGTATAAACACTTTTTTTGTAAATACCAATACAATAAAACAATAATACGGTAAACGTTCATATTAAGAAATCTCATATGTTATACATGCATTAAATAGTTAAAACAATTTGGTCCTCAAAAATATTTCATTAAACATAAATTTCTGTTAAGCGACAATCTTTATACTCATATATGATGGTTTCTATTTATATGATTTTTTTCAGTCTCAGTTCCTGTTCGCCTAATAAAAATAAAAATATATCAGTTCTTATTACGGTTCCTATTTTTAAAATTATTAATTTCATTAAAGGCTCCGGTTTTGGTTGAAACCGTTACTTACCGGTTCTAAATATGTATATTTTTATATAACATTTTACAAATATATGTTCAGTAGATACTAAATAAATCACCTTCGTAAATTTAACCAAAAAATATAATTTTATTATAAACAAATGAGATTTGATTTTAAACTACATTAGGTATTAGGTTGTGAATCATAAATCAATCTACACCTCTATAAATATTTGTAGCTTTGTAAAATATAATATAAGATGAATTGTACCTATTTAGTAGCAATTTGAATAAGATAATTTATTGCAGAACATATTTTTGAACGACGAAAGTTAAAACTCCGCTTGTGTTGAAAACAATAAAATACAAAACAACAATTAAGTAAATATAATATGTATTTAAATATTTAAAGAATTGATTTAACACTTAACAAAAAAATATTCTTAAGAAATTAGAATTTCCATAATAATGTGACATCTTCTATGTAGGTACTTCTATGACTTAGTTTAAACGTACACTATTGTACGAGATTGAAAAATGAAAATAAAAAACAACAGTAATGGTATAAAAAATCTCACCAAACATCATCATGCAAGAGAAAGGGCGGGTTTTATTGTTAACGAGGCGGAGTTACTGCGCACAAGTTTCCACCGTTCACTGACCCCCCCCCCCCCCTAACACCCATCATCATATACTATGAAATATATTATATTGTTATTTATATCACGTCATTAGTTTTGTTGTAAGTACTGTATGCTATATTTAAACACTGTGGTCATTCGAAATTGTTCTTGTAACGCATATAATGTTGTTCCTACCTAAAATAATTATAAATATTTATTTATTTTAGATCAATTATAAATAGTAACTTTCAAATATCCCTATACTATGAATATACTTTTTAAATGTTAAATAAATTATTTACAATAATTTGTTACACCGTAAAAATGACTAATATATTATAAATAATATACAATGTTTGAAATCGAAATAAGATTTTTCAATTTCAATTTTGCTCATTGGTACTAGTTTTTTTTTAGATTCTGAACGGAGTAATGAATGTATTGATTTTACAATGATGTATGTTTTTTTTGTGTCTGTCATCACGTTTTGGAGTAGAAATAATGCTTTGCTTTGATTTTTGACTTTATCCCCTCTTTAAAAAGGAAAATTCATCTAGTTGGTACTTTGAGGGGTTTAAGTTCAAAAGCATTTAAAGTTCAAATGTTTACGAAAAATGTCAAAATCGTGAAAATTTGCAAGGAATTTTGAAGTTGAAAATTCATAACATTTTTATGATTTATACCTAAGGTTGAAAAACCCAATACCATAACTTTTTCTTCAAATAACTGTAAAAATAATAATTCAATAGTCAATATAGAAAAAATTTTATGATCATATGAAATTTAATTTTTACCAAATCGCGTAAAATAACGATATATTACAATTATTTAAATACAGGTAATAATATAATATATCTTAGACTGACATTCATCTCTGTTTAGAATCGTTTTTCGTATACAATTATACTTGTCATTGCATTCAAATTTAACACGTCCATTATAGTGTTCTGCTATCCATCTCTACTATACAGCAGAGCAATACCCACTTGCCCACCCTTTTTCAATTTAAATTTCATTATAATATATTGGCGTTATGATTTTAATTTTATTACATAATATCATTTTTATTTAGATTATAAAAATAATTT
This sequence comes from Rhopalosiphum nymphaeae, assembly GCA_036289425.1. Classification (NCBI taxonomy): domain Eukaryota; kingdom Metazoa; phylum Arthropoda; class Insecta; order Hemiptera; family Aphididae; genus Rhopalosiphum; species Rhopalosiphum nymphaeae. Next base: position 5,534,685 of record JAZAQC010000007.1, on the reverse strand, counting down.
TTCCAGTTTTAAGTTTAATTTTAATTTTTTTAAATACCTATCACCTTGACATTTTTATGATTCCATAATTCTTATACTATTTTAAAATAATTAAAATTTGGTTTGATTTATAATAATATAATGACATGAGTATTGCTAAAGAAAATTTTAATCTTGATTTACCATTTTACACATAACATATTATTATGGTAAAGTATTATACATTTCATATTTTTCTAATATAGTATAGTAACGAATTTTCAAGGTTAATAAAAATACATTTTGTTATTCTATTTCTTAAAAATATTCTGATTAACTTTAATAGGAACAAATAGAATTACATACATTTCGTTTATGAACACAACATAACTTATTAAGCTTTGAGCATGAGCACCAGGTGGATTATTTGTTTCATATTTATCAAAATATATATATATATATATATATATATATAAAAGGTAAAATTATTTCAGCTGGGCTTTTAAGACATTTAACTTTTCAAATTTCACTCTGCACAAAACTACAAACAATACCTTCAGACATAGAATTTAAATATTTAAAATACTTAAGAACTGTTTTTATACATTAGGTTGTTCAAAAAACATTTTAAAGATACATATTAATGGAATAAAACAAATATTTACATTAACTAAATTAATAACAATATAATAATTTTTTGCGATGTTTTTGTTTCTACTTCCTATGGTGATTTCAACTGGTTTTATATAGATCTAACTCTTCCAAAACTTTCAATCGCTTGAACTAGGTTTTTAAATTTAGAAAGGGATTATTTACAACATTAAACATAACTGATATTTTAGAAATTAAATTTTTATCACTTTTATTATATTCTAAATTATCTAATACCTCTTTTTTAAATTTGCATACATTTATCATTGAACCCATTTAAGTCATTAAGAAGAGTTTATAATTTGTTCTTGAATACAACCGCTTCATTCTACCATTTTGATAAAAAAATTAATGCATCCTCAGTTACTACATCCTTTAATGCATTAATAGATATTTCATTGCATGAAATTATATCTAATTTTTCATTAGTTTGTTTAGGTGAAGTATCGATAATCTACATTAGTTCTATATGTGAATTACTAAAAAGTTCATGGTTCACTAAAGTAAGGTTTAATAAGTATCTACTAAAGGAATCAAAAGAATTATAACTTCTAACGCATGATGCCCTGATTAAATTTTTAAAATTTACACAAACAAAACAAATAAAGCACGACAGCATTTTGCAATTGTTTTTTTCTTAGTATAATTAAAATAATAATACATTTTAGTATAACGAATAACTAAAATATCAAACGCTTTTAAAATATAAAATACAAATTATAGTTGTAACTATTTAATAATATTTTAACAACAATTTTAGGTTCTTGATTTAAGTTATTATTAAATATAAGATAATAGATAATATAATAATCGGTGTTTCCGAAATTTAACTAAACATTGATGTATCACTAATAACCTAATCTAACTAAACATGTATAATAATAATAATTTTAAAATAAAATACTTTAGCTGTGTTGAACATTCGCTTTTTTTGATTCGTGGTTTTGATGTGATACCACTTGCGATAGTAGAAAATAATAAAATAACTCAAAAGTAATAGAAAACATATAATACAATCCAGTCAACAAAATTAGATGAAATTAAATTTATATATTTCAAAATAATACAAAATAAAAACTAAAAAAACTATTAAAGCATAACAAAGCATAATAATAATAAAAACGTCTATTATGATCGCATAACGTTTGAAGGCAACATTTTCATCCTCTCAGCAAGCAGTCTGCGGAAGTTCAACAACTGTGTAAATAATAATAATATATTATAATATTATGTTTAAAACGTTGATATTATTAATTCTATTATTTTAAATTAACAATAATATTACACAACGTGTTTTTATTTGTTAATCCACTGGTTCCCGAACTGGAGAGACGTAAGCAGTTATTACGAAATGCAATTTATTATTTACTATTATTTATATTTTATAATTATTATCATCAATAAAAAAAGTATAGTCACTCCGAATATTGTATAGTTGATTTTTAAATTTCACAAAAAAAAGTGATCGATTTTTTTCAATTTATAGGAAGAAGTACAAGATTTTTGAAAATCTACAAAGGGGGCGTAGAATAGAAGAGGTTGGGAACCATTATATGTACCTATTCGAGGTACAATTTTTAGGTACAATCGATATACCTATTCTAATATTCATTAACTATAGGCAATATTAGTTATATTATAAATACAAGACTATATTATAGCAAGTGAATGGAAGTGGAACAATTAAAGCTCCAGATGGGCTTTGTTTTGAGTTTTTGCCCCATCCAAAATTAATAAAAATTAAATTACTATCCTATGCTATAAACTACTGATTTACACTATACACTTTTGTTGTATGAGAAAATATTATTTGATTAAAATTAACAAATCATAGTTACGAATATTACGATACTACTAAAAAGTTGTTTTCAGGTCAAAATGATATTGCGTAACACTAATAAATTATTAGATGATAATATTATTATGAAACGATTTAATTAGAAATAAGGTATGATAGTTTGAGAATTTTCAAATATAATAAAACTTCCATGTAGATTAATATTTTCTTCTAATATATAAATTATTATATACGTTTATGTGTAATATTCGTTTAATGTACTAATGTTTTAGGGTTGATATAGAACTTACCCAATGATCAATTCGTATGCAATAAAATTTCTTGAACCTTCGATTTTGAAACCAAATCGCCACTCGTCTTTCAGTAACGCCCAGTTGATAAGCTAAGTATCGTTTGTTCATATAGCTCAAATACATATTATTTTGAAACGAGTTTTCTAAGATACGAATTTGTTCTTTAGTGAATGGAACATTTTTTTTTCTTGGCTTTTTGATATCTAAATGAGAGTTTATAAAATATTAAAAATTGTTGTACATATTTGAATACATATACAAGTCTACTGAAATATAATAGTATCTGATTATAAATTATAGTTTCAGTAACATAATTACGTTTTTACTGTTATCAGTAACTACATTTTTATTCATTTCTTCAATAAAATAATAAATAAAAATATATGTTTTTAGCAATGATTAATGATAAAAATGTAATATATAATTTTAGCGTTAACATAAACAAATATTAAAACATTAGATATAATTTATAAAATATTATAAAATATAATTAACTTATGTATACTATGTATCATGGTAACAAATTATATAATTTAATTATAAACTTAAACTTATTTTTCTTGTTTTATTTGAAAATATTAGGAATTTTTAATTTTGACCTCTCCAGAGTATGAACTAAATCTAATTTTCTATCCGAGAGTCGAGACCAAAGTTAAAAATCAAAAGATTTTTTTGACTACTTAGTGTGTATTGTATTATTAATATATATATAAACAATATCACTATTTATTATAAAATCAGCACTTCCATCGCTCCTCTCAAATTTTTATAATCGCGATATTGTTTTTGATATGTTTTCCTATAATTATATGTAGTACCTACTATCTACTACTATAATTTCAGATAGGTTCATGAATCTTTTATTCAAAACTGCAGTACAAATTTTAACGAATTATATTTTAAAGTTATTTATATATTTCGAAACTGATTAGATATTACAAATATACCTCGATTAAAATTATTTTCAAATTTTAATACGTATATAATATATTGATATGAACTGTGAATAGGGTAGCTTGACATCTCGTATTATACGGGAAAGTACCGTATTTAAAAATTCCGTCCCGTTGTCCCGACATAAGCTTTGGGGACGCAAAAATTGTCCCGTTTGTATAAAAATCTGTGTTTTTATACGTAAAGAAAATTACGTAAAATTAAAAATATAATCTTCATCAATCTGTATTAAGAGTAGGTCGCATCCGTATGCATTGTCTCTGTCTTACCCCCATGTACGACTAGGGTTATAAGTATGAAATATTTCACGTGAAATTTTTACTTTGAAATATTCCAAACCTAAAACTTTCATCCTTCTTGAAATATTGAAAAATATTTTTTTTATAATTTTTGATTTTTTTTTTGTATGTTTCACGAAGTAAACACTAAATGATCACATTGATTTCAAATCCTATTTACTATATCAATATAATCATGTGATAAACTGATAAGTGATAATAAATAATAATTATAATATAAATTATACTATATTATAAATTTATAAATTTTATATTTCTATTTTATTTGAATAAACATAAAATAATATAGATAAGGCTTTAGCTATAGCTATAATAGTACATTTGGTTATAAATTATAAATATTTAATATATTTAATTTTTACATCTTTTAATCTATCTTATGTTGTTTTTATTTTTCATAAAATTTAAATATTACAAAAAAATAAATTTCATGAAAATTTAGAACCCTATGTACGACATAGTAAATTTTCGTTGACCGGTTTCAATAGTGTGCTTTTAGTTTTGATATTAGAGTGAATTGACTTATTATCAAACTTTTAGGTAAGAACATACATTATCTGTGTTCTTTCGTTGGTTATGTATAGTATTTTAATTTTTAAGCGAATTATGAGTGTCTTCAAATATTTAATATTTTTTATACTCATAACTCAAAATATCAAAACTAAAAGCACACTATTGAAACTGGTGAACGAAAATTTACTATGTCGTACACGTGTAAGACGGAGACAACATATGGTGCGACGTCCTGTTAAATATCAATAAATGTTTAATTATTTTCAAAATAATCTAATTTTTGCTATATTATGATAACCGATATGTAATGGGTTACAGCCGCATAAACAGACGACCGACGACCACGACGTTGGGAAACTGGAAAACAGTTCAAACACCATTTAAATCATATTAATCCATATTATTAATAATTTATACTAATAAATACTAAGACATATTAATAACTTGTAAAATTATGATCCAAAAAAGTTTATTCATAATAAAAAAATTAACGTCCCGTATTTTTGTATTTTATGCCTGGCCACCATATACATATGGCTATGAACTTACTCAGCAACTCTTCAGAGGACTTTAAGATTGAGGCGAACATGTACGATGGATTGAATGACATATACCAAGCATTCCGGTAATACGGTATCAGATACTGTTGCTGTTGTAATTTCCAGAATCTGTACATCATTCTATTCCAAATATTCACTTGCTCCTGCAATTGTAATCGTTGATGGTCCTGCCAAATGTTCTCCAAATACAAAGGGTGCTCATGGTGGTTAGCGTATCGTCTATAAATCTCAGCCGATAGCATATTGTTGACAGGATACGACGTAAAAGTGAAAGGCATAACGTCGATAGTTGTTACAGTATTGAATTTCAAACCTAGAAAAAATTACAGTAAATATATATATATATATTATAGGTAATTTGGTATTTTTACCCATCTACGACGCTATAAAACGTTTCATTTAAAACCTATAACTGCATTTACGCTAAGAAAAAATACGTTATCGACCAAAATTAACGTTTTTATATAAAAGTACCTATACAAAAAACACACCGTGTATGTTAGACCGGTTTTCTATTCTTTCAATTTTTTAATTAAGTTTAAGTGTAAAATGTTTTTCAAAAATAACATCGTGTATGCACCATTCAACTTGTACTACATATATTTTAATATTGATTTTACAATAATGTATATTTTTTTTTATATCTGTCATCACGCTTAGGAGTAGAAATAATGCTTTAATTTGACTTTAGGCCCCTTTTAAAAAGGAAAATTCATCTAGTTGGTACTTTGGGGGGTCAAAAGTAAAAAATTTCTAGTAGTTTTCAAAAGCGTCAGAAAAACCCCTAAAAAAGTAACGAAAAAACGAGAAATTTTACGCATAATCAATTTTCGACAAATTCGATTTTTTTATTTTGCTGTAACTCAAGAACGAATCATTGTAAATACTTAAAATTTTCACCAAATGTATATATTGGCGTTATTTATTTACAATTACATTTTTTATTTTGTCTTTTTTTAAGCTATTTATAGACAATTGAAATTTTCCTCTAAAAATATTTGACAATTCAAAAAATCTTTAAAATTTAATACAAGGTTTATTATAAGTTGTACTTATCGTAGTAAAAAAATATCAAAAATCGTTAATCACAATTTTTGTTTATAAGCATTTAAAGTTCAAATGTTTACGAAATATGTCAAAATCGTGAAAATTTGCAAGGAATTTTGAAGTTGAAAATTTATAACATATTTAGGATTTATACCTAAGGTTGAAAAACCCAATACTAGATTTCTTTATAACTTTTTCTTCAAATAACTGTAAAAATAAAATTCAAGAGTAAGAATATAGAAAAAAATTTTATGAGCATATGAAATTTAATTTTTGCATCTCACAGGGGAAGATGTCAGGGTGTCATATCCTCCTTATTTGGATTTTTTGTAATGATTTATTATCTAAATGAAAAAAATGTAAGGTCTGTGACAAGTCAAAAATGGATAACCCCCCTTTCAAAAATACTGAGTACGCCACTGGAAGGTATCTTCAAGTATTTGCTTAAGCCGCTAAATTAAATACCTAGAATAGTTACACTTATTGTAAAAATACTTTTTAAAAATTTAAAGTAATAAATTAATGTTAAAAAAAAAGAAAATGTTGATTTGGTTTTGTGCATACAGCTATATGTATAATTCAAAAATATAAATTACATATTTATATTTACCGTTGATGCTGTACTTGTCTCCATAAATGTTACAATTACTTTTGATACCCATTACTGTAGATAGATGTGTTAATATTAATTTTCTAATAATAATCAGTCAGATGATGTTGATTTCTTCAAAATAATAATATTATTGCCGGGATACAATCAGGATTTGATGTTGCATCCGCAATGTTGTTATGTGATGTACTAAAGAGAACGAACGTCAGATTATGATATATGTATATATGTTCTGTAGGCGTGACTGGGTTTTTACTACCTACCCTTTCAATCTATATACGGCAAACAACCCTTGCTCGTTAGATGCAAAATCATCCCCGCATATTTGTTATTAGACTGATGTTGAAGGTAATGGAGCGACCGTGAACCGATATTAGCCAACAGCTCGTTCTGTTCGCAGTTAGTGCACCTCGCCGCACCCGTTTTCTTTTCAACCTTAAGATCACCAATAATTGAAAATATAAACACGACCTGTCATACATATACACAAATAAAGTGTTATCGCTGCTTTACTCGAGTGTTATAAAGATTAAATGTTATACATTTTAATGTCGTAAATAATTATATTTATTATTTGTTATTTAAAAATTAAATTAAATGTTTACACACCTTAAATAGGTATTTATAAAATATGAATGTCTTTGTGCAATTAAAAATTAAGACAAAATACAGAGATTAATATTTTCTTCACGTTTTCTTAAAATTGACTATATCTTTATAATATTGAAATAATAAAAATTAATACTTAAGTATACTATTTGTTATCCATTTATATATTACCTAGGTACTTATTAAAGACGTGCAGTGGTGCAACAAGTGAGAGTGTTGGGTAAACACTACGTATAACATTCAATGAACATTGTACGTAAGGTATTATTGCATTATTATGACATAATAGTATAATATGAAAATAAGAGTTATACTTCACACTACTAGTGACTATACGTGCTATGAAGTATGTTATGACTAGAGAACGGATATTAATTTAGTATATAATTTAAAATATTAAAATATATAACTGTTTATTACTTAATAAATATTTATTTATAATAATAAAATATTTAAATTTAAAATAAGATAGAATTTATTATAGATAGTACAATTTGAATATTTGTATTTTGAATCATCCAAATAGTTTTCGTGAAGAAAACAATTAGACTTGACAAGTATTTTGAAAGTTTGAAATTTAAAATGATGGCGATTGGATCTTAGCATTGCTTTATAGCTGCTCTCTACACCAACGGAAGTGATAAGTGCATATTTCATACACGTTAATTATTTTAGTTTATATTCTATTTCTGAATTGTCTTATGGAGTTTTATTCAATAGTTTATTCCTTATCTACATTACCTGGGTTTTTTTCATTATGTTTTGTAATTTTGAATTGGTTAAAACTCCAATTTATCCATGAACACGTTTTAATTGCTTTATGAAATTATCAATTATTCCTAGACTCTTGATTAAGAGCATTTGAGAAGTTTCTAATTTTGAAATAGTATAAACTAAAAATTCAAAATTCACGAAAATAATAGCTAAATAATTAGTTAAATAATAGCTAAATTGCTAAATAAATACTAAAATAAAAACGGAAATTCTGTAATAATACAGAATACATAGATTTATTTGTAAAATACTTAAAACAAAATTAACATTAGCTTATTTGAAATTAATTGAAACGTATACGTATGTCTAAAACATTCTGATTTTATTAAAAAACATTTATTTAAATTGAAATCCGTTTCCAAGTTATGACTAATTATATTTTATTTTTTTTTTACTGTATTAGAAGTTAATTAAAAGTATATTTGTTATTAGTAAATATTAGTATTATTATCAATGGAACTTGTCAAGAAAAAATAAATTAAAATGAAAAAAAATAAATGCTGTTAAATTATAAAAATAAAAAATCAATACTAGTGTAGGTTGTAGTGAGTTATACAGAGCGGTATTGCTCTGCTGCGGTCGTACAGTAGGTGTCGAGTAGGTTACAATAACGTACGAGTTAAGTTTAAATTCAATGATATGTCATTATAAAAGAAATAAGAATTGCTATTATTAATATTTAATTATTATAAAAATATATATTTATATCATATAATATTATAGAGAGATAGCCTCACCTATAATATTACGAAAATAATGCTAAATATTATTGTATATTTTACTGTGAATGTACGCATGCAATTGGTGAATGCTGCCAATCACCTAATATTTGTCTACATACGATTTAAGTTAATTTTGACGTAGGTACATATTCGCACATATATACGAGTAATCCTATAGTTGAATATATCTTATATTATAAAATAAAAACAACATATTTTTAATTAAATTAACTTGTTGATCCCTTTGGTAAATGATTGATACTAAATTTTCTTTGCACTGTGAAAACTGGTTTCTGGTGTATAATCTATGTTTATTAGATTTATCTTTTGAAATTTTTATTTCATTTATTAAAAATTTATATTTTTCATCCGATAGATAAAAAGAATTATCATGTCTTTTTAGAGATACTAAATCATTAAATGTATCATAAAATACTTCACGCATGTTTTCCATTTTACTTTAATCGCATACAATAAAATATATATAACTATGTTGAATGACAATATCATACTAAATGATAGCAAGGTAACATAACACGGAGATTATCCAGATATAATAAGAATAGTTGGGTGAAGTAATAAAATATTTTATCGAAATTACCAACTTGTACAATACTTTATACTGCATAGATAAGTACTAAATAGTAAAAGATACTGCATAATTGTGACCCTTCCGTTATTCTTAAATTAGATAAAATAATATAATGATATGTACAACGATATTGAAAACTCTCCACGTAGATATGCAAAAGTATTGAATGTTTCAAGCTTTGACCATTAGGCTTAGATTCAAAGGTATATTTTACTTAACTATTTAAAAAAAAATGTAAAATAATATAAAAATAAATTTTAATAAATTATGTATATTAATTTATATTGATGCAACTGATATCTTTTGCTCATTATGTAGTTTAGTCATTAAAATTAAAATTATTAGTATTCTGAATTTATCCGTTTTTGATGTAATCATTGAAACCATTTATTATCATTTATTCTGTGATGTAGCCAACTTGCAACTGACAAGATAGGTTATATCTGGCCCCAAAAATCTAATGACCACGAGACCTCGAGCATTATATATATAAAATATAGTAACATTTATTTAATTTATGTATACCCAGGCCCTTGTTACATGATAAAATGCGATAGGCGTTAACGTTAAAAGTGGAAAAAAAATAATAAAAATTAAAAAAATAGTTTTGCATTGAATTAATTAATATATTTATTTATTTTAGACATAAGATTCGAGAAATCTGAGAAAAATAGGTATGATGAGAATAAGTAAAATCAAAAGTAACATTCATGACCCACGACAAGATGAATCGTCACAATAACGTTTACAAATAATAATGTTAATATTTTAAACTAAATTAAATACTGTAATTTCAAAAAAAAATTGAAAAACAACACTTTAGTGATCTTATTGTTCGTATAAAATAACACGTGCTATAGAAGTTTGTATGGTTTAGTACTGAAACATTGCTATTCGTATTATATAAAATGCTAAGTGTCGAGTCTATTTAAAATAAAATTATAACCCATCATGTTAAGTTTGCTTTTCGGCAACTGTTTTTATGATAAAATAATGAGATGAAGACAAATTTAAGAACATACATTTATTATTTATTTAATATAATAATTAATAACTAATAAGTAATAATTTTATATCTATCTTGGATAATATTTATTATGTAGTATTAATAATAAGTTGATGGTATATTGATTATTTTTGTATAGTATTAAAAAATGAGTATACTGATTTTTAAATGTATTTTATGAACTTGTCACATCATTCAAATGTCAAGATGAACTGGATGGATTATAAAAATATGTACTTAGTCGAATATTGAGTAATACGAGTATAATGCATATCTGTGTTAATAATTTAATTTACAAAGTAGATGAATTATTGGCTATAGGTATAAATTATTTATGACAAAATAACAAAATATCGGTATATGTATAATGTATATTGCATCGTATGATGTACATTACAAACGGGAACTACGCAATACGCGCATAGATTTGGTACTATCAAGAAATTCCAAATTTAGCAAAAATAATATACATTTTACTGCTCTATGGCAGTATTCACTTCCTAACTATATATTTTCACATTAAAATTCCCAGAAACCAATCATAAAGACTTATTATATTGGTGTTAAAATAATATTTTTGTTTTAAAACTTCTAAGGTTATTTTACTTAAGTCTAATTGGCTTACAATATTTATAACAAAGAAATATGAATTTATATTATGAAATTAAATTTTACACATAAGCATTTTAAAATAATAATGTTAAAATCAATGCGGTTTTATGGTATTGGGTTAGCAAGCGGCGCGGTCGCATCGGACCACGCAAATTATATTATAATATATTTAATATATTACGAATACCACTTTATCTATAAAAAATCATAATAATATTGTCCCAGTAGTACGCAAATTTCGAGTCCTGGGTTGCCATACGGTTTTTTTTGGAAACTGGTTGTTATTTACAAAACTTAAGACGGTACCAATTATTAAACATTATAGCTATGCACATTGTTATTAACTTCTCGAACACTCAAACGTATTTTATATTCATAATTTAATTATAAAAAAAATTAATTAGCGCCACGTACTTAGTAAATTGGGTACTGGTCTAGTTGACTCCCGCCACTCAAATTTAGTTGACGCCTGTCCCTTACATCTCTTGTATTTTTAAATGTATTGAAAAGGTATAAAAAGGTATAAAAAGCATTTATCATACAGTATTTATAAATCTCACATCATATGCTACTGAATATCCATTGCTGTGGCATTATTTTTACGTATTACGTCTGACAAATAAATTCTCATTGATCTCAACAATGCGACCAGCACCTTCTATTTTTGAATTTTTGATAGTTTCCATAAACATAATTTTCTAATAAAGTTATTTCAATCTACTACAGTAGATTTGTTCATTCAAAATTCGCGTTAAGCCCAACCATGAAATAAGTGAACAATAGTAAATTGATAACTTTACCTTAGCATTTTGTATCCAATTATTGGTCTTAACACTTTTTTCTGTTCGAAATCATTTTAAATTACATTGCCACCGACTCTTTTGTACATCTAAAACCATTCCTTGTCCACTGTTACAAGTCCTAGTTTTATGAATAATATTTGCAGTATATTATGTATATTTTAACGACGACTGAATAACTGAGGTAGGTGCTCCTCAATATTATATACGGTACCCGCTGTTGTACCCATCTTATGTCATTTTTTTGACTACACAATATACGAATTTTACTAAACATTATTCTTAGAATATCTAATAAGTTTTGAGATGCGCGCGTGGCGTGTGTTATCACACGTTACGTGTTTAGATTAGTTTACCCAAAATAAATTGGCAAAATCAAAATATGCGTGCCGTTCGGCGTAAGATATTTATTGTACTAGAGCAGTAAAAAATAACAATATGTGGGGTACAACAAAATGTTAAGTTAAAACATTTATATATATACAAAAGCGATTAACAATACTAATAGTTACGCATCGGTGTGCTTCACCGCGGGAAACGAGGTGTCCGACGAAAACGTACACTCGCGACGACGATTGCCCGAAAAAATGAAAGAGCTTGGCGGAACCGCGAAACGTGATGGGCAGGGCTAGGATTTGTATGCAACAGCATGTTTTTTTTGCGACTTCTGATTGTTGATTTTGTCAGTAATGTCCTCGAATCACTTCATGATGAGATAAATTGTGGTGTTTTTATTTTGCATGTTTTTGCATATTTTGGATAAAATGCATATTAATGCATATATTGAATAAAATTAATATTATTGCATATTTCAATTATGAGAATGCGAAAAATGCATGTTTTATAGTATATTTCGTAACTAATATTTATAATTTAATATTAATATTTCGTATTTAATTCTAGCTCTGTTGATTTAAGTATAAAACTTAGTTTATTTGTCAAATATAAATTTTATTTTTATAAATACAATCCTATGGTAGAATAGGTATGCGATTAAAGATTGAATAGTTTGACGTAGAAGATAAACACAATTAATAAAAGTATGTCGGTCAATATAAAATCCAAGATAAAACACAATTTGTCGGGTATGAGTATATATAAAAATTAAAATGCATATTTTTGCATATTTTGGTAAATAAAATGCACATTTTACAATTTTTTATTGCATACAAATCCTAGCCTTGGTGATGGCTGACCATGGGTGGTAAAAAAGATAAGGTATACAATATAAAATGAAACAACAGATTACGGAAAATATAATAAACAATCTAAAATGATAACATGGTTGTGGGTCGCCACAAAGTTAATGTCACTCAAATAATATAATGATTAATGATGTTATTTTTCTTTCGTAATTTAATTATTAACGAGAATTATAATACTCTTGTTTTGATGAACTTCGAAAATAATTTTTGTACAACCTACAAAAGGCTATATTATGGACAACACGCACCATTTACTACGAGATTTTCGACGTGTTAATGACAGATACAGAACCGCTTAATTTATCACTATTATTTTATTCGACATGCATCGCTTCGATAACAATCAGTTATTTACTATTTGAATTACTGACATAAAATAAATATTTCTGAATATGGATTATGGAATATGTAAACAAATTTTGAAATCTTGCCTTCAGTGTCGTATTCAGAGGGGCTTTTGGGCTTAAGTACCCCCCCCCCCCCCGAAACAAATCATGGGTATGTCACTGCTTGCCTTGATTATACGTTAGTTTGTCCCCGATAGTGACACCATATACATTACAACTATGTTGAGCGCATCTATAAATATTTGAAATTAATATTTAGAAAAAATAAATTAAATTAATACATCGTACACGTCAGTACCTATCATGTCGAATAGAGATCAAGGTAAATTTAGAAAACAGATGGGAAATCCGTGGCATACACGCCTGAAATTCCACGTAAAAAAATGTTGATGGCACGCGAAAAATAAAAATATTATATCATATATTATTTTTAATAATTAATAATGAAACTATAATATAAATACTTATTCAATATTGTTTATATCTTTTAAAAAATTTAATTGGAGGTATTTTCTGAAACTTATTCATGTAAATCAATCTTTTCGGAAATGAATCTCAAAACTCCTACCTACAAATAACGGATGAATGCAATACCACATGTACCCTGTTAAAAATTACGAATTATAAATCGAATATAAAATAATTAAAGTCAAGTGTGTATAAGTGAGTGTATGACAACAAATCAAACAAATTAATAAATACTTAAGTATAATGTTTAATAGATACTAATATTACTTATATTAAATATCTTATTTATTTGATAATAAAATATAATAAATATATTTAAATTTTTATCCCAATCAGCTCTTATTTATTAACAAATAAATATGCCTTCGCGACTGAGTAGGCAACTGAATACGCTGCATTACTAATGTGAAATAATAATGATGATAAATATCAATAATAATAATGATAATAAACGCCTGCTGTTAGATACACCTTTTTATAACAATAATAAAAAAAGTATAATATATTACCTACATAAGCGCCAATTAATGCAACCAATTACAATGCAATATATATCTTAATACAAAAAAAATATTTAAACTAATAATAACAAATGAAAAACTGTCACAACACTTGCCATTTGCCAATAACTGATAAATAAAAAAAAAATATGAATGATAAAACCAAGTAGGCCATACATTGGCACAACTATAAAAAAGACAATAAAAATAATAAAAACTTAGTAAAACCCGTTGGCTGTTTACTAATTAAATAAATCAATAGTCGACTACAGGCCCGTATATTGGGAGGGGGTTACCCCCCCCCCCCCCCCCGAAAATTGATCCTGGATACGTTCGACCAATTACTGACAAACGGGCGTAATCGGTAGTCAGATGACGGATTGTATCCCACACAAACCGTTCCGAGGACGTTATTTTTAATTTGAATAACTTAAAATACAATAAAAACCAAACTCCACACGTGCGACTGCCTAGTTGTAATTGCTAACGAAGAATTTACTGTCCACAGCGACGTACAACGAAAAACACCAACAAACTCATAATACACAAGACTGCTGGTAGATAATGACCACTCTAAACTGGAGAAAAATAATCAAAACACATATGAAAAACAAGCTTCGAACGCTATTATTCAGCAATCAATTCACAAATTCACGCGTAGTTTGAATTGTAGACGACAATGAAAAATTCTGGGAACTCACTCAACGGCAACTACATAGACGAAACAATGAAAAAGGAGACTTTGCAATTGTACTTCCGGTCTTTTATAACGTTTATGGGACAGCGCTGTCTCAAGAAAATAAATTAACAATAAATCACCGAAGAAATATTGATGATATTGCCCTACAACAATGACTTAACAAAAAAATTCACAAAATAAAACATATTTGTATTTAAAACTCATAACACTAAAACGTATAGCGGCTGAACGCATGTAGTAGGCAGGATTTTTTTTATTATAAACTATTGGCATTAGTCTTTAAGTATTATTTTTTCAAATATTTTACCAAATGTTGGTAGGAGACTAAACGAATTATATATTTATATATTAATTTTAGAATTTAATAACACTCGAGAAATAAAAAAACAAAAATCATGCAATTTTTAGTACATAGCATTAGAAAAAATGTCCACCCCGTGCGGTATAATAACTATTCATCAGGAAGTTAAAAAGGCACTCTATAAATAAATAAATATAGTGGCTGGCACTAGTTAGAATTTATCTAAGATAAAAAAAAAATTAGATAAAATTAAAGTATAATAGATTTTATTGATATTTTCTTGACCGAGTTCCAGTGGTTCTTATAAGTGTACGGGCATGTTTAAGATTTTTCTAGTATTGTATAGTTTCGTCAATATAATAAGATGTACTTGAGCTTTCCTACAAGTAAGGCGTTGACTTAGTTCTTTTTGTCTCGTGGTTCACGGGGTAGCCGTATGTAAGTCAAATATTTTTAGTTTGTTGATTATGACTAAAGACATAATTATATTTTTTTTTTTTTGAGAAATGTTGGCCAATATGAAAGTTATTGAAGTTTATTAAAAATTTTATTTTATTTAATTTTTATACTGGAATGATTAACGTTGTTGCCACTGGTGTGGTACTTGGTTCCGTTTGGCTCTCTTGATATCGTTTAAAGACTATATATTACTAGGTTATAATATTCGAAAAAATCTGGATAAAAACACTCTTGTAAAGGAAAAGAATTATAAATTATAATAATGTCAATATTAATGCTGCTACGAGCAGGTGTGACTTATATTTGACATGCCTGTTCATAGTATTAAATACCTAGTATAATACAATGGGTATATATTTTGATTGATATAATACAAAGTAATCATTACAAACCTTCAGGAGGTCGCGGATAAAATTCAAAATAACCGGTAAATACAAACCAATTTATGATATTGACACGTACGAGTATTTATACAAATATAACTGAACAATATGTAGACATGTAGTGGTCACGTTATAGTGTGATCACTATATTAAAAATAACTGTATGATCTCGTTCAAATTAATTTTGTTCTTAGACAATAAAATTATGTATGAACAAAATAAGTAGTGTTATAATTTAAATATTATTTTGCTTTAAAATTCATATTTTATACGTCCCAATAAGAATAAAATATATCCATTATATATTATAGGATTAGAAACATATTCCATGGTGCAATAAAATTGTATCACACTGATATGATACTAGTAATACCACTAATAAATATCTATCAAATTATATATTTATTTTTAATTAATTATTGAAAAATTACAAAAAATATTCGATCACACGCTGTGTTGGATGTCGATAAAAAATATTTGCGAGTCAATATTTTTGAAAATTCAGCATAAGTTGTTCATATAATTGAATAAAAATATAAAAAGTATATATTCACAATTTACTTTGTTATAATTTAAAAATATTATTCATCGATATTTATAACTTTTACTTATTTTATAAATTTTACTTTCTATATACATTGACAATTTCAAAATATGTAGATTCATTTTAAAATACTATCTATTCATATTAAAACCTTTTCACGCCGTTATATTTATAAAATATTTACAGTTAATATAATATGGTAATGGTTTAAATATATATTAGGTATTATAGTTATTAAATAATATTAATATAATAAATGCAATATTTAGAGCCTTTATAAACCTCCACTTAGGATCGTTGTTCGTATACTATGTACATCATTGAATTTAAGATTTTCATTACAGTGACCTCTATTCAACACCGATTGTACAACAGAGAGGTACCATTGATTAAATATACTATACTATATTATACTTTTTTTATTTGTATATTTAATCAATGGTGGTACCCACTTGCCCCCCATTTTTTATAATTACCTACTTACAGAATATTGACTATAATCATTATTCCTATTCAAAATATCAGTGTGTTCAAAATCTGCTGTAAATAAAAATTGAAAATTTCGTAATAAATAAAATAAAATAAATAAACGATCTTTCATATCGCCATATTTGCTATACAATTGATTACTTTATTAAGTTATAGTATTATTACCACATTTATCACATAAAAACCAGTCACATGACACTTCTTTTTTTTTATTATTGAAAATTTCACCGCAACCTAATTTTATAATTTTTCATGATTAATTAATTATTCATTTATATTTTATCTTCCTACTTAAATACATAATGTTATTTTTTGCATATTAGTAGAATAGTACTTACTCAAGTATCGCGTTATATTTTTTCACCGTGATATATATGAACAACTATTAGCCACACTCTACAATGCATTATACATTCTGTACATTATATAAATAGTATATTTTTTATAATAGAGGAGCTAAAATTAATGAGTGTATATTTTTATATTTTTTTAATTAATTTTACATCTGGTCACTATAGGTATATTATATAGTTTTTAGTATTTTTATATACCTTATGTACTATATATAAGATCGATAAAATGTATTTATACCAATATCATAAATCTCATCATATCGGTATACCGATGTAGTAAAAATTATGAAGGAATATTAATACAGAGATAAATGATTTTACCTCAGTCTTATCGGTTAATATATACATGTACATATAAATAACGATAACGCGAGTATAAACGCAAAAACAGACAACTACTACAGACGAATAAGTAATACGCACAAACGTATTATTTTGTACCAAGTCGAAGCAAAAAAAAATACGACAATTTTTTACAATAATTATTTGCAAAAAAAGAGCAGTGGTATAAAAAATCTCGTCGAACGCCATCATATAGGGACTAGGGGCGGATTTTATTATTCACAAGGCGGAGTTATTGCATCATGCCCTCCATCGTTTACTAAAAAATATATTGTATTGTTATAAATGTTTCGTCCTTCGTTGTATAGTATGTACTAGCGTAGTGGTAGGTATATGCAATACATACACCACTGTGACAACTGAAAACTGTTGATACGTATATGATACACAGGTACCTACCTAAAATAATAACTTATTATAAATCTTTATTTATTTCAGAACAGTTAATATGAATTTAAAATATCGATAGTAGTGTAGGTTATATCTTCAATTGTAATTTAATTTAGTTTTTTCTTTACGAATTATAATAAGTATTATGTGAATACTAATGTTTTATTGTGTAATACATAAATGTTTTAATTATATATTTATTTAGGTATGCGTTTTAAATCTAAAAACTAATACACCTGACTAGAGTACTACACTTGTGAATACTGGCAACACACATTTTATAATATGATAGTGATGTGTAAATTTCATCTACAAAAGTGCAGAATAATGATGCAGTATTACGCATTTATCCGTAAGTTCACAGACGTGTAATTCAAATTAATTTCACAAGTAGGAAACTCACGACCGAACTCTGACGTTTTTTTTTGTTTGTGAAGCGAAAATGCGAAATCTATCATTTATGTTTATTTGTCTTCTAACTTCTATGTTTCACGCTACAGGCATAAATTATAATATATATAACACTTTATTTAACTTTATTAACCCATTAACCCTTAGAACTCACCTATACCCACCCACTAACGATCCAATCACCCATTTAAGAAGTAAAGCAATCGCTTTACATGACATATTAGTTCGATGCCACTGCGATACATAAATCATTTCAAGGTACAACATACAATTTGTCTCACTTATTTTATTTAATTAGGTACATCCCGAATAAGTTTGTAGATTTAAAATTTTTAAATTTTTAATATTCAAGTGCGCTCATAATTTTACTTTACCCATAACAAAAGCAAAATATTCAATTTTTAATGATAAAAAACAACTCTAAGTATTCTAATAAGATTATTAAATTATTAATTTATTACCAATATACATGATTATAATTTACAAGGCATATATGGAATAATATAGTAATTATAAATAGTTCATTATCATATAGATTTATCTCGTTTCAATGTTGGGACGCAACACAGGATACTTATAAGTTTATAATATATGTAAATATGTAAATAGTATAATATACATTTTATGCACGCCCTCGGAGTATAAAAATATCACATTTTTCGCATTTTCGTTTATTTTTAAAATAATTGACTTGAACAATTGTTCTACCTCCAGACACACTCCATAAGAAGAACATTTTTAAATAGAATTTTCTGTTGTTCACACAAAATTCAACTAATTTGAAAATTTTTTTTTTCTTTATTAAAATAATTAAAAAATGTCTACTTTCAAAATTTTTTTTTAGAAAAAAATCAAAAACTACTTATTTTATTTTAGATCATTGTAAAAGGTAGACTATTAGTCATACATTACATTGAAAAAAATTCACTAGAATATCTGCATTAATTTTCGAATTACAGCCACTAACTTTCCAATTACATACTGTATATTAAGCTTATATAAAATATTGTATAATAATATACATTGCCAATTATCGTAATATTGAAATAAAATCGCATACATATACAATATACATAATTAATAATGAACTGTAACTTTAAAAATATATTGTTATAGTAAGTAATATTATAATATAAGTAGTACTTACTGTATAATCAAAGTAAATTATTAATAATGCTCCATTTTAACAATAATGAACACTTCAAAATGTAATATAGACATGTTAATATGATCAACACATAATATATTATAATCAATTATCATATTAACCTCTCCCAAAGTGTTCGATTATCACGTCCATTATTTGATGCTGGACCCCACCACCATCATATACCTACATCTTATTATCTCGAATAAAATATTAAACATATTGTATTGTTATCATTATATTTAATGATTTAATTTTCGATTATTTAATTTAACTTTTTTCAAATATAAGAAAAATATTGTGTATTTATACCGAATTAATTAATTCAAAACCAAATTGGTTTTTAGATTTAATAAATTTTATGCATTTTCAGTTTCTAAAACTCAATAATAGTAATTTGTATTCAGAAATGAGTGTTCCAAGCTATATTGGTGAATCCAACGAACCTAACCATAGTTGTTTATGTGTTGTTTATTTCATTCAAACGACCAGGATCCCATAAGTCAGTCTCGTTCGTCATCGTCGCTGTATTCTCATAGTGTTACATCTACTCACCTTGTATCAACTTACTATTTAATACTGAAATTTGGAAAATTTATTTTTGAATTAATATAGAAAATTTGTTGAATGCCGAATTTGGTTGTTTGTTATTAGTGAACTCGGGGATTTTTCAATTTATCTACATACCAATTGGGTATGTCACCAGGTTACTTTGGATTATCTAAGTGCATTTCAATTTGTGTACAAGTAAAAAATATAGATAAGGTAGGACTGCGGCCTACAATGAATTTCAGAAAACGCTCCTGGTGTTTGTTATATGTAAAAAATATAAAATTTCAAGTAGTTTATGAGTGTCTAGTTACCGGGGTAAATGTATTTCGGTTTACAGAAACATCGGTCATCTAAATTAAAATGATTAAATATATACGTAAGTGTACTTTGTTATACTTGTTTGTACCTTATAATGAACGGAGCTCCGCTAATAAATACTTAATTATGCAAATTTTGCGTAACAATAGCAATTTAATTTATTTTTGGCTTAATAGTATAATTAATATTATTATTAAAAACTATTTTTATTGTATTAAATTCATTGCCCAGTAAAATTGGGCAATTTTAGTATAAAGTTTTTACGCTATATAATAATAGAAAATCACAGAATGTAAACTATACAAATGTATTGTTATCATAATTAACAGAATAATAATCAAAAATATTTAAGCAATGAAAATGGCAGTCTATATGACATTGAACTCGTTATGTAATTAATTTTAGCCTTCAATTTGGGAGAGAAAATGTCATTATAATAAAATCAATAAATTAAATTGATAAAAAAAACAATATTGGTGAAATTCACGTTTTTTTGCATGTAATAAATGATATCTATAAGATTTATTATAATTATGAGTAGTATAATAATGTGTTCTGAGCACCTTTTTACAGGGAGATTTCTTTTTTTTTTTTTAAACAAAATGTTACGCTAACTCAGATTTACCGTGTAACACAATACGGTATTAACACATATATTGTCCACCTATTTACCCCTCACATTAAAATATTTACCGTATACAAACCAAATTTTTTTTTTTTTTTTTTTTTATCAAAATTTATTGTAAACTGAAATAATTATTTCAAGAAAAGAACACAAAATTATTAAATAAACTTTTTATTATTATAAATTGTATTTACACAAGTTTTCTTACTTCTCTAGTAAAAGGTGCATATTCTACAATACGATCATGAATCAATAAACAATAAGCAGTTACACCTGTAAGCGATTCTGAAGCTTCAATTTCTAATTGTACATTCACTGCTGAGGTTGTGGCTGAATCGTTCTGTTTCGAAGTATCAATGACTATAATTGGAGCGTTTGAA
This sequence comes from Rhopalosiphum nymphaeae, assembly GCA_036289425.1. Lineage (NCBI taxonomy): Eukaryota > Metazoa > Arthropoda > Insecta > Hemiptera > Aphididae > Rhopalosiphum > Rhopalosiphum nymphaeae. The sequence continues at coordinate 5,512,973 of JAZAQC010000007.1, read as the reverse complement.
AGAAAAGTAGGAGGACTCAATATCGGTATCCGTATGTAGAAATTCCCACTTGAACTGAAGAAATCTCCATGTAAAAAAAGGTGCTCAGAACATACATTATTATACTACTATTATGAATTAAGAAATAATTGGTGAAATTTATAATTATCAATGTCTGATCGTGTCACTTACTGGGTCCCCAAACCTTAAATGTATTAATACTTTAGGTAAGAAACAATAATCGTACCTTATTAATTAGTTATCATAGTAAAGCTGAATAGTAGTAGTAGGTACACAGTAGCTACTCCGTCAGTATATATAGTTATTGTTAGTTGCTGTGCACTTTTTGTAAAATCCTTCTAAAGTTATCTAAATAATTGGTGTTTACGCATAATGCATAAGTCAAATTCAAATTTAACTATATTATAATAAAAATAATACATTTACTCCGACATCACAATAAACAATATTTGTTTTAATATGAGTTATAGCTATATGTAAAATATTACAACAAAATGTTTATAAGTCACTTTAAAATGATAATATCAATAAAAGCATAATATGGCATGTACTGGTATATTCTTATCATTAAATTTATCGATAGATAAATTGATTCTAATATTTAAGCTTATAATATAAACTGCATTCTGCTGATGAACACAAATTATAATTATTATATGGTTATACTTGACTACTTTTTTATACATTTAACATAAATTATATATTTTCACGCAAATAACATAAAAATATTTATGATAAATATAATAATATAATACATTATGTAATATAATATAATTATTATGTTATTCTAGATTATTATTTATTATAAACAAATGCGGTTCGTACAAAAACACCCGCATGCCCCCCCCATCCTCCCCCGTGCAGCCAGCACTGTGCACTAGTACATTTTTTGAACTGCAAGAACAACATTTTTTTATACATTTAACTCATTGATGTGACATTATACGATTGTGTAGCGGAAAAAATGAAGTTCGTCAATTTAAGCGCCACCAACTACCAGGATCCCATGAAGACCAATGTCTAATAATGGTATGACGACCAGCCGTCGTGTATACATTGCGTTACAAAACAAGATCTCTTTCCAAAATTCTGTTTCGGGCAACATTGCTTGCCGAGCATTTTATTTATCATAATATAGAGTTCAGTGATTATATTATTAATGCAATACATTCATGAGTAGTATTTTATATAATAAAAAACCCAAATTACCTATGTAATTTATGATATTTATGTTGTTATTCTTTTCATATGTATTAAAATTTAAAAAACATGAAATATATGGAATAGAAAAAAAAACAAATGAACGAGAGCAACCAGTAACTAATATATTAATGCTGTACAACAAACATGGCGATTAATATAACGTTAACGTTTACCTATTTCTATCTTATTTATTAGTTATTACATTTTATATTACAGATCGACAAGAAATACAAGTATTTCCTTTGAAAAATAAATTACCAAGTGTATAAAACATGTATCCGTGATTTCGGAAAACAAGTTGAATGAAAAAATAATACTATTGTATATTAATAATAATAAATGGTATTTAATTATTCCTAGAGATCAACAAATTACAGTACCTAAAACTTAAATACAATACGATTTTTAAATTCATAATATTATGTACTATATTGTAAATTATAATTTAGTGATTTTTATTATAATTATTTTTTACTAAGAAAAGATTGTCGAAATATTATTGATTACGTCATAACAAAAACGACTATCTGTGTGAATTGTTAGGTCTTATCTGTAGTAGTACGAGTACATAGCAAAAATTATACTTTCTGAATAACGAGTAAGTACTCAAAAAGTCATTAATCTTTCGTGGAAATCTAAAAAAACAAGCTATATTGTAGATTAAATTTTTATATCAGTTTGCTTTTATGACCCTATATTGAACTCCGTTTAGGAAATATAAGCTTACTTAGATAAATACGCATATTATAGGATAATAGTATGCCTAGTTATGTTTTTACTTTTCTCATCATTGAAATATATTTTGTTTCTATATATGTTTATTGTTAAAGAAGAGTTAATTTGAACAAGTTCACTGTGATATTTTGGTATTATGATCATTTTAAAAGGACCTATTCGTATTATTCGGTTATATTTGTGAACTTCGTTGACGTACCGCAAAAGCATTTCCAGGCATGGCCGAGGCTACCTTTTGCAAGACTAGTGTCCTCGTCCATTTCAGAAACACTGTATAGGTATTGTATACAATGCTTGAATTGGGAAAAATTAAGTCGGTATTGGTGAGTTGGGGCCCGATCCCTAAATTAAGTACGAGTTGCGGCCCGTGTTTATGAAACAGACGTATGAGTTGCGGCCACATTTTATTTATTACTTCATATCAGTCTATCAGCGTTACCCAGAAGACACCACAAGGAGGTTGGCTGAATCGTCTCCCAAAAATTTGTTTTTTATTTTTTATTATTATTTATATAAAAATAGAGGAGCTCAATCCAACGATTTAAAAACTGCATTCCAAATGCACAATTACTTAATAAAGACACCCCATACCCCCCCTAACCCCTTGCCAACATTACTTATATTTTGAATACCACTTTTCGGCTACAGAGAATTTTAATTCTATCTTCATACTAGTTCATATGTACAATAAATTATAAGCAAACAACAGTGAGATATTATAATTTATTAATAAGCAAACTCCAAAAAAAATATATAGGGCTATAGAATTGCTAATAATATAATAAATTAATAAACTATTATCAAAAATAATTTTGATATTAAAAACTGTAAAATTCGTTATATTATAAATTGAAATCCACATTATAATAAACATTATTTTGGACATAATTTTGTGTCGTCCCCGTTCCTATGAAAAAATAAAGTTGGCGTACGCAAAATAAAAATAAATAGTGGGGGTACTCCGTCCCTCTGCGAACGTCCCCAATTCGAGCACTGAACAATTATATATATATATATATATACACGCTAAGAAATGAATCCTTAACGTAGGGTCGTTGAATATAGTTATACCTGTTCATGGACAGCCCATATATAATAGATTATCCCTTTCATTTGTTGTAAATAATTAACGACTACACGAAATGCATCCTAACATAATACCATTATTTTTCTTTCATTTTACACAGATTTAGGACTGTCAATAGCAAATTATAACTATCGGTAGGTTAAAAATATTAATTTTTGTAGTTGTTAAACATTTAGAAGTAAGTAAAATGAAATATGTAGGTTTAAATTATAGAAGTGTAATATATACTAATTTAAAAAATTAAAAAACTGATAAAAATTTGAATGGAAAACCTAATCTTTTTTGTATTCTTGGCACAAACCAATTGTTTAAATTTTCATTCGTCAACTTTGACCTAAATGAAACCCGCATCCTTTTATAAGAATCGATAGCCACACAATTAATAATAATGAGTAAATTGCTTTTTTAGAATCCGCAATTCTAAGTGAAAAATGTATATTGTTTTTTAAAAATTCAGGTTTGAGATATGTAAATGCTTAAGTATAAGGTTTCTATATTTTTATTAAGAAGTAAAAAAAATACAATATAATTATTATTCTTCAAGCCACGGATTGTAAAAAATTATGTTAACAATTTTGGGCAACTTTTAAAAGTTTCATTCACAAATATTGAATCAACTTCACTTAAACATTTTAAATCTGGACGTAATTCGTGTAGTTGTTTAGATAAAGACAGGCGCAGTTAGTGTGTAGCCAATGTTTTCGAAGTAACCATACTACGTGTCCTACAATCATTACAATTGACTGCTGCTAACTCATTATTGTAAATAAAGGTAAACTATCTGTCGGGCGAGCAGGTATATTTGTTATAAGCGTTTGTTTCATTTGTATTGTGTACCATATCGGGACATCGGGATATTGGGTTATTTTTTCGCAAAAAAAATATTACAATACAAAACACGGTTTAACCTTATTATACCGCGATGATTATGTTAAATACAGAAATTTTGACCAACTTAGTTGGTTCGACTACACTAGACAATTAGAGATACAATGCCAAACTCTATAGATATTGTTTGTATAAAAAAGAAATGTATAAAAACCTTAAAGGTAGGTAAACTCCCTGCTGATTTGTTGTACATTATTATTTTCTATTGACAAACTGGACCGTGGGAAACTAGTATATGGCTAGGCGGTGGTCATTGTAATAGAGTTGTACGTGATCACTTATATAAGTATTCGTTTATAAAATGTTTAAATAAATAAGATTGGTTAAAAACGGTTTAATTTTTAACATAAAATGTGTGTTCAAACTGATGATTGGACTAATATTTTCTGTTTTAAACTATTGATAAGTCATCATGTTTGAATAGTGTAAATTATAATAAAAAGTGGTTGAATACATTTAAACTATTATTATTTAATACAACATAAGAATCGAATAGAAAATTAAGTATATATTTGAACATTATAGATTTAATTATATTACATTTTAACCATTATTCATATTGGTGTTAATTATAATGTATAAGTATATTGCGCGGCAATTTAAACTTCAATTACAAATAAATAATTTATAATATAGATTAAATATATTTGAAGATTGTTATTGTTTATTGTTTTTCAAACAGTTTTGTTTAACCGACCAATATATTATTGTTAATCATACAGTTTTTATCGTAAAATGAATAATCATTATGATTGGTTATAACTTATAATATATTTACTGTAGAATCAACCAATAGATTGGGTATAAAGTTGTAGGTAAATAGTTTCTGAACAAATGACTTATAATTAAAAAAATAATTAAAATATATTTCCATACATTTTGAACTTCAAAACGTATATTATAAAATAATAGTATAATTATTAATTAATAAGTTATACTAGCTATATAAAAAAAAAAATTAATTTTTTCTTAAGTCGGATAATATTTGTCTAAGAGTATAACATGGTTTATAAAATTAATTATTTTTATCAAGTATCGACCAATTTAAAACGTGTAAAAAAATTGATAAATCTTGAATAGATTTCTGTAACCTGTATTTATTTCAGAACAGCAAACCCAGAGATTGTTCAATGTCATAACCAACCATGTTTTGTTTTTGAGAAAAATATGTAATCATTTACTGTAAGAAATTAATTACAAATATATTCTCTTAAAATAAAAAAAAACAAGAATTATTATTACATTCAACATCTGAAATAGTGACGTTATTTTGGATGGTAACCAAACTAATTTTGATTTTTGATGCTGCTTACACTTGTTTTCTACAAATAATAAAATCATAACAATATCGGTATGTCAACATAGTATGTATAAAATAACAATATTATTCATGATAGTATGTACTTGAGTGTGACAACAGCTCTAGAATATCAGCCTGATATTTAGATTTTAGACCCCACTCTAATTCTTTTCTTACTATAAAGATAAATAATTTTAAGTAGATATTTTTAATTATACCAGAAAACAATTAACATATTTATATATATATAAATCCATGAAATAGGGGACTTAACAATTTAATATAAACTTAATATTTAAAACCAAAAAGATAACAGCACTAAAATAACACATTACAAAGATTAAAATTTGATTAAAAATGTAAAAATTTTATTTAAATTTTATATTCAATAACAATCTATTAATGATTTATCAGATAAATAAATGAAAAACAATGTTCATCATTTCTTGACAGTTTGGATATACCCACAGTTCTATTTATAATAATTGTATATAAGTAATTAAGTTAATTTATCAAATAGGTAAAATTTGTGTGTTCAAGCTTTAAGTTTTCTTAAATATTTGTAGAAAATAGTAACAATATTATCATTATTATTAATGTATTTTAATACAATTTATTCATGAATAGAATTATACATAAAAAATACATTTAAATCATAATATAAAATACAAAATTTTCAGTTTAAAATATTTAAAAAAAAATGATATAATAAAGATCATCATTCAACAGATACCAGTCAATTATGATTAAAATAATATAAACAAAACTGTCGGGTATAAAATAGATTTTTTTACTAAGTTATTTAAAAGACTTTTAATAAACTCTGTTTTTCCTTAATTAATTGGCATCTTTTCTTAAACAATTTAAAAATCATGATTTGTGAGCTATCAGTTTTCATTTTTTCTTTCGATGAATGATAACGATTATTGTTCTTTACATATATTTTGGTAAATGCTTATTGTCTTGATGTGTTATTTATTTTTTTTGGTTAATCATAATTTAATAACAGTTTTCTACTTATATATATATATTTTAAACTGAGTTAATCTTTCACAGCTCTTAAAAATTGTTTCTACATATTATTTTATTATTAATTTTTTTTTCATTGGTTTTAAAAAATCTATTTTCTATATTTTTTTAGTATAAACTAGTTATACTTTCAGTTGTATGAATATGTGGGTAGCTTCTCTTTCACCTAAAAAACTAAAACTAAAAATAATAAATATTATTTTTGTAAAAATTAAGTATTAAATTAATTAATATTATATTTGTCTAAAATTTACTTATTTAGACTTTCAGGTGTAAAAGTTGTATCATTAGCATTTATTTTGTTTGACTCAATACTGTTTACTAACATTATCAGATTCTTTGTTAACATTTCTAGACATACTAATGTTATCCCAATCAACAATTTGACAACACTTTTTATTCCAACATTATATGCTACTGATTTTATTGAAGTAGTGAAGTTTATATCTCTAAAATAATATAAATATATACTATATCAATAATTAAATTAATTTATTCGTTAAAAATATGATGCAAAATAATTAAACTGGATATAATAAAATGTATTAGAAAACTTATGGTTTTAAAATAAGCTAAAGTAAGTAGTGGAAGATACTTTGCTTGTTGTGTAGTGGACTACCATAAGTGTGAACAGACACTATTGACAGGGTAGTCATAAATAATAAATAAATACCTATTCAAATTTATATTACAGTATCTTATGGTTTTGGTACCGCAATATTATTTAATAAATAACTATTTGAGAGTGTAACTACATAATAAGATATTCACACCAATATTATATAAAATAAAAAAATATTATGATAGTAATAAATAATATTAGTGACTATAATGCATTACAAGTAAATAATAATTATAATGCACATTAAACCATTTCCATGCCTTAAAAATTAATTTAGAATAGGTATTAGATAATATATGTAACTTTTATTTTGTGTATTAACACAAATCTATTTTATATATAATATTATTATTATACACCTATACACAATGTGTATGTCATATTATAATCTAATGTTGACGGTCTAATGATCGATATCAATTTGTAAATTATGAATAGCCACTAAGTGTGTTTTTGCAGAGGCAGTGACAGCAAACGGTTTGTTGACTGTTTACTGATAATGTAAATAAAGTTTTTTCGTCGCCAAAACAATCTGAAAAGTAATTTGTGTTAAAAATTGTATAACACTAAACCGTCAAAAAATTCGGTTAGTAATAGGGGCCAACATTATAGATAATACTAAATAGTTTTGATCCAAATAAATGATCACTAAAACAATTTTTAATGAATTGTTCGATTTCAGTACCTCCGCGAAAACGTGCTTATTTTTTAACAATACAAGTAGCATACAACTGTGTAATGTGTACGACTTATGAAAACGGTTTTGAAAATGATGGTGAACCTTAAACATATAATAATATTATGAATATCGTGAATAATAAACACGAATTATTATCGTCGTATACTTAACAGTAAATTTGTATAAAACAATTAAAACATCAAAACTAATATCATATCTTTTTGATTTATTAGATGGTGTACCACAACTGATAATACAAATTCTAAATTAATAATAATATAAGCGCAGCACTTTCGATATCATTACCTATCACTACGACGTATCATTGCATACCACGGTATGGTGAAAATGATAACGAAGCGTAGAATATACCATCTAGACCGCACTGGCCTGTACTGGTAGTCCAATCAGCCGTTCTGTATCGGTGTAACTCTCGTGCACCGGTGCAGTGTTGGGCAAAATGCTTAGTGTAACTGAGTTTCGGGTTTTAGGAGATTACCACTTACGATTTCCTGCAAATAATTATTGGGGTTGTGTACTTATCATGTTTATTATTTATTATTTACGTTAGTATAACGTCTCGTAAGTGAACACAGAATAATGCATAAATTTGATTACATTTATTATGAATTTTAGACCTTTCGAAGACAAAGTAATTTTAACAAAATAAGTTCACTACTGATTATAAACTTTCATATTATTGATCGAAACAGCACGCCTTAGCTGCTGTGGGTTTTTTTGGGATGTAAGGCATGCGCATAGTTATTTCCTACAATAGATCTAATAAATGGATTTTATTTAAAGAACTGTAACTATTTCTAGGTACAATATTGACAATAATGTATTGAGAAAGAAGTAAAACCATTGGAAAAATAAAGTTGAAGTATTACTACAGTACTACTACGACAATCACATTTAAACCTTCATAACACTAATTATGTAAGTTTTATAGTGGTGAAATTACTACTATGTACGAGTCATATTACTTATTGAATATGAAAAAATTTAAATTCATTTAAAATATACTATTCCATTTCTTTGTCATACAAAGTAACAATTATGAGTGGATTGATTGTCTGAGATTTGGTAATTATTGACTATTTAATGGTTTAATAATGGTAATATGGAATAGAATTATTAATTCCTAATATTCAAAAGTTTATACTTTATGCTTGTGTTTTGTTTTTACTTTTATTTTCTATACAGAGAATAATAAATTATACAAATATATACTATATGTAATTCACACAATAGTGTGTTGACTTATTATATTGACACAAATTATGTATTGATAATGTTGATTAGTTATTACTTTATGTTGTCCTTTACTAAATTATTAAGCTATTTTATAATACAATTTAAAAAATAATTGAATTAATGTAATTGTTATTTTTTTAGATAACAAGATATAGTGACTGATGTAAGTGTATGTCTATTGTCTAAGCCGTGAGAAGATTATGTTTGAAAAAACTTAAGACCATTCCTACTAAATAATGTTTATCTAAGGTAGAGTAGAAGAGTGAATATTATACTGAATTGCTGTAGTGTGTGATTTAATTATTATAAAAATTATTTTATTAAAACTATGTTTAGTCTTAATACTGCCTTAGTTACACAGAGAATCAATGTAAATGCATATTTAATACTGCTATTAATTATATTCATAATTATTTTAATTTAAATTTATCATAAAACATTTTAGTTACATTATTACATAGTTGAATCTATTTTAATAGTATATTATATTTTATTTTGATTAGTTCTGTTTCAAAAGGCAATTGACGTAAATTGCGTCCTTTACCTTTTTTTATGACAAAATAATGGCATGATTTGTAGTTTATTTAGTAGATGTATATAAAAATGAAAAAGCTCAGTGTCCATTTGAAATATGGATTCACGCATCAGTAGAATCAACTTTAACAATTAATGTATGCCGAGTTATTTTATTCTCATTTAAATTTTAGCATTTATATAACTCATCCAAATATTTTTATGTTTATAGAAAAGTTAAGAGAGAATTCAAATAAAAACTTATATTAAATTAAATAGTATAAATGAACCCTTTAATTATCAAAATTCTAAAATAAAAAAAAACCACGAAAAGAGTGATAGAGTTAAATAATTAAATAAATAGAGATAATAGTGGTGAAACTCCATTTGGTAAATATGTATCAAAAATATGTTATTATTTGTCCTAATATTGCACTTTTTAAAATTATATTTTTTTTATTTTTTATTTTATTCTATTAATTATTCATATTATATGGCAGTAAAAAATTAAGTATAATTTAGAGATTGTAATTTTAGACTTGTAATTTTGTTTAATTTTGCAAAAATAGTTATTAATTTTTAAAATTTTACCTGGTCGCAGTTTGTATATCACCTTTTTACTCTTGATAGGAACTCAGTGCAGTTTACATATGTGATTTTGTGTTTACCTATACCGTGGGCACAATTTACAGTCGCCAGTTTTGAAGTATGCATCTATAAATCTATTGTTTGTTATCCATTTTTAGTGAAGAACTCAATAAAATATAATACATTCAATGAAGGGTTTATTATGAATAATTTTTTCTAAGTTAGATAAACTGAACTACTCTACTAATATATTACTTAGCAATCTTGATACTTTATTACCTAAGATTTTAATTTCACATGTTTAACTTTATATTATACTATTTTCTAGATTTTTAATAGTTTGCCTTTTATGGTGTTAAAATAATAAAAAAAATAATACTACATTACTAATTATTTTACACTTAAAATATATTTAAATGATTTATGTTTAATTTTATTTGTTTTTTGGTTATACTTAGTAAAACAAAGCTTTAAGATAAAATAGAATAACAATGATTAACATAGACTACTCGTCATAAGTACATTTTATCCTTAAAATTATATTTTGTTTTAAATTTTTTTTTTATTATTATTGCATTTTGACTTGTATTTATTGACAAACACTGAACAAAAATATGTATAAATATAAATATTTATATTTTAAATTTTAGCTATATTTGTCATTTATATATTACCTACATGTATATCTTATGTAACTACGTATCTTATACGTTATGTATATATATACATCTATATTAAGCAAATAAATGTAATTTTTAAGTTTTATAAGTCTTGACAGATTTACAACTGACATTAATATCTTTTTAAAATTTCATTTAAAACAAAAAGTATTAAAATTATCGTTGAGCATAGAATTAATAATTAGATAGAATTACGTCATATTTAGCATCATTTTATTTTTAAAAATTTAAATCGCTGTTATACTAGTATGTACATACTAATATATTTCTATAACAGTGTTGTTATATAATTTGTGTATAAAGGAAATAAATTGAACATATCTTTTGTCAATACTTATTCAACAAAAATTATCTAAATTATGAGGTTTCACTGAATATTAATATTGAATGTTGATATAATTTTTAATGTATAATTTTAACATTATCCTAGTATAGTAGTGGAGTTTTAGCCAATGGCATGGCAAGCATATTTTAAATCTTAAACCCAACCCACTATATGGTAATTTAGAATTTTTAATATAGTACATAGGCCATCCATCAACAATAGGATAATTAAATATACACTCATCCACACAAATTTTAATTTTTAAGCTCAACATAAATTTCTAGATTTAAGCAATTGCATTAGACACATTGTTCATCACGTCACTGGTTTTAGTAATATTGTAAACTAAGTTAGTATTGGGAAGTTACTTTTTTTACCAACTATAAAATCAAAACTTATGAAAAAACATAATTTCAGTTACTTATTAGAGTTCTTCTTTATAATGAAACTTTTTGTATGAAAACATTACGGGTCAGTATGAATATTGAAATAAATATCATTACCTAAAAATAAGTATTTATTTTTAATTATATTATAATAATTACAGTTGAATCCCGATAACTCGAACCTCGATAATTCGAAAAACTTGACAACTCAAATTTTTTTTTTATTTCCCTAGAAATATAAATTAATATAAATTCTAGTTAGATATCTCAAATAATATATATCTTGAAGCGAATTTTTGTTTCCCTTCAATTTCAAGTTATCGCGACTCGACTGTAGATTTATGTTATATTATATGATATTATGTTCACTGTGCAGGAAATGTTCGTATTTTATATTGTAACTTGAAGTTATGATTTATTTCCTTATGCTTTAAAGGTATATTTTGGACTTAGTAATGTTTTTTGTATTAAGCTAATTTAATTTTTTTTTTTAATAATTAATGTAAGAAAATTCCGGAAATTGTATAACCATTTTAAGAGGACGTAGTGTCCGCATGTGTTGTCTCCGTCTTACACACGTGTGATATAGTAAATTTTTGTTTACCAGTTTCAATATTGTGCTGTTAGTTTTGGTATTACAGTTAATTGACTTATTATAAAATGTAAAGATAAAATTATTATCCAGGGCTCCACGTAGTCTTTTATTGATATTGTTATTTTTAAATAAGTTATGATCTTTTTGAAACAGTACATTTTAAAATGATCATAACTTGCTTAAAAATAACAATATCAATAAAAGGCTACGTGGAGCCATGGATAATAATTTTACTTTACATTTTATAATAAGTCAATTAACTGTAATACCAAAACTAACAGCACAATATTGAAACTGGTAAACGAAAATTTGCTATGTTGCACGTGTGTAAGACGGAGACAACACATGCGGGTGGGTACTACGTCCTCTTAACCATTTTCAACAGAATACAAATTTAAATTGTTTTTTAAATTTTAAAATAAAGTGGGAAAGCCGTTTTTTGATGACTATGGGATAGTCGATAAAATTAGCATTTTCTTAAAAAACAAAAGGTAAAGAATTCATAAAATATAATATAGTAATGAAGATTATTAACGTATTGAATTAAATAAATAGTAGTATTAATCGATTTATAATTTAAGAGAATGATTCTATTTGATTTATTAATTCGTTAATATATTTACTAAAGATCGTTATAAGGTAACATTTTTATATTATGAATATTAATTGTTTTTTTTTTAATTTTAAATATTCAAGCCAAATTCATGTATAGGATGTAAGGAATAAAATTTTAAATAGTGGCCTAATCAAAAATATACATAATTAAATAAATTAAAATCCATTTTTATTAATATAATCGAATTATATTAGGTTTATCGTTATGATTGACAAAATATTGACACATTTTGGTTGAAATAACTAATGTTTGCTATCCTCTAATTAATTATATACTTATATAATAATATTAATAATTATAGCTTTAACTTATTCTATATTTATTTATAAGGATAATAATTTTTATTTTGGGTGGCATAATTTGTCAGAAAATCATTTTCTTTTACATTTTTTATAATATATATATATAATATTGCGTATGTACCGGGTCTCAATACATATTACCCTTTTCCGTCGAATAAAATGATTTCCAGATTGACGTAATAGCACAAAAATAAATAAATTAATAGAATAGCTTATAATAATACCTACTTAACACTGTCTGATGTCTTATTATTTTTTTTTTATATAAAGGAGATGTTTTTCTACAGGGGGCGCATTGAACTTTGATTCTTGATTACGTTGCTCGAATAATTTATTTTTATAAACGCATAATAGAATATTGTATCTTTTTGTATTGTTTCTGACTTATTAACACAAATTTTACATTCAGAATATATTTTTTATTTTACTGTTATTTTTAGTACTAATGTAATTTGACTTATTAGTAAATTTAATGTTAATAATATTAAATAGGGTTCTACGTAAGGTTTTCTTTTTTATATGAGATTTAATGGTAAACAATTTTATTTTTAAAACATGTTATGAACATTTTATTCTGAACACTAAATTTATTAGGTATATTGTGTCTTTTTTAGATTGGAATGATAACACATTTGAGCATGACATCGTCTTACAGGCTCTTGCATGCTTAGAAAATAGTTCATGCGCGGACAAAATTTTAAATCACCACGCGTTTTTTGTTCGTTAGAATACAAAACTTACACATAACATTTTATACCGCTAAAATTCACGTCAAATCATCATTACCTCGTGTGAAACGTGCGTGAACATTCTCCCAGTATGAATAGTAGACCCCAGTCAAAGTACATTTGTTCGATTCAGCCGTCCTATATGAACGATAGCCTAACATTAAGCATACGCGATTAGTCGTTGACAATGGCGGATTTTATCTGCTCGCTTTAAATAATGTGAATTATCTAATCTAATACAAGCTGTTTAATTTTAAGCGAACGTTCAAGAAGTATTATACTCACGTCCGCGCGCGAATTAACCTCCCCTGTGTTTAATGGCCTTTAACGTTCGTAATAAAATGTTCATAACCTGTTTTAAAAATAAAATTGTTTACAATTAAAGAGGTTATAGATAGACATTTTAACGCATATTTATACAAAAAAATATTAATACCTAATATAAATGTATTAAAAAGTAACTATTCAACTTATTATTTTCTAATAATTAGTAATATAATAATATACAATTTTTTTATGTCTATACAATTTTATTGATCCAAATGTAATCAAAAATAGTTGAGTTACAGATCAATTAATTATAAAATAACTAAGACCATTTTATAAAACATTTAAAGTATTTATGGGGGGGGGGGGAGGGGTGACTGCACATGAACAATGTCACGACTATAATAGTGATTCAGCATTACAATATAACTGACTCTTTAATGTATAATATTTTTGTATACGTTGTACATTTTATTTTTTTTTCGAAATTAATAAATCGTTAAAATAATTCGCTTGTTTTTCAGTAAATTTACGACTATACTATACGTGGTTTTAAATTTAAAATATTATATTAAATATTCAAGTCTCGACTTCAAATAATTTTCATCCTATTTATTACTTAAAACTACTTGATTGACCCATCATTTAATGTTGACCATTGGAAATTAAAACCTAATTTATAATAGACCATTATTGGCAATTAGGGCGTACAGCTACATACCTTACACGTCCAATGGTCAATGGACCTTTGAATACGGGTAGAATTCGGGATAAATTACTTCGAATAAAACCTAAAACTTTACTATATTCCAAATACTCTTATTTATTTTAATAAGTTAAACTGTGTCTCAGCTTATTAGAATTTATTTATGTTTTATTTCTAATACTAGTACCAATCTGTATCCATAGTAACCAATGTTTATTATGTATGAAGGTCTTTTCAATGATATCTAATGATTAGAGGTACCTATATATTTTATGATTTATGGAATAAAATTAATTCTTTCACTGTAAGTATAAAATTACAAGTATTAAAATTAATAGGATCTATATTTTGTAATAGGTAATCATTTATGGTGATCCACAGGGGGCACACAGTTCATTATTCTTTAGTAGACAGTACAAAGTGCAAGGTACACTCGAAGAAAAAAACTTCCGGTGGAACATTTATCATATTATTAATTACATTTATCAGAACAATATATTGTTATTTGTTAAGGCTTCCACGTTTATCGCAGTTCTAACAGTATAATTTGACTGTTTATAATAATTATTTTCGATATAATATTGTTTTGCGTTACTATTCCAACTTGATTATAATTTTATCGCGTTTACTGTATACAAATAAGGTCAAAAGGTTCAAACTACACGGTTCAACAAAAAATAAACGTTTCCAGCAAACTTATAATGATCTTATCTTAAAACGATTATTTACATTGAATTTATTTAAATACAGATGTCGTGGTTTTTAGATTCTCTGTACGAGCGGCGGCTGTGGCGAGTACTAAAATATATTATAATATATAATAATATAATACGTTTATAATATTATATAACCGAGACCTATCTAATGCCCAAAACTGATAATGGATGGGTTCCCGTGCAGCGGGTAAGGAGGGTACGTGCATTATAAATACGGTTGCAGCTGATGCGATGTCCTCTTATATCCGGGAACACATCATGGGATCGCGTTTATATTTTCTTACTCATCCACAGTTCGTTTTACGAGACACACCGCCAGCAATATCTTCGCCGTCGTCAAAAATAAGTACGTATGTAATATTTTCTTGTCGCTTCGTGGCGACTAAAAATTTAATATATTGATTAATCGATTGTATTTTATTATTATTGTTGCGATAGAGAACGTAAGATGTCCGGATTGTGATTTACGAAATCCCGAAAACTACAGCAATTGACCAGCTACGACCACAGCGTATGAAAGCCACGGTTATTTGGGATCAGAAGACATACAGACCGGCAATACGGTACTAGTCATTGCAGTGTTGGGTAAATTGATTTAAAAAATATTAAGTTGCGTTATCCGTTTTATTCAAATATAAGAAGAAAATTTGTAATTAAATAAGAGATAATATAATATTAAGTACATGTATACATATATCGCTTACAACTAAAATTGAATTGTGACGAGTTAACATTTTAAATTATTTAAATAATACCTATATAAGTAGGTATTCATTATAGATATTTATTTGTTTTTATAGTATTATTTTTTTCGATTATTTATTTTTTCAAAGTACGAAAACGAAAAAGGTCTCTTTGAGCTAAATAAACATTCCCGGTTGAATATTAAAAATTCGATCTCAATAGGATTTCGATTTTCAAATATAATGTCTTCATATGTTTTTCTCATGTTCCTTACTTCGTGGTGGATGACTAATTGTTATTACAAGTATATATTAAATCATAGTATTGCTGAGAGCGTAAACAAAAAAACAATAGTAGTTTCGAGCTGTCAGAAAAACTCTGTCCCGACTTAACTGTTATACTACATATAATTACGTTTACGCGAAGTCCTTTAATACGGAAAAGATCATATTTATACTTAAAACATGATATTAAAGTTTATTCATAGCTACTCTTTATTATTTACTGAATAAATAACAAATGTTGACACCTAATATTCAAAGTAAATCAACAAATTATTTTCATGTTAAAAAATACAGAATGATAAATTTATGTTAGTTAATTATAATTATTATTTACTATAAAATTTCAATTGTATAAATTAAAAATAATTTGCATTTTTAACTTACAAAACAATTTTAATCGTTCCCATCTGTGTTATTTTTACCAAAATAGAACTTGTCCCCGCTTTGTAATGATACATATGATGAGGAACCGCGTAAGTATTATTTCCCTTGTTCCTGTCATAGAACATCGTTTATTTAAAAAAAAATATTTCAAACACTCATAATACATAAATGTGGTTCAATGCTAATTTTTTTGATCAAACACGACTTATGAGAAATCTTGTATTAAGATTCCAAACTTAATAATGAAGAAAAAATAAAACTATTATAAAACTGAAAAAGTAGACAATCTCAAAATTCTATAAATAGCTCAAAGAGAGCCAAAATATTTTTTAAATTATATAATTTATAGAAAATGAATAATACAACAATAAATATTTAGTGAAAATATCAAATATCTACGAACCATTTAATTTTTGAATAACAAAAAAATAATAATCAATATTTTAGGTACATATATTATGTATAAATTATAATGACTTAATAGATTATAAAAAAAATAAAAAAATATTTTTTCTCAACAATAATTTCTTGTTAATTATTACTGAAATGTTTAAAAAATGTATTGTTAAGTCGAGTACCATATATCCTATTATATATTTAAATAGTATATAATGTTAAAATTTACGTTTATTTAAGAAAAATTGTATAATTATGAAGTTTTTCCAATACTGTATTTTTTTATATATATATATATATATTTAAAAAAATACAATTTTCAGTTTTGGAAAAAATTTCATAGAATTCTTTAAAATTATTACAAATAAATTGTACAATTTACGATAAAAAAAATGATGTACAATAATTATTATCAAATGAGCATTCGATCGGCGGAGAATGGAGTGTCGGTCTTGAATGAATTTTCATATTTTTGTTAACTGATTAATTCAAATCATATACAAACCATTCATGAAAAAAACTTCACCTGATTCAATCAACTTTTAGTTAAGTAACTATAGACTCAATTTAGCATAATATCTACTTAATATAAATAATTGTTCATAAGATCATAATTTTCGTATTGTGTGTTATAATTGTATAATAAGGAACTAAAAAACGATTTTTCTCTGTAGGTAACTTCTGATGCTTTTTGTAACATATTTACAACTAAAAAGTACCAGGGTTTATCATCGAGAAAAATGCATAGAGTTCATCAAATTTATTTAAAAAAATCAAATATATGTTAAAAATTAGATTAAGTTATATTGTTAATAATAGAAAATATTTCATAAATATGTTTCTTCTCCTATAGTTGTTTATTTTTAATTTATTATAACTAAAAATCACAAGGGTTTTGTGGTGAGAAAATCACTTACATTTTTTATCTTTATTTATTTAAATAAGGTTACATTTTAAATTATTCCTTCGAAAATATTCGAAAATTCACTCTAGAGAAACTTATCAATTTATAATTTATTAGTTTGTAAGTATTATGATATAATTTATGAATTTAATTTTAACATGCAATTATTATTAACTAAGTATTCATCAAAAGAAGCCATAGTTTTTCCAGACTAAATTTTTGTTGGGTTTTTAATGTTTTTGTTGACTAATTACAAATAACATGAAAGTCCAGCTTTATCAATAAAATTAAACTTAGCATATAGAAATATTTTATTATTATTATTTTCAATTTTTCTATATTGTATAAAAATCAGACTTGTTAACTTTCTAAATGATCATGTGTTGTAGCATTGTATAATTATATTATTTTTAGATTATATTCTTAATAGGTTTATTTATTGTTATACTTAAATTAACTCTCACCTCTAGCACAGCTTTTGGCTTTGGTAATCTAACAAATGTTTCTTAGTTGTAATACACTTTGTAAACTCTGCTGTTGGAGAATTAATAAATTATTATTATTATATATTTATATAATGAAGATCTAAAATATGTTATATCCCTTAAGAAAATTGTTGTGCTTTTTTATACTTTTATACTAAAAATCACAATAGTTTTCTGATGAGAAAATAACAATATAATCATCATGTTTATTTAATTAAATTATATATAAGACAAACATTTTTTTTCTAATGTTCACTAAAAATTACAATTATAATTTTATAGATCTGATTTGCATTTTAGTATATTTTGCTTTTTTTGAGAAATTTTTGAACGATAAAAATGTATAACCAACATTTTTTTTACATCCATGTTGAGAAAATGTTTGTTTCTATTTTAGAAAACTTAAATATTTAACGTAAAATTTCTTACAAATATTCTAGCATCGATAAAAAAAAAATATCAAAAATACTTTCTCGCCATTTTTTTATTGTTTAAAATTCACGAATTATTTTATAAATAATAAATAATTTTTATAAATATTCTAGATTTAGAATAATTTTGTTTCTATTATTATAAAATATAATTAAATTAAAATGTAAAACATTAATTAAACTATTACAGTGAACGACTGACTTACTCAATGACAAGGTAAGTCATAGGTACACATTGCCAGTTATTTATTTACAACTATTTTGTATTAAATTGAACAATGTTCAAAATGTGATATGTTGCATAATCTTTTAAAAATTAAGAAATATATATTAAAGTTATAGATTAGTTATACAATTTAAGATTTTTAATTACATAGGTACAATAAAAAACTTCATAAACGGACACGGCAGTTATTCGTCGTGAATGGATTTTCATTGATTTTATTACTGATTACTTGAATAATATCAACATTTGTCATGAAGATGAATCATTGAATCATTGTTCGTTTGATTTAAATATTTAATACATTTCTGTAGGTATTTTAGCATAGTCGAGATAGAAAATTCTTCTCGTTAAATTAAAATATCCTAGGTATATTATATTAGGTTCAAAAAAATGTATTTTTCTCACCCAGAAATACCTATGTTTATAATAAGTACTTAATTAAGACTGTAAAACACAGGAGTTTCTCGATAAAAAAATCATATACGGTTCATTTATTATGAATTTAAATAATTAATTGTTAACATTTTCAGTAAATATTTATATTATATTTTTTTTCTTTAAGTATAAATATATAATAATATTCGTTTAAAATAGAAAATATTTCAAGAAAATCTGGTTAGTTCAGTATAACGAATTTACGATATTTTTAATTAATAGTTTTTTCAAAAAGACATTCACTATGAAGTAAATTGTATATAACTAGTCAAATTTGATGAAATAATTACATACAATGATGAATAACTGAGCATGTATTTATAGTTTAGCATAGCCGAATAGGTAATGTATACTGAATATTAATAAAATTATTACGTTAAAGTTATCTATATTGTATTTATTTTGTATATTATAATTAAGTAGGTATATAATATTATGGTTAAAAGAAATGTGTTTTATTCGCAAAGTTAGTTTTAATGTTTTTTGTTACTTTATTTGATTTGAAAAACAATAGAATGACTTGGCGAAAAAATCACAAACAATTCTTTCAATTTATTTATTTAAATTATATTTACGTTTAAAATTGTTATTGTTTAATACATACATATAAAATGTAAGTATGTAAAATGTGAATTTTTCAATAACTCGTTTTTAAATTTATTGGTAAATAACTGATTATTACGAAAAAATTTGAAAATTCACTTTTTATGTAATTTATTGAATTACCTAATTCTAAATAAATGTATACATTTCATGATGTGAAGATAACGTGTACGAACGCAGGAAGACAATTGAGGGGGGAGTTGAAAAATGTTTATAAATATCATGCTATTCATTTGTAGGTCAGGTAATTTATTTTTTGTTCCTAATATTTTGAGTCAAGTTTAAACACCCAAACCCGCCCCCCTGCGTTTGTACATGAAAGATAATATACAATAACTTCCAACTGTGTATTCAATCAGCGGAGAACGGGATTTTTTTCTAGAACAGATTTTCATGGTTTTTGTTAACTGATTACTTAAAATTAAAGTTTTTAAACTATTAAGTTAAATTAACTTTTATATATAATTAACAATAAGTCTTAATTAGTATAGTACACACAAATAAAATGTTTTAATTAGAAATGTTCAAAATGTAAATTATTACTAAGTATATAATAAAATTAAAAAAATGCGTTTTATTCACCAAGAATAATTTTTTGGTTTTTTGTTATTTAATTAAAATTGAAAAACCAACAAATTACTTGGCGAGAAAATCACATACAATTCGTCCAATTTATTATGAATGTAAATTATTAATTAATTCATCGAATATATTTGTGTAAATTAGTTATGTTAAAATTTCTTAATAAATAAAAATAAGAATAATTTTATGAAATTGTGGTTTGACCAATATGGACTTTCAAGATTTTTTGTTAAATAACTACCTTAAAAAATGTGAAAATCCATTTTGGAGAAACTTGTATATCGATGTTATAATATAAAAATTACATACAATCATACATAAAACATCTAATGATCGCGAACGCGGATTTTCGTCGTCAATGAACTTTCATAATGGCTTGTTCACTAATTGTAATTTCATGCCATGTGAAAGTTCATAACGATGAAAATTTCATCAGATTTAATTCTTAATTTTTCTCCTTAGATATTTTTACTATTTTAAGTTTGTTTTTTATTATGTTTTGTGGTAAATACTTATATTATATTAAATTATATTATTTTAAACACTTAAATCTCATATTTTAGATTCTGAACAGAACGATAATTGTATTAATTTTATAATAATGTATATTTTTATTTTTCTCTACTTTTTGTTGTTAAAAAAAAGCTTTAATTTTCAACTTCAATATATTTTCTAGTAGGAAAATAAATCTAATTGATATTCTGGGTAGATAAAGGTAAAATATTCCTAGTTCTTTTTTGAAAAATTGGGGAAAAAATCATTTAGACCAAACCAGTTTTTGATATTTTGTCGTAGTTAAAAAAAATAACTGTAGATATATTAATTCATGTTCGCTTAATATTCATATTAGGATTTTCTACACATGGTATAATTTTCAAAATATTTGACTCTTTTTGAACTATTTATAGACATTTAATATTTAGGAATTTTTTTAAGTTTTTTTATCAATATCGATAAAAAACCTTATTCCAATGTAATGTATATAATTATTATATTTTATACACATAATTGTATTTTTCAATGTAGTATTTTTGTCAAAAATAATTAACCTACTAATAGTAAAATTAATTCCTATAGTAGCATCATAAATGTATCATGAGGTAAAGTACTTAATAATATTATAGGCTGACAGACCGTCTTTGCTCAGAATCGTATTTCGTATACAATGATTCATCATTAAATTCAAATTTAACACATAGGTACATTATAATGACTTACGTAATGACTAGTTACCACCATAGTCGACACCTATAGTATAGTATAGCGATCACATACTTCCCGCTTTTATTTTTTTAAATATAGGTATACATATTTTTG
This sequence comes from Rhopalosiphum nymphaeae, assembly GCA_036289425.1. Lineage (NCBI taxonomy): Eukaryota > Metazoa > Arthropoda > Insecta > Hemiptera > Aphididae > Rhopalosiphum > Rhopalosiphum nymphaeae. Next base: position 5,491,020 of record JAZAQC010000007.1, on the reverse strand, counting down.
GTGTAAAACTAAAATTTGAATTCTTCTTAGGTGTTCTTCGTTATCTAAATTCACTTAATATTGTATAATTTTTATATTTATATAATGTTTTATTATATGTTTTTGATATAGGCTTGTGGGAAATGTAAATGTGTACATAATTAAATTATATTCATATCATATTGTAAATGTATATCGAGTTATATAGCGGGTTTATTTGTCGTGGTCTTATCGTGATTATTTTTATTATATAAAGATAAATTGTCACGACCTTTGCGATTGCGTAAAAACTATTATTTATATTAATTTGTAAAGGTCAACTAAACTAGCGAAATATAATAATATATTATAGTCAATGTACCACACCTATCTTTTGTTATGATCGAAACTTATATTTTAATTGACGTTTTTTGTATAATTATTCATTATACATCAGTTTGTATTTTATATCATTTTTTTACGTGTTGTCTCAATTAAATATATATAGTCTGATCTACTTAGCGGTATTTCTGCGTTTCTTTATTCAGTTATATTTAAGAACTATTAAGTACATCACAGGCTATTATGCATTTTGCTATTTAATTACCACCAAAAAGCATGATAATTAATAAAGTAGAGAATTACATATGATTCTTTATAATATTGTTAATATTTTATTTTTACTATTACATCGCATGTAATATTTTCTAATATTATAAACATATATATTTTTATACATTTTTTTCAACCAAATCTGTTAGAACATTGAATTAATTTTGTAGTTAAAATTGTTAAATAAATTACATAATTACTTTAAAATTAAGTATGTGTTTTTATTATATATTTATACCTAACCAAAGGGACTTTATTGGCTTATAAAAATAATAATACATAAGTTATAAGCTTATAGCTATAGGTTCATAATTTCTTGTATTGTATTGATAGTTTTACTACCTAAAATAGAGGATTTAAATCTTATATTATTTAAGATGTTTTGTATTTCAATAATAAATATTTATTATTTTTTTTCTAGTTAATTACTTCTAAAAAAACATTAAAGTGTATTATTTAGAAAGCGTCATTTGATGATAATTTGTACTTATTTATTTAAATTTTAGATTCTGTGAATTTTGTATATATAAACAATTTATAGTAGAAAAAAATCTATTGATTTTTAACTTCCATATCGTTTCTGGTAGAAAAGCGAATCTAGTTAATTTATTGGAAGATAAAAATTAAAATTTTTCGTACTTTTATAAATAACTGAGAAAAACAAACAACAAAATTAACAAAAATTGTGAATTTTTACGTGAAACTAATTTTTGGGTTTTTAACAAAATAAGAAAATAAATTTTCAACATTTTTTAACATATAGGCTATTAATTAAATAAATGATTTGTATTACTGATTATAAAATGAAAATATGATAAAAAAACTAGCTTCACTTGATCGCAGTTTGTATTTTTTCCTCTGAAAATTTGATACTATATAAATTGCTTTAAGATTAACTATAAATAAGCTGTAATAAGAATCCAGTTAGTGAATTTGTAATGTTACAAGTTAGAATCGTGAAACATGATATTACGCCCCAAAAAACGAGCGTACAGGTGACACAATAATAAGCATTGCATGCAAGCGTGCGTCGTTTCTGGCAAAAAAATTAGAAAATATATATTTGTCGCCGCAATGACTAGACAAGATAGAATTTTCGTTTGAACCAAGTTTATGTATGTCACTCAAATTTGATATTCTGATATTTCTGATAGAAATTTTACGATTTCACAATTAATAAAGCTTACTTTTTACACGCCGCATAATTACGCAGTACAACTTCATCTAGGGTATTTAATTTTTTTACTAGAAACTCGGTTAATTAAATAAACAAAACTATTAAGCTCAATTAAACTTTAATTAAAAAGTTTTTTACTAAATAATTTACTTATTTATAAAAAAGGTAGGTAGTGAGTATTCTGCTGTTTATTAAACATTGAGAGGTTCATTGTAATTGGAGTGTTAAATTTAAATTCAATAATATATATTATTTACAATAAAAAACAAAAAATCTTTAAGAATAAATAGTTAATAATAAATAGTTAATAATATATAGATTAATATTCAGTATCGTAAAAAATTTAAATTCAAGTTATAAAAATTTAATTTGACCTTGGTAAAAATTCATTTATTAATAGGTATTATTGGTTTTTAAACTTATAAATAATTTTGTATTAAATTTTCAAATTTTAGGCACAATCAGAAAAATTTATATGAATTTCTATCTTCCAAATGATTTGTCGAAATTCTAACTTGGAATGTATATAAATACATATTGTGAATATACATTTTCAACAATTTTTAATTGGAAAATAATCAGGTAAATAATTTATTAAAAAAGGAACTTGTATAATATTTTCAAGCATTTTTACTCATTTATAAAATTTAAATGATTTATAAATATCTCAAAGATAGTAAAAATATTTTAAATATATTAAATATTATATACGAGTATATATTTTACTTAACCTAGTATAAACACTTGATGAAATGTTTGAGTTTTTACTATTTTTTTCATTTCTAAATTATTACAAAACAAAGAAAACAATTTTTTCAAAATCTGGTCGATTGTAAAACGATCAAAATTCTTTTGAAAAATATTAGGAATTTTTTATTTTTACCCATTCTATGTATAAATTAACTGATATTCACTACTGATATAGTTTATAAAATAAATATAATACTAGGTATTTAATAAGTACTATATTGATTCAGTTTATATGTTATAATAATTAATATTGTTCTTTTTTTTCTGTACAAGTTTTAATTAATTACCCTTAAAATAAAATAAGTAAACAGATTATTACTATATAATAATTGTAGTTCTTAAATGGCCTAAGTGCTGTTAGTCTGTTTGCAATAAGCCTAAAAAACAATAGGCCGTTGGGAAAAATAACAAGTGTTCACAAATAAGCTACTTAGCTACCCATTGCAAAGAGCCAAAAAAAACTAATTTTCCATATAGCCTACGACTTATATAATAATTATATATATATATTAAATTTGTATTAAATTATAACTGTATATGAAAAACAGTTTTAGTGTACACCTATATTAATGTCAAGCATATCAGAATGTCGATTATCCGAACATTAAATAACTGAATATTTAATTATTATTTTCCGGACTAGCAAATATAAAAAAAGGTCATTAATTAATAACTCCGACTACTAATCATGTTAAATCGTTTCACGTTTCCACGTAATCGTAATCGTTGATTAGACGTCTGCCGTTTTACTCGTTTTAGAATCTACGTAATATATATATATATATATATGAAAATCTAACGCTGATTATTGGCTACCGCCACGGCATCGAGTATTTTATTATTTTTCTCAATAAGTCAGTATTAAAGCATTAATTATTTGTATAATATTATCTTATATAATATTTTTGTTGCTATATACTCGAGTAATTAATTTAACTATTAAATAAAGTTCCACAGGTTAAATTAATTTTTGTCGAAAACAACATATTGTATTAAACCTATTTTATTGTTAATAATTATGTTAAAAAAAATTTCCAGATGAGATTGTTTAACAAAAATATGATGGCTTATATTCACAAGTTTTTTTTTTTTTTGTTAATTTAATAAGGTTAATTTTATAAAAATGAAAATATACTACTCTATATTTAAGTATACTATTGACAATAAGCTTATAGGTTATAAAAATTATTTAAGAATAAGAATAATGTCAAACTAATGAAATATAATATATATCTATAAATGTATTTAAAAAATATTTCAAACGTTTATAATATCAATAAACTAATAAGGTTGAATTAAAAAAAAATTTAATTAGATATATTTCAGAAAAATCTAAAAATGTTCTCTTATAAAATATTCGAAAATTAAATTCCTGAAATTTAACATTAATAATTTTTTATCATTATAATATATTATTGATATTGTAGAACAGTATGAATAGGTTCGCGGCATGAGGCATTAGGAAATTTTTGTCAACATTTGAACTTCTGTCATGTATAAAGAAAAAAATTGTGTCCATGTATTTTTTATATTTTTAAATTTCTGTAAGAATACAATTATCTAGGTTTTAATATTACTTTATTAAGCCTTTTGGGTAATCGTAAAATATTTTATCAATAATTATTAGAAAAAAACCATGAATTTTAAAATGTTAAATATCTATAATAATAGTAGCCAATGAGCCGTTTCAAGTTCCTGAGATAAATATTTTGTGAATTAAAACAATATATTAAATACCATTATTTTACGTTATTTTTGTTAATATTAATATTTTGAAAATTATATGATGAGTAGTAAATAATGCTTATAAATTATTATATACATATTTGGTGAAAATTTCAAGTCAATGGTTATTTATTTTTGAATCACATAAATTACAACAAAAATGTTCTTGTTTTTTCCAATAATAATTTTAAAAAGTAGAAGCTTAGAATTTTTAATTTCAATATCTTAATCAGTTACTGACTAGAAACTATTTGGTACCGATTAGAAAGTATCTTCAAACAATTAATTAAAATTATTATAAAACATGTACACAAAAAACACAATTATAAATTCAATGCATTCATTACTCCACACAGAATCTAAAAAAAACTTAAATTAGTTTTAATATTTTTAAAATGTCATTGTGTATAAAACAAAGTGATCATTTAAGTATCTAACTGTAAAAAGTGACATATTTTAAGTGTTTACGATTAAAAAGCCTCTGTCTTTACATTTTTAAGGGGAAATCAGATAAACAATATAGACGCGATTAATTATAAATAGTTATTTGGACACGCTTGTCAAACAACATATCTATAATCGACAGCATAACACGTTTTAAGGAGTAGTGTTTAGGCTTTTTAAATTACATGTGCATTTTTGCTGTGTCAATGTGTAAGAAGTAAATGGACATTAGTGTGTGTAATCCATATCGTATTTTCGATACGAAATTTAAATTTTCGGATTTACGACAATAATCAAAATAAACCATATCGCATGATAATTCGACGGAAAAAGGTATATTATTATTTTTTACGTAACTACTATAAATATTCATAATATTATAGTAGCGTTGTACCCGCACCATAAATAAAATTAATTATACATTAAAAATTAATTTATATAAAATAAAAATAATAACTGTTGATAAGTATATTAATGTGTTGTATTTATTTTTGAAGTTATTTAATTACTATTATTACTATATAATTACTATTATTTATTTAAGTACATGTTTTCTAAATATAATGTTTTTCATTTCAATTTAATTTTGTTTTCCCATAAATTGACATCACGTTTTTTTTTCAAATACTAAACATATAGATTATAGATACAGTAGAACTCCGATTATCCGGATAATTGACATATGACATATTAAAAATTATATAATTGTATGAATATATTGTATAATATATGAATTTATTATTAATATATGCATGTACCTAATACAATTTGAAATTTGTAACAATAAACAAATAATTTTATTATAATATTTAATCGAAAAAGAATAAGCTATAGATACAATAACATATTTTAAAAGAAATAGAAATAGCCAACTTGGCACATTATTTATTTTATTTTGAAAAATGATGATGTTTTAGTTTGCTTCATAGTTCTTTATTCTCATCCGGTTGATATAGACGTTCGGATAATTGGAGTTCTACTGTAAATATAAATATGCATAATTAATTATTTAAATATCACATACCATAATGAGTATACATAAAATATATCCACAAGCCTTTAAGCGTTTAATTACAAAAATAGTAGTATAATTTACTCGAAACATGCAATAATTGTCCTTGAACTTGGTAATAGTAATTGTGATTACGTTTGAGATGTAACAGTCTATCTTTATTACACAACATTTTTTTTTCTTTTTCTTTTTTTTGTAGCGATTCCATCTTTTGTACTTATACTTTTCGGCGAATCTGGACATTTTATTTCACCTAGAGCATTATTGTCCACAAGACCATCGGGATATACTGCCAAAAATGATGGACCATGATCTATTAACATCGCTCAATAATGCCCTGAAAATATACACATAGGCAACACGTCGTGTCGCATTTTTATACAACAGGTATCTTTTACAAGAATCACATTTTACAGTAAGTTATCATTAATTTTTTTAAATGAATGAACGATTAAGGGACTTAAATTTTGCCGTCAATTTTAGTTCAAAAGACCCTAAGATTTTATAAAATTAAAGTTTGTTTAAGATGTCCGATTTTGATTTTGAAAAAAAATTTGAGCTCGACAGTAAATTGTCTATAGATCGTACAGAATACTTTGTAAAAATTAAATCGTATATTAAAATGAAGTGTAAATAAAAACATGAAAATATGAAATTTTTCATGATCAAAATGAAAATTAAAAACGGAAAGTGTTTCGTACGATCTACAGATATTTTTCTGCTGAATTTTAATATTTTTTCAGAATTAAGATCAAACAACATTAACTAACTTTAATTTTGTCAAATCAATGAGTAAGTTGTCGTAAAATTCGTAAAGTGAATTTTTATTGTCATCGAGTTATTGATATGTGCATGCACGTACGAGAGTGGCATCTGTCGACGGTTCCAGCCAGCCAGCCTGTACCCTCGTTGAATTTCACTCATACTAATAATAATTCACAACCAACTCATAGATCCCGGGCGGCTAAGACGAAATTATAAATTGCCTAAATGTTGTCCCTTAAATAATAACCGCAGCTGAGGTGATACCGATAGCAGACTTTAACTATGCTAAGTAAAAATAAACCGGACAAGTCGCTCTGCTGCATAAACGTATTCAGCTGTTTTGAAAAGAAGAGAAAGGTAATGTGCATTAGTTATTACTTATTAGTAATATCTACACTCTACACATCACTCCGTAATAACGGTCAATGTATCATATTTCCATTATTTTATTTATATTATTTCATTATTTCCTTTATCATATTATATATTATTATTATTAATATTATTTTATAGTTTTCAATCAATTTAACTTAAAGGAAAAAACACGTAGAAAAAATATTAAAAACATGCATTTTTATTTTAAAAATAAATCCTAATAAATCAATAGAATAATAGAAAAAATAATCCAAGTGGATTATATTAATTAGTAAAAGATAAGTTGAATTAATTTTAGCCTAAAACATCGAATTTACCATGTTAATATTTAATTTATCATGATATTATATATAATATTCTTAAATGTTATTACTTGCTAATTTATTATATTATTCATAATGACTTAACTTTTAAAGTAGGCTATGTGTACAGTAAGAACTAAAAAGAAGTAATAGGATACAGAAAATGGTTAGATATTTAAAAAAATTGATATTTTAAAAATACCACGGTGTGAACCTGTATTTAGTTATTAAATGAAAATTATTATTTGTCTTTATATTAATCTTGAGTTTTTTGAGTTATTAATATAAATATTAGATATATTATGTGGTAATCAGTTAATTTTTTTTAGTAACTTGTTTATTATTATATAATATACATTTTTTCTTATTATTTATAAAGTAATATTTTAATTTATGTAAACTAGCAAAACAACTTATATCTTTATTATATTAAACATTCTACGGATGAGAAATATTTCGTATGCAGGAAATCTGAGGCCAAAACACCTATTTATATAGGCTTACGTAATGAAAGTATCTATACCAATTATAGTAATTAATAATTATTTATTAACCTATAATTAATACTCTGTAAAACGTAAATGTAAGTGATATGGTTTTTAATTATAATTTTGATATAAATTTAATAATAATAATAAACTAGCATGATAGGCAAGTAGGTAGATATAATAATAGTGTACCTTGTAGTATAATTATTTTGTTATGTAATTCTATATTCTGGATGACACTTGTTGGCTGATTTAGCCGACTTTAAATAACATTATGAAATTCGCTTCCTATTTACGACTACTACACTACTATAGTGAGCTATACGAGTCTGTTCAAATCGTCAATAATATTACAGTACATAAAATAATAGCAATAATAAATACAACATAACTTTGAATAATTAGCACACGCCTATTTATAGATAAATTGTTTTGAACTATTGTTATAAGAATAATTATGATAAAATATAATTTAATATAATTTGTGAACTGTTGTACTTACTACTGTTTTTTTATCGATATTAATAGAAAAAAACTTAAAAATCGAAAATTTCAAATATTTTGAAATAGCTTAAAACGTGTCAAAATAGGTATTTTGAAAATTATCTTATGTATAAATATTAATAATATAAATATATTTGCTGAAGATTTATTATATCTATACGGTTATTCGTTTTTGAATTACAACAAAATAACAAAAATCGTTTAAGGAGAAATAGTTATTTTATGGGTGAATATATAATGTCGTAGAAACTGAATTTCAATAATCAAATGATCTTAACAATATTTTGACTTTCTGGTAGGCTTTATATTTACTAATGTGTGTTCACGCTAAGAAGTACCACTAAATATTTCAGTTGGATGATCTTGTATTAATATGGGGTATTCGCTGAATAAAAGAGAGCACTTAAATACGCATTTTCAGATAAATGTCAAATTTTTAATCCTTTTCTAAACAACTTACTTTTTTTTTTAAATGGCAACATCAATTTTTTACAGATTTGGATAAAGTATTTTTTTCTAAACAATTTTCATATAAAAAATTTTTGCTAATTACACAATTGGTTAAGTTACAGTCTGACTAACAAAAAATACTTTAAAAAAGTATTAAAATATTTACTAGTACTCGAATAAAAATGTATTATATTATATTTTATTATATATTTATACTACTATAATTAGTTTATTTATTTATTTATTCGTATGGCTTAACAAATCAACGTTACAGCAAATATACTTACTTATTTTTAATGATGAAAAAAAAAAATTAAACAATAAAATAAAATATAAAACATAAAACAGAAATTAAATTAAATTGAAATTGAAAAGGTTATAAGGATGTAAACATATATAATATAATATAATGAAGCTTGAACAATTTACAGGTGTACGTCCAGTTCCCTTATCCACTTTACTGCTTCCGGTGTTATCGCTCGGATTCCTTCGATACCTTGATTGAATTTCCCTAATTAACATTCCTTTATAATGTGATTTATGGTTTGTCTATCGTTGCCGTAATCGCATGCTGGGCTGACTTGGAGTCGCCATTTAAACATCATATCAGCGCAACGGCCATGGCCTGTTCGAAGATGATTTAGTACAAACCACTCATGTCTAGGCAGTTCCATACTCATAACTCCTTGATTGGGGTTCAGCACCAGGTTTTTGTTTTTGATTGGTATAGTAGAATTAGTTCATTCATCGCGCCAGCCCTTTTTAGTTTCGAATCCTGATCTTATTAGGTCTTTGGCTGTCTTCCAAGGCAATTTCCTTGATTTTAGTCTGAGTGTTGGTATGTCTTCCAATCTCTTAGCTAGCAGTGAGTTCCTCCTATCTTCAGCTTTCTTGATAGTATTAATAACTGGTTGAACTACATTTTGTCAAAAATATCGCATTTATTGTACTTAATAGTTTTTAATATTATACTTTAATATAATAATATTATCGATGATATTCATTTTTAAATCAGTATGGAAGTGTTGTAGAACAATAGATTCATAATATAAATAGCTTAAGAATAAACTAAATATTTTTAAATATAATTTTTTGTAAATAATAATATACGTAATGACGAAAAGTTTTAGTTCCTTGAATAATATTTTTAAATTAAAATAAAATAACTAAAATTGTTTTAATATCCATTGCTGCTCCTATTCCAACTTAAAATGTAAATAAAAAAAAATGTTTTACATATTTTTTCGATATTTTTACATTTCCATAAGAACAACGTACGAAGGATCTTTTCAAGCGTTTGAACCAAACATTGCAATTTTTATAAACACTTTAAAAAATGTTAAATGTCTATAAATAGCTATAATAATTAATTTAATTTTTTTTTATTTTACCGAGTGTGAAAAATGATGATTTGAGTAATGGTTAAATAATTTAAATTTCCGTGATTAATGTTTTTAAAACGATAATCTAAAACTGTTATTTTTTTATTATAATATCCAATCATATCAGAATTTGATTTTTAAATGCCAATATGTCAAAAATAATATAAATATTTGATGAAAAAAACTAAGTCTCTAGTTGTTCATTTTTAAATTATAGGTACAATAACTAAAAATTGATTTTGTCAAAAACCATATAACTCTATTTTTTTCGAGATGTTTGATAAATATTGAGATATTAAATTTTCTTGGTATTGCAAAAATACTCTTGCGGTTTTTTTGACTAATGGGTTTACATATATAAATATTTTATTGTTTTACAGATTTGTAGTCAATCCGATTAACTTTTCTATTATATGTTTATTTTTTGCTATCTTATTACAAATTCTTAAAATCATTATAAAATATTATTTTAGCCTCTAAAAAAAAAAATAAAAGTATATAGTATTCCGGAAAAAAGTATTTTTTAAGTATTTAAATACAAGTAGGTATTCGAATACTTATTAAGGTTCATCCTAGTTATATTTAATGATTTTTTAGGATTTACGTACATGTCTGCTCATTTTGAAGTTTTATAGAATATAATGCTCTCATTTATTATTAAATAAATAACTCATATTTTGTATTTAATAAAAACTGAATTTATAATATATAATTTTAAAAAATAATTTATATAATTTTTATAGTTTTGTTATCCAATGAATTACTTTTATTTTTAACAATTTATTGATGTATTCAATATCACTATTGAATACATTTATACACAAAATATTCCTTTAAACAGAAATGCTTTTAATTAATATTTGTAAATGAATTAATAGCTCATGTGAGTTATCATCCCCATTACTAGGCGAAGCCTAATGAAAAAGTCTTGATCCGTCCTCACTAGTTTCTAAGTGTATAATATATGTTTGGTAGATAGGCTATAGGCTCACATATGCATATACTCGTAATAGAATAATGATATAAGATTATGTTTTGACTTTTACTTTTTGATGATGGTTTTTATGTTGCCCAGTGGCGTATTTTGACTAATTTTTTCGGGGAGTGCTTAAAATATTCCTTAATGACCCGATGAAATCTGAAGAACTCCTGAATATTCCAGATAAATTGTAAATTTAGCTAAAAAATAAGTTTAAAAACTGCCGTTGGATCTAATAAAATTAATTTCACTTTTACAGTTTGGATAGAAATAATTTAATAGGCATAAGTAGAATACTAATAGATTGAGCTTTTTTTGTGGAGTCCAGACATGAAGGATATTTTCACCCTAAAAAATATTATGTTACTGGTGTTGTCAGTATTCAATATTGATAGTATTAGTTATATTATACTTATATAGTAAATAGGTACAATAACAATACTATTTATGTGCCATGTGCAGTGTTGTGGTGTGCGTATAATCCATTAAAATCAAACATTTATAAATCACAAAAATGACAAAAACAAATAACTTAGACATGCGTATTTTACTCTTAGGTATAATAAATAAAATTAAATAGTTTCTCATATATTCATATAAATAAATATATTATAACACTAATGTAAAAATAGATATTTTCTCAATATATCTACGTAAGTAACTTACACAATTTAAAAAAAATGTCATTATGGCATTGACAATATTTTTTTACCTAATTAAATTATTGAAAATAACAGATTTATAGATAGTTAAACTTTAATATTATCCAAACCAATCTTTTTTTTTTATTTAATTACAACAAAAAATAATGTATATTTAAAAATAAATATTGAATCATAATTTAATATACCTATTAATTAATTCATAATTAATATTTCAAAATACATTAACTCCAATAACTTTTTTTCTATTTTTATGAATACTAATGACATATTCTAATGATAACATAGTCTACAGCATGAAATTAAATGATTATTAAAAAAATAATCAAAACTAAACAAAATAAATATTAAAAATAGAATTGTCTTAATAATTATTTACAATGTTTCATAAAATATGATAGCCGTATGGAATAAAATTAACAATAAAAAAGTTAAATTAAATTACTATAATATGATGGTTAAAATTAATTGTAAAAATAAAATAAAATAAAAAGAATGGTACCAACGTCAATTTATTTAATCACATATATTTTTATAGAACTGAATGCCTTTGTTTAACGATTTTTGTTCGCAAAAAATATTATTATTAATTGTATATTATATCGTGTTTAAGTTAGTGTTTTTAGTATTATACCTGGATATCTATAGTTTACGTGGTAGGTATATTTATTAATAAGTTGTAGAGTATTTTTAAAATATATGATAATAACTAGGACAATATTAAATTCTTTTTATAACAGAATATAGTTAATATCCTACTATATTCTATTATAAAAAGCATATGTAACCTTGTCCTATCAAGAATTAACTTCACTAAACCATTCAAATAAGTAGTAATCGAAAGAATTAGGTGTATTTCATAAGTACTACTACACTACTACCAGTAATACATAAATATAAATAAATATATATAAATTTATATTGAAATATTTGAAATTCCATAGTAAAAAATTGATTGTGCTAAAATAAAATAAACTATTCTAAGTAAATAAATGTTAACGATATGCTTTAACATAATAAATTTATATTGATAGCTTTTTAATTATCTGTGTTAACTTGTATTTTTGTATTATTCGAGCGATTTATCAACAATTAAACACAATTATTTGAACGTCTTTAGTCCGATTTAAATTAATACAATCATAACATTGAATGTTGGTATTTACATTTATAAGTGAGAAGATATTAAGCTGAAGTTCAATAATTAACTTGATGATGTGTTGATTGAGAAATTATTGTGATTCACATAGATAGTTAAAGTATCAAGTAAATGTTTAGAAACTTATAACTATTAAGTTAAATATTAATAATTAATTAAATATGTTATTTGAACAGCATTTAAATATTAAATATTAATGTTGGTATATCAAATGTGGAGTGATACAATATATTAGGTTATATTTTATTTTTCTCCATATTATAACTAATTCTATTTTAATAATTAAGTAATGCACAGTTTAAATAAATGTATAGAAAAGACTGTATTGATTTATTAAACGGTTAAGTACACTATTAAATTTATCTAATTATCTTATATAAAGTAGTTACCTAAATAATTATCTATTTAATATTATTACATAGAAAAGAGAAAAAAATTATTCCTACCACATGTATCTCAAAACTGAACGACCGTGACTGAAGCTGAATTTTTTTTTATGGAAACTATCATTTATATAGTTTGTTCAATGTAGCCTTAAGGTTATTTGAAATAGTTATCTGTAGCTCATAGGTCGTGATTCGTTTATCGTAATTCGTACATTTGGATACAAAATGGACCAAAGATCTGAGTATGCCGTAGAAGTAAAAAATGCTTGTAAAATTTATCCTCCAGATTTCATAGTACTAGATGGATTTAATATGAAAGTCTCGAGTGGCAGTATGTAAGTACATAATATATTATTCTATTAGTTATAATTTTATTTCGTTACAATTCTGATTAAATGTAATGTAATTCTCAGAGAAAAAATCATTTTGAGAAAAATTATGAATATTATATTAAATTGATACATTTTTTTTTATATATTCTGTATAATTTTTGTATTTTAAAATTATATTACATATCATTTTTTATAAATAATTAAAAATGTTATAAGAATATAACGTTTTTTTTTATTAAAAATATAATATTTGAATTTATGTTTTATAATATACTGACTTATATTCTTATATTCTTTGATAATAGTATACATTTTATTATTATTATATTTTTGCAATCTAAAAACGATCCCGTGTAAGCTTATTTTTTTATATATCTTTTTTTTTTTTTGGCAATTCCTTGAGATCTTTTTTAGAAAAATAACAGTACAATAAAAAATTTTGATTATTTAATGTTTATTAATATAGTTTAAATTATTATAACCTAAAGTAATAAGACTGAAGTTATATTGGACCAACTTTTATCGATTAATGTACTTCGTATGTAACACTCAAAATAACTTTTATAATAGGAAAGTAAAACTAGTTAATATTTCGGACAGTCAAAATAAAATAAATGTTAAGTAATATTTTCGTTAGTTAATAAAAAAAAAAATCGAAAACTGGATTTGTTATGCAAAATGTTCTTATTCGTTTGTGATTAAAAACGAATAACTGCAGTATATGCTTGAAAAGTGTACCAAATGTTTGTATTAGTATTTTTAAACATGATAAAATTTTCAAAATACTTCGAAACTTTTTAATGATAAAAAAATTGTTGTTATATCAAAAGCTTAAAAAAAATAAAATTAATACAATATTCCTTATAATAAGTACGTAATGTAATAAAAAAAATATATATATATATATATATATATATATAACCTGATTTTATTATAATTATATTTAAGTTCAAATTTGTAAAAAATTATTTTTAATGTAATTCAAAAATATTATTCGTGAATCGTGGGTACTTGAAACAGTTGAAACTTTTAACTTATACTATTATATTTTAAGTGACACACAATACTTACTGTACAGCAAAGCGGTGATATACTTTCCTCTTTTTTTTACTACCTTAATGCCCATTTCAAGACTGATATAATGATCGATGAAAAAAATAGTGAAATTTGCAAAAAAAGAGAAATCACATAATATCATATATTTATATCACTATAATTAATACAAATTTGACACGTAGTTATATGGTTGCTGGAGTAAGAACTGTCAGATTTAATAAAAAAAAAAAAAAAAAAAAAATTAAACATAATTTGAATAATATTTATTTTATAGACATCAATATTTTAACATTGTATACAAATACATATGAAATAAGTAATAATATTCTTAAATAGTAATTATTATTATACGTATTTACATGAAAAATTAGAAATTCTATATTTTGTAATTTGCGACAAGCATTGTAATAATATAAGTAATAAGTATTTGTATAACGTACATAATATATCAATGGTTAAGTACATACATAATGTTTTGGAAGTTTAAGACATATTTATAAAGTGTTTTAATTTTATTTATTTAATAGCTTGAATTCAAAAAAGTTTCGAACAATAAATAGTATAAAATAAAAATTAAATTTGATGAAAAAAAAAATCATGCCCACTTAATCATTGATATCATTATATTAATTATCATCACCTATAATATTGGACTAGAATATATATAAGATCGCTGCAGGCATGGATCTAGAACATTTATAATGGAAGGATATGGGGAACATTTAATAAAGCATAGATAATAAGGAACATGATATATAATTGTACTTTACAGAAGCTAAATAATAATAAGATTTTACGGTGTAAAAAATTAATTAATAAAGAGTCTTACAACCATTTAATTACATATGTATACTATATTTAAATAATAATACATTAAATACAATTAAAAAATATTTAATCGAAATTCAAAATAATAAGGGTTCGTATAATGTATAATGGCGGAGTGTTTATTAATGTAAAATAAAAATTAAAAATCAGATTTTATGCTGCAATATATTATAATAATGTATTGTAGTGATTTAATTTGCACTTAGAATATTACAGTAGTGTTAGTTGTGATATAATTATGTAAAATCTAAGCATAAAAAATTTAAAAATATGAAAGAAGTATAAAAGTAATATGGTAGATTGAATTATTTGTTGTCGAAAATATTGTATTTATAAAAGGCGTTATGTGTATAAAATATAATAATATATGTTAAAAGTTTCAGTTACCCATGAATAATATTTTTAAATTGTAATAAAAGAACTAAAATCATTATTCTTTGTTTAAATATCTAATTTGGTCCAATTTTAAATTCCAAGTTCTTGTAGCTAAAATCGTGCCTGTGTCTTTAATATTTTTAAATAGCTATAAAAACAACTTATGAGGTATCTTGAATTAGGTTTTCAAGTTTTTTGACTGGTCAATGATAAAATGTAATTAAAACGTATTGTAAGTACTGTAAGAGATTTTTTTTTTCTGTATTTACATCATACAATAATAATTATAATAATCATACTATAGACACACTCAACGGTCGTGAATGTATCGATTCATTCATATAATATGTTATAGTGCTTATAACGTCTATACCAGTTACTCGTTAATTATTTGCGTGAAAACATTAGGATGGCCAGGAGAAGTTTAGATCCCCACCCCCTCCAAAAAAAATTTTTTTTGACCAAGTTCATCAAAATCAAATCCTTCCTCATAAAGTAAGTACAAATATAATTTATTTCAGGAATTTTAAAATATCAAACACAAAATAATTTTTGATCAATGGTATAAGCATGGGCGATACGAAATTGTTGAAGTTTTTGTGTAAAAGGTAGCGATTAATAGTAAGATCAGAACGTGTTATTTACATATTTTACCACACACACGTGTGTAAATCAGCCAGCTATATTATATTATAGCTTTATATTTAAGCATAATAGTTGGTACTTATACTGATACAATTTATTATTATACCTAACATAGGTAACTCAACTATTTAGATAGGTATTCTGATATGAATATCAGTGGCGCTGATGTCAGTTTCAAATGGTATTGCGTACAAATAAAATTTGATATAGGAGGTACAATGAATTTGTTATACTTATGTGCAGATAGTATGTACTTTTATCCAAGTATCTATAACTTGTATACCTATATCCTATATTCCTATGGACTACTATTGACCACCCGGCACCACTCACCTAAATTAGATATTGCATCCGTAATACTTATACAGTTATAGGTACATAGCTATCGGCGCCACTGACGAGTAGCATATGTCATATTATTAGATAGGTTACCTCTTATTGAGGCCTGATAATAGTGTTGCCTTATTTATATAATAATCTATTTATTTATATCTTGAAAGAAAATAAATTGAAATGCTTAATCAGATATTGCCAATTATGTATAAATAGTAAATAGCAAAATGTTATTTTTATTATTTTATTTTTTAATGTGAAAAATTCACAAATGATTTAATTTTTGATATTGCAATATTAGTATACGATTTAAATAGTAAAAATATATTATACTGTATTACTACATGGTTATTATGAATGAATTATATAATAAATGCATAGGTCAACACTCAGCAGTAAGCCAGTGAAGTGTAGTTAAAATATATTTTTGAAAGACAATATTTTATATCGTTTGGAAAAAAAATATATACACAACATTGTCATTCTTACTCAGGCATATAATAATTAATTGGCTTCCGCAAATACCATATTTAGCAATTATTGGGTATAGGTACCTAAACGAATAAGTAACTAGGACGCCGGAATGCCATAAATAAAGAAATATGCGGCAGTGAACTTGATACAGCACAGAGTACAAATCGTTCGTTTTCGCGCTTTATTATAAACCAGGGCTGGTAGGTACCTATGTTTGAAACGTGTTTTGACCGATACATTAAATGACACGGAAAAGTCACTGTACGGCTATGTGCTAAACAGCGGCATTGGCTTACTTTAAGTATAGGTATAGTTTTATAATAGGTACTCACTATTATACTTAGGTATACGCGGGAATTCAAGTCGAAACGCGTCCAACGATAGGTATATTATAATATGATTGTCCTATCGCATTCCGTAAACTTAATTATCTTACTACGTATGATCTGTTCTCAGAGTGATATTTAAAATATGTCGTGAATAGTATAACAACCAAGCCAATGACTACCATCTATAGTTCTATGTACGCCGAAAAGTGTAAATAATTAATAAATTACATTTTCCCATCATAAAAATAATCATCTATGTTTATAATTACTACTTTGTAGTAAACTACTTATTCAATACATGAATGCAATTTCAATAGGTTCAAGTTCATTCGCTCTTATGTTTAAGCTATAATAACACAAGATTGGAACTGCTTAACGTTAATTAATAATAAGGCGGAGATAACACGAGTACGCTGTCTTGAGTGATTTTTTTTTCGAAATAAATATATTTAAATAACCTCTTTGTAAGAATCTCGCTCAGATGACATTGATATTAGATACCTTGTAACCGATATTATCAGACAATGGGTTTTGGTCGTAACGTGCCTTCATAGTTTATTGATCTTTAAACTTGTTTGCACCGTACAAAGTAAATATATCTCTCATTTTGAAAATTAAACACGCGCAGGATATATTATTAAAATATAGGTAAAGACATAAAGTAATATTAAAACACTCTCTTATCACTGAATAATAGTATTAGTACCTACTGGCTACCATTCACTGTTACGCACTGTTTGATTTACGCAGACACATACTAGACTAAACTTATACTTAGGTAGGTACAAACCAGCTGTACCAGCAGTTTTTTACCTATTTATACACTGCTTGTGACAAAATTCAAAAGATTGAAAATAAAAACAAGCAAACTATTATTATAACATAGTATTTGACATTGAACGAGACAACGAAAGTTGACGCTGTGCTGCATGCCATCGGTACATAATTAAAAATATAATATAAAATGCGTATACACTTAATATATATATGTATCGTAAAATTATGAATAGGTATCGAATTCGGCCACAGTACGCGAAATATAATAATAATAATATTATGCCCGGTCATCACGTGTCTCGTTCCCCGGGGTATCAATACGCACAGGTGGTTTATCTATGATTTAATATGATGCATATAATATCTTTCAATAAATTATATAAGCGTTCATTAAATTCATAGCTATAGCGGTAACAAAAATTGAAAATATAATTTATTATTAATACAAATAAAGTTGAACAAAACCATGGAAGATGGTTGCATTTTTATTCGTGGAACAGCTTGATAGGCTAATAGGTATTTGATATTTTTCTAAACGAATTTTATTCGATTTAACAATAATATAATAATACCTACCTATATAATATATTATAATATAATAATACATCGTCATAATTTATTGTTTCATATTAATGAAGAATTTAATAAATGCACATCACATCTATATATTTAATTTATTTTTGTTAATTTTAAATTATAGAAGCAACATAACAGTTAATTATAAGTTTTTAACATTTTTCTGCTCGTACTGATTTCTAGTAGTCAGGTGTTTCATAGAATTTTGAAGATTGGTATACTTAGATCCTGTTATTAAATTTATTGCACTACTTACGAAATATCCTGCGGATATACACAAATTGCGTGAAAATTGTTTTCCTAATGACAACCTACTTGTTATTATTATAAATTATTTAGTGGATTATTTTTATGAAAATGTTAACGTACCATTAAAATCAAAAATCAAATGAATTGTTTTGAGTTATTTGATTTTATGCACTATGCAGTAAGCATAATATGGTAATTTGAAAATTTAAAAATTTTACTAATATATATTAATCTATCCAAATGTATTATGTATAAAATAAATATTAATGTAAATATTTTAAAACTGAAAAACTACACCTTTAAATTTTTTAAATTATTAAAAAACAAAAAAAAATATCCATTAAATAATTACAGTTAAAAATTAAGTTTTTATTTGAAAATAAAAGTTTGTACTACCATAGGTAGCACAGGATATTTCTTAGGCATTACAAAAAAATTTCAAGAATTAAAAGTTAAATAGTTAAGTATTTTTCAAGTATATTTAATAATAGTCAATTAAAAATTTGTATTTTTTTCAGTATTAAATATATAAGTACCTATTTATTATATCCAAAGACAAATACATCGAGATGAGTCGCAGTATATTATATATATATATAAATATTATTATATTTACTATCAATTCACTTCAACTATTATAAATGTTCTTCTATTGTCCTCGCATTATACATTATTATATATAATATATATATACAGTATATATTTTTTTTTATAATAATTAGTCTTTTATGCGAGCTCGTATTATAGAACGTTCAAACGTGTGTGTTATAATATATTGTTGTTTGATCTTACTCTTGCCCATGACCTATTTACCTTTTTTTTGTATGATGAATTCAATAAGTATTGAGTTTTCGGCTTCACGCATACGCACATGATTATGGTACATGAACCAAGTGATCGAAATTTTCAAATTTAACCGAAGAGTTATATATTATATATAATAGGTAATATGTACGATAATTATTTCAAACAGCTTTTATTTTTAAGTTCAAACATAAAATGGTTAATATCGTTGTAATTATTTCTCTACAATTATTTTTAAGTATAGAATATATCATTCCTAATAAGTTTGAGATTTTGAGTTATTGTTTTTAGTCTAGGAACGGTTTTTGCCTGTATTTTACTGACTAAAATGTATGTTACACATATAAATATATTGACAATCATGTATGTACCTACAGCTTAGTGGTTATTGAGTAGTAAAACGAGGAATCGGAATATTTCATTCATTCAGTTTTACAATATTATAATATTACTTATAATTATTCAATTATAAATTACCTAATAATTAAATTACAACAGTGTAACGTTTAAGTGACTATCAAATACCATACTGCTCCATCGCCGTTAAAACAATTTTTGTATGTTATTATTTAATTATATTATAGGTACCTTATAATTAAATAACATATAATTAAGCATTCACATTTTTAAATTTCGTGGTTAAATTTCATACTGCATAATTAAAAACTTTGGTGTATTTTAAACGATGTATTAGTACTAACTTTATATATATTGAGGTTGGTAGTTTTTGGAATAGTATTTATATCCATTTAATTTTTGAACACGAAAATTGAATTTAAGTCTGTTTATAACTTATAAGTAATTTATTAACATTTATAACTACGTATTTGAAATTAATAAATTTTTCGTAAAATAAATAAATAAAATAGACTTGATTTAAAAATGTTATAAAAATGTTTTCAATATTTGTTTTATACATTTTTGTCTACAGTTTTTAAAATCAATATTTTTATTTTACCTAACTAATGGAAGCGCTCCTCACAGTTTAGAAACCGTTCTGTGAGTTTTTTATATATTTCAAGGGAGTTGAAGAATTAATAATACATATAATTTTTTTTATAAAATACTAATAAATTTAAAAATTAAAAATCTTATTAATACATTTAAAAGTTGCATACACTGAACTAGTCAAGTAGATTACCTAGCAGTTTTTTTTTTATAAATTCGTGTGTATATTTTTTGAATGATTTAATTTTCATTTATTTTACGTTCTTCATAATTTTTATTCTTTGTATTTATTAAATATAAAACAATATTTAAATCACTGTAACAAAAAAATATGCAATTATATCATAATTGTATCAATTCCAAATTTCCAAAACCGTTAAAGTAATACGTTATAAATGTCTATATGATGTAAATATGAATAACTAAATAAGTAATTACTTTTTAGAATACTACTTTTGATTAATTTAATAAGCTCAACGAATATACATCTAGAGTAGATAATATGTAAGTAGTTATGAATTGTGAAATCAAAGTATTTTTATGTCTTAGTGTTTTGTTAAAATTACTGTGGCAATGACGAGCCAAGTTCAGTTCAACGATTTGATAGCGTTTCTGAAATCGATTATTTATGATAAAATATTAAAACTATTAAATGTTTAATCAAAATTTGTATAATTATTGTTATTTGTATAGTTATCTATCTGTATCTTGTGTCGGTATAGTCTTAGTCTATTTACATCGTTTGTTGATCAACAACGAAATAATTATCGAAATAACGATTATCATGACTATATGAATGTTTCAATTTCATTAAACTTTCTGTTTACTCCGTGGTCTTGTAATATTATAAGGTCAAACAACTTCCCACTCTGAACAGTTCAAACTAGAAAACTAGAATATAATATGTAATATGTACCTACAGATTAAATACACAAATATAATATTACATAAATACAATAATGTTTCCGCTGATCGGAGTATATTGATTTTGATTAGACCACTAATAAAATACATTTATTTAATATTTTTTATTTAAATAAATATTAATATGTTTCATTAAACTATAAGAACCGGAAAGATATATTTAAAATTGTATTTTGCACATAAATAATTATCACCAAGCATTAAATACAATATACATACATATTTATACGAGTGTATTAGAAAAAATGAAGAATATATTTTGCTATTTTTTTATATTGCAAAGTTAGTATCAAATACGTTTGGACAACTAAAAACACATTTGGAAAATTGTTAGTTTGAAAATAACAATTATTTCATTACCTACATCGTATCCAGATTTTGGGGCATTTTTATCAGTTTTCAGTGCCCAGTTAAACTTTTTATTTATATTTAAGTTAAATCCACCCATCGATTAAATTAAATATCTATTATAATGTAACATTGGCTTTATCATATGTTAAGGAATATGGATACAATATATCTCTCGTGGATATTTTTTTATAAGCCCAAATAACGGTATCTTTTGAAATTGGAATGTTTTAAATTTTCACGTACTCGGCGTACGTGGAAAGTAATACATTCTATTTTGTGATGATTGATAAATAATTTTCGATTTGTTTGTTTTTTCCATGTTTTAATTTATTAATTGTCCACCATTTGAAAAACTAGTTAAATTTAACCTTGAATCAGACATTCAATCCATTGCTGAACTAGGAATGTATAGCATGCAAAGTTGAAATAATCGTACATTTTTCAAAACAGTCATAAATTTTTAAATTATACCATAAAGATACCACACACTTTTGATTGTAATCATTCCACACTTCCCAATTTAAAACAATATTATTATAAACTATACTATATAGCCACCAGTTTATGTTGATTTCTGACTGAACATTTTCATATGGTAAGGAGTAAATTTATCAATGTAATGTATAATGTTTTCTAATTTAACGTCATGTTTTTGAAGCATATCAAATAATTGATACTATTAGCCATTTTATTAAATAAAGCGATTATTAAACCCGAAGAAGTTTTTCATATCGAGTCTCAAAAATAAAAAAAGCAATTGATTTAGGTACTAATGTATTAATGAAAATTACAATTTTTTTTTAAATATGAGGCATAGTATAAAATTAGTATTTATTGAGATCTTATATAATACGTAATATATATATATAATATAATATATCAAATCAAATCAATATACTGATTCATGAGATACAACTGCATTCGACATATTGGTAATTACGGGAAATTTAACATTATTCACTTTATCACATACATTGAAGTTATCTGATATGAAAGTGTTAGGATGACTATTTCTTTCATACCTATAAATATAAAATATATTATAAGGAATTTATGGTGAGCTCCTCGTTATAATTTATAAGTTATAGTAGCACGTGGGACAGCTATACATTTTTTTTAAAATACTAAATAAATGTAGTTATATTTCAACATTAAATTTAGGTACTATTTTTTATGAAATTGACACTTATTAAGTATAATTATTTTAAGATACCCAATTAACTAAATTTCAGCTGCAACTGCTAAAAATTTTTTAACAAAACCAACTAAATTCTAAATAAATTTTACTATTTTTGTTCGTAAAGATTAATTTCTATTTATAACAGCTATTACTACAGGTTAAGTGTAAAAATACCAAAACTTGAAGAAACGTGTAGCGAAAAGTATAAAATGTTGTATGTATGTTATTGATGAATTTAAATTTCAGTTTCACAAAATTCTCATTAAAAATTTAAATTGGTTTTATTATGAAATCAATAACTAATCAAATTATTGAAATATTTTCAAAGGAAAAATATAAGATATAATTAAATAGTGGTTTTAATAACTATAATCGTAATAAGTTAAATTTAAAATATACAACAGTCATAATTTTTTTTTTTCAAAAAAAATGCTTTAGCCTTAATTGGGTTATTTTGGGATTGGATTAGATGTAAATTATGATCTATGAGACTCAAGAATTGTAACATATCCATCACACAAGTAGTGGATTGTCGGAGTAATATACCTACTAAGTTCCTTCATGACTATCATGAGTGTAACAGGTGATTATGTATACATATATTTATAATTATTAATTACAAATTAGAAATTATTTCTACAAATGAGATATGTAACTATGTAAGTGTAGGTCTAACATTATCTTAAACACTTAGAAATAAACCACAAAAAAAGTACCTAATATATTAATATGGCAGTTTTCTTTTTTTAATACATTGGTATTAGTTTGAAAACATTTTAATACATAAAGTATAGGTAATACATATATTTTTAAAATTATTTAATATATTATCATTTATAAGTATAATATAATATAATTTTTACATTGTTCAGAGTAAATACTGGTTTTTATTTTTTAATACAATATTATAGTATTTACTATTTTGTATATTATTAATATTTAAACATCTGCGTAGGAACTTAAAAATTATATAATTTATTCATAGTGTCAAAACTAACATATTATGCAAATTTTTTTACCTGTTAGGTCTTGTGTATGAACTTATACATTCGCCTGATCGCCATTAGCCTCTTAGAAGTTGGACATTAGTTTTTCTTTTTTCTTATTGGTTGACATTTTTTATAATTGTAACAGTATATCGTTGATAAATCAATAAAGTCTACACTCTATAGGTACTAAAGTGTTACTTCTTCATATCAAGAGTAATACCTAGGTACTAATCAAAAAATATCTAATCAACCCCCTTGACCGAGCTTAAGACACGCCACTATGTTGCGAGTTATAATGTATTTGCCTAAATGATTTTAAAAAATGTACTGTGTGCCATATGGGTACAATACAGGCCTGTTTAATTTTATGATTTTAGCCTTCTGCTAAGTTATGTATATTATTATAATGCACGCGACCTACAAATTAGGAAACGGATCGTGCGGCAGATACGACGTTACAGCAATCAAATGTATACAAATTAATACATTAGTATTCATATCTTGCGTGTCCACTTATAAGCGTAGCTATATTATTATTATATCCATAAAATACGCACGACACGGCTATCTATGGTATTTAATATTAATTATTCGTTAGATTTGTTGGTGTCTATGTACAGATAAACAATATTTTCACGTTTTGGACGTACCGACGGTACCTGCCAATATAAACGAAGAAAAAAAATGAGTTTGTGTAAGTCCATATAGCTAATACTTTATTTATACCTATTTTATGTTTTAAATTATTAGAAGGTTTAGTATGAACAAACCAATGCCGAAGAAAAAGGATGAGTAAGTGTGTACAACACGTGGGTTTACCGACTAGAGAATCATGTTCAATATTGTAGAAGTCCACTTACAAGTATAAGCTGTTAAAAATCAGTGACATATTAAGGAATTTTACACGGTGTTGAGATGAAGGGTAGGAAAGGAGAGTACAAATAACTATTTCAACATATCGCTATAATTGTATTTAAATTTAAAATAATTTAAAAGCATAAAAAAAAAATCATTGTTAAAAATAGACCAAGAAACTCAAGAAACAAAACATTATTTTAAATAATAACTTTTAGTAATACATGTATTTATTATATTTATTGTACCATCTTTTTAAACATAAAAGAATTTCTCAAAAATGTGTGCCCATAATTAAAATAGAAAATAGAAATCTAATATACTGAAATAAATAGTAAGTATATATCTAGTATCTACTGCTGTTCTCAGTAAAAAGTCGTATTTAATAATATCAATTAGAATATATTTTGTTCTAATGAAATATCTTAATTTGAGAGTACTTATTTTAAAATCATAAATAAATATGTAAATAATTTTTTCAACTTTCCGCGAAAAACTAATTTTTTCAATTAATTTAATAATATTGTTAAAATACTTAATATTTCATAATTACACAAAATTGAACCGAAAAATAAGACAATTTCCTAAAGATCTTTAAAATCCACACATGCGGTTGATAATAATATTTTTTTTCCAAAAATTTGAATGCCATTAATAAATATTGAGGGGCAATAATTCATTAAAATTAATTTAAAAATAATTTAATAACATTTGTTATTTAAATGATACTATACATACAATATAGGGACCAACTGACAATATACTAATATGATTATAGAATACAAGTTAAATTATTATAGAAATTAGGAAGTATTTAATCTTTTTAGATAAATATATTCACATAATAGAATACTAGACTTAGGCTTTGTAAATACCTATTACATTTTTAGATTTAAATAGATACAGATGACCTTGCGATAGCGGGGTAAGACATTTTATACATCTCTGTGGTGGGTCGATACAACTATCATATGCCTACCAAATTATGTTATACAATCAATTTTGTTTTACATTAGTTTAAGCCAACCTATTATATAATATAATATTGAATAGTTTAATTGTTTTTAAACACGGACGTAAAAAAACATTTTCTAAGGTATAGAATCTAAATCCTTGATACGCACAAAGCTTACATCCTTAAATATTTTGTTCATAGTTTCATCTACATCACTTATCTATTATGGTAATTATCTTAAAACTAAAACCTGTTTAAATACCTACGCATTTGTATTTTAATATGCCAAATTATTATTTCTGCATTCATCTACGATCTACTTTTAATAATAGGTATATAGTATGATTATGTATATAATCTAAATCATAAACATCCAAATATTTAAGGATATATAATATATATGTTTTAATAAAATTATAAAGCAGTACACATCTTTTTGGATGAAAAGTGTTCAAAAAATTATACATAGATAATATAATTGAAAATCTTTTTGAAAACATTTTAAATTTAGACATAAATATATTTTAAAAGTTTCAAAAACCGATTTTATAGTAAAAATAACAACCTTTGGGGATATTAATATATTAATAATGTAATTTTTACACTTATAGAATACTGTTAATTAAACATTGTTTAAAATATATGTTCTTTTAATTGTAATTCATTATTTTAAATGCTTATAAACTTCGATATGACTGTTTTGTATTGAATATATTTAGTTTTTTTTATGTAACAATTATGTGTACATAATTTTTTTATTTAAATTTAATTTATCCTTTCTATTATTCTTTTTACCGATAGTATATAATTTAAATTTTTTTTTAAATTATTGAATTATGGCAAAGAAAGCAATTTCATTAAAATGATGCTAGTCCATCATAGCATTGAGTACACTTTATAAGTTTCATTTTATTATTAATCATATGATTCCATTAATTATAAGAAAAATATTCCATTAAAATGACACTGTGTGTCATAGTATTAACTATATTGGATATTGGTTAATTATTTTAAAGAGTAAATACAAATGTATACCTTACAGTAAACACCATATATTATTAAGTTTAAGACGAATATAATAGATTATAGTAGTTGTTTGTCATAATTTTAAAGACATCATATCATTCAATCAAAATAAAACTATTTAAAAATTATGATAAACATCATATAATTGACGAGTAATCAAATTAATTAATTTAAAAGATTCTAAATTCATAATTTAATGAGCGAATTTCATAGGCTCCAAATCATACCCGTTTTCTATTAAATTTAAAGTCGTTTTTCATTAATAATAAAATATTTTTTTCTGGATGTAGGTATACTAGTTATAAAGTTAATTTTTAACTTAATTAATAACTTTGTAGTCTAATTAACTTAATAAATTAACTAGTTGCGAAGTACTTAGCTTTATATTTTATTTAATGAATTAATTAAAAAAATTAATACTATCATATTATTAGCTTATAATTGCAGTGTTCAAAAGTAATTAAATAATAATTATTTTTTGTTAAATTAATATCATTGATTTAATAAAAATATGTTATTTTTCAAAATAACACTACAGCTAGTATATTATGCAATATAAATAAATAATATGATGTATTTAAAACATTTAATACTACTATAATATGTAAATCAGCTTGATAATTAAAACAATCATTTAACTTTTTTCGACTGAGTTAAATACATATTTTTCTCAATGTAAACTTGATACTGTTATTTATTTTGTTTGTTTACTATTACCTTATAACTTAACGTAATTAATTTTTACTTATCTTCATTTGTTAATTTAAATGAATTTTTCGATATTAGCTAGTCCACATTAAAAAAAATTAGTTTGTGCTTTAAATATTTATGTTTAGCTTACTTTAATTATTAATTTATTATTCGAACATTCAACCTTCGAACATGTGACTAATTGCCAAAATAATTGCCACCTATGTATATTATATAAAAATGTAATGTTAAACATCGTAAAATTATATTATGATTGTTGATTGCGTATTATAATAGAAAAGTATTTGTGAACAAAAATCGAAATAGATTTTGAATTAATAACAATAATACGTTCATAATCTAAACATTTATCTATTCATAATTTTTGAAAGTCAACACGTGTAATAAAAGAAATATTTATTTTTCTTAATTATTAATTGAATTATGTCAATATACTAGGTATTTTTACAATGTCAATTTTAAATTACGATTAATATATTTACAATAGTGTTTAGAATAATATTTACAATAGTGTTTAGGATAATATTTACAAGAGGTTTTTTTTTTTTTTAATTTTGGTTCATATCTGAATTTAAAATGTCTTCAGGTTCAAGTAAAATATCTTGTGGTAGCCGTGGTTTTAGTTTTAAGTTGACGGATTTTCTACCAATTGAATAATGAAGTGCTCCGTCAGCTATGTGTAGTTTTTCGTGGAAATTTTTGAACTCTTTTGAACAAATAATCATATATTCTTTTTTTTTTTTTTTGATCTTATAATTGATTGCCAGTCGATGCAATTTTTATGCAGAATCGTATTACATTCAGATAACATAGACAATTATTTTATGTGACGAAAAATTGCGAAATTGTATAGATAAAAATAAGTATACAGTGGTCATACTACGTGTGTCGCTCCCGACGGAACGCAACTCATCGTTCGGAGGCGATTCGTATAAAAATGATCAAGCTTTTTGATTTCGGGAAGCAACTTAATAGTGAGCGTCCCATTACTTCGTATCTATATATTTGATTTAAAATTGTCCGCTGCCGGTAGTGACCATAATATAATATACTCGTACCCAACACTTCGGTGTATAAGATGTACCCACCTGTAAATAGGCGCATACGTCATATGAATATTACACGAGTTTTCTACGGAGTGCGTGCATTATCGGCATTCGCGAGCGGTGTATATTAATAATATTGTATTACTCGTGTTAAATTAATGCGTTTGCGGATATAATACAGACACTACGCTATTATTCTCGATCGTCCGCCATGTACACCTCTATATCTAGAATAATTGCACGTAGTTAAATGCGCGTTGTGCTTATATATAGGTACTGATTTAAGTTTTTGCCATTATCCAAAAGCGGACATGCAATTATTTTGAATATAATCATCAAGGTGAGATGGTTAAAATACGTGAATATAATAATATTATCCATCAACTATTTACAATATTACTACGTAAACAATATTATTATATTTCGTACAAATGTTGTGGGTTTAAATCCTGATAAAATGTTGACGGTATACTGCGAACGCATTATCGTTTCCGGCACTTTGATATTGAATAGTGTTAATAAAAAGAAAAACGACAGCCAACGTATTATTATAAATAGGGACAATATATTAATAAAAATAAAATACTATATTTACTTAAATCCACTGTTGTTAGTATTATTGTTAGTTGGTAATTGGTAGACGGGGACCTAAAGTGTAAAATTATGTTTCTAATCAAGTTTATCATTATATTGCAGTCTACAACTTGTATTATACTACTATGGTTAAATATTAAAATCGAATTACAAAATAATGTTTTACATAGGTATGTCATATTACTCATATTACCTATATATATATATATATATAAAGAAAGCGATTCATTGAAGTATCTATATACTCATCATTTCAATTTTAATTATTTTGAAATTATTTATCGTTATTATTTTTTAAGCTATTTACTTTATTAAATGACTAAATTTATTTATAATTTCATATTTCAAAATAATTTTCTGGGTATAAATTTATTTTTTTTATGTTATCATTAAAAAATGAAAAAAAAAATACGATAGAGAAAAACGATCAAAATCGTAAAAATGTTATACGAAAAATGTTTTTCAAAGACATAAAACTATGTAAAAATCTTATTTACAAAAAAGTTAAAACTTTTCAGTAGATCAAGAGTAAACACTTAAATGGATCACCTTGTATATATATATTTGATTGTTGTGAATATAGGTAGATATAATAAAGAATCATTCATCATGTTATGATTCTGAGCGTTGGCGGTCGTCTAGTTGTTGCGGACATGGTCATCGTGTTTTATCAAACATTTAAGAAATAAAATAAAAAAATGTATTTTGGATGCTTAAGTATAGAGATGCATAGTCTTCACGTTGTACCGCATGTATATAATAATTTGCCAGAGGAGGAGTTGCAAAACATTGTCATTCTCTTGGAATGGATAAAGCCTAGAGGCCAACTGCACAAAGCATGTCCAAAAACACTTTCCAATCATTTAGTATTGATTTGCAGGAACTCGTTTTCTGAGGTGTTATACTATTATATCTTTATTTAGAGTGTTCTATAGAAACAAACTATACGAGTAAAGATAATAAAATAGCGATGTCCCTAACACGATGATGGTGTTTTATAGAGTATACCTTATTTTCCAAGAAAACGATTTTTTAATATTTGTATATTTTTTAATTTTTCGTATACGCGAGTAATTTTTATTAATAATTATAATATTCATATAATTATACGCTGGACATTTCTTTAAAACTGGTTACTGATAAATGTTAACAATAATACAATACAAATAGTGATATATGGAATAGGTAATATTACTAATACACATTGTATAGTGAATTATATTTTTTTAATCATTTATATTTTCTATTCTATATTATATACAATACATATATAAATAGTCATATAGACAATACAGCTGTGCTAATAATTATTATTTATTAAGTTAACTTAATAATTATATAATATACTTTGGTGTAGTGGGCGTAAACTGTAATAGCCGCTGCAGGATGTTTTTTTTTAACGTAAGAGACTTCTTTTATTTCAAAATCAAATTAAAAATATTTTTCTATGATTCAAATTTAAAATATTGATAATTGAAACATAACATTTTTAAGTTTTTACTTTTTTTTTAATTACAACATACATTTTAATGCCATTTAATCGTTTTTCAAAAATATTGTTTTATAAAAATTAGAATATTTTGAATTTCTAAAAATAGCTTAAAATTGTTACATCTCATATAATATAAATATTTGATGATAATATTAAATGTCTTGGTTATTCTTTCTTTAATTACGTAAAAAAAACCAACGACTTTGTCGGAAACTAGTATTGTTAAATAAATATTTCCAATTTTCTATACCTGATACTCACCCTCAAGGTTGAAGATTGGAGCATTGTTACTGCTTCAAATGGTAACGAAAGTCACAAAAAAAAACTTACATAATATACACGTTATTGTGAATACCTATTATAAAACAATTTGATTTAAAATTATTAGGCTTCAAATTTCTGAATGATTATTTACATATTATCTATAGATATGCAAGTAACGACTAGTATAGATAGATAGAGTTCAACGGTAAGCACATATTTAAAAATATTAACCAACAAAAATAAAAGATATTGTTTTAACGTGATAAACATTTTTTAAGAATTTATTTTTTGAATTATACGTTATTGCGCGTATAGCTCCAAAAACACTTTATCTTATTTACATAATCACTGTGCGTGAATTATAAACTGCGTTTTTGTAGAAGTACACAGAGCAAACCATAAAAAAAATATTATTATATATATAAATAAATAAATAGTTTATTAATGTTATTAAATTATACATTATTATTATTAGTAGTATATTGTATGTCTACGGAGTAAAAGATTTAATAACAATGTTATATCAAAATTGTTTAATGTTTACTAAAATATTTGCCCCAATAATAATTAATCGAATTTTTTAACGGTTTAGTTTTTCTCATATGGCTAATAATACTTGATTTAATACAAATCTTTTTTTGGGTCGTTTTTTGATGAAGATCAAATTGCATATGCCTATAACCAATCAGTAAACAGTCAGATAACTTCTTGTTTTCATTAACTCTGTGAAAATTTGCTCATTGTAATCATTATTTTCAAATATGATAATGTGATAATGCGTTCGCATATTTGAGTTATTATTTTATTTGTTGTCACTTAAAATTAACAAACTATGCTCATAGAAAATCTGTATTTTATAATATAAACATGTTTAAAATATATTATTTTTTTAATATACTTTTCCAAACTTTTAATCATACAAATGGATATTAAAGATTCATACTTTCAGTTGTGAGTTTTAAATTAGTCATTATTTCAAGTAATATTAAGATTATTTCATTACTATACAAGAGTAATATCAATTATTTATAAGTAACCTTGTAAAATAACTTGTTTCATTTTTATCAATTATGTATAAATTAAAATACCCTTTCTAAAAAAATGAATGAATAAATAAAGTTAGTTTTTATATTTTTTATTGTTATTATTATTATTATTTAACTAATATTTAAAACTGCAGTTACTAATTACTTGT
Organism: Rhopalosiphum nymphaeae; assembly: GCA_036289425.1. Taxonomy (NCBI): domain Eukaryota; kingdom Metazoa; phylum Arthropoda; class Insecta; order Hemiptera; family Aphididae; genus Rhopalosiphum; species Rhopalosiphum nymphaeae. The sequence goes on along the minus strand of JAZAQC010000007.1, from coordinate 5,458,582 downwards.
ATGCATATATAATACCTATTTTATTCAAGTTCAGGTAGAATATCAGTGAATATACTGTTCAAAATATATGAAAATTTAAAATACGTAATACCAAGAAAATTTTCCAAGTCTTAAATCTTATAAAAATAAGTTATTAATCTCAGTCCAATGATATTGACCTACACATAATCATTTCATTTTTCTTACTATTGTCTCTGAAATTGTCATACTAAATTTATATTTAATTGTCTTTTTCATTGAGCTAATATAATATAAATATTTTTTTTTGTATCTTAATATTCTACAAAGATTATTCTATTTGCTTATAAAATATACTTTATTATATCTTTTTTATATATTCAAATACCATTTTGAAAAATGTCTACGTACTAGATCCAATAATACATTTTTCTGCTTATCAAAACATTAGGAACTACATGATATTATGAAAACATAAACATTTTTACATAAAAGTAATATGAAATATGTATAAATTATTAAATTTATCATTATTTATTTTTCATTTCGACCAGGAATATTTTCTAAAATATATTCAATTTATATCTAAACATATTCATACTTTCGAGTAGTTCACTACTCGATTCTTCCAAGCTTGTGAGATCAATGGATAACTCAGATAAGTGTAATTTCATGAATGCTAAACCTAAATTTGGCTGCATTATTTTGTACAAGCTATATTTAAGCAGTATTTAACCATATTTTCAAACTATTGTAATAACAAGTTCGGGGGGGGGGGAATTTCTTTTCTGTATTTATTTGTTATCGATGATGCTTTCAGGAAAACTTTATTTCCTAAAATAAACGAAACAAGTTATATATGTATATAGATTAATTTAAATATTAAATTTATTACCATTGTTAATTAATCTATTTATGTAATCATAAATTTAGCTGAGTTAAATATTTTATTCATTTAAACTTACAAAATCGTAAAAATGTGAAAACTGCAAGACAATTCAGAATATATAAATTATATATTGTCATATGGACTATAACTTTTATTAGATATAATTTATCTTAACTGCATAAAAAGTTGCAATATCAATTAAATCCGGTCTTTAATTATAAAGTTTATTAAAAAATTGAAAAAGAGTATTTTTATTACATCAATTAAAATTTCAAATTAAATCGAAAGCATTTCTCAAATATATTTTTAAAAATGTAGTACAAATCTCCTTCTAAGTTTTTAATTTTTCTATTTAGAATATCGAAAATCTAAAGCCACAATATTTTTTATAAGCTTTTAAAATAAGAGAATTTTAACAAAATTCATAAAAATTGAGAAAATTAGTAAATTATTTTGTATTTAAAAATTCATAAAAATGTTATTATTATATCTATGATTTTAAAATTTAATACACGAGTTTTTATACGTTTTTCTATATGTACACAAAAAAATTACTTCCAGATAGCCAAATCAACCCTTTTTTTATGTTTACTTCATTTACTTGTGACTTATGAATTACGACAAACATGATAATATTATATATACATCTTGCAACTCAATTTTTTTTTTATAGTTATTTAAGTAAAAATGTGCAATTAATAATTTCATTCATTTGTTGGAATGTGATATTTCATTAGTTTAATAATACAATTATAAAATTAGTTATTGATAATACATAATAATAAATAGTAAAGCAAAATATTTAAAATTAGTCAAAATTCCAAACCATTTAAATATTTGGTTTATTTTGTTTCTTATATTATTTGATCTATACACACGTTGTGTAAAATGAATATTCGACGAGACAAAAAAAATTGAAAGAATAAAATTTAACTTTTGTTTTATACATTTAAACCGAAAATTTGTAAAATAAATCCAACTCTGCAGTACAAGTGCATATAAGAGAGTTGTACAATTTCACCGTCATCACCTCTCACCGACAAATAATTGACACACGTGAGTTTTGCAATAGAAATCCGAAAGTCGTTTAATCGTATAGTCATTATTTGGCACTGAATGATCGACGGCAATTACTTAAAAAATAAAAACAGACATTCAATCTATTTGGCCAACAGTTTGTTTGTTGTACATTATATAAAATAAAATAATATGTAAGTAAACATATATTATAAATCGTATTAAATAGGTATACGTAATTTTACAAAGACCCTTTGGATTCATCGAACTTGAACATTTGTTGTAATTTCAGATGTAGGTACCACAGATCTAACTGAAATGCTTGAAAGCCTCCTCAACAATTGTTGTAAGATTCATTGATATAAAATATCATTGCATAGAAAAAATCTTAACTATTGATCACCCGAAAATTTAATTTTCAATATGACCTTATAATCCAATAAGTAATGTATAACGTTTTGATTAAGAAGGGAGAGTCATATTTTTTGTCATAGCGTATTTAAATATTTAAACATATAGATCTAAGTATACTTAAGAATTCAACAAATAAGAATTATAATAAATAAATTATTAAATGAAAAAATAGAGGTTAGCATTAGTGTATTATTATAATTATTATTAAGATCAAACATATATAAACAAGCTTAATATAAAATGTTGATACCTACTGTTGTTGCTGCAAAATATAAAAAACACATATAATTTATACATATATATGCGTATATTTTGTGTTATATAAACACTAATATTAATCATAAACATCTCTCTCGTCGGCACATATTGTAGGTATAAGATTAGAATTATATTTTTAAAAATATTTAATAGGTAAATATACATATCTCACTGCAATATACTTACTTTAAACAGTTTAAACTGTCATTTCATAGAAAATATATGAGGCCCTAAAATTTTCGTCATTTTAAAAAATCCAGTCTGTCCCAAACGTTATGGTGCAGTTTCAAATTATAAGGACCTCGCAGGCCCTTAATCAGTGCGCGTATATTAAGAGTGATACAAATTGATATTATTAAACAATTTTCAATTTTCCATATTCGTATACACGCCTCTTGTTATGGGATTCCGTCTCCCACTCCCAAGGACTCTCGTCGTCGTCGTGGTCATCGCTGTCGCCGTTACACCAACATTATCGGCGACGGTTAGCACGTGATTAGCGTGATGAACGATGTCGCACAGCGCCGGGGCGCGCAAACGTCGGATAGTATAATGATTTTACTTCGTTTTATTATTATTTTAAAACCATTTGAATTAGTATTCGCAGCGAAGGCGTGCGATGGTGTACGACCGAAAAGATACGTCGACAGAAACCTTCGAATTTACACTCGCGACGGGATCGGTAAACATATAGACATATATAGATATAGATAATATAATGCACGTAATCGATACTTGATGTATGTTTGTGTACGACAGAAAATTAAATTACAATTATTATTATTTTAGTTGTTGTTATTTTTGTCGTGACAGTAAAATATATTTAACGATGGAATTCATATGACTTAGTAAGTCGTAAAAAAAATATTGCGATAATTTATTTTTTTTTTTTTAACTATAAATATATTATAATATAATATTATCATTAAAATTTCGAGTATTTGAAAATATGGTACTTGAATACATTTTACAATTACAAAAATCAGAGTTTTAATTAATGTATCAAAGTTAAAATTTGGGAATGAGCGTGCTTATACTACATTTTGCATACATTTTTTGTTCCTGAAATTAATTGGCTTATTGATATACTTTTTTTTATAATATTTAGTAAACTCAGATTATGGGAAGATATAGTCATTATATTTTTATCAAACAAATTTTATACTTATGAATTAGGACTATAATTTTCTAGGGAATTATAATAATAAGCGTTAGCACTATGGAGTTTATAAGCATTTAGTAATGCATATAGTAGATGACCTCATTTCGATACAGCGATAGATAATATGCTTGTAAGTTGTAAATGCAGCGCAGTGCGATTTTGTTACAAATATCAAATTACAGCGATGTAATTATATGCAGTATATATTATAAATGTATAAATATAATATAATACAGTTATTATTTTTTTTCTATTGATTCATTTATTTCTATTTTGTTTTTATATCTTGCATATATTTGATTAATTATTAAATGTTGTACATACCTGCATTTAATTAAATAATGCAATACACGTATTTATGTACATAATATAGTTTTTTAAAGAGGAAAGTATATGTATTTGCAATGTAAAAGAAATAAATACTATTATGTAATTGTATTACTTTTTACTGTCGTAGACAATTAAAGTATATAGTTTTTTCTATATTTATCATGTTACAATTCACAGTTATTATGTGTTTTGTAATTACCTATGTATTAATATTTTTTTCTATTCATTATTAGACATATACTCGTAATAGACTATAATTAACTAAAAATATTACTGTATTTTAGATAAACTTATTTACATTTTTTTAAGCTAAGTATTATATAATATTATAATTTATAACTTATTATTATTGCCCATAATTAATTATTATAATATAAAAGCTATAAAATACCGTACACACCAAGGTAACAATTAGCAACATTTGAGATTGAGACATATATTTCTTCAACAAATTGGCTGGAGAATTCAATGCATCTATTAGTAAAACAAAAGTTGCTAGTTGTCCTTATTATTGTTTCTAATTTCACAGGGAAAACTGGACATTTCTATTGACAAACCCGTAAATGTTACAACAAAAACTTGTGTTAAAATTTGGAGGTGAGAATCACCTTGTATTAACATAAAACATAAACATATTTAAAAAAAACCATCTGGAAACTATAAATATGATAAGCTATACAAATACACACACATTAATTAGTAAGCACACATAATATTATATATGCCGTCTAGCTGTGTTTACTAAATATAAAATACAATATCAATCGATAACATGAGGTACGCGAAAATAATTTTTTATTATATTTGCGTTGTTCAAAAAACTAGGAATAATTAAAATTATTATCGAACATGTTGTCTTTAATAGATTCGAACAAAACATATATAGGTAAGAACCATGGTTATGATGTAGCTATACCTACAACTTAATAATATATAACAATACGTAGCGCGCTAGACCCTATTCAAGGTGACCTCAAGGATGAACGCTGTCGAATTTTTATACTCTATTGTACATTTATCAGCCAATATTGATGACATATTTGTACAGAGAGACAATAATTCGATATTCACAGTGCCCGAGCTGTCAATTGCTATATTGTATAATATTTCATTGAATTAACCATGTATGGTTCCTAAACGATTAAATTGGAAAAAAATGTTAAGAAGCTGATGGACACTATTAAATAATATATTATTATATTACATACGACACGTGGGCAAATAATAATTTAATTTTTAATTAAAGATCCATCGGGTTGATTCGACGTTGATTTTGCCGTCACATAACATAATAATATTGTTTATCACGATTCACGAATCGTGTATCTTATTGTACCGTTCCATTTCCAGGGCAGCGTACACACTACATCTATAGGTATACGTTTGTTGCATATTTTATTTCCAAGTATTGCACATATCATTATAAGTGATATACAGCGATATCTATGTACACGTAATAGATTAATATTAAAATCCTTTTTATTATTCCGTTTTCATTTTAATGCATCTGCTACAAAACATAAGTCGCTGAAATGGTCAAACGATAATCGCGCGCAGTTCATATTTTAGACATTGTTATTTATTATTATAATTTTTAATATAGCTACAGCAGAGAACAGTCACGTAGACATCCTAATCAGTAGAAAAAGTGTAAAAAATCGAAAGAAAATCACTACACAGTAGTTCACGATTAATGAAATTAGTGGCGTATAGCTATAGAGTTGAATGGGAAGCTGTAGTTCCTTCAGAAATTTCAGAAAAAAATGAAAAGTCCTTTCTCAGTATTCCATGTATGTAAGATAACTAAGATTTATATGTATTAATCGTAAGTATTAAAATTTTTATTTGTATGAAGGTTGCTGCAAAAGTATCGAAAATGTTGGTTTTTAAATTTTTTCTGTTTTCCTTTACCAAAACTAAAAATGTATACATAGATAATCAGTTAAAATTAATGTAGGATTCGTTGGATATAAAGTCAACAGGTACTACGCACACGGTAGTAAAATCAATTTCTGTAATTCTACGATCTATATCTGTCCTTAATTATAAGCCACTCCATAAATATGACCTAAAATACAATATCACCCGAGTATATTATTATAGTTTAATTGCAGTATTGTTCTAAGATTTTTTTTTTTTAAAAATAATCATAATACAGGTAGGTATGTCATATGTATATTTTATACTCATACATGAAAGATGGAATAAGGCAAAGTATTTAATATTTAGTCGAATTTTTATGTCGCTGTGTCTGGTGTGTAATTAAAGAGATAGGTCTCCCTAGAGCCTTATTCTATTAACATTTTTCAATATTTAGATATATATTTTACAAATGATAAAGTTAACAGTTTTATAATAAAAAAAAATGATAATCCGCCCCCCCCCCTTTAAAGAAAATTCCTAATTACGCCACTGGTGTATGTGATAAGTCAACAAGCATTATTGTATGTAAGTCTAATCCGGAAATTTTAACGCTGGCATGAATGATATATTGTTTATCAGCGTACCTACTTCCAGTCGCGCAATTACATGTCAATTACCCCTATTATAGCAAAATATAGAAGTTATTTATACACAATGGTATCTAGATTATATAAATTATCGGATCTCATAATATTGTAGTCACATTTTTCAAACCGCTGTGACGTCGTTAGATGGATTTTGATTAATTATACCTAATAAATTAGTTAGTTAGCTTAGTTAATTTAGTTAATTTAGTTTTTTCAGTTTTTACATACAAAAATATCTCAAAATATGCTTTTAAAAATACTATAATAGGTACAATATTAAAAATTAAAATATAATATACTTAGTTGAAAACATTTAATTTCATTAGATATTGTTATGGGGAAAATACCAATTAGGTATTATTAAAATAAAAAAACCTATAATTAGTTATTTTTCATGGTTTAGAAACGACACAGATTGACAGAATGACATATTTATATCACAAAAACTTTTTATTATTTATTAATGCTAGTTAGTATTTAATTGGATATCTATTATAATATTATTATCAGTTATCACATACAAAACACTTGACACGCATATAATAGACTGCAATGGTTGCATAGTATTGTAAAATTAAGTTACAATAGTTTTATATTTAAAAAAAATAACAGAAAAACTCTGTTGTTTGGTAGATATTTAATGTACTTTATGTACCTATCATCATTGAGTAGGCCACTTTAATAAACGTATTCAATTTAAATTTAATAATAATTCATCACAAAGATAAGTATACGAAGGACGATTCTAAGTTCAACGGTTATATCATTCTCTATATTTCAAAATCAGAAGGTGTAACGCAAGACGGTGTAAATAAGTTCGTGATATGCCTAAATAAAATAAGTGTACCTAGTACCTAACTATATATTTTTAAAAATTAATTGGGGATAGAAAATAATAATATATGTAATTGTGAAAAGTTTCGATCTATATTATTCATATTTTTTGAATTACAATAAAATCATTTAAATTTATAAGAGAAAAAATTGTTATTTTTCGTTTAAATTTCCAATTTTTTTAAAATTTGAACTTAAAATTCTCATAATGTATTCATAAGTATAACGTATTTTCGATATTTTCAAATTGTTTTAAGAATAATATGCGAAGAACTTTCGATTAAACTTTCGAGTTTTAAGTATTGAAATAGAAAGTTTTATGTTAACTAAAAAAAAAAATAATTAGATAATAATATAAATCAAATATTGTTGTACCTGCTTACGAGTTAATAGTAATAATAATAATAATTAGTGAACGGATTTTATTGTAAATACATATTTTTATTGGTATGAGATATTTTAAATCTTATAAAAATGTGTACGATTTAAATCATTCTAATTGAAATAAACCCAAATTTATTTTATATATTTTTACATATTTAGGTATAAACACATATTTTGTACATATTTTCGTAATTTTTAATTTTTTCATTGATTTTCGACGGCGTTTAACATCATCTGCGTCGTCTAAAACATCAAGATATAAAATGTTTGACAATTTAATTAATTTATCATTTTAATAGAAAAAATTCAACAAGGATCTCTGAAAATTAAATTTATTCCTTCTGGTGCAGTGAATAACAATTATTATGCCCCTATCACATCTATTGATACGAAACGGTCTTTTAGCGAATACAAAAGTATTTTCCAATCAAACTGTCGTAATTTTTTATTTGCAAATCTACAACAATACCTATGTTGTTTTTTATTACCTTGTTCTGGAATAATATACATAATTTTATATATCTACACCATTTGTATTACTTTTGTTTAATATTTATAATTATAAAATATTTATTTTTTTGTAATTTTCAATATTAATACATTTTTTCAATATTTACATATTTTGGAATTTTTATTTCATGTTTTAAGAAAAATTAATACATGTACATGTACATATATTACAATAAAATCCGTTTTACGTATTAATATACTGCTTAGGTGTAAATTGATTAAAATTATGTTTTCACACACAACTTGTATACGATAAGCTCATTAAAATTGAAATAAGTACTAATTAATGAAATTAATTAAAAATATTTAATGTATAATTATAAGATTTTTTTTATAATTATGTCTGTATGTACATAAGTAGAATATTCGAGAACAACACTTTATCACACACCTTATAACTGTATTATCTTAAATGTTTACTTCCAAGGTGGCAAAGGTTCAACTGACGTTTTTCTTAAACAAACAAAATATAATTTCACGAATATGAGTTCATACTTTTAAAAGATTTATTAAATTTATTTGTTTTGTAATTAAGCGTATATTGTTGAACGTTGATTATAAGTCAAGATTCGTAATATAAACTAGGTACTGTTTTTAGTTTATTTCTTTGATTAAATGTCAATATTAATTGGGCCAAAATTAAAATAACTAAAAAAAATGTTAATACATTTATTTCAATCTTATCATTCGATGTCTAGCGATATATCGATTCCAAAAAGAATACTTAAATACGAATTACTTTTGAATAAAATTACTAAATAGTAAAAAGGCTAAATATATTTTCATTATTTCTGAAGTTTTTTAGAAAATATTAAATATATATGATATGCATATGAGAATCAAGAAATAACCTTTTTCTTTAAAATCGATGAAATATGCAAAATATACATTTTTAATTTTCAATTTTTGAACTCAACATTGTACAGCTTGGATTTCTAGTTTGGTTCGCTATAAATTGAGAGCATATAGAAAACTATACAACTTTTATAACTTCCGAATCGTACTAATTGTTAACATTTATTTTTAATAATTAGAAGCGTCGTATATTTTTTCTATCCACTGTTTAAACTTAAATGTTAATATTAAACACTTTACTTATTAGATTAAATGTATTTTTCTATTATTTTAAAATATACAGAGCGTCTGTGAAATGTAAGCATCTACAGCCTAAATAAAAAAAACATATAACAAAAAACGGAAGAGAAATAATAAAATTATAAATAAAGAGTTCACTTACATAACGAATTCTATATAAGTTTAAGACTGTTTAATAAAATAATAAATGGAAGAATATCACTCAAAAAATACATCAGTCTATCGAAGTATATTGTATAGTTATAATAATACGTCTGCATAGTGCCTACTGAATAACATTAATCGTGCGCCACCACTGCAGCAAATATAATCAAAATACCAATGTCATCAAATAGTTTACGTAATAAAACGCAATGTAAACATGAATTGAATACCTATAGTGTAAATGACAATAGCTAAGCAAAATAACAACATTTCGGAAAGTTTTCTTTTACTTTGTTTGGTATAAATTATGTACCTACTCAAAATTATTTTCATTCTTATTATTAGTAAAAATCCAATCTACTTGGTCACTGGTAACATAAAAAAACAGCTGTAATTCATTCCACTGCATAAGTTATGAATTGTAAGTTGTAACTCACTATTGAATAAATCACTTTTGGTTATGAATGGCATTAATTATTCATAGCATTTGAAAAGCGAAATACGATAAAATAATAAACTAATTTTTGACAAAAATCAAAATCAAAAAAAAAAAGGTTAACAACCTTTATGTCAATACATAGGTACCTACCATGGTACAATCATGTGAATTGCGAATATGATAATAATAGTATAAATAGCTTAAATTTGGTCTAATCATTTTTAACTTTTCACTTTGTATAGAAAACAATAATTATAGTAACAGTGGAATGTTTTAAGTTTTCAAAATTATCGATTTTTGAATAATTACAAAATCACAAAAATCGACTAAAAAAAACTCATTATTTTAATTGTAAGTACCCGATGTCATCAAAATTTAAAACAATATGTGATTTACGCTAAACTTTTTTAAAATTATTTCTCAGTGAGAATAACTTATGCATGGAATCTTTGTATTATAAAATTGTAGATTTTGAAAAAAAATGTTATAAATATAAATCAAAAAACAGGTAAATTAAGTCGAGATTTTTAAACGACTATAAGCAAAAAATATATATCTAAAATATTAGACTGAAACATTTCAATTTCACCACGTCACTTAGTAACACGTTTATCTATTAACGTGTTATATAATATTCACACTACCTATATATTATATTATTATAGTTGGCGCTGTGCTGCACGTTTACGCATAGTATAATTCATTATTGACGACGTAGCACGTTTATCAGTTACGTCGAAGTCGAGACAGTATTTATGAAGATAGGTTAGTAGTATAAATTATTATCTGCTCATTCGTGTTAAAACTTAAAACCTTTGTGCACTTAATATTTACAATTACATATTCATATGTATTGAACGTGCACTATATTAATATTATATTACTATAATCGAGTTTACTACACCATAATATTATTACATTACTATATTCGCAATTCGGTTAGGTGTACCATAGCTAGTTTGCATTAATGAATTTACTTAGTAGGTTAAGTAAATGATAAGTATTATAATCTTTCTTTAAATAATTGATCAATAAATAATGAATCAGATTATTATTTTGTTTTCAATGTTGGTTTTCATCGTAGTATATTTACCACTGCACGTATGTGTTAAACGATAAATAAGATTTATTTCCCTTTTAAATAAAATCACTTAAACACAAACAAAATGCATTTCATTCTTTTTTTCATATTAGCTTTAATACGGGGTTTACACAATTCACAAAACATAAGAAATAACCATATTTAAAACATAAGTTTAGTTATTTAATAGCTTCAGTCGTAATCGTCCACGTTTTATGTATTGTTATAATATGTTTAAACTTATATAATATGTTATTTAAATTTTAAATTTTTCTTTGTTTTAAATTGTTGTACAGGGCTTCGCCCGTTAATATAATATAAATATAAATGTATAACAATAGATAAAATGTTACGTAATATCTAAAAAAATAAAATTAGTGTAAACATCCCTGTAGGCCATAATCAATAACAATAAAAAAAATTTAATTAGATCTGATATTTTAAAAATACCTAAGTATTTATACAAATGAAAAATGAATAGTTATAATGCTGATATACAACGGCGTAGTGATTCATTTAAAATTTAAACCATAATTTGGAAAAGCGGACAAGAAGTTTGAAAAGGATCTAGTAGAGTAAGTTGTCCAAGTAATAATTTAACCAAAAATTTTTTTTTTTTTTAACATAATTTTTTATTTAGCAATTTGTTACAAATTTGAACAATAAGCTTAATTTGATATAATAATAAATAGCACACGAATAACGGAATGAAAAGATTTCCCATTGGAGGTACTTCGTCAAGATAGTGAACCAAAACCATAAATGTTATAATATATTAAATATATTTTGATCCTCTGTTTTACTGACTTCTGCGGAACGCAAATTTGGTAAGTATATTGAACGTTTGTAAAACAGAAATAATAGCTGATGCAGATTAAAATTTATAGTCGGGCACAAGAGGTCCAAGATCCTATATAACTCTGTCAAGTTCTTCCAAATCAAGTATAAGTATTAACGAAATGTAATTTTCATATATGATTTTCAAATTGAGCGCAACGAATTACTCCCAACTCTAAGATTTAACTACCTTATTTCACAGATGTTATAAGTAGGTATGTTCAGAGCTAGGTATATGATAAATAAAAAATTAAACAATTTTTAAAATCAAAATCGTAAATTTTAAAATAATTTTCACTAAGTTGCTGCTATAATATCATGTTAAGAAATATTTAATAAAAGTTGTATTAATACATTTTGAATAGTTATATGTATGACTGCCATATAAAAAATATAAACTTAAATAAATTATTGATATATTTAATTTTTTGAAATCATTGATTCTGTGGGTTTTAGATTTTAATTTTGAAAATCGAATTATTTGATATTTTGCCCAGTCCTGGGTTTGCCTATATACATGTGCACCCGTGTTACTTATATGCCTACGCAACGTTGTACATAATATATAATATTATGCACGATAAACAGGTAGGTGGTATAGGTACGCGTTACGCATCGAGTCGATTGGAACGAATAAAAAATTCGCAAACGCCAAACAGACGTTTTTCGTGTGGCGATTTATAAGTGCACACACAACTATTCACATACTTATTTCGATCACGTCCTGGCCGGTACGTGGTGCAGGATATCGTACAACACAATGCTCACACATAATAATAATATAATGATCGAATTGTGTGTGTGTGCAGAGTAGTATTGGTACAACAATCGTGACGTATGAAAAAAAAAACTTAACGTCGAGGGGGCAAACCGATTTCGCGCGCCACGGTCGGCGTCGCCCAAAGTGCCGACGACGGCTGCAAATTACAGAGCAGTACAAGACGACAATTATAGTGGCACAATGTCCTGCGCGCATCAGTCGATCACTCGCGTCATTGCTTTTTTTGCGTTCGCGCATTCCTTATAATAATAATAATAATTGTAATATTATTGCATTAAACACATTTCTATTCCGCCGATGCGATCATTGTCGTATCGTCGTCTCTGCGCCATCGCTCGTCAGTAATAATAACAATAATAATACACTGCACCGCAATAGTATTATATATAACGACACTACGTCGGTTTGCGGAGACGACGGTGTTTCGCGGTGCCTACCAACCCTTTTCCCGAGGTCCTGTATCCCGTCGTCGTCCCGTCGCCATACGCGTGTGAGGCTTTTGAACCGTATTCGCGTACGACATCGCGACCAACATGACCGCGTCGGTGGTGACGCGCGACGAAGCGCCGGCCGAAAACCAGCAGACGGTCGTGGCCCGTCCCTCGTCGGCGGTAGTCGTGAGGAGCGCGTACAAACAGTACGGTCAGACGGCCATACTCAAAGACTTGAACCTGACCATACCGACCGGGAAAATGTAAGTACCCGTGCAGGTACCTAAATGTCTAAAGATAGGCGGCGCGAGAGGATGACCAGACACGCCGACACAAAAAGAGTGCGCGTTGGAAGCGTGTCTTTTGTATAAGTGGAGCGGTCGGTCGATAGGCAATAACATAATCTATGTAGTTATTAATTGCAGTTTGACGTTAAACAGTCGAAACTTAGGTAGAACGGTATAATATAGTCCATTGGTATTTTGTTCTCGTTTTTTTTTTTTTACTTAATAATTCGATTTATACAAACGCGTGTAATTTCACGATGAGCTAACGCACTAGTTACAGCTATAACAGTACAAGATGTTGGTTTAAAGTTCACAATCACTATAAGTATGTTCCAGCACACGGGTGCACGGAAATTAGCATTTTCGCAACAAGGAAATACGATTAGTATACGTCAATGTATAGTAATGGAATAATTCATAGGGAATATAGTCGAGACACCAATATTTACGAGTATTTTATAATTTTTATTAAATGTTTTAATTTGTACATTTTTGTATTTGTGGGAAATCTATTTCAAAAACGTAAGAAGATATATTTTAAGAAATAATTCTCATCAAAAAGAGAGGAAAGCCCAAATACTAATAAATACAAATATTACTCTATTATTTCAGTGATTTAACCCCACGTGGTGTTGCGCAATAATAGTGTTTTTGATAGGCTAAACAAAGCTTGTCCGCCTAGGCTAAAGTGTTCTAACACCCACGTACCTCTACTACCATTATACTAACTTTGAAAGCAATCAATAGGTAGTACAATATTTATTATAATAAAGTATTAGATGAAAATATGTATTGCCTAATATATTTATTATTTGCATAGTGCATAAAAATAAATAATAATATTGAATATACTAATAATTATATTATATAAAAATTGTAAATTTGTAATTCAACACGATCAGAAAATATAAACTTTGCGAATAGGTATAAAATTGTGCTCAATGGAGGAGTGGTAATTATTCCTTCTGTCCTTTCGTATTACCATTTTACTATATACAATATACATAGGTAATTATTTAGAAGTAAGTAAAAAATCTAATTAAGTGTTTTGAAATCAATTTTACCCTTCCTTCAGCCAAGGGAATGTGTATAAAGTATGTTAATATTTTAATTATTATCATGTTACAATCGACAAACATAATATTACATTATATAAAATATTAAAAAAAACCTATACAACAGTGTTTATTTTATATCGGGTCGGGGAAAACGTATTATGTTATATTATTTCGTATTTTTTTTAAATTATCAAAGTGCCTCCATGAAGTTGAAATTGATATTATTGTTATACAATAGGATAATATTTTTGGTAAAAATTATTAAGGGGATTCAATACAGACCATTTTTAAGGAGTTCATATAGGCAATTTTCCAAGTAGGTTCTTGCGGATCATACAAATGTATGTGTAATGTAGTACATATTTTATTATTTTATTTTTCTAGATAAAAATTATCAATCTTTTCCATTTGTAAATAAATAAAAAAACAAATAAATAAATAAATACTCTATTTATCCGATAAAATATCTGAAAACATAATTGAATTCGCCGTAAAAGTCACTTGAAAACGACTATCTTACATTTTTAAATTAATTTTTTCACTTCAATATTATTAAAATTTTAAAGTAATACTGAGTAATACTCAAAATTTAAAAATATAATTTTGAAAGCTTTAAGAGTTTAATTTCTAAAAAGTGGAAGTCGTTTTTAAGTAAATATTTTACAAAATTCACATATATTTTCTGATGACTGGAAATTAGGATAGTTGGTACAGTTGATATAAGATAGGTATATTTTTGTAGAAAGCACAGATGAGATCGAATCCTCTTAAGTATTGTAAAGAATAGTAAAAAACAATTTTACAGTGATATAAGCAAATCTCGCCAAACTATATGACTGATTATTGATATTAAACTTTTCAATTTATTTTTTATTTTTCACGTGTTTGTTGCACTCAAACTAATACTTCATAGTTGAGCATTAAGAATTGTCCAACTTTTTACTGTAACGTAAATCGTATTAATATATTATATAATATTTTAAAAAATTCAAAATATTTGGTAAATAAACAGTTTATATTTGTATATTGTATTAATATTTTTCATTAACTTTTTCAAGCTCGTGTGAATACCATGGTACAAATGCCGAGTGGTTCTTCTAACATTTAGTAAAATTTTAAAATGTACATACTACATGTACTCATATATAATCAATAATAAAAGAAACATACCCATTGACATTGTTAACCACATTCATTAATAAATTAATATTTACACGGCTCTATTAATTTTGGAGCAATCATAATAATAATTATTTATAATCGGTTTGTTAATAATTATTTTTCTAGTTGCATAATTAATATTATATTGTAATAATTGATGAAGGTCTTTTGATCATCGTAATCACTACCTATATAAAGAAATTTTCCACTAGCTTTTTTCTTTTTAACTATTTTCTAGTTTTACTGTCAGTAGGATTTGTAAATCAGATATTGAAATATCATTAAAATTAATTATCAGAGTTGGTTTTACAGCTAAAATATACGATAGCCAAAGTCAATGATATTATTACATTCAATATTTTACAACACGAGTCAATAAAAAAAAAAAATCATTTTCAGTCAATTATTTTGAGACAGATAAAATAAAATAATAATAATAATAAAAATAATCATTGACAAATTTGATCAAAGAAAATATGAAATTATGATCATAACACGATAATTTAAATATATTGGGTTGAAAAATATTATTCACCTCTTTAAGTTTATTCTACGTAAATGTTACACCAAACTATGTCTTTACTACTAAACGTAACCAATTAAATTTCTAGTTTTATGCGGTGTAAAGAAAAAAGAAACTATTAAATCTATTATAAGCTACACGAAATAAATAATGATGAACTACATCCATATTATAGTTATATTATAAGTTATCAAATTTGGAATGTACTCGTATGACATGTGAAAAAAATACCATTCATTCAGATAGAAATGTAATTTGTACTTGTTGTTAATTTTCAGATATGGGCTATTGGGACCTAGCGGCTGTGGAAAAACAACTCTACTGAGTTGTATCGTCGGTCGTTTACATTTAGATTCTGGAGAGATAAAACTCAAAGGCAAACACATATCCGACATCGGATATATGCCACAAGTAATGCCGCCAAATCGTCGTCTTATTAAATATTATTTTTGAATTTTTTTTTTTGTTTTTTAATATTACATACTTATGCCTATATTTCTAAAGGAATTAGCACTTCACAACGAATTGTCCATAAAAGAAACATTCACGTACTATGGTTACATATTTAATTTATCAAATGATGTTATCGAAACAAGAGGCCGAGAACTAAAGGAGCTCTTGAAATTGCCATCGTATAGTCTGAGTCTAAACGAGATTAGGTAAGTAAGAAATTCGACAAATGTTGTTCACGATTATTGTACCAATTAATTATTATAACTCCAGTACCTATAATATAACGATGATGTAATAAATTTGATTTCATAAAGTGGTGGTCAACAAAGAAGAGTGTCCCTTGCAGTAGCGATGCTTCATGACCCAAAGTTATTGATTTTAGACGAACCTACAGTTGGCTTGGATCCTTTGATAAGCCAAAGGTAATTAAATCTGCATTTAATAAAATTACATAATTAAATTAATATATAAGTATCAAAACAATCGATCCTCTTTTGCAAATATATTTATAATCTATACTCTATAATCATCCATAGGTAATACACTTCAGCATAACTAAACTAGTGGTCTAAGGGAGAGAGGGGAGAACTTGGCGTTTTTTTATGCTCTCTTGGTTAAATCCAACCTTGTATAAAAAACTTTCATTGGTTAAATGTGTAAAATATTTAATAATTATATATATATATATATCTTATAATATACTAATACTATAGGTATACGAATTTATGTTTGAGGATAATCAAAACATGCGTAAGGTTGACTATAATCCAAAACAAATTTAGTGATTTTGTTATGATAAATAAATAAAGAAAAACTAAAATAATCGACAATGATATTTTATAAACATTATACATTATACAATATAGACGTATTGCGTATACAGCTATAAAATAAATATTTTACTTATTTTGTTGTTTACGCACATTTTATTTTTAATTACGAGGATAGACACTTAATCTCAATGGTTTATTTTCAATTTTGATCTTACACTTAACACCACTCCCTACAGTCTCTTTCTCTACTAAACTCAATAATAAATTCATGATGTAGCTCTTACCCCCGGCTTTTTTTAAACTTTGGTTTTATAAGGGCCCTCTAGCTATTAAATCCTAATTACGCCCATGTTAATACATAACATATTATATAACATGTCATAAGATATAGGTAATATCATAAAATATGACATAGGTATGCTATTTAAATTATGTAAAATTTATTATATTATATATATTTATACAAGTGTCAATTTATGAGAATGACAGTGGTCCTTTTTAAAATGTATATAAAATTTAAATAAATTATAAATATTTTTTTTTTTTTAAATGAGTAAATTATAATAAAAAGAAGGTAATTAATTATATAATATTGTATTAAAATATTTATACTACATTCACGAACTAGAGTTACTGACTCTTTAGTGTTTTAAATTATAGTTATTTATTATAAAACCAAAATGAAAATAAATAAATTTGATTATTTCACTTGCATTAACTAAAATTTATAATTCTAGCATTTGGGAACTTCTATTGAATTTGACATCGAATGAAGGTAAAACAGTGATAATCACCACGCACTATATCGAAGAAGCAAAACAATCACAAATGGTAAAAACATTTTTCATCAACTTTCTTTATTGAAATATAATTTGCTAACAAAGTATTTGTTTATAGATTGGTCTGATGAGAAAAGGCACATTACTTTCCGAAGCAACGCCAACAGAACTATTGACTTCGTGCAATTGTTCATATTTGGAAGAAGCATTTTTGAAGATTTGTCAAAACCAAGTAGCCAAGACGAACAGTTTCAAAATACCAGTAAAACAAGTAAGGAGCAATATTGTTTATTATTTTTTAAATATTTAATAAATATAACGATTTTCTCTGTGTGATAAGTAAATATGGTCAGATGGGAATAATAATTAACGTTTAATACTCAAATAGGTACCAACATAATTGTTTTGTTTAATTTTCACATGCCAAAGCATTTTTTTTTTATACAATCCCAATCTTTTAATGCCAATTGTAGTATTACAGATATTACATAGGTAATTTTCAATATATATCAAATATATTTAATAAGTAAATATTATATAACGTTAATGACTACTGATTACTGTTATATATATTATATGCTATAACATAATATTATAATTTTTAAAGCTTAATTTTCCCCAAACACCTTTTATTTTAATTTAATGTAATATTTAAATATTCAGCACCGTAGATATAATAATAATAATTAACTTCCAATAATTGGTACCTATGCAATTGTGACGATTTAATATTTTGTGTTTATCCTACAGCCTACAAGAAGGTTTTCTTACGCCCGAGATTTGCCCCCACCGCCGTTGTTAAACAACACATTATTTACGTTTGGTCGTTTCAAAGCTCAAGTGTGTAAAAACATTTACCTGTTGAGAAGAAACATACCGTGAGTACAATATCATAATATTTATAATTTTAAATTATTAATATATGTAGACGTAAAGTGATTCATCGAGCATGATAACCACAATTTTTCATATAATAATGAATTTATTCAAAATTATTTATTTAAAATATCAATTTATAATATTATAGTACTTACTATTTTATACTATTTAAGAATATTGTAATTTTCTGTAGTGATGTACAAAATTCTGTTTTTAAAATGAAAATCTTTCTTTTTCACTGTAAATTATTTAGTGAATAATTTTTTTGAAAATTTTTATAGACTTAATTTAAAATTTAAAATAGTAGTTTCTTATCTATTAAAATATTTTTATTAAAGATAATAATTCTTAACAATTGTCTTACAAACATAATATAATGGATGTAATATTGGATCTAGTATTAATTATTATACTAATTGAACCATTTTTATAAATTATAGATACATTAACCGTATTAGTATTCAAATTACTCATTCGAAAATTGTTTTTAATATGCAAACATTTTCAGAAAAGTTATCCGTTAAAATAAAAGGTCGATTCTCTTACAAAAAAACAGTAATTTATATCGCGAGATACTCCGTATAAATACATCACACTCGAATGTGTTGTCTCTATTTCACTAATGCATTGTATATTAATAAATATACGTTAAGTTTTCGTATATTTAGTTTAAATATTAGAGTGAAATAACTTATCATCAAACCTATAAGTAAGAAAATTATTACTGTTCTCTTTTTGAAGTTTTGTGGTATTTTAATTTTAAAATGAGTATGAGTATGTAAAATATCAATATTTAAAAATGTTCATAATTCACTTAAAAATTAAGTATAGTAAAAAACAGAAGAGAGAACACAGATTATGTTTTTACCTTTAAATTTGATAATATATCAATTCACACTAACATTTAAGCTAATAACATAAAATTGGAACTTTATTTGAACCACTTACGTTCATTTTAGTATGTTATGCGTTAGTTAGACAATACATGCGGGTACGACATTCTCTTAATAAGTAGTACAATAAATACAATCCTATAATAAATTTTAAGAACTTAAAATTAGTTACATAATATTTTTGAAAATTTTTGAAAATTAAAATTTTAATAATTTATTGTTAAAAAAAATGGGATGAGCATGCTTGGAGAATCACCCTATATATAACATTTAGATATATTATTATATTAGGTATACACTTTTTAATCCATTGTCTTTTGTTATACTATTTTTAAAGGTTTACTCTATTTGTGATCTTCTTACCACTGATACAAACAGTATTATTCAATATTGCATGTGGCCATGATCCAAAACATTTGACTTTGGGTATATTAAATGAAGAGTCTGTGAACAAAATGGGTACATGTTCGTTGATGCAAACGAAAAATTGTTTTTTGGATGGAGGCGTGCCGGTCAGTTGTTTGGTATTGGAAAGATTAAAAGAAAAGACTTTCGAATTGGTAATATTTACAAACACATTTTTATTACTCTTAAAATATTAACACATCTTTTCATTTGAACGCTTTTTGCTATACCCTTTTTTGCGTTGATTAAAAGGGAGTTTGAGTTGTCTGCAGTTCAAATGACTTGTATCTATACCAAAATAATGTCTTTATTTAAATTTCAAATATTTAAAAAGTCATCTTTAGATCATCATTATTCAATTTAATATAATAAATTGACAAATATCATACAAATTCGAAAATTGGGAAAATACATGGTCTTTCACTGGAAAATTGGAAATTCTTGGTTAAGAAAGAATTTACTGAAAATAGTATCTTAATATAAAATACTTTAACATTTTTTCTCCCTAAAAAATTAAGAAAAAGCATTAAAAGTCATATAATGATGATATGGAATTTCTATACTTAACTTATCTTGACACCATTTTTGTTTTGAATATTTTTTTTTAACTTGCATACTGAAAACGACAATACAATCAGAATTCAATGCTGGACTTTAGTTTTGAAACTGAAAGTTACTCGGTATATAATTTTATTTTATATAACTTAATTTATTACTAAAGATTGTTTTGGTTTAAAATATCGTTTTATATTTACTTTGTCTGTTTTTTAACTGTGTTTTTTTTTTACTTCTAAATTATTTTACGCGTAAATAATATTTTTAATTTCCTAAAAAAGTTCCCTTTTAATTTTCCAAAAACTTTAATTAATTTTGAAACTTAATATTTTATTATTTCTTTGTGTTTTTCTTAATCTTTTCTGAAGCTCTTTGAAAGATAACAAATTTTTCCGAAAATTTTTCGATATCAATTAATACATTTTTATCAATAGGTATTTTATTTTAAACAAGTTTTTATAAATTTCAGATAAATCATTTTTATTTTTCTACAGTTTGTTAGTTATATTAATCACGATACCCACACTGCAATCGACAAAATCTATAAAGAAAATTATTTATAGATCTTGTCTCACAACATCTATATCGATCATCATAACCCTGTCGCTATCTCTCTGGTAGTTATTATTATTCAATAACTGTATGTCTAAATAGGTATACTTAACTAAATACATATCTGATTGGAAAGTAATAACTAATAAGTATAAAGTAGGGTAATAATAATTTAAAGTATTATTTAAAACTTTTTTTCTGGTAACATGCATACTAATATAATATTATTGTTATTATCATAACGCGTCAATAAATGTTTAAGTATTATTGAAACATTATACATATCAAATTGCAGCAATGTGAGATGTTTTTTTATTGACGAACTACGATACGTCGTAATAAAAAAAATAATACGTATATTAGTCATATTTTGGCGAATAAAAATGTCAACGTCGCGTCTCGGAAATTCTGTGCACGTATATTCAAGATAAAATAAAATATCGACACGGTAAACGGCAAAGTAACACTATAAATAATTACAACAGCATATTACCACAACTCAATGTCACAATATATTATTAATGTAAATGTAATAGGTCTATACCTACGTTTGGTTTTTAACAACATTTTATGGGACGTTCGAATACGTGACATAATATTTTGAACTGATGTACCTCATATGACATATCAGATGTGCATATGAATCGTTTATTAAAATTAACAAATGTCTTACGTTAAATTTGCGCCGAGTTTAGGATGAATCATTTTTTTTTTGCTTATACATGCGTATATTATATATGTATTAATCTTTTGAACGAGTAATAGTTATTAGCTTGAAAAAAAAATAAAATCATAGTATTGATATTACAGTGATTTATATGACAAATTTATTAATTATGACCAATTTATTATATTTCAGGTTGAATATCCCAGTGCGGAAGACGGTCAGTATGCAGTGTCGGAAAACAAGGTCTGGGGATTTCTTCATTTTTCGAAAAACTTCAGTACTAATTTAGCAACCCGCTTTAATGAAGGAGGAGATATATCCGATGATAACATATTCGACATGGGATCGATCCAAGCATGGATTGACAATACAAGTAAGAATGCGTAAAATTAATAAATTATTTTGCAATGGCCGCCTAACAGGTTAGACATCAAGGAATAGAATTGCGCCATATTCTATCTCCAAATAAAGGGAGTGAGTATAAACTATAATATTGTAGTTGTCACAAAGAAACAAATGTATATTATAACAATTAATTCACTATAAAGACTATAGTGATTTACTGATTTATTTTAATATTCATTCATTCATGCTAACGACTATATAGCTTGTGCATTTTGAATATACTCTGATATATATTGTTAATACCGACACGAAAAGAAGAAGGAGCTATCGTTAGTAATTTTTTTGAAAAATAAGACAGTAAATATGTTTATTTAATCGACACGTTATAACTACATATACTAGTGATAATGAAAAAACTGAAAATATTATATCTAGTAAGAGGCATTTTTCCTCTTCATCGATCACAGGAATCGTACATAACTATCACTATGAGTTTAGGACCCTAATCTAATAGCATATAGGTTAATAGGTCCATGATATTTTATTCTACTTATATCCTATACTATATAAACTACCTATTTATATATGTATACCTGCCATAAGAATCAACCGTCAAAAGCTGGTATTCTTTTTAAGATATTTTATACTCTATAGGTTTTGGTCTTTAATCAATGTTTCATAATATAAAATAATATATTACTAATTGATAGATTATTATATTATATTATATTATTATGTAATTTAATAATTTAATAAAGAGAAAATATTGTCGATCGCAGCGATAAAATGGTTTTTGTATGTCAAAATAAAAATAGCGTGGTTAAGCGCATTCGCAAATGATTTCAAAATTCTACTGTTTACCTGCACTATAATAGCCATATTCAATACAACCGTATGATTAAAAAAACATAATGCTATTAGTTAATAGTTTCAATGATATTGTACCCGGAACAAATAATTATTTATTATTTAAATTAAATAACGAGAATTTAAATATTATAATTATATAATAAACGTAAACAAATACTAACGAATAGACAAATTGTAAAATATATTTTTACAATTTAAGCGATTAACAAAAATTAATAATTTATAATAGGTAATTCGAGTTTTTGTAATTAAATATAAATCATAATAATATGTACATTATTCAAATGTTAACCATTTATTCAAAACCATAGCCGTTCTGATGTTTTTGGACGAGGTATAAGGCCAAAAGGCGACATAAAAAAATAATAATAAATTATAAAAAATAATATTATTATATTTTTATTTTCGACCCGGATAAAATCATCTGACGTATGTGTTTACTTATTATCATCACTATAAACGTTTATAGTGATGGTACCTGCTAGAAAATTTCGAACTCAATCAAACGCCTTGCCATTTGGTATTAACACTTATACTGCGAAGTATACCACTAGGTACAATATAGAATATTCTATATCAATAATGATGCATTTTATTTTTCAGATAAGTATATGTACGACATGATTAAAAGAGATATTTACGACAGCTACACGGACGTAGTTGATGGTCTTTTCGGCAAATGTAATATATCAGAAAGAATCGGCAACACGCCAATCCGAGTAAGTGGATTATTAGAAATAAACACTTTTGATTTCGTGATATTTTCCTAAGATTTATTACGGTTTAAGAATAATGCGTAAAAATGATATCCCTAAAAATATGCTCTACACAAATCAACAGATTCCATCCACATCAGTAGTAATTTTATAGTCACATTAAGTTGACGGACAAATAAAATAATCGATAACTTTGACGACATTGTTATATAGGTAGTTAAATATTGTAGTTAAGTGATAATACTATATATCTATTATTTGTTGTATGATTTTCGAGGGCAGAATATATAATAATAATAATATAGTTTCTAATAATTTATATACACATTTTTATTTTACATATTGTCCTCGACCAGTTTATTTTTTATTATCTCCGTAGTGTACCAAATGATTAGTACGCTATGCGTTTATGTCGGTAACCTGAAATGTGGGCACATTGCCAATAGAAGGTTGATTCGTTTTTACTTAAAAAAAAAAACACAATAAAAACATAAAATATGCAAATTTATTGAACCTTAATAAATGAAACATTTAAAATATTCGACGATTTTAAATGTAATTGAGTTTGCTTGCTGTTTTATTTTAATTATCGATTTACGTATTCTTTACGATTACTTTTATTTGGTGTATATGTCTTATTCTACTTCCTATTCCAACGATTTTTAATTTTGATTTAAAAGTTAACTTACATATCACCCTTAAAGTATAACAGTTACCTGCAGCATGTCTGTTTTTCATGCGCGTCATTATTTCGAAGGATTCAATTAACTATACAGCTATGTTGGTTCGTTAACAGCCATAATTATAAAATATAATAATCATACGTATTACACTATTACCTAGGTATATATAATAATGAATATTTTCTATTGATGTGTTTTTTGTAGATCCTCGATCCTGTTTACGGAAACAAAAACCCAAGTTTCATACATTACGCGTCGCCTGCAATAATAGCACTGTAAGTATAACTATTGACGTGCATTTAAGGGGAAGCATCAGGTGTGTGCCAATCAGACTATTAATAATATTATTAATGAATTGGTCAAGCCCATTCCACACTACTGTATAATGCCACACTACCCTACAGCCTACAGTGATGAGGCTTAATAGGCTAATAATAATTATATGCCGTAGAATAGTTTAATGAATTCTGTTCAATTAATTATACTAACATTCGAAATCCCTAATACAATAAATATTAATAGCGATTACTTCAAATTCAAATATTAAAAAATAAGTATTTTATAGAAATACAATATTTTTGTCTATCTACACATTATATTATTGTGTTTCTGGCTTTTTTTATGAGTAAAAATGAAATGTTTTTTCGTCGTGCCGATGTTTAAATAATACATAATCAAATTAATATCTGCAAACATAATATACTTATACTAAGTTTATAAAATGAATAATAAAAATCATATTTATATAGTTAAAAACACAAAAAGATTGTATTATTATTAGTTAGTATTCATTATTTATTTTAAAAGGTATGAACTTTGAAATGCATATTATAATGATAATTCATGCTAATTGGTAATACAAAAGTTATAAATTATAATACATTATTTTTCTTTGATTAATTATTAAAAAGAATTTAATATGAACTTGTAAACATATTTAATGCATCTGAACAAAAACCTCGTGTACGCCTATCACTTATTTACTTAGCCTTAATCCGTTTTAAGAAATATAATAATTGATAATTATATTTTTTTTTATTTTAAAGATGTGCATTTTATCTTCCTGCCATATACACAGGATCTACGATTATTTCTGAAAAAGAAGGAGGTGTTATCGAGAGAGTAGTCTTATCAGGTATTTTTTACACATTTATAAATTTGTATTATAACTAATTATAAGTAATATTAATTGATGAAGGCGGAGTAAATCTAAATCTCTGAAACGAGTTTCATATACCTCATTATATTCAATAATAATTTCAATTTTTTTTTACAACTTGAAATTGAAGTCCTCAAAAGTCTCCCAAAAATTAATCAAATAATTCCTTAGTTGTGCGTGGCAATAATATTACACACACACACACACACACACACAAATGTTTTTGTTAGTTATTTCTGAGATAGGTGGCTTATTATTTTTTCAAATTATTTACATCACAATATAATAATATCATAAATCTAATGAATTATTTTTCTACACTACTATAGATTCCTTTGCAGTGATTAAATAAAATATTTTACAACAATCTAAATCTTTTGGTATATGTTTTAACTAAAAGTTAAGATTTTTAACAGTTGGTAAAAATATTTAGTTACATAACTAATTGTGGTTGTTGAATATGTATTAAAATATTAAAAGTATAAAAAACATTAATAGTAAATAGTTTTATATAAGTAACAAATATGTTGAGCTATATAATTTTACATTTCTATCGTATTAATAAATAATAAATAATAAAATTTGTATCAACATAGTAAACTTTTTTTCAACCAATTTAACTTAAATTTTTTTTTAAAACTTAGCCAGCTTCACAGTATTTTCTTTGTTTCCATTGTGGATCATAAAGTCAACAATACAATGCATGTATTAATGTATTCCGATTGTAGTTGCCTTATTCTTAATTCCATGTGCTCTCAGACGGTTGTCAATATGTCATTATAAATTATAATATATATATTGACCATTAGTTTATTATTATTTTTTTTTATTTCTACGCATATACTCATAAATAACCGAAGGACATAATGATAGATAATTTATTCAAAACACTACGTGGTATTTTTGGTAATTAATATAGTTATATAAGCATTATGTTTGGATTAAATTATATAACAGATGTGGAACAGGGATCACGATGTTGATATAATATCAAAAAAGCAATCGATTTTAAGCTTTCAGATTAACAGTTTCATATATTTTTCCTCGCATTATTATTTATTACCATAACGTATAATGTCTATAATAGGCTATAGTACACGTCCACTACGGCATTAGTCTAGTACTAGTGTAATTAGAACTCCTCTTTTCTAAGTAATAAATCAATATTGTGATTTTTTTTTCAATTTTAAAATTAAATAAATAAGAATTATTATTAAAAAAAATATTATCTGAAATTGGTTTTTGTTTCTGATATATTATATCTAAGTATTTACTGGTAGGTTATAGAAAATCAGATGACAAAAATTGCTGTGTTTCCGTTGAAAATATGTTAAGAAAATAATATGACCCGACATAGCATGCCGTATAATATTTACCAATCACTATTATTTACCTGAGATTTGACGTGTTTTCAGCTACCCTATTTGCTTAATAAATATATAAATACAAAATAAATATTTATTGTAAATTATGTAATTTATGTAAATAATTATTTTGTATTTGATGTGCATAAGTATAGAAGAGGGGCTACGCCTCTTGGTTAATGAATATTTTGAGTTTTTTACACCTATGCATCTGCATAGTAACCTATTGTAATATTATTAATTGTCAAACAATAACTTTGTAGGAATGAATTTCATTGAAATCGCCTTGGCCCAAGTACTGGTGCAGACGGTATTTATTTTCATTCAAACTACCCTGGTGATGCTCGTCATGTTTGTTATATTCGACAACCCATTCGTCGGCGACATATTTCCGTCATTTTTGCTATTAACGATGATTGGATGCGGTGGAATGTGTTTCGGTACGTATGTTTTTATTAACAATAAAATTAAAATAATCATTTAGGCCTTAGAATATACAATACAAGTCCACAAGTGTTACGCATAATTATTATTATATTTCTTACATATCTATATACATACACATATATTTTATCATAAATTAAGTACATACGTGAATTATTAGTTCAAAATCATACTAAGTGGAAACTTAATAAAAATCATCATTTTAATATTCATAAAAATATCCATGTAAAATCTGAAAGTTATTAAATAGTAAAGTAGTAAGTAGTAATAAATATTCATAAATAGGACTTTCCCATAGAGTAAAAACATTTTTAGACGATATTTAGTAAAATCATAACAAGTTTACAAGTATTCACTTAAAATACATTTTATTCAAACAAATTATTCAATTAATATCGTCGAAGATAAATTTGAAAATTATTTATATTTGATTTTTCGTATTTAAAATAAATATATTTAATCAATAAAAAAAATTACAATCAAAATATGGTTGATTATATAGACTTAGAGATAATTATTGATTTTTAAACGAACCAGCCAAAATTAGAGTCCGGTATGTATATCAAATAAATAATAGTAATTTGTAATATATATATATTTAAATTATAATATTAATTGATGTACCTATTATATTTACTCGAGTTTTTTTTAAAAACTTTTAGTCGGCTTACTTCACGGACCTATATAATTATTTTATATTTGTCGATTCAGTGTTTTATCATTCTAAATAAAAAATAGGCTATTTTATATACACAGATAGATACATTTTAACACGTAAATATAGCAATCGACTTATTTGAGTAGATACGCCTGTATGTTATATTTTAAGAAGATGATCCTCAGTTCATTACTTTTTAAATTATACATTTATACATACAAAATCGAATCGCCTTTACTTTATATATGTACAATGTACAAAATCTACATAATATCGCCCACATTATAATAATACCTAATATATATAATACGTAGAATTCGAGTATTATTGTTTTTATTTTCTTCAAAACCGTAATATCTTGTAATGCTCTCCAATAAATACTGTTTTTTCTTAAGTCAAATTAAAATGACGCACAAAATAATTCACATCTAATAATAATTATAGTTGAAATAATTATATTTCTGATATGGTAAGAAATAACTACCTTATGACTAGAGCGCGGATTTTTATGCACCAAAAAGTATCGAAATATACCATATAATATGCAGTAAAAATCATGAAAATATCTACAAAATATGCAGTCAAAATCATAAAAAAATGTAAAAAATATGCAAGAATATTTTATTTATTTAATATTTATAAATTAAACAACTTATTATAATTAATTACTTAAATACTTAATAAAACAAAATTTAGAATAACCGACTGACACAGCAAGAGCGATTAAGGTTATGTCGTAATCGATTATTTATCTTATAAATAAATATATATATAAATTATTATTTAGTGGCTATAAAATGTAGTCTTAGTTTTTCTACTTGAAATAATATTATTTTATACATTTTTTTAAATTTTTGCTTCAGTATGCAATAACTTTTGAATTTCGCTAAAATATGCAAAAATATGCAATAAAATTTAAATATGTAAAAATATGCAAAAATAAATTTCACCATTAGTTTCAAATTATGATGATTCGTGAAGATAATTGACAAAAATCCAAAAATATTAAAAGGAAAAAAATATGCAATTGTAAAGAAATCCGCGCTCTACTTATGACCAACATGTAGTAACAAGTTTAAGTTATAGGTTAATGTACAGATATTATCATATTATATACACTTGTGTATAGTGGGATGTACGCGCCTCTGATTCATTGGCGCGATGAAAAACTTATTGGTCGCATATTATTTTAATGTATAATGATGTTTTTGTCACCAGGTTTTTTCACGGCCATTATCTGTAGGACGACGACGGAAGCAGCGTTTTTGGGAATTGGAACAAATTTCTTATTGAAATTTTTATGCGGTAATTATTATTTAAAAAAAAACACAAATATCTTCAACACACAACCGTGTTATAAAATATGTTTAAATTATAATACTATGTATGGTGAGAAAGAGTATATATATCAAGGAGGGGGGGGGGGTGAGTGGTGATGATTAAGAGGGAGAATAGGATTCGTTAACGATCTGATATCTACGATTAATCGTACGATTTCATCTACGAAAACTTTTTGAGAGACGCAATAAAAGAGACTTTTTGACTGTAGAAATATATACATTTATATTTTAACTTTTCTCCGCATACGCATAATACATATTTATCGTAAGTAAATATACATTACTTCTGCTTTGCATTAAATTTTGATTTGACAAGAAATAAAAATGCACGAAGGCATCGTTTATGACGTCTGTACGATGCTTGCCTGTTGCATTAATGTGCAGTGGGTAACATTTTAATATAAATACCAAGTGATAAATTTAACGTAAAACATTAATTATTTCAAAATTTTTAAAAATATTTTTTACGGAATCATAAGTTATTACAAAACAACATTTTTGGAAAAAAAATTTATTGTAATCGTTTGTTAAGCTTTTTACTTTATAACGTGTCAATAATATATATTAATTGTAATTTCATAATTCAAAGTAGAGTATATTTCAGAGTATTTTTATAAACAAATTTAATTTTAGGAGAACAGTTAAAATTATATAAATATATAAAGTCTAGATTAACATTTTATGATGTAGGTAGGTCTTAGGTACCCTTGTACTACTCTACTCCGATTATCAATGTCTGAAATGCTTGTAACTGCTTCGTTCAAAATTAGATTTTAATATTTTGAATAAGTATATTGTCATTATAAATATTAAAAATCTTAAAAACTTATAACAGTTATAACGAAAAAAAAATATTTTCTTTTCTTACGTTATTTTATCAAAATTTGAAATGATGTACCTAAGAAATATATTTTCAAAAACTTTGTCTTTGAAATAAATGATAATGAGTTTTCTTTGATATTAGAACCATTTGGTAGTTATAGATACAGATAATTCTAAAAGTTCAGGAACATATTTTATAAATAAATATGAAATATGAATAAATATTGCAAATGCACTTTTTCAAATATCTATGTTCCATAAATTATACTAAAAATGACATAACAAAAAAATATTCAAAAACTTTAATATATAGTTTTTGAAGTAATGAATGTTGTGTGTTAAATATATCATTCAGTATACGGTCATACTGCTGAGAGTAAAGATCTCCATTTTATGGATAGAAGGGCATCATCACCTCCTTTTCAACATTATTCATAAACAGCGGGTAAAAAATATTAGTTGTATTTTGCTCTCTCTTTCTCTCTCTTTAACGTTATTAACGTAAAGTTGACTAAAATAACTCAAGTATATATTTTTTGTAATCAGCTCAGTCACCTTAGCTATTAAAATTTTGTCACACACTAACGCTCGTCTTATTGGAATCCGTTTTAGGACTTATGTGGCCCACTGAAGGTATCCACTACCTGTTGCGCAGCGTTAGCGTCTACATGCCGCTGACGATGTCCACCGAAAGTCTACGGTCGCTGACCGCCAAAGGCCTGGGCCTCCAGCATCCTTCAGTGTATCTTGGATTCATGTCAATCTTCTCTTGGATACTCGTATTCACGCTAGTGTCGTTTATAATGCTGAAACTCAAACGTGACGTGTGGACGAAAAGTTAATGGGCGCGTAGTTCACATAATGATATTGAAATTTAAAAAAATACCTACCAAATAATTAGGTATATCGTATTTTATTGTTTTTGTTTTTGTTGGAAACCACCAAAATATCGCGATCGTACCTATAAACTATAAATAAATTAATATATATTATATTTATTTATAATACATAAGTTATGTGTAATAGCTGTAACGTTTTAAACGATATTTTTATTTATAAATATAATATGTATAAAAACATAATTAATTTTGATGAAATTATATCATATTGTATTAATGTGTTAGATAATTATTATTTAATTGTTATACATCAGTACCCAACAAAACAATTTTTTTTTGTTATTAAATTCTGTACATAAAAAAATACCTATAAGCGCAGGTTGTATGAAAATACTTTATTTATTTCATATTTACTTGTAATATTAATATTAATTGTTTATAAAATTAGTAAAAATATGAATGGAAAAAAAGTATTATTATGTATTATATAATGGTATGTTTATTATTAAAAATAAACAGTGTAATTTTTATATCATGAACCATTCATTATTTTAAAACTTTAACATTTTTGAAATATTTTTTTATATAATTTAGTCAAAATCAAACAACATTTAAAAATATTTTTTATCATTAAAATTGTTTAAATTTTTTATTCTTTTGAATAATAACATACATTTTTAATTTTATATTCTGAAGCAAAATATTTTTGGGAATATTTCGGCACATAAAAATCAAAATTAAGACGAGAGTAGTTTATGAGTTATAAGTATTATAAAATACGTTTTAGTGAGTTGAATGGAATGGTACGGGCATACTCCGGTCTACTATTCCGCACAACAAACTTTTAATACTTGTAAAGTTATAACTCATAAACTACTCTTCCGAATTTTAATTTTTATAAATTTAAGTATTTTACTTCAGACTATAAAATTAAAAAAGTATGTTGTCATTCGAATAAGTAAAAATCTTAAAATAAATATATATATATATATATATAACGATAATATAGGTAATATTAAGTACTTATGTATATTATTTTCTAAAAAATGTGTTTTATTTCGACTGTAAATTAGATAAAAGAAATATTTTCAAAAATGTTAATAACTTTCGAAATAATGAGTGGTTCATGATAAAACAATCATCATCTTGCTTAAGTTAAAAATTAAATTTTCTTAAAATGAAACTTAAAGTTTATTTATTTTATAATATTAAAATTTATATTATTAAATAGATATTAATATATATTTCAGATTTTTTTTCTTTATTTTTATCTGTAAAATTAAACTGTCTTATTACTTCTAGATCCTAATAAGACAACGACCTTCCGAGTACATCGTCATCCGTCAACAGTGACATGTGGCAAGCAACCATTCTTAAATCAATTGAATGAGTTTCAAAACATTATTCGATTTAAAATATTTTCTACAGTACTGGTGAAGCACGTTTGTGGATTTTCACCTCCTTGTCCCAAAATCAACTAGATATATATTTCTGAAATAACTGCATATTTTTAAGGTCTAAAATATATATGTAGCACTCCACACATCGGCTATTTAAGAGGTTTAATATAAGCACTTTTGATGAATTTTGAAAAGAATTAAAAGTTTAATGTTAATATATCATTTAATACTAATCCGTAATATTTTAAAAGTGATCTTATGCAGTACCATCAATAATGATTTTGGCGTAATACTGACATTATGTAGAAAAATGGTTTTGCGTGGAACCAATTAATGAGTAGACAATTAATAGTAAATTTACCAAATTGTCACACTATATAATATATAGAAAAAAACTTTATGTCTTTATCTGTGTCGTAGTGTTTTTTTTTTTTTTTATTATTTTTTGGATTTTTTTTAATACTCAATTACTTTAAATTAATAAATGAAAAAATAAATTAATCTGTATACGGATGAATAATTTGAATTGACTTTGAGTTATTAAAAAATAAAAACGCTACAACATACGATTTCTATAATATAGAATAAAGATATGTATGATAAACATTAGGTAAGGTGATTATGTCTCCGTAGGCTTAGTCAATGCAAAATTATTTTTATTTTACCAATTACAAATAGTGTAACAGTTTTTTAAATACTTTTATTTGTTTTTATATTTAAATACAATTATATATAAAACATAAACGTGATATATAGAATAGTATAGCTTATAATTTTTTTTATTATTATTATTTGTTTAATATTATTATGATGTAGCTAACAAAATTATGAATTATTTGTTAAATATAATTGTAGAAGTAGGTAATCAAGAAAATTTGTTTTTTAATTAAAAAGAAAAAATTTGAAACCAAATTAGTATTCTGATATAAGTACCAAAAGTCCGACTTTTAAATTGACGGTCTTCGACTGTGTAATCTCTCTGTAATATGTAAATGGTACAATTAAATATTTTTGTGAGATATTTGATATTTCAACATACTGCATAGTGAAATCAGTAATCGCCTTGGTGAAAAAAGTGAATGTAAACATACAATATATAATATACTGAGTACTTAGACTAACCTATGCTAGACTGGGTTAATCTAGTTTCGCGGCGCAGAAATAATGAGAAAACTGTTTCTGTAGTATTGTCGGATCCAAAACAAAAATGAAGTTTTATCTACCCTTTTAACCCTATCGTCGTGAAATCAGGGCATGTAACGAATCTGTTATGATGTTTAAAACTCAAGGAATACCAAAATACCCAAAACTTTAAATCTTCTACACATAGACGAATAATAATATTGCTTTAAAAAACTCATTGTTGGTGCAATTCCATCATTAAATTGTTTAGGTAAGAGCTTAATTGTATTACTATTTAAGTCATACTTTTCCAAATGTCCATACTAGCAAACATATGCCGAATGTGTTATATAAATAAGATGCCTAGGGTAAATTTGCATATACATTTATATTTAAAATCATATTATTTTTTTATGCTTTAAAAATAATTTGTATTATATGATTGTTTTTTAACTCTTTGATTATGTTTTATTAATGATAAGCTCTTAATTTTTAGCAATATAAAATTACTATAATTATAGTAGGTGCCTACCTTTAAAATATTTGTAAAACATGCTTAATTACATTATGTATTCAGTATTTTATCCAGGGTTTATAACCGATTGAAATAATTTCTGTTTCGGTTTCGATTTGATATACCGGTTTCTAAATTTCTTGGTTTCGATTTTATATACCATTTTTTACATATTTCGGTTTCGGTTTCAGTTTTGATTTTTTATACTAATTTCTACATTTTTATAAACGGATTTCAAAATAAAGAATTGAAATTATAATTTAATGAAAAATAAAAATAAGATATGAAAAGACACTACGGATTGTCGTCCGTCAAATACGTAATCAAATGTTTTAATGTGATGCCCAATTCTATACATGAGTTATATAATAATACAAGACAACTAATATCAAAAATCGCGACACATTGTAACGAATGGTCTAGAATTATAAGATACATATATAGTCATATAACGCATTCGAGTGTTTTCAGGGGACTATGTCGTCTATAAAATTATCGTTGTTTCTCCATATTGTCAAACATAGTATGTGCTAGTAATTATAATTTATATAAATCATTATTCAATACTATTAATAAAACAACTAATAATATTGCAAATAATTGAAAACCATTTTCCAAATATTCCAAAGAATTCTTGGCCATAACGTACTGCTTCTCAAGGTTTATTACTTATACACTACGATATTCCGTCATTATTAGAAATTATAGGTTATTAGACAATGATAATCTCGGATTTATGGGATTATCAAGTATTTGGATTTATTTGGAGTAATTGGATCATGATTTTCAGTGATTCCAATGGATTCTTGACCACTTTACACTGAATCCGTTGGATGATTGGCCTTTATATCAAAATAATTCATGAATAATGGGAATGATAAGTTATTATACTTTGAGAGTCAAGAATTTATGGGAATTTGAAGTATTTGGACAATGATTTCCCATATTTCCAATGGGTTATTGACCATTTTACTCTCATTCCTTAGAACCATTGCCCTCTACATCATGATAATCCATAAATAATAGGAACGATAAGTTATTAGATAATAACAGTCAAGGATTTATAGGAATTTGCAGTATTTGGACAATGTTTATCCATGATTCCAATGAATTCATGCCATTTCACTGTGATGCCTTATGATAATTGCCCTCTACACGAAGATAATCCATAAATAATGGGAATATTAAGTTATTATACTATGACAGTCAAGAATTTATGGGAATTTGAAGTATTTGGACAATGATTTCCCATATTTCCAATGGGTTATTGACCATTTTACTCTCATTCCTTAGAACCATTGCCCTCTACATCATGATAATCCATAAATAATAGGAACGATAAGTTATTAGATAATAACAGTCAAGGATTTATAGGAATTTGCAGTATTTGGACAATGTTTATCCATGATTCCAATGAATTCATGCCATTTCACTGTGATGCCTTATGATAATTGCCCTCTACACGAAGATAATCCATAAATAATGGGAATATTAAGTTATTATACCATGATAGTCAAGGATTTATGGGAATTTGCAGTAATTGGACAATGATTTTCCATGATTACAATGAATTCTTGCCCATTTCACTGTGATTCCTTATTATAATTACCCTCTCAAGCAAGATATTCCATTAATATTAGAATTGATGGGTTATTAGACAATGATACTCAAGGTTTATTGGGCCTTTGAGTTATTGGATCATGATATTCATTGATTCCAATTGATTCTTAACCTTATCACACTGATTCCTTATGATAGTTGCAATTTACAACAAGATATTCCATAAATAATTGGAATGATAAGTTGTTATACTTTGAGAGTTAAAGATTTATGGTAATTTGCAGTAATTGGACACTGATTTTCCATGATTCCAATGGGTTATTGACCATTTCACTGTGATGCCTTATGATAATTGCCCTCTACAAGAAGATATTCCATTAATAATGGGAATAATAGGATAATATATAATCACACTCAAGTAATAATGGGAGAATGATGCATTCGAATCATTATTTTCAATAATTCCAAATGATTCTTAACCTTATCACACTAATTCCTTAGAATAAAATCTCTCTACACCAAGATATTCCTTGGTTAATGGGAACTTATAGTTTTAGACCATGATACTTCTTGTTGAATAGTATTTATAGGAATTTTTACAATGATTTTCCCTGATTCCTATGAATTCATGCCCATTTCACTGTGATGCCTTATGATAATTGCCCTCTACAACAAGATATTCCATAAGTAATGGGAATGATAAGTTATTATACTATTTACAGTCAATGATTTTTGGGATGTTGCAGTATTTGGTCAATGATTTCCCATGATTCCAATAAATACATGCCCATTTCACTGTGATTCCTTATGACAAATGCCCTCTACAGCAAGATATTCCATTAATAATGGGAATTATGGGATAAAATATAATCACACTCAAGTTATGATGGGAGAATGATGTATTTGGATCGTCATTTTCAATAATTCTAAATGATTCTTTACATTATCACACTGATCACATAGTATTATTGCCCTCTACACGAAGATAATCCATAAATAATGGGAATGATAAGTTATTATACCATGATACTAAAGGATTTATGGGAATTTAAAGTATTTGGACAATGATTATCCATGATTCCAATGAATTAATGCCCATTTCACTGTGATAGCTTATGTTAATTGCCCTCTACAACAAGATTTTCCATAAGTAATGGGAATAATAATTTATTATACTATGAAAGTCAAGGATTTATGGGAATTTAAAGTATTTGGACAATGATTTCCCATGATTCCAATAGGTTATTGACTATTTCACTCTCATTCCTTAAAATCATTGCCCTCTACAGCAAGATATTCCATAAATAATGGGAATTATAGGATATTATATAATCACACTCAAGTAATAATGGGAGAATGATGTATTTGGATCGTTATTTTCAATAATTCTAAATGATTCTTTAAATTATCACATTGATCCCATAGTTTTATTGCCCTCTACACGAAGATAATCCATAAATAATGGGAATTATTGGATATTATATAATGACACTCAAGTAATAATGGGTGAATGATGTATTTGGATCATTATTTTCAATAATTCCAAATGATTCTTTAAATTATCACATTGATCCCATAGTTTTATTGCCCTCTACACGAAGATAATCCATAAATAATGGGGATGATAAAATAATAGATAATGACAGACAAGGATTTATGGGAATTTAAAGTATTTGGACAATGATTATCCATGTTTTCAATGAATTCATGCACATTTAACTGTGACTCCATATGATAATTGCAATCTACAACAAGATATTCCATAAATAATGGGAATGATAAGTTATAATACTATTTACAGTCAAGGATTTATGGGAATTTGCAGTAATAAGACAATTATTTTCCATGGTTCCAATGGGTTATTGACCATTTCACTCTCGTCCATTAAAATCATTGCCCTCTACACGAAGATAATCCTCCAATTATTTAGAATGATAAGTTATTAGATAATGACATGCAAGGATTTATGGGAATTTGAAGTATTTAGACAATGATTTTCCATGATTCCAATGAATTCATGCCCATTTCACTGTGATTCCTTAGGATCATTGCACTCTACAGCAAGATATTCCATAAATAATGGGAAATATTGGATATTATATAATCACACTCAAGTAATAATAGGAGAATGATGTATTTGGATCATTATTTTCAATAATTCTAAATGATTCTTTACATTATCACACTGATCACATAGTATTATTGCCCTCTACACGAAGATAATCCATAAATAATGGGAATGATAAGTTATTATACCATGATACTAAAGGATTTATGGGAATTTAAAGTATTTGGACAATGATTATCCATGATTCCAATGAATTAATGCCCATTTCACTGTGATAGCTTATGTTAATTGCCCTCTACAACAAGATTTTCCATAAGTAATGGGAATAATAATTTATTATACTATGACAGTCAAGGATTTATGGGAATTTAAAGTATTTGGACAATGATTTTCCATGATTCCAATGGGTTATTGACCATTTCACTCTCATTCCTTAAAATCATTGCCCTCTACGGCAAGATATTCCATAAATAATGGGAATTAAAGGATATTATATAATCACACTCAAGTAATAATGGGAGAATGATGTATTTGGATCATTATTTTCAATAATTCCTAATGATTCTTAATCTTAACACACAAATTCCTTAGAATAAATTCACTCTACACCAAGATATTCCTTGGTTAATGGGAACATAACATTTTAGACCATGATACTTCTTGTTTAATAGTATTTATAGGAATTTTTACAATGATTTTCCCTGATTCCTATGTATTCATGCCCATTTCACTGTGATTCCTTATGATTATTGCCCTCTACAGCAAGATATTCCATTAATATTAGGATTGATAGGTTAATAGACAATGATACTCAAGGGTTTATAAAAATTTTCATTAATTGGACAATGATTTCCCATGATTCCATTAGGTTATTGACTATTTCACTCTCATTCCTTAAAATCATTGCCCTCTACAGCGAGATATTCCATAAATAATGGGAATTATAGGATATTATATAATCACACTCAAGTAATAATGGGACAATGATGTATTTGGATCGTTATTTTCAATAATTCTAAATGATTCTTTACATTATCACACTGATCACATAGTATTATTGCCCTCTACACGAAGATAATCCATAAATAATGGGAATTATTGGATATTATATAATGACACTCAAGTAATAATGGGTGAATGATGTATTTGGATCATTATTTTCAATAATTCCAAATGATTTTTTAAATTATACACTGATCACATAGTATTTTTGCCCTCTACACGAAGATAATCCATAAATAATGGGAATGATAAGTTATTATACCATGATACTAAAGGATTTATGGGAATTTAAAGTATTTGGACAATGATTTTCTATGATTCCAATGAATACATGCCCATTTTACTGTGATTCCTTATGATTATTGCCCTCTACTGCAAGTTATTCCATTAATATTAGGATTGATGGGTTAATAGACAATGATACTCAAGGATTTATGAGAATTTGCATTAATTGGACAATGATTTCTTATGATTCCAATGGGTTATTGACCATTTCACTCTTATTCCTTAGGATCATTGCACTCTACAGCAAGATATTCCATACATAATGGGAATTATAGGATATTATATAATCACAGTTATGGTATAATGGGAGAATGATGTATTTGGATCATTATTTTAATAATTCCAAATGATTCTTTAAATTATCACATTGATCCCATAGTATTATTGCCCTCTACACGAAGATAATCCATAAATAATGGGAATTATTGGACATTATATAATGACACTCAAGTAATAATGGGTGAATGATGTATTTGGATCATTATTTTCAATAATTCCAAATGATTTTTTAAATTATACACTGATCACATAGTATTTTTGCCCTCTACACGAAGATAATCCATAAATAATGGGAATGATAAGTTATTATACCATGATACTAAAGGATTTATGGGAATTTAAAGTATTTGGACAATGATTTTCCATGATTCCAATGAATACATGCCCATTTCACTGTGATTCCTTATGATTATTGCCCTCTACTGCAAGTTATTCCATTAATATTAGGATTGATGGGTTAATAGACAATGATACTCAAGGATTTATGAGAATTTGCATTAATTGGACAATGATTTCCCATGATTCCAATGGGTTATTGACCATTTCACTCTTATTCCTTAGCATCATTGCACTCAACAGCAA
Source organism: Rhopalosiphum nymphaeae (assembly GCA_036289425.1). Lineage (NCBI taxonomy): Eukaryota > Metazoa > Arthropoda > Insecta > Hemiptera > Aphididae > Rhopalosiphum > Rhopalosiphum nymphaeae. The sequence continues at coordinate 5,418,471 of JAZAQC010000007.1, read as the reverse complement.
GATATTCCATACATAATGGGAATTATAGGATATTATATAATCACAGTTATGGTATAATGGGAGAATGATGTATTTGGATCATTATTTTCAATAATTCCAAATGATTCTTTAAATTATCACATTGATCCCATAGTTTTATTGCCCTCTACACGAAGATAATCCATAAATAATGGGGATGATAAAATAATAGATAATGACAGACAAGGATTTATGGGAATTTAAAGTATTTGGACAATGATTATCCATGTTTTCAATGAATTCATGCACATTTAACTGTGACTCCATATGATAATTGCAATCTACAACAAGATATTCCATAAATAATGGGAATGATAAGTTATAATACTATTTACAGTCAAGGATTTATGGGAATTTGCAGTAATAAGACAATTATTTTCCATGGTTCCAATGGGTTATTGACCATTTCACTCTCGTCCATTAAAATCATTGCCCTCTACACGAAGATAATCCTCCAATTATTTAGAATGATAAGTTATTAGATAATGACATGCAAGGATTTATGGGAATTTGAAGTATTTAGACAATGATTTTCCATGATTCCAATGAATTAATGCCCATTTAACTGTGATACCTTATGTTAATTGCCCTCTACGGCAAGATATTCCATAAATAATGGGAATTATAAGATATTATATAATCACACTGAAGTAATAATGGGAGAATGATGTATTTGGATCATTGTTTTCAATAATTCAAAATGGCTCTTAACCATATCACACTGATCCCAAATTATTATTGCCCTCTACAACAAGATTTTCCATAAATAATGAGACTCAAGGATTAATGGGCCTTTGCAGTTATTGGATCATAATTTTCAATGATTCCAATGGATTTATGCCCCTTCACTCTGATTTCTTAGAATTAATTCTCTCTACACCAAGATATTCCTTGGTTAATGGGAACTTAAAGTCTTAGAGCATGATACTTGCTGTTGAATAGGATTTACAAGTATTTGGACAATGATTATCCATGATTCCAATGGATTCATGCCCATCTCACTCTGATTCCTTATGATAATTGCCCTCTACGGCATGATACTCTATTAATAATAGGAATGATAAGTTATTAGATTTTGACAGACAAGCATTTATGGGAGTTTGCAGTAATTGTATCAAGATATTCAATTATTCCAATGGGTTATTGACTATTTCACACTGATACAAACGGATTTTTGTCCTTTACAACAAGATATTCCATAAATTATATGAATGATAAGTTATTAGATAATGACAGTCAAGGATTTATAGGAGTTTATAATTTGATAACCATAGTTCTAAAGAATAAATAGAATTTTCAAGTATGTGGATCATGAATTTCAATAACTCCAATGGATTCATGCCCATTTCCTCTGTTTTCTTAGAATAAATTGCCTCTACACCAAAATATCCCACAAATAATGGGAATTATAGGTTATTAGATAATGATACTCAAGGATTAATGAGGTTTTGAAGTAATTGGATCATGATATTTAATGATTCCAATTGATTGTTGACCATTTCGAACTAAACCTCTATGGAATTTTACTTCTACACCAAGATATTCCTAGGTTAATGGGAACTTAAAGTTTTTGACCTTGACACTTTCTGTTGTATAGGATTTTCAAGTATTTGGACAATGATTTTCTATGATTCCAATGGATTCATGCCCATTTCACTCTGATACAAACGGATTTTTGCCCTCTACAATATGATAGTCCATAAATAATTTGAATGATAAGTTATTAGATTATGATACTTGATAGAAGGATAAATGGGTTTTTTGAAGTATTTGAACCATGATATTCAATGGTACTGATGGATTCTTGGCCATTTCGAAGTGCTCCTCTAGAATATTTTACTTCTACACCAGGATATTCCATGGTTAATGTGATCTTAAGATTTTAGACCATGATACTCTCCGTTGAATAGGATTTTCAAGTATTTGGACAATTATTTTCATATAAACTTTAGGATTCTTGGCCATTTATCACTGACTCTCACGGATTATTGCACACTTCTCCAAGATACTTCATGATTAATGGCAATTATTGGTTATTAGACAATGATACTCAAGGAGTAATGGAAGTTTGAAGTATTTGGATCATGATATTTAATGCTTTGAATAGAATCTTTGCCATTTTGAACATTATCATGGATTAAGACCACTCATTAATATTAATTTTTAATTTTGATCTCTCTAAAGTACAAACTAGATCCAAAACCACCCTCAATGTTAAAAATTGAAATTATTACTTTCTTGTGGAAAAAAACCCGTCATTATAAAAATTACATTCAATCTTTCGTTCAGAATCTATATATATATGTCTATTAAATCAAAATTAATTGTTATAAATACTTTCAGACTTCAATACTTTAATCAATGATAACATTTTATAGATTATTATAAGCTGATGATTAATTATTATTAAATACTATTGAATAATAAGAATGAAATATTTACTATATTTTTGAACGGCCACCATGTACAACATACGTGGTTCTATTTTTATAACATTACAGAAAAATGTTCATGCCTTGTAAGCTAGTCTAATATTAATAATTTATTTTATTTTGTTAAAAAGAGGAAGATTTTTCTTTGGTTTATGAAGAATATATTGCTAAAACCAAAAATATTTAAAATATTAAAACTTGTGAAAATTGATGACTTTCAAATTTACCATAAGAAATCATTTAATTTTGAAAATCAAAATTTAATGCACTGTAAGAAGTTTTTATCTTTCTAAAAAAAAAAAAATATCAAAATTGGATCATTATACAATTATGTATGAGAATTTTTCCTATGTGATGTATTTTTAAGCAAAAAATAGGTCTCGAATAGGTCTTTGAACTAAATATTCAAAATTTTAAAAATACCTTAGTGTGCCTAAATTGGTTCAAGTTATAACTAACCAATTTGCCAATTTGTTATAACTTATAATTCATAACCATGAATTTGGAATTTGTAACACAAATATTACTGCCCTTTTATCTTATTTTCATTCCTTTTTCATATAATTATTTTTTGAACCAATCCAGGCACACTAAGATTATTTTTCATCATCAAATTTACTAACCAAATACATAAAACCGATATGCTTCTATTTAGTATCATAAGTATTTTTTTGTGTGTTTTGATATCATTTTTCTTCAGATACAATACACGAATCCATATACATCAGCCAACATTTTAATTTCCTTGTTATCGTCTTTAATTCTTGGACTTATGACAATTTCCAAAAGATAATTTTAAATTTGTAAGTCATACAAATAATATTTAATATAAATTTGACATGACTATGTTGGATTTACCTTGTTTATTAATAAAAATGTATCTAGATTAAAACATTGTAAATGGTTACAAACATTCATTTTGTTAAATGTTAGTGATAGATTTTGTAGGTAGGTACCTATTTTCATTCTGATTGTACTCAGTGGACAATGGACATGCCAAGAAATAATGATAAGATTTAGTAACAAAATCTGGATTAACTTTTGCCAGCTTTTTAATATCATTTTTTGTCTCTTCTGAACTTCTTGCTTCTTCATCTTGAAATCTTTTTAACAAAGCTCCTGCACTTAATATCTAACAAATTCTAATCCAGTATTAATACATAATACGAGGTCTGTTCAAAAAGTTCCCAACCAAAAAAAGCTCGTCAGGTCAGATCAAACGTCAAAGTCATGCTAACGGTTTTTTTCAACAACCTGGGAGTTATTCATCACGAATTTCTACCTGCAGAACAAACTGATAACCGATGGTACTATCTAGAAGTATTAAAACGTCTTCGAGAAAAAGTACGAAGGAAAAGGCCTAAAATGTGGAAGAAAAACTCATGGTTTCTTCATCACGACAATGCTTCGGTGCACACTTCCCTGTTAATTCGTGATTTTAACGTGAAAAATCACATTACCGTGCTTCCTCATCCACCATATTCTCCCGACTTGGCATCAGCAGACTTTTTTTTATTTCCTAAACTAAAATATCCGTTAAAAGGACAAAGATTTTCTACCATAGATGAAATAAAAGAAAAATCGCTAACGGAGTTACGAGCAATTCCAGAAACTGCTTTCCAGGATTGCTTTCAACAATGGAAACGTCGTTGGCAAAAGTGTATAAACCAAGAGGGAGAATACTTCGAGGGTGATAAGTCTCAATAGCTTTTAGGTAAGCACCATAAATAAAAAATTGAAAAATTCGGGAACTTTTTGAACAGACCTCGTACATATATTTAAACATTTCATGAGTAGTTTTTCAATGCATCATTATAATGTTGCTTGTTCATTTGACATACTATGATTGAATATATATTCTATCATATCTGAAATAAAGAAGATATTATAAATAAAATTAATTAACCTAATAGTAGTAACAATCTACCTAACTCATAAAACGGTAAATTATTGAATTTTTAATTGGATGTTTAGTGTATTAAAGAACTACTACTTCCACTTGTAATTGGATTTACAAAAAACTCTACTAAATCTTGATTCCCAACATTCATATTATTGAATTGTTGATTTGAAAGAAATTTAGATGATATTATAGGATGGGTTAGCTGATTACTAATAAAAATATAAAATATAATATTAAAAGTATATGGAGAAACAATATGCAAGTACTATAAATTCCTATCCTTATAGTTATAATTTATAAGTCATATACCAATCAAAATATAATAATATAAATATTTATAATTGTATACCAAGGCAATGGATATATTTAAAATATTAGATCTTTATGTTTGTTGTCATTGATTGGTTTTGATGTTGTTATACTTAAATTACAAAATGTATTTATTATAATCTAAAAGGTAGATCTGCTTCCATAATGGAGTCTATTAAAATGAAGTTAACTGTGAAAAAATATATATTTAAAATAAGATATAAATTATATCATTGATTATGTATAGTTAGGCTCAGTGACTTCTATTATTTTCAAGTTGATTTTGGATAATTCAATAAATAGCTGGATAATAAATCCCATTTAATTTTAAATTAATAAAAATTAATTTGTTATGATTAACATAAAAATGCTATGTAGCCATCATACTCATACAACATTACTTGTTGAAACTTTTTTCTGTAAACAAAAATATTTGTTTTTTGACTTTAATTTTAAAATAAAGCACTAACTATACTAACTTAAAAAAGAATAAATATTAATATTTTAAAAACTGTAACCAAATAAAAATAATCTGTATAAAACATTTTTTTCTTAAATTTTCTTATTGATAAAAATAATACTGTTAACAAATTGAATTTTTCCATTTCCAATTAAATCTTTTAAAATAAATACATATTACCATATTGATGTACCTTCTACAAATAAAGCATTTAGAATAAATTTTCAAAGACAAATATTGTCTATACAAAAAAAGTATGTCTTATTCACCATCCATTTAAATATTGTAAATTGTAATCCTTCATATAATCATAATCATTTTCTAAACATATTTTTTATCAATGACAATTTATTTAATGAACCTGAGCCAAATTCATCATTAAAAATACATTGAATTCTTGGATCACTAAAATCAGTACCACATCGATCATTAAAATCAATATTACATCTATCCCTAACAAAGAATTTAAACAAATAAAGGCTTGTACTCCATATAATACAAAGTGTTTACCAGAATGTTCTTTTACATCATTTATTTTGAGTAAAATATAAACAAACAATTAATTAATTTGTAAATAAAATAACACAGAATGAAAAATTAAAACTGGACTAAATGTAAGTAAAAACTATGCAAGTAGATCATATTAGTACCGATTTGCTTACAAAATATTATGTAATTTTTTAATTGATATTTAAATTTCAAATTATCAGTTCATCTCCTAGAAAAATATCAGAGTAGGTATTTTTTATTGTATTATTAAAATTAAAATAATATAAGATTATGATATAATTAACCAATAAACAGTGATCAGTTGTGTAAGTAAAAATACATACCTTCCCTTTAAAAATCTATAAATAAATTGCATATCAGAAATATCTGGTGTAATTTCTTTAACTCCGACAAAAATTTCCAATTCCATATATTGACATATTGTTTATTTAGATTGAAGAATGTTGTCTAGAAAATTTTGCAAGTAATTTTTTCCTGTCTAGTACGATAAATTAATCTTTAATTTTAAAGAGCCCATTTTTGAATGACAGTTTGAAGAACATATTGTTTTTTTCTTTTACTGTCGAAAACTCTTCAAACATTGAACTAACTATGTTAGTAATATTTATTATTAAGTAATATTGTATTAAGTCAGCTCATTCAAAGTATGTTGCCAACGTGATCTCATTTTTTACGACTTTAGAAATTAAGTTCAAAAATTCGTTATAATTAGAATTAACCTTCTTTGAATATTTATTGCTATTAGGTACGGTATAAAACCTAAAATATAAAATGGATATTATATAAACAATACTTTTTAATTGTGTTAAACTAGGAACAATATATATATATATATATACCATTATTGAAAACAATGCATCAAACGCGTATGTATTTGTTAATACACCGTTTCCATTAATGAAACTTGATTTGCAGCCTTTTATTTCGTCTGACCAGTATTAATTATGAATATTTCATGAGGGGAATAAAAAAATGAATATTCAAAACCAACTTATGGGGGGGGGCAAAGCACCCCGCACCCCCATAACTACATTTTATATCTCATTACATATCAATATACTTATTTTATATTACATATAATGTACATTCTTGTAGGTATATACAAGAAAATGTATACTGTATAGATACAATCAAATTAAAATTTTTTTTACATTTTTAATAATATTATAATAAATTATTAAATTCTATATTTTTTAATAGACTCATTCAAATGTTTGATAATAATTAATATGACATATAAGTCACTAAATAAACTGCAGTCTGTAATTAATGCACTATGTGCAATGCAATAAACATACTGTAGTTCAAAAACATTTGGTTCCGAGACTAATAATGTTTAGAATTTTGAATACTTCAAAATTTTAATATTACATCAGGTCCGTTTAGTCTTCTTTTTTAAAAAAAATCAATATATGGTATTAATAGTAGTTAATTTCCACGTTTTTTTTGCTCCATTTTGTTTTTTGGTTTAGAAAAATATAAAATTCTAAAAATAAATAACTATGTGTGCATACAAAAATATTTAAGTCGCTACAGAGTGACACAGTGTGTAAACGACATCGTGAAAATCAATGCAGTTACTGTGTGACAGCACAAGTTCAAATTTCGTAGTATTCGTTCATACCAATTATTGTAAATCTTGAAGTTACATTTTTGTTATTAGACTACATTTTTGGAATTGCAATTTTACACATTATTGGAGTATTTACAATCTCATATCTCTGTGTATGTAGCATGTAGGTACAGTAATTACTAATTAGTAATTAGTTAGAGTGTATGGTAACTAGTAAGGCACCTCGTGTTATATAAATCAATAAGATAACGATGAAAATTAAATAACCATTTATTTTAAGAATCATGCTTATTACTTATCGAGTAATAAGTAAACTAATTATGTACTAATACAACTAGGTAAACATTTTATTTGATTTCGTTTTATAATAATATATAAATTTGTATTTAAACAATTTGTAGATAAAAGTCAATATATAAATACAACTTATGTGAGATTTATCCCCCTACCCCTCTTCCACCCACGTAATTACGCCTCTGCGTCTGAGCGTGAACCATTTTTTATAACAAGTAAATGTTTAATACTTTTGGTATTGTTTAGGTCAATGTGTTTCAGATGTAGATTTAGAATAAGGTATGAATGATTTGGTTTTTTTTTAAAAATATTTTTTGATCTCAAAATTCGCAGAACTTTTTCTCTTTATTAATGTTAACCTTACAATGAACTATACATATTTTAAACAACAAATCAATCCCTTCATTATCTCCCGATCTTTTATTTAAACAAGAAAAATATGTATATACCAGAACTCCACAAAAGCAACATTGATGTGCTCAGCTTTTCAATGGAAAAGAACCAGTATTACATAAAATACATTATTTTTCCGGAACGATTAAAAAATCATCTTCGTCATTATTTCTGTACAGACTTTCTTCAATACTATTCACAGTATTTTGATTATTTGAGCTATGAGTAATTGCTTATTGTAGATTGTTGGTCGTGGAATTAATTAATGAAGCTCCTCGATTTTATGATATGTGATTCTCTAAGACCTCTCCAATACTTGTGGGTAAAGATATATGCTTAAAATTAATTATTTTAAGCTTTCTAAAACTTAATTCAATAGCTGCAGAGCTAAAAATATTTTCCCTATATCCAAATACTGGCACCATAACACCATACTATAATGCTAAAAATTTCATATTATATTTAATTATAGGGGCCTACAAAGAAAAAAACATGATCTTATATTTTGCCTAATCGATATATTAACTTTTACAAATTAAAAATTATATTATTAATTTTTTTATCTCTTACATACTCTAATTATTTAACTTAGACTTTAGTCACTTGTGTATTATATGATCAAAAATTATGAAAATTGATAAATGTTACAAGATATTATAATTTATAACTAGAGACCAGATTTATATGTGCCTAAGATCTTAAAAATAAGATATTTTTATATTTTTATAATTATTTTATCAAAATAATCTTTTATATGCATAAATATTCTTTTTTGGAAAAAATATGAATTTTCATAAAAATGTATTAAATACTGATAAAACAAATAAAAGTACAAGTTATAAAAATCATAAAATAATTAAGCCTAATATTTAAAAAAACTATTCAGACAGTCATATTTAATCCATTTTACTATATACTGGTTTAATTATATTTTATATCTATGACTGTAACACATAGTTATATACCTAAAATTCAATTTTATGAATTCAAAAATCATTAATAATAATGGCATGTTTTTAAAAATAAAAACTAATTTTTTATTAAGGTAAAAATAACATTTTTTTTTTATTATTATTAAATATTTAATTTAAACCCCAATATGATAATATATATATTAATAAAACGTACTATTTTACACAAAATATTCTTTGACTTTGAATTATGTTTTTTATGCACTAAAAGTTGTGTATTACAATTCATTGATGAAAGGGCGTTTTAGAAACTAGTGCGTATAAAAACAATTATAGAAGTACTTCAACAAAAGAAAATTTAAATTATTTTATAATGTTAAGATATCAGAAAAGATATTTTTGAATCTATTGACTTTGATGAGACTATCAAAAAATTAGTTTCTCTAAAAACAAGTAAAAAATATTTTCAAATATATAATTTAATGTAATAATATATAAGATAGATGAAAACTAATAAATTAAAAGAACTGTAGTTTTATTTTTATTTAGTTTTTATTTTGGTTGTGAAAAAAATATTGATTTCATTAAAAACAGCTTTTCTAAACGGCCCATTAAAACAAATATCCTCGGCGGACGAACCGTCTACTCAGAATCGTATTTCATATACAATGATATTAGATCATTGATTTTAAATTGAATACCTTTCATTACAATCCACTAACAATCTACTTTACAACTGAGCGATACCCACTTAACCACCTTTTTAGTTGTAGTTTCACTTTGGCGACACTGATGTTTGGAAATATTATTGATTAAATGATTCAAATGTTTGATGCGACTGTGAATTATTGTGATAAGTAAATAATCAATACACTTGTGAGTTGTGAGTTGTGATGTTGGAGTCTAGTCAGTAGCCGGTAAATATTTTATAATTTAGTTTAGTATTGATTATTGGTTACCCATTTTATTTAAACAGTAACCCTAAAGAATGGCTAAACATCATCCAGACTTGATTTTTTGTCGTAAGCAACCCGGCGTCGGTAAGTGTATAATATTCATAATATTTTCATATTAAATGTATAGTCTATTACATTAATACAATGTTTATTTATTATATACTTTTTATTTAATTTAACACATATCACGTTTGTTATAGCTATAGGTCGGTTATGTGAAAAATGTGATGGTAAATGTGTCATCTGTGATTCATATGTCAGACCATGTACATTGGTACGCATTTGTGATGAGTGCAACTATGGCTCATACCAGGGACGATGTGTTACATGTGGTGGACCTGGAATATCAGATGCATATTATTGTAAAGAATGTACAATTCAAGAAAAAGATGTAAATTATAATTTAAATTCTATTATAATTTTTATGAATAATTCAGATTCATGAAGTTACTATTATTTCAGAGAGACGGATGCCCAAAAGTTGTAAATTTGGGAAGTGCTAAAACGGATCTCTTTTACGAACGCAAGAAATATGGGTTCAAAGCACGTTAATGCCACTGTATTTCCATTCATATTTTTTAAAATGTAAGTTTTTATTTATAATCAATTCTTGAAATAATTAATATATTAATTCTTATTTTTTACTTCTATTTAATAAAATATTTGCTTATTAAAAATTAAGGTTTTAAGTTAATGCCACTGTATTTTCATTTGTATTTTATGTAATGTAATTTTTTATTTATAATCAATTCCTGAAATAATTAATATATTAACGCTTGTATTTTACTTCTATTCAATAAAATATTAAAAGTTAAGGTTTTAAGTTAATACCACTGTACTTCAATTTGTATTTTGTATAATGTAATTTTTTTATATATAATCAGTTCTTGAAATAATTAATATATTAACGCTTGTTTTTTTACATATATTTAATAAAATATTTGCTTATTAAAAATTAAGGTTAAAATTACTCATATAGTTAAAATTTTAAAGTATTTTAACAATTTATCATTCTATTCTCAGTCATAAAATAATATTATTTATAAATAGTATTTATTATTGCTTTGTATGATTAATTTGCATGCATATTGATTAATAAATATTTATTATTTATTAAATAGTAGTTATTCTATTTAACACATCTATAACTAATAATAATTAATGCAACCAATATTCTTGAAATATAACCAGTAACTAAAACTAAAAATAAAAATTATAGTCACAAAGCCTAGTTATAACCAGTGACATAATAAGAATTTTATTTTAAATACTATATTATTTTTATTTTTGTAGGACATTACATTCTAGTAGATTACATGATATGAATTGCATAAAAAACAATTATTATGTATCACTTATTTTTGTATAGAAGTTTAAATAAATATATATTAAAACTTCTTTTTATTACTGTAGGCTTTAAAATAAAGTATATTAATAAAAATCCAAATAGCCAGTGCCAGGGGGTCTATTCTCGAAAACTACGTAAAAGAAAAGAAGAGCAAAAAGTACGTAATCCACCATTTTTACGTAATATTTCAAAATTTTGTATTCTCAAAACTTATCAAACGAAATGTAGATATTTATATATATTTTTAATCAATGTTCATCAACCTCTGTACATAACCAATTAATCATTTCATATTTATTTTTATACGATTTGTTATCTTAACTGTTAATATCATCAATTTTGGCTTATTGTGTAATCTGCGTTTATAAAAGTTTTTTATATCAATATTAAATCATAAAAAAACTATACTATACTATACTCTTAGGGGCTTTAGAATAAGCTGAAATTAGAACTGTAGGGGATTGGCCTAAGTCATATTATAATGCCCAAAATGTTATGGAATGTTTGTATAATAATAATAATAAATAACGTATAGTATTTATAGTCTTCTTAGTTCATACCTACTTAATTACATTATATTCATTATATTTTTAGTACTATCTGACCATCAGTTTCTAAAAAAGTTTAGACTTACTAAGGTATTGGTTTAGAAGGTAATAGATCTATTAAAACTATACATGATTGAACCAAGTAGATCATCTTCAATCCCAAATAAGATAAAATTCAAGTCATAATTATTTATTTCTATATTATTAATAATTATTATTTATGATAAAATGTAGTATAATATATTGTTAATCATTATTAAGTTTTAACAACTTAGCGGTTCTTTACTAGTGGCTCTTATCAACTTGATATTGGTGACAATAGATCATCAGAATTAAGACAGCAATATGTTAGCAGATGTTGAAGTATCAGATGTACTGAATCATCCAGACATTATTAAACAATATTAAATAAGCTTCCCCAATAGTTTTGAAAAATTAAATGCATTACATAGAGGGTAAACAAATTTTTTCACTCATATTTATCAAAAAATGTTATGGTATCTATACTATATTATGTGTACTAAAAAATAATGTATTTTTACATAAATTAAACATTGTATGATTTTCAAATTGTTACATTTGTTCTAAACATGAACAGATTTCTTGATAAAAAAGGATTGTCGGGGGTCATGTGGACTATAGACTACACTCATGTTACCATATTTCCACCTCCTTCAGAAGAATTATACCCTGAGCACATTTATATGAACTGAAAAGGTTATCACAGCATTAACACACAATTAGTAAGTCATTAAAAGACCACATGCTATAATTTATTTTCAGTGTAGACTTTTGTATGAGTAGAAATGAAGAACCAAAATGGTACCTAGAACTATAAAATTAAGTTTAATTTATAAGATTATTAATAGATTATTAATTAAATATTAGCTATTGATCAAAAAAAATAAAATAAGCCATTTTTAATTTTTATTTTAATACATCACATTATGGCTCTGTTATTGACTAAAGATCTATGATTCTGATGCAAGAATAATGAATGCCAATGCTAAAAATCCTGGTAGCACTATGATTCATTTATATGGCGTCAAAGTGTGATATTTACATACATAGAAAACTTGAATGACAATTGACATACTTCATATTTATATTAGGTACAAAATATAAATCTTAAATACTGTAGTTAATAAATATTTTGTAAACAGAAAATAATAAAATCTTTTAATCATATTATTCTTGTTAACAGGTGATTCAGGATACCCACTTAGGCCTTGGCTTCTAACACCATTAAGTGATCCTATTCTTGATACATATAAGTCTGCATTTAATAAATGGTTGACCAGTACACGGTTGACCATTGTAAGATGTAATGGTATTTTAAAAATGAGATTGAAGTATTTTAAATAAACTAAAATAAAAAAAATAACCTTTTATTAAAATTGTTAAATATTAAAAATGTTTTTATTAGATGTTTATTAAAACACAGAGTTTTGCACTATAATCTAAAACAAACTTCCAAAATCATAGTGTAATTTTATATTCTTCATAACATTTGTATTAATGTAAACTTGCCCATTCCTCAGAGAGAACCAGATAATTCTCTAGACATTGACTTTGGTTTATATGGTGTCCTTGTTCCTGAATTTAATCCTACCGTTAATCCTCAACTTGTTGCAAGCCGAAAAGTACAATAACTTCTCATTAGATCATATTTTAATTGATAAAAAATTATTTTTTTTAATCATAATTTTATAATTAAAATTTAAAAATATAAATATTATTACAATAAACCAACATTGAAGTCTAAAGCATTTATAGTTATAGTATATGTTGATTATTATTAATCTTAAAACCCCAGGCAGTTAATAATTAAAAATAATATTCATTTACCAATATATTTAATATGTAATAACTAATAAGCATTAGCAAATACAATACTTTTCAACATGTTTTCTTTATAGTTAAAAAATTAAAGAATAACTTAAATGATATATTAAAATGTTAAAATCTAAATCATAATAGAACTAACACATGCATTCAAAAAATTCACTCAGCTTACCTGAATTTATTTTGTTAATTATGCATAAACATCAAACCGTATATACTTTATATTAAATATAGCATTAATATACATCATGCAACATGCAACATTTATTCAGCATTTTTTATTTTAAGACATTTAAGTTTTATACTTACAGCAATACTTTCAGCTATCAAAGTCAAGGCATTAGCTTTTTTTTTTTTTTGACCACAGTTTATTTTTCCAAAAGCAGTTTTTGTTTATAATAATTAGCCTTCAATTTTGTTCTTTCTGAACTAATTGAAGCTGAGGAACGCAATGCTTCTACTGTATGGGAAAGAATATTTTTTTTTCTCAAATAGCTCCTAATAAAAGTTATAATATAGATATATAATAGATCCATTCACTCTAATATTAACACACAATTTGTTTTGCTAAATGCTAATTTACCATACTCTATTTTTGTAAACATTATATTAATTATAAAATATATTTATAATTCATCATAAAGAACACACCTTATGGAAGACTCTGGTAAGTGGATAGGTGAAAAATAATTAGATGGCATATAATTTTCAATTTCAGTGACTTCATCAAGACCACTAAAATAGCTGCAAATTAAAAAGCTACTATGATAAGCTAAAAAACATATTTAGTAACCACTTATATAATATTAATTTACCAAAAAGTTAATTTAAATAACCAACTTACTTATTTAACAATTTTTCAACATTATCCCTAACCAAATCACTTGAAGAAACCTATTAGTTACTATCATCTACATAATCATTTCGGTTGTCTGCATTATCAGTTGTGTCTTCAATCAATCTTAAGAATAAAGATAATAAATGGACAAAGTATATATACAGCTTACTTATCTAAAATGAAAATGCAAGTGAATAAGCAAACTGTATTTGTTAGCAAAATAATTTCAAACAATTACAATTTCAATTTTTTTATTTTATTTTTCTCTCATATTTATAACACATACTTCCCTTTAATAATTATTCCAATCATTTACTGTATTATTACTAAGTTATAAGTGTTTTTCACAAAATTTCACTGAAGTCATTTCCTCTGGCCAACAAAACATTAAACGTAAAGCTTGCAAAAATGATATGCGACTATTCGCAAACCAATTGTCAACACGCATGTTAACTTTTTGTTGACAATTTTTCACATTACATTTCTAAAATAGAATATCGCTTTTTGACAGTTCAAATATTGGTTTTATGTCTTTAGAAGACATTGCGTTACAACTAAATAACTTCAAACTAATAACTCAGGGCCGTCGTTAGGGATAGGCAGCGCTGGTATTTGCGTAGGGCTTCGCAATTCGCACTTATATTTGATACCAAAATATTATTCAAAATAATACATTTTTTTAGTTTTGTATTGATATTTTTTTTTAAATAGAATGATTATATTATGTACATTTGTATTTTGTATGATGAAAAATATTATGCTGTTGAGTTTTAATTTATTTTGGGTATTGTAGTATAATTTATGTTGTATAATGCCGTACCTACCTAAAACATTATTTTTAGTAGGTATATTATTATCGTTGTAGATGTCTTGTAACCAACACTCCTACCAGTGCCACGTAAGGATAACATAATAATATTATCGCTATTAATGATTAACCAGTATGGCAATACGCCTCACTGTACGTATGTATATTAGCTATATTATTAATAATTGTACATTATGTTCTATTTAAAGTTTACCACTTTAATTACATTTTTGTTAAAGAATTTTTTTTTTATATACATAAAAGAAGATGTCCTGACTGACTTACCATAATCAACTTTGCTTAACTACTTGTTTGATATAATTCTACGGAGATATTAGCTATAATTACACATTTTTGGTCATATTAAAGCAGGTATATAGCCAGAGGGCTATGCTTCCTAAATCTTAAACGCTATCCCCGCTTTTTAATTTGCACAATATTATTCAGTGGCGTAACCAGGAGGAGGACTGAGGCCCCCTCTCCCCCCTCCCCCCGAAATATTAAGAAAATTTAAAAATTATTTTAATTTTTAATGGTCTATGAAAATCGCTACAAAAATCTTAAATTGTATTTTACAAAAATTGATCAGCCCTCTCCGAAAAAAAAATCCTGGCTACGCCACTGGTATTATTACTATTATTGATATGAAATCTTCTTGGTTTTATTCTACAATGAATTATGGGGCCTCACATTTCGCTATTTAGATATTGCCTAAGAAGTCGCAAATCGTAACAACGGCCATAACTAATAAGTAATAACTGTTGAAAGAAAGTACAATATTAATATAGTATGGATATACTAAATGTCTAAATATATTAGTAATATATGTTGTATATGGTTTTCATTAAAATGCAGTGGCAAACTATATAACCAATAAAATAAAATATATTTAATGAAAACAGATGTAACTTAAATTAGAATATGAATTTTATTATTTAATTAAAAAAATATAAAAAGCCCCAATCATTAAATATTAATAGAATTTTAATATACCTATTCATTGTATCAGTAAACTATTAACATAATATACTTTGCGTGATAAATTATTTAAGGATTAGGCAATTTTAAAAATTTGGATTTTTTTTTATTTTAATAAATGTGAAGATAATGAAGGTAAATGAAATTTACATAGTAAAATTTTTATATAAAAGGGTCATCTTTCAGTAATATGAAATAATGTCATTGCCATTTAGTAAATTATAATATAAAATAATGAGCGAGCTATTCAGATTAAGATGCAACGATAATAGATTAAATTTAAAAGTAAATTGTTGTACTTTTAAAAAATATATCTAAGTGACAATAAAGTATATAATAGATTTGCATAATTTTTCCAAATTAAATATTTATAAAATGTATATACATTTGAGTCTAAAAATTTGATAGAAATTTAAAAATATTTGATTTCTTTGATACAAGTGTTTGAACTAATAAATAATATACTATCTAATATACTAATATACTTAGTTTATGCCAAATAGAATTATTTATACTTTACTTTATATATGTATAAATAAGGCCGTATGTAAGGGGGGGGGGGTCAAACCTCCCTCGAAATCTTCTCACATTACTCAAATTTAAAAATTATTTCGTTATTATTTCATAGACCACTTACTAAGATTTGTATAGCTACCACCCATCGAAAATTGTTTCTGGATATAGGCCTTGTAGTATTAGTACAATGTATATATTAATATACTAATGTATTACAACACTTTGTAAATTGCAATACTTAAATTCATTAGCTACTAGTAATATAATCTTTAATTTATATTATATTTATATTAATTTGGAATTCAAACTTTCACACCATTAGAGTATTACATTATTACAAGCTAGACAATTAAACTAACAGGACGATGTAATTTTTATTATTCAAAATTTTGAAATATTATATTTGTTGAATAAATTAGGTAACTTGAAAAATTGCAAAAAATACCTATAATTTTTTTGGTAACTTTTTTAATTCTTTTCAAATCCCTCTACTGTCAGACCTATTCGAAAAATACAGCAATATTTTGAAAATAAATTGCAAATTAGTTTTTAGATTTTATAAAGTAATTTCTAATGTAATAATTTATTATTATTTTTTTAATATAGAAATATTTTATTTTTATAATATAAAATAAATGGCAATAAGTTAAATCTAACATATTTTATTAACGATATAACAAAGTTGGGATGAATAATAAACTTATATTTCCAGAACAAAATATCATATTTTAATATATATTTTATATTTTCAAAAATTTGCAAAACTTAAAAATCAATTTAAAAATACATATAAATTAATTGCAAAATGATTGCATTATTGTGAAATTCGTAGTATGGAGTCTAGGAGCCCATTCCCCCCTCACCATCTTGTCATCTCATTTTTTTTATAAAAGTAGGAAATGATTTACAAATTCTGAAACCAATTAGCAACTATTTGCATATTATTTGTTAAATTATCATTAATCATTATTCAAGAGCAACCTCAAGGTGTTTTTTATTACTCCAAACACAACTGTTACTACCTATGTATAACTAACCATATATTGTTTACAAATAAATGATATTTTCAACATTTTCAAATAACTATAATTTTATAAGAATTTATTTTATTGAGAAAATCCCTGAGATTTCCTTTTAAATTTAGAACAATGAAATCGTACTACAAAAATTACCTGTGTGTATAATCATGCATATAAAACACTAGAATATGTGTAATATTGTTAACGTTTTTTTTTTTGAAAAACTTGCGAACTCGAAATTGAAATATTATGTTAAAATTTTCGAATTTTACATTGATTTAAATGGTTACTAAATAATAAATTAATTTAAAAAGTGAAGAGAAGTAATATAGTGTATAATTAGTATATTGTACGGCAAACACAAAAATATGACAAAAAATAGAAAACAAAAGAGGATGTTTCAAATCAAAAACATCAGTAGAGGCAACAGCTGCATTATGTGTGCGGTCAGTCGATGTGTGTTCTGTGCATGAAATACCGCTTAATGATTTCGGCCATGAGCTCCCGGAACTCGGTAGCGTCTTGCTTTGACTGGCGGTCGTCACCTCTCCACCCGTCGCTCGACAAGTGGGCATAGCCATCGGTTTTGGACACGAACCGCTTGGCGCCGATTAGCCAGCCGACGGTGGGCAACAGGTTGAATGGCGGCGGCATGTCATCCAGCAACATGTAACTGACGTACACCTGGGTCCGGCCGAACAGCCACTCGTACTCGGCGTTGTCGGCCACTCGCTGGAACGTGTCTGACATGGCGGCAATCAGCATGTTCATCATGACGATGACCATGAGCACTTCGAAAACGGCGAACAGGCCGTAACCCATCAGCTGGGTAAATTGATGCGACTGCGTAGTCGTGTCGACGCCGCCGGTGGCCGCCACCGTGTTTCCGACCACCACGTTAGGCGCGTCCAGCGACGTCATGCAGAATATGCCCCAGAACAACGTCTTGAACGTGTCGGTGACGCTGACGAACGAGTCCTCTTGCCGGGCCGTCTCGCCCGTTTCCGGGTCCTTGTATACCATCCCCGTGTAGTAGGCGTAGTACGTGCCCAGGCCGCATGTGAACGCCGCCATAATGATGACCAGAAACGTGGCGAACTTGGCAAAGTCGTACAGCACTTTGCCCAAGGATACCTGCATGGGCCCGATGTCATAGTTGAGCTGGCACAGGAACAGTAGTCGCATGTACGCCATGACTGTGGCCACGGCGAACAAGGCCTCGGCCACCAACTGTGGGTCGGCCCAGTGCCAATACTTGCGGTCCAGGTTGTCGGACACCCGACCGACCAGGGCACCGGTCAGCGCCCAGCACATGAACGACACCGTAAACAGCATAAGCTTAACCGTGTCAAACACGTTCCACAGGTTCCTGAAGAATCGCTCCGAACCCTGCTGAAGCCGCAACTTCAACTTCTCGACCACGTGGCCGAGCACGAACATGACGATTGGGAACCACGTGTGGAACCTGGGCGCACCTCTCCGCGCCAATAACTTGTCCGCGTTTGAATGAACGAACAGCAGAACCAGAAACACTAGGTATACGACCAAGCTATTGAACATCCGGTTGATCGGCAACCGGTTGGCCTGGTTTAGTTTTGAGTCGGGCGCAAACATGCCCAGAACTACCATAACCGGCAGCATGCAGAACCGCCACAGCAAGTATACCAATTTTCGTGGTACCGAATACGACTTCCACTCGATCCAATCGCCCAACCATGCCATCTCCAACACCTGTTGGATGTTGGTGTGCGCCACGAACTTTTTTTGCTTGTGGTCCATGGCTGTAATCAGTCTCGGGTACGGAAACCGTCCTCTGAACTTGCATCCGTCCCGATTTCGCAACATGATTTTTACTTCGTCCGATGTCCTACAGTTTACTAACATATCTACAGCAAACTGTTTTACCTGGAAATAAAAATAGAAGTTGATTTTTTTTTAATTCATCGAAACGAACATTGTTTCACTATGATAATAAATTATATGGTTAATATTTGAAGTCAAAAAAAATTTAAAAAAGTATATATAAAAGTTATATGGTCGACAAAGATTTAATTATACAATTCTATAGCGTTTGTTTTTCACATTTTATAACCTAAATATACGACATTAAACTATTATCAATTATTATGATTGAGATACTATAATACAAATTGTACGATACGATATGCTCATTTTTCATTACAAAATATTTCACTCTGATCATAATACAACTATAAAATATGAACAAAAAAAAAATTCACAAAACAGGCAAAAACGCCATATCTCAAAAAAAAAAAAATTAATAATAAATAAAAACAATAAAACAACAATTGAGAATAATATATTTGACTAATGAGAAAAAGTAAGTATAAATTATTGTGTTATACAAAATTCTGATAATTATTAATGACTCAAATCGTTAAAAATTTTAAAATTATACAGAATATTTATACCAACGCCCATTGTCCCACAAAACTATAAGTATTTGTATATAAATATTACTTTCAATTATGTAAATATGTAATTTACATATTATGTGTCTATAGTTATAATTGATAACATAAACAACAATATTATGTCTACTGTAATTACGCCACAAACAAACAAAAAACTAGACCGATAGATATACGTTTTTAATAAATAAAACAGGTACAATTAAATTATAATTTATAATAATTATCTAACAGTGGTCTTAGAAAGAGGATGTTAAAGTATAAAAAAAATGTGTGTATTTAAATATATTATTAATTAGAATATAATTATAAAGTACGTATAAATATTTTTTAAAAAGGAAAAGGATTCCGTTCTGTAATGACATAAAAATAAGAAAGATAATAAAAGAAGATATAAAAATAAATAAAATGAGTCACAAGCCTTAAGATGATATGTCTCCAAATCTGTGGGAATCCTTCCCTATACTTAGAAGTGCTGGAGAATAGTATTACCCACTATATATTAGTATTAATTCTTACGCAATTACCTTCCTCCTGATCGTCGGAGGGCTCTCGAGGTCGTATGCTCGAGAATCTAATCAAGTACACCGTACGTAGACTACACGTCTAATTTATAATGATAATGTAATAAAATATATTATGATCATGCACCTTACCTGGTCCACCGAAATACATATATGTACATATATATATATGTGATGCAATGACGTAGTGAGATGATAGAAATGAAATAAAATCACTATACACGTATTACAAATAACAAAATAAAAAACAACACTGATTTATCTACGTAATGAAAACAGGCCTAGTTGTCGTTCATCGGAAACGGTGTTAAGAGATATTATTAAAAAGACTGGTGCTCCTGCACTATTGAAAGATATGTTATTAAAAAGAATAGGGCGCCCACACTTTTGAGAGAGATGTTATTAAAAGAAGTGGTGCAGCAACTCGACCGTTACTAATTTATTATCTTTAAACTTCTATGAAATTATTACAATTATGATATGAGCGCATATCATTACAGCTCTATCTCACCATTCACGATTAATTCAAATACCTATACGTATATGGTAAGTAAGTCACTAGTCAGTTATTAACATCATAAACGCAACTAGAAACTAGTATATAAGGTTCACATTTAATTTTTTTAACAGTTCATACAATTTAAACAAAACTGAATTTTAGTACAAAATAATTAAGTTTTATTAACAATTATGAAACAATATACAAAGGGATTTTTTTAAATATATATTTTTTTTAGAAGTTATATTTATTTTTATATATAATTTCAAATCGTTACAGATTTGTATTTTTGTAAAAATTAAATTTTTAATATTTTTATCATTATCATTGTTTAAGTTTTATACTTTTTTGAATACGCATTGTTTATTGCATATTTCGTAACAAAAATTTATGTATGTATATAAAATCAATTTTATAAATATTTTGGATTATAAAATTAAAAATGTATGCTCTAATCAAAAAATTAAAGTTAACTATTTTAATAAATTCATTTACAAACATTACATTGTAAAAACAAACTAGTTTTATCGACTGACTGAATAAGTCGCGAGTTACTACTAGTTATTTTACCAATAAAACTTCATTAGTCCGGACTTCGCTTAATTCGGACAGCCGTTTATAATACTTAAATTACGCTAGTTTATCCTGCAGATTAAATTAAACAACTACTATATGTATGTATGTATAATGGTTATAATACAATAATGTACTATTTTTTAGGTTTAATATTGTTATATATTATAATGTAATGTATTAATATCAGATTAATATTTGTATAATATTATATCTAAAAAATTTTCTTAAATACATAATTTACAATTTTTGATTATTTTGTTTAATCCGGACAACCTAAAGCCCCAATTAGTCTGGATTAATGAGATTTTATTGTACTTGGAAGATAATTAATTAATTTTAAATGTATCATTGCCTAAAAACCATAAAAATAAATTATAAGTTTAAACCTAAATAGATATAGGTACATGTAAATCAAACGCTAAAGCCAATCCATAACTAACGGATTATCCATCTCGATCGGATTTGTTCACAAAGTGAGGTACCTATACCAACACTAACGTCTGACGTCTAATATTTTCATTATACAAGGTATAAGTACTTTAATAGATGGCCATATTCAAAAAGCTGTCCCATCGGTTACTTATTATACATTTATAGTATATTATAATTATTAGTAAAAATGTGGCTTTTACAAATTTAAAAATATAAGACAACAAATTGTGCTACATAAAAATGTCATGAAAAAATTGTTATTGATTTATATGGAATGTAGGGCAAATAACTATAGCGACATCAAGTATATTGGAAGTATGCAGATTCTAAGAATACACACGTATATGGATAATGGATATGAAAATTGTCATAGTTAAGTTATATTAACTCATCTATCTACTTGGCTCCATTACACAAATGGAGCCTAAAATAAAAGGAGGAAAGCAAGAATTATTAAAAAAACACTTAGAATATTTTTCAAAAAGTTATATTTTTTTTCCTATCAATTATAATTAACTAAATATATCGGTTGTTAAATTGTATGACTTCTAACTTAACGATTATGTGTTCACTTAATATAACTCAAGTTAAGTTAATTATTTTTATTAACTCATACACTTTTAAAATATGCCCGTGACGCCGACGGTGATCCGACAACCAGTGGGCAACGGGATTTTAAACTGACACGTAATTCTTATTAAACAATAAATCTAATTTATTCTATCAACATGTTATTAATACAAAAACAATAAATATATTTATACATATATATATAAATATATATATATGTGTGTGAGTATATTGTAGGTATCTATTAAAACTAATCAAACATTACTTTAATGTTTAGTGTAAAAAAATTATATTTATATTCTTACATTATAAGGTAAGCTGCTATGTATTTTAAAAAATTCAAGGGTCGTATTAAATTTTCATTTATATTCGTAATATTATTTAAACGTTTCTTGCAATCAGCATAATATGTTTTAATAATGTTTCGATTTTTTTTATTTTAGATTACAATTGATTTGATAAAAATCGATATTATTCAAAATATTTGATATCATACAATACACACACACACACACATATTTATATATATATTATAATATCGTAAGTACCCGTTTTATCGTAGTATTAATACCCGACGTCGGCTCTTCGGTTGTCGGTTATCAGCCGACGGCTCACCGTACCAGTCCCGCGTTTGATACGCACCTGTTCGGCCATAGACGTGTACGCGGCCTTGTACACCTGTTCCTCGGATCCACACTGCAACAGTTCGTCGTGCAACTGGAAACACCTGAGCACCGGGTCGGCACTGGTGGACGTGGTGCATATGAACGTCGGGTTGCTGATGGCCCAGTACGCGTTCAGCCGCTCGCAGCCGTCGGTGACCACCTCGCCGCGGATGGCCGCAGCCGCGCACCGCTCGTCGCATGTGCATCGCGGTGGGTGCGGCCTGTCCAGCGTGTGGCCGTGGTTCAGCAAGTACTCGACCATCTCGTACAAGCCGCATTGCGTAGCCAACAGCAGTGGCGTCATGAACCGCGGAAATTCTTCCGAATCGTTGTCGTCGCCGTCGTCGTTCGCCGCATCGCTTCCGTCGGTATCCGACACTGTTGTTTTCCAGCCGCCCGCATTTCCCCAGCTTTTGCCTCTACCGTTGGCCTCCTCGAATTCCAGCAGACGGTCCAGCAGCTTTAGGTTGTCGTACGTGATCGCCAACAGCATCGAATCGCCGATTTTCACATCTAAAGTTTAGAATTTATGTATATAATATTATACCTAGCTGTATATTAGGTACCCGACTTCGCCCCGCGGTTTAAAATCAATTTGTGTTCCGAATCAATCGATTTGCGTTTTGCTCTAATAGAAAAATATATACAATACAAAACCTTATAAACACAATTATTATATAATGATGACTTTTATATTTTTTTTCTTCTTAATATCATCGATATGTATTTGTATTTAATACAAAAGAAAGAAGAAAAATTCAACGAATGTTTATAGAAGCGAATTTAGGTCTAACATCGTTCAGATTAGTACTTGTCTTTTAGTAGTGTTTACATAAAAAATATGGCTAGAATTGATAAATCTTAAACCGTTTAGGTACCTAATCATTGTAACTGTATTCATAAGTATTTGTTGTTATTTTTTTGTTAACATATTTGTAAAAAATTGTAAATATCAAATTTTTACTAATCATAATTATGGTATCTAATTAAATATTATGCAAATAACGTGACAACCATTGAAATAAACAACGATTTTTTTTTTTTTTAGTTAAAACAAAATTGATCCAGCCTACATCAATATAATATTTATTGATTTATAAGTATATTTATATACTTTATATTGAAAACTGTTCATTAGTTTATGAGATTAACGTGTTCAAACATACAAGCTCTTTAGCTTTATAGCATTATTTACTATAGATATATAGACTAATAAATATGTACCTAGATTGGAAGTCATGAAATAAAACGATAGATTTATGTAAAATGTGATCTTATTTGTATAGTTTCATTATCGATAAAATATATGAGTATACGAGAACGACGATTGAATTGATTATTGTATTTAATAATAAATAATTATGAAAATGATATACATTATACATCACAGCCAGATTGTACTTCAACACTTATTTAATCCATTTGTTGACATCTGTCTTGCCTCTATTATCTATTTACGTCCACAATATTATTATATTTTATTGCGACTACACTTGTAATTATCGGTATACGATTTACTATTAGTATTTAGTATAGTTGTATAGACAAAGAAATTTTTTTTTTTTAGTTACATGATCTTAGTAAGTCAACTTGTTGCATACCTACTTGTTTAGTGTAGGTTTAGGTACTTGCCTTTTTGTTGAAGAATTAAATCGACTAGGGGTTCGCATTGGTGCTGTATGGCCAAATTCAACGGTGTGTCTCCCTGGAACTTCATATTGATATTTACGCTATTAGTTTTCAAATACTTTTCGATTTCTGGTAAGTTGCAACTCTTCACTAACTCAAAAAATTGTTGATCCTGCAGTGTCAACTCGTCGGTAAACGAATACAGCTGCTCGGACATGTTGATTTTAGTTTCTTTCTGAAAAAAATATTATTCTGTAATTCAAGTTGTAGATAAAATATATTATAAACACATATATAATATTGTACAATTTAAAAAAAAAAAAACAAAAATTATCATTACTTATTTACATTTTTATGTAACTATTATCACTGATTGTACATAGTATATACTATATAATATAATCAATGCTATTATATTTAGGTACTACCTATGTTACGGCCAATTTACACGAAAATTTGATCTTGCCAAAGAAATTAAAATCACAAATACAAATAAATTATTATTTGTAAAATATTTTGTATTAAATGTATTTAAACTACCTAATAGTAATATTATATAATATATTACACAAAAAATGTTGTCCTTGTATTTGTGGTTCAAGTTTTTCGGGTAATGTGGAGGTATATTGCTCATGATATTTATTTTTTTCGATGAACATAACACGAGTCCCAAAATAGGTTACAGTAAAATTATGACACTATGACGTATAATATAAATTATAAATTGTTATGTATGTAAAATTAAAAGTATTTAATGTTTATTTATTTTTTCAATTTTAGTCAATTCTACTTGTGTAAGAAATTAGATTTATAATAGATTTTTATTTTTTATAACGAAGTAAATCAAATAAAATAACTAAATAAATCCATAGACTCATAGTTATTATTCTCATATTATTCTTATATATATTTTTTATTACTTACTTTAACGCCCATCACGAAATATTAAATCAAATCATAGGGTTATATGTATAATAATAATAATAAACTCATTGTGTAAACCACAATTTAAATTTGTTTATCGTATTTCGTAAACTTTACATAATAATAATACCTAGTTTATAAATATAAACTACTATTATATAACCACAGTAACTATACATACATATACATATATATTATTTATTTATTAAACTCAATATTCTTAGCTATATAAGTATGATCTTGGTAATTTTGCTTTAATATTTTGAGAGATTCAACATCTTTGTACATCATGTTTTTGATAAAAATAAACAATAAAAAACTAATAACATGGCAATATAGGTTCTTACTTATTACTTATAACTTATAAGTTATAAGTTTTATTTGATCAATATTTATAAAAATAAGATTTAATTTAAAATTAAAAACATAGGTAATTATGTTTTATAATTATAACACATAAGTATTATGGTATTTACTGGTAATCAGTAAAAAAGAACAATTTTTAAAAATTGTAAATATATTAATTGACTATGAAAATTAAAAATGAATACTTACACACATTTACACAAACTGTTTATATACACAAAGAAATTGTAGGTATAAAAATAATTATTACCTCAAAAAAAATTTTTAATATAAAATTATTATAATTAATCATTTATCAATTAATGATAATATCATATTATAATATTTCAAGCTCAATAAATATATAATATAAAAACATTTAGCATGTTGCTGGTAAAAATTGTTCAACTGGTTATAAAAAAACTCTAAAATAATAATATTATAATGTACATTGTTGTAATAAAAATATATTTTACTTTAGGAATATTATATACAAGTTATATTGAATTTATATAAAAATATACTAGGTAGATGTATACCTACACATAATTTTATGCAATAAGAAAACACCATTTTTCAAAAGAAATATATTTTTTATATTTAAATACTTTTAAAAAATTATATTAAATAATATATATGAGATACCGACCATTTTTTAAGGAGTTCAACATAGGCAATTTCTATGTATGTGCACGCGGGTCATGTAAATGTGTATATAGTAATCATTATTTAATTTTCATAATCAATTAATAATTAATATACTTAATATTTATAAAAATTGTTCGTCTTTACCTTGGTCTTTTTTCCAGGATCTGTAATTAATACCTAATATTAAAAATTTTAGAACACAATTAAAATTTCAAAATCTTTTCAAAATTTAGAATTCATTTCTCTATTAAGTTAAAATTAAAATTTTATAAATTTAAATTATTTGTATTAATTTCTTAAAAAATAATAATAAAATACAAAATAATTTAAAAATCCCAGTATAATAAAAAAATCATAAATTTATTTTTAGGTCAAATGAATCATATATTTTAAATAATAAAAAATATAGGTAATATCTTTGTTATATTATTTAAATCCTGTGAAACATTATTTTATTTTCCTTAATACTAGTTATTTCGTACTCAGTTGTGATTGTTCCATTACACAAACTTTTTTAAACATAGAAGATTTCTAATTGCAATTTGTCTGATTCAAAAATTGTTGTTAATTTTTTTTAATATTTTTTATAATTAAACACTACATATTTGTTCTTGGGTACACAATATAATACATGTAAAATATTACTGCATGTAATAAATAGAAATAGTGAGAATAAAACATTTTATCAAATGGGTTAATTTTAATAACTTTTGATGTATTATAATATAGGTAACCACTAACCATGATGGTATTCGTATACTTATTTGAAAATCTCGTAAGTAGTTATTTAAAATTAATTAATTCAAAATTGAAATTCAGCTTAAATGTCTGTCTGGTTATTTAGTTAATACCTACCTACACATCAAATCTTTATTACTTACCACTAGTAATATTTATATTATATTAGTCCATTTTTAAAACATTTTTTTTTCTTAATTTTATAAGTAATTTTATTATCGTACCTAATTTAAACATTAAATTATTCATTGAAAATAAATGTAGATATTAATTCTAAATGAAATAATGATCTTGAATTAATAAAGTGAACCCGGGCTCATATAAAAAATATATTAATCACACTAACTAAAATTTAAATTTGTCACTATATCTATGTTGCGATTGTTCGATTATGCAGTACGCCACGCAGATATACTGTTTTTGATATTGCATGCGTAATTAATACATTATTTTTAAAATATAATACAATGAAAAGTGCAATTTCGATCAAAGATACGCGTACCTTTCAGAAAGGATTATTTCCAATAGACTTTACACATTATATCATACACGTACATGACTATATGTCTATATAAGACAGGCTTTAACTAAAGACTCGTCATTCACTCATCCTATTCCTAGCTGGCAACTAGTTGACGGTATCCTAATTTATTTAGAAATTTTTTTAGAAAATTTATTTGATATTTTAAGAATATAATTTACTATGAAATATGAATTATAATTAAAATATTTTAAATTTAAATTATTCCTAGTCACTATTTATCTGGTATATAGACACATGGTACATCATAATTGGTAACATGACTAAATATTAATTTGGTGAATTTGATCTAAAATAAATCTTGTATAATGTGTTTTTTAAATGTTTTTTGACCCTTTAGCCATTTATTTAATTAATCCATTTTAAAATGATTCATATTGCATAATTAGCTATAGTTTTATAACTTGTGTTAAATTTCCGATAATTTAAGGTACAGCAAGGTTCTATACGGCAAAATACTGGTATAATACGGTATTATATAAAAAAAAAATAATAATAAAATACTGTATTTAACAGCTCTAGTAGTTGATAAGAAAATCTACACTTCAAATTAGATCCAGAGTACAATAACTACAATGGTGAAATTAACAAAATATCATAAGATTTGTACATTGTACAATTCGTATACATGAATACCAATATACTATCCTCCTCGTCATATTTAATTAAAAAAATCTCATGTTTAAAATATTTATTCTTAACTAGAATTTTTTAAATGAAGTATTATTTATTGAATTTTTTTTTAATAATATTTTCAATAAAGGTAAGACAGTTTTACATCATAGGCGTAATTAGACCTTAAAGTTAGGGGGAGAGGACTTCAGCCCTAGAATTTTTATAATAAGTAAATTAAGTGGCGGGCTCTGCCCCCCACATCCCCCAAACACGTTACATTCATTGATTATAAATGTAAATTGATATTTTATTTTAATATAATATAGTATTATTATATTATTATAAAACAAATAATAAACAAAGTGGTATTGAAGTTAAACATTAAAATATTAACATATCATTAAATATTATTTTAGATACAAGTTAAATTGTCTTAAAATATGAGTGAAACTATGATAGTTAAAGGATTTTTGTACATAACTATTATAATTTACAGCTTAAGCCTCCACTCAGTATTGGCAAATTTATTTAAAATGTCTTCTTTGTTAAGAACGTGTGACAAATCTATTTCAATTGCTATGATAGATAATTTTGAAAATCGATTTGGTCACATGGTTGATCTTATGTAAATGTTTATTCGACACATTACTGAAAATGTTCTTTCACAATATGATACGTCTTACACAGTTACACAGGGTCATTACATACAATAATATAATTTAATAACCAAAAAAAATAAGAATATTTTTCCAAGATATTAATAAAAAAAAATAAAACGATATTTTAAATTAAAGTTTAAAAATGTTAGGCACTACTGTTGGCGGGATTATGGGACTAGAAATTATGACAGGAGGGTTAAAGTTAATGTTGAGGGATGCTACACCACCCAAGTCCCCCCTAGTTACGCCTATGTTTTGCATACAACTTATATAGGTACGAGGTACCTTAAATTATTTATCATATA
The DNA here is from genome assembly GCA_036289425.1 of Rhopalosiphum nymphaeae. Classification (NCBI taxonomy): domain Eukaryota; kingdom Metazoa; phylum Arthropoda; class Insecta; order Hemiptera; family Aphididae; genus Rhopalosiphum; species Rhopalosiphum nymphaeae. Next base: position 5,388,710 of record JAZAQC010000007.1, on the reverse strand, counting down.
GACAACGCATATTATACGATAAGCAAACACCATGAACTACGAAAAAAACATTATAGGTAGGTAAGTTATAATCTATCACAGATGTCTATTATACATATATTATAATCACGTAAATACATAATAAATAATAATATATATTATAACTTATAAGTCTACGATGAGGCCTATGAATCATATCGTCGTTTATTATCAATTTTATAATTTCAGATTGTACCGTATTATCACATAGTATTGTATTATTTGTGTTTGATATTTTGAACTTTAATACAAATTTAATATTATTTCAAAGTAAATTGAATACCATTTTTATTAAATTTATTAAATTATTCATGTGAATTTGAACATTATAATTATTACGTCGATACTGAAGAAATAAGTTTATTTGCCATATTCTAGTTTGCAGATCTAAACATATTCTGTAAATATACTTAATATTTATAGTAGTACTTGCTGCAGTATTTTAAGCCATATTGTTTTATATTATGTTAAATTTATTGTATATATCTTATTGTGCGATAATTTCTAGGTACAGTCTTAACAATAATCTAGAAGAAATCAAATGTATTGATAAAATAAATCAAAACACATACTATTACCTACAACAATCAAATCTTCATAACAACGATCAGGTAAATCTTTCAGTGTTGCTATTATTATAATGTATTATTAGAAATGATAAATCTACTGTAACATACAAGAGTATAATTATATTTGTATACATTAAAAAACTACTATGTATTCAACTTATAAAGATATAGATTAATTGAAAAGACTTGATAATTAGGTTCCTTACTGACTTTTTATAATTGTAGTATCTACTTGTAATAAAATTTGGAATTTATTTGTTTATTGTTTACGCTTGAGTTTTTATTTTTATTATTTTAAATATATTAAGTGAAGTACATAGTATATAAAACACAAGGTTAAAAACACGTGTAATATGTTGCATGCCGTATTGAAGCAAACTATGTGTTAAGAATATGAATACTGTTGAGTGTTGATTAATTGCTATTTTATACTGAACCACTTCTGTGTAGACTTTTGCACTATTTAACACTGCTATATTATTTATTTATTAATCCACCCATAATAAAGATGTTTATTTTACAAAAAAATATTTGTGCACACATAAATGTATCTTAGTTTTTTATATAATTAATTTTTTTTTTTTTTTAGGTATAAACACATAATATCAACTTAGATTGAATAAATAAGCTGGATAGTATCTAGTTATAGATACCTCAGATATTTTAGTAACTATATTCATTCTTAAAGAACTTGGATCTAATCGACCTTCAATTGAAGTAAATATTTTGAATATGATTTTTTTATTTATTTTTTTTTAATTATCTATTAGTATAACTAATGTTTGTGTAAACCAACCAGCAATATAGGTATTGATAGTTCATCATGATTTTTATTTTAAGGCATTTATAAGATAATTTATTTTGGTTTATAAAAAGTACAAAGAACATTGTTTGGCATAAATTAACAAATTAACTATAATACACAAAATTACAAGAACTAAAAGAGGTATATAAATTTACATATTCTTTGATTATTGAAAATAATAAAAAATAAAATGTCTTCAATTTAAGATTAGAGTACAGGAAAAAATAATAGTTTCTATGTCAGCTATTATAACAAAACCAACATCACAGTACTGAATTTTCTGCAAAAATAATAAAAAAAATTTCTTATAAAAATCGCTTTAATATATTTTTTCTTTTACATTATTTTGTTGGTATAACATTAAGTACATGAAATGACAATAAAATCAATATATGTAAAATGTTTTAATTATAATAATTAATAATTTGTATTATAAATAATTCTGTAGTTATACTATAGAAGTGATCATTCTAAAGTAGTTATCACTCAGTACATCATCAAGTCTTCAAATGTGCTAACTCCAAACGTATGCATATAATTTCATGATAACTTAATTCTTAACAATAATATCATAGGCGTGTCCACAGGTGTACCTAACCTAACCGGCACTCCTTACAATTCCAGGTGGCACCAAAAACTAAGGAAAATTGAAATTTTTAAAAAGGTACGCACTAGGTTGCACCCTCTATGTCAAAAGTCTGGATACACCTATGAATAATATGCTTTGTAATGATTTACTTAATATAACATGAATATATTGACTTTTTAGTTTATAATAACATATTGTTCATATTGTTCTAAATATATCTAAATGTTTGTCTGATTATTGATTGTAATATAAAATATCTGATAGACTTGGTATTATCTTGTAAGAATATATATCAACCGGAAAAATTTATATATTTTTCACCACAGTGTTAAAATAAAAATTATATTAATAAATTATCAAAGAATAAAATATATATTATGAATACCTATCAATTAACAAGTATAATATTAATTTATTTGTAAAATACAAAAATATTTACAATTACTTAAATAAAATCATTTATTTAGCCAATATGATTAAGTATACTATGTATATATAGTATACATATATTATATGGAACACACAATATGTTAGCTTTTAGTGCCAAAATGAAGACCAAGATTTGAAACTGAAATAAATTTTGTCTCAATAATATTATAATATTTAACGGGTGACAAAGCACTTATAAAATTAGGTTTTATTAGATCGTGTATATGTTATAATTGATAAGAAATACTTTTAGAGAATAAAAAACCATTTTAGTACTTTTTAAATACATTATTTATAATTTATTAATATTTTGCAGAAAATAGAAGATTCCACTTAAAAAATTAAGAAAGTTGAGAAGGTTACAGAACCCTCTTCATCATGTTAAAAACATGAAATAATCTTTTCTTTTTTTCAAATGTTTTTGTTAAAATAATTTGATCTAAAATATAAAAAAAAACTTCTATTGCACCAGATTTTTTTCAGCATCACTATTTATTTTAATAATTCAATTTTTCTGTTTTTGGGGGTCCCACCTATAGCCACCAAATTTTATGATATGTCACTGTGTATAATCATAAGAATAAATTGAATCAGAATTACTTATATTATTTCTTAGAAATATTTGGAATAAATGTTATTTATCTTCAGCTGAACTAATTTGAACAGCATATTAAAAATTAGTAATAAGTACCAACAATATACACTGTCAAATAGGCAAGTAGTGCATACATCTAGATAATATTAATATTTTTTATTACAATAATTCTGTTTCTGTTAAAATAAATAATAACTAATGCACGAAAGATAATTTAAATTATTAAGACAATTCAACAAAAAATGTTTACTCTTTTATAAATGAAAATGATTATTGATTATATTATTAAACACTTATAGATAAAGTGCATTTAAAAAAAATTATTATCTGTAAACTGAATTTATTGTGTATAATAATAAATTAAATTCTATTATTTGTTGGAAAACATATGTATATTCCAATAATAAACTATATTGATTTTTAAAATGTATTAAATACTTTATAATATTGTAGTAGTTAAAATGATTTTACATACTCATGCAATGATGTAATTTTAATATGTTTACAAATATAAAATGTTCTAAAACTATAATTATAAAAAATAATGCTATCAAAAGTTGTTTATAATTTTTAAATAATAACTACCTTCAATTAAGTTAAGTTAATCACAGAAAATATAGCAATACGATCGATAAAATTATAATCTATAAAAAAAAATTGTAAAAAGTGCATAGTATAAATAATTGTTGAACTAAATAATTGATGTGTATGATATAGAATCTAATATTTAATAATAATACATGTATAAACATTAAGCACAATAATTAAATACTTTCTCTTTGTATGTGATCAATTAATATTGTTTAAAAGACAATGTACATTTTTAGTTATGACAATATTTTTTTTATTAAGTATTAAAAATAAGTTTATAAAATGTATTTACTAAACAAAAAAAAAAACACTTGGATAATATTAATGAAATAAAAACATTTAACTAAAAATTTAACTTTAATTCAAGTGTGTTATTTAATTTTCTGTAAAATGTATTATTGCAAATGAACATTTATTATTATTTATTAAGTGTTTGATTTATATTGTTAATTATTTGAAACATGGGAATATTTTTAATACTAATGTGAAATATTAAATTACTCATCATTATAAATTTACATTGTTGTAAAATTGCAATTATTATACCATTTCATAATTTTTACAATTTACCATGCGAGGCACAAGAGCAGCTTCAAAATCAGTATTGAAAAATTAATATTATTTTTTGTATACCATGTACAATTGCCTATCAATAATTATTTATAATTATTAATTTTTATAGGTTCAATGGAAGGTATTTTCTATTCTATTCAAAGTAATACCCCTAGTAATTACTCTTTGGAAATACATAATTGATTGCAATAATCAGCCATTGTTCAGAATCTATTGATTTAAAGCTGATTCATATTACAATTGAACCAAGTGCTTCATTATTATAGAAATTTAACATAAATTAGTTGGCTTTTTCCTGTCAAAATAACATGAACTGGATACCGGAACTCTGGAACAAGATTTTATTATTCTATATTATTCAAAATTGTATTTTAAGTATTTACTATTCTGTATATGATACTTAAATATTTTGATATTTGTAAAATAAACATAATATACTGTAGTTCATAAGAATTAAACAATGAGTAGTAGAAAATATATTAATTGAAATAATTTAGATATAATAACTAATTAACTACTTTTGTTCTATAGTTATTTAAAATATATAACATAAGAAAATATTTGATAAATATCTTTTAAAAATAATTAGGAACATTAAATGTACTCTTACAACTTACTACACGGACCTAGATATTTATATGAATAATATATACAATATATTAATTAAGAAATTGACTTAAATTATTTATAAAATCTTGTGCAAAATGCACATTGGTAATATATTTATAAAAAAATTACTCTTCGAGCAGTTTCCTCTTTTGTTAATGGTTTTTGGTAATATCTGTTGAAATAGTTTATTTAAATGTTTTTATTGTATTTTAGTTTTAATAAAAAAAATAATTAATATACATAATTAAATCTGTTATATAGGTCATGTGGTGACATTGTAAATTATTAATTGTTGGCAGCTGTCAATAAATAATGCAAATTTGTCATGTCTCTACATTTTAAAGAAAAAACTTGTGTTAAATCTTGTATAGGTACTCTGTATATTATGCATCTTATTGCAGTTTCCAAAAAACTAATTTGAACATTATATCGAAACAAAACAAATAGTTATCTAAACTAACCATAAACTTTTCATAGCTTGTGTCATCAACTTATAATTTATAAATAGTTCTTATTTTCAAAATTAGCAAAAAAACATAGGTACTAACTTTACAATACCATTTTCAAATAAACTCCACATTGATTAAGTTAATTATTTTCTTTTGTCTTTTCTATGATTTTATCTCCTGACATTATATGTTCCTTTAACAATATCATATATATTATTTAATGTTATAAAATGAGCAATTGTCTAGCACTATCCACCCAATATTTTTTCTCCATAATATGATGAATACTTAAAAAAAGTTTATATTTAAAGTTCTTTCATTTTATAAGTAATTTCATAGTTAATACTCACATTTTATTCTATGGTACTTTTTTTTTATAATACATGAATTTCAAACTGTCCCTAATAATTGCAGTGTTCTTTTCAAATTACTAGAATTGTTGTATGATTGTGGTCTTGCTACAAAAACATTGTAGTAAAAAAAAAATATATTATACTTATTTGAAGCACACTACATAACAATTCGAAACTGGACCATGAAAGGTCAAAAAGACTAAAATGTCTGCATTTAAGGTATAAATACTAGTTGTAAAAAAACTTAAAATCATAGATTATAATCTAAATAATTAATACATGTCATATTTTTAGGTAAACATATAAAGTATTATGTTCAACATATATACAATTTTATTTTATATACTCAGTGACATTTCAAATTTAATATTTTTCATCAAAAAATAATTCAACCTAGGTACCACATTAATATTTTAAAATGGTTCTTAAAATGTATCTAAAAACAAGAAACTGGTAATTTTGTAATTGTACTACAAAAAAATTACTTGAATTACGTATACATTTCTTATAATAAAATGTGATCGAAACAGTAACTTTTAACTTAAATTAATTACACAGATACTAATTATTACCTTATAAATTATAATATATTAATATATAACATAGAAGTCAAGTGTTGGTGGTGAAAATTAAAAAATATCGGTACCATAATAACATTTGTGCGTATTCGGTAGTTGAAAAATTAAAGAACTGTGCATGGAGGCATGATAAAATAGCATGTTAGTTGTCACTTTACTGAACGTATGGAGGTAGACTCGACAGAAATGCGATTTGGCGCAACGGTGGTACCAGATACGGACTAAAAAAGACTGAATACTTAATATTGGAATACTGAAAACGGAATATGGTGAAAGCAACAACATAGGACAAGAACACTCACTAACACTACGATCAACGAGTAGCAAGGACGCGGGGAACGCACACAATACGACGCGCAAACGCAGCAAAAAGCAACGCGCACGCGCACGCCACACCACACACTCGCATCGCAAGATGATAGTGGTGATACGCGCAGGCCACAGGGAAACACAATAATAGTAATAAATGTATAAGAAATATTACTATTACAGTCGTCCACTCGTTTATAGGATCGTCGACGTCGGTTATCACGAACGGAAGTTCTCGCGAATAGAAAAAAAAAATTAAACAATCCGCTTGTACAGTTGTCATTGTCTATTTTTCTCGAAATTTCCGTAGTAAACTTCTCGCAGTTATTCGGTATCATCGTCGTCTGACGGACACCACACGAGCGACCGATTTGGAACAGACGACCGCGGCGTCGTCGGTGGGCGACGCGACATCCGCTCACGGAAGACATTTTTATTTCGGGAGTTCGCCGTTTCGCGTTCGACGACCGTCATTTCTTTTTTTTTCCTGGATATCTATCGATCCGTTTCTGATAAATGACGTGTTCGGATTGACGTAAAGATGGGACAAAAAGTTAGCAGCCTTGGCGACGTGTTCTCTTGGAAGAATGCCGACTCGTCGAAAAACAACGATGGGCCGACCGCGGGGGCCAGAAACAGCCCGCGCTCATCCACCCCAGCCGCAGCCTCCGTTCCCGTCTGTGCGGTGCACGGCGTTCCAGTTACAGGAGATCAACAGCATTTCGAGAACATTTATGTTTCCAACAGTGACGGAGCGTCCTCCTCCGGCGGTGACCAGAACGTGAACGGTTGCGAAGCGCCAGCAACGACTTCCGGTGTAGAAGCGGTGACATCCAAGAACACGCAGCCGTCCGCGACGAAAAGCACAGCTGGTTCTAAGAAGCTCAACCACTGGGTGTTGCGTTTCAACTGCTCTCGTCCAAAGTCCAAAAGTCCAAAATACTATAATCCAAATGACTTTGTTCCCAAAGAGTCAAATGAAGAAACGAGCGAGACAAGCGAGACGAGTGAGACTTGCGTGTGCACAGGTTATAACCGCACGGAAGACGATAATGATTTGGAAATCAGTACTGATGATTTATTTGATCCTGCGTCACTCAATAATCCAGACCTAAGTGATGAGGCATTTCAAGACTTGGTAAACTTTGGAAGTGCTATTAATGCTTTTAATGCGTTTGAACATCGCAGCGAATTGGTTTTGCCTTCATTTGATGAAGGATTTATAGATCTGGCAGAATTAAGTAGAGAAGAATTTATGAATGAAGACCTTGAAGACAGAGCTTACAAAGAGCGAGCCAAAGAAATCCAAGAGGGTATCGAACCACCGCCAGGATTCAGACCTGGGTTACATATACAACTGGTAGAATTTAGTCTGCCCAAAATGACTATAGACAATTTAACCTCTTTATTCCATAGAGCTGCAATTACAGCTTTAACCGCTCCACATGATATGGATGACAGTCAACGAATTCATACATCCATTGACTATATCCACTACTTAGTTCCTGATCTACTTCAAATCACAAATTGCTCGTTTTATTGGGGCAAAATGGACAGATATGAGGCAGAAAAATTGCTTGAAAATAAACCTGAAGGCACCTTTTTACTTAGAGATTCGGCCCAAGAAGAGTATTTGTTTTCTGTAAGCTTCAGGAAATACGGTCGATCTTTACATGCACGAATTGAACAGTGGAATCATCTCTTTAGTTTTGATTCAAGGGATCCTGGTGTTTTTGCATCATCTACGGTTTGCGGACTAATAGAACATTATAAAGATCCTACTTGCTGTATGTTTTTTGAACCAATGTTGACCATACCATTACATCGAAATTTCACATTTTCTTTGCAACACACCTGCCGTGCAGCAATTTGTAGTCAAATTACATATGATGATGTCAATCAATTAAAACTTCCAAAACTATTAAAGTCGTACTTAAAAGAGTACCATTATAAGCAACGTGTAAGGGTACGCATATTTGATTCAGAAAACTAATCTTTTTTAAAAACTCATTTAGTTATAATTATATTTTATTTCAATATTTCTAATTATATGAATAATTCTAACATTATTATTTTTAATGCTAGATAAAATGTTAATTGTTTGTCATTTAAATAAAAAAAAAAATTGGTACTAACATAAATTACATAACTTATTTCTATAACTCCCTGCCAAAATGTACTTGTACATTACTACCTGTTTAAATTAATTATTTAGTTTAACATTATTATTAAATTATAAGTTATGTTTAAAATTTTTGTTGACCACTTTTACATTTTAAAAAATTATTATTAAATCTGACGTTTCTTTATCCGAAAAATTATTCTTTACCTTAATTGGTTAACTAAAAAATTTTATATTTTATGTGAACTAAAATATTATATATTTTTAAATAATTATATAATATTAATAAATTATTACTTATTTATTTTTTGTTATTTTCATAAATATTTTCATACTTAAGTTTTGATGGTAATACAGATTTACCCGAGGATTTACCCATTTTATAATTATTATTATTTTTTATTTACATATAATAAGTTTTAAAATAATATAATTTACATATTAAATTTAATTAATTAATAAATTAAAAATGTGTAGATATAGTCCCTGAAATATAATAGAAATATAATATATATATATATATATATGAAACAAGTTTATGTATGTACAACATTTTAACATGACAGCATTTTGTGTTATGTGTTTATTATTTTAAGAAAATCTCTGTATGGTTTTAAGTTTTTATTATGTATATTTGACTTGAAATATCGGCATTATCAATGTTTTAAATATTTTTAATATTAATAGTGTTAAAATGTTTATTAATTTTTTTTTAAATTTTTTACTTAATAATCGTTAAATTTGAATATTGGATTAAATATCTATCTTGCACTTATGAAATATTAAAAGTATATATATATATAGGTGTAAGCAAATATTTTCATGTTTTCATAATATTTTTTGAAAATTATTTCTAAAACAATTATCTAAGCATTTAATAGGCTAATATTGTTAATCATATTTACTATTATTATAATTTATAATAATGTTATTATTAGTATTAATATTTTATACACATACAATTTATCAATTTTAACAAGTAAATACCTATTTATTATACAAACAAAATATTTAAGGTATTCTCGTAGATGTAGTATGAAGTTTGTCACTATAAATAAATAATAATTTTTGTGATATAATATGTACATAAATATCATACTTTATTAATATTGTTAAAACATATTTTTGAGTCTTGCCAGTTAATAATATTCTGATCTACCTAATAAAATATATCTTTAATACATTTTGAAATATTTTATCAATATATTATATTTTATTGATCATATTCAAAATGTATTATCTGTATCTATATTCTATAAAATAATTACTCAATGTTCATACAAATATAATAATATTTAAAAATGTATACAATGTTTTGTTGATTTATTAAAAATACAGTACCTACAATATCTGAGGTGTGACAATTAAAGAAAAAATTGTTATAGTGGTTGTTTATAGTAGTGTAGTAAACCATTATCTGTGTTTAGCCTATTTACGTTATGGTATTCCATTGATGAAAAGTAATAGTTAAATATATAAGTGATACATATATACAAAAGTAAATAAATAAAAAATAGAGAAATAAGTAACCACTTTGCTATACAATATAAGTTGATTGTATATTGTTATTGTAATGGATAATTATGTTAAATTTAATAATTTTAAATCATTTCATACAAAAAATGATTTCAAGTAGAGAAGGTAGCCTACATTCCTCAGTATATTATATTATCATAATTTTTTTTTAATTAATATTTTGAACATGTCATTACTTATTATGTATAATAATATATAATAATATATTTGGTCATTTTAAGTCCCCACAAAAATTGTAAATAGGAATAAAATTAACTAAAATTGTTCATCTTTGTTTAAATATTTAATTTTGTCAACATTTGAAATTAAAATGTCTATAAGAAAAATTGTTTTATATATTTACTATTAGATTTCTGGGTTTCAAACTTATGAGTTACCTTATACTGTATTTTGAAAACCTCAGCCATAAAACTTGAATACTTTGTATATTTTTAACTATAACATTTTTTAGATTTGACAAATGTCAAAATTTGAACTTAAAAACCTTACTCGTATAAAAAATATGTACTTACACTTATTTGTTTATATTTAATCTCAGTAATATCAGCTTATGAGAAACTTCATATTACATTTTCAAGCTTTTTAACTGATCAATAATTTTTTATCAACATCTCCAAAAAATAAAAATTTTAAATTTCTAAAAATAGCTCAAAAATATAAATATATATACAAACAGGAATATAAGTATTTGGAAAAATATCTTGTATGTGATTATTGGTTAATGAATTATAAGAAAATAAGTAAATTTTATTTGTTAAAAACTAGTTTTGCATAAAGTTTATTCAATTATTTTAAAAAGTACTAAGAAATTCTTACTTTAAATTCCTTAGTGAGTAACCCAATTTACTACCAGAAACAATCTATCAAACTAAACATTTTTAATAAAATATAAAATATTCCTTTAAAATCAACAAATACACATTTTCAAAAAAATATTATTTAAAGAATATTATTCAATGACTGATGATAATTAATTGTAGTTAGATTTGAATAGTTTATCATTTTAGTATAAACATTAAAGGGAACACTTTAATCTGTTTTTGAGGTAGGGAGACTGAGTCTTATTATATTTTTCCGCTGTCAAGCTAAATGTTTGTAATCAAAGTGGAGTTTGTTATAATTAAAATATCCTAAATAAAACAGTTAATGTAAAAAAAAAAAATGAAATTTATTGTTTATAATATAACTTGAAATAGTTCAACTATAAATTATTATTCTATGATTGACTTGTACACTGTAGCAAAATATTACATACTTAAGTTTTGATTTATTCTTTCCACTCGTAGATGAATCAACATTTCTATATGAGTTTATCACCTATATTATGTTTATAGATTACACCAGCTATATAAGTTCTGTAACTTGTGGGCTGCAAGCAGTATGGAACTAGGCCGTGAACCACATAATATTAACATTACTAACATATATTTAAAATAATATTATACATTTTTATTATATACCTAATATTATATTTATTATTTACGTAAGTATATAGCTGTGTTATTAGTGGGCCTCAAAGACTTTTTTAAAAAATTTGGTAACCCTTATTATTCACACAGAACACTCAATTTTACAATATTGAAATCATGAAGATAGTAAATAATCACATTATATAATAGAATACCAATTTTTCAAAATTATATTTGTCTATCTCTAACACTTACGTAATTAATTATTATGTTACATTAATTGTAATAATTTAATAGTTTATTTATTAAAGAAAACAAATGTTTGATTCTATTTTTACTTAAAATATGTTATAATAATATATTTTGTTTATGTTTTTGTGTGAAATATTATATGTAAATGTGTAAATAGGTACCTTGACAACAATTGTAGACATTGTAAATAACCAATATTATTTTTATTTGCATACATTATATTATTTTTTCATTTTAGATCCAATTTAAACAAATAACAGGAAAAATGTTCAATAATTTAGGAAAAATAACAAATAAAGGTAAACAAACTAATAGAAAAACTACAAATATGAAAAGTAAACATTCATTGTTAAAATCGGTATCCAGTGAGCTATTGTCTTACATGATAAGTAAAGAAAACTGTGGCATAAGTTTGTATGGTATTTGCTAATAATAACAAGTTATTATTGTATTATAGATGATACATATTTGTTGTACAGGTATGCACATATTCAAACATTATTAGATATGTTTATATTCCAAAATCCTATACAGCCACTAACATATTTTGAATACTACAGTGAAAATATTAAGATGTTATATCAGAAATCACAACCGGATCCTGATTTGAATTTTTTTAATAATATTGACATTGATATCTATAACAAAATAATAGAAATATATAGAGTATTATTTAATTTATGCTAATATTAATTTTTATGAAAAAAAAAAAAATATTTTGAATCCATGATGTATTTTAGGATACCATTTTTAATGTCAGAGAATACAAAACAAATAGCATATCCTATGAGTATGAAGCCGAAGCAGAATATGATGATACACAATACGACGAAGAAGTGGATGAGATTAGCGTACAAAACTTATCAAAAATTAATTACATGTTTAATAAGGCAGGGTGTGGTATAACAAACGATGAAGCTCACCTTATTGGAATAACTATGGACCAAATGTCACAACTCCAAAAATTTAAAAGTATTAGGTACCTACATAAATTTTAAAATTTACCTATTTTTGGTTTGAAAATTTAAATTAATGAATATATTCATGATTACAGATATTGGGGTAAAATAATAGGCTTAAAACGTAACTATTATATTTTAGAATGTGAATGGAAAAATAAGGAATTAGAATATAAACTGAGAGTAAGCATTAAAAGTATAATTAATAATTCTAACTTTTTATTTTTCACAGATCCAATTATATAATGTAAATATTTTATTTTAAATTTTCAAATACTTCAAAAATCTCCAATACCTATTAAAAATGTATCTGCAACTTATTGAATAATTACTAAATGATTCCAATAATTTATAGTATTAAAAATCATATTATTTACTGTTTTCTGTAGCTCTTAAATTTTGTTTTTAATACTAACAAAAAAAAAATGCCACATGATTATGATAATGAAAACGAAAACGAAAATCAAGAAGAAATAGAATTAGAAAAATATATATTATCTGAAGAAGAAAATGGATTTTTTTCCAAAACTACATTATCTTCTCCAATTCACAAAAATATTAACGACGAATCAGAGTTTTTATTCGATTCTCTGAAATCGGAAGTATGTTCCTTTCTACCCTTAGAACGCGATGATGATGATTTTTTATCCCATGAAATATTCGGTTTCGGAGCTAATAAAAAGGTTCATAATATTTTTTGCCCACTTTTCTTAAAATATAAATTGTAATATTGGTTATTTAGTCATATTTTGTAACAAATCAATTAAACGATTCATGGATTGAACTTCCACTTCTCAAGCCTCATCATATTATTCAATCGCGGAATATTAAACGATACTTTACAGGAAATTTGGAATCGCCTGTAAGAATAACGACGATTACATCGTGATTCATATATTTTTTTTTTATTATTAACTTGTTAGTAAATGTTTGGTAGGCATCTGTTAATAAAATATCTTATACAGGTTGAATCTTATCCATTATTCCAAGGTTTGGAAAAACATTATCTCAGAGCTCAAATTGCAAGAATAACAGCTGCAACTCAAATATCACCACGTGATTATTTTGTACTTAACTACAATTCAAATTTATATAAATGGAGGAAATTGAACACTTTCCAATCAAAAGCGATGTCGCACAAATGTAAGTATTTTCCAAATCGTGGATTAAATATCGTCCACATATTTTACTTCTTAGATCCGAAATCTGAATGTTACCAGTTACCATGCTATGTTTATTTTTTTATAATTGATTTGTTCGTTAATAACAATTTATTTGTAAAATTATATTTATATACTTCGAAATAATTCTCATTATTTCAGATTCTGGACAAGGATCAATGTATTAATTTTACAATGATGTGTGTTTTTTCTTTTTTGGGCATTCACGATTTATAGAAAACAATGCATTGATTTCCAACTTCAATATTTTTTCTATTAACAAATTAGATTTAGTTAGAAAAAAAATGATCAGGACTTAACAGTTAAAAAAAATTTAAAAAAACTGGAAATTTTCAGAAAACCCTAGGTTTTTGATAAAATGAATTCATATTTTGTTGTAATTTATTCAAAAATGAATGTAAATAATTGAAATTTTTACTAAATGTTTGTACTAACATATATTATTTCACTCTTTTTGAGCTATGTAAAAACATTGTGTATTTTCAACTTTTTTAAAAGTTTTTCTACTAACTTATTAATTGTATATATATATATGTGTGTGTGTGCGTAATTTATTCAATCTTCTAATAACTTATTACGTATAGCTAACTAAAAATATATAAGTACAATTATTTTTATGAGCATTTGAAGTTTAAATTTTAACAAAATACTCGATATAATAACATAAATTTGCAAACTATTTTGTAGTTTATAATTAATCATCAGTAGTTTATACTGGAGCCAAAACTCTATAAAACATATTTGTATACAGCGTTTTTTATAAAAATTTTAAATTCAAATTTAAAGGAAATTAAATATTTATTCAAATTTAAGTTTTCTTTCGTCGTAATTTATAAAAAAAATGTTGTGGTAATTTGAAACTTTTATAATTATTTAATTACCAATATATTTTCTGTACAAACATCAATAACATTTTCATATAATTTAGATTTATTTCATGCTATTACCTATTTAGATCACGAACCAATTCACGTTGTAATAAATAGGTATTGACTCAACATTTAATTACAATAAAATAATAAATACAATGTTCTCGGTAACAACGAATTCAACTTGCCATATTACTTATAGCAAAATAAATTACTGTGATAGCAATTTAATATGATATCATAAAATATATTTATTTAATAGGCTGACAGACCTTTTTCACTCAGAGACTCAGAATCGTTTGTTGTATGCAATTATTTATCATACAATGATTTACTCAATGACGAAGTAAACCCTACACCTACTAACTACAACTGTACTGCAGAATGAATTGTTACCTATATTATCCTTCTTTTTCTAATTACTTATCTAGTTAATTTAGTATTATATAAATAATTATTCTTGTATATGTGTATAAGTAATGTATTACTATTTTCACCATTACTTATGATTGATAGTTCCTACACCAATCATATATTATATAGACATGCAATTATGTCATTATTATCAAGCACCTATTACTGAGATCAAACTCTGCTAATTACCTATAGCTTTCATATCATTATTATATAATGTGCTTTCTTATTTTTATTTTTATATTCGTCATAATATTGTATATTTGTATATTTAGTATCCCTTTTTCAATTTATCCATTTTATTTAAATAAACATACCCAAAGTTCAAGAGTTCAATTTCTACGCTATAATTTAATATAATCGTAATAATATAATTATAACATTTTATTTACCTTTCATATTTTTATATCCGTTTGGAAAATTATTTTGGTTGGACCGTTTTTTTTATGTAGTAATATATACCTACTTATTACCATGAAATAGTGATTAAAAATAAATCATAAACATAAACATTTAATTATATACGTACATACTATATAGTATATAGCCATATAGGTAACCTATTTAACAATTAATTAATATTTACTTATCATGATAGATATATAATTTAATAGTATTCGTAGAATTTTATTAATGTAAGTATTATATAAGTGGATATGATGTTATCTTGTGCGTCGTACGACAGTTCCTATTATACTCTTCAAATTAATAAATTTAAATATTTCGAATGACGCAGAGCAAACAAGTCAGTAAGAATAAAAATATCAACGCTCGTTTTACTGCAATAATTCGTGATCAATATTTTTAGGTGTTCTTTGTCCTTTGACCTTAATCATATCAGTATTATTATTTATTAAATTAATTTTATTATACTATAGTTACTATAGTATACCTAGTATCCTAGTCTATGGCTTATTAACAATAGTAAACATTAAACAATTTATCTATTTCACAATGTTAGTATTTACACACTTCGTATTTAGGAGGTAGTTCTTGATTCCATCGTTATACGTATTTCAGTAGTTGGATATTTTGTTGTTGACTATATAGCCATAAATGTCATAAATTTACATTATTTATAACGTTTATATTATATTACTGGGTACTGCGTCCTACTTACCTATGAAAGTATGAATAAAGACAGGCTACATTAAATATTGTAGTTTTCGCTGTTTATCTGTTAAAATAAATAAAATTTGATGACTTAAATCAGTTTAATCGTCCTCATTTTTATCTGAATTGAATAATAGGCATTTAAATTACGTTTTTAGGGGTCCACGAGTATGTAGTGAACACAGATTATATTCCTTTATCGGCATACGATTTACTTGAACCGAACAACTGGGTGCATCACACTCCCTTGATATCGGAAAAAGGAGTGACCAAGGCGTGGAGCAATATTATAGAGTCCGAAGGAGACTTACAACAAGTAATATTTATCTACCGATCAATCGGTATAATCGATAATTTGTCAAATATATATACAGGTATACTTAGGACAGGCATCGTTATATTTATTATAATATCATGTAGGTAGTTGTAGAATCAAATAATGATATAAGTAATAATTTAAAAAAATAACATTGCTCAGAATTCGGAGAGGATTGAATATGATTGCAAGATTAAGATAAACTTAGAAATCGGAAGAGGAGATGGTGACCATTTAGATATATTTGGAAACCTGTCAAATGACGCTTATATGGGTGAAATGCCGCCATGGAAATTTGAATTAACCAATCGGTTTGACCACACGATCACTTACACAGCCATCCGGTCCAATCTTTGGCCCGGAGCGCATGCAGTTGCACGTGAGAAGTAATTAAACTATACATTCCTATAATATAGTCAACTACATTTTGGTTTATATATAAGTATATTATTTACAATATTTTGCTGCGTATAGTCTTTTGGATTACACTTATCACGGTTGGGGCCTCAAATGGAACGCCTATAGTTTCACAGTCCAGCCGTTGAGTGGATATCAGCGGTCTGATTCCTATAGAGACGATTCCAGTATAACTACTGAGATTAAAGACCCGACTCGCGAGGACGAACTGTTGTATTTCGCAATAGTTAACAAAAGGAAAGAAGATCAAGCTCGTATGAAAATCGGCATTCTGCAACCGTTTAATACAGCAGATGAGGACGAAGAAAGAATCCTCAATCAACACGACTACGATTGATGCCGGTAACGCGTGTCGTTGCTATATTTGTATCACTTTTATGTTATATTATTTTTATTTTATACATTATCCGCGTGCAATGTTACACAATATACAGTACCTACCTTATAAATAGTTATCTATTTATAATATCTACCATGTATAATTGTACTCTTTTATATATTTTTTTTACTAATTATAGTCCTGTATGCAGCCTTCTATCTTATATAGTATTGAAATTACATTTATTTGAGTTATCACATAGAATAATTTATATGTTTAACATGAGATTAATTTTTATAGTTATAGTTTATAATCTAAATAAGTATCTGTACTTCGATTTGATTAAAAATAAGGTCTTAAATTTAAAAATAAAACTTATCAATAAGTTTCTAAAAAAATATATCTACACATACTGTACAATAAATCTGCATAACATTATCTATAATATAATTAAAATTTAAAGTAAGTTAGTAGGTATAGTTATATTATATTTTCAATACTGTATTAAATAAGAGCCGGATTTTTCAAAAAATATGTGATATTTAAATAATTTTATTCTTTGGCAAGTAGGTACTTACTAAAAAAAGACAATACAATTCCACAAACATTATAATTTATGATAATTAGTCAAACGTTGATTTAAATTAAATCATTTAACACAATTATACCTAGTTATTGATTAATAGTAGGCAGTACGTCTAGATACGTGATATACAACCGGAAAACATCGGTATCAAATAATTTGTGAGTAATATTTGAAATAGATAAATTAATGAATAGTTGGTACAGAGGGGATTAGATAAAAGTCGAAATAATATCAATACAAAACTACCTAGATAATATATTACTAATAATAATTAATCGAGTTCGTAGCTTTAAGATAATATTAACAAGAATGACTCACATTGTAGTATTTATTCAATGACTAAAATATTGTCGACTGTTGATTAAAAAAAATAAATATTCTTACATAGTTATATAGAGAGTATGTATTGAATTTTATTTGATTTCTATAGTATGTATTTTTAATTTTTAAAACTTTAATTAATTTTTTTTTTAATTAATTGAGATGGTCATATATTATTTATGAAAATTCATAACTATATAACAGTTATTTGAAAATTAAATTAAATATTTTTCAGAATAATATATTCACCACATACTGATCAAAAAACCTAATCAAAATTTACTTCAAACTTAAGAATATCCAATGTAACTTAATATTATTTATACATAGGATATACAATATTGTATTACAGTATATATCATATAATATATATGTTGGTGGATAATTCCATAAGCATGACTAGAACTAAAATATTGGGGTGGTGAAATTACGTTGTTCTCTGAATTTTTGATATTAAACAATTTATTAATATTCTAAAGTAAAATTTTTAATATATCAATGAATAGGTACATTAGAACGTCAATAAAAATAAAAATAACAAATGTATTTTATAAATCTATTTATATATTATTTAATAATATAATGTACTTTTTAATATTCAATGAGCTTTGATTCTATTGAAATATTATCATAGTTCATGAAATTTTTAATAGCACTAACCAATAACCTACTCAAGAATTTTTTTTGAAAATCCAAACTTTAAATTAATAATTATTGTGTCAATAATAAGAAACTAAATAGTCTGACATGTTTTTTTTTATAATAATTTAGAAATTTTTTATAACTGTTAATATTGAATTTTAATAAGATTACCAAATTAACTTTTATGCCTTAATACTCTAAAAACTATTTTATGATTTTCGATACAAGTTATCGGTAAAACGCTAAACCCCAGCAAACCTATATTTTTATATCTTAATAATATATAACATACTTATGCTGGCTTTTTATTTATTATAGTTTATTATGTTGTAATGTATTCTAAAAATAGTGTTATGTAATTCGAAATGCTATTAAAATCAATATAGCAATGAACAATAAGAAAAAATAAAAAAATAAATTATAAGTAATTTAATTTTTTTAAATAATAAAAATATAATTATTTATAAAAGAAAAAAAATTAAATTAAAGTTTATTTGTTTTTTGATATTTAGTGTTGTGTATCTACTATCTACTAGTAATAATAAATAAATATAAATAATTAGGTAGTATACTATAAATTATACAACATTGTAACTCATAATGTTATATAATAATTAATTATTAATTCATTTAATTTTAATTTAATATCATGTATATAATTTGTATGTACTACAAATAAAAATAATGACTTATGTTTCTTTAAGTATTTTTACAACTTAACAGTCTAAAATTCTAAGTAGGTAATAACTTACAATTTATACATTTTATAGATAGAGCATTTAATTATACTAATTATATAAATATAAATAGATAACATAATTTAATAAAAACAAATATATTGAGATTCATAATCATTAATCTTATTCGTAGCATAATATATACTATATAAGTTATATTAATATATTATATTTTGAATATTTTGTAATTGTGTTTTTGAACCAAACATAATTCCTAACATTCTAACAGTATAAATACTCTACACTCATTTTAAAGGTTTAATATTTAAAGTTATAATATGTATGTAAATTAAAATGGATACAAGAAATTTATAAATATTCTAGAATATCATTAAGGCTGAAACCACAGTCTGATAACCAGAGAACATTAAGACTTAACTAATAGAAACCCTTGTCAGCTATTATATCTATAATAAATAAGTATATTGAACTGATCTAATTTCAAAAAAAAAACACCTCGCAGTACTTAAATTTCAATACCAACAATATAATAAAAACAAATTTATGAATTCTAATTAATCTTATCGATAATTTGATGGGCTTTTTGCTTTTTCAATTTTCTTCTTTAAGAACTTTTATTTTAACTAATATTTTTTATTATTTTTCATACAAATACGGTTTTTCTCATGGAATTCGAATGAGTAATAGTCACTCAGCACTTTGTATAATTTACCATTAATCTTTTAGTATGTTATGTATTAGTTATCATAATACATAAACTATTTCGATGACAATTTTAGATATTAAATTTAATCATATGTTTATAAAAGTTTATCAATTAGGAAAGGTAAAATATTAAGTACAGACTATATGAAAAAATAATCAACTTTAGTGTAAAATAATAATCTATTGAGATTATTTTTGTACAATGTACATATTTGTTAAATATAAATAAAACTGTGTAAATACAACTTTATCATAAAATATTAAATGTATATAGTTAAAGTCAATATTATTTATGTCATATTTCAGATTTGCTTACTATAATTTGTTTGTTTTTATCGCAACAAATATTTTATAATTTGGATTTCAATTAAATAAGTAAGAACATTCAACTTTAATAAAAAGTAAAAATACTAAATAGTTAATATAACCATAAAATTAATTGTATTTATATTATGATATAGTTCACTACAAAATGATTATTGTTACAAAAAATAACTACACAATTAAAATAAAATATTATAAAAAAAATAGCACCATTTTAATTTCTATTAAGTGAATAAAATATCAATATTGCATAGCATTAAATTATATTAATAAACATCAAATAAATGCACCAACAATATATATTAATAAATTAGACTGTATTGGGTAAGAAAAAAAAATTAAAAAAAAATTATAAATTATAATCGCTTAGTTTCATAATAATTAATATTTTGTATAGTTTTTTACTAAGAAAAATACATTTATAAATAACTTTTTAAAATTGCATCATTATAATGACATCTTATAATTGTAGCAACCACTATTAAAGGATAAATGTTGGTATCAGTTGTATTAGCACGTAGAATTCATAAAAAACTTATTTATGAAAAATAAATTTTTTAACTTGTTTTTAACATTGATCAAATGATTTGATCAAACCTAATGTATAAATATGGTATAATAACAAATATTCCAACTGTTTTTTTTTTTTTTTTTGACAAACTATTTTTTGCAATAAGTTGATTCATTAAAAAAATTAAGTTTATCAAAATAAATTCAAAAATTTTAAATTTCTGTTATTACTTTTATTAACCACTGCAATATAAATAAAACACAACTAATTATATTCTACAGAATAAAATAAAATAATAAATATTATAATTATAGGTATGTTTCATGATATTGTAACTAACAATAAATAGAACAATAAAATATCAAGAGTTAAAAAAATAACTATAAATATTTAAAAGGAATGTAAAATAAATTTAAATTATTGTAATTAATGCATTTGGTACAAACAATGTAGACAGAAATTATTTGAAATAATAATAGTTATTAATTATTGATAGTCATAAATTTATAGTAATTTTACACATAGTAATATTATTAAAAAAATATCTCTGAAAATAAAATAATAATACATTTTGATATAATATGTAATTAAAATCATCATACAAAAGTGAGCATGGTAAATATCTATTAACAAATGCAAATGCCGTCTGAAGTCCAATTTAAACTGAAAAAATGTAAAAGTAGAAAAATACATTAAGTCATTTACATACAATAAATATATGTTTTAACTACACATCAGTTACCTGACTCGTTTATTATACAAATTGAAATTTTTATCTTATTCCTACAAATAAAATAAATAATATGAAATATATTACGATTAAAGTGCAGAAATTAACTAAGTAAATAATATATGGTGTGTAATAAAACATTTTTCTCAATACATAATATTCCAGTGTTTATTAATAACTTTAAAAGCTAATGAAATGAAATGAAAGACAATTCAAAAACTTTATTGAAATTTTTAATGAACACTTGAAATAATTAACTTAAACTTATGTTATGGCATGCAATTAAACAATGAAATGCTATTCGATTTTATTGCTTAATTACTTTTAACCTAATATGGTACGTTTTTGACTAAATTCAATATTGTTTGGTAATTTTGATTATTTAAAATAATTTAGCATTGAAGAAATACTAAACAATAAATCTAATAATAGTTCTAATTATATAGTTATATACTAATAATAAAATATATCTATATTATCAAAAAAAAGTTAATAAAAATACTATATTTAAAGTATATGGAGAAAGTAAAAGTCTTATAACTATAGTAACTTAAAACATTAATCCTAAAAACAATCACAATATTGGTGACGTTACATTTGTTAAATAAATGCAAAAATAATTAGTTTTTTTTTAAGATAATATAGCAACACTTTTACGAGCAACTGTTGTACTGCTTACATTATCTAGACTAGACCATTTTTTTAAACCATTTTTTAAGAATTCTGCTGTTATCTTATCTTCAAACACTCTAGACATTGCTTCTAGTTTTTTAGCTCGTTCTTTACTTAATGGTTCTGCAGGGAATGTCAACTCATTGTCTTCAGCCAATGAGCGTAGATCAAAATAATATTTAGCATAAACACTGGATGGAACATTAATATTAAATTGAAGCATCTCAAGGAATTGACGTTCTAATTCATTCCTAAACAAAATTAATATTTATGAAAATACAATTTTTGATTATTGATAAAAAATATTTTATTAAATACATTAATATAAAAATCAAAAACAAAATAAAGTAACCTTCACTTAATCTAGATAAAACGGGAGGATATTTTTAATCCGAGAATACTTAACTTGCATTTGTTGTTTCTGTCATACAAGTTTGCAACATACTAAATCTATACTTAGCAGTTTACATTTATTTTTGTTTATTTTAATACTTAAAATAAATCTCAATGATAAGAATTTAAGATGTATTCATGGGTAAGGTTTTTTATTAAGTTTTGTGTACATCACATGCAATAGTACAGTTTAAAAATGCTCAAACAAAATAATTATAAAAAAACTTACAAATGAGCAATGATGTAAGGTTCTTACCATAAAGTTTCATAATAGGTCGATTTACTCTAATATTAAAGTTAATGAAGCTAAATGTGAACTTGTAGATTTGCTATGTTACGCACTTGTAAGACAGATACAACAAAACAGGTATAGCGTCCTCTTGCAATATACTTAAGTGATAATGTTTGATTTAATTCTAAGTATTTTATTTGTAATATACAAAGTCAGAACTATTTAGTGGATAAATTAAATGAAAACTGCTGTATTTTATAAGACTCTTCAGTATTTATCAATACTTCATTTAATTATTTTCCAGTAGGTCATGATATTTCTACACAATGTTGACAACATATCATTTTTTATATATACCTAGGTAAATTGTTACTATAAAATAGTAAATTGTGAATAATCCAAAAATTTATAAAATATCAAAAATGAAAATGTATTTTTCTAACTTAGTCAAATTTGTAACTAATTAAACCCAATTTTAAAAATAAACCTACTAGAAATTATATAAATGTAAACAAACTTAAAAATAATAATATATAATAAACAATATTATGTTATTGTACATAAAGGAATACTCAATATAGAAATTAGATTATGTTCACATAGTACATATTTATAAGAATATTAAAAATTTTATTACTGAGTATATACACATGTAAATATTATCTTATTATCTTATCATCTTTATTAAACATCAACATTTATTTATAAAAATAAATTTAAACAAAGCTATTTTTTGCGACATTGACATTGAAATTAAAATAGTCAAATTTTGTTAGTTTAATTAAGTTCATTAGAACTTAATAAAATAAGTTGTACTACATACAAATAAAGGAAAAAAATTAAAAAGTTCCTGTAAATATGTATCTACTCCTATACCTTGTCAAAAAGTCACAATTTAATTCAATGTAATTTTATTTTCCCTAAATCAATTAATATAAGGCATAGTTAATTATACAAAACATTCAAATAAAAAAACTTATCAATTGTAAAGATCAGAAAAAAATAGGATGAATTGATTGTAAAGATATACAAGCGTGTTACTTGAATTTGAAGGAATAAGGTATAATAACTAATAAGGTTATTATTTTTACTATTGATATTTTTTTAAATAATAATTTTTGTCTAAGATATTTTATAAATTAAATGTGTTTACTTATTATATATATCTTACTGAAATATTAAAAAATTTAATGTAACAATAGAATGTTTTTGTCAATCTATAGCTTATCATTAAAATTAAGACCAACATAGGCCCTATAAAAGATTTAATAAATAATTATAGTGTTTAAGATAAATGTTTATCTAAATATATTTTATTAAAAAAATAATTTTCAGAACACAAAATTAAAAATAATAGTATACATACATATCTTCTACTGTTATATCTTTAAGAATTTGACAATAATCTACATTCCATACAGCTTGATCATCCCAAACTTTTGATGCCAACAAAATTGCCCCAAGAACAATTCTTTTCCAATTGGCAGGTGTTATGTCAACTTCTGCATAAGTTAATAACCTACATTTTTTCATTTTTTTTTTTAATGAATGAATAAAATAAAATAATTAAAATAAAAACTTTACCTTTCTAAATAAACTAATGTTATAATAGCACATTCAGCAGTTAGTTGTGCAGCATTAAATAATGTTCGAACAAATTTATATATATGACGATGTTCTGGACTATGAACATCATAATTATCAGGTACTCTATCTCTCTAAAATTTAATTAAAATATTATAAATAACATAGTTAAAAGTTATTAAAATTTACCATAAAAATTATTATGATTTATGAGTTGATGTCATACTTACAGTTAAGGGATGTAATTTTTCATCAAAAATTTCAATTTGTCTTTCAGAAGTTCTATTTTTTATATGATAGTAGATTGCAAGCGCTACACATTTTACCGTGTTTTTTAGATTTGGTTGAGATACTGTACTATCGTCTAAATATATAGTAGAACACGAACTACTTTTTTTTAGAGATCTGAAGTCTACAATCTGTAATATTTAAAAAAATAATAAAAAACAAATTAAGGTATTTTATTAATTAAAAATAACACTTTTTAGAACAAAAACTATAGGTGTTCAAAAATTAATAGGAATTAAAAAAAAATATGTAACTATATTAATCCTATCTCCTTCAAAGAAGTTTCCATTAGATATTATTTACTTAAACCAGTGCTTTTTGCAATTCTCAAAACACTTTTGAAACTCTATGGAATAGCCTTTAGCTTTCTCAGCAAAAGTTTTTAATCTTTTCTATGTTTACAAAACAATAACCATCTAAAGTTCTTTTTATTTTGGGAAACAGAATAGTATACCATGAGTTTTTCCCACAAAGTTGAACAATCAACAAGAAATACTTACAAATTTAATGTTGTTCAAGTAAGGCAATTCGAAAAGAAACACTTGAATTTATGGCAAAGCAACTCATGGCTTTTACTCCATGATAAAGCACCAGCTTTCAATTCATTACATGTTTTTGAATTTTTAGCATAAAATAGTAAAATAATATTGCCCCACCCTCCATATTTGTCAGAAATGGCTCCCTGTAATATTTTGCTATTCCCAAAAATAAAAATAATCTTGAGGCTTAATAAAGTGTCAAAGTTAAGCATAGATAAGACTAAAAATGTATTACTGCTCTCTTGTTAAAAACAAAATATGAAGTTCAAGAAGTGTTGAAAAAGTGCATTAGTATGTGTATAATATGATATTATTAATATCTAATGGGACTTCTTTGAGAGAAATAATATTGTTGTAGATAAATGAATAATTTTTTTACAAAAAATGTCTGTTTCTTTTGAACATATTTTGTACACTGCAACTTATTAATTTTAGTAATATAACAGTAATTAAAAAACTAATTTTTAATAGGTAAAAGTTATTTAACTTTACCGATTAATAAAATCTAATATTTAAATTAAATATTATAATTTGTAATTTATAATCAGATATTAATATAAAATAATATAAGTAAGCAAACCTGAGATTGACTTTGTTTTCTTGTTAAACCATCTGGAAAAAATGTTTTAATATTATAATAGGTACCATAATATAAATAACATTTATTGAAAAAAATGTATTCACTCATTATTAGTAAGTCAAGTCATAACATTTAAAATAAGAAATTTAATAATTTACTATATATAAATTGTAAATTTACATTATTAAAAAATAAGAAGAAATAGTATCTATTAAAATTTTAAAGAATAAAATACCTATACTTGATGAGGTTTTTATTTATGATACAATAAATTATCTACTACCAGATACCTAAAAGGATTTTGTTATCAAGATTTATCTATAAATTAAAGTTTCAGCTATCAATTCACTTCAACATTCTCATTTATAAAATTATAAAAAACTAAAAATTATTTATTAAGTAATCACAATTAAAACATTGCATTTGTTTGTTTTTTTTTTTAATGATCGAATATGTTTTGCTAGATAAACTAGAAATATTTTAAAGGTATAGAAGGATAATTTTGTTAAGATAAATTCAAACTCAAAACTAAAAATGAATACTAATCTTATTCTTAAGAAACTAAAAAATTGATTTTTAAAAATTACTTAGGCGTCTATTTGTAAAAAAAGGGGGTCAATGTTACTTATAAATACTTTTTTTAATATTTTAGTATAAAAATTACATAATACAAATATGATATTAAATGGAATAACAAATTAATATTTAAAATGCGGTTTGGTAAACTTTAATTGCAACAATATCTAAGTAAAACTCATTAGTAATAGACAATAAATGGCTTAACAAAATAAATCTTACTTTCAACTTTTGATCTCTCCAAAAATATTGTTGCTACTTTCGGATGAACGGATGGGTCAGTGTTCCAATCGTCATGCTCACGTTCACTAATATGCTGCAAGTTTCCAACACTCTCGTCGCCCTCTGGTGTAAATTCATTTATAGCGCCATTGGCATCTTTGCGCCGAGATAGAGGGCTACTGTACGAGCAACAACTAGTCCAATTGCCCATGATTTGTAACAAGCAGATGCTTTCGTCAATAAACATGAAGGTTACACAAACACGTTTAATACAATAGTGTAGGTAATAGTGTTTTAAGTTAAAGCATTTTTAACAATTTATTTTTATACACATTTATAAAATGTATTAACCATGTTATATTATTATTATTGTGGAACGTCTATGATCTCGGGCAATAGTGCCAGGGCGAGTGTCGGCGGTCGGTATTCGGCAGGTATCGAAGCTTTCTTGATTAACCGTCGGTCGGCAAAAGTTTGCGGCGGCAGCGGCGTCGGCGTCGACGATGGAGAGGGGACGGAGTTGCGGCGCTGGCGTACGTACGTACAGTGCGAGTTTTATATTATTATCAAACGGCGGTGAATAATCAACAAACACCCGCCGGTCACCGATGACGACATATTGTCACTTGTCAGATTATAATAATCGTTATTTACGACGAACTTGCGCACACCAGTTCTGACGGATAACAACGGGTGCACAGCGACTGAGAGGACGTGTACAGATAAAAATAAAATAATATTACGTACGATATTATTCTATTGACATTATAATATTCGGTGTTTACCAACGCGAAATCGTCGCCACACAAACATACAACGACCAACTTACCAACAAATCGATGTTATCACTGACGCGTGTTAAGCGATAACGTCGACCGTGCGTTACGTAGGGGAAGTGGTGGGCGGAACTCCTCGATTAGTGCACTACAGTATGGTAGTAGTAAGTAGTAGTAGTAGTAGTAGCGTATAATAAAAGTGTACAACTTAGTACTTGTCTATTTACTACAACTGCAGTCGTCACAGTGTCCGGTGGATGCCAGATGTCGACGTGCTATTTCGATAATATTTCCTGGAATCCCGTGCAATGATTAACACCCGGCCGGGCGTGTAGTTTCCGTCTCACAAATAACGTACGACATGGCAAATCCGCGTTCAGCTGTTCTAATTTTGTGAACTAACTGTAATCAAGTAGTAAGCTAGAATAAACAATATCAACTATGATCTATATTATGCTTTCACTTAGGTGTTTTACGATGTTTAAATATTTGAATAACTTTTGAGTAGATAGGTAGGTAAAATATTGCAATTTAAGTTTTGTTATAACTTGCTTAAAAATCAAAACGCCGTAAAAAACCACGAGAAAGCATAGATAATGTTCTTACCTTGAAGTTTGTTAATTGGTCAATTACCTCTATTGTTAAAGGTTATTAGTTTTTACTTATTACACAAAATTGGAACCTATTTGATACATCGTACGTTTGTAAAACGGAGACATCACACACAGACATGAGGTGTGAGGACGTCTCCTTGGTTCACTTGAGAAGCTGTTACTCTCTCCAAATAATATGTAGGTATCTAAGCTAAAAGCTATAAAAAGTGATAAGTTCATTGCCAAATTGTACAACTCGTAGGCTTGTAGCCTGTGCCCCTGTAAGAAAATACATTATTCATTTAAATACGAAATCATTACCAAATGAACGATTAGGTAACGAAAATTAAATACAAAACACAGTAACAGCTAGTCAAGCATACTTTTATAGTAAACGATGAATATTTTAAATTGCAATAAAATAACAAAAATTATAACCTGCATTTAATATATAATTTTAACTCCTATCGTCTGTAAAAAAAAAATTATAATAATATATTTTTTAGATTATTGGATTTTACTTAGAACTTCTTATGAGGAGCCTGCCAGCTGCCTTAACAATAAAAATTGAAAAGATTATATACATGTATAATTACAAAATATAATTTAGTAGTTTATTGGTACACATTATGATGAATATATAATAACTTCAACCACATATAAAAAAAGGTAGGTACCGTTAAACTGTTTTGAATCGGATGCACAAAACCATATTGGTTCAATAAATAGTTATTAGTCCAATAAATTGAGTTATTGAAACGATAAAAATTGAAATACGTTACACAAAGCTATAATATCTTATTGAATCAATAAGTTATCTACCGTTAGTCACAGTTGATTCATTCATTTATAGGCTCGATTTTGGTTTAATAAGTTTTATTGATTTAATAAAATAAAATTAATAAAAGTTTATCAACATAATAATGAGATATCTAATGAATAGAGCGCGGATTTGTATGCATTTGCATATTTATTCTGATAATCTGGTTGATCGTATGATATTCTAAGTAAGCCTAAAATTAGCTTCATGACATAACGATTTAAAAAATTAAACTTTTTTAGTGCATATTTCGAAATTTTTCTATTTTTAGAGCTTATTTTATAATTTTAATAGCATATTTTATCTTTTAGTGTATATTTCGATGTTTTTTTTATAGACATTTTTGAAATGTACACTATTGTTTATTATAATATAAGAAAAAGTATTTTATTTTTATAAAATAAATTAATAGATATATAATGGCGTACCCAAAAGAAACTGAATTGATATGCTGGGGAAAAGAGTAGTATTAGTACCGCGCGTTTTCGCCAGTATAAGGGGTATACGGATACTTCTTAATACTCATTATGCTAACTTCTGTCACCGTAGAAGGTCGCGTTCAGTTAATGTGGTTTTTTTCTATAAAAGTTGTTTTGCGTACTCGTCGTTTTTATAATGGTTTATTCGCGTGAACAGCGCGTGGCTATTAAGTTTTGTTTCTTGCTCGGGAAAACGGGCACAGAAACCCTTGAGATGTTAAATGAGGTTTACAAGGATGTTGCAGCGAAAATTAAGTATTTGAGTGGTTTTCCCGTTTCAAAAGTGGTGAAATGTTGATAGATGATCAAGCTCGCTCTAGACCATCCACTCTATTCACCCGATATTGCCCCCAGCAACTTCTTTTTATTTCTCAGAATGAAAAAGGACATGAAATTAAAGCGTTTACGAACATTGGGGAAGTTTAAAAAAACGACGGGCGCGCTAGTAGGCATCACAAAAGTTGAATATAAAAAGTGCTTTGAAAATTGGAACAAAAAATTGAACAAGTGAATTAACTCCAGCGGAGAGTACTTTGAAGAATATTAAATGTTTTTTGTAAAAAATATTAAATAAATAACTTTATACAAAAATAGTTTGGTTTATTTTAGGTACCCCCCCCCCCCCCCCCCTTGTACTTGTTGTAAGTATAAACGGTTTTCTCAAATATAACCTTTGGTCAATAACCGGGAAGATAAAAATAAAATATATAGGTATACTAAGATGATGAAACTGATGAGTGAAAAAAAAAATAAAGAAAGATAAATTAGTATCTATAGTAGGATTCCATAATTTTTTTAAATATATTGTATTAGTTATATGTTAAAAAAATAAATATTTTTTACTAATTTCTTATGCATATTTTGATTTTATATGCATGTTTTAGTCCATATTTTATGCATATTCAACATTTTTTAACACATATTTTGTTGGTTCTTAATACATATAAATCCACGTTCTACTAATGAGATATTTGCTTTTCATTATTTTCGAATAAAATTTCATTTTTGTACAACGATTTTTAATGATGATTAAATTTATCTATCAACAAAATATTTTATCAAACCGATAAAACTTATGGATCCAGTAAATTATCGGATCAATAAAATAAATATTGAATGTTTTTTATGCAACCGGTCAAAAAAATCAATAACTGTGATAGATATATTTAATAATTGTACATGAAATATAATCTGGGAGGTAAAACAATTTGCAATTTGACATTTGTGATTTTGACGAATGTTGTAAAAATTTGAACTCAAATACCTGTACAAATTAATTATATCTGGGTATTTAAAATATTTTTATTTCTAGAATCTTGTATGATATCTTGTATTACATTTTTAAACTTTTGACCTGAAAAAAATTAAAACTAAAAAAAGTTGAAAATTGTAAATGTTTATAAATAACTCAAAAAGAGTAGAAAAATTATAACATTATTGGTGAAAATTTCAAATATTTACAATTATTCATCTTTAATTCCAATAATAAATAAATAATTGTTTAAGGAGAAATAGTTGTTTTACGACTGATTATCAATGTCATAAAAATTTAAACTTCAAAAAGTTAAAAAAAATGAACTTAACTATTCTATAGAAACTTTTATAAATTTTTAACTTAAAATTAATTTGAAAAATTCCTATTTAAAAAAAAATTATTTTTCTGTTTTTTACTGATTTTGAAAACTACTGTGTATCTTATTAAACAAACATGCAAAATAAAGGATCCAGTTATTGTTGGCCTATCAAAGATTTAAGTTTGGTTTTAAAAATTTTAAGTTTTAAAATTACTCGTTCACACTTGACTTGTGTAAAAGATTGAATAATAATGTTTTTGAATATATGTGTTGACTAAACTTGCAGAAGTTATTGTAAATTTTAAATGTTTCATGCACGACTCATAAGTGATTTAAATTTAAATTTTCTCATTTAGCTACGGGTGATAAATTAATATCCTATAATATTTAATACTGTTCAAATGTATACTATTCTAGGTGACCGGATGGGCCAGACTGACACTGTAGGTATCTATGATATTAGTAAATATATTAAATAACTGTAAGGTTCGGAACTTGTCGCATTTAAAATTATCAAAATATACAGTCAACATCATCAAAATATGCCTAAAAATGTACAGTTAATTTTTAATTTCTTGATTTTTAATTTTAGATTCATATTGGCTAGAAGAAGTGCAGTGAAGATTTTTAGAATTTTATCTTTAACTCACTAAAAAGCTATAAGCTGAAAAACATAAAAAACGCTCAATAAAATGTATTTTAATTTTTTTTAAAGCTCTGTAGTGAATTAACTATAAAAGTTAAAGTTCTGAAAATCTTCACTGGACTTCTCCTAGGCAATATGAATCTAACAAGACCCCAAATAACAAAATCCGCTTTCCTAATATGGAGATCTATCTCAATAAATGAAAATGAAAATATATTATACATACATATTGTATACAATTAATTAAATTTCTTAAAATTGAAAATTAAGAGAGTGTACATGCCGATCTCTGACTTAGCAAGCGTTTTTATTTTGTTTTTGAAAACGCATAAAGCATAGCTATTATAATTATAAAAATAAAAACTTTAAAATTTGATAGGTTTATAATAAAAATCATAAAAAAATAAATAAATTGATTATAATTTATAAAAAAAACTGACATATATGGGTCCTGAGTTAATAAGAAATAGCGTAAACACATGATAAGCGATCAGTTAACCGTAATTAACGAACGAACACGTATTGCTTTTCATTTTGTTGTAAAATTTAGAATTTAGGTTTTACTACAACGCCCACAACTATACAAAATACAAATGTCGTTATTATTGATAAAAAGGTTTTTAAGCGACAAAGAAACTATCGTAAACAGACGTATAAGTCAGATACGACAGACTACCACTTTAATTTATTATTTAATATATAAATTATAGAACGTTTTCCAAAATATGATTTTTTCCGATAATTTTTCATAAATACAAGTTTAACAATTCTAAGTATGCACAAATATACTACAAATTGCTGAAATATACACTTTTCCTATAATATGCAAATTTAAACTTATAGTATTTAGTTTCACCATAAAACAATTTTATATCTCATCTAGAATAATCTACGAACACTGCAAAAAATATGCAAATGCAAGAATTCCCGAACCCTATATATAAATATACATACAAATAAATTATTAGGTATGAATGGATAATGGTATAATAAAGTTCAATCGGTAATTGTTTTCATTAGATATTTAAATGAAAAAAATATTTTTTAATTATTTGAATTATTACGTACTACGGCTCGGAAATTATTGCACTAAAAAGCATGAAAATATGCTTGTACAAATACATTAAAATATCAAAAATGCACGAAAATATGCAATTAAATTATTATTTTTATTTTAAATGTAATTTAATAAGTAATAATTATTAATTAATAATATAAATAATATAAATAATACAAATGTGAATAGAAATAAGTATTTGTATGTTTATACACTATACGTATAGTCAAAAAATTTAGTTTAAGTTTCCTTCGGAAAAGTTTTTTCCTGAGTTTTCTGGCTCTGAAAAATTAAAAAAATTTTCTTTAAGTACCTATTTTTATTGTGTATAGTGTTGTATATTATTTTACCTTAGAAATTGAATTGAACAATTAAAGAATTTTTGATATTTTCGAATTTGAACGATTGGAAGTGAGTAAATTTTTGTACGCCGAAAACGAACATTCTACGTCAACTGATTTTATTGGATAATTTTTCATACACGTGAGATCATTTAAACTCTAATCTTTGGGTGATCCATGTGTGTCTTCTTTTCCATTTAGCATCTCCGATGTTTTTAAAACTGCTTTATAGCCTTTATTGTTTGATAAAACAGACTCAATCTTAATTTTAATTATTTTCTCCATTAATTGTAATTAATTTTTCTTTTGCTTTTCCGACAATAAAAATGGAATCTACCAGTAGCATTTCTTGTTTTTCAAGTCTTGTAATTAAATCAGGTAAAAATTCAAAATTTGATTTAATAAGTACGAGTTAGGCTTCAATATTTTGATCAGAGAGATACTTTTTAGAATTTTTTATCGATACTGCATCGTTGCCATCAAAATAATTTACGATTAATTTTATTTTCTCAAAATGTTTATTTGGCTGCCTTTATTCAAGTACCTCATCTTGTCAAAATTGGTTCTGGTGGTAGGGATATAG
This sequence comes from Rhopalosiphum nymphaeae, assembly GCA_036289425.1. Classification (NCBI taxonomy): domain Eukaryota; kingdom Metazoa; phylum Arthropoda; class Insecta; order Hemiptera; family Aphididae; genus Rhopalosiphum; species Rhopalosiphum nymphaeae. The sequence continues at coordinate 5,354,864 of JAZAQC010000007.1, read as the reverse complement.
ATGGGGCTACATTGATTTAAAATATTAAATCCGAAAAGGTGCTTTACTGAAAACCTTTTTCACATTTGCAATAAGTTTGTCAACTTTTAGATATTCTGCTCGTACAGTTTCCGCGATTTTATGAAATGCATGGGCCAAACAAGTAACGTGTATAGTTTTTGAATAAAATAATTTTATGACTTTTCCAGCTTTAACCATATATGGGGCAGCATCACTAAGAAACAATAATATTTTATCGTGCTGAACAGCGGTCGGCTAAAGTAAGTTCATGGATCTATCAAATAATTTACAAATTGTGGAATGATTACATTTTTCCAGCCCTCAAAATGTAAAAGAAAAATCTTACTACGCTCAGTTTCATTTAAAATACCAATAACAACATTTGCCACATATGTGCCTGTAACATCGGTCGTCTCATTTATTGACACTCAAATACATTTATTTTGAACATAATTCCTAATCTTTTGAATTGTATTTTCATAAATTTCATTAATATAACCTTTTCTTAATGTTGATTTAGAAGGAATATCTTTACCAGTGTACTTCGATAGAAATTCTTTAAAACATGGATTGGATAATTTATTCATAGGTATATTGGCTGACAATAAACCTTTTATCCACGCTCACTTTCGTTTCACAAAAATTATAAAACAATACATTTTGGTCTGCTGAAAAAACATCCGTCCCAAATTCTGCAATTTATTTTTTTAACTAAAACACTGGTTATTTGATTAGGCATTTTTTTTGCGAAACGAAATTCAATTTAAAATGTAATAAAATTTATAATAAAAATAAAAATAATATATTACGATCGTACGACGCGCACACGAAACCGCAAGACACGAAACTGATATGTGGACAGCTATATGCTAGCATAGTATAATGACGAGCTGTATAGTAAACTATTTAAAAAAAAACCTGAAAGTTCTTTTCAAATATCTTATATTTATTTAACGTTTATCGATAATAATTGATTTCAATAGTTCAATAGTGCATAGAAAACTCTTATTAATTATTATAAGAAATATTCTACGTCATACTTAAAATATAGTATGTTAAATGCATAAAAAAATGTTTTATTGTGAAAAATGCGTGTTTTTATTTAAACCTTAAAATATGCAAAAATATTCAATTTTTCTTTAATATATATAAATTCGTTACAACTTGAAACAAATTTCTGTCTTACTTAGCAATTTATTGGACTATTCAATAAAAATATGCGAATTCAATAAGTCCCGAGCTCTAATTATTACGTTAAAATACTGAAAAATACTTAATGAGTCGAAATATCCTATATTAAATTCAATATTTCATTAACTAATGAATAATAATTTACACAAGTTAAACAAACAAATTAAATCAAATTAAAACCTAATAAATTATAGTCATTACAAGTCCCATCAGATCTGTAGAAGCTGTTGGTACGTAGGTAGTACGCGTAGTATTGTAAAAGTGACTTATTTGGGACAGTTTTGAACTTTAACGATGTACATCTCAGTTAATAATTATTGTATGGGGCTGGAGCTAGTATGTATATCAAAAGTTGCCTCTTAGTTTATACTTTAATATGGATTTAATTTAAACTTGTATACTTAATTCCTGATTTTATATATTTTTTGTGGTTGCTTCAAGTTACCTCTGAAAAAGCGTATGAGCCTATTGTGACTATCTTAGGGCAAAATACACGAAAAAAAAAATGTTTTCCTTACAACATTTAACATAGGAATATGTCATTAAAATTGTATATAATTTATAACCATGTATATATACAAATTAAAATGCGTTTTGCTAAATTGTAATTTTGAATATTAACTTAAATTAAACTTTAATAATAATTGACAAAATTTATATTTAAAAGTAAATAGGTAACAGTAAGAATTATGGTCCGTTTTTAAATTTACCTTTAAATCAAAATAATATAATCATCAATAATATTTAAGATATAACAAAATTGTTTTTTTTTATTCAAACATTTAATAAAACATATTTTATTTTATTTTTTTAAACCAACAACAGATTAAACTTATATTATATTATAAGTATTTTATAAAATAATTTAACCATTTAGTCAGCCTTTAGATTACATTTTTTTAATTAGGTAAATAAATAATTATACCTAAAATACATTAGAAAAACATAGGTATTTATTTAAATCTGAAACAGATTATATATATAATAAATTATTTAATTCCTTAATAATTAATTAAACAACAACCAGTCTTTTGGTATCTAGGTATGTACTGATACGACGTATAATTTAAAATTGTTACTTTATATCTTATAAGCAACTAATCGGCGGTCGCGAATTCTTGTATAGAGAAAAATCGATGGTTCCGTCAGTTCCACATGGTTCACAAGTCAGAAAGCACTGTATTTACATTTTATGCAATATCTGAAGAATAAAAGATGAAATGAATGAAGGCTATTCAAAATGCTATGTAATAAAACAACAAAATTACGATTTTTTACAGATGGTCGGAGCTCCTCTATTATATTTTTTTTTTTTTGCGTAGGTAGTGCATGTTGATATTATTATTATTTTTTTATTTATACTGTAATATGTAGGTATCAAAATATATTATATTTGGAATTTATATATCTGCGTGCAATGCCTAGCTTAAAGGTAGCATTCAAAATATAAATAAGATAGATGGGGGGGGGGGAGTTCAAAGCTCCCCACAGGTCTGTGTTAAGTAATTGTGCACTTGAAACGCAGTTTTTAAACCGTTGGATTGAGCTTCTTTACTTAATTTTTCCCAATTCGAGCCCTGTACGAATATATTATTATAAATATTAAAAAAATTAAATAATAAATATGATTTTATAATTCAATTATAATAATTAATAATTTTTATTGTATATATATTCTGGACTCTAGAATAATAATTAGTGATCAATATATTCCAATTATCGAGAAAAATATTTATATACCAAGTTTTTAAAATTTTATGTTAAGTTATATATTTAAACATACTTGTTAATTATTTGTAAAATTTTTTTAAAATTAATATCGAATCATTACTATACAATTTAAAAAGTCACAAATTTGTAATACAAATATTTAACATACATTTACCAACTGTATGTTATCATTGTTCAAAATACTTAAAAAACTTAATATTTTAGGTAAACTATTATTTTATTTTATTGATTCTATTGACACATATCTAAAGATCTGAATGATATTTTATTTTTATAGGATTACTAATACGAAGAATGTGTTCATAAATCATGCATGATGCATACCAAAATCAGGGAGGTGATTGGTTTAATTACTCTACCACTCAAAAGTCAAAATACAATGTTTTAAAATCATTTTCCAGCAGATAATACTAGTTGCAATCAACAACACAGAGTATGAATCTAAAAATTTAAAACTTCTTTCTTTCTATTATTAATTACAAACATTTTTTTTTTTTAAGTAATTCAATCACCAAATATAATTAAGCTTAATTATTTGTTATGGTGATATACTGATATACAATCATGTGTATTTATTATTTTAATAATTGATCATTGGACTTATTTAAAATATTATTTATTTTTGGGTAAATTGTTTTTAAAATTTTTATTTATTATTTAAAGTTTAAGTTTGTTGCATTTGTTTTCTATCTTGCTTAACCATAGTCCACATTCTCTACTTCAATTATTGATTGTAACTGATTGAATCCAGTTACATGCACAAATACAATTTATAGAGAATACTTTATACTTATATCTTGATTAAAATTAAAATATAAAAAAATGCAGCTGATTGCAACCCTTAAAAATGTTCATTTGATTCATTCAAAAAGAGTATCATAGAGTATTCACAGCTGTGAAAGTAAAAAATGTAGTTCATGAATTTTACATTACAAAAAAAAATATATTAGATGGTATCCTACTGACATTGAGATTTATAATTATATTTAAAAAGCTTATAACGAAATCATATGCCATCTTATTATTAATGAGAATTAATTTAATAAATTATAAATAAATATATTATTTAGGTTTATTGGGTAAATTAATAGAGATTGAGCAACAAATTTATTGGAAAGTGAATCTGGTGGTACCTATTTAGTATGAGTACTATCTCAAGAACCTACTAAATCAGTAGAAACTGTTGATACATTTAGTAAAAAGTGTATTATTTATCAAAATTAAAAAAATGTTTAGTATAATACATATAATTAATATTTAGATTCAATAACCAAGTAAAACATATGAAAATATGTGAAAGATTAGAAGATGGAATTAGTAGAAAATTTTTCTGGATATGTAAATTTAACTGTAAAAATAATATGTTTTTAATAATTCTACAAAGCTATTAATTGTATAGATTAGACATAACATTTAAATAGCCATTTAGTCAAATACTTGCCATACCAAAGTTTAATTTTTCTTCAACTGAATCAAACCAGTTATCATTAAAAGAAGGATGTTCATTAAACATTTTAAGCAAAGAGAGGGATTGAAAAAGGATGGTAGAAAAGACAAATAAGAGACAAAGTAATTTACGTTATTATACTAAATCGTTTTAATAATTATAAAAATTTTAAATATATATATATTTCAATATTTATTTTCAGATTGGTTTTTTTCCAGAAACGTATAACAAAAACATACTTAAAATACTTAAAAATTATTGATTTCAATAAAAAAGAGTTACAGAACAAAAACTTAAGAATAGCAATATACAACTAATTTATTTCAAAGTTATATCATCGAAAAAAAATAAAGATTGCTTTGCTTTCAACGTTTCAAAATCCTATTTCAAATAAAAGTCAAGACTATACAAACAACAAATCTGTAATCAAAGAAGTGATGCAAATCTCCAATAACACGGACACATCTAAGAGAATCTTAATAGATCATAAAGGTTATTGTATACATTGTAATTGTAAAAGTAGTATTGTATGAAAAAGAGATAAAACTTATGATAATAAAAAATGGTAGTGAGGTGCGCTAGCTGATACATATTTAAAAAATAATGCTATAAAAAAAAAATTATTCACACCGCTGCATCAGTATTATAAATTCAGTATATATGCTTGTAGAATCGACTTTGTCTGGTATAAACGATTCTGAATATAAGTTTTGCTAGGTTATCAAAACTCTTATAGGGATTATACCCGAGAACAGCCACATAAATAAAATGTTGGTAATCATTATATACCCAATCATCAATTAAAAGTCAGTTTTCACAATAATATTCGTCATAATCAAGACATTTATATGGGCTATATCCGGTATGGACGACTATGAATGTGAACATTGCTAATTAATTAATATTTACCAACTATCAATTAAAAGTCAGTTTTCATAATCATATTCGTCATAAAAAAGTCATATATGTGTTTTTTCTCCGATAATAACGACTCTAAATATGAGTTTTGATTGGATATCAAATTTTTATTGGGATTTCAACGGAGAACAGCTACATAAATGACATGTTTGTAATCATCAATTAAAAGTCACTTTTCACAGTTATATTCCCCTGAATGAGTCATATTGTGGCTTTTTACCGGTATTAACGATTCGAATATGAGTATTGGTTAATTATCTAATTTTTATTGGGTGTACAACGGAGAACATTCACATAAATGAAATATTTGTAATCATTATATACCTATTTATTAATAAAAAGTTAGTTCTCATAAAACATTCGTCATAAACATAACATTTTTTGGGCTATATAAATTATTAACGACAATGAATTTGAATTTTGCTAGTTATAAAATATTTACCAACCATCAATTAAAAGTCACTTATCACAGTCATATTCGTCATAAATAAGTCATAAATGTGTCTTTTCTCCGGAGTTAAGGACTCTGAAAATGAGTTTTGATTGGTTATCAAACTTTAATTGGCTATACAACAGAGAACAGTCACATAAATGAAATGTTGGTAGTCATTATATAACCAATCAACAATTAAAAGTCACTTTTCACAGTCATATTCGCTTAAGCGAGTCATATATGTGGCTTTTCTCCGGTATTAAAGACTTTGAATATGAGTTTTGTTTGGTTATCAAATTTTTATTGGGTTTACAACAAAGAATATTCACATAAATGAAATGTTTGCAATCATTTTATACCCAATCAACAATAAACAATACATTTATATGGCCTATAACCGTTATTGACGACTCTGAATGTGAATTTTGCTAGTTAATTAATATTTACCAAACCATTAATTAAAGTCAGTTTTCACAATAATATTCATCATATACAAGACATTTATATGGGCTATATTCGTTATTAACGACATTAAATGTAAATTTTGCTAGTTTTTAAATATTTACCAATCATCAATTAAAAGTCAGTTTTCACAGTCATATTCGCTTAAACGTGTCATATATGTGGTTGTTCTCTGATATTAACGACTCTGAATATGAGTTTTGCAAGGTTATTAATACTCTTATTAGTATTGTAGGATTGATAGTTTATTATTAGTTATCTAGTTAAATACCAATGTATTTTAACTATATATTACTATTAAATAATTTTTATATTATCCATTACATCATTTTTAATAATCATTTTCTTTATTAAATTATTTATTTGTAATTTGATTTTTTAATAATTTATTTGCTAAGTAAATGTTATAGAATACATTTACCAACAGCTTATCTATCATGATTAATAAGTTATAATATCATGTGCTTCTTAGTGTATAGACATTTTTTTTTTAATTATTATGTTTATGAAGGTTAGGAATAAAAATATTTACTTTTTAATAAATACATCAGCATTATATATTGTAACAATTTTGGCTGAACTTGTCAAATTTACTGATGATGCCTTGCTAATGTAGTCATCATTTTATTTTACTTGTCTATAATATAAGGTGGTATGCTAAATTATATTATTTGTGTTAAGATTGATGTTGCCTTACTGGTCTATGCAAAAGTAATACTGTAAAAACTTTTTAATAATGAAACTCATTAAAACGAAAAACTATATAATGTTAATATTAGATTATAATAATTGGTTTGATTTTAGTCTATTAATTAATTTATTCTATATAGTGTATTAGTCACTCTCAATAACAAAATAATATTCAATATTCTATAATACAACTTCGTATTATCGTGTTATGTTATTAATCCTGAAGTTTCCAAAAAGATGATCCAAAGTTATCCCAAGACATGGAGTTCATAGTAAAATATAAAAAAAGTATTGGTTAAGTAAACAAGTTCAACCATACAAAGTCGATAAAATATCTTAAATAATTGTATAAAACATAATATATATAATAATAATAATATAAATCAAAAAATAATAAATATACAATTAAACACTCATGTAATGTAAAAATAATAATTTGTCTCTATAACAAAAGAGGTCTCTTGATCCCTTCAGATTTGTTTTAAAGAGTTGTCACTGTATATGTATATGCTCAATAAAATGTTTGTTTATACAACAATAGTATTCAATGGACTTAAGTTCTTATATAAATATTTATATATGATTTATAAAATGTTGAAGTTCTGATTTATTAATTTATAATATCAAATTTTATAGCAATTAATCTACTTCAGTAAAGTGGATCTTTGATTATCTATCAGGCAAAGTCCTGAAAAATAATCAAATGGACGGTTAATCGGTTGTATGAAAAAACTATGTATGTATTTTTTTAGTTATGAAAACAAAACAAAACAAAAATGATTTTTGATTTTTGTATATTTATTCAAACAATTTTCATGGTTTTCCGTTTTTTAGCATGACTGTCATTTGTGATGCATAGCGTTCGATTTCGCTGAAATTTTATTTTAGTCGTTAATCGTGTTTGTGTAATCTATGATAAGGTATAACACTTATAACTAAATATAACTTACCTATAATGTTTTTTGTTCTTAGTTCATGGTGTTTGCCTATTGCAACACGCCTACCTCGCTTATTTAAACTTAAGTGGCTGTCGATATTTATACCTAATTCTATCCAGTTAAGGAGTAGTTGGTTAGCTATTCCCACTACACGAACCGATCTTGTGAACCGGGTTGTTGAACTGATACAAATAAAGTTTTCTAAGTTATATTTTACAGATCCTAGAAACTTATGACCTGCGTTCATAAACTAACACAATTGAACACGATATAGCAACGTATATAAGGTTTATTAAATATTTGAATAGTAATAATATTATACAGTACACTATCACCTGAGTAACCCTGTTCTTAAGGGTAGTATATTGAAGATCACAGGAGTAGCGGAGTACGAGTTGAAAGCACTTGAATTATTATGATTTATCTATAAGGTAGGTTATTATACCTATAGTAAATCAAATAAATTATGTTACTTAAAAATGTAGAGATGACTGTTCTCTATTTCACGATTCGAACTCGACTGTTGGCTATGCAAATTATTTATATTATCGTACTCTACGTTCCTGTGTTCTGTCTACCTAAGCAATTTCATCAAGCGCGACATAAATGACGCGTCAGTAATCTGTAAATCGTTACAGTTACCCCCTTCGCCATTTAAAATCTGCCCTCAGATTTACTTTTAAAAATAAAAATGTAAATAAAAATAAAAGCTGTAATCTAAGGTATGTTAGTAAACACGTGTTACACCTTGGCTATTTTCGACGATGGACATCTATTCCGTTCTTCTCGGTGAATGAAATAGCCTTGTCGGAACATCCCTCTTTTATTTTCTCAGGATATATCACGGTTATTTTTAATTATTTAGGTTTAAGTTACTTATCAGTGGTCATGTCGCTTTTATATTATATTTAATGAGTAAAATGATTAAATTACATGTATAATGTATATACATGCGTATACATTACATACATATTATAGAATTATACATTATAAGAATTATATATTATCATATACACTATTGTGTAATATAAGTTGCCTATATGGTAAATAATTTAAGGTGACTATATACCTATTTACTACTATTGTAGTTTACAAAAATATCTCGCCTTTATTTGAAATATTATTAAAAAATATTTAAATAAATGACATATAACTAATGTTTCATTTAAAAATGTGTTCTGTTGAACGCAAATTTGCTATGATGTACGTTAGTAAGACAGAGACAACACATGCGGGTATAACATTCTCTTAATGTAATGATGCCATTGTGTTTTCGTGCAGCTCTAAAAAATTTCCTATACTTAGAGTCATAATTCAGGATTAACATTCTCTAAAAACACCTAAAATATGATGCTAATATTCTCTAAAAAACTTTAAAGTATTCTCATTTATATTCTCTTAGAAATTTAAAAGTATGCAAAAATTAATAAATATTAATATAATATAATATGCAATTTTTTTATTTTTACAACAATTCTTTAATTAATTAGTGAGGTATTGTACTGGTATATTGTAATGAAATAATAATGCACTTGACTATACTTAGGTAGGAATATACCATAAAATATGTAACAATATATTTTAAAATCTTTTTCCAACGAACTCAGAATTGAATTGTTTATTCTCGTAAGATTGCATAAACTCAGTAACGAATAAGAATAACGATATGTAAAAACATTTATATCCAGGCTTTAGTCATAGTAAAATTAATTTTAAAACAATTTAAACGATTGAAGAAGTATACAACGACTCATAGAATTTGGAATAATACTTAGGCTAGGTTATGATCTTTTCAATAGGCAAAACCCCCTCACCCCCCCCCCAAAAAAAAAAACACATCACGGAAATAAAAGTCCATGCGAGTGCCATATAATTTTTTTATTTTATAGGTATGTTGATTATAAGTAATATAACAATAACTTATACATAACAGATTGACTGCCACGTCCATGTTTACATATTTGTCAAAATATTTATGTGACATATATATGGTTCACACACTCATACAGTGTCACAACAGTCACACTTGATTTTTAATTTAGTTTCTGTGACATCTTTGTATGTTACATAATATCATTATATTTTATCGAGACACTGGTGGTTCATGTTTTTAGTATTTTTCAAATAATTATTAAAAAATTATTTGATAAGTTATAATACAAAACAGTAAAAAGACAAAATCTTCAATTTTGTCAACATTTTAAAACATCATGTGATCCACATATAAAATATTAACAATAATTAAAGAACCTACACATAAAGTTAACAGTGTTAATCGAGTTTAATCCGTGTATAAATGTATAAATGAAATATCCTCTAAGAAATTTTCAATTGTTCTTTTTCCTTCATTATAGTCTGTGTATACAGTATAACTGTTAAATGTATAGTTTGATTTTTTTATTGATTGTATAGTCTCTAAATTGTACTGCCAGCAACTTCTAGTCTCGTTGTTTTTTATCAAAGTTCAAATAGATGGATGGTTATGGTTAGAGCTGACATTTGTATGCATTTACATAATGTTATTAATTGGTCCAAAAAATATTTAATTCGCGCCAAAATCTGTTTCATGACTTTAAGATTCTGTACCTACAAAATTGTATTTTACATATTATGGAATTTTTGCATTTATATGGCATATTTTATGATTTGGTTTCATTTTTAAGATTTGTGCATTTTTAGAGTATAATATTTAGGATTTTGTAAATCTTTAAGACATTTTTAACTCAATGAATCGAGAATTTTCACAAAATAATAAATTGTTTAAGGTTTTATGTATTAAAATGCAGTAAGAGAGCTGATAATATACAGGTATACCTATGTTTTTAGATAAAATATTAATTTGTTTCACTCATAAGTTGTTATTGTTTATTCGATATTTATCAATAATTTAAATCGCTTATAGTGTAATATATATTTAAAATATAAATAATCATTTAATTGAAAATAAAATTTTAGAATTTATTATAATTTTTTTTTTAAGGCCTAAAGAGTAAAGGGTATATTATTAAAGCATTATTTTAAACGAGGCCAGACCATTGGAACGTTCGCTGTCGGATATCTGTTTTCGTACCCTTTAAAGAAAGGTTATATACATTTTCTTCTTTGTAGAAATGGCATCCTATTTCACATTTGGCTATGAATGATGATCAAATATTCGATAATAATCAATAGATTGTTTGGCGGGCCTACAGTTTCAAGTCGAGTTCGCCTCCAAGTTTTTCTCATTTTCGCACGCTTGCAGAACGTTTCGCCTCGGCGTGACTAAACATTCACCGTTTTCATTGTTGATGGGCGGGCAGTCTTGCTTATCGTTATCATAGTTTCTTTTTATTCTTTTTCTCGTGTTCGTCCCCCGAACCAGAAGTGCTTCACCACACGAAATATTATTTCATTGATAGTGTTGTTTTTATACACAATTTCCTTATACACAACAACAACGAGCAGTGTCTAGTGACAGTTTATACTTATTTATGACCACAAAAAACAGCATTAACACCACCAACAGCATCGTTGTCGTTCGCGTGACGGCGATTAATAGATCAATGGGCGACATGTAACGCGATCATAACTGTTTTTTGATTCGATCAAAACAGCGTACGCTGCCGATCGTAGACGCCCCGAGGGCCATACAACGCAGGCCCGTTTGACCAAACCCCCGGAATTAGATCTGATGTCCGTCGTATTGCTCAACTCTGTCGCTAAATAATGAAAATGAGCGACGAAACACCAGTCAGTTCTTTGGTACTACCAGTTTTGATTAGGCCGATTTTGTCTCAGGTATTTAATTATTAATGTTCTACGTTGTAGCAATCCTTTTGAAAATGCTTTTTATTATTACTTCTTTGGTTCTATCAAACTTTTGATTTTTAATCAAATTGTTTTTAATGCGTCTTACATGAATGTTATAGTGATTAAACTAAATTATGTTGTAATTTTCAGTTAGAGAAACGTAATGTTTCAGCGTCTCAAACTTTACGGTCAGCATTGTTTAAAACTGAAAATACTCATCCTGGGTTTGCGTACAATTTGGTTGCTGGTATAATGAAACAAGGTGATATTAGTATTAATATGAATGAGAGTGTATTGAGACTTCAAGGCACAGTTTCTGATCTAGAAGGTAAATTTTTAAGTACCATTTAACAAGTATTTAATATTTAAAAATTATTTTAAACTCTTTCATTCTTTGAAATGTTAGATAATATTTTCTTATTTTAGTTACTCGTGAAATTTGCATGCTAAAAATTATTAAAGGTGTATTATCAATTTGAATTTTAACCATCTAAGTATATGAATTATAGATTTATATTATACGTATTATGTAATTCTATTGTAATCAATAGGTCAACTTTAATAATAATAATTAGACCATGGATTTGTATGTATTTGCATATATTTAATAGTCAATCGTAGTGTATGCTAAGTCAGTATAAAATACAATATTCATAAAAATGTGATTAAAAATACAAATTGTTTTAAGTATATTTTATTTAAAAAAAACGAATTCAAAGTTTACCAACCCAATTATTTTTATAATTTTATATGGTACTGATTTTAATGCCTGTCCATAAAATATTCCTATAGCATTTAGGTTTAGTTAACACTTAAACCTAATTTATCTTATATTTTGAATGTTCTAAAAACTTACTATAACATTTATACACCTTTATCTACTCGACATGATTCTTAATGAAATTGCCATTGGCCCTTTTGTTTATCTACAATTAATTCATAACCAATGTCAGAAGTCCAAATATTAACTTCAATAATTATTTAATTGCTGATGAATTATTTTGAACGTCATTATAAATTTGTCGGAAATGCATATTATTTAATTTTAGTAACTACTCCGAGGTATTTTTGGTATTTTTAACACCTTTTCTACCATATTGTTTTTTATGCATTTTATTTCAGTTTTTTTTAGAAATTATAATTATAAAATAATAAATGGATAATTATTAAACATTGCTGCAACTTGTTTATATCAGTTTAAAATTTAAACTTTTCGTATAAAACATGGTTTTTACAAACATAATTTAGCCATTTTAAGTGTATATATTAATTGTTTTAATCACACCATTATATCGTGTTGATTATTAATACAGTCAACATTTTATAAAAATCATTAAGAACAACATATTTTATTCCGTTGAAAATTTAAAAAAATAATTTTGTGAAAACAAAAAAATATTTATTGGAAGTTATTAATAAAAAATTAAATGTTCTTAATATATTTAAGTATTTATATTTTTTTAACATAATTTTAACTTAATTAAAAAATAGATTCTAGATTTTATGATTATACTATACTATATTTGTATTTAAAAAATTTAAAACTTCAAGTGTTCCTTGTTTTTTTTTCAATATTATTAACAAAAGATAAATTAAGAAATGTTTTATTAAGATTTTTATTATCAATAATTACCAAAACTTATTTTTGTGGTTAATTGATTACTAAAATTCAGAATACTTAACTAAACAAACTAGGTTTGATATTATTTTTTATAAACTTTTAAATATTTGTACACTAATTTACTTAACTTTAGGTTAAGTATTAATGTAGAATAATTTCAAGTTTATTTATAGTTTAAAAGGTATGTAAGGAATATTAATTTAATATTGTATATTTTTTATTACAATACAAAATATTATTACATATATTCTAAAAATCATATATTGTTTAGGTGGTGAATATCGGTTAAATAGATCTGAAGATGCATTTCAAGAATTAAATAAAAAATCTATGGCTTTAAAAAGAATATTAAGTCGCATACCAGACGAAATCAATGATCGTAAAACCTTTTTGGAAACAATTAAGTGAGTCACCAAGTATGTTTTATTTATTTAAAAAAAAACTTAGTTTCATAATTTTATTGCTATTACATAATAGTAAGTATGATGAATTATGTTTGGCAACTTTTGAAATAACCTAGTACAAATATTAGTTTGATAATATATATATATATATATATATATATATTGTCATTTAAATTTTAGACCATTACTGCTGATAAAGTGGTGACATAATTTGTTTATATTTCTTTTTGTGTAGATTTAGTCAGATATGTTTTGTTACCTGTATTATATGTACCATTTATAAGTATTCAACTTATTTTACAAATGTATTTAAACATGAAAATGACTATGTGTAGATCCTAGAAAGGATACAACTCAATCATCTTTGAAACTCATTATACGCTATTCAGAATGAGATTAGACTTCGGTAACCAACTAGTGCGTATAGACATGGTTTTACTACATAGCAGGCACATCAATAATTTACTCGGTGGGGTTGAAAAATGGCTGTTGTCTAACTTCCGACCGACAAAAACTAGTCGTTGCTGAAATCTAATCTCATTCTGCATAGAGTATAAAGAATAATTATCAAATGATCAATAATCAAGTTATACTTAAGTTTTTGATTGTATTAAGTTGGTATAAAATATATTTTTATCTTTTTTTCTATAATCCATTTATTAATACATAATCTTATTATAGGGCTTTTAAATACGAAAAAGAAGTTTAAAGACAGAAAAAAATGTATTATATAATTTATAATTCTTACTAGTAACTAAATATTTTATGAGCTTTCTCAAAAAACTATTTTTATATATTATGTTATTATTAGTGACAAAGAGGGTCTTATGGTAACTTCCACACATAGTTTAAAAATTTGATGAACGTTTAATATTTCAATGGGAGTATATGTAAAACGTTACCTTATAATTTATTTAACAGTTTTTTTGTTCACATTTTATATTTTTTATTTGTTTAAGAATCATTATAAAATGAGTTAATTGTGAATAATATTAAGACTTGAAATATGGGGTACATACTAATTTATTTTATTTATGATTACAGAGAGATAGCTAGTGCTATAAAAAAATTACTTGATGCAGTAAATGAAGTATCTGCATATATTCCAGGGCCTAGTAATAAACAAGCATTAGAACAGAGAAAACGTGAGTTTGTTAAGTATTCCAAGCGGTTCAGTAATACACTGAAAGATTATTTCAAGGAAGGACAGTAAGTGAATTTGATATTTATTTATAAAACATAAATAAACTCTTACAAGACTATTTTACTTGTTGAATTATAAGTGACATTTACATTTTGAAAATTTTCCTACAAAAATTCTTTCAAAACCTATTTAAAAATATTTTAACTAATAAAAAAAATACAGAACATTTATATGTTTTAAGTAGTTGATCACTAATCTAATCTTAAAAATTATTCATATACAAATAAAATACATAAAATGATCAATTTAAAAACAAAAATGTTATTAATTGAAAAAAAGAAAAAAATAGTAACAATAAAAGATAACTTAATTTTTCATTCTTTTAATACTTTTACTGTTTATCTTTTAATTTTTGTATATACCACATTATTGATTTTAGTCAAACTAAAATGTATAAACTAGTAGTAAATATTTTGTTTTTAAAAGTTATTTAAAAAAAAAAATTAATTTTAATAATTTAATATGATATGGTTATAAAACATTAGACAAAATAATATTTCTTATTCCTATATCTAGGTACTCTAATGCTTGTTGAACATTAAGAAAAATACTGATATTATATTATTTTATATATTTTTTTAATAGTAAAAATTATTTTTTGTAGTGTTATAAAAATAATTGTATGAACTTGTATTTTGTTTCAGTGCCAATGCAGTATTTATCAGTGCCTTATATTTAATTCACCAAACAAACCAAATTATGATAACTGTAAAAAGTAAATGTGAATAAAATTTTTAATTTATTTTTCTTATATTTCAATTAATAATTAAGCAATGTAATACATTCCACTACCAATTATTTATCTCATAGAAAAAAGAAAATAATGTTATATAGTTTTAAAATAATATCAAAGTATATTTTTAATATCTATCTTGTATTTTCTATTTAAATACATTGTCATACTTAGAAATATTATTAATTTTACAAATACTTTTGATCTATTTATGAACAATATTAATTTTATTTTGAGTTCTTGAGTTATAAAGACTTTGTTTAAATGGAGTTCAATTTCTATTTTTTTCTTTCAATAAATTTTAACTAGCAAATTCTTATTACAAATTATAATATGTTATAGCACTTTTCCAATACAGAAAAATATTTTTATTAACATTCAATTATAATTATGATTTGATTTATTGTCAATAGTGAGTGACAACTCTTCGCTATTATTTTATACATTTATTAAATATTCATAAATGTTATATTTTTATGCACAGTATTATAGTTAAGAATGTGATTAAGTACAAGTTGTGCTAATAAAAATTTCTTATATCATACAAAAAAGGTAGTATGTTAAGTATCAAAATAAAATTATTACCATTATTTATTATTATAATTTAAATAAACTACAAAATAAATTTTTATTTTTAAATAATTATTATGTTTAGAACATTTCAAAGCTCTATTTTTAATTATAATGAATAAACAATTGTTAACCCTTATCATAAACATATTACTATTTACTCAATTAATGTATTATAATTAAATTAATAATATAGTATATTATTAGTTAATTAATTTAAATTAAATTGTATTTATATACATAAAAAAAACAATTTGTTTAGAATGTAATATTTTAATTCAATTATTATCAATAGGACATTTTATCAATTCCTATAATTGTTATAGAAATCTAAATTTAGAAACATGTGCAATTTACCTTGAACGTCAAAAAAATGTTATACATGATTTTAAACAAAAAAGTATTTTCTATTCTTAAAATTACATGTTTACTATATGTTTTATTCCATTGTGTTGTTGATTATATTATATAAAAACATTTTTATATTGAAATGGGATCAAATGAAGTGATATTGAATTGCTTAGATAAATTAAATTTAGTTAAATCTGTTAAGTTGAATTTGAAGTTTGTATATTTTTTTTAAAAGTGCATGAAATAAAAATTCTTAAAAATTGTTCTATAATAAATTCTATTGAGTATGATATCTCACTCATTTTCTGATAAGAAAAAATATATTCATATATGGTATTCTGTAAGGTATCCTTTATTTTTTTTTTTTTATTCAATATTATCAGGATTGTTTACAAAGTATTTTTATAAATTTATTTTATTTTATAAAATCTTACCATATATTAGCAGTAGTGTTTATCTAAAAGTTGTCTCAGTAACAAGAAATATGTCTAGAATGTAATGAGACATTTATAAAATTATTAGAACTATTTAATATTAATGTTATCACTTCAAATATATTATAGATAAATATGAATTATATGAATTGTTGTTACTTTTTACTAAATCAAACCAAATTCAATTCTCTGTGTAATAAATAACAAATAAGTGGTTAATTTGTATGTTAAAAATGACTACCTATCATAAATAAAATAAAATATTCATATGGATAATGATATAATGTATTATAAGTTAAAAAAATAATTATATTATTTTATCTAGAATGTTTATTTGTAGTTATCACAAATGCAAAAATTAACACAACATATTTTATTATTTATATGACTTGAGCTTGAAGAACCTCTTACACATAATTTGTATTCTGTTTTTTAAGGTAGTCACAAATAACAATACAAATCTACTTAACTTATACTAATAGTACCATTTGAAATACTGAAATGTATGCTGTGTGCTATTTTAGATATTTTAATAATAGTATAAATATCAAGTAATTATGTTTTTCTTATGTTAGCAGTAAATAATAAGTGACTAATTTAAAGGACTAAAATTACTTATCTACATTCAACACCTACTAACAAAATGCACAATTCTAAGAATTAAAATTTAAACAAGGTGGAAATAGATAGATAGGACTCCTGTTTGAAAAAAAAATCTTTGTGGGTCAGTATCAATGAATATATAATATAAAAAAAGGATCTAATTAAACGTTGTTCACACTCTCTTTTATGCCAGTTTGGTTTGTGAATAATAAAGCTATTAATTGTTATTGTCTCATTTAAATTTTTGATAAAATTTGATTATTATATTAAACATAATTTTAATTTTAAATTAGTTTCAACAACGAGCCTCCTAAAAGAATAGTCATGTATTATACATTTGACAGTTAACAACATCAACAATTTTAGAAAATAGGTTATCATTGAGAATTTCTAAACTAAATTCCACACTAATTCAATAATCTAAACAAACGGCAGAAAGATGGTGGAGCACAGTTTTCATGCATATGAAATAATAAAAATATAGTTGGTACAATTCAAAATTGGGGACATAGAAAAACAAAAGGACACCCATAATATCTAATGAATACCAATTAAATAAAATGATACACTAAAATACAAAATACTCGTTATATTAGCTCATAGTAGTTGTATATTTGGTTTACTTGGTGTTTGTAGTTTTTGAATGTCAAATCGTACAGAGCTATTTGAGTTTACTGATATATAGTATTTCCAAGTTTCTCTATAAGCTATTGCCGACAACTATACTATCGTTAAAAGCGATAAAACTCCTAATTTTTTTTGGTTGCTAACGTCCAGATTTAATACCACGACACGCAACTGTCAATTATGTCCTGTATCTTTCGAACATGACCTATTTGGTTTCACTAAAGGTATTCTACTTGGACGAACTCCATTAGTTCATTTCTATCCGTTGTTCTTTCAGGTTTTTGTAAAAAATACATTTAACTAGGCAGAAAACTGTATAGAAATTTAGTAGATATGTAATGAAAAATGGAATGATAAAGCATAAAATAATGACCCTGGGGTAATTAACAATACATAACTCAACAATTCACAATATTAATATTAAATCACAATGACACAATTTTATGATCTAAAAAATTGTAGGTACTTTTATCTTGGACTTGGTAAACTAATAATTAATAATTGATATTTGCAATATTATTAATTGTCGTAAATATAAAATGTTATCAAATGGTATTTAAATTTTTTTTCGCTGAACGAAGGGAAAAATTTTACTATAATAATCATTGGGTGTGCTACACTGCAGTTTTGGTCATATGGCCATCACTTAGTGACGATTTCCGTCGTAAAAAGCATTAATTCGCAAATCGTTTTTAATTTTCATCATCTAACTACTATCGTACATTAGTTCGTACGCTAAACGCTTTACCTCAAAAATAAATAATCGGTCTCTCGCTTTGTCTTAAGTTTTTTTTAGCTGTACCTACAAAGCATTGATCTTTTGCGTACCAGTTTTAATCTTTCAATAATATATTGTATATTCCTTACTGATACACATAATTAATCGTTCTATATTAATACATTATATTATCCTGTTATGAACAACGTCCATGTTAGTTTAAAGTTCCTATATATCTATCATCTAGGTAAGTACATGTTCCTTAATTCCTGTTTAATTGGTACCTATAAATATTGTCTTTCTATATCTTTTGAAATACTCAATATCAATAAATAACATAAAATAATATTGTAGGATTTTAAGAAGGAAATGGAAAACTTTAATAATAATTAGGTATAAAAGTGCGTTTATAAGATAATTAAATAAGATATTTCTTAGTCATATGTCATATAATAGTTATCATCTACAAAAAATATAATAATATATTATACTCGTGTATGTGTAAATATATATAATTTATATAACATATAACTAGGTATAAAATACATGCCTTAGAAGAAAGTAGTGAATATTGTTAGGTATCTACCTAAGTTAAAAAATATCAATGATGAACAATTGTTAATTTTTCCTACCTAGTCTCAAAACATCTGAAAACATATTTGATTCTTCGTAAAGTTAATTTGAAATTACCTACTTTTTCATTTTTTGAAATTAAATTCCTAAATCCTTTAATTTAAATTTTATTGAAGTAAAACAAATTAACAACAAATGTCAGAAAGCCATATTCGAGTAAAATATGTTATAACCAATGCAAATTTCTTCTTAGAATTTTTAACGGATAAATAGATAAGTTAATATGATTTAAAAAATATTGATAGTTTTGAATATTTTGACCAAAAAAACTTAAAATAATTAATATTGGTGTACTGTATTATTTACGTGATGGGAATGTACATCGCTCCGCTATTTCTTTTACACATTAGAAAATTGCCTATACTGAACTCCTTAAGTATGATCGGATCGTAGTGCAGTGTTCACATCCTTGAGTTTTTCGTCATTGTAATGTAATGGATGTATAAAATGTACTAAGAAAAGCGTAAACATATTATATTCAGCCTATATTTCTAAGTATATTATATTATATATTTAAATAGTTATTACTTATTAATAACATGGCGAGTAGGTATTGAACTAATTTTTGTAAAAAAAATATTTTATAATACTATCTTATGTACACTTACCTAATAGTATTATATTTTTATAACATGTTTTCATGTATGTAATATAACTAATTAGGTATAATATAAGTTATATGAGTTTTAGTTTATATTAACTTTTTTTGTTTTATCCATTTATTTTGAACAGTACTGGTAATTTATCATTGTAAAACTAATATATTTATTTCACTCAGCTTAGAATCTAAAATTTATCAATTCTCAATTTTATATTGACAAAAATACTCAACAACAATAATATACATCTTTAAATACCTCGAATAAATCATTTCCCCGGTCAGTACTTATTTCCAAATTTGTTGTTTATCTTTTTATGTTAAATTAAAATAATTGTATTTTGAATGATATAATTATTTTATTATTAATTTATTTTGTCCGTCATTCTTTTAGAGTGGTAAAATACTTAGAAAATTTGATCAAATACTTGGAGTACTACTCTGGAGGGTAAAAAGTGATGATTCTCAGTTAGTTTAAAATGAATTCGAAAATATTAAAACAAAATTAAGGGAAAAAGGAATATTTACGAAATAATTTTAATTTAATTGTTGTAATTAAATTTTTATGTATTAATAACTGTAAATATTCTTGAAATGTTAACAAAATATATATATTTTTATATTCTAGACATTTCAAAATAATTTAATTCTTGATTTATGAAATCATTTAAAATTTTATTTTTTTCTAAATTTATGATGAAAATTTTGATTTTTCAATAAAAAGGTTAGTATACAAAGTTCCTCGTAAATTGTTCTTACTGTAAATTAACAAAAATATCATAAACAATTTTTTGATATTAAATTTTTGATTTTAAGCGTAGGTAGCAATGAATATATTGATTTTACAATGATGTGTATGTGATAAAATAATAAATTGTCAATGAAATGCTTCGATTTTCAACTTTGATTTCAAATAAAAATATTAAAAATATATAGTAACGATTTTTTTTATAATATGTATTTTTAGTTAGAATTTTGATGAAATATTTGTCACAATCGCGAAAAGTTGCAAACTATTTTGTATTAAGAAATTCATAAAAACTTTTCTTTTTATTTCTAAGTTTTGAAAATTTAATAAAAGACGCCTCATAAGTAGTTGATACTAAAACCATAAAATCTAAAAATATATAGATAATTATTTTTTATAGATATTTTAAGTTAAAATTTTGATGACATTTCTTAATTAAATGATAAATAACGATGTTAATTATTTTGTTATGATTGTAAAACATTATTTATGAAAACTTAAAACATATCGCGAAATAATATACTTAGATTAACAGACGGTTTCCTCTCAGCATCTTTTTCGTATACAATGATTATCATTCCTTTAAAATTTCAAATGCCTATAATATTAACCCAGTCGACATCTAATGTACAGCAGAGACAAAATGGTACCCACTTGCCTACCTTTTTAAATTTTAATACCTTAATATTGAACATTATTTATTAAAATTTACAATATTCCTCGTATCATAAGTTATTCCTATTGGAATTGAACAAAAAGCTTAGCGTATTAAGTTTTTTTTTTCCATATGGTAGCGTATTAAGTCATATTACTTTTGTGATTATGAGTACCTATTTAAATGTATGATGTAATTGGATATTCATATACTTATATATCTAGTTATAAAACTATATATTTTATTCTGTAATAGTTCAAAATAATTGTTTAAACATAAATACATATTATTAAAACAACAAAAATATATATCGAAAATGAGAATTTTTATGAAAATCAGTTTTTTCACAAAATTAAATTTGATTTTGTTTTTGTTTTAAAAATTTTAAATTAATAGGTACCTGTTAATTTGCATTTCTTAAATTTTCTGATTTATGGATGACAATTTTCGTTTGTTAGTAAAAACAAGATCTTGAAAATGTTATACAAAGTTTGTTGTAAATTCTAACAGAATTTCAAAAATGTTGAAAATACAGTCAAATTTGTATAATATATTATATATACTGATGTAATGTAGTTATTATAATAATATATTTATACTGTATTATATTATTGTGATTAACTTATGAGACGATACGTTAAAAGCTTTAAGTATAAACGAATTTTTTGAATTATAATCGAAATAAATTACAACTAGTATCGTTTAAATATATAGTTTCGTACAAATTTAAATTTTAAATATCTATAAAATAAAATTATGCTCGTGTATCTTTAATATTTTTATATAGTTTAGTAAAAAATTATAAGGAACAAAGTTTTTATTTTTGTAAATGTTTATAATTACTGAAATAAAACTAAAAAATAAAATAAATTTCTCATACCCGTAAATAGCTCAAAGTAAGTCAAAATAATGAACATTTCAAGTATCGATATTAATTGTTTGTTTTCAAATTACAACAATGTATAAAAAATAATTTGAAGAGAATAGTTATTTTACGAGTGAATATTCAATGTCAAAAAATTAGTAAAACTTATAACAAATTTTGTACTACATTATCAAATCTTAAATATAAAAAAGTGTTTTATGCATTTCTATCTACAAAATAATTTACATATTTTCTCAATGAAATTTGTTAAAATTCTAACCTCCAATGCTTATAAAAATTTTAACACTAAATATTTTCGATATTTTTTAAACAGCATAACAGCATAGAAGAACTCGCTCCGTTCAGAATTTAAAATAAACATGAATAGTGTATACATTGAAATAAAATCAAGTTTTTATCTCAATCTAAAATAGAATAATTTTGTTTTAATTTAATATTATTTCTTCAAGTTAGCAATGGAAAATATTTTATGTGAAGATTATTCTGTTAAAAAACGTTTGGTGAATGTTAAACATCAGTTGTTAAATGTCGACTTCAAACACAATAAAAAAAATATGACTAGTATAGTCCCGTCACCAACTGGATCGAAAGATTATAAACATGCTTATATTAATCATCAAAACGAAAATTCATCTCAAAATGACAATATTTGTCACGAATCAGATGAATATGACTCCGATTGCAGTCTAGGATCATTAAATTCTTTGTATTTGAGATTAAAGAATAATTCTAAAGTTATAGATTTAAATACAACTGATAGAGTTGGTAAAAAACAATTACAGTCTACTATTTGTAAATTAAGTAAAACTGACAGTTTTCCTGGAAATAACAATGGCAAAGAAACTAATATATCTAAACAAATAATGGCAAATGATAAAACAGAAAATACAAAACCAATAAAGAAATTGAACACAACACTTTTTTATGGAAAACAGGTAATGAGCATACATAAAAAAATGTTTGGATACTTATTACTATTTATAATAACAAAATATTTAACAATAAACTTATTTTTAATATTTTATAATTTATACAATACTATTATTTTGGGTATGTACTATGTCAGCAGTTCTCAAATTTTTTTGTTCGCCGAGCCCTTATGTTCTTAAAAAAAATTACGGAGTTCAAAAATCAGAAATGTCTATTTGAGACAACAATAATTCAAAAAAAAATTATGTCAATTATAAATGATTTGTTTCTTATTTTTTTTTCTGTATAATACAAAATATATACAAATTATTTATAATTAATTAAATTAAAAAGAACATAATATTTTAGTAATTTATAAATTTTAATGTTTATAATATAAAATAATACATATTGGTATAGTCAAAATAATATTGAATATAAGTATAAAAGAAATATAATAATAATTTAATAATTTGAATTTAATTAATACAGATATGTCCAGGGAGCCACGGAGCCCTTAGACTACTCTCGCGGAGCACAGTTTGAGAACCGCTGCTGTATACCATTAACAATTGATTCCATTTTTTTAATTAAAAAAAATAAATTTAACTCATAAATTATTTGTAACTACTACTACTTATGTGTTGTGAGTTGTAATAGTATTGTTAGATGTAGGTAATGTTTTATATATTTATTACAAAAAAGTTTTTTTAGGATCATAATATTTGTTGATTTTGATTATGACGTGCACAGTGAAATTTTTTTTTTTTATGTCACCCAATGATAATTCCTTAAAATATCTACCGATATATCTTGAATATTAAAATACTATTTGTATAAATTTTGTATTTACAAATACTAGAGTTTAAAAAATTAACCCAACTTTATAGGGGAAATTATATAATAACAAGACTATTTCAGATATGGATCTAATTATACAATGCAGATGTACTATTATTTATTAATTTTTTCTTTAATTACTTTATACTGCAGTTTGAGACATCATAAACTTTGTACAGACACCATAGATTTATATTAAATAACTAATTTACTGAACTAATAAAATTATAATTTGAATAATATTATTACTGTCATTTCAAAAACATACTTCATATTTATTGAATTTATTATATTAATTAAATATTTGATAACTTAATTAGTTCAATAGATCAATATTTAAAAATATTGATTGTATTTATACTGATGTGTATTAAGCTATCACTTATGAATTTTCGTAATAACTAATAACTAATAGAAAGTATATATATATATATTTTTTTTATAGAAATCAACTCCACAACATATTTTTACACGGTTGATTCGTGAATTTTCATTTAAAAAAAAGTTCTCAAATTCAAAAAGACTTAAAATCAGAAACTCAGTTTGCAAATCTAAATATAACATAAATAAATCAAAGAATTCATTAAAGGAACCGAAACAAAAAAAAAATTCAACTATTCAAAAAACAGTATTTAAAAGTGAATATTCAATTCGGTCTCAATTAAAAGAATCTGTTCCACTATTGCAGCTTAGTGCTAAATTAATAAAAAAAGATGTTGATTCATTGACAAATACTACTGAAAATCTATTGCCAAATAAAATAGAATTTATCAAGTATGCCATTTATATTATATATATATGTAATTTTTAAGTTTACCGTAAAAGCAATATTAAAAAAAATTAATTCAATTTAACATTAAGACTTTTTTTAGTATATTAGGTATATATTTATATATATTTTAGATCATTGAAAACTTATGAATAATATTAAAGTATATTATAGTGTAAAGAACATTATTGTTTAGATAAAAAGAAAATTTAAAATTTAAAATTAATAGAATTTAGTTTATACAATGCATTAATATATTGAGCAAATAAAGTTAATAATTTTTAATTTTATTTATTTTTACTCATTTAAGATTATAATTACTCTAGATTACTCTAAATAAGTATATTATAAAGTTATATAATTAGTAATTTAAATATTAAGAATGCTAAGTTATATTAAAATATTTAATAGTATTTAATTCTTATTTAGATACCTATCTTAATATTGTAATACTTCAATTGTTACATGAAATAACAAATTTATTAAGCAAAACATTAAAATATAGAATTAAATATTTAATTATCATTTTTTTTATTTATTTATAAGAGTAAATTTATAATATTATGTTAATTTACTAAATACTTGAACTTTTGAACTACTAAATTTTTAACTTTTGAAAACTTAAAAATAACTTAAATATTATGAGCCTGTTGGTAAATAGCTCAAGTATTTCAACATTTAAATTTAATTGCTGTAATATTTCTTTTAATAATTATACTGTTGAAGTTTTACTAGTATAATGTATTTCTAAAATTAAACATATACATATTTTATTATGCAATATGTATGGTAAATTTATGTTTATATTTTCTAGAGGTGAACATATAATAAAAAAAGAAGACATTTCATCATTAGAATTTAATTACGTTGAAAATGAATTATATGAACCAAATAATTTTTTTATTGACGATTTTGTGGATACAGGTAAATAGTTAATTTTTATTCCAAAATATTAAATTAAAAGCACTTGATAGGTAATCGTGGAATTTTTTTTTTTTTTGATCAGATGATTTTGGAGGTACAAAAGAAATTGAAAATATAATACAAACACTATTTGACAACGATGATTCGCTTATTGATAATGAGACTAATAAATGGTGGTCAATTGATCATGATTATGAGGATCAAGATGAGATACAACATAAATTTTTTTTATTGTTTACAGAATTTAATCATTTTTAAACCATATGATAATTGAAAGTTTAACTAACTAATATTAGAAATACATTCATAATTTTGTATATCTACACATTTTTAATAAATCGATTTTAATTGGCCAATTCACATACTATACTTACATATTTGATATTGTTTCAATATGTATGTTATGAGTATTTTTAAAAGATATTTATGTTAATTACCTAAATCACAATATATTTTATACAAAATATTAATATAATTTTATATTAAATTTAGTAAAAAGTTATTAGGCTACTACAAAATTATACCTAATAAACAATAGGAATTAATCTGTTTTTAAATCTTTTATTTTTTATTACATTTAATATTATGCACAGTATTTATCAAAAACATCAATAATAAAATGTTTATTTATGTATTTAATTTTTTAATTTTTAATAAATTAACCTTTTTGATTTGTTTGAAAAAATTATTGATTTCTTTGTTATTATTTTTTATACCTATATGTATATTTATTAGTGATTATTACATAAAATTAATTTATATTAATAATCTTATTCGATTTAGTTGTAGATTGTGCCAGTAGTTTTCTAAAATTGTTTAAGTCATAATTTAAAATAATTAGGGCCAATTTTTAAAATATGTTTCGTTTTATATATGATTCAAATTCTAAAGACCTGATTTTTTTTTTAAATTTTTTAGTACCTATTACCTATGTATATATTCTAAACCATAATAAAAATTATTTTTTTTGCAAAAAGACTAGGATTTTTAAGATAGGGTAGCCCATTTGCAAACTACTAATTATTTTTGCAAATGACCAGCTGTTTTTCCGGCTTATTGCTAATAAACTATAAAAATTAATATGAAAACATTAAAATTAAATGTAATATACAATTAATACATAGTAGAAGTTAAATATTATTATACAATTTTTGACTATTTTATTAATAGTTTTATTTATTTATTTTCAAAGCATATTATTAATATCACTAATTACCCAACAAAAAAGAAAATACATAAATAAATGTATTTTAACTTTTAAAACTGAACATAATGCCTGACAAATATCTAATATCAAAGTGAAAATTATGCACAAAAAATTAACACAATCCATATACTTATATATTGCTCCAAAAATTTACAATATATTACAGTTAGAAATTAAATAAAGTAACTCTTTCAAGATTCTTAAAAAAAAATAATTACACTTTGGTTACTGCAAGAACAAAATATATATGACAGACTCACAATGTATAGGATTATTGTATTATTTACTAATATTTGTTAATTTTTTTAATAATTATTGATAAATTTAGTATTATAAATATGTATTATTTAATTAGACAATTTTTCACACAATACTACATTATGATATTATATTATATATAAAAAAAAAATGTACTTATCTATACTGATATTTTAATGATGTGAAAATGTTTATTGCAAATTGTAATCTTTTAATTTCATATTTAGTAATTATTGAATTTATTTAAATTGTGAACTCATGGACCCCCACACGAACATGTTCAGTAGGGCCCATTATTTTTTTGAAGAATAAATAAAAATAAAAAAAAATTACTGTAGCCTTCTCAGTTCTTTCTCACGCAATACAGTTTTTGCTATGTTTTACATTTGTAAGACGGAGACAACACATGTAGGTATAATGTCCTCGTAACTTATGTGTATAGCTACTATGGTACTACACACTTATTGCAAGTAACAATAAATTTTGTAAATTTATCGAAAAAACCTAAGACATTTTAAGTGCTATAAAATATACACATGGTCGATAAAAAAAGTACATAAAATAGTTAATACCCACCTAAGAAAATTTTTTACTTGATTATTATTTGAATAACTATCATCGAGTATACCCAGCTGTATATAATATAAATATATTATACTTAACATTTGGACCTTATGTTTATAATAGTAACATTTTTTTTGTTATTTGGAACTCATTAAATTAACAAAAAATAGTTAAATATTAAATAAATAGTAATTGTACGTGAATTAATACGTACTAATAAAATGCATAAGGTAGGTAGTAAACTACTAAGCTACAATATCTTGAATATTTGCCTATGATAGTGATGATATCTATGATTTTAGCTT
This sequence comes from Rhopalosiphum nymphaeae, assembly GCA_036289425.1. NCBI lineage: Eukaryota > Metazoa > Arthropoda > Insecta > Hemiptera > Aphididae > Rhopalosiphum > Rhopalosiphum nymphaeae. The sequence goes on along the minus strand of JAZAQC010000007.1, from coordinate 5,326,704 downwards.
ATCAATTTTGATAAGCAAACACATGATTCGTAATCTCGACTAAACGAATAATAATCACAAATTTCCATAACACTGTTCGCTTCATCGGTCAAAAGAAAAATTATTTCTAACTTCGAAGTTCTGACTTGGTATTAAGTATTATGACTCGTCTTTGATTTGTCTATTCATGATTACCGGTTAGTATAAGTACATAAATGTAATAATGTGTATAAATAATTATCTATAAGTTATTTATAATTGTGATTTTTAAAACAATTATTTAGACTTAAAATAAATTATTTACTACGACTATTAAGTATTATATTTTTTACTTTTACAGATTCAGTAAATCTATTCAATTCAAATGGGAGTTTGGTGTCGAATAAAAAATGTTTTGATTGGCGTGGCTATTGGACGCACAGTAATTGACACATTTGGTTCTGTGGCCAGAGTTGATGGAATTTCTATGCAACCAACATTCAATCCAAATAACACAGTGGACTTTGTGTTTTTATCATATATTCCAGTACGATTTGATTCTATTAAGCGCGGTGATATTATTGTGGCTATATCACCTAGGAATCCAAACGAAACTATTATTAAACGTGTTATCGGTGTTGAAGGGGACATTGTAGTATCAAAAAAAAATAATAATATTTTAGGTACACAAAAATTTGTTCCTAAAGGATACTATTGGATTGAAGGTGATCACAAAGGCCATACATATGATTCTACTAGTTTTGGTCCAATTTCTAAAGGACTTGTTGTTGCTAAGGTTTCAGTTATAATTTGGCCTCCCAGTAGATGGCAACTACTACAGTCTCACCATTAATAAGGTAAAATAACATTTTAATTTTAGCTTATTTTTTATAAAAATAGTAGTTACTCATCAAATGATGATAGTCTTGTATTATTTAAATATCACTGGATAACTGGTAATATATTATAATTAAGTATTTACTACTTGGTTTATTCAATAGAAACATTTAATTATTTTACTCATTGGTAGATAGTAATTATATTTTTAAACATGTTTATTAAATTTCAATAGTTTTATCTAATTCATTAAATAAATTCTATTAATACTTAATTTTAGGCCATTTTCATTTATTTTATAGTTTTCTTTAATGTTTATTTACCATTATGATTTAATTTTAAATTCACTATTATTTAAATAAGACATTCCTAAGTGTAATATATTTTATTGAAATGTGTACTATTTAGGTGGGTAATTTTTAAATTTTATAGGACCATTCAATCTTGTAGTTCTATGTTTTGTTAAGAGGACGTTTCATCCGCATATGTTGTCTTCGTCTTACATGAATAATGAGTATGAAAAATATTTGAAATGCTCTTAATTCACTTAAAAATTAAAATATCGTAAAAAACCAACAAGAGAACACAGATAATGTTCTTACCTAAAAGTTTGATAATAAGTCAATTCACTCTAATATCAAAATTAAAAGTACGCTATTGAAACTGTTGAATAAAAATTTACCATATCGTACGTGTGTAAGACGGAGACAACCCATGCAGGTGTAACGTCCTCTTAACAGTTCTAAAAAGTAATATAAAAATAGATTAAGGTCAATTTCGCATTTATTTTAGTTGAATTGCACTCGAGCTTAAAAATACAGTAAATTCTCAATTATCCATGGTTCTCCACAGAATTGAGTGATTTTAAGAAATACAAATCATATACATGCATGATAACTATATTACATAATATGTACATGTTTATAAAAAATCATTATGGTTTTAAGAATAATTTAATATTAATAAAACATGTTAAAAGCATTTTTGTGTTAATTTTTCAGTCTATTTCATAAGGAATATTAAAAAATTTGCTTATCTACAGTTGTCACATCATCCAATTCTGCAGATAATTGAGAATTTAATGTAATAAAGATGGAATTCTATTCATTCTAAATACTTGTTAGAACTTAAAAATGTTAAATTTGTTGGAAGTTTTCATAATTTATATTACAATTACTGGAGTTGTACATATACAATATTTTATTTTAATATAACCAAACACTAAATATTATAATAATAATTATTAAGCAAATTATTTTTAACTAATTAATATATGTTTTTGTAATTAGGCCATATTTTAAAATATTAGTTGAGCATTTTGATTCAAGCCAAGTGCAAATCAAACAATAGATTTTCTGTACAGATTGTAATTTTACCATTCCAGTTTATACGATTAGTGCAATTTTACTATTTCCTATAGGGTGTGTAGTATAGACCAAGATGTAGGCTAGAGATCTATCAATGGTTGCAGTTGACCCTTAATAAGGAGTTTCAACTTGGGTTATACATTTTCCTCTATCTTCTGTAATTTATTTATTTAAATTAAACATAAGACTTGAATTTTTGTTTAGTCTTTTTCAAACTTAGTATATGTATAAATGTTATTTTGTATTTTATCAATTTTATAGAATAGTTGAATGTTGGAATTTAAAAAATATTATTTTTACATTGAATAAAACTAAAATTAATTTGCAAATGTTTATGAAATTGTATATATGTTTAATATTTTAGGAAATTATTTTAATACATATTATATATAATTATATTTATTTTGATTTAGTGTTTACAAATTCAAGCCATTATTACTTATCATACTGAAGTGAAAAAGATATGTATCCACTGTAAGACCACAAATTATAGCTAGAAGAAAATCAAAGTATAAATAAACTAATATTTCAAGTATCTGTAGCTATTTATTTTTATCCTGTAAGGTTGTAATTATTAAAAACAGTCAACATCTGATATATAATGGTGCTTACCATAAATCAAGAGTGCCCAATTTATTTTGGAAGCGGGCTATAATTGCAATTACATTTAGCTGGTGGGCCATGTTATGAACAAGACTTGCTTACACTTAGAATTCATCTAAAATTCTATTTTCAATAGATACTTAATTAGATAGGACAGATAGGTATTTAAATTAAGCAACATTTTAAATTTCACATGTTTTAATTTTAATTTTTAATAATATTTAAAAAAATAAACATCAGTTAGACCTATGAAGAGACTTATTAGCTAATAATTTTTCAATATCTGGTAATAAATCTGATGTTGATAACAACATCAGATCTGAAATATGAGATGCTGTTAACGAACTACGATATTTATTTTTGACATAGGTTAGAGTAGAAAAAAATTTTTCGCAAATATATGTTGATTCAAATCTGCTTGAAATCTGCAAGGCAAGATCACACGTTGCAGGAAAGTCTTCTTTTGGTACTAATTTCCAAAATGTTATTAAATTTTCTGAAGACTACAGCTGTGGTTATGATGATACAATTTCGGTAAATATCTGCTTCAAGGAAACGTGTTTTAATTTCTGTGATTTCCAACTGGATATGGCATGAATATTTTTGTATTTCACCAAAAGTGATTGAAAATGGGTTCATGAAAAACAAAATGTTGCAAAAGGCAAGTGCGGAGAGACTGATTTTGGTCGCTATTTTTACAATACTTCGAATAACAATTTATTATCTAAACTCGCCGATATACAACGACTACGTCGACGGATGGTCACGATAATCTATAAACATAAAAATAATATCGATTAACATCGCGATAAATGCGGGTTCGGGTAAAACGCATCCGGCCGTCACCGGAAAACCCGATAACATTGCTGTGGAATGGTCCTAGTGCTAATTTGATACACACACGTATTTAAAATAAAATATACAACAAAATTTAAACTTTAAAGCAATATTAATAATAATTTAAAATGCCATAGACTATAGAGTATAGATGTTGACGGGCAAATCCAAAAGCGTTGACGGGCCTGGGTTTGGGCACCTTTGCCATAAATATTTATTTATAATATAACAATTTTATTCCAGTATTTCACCCATTTATTTATTATACGTGTCTACAAGTATGAGTAGTATGATATTTTGTTTTATCCTATTGTTAAGTTAATATCTGGAAGTATTAGAAATGCTGCAAGTTAAACCCTTGTTATCAATTGGTTGCGTAATTGCTTACTTATGAAAATAATTTGTCATTTCTTGAGGGGATTATTATGCCGAAAAGCATTTTAGGATAATTTTTAAAGCATTTGTTAATAGTATTTAAGCTATTTAAATTTAGGCCCTTATTACTATTAACTTTTTCCAGCATATCATAATCACAATTATAATTTATAGATAATAATAATATACTGAGTACTACAGTTTAAAATATACTTAAAACTGTGCTTTTTGTATAGTTGTCAAAATTTTTTCGACTCTTGATAATACAAAACATTCAATAATATTTATGAATTCATTCAAATATTATTATATTAGTATAGGTTTATAATATTATAGATAAAATAATATAAATTTAAAACATTATGTACCTAAATAATCATATTTTTAAAAATATTTTTTGTTATTAAATTTTAATGTGATACCTAGTTGCAATAAATAATATTATAATTATAAATATTAATATTATGCTATTGAGTATCTACGTTGAATAAATAAAAAATAAGGGTAAATTGAAATGTCAAGATTAATTAAATACTATAGTGTAATTTAATGATACTGCATTTTATATTTTTCTGTGAATATACTTATAATATTTTTAAATAATTTTTATTCGAGTAAGTACTTTTAATTATTGATTCAAAAATTGTTTGATTTAATTTATTTATTTGTTGAATATATACATAGTATGTGGACATACAATATATGTCTAAGTAGAAAAGATGAACATTGTAAACACTGACCTGGCATCGTATGCAATGTACTTATGCATATAATAGTTGGACAATGTAAATTATAAATATTTATTTGTCATATAGACTGGTCATTGTATACAATGCTAAAACTAGTGCGGTCATTGTGTACAACACGTAGGTATTAAAGTAAAGTATAAGTTTACATCAGTATCTTATCATAAAAGATAATTTTTATCAATTTGGACTGAGAGAAGTATAATTTGATAATCAAGTTAAACATTTATGAACTTATGCAATACACACCATTTGACTTATAAACATGTTGAGGAAATTGCGTGTGGGTTATTAGATATTTTTACCACTTGGTTTGCAGTGGAAACCGAAAATTACAAATTAGATATAACTAAAGGTAAACTACAAAATTATTACAGTAGAAATCAGTTTACAATTTACATGGAACAGTTTTCTTGTATCGATGATGTACCCGACATTCAATTGTCACTTAAGGATTTAGCTATTGGTGCTATAAGAGTGGGGGGGGGGGGTGCTAGGGGGACTTTAGCACTCCCAAAATTCCAAACCTCAATCCTTGATTAATACATTATTACTATTTTATGGTAATAACTATGTTCAAATGTTTATTTTATGGTTCAGTTCCTATGGGTTAGTACATATGTTGTACATCATTTTAGCAGTCCTTAAAACTTAGGTCTAGTTACTCCTATGGATGTAGCTAGGCTGTTTTCCAACATAGGATGCTGAGGCTATAACCACTGCATTTATAATCAAAAATGCGAAACAAGGAGATGAAAGTGAAAAAATGCTAGAATTTTATGCATCTCCAAATATTACAATGGCAATACGTGTCAAAATTAATAAAAATTTTCCAATGTTACTCAAATAAGTATTATATTTAAACCTAATATTATTATTATTATTAAATTGAATTAAGCTTAGGTTACAGATATATAAAAATACTATAATGTTTTTATATATGGCTTAGAAAATTAATTTTTTCCACTTGGCATAATCAGTCTGGCCATTACATACAATTCCCGGCCAATGTTTATAATGGCCATTTATCCACCTGGACCGTAACATATATTCAGTAGACGCCGCTTATAAGACTCACGGATATAAGGTTCAGTCGCTTATTAGACACAAAATCGTCTGGAACGGTCCGGACGTATCCAAATACATTAAAAAAAAATCGGTTATAAGACTCAAATTTCGTAAAATAAATAGTAGAAAATAAACTTTTTTGGTTATAATTTAGAAATAAATTGATATTGAAAAATTAAATAATATTCGTGTTGATTATTTCTAGTTTCTGTTGGTACCTTATAAGTTATAACGCATAATAATTTTTATCGCAGATAAAAGTTCACATTTATCGCAACGATTATCGTTATTTTAGTGTACTGATTACTGGCGGCTGCACAGTTATCGTAATTACGGGTACATAAATACACATATGTACACGTGCACATGTACATATACTCAGTTATCATTGCAGTCAACGGTATAATTGTTGTACAATAAACGATCAGTCGGTATTCTATATTTTGTCCATCACCGTGGTAATAATTTTAATACACAATACGAATACGAACAGTATATTTTCGGAATGTTAGAAGAAAATAAAAAACAAATTAAAATAACAAATTTTTTTCAAAATAAATAATAAATGTAATAATAAATGTATTTACCTATTATAATTTTAGTTTTTTTATCAGGATTATTAAATTTATTCAATAATAAAGTATGTAATATGTAATATATGTGTTAATGTATTAAAATCAAAGCAAAATATGTAGTAAAATAAAATTTATAAATACGTAATTAATTTTTTTTTCCACTTCGCTTATAAGATTCATTCGGTTATAAGACTCACTTTGTGCTGGTCCCAAAGTGAGTCTTATAAGCGGCGTCTACTGTATTTTTATTATTATCAATATTCATTATCTGTACATTTAGACTCACATTTTTTAACTCTGATCTCAGTGTTTTTGAAGCATAATTAAATTTCTTGACAAAAAACTAACGATATCTAAAACGTTAAGACGTGTATACAGCTGCAATGCAATTTTTTTTATCTATATTTACAGATACTTAACAGTTCTACGACAATTCAAAAATGATTAAAAACGAGAACATAACAAGAAATACTACTTTTAATGAAGAGCAAGAAGGTACTATTAAAAAGATAAATATTTTATTAATTTTAATGAATTAAAATAGAACTTTTATATTAGATTAAAAATAAAAATAATAATAAAAAAATACTTAAATTGCATATTTAACACAATAAAAATGATAAATATAATGTCACTAATGGTGTTTAAAAGTTCTGAGTATAATACATATTATACTCTATTCATTAGTTTTTTGTCTTTGCTTAAATACACCATAATATATCCAGGAAAATTCTAACTATGAGAAATATCTGCATATTTGAATGGCGCAGAAAAATTGAAACAAATCATATAAAATACATATTATATTTTATGTTAAAAAAATAATTTTGATAAAAAAAATTGTTATGTAATAAAAATTATCAAAAATAAACTTAGATTAATAGTAAAATTAATTATTATTAACTTAATTATTTTATTAAGTAATAAAATTATATATATAAATTAAAACTTATATAAATAAACTAAATATATAAAGGACAATGCATTAAGTAAATAATACATGATAACATTCTATATACAATTTATGCAATTCAATATGACATGGTAAGTAAAAGTTTACAATACTCGTGTATAATTTTTGTATAATAAACTATGAATAAAACACTAATATTAATCGTAACATTTTAATGCATTAGCTCAGTACCTTTAAAACCAGTCTCTTGTTCAGTAACAACTTTTGACTTATGTATTTTTTCTTCATTAAATTTGGCTAGTATTACTGACTGAGGAAGGATATTAAGCTCTCCCATAGTTGCTTCATTATTCTGCAACTCTACTCCTTCTGGAGTTTTTAAACATTGATTTATAGGTAAAACATTAAATACTTTCATGATCTTTAATTTAAGATCAAACACTGTATCATTAAAAGAGACTATGACAGACTCAACCTTGGGCATTCGTTTTCGTTTACTCCTTCTGAATCCATTCTGAGATACTTTATTGTTGTTGTTCATTGAAGTAGAAGCTGTATTCGAACGATAAGTACTATTCACAGATACAGTAGTGTTTCGTTTGAATTTCTTCAAACAGTTTCCATTCTGATCGCCAATATCGTCCACTTCAATGAATATTTCTATATTACTGTATTTTAGTTTATTAATTTTATCTTCTTGAAGTTTCTGTTGATATGTTTCACACATGTCAGGTTTTGATGTTTTAAAGTTGTGTTGAGTATCAAAGTATACAAATATTCCAAAATCAGCTTCATAACAATGTAAAAACCATTTCCATTCTTTTTTTGTTATTAGCATCAATTTATTATATTCACATTGTGTTGGAATCAAACTCATCATTGTATGGTATATCAATTTTTTGTGATCATTGCAAAGCAGTACTTTATTACTGATAAATTTAGGGATTGGTATCTCTAATGGAGTTCTGACAAATTTTTTGAAAGTTTCCAAAAAATCAGTAGAAATACATGCATATGGGGGAGATTCTTTGGAAAAAATATTTCTGTTATTATTCCACAGTAAATCATTTAAAAAGTAATTCTCTAACTTGGCCATACTTAAACGTGTATACTTGCATAATACGACTCTAATACACGTATTCCTACACGTGTGACATGGTACAGTAGTTTTAACAAACAACGATGCTTTTGGAAAGTAGGTTTGAAATATATCTATCACTTTTTTTGGCACCAATTTCTTTGAATGTTTTTCAATGGTCATATTTCCATGTGCACATATAATGTCATCATTGAATTTCCATGGCATGTATTCAATATTATTCATGTTTTGCATAAAAGAGTAGCATTTGCTCTTACATATTTCATCAAGACTTTCATCTGAAAATGAATTGTCTTTATACTCGGCTTCTGTGTTTGACTCTCCACAAGCATTATTATTGCATTCAAGTTTAATCATATTGTTTGCATCGATGGCCATATTAACATTTTCTTGTTTTATATCTTCATTAACTACTATTTCTTTACATAAACTGTTGGATGGTTCACATAATGTTTCATAATTAATTGGCAATGTTGTATTAGGAAGTACGTCTCTGGTATTGATAAATGCTTGAAATGACTCAAAATATTTGCGCTGCCAGCATTTAATTGTTTCATTACCTACCCAGTAACTTGTTTCACTATCTTCACTATTTGTATTGTTAGTTTGGGACCAATTGTGTAAGATTGTAGTAATAGATTCATTTTGTTTAATGGTTAAAGTTCTTGTATACAATAGAGCACATTTGTTTCTAACACATACTTGACATAATGATGACATTAACTTCAATCTTGGACCACCTTGAAATATACTATATAGTTTATCTGCCAAGTCTGATCCAATATATTTGGCTTCATGTACCTTATCGGGATTCAGTAAGTTATGTTTACACAGTATTGTATTGTTTTCTATTTTCTTGACAGTCTCATTTGGGTTCACTTTAAACAAATATTTCAGCCACTGCAGAGAAATAATATCACCATTTTCATTTACATAACTATTTTTTATTTCGTTGATTAAATTCAACATTTGTTCTACAAATATTTTACCTCGATTGCAGTCTAATATTTTATTTTCAAAATTATGATTACAAGTATTTACCAACTGAGTTAATCTTGGTGATAACTTGCAAGGAATCAATTTAGTTTTCGGTTTTCTAGCCTTTAAATCTTTCATGTAAACTAACATGTAGGCATCAGTAGATTGAAATTCTTTATTGTGATTTTCAATATTTTTCATTGATTTAAATTTTTTAAATTCATCATTGGTATACAAATTTAATCCTTTAATGGTGAGCTTATCTACTTGATCATCATTGAATTGGTACCATTGTTGTGTAGCTTCATCTTTGATCTGGGCAACATAGTGACCACAATTAGCACTGGAGCCTTTATGGATAAGTATCGCGTATAAGTTGTACTTATAATTTTTTCTTGAAGTTGCATTGTGTTCATTAGGTAAATTTAAATATTGAGCCATGTCCAATGTTTGTGGAAATCTTATAAGTGTGTTTAGTTTTGTTTTCTGCATTGATTTTCGATCGTAGACAAACCGCATTAGTTGAAAATTTAACACTGAAGGTAATTCAGTCAAACACATTTGACGCACAGCATTTTGTTTTCCTTTACACTGACTGCAATAGTATTGGTCATCCCCAGCAAGAACTTCTTCTTTTAAGTAATCTCTCAAACTGTCGTTTAAAGTTTGATGACCTTCAATGTTTAAACTTAGATCCCTAAATGTTGAATAACTTTTAGATTCAGTTTTACAAGTCAAGCATGTAATTACACTCTGATATCCGCCTAGAAAATTTTTGTCTACCATATTTCTAACAGATGCGTTTGTTTGTTTTTTAAATTTATTTTCCAGTGTTGTTAATAACAAATTAGAAAACTCTTCTGCATCTTGTTCTATACTTGTATCTATTTTTAAAGATTTTATGAACGCTTCTGGATTTATTGTTTTTTGTTTACCAAATTGCATTAATGCAAATATTAATTGCAGTTGACCAACACTAGTTACTGGCTCATATCCATTTTTAATAAAAAGAGTTGGGTTATGCATTTCAGTCTCATCTTTCATAGGATTCCAATTCAATATGGCTTTTCTAATGTTGATGTTGTGGAACCATAACTGAAGCAAACTATTTATATAACAGGTTGCTCCTAAATTTTTTAAACCACAGAAAGCATTTGTTTCTCGATATTTTAAATCTGAATCTTCAACTAGAGAGACTTTGTTTTTAAGCCAACGTTGTTCACCCAGTCCCGAAAGACAGAAGGGATTATTACTACAAGCCCGATGGTTAGATAAAGGTTTACATCTACGATGTCCTAAAAAATACGCTTTACTAATATGACTATCGTTGATGTTATCAGGATGTGTGTCTTCAGCCCATAACCATTGCTTCTTTTTCTCTAGATTCTTCTTATTAGTACGCATTTTAAATATCTGTTATTTAGTGAAAAAATCAGTTTTTGAACTTTTGTCAATAAACACTTTTGAGTTATTTGCTGAAACAAAAAAAGTAAATAATATATTTATTAGGTTAGCTTGTTATTTTAGGACTTGTAGAAACAAATGATTTGAAGATTCAGTAAAATTAAGCGTGTTTTAGAAAATTATTTTCTAGATGGTGGTTTTGAAAATGCTTGAAATGCAAGCCAATTATTTTTTAATATGAACCAGAAGCATGAATCAATGTATTTGTGATTAAATTTGATACATTTTAATTTCAGTTAATTCTGAATTTACAGCCATAGTCAAGAAGTCAAAATTACTTTAAAAAGTAAGCCTATTTAAATATGGTTTTAACAAAATTTAAATCTTATGTTATAAATCCATAAATAGAGGATTTTAAAAAGTTTAAATATTCCTATATATTTTCTATGTGTCTGCTTTACTAACTTTTTAGAGAAGTCCCAAATCAATTAAATTTAATCAAAACAATAAATTAAATATTGTCTAATTTATCAAATTCATGGTAATAACTCGTACGTAAGTAATGTATATTATAAAACAAATTCAGTAATTATCTATAAAATATAACTCACATCGTTTCAGCAATGATCACAGGCAATTTTCTCAATTAATAGCATACAATTGTATTTTAAGCTTTGTTTTAACATTATTTTTGATTTTACATAAAATTATGAGTGAAAATAACAATCCAATGGTATCAGTGGGTTCCATTGCATTTGAAGTGTGCAAATAAATTTAAAAAAATATAGATACATACTATAATTTATAAAAATTATTTTTAGCATGATATTTATGGCATATTTATTTAGAACACAAAATATTATAAATATGATATATATATATATATGTATGTATACATATATTATACATAAATATTTGTTATGATTAAAAAATATAGACATTCTATGTACTATTATAAATATGTAGTTGAAAATTGGTATACAATATTTTTATTTTATCCGCATACATAACATATTTATTTATTTTAAAATGCAATAATAAATAATCAATAAAAATTGTAAAAAATAAAACTGACATTTTAAATCATTCAAAATTTCAAAAATTGTGTTGTTAAAATAACTTTAAATTTAAAAATGTAATGAGATATTTTAACATAGAAATTATATAAGAATAAAATTATTTTGATCTTGAAATTTATATTTGGTTTGAAATATACTTTTCCAATTAGTGCATTCTTTATTTTGTTGTTTTTCTTTTATTAATCAAATTTTTTGTGTTAAATCAATATATTTACTTACATTTTAAACAAAATTTATTATAATGATTAGGTGTTGTTAATTTTATTTAAATGTTTTTGTGAAAATCCTATTTGGATAATTTAGTATAATTAATTAATACTTATTTTGTTTTAGTATTTAATTTTTATTTTTGGAAATACTTTTTATTTTTAATAATCTTATTACTCTAGCTTGAAGATAGATATTTATAAAATTATGTGATTTTGAATAATAACAAAAAATAATTTGTAATAGTGTATGCATTATTATTTTTGTATACACATCATGTAATATAAATTCTAAAACAATTTACAAAAATACTATGGCAATATACTATTTAATCATTATCTAAAATACAATGAATTTTAAATATTCAAATAAATTTAAGAAAGAAAAATGATATGATGAAACATTAATGTAAATAATTTTAGTATTAAAAAAATAAAATATGTAAATGCTCCATTTTAAATTAATTTTTATATAATAAATAATTAATTGTATTATAGATAAAAAAGGTTTTAAAATGATTTTTAAATTAAAAATGTCTTCTTGACAATTTTAGAATTAAAATTTAAAAAAAAGATTACTAAATATATTGTGACCACAATAACTAGAAATACTCACAAACTTGGAAAAACATATTTTTATAATATTTGTCAATATAGTAAATTAGTTGCATGTTTTTAATCTAAGAAAACTTTATATCTACATGTGTTGTCTTACTTTCACAAACATAAAAATAGCAGTATTCAGTAGAACCAATTGGTGTGTTATTAGATTTAATATTAGAGTGAATTGACCTATTATCAGAGTTAAATATAAGAAAATTATCTGTGTTGAAGTGTTAGCTTTTTTTTCGATATTTTAATTTTTAAATTAAGATATAAGTATAGTAAATATTACAAGTTAAAAATGATATTATCTAGCTTGAAAATTAAAATATTGAAAAAAGCCAATGCACAAATAATTTTCAAAATTTTCATAGTAAGGTATTCATTTAAATATTTAAACTAACAACATAATTGGTTCTACTGAACACAAATTTGGTATATTGTATGTTTGTAAGATGGTAAAATCATAAAAAACAATTGTCTTATTTTTTTATGACTTGATAATTATTTTTAAAGTTTAAAAAAATCAGAAGTAGAAAATTTATAGAACTTATGATAACAGATTATATTTTTTAAAATGTTGCTAAGACTTGTGCTTTAATATTTTAGTAGAAAAGTACTGAAAATTAAAAATTAATATGTTATTAAATAATAATAATGTGATTGATTACAGATTTGTCAACCTAAGTTTAAAACTCATAGATCAAAGGATTCAATTATAAAATTGATAGAAGTTATTCATATAAATAATATTGAATATTATTCTACTATTTTTTGAACTTAAATTGTTAATTCTATAATGCAAAGTATTTATAACAAAAGCATTGTTGATTAAAACAAGAGATTGCAATTTAAAATAAATCATTTATGACACAAAGTGAAATTTACACACTTCAAAAAGTATATGTTATTACTTATTATTATGTACTTGTAATTAAAGTCACAAACAAAATAAACATAAACAAGCCAATGTGATCAGTTTTTATAAGTTTAAAAATGTAATATTTATCAGGTGTGTTCAAAAGCATATTATATCCAGATCCTTGGACTCAATGTCCAATTTTCTTTAGAGAAACAAAGTATTTGAGTCTACATATCTTCATACTTTGAATCATTTCAAACATTCTCAAACCAGTTAGAAAACATCATTATATTTTACTTTTAAATTAATAAAAATAATAAACATTTTATAGATAAAGGAAATAAACCATAACAATTTGTATAACAAAAAATACTATGTTCTCTATTTAAATTTTATAACAGTAAAAAAATATAGTTGTATAGAAAAACCAAGTGGTGAAGTGTTAATTTTTAAATTTAATAGTTTGTTTATTTAAGGAATGTTACACTTATACTAAACAGCAAAATCCCACTCACATAGACAAATATTTAATAACATTTAATGGTATATATTTGGTTCATACTGACCATATTAAATAAGTGTGTTTTTTAGTTTTATTTTAAGAGAATATTATACTCCTAAAGTGAATTTACTTTTAAAAAAATGGTTTGAGGTAAAAATATTATCATTTATCACTAAACATTACCATTTTTTATATTTTATCAGTTGTAAGATACAAGTACCTATATATAATATTAAAAATTTAATATACTCATATCTAGCTTGAACATTAAAATACTGATAAAAAGCCAATACTTAATAAATTAAATATAATAATATTAAAGCGAACACAACACACAACAGATTTTACTGAATGCTCAAATGTGTTATGCTTGTATGATTAAGAAAATACTTGTGGATATAATTTCCTCTTAAAACATACAGTACAGTTTTCTTTTTTGACCAAGTTATAGTTAAACTTCGTTTTTTTTATGCAAATGTAGTAATTTATACTGTGAAGTTATAATAAATTTTTTTCAGTTTTAAAAAATTAATTTTGAAATTGTAGGAGTCTGGAAAAATTCAAAATCGTTCTCATTTTATCTATTTTGACAGTATTCTACCTACTGTTTTATAACAATTGATAATGAAATCATTTTATTTAAAAAAAACTGGTGGCTTAAGTCGCAAATATTTTGTATTCGTTGCATTAATATGTAAATTATTCATTGTTTTTATTGTTAAGACTACTAATATAGAATATACTAATTTAAATTTTTAATGATGTTAAAAAATTACAGATATTATTACTTAAATTACCTGTATTTATGAAATAGGATTTACAAATAAATAAGTTGATACTGTTGATAGACCAAAAAAGTTAACAGCATATTTGAAGACATCTATTTTTGTAATATGAAAAATTGTTGTGTAAATATTCCTTCTATTTTCTTCGCATTTGAAGTATAATGCATCAACAAATGATAGATATAGTATCACTAGAAATAAAACATAAAATATAATTTAAGATTAATCATTTTTATGATCAATGATCAAATAACCACAACATTATTGTAAATACTTGTTTATAGCACTTATTATTTTTACTAATTTAAACTTGTATTCCTATGTAATTTATACAAATAAACAATTTTTATCACAGTTCATATTATGTTTTGTTGTCTAATTATAACTTACTGGATTCATTTAAGGAACTTGAATTTATTAACACCAATATAATATAATAATACTTTAATGGATGCTGAACAATGTACTTTTGACCAAGCTGTTTGTATGTATGATTAATATTTATATTACCAAAAACACATAAAAGACAATCATTGAACAAATCTGATATAAAAAATTCAAATATTACTTCAAATGTATGAAATTATCATGTATAACAGAATATATTAACTAATGAAAACATTTGAGTTGTTATACACTTGAAATTTTTAAAATAAAATAATACAATTAAGTAGGTGTATTATAATATTTTTTTAATTTTTGTTTTCAAAATTGTTAAATTATTCATTTATGAAAAATTTATTTATTTAATGTTTAGCAATTTTTGATAGAGCGAATATTGTATGATAGTTATAAATTACCAGTAATTATTATACCATACCTAATTAATATAAGTAATATTTATGTAAATTTAATAAAATACATTTGCAAGGTTTAAACTATCTATCTATTTGGTAAGTATTAACCTAGCATAAAAATTAGGAGATCAATTCTTTTAATTCAGATTTTATTGATTATTGAGGTTTTAGAATAATAAAAATCGAATCAGGATAAATTAAATTAAAATAAGTAAAAAATTGATTATTGGTATCAAAAAGAATTGGAATCGAGAGTAAATATCGATAAAATAAATTATTATAATATTATAGCTATTGTGGAATTGATAACCAATAGCTACTTTAGAACTGAGAATCGATGAATAAAATTGGAATTGACTTATCCCTAATAAAAGTTGTAATACAAAATAATGTAAATATTTCCTTTTAGATAATTTTAATCTTAGAAATTAAAATATGTAAATATGTCTATTCATTGCAGTTGTTAAAATAAACAGTCTATAAAGAAATATTTACAATTAAAATACACAACTTTAGGAATAAATAAATATAGATACTGGGATATTCACTACTAATTATACCGTATCATATCCAATTAATTATGCAGTATACGATCGTCACGATGACTAATAATTGTAAAATGAAACACCACGTTATGCAGTTATCTCCGTACATAAATGTTCAATGAACGTAACAAAAACATCGAAGCTTAATAATTTTTAATTATTATATTGTGAATTCAGTTGCTACGACACGAGTAATAAAAATTAATGTAATAATCATCATACTACGAAAAAATGTTTTAATAGTGATCAGTAATCACTAATCAATATCCGTTGTTTAATAATTGAATAATGTTATATTCCAAACCGTTTTGATACACAGACTACAAAGAGAACGTTACTCTTATCAGTTATCAACTTCTATCAGCTGTAGAGATATTGTATATCATTTATAGAGTAAACAAAAATCTACACAAAACGACAAAACTGCCAATCATTATCCTCGTTTTCTTTAAACGTTACTCTTCTCAATTCCCACCAATGACGTAATCAGCCAACCATTTGAGAGAGGTGCTCGAGGGGCAGTAGCTCTTTCGAAATTTAATGAAAAATCATAATTTATATCATGCTGTGTAGCTTAGCATTAATAATTCTATATAATTATACAAACAACAAAGTAAATATGTCAGCCACCAGACCCTCAACCAAACATTATTTTATTTTTGGTCCTCGAATTAAGGACGAGGTCATGCTCTCGAGTGTTAGCCATCCTATTTCAACTTACTATGACGGCATCCGTTTGATCTTCGATCTTCTTCTACTGGGAGCCTTTTGAATGTTGACGATAATTTATTGACAACGCGTATTTGTGATCGCACTTAAAAACTTTAATCCACTACAAAGTCTATACAATTTTACTGAACAAACAACGTTCTACAGCAAAGGCAACGACTGAATAGTGAACAGTAAACACTGAACGACTACATCAGAACACAAATGCTGAACAATGCTCGATGAAGGTGGCAGGCGTGCACATGCACATACTCTCTGACCACCACTACCCCTCTTGTACGCCCTAGGCGCATGCGCAGCACACGACGCTTCGAGCAATGACAGTGGTTCGTGGGGACGCCATCGCCTCGCTACCCTTTCCCGCCCGTCAGAGTACCACCGTCGCGCCGAAAATATGTGCAGCGTCGGCGGTGATGCCTGTTGGTGTCGGCGACGGGGACACACCCCACCACCTGTCCACGCTGCTGTACACAACAGAACCAGATTGGGTCAGTCGAAAACATTGTACATCGATACATCTTTGGATTTTTGTAACGTGTTTTAAAACGAGTTTTTTTTTTTTTTTTGGAAACGTTTGGTGTAGGCTTACAAAATACCTGCCGGTGGTGATCTCATCCGTTCAAGGGTATAGGGACCATTATACGAAATTCTATAGGCGCAGTTCATATGGTCGAATGGTTCTCCCGAGTTATACTTACCCATATAATATTAGGAGTGGTCAGTGAGAAGAGACTCGCTAGCCGCCCGACATATTCAGTATAATATATATTTTTGTAAAAATGTTTTGTATCTTACGATAAAGATGCGAGCCGCAGTCTGGCCACCCATACTATATATTATGTATACAAAGCCGTGTTAACCATTAGGTACTGTAGGCACTATGCCTAAGGCCTACAACAAACGGAATGTCTATGAAAAGATGGCTAAAATTATACAAAAAATAGTATTCAAAAGTGTCTATGTTATATGAAATTCAATTTTTTCCAGCGCCTAAGGCCTACGGATGGTTTAATCCGGCCCAATACGTATATATATTTTAATAAATAATATTATCATATACAATTACAATATGCCAATATTTATTTATATATATAATAATACATAATATACGTATATACGTAATTCATTCAACACAAAATTATAGTTGTTTCAAAAACTTTTAACGTTTTAAAAAATATTTTTTTTCATTTCTGTAAGTTTTCACCGCGTGTGCAGCTCTGTCATAAAACAATACCATTACGGCATTAACTATACTATATACAGGGGTGGCCAGCGAGAAGAGACTCGCGAGCCACCCAATATATTAATAAATATGGAAGAGTTGAAATGGAAATAAAAGGTCATATTATTATATAATTATGATATATATGTATAATATGATTAAATTAAATAAGATTAGATAGGTATCGAGATATGCGAACCACAAAACTCTATGACAGGAGTCGCATGTGGCTCGCGAGACGCAGTTTGGACACCCCTGCTATATAATAATACACATGTATCCAATATAAAATTACACAAAAACCTATGTATTTAAAGATTTTTAATATGTAATATCATCTTTTGGTTTGAGAATTTAGAAATATGATCTCCAAAATCGAGATTTGAGTAAAACGGGATGGGGATAGTTAAAAAATCACCTATACGCATATGGAGAAATCATTTCATCATTAGAAAAAATATTCCGATGCTACATTGCAATATTCTTTATTTATTCAGTATAGTTGCTGGCTATATCGTCTCATCAACAAGTAGTGTAGGAAATAGTACTATGGTTAATGTGCACAAAGTTGATAATAGCACCCTTCCTAAGAATATTGTAAGTGTAACAGAGATATAATAGGCTAATAAAAATAAAAATAAATTATAAAAACTTTATAAATTATAGTATTTATTTTATAATAACGTGTATTCTGTATAATGTACTTATAGCGTTACAAAAGTATATCGTAATCCCGTAACCCGCGTAACCCGTGTTTGTTGTCTTCGTCTTACACACGCGTAACATTGAAACAAATAAGTAGTAGGAACCTATATATGTATACAATATTATTTTAAATGAAATATTTACATTGAAAGAAAATCTTTATAGAAAACATTCAAATGATGACTAAAACATTGTATACTTATTTAAACTACTTGATCGTATAACGTTTTTACTGTTGTTGTATAAATTGTATGTCATTTGAATTCTTTATAATTGTAGATGATATATAAATATATACAAACTAAATAAACCGCATGCCGAATGGATGTGAATTGTAAATAATAATATGCAGAATGCAGATACACGTATTATACATATATAACAAGTAATACTTGCACAAATCCAACATACACATAACACAAACGTTCCTGAAATTATTAGATTGAATCACTTTCTGCTCTATTTTTTATGTCATTAAAAAATTGCGATTTGCGAGAGATCGAGTCAACCGGCATATTCAGGTAAATGCCCATTTTTAATCCGTTTAATATACTTCTGGCCCTTTGGACTGTGTAAAGCAAACTTATTTTTGAATTTAAACATTTTACCAAGCAACTTATTATCTATCAGTTACTCAAATATAAATATTTTATGAAAGAATATTTCTCGCTAATGTTTTACATACTACAGTAAATGTCATCAAGACGCCAACAATAACAACTGCGGTATGCACGAATAAAATACTTATACAATATTTGTCTCAATACGTTTGAAAAACAAAATATACATTATATCTAAATAAAATCTAAAATTTTATTTATGGGCATCCTTACTCATATAATAGCATTATAATAGGTATATTATAATCCATTTAATTTGTATTTATATATTTTATTGATTTATTGTAACAGTTCCAAAATATGTCATTAAAAAATTAAAGTAGTAAACTTATTTAAGATTTTGTGAAAATACATATAATTTTATGAACGTACCTTTTTTTTACAATTGTAGCTTGTAACTCGAAATTATATACTTTGTATATTTGTATTGTATATATCACTTACTCTCATCTCTTGTAGATAAAAAAATGTTATTTTTAATATATACAATAAAATGTTGGTAAACTATCGTTGTACGAGCAAAAATATTTTAAATAAATATCTTTAATTTTTTAATTTTATAAGAATTTATGGTATTTATGAAACTTGGTTGGTAGTAGGTATGCTTACATAATAACCCATTAATGCAATACATTTATAAATAAATATTTTATTTAAACTATACAATATTTACTACCTATTTAATTGTTAAAGAAATTTTTATTTTATTTTAATGACTACGGAGACACTTAACGAGTATAGCATTTACTAGCATAGGAATTAGAAATGTTAAATATTTTATAAAAATGTTTTTAAATATTGATGATGTTTTATTTAATAAAAAAAATAATTTATTATTTTATTAGAATGTTTTGATAAGTTTTATCATTAATTTCTAACTAATTATTGGGTTCTAAAAAAAATACTTATTCGAATACTTTTTAAAAATAGTATTAAAATATTTTTTTGATACAAGTGGCGGCTTTTGTTTGTGACCTAGGTTGATTCGAAAGGAAACTATAATATTAAAAAAAAAATTTTTAAAAGAGGTGGTCAGTCCACAACTGGACATTATAATTATAATATAATATTATGTATTGTATGATTGGTCGATAATATAATTAAACGTTAGACGATATAGGAGAAGTCATTCATTACTTTCGCATAAGTAATCCAAAACGCATATCGAACACATATTGTAACACACCAACTGGTTCGCCAATCACGCACATGACTCGCCCACCGACTACAATATCGTATAAGGGGCGGCTATTGGAAGGGGACTACAATCGGTCGGATAATTCACTTTTAGCGGACAAAACATTACCATGTTTAATTCGCAAATATTGTGTTGTTTATCTGTATTTATTATGCATAAAAATTACTATACTACGTCCTTTTATTTATTTTTTTTTCATGATTAATAGAAGTACAAAAAAATATTTTACGCTCGGATAAAGTTAAAATAAAGATTTCAGATGATTGTATAGTTATTGTCAGATGTTTTACTTAGATTAATTATTATTAATCAAATTGATAATAATAGTGGCTTCAAAAAGACAATCATGATTAAGTGAACGCCACACTATCCGTAATTTATCAATGAAAATGATTTTATATCGTACATAATTACGGAGACGGTATTCAAAATAGCTTTATAAAATTTTTAACAAACATATAGATAAAATGTATGCATATAGTATTATCGTACCGTTTTTGTCTAATTGATAACTTTAAGATAATAATCCAAATTGTTCAATTTATCAGATTTGTTTTTTTGTTAATAAGAAATTAATTATTGATATCAAGAAAAGACTCTACAACGCAGATAAAGTTCTTTTGTAGTGTGAACATTTGGTGAATTTTCTGTAAAATAAGTTTGGTCTTACACGAAATCATTTTTGTATATTATATAATCTTACTATTACATAATACATATTTACATATCAACTATTGTTGGTACTGATATGGGATCATTTTTAAAATATAAAATAGTTTTAATTAGTGTTTAAATACATTTAACACACACACACACACACACACACACACACACACACACACACACACACACACACACACACACACACACACACACACACACACACACACACACACACACACACACACACACACACACACACACACACACACACACATATATATATTAATACATTTAATTTTGTACAGCATTGTATTATAATGTCCCATATTGTGTATATCTGCATATATCTTCATATACTATATTTTATTTATCTTTTTGAAATTACCGAAATTTACTTCGCGAATGCGCGTTCATGCAGTAGGATCAACCTCGTATTTATAGTTTTGTAGTAATAATAAAGTAAATTGTCATATATTTTAAAACTTTTAATAAGAGCATTATCCGTTTTTCTTTTTGTTGTATTTTTATAATTGTTACGTGAATATTTAATAATAGTACAAAAAAGGTAACAGTTTAAAAATGCTTATATGTCGCTTTAAAATAAAAATATCGTAAATTCTATTTCATACATATAAATTATGCTCTTAAATTTAAGTTTGATAATAGGTTAATTCATTCTTAAATTAAAGCTAACTACGGAAAATAGAAATTTCTGAACGCAAATTTGCTATGTTGCGCGTGAGTCAGAAAAGACAAAATAATAATGCGCTGATAATTGTTTTTCTATATATAAAACTTATATCTTCAAAATGTCCTATAAATATTATTTAATACGCTCGTTATGGTCGTACGCACATGGATAAATCGCATGAATTTCGGACATGATAATAAGCGTGGTCACTGGTCAGGGCTGTGAAGATTGGTGGTCTACCATACAACACCCACATTGTCGGTCAGAAAGGCTTATAGATCGTCGAAGAGAAGAACTGGAACATAATATTTTGGTCTTTTGTGTATTATAACAAGAACGCACGACGTGTGACAAAAATATACACATAGTATACAATTTTACACAATGAGACTTGGCAAACGAAAAACATCTTTTACCAGGACAAAGACGAAAACGGTTACAAGATCTAAACACGTGATACAACGAGACAATATAGTACAATAATATCTCGTACGTGACAGTTTATCATATTATTGTTAATCTGCCTGCGCTATGGGTATTGTGTATTGTGATGATTCCGTTGAAAGAAACGCCATTTACATACTTTATATCTACAGGAAATATTAACGAAAATGTTAGTACACAAAGGTACTTATAATAATAAACAATTACAACAACGCAGACTCGAGTGGTCGAGTTTGACAGTTTTATCGAATCCGTTGAAGGCAGAACTGTATAATATTAAAATAAGAATATATTACTACCTATATAATATTATTATACACAAATATCTAAACACAACATATATATTACGTATTTATGTTTATATACTTATATATACTAAGTACTTACTTATTATAAACAGTGCCTGTCATACTTAAATAATCAATTTTAATAGTTAAATAAATTAACGCTCTTTAATATAGGTAGTGATTAAGTAGTAACTTTACATACATAGTGACACACAATACAGAAAATAAATGAATATAATATTATTATTATGTCTTCTTAGAGACACTAATAGGGGATAGTGTTTCTTAATCGTTTAAAATATTTCTCACCACTTTGGTCTCGACTATATGATTAACAAATGAAATACATTTCTACTGAAATATCTTTTAAATATTATGTCCGTAAATAACAGTAACTATTTAGTGTAAAATTTATTATTATATTTATTACCTACTATTAAACTTGAAACTGTCTTTCGAAATTCGAACCAAGTGACATTAAACAATAACAGCTTCTAGATCCCCAACAATTTGAAAGTAAAATAATTTAAACACTTTTATTTGATGCATTAGGTACTTATATTGTTCAATAGTGGTTATCGCTTACGACCATCGACAGAGGCCTCTCAAGTGGCGGAATTCCGTTTATTGATGCCTATGGGGCTATGGATACAATTTATTTGAATACCTTTAATGTCTGTAACCTTATTATTTAGAAGTTAGAACGTTAGAACATTGGGCTGTTATGTATATAATTAGTATACAAAAGTCAATAGATAAATAAATAAATGAGCATAGTAAATTAATAATTTTTTGAATTACATAATATTTTTTTATACTTCGATCCTGAGCAAACGACTTCAACAATGATAAGTTCAATTTTTAGCACGATATGCACATTAATTTTCTATTGAAATCGTTGCAAGTCCACTAAGCCGTATTAGAGGCATAATGCTTTTGAGAAATTAATTTAAGTTTTGAGAATTTATTTTCTGCGCTTACTACAGTAACCGGCAATGAACGGAATAAGTAAAATACCAATAACAAATCAAGAAGAACAAATTTACTCATATATTCTGAGCTTGTATAATTTACTTATAATTGAGCACAGAAGCAAACGGAAATTTAAAAAATTCAATTTGTGAGGCAAATTTTATAACAGATTTAAAAAGTCCTTAAATTCTTCCGTCAACTTTTTTGCATTCTTACTAATGTTGTCTTCAAGTATTACAGCCAGTCGTTAAGTAAAACTAAATAAATAACTTATTTCACTAATGCCTAAAAATCTTGTTTTCGATTGTGTGACCATGGTTAATGGTATCAATACATTGATATAAAATTATATAGGCACATCCTACTATCATTATTTCAATATTCCATATTTTTGTTTCTTTTAACTGCCGCAATATTGAAAAATATAGTAGGTATATCCTATAGTATAATGAACAATACAATTAACGCGTTAATTTTCATGAACATATTTTTAAATAATTTAAAATATTATTACTACGAGGATCGCCGAAAATCCCATCTATATACTCATAATATGTAATTCTGCCTTTATCCCTCATCTCTTTGTGTTTTACATTATACTTTGAAATATAATTAAACAAGTTTACTATATAATTAATATATTAATAATTGTCTTAAATTAATTTAATTGTTCCCTTTGGATACATTTCTACTATTTCTACTCATGTTAAACTATTTAAATATTTATCATAAAATAATAACATATAATATGTATATAGGTATTAGGTATACTTTTAATAAATGCGTTTTCATTATAGAGATTTCATTTCGTGTAAATATTTTAAACTTTTAACCGTAGCTTTATGCGTGTACTCCCAATACTTGTGAATCTATAGAAATACCTAAACAATATTGTGTTATCTTTTGTTATTTTCATTTATATATTATGTTTAAATAAATTCTGCATTTATTATATATCGGTACCGGTTGTTTGTACGATATATATTTATATACATTTTGTAACTAAGTAACTTCAGTATGCACGTCATATAAATGTTTATAAGTTTTATATACTTATAAACAACTATACAAGTGTCAAGTATATAACTAAACGTATGAGTTGTTTATAATAACAACGTATATAATACACATGTATAATACCAATTAAAATGATATGTATAATTTGTTGTCACGTCTTATTTTTTAGATGTGCTAGTGTAGTGGCTATAGACCACGGTGTGTATGTGTGTAATGTGTATTTATCATAAGGAGTATTCGACCCCTTTTCACCAGTGTATTATTTTGTTTTAGAATAAAAAATAGGGCATGAACCTTTTCCACAAAAAAAACCAGTTCCCCGATTTAAGTATAGCCTTTTTTCACAAAAAACGTAAAGGAAACGATTTCTATTTCATTCAAAATATATTTTTGTGACAATAAATTTCCGCCAATTTTTATTTGAGAACAAAAAAAAATGTAATAAAATCACTTATCCATTGTATTTAAATATAATGTATTTTAAAATGTCTAATATAAATTATAATACAATTAGATAATAACAATTGATAATACTTTAATCAAATAATATGTACAATTAAATTAGATATTATTTTTTATCATATAATTATTGTGTTTATATTTCCGTTATCGACGATTACCGCTGTTATTCTAGAATATAGATTATTTATAAATGTTATTGCTATTATATATATTACAATTGTAGGTTTCCAAAGTTTAATTGGCGGAAACTAGAATCGTACCTTTTTTTTGTTTATAGTGGAAGGAAACAGATAATACCCAATATTTTTTTTTTATATACAGCACTTTCTTTTTTTTTTTTTTTTTATAACAAATTGTGTAGGTATTTTATTCCACGAAGGGCGCTTTTTGTTAACATTGATTTTATTTTTTGCCAAAACGGGCGTAACACGTTTCAACCAAAACTGGACCTTTCCTCTTTTTCGACAATACCCATTTCTACTAAAAGTGTATCTTTTCCTTTTCCGCCAAACGAGTATATAGATATATAGATATATGTGTACTTCACTGATAATAAGTATATAAATTCTCATCATTTTTGAGAAACGACGGCGATTGTAAGTGTACCTCCTTCCCATCACTAAGGAAATGATATATTTTCCAACGTATTTTACCCCTTGACAAAATCCTAAATACACCACTGTGTATGATTATCAAATAGTAGTAAATAACACCGTAATTCATTCCAACAAATAAATTAAAGCTGGTACTTAAATTAATTATATATTTTTTCAATAATTTGGTATAAAAAACACGCTGTACACATCAGAAAATATTTTATGATAAACCGTTTTATGTTAGAAAAAAAATAGTAATCAAGTAATAAATTATAATAATAATATGGTATATATATCATTATTATTATCAGCAATAATTGAAAACGTCATCATTATGGGAACAATATAAAAACATATACACGAAAATGAAACATGTGAACATGTTGATGTTAATAGAAAGTAAATAGATAGGTACCCAGTCAGTTATTATTTCTTTCGTAATTTCGATGCTTCAATTATTTACTATAAATTATTTATGCTCTGTTCTGTATCACATGAAAAAAGTAGCTATATATGATAGTTGATAAATTCTGGACTAATTATTTAATATTTAAAAGAAATTTCAAGTAGATAACCATAGTATAGTATAGTGCACTATACTGCAGAACAGATGTCAAGTGTAACTGGTCATTGAGTGGATACGTATGACATTTGAAATTTGAATTTAACATTAAATATTGTATAAGATGATAAACAATTTTGACCGGAGATGGTCAAACTTTGTGGTAATCGTGGTTAAAAACAATTATTGTAATACTATAATTTTAATTTTAACAAAAAATTGTATATATTAGATTTTGAGCAGAGAGTTTCATTTTAATAAATGACGATTACAAATTTGTACTCTATTTAAAAGCTTGAAAATGTAGATAAGTTATACCAAGTTCCTTACTATGTTGTTTATATACTAATTAAAAAATATGAAAAATACTCAGTAACAATATTTTTTTATTAAGTGTTTAAAGTTAAAATGTTAATAAAATTTCTCAAAATACTGAAAATTTGCAAATAAATTTATAAAATTTGAAAATGTAATACAAAGTTATAGATACCCATAAAACAAGCATATTACTTATTAATTATTACTGTAAAACCTACTACTTTATGTGAAATTTGGTCACTTTTTTTCACATTTTAGATTTAGATTATAAATGTTCAAATGGTGAATGATTATCTTATTAACTATTTATCTATAGATAATATTATTTTTCTAAGAAACTAAGTTTTACGGTATATTTTTTTGATTATTATTTATATTACCATAAGCAATTTATTTTGTTATTAGTAGATATCGTGGTAGGCTGATTTAATTTTTACAAACACAATACATTTATAAAATTATTAATATCTAGTTATTATGATAATGTCTATATATTAATATATTTATATAATTTATTATTATTGTTATCATTAACGTGTAATAACGCAAAAATTAAGAGAAATGAAAAAATAAGATAAGAAGCCAATGGTGAGATTATATAAATTTTAAGGTGACAAGTACAAGGGGACACAGACCTTTAATAAATGTCAGATCTGTGGAACCTTTCTCCTACACTTATAAGTGCTGGGGAATTATGATGACCAATCAAATATTAGAATTATTTAAAATTACGTTATTACCTTCCTCCTGATGGTCGGAGGGCACTCGAGATCGTGATTCGAGAATATAATCAAATACACTGTATAGTGATTAAGTGTAGAAAAGCAGATTTACACAAATCAATGCATATAAAATAATGCTCATGCACCTTACCTTATTCGCTGTTGAACTCGTTAACCAGTAATTGTTTTAACAAAACTAGAATGGGTTAATCACACGGATCCAAAAAAGAAAACAACACTGTAGTATTTCGTTGTAGTGAAAATGGTCCAGTTGTCGCTCGCAGTCTGTATTCGGTGTGGTGGGTGTTTATTAAAGTGTTTGGTGCTCATGCACTCTTGAGAGATGTTACTAAATCTAATGGCGCGTTTGCACTGTTGAGAGAAGACGACGTGGTCAATCCTCCCAGCATCACAGGCGGCTCCAACAAAGGCCTCCGCGTCCTTCGAGAAATCGGCTCTCTCCCTGACGGCGGAGAGCCCCATTGGACCATCCCTTGTTTCTGGCGGCAAACGTAAAAGATCAAACGCTTTGCGCCATATTGTCGCAATAACGTGTGAGTTCCTACGTGATCAAACAATGTAAATCGTTTCTTTCATCAGTGATTAATAGGGATTATTGGTTTTTATTGACGGCTATCTGCGTGCGACAACTTTACCGTTATTTATTTAAAGAAATAATAAAATATATAATAAATTATGATGTGTGAGCATATCATTACAAACGTTTGAGTCAATACTAATATACCATCTTTCCATAAAACGATGCAATTACATGGGTTGGTTTATATTAGTTTATAGTATAAATAGGCAATAATTTAAAATTAATTTAAATCTTTTTAAAATTTAATTTTTATATTAAATAATATCATAATAAACATAAAAAAAATTCAAGTCCTCGTAGACAATATTTTTGAATTATAATAAAATTATTATTCTTCGTTAAAATATCTAATTTTGACTATATTTGAAATTAGATTAACTTAGGTCATTGTTTTTTTTTTATTATATCGTAGAATAGAAGCTCATTAGCTCTACTGTACCTATGTAATAAATCACAGCTGCAAGCCGTTATATGGGTTTACGATAAATTTAACGATATTGAATTACAAAACAACTGTGCAGTTGGGAAAACACCTAATAATTGAATAATATAGGCAGTATAATAGTGTTATTATAATACGAAAATGACCTATTCTGTGTCAAAATCATAAAACATTATTGTAAAATGTTATTATGATGTGAACGATTTTATGAAACCGGAAAACGTATACACTTGAAAAAAAAAGTTTAAACAGGTAAACAAGAAAAAATTACCAAAACCAGTTATAATTTTATGTCCTCTTAATTCTTATGTGTACTTCTACACTATGGTAGGTATTACATTGTTATGAAATAGTATAGTATCGAAATTATCTTGATGTCGCGACGTTAAAATATGCCTACAAAATAATGACGTCTGAACTCTGTACAGCGAGTCAGTGAACATTAAGCAGTATGAAATAAGTAGCCATAATAGTATAATAAGCCTACATGTATCGTAAATCGTTCTGTTTATATTAAATATTTAGTACTAAGTAGATTGAGATTGCAGTGAATAACATATTAAATTATTTAAATTAATGTAAAATATAGTGTTATTGAACTATACGTAGATTATGAGTTTACAGACTTGTGCAAAATAAGTATGAAATACTTATATTTTATGTTTATAAAATAATAAAACACATATATTAAATAAATTGTTATAATCAGCATTAATATTACGGTATTACCTATACAAACGATCTCATTTCTTAATTAAATAAAGCTTAAATTTCGGCACTATTGCCACTAGCTATCTGGAATCTGCATATAAATACGGTTAAACAAGCCTCTAGAATCAGACTGTTTGACCGATCTATTATAATGAATTACATTAACACTTTATAACTTCGTTTATTTTTTTTCCTCTTTTTAATTTTGAAAATATTTTTTATCTAAACACAAAAAGTTAGAGACGAATTAAACGAATGCTTAAAAGTCAAAGAAAATTCAATATTGTGAAGATTAGTATTTGTCTTTATATCTTTATGTATTTACATAAAAAATATGTCCAAACTCCAAAATTAAGATAAAAATTAATTTTGGTCAATATTTTATCTAGCACTAGCTGATACTAATTATCTGCAGGATTCAAATGTCCAATGATTGTATTTCTAAACAAATAATAAGTTCGGCTTCGATAAAAACTGATAATTAACTTTAATGAGCCCAAATTCAAATATTAATTTAAAAAGCTTATTATTGGCTACCGATTACGTCATCAAATGATTTTATAAAAACCATTAGTGACGAATAGTTTTTAACAACAAAGGTAATATTAATTATTGGTAATATGAAATTTAACTTTATTTAATATAATACAATTATATCGAATTTGTATAATATAAAGTATAATATCATGATTAGACTATACAAAGTGACGAAATGAAACTAGATAAAGAACACAATACTTTCATTTTTTAGTTATTATTGATTTATGGGTTCAATAAAATATGTTTAACGACTGTTCAGGCAGCTGTAACAGTATGACGTGGTGATGCAATATAAGGAATATGGTAATACTAACCCGGCTTTGTACAACGTTGTTTTAATGTTGTGTTTTATCACATATATAGTATATATAGTTTATAACATGAACAGTGTTCGAAACTAAAATTAAGAAATAATAATAAAAATGTGAACCTATAGTAAGGATATAGTAATATATAGTATACTGTATTAAATTTCAAATAAAAAGTCACCCTTAGAATATCCCCCTCCCCAAGGTATATGTGTTTTGTGCAGGATCTATAATATGTATGCCGTATAATATAATTTGTATAATAGCATTTAATGTGTCGACCAATATGATTGATCGAACATTTGAACGAGTAACCTTAATATATTATTATTATTTATTATATTCACTTACATTTTATATAATAATATTATCTAAGTTGTGCTTAGAAACACTAGAATATTGTATATAGGTATTTAAAATAATTGAGATTTAGGTAGGTACCTGCCACGACGATTGCTGGTCACATGTCAATTTAACGTTATAAAGGATTGTCGCACTGCAATCTTTATCTAAACCAAAATATTTGAATTGCGCTTGATCCAACCATTTCTCTATTACCTATAGAACTTATAAATACGTATTTTTATTTTGAAATTTTATATTGAATACCTATTTGGAAATTGTTGCTATTTATTACTTTTCAACTAAAAACGCATTTTTACAGTATTTTTAATGTTATACATTTTGAAAAATGAACATATTTTTAAATTATTCATGTAACTATTGTAATTATTATAATAAAAACAATTAACTATAAATATTTCAAATTTAAATTATTTTTCCGGCCACAAACGTACGATATGTATAATTCGATATTATAAAAGTTTTTTTTAGGCAATGTAATGTCGTAATGACAAATGAATATGAAATATTTTTTCAATGAATTTATTTATTTAATGTGTAACACGAAATATGATACGGATTGTCATAGCGCGTATGTGCTTGTATATTTATTTAAAGCATGTTATATCTCCCTAATAAGTTATCTTTCAAAACCCGTCCATAAAAATGTTTTAAAATCTCTTACCGAAAAAATATAAATATGAATACTTAAATAATATAAATAAAAAAACGTTTTATACTTAAAAATATTTAAATAAATTATCGTCAGAAAAAATGTTGAAATAATAAAACTAATATTATTTTTAATAATAATATTTAAAATTATACGAGTTTTTATAATTATAATTATTAATTATTAATTTAACTGGTATTAGCTAAACGGTAGGTATTTATTATTTTATCGTTTATAAATATATTACATTATATTGCATAATACAAATTAACAAAAAAAAAAATATAATTAATACAATTAGTATCTTAAATTCATTATTTTAACGTAAAACAAATAATTGTGATGTCTATTATTTTTTATTATTTAAATACTTTTAATTTGTTTTAATTTTGTCATTTATATTATAAGACGATAATTAAAATGTATCGATAAAACAAATAAATGTTGCATATTTAAATATAAATCGTAAAAGTATTCATATTTTCTATATTTTTTCTTATATTTTATATTTTCTAATTTGTATGTACACAGTGCCATTTATCAATTGCACTGAAAATCGCAGGTAAAGAAAGACAATTTATGTGATAAAAGAAAGGTAGGTATACGGTATACATCTATTGCGCCGAACGATATCGAATGTAATAGTTTGTTGTGTTTAAACTGCACCCATCGATTCTTAAAAATATATATTTTATGTATAATATTATTATCTATTACCATTGATTTTAGAACTTACGAATATATTTTTACGTGTTTGATTCTCTAGTTTTATTTTGAATGTATAATAGGTAGCTAGACATTTTTTTTTATTTTTTTATTTTTGAGAAAAGTAAAAATTGACATTACAATACAAATTGCAACTGCCGTACAACTAAATACTTTGGTAACGTACAACTTCAAACTTAAAAAATCTAAATTAGACTATTTTGGTATTTTTAATAAAAATAATAATTTTTACTGAAATTGATGTATACCTTTTTTGTACCGGCGCAATATATGTATGTTATTCAGGTAGTGTCACAAAATTGTCGCTATTGATGACCACCGGCACGTAGACATTAAGTAATATATCATGACATATGCATAGAGCATAGATCAAAAGTCAATTGATATAAAATTAGAATTTATAGCCATGTCGGTCATCGGACATTGGGTTTAATACAATACTTATCTAAAAAAGGTATTATATTTAATGAAGGTATTGCTATTTAAAACTGAATCTATTTATCTTGATTTAGCTGCATGACGCCTGCGTCAAATAAATTCAAGAGCGTCATTTTAATTTTCAATAAAAAGACAAACATTAATTTTAAAAGAACAATATGCACATCCGATCAGCCTGATAGGTGATAGTCCATAGTCGTCGACTATTAGTCGACAAAGTTCACTGTTCACAGTGCACACCGTATTATGATAATATATAGCAGTATATAGATAAAAGTAAAACGATTATATTATCTGTAGCATGACTAATATTATATCAGAATAAATAAGTTTGATAAAGTTAAAATATAATATAAATCATAAATAATTATATTTTACAAATTAATGAAATTGAGGTTAACTTATATGTGCAAAATGATTTTTTTTATAAATAATCACATACAATACTTATGAATATAGTCTTTGTTATATAGGCCAATATAGGGAATTTCTGAAAACATTTTAATTCGTCATGAAGTTTACTTGAAATTGAGTTTCTTGTTATTAAATTTAATTAAATGTTCAGTATTACTAACATTTATAAGTCTTTCTTATAGTAGCGGCTCGTGAGTAAATAATAGAAAAACCTTTTTATTGTAAAATAATTTATACTTAATACTTAATTTAATATTTAGTTAATATATTAACTTAATTTAATACTAATTTTTTTTATAAACTAATTCAATTCTGCTATCTTTTTTTCTGCAAACTCGTCATTCGTCAATAACACTATCTACAAAAGTTGGATCCCTTGCCATATTACCCTTACCCAGTAGATTTTTTTCAATCGCTATAGATGTTTAACTTGAAATCCGTTCATTGTGTTTCTAAAAAAGTCAATTATTTGGTATTTTTGCTAATTAAAAATAACTAAAAATCATATTACAATTTCAAAAATAATAAATATCAGATAACATATAAACGTATAATAATAATCATTAAATAATAAATGTAATCAATTTTGACGGCGTATAATAACAATGACGCGGCGAAACGGCAAAATTATTGTTGTGAACATAGTTTCAAGTATTCATAATACGCGATTTATTCACCCCGACTGCCACCGTCGAACCAGCCATGCCATAACATGTTACGATTGAAATTATCGGACGATCGTCGTTGAAATGACTAAAATAGTATTTTCATCGAAATAACTATAAGTTTTAGATTTTGTAGACTTCAATCTATAATAATAAACAAAGAAAACAATATAATATATCATCAGTACAAATAAAAATATTTTTATACATTTTTTTTTAAATTAATTATTATTTACAAGTAACTTATTTTTATTAAGGGGAGATGCATTTTCAAAGTCTTCCCGGACGAGCCACCACACTGGGACCTAACTAGACTTGATAAAAGTCTTGCGGACCTAACTAATAAGCGCCGTGAAAGCTACATTATTCCTGCATGGGTGACATATAGCCATATAGGCTATATTTGATTGTGATTGATAATATTTGTCAATCAATTCCGTGAAAACGGGTTGATTTATGGCTGTGTGTTTACAATAGGTGAATATAATGTTCTAAGTGAATATTAAAAAATATTTTTCTTTTGTAGTTCTTTACAAGGTTACAAGTCGACATATCTAAAAACCTCAATTGTACATTAAATATAAAATATTGATATGTAGTAGTGGCGTGCGGTGATACTATAAAAAGGTCAAAATTAACGGTAGTTAAGCACAAACGACAACCGGAGCTGAGTATGAAAGTGTTAAAACATAGGTTTACTAGATCACTATTGGTTCCATTTTCTGAAAATATATTAGACTTAAGTTACCGTTCGTTGGGCTGCTGGCTATGGAATCACGGTATTACAAGGATATATACTAGATGTATTTGAAAAACAGGGTGAAAAACTAATAAATGTCCTTATAAAAAAGTAATGTTTTATGCAATTCAAAATGTCACAGTTCATTAAATTGTGAAAATAAATAATTATGTATAATTTATCTTCTATTCCATTATTATTAAAATGTTGACCCAATTTAAAATTCATTAAACAAAATCTTCAACATCGTCTATCAGTATTAGTCATAAAGGTAACTTCCCAATCATGGTTGTAAATTCGTTAACAAAATACTTGATTTTTCACAACATCGGCTACGTTGTCAGTTAATGCCTAAGTATTCGTCTATTAAAGTTAGGTACCTATGATATTGGATAAGAATTTACGTTATTAAATAATTTATATCATTGACGGTAACATACTTATTATACCGTTCGGCCGTGTTTACCGGCGGAAACGTAATAAACGTGACATTCATTTATTTGGAAACTGGTTGTATAGCGTTATCTAGCGGCTTTCTCGAGCGTAGTTGCTATATTCGGGTGTCGGTGGAGCTATGAACAGAACGTTATGCCGTCGCTCTACCCTGTGACGGAAATTGGGGGGTTGGTTTATATATATACAAGTCTGTCGACGATTACATTTGCGGAGGTCTGTCGTACGGTTGCCGCCAACTTCGCCGTATGGTGAATATAATGATCCCGTCAGTGGGAGTTGTTATCTATCAACCCAATGTAAATTTGTAAAAATATGAATAATACGCATTAATCAGTGAAGACCGGGGCCCTCGTGCCTTAGATTCCGCTAAGAGAATGTTGTGTCAACACCGATTAGTGGTAATTCGTTACCACCCAACCCATCGCGGTGCCGTGCGTGCCATCGACCTCCGTAAAATTTTTTGTATTTTATTTTGTATAACTGTTGGAGTTAATTTTATATGCCACTTGTTTTAATTTAAGAATTTATCATTTATTAATCTCAATCATTAGATTTTTTTTCCTCAGCAAAACTTCAATTTTCAATTTTAAAACCTAAATTACAAATTACTTTATTCCGAAGCTTAATATTCATCATTAATACTGACAATTTAATATGTGTATTGTGTTAACTACTACGGTAAAATAAATGTATTCGTTATTATAATGATATATTACTGATATTGTATTATTTATTTTTATAGGAGGATCAAGTAGAGTAATGATAAGTTATTAATTGAAAAATTTAAAGAATGTATACAATATATTTTTAAAAATGCCAAAGATTTAGTAAAATAGGGCACCCAACTTTTTACAGCCTATGGACACTGTAAATCTTAATTCTCAATAGAACCCCATCACACGGCGTCGCTATAACCCATAATATGTGGTATCGGTGGCGTAGAAAGACTCGTTAGCGCCCCTGGCAAACCTAGGAAAATGCGCCTTTTTAGCGATTAAAAAACTGACGAAAATACGTAATGATATAACATTTATTTTTTATTTATATAATTAGGGAATACAACATTATTTAATTATCAGTTATTATTACAATAAAAATTTTATTTTCTTGCTTTAAGGCTAGAGATTTCATCGATGATTTCGTCATATGAAATTTGTCTAGCAAATTCATGTTCTATGGATAAAATTGCCATGCTTGTTAGTCTCTCTTGTCCAATAGTTGATCTTAAGTAATTTTTTATTAGCTTACTAAAACTTCTTTCACAACTAGCAGTTGTTACTGGAATAGTGAGAAATATTCTTAACGCTATTTCTATGTTAGGATAAATATCTTGTAAGTTTTGTTTATGAATAAATTTTAATAAATCAATCGGT
The DNA here is from genome assembly GCA_036289425.1 of Rhopalosiphum nymphaeae. Classification (NCBI taxonomy): domain Eukaryota; kingdom Metazoa; phylum Arthropoda; class Insecta; order Hemiptera; family Aphididae; genus Rhopalosiphum; species Rhopalosiphum nymphaeae. The sequence continues at coordinate 5,290,929 of JAZAQC010000007.1, read as the reverse complement.
GCAGCCATTTTGAAATTGGTCATCAATGCAGAAGCTTGGTGTTTAAAACATTCTATTTCAGAGCATAGCTCGAATCCATTGAGATCCTTGTCGTATTTGATTGCTAAATCGTTAGTCCATTTTTTAATTTCATCAAAATCCATTGACGATAGCTTAATTCCACATAAAAATTCAAAGTCATTAGATAAAATAGTCTTTCTTTTAAATCGCCGTTTTATACCCGATAAGATTGAGTCAACTGCCATATTAGTTTAGTAATATTTGCCTGAACTCCTTTAATTTTCCCTGCCATATTTACCCCATTATCAAAACTCTGTCCTCGGCAATTATTGATATTTAAGCGATCAACTTGTAATTTATCAACAATATCGGAAGCCAGACCAGTTCCAGTCTTTTCTTTTGTTTCTATAAAATCGATAAACCTTTCTTCAACCGTTACTTCATTATTTAAAATCTGTACGTATCTTATAATTTGTGATAACTGTTCTTTGTGTGAAAAATCAGGAGTGCTATCAAATAATATTGCATAATATTTACTTTTTTTAATAATTTCAAAAATTTTAGTTTTAACAGTTTTTCCCATCAACTCAATAGCATAGACGGCTAAGAAATGGCAATACGATTACCCGCAATCGTACTATGCATTGTAATACGCACTATCGTCACTTTTAAAAATAAAATTATTGATATATAGACGACAAATAATATCATATATTTTATAGACGGGCCACGGGCGATCCGATAACGATAAGCTCGATGTTCATTGTTAACACACACACACACACACACACACACATACACACACACACATACACACACACATACATACACACACACACACACACAAGCACGCACCGTTCCTTCTAGTAAAAAACGAATTTAAAGATAAACAAGATAAACAAAATCATACACATTTCAAAAAGTATAGCCGTATAGGTAATAAAGAAATGTCGTTTTGAAAGTAGAAAAAAAATAAGTACCAATTTTAAAGCATAAATTTGCGCCCCTAGCGTAGGCACAGTTCGCCATATCCTTGCTACGACACTGTGTGGTATTCGCAATAACGCACAAGTACCCCTGTGGTTCAGGTAACAGTGATATCACATCTTTCAATGTTATAGTAAAAACATCATTCTGTACAAATTTGAATATTGATTGTTTATAAGTTCTTTTGTAACTAAAATAAATAACATTATCACGTTACGATTTGTATAAAAAATGATAAGAAATGTGATTTTAACAAATATTGTTAAGAAATGTGAAGACCTCCGATTGATCGCGCAATTTTACTCCAGAGACGCTAGTGACTTTCGAATTTTTTGTCCGCCGACGTAGTTAATATCACAAGTTTTTTGTTGGTTATAGTTCGTTTAAACCAAGACAAACATAACCTTATCTGTAAACTCATCTTCTATTTGTCTAACACTTCGACAAGAGTCGAAATCTTTGTCTTCAGACTCCCACAGTTTTTTCATTTCTAAACTATAATTGTTTTCTTTCTTTTATTGCTTTTGCATAGTAATTAAAGTTGTATTCTACTGTTGGAATTGAGTGAAGGTAAAGTATTTAAATTAATTATGTTTATGCTGTTTAAAAGTGCGAATACAAATGTTACAAAATGTAACGTTAGGTTACAATTTAAACAACATATTAAAAATAATCTGTTGTGATAAATTTTGATCATATCGATGAATAGTCTTGCTACTTTTCAATATGTACTTATTCTTTTTGATAAATATTCAATATTGCAGTATCATTAAGTCGCTTTTGAGTTATAATAATCCTTTTAAACATGTTTTTAATCTTCTGAATGCAGATAAATTCCAAATACTTTACTATGGTGTAAGAAAAAAACTAAAACTGTTAAAATAATTTTTAAAAGTTTATTAAATTCCATTAAAATATTTCCAAGTGAGCTATCTGATTTAAGTATACACCATGGCATTGACTTGGTATTGTAATTTTCTTTGAATCAATAATATCTAGAAACATCTCTTTATAATTTCAATTTGCCTGAATTAAAATCAGTTCCATAAAAATAAATAATATCTATTGGATATTTTTCGATTCTCCAAACGATTCTAGCTTACATAAATGATAAACATATTAAATACATTTGAGTAAAAATGTTTTTAAATTTGTTATTTAATGATGACATAGTGTAACTTCTAGTAACGTATTAAATATTTTTCTTTTATTGATGAAAATGAATGCGCTTCATTACCTTGAAGCAATGTTTTAAAGCTTTTTTCTTTTATCCTCAATTGATTTGGTGTTTTCAGTTTTTAACTCATTAGATTTTCATAAAACTTCTTCCCATTTATCATAATTTTATTATTGGATCAATATGATAATATTTTTGATTTTTATGAATGCTTTTTGAAAACAATGAAAACTCAATGATACTACTCTTTAAAATTCTGCCTTGAGAATTAATAAATATAAATTTTATAAAATAAAAATTTTAAATCAAGTAAATGATGACAAATATCACTGGTTTTTGCTCTTTTTCAGATTTTTCTTTTGAAATATTTTCTAGACATTTCATTAAAACTGTTTAATTGTAGTAGAGTATTGTAAAATATTTGATATGCATATACCATCAAAGTGATTAAAATAGTCATAGGATTTTGACATTTAAATCTTGTTCTGCTTGAAAAACATTAAATTTGTCCTGCTTCTTTGGAGATCTACTTACAAATATTATAAGATACATTAATAATTGGTATGCAATTTAATGTTTTCAATATCATTACTTCTATAAAATAATAAATAAATATCTTCAATATTTTTAATAGCAAGTCTTCTGTCTTCTGTGTACATGACGCCTATGGTACTGATGTACCAATGTACCATGTATCTATACAACATTTTAAATATAACATATAAACTCAAAACTTGCTTGTAAAAGTAAATAGTATTTCCTATACTTTACTAATATCAATGAATTTAAGTTTGAATAACTTATTAATTGGTAAAAAAAATAAATAATGCAACACTAATACTTATCCAAATATTTCTGAAAAGTATGTTTAATAGGCAATAATAACAATAATTGAAAATTTTAAAGATACATTCAAAATAAAATTCTTATTGAAATCATTCGTTAACAGTCCTTTAGTAATGTACCATACTCTACATCATTTTTATTTGTCAATTATATAACAATAGTTTAAATCACGAAGAAACCATACAAATATTTTTTTCATCTAGAATGATATGCCGGTAAACAATTTTTCAGCGTAACTCTTTTTAATTTTTACAGATAAATATGGCTCCCAAGAAATCTGCTTATTTCATTTTCTTAGCTAGTTATAGAGATGTTGAAATTAAGAAAGGAAAAAAACCTTCCAGCTATAGAGAATTAAATATTATTTTACCATCTATGTGGAATGTAAGTAATCTCTAAATTGAATCATTTGCTTAAAAATATACTATTTAAAAAAAACATAATTATATATTTATATTTTACCTATACCAATTTTATGACAATAACATTAAATATCTTTAGTTATAATTTATAAATTATGATTAATATTGACAATTATTGTTTTATAGCAAATGACTGATGACAAAAAAAATAAATACAAAGCTCTTGCTCATGAGTATAATTCAAATATTTCAAATAGTTCATATTCTAATAAAGAACAGTTGTTGAAACATATTATTAGCGAAGCACACAAAAATAGCTATGATTTTTGGAATATGGAGAAACATATAATTGAAATGTTTGAAGACATACCTAATAATCAGGGTAAGAACTATTATATTGAATTGGGACTGAATTCTATAAATTTTAATTAAATAATAACAGTAAGTTCGCTAATTTAGTAAACATAATTTCTCTGCTGAATTACATTAGATCGAATTTGATATTTTTAACAAGCTAAATAAGCTTTACAGTAACTAAATACACAAATGCCAATATGATTCTTTAGTTTTTCAAATAGTCGTATATATATATATTATACTTATAGATAATATACCATTTTAATAGTCATGGTTTAATCCAATTTTATAGTAGAATTATTAGTAGATTATTTAAAATTTCTGTGAATAAACTCCTTGGGTGTGTAAATAAACTAATCTAAGAAGACATTCCATTTTTCTTTACTCCTTTTTATTGAACTGGAACCATGTCTATTTCCCTCCAAATATTAAGATCATTTTTTTATTTTATTTATGAAATTATATCATTCCTATGATTAAAGGGATTTGATACCGACTTTTTCGAAAATTCAATATAGTAAAAGAAAATTGTATGATCATGTAATTTGTGTCAATATGTGTGTGTAGTAAGTAGTTGTTAGTGTGTTTGACTGTATAAAATAAATATTAGAATGTTCCTTCTCGCCTATATTAATAAATTTATTTCATGATATTTTTGATGTGAAACAAATAATGAAATAATTAATTAATAAATATTCATACCTATTTTCAACAAAATGTACTTTTAGTTTTATTATAAATTGAAATAATTTTAATTTTCAGAGTTATTAAATAAAAAGTTTATTTTATTACACGTAAATTATCATTCTCATGATGAAGGACGGTATTATTTTCCTGCTGAAATAGCAGCACTAGAATTTAATTTAAAAAATGGGCTTTTACGCACTTATCATCAAATTATTGGTATTAGTAAGTATATTAAATGTTATAGTAGTGTATTTATAGATGCTCTAGTGCAGACTCATATTAGATAATAAAAATTATTAATAATTAAATACTTCATTAATGATGTATCAAGTTTTTTTTTATCATATATTTATTTAAAGTAAATGTTAAAAATAATATTATTTTTACATGTTACCTGTATCATGGCTATATTTATATAATAATATGGTATGCAGGAAACTAACAAATTACACTTCTGTAAAAATATTCTTAAATTATCTTGAAAAATCTTTGGTCCTTTTTAAAATAATTATTTTATATTACTTTAACAAAGAACATAAAATGTTCAATTTGTATTATATTTTTTTTAATACAGTAAAAAAGTAAAGATTTATGTTGATAAGCGATTATCTAGAAATAATATTCTAAAAGTTGTAATTACATTTTTTGTTTCATTTAAATTATTTTTTCGAACAAATCTTGTAATAAATACAAAAATTTACTTTTTATCTTTGTTCATTATTAAGTAATACAATGCCAAATGTAACTACTTCACAATTATATAAATTGTTGGTTCTAATTATATCAAAACTTCTATTATTGAAAATAATAGCCATTAACATCTTTTTTTGTTTAGTTGATCGTGTGCTTACTTAAATTTTCCACAGAAATTTATTTATTTTTTGACTAGCTATTAGTGTCAAAAATTAGGTTATTTGATTTACTGATGAAGGGTTAGAAAAAGATGGAGAATTCTCTCTCAGAGTTTTTCACAATAATTTCAGATATATTTTCTTGATATAATATAAGCTGGTCATTTTTCTCTGAGACACATGTATTTTGTTTTATTGTTATTAAATTTATACACAATAAAAACCAAATTTTTCTTTAAACATACTTATAATTTCTGTACTAGAGAGCCTATTAACTTATTAATAAATAAATCACATGGAACTAAAATGCTTTTCTTTAAAAAAAAAAAAAACTAACTCAATTTATGTTTATAGCTAAAATTTGCCCGAGAGCTTATCCTGGAGGTATGAGAGTATTTTCTGATCAATTTCATCAAATTAATTCTTGGGATGAACATCGGGATGATTATCAAAATATATTCTTAGAATTTTCAACATTTCTTAAGGTAAATGTAATAATTATAAAGATAGTTTTCAACTTTTAATTATATTACTTTAGGATGGAATAATCAATCATACGGATTTAAAAGAAGGCACTTTGGACTTACCATATTTATATACTGCAGAGGAGTCAGAAATGAGTGACCATATGATAAAAACTAAAAAAAGCTTAGAAAGACTATACTCTACAGCTTTTCCTGAAGGTAAATCAAATTAATATAAATTTATTACTATCACCTCCTTTGCAGAATATTATACTATCTACAGTGCAGTCTAATTGCATTTAATACAATTGTTAACATTGTAAGAGTTAAGTTTTTGATAAAATTGTTGTAAATTAATCTTAAGTTTATATATTTTATGCTATATATTGTATCTAAATTTATACTTACTTAAACGAAAGCAACTTAAATAACATATTATGGTATAATATCCTCCAATGGTGGTGCGAACAATTTTAATTTGTGGGACACATTGGTCTATACTAATGTGAAATAATACTACTAAATCTATGAACTATAGTTATCAGGTATAATTAATCCAGAGCTATTAAAAAGCAAAAACTGCCAACTTTGATATTTTTCAGCCACCACCCACCAAATTTTTGTCTGGGACACTTGTCCCAAAAAATCCCGGCCGTGTCGCCACTGACATCCTCTTAAGTAATAAATCTGGTTCTTTTAATAAGTATTTAAAAACTATTCCAAATAATAGTAAATTAAAATTCATATTATAAAAAGTGATTTATTAAGCATTTACACCCCATGTGTATGCTTAAATTATACATATATTCAAATTCTAATTTTTGGAATTTTTAAATGTAATTAAAGACAATATTTTTGAGTATTAAAACCAAAGTTGGTATCGCCTCCATAAATGTTGTGATAAATCTATGTACTCAAAAATATTGTCATTAATTACATTTAAAAATTCCAAAAAATCAGAATTTAAATATCTGCATAATCTAAGCATAAAAATGGGTTGACCATGTTTAAAAAAATTACCTTGTATATATTTATAATTTGTCATTCTTAGAATTTAATTACATTATTTGTTTAAAATCATCAATGATTCTTAACTAAAATATACTTGATAATTCTATTGTTGAAAAACATTTTGTCTATATACATGATGAATATAGCTATAATCTTAAAAATGTTTACCACCTAATCATAGATATTAAACATCAATATAATACATTAGTCATTGATGTAGTTTAGATAGGATTAATAAACAACCATGATAATAATTTATTTAATTATTAATGTGTTTATTTAAAGGTATCTGTATTATATAAATAATTACAAAATTACAAATGTTTTATATAGTAATATGATTTCTGATTATTATATTTGATTTTTTGTTTTATTTTAATCTAACTTCTTACTTAAATAGGTTTTTTTAAATATTTATCATATTTTATAGTTGATGTTAAACGTTGTGAGTCTACATTCAAAATAGGAACTGCTGAGCAATTATTGTTAGAAGTAAAAAAAAAAATGAACCTACCATTGAAACAAGAAACTTCAATTTTTGAACTTGTTTTACAAGGTGATTTCTATGAAGAAGGATTTGGTTGTATGGTAAGTGTTATATTGAGTATTATAAATTTACATAATAAAATGTATTTTTAAATGAATTATATAATAAATTATATCTTCTTAAAAAACTAAAAACGTATGTTTGCATTTGATTTAAACTTATTTTGATCCATAGATTTTTTAAATTAATTACAATTTAAACAGTTCACTTTATTTTTAAATACTATATTTAAAAAAATAAATCTACATGTTCTATGGTATAAAATACAAAGAACATGGTATTCTCAAGTAGTATCTTTCAAATACTTAAAACATGATTCCCATTCAAATAAAATATATGTCAATATTTTGGTTATCATACATATAATTATTTTTTATTTAGTATAAGTACTATTTAATGATTTATTATTGAATTCATAATATACACATCCATTATATTAATCTATTTATCAAGTAGATACACATAAAATCTTGTACATAGTAGATAGAATTTCCCAGTTTATTTTATAAATGTATATTTTATTTGTAGTATCATGAATTAAAAAATATTTCAACCAAATGTTCCAAAGCCCACATTCTTCAGTGGATGTCAAATATTTGTATTCACATAAATACATTTATTGATTTACACCTTGTACCTGGCAAGCACATGGCAGCTCGATTAAATGATGGAACGAAATTGGTAATGCTTACTTATTATTTATTACTTCATTAATATGTATTTCTACGAAACAATAATACATTATCCTGTGTATTTTTTATCGTTTGTTTAAGATAATTGAAAATGCTCATTTGCCTCTCACATCAACAGAACTAAAATTAAACAGAAATGCTTTCCATGATGATATATTGCCCAACTCATGATATCACCTCAAACATAAGTAATATAATTAATTAAGTATACTTTTTAAAAAGAATTTAAATAAAAAAATTATAATAAATACAATTTTATAATTTTGTTGGTATTGTATTTTTTGTTATTTGCATAGTATCCAAACAACTCAATACCAACTATTGTTTTTTAAATGACAACACCTATTGGCTATTTTTAAAACCAGAAACATAACTATTTTTTGTTATGAATGTTGGTATTTATACTTTTTATTTCCAATAATCCGTTTACAAAAAGTTTTTTAATTTGTAATATGAATTTTTTTTAGTAACTCAGCTATAGTTTGGCTTCTATAATCACAACCTTAGATTATTAGGTTTGGTAATTAGCAAATGGAAGTAGTTTTCTTATTTGTAGTCAGGACCAGCTTGGTATTGCACTTGTGCTACCATCTAGTGTCTATGTTATCGATACTTTGTCAATTATTATTATAATCAATTTTTATTTTGTCATTATTACTGACTATATATAACTATTTTTTGAACTACCTTGGATTATTATTTATTAACTTCATGATTTACTATTGGATTTTAAAATACAATAAATAACAAAATTAAATAAGCATAAAATTGTTTAAAAAAAGTATGACCAAAAATTAACTTAAACTTGGTGTATAATTTAATTAAAAATTGAAAAACTAATTTAAATTAAAAAAAGAATTATCAACTACGCAATTAGCTTGATTTTCAGTTATGAAATTGACTCTATTATCAGACAAAGTATTTTTATACATCAGTGCATACTTCTTAAAACTGTTTCATTTAAATCAAATCCATGATAAATATTGTACTATTATTAACTTAATGTAAGTATTCTATTTGAAAAACAAACATATTACTTGGATGTTGTAGTTGTAATTAAATTATATTACATTTGCAACATTGCGGTGTGCCAAGTCCGTTGTTTCATCAATAGATTATAGGTATTGATAATATTATTAAAATTATGTACAATGTATGTATATTTTTTAATTTTCAGGATTCTTATTTAAATAATAAAGAAAATGATCTAGTTTGAAGAATAGTCATTCAGTTGAAGTATTATGATGTATTTTAAATATATAATGTAATTACAGTGAAAACTTTTTATAATGAATCTGAAAGGACCGAGAGATTTTTTTTGTTATATAGAATTTTTATAATAGAGAGGGTTTAAAAAAAAACAACAAAATTTTAATTATTTATGTATAAAGGTCACTTTGGTCATTAATTTTCAATTATTTTAGTTTTATACTTATTGTACTAATAACCAACTGAAATATATAATATTTAATTATTGATAATTATTCTAAATTATGCCTTTAACTGATTATTTGCCAAACCAAATTTTTTTTTTATATTTTTACATTAGTTATAACTAAGATAAGTATAGATCAAACTTATCCACCTTTTGGGGTGACTTTGATCGTTGCCGTACAAACATGATTACAGTCATCATTTTGTGTTATTTAGTTTTTAAGTTTTGGGGCGACTTTTATCAGGTATCAAAAAAGTGCTATGAAATGGTACTTGTGCGTTATTGCGACTACTTCAATATATTGAACACATGATATTTTTGATACGTTTACTATAATAATACAAAACTACTTAAACTACAAAGTCAGTAGCGCTAAAGTCAAAAAAAATATGTAGAACAAACATTTAAAAGTAAACACCCACCCACCACATAATTAGTTTACATTTAAAGTTTGATCAATGTTTCTGTAATACAATAAAATCATATATTCTCCCAGATAATAATATAATATTTGCATGAAACTTTGTGGTAATGGGGACCCACCACTCGCCCACCAACAATTTTATTTGTAGGATAATTATTGTCCTACAATAACATAGTGTTAGGCGCTACTGCCCAAAGTTAATGTGTTGTGACTAAGTAGTATGATGTTATAGCTGAACTATCAAAGTCCACTACCCAAAAGGCTAAAAGTTACCTGATCAGTCTACTGAAATTGCGATGAGTGCAATTGTAATAACACTGGAAAAAATATAATTAATTTGCAAAATGCAAGATTAGAGTGGGACATGGGCATACGCCGTCGCTATAACCCATAATATGTGATATTCGCAATAACGCACAATTACCCCTGTGGTTCAAGTAACAGTGATATCACATAGTCCAATGTTATAGTAAAAACATCATTCTCTACAAATTTGAATGTTGACTGTTCATAGACTTTAAACCATTTACTTGCAGTTCATCTTTTCTAATTTTTTTTTATTACTATAACAGCATATTTAAATGTAGTACCTTTAATTCTACTCGATTTCATTTTCCTTTATTAATTGATTCATACACTGATTGATTTTACATGTCTTCATTTACAATTACTGTAGAGTATGTATTATCAACAATTACCTGTCCTTGAGCTTCTTTAGTCACCTCTTCTTCATTATCATTAGCAGTGATACTTACCCCAGGTGCAATGCGTATGACGATGGACGCATAGATCCAATTTTGTTCGTGCCCTGACTTTTTATTTTACAGACAACCATTGAACTACTTTGGAAATTACCAGTTTGATGACAATCCAGATATATCATGTTTTTATTTTGTTCGACAGTCTTACGAGCGTTTAACGTAAACAAATATAAATTATCATCTTCCAGTTTTAATTTCCTTTCTTTGAAATCTAAAATATTGTTTTGTTTGTAAATGATTTATTACATGACAAATCAGGGCATTTCACGCTATTAATATTTTTGGATTCCTTAGAGCTACAAGTAATTGAGTGTCACTTTTAAGTTCTTTTGTAACTATAATAAATAATAATATCATTATATTATCACCGCAGAGTATAATAATATCACGTTATGATTTGTTTAAAAAATGATAAGAAATGTGATTTTAACAAATATTGTTAAGAAATGTGAACACCTCCAATTGGTCGCGTAATTTTGCTCCCTAGAGTGGAGATGCTCGTGGAATTTATGTAATTTTATTTATTCTTTGATAATACGAAATGTTATATATTATGGATTACTAGTATAGCAACATTATCTCCATTGACAATAATATTGTTTAATTTTATTGTTTTATTATTTTTTTATTATTATTATTTTTGTCACACGAAGTGACAAGTAAATATAATAATAATAATAATACACTCGTCCGACGTCTAGATTTGCCGGCAATCGGCATTTTGCCATTTTTTCAATCGTTGTTTGTGAAGACCGAACACTGTTCGTCTTGTAATGTTCATCTGGTAACTTAGAACTGGAACGAGTTTGTCTACGTTCACATAAGTCATGTCACGTGAATATTACAATCTGCGATTCGTCGTAACCACACCGACACTGTCTATCACCGAGTACAACTGCCTGAAAGAACCGTGCAACCAGGTGCGTACAATTATTAAAATACACATTTGAAAAGTCTTGTATTCATGTATCAACTGTGAACAGTAATTGTCATATACTGCTTTCACCAAACGGAGCCGAAACATCAAGACATGTGCCGATGGTAGCGACCAACATCATTGGCGTTGCAACTTGTCATTCAATCTTATTGCTATATAAGCACTCATCCAGTAAAGTGTCGTCATTTGACTATGAATTCCTTATAACACTGTTAGACATTTCATTGTTCATTACATTTTTGACTACACACTCAAGTTGATAATATAAGTCATTTTGATTTGATGTTATTATGTTAAATTAATGTTATAGTAAACAAATTGTATAGGCTTTATCTATTACTTATTTACAGTTACAAACTTTTTATGTTTACTTACTTCATCAATTTAATCAAAATAATTTATTATGGTTTTTTTTTTTTAGATTGGATTCCTAATTGGAGATAAAAAAATTAAAGTATCAAATGTCATAACTGATGAATCATTGAATAACACCATCACAGAAGAAACAATATGTAATTAACAGTTATTAATAAATATAAATATTATTAAATACCTACTTTATCATATGAATTTTTAATATTTTATTTTTGATTTCAGGTATCCATGCTTCATATCCGCTACCAGATTTCTATGAACAACTTTGTTCAAATCCATTACAAATAGATTACAAAAAATTGAAATACTTCTTACAAAAATGTCCAGCAAATTATGAGGTATAAAAATAAACAGTCTTATACTTATGTGTAAACCATATTTTATGTTCGATTAATTATGCACATTTGATTTATTTCAGAAATCTATTGTTGGTTGGTACAGATTTCGTAGAAATGCTGTATTATCTCCTAGTATTGCTGATATTCGTTTTCATGCACAACTCAGTAATATTTTTGATAAAATGAGTGTATCCACAAACAAATTTCTCTTTTGCATGTTTAACCATAACTATATTGGTTCCATGGATCATAAATTCAATCATATTTTTTACAGATGTGACACTGGGTAAATACTAAAGAATGTAATTAAATATTTACATTGTAAATATGTATTAATAAATTTTATCTAGGGTATTATATATTTATTATGAACATATTAATTTGAAATTTTTTTTTGTTTTATTTAGGAAATGCTTAAACCCAGTTAAAGTTGATATTGTAAATTTAAGTACAAAACCTTTCATTGAAGATGATAATCTTGGATATAAAACAAACATTAATTTAATTGATAACTGCAAAGCATACACAGATACTATAAATAAAGTATTTGGAAATGGGTAAGTCAATAACTTAACACAATTAAAATAGTTTTATCCAATAGTATTATTATCAGTACAAATCTGTTTAAATTAAATTATTAATTATGTAATATTATGAGGAATTTGTGAGATTACAATGTTGTAAAATACCTGTTAAATCATTAGGCTAATTATAATATTTGAAAAATGTGTGTGATACTCATTAATAAAAGCTGGACTTCAAGTACATTTAATGTAAAAATGATATCAGTTTAATATTTATTTTTCTACCTTTTAAATTTTGTACTACTAATTTTAAAATACTTTTAAATTATAATAGTAATATAAAAATTACTTTTAAAAATTAATTATTTTCTCAAAAAAACTTCATACCTATATGTGTGGTTTCTGTCTTAAAAACACATAACATGACAAATTTTAAATTTACAATAATTCATTTAATTATGTTATTTTCATATTAAATGAAAATTATTGACCTATAATAAATTAAAATACATGAATCTTATTATCTAAAGCCCCATGTAGAATTTTATATATAATGCTCTAAGTCTTAAATCTTAAATATGCTCAAGACAGAAAAAATGGAATAATATCAACAATAGTTAAAAATGATTTAATATATTGAATATTCCTTTTTTGTTTATAAAATGTATCAAAATATGCATGTCAAACTTTGTATTTAATTTCACTATTCAACAAAACAAATTAATATTTTATCCAGAATATACTTAATCACTAATAATGAATACATTTTTCAATAACCATTTATTTATTAAATTATCTTGTTCTAAACTACAGGAAAGAACAGTGTTCAAAAGTGTCTGTTTACAACATGAGAACTGCTTTAATTGAGGAGATGAATAAAATGGTCAAACGGATAGTAGAGAATGAACAAGAAGCTATTAAACTAAGTGCATCTATAGAAGAAAAAAAAAAGGAGATAGAAAAAAAAAATAATATTAAGTCATGTATTCCTAAAAATTAATGGGTTTATTAAAAAATTGAATGTATTTATAATTTTTTATTATTGTGTATCTTAATGTTTAATATAACTATTTTTGTTATAAAATAAAATATAAGTTAGATTCAAATATGTATTTTATTAAATTATATTATTAATATGCTTACCATTAATGAGATAAATGTTAATATGTTTTTTTTTTATTTAAAACATACTATATAAATGTTAATATGCTTTTTTGGACTTAAAACATACTATTTTTAAAAAGTTTTGTAAAAACAATATTTATGTAATTATTGATTATGACAATTTGATATTGAAAATAGATTTTAACATATTAATATGTTAATTTTAAATTCTAGTTAACAATTTTTTCAGTTGTTTGTTTATCCATAAAAGCATAATTCATTGTTGAATAATTTTCCAGGGGTTCGTAGAATAATTTTTTTAATAATTTATTTTAATAAATAAATAATTAGTTATTGTTGGTAAGAGATGAAAATGTATTCTGGTCATTATCTACTATAGTGTACAAAGTATAGCACACAATATAGGTTGTATAGGTTTTAATATAAGCTAACTTGTTGACTTGTTAAACTGTTTTGATGAAACACATCAACAAATTGTTAACCTATTTTATGTAAGAGTATTACAATTAAATTATTTAAAGTTAATTTACAGCAAACTAGAACTTAAGTTAAAAGAACCTATGAAAAATATTCTAGACATGTATTCTAATATTTTGAATGAAAAAAAAATTATACATTATGTTTTTTATCTATTTTCCAAAGATAATGTAATTTCTCCTTTACTTTTAAATGTAATTGATGCAAAAAACATTATAATATATTATTAATTTCTATATATTAATGTTTGCCAGTAATCTGTACACAGTAACAGTCCTTAAAGCAGATCTGAAACATCCTATAGTATCCCGAAAACCAAAAGAAAATATGGCAAATAACTTCAATTGGTCAAAAATGACTTATATATGTATATGGTATCCCATACCAATTAAAAATAAACATGCTCCAACCTAGACCTAATTTAGGTTCTTTATATATTAAATGTTTTTAATTTTTATAGTTTAGGTATGAAAATGCGATGAAATATTCCTTACAAGTTGTTCATACTGGAACTAAAAAACTCTAAAAAATTATTTTTTATATATAATCATATTATTTTTTATGTAATTGTTCATATTGTATTTCAAATTTGAATTAAATTATTTTTTAATTATTATTTTAATGATGAATAATGATGTTAATTATTTTATTATGATTCAAAAACATTATTTATGCCGGACTCAAACATTTATGCATATTACAAATTTTATTATAAGCTATACAATTTTCTAAATATGTAGACTAATTTAGATATCTATTTATAGAAGCCAAAAATAATATTTATCTGTAAGTAATTTTTATTGAAGGAATCAAATGTAATTTACATTTTCATATTTATAAAAAATTATAAAATTAATTAAAAAAATTAAAAATAAATACAAATATAAATTTTAAATTAATTAAAATTATTAAAAATAATATTTACTACTGAATGTAGTATTTGCCTATGTACTTTCTGTATTCAAATATAATAAAATTTTATTTATTATGTAAAAATAAATAATCATTGAGTATTGAATCTTATTAAATATTTTTTAGATACTTAAAAGATATTAAAAAATAAATCTGTTATGGGAAAATGTAATTATATGAACTATTGAAAGTAAAAAATTTAGAATGAGAAAAGCACAGCAAATATAATATTAATAACATAGTATGAAGGTATATATGAAAGTATACCCCTATTATAAATTATTACAGAAATTTCAAGTAGGTATTGATAATTGATATGTATGATGTTGTAATTATAGTTTTGCTAGCGTTTCCCAGAAATGCAATTTTATCTTTTTATTGTTGTTATTATATATACCATTTAGTTATAACCATTATAGGCTTACAATCTATTGCTGTTTGGGTCATGTTAGTTCATTTTCATAGTTCATGTGGTGTGACTCCTTTGTTATTGTTGTTTATTATATTTATGACTAGAGTGTCCAACCTCAGTAGAATGGATGTCTTCCTGTTATTAAGTATTTTAATATTTAAACTTACATTGCAGTACTCGGAGTACTCCTATGTGTTACCTATATCAAATATTGAATATTAGAGATTCAGAGCATGTAGAAATATAGATACAGTTGATTCTTTGGAATTAAGATCCATTAGAGCAAAAATAGATGATATTATATTGTATATAATATATATGTATTATAAAAATTATATGTAGTTCTCTTAATTATTTGTCCAAAATTCAATGACTACAGAAAGAGTAGGTAGTAAACATTATTACCAAATAAAAATGGACAACAAAATTAGTTGTAAATGAAAGTATCAAACCATAAACAATTGTTTATTAATTTCATTAACTGGAATTAGAAAGACAAACTATAATTTGCGACTGGCTGTTATTAAACTCTTGAACAGAAAGAAATTAGATATTAAGAACTATACTTATAAGAAGGACCAGTGTCCAATAATCATTAAGTACCTATTTCAATTATTTTATTGCTTACTTAATGTGTGTTTTTTTTAATAAATTAAAAATAATTTAAATTTTAGTTGTTTTTTTTTTCATTATTTTCCACGTTTTTGTTTGCAGTCTTGTATTAAATTTTAACAAAAAACTAAATTAACTTTCAAACTAAGAAAAAAAATCTTGAACACTATTGTAGATATACTTTTTACTTTCTTGATTTTTAATCAAGTAAGTATGGTAATTGATATGAATTAAGCTAGCTTTGACATAAAATATTAATGAGAGAGATCCAATATCACACCCAAGCCATATAACAATTTGAATCCACAAAAACAGTCCCAAAATTTCTATTTTTTAACTTTTCTCCAAAACTATTATAACTAAAAAGTTGGTTGATAGTTCATTAAAAAGGGATTATTAAATAGATACAAAATGTGAGATTAAAAATTTTCAAAAACAATTATTTAATTTTTCACACTTAAAAAAATAGTTATTTTTTGCTAGATTTTTATTTAGCATGGTAGATTACTAAAACTGGAGAACAGATTTTGTTATTTCGGGTCCTGCTAAATTTACATTTGTTAGGAGAAGTACAATTAAGATTTTCAGAACTTTATCTTCAATCGTTAACTCACTACAAAGCTATAAAGCTGAAAAATATAAAAAACTTCCAATAAAATGTTTTTTAATTTTTTTTGAAGCTCTGTAGTGAATTAATTATAAAAGATAAAGTTCTGAAAATGTTCACTGTACTTTTCCTAGCCAATGTAAATCTAACAAGACCCCAAATAATTCCAGTTTCGGAGATCTATTTCACTAAATGAAAATGAAAATAAAATATATTATACATACATATGACATACAATAAATAAATTTCTAAAAATTGATAATCAAGAAAGTTTACATACCAATCTGGCAAACTCTGACTTGGCAAGTGTTTTTTTAGTGATAAACCTCTTTCTACACTTAACGATTAACAGGTAACAGTTAAACTTTCAAAAGTTAATAATTAATAAGCCCCGCTATTTTAACTGTTTAGGCATTTAGTCTATATAACAACAATAAATTAACTGGTTTCAGATTTAACTTAAAGAATATATTTAAGTAGGTAATATGACTACTTAAACAAAAAACAATTAATTTAAATGCACAAAAAACTTTATTATAACATTCACTTAAGAAAATAATTTTGACAACTTAAATTTTCCTCAATCGTTGTACTAACTTATACAACGATTTTGGTGAGACTTATTTTTTGTATCTGTCTGGTTGCCTTAAATATATTTCATATTAGTACATACATCGCCTTGTAAGTTATTAAAAAAAAAAAAAATTCACTCCCTTATTTTAATCTTAAGTCTAAAATACAAACATACAATAATGAAACTTAACTAACTTAACTTAGTAGAATAAAAACATTTTTTGTTTGGAACACATTTTTGATAATATTTTTCTTTGAAATTTAATTATGATCCTTCATAAATCAATTACAATCCTGAATAAAAACATTCCTCTATGTTATAATATTATATGTATAACCTTCCTAGTTTATCTTAGTACTTTATAACCGTTAAAATTTGAAAATCTATATTATATTGATGTTATACATTATTATTGATTTAATAATTTCACTCTTATCTTACTGTCTTAGTACATTATCAAAAAAAAAATTTATATTAGTTTGAAAGAATTACACAATTTAATAATTAAAAAAATTAATAAATATATTTTGGCAGATAGTCGTGTTGAATTAAATTAATTCAATAATAGTTATTTTTATACTTATAATAATAATAATAATAACAATAATAATTTTTTAAAGATATGATTTTTTACTTAATACTAGAGTATTTATAATTTTTGGTCATATCAAATTATGTAGGAGTTTAATTACATTTGTTCTTATAAATGTTTTTCAGCCTTAGGTAAATGGCTTGAAATCATCATATAAATTATTTATTATTTTTAATCTTAATTTTGTACTATATCCGGTTAACTAATATATATATATACTTATTTATTTATTATATTTATCCTTATACTGGTATTAATTATACTATAGGTTTTAATTTGTTTTTCGTTCAAAAATTTGTATATTTTTAAAAATTAAGTGGTTTTACTATAGATAATTTACTAAACAGAATTGTTTTCTCACAAATTATTTCTTATGAGGTATACAATTATTAGTTCGGAATTAGTATGTTTAACCAATAAATTTAATTAAAATGGTTTTATATTTATCATATGTTTTTTACTTTGATAATATTTATTTTAAATAACATTTTTCACATTAATAAATCATTCTCTTTTTGATTTTTCTTAGGCAGAATTAGAACTAGTATCTGGTTTCAATATAGAATTTGAAAGTTTATCTTTTATTTTTATATTTATATATTTAGTAATTTGATAATGCAGATTTGCACCATGTTCTCATTATGAAAAATTAACATTATAGGTATTTTATGGGAAAATTAATTTGAATATTTTTATTAATTTTTTATAGTAAAAATACCTCTATTAATATTTTATATTTGATTACTTAAAGATTATGTAAAAGATCCCATTGTGGCTTAATAAATGTAGCTGGTATAAGTTAAATACCAGGTAGTATTGGATTTTATCATATTTGAATATTAATTATTAAAATTAATCTTAGGTTTAATTTTTATAGATTTATTTATGTTTATATGGAATAATTATTTTAAGATACGGTTTTTTAGAGATTTAAAATTTTGAATAGCTTATCTAAAAATAAAATTCTAGATCACAGAAAAAATCATTTGACAAGGGTATATAATACATGTGAACATTATTGATAAAATAATTTGAGGAAATAAGAACAATAAGTAAAAAGAAGAAAATATATTAAGTTAAATTTAAAGTGAAATCATAAAGCTTACTCCATAAATTAATTAGTTTAAATTGTAATAAGTAAATATTATGGGGAAATTTATAATAAATATAAATAATTTAATGTTATCAGCCAAGATGGGTATTCATTGTGTAAAATACTAGCCGTGTTATTAACTAGAAATATAGAACCGCATAGTAACTTTAAAAGTCTGTCCATCTAAAAATATTATTGATTATAATATCAATAAAAATAATAGAACAAATTAAGTAACTTTTGTTGTAATGGTAGAACTTGAAGGAGATGATAAAAGGTACAATTGAATTTCTCATTCTTGTCCAGAACTGGTAACTATTTGTTGCGGTTGTACTTGAGTATGTGGTATTAAATCAAGTTCAGTAGCTGGCTCTTTAGCATCAACTGCCTGAGCTTCATTTTCCAGTTTATCATTATTTTTTAGTGGTTCTTCATGATCATCTTTTGTCAAATCAACAAGATGTGATTTCAAGTCTTCAGATTCCTGCTTTTCTGAACCTTCTAGCTCAAATTCTTTTTTTGGTTCAATAGATATTTCATCGTCACTGTCATCTAAATCTATAGAATCAATAGTTTTTTTAGTATCAAAAGTATTATTCGTGTTTTTGGTATATTTTTTTTTTTCAGATACAATCCATGAACCATCAGCCAAAATTTCAATTTCCTTATTGTCGTCTTTGAGTATAGAACTTTTGACAATATCCAAAAAATAATTTTCTACTCGTATGTCATCGTATAAACAAGATTTATTACACGTTGGGCACATCCATGTTGGCTTTCTCTCATTCATTGAAATAAATGTAGCTGCATCAAAACACTGTATATGATCACAATGGATAGATTTTGCAGGTATTTTCATCCTAGTTTTACCCAATGGACAAACCAAGGAAAAATGATAAGATGTAGTGGCCAAATCTGGATCAACATCTATCAACTTTTTAATAATATAATGTTTTGTCTCTTCTGAACTCCTCGGTTCTTTATCTAGAAGTTTTTTTAATAAATTATCTGAACTTAACTTTTTTACAATAAACATTGCCAAGGCATATTTTTTCCCATCTGGAACCCAATTTATAGTGATCGTATTTGAAATAGATGGATTAAGTTTTAAATATTGCGTGCAATTAATAGGTTTAGCAATTCGTCTAGATTCATTTCCTAGTCGTACAGAAGCAGTAGGTGGCAATGAACATATTTTATTTCCAACTCGAATATGGAGTCCTAAGGGCAAAAAATCAGTTACCTCATTACGTCCAATTTCTAACTGACAAATTCGAATATGGTATTGATAAAGATATTCATTTTTTCCATATGAAATATCTCTATTCATCGCAATAAGTGATGCTTGTTCGGGTGACATAGTATGGATGAATGTAATTTCTCTTGTTCCTGAAATAAAATACATATGAATACAATTAAATTAAGAAGAGTGATAATAAAGATAAAATATATTGCTACCTATAGTAAAGTTTACTAATGTACATTTTTCTGATCCATTTAGAAGAGTTGGCTTAATAATATCTTCAATGACTTCGTAAAATGGTAGTTTTTTGAACTTGTAATTGGCCAAAATTTGAGGAGATGGTGTTGAATCATTATTGTTTCTACTTGTCAATGCATTCAAAACAAATCTCACAGTATTTTGTCGCACCATATGCATACTTTGTTGATTTACGGGTAATTGAGATGATGCTACAGTATGAGGTCCAGATGGGTGATTATTACCAGATATACACTGAATATTATTGTTAGCCATAGTATTTCCAGGAATAGTTTTTACATCAGTAGGGTTTCGATGTACGGCTTTTTGCATTTGGAGCATTAACTGTGGTAATCCAGCACGGATCGTTTGCATCGATTGTTGAGGACGTTGCAGCAGTTGGTACATTCTTTGTTGTGGTGTCTGTAACTGACCCACAGACATCAACTGTCTTTGTTGAGATGGCATAGAATTATGCATCATATCATTATTAGATAAATCAGATTGCATGATACGATGTATTTCAAGTATTTTTGTTAGATATGCCACATAATTAAGACCAGTTGGTCTAGATTTTAACAATTCAAGTGCTCGATCTCGTAATTCAGATCTTTGGCCTATTTTATTTTGACCAAAGGCTTCCAATAGTTTTTGTAAGTCATTAGTCCGAAAACTATCCAGCATATTTCTATAACTTTCATCAGAAATATTCATTGTTACTAAAAAAAAAAATTTAAAAAAACATTTTTAATTAATTTTGTTTTATTAAATTTATATATATATATTAAAATTGAATTGTCTTTAAAATATAATACAGATTAATATTAAATTTAAAATGGGGTAATCAAATGTTATTGGATAGATTTATAAAAACAAACTTAGATATTTATAATTTATAGTTTTTTCTCATAAAAATATTTTCCATATAATTATATTTCTAATTATTTTTAACAAAGTAAAATGTCGATTATCCGCACGTCAATTATCTATACCAAAACGAAATAATTGAAATTATTATACTTATATTTATACATTTTAAATTAATTATATTATGTACTTTTAATAATACAAATATATTTATTTTATCGCATTATATTTATAAGTTATAAGTTATACATACGATGTATAAGTTTTATTTTTATTTAATTTTATAAAACATTTAAATGCTGTTTACTATATATTTTTAATCATTGTTTGATTATCCGCATCCCTTTCGATACTAATTAGTGCGGATAATCGGCATTCCATTTCCATTGTAATTACATTTCTGATTATTCTCACATATTTTTTTTCATAATCTTAAAAAGGTACTATGATAATCTTATGTTATAGGAATCGATGATATATTTAGTGGTGTCTACAAAGTACTATACTTAATTAATATAGTCTTACGTTTAATTGAATAAGCTGATGATTATTGATTCCTCATTACCAACTACCTATTAAATAAATGTTATCATTTTTATCCACCTTCTGATATTGGAATATTTTGATTTAAATCTATTACAAATTTTCGACGCCATGCACAACAATAAAAGTGTGTGATATAATATAATATAATATTATTATTATATATATATTTATTCACAAAAGCACTGAATATGTGGTTAAGATTAAATTAGATATATTAATAATAAATAAAAACATAATAATACTATAGTCAATTAATAATTAGTAATTTTCCTACAAACCACTACTTATAAAATATTATTATAAAAAAAAAAAAGTTTATTTAATTTCTATGATATTGCGTAAAATGACATTCATATTAAGTAATATTATACAAGTATAACGATAAACATAAATATTGTTATTATTATATTTTCATTATTAAAATTAATTATTTTTTATTTTATAAATAACTAATTAAATGGAAAAAGCACTATTTTTTTAATACATATTCTATTAAATGAGAAATTGATTGATGGAAAAACAATAAATATAAAATAAATAAATAAGAATACATAAAATTATGTGACTTTGTATTAAAGAAAAACAATATTAAATAACTATCTAATCAATATTAAATTCAGTAACAAATTATCAGTTATAAATCATATTATATAATATTTATTTATTTAATCTAATAGATTTTCTAATGTATTTTCAAATGAAAATAAAGAAATGTAATACAAAATATTTTATTTGTTACTCAACAATTTTAACTAGTGACGTTCATGGTTTGCATATTTTCTAAGTATAATAATTTTTTTAGTTCCCTTGTCATGTTTTATTTGAATTACCTATCTCACGGATATCACAGTTCTCCTTTAATACTTTTACTATTGATAAATAATATTTTTTCAATTTTAAATCATTTAAAAATATTATTATACTGTAATAATATATATATTATATTATTATATTATTATTATTATTATTATCGATTACATTATCTAACATTTACAAAACTATTAATTAATGAATTATGATTTAGAATTACAATCAAACTTCTATGTACTATAATTATTCTAAGAATTATATTAAAACATTTAAAAATAGCTACATAATAATTACCCATACTAATAATAGTAGTTTTTCTTCTTTAAATTTGACCGTATATCAATAATAATTTGAACTATCTATATGATTATGATTGTCGATTACGTTTTAACGCGTCTGACTACTGTCAATTCGTTTAACAACTGATGAACACTTCGGTTTTGATGTGATACCAAGTACCGACACACGCACAAACACTTGTTCATAACCCTCAGTGGCGCCACCACTATAGGTCTATGCTTCTGCGTCGTTGCTAACACATTTAGCACGGTTTAATCATTATACTATTAAAAAAAAACGATTATTATTTTTAATTTTATATGTATAACGCATCATGTATTATTTATTGTATGTGTGTAAATATATATAGTTAGTAGTTAAATAAAAATATATTACTATGACTGTATGACTAAACATTTTATACCATTTTAGATTAGAAGAGTGAGTATTGATTTTATAATGATGTGTTTTGTTTGTGTCTGTCGTCTTCTTCTGGCTTTTGGAGCAGTGAAAATACTTAGATATTCAACTACAATATATTTTCTGGTAGGAAAACAAAGATAGTATATATACAGGGGTTGAAAGTAAAAAGTGCCTAGTACTTTTCTTAAAAATTAGATAAAAATATAAGAAAAAATGTAATTCTTGTATAAAGGCAATTTAAATAAAAAATAAATTTCTTATTTTGTTGTAATTAAAAAATGAATAATCGCAATAAGCTTAGAACTTTCAACAAAAGAATTGAAATGGCACTATGCATTTTTTAATTTTTATAAATGTTACTTGTTAATAAGTTATAAATTAAGTACTATAATTGTTTTATGTTATACAAATGTATGTAAAAATGTAATTCAAATGTTTGTGGAGAGTAAATTGATCTATGTAATAAAACAAAAAAATATATTTGTAACAACAGTTGTGTTATTTACAAGTTAAACGAACAGCTTTGTATTGTATGGCTTTTCAATTTTCATGTGTAGTCGTTCAAACATTTTTCTCAGTTTTTGAATGATGAACTGGATGGTTGAATAAGTGGGCAGGTATCTGTTAAAATTGAACCATTTTTAAGTGAACTTGGCTCCAATGCGTAAAATGCCTGTAGAACTCAAAAAGTCGAATATTTAATACTGTGTTATATTTTTACCGACCACTTAGTAAAATGAGTTATCTGTCTTGCGCGATAATAATCGATAGTGCACGTCCGTATTTTGACAACCCCTAATAATCCGATTTCACCGTCGTGCGTCACTCCGAAAATCGTTCTATACGCGCAGCTGTTGTTCTTAATTGTATACAAGTACTAAGGGTCATTACACCAAGCTAGTATAGTAAGGGCGAGGTTGAATGGTTTTTTTATTATTATTATTATTATTATATTATACACGCGGAAAACACGTCCACCCGGTTACGCAATACGTAATATATATCATGTCATAAAATCATAATATACCTTCATATTATTCTATACTTTTATTCACTGTAACTACAATTTAAATATACATATAATATAATATCCAATACTACCACCTGTTAATAAATAGGTAGTAACGTAGTGTTTGAAAGGGGTGAATTTACAAATTCCTACAAGTGGCAAACTAGGTTAAAAAATATATGCTATATTAATAAATATATATAAAAATAACTCCTAACAGTTGTGGCGAAATTAATTCTTAGATACTCAAACCCAATTATTTTCAAAAAAATAATATCTATTCTAATATACAGTATACATAGTTAAAAGTTGTACAGTATTATTTTTAATAATGTGATGGTGCCAAACTAATGAAATGTGAATGATTAATGTTTTTAGCTTCGTGATCATTTAATAAATATCCGATTTAAAAAACTTAAATTTGAGCAAAAATATTTAATCGAAAAAAAAAATGTTTTTTGTATGATAAAGTAGGTACTAGACATAATTTGTAACTGTGCTAAAAATAATAAAATTGAATATTACAAAAAATATTAAAATAAAATGATTAGGAAAAGTTTCTAACTAAAAAATAAAAAAAATAAATAAATCTTTGTATTATAAAAAAATCAAATTTCAATTTCGAGACATTTTGCCTTATTGTTTATAGATTTTCCGAGGGCTTTTCTGAAAAAAAACTATACAAAGTAGAAAAACTGGTCAAAACAGTAAAAATAATTACAAAAACTGGAAATAAGTATTTTTTTTAAAAAATCGTTGAAAAAAGTAAAAAATAAGTACTTTAAAATTTCATAATTGAACGTGTTGTAACATAACATACACTTCCATAGCACTCTGCTACATTTTAAGTCAATCCATAAAAATAAGCAAATGATTTAAGTCTCAAGCCCTGATCATAATATATATATATATAACTTATATAATGATTGTTATTATATGATAATAAATATAGCCATATAGAAAATACAATTTTTATTTTTTATAATATTATACTACAATATAAATTTAAAATTTGGTATTAAACTTATAAATTAGTAATAAATGATAAATTTAGAAGGGAGCCATTGCCCCACCGCCCCCTTCTATGAGCCGCCACTGATAATTATATTTATATATATATATAACAATATCGATGATTGAACATTATTATTCAAGTTGTGATTTAAATCTACTTTGAAAATCTTATATTGTGTTTAATATTTGGATGCAAAAAAAAATATTTAGTGGAGGCCCCCATCTTGTTAAGCTTTTGTCGCTGCTGCAGTGGCGGATTTAACAGGGAAAAAATGGATATTTGCCGCCTGTGTCCCTACACGAAAAGGCCCCGGACCCAGTGTCCAAGTCCTCAGGCCTCACTTTTTTCATTTCAACAAAATTGTCAAGTATAATCAATCGTTTCTTATGTTTTTGAAGTTTTGGATTGTATAACACATCAAGTAATAATTGGGATAATAATAATAAATTAGTAATAATAATACTTTGTAATATTTTTGTACTCATACGTATTGCCTATGTACAGTCAAAAATACACACACATCATTATAACTATTTTTATTTATAATGTTTCGTTATCTAACTAGTTTAATAGTGTTTTAAGAGAGAATGTAAGAGGAAAAGTTCTCCACGAGTTAGTATTCACGATAATTCATAATTATTAGGCACTTATTTATATCATATGCCGGTTGGGCTTTTTTCCTTAAATCCGCCACTGAGGCTGAGTCCATTGACACAGTGATATTTTCAAGTAAAACACGCCAGAATTTTATATCATCAGCTGTTGTGAGAGGTAAAAGTGAATTGAAACGAAACGATTGTAACAAATGGTAACCCATGGCAACTGATCACACGCCCGGCGGCTGTCGCCCGGCAACCATGTGACGTCGTCCTAAATCAATACAATCTCTTCTTAAATGTACCCGGTGATCGGTAAATAAAAAAAACTTACGAGGTTCAGACTTGCTTTTAATATTATATTTGGTAATAAGTTAATATAGCTTGTAAATTGTAATATTATAAAAATCCAGGAATTAAATGAATTATTCAGAATTTACAATTTGCCATGTAATGCATTAGTAAGACGGAGTAACGCATTATTATGCAGTGCTCAACTAGTGGAATAAATAGTATAATTTAATATAATACAATATTATTATATGTGAATAAAAAACGATAAAAACACACTTTATATTAGTCCCTACTTTTTTTAAACTTTGCTACTACACGTTTTACTATTATAAGGTCTATAGAATTAAATTATGTCAAATTTTGTTCAATAATGTACCAGCTGTAAAAAATGCTAATTTACATGTTTTCAAATATTGTGATTTCAAATATTAATGTTAATTTAATATTTAAATTTTGGATGAAGTGATAATTTTATAAAATCATCAATACGATACCTAACAAACTTTGGTCTATTGACTGTTCACTTTATTTTGTTTTAATAAAAATATCAATTTCTGTTTATTGCGACATAGAAATAAAATATAATTATAAAAAAAAATAGTGAAGCGTTGGTACAATAAAATGATTTTGTTTAAAGAACAATAATGTTATGTGTTTCAGAAATATTTTTTCGATTGAAAATCATAATACCTAGTTATTACTTACTGCTGGTAAAATATACTTAATTTTATTTTATTAGTTATTAATGCTTATTATAATTAAATATATGTTACTGATGAATTTACGTTCTAAATGTTAATAATCTATACCATATAGGTATCTACAAAAAATACACAACTTTTAAATAAATAGTGATTTTATAATATTATTAGTAATAAATTAGTAATTTTTATGCGTAATATAATATATTTAATATATTTATTACCAATAATATGTAAATACACTATTTAGTAATTTAATAATTATTATAATTAGAATATAACAATTGTATTGTTCTATATTTCACATGCGGTAAGATAGTTTCTATAATATTTGCCTACAATTATTTTTTGTTTCCATTTCCACTTCATATTATTTCATTTAGACACTTCTATACACCCTATGACAGGGAAATTCCTCAACCAATTTTTCAGAAATGTTTGCATACCCTTATTAAATAAAACTGTTCACAATGTTTTGCTAAACTTAGCACTGCATATATTATATGTGCTAACTCTCTTAAAAATAACGGATGACGTACTGGACGAGTATATTATTTTGAACAGTAAAAAGTAATACAAGACATTATTTTCAAAGGTTCGACTCATCTGTCTTGTAATGTAATTTTTATTATTATTCGACTTTAAAAATAAAAGAAAATTTTTATTTACTAATAATAATAATATTTGTTTCGAAAAAATATTTAAAGACGATAATAATAATATAATATATTATAAATGTATAAAATCAACAATAACATAAAAACTGATTTTTTGTGAATCCATTAATTAGTCCATGTTGCGTGTGAGTATAAATAAATAGTGTATTGACATATTCGCAATTATAGTTCGATTAGTTGGGAGAGCAAAGTGACAACGCCGCGTAACGTGAACGTGATCGGTGGTGTTTTCTCATGCGCACATGATTAATGGAAACCATCACTGCATACACCAGTGTTTGGCGAGTTCCTTATAAAAAGGAATTTGTTCCGTTCCTCGTTCATTTTAATGAAAAAGGAATTCGTTTCTGTGTCGTTCCTTTAAAAAATGAACGAGTTCCTTTTTAGTTCCAAATAAAATAAAAATTATTACTTAACCATACATTTTTTTTATTCATAGATATACTTTGGTGCTTTACTTTTTAATTATACTTATACATACCTACAAGTAAATTTTTATAATTTACTAATTAGTAAATACCATATACTGATACAAATATAATAATAAAATATTAAATCAAATATAAACTGGTTTTTTTTTTTATTCATAAATATTTTTTAAACAATATAAATTAATATATATAACAACATAACAATTAACAATAGACTATATTATAGTTTAAGAAATTAGTTCTTCTAAAACAGAACAAAATTACTATACTATAAGTACTACAATCTAAAGTGTAATTTTGTTCTGTTTTAGAAGAACTAATTTCTCAAAAAGTTCATCCCCTAGTCTGTAACGTTTAACAGTCATTACATTGGATCCAGTAGAAAACAGTCTCTCGACAGGACCACTTGAGGGCATTGGTGTATTGTACTCCAAAAATACTTTCAAATTATAATAAGTCCCAAGTCCCAACCCGCATCATAATTCATAAATTATTTTATTGTCGGTCTTCAGTGTTTGACGTTTGTGCTATTCCTATTTTCTATTTTCCGGCGACCGCGATGCGACGACAATATATTATTACAATATTACATATATATTATATAATATATATATATTTACATTATAACTCATTTGACATTTCTATTTAGTATTTAAGTTATTACTTATGAGTTATGAGCAATATTAATAATGTTACTAATGACTAATGAGTATTGAGTACGGAGTATCAGAGTACCTACTACCTACCTAGTAGGTACCTAATGACTAAAGACTAACTTTAATGATTAAGTTCAATAACGATTAACGATCACAAATAATAAATATTGGCAATATTGAATATTCACACTAAGAAAAAAAATATTTTAATTTATATTATTTACATATCTGTATAAATTGGAACTTGAAAAGAACGAATAATATTTCGTAATTTTTCCTTGAAAAAAATAACTCGTTCCGTTCCTCGTTCTTTTTTAATAAAAAGGAATTCGTTCAACGTGCCGTTCCTTAAAGAAGGAACTCGTTCCAGGAATCCGTTCCTTCCAAACACTGGCTTACACGATAGTTACAGCCTAGAATGGCGTAAAATACCACGATCCACGTTTCCCGAGTGGCGGCGATCAGTCGAACGGCATAGTAGTAGTAGTACGATAATATAAAATATTGGTAGTAGAGACAGTGAGTAGACTCCCAAGGCCGGAAGACGCTGAAAGTGGGCACTTGCCCATCGCATTCACTGTATAGTTGGTATTTTATAGGCCTTGCGATTTTATATAATTTATATTATATATATATATATATATATATATATATATTTACAGTACCTATACTCGAAAATTAAAAGATTTATAGAAATATATGAGGATATCATATAATACGTATATAGTGTAATAATATAATATATAATTTAAAATAATTAATAAATAGTATTTGGATTTTATTCATAGTAGGGAATTCAAAATTATGTTTAAAATGTATACCCAGTATAGTGTTTGTACTTATGGAATTATTGTTGATAACAGTAATAACATCAAACCTAGAAATTTAAATAAACAGATGTCTATAAGAATATTTGTGTTTATTTATTTAATAAAGATTTTTAGGATTCAACAAGAACTATTTGAGTGAAAATTTGTATAGACCACACTGGACAGTTAAGAAATAAATTTTTGTAATTAGTTTAAGTTAAGTTATCCACTTATCTTCAGAGATGTATTAACATAAGTTAAGTTAAAAGTTACTTTTTTTAGTATCCTAGATTTGGTAACTATGCTTATAAATATATTTTGTACTCTACAAATAGAAAATGATTTGTTTTTATCTTAGTCTTGATATAGGATAATTAATTAACAACAAATATGACTGACTTTTAAAATTTTATAAACAACTATTTTATTTTTTTCAAACACTGTAGGTAGTTGGACTGTAAGTAGTTGGTAACATCTGGAATTAGGTTCATCCTTTGAGTAATTTTATAATTAACTATCAAAAATAATAGTAGAAACTTAAACGTCATAATTTCAAGGAAAATATTATAATTAGGTACCTATCTAAAGTTTATTCATAGTATGAATACTAATATATTAATACATTAGTCATCAGATAACGCACAGTCCGAGCAGATCTCAGTATTTTTTGCTATAAAGAGAACCTATTAAGATAAAGCAAATGTCAATAATTACAATGCATCTATCATTAAATTATAGTTATTTATGTTATTACTTATGAGTTATAACTTATTGACATAGTATGCACAAGTTTGACAAGAGACTGCGGTTGTATGCATTCGTGTTTACAGTCTAGTGTATTACACAATGAATTTGTGGTGGTGATTTGCTTATGTGTGTGTAACTAGTATTATTCCTTGAACATGTAATATCTAATGTTTATGAATAATAAACAAGTTGCATCCTAGTATCCTATTGGCCATGTTTTCTGATAATGATATTCACACAAAAATATGTAATTTTTATTGAAAAATAAATGAAATAAAATATGATTTTTTGGCCCACGAAAAAATATTTCTTTTTTTCTATTTTATTCGGTTACAAAAAATAAAATAGTTTGTATGAACATGAAATAAATAATAATAAACTGTTGACCTAGTTATTCTTTGTAGCATACCTATTACAACTTGACCAACTTGTGAATATCTGTATATTATTATTATTATTTATTTATTTATTTCTCAGATACAAGAATACAGGGCCACACTGAGACTCTAGCGTGGGGGCTCAGGAGTCTAATTTATAACATAAACGTATCTATTCAATATAAATTTTCAATAATTTGTACTATTTGAAAATTAAACTAATAGCTAATTGATTATACAAATGTTAGACTATATTGCATAGTACTTAAAAATAAAATTAAAAACTATTGAAATTTTAAACTTTAAACTATATTACACTTAAAATTAACTTAAAACTTACATAATAAAGCTCAGAAATTACTAATTACAATCGAAATTGGATTACTGTTAATATAGGTATTATATTTAATATAATTACAAGAGATATGTAGAATCAGAGCTTATTAACCAATGTGTTATATTTTTATTAAAACTAATAGGGTTTGAATATAATATGTTTTCCGTCAACATGCTTGTAACTTTAGATCCTGCGGTTTCAAATTGTAACTCAGTAGATGTTTTATTGTTTCGGTTTCTCACTAAATATTTTTTTTGCAAATCTTGTATTGATAGTATGTGTGGTGTGGTTAAGTAGCTTATGTTTTTTTTAGGTAAGTAACCGTGACTTTATAATACATTTTCCTTGCTATCAGAACAAAGAAGTTGTTGTACAAATCGATTGTGTGTGTGTAGAGTAATCCATATTAAGGGAAATTCTTAAAAGCGTATTTTAATTAATTTGTAATTTTTTTAAAAAATGTTCGCAAGCCCCACCCCAACCGATGATTCCATAAGATATGATAGAGTCTACGATGGCCTTGTATACTATAGAAAACTTTCTTCTACCCAAGATAATTATTCGTAGTTCCCTAAATATGTAAAACATTTTCCTGACTTTATTTGATACTATGTTTATATGCTCTATCCACCGCATGTTACTATACATTTCTATACCTAGGTATTTTGTATGTTTATATATCATATTTTTTTTAAATTAAACAACTTGTGGCGTACTGGGAATTTGGTGTAAACATAAAAAATCTATGTTAGGTAAAGTTTTTTCTGTTAAAGAATGAAATAAAATTCAAGATTTATCTAGATTTAATAATATGAATTATATCGTCCCAGGTTTCACTATAACATATAAGAACCGTATCATTTGCATAACATACGATTTCACTCTTTAACAGGATTGAAAGATGTTGCTCATTTGTATGTTAAATAGTATTGGTGATATAGTGGTACCTTGTGGAACACCATATGAGACTATTTCCTCATCTCTCATGTCACTATTTATGTTTACTCGTTGTTTTCGATTATTTAAGTAAGATTTAAACTAAAGAAGTGTATATGATCTGATTTCCACTGGTTCAAGATTATGGAAAAGAATATTATGAACTACTGTGTCAAAAGCTTTTTCTAGGTCCAAATAAATGGTGGCACATATTTTTATTTTTATCCAATGCATTATAAATGGAACTTGTCGTTTTGGCAATTGCTTGTTCTGTACCAATACCTGCTCTAACATCAAATTGCATACTTGAGAAAATCTTATTTGCTTCTAGGAAATTAGTTAATTTAATTTAAATTATTTTTTCAAAGATCTTTGCTACATTAGCGATTAGCGATATAGATTTATAATTTTTAATTTGTAATACAGAACGTTTTTTGTAGATAGGGGTTATTATTGCGATTTTAAATATTTCAGGGATTGAGCTTTGGGAAATGGAAAGGTTGAATATATGTTTCAGAGGTTGTATTAATTACACGGCATAATTTTTTAATAGATCTTCCTCTATACCATCTGATCCGGGAGTTGCATCTTTACGTAAAAAACAAATTGCCTTTTGGATATCATCATCAGATAAGGGGTCAACGTTTTCTAAAATTAAATTACATTAATATATTTTAGGCGAGTTTAAACTCTTAAATTGCATGTGTTTAGTTGAAGATATCCATGACAGTACTATATTTGAATAATAATATAAATAGTTGGTTTGAATTATTTTTTATGTTCTTACAATAATTTTACAGAATGTCATATTAAATTTTAATAATACTATGCGGTTTTGGCGTTGCCGTAATAGACCTTTTTGCTTATCATTAACTCTTACAAGAATAAATAGTTACTCTATTAGAAAAAATTCTAACAAAAAACAAAAAATAAATAAATAATTGACTATCTAGATTGAAGCATTTTAAAAATAGTGCACAATAATATTATTATAAAAATAAACAAAAAACTCATGTTCAATAAGAAAAAAGCCCATATGATTTACAACAAAACTAGATCGGCAACTGACTATAATACATTTTCCGAACTCCGAGCCAAATTCAAATACTCTTCCAAATTAGATTACTAGGAATTTATTAATAAAACTATGCGTTTCATATTAAACTTACCAAAATTTTTCTGAAAATACGTAAGAGATTTTTTTTTTTACTTTTCATTTGTGTTTCACAATCTATACAAATGAATTACAATCAGCGTAAATGATATAAAGAGTAAATGTACATTGAAGATTTGAGTCGGAGAAGCCCACTGGCGACACTCTTTAGGGCGTTATATTTTACATGTGTAGGTTATTAATTGGATAGAAGATCACGGCACCATTTTCTTTTCAATCTTTGGGGGGGGGGGGGGGGGGTTTCCAGGGATGGGTAAAGTCTTTTGCGTGATTGTTCAGGTGATTTTTTAAAGCGTTTTGGTATTGAGTATAGTAATTTGTAGCAGTTTGTGCAATTGTTTTCATTTTTAGGTCGAAGTGTAAGATTTTATTTGTAACATAGAATTGAGCATTACTACCAGAGCAGTGCTGTTAAGATTTGGTGCCCAGGACAAAATTAAAAACATTCCCCCCCCCCATTTTTTTTTATATATAGTTTAAAATATTTAAAAAAAAGTTTTAGCGCCCCTTTAAACCACGCGCCTGGGGCACAACCCCCTAGCCCCCCTCACAGTACGGTTCTAATTACTACTGCATTAGTGCTTAGGTGAAAAATTTTATTTTGGGATACTTGAATTTTATTCAAATTTTATTTTTTGGAGGATCTCCAATCTGATTACCATACGTCCAAATTGGCTTTAGAGTTTATAGAGATTTTAACGTCTGTAATAGTATTAAAATACTAAGTTTTGACTTTGGATATAGGATTTGTCTAAGTAAGCGTAAACGTGTATTTACTTTGAGTTTTGTACAGTGCATGTGATGTGACCAGTTCAATTTTTTGTGTTCATTTCATTTGCACTCCGTACTACATAAAATACACATTGAAATATAAATTGAGTATATATATTGAGTTTTTCCAGGCAACGCTGGGTAATTCAGCTAGTAATGTATATATCATTACAGGATGATAAGCTTGTACGGTATCGGATAGCAAATTGTCGTCCAGTGAGGTGCGATTGTAAAATTAAAAAGAAAGAAGATGGTAAAATTTTTTTTAATTTCAAGAGAAAGTCGCCATGCCACACCTAGTCAAAGGCTTGCTCAACGTCGAGAAAGATCGCGGTACAATATTGCTTTTTTTCCAGCGAGGATGAAATTGCATCCGTTATACGATTAATTTGATAAGCAGTGGAGTAAAAATTACGGAATCCAAATTGTGTATTAGGGATAATTTCTGAGTTAGATATTATTGGGGTTATTTTTTTGGGGATTAGTTTTTCTAGAACTTTTGAAAAGAAAGGAATAAAGCTTATTGATCTATAAGATTATGGAAAATCTGGGGGTTTGCCAGGCTTTAGAATTATTACTATAATAAAGAATTTCCACTGAAGCGGGAAGTATGAAAGACGGAGTATGGCGTTAAAAATGTGTATAAAAAATAGTTAGAGTTTTCCTCGGTAGATGTTTTGTGACCTCGTATGTTATGAGATCGAAGCCAGGAGATTTTTTTTGGGAAAGGTTGATATGCAGTGTTCAACTTCGGCTGGTAAAAAAGCTTTTGGGGGGTAGCGACATTTGCAGCGGTGATAGTAAGTAGCTTGTAACTTTATTAAATGTAGATGAATTGTTTATATTGGTGTGTGGTTTGAAAACTTCAGTTAAATGATTTTGAAAGCGTTCGGCTTTCTCTGTATTATTAATAGCCAGAAAGGAGGGTTTATCTTTAAGCACTCTTTTTGTAGTTTTCCAGATTGAGCCGTCTTGGATAGAGAGAGATGATATGTATTTGTAGTATGAGTCATTTCTAAATTTAGCTAGTAACATTTTTAAGTACATTGTTAGTGTATTAAGACGTGTTTTATCTGAAGGATATCTAGTGGCTTGCCATAGCGTCATTTTTCTGTTATTAGGTTTCATATACAAGTGGGTAAGTTTAACTAAAAGGGTTTTTGACGGTTTGTGATTGGGGTGGTGAAATTCCACGCAGCGGATTGAATAGATTTTGTTAGGTTTGTTATGGCATCTTTGATATCATCTAGAGATTTTAATTTTATATCAAGCTTAGTGTTATTTAGGTGCAAATTGTTGAACTTTATCCAATCAGTGGTTTTATTTACTAATTAAGGGTTTTTGGAGCTTATTGGAGATGAGGAACTGATAGTGAGTAATATGGCTGAATGGTCGGAGTGTAAGTCATAAAAGTTTTCTACGTGGCGAAAAATGTTATCTGGAGCCTTAGAAATAAAAATAAATCAAGTATATCTGGACTTTGTTTTGGGATGTGAGCTCGTAAGTTAGATGTACAGGAGAGTTAATTTGGTAGTGTTCGGGAGATATGAGCTGTAAAAGGTTATTACCACGGGGGTTGCTCGTTCGACAATTCCAATGAGGTTGTTTCACATTAAAATCTCCGTTAACAATGAAGTTGTAGCTAAGAGAGGTGAGAAACAGTTTGAATTGTTGCGTTGTTATGTTATGTCTAGGGGGACAATAAGCCGCGGCTATTGTTATAGGAATGTGGTTTAGTTTTATTGAGATTAAGCAAGCTTGTAAATAGTTTTCGGTTGTGTTTGGGAGAGAATTAATTAAGTTCGAACTAGTATTACAAAGCCAGCGTATACAGTACCGCCTGAATGATGGGAAGAGGTCAGGTAATAGCCAGGAATATTTAATTTGGAGTGTTCGGTAAGATGAGATTCAGATATTAAAGCTATGTCTATTTTTTTTTTATTTAGCACGGCTATTAGTTCGTTTACGTGATTTAGAATGCTATTGCAGTTCCAAAGGAGGATAATAAGAGATTTTGATATGAAAAAGTTATTTACTATTGTTATTTTCATTAGGACGTATAATTACAGTAGTAAGGAGAGATATAAGTAAGGTAATTATAGACTTAAATTCTGATATGAAGTTATTTAGAGTTGAGTTAATATCGGTTTGTTGATTTATGTTGGGAGGTGAGGGATCTTGTTCTACATCGGAGGTTGCTTGAGAGTAAGATTTTAGTGGCTGAGAAGTTGTGAGGGGGAGGATTCGAGTATCGCTTGAGTGTTAGCTTGCTGTTATTTTTAGGGGGAGGTATAGATGTTGATTTGTAGTGATATTTTTGCAGCTGTTTATGAATTCGATATCCCCTGTAGTTGGCGAGATGATTTCTTTGACATAAAGTGCAGGTGGATGGAACGTCGTTCAGTTTGTCGCAGGATGACGAAGTACGGTTTTTTCCGCAGCGGACGCAGCGTGAGGTGTAATTGCAGTAGATACGAGTGTAACTGTAATCTTGACAGTTTTGGTACTGTACTAGTTCGCGGTGATAATGCGGTTCTTCTACTTTAATTTTGGTGTGGAGGATAGAAGTGATATCGAACATTGTTTTACAATTTTTGTTTTTTACCAAATCTACGAAGAAGAGGAGGAATGGTATTTTCGTGTGCCATTGTAGAACGTTCACTACTTACAATATAGTGAGATTGAAGTTTTCCAAGGCTGATTTTATATCTTCGCAAGTCGAATAAGGGTGGAGGTTGTGAATTACAATTCTGAGAGGTGTTTTGCTATCGAGTTGAAAAGTATGAAATTGCACATTGCTCTGGGCATTAAGGAAATTAATAATTTTACGATAGTTGTCAGAGAAGTTTACTTGAAGCTTTATGTTTTTTCGAGAAGTCTTGCAGTAAAAACTGTTTTCTCCGAAGATTTCTATGAGTGAATTACAAAAAAGTTTTTAAAAAATATTTTTGGAGAGTCTTGTGGTGAACTTTTGTTGTGAGAGGGGTTCGTGGAGAACGAAAGCCGTTTTCATCCTCGGTTGAGCTTTTTTTTATTGTTTGATTTAATTTAATTTTCAATTGAGGACCTAATTGCGATGAATATTTTGGCATAATTGTAGTATATATGGTAAATATGATAATATGATTGTGGTACGGTACGGCGCGGCAGTGGGTGTTTGTGGATGTGACTGTGCAGGAGACAGGCAGGTTGTTAATCGGTAATCGGTGCTATGTGCCGCTGTCGCACTATCGCGCATTGGTTGCGTAATGTTCTGGAT
The DNA here is from genome assembly GCA_036289425.1 of Rhopalosiphum nymphaeae. Taxonomy (NCBI): domain Eukaryota; kingdom Metazoa; phylum Arthropoda; class Insecta; order Hemiptera; family Aphididae; genus Rhopalosiphum; species Rhopalosiphum nymphaeae. The sequence continues at coordinate 5,253,556 of JAZAQC010000007.1, read as the reverse complement.
TATTATAAATGATTGTTTTCTTACCGGTTTAAAAGTTTTTTTTTTTTTTTTTTGAGATTCTAAGAGAACCAGGTTACTTAGAGTTATAAAATTTTCACATATACTTGAGTGGAAGTTAATTGCTTATTAACGTATACATTTTAGCAGGCGAAATGAGCACGGAAAGCGAAAAACGAAAGAAATGTGAAAGAGTGGTGAGAAACACGTGCGCACATGACGAGTGTACGCCGAAAAGTACGTAAGAGATTTAAAATAAAAAACAGTCTTTCCCAATTTGATCAAATGCCGTCATCTAGTCCTACTAACGTCTCATACTAAGAATTTATTGAAAAACTTACCTTTTGAACTATCATCTACTTCCTATTTTTTTCTAATGATTATTTACCGCTCTTGAGATTCATAAAAATAATAATTTTAATAGACAAAAGTTTTCTTTTATCTATACAAAATTATTAAAAATACATATGCACAATTTTATTTAATATGTATTTGACGTTCAAACCTTTTAAAAATTTTTCAAAATCACTAAAATTTCTATAATTTAATTATATTCTAGTAAAATAATTATAAAATTTCCAATATTTTAGTTTAGGTTTTAAAATTTAATACAATCTTCTTAAGTATAACTTGTAATGAAATAAAAACATCTAAAAATATACATACTCAATTATTTGTTATATATATTTGTAATTTATATTTGGAAAAAATGACATACTTTAACGTTGATTAAAGATATTTCAACTGTTTGTAATAAATCCAAAGCATAATTTGTAAGTAAATCACACCTTTATGTATTGTATTAATTTTACTATACGCAATGAAATTTTAAAAATATGTAGATTAATTTTAAAATAATATTATGTACCTATTAATTTCAAATAGGTATCTACTGTTATTCATTTTTATTTAAATCGAAAAATAAGATCGATTTTGCGTAAAAAAACCATTTTCTTTGGTTCTAAATTCTGAACGAAACAACATATACTATTGAAATATAATACATTTATCGCTACGAATAGAATTTAAAAATGTTAATCATTTCAGTGTTTTGAACTAAACCAATAGAAATCTTCATAAAATTTGTTTGATTTAAGACTTAGAATAATAAGATTTACATACTTGAAATGAATTATAAAGGTAACAAATCTATAACGAAAGTTAAGAATAAAAATAATTTATTTTAATTTTATTTATTTTAATTGACTTTCCATAAAATATTGTTACCCTAAAAATTAAAATGTTTAATTTTTCATTAAATAAATTAAAAAACATAATTATAGATAACATATTTAAGTTTTAACACAGATGAATTAATAAAAACTTCATTGTGAGGATGTTTTATATCATAAAAAAATTATATTAAATAAATTAATAATAAAATAAATAATGTTGACAGATGTCTTAATATATGCATCGATATATTAAATCGTATTAGTAATATAAATAATAGTGAACAGATAATAATTTTTATTTAGATGAAAAATAAGAATAAAATAACGCAAGATTGAATTCAAAAAATTTCTAAAATGTATCTTAGGGCAACATCAAATTAATTCAACTCATGAATATGTCAAATAACAAAGGAAAAGTATGTTATCCATTTTTATTTTCGAGAAATTATTACTTGAATATCAATGGAATTTTATGCTTGAGCTATCTACAAAATAGGAAATTATTTATTATTTTATGAAAATTTCATTGAATTCAAATTAAATACATCGAATATAGAAATCCGTTTAGATACTAGAAAAAAGCAACATACCTATAAACTTAAATTCATTATTGAGTGTGAAAATATAGTATAGGATGTAATTTGTTTAAAAAATATACAAGTGCTATGTGCACAGACTTTTATTTGTTTTGTTAAAAATGCAATTGGTAAACGAACTAAATATATCAATTGGGAACTTTTTTTAAACCAATTATGCACGAACGAACGACTAATTATTCAAACTTGATAATACGTAAACTAAAATATTGTTTATAAATACGAAAGTAGAATGCAACTTTCAAATTTGGAATAGGGCGATGAATTGAATATTTGTATAATGATGTATATTATGATGTATATTTAAATATGACTACGTTTTTTAAAGAATAAAAATAACAAATGACCAATTATTGTTCAAACTAGGTCACGAATAATACGTATGATGTTGCCAATAACAAAATAAATACTTTAATATACCTACAGTGGCGTGTCAAACATGTGTGCGATGTGTGCAAATGCTACGGGCCCTTGGTTTGGGGGTTCTATTATTGCTCAACGTTTCACAAAAAAAAATTAAATAAATACAGCTATGAACGAAAAATTAAAAAAATTGTTTTCAAATAGTTTTCATTTTCTCAATCTGATATCAGTATATCATTGTTAAAATATATAAATATTGTAAGTATATAATTGAAAGTAGATACCTGTGGATTTGCATAAGATTTTATAATTTTAGTATACAAATTCCTACTTTAAATTTGAATTTATGTTTATATACCTATATTATTTAGAATAAATAGATGTAGGAGGGGGCCTTTTTTTTAGTTTTGCACATAGGCCCATTTTTGGGATAAACCGCCACTGCTTAGTATATTGAGAATATTGTGTGTAGTCGATTAGTACATAATATGATGTCAGAGTTAACAATATTGACGATATTATACGTATAACCAAAATAATAAAACAATATTGCATTACCTATGATACTATAATAATTATAAAATTAAAACATTTATAAATGTTATATTAAATTTAAAAATAAAAATAAAGGGTGGACAAGTGGGTATCGCACGTTGTAAACTAGAGATAGAGAGTATAACGGATTTGTTAAATTTAAATACAATGACAGGTATCGTTATATATGAAAAACGATTCTGAACGGAGATGATTTTTCAGTCTATGATATGCTTTATATTATATTATTACCTATATTTAAATTGAAATATATTGTTATTTACGCGATTTCATAAAAAATTAAATTTCATACATTCATAATATTTTTTCTATATTGACTCTTGATTTTTTTTTTTTTACCGTTATATGAAGAAAAAGTTATGGAGAACCTAGCTAGTATTGGGTTTTTCAACCTTAGGTATAAATCACAAAAATGTTATGCATTTTTAACTTCAAAATTCCTTGCAAATCTTCGCGATTTTGACATACTTTGTAAACATTTGAACATTTAACTAACGATTTTTGATTTTTTTTTAATACGATAAATAAAACTCATAATAAACCTTGTATTAAATTTTAAAGATTTTTTGGTTAGCCAAATTTTTTTAATAGTCATTTCAAAAAAAAACTTGGAAAAATCAAAAATTTCAATTGTCTATAAATAGCTTAAAAAAAAATCAAAATATTTTGAAAATTTAATCGTAAATATATAATGCTAATATAAACAGTTGGTGAAAATTTCAAGTATTTACAATGATTCGTTTCAGAGTTACAGCAAAATAAAAAAATTAATTTTGTCGAAAACTGATTATGGATAAAAATTCTTGATTTTCCGTTACTTTTTTAGGGTTTTTCCTGATTCTTTTGAAAACTACTAAAAATGTTTAACTTTTGACTTTTGTCAAAAATGCTGAAATTTCCAAAAACGATTGCATTTTTTCATTATCTACTATTAATATCGTAATAATACCGTTATTATCGATATCGAATATGCTCATTTTATTATCGACGTAAATTTAACAAAAATTTTGTTTTTTCAAACCCTCTCCATTACGAAAACTCTTTAACGAAAGAAATTTCTTGGACCGTTCAGATTCATTATAAAGAATTTTCATTGTTTTATGTAAACTTACTTTCAACTAGAATAATATTTCTAATTCTAGTTTTGTCTATAAAAAGTTGGCAAAGTGGATACCGCTCTGGTGTACAATATATTTTGGGTCTCTGAGACGGATGTTTTAATTATAAATTCAATAATATAATATAAATGTATATTTATATACGAAATATATTCTGACTCTATCTACAAGTTTTAAGTTCTAAGATTTTTTACAAAATATTCGATTTGCCGAATGACAACAGCCAAGATAGCCTATATAACCAGAAAATAAAAAAGCAGCTTAACAAATAAAAATGTTATTAAATCGTCATTAATTATATACATATATATGAGTGTATGATATACATATTTATTGAATAAACAAAATATTGTTAACATTGTTTCATCTGTATTCTAAGAATAGATGGGTAAGGACAAATCGCCTATAAATTAACTAGTGAAGTATGATTAGATTTAGTATAATACTTAACGTTCACATAATTTTCTAAACTTTCTTATATCAAATCAAAATGTTTTTTTAAAGCTTAGTTTAATTACTATCACAATTGTAATGATTACATTTTGGACTATGCCAATTATTTCAGTTAATGATAAGAGTAAATTACTAAGAATGATTTAATTTAATTATATAGAATATAATCAATTTAAATATTTAATATTTTAATTTTAAAATTAAACTATTACGTAATTTGTTTTAATTGTATATTCAGCATTTACTCATAAAAATTGAATTCTTTATATATAGATGTATAGGTAATATTTCAAATTAATTATTATAATTATTTAAAAAATAGTAACATATAGAATAGTAATAATATGAAGTATTTAAAAAAAATATATGAATAACTTACACATTGTATTGAGGACTTTCATTGATTATTGTTGAGAATTTGAGATTAATGATTATTATATCGTTGAATTATTTCTTGAAAACTATATTGTCAAATCTATTTGTGATTGAAATTATTTTCCATTTTAAATTTAAATGTTAATATTCATATTATTAATAATTTATTATATACAGGTGTTCAGTTTCCTATTATCAATTTGTACATTTTATAAATAATAAAATATAATACATAAAAAGTTATTTTATATTTATATAAGAAAATTACATATTATGACAACTGATAGTATTAGACTGTAAGATAAATATTAAATTTTATAGCCAATCAATAAATATTTAATGAAGAATTGGCAAGTTATGTTCTTTCAATCGTGATTTGTAACTATATATAGTGTTATACTCAGTTTCATGGACTATTATTGGTTAATAAATAATATACGAATCATTTAGTAAATAAACTTTTTTTGTTTGTTAAGAATATTTTCCTATACCTAATTTCTTTTGCATGATTTTAAATTTTTTTAGATATATTAAAAATTTATATTGGATTTATTGGTAAGTAATTGCATCAGGGGAGTCGTTTTATTGATATCTCTTCTTTTTCTTAAGTTTTTAAAAATAATATCATACAGAATTATAAGTATTAACTTTTTAAATCTTTAAGGTAAATTTAATAGATTCAACTATACATACCTAAATTCACCAACCTACAAAATTGAAAAAAATAAGAAGAATTTATGTTAAATTAAAATTTAATAAGTATTTTTTTCATCATAATATAATTGCTAATATTGGTATATTATTTATTTATTATCGAAATAAAAAAATGTTATCAAATACGAGATATAAATATAAATATATTATACGTACATATGCAGACATTATACGGTCATTGGGCGGAGGGCACAATTTCGTTGTGCCCCGATGGCCCGGTCAACAGTACTACAATAGATTTACCGCACTTCTCGACACGAATTAATACAATACAATCAGATTGTGCCCGGATTCTACTTTTATTACGATTTACGGGATTTTGTCGGTAATATCGTCTTTGTTCATGTTTTAATATACAAAAATGAATTTTTTTTATTTAAAAAATTAACAGGAATCAATAGTAAGTTCAAACTTTCGAAGTTGAGATAGTGAATAAGTATTTGTGATCCACCTTCAATGAACTCCACGAGCCGCCACCTAACGATGTTTATAACCAGGACTGAAGTAGATAACATCAGTGACGTCCCAGATAAAAGTATTTGTCTTTAAAAGGTATCCGAATCCCCATCACTAGGAAATGGTCAAGGGTTCTCAAAAGCACATGTCAACAAACATGTACCAAAAAGCGGTGCATATGTTTAAAAAAAACGGTACTTACTACTTTTTAACTCTAAATGTTATCCAAAAAGTTCGTGTACTTAAAAATAAATTGTTATTTGTAAAAATAATAATAATTTAATAGTTGTAAATAAAAATTGTAATAATTTAATAAATTGATGTAAAAAAAATAAATATATAAATTATATATAATAATTTAAGACATGTTTGACTTAATAGTAACATTTGATTTTTTTTATAATTTGTAATTTGTTTAACATTTTAATAATTATAATAAATTGATGGTATACGAATTAGAATAGACTTTTTCAAAATGAATATTTATATTTTATAAATAGATTCAAAAATAGTTTTAAACACATTAACTAAATCGTTATTGTTAGTTTATAAAATATCTAGTTATTATATAGAATAACTATTTGAAGTATATATTTATAGATTCATTCAATACATTAACTGAAAGTACTGGTAATTCTATAAAATAACTACCTATAATTATTTTAAAGAATTACAGAATTTCATACATTGACGCTAACATACATATTTTATGTATAAGATACATAGTTATATAAGATATATTCATAAATTATGCATAAATTATAAAACTGTGATATTATAAATCTATTAAAAATTATAATGCTGAAATATAAAAATATATATATAATATTTTGCTTTTGTTTGTCATTAAATACAAATTAAAAAAAACGTTCAAATAAACATTAAATAGTTAAAATATAACCTTAAGTTGTATGAACTGAAGAATACATTGTTGAGTAGTAGAGATTGTCGATGGGATATATTTCAATAAACATTTAACCATAAGAATCATAATTCAATTTGTTCATTTGCTTGTGACCGCCTCTGTCAAGTTTATTTGATTGAATCATTAATCGATTCTACGGTGAATTGTTCTATATTGTAATTTTTGTACAAAATTAAATTAAATTACTTAATTCTAATTCAAGTATTAATATAAGTCGTAATTTTGTAACCAAAGTTTGAGTACAAAATAAGTATTTATAGAAATGTAAATATCCATCATCCAAGAAGTCACTATTTCCATTTTTTTGTTTTTATACCTAGATGAAATTTGAAATTAAATAGTGTAAAAATAATTAGTTTGAATATTTTGTTGACATAATAAAATGACAATAAATAAAACTATCCTCACCTAACATAGAGTTAAATAAAAAGAAATAATATTAGTCACAATAATATTCATATCAAGTAATTCTTTTATTTTATTTTTTATTTATTTTAAGCCAACAAACTATGTTTAGCCTAAAGGTCATATTTTTATCAATAAGTAATATGGACAACTGGCTAGATAGTGAATAATTGTGAAATACATTTTAGTCGTATAAACATTTAAAAATAAATTTAAACAGGCAAGGAAATTGTATTTTTTTTTTTAGATATTTTAGCATATCAAAATATAAATTATTAATTTTTTTAATTACATTTTAAGCGTTTCACAGCGATATTAGTACCTATTTTAATTATTCTTTAGTAACTATGGACTCTAAATGTATAGCAGAAAGAGATACCGAAACTGTTAACATATATACTGATGACGCTTCTATAAGTAAAGATGGGCGGTATTATCATGGCTATAATAAGTTTGATATAGTTAAATTATATAGCGTTCGACGAGTTATTTTTTTTTAATCAAATATTTTATTGATTCGATTTATTTAATATCATTAAACTAAGTTTAACTTAAATTGAATTGAAGGAGGACGTAGGGGGACAGAGTCCACCTTCTTTTTTTATTTTTTTTAGCATACTCCTATTTATTTGAAACGGAACGCTGGAAATGCAACATTTGCTGTAACGAATTTGTAAATCAACAGTTATTCTGATGCAAATATACCTATAACTTAAAGCCATAATATTGTATATTTGTATCGACTGTGAAAAAAAAATTAATAAATAATAGTAATTAATATAATCAAACGTTAGGCCGTGGTAACCATACCTAGATCTTTTTTCTATGCGTCCGCTGCGATTTTGGCTTTTGTGAACCTGAGAATTGTTCGCACTTTATTATATAAGATATAATATGATATAATATGATAATATGAAGATGTCAAATCTATAAGTGTTTTTTCAACAAATTTTACAATTCACGCTGATTCGTCGGAACATCGTAATTTCTATCATAACTAAAACCCGATATATATTTATTTATTCTAGTAAGATAGCTCACGGAAATTAAAAAATGAAAAATATCATAATTTGAAAACTTTCATGTAGGTACCTAACTATTTTAACTTGTAATCATTACAAATACCACCTAGTACCTACTCTATAATTTAAAATTGTTATTAATGTAATGCCATCTGTAAAGGTTCAATTAAAAGCCAAATTAGTGGATAATTAACTAGTGTTGCAAATTTATAATTCCATCTTCCAAAATATTGTTGGTTTTACCTATATCAGTTTTAAAATAGTCACGTTCACAATAGTCATGATCGCAGCGGCCGGATAGAAAAAACTAAAAAGGTCTATGTCATAGAGTAATTATTACTCTATGGTCTATGTGCGGTCGATTATATTGATTATTATTATTACTTACGTGATTTTTCGACGTTTTCCACTTTTCGCGGGATTTTAAGACTTTTTCAGAGTTTTTCCAACCCGTTCTTTTCGTATTCGCGTAATTAGTGTCTTTTGAAAGCCGTGCGTGCATACGATATTTTCGCTGTTTGCGTTCACAGCAGTCGCGATCGCAGTAACAAGTACGACCGCGGACGTTTTTCTTCGTTCTTTTTATTTTCGCATATAGAATCGCGGACACTGATTGACGTGCGAGATATTTATTTTATTGTTTTTGATTGAACATTTTTTTTTAAATTTAAATTAAGCCTCAGCGTTTAAGGCCATTGGCAACAAAGAATTTTACATAAACAGAAGATTAGATATTACGCTTAAACATTTACATGTATGTATAATATACGTTTGATTCGAAGTCCATTTGTCAATACTTAATGTACAATACTGTTTTTTTGATTCAATAAATTGCATTTTATCGTATTTATATCGTTTTGTTGCTTTTGGTAACTTAACTTTTACGTCATATATCTTCAACCAATGGTTGTGCTGTACATCATAAAAGTGTTTCTCGAAGACGTTTGTGTCGCACAGTACTGTATTCATGTACACGAGTATATATGTAATAATACATGATACATTTTTTGTAGGTGTATTGATGAGTTAATAACATATTATATATCTTTATAGATCGTAATATAAATTATAATGTCATTAGATGATATAATAAATAAATAAGTGTTTATTTATTTTAAAATATTTTTATACAATAAATTAATTGATTTTTTGGAATTATAGGTTGCTGAAGAGGATATGGGGGGCTTTGCCCCCCCCCCGTAGTAATGTGACATTGGATTTTGTGTGGAACGTTCGTTCATCCAACATCCACTGAGTCCTCCTTCTAGTTTTTTTCTAAATTAAGCACTGACTAAATATATTTTAGGTAAATTCAATAATAACCATTTTGTTAAAATAATTTTATTATTATAAATTCAACAACATAGTATATGCGTTAGATTAATAATATATTTTATAAAATTAAAAAAAATTCGATCAACGTGCTATATACTGCTATGTAAATATATATTAGTTCAACTAAACAAAAAAATTATTAAATCAAATACTTTGTCAATTATTATTTTAACAAATATCTAATCTAAGTTTATACATTATTATATTGATTTCATTAAATATTTAAATGAAAAAAGGATTTTTTAATAATTTTAATTATTAAATTAATGTACTGAAAGAGTTCATAATGAGTCAGAATATCCTGCATTAAATTCATTATTTCATTAACTAATGAATAAAAATTTACACAAGTCAAACAATAAATTAAATCAAATTAAAACCTAATAAATATAGTGATTACAAGTCCCATCAGATATGTAACAGTGCTAGTACGCAGTACGCGTAATACGTACTATGTACAATTTAAAATTGTTACCTACTTTATAGATACCTTATAAGTAAGGTCCGGAAGTTCATGCGTTTGCATGTTGTTACTGAATGGACTAAAAAGTTGCTAGATCAGCTACAAATTTCAATTATACTTATACAAATCCAAATACAACATTTTATTTTGCATATAATTGCATGTTTTTGTTTTTATTATGTATTTGCATATTTTACAACTGTTTTGTTATTAACTGTACATTTGAGTCAAATATTACGTAATTGATAAAATAACTCAGGAACAGATTTAGTTTTTATTTTACAAACAATAGATTTCTAGCTATGGCTATTACAAGTTTAGAAAGTCAGGGAATTCTTTTAACTGATGCAATCAAAACTGTAGAGAATGTAGAAAATAAATTAACTACAGTAAAATTTTCCAAAGGCATTACAATTTATAACAAATTTGAACAAGTTATTGAAAAGAATCTGAGCTTTAAAATATTATTCAAAATTTCAAAAATTATTCTGGGAGAATAAATAACAATGGATAATTTACCTGAAGATATTTCTTGTGATGGTTTAGTATATTTTAAATACACACCCATTTCTTCGGTTGATGAGAAGCGGAGCTTTTCGGTGTACAAAAATATGTTGGCAGATAACAGGTGGTCGTTTAAATTTGAGAATTTATTAAAATCATTGGTTGTGAATTGTAATGTTTAAAAAATGTATATTAATTAATAAAATAATGTTTTTAATTACCAGTCAAAGAAATTGAAATAAAAATCGTGAGTGTATCATAACAAATAATGTTTTTTTTCCTCATATTTATAAATTAAAAAAAAAAAAATAAGGGCATATTTAAATGCATATATCAGGATTTTTAGGCGCATAAGTGCATACATATTTCGGTAGTTTTTAGTGCATAAACTTCCAGGCCCTACTTATAAGCAACTATCGGCATTCAAAAATTCTTGTATTGAGAAAATTGATGGTCCCATCAATTTTACATGGTTCAAAATTCAGAATAAAGCACTGTATTTACATTTTATGCAAGATCTGAAGAACAAAAAATGAAATGGATGAAGGCTATTCAAGATGCTATATAATAAAACAACTATAAAATTACGATTTTTTCTGTTAGTGGGCGCAACGGGACAGAGTTCCTAGCAATATTTTTTTTTGCGTAGGTACTCCAACTATATTTTTACACTGTAACAGGGGGACAGCACAAACTTATATCCAAAATAATTTTTATTAAAATATGTATTTCAATTTACATCAATTATACCTATAACAAATTTTACGATTTTTAATATCAAAAACAATAATTATTAGTTTTATTATTTATTTAGTATATTGAATAAATTAATATGTACCTACAATCAGTCGCGGATCCAGAGGGAGGTGCTAGGGAACTATAGCACCCATTTGGTATGTTGCTTCTTTGAAATTAAATACTCTATACAATATGTATTTTTCAGTAGGCTGGGCTCATTTCTAAACAAAATTGGTACTTAACAAAAAAACAATTAACACTAAAGCGCATTAATTTTAAGAACTAATATAAGACTTCTCTTCAGAATGGAGTATACAGAATACTAGAAATTTACCTTAGCACCTCCCATAAAAAAAAATCCTAGATCCGCCACTGTATATGTTGATTATTATTATTTATTTTATTTACTATTGTAACATGTAAGAAATAGGTATTACTATTAAAATATATTATATTTGCGTGCCTAGCTTAAAAGTGGTATTCAAAATATAAGAAAGATTAGTGGGGAGGAGAAGCTCAAAGCCCCTCACGGGTCTGTGTTAAGTAATTGTGCACTTGGAACGCAGTTTTTAAACCGTTGGATTGAGCTCTTCTACTTAATTTTTCCCAAATCGAGCCCTGTACAAGTATATTATTATAGATATTAAAAAAGTAAATAATAGTAAATGTGATTTTATAATTCAATTTTAATAATTAATAATTTTTCTTGTATATATATTCTAGACTCTAGAATAATAATTAGTGATCAATTATCGAGAAAAATATTTATATATATTAAGTTTTCAAAATGTAATGTCAAGAGATACATTTAAACATTTTTGTTAATTATTTGTAAAAATAAAAACTATTTTTTAGGAATATTATTGAACCATCTGTATGCAATTTAAAAAGTCACAAATTTGTAATACAAATATTTTACATATACCTACTAACTGTATGTTATCAATGTTCAAGATACTTAAAAAGCCATATATTTCAGGTAAATTATTATTTTATTTTATTGGTTCTGTTGATACATATCTGAAGGATATTTTATTTTTATAGGATTACTAATACGAAGAATGTTTTATCAGTGTTCATAAATCACGCATACCAGAATCAATGAGATGTGGTTTAATTATTCTATAATCGACAATATAAATTATTATTCATTCAAATGAATCGTTCAGTTATTTTATTGCTCATTAATCTTTCAATTATTCAATTTTTTTTTTACCACTATTAATCATTTGATTATTCCTATCACTAGCATATACATTATGTATTACAAACTCATAAAAACGATTAACTATTAAAATTAATCTAGTTTTTATAATAATATATATCATAGTATATTAGTTAAATGACACGTTTTAAAAATATTTTCAAATTAATAATACTACAGTTATAGGTAGTTAATTTTATTTTATTTCCTGTAAGATTAATATAATATAATAAAAAATAATTTAATTATAAATAAATATATACTTTATTTCTGTATATAAAGATACAATAATTTGAAAAAAAATAATTACTTCTTATTTTAGTCACCACTTACCAGATTGGACAAGGGATTTGTCAGACAATAATACTTTAACAGAACATTTGTAGTGAGTTTAATAAAATATTACCTTATTAAAAATTAAAAAACCGAGTAACATAAATCAGCAACCTGAAACTATGCACTGAAAAATTCTAAGATTATTTTTTAAATTTTCAATAAAATTGTTTTTACTAAAAATATTATAGTATAAATATTAAAAGTAAAATTTGCAATTGACCAAATACCAATAAATAAATGTTATAGACTTTTATAACAAAAATCTATTTTATTTAGGATTTTACAAATATATTGTAGTTAGGATAAGACTTTAGACCTCCATGTTCATAATTATGACTATTATAAAAACAATATGTCAATAGAAAATACTTAATATTAAAAAATTTTCAAGTTATGTAGACATTTGTTTTACATTGCATAACCATAGTCCACATTCTACACTTATGCTACTGTGACTGATTGAATTCAGTTACATACACAATTATATTTTATAGAGAATACTTATATACTAATAAATTGACTAAAATAAAAATACTAAAAAATTCAGTTGATTGCAACCCTTAAAAATGTTCAATTAATTCACTCAATAAGAGTATCATAGAGTATCACAATTGTGAAAGTAAAAAACATAGTTCATGAATTTTACATTACAAAAAAAATATATTAGATGGTGTCCTACTAACATTGAGGTTTATAATTATACTTAAAAAGCTTACAACAAAAACATATGACATCTTATTATTGATGAAAATTAATTTAATAAATTATAAATAAATATATTATTTAGGTTTATTAGGGAAATGGATAGATATCGAGCAAAAAATTTATTGGAAAGTGAGTCTGGTGGTACCTATTTAAAATGAGTACTATCTCAAGAACCTAATAAATCAGTAGAAACTGTTAATGCATTAAGTTTAAAGTATATTATTTATCAAAATTAAAAATATATTTAGTATAATACATGTAATTAATATTGTCAATTATATAAAAAGTAAATTAAATAAATTGTACTATAATTACTAATAGTACTAATATAATTACTTTTAAAAAATATCGAAGCCAGTAGCAATCAATATTTATAATGTTTATATTTTTAACTTTCATAGGTTAGCGCTATTTGCTTTTATGTAAGTTACTAATTAATTAAGTAATTTTTAAATATTTATATACTATTCAGTGGCTTTTAATTAAATAAATAAATATAATGTAATTAAAAATATAGACAAATAAATAATGGATTACAATTTATCAAAAAAAAATATATAAAAAAATATTTTTAGAGATAAAATCATAGTATTTTATTATGTATACAATTACAATATTTATGCATTCATTGCATTATAGTTAAGAGCATAACTAAAACAAAAGTATGGTTCTTGAATGCACTGGATTCAAATTGATTAACAATCAGAAATTTTAATACTCTTACAGTTCATTCATAAATTAATCTTCTTTAAATTTATTAAGCTATCTTTGAAGTTACATAAGATATTAAGATACATAGAAATATTCATAATAGTATAACACGCCGTGTGATGGGGTTCTATTGAGAATTAAGATTTACAGTGCCCATAGGCTGTAAAAAGTTGGGTGCCCTATTTTACTAAATCTTTGGCATTTTTAAAAATATATTGTATACATTCTTTAAATTTTTCAATTAATAACTTATCATTACTCTACTTGATCCTCCTATAAAAATAAATAATACAATATCAGTAATATATCATTATAATAACGAATACATTTATTTTACCGTAGTAGTTAACACAATACACATATTAAATTGTCAGTATTAATGATGAATATTAAGCTTCGGAATAAAGTAATTTGTAATTTAGGTTTTAAAATTGAAAATTGAAGTTTTGCTGAGGAAAAAAAATCTAATGATTGAGATTAATAAATGATAAATTCTTAAATTAAAACAAGTGGCATATAAAATTAACTCCAACAGTTATACAAAATAAAATACAAAAAATTTTACGGAGGTCGATGGCACGCACGGCACCGCGATGGGTTGGGTGGTAACGAATTACCACTAATCGGTGTTGACACAACATTCTCTTAGCGGAATCTAAGGCACGAGGGCCCCGGTCTTCACTGATTAATGCGTATTATTCATATTTTTACAAATTTACATTGGGTTGATAGATAACAACTCCCACTGACGGGATCATTATATTCACCATACGGCGAAGTTGGCGGCAACCGTACGACAGACCTCCGCAAATGTAATCGTCGACAGACTTGTATATATATAAACCAACCCCCCAATTTCCGTCACAGGGTAGAGCGACGGCATAACGTTCTGTTCATAGCTCCACCGACACCCGAATATAGCAACTACGCTCGAGAAAGCCGCTAGATAACGCTATACAACCGGTTTCCAAATAAATGAATGTCACGTTTATTACGTTTCCGCCGGTAAACACGGCCGAACGGTACAATAAGTATGTTACCGTCAATGATATAAATTATTTAATAACGTAAATTCTTATCCAATATCATAGGTACCTAACTTTAATAGACGAATACTTAGGCATTAACTGACAACGTAGCCGATGTTGTGAAAAATCAAGTATTTTGTTAACGAATTTACAACCATGATTGGGAAGTTACCTTTATGACTAATACTGATAGACGATGTTGAAGATTTTGTTTAATGAATTTTAAATTGGGTCAACATTTTAATAATAATGGAATAGAAGATAAATTATACATAATTATTTATTTTCACAATTTAATGAACTGTGACATTTTGAATTGCATAAAACATTACTTTTTTATAAGGACATTTAGTTTTTCACCCTGTTTTACAAACTCATTTAGTATAATATAATATCTTTGTGATCCTGTGATTCCCTAGCCAGCAGCCTAACAAACGGTAACTTCTTTTTCTCCGTCAATTGCGATTGTCTTTTCATGGACTTATAATTTTCAGGAGATGGATCCAATAGTGATCTAAAAACCAATGTTTAGCATTCCATATAGGTACTCAGCGTCGGTTGTCGTTTGCGCATCACTATTGTTAACTTTGACTTATTTGTAAGACAGCTAGTTGCGCATCGTTCGATTTTTAGGTTATATATAATTTATGTTATTAATCAAGTCATTAATCTGTTTAAAAACAGCGTAAGCGACTGAACAACTGGTTATTAATCATTATTATTTAACTCAAATTAAATTACCTATTAGTTTTTGTTCGTCTTGGAAATGTATAGTGTGTTATTTTTAGAAAGATAATTTACAAAAGATGGCTTCAGGTGATAGTAGTATTTACCTGATTAAACCTTCCCTTTTGTCATTGGTAGTAAGTTGGATGAAGAAAATAATAAAGGCTTATAATTAATAGTATATATATTATGATTATGTTTTCTTCTTCTTCGATATTCTGTATTTTTATTCCATACCCCTCATCTACACCACCACAAGGTTCTGACAGTTACTTCTTCTTTACTTACACTCCTATATCTTTTATAATAATTTTAATTTAATTTTAATGTAAGTGATAATATTGATACTTAGTTTGAGAAAAATTTGAATATGAAACTGTTAGTTGTGGCTTCACTGATGGCAATGGTAATTTAACTTTTGATGTACCTATTTACCAGTGAAAGTTAACAGATTGATAAAATTGCTGATCAAAGTGATGTAAGAGGTTGTACTAGTTATAAACAACTAATCAAGTTACAGTATTATTTAAATGTATAGTTAAAGTCAAGGGTCCAATTGGAGGACGAGACACTTTTCGGCCAAAATGAACCTTTCTCTTTTCGGCTAGTTCATTTTTCCGCCATTCTGGAATGTTCAATTTCTGCCAGTACACTATTTTGGTCACCAATGAAATATTCTTCACGTTTTTATGTTAAACTACCAATTTATATATTCAATTAAGTGAAAAATAAAGAACAAAAGTTATATTATAATTATCAATTTATACAAAAAACATATAACTATAGAGATATTTTATTTTTATTTGAAATAAAACTACTATGGAGAATACAACATCTATACGCTAATAACAGTAATTAATACTTCTTTTTTTTGAGGGAGAGGACAAAAGTAAACATAAAACAATTATCATACTTTGAATAATTTTCAAAAAAACTAGAATTTTTTTTTTTTAAGAAATTTAATTTTGCTTTTTAGTGCAACTAAAAATGAATAAACATAGATACTTTAAATTTTTCCCAAATGTTTATTAGATCATTTTCTATAATACAATTTTTTAAATATTTTCAATTTTCGATTTTTTTTTTCGATGTTGATATTAAATATTATAATGGTTTAAAAAAATTGAAAATTGTATTCAAAATTTCGTAAAATTGAACACATAGATACATAGAAAATTTAAAATACTTAGGATCAATTTATTTTTACAAGCATTTGAAGTTTAAATTTTAACAAAACTGGTCAAAATCACAAACATTTGCCAATTATTTTGCAGTTGAAAATTTATAAGATATTCAATTTCTATAACTAACGCTTTAAAATTTAATACAAAGTTCCTCATATAAGTTGAAATACTTAGTATTACCTAGTTACATACTCGGTATGAAATTACTTAAGGTTGTAAGTATCTATATTGTTGTCAATTATTAAAGAAAAAACTAATGGTATGTAGTTTTCATCATTTGATAAATCATGAATTGTGAAATACTATGTAAATAAATTAAGACAACTTTTAAAAATTCTATCAACAAATATTGTGTCAACTTGACTTAAAAACTTCAGTTATTAGTTATTTTTGAACAAACTAATATATTATTTTCAGTCATTAACTAATAAAAACTTTTCATCTTGATTACTTTTGATGTTTTTTTTCAATGAATTATGTAAATTTAATAAATTATTTGGCAGTTTGGGAATTGCAGGCGAATTGCTCAGGCGTGGTGCATATTTTTACGAATTAAAGTTAAATCTCAGAATAGGTTAGGTTAGGTTAATTTCTGTGGTTAAATCATAATTGCTCAATTTCGATACGTCATTTGACAATTCCCTATGAATACGTTTTGAGGGTTTATCATAGAGATCGTCTATTGCCTTTCGTTTTAAATTATTGCTTAATTTATATCTGTTTAACAATTTTACAAAATTGCTTTTATGGTTATGTTCAGTAGGATACGTGTTCAAGATTTCTACAAGCACACAATAGAAAAAAATTACAAGACACAACAATTTGACAATAAAAGATATACGTAACAATATAATTTAAAACAAATCTTAAAACTGAAATGTGAGTACGTTTTTTTTAAAATATAAAACACTCTGTTATGTTAATTGTTTTGTTACCTAGCAACGCACTAAAATACGATAAAACTGCAGTTTATATATACGTCTAGAAAATATATATCGTGATAGTTTTATTCAAAATCAAATTAAGGACCTATTTGGCACTGGGGCTGAAATTTCATACGGGCCTTTCGATAAAACATTTTTTACAAAGCTGCTCGTTATGGTCGAAGGAAAATAAATTTTCTAACCATTTCACTAATTGACAATTGTATTATAAAATTATTAATATATGTAATTTATATGTCAATAAAACTACCTACTAATTATAGTATAATAAAAGTTAATACTTCATATTACATTAGTTTTGAATGTTTAGATATAAATTTGAAAATTTTAAATTTATTAACAGTATACAAAATAAAGTTATATAAAACGAACAGAAAATAAAAATTACAGTATAATTTTACAATAAATATTGCAGTGGACCAACAACTAGTTGTCGAAAAGGTAGTGTCGAATGAAGATGAATGATATAATATTTCTAAGTGTCTTTTATTTAAAATATTTTCTAGATATTTAATTAATTGAAAATTATTCCAAGTCCAAATGACAAGATTCTGATATAGACTGGTGCTAGCGCTAACTCTGGTAAAATCACGTCTGCCGGAGGTCCTCTCCAGGGCCCCATTATAATAGTCAGTGTCCCCCGACCTACTTATAGGGACTTATGTCCCTTTTGGCCTATTCCAAGTGCGTCATTATGATCTCACGCTATAATGTATTTCAGGATGTACGTGCGATGATAAATCCCAATATGACGTCCGGTGACGCTCTGCCCATGCGCTGTATAGGTGGTCAACTGCAATCGCCGCGTTTGAGTTTCTCAGAATTCGAAGTTAATGAAATATCAAATTCGATTATAGGCCTACAATGCATCATAGAGTTCATTCATCTTTCAGTTTCGAAGGTTGAAGTCATAGGGGTTTTATTACTGTCCATTGTGTTTAGGCTTAATTCGTTGCCGCCCAGGTATGATGGATACCTTTTCATTATATTGTAAAAAAAATGTTTATTCTTACGTCGTAGTATCCTTATTGCATGTTATATTGTTCTAATATGTTGGTGATGCTTATGTTTACATCGCAGCATCCTTATTTTGTATTATATTATTAGTATGAGATATCAGAGCACATAGCACCTCCCCACAAAAAAAGGTTTATGTCTTCAAAGACAAAAATCTTTCAAAGTCTAGTACAAAATAGTTGAATTACAAAATACAATACAAGTTATCAAAACTTGTTTACAATATTTTCAATAGGTACATTTTACAATAATTTGTATGTTCTTACAATAACATTTGAATATTTTCATAATATTTTCAAGTTTACCATAAATATTTATAATAATAATATGTTAATTACAAAATGATTAAATACGTAGTTTGCTTAATATATACTGGTTAGTAGTTACATTATATTTAACACTACTAATTAGGTGAATTAGAATATCTTTCATCGTTATCTTCGTTCTATAATATTACATTTATGAAAGCGATTTTCTTTTATCGGTTGATCAAGTAGTGTATATGCGTACAGCGTACTACAGTGTGTTCGTATTATTGTATTAGTCTCGCGTGTACTTAAATTTGTTTAATTATTTTGTACATTATGCAAAATGTACTGAAACTAATAGAGGTAAACGTATGTTAGTGTTTGAAAATTATAAATTTTCATTTGCAAGTACGAAGCTTGACGGAACAACACGGTGGAAATGTGTTATTCAATTATGCAGTGTTAAATTATATACTAATACAAGTGCCACCCCAATTGGTGATGAGTTTTTTTCTATTTTTGTTAGTGTATTGATGAGTCAGGTATAAATCTACAGTATAAAATTTATATGGTATCAATCAAAATAATCCCAAACATGGCAAGTGGTAGTACTAATAAATACAAATGTATAGTTTACTTTTGTTTTCAAAAATTTCGTAGTTATTTTAATTGTTCTTTTTTTTTCTAGAAATAGTGAAATAAAATCTCAGCAGTTAACTACAAACTGCAAAGAATGCATTCAATGTAATTGTATATAAACAAGCTGATTCTATTGAAGTTTTAGCAAATTCTTCATTTGTAATCGGAAAGGCTCTTGGAAAAATGGCTGATAATAATATAAAAAGAACAGAGAATGAAAGGAAGATGTTAATATTGTATAAAAAAATATTTGAAAAAAATAATAGCCCAAATTAATATGATGGTTATCATATAAATATTGTTAAAAAAATATATATATTTTTAATCTTTTAACTTTTTAAGAAATGCGAAGTTTTAAAATTAAAAGACAGAGTTTGTTAATTGATATTTATTTTATTCATAACATAATATTATGTACATTTTTTGGTGTTATGTGTTCCTTTAATTGTTTTAATCATATTTTCCACCACTTAAATGACCAAACTTACTTAGAATTTTTTTTTGTATAATATGCTTAACCACTGTTCTTGGGCCATCTTGCTGATCAATGCAAGGTATTTCTAGATTCTCATCCATATTTTGACCAATTTGTTCAACACCTAAATCTTCTTCATGAGAAGGTAATTTATAATGAATTCGTATGTTGTGAAGCACAAGTATTTACTATTCTACCAGCTTTGTCAGGAGCATACATTAATACTCTTTTATATTAAACATTAAAGACATCTCCAAACACTTCTAATTACAATTACTCTTGATCGTACCAATTTACTATTTTATATTTTATAATTTTCAATTTTGATATTATGAATTATTTTAAATTGTAAATTAGTACGATCACAAATCAATGATAATAAAAAATATGACTTTTTCCTCTTATTCATCTATGGTAAGTATTAGCAAGGGATTTTGATGGGTGTATCAGGTTAACGGTATTTTATTTTCACTATCGACAGTTTTAATGAAAAATTGTTAACATAATGAAAATAGTTGTTAAGTTAACGAATTTTGTAGTACAGAATAGCTTTTATCAATAATATTTGATGTGGGAATTTTCGTTGGGTAAATGAATTGAAAGTTGTTGTTAAGCTACTTTATCCTAGTTGGTGTGACGTCGCTGTTGAGACTCCAGGCATCGCAATCGTCGTCGTCGTCGTTGATGTTTTTGACGTCGTAGGAATCACTTTTAGAACGCGTTTCACCAGTTTTGATTTTATCGGCTTGGTCTTATTGATGATCGAGGAATTCGGTTCTTTCGGACGTTTCTTGATAGACCGAGACTTTGGACGATTAATTAGTATTTGTTCGGTGGTCACAGCCAACGCTTTTTGCGCTAATGATTTCTTTACGGCTGATTGTGTAATTGATTTTTTAACGGTCTCTTTAGTAGCACTCAATGCTTTATGTTGCATTTTCGGTTTCACCTGCACTGGATGGACGTTTTCGACAGTCGTTAAGAATTTTCCAACCACTTCTGTTTGTTTTTTGACGATTTTTCGATGGATTTTCTTAGGAGCAGTTCCTTTTACGTTTTTAGACTTCTTCTTGTCACTCAACACCAGTTTTTCATTAGATAGTTTGTTCATAATTTGGTTTTAAAAATATATTTAATAATTTAATAATTGTTCGACCTAGTCTGTGTATTTAAGACTTGTTTATTATTATTCACTTCAAAGAAGTACCTATCATCATCATCATTACGCGGTTGGCATTAGCAACGGTGAACAGTCAACTACATGAATATTATTTTTCTTTTTAAATATTTTATTTTGTCTCCAAAAACAATATCATAATAATTCTTAAATTTACACTTTCAATGATGAATACATTTTAATGATTACAAGATAATATTATGTAATAATACCGTTATTTCTTCGCGGTAATTTGGTTTCATGACAATTCGCCATTTATTGATAACTTTGTCATCAATTTTGATAAAAGTTTCTTGCAAAAAATAGTCTCCTAGCTTTGGTCTTCCAAATTTAAATATTATTTGTTTATATATATATCAAAAAATTTATTTAGAAATAATACATAAATTTGAAACTAATCTAAATTAATTTTATAGAAAAACAAATTTGATTTATTTATAATAGTTATGCAAAAGATTATGTATATTATTTAAAATTTAGTTTGTATAGGTACCTAAAATAAAAATATACTTTTGACAAATTATCTTTCAAAGTACATTAAATACATCATGTATGAATACCACGATATAACAATTCCTTATTCCAAAATAGGGCGAATTAATGAAAATACAAGGACTTAGCTTAAGCACCGATGGTTGTAGCAACAAAATAATAATAATTTTAAACTGTATAGATAATGTCTATTATATAGAATCGAAAGGAAAATAATTGAATTTATTCTGTGATATTTACTTCTTAATTATGTGTGTATTAAAATAATAAAATCTTTTACAAATTTCTTTTTTTAAATAAATAACTGTTTTGTATTTAAATAATTAAAATTACATTAATTATTAATATACACAATCATATTATTTATATTATATTAAATTTGTAAAAAAAAAACAGACTGGCTAAAAGACTTATATTGCATTTTATTTGTTATTAAAGAGATATGTTGGCTGTAATGTTTTTTTTATTCGAATTCAAAAATAAACTATTTTAAACGACATTTAGTAAAATTATTAGAACTTTAAATGTCTATAAATGCAATTCTTGACGATAAAACATCACAGTATGGTTAGAACTTAAAATGCTGTAAGAACAACATATGAAGAACTTTGTATCACATTTTAAAACCTTATATAATGTAATACATTTATATTAAATTGAATTAAGTTATTATTTTTTTTTCTATAATAACTCAAGTTTAATAAGTGAGTTAATTGTATCATTTATTATATATTTAATGATTGTGTTAAATTAATTTAAGTTAAATATTTTCGTTAACTTGTTCATCTTTTCAAATGTTAACAAAATTATATATTTAAACGAAGAAAAATTATTTTAGTTATTATATTGTAAATTATAATTCAAAAATATTTTTCCAGTGAATTTGAAAACTGTATATGTACAATATTTGTTACAATATTAGAATTGTTTTAGGATATATCGCTATTTTACCCAATTTCGTAAATATTTATACGCTCACCAAATGTTTTCTATATTGACGCTGGAGTTTTTTTTTGTTTTATAGTTATTTAAAGAAAAACATGGATGAATTATATTGGATTTTTAACCTTAGGTTTAAATCATAAAAATTTTACGAATTTTCAACTTCAAAATTGCTTGCAAATTTTCACGATTTTGATATATTTCGTAAACACTAAAACTTTAAATGTTTATAAACAAAAATTGTGACTAACTATTTTCGATATTTTTAATACGATAAGTACAACTTATAATAAACCTTGTATTAAATTTTAAAGATTTTTTGGATTGCCAAATTTTTTTTATAAGCATTTCAAAAAAAAATTGGAAAAATCAAAAATTGCAATTGTCTATAAATAGTTTAAAAAAAAAATCAAAATATTTTGAAAATGTTATCGTTAATAGATAACGCTGATAATATAAACATTTGACGAAAATTTCAAGTATTTACAATGATTGGTTTTTGAGTTACAGCAAAATAAAAAATCGCTTTTGTCAAAAACTGGTCATGCGTAAAAATTTCCGTTTTTCCGTTAACTTTTTAGAGTTTTTTTCCTGACGCTTTTGTAAACTATTGAAATTTTTTTTACTTTTTACCCCCCCCCCCCCCCAATGTTTTAACTAAATTCATTTTCCTTTTTAAAGAGAGGTTGAAGTCAAAAATCAAAACACTATTACTACTTCAAAAAGTGATGACAAACACAAAAAAAACCATACATCATTGTAAAATCAATTCATTCATCACTCCGTTCAGAATCTAAAAATATATTTAATACTATATTTATATTTTTGTAATTGATATTTTCAATGTACATTAAAATATAAATAATTTTTTAAACAAATTATTGTTTTGATTTTTTTTATATCATTGTAATATTCTTTATTATATTCTCAAATGTAGTTTTATAGTTTTAACTACCTACCAATTCTCAATTTCTCATTGTTCTATTATTGCATTGCAATAGATTTTTGTATACATATCTGTAATTTTTATAACCACCAATTTTATTTCTATATTGTTGTGCTCTTACACATTATATTATGTATGATAAATATCAAATTTTTGAAAATTTTTAATATTTTTGTGTTTATTTATATACATATCATTTTCACGTCATTTTATTGTTTATTATAATATTATTGCATTATATTTTTTTTATAATAAATGTAACTTTATCGTAATATTATAAATACATTTATACCTACCGATATTTACGTTTTATGTACATAGTATTATATTTATTTTTATTTATTATCAAACTTAATTATCGACAGAGTTTGGATTATTATTTCAATTGACACTAAATAATAAAAAATATTTTAATAAAAATAGTCGTTGAAGTACAACATGGATCATAGTCGAGAGTAAAATCGGACTGACTGCAAAGTGCTAAGCAAAATACCACAGGAAACTATTGATTCATTGAGTAAAGCTTATTATTAATTATTAATAATAGTACTTAGTTCCTATAATATTATAATTTTTACATGTTTCATCATTATTGGATTGATAAAAATGAACAGTCAATAGTTATTTCTTATTTACATAAAAATTAATTTTTAATCATTGATGTTTCTAATTAAATACAGTCGTATAAGAGATTACTAAAATTATGTCAATGAACAACGTTGATAATATACATCGAAATTTTTTCTTATTATGCTCGTTATCTACATTAGCGTTTCTCAACCGGGAGGGTTGTATAAGTCAAAAATAATAAAACATCGATCTACAAATTGAACCTTTTGATTCAAAATCCTAACATTTTATATTTTTATAAAGTAATTTGAAATGTAGCAACTAGGTCAGTTTAAATGGTACACGGGCCGCTTGTGGGCAATACCTGCTCTGTATAGTATACCTACATCATTGATTTATTTACGTATTTTTAAAATTGATTTATTATTTTTGTGAGGAAATTTTACTGTAATTTGTCATTTGTCTAATTGTAATTAAATATATACATTTCCAGAAGTATGACACCGCCGGTCATGCGTATGTATGATTATACATTGTCACATTGATACCACATCCATGTGAAACGATTCTTTTCAAAACTCAAAAATAAAAATAATAAAAAAATCATAATAGACAATAGTTAAACTACCTAGTTTTTTTTATTTATATGATGAAATGTACAGTTTCAAAAAGATCATAGCGTTTTAAAAAATAATAATATCAATAAAAGGCTATGTGGGGCCCTGCATAATAATCACACCTTTAAATTTTATAATAGGTCAGTTCACTGTAATATCAAAATTAACAGAACAATATTGAAACTGGTGAACAAAAAATGTTCATGTCATACGTGCGTGTAAAACCGAGACAATACATGTGGAGTACTACATTCTCTTAAACATATATTTTTTTATTATTATTAAATTTAAAATATATCAGCAAATTACTTGCTATTATACAAGTCTTGACGTTATATATAAATATTATACAGGTACTTTATATTCAAGTGTATTCCTATAACAATACGATAACGCAATTAGTTTTACAAATAACAACTTCCAGTATATGATGATATTACGATAATTGTACGCTATAGCCTATAGGTACTCGCAGGTCGCAGCATGACCAGACGCGCGTCCAAAACAACTTTTTTCGTCACGCCGTTCGCAGTAGTATAGGTAGGTGGTGGATGGAAGTTTGGAAAACCAATCAGAAGCCGAATGCGCAAACTCGGCCGTCACCGGGTTATGCTCTTAACGTGCGGCGAGTATGGATACTAGTCAGTACTTCAGTAGTCTAAAGTCTTAGACCAGTCAGTAATCAGTATACTCAATATATTATAGTTAGTCTTAGTTCACTTATCTATGTCTTAGTGCTTAGACAACAGAAAATAGCTGACATTAATATAACAATCGACATCGTTATTACGAATACCTATCTAATATTATATTACTAAATAGTAAATTTGCTGTTTGTAGACTGTAAACTTTGTGAGTATTGTAATCTTTTAATTATTTTAACAAATTTATTAAATTAAAAATTGTTTGTTGCTTTTAATAAGTTGCTAGGCTGCGAGTTCTGAAATGTATACCATAGTATACAATATGATTATTTTATTATTAAACACTCATTATTTCAAAAAGTGTTGATTTTTTTCAATTTTTTTTTCAAAACTTTTAGTTTCATGTTTTTCTAAAACTAAATATCATTTTTATTTTTTTCATCCTTATATTTAATAGTAAAATCACTATCGACTTTTGATTTTCAAATGGCAACCTATATTTAAAATGTCAAAATAGTAGGGTTATTATTTTATGAATTTTAATGTCAAAATTATTATTTTTAATTTAACCAATTATTGTTTTAGCTACTCATAAGTTGGATGGTTTGAGGTGTTTAGGTGTTCGTCCTACAGGTTATTACGGCTGTAAGGCGTTGCTAACTTGTAGTTATAAGTACCTACAAAGTTCATCACAGCGTCGATAATCGGATAACGAGTTTATTACATATGAAAATATGTAAGTACCTCTTATTATTTTCTATTATTCATATGACTACTGAGTACTGGTTTTCGGAAACAAGAAGTATTATAAAAATCGAAAATCGCCCAACTTTGAAAAGCTATATCTCACTAAAGAATTAATGAAAATAATAATTTGAACTTAAATATTCATAAAAAAAACAGCTCTATTAATTTAGTACATTTTAAATTCATTGAAAATTTGAAAATCAAAATTTGATAGTGGTTTCACTATTAAATAAAAGGGTGAAAAAAATAAAAATTTCATACAGTCTGAGAAAAGTATAAAACATAATATATTTTGAAAAAAAAAATACTTGACGAAATAATGAATGTTTTATGATAAACGAATCGCTCTGTAATAGATGGTAACATTTGGTGAAAATTTTAAATTCTTATTCTTATTTTTTTTTTTTTTTTTTTGAGTTACAATAGAATATCTACAATTATTTAAAGAGAAACAATTATCTTACGGGTAAATATCGAATGTCATAAACAACTGAACATAAAAAATTAAATTGACTTCCGATAGATTTTTTTCATATAATATAGCCAATATAATATTGAAAAACAAATAAAGAACCTTATTGTATTAACTTTTCAAATTTTAGATTTAAAAACATATTGATGAAGTTTATAGTTACAAAGTTTTAAGAATATTTAAATTAAGAAATTGTTATCTGGGTATCTACTTATAAGATACTTCCATTTTTTAAATTAAAAATAGCGCCTTTAATAATTACCTATTGTACCTTATTGTATTAAATTTTCAATTATTAGCTATAATCACAAACAATTTTATAAATTTTGAACTACAAAATAATTAGCAAAATTCGTAATACGATTATGAAGCGAAACAGTACAAAAAAAAAAATACGAAGACTGTTCATAAAATAACGTATTTATAAACAATTGAACATAACAAAACACGAAATTCGTGTCATATTATTTATTTTTTTTTTTAAATTATTTCCCACAATATTGTTTAATTGTAGATTTCTATTCAATACTGAGTTAGTTAGTCCAATCGCTACTGATTGAGTGATCTATAATCGAGGGGTAGAAATCCAAAACCTACTATTGCCAAAATTGACAAATACGAGTTAGATATCGATTCTAATAAAAACAAACGTCGACAAATCAATTGGTGTTGTCAGAATAGACCAAAATGTACTATTTCCTGGTCAAATCAGCTGTTAAAAATGACTGCTTAATCCAAAACGAACCATTTTTCATGCATAAAAATTATATTTAGATAATCAAAACGTATCTTTTCCAGTTTTACGCCAAAACGTACTATTGCTCATGATAAAAAATAGGCACCAATCATTAACCATATCAAAACGAACTATTTCTGTAAATTATTCCAAAACGTTTTTGTTTTATGTTATGTCAAAACGTACTATTACCTGTGTTGTAGGTAGGTATTGGGAAATAAAACAGTTAATCCTAAACGTACTAAAACATAATTTATAATCTATAATATTAAATTATTATTACAATCATTAAGTTTGAAATTAAATTAAAAATATAATTCTAGATTATTAAACACATTTGAATCGTTTTTAATAGAAATAATATAAGGTCCGTTTCGCCAGCACTGCCATTTTCGAATTATTTTATCAAACCTCGTCAGTATTATGTACTTTTTTGTACAATTTTGTTTTTTTTTTTTAATTAGAAAATGAACAAATCATTAGGAACCTTGTACTACATTTTCAAATCTTTTTTACCTATTCATTCATTTTTTTGTCGACGTTTTGAAAATTAAACCATAAATAGAAAATGATAATTTAAACACTTGGTGAACATTTTAAATTTCTTTGGTTAGTTGTTCTTAAATTATGTATAACAATATAAAATATAAATTTAATCGAAAAAATTGGTTTAGTGGAAAAATGTCCATTTTGTTTTATTTTTTATTTGAAACATCTAATGGCGCGGTACGGTAGTGAGACCGACTGTGGCAACGCCCCACTCGTGGCTCGTCGGATTAAGTTCGGCGATTTCCTTTCTACGTATATTTATAAGTTGTTTTGAGCGGAGTGTTGCTATAACGATATACAATAAAAAAAAAAATAAAAATAATAAAAAAAAAAATAATTAAAAAATTAAGTTATTTAATCACTTTTCATACAACTCGCAAAAATAACCATCACATTATCGCACTCGCAAATTATAACCGTTCAAATACCGAACACGGACTAAAACTAAACGATCGGCATCAAAATATAATATTATGTACCTTACAGCATTGATTTTATAATACACAAATTAGCAATTTAATAGGACATTTTTGGTGATTGATTGAGATGAGAAAAGATTATTGACAAAATGTGAGTTTTCCAGGTATATTATAGGTATATATCGCAATGTACAGTTCTCACACGTGCATAGATCTCAGTAGTTAGTAATCACTTCATTCAACTATAATACTATATAAATTTGTATTTCATACCCGACTAATAAACAGAAGAAAACTAGCCAACAGCTAGTAATAAAATTATTTTATAATAATATGTGTATAATTTGACTTAATTTTCAAAAAATTTATCTCGAGGGGGGTGAACCCCAAACCCCCTCGCTGTATACATGCCTGATTGTATCATTAGAAGCATCAACTGCTACTGTCATAAAAATAATTGACGAAACAATTGATAATATTGATTAGAGTTGTTGCATTATTACATTTGTATATTTTTGTATGTCTTTGTAAATGTTTTAAGTACTTCGTATGTAAATAAAAAACAAAATAGTCTTATGACATTAATTTAGAAGTTATTTTATAGTCATCTTATTCACCATATATTTTCAACATTATAACAAAAAAAAAAATTGTTGATGTTTTACATCTGCCAGGCGTCCCGCCACGGCTCAGTTTTTTTGTTTATTGGTTTTTCCCAATTACAAAAAAAAAAAATACAAGGCATTTTTAATTTTGATATATTAAAATAAAATCTAGATCCAAAATCACCCGCAAAGTTAAAAATCTATGCATTTTATCTACTAATTACATGAGTGTGACATACATATAAAAAACCCATGGTTGTAAAGTCAATACATTCATCATTTCATTCAAAATTTAAGATAAGATTCGTTACGTTGAAATAACGAAAATTGAAAAATTAAAAAAGAGTACTCGTCAAAATAACTTTTTCATAAGTTGCAAATCTATCAATTATAATTATATATACGATTATAACAGTGCTATAATCTATCCTATAATAGTGCTCGATAATTGTTGTTTTTCAAATTTTTTGAAAAATGTAAAAATAAAAATGTATTCATAATACTAATAGTTAGTCGTGGATATATATAAGAGCACTAGGTCCCACGTAGTTTATGCATTGGTACTATCATTTTCCGCCGTTTTAACCATTGTAGGTAATTGATATGACGATTATGACGGACAATTTACAATCGTGCTACGTGTCGTACTAATTTACATTTCTTTAGCACGCACATAGGAAAAACGGTTTTGCACATGTTTGGGGGGGGGGGGTGTACAAAATTGTATTTTAGTTGTTCAAAATTGTACAAAAAAAGGACATAATACTAACGAGGTTTGATAAAAAAAATTCGAAAGTGGCAGTGCTGGTGAAACAAACCTTAAAATATGTTATTAAATAATTTAAAAAACTTCCTTGTCTTCAAAATGACTTGTCTATTTATTAACGGTTTGTTTATATTGATAATGAATATGTTCCCTCGAATATTTACTACGATCACGATGCAGTTACCTACCTATTGTTTGTTGCTCGCTTAGTCGCATACTCGCATTGTTTTATAATAATAATATTAATAAATTATAAAATATGAATACAAAGAGAAGATTTAGAAATCTGGCGGAAGCCGCAATTAAAATTAACGTAAGTAATATTATATATTGATTTATTTTAGTAGCTATATTAGTAGGTAATTTATACTGTATTCCTAATTTATTTTAATGTATACTTACATTCTTTACTCTATGGTTTATAAGCTATAACTGTATAGGCAGTATAACCTATATTATCTGTTGAACATGTCAAATATAAGTTAGGACAAAAATCAAGTACCTAGATACATGGAGTTTATATTTTAAAGTACATATGTATTATTTGTAATATGTTGTATGTACTGTCAAGTGTCAATCTGGTACAATAGTTAGATATAAAAATAAAAATTCTACTCCGATGTATTCTTACACAGTACCTACACTTCATACTTAGTCAAAAAAGTATTAAATTAATATATTTTTTTAAATAACCTACCTATTTAATTTGTATATAATATGATATTATTATAGAGTATAGACACATATTCCTAGTATATTTATATAGTAGGTATGTCGTATGTAAATTAATATTGGAAAGTCAGTAGCTGTAGAAAATAATACAGCTTTTGATTCTCCAATTAATTTACATACTGTATATTATAATATTATTATATATTATAAGTCCATTTAGTTTTAATAATTATTTTGATTTAGAAAAATCAACAAAATACAACAACTGTAGCAAGACAGCTATTTTTGCCAGTTGAAAATCATGATAACACATACCATCATTTCAGTAAGGTAAACACTTTGTACTTATTTTAAAAGCTTATAATATTATAAGTAGGTAACTAATATCATTTAACTACAGCCATATTTAATAAAAATTAATTTCATAATAATAAATTATAATTAGATCTCAATTTGTTTACAGAAAAAAGTAGAAAATTGGTTAACCAATAAATCAAATACATTTTTTGAAAGCACCAACTTCATCCAACAAGAGGTAAGAAAAATTCTATAATATATATACACAACAAACTTAAATAATATATTTCAATGTATTATAATATTATTTCACCTGCTTCCAATGTTTTTAATTTATTTTTATGTGTATAACAATATATTATTATATTATATTAAAGATTTAAAGACATTACATTTGATGCATTGCTAATACTATAATAATATTATAATACCTTACCATACCGGTAGGTATTCTAATATTTGTAGTATACATTGTAAATAATATATAAAATGTTTTTAATAATTTTAGGAAATTACTGAATACGAACAACAACCCAGTCCAAATGAGTCTGACCACAATATGTCGTTGAATATTCAAAACATCACACAAAGCAAGGTAAAAATCTATTTAAGTTAAATAAATATTGCAATAATGTAATAATTTAATCTATATCATATAAAATTGTTAATTTTACTGTAGGAAATTACTGAATATGACCAACAGCCCAGTCCACATAAGTCCAACCACATGTTTAATATCCAAAACATCACACAAAGCAAGGTAAAAAACTATTTGAGTTAAATAAATATTTCAATCATATTGTAATAACTCAAATACAAGATATATAAAATAAATTATAATATATAAATTTGTTAATTATTTAGTATTAAAAATAACTCATTAAAAAAATATTTGTTTATTTTAATAGAAGAATCAAGTATTAAACAAAATAATATTTATAAATTAGTTGTTATTTTTAATCTTCTTTAATCATTTATATCTTAATAACATTATTTTTTTAAATTAATTTAGGATAAAGAACTGTATGCTGAATTACTTAATATTGAGAATATGGAATTTAAAATATTCAAGGATGGAGTGAATATTTTGCCCGAAGAAAACCAAAATACAAATTCATACACTGTCATTACTATTAATAATTTGGCTAATTCAGAATTAAGAATTGTTAATGAAACTTCATTAAATTCCACATCTTTGATGGAACCAATAGATATTTCACCTACTAAATTTAGTATAGATCAAGAATATTCTGATCTGATAATAGTTAAAGATGGTGGTCGAAAGAGACAGAAATTAAACAAAAAAATAACTGTTTTACTAGAAAAACATCAAATAAAATCAGATTTTATTATAAATTGTAAGCACAAAGATAAAAGTTCATCGTTTTGTAAGGTATTTGAAATCAAATTAGAGGATATTGAAAATTTCAAATTCAAATTATGTTCAGAAACTTTAAAAATTGAACAAGATAAGTTTCTCTTATCATACATGTGGATAGAAAAACCAAAACAAACAAATTGTCTGGCAAATTTGTCTAAAAATGATTGTTTAGTTGTCAAGTATTTTATTCCTTTGGAAAATGAAAAGATACCGGTTTGTGCAAAAGCATTTTCTGATATAACTGGTATGACTAGAAGAAGATTAAATATATTGTCAAATGGTTTCAGAAAAACATATTCAAGTCCAAAAGAAAAAATAGGTGGTGCTTGTAATACATCAATGGATATATCTACAACTGTATCCATTACTAATCACATTAAGCAATTTAAGGCCAAAAAATATCACTATTCTCGTAAAGATTCAGATAGATATTTGCAGCCAAATCTTTCCCTTAATAAAATGTATCTTCTGTGGACAATTGAAATGAAAAGCATAGATCAACCCATTGCTTCAATCGGTAAATACAAAGCCATATTTTATAAAAATTTCAATCTCAGTTTTGGACATCCTCATTTAGATGTATGTAGTTATTGTACTGATCTTAAAGCTAAAATTAATGCAATCAATATTAATAATATTCAAAAAGATGTACTTACAAATAAATTGTCACTTCATAAAGAACAGAGTAAAAATTTCCATAGGATTATGAAAATTGAAAACAAGAATACTATAAATATTGCATTTGATATGATGCAATATCAACCAATACCAAAATTAAATGTGACAGAAGTGTTTTATAGCAGACAAGTATGGGTTTACAATTTGACTTTTGTATCAACCACTGAAAAACAAATACCACAAAATTGTCACATGTACACTTGGACTGAAACAGAAAGTGGAAGAGGACCAAATGAAGTAGGATCAGCACTGATACATTTTTTAAAGATGCTTGAAGATAAATTCCAAAATAAAGCAGATTCGCCAACTGTTGTAAACTTATTTTCAGATTCATCTTCTGGTAAAAATAAAAATCAGTTTATAATGGCTGTGTTACTACATTTTGTCAATTTTGAATCTAAAATTTTTTCTGAAATAAATCACTATTTTACTGTCAGAGGACATAGCTATATGCCTCCTGACCAGGTGTTTGGTAGAATTGAACAGGAGTTAAATAAAATTGAAACAATTATTTCACCATCTGATTATTATAAAATATTTAAAAAACATACTACAGTCAATGTATATGGTGAAGATTTTAATGTTTATGACTACAAATCTGCTGCAAAAAAAGTTATAAAACAAAACCAATTTAAAATGACAGAACAAAAAAGATTTCAATACCTAAAAGGTAAAAATACAGTTGGCATAAGTAAGACATATGAAGGTGAAGTTACTAGAGTTGGTGTCATAAAAAAGTTTAAAAATCTTCAGAGCATCAGTCAAGTCGATATTCTGCCAAAACAAAACCATGTTAAGTTAGCAAAAAAGGAAGATGTAATAAAATTTAATAATTTTTTTAAAATATCAGCTGAGGATGAGGAATTTTATAGTGATATCCTTCAAAATGTAAATAATAATAATAATATTAAAAATGACGAAAGTAGGGTTTATAAAGAAGTCCCTTATTAAATAAGAATTTTTATTATTTTTATTGTATTTATTATTTAAGAATTAATAATAAATTAAATTGGTTGAATCACAATATGATTAACTGTATTTTATATACTTTTCAGAAGATGCAAAAAAGTAAAAACCATTTAAATATGTGTACCAAAACTATAGTCATTGATTTAAATATCTACTTATTATTCAGAAACTTAAGATCAATATTATTTTATTGTAATTTAATATTATAAGAGTTATTAACTACCAAAATTGGAGATATGACATTGGAATTAAGTATATATGTCTCATATATTAAGCATATTATTTTAGAATTTCGTAAAAAACGTTAAAATGTAAAAACAATAAATTATAATATTTTTATTTTGGAATAAGCACACTTTGGAGTTTTTATTAGGTTTTCCAAAACGAACTATTTCCATTAAATTAATGGAAAAGGTACGTTTTGGATTATTGTACATTTTTATATAACAAAAAAAATAGGGTTTATACCAAAAAAAATCGCTTTAACTCATTATACACATTTACAATGCTTCAGTTAATTGACTGATTATAGAAAAGAAGATACAGAAAATCACTTCTCCTGAAAAATCAGTATTTTGGCTAGAGTACGTTTTGGATTTCTACTCCTCAATTTAACACAATACATTCTAAAAATGAAAAGACATAATGTGTTATAAAAGTCACAACGAAAAAACAATGCAATTTTTCAATTTTTAAAATAACTTATAGCTTGTAAACATTGTTTAGAAAAGGAACTATAAGGTTTACTTTAACATTTAATTTGTTAAAAACCAAATCTTTTACCGTTTCTAACTTAAGGAAAAGAACATTAGTTCCTTTCTTCATTTATAAATAAAAAAACATTATTTGTTCCATAAAATTTTTAAAATTATATTAATAATATTTGTAAACCAGTTAATTTATAGAAACACTAAAATATATAATTTAACAAACAAAAATGAACCAACTATGTAGAATGGTAGTTAAAGTGAAAATAAAGATACTGAAAAATAAATGCTGCAATAATAGCTATTTACACATAATAAAAAATATAAAATAATAATAAATTACCAATAGTAAATAATAGATATCAACATGGGTAAACTTGTACCACTGAATGGTTTTTCTCAATCATGTGATCGATAAGGCCGCAGCAATGACTGACTTGATGTTTTGTAAACATTGGAAATATTATTATACATTGTTATATGTATTAAATATGTTGATTAAGTATTTGTTAAAAAAAATTAACATTAAAAATTAATTAAATTCTTTTTATTAAAGAATAAAATTGCTCCCCTTAAAAATGATCAAAATTTTAATATGTTTTTTACACAAAAGGGAACTAAGTTCTTGATTAGTTTTACACCTTTAGAGCAGTGAAGGGAAAGTTCTTTTTAAAAACGAGTTCGTTCACGTTCAACACATTAAATATATACTAATTCAAATTCTAGTTCATGATCATTTTTTTTGTAGTTCAAAATGTTGATGTGAAAATAGATATTACCATTGTTAAGTACTTATTTAACCATGGAATAACTAAAGCCTGCAAATCGATTAAATTACTTGGTCGCTTTTCTGTTGAGATGTTATCATTTTATCAGTTTCATTTTTTATTAATTTATAATAGCCTTACATAATAGTATTTATGTATGATTTGTTTATATTTTTGTATGATGTATAGGCAACTATAGCCATGGTAAAGAATACTTGTTAAATGTTGTAAATATAACATGGTTTATAAAAATTAAATTGTTAATGAACGAGCCCAAATAAACGTTCAAGATCATATAAATAAGAACTTAGTTCACATTCAAGTTCAATTCTTGAAAATTGAACTCGTTCATGTCAAGTTCACTAAATATGAACATGTTCTTTTATATCACTGCTTTAGAGTTTACTGTATAACCAGTATAGGTATATCACACTTATTGCGAAATTTAAAAAACAGGCATGATAAATAAACACCTTATTTTTTTGGAACAGGGTTATGTAATTAACAAATCTAGCTAATATATATAATATTATAGACCAAGGTATTTATAATAAAATACTTTTAAGTTAATGGCTCTTATTACTCTTTAAAGTATAGTTGAACATTTTTTTAAATTCATTTTACTAAATCTTATATACTATGAAATACTCTCCACCATCATGTATTATAATTTTAGAATGCATTTTTTGTGTATTTGGATAAAAAGATCACCTCACAATAAGTATATAAGATTAGCAATTTTTTTCAAATCAATAGATATTATTTTTATATAAAAGAAAATACATAAAATTACTTTTTTTTAAAGATTTCTCTTTATTGGAACTAGCCATAAATTTATTTTAACCTATTTTAAATTATAAATTAAGAAATATATTGTTAGGAAAAACAGCGAATATAGTAGCAAATATCCTTCAACATTTCAATTCATGACATGTTAGTTTATTTTATAAACTAAATTTAAAAGAACATACAAAAAAAATATTAAATTAAATAAACTTAAATTAGAAGAGATATTATATAGATAATTGCAAGCATATTAAAGAACATCATTTAACAAAAAATAAAATGAAAAATACATAGTAATAATGAGTTGTCATGATCATTTTTATTATTTTATTATATAATTTAAAAATAATTAATGCCAGTATTTATACATTTTTCTAATAAAATAATAAGATATGAAATGAAATTTAAAAAATAAAAATAATTAACATTTTATGAAGTAGTAAATTCTACCCATTACATGTATTTTAACATATTATTTCAACTGTGATAATAATATAAGTTAAATCACATCAACAATTTAATTCTTGGGAAGTGTAATACATCACAAACTATTATTTTTCTATAATTGAATAAATTTTATATAATGTACAATTTTAACTCATTTGTAATAGAGGTATGAACTTTGTACTATGTAACCCAGGTATTAGTAGGTAATTGTTTTAAATACTTATAACATAAACAGTCATGGGCTTTAGAAATAGAATTTTTTTTGGAATACATTAAAACCAAAAAAAAATTCTAAAATAAATATAAATAAAAACAAAAATACAAATTTAATGAGATTGATATATATTTAAATGCTTTTTAAGTTAAACAATTAACATACTGTATTAATACACTACAATATTGATAATATAAAAAAAGGAAAACGAATTAAAACAATGTATAAATGATTACTTTTAATGCTGTAAAAAAAGTTAGTATATTTTACAATACATGATATTAATTTTACTCAAGAGGGAAAAATAACGGTAGATACTTCTCATAGTATTCTTTGTCAGTATCAAGGAATACACAGAATATTATGCGTTCAATCTGAAAAAGAAATGATAATATAATAAATAAAATTGAGTGTACAAAAATAAAACTTACAAATAAATCACTAATATAATTATCATTTATTACATCACTATAATAAAGGCATTAATTATCATTTATATCAATTTTTAACACAAAAAGTATAATAATATCAATAATTTAATAAAAACCAATAAAAATATATTATATACAAATATAACTGCAAAAAAAGATTGATAATGATAGTTTTTATTTTTAACATATTAAAAACATTTATTTAAAGGACATCATTATGCTAATCTTTTTTATTTTTAATTATTTTAAGTCTATTGATATAATATTGTAGTCAACACAATGAAAAACGTTTTGATAAAAATCTGAAGTAAAAAAAAATGATTATTCAACGAGATAATGAGAGTTGATGAATAGCCGCGTGACATCATTGAGCCAATGACTGTGCAGCCACTTATGCTTTAAAAGTAATTTGATTAACACAATGATTTTAAAATAGTATTTCAGAATTTTTTTTTCATAATCCAAATATATTTATGTGCTTAAGACAATGATGCGATTTAAAATTGAATATATCCTGTTGTTGCATACATATTATAAATTATAATGTAGTAAAATTATTGAGTTTGAGACTAGCTTTGTACACCACACAAACCAAATTTTACGAAATTGACTATAATAGTTTTATCTACAATAAAAAAAACTAGAAAGTATATCAAAATTATAACCACACCAGTGTTATAAACACAAAAAAACACCTAAGGTAAAATAAAAAAATTTAACGATGGAAATTCTTGTATCTAGACACTTATGCACATAAACATTTGTCGCTGTTTTGACTTTGGCTCTATGAATTCACACGAATCATTTCAAACGACTGTATCTCATTGAATAATTAGTGTTTAAGTGTGAAACCCACACTATATTTCTTAGATAATGACATACTTTAAATTTAAGCAAACTTTTTTTAGTGTTATGTCTTTTTATATACATTAATAATATTGAAAACAATTTATTTATAATTATTAGGATAAATATTTTTTTATTATTTGTTTAGCATTAATAGCACTTAATGTAAAATAAAAATTTGAGTTTAAATTCAACTTTTATTTAGTATTTGGTAAAAGAATGCTGAAATTAGGATATTTTTAATGATATTTGATCAAATATAAATATGTTATTTATTTTTAAATTTGTTAAATAAATAAAATAGAATATTATCATTAAAAACAATATTTTGGGACCACTGTTACTAGATTATACAATTGAAATATAAGTAATGAACTCTAATATAATAATTGTGATGATCTGTGGATTGCATATTAAATACTTTTAAATAATAAAAGATAAAAGCTCAGTTTTGATTATTAAAGTAAATTTAGTATATTGTGCACACTGAGTTAAAAATTATCTGAATTTTACCCGTGTTATACATATATATATATATATAATTAATTTAAATAGAATGAGTTTTTTAAAGTTTATAATTTTTAAGAGTTTTTATTGATAATATAAATTTAAATGAAAAAATTTGAAAAATTACCAAGTTATGATCATGCTCTAAAAAGTCTCTTATAGCTTTCAAGGCAACAATGGATGCTTCTTCTTGCGGATAACCTAAAATTTTTTATTTATTAAAAATAAATATTAAATTTTAATTTAAAATTGAAACTATGTAAAATGATATATAAAATATGTCAAATTTACCATATACGCCAGTAGAAATACATGGAAATGCCTGAAATTAAAAATATCAATTAATAATTAAAAGAAAAAAAATTATTAATTTTAACTATATTTTAACACTTACAATTGTTCTTAACTTCTTTTCAACAGCTAAATCCAAACTGTTTTGATAAGCTGATTGCAGTTCTTCTGCATTTTCTCCTTTTGGTCCAACTGTATGTATAACATCTAAAACGATAAATTAACTATAAGCAAATGGGTAATAGTATAAAATTAAAAAAGAAAATAATTTTATCAAAACGATTTATTTAATTCCATATTTTATGAGTTCATAGTTTATGTAAATATGGTTAGGTTTTAAGTTAAGAAGTTGTCACATTCACATGTGATGTCTCCGTTATTACATTCATACTAAATAGCAAATTTGCATTTATCAAAATCCATTTTATATTGTTAGCTTTAACATTAGAGTAAATTTATCTATTATTCAGACGACTACATAGGATTTTATTGATATTATTATTTTTAAGTGAACTATAGTTATGTAAAATATTACAACTTTAAAATGCTCATAACTAAATTTTGAAAAAATAAAAAAGGAAAAAAATTGAATAAGTAATGTTCAAACAATATTAAAATAAGATTTTAGTATTTATTTAGTAGTGAAGTTAATTTTTTTTTTTGAAATGTAGGATCTATGCATGTGAATAAATATATAAATAAATAATCATATGATCATTTTTTGAATTAATAGTTCCAAATAAAGTGACAGACTTTGGAAAGGTACCAATAAATAAATGTGAACAACTTAGTACTCAATATTGACCATGATAGATCTGTGTGTAATTGAAGTTTCACATACAAAAGCAATACAATTATGTATTAAAAGAAATATTAACTTTTTTAAAAAAAGAGGTCATTAGTAGCTATATGCATTTAAATAAAATAAATATATAAAATTGGTCAAAAAATCTAAATTATAAGTTAATAACTTATTTGTATTAAAATAACATAAAAATATAAATTGTATTTGATTTATCAGATACCATCATATTATCAGTGGTATTAATAAAATAATTATGTAAATACTGTCCTTCATTTAAATTATAGTTGACTTTAACATTCAATACGTGGGTGTATAACATTTTTTTATGTGCAAAAATAATTACTAGTTAACATGTTTATATTAGATAGATTACAATGTAATTGTATATATAATTAATGTATTTATCAACTTACATTTTGCTGGGAGTTTGTACCCTTTAGTGATTTTGGCACAACCTGTTTTACAACCATTTAATGTAGCACATTCCTCCTGAAGTTCTCGACCAGCAGCTTTATGAATAGCACCATCAACTATGATACATTTAAATATATATTGTAAATAATAAATATTTAATTTGAAATATTGGCATGCAATTATTTATAATTTAACATAGAATAATTATAATATATTTTTACCCCCTCCTCCACCGGCTAACTTAGAATTGGCTGCATTGACAATAACATCTATTGCTAATTTTGTTAGGTCGCCTTGATACAAAGATACTTTTTCATTTAACTCTTTATTAAATTCTGGTTTTGGACCATCAATGGGTTTCAAAAATGCTGGTTTACCTGTAAAAGAAGGAATAACTATATTAAAAAAATCATATTTATTTAAATATAGTTAATATGCATATATAATAGCTACAATTCATTATTATTATGAAGATTAATTATCTACCTAATAATTAATAATGGTATATTACACATAATAAAAATACATTATTTAAAACGAAAAAAATATACATAATAATAAACTTAATATTATTTTACTAATTAAAAACAATAAACTAAGCAGAAAATCAAGTTTAAATCGAATTCTTTGAATTTTATAGTGTTCACAGAAATTTTAGTAATAGTTAAAAAATTTTACTTTTTGCAAGAAAAATGTAGGTTTTAAGGCAAGTCTATTGGTAAGGCAGTTCGTGTAAAATTATTTAAATAAAAAAGGTATCAAATTTAGAAGGCCGATTTTAAAGCTTAAAGCCTAAAGGCATTAGTAAATAATCATATACTCGACTCTGTTTTATTTGTTTAGTATAACTTTCCTGTTAATATTTATACTTCATACTTTTAAAAAAGCCACTTGGCTAATGCCAAAATTCAATAATTCATATATTTGTATATATATATATTACATGTTTAAATAAATAAAATAAAAATTTTTACACTTTTACATTTTACAAGTATTAAAGTTATAAAATGTATTATTAACATCTTTTTTTCAAAAATAACTAATTAAAAGTAAATTATGAATATTTTAAAACTTCATTCTTTTAGAATTTTAAATCGATCATTAATTTATTCAAAATTAAAATATTAATCTAAGTTTCTAAGATAGTCCAATAAATCTTAACTTTTTATTTTTATAATAGGTGAAAATTCACACTGAATTATAAATTAAAAAGACATACAGATGAAGTGTCTTCATAACTTAATTAACCATGTAATAATTATTTAATGCAGTCCTATAAACAAGTCCCTAAATAACTCTGTTTTGAGCATCTTTAATATAATTTTCAGCTTACCATTGTGGTATAATGGCTGTCTATATTGCTACAACTTCACTTAAGATTTATATTTGAAATCCAACTTGAGACAGATCCGTTTAATATATTTAATATTTAAATAAGTCATAAGTAAAACTAACACAATTAAAAAATAATTTATTGATCTATTAAAAAGAGTAATTAAATTCAGAATAGATGTGTATTTCTATGGTAAAATAAGCAACAAAAATAAAAATAAATATTACTGCCTAATGAATTTGAAAAACATTAAAATCAAACAATTAAAAAATTGCTGTACATCATAGTTATTATAACACTGATGAATTGGGGGTTTAAAATCTTTTTAAGAATTTAAATATCAATGTATGAGTTACATATACTAATGAAATAATAACACTTATAGGATGTTAACAAAAATAAATAGCTTAACTGTAATAGTCAAACAATTTTAGTACATTTAATAACAAGGAACATGATGCCAATTGGCATTTTTCAGCAGTGAACATTTCTAATCAATAGTGTAACCCTTTACTTTAGTAATTTAATTTTACTTTTTATACTACTTATAAAATAATATCAATAAAATTACTTTAAACTTTGTTTTAAATTCTCCTTTTTTTTTTAATTTTTATTATCATTATTTGTTAAAGGTATATAAAAATTTCAAATTCAAGTACTTATTTAAATGATTTTAAGTGCATTAAGTAAACAAATCTCAATAATAAGTTTCTATAAAATAGTTATAAATATTTTTTAATTATTTCCAAAGAACCGGTGATTTTTTATACAATAAAAACAATTGATAATAAATAATTTCTTAAAAATTTTAAGAAAATTTTTTTTAAGAGAGTATTTTATTTTAGTATTTTTTATTACATAATCCTGCAATACTTATTATGCTAATATTAAGGACATTACACCCTCATGTGTTGCCTCTATTTTATCAAATATTTTAAAAATTAAAAAAAACTCTTTTGCCAAGGATAGAACCACTCAGTTTATAGTGATAGTTAACTCCAAATAAGTTGAGAACATTATCCGTGAAATATCGTTTTTAATTTTTTTTAAATCACTTAGACGAAAAGAGTTCTTATTGTTTCAAAATTTATTTGTTTTACTTTACTTTTTTTGGTGTTCCAATATCGAAAAATTAAAAACAATATTTCAGAGCTCAAGTGCTCCTATTTATGTGGTGAAAATTTCATTTCTTAATTATGACCGTCGCCTTCTTAATTCTTTCCTGCGCAAAACAGTGTTTGCTGTTTTATATTTGTAAGACAGAGAATAACACATAGTCTATAAATATTATAGAAATAGTTTTAACCATTTTTACAAGTACAATAATTCTTTTTCCTAATTAAATATGTAGTGTGATATTAAGTACCAATTTTATTTTATAATATCTGTACAAACCAAGATTTATTATCTTTTAACTTGGTGTGTGTTACAAATTTTGATTATCTATTACTGATGCTTATATTTTTCTAGTTCTAAGTCCTGAGATTATGATATATTTTCATTATTAATAAGATTCTTCTGTGAAAGAATTTTTTCCAAACTTTGTTTGGTGAAAATAAAATTATAAAGCCACATGAAACAAGTAAATTATACCCGATCTCAATAGAGAATAATCACTTTTCGCGCATACCTACTAACGACTCCAGAGAAATTTCTTTGAAATTGCTAGCTAACATTTTTTGAAGACAACGTACGAACATTTACAATTAATATTCCTATTTAGTAATATTGTTATATTTAATTTGGGGATCGCCCAATAGTATCCATTGGTAGGAGATGCGGGGAAATGGACAACAATCGATCGACTGATTATTATCTTTTAAGACAGGATGTTGACGCAATGTTAATGATTTGAGTTATAGAATAGTAAATTTTTTTATAACTAATTAGCTATTTTATAAAATACAAATAAATAGAAGATGGTATTTTTTTTTAATATCTTCTAAATTAATAATTATCATTAAATTAGGTACTTAGTATGAATATTATATATAATTTAATTTATACAACTATTATTTAATTTAGGTAGTAGACAACCTATAACGAAAAAATATAGGTATATACCTACTTAACAAATCAAAAACATTATCACTGAGTTTACATAGAATTTTTTTAAAGTGATATATTGTTTATTCAATTAACCATTAAAATAATAATAATACTTAAATAATATTAATAAACCTCAATAAATTGATAAAATGTAATTATGTGAGAATTAAAAACACAAGTATTTTCATTTGTCCATATAACATTTGTATTTTTGTCTTGACGTTCCGATGTAAATCGGGAACACCACTACACCAGTTATTTGAAAAAGCACATGAACCTACTCTAATTAAAAATTAAATCACCATAAATATTTTGTTAACAATGCGTATGAAACGTGATGACATATTGCTAGCAATAACAATATTCAATAAGTAATAATAATGATTATAAACATAGAATAACCTACAAAATGTTTCATACAAATCGAGTAGATTATTTTTCTGAGAACCCAGTTCAGAATCTATCGAAAAACGTGATTCGGTACCTATCAGTATTATTTTGACAAAAACGACGCAATTGCGCGATGTACAGTGACGGGCGGCTGAGGCGGGGAAAGACATTTTGAAAAATAATATGGACGTGATCCTTACTCGTGCTGTTCAAGACCTGTCTAAAGTATTCCGGCCATGGTAAAATGGAATCCAAGTTAATCGTAGCCATTTCACGGGAAATTCGAACAAAATAATTGTTGGCGGCGAATAGACGGCCGGGTACCAGCGTAGCAATGAATCGGACCAAACTCCAACAGGACGCCGACAAACACACTGAGCGAGCAGCAACAACAACAGTGACAGAAGCAGTACCGGAAACCTCCGTCGATGAGTGGGAACAAAACCGCCGTGGAACTGACGAATTTGATGTAATAACTACAATTGTAAACAGTGGTATACACGA
The DNA here is from genome assembly GCA_036289425.1 of Rhopalosiphum nymphaeae. Lineage (NCBI taxonomy): Eukaryota > Metazoa > Arthropoda > Insecta > Hemiptera > Aphididae > Rhopalosiphum > Rhopalosiphum nymphaeae. Next base: position 5,208,975 of record JAZAQC010000007.1, on the reverse strand, counting down.
AAATAATTTAATAATCGGTTACTATTATTATTATATTTATCGTCAGTCGGGACGGACAGAGTCGACGCGAACCGATATGACACGAGAAAAGCGACGCGAAGCCGATTAAAACGATAACAAACGGAAAATAATAATAGTAATATATTATATAATTGGTAATAAGTATTATAAATTTATAATATTTTTCTAATGCGTCGCGACTTGGGTATTTACACGATTACGGTGTACCAAAATAGTATTTAAAAACATTTATAATTATTATTTTTATTAATATTACGTATTGCATGGGTGAAATTCCCCGATAAGGCGATAATAGAGCATAATCGCACTGATAACGTGCGACCAGTCGCGAGAGACCAAAGGAGCGGACAATTTTCTGTAGACGGGCCACTAGTGCAACGGACAACTACTGCTACTGCCACCGTCGTCGCTGCAGCTGCTGTTGGAGACGTCTTATCTCGGGCAATAAAAACGATAACATCGATGACGACGACCTCACTACCACCACAGTCCAGTTCACGATTTACAATCACATATATTTTTCCGTTGTCAACAGAAGTATTTAGCGAGTCGTACTCGTTGTAGTTGTAATAACATAATTTCCTCGATAACCGTTTTACTCTCGTTTTTATTTCACACAACGACGGTAAAAACAATTACTCATCGGCAGCATCCGTGGTGTTTCAGATCTCTCTGCTACCCGCTTTCACCCCGTTTGCCGACGGACCCTCATACGATTGCACGTCCATTCAAGCCCAGCTACTAGAACCACCCGCCCACTCACAAGCGCAATTCGACCATGGTGAGTCCGTATTAATATTTGCTATCGTCCATACTTGGATAGGTTCACTGATGTCGGGTTTTACTATTATTGTTGTTGTACATACTTATTATCTACTGTTGTTTTTATTACACTGTGTTATTGATTTTTGTTTTGAGTGTAGTAAATAGGTACTTGAGCATCCTCTGTAAATATGCTAACATGCATTGCTGAAATTTCGTAAGACAATGAGCTGCGAGGGAAATACACTTTTAAATTTCCCTGATAATACCCAAATTTATAATAGTATTAGAGTAAAAATATTAATACTATAATAGTGAAAAATACCTTGATTAAACTCAATTTCTTTTCAGGACTTTTTACTAAAACCTGTGAAATCAATACTATAATAGTTTTTATAATGTTCAAAATATATGGGTAAATAACCTTACCTATAGGTACTTATATTAATTTATTTCAATTTAAAATGATCAATAGAATATATATTAGACATAAGTTTACTAATTTTACTAGATGGCAAGTTGTTTAATGTTGAAAAAATATACCAAATTACTCATATCCTAACTATAAATAGTTCGGGATGTACAAAAAAACTTCTGAAAAAGTGCACCATGTTATACCCACAAGATTTCATGTGTTTATAAAATAAAGTGTTAATGTGCATACAGCTTAACAAAAGCACAAAAGTTAAGTAAATTAAAATCTAATGTAATATGGTTTGCTCACTTCCTATAAGTAATGTTTGTGATGGAAGTGAGGAACACTTAAAAAATATCTAGTATACAAAGTTATAGTTTTTTATTAGTAATTTTAATAAAGTTTTTTTAAAGCTGTAATGATTGTCATATTAGCCAATATTAATAATTAGAGATTTACATTTATCTCAACTGTAATATTAATACAAATTTCAAGCCTTAAAGACTTTTTACAATTTGTTAAAATTACATTAATATTTTTTATAGGTACCTAGTATTATTTAGTATTATGTTCATGTTCGCAAGTACAAATATAATTTTTAATTTTATGCTAAAAGTTATACATTTTTTTAAAAATGCTTATCCAGATTAAATATGTAAAAGTCTTTATAAATTAAGTTCTATACTGTAAAGATTTTGATAATCTTAGTATATATTTAATAATTTTGTTTAAAGTTGTTTTTGACTTGGTGAAACAGGAATTAAAAGATTGTCCTTAGATTCAATACAAAAAGTTATAACTATATTTCAATAGATCACATTTTTTAATACTATGTCAGTTTTGATTACCTTTATTGGGCATGCATTAAAACACAGCAGATTTGACACAGGATAGAGCAAGAGTATCCACTAACTTTAGAATTAGACCTTATATTAACTCCTTTTTCATTGACGTATCTCTGTAATTTTGCATTTACAATTAAAAACAAATGTAGATCATGCCCTAGAAAATATTGTAATAGCAAATATCATTGTTTATATATCACACTGGACATTGATTTATTGTGTAGACATTTTTAAGGTTACTCATCATATTTTTAAAAATATGTACTGTAATTTTATCTAGTTAATAATTACTATATGTATTTAAAGCGGGAATTAAAGTTAAAAGTTATTGTGAAGTTTTATTCAAAAGTGTGTATGTACAAATATATACTATTTATTATATATTTAATTTATGTGTTTTAATATATTGTGTTTCACACAGCTAAAAATAATATAGTTAAGTTCAAGAAAAAAATAATTCTTATTATTTTAACAATTTTGATGATATAAAAAAATTATTAGTGGGCCATAACGATTAGACATTAAATTAAGAGGGCTAAATTATAAAATAGTTTGAGAAGTATTGTCCTACAGTGCATATAAACCAAATTTTGTAGGTAATTATGTATAAATATTGAATATTAATAAATGGTTATAGAAACCTGAAACTATAAACACGGATATCACACTAGAATTGTTATTTTCCTTATTTGTGCTTACTTTTAATTTACTTTAATGTTAGCCTGTATTTATTTATTTATAGGTATTATTTTGATGCATATTTTTGGATAATTGAGTATTTTTAAAATTTTATTTTGATTTTGGTAATCATTAATTAATGTTAGTTGCTTCTTATCTTATCCACAGGATATGTTAATAGCATTTAATTCAATTTAAAATATAATAATTAAAAATACTAGATAAATACTAAATTGTTTTTAAACTAACGGTTATTGAACTACACTCACTGTAGCAAACTTTAGTTCAGCTGAACGAGTTGTTAACTTATATTAGAATGAATTGACCTTTTAGTAAACTTAAAGTTAGGAATATTATTTGCATTTATACATTGCCTGTTTTATAATTTTTTAATTTTTATACAAATGATGAGTAAAATATAATTTAAAAACGTTCATTATTATTATTATAGAAAAATTTAAATTTTTTAAAAAGCCAACTTACAAACTCAGATAATGTTCTTATCTTTAAATTTAATTATAGGTGAATTTACTAAACTATTATAGTCAGATGATGTCTGTAATACTAAAAAATACAGTTTGAGAATAAGTTTATATTTCTATTACTGTTCTAGTTTTGTTATTGGCTACCTATTTGTTAGTAGGTATATATATAATTATATTTCTATTAAATTTTTATAGATGCTACCTTTTATTAATTTTAATTTGAAATAATTACAAATCTGTGTCAATAATAATAAATAAAAATTAATTATAGAATTTAAATTAAATTTAAATACATTTAACTTAACAATGGTAAAAAATTTCTTAAATTGAGAGCATAATTATAACCATAAGGTTAGAATTAAAATTTCCAAAATATGTAATTTATTATATGTTAATGAATTAAATGCATTATTTTTAAATATAATATTGAATTTAATCATTTTTTTATATTTTTGAAAAATACAATTGATTCAAATATTTAATAATGTTAATAATGCAAAGTAAAACAATGGCTAACCATATTTGTTTTAAATTTAAAAAAATGAAAATATATTGATTCAATTTTAATACATATAACTGTTAAATCAGCATTTTACATCACAAGATGTTGTTAGTCTATACTTCATATTAACATACAATGCAATAAAGTAAATTATTGGCAATCAAAAAAATGTTGATAGAAAAATTAAGAATAAAATTTAAAATTTAAATTTTAGTAGATGTTTTATGTATTATTTTGTTTTTCTTAAAGTTGGTTTGGTTAAGAAGTTGATATAGCACTTTAACACTGTAAGTGCTGTTGTGAATGATAATAAATATAATTATTTTTGTATCAGTTTTATTCTGTTCATTTTGATATCAAATTTTGTTAAATAATTGTCGAAAAAATAGATATGTAATAATTTATGGTCATTAAGATAAATTTATTAAATGTTATAGATTCATACAAATAATTACTAATAATTTTGATAATACAAATTGACAAATTATTTTAGTTTTTAGTAGTATAAATGAAATTCATGAAATATCTAAATAATGTAAAATAAAATATACCTTGTTTGCAAATCACTTGAAATTAATTTATCATGTTTTAGAAAAAATTTGTATGTATTTATAATTTTTGTTGGAATACTTTAAAAATAACCTGTGAAAATTTATGAATAATACATGTTAAATTTGTTAATTTTTTTTGTTTTGGTAAATCATAGTAAAATTTAAGATGTTAATTATAATCACTATCATGTTGAACAATAGATAAAATTAAAAAAAAATTATCTTATTTTTGTCATATCTGCATTATATTTATAATACAATTCAGTTTAAGAATGAGGAATTTTATTACAGACCTTCAATTAATTCACTTGCAATTAATTATTATTATTTTATTTTACAATTCGGCTTGTGATTAAATTTTTTCTATTAAGATTATACAAAAAGATTTGAATAATATCAAAATAATAGTATTTAAAATACGTTTATTCTATTAATTATCAGAGGTAACCTTGGAAGGAATATTTAGTCAAAATAAATATATATTTTGATTGACCAATATAATTACTATCACAAAATCATTTAGACTAATTGAAAACTATACATGATAAGTCAGCATATATTGACTATCTCCATCTTACTAATACGTTACATAATACATTTTATGTTAAGAAGAATGTGTTTGTTCTATTATTTTTAATATTAAATTGAATTGACCTATTATCATGTTTAAAAATAAGAATATTGTTATGACTATGTTGTATTATTAAAGTTATACCTAAGCATTTTTAAGTCGTAAATTTTAAATGTTCATAAATTACTTCAAAATTAAAATACCAAAACTACACCTTTCGGAAGTGCTCTAAATAATATTTTAACCTTTAAACTTGATAATATTAATATATTTTTTTATATTAAAATTAATTGGATAAAATAGATTCTTCTTAAAGTAAAATTTGATATGTTATGCCTTAATATTCAGTAAGAACATGTGGATAACATTTGGATATAACATCTTCAAATTATAGAATAGTACAAATTAAAAATAAATTCTGTTTCAGATGAATAATTAAAAAATATGTATGTACGTAAGGATAAAAAACTTTTTGTCAGAGTTTATTTTTTGCTTTAATAAAATTATACATATAATATTATAATATTATATATTTTAAATAAGAATAAATTACTTCAAAATTTTGCATGGAATATAAAGTTCTAAAGAAGAACTGATGTACAATTTCACTTAACTATCATAAAAAGAAATTTAATTAAAATAATCATTGTTCTTTTTTAATATTTCAATTTTGTACAACAAGCATTATAATTAGAAATAATCAGTATATATTGATTTTATCTAGTAAAAAACTTAATGTAGGTAACACAACACTTATCTATAGAAGTCAGTAGAGTGTGATGAATATTATATCATAATACAAGTATTGAATATTTTTGCAATTGGTCTATGTTATCATATTGCATAGATATATTACATAATGGTTAAACAATTTCGAAAAACATATATAATTTTTTAATTTAATCAAAATAATATTATATTTCATGTAAATTCATTAAATTTATGTATAATGTTATAGTTTATTTTATTTAATAATATTTTTTTTTCTGAATAGTCTATGAGTAATAAAGTTACAAATCTTTGGAAAAGGGCTAGCGATGAAGGTGAAAATAGGGATGAAATTCCTTGGCACTTAAAATATGGTAGTAGAACATTAGGAACATTTGCTGGCATTGGTATGTATCATTACTAATAATTTTTAAATATTTTATAATAAATAATTTAAATTATTATTATTATTAATTGTTATATCTTTTCAGTTAATTTATTCACTGGTATTTGGAATGGACTGGGATTAATTTTTTTAAACACAGATTGTTTATTTGGTGGAATTTTACAACTGTATGTATATCAAGTAGTAATTATTAAATATTTTTTTGTAAATTTTATACCTATATTAATCAAGTTGTGTGTAATTTTAGACTTCTCGGTATTTTACTAATTGCGTTAGAAGCACCTTTTCTATGTGTGTTTATTGATTATATGCAGAAAGTCAGTGATGTTGCTGAAAATAAACCCTATTGGACTAGAGCTATTGTATATGCTGGGTAAGAAACAAGACATATTATTTATTAAATATCTTTGTACTAATTACTATTTAATGCATTATTAACACTTCAAAAAATTATAATTGATGTTGAATTATGAAATATTATTTAATTTAGCATTAAATACGTTGTAATTTTTCAGGCTATCCTTAGTACCATTGCTTTTATGTTTTGGCCCAAGTACATTAATAGCCAGTGCTTTAGTATTTTGTACTGGTTTATTGTATGGTCTCATGTCAATTGGAAAAAAGTAAGTTCTTATCTATGTTTTACACACACATTTTATAATAACTATATAAATAAAATAATAAATATTTGTATACTTTGTGTTTGATTATAATTTTTCTAAGAACACTGGCTTTTGTTTTTGTGTTTGTTACAATACTTACTACTAAATAGAGGATCTAGGGAAGACATGGGAGCTATTGCTTCTCCCGTTGATAACGTCTCTCAACCCATGGGCGGACATCACACAACTTTAATGGAAGATCCAGATGTGTGGCGTCCCACTTAAGGCAAACTGAACTAAATTTTTAAAGTGTATTATTGTTGCTTATTTTACTGGTAGTTCATCTGCTCCAATCATTCCATATAAATAGATAAATAGGATTTTGGTATATTTATAGATTTAGTTTTCATAATTCATTACTGTAGTAACCCAAAATTTATTTTACTACAATAATATTAAATGTAGAAACTTTTTCTAAAAAAAATTTCAATTCAAAGAATTGCACGTTAAAATTAAATGTACTTTTTGTTAAATATTTAAAATTTTAACTATTTTGTATTTAATTTTGATGTTTGAAATTGATTTATTAATGCATGTGTATTTATTATTTTAATAATTATTTTCAATTATTTGTTATAGGGCACCAGCAGAACAAATGAAAACTACAGCATCCACATTAGAGCCATGAAACATATACAACAATAGTGAAAATTTATACACATGCATATATATATATATGTATCACAATCTAGAATTAACTAAAATCAACCAACTAAAAATAATTTATTGGTTCCCAAGTAATTTTATAAAAATCACTATCCACATGCATTCCAATATACCATGGTCTCCTAACTGATGATACTCATTTAACTATGGTAATCAAGTCCAACAAAATTATTAAATTGATTCAATATGTATCTTTCTATAGATATATTGATGTCCATTAATAGTATCCCTTTACATTTCATCCCATTCAATTGTATAATAGATATTCACGTATATATCTAAAAACCTTAAATAACATTATCTTAATATTTATTCTAATTTTATAATATAATCTTGTTGCATGCCATTAATTTACATAAATTTAGCTGTCATGATTTAAAAATTTTTTAATAGAATATTAAAATTTTTGCTGCTAAAATATGAATATAACAATAACAAAGTGACTGCAGAATCTCTATTGAATCATTTTTATGATAATATATTCAACATTAATAATTTGTAATTCTAAAATTATTTACCTAGTTGAATAAGTTTTAGGTTACTTATAAAGTAACTTAAACTACTTTTAAATATTTTGTTTATTTATTATTACCATTTTTTTTAAGTATATAATTTATTTGAATTATCCCAAAGAACACGCTCGCACCGTAATAACTCATTTAAATGTTCCTGTTATTGATAAATAATATTTATCATATCATAATATAAACAAGTTTATATACTATGGTCATCTTTAATAAGAACTTTTTATATAAATATTTAATAATATCATTAATTTAAACTATTTTATCAAGTAATGATTAAACATTATAAAAAAAATTATTAAAAACTACCCTTTGTTTTAAACAATATTATTAAAAAATAATAATAGTTTTCAAGTAACAAAATTATTTTCTTGAAATTAGTTACTTAATTGAATAATAAAAAACCAATATGTTTATGATTTCATTACTGTTTTTCTAACTTAAATTATGAAAGTGTAACATTAATAATAAAAATGTTATGATTCATATTATTGTTATTTACATTTAAAATATATTTATAAATAAATTATTTAAAATAAAGAAATGTGTTTAAATAAAATTATATATTATTAGGTATTACAGATATGAGATAATGTGTAAAATCCATGTATATTTTACTAAAAATTAATTTATTCCTTCAATCATATTAAACAAATCGGGCATGATGTGTTTGGCTGCAGTCACTAAATGATGCTGTGATTAAGCACTATCCGACATTGCTAGCTCTTGGATAGATGACCACCCAAGTTCTTAACAACAAAACTATGTTTCATTTATGAAAATATATGTTTCAAATAATCTAACGTATCATACCTCACCGTATCAAAATATATCTCAGTTTATGGTAATAGTTGCCTAAGTTTAATTTTAAAAAATATATGTATTATATATGTATCAATTAATTATTGGTAACATTTTTTGACGAGCAAAAGATAAATTAAATTCCTTATACTTTAAGATAATTTTTCAACTATCTGACAGTTTATTCATACCTTTAATACCTATGAGTAAAAAATAATTATTATATTTTCACAACATAAACTATTCAAATATTTCTTCTCATTTATCTATTTCTAAAATTTCAGTAGTTGATTTAAAAATGAATAAAGAATGAATTGTACTTATCATTTCCAAACTGTTAATAATATCAATTATGTGAGTACAAATATTTAGAGAATTTGGGTTTTTCCTTAAAAATAATATACTATAAAATATAAGTTAACTGATATAATTACTGTAATAATATCTTTAAATTTTAAAAACTATATGGAAGCTTTTTAACTTTTTTTTTTTATAGAATTATTGTTATTTTTAATAAACCATATTAATTGAATTTAGCCTTTAGAAATTAACTGTTTTTATGAAATATAGGCAAAAACTTATTATCTATTAATTAATTTGACTTTTGAATACTAAGTCATAGTTTAACATCGATTATTATTTATAGTTTTAGTTATAAGTTTAGACTATTAACTATTTTAATATTCATTGTAAACTTACAATTGTTATAAATTGTTGTGTAATTGGCAAAAAATATGTTACCTACTAAATTAATACACAATAGTATAGTTTATTAAGACTATAATAATCCATTACTATTCGTGCATACTTAACTACATATTTTATGGATTTTATAACAATTTTTCATCAGTATTTAAACAAAATATTAACCATTGTATTATTTAATGTGACATTTAAAAAAGTTATTTAGAAAATAAATAATTAGAATTATATTTTAACTGTATTCAATTAAAATATACATAAACTTAAGGTTGTTATTACTGTATACACCATTATGGCTATATCCATTATAATATTAATAATATAAAATGTATCTATTATGAAGGTTAAAGATCATAATAAACCAAATAAATAATATCAACAACTTCCAGAATACATTTATTAATAAAATATGTCATTTTTTCATTAATTCATTTTTAAACTCAAATATTACTGAATTTTTATTTACTTCTTTTTTTTTTTTTTTTTTTTTTAATTAACAACTAATCAAAATTTGAGTTTCTTGCTATAATTTATCTATATTATTTGATATTTAAATTTAATTTTTAAATATTTTAATTTACAATACCCAAAATATTTTTCCTTATATTCTTATTCTTAACAAATTATTGGTAAAAAGTACTTTATCAATTATTTGTAATCTATACATAAATGTGTTTGAAAAATAATATTATAGATTACGTACTCAAAATTAATTTTGAGTTGAAAATATTGGTTTTATTACTGTGTGAGAGTTTTTCTTGATAACAGTGAATATGATTTAAGTTTTAAGTGATTATTTTATAAGAAAATTGTGCAATTCTTTTATAAATTATAAACATTTTTAATAAGTATTCAATTACCTGATGACAAAAAATATTATTATCAATTATGAACAACAGAAGAATATAATATTTATTAGTTGTCTTACATTTTTATTTTTCTCTAATACTTTACTATCCCTACTCTTATTATGTTGGTAGATTTAATTGATTTTTATATATTGTCTTTAATGTGGGCAATTCTGATGAATTTAGGATAAAAATATATTTATTTACTTAAAATAGATTCATTTAAATTATATAACGTGATAAACTGGGTAATGTAGTATATAAAATATAAAATAATCCCATGTAACTTCTTATAATATAACCTTTCATTTTTATAATTCAAAGTATTCAATTTGTTGTATTGTAAAAACTATTGTAAGAAGACGTTTAACATAGTATACTATTTGATCTTCAGTATCTTTTTTTATTATTTAACAAATTAGTAGTCGGTAAATAGTAAGTAAATTTACTAAAAATTCAAATAATTTTATGTTCTTAATTTAAAAAATCAATTGATAGGTATATTATATGTACATATATATATATATTTTATTAACTATGTATTAGGCCTTTTTCAGATTAAAAAGCCTCAAAACCACATTTTTACCTTTCTTGCATTTAATGCACAGACTTTGAATTTTATTAATTATAACCGATTTAATTTCTAACAAAGACTATATGGTTACTAGTTTACTACTACAATGATACTAATATGAACTTTTTTTCTATCCTGTGCAAGTGTACTTATGAGAAATCTTTTAAATGCATTTTGAATAATTAATGAATTTATTTATTTTTTATGGGTTTTTAAAAACAATATAAAAAAAGTAATATGAATAATAATCATCAATGAATACAAAATATGGTTTATTTTTTATAGCCATTTAATATATGTGCCACGGATTGTAAGTATATTTTAAGGAAATATGACTATTATGAAGTTCAATATAAGCAATTTTATAAGTGCATGTGAATAGATTTGTGTGTAAATTTAAGCTGAGCATGCAAGTGCATAATATCATAATAGTACAAATACTAATTATTTGGTTTTATTTATATTAGAATTATTCATATTTAAAATTAACGCCCCTGCAAAAATTGGAAATATCGTTTTTAAGTAATGATAAATTAATTTATAGTTTTAGAAGTTTTATATAATTCATATTTTAATTTTTCAGTTTTTACTGACAATTAAATATGGTACCTATACAATCAGTATTATAAAAAAATACTTTTACAAAAGTATTCGAATAAATATAAAATTGTACTTATAAATTGTTTAATTATAAAAATGTATATTGTGTATCATAAGTATTTGTTACTACTGACCTAAGATTTTAACAATTTCATAAATACTATAACATGCCCGACTATTTAGAGGTAAATACATGTAATCACACATTGCAAAAACATTATACATACATTTCAACTAATATTAATAAAATTATTAGATTTTCATTTTTCTTAAAAAATTACAATACAGAACCTTTATAAAATAAGATGTGGCCTTTTTTTAATTTTAAGCACTTGTCAAATTTTTGTGAAAAATAATTAATAAAATATACTTTATGGTATTAAAATACATTTATTCAAATACCTACTTTACAAGACTATACAATAAATACTGTGTCCCTGCTTCTTTAGTTGCCAATCAAGATTAACCAGTCAATTTCTATTTGATGTCCCTAGTCTATATATATATATATATATATATATCAGAAATGCATATATCTAGGTAAAAATAAAATCGTTATTAATTTATACATAGGAATTGTCGAATTTGTGCTCATAATTTTTGGATCCATATTACATAATACCAACCTATATATTAAGCAAAGCATGATGAAAATGTATAACGTCTTGAAGTGAAGGTTTTATATACCTATTCAGTATTTGGTAACTTATTTTATTTATCTATGACAGATACGAATATCAAGATATCTAAATTCAAATTGTAAAAAAATTAAATATTGCAATCATAAACTAGGTATGTTAATGATGGTCGGGCGTTAGATACGATTCTCACAAGCCACAATTAAACATAAGGGCATCAAAAATAATGTTCTGTTTATTTTATTAACCAGTATATCTTAAATCGTGTTGTACAATATACCCTGGGGGTGTCTATTATTTATCAGGTATTGTATGCATATACCATAAACGGCATAGGTACACGTATATTGTATATATTATAACAAAACAAATGATTGGAAATTAAATAGATAGTAATAGGTAGTCACTTAAAATGTATATCGTTATCAACTATAAAATGTAATGTAATCTAGACTCGATTTTATATAGCAACGCATTATAAATGTAAATAACACCTCATTTTATTTAAATAATTAAATTTGAAAACTATTTTTTTAAACGTTAGATGTAAAGGTAAAGTAGGTAAATTAAATTGTTCAAATAACAAATTATAAAACGATGTCGGAAGAATTGATTAATGTAAATCGAACCAAACTTTTAACCAATATAAAAAACAAAAATAAAAATAAAAATGTTATTAAGAAGAAGCGGCGGAAGAAAAAAAAATGTGTATGTTGTTCCAGGATATTACGTCGAGATGAATCCTTGGAAAAAGTTGTGGCTAATGACAGAATGATATTCTTGTCTTCTATTCATCCTCCCGTAATTCTAGGACACAAAAATTGCATTCAAGCACCAATCACAACACCTAAGCATAAAGGATTTTTGTTGAACTTGGAAAACTACGGAGTAAGTTATAGCGTTATTAACTTGTTAGCTATTACTTATTACACAGGCGTTATACATATTATAATGATTTTTAATAATACATTTCTGTATGATTTTTATTAGAAATTATAAACATTTTATTTTAGAAAGGTGATCAATTACGAACTATTAAGTATAATGATAACCACACTAAGATGTGATCATTTACACTACTTGATTTATAGTTAACAACCATATAATTACAATATAGACTGTATAAAATGGTTTTTTGTGCTCGTATAAATTATTTAAATTTAATTGTTGTGTTATAGTTATAGACACTATATTATCGGTAGGAATTTAATGTAATAATAAAATCAGTATTGTTTTCAATATATTTCCAATTTCAATAATTATAAAATATTGCAATACCTAATGTCTTGATGGAGCAATGCAAGATACAAAATATTTATGCGACTAATTATTATAAAATCTTTGTAACCGTTTTTTAAGATAAAATGGTTACCGGGTGCCGTAACCAAATATGTGGCCATATTGATGGAGCAAACAAAAGCAGGAACTCTTGGACCATTACCTGGGAGAATAAGAAATAATAGGATAATACTAAACTAGTCAGCGATATTTTGTGGAAGGTGTTAAAGAAAGGATTGAACTACCGTTAGTGATGATTGTTAAAAGCCAAGCAAAAACTTAATTGTAACTATATGTCTATATAGGTATATATATAGTTATAGTTACAGTTATATAAAAAAATCAACGGGCATCAAACAGCGTTGAAATCTTGTCCAGATATACGCTTAAACTAAGTGCTGTAACTCCAAAAATGAATGTAAATATAGACTATCTATTTCGCAGACTGTAGCAATTTTGGAATATGTGATAATCAAAGAAATTAAGTCGTGAATTTCTGTACAATTTTAACAATATTTTATTATATATAAAAATACATTTATTTTTTATTATCTTAATCGATTAAAATATTTATTTTATCAATAGTTGATAACTTGGTAGGCATAATATAGTTAGGCATTGTAATCGTTATGTATATGACAATCCACGAAGCAAGGATGACTTAGAATTTTTCGGTGCTACCGTTTTAGCGATTTATGAAGAACAAAATTGTCCAGTATAATATTATCTATGGACTAAAATAATTCTTCTTCTGATTGTATGATAACAAACGATTAGTACAAACTTAAATACAACTACATAATAAATTAATAAACGTAGGCACACAACATTATTAATTGTTAGATTAATATATAATTTGTAGTAGTAGGTTAGGTACCCTATATACCATATAGATTTTAAACGTTTGTACAGTATAAAACGTCCTGTAGCATCGTTCTCAATTTGATATATTATACCTACTCAGATGCAACGAAATACAAAAGTAAAATAGTTTTCACTATTGGCAGTGAAATTAAATTTATAATTATGTATACAATCATCATACACATACTATATGTCAACATAATTATTTTGTAAACTTTACTATAAAATATGTCAAAAAAATAAATGTCAAATACCTATCTCTGATCAGGATAATATTTTATTAAGAGGATGACTGCAATAACGTACATACATGGAAAAATTGCATTCAGCTGAATCAATCAAACTTAAAGTTAAAAACTTCATTTGCGTTTAGACGATGATGTTTTACGATATTTCAAATTTTCTGTGACATGATGATCATTTTTAGTTTGTATTACTTTATATATTCATTAAGTAGATATTTAATTGATAAATAAATATACTTAAAAGTAGTTAAAACTGTATACATAATTTTGTATACAAAGTAGTATAGTAGAATGCTACTAGATATTCTTCTCGGCATGGATAATTGAGGAATCGTAGATACGTTTTTGAATATTATAATCCATGAACCGTATGAGTAGTTAGGACAACTAGGTATCGGCTTCAAGTAGATTTTAAATCAATGTTTAGATTGCTACCAAGAATGATGGGAAACATATCCTTATTAAATTGAAGTATCATAAAAAGCTATTATATTTATCTATATGACTATATTATATTATAATATACTAGGGCAACCCTTAATTATTATTGATTATTTTTGGGTTATTTTAAAATAGATACGTCTTGAATTCTTGTAAATTTTTGTATTTATTAATTTTAATTTCATTAAATCAATCATGTAATAATTTTCAACTTCTTCAGGAACAAAAAAATATTTCAATGTTTGTCTTATTTTGGAATTTGTATTTTTAAACTAATTCGACAAACATAAGTGTTATATTTTCTTCCGTCGTGCTAAATCTAAACTAAAATGAAACCGACAGCCCTTTAGCTCAGCTTCGTGATATACTTATGAAGCTGCTACATGAATAATGGTTTAATATGTGGCTCAAAGTTTGGGTATACTATTTTATATGGCTCAAATTAAATTTAGATTAAACGAAATGTGTTTGTATAAGTACTAATAGCGAGGGTTTTAAGGGCACTTGCACCGGGCAGCAGATGTTTGAGGGGTATTTGGATGCCGGACTACTATGAAAAAATTTAAAAAATGTTTACCCTTGGTTTAGGAAATGTATACAAAAATATATCATCTCTTCAAAAATAAATATTGATTTATAATTATATAATTTGGGGTTCAAAATTAATACGTCAAGATTTTAATAGTAAATAATATATTAAATAAGGTAATTTAATTTTTCTGTCTTATTTTTGGGTTTTAATATTCGAGCAAATCACGTGTAAGGCGCGTGATACAACTATGTCAACGAAGACGGAATATTTTCATTACCTACATTTTTACCCTTAAGACGAGCAGCTTTTACCACTTTCCGTACAATTATTATTATATTAAAAATTATTATATCAAATATTGATTAAAAATTTTTTCCTCGACTACTTAGATATTATATACTAAATATTTCTATTGCTAAGGACCTCAAAAAAAAAAAAAAAAAATAGATTTAGCCGGAACATCAAAAAGTTTAAATCCGGCCCTAACCAATAGTTTTACTTTGAAGTAAAAAAAAAAATAGAGGTACATAATAATTAATTTAAAAATTAATTTAGTTATTAAATGTTTTTATAATATTTTAAAAAATTCTGACAATTTAAATTTCGGCCCGCGCTGTTATTGTATACAGCCCGCTTTAAATTTTAAATCGAACATTTTTTTTTATACATTTCATTATTTTGAAGTTTTAGATAGTATTTTTTTTTTCATAATGAATAGTTTAAAAGCATAAAATTGTTATTTTTGTCTTGCCCGTGAATTCTTTTTAATTCATGAATGTAGCCCAATAGTCTAAAAAGGTTACCAATCACTGATCCAAACCATAATATGTTTTAATTTCAAAAAACAATATTCTCACAGTATTTTTAAAATATATTTTTGCTGTGTGGGGCATATCAAAAAAACGCCTCAACGGACTCAACGTACACAATTGTATGGGCAATATGCATTATAGAGACTATCTGGTTGGTAGATCACGGCAGGTTAAGGTTCTTAATTGTATTTTATATCTACCGTTTAATAACTCATTGAATATATCCACGGGTGGCCCTTACGGTGTACATTGTTTATTATTATTATTATTTTTGTTTTTATAAATTATGTCAAGTTTGTTTCACTTTTATTGACCATTTTATCATATTATATAAGTACCTATGTAACAATCGGCTGTCAACTATGTATCTGATTATTTTAATATATATATACATTTATGCGTGTATGTGTAGGATTCAGTCAAATGGTAGGTTGAAAGAATATAGTGCCTATATAATAGTAAATACACATATATATCGGCCATCGTAGGCATTTGTGAAGGGCGTTTTTTGGCGGAGATCAAAATTTGTTCGTCCGACGAAAATTCGGACAAGTGTTTTTGAACGAAATCGTTATTTCATTGCATACTTAGAATATATATCGTGTATTAGATATTCTAGTATAGTATAATTAGTTTTTTATGTTTTTACATATTTTTATTGGTTGATCGTCCTGTATGCTAGGTAAGCGTAAAATATGTTTGATGAAAGTGTGATAAAAATATGATTTTATTAATATCGTTGAAATTCAAAAATATTTTTCGTGGGAATTTGAAACTTTTATATATAATATATTATTATATTTTATAAAAAATATTACATTTTTTTAATATTTAGATTAATAATAAAAATAAAAATAATAATTTATTTTAAAATATTCCCTATTTGTAGTTTATAATATATTGTATTAGTGTATTACTAATAATAAAATAAATTATTAATATAGCTATATATTTTTAAGTGTATGATTACGTATGTTAAACATAAAAGCACAAAGCACTGTTCAACTGTCTCCAACTCATAATGGTTTTTCGTATTCAAATTTAACACATTCATTATGGTGACCTAGATACTCAATGAGTTAATCGTTTTTGTATTTATCATTACTCATTAGTTATAATCTTTTGGAGTAGTATAAATGCTTCAAATTTCAACTTCAATATCTTTCTGGTAGGAAAGCAAATTTAATTGTTACGTTTATAAGGGATTAAAAATAAATAAAAATAATCTTATTATATATTTTTTTTTAATAATTGGGGGAAAACAATTAAGGAAAAATGGAAATATTTCACAAAACCATTTTTTACTTACTCGAATTACCGTTGAATTAAAAAAAACTAAATACTCATTATTATCTAAACATATTATGCATTGTAAAAATCATTAATTTATAACACAATTATTTTTTATTATAATAAAATAAATATGTTTTTATTCGCGAATTTATCAATAACGTTCTTAATATCGATCTTGATATTTTTTTCAATGTAAAATATTGAAGAATTATTACATTTTTACCTATAACTATGACTTAACTTTGCGCATTTCAGAATAACTTCGTTGATACGTAACCGAAAACATTGAAACGAGAAATTTCATGACAGTATGGAATAGATAATAATTTTATTAACTAAATCTCAAGAAAAAGTTAATATTTTGTTATGTCTCAAGATTTTAGCAATTATTGTTGTAAAATAAGTATTTTATACTTTGAAAAACGTTCGATATTTTTTTGGAAGGGTGATAAGATGTGTAACAAGCGATTACTTGTTATACTTTAACTAAATACTTAATTTAAACCCATTACCCATGTAAAAATTGTGTTTGCAAATAGCTTTTTTGTCACACCTACACCGAAAGTTTATTTTTTAATGACATTTAAAATGTTTGAAAATGAGCTTTTTCTGTCAAGCGAATAGTTAATTATACTACGCAGTAATAAGAAAGATAACTATTTAAATCAGATAAATATATATATTGTGATAAATACTCGAAATAAATTTTAGCTAGAATTGATTAATAAAAACTAGTGAAACCTAATAAAGAGTAAAGGTGTTTGCAACTATGTGATTTTTTCATGAATTCTAACAA
Source organism: Rhopalosiphum nymphaeae (assembly GCA_036289425.1). Classification (NCBI taxonomy): domain Eukaryota; kingdom Metazoa; phylum Arthropoda; class Insecta; order Hemiptera; family Aphididae; genus Rhopalosiphum; species Rhopalosiphum nymphaeae. The sequence continues at coordinate 5,190,755 of JAZAQC010000007.1, read as the reverse complement.
TTTTTTTTATATTTAGTTTCTATTAAACATTTAATAAAAAATAATTTATTACGCATGATCTCGCAGTAAATATTAATTGTATTCTTATTTTTAGATAGACAGACAATTTATTGATATTTTTATCAAGTAATAAATATTTTACTGTGGCCTTTAAGCTAATTATTTTGTCTATAGGTGAATATTAGCTACAATCTACATCAGTGATTCGACAGTTGATGTGTATGCACGATAGCTTGATGTAAAACATTTTTAGATTTATTTACTATAATATTTAATATAAATTAATCAATTATAATCTGTGATCATTTAAAACTGAAATTAAAATAACAATTTTTAAATAAAGTTATAAATAAGATTCTAATTTTCTATTAAAAGAACATTATAATAAGTTCTTTGAAGAAATTAAAAGAGTGAAAAATGTATAAGTTTAAACTACAATGGATTATGTTATACACAACTCCGGTCTTACAAAGTCACTGGTGCTTACCACTCAAGTAAAAGTCTAATAGTAAAAGTCCAAAATCAAACTGGAATCCCTCATTCTCTTCACTTAATATATTAAGACTTAAATTGTCATTAAATCAAGAATTAAGATTCGCTAGTAACATTTTATCACTCAATTTTAATTCTAACCTCCAAAGAATACAAAATTACTTTAAGAAAATGTATATAACTAATGACTTTTATTTTAATTTTTTTAAATTTCTTACATATAGTTTCAACTATAAATCTCTTAAAGACAAGGTTAAAAAAAAAGTACCATAATATTTTGAATATTTTGAGAGGTATAAAATCTTGATTCTTATTTTAAAAAAAGTTTTAATTATTTGTTCTTACCATTTAATATTTTTAACTTGAAAATTGTGGACCTTAAATATTAAACCTTAGTTATAATGTAACAATGTATACGTTAAATAAAATTAAAGGATTAGATCAAACTGTGGATATTAAAAAAAAACTGTCACATGCGGGGATGGTGTATCTAAATTGCATATCTAATGCGCCGTGTTCATATAATTTTAATATTAAAATTATTTGAATAGCATAAAAAAATCTAATAAAGAATATTATACGATATAAGAAAAAATATTTATTTATTTTCTATTTGACAATGTTATAAGTTTTATATAAGTTAAATAAGTTAATATCAATTATATACCTAGATTATGATGAATTGATTTCGTTTTTTATTTTTAACATTAATAAAAGAAATCTGTTAAAAATTTAAATTTATTATATAAACTTATAATAATAAATTATTCAATGAATTTAATATAAAAGAATTTTTCCTATTCATTTAATATATTGTATTATGTAAAGAAAAAAAAAATCATACAACCATTTTATAAACATTTCAAGTATCTACGGTCATTCGTTTTTGAATTACAACAAAATATAAAAATCGTTTAAAAAATAATAGTTATTATATATGTAAATATGCAATGTCGTAAAAATTTGAATTTTAAACGCTTGTAGATTAGGTTTGAATAATTTATGAGAAATCTTGCTGTCAATTTTAAAATCTTAAATATAAAATAATATTTTTTTATAAATTTCTACTAACAAAATAAATTTTTAATTTAATTGCTTGTAAAATAATGTTGTGAGTATTTATTTTTAATATTTATTTATTGAAATATTAAAATTTTGTGAGAAATCTTATATTACATTTTTAAGCGTTTTTACTTAGTTCATAATTTTTTATTGACAGCTATAAAAAAAAAAATGGAGAAAATTTCAAATATCTATAAATAACTCAAAGAGAATCAAAATACATTTAAAACTATATTATACATAAAAAATTATCATATGCAAGATTTTTCTTCAATGCAAGTTGTAGGTGGCAATGTAATGTGTAATATAGTATGTCATGTATTTATATTTTATAATTTCAATTTTCTTTAGCTAGGTGTAATCAATCATAATGTACACATATATCATTACATTTTGTAAAAAAAAAATAAAATATTTTTAACATAAATTATACATAACTAAAAAACTAAATATGTTTAACATTAGTTATATGTTAATAAAAAAATTAAATACTTTGAATATTAATAACTAATTATATATTACTAAATAAGTAAATTCGAGGCGATGCGAACCAATTAATATGAAATTGTCTTATTATAAATTATGTATGTATTATTTTTTTATAAAATAATATTCATATTACATTTAAAAAATATGTACCTATGATTTATATTAATTAAAATAATTTCACGGTGCGCCTTCTATTCAAGTTCGTGATATACTGGGACCTCTGTCATTTAAACAATGTATTTAATTTTTATACTTGATGTTAAAATATAAAAAAATAAATATTGTAATTATTTAATAAAATATTTTTAAAATATTCTAACATTCGTGTATGTTAATTAAAAAAATATGTTTTATAAATAATTCTTTAATGTACACATGGATTAACTTTATACTGTTTCTACTTAATGGGGAGGAATATTTGACAACCTATATTCAAAAGTTTATTTTATATCTTTCAAACTGCAGAAAATTAGTTATAACTAACCCCATGTATTATATAATTTTTAATATTATATGAGTATTATTCAAGGCACCATTTAGAATTTTAATGATGTTTTAATTTGAAAATAAATTATGAATTCGATAATTGGCCATTTCTCTTTAATATTAAAAAGTAATTACAAAAGACTATGCTAAAACTGGAAAACGACGTACTTTAATAAAAACTCTCGGTGAATATTTGGAATTTGAAACTACTTAGAAAAAAGTTCAATAATGTCTTCAGAAATGTGGTACCTGAAAAAAACCTGTTGCTATTTAATATATATTTCAGGATCAACCAAGCTCATCCATGTTTTTCTTTAAAAAGTAATTTATTTTGTATTTTATTTTTAAAATTTTTATGCATATATTTTTAAGGATCATATTCTTTGTTTTATATCATTTAAAAAGTGTCTCATAAAAAGTTACCAGTAGAATATACTATTACTATTATAGTATTTTTAAATTGTATAAAATATATTTTTTTTTAATTACTTGAAATCTATTTGAACCGTTAACGTGTTAAAATTCTTGTCTGGACGACAACAATGTTTCTTTTTATTCGGATAAGAAACAGTAATGCTGCAGAGTGCAGATTTTGTACATTACTTCTGACCCTCTGCCACTCTCACCATAAATTGATATAAATAATTGTTTGTATTGCGTTATCTATTCAATGATGCGGTAAATCATAGTTTTTTTTTATTTTTCGTATAAATGCGTATTGTGTATAAAATAACCTATTTTCTCTTTTAGAAAAATAGATAACTTTTTAAAAACAGTTTACAACAATATGTCTAGCTAATATTATGTAATTTTGTTTTGGTATTATATGACAGTCTTAACATATTACTCTTGTAAATTGTATGGTATAAACAATCAAAATAATTTGTAATTCTATTGCGCAGTTTAATATACATTCGATTAGATCCCCAGAGATCCCCGCACCTATTACTTCATTCAACCTTGATAGTACTTGCATTTATATATATAAATATAATAATATACACATATTGGAAAAAAAAACGTTAGACGGAACAGGAAAATGTCAACAGCAGCTGACCAATTACAGGTCATACAGCTACAGAGTACAGCTTGCTACTAACTCGAATAATATAAAATAATATATTATAAAGAGTGTTTGACTAATAATTTGCATAATAAAACGCTTATTATTTATATACATAAGTATGTTATATATTATTATGCATCTATAACTTACAGAGAAATTGTTTTTATCGTTAAACCGCTCAATGAACTATAATAATCATATGACCAGCTGATAAACAAACTTCTAGCCGAAAATGGATATGTAAATATTTTTAAGTTAGAATTATTCTAATACAATAATAATAAAGGAATGAGTAATCAAATGAACATTTAAACGTATAACACATATTGTATGACACATATTTACAAATGATAAATTTGACTCACAAAACTTTAAGATTAACATGGATAAAAATATTAATTTAAGTCAATTTAAAAAAGGCAATCTACTTTCTTAGTTAACACTAAGTATACATAAAGAGCATTTTGGATGTATCATCAAAATATTAATATAATTTTCTCAAAAAACAGAACAAAAATTATAGTATTAGATTATTTGTATTTAAAACTGTGTACTTGCAGTTAATACATAATTATGCGTTAAATCATTAAAACTAATAATAATTTCAAAAATTTAAATTTTAAATTGATTATTGATTATTTTTAAATCGATCGACAAAGCTAAATTATTTCAATCACAGTCAATTAAATTATTTCTTAAATTAATGAAAAATGAATGAAAAATTTAAGTTAAACATTTAAAAAATAAAATACTCACTTAAAATATACTTTTTTACTAGTTAATACCCATTTTTGTGGCTTTATATATAATATAATATAATTATGTATTTAATATAAGTCATATATACATATAATACAAACACGATAACTGATAATTATATTCATCCATCATACAGATACCATGTACCCAAGTATTGAAGAAATTAACTTAGATCAAATGGATGTTAATCTTATTTCTTATACGATTTTCACTTATACGTCGTAGTCGTATGATATATAATGACGTATATGATATCGATTTCTTCTCTGTACATATTTTATAGGTATGTTCATAACGACATAACCAGACCTTGAACGAGAGTAATATTATAGAGGTACGTACCAATTATTCATGACAACATTTGTTTTCAACTTTTTTTTTCAACCATCAGCTAAATTAAAGTAAATAAATCGAACATTATAAGTATTTTTACACACCGTAAACAATAACAATTAATCATCGTCAGGTATTAAAGTACAAATATAGTCTTATAAATTAAATATGCCTAATACGCAGAGGTATGTAACGTAACGCGAAAATAAGCGAATGCTATGAAATAATAATAAACAACCGTGTAAACGTGTGTAGAATTGTTTCAGTGATCTGCTAAACAATATTTTTTTGGCGGGTTTCTTAAATGAAATAAGTTCCTAGCTATTATAAAAATAAATCTCAAGTTAGTTTTGAGTAACATAATTTAAATTCACAGGTCTGGCCGGACACTGATACACATAAACACTTTTAGGAAAATAACCCGCGCACTCTTAAGGCTTTTATGAAATACGTAAGGCATTATTTACGTACATAAATGTGAATATTAAACAAATCAATTTGATGATTATAATAATATGTAATAAAGCAAAAGTAATGTATATTGATTATCAATAATGCGCGATAAACAAGTAGGCAATAAAAATATATAAACATTAAAAACCTTCGGAGTATAATATATTATACATGAACGAGAAAATATAAAAATATGCACTAAGAAATAAAATGACACAATGCGTGTAAATAATTTGTTGTTTACTTACGTAAAATATTTAATAATTAAAAAAAAAAATCTATATTTGCGTTGAATATACAGAAAAAAATATTGAAACGTCATGTTGCAATAAATAACGATTTATGGTGAAAGTCTATGAGGATACCTATAAATGTATAAAAAGAATAAAATTGTGATCATATGATTCGTGCTCTATTTTATTGAAATTAATACCAGCATAAAATATAATAGGTATTGACATGGTTTGTTATAATTAGTGACAAACAAAATACGATAAATTCCTTTAAATTTTGTTCACATTAATCGGAGAAAAATGTATACCAAAATAGTAATTATTGGCTTATAGTTTTCATTAATTAATTAGTTTAAAATTTAACTATAAGGTCTATAATATTGTTCATTGATAGGTTAATACTTGTAACTAATAATTAATAACTAAGGTCGAGATTTATATGTTAATTTATCACTCATATCAGAATTTCAAATTCATGACGAATTTTGCAGTACATTTTCAAATTTAAGAACTAAAATTAAAAGCCTTCTGTGTTTTCAACTACAATATAATTTTTAAATGTTCGTGATTTTAATGAATATTAATAAATTTTAACTTCAAACAATCGTTAGAAACAATTGTGTTCATATATGTTCGATATATGTTTGAAGAATTTTGTGTATTTCAATACATTTACAATATTTTTATTTAATAAAACATTTTAGTAACGCAATCGGGGGAAAAATTGAAATATTTTAAAATATAAGGTATAAACAGCGTAAAATAAGCTAAAATATTTTGAAAATGACTTTATATTTGAATTACAAAAATAAAAATATGGTACTGCTAAAATATATTTACATTTTTTCAATTATTTTCAAAGCATTTTTTTACTTTTGACTTTCAAAGTACCAATACGCATGTTGGTTTCAATTTATAAAATTCCACGTACTACATATATTCAATAACTACCTAATATTATTTTATAAAATTACATGTATTTTCAGTATTGAAATTCAATAATAATACAAAGATACATATTTTAACTAGTTACCTAGTTATATTCTATAAGCACATAATGTTTGGTATAATAAATTATAAACTAGTGGTTGAAAATGAATTAATACATTGACAATATTATTAATACAATGAAATATAATACCTTTAATTTTTTTTTTTAATTCATCGAACTATTTATTTACCTCTAAAATATTTTACTAAGCATATAATATTATACAAAACAAAACAAAAATATTGACTTTTAAAAAGTTATTATGATTTTTCTATTCAATTAATTTTGATGTAGATCAAAAGCATCAATTTACGAGTACTCTACAGGTATTAAACACACCAAATGAATTAAAATACAAAGTAAATTAAGTATAAAACATTTAAATTTAGGTAAATAAAAAATTTCCAATATAGTGTAAAACATAAAAATCATCACACATTGTCGTACATTTTTATACAATATACATTAAATATTAACTAAGAGCTAACCGTTGTTTCATATATTTACTAGTCAAACACTAAAAATATATATATATAACATATTATTTAGTTTCAAAATATTTTGTGATTTATATACATATTTAAAGTTTTTTTTCTTTTTTTTTAGTTACATTATTATATTGAAAAATGTTTTTTCTTAGTAAATATAGTTCAAGAATTTAATACAACATCCCCATAGGATGTTTATATAACAATTAAAAATATTAAAATTGTATGTATGTATTTAGTTAAAAAAATGATCGATGGTTATTTTAACAGTTTTATTTTTATTTAATATAACAGAACTGATTTTTAAATATGTATTTATGTATAAAAATTAAAAAAAACAATTTTAAATAAATTAAATATTTTTTTAAGCTATCTTTTACTTAAACAAATTTTGTATATGAGTTAACACTGTCTATATTTTAGAGCAAAAATTTAAACTATGAAATGTAGGAGTTACAACTGTGTTAATATAGGAAATTATGTAAGTTAATTTTATAGAAGTTTACATATTATATTATAATATTTTCTATTTATGATCATAATTCACTGAGCTTATTATTTTTTGTTATTAATGTAAGTGTTATTTTTTTAATGTTATATCTTATAACTTAATAAGTTTTATTAATATTAATGTATTTAATTATTGTTTTGTACTTTGAACGAATTTGATATGTACAGTATAAATCAAAATAGTAATGGATTTGCGAAAGATAAATATACAAATCAGCATATTATAGCATCTTAATTTGATTTATTAAATGTTATTGATTAAGGTATTTTTATTATCACAAAAATATAAATAAATTTAATTGAAATAATAGGCATTCATATAGGCACGATATTTTTGCTCTTCGTTTAGGCACTATTAATAAACATTCTAAACTTTAACTTTTTTTTCTTTATAAAATTAAGGTTCATGATGAAACTTAAAATTAAATACAATTATTCTCATAAATTATTATTTGAAAAATTAAAAAATGTAAAACATGTAATATGCACAATTATACAAATACATATATATTTAACAACTATACATTAGATTTTGTAAATATTATATTATATGGCTTTAGATCGTCTATAATATAGACTCTATATCATATTTAGGATTTGACACAATAAGCACTAACACATTAAAATATTTTATCAGGCGTTTTATATTTAATGAATAGCTTGTTAATTTCACAAGTTCATTTAGATGTAGGTATAATATAGATAACTGTGATTATTCAGTTGACTATTGTTGCTTAAAAATCCTGAACGATAGTGATTTTTTTATGGAAAATACAAAGTGATTGTCTGTATTGTGGTTTCTGATATTAAATTAGTGCCACAATTCATTATTATTTATTGTTAAGTTATGAAATTTAATTAATAAAATATAATTTAATGTTTCATAAATAGAAGCAAGGTCTTTGTCTGTTAAATGGTAACCAGTTGACATTGCACAATACCTATTAATTTTAAAATATAAAATAAAAATAAAATAAATATAAATTTAAAAAAAAGTTTTTTTTAACCAAATTTTTAACGCGAATGTGCTCCGCTATTGCTATCTTCTGATACCTGTGGCTATCATTGTTCTATAGTTCTATACACATAATCGATGAATTAAATATTCACAATACCTTAAAAAAATAGTACTTGAGTTGTTTAAACCTTGATAAGTTGTTTAAAATTATAAGAGTATACCTATAACGGAAATTCAGTAAAAAAAATTTTAAAAAAGTTTATAAATAGGTACAATTTTATTTTGATCTTATTTTTCAGCGAATGAAAACATAACTGTAGTATTTTTCTTTATAATAATTGTGCAAAATTTTGCTAGTACTGTATAAATATAAAATACATTTTTAGTAAAAGTGGTAAATATTTTGACTAAATAAAAAAATTCTTTATTATCCGTAACCTGGTTGCATGAACGACAGCTATCTATAATTAGTTTAAAGAAATATATTACAAGGTAACTAGAAAACCCGCTTCTGTTGAATAGTAGATTTTAGTTCAATAATACGAAAAATAATTTTTGAATGAAGTAGACAGACGATTTGAATTTTAAAAGCTTATCGAATAAAACTGTGCATAAAAACTATCTTTTCGATATTTTTAAATTGCTGAAAGGACAATTTATGATAAATATTTACTCATTGTATCACATTTTCTAGCCTTAATGCCAGTAAAATATTTTATTTATCCATAAAGAGCTTAAGATTTGTATAAACAATTATAATATATAATGTAATGATAGAAAGTTTCAACTTTTTATGATAAGGAAATATTTTTTAAATTACAACAAATGAATTAATTTCATTTGCTAAAAATTGTTATTTTTCGTTTTGTTATTCATTTCTGACTAAATTCAATTTTTAATCGTTCATATAATAATTTAATGTTGCCTTACGCTTGACTTTTTATTTCAATTAAAAAAAATTTTATGAGGAAGTTCATTGTATTTCATTTTAAAGCCTTATAGATATTTAAATCAAATATTACATATTAATATATATTTTTAAGTGCGATTACGTGATATCGTTCATATTATTTTTACGATTTTCCGTCAGATAATAATAAATAAGCTATTTTTATAGGAATTTTGTATTTTATTTGTACCGTAAATAATACATATAGTATATTACATATATTAGATAGGTATTTCAATTTTATAAAATTAATAAAAAAATATATTTTTAATCATATTTACTTTTATAATATTTTTTTGTGACAAATAATCCCATGTTTGTCAAAATGTGAAGGAATCTTTTTTTTAAGTTTGACGGGTTTAGTTAGTATTTAAACGTGAACTCAATGAGTATTATATTTTTTATTTCATGAAACTCAAATATTGTGTACCTTAAAACAGCCAGGGGTTCAGTTAGTTCCAAAAGATTTTATTTGCAGTTTAAATATGCAACAATTACCTTAATGTAATAAGTGTATTACTTACAGTTTAGTTATTTTCAGTTTCCTTTGATTAAATAAAAATCTACAGTAAGGTGTTTTTTTTTAATTAAAATTACTAGTATTTCATAATTACTTCAATAAACATTAGTTGATTTGTTTATTTTTAAATATAAATTGACAAGGTTTTGGCCAGTCATGTGTTAATAATACAAATTAAAGAGCTATAAATATAGTGTTATTATAGACTTGAATGATTTATATTTTAAACTTGTGTATAAATTAAATATAAAAGTAAAATTATTGAAAGAAAAAAATTATTAAAATTGTATTCTCACACCAATATATATTATTGTCTTTTATTGCAACTTCATAAACACATCGATTGTATACGAGGTAACAATAATGATCATCTGCAGTATTTAACACACAAGCCAATTTCCAAATAAATTAATATTTGAATAATTTATATTGAATATTTTTTTTAGTTATTATTACAATGTTCATTAATAAAACGCTGATAGCAGAAGTTATTATCCTATTTTTTTTTTTGTATTTATAAGAAATGAAATAATAGTAAGGTATATAATATTTCCTATAACAGTTTAAAAATTTAAATCTTGGTAAGTAACTAAATTGCTGAATCTCGTAAACTCAGGAATGATGAAACTACTGGGCACATGGTAAATGGTATTGGTTTCAGCACATTCGCTTCATAGGCCTGATCTATATCGATAATTAATCATTTATAAATATAGGCATGTAGTCAAAAATTACTTATTATCTCCTATTATACTTTATAGGTATATGTACTTTATTAAATTTTTATGAAATATAATTAATTGTAGTTTTCAGAAAAATAGTTAAAAAATAAAAATAATTTAAACAAAGAAAAAAAAAGTGATTTTCCACTTCAATTCATAAACACTGTATCTTAATTTTTAATTTTTAATTATATATTTTTCCAATCTTAAAACATTGTTCGCACATAATATTATTCTATATAAAATTAAAATCAATAATTAACAAATCCACCATTTTTTAAAAGACATTTTCATTTATGTTTGTACGATGGACTATAAAAATATAGTATATTGTATATATATGTAGTACTATTTAATTTTTTTTCGTTTATCTTTGTAATTAATTAAGTAAATAAAGTTAATTAACTTAAGCCGTTTTGTTGTGACACAAATCAACTTAAACCATTTTTAAAGATTTTTTTATAAAATATTTTATGTTAGTTAAACAGAATATAAATATTGCATGTTTTTTTTTTTAAATAATCATTTAATTAATAGGTTTTATATTAAAAAACTATAGTATGGTAAAGTACATTTGTAAATCAGATTACATAGAAAATAAACATTTAGCACAAAAATAGGTGTTTAATTAAAAACTCATAATCTAAATTTATTTATATATTTAGCTTCAGAAATATATTTGACATATATTTTATTGTTTGATATCTTAAACTTCGATCCATGGCGTATATTTCATAATTTGTCCTTATTTTTTCGAAAAAGATTTTCAATGATTAAATCGCAGTAGCTTAGATAAGATTAAGTAAAATATAATACTTAAATAACTATGCCCCGGGAAATAATATATAATACATATATTTATTCAACATTAATGTTGTTCTTTAATCGGAATCGGTGCCCATAAGTTATAATGTTATAAACTTATAAGTTAAAACTGCATAAGGAAATAATTCTTAATTTTCTTTCCAGGAATAGATTAGCTTTTAAATTTTTAATACACTAACGTAGTGACATTCAATGAGATAATAAAACATGATGTTTTTATTTAATTTCAAAATACATTCGGTTTATTGACTTGAAATAATACACATTATATAAGCGACTAGACTGTTGTTGATGGTTTTTCTGAAACAATAGAATCATACTTTAAAATTAGTTTTTGTTATTAATTACATTGTTTGTACAACATTTAATCAGTTAAGTTAAAGTTTCTACTTATATTAGTACGTATAATACCCAATTTTTAGAGGTTAAATAAACATAAGGATTATATATTATAGACTATAGTCAAGTGGGCTGTTATAATTATATTAAAAAGATACAATTAGATAAAATCGCATATATATTATATTTGTATCAAATTTAAAATAATTATAGGTACTTTGATTAAATAACATAAATAATATTAAAAACTGAATCTAATTAAATTATAATTTATAACTCATAATTATTTGTATCCATTGTATCTCCATTTTGTGTTATTGAACCTTTGTTGAGTATTTTAAAATAATATAAAATAATATTCTGGTGTCAACTCAATGAAAAATTTGAAGCTTAATTCGAAGTTCGTGTATAGTACACATACAGTAAGTAAACTGAAATGATACAGAATGTGCCTTAAAGAGTATTGAATATATTAATTAGTTATTTAATAACGTACAAATAATAGAATAATAGAAAAGAACTATTAAAGATAAAATTATATAATTCTTAAATAAGAAAGCTAATATACCGTTTAGTACTAGAGGACTTTTATATCTACACTTATAAATGATAAAGAACGTTATCATCTAAAAATATTAAAACTATGCTATTACCTTTCTCTACATCTTCGGATGGCTCTTGAGGTTGTAATTCAAAAATTTGATTAGATATATTGTACAATCAAATTTTATGTAAAATATATGTGTAATGTATTATAATATATGTATATATATATATATATATACGTTTTACTTGGCTCATAGCTTTGTATTGACGATGCTATAGTAGGATACAATAACACAATTATGCATTTAAAATACAAAAAATGAAAAACACGCTGATATAGCTAAAAGTAAAAGTATTATCTTGTAAATTTTATACATTCTTTTTATATTTTAGTTTTAAATTTTTAAAGCCTCAAGTTATGAAAATTTTAAAATTGTAAATTGTTTATGCCGTTCTCTTGAAATTGCTGGAGTACATTTCACAGTTTAATTTTTAACTGTAGATCATAGTTCATGATATACATTATACATTATTATATCTATTTTACTGTGCATTGGTCACATACATAAAGGAAACTGACCTCTTCCAAAACTTATTTTACACTGTCATCTGCATAAAAGTTTCCGGAGGTTCTTAGAACGTATTAATCATTGCGTAACTGATATTTTCATTGGGAGTTACTCAACTTACTACTGTGAAATGTATCCGTATATCGTTTCTGTAGATTTTCTCTGTAAAATAAAATAATAAATATTATCCCTTTCAAGATTAGTAAAATTTTCTTTAGTTCTATTGCGTTGATTATTCCTATTTTGGTATATGGTGTAGACAGTTTATTCTATATAAGATAATACATACTTCTCTTTTTTGTATAAATAAGGGGAAAAGGAATTAAGAGGACAAGAGACACGTCTCTGTTGTCGCAGTAAATCAAAAGTGTCTATACCTAAATACTTTAATGATTAAGCCATTTTTACAAACCTTTTATAACAAGTAAATATTTTAAAAATTAAACTTCTGTAAGTCTATACACCAAACAGATTCCTTGTCCAAAGTAGTTACTTTTCGTGAATGATACTGTGCAAATTTCGTTATAACATTGATATTATTCATACATTGAGTCACTGAAGTATAAAAATATAGCCAGTGAAAGCTTCAACAAATTGATAACATATTTCATAAACTATAAGCAATTGCAATTAGGTACATACTTTTAATGGTCATATTATAACATTTTAAGCGTTAAAATAATTGGTAAGATTTACGATAATTTATTTTACTAGTAAATTTACCACACTCGCCACTCTGATTGACTATTATTATTATTTATTCATTGAGTAGTGAGAAGTAGTACCTATTTTCAACTCTGGCCGTTTAATTAAATATATCATAACTTTTCCTACGCCGCAGGACATTATCACACACCGCTCATTACAAATGTGTATTATTTGATATATATTCCGGATATTCGTTATTATACTTATTAATAAGACAATCGGACATCGATCCACGGCTTAAACAAGTAAAACGGTCCACTGTCCACTGAGCCAATCCGGCACTGTATAACACTGTAACACAGAACAAGTCCTTAATAAGATAATCAAATTATAAAGTTACAAATCAAAACTATTCATATAGTCATATTGTTACTAATAATGTCTAACTTTTTACATTTATCTATAGGCACACAAAGTATACTAATGACTAAAGACACGGAGATGTCATTAAAATATTGATAACGATGAGGGTATATTGAGAGAGGGTTGCAAGTTGGCAATTGCGTCTGTTTGATTTTAAGCTGGAAAGCCGTTCGATTGGCAGATTGTCAGTCGAAAAACATTGCTAAAATCGAAAAAATATAATAATGTGTGCTGGAAAGTCATACAGCATTTTGTAACCTAAATGTTACATCCATTAGTTAAACAAGCTTCAAAATATTTTAACGGTGCAATTTTCAACGTGGACGCTCAATCTTCATATTCAATAGCAAATAAAGAATATATAACGTTGAGTTTTCGTTACGACTGTTGAACAACGTATATATATATAACAATTTATTGACGGTTAAAAACAAGACAAAAATATGAATAGTCAACAGTGTAACATTTATTACGAATAACCAGTGTAACGTTGTCATATTCTCTCAGTATGCACGTATATCCGTCGGCGTCTCGTTAAACGATCGTTTTCAATAAATATCTTGCCACAAATACCATACGAGAATGATCTCTGCTCACCCGTGTGCGTCCATCGGTGTATAACAAAATCGTCTTTTTCAATGAATGCTTGCCGCACGCGTTATACATCTAACTAGTCTCTAATTCACTAATATAAATATAATTTTTTATATTAAAAAGTTATTAAAATACTAAATACTAAATAATATTTTGTATTTTAAGTAGTTATTTTATATATTATACATATTTAATTATATTTATATAAATTAATTTTAGTGTAAATATTAAATACACAAAATATATAGGCATATTTTAAACACAATACCTACATAGAAATATAGGTTGACAAACCATTCCACTTATAATATTGTTTTACGTATGCAGCGATCAATTGAATTTAAATTTGACGCACGCGTACAGTTTATATTATCATGTATATTTTTTGTTACTAAAATTTAACATTTAATCAGTAATTTAAAAATAGCAATTGAATGTTATAAATTATATGAAAATTTACAATTTACGTAAATAGAATGGAAAATACTATTTTACTCATAAAAAAATTAAAGAATCATATACAAACATTTTATATAAAATTGCTTATGGTTTTTTTAAATATTATAACCGTACTAAGTAACGTTAATTAAAAATTATTAATTTGTTTTAACTCTTAATATTTTTATTTTTATTTTATGAAGATACCTATGTTAATTATCGAAAATAAAACAAGTTACATTTTTTTTACTATAAATTTTTTTTATTTAATTTAGTTAATAATAATAAATATCATATTTAAATTAGATTTTAATTGCTACCTTTTTTTTTACCAATAGTTTAATTTATCTTAACATAAATGAGTTAGACAAAAAACTATAATTTGTCTATTATTTTCGTCTGTTAATAAGAGTATAATAACAGGAATATTTATGTAAAAATGTTTGTTTAATAGTTTTAGAAACTGTCTATTATAGATAGTAACATAATACATAATAATATAGTGTGATAAAAAGCTATAAATTATAACATTATTCACAAGAGTAGAATAGAACTAATAGAAGATAAGTGTATTATAATAGCAGAGGTAATAGGTATAATGTATACATAGTATAATATATTAAAGGTAAAAGTAATTTAATTTTGAACAAATGTCATTGGAAATAATACCTGCCACTGAACCTTGATATATACACTTATTATTTATACACCATGACAGTTAAACAGAGCAAACAATTTGGCGCTATGTTGAGATTTTCTTTTGGGTTTTATTCAATAATTTCCAATGCTAAAATACAAGGTAAAATTCACTCAATAAGATTATTAAAATAATAATTGCATCTATCAATTTTACAACAAATGTAGGTACTATATTTCATTCACAAGTATATATATTGTATACTATTCCTAAATGAAATATAAATAATTGTGTGCAATGAATGTTAAATAGGTATACAACGACAATGAATCCTAATAAAAAAATTTCCAATTACAACGATAGTTTAAATTGCAGGCAGAGAATACCTATTATTGTATTTTTATAACAAATGTTAATAAGAGTCAATTGACACATGTCATTTTAATGTTTTGTATTCAGTCTATATAATTAAAAATATTTTCAAGATTCTGGGCGGAGCAATAAATGTATTGATTTTACAATGTGTTTTGTGTATGTATACAAAAAAATGTTTCGATTTTCAACTTAATAAATAGTTTTAGGTAGAAAATATGATTTAGTTTGTACTTTAAAATGGTAAAAATACACATTTTCAAAAATAATCAAGAAAAACAAAATAAAAATTAAGAAAAAATACGAATTTTTATGAAAACATGATTTTTTGATTTTGTTTTTTTTTTATGCAATTCAAAAACCAATAACTAAATACTTGAAATTTCCTCGAGGTATTTATATGATTATTTTCTATTCATGATATATTTTTTTAAATATTATTTTAATCGTTCACACAAATCTTTTCATACAGGGACATACAAACGCTAATAATAAAAAGATGTTAACTCTGGTGGTACTAGAAATGGATATCTTACTAAATTAAATTAAATGAAAGTAAACATAACATCGAAAATTCGACCTTACCCATCGAATACATATTAACACCAAAACAAACTCCAACCTCTTCAATTCATGTCTGAAATACTTTACAATCATCATCTCTTGTTAATTTTCAACATCATCAATTTCATCACCACCGCCAAACATAAAAACCAAATTTAAAACTTTTAAAAATTGTGTTTTTCAATGTGTATACAAATTTTGAAAAAACATGTAATAGAGTTGATAATTAATTATTAATAAAAAAAAATTAGAATCAATTAGTTTTAATAATCCGTTGCTTTCATGGATAAACCCTTTTTTAACGAACCACACTAAAATTGTAAAATATGAAAATTACACTTTTAATTTAATTAATGTTCTATCTAGTCTCCTCAAGGAAATCATTTATCACCATTATTATTCTCTGTCTTTATCAATAACATTATTAAGGTTTTATAACATTTTAAATGCCTATTACTTGCTGATGACACTAAACTTTTCAAAAATTGAGTATATTAAAGATTTAATTAATTTTTAAGTTAACTTGGATAATTTTTACCAATGGTGCTATAAGAATGGAACGACTTTAAACATAAAAAAATGCTTTACTGTATATTTTTTATTAAAAAATTAACCTAATATTTTAATTATTCTATAAATAAACTTAGTTTATCTTATAATAATACTATCAAAGACTGTGGAGTGATATTTTATTAAAAATTGATATTTAATAAACTTTTAGATTATATTTGAAATAGATCATTTATGAAATTAGATCTTTTAGGTTTTTATGATAATGTGGCATTAAAAACTTTATAGGTACTTTTCATTAGTTGATTCCAATAGAATATGTTTTATTAATATGGCATACAGGCATTATCGGTCAAAATACGACTCTTTCATAAATTTAAAATAATTTTTTAAGATATCTATCATCTTATACGTTATAAATATAATGTTGAAAGAATCTCCCGTTCAAGATATAATACAATATGTAATTTTTTTAAATTTGATCTTTAAAAAACAGACACCTTAGATTAAATTTGAGATTCTTATTCAAATTATAGCATAATACGATTGGTTGTTCAGAACTGTTTGATCAATCAAACTTTAAAGTTAATCCGACTAACTCTAGAAATAAACACACATTTTATCTGTTAAATGTTAACACTAAATATATGTTCTATAGCCCTATTAATATTTTAATGTCTGTAGGTAATACTATATTGAATTTTAATTTGTTCACTTGATAAGTTTTCTAGTTATTAAAATAATACTTACATTTTTACTTAAATAGGCATATATTACTTAATATTTTATTATATTATATTTTATTTTCGATCATTTACAAAAAATGACATGTACGTTTGCATTACTCAACAATCACTATACTTCACAGAATATTTATAATTTTAATTTATTCCGTTATCAAAGAATTATTATTATTAAATATAATATATTATAAATAATTAATTTATGAACAGTTTTTTTTATATATAACCATAAATCAATAAAAAAACCTTTCTACATCCAATGGCTAAAATGCTGTCAAAGACTTTTTCTTTAATAATAACAATAAAAAAAATTATATATATTTGACTCTTTTTGAGCTATTTATAAACATTTTCATATTCTTTTATATACATTTATAATATATATATATATATATATAGGTAAATGTCGATAAATAATTATTTACTGGGAAAAAATATTTGAAGATTTAATACAGAGTTTCTCATAAAATGTTTATTTACAAAAGGTAAAAGTTAATACAAAGTGTATGTAGTTCATACTTAAACTAAAAATATATGAGCATGATTATAACATATATTACAAATTTGAATAACTTTTGCGTTATTTTTTTATAGATCAAAAACATTATTTGTAAGGACTTACATACTTATATATATTTTTAAATGTTATATATGTAAAGATATTTCCAAATGAAATGTTTCGTTCAAAATTAATTCAACCTATTTATTAGTTATTACTTATTTTTAATAGATAAATAAATAATTATATCTAATAGCAATATCAAAGAACATAAAATGAAATATACATAATGATTTAGGCTGATAAACTGACTCCATTTAGAATGGTTTTTCGTATATAATATTACAATAATATATCATTGAATCCACCCATCACAGTAACCTACTCGACACCTAATGTACAGTACAGTGTGATACCCATTTGTTTATCTTTTTTGATTTATATTTATAAAATAATTTTTATCTACAATTTTAAAAATTTAATAGAATGTTTTTCTTAAGTTATTGTTATAGAAAAGAAAATATATATGCATCTATAGTTCTATTTTTGTTTTTATAGACATTTAAAGTTCAAGTTTTTATGAAATTCGATATTTGATTAGATTTGACATTAATAATAAAATTAAACTCATGACTTTTATACTCAATAATATTAATTAGAATAGAGTGTAAATAAAAAATATTTAAAAACACAAAACTTTTTTTTTCAAATCAACCGACTTTTATGGGCTCATACTTTATCTTGCACTCAATAGGTTTTGTTTCATTATCTTATATTAAAACGTTCGGTCATAAATAAATATTGTTGATAAATAGTATAGTTGGTATTGTTTGTTTTAAATGATAGCCAATTAACTTGTTTATAATTATTTTTGAAGTTATTGCAATAAGCAAGTTAGAATAAATGTATTGTGTAAAAATACGATTTTACAGTTTTTTGTTTATATAAATAATAAATATAATAGTTACATCTATACTCTAAAGTACACTATATACTCCCTATCTGGTATTTACGATGCAGTGTAAACGCATTTATAGAGAGTATTATAGTATAATTGTATACATTTTTGTTACAACAACATAGACCGTGGTATAATACTCAAACACTTAAATACCATAAGAAAGAGAATTGTAGTTTTTAAGATTCTTGCCCTTTAAAAGCATAAGCCAGTAGCACTCGTACTCCTCTTGACTTATGCCTACTGTTATTATTTTTGTGTAGATAATAAACAATATAATAACATTAGCAAATTGAAAAGATATGTACGTGCAACAACCAACTAGAATGTACATTGAAAAAAAAAACATTACTATTTATTATTTTATTATATTTACTAACTATTTAAACATGATACAATTTTTATGATAAAAGTTAATGCATTTTCATACGCTATTTGATTTTTTCTTTTAACGTTACTATATTTATTTATTAATACATCAATTTTAGCTTATACTATATGATAGTCTGATGACTAAAAACAAAAATGTATCGACATAATCGAGTTAGAAAATCTGTTTAATAGATTCTAATTTAAGAGATTAGTTTTTATACTTATTTTAGTTCTTCAACTTCTTTAAATGGAACATAAGTGTATAAAATAATAGGTATTTAGTTAGTAAAATACATTTGTAATGTTTAGTACATACCACGTTATTTTTATTAACGTTGGTTTAAGTCATTATTTTTTTAAGTTGTTTATTATTTATCTTAAATTTTGTTTATTTTTGATATATTTTAGTCAATTGTATCCAAAATTATTCGTTTTTCATTTATTTATCTTAATATTTTTTCACTGAAATGTTATTATTACTTTTTTAAGCAAGCTCTGACACAGACGCGCGACGTTCCTTTAAATTTAATATTTACACGCATATATATTATATACATTATACATACTCAAGGGATAGGTTCTCGAAATAATTGAATTCCCAAACACTCCGAACTTTAATAAACTTAAACGTCGTTTGAAATTATCAATTGAAATCGAATACTTCGACTTCGAACATTTGGAACGGTTTTAGAAAAGTGAAGCCGATGTCGGTAAAATTATATTATAGAATATAAAGTATAAATTTCCGTACCCAATAGAATATTTATTTTATTTACGGTATTTCCCATATGGCCCTTTAAAGTTTTTCGTGATTTCATAATCGTGTCTGTTATCTGATTAAAGTTTTGAAATTCAAAATGTGAGATAAGTTTGAAAAAAATCCGAATGAAAAAAAGATTCCAGTTCGAATAATTCGAGATAAAATTATGTTTAGATTCGAGATCGGAAATATTGAAGCTCGACCCATTCCTGCACTAATGAACTATATCGGATACCTATGCGAATAACAAAATCTAAATTTTTTGTTATTTAAAACACTAGCTCATTCAAATGGTTTTACATGTACCTACTCGACCTACAATAAGTGATGTGGCGTGTATTAATGAGTGTGCAGTCGGATGGACGCTGCAGCTGCCTTATTGTGGACTAGTGATGTTAAAAATGTTTTACTTTTTTCTTCGGAATTTATGATCCAATTTATAATGTACTACCTGTGAAAAATCCCAACTACTGCTATTCGTAAATAATATGTACCGCAGGCTGCTGCTCGACGATAAAACATAATTATTGCCATTACTGCAGCATACTACACTGGTTGAATGAAACAATAACTGTAGGAGATACCATAATAATATAATATAGTATATAGTTATTTCATTCGGTCGCGACATTATTTTAACGACTTAGATATATAATAATTATCATTTGCGCGCGGTAGGAGAACGTACATGCTCGGAAACCACCAAAATGTATGTACTCGCATTATGTATACTGTGAGCCTTACAGTTTTGATTTAGGGGGCCTTGACAGTTTTACATTAAATTTAGGGGGTCCCGTGACAAAAAAAATTGAGAAGTGCTGCTGTAAGGTACTGAAATCATATACGTTTTACACGAATGCATTATGAAAATAATACACAAAAGTATGAGTAAGTGAATAAAAACAATTTAACTTGAATTTATTAGGTCAACGTTAAGAAAATTAAGCTATAATAGTTAATAATTGTCTAACAAATAAAATATTTAACTAGAAAAGTTTAAAATTAATACGGAAAAGAATACTAATTTAATTCAAAATTAGGTTAATTTTATTTTCCATATAGGTCACAAGTTTTATGTATTTTATTATATTTTTTTTTTATAAAACCTAAATATCTCATTAACAATTCCTGGCTATTTCCAAAATGGTTAATTACACAGTGAATACGTATGTGATATTAATGATTTTAGTTTTGATTGCCAATAAAAATAAATTAGTTAAAATATATATATATATTCGAGTTTAAACTGTAGCGTCTATATGCATATACATTAAGTTTCCAAAAGTTGTCGAAACCAAGAACAAAACAGAAATCCTATGTATGATTTTCATTTCACCAATACTGCTACTTATATATTACAATAATAAACATTGCCAATGTAACACATACATGATATTTATTATACAACACAGTATCTACTTTTTTTTCTAACTGTATGTGGTGAACAATAAAAAGCACATATTACTGCGTGTCTGTGTCAATGAAAGTTGTATTTTATCAAAATATGGTAAAAAGGAATGTTGAGAAAATGTATCTCCAACGACTGCACAGAAGAAACTCTGGTTTTATCGTTTTCGAAGTGTACCACATTTTGGGTTGTACGTAACACCTATTACTAGCTGTCTAAGTTTGGTGTTGAAATTCAAAAGTAATAACAGTGCAGGTGAAATAAAGCTTAAAGAAACACAAATATATTGCGTCGCCAATTTAGACAATGTCCTCGAAATGTTTCTATTTTATTTTCTTACTCCTATATTGCTATATTGATCGCTGATTTTTGAAGAAGTAAAAGTGTTGCAGTTTGCAAGCACCTGTGTAAGTCCGATAATAAATTAAATTCTATAATACTTTTAGGTTTTAACATATCCATTGCACTCATTATATACATTTTTCATTTAACTCATATAATTTTAATACCTACGTATATGATTATAATTATTAATTAGGTACTTAATATTATTTCAATTTCCATAATATCAGGTACATATTAAGACTTGTTAGCTAAAATGTTGTTTAAAATTATATTAATTAAATTCTCTTTTTATTTGATATTTATTTAATAAATTTTTATACTTCAAATTTCGGGATAATCAAAATTAACTTGCAAATAAATAAATCGTAATATTATCTCTACGGACATAATATCAAGACCATAAAAAGTTAGATACTGAAAATAATTATTTACAAATGGAATAACTAGGTACTGTTTTGATATTAAGAATTAGGAAATGGTATTTATACCCTACTATAAGTTATAAGTATAATACATTTAGTATACATCATATTTATTTTTGCGGTTCATTAGTACACTGATTCTTGTCATCAAATTAATCAATTTTGTATTTTCGCAATACTCAGGTTAAAAAAAAAGTATTACATTTTCAAATAAAAATCAAAGCGGACGAAGGTTGCGTCGTAGTAGGTTTATAGATATACTTACTTCTTCTGAATAAAATGCATAACTATGTATTATTTGTGTTGCATATAATTTAATTTATATACTTATAATGAATATAGATTATAGATCGACTGTGCCTGTAGGTATATGTATATGTAACGATTATTTTTCAAGTTTATATACCTATAGCTATAATTAAATTGAAACGCCACAGACACAACCAAATATATACACTTAGAAATGATAAAATACAAATAATATTATGTCATGTCTCCAGATTACCATAGTAATAATATCGTATTGAGAAACTGTGTATGGTGGAGTGGAAAAACATTAAACCATAGTTTTGAAATTTAACTTTAGTTACTTTTTTTTAGTTCAATATTTCGATACAAATGTACAATTTTAAAATTAAGAAATAATAATCAATTAAAAATATCTACTTTTAAAATACTACTTATGTAGTAATCATAATTTTCAAAGACATTTTTGAATCATGGAATTTTTATAATTTATATTCAAATGACAACACTTTATAATTAAAAAAAGAAATTGGTACATATTTTAAATGTATTTAAATGTTTTAGTCGATTTATATACAACTTTTATGTGAGTCTGCGATAATGAATATGCAAATAAAGTTTATAATTTGTAAATAAAAATTGTAGATTTTGTGAATTTCTTTTTTGAACGCGATGCGCAAATTTCAAAAAGTGGTTTGCAATTATTTACTAAATATTTATATCGGTTTTGTACAGTTCGAAAATGTAGTATAGAGAGGGGCCAATAAAGTTACCATTTTCCATATAATAAATGTACAAATTAATTTACGGTTTTACACTTGATTTACGATTATTTGCAATTAATTTGCTAAATATTTACCTATACTGATTTAAATTAATTTTTTAAAAGCGGAAGCATTAACTTCATAATCAAATAATAATTTCTAAACACGTATAGAGTCATGTATTATTTTTATAATTGTTAAACAAAACACATCAGATATTGCATTTTTCTGAATAAATTCTAATAACTTCTACAAACCTAAAATTCTATTTTTCTAATTCGTTTACAAAATATTTAGAGAAGCATTGCTCTGCTTAATTCAATTTACATTAATAATCTATTCACATATTGTATGTTAAACATATATAAATAATACTATTATATAGTAATACATAGATTCAATCTTAAAATATATAGGATTTAAAAACTATTAATTCCAATATCGATTTAGATACATCAATATTAAAAAAAAAAATCATCTAATTAATAACATTTATAGGAGATAGGCTAATTTTTTTAATGAAAAAAAAAAAGAAGTTATGTAATACACCACACGCCTGCTTAAATGGTATGGATATCGAAGTATTTTAAAATAAAGTACTTTCGGGTGTTTAAAAATTTTAAAAAATCATAATAACACTTTTTTAAAAATAAAATGAGAGTAAGTATGTAGCTTGGTAAATCATCCTGTATAATATGAATATTGAATACAACATATATAATATATATTATTATAATCGTTTGCGCTGAGTACGGTAAACATATTTCGCTGACTTATACATGTACGAGTCATGTATCTTTTATATAGAACCTACACATAATATTATAATACTACAGTGACGATATTAAATATTTATATTATGTACCTATTACATGACTATACACACATACTCGTGAATATTATACCAATTTATTACCAGTGGATCTGACCAAAACGATTAAATATATAATATATTATAATGTCCTTATACATATTTATATAATATAGTATTTTTCTAATATATATATATATATATATTATTAACTAATGTTATCCAACCAATTAATTCGTATCGTATATTTCTTTAAAAAATCTTTAAAAGAAATTAAGTATTTATTTTTAAATACATTTTTTGGTTTATTTTTCTTTTAAGTATATTTTAAGTATATTTTAAGTACATATATTATATAAATACTAATACAATATATTATTAAAAAATAACAATAAAAAATTAATAATTAGTATATTATTTTTAGGTTTCAATATTTGTTATTATTTATTTCAGAATTATTTTTTTTGTGCTTGGCCAATTTTTGATTTTCCGTAAACTTTAAACCTGCGATCGTGGTGTTCAAGAACTCTCTGGAATTATGATAGAAATTATAATTAATTTATACAAGTAAGAAAAGCCTCATTTTGTATGATATTCCATACTTGATTTCGACAGGCATAATGACGTTGATAATATAAACTGTGGTAATTGTTATTATCAAACCATTTTAAAATTAATCTAAAAGAAAATATTTCAAAACATAAAATACTAAAATAATGAATTTAAACAATCTAAAAACACAATATTTATTAGTTATTAACATTGAATAATTATGTAAAAATTAAAAATTACCATTTGGATTTTTTTAGGTGATCATTTTGAGTTTTGGAGTACTTCCAAAGAAATAGTATACAAACTTAAGTAAAAATAAAAAAATAAAATAATAATTTGATTAGGTATTAATTGATTGTATACTTTTTAATGTTTTCAATTTTTTTTTCAATAACAACATTTTAATTTAACACCATCGGTTATATTGACATAGTTTTATTTTTTATTTGTTTAAATAAAAATAGTTTGAAGCTTATTCTAAAATAAACTAGTGTTGTATAAATCATTAATCATTATGAATTTTGCTAGTGTTCTACATCGATGAATAATTATGAGTATTATTTTAACTCAACTCGAAATTAACACACAACTTTGGATAACATTGATACCGATACTTATAGAATCAGCTATAGATTTCCAGTTGTACATAAATGATAAACTTTGATTTTTCCTTTTTTGCTTCTACAAAAATTGGCTACAGTTATTAACATTTTTATATTTATTTCACGAAATTGTACGTCAATTTTTAATTAAATTAAAAAATATTATAATAATATATGTTTTAAAAAAAACAAAATATGACCTAAATGTTGTAAAATTAGATCTAAAAACTGTTAAATATTGAAATATGCTATAAGATAATTCGTATTTTTAACCACGGATATTTTGTGCTTACTCAGTGTATAATTGACCAATAAAAATATGACAATCTGAGCCCTATCGCCATAAATAATAATATTATAATTTGTATCGTTTCAGAATTTTATTAATCCTTTCTTAGTTTGTTCCTAGAAACTAGTATTGTTTTGCGAAAACCTGTTCAGGAAAATTGTTTTCAGCATACCAATAGTCTATACATAAATATAGTCTCGGAAAGGTAATGACCTCGGTCTAGCATTTCTATAGTCATCAGTCATCGGTTAAGCCAAAAAAAAAAAAAATATATATATATATATTATGCATACAGTACATATTATACAAATATAAAGTAAAACATACGTATTGTATAATTGAGGTTCCCAACCATTTTTACTCTAAAAATACTTTTTATACATTTTTCAAAACTCACTCTTTCTCAGTATTAAAAATATTTTAATACGGGTGCAAAATTGTGTAATATTCCGAACCCTTTGATTTTACCTTATAATTATTTTTAATTAAGTTAAACATCACGCCCTCCCCGCACCTGGAAATTATTAACGCCTTCTCGATCGGAAAACAATAAACTATAGCAGTTAATTCTTACTGTAATTGTCTACAAGATCTCGAATAATAATTTTTTTTTAATTCTAAGTTAAGTAAAAGAGAACTTTATATTGAATTAAAATAACACGAATCACTTCACTTGTTTGCGTAAGTAATTGCACATGAACTAGCATCAGTATATATACTGCTATAAATTCAAAATTAAGGACCTGGAAAGAAACGTTCAACAGTCACTTCCTCCCACATAAATTGAATGTATTTATTCAAAACGTTAGAGCATATAGTATAATATATAAGTAGACAATGATAGACCATAGTATTTAATAATATGTAATGGATATTTCAATAAAACTGTGGAAAATGTTACCAAAGAATTACAATTATTTTATGATATAATAACGTGTAGATAGATTACTCGTACTACGGATTTATTGATGATAACGTATTATCATAACCGCATCTACGTACAATTTGTAAAATCAAAATTAAATTTTACAACTTTTTTCCTTTTATTTAAAAAAAAATCATTTCCTATTACTCAAAACTGTTAAGAATATACATCATATTTAAACAATTGCCTGCTCCCACCTATATAATTTTATAGTAAGTAAATATAATGTAATGGTTTTAGGCAATGAATAGATTTATTATAATTTATATTGGCTTACATACGGCTGTACATTATATTAATAATTTTAATTCTCCAGTGGAGCAAACAAAGTAACACCACTAGTAAATTTTTCTGAACACCTTGACCAGAGTTTCTTAATCTATGTTAAACGTAGAAACCTCATAGGTGGTACGCGAAGAAAATCTCTCTTTATAAAAACAATTGGAATGAATAGTTGTTAATATTAAATATTATTTGGTTTTAGGATAATCGAAAAAAATAAAATAAAATACCACGGTAGTGGTACGTCAAAATTTTCAAACTGTGTAGGTATGTTATGTGAATATAAAATGGTTGAGAATCGCTTTCTTAGACTATATTATACCTATAATACCTGAATTGTATGCGCATCTTTTCCATCGTGAAAAAAATCAAAACCCTTATTATAATAAAAAAAAAACTCGTTTATTCTGTTAAAAATAAAATCATGCACAAAATGTAATACAGACTCCTGTTTATTGATGAAAATAATAGATATGAATAATTCTCATATAAATATTTAATAGGTTTACATTTATATATATATAAATAAATATATTAAGTATTTATATAACAAATACTATTATACTACTGTAAAATAAAATAGAGTTAAAGGTTTAATCTCCACCATCGTCATCACCGTATCACAATAATAATTTGTTTTCATATATATTATATTACTCTCGTTAAACTCATGCACAGTTGCATGCCACATCATACAATTATAATATTGTAATAAAAAATTACGTATCTCATAATATGTACGCGCGCGTGCGTAATAGAGATATATTGTAATACAATAATAGTAATAATAATAATAGTCGGGTAGAGGTATATGATATCATAATTTTTAATAATAATATTATATATTATTAATATCATAATTATTATTATACGCGTTCCAAGGTAGGCTGCCACCGCCGTCCGAGTGAGACGCGATCGGATTTTGGGGGGGTGGTTTTCACAGTCGGCCGCGGTGGCGGTGGCGTAATATTTTTTCTTTTTCTATTTTTTTCCCTCTCAATCGGCTGACCGAACACATTGCCGTCACGTCGCCGTCACTGCGCGCGCCGTGCGCCAACTTGCTCTTGGCCGTGTCACCGTCGCCGTCGTTGTCGTACAACCGTCGTCGTCGTCGTCTGGTCGCCGTGCGCGCTTTTTACCGCTCTTGGCGAGTGCAGTATTATATTATACATGTGTGATAATTGTAATAATAATAATATTATACCTGTGTGATAATAATAATATTATACAAAAATAATAAAATACAAATAGATATTATATAATAATATATTATTATTTTAATAATAGTATATAATATAATATAATAATATCTCGTTATTATTATTATTATTTAATATTTTTCGTCGTTGTTGTTATTATATTATTATTGTTTTTCATCGTTGTTATTGTTTTTGTCGTGGTCGTCGATTGTACACCAGTTGTTTTCGCGTTTCGTCGTCGGCTTATCTTTCGGTATTTTATCGAAATTTTGGCGGCCGAGTTGCGAAGTACCCGTCAAAACAAAAAAAAAAAAAAAATAATAATAAAAATAACGATTTCACGCGTTCAAACGGTTTCCGAGATCGAGTGCCGGCCCGACGATATCACATATAATACAGTTCTGCGATATACGTATAGAGTTATTATTTAATTTTTTCAACCATTAGATTTAATTTTTTATACGTTTTACGTTTTTTTTTCCTACCCACCGAGTTTGCCTATATATGACAAATAGGTTTGACCGCGCGACGGAAGAAACACTCTCAAAGGTGACAAGATTATACAGCGCAAGAAAAACATTATTACGAACTTTTCGAAAAGCCGTTAGATGTTTGAGCGCGCCGGTATCGTATAATACCATACGCATAATTTCACAAGACTATACTATTACAGTGAGTATACGATTTTATATTATAATATTATGTGTAATGTTGGGTAATCACATTATTTTTTCGTCCATATTTCAATCGTAATTTATTATAATTATTTAATAATCACCTATAAGCGCCTAAACATTTTGTTCTCCGTCGATATCGGATTTCGTAAAAACGATTATTACAAACAATTATTATAAACATATCTAACCTGACTCAAACGAATTTTTCACTACTGTTACTATAATATAGTATCAGTATTATCTATAGTATACAATGTATTCTGTATAATGCAAAACTTTTTATTTTCCAATTTATCTTTGTCTATACCTACCACATTTTTTTTTTTTGGTTTCATTTTTTTTTATCAATTTATATCTTACAATTTGTTGTTTTGATACATATCGAAAACGTTTAAAGTTATAAATTAATGGCCATGTTTTAATGTAAGCATATAAAATCGATAAAGACGTTTACTAGATATACCTATAATAATAGTTGTAGTATTATTATTTATATTATATTACCTATAAGAGATACCTACGATGTTTATAATTTATAATAATATATAATATCGTTTTCGATAAATGTCGAAACACAACCAACATTAATCATATATTTTATTTTTATATAATAATATAAATCAAGTATTTTATATAATATATTAGTAGGAAGGTATCCATGTAATACATAAAAATATCGGTCAAGTTAACGATGATAAATTTAATTCGATTGTTCAAAAATATTTGATCGAAAAATTATAATTACGTAAACTCTGCCGCGGCGGAACATTCGTGTCCATGTACACTCGGTATGATATTATGGTATATAACCTATGTACTAAGTTTACACATCAAACTTGATACAGTCTACAATATGCGCGTATATTTATTTTAGAAATGACTGCTTATTTTCAAAGTTTAATAATATTTTTTCCTGAAACGTTCGATTCGATTCAATCTTTTTGCTTTGGCATTGCAATTATATATAGGTTTAATATCGTGTACTCCTGTGATAGTGAAAAACGCAGAACACATTCATGTATCCATAATTATATTTTTCATTTCTATCAGTAGGTAATATTACAATAAATTCACCATCATTCTGTTTGCAGCGCTAATGCGTTATTGTTAAGATTACGTATAACCACTCAGTTTTTGAAATTCCTGTAACTGTCGACGTTGTCTACATCATGGGTTTTTTTTCCATCAACTATTTCCCGGTAGAAAGGCAATTTAGAAGTTTTGGCGGGGAATTTCGAAATTACGCAGATGATGTGTGAATAATAATAATATAATATACTATTTAATTCGGTCGCCGAATAAGCACGCGCGCGTTTCGGATGACAGCGGAACACGCCGTGCAGATGATTTACTCTTTTTAACCATCAGCCATTAATTAAAAAAAAAAAAAAAAACAAGCAATTATTTAAACCTGTGTACTTCTTGTCAAAAATATGGACTTAATACGTCTCGTTCGTTAAATACAGCTTCATTTCTATTATGCCCATTATATGGGATTTTGTTACTGAATTGTCGAATGCAGTCCGTGTGCAGTATACATACGTCATATTATATATTATATAAATGATAATAATATTAAAATATATACCTACCTGTTAATTATTATAGCATTAAAATCATAGTTTTTTTTCAAAATATTCTTAATGAACCGGAACTTTAAAACATTTATTGTTTAATCATAATACGTTTATTTGAAATTCATTATTAATATTTTTCGTATTTAATTATCTACTTATTCTTATAGAAACGTAAGTAATAATCGGGACCAATATATGATTAAAATGTAAAGAGTGGGCAAATCAGTATCGATTTGCCATATTTTAGGTGTCGAATCGGTAAGTCTGTATTGGGTGATTTTTATAATATATGGCGTATATATCATATTATATTTTACGAAAAATGATTTTGAACAGAGACATAATTGTTTTCATTTCAATTAGTTTATACCACTATAAATATATTTCATAATATTGTGTTTTTTGTTATAGCTATTAAAGTTATTTATTTTACTTTAAGTACTACGGTGGGTTGATTTAATTTCCTCCAAAAATATTACATTTATTATAATAGTAGCATTTAATCATTATAACAATATTTATATACTCTGCAGGTACTATATATTATAAATATTCATTTTTGAGTTAATAACACTTTACCATTAAATATTTTTAAAAGTATGAATAGGTTTTAACCGCTCAGTTCTGAATCTAAAATTAATAATTTAACAAAATGATAAATTAAAGCAATTATTACATTGTTATTATATGAAAATATTAATAAAATATCGATTAAAGAATAACAAATATTAATCCATATGTTAGATTCGGTTATGTATATTTCAGTACCTATAAATTTAATTTTTAATTTTTTTCACGACAAAATAATAATAATAATATTATTATAATATGTCAGAGTAATACATTTTTACTTAATTTTCAGTTGTATTACTCTACTAATTTCAGTAAAATGTATAATATTTTCTTAAAATATGTATATAAATTTAAAACCCATTATGTAACGCCTACTTTCTATATAATGTCAAATTAGCAATGTATGTGTATATTTATTTTGACAAATCAAATAATATATTGCATACAGTTTCGAGGAAATTTTTTTTGATCAAACAAATGTTGTAGTGATTTAATTAAATCACAAAAGTGAACTTCCACGTCAAATTAAATTATGAACTGTTTTCCAGAAAATAAACTTTTTAAGTGATTAACAGTTTGATTTATATTTCCTAAAAGTCAATATTTGATTTTAAAATCTTAGCATATGTTTAAATACATATAACATATACGTAGTATAAGTTCATATTTATGAATACCTTAAAATATGTGAGAAATATCAGCGATCTTTATATAGATCATATAAAAAAAGGAATCTCTTCGATTCATTTAAATACAATTGGAATTAATGTAAGAACAAAATAAAATAATATGATGAATATGACTATCAAAGTAACAACTATAAAATGTGTTATTTCAACTCATTCCACTTTGTACAAAATGTTTTTAATTATCTTTTATAAAAATGTATACAATATATATATATATATATATATAAGTATTACTAAGCCGTATAATAACCTAATATATGTATAAAGTTAATACATTTAAATTCTAATCGAATGTTGTTTGTATATATTTCATATTTGCACGAAACCCAATCACACGTAAAGACTCTTATTCTCTTTGTTCTACTCATATTTCTTTTTACTATTATTATAATACTAAAAACTATTTATTATTAATTTTCAAAAATGTAATATGTTTGGTTTTTATAACGTAAAAGGCTAAAAAATTTTGAGAAACAATCTAAATTTTAAAATGTACCTTTAACTTTAACTATTTATTTCTTATTTAATGTAATCAATTAATTTATTTGGCATATGTTTATCTATACATTTTTGATTTACATATTAATTACATAAAATATCATATAGGTAGATAATTTACAAATTTTTTATTCATAAAATGTTATTGTTGATATGTCATTACATTTATTACTATTTAAGACTATATTACATTACAGTTTACTGTCTTTCTGAATAGTGTATTGTAAACGCATGCTGCTAGTTTCCTTTGCGGCTATGCTGTGAAACGTAGGTATGATTATCGTATTTCGTCCAAATCATTATTCAATATCAACATTTAAGAGAAGAAATTTTTGTATAACAGTACTCATTTAATTTTAAATCTTAAATTGTAATATAAACGCTTTTTATACGTTTATATTAATATTTAACAACTATCACTCATCGGAAATTTTTAAGGTTAAGTTATATATTAAATTATAAAAGTCAATACTTTCATATAAAACGAAAATTGTATAATATTTTTAGTTGTGATTTTTATTTTATAAATTTCTTAAATAATTTTTACCACTTAATACAATCGAAAAAGTATTACAAAAAGGTTTCTTAGTAGTTTTTTATGGTACATAATAAACTAATGCATGTTAATAGGTATTATTATAATTTATATAATTTAAAATAAAATCATTTTAATTCGATTATCTTATATTATACGTATTAAACTATGTAGATATGTATTAATAATTGAATCCTCTTTTTATGTAGAAAACTTTTGGAGATAGAAAAATACATTTATTCTATTGGACTAATTGATTAAGTTAACATATAAAATATAGTTTATAGTATTATATTATAACATTTAATATTGAAAATATTAAAACTCGTACTGATTCAAACACTAAAATATATTTGTTTTATTTCACGTTTCAAGTGCTACCATTTATTTATTTTTTTTTTTAATACTTGCTAGAGACTAGACAGATATTTGAGTATTATGTACAGAACACTTGACAGTACATCAATTATTATCTCTTGATTTTTTTTTTTACAATTTGTAGCATAAAGCTGAACGAGTGAATGTAATTGTATGAAATATGATTTTACTTCTAAATTTTAATATTTTTATACATTTTTGTTTACTTAACCATTTTTCATTAGTCATTATCATTTAGTAATACATTAACGTTAAATGAAACGGATATTCGAAAAACTTGTACAAAACTATTTTCTTACATGATGTATTACGGGACACGGACATGTGTTTTCTGTGATGGTATAATACTATATCGTGTGCTAACATCTAGTGTATACCTATATTTGATATTTTAACTCGTTCTGGAGTCATGACGTCTAATGATTTATAATATGTGAAAATAATCTTTCGTTAAACGATTCTGACTACTTCTGCTACTACGAGGTAGGTGTGTGGACTCAGTAATCGTAACCAGTGAACCTCAGTATTGTGTTTTTTTTTTTTTTTTTTTTTTTTTAATAATGTAACAACAAATATTAAGGGACATTATTAAAAAATATATATACTTACTGATAATTCGATATAGTATTCGATATAACAATAATTCAAACATTCTTATTCTTAACTTATCTTGAAATAATATTGTAATTAGTGTAGTCTATATATACGTAATATAAATTAATGCCTATACAAGTGTTAAATGTATTTTAAACTCAAATAGTAAAATAATAATTATTCGTATAATATTATTATTATAATGACATTTTAGTGGGTATCTAGTACGTAGTTGTTTGGGCATAAAGAATAGTAATATTTCGTATTTAAATTATTTGAATTTTATTAGTAATAGTTATTTGTAACTTAAGAACAGTATAATATGAATATATCGTATTATATATATTCATCGATATTTTAAAATATACATAAAATATTCAGGACCCTCGTATAATGTAGTGTTACCTCCAAGCTTCGCAACTAAAAATATGTGTTAATGCGCTTAAGAAACACAAGTAAAACACAGAACAGTCATTATAATATTATATAAGTAGCTAGCTAGTATTATTGATGTTAAAATGTTATCAAAATAAAAAACAACCAGACAATTTACAGAAGAATATTATTTAAAGGTACCTCTCTATTGAAAATAATAATAGAAAAAAAAACTATCAATTGCTTTTTTTGTTGAGACCATATCAACTACTGAACAATACTAACTAAATAAATCCAATACTATCCGAATCCGTAGTGCATATTGTATAATGTATTTAATTGCACACTTGCACACGATATTTAAACCGGACACACCAATTAGGTTCTTACGTATGACTCGCGCGTCAGTGCGTCACGCACGTTTGTAGGAAAGAGACCGAGTTTTTGGAAGATGCGTTGTTTAATCACTGAACTATAAAATATGAATGCAAAAATCTTATTTAAAAAAAATCTATAATTCAAAGTTAAATTTGGGGCTTACCAAAATGTAATATTTATGTCAAATTCGTGAAATTATGTTGTATAATATGTATGATATTTATGCTCAAGATTTTAATCACAAAATAATGAAAACTGATACCTTACATACAATTTCGGTGCATTTTATATTATATAGATGTTCTAATCATATAACGTAATGATAACTTTAGTTTGCTTCTTTGGCTACTCTAAAAAGTGGTTTCGATTTTCAAATTTATGAAAATAAATTACGACCTCCTCATAGCCCGAGGTATTCATGTATAATATAAATTGCACAGTGCATATTCGCTTTACAATTATATTTCTTAAAATAAATAGTAATGCCAGTACATATAGTTGTTACATATAGGCCCAATGCCATATACAAATCTGCATGACCTATTACGAGCTGTAAATCTAATAAAATAATATTTTTGTATATTTAAATTTAAATAGGTGTAGGTAAGCATATTATGAAAATCTTATTAATTCTATTATTATTATTAATTCATTCTACGACAGAAGTGAAAAAGTTCAATTTTTCTATTATCGAATCTGATATAAAAATATTAAAAAATACTGAATACATAGATATAATGTATAAGCGTGATTCACCAGGCATGATCACTAACTGTATTAGTAAAGAAAAAG
Source organism: Rhopalosiphum nymphaeae (assembly GCA_036289425.1). Taxonomy (NCBI): domain Eukaryota; kingdom Metazoa; phylum Arthropoda; class Insecta; order Hemiptera; family Aphididae; genus Rhopalosiphum; species Rhopalosiphum nymphaeae. The sequence goes on along the minus strand of JAZAQC010000007.1, from coordinate 5,155,536 downwards.
AGGAAATGGACATGCTTGATGAATCACTCAATATACCTATGATGAAAATGGTTTGATTTTTCTTTGTGCTTTATATTAAATATTTGAGTTTTAAATGTGATATCATAACATTTTTATTATACCTATTACCTACAGGTAATATCATTAAAAATATTTTTGTCTTCTTAAATTATAGGTATATTTTTAAACATTAACACTTGGATAAACAGGAAATGTATTATTATTATGAATAACGTGAATTGAATATCAATTTCTACTTTATATTCGAAAACACATTATATATTCTCTGCCAGGAATGAATTGGTGATTTGACACTAAATAAATCAATATTATTTTATACATATTATTTATAAACATGCATTCATATTTAATACATTAGGTATTTGAAATATAATTTACGCTTATTAAATAATTTATTTTAAATTAATTAAAGACGTGGGTTTTTAATTCTTATTAAACAAAAATAATAATTTTTATTTTCTTGATTATTACAACCATATTTATCATAATACCATACCACACTATATTTAGGGACATATAGAGGCGAGGCAACATTTTATGGGCGACAGAATGTTATCAAATCTTTTTACAAAATAATAAAAAGTACTTTTCATTTGATGAAATTAAATTTTACTATTTTTTTTAAATATATGTATAATTTAGAATTTCAAATAAAACAATAACGCTCGTCCGCCCAAAATTAAATAGCTACAAGATATATACATATACAATACGGGTGTAAAAAATAGAAAAATAATATAAAATTTGTAAATTGTAAAAAAGATATGAAGTACAATTAAATTTTCATTAATAATATATCTTTTTTATACATGACATTGATGATAATATAAAAAATGTATTAAAATATATTTTATAAATAACTTTAGAAGGTATGAAGTGGAAAAGGTGGTGAATAGGAAAGTGCCTACATATGGGAAAATCTATATATGCCACTAGGTATATAAAGTATATTTGCTGGAAAAAACACATCAATATGATGCGCTTTAAATTTGTGACGATAAATGACTTTAGTACGGATTTCGTGAACTTTAAGCCACGTTAGAGTAGAGATGGATAATTTACCTACAGTTCTCAAGAACAAAGATGCATAGGTTATAGATAATATGGTTTTCGATACATAATTTATGCGTGAATGTTAAACTGTATACAGAATTCAGAGTAATGAATTTTTTTGCTGCAATATTGTAGAAAAATAATTTGTCAAACAACGAAAATTAATAATAATGATAGTATAATTATCGATATACGAGTATGTTAATTGTACCAGAAATTGCAGGTAAAAAATATGAGATTCAAAAAGGTTATGGGTAGGTACTTACATCAATTATTTCAAACGATATTGGATGAGATACGTGTGGAGTATAAATCGTTTGTTCTAGCACTATATATACGTTTGCTATCTATATGGTATCATCATACATACTGGCATTATAAAAAAAAATGAAACAATATAATAATAAACCATGAACGTATTCATATAAAGGTATTAGTATATTATTGTATCACTTAATTTATTTTCAAAACTAAATAGTTAGTAATTATTTATTGCAAATGCAACAAATCGAAGAAATTCTCAGTATATTATTATTATTATTACTTAACACTAATATACAGTCAATAGGTACGAAATACTATTCATGATTTATAACAATGAGAAGTTTAAATCCCGTCAGAAACTTAGTATATATAGTTAACAGTTAACAAAGTAACTTTTATTTTAAAATCGAGATGTATAACATACTACATTGATGATAAACATTATTTTAAAATACTTAAAATGATAAAATAGACAATTATATACCTATAGAAAAATTAGAAACTATAGTGTGGACTTCCAAGATTAACAATAGTAAACAAATTTAAATTACCTAAAATGAAAGTGAAATGTAAAAATAATGGGACATAATTTGAACATTTGTAATTTCCATCATCAATCATCATTAGTGAGTTAAGAGAATTTAATAAGTACAAATCACATGTTTTGGAAAGTTTGTTATATTTATCTATTAAAAAAGGACCTTAAAAGTTTTTAGTTAATGACATTTTTGAAAGCTCGGAATACCAACACAAAGTTTAATAAAAGATTATCAAATTTATAACTGGGGTATTTACTATAACGGAAAACAATTTTGATGTAATATTTTATTAGTCAACACACAAACTGAAACCACAGACTCTACTATGAAGTGTCCTCTAAATTTTGAAAACGTGTTTGTGGTTGTATTTTTAAACATATTCAATTTTTATACGATAATGATACGTCTATGGATTATAATATATGGCACGAATATTGGTAATACATAAATGTGATTCATCTATTGGCTTTATTAATGTTCTTATCTAAATGGTTCATTTTTTACGGCTTAGAAATTGATTTTATTACCACTAAAAAAAGTTAATAAAACCTTTAGTATTATGCAAATAATTACTATGCACTTACAACTTTTAATAGACATCATTTATAAATTAAATATATATATACACAGATCGTTCAAACTTTGCCTGTATATGACAATAGTCGCAGATACTATACTCTATTCATTTTTCACTTAATATCAATTCACCATGTACAGAGATAAAAGTAGTGTTTGGAATACTTTTATAGTATATTAAAATTAATTTTTTTATTTTAAAGTTTGTCAATTATAAATCACAATCATATTTATAAATACAATATATATTTTAGTATTGACTATAATTTTATATTATTTTAAAGACAAATATAACTTTTTTAATATCTAAAAATGTTTTTAAAGTATTTTATATACTTTTATACAATTTTAAACATTTCATTTGAACTTATATTTTTATGAAGTATTTTAATAGATAATATTCGACATATTTTTTCATAAGTATTTGAGTTTTAAAGAGATGTTACTAATAGGTTACTTTCTACATACGATATTCAAAATATTTTTTTAGTATTATACCCAAGTCTGGTTATGTATAAATTATAAATCTTAGAAATTAATAACAATATGATGACATGTATAAACGTATTTATTTGAAATTTGTTCAAGATTTAAAATCTTCATGTATATAAATTATAATTCATCAAGTTTAATCAATGATAATAGGTGTATAGAATATTATAGTCTTCGTTTCTATTCCACACAAAACTTAACTCTTACTCACCCACATCGTATATATGCCATTATGCCAACATAACCATCATGGACCGACCCACTTCTTCTCCAGCCTAGATAAGTTGTTGTTGTAGATGTAGAAATAATGGCGTATTTAGAAAAAAATCTAAAAAGGAAGAGATACACTAGATAAAACACTAACATTCATACATTGAAATATATATTTTATATTTACGTCACAGTATACAACAACAAAACATCGGGCAATACGCTATAGAAAAGGTGAAAGAAGTTAAATAGATTTCGAGTGCACCTCGTTTCTGAATAGATTACTGAGTGTAGTGGACATGTTAAATTTCAATTCAATGGTAAATTATTTTATTTAAGATGACAAATGATTCTGAGCGGAGACGATGAGTCAGCCACCATATTTTAGTGGTTACTATAACATATTTTAAATTTATTTATCTATTATTTAATACGATAAGATAAACTAATTTTTACCAAAAACATTACATATATGAATTATAATGAGTATTATTACAATATTTTATCATAGCTTATTGATATCAACTCGTAAGTCAATCCCGATATATCTACTGTATTGTGTAGAATGCGATGTAAATGGGTTCGTGGTATAAATATAGCTTTAAATTAAACTAAAAAGTTAATATTTTTAAAATGTCATTGTTTTTAGATTTAAATTGAATTTAAATTTAAGTAGATTTTAATTTCATACAACTAATTTTTTTTAAATTTCAATAAAATAACAAACAATGTTTGAGTAATTTTTATAATACATTTGAATATAAAATATCGTCCAAAATCAAGAATATAACACAAAAAAGATTATGGTTAACACGAAACTTTTTTTTTATTATTCTAGTAAGAACAACTTATAAGGAATCTTGTTTTAAAGTTTTAAACATTTGACTTATATAATTGTATCAAATGTAACGTTTACTTAATTGCTAACGATTGAATCGGTTGATAATCATATATCAGTGCTAAAATATAATATTATATCTACTGTAAACCTTATAAAAAGCAAAAGTTAATTATGTAGCTAGCAATGAACAAATGAACAAATATTATGTTAATTACGTCTATTATGCAGGTATATCATACATACATACCTATAGTATTTGGATATGATGAATATAAAAATGTTCACGTCTTCAGAAACTCGTTGTCACTATTAATTATTTCGATTTTTTTTTAAGTATACCTATAAGCTATGTAATTATGTTTTATATTTAGAGTCCATACTTTTTCGTCAATCGATTCAATCGTAATCAATTAGTAAACATTACTTATGTATCGTGTATATATATATATATATATATAATATGTTCAGAAATTGAAATAATATATTAGTATTTATTATGTAATAAACTATGATGTTAAATAATATGAATACATTTTACGTTTTCAGGGTGTAGTATCCCACAGTGTATGCAATATTAATATCTTAATTCAATTCATTAATCGTCCACACCTGCAGTATTATATGTACTTGATCGGGTTAAGGAAAGAATATACTTTCAGCTTTGACAATATATTTTTATTAAGTCCAAAGCAGTCCCAATCAATATTTGGAGAAATTGACAGTAGATTAATTGAATTCCTGCCATTTCGTTATTATACTGTCATAATTGGCAAAACATTTCAAATACGTTTATATATATATATATATATATATATATATACATATATATTAATTGTAGTAAATTATATATATTTTTTAATTTAACAGAAAAAGTATTTTATTCCTCGTATTTATTTACTCGTTAGATTTTTCTTGAAAATGTATTAATATATAAAATATTTCTTGCGAATCAATGTGACTAAAACACGCGATTTGTACTCATTGTGTTTTCCATAAAGAAAAAATAATTCATCTCCAGTTTTGAAAAACATTTATGATGTTACGTCTTGAATTTTATCTTAAAGTTACACTGAAAACAGAATTACAAATAAGATGCTATTTTATTACTTTATGACTGTTTATATAATGCTCAAATAAAAGTACGTGTGATATTTGTAATACAGTAAATTTCAATAGATCGAAGGTTGAAATGACCTCAAGGTCTACGATCCCGCCACAACACATAAGCATACATAACGTCAACTGGCGTACAAAAATAATACCACAGTTTAATGGGAAATTATCGATTAATAAAACATATTCGTCGATATTTTAAAAAGTTTTTACAAGTTAACGTAAAACCGTACAGTGGAACACGCGTCCGTGACCGTAAATTAAATCAACTAAATTGATGGTTATACTGTGTCTATATAATTCGTACGCACACAGTTTATTTCGGCCAACTATATTATGCATTGACGCGACTGAACCATGGATTCGACTGCTGCGGTACCGGAATGGGTATATTATAGAATATGATTATCAGTTAATAAAATAATATAATAATTTAACAAAATAAAATAGTAGAATAACATATTGTATAAACGTAGGTATATTATATACGCATTGAAAATATTCATCAGGTTCAAAAAATGATTGTTTTTTTTATGCAATCCTTCAAAAATGTTTTACAATTATTGGAATAATTTTTTATACAGAAAATGACTATCTATAAATAAATTCAAAATATTAATTTCCCAAAGTTTCATATTAGATATAATTATAATCTTTTCAACACTTCTTTTAGAAAAAATACGTGTTCGAAGAAAGAAATATAATATAAAAACAAGTAAACACTAAATATTATTGTCATAAAATCAGTAAGTTCCTGTAATGTAATATATTCGTTTCGCTAAGAATCTGTAAGTAAAGATTATTTATATAATATATAGGTATAATATAAAATACTGTTATATTGAGTATTGAAAATTCAATATTTTTCGTATTATTTGAAAAATGCTCATTATTCTGTATCATGTCTCGCGGGGATTTAGTTTACTTCGCATTTTTACTCTTTTAATATCAAATATGTGTATGCAATAAATTAAATATCATTAACCAAATATGTTGTTATTAAACATCACTCAATTTGAAAAAATTAAGTACGGTACAAGTGTAAAAATATTACGTAACGAATATTAAAATTCAACAATAAGATAAACAAAATTTTATGAAATACTTAATTGTGATGAATCCTCATACTTTTTCTTAAAAAACTGTGTATTCATTTTGATTTTTTCTTTTTATAATTTACTGCACTCTTTAAATCCATTTTATTTCATCTAATGACCCGGAAATTCTGGGCTTCCTGAATAATTTTTACCATCACATTACCTATAGTAAACGACCGTCAACCTGGTACTCAGGTATAGGTATATGACCTAGCCCGTTTTACACACGCATATATTTAACTCGATGACATTAGCATTTTGTGTACCTATACGTCCTATATTATTACTTATAAGTTATTCTTATACTTATAATACTTGACCTACCCCTAGGAAACGATGTTGAAAATGATTTTAAAATAATTTCTGTATAGGGTTAAAATTATGTTTACTGTATCAACTTATATGCATTTACTATACTGCAGTATAAAGGCTATCTGTAGACTGCAGAGAAGGTATGGTAAACATAATATGTATACATCAATATTTGAACCAGTCGTGTAGGTTTATCTTTACAAAAAAACAAATGTCGTAAGTGAAAGAAAAATACATAAGGCACACCGATATTGGTCAATCAGAATTGTATGATTTATGAATTTAAAAACGTTTCTTTTAATTTCATAATTTACTGGTCTAAGTTCGCCTAACAAGCCATTTAAAAATTGAGGAGCTAGTCTGGAGTAGTGAGTACCTATTTTAAAATTAACTAAATAAAGTATAGATTAACACAGAGTTTATAAATGAGGGCATATGCGTATTAAAGTTAAGAGTTTTTTTTTTCGTTTATTTAAAATAATTTATAATCTATACAAAAAATAGTACAATAAGCAAATTTGATATCTTATAATGGTTAGTGACAGGAGATTAACATTTATGGGCAGGCACTCAGCAGTACCACCCGGCTGGGTACATTTAAATATTATTATAATTTTTTTTTTTTTTAGTTAAGAGTTAAAATTTGAAAACGACAAAATATTATAGCTAAGAGGAAGTGTACCACTCTGTAAAGTACTAAAGTATATTGACTTGTAAGACATATTTAATGCTTTATTTACATATATATGATTATATAATGTAAAATATATTATATAATAAGTTAATAAATAATATCTTTCTATTTTTTTTTAATTGATAAATTTGAACCGTTTTCGTTGTTTACATATATTTTTTTTTTTAAGAATAGACGGTTATGCCACAAGGTATGAACTATATTTAAATATTAAATACAACTTATAGAATAAAATGAAAAATAAAATACCGTATAGATGTTATGATAATTATACCTACCGACTATCAAGTTACAAAAATTATTTATCATAACCTAAAATGTAATCTGACAAAATAGTTAATGCAATTAAAGAGTACCTAATTTGTCATATACCTCAACTTAAGCATTTCTGCTCACCATTCGTAAACAATTTTGAAGGAAGGTACACTTTTAAAGGAATATCAGTGGTAAGGAATAAGTACGCTTTCTTAATTCAATCCTATTGCAACATAATCATAAATCATACCTAAATATATAAATAAAAAGATATCGATGAATATTTGCGATACATGAAATATTTTTTACAAATATCATTAAGAAATTTAAATGCACTAATGTAATAGGTAAGTGTATAAAGATTTTGGCAGTCTTGTACTATGTTCCAATTTATACAGTGAACCCTCTAAATACTGGACACCGTGGATCGCTGAAAATGTGTCCGCAATTTGGAAGTGATCGCTATTCAAAGTGCTCAGTTTGTAGTTAAATCCAAATAAGCGTCCTCTATTTGGAGATATTCTACCGTTTAGAAGTGTCTGTTAAAGAATATTTTACTGTAATAATATTTTTATTACGGTGTTGCTATCTATCAAAATCACTGACCAGCGAAGCATTTTACCAAGTCTGGTGCAAATTACATTAATTTCAAGAGGGTATTTTTTGTACATGTCTATGAAATAATAATGATTGTACGGGAGGCGTAGCGGACTCTTGAATTGAATTTTTTTTATCTTATATTTGAATAATGTAATAGTAGAGTATAGGTTTAGGTATAGGTATTTTATTATATAATAGAAATAGAAATAATCATGCGTAAATGGGGCTTGGACGTCGTGTGATAACGTATTTATTAAACATTATTATAATTTCCGTTAAAATCCTAAAATGTTGATAGTTGTTCGTTACTTTTTCCGGGCAACAATTATAATTTGCATATCAATAATGCTCGTTACACGCCTCTACTATATGTATGTATATTATTACTGAATAATTATACCAACGAATGCCATTGAATATACCTAATATAATCATCAGTGCTGCTGATTACTGATTTATGTTTCACTATTAATTATTAATTAATGTTAAAATAATAATAGTATTGTTTTCGGCCGAACATTTGTAAATGACATAATATTTCATGTAGTCATTAATAACGCATATAGATACGTATATGTGTTTCTATATGCACTCCGAACATCGACGCTATTACTATTATTAAAATATTTATAAGCTTATATATGTTTATGACTATGAGCATAATTTTAACACTATTTATAGGTTTTCATAGTTGATTTCTTCTTTTTCTCAAAAACCAATGTTGTGATTTAACACGATTGGGATAAAAAAAAATACGAATAAACCCAGTGTTGTAGCTACTGCATTTGCTGTGGAAGGAAGGAGCATCATTTTTATTTGTTACATAAAGACCCAACCAGGGTTCTCAGATAAGTGTGATATGTCGATAACCACGGATATCTAGTCCCTTTAAAATTTTTCAGCGACCTTCATACAGATTTCAAAAATGTTAATACATGTTTACCTTCTATGTATTGTATACGTTTACAGAACACATTTTCAAATTTTCCAAATAGTTCAGGGAGGACATAACTTCCTCGGCTCCACTGGGTACACCACATACGTGCATTTAGTGTATTATATGTAGATAAATAATATAATAATACAATTTTAATTGAAAATAATGGTAATTTTTATCATTTCTCAGGTTTACCGCAAGAATCTGTCAACCGTTAAACGACCATGAAAATAATGATTTAAAAATATATTATATATTTATATATAATAGAATGTCGTATACAAGAATAAGATCGCGATAAATATAGATTAAAAAAAACTTTTTTTTTTGCAAATAAAATAACTTACAACCCCCTCCCAAAAGACCTTCTTAATTGTTTAGCATCTCAAATTCTCGACAATCTCGGTTTCGTTTCCAGATATGTTTATTTTGTGGATTAACACCTATTCGTGACATTGAAAATATATCGTGTTTTCGATTACCTCTGAGCTCCAAGCAGATGATTATATTATAAAATATATTTAAAATCTAACACGTACAACGTATTAAAACTAAAACCAAAGAGACAATTATTTCTAGCGCGTTACACTCGATTGCAGACAATTCCGAATCAACCGCAAAATAGTCAATTTAAAACAAAGAATTATTGGTTGTAACCCTTATAATTACTTTATAGTATGCATTTATTATGTTTATTTTGAAACGTTCTTTGCAAAAAATGTTCTTTAATATGTAACAAAAAAAGAAAATCGTAGTTTATATATTAATATAATAAACAGGGCACAATATTCTGTTCAATAGGTATGTGGGTAATAGACAATTAATTATTTATACTGCGTACTACTAAATTATAAAACGAGTAATGATGACTTTCATAATATTATTATTATAGTATATTTAAAATATTTTAATTAATAATAATTTGCAATTTATGAATTGCATTTATTGTTCTGAATGTTCTGATACAATAAATATAATTTTTAATAAGCTTTGATAGTTCTTTTAGATGGATGTGACAATAATTTATCAGTTATGCGATCCTTAGAATTATTACCACCCTATTCGATAAGTTTTAATGTATACAATGTACCTATATTATATTATTATATAATATAATTTAAAAATTTTAATATGGCTACAAAATAGTAGGTACAGGCTAAAACCCATTAAATGTTTAATAATTTTTTATTTAAATGAAAAGGTCAAAGTCCTACACGTGGTTTGTGTGCTGTAAGTAATAAAATACAAGGTGGGAAAGTTAATGAAAAAAATTAACTAAAGTTATTTATGTTAATTCAAAATTAAGTCTGTTGAGTTATAAGTGTTCAGTTAACAAACAATATTATATTCAACTCAAAAACTTTAAAGTTATAACGTGGTGAAAAGTACCTATTAATTTAATTCAGTTAAAAATAATTTCATTAATTGTTTTTATTTACCTACTATGCCTATGTCACACAGGCGATTGCGTAATTTTAAAATTCGTCAAATAATAACTAAATATTTTGTTATAATTGCATTCTACTAATCCTTCTTATTGTTGCTTCTGTTGCATGTTACCTGTAGTTTAGGCATAAAAGCATAATATATTACACTTTAGTAGACATATATTTTGTGTTACCTAAATCATTAAATTGAAGAATTTGTTTAAAATAATTATATACCTTACTTAAACAACGCACTTAAATACAAAAATGAATAATTAGTTTAACTATGTTATAATATAAATTGGTAATAATGTATATAAACTTAATTGTAACGTAACGTATTATTTTTAAAATTAACTGTAATAAAATCTAAATGAAAAAAATTAAATTTTTAAACATTTAATGTCCATTTTTGACGAAATTTAAGTATATAGGTATATGCTCAATATAATAATAGATATTACATATATTTCGATGAGATCTGAGAAGTGACAATAGCGTATATTTGCGGAGGTAAATATTATTCGAATAGGACGTAGGTTATAGTTGACTTACTCTTATATTATATTATTAAATAGGTACGTTTGTCGATGGTATACGTGTAAGATGAAGCCAATGTAAGTCAGATGGGTATAGATCTGTGTACTCTGTAGTAATAATACGTAATGTTATGATAATATTATATGTTATATGAGTATTTGTATTTAAATAACACGTTTACCTTCGATTGGTTTCCGCTATAGGAAACTGCTTCTTTTCTCATTTGTAGCTCTCCCGAACGAGTTAGTTTCTATAAATATACATTTTTATTTTTTTAAATGACTAGCGAACGGGTGGCGAGTAAACGTGTTTATTTCGCGGATATACAATGTTTTCCACTATAATATACATACACATAATATAATAATATATTATACTATTATGTAAAAAAAATTTATGATACGATAATGCAAAATATTCATAGGTGAAAAAAAAAAGAAGAGAGGGAAAAATATCGTGTTTCTATACGATATTTAACTCGGTCCGCGATACTCCATACAGTGTAATGATGATATATAGTAATAATCAAAGCTGAGCAAAATAATGTTATTTTTTAACTAATTCAAGTTAAGAATAATATATATTAATAAGATAAAGTTAAAAGTTAATTTAATTTTTGGTTAACTTCGTTAAATTAACAAAAAAGTAACTAGTTAAGTTACAAAGTTGAAATAAAATGTACTTATAACTCTAACGTTTTAATTTCCAGCCTTGATAATAATAATGTGTGTAAAATAAACGAAGTATTTAGTACGTAGTTATTGAACCATATATAAAAGTGCTAAATCAAAACATAAAATTTTAAAACGCACCAATACAATATTATTATAGTAAATGGTTTTATTTTTCGTTTTGAGTCGGACACAATTTTCAGTAAGAACAATATAAATTGCGACAGACGACTAATAAATGTTATGTGTGTGTCTATAAACTCGAGTTTGGGCGCCGAGAATACGACAAGGTGATCTACCTACACATCTCTAACTAACTTAGCACAGTTATTATATAGTTCATAACACTGTCTACGTATATTTGTTTTGGAAATCGATTTTTTAAACTAGTTTATGTGCGTACAAGACCATAATATATAGCTGGATACGTTCACGATAATATTATTATCTGTCGTTCGACTAAAGCAACGTGGGTATATTATGATCATAAATACCATACGGCGATCATCTATCGAATTATCGTTCAATATATTCGATCAGTCCTCTAAGAACGCTTGTGAATTAAAATAAGTATTACAATTTTAATCAAATCTATATTTTAATATATTGTACTGTAATATTATATATATAGAACACGCTACGAGTCTCAGTCGTTTATATAACAGCATGGCTCGTAATATGATATTAAAGCGCATTATAGCCATATATTTTACGTACTTATAAAGTTGTTGATACTAAATGGGCTATTTTATGAGTAATGAACCAACGTTCCCCGTGAATTGAAATTGTTTTACATCACACCGCTACATCCACAGATTGTTAGATGTTATTTAACACAGCCAAACGGCCTTTGGACGATATCTAAGAAATATAAAGTGACGGCAGTGAGTTACAAATTATTAAAATATCGTAAAAAACCAACGTAAAAACCCCAATGAAGTTTCTATACATTTTACTTTTAAGTTACACTACGTATACGTCAATATTCACATAAATACTAAATCCGTATCTTCAAAATTGGTTCTGTTGGACACAAATCAAATTCATTGTATACATGTACAAATACACAATCCGTGATTTATTTCCATGCGTGCTCAAATGAGTATTGTTATTCTCGTCGGCGTCGCAATACAATATAATACAATATATGTTGAAATCAATTTCAAAAATCATTAAATAAATCAAAAGTATTATTAAAAAATTATTATTATTAAATTATATACAAAATTTATTATAAAATTGAAAAAAGTTAGATCGATAATTTGTACCAATTTAATAACCTTTTTATATATTGTATCAACAAATTAATTTAAAGTAAAAAAATAATAATTTAAATTTAAAATTAAACAATAATTGTTATATCTATATAATATTGTCCATCAGTAGGTAAAAAAGTAATAACTAATATTTTGTTTTCTTGGACTTATTTTCACAGCCACACATAACGACAACAGGTTTTCCATGATTAGAAATCATAAAAATGTAGTTTATATTTTGAATAAAAAAAAAATTATGCTAAAAATTGAATTGCAAATCATAAAACAATTACATCAATATTGTACAACAGTATAAAAATTATAAATTATTTTTAATTAAAATCAGTAAGAAAACAAATAACGGTAGGTAAGTTGGAACAATTCAAAATCCAAATTGTACAGTTAAATACATTTTTTTTTTAATAATAAGGTAGTAAAATACTACAACTACAGTAAAATTATTTTTTATTTATTAGTTTTTAAAATAAGATAGAATTAAATAATTGAATGGGTTTATTATCCAAAAACGGCTCTCCTCGTACCACTAGTGGTAAAAGTACCACAGTTTGAGAACCGCTGTTTTAGATAATTAACGTCACTACCTACTTATATATTAACAGTATAATATAGCAGATTATTGCCTAAAAATATAATATATTATTCTTGATAATCCATCTAAAATTGTTTTTATAAAGAGAACCGTCCGGTTTCTTTTTTTTTTAAATATAGCAATATCCATTGTTCTAAAATTTATTAATACGATAAGAAATATGAGTTCCTATATATTTCCATTTTTTTTTATAAAGTTATATTAAAAATTAAAAATATTATATTGATCGCACCCTTGGAGTTTATCAAATGTCGACTCGTATATGTTCATCTTGCAATTCAATTTGATTTAAAATAATAAAGAATGATTAAACAATTAATATAAACAATGGACAAAAAGTACACACATTTTAGTGAAAGATACTATATATAATAGTCGTCGACAACATATTGGTGACACGTGTGCCCCACAATTTCTTTTACATTACGTTCACTTGACTGTCACTTTACACAGTTGAAAACCTAGTCCTCGGAATAAACCAATAATTGAATAATGTATCTAATTAATATGCATACTAATAAATATTATAATATCATAGTCGTGATAGCTATCGTGTTAGAATTGATCGTTAGAATCACATCAGATGAAAACAATATGAGCATATAGTACATACTTATACCTCGATAAAGTTACATGGTGAATTCAGAATTCGGTTTTGGGTTATAATTAATGTTAATATCACGTAAAAATCATGATATTATTTACAGAGGATTAGCCTAGCATATTCACCAATGTTCACTATATTTTATAATTATAATACTAAATTATATATGTATATATGTGTTATCTATACTCGTTTACATATTTAAAATTCTGATATATGATACATTAAGATTTTTTTAAATTATTGAATATTTTAATTTTCAAGTATTAATATTCTATAATAAATATATTATTTTATCCAATATTACATCTGTTTTATATTTTGTTCGGATTTGTATTTAGTTGCACTAAATATTAAAGATTAAAACATCTGCTTAACAATATTTACTGTAAAAAAGGTTGGTTATCATTAAAAAAAACTTTTTATCGCTACTAAGTACTTTGTAGCACATTCCTATATAAACGGTTTAAAAAATCTAAGTACCTATTTTAATATATTGTTAACTTAAAAATTCTAAAAATCTGAATCCGAATAAATTCTTTACTAAAGAGAATCGCGGGGATGAGCCTCTTTGTCAGATTACCCTGTAAACATATACGTTGCTATAATTATATACAAAAAAACTTATTGGTATAGGCTGCACGTATTCCCGCTTGCGGATAAGATTTACGTGTACTTATTTAATAATAATGTATTAAACGATATCACTATAATATTGCAGCTATCCCGAATCAAGGTGATCGAATCGAGACGAGTATACCCAAAACCAATTTTCTGTATCCGGTATAATTTTTTTTTTTTTTAATTATCATTATTTGTTTATGCGTTGAATATATTTTAATCCCCCACTACCCAGATAATCGGTTATTAAAACGACTCTGCCGCATTGAGTACGTGAACGGTGATGGCCATGGCATTTTAAGCTGTGCAAATTATATAGGCAGGTAGGTAAACTAATAATTTAACACGATTAAAAAAAAATCAAAAAACCAAGGTAACATAGCTTTGGATAAGTTAGTACTACAATTTTGAACAAATCCTTTTAATACATATTTTTGCGTTGCTGTTGGTCATTATTTAATATTAAGCAGATAACCTAGCGTACAACATGGTAGTGGAAACTGAGTGTATAAGATTGGCAGTAAAACATCTAAAAAAAAAAATTAATTGATGCCAATTTTTAAAGTTGTAATTTGTGCTACATAAAACTAAATAAAAAGGTATTGCGCATTTGCACCATCTTATATTAACAACAATTGTAATTTTGGCTATTCTACGCCTTATAGAAATATTGTGATTTGCACCACTTAAAATATTTAATATTATTTTTTTTTTTACTTATTAAATTATATTTTGATAGTAAATTGATAATCATTATAAAGAAAATAATATGTAACATAAAATAATCAAATAGATCAGACGAGATATATTGACAAGTAATTAGTAACGTCTCTATATATCTTACGTATTTATTATCAGTAAAAAATATATTATTATTAACAATAAAATAATTATACAGCAATATAAGATACGTGAAAGAATTAGTGCAACATGTTATGTATATGATGTAAGCTCAGTAGATTTAGTAATTTTCAATAATTAAAACTGAAAATGTCGCGCAAATTATTAAATGTACTATATATAGCACAAATAAATGACGTATTGGTTTTTCATAATTTGATGTAGATTACAAGTACTAAAATTGGCGCATAAGATGACATTATTTTTCGATAGTTGATGTCGTAAACAATAACTTAGTTACACTTTATTTTCATAACGTCAATCAAGTATATTTATACCCTTTTCTTCCTCAATAATGCAATTATTCAAAATCTGATTATAGATATTTTTAAATATACTATTAGAACCAATATTTTTAAATTCTTAAAATTGTTTGTAGTATTTAAGGAGTGTCTTTGTGGAAATAGGTACCAACTTCTGTTTTAAACCTTTATTTTCCACTTTAATTGTATTAGTGGTTAACTTTTCTAAAAAAATTAACACATCAATATTAAAAATCGAATGATCAGTTTTTTATTATTTATCTTTCTACCTTCAGAAGACACTCCAAAGAAACCCGAAAATCAAAGTTTGTATACATTAATTATTTTTCATATAATATAGTTTTCGAAAAAGTTAATACGTTTTTAAACAGGTTTGATGCAAATGTTTTGTCATCTTCTTTTAAATTTTGAGTGAATCGTGAAGAGTATTAATGTTGAAAATCGTGTATTCATTATTAAGTGCGTATTATATCGCAGGGAGATATAATATGGTACAACAAATCACTATGGATTATCTACTGATAGACTATAAATTTAAACCATGTCTTAAAATAGAAAGGAACTAATTATAGAAGCGTACACGCTTTCGCCTGTATTTTGTCAGTTTTGGATACATGATTCACATTTTTGTGCTACCTATGTAGCGTAAGTGATGGCTCATAATTTTTGTTTTTGTTAACGCATAAATTATGTTTCTACATTTTTAACATTTTTATATATATTATAAACGACATTTTTGGGTAGTAAAAAAACGAAATATTTTATTTGTATTTTTAAAATTGTGAATACAATAAAATTTAGGAAATAATCTACTATTTTCAAGTGTTATAAGGATTTTTTGATTTTTTTTACATTTGTTTTTAAAATGCATTATTCATTATACATGCATATTCCGGTTAGGTACACAAACTTCCAAGTCCTAAATTTAATCATTCTAAATTAAAATAAACGTATGACCTACTTAATTATTATACTTTCCAATCGCTGCGAATGCAAAAAAATTAAACTATATACGTACACCGATGCAGGGACTTACAGCGGCTCAGTGAGATTGGGAAGGTGGCGTTACATTTCTTTTCATAACCTATGATATAATAATAATATACAGGATGATTGACCAAGCATACCCATATTCATTTTTTCCTTTATATTAATGAAATTGTTCTTATTTTTTTTAATATAAATTATTCATTGGATAATTTTGTTGAATATCTTACTTATTTAAAAATTCAATCAATACAATTTGTTCATATGACGAGGATGATGCTTGGATAAGTCCTTAAAAAAATGCTTTTACAAAAATTTAAATAAATATAATATTGAATACAGTATTAAATTATATTTGGACCATTTTTACGAATTACAAATGATGATAGACTGATTTTAATAATAATAATAATGTTCAAATCATAATAATCATTAATCGCTAAATATATTCTTAATCCATTATCATGCACTTATATTATTCTTAGTATATAATGTCAAATAACTCAAAAACTACTCACTAGAATTTTATATTTGGTAGGTTAAATTTCTCAGAAAAGTTGTCCGCTAAATAATTTACAGTAAAAATTAGGGGTTTTTATCTGAAAAACAGAAGTTTGGATTTCCATGAGACACACACTAAGTAATATGAAAATAATTTAAATAATATGGTTTCAAGAATATTTAAAAATTTCAAAAATCAGATTTGGTTTTTAAAAATTCATTTTTAAATAAAAAACAGTGATGTAAATACTTGATGAATTACCCTATAATATGAACCAGCATTTATAATTATATTGTAAAGCAGTCTTCGAGAAAATACTCTCCAGTTATGTTACTGAAATGGAGACTTAATAACGTAGTATCCTACATCACTAACACCAGAATTATTATGGTGTTATACGGTTTTACGGATTTAGAAATATAGTAACTGTAGATGACCTATTTCAGTTTTTTTTTTCTATACACATAATTTAGTGATGTTGCAAAGATATTTCTATTTAGGCGCACACGCCGAACACAAATTCACATATATTATGTCCAACGTTTAAAACGTAATCGTATTAAGTGACATAAAATAATAGGCTTATAGTACTTATGTATATTATACATTTTAAATTACAATCGTGCTTGTAGATTTTATATTATAAATACAGTGAAAAAAATTGGTGTGTCGAAAAAATACTGGCCACGTCGTATATAAAATAAAAAACGTAGGGGTCGATCTACTCAGTACTTTCTATATTATGCAGTATAGTAAAATGTTGAGTGTACTTCGTCATTGTATAGGTGACTGTAATGGATGTGTTAAATTTTAGTTCAATGATAAATCATTGCATATAGGTACGAAAAACGATTTTGAGCGTAGACAGTCTGTCAGTCTTTATTTATAAAAATATTTTATAATATACGGTATGTCCGTTAAACATAAGGCATCATATATTATTTATTTTAGAAATCATTAGAGTACTTTAAAAATATTACTTTAACATAGTTTTAATATGTTACAAAATAATGGTTTGGTTAAAAATTATATGCGTTATCCTCATTTTTATCATAATAATTATTTAAGTTTTTTACTCTTTTGAATAAAAATAATCATTTTTAATTTTATATTCCGAAAAAAAATATTATTCGGAGTATTTTCATCTATACAATTCAAATTTCGGACAAGTAGCTTATTAGTTATAAGCATATTTAAAATTTTTATAGGCAGAATAGTGAACCAACATTTTGTGAAGTTCTTATCAAAACTTAAATATTTATTTAACTACTTGTAATTTTTATGTATCAACTTCAAAATATAATATTCTACTTTAATATAAGGAATCAAAAATGAATCTGTATATTTAGAAAATTGCATTGGCTATTGTAAAATTCATAATATACATAAGTATTTTAAGTCTCCACAAATCATGTTTTTGAATTTTAACAAAAAATTGACATTGAAGATTTTAATTATAAATTGTAAACTTTCGTAATGTAGAAATTTTTTGGAAATACTTATTACTGAAAATATTAACTTGATCAAAACTTTTAACCATAAACCATACTCAAAATTGAAAATTGAAGCATGTTTACTGTATTAAAAGTATATAATAGATACAAAAAAATTTATTAACATATCATTGTAAAAATTATACATTCATTATCCACTCAGAATTTGATAAGTGAAAAAGTAGAACATTTTAAATGTCTATATAAATGGCGTAAAATAATCCAAAATTTTTTGAAAATTTTAACTATGTCTATAAAATATTAATATAAAATGTTTGATGACATTTTTAGGTTTCTATATTTATTAGTTTTTTATTAAAACGAATAATTAACCAATTAATTTTGTCAAAAACAGTTTTGTAAATATTTCCATATATTAATAATTTATTTTCCTAATACTTGGAACAGTACTTTGAATTTTTTGCGACCTCTAAAATTACAAACTACATTCGATGTTTTACCACAACCATTATTTGCAATATATCTTTCTAAGAATTTTTTGGGACTATTTTAACCACTTATCAAGTTCACCTAACAGAATCATTTTTCAAATAGTAACCTAAACCTTTGGTAATATAGATGCGGTTATTGTTGGAGAATTTAAAATTTGTCAGAACTTTATTTTTATACTTTAGTGGAGTGATACCTTCATGTATGATTTTTCAAAATGTTTGTTTTATATCTGAAGAAATTCTCAACAATAGAAAAATGCTCCAATAATTAAAGCAGATATTTTTTTTTTAGTTATATCAAAACTGTTTATCTAGTTTTTTCCTGTATACATATTTAATACTTTACAGATCAATAATAGAAAAATAATTTTTTAAATAATCGATAAAAACAAAAAAATAAATATTGCCAAACCAATTTATATTAAGTACCTACAACTAATTTGTTTCTTTTTATGTTTTAAATCAAAAACGAATATCTAAATATTGAGTATCTAATCGAAAATTGCAATTTTCACCAAATATTTAGCATTATATAGCATTTTCTAAATATTTAAAAATAATTTGATTATATTTTTAACTTTTTATTAACATTTAAATGTTCGACTTTTTAGTTTTTACGACTATAATATGTATTATAACATTTTTATCTGCGAGTTAAAAAAAGCTTAACTATTTAATACAATGGTTTTCGTTTAAGTTTTTCTTGTTGAAATTAAAAAGTATTAAAAATGCATTATACTTCGAAAATCACAAACTATCTTACAGCTAAAAATAGATAAAATTTTTAATTTAACACCTAAACTTTAGTTTATAGTGTTTAAACATTTAAAATGTATTACGTTAATCGTTAATGTGAACTTTTTAAGAACGACTGAATTTCAAATTTTGACGAAATTCTTCAAAATCCCAAATTATTTTGTAAATAATTAAAATTACAGTAATCTATACTCTATAACAACTGATGAAATAAACTTGACGGTATCTGCTATACAGCATAGCGACTTCTCCAGTTTTTTTTCAATTATATCATCGGAATGAAACGCACGAATGGCCGGCGAGACGATAACACCCGAACGTCAAAATATACAATTAAGTCTCAACTACGTTTAATTTGTTTGTTGATAATAATATTGTAATGGCGTAATACGCACGGTTACCTAAACAATTACAATATAACTACCTATACCAATTTATATATTATTACGTTTTTGAATAGTATGTATATCAGTAATCCCGCAGAGGGTGAGTGTTAATGAACATCGGATCACTGCGCGTACTGTCATTGAATTTTCGATAAAGCTTTATACAGGGCGATTCGCCAAGCATATTTCGACTCTTGTTTACGTGTGATAATAAATAAATTCAAATCCTGATTTTCGAAATTTTAAAGTACACTTAAGGACTATCTTTTTAATTATTTAGATTTTTTGACTGTATATGTACAATTATTTTTTTCGAATTAGAATCAACCTGTTATTTATTAACTGGACGAATTATTTAAAAATAACCTGATATATTTTAATTAAAATTTGATCGAGTAGTTTTTGAGCTGTTAACTTTGTTTAGTAGGTCTATAATCCAATATTAAGATACGTGGATAACGATGGTTTGAATATATTAATATATCGAAATTTTCTATTTTTTTTTTTAACGATTGTCTGAGAATATTAATAAATACTAGATCCAATATCACATTTATTTTACATTTTTGTAAGACAATTTTCAATGGCTATTATCTTCAGTTTAATAAATAATAATATATTATACATTTCAATTACTCAAAAACCACTGGTTCGAGTTTTGATTTAAATAGATATACATTAATATTTCCAAAAAAAAATGCATCTGCTTAACAATTTAAAGTAAAAAATATGGGTTCTTAATAGAAAAAAAAATATATTTACAGTTAGGGCACTTCTTCTCATAATGCTATAACAAATCTAAATGTTTGAAAATATTTTTCTAAGTATATACATTTAAATTCCAAAAATCAGAATTTGATTGAATTGATATTAAAATGAAAAGTGAGCGCGAACGTGATCGGCGATTCGCCGATTTGCATCCTATACCTACAATAAGTGCAGTATATTATTCACTATACATCTGGCTCAGTCCAGAATACGACCTGACCGACCTGGACGAAATAATATTGAAATATTTAAATATATAACGCGGTGCGTACAGTGTTTGGCATTATAGTATCTTCTGTCTGTATTATATTGCTCGCGCGACGATGCGTTATGGACTTACGGTATAATATACGAGTACATTACGATATTACGTACAATATAATATAGTTATGTGTATAATGAAACGATTGAAACGGTTGTGAATTGTGACACAATCACACGCACTGCTGCAATATTAATTATTGTTGTCGTCGTAGCGATGCTGTAGGCAGTTATATTGTTGTCGAAGTATACTTATACTATATAATAATAAATTATGTGGAATAAAAATATGAGATTAAAACATACCGATTCGTAATTATCATTGAGCCGTCAAGATACGATAATATTTATTTATTAAATCTATTCGAATTACATCGAGTTTGAAATTTAATTTCGAGCGATCGTTAGCGTTCCTGAACCTTGAGTGGATTTTTCTAATTCGAAAACATTTACTCGCCAACCTACTCTAAATAAAATAAACAAAATCATAATTTATAAAATCAAACGTTTGCGTTTTCTACGGTATAATGTTGTTTGATTTTCAATATTCTTCTCGATCCGTTATATTTAGGTATGTATGTGAACTACGCATTATATAACGTACATAAAAAAACAAAACTTAATATATGAAAAACACTATGTGAGATTGCGCGTAAACAACATCGTCATATACATATATTGGACGACGGCAAAATAATGGTATTTTTTTTTTTTTACTGAATTTAGTTCTTTGTAGGGTTCTATACACCTTTTGATAAGTCGAAGTGATCGATTTTCACGACCAACGACGATAAATCTAATTACTGACTATACCTACACCTACTGTTATATAAAAATACGATGTTTTTTATTCAAATATTTTCCCATAGTATTTTTGGAGCTTACGTAATATAATACTATTAAACAGCGGTTGGTAAATGATAATATTTTATTTTAATAACAAATAATTGGGTTTTCATTTTTTCAATAATAAGAATAAAATATACGAATGTAAAAATAAATATTGATTTCTATGGTGTAACTTATAATAAATACTCCTGCGAAATACGTATAATATTATGTATCTATACTGTAACAATAATTTGTAAATTGTAATATTTCTTAGTATACTTTATTATTTGAATATATTTAACTTGTTTACAAGTTTTTAATTCAAGTTAGTCAAGTAGATAGTTGTAATAATGTTTCATATTATTCAAAATATGAATTATTTTATAATAAAATGTAATTATATGTTAAAAGTATATTACTTTACGTAAAAAAATGCCACACCCACATGCGTAGTCTCCGTTTTACAAACGTATTATATTATAAAATTATATTATAATTATGTGTACTTAACATAGATAATTTGCGTTCAGCAGTATCTATTTTGTGTTATTTTGTTTTACTATTACATTTAATTGACTTGTTAACAAATTTAAAGGTAATAAGAACAGTATCTGTAACAAACATACGTTAGTTTTTTACGATACTTCAATATTTAAGTGATTTATGAGTATTTAGGTATACACAACATTATAATATAAAATACTAATAACTCAACCCAAAATTAAAATACCAACGTTAAATTAAACACCGTTATTTGTTGATATCACATTATCTTCGGGTACACTCGAACAAGTTCCATTAAAACTTTTTAGAGCTAATTGAATGCCGCAGATTGTTTTAGGTACATACTAATTGAATCCATTTTTTAATACTAACTGAATTCTATCAAGACTGCCCGTAACAGTTCCACAGGAATGGTTGAAAAAATTTTAAACTCTGAGTGAAATAGTGAATGTATTGGTTTTTTCAAAAAAAGAGTATTTTTTGTGTCTATCGTCGCTATTTCAGTAAAAATGCATATTCTATGGGTTATGTAAACAATCATTAAACATTTAATAAATCAATAGTGAGCTAATGGTCGCTTTAAATATAATTTAGTGGCCCGTGATTGGTCCACTAAACATTTTATTGAATCATAAAATGAATCGATTTTTCATGAAACCCGGTATTAGAGTTATTGCTCATAAAGTCAAAAAGTTTGAAAATTGAATACAAGACGCCTAAGAAGTTTATTCTAAAACAACTAAAATCTAAAAAATTACAATTTATTTTTACAGACATTATTTGAAATTCAAATTAGATACTTAAACGAAAAATAATAACTTTAATTATTTTGTTGTAATCCAAAAATATTATTTATGGGACTTCAAACTTTTACGTATATTATTATATTTTATATAAACAGTAGTATGTTCACAACATTTAGATTAATATTTTAAGCTAGGCGTTGCTTAGCTTTTGTCCACAATCCTAATCACACGGTCGTATGCAGTATAAAGCGGTATTAACTCAAAGGTTAAGTAATAACAATAATAAATTATACAAATATATTGTATATATATATAATCTATTGTATAAATTGAATATTAATAATAAAATAAATGCAATATGTTCGGTAAGAATTAAACTAGTCTACTATAAATTATTATACTAATAGTAAAATAATATAGTAACTCTAAACTTTAGAGTCTAAAGCAATATCAATAAACATGAAAAATTTACTTAATGATATACGCCAATAGATCTAATCGCTCAGAATCGTTTTCATATGCAATAATCTATCACTGAATTCAAATTAAAAACTTTTGTGTACAATAAACCGTGTAAGTGACCTGCTCTTTTACACCTATTACAAATCACACTCGACTCCTACTACTTAATATACAAAAAAATGATTACTTTTTTATGTAAATTTTGAAAAATTGAATAAATTTGTGTAATACAGTATAATACATGTATATATATTATATATGTATAATTCAGTTATTTGAACTGATTGATACCTATTTATGTTTTACTCTTCTAAAGTGTGAACTAAATTAGTATTCAACGAATATTTATTTGCATATTAGTAAAGATGGTTTTATAAAATATCATTCTTACGCATCCAAATTCTTCGTGATGTTTATATAATAATAACATTGCTATATAATGAATACTTATTGAAACGTTTACTTTTATAATTAAACTCAATAGTTATTGTTACCTATACAATAAATTATACAATAGCAAAGTTGTATAAATGGTAACACACACGTAATAACGCACGTCATCTATAAAAAAAAAAGTGACATGACATTATTCGTTATTACACTGACTTACCAAAAGTCTCAAATTTCTAAGTTCTATCACACAGACATAGAAGTTGTATACATAAAATACCTTCAAAATGTTTCTAATCTATTCTTTTGAGAACAACAACCAAATTTGAAAATGGTAAATGTAATAAAAACTTAAACTTTTGACTGAAGAAGTAATCCGTCATCGGCGAAACAGTGATTATGATTTTATTTCTATTAAGTGCGTTGTGATGGTGGAGTAGCTATATTGTTTCATAGCCTAATATAGGGCAGGGCATTGGGGTTAATCTTCCGCGGGGCGTACGCGACAATCGAGTTCTATTTTTTAATTTTATTATACTATCGTGTTCTAGGTCTGGTCCGCAGGCAACGTTCACGCCATCCCTCAGGATACAGGATCGCCGTTTCTGCGCATCGTTTTACTATAATATTATATGATGGACGCCTCTCTACTGACATCAGCCACCACGACGGCCACCGCGCACACAATCGCCGTGACCGCGTCGACTACAGTGGCCTCAACGATAGTCCGGAGTGGCCAGCGCAACGGCACGCACCGCGGGGCTGTCAACGTGCACGGCCGGCTCATGTACGACGAGATCGTCATCAACGACGTCTGGATCAACGCCATCCTGTCCACGCTGGCCCTGTCGTGCGCCGCGTGCGTGTGCCTGTGCTTTTTGTACTGCAAAATCCAACAGTGGAAACACGGAGGTAAGACCGAGTCCAAAATCGTATCGACTGTCGTGTGTCGTTATAATAATAATAATAATATTAACTCGTAATAATCTACTAAATTATTATTTAATATAATTCATTAATTCGTGACTCGAGTTCATATTTTTGTCGACCACTCTTAAAACGTTAAGAGTTTACCTAAAGCAGAAATTCGTTTCACACTGCAGCCATTATACGACATACATTATTATTATCTTTATTATGATGAATTTTTTCTATGATATTTTGTATTCTTACACGAATAAATTAAATCAAACACATTTTGTTTGGATTTATTTTAAATGTTCTCATCGAGAATGTCTTTAGAATTGGAATTATTGTAAATTTATCGGAAATATTGAAGTGAATTATTTTTCTGGTAAACAGCCGGTACCTAATTCCTAAACACTTTAGACTTACCATATATCGTTTATTAGTTACCTATAAATTATGATAAAGCAATTAATATGATTATACTTTAGTCAAATAACGCAGAATTCGATCGTAGAAAAAAAAACTAATAACAGAGTTATTAAAACGCCTCGTTAAAAAACTGGTATGTTGAAGTACAATGTACGTTCTATCCTCTCTTGGCAAAAAATATAAATATAAAAAAAACCTAAAACATTAAAATGGAATGATTGACCTCCACACCACTAGTCAAAAATGGTAATATATGGCGACGTTATGAAATCTAGGTGTGTATCTAGAGTTGCATCAACTCTATAAAAAAAAAAAACCATAAAGTGTTAATATCTCACCTATAAACCAAAACTTTGAATTAAATTATGCACCCACTTCCTTCCTAAATTAACCAAACACTAAAAAGGAACACCACAGGGTCAGGCAGATGGATATTTAGAAAAACTTTACGAAAAAAATCGTAAAAATGTCGAACTGCGTCGTTTAAAATGTAAAAAAATGCCTGGTGTTTTATGTGTATAATTATAATACTATATAGTCGAATACTAGATCCATTACTATAATTCCAAGTATTTTGATTATAAGTGATTTGAAAAAAAATTTAAATAACATATTTAACATATTTATTAATTTAAATATTACTTACAATAGTAATCTTCGCAACTGTACCATCATTATTAAGCGGTTATTGTGTAATATTATGAATATTATGTATAAAAACCAGTTTTCAGCATAGTCGATTTGATTTTTGTTTTTAATTCAAAAATAAATAACTGCAGGGATTTGAAATTATCACAAAATATTTATATTAATAATTACTAGATATAATATAACTTACAAAATATTTTTAGTTTATTTGTGCTATTCATATATATTTAAAAATTATTGACTTTCTTAATTTATTTTTGATTTATGTTTGATAAAATCTTTGTATGCGAGTAAAAAAACTTGGACAAGGTGGTTTTTTATGAATTATTATTATCGCAGTTAAAATTACTACGATTTATTTTTAATTTTTTTAAAGATCTAAATAAAACTGTCAATTTTAAATAAATTTGTACTAAAATATTGATAGGTAAACTGCGTCCCTTTCAAAAATCGAAGAATAACGTTAAAAATATGCGTAATAGGTGTTTAATTTGTAGAAATTATTTTTTTTTTACGCGCATTAATATAAATAATGTATTTAAATCCATCACGTTTTGACCTAATGAGAGTAGTTTTAACTTAAAACCTGTTACGATATTTAATAGCGACTACTCATAAATATTATAAAGTAATTATATATATTATGTACGTTTACGTTTGTCAAATCACCATTTTGTTGGACCATGGTTGTATTTTTTAAGTACCAAGTTTTTATACTCATGCGTATATCAATGTGTATTATCTTAATAATATTTTTCTCGCATTGTTAATTATGTTATTGATTCACAGATAATGACATAGTAAAATTTGAATTTTTAAATTTAGTTTATTCCTATAGGTACATGCAGTTTGTGGTGGGCTTACAAAATTGAATTATGCATTAATAACAATTCTGATAGCGATTATTTGAATAATAATCACATATTAAAAAAGACTCATATTATATATAATTGCCCGATAATCACGAACCGAGATTACGATTACATTTTTAGTCTAGTCAACAGAATTATTATGTATAGTATAGACATATTATTGTAAATGGTAATACAAGAGTTCCTGATTAGTAAATAATATAATAATAATATAAATAATATATATTATATACGTATTATATAATTCCATAGTACTACCATTAGGTTTTAATAAGACATTTCAGTTTTATTTTTACATCATTTTAGTAAATTGATTATACACCACACTTATTTTAATTTGACTATCGTAGTTTTTTATAGGCACGTATAATAACGATATAATATAATAACGATCATGAATTCGTAGTCAATTGACTAAATCTTGGCAATAGAAGTATCTATGTCGATCACCTTGCAATTCCCGCATGCTTATATTATAATGTTTAATAATTAGGGGGATTTGAAGCATTTGCATATTTGTTTTGCGCGATCGTAAAAAACGACAACCAGAAATAACAACAAAACCAAATATGTAATTTTATATAGTAACATATTTTGAGATACATTTATTTAGCTTTATTTTTATATTTTGAGGTATAATATCTTCTTTCTTTGGCTATATTTACATATTTTCTTTTAAATAACGTTTGTCAAAACAACAATCGATTCTCATACCATTTGATTATTTGAAAATCTGAACGCACTGCCAATTGAGTGTTTGAGTGTACACTCGTAATAATTCAGGTATTGTCCATGTTTTATTTAATTACGTCTCATTTAAGAAGCTATTTATTTATTATTTATTATTAATATATATTAATTATAATAGCCGTTATAACAAAAATTATAATACATATTTTAGGAATTTTAAATAAAGTGCATATAAACATATTATTTTGTGCTTTTAGTACATCACTAATATTATAATTTATAGAACCATATCATATGGTCACTGAATTAATCACCATCTTATTGTATTATTGTATTTCTTATCATTATATTAATATTATTTTTGTTGTGGTGTGGATTTTTATCCAGATAGTAATTGTTGATATAGGTAAGGTATACATATAAAAAAAAAGCAAATTTTAACACGAATAACGCAGTAATACGATGTGTCATGATGTAAATAATAAAAATATGACTATAATAATCGTTTATCGCGGTAATCAAAAAATATCTACCCGTGCGTGCGTCATTATGTTATGTTGGCACGTTATAAGTTGTAATGTCGCCACCCAGATAATGCCCCGGATGTGTATTAGAGCCGTAGTCATTTTCCTCCAAAAATCAGTTACCTCTTCCACCACTGACAATTTTTCTCTATCGTTAAGTCATCAAAATAAAATATCCAAAGCCAAAAATATCACTTCATATAATAATAATGCAGTTCATGTACAAACATAAAATATGAAATAAACTAAAATTAAAAATCATTGTGATAAAATATTATTGTAAAACATTGTATTTTTATAATAATTTATTAGCATTATAATAACTTCGAATTATTATATAATACACAAATCAATACATTCATACATTTTTTAACTATGTAAAACTGAGTGTTCCAGTAAAACGAGAAAATATTAAATAACTGTTAAAGAAGTGAAGAAATGTATTTACTGAAAACAGAAACTACGTATTAAGATTACAGAGGTTAAAAATTGCATGTCATAAAATTAATATCCGTAAGACTGTGTTCATTCGTACGTATGAGTTTTTGAAATCAAACACTAAAATTGTGCATGGCTCTTTTTATTATCATTTATCACTACGGAAATCGCAGCCACTCATCTTTAAATATGAATTTTTAACTTGTAAATATTAAATGTTGTAGGACAAGTATTATATAAACTCTGTATTTGATATATTGCCTCAAAAAAAATTACACACTGTTAAGTTAGGTGATTATGAGGCCAATAAAAAATCAAATTGGGAAATAATATAATATATATATACGAATGGAAAACTTTTTTACGGCCAATGATTTCAATACATACAATTTTTAACCTTTGGACTATTAATTTCATATTATAATTTAGTCTTAGTTTTCAATAAACAAAAGTTTTTAAATACATTTTATTTTCAAAAACGGAATCAATTGTATCTTAAAAGATACATTGCCAAAATCTATATATTTACTATGTACTTTTAAATATACATAACTAAGTAGGTACATCACCAATAAATTGAATTTATTTTTCATGCATGCATTTTTAGTCATTATACCTAAAATTACGTTTTTTAATTCCATATATTAATTATCAATAAGTGAAATTTATATTTTTAAAACATATTTTACCTATAAAATACAAAGTACATTTGAAATCATTTATAAATTAAAATATTTAATACTTTTAAGAAATTCAATTCAATATTTTAATATAATTTATTTCTTCAGTGTTTACCCACCTATAATACTAATATCGTGTAAAATAATTTGTTAATTT
The DNA here is from genome assembly GCA_036289425.1 of Rhopalosiphum nymphaeae. Classification (NCBI taxonomy): domain Eukaryota; kingdom Metazoa; phylum Arthropoda; class Insecta; order Hemiptera; family Aphididae; genus Rhopalosiphum; species Rhopalosiphum nymphaeae. The sequence continues at coordinate 5,125,755 of JAZAQC010000007.1, read as the reverse complement.
AAATAATTTTGTACAAAATAAATATTAAATCAAATAAGATATTTCTAGTCATTTATCCAAAAGCAGTGCTCTTCAAACTGTGAATAATATTGTTATTACAGGATGGGAGGTGCATAAACATATTTTCTGGCCATAAAAATCATAATTATTTCATTATCAAAATTAAATGGTCAAGGCGTGATTGGGTCAATAATTTAATAACAATATTGTCTTCATGGTTAAATTAATTTAAATACCGAAATGCTCACAAGCTTACATGATTTTTTTATCACACTAACGAGTTTTCAATAACAACTTCGGATTCAAGAATTTAATAATTAATAACCAATAATATCTCTGAAATGTGATAGTAATTATATAGGTATTATACGGCATCTTGTAGCATTCTTTCTTAACATCATATATACGAGTAAACTGATAAAAGATAAGTGCTAGTGTTGTGTCCTTTGGCTATTCAGTAATAACTAATAAGATAAAATTAATTATTAACTTTCAATAAAAGTGACATTTATTAACAACAATTTCAAAAATTAAATGCTAATCAGTGAATATTTTAAAGGAAGGAATCAAATGAGTCTTGAAAAAATTGTACTGGCTCATAGACAAACACATTTACATATATGGTTGGTTTTAAATGTTGGTATAAATAATATGATTAAAAATTTTATTCCTATTTCTATAGTTTTTTTATAGATAATATGTTTTCTAAACGAGCATGCGAAATAAGTATATGTTTGAAAAAATTTGTTAGATACTTCTAATTTTAACATTGTTTTCATTATAAATATAATTTAAATAAATACTATACAATTGCTCCTGAGCCTCAGACCCTCAGACTATTCAGGTACCTAACATGATATAGAATATATATATATATATAAACCTATTTCTTTAAAATAAAAATTAATTCTATTTAATTATAATTATAAATATCTACAAGTATAACCTATGTAAATTTAGTAACCAGATATATATATACAAGAAACAAATAAACACTAACTTAAACACATATATACAATCAATTATACTACTGTTATAGGAAACAAAGCATGATTATCAAATTCAATTATATAAAAACTTGTGATTAATTTAGATAATTTTAGTACCTTTGTTTAATTTAAAAATGTTGTTATTTTATTTTATTTCTATAATGTTATACACATTTCATAGTATCAAACATATAGTATAATAAATAATAGTTAAGATAATTGTACTTCGATCTCTCTTTTTCGGCACATTCTTCTGTAAGAAAAATATTACATTCTACAACAATTTATTACATATATTTATTATATTATTTTATTGAAAGAAATATTCAAACAATAAAGGTAAGAAATAATATTAGTACATTTGTGCGGACCGTTTGCCATTCATATTAAATACGCCAGATTTTCGAATAAATCATCATCTATTATCGTAAATCATTATATAAATATCTACATATAAAATTTCTGCTCTGTGGTTTATAACATTCAGCCTTATTACGTGCTATAGTTCATAAAAATAACAATTAACGATTATATAGGTATAACAAACATTTTTTTTTCGATGTTTCTATATTAATATTTGTACATATAATTATTATATATATGCGTGATTGTAGCACAAAATACTAATCTCTGTGTTCACACGTTTTTCGCAATGCTTGAAAACAAAAAAAAAATAGATAAATAAGATTCGGTTACTCGTGGCTTCACTGAGTGTTGTGGTAAGGAAATTTCGAAAGAGCGGTCGCTTTGAAACAATAATCGTGCTAATATAGACTTTACGTGTGCATAGTCCCGACATTATCGTTGCAGCTTAAATTTTATTGAGGGCCACATAAAAATAAATATACTTTGCATGAATAATATTTATGTAACCCCGTATAGCTATGTAACATTTAACGGGATAATAACCATTATTATCAAGGTTACAATTTTCATATCAGTGTGAAATTAAAAATATTAAGATAACAATAGTGATGGTAAGTGTTTGTCTTAAAAATATTTAAAAAACGAACAGTATAATTATCATTTGCCTACTATAATAGTACTATAATGAACTTAATGTTATAATATTAGAATACATCTTATGATAATAACATTTTCAAAAATCTATATAAATTGCTCTGTTTGATACATTTTGAGTTTCCACAGAAAATCTGTGATAAATTATACAACTATACGTGTTTTTAATTGTACTCAGTACAGGCGTTAAGATTTGCGAAGTCCCAGTCAAAATGTGGTACAAACTTGAAACTATATAGCTATACTTAAATACTTTTTGAACGTAAAACGTATATTACATAATTCCACGCAAATAAAATAAAAATGTATGTGTTCCTTATTTCAAACAAATTTGCATTTTGCAACTGAGTTGAAGGATTTCTTTAGAATTTTTATTACCTACATATTCATTTGCGTCAATACAGATACTTTAATAATTATTATTATATAATGGTGTAAATTAATAGAATAACAAATATTCATTTGATTTAGAAGAAAAATATTTCAAAAACAATAACAAGATTAGTGTTTAAAATCAAATTTAATAATAATCATAGACAAGTATAATTTTTTATAATTTATAAGCTACTACTTATATATTAGTTTCAATTTTCACCTCATTATTTTCATTTATTTTTTCTTCGTCCCATAATATAGATGTTTTATTAAGGAATTTATAAATTCCTTTATTTATCAAAGGCACCGCATTACGTAGGAATATAAGTGTTTTTATTATCTTGTTTTAATATTTTTTTATAACCAGATCTGTTACTTCAAAAAAATATCACGTCCACAAACGCAACGATTGGAAATAATAAATCTAATGAAATAAAGAGAAAGAGAAATAATCTTTCAATATTAATTTATATTGTATAAATTACTTATAGATCTAAAAAAAAATGTTAAATGATACAAATGTAAGTATTAATATAAACATTTTAAGGGACAGGCTAATAAATAATAACCATTAGAGTCTGAGCCTTAATTATAAATAAAAAGGGAAATAATCTCGCTATACAAAAATATAATGTTAAATATATACCTTAACAGTAACCTATATTAAGTTACCTACGTTTTATATCTTCTATATGATAATTTATAAGGATCATGATGTATAATATATTATTATATACATATATATATATATATAATAATAATAAATAAAGGACCTCTCTTTACTCAGTGCTATATTAATGCTGTGTTACTTCCTCGTATCAACATGATTATGTTTAACCTTCTCTAAACGTAAATACGATAAAAAGAATAATCTAATAATATAAACTGAAATAAATATCATTAATTAATTCTTAAAAATATATATATTTTTTAATTACACGGATTGACTTGTCAATTTGAGTATGCGCAATATGTGGGCACGCGATTTGATCACAGAAGCACGTGTTAGTTGATAATCATAACGAATACGAATTTTTAAATTGCCGCGACTCAGAAACTCTTACAGGAGAACTCAAAACACTTAGGTATAACCTATATACCTACAGTAGATTCTTATTATGTCAAACTTCGCTATCTCGAACTACATTGAAATCCCTTTGAAACTACTATTACACTTAATAACGTTTTTCTCTCGATAATTCGAAATAAAATTAATTATTTTTTGTTATCTCGAAGACAAAAATAATATTTTTATTATGATAAAAACAAACAATTAAGCAGTATATTCAGTACAGTGGTTGTAATTTTAAGCATTATGTTAGGTCATTTATGTACAATACAATGAAATTTAAAATACGCATAAATTAAATGTCCTTACAATGATTTTTATATTCTTAAAAAAAAAAACTATTTATTCATTATTGTAGTTTATTGAAATATATATGTAGTATTAGTACTTGAAGTATTTAAATTATGCATTTAAAGCGTTCAAATTATTTATCAATTCTTTAAATTTTAATATCTTGAAATTTTTGATATCTCAAACTTTGGTCTATTCCCCTTGAATTTTGACATAACGACAATCCACTGTATATATATGTTATAGCTTAGTGTATGTGAATTCTTAGAACGCGCCTTATTCATCTAAAATCTCTTGACCAAGCATTAAAAAAAAAAATTAAAATATTTTTAATAGATAATTATTTATTAGTTGCTATTATGGACACTTATGGGGGGGGGGGTACTAAGAGGACTCGCACATCTCTAAAATATTAAAACCTTTTTTTTATCGAAGAGTAAAAACGAACAGATGTCCGTGATAAGCTCAAAACGTGTCTTACATTTACGTGGTTTCCTCATATCGTGGCTAACATTTTACCACATATAACAGACCAACATCGTCTCTGAAATATCACTAAGAAATAAGAATATAAAAATCCTTATACAATTTTGAGGTGAGTTTTTATCATAGTTTAGCCAAAATCATTCGCGCGATTTTTCATATAAATGTGATCGCCCTAGTGTAAACCTACCTTTACGCAAAAAAGTTAATGTCGAAACGCGAATGGTGTGCGCCAAATAAATGGGTACTTATATAAAACTTTTGCGCATTAGGTAGGTATACCTACAAGAACCGCGACATCGGTTGCCGCTGACGCTGCTGGTGACCTCGACCGCAGGTAACCGGTCGGAACAACTACTATCATATATTATACTACATATGGGTAACTAACTAGTAACATCAATATAGGTACTTACGTAATACGCCGAGCTTCAGAGGACGTCTCGCCCGCATATTGTGTTGTCTCCATCATACAAATACGTGACGTAGCAAATTTATACGTTCAGAAATAGATACTCATTAAAATATATTAGCTTCGTCAGTTTTAATGTTAGAATGAATTCACCTATCATTAAACTTAAGGGTAACGATAGAATATATTTTTGTGTTTGTTTGAAAGTGTAAGTATTTCGATAGTTTAATTTTGAAGCGAATTATACACGTGTTAACATTAAAACGTATAAATTCTTATATAACTTCCTTAAAAATTAAAATATCGAAAAAATACTTGCAACAAACCACTAAATATGTTGTTACCTTTGAGTTTGGTAAATTCTTCCTAAAACGGCGCTAAACGAGAACTGCCGAATTTAAATTCACAACGTTACGCACTTATAAGACTGTGGTGACAACACATTTGAATAAGGGTTGGTGCTTTTTGCATAACAATAGGATAGCGCGATGGGAAAAACATAAAGAGTGACGATTATACGTGGGAATTATCGCATTAAAAATATAAAAAATTTATAATTTTAATAATTATATTTAAAAATAATTAATATTTAATTTTAATATTATTTAAATGAACTATAATAACTCAAATTTATAGTTTTCACCGTTCTAATAATTTTACGTATAATATAGCCTATTAAATTAAATGTTGAGATTAACAAGTGTGTACCTATGGCTTAACGGCTTAGTAATACTTTCAATTGAACAAGAAACCGCTTGAAAGGTGAACTTTGAGAAAATAATTGATATATTTATGAAAATTATAGCTAAAAAAAAGCAAATTTTAAAAATATTTAACAAATCACAATATAATTACACTATATATCATATTATAATGTATGACATTTATAAATTTTAATGATAGACGTAGTATAAGTATCTACTGGAGTTATAAATTATTTAGGTTGATTTTTGATGAGTTAACATTCAAGACATCATGCCACCAATGTCAAATTAAGTTATCTGATAGTAAATCAATATTTTACGGTGAGATACTGATATTTTAATTGTATTGCATAGTGATGTACTGGAATAGGTATTTTTGAGACAATTACTTCAAGACCAAAATAAGTCCAAACTGAGCAATGGGTTTAATATGATGAAAAGTTTTTAATAATAGAATTTATATTATTAGGTAAAAAAAAAGAAGAACTTTGATTAAAATCTGTGGGTGCATGGGTGGTCAAATGGTAATTTGCCTCAGATCTGAAAATTGTCCAGCACGCTACTAGTATTACCTACAATTATAAATAGTATACCTATATCTAATTGTTATATTTTTTTTCTTAAATAAAAATGAATTTAATGATTAGTCGTTAAACACATCGTATAAAAAAATAAACATCGGAATCTAAAGAAAAATGTTTACTTGAAAATAAAAAAACATATTTAAATATTATAATATTATATTAATACAGTTGTATAATATATTAATATGTTTTATGTATGTATTTTTCAGTGTTGTCTGTAATGTCTATGTTAACAGTTATATGTGCTACCAAAAATATTTAAATGCCGTGATAACAGTTTATATTTAGTTTTAATTTGTATTTAGGAAGCTACATAGTCATATACGACGTATCTGTCGTTAAACTTCAAGCATATTATCATTTATTTTATATTTATATTTATTTTTATTTTGTATTTATATTTATACTATAATACCAATCGTGACAAAACTGGTAGTTCATTGTAAAATGTATAATACTAGTATAGTTTTGAAAAAAAAACATTTATTTTTATTGAAACCTCAGTTGGCCTCCAGCACATTCTACTAATTTCACTAATTTTCAAAAAGCCGTCCAGTTACATGTGATACACGAACACGAAACAACTTACCTATATACCTACTGAAACTAAATGGGTGTGAATTTTAATGGTTTAAGTTTAAGTTGCACTGTTTGACAAACAAGTCTGGCACGCCTTTGAATATATAAAATTATAAACGAAACTTACATATTATTAGGCACATTATAACATGTTATACAATTGTTTCATCGAAAAACGAGTTAAGCTTTTAAAATAGAGTACCACTGTCGGATTAATATTCATAATCATGTATTGCAATAAATTATTGTACCTATACGTACCATTATGTATACACTATACGTAATTGTTTCGTTGTGCTAAATTCACAAAAACATTCGTCAGTATTGCACACTCGTTGTCATTATTTATTATATTTCACGATCCTCCAAATCAATCAAAGCCGTTCATTTGTCGTATACGTTTTCACCAACTCTGACGATGCGGCGGCGGACGAGGATATACTCATATCAGATACTTACACACCTTCTATGGTCACACGTGCACATTACACGCCTCCGCGACTTCACATATTATTTTTCCGTAATAATACTGCCCACCGCCCGGGTGATTGTATGTTCCGTGTTTATTATTGGCGAGCATAAGAGTAGGATGTCAGATGTGCCTGAGAACCTTTGCAATTAGAATATGCTGAAAGTTGAGCCCCTGGGGCAGGGACACGTATATTTTACCTGTAAAAAAATGTAAATTTCTATCATTCTTTCTAAAATATGTGATTAAAATAGTGTAAATAGATTTTTTAATAGGAAAAGTACCTATGTATCATAACCCAAAATTGTTTGCAATCATTAACTTTATAGTATTTACAGGAAAAAAAAATGGTGATTGAGATTTAATTGTAATCGAGAATTCAGTAATTTTAAATACCTTCAATAGCTATAAATAGGTATATTAAAGACGCCTGTTATTAAAATAAATTGTGTTTTTTTTTTTTTTATATATAAATCTTTATTACTGTTATTTGTTTGTATTATATATCATACCTAAACACTAATAATAATTTATTAACGTTACTTGACTTGTTGAGAGAGGGCCTAACTAAAGAAGGTAAGCATCATATGAAATATAATTCAGGTCTGCACACGTTTATTACGGGTCTGTACAGCTGTACACATATATTTTACAGGTATTATATTACGTATATTTGTTGGAGGTGAGTCGATGGGATTTGATTCTCTGCTGAAAATATTTTAAAATTAAAATTATTAAAAATCTCCGACAAAGAAATAATATAATATGTAAATATTATATTATGTGTGGATAGAATCAAGAGTATCGAGAGCGTCATTTGTGAAAATCAGTGCAATTACATTCTATAAATAATGATCATTATCTTTTTTAAAGATTTGTGATTGAAAATAATAGACGCTTTTCTATCACAAATAAATAATATTTCGATGGTTTTAGTCATTTTTAGTGATCATTTGTTCAATTTCAATTCTTCTTAGCTATAGCCTATAATTATTAAACTATATTTGACCATTTCAAGTAATTAAATAATAACTATGACTGTTTTAAATTATCTTATGAATTTCATTTTAAGTAATTGCTTTTGGTTTAAACATTTTTTAATAATATTTGTGCATAAAATTCGTTTGCATTTTTATTAAAAAAAAACTATAAATTATTGTCGGTTTGTTTAATAATGATTTTCTAATACGAAAGTACTTTGCAAATAGATTTGATGTATTTTATATTGGTACCTAAATTATTTTTAATTCCATCAAAATTTTGAACTCAAAACTCCACTTCATAAAACAATTAGTTCGGCCGGTATATTGAAAATTTACTTCTAGCTGTGCCACTGAAATTATATTGTGTAGATAAAAAAAAAATTAACAAAAATATTTTCCGAAGAAATGTAAGAGCAAACTTATATTGCAAATAAAGTATTCAATAAATGACTCTATTATGCATTTTACGATTTCGTATTCGATACATATAGTACAATATAGTAAATAATATTCGTAATATTATATGAATAGGAGGTAGGTAATATTCGTCCGGTGTGTGGGTAGGTATTTAATTTTTGGGGAAATAAACATATCATATTTATTCAAACAATAATATTTACATATCATGTTAGCACAATGATTATAATGCGTAGTACTGTAGCGCAAAGTATACACTATAGCATTATAGGTAATGCTATAAACAGCGTAGAATCTATATGACGTATACAATAACAATAATCATCTTACCTTTTAAATATTGTTGTTAAATATTATGTTTTCCACGTAGTTCAATTCAAACTGTAGGTACGGAGGTGTTTTCGTTTTTTACTACGTATACGACTACCATAATATACCATAATAGTATATATGACAAGACGTGCTGACATCTTTCGTATACTATGAGCGGTGGGTATAAGTACGCAGTGGCCCTCAATTAAATCACGATAATTATAGAAAAACCATCCACCAGTTACTCACCCATTTATACAAACGTTTCAACATTCATTTAAATAATTATTTAAAGTTTTTTAAATAATATCCTAAACCGATATTATTGAAGTACAAACTACACTTGTATTTAATTAACATAATAATAAGGATTTAGAGAAAGTTTTTACGTATTTCGGTGGTAAAAATATTTTTTTACTTTATTTTATAGTCTTTATATATTCTAAGGTTTTTAATATTGTCACTTACCCACGTGAAATAGATGCATATATCTATATATTTTATTAAGCAATTATTTTCAAGTCTATATAAGATACACTCAAATCTAATGTTCAAATAATTTTGTCGTGACCAACCATCTACCATCTTCTAAAAATCTAAAAAGATAGGTTGACTGATCCCCGATCTCCCCACGCTGTTAAAATAGTGATGTTCACCACTCTATAGTGTAAGTATGATTTGTGTATTTTTCGTTCACACCTACGTATATAATAATATGATGTCGCCCAAAATATCTAACCATCATAGTATAATATTATTGTTGTACATGTGACTTTTTGAATCCGTACAATAATTTACAACATCGTCGTCGGACAGAGGCGTTTAAAATAATAATTACCAATACCTATTTATTATGTATGCGTGTTTCTGACAGTTGTTTTATAAATCTGCTTCGATAATAGTAGTTGTTTTAGTCGCTTCTCCCGCCAGATATGCACACAGGTGGCTTATGTACGTTTTCCGGCAAAATATTATAATATACACTCATACCTGCCAGCTATGTTTAATATACCGAGGCAGAACCATTAAATATATAGAATTGATTAAATAACAATTAAGGAGATACACGTTCAATAACAATATTATTATGCCCTACCGGTTATTATTGACTATTATTTTTATTATTAATCTATTCATATACTTAAGTACAACTATATAATAGTATGCAATGTCCACATCATTGACGGATGACGGATGAACAACTAGCAAAAAATACCTACCTGTAGTACTATCTGTCGTAATTTATAACCATGTGCAGACTTTTTTTTTCAGTGTCTACATTTTTTTAATAATTTTTAAAAATTCTAATTACATTCTACATTTTAATTTAACTTGTTTTTATAAAATCCCCCCCCCCACGGGCCTACTTATGAGGTACCTACATTTAATGTTCTGCTGATGGTGGTATATTTATATGTGTTTTGAACTAAATATAAAGGGCAAACTTAAATGTTAATCTTAAATAAAAAATAAACCGAATTAATGTCGCTTACAATTTTTTTTATTTGTTTAAATTATTAAAACAACTCATCTACTTTAACTATATAAATTGATTTTAGAAAACTAAAAATACTTGATTAAAAAATAGTCAACTTAAAATAAGTAATTATGTATTACCAATTTTGTATTTAAACAATTTATAACATAATGGGTATATGATAATGCTCGTATACCTAATATTAAAAAAAAATAGTAAAAACTTAAATTTTTGGTATAAAGTTGTATAAAAGTTCACAGTTATAGTTTACAAACGGAATTTTGAATAGTCCTGTACTGTAACTGGTCCAAGTATTTGTAAATATACTTTAGGACTAATAAAAATATCACGCTCCAACTATATAGTATATTATGTAAATCAATTACATAATCTTGCATATTTTTAATTTTAATTGATATTTTATTGAACAATCGTCATAATAATATATTAATCATTACTCTGAGAATAAATCATAATAATAATAAAGACAATTATTACATATTATATACAATATGCATAATTTAGTTTACACTACACATCATTACACAGTAAACACAGAAATAGATATATTTAACTATTTAATTGTTAATAATATTTTGTTACATAATACAATAAATTTAGTATTTGTTGTCAATAATATATTAATTGTTAATCACTCATAAAACAGTTAACTATTTATAGTTATTATAATAGTTATTATATATATATTTTTTTTTTTATTGGTTTGACATTATATTGCATGAGGATATTCGTATTACAGTAGCGTCGCGGTGATCCGAACATAGGCTAATCAGAAAGACTCGGTATTCTGTACGACTTCGAGTGTACATCGCCACCGTTCTATTATTGTAGTTATGTAGATCAATAAAACAATAATCATAACGATTATTAAGACTGCATATCATACGTGTTCGTCGTTAAGATTCCATACGTCGATAACGATTATTAGTCGTCGCGTGTCATACTTTATAGTGATCTTTCTAGTGATTTCGTTTTTGTCAAAAAAAGTAAAGGCCCCACGTAAGCAAAGTCATAGGTGATCCGAACGACAACTTTCTCCATTTCCTTTCAGATTACTGCGACGCTACTGTATTTGTTTTCTGTTTCTGACCCACGCACCAACTTAGCAAATTTCGATCAGCAGCGCCAATTTTGAGTTATGCGATTTAATATTAGAGTGAAATAACGTATTTTCAAACTTAAAGTTAAAATTGTCATAATACGTGATTCCGCGTATATTTAAATTGTAATACTTTACATGTCCACTCAAAAATAATCAAATAAAGATATCTACGTGAATCGTGGTCGTAAAAAACATATCAATGATCAATTAAGGGCTCACTTTCATAACTTACTTCACTACGGTGGTAGGTTATGTTTCTTAATAATTCCAACGATTATGGTTCCAAAAATTTAACCAGCTTTTAAAATATAGAACGGAGCAAATACACACATTAATCTTTCCTAAATGACGCCACTGTTAAAATTTAAATTTGAATAAAATTAAGGCGATATTTAAAACAGTAATGATAAGGTAATCAATATTAGAACCAACAGAAAAAGGCGCGAAAACTAGTACAATGCTGAAAATATATTGTATAGTACCTTCTAAATAATAATATAAAATTTCAGAGAAGTATGTTCTAAACGATAAATCAACATTGGTGTCACCTAATATTGTAGTTCCAAACCTTATAATAGTGATAAACGAAATAGCGTGTTAAATATAATACTATATAGTCTATAGCGATACGCCGATACATTATATTATTGTTATATTCGTTTTACAACCGATTCGTATCGTGTGTCCTGTAATAATGTTTTTACATAATATAGATTATAGATTATAGATAAATACATTTAGATACAATAGATACATCATATCATACTTTATTTCGACGCAGGTGCCTCTTAATGGAGTTTCCATGTATACCTAACTCGTCACTTGTTGTAGTGCAAACACCGAGGGATATCGTACCTTTTAGTTTTCTATTACTAATATTGTGTAACTATAAATATTAGTTTAAACCTACAAAAAGTATAGAGTTTGAAAACTTTTTAAACTTAACACTGAAATTCTTTCCAAATATGCGAACAATAATGTTCTAATAAAAGTTCGTGTTGCCAAAAACATATCCCGAGTACATAGATGTATATTATATTATTTTATTTTATTTAAATTTCATAAATTTAAAAATTTAAATATATACAGATTATTATATTTAACTTATAATATGTAAGTTATAATGTGAAACCTTATGGTCGGTTTTTTTCTTGTATATCCTAAGTAATTATTTCATACACTTTGTATGATAATTTAATTATATTTCTATTACAATCACCTCATAAACGTCCAAGGCTGGTAATCAAAAATACTATTATGAAAATCAACCAATAAAATACAATATTATTGTCATATTCGTATATGAGTCTATGGTTTTTTTTTTTTTATGGTAGACAAAAGAACATAATTTAATTCTTTATTCAAAATGTACAACTATTAATGGTTTTAAATACATATAAATATATATATTTTATAAATGGATACTTTATTATTTATAAGTACCTGCTATTATTTATGTTAATCAACTTATTCACGTCCTTATTGTTCAATTTTAGTAGGTACATATTGTTTGTAAAATTCAGTGGCAGACACATGATTTTGTCATGTGTGGGACGAGGAGAAGGGTGAATCTAATATTTTTAGATATTATACACACGATAAGTACAGTACATGATACTTGTAGTGACTCATAATACAAATAAATATGAAAACATAAATATAAATATTTAAAACTATGATTAGTTTCAATAAAATACTGTAGCATGGAGCAAGTTACTTTTAGAAAGTACCTAATCAATATAGGTAAACTACGTGTTTGGAAATATCGAATTCACTTTATTTTACTCGTTAATCAAATAATATTGTATTGATATTACTTTACTTTTTAATAAAAAAAAAAAATTTAATTCACTATTTGTTACAACAAAAACATTACACAGATAATTTTCTATTTTTTTTTTTTTTTTTATCAAACTTTTATTGCAAACCTACGTAAGTGGAAATAGTGTATGTTTATACAGTAAGGTATAATTTGAGTAAGAAGTCAACAAAAAAAAAAATGTATTTTTAGAAGAGTTAATTAAATAAAGTACAATCCAAGTGAATAATATATTGAAAACTAAATTTAAAGTTTAAAATAATATTGTATCTTTTGTTATTATTTCCAATTAGTAAAAAAAAAAATGAACATATTTCTTTCGTTACGTTATCCTAACGCCATCACCACTGATGAAATATAACAATTAGTATAGGAATTCTAAATTTTATAAGTGCACAAATTTCTATTACAACTGTCATCAGTCATTCAGGCTGCTCGATCAAGTTGTACCCACAAATCAATTTTATTTTTAACCCGTAAATAGAGAACATATCCATAGACCTAAGGAGTTTATATTATAATATAACTGAAAAAACATGATTACGAGACTTAATTATTTTTATTATCAATAGAAAAACAATTTTTATACCAAAAAATGTGATTAGTTTTATAAGACTATATTATAGGTTGTTTCCCTGAAAAAAAAATTATTTTCATTAATTTTGTTTTTATATATATAAAAATTCCTACTAACATAAAGTCACAGGAGGCTGTAATCCCCTCACCGCCTCCCTTGATTATTATTATGATGTATATGATGTACAATAGATATAAAGTTTTGCTTTGTAAAGCTATCTATTACTTTGACACTTCACAATCTATTCAAAAACTTGAACAAACACAATATTACAAATGCGAAAATATTTTTTAAAAAATCATAAAATATATTTTTGGTTTTAAACTTTATAATATTTAAGAATTCGTTTTATTCATTACATCTAGTTACGGTCTTTTCCTTTATAAAAAAAAATATCTCTTGATACCACTTGTTGATATTCTCTTTTTTATAAATAATTTTATGTACAGGATCTTATTTCTATGATTATAATAAACTGCCGAATTAATCATTTAGTCTATGATACAATTATTAATTATCAACTTATAAAATAATATGTTATCTAATGAAATCTGATGTCACTAAATTACATGATATCATATAAAAATAATAATATTATATGATTGTTTTTTATTTAAAAATAATTCATAAATATTTATAATTATATTGTCAAACCTTGTTCATAAAAATAAGATTAAACATAAACATTTTCTGAAAAATCAACATTATATTAAGTTCCTTACATATTTACATCGTAATTATTACAACGAATAGGGAATCCATGTGATGTAATACTATTTTTCATTAAATTGAATTACAAATTAAAAATATTTTGATATATATTTGAGAAGGAAACTTAAAGTTTTTTTTTTATTTAATCTATTTACAAAATAAAACAATAAGTAATAATGATAACATAGAAGAAAAAGTATAATCAAATATGAATCACGTGAAGAGGAGACCATATATTAACAGAACCTCAGAATTTTTTTTTATTTTTTTTTCTTATTTTAGGAGGCTCTAGACCAGTTCCTTTTTAATCGACAAGTAATATATGGTAATGTGAGAGAGGATATGTTTTTAATATAATAATTAGTGACTTTTTGCAAGCTCATTTACTGTTTGAATTTTTAGATCATTATGGAAGGATGCATTTGTTATGTAATACCACGGAGCACCAGTGATAAATCTCAGGGTAAATGATTGGAAGGCTTGAATAGGGCGAATGTTGGAGGGTTTTGCGGGGCCCCAAATGTGTATACCAAAGTTATAATTTATGGCTAAAATTAGTGTAGTCACACTAATAAAGTTTCACTTAGAACGGTATACTATCTACTCCAAACGTATGATAATATACAATTACAAATAATATATATAGACACCTCGTTAACATTAATAATTTAACTGGTTTTTGATAACGTGTTTATAAATTAATAGTTTACATAGTGTAATAATAGTGCAACACGAAGTAATATGTATTTAATAGTTATAGCCTTATAGGTAAATTTTAGTAGAAAAGCTGTCTTTAATATATTTAATATGAGTAATAAGTATTTAACTATATATTAATATTATTTAATCATACAAAAAATTACTTTAACGTATATTATGGTTTATCACCCTATTATAAAAGCGTGTGTTGGAGGGATTTTACATTTTATATTATATTAATGATAATTTAATCTAATCTACAATAATAGACAAAATTAATAACACTACAAAAACTTTAATACAACATACATATTTTCATTTTTTTTTTTTTTTATATACCTATTAAGAGATTTGAACGATTTAAGTCCTATATTAATCAATAGCGGATTTTTTATACAAAAGATTCACAAGTAATACACCTGCAAACTCTTTATAATTTATTGTTTTTAGTAGATTCAGATTTATTTATTTTTTATTGTAGTAAATTTATTTTGCCATACCTAAATGGCATAAGTATATTTTCTATAGTACCTCGAAATATAATTATTTCATATTACCATATTGATTAATATGGGGATTCGGTATACATTTATTAAGTATATAATATACATTTGTATTCAATGATAATACATATTATTTGTTAACATTATTTAAATGTATTTAACAAAAAATATTATATTTACGATTAAAAATTACATATTACATATTTAACAAAAAAATCGAATTCCAATAGACAATAGTTATGGTAAATGTTTTAGGTCATTTAGTTTTGTGAATCAGATTTGTTAAAATAAATAACACAGCCTTAATAATAATATGCCATATTGTTGTATACCTATATATTATGTACTTATAGCTAAGTATTTAGTATACGTTTTTATAATTATTGGCCAGTAACTTTAAACTTAATATTTCATCAGCTATTATCCGTTTTATTTTATGTAACTAATACTATATTTTAGTTATTTAATACTTGAATGATGTATAAAATATATTATGTAGATGATATTCTAAAAAAATTAATTAATATATTACGAGTATAATAATATAATAGCTCATTGATTTTGCAATAAAACAAAAAACATAATAATATTTCCGTTTTTTCAAGGGGTTTGGAATACTGACGGTTTGATGTTTATGAAACGTGCAATATTAAAACTTATACAGTTATACAATATGTTCCGTAAGTTATAAACCAAAGTACAAATTTTATAAAAAAAAACAATTTTTGTACACCCAAGAAAAAGAAACGAAAACGTGAGAGAGTCAGTCTAAATTTATAGACAAAGCTGTTTTCAGAATCCTTAAATCGTATCATCATTATATTAATTGCGTAATCGTAACTGTAGGAGTGGCTAAGGGTTAAATCATACAAAAAAAAAAAAATCATTAATAACTCGCTAAAGATAAATTTATCTTCAAAGTCATATAATATCAATTAAATTCAAAATAAATAATAATAATGCATATGACATGGTAAAATGTTACACGTGACAAGCACATATTCAACACTAATACACCAGCAATGCTATTACCGCAATATACATAACTTCATAAGATATTATGTGGTTTTTACCTATTTAATGATCTGATTTTTTTTTCAAGTTTGTTTTTATCTACGTCATCGTGGATAACTCTAATAATAGACCCTAACCAGTCAAAATTAAAAGTAATATACTTTTAATGAACCCACCTTTTTTTTTAAATGATAAATACAACTGACTTAAAATTTGTCAAGAAAAACTTAAAACAACACTTTCATTAATAATAATAATAAAATTAAAGTATAACTATCGGGTAAAAACAATTATTCTGTGATACTTATATTATTTTTTTTTTTTTAATAACAATTAGCAATGAATAGAGAAGTGAGGACAAAGCTCCAACGGGTTACTTTTTAGGAAAATGTATGCCGGAACCTCTCAGTTCCTCTTCACCTCACAAAATGTTTGGGCTAATTGCGCCAATTCAGATCGATTGATACCTTTAGGTACACTTTATGTTGAGAAGAGAACACGTCGAAATGCAACCTGTTTGATATATACATATCACGTTATGAATAAATAAATGTATTTTTTATCATAATTCATAAATATTATACATACGTAAGCATATAATAAATGCAGTTAATTTACGATCAAAATAATATTGCTGTCAACAATATTATTGTTGTCTATTAAAACAAACACGAATGAAACGAGAAACTATAATATAATAATATGACGTTGTACGCGCATTTGTGTATACATATTTACAATGGAGGAATTTCAAGGACTAGTGTATTTGGATTGTCTTGTTATGTTTATTGACTGTAATATCAAAAATCCGTATACACGGCGAGCGTTCCGCTTAATTTCCAAGTAGGTTTGCCAATAATAATAATAATAATAATAACATCGTCATCGCGCTGTAACAACTTCAAGTTCGCGTAGATTTCCACGAAATCCTAATATTGAAATATATTACTAACTGATTCGGATGTATTTCACCATATCACTTAAGGATATTGTTTCGAGATAGAGAAAACAATATTACGGAACTTACATGGTTATTACTGGTTATAGTTAATATCTGTAACTTGTTAATTTGTAGTCCATTAGAATATAATCCTGGTACATGACAATATCTACTGTTTGAGTATCATATATAGGTAGGTGGTGCTATTGAAGTGCAATTGAATGCAATAAGATTATTAATTCTATTAATAGCTCATAACTTAGGTATAATTTAAGTCCGGATTTCCGTGCACTTATATGCAAGACATGTAGTATACAAATTAGTTATTTTTTTATAATATTTATAATTGCATCAATGACTTCAATTTAAAGTTAACATATTATAGTTACAAATAGCTGAAATGCATGCGAGAAAAAATAATTACTTAATTAATGATAAATATGTAAATGTATAGAACAAATTTTTATATGAAAATATTAAATAAAAAACTTTACTTTAAATTATATCACAACAATAGTTAATAAGTATGTTTCATATATATTTAATTCTGTAAAATTTTTTTGACGATTTGTTAAAATATATATTTTGTATGATAAAAAACTAAATTATACATCAAAAAATGTTATTGATACATACTTAAAATCAGTCAATAAAATAATAATGATAACAAAATTATTGTGATTTTAGAAAATGTATGCTTTTGCCATGAATTATTTAAAAAATATGTCTTTCAGCAATTCTAGTCTAGTATTTTTGTTAATAACATTTTCATACTTCTTATTATAACTATACTAATTATATTTCAAGTTTTTAATACTTTCAATGATAATTGAAAAAGTTAGATTTAATATAAGGTAATTAGATTTATTGAAAATTAATTTATAGATTTAAAAAAATCAATCAATCAAGTAATGATTATATTATATATATATGATATAGAAAATATAAACATGCATTTTATGCAAAATTTAGTATTTGTTTTAAAATTATAACTTATAACTTTTATCTCATAACTTAGATACTATATAATGTGTAATTTATGTATTGCCGTACTGGTTATTAAATATTATATTTAAGTGTACGTTCTCAATGTGAAATAAATAAGAAGTAATTAGGTGCAAATTAAAAAGTAGAAATTATATAACTAGTTTTAATTAAAATATAAGATTTTACCAAAGTTTATCTAAAATAAAGTTCAAATGAAATTAATTCAATCACTTCATCGTTAGCTAAATTACCAAGTAAAAACAAATTCAAATGTTTTTTTAAATATTGTTTTAACAAATCATATTGTAAATTTACCTTGAATTCAAATATCAAATCTTTGAGAAAAAATCACAAGCATAATAATAATATTAATAAAACTGAGATAAGACTACACAGCTTTACTATTATATTTTGGCCAAAATCTAAAATTTTACAATATATAAAATTATGTTAAAAAATACGATTGCATTTAATTATCATTATTATTAATATATTTGTGGAAAATAAAAAATAATATATTTATAAGTAAATACATTTTTAATAAAATGAACTTATTATTTATTTATTTTTAAAATTAAACATTCGAATAAAATAATATTAAAAAAATATTATCTGTTTATTTATATGATTAACTTTATAATAATAATAATAACAAACAAATAATAAAAATATTCTTGATATTAATATTACGATGAAATTCTTCGAAGCAAGTCCCTGCAGTCTGTACACAAAGGTATTTTGCATTCTGTGCATTGGTAGTTGCTACTGTGTTTGTTTTCTAGTTTTCTTTTTTGTACAATTTTTGCAATTTATATACTAGTCCTTTCTTTTGAAATTGAGTAGTAGTTATATCAACAACAATGAGTGTGGTTTTAAGATATGGCATAGATAAATTGCATTATTGTGTCGTAACGTTATAAAATAATAATATCGAATATTATAGATTTGACGGAAATACCAAAAATAATGAAAAAAAAATAATAGTGCCTAATGTTTTGAAGTTCTGTAGTAGAAAAATAAAACATGCTCTCTCATATGAAACCATTGAAAATATTACTGCTATAACAGTACTGCATTTATTTTAACGTTTTATATTATACAGCAATAGCAATATATTTAATACATCAACTTTTTAAATTACTGCTATAGCAGTATAGCTATCCACAAATAAGTTAAAATTGTGTAAAAAAAAACTCTAATTTATATAACATTAGGTTGTCGTTCGCAAAGCTGCTTAAATAATATATAACATTATAAAATATAGAAATTAGTAATAACAAAATCTTATAAGAACCAATGATATTTTTACAGTGGCTTTAAACGGTTCTATATGAGGATATGTACAAAAAATTGTCCTCACTAGAGCAGTGTTTCTTAAACTTTTTTATCCATGAAACCCAATTTGATGTCCACTTTTATTGTGGAACCCCTACTTTTTTTATAGCTTTTTAGCTTTTTTTAGGGTATTTTGCAAATAAATTTTACTCATATAATAATATTGTGTTAAAGATATTTAATTAAAAAAAAACATGTTAAAATAAAAATAAAAATAATTGTATTTATATATAATAAATAATAATACTTTTATAATTACTATTTCATACATATACAATATTCGTAATATTAGGCTTTATTGATGAAAGTTGTATTAGTAGTTAAGCTTCGTGGAACCCTGATGTGATCTCCACCGGAACCCTGGGGTTCCGCGGAACACAGTTTAAGAAACGCTGCTCTAGAGGACGCAACAATCACATATTATGCTATCGCCGTCTTACAAGCATATAACACAGCAAATCTTACGTTCATAATAATTAGTTTTACTCTATTATTTTTAAAATTATAATGAATTGACTATTATAAATGTAAAGGTAAAATTTATCCAAAACATATTTATCTGAAGCTTTTATTAGCACTTTGATTACGATGCAAATTATAAATATTTTAAAATAAACAAAAAAAATACACTTTTAATATCTTGCATCATAATTAAAATATTTACAAAAGCTCTGATATGTCCAAGATAATAATCTTACTTTTAAATTTTATAATATTTATATTATTATTTTAAAATTAGGTATATTATTATTTAGTATATTATGTAATTATCATTATTAAACAAACACAAACAATAAGTTTAAGATTTTAAAAACACAAATTATTCTTAAACCAATCGCCGCGACCAATATTCGTTAATAAATAAGTTTTATTTTATGCATTCGTCGGAACAAGTAAAAAAATTGTTTTTTTGGAGAATCGTGGAACCGGTAACGTCCATTAAACGGAAACAAGTATTGGATGGAAAATGACAAGGTACATTTTTGGTGAAAACATGTTACACGCCCACTCGAAACAATATACTATAATACGTCTATATAATACACCAAGCGATTTACCCAAGCGGTTTTGTTTTCATTGAATTTTAAAATGTATCATTTATTTTACGTGCAAGACCAAATCAAATTACTAGAACTGGTGTGTGGGCATACAAACTCATAATATTAAAATGGTGTAATGTCTCGACAAAGTCATAAGAGTATCTAATTATTAGTAACTATTAGTCATGTACCTGCATTATATGGGCAAGGATATTTCTGCGAGTAGGGAACTATTAAAAAAAAAAAAAAAAAAGAAAAAAAATTATTTTCTATCTAAGAGAATATTTTTAGTTTAAAATGAAGTGATTATAATAATATATTATTATAAATAGATACCACAATAATAATAATATGGCTGGGTGACGATGACATCATGTTTCACAGTAACTACCTACCCGCCAGTTTCGCGACACCAAAACGGTTCCTATATTTGAGTGGCCAACTCCTTCAGGCTGCATATCGCGATGCTCATTTAAATATCAACACACGCAAAAATGAGCAAATTACGATGCTGTTGTGTGAATTAATAAAACATATTTTATTACATATATGTAGAGTGTCAAATTTATGGCTTTATACCGTAAAAAAAATTTGATAAATGTACGTAGATTATTTTTATAGTTATTAGTTTATAATATTTCTGTTTAATAAATTTATTAAAAACTCAATAATATTCTTATCATCAATTATATCAGGTAATAACTAGTATATACCAATATTAAAGTACATTATTCTATTATTTTTTAGTTTACCTAACAATAATATTATGTTATACGTCCGCCTACACTTGTGAACTAAATACCATTAAAGTAATGTTATTGTACACATAAATACAATTAAAAAGAGAAGTTACTTGATTTTATGAACAGTAAAAAATTCACAGAGTATAAAACATATCAATAAAATTTATCTTTCTTCTACCTATATTATAAGAAGTTTGTAGGTACCACTGAATATTTCAGCTGGATAACCTTAGACCGAAATCAGCACACAATTATTAAAAATATAGAAGTATACATTTTAAAAAAATTTCAACATATTAACACTTTTGGTAATAAATGCATGCAAGAGGCGTATTTACATTTTTAACGCCCTTTTTTCCCTCTAAAACACTTTAACTTTAACCTTAAAGAAAATTAACTTCTAGCGTGGCGCCTCTTTAAAAGACTTACAATTAGAGGCTTGAAACGATTACCCCCTCCTTCCTAAATAAAGAATCTGATGCATGCTCAATACAACTTATTTTTAGACTATGTTGACAAAGCTAAAACTAAGTTAACATTTACAAATTACTTTATTTATTGAAATTTTAATCGTGTTAACTTTATACTCAAGATATCCAGCTTGATACTGTGAAATGACTATTTTCAAATAGATAATTTAGAAAAAACTTGATGTTGCCATTTAAAAAGAAAAAGTTGTGTTGTAAATGGACGTACTATCCATAAAGAGTTAAAATATTGAAATTTTTCCAAAATTCGTATTTTAATTTTTAATACTCTGTTTCCGTTTTGAAAACCTTATTTCGATGTGATGTCGTCCAGCTAAAAAATTAATTAGTGGTACCTCATAGCGTCAACACACTATAAGTATACTATGTGTTATTCTCGATAAACACGGGACTGAAACATAATAGCTTAAAATAACTGGCCAGTTTTTATTGAATATTTATTAATGTCCTTCGATTAATTTTAAGGAACAAATATTACATAAATTAAAATTAGACGTATTTCTCACAAAAACATTGTAAAATTGTTTATATTTACTTCGACTAATTTCGAAACGTATATTAATAGAAACATATATTTTATATTACCTATCTATATCTATATAAAGGTGCTTTTAATTTATAATATTTTTTTTTTTTTTTTTTTATAAAAAAATAATCGACAAAAAAAATCGATGCTGAAAACTAATTAGGCGTAGGTAGTTGATTTACGAACAGAGTATGTGTACAGTGACACTACTCACTCATTTATGGAGTCGGCCGAAGTTTATTCGTAAATAGATACCTATAATATATATACACTAATACCCGCGAATCTTAAATTAACTTGTCGAGGTCTTCGCATTGCCTACATACACTGTGCGCGTAAAAAATCATTCGGATAAAACATAATCGGGAACAATACAATACAGGTACTTCTTAATATATACCTACGCGTTAGGTAGTCACGGTTTAAAACAATATTCATCGGCGGAGAATAAAATGTCGCTGAAAATATACCAACTCTCGCGCGATATAACATAATATTATAATAACATACGTACATTATATCGATATTATAATCTATCGTTACGCGCCGAGCCAGAGGTTAAGCCGCGGTATTATAGATACGAATCGTTACAATAGTCACAACGAATGTAGGTTAATTCACAGCACCGCAAGGGTCAATAACTATTTTATTAGGTTCACGGACGAAAGTGTTCAATGGAACGAAGGTAAATCATCGTCGTCATCTATACGATCTTCGGTGCTCCCTATAAGAACCCATATATATATATATATATATATAGGCGTAGTTGAGTTTTCCTTTCTTATTTTATATTACTTCTTGCGGTCGTGTGGACCGCGCGCGCGTGTACCTATATACTATAATAACGACAGCGGACTATATAAGTATCGGACCGCACACCGTCGCCGCCGTAAAGTCGCACGAACAATAAATAATATTATTGTGATGTTGTGGAAATATCGATGCCTTAAATCGATTATGTCAAAGAGCTTATGTACGAGTATTAGCCCTTTTAAATTCTGAGTGGAGTGATGAATGAACGTATTATTGATTTTACAAAGACGTGTATTTTTTCTGTCTGATATCGGCACATCGCCTTTTAGAGACTATATAATATAAATACTACAATTTTCAATTTTAATTACAGTTTTTGGCTGTAAATTGAATCTAGTTAATACTTTTAGGGGGTCAAAAATTACCATTATTTTACAAAATAACCAGGAAAAAAATAGAATATTTACGAAAAACCAAATTTGACAAAATTATTTTTTTTTTTATTATATATTTTGTATATTATTATGTTGATAACAATATTTTCGCTGAATCAAAAAGTATTAACATTTTATACAAAAAGATTTCTCATAAATTGTTCGTTTACCAATGGATACTTGAAACTTTTATCATATAATATAATATTTTATAGGTACCTATACAATGATAATGACATTTTTAAATGCATTTTTTTGCGCAAAATCTAATTCAACCTACTGCATCACTAATAGTAAAATAAATACTTAGTGATAAGGCAGAAACTTTGTTCTTCGCTCAGAATCGTTTTTCGTAATGCGATGATTTATCATTGAATTCAAATTTAACATATACATTATAATGACTTACTACTCAATGACGAAGTACTACACTTTACACCTACTGTACAGCAGATTACACCGGTTACCTAATTTCCCCCCTTTTTTTGGTTATTGTTATTATTTTTAACGAGCAACATCTTAATTAAATAACCTCGATTAGTTATCATTAAACAATATTACTATATTATATTCTACGCCCACAAATTTTGTTACTTATTTTTGGTGCAATAAAAAATAGCTGCTCTAAACTTAATGAGTAAAGTGAATAATAAACGTATAGCATAATTTACAATTATAATTTTATTTTTCCGACTATCATCTCGAATATTTTTCAATTAATATCAAAACAAATAACAATCGATAATTATTTAAGTCTATGTCGAGTATAATGTATAATTTAATAACTATTATTATCTATACAAATTGGATTTCGATAAATCAAAATATGTATAGATATATGTGTGTGTATACAAAGTAATTCAGGACATGCTCACTCCATTTTTTTTCCAATAATGTAGTTCAAAATCTTGAGATTTATACTTCAGGAGTGTTCTGTGAATATTCAAACTTTTTATTTTCAAATTACTCCTCGCATCCCTTGTCTACTTTAAATTATTTAGTGGATAATTTACCTGAAAAATTTAACGTACTAAAATTCGAATGTGTTGTTTTTTAGTTATTTAAATGCATATACTAAGGATAATAGGTGATAAAAGATCCATAGTAATGTGCTTAAAAGATATAAGGACTATGGTGCTTTGCACATTTTCATTATTAATATTAGTCTATCAACTTGTTTTATAATTTGAAAAAATGGTCGTCCAACTCGTCCAAATAGTAAGCAAAATATACTAGAATATTACATTTATTCTATATATTTTTTTTAATCATTTTTAAGAACTTAATATCCTTAGCATTAACATTTTAATACATGAAAAACTTCTCATTTTAATTTTGAATTTGGTATATATCAATTACATTTAACCAAAATGTTAAACATTATTCACTTAATAATTTACATTAAAATAATGTTTGAGATAAAAGAAGATTATATCGTTATAGAACCGAGTGTTTTACTTAAGAAGTTTAAATAATACAAACAAATCTTAAGAATTTGAAATACAGTCTATAAACATATAAATAACTTATATATATATAATAACTTCGAAAATCAGAATTTGATCATACTCAGTGAATAAATATATATATATTATATATATAGAGAGAGAGAATGACATAATGTTATGTATGTTTCTTTAGCGTTGGTGTGACGATGATTGCTTTGTAATCAATAATACCATTAGCAACCACGCCGTTTTAAAAACAGATTTTCAATTGATTTCACGTAACCACAACTTCTGCAGTATTAATTATAATATTTAATAATATTAAATAATAATAAATAATATATTGACTTTTAAATTTTAATTAAAACGTGGGGTAGTACAATAGATACCACGATTGTACTTGTACCAGAACGTCCGAAGGTGTATGTAGTGGGGGACGGGGAAGTACTTGTGCACATAAATTGTAATTTTCGATTATTTTTTTTCCACTTCACATGTCTCTGTATCGTTTTGTATATTCGTTTGAATAAAATATTAATTCAAAATCAAATTGAAATCATACGCGCGGACAAATCTCTATTGGACAATATATTCTATTATATTACATTATGTTCGTAAATATTGCAATCATAATGTATAGGTATTATATGTATTCAAAAATAAATATTACCGCGGCAGTCATGGAGGTAGGTATACAACGTGAAAAGTATAAACCCCTCAACAATACACAAAATATTTTATAAATTCGCTCATTGCAATAGCTCTTATATATATATGTCCACTGTACAATATATGAATGAATAATTTAATCGTCATTTCGTCTTCGGCATTGAACGTTATGTTAAATTGAATATAATATATACGTAGGTACATCACGTGATGTACGACTATTATAACAGTTTTATATGTTATTTACGTACAAAGCAATTATTACACACGAATAAGAATGTGTTAACGAGATAGCAATTAAAATAATATTATATTATATTATTCAAAAGAAGCAAAACACGACAATTTTATTTAATGACTGAAATCAAATTATGTGTGTACACTTTATTTAGACACGCGGCCGAGCATTGAATAGCTGGTATATGCGCTTAATTTTTAAAACTATCACAATTAATTACGCGTAATGCTGAAAATTGTTTTATTTTTACTCCATTATTTCTGTGTTGTGTGTATCATATGCATATTGAATACCATATTATTCCGTTGAGCGTTTAGTTTCGGTTTTAGGATTTAGTATAAACATTTGATTGAGACTTCAAGTATCTATTGTATAACATAGATACAACTATATAATTTAATGATCTGTGTGTATGTATGTAAAATAAATATAACTTCGATTTAACTGAATTGATAAGTATACTTTCAAATGCGGTGACTGTGGATTCCCGATCCGTGTGCTGTATGGTGATATAATTTAATATCATCAACACAAGATAGAACTCCTTACACGTTAACAAGGCTGAGCATTGACGATTTAATATTTAAATTAACTTACTTTTAACTAAGCTACATAACAAGTTAGGTAGGTACTTTTTTTTTTAAATATAACTTTTAATTTAATGAGTACACGCCTTGTTTCCAATGATATGTAGCCATGCAGTTATTAATCACTTAAATTTTATCGTCAAGTTAAAGTAATTGTTTTTTTTCCTTATTACATAAAAATATAGATATAAAATATATTTTGTTTTGTTCAAACAATTGTTTTATGGAGAAAATAATAATAATCGGAAAAAAGTATTATTTATAAATGTAATAACATTATAATCTGACCCAAACATGTATTAATTTAAAATCTCACAACATAAATCTAACAAACCCAATTCAACGTTTAAAAAAGCAAGTGGCGTGGCTTATTAAAATAAACCTAAATTATTTATAACTTCATTTAGTAAAGTTCCATCATTGGCCTACCTTTTAGTTTTTCTGTCAATTACTCTTATACTATGTATTATTTTTTCTATATATTTCTGTTTTTGAATATCTATGTATATATCTATTTCAACTTCATTATCAAATATCTTTTGACATAGATTGTAAATTAGCAATTAAAAAAATAATATTATAGATTTTTAACAAATTCATGTTACTTTTTTCTAATTAATTAGAAACTTTTTAAGTTAAAAAATATAACTTAACTTAATAGTTTATTTATTAACTTAACAAGTGTAAAAAAAAATAATTGTCCAGCCTTGCAGATTGACCTTATATTATATAATTAATCTTTTTTTTTAAATTTTTTTTTTATGAATTTAAAAACAAAGATTATAATAATTAAAGGTTATATACATATTAAATATTAATCGAACAATTCAATCAACAAATCAATAATATCATTTTACAACAGCTTAATCATAAATTTCAATATTTTTTTATATACCTATATATATTTAATTTTTTTGAAAATAATTTTAAAAAACTCCAAGTATTATTATTTATTGTTTATATTTTATAATATTAAACCCCATTTATATTCAATTTTCAACGTAGATAGGACATGTTATACTTCTATATACCTATAAAATGCAGCAGATATAAGTGTTCAATAAATGTTTTCTGAACCAAACAATAACTAATAAATGGCAAAATAAGTTAAGCCTGATGCCTATATAATTCCCGAACAGCGTCAAAAACATCTGATCATTAATATCATAATATTACGATTAAATATCTATATACGCATTTTGATGTACGGCTGCTCTTTTCATAATCATTACTCATACAATCATACTAAGCCTGATAGTTTTCTTGTTTTCGTTTAAGTATCCATAAACGAGTCCGATTAATGATGCTTCATACTATGTTTACTCGTATAATTCATATAACTAACAAGGCAGCTGCACTCGTGTGTGTTTAATCGTTGCGCAATACATACATATATTTTCCATTATTGGAGATTACCGCAACGGCCGCTACACCACCCTTTCGCCAAGTTTTTTTATAAATAATGCTAATAGTGTATGGGCCCCTTTTTACAAAAATATGCAAAATTACCTAACCTGAAGCTTTTCTCATATTACAAAATGTTCAAAAATAATTTTGTATGAGTTTTTGGGGCTTAGATCTTAGCCGATTCACTGCTATTTGCGACTATAATGACTACATAAATTGTACATTTAAAAAAAATAAAAATAATGAAAGATGAGCCCCTGTATTGTCCGTTTAGTCAAATACGTAGTATGATAAAATAATAAAATAAATTAAAATGTTGTTTATTTATTGCCTTATTGGTCAACCAATCGACAAGCACATACGCACTGTCATGTTAAGACGTAGACGACGTACCGATTAAAAATTAAACGGTTTGATATTATTTTTTCAAAGCAAGACGATATTTGACAACCATATCCTACTGTGAGCAGTGTGAGCACACTATAATCTATATGATTTTATTGCACCACCAAATATAATGTAACTAACGAGTATTTAACGTGCACGTATACATGTGTCATGTGGCCTTGTTTGCCTACTCGTATAATATGACCAGACAATGATAATAATAATTTGTGAAATTTTTATTTCACTAAGCGTTTATTCCTGTCTGTTTATTATATTTTTCCTCTGAATTATGAATAATATCAATGATGGCTACAATGTATAGCTAAAAGGCTTGAAAAAATTGTTAAAAAATTATCTAAAAAATCAAAAGTAATATCAAAATTGAATTTTTTTTTATAATGTTTAAAATTTATAATCCAATGGAAAAAATATAAATCGATTTAAAATTTAACAATTTTCGATAGTCCTACAATATTTTTCATCAGTAAGCAATAACTAACGACTAATATTTCATTTTCTTAGGCCCATTTTACTGACACACGTAACAACGAATATGGAATACTTGAACGATGACTGGTTATTTGTAGTTAGAAATCAAAATTAAAATCGTAAAAGTGATATTTTGAATAAAAACTCGTGTTAAAAATCTAATAATCGATATTTATACCAATATAAAAATCAATATATTCTTTTAAATTTAATTCAGAAAAAACAAATATAGACAATTGAAATTTAAATTAACAACAAAAATTATTATTTCAACTTCAAGCCCTGCATATTAAAATTATAATAAGGCGTTATAATATTATGCAGGCGCCGGGGGCAGACGGGGGCATTTGATGTAAAATAAGTTCTTATGACCTGATAAAATTTTCTAAGCCAACCAGTTTTTCATTCGATATGAATGCTCTAAACCTCACAATTACAAATCGTTATCATTTTTACATATTACAATACAAAAAAATATTATAAAAGCAAAATTTTAAAAACTGACTGATACCACGAATCATGAATATATCCTTTAAGAACTCGATTACTATTCTATTCTATGGATATCGTGGTACACTCGCGAGGTAATAGTCAACAGGGTACACTCGGTTAAGTTAGTAACAGCTGACCACATTTTAATATGATAAAAACTTGTTATTTTATCAAATCTTGAATCTTTATTGTCATCTTACACATAGCATAAGCCTAACTGTTATACCGACTTTCGGTACTATTATTAATGAACCAATTGTCTTTCGTTGCGCTAAAACTGATAAAAGAGTAATAAGCTAGCTATATGAGTATTATTATTAATAATCGCTAAGACTAATTAAATATGTGTAAACTGTATCGTATCTGATTGAGTCGGGCATACTATATAGGCAACTTAAAATACTTAAATAATTTTTAGTTGTTCAAAATATAATATTTTGTTCGTAATATGTTCAGGACTCGGTTCTTTGTGCGCTAAACAATAATAAAATATATGCATACATAATATGCACTAAATAACTATTAAATATTTAGTATAATATGCAATTATATAAGAAATTCTTACTAAGAATAAACATAAAAAAATAAATTATAGTCATGTCCAAAAATATGCATTATCTTTCTTATTATTAACAAAACATAATATCTTATTCTTTAATTTAGTTTTTAATATTAATATTAAATAATAATCATGAGTAAATTTAAAATAAAAATTATTAATCCATAATTATTATAATTTGAAATATAATTAATTGATAGAAATACAAGAAGACATATTCTTTTAATACTGAATGTATATAACAAATAACACTACAAGAAAAAGTCAAATATTTGACCCACACCAATTTTTACATTTTTTTTTGTGGAGAAAATAAAAAACTAATAATTTATCTATTTTTTCCTAAGAAATATTAGATAATATGATAATAATAGAAAAAAATATTGAAATTCCTTTGCATGATAAATATAAAACGCTATATTTTTAAAAATGCTACAAATATTTTATTTAGGTAAATAGCTGAAACTCCCTCAATCAATCCCATAAATATGACCCTGAATTATGCATCTTTTAAAGGACTAGGATATTATGTAAGACGTAAAACTTGTCATTAAAGAGTGAAAAAGTTAAACTTTCAATAAGTTATATTTAGGTATAATCATATAAATTTCCGTTGAAAATTACAATTTCTCACAAATAATATATTAATTTCAAATCATATACAACAATAAAACTATATCAGATAACCCAGTTTAACGTTTAAAGATTTTGGTGTTGCGATAATTTAAAAATACACCTAAATTACTGATAACTTCAGTCTGTACTGTAGTATGGTTCTATAATTGGATGGCTTCCTTTTCTGTTATTTTTCTTGTAAATTTCCCTCTTAAATATTATTAAATACTGTAATATATTATATATTTTTTGCGTATATTTTATTATACTTTCGTGAGATGTATATATAATGCTTCACATTGTGGTTGAAAGTACTCGGATAACATATCTAATTGGTTTTTCGACTTTTAACATTAAACTCAACTAAAATTTTTCTATATAACAACTTAATTATTAATGTTGAAAAAATAAGTAAACTGGCCCAGCTCGTATAACACATAGGGTTTTTTATTTTTGTTTATACTAATATTATAAAGTAATCGATAATCATTTATACCTACGATTATCGCAACAATCTAACAATTTTTTATTTTATCATGGCTTATTAACTCACCCTGTATATCACCCCTATTATTATAATATATATATATATATATATATATGATAACTCATCTGCAGTCACTATATTGTTACGGTTTTGTGTGTTTCCGGTACCCGCGTGCCGCGCAGTCCAGCGGAGGAGGAACGAAAAGAACTCGCGAAAGCACGACGCCGACTCGCTTCCCAGCTACACGATCGTCACAGGGCTGCCCACGTACGACGAGGCAGTGGAGCGCATGAGGGGCGGCTTCAGCTACGGCGGCGCAGCGCCCGTCCGCGACAACAAGCCGCCGTCCAAGCAGCACGCGCCCGTCACCGTGTCCGTGGTGTGCGTTAGCGACCCGACGCCGCCGAAGCCCGACCCCAAATTCGGGCTGGTGTCGCACAGCCTGTTCGTGCACGACGATGGGTGCAGCCACTGCCTGTCCGTCCAGGAGCTGTTGGAGACCTACAACGTGCGATAGGCCCGCACGCCCGCCCGCCACCCCGCCCTCCGCCCAACACACACCCCGCAACCCCTCTCGCCCGCCGAGACGCCGCCCGGTGTGATAATTTATTTTAATATACCTAATAATATATTATTATCGATAGAACTGCGTTGTCGCGTGCGATGCGATGCAGATATGACGCGCGACAGACGACGATTTTCTCCGATTTCACTGATATTGCGTGTTATATGTTGTTGTAAATGTCGTGTTATAAAATCCGCGACGAGACGCGTTCGTGCAGTGTGCACATAAGTATGCTAAATTAGCCGTCGTGTCCGGATCTACGTATACATATTGCGCGCGTAAAGCCGATAATGAAGACGCGATGGACCCAGAACCGCCCCGGAACAATATAATATTATATATAGTATTAATATTGTGAAAGATACCACCACCGTTTGCCACCGTAGGCGTTTGCGGTTACGAAACGACCGTCGCCGTACAACGCAACTGCACATAATTATATTGTCGACGCGAAATCGAGACACTTCTTGTGGGAGTGTAATGCGCACAAATGAAGAGAACGCCATTTATAATGTCGTTTTTGAAACTAATAATGTTATTAGGCGCAACGATATCAAAATGTCATTTCCTATTTTCCAACAAACCATAATTTTGTGTTATCATTATATAATGCTCGTTTCATAAAATTCCGCCAGGACCCTTCGCGAGTGCACTTTGTAGATAAATGTCATAGAATTTGTCGGTATAATATACGTATTCGTGTTTATCGTGGATATAAAGATCAAATGATGTTCAAACAATGGTTGTTGATCTACCATCGATTTTAAAACAGTTTTTTAATTTTATAAATGGCGGAAAAAATATCTCAATAATAGGTACACATAAAATCATCGAAAAAACATATTAGGAACATTCCCTGTAGTCCACAATGTTATTGAAAAGCCATATTATAACATATTATGTCACGTGTCACCTGTGACACCAATTGTAATATTGTATTTTAGTTTTTTCAACTCGTCATCAGATCCTATGAAAATTAATAATATTAATGCTTAGTAATTTATATTATTATACTATAATAATGTACGAAAATGATAATTATGTGTATTTTACAGTTAACTTGGGTCACCTTATTAGTGCATTTGGTGGTGGTTTGGCTTGAATCGTATTCCGCCTCATTACAACAATACTCAGTTACATAACGTGTATAGATAAGAAACACGACTAGGTGGTTAAATCACAGGTTTACGACTAATACGCATCTCCTACTCCACTTCGCTGTTTCAGATTTCCTACGTTTCCGATATTATATACACACAACCCCATAAGCAAAAATAGGGACAATTAAAGGGGCTATGCCGTTAAAAATTTGCTTAGCTTTTCCCACCCTAAAAAAATAAAACTGATCAGATACGTGGCGTTAAAAATAAACCATAGGAAAGATATTTCTTGATTTCATCAAAATGTAACCAACCCCCGACAAAAAAATTTAGAGTATATTTGCATCGCATTTAGTGCATTAAAAAATTCTCGATTTGATAAAACATATAAATACTAACGATAGTTAAATGAGCTTATAGACAATCATGATTTATAAGCCTATTTAAGATAAAATCTTATTTTTACACAATACCTCACTATGCACTATCTATAGTAGGCAATTTTTTTAAGATATGGATATTAAGTCCGACGAAAATTCAATGTGAGCAAATCATACGCGTACCTATAATTTGTACATAATAATATTTAAAATCAAATATTTAATATGATTAAATTACCGTCAAACTTTTAAGATTGTAGAAAATCGTCCCCCTCCTACATATAATAGCGTTAATAGCCAACGAACTGCAGCGTCGCCGGTATATTATAAGTCATAACGTTTCACCGGAACATTTTTATTCTCGTCATCCAGGCGGCACTTTTCTCTCGCCCCACACATCAAAAATTCGTATACCGCGGATACTTCCACTGTAGAGGGTTCGGCTAATGCTATAGGTACGTATAATGCACCGCAATAATATACGCCATATTATATTATAATAGTATAGCATATACGAACCGCTAAGATATTACACACACCAGTACACGCGCGCGTAAAGCATGTGCGGCGCCGGTAGTCCTATATTATTTATATATATGCTCCTCGAAAAGCCTTTGTGCGCGCGACTTCCGTTACGCTTACGACTTTGACTTTGTGTTGCGTTTTTTGTTGTTGTTGTTGTTTTCTGTCGTCGGTATAATATACGCGTACGTACGTAGTGCGACGTACTTGATTATCGACCACCACGAGACTCGTACTCGATTTGACAACATCATACTATTGAATATATAATTTCAATATAATATGATAATATAACATCATCGTGTAGTTGTGCATTAGATATATCATAATAATATGTTTTGTGCTATTCAAAAACGACTTTGCTCGTGTTCAAACCGTTCGAGTCAGCTACGTCGCCTTTAATAAAAAAAAAATATAGTGATTATAACTATAGGGGCATTGTAGTGCAGATTACAATTATATTTGATAATTGGAGGATTCAAATTCGTAAAAAAAATACTACTAATATAGAAATAACAACACTAAATTATTTAAAACTATCTTCCTTCTAATCAATTAAAAAATAACATTTTTTTATCTTTAATTTTCGATTAATTTTACGCGTTGAGTCGCACTTATTCTTCTCGACTTCTCGAGTCGCACTCAGTACAGAAAAATTTAATTATTGCATTCGGCCTTAAAAATGTAACGTTCCAATTACTGTTCTCCACAAACCCTTCTACGACGTGTATAACACCACTTAACACCTCATTTACATGTTTTATTTATTTAAAAAACGTATAATTTTCATATATACCTAAATCACAGGCACGTTCACTTTTATAACGATTCTTAAATTACCTGACGGAGAATTTAGAAAGTTTACAGACATGCATGCTATTATAACATGATGTACAAATACACAAAATATTCAATTAAAAATAATATTTACAAGACATAAAATAATCGGATCGAGTGCAATACGAACGTTACTATTTTTGAAGCCGAGTATGAAAAGAACATTTTTTGTTAAGGTGAGGAGTTGCGTAGTTCAACTACCCCAAATTTGACATTTTACACGCTCCGGGGAGGATTGGACCCAAAGTCCACCCCACTTGATTCGTCACTAAAATAGGTTAGTGTTTGGTGTTATCCGCGGTCTCTGTTGCAATTGTAAAAGATAAACGATAGATTTAGCAATGCAGTTTACTCACATAATATATTGATATAAAACTATTTGATATTAGTCTACCTATGTATATAATATATTATATTTACCTACACGGCGGTTTTAACATAGTGAGAATTCGTTCACGTCGGTTTTACTAGTTCAAATTAAATAACGCACGCCGTTGTTGACGTTTCAAAATGTTCGTCATTTGGTCGAATCACCGCCCAAAATTATTTAAATAGTCGCGCACCGTTATAATAAACATAATATTATTACGATATTATGTCTAATATAGCTTATAGTGTAGAATTATTGTATTTATTTTAATTATTATATTATTGTTTTTTTTTTTTTTTTTTGACTGCCATCATGTAAACTATTATATAAATATATTAATAATTATTATATGTAATATGTATTTAATGTCAGCCGATAGAATTTCACTTTTAACTAGTTATTATAATATAAAGTCATTTGATTATAAGAGCCAACCGTGTGTTTCATTTTTAAATTATTATATGAATAAATATTATAAACAAAATTATTTGTGTAATTTTTTGTCAAACCTTCTACTTACATACCAATCTCTAATATAACCATAGATCAACTGATCAGTTATCATTCTCGTCAAGTTTTATACAAGTTTAGAATACAAAAAACAAGTACAAAGACAAAAGCATGCACAGAATATGTAACAAAAAGTCGAAAATAAAGTATAACTTATTTTTATTGTTATTTTCTTTTTCGTCAAAACCAAAACTTGCAAGATTAATTTAATTTACTTTTCAGACGTCAAACTTTAAAAAAAATATACTAGTATTTTGTCTTTTTTGTCTTGTAAACTAATAGTTGCTTCGAGTATCTACGAATCTACGTGATATAGAACTTAATGTATTTTTTATTTGAAAGTAGCTCTATCCTCTATATTATTATTATTGTTATTGTATTATAATAAAATTTTTTTTTTTAAGTTTTGTTTTATTTAAATTATCAATTATTTAATATTTACTTTTGTATTCATTTTTATAATACGTGTAATAACATTATATTACACACAAAGTGAACTATTATAAAAAAATTATTCATATATATTATATAGGTAGGTTCGTGCTAATAAATTATGTTCTCAAAATGTCAAGTTGTGCAAAAATGTAAAGCTATTGAATTCTTTTACTTAATTATTTTTTAATATATGAATACTTTTTTTTTATCCACAATAGGTACTCGAAACAAATTGAAACAGTTACGCGTTATTTCCATTACATTTTCGTTTCTACGAAACGACGAATTGAGTAACGCTTAAGGCCAAACATCGTCGTTATAGTCACTTTAGTTACTTTTGCTATGTTACTACAATACTACCCAACATGGCAGCAAGGTATATTATAATTTAGAGAGTAAGAAATAAAGCGAATTAGAAGCTTTATTGAACGCGTTCAAGCATGTTAAACTCGAGAACAGTAGAAGAATCTCAAATTAAAGTTCCCACAAGTTCAAATAACGAGCGAACTGAGATGCAAAATGGAGTTTTCATAGCTAATCATTTTGAACTCAAACGCTATTCTTAAAATAAATTCTATAATGTTTTGAAAGATTTACAACAAATTTTAACAATAATATTCACTGTCTTTATTATGAAAATAAGCACTTTAAATATATGTATACGATTTCATAATATTGTTATAATGTATTAATTTATTAAAATATATTACTTACGGAAAAATATTCAAGCCAGTTGATTTTAATTTTTTAATATGAGATATATTTTATTAATGTTTGAAAATGTTGCCGAGGCAGAACCCTTCTAAATAGATTTATCAAACTCTGAATATACTAATCGTAAATATGTATGTATTTTATGTGTCTGTATATATAAAATATAGTAGGAAAATTGCTTTGATCTTCAACTTTAAGTGTGGTATACATATACTTAACTATAGATGTACTGTTTGTTTATTGCATAAATATATATTTTTTCAAAAAAATAGTAGTCACATTTGCGTTTTAAAGGTGATATCACAGTTCTTTCCTGTCACCTCCAATTGACTATTCAGGGGTATTCATAGAGTATATTTTATTATAAATTTAACTATTAAAGATTGAAAAGCCCATTATTTATTATTTAAAATCACATGCCTGTATGTATGCCATGCTTGTAAGCTTTATAACTGAAAGTATGTTGTGTTATTTTTTATAAATTATTATTATTATCATCACAAATAAAAGATATTACACTATTTGTACAGTGTCGTGTAACAACAATACATATTTAAATAGAGATTTGTTTCACTTTAACAGCTTCTTAAAATGTTGTTATAAATGTATAAATGTATAATGAATGCAGCATTGTACCTACATGTACCTATATACGTGTTATGTGATGATGCATTTGTTTGAAGTACGGCTTAAAGAGCATTTGTATGTCAACAGCACCTGTATAATAAGTGTAACCTTTGTGCATCGACCAAAAATGCACATAATATTGTTATAATATACACTGATATAACAAATATTTTATTTTTTTTGTAATGTACCTATTTGAGTATTATTCAAATACTTTTTAAAAGTATTTGAAACGAATATATTTAATTATCAATTAGTAAGGTACCTACTTGATTATAATAATAACTATTTACTCAAATATACGGGTTGTTTTATAACAGATTTCCTAGTTTTAAATATCAGTAGCATTCAGACAAATTAATTTAAATTATTTATAAAATTGCTGTTAAAAATAAAAGTAGGTTTTGACCTTATTATTTATTAACAAAAAATATTTAACATTTTTAACTAAATTAGTACATATACTTTTTCGAGAAACCTTAAGTGTATAAATATATTACATTTTTAAACTTTTTAATCAAGCAAAAATATTTATCACTATTTATAGAAAAAATGGCAATTGTCGATAAATGACTAAAAAAAATAGTTTAAACATTTTGAAAGTTATATTATGTCTATAAAATTAATGATGTACATTAAATACTAAATGTAAATTATGTATAAATATTTAATAATTTCAAGTATTTGTTTTGGAATTACAACAAAAATATAAATCAATTTAGATCTTGTTTTGTATAGAAATGTTCATTTTTTCCTAATTTATTTTTAGTTTTTCCTGGTTATTCTGAAAAGCGTTGGGAATTTTATTCAACAAAAGTATTAACTAGATTCAATTTATTACCCAAAACGACACTCAAAGTGAAATAATGAAACATTTTTCATAATATTAATAAATAATTTAAAAAATATCATTGTGAAACAAGTATCACGTAAAAAATTTCTATGAAAAAATTAAGGATACACTGAATACAGCTAGGGTTTCTTCGGAGCATTCACTATTATAACAAAAAAGCTGAAAAAATATATAAAAAATTTGGACAAAATTATATATATCTGAATAAAGAATAACGATTTTAGTTATTTTGTTGTAATTTAAAAATATTATTCGCCGTAAGAACTTCCAACTTTTAATATATATAATATTATATTTTATACACAACACATTTTCAAATGCAATATTTTCAAAAATAATAAGTTCAACTTATTGTATTACTAATAATAAAATAAAATATTTTAATAGTAATATAAATACACAAGATAAAATATTATACAAGGCGATTCTTTTATTATTAAACATTCATTATTTCGTTAAGTATAATTGACTTTTTTTCATTTTTTTTCGACATTGTTTTATTTCAATAATGAATTTTAATAATCAAATTATTATTTTTCGTTAATTTTTTAGCGTGATATAGCTTTTTCAAAATTAGGTGGTTTTCGATTTGTAAAATACTTTTTGTTTCATATTATAATCATATGTAATAAACTCGTTGTCGACTATCGACGCAGTGATAAACTTAGTATATCTGTAGTTACCAACACCTCACAGCCGTAATAATCTATAGGACAAACACCTAAAATCCTCAAACCACCCAACTTTGAGCAGTTGTAACTCACTAACGGTTAAATGATAAATAATAATTTTAACGTTAAATTTCCTAAAAAAAATAACCCTTTTAGTTTATGATATTTTAAATATAAGTTGCCATTTTAGAAATCAAAATAATGATTTCACTATTAAATATAAGGGTGAAAAAAAATAAAAATGTTAAATAATTTTAAAAAAGCATGAAACTAAAAGTTTTGAAAAAAGTCTACACTTTTTGAAATAATTAGTTTTTAATGATAAAAATAATCACTCTGTATAATAAATATTAATTGTTATTAAATATTATAGTGCCTAGGTTAAATTAATATTACTAAAAATGTATATTCTCTTAATTTCAAAGGTTTTGATATTGTTCGTTATTTGAAATATAAATATTTACAAAAATTAAATTAAAAAAGGTAGGCAAATAGTTTTTTTGTACATTGAGTGTCACTATTATGATTATCACTCAGTGATATGTTTTTCAATGTAGCTATTAAAGTAATTTATTTTAAATTTAGTATTTTAGTTGGTTGATATAATTTTTTTCGAAAATATTACATTTATGATATTATTAGTATTAAATAAACTAATAAAAAAAAACATTTTAAAAATTTAAGCTATATTATATCCCAATGGCCTCTGTTGTTGAGGGTTAATTTAAATTTAAAAAAAATCAGTTGATATTATACACAAAATTTAATAACATCTTTCTGTCAGCTTATATCACTAAGTATATTTTATGATAATTTTTTTAATGTAGCTATTAAAAAAAATAAGTTTTTTATGAATAATTATAAAATGTAGATTACATAAAATAAACAAATATTAGAATGATGGCGCCCTCGCACTTTTTAAATATTAAGATAAATTATGTTCATACAAATGCTGCAAGTAGGTGGGTCCTGGGTAAACTTTATACATATATATGACTTCTATAATTGTCTTTATTGTTCTTATGCTTCAAAAACTTTGGACATTACCTACGAACTGCATTAAACTAGGTAAAAATTAAATTTGATAAGTTTTAAGGAAATATAGCATTTGCATAAAAATTCCCGTTTTTCCTTAATTTTTTTGTTTTTGTTTTTTTACGATTGTAAAAAAAAGTACTGAGAATCTTTAATTTAATTTTCACCTCTCCAAAATACAAACTAGATCCAATTTTCTATCCAAAACCATCCTCAAAGTTGAGAGTCGGAGCTTTTTTCGACTATGTATCATGTACTCAGACATAAAAAAAACACATATATTTGTTAAATCAATATACTAGTAAATTTAATCGATGATTACTATACTACTGCTCTAAACAAATCACATAGATTTTCTTTATTACAAAAGAGGTTCTGCTTAAAGTATTTATCTACTCTACTGTTGTGGGCATTGACTTATTAACAATAAGTATAAGTAAATAGCTGTGTGCGCCATGACCAATGTGCCTCTATCTCCGACAGCAGGTTAAGAATCGCTGGATCGACAAATTTTAGTCTAAACAATCTGGTCCCGCAGTCACAGTGGCTACGTTAATGTTGTACATATTATACATAGCTTATTACCAAATATATTTTAATATAACTGTATCAATATGCAAGTATAATATACCCCCCGGATACAAGTTGGAGCAGTTCCTGCGAGTTGCGACTTATCGTACACACGCGACAAAAAATAAATAAATGAAATGAAATAGGTATAATAATACGTAATTATGTAGGTACATTAACATTCGGTTTCTGCTATTTCTGGTTTACAAACATATAGGTTTTTTTGTTCTTTAGATTCAACGTTTAAAAATACCATTACTATTACTAAAATATTTGATAATAATAATATAATATTTGATTGGGGCTATTAAAACGTTTTCTATACCTTTATTATCGGGTTTTCGTTTCGTTGCGGATTCGCATATTGCTAGACGGAAATTTTTATATTAACCAATTATTGAAGGTCTGGCCGGTCTGAGAATCTTTTATATCTGTTTTCTTAACATAACTTATAAAAAAAACAATTTTAGTCTTGTTGTCTACAATAATT
Organism: Rhopalosiphum nymphaeae; assembly: GCA_036289425.1. Taxonomy (NCBI): domain Eukaryota; kingdom Metazoa; phylum Arthropoda; class Insecta; order Hemiptera; family Aphididae; genus Rhopalosiphum; species Rhopalosiphum nymphaeae. The sequence continues at coordinate 5,084,842 of JAZAQC010000007.1, read as the reverse complement.
AACAACTGATTTAAAAATATGTATTTATAAACAAAACGTATAAAATAAGTTAACAAATTTATTTTTGTCGATTTATTTGTTAGGTAACAAAACACCAAGTCTGAGAGAGTAAATTAAATTACTCAATTCTACATTATTAATAATTAATACAATAAATTAGATCTTTAAATATTAATATAAAACTTAAACACTGATTTAAATTGCCCAAATTACAGGCTTATATAGCAATGTGAAAAGTTTAATCAATTAATAAAGAAGTTTGTAAAAAATTGAATGTATAAGTTTTTCGAGTTGAAATTGGTACCTAATTCTTGAATTAAGAATCTTAACCGTCAAAATTACTTTGTTATTATGTATTATAGATAGATATTACTATATTAGCATTTCCATCAACAACTAATAATATTATCATATGTAACAGATAAAGATATGTTGTCTATGAGCTGAACAGAATAAGAGATAGATTATAGTACATATAAGAACTCCATTTAAAGTGTATATGCGATTATTATTTTAAGCTATACTGCCATTTTTATGATGTTTTTCTTTAGATAAAAAAAAATTATTACCATATACTATAAACAATAAATATCATACTAAAGTAAGATACAATAATATTATTCTGTTTTTTTGTGTTTTAGGTGGTTTAAATTTTGAAGACTTGAACACAAATTTGAATGTGTGTGTATAATGTGCACAACGTTTATACGGAAATGTATTATACATAAGAATTTTAATCACACAAGGTACCCACGTACCCACGTTTAAACGCAAAGGTGAAAAACTAAATGTTATTATTGTGATTTATTAATTGAAAGCAAGTACCTATTATATAATTACCATCAAGAACTAATTTTAACTATTTATATTAAATATTATTCAACTTTTAATTTAAATAAATTTCTTGGGAACCAAATCAAACTTAAAAATGTTGTTATATCTTAATATATTTTTATAACGACATACGATATTGACATAATCAACAAAAATCTAATCAATTCAAACATTAAAATGATTAGGTAAGTAATAAAAATGTTCATTAAGAGAAAAACCACTTTACTTTGAAACTTTTTTTTTAAATTTATTTTTTAATTTTAAGTGTATTTTTTGTGGTTATGATGTCCTTATGCACTTCGTTGCCCATAAAAAAATATCACCTCTTAAATAGGACTTTTTAAAACTTATTTTATCATTAACTTATATTTTAGACATTGATGTATAACATTATTAGCTGAATATATTGTTATTTATATATTTTATAGTCAATATAAAAAAATGTGCAATAACAATAACAAATTGTACCTCTTTTTTCAATATAGCAAAACAACAGCTATCGCACAAATAACTAAATAGTAAAAGTACAACCAAATTTAATAACAGCACTCAATCAGTGAATCGATCAGCCGATCTTCATTGATTCATACGTAGGATTATTAGTAAAATAATAAAGTTTTGTTTAACCATTAACTATCAGTACAATTTGTGAGAAGTATTGCCATTATTATATTATTCACAAGTATTTTTAATTTACTAAGAAAATTACTTCCTTGTTCCTTGAAATATATTTATCTGCTATATGGGCTAAAGCCTTTGAATCGATTATAAAAAGGAAATGGGCTTACTTCAAATGCACAAGTAAGTATCTAATATCCATAATATTTATCTATAATAAAACGTTTATTTTAAATAAGTTTACAAAACAATAAGGTTTTATATTATATAAATAATAAAAAGATTTCAATAAACATATACATATGTGCGTGTATGTGTGTATAGTCAAATGAATAATATTTACTTAATCTGAAGTCACTACTCACAAGCCACAGCCCAAATATTTATAGTAATAATATATAGGCTTTAAAAACTAATAAAAATGAAGTAAAGAAGATTGACATTCTATGACCCATCAATTATATCTTATTAAACGTAAATAATTACAACATCCTAGTTATTAATTATTGTATTATTATAAAGAAATGTCTCATTAATACCACTGCTAACTATTTTAACGTCATTACATAATTATTTACGGTAGACCTTTAATAGCCCGGATGATAGTACCTATCAACTCAAATGACTAAGACATTTTGTTATACCAAATTTTTTATTAAATTTTACAAAAAACAAAAAAAATATGTTATGTACGATTTAACTATTTATAACTACATATATACATATTTATGTATTAGCAAAAGAATTGTTATTTACTTTTTAATAGTACGCTTGACAAGAAACAAGTGAACAAACTGACAAGCATTTTATTATTGCCGATAAAAGATTAGATTATATAGATTCGGAAATTCTGAAAAATAAACTGTAATGTACTTCCAGATTATCACGTTCACAGGACTTGATGCTCTACTGAATTGTCAAATAAAATGATAATATTATTTTATTATTATAATGATATTTTACTAATTTTATGTCTATATATTTCAACGTCATAAATGATTAAATATTTATAAAAATATAAGAAAGTTATTTTTAAGTAGTGTTTCTAAATATCAACATAATATTTTTATAATTTATTGAGATAAAAAAAAACTTTTACAATTAAATTAGAATTTGTAGAATTTAAATAATGAACACAACTATAAATTAGTTTTTAAGACGAATAGTTAATTATTCGTATTAATATATTTTTTAAATTCTACAGCGAGCACGAGCCAATCGTATATCAAGTATCTATTTCATTAACAATTTCTTTTTCTGGAAAAAATAATATATGATACAATTATAAATAGTATTAAAAATAAGAAAATTAACATTTACTTTATGGACGCACTGGATGCACCTATAGAAGTACAAAAAAAAGTATTTGTTACCTCATTAATTTTGGCAAATATCAGAAGGAAAAAAATAATCGCTATTGTAGTTGTATCGTCAGTCATATCTGTGACTCTTCTAGCAAATGAAAGGATAATGCATTCTACTATCAAACTACCTTTAAATGTATTGCCTGATCAAAGTTATTCTATATGCCCTATGATAAAAAACTAAACTTAGTAAGTTAAACATGGTTTAATTTTATCTAGTCAAAAAATTATATGAAAAAATAAATTTCATACTTTACATATTATTCTACATAGAACTAGAGCCAAAATAAGTAACTACGATATAATAAAGCGAGACCAAAATATAGATACAACCAATAATGATTTAGACTGTATTCATTTTTTAATTTAAGAAACAAATATGACTTCATTAGTTTCATTAAATAAAAACTAGATCAATAGATACGACAATATATTGTCTAGGTCGTGTACTTTTAAAACCTAAAAGCCGATATATACTGTAGTTTAGGCGGTAAAAACACCATTTCCTGACCACACACCACCTACAATTTACATATGTGGGCTTTAATACATTAGCAAACATTAAAGCATGTGTTGTTCATACCTCTTTAATTGACATTTTTTCAGTAGTTAATATTATAAGCTATCCAATCTTCAATACAAACAACCCAACAAATCCAAAAATAATATATCAAAGTTTCTCATACAATATTATAATTCACATTAGTTATCAATACCTAATACACATAAATTCTGCCATAAACAAATTTATTGAATAAAAATAACTGTTCTTCATAAACAATATAGGATCAAAAACCAAATCAAGTACCAAGTTTTTATCTAAATATAAAATGCAATTATTTTATTGATTTGTTTTAGAGATTTATATCTAACAGTAAAAAAACATCCACTTGAACATGAGCCCCACACAGACTTGTTTAATTTGAATAATAAATAAAAATATGTAGATTAATTACAACAAATTCTACTAAAATAAATAATAAAGCTAATAAATTATTAAAAATAGCATACATTAGGTTAAGTATATATTATTGTATTATGAATACAATTTGATGATTAATATTATGAAACAACTTATTTATTTATGAGTTAATTTGCAATACTTTAATTACAATCTACATGGTTTATAAATTATTTTACTTTTAGGAATGTAGGACTTGTATTTATAAAACCAGATTTGTTATTTCACATAAAATCAATATATTTTATCTATCTACCTGATTTTGTTGAGTAGGTACCAACATATATTTGTTTTATCATAGATTGTTTTACTAATATAAATTAACAATTAACAAATATATTCGTGTTTCACATACTAGTTTTTTTTTACTTTAGGCACTTAACATGTATTTATATCATAATAAATAAATAAAATTCTCATTTTTTAAATATATATATAACTAGTTTTCCAAATAGGTATTTCTAAAAAATTAGTGATTAAATGTATTCCAAAATACAAATACTTCTTTACACCGAATACTATTCTAGATATTTTCATACTCGTATCTTTTATTATACTAAGAATTACATAGTATGTTATAAATATAATATAAGATTGACATTTATATAAAATAGTGTAGATACGTCTCATATTATTGTTATAAGATAAATGTATTACATTTAAATAATAAATTTGCAATATTGTAATTTACAGTGCTCCCTACGTTATTTTCTTTCAATGATTTAGGCGTAGACCCAATCATTTTTTAAAGATCACATCACTGGTTGTAAATTTTAGATTTATAACAAAAAATAATTAAATTATAAAACCAAATTAAAATTGTTTTGAACATGCAATTTTTAGGATAATGATATTTACCGATGACATAATTTAAGAATAGCAAAAAGCACTGTAAAAATATAACAATATATAAATAACTTAACCATGCTCGCGTATATTGCCGTTCGACAGGAACACCACTCCACAATAAATGGCCTTCTCCTGGATTTCGTTTACTAGTCGTGCACTCCAAACCTCGAGATGGGCATCCATGCTTATAGGTAGTGTGTCGATATTACAATTGTTATGGTGATCCGTCTATGTTGACACACTAATTATTACTTATACAAGTCGTTGTGTCCCCGTTTTCGGTCGTTTCTATATCACACTGAATAATTTCAGTATGACTACATATTATTGTCTAGTACCACAACACCGATATCCTTTACAACTTTAATAACTTTATACACATATGTTTTTCTTAAAAAATCACTACCAAACAACATACATTATTAAACTGCACCATATATACTTACTCTACATGACTACTATACACATTGATCGTGTAAACGTTAAATAGGTACTTACGGAGTGTAAAACGTCTGTGTGGTTTGACGTAGGTAACAAGTATAGGTAGTGTAGTTAGTGTACTACTGTACTACACTATTACACGGTCGGGAACTTCAAGGTTTGGCTTAAAAAATAAAAGTCGAGCACGTTTACAGCGTAGTAGCATAACACTGTGTTACCATTGATTATGGAATACACATACCTCCTATACGTTATACAAATATAATGTACCATACAAAGGATCTATTCTATATTATATAATCTTGTATATAATCTATTTAACATTCACTGAACATCTGAACGGCCGAACTGTAGGTACCTACCTACGCGATATTGCGATAAGTTTAGATAACATTCAATCGAATAAAACAAATCGATAATAATTATTTAAATAAACATAGACTTGCAGCGGGCAAGCCGATCTATAGATAAACATATCATATTCATGACAAGTATCGTTCGTTTAGATCTACCTATCTACCTAGTTCGTATTTTTCTTGTTCGTCGTTCACATAATCGAACTAGTTAACTGAACAATTGAAATATTGAAATATTGAAATATTGAAAGATGGCTAAAACACAGATAAAACGCATTCAATCTGAAACCAATTATACGTATTACAAAAATTAAAGAGAATAATATTTTTGAAATAAAAAAAAACAAATAAAGTAATGGATCTTGATTTTGAAAACAGGCAATGATTGTATAGTGTTTAAAGTCACAAAAACGTGAAACATTGAATTTTTTTTAATGCAAATTATTGATGATAATTATTTATTAATTAATAATAATATAGTCCATAATTTGTTGTAGCCTTAATCATTAATATTAATATGCATCGTGGTCGACATTACTCAAAAAATCTCTTTATTGAGGTCTTGTTTTCGTCTATTTATAGAAATATTATCATTGTTACTACATATACCTAAGTTAGAAGAATATAACATATATATATATATAATAATTTTATTAAAATACTAAAATACTTCAACATTTTATATTTCACGAAATTTTCAAACACTATTAGTGTTCACTAAGTTTTTATAGAGCGGATTTAGTATTCCGAAAATTGTTAAAATGTCGTAATAAAAAATACATAAATACTAAATACCACGTTTTATTCCTTGATGATATCACAGTTGAAAAAATGAAAAATACGTGTTCAAAATCATTTATAATATTAAAACTTAGTGAACCGTCCAGTCAATAAAAATCAGAATTAAAAATTATTATCCATCAAAATAAATCAAATTCCTGCAGTTTTGTCTCGCTTCTCGATTTATCTAAATGATAAAATTTCACTTATTTCAGTCGTGTTGTACTTGAGACACAAAAATATAATATCCAAATTGCACTTTGGTTCACAAAGCTAATGTACAAACTGCATTCGTTTCAATCACACAATGAAAACCAATTTATTTAAGTAGTTCTAATCGATCGAAAAATATCGTTTTTACTGTTTTTAGACCTTTCGCTATGATAAAATTGTGGACTTCGTTTAGTCTGATTTCAATTCAGTAAAAATCTCAAGGTTGGAATTGTCATTAGATAAATACTTTTAGAAAAAGAACAAAATCATTAATATTTGTGTAGCGCTAATTGACACGTGCGTTCTGCTATTTCTTCTACACTATAGTCAGCAGTCGCAAATGCCGTCACGCCAATATTTGTATTGACTGTATTGTAATGATAGAGTACGAAAACATTTTACACGAAACGCATTACCGAATTTAGAAAATTGCCTATTTTGAACTCCTTAAAAATGGTCGATATCGAATCAGCAATAATTGCTATTAATTATTATAATTATTATCAACGATCAGAATACGGTAGAATAAATTTTCAATATCAATTTGTACAACATATATTTACGAATTTTATTATAAGAATAAAATATTATTATACAAAGCTACAATTTAAATATTATATACCTAGTAAAAAGTATTATAAAATAATAATTAATAATGTAAGAACATATTAGTATGTAGGTATTTACGTTAATTTCTAAATTAGATAGGTACGTCACGTAATAACGTTATTGTAATACTAAATAAATCGATACAAATGCAATTTTCTACTAAAAATTAATATTTATAAATTCTACGGAATGATCGGATCGTATTTCAAACTTAATCTGTTTTTATCATGAATACAATTCTAACATTTTGGTTTAGATAATGAATGTAATTCGACAATCCCCGCTAGGTTATTGTAAAAATTCCAGTTTATTTGAATTTTAAGATTATCGAGAAAGTAATTGATTAAATTTTTTAATAGGAAATCTATTGAAATTGCAAATCGAGCCATTTTGCTGCTCCAAAAAGTTATGACGGACAGAAGGGAAAAAAAGTAAAAACATGATGTTGTAAAATCAATTTATTCAATCATCACTCCGCTCATAATTTAAAACTCGATCATAATAAATTAACATCAACTCGTGCCTGCGTTTACAGCACTATACATATGTTGGGTTGTAACTATTGTACGCGGCGAATTCTGTTGTCAAAAACCTATAATAATTTATGTAGAACGTAAATCAGTCAATAAACCGCGTCCCTAAACAAGTCACAGTCATATAGTACAAAAATTGAAGTCCGGTTATTTTTGAAACGTACGTGAATTGCGTTCCCGGATATTCTGTTTATTTCCAGCCCGCAAAACAATTTAAAGATAAGTAATAATCTGCGATGTAGATAATATAATATGTTCACTAATATAATATTACTAGCAGCCTTAGTGTACACTTTATCGTAGTTCGTGACGCTCGTGTGTTCAGTGTTCTAATTTACTAGTGTTTTTTTTTTTTAATGAAACTACTAATATTATGAAAAACTAATGAAAAAAATATTAAAAATGGTCAATAGTTTCAAACTTTTTCCTAGCGAACTTCTTGAAAAAACAATATTCAACATGGTCTTGCCTCTAGCACAGTAAAATTGTGTAAGTTTTGTTTAAAATTTAAGAATAATAATATTTCTATAGATAGTTATGGTGATCACTACTGATTAAATTATAACCGCGAAAAAATATCGAAACAACAAAATAAATCGACAGAAACTCGATAATTTTAACAATAATTTATTAAGAAAAGCCATTAACAATAACATGTTCAGTAAGCTATTTATTCTTAATTACAAATTGCTGATATTGAAACATTTGGAACTTAACTTTCTGATACACAAAAATGTAAAATAAATTTGTATTATACTCGAGATTCTGTCAAAATGACTATCGTCCGTTGTTTTGGAATTACATAATATTTTTCACAAAATAGAATTTAAAAAAAAAATAAAAAAAAATTGTTGTTATTTAATATAGTAAAAACAGATTAATCATTAACAGAACATAATATAGGTTTCTCTATATTAGGCAAATATTATAAGTGTATATAAGCAATTCGGATACCTACCTACTATATTTGTAAATTACAAAAAATGTTATATTCAAAAGTTGTCCAAAGTTATATCTTGCGCTTCACTTGTTTATATTTTACTACCTTTAAAGACTACACAATTCTATTTGAATGCATTTCAACATTTAATTATGGTACAAAAAATACGAATTACAATTCTGTCCAATTTGACTGTAAAATAACTATCCATAATATATTTAGCCTTCTATTAAAGCAGCATTTCCCAAACTCTTGTTTAAGCTGGCCCGGTAATGAATATTTTTTCCTTTTATGACCCACCAAAATATTTTTAATTATTCATAACTGTATAAAAAAAGACAAAATAAAATACATTTGAATGTCCACATAGAATTTTATAATAAAATTTAACCGTTAATTTGTAACAATAATATAATAATGATTTTTTTTTGTTAAAAAGTTAAAATTATCAAACAAAATGATAAATAATAAAATTTTATTTGAGAATTTTATTAAATTCTATGATTCGGTATTATATTTCCGTGGACCGGTAGTGGGTCGCGACCCACTATTTGGGAAACACTGTATTAAAATAAAAATATGAACATTTCACCAAAATCAAAGTTGGTACAGTAAAATACAACAGCTGAACATTATACATATTAAAATTAATGTTTAATTAAACAATAATTCAGAAATAATTTTAAAAAAATATTTACCTATTCTTTAATTAGTTTTGTTGTTTCTATAATGTTGAAGATTATTTTGCATACAATATCATATATTAAAAATTTAATTTTAATTATTAACAGAATTCATCATCAAAATTGAAGATAGAACCCTTTTTGCTTCTGTGTAAAAGGTTTCTAATAAATATAAATAAAAAAAATTAAAAAAAAATACACATAGCCATGCTAAAAATTTAAAATAACTTAGGAAAAAAACAGCCAAAAATTAATTTGTCAAAATGAGAATGACCAAATAATTTGTAAATTGTATACCAGACACAGGTTAATGTGATCTAATTACTATCTGTTCTAGCATTTGCCCATGTATTTTCTTTACAAACATTTTAACACAGCGATCTTCGCTATGATTTTAAAAAAAGCTAAATATTGGCTTTTAAAATTACTTGAAGATCACATGCAGTTAATTAATTTGAATTTGCACAATGTTGACTTAAATAAAAACAGAAAATTTCTAGTTCCTGGTCACATTTTTAATAATTAAAAAGTATAACAATAAAAGATATCGCATATAATAAAACCACAAAATAAGTATTTTATTTTATTTACTTTTTATTAGCTGAATTATTTACTCACTGACCAAATTGATAATCTTTCACTCATGAGCATAGGCATGCGCAGAAGTATTTAGTAGGTAATATAAAATCATCAAAGGGGCACTAGTTTATTCTTTAAGGATATTTTTCTTATTATTATCAGGGCTATCCCAGAAGACATGATTAAATTTTAAAATTTATATATGGGTATATTTAATAATTAATTGTTCATATTATAAAAAATACCACTATTTTGATATTTTTTTTTTTTATTGTCAGTTGACCAAAAAATATATGTATTATAATTTTATAAACATTAAAAATAAATTATATCTAAAATAAATTTTTATAGTATAAATATTTGAGATAAATTTTAGGTTACTGCAAGTCAGTTATACAACTGTTAGGTGTAATTAAAAACAAAAATACAGTCAATCTTCATGTTTTGAAAAAATTGAGAAATCAATTCATATAACCAATAACAGAGGACAATAAACTTAAAACTGTTTATCGAATTAAAATCCAATTATATTAATTATATGTAAATGTTTAACATTTTTTGGTCTAACTTGTAAAATAAATACACTACTTCCAACCACCATTACTGACTTCACTACAATGATGTAGACTGAACATAGAAATGTAAATGTAATCAATTTCATAACTGGAATTATTAAATTTAATATTTAATGAATTAATAGTGAACTAAAGGTCACTCATTCTGATTAAACAACCCATAATTAGTCCATTAATTTAATCATTTTTTTGAGCACAACTAGGGCTTGTAACATTTTAAACATTTATTTGGTATGTTTTTGTCATGGATTTTTGTATCTTTAATTACTGCTATGAATATAGATTTAAATAATTATTTGATGATTAGTCAGAAGAATGTGTCCCCATTAAACATATTACTAGTTACAAATATTGATATTGACATTTTATCATATTTAAAAATGCAATCCTTATATATATGATAATAGATTATTTCAGTTAGTAACTCCAATTTGAATAAAATTCACAATACATATTCTAGCACATAATTCAAAAACTAAATTTAATTATTAAAATATAATAATTTATTTTCTTTTGGTGATAAATTACACTTTATACAGTTAATTATATAAAACAATACATCTACATTGATTACAGTAATAAAAAAAATTATTATTGCTAAAAAAATAGTCAAATTTAGATATTATATTCAGATTACAATTTATTTTATCATAATGAAAAAATTATTATATTATGTATATAATTATAATAACATAATTTATATATAAAACAATAAGAACTACATTGGCCAAATGGTTTTCAATTCAGTGCTTATCATTTTAAAACGATGTGGAAATGAATGCAATTTTTGTAATTTAAAAAATATAATTTAATACTATACATCAAGTATATTACACATATTTACTAATAGAAAACCAAAATTATCAAACTGAACCATAATGAAAAAACAATACTATAAACAAAGAAATATTACCTAATATTTGTTTTGTTGTACTATGAGTCTTATAATTATAATAAAATACTCGTCAGATTAGATATTAATTTTAAATTATTAAAAACAAAAATATAATTAAGTTTTTTAAACATATATTAAGGGTTCTACTGCATTAATTTATTTTATAAAAACAATTAGCAACAAATTTTAAAAGGTGATTCTCAAAATTATTTTAGTATCAATTTTATGTTCTGAACTAATATATTAATATAAGTTTTAATTGTTGTCTTATCAAACAATATAATTAGTTGAAGTTGGTGAAACAGTAAATTTTCTTAAAGTGTATATAGGTGGTTTATATATATAAATAAAAATAAATTAAATAGATATAAAAAAATATGTTAAGTAAATTAATAAACAGATTTTACATAATTAATTTAATTTAATTGCCAAAAGGTTTTATAAGAATATAAATAAAAAAAGTAAATATTAACCATACAAATAATAAATATGAATGAATTCAAAAAAATTGTTTACTAATAGTTTTCATTTAACATTTCCACCTATATGAAAATCAATTTTCCTGCACTATACCAAAATGTGACCTACTATAATATCGTTATTTTAGGTTTTTTATCTAATCTACATTATTAACTTTATATAATCTATCTACAAACACAACTAAATTAACATAACAAACTAAACTTTATAATAATATTAATATAGCAATAATGCTTTAGTTATGATAACAAAAAAATCTAAAACTCAATTTAATATTTATTTACACATTTTATAAACAATAATGTTGTTACGGTAATTAATTTGTATGTTAATTATAATCTTGTAGGTCACTTATTGGTATAATATTTGTTTTTTTAATTATATAATATATATCTAATTTACAATATATTAACATATGTCATATATTATATCTATATCCACAATAATTCCATGATTTTTAACTTTAGTCAGTATCAATATAGATATAATAATTACTACCCAGAGTACATTAACTTGTATGATTTTTATCTAATTAATAAATAACAGAAATGTATAAAAATAAGTGTTGCTATAAGAATTATAAAAACAAATATAAATAAATTAAAAAATGGATATTTATTTTAATATTTAGTTTTGTTTAAGGGTTTTAAAATTTAGAGAATTTATTTATTTTTTGTAATTTATTATTTAGTACAGAATTTGTATAATTTTGGTTGGTCTAATGATAAATAAAATAAATTTAAGGAATGTCTTATGAATAAAAACCAAGTAGCTATACTTTAATTTTGACCATACATTTTGGAAACAGTTCATTAGGTTAACAAATTCATTTTAAAGCAATTAAAAAAAAAAAAAAAAAAAAAAAACATAAAACATTAAAAAGAATAGTGGCTATAATGTTAAAATAATCTGTTACAGTACACAAATCAAAAAATTCTATAATAATATTATTAAAAGATCAATAAATACACTTTAAAAACTAAAGATATTTCTTGTTAAGAGTGATACCACATCTGCAAGGGTTATCTATGTCTTAAAAACAAATATAGTTAACTTAAATTTAATAGTTTCAATTTTGTGTTGTTAGTCTTAATATTTAATATAAACTAAAAATCGGTATTGACCTATTAAACTTAAAGGTTAAATTAACATTAACTGTTGTTTATGTGCCTTACTTTTTTATATTTTATTTTAATACAAGATATGACGATGTGAGTATAGTTTAAAAATGTTCAAATCTTACTTTAAAATAAAAATATAAAAAAAAAACCAGACATATAGAAAGTTTTTACCTTCAAGTTTGATAATAGGATAATTTAAATAAATATTAAAAGTAAAAACACAAAATTAGAACAAATTAGTCATGTTGTATGTTTATAAGAAAAAGATAACACATGCGGACATAGCTTCTTCTCTATTTATAAATCAAGAAAAAACTAGTTTCTGTACAATTCAGAAAATATAATTTATTTTCAAAATAAAATAATGTTAAACCAAATGAAATTTTAAGTTTCAGACCTCACAATATGTACTCATATTGAAAACACTTAAGTATTCAAGTGCACAAGGCATAGAAGAATGATCAATTGAGCACTTAAAATCTAATATTAATTATCCATAAAAATAAATAATTCATCTGTCAACAAAAAAAACTTTACAACAAATCTATTTACAGCACATTTAAATTACAATAAGGTACCTGTTTATATTAAGAAATCTGGATCGCTATAGACATTGTCACTATCTTCAGAGCTATCCCCACCTTTAGTTTTCTTTCGCTTATGATGATGTTTTTTAGGACGATCAGCTTTTTTCGATTTATGTGATCGATGATGATGATGAGAATGCTTGGACGATGGAGGTTTTGGAGGTATGATCGTCAATTTAGGAACCTTTGGTGTTGATTGCACATTGTTCTGTGTAACAACAAAAAATATAATTTTAAATCTTAAATATTTTAAAATTAATATAATACCAATTGTAAATAACTAATTTTATTTCAAATTATAAGAATAAAGTTGTTTTTTCTACATGAAAGTATAACTGTATATCACATACTTCTAGATAAATCTAAGCCAAAATAAGAAAAAAACTTAAGAGGACGTCTCACCTGCATGTGTTCTCTCCATCTTACATACGTTCGACATAGTAAATTTTCGTTCACCAGTTTCAATGCTTTTAGTTTTAATATTACAGTAAATTAACCTATTATCAAACTTTTAAGTAAGTACATTATTTGTGTTCTCGCATTGATTTTTTACTATATTTTAATTTTTAAGTGAGTTATGAGTATGTAAAATATCAAATATTTGAAATGCTCATAATTCAGTTAAAAATTAAAATATCGTAAAAAATCAACGAGAGAACACAAATAATGTTCTTACCTAAAAGTTGGATAATAAGTCAACTCTTTAATATCAAAACTAAAAGCACACTATTGAAACTGGTGAACTAAAATTTACCACGCCGTACGTGTATGAGACAGAAACAAAACATGCGGGTGCGACGTCCTCTTAAATGCCTCAGAGAAAAATAATGATTGTATAAGGCTTTATATTAAGATTTTAACTTTTGATCAAATTAAATGTTCAGAAAAAATTATATTTTTTAATTATTCGTTCCTTCTAAAATTAAGTGTACCTATTCTCTAAGATAAATAAATATAAGTATACAATTTTCTATGAGTTAATTTCATATTTTCATATCAAACCAAGGCATCATACCAAATATTTAAGGTACTAAATAAAAATTAAATATTTTACACTTATTAATATATATATATTTACTTTAATATAAATGTTACATCAATAATGCAAAAATGTACAAGTTATTTTTTAAATTAAAGAGTAATATATTAAAAACAAATATCATTCAATGTTCATATCAAAATCTGGTTTCAAATAAATTTGATTTGCTAAAATACCTTACACCAATAAATACAGGTGATACTTGAAATTTAGAAAAACCATGAAAAATAATAGTTGAATCCACTTAAAAATAATAAGTTTGAATAAACCAGTCAATACATTTTTTATAATTATTAAGTTTTTATTGATGATAAAAAAAAGTGTTCAATTTTAATGTATATTAAGAAATATTGAATTTCTTTACAATAAATAAATAAATGTATGAACTATAGTTTATTAGACATTCAAAATTAAAATATTATATAAATTTGATAATTACTTGTTTTTGATATTCTGGTGATTCATAAGATACATTAGAAACATCATTGTGGTTGGGTGTGTTTGGGATTTGAGTAGGTGTACTACCAATATGATTACTTGGTGTAGATGGAACACTTTTTGAACCTTTAGGAGTTCCAGCATCTTCATTTCCTTCATCATCAGGATCAAGATTGATAATTAAATGTTTTAACTGTAAATATAAAACATTATATAATGATATAACTTAAACAAATATATTATATTTTATATACATACTTCTAAATAATAAGCAATCAATTCTGATTTAGCCTTTTGTAAATCTTCCGTATTTATTTCTAATCCATACTTAAGCTTTTGTATCGTAGCTTTAGGATTGAATTTTGAATTTGACTTTCTACTTAAATTTTTATCATACATTTTACTAGATTCTGACGGTGAATATTGAGTTATTTTTCTGGAGTAAATATTTTCGATTAAAAATAATTCATACATAACCATTAATAAAAGTATAATTTAAACAAAACTTACAAATCTGTAATTCCATAAACAGTTTTCAGATAAAGTTTGAGAACTAAAAGTAGAAGACAACCCTGAGATTTAATAAGAACTTCTTGAAGAATTGTTATATCATCAGGTACTCTTTCTACAAGTGTCCCTTCATCTTCATCTTCTTCATCCTCAACACCACCATCTACTTTATTAGACTGTACTGGTGCATTAGGATTAGGAAGAAGACCCTATAAGTAAATTTAAATAATATTATTAAATTTAATTTTTTTATATATAAAAGAATAATGAATAGTATACTAAAATATCACATTGTACAAAGTTTAATTTTTTTTTTAATATTAAAATGATAAATTATAATTTATAATTATACAGTATTTTAAAAATATGTAATGGAATAAAACTTTGTTTTGCATTAGATTATACTGACCTCTCTAAAGTTTTGAAGCAAATTAGTTCCATTGACCGATATCATTGTATTAATGTGATGTATAATAAATAAAGGCTCATCTTGCGATTGAAATGGAAAATATGCCAAGTTATCCGCCAAGTATAGCATTTGAGCTAAATTTGTTTTCTATAAAAATTAAAAGTAAAATAAATACATGAGATGAAGTACTTCTTAATTTATAAAAAAAAGCTGTTAACTTACTCCTTGATCTTCAAATTGCTTTAAAATTGACAACACTAGAGCTCTGCGTTGTTGTTTAGTTCTTAGAATAGAATAAAGACATCCATTTAATGCACTTGGGATAGTGTCATTTTCTTTTAAACGATATCCTCGGACCATTTCACCATCGGTTTGTACAATGCTTTGTAACTGAAATGATAATTTTATTCCATTTTGAGCACCCATGTGTATAAATCCAGGATATTTTTTTTCTATCTCTTGCAAATGTTTATCAGCACGACTACTAACTGATTTCTCTGTATCGGTACTCATACATATAAGATAAGGCACAATCTATAAACATAACATCAATTATGAATTTTCTATAATTTTTTAATAAGTTTTATAATTTTTTTACCTGAACAGGATGTACAAGTCCTTGTGCTAAAATTAATTGTATAACTTTGAGTACAGCTTGCCGAACTTGAACACTAGTATGTAAAAACGAATTTAATATCCCTTTGAGATATAACTGAATAACTGTACTAGCCATCCCTGAAGAAACATCACCCATTTCCTTTAAATTTTCTTTCTTAGACATTTTTGACCCTAAGAGAAATTATGAATATTGTTATCTACTTATACAATACATTATTTGCATCTCATTAAATTAAAAAAAAATAAACTCTTACATTCTAAATCTTGTTTAATCATTCTTTTTTCTTCTTCTTCCAAGTATACTTCAATGTTATTCAAAATCTAGACAAATAATTTTATTTAAAATTGTATATTAAATAAACATTTTAAAATATAAAATTAGAAATAATTATATACATATTTTAGATTTATAATAACTTAATATTAATAATAATATTCTCAAAACGCATACTTGAGATTTCATTATATTTGCTACACTATTGTTTGATAAAATATCAAGGTATGTGTTCATAAGATCTTGACATAACATAAAATCATAATGTCTTATACATATTGATCCAATTGCTTTTAAAGCAAATAATTTAGTGTCGTCTTCATTTGTATGCATAAAATATGACATTATGTCATACACTAAATCTCTAATGTTATCCTATTAAAATAAATAAAATATTTTTATAAGAAAAATGTACTGAATTTAAAATATAAAAGACTTACTGGGTATGCATCACCATATACATCTTTGTCAGTAAAATCGAAGAATCTTAACATTAGTCCAATAATATAAATTGAACGACGAAATATCGGCCGTAGTGGTATTAAACCTTGAGGATTTGTCTGACTATCTTGGTGTAATTTTTGAAAATTACTTAAATATTCTAAAACAAAATACACACAAATTACACAGTTTAGTTATAATAATATATATTTAATATAATTATTATTTTGTAATGTTCAGAAAATATTTCATTTAAATGAAAGTTTATAAAAATAATGCAAATAAATAGTTTAACTAATGAAGTACTTATGATATGTAATATGAAGTATCATATTTAGGACAAGTTGTTATTTATTCTTATAATATTAACATTTAAAAAAACTGTTTTTAAGTATTACTTTTATAATTTTTATTCATCATTTAAACTAAATTAATTCAAATTTTAATTTCATTTTTTTAATAGAAAAGTTATTAACACAATGTTAATCTACCAATATATCAAGACTTAACCATTGGCATTTATTGTCTCCGTCTTACAAGTGCGTAAGATATCAAGTTTACACTCAGCAGATCACATTTAGCTGTGCTTTGTTAGTTTAAAAACTATAGTGAATCGACCTATTATGAAACTTGATAGTAAGAGTATTATCTATGGGTTTTTATTATGATAGTTAAATTTTTCAGCAAGTTTGCGTGTATAATATAGCGTAAATTAAAAATGCTCATAACAGTCATTACTCACTTAATAACTGAATTATCGTAAAAACCCCCATACAGACACAGATATTGCTGATAATTTGTTATCTTATGCGCTTGTAAGTTAGAGACAACAAATGTCAATGTTACATCCATCCTTTTAACATATTTATTTAAAATATATAACAGGTTATTTTACTCCAAAAAAAAATAAATTATAAATTAAGCATGCATTTATATAATAAATATAATATATACATAATATATTTTTGATATTTATTTGTATACTGATATATTTAACACGTGATCATCAACTATGTATTTTTAAATTTAAACAAATAAAAGGAAATCATACTTCACACTTACTATAGTATATTCCAAAACAATCCCGGATAAGCTTGAAATTTCTTGTTACATTATTTACCACAGATCCAAGACACGATATACAACTTAAAATCACAGTTTGATCATGCTTCATTATGAGTTTAACCGCATCCTCTTCAAGTTGTGACAAAAATATTTCACTAGGATGTTCTATTAATGGAACAACCAGTTCAAGTGTCCTTGCAACACAACTAATAATTTGATAATCGCCTTGTGTCTATAACAATGAAATAAAAAATAAACAAATGGATCATGTACATTAATCATAAAATTTAAAATTATTTACCTGGCATTTTAAACTCAAATATGGTTGGAGAGTGAGAGAATGTGTAGCTAAAAGTTGTGGTCGTATTTTAGCGAATAAATATAATGTAGTAAGACAAGCAACAAGTTGTTGTGATGTACCACCACCACCACCATCAAGTGTTACAACATTTTCCACTAAACAGTCTACAATTTGCTTACAAGCCGTAAGTAAAGCTTTTGGAGGTTCAGTAGATACTTTTGCTGTGTCATCTTTATCTTCTTTAGGTTTAAACAAACTTAATAATAATTGCTCAAACCATTCTAGACCCAATTCTTTTGATGCTGCTACAACATCAGTTATGTTTAATACTTTCCTCAATAACATCTTTGTATCAAGAGTAGGCTTTTCTCGTACTGGAGTGAACCACATATTTTGAAATACTTCCATAACTAATTTTTTAATACCATCTTCGTCATTCACGCGCCGTATCATTTTAACACATATTTCTGGAATTTTTGGGTAGTCTGGACATTCAATACATATATCTTTCATTATTTTTATCACTCGTTTTCTTACACTGACACCTGTGTCCAATATTCGAGTGGATAACATGTCATAATATTTATCAATTAATTCTGGACGACTCAAAACAAACTTCCCAACTAAATCAACAGCAGCTTCTCTAACTGAAGTTGAGTGATCTAAGAAAGAATGGCTTACACCCAACTGCATTTCTTTTAAGCCCAGAACACCTGGATCAACTTCAACAATCATTGTTAAACATTTCATAGCTTTGGTTCTTATATTTACAGAGGTCTCCATTAAAACTTTGATAATCTAAAATAATAAATAAAATAAATATAAGATTATGTATATATTTAATATACACAAATAGTGTACTTACATGCTTAAGATAAGTATCAAAACTTTGAGAAAATGGTCTTTTAGAAGCTAAATATCTTGCAACTAATTCAGCACTATCATAATCAATGTATGTTTGCATCACTTGTGTAGATTGATTATCGTAAGGATTGATTTTAGTTAACAAATATTCTTTTCTTTGATCACAAAGTCTTGAATTTTCAACAGCTTTATTTGCATCTATTCGAGATTCATTTTCTTTGCTTGAATCACTACTCTCGCCATCATCTTCGTCGTCTGAACCTTGAATGAGAAATTTAAAAATTATAAATAATTCTATTACTTTAGTTATGTAATACATACCAAATTTTTTTCGCGAATGTTTTTCTTTCTTTCTTTTTGATAAAGAGTCAGATGATTTTCCAGCATCAGTATTATCTTGGTACCACTGAGCTAAATAAAAATGCCGTGCATGCCTTAAAGCTGGTTCTGAAAGACTTCTAATAGCCAAATAATCCAAAAGGACTCTTTGCAAAAACTGTATTCTTTCCTCATCATCTTGAACTTCTTGAACTTCTTCCTGTAAATAATAACAATATATTACAAACTTTATACATTACATTTATATATGACATAGATTATGTTAATAAATGTACACGTTCACTAAGCATGACAGCAAATTTCATCATTTAACATAGTTAACCACTACATATACTGAATAACACAAATTGGAATCATGAACCTTGTTATTACACTCACTAAAATTTGGTTAGCATTAAGATTAACTATTTGTTTTTAGTTGGCGTACCTTTTAAGTATTATTTCATAAACTAGTCAATGTAGAAAATATTAATTATAGAGGTGTATAACTTATGAGTAGGGTTTGGATTTATATGTTTTTGCATATTGTTACTGAGTGTATGCAGTCTTATGAGAGTAAAACTTGTGGACAATTCATTGAACACTAAGTTTACAGGAAAGTTTTTTTTTTTATATGTTTGAGAATATTTCATTGGTTATAGAATATTTAGCACGTTTAGCATCATATTTTGGAATATTTGATCCATTTAGAAAAAAAAACCGATTTCTTATAATTTCAATAAAAAGGTACTTAGAAAAAATTGATTGGATCATTTATAGCTAATGGATTTAATGATAACTATAATTTATTTGTATCATTTTGATAAAAAAAAACATGCAATGATAGTACCACATAATAACCAGTAGGCACACTTTTTTAGTATTACATAATAGGTTTTAATTGAATAGATTTGCTGTATCTGTTGGCAAGGCCATGACTAAAAAAAAATTTCCAGGGAGGTCCAACATTTTTTTTATTAATAAAGATACTCAAATGTTATAGTTAATTAACTATATTCATCGCTAAAATGTCTCTACTTATAAAAATTTCTGGGAAGTCAGGACCCCAGGACCCTCCACACAGTTACAACCTTGCCTAATGGACCTATCAGTATAGCCTGTTCAAATACAATTTATTGATACAATAAATACTATACATCATTTTATTGTTTAATAATAACAAACTTTAAGAAGTAAAATATTAATTTTTCTGCCTCACAGATAGACAGAACACTTAACTGATTTTTGAGTTCTCATTAAGTGAGTCTTTTAGTTATTAGTCCATACTAATAAGAACAAAATATTTGTTTATTAAATATTAAAGATTTCAAATGTTTAAAATCCAAACACACTTTGTTTTAATATTATGTTGCGAATTTAAAATGAATAAAATGAAAACTTAATCATAAATGAAATTATCAATAGTTCTACTATAAAAATATATACTCACTTGAATATATTTATATATTTAACGAATAACGTAAAAATAAATAGTAAAAATTGGCGTATTTTACATAATTTTAAATATTTTGAAGTGAAGATAAACAGAACATTTACAATTTTTTTAGAATATTTAAATCCTGACCCTACTTATAAGTATCAAGTATGAACATATGAAAAAGAACTGAAGAAACTTATCAGTATGGTTCTATACCAGGCAATTCACTTTCAAATCAATATTAAATATGAGGAAAATTATAGAGAAAAAAGAAAAAAATTATCTATAGTATGTATAAGGAAGGACGTACCTATTAATAAAGTTTCACAATAAAGGTATTTGGGTCGACATTGAGAAAAAAAAGAGTAGCTACCAAAGGCATATTATATAAAAATAATATAGGATATAAAATTAAATAAAGAAACAAGAACAAGAGTGAAGAGTATATAATATGAAGAAACACAGGATTTTAGTGTAGTAGATGTATATCAAGATTCAGCGTTAAGCCATATAAACTAATATGCAATGTGGATTAATTCAAGCAGTTAGGATAAATAGTGCAAATCAATAAGTTTTATGGAATATATAAAATCATAGGATAAAGCGTGGATGGATAAAATGGAGAAAAGCATCAAGTGTTTAAAGTAACAAGTACCAGCGAGATTGAAAAAAAATTTTTTTTTTTTTTAACATTTGTGAGGTCAGTAATATTACATGGATCTGAATGTATGCAAAAAACATAACAGAGAAATTGTACAGACAAAATGAGAATGCTAAATTGAATATGATTACTAGATAGAATAGTATAAGAATATACGAGTTGCATCAATAGTTGAAAAAGAGGAAAAACAGGTTAGTTTAAATTATAAAAAGAGAATTCAGTGGTAGTAAAAGTTATAATGGAAACCAATGTAGAAGGAAAACAAAAGGGATGCAGACCAAGAAAAAGATATATATAATTAATACTTTTAATAATGACAAATATTGAGATAAAAATAACTAGTGCATTGAATGCAATAAAAGTAGGAGATTAAGCCCAATACATTAACTACAATCAAATTAAAATATTTAGTAGTATCATCAATACATACCATTAAATTACCATCTTCATCTTTCAGCTCTTCTGTTCGTATATCCATAATTATAGAATCAATAGTTTTTAATCTTAATTGGGATGTAACAGAATCTTTTCTCAGTCTAGCAGCTACAACACCGAGATAGTCTAAAGAAGCTACTCTAAGAGACATATCTAAATTTTTGTTAACAAAATTGGCAACTAATAGCCTTCCAAGTACACTAAGCATAAGTTCAGATGCCGGCCACTCTGGTTTATTTACAGTAGTTAATAGATCTTGAATGAAATTTTCAAATATTGGACGGTAATCAATTTCTTCGCTTTTACTACTACATTTTGATAAAAACACATGCAAAAAACTTGATGCAGTTGAACGAGCAGTCTTGAATTTACTGATAATTAATGTATCAGGATCAAGCTAAAAAAAAAAGTAAAAATTACATTTACAGATATCCAGATTAAAATATATTTCAAGTTATAATTAAGTATTTAAAAACCTTACATTTGACTGTTTATCTGCTAAATTAGATGGAAGTACAACCATGCATTGAATTAATTGTAAGACTAGAGCTGATAACATTTGAATATACTCTTCAGAACTAATTCGAAATGATTTTAGACTTCGCTTTGAACTTGGCAACCGTGCCATAGATGCAAGAATATCATCTAATAGTAATTTCCGGTGTTTGTCATACTTTGTAAATATCTATTTAAATAAAAATTAACTAAATTATTTTCTTTCTTTAAAACTTAAAAAAACTATTTTTAAGTATTTTTTTTTTTTTTGAAAGGTATGAACCAAATAAAAACTACTATAATTTACTAATTTCAAAATTATTTCTTTAATCCAATGTATCAAATTATATTTTACCGTTGTAACTAGTTTTAATGCAGAAAGTTGTAGCTCACTGATTTCTTCAACAAAAAAAGGCGAAACTGCCATTGATGAAGTATGAAGAACAGCTGTATCAGTAAGAGTTTGAATTTGTAACAGCTCAGCCAAAAGCGAAACTACTTCTGCTAATTTGGTATATAGGGACAGAACATTTTTATCACGAACTTCTTTAGGATGAGCACGTTTTTTACGTGCACTTCCTGCATAAGAATCATTACTCTTATGTATCCTATAACAAAAAAATAAATTACAATACAATCAAATTATAAAAAAAATAATCATTTTAAACGTACCTATAGACAGGATCAAATGCTGGGTAAATTGTATTATGTAGTTGATACTTAGTGAACATGACTACTCTGTCAATAACATCTTCCATGTATACTTTTTTCTGCATTCTTGGTGAAGTTAAAACATAAAGGGTAGTGAGAGATGCATCTACAGCTCGCATAACTCTTTCCATCGCCAATTCCATCCACAGTTTTCTTTCACATTCATCATCTTCCTAAAAAAAATAAGCAATAAATTATTATTAGAAAAGAATATAATAACACTATTATTAAACAGGGGATATTTGTATTTGCTTACTGGATCAGCTATTGGTGATACTTTTGCACCATCTCTAATATTTTTTTCAAGTATGCTTAATATACGAATTATTTTGTTTGATGGGATTGATTCCATAGCGCCTAATGTTTTAAGTTTAGCTGATTCGCTACATAATTCTTGTAAAACATATTTTGGTATTAAAGCTTCTGGCGGGATATCATTTTCCCCTATTAAAATAACAAAATTAAATTCTGAACAACTGCTATTAATAAGATTATAATATTATCAATTACCAAAATCTAGCAAAGTATCAACTTCTTCAGTGCTCTCAAATACTTTTTCTATGCATTTATTGAACTTCTGATATGTATTAGTTTCCATTAGTTCTTCAACAGATAACTTTTCAACAATTGGTACAAATTTTCTTTCGACTTTTCTTAATTTAGGTTTTATAATACATTCGTCTAAATTATTTAGAAAAACAACAAAACAATTACTATTTTAAATGAAATATATAAACATAAATAAATATTGAATTAAAAAATAGTATGCAATCATAATATATAAAGATAACTGTTTTAAGTCCAAATTTGAAAAATAAATAATGAATAATAATTACTTTCGTCAAAACTATTATTTTTGTCATTGACTTCTGATTGTTGGGCAGCTCTTTTTCTTCTTTTAATTCTCTCAGTCAATGATACGCCAAAATCATTTGGATCAGAACTTTCATTTTCAACTTGTGATGGAAAACTTCTTTTATCTATTATTAAATAAACACATCATATTTATGTTTAAGTTATACAACAAATAGAAATTTAAGTAAACTAGATATGTTATAGCAAAAACATTAAAATTGGAATCAAACTTAAAAAAAATATAAAACTCAATAAAAACTATACTGAGAGTGTATATAATTTCAAACAATAAAAATACCTACTATAATCATAATAATTGATATTATGTTCATATATGTGTAATAACAAAAACTACCAGTTATTTTGCTTTGTAATAGATTCAAATTAAGTTTAATACTATACTCCGGCCACTGAGAATACTACTCCTTCGCGCATCTAAATGATTGAGCTCCACAGTTTCATACCCAAATCTACTACTCTACTACATAATCGCGTGTAAATGCACGAGAACGGACAAATTTTGATCACTGCCCAGAAGTGCTCTCTTGATGACCGGAATATAGTAAATTGCAGTCTGGATATACTGGTACTAATATTACTATCAATGTACTTAAATAGCAATGAAAAAAAATAAATATAAATACTAAAATTACAAAAATCAAAACAACAATTTTCATTAAGTATGTAAATATAATTTTAAATTATTTAAAATAATGTGTAACCTTGATTTGTAACTGATGGTCTCTCTGCAAGAGCTAATCCAAAATCATTATCTTCTGTAAGTTCTTCCATATTTATCATATTTTTTTTGTTCATGACTAAAATAAATAATAAAAAAAAATTGTTTAGTTAACCTATACCTTTAACCTTTACTTGAAGCATGAAAAATAAATACCATGTTGACTAAGATCAATTCGAGTTAATGAAATTGTTGGTTGATTTAAGAAAACATCGTAATTATTTGTTATTTGAGAAAACTGACGTTCTAAGTTTTGAACATTTATTTTATCGTTTTCTGTAATTTCAACATCTTCTAATATTTTATCTATAAATAAAATAAAATTCAATATCTAAATTCTACATAAAAGTAAAAGATAAAAATGAATTTACCATCTTCATCTAATAACAATCTGGATAATTTTGCAGGAGGTGTTCTAACTATAACAGGTTGTTGTTGATGTGGAAGCTCGTTCAAAATCTCAGATTGCTGTAGTAGTTCATTATGTGATAAATCATGTTGTTCAATCAATGCTGATTCAAAACTATTAATTTCATTGAGTTCATGTACAGTTTTAGTTTCAATACTTTTTTCTTTCTCTGAAATATGAATTAAATAAATATAATTTAAAAAAAATTCAATGTGATATATTTAATTGGGTTTATTATTAATTCTTTGCATTGTAAAAGACCATATACAATATAATTATTACCAATAATACAAACAATATGGTAAAATATATATTTATGTTTGAAAACATTATGTTAGAACAAAATATTTATTAAAAATTAGATAATAGTTTTAAAATGGTAAAAATATTTGTTATCAAATCTAAAACAATAAACAAATTTAACAAAAGAGTTTAAGAAATTTTATACTCACGTTATGTATGAAATAAATTTGAATTATAAACTATAATTATTATTATTATTATTATTATTCATGCAAAACATAAGCATTTTTACAACTATTTATCTGATGAACATTACTTTTTTTTTTTTAATAAATCAATTCCTACACCAAATAAGAAAATTCTAAAAATTAATCTTGAATTAATTGAAATTAGGAGATTTAGACAATCCTAGAAATGCTTGGATGATAAATAATTAATAAAAAAAAATATATATTCATAACTAAACAAAAAAAGTATAGTTAGCAAAAAAATATACCTACAATAATTACCATATGATATTAATTTTATTTGAAAAAATAATATTTGATTATTATTACCTTGCTGTTGTTGAAATATTGCCGGTGGTCCTCTAAATACATTAGCATTTTGATGTAATATTGCTTTAAGAAGTTCAGGTATGTTTTGTTGATTGTTATAATGTTCAGTGTACATATATTTGTCTTTCAATTGTCTAAGAAAATATAAAACATCAATAAAATTAGTTATAAATATTTTCTTAAATTATTTATATATATAACACTTACATATGGTCTGATGAGGTATTTATTAAAGACTGAATTAGTTGTGGTACCAAAGTATCATCTCGAAGGCTAAGTAAAATATCTGCTTCTTCGGCTACGCGGGGATGAAATAGTAAAGATTTATTACCTAATGTTTGAGGCATAGGTGAAGGCAGTGGCATTTCAGGTAACACTGTAAATCAATTCAAATTTTTATTTATTTAAATTTTTTTATCAAATAAAAATATGTTTTTTAACATAATAGAATAATTTTATATCTCCTTATAAAATATAACATATCACACAGTTTAAGTGTAATTTTCAAAATTTAATTTATGTATTTTCAAAATTCAGCAAAATTAAAATTATTAGACACAAACATAATATGAACATAAAATTGATAACAATAAAAACGAATAACTTTAAAAATGTTATAATTGTACTGAACAAGATATTATATTATACATTTATATTTTGCAAAACCATCAGTTTAAAATATATTTAAAAAAATTTTGTTTGATCTCTTAATATAAACTAATATAATATAATTATATATTATTTTTTTAAATTCAAATTTAAAATCTAATGACTTTATTATAGTGTAGAATAATTGAAAAAAAAATATTATACATTATATACTAGGTCTATATTATATACAAATATAATTTACTTTCCAATAATTCATAAATATTAAGACAAGAATGACATCAATAAGCTACATTATATAATATAAATATGTGTTGTATGCTAAGATACTCGCTTACATCATACTGTCATATTCTAGTTTAACCACATTTCCAATCGCAGATATAGACAAGTTATTTGTTTAATGATTGTAAAAAATTATTAACTATATTTTTTTTTACTACGGCTATATTATAATCTTAGTGTTGTTTTTACTGTAATATCTACATTCTATATTAATATTTCATACATTTTTGAAAAAATTTCTATAATTGAAAAATAATAAATGAAATAACTATTTATTGTATATTAATTTATAGTTTATACCAAAGTTACTGTATTTACACCTTTAAATTACATTCATTAAATAAACAAAAAATATTGAAAACATTACTATTATCATTCTCTGTTAAACAAACAATATACAGTTATGATAATTATAACAAAATCAAACTTTAAATCTTAGATATCTTCAACACATTAATTGTATCAATACTTATAATAAATTTATATAAAAAAAATTAATTCCTAAATAGTACAAAGTAATGACCCGTAACACTTTTTTTTTTTTTGAGGATCAAAAATACTTTAACTGTCATACAGATTTAATAATTTAATAAGATATCAGAAAATAAATCTCACTAATTCAATACTTACAATCTGTTAAACTTGAAATGCCAGCCAGAGTTGTTATAGGTACACTAGGAATTTCCCCGTTCATTGCTATGGTCCTTTGATGACCATCGTTGTACCCTACTTTCAAGTCATATTGCCTGAAAAATTTAAAGTAACAATTTTAACTATAAAATAATATGCTTAATTTCTTAATTTAAAATATAGTTAACTCATATGTATGTTTTATTCGATTAAATTTTATCTATAAATTTAAAGATTTTTCATTAGATGTTCAAGATAAGTTAGTATTTAATAAATGATAAATGAAAAAAAAGTCATTTGATAGTAAAACAACAGTATAGAAATATTGGGTAGGTATAATGTTAACCATATATGTGTTTTATATTCAACTATAGGTATACACAAATATTTTAAGTACAATTTTTATTCAAACAAATATAATAAATAAATCATTTAGTTAGATAAATTTAATAATTTAATAATCTATTAATTAGTAAAAATAAATATTAATTTAATTAATAATCAGTAAAACAAAATCAACATGAATAAAAAATATTTAATAAGTTAAAAAACAAATCACAAATACTACATGAATTGAATTTGAAGAGGAAATATATACAAGTGAAATTTTTAATTAGTTATTAAAATAGATACAAAAACTTTTGTGATTAAATATATGATAACTTTTTATAACATTACATAATATTATAAAATACAATTTTTATGAAATACTACGATATAACACTTAATTAATATTAACTAAAATAAAAATTGTTTAACAATTTTAGTAAAATATATTAGTTTTCAAAATTATTTAAATTTATAATAATTAGAATAATATAAAAAGTTATAGTTTTATGATATTCATTAAATTAAAATCTTAAAAAAATTAATGATATTATTCTGTTACCTACTCTTTAAATATTGTTTGATAAACCATAAGATTATATTCAACTATTTACACTAGGAAATGTTTTGAATAATACATCATGAAATAATAAAATTGAATATTATTAACCAGTATTAATAATGAATATTTATTTTTTACATTGTTTTATTTTTGCATTTAAAAATTATGAATAAATGTATGAAGTACCTACTTAACTGTTCTAATTTAGTGTCAATACAATTTGAAAACAAACACGAATAAAAATCATTTTAAAATGTAATATTATGTACCAATAAAAATTATTTTTAATAAAAAAAAAATATACCTTTCTTCACTTTTGAACCGACGACCCCAGAAGAACTGTTCCCACCCAGCTTTCCAGGAGCCAATAAAAAATAAACCTACAGAAAAACAGATTTTTCTATATTTAATTAAGACTTAGCATACCTAATTTAATTCAAATAAATATAATATAAATATTAAATATGTAGAATTTATACCAAAATAAAATATTTTTTTTTTTTTAAATAAATGCACATTAAGACAATTATGTTTTATTGATCATAATAAATTGAAAAACCATTTTATATATTTACAAGGAGGATATTTACAAATATTTGTAGTAATAGTTGCCTTAAATATGGAATATATACAATATAAGGTACACTACTTCTAAACTTCAAAAATTTATAATTTAATTTGTGAATTATATAAATATCCATATAATAAATATAGGTATTTAATATTCTAAACTAAATTATGAGCTAAATTAGTACCTTTTGAATTATAGAGCATAGATTTATAATATATAGACATTTATTTAAAATGATTAAAAATTTATAATTAATGAATTTAAGCTATGGTTTTAATAGTAAGATTTTAGTAAGAAAAAATATTAATAATAAACAAAAATGTAGGATACTCTATACTTTTTTTTTCTACAGAGTAACCAATACTCAATTCACAAACTTCTATTACAAAGTAACGATGCAACAAAAAATCTACGACAAATATACACCTGTAATTATATGTACAAGATATTTTTAGACAACAATTTTTAAATACCATAATCATAATAGATATTATTAATATTGTAGAATTCAGTCTGTGAGCCACCTTTTGCTCGCTGACAAATTTTAACTGGCTCACTAACAGCAAATAACACAAAAATGAAGTATTCATACTAACTTATTTTTATTTTACAAATTATAATTCTACATTCAAAATATAACAAAATTAAGACACAGTATTTTTAAGTTAAAATGAAAATACACTACATTAAATTTAATTTTTTTGAAAAATGATATACCGTAAGGAACATTAAAAACTTAACACATCTATTTTCTAAAAAAAAAATTTTAATGTGATTGTATGATATCTTTAATCCTACAATTTTTTTTATTTTTTATGGCCCCTAAGTAAGTAAGTAAATATTGTACATATTCAGCAATCTTTTGTTTGAAAAAACAAATATTTTAAGACGAGCATTGTATTACCTACATATAAAAATTATTATTTTTATCTTCAGCCTACTAAATTATTTATACATAATTACTGTTTGCCATTAGTTGAACAAATTAATCTCAATTTTTAAATTAATTTAAATTTAATTAATTAACCATAGTTAGAAGAGACAATGTATTAAAAATATTGAATACTCAAAAATGTTGATATTGAATATTGTATAAAACCAATACATTATTGGAATCTGAAAAGGAGTATGGGGAGCACAAAGGTTTTGTTGTTGGTATTATAAACGTTTAACAACATTGATTTAAAATAAAATATATACCAAATAAAAAGTAAATACTAGTTTAACTATAATAAAAAATAATAGATAAAACAATTTTTATAATTATATTTTATATTATAGCTATGGAAAGGTAAGTTAAATTTTTTAATAATAGGTAAATTACCATTATAAACTATTTATTATTTTTAAAAATTTTAACTTCTCATACTGTATGGTCTCTACAATGTATACTTATTTAAGTTATTACTCTACCAACAAATGCAAAGAATTTAAATAATCTTGCAGTAATGTACAAGCAATAATACTTCAGCCTATGAAAGAAGTTAACTATTTCACACATACACCTACATCTTCAGTTTACGAAATTATCCAACATTTAAGTGTAGTTATATGGCAAAAGTTTGAAATTTTATTTTCAAGTTCTAGTTTAATATCATCTTCAATTTTAAAATTATTTGCTGTTTTTTATTAAGTTCAAATATAATAGTAATATATAATTTTAAGAGGACACAGCACCCACATATGTGGTATTTGTCTTACAAATGTAAAACATAACAAAAACTATTCTGTACAGGAAAGAATCGAGAAGGCTATAGTCATAACTAAGAAACAAAATTTTTACCATATAAAACAGAAAACTTTGGTTCTGAAATATTGTTTTAGTTTTATCGATATCAGGACAACAAAAAAAGTTATTCAATTTCAAAAATAATGAATTTTGAATAATAAGAACTTTTTTTCATACAAATAATAAAAAAAAATAAAAACGATATTTCACAGATGTTCTCAACTATATTGTATATCAATTTGGAGTCTAAACTATCGTTACGGCCTGAGTTCTATCCCTTTTAAAACAGTTTTTGCTGTTTTACATTTGTAAGATGGAGACAATACATACAGGTATCCTCTTACGTCACTATTTAAAAACAATACTTGCATAACATTATACACTAAGATATTGTTTTATTTATTTTATAATTTTCTATAAACTATCTATGTTAGAGGGAGTAAATTAATATTATACTATCATATTGTAAATATTAGATAAATAACATAGTATTAGCTGCTTTATTCAACTATAGGTATTCACCAATAAGAGTTCCTATTAAAAAAGAAAATTGTTATATTAATTTATTTAATGAATAATCTTATTATTCTATTATTTTAATCAAAACCCCTTATTATACCTATATTTATTTGTAATGTTCTTTTATTAATTTATATTCTTAAATGATTAATTGATTAGTAATAATATAACATTATAATTAAGGTCATTAAAAAAATATTTGAGTGGATATTTAATAATTAAACATTTTAAATGGTACCTAAATACCTACCTATAACTGAGTAAAATTAAAATAAATAAATCTATGTACTTGTTGAAGAATAACTAAATAAATCTATATAAATATTCATATTTCAAAGACATTTTTATCTTCCTTCTTATCTAAACCTATAATAATCTACTAGGTAAGTATATTATTAATAAATGTTACTTCCTAATGCAATAGTAACCTAACTCTGAAATAACTTTTCATTAATTTACTATAAAGGTTAATAAAATTAGTATAATAAGTAGTAAGTTAACCTATTTTGTTAAAATATGCTACCATAATAGATGACATGTTATCTTATTAGATACATTAGATAAAATTTAAAAAAAAACTTTTATTTTCATTTAGATTCAAAAAATATAAAAACAGAAAGAAAATGTAAATAATTAATAAAAAATGTACAATGTACATCGATACTCTTACACATACGTTCAAAAAGTCAGAATAGTAACATGGTCAAATTCTAGGAAAATATTCTTAGAACACATGGCGTGTCTAATTGACATTGCCAATGCCATCAAATGTGAGACGGTATAAAAGTATCGAAATGAATCACAGCTAGTCGGACCAGGGTTACTCCCGTCACATTTAGACGTCTAGACAACGGCATGTCGGTTGACATGCATGTATCACAAAATCGAAAAGATAGTATTACCTACTAAGAATAGTATTTATTAAAACAAAACTGGCATGCGATCGCTATCGCAGAAAATATCGCCAGTGGTCAGATGTGTGCACGCGCGACGTCATTGTTAAGATTGTCGCGATGGACAGACGGGAAAAAACCAAATGGGAACAGGTATCGTAAAATAAGTAATAAACAATTATCGACGCGATCGACGTATTTTACTTACAGGTTGCTGTTGTTATGCGTCGGTCTGTACATTAAACGAAAATAATATGTAGAAACTATTATCAGCGATGGTTGACGGTCTTTGTCACTACCGAGTGCGAAGATGGCATCCAACGACGGAAGGTGAGTTGCGAGTCCACGGTTGCTGCAGTGGAAGTCGTTTTCGTCGTTGCTGTTGGCGCAGCGGTCGTACTACCACGGACGGTTCGTGTTGCGGGCGACTGACCGTCGTGAACGTTACCTTCATCACACGCGAAAACCCGCGGTACCGTCGTCACCGTACGGCCGTCGACGTTCGGTTTGTGTTTTCTTCACGACTCTTGAGAATACCGCGGTCGTGGTGATCGTCGTCGTCGTCGTCGTCGCCGCCGCCACTGTCGTTATCGCCGTCGCCGTTGTCGTCACTGCTGCGGTGATGGCACGCTTCGTCGTCGTTGGTTCCGGCGGCGGCTGCTGCTGCTATGTTGACGGACGGACGCGGAACCAGTACTGGAAAACTGCTGTCGCGACCAATCACAGACGCCGTTCATATTATTATTACTATTATTGTTATTACTATTATTATTATTATTATCACCAAAACAACAATAACAGAGAAAAGAGAACAAACAAATGGAACGAAATAAAAATTAAATTTGAAAAAAAAACTCACGACGATGAAACTGTTACGACACGAGACGCATATTATTATTATAATAAACAATATTATAATACACACGCGATAATAAACACAAAAATATTATTTTTTCATTCATATGTTATGTACGCATTCGATTTATTGTGTACGTGTATATACATAACAATATTATGTATGTTGGTAATATAAGTAAATATTACAATAATTATATATATATATATGCATGTGTGCGGACGTAGGTATGTGTAGTATATATATTATATATTATTATTATGTATATATATGAAGTATAAACAAAGTATATGCACGATACCGTTCACGCAAACGCACGCACACGCAAACACGTCACACACACACACACACACACACGGTAGCGCGCGGGACAGGCGTTAACGTACACGAACGCGCACACGCACGCATACACACACACACACACACACACGGAATCAATCGTTTGATTAGTAGTAGTAGTAGTAGTAGTGTAGTAGTAGTGTAGTAGTAGTAGTAGTAGTAGTTGTAGTAGTAGTAGTAGTAGTAGTAGTAGTAGTAGTAGTAGTAGTAGTAGTAGTAGTAGTAATAGTAGTCGTCACTTTGTCAGTCAGCGACGAAACGGGGTGAAAGAGAAGCGTAATGTGGGAAAATAAAACAACACCCATCGTCAACCGATCGACCGGTGCGACCGTTCGCCTGTGCTTTGAGATACGGGCGCACAGAACGTTCCGATGACCGTTGCGCGCCGCTCGCCGTCACGACCGCCTTCCCCCTCCGCCACAGGCCAAAGGTGTCGTTACGCGACCGCCGGAACGCGCGCTCCGCCCGCCAATCGGTCGTCGGTACCACTACCGTCCGCCAGACGCCGCGGCGAGCGCGTACGCTCGACACTCGCCCGCTGGTGACGCGTATGTACGACGATATTGTTACGACTCTACATCGGATAACATTATTTTTATTATTAATATCGTAATTCGTAATTATTATTTATTATTATCATCATCATTACGTAAAAATACTTATACTGTAGTGTAGGGTAGACTAGATTATTGGCTCCATAATTCAGACTACTCATTAGTCATTAGACGAATAAACCAATTAGACCATAAAAGATAGATAAAATGCATCATCGTGTCTCATTACTCATTAGTCTTTACCACGATTAAAAATAAGATTATAGACCGTGGGTCATTACTATAATAATAATATCGCTATCCCAAAACTATATACGAAACGATTAACAATATATGTCATCTACTTTTTTATTATTTACTAGTGTTGTACAAATGCAATCTACTATAACAATTTATTATTAATATAGTGATGGCTAAAAGGCCAAATATGATATGTCACTAATATCAAAATGTTCACCAGAGCCATTTAAAGTTTTACTATTTTTCAAATGTAAGTTTTA
Source organism: Rhopalosiphum nymphaeae (assembly GCA_036289425.1). NCBI lineage: Eukaryota > Metazoa > Arthropoda > Insecta > Hemiptera > Aphididae > Rhopalosiphum > Rhopalosiphum nymphaeae. Next base: position 5,050,230 of record JAZAQC010000007.1, on the reverse strand, counting down.
ACAATGTATGTGTCAACTTGATAATATGGTGTTTAATTTACTGTATAATATTAATTTACTAGCTTAACTCGACTAAAATTTTCAATTTTTTTTTAAGTAATTTTTTAGTGGAATTAGAATGGACTTTTTACAAATGGCAATTGTTATTAGATATATTTTGATACAGTCCAAAATTGAATTTATCAGTTATTCCAAATAGTGTAAGTCCGGACATGTTATATTTGTCCGATTAAAATAAGCACCAATGTTAATATATCTAAAATAATTGTATGTCACATTTTGTTTGGCCTTATAATTGTTGTGCATTTGAAAATATGATCAGTCTATAAATTATAGACTATAGAATAAAATACATTTTTATTACAAAAATGTTCATTATAATATAATTAATTTAGAGTTTTTTATAATCAATAAAACAGATGTTACTAGCAAAATGCTAAATATTTTTGTATTATATATTTATTACGCTTGTAAATAATATATTATCATTAATTGATAAATGATTAATAATAATAATTTAATATCTACAAATATTTTTGGTGGGATAATTATTTTATGCAATTCCTTTATGTGTAAGTATAGGTTGTGTAAATGTGTATAAGTAGCTAATCAATTTTTAATTTTCATAATCAATTAATTTATTTAAAATTTTAAAAAAAATTTGTTTTTCCGTGTTCTTTTTTCTTTGGTATTTTTACCGATTACCATTTTTTCATATGCATTTGAAGTTAGAATTTTAATGAAATTCTAATCTATACATAATACATTAAATACAAACAAATTATTGTACATAAAATTCTGTATTCTTTTATTTTTCTCGTTGTTAAATACTAATGCATTTCAGTTTTCATGAACAACGTTTAAGTTTATAATTTGCGTAATTTTTACTATAAAGGAATTTTGTGTACTATACCTTGCTATAATAAGTAATAGATATAGGTACCTAATGTACCTAAAATGTGTTGAAGTAGGATGAATACTATTTAATGTTGAAGTATTGTAGCAAATACCAAAAAAAATATTATTTAATACTGTATGAATAGTAAATACAAAAATTAATTATACTATAGTTTAATACACGCTTTATTTTTATAAAGGTATATAATAAATAGGTAGTAAACTAATAAATTATTACAGTTATATGTCTAATTTAATTATTTCAAGTATACAATTTAGGTAGTATTGGTACAAAAATTAAATAAAAATAAATATAATTCGAATATTGGTGTAGGTACCTAAAATAAATAGCTTATACCATAAGTATTTATAGATCTATTTCTTTAATATGTACATCGCATTTTTATCTCGGTTTTTATTAAACTATTTATATTTATATGCGTAATTTTATTCTCAAAGAATAATGTGAGACAAGTTGTGTTATGTAAGTAATTACATTTAGTCTTGGTTATTCATGATTGTGGAATCACAAGCGGCGTGACCCAAATTTAATTCCCGTGTAACAGTAGGCGTAAGCCACAAAGTGTGAACAATGGATTATATAAGTTTAATATTTACGCAGTTACTCACATAGTCACATCCCGTCGGATGTTCATTTCAATTCATCAATGATCGTTGAATTATTTACAATCCTAGAATTGGTCCAAATGATCATGAAATGATATTGTAATTGGGAAATCGTGAGCGATATAGGAATGTATAAACATGAATATCATATCGAAAAAAATCAGTGATGATACTTTGCTTTTTGGTTCTAGACTTCCATTACAAAAAATTATACATTTTTATTTACTGTTGGGCGCATGAATATGTAAAATAGGTATATTAAATTAATGTGTAAAAAAATAACATTTTTAACTGTAGGTACTTGTTTTATTACCATACAGGTAAGTCGCAGGCAGTAAAACTTTGTAAAAATTTATAATCGAAAGGCAAATGCTTTTTTTTCTGTATAATAATTGAGTAGGTATTTATGTAATAGACGATATATTGATATCAATATATAGGTAGATACCTATAATAAATGTCTACATTTGTATTTTAATAATAGTTGCATAGACTATAACTAAACAGTAGGTACCTAAATCCTTAAAATATTTTTAAATAAATAAATGATTTTTTTGAATGTGTCTTGTCTATGCTTTGTATGAATCAGCTAGAGATAAAAATAAAACAGTTTTTAGTGTGCTGACATATTATTAAATTTTTATTTTTTAATATAGCAATAGGTATATTTAAATATCTAATATATTTTTAAGACAAAAAATTAATATCACTGTGATATTACATTTACTTACAACTTACAGGTGTGGCAGCTTTCAATTATATATACATTATTTATTCTCAGTAGTTTTAAATATTTGTATATTTTGTTACAGGCAAAAGCTGAAATCGGGCAAAACTCAGAAATGCCTGGGCAAACTGCCCATAATTCTTAGGAAGAATATCATATTTCGGCATTTCGGCAAACCTATAATTGTGACCAACTTTATTTGGGCAAAACTGTAGTGTTTTAAATACTTATACTAATATTAAATATAAATAATTATAAAATAAATATTATTGTACAAATATAAATAAATATGCTTAAATAATAATAAAAGTATAATGATTTTTAATAAATTAAATACATTAAAAGGATTAATATGATTTTTGGCAAATAGATAAAATCTTAATCCTTCACTCTATTTTTTAGATTGATTTTCTTTCATCTAGGTATAATTGATTTTCTCCCCTGGCTTTGCGAATGATTTGGCAATATTTATTTTATAATTCTAAATCACTATACGAGTTGATACCTAACATAATTATATTTTTATTATTATTTAAGCGTATTCAATTATATTTGTATATTGCACAATAATATTTATTTTATAATTATTTATATTTAATATTAGTATAGGCGTTTAAGATGTTACAGTTTTACCCAAATTAGGGTGGTCACAATTGTAAACTAGGTTTCCCGGATAAATGTTGAAATATGACATTTTACTCAAGGATTATGAACAGTTAGCGTTTTGTCTAATTTCAACTATTGCCTATAAAATATATATTACGTTAAATTTGATCATAAATTCATAATTTATACATTCAGAAACAATTATAAAGTTATATATTATAAAAAAATATGACCAAGAAACTGAAGAAACACTATAAATATGATTTTTAAAATATCATATGTCTATCCTAAATTGTTGTATAATTATTATAGTAACACACAATTATAAAAATATTATACCACAATATTTTTGAAGTGTGTTTATTGAATGATTCATAATTAAATTACAAATAATAACATATATTTAATAATAAACTAATAACTAATCAAAATATAATATACTATAGGTAGTGCTATAATTACAAATGAAACCTTTTATAACACTTTTGTTGTGATGACTGATTTTTTTTTTCACTTATCTAAATATATTTAAAATTTTTTGTAAAATGTATACAACATATATGTAGTTAAATATTATATTATTATATTACAGATATTATGTATATAATCATGTATATTTCATACTTGATTAAGACTTAATATGTAACATATTTATATATTATTACCTATTTATTATTCAATGTTATTGATTTATTTGTAAAAAAGAGTCACTAAGTTCTTTAATATGAGTTATTATAGAAGCTGTACTTTTTATTAACATTCTGTCTCATTGAAGATGGGCCAATTTTTGTGTAAAATGATCATTTTTTTTTTAATTAATAATTTATATCTGTTTAAAAAAATTTTAAAGTGTGAACTGTGAAGCAACTTATTTGTGAAAAAAAGGAGTTAGTACATTATCATTATAATAAATAACAAATTTCTATTTGTTACATTTTTTTTAAAATTTAATTTGATTACATAAAATAATAATTAATGAGCTTTGTTGTTTTTTCAATAGCTAACAATAATTTATCAGTTTTGGGCAGTGTTGTTTTATACAGTTGGATTTATTTTTATTTTATTCTGATAAATGGAAAATAGTCTGACTATATATCTGATTTTTGAACCTTTATCTAATATTAATAATTATACTAAACTGAATTATTTAATATTCAAATTTAATATTTAAGTGAAGTTAATTAGACATCAGAAAACTTACATATAGTTAAATTTATAATTGAGGAGTTACATATTTTTTTTTGCCAAATATTTATAATTTAAGACAAATCACAATGATCAAATTTTATGTATAAAAGTGTATACATAAAACCAAAAAGGTATAGTTAAAATTATGATACTGATTTTTATAACATTGCCTAGGCATGTGAAAATGTTGATTCAAATTCCCAGAAAAAGGAATTCTAGTAAATATTTTGATAAATGATACAAAATGTTAAATATTAATCTATAAAACAAATAATAGTAGCCTACAAATTAATTATTATACTATTAAGCATAACTTAATATTTTAATAATGATGTGAGAAATGTTAAATGTTATTGACTGTATTTATTAACTATTATTTAATAATATATTTTTTAATCTTACGTTTAATTTATCAATTATTTGAAATATTAAGTTTTTGATGAAGTAACTAATAAAGTAAATAGCAATTTTATTGTATTTATTTTTCGCCATCTTATTTATAATATAACTAGTAAACATTTTAAAAATACCTCCTACTAATCATTTTTATTAGCTAATTATAATTAAATATTAGCTAAAAATAACAAAACTCAATTTTATTTCTTTTCAGACTTTTTCATATTAAACAAATTTTATAGTTTATATTTGAAAACAATGATATAAATATAAAATAATTATAGCTCGTTTTTAATTTAATTATTCGTTAATATTTAAATTTAATTTCTTAATAATTATTCAAGTTTACAATATTTAAATATGATGTATTCATTAAACCACAAGTATCTCCTAGGTAAATATATAGGTATAAGGCTATTTGTAAATAAATATTTATAATTTAGTAAGCTTATTAAAAATATTTATTCAATTTGTTTCATTGATAAATACCATGTGAGTTATTTAGTATAACTGATATAGTATACAAGGGATTTTTATTTCATAATTTGAAAAATTACCTCGCCACTATAATTGACATTTGACGCATTCTATATTAATAATCTAAGAATTATATTAAACTTGAAAAACTCACTATTACTACAGATATTATATACTTCATAAGGTATTTACTATTTGTCACAAATCTGATGTTTGAAAACTGATATATCAAATTATTAAACACAAAACATGTTTGTTTTAAATCAGACTTCATTGAGTTATTCTGACAAATTATATGCTTATTTAAACAACACGGATTTCAACAAAATGTAGTTAATCTTAAATACAATTTCACAAACTATTGACTCTAAGGCTTACACAATGAGGAGGAAATGTAGGTTTGGCAATATTGAAGCAAAAATAATCAAGGAAGATTTAAAGCTAAATAATAAACATTTATTTAGTACAGTTTTAAAAAAAATTACTTAACAAAAATTTTTTTTTACATATCTACCTTTTAAAAATATATTGTTGTTATTACCTATATCTATAATTTTTGAAAGTATTTAATAAAAAAATGTATCACCTTAATTATGTGTATTTAACTATATTTTGTTATTATTGCTACGGAAAGTAAAAGCAATAACCATCTAAAGTGGTAGAGCAATAAACAAAAATAATAATACACGATATTGTTAGACTAACCACAGGGTATTTCTGGATCAATAATTTTCAATAGATTTCAATACTCCACACAAATTTAAAAAAAGGCGGGCAAGTGGGTATTGCTCTGCTGTCTACTATACAGCAGAGCGATACCCACTTATTATAAAAAAATAGTTTTCTACTCAAAACGTGTACATTATCATCCGGTCGACACTCCTAATAAAATAGAAAAACAAGTACTCAGAGAAAATTCTAAAAGACGAGCAGAGGAATCAGTTTCTAGTAAACCTATTTTTACTTCGACAATAGAATAGGTATATACATTTAATATTTATGAAATAAAAGTAAAACCAAACTCCAATATTATTTACAAATCGAAAAACATTTTTCTAAACAATTTATTTTTAATAATTATACTGTAATCATTTGAGAAAAAAATACTAATTACATCAGTAAATCTCTATATTGTAAATAATTAACTTTAAAATGCAATACATAATTAATGCGACTTTCAGATAAATTTTTGCCATAAGTAGAAAAGCTAAAGAGGAAATTTAAATTAAATTTTCATATATCTTAAATATAATATTATAGTATTATAATTTATAATATTTAATACATAAATATATTTTTATCGGCATTTATAAAAAAAAAAAAGGTGGGCAAGTGGATATCACTCTACTGTATAGTAGAGACTAGAGATAGAGAGTAGGTCACTATAATGGATGTGTTAAATTTGAATGCAATGACAGTTATCATTGTATACGAAAAACGATTCTGAATCGACATAATTTGTCAGTCTAGTATAATTAGTAGAATACATTATGTTATTATCTATCATTATATTGTAATACATCGTTATTTTACGTGATTTCGTAAAAAATTAAATTTCATACGCTCATAAAATTTTATTGACGCTAAAATTCTTTTTTCGGTTATTTGAAAAAAAGTTATAGAAAATCTATTGTATTATGTTTAACCTTAGTTATAAATCAAAAAAATGTTATGAATTTTCAACTTCAAAATTACTCTTAAATTTTCGAGATTTTAACATATTTCGTGAACATTTTAACTTTAAATGTATGTAAACAAAAATTGTGACTAACGATTTTTGATTTTTTTTAACTACGATAAGTAAAACTTATAATAAACCTTGTGTTACATTTTAATGATTTTTGGTACGCCAAATTTTTTTTATAGGCATATAAAAAAAAACTTAGAAAAATCGAAAATTTCAACTGTCTTTAAATAACTTAAAAAAAGTCAAAATGTTTTAAAAATTTCATCGTAAATAGATAACGCTATATAGTATAAACATTTTGTGAAAATTTCAAATATTTACAACGATTTGTTTTTGAGGTACAGCAAAATAAAAAAATCGATTTTGTCAAAAACTGGTTATGCGTAAAAATTTTCGTTTTCAGTTAATTTTTTAAGATTTTTCCTGACGCTTTTAAAAACTACTAGATATTTTTACTTTTTACCTCTCAAAGTAACAACTAGATAAATTTTCCTTTTCAAAGAGGGGCTGAAGTCAAAAATCAAAGCATTATTGTCTATTTCTACTCCAAAACGTGATGACAGATACAAAAATTAAAAAAAAAACATACATCATTGTAAAAATCAATACATTCACCACTCCGTTCGAATCTAAAATGATTCAACTAAATTAAAAAAAAAATAACAATTAAATAATTTATTACTTGAAAACAATTTTCTAGTTAATAATAAAAAAAAAAGTAGTAGGAAATCAACAATGTTTTGTTTGATTTTTTTTTTAAATTGTATACGTACATAACAGTCATAACATGAAAAATAATATGATTTATGTAAAAAAAAAAATTTTAAGATAAATAAATAACATTAATTAAATAAATTAGAAATTAGAAATGAAAATATGAATTGTTTTTAATTTATGGCTTTCTTTATAAATTGAATGATGCTATCTTTCTGCAACTAAAGATCTAAGTAAATTTTTTAGATTTAAAGTTTTGAAAATACTAATTTACACTTAACTTATATGTGCATAGAATTATAAGAATGTGCCTACTTGAATACTATGTGTTGATAAATCAGACTTAATAATTATTAAAAAATAAAAATAAAACAGAATTATTAAAATTTTTAATATTGACAAATTAAATAAATTGGAATCCAAGTTACAATTCATAAGTGATTTGAATATATGTTTTACCATTTGGCTACAAGAAATAACCACAATATTGGAAAATATTCAACAGCCTAAGTGATTGTTATGTAACTGAAGACAATACCGACTTCAAATTTAGATAATTGATAGAAAAAAATGATAATTTTTTAAATAATATGGCACAAATATGATTATAATTTTCTTTAGAAATTTATATAAAGTTGTAATCCAAAAATAATGAACTTTATATTTATAATTTACAAGATTTATATGTACAAGAAAAAAAATTAACTCAACGGTATTACAAAATTTAATTAAAAAACTATAATATATATATTTAGAACAAATTAAATCGTCAAACTTAAAGTTGGGTACTTAAAAAAAAAAAAACTAGATATGGAGCTTAGTTTTTAGTGATTTAACTTTAACTCTTTAAAATCCCAGCCAACAATATATATTTTATAATAAAAAGAGGGACCGGTCCAATGTGTGATCTACCAATGAATGGCTGGTCTAGTGATCTACTGAATAAATGTATATGAATGCTACTTAAAATAATAATGTACTTACTCATACTGCAATGTTAATTTTTATGTTTATACAGTAAAAGTATTTTTTTAAATCTGATAAAAATCATCAAATATTTTACTTTTGTTGGTTTTATATAATGTTGTATTGACAATTTTGTGAATCCAAATACTGGAGCTCACACTTAAACAATAGAGTCATTGTGGAAGTTAGTTAAATTCAAATATAGTATAAAAATTAATGGTATATCTCTATCATTAGACCACCAACTTGAAGAATCGTAGCGGTCATGCCACCCGATTAAAACTCAAATAATTGATGATTTTTTATCAGATTTAAAAAATACTTTTACTATAAAAAAAATAACAATCAAAATTTCAGTACGAATAATTATATTACTATTTTAAGTAGTATACATAAATATTTAGTTGATAGATCACTCATCGGACCAGCCACTCATTAGTAGTTCACACATTAGACTGGTCCCAATAAAAATATTATTATTTATACGACTTTTAAATATTAAATTTGTACATAGTATAAATAAATATAAATAGTATAAATAAAATTAATATATATTATTATTATTTTGCTAGATATTGTATTGATTGTATTGCTCTTATCGATTTGAAAAAAATCTTATTTATTGATGTGTAAATAAACATATTTACAAATTTAGAATTTATGTATACTTATTAATTATCAATAAAATTATTATATTTGCTGGCTGTAAATAAGATAAACTACTCATCATGCACTCTTTAATTAACTACTTGAATTATTATTTTACTCAAAATTATTAAATATCAACTTTTTATAGTAAAAAATTATTTATTTATTATGAATTATATGGGCTGAGCCCTTTGTAAAATTAAGTAGAGATATACAGAAAAAATATTACAATTATTATATGATGATATTAAATACGAAACAATAGAAATACATTTTAAGTGTGTGTACAATTAAAAATTTAGAAAGTTAAAGGTGGGGTCCATTATGTTGGTATGCGACATCAAACGTCTTATATAGGTTCATTTTTCATGTAATTGGTGGTACTAAAGGGTATGAGAAATATAGCAGTAGAACAGAAGGATCGTTGTAGAACTTAAAATGTTACTAGGGAAAGTAAAGAAGGAGAATTTATAACACCAGTCAATAGGTCTTTTAAAAATGTATTATCAAAATAAAGCCGGCACTCAGCTAAAGCAACTAATCCAAGATTAGTGGTAATAGGACAGTAATCATGAGGTGGACAAGCAATGCTTAGTAAGTAGCTGGGAAAATGGAAAAACCTTTGCTGAACTCTTTCTAGTTGACAAGCATTAACAGCAGTATGAGGGTCGCAAATAACGGTACCATACTCAAGTATGGGTAGTACAATGGAACAATAGAGAGCCTTAAGAGAAGATTTAAGGCCAAAGTCTTCGGCCAGCCTCATAATGAAGCCCAATGTTCTCAATGCAAAACAGCAAATTATATCAATATGAAGGCTCGGGTCAAGATTGCTAGAAAATTTAAAGTCAAGATCCATAATAAAATCATTACAATGTAAATACTTGTAATTATGTAAAAACTGTTTTGACATCTAGATATTTTCTTTATCATGTTGGATAGGTACCTACAATTTAGCACTAGTATAATAGTTTACAAAAAAATAAATAATTTCTCAATAGATATATAGATAAAAAATGTTCAATTATTTATCTTCATCTATATACTTCAAGATTTTATTTTTATACATTCTAGTTCAATATTTATAGATTGGATAAGATTAAGTATTCATTTTTTTTTTTCAATAAATATGTGAGTATGATGAAATTATACTGTGGATAAATGTATGATGATTATTTAAATAAAAAAGGACAATAATCACATCATATATTTTTTGCTGTACTTTTGATAAACACGGATATTATATCATTATGACTATATAAATATATTATAAAATAAAAGTATAATTAAAAATGATTATGGTATTTAACTATTTTTTTTTTGCATACCTAAAAATATAAATAATTTATATTTAATTAGTTGCAGATTAAAATAAACAATACATTTTTGTTTTTAATAAGGTGTTATAGTATACATTATGTAAATACACATACCAATAAATACTTAGCATATTTTAAATTAATGAGACCTTAGTAATTATAAATGCAAAAAAAATAATTATAAGTTACAAGGCAAAATAGAAGACATTAATAACTAAATAACAAAAATAAAAAGTTATGTTAAGTTTTTATTAATGAATAGCTAACACATTGAGCAAAAATATTAATAATAATTATATACAATTATAAAATATATTCAGTAGAATAATTTCTGTCTTTATATTAAATATAATAATATAATTTAATAATAAAGATAATTCTTAAATTGATTTTTTTTGGTAGAGTAAAATACACTCATCTCCTTCAAGATCCAAGCTTTCCATTGTATCCATGTACTTAATTTTATCACCATCAAACTCTAATGTAAATGAGTCTAATTCAATCCCTAACAGTTCTTTCAATTTAATATACATAATTAACATTTTATCAGTTTTCCTCATTTCTAAAACAATTGGTTTTTTTACATCTTTTTGCTTAATTTGATATGTAACCATTTCATCTTGCGGTTGTTCTTTAACTTCTGGAACATCTGGTGTATCATAAGGGCTCCTATAAAATTCTATTTCACCATCTAAAAATTAAAGTAAGACAATATTATTACAATTTATTATTAAATGAAAATAAAAACTAAAAATATAACCTACTACTATTTAAATGTTTAAATCTAAACTTTATATTAATAATTTTAGAGAATATAGTGGTAATGATATACCAAATTAACCAAATGCTAACTATGTATAATAAAAATATTCATGATGGCTCAATAAATGGAAAAAAGAGTTTGAGGCTATTATCAAAAAGTAAATAAATAACATATAAAAGTTGTGTTATCATTATTTAACAGTTGAAAAAATTGTGCAGCAAATATTATTATATTTAAATATAGGTATAAGTAAATAAAGTATTGTATACAATTACTAAATTTACAAAATATATTGTAGATTATATCATTAAACAAAATTATAAAAGTATTAATATTATAATTAACCAAAAAAATCTAAATATCAATCATTTTTACTGTATTTATTTGTTAAATTTACATATTAAACATCTACAGTTTTCAAATTGAATAGAACCGTTTAATGGTATTTTATATTTTAATTGGATAATTAATAGTATTCACTATTATTATTTTTAGGAAAATTAAAATTTATAAATTATCTTGAATGTTCAGTCATAAATTGAGTAAAAAAGCCATTACAATACTAGATCATATTCTTATAAAAATTAAAAATCTAACTTAATCTGGTGTGGGATTACACTTAGGTACTTACAAATATATTATTAATCAGAACAATTTTATCAAGATAACACCCTGAACTACTATACCTAAATACTTTATTGCTTGGAAAGTTGGAAAATTTATTTACAGTAAATTAGCTGTCTCTTTGATATTGCTTCTTCCATAATCAATATTAAATATTTAATACCCGTTTATTAATCATTATTTTGATTTTAGAGTTATTTATAGTTATAATTCTGCATGAGGTCTATTTAAACTTAAAATTGTAATTTGGTTAAAAAAATATATTATATAAATTATCAATTTCATATTTTTTATGACATTATCCAAAACACACGGGTTAATTGTATGTATAATTAATGTTAGTTTATATTATTTTGTTTAAGTTAACATCTTCAGAGATTATTATAGCGGTTAAGATAACGTCATATCCAAATGTGATGTCTTTATTTTAAAAATGTATAATATAGTATAATTATAAAATTATCACAACTTGCTTCATAATTAAAATGTTAGTATAAGCTTCCAAAATGCTTAAAATATTACTTTTAAATTTTATAAAAAGTGCCAATTCACTCCAATTTAAAAAATAACAGTGTAAAATGGATTATTTTGAACTTTATATTTGCTATATTGTACTTTTGAAAGACAGTTTGGCATCCTTTTAATATTTAACTATTGTTAAATTATCTTAATGGTAACATTAATAGTAACACACACACACACATATAAAATTTAAAATTATAATATTACCAATAAAATCTACTATCTTATAGTTAATTGAATCAGGCGTATCTTTTGGTGAAAGAATTTTTTTGTGAAGATCCAAACGAACATGTGAAGTATCTATATCTTCTAATTTAGCAAAATGTTCGTAAATGCTTGAAATTGACTGAAACTAATTGTTATACATTATAATATAATCAAATAAATAAATATTAATATAATTTTATTAAAGAAAATGTCTTACCATTCTAAGAGGAAAGCTATATGTGCGCATTTGTCGCCAATAAACTTTAACATTCATAACACGATTTGCCTGAGCTAAGGCATCTTCTAACTCCGCTTCTTCTATCTGTCTCTTTTGCCAATTCTAATAAATGTTAATACTTATTATACAATTTTAAGGAATAGTTATGAAAAAATATATTTTAAATTATCAATATATGACTTACAGCCATGATATCATCAGCATCTTCTATGTTTACTTTACTAAAAGTTTTTGGCGGTGGCATATTATAACCATCATAAAAATCTCCGATGCAAATTACTGGTTCGATTACTGGTTCGATTACTTTTTCAGGTACACTACTTCTTAATCTAAAGTATATCACATACAAATAAATGAAAAGCATATTAATTTCATTATTAAATTATACACTTTCAAATTGAGTTAAAAATAAACCTTTTTGACTGGCGAGAACTACGTTGAGAATTAGACTGGCAAGAACTACTTGGTATTAAACCGATAGTATTATTAACATTTGATCTAAAAAAAAAATTATAAATATTATTATATATTAGTATAAAATTTATAAGTATAATATTTTACATGCATTTATCATTATTTTATTATTTAGGAAATTCTATACTGTAAAATAATTTTAAAAAAACTATAAAACTTACTTAGTTGATGTTTTAGACTGTTGACACTGTACATTACTAGAAAGATCTTGTGTTAAATTAACAGAAGATTCAGTCTTTAAGCTATAAAAATTAAAAATTATTATATGCAAACTATAATATAAAATACAATATTTAACATTAAATTATACTTAGTACTAGAGATGACTGGCACTTGTTTATTATCTGCAGGCGGCTCATTTACTTTATTTTTCCTTTCCTTTTCAAGTTCTAAAAATTATACATAAAAACAATGGTGATGTAGGATGTGATAACTTAGGATAATTAAAATATTATTTTCAATAAAAACATTATTTTTATATTTATATAATTTATATTTTTTTCTCTCAATTTTTATCTATTTGCGATTCATATTAAGTATATTTTTACTTTTACTCTTATTCTTAATCAAGTTTAACTTTAAGTGAAAAAAAAACTGTTATTATATTTATATGTTGTATTTATATTATATATTATGTGCTATATTGTAAAAACCAGTTGGCATCAATTTTAATAATAAAAAAAAAATAATAGGTCAATTTACTCTAATTTTATGGCTAACAAAACATAATTGGTTTTGCATAATGAAAAATTTGGTATGTTGTTGAATTATTATAAGACAGAAACGTAACAAATAACAGGTTCGATATCCTTTAAAATAGAATCTCAACATAAATATCCATAGGCTCATAAATATTTAGTAATAGGCACTCACTTCGATATTGTGCAACGAAATCATAAGGGTTATCTTCTTCATCCGATAGATCCATTGTGTGTTTGAAGTATGTGATTCCGTATTTTGGTACCTAATACAGCACAATAAAAATAATTATTTTATTTTAATGCCTAGATACAATGGAAAATTATTCCGCTCGGTGGTTGTTTAAAAAAAGTTTAAAAAACATAGACTTATAGAATAGACTGTATCAGTGCAGGATCTACCTATCAGTCGGAAGCGTTAGTGATTGGTCCCACAATCAAATTTTTGGATAAAACTAAACACGGACGTTTTGTCGCGGTAGGAGACGTTAACGTATGTGTAAACTGAGTGTCCCCGAACGTCGCGATGTACAAAAACGCGGCTATATTATTTTCGTCGTGAACATCATAGACCTTTTATTAGTGCCTTTACTGTAAGGTCTATGATGAACATGCTATCGGTAATAAATTGTTAAAAATGTTAAGTTAGTAAGATACACTTAACACTTATACAGATTTTAATGTTTAGTCATTATTATTATTTAAGCAAATACATTGAATTGGCCTTTGTTTTTCGACCATTCCTAAATCAATTACTAATATATATACATAGTATTAGCGACTTTTTTTAAATTGCTGTAAGAGAACAATATTACGAAGAACAAATTATATTACATTTTCGAGCTTTTATTTATAAGCAAAAATACTAACTTGACAATTTAATCAAGATTCTTCATAAGCTGTTTATAATTACAAAGATCTTTACAAAATTAAGTAGTATTCTATTCCTGTATTAAATATTTAGTGTTCTGCGTACATATTTAATAAAAGAACTTTACAAATCACATGTTTATAAAGGTAATTAAATAATGAATGACTACAGAGGTATTTAGGTAAAGATATAATTTTAAAATATTTACAATGTTTATTTATAAATACAAATTGCAATTTAAAATATATATTATAATATTATTATTAGGATCAATAGGTTCAAATGGAAAAGACGACAAAATAATTATATCCAGTAATGAAAACAGCACAGCTGACTATATTTTTATAGATGGTATTTTTAAATCATTTCCTAAATTATTTCTTTAAATTTATACATAATATTGTTTTGCACTATGAGTAGGGTTAGAAAAACAGATTTTTTTTAAATAATACAAAATAAACGTTTTATTCATTCTAAAGGTTTTTTTTTTTTGTTATTTTTTAAACAATTTACAAATATTTTTTTTAATGTAATATATAGGTACATTATAAAGTATATTATGTAATAGCTTAAAGATAAATTTAACTTAAATTTTAACCGAAAAAATTAACAAAATTAAAAATATTGATGTGAATTGTATCCATATATTATTTGTGAATCCCAGAAAAAAGAACAATTTTTAAAAATGTTAAATATATTTATTGATTATAAAAGAAAGTATAAAAAGTCTGTAAGGGAAATTTCCAGTAATAAAATATTATTTTATACTTTACCA
The DNA here is from genome assembly GCA_036289425.1 of Rhopalosiphum nymphaeae. NCBI lineage: Eukaryota > Metazoa > Arthropoda > Insecta > Hemiptera > Aphididae > Rhopalosiphum > Rhopalosiphum nymphaeae. Next base: position 5,034,806 of record JAZAQC010000007.1, on the reverse strand, counting down.
CTAGTTAGTTATATTGTATGATAAAGTATGAAAAGATTACTTATAGTCACCTATATAATAGCACTAAGATTTCTACATAGGGAATTTCCAGTAATAAAAATGCATCTTAATCTATATTATACTAAGTTGTATTACTTATATTGTATTTAATATATAATAATATACTAGGTACCTATATAAAGATTAGGAATGAATGATATATTTGTTTAAACTTTCTCACATCATTTTATGCAATACAAAAATCAACATTTTTCAAAAAACATACATTTAGATTTCAATATTTTTAAAATTAAATTAAATATTAAAGATGAGATACCAATGGTTATTAAGAATTTCAATGTAGGCAATTTCGATATGGATGTATGCGAGTTGTTTTAATGTAAATGTGCGCATAGGTACTAGGTAGTAAATAATAATTTTTTTAAATTTTTATAATCCATAAATATATTTAAAACTTAAAATTTGTTCTTTTTTCCTTGGTATTTTTTATCGATTACCATTATTTGTAAATACCGTATTTAGACTTTACCTGTATTAAGTTTTAAATTTTTTGATTATTTTTATATTATTTATAGATATTTTAAATCTTGATGTTTTTTAGGACATTCTCGATTTATATACTGTAATGAGTTAAAAATAAGAGAATAAATAGAATGATGGTGAATGGTGAATTAATTTAAGAATAGAACATAAATAGTTATGGTTATTGGTTAGAGGTAATTATTATAAGTAGGTTTGAATTATATTTGTACTTGTTTTCTTTTTTTTGGATTTATTAAAATTAAATTGACTATGAAGTTATTGTATTATATTTTATACTTATAATATATGTATTTTGATAGTAATGATAGTATAGCTACAGCTATTATATATTATGAAATCATGAATCTGTGAGATATTATTAAACTAGAAACTAATTTAATGGAAACAGATATTTATAATAAATCTGGTTGATATATGAGTGTAATGAGTAGGGCTATGAATTTGTAGGAAAGTATATTTCTTTTTCGCAATATTGTGAAACATAGCTTTGTTAGTACATAATTTAACTTATGTAATAACAATAATAAATCCATTTGAGACTTTTACTTTGCATTTTTTTTTGCCTTTTTATGTCATATTTTCCTTTTTAAGTTCATTTTCCAGTATTTTTAATTAAATTTTATCAATTAACATCTTTAAAAACCTTTAAAAAAAATGTTTCAGCCATTTTAAGCAAATAGCATTATTAAAGAATCAATCAACATAAAAATCAAAAATCAAAAAATCAACTTTTTTATATATATATATTTTTTTTATTAAAAAAGTGCATTTCTATGCATATAATATACTTATATCAATATAAATGTTAAATTTTAAACCATTTGATGTGCATTTTATATCATAATTTTTGACATTTTAAATGTATTTTTTAAGGTATTTAAGTACATTTAATTCACAGCCCTAGTAATGAGTGTACACAGGGTTATTCTTTTGTTATTATATACTCATTATTTTGTCAATTATTCATTTTTTTTTCAAATTATTTTGTATGATGCTTTTCTCAAAGAATATGAAATTTATATTTTTTTCACTCTTTTATTTAATAGTGAACAAGTCTGGATTAAGGATCAATTTGACCCCAGGACACCATACTCTTAGTGGGTCCCCTTTCAACTTTACCTTCAAAAAATTTATCACTACATTTAAAAACTGTATATTATTGTATAATCTTGTACAAAACAAAAAAAATGTAAATTAATAGTTATGTAATAATTTATTATACATATATTAATATATTATAAACATATAAAAAATACTGTTTTTGTTAAAAAGAATAATAATTTTAATTTTTTTCCTTGCTTTTTCTTTTGCAAATTTTTGAATTGTTTCATTGAAATCAATCAATTTCAAAATATCATTTTTAGAGTATAATACCATTAATGATGTTAAATTTCCATGAGTCTGGTTTGTTTTATATTTATTTTTTATTCTTGTTAATTTGGAAAATACTTTTTCGGTCAAATAATTGGCTATTGGAATAGTGAAATATAATCTAAGAGCAATTAAAATATTTGGCAATACTTTCTGCAATAATTTTTTGTAGAACCATTTTAATAAACTTAATGCATCACTTTCATCAAATGTTACTTTACTTAAATTTAAAAATGTTTGAAATTGAATAATTTTGTTTTCAAGTGAAGAGTCAACATCATTTTTATAAGTAGAAATACAATTCTTAATACTCTTTTGGACTTCACTATCTGAACCCGATGGACAACTTAATTTAGTAATAAATAAAAAATGTGTAGAAATATAATTATGTATCATTTATTAATTTTTTATGATATAAAATTGAAAACATTTTTATTTTATAATTATTAATTAGTAGTTATTTAAGTAATTACCAACTCCCAATAAAAATGTTTTTATAACTATTTTAAACACATTAAAAACATATTTTACAGATAGAGATGGGCCCCGGGACCGTGCCTCCCCTTAATCCAGGCTTGATAGTGAAACCACTATCAACTTTTGATTTTAAAACAGTAACCTACATTTAAAACATACTAAATTAATTGGGCTGTTTCTTATGAATTTTAACATTCAAATTTTTATTTTTTATTAATTTTTTAGCGATATATAGCTTTTCACAGCTGGGTGGTTTTCAGTTTTTATAATACTTCTTGTTTCTGAAAACCAATAGTCACATGAGTAATAGATAATAAAAGGTACATATTTCCATATGTAATAAACTCATTATCGACTATCAGCAGTAATGAACTTTGTATCTGTAGTTATACAAATGCTTCACAGCCGTAATAACCTGTAGGGTGAATACCTAAAAAACTTAAACCATCCAATTTTGATCAGCTATAACTCACTAATGGTTAAATGAAACATAATGATTTTAATGTTAAAATTCATAAAAAAAAAGCCCTACTATTTTATGACATTTTAAATATAGGTTACCATTTGAAAATCAAAAGTATATAGTGGTTTCGTTATTAAATAAAAGAGTGAAAAAAATAAAAATTTCATACAGTTTGAGAAAAGCATGATGATACAAAATATGAAAAAATTCAATACTTGACGAAATAATGAGTGTATAATGATAAAAAAATCACACTACATATACATTAGATATTTGTATATGGATATAAGTTGAACATAAAGAAATATTAATATGTTCACGTCCGCATTCATTTCTGAAGTCGGGCGCTATCAGCCGCATAAATATTGATAAAATGATAACATTACAATCGTGATGACCAGGCAAATTATAAACATAAAAATGCCGGGAAATCAAAATCAGCTGTTTGTTGTTGTTCTATTATTCTAAATGTTCTAATAGTTATACTGAATGGCCATACTAAGTAAAATAATCGATCACTACCAAATACCAGGAAAATATTTTAAATAACGAAGAAAATGAATTGTCTTATGACGATTATGGGTCGTCATCGGCTGGTAGCGCCCGACATTGAATCATCGAATGACGATTATGCGTCGTCATCGGATTTGAATGTGTTAAGAGAACGCTACACTCATGTGTTGTCTCCGTCTTATATACGTACGACATAGACAAAACGTGTGTACACTGTCTGGGTAGATTTCGCTCAATTTTGTTTCTAGAGTAAATATACGAGTATACCTATTATAAAACTAAAAAATTACAATATTTTAGAAGGCTAGATGATAAGTTTTTTCCATTATTCCCAATATAATGTTCACTACATCGTTTAGAAATAGCAAAAATTTTAAAATTTTAAATAATCTTTAACTTTTAAAAAAAAGTCAAACAAGCATAACAAAAATAATAATTATTTTTTAATACTTTAGAAAGTTATTCCGTATACATCGGTGGTTGTTTAAAAAATGAAAGACAATACAATTTAAATAGATACAGGTACAACAACAATTTCAACATACCTTCAAATTTGTTGTAAGGTTGTAGGAAACACTTGAATAACACCAAGACCGATTGGAGAACGTTGTTAAGGATAACTGATGACTATGGTGTTGTGGTTACTGAATGGCTGACTACCGAGATCGTCTACTACTAGGGGCGTAAGTGGGGATTAAAATAGCCTGCTTGAAAACTTGTACACCAGAAAAAAAACGTGAAATAACGCCCCTGTTTACCACCCCGGCAGACTGTTCAGACTTCATCTATATTATTAAGCTATATTATTTTCGTCGTTAACATATTATAGGTAATTTAAAAAATTGAAGATAGTATATATAGATAGATATATTTATTTTTCTAAAAATGTTGACGTTTCATCAATTTATTTTCATTAACATCGTAATTTTTAATATTTTTTTTTATTTCGAGAAAAATTGTGAATTATTTAAAACCATTTAAAATCCTGCCGTGTTATCAAACATGTGGCCCATGTGATCGAACCCATATTAATACTAACTCGTAATTTTCTTTTAAAAAAATATGTTGGTGTCATAAACGAGAACTCGTTAAATAGTAAATCTATAGAATTATATCTTTAATACATTTATTATTGAATGAATAAATAATAATGAATATGTACACTCGTAATATATTAGTTTAAGTTCAAAAATATACCTATATATTGCAATGTGTATAGTAAATTTGTTCATAGGACCATAGAGGTATTCGGGTTTTTTGGTCCTATATGAAAATTTTTTTTAGTAAAGCCAGAAGTGCCAGAAGAATTTAATATGTATAAAATATCATATCAGTAAAATAATCACTGTACAGATCGAAATAAAATTGTTTATTGTTCAAATCGAATAATAACCATATTCACCTAGTTTGAATTAAATAAAAAAAAGAATACAATTATTTTTTAAAGTGTCATATTGTGCCAAGAAATATTTTTATAGTGTAAAATTATATTCATTAATGAGTTATTGTATATGTTATTATTATAAATATTTTTACTAGAAGAAAATATAAATTTATAAGACTACTCTGACTAGTTAAAAATGTCAGCTATGAGCTATATACTATTATGATATACGATTAGAAATTCGTAGAAAATACATTTATCATAATAAAAATTCAAAGAATAAATTTCAAAAACATTTTGCTGATTATCAATTTCTATAACTTATAAGTCAAATTTGATTTTATAAATGTTCATTTTTAAGGGTCGAATAAAAATCCCACTGGTTATGATAGTATACCAATACAGCAACATATTAATATATTATATTGGTAAGACCACGACGTGATATATTTTTAAAACGAAAAATCTATACTATATAGCCTATAGTTAAATATTAAATATTTTATAAATTGATACTACAATACGTACACCATGTGCTTATAAAACATGTAATATAATATAAATAATATATAGTCTGAAGTCATTGAGTTCCTTAGGTTCCTATTATTTTCTAAAATGTAACGTGTATGCCACACCGCCATGTATTTTACCTATTCGAGTATATTATGGGTATATACAGCAGTATAATAGTCTATGGGGCTTCATCGGTTTGTCGTGGCCAACTGCATGTTTAACACTTATTATTGTACAAATGTAAAATGTACCAATAATGTATATAAGATTCTTTTTGACTGTGAAGTTTGCAGCTTTTATAAAAAAAATACAAGACATTTTATTTGTTTTTCTGATATTGATACATTTATTAGCTGGTTAAAATTTCAAAAAAAAAGTTCCAAACTTATTATTGGTATGCATTAAACAATTTTATGAATTTAAACATAGGTAATCATTGATAATGTGGAAGTGCGTTTTATAAATCAAGGAGCGTCCTTTTAGTGTGGCATAGTCTCGCTATTTATGTATATATTCATATAAACATGCTTAGAAAGAATCATATTATTATATAAATGTAAAGGTATTATAAAATTACAAAACTGATTTTCTGAAAGGTTGTTATTATGACATACATATTAGCCCACGCTAAATTTTAAACTAAAGGTATAGATAGAAACTCAATTTTATAAGTTTTGTTATTTGTCTTTTGAAATCAATAATTTATACAAAAAATGTACATTAAACTTGTATATTATGAGTAGGTAAATTTAAATGATGACAGGATTTAAACAACAAATTACTATTTTATATATTACGTATTGGTAATTAAAAAATAAATTATTTATAAGAAATTGAAAGTTTTCGCCACAATATATATTTAATATAAGAATCTACAGCTTTGTCAAATTTCCCAATATCAACCAATTTATACCATAACCAATTATCGTTTAAAAATATGTAGTAATAATTAATAATAAACTGACTTGCTAAGTCGACCAAGTAATTTTAAATATTTAACTACATATAATAAAAATATCCAGTAAAACAATATAGTTTTGTTGAAAAATATATATTTATATATTATATAGTTATTTAATTGGTATGCTTTATTATTACTTAAATATCTATATTATATGTATGACATTGTTGTATTAGGTATTATATTTTTGTTTATTAAGAAATATTAATTATTACAATTAATTAACAGATAATAATACTAAAAATACCAAGCATATTTTCAAAAAAAGAAGGCTTATCAACCAGTATTTCTAAAAATCTGAACGATGAACAATAAAAAGAATATTATTCATAGAGTAAGAATATTTTAACACAACATGTTAATGTAAAGAATTAAGAAATATGTTAGTATTTAATATCTAATAGTTAAAATTATATAAATGAATATAACTTTGGTAATTCTTAATTCATAATGATTAGTGTCTGTAGTATCATCAGTTGATGATTCAGACACAGATAAATACCACAAGCTAAATATTCAACATGATAATTTCGAGGATATAGATGATTTTTTACAACCAACGGGTATGTATTGGTAATACTTTTACAAACTCTAAAAATGAATATATTTTTATTTAGTTTAACTAAAACATCTTTTATACATTATATGAATTAATTTATTTTAGATTATAAGTTTGTAAGTAATGACGATTATTTTTTGTCTGTTAAGTGTAAACAAACTAAGTTATAATAAACAAAATGGTAAGACAAGAATAATATTTAAAATTCAATATATTTTATTGAAATATTTATTTTATATTTTGTTATTAGCTTCTGCAAATAATACTCCAACTATTTTTAAAACCAATGATGACTACGATCATACAAATCTCATACACAATGATAACAATTTTTATCTTTCATTTTTTTTTATGTCATTTTTATAAATAATTCATCATATTATTTTACTTGTTATTATTATTTATTATTTTATTATGTTTAGTAGCACAAACTATGTAGACTATACCACCGATTAAAACTTGTAAATATATTAAGTATAAAGCAGTAGTTCATTAAGTACCTATATTAATTTGTTTTATTTAGTTTTTGGACATAATATTTTTACACTTGCAATTAGGTCAGTAGATAATATAATTTATTTTTAATATCAGCAAATAATCTTTAAGCAATAATAAATACTTAATATCAACAATTATCAAATTATACAAAAAAATACAGTGATTCATTGAACTATGATAATAATGGAATAGATTACTTTATAATGAATTGGCCAATTAATAATAATGATGGTTTTTTAGATCTTGAAAATAAAATGAAAGATAGAATCTTTTATAAACTAGTTGTATGTGTAAAAAATAATTTTTAAGAACCATTCAACTCAAAAAATCAATAATTATTTTATAATCATAATAAATAGAATATCATCTAATTACGGTAATGATACAACTAAAATTTGTTTATGACTATTCTTTCGCTAGTTAAGGTAAATTTTGACATTGAGCATGACGTTATGGATTTGTTCGCCGTGGCGGTGGTCATATAAAATACACGGCAATATTTATCTATTTTTGGTTTAACGTAAAATACCTGCTATTTAACTAATTATTTTTCGAATGAACTAATAAAATGTATTTAAGAGTACCTCATAATATTTCCATTCGTATAATTATATTACATTTTGGTTTAATCTTTTAGAAAAAAATAACATTTAAAATAATTATATTACGAATTTACCAAAATATTCACTGCAGTAAAAGTGTATAATATTGTTTTCACGATCGTGACATCGTGTACCTATAGATTTTTTACATCTAAACTGGCTATTTTAATTTTAACTCGTAGCTAATACTAGAAGTGAATGAGTGCTCGTATAATATTATTAATTGTTATCTAGTAGTATTTTTATAGTTTTATGAGTTATGATAGTGGTGTATTATAATTTATAATATAATTGTTATTATTTCATTAATATTAAGCAAAAATGTGATATAATTATACGAATATAAAGATTATGAGTTACTCTTAAATACATTTGATTAGTTTGTTCGATAAAAAATAAGTTCAAGCAGTTATTTTACGTTAAACCAAAAATGGATAAATATTGCCGTGTATTCTTTATAGCCGCCGCGGCGGCGAACGAATCTGTAACGTCAAGCGCAATGTCAAAATTCACTGTAACTATCAAACGGATTGTCATAAACAAATTTTAGTGGTATCATTATTTTATTCGTCGTAGTATGTACTATAATTTATAATAATATATTAAAGTTTATGTATTCTTATTCAAGTTGTTTTATGTATATGATATGTTAATCCAAGAGTAAGTTTGATTTGTATTTTTTTTTTGATTTTTTTTGTGAATTTATGTTTCAGTAAAAAAGTTAAAAAAATATATTTTTTTATTTAATTATTTTCAAAAAAATTTAAGATAGTCGTAAAATAAAGTTCAACTTTCTGAAACTATTGACGATTTAACATTTTAATTTCATTAATCTTCTGATTTTTTATATTTTTTCTAGTTTCGAGAGAAATTGTGAATTACTGCGTTCGCGGGCCACATGTTTGATAACAATGATACTTCTATTGTATTAAATAATTTACAATTTTTTTCGAAATTATTAATTAATAGCTACAGATTTTATATTATAAATTCATGAATCTGTGAGTTATTATTAAATTAGATATTAACTTAAAGGAAACAGATATTTATAATATTTATATTAGATATATGTATGTGGGTATAAATTGAACATAAAAAGATATTAGCAGGACGCTACACTCGCGTGTGTTAACTCCGTTTTACATACGTACGACGTAGACAAAACGCGTTTACGCAGTCTCAGTAAATTTCGTTCAATTTTGTCGTAGAATAAATATAAACCAATTATAAAATTAAAATATAACAATATCTTGAAGAGCAAAACGATGAGTTTTTTCCATTATTCCCAATATTACATTCATTATATTGTTTAAAAATAGCAAAAATTTTAAAAATTTTAATCTTTTAAAAAAACTCTAACAGAATAACAAAAATAATTAATATTTTTAATACTTCGGAAAGTTATTCAGCATACATCGGTGGTTTTTCAAAAAATGAAAGACAATACAATTTAAATAGATATACAAAAAAAATTTTAACATACCTTCAAATTCTTATAATTTCTTGGATTGGAAAGACCGTCGTGTTACCTTATGTTCTCGGCGTAAAATGAGATGGCTGTGATTACTGAATGGCCGACCACCGAAATCATCTACCGCCCCACCAGTCTGACACAGCACAGAATGGGACGGACGTTTTGTTGCGGTGGGAGACTTCAACGTATGTTTAATATATAATAAAATATAATAGATATAGTATTCTTATGTATGACAGTGGTGCATTATAATTTACAATATAATAATTATTATTTTATAAAAGAAAAATATAAACATAAAAGATTATTTGAAAAAAATTAATTCATTAGGTTAAACCAAAAACTGATTAATATTACTATATCTATATTGAATTAAATATAATTTATTCGCCGTAACAAATGAATGTGTGACGTCATACGTAATATTTAAAATCACTGTAACTAGTGAAGGAATTGTCCGATACGGATTTTAGTGATATAACTTTTTTCGGCATACTATGTAATATAAGCCAAAGAAAGTTTGTCGAGTTTAATGGTCCTTTAATATTGAATAAATATTTACTTACAACCAAAAACTGACCATAGTTCATAACTTATTGCACTTATTGTAAACTCTGCCATTTTTATTTTCTTACCTACACTGGGTATATGAAACTCCGCCGGTGTTAAGGTTTTATTATCACATCAAATACGTTAACATATTTTGTTTGTTCATAAACCATTGACATATATTTTACATTTTAAATAGCAATAATTTTGTATTTGCGATATACATATGTAGATTGGAATTATATTTAAAAAATATATATATTCATAATAAGTGGAAATCAGTTTGCAAACGAAGCAATCGATTTTTTTTCTACTATTATATACGGAGCTAGTTTGGTCACACATTTTTCTGCCTGTACATAAAAATTCCAAATTATGCTACATAATAATTATTATCAGAGATGTTGCAGTAAAAGTATAATTAAGTATAATATAAACGACCAGAAAGAGAGTGAATTAAGAAGATGTACCTACGTGTTATTAGACTCAATGATAGGTATCGTAAATCATTATATTATACATTGTTATGTTACGACCGTCGACCGTTGTCCATTTACCTATTGACGTATATGTACCGTGATTTTTGTTTGAAATACAGATTCGACAGGCGATTGTAAACTTTGCCACTTTTATTTTTTTAGAATGGTCATATGAAACTCCGCCGGTGTAAAGGTTTTATTGTCACATCAAATACGTTAACATATTCTGTTGTGATAACATACGTCGAAATTGCTAAAGTACATATAGGTTTAATGCGTCGTTTAATTTTAAAAATAATTTTTCTTCATACCTATCAATAGTATCTTAAAAGTAATAATGTTTTTGGATTACCTTATTAATAATTCTATTAGTTTTGTTTTGGGGATTCATTCCCGCACCATACATTTTTATTAGCGACTCAAATGAAGTTTGAAGTTTAATAGTAAAAATAATTCAACCTAAATATATTTATATTGTTGCGAAAATTATATTATATTATTTTATATCCGATAGTCGTACAAATACGAATTCTGTTGACTGTTGGCTGTTTGATAAATTGTAAATTTATTTATGTACATAAATATGTCATAAGCGATTGATTTTTAATGAATAATGGGCAGGCCACAATAACGTTGGTGTTCAACTACATACTAATTGCGGTCATGCCAATAACAGGTAATATAACTGTCGTGGTCTCTGCAATTGTAGGTATGCACGATAAGTAACCGGTGTAAAGGTTTTATTGTCACATCGAATACGTTAACATATTCTGTTACGATTACATAGGTCGAAATTGCTAAAGTAGGTATTGGTTTAATGCGTCGTTTGGCTTTAAAAACAATTTTTCGTAATATCTATAAGTAGCATTTTAAAACTAATTATGTTTTGAATTACCTGATTGATATTATAGTATTATATACGCTTTATAAATGACAAATATTATACGAAGAAGTGTGCTCCGGGGAATTGGGTAGTAGGTAGGGTTGCCATAATTTCATCAAGTAAAACCGGGACAGACAGAAAAATAGTAAACAAATTTAGAATTAAATATTATTGAACTATATTCGCCATTGGATATGTATTAAAAAAACGACACAATACTACAATAGGTTATAGTGTTATAACTTATACACTTTATTACTATAACAAATTGACAATGTAAACTTTTTTTTAAAATTTATCGTTTTATAATATTTAACAATATCAAATTAATATACTATAATTATAAAATAACAACACTTTTTATTTATTTACTTGTACTTAGGCCGGGGTGGCTGGGCTCTTCTGTCTCATTTTCTTTGTACCATTCATATTTCTTAGATGATTTAACCGATGTAAGTAAAGATGGCTGTGTTTTAACATACTCGTAAAATTCGGAACAAGTCTTTTTATAATTGTACTTGCACATTATAATACTTTCCACAGTATCAAGCTGAAGACGATTTCGTTCGTCAGTCCATTGTATTTCCATTAAAGAAAATACACGTTCGACGTTAGCATTGTGGGCTGGTATTGCAAAAACATACTGAGCAATTTTTAAAAGTTCTGAGTGTTGTTCATCGTGTATTGACACACTAAAAAAACATTGCCATTTTTCACTAGCAATTTTTTTATCCCAATCTAATATACTGTTTTTGAATTCTTCGATTTTTTTTTTTAAGTATGTTAGCTGATCAAACAATAAAGAATCATCTAACTGTATGTTTTTATCAGATAAATAAATTATTGTTAATCAATTATTCGTTATCTTTAACATTAACATGTTGACTCTCGATTTCAATTATTATTTTTAAAAATAAAATTGTAGAAATTAAACAATTTTAATTTTTTCCTAAAACCGGGACATATAGGCGTCCCGAAAAATGTTTTCGGAACACCGGGACACAAAGTCAAAAACCGGTGACAGTCCCGGTTTTCCGGGACGTATGGCAACCCTAGTAGTAGGTAGTATCGAGTATAATTATAATGAGTACCTAAACATTTAATTTTAAATTTCAAGTCCACAATTTGTATGTAGTCCAACCTGGAAATTTTTTTTCTATGTACAAGTTCCTTGCTTTTATATTGGAGTTGACTTTGGAGCTATCAAAATACCATTCGATATAATTTTCTACTGTCTATACTGTATCTATATACAGTAGTTATTTTAAATGTTTATCAACCGTCACCGTAATTAGTTGCGATAAATAGACGATACGATGATTCTACTACTAATTTAAGTCGCTCACTATTGTTTTTGAAATATATATATATTATAGAATACTATACATATTTAATAAATATTTATTTTATTTTCGCTTTTATCCAATTATATTGAGGTACAAAAGCACAAAACAAATAATCGATTTTGGTCAACCGAAAAAATAAATATTTTTGCTCTTTTGGGTTTCACCAAAATTTGAGTGACCGCAATCAAAAGGTAACCTTTGGTTTGTTAACCACAATTAGTATGTAATTTAAATTTTGACCGCAGCTAGTACCTATAAAAACCGTCGTGTTCAAAAACTCATATACTATAGTAGTATGCTATTACGTGTATAGGCAGTATTGTCTTTTTTCTCCGAACTTTATATTATAATGCATCTATGTAATGAGATAAAATATTTTATCTTGATACCTAACATAATAAAAAGGCTAATTTACAAAAGGTACTATACCTACATAAGATTTTTAACTATTTAAATTAATTTAATGTTTAATGACGTTTAGTAATTTTATAAGATGTATGTGTATATAAATTATGCCTACTTGTTAAATCAATTGTATTTTACGATGTATATAGCACGTTATAACAACATACATTTTTATAGATATTATAGACAATAGGTACACGACACTTGCAGTCCGCCGGAGACGGGTAGAACTATAGGAGCAACGTCTAATTTTAAGTAAAATGTTTATGGGAAAATTTCAAATCTCTATTATATAGACTATTGCAGTATTACATTAAAGTATTAAATACAACCAAAAAACCTAAAATCGATCTTTTCGAAAATTGGTTTTTCGTATTAACGATAATATCATACATATTTTTCGATGAACATGTAGGCTATATTAAATGTTGGATTACGATAAATCGTATTATATAATAGTTTAACTTTGAAAATAGATAATGCAGTATTAATATTAACAGTTAATATTTTATACTTATAATAATTTAATATATATCCAATGGCTAAGTATATTGTCGCCACTTGCCAGTAAAGAAGAAAACGAGCTCCCTTATACTAAAACATATAATGTTATTATTGTTACAGACAAACCTGAAGATACGAAAACGAAACTACTTATTGAATTGCTCTTTATGTCACAGCAATGAATACACGACCATGCCAATTCATATAGTTCACAAATGTTTAAACTATATAATACGGTGTATAACATTTTTAAAAACGTGTGCGAACAATAAACATACAATTCGGACGGACGGACCGGACGGGATATTTTTATACCGTGAAGATTGTTAAGGAAGGCTCGTATAAGCAACAATTGTCTGTCGTATGTTTACCCAAAACGCCAAAAACCATACTACCAATAAAAATAATATAATATATAAGTAGTTAAAACGTGTTTTATTCCTCATAAAGTACACATTATATAAATAACCACCGTCCATATAATCACGTGCTCCTAATCTAATTGCTAATATAGCTGTATTATTATTGTCATTAGAACAATTTCAATTTTCGACTTAAAAGGGGCTGTTTAAGTGTGAGAAAAACTAAATTTCGTTCAAAACTACATTAAATATTCCTTGTTCATATTGAAGACATAGGAAAATGTTGTGTGAAACCATAATATTATTTCCTCTATAGATCTATTATATCTAAATTTGTTTGTATATTCTTCATTAAGATTGAAACCTATCGCCACAACATATATTTACTATAAATATTTACAGATTTCCTAATTTCAACAAAATTATAGTTTATACCATTAACTGATTTTCATTTTACAATACGTAGTAATTGATTTCCAAGCCGACAACAGGTGTAAATAACCAAAGTTATATTACATGAAATAATATAATAATAATATAGTATACCTTTAATATAAATTTTTTTTTAACAAAACTATATATACTTAATAATATTATATTATTGCATTTTATAGAAATGTATAAATTACGTATAATATATACCGATGAATAAACGTATAATAAAGATCCTTAGAAATATAGAAATCTTCAAGACTGTGGACGTGTCCAATACAATTAAATATCGAAATCAAATAAATGTCGGGTGTGTAGGTACGCGGAAATTTTTCTTTTGTTGGGTTAAATCATATGCATCCACGGTGGCAACGATAGGAATTAAATCGTGGCTCGCTTCACTTATGTTGGGCGCCTCTGATGACTATTTACTTAACGAATGCGCTATCTTAATTCCCAGCCGCCGAGACAGTCACCACTGTAGATACCTATTATACTGTTTATATGCAAGATGAATCATTTATCATCAAACTCTCATTATTCTAAAAAGTGTTGGCTTTTTACAACTTTTTTTCTCAACGATTTTAATTTCACGCCTTTCTAACACCATAAAACGTTTTTATTTTTTTCATCTTTGTCACTATCAACTTTTGATTTTCAAATGATAACCTAAAACTATATATATAAATAACTAATAATATTTTAAAGATTAAAATTCATAAAAAAATAGCCCTAATAATTTAGTATATTTGAAAATCAAAAGATGATAGTGGTTTTAATGGTTTAAATCTCTATGTCGTGAATAATGGAATTTTAAAATGCAATACAAAATTAATGAGACTTTCAGATAAATTTTTGCCATGAGTAGAAAAGCTAAAGAGGAAATTTAAATTAAATTTTCATATCTTAAATATAATATTATAGTATTATAATTTATAATATTTAATACATAAATATATTTTTATCGGTATTTATTAAAAAAAGGGTGGGCAAGTGGATATCGCTCAGCTGTATAGTAGAGATGGAGAGTAAGTCACTATAATGGAAGTGTTAAATATGAATGCAATAACAGGTATCATTATATACGAAAAACGTTTCTATACGGAGATGATTTATCAATCTAGGGTATATTATATTACTACCTATATTTAAATTGTAATATATCTTTATTTTACACGATTTCATACGCTCATAAATTTTTTTCTATATTGACTCTTGAATTTTTATTTTAGAAAAGCTAAAGAGGAAATTTAAATTAAATCTTTGTATCTTAAATATAATATATTATTATAACTTATAATATTTAATACATAAATATTTTTTATCGATATTTATAAAAAAAAAAATTAAGCCATGTGTATGGAAAATTAAAAATATTAACACAGCATAGAATTCAAATATATTGTAGTTCATATTCCAATTATAAAAATTCAACGAATAATTAATTTTCAATTTTATTGAAAAATAGTTCAGTATGAGTCTTCGTTTTTCCTTTATTTTTTTTTTTTTTAGACACATTTTATATTATATTTTATAATTTTTTTTAAAATACTGATTTGCAACTATAGTTTTTATCTATAATTAATAATGAAGTTCACGGATTATATGACAAACACACATATCCGTATTAAAAATATTATTTTATTGAGTACCTGATATTTTCTCACCACATGTTTTAAGAAAAAAACAACAATTCTTATAGTCTTCATCATATAAACATCAGAAGTATACGTACTATAAATACAAATTATTTTATTAATTCTTATTGGTTTTAACTTTAGAATTATAGAAAAAATATATACTTTTTAATTACTTATTTGTGGGACTTTGCGTTACATACATAATACAATATTTACAGTAATAATTTTATACATTTAAGCTCTTAGAATAATCGAAACATATCATACTATACGATTTAATTTTCATCTTAATTTATTATTTAACGTTGATTATCTTACGAGTCGTGATGGATTACTATGTGAACTACTATAATATACCTTAATACCTGCTTAGGTATACTTATTTGATAATTCATTTTGTATATTCTAAATATATATATATATATATATATATATTATATAGTATACAGATTATCCATGGTTTTTTTATATTATATAGCCCAGTGGTCCTCATTAGGATTTTAGAAAGGGTTATAATAATATTGAAAATTAATTGCAGCCTACATACATTTTTAACGATAATGATAAAAAAAATGTATTATTTATATAGTTATTAATTTATTATTACAATATGTATAGTTCATAAAAATTGTTAAATTTATTAGAATAGTATTAGTATATCTCCATATATTGTTTTAAGTCTATTAATTCGCTTTTCACCAAATCGGCATTGAAATTAAAAATATTGACTGTAGATATATAATATTTTGTTGTTATTGCTCACGCATTTTCAATATCCAAATGCATGACGAAAGTGCTTTGTATGATTGTTAAAAGCGTTATTTTTTTTCGTGATTAAATCGAATTTAGAAATAGTAATATTATGACACTCTATGTTTTGGTAACGTAATTTAATTATTATACATATGTTTTTCAATCACTGTGGTCGGTATGTTTTTTATTTTCATATTATTATTACTCTTACTATGAATATTATTATTTATATCGTGATTTTTATGATGATGATGATGATTCTTATTATATTTATTATGGTATACTATCGGTAACGGTCCAGAGGAGCCGGTGGGATGTGCTCTGATATATTTATATATTATGTATACCTGTTATATGTTATTTCTTTTTTTTACCTATTTATTGTCCCGAGTTTTATACGCTTGTCGGCTTTTGCAGTTTCGCAGCACTAAATTAAATATAAAAACTCTTTCCTCCTAACTATATGTTGCGAGTTATTATTTTATTATTTCATTTCCGATCATGAGAAATAATCATATATATATTATAATAAATCTAATAAATCCACGTCGCTCCGGCCTTACTAGTTCTCGTCTTGTGGTTGGCCACCTTGTAAATAAATAGACGACCACATGACATTTGAACCATAAGTGATCGTATTCGAATTGTCACTGTATACATAATTATTCTTACGTTTTTAATTTCTATTTGTACTATTTTATTGTTATTATTATGATAGGAGGAATACACAATTCGTTTAACTAAAAAAATATAACCAAAACCGCCACTGCGCTTGAGTAGGTCGCACATAAAATACGTAACTACCAAGACAGGTAAACATGTTAGTTTGTAGTTTGTATCCAAAGTTAATATTAATGAATAGAGTTAATAAAAATGGTTTCATAAGTAGTATTGTAAAATAAAATTTACGTTTACTTTAAATAAGTTACAATTTAATGTATTTTTCAAATATCACGTACAATGTTTTTTTTCAACACATTTATATTATCTGTAAGTGACCAAACAATATTATTAAAATATAACATTTGTGTGTACTATAACTATTATATGCATTATTATACTGCATGTATAATTTTCTTGGAATACAAGTACAATAGCAAGAAACCCATTTATTATTAGAATTCTTCAAACTGTCAACCTATATCTGTAATCCGTAAAGGACTTACCCGACACACTGCTGTATCCCAATTCCTAAAAAAAATCATAAACCTAGTTTTATGTCGCCAGTTGAAACTGACTCTCATTGTTAAATTTATCGCAAATATACCTGCCAAAAAAGTATAAATGGTCATCGTATATCTTTATACGAACCACATTATCTGTACGCCAGAAGACAAAATAAAAGGAAAATGTTTTCGGTATAGTACCTACAACCTACCACTTACACACATTTTGATTGTGTTTGAGAATAAAACGAAAGTACTACACGTATTATATGGGTAGTACCCGAGTTGATCTTATGCACCTTATTCCATACACAATACACGTATATTGATGATACAGAAATTGGTTAAAATTACTACAATAAGAGTATACGTCTACTCATATCCGTTATTTCCAAAGGTATGTAAATCTGGACCACCCACTTGTGTGCGTCTAAACAATAATAAATGTACTTATATCGGCAAAACGTACCTATTATGTTGCTAAGTAGCCGCCATAGGCCGTTAAATTCGTGGAAAATATTTTCGAAAAAATAAATAAAAATAGTCGTCCTATATGTTTCTACTTTTCACAGTAACGATGGTATTATATACTCGGAGTACAAGGCGCGTCGGGAGGCTTGTTAAAGATATAATAAATAATGTTCTCGATTATAATACTGACAGTTTGAGTGTATCAGAAAAGCAAAAAAATTCCAATAAAGGTAAAACGTTTATTTGACCGAGTTTAATGCATATTCTATACATATTATGTTATTCATTTATGGTCTTAATCCGAAAAGGAATCAGAAAGTATTGATTACATTGTAGCACATGGGCTATTATTCTTTGTACTAGACTTAAAAACATATGGATTGTACACTCACAACTACTCAAAATTCAAAATAAAATACGGCTACGGTAAATCGCTGTATGCAGTATTGTATAATACGGTAATAAGTGCTCGTTTACATGGGACCTGGTAGTTACGACACACGAATTGGACGATGGTAATGCCTCTGACTTGAAAGACGCTACACCGAAAATGAAACATATACGTAATGCTTGAAGATGGCGTTCTGTGCCGTATTACTACCGTCTCGGCAGTCCGTAGCCACGCCCATCGTCTACGTGACGAGGTCGCGCGTCGTATCGCGGGAAAGAGTACATCATGTATTATTTCACAGGCGGTCGTATAGAACTGTAGAACGTTAGGCTTTAGCGTCAACGCAGTCGATTGTTGCGTAAATATTGACACATTGTAACCCCCATGTATTTCTTATGTACTGCAATAGTACGCGGCGCGCCCGCTCCTAACGCAAGTCGTAAACCATCTCTTAGATAAAGGCATAAAGATCCTTTTTAATTAAATAATATTATTTTCATTACATAAAGCATACAATCTGTTATATGACATGGCTCATATTATATTTATAATAATATAACTTTTTAAAATACTTGTAAGGTAATAAATTTATTACGATTAAATATTTTTTTTAATTCTTTTACGTTATAACTTATAGGTGACCAAAAGTACTTTTAGTAAAATAGTGTATTATTCATCATTGACATAAATAGAAAAAAACCATCTTAGTGTGCGCATAGCGTAAACATTATAAATATGATTGTGATTAGGTCACCGAAATATTTATAATATCTACATGTGCCCATCAACCAATTCTTAATTAAATATATACATAAATAAATAATAATCAGACAGAAAAAAACTAATATGCTACTTATGTATGTAAAACTGAAAAGAATATTGTATTATTATGTATTACCTTTATCAAAATATAAATATTATAAATATTATCCATCTGAAAGAAAAAATGTGTTAGGCACTGACGTTTTTAATTTTTAAATCATTTTTTGGCGACTAAAATAAATTGTCACCACGAGTACAGTTGACTGTCGCGTATTTTTATGTCACCTATGTATGTTTCTAAGCTCACGGCACGCTGACTACTCACTATGCGCTTACAACTTATTGATTAAAACTCCTGATTACTTTAATATGCATACTAATGTATAAAATACAACAAGGTTTGATTTAAATTTACATCCTACGTTTTAAAATACATATTAAATATTAGGTATTATATAGCTTAATAATAATAAATTATTATTTATAGGAAAATAAAAATAATAATCTTTTATTTTATTTTTACTTTATTTAGAAACAGAAAAAAAATATATAAATATACACACGTTACGCTAGCAAAACTGCTTTAGTAGGTAATAATAAGATTAATATTAAAATATTATTCTACACGTTTTTAATCGTATTGTATAAATATACTTAGGTACGTACAAATGTCGTTTATTTTGTAGAAGTACGCGTTTCTAAAATTTTTTGAAAGGAAATAAAATATAAACGAATTATGAAAATATTAGATACAGTTTATAATGCAAGTAATAACTAATAAATAAATAAAGTAAGGTAATTATTATATGTTTTTATAATCCTTTGTTTAGATACCACAGTACAACACTGCATTTATATTACTTGACAATTTATCTGGTTCTCCTACATTATTTATTACATTTTTAGCATTCTAGTTGGGTAAAGTAATTGTACTATTTTTGATAGTAAACATTGTAGATAAAATCTAAAACAAATAATTTTAACCAAAGGAATCTATTTGAATATTGTTAAATTAAAAATATAAATTAGAATTTCTTATAAATTAGCTATAACAGGCCAATTATATTAAACATTAAAAACTAAATAAAAACAAATGCTGTTTTGAATTTTAATTTTGAAAAAAATGTCTTATGGGTACAGTTGTGCATATTTATAAATGTAATAGATATACATTTAATAATGCATAAAAAAATAATATAAAAATAAGTAATTGCTTCTCTGAACTTATCAAAAAATAGACCTTCTACAATACTAAGGACAGTAGGCTTTTGTTTATGATTATTATGATTTCCGCGAATTTGTGATAGGTAAATTGGTATAACTAATCGGTCAATCATGATATAAATGAATATAGATGTAAACGTATAATGGTGCATCGTGTATGTCGTATGGGCTATAGTAGGCTTATACATTATAAAATATATATTATACTCTAAAGTTTAAAATATGATTTAATTTTTGGTTTGAGTAGTATATGTTTACGGATTTTTATATTGATTGCAGGAAAAAGATTCATAAAACAATTTTAAATATTAAAAAAACGACTTAGTGGATGTATTTATTTTTTCAAATAACGTGAACGCAAACGAATTAATTTTTTTAATGAACGTTCCAAACACTGAGATTAAATAGAATAATTTAAAAAAAACATAAGTGATTCGAGCACAGTGGTTGTAGATACATTTATAATAATATAATTATATATTATATTTTATATTATTATATTTATATTTTTAAAATAAACCTGCAGTTAATCAGCGAACACGAATATAATATAGTTGAATGGGAGATTACACAATATAATCATATTCTCAAAAAATACGGGCCACAAATAAAAAAATTAAACAATGATGAGTAATATCTATGTAAAAATAGATTATAAGTTCTTCAGTTAAAAACTACTTAAGTTCATATATATACATACTGCTTGTCGTTTTAATCTTTTGAATTTTTGTTATGAAAAATCAATCATTTTTTTTGCATGTTCGTCAAATTGATAAAATATTAAATTTTAAAGCGTCCTGTAAACACGTGTATATAGTATCGCTAGTGTATACTTAAAACTAGAAAACCTATTAAAAGTACCTAAAATAAATTCGAAAATTTAACATTTTAAGAAAATAATTAATACGTAGATGTGAATATTATTGGGTAACAAACAAACAACATTCATATATATACGTTTATATACGTTTTACGTTTTTGAATAATTTTTTTTTATATATATATTTTTTAATATTTTTTTATCGTTATAATTTTTTTTTTTTTTTTTTTTTTTTTTTAATGCTACACTCATATCTAATTTTATTTTCTGAAGCAGAATGCTTTTTTAATTATTTTGATACGTAAAAATCGAAATTATAATGTATATTTATGAAATAAGTATTTTAAGCATAGGTAAGTGAACTGTGAAGTACCAAGCCAGCATTTTCCGAGGTATCCCTATCTTGACACTCCGCATACCATACTTTAAATACTTATAAAGTTATAACTCTTAGAGTCATAGACTACTTGTCTGAATTTCCATTTTTATGTATTTAAATACTCTGAAAAATATTCTCTAAAAGAATAAATAAAAAAAACAAATAATTTTATTAAAAAGTTAATAAGAAAATTAAAAAAATTGTTAAATAATTTTGTTGAAGTTATAATTTTAAAGATTTATGTTACTTATTATTAGGGAACGGATTTTATTGTAAATACATGATATATTTTTTGGTATGAGATATTTTAAATCTGATAAAAAATGTGTACGATTTAGATCATTTTTATTGAAATAAACCTAATTTAAACTATTTTACATATTTTTAAATAGTTGGTAAATAAGTACATATTTTGTACATATTTTCGTAATTTATTAATTTATTTTTGGAGACGGTTAACATCATCTGCTTCGTCTAAAACAACAAGATATGTAATTGTTAACAGAGATATTTTAATAGGAAAAAATCAACAAGGATCACTAGAAATTAAATTTATTCCTTCTAGTATAGTGAATAATAATTGTGCCCCTATCACATCTATTGATGTGGAACGATTTTTTATCCAATACAAAAGTAACTATTCTCCGATCAAACTGTCGTAATTTTTTATTTGTAAACCTACAACAATATGTTGTATCTTATTCCCTTGTTCCGGAATAATATTCATAATTTTAAATACCTACATCATTTTTATTATTTTTATATAATATTTATTTTTTTGTAATTTTTAATACTAATATATTTTTTTATTATTTACATAATTTGGATTTTTTATTACAATAAAATCCGTTTCCTATAGGATAGGGCAATATAATGTATTGAAAAAAAGTGTGATCATAGAGCATACTTGTTATACCAAATGGTCATATATGCAATATACGATCAAGGTTTTGAGAATCAGAATTATAACTTCAGAACTTTTAATCACAAATTGAAAAAATTGTGTAAGTGAGTACCGCTCTGCTGTAGGTATGAATAAGTGTCAAAGTGATCACTATAATGGATGTATTAAATTTAAATTCAATTATAATAATATGACATTGTATACAAAATTGATTCTGAATGGAAACGGTTTATCAGCCTATATCCCTATGAATATTTCATGATATTTCTATTTAAGTAATTTACTGTAGGTACTATTATTATTAAGGTAGATTGATTTAATTTTTACTTTATTGAAGTTATCCCGAATAATGTTATTAAATATTATAACAAAAGAACTCGTCATTCGTCATTGAAATACGTAATTACGTCCAAATCTTAACTAATGTATATAAAAAATAATTTTTATTGTATTCATCGTTTATATAAATATCAGAAATACTCAAATATACGTGCCATAAATTCAAATTTTTTTTAATTGTTATTGTTTTTAACTTCAGAATTATAGAAAAAATGTGTACTTAATACCTACTTATTTGTGGAACATTACGTAGTTTAGTATGAGGAGTAAAAGTTCCCACCCCACTCACTATATATACCAATCGTGTCATAGATTACACTATATTTTGGCTTACATACATGATACAATATTTACAGTCGTATAATTAAAGCTCATAGGATAATCGAAACATATCATACGATACGATTTAATTTTGTCTTTTCATTAATAAAACAATTTTGATCTGTACCACCCACATACACAGGTCGCCTTAATGTGTTGTAAAATAGTTGTTATGCTGCTATAATTACTTTATAGATTACTGCTATATAGTAAAGATGTTCCGGGTTACCATCAATTACTCAATGGCCGAGCACTCGATATATTTAAAATTCGGCTCTTACCCAATAGCCATCGTAATACTAAAATTTTACCCGGCATTTACTCGGTACCGGCGTAATACCTTCATTTTTACCCGGCTCTTACTTAATAATATTATTAATTACTGACAGGGTACCTAATGTATAATATCTATTATAAATTTATTTATTTTATTATGTTTTTATGTTATTAATCAATAGTGTAAATAGTAATATAGTATTATAATTTCTATAATTTAATTTAATTTATGAATATTTACATTATTAATGACATCCAATGGGTCTCAGTTAATTTGTATACACGTAAGTCTTATAAATTATAAGTAAAATATAGGATGGTTACATTGATAATTTAATAATAAAAAATAAAAACAAAAATTCTTTTAGTTTCATATACATAATTAATATTTTGTCAGTTCTTCTTATTTCTAAATTTATTGGTCTGCTGGCCTCTTGTTTTATTTGATATGTCACCAATTTTTCTTTAGATTGTGGAGCATAGGGTGAACAAATAGGGTTTTCAAAAAATCTTATATTGCCTTCTAAAAAATTAAAGTAAGACAATTATTACAATTTATTATAAAATTAAAATTAAAACCAGGGCTTGCAAACGTTATAATAACGTTATATTTGGCAAAAAACGATTGAAATTTGTAAACGTAATTGTAACGGAAAACGATAAACATAAATAAATAAATAACACAAAACAAAACGTTACGTTTAACAAAATATATGATATATCATTAAACAAAACATAATGCAAAACGGTATATATTGTATTCCATTAAACGAAATAATTACTTTCCAATTATTTAATAATAGTATTCAATTATTTATTCAATCTAAGAATTAATTTTATTCCGTATCCGGCCTATCCGGGAGATCCCGCATTAGATGTATTTAAATGTATTTAAATTTTGAATAACGATAAACGCAAAACTTTTATAACGTTTTGATTGTAAATAACGTAAAACAAATTTATTTTTTCAAATGCAAGCCCTGATTAAAACTAAAAATGTAACTTATTATTGTTTAAATTTTTAAATCTAATCTTTACATTAATAATTTTAGAAAATGTAGTGAATGATATATTTGTAATATAAACTAAACAATCTTTTATGGATTATTTAGGTACAGATTAATTTAATTAAATGCTAACTATATATAATAAAAATATTCATGGTGGCTTAATTAATGGAAAAAATACTTTAAAGCTATTATCAAAAAAAAAAAAAAAATAATTTATAAAAGTTTGCATTCTGTATTGTCATTATATAATGCAGTGTTTAATAGTATATAACATTTTAATTGGACAATCAAGTCTTCACTATTATTATTTCAAGGAAAATTAAAATCTTTGAATTGTCTTGAATGTTTACAATCATTACTTTAAGAAAAAAACCATACTTTGCTACTTGAAAAGTCGGAAAATTTGTACCTGTAATTTAAATAATTACGTTTATTAATCATTATTTTGATTTTAGAGTTATATTTCTGCCCGCGGTCTATTTGAACTTAAAAGTGTAATTTGGTTAGAAAAAAATATTATATAAATGATTACTTACATATTTTTTATGACATTACCCAAAACACATGGGTTAATTTTATGTATAATTAATGTTATTTTGTAAATGTGTGTGATGTGTTCATATTTTACAAACATACAACATAGTACCTATAATTATAAAATTAGCATTACCCCCTTCATATTTAAAGAGTTTATATAAGCTTTAAAATACTTAAAATATTGCTTTTAACTTATATAATAAGTGTTGAATATCGATTCACTCTAGTTTAAAAAATAAATGTAAAATGGATTATTGTGAACATAATATTTGCTGTATTGTACTTTTTAAGGCGGACTGGCATCCTCTTAATATTTAGCTATTGATAGATTTTTTAAGTGATAATATAAACAGTGCCACAGAAATATACATACGATTTTAAATTATAATATTATTTCCAATGATATCTTTTATCTCATAATTGATTGAATCTGGTGTATCTTTTTGTGTAGAAACAAATGAACATGTAAAAAATCTATACTTTCTAATTTTGCGAAATGTTTGTAAACACTTGAAATTGACTGAAACTAATTGTTATACATTATAATATAAGCAAATATATAAATATTAGTAACAGTTAACAAAAAAAATGCCTTACCATTTTAAGAGGAAACTTATACGTGCCAATAGACTTAAACATTTATAACACAATTTTCTCAAACTAAGGCATCTTTGTATTCGGCTTTTTATCTCTGTTGTCAATTTGATAAATGTAAATATTTATGATATACTGTTAAAGAATAGTTATAAAAAAAATTATTTTAAACTACCAATATGACTTACATTTATAAAATTAACATCTTCATTATTGAGTTAAAAATAAAACTTGTTGACTATCGAAAACCACATTAAGTATTACCCAAATGCAAGAAACTACTTGGTAATAAACTGACAGTAGTATTAAGCTCTGAATTCTAAAAAAAATAATAAACATAATTATATTTGTAATATAACATTTTTAAATATAATATTTTATAAACTTTTATCATTATTTAATAATTAAGCTAACTGTTTAAAACGTGAAACGGGCCTTATATGTAGCTTACATGTGCATCGAGAAATTTGTATGATATACATAATATCATTTATACGAAAACCCGATTAGTGGATGATTGATTTTAGTTTTTTTGATTATAAATTATAATTAAATAGACAACAAAATCTTTAAATTTTCACTAAAAATATTAATTGAAGCATTTACTAAACACGATATAAGTATATCGTAAATGTACATAAAATTATACAATATAATAGTATATTAACAAGGGGCCCTAGAACAACAATCAATAAAATAATACAAATGAAGAACACCGTAAACATTGGTGTTTATACAATAATAATGGTAACGATTACCTCTAAAATAACGATATTATATATTATAAAATATAGGAGACATGATGTCCTGATGGTTGTATAGCCTTGAATCCCCTGGTCCACTCACCAGAAAATATTGTAACGGAGACTTGAATATGTAGTCGAAGTTGAGTCGTAGATACTGGCGTAATGGAGTAAGAGACACTGTTTGGCATCGTAGGGATATATATATATATAAGAAACACGTCCGCGGCGATTGCTTTATGTTGTTATGGTGTTAATGCGGCCGCAAATGGCACGCACGCGACACACTAAATAAAAAATGCCGATATGCTGCAAGTCCGTGATCGCATGGTGACTATGACGCACAAATACGGGGTTCGCACAGGACGCGAGTAGCGAATATAATTATCTATCTAAACGTATGCGTATCTACACATGACAGCGACCGGTGCGAATAATAAATAATATGGACTTGGCTCAAAACGCATGGTTTTATGTGGCAGTTATGCCGATACACATGAATGCCCACAGTGGGCAAAAAGGTAAGGTGCGGCAGTACGGCAACGACAACAGCATTACAACTTTCAACGACACGATTGCGATACGATACAAATCGACGATCTGGCCGAGGCGGCGGCGATCACAGCGTAACCACCGGAAGGGAAAAATAACTTTAAAGTCCTGACTGTCGCTAACGCGACCTTTGGTCCGTGCGAAGCGCGCTGAAAGGATCCGTGTTCGAACATGAACGTCTGAGATTCAAATCTAATAATATAGAGCAAATTCAAAAAAATATTAAACGTAATTTAACAAAACAGCGGTCAAGGCACACAATGATCATTTGCAAAGAAACTGTAATATTAATGACAAATCATTTATTATTGTGTACCTATTAATGATTTTTTTTTGCATATAGTAACATAATAGTCATAATATAAATTTACTTGTTAAGTTTATTTTTATTATTTATTTTGATACCCAATAGTATGAACACGTCGTCCATTAAACTAGAAGATGTATTTAATAATAAAATAAAATCAATAGTATAACCTTAAATCATACAAAATATAAAATATAAAATTATTCGTCACTATACAACTACTAGGTACTAATAATATTACCATTTCCAAATTCGATGTAATCACGAAAGATAATCATGTTGTTTTTATCAGTTATATAAAACACTTTCGTCATGCATTTGGATTTATTAAAAATCTGTGGGCAGTAACAACAAAACATGTACTTATTTGAAATTAATATTAACCATCACCATATAAAATACTACTAAGTAACGTTCATCAACATCAAAAACCCTTTAAATAAAAAATCAATATCAATTAAATATTATTATAAATATAATAAAATTAATAATTTTTATGAATTATGAATTTTTTGTGACATCATAATTATACAATAATAAACTACATAAATAATAAGTTTTAAGTAGGTATTGAAGTATATTATAGTAGCTAGCATAGTAATCCGTCGCGAATCGTAATATAATCAATGTTAAATAATAAGTTATGAAGAGGATGACACCGAAAATGGTTGTCCTGAGCACCGCGCTGGTTCTCCACTAAGAATTAATTAATTTTAAATAATATGATAAAAATTGATTTTATTTTTTATAAATAATCATTGTGATGAAAGTAATCATAGCAGCATAACAACTATTTTACAACACATTAAGGCGACCTGTGTATGTGGGTGGTACAGATCAAAATTGTTTTATTAATGAAAAGACAAAATTAAATCGTATCGTATGATATGTTTCGATTATCCTATGAGCTTTAATTATACGACTGTAAATATTGTATCATGTATGTAAGCCAAAATATAGTGTAATCTATGACACGATTGGTATATATAGTGAGTGGGGTGGGAACTTTTACTCCTCATACTAAACTACGTAATGTTCCACAAATAAGTAGGTATTAAGTACACATTTTTTCTATAATTCTGAAGTTAAAAACAATAACAATTAAAAAAAATTTGAATTTATGGCACGTATATTTGAGTATTTCTGATATTTATATAAACGATGAATACAATAAAAATTATTTTTTATATACATTAGTTAAGATTTGGACGTAATTACGTATTTCAATGACGAATGACGAGTTCTTTTGTTATAATATTTAATAACATTATTCGGGATAACTTCAATAAAGTAAAAATTAAATCAATCTACCTTAATAATAATAGTACCTACAGTAAATTACTTAAATAGAAATATCATGAAATATTCATAGGGATATAGGCTGATAAACCGTTTCCATTCAGAATCAATTTTGTATACAATGTCATATTATTATAATTGAATTTAAATTTAATACATCCATTATAGTGATCACTTTGACACTTATTCATACCTACAGCAGAGCGGTACTCACTTACACAATTTTTTCAATTTGTGATTAAAAGTTCTGAAGTTATAATTCTGATTCTCAAAACCTTGATCGTATATTGCATATATGACCATTTGGTATAACAAGTATGCTCTATGATCACACTTTTTTTCAATACATTATATTGCCCTATCCTATAGGAAACGGATTTTATTGTAATAAAAAATCCAAATTATGTAAATAATAAAAAAATATATTAGTATTAAAAATTACAAAAAAATAAATATTATATAAAAATAATAAAAATGATGTAGGTATTTAAAATTATGAATATTATTCCGGAACAAGGGAATAAGATACAACATATTGTTGTAGGTTTACAAATAAAAAATTACGACAGTTTGATCGGAGAATAGTTACTTTTGTATTGGATAAAAAATCGTTCCACATCAATAGATGTGATAGGGGCACAATTATTATTCACTATACTAGAAGGAATAAATTTAATTTCTAGTGATCCTTGTTGATTTTTTCCTATTAAAATATCTCTGTTAACAATTACATATCTTGTTGTTTTAGACGAAGCAGATGATGTTAACCGTCTCCAAAAATAAATTAATAAATTACGAAAATATGTACAAAATATGTACTTATTTACCAACTATTTAAAAATATGTAAAATAGTTTAAATTAGGTTTATTTCAATAAAAATGATCTAAATCGTACACATTTTTTATCAGATTTAAAATATCTCATACCAAAAAATATATCATGTATTTACAATAAAATCCGTTCCCTAATAATAAGTAACATAAATCTTTAAAATTATAACTTCAACAAAATTATTTAACAATTTTTTTAATTTTCTTATTAACTTTTTAATAAAATTATTTGTTTTTTTTATTTATTCTTTTAGAGAATATTTTTCAGAGTATTTAAATACATAAAAATGGAAATTCAGACAAGTAGTCTATGACTCTAAGAGTTATAACTTTATAAGTATTTAAAGTATGGTATGCGGAGTGTCAAGATAGGGATACCTCGGAAAATGCTGGCTTGGTACTTCACAGTTCACTTACCTATGCTTAAAATACTTATTTCATAAATATACATTATAATTTCGATTTTTACGTATCAAAATAATTAAAAAAGCATTCTGCTTCAGAAAATAAAATTAGATATGAGTGTAGCATTAAAAAAAAAAAAAAAAAAAAAAAAAAATTATAACGATAAAAAAATATTAAAAAATATATATATAAAAAAAAATTATTCAAAAACGTAAAACGTATATAAACGTATATATATGAATGTTGTTTGTTTGTTACCCAATAATATTCACATCTACGTATTAATTATTTTCTTAAAATGTTAAATTTTCGAATTTATTTTAGGTACTTTTAATAGGTTTTCTAGTTTTAAGTATACACTAGCGATACTATATACACGTGTTTACAGGACGCTTTAAAATTTAATATTTTATCAATTTGACGAACATGCAAAAAAAATGATTGATTTTTCATAACAAAAATTCAAAAGATTAAAACGACAAGCAGTATGTATATATATGAACTTAAGTAGTTTTTAACTGAAGAACTTATAATCTATTTTTACATAGATATTACTCATCATTGTTTAATTTTTTTATTTGTGGCCCGTATTTTTTGAGAATATGATTATATTGTGTAATCTCCCATTCAACTATATTATATTCGTGTTCGCTGATTAACTGCAGGTTTATTTTAAAAATATAAATATAATAATATAAAATATAATATATAATTATATTATTATAAATGTATCTACAACCACTGTGCTCGAATCACTTATGTTTTTTTTAAATTATTCTATTTAATCTCAGTGTTTGGAACGTTCATTAAAAAAATTAATTCGTTTGCGTTCACGTTATTTGAAAAAATAAATACATCCACTAAGTCGTTTTTTTAATATTTAAAATTGTTTTATGAATCTTTTTCCTGCAATCAATATAAAAATCCGTAAACATATACTACTCAAACCAAAAATTAAATCATATTTTAAACTTTAGAGTATAATATATATTTTATAATGTATAAGCCTACTATAGCCCATACGACATACACGATGCACCATTATACGTTTACATCTATATTCATTTATATCATGATTGACCGATTAGTTATACCAATTTACCTATCACAAATTCGCGGAAATCATAATAATCATAAACAAAAGCCTACTGTCCTTAGTATTGTAGAAGGTCTATTTTTTGATAAGTTCAGAGAAGCAATTACTTATTTTTATATTATTTTTTTATGCATTATTAAATGTATATCTATTACATTTATAAATATGCACAACTGTACCCATAAGACATTTTTTTCAAAATTAAAATTCAAAACAGCATTTGTTTTTATTTAGTTTTTAATGTTTAATATAATTGGCCTGTTATAGCTAATTTATAAGAAATTCTAATTTATATTTTTAATTTAACAATATTCAAATAGATTCCTTTGGTTAAAATTATTTGTTTTAGATTTTATCTACAATGTTTACTATCAAAAATAGTACAATTACTTTACCCAACTAGAATGCTAAAAATGTAATAAATAATGTAGGAGAACCAGATAAATTGTCAAGTAATATAAATGCAGTGTTGTACTGTGGTATCTAAACAAAGGATTATAAAAACATATAATAATTACCTTACTTTATTTATTTATTAGTTATTACTTGCATTATAAACTGTATCTAATATTTTCATAATTCGTTTATATTTTATTTCCTTTCAAAAAATTTTAGAAACGCGTACTTCTACAAAATAAACGACATTTGTACGTACCTAAGTATATTTATACAATACGATTAAAAACGTGTAGAATAATATTTTAATATTAATCTTATTATTACCTACTAAAGCAGTTTTGCTAGCGTAACGTGTGTATATTTATATATTTTTTTTCTGTTTCTAAATAAAGTAAAAATAAAATAAAAGATTATTATTTTTATTTTCCTATAAATAATAATTTATTATTATTAAGCTATATAATACCTAATATTTAATATGTATTTTAAAACGTAGGATGTAAATTTAAATCAAACCTTGTTGTATTTTATACATTAGTATGCATATTAAAGTAATCAGGAGTTTTAATCAATAAGTTGTAAGCGCATAGTGAGTAGTCAGCGTGCCGTGAGCTTAGAAACATACATAGGTGACATAAAAATACGCGACAGTCAACTGTACTCGTGGTGACAATTTATTTTAGTCGCCAAAAAATGATTTAAAAATTAAAAACGTCAGTGCCTAACACATTTTTTCTTTCAGATGGATAATATTTATAATATTTATATTTTGATAAAGGTAATACATAATAATACAATATTCTTTTCAGTTTTACATACATAAGTAGCATATTAGTTTTTTTCTGTCTGATTATTATTTATTTATGTATATATTTAATTAAGAATTGGTTGATGGGCACATGTAGATATTATAAATATTTCGGTGACCTAATCACAATCATATTTATAATGTTTACGCTATGCGCACACTAAGATGGTTTTTTTCTATTTATGTCAATGATGAATAATACACTATTTTACTAAAAGTACTTTTGGTCACCTATAAGTTATAACGTAAAAGAATTAAAAAAAATATTTAATCGTAATAAATTTATTACCTTACAAGTATTTTAAAAAGTTATATTATTATAAATATAATATGAGCCATGTCATATAACAGATTGTATGCTTTATGTAATGAAAATAATATTATTTAATTAAAAAGGATCTTTATGCCTTTATCTAAGAGATGGTTTACGACTTGCGTTAGGAGCGGGCGCGCCGCGTACTATTGCAGTACATAAGAAATACATGGGGGTTACAATGTGTCAATATTTACGCAACAATCGACTGCGTTGACGCTAAAGCCTAACGTTCTACAGTTCTATACGACCGCCTGTGAAATAATACATGATGTACTCTTTCCCGCGATACGACGCGCGACCTCGTCACGTAGACGATGGGCGTGGCTACGGACTGCCGAGACGGTAGTAATACGGCACAGAACGCCATCTTCAAGCATTACGTATATGTTTCATTTTCGGTGTAGCGTCTTTCAAGTCAGAGGCATTACCATCGTCCAATTCGTGTGTCGTAACTACCAGGTCCCATGTAAACGAGCACTTATTACCGTATTATACAATACTGCATACAGCGATTTACCGTAGCCGTATTTTATTTTGAATTTTGAGTAGTTGTGAGTGTACAATCCATATGTTTTTAAGTCTAGTACAAAGAATAATAGCCCATGTGCTACAATGTAATCAATACTTTCTGATTCCTTTTCGGATTAAGACCATAAATGAATAGCTAATTTATAAGAAATTCTAATTTATATTTTTAATTTAACAATATTCAAATAGATTCCTTTGGTTAAAATTATTTGTTTTAGATTTTATCTACAATGTTTACTATCAAAAATAGTACAATTGAAATAATACTAGTTGAATAACATTAATATTTGTTATGGTTTATATTGGAAACTAATAATGAATATAAGTCGTAAAATTAAAGAGATTTTATTCAAAAAGTCAATTTGCAAGAATGACAATTACAGGTTAAAGGTGTTAATTGAACATTCAATTGAATAATTTACAATCTCAATTGTTACGCTTATATTATGTCAGCGTATAATACTAATAATTACTTATACACGCACATTGCATAATAACATCAATGTTTATCGGTATGTGCCTGTTCATTTCTGATCTAGGATGTTAACAGCTTCACAAGTTGAATAATTGCGACTTCAGTTATCAGCATACTTTGAGTGATCCGCCGTACTGCTTTCTAAAAAATTGTATGCAGTTAGATTTGTATAATGCATAAATTCTAAAACAATATAAAACACCAAAATGAGACAGAAGTTGAAATGAATATTACTACAAAGGACTACACTAAATTATAGGTTATTGGTAACAATCAAAAACCAAACCAATTCTCCCTGTTCAGGTTAATATAAAATGTATCTCAACAATTTGCATGTGAATCATTAGTGAATAGTTGAATTAAAGCTACAAACTGATATGGATTTTAAACTACTAACATTTGATGAGAAACAATAATTGTAACAAGACATGAAAGATAGTGTTAGTCCACCAGTATTAGGCATTGAATGTACAATGTCGCATAAAGAAAAAACTATTAAAATGTTTTAAATTTCAGCTTTTTAATAAAGTATGACATTATCACTGTACATATCTTATTCTGAATCGATCTTTCTAATAGCAATTGACAATTATTGCATTAAATCATTCAAAAGTTTGAACGTTTAACATTAAATCCACCAAAAATTATCAATTGAAATAATACTAGTTGGATAACATTAATATTTGTTATGGTTTATATTGGAAACTAATAATGAATATAAGCCGTAAAACAAAAGAGATTTTATTCAAAAAGTCAATTTGTAAGAATGACAATTACAGGTTAAAGGTGTTTATTGAACATTCATTTGAATAATTAACAATCTCAATTGTTACGCTTCTATTATGTCAGCGTATAATACTAATAATTACTTATACACGCACATTGCATAATAACATCAATGTTTATCGGTATGTGCCTGTTCATTTCTGATCTAGGATGTTAACAGCTTCACAAGTTGAATAATTGCGACTTCAGTTATCAGCATTCTTTGACTGATCTGCTGTACTGCTTACTAAAAAATTGTATTCAGTTAGATTTGTATATTGCATAAAATATAAAACACTATAAAACACCAAAATGAGACAGATGTTGAAATGAATATTACTACAAAAGACTATACTAAATTATAGGTTATTGGTAACAATCAAAAACCAAACCAATTCACACTGTTCAGGTTAATATAAAGTGTATCTCAACAATTTGCATGTTAATCTTTAGTGAATAGTAGAATTAAAGGTACAAACTGATATGGATTTTAAACTACTAACATTTGATGAGAAACAATAAATGTGACAAGACATGAAATATAGTGTTAGTCCACCAGTATTGGGCATTGAATGTACAATGTTACAAAAAGACAAAACTATTAAAATGTTTTAAATTTCAGCTTTTTAATAAAGTATGACATTATCACTGTACATATCATATTCTGAATACATCTTTCTAATAGCAATTGACAATTATTGCATTAAATCATTCAAAAGTTTGAACATTTAACATTAAATCCACCAAAAATGATCTATTGAAATTATACAAGTTGAGTAATATTAATATTTGTTATGGTTTATATTGGAAACTAATAATGAATATAAGTCGTAAAACAAAAGAGATTTTATTCAAAAAGTCAATTTGCAAGAAAGACAATTACAGGTTAAAGGTGTTAATTGAACATTCAATTGAATAATTTACAATCTCAATTGTTACGCTTATATTATGTCAGAGTATAATACTAATGATTATTTGTACCCCCACATTGCATAATAATATCAATGTTTATCGGTATGTGCCTGTTCATTTCTGATCTAGGATGTTAACAGCTTCACAAGTTGAATAATTGCGACTTCAGTTATCAGCATTCTTTGACTGATCTGCTGTACTGCTTACTAAAAAATTGTATTCAGTTAGATTTGTATATTGCATAAAATATAAAACACTATAAAACACCAAAATGAGACAGATGTTGAAATGAATATTACTACAAAAGACTATACTAAATTATAGGTTATTGGTAACAATCAAAAACCAAACCAACTCACACTGTTCAGGTTAATATAAAATGTATCTCAACAACTTGCATGTTAATCTTTAGTGAATAGTAGAATTAAAGCTACAAACTGATATGGATTTTAAACTACTAACATTTGATGAGAAACAATAATTGTAACAAGACATGAAAGATAGTGTTAGTCCACCAGTATTGGGCATTGAATGTACAATGTTACATAAAGACAAAACTATAAAAATGTTTTAAATTTCAGCTTTTTAATAAAGTATGACATTATCACTGTACATATCATATTCTGAATAGATCTTTCTAATAGCAATTGACAATTATTGCATTAAATCATTCAAAAGTTTGAACATTTAACATTAAATCCACCAAAAATTATCTATTGAAATTATACAAGTTGAGTAACATTAATATTTGTTATGGTTTATATTGTAAACTAATAATGAATATAAGTCGTAAAACAAAAGAGATTTTATTCAAAAAGTCAATTTGCAAAAAAAACAATTACAGGTTAAAGGTGTTAATTGAACATTCAATTGAATAATTTACAATCTCAATTGTTACGCTTATATTATGTCAGTGTTAAATACTAATAATTATTTGTACCCGCACATTGCATAATAATATCAATGTTTTTCGGTATGTGCCTGTTCATTTCTGATCTAGGATGTTAACAGCTTCACAAGTTGAATAATTGCGACTTCAGTTATCAGCATTCTTTGACTGATCTGCTGTACTGCTTACTAAAAAATTGTATTCAGTTAGATTTGTATAATGCATAAAATATAAAACACTATAAAACACCAAAATGAGACAGATGTTGAAATGAATATTACTACAAAAGACTATACTAAATTATAGGTTATTGGTAACAATCAAAAACCAAACCAATTCTCCCTGTTCAGGTTAATATAAAATGTTTCTCAACAATTTGCATGTGAATCATTAGTGAATAGTAGAATTAAAGCTACAAACTGATATGGATTTTAAACTACTAACATTTGATGAGAAACAATAAATGTGACAAGACATGAAAGATAGTGTTAGTCCACCAGTATTGGGCATTGAATGTACAATGTTACATAAAGACAAAACTATAAAAATGTTTTAAATTTCAGCTTTTTAATAAAGTATGACATTATCACTGTACATATCATATTCTGAATAGATCTTTCTAATAGCAATTGACAATTATTGCATTAAATCATTCAAAAGTTTGAACATTTAACATTAAATCCACCAAAAATGATCTATTGAAATTATACTAGTTGAATAACATTAATATTTGTTATGGTTTATATTGGAAACTAATAATGAATATAAGTCGTAAAATTAAAGAGATTTTATTCAAAAAGTCAATTTGCAAGAATGAAAATTACAGGTTAAAGGTGTTAATTGAACATTCAATTGAATAATTTACAATCTCAATTGTTACGCTTATATTATGTCAGTGTAAAATACTAATAATTATTTGTACCCGCACATTGCATAATAATATCAATGTTTTTCAGTATGTGCCTGTTCATTTCTGATCTAGGATGTTAACAGCTTCACAAGTTGAATAATTGCGACTTCAGTTATCAGCATTCTTTGAGTGATCCGCCATACTCCTTTCTAAAAAATTGTATTCAGCTAGATTTGTATAATGCATAAAATATAAAACACTATAAAACACCAAAATGAGACAGATGTTGAAATGAATATTACTACAAAAGACTACAAAAAATTATAGGTTATTGGTAACAATCAAAAACCAAACCAATTCTCCCTGTTCAGGTTAATATAAAATGTTTCTCAACAATTTGCATGTGAATCATTAGTGAATAGTTGAATTAAAGCTACAAACTGATATGGATTTTAAACTACTAACATTTGATGAGAAACGATAATTGTGATAAGACATGAAAGATAGTGTTAGTCCACCAGTATTGGGCATTGAAGGTACAATGTTACATAAAGACAAAACTATAAAAATGTTTTAAATTTCAGCTTTTTAATAAAGTATGACATTATCACTGTACATATCATATTCTGAATAGATCTTTCTAATAGCAATTGACAATTATTGCATTAAATCATTCAAAAGTTTGAACATTTAACATTAAATCCACCAAAAATTATCTATTGAAATTATACTAGTTGAATAACATTAATATTTGTTATGGTTTATATTGGAAACTAATAATGAATATAAGTCGTAAAACAAATGAGATTTTATTCAAAAAGTCAATTTGCAAGAATGACAATTACAGGTTAAAGGTGTTAATTGAACATTCAATTGAATAATTTACAATCTCAATTGTTACGCTTATATTATGTCAGAGTATAATACTAATAATTATTTGTACCCGCACATTGCATAATAATATCAATGTTTATCGGTATGTGCCTGTTCATTTCTGATCTAGGATGTTAACAGCTTCACAAGTTGAATAATTGCGACATCACATATCAGCATTCTTTGAGTGATCCGCCGTACTCCTTTCTAAAAAATTGTATTCAGTTAGATTTGTATAATGCATAAATTATAAAACAATATAAAACACCAAAATGAGACAGATGTTGAAATGAATATTACTACAAAGGACTACAAAAAATTATAGGTTATTGGTAACAATCAAAAACCAAACCAATTCTCCCTGTTCAGGTTAATATAAAATGTGTCTCAACAATTTGCATGTGAATCATTAGTGAATAGTTGAATTAAAGCTACAAAATGATATGGATTTTAAACTACTAACATTTTATGAGAAACAATAATTGTAACAAGACATGAAAGATAGTGTTAGTCCACCAGTATTGGGCATTGAATGTACAATGTTACATAAAGACAAAACTATAAAAATGTTTTAAATTTCAGCTTTTTAATAAAGTATAACATTATCACTGTACATATCATATTCTGAATACATCTTTCTAATAGCAATTGACAATTATTGCATTAAATCATTCAAAAGTTTGAACATTTAACATTAAATCCACCAAAAATGATCTATTGAAATTATACTAGTTGAATAACATTAATATTTGTTATGGTTTATATTGGAAACTAATATGGAATATAAGTCGTAAAATTAAAGAGATTTTATTCAAAAAGTCAATTTGCAAGAATGACAATTACAGGTTAAAGTTGTTAATTGAACATTCAATTGAATAATTTACAATCTCAATTGTTACGCTTATATTATGTCAGTGTAAAATACTAATAATTATTTGTACCCGCACATCGCATAATAATATCAATGTTTATCGGTATGTGCCTGTTCATTTCTGATCTAGGATGTTAACAGCTTCACAAGTTGAATAATTGCGACATCACATATCAGCATTCTTTGAGTGATCCGCCGTACTCCTTTCTAAAAAATTGTATTCAGTTAGATTTGTATAATGCATAAATTATAAAACAATATAAAACACCAAAATGAGACAGATGTTGAAATGAATATTACTACAAAGGACTACAAAAAATTATAGGTTATTGGTAACAATCAAAAACCAAACCAATTCTCCCTGTTCAGGTTAATATAAAATGTGTCTCAACAATTTGCATGTGAATCATTAGTGAATAGTTGAATTAAAGCTACAAAATGATATGGATTTTAAACTACTAACATTTTATGAGAAACAATAATTGTAACAAGACATGAAAAATAGTGTTAGTCCACCAGTATTGGGCATTGAATGTACAATGTTACATAAAGACAAAACTATAAAAATGTTTTAAATTTCAGCTTTTTAATAAAGTATCACATTATCACTGTACATATCATATTCTGAATACATCTTTCTAATAGCAATTGACAATTATTGCATTAAATCATTCAAAAGTTTGAACATTTAACATTAAATCCACCAAAAATGATCTATTGAAATTATACTAGTTGAATAACATTAATATTTGTTATGGTTTATATTGGAAACTAATAATGAATATAAGTCGTAAAACAAATGAGATTTTATTCAAAAAGTCAATTTGCAAGAATGACAATTACAGGTTAAAGGTGTTAATTGAACATTCAATTGAATAATTTACAATCTCAATTGTTACGCTTATATTATGTCAGTGTAAAATACTAATAATTATTTGTACCCGCACATTGCATAATAATATCAATGTTTATCGGTATGTGCCTGTTCATTTCTGATCTAGGATGTTAACAGCTTCACAAGTTGAATAATTGCGACATCACATATCAGCATTCTTTGAGTGATCCGCCGTACTCCTTTCTAAAAAATTGTATTCAGTTAGATTTGTATAATGCATAAATTATAAAACAATATAAAACACCAAAATGAGACAGATGTTGAAATGAATATTACTACAAAGGACTACAAAAAATTATAGGTTATTGGTAACAATCAAAAACCAAACCAATTCTCCCTGTTCAGGTTAATATAAAATGTGTCTCAACAATTTGCATGTGAATCATTAGTGAATAGTTGAATTAAAGCTACAAACTGATATGGATTTTAAACTACTAACATTTGATGAGAAACAATAATTGTAACAAGACATGAATGATAGTGTTAGTCCACCAGTATTGGGCATTGAATGTACAATGTTACATAAAGACAAAACTATAAAAATGTTTTAAATTTCAGCTTTTTAATAAAGAATGACATTATCACTGTACATATCATATTCTGAATACATCTTTTTAATAGCAATTGACAATTATTGCATTAAATCATTCAAAAGTTTGATCATTTAACATTAAATCCACCAAAAATGATCTATTGAAA
Source organism: Rhopalosiphum nymphaeae (assembly GCA_036289425.1). NCBI lineage: Eukaryota > Metazoa > Arthropoda > Insecta > Hemiptera > Aphididae > Rhopalosiphum > Rhopalosiphum nymphaeae. The sequence continues at coordinate 4,994,388 of JAZAQC010000007.1, read as the reverse complement.
TTATACTAGTTGAATACCATTAATATTTGTTATGGTTTATATTGGAAACTAATAATGAATATAAGTCGTAAAACAAATGAGATTTTATTCAAAAATTCAATTTGCAAGAATGACAATTACAGGTTAAAGGTGTTAATTGAACATTCAATTGAATAATTTACAATCTCAATTGTTACGCTTATATTATGTCAGTGTAAAATACTAATAATTATTTGTACCCGCACATTGCATAATAATATCAATGTTTATCGGTATGTGCCTGTTCATTTCTGATCTAGGATGTTAACAGCTTCACAAGTTGAATAATTGCGACATCACATATCAGCATTCTTTGAGTGATCCGCCGTACTCCTTTCTAAAAAATTGAATTCAGTTAGATTTGTATAATGCATAAATTATAAAACAATATAAAACACCAAAATGAGACAGATGTTGAAATGAATATTACTACAAAGGACTACAAAAAATTATAGGTTATTGGTAACAATCAAAAACCAAACCAATTCACACTGTTCAGGTTAATATAAAATGTATCTCAACAATTTGCATGTGAATCATTAGTGAATAGTTGAATTAAAGCTACAAACTGATATGGATTTTAAACTACTAACATTTGATGAGAAACAATAATTGTAACAAGACATGAAAGATAGTGTTAGTCCACCAGTATTGGGCATTGAATGTACAATGTTACATAAAGACAAAACTATAAAAATGTTTTAAATTTCAGCTTTTTAATAAAGTATGACATTATCACTGTACATATCATATTCTGAATACATCTTTCTAATAGCAATTGACAATTATTGCATTAAATCATTCAAAAGTTTGAACATTTAACATTAAATCCACCAAAAATGATCTATTGAAATTATACTAGTTGAATAACATTAATATTTGTTATGGTTTATATTGGAAACTAATATGGAATATAAGTCGTAAAATTAAAGAGATTTTAATCAAAAAGTCAATTTGCAAGAATGACAATTACAGGTTAAAGTTGTTAATTGAACATTCAATTGAATAATTTACAATCTCAATTGTTACGCTTATATTATGTCAGTGTAAAATACTAATAATTATTTGTACCCGCACATTGCATAGTAATATCAATGTTTATCGGTATGTGCCTGTTCATTTCTGATCTAGGATGTTAACAGCTTCACAAGTTGAATAATTGCGACATCACATATCAGCATTCTTTGAGTGATCTTCTATGCTGCTTTCTAAACAATTTTATTCAGTTAGATTTGTATAATGCATAAAATATAAATCACTATAAAACACCAAAATGAGACAGATGTTGAAATGAATATTACTACAAAGGACTACAAAAAATTATAGGTTATTGGTAACAATCAAAAACCAAACCAATTCTCCCTGTTCAGGTTAATATAAAATGTGTCTCAACAATTTGCATGTGAATCATTAGTGAATAGTTGAATTAAAGCTACAAACTGATATGGATTTTAAACTACTAACATTTTATGAGAAACAATAATTGTAACAAGACATGAAAGATAGTGTTAGTCCACCAGTATTGGGCATTGAATGTACAATGTTACATAAAGACAAAACTATAAAAATGTTTTAAATTTCAGCTTTTTAATAAAGTATGACATTATCACTGTACATATCATATTCTGAATAGATCTTTCTAATAGCAATTGACAATTATTGCATTAAATCATTCAAAAGTTTGAACATTTAACATTAAATCCACCAAAAATGATCTATTGAAATTATACTAGTTGAATAACATTAATATTTGTTATGGTTTATATTGGAAACTAATAATGAATATAAGTCGTAAAACAAATGAGATTTTATTCAAAAAGTCAATTTGCAAGAATGACAATTACAGGTTAAAGGTGTTAATTGAACATTCAATTGAATAATTTACAATCTCAATTGTTACGCTTATATTATGTCAGTGTAAAATACTAATAATTATTTGTACTCGCACAGTGCATAATAATATCAATGTTTATCGGTATGTGCCAGTTCATTTCATATCTAGGATGTTAACAGCTTCACAAGTTGAATAATTGCGACATCACATATCAGCATTCTTGGAGTGATCCGCCGTACTCCTTTCTAAAAAATTGTATTCAGTTAGATTTGTATAATGCATAAATTATAAAACAATATAAAACACCAAAATGAGACAGATGTTGAAATGAATATTACTACAAAGGACTACAAAAAATTATAGGTTATTGGTAACAATCAAAAACCAAACCAATTCTCCCTGTTCAGGTTAATATAAAATGTGTCTCAACAATTTGCATGTGAATCATTAGTGAATAGTTGAATTAATGCTACAAACTGATATGGATTTTAAACTACTAACATTTTATGAGAAACAATAATTGTAACAAGACATGAAAGATATTGTTAGTCCACCAGTATTGGGCATTGAATGTACAATGTTACATAAAGACAAAACTATAAAAATGTTTTAAATTTCAGCTTTTTAATAAAGTATGACATTATCACTGTACATATCATATTCTGAATAGATCTTTCTAATAGCAATAGACAATTATTGCATTAAATCATTCAAAAGTTTGAACATTTAACATTAAATCCACCAAAAATGATCTATTGAAATTATACTAGTTGAATAACATTAATATTTGTTATGGTTTATATTGGAAACTAATAATGAATATAAGTCGTAAAACAAATGAGATTTTATTCAAAAAGTCAATTTGCAAGAATGACAATTACAGGTTAAAGGTGTTAATTGAACATTCAATTGAATAATTTACAATCTCAATTGTTACGCTTATATTATGTCAGTGTAAAATACTAATAATTATTTGTACCCGCACATTGCATAATAATATCAATGTTTATCGGTATGTGCCTGTTCATTTCTGATCTAGGATGTTAACAGCTTCACAAGTTGAATAATTGCGACATCACATATCAGCATTCTTTGAGTGATCCGCCGTACTCCTTTCTAAAAAATTGTATTCAGTTAGATTTGTATAATGCATAAATTATAAAACAATATAAAACACCAAAATGAGACAGATGTTGAAATGAATATTACTACAAAGGACTACAAAAAATTATAGGTTATTGGTAACAATCAAAAACCAAACCAATTCTCCCTGTTCAGGTTAATATAAAATGTGTCTCAACAATTTGCATGTGAATCATAAGTGAATAGTTGAATTAAAGCTACAAAATGATATGGATTTTAAACTACTAACATTTTATGAGAAACAATAATTGTAACAAGACATGAAAGATAGTGTTAGTCCACCAGTATTGGGCATTGAATGTACAATGTTACATAAAGACAAAACTATAAAAATGTTTTAAATTTCAGCTTTTTAATAAAGTATAACATTATCACTGTACATATCATATTCTGAATACATCTTTCTAATAGCAATTGACAATTATTGCATTAAATCATTCAAAAGTTTGAACATTTAACATTAAATCCACCAAAAATGATCTATTGAAATTATACTAGTTGAATAACATTAATATTTGTTATGGTTTATATTGGAAACTAATAATGAATATAAGTCGTAAAACAAATGAGATTTTATTCAAAAAGTCAATTTGCAAGAATGACAATTACAGGTTAAAGGTGTTAATTGAACATTCAATTGAATAATTTACAATCTCAATTGTTACGCTTATATTATGTCAGTGTAAAATACTAATAATTGTTTGTACCCGCACATTGCATAATAATATCAATGTTTATCGGTATGTGCCTGTTCATTTCTGATCTAGGATGTTAACAGCTTCACAAGTTGAATAATTGCGACATCACATATCAGCATTCTTTGAGTGATCTTCTATGCTGCTTTCTAAACAATTTTATTCAGTTAGATTTGTATAATGCATAAAATATAAATCACTATAAAACACCAAAATGAGACAGATGTTGAAATGAATATTACTACAAAGGACTACAAAAAATTATAGGTTATTGGTAACAATCAAAAACCAAAGCAATTCTCCCTGTTCGGGTTAATATAAAATGTATCTCAACAATTTGCATGTGAATCATTAGTGAATAGTTGAATTAAAGCTACAAACTGATATGGATTTTAAACTACTAACATTTTATGAGAAACAATAATTGTAACAAGACATGAAAGATAGTGTTAGTCCACCAGTATTGGGCATTGAATGTACAATGTTACATAAAGACAAAACTATAAAAATGTTTTAAATTTCAGCTTTTTAATAAAGTATGACATTATCACTGTACATATCATATTCTGAATAGATCTTTCTAATAGCAATTGACAATTATTGCATTAAATCATTCAAAAGTTTGAACATTTAACATTAAATCCACCAAAAATGATCTATTGAAATTATACTAGTTGAATAACATTAATATTTGTTATGGTTTATATTGGAAACTAATAATGAATATAAGTCGTAAAACAAATGAGATTTTATTCAAAAAGTCAATTTGCAAGAATGACAATTACAGGTTAAAGGTGTTAATTGAACATTCAATTGAATAATTTACAATCTCAATTGTTACGCTTATATTATGTCAGTGTAAAATACTAATAATTATTTGTACCCGCACATTGCATAATAATATCAATGTTTATCGGTATGTGCCTGTTCATTTCTGATCTAGGATGTTAACAGCTTCACAAGTTGAATAATTGCGACATCACATATCAGCATTCTTTGAGTGATCCGCCGTACTCCTTTCTAAAAAATTGAATTCAGTTAGATTTGTATAATGCATAAATTATAAAACAATATAAAACACCAAAATGAGACAGATGTTGAAATGAATATTACTACAAAGGACTACAAAAAATTATAGGTTATTGGTAACAATCAAAAACCAAACCAATTCACACTGTTCAGGTTAATATAAAATGTATCTCAACAATTTGCATGTGAATCATTAGTGAATAGTTGAATTAAAGCTACAAACTGATATGGATTTTAAACTACTAACATTTGATGAGAAACAATAATTGTAACAAGACATGAAAGATAGTGTTAGTCCACCAGTATTGGGCATTGAATGTACAATGTTACATAAAGACAAAACTATAAAAATGTTTTAAATTTCAGCTTTTTAATAAAGTATGACATTATCACTGTACATATCATATTCTGAATACATCTTTCTAATAGCAATTGACAATTATTGCATTAAATCATTCAAAAGTTTGAACATTTAACATTAAATCCACCAAAAATGATCTATTGAAATTATACTAGTTGAATAACATTAATATTTGTTATGGTTTATATTGGAAACTAATAATGAATATAAGTCGTAAAACAAATGAGATTTTATTCAAAAAGTCAATTTGCAAGAATGACAATTACAGGTTAAAGGTGTTAATTGAACATTCAATTGAATAATTTACAATCTCAATTGTTACGCTTATATTATGTCAGTGTAAAATACTAATAATTATTTGTACCCGCACATTGCATAGTAATATCAATGTTTATCGGTATGTGCCTGTTCATTTCTGATCTAGGATGTTAACAGCTTCACAAGTTGAATAATTGCGACATCACATATCAGCATTCTTTGAGTGATCCGCCGTACTCCTTTCTAAAAAATTGTATTCAGTTAGATTTGTATAATGCATAAATTATAAAACAATATAAAACACCAAAATGAGACAAATGTTGAAATGAATATTACTACAAAGGACTACAAAAAATTATAGGTTATTGGTAACAATCAAAAACCAAAGCAATTCTCCCTGTTCGGGTTAATATAAAATGTGTCTCAACAATTTGCATGTGAATCATTAGTGAATAGTTGAATTAAAGCTACAAACTGATATGGATTTTAAACTACTAACATTTTATGAGAAACAATAATTGTAACAAGACATGAAAGATAGTGTTAGTCCACCAGTATTGGGCATTGAATGTACAATGTTACATAAAGACAAAACTATAAAAATGTTTTAAATTTCAGCTTTTTAATAAAGTATAACATTATCACTGTACATATCATATTCTGAATAGATCTTTCTAATAGCAATAGACAATTATTGCATTAAATCATTCAAAAGTTTGAACATTTAACATTAAATCCACCAAAAATGATCTATTGAAATTATACTAGTTGAATAACATTAATATTTGTTATGGATTATATTGGAAACTAATATGGAATATAAGTCGTAAAATTAAAGAGATTTTATTCAAAAAGTCAATTTGCAAGAATGACAATTACAGGTTAAAGGTGTTAATTGAACATTCAATTGAATAATTTACAATCTCAATTGTTACGCTTATATTATGTCAGTGTAAAATACTAATAATTATTTGTACCCGCACATTGCATAATAATATCAATGTTTATCGGTATGTGCCTGTTCATTTCTGATCTAGGATGTTAACAGCTTCACAAGTTGAATAATTGCGACATCACATATCAGCATTCTTTGAGTGATCTTCTATGCTGCTTTCTAAACAATTTTATTCAGTTAGATTTGTATAATGCATAAAATATAAATCACTATAAAACACCAAAATGAGACAGATGTTGAAATGAATATTACTACAAAGGACTACAAAAAATTATAGGTTATTGGTAACAATCAAAAACCAAACCAATTCTCCCTGTTCAGGTTAATATAAAATGTGTCTCAACAATTTGCATGTGAATCATTAGTGAATAGTTGAATTAAAGCTACAAACTGATATGGATTTTAAACTACTAACATTTTATGAGAAACAATAATTGTAACAAGACATGAAAGATAGTGTTAGTCCACCAGTATTGGGCATTGAATGTACAATGTTACATAAAGACAAAACTATAAAAATGTTTTAAATTTCAGCTTTTTAATAAAGTATGACATTATCACTGTACATATCATATTCTGAATAGATCTTTCTAATAGCAATTGACAATTATTGCATTAAATCATTCAAAAGTTTGAACATTTAACATTAAATCCACCAAAAATGATCTATTGAAATTATACTAGTTGAATAACATTAATATTTGTTATGGTTTATATTGGAAACTAATATGGAATATAAGTCGTAAAATTAAAGAGATTTTATTCAAAAAGTCAATTTGCAAGAATGACAATTACAGGTTAAAGTTGTTAATTGAACATTCAATTGAATAATTTACAATCTCAATTGTTACGCTTATATTATGTCAGTGTAAAATACTAATAATTATTTGTACCCGCACATCGCATAATAATATCAATGTTTATCGGTATGTGCCTGTTCATTTCTGATCTAGGATGTTAACAGCTTCACAAGTTGAATAATTGCGACATCACATATCAGCATTCTTTGAGTGATCCGCCGTACTCCTTTCTAAAAAATTGTATTCAGTTAGATTTGTATAATGCATAAATTATAAAACAATATAAAACACCAAAATGAGACAGATGTTGAAATGAATATTACTACAAAGGACTACAAAAAATTATAGGTTATTGGTAACAATCAAAAACCAAACCAATTCTCCCTGTTCAGGTTAATATAAAATGTGTCTCAACAATTTGCATGTGAATCATTAGTGAATAGTTGAATTAAAGCTACAAAATGATATGGATTTTAAACTACTAACATTTTATGAGAAACAATAATTGTAACAAGACATGAAAGATAGTGTTAGTCCACCAGTATTGGGCATTGAATGTACAATGTTACATAAAGACAAAACTATAAAAATGTTTTAAATTTCAGCTTTTTAATAAAGTATCACATTATCACTGTACATATCATATTCTGAATACATCTTTCTAATAGCAATTGACAATTATTGCATTAAATCATTCAAAAGTTTGAACATTTAACATTAAATCCACCAAAAATGATCTATTGAAATTATACTAGTTGAATAACATTAATATTTGTTATGGTTTATATTGGAAACTAATAATGAATATAAGTCGTAAAACAAATGAGATTTTATTCAAAAAGTCAATTTGCAAGAATGACAATTACAGGTTAAAGGTGTTAATTGAACATTCAATTGAATAATTTACAATCTCAATTGTTACGCTTATATTATGTCAGTGTAAAATACTAATAATTATTTGTACCCGCACATTGCATAATAATATCAATGTTTATCGGTATGTGCCTGTTCATTTCTGATCTAGGATGTTAACAGCTTCACAAGTTGAATAATTGCGACATCACATATCAGCATTCTTTGAGTGATCCGCCGTACTCCTTTCTAAAAAATTGTATTCAGTTAGATTTGTATAATGCATAAATTATAAAACAATATAAAACACCAAAATGAGACAGATGTTGAAATGAATATTACTACAAAGGACTACAAAAAATTATAGGTTATTGGTAACAATCAAAAACCAAACCAATTCTCCCTGTTCAGGTTAATATAAAATGTGTCTCAACAATTTGCATGTGAATCATTAGTGAATAGTTGAATTAAAGCTACAAACTGATATGGATTTTAAACTACTAACATTTGATGAGAAACAATAATTGTAACAAGACATGAATGATAGTGTTAGTCCACCAGTATTGGGCATTGAATGTACAATGTTACATAAAGACAAAACTATAAAAATGTTTTAAATTTCAGCTTTTTAATAAAGAATGACATTATCACTGTACATATCATATTCTGAATACATCTTTCTAATAGCAATTGACAATTATTGCATTAAATCATTCAAAAGTTTGATCATTTAACATTAAATCCACCAAAAATGATCTATTGAAATTATACTAGTTGAATACCATTAATATTTGTTATGGTTTATATTGGAAACTAATAATGAATATAAGTCGTAAAACAAATGAGATTTTATTCAAAAATTCAATTTGCAAGAATGACAATTACAGGTTAAAGGTGTTAATTGAACATTCAATTGAATAATTTACAATCTCAATTGTTACGCTTATATTATGTCAGTGTAAAATACTAATAATTATTTGTACCCGCACATTGCATAATAATATCAATGTTTATCGGTATGTGCCTGTTCATTTCTGATCTAGGATGTTAACAGCTTCACAAGTTGAATAATTGCGACATCACATATCAGCATTCTTTGAGTGATCCGCCGTACTCCTTTCTAAAAAATTGAATTCAGTTAGATTTGTATAATGCATAAATTATAAAACAATATAAAACACCAAAATGAGACAGATGTTGAAATGAATATTACTACAAAGGACTACAAAAAATTATAGGTTATTGGTAACAATCAAAAACCAAACCAATTCACACTGTTCAGGTTAATATAAAATGTATCTCAACAATTTGCATGTGAATCATTAGTGAATAGTTGAATTAAAGCTACAAACTGATATGGATTTTAAACTACTAACATTTGATGAGAAACAATAATTGTAACAAGACATGAAAGATAGTGTTAGTCCACCAGTATTGGGCATTGAATGTACAATGTTACATAAAGACAAAACTATAAAAATGTTTTAAATTTCAGCTTTTTAATAAAGTATGACATTATCACTGTACATATCATATTCTGAATACATCTTTCTAATAGCAATTGACAATTATTGCATTAAATCATTCAAAAGTTTGAACATTTAACATTAAATCCACCAAAAATGATCTATTGAAATTATACTAGTTGAATAACATTAATATTTGTTATGGTTTATATTGGAAACTAATATGGAATATAAGTCGTAAAATTAAAGAGATTTTAATCAAAAAGTCAATTTGCAAGAATGACAATTACAGGTTAAAGTTGTTAATTGAACATTCAATTGAATAATTTACAATCTCAATTGTTACGCTTATATTATGTCAGTGTAAAATACTAATAATTATTTGTACCGGCACATCGCATAATAATATCAATGTTTATCGGTATGTGCCTGTTCATTTCTGATCTACGATGTTAACAGCTTCACAAGTTGAATAATTGCGACATCACATATCAGCATTCTTTGAGTGATCTTCTATGCTGCTTTCTAAACAATTTTATTCAGTTAGATTTGTATAATGCATAAAATATAAATCACTATAAAACACCAAAATGAGACAGATGTTGAAATGAATATTACTACAAAGGACTACAAAAAATTATAGGTTATTGGTAACAATCAAAAACCAAACCAATTCTCCCTGTTCAGGTTAATATAAAATGTGTCTCAACAATTTGCATGTGAATCATTAGTGAATAGTTGAATTAAAGCTACAAACTGATATGGATTTTAAACTACTAACATTTTATGAGAAACAATAATTGTAACAAGACATGAAAGATAGTGTTAGTCCACCAGTATTGGGCATTGAATGTACAATGTTACATAAAGACAAAACTATAAAAATGTTTTAAATTTCAGCTTTTTAATAAAGAATGACATTATCACTGTACATATCATATTCTGAATACATCTTTCTAATAGCAATTGACAATTATTGCATTAAATCATTCAAAAGTTTGATCATTTAACATTAAATCCACCAAAAATGATCTATTGAAATTATACTAGTTGAATACCATTAATATTTGTTATGGTTTATATTGGAAACTAATAATGAATATAAGTCGTAAAACAAATGAGATTTTATTCAAAAATTCAATTTGCAAGAATGACAATTACAGGTTAAAGGTGATAATTGAACATTCAATTGAATAATTTACAATCTCAATTGTTACGCTTATATTATGTCAGTGTAAAATACTAATAATTATTTGTACCCGCACATTGCATAATAATATCAATGTTTATCGGTATGTGCCTGTTCATTTCTGATCTAGGATGTTAACAGCTTCACAAGTTGAATAATTGCGACATCACATATCAGCATTCTTTGAGTGATCCGCCGTACTCCTTTCTAAAAAATTGAATTCAGTTAGATTTGTATAATGCATAAATTATAAAACAATATAAAACACCAAAATGAGACAGATGTTGAAATGAATATTACTACAAAGGACTACAAAAAATTATAGGTTATTGGTAACAATCAAAAACCAAACCAATTCACACTGTTCAGGTTAATATAAAATGTATCTCAACAATTTGCATGTGAATCATTAGTGAATAGTTGAATTAAAGCTACAAACTGATATGGATTTTAAACTACTAACATTTGATGAGAAACAATAATTGTAACAAGACATGAAAGATAGTGTTAGTCCACCAGTATTGGGCATTGAATGTACAATGTTACATAAAGACAAAACTATAAAAATGTTTTAAATTTCAGCTTTTTAATAAAGTATGACATTATCACTGTACATATCATATTCTGAATACATCTTTCTAATAGCAATTGACAATTATTGCATTAAATCATTCAAAAGTTTGAACATTTAACATTAAATCCACCAAAAATGATCTATTGAAATTATACTAGTTGAATAACATTAATATTTGTTATGGTTTATATTGGAAACTAATAATGAATATAAGTCGTAAAACAAATGAGATTTTATTCAAAAAGTCAATTTGCAAGAATGACAATTACAGGTTAAAGGTGTTAATTGAACATTCAATTGAATAATTTACAATCTCAATTGTTACGCTTATATTATGTCAGTGTAAAATACTAATAATTATTTGTACCCGCACATTGCATAGTAATATCAATGTTTATCGGTATGTGCCTGTTCATTTCTGATCTAGGATGTTAACAGCTTCACAAGTTGAATAATTGCGACATCACATATCAGCATTCTTTGAGTGATCCGCCGTACTCCTTTCTAAAAAATTGTATTCAGTTAGATTTGTATAATGCATAAATTATAAAACAATATAAAACACCAAAATGAGACAGATGTTGAAATGAATATTACTACAAAGGACTACAAAAAATTATAGGTTATTGGTAACAATCAAAAACCAAAGCAATTCTCCCTGTTCGGGTTAATATAAAATGTGTCTCAACAATTTGCATGTGAATCATTAGTAAATAGTTGAATTAAAGCTACAAACTGATATGGATTTTAAACTACTAACATTTTATGAGAAACAATAATTGTAACAAGACATGAAAGATAGTGTTAGTCCACCAGTATTGGGCATTGAATGTACAATGTTACATAAAGACAAAACTATAAAAATGTTTTAAATTTCAGCTTTTTAATAAAGTATGACATTATCACTGTACATATCATATTCTGAATAGATCTTTCTAATAGCAATTGACAATTATTGCATTAAATCATTCAAAAGTTTGAACATTTAACATTAAATCCACCAAAAATGATCTATTGAAATTATACTAGTTGAATAACATTAATATTTGTTATGGTTTATATTGGAAACTAATAATGAATATAAGTCGTAAAACAAATGAGATTTTATTCAAAAAGTCAATTTGCAAGAATGACAATTACAGGTTAAAGGTGTTAATTGAACATTCAATTGAATAATTTACAATCTCAATTGTTACGCTTATATTATGTCAGTGTAAAATACTAATAATTATTTGTACTCGCACAGTGCATAATAATATCAATGTTTATCGGTATGTGCCAGTTCATTTCATATCTAGGATGTTAACAGCTTCACAAGTTGAATAATTGCGACATCACATATCAGCATTCTTGGAGTGATCCGCCGTACTCCTTTCTAAAAAATTGTATTCAGTTAGATTTGTATAATGCATAAATTATAAAACAATATAAAACACCAAAATGAGACAGATGTTGAAATGAATATTACTACAAAGGACTACAAAAAATTATAGGTTATTGGTAACAATCAAAAACCAAACCAATTCTCCCTGTTCAGGTTAATATAAAATGTGTCTCAACAATTTGCATGTGAATCATTAGTGAATAGTTGAATTAATGCTACAAACTGATATGGATTTTAAACTACTAACATTTTATGAGAAACAATAATTGTAACAAGACATGAAAGATATTGTTAGTCCACCAGTATTGGGCATTGAATGTACAATGTTACATAAAGACAAAACTATAAAAATGTTTTAAATTTCAGCTTTTTAATAAAGTATGACATTATCACTGTACATATCATATTCTGAATAGATCTTTCTAATAGCAATAGACAATTATTGCATTAAATCATTCAAAAGTTTGAACATTTAACATTAAATCCACCAAAAATGATCTATTGAAATTATACTAGTTGAATAACATTAATATTTGTTATGGTTTATATTGGAAACTAATAATGAATATAAGTCGTAAAACAAATGAGATTTTATTCAAAAAGTCAATTTGCAAGAATGACAATTACAGGTTAAAGGTGTTAATTGAACATTCAATTGAATAATTTACAATCTCAATTGTTACGCTTATATTATGTCAGTGTAAAATACTAATAATTATTTGTACCCGCACATTGCATAATAATATCAATGTTTATCGGTATGTGCCTGTTCATTTCTGATCTAGGATGTTAACAGCTTCACAAGTTGAATAATTGCGACATCACATATCAGCATTCTTTGAGTGATCCGCCGTACTCCTTTCTAAAAAATTGTATTCAGTTAGATTTGTATAATGCATAAATTATAAAACAATATAAAACACCAAAATGAGACAGATGTTGAAATGAATATTACTACAAAGGACTACAAAAAATTATAGGTTATTGGTAACAATCAAAAACCAAACCAATTCTCCCTGTTCAGGTTAATATAAAATGTGTCTCAACAATTTGCATGTGAATCATAAGTGAATAGTTGAATTAAAGCTACAAAATGATATGGATTTTAAACTACTAACATTTTATGAGAAACAATAATTGTAACAAGACATGAAAGATAGTGTTAGTCCACCAGTATTGGGCATTGAATGTACAATGTTACATAAAGACAAAACTATAAAAATGTTTTAAATTTCAGCTTTTTAATAAAGTATAACATTATCACTGTACATATCATATTCTGAATACATCTTTCTAATAGCAATTGACAATTATTGCATTAAATCATTCAAAAGTTTGAACATTTAACATTAAATCCACCAAAAATGATCTATTGAAATTATACTAGTTGAATAACATTAATATTTGTTATGGTTTATATTGGAAACTAATAATGAATATAAGTCGTAAAACAAATGAGATTTTATTCAAAAAGTCAATTTGCAAGAATGACAATTACAGGTTAAAGGTGTTAATTGAACATTCAATTGAATAATTTACAATCTCAATTGTTACGCTTATATTATGTCAGTGTAAAATACTAATAATTGTTTGTACCCGCACATTGCATAATAATATCAATGTTTATCGGTATGTGCCTGTTCATTTCTGATCTAGGATGTTAACAGCTTCACAAGTTGAATAATTGCGACATCACATATCAGCATTCTTTGAGTGATCTTCTATGCTGCTTTCTAAACAATTTTATTCAGTTAGATTTGTATAATGCATAAAATATAAATCACTATAAAACACCAAAATGAGACAGATGTTGAAATGAATATTACTACAAAGGACTACAAAAAATTATAGGTTATTGGTAACAATCAAAAACCAAAGCAATTCTCCCTGTTCGGGTTAATATAAAATGTATCTCAACAATTTGCATGTGAATCATTAGTGAATAGTTGAATTAAACCTACAAACTGATATGGATTTTAAACTACTAACATTTGATGAGAAACAATAATTGTAACAAGACATGAAAGATAGTGTTAGTCCACCAGTATTGGGCATTGAATGTACAATGTTACATAAAGACAAAACTATAAAAATGTTTTAAATTTCAGCTTTTTAATAAAGTATGACATTATCACTGTACATATCATATTCTGAATAGATCTTTCTAATAGTAATTGACAATTATTGCATTAAATCATTCAAAAGTTTGAACATTTAACATTAAATCCACCAAAAATGATCTATTGAAATTATACTAGTTGAATAACATTAATATTTGTTATGGTTTATATTGGAAACTAATAATGAATATAAGGCGTAAAACAAGTGAGATTTTATTGAAAAAGTCAATTTGCAAGAATGACAATTACAGGTTAAAGGTGTTAATTGAACATTCAATTGAATAATTTACAATCTCAATTGTTACGCTTATATTATGTCAGTGTAAAATACTAATAATTATTTGTACCCGCACATTGCATAATAATATCAATGTTTATCGGTATGTGCCTGTTCATTTCTGATCTAGGATGTTAACAGCTTCACAAGTTGAATAATTGCGACATCACATATCAGCATTCTTTGAGTGATCCGCCGTACTCCTTTCTAAAAAATTGAATTCAGTTAGATTTGTATAATGCATAAATTATAAAACAATATAAAACACCAAAATGAGACAGATGTTGAAATGAATATTACTACAAAGGACTACAAAAAATTATAGGTTATTGGTAACAATCAAAAACCAAACCAATTCACACTGTTCAGGTTAATATAAAATGTATCTCAACAATTTGCATGTGAATCATTAGTGAATAGTTGAATTAAAGCTACAAACTGATATGGATTTTAAACTACTAACATTTGATGAGAAACAATAATTGTAACAAGACATGAAAGATAGTGTTAGTCCACCAGTATTGGGCATTGAATGTACAATGTTACATAAAGACAAAACTATAAAAATGTTTTAAATTTCAGCTTTTTAATAAAGTATGACATTATCACTGTACATATCATATTCTGAATACATCTTTCTAATAGCAATTGACAATTATTGCATTAAATCATTCAAAAGTTTGAACATTTAACATTAAATCCACCAAAAATGATCTATTGAAATTATACTAGTTGAATAACATTAATATTTGTTATGGTTTATATTGGAAACTAATAATGAATATAAGTCGTAAAACAAATGAGATTTTATTCAAAAAGTCAATTTGCAAGAATGACAATTACAGGTTAAAGGTGTTAATTGAACATTCAATTGAATAATTTACAATCTCAATTGTTACGCTTATATTATGTCAGTGTAAAATACTAATAATTATTTGTACCCGCACATTGCATAGTAATATCAATGTTTATCGGTATGTGCCTGTTCATTTCTGATCTAGGATGTTAACAGCTTCACAAGTTGAATAATTGCGACATCACATATCAGCATTCTTTGAGTGATCCGCCGTACTCCTTTCTAAAAAATTGTATTCAGTTAGATTTGTATAATGCATAAATTATAAAACAATATAAAACACCAAAATGAGACAGATGTTGAAATGAATATTACTACAAAGGACTACAAAAAATTATAGGTTATTGGTAACAATCAAAAACCAAAGCAATTCTCCCTGTTCGGGTTAATATAAAATGTGTCTCAACAATTTGCATGTGAATCATTAGTGAATAGTTGAATTAAAGCTACAAACTGATATGGATTTTAAACTACTAACATTTTATGAGAAACAATAATTGTAACAAGACATGAAAGATAGTGTTAGTCCACCAGTATTGGGCATTGAATGTACAATGTTACATAAAGACAAAACTATAAAAATGTTTTAAATTTCAGCTTTTTAATAAAGTATAACATTATCACTGTACATATCATATTCTGAATAGATCTTTCTAATAGCAATAGACAATTATTGCATTAAATCATTCAAAAGTTTGAACATTTAACATTAAATCCACCAAAAATGATCTATTGAAATTATACTAGTTGAATAACATTAATATTTGTTATGGATTATATTGGAAACTAATATGGAATATAAGTCGTAAAATTAAAGAGATTTTATTCAAAAAGTCAATTTGCAAGAATGACAATTACAGGTTAAAGGTGTTAATTGAACATTCAATTGAATAATTTACAATCTCAATTGTTACGCTTATATTATGTCAGTGTAAAATACTAATAATTATTTGTACCCGCACATTGCATAATAATATCAATGTTTATCGGTATGTGCCTGTTCATTTCTGATCTAGGATGTTAACAGCTTCACAAGTTGAATAATTGCGACATCACATATCAGCATTCTTTGAGTGATCTTCTATGCTGCTTTCTAAACAATTTTATTCAGTTAGATTTGTATAATGCATAAAATATAAATCACTATAAAACACCAAAATGAGACAGATGTTGAAATGAATATTACTACAAAGGACTACAAAAAATTATAGGTTATTGGTAACAATCAAAAACCAAACCAATTCTCCCTGTTCAGGTTAATATAAAATGTGTCTCAACAATTTGCATGTGAATCATTAGTGAATAGTTGAATTAAAGCTACAAACTGATATGGATTTTAAACTACTAACATTTTATGAGAAACAATAATTGTAACAAGACATGAAAGATAGTGTTAGTCCACCAGTATTGGGCATTGAATGTACAATGTTACATAAAGACAAAACTATAAAAATGTTTTAAATTTCAGCTTTTTAATAAAGTATGACATTATCACTGTACATATCATATTCTGAATAGATCTTTCTAATAGCAATTGACAATTATTGCATTAAATCATTCAAAAGTTTGAACATTTAACATTAAATCCACCAAAAATGATCTATTGAAATTATACTAGTTGAATAACATTAATATTTGTTATGGTTTATATTGGAAACTAATAATGAATATAAGTCGTAAAACAAATGAGATTTTATTCAAAAAGTCAATTTGCAAGAATGACAATTACAGGTTAAAGGTGTTAATTGAACATTCAATTGAATAATTTACAATCTCAATTGTTACGCTTATATTATGTCAGTGTAAAATACTAATAATTATTTGTACCCGCACAGTGCATAATAATATCAATGTTTATCGGTATGTGCCAGTTCATTTCTGATCTAGGATGTTAACAGCTTCACAAGTTGAATAATTGCGACATCACATATCAGCATTCTTGGAGTGATCCGCCGTACTCCTTTCTAAAAAATTGTATTCAGTTAGATTTGTATAATGCATAAATTATAAAACAATATAAAACACCAAAATGAGACAGATGTTGAAATGAATATTACTACAAAGGACTACAAAAAATTATAGGTTATTGGTAACAATCAAAAACCAAACCAATTCTCCCTGTTCAGGTTAATATAAAATGTGTCTCAACAATTTGCATGTGAATCATAAGTGAATAGTTGAATTAAAGCTACAAAATGATATGGATTTTAAACTACTAACATTTTATGAGAAACAATAATTGTAACAAGACATGAAAGATAGTGTTAGTCCACCAGTATTGGGCATTGAATGTACAATGTTACATAAAGACAAAACTATAAAAATGTTTTAAATTTCAGCTTTTTAATAAAGTATAACATTATCACTGTACATATCATATTCTGAATACATCTTTCTAATAGCAATTGACAATTATTGCATTAAATCATTCAAAAGTTTGAACATTTAACATTAAATCCACCAAAAATGATCTATTGAAATTATACTAGTTGAATAACATTAATATTTGTTATGGTTTATATTGGAAACTAATAATGAATATAAGTCGTAAAACAAATGAGATTTTATTCAAAAAGTCAATTTGCAAGAATGACAATTACAGGTTAAAGGTGTTAATTGAACATTCAATTGAATAATTTACAATCTCAATTGTTACGCTTATATTATGTCAGTGTAAAATACTAATAATTGTTTGTACCCGCACATTGCATAATAATATCAATGTTTATCGGTATGTGCCTGTTCATTTCTGATCTAGGATGTTAACAGCTTCACAAGTTGAATAATTGCGACATCACATATCAGCATTCATTGAGTGATCCGCCGTACTCCTTTCTAAAAAATTGTATTCAGTTAGATTTGTATAATGCATAAATTATAAAACAATATAAAACACCAAAATGAGACAGATGTTGAAATGAATATTACTACAAAGGACTACAAAAAATTATAGGTTATTGGTAACAATCAAAAACCAAACCAATTCTCCCTGTTCAGGTTAATATAAAATGTATCTCAACAATTTGCATGTGAATCATTAGTGAATAGTTGAATTAAAGCTACAAACTGATATGGATTTTAAACTACTAACATTTGATGAGAAACAATAATTGTAACAAGACATGAAAGATAGTGTTAGTCCACCAGTATTGGGCATTGAATGTACAATGTTACATAAAGACAAAACTATAAAAATGTTTTAAATTTCAGCTTTTTAATAAAGTATGACATTATCACTATACATATCATATTCTGAATACATCTTTCTAATAGCAATTGACAATTATTGCATTAAATCATTCAAAAGTTTGAACATTTAACATTAAATCCACCAAAAATGATCTATTGAAATTATACTAGTTGAATAACATTAATATTTGTTATGGTTTATATTGGAAACTAATAATGAATATAAGTCGTAAAACAAATGAGATTTTATTCAAAAAGTCAATTTGCAAGAATGACAATTACAGGTTAAAGGTGTTAATTGAACATTCAATTGAATAATTTACAATCTCAATTGTTACGCTTATATTATGTCAGTGTAAAATACTAATAATTATTTGTACCCGCACATTGCATAATAATATCAATGTTTATCGGTATGTGCCTGTTCATTTCTGATCTAGGATGTTAACAGCTTCACAAGTTGAATAATTGCGACATCACATATCAGCATTCTTTGAGTGATCCGCCGTACTCCTTTCTAAAAAATTGTATTCAGTTAGATTTGTATAATGCATAAATTATAAAACAATATAAAACACCAAAATGAGACAGATGTTGAAATGAATATTACTACAAAGGACTACAAAAAATTATAGGTTATTGGTAACAATCAAAAACCAAACCAATTCTCCCTGTTCAGGTTAATATAAAATGTGTCTCAACAATTTGCATGTGAATCATAAGTGAATAGTTGAATTAAAGCTACAAAATGATATGGATTTTAAACTACTAACATTTTATGAGAAACAATAATTGTAACAAGACATGAAAGATAGTGTTAGTCCACCAGTATTGGGCATTGAATGTACAATGTTACATAAAGACAAAACTATAAAAATGTTTTAAATTTCAGCTTTTTAATAAAGTATAACATTATCACTGTACATATCATATTCTGAATACATCTTTCTAATAGCAATTGACAATTATTGCATTAAATCATTCAAAAGTTTGAACATTTAACATTAAATCCACCAAAAATGATCTATTGAAATTATACTAGTTGAATAACATTAATATTTGTTATGGTTTATATTGGAAACTAATAATGAATATAAGTCGTAAAACAAATGAGATTTTATTCAAAAAGTCAATTTGCAAGAATGACAATTACAGGTTAAAGGTGTTAATTGAACATTTAATTGAATAATTTACAATCTCAATTGTTACGCTTATATTATGTCAGTGTAAAATACTAATAATTATTTGTACCCGCACATTGCATAATTATATCAATGTTTATCGGTATGTGTCTGTTCATTTCTGATCTAGGATGTTAACAGCTTCACAAGTTGAATAATTGCGACATCACATATCAGCATTCTTTGAGTGATCTTCTATGCTGCTTTCTAAAAAATTTTATTCAGTTAGATTTGTATAATGCATAAATTATAAAACAATATAAAACACCAAAATGAGACAGATGTTGAAATGAATATTACTACAAAGGACTACAAAAAATTATAGGTTATTGGTAACAATCAAAAACCAAACCAATTCTCCCTGTTCAGGTTAATATAAAATGTGTCTCAACAATTTGCATGTGAATCATTAGTGAATAGTTGAATTAAAGCTACAAACTGATATGGATTTTAAACTACTAACATTTGATGAGAAACAATAATTGTAACAAGACATGAATGATAGTGTTAGTCCACCAGTATTGGGCATTGAATGTACAATGTTACATAAAGACAAAACTATAAAAATGTTTTAAATTTCAGCTTTTTAATAAAGTATGACATTATCACTATACATATCATATTCTGAATACATCTTTCTAATAGCAATTGACAATTATTGCATTAAATCATTCAAAAGTTTGAACATTTAACATTAAATCCACCAAAAATGATCTATTGAAATTATACTAGTTGAATAACATTAATATTTGTTATGGTTTATATTGGAAACTAATAATGAATATAAGTCGTAAAACAAATGAGATTTTATTCAAAAAGTCAATTTGCAAGAATGACAATTACAGGTTAAAGGTGTTAATTGAACATTCAATTGAATAATTTACAATCTCAATTGTTACGCTTATATTATGTCAGTGTAAAATACTAATAATTATTTGTACCCGCACATTGCATAATAATATCAATGTTTATCGGTATGTGCCTGTTCATTTCTGATCTAGGATGTTAACAGCTTCACAAGTTGAATAATTGCGACATCACATATCAGCATTCTTTGAGTGATCTTCTATGCTGCTTTCTAAACAATTTTATTCAGTTAGATTTGTATAATGCATAAAATATAAATCACTATAAAACACCAAAATGAGACAGATGTTGAAATGAATATTACTACAAAGGACTACAAAAAATTATAGGTTATTGGTAACAATCAAAAACCAAAGCAATTCTCCCTGTTCGGGTTAATATAAAATGTATCTCAACAATTTGCATGTGAATCATTAGTGAATAGTTGAATTAAACCTACAAACTGATATGGATTTTAAACTACTAACATTTGATGAGAAACAATAATTGTAACAAGACATGAAAGATAGTGTTAGTCCACCAGTATTGGGCATTGAATGTACAATGTTACATAAAGACAAAACTATAAAAATGTTTTAAATTTCAGCTTTTTAATAAAGTATGACATTATCACTGTACATATCATATTCTGAATAGATCTTTCTAATAGTAATTGACAATTATTGCATTAAATCATTCAAAAGTTTGAACATTTAACATTAAATCCACCAAAAATGATCTATTGAAATTATACTAGTTGAATAACATTAATATTTGTTAGGGTTTATATTGGAAACTAATAATGAATATAAGGCGTAAAACAAGTGAGATTTTATTGAAAAAGTCAATTTGCAAGAATGACAATTACAGGTTAAAGGTGTTAATTGAACATTCAATTGAATAATTTACAATCTCAATTGTTACGCTTATATTATGTCAGTGTAAAATACTAATAATTATTTGTACCCGCACATTGCATAATAATATCAATGTTTATCGGTATGTGCCAGTTCATTTCTGATCTAGGATGTTAACAGCTTCACAAGTTGAATAATTGCGACATCACATATCAGCATTCTTTGAGTGATCCGCCGTACTCCTTTCTAAAAAATTGTATTCAGTTAGATTTGTATAATGCATAAATTATAAAACAATATAAAACACCAAAATGAGACAGATGTTGAAATGAATATTACTACAAAGGACTACAAAAAATTATAGGTTATTGGTAACAATCAAAAACCAAACCAATTCTCCCTGTTCAGGTTAATATAAAATGTGTCTCAACAATTTGCATGTGAATCATTAGTGAATAGTTGAATTAAAGCTACAAACTGATATGGATTTTAAACTACTAACATTTTATGAGAAACAATAATTGTAACAAGACATGAAAGATAGTGTTAGTCCACCAGTATTGGGCATTGAATGTACAATGTTACATAAAGACAAAACTATAAAAATGTTTTAAATTTCAGCTTTTTAATAAAGTATGACATTATCACTGTACATATCATATTCTGAATAGATCTTTCTAATAGCAATTGACAATTATTGCATTAAATCATTCAAAAGTTTGAACATTTAACATTAAATCCACCAAAAATGATCTATTGAAATTATACTAGTTGAATAACATTAATATTTGTTATGGTTTATATTGGAAACTAATAATGAATATAAGTCGTAAAACAAATGAGATTTTATTCAAAAAGTCAATTTGCAAGAATGACAATTACAGGTTAAAGGTGTTAATTGAACATTCAATTGAATAATTTACAATCTCAATTGTTACGCTTATATTATGTCAGTGTAAAATACTAATAACTATTTGGACCCGCACAGTGCATAATAATATCAATGTTTATCGGTATGTGCCAGTTCATTTCTGATCTAGGATGTTAACAGCTTCACAAGTTGAATAATTGCGACATCACATATCAGCATTCTTTGAGTGATCCGCCGTACTCCTTTCTAAAAAATTGTATTCAGTTAGATTTGTATAATGCATAAATTATAAAACAATATAAAACACCAAAATGAGACAGATGTTGAAATGAATATTACTACAAAGGACTACAAAAAATTATAGGTTATTGGTAACAATCAAAAACCAAACCAATTCTCCCTGTTCAGGTTAATATAAAATGTGTCTCAACAATTTGCATGTGAATCATTAGTGAATAGTTGAATTAAAGCTACAAACTGATATGGATTTTAAACTACTAACATTTTATGAGAAACAATAATTGTAACAAGACATGAAAGATATTGTTAGTCCACCAGTATTGGGCATTGAATGTACAATGTTACATAAAGACAAAACTATAAAAATGTTTTAAATTTCAGCTTTTTAATAAAGTATGACATTATCACTGTACATATCATATTCTGAATAGATCTTTCTAATAGCAATAGACAATTATTGCATTAAATCATTCAAAAGTTTGAACATTTAACATTAAATCCACCAAAAATGATCTATTGAAATTATACTAGTTGAATAACATTAATATTTGTTATGGATTATATTGGAAACTAATAATGAATATAAGTCGTAAAACAAATGAGATTTTATTCAAAAAGTCAATTTGCAAGAATGACAATTACAGGTTAAAGGTGCTAATTGAACATTCAATTGAATAATTTACAATCTCAATTGTTACGCTTATATTATGTCAGTGTAAAATACTAATAATTATTTGTACCCGCACATTGCATAATAATATCAATGTTTATCAGTATGTGCCTGTTCATTTCTGATCTAGGATGTTAACAGCTTCACAAGTTGAATAATTGCGACATCACATATCAGCATTCTTTGAGTGATCCGCCGTACTCCTTTCTAAAAAATTGTATTCAGTTACATTTGTATAATGCATAAATTATAAAACAATATAAAACACCAAAATGAGACAGATGTTGAAATGAATATTACTACAAAGGACTACAAAAAATTATAGGTTATTGGTAACAATCAAAAACCAAACCAATTCTCCCTGTTCAGGTTAATATAAAATGTGTCTCAACAATTTGCATGTGAATCATTAGTGAATAGTTGAATTAAAGCTACAAACTGATATGGATTTTAAACTACTAACATTTTATGAGAAACAATAATTGTAACAAGACATGAAAGATAGTGTTAGTCCACCAGTATTGGGCATTGAATGTACAATGTTACATAAAGACAAAACTATAAAAATGTTTTAAATTTCAGCTTTTTAATAAAGTATGACATTATCACTGTACATATCATATTCTGAATAGATCTTTCTAATAGCAATTGACAATTATTGCATTAAATCATTCAAAAGTTTGAACATTTAACATTAAATCCACCAAAAATGATCTATTGAAATTATACTAGTTGAATAACATTAATATTTGTTATGGTTTATATTGGAAACTAATAATGAATATAAGTCGTAAAACAAATGAGATTTTATTCAAAAAGTCAATTTGCAAGAATGACAATTACAGGTTAAAGGTGTTAATTGAACATTCAATTGAATAATTTACAATCTCAATTGTTACGCTTATATTATGTCAGTGTAAAATACTAATAATTATTTGTACCCGCACATTGCATAATAATATCAATGTTTATTGGTATGTGCCTGTTCATTTCTGATCTAGGATGTTAACAGCTTCACAAGTTGAATAATTGTGAATTCAGTTATCAGCATTCTTTGACTGATCTGCTGTACTGCTTACTAAAAAATTGAATTCAGTTAGATTTGTATAATGCATAAAATATAAATCACAATAAAACACCAAAATGAGACAGACGTTGAAATGAATATTACTACAAAGGACTACAAAAAATTATAGGTTATTGGTAACAATCAAAAACCAAACCAATTCTCGCTGTTCAGGTTAATATAAAATGTGTCTCAACAATTTGCATGTTAATCTTTAGTGAATAGTAGAATTAAAGCTACAAACTGATATGGATTTTAAACTAATAACATTTGATAAGAAACGATAATTGTGATAAGACATGAAAGATAGTGTTAGTCCACCAGTATTGGGCATTGAATGTACAATGTTACATAAAGACAAAACTATAAAAATGTTATAAATTTCAGCTTTTTAATAAAGTATGACATTATCACTGTACATATCATATTCTGAATAGATCTTTCTAATAGCAATTGACAATTATTGCATTAAATCATTCAAAAGTTTGAACATTTAACATTAAATCCACCAAAAATGATCTATTGAAATTATACTAGTTGAATAACATTAATATTTGTTATGGTTTATATTGGAAACTAATAATGAATATAAGGCGTAAAACAAGTGAGATTTTATTGAAAAAGTCAATTTGCAAGAATGACAATTACAGGTTAAAGGTGTTAATTGAACATTCAATTGAATAATTTACAATCTCAATTGTTACGCTTATATTATGTCAGTGTAAAATACTAATAATTATTTGTACCCGCACATTGCATAATAATATCAATGTTTATCGGTATGTGCCAGTTCATTTCTGATCTAGGATGTTAACAGCTTCACAAGTTGAATAATTGCGACATCACATATCAGCATTCTTTGAGTGATCCGCCGTACTCCTTTCTAAAAAATTGTATTCAGTTAGATTTGTATAATGCATAAATTATAAAACAATATAAAACACCAAAATGAGACAGATGTTGAAATGAATATTACTACAAAGGACTACAAAAAATTATAGGTTATTGGTAACAATCAAAAACCAAACCAATTCTCCCTGTTCAGGTTAATATAAAATGTGTCTCAACAATTTGCATGTGAATCATTAGTGAATAGTTGAATTAAAGCTACAAACTGATATGGATTTTAAACTACTAACATTTTATGAGAAACAATAATTGTAACAAGACATGAAAGATAGTGTTAGTCCACCAGTATTGGGCATTGAATGTACAATGTTACATAAAGACAAAACTATAAAAATGTTTTAAATTTCAGCTTTTTAATAAAGTATGACATTATCACTGTACATATCATATTCTGAATAGATCTTTCTAATAGCAATTGACAATTATTGCATTAAATCATTCAAAAGTTTGAACATTTAACATTAAATCCACCAAAAATGATCTATTGAAATTATACTAGTTGAATAACATTAATATTTGTTATGGTTTATATTGGAAACTAATAATGAATATAAGTCGTAAAACAAATGAGATTTTATTCAAAAAGTCAATTTGCAAGAATGACAATTACAGGTTAAAGGTGTTAATTGAACATTCTATTGAATAATTTACAATCTCAATTGTTACGCTTATATTATGTCAGTGTAAAATACTAATAATTATTTGTACCCGCACAGTGCATAATAATATCAATGTTTATCGGTATGTGCCAGTTCATTTCTGATCTAGGATGTTAACAGCTTCACAAGTTGAATAATTGCGACTTCAGTTATCAGCATTCTTTGACTGATCTGCTGTACTGCTTACTAAAAAATTGAATTCAGTTAGATTTGTATAATGCATAAAATATAAATCACTATAAAACACCAAAATGAGACAGATGTTGAAATGAATATTACTACAAAGGACTACAAAAAATTATAGGTTATTGGTAACAATCAAAAACCAAACCAATTCACACTGTTCAGGTTAATATAAAATGTATCTCAACAATTTGCATGTTAATCTTTAGTGAATAGTAGAATTAAAGCTACAAACTGATATGGATTTTAAACTAATAACATTTGATAAGAAACGATAATTGTGATAAGACATGAAAGATAGTGTTAGTCCACCAGTATTGGGCATTGAATGTACAATGTTACATAAAGACAAAACTATAAAAATGTTTTAAATTTCAGCTTTTTAATAAAGTATGACATTATCACTGTACAAATCATATTCTGAATAGATCTTTCTAATAGCAATTGACAATTATTGCATTAAATCATTCAAAAGTTTGAACATTTAACATTAAATCCACCAAAAATGATCTATTGAAATTATACTAGTTGAATAACATTAATATTTGTTATGGTTTATATTGGAAACTAATAATGAATATAAGTCGTAAAACAAATGAGATTTTATTCAAAAAGTCAATTTGCAAGAATGACAATTACAGGTTAAAGGTGTTAATTGAACATTCAATTGAATAATTTACAATCTCAATTATTACACTTATATTATGTCAGTGTAAAATACTAATAATTATTTGTACCCGCACATTGCATAATAATATCAATGTTTATCGGTATGTGCCTGTTCATTTCTGATCTAGGATGTTAACAGCTTCACAAGTTGAATAATTGCGAATTCAGTTATCAGCATTCTTTGACTGATCTGCTGTACTGCTTACTAAAAAATTGAATTCAGTTAGATTTGTATAATGCATAAAATATAAATCACAATAAAACACCAAAATGAGACAGACGTTGAAATGAATATTACTACAAAGGACTACAAAAAATTATAGGTTATTGGTAACAATCAAAAACCAAACCAATTCTCGCTGTTCAGGTTAATATAAAATGTGTCTCAACAATTTGCATGTTAATCTTTAGTGAATAGTAGAATTAAAGCTACAAACTGATATGGATTTTAAACTAATAACATTTGATAAGAAACGATAATTGTGATAAGACATGAAAGATAGTGTTAGTCCACCAGTATTGGGCATTGAATGTACAATGTTACATAAAGACAAAACTATAAAAATGTTATAAATTTCAGCTTTTTAATAAAGTATGACATTATCACTGTACATATCATATTCTGAATAGATCTTTCTAATAGCAATTGACAATTATTGCATTAAATCATTCAAAAGTTTGATCATTTAACATTAAATCCACCAAAAATGATCTATTGAAATTATACTAGTTGAATAACATTAATATTTGTTATGGTTTATATTGGAAACTAATAATGAATATAAGTCGTAAAACAAATGAGATTTTATTCAAAAAGTCAATTTGCAAGAATGACAATTACAGGTTAAAGGTGTTAATTGAACATTCAATTGAATAATTTACAATCTTAATTGTTACGCTTATATTATGTCAGTGTAAAATACTAATAATTATTTGTACCCGCACATTGCATAATAATATCAATGTTTATCGGTATGTGCCTGTTCATTTCTGATCTAGGATGTTAACAGCTTCACAAGTTGAATAATTGCGACATCACATATCAGCATTCTTTGAGTGATCCACCGTACTCCTTTCTAAAAAATTGTATTCAGTTAGATTTGTATAATGCATAAATTATAAAACAATATAAAACACCAAAATGAGACAGATGTTGAAATGAATATTACTACAAAGGACTACAAAAAATTATAGGTTATTGGTAACAATCAAAAACCAAACCAATTCTCCCTGTTCAGGTTAATATAAAATGTGCCTCAACAATTTGCATGTGAATCATTAGTGAATAGTTGAATTAAAGCTACAAACTGATATGGATTTTAAACTACTAACATTTTATGAGAAACAATAATTGTAACAAGACATGAAAGATATTGTTAGTCCACCAGTATTGGGCATTGAATGTACAATGTTACATAAAGACAAAACTATAAAAATGTTTTAAATTTCAGCTTTTTAATAAAGTATGACATTATCACTGTACATATCATATTCTGAATAGATCTTTCTAATAGCAATTGACAATTATTGCATTAAATCATTCAAAAGTTTGAACATTTAACATTAAATCCACCAAAAATGATCTATTGAAATTATACTAGTTGAATAACATTAATATTTGTTATGGATTATATTGGAAACTAATAATGAATATAAGTCGTAAAACAAATGAGATTTTATTCAAAAAGTCAATTTGCAAGAATGACAATTACAGGTTAAAGGTGTTAATTGAACATTCAATTGAATAATTTACAATCTCAATTGTTACGCTTATATTATGTCAGTGTAAAATACTAATAATTATTTGTACCCGCACATTGCATAATAATATCAATGTTTATCGGTATGTGCCTGTTCATTTCTGATCTAGGATGTTAACAGCTTCACAAGTTGAATAATTGCGACATCACATATCAGCATTCTTTGAGTGATCCGCCGTACTCCTTTCTAAAAAATTGTATTCAGTTAGATTTGTATAATGCATAAATTATAAAACAATATAAAACACCAAAATGAGACAGATGTTGAAATGAATATTACTACAAAGGACTACAAAAAATTATAGGTTATTGGTAACAATCAAAAACCAAACCAATTCTCCCTGTTCAGGTTAATATAAAATGTGTCTCAACAATTTGCATGTGAATCATAAGTGAATAGTTGAATTAAAGCTACAAACTGATATGGATTTTAAACTACTAACATTTTATGAGAAACAATAATTGTAACAAGACATGAAAGATAGTGTTAGTCCACCAGTATTGGGCATTGAATGTACAATGTTACATAAAGACAAAACTATAAAAATGTTTTAAATTTCAGCTTTTTAATAAAGTATGACATTATCACTGTACATATCATATTCTGAATAGATCTTTCTAATAGCAATTGACAATTATTGCATTAAATCATTCAAAAGTTTGAACATTTAACATTAAA
This sequence comes from Rhopalosiphum nymphaeae, assembly GCA_036289425.1. Classification (NCBI taxonomy): domain Eukaryota; kingdom Metazoa; phylum Arthropoda; class Insecta; order Hemiptera; family Aphididae; genus Rhopalosiphum; species Rhopalosiphum nymphaeae. The sequence goes on along the minus strand of JAZAQC010000007.1, from coordinate 4,964,798 downwards.
TCCACCAAAAATGATCTATTGAAATTATACTAGTTGAATAACATTAATATTTGTTATGGTTTATATTGGAAACTAATAATGAATATAAGTCGTAAAACAAATGAGATTTTATTCAAAAAGTCAATTTGCAAGAATGACAATTACAGGTTAAAGGTGTTAATTGAACATTCAATTGAATAATTTACAATCTCAATTATTACGCTTATAATATGTCAGTGTAAAATACTAATAATTATTTGTACCCGCACATTGCATAATAATATCAATGTTTATCGGTATGTGCCTGTTCATTTCTGATCTAGGATGTTAACAGCTTCACAAGTTGAATAATTGTGAATTCAGTTATCAGCATTCTTTGACTGATCTGCTGTACTGCTTACTAAAAAATTGAATTCAGTTAGATTTGTATAATGCATAAAATATAAATCACAATAAAACACCAAAATGAGACAGACGTTGAAATGAATATTACTACAAAGGACTACAAAAAATTATAGGTTATTGGTAACAATCAAAAACCAAACCAATTCTCGCTGTTCAGGTTAATATAAAATGTGTCTCAACAATTTGCATGTTAATCTTTAGTGAATAGTAGAATTAAAGCTACAAACTGATATGGATTTTAAACTAATAACATTTGATAAGAAACGATAATTGTGAAAAGACATGAAAGATAGTGTTAGTCCACCAGTACTGGGCATTGAATGTACAATGTTACATAAAGACAAAACTATAAAAATGTTATAAATTTCAGCTTTTTAATAAAGTATGACATTATCACTGTACATATCATATTCTGAATAGATCTTTCTAATAGCAATTGACAATTATTGCATTAAATCATTCAAAAGTTTGATCATTTAACATTAAATCCACCAAAAATGATCTATTGAAATTATACTAGTTGAATAACATTAATATTTGTTATGGTTTATATTGGAAACTAATAATGAATATAAGTCGTAAAAAAAATGAGATTTTATTCAAAAAGTCAATTTGCAAGAATGACAATTACAGGTTAAAGGTGTTAATTGAACATTCAATTGAATAATTTACAATCTCAATTGTTACGCTTATATTATGTCAGTGTAAAATACTAATAATTATTTGTACCCGCACATTGCATAATAATATCAATGTTTATCGGTATGTGCCAGTTCATTTCTGATCTAGGATGTTAACAGCTTCACAAGTTGAATAATTGCGACATCACATATCAGCATTCTTTGAGTGATCCGCCGTACTCCTTTCTAAAAAATTGTATTCAGTTAGATTTGTATAATGCATAAATTATAAAACAATATAAAACACCAAAATGAAACAGATGTTGAAATGAATATTACTACAAAGGACTACAAAAAATTATAGGTTATTGGTAACAATCAAAAACCAAACCAATTCTCCCTGTTCAGGTTAATATAAAATGTGCCTCAACAATTTGCATGTGAATCATTAGTGAATAGTTGAATTAAAGCTACAAACTGATATGGATTTTAAACTACTAACATTTAATGAGAAACAATAATTGTAACAAGACATGAAAGATAGTGTTAGTCCACCAGTATTGGGCATTGAATGTACAATGTTACATAAAGACAAAACTATAAAAATGTTTTAAATTTCAGCTTTTTAATAAAGTATGACATTATCATTGTACATATCATATTCTGAATAGATCTTTCTAATAGCAATTGACAATTATTGCATTAAATCATTCAAAAGTTTGAACATTTAACATTAAATCCACCAAAAATGATCTATTGAAATTATACTAGTTGAATAACATTAATATTTGTTATGGATTATATTGGAAACTAATAATGAATATAAGTCGTAAAACAAATGAGATTTTATTCAAAAAGTCAATTTGCAAGAATGACAATTACAGGTTAAAGGTGTTAATTGAACATTCAATTGAATAATTTACAATCTCAATTGTTACGCTTATATTATGTCAGTGTAAAATACTAATAATTATTTGTACCCGCACATTGCATAATAATATCAATGTTTATCGGTATGTGCCTGTTCATTTCTGATCTAGGATGTTAACAGCTTCACAAGTTGAATAATTGCGACATCACATATCAGCATTCTTTGAGTGATCTGCTGTACTGCTTACTAAAAAATTGAATTCAGTTAGATTTGTATAATGCATAAAATATAAATCACAATAAAACACCAAAATGAGACAGACGTTGAAATGAATATTACTACAAAGGACTACAAAAAATTATAGGTTATTGGTAACAATCAAAAACCAAACCAATTCTCGCTGTTCAGGTTAATATAAAATGTGTCTCAACAATTTGCATGTTAATCTTTAGTGAATAGTAGAATTAAAGCTACAAACTGATATGGATTTTAAACTAATAACATTTGATAAGAAACGATAATTGTGAAAAGACATGAAAGATAGTGTTAGTCCACCAGTATTGGGCATTGAATGTACAATGTTACATAAAGACAAAACTATAAAAATGTTATAAATTTCAGCTTTTTAATAAAGTATGACATTATCACTGTACATATCATATTCTGAATAGATCTTTCTAATAGCAATTGACAATTATTGCATTAAATCATTCAAAAGTTTGATCATTTAACATTAAATCCACCAAAAATGATCTATTGAAATTATACTAGTTGAATAACATTAATATTTGTTATGGTTTATATTGGAAACTAATAATGAATATAAGTCGTAAAAAAAATGAGATTTTATTCAAAAAGTCAATTTGCAAGAATGACAATTACAGGTTAAAGGTGTTAATTGAACATTCAATTGAATAATTTACAATCTCAATTGTTACGCTTATATTATGTCAGTGTAAAATACTAATAATTATTTGTACCCGCACATTGCATAATAATATCAATGTTTATCGGTATGTGCCAGTTCATTTCTGATCTAGGATGTTAACAGCTTCACAAGTTGAATAATTGCGACATCACATATCAGCATTCTTTGAGTGATCCGCCGTACTCCTTTCTAAAAAATTGTATTCAGTTAGATTTGTATAATGCATAAATTATAAAACAATATAAAACACCAAAATGAAACAGATGTTGAAATGAATATTACTACAAAGGACTACAAAAAATTATAGGTTATTGGTAACAATCAAAAACCAAACCAATTCTCCCTGTTCAGGTTAATATAAAATGTGCCTCAACAATTTGCATGTGAATCATTAGTGAATAGTTGAATTAAAGCTACAAACTGATATGGATTTTAAACTACTAACATTTAATGAGAAACAATAATTGTAACAAGACATGAAAGATAGTGTTAGTCCACCAGTATTGGGCATTGAATGTACAATGTTACATAAAGACAAAACTATAAAAATGTTTTAAATTTCAGCTTTTTAATAAAGTATGACATTATCATTGTACATATCATATTCTGAATAGATCTTTCTAATAGCAATTGACAATTATTGCATTAAATCATTCAAAAGTTTGAACATTTAACATTAAATCCACCAAAAATGATCTATTGAAATTATACTAGTTGAATAACATTAATATTTGTTATGGATTATATTGGAAACTAATAATGAATATAAGTCGTAAAACAAATGAGATTTTATTCAAAAAGTCAATTTGCAAGAATGACAATTACAGGTTAAAGGTGTTAATTGAACATTCAATTGAATAATTTACAATCTCAATTGTTACGCTTATATTATGTCAGTGTAAAATACTAATAATTATTTGTACCCGCACATTGCATAATAATATCAATGTTTATCGGTATGTGCCTGTTCATTTCTGATCTAGGATGTTAACAGCTTCACAAGTTGAATAATTGCGACATCACATATCAGCATTCTTTGAGTGATCTGCTGTACTGCTTACTAAAAAATTGAATTCAGTTAGATTTGTATAATGCATAAAATATAAATCACAATAAAACACCAAAATGAGACAGACGTTGAAATGAATATTACTACAAAGGACTACAAAAAATTATAGGTTATTGGTAACAATCAAAAACCAAACCAATTCTCGCTGTTCAGGTTAATATAAAATGTGTCTCAACAATTTGCATGTTAATCTTTAGTGAATAGTAGAATTAAAGCTACAAACTGATATGGATTTTAAACTAATAACATTTGATAAGAAACGATAATTGTGATAAGACATGAAAGATAGTGTTAGTCCACCAGTATTGGGCATTGAATGTACAATGTTACATAAAGACAAAACTATAAAAATGTTATAAATTTCAGCTTTTTAATAAAGTATGACATTATCACTGTACATATCATATTCTGAATAGATCTTTCTAATAGCAATTGACAATTATTGCATTAAATCATTCAAAAGTTTGATCATTTAACATTAAATCCACCAAAAATGATCTATTGAAATTATACTAGTTGAATAACATTAATATTTGTTATGGTTTATATTGGAAACTAATAATGAATATAAGTCGTAAAACAAATGAGATTTTATTCAAAAAGTCAATTTGCAAGAATGACAATTACAGGTTAAAGGTGTTAATTGAACATTCAATTGAATAATTTACAATCTCAATTGTTACGCTTATATTATGTCAGTGTAAAATACTAATAATTATTTGTACCCGCACATTGCATAATAATATCAATGTTTATCGGTATGTGCCAGTTCATTTCTGATCTAGGATGTTAACAGCTTCACAAGTTGAATAATTGCGACATCACATATCAGCATTCTTTGAGTGATCCGCCGTACTCCTTTCTAAAAAATTGTATTCAGTTAGATTTGTATAATGCATAAATTATAAAACAATATAAAACACCAAAATGAGACAGATGTTGAAATGAATATTACTACAAAGGACTACAAAAAATTATAGGTTATTGGTAACAATCAAAAACCAAACCAATTCTCCCTGTTCAGGTTAATATAAAATGTGTCTCAACAATTTGCATGTGAATCATTAGTGAATAGTTGAATTAAAGCTACAAACTGATATGGTTTTTAAACTACTAACATTTTATGAGAAACAATAATTGTAACAAGACATGAAAGATAGTGTTAGTCTACCAGTATTGGGCATTGAATGTACAATGTTACATAAAGACAAAACTATAAAAATGTTTTAAATTTCAGCTTTTTAATAAAGTATGACATTATCACTGTACATATCATATTCTGAATAGATCTTTCTAATAGCAATTGACAATTATTGCATTAAATCATTCAAAAGTTTGAACATTTAACATTAAATCCACCAAAAATGATCTATTGAAATTATACTAGTTGAATAACATTAATATTTGTTATGGTTTATATTGGAAACTAATAATGAATATAAGTCGTAAAACAAATGAGATTTTATTCAAAAAGTCAATTTGCAAGAATGACAATTACAGGTTAAAGGTGTTAATTGAACATTCAATTGAATAATTTACAATCTCAATTGTTACGCTTATATTATGTCAGTGTAAAATACTAATAATTATTTGTACCCGCACAGTGCATAATAATATCAATGTTTATCGGTATGTGCCAGTTCATTTCTGATCTAGGATGTTAACAGCTTCACAAGTTGAATAATTGCGACTTCAGTTATCAGCATTCTTTGACTGATCTGCTGTACTGCTTACTAAAAAATTGAATTCAGTTAGATTTGTATAATGCATAAAATATAAATCACTATAAAACACCAAAATGAGACAGATGTTGAAATGAATATTACTACAAAGGACTACAAAAAATTATAGGTTATTGGTAACAATCAAAAACCAAACCAATTCACACTGTTCAGGTTAATATAAAATGTATCTCAACAATTTGCATGTTAATCTTTAGTGAATAGTAGAATTAAAGCTACAAACTGATATGGATTTTAAACTAATAACATTTGATAAGAAACGATAATTGTGATAAGACATGAAAGATAGTGTTAGTCCACCAGTATTGGGCATTGAATGTACAATGTTACATAAAGACAAAACTATAAAAATGTTTTAAATTTCAGCTTTTTAATAAAGTATGACATTATCACTGTACAAATCATATTCTGAATAGATCTTTCTAATAGCAATTGACAATTATTGCATTAAATCATTCAAAAGTTTGAACATTTAACATTAAATCCACCAAAAATGATCTATTGAAATTATACTAGTTGAATAACATTAATATTTGTTATGGTTTATATTGGAAACTAATAATGAATATAAGTCGTAAAACAAATGAGATTTTATTCAAAAAGTCAATTTGCAAGAATGACAATTACAGGTTAAAGGTGTTAATTGAACATTCAATTGAATAATTTACAATCTCAATTATTACACTTATATTATGTCAGTGTAAAATACTAATAATTATTTGTACCCGCACATTGCATAATAATATCAATGTTTATCGGTATGTGCCTGTTCATTTCTGATCTAGGATGTTAACAGCTTCACAAGTTGAATAATTGCGAATTCAGTTATCAGCATTCTTTGACTGATCTGCTGTACTGCATACTAAAAAATTGAATTCAGTTAGATTTGTATAATGCATAAAATATAAATCACAATAAAACACCAAAATGAGACAGACGTTGAAATGAATATTACTACAAAGGACTACAAAAAATTATAGGTTATTGGTAACAATCAAAAACCAAACCAATTCTCGCTGTTCAGGTTAATATAAAATGTGTCTCAACAATTTGCATGTTAATCTTTAGTGAATAGTAGAATTAAAGCTACAAACTGATATGGATTTTAAACTAATAACATTTGATAAGAAACGATAATTGTGATAAGACATGAAAGATAGTGTTAGTCCACCAGTATTGGTCATTGAATGTACAATGTTACATAAAGACAAAACTATAAAAATGTTATAAATTTCAGCTTTTTAATAAAGTATGACATTATCACTGTACATATCATATTCTGAATAGATCTTTCTAATAGCAATTGACAATTATTGCATTAAATCATTCAAAAGTTTGATCATTTAACATTAAATCCACCAAAAATGATCTATTGAAATTATACTAGTTGAATAACATTAATATTTGTTATGGTTTATATTGGAAACTAATAATGAATATAAGTCGTAAAACAAATGAGATTTTATTCAAAAAGTCAATTTGCAAGAATGACAATTACAGGTTAAAGGTGTTAATTGAACATTCAATTGAATAATTTACAATCTCAATTGTTACGCTTATATTATGTCAGTGTAAAATACTAATAATTATTTGTACCCGCACATTGCATAATAATATCAATGTTTATCGGTATGTGCCAGTTCATTTCTGATCTAGGATGTTAACAGCTTCACAAGTTGAATAATTGCGACATCACATATCAGCATTCTTTGAGTGATCCGCCGTACTCCTTTCTAAAAAATTGTATTCAGTTAGATTTGTATAATGCATAAATTATAAAACAATATAAAACACCAAAATGAGACAGATGTTGAAATGAATATTACTACAAAGGACTACAAAAAATTATAGGTTATTGGTAACAATCAAAAACCAAACCAATTCTCCCTGTTCAGGTTAATATAAAATGTGCCTCAACAATTTGCATGTGAATCATTAGTGAATAGTTGAATTAAAGCTACAAACTGATATGGATTTTAAACTACTAACATTTAATGAGAAACAATAATTGTAACAAGACATGAAAGATAGTGTTAGTCCACCAGTATTGGGCATTGAATGTACAATGTTACATAAAGACAAAACTATAAAAATGTTTTAAATTTCAGCTTTTTAATAAAGTATGACATTATCATTGTACATATCATATTCTGAATAGATCTTTCTAATAGCAATTGACAATTATTGCATTAAATCATTCAAAAGTTTGAACATTTAACATTAAATCCACCAAAAATGATCTATTGAAATTATACTAGTTGAATAACATTAATATTTGTTATGGATTATATTGGAAACTAATAATGAATATAAGTCGTAAAACAAATGAGATTTTATTCAAAAAGTCAATTTGCAAGAATGACAATTACAGGTTAAAGGTGTTAATTGAACATTCAATTGAATAATTTACAATCTCAATTGTTACGCTTATATTATGTCAGTGTAAAATACTAATAATTATTTGTACCCGCACATTGCATAATAATATCAATGTTTATCGGTATGTGCCAGTTCATTTCTGATCTAGGATGTTAACAGCTTCACAAGTTGAATAATTGCGACATCACATATCAGCATTCTTTGAGTGATCCGCCGTACTCCTTTCTAAAAAATTGTATTCAGTTAGATTTGTATAATGCATAAATTATAAAACAATATAAAACACCAAAATGAGACAGATGTTGAAATGAATATTACTACAAAGGACTACAAAAAATTATAGGTTATTGGTAACAATCAAAAACCAAACCAATTCTCCCTGTTCAGGTTAATATAAAATGTGTCTCAACAATTTGCATGTGAATCATTAGTGAATAGTTGAATTAAAGCTACAAACTGATATGGATTTTAAACTACTAACATTTTATGAGAAACAATAATTGTAACAAGACATGAAAGATAGTGTTAGTCTACCAGTATTGGGCATTGAATGTACAATGTTACATAAAGACAAAACTATAAAAATGTTTTAAATTTCAGCTTTTTAATAAAGTATGACATTATCACTGTACATATCATATTCTGAATAGATCTTTCTAATAGCAATTGACAATTATTGCATTAAATCATTCAAAAGTTTGAACATTTAACATTAAATCCACCAAAAATGATCTATTGAAATTATACTAGTTGAATAACATTAATATTTGTTATGGTTTATATTGGAAACTAATAATGAATATAAGTCGTAAAACAAATGAGATTTTATTCAAAAAGTCAATTTGCAAGAATGACAATTACAGGTTAAAGGTGTTAATTGAACATTCAATTGAATAATTTACAATCTCAATTGTTACGCTTATATTATGTCAGTGTAAAATACTAATAATTATTTGTACCCGCACAGTGCATAATAATATCAATGTTTATCGGTATGTGCCAGTTCATTTCTGATCTAGGATGTTAACAGCTTCACAAGTTGAATAATTGCGACTTCAGTTATCAGCATTCTTTGACTGATCTGCTGTACTGCTTACTAAAAAATTGAATTCAGTTAGATTTGTATAATGCATAAAATATAAATCACTATAAAACACCAAAATGAGACAGATGTTGAAATGAATATTACTACAAAGGACTACAAAAAATTATAGGTTATTGGTAACAATCAAAAACCAAACCAATTCACACTGTTCAGGTTAATATAAAATGTATCTCAACAATTTGCATGTTAATCTTTAGTGAATAGTAGAATTAAAGCTACAAACTGATATGGATTTTAAACTAATAACATTTGATAAGAAACGATAATTGTGATAAGACATGAAAGATAGTGTTAGTCCACCAGTATTGGGCATTGAATGTACAATGTTACATAAAGACAAAACTATAAAAATGTTTTAAATTTCAGCTTTTTAATAAAGTATGACATTATCACTGTACAAATCATATTCTGAATAGATCTTTCTAATAGCAATTGACAATTATTGCATTAAATCATTCAAAAGTTTGAACATTTAACATTAAATCCACCAAAAATGATCTATTGAAATTATACTAGTTGAATAACATTAATATTTGTTATGGTTTATATTGGAAACTAATAATGAATATAAGTCGTAAAACAAATGAGATTTTATTCAAAAAGTCAATTTGCAAGAATGACAATTACAGGTTAAAGGTGTTAATTGAACATTCAATTGAATAATTTACAATCTCAATTATTACACTTATATTATGTCAGTGTAAAATACTAATAATTATTTGTACCCGCACATTGCATAATAATATCAATGTTTATCGGTATGTGCCTGTTCATTTCTGATCTAGGATGTTAACAGCTTCACAAGTTGAATAATTGCGAATTCAGTTATCAGCATTCTTTGACTGATCTGCTGTACTGCTTACTAAAAAATTGAATTCAGTTAGATTTGTATAATGCATAAAATATAAATCACTATAAAACACCAAAATGAGACAGACGTTGAAATGAATATTACTACAAAGGACTACAAAAAATTATAGGTTATTGGTAACAATCAAAAACCAAACCAATTCTCTCTGTTCAGGTTAATATAAAATGTGTCTCAACAATTTGCATGTGAATCATTAGTGAATAGTTGAATTAAAGCTACAAACTGATATGGATTTTAAACTACTAACATTTTATGAGAAACAATAATTGTAACAAGACATGAAAGATAGTGTTAGTCCACCAGTATTGGGCATTGAATGTACAATGTTACATAAAGACAAAACTATAAAAATGTTTTAAATTTCAGCTTTTTAATAAAGTATGACATTATCACTGTACATATCATATTCTGAATAGATCTTTCTAATAGCAATTGACAATTATTGCATTAAATCATTCAAAAGTTTGAACATTTAACATTAAATCCACCAAAAATGATCTATTGAAATTATACTAGTTGAATAACATTAATATTTGTTATGGTTTATATTGGAAACTAATAATGAATATAAGTCGTAAAACAAATGAGATTTTATTCAAAAAGTCAATTTGCAAGAATGACAATTACAGGTTAAAGGTGTTAATTGAACATTCAATTGAATAATTTACAATCTCAATTGTTACGCTTATATTATGTCAGTGTAAAATACTAATAATTATTTGTACCCGCACATTGCATAATAATATCAATGTTTATCGGTATGTGCCAGTTCATTTCTGATCTAGGATGTTAACAGCTTCACAAGTTGAATAATTGCGACATCACATATCAGCATTCTTTGAGTGATCCGCCGTACTCCTTTCTAAAAAATTGTATTCAGTTAGATTTGTATAATGCATAAATTATAAAACAATATAAAACACCAAAATGAGACAGATAATGAAATGAATATTACTACAAAGGACTACAAAAAATTATAGGTTATTGGTAACAATCAAAAACCAAACCAATTCTCCCTGTTCAGGTTAATATAAAATGTGTCTCAACAATTTGCATGTGAATCATTAGTGAATAGTTGAATTAAAGCTACAAACTGATATGGATTTTAAACTACTAACATTTAATGAGAAACAATAATTGTAACAAGACATGAAAGATAGTGTTAGTCCACCAGTATTGGGCATTGAATGTACAATGTTACATAAAGACAAAACTATAAAAATGTTTTAAATTTCAGCTTTTTAATAAAGTATGACATTATCATTGTACATATCATATTCTGAATAGATCTTTCTAATAGCAATTGACAATTATTGCATTAAATCATTCAAAAGTTTGAACATTTAACATTAAATCCACCAAAAATGATCTATTGAAATTATACTAGTTGAATAACATTAATATTTGTTATGGTTTATATTGGAAACTAATAATGAATATAAGTCGTAAAACAAATGAGATTTTATTCAAAAAGTCAATTTGCAAGAATGACAATTACAGGTTAAAGGTGTTAATTGAACATTCAATTGAATAATTTACAATCTCAATTATTACGCTTATATTATGTCAGTGTAAAATACTAATAATTATTTGTACCCGCACATTGCATAATAATATCAATGTTTATCGGTATGTGCCTGTTCATTTCTGATCTAGGATGTTAACAGCTTCACAAGTTGAATAATTGCGAATTCAGTTATCAGCATTCTTTGACTGATCTGCTGTACTGCTTACTAAAAAATTGAATTCAGTTAGATTTGTATAATGCATAAAATATAAATCACTATAAAACACCAAAATGAGACAGACGTTGAAATGAATATTACTACAAAGGACTACAAAAAATTATAGGTTATTGGTAACAATCAAAAACCAAACCAATTCTCTCTGTTCAGGTTAATATAAAATGTGTCTCAACAATTTGCATGTGAATCATTAGTGAATAGTTGAATTAAAGCTACAAACTGATATGGATTTTAAACTACTAACATTTTATGAGAAACAATAATTGTAACAAGACATGAAAGATAGTGTTAGTCCACCAGTATTGGGCATTGAATGTACAATGTTACATAAAGACAAAACTATAAAAATGTTTTAAATTTCAGCTTTTTAATAAAGTATGACATTATCACTGTACATATCATATTCTGAATAGATCTTTCTAATAGCAATTGACAATTATTGCATTAAATCATTCAAAAGTTTGAACATTTAACATTAAATCCACCAAAAATGATCTATTGAAATTATACTAGTTGAATAACATTAATATTTGTTATGGTTTATATTGGAAACTAATAATGAATATAAGTCGTAAAACAAATGAGATTTTATTCAAAAAGTCAATTTGCAAGAATGACAATTACAGGTTAAAGGTGTTAATTGAACATTCAATTGAATAATTTACAATCTCAATTGTTACGCTTATATTATGTCAGTGTAAAATACTAATAATTATTTGTACCCGCACATTGCATAATAATATCAATGTTTATCGGTATGTGCCAGTTCATTTCTGATCTAGGATGTTAACAGCTTCACAAGTTGAATAATTGCGACATCACATATCAGCATTCTTTGAGTGATCCGCCGTACTCCTTTCTAAAAAATTGTATTCAGTTAGATTTGTATAATGCATAAATTATAAAACAATATAAAACACCAAAATGAGACAGATAATGAAATGAATATTACTACAAAGGACTACAAAAAATTATAGGTTATTGGTAACAATCAAAAACCAAACCAATTCTCCCTGTTCAGGTTAATATAAAATGTGTCTCAACAATTTGCATGTGAATCATTAGTGAATAGTTGAATTAAAGCTACAAACTGATATGGATTTTAAACTACTAACATTTAATGAGAAACAATAATTGTAACAAGACATGAAAGATAGTGTTAGTCCACCAGTATTGGGCATTGAATGTACAATGTTACATAAAGACAAAACTATAAAAATGTTTTAAATTTCAGCTTTTTAATAAAGTATGACATTATCATTGTACATATCATATTCTGAATAGATCTTTCTAATAGCAATTGACAATTATTGCATTAAATCATTCAAAAGTTTGAACATTTAACATTAAATCCACCAAAAATGATCTATTGAAATTATACTAGTTGAATAACATTAATATTTGTTATGGTTTATATTGGAAACTAATAATGAATATAAGTCGTAAAACAAATGAGATTTTATTCAAAAAGTCAATTTGCAAGAATGACAATTACAGGTTAAAGGTGTTAATTGAACATTCAATTGAATAATTTACAATCTTAATTGTTACGCTTATATTATGTCAGTGTAAAATACTAATAATTATTTGTACCCGCACATTGCATAATAATATCAATGTTTATCGGTATGTGCCTGTTCATTTCTGATCTAGGATGTTAACAGCTTCACAAGTTGAATAATTGCGAATTCAGTTATCAGCATTCTTTGACTGATCTGCTGTACTGCTTACTAAAAAATTGAATTCAGTTAGATTTGTATAATGCATAAAATATAAATCACTATAAAACACCAAAATGAGACAGACGTTGAAATGAATATTACTACAAAGGACTACAAAAAATTATAGGTTATTGGTAACAATCAAAAACCAAACCAATTCTCTCTGTTCAGGTTAATATAAAATGTGTCTCAACAATTTGCATGTGAATCATTAGTGAATAGTTGAATTAAAGCTACAAACTGATATGGATTTTAAACTACTAACATTTTATGAGAAACAATAATTGTAACAAGACATGAAAGATAGTGTTAGTCCACCAGTATTGGGCATTGAATGTACAATGTTACATAAAGACAAAACTATAAAAATGTTTTAAATTTCAGCTTTTTAATAAAGTATGACATTATCACTGTACAAATCATATTCTGAATAGATCTTTCTAATAGCAATTGACAATTATTGCATTAAATCATTCAAAAGTTTGAACATTTAACATTAAATCCACCAAAAATGATCTATTGAAATTATACTAGTTGAATAACATTAATATTTGTTATGGTTTATATTGGAAACTAATAATGAATATAAGTCGTAAAACAAATGAGATTTTATTCAAAAAGTCAATTTGCAAGAATGACAATTACAGGTTAAAGGTGTTAATTGAACATTCAATTGAATAATTTACAATCTCAATTATTACACTTATATTATGTCAGTGTAAAATACTAATAATTATTTGTACCCGCACATTGCATAATAATATCAATGTTTATCGGTATGTGCCTGTTCATTTCTGATCTAGGATGTTAACAGCTTCACAAGTTGAATAATTGCGAATTCAGTTATCAGCATTCTTTGACTGATCTGCTGTACTGCTTACTAAAAAATTGAATTCAGTTAGATTTGTATAATGCATAAAATATAAATCACTATAAAACACCAAAATGAGACAGACGTTGAAATGAATATTACTACAAAGGACTACAAAAAATTATAGGTTATTGGTAACAATCAAAAACCAAACCAATTCTCTCTGTTCAGGTTAATATAAAATGTGTCTCAACAATTTGCATGTGAATCATTAGTGAATAGTTGAATTAAAGCTACAAACTGATATGGATTTTAAACTACTAACATTTTATGAGAAACAATAATTGTAACAAGACATGAAAGATAGTGTTAGTCCACCAGTATTGGGCATTGAATGTACAATGTTACATAAAGACAAAACTATAAAAATGTTTTAAATTTCAGCTTTTTAATAAAGTATGACATTATCACTGTACATATCATATTCTGAATAGATCTTTCTAATAGCAATTGACAATTATTGCATTAAATCATTCAAAAGTTTGAACATTTAACATTAAATCCACCAAAAATGATCTATTGAAATTATACTAGTTGAATAACATTAATATTTGTTATGGTTTATATTGGAAACTAATAATGAATATAAGTCGTAAAACAAATGAGATTTTATTCAAAAAGTCAATTTGCAAGAATGACAATTACAGGTTAAAGGTGTTAATTGAACATTCAATTGAATAATTTACAATCTCAATTGTTACGCTTATATTATGTCAGTGTAAAATACTAATAATTATTTGTACCCGCACATTGCATAATAATATCAATGTTTATCGGTATGTGCCAGTTCATTTCTGATCTAGGATGTTAACAGCTTCACAAGTTGAATAATTGCGACATCACATATCAGCATTCTTTGAGTGATCCGCCGTACTCCTTTCTAAAAAATTGTATTCAGTTAGATTTGTATAATGCATAAATTATAAAACAATATAAAACACCAAAATGAGACAGATAATGAAATGAATATTACTACAAAGGACTACAAAAAATTATAGGTTATTGGTAACAATCAAAAACCAAACCAATTCTCCCTGTTCAGGTTAATATAAAATGTGTCTCAACAATTTGCATGTGAATCATTAGTGAATAGTTGAATTAAAGCTACAAACTGATATGGATTTTAAACTACTAACATTTAATGAGAAACAATAATTGTAACAAGACATGAAAGATAGTGTTAGTCCACCAGTATTGGGCATTGAATGTACAATGTTACATAAAGACAAAACTATAAAAATGTTTTAAATTTCAGCTTTTTAATAAAGTATGACATTATCATTGTACATATCATATTCTGAATAGATCTTTCTAATAGCAATTGACAATTATTGCATTAAATCATTCAAAAGTTTGAACATTTAACATTAAATCCACCAAAAATGATCTATTGAAATTATACTAGTTGAATAACATTAATATTTGTTATGGTTTATATTGGAAACTAATAATGAATATAAGTCGTAAAACAAATGAGATTTTATTCAAAAAGTCAATTTGCAAGAATGACAATTACAGGTTAAAGGTGTTAATTGAACATTCAATTGAATAATTTACAATCTTAATTGTTACGCTTATATTATGTCAGTGTAAAATACTAATAATTATTTGTACCCGCACATTGCATAATAATATCAATGTTTATCGGTATGTGCCTGTTCATTTCTGATCTAGGATGTTAACAGCTTCACAAGTTGAATAATTGCGACATCACATATCAGCATTCTTTGAGTGATCCGCCGTACTCCTTTCTAAAAAATTGTATTCAGTTAGATTTGTATAATGCATAAATTATAAAACAATATAAAACACCAAAATGAGACAGATAATGAAATGAATATTACTACAAAGGACTACAAAAAATTATAGGTTATTGGTAACAATCAAAAACCAAACCAATTCTCCCTGTTCAGGTTAATATAAAATGTGTCTCAACAATTTGCATGTGAATCATTAGTGAATAGTTGAATTAAAGCTACAAACTGATATGGATTTTAAACTACTAACATTTAATGAGAAACAATAATTGTAACAAGACATGAAAGATAGTGTTAGTCCACCAGTATTGGGCATTGAATGTACAATGTTACATAAAGACAAAACTATAAAAATGTTTTAAATTTCAGCTTTTTAATAAAGTATGACATTATCATTGTACATATCATATTCTGAATAGATCTTTCTAATAGCAATTGACAATTATTGCATTAAATCATTCAAAAGTTTGAACATTTAACATTAAATCCACCAAAAATGATCTATTGAAATTATACTAGTTGAATAACATTAATATTTGTTATGGTTTATATTGGAAACTAATAATGAATATAAGTCGTAAAACAAATGAGATTTTATTCAAAAAGTCAATTTGCAAGAATGACAATTACAGGTTAAAGGTGTTAATTGAACATTCAATTGAATAATTTACAATCTCAATTATTACACTTATATTATGTCAGTGTAAAATACTAATAATTATTTGTACCCGCACATTGCATAATAATATCAATGTTTATCGGTATGTGCCTGTTCATTTCTGATCTAGGATGTTAACAGCTTCACAAGTTGAATAATTGCGAATTCAGTTATCAGCATTCTTTGACTGATCTGCTGTACTGCTTACTAAAAAATTGAATTCAGTTAGATTTGTATAATGCATAAAATATAAATCACTATAAAACACCAAAATGAGACAGACGTTGAAATGAATATTACTACAAAGGACTACAAAAAATTATAGGTTATTGGTAACAATCAAAAACCAAACCAATTCTCTCTGTTCAGGTTAATATAAAATGTGTCTCAACAATTTGCATGTGAATCATTAGTGAATAGTTGAATTAAAGCTACAAACTGATATGGATTTTAAACTACTAACATTTTATGAGAAACAATAATTGTAACAAGACATGAAAGATAGTGTTAGTCCACCAGTATTGGGCATTGAATGTACAATGTTACATAAAGACAAAACTATAAAAATGTTTTAAATTTCAGCTTTTTAATAAAGTATGACATTATCACTGTACATATCATATTCTGAATAGATCTTTCTAATAGCAATTGACAATTATTGCATTAAATCATTCAAAAGTTTGAACATTTAACATTAAATCCACCAAAAATGATCTATTGAAATTATACTAGTTGAATAACATTAATATTTGTTATGGTTTATATTGGAAACTAATAATGAATATAAGTCGTAAAACAAATGAGATTTTATTCAAAAAGTCAATTTGCAAGAATGACAATTACAGGTTAAAGGTGTTAATTGAACATTCAATTGAATAATTTACAATCTTAATTGTTACGCTTATATTATGTCAGTGTAAAATACTAATAATTATTTGTACCCGCACATTGCATAATAATATCAATGTTTATCGGTATGTGCCTGTTCATTTCTGATCTAGGATGTTAACAGCTTCACAAGTTGAATAATTGCGAATTCAGTTATCAGCATTCTTTGACTGATCTGCTGTACTGCTTACTAAAAAATTGAATTCAGTTAGATTTGTATAATGCATAAAATATAAATCACTATAAAACACCAAAATGAGACAGACGTTGAAATGAATATTACTACAAAGGACTACAAAAAATTATAGGTTATTGGTAACAATCAAAAACCAAACCAATTCTCTCTGTTCAGGTTAATATAAAATGTGTCTCAACAATTTGCATGTGAATCATTAGTGAATAGTTGAATTAAAGCTACAAACTGATATGGATTTTAAACTACTAACATTTTATGAGAAACAATAATTGTAACAAGACATGAAAGATAGTGTTAGTCCACCAGTATTGGGCATTGAATGTACAATGTTACATAAAGACAAAACTATAAAAATGTTTTAAATTTCAGCTTTTTAATAAAGTATGACATTATCACTGTACATATCATATTCTGAATAGATCTTTCTAATAGCAATTGACAATTATTGCATTAAATCATTCAAAAGTTTGAACATTTAACATTAAATCCACCAAAAATGATCTATTGAAATTATACTAGTTGAATAACATTAATATTTGTTATGGTTTATATTGGAAACTAATAATGAATATAAGTCGTAAAACAAATGAGATTTTATTCAAAAAGTCAATTTGCAAGAATGACAATTACAGGTTAAAGGTGTTAATTAAACATTCAATTGAATAATTTACAATCTCAATTGTTACGCTTATATTATGTCAGTGTAAAATACTAATAATTATTTGTACCCGCACATTGCATAATAATATCAATGTTTATCGGTATGTGCCAGTTCATTTCTGATCTAGGATGTTAACAGCTTCACAAGTTGAATAATTGCGACATCACATATCAGCATTCTTTGAGTGATCCGCCGTTCTCCTTTCTAAAAAATTGTATTCAGTTAGATTTGTATAATGCATAAATTATAAAACAATATAAAACACCAAAATGAGACAGATAATGAAATGAATATTACTACAAAGGACTACAAAAAATTATAGGTTATTGGTAACAATCAAAAACCAAACCAATTCTCCCTGTTCAGGTTAATATAAAATGTGTCTCAACAATTTGCATGTGAATCATTAGTGAATAGTTGAATTAAAGCTACAAACTGATATGGATTTTAAACTACTAACATTTAATGAGAAACAATAATTGTAACAAGACATGAAAGATAGTGTTAGTCCACCAGTATTGGGCATTGAATGTACAATGTTACATAAAGACAAAACTATAAAAATGTTTTAAATTTCAGCTTTTTAATAAAGTATGACATTATCATTGTACATATCATATTCTGAATAGATCTTTCTAATAGCAATTGACAATTATTGCATTAAATCATTCAAAAGTTTGAACATTTAACATTAAATCCACCAAAAATGATCTATTGAAATTATACTAGTTGAATAACATTAATATTTGTTATGGTTTATATTGGAAACTAATAATGAATATAAGTCGTAAAACAAATGAGATTTTATTCAAAAAGTCAATTTGCAAGAATGACAATTACAGGTTAAAGGTGTTAATTGAACATTCAATTGAATAATTTACAATCTTAATTGTTACGCTTATATTATGTCAGTGTAAAATACTAATAATTATTTGTACCCGCACATTGCATAATAATATCAATGTTTATCGGTATGTGCCTGTTCATTTCTGATCTAGGATGTTAACAGCTTCACAAGTTGAATAATTGCGAATTCAGTTATCAGCATTCTTTGACTGATCTGCTGTACTGCTTACTAAAAAATTGAATTCAGTTAGATTTGTATAATGCATAAAATATAAATCACTATAAAACACCAAAATGAGACAGACGTTGAAATGAATATTACTACAAAGGACTACAAAAAATTATAGGTTATTGGTAACAATCAAAAACCAAACCAATTCTCTCTGTTCAGGTTAATATAAAATGTGTCTCAACAATTTGCATGTGAATCATTAGTGAATAGTTGAATTAAAGCTACAAACTGATATGGATTTTAAACTACTAACATTTTATGAGAAACAATAATTGTAACAAGACATGAAAGATAGTGTTAGTCCACCAGTATTGGGCATTGAATGTACAATGTTACATAAAGACAAAACTATAAAAATGTTTTAAATTTCAGCTTTTTAATAAAATATGACATTATCACTGTACATATCATATTCTGAATAGATCTTTCTAATAGCAATTGACAATTATTGCATTAAATCATTCAAAAGTTTGAACATTTAACATTAAATCCACCAAAAATGATCTATTGAAATTATACTAGTTGAATAACATTAATATTTGTTATGGTTTATATTGGAAACTAATAATGAATATAAGTCGTAAAACAAATGAGATTTTATTCAAAAAGTCAATTTGCAAGAATGACAATTACAGGTTAAAGGTGTTAATTGAACATTCAATTGAATAATTTACAATCTCAATTGTTACGCTTATATTATGTCAGTGTAAAATACTAATAATTATTTGTACCCGCACATTGCATAATAATATCAATGTTTATCGGTATGTGCCTGTTCATTTCTGATCTAGGATGTTAACAGCTTCACAAGTTGAATAATTGCGACATCACATATCAGCTTTCTTTGACTGATCTGCTGTACTGCTTACTAAAAAATTGTATTCAGTTAGATTTGTATAATGCATAAAATATAAATCACTATAAAACACCAAAATGAGACAGACGTTGAAATGAATATTACTACAAAGGACTACAAAAAATTATAGGTTATTGGTAACAATCAAAAACCAAACCAATTCTCCCTGTTCAGGTTAATATAAAATGTGTCTCAACAATTTGCATGTGAATCATTAGTGAATAGTTGAATTAAAGCTACAAACTGATATGGATTTTAAACTACTAACATTTAATGAGAAACAATAATTGTAACAAGACATGAAAGATAGTGTTAGTCCACCAGTATTGGGCATTGAATGTACAATGTTACATAAAGACAAAACTATAAAAATGTTTTAAATTTCAGCTTTTTAATAAAGTATGACATTATCATTGTACATATCATATTCTGAATAGATCTTTCTAATAGCAATTGACAATTATTGCATTAAATCATTCAAAAGTTTGAACATTTAACATTAAATCCACCAAAAATGATCTATTGAAATTATACTAGTTGAATAACATTAATATTTGTTATGGTTTATATTGGAAACTAATAATGAATATAAGTCGTAAAACAAATGAGATTTTATTCAAAAAGTCAATTTGCAAGAATGACAATTACAGGTTAAAGGTGTTAATTGAACATTCAATTGAATAATTTACAATCTCAATTATTACACTTATATTATGTCAGTGTAAAATACTAATAATTATTTGTACCCGCACATTGCATAATAATATCAATGTTTATCGGTATGTGCCTGTTCATTTCTGATCTAGGATGTTAACAGCTTCACAAGTTGAATAATTGCGAATTCAGTTATCAGCATTCTTTGACTGATCTGCTGTACTGCTTACTAAAAAATTGAATTCAGTTAGATTTGTATAATGCATAAAATATAAATCACTATAAAACACCAAAATGAGACAGACGTTGAAATGAATATTACTACAAAGGACTACAAAAAATTATAGGTTATTGGTAACAATCAAAAACCAAACCAATTCTCTCTGTTCAGGTTAATATAAAATGTGTCTCAACAATTTGCATGTGAATCATTAGTGAATAGTTGAATTAAAGCTACAAACTGATATGGATTTTAAACTACTAACATTTTATGAGAAACAATAATTGTAACAAGACATGAAAGATAGTGTTAGTCCACCAGTATTGGGCATTGAATGTACAATGTTACATAAAGACAAAACTATAAAAATGTTTTAAATTTCAGCTTTTTAATAAAGTATGACATTATCACTGTACATATCATATTCTGAATAGATCTTTCTAATAGCAATTGACAATTATTGCATTAAATCATTCAAAAGTTTGAACATTTAACATTAAATCCACCAAAAATGATCTATTGAAATTATACTAGTTGAATAACATTAATATTTGTTATGGTTTATATTGGAAACTAATAATGAATATAAGTCGTAAAACAAATGAGATTTTATTCAAAAAGTCAATTTGCAAGAATGACAATTACAGGTTAAAGGTGTTAATTGAACATTCAATTGAATAATTTACAATCTCAATTGTTACGCTTATATTATGTCAGTGTAAAATACTAATAATTATTTGTACCCGCACATTGCATAATAATATCAATGTTTATCGGTATGTGCCTGTTCATTTCTGATCTAGGATGTTAACAGCTTCACAAGTTGAATAATTGCGACATCACATATCAGCATTCTTTGAGTGATCCGCCGTACTCCTTTCTAAAAAATTGTATTCAGTTAGATTTGTATAATGCATAAATTATAAAACAATATAAAACACCAAAATGAGACAGATGTTGAAATGAATATTACTACAAAGGACTACAAAAAATTATAGGTTATTGGTAACAATCAAAAACCAAACCAATTCTCCCTGTTCAGGTTAATATAAAATGTGTCTCAACAATTTGCATGTTAATCTTTAGTGAATAGTTGAATTAAAGCTACAAACTGATATGGATTTTAAACTACTAACATTTTATGAGAAACAATAATTGTAACAAGACATGAAAGATAGTGTTAGTCCACCAGTATTGGGCATTGAATGTACAATGTTACATAAAGACAAAACTATAAAAATGTTTTAAATTTCAGCTTTTTAATAAAGTATGACATTATCACTGTACATATCATATTCTGAATAGATCTTTCTAATAGCAATTGACAATTATTGCATTAAATCATTCAAAAGTTTGAACATTTAACATTAAATCCACCAAAAATAATCTATTGAAATTATACTAGTTGAATAACATTAATATTTGTTATGGTTTATATTGGAAACTAATAATGAATATAAGTCGTAAAACAAATGAGATTTTATTCAAAAAGTCAATTTGCAAGAATGACAATTACAGGTTAAAGGTGTTAATTGAACATTCAATTGAATAATTTACAATCTCAATTGTTACGCTTATATTATGTCAGTGTAAAATACTAATAATTATTTGTACCCGCACATTGCATAATAATATCAATGTTTATCGGTATGTGCCTGTTCATTTCTGATATAGGATGTTAACAGCTTCACAAGTTGAATAATTGCGACATCACATATCAGCATTCTTTGAGTGATCCGCCGTACTCCTTTCTAAAAAATTGTATTCAGTTAGATTTGTATAATGCATAAATTATAAAACAATATAAAACACCAAAATGAGACAGATGTTGAAATGAATATTACTACAAAGGACTACAAAAAATTATAGGTTATTGGTAACAATCAAAAACCAAACCAATTCTCCTTGTTCAGGTTAATATAAAATGTGTCTCAACAATTTGCATGTGAATCATTAGTGAATAGTTGAATTAAAGCTACAAACTGATATGGATTTTAAACTACTAACATTTAATGAGAAACAATAATTGTAACAAGACATGAAAGATAGTGTTAGTCCACCAGTATTGGGCATTGAATGTACAATGTTACATAAAGACAAAACTATAAAAATGTTTTAAATTTCAGCTTTTTAATAAAGTATGACATTATCACTGTACATATCATATTCTGAATAGATCTTTCTAATAGCAATTGACAATTATTGCATTAAATCATTCAAAAGTTTGAACATTTAACATTAAATCCACCAAAAATGATCTATTGAAATTATACTAGTTGAATAACATTAATATTTGTTATGGTTTATATTGGAAACTAATAATGAATATAAGTCGTAAAACAAATGAGATTTTATTCAAAAAGTCAATTTGCAAGAATGACAATTACAGGTTAAAGGTGTTAATTGAACATTCAATTGAATAATTTACAATCTCAATTGTTACGCTTATATTATGTCAGTGTAAAATACTAATAATTATTTGTACCCGCACATTGCATAATAATATCAATGTTTATCGGTATGTGCCTGTTCATTTCTGATCTAGGATGTTAACAGCTTCACAAGTTGAATAATTGCGACATCACATATCAGCATTCTTTGAGTGATCTTCTATGCTGCTTTCTAAAAAATTTTATTCAGTTAGATTTGTATAATGCATAAAATATAAATCACTATAAAACACTAAAATGAGACAGATGTTGAAATGAATATTACTACAAAAGACTATACTAAATTATAGGTTATTGGTAACAATCAAAAACCAAACCAATTCTCCCTGTTCAGGTTAATATAAAATGTGTCTCAACAATTTGCATGTGAATCATTATTGAATTGTTGAATTAAAGCTACAAACTGATATGGATTTTAAACTACTAACATTTGATAAGAAACGATAATTGTGATAAGACATGAAAGATAGTGTTAGTCCACCAGTATTGGGCATTGAATGTACAATGTTACATAAAGACAAAACTATAAAAATGTTTTAAATTTCAGCTTTTTAATAAAGTATGACATTATCACTGTACATATCATATTCTGAATAGATCTTTCTAATAGCAATTGACAATTATTGCATTAAATCATTCAAAAGTTTGAACATTTAACATTAAATCCACCAAAAATGATCTATTGAAATTATACTAGTTGAATAACATTAATATTTGTTATGGTTTATATTGGAAACTAATAATGAATATAAGTCGTAAAACAAATGAGATTTTATTCAAAAAGTCAATTTGCAAGAATGACAATTACAGGTTAAAGGTGTTAATTGAACATTCAATTGAATAATTTACAATCTCAATTGTTACGCTTATATTATGTCAGTGTAAAATACTAATAATTATTTGTACCCGCACATTGCATAATAATATCAATGTTTATCGGTATGTGCCTGTTCATTTCTGATCTAGGATGTTAACAGCTTCACAAGTTGAATAATTGCGACATCACATATCAGCATTCTTTGAGTGATCTTCTATGCTGCTTTCTAAAAAATTTTATTCAGTTAGATTTGTATAATGCATAAAATATAAATCACTATAAAACACTAAAATGAGACAGATGTTGAAATGAATATTACTACAAAAGACTATACTAAATTATAGGTTATTGGTAACAATCAAAAACCAAACCAATTCTCCCTGTTCAGGTTAATATAAAATGTGTCTCAACAATTTGCATGTGAATCATTATTGAATTGTTGAATTAAAGCTACAAACTGATATGGATTTTAAACTACTAACATTTGATAAGAAACGATAATTGTGATAAGACATGAAAGATAGTGTTAGTCCACCAGTATTGGGCATTGAATGTACAATGTTACATAAAGACAAAAATATAAAAATGTTTTAAATTTCAGCTTTTTAATAAAGTATGACATTATCACTGTACATATCATATTCTGAATAGATCTTTCTAATAGCAATTGACAATTATTGCATTAAATCATTCAAAAGTTTGAACATTTAACATTAAATCCACCAAAAATGATCTATTGAAATTATACTAGTTGAATAACATTAATATTTGTTATGGTTTATATTGGAAACTAATAATGAATATAAGTCGTAAAACAAATGAGATTTTATTCAAAAAGTCAATTTGCAAGAATGACAATTACAGGTTAAAGGTGTTAATTGAACATTCAATTGAATAATTTACAATCTCAATTGTTACGCTTATATTATGTCAGTGTAAAATACTAATAATTATTTGTACCCGCACATTGCATAATAATATCAATGTTTATCGGTATGTGCCTGTTCATTTCTGATCTAGGATGTTAACAGCTTCACAAGTTGAATAATTGCGACATCACATATCAGCATTCTTTGAGTGATCCGCCGTACTCCTTTCTAAAAAATTGTATTCAGTTAGATTTGTATAATGCATAAATTATAAAACAATATAAAACACCAAAATGAGACAGATGTTGAAATGAATATTACTACAAAGGACTACAAAAAATTATAGGTTATTGGTAACAATCAAAAACCAAACCAATTCTCCCTGTTCAGGTTAATATAAAATGTGTCTCAACAATTTGCATGTGAATCATTAGTGAATAGTTGAATTAAAGCTACAAACTGATATGGATTTTAAACTACTAACATTTAATGAGAAACAATAATTGTAACAAGACATGAAAGATAGTGTTAGTCCACCAGTATTGGGCATTGAATGTACAATGTTACATAAAGACAAAACTATAAAAATGTTTTAAATTTCAGCTTTTTAATAAAGTATGACATTATCACTGTACATATCATATTCTGAATAGATCTTTCTAATAGAAATTGACAATTATTGCATTAAATCATTCAAAAGTTTGAACATTTAACATTAAATCCACCAAAAATGATCTATTGAAATTATACTAGTTGAATAACATTAATATTTGTTATGGTTTATATTGGAAACTAATAATGAATATAAGGTGTAAAACAAATGAGATTTTATTCAAAAAGTCAATTTGCAAGAATGACAATTACAGGTTAAAGGTGTTAATTGAACATTCAATTGAATAATTTACAATCTCAATTGTTACGCTTATATTATGTCAGTGTAAAATACTAATAATTATTTGTACCCGCACATTGCATAATAATATCAATGTTTATCGGTATGTGCCTGTTCATTTCTGATCTAGGATGTTAACAGCTTCACAAGTTGAATAATTGAGACATCACATATCAGCATTCCTTGAGTGATCCGCCGTACTCCTTTCTAAAAAATTGAGTTCAGTTAGATTTGTATAATGCATAAATTATAAAACAATATAAAACACCAAAATGAGACAGATGTTGAAATGAATATTACTACAAAGGACTACAAAAAATTATAGGTTATTGGTAACAATCAAAAACCAAACCAATTCTCCCTGTTCAGGTTAATAAAAAATGTATTTCAACAATTTGCATGTGAATCATTAGTGAATAGTTGAATTAATGCTACAAACTGATATGGATTTTAAACTACTAACATTTGATGAGAAACAATCATTGTAACAAGACATGAAAGATAGTGTTAGTCCACCAGTATTGGGCATTGAATGTACAATGTTACATAAAGACAAAACTATAAAAATGTTTTAAATTTCAGCTTTTTAATAAAGTATGAAATTATCACTGTACATATCATATTCTGAATACATCTTTCTAATAGCAATTGACAATTATTGCATTAAATCATTCAAAAGTTTGAACATTTAACATTAAATCCACCAAAAATGATCTATTGAAATTATACTAGTTGAATAACATTAATATTTGTTATGGTTTATATTGGAAACTAATAATGAATATAAGGTGTAAAACAAATGAGATTTTATTCAAAAAGTCAATTTGCAAGAATGACAATTACAGGTTAAAGGTGTTAATTGAACATTCAATTGAATAATTTACAATCTCAATTGTTACGCTTATATTATGTCAGTGTAAAATACTAATAATTATTTGTACCCGCACATTGCATAATAATATCAATGTTTATCGGTATGTGCCTGTTCATTTCTGATCTAGGATGTTAACAGCTTCACAAGTTGAATAATTGCGACATCACATATCAGCATTCTTTGAGTGATCCGCCGTACTCCTTTCTAAAAAATTGTATTCAGTTAGATTTGTATAATGCATAAATTATAAAACAATATAAAACACCAAAATGAGACAGATGTTGAAATGAATATTACTACAAAGGACTACAAAAAATTATAGGTTATTGGTAACAATCAAAAACCAAACCAATTCTCCCTGTTCAGGTTAATATAAAATGTGTCTCAACAATTTGCATGTGAATCATTATTGAATTGTTGAATTAAAGCTACAAACTGATATGGATTTTAAACTACTAACATTTGATAAGAAACGATAATTGTGATAAGACATGAAAGATAGTGTTAGTCCACCAGTATTGGGCATTGAATGTACAATGTTACATAAAGACAAAACTATAAAAATGTTTTAAATTTCAGCTTTTTAATAAAGTATGACATTATCACTGTACATATCATATTCTGAATAGATCTTTCTAATAGCAATTGACAATTATTGCATTAAATCATTCAAAAGTTTGAACATTTAACATTAAATCCACCAAAAATGATCTATTGAAATTATACTAGTTGAATAACATTAATATTTGTTATGGTTTATATTGGAAACTAATAATGAATATAAGTCGTAAAACAAATGAGATTTTATTCAAAAAGTCAATTTGCAAGAAAGACAATTACAGGTTAAAGGTGTTTATTGAACATTCATTTGAATAATTAACAATCTCAATTGTTACGCTTATTTTATGTCAGTGTAAAATACTAATAATTACTTGTACACGCACATTGCATTATAACATCAATGTTTATCGGTATGTGCCTGTTCATTTCTGATCTAGGATGTTAACAGCTTCACAAGTTGAATAATTGAGACATCACATATCAGCATTCCTTGAGTGATCCGCCGTACTCCTTTCTAAAAAATTGAGTTCAGTTAGATTTGTATAATGCATAAATTATAAAACAATATAAAACACCAAAATGAGACAGATGTTGAAATGAATATTACTACAAAGGACTACAAAAAATTATAGGTTATTGGTAACAATCAAAAACCAAACCAATTCTCCCTGTTCAGGTTAATAAAAAATGTATTTCAACAATTTGCATGTGAATCATTAGTGAATAGTTGAATTAATGCTACAAACTGATATGGATTTTAAACTACTAACATTTGATGAGAAACAATCATTGTAACAAGACATGAAAGATAGTGTTAGTCCACCAGTATTGGGCATTGAATGTACAATGTTACATAAAGACAAAACTATAAAAATGTTTTAAATTTCAGCTTTTTAATAAAGTATGAAATTATCACTGTACATATCATATTCTGAATACATCTTTCTAATAGCAATTGACAATTATTGCATTAAATCATTCAAAAGTTTGAACATTTAACATTAAATCCACCAAAAATGATCTATTGAAATTATACTAGTTGAATAACATTAATATTTGTTATGGTTTATATTGGAAACTAATAATGAATATAAGGTGTAAAACAAATGAGATTTTATTCAAAAAGTCAATTTGCAAGAATGACAATTACAGGTTAAAGGTGTTAATTGAACATTCAATTGAATAATTTACAATCTCAATTGTTACGCTTATATTATGTCAGTGTAAAATACTAATAATTATTTGTACCCGCACATTGCATAATAATATCAATGTTTATCGGTATGTGCCTGTTCATTTCTGATCTAGGATGTTAACAGCTTCACAAGTTGAATAATTGCGACATCACATATCAGCATTCTTTGAGTGATCTTCTATGCTGCTTTCTAAAAAATTTTATTCAGTTAGATTTGTATAATGCATAAAATATAAATCACTATAAAACACTAAAATGAGACAGATGTTGAAATGAATATTACTACAAAAGACTATACTAAATTATAGGTTATTGGTAACAATCAAAAACCAAACCAATTCTCCCTGTTCAGGTTAATATAAAATGTGTCTCAACAATTTGCATGTGAATCATTAGTGAATAGTTGAATTAAAGCTACAAACTGATATGGATTTTAAACTACTAACATTTGATAAGAAACGATAATTGTGATAAGACATGAAAGATAGTGTTAGTCCACCAGTATTGGGCATTGAATGTACAATGTTACATAAAGACAAAACTATAAAAATGTTTTAAATTTCAGCTTTTTAATAAAGTATGACATTATCACTGTACATATCATATTCTGAATAGATCTTTCTAATAGCAATTGACAATTATTGCATTAAATCATTCAAAAGTTTGAACATTTAACATTAAATCCACCAAAAATGATCTATTGAAATTATACTAGTTGAATAACATTAATATTTGTTATGGTTTATATTGGAAACTAATAATGAATATAAGTCGTAAAACAAATGAGATTTTATTCAAAAAGTCAATTTGCAAGAATGACAATTACAGGTTAAAGGTGTTAATTGAACATTCAATTGAATAATTTACAATCTCAATTGTTACGCTTATATTATGTCAGTGTAAAATACTAATAATTATTTGTACCCGCACATTGCATAATAATATCAATGTTTATCGGTATGTGCCTGTTCATTTCTGATCTAGGATGTTAACAGCTTCACAAGTTGAATAATTGCGACATCACATATCAGCATTCTTTGAGTGATCTTCTATGCTGCTTTCTAAAAAATTTTATTCAGTTAGATTTGTATAATGCATAAAATATAAATCACTATAAAACACTAAAATGAGACAGATGTTGAAATGAATATTACTACAAAAGACTATACTAAATTATAGGTTATTGGTAACAATCAAAAACCAAACCAATTCTCCCTGTTCAGGTTAATATAAAATGTGTCTCAACAATTTGCATGTGAATCATTATTGAATTGTTGAATTAAAGCTACAAACTGATATGGATTTTAAGCTACTAACATTTGATAAGAAACGATAATTGTGATAAGACATGAAAGATAGTGTTAGTCCACCAGTATTGGGCATTGAATGTACAATGTTACATAAAGACAAAACTATAAAAATGTTTTAAATTTCAGCTTTTTAATAAAGTATGACATTATCACTGTACATATCATATTCTGAATAGATCTTTCTAATAGCAATTGACAATTATTGCATTAAATCATTCAAAAGTTTGAACATTTAACATTAAATCCACCAAAAATGATCTATTGAAATTATACTAGTTGAATAACATTAATATTTGTTATGGTTTATATTGGAAACTAATAATGAATATAAGTCGTAAAACAAATGAGATTTTATTCAAAAAGTCAATTTGCAAGAAAGACAATTACAGGTTAAAGGTGTTTATTGAACATTCATTTGAATAATTAACAATCTCAATTGTTACGCTTATTTTATGTCAGTGTAAAATACTAATAATTACTTGTACACGCACATTGCATTATAACATCAATGTTTATCGGTATGTGCCTGTTCATTTCTGATCTAGGATGTTAACAGCTTCACAAGTTGAATAATTGAGACATCACATATCAGCATTCCTTGAGTGATTTGCCGTACTCCTTTCTAAAAAATTGAGTTCAGTTAGATTTGTATAATGCATAAATTATAAAACAATATAAAACACCAAAATGAGACAGATGTTGAAATGAATATTACTACAAAGGACTACAAAAAATTATAGGTTATTGGTAACAATCAAAAACCAAACCAATTCTCCCTGTTCAGGTTAATAAAAAATGTATTTCAACAATTTGCATGTGAATCATTAGTGAATAGTTGAATTAATGCTACAAACTGATATGGATTTTAAACTACTAACATTTGATGAGAAACAATCATTGTAACAAGACATGAAAGATAGTGTTAGTCCACCAGTATTGGGCATTGAATGTACAATGTTACATAAAGACAAAACTATAAAAATGTTTTAAATTTCAGCTTTTTAATAAAGTATGAAATTATCACTGTACATATCATATTCTGAATACATCTTTCTAATAGCAATTGACAATTATTGCATTAAATCATTCAAAAGTTTGAACATTTAACATTAAATCCACCAAAAATGATCTATTGAAATTATACTAGTTGAATAACATTAATATTTGTTATGGTTTATATTGGAAACTAATAATGAATATAAGGTGTAAAACAAATGAGATTTTATTCAAAAAGTCAATTTGCAAGAATGACAATTACAGGTTAAAGGTGTTAATTGAACATTCAATTGAATAATTTACAATCTCAATTGTTACGCTTATATTATGTCAGTGTAAAATACTAATAATTATTTGTACCCGCACATTGCATAATAATATCAATGTTTATCGGTATGTGCCTGTTCATTTCTGATCTAGGATGTTAACAGCTTCACAAGTTGAATAATTGCGACATCACATATCAGCATTCTTTGAGTGATCTTCTATGCTGCTTTCTAAAAAATTTTATTCAGTTAGATTTGTATAATGCATAAAATATAAATCACTATAAAACACTAAAATGAGAAAGATGTTGAAATGAATATTACTACAAAAGACTATACTAAATTATAGGTTATTGGTAACAATCAAAAACCAAACCAATTCTCCCTGTTCAGGTTAATATAAAATGTGTCTCAACAATTTGCATGTGAATCATTAGTGAATAGTTGAATTAAAGCTACAAACTGATATGGATTTTAAACTACTAACATTTGATAAGAAACGATAATTGTGATAAGACATGAAAGATAGTGTTAGTCCACCAGTATTGGGCATTGAATGTACAATGTTACATAAAGACAAAACTATAAAAATGTTTTAAATTTCAGCTTTTTAATAAAGTATGACATTATCACTGTACATATCATATTCTGAATAGATCTTTCTAATAGCAATTGACAATTATTGCATTAAATCATTCAAAAGTTTGAACATTTAACATTAAATCCACCAAAAATGATCTATTGTAATTATACTAGTTGAATAACATTAATATTTGTTATGGTTTATATTGGAAACTAATAATGAATATAAGTCGTAAAACAAATGAGATTTTATTCAAAAAGTCAATT
The DNA here is from genome assembly GCA_036289425.1 of Rhopalosiphum nymphaeae. NCBI lineage: Eukaryota > Metazoa > Arthropoda > Insecta > Hemiptera > Aphididae > Rhopalosiphum > Rhopalosiphum nymphaeae. Next base: position 4,932,445 of record JAZAQC010000007.1, on the reverse strand, counting down.
TGCAAGAATGACAATTACAGGTTAAAGGTGTTAATTGAACATTCAATTGAATAATTTACAATCTCAATTGTTACGCTTATATTATGTCAGTGTAAAATACTAATAATTATTTGTACCCGCACATTGCATAATAATATCAATGTTTATCGGTATGTGCCTGTTCATTTCTGATCTAGGATGTTAACAGCTTCACAAGTTGAATAATTGCGACATCACATATCGGCATTCTTTGAGTGATCCGCCGTACTCCTTTCTAAAAAATTGTATTCAGTTAGATTTGTATAATGCATAAATTATAAAACAATATAAAACACCAAAATGAGACAGATGTTGAAATGAATATTACTACAAAGGACTACAAAAAATTATAGGTTATTGGTAACAATCAAAAACCAAACCAATTCTCCCTGTTCAGGTTAATATAAAATGTGTCTCAACAATTTGCATGTGAATCATTAGTGAATAGTTGAATTAAAGCTACAAACTGATATGGATTTTAAACTACTAACATTTAATGAGAAACAATAATTGTAACAAGACATGAAAGATAGTGTTAGTCCACCAGTATTGGGCATTGAATGTACAATGTTACATAAAGACAAAACTATAAAAATGTTTTAAATTTCAGCTTTTTAATAAAGTATGACATTATCACTGTACATATCATATTCTGAATAGATCTTTCTAATAGCAATTGACAATTATTGCATTAAATCATTCAAAAGTTTGAACATTTAACATTAAATCCACCAAAAATAATCTATTGAAATTATACTAGTTGAATAACATTAATATTTGTTATGGTTTATATTGGAAACTAATAATGAATATAAGTCGTAAAACAAATGAGATTTTATTCAAAAAGTCAATTTGCAAGAATGACAATTACAGGTTAAAGGTGTTAATTGAACATTCAATTGAATAATTTACAATCTCAATTGTTACGCTTATATTATGTCAGTGTAAAATACTAATAATTATTTGTACCCGCACATTGCATAATAATATCAATGTTTATCGGTATGTGCCTGTTCATTTCTGATCTAGGATGTTAACAGCTTCACAAGTTGAATAATTGCGACATCACATATCAGCATTCTTTGAGTGATCCGCCGTACTCCTTTCTAAAAAATTGTATTCAGTTAGATTTGTATAATGCATAAATTATAAAACAATATAAAACACCAAAATGAGACAGATGTTGAAATGAATATTACTACAAAGGACTACAAAAAATTATAGGTTATTGGTAACAATCAAAAACCAAACCAATTCTCCCTGTTCAGGTTAATATAAAATGTGTCTCAACAATTTGCATGTGAATCATTAGTGAATAGTTGAATTAAAGCTACAAACTGATATGGATTTTAAACTACTAACATTTAATGAGAAACAATAATTGTAACAAGACATGAAAGATAGTGTTAGTCCACCAGTATTGGGCATTGAATGTACAATGTTACATAAAGACAAAACTATAAAAATGTTTTAAATTTCAGCTTTTTAATAAAGTATGACATTATCACTGTACATATCATATTCTGAATAGATCTTTCTAATAGCAATTGACAATTATTGCATTAAATCATTCAAAAGTTTGAACATTTAACATTAAATCCACCAAAAATGATCTATTGAAATTATACTAGTTGAATAACATTAATATTTGTTATGGTTTATATTGGAAACTAATAATGAATATAAGGTGTAAAACAAATGAGATTTTATTCAAAAAGTCAATTTGCAAGAATGACAATTACAGGTTAAAGGTGTTAATTGAACATTCAATTGAATAATTTACAATCTCAATTGTTACGCTTATATTATGTCAGTGTAAAATACTAATAATTATTTGTACCCGCACATTGCATAATAATATCAATGTTTATCGGTATGTGCCTGTTCATTTCTGATCTAGGATGTTAACAGCTTCACAAGTTGAATAATTGCGACATCACATATCAGCATTCTTTGACTGATCTGCTGTACTGCTTACTAAAAAATTGTATTCAGTTAGATTTGTATAATGCATAAAATATAAATCACTATAAAACACCAAAATGAGACAGATATTGAAATGAATATTACTACAAAGGACTACAAAAAATTATAGGTTATTGGTAACAATCAAAAACCAAACCAATTCACACTGTTCAGGTTAATATAAAATGTATCTCAACAATTTGCATGTTAATCTTTAGTGAATAGTTGAATTAAAGCTACAAACTGATATGGATTTTAAACTACTAACATTTTATGAGAAACAATAATTGTAACAAGACATGAAAGATAGTGTTAGTCCACCAGTATTGGGCATTGAATGTACAATGTTACATAAAGACAAAACTATAAAAATGTTTTAAATTTCAGCTTTTTAATAAAGTATGACATTATCACTGTACATATCATATTCTGAATAGATCTTTCTAATAGAAATTGACAATTATTGCATTAAATCATTCAAAAGTTTGAACATTTAACATTAAATCCACCAAAAATGATCTATTGAAATTATACTAGTTGAATAACATTAATATTTGTTATGGTTTATATTGGAAACTAATAATGAATATAAGGTGTAAAACAAATGAGATTTTATTCAAAAAGTCAATTTGCAAGAATGACAATTACAGGTTAAAGGTGTTAATTGAACATTCAATTGAATAATTTACAATCTCAATTGTTACGCTTATATTATGTCAGTGTAAAATACTAATAATTATTTGTACCCGCACATTGCATAATAATATCAATGTTTATCGGTATGTGCCTGTTCATTTCTGATCTAGGATGTTAACAGCTTCACAAGTTGAATAATTGCGACATCACATATCAGCATTCTTTGACTGATCTGCTGTACTGCTTACTAAAAAATTGTATTCAGTTAGATTTGTATAATGCATAAAATATAAATCACTATAAAACACCAAAATGAGACAGATGTTGAAATGAATATTACTACAAAGGACTACAAAAAATTATAGGTTATTGGTAACAATCAAAAACCAAACCAATTCTCCCTGTTCAGGTTAATATAAAATGTGTCTCAACAATTTGCATGTGAATCATTAGTGAATAGTTGAATTAAAGCTACAAACTGATATGGATTTTAAACTACTAACATTTAATGAGAAACAATAATTGTAACAAGACATGAAAGATAGTGTTAGTCCACCAGTATTGGGCATTGAATGTACAATGTTACATAAAGACAAAACTATAAAAATGTTTTAAATTTCAGCTTTTTAATAAAGTATGACATTATCACTGTACATATCATATTCTGAATAGATCTTTCTAATAGAAATTGACAATTATTGCATTAAATCATTCAAAAGTTTGAACATTTAACATTAAATCCACCAAAAATGATCTATTGAAATTATACTAGTTGAATAACATTAATATTTGTTATGGTTTATATTGGAAACTAATAATGAATATAAGGTGTAAAACAAATGAGATTTTATTCAAAAAGTCAATTTGCAAGAATGACAATTACAGGTTAAAGGTGTTAATTGAACATTCAATTGAATAATTTACAATCTCAATTGTTACGCTTATATTATGTCAGTGTAAAATACTAATAATTATTTGTACCCGCACATTGCATAATAATATCAATGTTTATCGGTATGTGCCTGTTCATTTCTGATCTAGGATGTTAACAGCTTCACAAGTTGAATAATTGCGACATCACATATCAGCATTCTTTGACTGATCTGCTGTACTGCTTACTAAAAAATTGTATTCAGTTAGATTTGTATAATGCATAAAATATAAATCACTATAAAACACCAAAATGAGACAGATATTGAAATGAATATTACTACAAAGGACTACAAAAAATTATAGGTTATTGGTAACAATCAAAAACCAAACCAATTCACACTGTTCAGGTTAATATAAAATGTATCTCAACAATTTGCATGTTAATCTTTAGTGAATAGTTGAATTAAAGCTACAAACTGATATGGATTTTAAACTACTAACATTTTATGAGAAACAATAATTGTAACAAGACATGAAAGATAGTGTTAGTCCACCAGTATTGGGCATTGAATGTACAATGTTACATAAAGACAAAACTATAAAAATGTTTTAAATTTCAGCTTTTTAATAAAGTATGACATTATCACTGTACATATCATATTCTGAATAGATCTTTCTAATAGAAATTGACAATTATTGCATTAAATCATTCAAAAGTTTGAACATTTAACATTAAATCCACCAAAAATGATCTATTGAAATTATACTAGTTGAATAACATTAATATTTGTTATGGTTTATATTGGAAACTAATAATGAATATAAGGTGTAAAACAAATGAGATTTTATTCAAAAAGTCAATTTGCAAGAATGACAATTACAGGTTAAAGGTGTTAATTGAACATTCAATTGAATAATTTACAATCTCAATTGTTACGCTTATATTATGTCAGTGTAAAATACTAATAATTATTTGTACCCGCACATTGCATAATAATATCAATGTTTATCGGTATGTGCCTGTTCATTTCTGATCTAGGATGTTAACAGCTTCACAAGTTGAATAATTGCGACATCACATATCAGCATTCTTTGACTGATCTGCTGTACTGCTTACTAAAAAATTGTATTCAGTTAGATTTGTATAATGCATAAAATATAAATCACTATAAAACACCAAAATGAGACAGATGTTGAAATGAATATTACTACAAAGGACTACAAAAAATTATAGGTTATTGGTAACAATCAAAAACCAAACCAATTCTCCCTGTTCAGGTTAATATAAAATGTGTCTCAACAATTTGCATGTGAATCATTAGTGAATAGTTGAATTAAAGCTACAAACTGATATGGATTTTAAACTACTAACATTTAATGAGAAACAATAATTGTAACAAGACATGAAAGATAGTGTTAGTCCACCAGTATTGGGCATTGAATGTACAATGTTACATAAAGACAAAACTATAAAAATGTTTTAAATTTCAGCTTTTTAATAAAGTATGACATTATCACTGTACATATCATATTCTGAATAGATCTTTCTAATAGAAATTGACAATTATTGCATTAAATCATTCAAAAGTTTGAACATTTAACATTAAATCCACCAAAAATGATCTATTGAAATTATACTAGTTGAATAACATTAATATTTGTTATGGTTTATATTGGAAACTAATAATGAATATAAGGTGTAAAACAAATGAGATTTTATTCAAAAAGTCAATTTGCAAGAATGACAATTACAGGTTAAAGGTGTTAATTGAACATTCAATTGAATAATTTACAATCTCAATTGTTACGCTTATATTATGTCAGTGTAAAATACTAATAATTATTTGTACCCGCACATTGCATAATAATATCAATGTTTATCGGTATGTGCCTGTTCATTTCTGATCTAGGATGTTAACAGCTTCACAAGTTGAATAATTGCGACATCACATATCAGCATTCTTTGAGTGATCTTCTATGCTGCTTTCTAAAAAATTTTATTCAGTTAGATTTGTATAATGCATAAAATATAAATCACTATAAAACACTAAAATGAGACAGATGTTGAAATGAATATTACTACAAAAGACTATACTAAATTATAGGTTATTGGTAACAATCAAAAACCAAACCAATTCTCCCTGTTCAGGTTAATATAAAATGTATCTCAACAATTTGCATGTGAATCATTAGTGAATAGTTGAATTAAAGCTACAAACTGATATGGATTTTAAACTACTAACATTTGATGAGAAACAATAATTGTAACAAGACATGAAAGATAGTGTTAGTCCACCAGTATTGGGCATTGAATGTACAATGTTACATAAAGACAAAACTATAAAAATGTTTTAAATTTCAGCTTTTTAATAAAGTATGACATTATCACTGTACATATCATATTCTGAATAGATCTTTCTAATAGCAATTGACAATTATTGCATTAAATCATTCAAAAGTTTGAACATTTAACATTAAATCCACCAAAAATGATCTATTGAAATTATACTAGTTGAATAACATTAATATTTGTTATGGTTTATATTGGAAACTAATAATGAATATAAGTCGTAAAACAAATGAGATTTTATTCAAAAAGTCAATTTGCAAGAATGACAATTACAGGTTAAAGGTGTTAATTGAACATTCAATTGAATAATTTACAATCTCAATTGTTACGCTTATATTATGTCAGTGTAAAATACTAATAATTATTTGTACCCGCACATTGCATAATAATATCAATGTTTATCGGTATGTGCCTGTTCATTTCTGATCTAGGATGTTAACAGCTTCACAAGTTGAATAATTGCGACATCACATATCAGCATTCTTTGAGTGATCTTCTATGCTGCTTTCTAAAAAATTTTATTCAGTTAGATTTGTATAATGCATAAAATATAAATCACTATAAAACACTAAAATGAGACAGATGTTGAAATGAATATTACTACAAAAGACTATACTAAATTATAGGTTATTGGTAACAATCAAAAACCAAACCAATTCACACTGTTCAGGTTAATATAAAATGTGTCTCAACAATTTGCATGTGAATCATTATTGAATTGTTGAATTAAAGCTACAAACTGATATGGATTTTAAACTACTAACATTTGATAAGAAACGATAATTGTGATAAGACATGAAAGATAGTGTTAGTCCACCAGTATTGGGCATTGAATGTACAATGTTACATAAAGACAAAACTATAAAAATGTTTTAAATTTCAGCTTTTTAATAAAGTATGACATTATCACTGTACATATCATATTCTGAATAGATCTTTCTAATAGCAATTGACAATTATTGCATTAAATCATTCAAAAGTTTGAACATTTAACATTAAATCCACCAAAAATGATCTATTGAAATTATACTAGTTGAATAACATTAATATTTGTTATGGTTTATATTGGAAACTAATAATGAATATAAGTCGTAAAACAAATGAGATTTTATTCAAAAAGTCAATTTGCAAGAAAGACAATTACAGGTTAAAGGTGTTTATTGAACATTCATTTGAATAATTAACAATCTCAATTGTTACGCTTATTTTATGTCAGTGTAAAATACTAATAATTACTTGTACACGCACATTGCATTATAACATCAATGTTTATCGGTATGTGCCTGTTCATTTCTGATCTAGGATGTTAACAGCTTCACAAGTTGAATAATTGAGACATCACATATCAGCATTCCTTGAGTGATCCGCCGTACTCCTTTCTAAAAAATTGAGTTCAGTTAGATTTGTATAATGCATAAATTATAAAACAATATAAAACACCAAAATGAGACAGATGTTGAAATGAATATTACTACAAAGGACTACAAAAAATTATAGGTTATTGGTAACAATCAAAAACCAAACCAATTCTCCCTGTTCAGGTTAATAAAAAATGTATTTCAACAATTTGCATGTGAATCATTAGTGAATAGTTGAATTAATGCTACAAACTGATATGGATTTTAAACTACTAACATTTGATGAGAAACAATCATTGTAACAAGACATGAAAGATAGTGTTAGTCCACCAGTATTGGGCATTGAATGTACAATGTTACATAAAGACAAAACTATAAAAATGTTTTAAATTTCAGCTTTTTAATAAAGTATGAAATTATCACTGTACATATCATATTCTGAATACATCTTTCTAATAGCAATTGACAATTATTGCATTAAATCATTCAAAAGTTTGAACATTTAACATTAAATCCACCAAAAATGATCTATTGAAATTATACTAGTTGAATAACATTAATATTTGTTATGGTTTATATTGGAAACTAATAATGAATATAAGGTGTAAAACAAATGAGATTTTATTCAAAAAGTCAATTTGCAAGAATGACAATTACAGGTTAAAGGTGTTAATTGAACATTCAATTGAATAATTTACAATCTCAATTGTTACGCTTATATTATGTCAGTGTAAAATACTAATAATTATTTGTACCCGCACATTGCATAATAATATCAATGTTTATCGGTATGTGCCTGTTCATTTCTGATCTAGGATGTTAACAGCTTCACAAGTTGAATAATTGCGACATCACATATCAGCATTCTTTGAGTGATCTTCTATGCTGCTTTCTAAAAAATTTTATTCAGTTAGATTTGTATAATGCATAAAATATAAATCACTATAAAACACTAAAATGAGACAGATGTTGAAATGAATATTACTACAAAAGACTATACTAAATTATAGGTTATTGGTAACAATCAAAAACCAAACCAATTCTCCCTGTTCAGGTTAATATAAAATGTGTCTCAACAATTTGCATGTGAATCATTAGTGAATAGTTGAATTAAAGCTACAAACTGATATGGATTTTAAACTACTAACATTTGATAAGAAACGATAATTGTGATAGAACATGAAAGATAGTGTTAGTCCACCAGTATTGGGCATTGAATGTACAATGTTACATAAAGACAAAACTATAAAAATGTTTTAAATTTCAGCTTTTTAATAAAGTATGACATTATCACTGTACATATCATATTCTGAATAGATCTTTCTAATAGCAATTGACAATTATTGCATTAAATCATTCAAAAGTTTGAACATTTAACATTAAATCCACCAAAAATGATCTATTGAAATTATACTAGTTGAATAACATTAATATTTGTTATGGTTTATATTGGAAACTAATAATGAATATAAGTCGTAAAACAAATGAGATTTTATTCAAAAAGTCAATTTGCAAGAATGACAATTACAGGTTAAAGGTGTTAATTGAACATTCAATTGAATAATTTACAATCTCAATTGTTATGCTTATATTATGTCAGTGTAAAATACTAATAATTATTTGTACCCGCACATTGCATAATAATATCAATGTTTATCGGTATGTGCCTGTTCATTTCTGATCTAGGATGTTAACAGCTTCACAAGTTGAATAATTGAGACATCACATATCAGCATTCCTTGAGTGATCCGCCGTACTCCTTTCTAAAAAATTGAGTTCAGTTAGATTTGTATAATGCATAAATTATAAAACAATATAAAACACCAAAATGAGACAGATGTTGAAATGAATATTACTACAAAGGACTACAAAAAATTATAGGTTATTGGTAACAATCAAAAACCAAACCAATTCTCCCTGTTCAGGTTAATAAAAAATGTATTTCAACAATTTGCATGTGAATCATTAGTGAATAGTTGAATTAATGCTACAAACTGATATGGATTTTAAACTACTAACATTTGATGAGAAACAATCATTGTAACAAGACATGAAAGATAGTGTTAGTCCACCAGTATTGGGCATTGAATGTACAATGTTACATAAAGACAAAACTATAAAAATGTTTTAAATTTCAGCTTTTTAATAAAGTATGACATTATCACTGTACATATCATATTCTGAATAGATCTTTCTAATAGTAATTGACAATTATTGCATTAAATCATTCAAAAGTTTGAACATTTAACATTAAATCCACCAAAAATGATCTATTGAAATTATACTAGTTGAATAACATTAATATTTGTTATGGTTTATATTGGAAACTAATAATGAATATAAGTCGTAAAACAAATGAGATTTTATTCAAAAAGTCAATTTGCAAGAATGATAATTACAGGTTAAAGGTGTTAATTGAACATTCAATTGAATAATTTACAATCTCAATTGTTACGCTTATATTATGTCAGTGTAAAATACTAATAATTATTTGTACCCGCACATTGCATAATAATATCAATGTTTATCGGTATGTGCCTGTTCATTTCTGATCTAGGATGTTAACAGCTTCACAAGTTGAATAATTGCGACATCACATATCAGCATTCTTTGAGTGATCTTCTATGCTGCTTTCTAAAAAATTTTATTCAGTTAGATTTGTATAATGCATAAAATATAAATCACTATAAAACACTAAAATGAGACAGATGTTGAAATGAATATTACTACAAAAGACTATACTAAATTATAGGTTATTGGTAACAATCAAAAACCAAACCAATTCTCCCTGTTCAGGTTAATATAAAATGTGTCTCAACAATTTGCATGTGAATCATTATTGAATTGTTGAATTAAAGCTACAAACTGATATGGATTTTAAACTACTAACATTTGATAAGAAACGATAATTGTGATAAGACATGAAAGATAGTGTTAGTCCACCAGTATTGGGCATTGAATGTACAATGTTACATAAAGACAAAACTATAAAAATGTTTTAAATTTCAGCTTTTTAATAAAGTATGACATTATCACTGTACATATCATATTCTGAATAGATCTTTCTAATAGCAATTGACAATTATTGCATTAAATCATTCAAAAGTTTGAACATTTAACATTAAATCCACCAAAAATGATCTATTGAAATTATACTAGTTGAATAACATTAATATTTGTTATGGTTTATATTGGAAACTAATAATGAATATAAGTCGTAAAACAAATGAGATTTTATTCAAAAAGTCAATTTGCAAGAAAGACAATTACAGGTTAAAGGTGTTTATTGAACATTCATTTGAATAATTAACAATCTCAATTGTTACGCTTATTTTATGTCAGTGTAAAATACTAATAATTACTTGTACACGCACATTGCATTATAACATCAATGTTTATCGGTATGTGCCTGTTCATTTCTGATCTAGGATGTTAACAGCTTCACAAGTTGAATAATTGAGACATCACATATCAGCATTCCTTGAGTGATCCGCCGTACTCCTTTCTAAAAAATTGAGTTCAGTTAGATTTGTATAATGCATAAATTATAAAACAATATAAAACACCAAAATGAGACAGATGTTGAAATGAATATTACTACAAAGGACTACAAAAAATTATAGGTTATTGGTAACAATCAAAAACCAAACCAATTCTCCCTGTTCAGGTTAATAAAAAATGTATTTCAACAATTTGCATGTGAATCATTAGTGAATAGTTGAATTAATGCTACAAACTGATATGGATTTTAAACTACTAACATTTGATGAGAAACAATCATTGTAACAAGACATGAAAGATAGTGTTAGTCCACCAGTATTGGGCATTGAATATACAATGTTACATAAAGACAAAACTATATAAATGTTTTAAATTTCAGCTTTTTAATAAAGTATGAAATTATCACTGTACATATCATATTCTGAATACATCTTTCTAATAGCAATTGACAATTATTGCATTAAATCATTCAAAAGTTTGAACATTTAACATTAAATCCACCAAAAATGATCTATTGAAATTATACTAGTTGAATAACATTAATATTTGTTATGGTTTATATTGGAAACTAATAATGAATATAAGGTGTAAAACAAATGAGATTTTATTCAAAAAGTCAATTTGCAAGAATGACAATTACAGGTTAAAGGTGTTAATTGAACATTCAATTGAATAATTTACAATCTCAATTGTTACGCTTATATTATGTCAGTGTAAAATACTAATAATTATTTGTACCCGCACATTGCATAATAATATCAATGTTTATCGGTATGTGCCTGTTCATTTCTGATCTAGGATGTTAACAGCTTCACAAGTTGAATAATTGCGACATCACATATCAGCATTCTTTGAGTGATCTTCTATGCTGCTTTCTAAAAAATTTTATTCAGTTAGATTTGTATAATGCATAAAATATAAATCACTATAAAACACTAAAATGAGACAGATGTTGAAATGAATATTACTACAAAAGACTATACTAAATTATAGGTTATTGGTAACAATCAAAAACCAAACCAATTCACACTGTTCAGGTTAATATAAAATGTGTCTCAACAATTTGCATGTGAATCATTATTGAATTGTTGAATTAAAGCTACAAACTGATATGGATTTTAAACTACTAACATTTGATAAGAAACGATAATTGTGATAAGACATGAAAGATAGTGTTAGTCCACCAGTATTGGGCATTGAATGTACAATGTTACATAAAGACAAAACTATAAAAATGTTTTAAATTTCAGCTTTTTAATAAAGTATGACATTATCACTGTACATATCATATTCTGAATAGATCTTTCTAATAGCAATTGACAATTATTGCATTAAATCATTCAAAAGTTTGAACATTTAACATTAAATCCACCAAAAATGATCTATTGAAATTATACTAGTTGAATAACATTAATATTTGTTATGGTTTATATTGGAAACTAATAATGAATATAAGTCGTAAAACAAATGAGATTTTATTCAAAAAGTCAATTTGCAAGAAAGACAATTACAGGTTAAAGGTGTTTATTGAACATTCATTTGAATAATTAACAATCTCAATTGTTACGCTTATTTTATGTCAGTGTAAAATACTAATAATTACTTGTACACGCACATTGCATTATAACATCAATGTTTATCGGTATGTGCCTGTTCATTTCTGATCTAGGATGTTAACAGCTTCACAAGTTGAATAATTGAGACATCACATATCAGCATTCCTTGAGTGATCCGCCGTACTCCTTTCTAAAAAATTGAGTTCAGTTAGATTTGTATAATGCATAAATTATAAAACAATATAAAACACCAAAATGAGACAGATGTTGAAATGAATATTACTACAAAGGACTACAAAAAATTATAGGTTATTGGTAACAATCAAAAACCAAACCAATTCTCCCTGTTCAGGTTAATAAAAAATGTATTTCAACAATTTGCATGTGAATCATTAGTGAATAGTTGAATTAATGCTACAAACTGATATGGATTTTAAACTACTAACATTTGATGAGAAACAATCATTGTAACAAGACATGAAAGATAGTGTTAGTCCACCAGTATTGGGCATTGAATGTACAATGTTACATAAAGACAAAACTATAAAAATGTTTTAAATTTCAGCTTTTTAATAAAGTATGAAATTATCACTGTACATATCATATTCTGAATACATCTTTCTAATAGCAATTGACAATTATTGCATTAAATCATTCAAAAGTTTGAACATTTAACATTAAATCCACCAAAAATGATCTATTGAAATTATACTAGTTGAATAACATTAATATTTGTTATGGTTTATATTGGAAACTAATAATGAATATAAGGTGTAAAACAAATGAGATTTTATTCAAAAAGTCAATTTGCAAGAATGACAATTACAGGTTAAAGGTGTTAATTGAACATTCAATTGAATAATTTACAATCTCAATTGTTACGCTTATATTATGTCAGTGTAAAATACTAATAATTATTTGTACCCGCACATTGCATAATAATATCAATGTTTATCGGTATGTGCCTGTTCATTTCTGATCTAGGATGTTAACAGCTTCACAAGTTGAATAATTGCGACATCACATATCAGCATTCTTTGAGTGATCTTCTATGCTGCTTTCTAAAAAATTTTATTCAGTTAGATTTGTATAATGCATAAAATATAAATCACTATAAAACACTAAAATGAGACAGATGTTGAAATGAATATTACTACAAAAGACTATACTAAATTATAGGTTATTGGTAACAATCAAAAACCAAACCAATTCTCCCTGTTCAGGTTAATATAAAATGTGTCTCAACAATTTGCATGTGAATCATTATTGAATTGTTGAATTAAAGCTACAAACTGATATGGATTTTAAACTACTAACATTTGATAAGAAACGATAATTGTGATAAGACATGAAAGATAGTGTTAGTCCACCAGTATTGGGCATTGAATGTACAATGTTACATAAAGACAAAACTATAAAAATGTTTTAAATTTCAGCTTTTTAATAAAGTATGACATTATCACTGTACATATCATATTCTGAATAGATCTTTCTAATAGCAATTGACAATTATTGCATTAAATCATTCAAAAGTTTGAACATTTAACATTAAATCCACCAAAAATGATCTATTGAAATTATACTAGTTGAATAACATTAATATTTGTTATGGTTTATATTGGAAACTAATAATGAATATAAGTCGTAAAACAAATGAGATTTTATTCAAAAAGTCAATTTGCAAGAAAGACAATTACAGGTTAAAGGTGTTTATTGAACATTCATTTGAATAATTAACAATCTCAATTGTTACGCTTATTTTATGTCAGTGTAAAATACTAATAATTACTTGTACACGCACATTGCATTATAACATCAATGTTTATCGGTATGTGCCTGTTCATTTCTGATCTAGGATGTTAACAGCTTCACAAGTTGAATAATTGAGACATCACATATCAGCATTCCTTGAGTGATCCGCCGTACTCCTTTCTAAAAAATTGAGTTCAGTTAGATTTGTATAATGCATAAATTATAAAACAATATAAAACACCAAAATGAGACAGATGTTGAAATGAATATTACTACAAAGGACTACAAAAAATTATAGGTTATTGGTAACAATCAAAAACCAAACCAATTCTCCCTGTTCAGGTTAATAAAATATGTATTTCAACAATTTGCATGTGAATCATTAGTGAATAGTTGAATTAATGCTACAAACTGATATGGATTTTAAACTACTAACATTTGATGAGAAACAATCATTGTAACAAGACATGAAAGATAGTGTTAGTCCACCAGTATTGGGCATTGAATGTACAATGTTACATAAAGACAAAACTATAAAAATGTTTTAAATTTCAGCTTTTTAATAAAGTATGAAATTATCACTGTACATATCATATTCTGAATACATCTTTCTAATAGCAATTGACAATTATTGCATTAAATCATTCAAAAGTTTGAACATTTAACATTAAATCCACCAAAAATGATCTATTGAAATTATACTAGTTGAATAACATTAATATTTGTTATGGTTTATATTGGAAACTAATAATGAATATAAGGTGTAAAACAAATGAGATTTTATTCAAAAAGTCAATTTGCAAGAATGACAATTACAGGTTAAAGGTGTTAATTGAACATTCAATTGAATAATTTACAATCTCAATTGTTACGCTTATATTATGTCAGTGTAAAATACTAATAATTATTTGTACCCGCACATTGCATAATAATATCAATGTTTATCGGTATGTGCCTGTTCATTTCTGATCTAGGATGTTAACAGCTTCACAAGTTGAATAATTGCGACATCACATATCAGCATTCTTTGAGTGATCTTCTATGCTGCTTTCTAAAAAATTTTATTCAGTTAGATTTGTATAATGCATAAAATATAAATCACTATAAAACACTAAAATGAGACAGATGTTGAAATGAATATTACTACAAAAGACTATACTAAATTATAGGTTATTGGTAACAATCAAAAACCAAACCAATTCTCCCTGTTCAGGTTAATATAAAATGTGTCTCAACAATTTGCATGTGAATCATTATTGAATTGTTGAATTAAAGCTACAAACTGATATGGATTTTAAACTACTAACATTTGATAAGAAACGATAATTGTGATAAGACATGAAAGATAGTGTTAGTCCACCAGTATTGGGCATTGAATGTACAATGTTACATAAAGACAAAACTATAAAAATGTTTTAAATTTCAGCTTTTTAATAAAGTATGACATTATCACTGTACATATCATATTCTGAATAGATCTTTCTAATAGCAATTGACAATTATTGCATTAAATCATTCAAAAGTTTGAACATTTAACATTAAATCCACCAAAAATGATCTATTGAAATTATACTAGTTGAATAACATTAATATTTGTTATGGTTTATATTGGAAACTAATAATGAATATAAGTCGTAAAACAAATGAGATTTTATTCAAAAAGTCAATTTGCAAGAAAGACAATTACAGGTTAAAGGTGTTTATTGAACATTCATTTGAATAATTAACAATCTCAATTGTTACGCTTATTTTATGTCAGTGTAAAATACTAATAATTACTTGTACACGCACATTGCATTATAACATCAATGTTTATCGGTATGTGCCTGTTCATTTCTGATCTAGGATGTTAACAGCTTCACAAGTTGAATAATTGAGACATCACATATCAGCATTCCTTGAGTGATCCGCCGTACTCCTTTCTAAAAAATTGAGTTCAGTTAGATTTGTATAATGCATAAATTATAAAACAATATAAAACACCAAAATGAGACAGATGTTGAAATGAATATTACTACAAAGGACTACAAAAAATTATAGGTTATTGGTAACAATCAAAAACCAAACCAATTCTCCCTGTTCAGGTTAATAAAAAATGTATTTCAACAATTTGCATGTGAATCATTAGTGAATAGTTGAATTAATGCTACAAACTGATATGGATTTTAAACTACTAACATTTGATGAGAAACAATCATTGTAACAAGACATGAAAGATAGTGTTAGTCCACCAGTATTGGGCATTGAATATACAATGTTACATAAAGACAAAACTATAAAAATGTTTTAAATTTCAGCTTTTTAATAAAGTATGAAATTATCACTGTACATATCATATTCTGAATACATCTTTCTAATAGCAATTGACAATTATTGCATTAAATCATTCAAAAGTTTGAACATTTAACATTAAATCCACCAAAAATGATCTATTGAAATTATACTAGTTGAATAACATTAATATTTGTTATGGTTTATATTGGAAACTAATAATGAATATAAGGTGTAAAACAAATGAGATTTTATTCAAAAAGTCAATTTGCAAGAATGACAATTACAGGTTAAAGGTGTTAATTGAACATTCAATTGAATAATTTACAATCTCAATTGTTACGCTTATATTATGTCAGTGTAAAATACTAATAATTATTTGTACCCGCACATTGCATAATAATATCAATGTTTATCGGTATGTGCCTGTTCATTTCTGATCTAGGATGTTAACAGCTTCACAAGTTGAATAATTGCGACATCACATATCAGCATTCTTTGAGTGATCTTCTATGCTGCTTTCTAAAAAATTTTATTCAGTTAGATTTGTATAATGCATAAAATATAAATCACTATAAAACACTAAAATGAGACAGATGTTGAAATGAATATTACTACAAAAGACTATACTAAATTATAGGTTATTGGTAACAATCAAAAACCAAACCAATTCACACTGTTCAGGTTAATATAAAATGTGTCTCAACAATTTGCATGTGAATCATTATTGAATTGTTGAATTAAAGCTACAAACTGATATGGATTTTAAACTACTAACATTTGATAAGAAACGATAATTGTGATAAGACATGAAAGATAGTGTTAGTCCACCAGTATTGGGCATTGAATGTACAATGTTACATAAAGACAAAACTATAAAAATGTTTTAAATTTCAGCTTTTTAATAAAGTATGACATTATCACTGTACATATCATATTCTGAATAGATCTTTCTAATAGCAATTGACAATTATTGCATTAAATCATTCAAAAGTTTGAACATTTAACATTAAATCCACCAAAAATGATCTATTGAAATTATACTAGTTGAATAACATTAATATTTGTTATGGTTTATATTGGAAACTAATAATGAATATAAGTCGTAAAACAAATGAGATTTTATTCAAAAAGTCAATTTGCAAGAAAGACAATTACAGGTTAAAGGTGTTTATTGAACATTCATTTGAATAATTAACAATCTCAATTGTTACGCTTATTTCATGTCAGTGTAAAATACTAATAATTACTTGTACACGCACATTGCATTATAACATCAATGTTTATCGGTATGTGCCTGTTCATTTCTGATCTAGGATGTTAACAGCTTCACAAGTTGAATAATTGAGACATCACATATCAGCATTCCTTGAGTGATCCGCCGTACTCCTTTCTAAAAAATTGAGTTCAGTTAGATTTGTATAATGCATAAATTATAAAACAATATAAAACACCAAAATGAGACAGATGTTGAAATGAATATTACTACAAAGGACTACAAAAAATTATAGGTTATTGGTAACAATCAAAAACCAAACCAATTCTCCCTGTTCAGGTTAATAAAAAATGTATTTCAACAATTTGCATGTGAATCATTAGTGAATAGTTGAATTAATGCTACAAACTGATATGGATTTTAAACTACTAACATTTGATGAGAAACAATCATTGTAACAAGACATGAAAGATAGTGTTAGTCCACCAGTATTGGGCATTGAATGTACAATGTTACATAAAGACAAAACTATAAAAATGTTTTAAATTTCAGCTTTTTAATAAAGTATGAAATTATCACTGTACATATCATATTCTGAATACATCTTTCTAATAGCAATTGACAATTATTGCATTAAATCATTCAAAAGTTTGAACATTTAACATTAAATCCACCAAAAATGATCTATTGAAATTATACTAGTTGAATAACATTAATATTTGTTATGGTTTATATTGGAAACTAATAATGAATATAAGGTGTAAAACAAATGAGATTTTATTCAAAAAGTCAATTTGCAAGAATGACAATTACAGGTTAAAGGTGTTAATTGAACATTCAATTGAATAATTTACAATCTCAATTGTTACGCTTATATTATGTCAGTGTAAAATACTAATAATTATTTGTACCCGCACATTGCATAATAATATCAATGTTTATCGGTATGTGCCTGTTCATTTCTGATCTAGGATGTTAACAGCTTCACAAGTTGAATAATTGCGACATCACATATCAGCATTCTTTGAGTGATCTTCTATGCTGCTTTCTAAAAAATTTTATTCAGTTAGATTTGTATAATGCATAAAATATAAATCACTATAAAACACTAAAATGAGACAGATGTTGAAATGAATATTACTACAAAAGACTATACTAAATTATAGGTTATTGGTAACAATCAAAAACCAAACCAATTCTCCCTGTTCAGGTTAATATAAAATGTGTCTCAACAATTTGCATGTGAATCATTAGTGAATAGTTGAATTAAAGCTACAAACTGATATGGATTTTAAACTACTAACATTTGATAAGAAACGATAATTGTGATAAGACATGAAAGATAGTGTTAGTCCACCAGTATTGGGCATTGAATGTACAATGTTACATAAAGACAAAACTATAAAAATGTTTTAAATTTCAGCTTTTTAATAAAGTATGACATTATCACTGTACATATCATATTCTGAATAGATCTTTCTAATAGCAATTGACAATTATTGCATTAAATCATTCAAAAGTTTGAACATTTAACATTAAATCCACCAAAAATGATCTATTGAAATTATACTAGTTGAATAACATTAATATTTGTTATGGTTTATATTGGAAACTAATAATGAATATAAGTCGTAAAACAAATGAGATTTTATTCAAAAAGTCAATTTGCAAGAAAGACAATTACAGGTTAAAGGTGTTTATTGAACATTCATTTGAATAATTAACAATCTCAATTGTTACGCTTATTTTATGTCAGTGTAAAATACTAATAATTACTTGTACACGCACATTGCATTATAACATCAATGTTTATCGGTATGTGCCTGTTCATTTCTGATCTAGGATGTTAACAGCTTCACAAGTTGAATAATTGAGACATCACATATCAGCATTCCTTGAGTGATCCGCCGTACTCCTTTCTAAAAAATTGAGTTCAGTTAGATTTGTATAATGCATAAATTATAAAACAATATAAAACACCAAAATGAGACAGATGTTGAAATGAATATTACTACAAAGGACTACAAAAAATTATAGGTTATTGGTAACAATCAAAAACCAAACCAATTCTCCCTGTTCAGGTTAATAAAATATGTATTTCAACAATTTGCATGTGAATCATTAGTGAATAGTTGAATTAATGCTACAAACTGATATGGATTTTAAACTACTAACATTTGATGAGAAACAATCATTGTAACAAGACATGAAAGATAGTGTTAGTCCACCAGTATTGGGCATTGAATGTACAATGTTACATAAAGACAAAACTATAAAAATGTTTTAAATTTCAGCTTTTTAATAAAGTATGAAATTATCACTGTACATATCATATTCTGAATACATCTTTCTAATAGCAATTGACAATTATTGCATTAAATCATTCAAAAGTTTGAACATTTAACATTAAATCCACCAAAAATGATCTATTGAAATTATACTAGTTGAATAACATTAATATTTGTTATGGTTTATATTGGAAACTAATAATGAATATAAGGTGTAAAACAAATGAGATTTTATTCAAAAAGTCAATTTGCAAGAATGACAATTACAGGTTAAAGGTGTTAATTGAACATTCAATTGAATAATTTACAATCTCAATTGTTACGCTTATATTATGTCAGTGTAAAATACTAATAATTATTTGTACCCGCACATTGCATAATAATATCAATGTTTATCGGTATGTGCCTGTTCATTTCTGATCTAGGATGTTAACAGCTTCACAAGTTGAATAATTGCGACATCACATATCAGCATTCTTTGAGTGATCTTCTATGCTGCTTTCTAAAAAATTTTATTCAGTTAGATTTGTATAATGCATAAAATATAAATCACTATAAAACACTAAAATGAGACAGATGTTGAAATGAATATTACTACAAAAGACTATACTAAATTATAGGTTATTGGTAACAATCAAAAACCAAACCAATTCTCCCTGTTCAGGTTAATATAAAATGTGTCTCAACAATTTGCATGTGAATCATTATTGAATTGTTGAATTAAAGCTACAAACTGATATGGATTTTAAACTACTAACATTTGATAAGAAACGATAATTGTGATAAGACATGAAAGATAGTGTTAGTCCACCAGTATTGGGCATTGAATGTACAATGTTACATAAAGACAAAACTATAAAAATGTTTTAAATTTCAGCTTTTTAATAAAGTATGACATTATCACTGTACATATCATATTCTGAATAGATCTTTCTAATAGCAATTGACAATTATTGCATTAAATCATTCAAAAGTTTGAACATTTAACATTAAATCCACCAAAAATGATCTATTGAAATTATACTAGTTGAATAACATTAATATTTGTTATGGTTTATATTGGAAACTAATAATGAATATAAGTCGTAAAACAAATGAGATTTTATTCAAAAAGTCAATTTGCAAGAAAGACAATTACAGGTTAAAGGTGTTTATTGAACATTCATTTGAATAATTAACAATCTCAATTGTTACGCTTATTTTATGTCAGTGTAAAATACTAATAATTACTTGTACACGCACATTGCATTATAACATCAATGTTTATCGGTATGTGCCTGTTCATTTCTGATCTAGGATGTTAACAGCTTCACAAGTTGAATAATTGAGACATCACATATCAGCATTCCTTGAGTGATCCGCCGTACTCCTTTCTAAAAAATTGAGTTCAGTTAGATTTGTATAATGCATAAATTATAAAACAATATAAAACACCAAAATGAGACAGATGTTGAAATGAATATTACTACAAAGGACTACAAAAAATTATAGGTTATTGGTAACAATCAAAAACCAAACCAATTCTCCCTGTTCAGGTTAATAAAATATGTATTTCAACAATTTGCATGTGAATCATTAGTGAATAGTTGAATTAATGCTACAAACTGATATGGATTTTAAACTACTAACATTTGATGAGAAACAATCATTGTAACAAGACATGAAAGATAGTGTTAGTCCACCAGTATTGGGCATTGAATGTACAATGTTACATAAAGACAAAACTATAAAAATGTTTTAAATTTCAGCTTTTTAATAAAGTATGAAATTATCACTGTACATATCATATTCTGAATACATCTTTCTAATAGCAATTGACAATTATTGCATTAAATCATTCAAAAGTTTGAACATTTAACATTAAATCCACCAAAAATGATCTATTGAAATTATACTAGTTGAATAACATTAATATTTGTTATGGTTTATATTGGAAACTAATAATGAATATAAGGTGTAAAACAAATGAGATTTTATTCAAAAAGTCAATTTGCAAGAATGACAATTACAGGTTAAAGGTGTTAATTGAACATTCAATTGAATAATTTACAATCTCAATTGTTACGCTTATATTATGTCAGTGTAAAATACTAATAATTATTTGTACCCGCACATTGCATAATAATATCAATGTTTATCGGTATGTGCCTGTTCATTTCTGATCTAGGATGTTAACAGCTTCACAAGTTGAATAATTGCGACATCACATATCAGCATTCTTTGAGTGATCTTCTATGCTGCTTTCTAAAAAATTTTATTCAGTTAGATTTGTATAATGCATAAAATATAAATCACTATAAAACACTAAAATGAGACAGATGTTGAAATGAATATTACTACAAAAGACTATACTAAATTATAGGTTATTGGTAACAATCAAAAACCAAACCAATTCTCCCTGTTCAGGTTAATATAAAATGTGTCTCAACAATTTGCATGTGAATCATTAGTGAATAGTTGAATTAAAGCTACAAACTGATATGGATTTTAAACTACTAACATTTGATAAGAAACGATAATTGTGATAAGACATGAAAGATAGTGTTAGTCCACCAGTATTGGGCATTGAATGTACAATGTTACATAAAGACAAAACTATAAAAATGTTTTAAATTTCAGCTTTTTAATAAAGTATGACATTATCACTGTACATATCATATTCTGAATAGATCTTTCTAATAGCAATTGACAATTATTGCATTAAATCATTCAAAAGTTTGAACATTTAACATTAAATCCACCAAAAATGATCTATTGAAATTATACTAGTTGAATAACATTAATATTTGTTATGGTTTATATTGGAAACTAATAATGAATATAAGTCGTAAAACAAATGAGATTTTATTCAAAAAGTCAATTTGCAAGAATGACAATTACAGGTTAAAGGTGTTAATTGAACATTCAATTGAATAATTTACAATCTCAATTGTTACGCTTATATTATGTCAGTGTAAAATACTAATAATTATTTGTACCCGCACATTGCATAATAATATCAATGTTTATCGGTATGTGCCTGTTCATTTCTAATCTAGGATGTTAACAGCTTCACAAGTTGAATAATTGCGACTTCAGTTATCAGCATTCTTTGACTGATCTGCTGTACTGCTTACTAAAAAATTGAATTCAGTTAGATTTGTATAATGCATAAAATATAAATCACTATAAAACACCAAAATGAGACAGATGTTGAAATGAATATTACTACAAAGGACTACAAAAAATTATAGGTTATTGGTAACAATCAAAAACCAAACCAATTCACACTGTTCAGGTTAATATAAAATGTATCTCAACAATTTGCATGTTAATCTTTAGTGAATAGTAGAATTAAAGCTACAAACTGATATGGATTTTAAACTAATAACATTTGATAAGAAACGATAATTGTGATAAGACATGAAAGATAGTGTTAGTCCACCAGTATTGGGCATTGAATGTACAATGTTACATAAAGACAAAACTATAAAAATGTTTTAAATTTCAGCTTTTTAATAAAGTATGACATTATCACTGTACATATCATATTCTGAATAGATCTTTCTAATAGCAATTGACAATTATTGCATTAAATCATTCAAAAGTTTGAACATTTAACATTAAATCCACCAAAAATGATCTATTGAAATTATACTAGTTGAATAACATTAATATTTGTTATGGTTTATATTGGAAACTAATAATGAATATAAGTCGTAAAACAAATGAGATTTTATTCAAAAAGTCAATTTGCAAGAATGACAATTACAGGTTAAAGGTGTTAATTGAACATTCAATTGAATAATTTACAATCTCAATTGTTACGCTTATATTATGTCAGTGTAAAATACTAATAATTATTTGTACCCGCACATTGCATAATAATATCAATGTTTATCGGTATGTGCCTGTTCATTTCTGATCTAGGATGTTAACAGCTTCACAAGTTGAATAATTGTGTCATCACATATCAGCATTCTTTGAGTGATCCGCCGTACTCCTTTCTAAAAAACTGTATTCAGTTAGATTTGTATAATGCATAAATTATAAAACAATATAAAACACCAATATGAGACAGATGTTGAAATGAATATTACTACAAAGGACTACAAAAAATTATAGGTTATTGGTAACAATCAAAAACCAAACCAATTCTCCCTGTTCAGGTTAATATAAAATGTGTCTCAACAATTTGCATGTGAATCATTAGTGAATAGTTGAATTAAAGCTACAAACTGATATGGATTTTAAACTACTAACATTTAATGAGAAACAATAATTGTAACAAGACATGAAAGATAGTGTTAGTCCACCAGTATTGGGCATTGAATGTACAATGTTACATAAAGACAAAACTATAAAAATGTTTTAAATTTCAGCTTTTTAATAAAGTATGACATTATCACTGTACATATCATATTCTGAATAGATCTTTCTAATAGCAATTGACAATTATTGCATTAAATCATTCAAAAGTTTGAACATTTAACATTAAATCCACCAAAAATGATCTATTGAAATTATACTAGTTGAATAACATTAATATTTGTTATGGTTTATATTGGAAACTAATAATGAATATAAGTCGTAAAACAAATGAGATTTTATTCAAAAAGTCAATTTGCAAGAATGACAATTACAGGTTAAAGGTGTTAATTGAACATTCAATTGAATAATTTACAATCTCAATTGTTACGCTTATATTATGTCAGTGTAAAATACTAATAATTATTTGTACCCGCACATTGCATAATAATATCAATGTTTATCGGTATGTGCCTGTTCATTTCTGATCTAGGATGTTAACAGCTTCACAAGTTGAATAATTGCGACATCACATATCAGCATTCTTTGAGTGATCTTCTATGCTGCTTTCTAAAAAATTTTATTCAGTTAGATTTGTATAATGCATAAAATATAAATCACTATAAAACACTAAAATGAGACAGATGTTGAAATGAATATTACTACAAAAGACTATACTAAATTATAGGTTATTGGTAACAATCAAAAACCAAACCAATTCTCCCTGTTCAGGTTAATATAAAATGTGTCTCAACAATTTGCATGTGAATCATTAGTGAATAGTTGAATTAAAGCTACAAACTGATATGGATTTTAAACTACTAACATTTGATAAGAAACGATAATTGTGATAAGACATGAAAGATAGTGTTAGTCCACCAGTATTGGGCATTGAATGTACAATGTTACATAAAGACAAAACTATAAAAATGTTTTAAATTTCAGCTTTTTAATAAAGTATGACATTATCACTGTACATATCATATTCTGAATAGATCTTTCTAATAGCAATTGACAATTATTGCATTAAATCATTCAAAAGTTTGAACATTTAACATTAAATCCACCAAAAATGATCTATTGAAATTATACTAGTTGAATAACATTAATATTTGTTATGGTTTATATTGGAAACTAATAATGAATATAAGTCGTAAAACAAATGAGATTTTATTCAAAAAGTCAATTTGCAAGAATGACAATTACAGGTTAAAGGTGTTAATTGAACATTCAATTGAATAATTTACAATCTCAATTGTTACGCTTATATTATGTCAGTGTAAAATACTAATAATTATTTGTACCCGCACATTGCATAATAATATCAATGTTTATCGGTATGTGCCTGTTCATTTCTAATCTAGGATGTTAACAGCTTCACAAGTTGAATAATTGCGACTTCAGTTATCAGCATTCTTTGACTGATCTGCTGTACTGCTTACTAAAAAATTGAATTCAGTTAGATTTGTATAATGCATAAAATATAAATCACTATAAAACACCAAAATGAGACAGATGTTGAAATGAATATTACTACAAAGGACTACAAAAAATTATAGGTTATTGGTAACAATCAAAAACCAAACCAATTCACACTGTTCAGGTTAATATAAAATGTATCTCAACAATTTGCATGTTAATCTTTAGTGAATAGTAGAATTAAAGCTACAAACTGATATGGATTTTAAACTAATAACATTTGATAAGAAACGATAATTGTGATAAGACATGAAAGATAGTGTTAGTCCACCAGTATTGGGCATTGAATGTACAATGTTACATAAAGACAAAACTATAAAAATGTTTTAAATTTCAGCTTTTTAATAAAGTATGACATTATCACTGTACATATCATATTCTGAATAGATCTTTCTAATAGCAATTGACAATTATTGCATTAAATCATTCAAAAGTTTGAACATTTAACATTAAATCCACCAAAAATGATCTATTGAAATTATACTAGTTGAATAACATTAATATTTGTTATGGTTTATATTGGAAACTAATAATGAATATAAGTCGTAAAACAAATGAGATTTTATTCAAAAAGTCAATTTGCAAGAATGACAATTACAGGTTAAAGGTGTTAATTGAACATTCAATTGAATAATTTACAATCTCAATTGTTACGCTTATATTATGTCAGTGTAAAATACTAATAATTATTTGTACCCGCACATTGCATAATAATATCAATGTTTATCGGTATGTGCCTGTTCATTTCTGATCTAGGATGTTAACAGCTTCACAAGTTGAATAATTGTGTCATCACATATCAGCATTCTTTGAGTGATCCGCCGTACTCCTTTCTAAAAAATTGTATTCAGTTAGATTTGTATAATGCATAAATTATAAAACAATATAAAACACCAAAATGAGACAGATGTTGAAATGAATATTACTACAAAGGACTACAAAAAATTATAGGTTATTGGTAACAATCAAAAACCAAACCAATTCTCCCTGTTCAGGTTAATATAAAATGTGTCTCAACAATTTGCATGTGAATCATTAGTGAATAGTTGAATTAAAGCTACAAACTGATATGGATTTTAAACTACTAACATTTAATGAGAAACAATAATTGTAACAAGACATGAAAGATAGTGTTAGTCCACCAGTATTGGGCATTGAATGTACAATGTTACATAAAGACAAAACTATAAAAATGTTTTAAATTTCAGCTTTTTAATAAAGTATGACATTATCACTGTACATATCATATTCTGAATAGATCTTTCTAATAGCAATTGACAATTATTGCATTAAATCATTCAAAAGTTTGAACATTTAACATTAAATCCACCAAAAATGATCTATTGAAATTATACTAGTTGAATAACATTAATATTTGTTATGGTTTATATTGGAAACTAATAATGAATATAAGTCGTAAAACAAATGAGATTTTATTCAAAAAGTCAATTTGCAAGAATGACAATTACAGGTTAAAGGTGTTAATTGAACATTCAATTGAATAATTTACAATCTCAATTGTTACGCTTATATTATGTCAGTGTAAAATACTAATAATTATTTGTACCCGCACATTGCATAATAATATCAATGTTTATCGGTATGTGCCTGTTCATTTCTGATCTAGGATGTTAACAGCTTCACAAGTTGAATAATTGCGACATCACATATCAGCATTCTTTGAGTGATCTTCTATGCTGCTTTCTAAAAAATTTTATTCAGTTAGATTTGTATAATGCATAAAATATAAATCACTATAAAACACTAAAATGAGACAGATGTTGAAATGAATATTACTACAAAAGACTATACTAAATTATAGGTTATTGGTAACAATCAAAAACCAAACCAATTCTCCCTGTTCAGGTTAATATAAAATGTGTCTCAACAATTTGCATGTGAATCATTAGTGAATAGTTGAATTAAAGCTACAAACTGATATGGATTTTAAACTACTAACATTTGATAAGAAACGATAATTGTGATAAGACATGAAAGATAGTGTTAGTCCACCAGTATTGGGCATTGAATGTACAATGTTACATAAAGACAAAACTATAAAAATGTTTTAAATTTCAGCTTTTTAATAAAGTATGACATTATCACTGTACATATCATATTCTGAATAGATCTTTCTAATAGCAATTGACAATTATTGCATTAAATCATTCAAAAGTTTGAACATTTAACATTAAATCCACCAAAAATGATCTATTGAAATTATACTAGTTGAATAACATTAATATTTGTTATGGTTTATATTGGAAACTAATAATGAATATAAGTCGTAAAACAAATGAGATTTTATTCAAAAAGTCAATTTGCAAGAATGACAATTACAGGTTAAAGGTGTTAATTGAACATTCAATTGAATAATTTACAATCTCAATTGTTACGCTTATATTATGTCAGTGTAAAATACTAATAATTATTTGTACCCGCACATTGCATAATAATATCAATGTTTATCGGTATGTGCCTGTTCATTTCTAATCTAGGATGTTAACAGCTTCACAAGTTGAATAATTGCGACTTCAGTTATCAGCATTCTTTGACTGATCTGCTGTACTGCTTACTAAAAAATTGAATTCAGTTAGATTTGTATAATGCATAAAATATAAATCACTATAAAACACCAAAATGAGACAGATGTTGAAATGAATATTACTACAAAGGACTACAAAAAATTATAGGTTATTGGTAACAATCAAAAACCAAACCAATTCACACTGTTCAGGTTAATATAAAATGTATCTCAACAATTTGCATGTTAATCTTTAGTGAATAGTAGAATTAAAGCTACAAACTGATATGGATTTTAAACTAATAACATTTGATAAGAAACGATAATTGTGATAAGACATGAAAGATAGTGTTAGTCCACCAGTATTGGGCATTGAATGTACAATGTTACATAAAGACAAAACTATAAAAATGTTTTAAATTTCAGCTTTTTAATAAAGTATGACATTATCACTGTACATATCATATTCTGAATAGATCTTTCTAATAGCAATTGACAATTATTGCATTAAATCATTCAAAAGTTTGAACATTTAACATTAAATCCACCAAAAATGATCTATTGAAATTATACTAGTTGAATAACATTAATATTTGTTATGGTTTATATTGGAAACTAATAATGAATATAAGTCGTAAAACAAATGAGATTTTATTCAAAAAGTCAATTTGCAAGAATGACAATTACAGGTTAAAGGTGTTAATTGAACATTCAATTGAATAATTTACAATCTCAATTGTTACGCTTATATTATGTCAGTGTAAAATACTAATAATTATTTGTACCCGCACATTGCATAATAATATCAATGTTTATCGGTATGTGCCTGTTCATTTCTGATCTAGGATGTTAACAGCTTCACAAGTTGAATAATTGTGTCATCACATATCAGCATTCTTTGAGTGATCCGCCGTACTCCTTTCTAAAAAATTGTATTCAGTTAGATTTGTATAATGCATAAATTATAAAACAATATAAAACACCAAAATGAGACAGATGTTGAAATGAATATTACTACAAAGGACTACAAAAAATTATAGGTTATTGGTAACAATCAAAAACCAAACCAATTCTCCCTGTTCAGGTTAATATAAAATGTGTCTCAACAATTTGCATGTGAATCATTAGTGAATAGTTGAATTAAAGCTACAAACTGATATGGATTTTAAACTACTAACATTTAATGAGAAACAATAATTGTAACAAGACATGAAAGATAGTGTTAGTCCACCAGTATTGGGCATTGAATGTACAATGTTACATAAAGACAAAACTATAAAAATGTTTTAAATTTCAGCTTTTTAATAAAGTATGACATTATCACTGTACATATCATATTCTGAATAGATCTTTCTAATAGCAATTGACAATTATTGCATTAAATCATTCAAAAGTTTGAACATTTAACATTAAATCCACCAAAAATGATCTATTGAAATTATACTAGTTGAATAACATTAATATTTGTTATGGTTTATATTGGAAACTAATAATGAATATAAGTCGTAAAACAAATGAGATTTTATTCAAAAAGTCAATTTGCAAGAATGACAATTACAGGTTAAAGGTGTTAATTGAACATTCAATTGAATAATTTACAATCTCAATTGTTACGCTTATATTATGTCAGTGTAAAATACTAATAATTATTTGTACCCGCACATTGCATAATAATATCAATGTTTATCGGTATGTGCCTGTTCATTTCTGATCTAGGATGTTAACAGCTTCACAAGTTGAATAATTGCGACATCACATATCAGCATTCTTTGAGTGATCCGCCGTACTCCTTTCTACAAAATTGTATTCAGTTAGATTTGTATAATGCATAAAATATAAATCACTATAAAACACCAAAATGAGACAGATGTTGAAATGAATATTACTACAAAGGACTACAAAAAATTAAGGGTTATTGGTAACAATCAAAAACCAAACCAATTCTTCCTGTTCAGGTTAATATAAAATGAGTCTCAACAATTTGCATGTGAATCATTAGTGAATAGTTGAATTAAAGCTACAAACTGATATGGATTTTAAACTACTAACATTTTATGAGAAACAATAATTGTAACAAGACATGAAAGATAGTGTTAGTCCACCAGTATTGGGCATTGAATGTACAATGTTACATAAAGACAAAACTATAAAAATGTTTTAAATTTCAGCTTTTTAATAAAGTATAACATTATCACTGTACATATCATATTCTGAATAGATCTTTCTAATAGAAATTGACAATTATTGCATTAAATCATTCAAAAGTTTGAACATTTAACATTAAATCCACCAAAAATGATCTATTGAAATTATACTAGTTGAATAACATTAATATTTGTTATGGTTTATATTGGAAACTAATAATGAATATAAGGTGTAAAACAAATGAGATTTTATTCAAAAAGTCAATTTGCAAGAATGACAATTACAGGTTAAAGGTGTTAATTGAACATTCAATTGAATAATTTACAATCTCAATTGTTACGCTTATATTATGTCAGTGTAAAATACTAATAATTATTTGTACCCGCACATTGCATAATAATATCAATGTTTATCGGTATGTGCCTGTTCATTTCTGATCTAGGATGTTAACAGCTTCACAAGTTGAATAATTGCGACATCACATATCAGCATTCTTTGAGTGATCCGCCGTACTGCATACTAAAAAATTGTATTCAGTTAGATTTGTATAATGCATAAAATATAAATCACTATAAAACACCAAAATGAGACAGATGTTGAAATGAATATTACTACAAAGGACTACAAAAAATTATAGGTTATTGGTAACAATCAAAAACCAAACCAATTCTCCCTGTTCAGGTTAATATA
This sequence comes from Rhopalosiphum nymphaeae, assembly GCA_036289425.1. NCBI lineage: Eukaryota > Metazoa > Arthropoda > Insecta > Hemiptera > Aphididae > Rhopalosiphum > Rhopalosiphum nymphaeae. The sequence continues at coordinate 4,901,536 of JAZAQC010000007.1, read as the reverse complement.
AAATGTGTCTCAACAATTTGCATGTGAATCATTAGTGAATAGTTGAATTAAAGCTACAAACTGATATGGATTTTAAACTACTAACATTTAATGAGAAACAATAATTGTAACAAGACATGAAAGATAGTGTTAGTCCACCAGTATTGGGCATTGAATGTACAATGTTACATAAAGACAAAACTATAAAAATGTTTTAAATTTCAGCTTTTTAATAAAGTATGACATTATCACTGTACATATCATATTCTGAATAGATCTTTCTAATAGAAATTGACAATTATTGCATTAAATCATTCAAAAGTTTGAACATTTAACATTAAATCCACCAAAAATGATCTATTGAAATTATACTAGTTGAATAACATTAATATTTGTTATGGTTTATATTGGAAACTAATAATGAATATAAGTCGTAAAACAAATGAGATTTTATTCAAAAAGTCAATTTGCAAGAATGACAATTACAGGTTAAAGGTGTTAATTGAACATTCAATTGAATAATTTACAATCTCAATTGTTACGCTTATATTATGTCAGTGTAAAATACTAATAATTATTTGTACCCGCACATTGCATAATAATATCAATGTTTATCGGTATGTGCCTGTTCATTTCTGATCTAGGATGTTAACAGCTTCACAAGTTGAATAATTGCGACATCACATATCAGCATTCTTTGAGTGATCTTCTATGCTGCTTTCTAAAAAATTTTATTCAGTTAGATTTGTATAATGCATAAAATATAAATCACTATAAAACACTAAAATGAGACAGATGTTGAAATGAATATTACTACAAAAGACTATACTAAATTATAGGTTATTGGTAACAATCAAAAACCAAACCAATTCTCCCTGTTCAGGTTAATATAAAATGTGTCTCAACAATTTGCATGTGAATCATTATTGAATTGTTGAATTAAAGCTACAAACTGATATGGATTTTAAACTACTAACATTTGATAAGAAACGATAATTGTGATAAGACATGAAAGATAGTGTTAGTCCACCAGTATTGGGCATTGAATGTACAATGTTACATAAAGACAAAACTATAAAAATGTTTTAAATTTCAGCTTTTTAATAATGTATGACATTATCACTGCACATATCATATTCTGAATAGATCTTTCTAATAGAAATTGACAATTATTGCATTAAATCATTCAAAAGTTTGAACATTTAACATTAAATCCACCAAAAATGATCTATTGAAATTATACTAGTTGAATAACATTAATATTTGTTATGGTTTATATTGGAAACTAATAATGAATATAAGTCGTAAAACAAATGAGATTTTATTCAAAAAGTCAATTTGCAAGAATGACAATTACAGGTTAAAGGTGTTAATTGAACATTCAATTGAATAATTTACAATCTCAATTGTTACGCTTATATTATGTCAGTGTAAAATACTAATAATTATTTGTACCCGCACATTGCATAATAATATCAATGTTTATCGGTATGTGCCTGTTCATTTCTGATCTAGGATGTTAACAGCTTCACAAGTTGAATAATTGCGACATCACATATCAGCATTCTTTGAGTGATCTTCTATGCTGCTTTCTAAAAAATTTTATTCAGTTAGATTTGTATAATGCATAAAATATAAATCACTATAAAACACTAAAATGAGACAGATGTTGAAATGAATATTACTACAAAAGACTATACTAAATTATAGGTTATTGGTAACAATCAAAAACCAAACCAATTCTCCCTGTTCAGGTTAATATAAAATGTGTCTCAACAATTTGCATGTGAATCATTATTGAATTGTTGAATTAAAGCTACAAACTGATATGGATTTTAAACTACTAACATTTGATAAGAAACGATAATTGTGATAAGACATGAAAGATAGTGTTAGTCCACCAGTATTGGGCATTGAATGTACAATGTTACATAAAGACAAAACTATAAAAATGTTTTAAATTTCAGCTTTTTAATAAAGTATGACATTATCACTGTACATATCATATTCTGAATAGATCTTTCTAATAGCAATTGACAATTATTGCATTAAATCATTCAAAAGTTTGAACATTTAACATTAAATCCACCAAAAATGATCTATTGAAATTATACTAGTTGAATAACATTAATATTTGTTATGGTTTATATTGGAAACTAATAATGAATATAAGTCGTAAAACAAATGAGATTTTATTCAAAAAGTCAATTTGCAAGAAAGACAATTACAGGTTAAAGGTGTTTATTGAACATTCATTTGAATAATTAACAATCTCAATTGTTACGCTTATTTTATGTCAGTGTAAAATACTAATAATTACTTGTACACGCACATTGCATTATAACATCAATGTTTATCGGTATGTGCCTGTTCATTTCTGATCTAGGATGTTAACAGCTTCACAAGTTGAATAATTGAGACATCACATATCAGCATTCCTTGAGTGATCCGCCGTACTCCTTTCTAAAAAATTGAGTTCAGTTAGATTTGTATAATGCATAAATTATAAAACAATATAAAACACCAAAATGAGACAGATGTTGAAATGAATATTACTACAAAGGACTACAAAAAATTATAGGTTATTGGTAACAATCAAAAACCAAACCAATTCTCCCTGTTCAGGTTAATAAAAAATGTATTTCAACAATTTGCATGTGAATCATTAGTGAATAGTTGAATTCATGCTACAAACTGATATGGATTTTAAACTACTAACATTTGATGAGAAACAATCATTGTAACAAGACATGAAAGATAGTGTTAGTCCACCAGTATTGGGCATTGAATGTACAATGTTACATAAAGACAAAACTATAAAAATGTTTTAAATTTCAGCTTTTTAATAAAGTATGAAATTATCACTGTACATATCATATTCTGAATACATCTTTCTAATAGCAATTGACAATTATTGCATTAAATCATTCAAAAGTTTGAACATTTAACATTAAATCCACCAAAAATGATCTATTGAAATTATACTAGTTGAATAACATTAATATTTGTTATGGTTTATATTGGAAACTAATAATGAATATAAGGTGTAAAACAAATGAGATTTTATTCAAAAAGTCAATTTGCAAGAATGACAATTACAGGTTAAAGGTGTTAATTGAACATTCAATTGAATAATTTACAATCTCAATTGTTACGCTTATATTATGTCAGTGTAAAATACTAATAATTATTTGTACCCGCACATTGCATAATAATATCAATGTTTATCGGTATGTGCCTGTTCATTTCTGATCTAGGATGTTAACAGCTTCACAAGTTGAATAATTGAGACATCACATATCAGCATTCCTTGAGTGATCCGCCGTACTCCTTTCTAAAAAATTGAGTTCAGTTAGATTTGTATAATGCATAAATTATAAAACAATATAAAACACCAAAATGAGACAGATGTTGAAATGAATATTACTACAAAGGACTACAAAAAATTATAGGTTATTGGTAACAATCAAAAACCAAACCAATTCTCCCTGTTCAGGTTAATAAAAAATGTATTTCAACAATTTGCATGTGAATCATTAGTGAATAGTTGAATTAATGCTACAAACTGATATGGATTATTAACTACTAACATTTGATGAGAAACAATCATTGTAACAAGACATGAAAGATAGTGTTAGTCCACCAGTATTGGGCATTGAATGTACAATGTTACATAAAGACAAAACTATAAAAATGTTTTAAATTTCAGCTTTTTAATAAAGTATGACATTATCACTGTACATATCATATTCTGAATAGATCTTTCTAATAGTAATTGACAATTATTGCATTAAATCATTCAAAAGTTTGAACATTTAACATTAAATCCACCAAAAATGATCTATTGAAATTATACTAGTTGAATAACATTAATATTTGTTATGGTTTATATTGGAAACTAATAATGAATATAAGTCGTAAAACAAATGAGATTTTATTCAAAAAGTCAATTTGCAAGAATGATAATTACAGGTTAAAGGTGTTAATTGAACATTCAATTGAATAATTTACAATCTCAATTGTTACGCTTATATTATGTCAGTGTAAAATACTAATAATTATTTGTACCCGCACATTGCATAATAATATCAATGTTTATCGGTATGTGCCTGTTCATTTCTGATCTAGGATGTTAACAGCTTCACAAGTTGAATAATTGCGACATCACATATCAGCATTCTTTGAGTGATCTTCTATGCTGCTTTCTAAAAAATTTTATTCAGTTAGATTTGTATAATGCATAAAATATAAATCACTATAAAACACTAAAATGAGACAGATGTTGAAATGAATATTACTACAAAAGACTATACTAAATTATAGGTTATTGGTAACAATCAAAAACCAAACCAATTCTCCCTGTTCAGGTTAATATAAAATGTGTCTCAACAATTTGCATGTGAATCATTATTGAATTGTTGAATTAAAGCTACAAACTGATATGGATTTTAAACTACTAACATTTGATAAGAAACGATAATTGTGATAAGACATGAAAGATAGTGTTAGTCCACCAGTATTGGGCATTGAATGTACAATGTTACATAAAGACAAAACTATAAAAATGTTTTAAATTTCAGCTTTTTAATAAAGTATGACATTATCACTGTACATATCATATTCTGAATAGATCTTTCTAATAGCAATTGACAATTATTGCATTAAATCATTCAAAAGTTTGAACATTTAACATTAAATCCACCAAAAATGATCTATTGAAATTATACTAGTTGAATAACATTAATATTTGTTATGGTTTATATTGGAAACTAATAATGAATATAAGTCGTAAAACAAATGAGATTTTATTCAAAAAGTCAATTTGCAAGAAAGACAATTACAGGTTAAAGGTGTTTATTGAACATTCATTTGAATAATTAACAATCTCAATTGTTACGCTTATTTTATGTCAGTGTAAAATACTAATAATTACTTGTACACGCACATTGCATTATAACATCAATGTTTATCGGTATGTGCCTGTTCATTTCTGATCTAGGATGTTAACAGCTTCACAAGTTGAATAATTGAGACATCACATATCAGCATTCCTTGAGTGATCCGCCGTACTCCTTTCTAAAAAATTGAGTTCAGTTAGATTTGTATAATGCATAAATTATAAAACAATATAAAACACCAAAATGAGACAGATGTTGAAATGAATATTACTACAAAGGACTACAAAAAATTATAGGTTATTGGTAACAATCAAAAACCAAACCAATTCTCCCTGTTCAGGTTAATATAAAATGTGTCTCAACAATTTGCATGTGAATCATTAGTGAATAGTTGAATTAAAGCTACAAACTGATATGGATTTTAAACTACTAACATTTAATGAGAAACAATAATTGTAACAAGACATGAAAGATAGTGTTAGTCCACCAGTATTGGGCATTGAATGTACAATGTTACATAAAGACAAAACTATAAAAATGTTTTAAATTTCAGCTTTTTAATAAAGTATGACATTATCACTGTACATATCATATTCTGAATAGATCTTTCTAATAGCAATTGACAATTATTGCATTAAATCATTCAAAAGTTTGAACATTTAACATTAAATCCACCAAAAATGATCTATTGAAATTATACTAGTTGAATAACATTAATATTTGTTATGGTTTATATTGGAAACTAATAATGAATATAAGTCGTAAAACAAATGAGATTTTATTCAAAAAGTCAATTTGCAAGAATGACAATTACAGGTTAAAGGTGTTAATTGAACATTCAATTGAATAATTTACAATCTCAATTGTTACGCTTATATTATGTCAGTGTAAAATACTAATAATTATTTGTACCCGCACATTGCATAATAATATCAATGTTTATCGGTATGTGCCTGTTCATTTCTGATCTAGGATGTTAACAGCTTCACAAGTTGAATAATTGCGACATCACATATCAGCATTCTTTGAGTGATCTTCTATGCTGCTTTCTAAAAAATTTTATTCAGTTAGATTTGTATAATGCATAAAATATAAATCACTATAAAACACTAAAATGAGACAGATGTTGAAATGAATATTACTACAAAAGACTATACTAAATTATAGGTTATTGGTAACAATCAAAAACCAAACCAATTCTCCCTGTTCAGGTTAATATAAAATGTGTCTCAACAATTTGCATGTGAATCATTAGTGAATAGTTGAATTAAAGCTACAAACTGATATGGATTTTAAACTACTAACATTTGATAAGAAACGATAATTGTGATAAGACATGAAAGATAGTGTTAGTCCACCAGTATTGGGCATTGAATGTACAATGTTACATAAAGACAAAACTATAAAAATGTTTTAAATTTCAGCTTTTTAATAAAGTATGACATTATCACTGTACATATCATATTCTGAATAGATCTTTCTAATAGCAATTGACAATTATTGCATTAAATCATTCAAAAGTTTGAACATTTAACATTAAATCCACCAAAAATGATCTATTGAAATTATACTAGTTGAATAACATTAATATTTGTTATGGTTTATATTGGAAACTAATAATGAATATAAGTCGTAAAACAAATGAGATTTTATTCAAAAAGTCAATTTGCAAGAATGACAATTACAGGTTAAAGGTGTTAATTGAACATTCAATTGAATAATTTACAATCTCAATTGTTACGCTTATATTATGTCAGTGTAAAATACTAATAATTATTTGTACCCGCACATTGCATAATAATATCAATGTTTATCGGTATGTGCCTGTTCATTTCTAATCTAGGATGTTAACAGCTTCACAAGTTGAATAATTGCGACTTCAGTTATCAGCATTCTTTGACTGATCTGCTGTACTGCTTACTAAAAAATTGAATTCAGTTAGATTTGTATAATGCATAAAATATAAATCACTATAAAACACCAAAATGAGACAGATGTTGAAATGAATATTACTACAAAGGACTACAAAAAATTATAGGTTATTGGTAACAATCAAAAACCAAACCAATTCACACTGTTCAGGTTAATATAAAATGTATCTCAACAATTTGCATGTTAATCTTTAGTGAATAGTAGAATTAAAGCTACAAACTGATATGGATTTTAAACTAATAACATTTGATAAGAAACGATAATTGTGATAAGACATGAAAGATAGTGTTAGTCCACCAGTATTGGGCATTGAATGTACAATGTTACATAAAGACAAAACTATAAAAATGTTTTAAATTTCAGCTTTTTAATAAAGTATGACATTATCACTGTACATATCATATTCTGAATAGATCTTTCTAATAGCAATTGACAATTATTGCATTAAATCATTCAAAAGTTTGAACATTTAACATTAAATCCACCAAAAATGATCTATTGAAATTATACTAGTTGAATAACATTAATATTTGTTATGGTTTATATTGGAAACTAATAATGAATATAAGTCGTAAAACAAATGAGATTTTATTCAAAAAGTCAATTTGCAAGAATGACAATTACAGGTTAAAGGTGTTAATTGAACATTCAATTGAATAATTTACAATCTCAATTGTTACGCTTATATTATGTCAGTGTAAAATACTAATAATTATTTGTACCCGCACATTGCATAATAATATCAATGTTTATCGGTATGTGCCTGTTCATTTCTGATCTAGGATGTTAACAGCTTCACAAGTTGAATAATTGTGTCATCACATATCAGCATTCTTTGAGTGATCCGCCGTACTCCTTTCTAAAAAATTGTATTCAGTTAGATTTGTATAATGCATAAATTATAAAACAATATAAAACACCAAAATGAGACAGATGTTGAAATGAATATTACTACAAAGGACTACAAAAAATTATAGGTTATTGGTAACAATCAAAAACCAAACCAATTCTCCCTGTTCAGGTTAATATAAAATGTGTCTCAACAATTTGCATGTGAATCATTAGTGAATAGTTGAATTAAAGCTACAAACTGATATGGATTTTAAACTACTAACATTTAATGAGAAACAATAATTGTAACAAGACATGAAAGATAGTGTTAGTCCACCAGTATTGGGCATTGAATGTACAATGTTACATAAAGACAAAACTATAAAAATGTTTTAAATTTCAGCTTTTTAATAAAGTATGACATTATCACTGTACATATCATATTCTGAATAGATCTTTCTAATAGCAATTGACAATTATTGCATTAAATCATTCAAAAGTTTGAACATTTAACATTAAATCCACCAAAAATGATCTATTGAAATTATACTAGTTGAATAACATTAATATTTGTTATGGTTTATATTGGAAACTAATAATGAATATAAGTCGTAAAACAAATGAGATTTTATTCAAAAAGTCAATTTGCAAGAATGACAATTACAGGTTAAAGGTGTTAATTGAACATTCAATTGAATAATTTACAATCTCAATTGTTACGCTTATATTATGTCAGTGTAAAATACTAATAATTATTTGTACCCGCACATTGCATAATAATATCAATGTTTATCGGTATGTGCCTGTTCATTTCTGATCTAGGATGTTAACAGCTTCACAAGTTGAATAATTGCGACATCACATATCAGCATTCTTTGAGTGATCCGCCGTACTCCTTTCTAAAAAATTGTATTCAGTTAGATTTGTATAATGCATAAAATATAAATCACTATAAAACACCAAAATGAGACAGATGTTGAAATGAATATTACTACAAAGGACTACAAAAAATTAAGGGTTATTGGTAACAATCAAAAACCAAACCAATTCTTCCTGTTCAGGTTAATATAAAATGAGTCTCAACAATTTGCATGTGAATCATTAGTGAATAGTTGAATTAAAGCTACAAACTGATATGGATTTTAAACTACTAACATTTTATGAGAAACAATAATTGTAACAAGACATGAAAGATAGTGTTAGTCCACCAGTATTGGGCATTGAATGTACAATGTTACATAAAGACAAAACTATAAAAATGTTTTAAATTTCAGCTTTTTAATAAAGTATAACATTATCACTGTACATATCATATTCTGAATAGATCTTTCTAATAGAAATTGACAATTATTGCATTAAATCATTCAAAAGTTTGAACATTTAACATTAAATCCACCAAAAATGATCTATTGAAATTATACTAGTTGAATAACATTAATATTTGTTATGGTTTATATTGGAAACTAATAATGAATATAAGGTGTAAAACAAATGAGATTTTATTCAAAAAGTCAATTTGCAAGAATGACAATTACAGGTTAAAGGTGTTAATTGAACATTCAATTGAATAATTTACAATCTCAATTGTTACGCTTATATTATGTCAGTGTAAAATACTAATAATTATTTGTACCCGCACATTGCATAATAATATCAATGTTTATCGGTATGTGCCTGTTCATTTCTGATCTAGGATGTTAACAGCTTCACAAGTTGAATAATTGCGACATCACATATCAGCATTCTTTGAGTGATCCGCCGTACTGCATACTAAAAAATTGTATTCAGTTAGATTTGTATAATGCATAAAATATAAATCACTATAAAACACCAAAATGAGACAGATGTTGAAATGAATATTACTACAAAGGACTACAAAAAATTATAGGTTATTGGTAACAATCAAAAACCAAACCAATTCTCCCTGTTCAGGTTAATATAAAATGTGTCTCAACAATTTGCATGTGAATCATTAGTGAATAGTTGAATTAAAGCTACAAACTGATATGGATTTTAAACTACTAACATTTAATGAGAAACAATAATTGTAACAAGACATGAAAGATAGTGTTAGTCCACCAGTATTGGGCCTTGAATGTACAATGTTACATAAAGACAAAACTATAAAAATGTTTTAAATTTCAGCTTTTTAATAAAGTATGACATTATCACTGTACATATCATATTCTGAATAGATCTTTCTAATAGAAATTGACAATTATTGCATTAAATCATTCAAAAGTTTGAACATTTAACATTAAATCCACCAAAAATGATCTATTGAAATTATACTAGTTGAATAACATTAATATTTGTTATGGTTTATATTGGAAACTAATAATGAATATAAGTCGTAAAACAAATGAGATTTTATTCAAAAAGTCAATTTGCAAGAATGACAATTACAGGTTAAAGGTGTTAATTGAACATTCAATTGAATAATTTACAATCTCAATTGTTACGCTTATATTATGTCAGTGTAAAATACTAATAATTATTTGTACCCGCACATTGCATAATAATATCAATGTTTATCGGTATGTGCCTGTTCATTTCTGATCTAGGATGTTAACAGCTTCACAAGTTGAATAATTGCGACATCACATATCAGCATTCTTTGAGTGATCTTCTATGCTGCTTTCTAAAAAATTTTATTCAGTTAGATTTGTATAATGCATAAAATATAAATCACTATAAAACACTAAAATGAGACAGATGTTGAAATGAATATTACTACAAAAGACTATACTAAATTATAGGTTATTGGTAACAATCAAAAACCAAACCAATTCTCCCTGTTCAGGTTAATATAAAATGTGTCTCAACAATTTGCATGTGAATCATTATTGAATTGTTGAATTAAAGCTACAAACTGATATGGATTTTAAACTACTAACATTTGATAAGAAACGATAATTGTGATAAGACATGAAAGATAGTGTTAGTCCACCAGTATTGGGCATTGAATGTACAATGTTACATAAAGACAAAACTATAAAAATGTTTTAAATTTCAGCTTTTTAATAATGTATGACATTATCACTGCACATATCATATTCTGAATAGATCTTTCTAATAGAAATTGACAATTATTGCATTAAATCATTCAAAAGTTTGAACATTTAACATTAAATCCACCAAAAATGATCTATTGAAATTATACTAGTTGAATAACATTAATATTTGTTATGGTTTATATTGGAAACTAATAATGAATATAAGTCGTAAAACAAATGAGATTTTATTCAAAAAGTCAATTTGCAAGAATGACAATTACAGGTTAAAGGTGTTAATTGAACATTCAATTGAATAATTTACAATCTCAATTGTTACGCTTATATTATGTCAGTGTAAAATACTAATAATTATTTGTACCCGCACATTGCATAATAATATCAATGTTTATCGGTATGTGCCTGTTCATTTCTGATCTAGGATGTTAACAGCTTCACAAGTTGAATAATTGCGACATCACATATCAGCATTCTTTGAGTGATCTTCTATGCTGCTTTCTAAAAAATTTTATTCAGTTAGATTTGTATAATGCATAAAATATAAATCACTATAAAACACTAAAATGAGACAGATGTTGAAATGAATATTACTACAAAAGACTATACTAAATTATAGGTTATTGGTAACAATCAAAAACCATACCAATTCTCCCTGTTCAGGTTAATATAAAATGTGTCTCAACAATTTGCATGTGAATCATTATTGAATTGTTGAATTAAAGCTACAAACTGATATGGATTTTAAACTACTAACATTTGATAAGAAACGATAATTGTGATAAGACATGAAAGATAGTGTTAGTCCACCAGTATTGGGCATTGAATGTACAATGTTACATAAAGACAAAACTATAAAAATGTTTTAAATTTCAGCTTTTTAATAAAGTATGACATTATCACTGTACATATCATATTCTGAATAGATCTTTCTAATAGCAATTGACAATTATTGCATTAAATCATTCAAAAGTTTGAACATTTAACATTAAATCCACCAAAAATGATCTATTGAAATTATACTAGTTGAATAACATTAATATTTGTTATGGTTTATATTGGAAACTAATAATGAATATAAGTCGTAAAACAAATGAGATTTTATTCAAAAAGTCAATTTGCAAGAAAGACAATTACAGGTTAAAGGTGTTTATTGAACATTCATTTGAATAATTAACAATCTCAATTGTTACGCTTATTTTATGTCAGTGTAAAATACTAATAATTACTTGTACACGCACATTGCATTATAACATCAATGTTTATCGGTATGTGCCTGTTCATTTCTGATCTAGGATGTTAACAGCTTCACAAGTTGAATAATTGAGACATCACATATCAGCATTCCTTGAGTGATCCGCCGTACTGCTTACTAAAAAATTGTATTCAGTTAGATTTGTATACTGCATAAATTATAAAACAATATAAAACACCAAAATGAGACAGATGTTGAAATGAATATTACTACAAAGGACTACAAAAAATTATAGGTTATTGGTAACAATCAAAAACCAAACCAATTCTCCCTGTTCAGGTTAATAAAAAATGTATTTCAACAATTTGCATGTGAATCATTAGTGAATAGTTGAATTAATGCTACAAACTGATATGGATTTTAAACTACTAACATTTGATGAGAAACAATCATTGTAACAAGACATGAAAGATAGTGTTAGTCCACCAGTATTGGGCATTGAATGTACAATGTTACATAAAGACAAAACTATAAAAATGTTTTAAATTTCAGCTTTTTAATAAAGTATGAAATTATCACTGTACATATCATATTCTGAATACATCTTTCTAATAGCAATTGACAATTATTGCATTAAATCATTCAAAAGTTTGAACATTTAACATTAAATCCACCAAAAATGATCATTTGAAATTATACTAGTTGAATAACATTAATATTTGTTATGGTTTATATTGGAAACTAATAATGAATATAAGGTGTAAAACAAATGAGATTTTATTCAAAAAGTCAATTTGCAAGAATGACAATTACAGGTTAAAGGTGTTAATTGAACATTCAATTGAATAATTTACAATCTCAATTGTTACGCTTATATTATGTCAGTGTAAAATACTAATAATTATTTGTACCCGCACATTGCATAATAATATCAATGTTTATCGGTATGTGCCTGTTCATTTCTGATCTAGGATATTAACAGCTTCACAAGTTGAATAATTGCGACATCACATATCAGCATTCTTTGAGTGATCCGCCGTACTGCTTACTAAAAAATTGTATTCAGTTAGATTTGTATAATGCATAAAATATAAATCACTATAAAACACCAAAATGAGACAGATGTTGAAATGAATATTACTACAAAGGACTACAAAAAATTATAGGTTATTGGTAACAATCAAAAACCAAACCAATTCTCCCTGTTCAGGTTAATATAAAATGTGTCTCAACAATTTGCATGTGAATCATTAGTGAATAGTTGAATTAAAGCTACAAACTGATATGGATTTTAAACTACTAACATTTTATGAGAAACAATAATTGTAACAAGACATGAAAGATAGTGTTAGTCCACCAGTATTGGGCATTGAATGTACAATGTTACATAAAGACAAAACTATAAAAATGTTTTAAATTTCAGCTTTTTAATAAAGTATAACATTATCACTGTACATATCATATTCTGAATAGATCTTTCTAATAGCAATTGACAATTATTGCATTAAATCATTCAAAAGTTTGATCATTTAACATTAAATCCACCAAAAATGATCTATTGAAATTATACTAGTTGAATAACATTAATATTTGTTATGGTTTATATTGGAAACTAATAATGAATATAAGTCGTAAAACAAATGAGATTTTATTCAAAAAGTCAATTTGCAAGAATGACAATTACAGGTTAAAGGTGTTAATTGAACATTCAATTGAATAATTTACAATCTCAATTGTTACGCTTATATTATGTCAGTGTAAAATACTAATAATTATTTGTACCCGCACATTGCATAATAATATCAATGTTTATCGGTATGTGCCTGTTCATTTCTGATCTAGGATATTAACAGCTTCACAAGTTGAATAATTGCGACATCACATATCAGCATTCTTTGAGTGATCCGCCGTACTGCTTACTAAAAAATTGTATTCAGTTAGATTTGTATAATGCATAAAATATAAATCACTATAAAACACCAAAATGAGACAGATGTTGAAATGAATATTACTACAAAGGACTACAAAAAATTATAGGTTATTGGTAACAATCAAAAACCAAACCAATTCTCCCTGTTCAGGTTAATATAAAATGTGTCTCAACAATTTGCATGTGAATCATTAGTGAATAGTTGAATTAAAGCTACAAACTGATATGGATTTTAAACTACTAACATTTTATGAGAAACAATAATTGTAACAAGACATGAAAGATAGTGTTAGTCCACCAGTATTGGGCATTGAATGTACAATGTTACATAAAGACAAAACTATAAAAATGTTTTAAATTTCAGCTTTTTAATAAAGTATAACATTATCACTGTACATATCATATTCTGAATAGATCTTTCTAATAGCAATTGACAATTATTGCATTAAATCATTCAAAAGTTTGATCATTTAACATTAAATCCACCAAAAATGATCTATTGAAATTATACTAGTTGAATCACATTAATATTTGTTATGGTTTATATTGGAAACTAATAATGAATATAAGTCGTAAAACAAATGAGATTTTATTCAAAAAGTCAATTTGCAAGAATGACAATTACAGGTTAAAGGTGTTAATTGAACATTCAATTGAATAATTTACAATCTCAATTGTTACGCTTATATTATGTCAGTGTAAAATACTAATAATTATTTGTACCCGCACATTGCATAATAATATCAATGTTTATCGGTATGTGCCTGTTCATTTCTGATCTAGGATGTTAACAGCTTCACAAGTTGAATAATTGAGACATCACATATCAGCATTCCTTGAGTGATCCGCCGTACTCCTTTCTAAAAAATTGAATTCAGTTAGATTTGTATAATGCATAAATTATAAAACAATATAAAACACCAAAATGAGACAGATGTTGAAATGAATATTACTACAAAGGACTACAAAAAATTATAGGTTATTGGTAACAATCAAAAACCAAATCAATTCTCCCTGTTCAGGTTAATAAAAAATGTATTTCAACAATTTGCATGTGAATCATTAGTGAATAGTTGAATTAATGCTACAAACTGATATGGATTTTAAACTACTAACATTTGATGAGAAACAATCATTGTAACAAGACATGAAAGATAGTGTTAGTCCACCAGTATTGGGCATTGAATGTACAATGTTACATAAAGACAAAACTATAAAAATGTTTTAAATTTCAGCTTTTTAATAAAGTATGAAATTATCACTGTACATATCATATTCTGAATACATCTTTCTAATAGCAATTGACAATTATTGCATTAAATCATTCAAAAGTTTGAACATTTAACATTAAATCCACCAAAAATGATCTATTGAAATTATACTAGTTGAATAACATTAATATTTGTTATGGTTTATATTGGAAACTAATAATGAATATAAGTCGTAAAACAAATGAGATTTTATTCAAAAAGTCAATTTGCAAGAATGACAATTACAGGTTAAAGGTGTTAATTGAACATTCAATTGAATAATTTACAATCTCAATTGTTACGCTTATATTATGTCAGTGTAAAATACTAATAATTATTTGTATCCGCACATTGCATAATAATATCAATGTTTATCGGTATGTGCCTGTTCATTTCTGATCTAGGATGTTAACAGCTTCACAAGTTGAATAATTGCGACATCACATATCAGCATTCTTTGAGTGATCCGCCGTACTCCTTTCTAAAAAATTGAATTCAGTTAGATTTGTATAATGCATAAATTATAAAACAATATAAAACACCAAAATGAGACAGATGTTGAAATGAATATTACTACAAAGGACTACAAAAAATTATAGGTTATTGGTAACAATCAAAAACCAAACCAATTCTCCCTGTTCAGGTTAATAAAAAATGTATTTCAACAATTTGCATGTGAATCATTAGTGAATAGTTGAATTAATGCTACAAACTGATATGGATTTTAAACTACTAACATTTGATGAGAAACAATCATTGTAACAAGACATGAAAGATAGTGTTAGTCCACCAGTATTGGGCATTGAATGTACAATGTTACATAAAGACAAAACTATAAAAATGTTTTAAATTTCAGCTTTTTAATAAAGTATGAAATTATCACTGTACATATCATATTCTGAATACATCTTTCTAATAGCAATTGACAATTATTGCATTAAATCATTCAAAAGTTTGAACATTTAACATTAAATCCACCAAAAATGATCAATTGAAATTATACTAGTTGAATAACATTAATATTTGTTATGGTTTATATTGGAAACTAATAATGAATAGAAGCCGTAAAACAAAAGAGATTTTATTCAAAAAGTCAATTTGCAAGAAAGACAATTACAGGTTAAAGGTGTTTATTGAACATTCATTTGAATAATTAACAATCTCAATTGTTACGCTTATTTTATGTCAGTGTAAAATACTAATAATTACTTGTACACGCACATTGCATAATAATATCAATGTTTATCGGTATGTGCCTGTTCATTTCTGATCTAGGATGTTAACAGCTTCACAAGTTGAATAATTGCGACATCACATATCAGCATTCTTTGAGTGATCCGCCGTACTCCTTTCTAAAAAATTGAATTCAGTTAGATTTGTATAATGCATAAATTATAAAACAATATAAAACACCAAAATGAGACAGATGTTGAAATGAATATTACTACAAAGGACTACAAAAAATTATAGGTTATTGGTAACAATCAAAAACCAAACCAATTCTCCCTGTTCAGGTTAATAAAAAATGTATTTCAACAATTTGCATGTGAATCATTAGTGAATAGTTGAATTAATGCTACAAACTGATATGGATTTTAAACTACTAACATTTGATGAGAAACAATCATTGTAACAAGACATGAAAGATAGTGTTAGTCCACCAGTATTGGGCATTGAATGTACAATGTTACATAAAGACAAAACTATAAAAATGTTTTAAATTTCAGCTTTTTAATAAAGTATGAAATTATCACTGTACATATCATATTCTGAATACATCTTTCTAATAGCAATTGACAATTATTGCATTAAATCATTCAAAAGTTTGAACATTTAACATTAAATCCACCAAAAATGATCAATTGAAATTATACTAGTTGAATAACATTAATATTTGTTATGGTTTATATTGGAAACTAATAATGAATAGAAGCCGTAAAACAAAAGAGATTTTATTCAAAAAGTCAATTTGCAAGAAAGACAATTACAGGTTAAAGGTGTTTATTGAACATTCATTTGAATAATTAACAATCTCAATTGTTACGCTTATTTTATGTCAGTGTAAAATACTAATAATTACTTGTACACGCACATTGCATTATAACATCAATGTTTATCGGTATGTGCCTGTTCATTTCTGATCTAGGATGTTAACAGCTTCACAAGTTGAATAATTGCGACATCACATATCCACATTCTTTGAGTGATCTTCTATGCTGCTTTCTAAAAAATTTTATTCAGTTAGATTTGTATAATGCATAAAATATAAATCACTATAAAACACCAAAATGAGACAGATGTTGAAATGAATATTACTACAAAGGACTACAAAAAATTATAGGTTATTGGTAACAATCAAAAACCAAACCAATTCTCCCTGTTCAGGTTAATAAAAAATGTATTTCAACAATTTGCATGTGAATCATTAGTGAATAGTTGAATTAATGCTACAAACTGATATGGATTTTAAACTACTAACATTTGATGAGAAACAATCATTGTAACAAGACATGAAAGATAGTGTTAGTCCACCAGTATTGGGCATTGAATGTACAATGTTACATAAAGACAAAACTATAAAAATGTTTTAAATTTCAGCTTTTTAATAAAGTATGAAATTATCACTGTACATATCATATTCTGAATACATCTTTCTAATAGCAATTGACAATTATTGCATTAAATCATTCAAAAGTTTGAACATTTAACATTAAATCCACCAAAAATGATCTATTGAAATTATACTAGTTGAATAACATTAATATTTGTTATGGTTTATATTGGAAACTAATAATGAATATAAGTCGTAAAACAAATGAGATTTTATTCAAAAAGTCAATTTGCAAGAATGACAATTACAGGTTAAAGGTGTTAATTGAACATTCAATTGAATAATTTACAATCTCAATTGTTACGCTTATATTATGTCAGTGTAAAATACTAATAATTATTTGTACCCGCACATTGCATAATTATATCAATGTTTATCGGTATGTGCCTGTTCATTTCTGATCTAGGATGTTAACAGCTTCACAAGTTGAATAATTGCGACATCACATATCAGCATTCTTTGAGTGATCCGCCGTACTGCTTACTAAAAAATTGTATTCAGTTAGATTTGTATAATGCATAAAATATAAATCACTATAAAATACCAAAATGAGACAGATGTTGAAATGAATATTACTACAAAGGACTACAAAAAATTATAGGTTATTGGTAACAATCAAAAACCAAACCAATTCTCCCTGTTCAGGTTAATATAAAATGTGTCTCAACAATTTGCATGTGAATCATTAGTGAATAGTTGAATTAAAGCTACAAACTGATATGGATTTTAAACTACTAACATTTTATGAGAAACAATAATTGTAACAAGACATGAAAGATAGTGTTAGTCCACCAGTATTGGGCATTGAATGTACAATGTTACATAAAGACAAAACTATAAAAATGTTTTAAATTTCAGCTTTTTAATAAAGTATAACATTATCACTGTACATATCATATTCTGAATAGATCTTTCTAATAGCAATTGACAATTATTGCATTAAATCATTCAAAAGTTTGATCATTTAACATTAAATCCACCAAAAATGATCTATTGAAATTATACTAGTTGAATAACATTAATATTTGTTATGGTTTATATTGGAAACTAATAATGAATATAAGTCGTAAAACAAATGAGATTTTATTCAAAAAGTCAATTTGCAAGAATGACAATTACAGGTTAAAGGTGTTAATTGAACATTCAATTGAATAATTTACAATCTCAATTGTTACGCTTATATTATGTCAGTGTAAAATACTAATAATTATTTGTACCCGCACATTGCATAATAATATCAATGTTTATCGGTATGTGCCTGTTCATTTCTGATCTAGGATATTAACAGCTTCACAAGTTGAATAATTGCGACATCACATATCAGCATTCTTTGAGTGATCCGCCGTACTGCTTACTAAAAAATTGTATTCAGTTAGATTTGTATAATGCATAAAATATAAATCACTATAAAACACCAAAATGAGACAGATGTTGAAATGAATATTACTACAAAGGACTACAAAAAATTATAGGTTATTGGTAACAATCAAAAACCAAACCAATTCTCCCTGTTCAGGTTAATATAAAATGTGTCTCAACAATTTGCATGTGAATCATTAGTGAATAGTTGAATTAAAGCTACAAACTGATATGGATTTTAAACTACTAACATTTTATGAGAAACAATAATTGTAACAAGACATGAAAGATAGTGTTAGTCCACCAGTATTGGGCATTGAATGTACAATGTTACATAAAGACAAAACTATAAAAATGTTTTAAATTTCAGCTTTTTAATAAAGTATAACATTATCACTGTACATATCATATTCTGAATAGATCTTTCTAATAGCAATTGACAATTATTGCATTAAATCATTCAAAAGTTTGATCATTTAACATTAAATCCACCAAAAATGATCTATTGAAATTATACTAGTTGAATCACATTAATATTTGTTATGGTTTATATTGGAAACTAATAATGAATATAAGTCGTAAAACAAATGAGATTTTATTCAAAAAGTCAATTTGCAAGAATGACAATTACAGGTTAAAGGTGTTAATTGAACATTCAATTGAATAATTTACAATCTCAATTGTTACGCTTATATTATGTCAGTGTAAAATACTAATAATTATTTGTACCCGCACATTGCATAATAATATCAATGTTTATCGGTATGTGCCTGTTCATTTCTGATCTAGGATGTTAACAGCTTCACAAGTTGAATAATTGCGACATCACATATCCACATTCTTTGAGTGATCTTCTATGCTGCTTTCTAAAAAATTTTATTCAGTTAGATTTGTATAATGCATAAAATATAAATCACTATAAAACACCAAAATGAGACAGATGTTGAAATGAATATTACTACAAAGGACTACAAAAAATTATAGGTTATTGGTAACAATCAAAAACCAAACCAATTCTCCCTGTTCAGGTTAATAAAAAATGTATTTCAACAATTTGCATGTGAATCATTAGTGAATAGTTGAATTAATGCTACAAACTGATATGGATTTTAAACTACTAACATTTGATGAGAAACAATCATTGTAACAAGACATGAAAGATAGTGTTAGTCCACCAGTATTGGGCATTGAATGTACAATGTTACATAAAGACAAAACTATAAAAATGTTTTAAATTTCAGCTTTTTAATAAAGTATGAAATTATCACTGTACATATCATATTCTGAATACATCTTTCTAATAGCAATTGACAATTATTGCATTAAATCATTCAAAAGTTTGAACATTTAACATTAAATCCACCAAAAATGATCTATTGAAATTATACTAGTTGAATAACATTAATATTTGTTATGGTTTATATTGGAAACTAATAATGAATATAAGTCGTAAAACAAATGAGATTTTATTCAAAAAGTCAATTTGCAAGAATGACAATTACAGGTTAAAGGTGTTAATTGAACATTCAATTGAATAATTTACAATCTCAATTGTTACGCTTATATTATGTCAGTGTAAAATACTAATAATTATTTGTACCCGCACATTGCATAATTATATCAATGTTTATCGGTATGTGCCTGTTCATTTCTGATCTAGGATGTTAACAGCTTCACAAGTTGAATAATTGCGACATCACATATCAGCATTCTTTGAGTGATCCGCCGTACTGCTTACTAAAAAATTGTATTCAGTTAGATTTGTATAATGCATAAAATATAAATCACTATAAAATACCAAAATGAGACAGATGTTGAAATGAATATTACTACAAAGGACTACAAAAAATTATAGGTTATTGGTAACAATCAAAAACCAAACCAATTCTCCCTGTTCAGGTTAATATAAAATGTGTCTCAACAATTTGCATGTGAATCATTAGTGAATAGTTGAATTAAAGCTACAAACTGATATGGATTTTAAACTACTAACATTTTATGAGAAACAATAATTGTAACAAGACATGAAAGATTGTGTTAGTCCACCAGTATTGGGCATTGAATGTACAATGTTACATAAAGACAAAACTATAAAAATGTTTTAAATTTCAGCTTTTTAATAAAGTATGACATTATCACTGTACATATCATATTCTGAATAGATCTTTCTAATAGAAATTGACAATTATTGCATTAAATCATTCAAAAGTTTGAACATTTAACATTAAATCCACCAAAAATGATCTATTGAAATTATACTAGTTGAATAACATTAATATTTGTTATGGTTTATATTGGAAACTAATAATGAATAGAAGCCGTAAAACAAAAGAGATTTTATTCAAAAAGTCAATTTGCAAGAAAGACAATTACAGGTTAAAGGTGTTTATTGAACATTCATTTGAATAATTAACAATCTCAATTGTTACGCTTATTTTATGTCAGTGTAAAATACTAATAATTACTTGTACACGCACATTGCATTATAACATCAATGTTTATCGGTATGTGCCTGTTCATTTCTGATCTAGGATGTTAACAGCTTCACAAGTTGAATAATTGAGACATCACATATCAGCATTCCTTGAGTGATCCGCCGTACTCCTTTCTAAAAAATTGAATTCAGTTAGATTTGTATAATGCATAAATTATAAAACAATATAAAACACCAAAATGAGACAGATGTTGAAATGAATATTACTACAAAGGACTACAAAAAATTATAGGTTATTGGTAACAATCAAAAACCAAACCAATTCTCCCTGTTCAGGTTAATAAAAAATGTATTTCAACAATTTGCATGTGAATCATTAGTGAATAGTTGAATTAATGCTACAAACTGATATGGATTTTAAACTACTAACATTTGATGAGAAACAATCATTGTAACAAGACATGAAAGATAGTGTTAGTCCACCAGTATTGGGCATTGAATGTACAATGTTACATAAAGACAAAACTATAAAAATGTTTTAAATTTCAGCTTTTTAATAAAGTATGAAATTATCACTGTACATATCATATTCTGAATACATCTTTCTAATAGCAATTGACAATTATTGCATTAAATCATTCAAAAGTTTGAACATTTAACATTAAATCCACCAAAAATGATCAATTGAAATTATACTAGTTGAATAACATTAATATTTGTTATGGTTTATATTGGAAACTAATAATGAATAGAAGCCGTAAAACAAAAGAGATTTTATTCAAAAAGTCAATTTGCAAGAAAGACAATTACAGGTTAAAGGTGTTTATTGAACATTCATTTGAATAATTAACAATCTCAATTGTTACGCTTATTTTATGTCAGTGTAAAATACTAATAATTACTTGTACACGCACATTGCATTATAACATCAATGTTTATCGGTATGTGCCTGTTCATTTCTGATCTAGGATGTTAACAGCTTCACAAGTTGAATAATTGCGACATCACATATCCACATTCTTTGAGTGATCTTCTATGCTGCTTTCTAAAAAATTTTATTCAGTTAGATTTGTATAATGCATAAAATATAAATCACTATAAAACACCAAAATGAGACAGATGTTGAAATGAATATTACTACAAAGGACTACAAAAAATTATAGGTTATTGGTAACAATCAAAAACCAAACCAATTCTCCCTGTTCAGGTTAATAAAAAATGTATTTCAACAATTTGCATGTGAATCATTAGTGAATAGTTGAATTAATGCTACAAACTGATATGGATTTTAAACTACTAACATTTGATGAGAAACAATCATTGTAACAAGACATGAAAGATAGTGTTAGTCCACCAGTATTGGGCATTGAATGTACAATGTTACATAAAGACAAAACTATAAAAATGTTTTAAATTTCAGCTTTTTAATAAAGTATGAAATTATCACTGTACATATCATATTCTGAATACATCTTTCTAATAGCAATTGACAATTATTGCATTAAATCATTCAAAAGTTTGAACATTTAACATTAAATCCACCAAAAATGATCTATTGAAATTATACTAGTTGAATAACATTAATATTTGTTATGGTTTATATTGGAAACTAATAATGAATATAAGTCGTAAAACAAATGAGATTTTATTCAAAAAGTCAATTTGCAAGAAAGACAATTACAGGTTAAAGGTGTTTATTGAACATTCATTTGAATAATTAACAATCTCAATTGTTACGCTTATTTTATGTCAGTGTAAAATACTAATAATTACTTGTACACGCACATTGCATTATAACATCAATGTTTATCGGTATGTGCCTGTTCATTTCTGATCTAGGATGTTAACAGCTTCACAAGTTGAATAATTGAGACATCACATATCAGCATTCCTTGAGTGATCCGCCGTACTCCTTTCTAAAAAATTGAATTCAGTTAGATTTGTATAATGCATAAATTATAAAACAATATAAAACACCAAAATGAGACAGATGTTGAAATGAATATTACTACAAAGGACTACAAAAAATTATAGGTTATTGGTAACAATCAAAAACCAAATCAATTCTCCCTGTTCAGGTTAATAAAAAATGTATTTCAACAATTTGCATGTGAATCATTAGTGAATAGTTGAATTAATGCTACAAACTGATATGGATTTTAAACTACTAACATTTGATGAGAAACAATCATTGTAACAAGACATGAAAGATAGTGTTAGTACACCAGTATTGGGCATTGAATGTACAATGTTACATAAAGACAAAACTATTAAAATGTTTTAAATTTCAGCTTTTTAATAAAGTATGACATTATCACTGTACATATCATATTCTGAATAGATCTTTCTAATAGCAATTGACAATTATTGTATTAAATCATTCAAAAGTTTGAACATTTAACATTAAATCCACCAAAAATGATCGATTGAAATTATACTAGTTGAATAACAATAATATTTGTTATGGTTTATATTGGAAACTAATAATGAATAGAAGCCGTAAAGCAAAAGAGATTTTATTCAAAAAGTCAATTTGCAAGATAGACAATTACAGGTTAAAGGTGTTTATTGAACATTCATTTGAATAATTAACAATCTCAATTGTTACGCTTATATTATGTCAGTGTAAAATACTAATAATTACTTGTACACGCACATTGCATTATAACATCAATGTTTATCGGTATGTGCCTGTTCATTTCTGATCTAGGATGTTAACAGCTTCACAAGTTGAATAATTGCGACATCACATATCAGCATTCTTTGAGTGATCTTCTATGCAGCTTTCTAAAAAATTTTATTCAGTTAGATTTGTATAATGCATAAATTATAAAACACTATAAAACACCAAAATGAGACAGATGTTGAAATGAATATTACTACAAAAGACTATACTAAATTATAGGTTATTGGTAACAATCAAAAACCAAACCAATTCACACTGTTCAGGTTAATATAAAATGTATCTCAACAATTTGCATGGGAGTCATTAGTGAATAGTAGAATTTAAGCTACATACTGATATGGATTTTAAACTTATAACATTTGATAAGACACAATAATTGTGACAGGACATGAAAGATAGCGTTAGTCCACCAGTATTGGGAATTGAATGTACATTGTTACATAAAGAAAAAACTATTAAAATGTTTTAAATTTCAGCTTTTTAATAAAGTATGACATTATCACTGTACATATCATATTCTGAAACGATCTTTCTAATAGCAATTGACAATTATTGCATTAAATCATTCAAAAATTTGATCATTTAACATTAAATCCACCAAAAATGATCGTTTGAAATTATACTAGTTGAATAACATTAATATTTGTTATGGTTTATATTGGAAACTAATAATGAATATAAGTCGTAAAGCAAAAGAGATTTTATTCAAAAAGTCAATTTGCAAGATAGACAATTACAGGTTAAAAGTGTTAATTGAACATTCAATTGAATAATTTACAATCTCAATTGTTACGCTTATATTATGTCAGTGTAAAATACTAATTATAACTTGTACACGCACATTGCATTATAACATCAATGTTTATCGGTTTGTGCCTGTTCATTTCTGATCTAGGATGTTAACAGCTTCACAAGTTGAATAATTGCGACATCACATATCAGCATTCTTTGAGTGATCTTCTATGCTGCTTTCTAAAAAATTTTATTCAGTTAGATTTGTATAATGCATAAATTATAAAACACTATAAAACACCAAAATGAGACAGATGTTGAAATGAATATTACTACAAAAGACTATACTAAATTATAGGTTATTGGTAACAATCAAAAACCAAACCAATTCACACTGTTCAGGTTAATATAAAATGTATCTCAACAATTTGCATGTTAATCTTTAGTGAATAGTAGAATTAAAGCTACAAACTGATATGGACTTTAAACTACTAACATTTGATGAGAAACAATAAAATGTGACAAGACATGAAAGATAGTGTTAGTCCGCCAGTATTGGGCATTGAATGTACAATGTTACATAAAGACAAAACTATTAAAATGTTTTAAATTTCAGCTTTTTAATAAAGTATGACATTATCACTGTACATATCATATTCTGAATAGATCTTTCTAATAGCAATTGACAATTATTGTATTAAATCATTCAAAAGTTTGAACATTTAACATTAAATCCACCAAAAATGATCGATTGAAATTATACTAGTTGAATAACAATAATATTTGTTATGGTTTATATTGGAAACTAATAATGAATAGAAGCCGTAAAGCAAAAGAGATTTTATTCAAAAAGTCAATTTGCAAGATAGACAATTACAGGTTAAAGGTGTTTATTGTACATTCATTTGAATAATTAACAATCTCAATTGTTACGCTTATATTATGTCAGTGTAAAATACTAATAATTACTTGTACACGCACATTGCATTATAACATCAATGTTTATCGGTATGTGCCTGTTCATTTCTGATCTAGGATGTTAACAGCTTCACAAGTTGAATAATTGCGACATCACATATCAGCATTCTTTGAGTGATCTTCTATGCAGCTTTCTAAAAAATTTTATTCAGTTAGATTTGTATAATGCATAAATTATAAAACACTATAAAACACCAAAATGAGACAGATGTTGAAATGAATATTACTACAAAAGACTATACTAAATTATAGGTTATTGGTAACAATCAAAAACCAAACCAATTCACACTGTTCAGGTTAATATAAAATGTATCTCAACAATTTGCATGGGAGTCATTAGTGAATAGTAGAATTTAAGCTACAAACTGATATGGATTTTAAACTTATAACATTTGATAAGACACAATAATTGTGACAAGACATGAAAGATAGCGTTAGTCCACCAGTATTGGGAATTGAATGTACGATGTTACATAAAGAAAAAACTATTAAAATATTTTAAATTTCAGCTTTTTAATAAAGTATGACATTATCACTGTACATATCATATTCTGAATAGATGTTTCTAATAGCAATTGACAATTATTGCATTAAATCATTCAAAAGTTTGAACATTTAACATTAAATCCACCAAAAATGATCGATTGAAATTATACTAGTTGAATAACAATAATATTTGTTATGGTTTATATTGGAAACTAATAATGAATAGAAGCCGTAAAGCAAAAGAGATTTTATTCAAAAAGTCAATTTGCAAGATAGACAATTACAGGTTAAAGGTGTTTATTGTACATTCATTTGAATAATTAACAATCTCAATTGTTACGCTTATATTATGTCAGTGTAAAATACTAATTATAACTTGTACACGCACATTGCATTATAACATCAATGTTTATCGGTTTGTGCCTGTTCATTTCTGATCTAGGATGTTAACAGCTTCACAAGTTGAATAATTGCGACATCACATATCAGCATTCTTTGAGTGATCTTCTATGCAGCTTTCTAAAAAATTTTATTCAGTTAGATTTGTATAATGCATAAATTATAAAACACTATAAAACACCAAAATGAGACAGATGTTGAAATGAATATTACTACAAAAGACTATACTAAATTATAGGTTATTGGTAACAATCAAAAACCAAACCAATTCACACTGTTCAGGTTAATATAAAATGTATCTCAACAATTTGCATGGGAGTCATTAGTGAATAGTAGAATTTAAGCTACATACTGATATGGATTTTAAACTTATAACATTTGATAAGACACAATAATTGTGACAGGACATGAAAGATAGCGTTAGTCCACCAGTATTGGGAATTGAATGTACATTGTTACATAAAGAAAAAACTATTAAAATGTTTTAAATTTCAGCTTTTTAATAAAGTATGACATTATCACTGTACATATCATATTCTGAAACGATCTTTCTAATAGCAATTGACAATTATTGCATTAAATCATTCAAAAATTTGATCATTTAACATTAAATCCACCAAAAATGATCGTTTGAAATTATACTAGTTGAATAACATTAATATTTGTTATGGTTTATATTGGAAACTAATAATGAATATAAGACAACAAATGAGATTTTATTCAAAAAGTCAATTTGCAAGAATGACAATTACAGGTTAAAGGTGTTAATTGAACATTTAATTGAATAATTTACAATCTCAATTGTTACGCTTATATTATGTCAGTGTAAAATACTAATAATTACTTGTACACGCACATTGCATTATAACATCAATGTTTATCGGTATGTGCCTGTTCATTTCTGATCTAGGATGTTAACAGCTTCACAAGTTGAATAATTGCGACATCACATATCAGCATTCTTTGAGTGATCTTCTATGCAGCTTTCTAAAAAATTTTATTCAGTTAGATTTGTATAATGCATAAATTATAAAACACTATAAAACACCAAAATGAGACAGATGTTGAAATGAATATTACTACAAAAGACTATACTAAATTATAGGTTATTGGTAACAATCAAAAACCAAACCAATTCACACTGTTCAGGTTAATATAAAATGTATCTCAACAATTTGCATGTTAATCTTTAGTGAATAGTAGAATTAAAGCTACAAACTGATATGGATTTTAAACTAATAACATTTGATAAGAAACGATAATTGTGATAAGACATGAAAGATAGTGTTAGTACACCAGTATTGGGCATTGAATGTACAATGTTACATAAAGACAAAACTATTAAAATGTTTTAAATTTCAGCTTTTTAATAAAGTATGACATTATCACTGTACATATCATATTCTGAATAGATGTTTCTAATAGCAATTGACAATTATTGCATTAAATCATTCAAAAGTTTGAACATTTAACATTAAATCCACCAAAAATGATCGATTGAAATTATACTAGTTGAATAACAATAATATTTGTTATGGTTTATATTGGAAACTAATAATGAATAGAAGCCGTAAAGCAAAAGAGATTTTATTCAAAAAGTCAATTTGCAAGATAGACAATTACAGGTTAAAGGTGTTTATTGTACATTCATTTGAATAATTAACAATCTCAATTGTTACGCTTATATTATGTCAGTGTAAAATACTAATAATTACTTGTACACGCACATTGCATTATAACATCAATGTTTATCGGTATGTGCCTGTTCATTTCTGATCTAGGATGTTAACAGCTTCACAAGTTGAATAATTGCGACATCACATATCAGCATTCTTTGAGTGATCTTCTATGCAGCTTTCTAAAAAATTTTATTCAGTTAGATTTGTATAATGCATAAATTATAAAACACTATAAAACACCAAAATGAGACAGATGTTGAAATGAATATTACTACAAAAGACTATACTAAATTATAGGTTATTGGTAACAATCAAAAACCAAACCAATTCACACTGTTCAGGTTAATATAAAATGTATCTCAACAATTTGCATGTTAATCTTTAGTGAATAGTAGAATTAAAGCTACAAACTGATATGGACTTTAAACTACTAACATTTGATGAGAAACAATAAAATGTGACAAGACATGAAAGATAGTGTTAGTCCGCCAGTATTGGGCATTGAATGTACAATGTTACAGAAAGACAAAACTATTAAAATGTTTTAAATTTCAGCTTTTTAATAAAGTATGACATTATCACTGTACATATCATATTCTGAATAGATGTTTCTAATAGCAATTGACAATTATTGCATTAAATCATTCAAAAGTTTGAACATTTAACATTAAATCCACCAAAAATGATCGATTGAAATTATACTAGTTGAATAACAATAATATTTGTTATGGTTTATATTGGAAACTAATAATGAATAGAAGCCGTAAAGCAAAAGAGATTTTATTCAAAAAGTCAATTTGCAAGATAGACAATTACAGGTTAAAGGTGTTTATTGTACATTCATTTGAATAATTAACAATCTCAATTGTTACGCTTATATTATGTCAGTGTAAAATACTAATAATTACTTGTACACGCACATTGCATTATAACATCAATGTTTATCGGTATGTGCCTGTTCATTTCTGATCTAGGATGTTAACAGCTTCACAAGTTGAATAATTGCGACATCACATATCAGCATTCTTTGAGTGATCTTCTATGCAGCTTTCTAAAAAATTTTATTCAGTTAGATTTGTATAATGCATAAATTATAAAACACTATAAAACACCAAAATGAGACAGATGTTGAAATGAATATTACTACAAAAGACTATACTAAATTATAGGTTATTGGTAACAATCAAAAACCAAACCAATTCACACTGTTCAGGTTAATATAAAATGTATCTCAACAATTTGCATGTTAATCTTTAGTGAATAGTAGAATTAAAGCTACAAACTGATATGGATTTTAAACTAATAACATTTGATAAGACACAATAATTGTGACAAGACATGAAAGATAGCGTTAGTCCACCAGTATTGGGAATTGAATGTACGATGTTACATAAAGAAAAAACTATTAAAATGTTTTAAATTTCAGCTTTTTAATAAAGTATGACATTATCACTGTACATATCATATTCTGAAACGATCTTTCTAATAGCAATTGACAATTATTGCATTAAATCATTCAAAAATTTGATCATTTAACATTAAATCCACCAAAAATGATCGTTTGAAATTATACTAGTTGAATAACATTAATATTTGTTATGGTTTATATTGGAAACTAATAATGAATATAAGACAACAAATGAGATTTTATTCAAAAAGTCAATTTGCAAGAATGACAATTACAGGTTAAAGGTGTTAATTGAACATTTAATTGAATAATTTACAATCTCAATTGTTACGCTTATATTATGTCAGTGTAAAATACTAATAATTACTTGTACACGCACATTGCATTATAACATCAATGTTTATCGGTATGTGCCTGTTCATTTCTGATCTAGGATGTTAACAGCTTCACAAGTTGAATAATTGCGACATCACATATCAGCATTCTTTGAGTGATCTTCTATGCAGCTTTCTAAAAAATTTTATTCAGTTAGATTTGTATAATGCATAAATTATAAAACACTATAAAACACCAAAATGAGACAGATGTTGAAATGAATATTACTACAAAAGACTATACTAAATTATAGGTTATTGGTAACAATCAAAAACCAAACCAATTCACACTGTTCAGGTTAATATAAAATGTATCTCAACAATTTGCATGTTAATCTTTAGTGAATAGTAGAATTAAAGCTACAAACTGATATGGATTTTAAACTAATAACATTTGATAAGAAACGATAATTGTGATAAGACATGAAAGATAGTGTTAGTACACCAGTATTGGGCATTGAATGTACAATGTTACATAAAGACAAAACTATTAAAATGTTTTAAATTTCAGCTTTTTAATAAAGTATGACATTATCACTGTACATATCATATTCTGAATAGATGTTTCTAATAGCAATTGACAATTATTGCATTAAATCATTCAAAAGTTTGAACATTTAACATTAAATCCACCAAAAATGATCGATTGAAATTATACTAGTTGAATAACAATAATATTTGTTATGGTTTATATTGGAAACTAATAATGAATAGAAGCCGTAAAGCAAAAGAGATTTTATTCAAAAAGTCAATTTGCAAGATAGACAATTACAGGTTAAAGGTGTTTATTGTACATTCATTTGAATAATTAACAATCTCAATTGTTACGCTTATATTATGTCAGTGTAAAATACTAATAATTACTTGTACACGCACATTGCATTATAACATCAATGTTTATCGGTATGTGCCTGTTCATTTCTGATCTAGGATGTTAACAGCTTCACAAGTTGAATAATTGCGACATCACATATCAGCATTCTTTGAGTGATCTTCTATGCAGCTTTCTAAAAAATTTTATTCAGTTAGATTTGTATAATGCATAAATTATAAAACACTATAAAACACCAAAATGAGACAGATGTTGAAATGAATATTACTACAAAAGACTATACTAAATTATAGGTTATTGGTAACAATCAAAAACCAAACCAATTCACACTGTTCAGGTTAATATAAAATGTATCTCAACAATTTGCATGTTAATCTTTAGTGAATAGTAGAATTAAAGCTACAAACTGATATGGACTTTAAACTACTAACATTTGATGAGAAACAATAAAATGTGACAAGACATGAAAGATAGTGTTAGTCCGCCAGTATTGGGCATTGAATGTACAATGTTACAGAAAGACAAAACTATTAAAATGTTTTAAATTTCAGCTTTTTAATAAAGTATGACATTATCACTGTACATATCATATTCTGAATAGATGTTTCTAATAGCAATTGACAATTATTGCATTAAATCATTCAAAAGTTTGAACATTTAACATTAAATCCACCAAAAATGATCGATTGAAATTATACTAGTTGAATAACAATAATATTTGTTATGGTTTATATTGGAAACTAATAATGAATAGAAGCCGTAAAGCAAAAGAGATTTTATTCAAAAAGTCAATTTGCAAGATAGACAATTACAGGTTAAAGGTGTTTATTGTACATTCATTTGAATAATTAACAATCTCAATTGTTACGCTTATATTATGTCAGTGTAAAATACTAATAATTACTTGTACACGCACATTGCATTATAACATCAATGTTTATCGGTATGTGCCTGTTCATTTCTGATCTAGGATGTTAACAGCTTCACAAGTTGAATAATTGCGACATCACATATCAGCATTCTTTGAGTGATCTTCTATGCAGCTTTCTAAAAAATTTTATTCAGTTAGATTTGTATAATGCATAAATTATAAAACACTATAAAACACCAAAATGAGACAGATGTTGAAATGAATATTACTACAAAAGACTATACTAAATTATAGGTTATTGGTAACAATCAAAAACCAAACCAATTCACACTGTTCAGGTTAATATAAAATGTATCTCAACAATTTGCATGGGAGTCATTAGAGAATAGTAGAATTTAAGCTACAAACTGATATGGATTTTAAACTTATAACATTTGATAAGACACAATAATTGTGACAAGACATGAAAGATAGCGTTAGTCCACCAGTATTGGGAATTGAATGTACGATGTTACATAAAGAAAAAACTATTAAAATATTTTAAATTTCAGCTTTTTAATAAAGTATGACATTATCACTGTACATATCATATTCTGAATAGATGTTTCTAATAGCAATTGACAATTATTGCATTAAATCATTCAAAAGTTTGAACATTTAACATTAAATCCACCAAAAATGATCGTTTGAAATTATACTAGTTGAATAACATTAATATTTGTTATGGTTTATATTGGAAACTAATAATGAATATAAGTCGTAAAGCAAAAGAGATTTTATTCAAAAAGTCAATTTGCAAGATAGACAATTACAGGTTAAAGGTGTTAATTGAACATTCAATTGAATAATTTACAATCTCAATTGTTACGCTTATATTATGTCAGTGTAAAATACTAATTATAACTTGTACACGCACATTGCATTATAACATCAATGTTTATCGGTTTGTGCCTGTTCATTATTGATCTAGGATGTTAACAGCTTCACAAGTTGAATAATTGCGACATCACATATCAGCATTCTTTGAGTGATCTTCTATGCTGCTTTCTAAAAAATTTTATTCAGTTAGATTTGTATAATGCATAAATTATAAAACACTATAAAACACCAAAATGAGACAGATGTTGAAATGAATATTACTACAAAAGACTATACTAAATTATAGGTTATTGGTAACAATCAAAAATCAAACCAATTCACACTGTTCAGGTTAATATAAAATGTATCTCAACAATTTGCATGGGAGTCATTAGTGAATAGTAGAATTTAAGCTACAAACTGATATGGATTTTAAACTTATAACATTTGATAAGACACAATAATTGTGACAAGACATGAAAGATAGCGTTAGTCCACCAGTATTGGGAATTGAATGTACGATGTTACATAAAGAAAAAACTATTAAAATGTTTTAAATTTCAGCTTTTTAATAAAGTATGACATTATCACTGTACATATCATATTCTGAAACGATCTTTCTAATAGCAATTGACAATTATTGCATTAAATCATTCAAAAATTTGATCATTTAACATTAAATCCACCAAAAATGATCGTTTGAAATTATACTAGTTGAATAACATTAATATTTGTTATGGTTTATATTGGAAACTAATAATGAATATAAGTCGTAAAACAAATGAGATTTTATTCAAAAAGTCAATTTGCAAGAATGACAATTACAGGTTAAAGGTGTTAATTGAACATTTAATTGAATAATTTACAATCTCAATTGTTACGCTTATATTATGTCAGTGTAAAATACTAATAATTACTTGTACACGCACATTGCATTATAACATCAATGTTTATCGGTATGTGCCTGTTCATTTCTGATCTAGGATGTTAACAGCTTCACAAGTTGAATAATTGCGACATCACATATCAGCATTCTTTGAGTGATCTTCTATGCAGCTTTCTAAAAAATTTTATTCAGTTAGATTTGTATAATGCATAAATTATAAAACACTATAAAACACCAAAATGAGACAGATGTTGAAATGAATATTACTACAAAAGACTATACTAAATTATAGGTTATTGGTAACAATCAAAAACCAAACCAATTCACACTGTTCAGGTTAATATAAAATGTATCTCAACAATTTGCATGTTAATCTTTAGTGAATAGTAGAATTAAAGCTACAAACTGATATGGATTTTAAACTAATAACATTTGATAAGAAACGATAATTGTGATAAGACATGAAAGATAGTGTTAGTACACCAGTATTGGGCATTGAATGTACAATGTTACATAAAGACAAAACTATTAAAATGTTTTAAATTTCAGCTTTTTAATAAAGTATGACATTATCACTGTACATATCATATTCTGAATAGATGTTTCTAATAGCAATTGACAATTATTGCATTAAATCATTCAAAAGTTTGAACATTTAACATTAAATCCACCAAAAATGATCGATTGAAATTATACTAGTTGAATAACAATAATATTTGTTATGGTTTATATTGGAAACTAATAATGAATAGAAGCCGTAAAGCAAAAGAGATTTTATTCAAAAAGTCAATTTGCAAGATAGACAATTACAGGTTAAAGGTGTTTATTGTACATTCATTTGAATAATTAACAATCTCAATTGTTACGCTTATATTATGTCAGTGTAAAATACTAATAATTACTTGTACACGCACATTGCATTATAACATCAATGTTTATCGGTATGTGCCTGTTCATTTCTGATCTAGGATGTTAACAGCTTCACAAGTTGAATAATTGCGACATCACATATCAGCATTCTTTGAGTGATCTTCTATGCAGCTTTCTAAAAAATTTTATTCAGTTAGATTTGTATAATGCATAAATTATAAAACACTATAAAACACCAAAATGAGACAGATGTTGAAATGAATATTACTACAAAAGACTATACTAAATTATAGGTTATTGGTAACAATCAAAAACCAAACCAATTCACACTGTTCAGGTTAATATAAAATGTATCTCAACAATTTGCATGTTAATCTTTAGTGAATAGTAGAATTAAAGCTACAAACTGATATGGACTTTAAACTACTAACATTTGATGAGAAACAATAAAATGTGACAAGACATGAAAGATAGTGTTAGTCCGCCAGTATTGGGCATTGAATGTACAATGTTACAGAAAGACAAAACTATTAAAATGTTTTAAATTTCAGCTTTTTAATAAAGTATGACATTATCACTGTACATATCATATTCTGAATAGATGTTTCTAATAGCAATTGACAATTATTGCATTAAATCATTCAAAAGTTTGAACATTTAACATTAAATCCACCAAAAATGATCGATTGAAATTATACTAGTTGAATAACAATAATATTTGTTATGGTTTATATTGGAAACTAATAATGAATAGAAGCCGTAAAGCAAAAGAGATTTTATTCAAAAAGTCAATTTGCAAGATAGACAATTACAGGTTAAAGGTGTTTATTGTACATTCATTTGAATAATTAACAATCTCAATTGTTACGCTTATATTATGTCAGTGTAAAATACTAATAATTACTTGTACACGCACATTGCATTATAACATCAATGTTTATCGGTATGTGCATGTTCATTTCTGATCTAGGATGTTAACAGCTTCACAAGTTGAATAATTGCGACATCACATATCAGCATTCTTTGAGTGATCTTCGATGCAGCTTTCTAAAAAATTTTATTCAGTTAGATTTGTATAATGCATAAATTATAAAACACTATAAAACACCAAAATGAGACAGATGTTGAAATGAATATTACTACAAAAGACTATACTAAATTATAGGTTATTGGTAACAATCAAAAACCAAACCAATTCACACTGTTCAGGTTAATATAAAATGTATCTCAACAATTTGCATGTTAATCTTTAGTGAATAGTAGAATTAAAGCTACAAACTGATATGGACTTTAAACTACTAACATTTGATGAGAAACAATAAAATGTGACAAGACATGAAAGATAGTGTTAGTCCGCCAGTATTGGGCATTGAATGTACAATGTTACAGAAAGACAAAACTATTAAAATGTTTTAAATTTCAGCTTTTTAATAAAGTATGACATTATCACTGTACATATCATATTCTGAATAGATGTTTCTAATAGCAATTGACAATTATTGCATTAAATCATTCAAAAGTTTGATCATTTAACATTAAATCCACCAAAAATTATCAATTGAAATTATACTAGTTGAATAACAATAATATTTGTTATGGTTTATATTGGAAACTAATAATGAATAGAAGCCGTAAAGCAAAAGAGATTTTATTCAAAAAGTCAATTTGCAAGATAGACAATTACAGGTTAAAGGTGTTTATTGTACATTCATTTGAATAATTAACAATCTCAATTGTTACGCTTATATTATGTCAGTGTAAAATACTAATAATTACTTGTACACGCACATTGCATTATAACATCAATGTTTATCGGTATGTGCCTGTTCATTTCTGATCTAGGATGTTAACAGCTTCACAAGTTGAATAATTGCGACATCACATATCAGCATTCTTTGAGTGATCTTCTATGCTGCTTTCTAAAAAATTTTATTCAGTTAGATTTGTATAATGCATAAATTATAAAACACTATAAAACACCAAAATGAGACAGATGTTGAAATGAATATTACTACAAAAGACTATACTAAATTATAGGTTATTGGTAACAATCAAAAACCAAACCAATTCACACTGTTCAGGTTAATATAAAATGTATCTCAACAATTTGCATGTTAATCTTTAGTGAATAGTAGAATTAAAGCTACAAACTGATATGGATTTTAAACTAATAACATTTGATAAGAAACGATAATTGTGATAAGACATGAAAGATAGTGTTAGTACACCAGTATTGGGCATTGAATGTACAATGTTACATAAAGACAAAACTATTAAAATGTTTTAAATTTCAGCTTTTTAATAAAGTATGACATTATCACTGTACATATCATATTCTGAAACGATCTTTCTAATAGCAATTGACAATTATTGCATTAAATCATTCAAAAATTTGATCATTTAACATTAAATCCACCAAAAATGATCGATTGAAATTATACTAGTTGAATAACAATAATATTTGTTATGGTTTATATTGGAAACTAATAATGAATAGAAGCCGTAAAGCAAAAGAGATTTTATTCAAAAAGTCAATTTGCAAGATAGACAATTACAGGTTAAAGGTGTTTATTGTACATTCATTTGAATAATTAACAATCTCAATTGTTACGCTTATATTATGTCAGTGTAAAATACTAATAATTACTTGTACACGCACATTGCATTATAACATCAATGTTTATCGGTATGTGCATGTTCATTTCTGATCTAGGATGTTAACAGCTTCACAAGTTGAATAATTGCGACATCACATATCAGCATTCTTTGAGTGATCTTCGATGCAGCTTTCTAAAAAATTTTATTCAGTTAGATTTGTATAATGCATAAATTATAAAACACTATAAAACACCAAAATGAGACAGATGTTGAAATGAATATTACTACAAAAGACTATACTAAATTATAGGTTATTGGTAACAATCAAAAACCAAACCAATTCACACTGTTCAGGTTAATATAAAATGTATCTCAACAATTTGCATGTTAATCTTTAGTGAATAGTAGAATTAAAGCTACAAACTGATATGGACTTTAAACTACTAACATTTGATGAGAAACAATAAAATGTGACAAGACATGAAAGATAGTGTTAGTCCGCCAGTATTGGGCATTGAATGTACAATGTTACAGAAAGACAAAACTATTAAAATGTTTTAAATTTCAGCTTTTTAATAAAGTATGACATTATCACTGTACATATCATATTCTGAATAGATGTTTCTAATAGCAATTGACAATTATTGCATTAAATCATTCAAAAGTTTGAACATTTAACATTAAATCCACCAAAAATGATCGATTGAAATTATACTAGTTGAATAACAATAATATTTGTTATGGTTTATATTGGAAACTAATAATGAATAGAAGCCGTAAAGCAAAAGAGATTTTATTCAAAAAGTCAATTTGCAAGATAGACAATTACAGGTTAAAGGTGTTTATTGTACATTCATTTGAATAATTAACAATCTCAATTGTTACGCTTATATTATGTCAGTGTAAAATACTAATAATTACTTGTACACGCACATTGCATTATAACATCAATGTTTATCGGTATGTGCATGTTCGTTTCTGATCTAGGATGTTAACAGCTTCACAAGTTGAATAATTGCGACATCACATATCAGCATTCTTTGAGTGATCTTCGATGCAGCTTTCTAAAAAATTTTATTCAGTTAGATTTGTATAATGCATAAATTATAAAACACTATAAAACACCAAAATGAGACAGATGTTGAAATGAATATTACTACAAAAGACTATACTAAATTATAGGTTATTGGTAACAATCAAAAACCAAACCAATTCACACTGTTCAGGTTAATATAAAATGTATCTCAACAATTTGCATGTTAATCTTTAGTGAATAGTAGAATTAAAGCTACAAACTGATATGGACTTTAAACTACTAACATTTGATGAGAAACAATAAAATGTGACAAGACATGAAAGATAGTGTTAGTCCGCCAGTATTGGGCATTGAATGTACAATGTTACAGAAAGACAAAACTATTAAAATGTTTTAAATTTCAGCTTTTTAATAAAGTATGACATTATCACTGTACATATCATATTCTGAATAGATGTTTCTAATAGCAATTGACAATTATTGCATTAAATCATTCAAAAGTTTGATCATTTAACATTAAATCCACCAAAAATTATCAATTGAAATTATACTAGTTGAATAACAATAATATTTGTTATGGTTTATATTGGAAACTAATAATGAATAGAAGCCGTAAAGCAAAAGAGATTTTATTCAAAAAGTCAATTTGCAAGATAGACAATTACAGGTTAAAGGTGTTTATTGTACATTCATTTGAATAATTAACAATCTCAATTGTTACGCTTATATTATGTCAGTGTAAAATACTAATAATTACTTGTACACGCACATTGCATTATAACATCAATGTTTATCGGTATGTGCCTGTTCATTTCTGATCTAGGATGTTAACAGCTTCACAAGTTGAATAATTGCGACATCACATATCAGCATTCTTTGAGTGATCTTCTATGCTGCTTTCTAAAAAATTTTATTCAGTTAGATTTGTATAATGCATAAATTATAAAACACTATAAAACACCAAAATGAGACAGATGTTGAAATGAATATTACTACAAAAGACTATACTAAATTATAGGTTATTGGTAACAATCAAAAACCAAACCAATTCACACTGTTCAGGTTAATATAAAATGTATCTCAACAATTTGCATGTTAATCTTTAGTGAATAGTAGAATTAAAGCTACAAACTGATATGGATTTTAAACTAATAACATT
This sequence comes from Rhopalosiphum nymphaeae, assembly GCA_036289425.1. NCBI lineage: Eukaryota > Metazoa > Arthropoda > Insecta > Hemiptera > Aphididae > Rhopalosiphum > Rhopalosiphum nymphaeae. The sequence continues at coordinate 4,862,254 of JAZAQC010000007.1, read as the reverse complement.
TGATAAGAAACGATAATTGTGATAAGACATGAAAGATAGTGTTAGTACACCAGTATTGGGCATTGAATGTACAATGTTACATAAAGACAAAACTATTAAAATGTTTTAAATTTCAGCTTTTTAATAAAGTATGACATTATCACTGTACATATCATATTCTGAAACGATCTTTCTAATAGCAATTAACAATTATTGCATTAAATCATTCAAAAATTTGATCATTTAACATTAAATCCACCAAAAATGATCGTTTGAAATTATACTAGTTGAATAACATTAATATTTGTTATGGTTTATATTGGAAACTAATAATGAATATAAGTCGTAAAACAAATGAGATTTTATTCAAAAAGTCAATTTGCAAGATAGACAATTACAGGTTAAAGGTGTTTATTGAACATTCATTTGAATAATTAACAATCTCAATTGTTACGCTTATATTATGTCAGTGTAAAATACTAATAATTACTTGTACACGCACATTGCATTATAACATCAATGTTTATCGGTATGTGCCTGTTCATTTCTGATCTAGGATGTTAACAGCTTCACAAGTTGAATAATTGCGACATCACATATCAGCATTCTTTGAGTGATCTTCTATGCAGCTTTCTAAAAAATTTTATTCAGTTAGATTTGTATAATGCATAAATTATAAAACACTATAAAACACCAAAATGAGACAGATGTTGAAATGAATATTACTACAAAAGACTATACTAAATTATAGGTTATTGGTAACAATCAAAAACCAAACCAATTCACACTGTTCAGGTTAATATAAAATGTATCTCAACAATTTGCATGTTAATCTTTAGTGAATAGTAGAATTAAAGCTACAAACTGATATGGACTTTAAACTACTAACATTTGATGAGAAACAATAAAATGTGACAAGACATGAAAGATAGTGTTAGTCCGCCAGTATTGGGCATTGAATGTACAATGTTACAGAAAGACAAAACTATTAAAATGTTTTAAATTTCAGCTTTTTAATAAAGTATGACATTATCACTGTACATATCATATTCTGAATAGATGTTTCTAATAGCAATTGACAATTATTGCATTAAATCATTCAAAAGTTTGAACATTTAACATTAAATCCACCAAAAATGATCGATTGAAATTATACTAGTTGAATAACAATAATATTTGTTATGGTTTATATTGGAAACTAATAATGAATAGAAGCCGTAAAGCAAAAGAGATTTTATTCAAAAAGTCAATTTGCAAGATAGACAATTACAGGTTAAAGGTGTTTATTGTACATTCATTTGAATAATTAACAATCTCAATTGTTACGCTTATATTATGTCAGTGTAAAATACTAATAATTACTTGTACACGCACATTGCATTATAACATCAATGTTTATCGGTATGTGCCTGTTCATTTCTGATCTAGGATGTTAACAGCTTCACAAGTTGAATAATTGCGACATCACATATCAGCATTCTTTGAGTGATCTTCTATGCAGCTTTCTAAAAAATTTTATTCAGTTAGATTTGTATAATGCATAAATTATAAAACACTATAAAACACCAAAATGAGACAGATGTTGAAATGAATATTACTACAAAAGACTATACTAAATTATAGGTTATTGGTAACAATCAAAAACCAAACCAATTCACACTGTTCAGGTTAATATAAAATGTATCTCAACAATTTGCATGGGAGTCATTAGTGAATAGTAGAATTTAAGCTACAAACTGATATGGATTTTAAACTTATAACATTTGATAAGACACAATAATTGTGACAAGACATGAAAGATAGCGTTAGTCCACCAGTATTGGGAATTGAATGTACGATGTTACATAAAGAAAAAACTATTAAAATATTTTAAATTTCAGCTTTTTAATAAAGTATGACATTATCACTGTACATATCATATTCTGAATAGATGTTTCTAATAGCAATTGACAATTATTGCATTAAATCATTCAAAAGTTTGAACATTTAACATTAAATCCACCAAAAATGATCGATTGATATTATACTAGTTGAATAACAATAATATTTGTTATGGTTTATATTGGAAACTAATAATGAATAGAAGCCGTAAAGCAAAAGAGATTTTATTCAAAAAGTCAATTTGCAAGAATGACAATTACAGGTTAAAGGTGTTAATTGAACATTTAATTGAATAATTTACGATCTCAATTGTTACGCTTATATTATGTCAGTGTAAAATACTAATAATTACTTGTACACGCACATTGCATTATAACATCAATGTTTATCGGTATGTGCCTGTTCATTTCTGATCTAGGATGTTAACAGCTTCACAAGTTGAATAATTGCGACATCACATATCAGCATTCTTTGAGTGATCTTCTATGCAGCTTTCTAAAAAATTTTATTCAGTTAGATTTGTATAATGCATAAATTATAAAACACTATAAAACACCAAAATGAGACAGATGTTGAAATGAATATTACTACAAAAGACTATACTAAATTATAGGTTATTGGTAACAATCAAAAACCAAACCAATTCACACTGTTCAGGTTAATATAAAATGTATCTCAACAATTTGCATGTTAATCTTTAGTGAATAGTAGAATTAAAGCTACAAACTGATATGGATTTTAAACTAATAACATTTGATAAGAAACGATAATTGTGATAAGACATGAAAGATAGTGTTAGTACACCAGTATTGGGCATTGAATGTACAATGTTACATAAAGACAAAACTATTAAAATGTTTTAAATTTCAGCTTTTTAATAAAGTATGACATTATCACTGTACATATCATATTCTGAAACGATCTTTCTAATAGCAATTGACAATTATTGCATTAAATCATTCAAAAGTTTGAACATTTAACATTAAATCCACCAAAAATGATCGATTGAAATTATACTAGTTGAATAACAATAATATTTGTTATGGTTTATATTGGAAACTAATAATGAATAGAAGCCGTAAAGCAAAAGAGATTTTATTCAAAAAGTCAATTTGCAAGATAGACAATTACAGGTTAAAGGTGTTTATTGTACATTCATTTGAATAATTAACAATCTCAATTGTTACGCTTATATTATGTCAGTGTAAAATACTAATAATTACTTGTACACGCACATTGCATTATAACATCAATGTTTATCGGTATGTGCCTGTTCATTTCTGATCTAGGATGTTAACAGCTTCACAAGTTGAATAATTGCGACATCACATATCAGCATTCTTTGAGTGATCTTCTATGCTGCTTTCTAAAAAATTTTATTCAGTTAGATTTGTATAATGCATAAATTATAAAACACTATAAAACACCAAAATGAGACAGATGTTGAAATGAATATTACTACAAAAGACTATACTAAATTATAGGTTATTGGTAACAATCAAAAACCAAACCAATTCACACTGTTCAGGTTAATATAAAATGTATCTCAACAATTTGCATGTTAATCTTTAGTGAATAGTAGAATTAAAGCTACAAACTGATATGGATTTTAAACTAATAACATTTGATAAGAAACGATAATTGTGATAAGACATGAAAGATAGTGTTAGTACACCAGTATTGGGCATTGAAAATACAATGTTACATAAAGACAAAACTATTAAAATGTTTTAAATTTCAGCTTTTTAATAAAGTATGACATTATCACTGTACATATCATATTCTGAAACGATCTTTCTAATAGCAATTGACAATTATTGCATTAAATCATTCAAAAATTTGATCATTTAACATTAAATCCACCAAAAATGATCGTTTGAAATTATACTAGTTGAATAACATTAATATTTGTTATGGTTTATATTGGAAACTAATAATGAATATAAGTCGTAAAACAAATGAGATTTTATTCAAAAAGTCAATTTGCAAGATAGACAATTACAGGTTAAAGGTGTTTATTGAACATTCATTTGAATAATTAACAATCTCAATTGTTACGCTTATATTATGTCAGTGTAAAATACTAATAATTACTTGTACACGCACATTGCATTATAACATCAATGTTTATCGGTATGTGCCTGTTCATTTCTGATCTAGGATGTTAACAGCTTCACAAGTTGAATAATTGCGACATCACATATCAGCATTCTTTGAGTGATCTTCTATGCAGCTTTCTAAAAAATTTTATTCAGAAAGATTTGTATAATGCATAAATTATAAAACACTATAAAACACCAAAATGAGACAGATGTTGAAATGAATATTACTACAAAAGACTATACTAAATTATAGGTTATTGGTAACAATCAAAAACCAAACCAATTCACACTGTTCAGGTTAATATAAAATGTATCTCAACAATTTGCATGTTAATCTTTAGTGAATAGTAGAATTAAAGCTACAAACTGATATGGATTTTAAACTAATAACATTTGATAAGAAACGATAATTGTGATAAGACATGAAAGATAGTGTTAGTACACCAGTATTGGGCATTGAATGTACAATGTTACATAAAGACAAAACTATTAAAATGTTTTAAATTTCAGCTTTTTAATAAAGTATGACATTATCACTGTACATATCATATTCTGAATAGATGTTTCTAATAGCAATTGACAATTATTGCATTAAATCATTCAAAAGTTTGAACATTTAACATTAAATCCACCAAAAATGATCGATTGAAATTATACTAGTTGAATAACAATAATATTTGTTATGGTTTATATTGGAAACTAATAATGAATAGAAGCCGTAAAGCAAAAGAGATTTTATTCAAAAAGTCAATTTGCAAGATAGACAATTACAGGTTAAAGGTGTTTATTGAACATTCATTTGAATAATTAACAATCTCAATTGTTACGCTTATATTATGTCAGTGTAAAATACTAATAATTACTTGTACACGCACATTGCATTATAACATCAATGTTTATCGGTATGTGCCTGTTCATTTCTGATCTAGGATGTTAACAGCTTCACAAGTTGAATAATTGCGACATCACATATCAGCATTCTTTGAGTGATCTTCTATGCAGCTTTCTAAAAAATTTTATTCAGTTAGATTTGTATAATGCATAAATTATTAAACACTATAAAACACCAAAATGAGACAGATGTTGAAATGAATATTACTACAAAAGACTATACTAAATTATATGTTATTGGTAACAATCAAAAACCAAACCAATTCACACTGTTCAGGTTAATATAAAATGTATCTCAACAATTTGCATGTTAATCTTTAGTGAATAGTAGAATTAAAGCTACAAACTGATATGGACTTTAAACTACTAACATTTGATGAGAAACAATAAAATGTGACAAGACATGAAAGATAGTGTTAGTCCGCCAGTATTGGGCATTGAATGTACAATGTTACAGAAAGACAAAACTATTAAAATGTTTTAAATTTCAGCTTTTTAATAAAGTATGACATTATCACTGTACATATCATATTCTGAATAGATGTTTCTAATAGCAATTGACAATTATTGCATTAAATCATTCAAAAGTTTGATCATTTAACATTAAATCCACCAAAAATTATCAATTGAAATTATACTAGTTGAATAACAATAATATTTGTTATGGTTTATATTGGAAACTAATAATGAATAGAAGCCGTAAAGCAAAAGAGATTTTATTCAAAAAGTCAATTTGCAAGATAGACAATTACAGGTTAAAGGTGTTTATTGTACATTCATTTGAATAATTAACAATCTCAATTGTTACGCTTATATTATGTCAGTGTAAAATACTAATAATTACTTGTACACGCACATTGCATTATAACATCAATGTTTATCGGTATGTGCCTGTTCATTTCTGATCTAGGATGTTAACAGCTTCACAAGTTGAATAATTGCGACATCACATATCAGCATTCTTTGAGTGATCTTCTATGCTGCTTTCTAAAAAATTTTATTCAGTTAGATTTGTATAATGCATAAATTATAAAACACTATAAAACACCAAAATGAGACAGATGTTGAAATGAATATTACTACAAAAGACTATACTAAATTATAGGTTATTGGTAACAATCAAAAACCTAACCAATTCACACTGTTCAGGTTAATATAAAATGTATCTCAACAATTTGCATGTTAATCTTTAGTGAATAGTAGAATTAAAGCTACAAACTGATATGGATTTTAAACTAATAACATTTGATAAGAAACGATAATTGTGATAAGACATGAAAGATAGTGTTAGTACACCAGTATTGGGCATTGAATGTACAATGTTACATAAAGACAAAACTATTAAAATGTTTTAAATTTCAGCTTTTTAATAAAGTATGACATTATCACTGTACATATCATATTCTGAATAGATGTTTCTAATAGCAATTGACAATTATTGCATTAAATCATTCAAAAGTTTGAACATTTAACATTAAATCCACCAAAAATGATCGATTGAAATTATACTAGTTGAATAACAATAATATTTGTTATGGTTTATATTGGAAACTAATAATGAATAGAAGCCGTAAAGCAAAAGAGATTTTATTCAAAAAGTCAATTTGCAAGATAGACAATTACAGGTTAAAGGTGTTTATTGTACATTCATTTGAATAATTAACAATCTCAATTGTTACGCTTATATTATGTCAGTGTAAAATACTAATAATTACTTGTACACGCACATTGCATTATAACATCAATGTTTATCGGTATGTGCCTGTTCATTTCTGATCTAGGATGTTAACAGCTTCACAAGTTGAATAATTGCGACATCACATATCAGCATTCTTTGAGTGATCTTCTATGCTGCTTTCTAAAAAATTTTATTCAGTTAGATTTGTATAATGCATAAATTATAAAACACTATAAAACACCAAAATGAGACAGATGTTGAAATGAATATTACTACAAAAGACTATACTTAATTATAGGTTATTGGTAACAATCAAAAACCAAACCAATTCACACTGTTCAGGTTAATATAAAATGTATCTCAACAATTTGCATGTTAATCTTTAGTGAATAGTAGAATTAAAGCTACAAACTGATATGGATTTTAAACTAATAACATTTGATAAGAAACGATAATTGTGATAAGACATGAAAGATAGTGTTAGTACACCAGTATTGGGCATTGAATGTACAATGTTACATAAAGACAAAACTATTAAAATGTTTTAAATTTCAGCTTTTTAATAAAGTATGACATTATCACTGTACATATCATATTCTGAATAGATGTTTCTAATAGCAATTGACAATTATTGCATTAAATCATTCAAAAGTTTGAACATTTAACATTAAATCCACCAAAAATGATCGATTGAAATTATACTAGTTGAATAACAATAATATTTGTTATGGTTTATATTGGAAACTAATAATGAATAGAAGCCGTAAAGCAAAAGAGATTTTATTCAAAAAGTCAATTTGCAAGATAGACAATTACAGGTTAAAGGTGTTTATTGAACATTCATTTGAATAATTAACAATCTCAATTGTTACGCTTATATTATGTCAGTGTAAAATACTAATAATTACTTGTACACGCACATTGCATTATAACATCAATGTTTATCGGTATGTGCCTGTTCATTTCTGATCTAGGATGTTAACAGCTTCACAAGTTGAATAATTGCGACATCACATATCAGCATTCTTTGAGTGATCTTCTATGCAGCTTTCTAAAAAATTTTATTCAGTTAGATTTGTATAATGCATAAATTATAAAACACTATAAAACACCAAAATGAGACAGATGTTGAAATGAATATTACTACAAAAGACTATACTAAATTATAGGTTATTGGTAACAATCAAAAACCAAACCAATTCACACTGTTCAGGTTAATATAAAATGTATCTCAACAATTTGCATGTTAATCTTTAGAGAATAGTAGAATTAAAGCTACAAACTGATATGGACTTTAAACTACTAACAGTTGATGAGAAACAATAAAATGTGACAAGACATGAAAGATAGTGTTAGTCCGCCAGTATTGGGCATTGAATGTACAATGTTACAGAAAGACAAAACTATTAAAATGTTTTAAATTTCAGCTTTTTAATAAAGTATGACATTATCACTAAACATATCATATTCTGAATCAATCTTTCTAATAGCAATTGACAATTATTGCATTAAATCATTCAAAAGTTTGATCATTTAACATTAAATCCACCAAAAATTATCAATTGAAATTATACTAGTTGAATAACATTAATATTTGTTATGGTTTATATTGGAAACTAATAATGAATATAAGTCGTAAAGCAAAAGAGATTTTATTCAAAAAGTCAATTTGCAAGATAGACAATTACAGGTTAAAGGTGTTAATTGAACATTCAATTGAATAATTTACAATCTCAATTGTTACGCTTATATTATGTCAGTGTAAAATACTAATTATAACTTGTACACGCACATTGCATTATAACATCAATGTTTATCGGTTTGTGCCTGTTCATTTCTGATCTAGGATGTTAACAGCTTCACAAGTTGAATAATTGCGACATCACATATCAGCATTCTTTGAGTGATCTTCTATGCTGCTTTCTAAAAAATTTTATTCAGTTAGATTTGTATAATGCATAAATTATAAAACACTATAAAACACCAAAATGAGACAGATGTTGAAATGAATATTACTACAAAAGACTATACTAAATTATAGGTTATTGGTAACAATCAAAAACCAAACCAATTCACACTGTTCAGGTTAATATAAAATGTATCTCAACAATTTGCATGGGAGTCATTAGTGAATAGTAGAATTTAAGCTACAAACTGATATGGATTTTAAACTTATAACATTTGATAAGACACAATAATTGTGACAAGACATGAAAGATAGCGTTAGTCCACCAGTATTGGGAATTGAATGTACGATGTTACATAAAGAAAAAACTATTAAAATGTTTTAAATTTCAGCTTTTTAATAAAGTATGACATTATCACTGTACATATCATATTCTGAAACGATCTTTCTAATAGCAATTGACAATTATTGCATTAAATCATTCAAAAATTTGATCATTTAACATTAAATCCACCAAAAATGATCGTTTGAAATTATACTAGTTGAATAACATTAATATTTGTTATGGTTTATATTGGAAACTAATAATGAATATAAGTCGTAAAACAAATGAGATTTTATTCAAAAAGTCAATTTGCAAGAATGACAATTACAGGTTAAAGGTGTTAATTGAACATTTAATTGAATAATTTACAATCTCAATTGTTACGCTTATATTATGTCAGTGTAAAATACTAATAATTACTTGTACACGCACATTGCATTATAACATCAATGTTTATCGGTATGTGCCTGTTCATTTCTGATCTAGGATGTTAACAGCTTCACAAGTTGAATAATTGCGACATCACATATCAGCATTCTTTGAGTGATCTTCTATGCAGCTTTCTAAAAAATTTTATTCAGTTAGATTTGTATAATGCATAAATTATAAAACACTATAAAACACTAAAATGAGACAGATGTTGAAATGAATATTACTACAAAAGACTATACTAAATTATAGGTTATTGGTAACAATCAAAAACCAAACCAATTCACACTGTTCAGGTTAATATAAAATGTATCTCAACAATTTGCATGTTAATCTTTAGTGAATAGTAGAATTAAAGCTACAAACTGATATGGACTTTAAACTACTAACATTTGATGAGAAACAATAAAATGTGACAAGACATGAAAGATAGTGTTAGTCCGCCAGTATTGGGCATTGAATGTACAATGTTACAGAAAGGCAAAACTATTAAAATGTTTTAAATTTCAGCTTTTTAATAAAGTATGACATTATCACTGTACATATCATATTCTGAATAGATGTTTCTAATAGCAATTGACAATTATTGCATTAAATCATTCAAAAGTTTGAACATTTAACATTAAATCCACCAAAAATGATCGATTGAAATTATACTAGTTGAATAACATTAATATTTGTTATGGTTTATATTGGAAACTAATAATGAATATAAGTCGTAAAGCAAAAGAGATTTTATTCAAAAAGTCAATTTGCAAGATAGACAATTACAGGTTAAAGGTGTTAATTGAACATTCAATTGAATAATTTACAATCTCAATTGTTACGCTTATATTATGTCAGTGTAAAATACTAATTATAACTTGTACACGCACATTGCATTATAACATCAATGTTTATCGGTTTGTGCCTGTTCATTTCTGATCTAGGATGTTAACAGCTTCACAAGTTGAATAATTGCGACATCACATATCAGCATTCTTTGAGTGATCTTCTATGCTGCTTTCTAAAAAATTTTATTCAGTTAGATTTGTATAATGCATAAATTATAAAACACTATAAAACACCAAAATGAGACAGATGTTGAAATGAATATTACTACAAAAGACTATACTAAATTATAGGTTATTGGTAACAATCAAAAACCAAACCAATTCACACTGTTCAGGTTAATATAAAATGTATCTCAACAATTTGCATGTTAATCTTTAGTGAATAGTAGAATTAAAGCTACAAACTGATATGGATTTTAAACTAATAACATTTGATAAGAAACGATAATTGTGATAAGACATGAAAGATAGTGTTAGTACACCAGTATTGGGCATTGAATGTACAATGTTACATAAAGACAAAACTATTAAAATGTTTTAAATTTCAGCTTTTTAATAAAGTATGACATTATCACTGTACATATCATATTCTGAATAGATGTTTCTAATAGCAATTGACAATTATTGCATTAAATCATTCAAAAGTTTGAACATTTAACATTAAATCCACCAAAAATGATCGATTGAAATTATACTAGTTGAATAACAATAATATTTGTTATGGTTTATATTGGAAACTAATAATGAATAGAAGCCGTAAAGCAAAAGAGATTTTATTCAAAAAGTCAATTTGCAAGATAGACAATTACAGGTTAAAGGTGTTTATTGTACATTCATTTGAATAATTAACAATCTCAATTGTTACGCTTATATTATGTCAGTGTAAAATACTAATAATTACTTGTACACGCACATTGCATTATAACATCAATGTTTATCGGTATGTGCCTGTTCATTTCTGATCTAGGATGTTAACAGCTTCACAAGTTGAATAATTGCGACATCACATATCAGCATTCTTTGAGTGATCTTCTATGCAGCTTTCTAAAAAATTTTATTCAGTTAGATTTGTATAATGCATAAATTATAAAACACTATAAAACACCAAAATGAGACAGATGTTGAAATGAATATTACTACAAAAGACTATACTAAATTATAGGTTATTGGTAACAATCAAAAACCAAACCAATTCACACTGTTCAGGTTAATATAAAATGTATCTCAACAATTTGCATGTTAATCTTTAGTGAATAGTAGAATTAAAGCTACAAACTGATATGGACTTTAAACTACTAACATTTGATGAGAAACAATAAAATGTGACAAGACATGAAAGATAGTGTTAGTCCGCCAGTATTGGGCATTGAATGTACAATGTTACAGAAAGACAAAACTATTAAAATGTTTTAAATTTCAGCTTTTTAATAAAGTATGACATTATCACTAAACATATCATATTCTGAATCAATCTTTCTAATAGCAATTGACAATTATTGCATTAAATCATTCAAAAGTTTGATCATTTAACATTAAATCCACCAAAAATTATCAATTGAAATTATACTAGTTGAATAACATTAATATTTGTTATGGTTTATATTGGAAACTAATAATGAATATAAGTCGTAAAGCAAAAGAGATTTTATTCAAAAAGTCAATTTGCAAGATAGACAATTACAGGTTAAAGGTGTTAATTGAACATTCAATTGAATAATTTACAATCTCAATTGTTACGCTTATATTATGTCAGTGTAAAATACTAATTATAACTTGTACACGCACATTGCATTATAACATCAATGTTTATCGGTTTGTGCCTGTTCATTTCTGATCTAGGATGTTAACAGCTTCACAAGTTGAATAATTGCGACATCACATATCAGCATTCTTTGAGTGATCTTCTATGCTGCTTTCTAAAAAATTTTATTCAGTTAGATTTGTATAATGCATAAATTATAAAACACTATAAAACACCAAAATGAGACAGATGTTGAAATGAATATTACTACAAAAGACTATACTAAATTATAGGTTATTGGTAACAATCAAAAACCTAACCAATTCACACTGTTCAGGTTAATATAAAATGTATCTCAACAATTTGCATGTTAATCTTTAGTGAATAGTAGAATTAAAGCTACAAACTGATATGGATTTTAAACTAATAACATTTGATAAGAAACGATAATTGTGATAAGACATGAAAGATAGTGTTAGTACACCAGTATTGGGCATTGAATGTACAATGTTACATAAAGACAAAACTATTAAAATGTTTTAAATTTCAGCTTTTTAATAAAGTATGACATTATCACTGTACATATCATATTCTGAATAGATGTTTCTAATAGCAATTGACAATTATTGCATTAAATCATTCAAAAGTTTGAACATTTAACATTAAATCCACCAAAAATGATCGATTGAAATTATACTAGTTGAATAACAATAATATTTGTTATGGTTTATATTGGAAACTAATAATGAATAGAAGCCGTAAAGCAAAAGAGATTTTATTCAAAAAGTCAATTTGCAAGATAGACAATTACAGGTTAAAGGTGTTTATTGTACATTCATTTGAATAATTAACAATCTCAATTGTTACGCTTATATTATGTCAGTGTAAAATACTAATAATTACTTGTACACGCACATTGCATTATAACATCAATGTTTATCGGTATGTGCCTGTTCATTTCTGATCTAGGATGTTAACAGCTTCACAAGTTGAATAATTGCGACATCACATATCAGCATTCTTTGAGTGATCTTCTATGCAGCTTTCTAAAAAATTTTATTCAGTTAGATTTGTATAATGCATAAATTATAAAACACTATAAAACACCAAAATGAGACAGATGTTGAAATGAATATTACTACAAAAGACTATACTAAATTATAGGTTATTGGTAACAATCAAAAACCAAACCAATTCACACTGTTCAGGTTAATATAAAATGTATCTCAACAATTTGCATGTTAATCTTTAGTGAATAGTAGAATTAAAGCTACAAACTGATATGGACTTTAAACTACTAACATTTGATGAGAAACAATAAAATGTGACAAGACATTAAAGATAGTGTTAGTCCGCCAGTATTGGGCATTGAATGTACAATGTTACAGAAAGACAAAACTATTAAAATGTTTTAAATTTCAGCTTTTTAATAAAGTATGACATTATCACTAAACATATCATATTCTGAATCAATCTTTCTAATAGCAATTGACAATTATTGCATTAAATCATTCAAAAGTTTGATCATTTAACATTAAATCCACCAAAAATTATCAATTGAAATTATACTAGTTGAATAACATTAATATTTGTTATGGTTTATATTGGAAACTAATAATGAATATAAGTCGTAAAGCAAAAGAGATTTTATTCAAAAAGTCAATTTGCAAGATAGACAATTACAGGTTAAAGGTGTTAATTGAACATTCAATTGAATAATTTACAATCTCAATTGTTACGCTTATATTATGTCAGTGTAAAATACTAATTATAACTTGTACACGCACATTGCATTATAACATCAATGTTTATCAGTTTGTGCCTGTTCATTTCTGATCTAGGATGTTAACAGCTTCACAAGTTGAATAATTGCGACATCACATATCAGCATTCTTTGAGTGATCTTCTATGCTGCTTTCTAAAAAATTTTATTCAGTTAGATTTGTATAATGCATAAATTATAAAACACTATAAAACACCAAAATGAGACAGATGTTGAAATGAATATTACTACAAAAGACTATACTAAATTATAGGTTATTGGTAACAATCAAAAACCTAACCAATTCACACTGTTCAGGTTAATATAAAATGTATCTCAACAATTTGCATGTTAATCTTTAGTGAATAGTAGAATTAAAGCTACAAACTGATATGGATTTTAAACTAATAACATTTGATAAGAAACGATAATTGTGATAAGACATGAAAGATAGTGTTAGTACACCAGTATTGGGCATTGAATGTACAATGTTACATAAAGACAAAACTATTAAAATGTTTTAAATTTCAGCTTTTTAATAAAGTATGACATTATCACTGTACATATCATATTCTGAATAGATGTTTCTAATAGCAATTGACAATTATTGCATTAAATCATTCAAAAGTTTGAACATTTAACATTAAATCCACCAAAAATGATCGATTGAAATTATACTAGTTGAATAACAATAATATTTGTTATGGTTTATATTGGAAACTAATAATGAATAGAAGCCGTAAAGCAAAAGAGATTTTATTCAAAAAGTCAATTTGCAAGATAGACAATTACAGGTTAAAGGTGTTTATTGAACATTCATTTGAATAATTAACAATCTCAATTGTTACGCTTATATTATGTCAGTGTAAAATACTAATAATTACTTGTACACGCACATTGCATTATAACATCAATGTTTATCGGTATGTGCCTGTTCATTTCTGATCTAGGATGTTAACAGCTTCACAAGTTGAATAATTGCGACATCACATATCAGCATTCTTTGAGTGATCTTCTATGCAGCTTTCTAAAAAATTTTATTCAGTTAGATTTGTATAATGCATAAATTATAAAACACTATAAAACACCAAAATGAGACAGATGTTGAAATGAATATTACTACAAAAGACTATACTAAATTATAGGTTATTGGTAACAATCAAAAACCAAACCAATTCACACTGTTCAGGTTAATATAAAATGTATCTCAACAATTTGCATGTTAATCTTTAGTGAATAGTAGAATTAAAGCTACAAACTGATATGGACTTTAAACTACTAACATTTGATGAGAAACAATAAAATGTGACAAGACATTAAAGATAGTGTTAGTCCGCCAGTATTGGGCATTGAATGTACAATGTTACAGAAAGACAAAACTATTAAAATGTTTTAAATTTCAGCTTTTTAATAAAGTATGACATTATCACTAAACATATCATATTCTGAATCAATCTTTCTAATAGCAATTGACAATTATTGCATTAAATCATTCAAAAGTTTGATCATTTAACATTAAATCCACCAAAAATTATCAATTGAAATTATACTAGTTGAATAACATTAATATTTGTTATGGTTTATATTGGAAACTAATAATGAATATAAGTCGTAAAGCAAAAGAGATTTTATTCAAAAAGTCAATTTGCAAGATAGACAATTACAGGTTAAAGGTGTTAATTGAACATTCAATTGAATAATTTACAATCTCAATTGTTACGCTTATATTATGTCAGTGTAAAATACTAATTATAACTTGTACACGCACATTGCATTATAACATCAATGTTTATCAGTTTGTGCCTGTTCATTTCTGATCTAGGATGTTAACAGCTTCACAAGTTGAATAATTGCGACATCACATATCAGCATTCTTTGAGTGATCTTCTATGCTGCTTTCTAAAAAATTTTATTCAGTTAGATTTGTATAATGCATAAATTATAAAACACTATAAAACACCAAAATGAGACAGATGTTGAAATGAATATTACTACAAAAGACTATACTAAATTATAGGTTATTGGTAACAATCAAAAACCAAACCAATTCACACTGTTCAGGTTAATATAAAATGTATCTCAACAATTTGCATGTTAATCTTTAGTGAATAGTAGAATTAAAGCTACAAACTGATATGGATTTTAAACTAATAACATTTGATAAGAAACGATAATTGTGATAAGACATGAAAGATAGTGTTAGTACACCAGTATTGGGCATTGAATGTACAATGTTACATAAAGACAAAACTATTAAAATGTTTTAAATTTCAGCTTTTTAATAAAGTATGACATTATCACTGTACATATCATATTCTGAATAGATGTTTCTAATAGCAATTGACAATTATTGCATTAAATCATTCAAAAGTTTGAACATTTAACATTAAATCCACCAAAAATGATCGATTGAAATTATACTAGTTGAATAACAATAATATTTGTTATGGTTTATATTGGAAACTAATAATGAATAGAAGCCGTAAAGCAAAAGAGATTTTATTCAAAAAGTCAATTTGCAAGATAGACAATTACAGGTTAAAGGTGTTTATTGTACATTCATTTGAATAATTAACAATCTCAATTGTTACGCTTATATTATGTCAGTGTAAAATACTAATAATTACTTGTACACGCACATTGCATTATAACATCAATGTTTATCGGTATGTGCCTGTTCATTTCTGATCTAGGATGTTAACAGCTTCACAAGTTGAATAATTGCGACATCACATATCAGCATTCTTTGAGTGATCTTCTATGCAGCTTTCTAAAAAATTTTATTCAGTTAGATTTGTATAATGCATAAATTATAAAACACTATAAAACACCAAAATGAGACAGATGTTGAAATGAATATTACTACAAAAGACTATACTAAATTATAGGTTATTGGTAACAATCAAAAACCAAACCAATTCACACTGTTCAGGTTAATATAAAATGTATCTCAACAATTTGCATGTTAATCTTTAGTGAATAGTAGAATTAAAGCTACAAACTGATATGGACTTTAAACTACTAACATTTGATGAGAAACAATAAAATGTGACAAGACATTAAAGATAGTGTTAGTCCGCCAGTATTGGGCATTGAATGTACAATGTTACAGAAAGACAAAACTATTAAAATGTTTTAAATTTCAGCTTTTTAATAAAGTATGACATTATCACTAAACATATCATATTCTGAATCAATCTTTCTAATAGCAATTGACAATTATTGCATTAAATCATTCAAAAGTTTGATCATTTAACATTAAATCCACCAAAAATTATCAATTGAAATTATACTAGTTGAATAACATTAATATTTGTTATGGTTTATATTGGAAACTAATAATGAATATAAGTCGTAAAGCAAAAGAGATTTTATTCAAAAAGTCAATTTGCAAGATAGACAATTACAGGTTAAAGGTGTTAATTGAACATTCAATTGAATAATTTACAATCTCAATTGTTACGCTTATATTATGTCAGTGTAAAATACTAATTATAACTTGTACACGCACATTGCATTATAACATCAATGTTTATCGGTTTGTGCCTGTTCATTTCTGATCTAGGATGTTAACAGCTTCACAAGTTGAATAATTGCGACATCACATATCAGCATTCTTTGAGTGATCTTCTATGCTGCTTTCTAAAAAATTTTATTCAGTTAGATTTGTATAATGCATAAATTATAAAACACTATAAAACACCAAAATGAGACAGATGTTGAAATGAATATTACTACAAAAGACTATACTAAATTATAGGTTATTGGTAACAATCAAAAACCAAACCAATTCACACTGTTCAGGTTAATATAAAATGTATCTCAACAATTTGCATGTTAATCTTTAGTGAATAGTAGAATTAAAGCTACAAACTGATATGGATTTTAAACTAATAACATTTGATAAGAAACGATAATTGTGATAAGACATGAAAGATAGTGTTAGTACACCAGTATTGGGCATTGAATGTACAATGTTACATAAAGACAAAACTATTAAAATGTTTTAAATTTCAGCTTTTTAATAAAGTATGACATTATCACTGTACATATCATATTCTGAATAGATGTTTCTAATAGCAATTGACAATTATTGCATTAAATCATTCAAAAGTTTGAACATTTAACATTAAATCCACCAAAAATGATCGATTGAAATTATACTAGTTGAATAACAATAATATTTGTTATGGTTTATATTGGAAACTAATAATGAATAGAAGCCGTAAAGCAAAAGAGATTTTATTCAAAAAGTCAATTTGCAAGATAGACAATTACAGGTTAAAGGTGTTTATTGTACATTCATTTGAATAATTAACAATCTCAATTGTTACGCTTATATTATGTCAGTGTAAAATACTAATAATTACTTGTACACGCACATTGCATTATAACATCAATGTTTATCGGTATGTGCCTGTTCATTTCTGATCTAGGATGTTAACAGCTTCACAAGTTGAATAATTGCGACATCACATATCAGCATTCTTTGAGTGATCTTCTATGCAGCTTTCTAAAAAATTTTATTCAGTTAGATTTGTATAATGCATAAATTATAAAACACTATAAAACACCAAAATGAGACAGATGTTGAAATGAATATTACTACAAAAGACTATACTAAATTATAGGTTATTGGTAACAATCAAAAACCAAACCAATTCACACTGTTCAGGTTAATATAAAATGTATCTCAACAATTTGCATGTTAATCTTTAGTGAATAGTAGAATTAAAGCTACAAACTGATATGGACTTTAAACTACTAACATTTGATGAGAAACAATAAAATGTGACAAGACATGAAAGATAGTGTTAGTCCGCCAGTATTGGGCATTGAATGTACAATGTTACAGAAAGACAAAACTATTAAAATGTTTTAAATTTCAGCTTTTTAATAAAGTATGACATTATCACTAAACATATCATATTCTGAATCAATCTTTCTAATAGCAATTGACAATTATTGCATTAAATCATTCAAAAGTTTGATCATTTAACATTAAATCCACCAAAAATTATCAATTGAAATTATACTAGTTGAATAACATTAATATTTGTTATGGTTTATATTGGAAACTAATAATGAATATAAGTCGTAAAGCAAAAGAGATTTTATTCAAAAAGTCAATTTGCAAGATAGACAATTACAGGTTAAAGGTGTTAATTGAACATTCAATTGAATAATTTACAATCTCAATTGTTACGCTTATATTATGTCAGTGTAAAATACTAATTATAACTTGTACACGCACATTGCATTATAACATCAATGTTTATCGGTTTGTGCCTGTTCATTTCTGATCTAGGATGTTAACAGCTTCACAAGTTGAATAATTGCGACATCACATATCAGCATTCTTTGAGTGATCTTCTATGCTGCTTTCTAAAAAATTTTATTCAGTTAGATTTGTATAATGCATAAATTATAAAACACTATAAAACACCAAAATGAGACAGATGTTGAAATGAATATTACTACAAAAGACTATACTAAATTATAGGTTATTGGTAACAATCAAAAACCTAACCAATTCACACTGTTCAGGTTAATATAAAATGTATCTCAACAATTTGCATGTTAATCTTTAGTGAATAGTAGAATTAAAGCTACAAACTGATATGGATTTTAAACTAATAACATTTGATAAGAAACGATAATTGTGATAAGACATGAAAGATAGTGTTAGTACACCAGTATTGGGCATTGAATGTACAATGTTACATAAAGACAAAACTATTAAAATGTTTTAAATTTCAGCTTTTTAATAAAGTATGACATTATCACTGTACATATCATATTCTGAATAGATGTTTCTAATAGCAATTGACAATTATTGCATTAAATCATTCAAAAGTTTGAACATTTAACATTAAATCCACCAAAAATGATCGATTGAAATTATACTAGTTGAATAACAATAATATTTGTTATGGTTTATATTGGAAACTAATAATGAATAGAAGCCGTAAAGCAAAAGAGATTTTATTCAAAAAGTCAATTTGCAAGATAGACAATTACAGGTTAAAGGTGTTTATTGTACATTCATTTGAATAATTAACAATCTCAATTGTTACGCTTATATTATGTCAGTGTAAAATACTAATAATTACTTGTACACGCACATTGCATTATAACATCAATGTTTATCGGTATGTGCCTGTTCATTTCTGATCTAGGATGTTAACAGCTTCACAAGTTGAATAATTGCGACATCACATATCAGCATTCTTTGAGTGATCTTCTATGCAGCTTTCTAAAAAATTTTATTCAGTTAGATTTGTATAATGCATAAATTATAAAACACTATAAAACACCAAAATGAGACAGATGTTGAAATGAATATTACTACAAAAGACTATACTAAATTATAGGTTATTGGTAACAATCAAAAACCAAACCAATTCACACTGTTCAGGTTAATATAAAATGTATCTCAACAATTTGCATGTTAATCTTTAGTGAATAGTAGAATTAAAGCTACAAACTGATATGGACTTTAAACTACTAACATTTGATGAGAAACAATAAAATGTGACAAGACATTAAAGATAGTGTTAGTCCGCCAGTATTGGGCATTGAATGTACAATGTTACAGAAAGACAAAACTATTAAAATGTTTTAAATTTCAGCTTTTTAATAAAGTATGACATTATCACTAAACATATCATATTCTGAATCAATCTTTCTAATAGCAATTGACAATTATTGCATTAAATCATTCAAAAGTTTGATCATTTAACATTAAATCCACCAAAAATTATCAATTGAAATTATACTAGTTGAATAACATTAATATTTGTTATGGTTTATATTGGAAACTAATAATGAATATAAGTCGTAAAGCAAAAGAGATTTTATTCAAAAAGTCAATTTGCAAGATAGACAATTACAGGTTAAAGGTGTTAATTGAACATTCAATTGAATAATTTACAATCTCAATTGTTACGCTTATATTATGTCAGTGTAAAATACTAATTATAACTTGTACACGCACATTGCATTATAACATCAATGTTTATCAGTTTGTGCCTGTTCATTTCTGATCTAGGATGTTAACAGCTTCACAAGTTGAATAATTGCGACATCACATATCAGCATTCTTTGAGTGATCTTCTATGCTGCTTTCTAAAAAATTTTATTCAGTTAGATTTGTATAATGCATAAATTATAAAACACTATAAAACACCAAAATGAGACAGATGTTGAAATGAATATTACTACAAAAGACTATACTAAATTATAGGTTATTGGTAACAATCAAAAACCAAACCAATTCACACTGTTCAGGTTAATATAAAATGTATCTCAACAATTTGCATGTTAATCTTTAGTGAATAGTAGAATTAAAGCTACAAACTGATATGGATTTTAAACTAATAACATTTGATAAGAAACGATAATTGTGATAAGACATGAAAGATAGTGTTAGTACACCAGTATTGGGCATTGAATGTACAATGTTACATAAAGACAAAACTATTAAAATGTTTTAAATTTCAGCTTTTTAATAAAGTATGACATTATCACTGTACATATCATATTCTGAATAGATGTTTCTAATAGCAATTGACAATTATTGCATTAAATCATTCAAAAGTTTGAACATTTAACATTAAATCCACCAAAAATGATCGATTGAAATTATACTAGTTGAATAACAATAATATTTGTTATGGTTTATATTGGAAACTAATAATGAATAGAAGCCGTAAAGCAAAAGAGATTTTATTCAAAAAGTCAATTTGCAAGATAGACAATTACAGGTTAAAGGTGTTTATTGTACATTCATTTGAATAATTAACAATCTCAATTGTTACGCTTATATTATGTCAGTGTAAAATACTAATAATTACTTGTACACGCACATTGCATTATAACATCAATGTTTATCGGTATGTGCCTGTTCATTTCTGATCTAGGATGTTAACAGCTTCACAAGTTGAATAATTGCGACATCACATATCAGCATTCTTTGAGTGATCTTCTATGCAGCTTTCTAAAAAATTTTATTCAGTTAGATTTGTATAATGCATAAATTATAAAACACTATAAAACACCAAAATGAGACAGATGTTGAAATGAATATTACTACAAAAGACTATACTAAATTATAGGTTATTGGTAACAATCAAAAACCAAACCAATTCACACTGTTCAGGTTAATATAAAATGTATCTCAACAATTTGCATGTTAATCTTTAGTGAATAGTAGAATTAAAGCTACAAACTGATATGGACTTTAAACTACTAACATTTGATGAGAAACAATAAAATGTGACAAGACATTAAAGATAGTGTTAGTCCGCCAGTATTGGGCATTGAATGTACAATGTTACAGAAAGACAAAACTATTAAAATGTTTTAAATTTCAGCTTTTTAATAAAGTATGACATTATCACTAAACATATCATATTCTGAATCAATCTTTCTAATAGCAATTGACAATTATTGCATTAAATCATTCAAAAGTTTGATCATTTAACATTAAATCCACCAAAAATTATCAATTGAAATTATACTAGTTGAATAACATTAATATTTGTTATGGTTTATATTGGAAACTAATAATGAATATAAGTCGTAAAGCAAAAGAGATTTTATTCAAAAAGTCAATTTGCAAGATAGACAATTACAGGTTAAAGGTGTTAATTGAACATTCAATTGAATAATTTACAATCTCAATTGTTACGCTTATATTATGTCAGTGTAAAATACTAATTATAACTTGTACACGCACATTGCATTATAACATCAATGTTTATCGGTTTGTGCCTGTTCATTTCTGATCTAGGATGTTAACAGCTTCACAAGTTGAATAATTGCGACATCACATATCAGCATTCTTTGAGTGATCTTCTATGCTGCTTTCTAAAAAATTTTATTCAGTTAGATTTGTATAATGCATAAATTATAAAACACTATAAAACACCAAAATGAGACAGATGTTGAAATGAATATTACTACAAAAGACTATACTAAATTATAGGTTATTGGTAACAATCAAAAACCAAACCAATTCACACTGTTCAGGTTAATATAAAATGTATCTCAACAATTTGCATGTTAATCTTTAGTGAATAGTAGAATTAAAGCTACAAACTGATATGGATTTTAAACTAATAACATTTGATAAGAAACGATAATTGTGATAAGACATGAAAGATAGTGTTAGTACACCAGTATTGGGCATTGAATGTACAATGTTACATAAAGACAAAACTATTAAAATGTTTTAAATTTCAGCTTTTTAATAAAGTATGACATTATCACTGTACATATCATATTCTGAATAGATGTTTCTAATAGCAATTGACAATTATTGCATTAAATCATTCAAAAGTTTGATCATTTAACATTAAATCCACCAAAAATTATCAATTGAAATTATACTAGTTGAATAACAATAATATTTGTTATGGTTTATATTGGAAACTAATAATGAATAGAAGCCGTAAAGCAAAAGAGATTTTATTCAAAAAGTCAATTTGCAAGATAGACAATTACAGGTTAAAGGTGTTTATTGTACATTCATTTGAATAATTAACAATCTCAATTGTTACGCTTATATTATGTCAGTGTAAAATACTAATAATTACTTGTACACGCACATTGCATTATAACATCAATGTTTATCGGTATGTGCCTGTTCATTTCTGATCTAGGATGTTAACAGCTTCACAAGTTGAATAATTGCGACATCACATATCAGCATTCTTTGAGTGATCTTCTATGCAGCTTTCTAAAAAATTTTATTCAGTTAGATTTGTATAATGCATAAATTATAAAACACTATAAAACACCAAAATGAGACAGATGTTGAAATGAATATTACTACAAAAGACTATACTAAATTATAGGTTATTGGTAACAATCAAAAACCAAACCAATTCACACTGTTCAGGTTAATATAAAATGTATCTCAACAATTTGCATGTTAATCTTTAGTGAATAGTAGAATTTAAGCTACATACTGATATGGATTTTAAACTTATAACATTTGATAAGACACAATAATTGTGACAAGACATGAAAGATAGCGTTAGTCCACCAGTATTGGGAATTGAATGTACATTGTTACATAAAGAAAAAACTATTAAAATGTTTTAAATTTCAGCTTTTTAATAAAGTATGACATTATCACTGTACATATCATATTCTGAAACGATCTTTCTAATAGCAATTGACAATTATTGCATTAAATCATTCAAAAATTTGATCATTTAACATTAAATCCACCAAAAATGATCGTTTGAAATTATACTAGTTGAATAACATTAATATTTGTTATGGTTTATATTGGAAACTAATAATGAATATAAGTCGTAAAGCAAAAGAGATTTTATTCAAAAAGTCAATTTGCAAGATAGACAATTACAGGTTAAAGGTGTTAATTGAACATTCAATTGAATAATTTACAATCTCAATTGTTACGCTTATATTATGTCAGTGTAAAATACTAATAATTACTTGTACACGCACATTGCATTATAACATCAATGTTTATCGGTATGTGCCTGTTCATTTCTGATCTAGGATGTTAACAGCTTCACAAGTTGAATAATTGCGACATCACATATCAGCATTCTTTGAGTGATCTTCTATGCAGCTTTCTAAAAAAATTTATTCAGTTAGATTTGTATAATGCATAAATTATAAAACACTATAAAACACCAAAATGAGACAGATGTTGAAATGAATATTACTACAAAAGACTATACTAAATTATAGGTTATTGGTAACAATCAAAAACCAAACCAATTCACACTGTTCAGGTTAATATAAAATGTATCTCAACAATTTGCATGTTAATCTTTAGTGAATAGTAGAATTAAAGCTACAAACTGATATGGATTTTAAACTAATAACATTTGATAAGAAACGATAATTGTGATAAGACATGAAAGATAGTGTTAGTACACCAGTATTGGGCATTGAATGTACAATGTTACATAAAGACAAAACTATTAAAATGTTTTAAATTTCAGCTTTTTAATAAAGTATGACATTATCACTGTACATATCATATTCTGAATAGATGTTTCTAATAGCAATTGACAATTATTGCATTAAATCATTCAAAAGTTTGAACATTTAACATTAAATCCACCAAAAATGATCGATTGAAATTATACTAGTTGAATAACAATAATATTTGTTATGGTTTATATTGGAAACTAATAATGAATAGAAGCCGTAAAGCAAAAGAGATTTTATTCAAAAAGTCAATTTGCAAGATAGACAATTACAGGTTAAAGGTGTTTATTGTACATTCATTTGAATAATTAACAATCTCAATTGTTACGCTTATATTATGTCAGTGTAAAATACTAATAATTACTTGTACACGCACATTGCATTATAACATCAATGTTTATCGGTATGTGCCTGTTCATTTCTGATCTAGGATGTTAACAGCTTCACAAGTTGAATAATTGCGACATCACATATCAGCATTCTTTGAGTGATCTTCTATGCTGCTTTCTAAAAAATTTTATTCAGTTAGATTTGTATAATGCATAAATTATAAAACACTATAAAACACCAAAATGAGACAGATGTTGAAATGAATATTACTACAAAAGACTATACTAAATTATAGGTTATTGGTAACAATCAAAAACCAAACCAATTCACACTGTTCAGGTTAATATAAAATGTATCTCAACAATTTGCATGTTAATCTTTAGTGAATAGTAGAATTAAAGCTACAAACTGATATGGATTTTAAACTAATAACATTTGATAAGAAACGATAATTGTGATAAGACATGAAAGATAGTGTTAGTACACCAGTATTGGGCATTGAATGTACAATGTTACATAAAGACAAAACTATTAAAATGTTTTAAATTTCAGCTTTTTAATAAAGTATGACATTATCACTGTACATATCATATTCTGAAACGATCTTTCTAATAGCAATTGACAATTATTGCATTAAATCATTCAAAAATTTGATCATTTAACATTAAATCCACCAAAAATGATCGTTTGAAATTATACTAGTTGAATAACATTAATATTTGTTATGGTTTATATTGGAAACTAATAATGAATATAAGTCGTAAAGCAAAAGAGATTTTATTCAAAAAGTCAATTTGCAAGATAGACAATTACAGGTTAAAGGTGTTAATTGAACATTCAATTGAATAATTTACAATCTCAATTGTTACGCTTATATTATGTCAGTGTAAAATACTAATTATAACTTGTACACGCACATTGCATTATAACATCAATGTTTATCGGTTTGTGCCTGTTCATTTCTGATCTAGGATGTTAACAGCTTCACAAGTTGAATAATTGCGACATCACATATCAGCATTCTTTGAGTGATCTTCTATGCTGCTTTCTAAAAAATTTTATTCAGTTAGATTTGTATAATGCATAAATTATAAAACACTATAAAACACCAAAATGAGACAGATGTTGAAATGAATATTACTACAAAAGACTATACTAAATTATAGGTTATTGGTAACAATCAAAAACCAAACCAATTCACACTGTTCAGGTTAATATAAAATGTATCTCAACAATTTGCATGTTAATCTTTAGTGAATAGTAGAATTAAAGCTACAAACTGATATGGATTTTAAACTAATAACATTTGATAAGAAACGATAATTGTGATAAGACATGAAAGATAGTGTTAGTACACCAGTATTGGGCATTGAATGTACAATGTTACATAAAGACAAAACTATTAAAATGTTTTAAATTTCAGCTTTTTAATAAAGTATGACATTATCACTGTACATATCATATTCTGAATAGATGTTTCTAATAGCAATTGACAATTATTGCATTAAATCATTCAAAAGTTTGAACATTTAACATTAAATCCACCAAAAATGATCGATTGAAATTATACTAGTTGAATAACAATAATATTTGTTATGGTTTATATTGGAAACTAATAATGAATAGAAGCCGTAAAGCAAAAGAGATTTTATTCAAAAAGTCAATTTGCAAGATAGACAATTACAGGTTAAAGGTGTTTATTGAACATTCATTTGAATAATTAACAATCTCAATTGTTACGCTTATATTATGTCAGTGTAAAATACTAATAATTACTTGTACACGCACATTGCATTATAACATCAATGTTTATCGGTATGTGCCTGTTCATTTCTGATCTAGGATGTTAACAGCTTCACAAGTTGAATAATTGCGACATCACATATCAGCATTCTTTGAGTGATCTTCTATGCAGCTTTCTAAAAAATTTTATTCAGTTAGATTTGTATAATGCATAAATTATAAAACACTATAAAACACCAAAATGAGACAGATGTTGAAATGAATATTACTACAAAAGACTATACTAAATTATAGGTTATTGGTAACAATCAAAAACCAAACCAATTCACACTGTTCAGGTTAATATAAAATGTATCTCAACAATTTGCATGGGAGTCATTAGTGAATAGTAGAATTTAAGCTACAAACTGATATGGATTTTAAACTTATAACATTTGATAAGACACAATAATTGTGACAAGACATGAAAGATAGCGTTAGTCCACCATTATTGGGAATTGAATGTACGATGTTACATAAAGAAAAAACTATTAAAATGTTTTAAATTTCAGCTTTTTAATAAAGTATGACATTATCACTGTACATATCATATTCTGAAACGATCTTTCTAATAGCAATTGACAATTATTGCATTAAATCATTCAAAAATTTGATCATTTAGCATTAAATCCACCAAAAATGATCGTTTGAAATTATACTAGTTGAATAACATTAATATTTGTTATGGTTTATATTGGAAACTAATAATGAATATAAGTCGTAAAACAAATGAGATTTTATTCAAAAAGTCAATTTGCAAGAATGACAATTACAGGTTAAAGGTGTTAATTGAACATTTAATTGAATAATTTACAATCTCAATTGTTACGCTTATATTATGTCAGTGTAAAATACTAATAATTACTTGTACACGCACATTGCATTATAACATCAATGTTTATCGGTATGTGCCTGTTCATTTCTGATCTAGGATGTTAACAGCTTCACAAGTTGAATAATTGCGACATCACATATCAGCATTCTTTGAGTGATCTTCTATGCAGCTTTCTAAAAAATTTTATTCAGTTAGATTTGTATAATGCATAAATTATAAAACACTATAAAACACCAAAATGAGACAGATGTTGAAATGAATATTACTACAAAAGACTATACTAAATTATAGGTTATTGGTAACAATCAAAAACCAAACCAATTCACACTGTTCAGGTTAATATAAAATGTATCTCAACAATTTGCATGTTAATCTTTAGTGAATAGTAGAATTAAAGCTACAAACTGATATGGATTTTAAACTAATAACATTTGATAAGAAACGATAATTGTGATAAGACATGAAAGATAGTGTTAGTACACCAGTATTGGGCATTGAATGTACAATGTTACATAAAGACAAAACTATTAAAATGTTTTAAATTTCAGCTTTTTAATAAAGTATGACATTATCACTGTACATATCATATTCTGAATAGATGTTTCTAATAGCAATTGACAATTATTGCATTAAATCATTCAAAAGTTTGAACATTTAACATTAAATCCACCAAAAATGATCGATTGAAATTATACTAGTTGAATAACAATAATATTTGTTATGGTTTATATTGGAAACTAATAATGAATAGAAGCCGTAAAGCAAAAGAGATTTTATTCAAAAAGTCAATTTGCAAGATAGACAATTACAGGTTAAAGGTGTTTATTGAACATTCATTTGAATAATTAACAATCTCAATTGTTACGCTTATATTATGTCAGTGTAAAATACTAATAATTACTTGTACACGCACATTGCATTATAACATCAATGTTTATCGGTATGTGCCTGTTCATTTCTGATCTAGGATGTTAACAGCTTCACAAGTTGAATAATTGCGACATCACATATCAGCATTCTTTGAGTGATCTTCTATGCAGCTTTCTAAAAAATTTTATTCAGTTAGATTTGTATAATGCATAAATTATAAAACACTATAAAACACCAAAATGAGACAGATGTTGAAATGAATATTACTACAAAAGACTATACTAAATTATAGGTTATTGGTAACAATCAAAAACCAAACCAATTCACACTGTTCAGGTTAATATAAAATGTATCTCAACAATTTGCATGTTAATCTTTAGTGAATAGTAGAATTAAAGCTACAAACTGATATGGATTTTAAACTAATAACATTTGATAAGAAACGATAATTGTGATAAGACATGAAAGATAGTGTTAGTACACCAGTATTGGGCATTGAATGTACAATGTTACATAAAGACAAAACTATTAAAATGTTTTAAATTTCAGCTTTTTAATAAAGTATGACATTATCACTGTACATATCATATTCTGAATAGATCTTTCTAATAGCAATTGACAATTATTGTATTAAATCATTCAAAAGTTTGAACATTTAACATTAAATCCACCAAAAATGATCGATTGAAATTATACTAGTTGAATAACAATAATATTTGTTATGGTTTATATTGGAAACTAATAATGAATAGAAGCCGTAAAGCAAAAGAGATTTTATTCAAAAAGTCAATTTGCAAGATAGACAATTACAGGTTAAAGGTGTTTATTGAACATTCATTTGAATAATTAACAATCTCAATTGTTACGCTTATATTATGTCAGTGTAAAATACTAATAATTACTTGTACACGCACATTGCATTATAACATCAATGTTTATCGGTATGTGCCTGTTCATTTCTGATCTAGGATGTTAACAGCTTCACAAGTTGAATAATTGCGACATCACATATCAGCATTCTTTGAGTGATCTTCTATGCAGCTTTCTAAAAAATTTTATTCAGTTAGATTTGTATAATGCATAAATTATAAAACACTATAAAACACCAAAATGAGACAGATGTTGAAATGAATATTACTACAAAAGACTATACTAAATTATAGGTTATTGGTAACAATCAAAAACCATACCAATTCACACTGTTCAGGTTAATATAAAATGTATCTCAACAATTTGCATGTTAATCTTTAGTGAATAGTAGAATTAAAGCTACAAACTGATATGGACTTTAAACTAATAACATTTGATGAGAAACAATAAAATGTGACAAGACATGAAAGATAGTGTTAGTCCGCCAGTATTGGGCATTGAATGTACAATGTTACAGAAAGACAAAACTATTAAAATGTTTTAAATTTCAGCTTTTTAATAAAGTATGACATTATCACTAAACATATCATATTCTGAATCGATCTTTCTAATAGCAATTGACAATTATTGCATTAAATCATTCAAAAGTTTGATCATTTAACATTAAATCCACCAAAAATGATCGTTTGAAATTATACTAGTTGAATAACATTAATATTTGTTATGGTTTATATTGGAAACTAATAATGAATATAAGTCGTAAAACAAATGAGATTTTATTCAAAAAGTCAATTTGCAAGAATGACAATTACAGGTTAAAGGTGTTAATTGAACATTTAATTGAATAATTTACAATCTCAATTGTTACGCTTATATTATGTCAGTGTAAAATACTAATAATTACTTGTACACGCACATTGCATTATAACATCAATGTTTATCGGTATGTGCCTGTTCATTTCTGATCTAGGATGTTAACAGCTTCACAAGTTGAATAATTGCGACATCACATATCAGCATTCTTTGAGTGATCTTCTATGCAGCTTTCTAAAAAATTTTATTCAGTTAGATTTGTATAATGCATAAATTATAAAACACTATAAAACACCAAAATGAGACAGATGTTGAAATGAATATTACTACAAAAGACTATACTAAATTATAGGTTATTGGTAACAATCAAAAACCAAACCAATTCACACTGTTCAGGTTAATATAAAATGTATCTCAACAATTTGCATGTTAATCTTTAGTGAATAGTAGAATTAAAGCTACAAACTGATATGGACTTTAAACTACTAACATTTGATGAGAAACAATAAAATGTGACAAGACATGAAAGATAGTGTTAGTCCGCCAGTATTGGGCATTGAATGTACAATGTTACAGAAAGACAAAACTATTAAAATGTTTTAAATTTCAGCTTTTTAATAAAGTATGACATTATCACTAAACATATCATATTCTGAATCAATCTTTCTAATAGCAATTGACAATTATTGCATTAAATCATTCAAAAGTTTGATCATTTAACATTAAATCCACCAAAAATTATCAATTGAAATTATACTAGTTGAATAACATTAATATTTGTTATGGTTTATATTGGAAACTAATAATGAATATAAGTCGTAAAACAAATGAGATTTTATTCAAAAAGTCAATTTGCAAGAATGACAATTACAGGTTAAAGGTGTTAATTAAACATTTAATTGAATAATTTACAATCTCAATTGTTACGCTTATATTATGTCAGTGTAAAATACTAATAATTACTTGTACACGCACATTGCATTATAACATCAATGTTTATCGGTATGTGCCTGTTCATTTCTGATCTAGGATGTTAACAGCTTCACAAGTTGAATAATTGCGACATCACATATCAGCATTCTTTGAGTGATCTTCTATGCAGCTTTCTAAAAAATTTTATTCAGTTAGATTTGTATAATGCATAAATTATAAAACACTATAAAACACCAAAATGAGACAGATGTTGAAATTAATATTACTACAAAAGACTATACTAAATTATAGGTTATTGGTAACAATCAAAAACCAAACCAATTCACACTGTTCAGGTTAATATAAAATGTATCTCAACAATTTGCATGTTAATCTTTAGTGAATAGTAGAATTAAAGCTACAAACTGATATGGATTTTAAACTAATAACATTTGATAAGAAACGATAATTGTGATAAGACATGAAAGATAGTGTTAGTACACCAGTATTGGGCATTGAATGTACAATGTTACATAAAGACAAAACTATTAAAATGTTTTAAATTTCAGCTTTTTAATAAAGTATGACATTATCACTGTACATATCATATTCTGAATAGATGTTTCTAATAGTAATTGACAATTATTGCATTAAATCATTCAAAAGTTTGAACATTTAACATTAAATCCACCAAAAATGATCGATTGAAATTATACTAGTTGAATAACAATAATATTTGTTATGGTTTATATTGGAAACTAATAATGAATAGAAGCCGTAAAGCAAAAGAGATTTTATTCAAAAAGTCAATTTGCAAGATAGACAATTACAGGTTAAAGGTGTTTGTTGTACATTCATTTGAATAATTAACAATCTCAATTGTTACGCTTATATTATGTCAGTGTAAAATACTAATAATTACTTGTACACGCACATTGCATTATAACATCAATGTTTATCGGTATGTGCCTGTTCATTTCTGATCTAGGATGTTAACAGCTTCACAAGTTGAATAATTGCGACATCACATATCAGCATTCTTTGAGTGATCTTCTATGCAGCTTTCTAAAAAATTTTATTCAGTTAGATTTGTATAATGCATAAATTATAAAACACTATAAAACACCAAAATGAGACAGATGTTGAAATGAATATTACTACAAAAGACTATACTAAATTATAGGTTATTGGTAACAATCAAAAACCAAACCAATTCACACTGTTCAGGTTAATATAAAATGTATCTCAACAATTTGCATGGGAGTCATTAGTGAATAGTAGAATTTAAGCTACAAACTGATATGGATTTTAAACTTATAACATTTGATAAGACACAATAATTGTGACAAGACATGAAAGATAGCGTTAGTCCACCAGTATTGGGAATTGAATGTACGATGTTACATAAAGAAAAAACTATTAAAATGTTTTAAATTTCAGCTTTTTAATAAAGTATGACATTATCACTGTACATATCATATTCTGAAATGATCTTTCTAATAGCAATTGACAATTATTGCATTAAATCATTCAAAAATTTGATCATTTAACATTAAATCCACCAAAAATGATCGTTTGAAATTATACTAGTTGAATAACATTAATATTTGTTATGGTTTATATTGGAAACTAATAATGAATATAAGTCGTAAAACAAATGAGATTTTATTCAAAAAGTCAATTTGCAAGAATGACAATTACAGGTTAAAGGTGTTAATTGAACATTTAATTGAATAATTTACAATCTCAATTGTTACGCTTATATTATGTCAGTGTAAAATACTAATAATTACTTGTACACGCACATTGCATTATAACATCAATGTTTATCGGTATGTGCCTGTTCATTTCTGATCTAGGATGTTAACAGCTTCACAAGTTGAATAATTGCGACATCACATATCAGCATTCTTTGAGTGATCTTCTATGCAGCTTTCTAAAAAATTTTATTCAGTTAGATTTGTATAATGCATAAATTATAAAACACTATAAAACACCAAAATGAGACAGATGTTGAAATGAATATTACTACAAAAGACTATACTAAATTATAGGTAATTGGTAACAATCAAAAACCAAACCAATTCACACTGTTCAGGTTAATATAAAATGTATCTCAACAATTTGCATGTTAATCTTTAGTGAATAGTAGAATTAAAGCTACAAACTGATATGGACTTTAAACTACTAACATTTGATGAGAAACAATAAAATGTGACAAGACATGAAAGATAGTGTTAGTCCGCCAGTATTGGGCATTGAATGTACAATGTTACAGAAAGACAAAACTATTAAAATGTTTTAAATTTCAGCTTTTTAATAAAGTATGACATTATCACTAAACATATCATATTCTGAATCAATCTTTCTAATAGCAATTGACAATTATTGCATTAAATCATTCAAAAGTTTGATCATTTAACATTAAATCCACCAAAAATTATCAATTGAAATTATACTAGTTGAATAACATTAATATTTGTTATGGTTTATATTGGAAACTAATAATGAATATAAGTCGTAAAGCAAATGAGATTTTATTCAAAAAGTCAATTTGCAAGAATGACAATTACAGGTTAAAGGTGTTAATTAAACATTTAATTGAATAATTTACAATCTCAATTGTTACGCTTATATTATGATAGTGTAAAATACTAATAATTACTTGTACACGCACATTGCATTATAACATCAATGTTTATCGGTATGTGCCTGTTCATTTCTGATCTAGGATGTTAACAGCTTCACAAGTTGAATAATTGCGACATCACATATCAGCATTCTTTGAGTGATCTTCTATGCAGCTTTCTAAAAAATTTTATTCAGTTAGATTTGTATAATGCATAAATTATAAAACACTATAAAACACCAAAATGAGACAGATGTTGAAATTAATATTACTACAAAAGACTATACTAAATTATAGGTTATTGGTAACAATCAAAAACCAAACCAATTCACACTGTTCAGGTTAATATAAAATGTATCTCAACAATTTGCATGTTAATCTTTAGTGAATAGTAGAATTAAAGCTACAAACTGATATGGATTTTAAACTAATAACATTTGATAAGAAACGATAATTGTGATAAGACATGAAAGATAGTGTTAGTACACCAGTATTGGGCATTGAATGTACAATGTTACATAAAGACAAAACTATTAAAATGTTTTAAATTTCAGCTTTTTAATAAAGTATGACATTATCACTGTACATATCATATTCTGAATAGATGTTTCTAATAGCAATTGACAATTATTGCATTAAATCATTCAAAAGTTTGAACATTTAACATTAAATCCACCAAAAATGATCGATTGAAATTATACTAGTTGAATAACAATAATATTTGTTATGGTTTATATTGGAAACTAATAATGAATAGAAGCCGTAAAGCAAAAGAGATTTTATTCAAAAAGTCAATTTGCAAGATAGACAATTACAGGTTAAAGGTGTTTGTTGTACATTCATTTGAATAATTAACAATCTCAATTGTTACGCTTATATTATGTCAGTGTAAAATACTAATAATTACTTGTACACGCACATTGCATTATAACATCAATGTTTATCGGTATGTGCCTGTACATTTCTGATCTAGGATGTTAACAGCTTCACAAGTTGAATAATTGCGACATCACATATCAGCATTCTTTGAGTGATCTTCTATGCAGCTTTCTAAAAAATTTTATTCAGTTAGATTTGTATAATGCATAAATTATAAAACACTATAAAACACCAAAATGAGACAGATGTTGAAATGAATATTACTACAAAAGACTATACTAAATTATAGGTTATTGGTAACAATCAAAAACCAAACCAATTCACACTGTTCAGGTTAATATAAAATGTATCTCAACAATTTGCATGTGAGTCATTAGTGAATAGTAGAATTTAAGCTACATACTGATATGGATTTTAAACTTATAACATTTGATAAGACACAATAATTGTGACAGGACATGAAAGATAGCGTTAGTCCACCAGTATTGGGAATTGAATGTACATTGTTACATAAAGAAAAAACTATTAAAATGTTTTAAATTTCAGCTTTTTAATAAAGTATGACATTATCACTGTACATATCATATTCTGAAACGATCTTTCTAATAGCAATTGACAATTATTGCATTAAATCATTCAAAAATTTGATCATTTAACATTAAATCCACCAAAAATGATCGTTTGAAATTATACTAGTTGAATAACATTAATATTTGTTATGGTTTATATTGGAAACTAATAATGAATATAAGTCGTAAAGCAAAAGAGATTTTATTCAAAAAGTCAATTTGCAAGATAGACAATTACAGGTTAAAGGTGTTAATTGAACATTCAATTGAATAATTTACAATCTCAATTGTTACGCTTATATTATGTCAGTGTAAAATACTAATTATAACTTGTACACGCACATTGCATTATAACATCAATGTTTATCGGTTTGTGCCTGTTCATTTCTGATCTAGGATGTTAACAGCTTCACAAGTTGAATAATTGCGACATCACATATCAGCATTCTTTGAGTGATCTTCTATGCTGCTTTCTAAAAAATTTTATTCAGTTAGATTTGTATAATGCATAAATTATAAAACACTATAAAACACCAAAATGAGACAGATGTTGAAATGAATATTACTACAAAAGACTATACTAAATTATAGGTTATTGGTAACAATCAAAAACCAAACCAATTCACACTGTTCAGGTTAATATAAAATGTATCTCAACAATTTGCATGGGAGTCATTAGTGAATAGTAGAATTTAAGCTACAAACTGATATGGATTTTAAACTTATAACATTTGATAAGACACAATAATTGTGACAAGACATGAAAGATAGCGTTAGTCCACCAGTATTGGGAATTGAATGTACGATGTTACATAAAGAAAAAACTATTAAAATGTTTTAAATTTCAGCTTTTTAATAAAGTATGACATTATCACTGTACATATCATATTCTGAAACGATCTTTCTAATAGCAATTGACAATTATTGCATTAAATCATTCAAAAATTTGATCATTTAACATTAAATCCACCAAAAATGATCGTTTGAAATTATACTAGTTGAATAACATTAATATTTGTTATGGTTTATATTGGAAACTAATAATGAATATAAGTCGTAAAACAAATGAGATTTTATTCAAAAAGTCAATTTGCAAGAATGACAATTACAGGTTAAAGGTGTTAATTGAACATTTAATTGAATAATTTACAATCTCAATTGTTACGCTTATATTATGTCAGTGTAAAATACTAATAATTACTTGTACACGCACATTGCATTATAACATCAATGTTTATCGGTATGTGCCTGTTCATTTCTGATCTAGGATGTTAACAGCTTCACAAGTTGAATAATTGCGACATCACATATCAGCATTCTTTGAGTGATCTTCTATGCAGCTTTCTAAAAAATTTTATTCAGTTAGATTTGTATAATGCATAAATTATAAAACACTATAAAACACCAAAATGAGACAGATGTTGAAATTAATATTACTACAAAAGACTATACTAAATTATAGGTTATTGGTAACAATCAAAAACCAAACCAATTCACACTGTTCAGGTTAATATAAAATGTATCTCAACAATTTGCATGTTAATCTTTAGTGAATAGTAGAATTAAAGCTACAAACTGATATGGATTTTAAACTAATAACATTTGATAAGAAACGATAATTGTGATAAGACATGAAAGATAGTGTTAGTACACCAGTATTGGGCATTGAATGTACAATGTTACATAAAGACAAAACTATTAAAATGTTTTAAATTTCAGCTTTTTAATAAAGTATGACATTATCACTGTACATATCATATTCTGAATAGATGTTTCTAATAGCAATTGACAATTATTGCATTAAATCATTCAAAAGTTTGAACATTTAACATTAAATCCACCAAAAATGATCGATTGAAATTATACTAGTTGAATAACAATAATATTTGTTATGGTTTATATTGGAAACTAATAATGAATAGAAGCCGTAAAGCAAAAGAGATTTTATTCAAAAAGTCAATTTGCAAGATAGACAATTACAGGTTAAAGGTGTTTGTTGTACATTCATTTGAATAATTAACAATCTCAATTGTTACGCTTATATTATGTCAGTGTAAAATACTAATAATTACTTGTACACGCACATTGCATTATAACATCAATGTTTATCGGTATGTGCCTGTACATTTCTGATCTAGGATGTTAACAGCTTCACAAGTTGAATAATTGCGACATCACATATCAGCATTCTTTGAGTGATCTTCTATGCAGCTTTCTAAAAAATTTTATTCAGTTAGATTTGTATAATGCATAAATTATAAAACACTATAAAACACCAAAATGAGACAGATGTTGAAATGAATATTACTACAAAAGACTATACTAAATTATAGGTTATTGGTAACAATCAAAAACCAAACCAATTCACACTGTTCAGGTTAATATAAAATGTATCTCAACAATTTGCATGTGAGTCATTAGTGAATAGTAGAATTTAAGCTACATACTGATATGGATTTTAAACTTATAACATTTGATAAGACACAATAATTGTGACAGGACATGAAAGATAGCGTTAGTCCACCAGTATTGGGAATTGAATGTACATTGTTACATAAAGAAAAAACTATTAAAATGTTTTAAATTTCAGCTTTTTAATAAAGTATGACATTATCACTGTACATATCATATTCTGAAACGATCTTTCTAATAGCAATTGACAATTATTGCATTAAATCATTCAAAAATTTGATCATTTAACATTAAATCCACCAAAAATGATCGTTTGAAATTATACTAGTTGAATAACATTAATATTTGTTATGGTTTATATTGGAAACTAATAATGAATATAAGTCGTAAAGCAAAAGAGATTTTATTCAAAAAGTCAATTTGCAAGATAGACAATTACAGGTTAAAGGTGTTAATTGAACATTCAATTGAATAATTTACAATCTCAATTGTTACGCTTATATTATGTCAGTGTAAAATACTAATTATAACTTGTACACGCACATTGCATTATAACATCAATGTTTATCGGTTTGTGCCTGTTCATTTCTGATCTAGGATGTTAACAGCTTCACAAGTTGAATAATTGCGACATCACATATCAGCATTCTTTGAGTGATCTTCTATGCTGCTTTCTAAAAAATTTTATTCAGTTAGATTTGTATAATGCATAAATTATAAAACACTATAAAACACCAAAATGAGACAGATGTTGAAATGAATATTACTACAAAAGACTATACTAAATTATAGGTTATTGGTAACAATCAAAAACCAAACCAATTCACACTGTTCAGGTTAATATAAAATGTATCTCAACAATTTGCATGGGAGTCATTAGTGAATAGTAGAATTTAAGCTACAAACTGATATGGATTTTAAACTTATAACATTTGATAAGACACAATAATTGTGACAAGACATGAAAGATAGCGTTAGTCCACCAGTATTGGGAATTGAATGTACGATGTTACATAAAGAAAAAACTATTAAAATGTTTTAAATTTCAGCTTTTTAATAAAGTATGACATTATCACTGTACATATCATATTCTGAAACGATCTTTCTAATAGCAATTGACAATTATTGCATTAAATCATTCAAAAATTTGATCATTTAACATTAAATCCACCAAAAATGATCGTTTGAAATTATACTAGTTGAATAACATTAATATTTGTTATGGTTTATATTGGAAACTAATAATGAATATAAGTCGTAAAACAAATGAGATTTTATTCAAAAAGTCAATTTGCAAGAATGACAATTACAGGTTAAAGGTGTTAATTGAACATTTAATTGAATAATTTACAATCTCAATTGTTACGCTTATATTATGTCAGTGTAAAATACTAATAATTACTTGTACACGCACATTGCATTATAACATCAATGTTTATCGGTATGTGCCTGTTCATTTCTGATCTAGGATGTTAACAGCTTCACAAGTTGAATAATTGCGACATCACATATCAGCATTCTTTGAGTGATCTTCTATGCAGCTTTCTAAAAAATTTTATTCAGTTAGATTTGTATAATGCATAAATTATAAAACACTATAAAACACCAAAATGAGACAGATGTTGAAATGAATATTACTACAAAAGACTATACTAAATTATAGGTTATTGGTAACAATCAAAAACCAAACCAATTCACACTGTTCAGGTTAATATAAAATGTATCTCAACAATTTGCATGTTAATCTTTAGTGAATAGTAGAATTAAAGCTACAAACTGATATGGATTTTAAACTAATAACATTTGATAAGAAACGATAATTGTGATAAGACATGAAAGATAGTGTTAGTACACCAGTATTGGGCATTGAATGTACAATGTTACATAAAGACAAAACTATTAAAATGTTTTAAATTTCAGCTTTTTAATAAAGTATGACATTATCACTGTACATATCATATTCTGAATAGATGTTTCTAATAGCAATTGACAATTATTGCATTAAATCATTCAAAAATTTGATCATTTAACATTAAATCCACCAAAAATGATCGTTTGAAATTATACTAGTTGAATAACATTAATATTTGTTATGGTTTATATTGGAAACTAATAATGAATATACGTCGTAAAGCAAAAGAGATTTTATTCAAAAAGTCAATTTGCAAGATAGACAATTACAGGTTAAAGGTGTTTATTGAACATTCATTTGAATAATTAACAATCTCAATTGTTACGCTTATATTATGTCAGTGTAAAATACAAATAATTACTTGTACACGCACATTGCATTATAACATCAATGTTTATCGGTATGTGCCTGTTCATTTCTGATCTAGGATGTTAACAGCTTCACAAGTTGAATAATTGCGACATCACATATCAGCATTCTTTGAGTGATCTTCTATGCTGCTTTCTAAAAAATTTTATTCAGTTAGATTTGTATAATGCATAAATTATAAAACACTATAAAACACCAAAATGAGACAGATGTTGAAATGAATATTACTACAAAAGACTATACTAAATTATAGGTTATTGGTAACAATCAAAAACCAAACCAATTCACACTGTTCAGGTTAATATAAAATGTATCTCAACAATTTGCATGGGAGTCATTAGTGAATAGTAGAATTTAAGCTACAAACTGATATGGATTTTAAACTTATAACATTTGATAAGACACAATAATTGTGACAAGACATGAAAGATAGGGTTAGTCCACCAGTATTGGGAATTGAATGTACATTGTTACATAAAGAAAAAACTATTAAAATGTTTTAAATTTCAGCTTTTTAATAAAGTATGACATTATCACTGTACATATCATATTCTGAAACGATCTTTCTAATAGCAATTGACAATTATTGCATTAAATCATTCAAAAGTTTGATCATTTAACATTAAATCCACCAAAAATTATCAATTGAAATTATACTAGTTGAATAACATTAATATTTGTTATGGTTTATATTGGAAACTAATAATGAATAGAAGCCGTGAAACAAAAGAGATTTTATTCAAAAAGTCAATTTGCAAGAAAGACAATTACAGGTTAAAGGTGTTTATTGAACATTCATTTGAATAATTAACAATCTCAATTGTTACGCTTATATTATGTCAGTGTAAAATACTAATAATTACTTGTACACGCACATTGCATTATAACATCAATGTTTATCGGTTTGTGCCTGTTCATTTCTGATCTAGGATGTTAACAGCTTCACAAGTTGAATAATTGCGACATCACATATCAGCATTCTTTGAGTGATCTTCTATGCTGCTTTCTAAAAAATTTTATTCAGTTAGATTTGTATAATGCATAAATTATAAAACACTATAAAACACCAAAATGAGACAGATGTTGAAATGAATATTACTACAAAAGACTATACTTAATTATAGGTTATTGGTAACAATCAAAAACCAAACCAATTCACACTGTTCAGGTTAATATAAAATGTATCTCAACAATTTGCATGGGAGTCATTAGTGAATAGTAGAATTTAAGCTACAAACTGATATGGATTTTAAACTTATAACATTTGATAAGACACAATAATTGTGACAAGACATGAAAGATAGGGTTAGTCCACCAGTATTGGGAATTGAATGTACATTGTTACATAAAGAAAAAACTATTAAAATGTTTTAAATTTCAGCTTTTTAATAAAGTATGACATTATCACTGTACATATCATATTCTGAATAGATGTTTCTAATAGCAATTGACAATTATTGCATTAAATCATTCAAAAGTTTGATCATTTAACATTAAATCCACCAAAAATGATCAATTGAAATTATACTAGTTGAATAACAATAATATTTGTTATGGTTTATATTGGAAACTAATAATGAATAGAAGCCGTAAAACAAAAGAGATTTTATTCAAAAAGTCAATTTGCAAGAAAGACAATTACAGGTTAAAGGTGTTTATTGAACATTCATTTGAATAATTAACAATCTCAATTG
The DNA here is from genome assembly GCA_036289425.1 of Rhopalosiphum nymphaeae. Taxonomy (NCBI): domain Eukaryota; kingdom Metazoa; phylum Arthropoda; class Insecta; order Hemiptera; family Aphididae; genus Rhopalosiphum; species Rhopalosiphum nymphaeae. Next base: position 4,820,874 of record JAZAQC010000007.1, on the reverse strand, counting down.
TTACGCTTATATTATGTCAGTGTAAAATACTAATAATTATTTGTACCTGCACATTGCATAATTATATCAATGTTTATCGGTATGTGTCTGTTCATTTCTGATCTAGGATGTTAACAGCTTCACAAGTTGAATAATTGCGACATCACATATCAGCATTCTTTGAGTGATCTTCTATGCTGCTTTCTAAAAAATTTTATTCAGTTAGATTTGTATAATGCATAAATTATAAAACACTATAAAACACCAAAATGAGACAAATGTTGAAATGAATATTACTACAAAAGACTATACTAAATTATAGGTTATTGGTAACAATCAAAAACCAAACCAATTCACACTGTTCATGTTAATATAAAATGTATCTCAACAATTTGCATGTTAATCTTTAGTGAATAGTAGAATTAAAGCTACAAACTGATATGGATTTTAAACTAATAACATTTGATAAGAAACGATAATTGTGATAAGACATGAAAGATAGTGTTAGTACACCAGTATTGGGCATTGAATGTACAATGTTACGTAAAGACAAAACTATTAAAATGTTTTAAATTTCAGCTTTTTAATAAAGTATGACATTATCACTGTACATATCATATTCTGAATAGATCTTTCTAATAGCAATTGACAATTATTGCATTAAATCATTCAAAAAATTGAACATTTAACATTAAATCCACCAAAAATGATCGATTGAAATTATACTAGTTGAATAACAATAATATTTGTTATGGTTTAAATTGGAAACTAATAATGAATAGAAGCCGTAAAACAAAAGAGAATTTATTCAAAAAGTCAATTTGCAAGAAAGACAATTACAGGTTAAAGGTGTTTATTGAACATTCATTTGAATAATTAACAATCTCAATTGTTACGCTTATATTATGTCAGTGTAAAATACTAATAATTACTTGTACACGCACATTGCATTATAACATCAATGTTTATCGGTATGTGCCTGTTCATTTCTGATCTAGGATGTTAACAGCTTCACAAGTTGAATAATTGCGACATCACATATCAGCATTCTTTGAGTGATCTTCTATGCTGCTTTCTAAAAAATTTTATTCAGTTAGATTTGTATAATGCATAAATTATAAAACACTATAAAACACCAAAATGAGACAGATGTTGAAATGAATATTACTACAAAAGACTATACTAAATTATAGGTTATTGGTAACAATCAAAAACCAAACCAATTCACACTGTTCAGGTTAATATAAAATGTATCTCAACAATTTGCATGGGAGTCATTAGTGAATAGTAGAATTTAAGCTACAAACTGATATGGATTTTAAACTTATAACATTTGATAAGACACAATAATTGTGACAAGACATGAAAGATAGGGTTAGTCCACCAGTATTGGGAATTGAATGTACATTGTTACATAAAGAAAAAACTATTAAAATGTTTTAAATTTCAGCTTTTTAATAAAGTATGACATTATCACTGTACATATCATATTCTGAAACGATCTTTCTAATAGCAATTGACAATTATTGTATTAAATCATTCAAAAAATTGAACATTTAACATTAAATCCACCAAAAATGATCGATTGAAATTATACTAGTTGAATAACAATAATATTTGTTATGGTTTAAATTGGAAACTAATAATGTATAGAAGCCGTAAAACAAAAGAGATTTTATTCAAAAAGTCAATTTGCAAGAAAGACAATTACAGGTTAAAGGTGTTTATTGAACATTCATTTGAATAATTAACAATCTCAATTGTTACGCTTATATTATGTCAGTGTAAAATACTAATAATTACTTGTACACGCACATTGCATTATAACATCAATGTTTATCGGTTTGTGCCTGTTCATTTCTGATCTAGGATGTTAACAGCTTCACAAGTTGAATAATTGCGACATCACATATCAGCATTCTTTGAGTGATCTTCTATGCTGCTTTCTAAAAAATTTTATTCAGTTAGATTTGTATAATGCATAAATTATAAAACACTATAAAACACCAAAATGAGACAGATGTTGAAATGAATATTACTACAAAAGACTATACTAAATTATAGGTTATTGGTAACAATCAAAAACCAAACCAATTCACACTGTTCAGGTTAATATAAAATGTATCTCAACAATTTGCATGTTAATCTTTAGTGAATAGTAGAATTAAAGCTACAAACTGATATGGATTTTAAACTAATAAAATTTGATAAGAAACGATAATTGTGATAAGACATGAAAGATAGTGTTAGTACACCAGTATTGGGCATTGAATGTACAATGTTACGTAAAGACAAAACTATTAAAATGTTTTAAATTTCAGCTTTTTAATAAAGTATGACATTATCACTAAACATATCATATTCTGAATCAATCTTTCTAATAGCAATTGACAATTATTGCATTAAATCATTCAAAAGTTTGATCATTTAACATTAAATCCACCAAAAATTATCAATTGAAATTATACTAGTTGAATAACATTAATATTTGTTATGGTTTATATTGGAAACTAATAATGAATAGAAGCCGTGAAACAAAAGAGATTTTATTCAAAAAGTCAATTTGCAAGAAAGACAATTACAGGTTAAAGGTGTTTATTGAACATTCATTTGAATAATTAACAATCTCAATTGTTACGCTTATATTATGTCAGTGTAAAATACTAATAATTACTTGTACACGCACATTGCATTATAACATCAATGTTTATCGGTTTGTGCCTGTTCATTTCTGATCTAGGATGTTAACAGCTTCACAAGTTGAATAATTGCGACATCACATATCAGCATTCTTTGAGTGATCTTCTATGCTGCTTTCTAAAAAATTTTATTCAGTTAGATTTGTATAATGCATAAATTATAAAACACTATAAAACACCAAAATGAGACAGATGTTGAAATGAATATTACTACAAAAGACTATACTTAATTATAGGTTATTGGTAACAATCAAAAACCAAACCAATTCACACTGTTCAGGTTAATATAAAATGTATCTCAACAATTTGCATGGGAGTCATTAGTGAATAGTAGAATTTAAGCTACAAACTGATATGGATTTTAAACTTATAACATTTGATAAGACACAATAATTGTGACAAGACATGAAAGATAGGGTTAGTCCACCAGTATTGGGAATTGAATGTACATTGTTACATAAAGAAAAAACTATTAAAATGTTTTAAATTTCAGCTTTTTAATAAAGTATGACATTATCACTGTACATATCATATTCTGAATAGATGTTTCTAATAGCAATTGACAATTATTGCATTAAATCATTCAAAAGTTTGATCATTTAACATTAAATCCACCAAAAATGATCAATTGAAATTATACTAGTTGAATAACAATAATATTTGTTATGGTTTATATTGGAAACTAATAATGAATAGAAGCCGTAAAACAATAGAGATTTTATTCAAAAAGTCAATTTGCAAGAAAGACAATTACAGGTTAAAGGTGTTTATTGAACATTCATTTGAATAATTAACAATCTCAATTGTTACGCTTATATTATGTCAGTGTAAAATACTAATAATTATTTGTACCTGCACATTGCATAATTATATCAATGTTTATCGGTATGTGTCTGTTCATTTCTGATCTAGGATGTTAACAGCTTCACAAGTTGAATAATTGCGACATCACATATCAGCATTCTTTGAGTGATCTTCTATGCTGCTTTCTAAAAAATTTTATTCAGTTAGATTTGTATAATGCATAAATTATAAAACACTATAAAACACCAAAATGAGACAAATGTTGAAATGAATATTACTACAAAAGACTATACTAAATTATAGGTTATTGGTAACAATCAAAAACCAAACCAATTCACACTGTTCATGTTAATATAAAATGTATCTCAACAATTTGCATGTTAATCTTTAGTGAATAGTAGAATTAAAGCTACAAACTGATATGGATTTTAAACTAATAACATTTGATAAGAAACGATAATTGTGATAAGACATGAAAGATAGTGTTAGTACACCAGTATTGGGCATTGAATGTACAATGTTACGTAAAGACAAAACTATTAAAATGTTTTATATTTCAGCTTTTTAATAAAGTATGACATTATCACTAAACATATCATATTCTGAATAGATCTTTCTAATAGCAATTGACAATTATTGCATTAAATCATTCAAAAATTTGATCATTTAACATTAAATCCACCAAAAATGATCGTTTGAAATTATACTAGTTGAATAACATTAATATTTGTTATGGTTTATATTGGAAACTAATAATGAATAGAAGCCGTAAAACAAAAGAGATTTTATTCAAAAAGTCAATTTGCAAGAAAGACAATTACAGGTTAAAGGTGTTTATTGAACATTCATTTGAATAATTAACAATCTCAATTGTTACGCTTATATTATGTCAGTGTAAAATACTAATAATTACTTGTACACGCACATTGCATTATAACATCAATGTTTATCGGTATGTGCCTGTTCATTTCTGATCTAGGATGTTAACAGCTTCACAAGTTGAATAATTGCGACATCACATATCAGCAATCTTTGAGTGATCTTCTATGCTGCTTTCTAAAAAATTTTATTCAGTTAGATTTGTATAATGCATAAATTATAAAACACTATAAAACACCAAAATGAGACAGATGTTGAAATGAATATTACTACAAAAGAATATACTAAATTATAGGTTATTGGTAACAATCAAAAACCAAACCAATTCACACTGTTCAGGTTAATATAAAATGTATCTCAACAAATTGCATGGGAATCATAAGTGAATAGTAGAATTAAAGCTACAAACTGATATGGATTTTAAGCTACTAACATTTGATGAGAAACAATAAAATGTGACAAGACATGAAAGATAGTGTTAGTCCACCAGTATTAGGAATTGAATGTACAATGTTACATAAAGAAAAAACTATTAAAATATTTTAAATTTCAGCTTTTTAATAAAGTATGACATTATCACTAAACATATCATATTCTGAATCAATCTTTCTAATAGCAATTGACAATTATTGCATTAAATCATTCAAAAATTTGATCATTTAACATTAAATCCACCAAAAATGATCGTTTGAAATTATACTAGTTGAATAACATTAATATTTGTTATGGTTTATATTGGAAACTAATAATGAATAGAAGCCGTAAAACAAAAGAGATTTTATTCAAAAAGTCAATTTGCAAGAAAGACAATTACAGGTTAAAGGTGTTTATTGAACATTCATTTGAATAATTAACAATCTCAATTGTTACGCTTATATTATGTCAGTGTAAAATACTAATAATTACTTGTACACGCACATTGCATTATAACATCAATGTTTATCGGTATGTGCCTGTTCATTTCTGATCTAGGATGTTAACAGCTTCACAAGTTGAATAATTGCGACATCACATATCAGCATTCTTTGAGTGATCTTCTATGCTGCTTTCTAAAAAATTTTATTCAGTTAGATTTGTATAATGCATAAATTATAAAACACTATAAAACACCAAAATGAGACAGATGTTGAAATGAATATTACTACAAAAGACTATACTAAATTATAGGTTATTGGTAACAATCAAAAACCAAACCAATTCACACTGTTCAGGTTAATATAAAATGTATCTCAACAATTTGCATGTTAATCTTTAGTGAATAGTAGAATTAAAGCTACAAACTGATATGGATTTTAAACTAATAACATTTGATAAGAAACGATAATTGTGATAAGACATGAAAGATAGTGTTAGTCCACCAATATTGGGCATTGAATGTACAATGTTACAGAAAGACAAAACTATTAAAATGTTTTAAATTTCAGCTTTTTAATAAAGTATGACATTATCACTGTACATATCATATTCTGAATCGATCTTTCTAATAGCAATTGACAATTATTGCATTAAATCATTCAAAAATTTGATCATTTAACATTAAATCCACCAAAAATGATCGTTTGAAATTATACTAGTTGAATAACATTAATATTTGTTATGGTTTATATTGGAAACTAATAATGAATATAAGTCGTAAAACAAATGAGATTTTATTCAAAAAGTCAATTTGCAAGAATGACAATTACAGGTTAAAGGTGTTAATTGAACATTTAATTGAATAATTTACAATCTCAATTGTTACGCTTATATTATGTCAGTGTAAAATACTAATAATTATTTGTACCTGCACATTGCATAATTATATCAATGTTTATCGGTATGTGTCTGTTCATTTCTGATCTAGGATGTTAACAGCTTCACAAGTTGAATAATTGCGACATCACATATCAGCATTCTTTGAGTGATCTTCTATGCTGCTTTCTAAAAAATTTTATTCAGTTAGATTTGTATAATGCATAAATTATAAAACACTATAAAACACCAAAATGAGACAAATGTTGAAATGAATATTACTACAAAAGACTATACTAAATTATAGGTTATTGGTAACAATCAAAAACCAAACCAATTCACACTGTTCATGTTAATATAAAATGTATCTCAACAATTTGCATGTTAATCTTTAGTGAATAGTAGAATTAAAGCTACAAACTGATATGGATTTTAAACTAATAACATTTGATAAGAAACGATAATTGTGATAAGACATGAAAGATAGTGTTAGTACACCAGTATTGGGCATTGAATGTACAATGTTACGTAAAGACAAAACTATTAAAATGTTTTAAATTTCAGCTTTTTAATAAAGTATGACATTATCACTGTACATATCATATTCTGAATAGATCTTTCTAATAGCAATTGACAATTATTGCATTAAATCATTCAAAAATTTGATCATTTAACATTAAATCCACCAAAAATGATCGTTTGAAATTATACTAGTTGAATAACATTAATATTTGTTATGGTTTATATTGGAAACTAATAATGAATATAAGTCGTAAAACAAATGAGATTTTATTCAAAAAGTCAATTTGCAAGAATGACAATTACAGGTTAAAGGTGTTAATTGAACATTTAATTGAATAATTTACAATCTCAATTGTTACGCTTATATTATGTCAGTGTAAAATACTAATAATTATTTGTACCTGCACATTGCATAATTATATCAATGTTTATCGGTATGTGTCTGTTCATTTCTGATCTAGGATGTTAACAGCTTCACAAGTTGAATAATTGCGACATCACATATCAGCATTCTTTGAGTGATCTTCTATGCTGCTTTCTAAAAAATTTTATTCAGTTAGATTTGTATAATGCATAAATTATAAAACACTATAAAACACCAAAATGAGACAAATGTTGAAATGAATATTACTACAAAAGACTATACTAAATTATAGGTTATTGGTAACAATCAAAAACCAAACCAATTCACACTGTTCATGTTAATATAAAATGTATCTCAACAATTTGCATGTTAATCTTTAGTGAATAGTAGAATTAAAGCTACAAACTGATATGGATTTTAAACTAATAACATTTGATAAGAAACGATAATTGTGATAAGACATGAAAGATAGTGTTAGTACACCAGTATTGGGCATTGAATGTACAATGTTACGTAAAGACAAAACTATTAAAATGTTTTAAATTTCAGCTTTTTAATAAAGTATGACATTATCACTGTACATATCATATTCTGAATAGATCTTTCTAATAGCAATTGACAATTATTGTATTAAATCATTCAAAAAATTGAACATTTAACATTAAATCCACCAAAAATGATCGATTGAAATTATACTAGTTGAATAACAATAATATTTGTTATGGTTTATATTGGAAACTAATAATGAATAGAAGCCGTAAAACAATAGAGATTTTATTCAAAAAGTCAATTTGCAAGAAAGACAATTACAGGTTAAAGGTGTTTATTGAACATTCATTTGAATAATTAACAATCTCAATTGTTACGCTTATATTATGTCAGTGTAAAATACTAATAATTATTTGTACCTGCACATTGCATAATTATATCAATGTTTATCGGTATGTGTCTGTTCATTTCTGATCTAGGATGTTAACAGCTTCACAAGTTGAATAATTGCGACATCACATATCAGCATTCTTTGAGTGATCTTCTATGCTGCTTTCTAAAAAATTTTATTCAGTTAGATTTGTATAATGCATAAATTATAAAACACTATAAAACACCAAAATGAGACAAATGTTGAAATGAATATTACTACAAAAGACTATACTAAATTATAGGTTATTGGTAACAATCAAAAACCAAACCAATTCACACTGTTCATGTTAATATAAAATGTATCTCAACAATTTGCATGTTAATCTTTAGTGAATAGTAGAATTAAAGCTACAAACTGATATGGATTTTAAACTAATAACATTTGATAAGAAACGATAATTGTGATAAGACATGAAAGATAGTGTTAGTACACCAGTATTGGGCATTGAATGTACAATGTTACGTAAAGACAAAACTATTAAAATGTTTTATATTTCAGCTTTTTAATAAAGTATGACATTATCACTAAACATATCATATTCTGAATAGATCTTTCTAATAGCAATTGACAATTATTGCATTAAATCATTCAAAAATTTGATCATTTAACATTAAATCCACCAAAAATGATCGTTTGAAATTATACTAGTTGAATAACATTAATATTTGTTATGGTTTATATTGGAAACTAATAATGAATAGAAGCCGTAAAACAAAAGAGATTTTATTCAAAAAGTCAATTTGCAAGAAAGACAATTACAGGTTAAAGGTGTTTATTGAACATTCATTTGAATAATTAACAATCTCAATTGTTACGCTTATATTATGTCAGTGTAAAATACTAATAATTACTTGTACACGCACATTGCATTATAACATCAATGTTTATCGGTATGTGCCTGTTCATTTCTGATCTAGGATGTTAACAGCTTCACAAGTTGAATAATTGCGACATCACATATCAGCAATCTTTGAGTGATCTTCTATGCTGCTTTCTAAAAAATTTTATTCAGTTAGATTTGTATAATGCATAAATTATAAAACACTATAAAACACCAAAATGAGACAGATGTTGAAATGAATATTACTACAAAAGAATATACTAAATTATAGGTTATTGGTAACAATCAAAAACCAAACCAATTCACACTGTTCAGGTTAATATAAAATGTATCTCAACAAATTGCATGGGAATCATAAGTGAATAGTAGAATTAAAGCTACAAACTGATATGGATTTTAAGCTACTAACATTTGATGAGAAACAATAAAATGTGACAAGACATGAAAGATAGTGTTAGTCCACCAGTATTAGGAATTGAATGTACAATGTTACATAAAGAAAAAACTATTAAAATATTTTAAATTTCAGCTTTTTAATAAAGTATGACATTATCACTAAACATATCATATTCTGAATCAATCTTTCTAATAGCAATTGACAATTATTGCATTAAATCATTCAAAAATTTGATCATTTAACATTAAATCCACCAAAAATGATCGTTTGAAATTATACTAGTTGAATAACATTAATATTTGTTATGGTTTATATTGGAAACTAATAATGAATAGAAGCCGTAAAACAAAAGAGATTTTATTCAAAAAGTCAATTTGCAAGAAAGACAATTACAGGTTAAAGGTGTTTATTGAACATTCATTTGAATAATTAACAATCTCAATTGTTACGCTTATATTATGTCAGTGTAAAATACTAATAATTACTTGTACACGCACATTGCATTATAACATCAATGTTTATCGGTATGTGCCTGTTCATTTCTGATCTAGGATGTTAACAGCTTCACAAGTTGAATAATTGCGACATCACATATCAGCATTCTTTGAGTGATCTTCTATGCTGCTTTCTAAAAAATTTTATTCAGTTAGATTTGTATAATGCATAAATTATAAAACACTATAAAACACCAAAATGAGACAGATGTTGAAATGAATATTACTACAAAAGACTATACTAAATTATAGGTTATTGGTAACAATCAAAAACCAAACCAATTCACACTGTTCAGGTTAATATAAAATGTATCTCAACAATTTGCATGTTAATCTTTAGTGAATAGTAGAATTAAAGCTACAAACTGATATGGATTTTAAACTAATAACATTTGATAAGAAACGATAATTGTGATAAGACATGAAAGATAGTGTTAGTCCACCAATATTGGGCATTGAATGTACAATGTTACAGAAAGACAAAACTATTAAAATGTTTTAAATTTCAGCTTTTTAATAAAGTATGACATTATCACTGTACATATCATATTCTGAATCGATCTTTCTAATAGCAATTGACAATTATTGCATTAAATCATTCAAAAATTTGATCATTTAACATTAAATCCACCAAAAATGATCGTTTGAAATTATACTAGTTGAATAACATTAATATTTGTTATGGTTTATATTGGAAACTAATAATGAATATAAGTCGTAAAACAAATGAGATTTTATTCAAAAAGTCAATTTGCAAGAATGACAATTACAGGTTAAAGGTGTTAATTGAACATTTAATTGAATAATTTACAATCTCAATTGTTACGCTTATATTATGTCAGTGTAAAATACTAATAATTATTTGTACCTGCACATTGCATAATTATATCAATGTTTATCGGTATGTGTCTGTTCATTTCTGATCTAGGATGTTAACAGCTTCACAAGTTGAATAATTGCGACATCACATATCAGCATTCTTTGAGTGATCTTCTATGCTGCTTTCTAAAAAATTTTATTCAGTTAGATTTGTATAATGCATAAATTATAAAACACTATAAAACACCAAAATGAGACAAATGTTGAAATGAATATTACTACAAAAGACTATACTAAATTATAGGTTATTGGTAACAATCAAAAACCAAACCAATTCACACTGTTCATGTTAATATAAAATGTATCTCAACAATTTGCATGTTAATCTTTAGTGAATAGTAGAATTAAAGCTACAAACTGATATGGATTTTAAACTAATAACATTTGATAAGAAACGATAATTGTGATAAGACATGAAAGATAGTGTTAGTACACCAGTATTGGGCATTGAATGTACAATGTTACGTAAAGACAAAACTATTAAAATGTTTTAAATTTCAGCTTTTTAATAAAGTATGACATTATCACTGTACATATCATATTCTGAATAGATCTTTCTAATAGCAATTGACAATTATTGCATTAAATCATTCAAAAATTTGATCATTTAACATTAAATCCACCAAAAATGATCGTTTGAAATTATACTAGTTGAATAACATTAATATTTGTTATGGTTTATATTGGAAACTAATAATGAATATAAGTCGTAAAACAAATGAGATTTTATTCAAAAAGTCAATTTGCAAGAATGACAATTACAGGTTAAAGGTGTTAATTGAACATTTAATTGAATAATTTACAATCTCAATTGTTACGCTTATATTATGTCAGTGTAAAATACTAATAATTATTTGTACCTGCACATTGCATAATTATATCAATGTTTATCGGTATGTGTCTGTTCATTTCTGATCTAGGATGTTAACAGCTTCACAAGTTGAATAATTGCGACATCACATATCAGCATTCTTTGAGTGATCTTCTATGCTGCTTTCTAAAAAATTTTATTCAGTTAGATTTGTATAATGCATAAATTATAAAACACTATAAAACACCAAAATGAGACAAATGTTGAAATGAATATTACTACAAAAGACTATACTAAATTATAGGTTATTGGTAACAATCAAAAACCAAACCAATTCACACTGTTCATGTTAATATAAAATGTATCTCAACAATTTGCATGTTAATCTTTAGTGAATAGTAGAATTAAAGCTACAAACTGATATGGATTTTAAACTAATAACATTTGATAAGAAACGATAATTGTGATAAGACATGAAAGATAGTGTTAGTACACCAGTATTGGGCATTGAATGTACAATGTTACGTAAAGACAAAACTATTAAAATGTTTTAAATTTCAGCTTTTTAATAAAGTATGACATTATCACTGTACATATCATATTCTGAATAGATCTTTCTAATAGCAATTGACAATTATTGTATTAAATCATTCAAAAAATTGAACATTTAACATTAAATCCACCAAAAATGATCGATTGAAATTATACTAGTTGAATAACAATAATATTTGTTATGGTTTATATTGGAAACTAATAATGAATAGAAGCCGTAAAGCAAAAGAGATTTTATTCAAAAAGTCAATTTGCAAGAAAGACAATTACAGGTTAAAGGTGTTAATTGAACATTTAATTGAATAATTTACAATCTCAATTGTTACGCTTATATTATGTCAGTGTAAAATACTAATAATTACTTGTACACGCACATTGCATTATAACATCAATGTTTATCGGTATGTGCCTGTTCATTTCTGATCTAGGATGTTAACAGCTTCACAAGTTGAATAATTGCGACATCACATATCAGCATTCTTTGAGTGATCTTCTATGCTGCTTTCTAAAAAATTTTATGCAGTTAGATTTGTATAATGCATAAATTATAAAACACTATAAAACACCAAAATGAGACAAATGTTGAAATGAATATTACTACAAAAGACTATACTAAATTATAGGTTATTGGTAACAATCAAAAACCAAACCAATTCACACTGTTCATGTTAATATAAAATGTATCTCAACAATTTGCATGTTAATCTTTAGTGAATAGTAGAATTAAAGCTACAAACTGATATGGATTTTAAACTATTAACATTTGATAAGAAACGATAATTGTGATAAGACATGAAAGATAGTGTTAGTACACCAGTATTGGGCATTGAATGTACAATGTTACGTAAAGACAAAAATATTAAAATGTTTTAAATTTCAGCTTTTTAATAAGGTATGACATTATCACTAAACATATCATATTCTGAATCAACCTTCTAATAGCAATTGACAATTATTGCATTAAATCATTCAAAAGTTTGATCATTTAACATTAAATCCACCAAAAATGATCGATTGAAATTATACTAGTTGAATAACAATAATATTTGTTATGGTTTATATTGGAAACTAATAATGAATATAAGTCGTAAAACAAATGAGATTTTATTCAAAAAGTCAATTTGCAAGAATGACAATTACAGGTTAAAGGTGTTAATTGAACATTTAATTGAATAATTTACAATCTCAATTGTTACGCTTATATTATGTCAGTGTAAAATACTAATAATTATTTGTACCTGCACATTGCATAATTATATCAATGTTTATCGGTATGTGTCTGTTCATTTCTGATCTAGGATGTTAACAGCTTCACAAGTTGAATAATTGCGACATCACATATCAGCATTCTTTGAGTGATCTTCTATGCTGCTTTCTAAAAAATTTTATTCAGTTAGATTTGTATAATGCATAAATTATAAAACACTATAAAACACCAAAATGAGACAAATGTTGAAATGAATATTACTACAAAAGACTATACTAAATTATAGGTTATTGGTAACAATCAAAAACCAAACCAATTCACACTGTTCATGTTAATATAAAATGTATCTCAACAATTTGCATGTTAATCTTTAGTGAATAGTAGAATTAAAGCTACAAACTGATATGGATTTTAAACTATTAACATTTGATAAGAAACGATAATTGTGATAAGACATGAAAGATAGTGTTAGTACACCAGTATTGGGCATTGAATGTACAATGTTACGTAAAGACAAAACTATTAAAATGTTTTAAATTTCAGCTTTTTAATAAAGTATGACATTATCACTAAACATATCATATTCTGAATCAACCTTCTAATAGCAATTGACAATTATTGCATTAAATCATTCAAAAGTTTGATCATTTAACATTAAATCCACCAAAAATGATCGATTGAAATTATACTAGTTGAATAACAATAATATTTGTTATGGTTTATATTGGAAACTAATAATGAATATAAGTCGTAAAACAAATGAGATTTTATTCAAAAAGTCAATTTGCAAGAATGACAATTACAGGTTAAAGGTGTTAATTGAACATTTAATTGAATAATTTACAATCTCAATTGTTACGCTTATATTATGTCAGTGTAAAATACTAATAATTATTTGTACCTGCACATTGCATAATTATATCAATGTTTATCGGTATGTGCCTGTTCATTTCTGATCTAGGATGTTAACAGCTTCACAAGTTGAATAATTGCGACATCACATATCAGCATTCTTTGAGTGATCTTCTATGCTGCTTTCTAAAAAATTTTATGCAGTTAGATTTGTATAATGCATAAATTATAAAACACTATAAAACACCAAAATGAGACAGATGTTGAAATGAATATTACTACAAAAGAATATACTAAATTATAGGTTATTGGTAACAATCAAAAACCAAACCAATTCACACTGTTCAGGTTAATATAAAATGTATCTCAACAAATTGCATGGGAATCATAAGTGAATAGTAGAATTAAAGCTACAAACTGATATGGATTTTAAACTACTAACATTTGATGAGAAACAATAAAATGTGACAAGACATGAAAGATAGTGTTAGTCCACCAGTATTGGGAATTGAATGTACGATGTTACATAAAGAAAAAACTATTAAAATGTTTTAAATTTCAGCTTTTTAATAAAGTATGACATTATCACTAAACATATCATATTCTGAATCAATCTTTCTAATAGCAATTGACAATTATTGCATTAAATCATTCAAAAATTTGATCATTTAACATTAAATCCACCAAAAATGATCGTTTGAAATTATACTAGTTGAATAACATTAATATTTGTTATGGTTTATATTGGAAACTAATAATGAATAGAAGCCGTAAAACAAAAGAGATTTTATTCAAAAAGTCAATTTGCAAGAAAGACAATTACAGGTTAAAGGTGTTTATTGAACATTCATTTGAATAATTAACAATCTCAATTGTTACGCTTATATTATGTCAGTGTAAAATACTAATAATTACTTGTACACGCACATTGCATTATAACATCAATGTTTATCGGTATGTGCCTGTTCATTTCTGATCTAGGATGTTAACAGCTTCACAAGTTGAATAATTGCGACATCACATATCAGCAATCTTTGAGTGATCTTCTATGCTGCTTTCTAAAAAATTTTATTCAGTTAGATTTGTATAATGCATAAATTATAAAACACTATAAAACACCAAAATGAGACAGATGTTGAAATGAATATTACTACAAAAGAATATACTAAATAATAGGTTATTGGTAACAATCAAAAACCAAACCAATTCACACTGTTCAGGTTAATATAAAATGTATCTCAACAAATTGCATGGGAATCATAAGTGAATAGTAGAATTAAAGCTACAAACTGATATGGATTTTAAGCTACTAACATTTGATGAGAAACAATAAAATGTGACAAGACATGAAAGATAGTGTTAGTCCACCAGTATTAGGAATTGAATGTACAATGTTACATAAAGAAAAAACTATTAAAATGTTTTAAATTTCAGCTTTTTAATAAAGTATGACATTATCACTAAACATATCATATTCTGAATCAATCTTTCTAATAGCAATTGACAATTATTGCATTAAATCATTCAAAAATTTGATCATTTAACATTAAATCCACCAAAAATGATCGTTTGAAATTATACTAGTTGAATAACATTAATATTTGTTATGGTTTATATTGGAAACTAATAATGAATAGAAGCCGTAAAACAAAAGAGATTTTATTCAAAAAGTCAATTTGCAAGAAAGACAATTACAGGTTAAAGGTGTTTATTGAACATTCATTTGAATAATTAACAATCTCAATTGTTACGCTTATATTATGTCAGTGTAAAATACTAATAATTACTTGTACACGCACATTGCATTATAACATCAATGTTTATCGGTATGTGCCTGTTCATTTCTGATCTAGGATGTTAACAGCTTCACAAGTTGAATAATTGCGACATCACATATCAGCATTCTTTGAGTGATCTTCTATGCTGCTTTCTAAAAAATTTTATTCAGTTAGATTTGTATAATGCATAAATTATAAAACACTATAAAACACCAAAATGAGACAGATGTTGAAATGAATATTACTACAAAAGACTATACTAAATTATAGGTTATTGGTAACAATCAAAAACCAAACCAATTCACACTGTTCAGGTTAATATAAAATGTATCTCAACAATTTGCATGTTAATCTTTAGTGAATAGTAGAATTAAAGCTACAAACTGATATGGATTTTAAACTAATAACATTTGATAAGAAACGATAATTGTGATAAGACATGAAAGATAGTGTTAGTCCAACAGTATTGGGCATTGAATGTACAATGTTACAGAAAGACAAAACTATTAAAATGTTTTAAATTTCAGCTTTTTAATAAAGTATGACATTATCACTGTACATATCATATTCTGAATCGATCTTTCTAATAGCAATTGACAATTATTGCATTAAATCATTCAAAAATTTGATCATTTAACATTAAATCCACCAAAAATGATCGTTTGAAATTATACTAGTTGAATAACATTAATATTTGTTATGGTTTATATTGGAAACTAATAATGAATATAAGTCGTAAAACAAATGAGATTTTATTCAAAAAGTCAATTTGCAAGAATGACAATTACAGGTTAAAGGTGTTAATTGAACATTTAATTGAATAATTTACAATTTCAATTGTTACGCTTATATTATGTCAGTGTAAAATACTAATAATTATTTGTACCCGCACATTGCATAATTATATCAATGTTTATCGGTATGTGTCTGTTCATTTCTGATCTAGGATGTTAACAGCTTCACAAGTTGAATAATTGCGACATCACATATCAGCATTCTTTGAGTGATCTTCTATGCTGCTTTCTAAAAAATTTTATTCAGTTAGATTTGTATAATGCATAAATTATAAAACACTATAAAACACCAAAATGAGACAGATGTTGAAATGAATATTACTACAAAAGAATATACTAAATTATAGGTTATTGGTAACAATCAAAAACCAAACCAATTCACATTGTTCAGGTTAATATAAAATGTATCTCAACAAATTGCATGGGAATCATAAGTGAATAGTAGAATTAAAGCTACAAACTGATATGGATTTTAAGCTACTAACATTTGATGAGAAACAATAAAATGTGACAAGACATGAAAGATAGTGTTAGTCCACCAGTATTAGGAATTGAATGTACAATGTTACATAAAGAAAAAACTATTAAAATGTTTTAAATTTCAGCTTTTTAATAAAGTATGACATTATCACTAAACATATCATATTCTGAATCAATCTTTCTAATAGCAATTGACAATTATTGCATTAAATCATTCAAAAATTTGATCATTTAACATTAAATCCACCAAAAATGATCGTTTGAAATTATACTAGTTGAATAACATTAATATTTGTTATGGTTTATATTGGAAACTAATAATGAATAGAAGCCGTAAAACAAAAGAGATTTTATTCAAAAAGTCAATTTGCAAGAAAGACAATTACAGGTTAAAGGTGTTTATTGAACATTCATTTGAATAATTAACAATCTCAATTGTTACGCTTATATTATGTCAGTGTAAAATACTAATAATTACTTGTACACGCACATTGCATTATAACATCAATGTTTATCGGTATGTGCCTGTTCATTTCTGATCTAGGATGTTAACAGCTTCACAAGTTGAATAATTGCGACATCACATATCAGCATTCTTTGAGTGATCTTCTATGCTGCTTTCTAAAAAATTTTATTCAGTTAGATTTGTATAATGCATAAATTATAAAACACTATAAAACACCAAAATGAGACAGATGTTGAAATGAATATTACTACAAAAGACTATACTAAATTATAGGTTATTGGTAACAATCAAAAACCAAACCAATTCACACTGTTCAGGTTAATATAAAATGTATCTCAACAATTTGCATGTTAATCTTTAGTGAATAGTAGAATTAAAGCTACAAACTGATATGGATTTTAAACTAATAACATTTGATAAGAAACGATAATTGTGATAAGACATGAAAGATAGTGTTAGTCCAACAGTATTGGGCATTGAATGTACAATGTTACAGAAAGACAAAACTATTAAAATGTTTTAAATTTCAGCTTTTTAATAAAGTATGACATTATCACTGTACATATCATATTCTGAATCGATCTTTCTAATAGCAATTGACAATTATTGCATTAAATCATTCAAAAATTTGATCATTTAACATTAAATCCACCAAAAATGATCGTTTGAAATTATACTAGTTGAATAACATTAATATTTGTTATGGTTTATATTGGAAACTAATAATGAATATAAGTCGTAAAACAAATGAGATTTTATTCAAAAAGTCAATTTGCAAGAATGACAATTACAGGTTAAAGGTGTTAATTGAACATTTAATTGAATAATTTACAATCTCAATTGTTACGCTTATATTATGTCAGTGTAAAATACTAATAATTATTTGTACCCGCACATTGCATAATTATATCAATGTTTATCGGTATGTGTCTGTTCATTTCTGATCTAGGATGTTAACAGCTTCACAAGTTGAATAATTGCGACATCACATATCAGCATTCTTTGAGTGATCTTCTATGCTGCTTTCTAAAAAATTTTATTCAGTTAGATTTGTATAATGCATAAATTATAAAACACTATAAAACACCAAAATGAGACAGATGTTGAAATGAATATTACTACAAAAGACTATACTAAATTATAGGTTATTGGTAACAATCAAAAACCAAACCAATTCACACTGTTCAGGTTAATATAAAATGTATCTCAACAATTTGCATGTTAATCTTTAGTGAATAGTAGAATTAAAGCTACAAACTGATATGGATTTTAAACTAATAACATTTGATAAGAAACGATAATTGTGATAAGACATGAAAGATAGTGTTAGTCCAACAGTATTGGGCATTGAATGTACAATGTTACAGAAAGACAAAACTATTAAAATGTTTTAAATTTCAGCTTTTTAATAAAGTATGACATTATCACTGTACATATCATATTCTGAATCGATCTTTCTAATAGCAATTGACAATTATTGCATTAAATCATTCAAAAATTTGATCATTTAACATTAAATCCACCAAAAATGATCGTTTGAAATTATACTAGTTGAATAACATTAATATTTGTTATGGTTTATATTGGAAACTAATAATGAATATAAGTCGTAAAACAAATGAGATTTTATTCAAAAAGTCAATTTGCAAGAATGACAATTACAGGTTAAAGGTGTTAATTGAACATTTAATTGAATAATTTACAATCTCAATTGTTACGCTTATATTATGTCAGTGTAAAATACTAATAATTATTTGTACCCGCACATTGCATAATTATATCAATGTTTATCGGTATGTGTCTGTTCATTTCTGATCTAGGATGTTAACAGCTTCACAAGTTGAATAATTGCGACATCACATATCAGCATTCTTTGAGTGATCTTCTATGCTGCTTTCTAAAAAATTTTATTCAGTTAGATTTGTATAATGCATAAATTATAAAACACTATAAAACACCAAAATGAGACAGATGTTGAAATGAATATTACTACAAAAGACTATACTAAATTATAGGTTATTGGTAACAATCAAAAACCAAACCAATTCACACTGTTCATGTTAATATAAAATGTATCTCAACAATTTGCATGTTAATCTTTAGTGAATAGTAGAATTAAAGCTACAAACTGATATGGATTTTAAACTAATAACATTTGATAAGAAACGATAATTGTGATAAGACATGAAATATAGTGTTAGTCCACCAGTATTGGGCATTGAATGTACAATGTTACAGAAACACAAAACTATTAAAATGTTTTAAATTTCAGCTTTTTAATAAAGTATGACATTATCACTGTACATATCATATTCTGAATCGATCTTTCTAATAGCAATTGACAATTATTGCATTAAATCATTCAAAAATTTGATCATTTAACATTAAATCCACCAAAAATGATCGTTTGAAATTATACTAGTTGAATAACATTAATATTTGTTATGGTTTATATTGGAAACTAATAATGAATAGAAGCCGTAAAACAAAAGAGATTTTATTCAAAAAGTCAATTTGCAAGAAAGACAATTACAGGTTAAAGGTGTTTATTGAACATTCATTTGAATAATTAACAATCTCAATTGTTACGCTTATATTATGTCAGTGTAAAATACTAATAATTACTTGTACACGCACATTGCATTATAACATCAATGTTTATCGGTATGTGCCTGTTCATTTCTGATCTAGGATGTTAACAGCTTCACAAGTTGAATAATTGCGACATCACATATCAGCATTCTTTGAGTGATCTTCTATGCTGCTTTCTAAAAAATTTTATTCAGTTAGATTTGTATAATGCATAAATTATAAAACACTATAAAACACCAAAATGAGACAGATGTTGAAATGAATATTACTACAAAAGACTATACTAAATTATAGGTTATTGGTAACAATCAAAAACCAAACCAATTCACACTGTTCAGGTTAATATAAAATGTATCTCAACAATTTGCATGTTAATCTTTAGTGAATAGTAGAATTAAAGCTACAAACTGATATGGATTTTAAACTAATAACATTTGATAAGAAACGATAATTGTGATAAGACATGAAAGATAGTGTTAGTCCAACAGTATTGGGCATTGAATGTACAATGTTACAGAAAGACAAAACTATTAAAATGTTTTAAATTTCAGCTTTTTAATAAAGTATGACATTATCACTGTACATATCATATTCTGAATCGATCTTTCTAATAGCAATTGACAATTATTGCATTAAATCATTCAAAAATTTGATCATTTAACATTAAATCCACCAAAAATGATCGTTTGAAATTATACTAGTTGAATAACATTAATATTTGTTATGGTTTATATTGGAAACTAATAATGAATATAAGTCGTAAAACAAATGAGATTTTATTCAAAAAGTCAATTTGCAAGAATGACAATTACAGGTTAAAGGTGTTAATTGAACATTTAATTGAATAATTTACAATCTCAATTGTTACGCTTATATTATGTCAGTGTAAAATACTAATAATTATTTGTACCCGCACATTGCATAATTATATCAATGTTTATCGGTATGTGTCTGTTCATTTCTGATCTAGGATGTTAACAGCTTCACAAGTTGAATAATTGCGACATCACATATCAGCATTCTTTGAGTGATCTTCTATGCTGCTTTCTAAAAAATTTTATTCAGTTAGATTTGTATAATGCATAAATTATAAAACACTATAAAACACCAAAATGAGACAGATGTTGAAATGAATATTACTACAAAAGACTATACTAAATTATAGGTTATTGGTAACAATCAAAAACCAAACCAATTCACACTGTTCATGTTAATATAAAATGTATCTCAACAATTTGCATGTTAATCTTTAGTGAATAGTAGAATTAAAGCTACAAACTGATATGGATTTTAAACTAATAACATTTGATAAGAAACGATAATTGTGATAAGACATGAAATATAGTGTTAGTCCACCAGTATTGGGCATTGAATGTACAATGTTACAGAAACCCAAAACTATTAAAATGTTTTAAATTTCAGCTTTTTAATAAAGTATGACATTATCACTGTACATATCATATTCTGAATCGATCTTTCTAATAGCAATTGACAATTATTGCATTAAATCATTCAAAAATTTGATCATTTAACATTAAATCCACCAAAAATGATCGTTTGAAATTATACTAGTTGAATAACATTAATATTTGTTATGGTTTATATTGGAAACTAATAATGAATATAAGTCGTAAAACAAATGAGATTTTATTCAAAAAGTCAATTTGCAATAATGACAATTACAGGTTAAAGGTGTTAATTGAACATTTAATTGAATAATTTACAATCTCAATTGTTACGCTTATATTATGTCAGTGTAAAATACTAATAATTACTTGTACACGCACATTGCATTATAACATCAATGTTTATCGGTATGTGCCTGTTCATTTCTGATCTAGGATGTTAACAGCTTCACAAGTTGAATAATTGCGACATCACATATCAGCATTCTTTGAGTGATCTTCTATGCTGCTTTCTAAAAAATTTTATTCAGTTAGATTTGTATAATGCATAAATTATAAAACACTATAAAACACCAAAATGAGACAAATGTTGAAATGAATATTACTACAAAAGACTATACTAAATTATAGGTTATTGGTAACAATCAAAAACCAAACCAATTCACACTGTTCATGTTAATATAAAATGTATCTCAACAATTTGCATGTTAATCTTTAGTGAATAGTAGAATTAAAGCTACAAACTGATATGGATTTTAAACTAATAACATTTGATAAGAAACGATAATTGTGATAAGACATGAAAGATAGTGTTAGTACACCAGTATTGGGCATTGAATGTACAATGTTACATAAAGACAAAACTATTAAAATGTTTTAAATTTCAGCTTTTTAATAAAGTATGACATTATCACTGTACATATCATATTCTGAATAGATCATTCTAATAGCAATTGACAATTATTGTATTAAATCATTCAAAAATTTGATCATTTAACATTAAATCCACCAAAAATGATCGTTTGAAATTATACTAGTTGAATAACATTAATATTTGTTATGGTTTATATTGGAAACTAATAATGAATAGAAGCCGTAAAACAAAAGAGATTTTATTCAAAAAGTCAATTTGCAAGAAAGACAATTACAGGTTAAAGGTGTTGATTGAACATTCATTTGAATAATTAACAATCTCAATTGTTACGCTTATATTATGTCAGTGTAAAATACTAACAATTATTTGTACACGAACATTGCATTATAACATCAATGTTTCTCAGTATGTGCCTGTTCATTTCTGATCTAGGATGTTAACAGCTTCACAAGTTGAATAATTGCGACATCACATATCAGCATTCTTTGAGTGATCTTCTATGCTGCTTTCTAAAAAATTTTATTCAGTTAGATTTGTATAATGCATAAATTATAAAACACTATAAAACACCAAAATGAGACAGATGTTGAAATGAATATTACTACAAAAGAATATACTAAATTATAGGTTATTGGTAACAATCAAAAACCAAACCAATTCACACTGTTCATGTTAATATAAAATGTATCTCAACAATTTGCATGTTAATCTTTAGTGAATAGTAGAATTAAAGCTACAAACTGATATGGATTTTAAACTAATAACATTTGATAAGAAACGATAATTGTGATAAGACATGAAATATAGTGTTAGTCCACCAGTATTGGGCATTGAATGTACAATGTTACAGAAACACAAAACTATTAAAATGTTTTAAATTTCAGCTTTTTAATAAAGTATGACATTATCACTGTACATATCATATTCTGAATCGATCTTTCTAATAGCAATTGACAATTATTGCATTAAATCATTCAAAAATTTGATCATTTAACATTAAATCGACCAAAAATGATCGATTGAAATTATACTAGTTGAATAACAATAATATTTGTTATGGTTTATATTGGAAACTAATAATGAATAGAAGCCATAAGCAAAAGAGATTTTATTCAAAAAGTCAATTTGCAAGAAAGACAATTACAGGTTAAAGGTGTTTATTGAACATTCATTTGAATAATTAACAATCTCAATTGTTACGCTTATATTATGTCAGTGTAAAATACTAATAATTACTTGTACACGCACATTGCATTATAACATCAATGTTTATCGGTATGTGCCTGTTCATTTCTGATCTAGGATGTTAACAGCTTCACAAGTTGAATAATTGCGACATCACATATCAGCATTCTTTGAGTGATCTTGTATGCTGCTTTCTAAAAAATTTTATTCAGTTAGATTTGTATAATGCATAAATTATAAAACACTATAAAACACCAAAATGAGACAGATGTTGAAATGAATATTACTACAAAAGACTATACTAAATTATAGGTTATTGGTAACAATCAAAAACCAAACCAATTCACACTGTTCAGGTTAATATAAAATGTATCTCAACAAATTGCATGGGAATCATAAGTGAATAGTAGAATTAAAGCTACAAACTGATATGGATTTTAAACTAATAACATTTGATAAGAAACGATAATTGTGATAAGACATGAAAGATAGTGTTAGTACACCAGTATTGGGCATTGAATGTACAATGTTACATAAAGACAAAACTATTAAAATGTTTTAAATTTCAGCTTTTTAATAAAGTATGACATTATCACTGTACATATCATATTCTGAATAGATCATTCTAATAGCAATTGACAATTATTGTATTAAATCATTCAAAAGTTTGAACATTTAACATTAAATCGACCAAAAATGATCGATTGAAATTATACTAGTTGAATAACAATAATATTTGTTATGGTTTATATTGGAAACTAATAATGAATAGAAGCCATAAGCAAAAGAGATTTTATTCAAAAAGTCAATTTGCAAGAAAGACAATTACAGGTTAAAGGTGTTTATTGAACATTCATTTGAATAATTAACAATCTCAATTGTTACGCTTATATTATGTCAGTGTAAAATACTAATAATTACTTGTACACGCACATTGCATTATAACATCAATGTTTATCGGTATGTGCCTGTTCATTTCTGATCTAGGATGTTAACAGCTTCACAAGTTGAATAATTGCGACATCACATATCAGCATTCTTTGAGTGATCTTCTATGCTGCTTTCTAAAAAATTTTATTCAGTTAGATTTGTATAATGCATAAATTATAAAACACTATAAAACACCAAAATGAGACAGATGTTGAAATGAATATTACTACAAAAGACTATACTAAATTATAGGTTATTGGTAACAATCAAAAACCAAACCAATTCACACTGTTCAGGTTAATATAAAATGTATCTCAACAAATTGCATGGGAATCATAAGTGAATAGTAGAATTAAAGCTACAAACTGATATGGATTTTAAACTAATAACATTTGATAAGAAACGATAATTGTGATAAGACATGAAAGATAGTGTTAGTACACCAGTATTGGGCATTGAATGTACAATGTTACATAAAGACAAAACTATTAAAATGTTTTAAATTTCAGCTTTTTAATAAAGTATGACATTATCACTGTACATATCATATTCTGAATAGATCTTTCTAATAGCAATTGACAATTATTGTATTAAATCATTCAAAAGTTTGAACATTTAACATTAAATCCACCAAAAATGATCGATTGAAATTATACTAGTTGAATAACAATAATATTTGTTATGGTTTATATTGGAAACTAATAATGAATAGAAGCCGTAAAGCAAAAGAGATTTTATTCAAAAAGTCAATTTGCAAGAAAGACAATTACATGTTAAAGGTGTTTATTGAACATTCATTTGAATAATTAACAATCTCAATTGTTACGCTTATATTATGTCAGTGTAAAATACTAATAATTACTTGTACACGCACATTGCATTATAACATCAATGTTTATCGGTATGTGCCTGTTCATTTCTGATCTAGGATGTTAACAGCTTCACAAGTTGAATAATTGCGACATCACATATCAGCATTCTTTGAGTGATCTTCTATGCTGCTTTCTAAAAAATTTTATTCAGTTAGATTTGTATAATGCATAAATTATAAAACACTATAAAACACCAAAATGAGACAAATGTTGAAATGAATATTACTACAAAAGACTATACTAAATTATAGGTTATTGGTAACAATCAAAAACCAAACCAATTCACACTGTTCATGTTAATATAAAATGTATCTCAACAATTTGCATGTTAATCTTTAGTGAATAGTAGAATTAAAGCTACAAACTGATATGGATTTTAAACTAATAACATTTGATAAGAAACGATAATTGTGATAAGACATGAAAGATAGTGTTAGTACACCAGTATTGGGCATTGAATGTACAATGTTACGTAAAGACAAAACTATTAAAATGTTTTAAATTTCAGCTTTTTAATAAAGTATGACATTATCACTGTACATATCATATTCTGAATAGATCATTCTAATAGCAATTGACAATTATTGTATTAAATCATTCAAAAAATTGAACATTTAACATTAAATCCACCAAAAATGATCGATTGAAATTATACTAGTTGAATAACAATAATAATTGTTATGGTTTATATTGGAAACTAATAATGAATAGAAGCCGTAAAGCAAAAGAGATTTTATTCAAAAAGTCAATTTGCAAGAAAGACAATTACATGTTAAAGGTGTTTATTGAACATTCATTTGAATAATTAACAATCTCAATTGTTACGCTTATATTATGTCAGTGTAAAATACTAATAATTACTTGTACACGCACATTGCATTATAACATCAATGTTTATCGGTATGTGCCTGTTCATTTCTGATCTAGGATGTTAACAGCTTCACAAGTTGAATAATTGCGACATCACATATCAGCATTCTTTGAGTGATCTTCTATGCTGCTTTCTAAAAAATTTTATTCAGTTAGATTTGTATAATGCATAAATTATAAAACACTATAAAACACCAAAATGAGACAAATGTTGAAATGAATATTACTACAAAAGACTATACTAAATTATAGGTTATTGGTAACAATCAAAAACCAAACCAATTCACACTGTTCATGTTAATATAAAATGTATCTCAACAATTTGCATGTTAATCTTTAGTGAATAGTAGAATTAAAGCTACAAACTGATATGGATTTTAAACTAATAACATTTGATAAGAAACGATAATTGTGATAAGACATGAAAGATAGTGTTAGTACACCAGTATTGGGCATTGAATGTACAATGTTACGTAAAGACAAAACTATTAAAATGTTTTAAATTTCAGCTTTTTAATAAAGTATGACATTATCACTGTACATATCATATTCTGAATAGATCATTCTAATAGCAATTGACAATTATTGTATTAAATCATTCAAAAAATTGAACATTTAACATTAAATCCACCAAAAATGATCGATTGAAATTATACTAGTTGAATAACAATAATATTTGTTATGGTTTATATTGGAAACTAATAATGAATAGAAGCCGTAAAACAAAAGAGATTTTATTCAAAAAGTCAATTTGCAAGAAAGACAATTACAGGTTAAAGGTGTTTATTGAACATTCATTTGAATAATTAACAATCTCAATTGTTACGCTTATATTATGTCAGTGTAAAATACTAATAATTACTTGTACACGCACATTGCATTATAACATCAATGTTTATCGGTATGTGCCTGTTCATTTCTGATCTAGGATGTTAACAGCTTCACAAGTTGAATAATTGCGACATCACATATCAGCATTCTTTGAGTGATCTTCTATGCTGCTTTCTAAAAAATTTTATTCAGTTAGATTTGTATAATGCATAAATTATAAAACACTATAAAACACCAAAATGAGACAGATGTTGAAATGAATATTACTACAAAAGACTATACTAAATTATAGGTTATTGGTAACAATCAAAAACCAAACCAATTCACACTGTTCAGGTTAATATAAAATGTATCTCAACAATTTGCATGGGAGTCATTAGTGAATAGTAGAATTTAAGCTACAAACTGATATGGATTTTAAGCTTATAACATTTGATAAGACACAATAATTGTGACAAGACATGAAAGATAGGGTTAGTCCACCAGTATTGGGAATTGAATGTACATTGTTACATAAAGAAAAAACTATTAAAATGTTTTAAATTTCAGCTTTTTAATAAAGTATGACATTATCACTGTACATATCATATTCTGAAACGATCTTTCTAATAGCAATTGACAATTATTGTATTAAATCATTCAAAAAATTGAACATTTAACATTAAATCCACCAAAAATGATCGATTGAAATTATACTAGTTGAATAACAATAATATTTGTTATGGTTTAAATTGGAAACTAATAATGAATAGAAGCCGTAAAACAAAAGAGATTTTATTCAAAAAGTCAATTTGCAAGAAAGACAATTACAGGTTAAAGGTGTTTATTGAACATTCATTTGAATAATTAACAATCTCAATTGTTACGCTTATATTATGTCAGTGTAAAATACTAATAATTACTTGTACACGCACATTGCATTATAACATCAATGTTTATCGGTATGTGCCTGTTCATTTCTGATCTAGGATGTTAACAGCTTCACAAGTTGAATAATTGCGACATCACATATCAGCATTCTTTGAGTGATCTTCTATGCTGCTTTCTAAAAAATTTTATTCAGTTAGATTTGTATAATGCATAAATTATAAAACACTATAAAACACCAAAATGAGACAAATGTTGAAATGAATATTACTACAAAAGACTATACTAAATTATAGGTTATTGGTAACAATCAAAAACCAAACCAATTCACACTGTTCATGTTAATATAAAATGTATCTCAACAATTTGCATGTTAATCTTTAGTGAATAGTAGAATTAAAGCTACAAACTGATATGGATTTTAAACTAATAAAATTTGATAAGAAACGATAATTGTGATAAGACATGAAAGATAGTGTTAGTACACCAGTATTGGGCATTGAATGTACAATGTTACGTAAAGACAAAACTATTAAAATGTTTTAAATTTCAGCTTTTTAATAAAGTATGACATTATCACTAAACATATCATATTCTGAATCAATCTTTCTAATAGCAATTGACAATTATTGCATTAAATCATTCAAAAGTTTGATCATTTAACATTAAATCCACCAAAAATTATCAATTGAAATTATACTAGTTGAATAACATTAATATTTGTTATGGTTTATATTGGAAACTAATAATGAATAGAAGCCGTGAAACAAAAGAGATTTTATTCAAAAAGTCAATTTGCAAGAAAGACAATTACAGGTTAAAGGTGTTTATTGAACATTCATTTGAATAATTAACAATCTCAATTGTTACGCTTATATTATGTCAGTGTAAAATACTAATAATTACTTGTACACGCACATTGCATTATAACATCAATGTTTATCGGTTTGTGCCTGTTCATTTCTGATCTAGGATGTTAACAGCTTCACAAGTTGAATAATTGCGACATCACATATCAGCATTCTTTGAGTGATCTTCTATGCTGCTTTCTAAAAAATTTTATTCAGTTAGATTTGTATAATGCATAAATTATAAAACACTATAAAACACCAAAATGAGACAGATGTTGAAATGAATATTACTACAAAAGACTATACTTAATTATAGGTTATTGGTAACAATCAAAAACCAAACCAATTCACACTGTTCAGGTTAATATAAAATGTATCTCAACAATTTGCATGGGAGTCATTAGTGAATAGTAGAATTTAAGCTACAAACTGATATGGATTTTAAACTTATAACATTTGATAAGACACAATAATTGTGACAAGACATGAAAGATAGGGTTAGTCCACCAGTATTGGGAATTGAATGTACATTGTTACATAAAGAAAAAACTATTAAAATGTTTTAAATTTCAGCTTTTTAATAAAGTATGACATTATCACTGTACATATCATATTCTGAATAGATGTTTCTAATAGCAATTGACAATTATTGCATTAAATCATTCAAAAGTTTGATCATTTAACATTAAATCCACCAAAAATGATCAATTGAAATTATACTAGTTGAATAACAATAATATTTGTTATGGTTTATATTGGAAACTAATAATGAATAGAAGCCGTAAAACAAAAGAGAT
Organism: Rhopalosiphum nymphaeae; assembly: GCA_036289425.1. NCBI lineage: Eukaryota > Metazoa > Arthropoda > Insecta > Hemiptera > Aphididae > Rhopalosiphum > Rhopalosiphum nymphaeae. The sequence goes on along the minus strand of JAZAQC010000007.1, from coordinate 4,791,348 downwards.
TTTATTCAAAAAGTCAATTTGCAAGAAAGACAATTACAGGTTAAAGGTGTTTATTGAACATTCATTTGAATAATTAACAATCTCAATTGTTACGCTTATATTATGTCAGTGTAAAATACTAATAATTACTTGTACACGCACATTGCATTATAACATCAATGTTTATCGGTATGTGCCTGTTCATTTCTGATCTAGGATGTTAACAGCTTCACAAGTTGAATAATTGCGACATCACATATCAGCATTCTTTGAGTGATCTTCTATGCTGCTTTCTAAAAAATTTTATTCAGTTAGATTTGTATAATGCATAAATTATAAAACACTATAAAACACCAAAATGAGACAAATGTTGAAATGAATATTACTACAAAAGACTATACTAAATTATAGGTTATTGGTAACAATCAAAAACCAAACCAATTCACACTGTTCATGTTAATATAAAATGTATCTCAACAATTTGCATGTTAATCTTTAGTGAATAGTAGAATTAAAGCTACAAACTGATATGGATTTTAAACTAATAAAATTTGATAAGAAACGATAATTGTGATAAGACATGAAAGATAGTGTTAGTACACCAGTATTGGGCATTGAATGTACAATGTTACGTAAAGACAAAACTATTAAAATGTTTTAAATTTCAGCTTTTTAATAAAGTATGACATTATCACTAAACATATCATATTCTGAATCAATCTTTCTAATAGCAATTGACAATTATTGCATTAAATCATTCAAAAGTTTGATCATTTAACATTAAATCCACCAAAAATTATCAATTGAAATTATACTAGTTGAATAACATTAATATTTGTTATGGTTTATATTGGAAACTAATAATGAATAGAAGCCGTGAAACAAAAGAGATTTTATTCAAAAAGTCAATTTGCAAGAAAGACAATTACAGGTTAAAGGTGTTTATTGAACATTCATTTGAATAATTAACAATCTCAATTGTTACGCTTATATTATGTCAGTGTAAAATACTAATAATTACTTGTACACGCACATTGCATTATAACATCAATGTTTATCGGTTTGTGCCTGTTCATTTCTGATCTAGGATGTTAACAGCTTCACAAGTTGAATAATTGCGACATCACATATCAGCATTCTTTGAGTGATCTTCTATGCTGCTTTCTAAAAAATTTTATTCAGTTAGATTTGTATAATGCATAAATTATAAAACACTATAAAACACCAAAATGAGACAGATGTTGAAATGAATATTACTACAAAAGACTATACTTAATTATAGGTTATTGGTAACAATCAAAAACCAAACCAATTCACACTGTTCAGGTTAATATAAAATGTATCTCAACAATTTGCATGGGAGTCATTAGTGAATAGTAGAATTTAAGCTACAAACTGATATGGATTTTAAACTTATAACATTTGATAAGACACAATAATTGTGACAAGACATGAAAGATAGGGTTAGTCCACCAGTATTGGGAATTGAATGTACATTGTTACATAAAGAAAAAACTATTAAAATGTTTTAAATTTCAGCTTTTTAATAAAGTATGACATTATCACTGTACATATCATATTCTGAATAGATGTTTCTAATAGCAATTGACAATTATTGCATTAAATCATTCAAAAGTTTGATCATTTAACATTAAATCCACCAAAAATGATCAATTGAAATTATACTAGTTGAATAACAATAATATTTGTTATGGTTTATATTGGAAACTAATAATGAATAGAAGCCGTAAAACAAAAGAGATTTTATTCAAAAAGTCAATTTGCAAGAAAGACAATTACAGGTTAAAGGTGTTTATTGAACATTCATTTGAATAATTAACAATCTCAATTGTTACGCTTATATTATGTCAGTGTAAAATACTAATAATTACTTGTACACGCACATTGCATTATAACATCAATGTTTATCGGTATGTGCCTGTTCATTTCTGATCTAGGATGTTAACAGCTTCACAAGTTGAATAATTGCGACATCACATATCAGCATTCTTTGAGTGATCTTCTATGCTGCTTTCTAAAAAATTTTATTCAGTTAGATTTGTATAATGCATAAATTATAAAACACTATAAAACACCAAAATGAGACAGATGTTGAAATGAATATTACTACAAAAGACTATACTAAATTATAGGTTATTGGTAACAATCAAAAACCAAACCAATTCACACTGTTCAGGTTAATATAAAATGTATCTCAACAATTTGCATGTTAATCTTTAGTGAATAGTAGAATTAAAGCTACAAACTGATATGGATTTTAAACTAATAACATTTGATAAGAAACGATAATTGTGATAAGACATGAAAGATAGTGTTAGTCCACCAATATTGGGCATTGAATGTACAATGTTACAGAAAGACAAAACTATTAAAATGTTTTAAATTTCAGCTTTTTAATAAAGTATGACATTATCACTGTACATATCATATTCTGAATCGATCTTTCTAATAGCAATTGACAATTATTGCATTAAATCATTCAAAAATTTGATCATTTAACATTAAATCCACCAAAAATGATCGTTTGAAATTATACTAGTTGAATAACATTAATATTTGTTATGGTTTATATTGGAAACTAATAATGAATATAAGTCGTAAAACAAATGAGATTTTATTCAAAAAGTCAATTTGCAAGAATGACAATTACAGGTTAAAGGTGTTAATTGAACATTTAATTGAATAATTTACAATCTCAATTGTTACGCTTATATTATGTCAGTGTAAAATACTAATAATTATTTGTACCTGCACATTGCATAATTATATCAATGTTTATCGGTATGTGTCTGTTCATTTCTGATCTAGGATGTTAACAGCTTCACAAGTTGAATAATTGCGACATCACATATCAGCATTCTTTGAGTGATCTTCTATGCTGCTTTCTAAAAAATTTTATTCAGTTAGATTTGTATAATGCATAAATTATAAAACACTATAAAACACCAAAATGAGACAAATGTTGAAATGAATATTACTACAAAAGACTATACTAAATTATAGGTTATTGGTAACAATCAAAAACCAAACCAATTCACACTGTTCATGTTAATATAAAATGTATCTCAACAATTTGCATGTTAATCTTTAGTGAATAGTAGAATTAAAGCTACAAACTGATATGGATTTTAAACTATTAACATTTGATAAGAAACGATAATTGTGATAAGACATGAAAGATAGTGTTAGTACACCAGTATTGGGCATTGAATGTACAATGTTACGTAAAGACAAAACTATTAAAATGTTTTAAATTTCAGCTTTTTAATAAAGTATGACATTATCACTGTACATATCATATTCTGAATAGATCTTTCTAATAGCAATTGACAATTATTGTATTAAATCATTCAAAAAATTGAACATTTAACATTAAATCCACCAAAAATGATCGATTGAAATTATACTAGTTGAATAACAATAATATTTGTTATGGTTTATATTGGAAACTAATAATGAATAGAAGCCGTAAAGCAAAAGAGATTTTATTCAAAAAGTCAATTTGCAAGAAAGACAATTACAGGTTAAAGGTGTTAATTGAACATTTAATTGAATAATTTACAATCTCAATTGTTACGCTTATATTATGTCAGTGTAAAATACTAATAATTACTTGTACACGCACATTGCATTATAACATCAATGTTTATCGGTATGTGCCTGTTCATTTCTGATCTAGGATGTTAACAGCTTCACAAGTTGAATAATTGCGACATCACATATCAGCATTCTTTGAGTGATCTTCTATGCTGCTTTCTAAAAAATTTTATTCAGTTAGATTTGTATAATGCATAAATTATAAAACACTATAAAACACCAAAATGAGACAGATGTTGAAATGAATATTACTACAAAAGAATATACTAAATTATAGGTTATTGGTAACAATCAAAAACCAAACCAATTCACACTGTTCATGTTAATATAAAATGTATCTCAACAATTTGCATGTTAATCTTTAGTGAATAGTAGAATTAAAGCTACAAACTGATATGGATTTTAAACTACTAACATTTGATGAGAAACAATAAAATGTGACAAGACATGAAAGATAGTGTTAGTCCACCAGTATTGGGAATTGAATGTACGATGTTACATAAAGAAAAAACTATTAAAATGTTTTAAATTTCAGCTTTTTAATAAAGTATGACATTATCACTAAACATATCATATTCTGAATCAATCTTTCTTATAGCAATTGACAATTATTGCATTAAATCATTCAAAAATTTGATCATTTAACATTAAATCCACCAAAAATGATCGTTTGAAATTATACTAGTTGAATAACATTAATATTTGTTATGGTTTATATTGGAAACTAATAATGAATAGAAGCCGTAAAACAAAAGAGATTTTATTCAAAAAGTCAATTTGCAAGAAAGACAATTACAGGTTAAAGGTGTTTATTGAACATTCATTTGAATAATTAACAATCTCAATTGTTACGCTTATATTATGTCAGTGTAAAATACTAATAATTACTTGTACACGCACATTGCATTATAACATCAATGTTTATCGGTATGTGCCTGTTCATTTCTGATCTAGGATGTTAACAGCTTCACAAGTTGAATAATTGCGACATCACATATCAGCAATCTTTGAGTGATCTTCTATGCTGCTTTCTAAAAAATTTTATTCAGTTAGATTTGTATAATGCATAAATTATAAAACACTATAAAACACCAAAATGAGACAGATGTTGAAATGAATATTACTACAAAAGAATATACTAAATTATAGGTTATTGGTAACAATCAAAAACCAAACCAATTCACACTGTTCAGGTTAATATAAAATGTATCTCAACAAATTGCATGGGAATCATAAGTGAATAGTAGAATTAAAGCTACAAACTGATATGGATTTTAAGCTACTAACATTTGATGAGAAACAATAAAATGTGACAAGACATGAAAGATAGTGTTAGTCCACCAGTATTAGGAATTGAATGTACAATGTTACATAAAGAAAAAACTATTAAAATGTTTTAAATTTCAGCTTTTTAATAAAGTATGACATTATCACTAAACATATCATATTCTGAATCAATCTTTCTAATAGCAATTGACAATTATTGCATTAAATCATTCAAAAATTTGATCATTTAACATTAAATCCACCAAAAATGATCGTTTGAAATTATACTAGTTGAATAACATTAATATTTGTTATGGTTTATATTGGAAACTAATAATGAATAGAAGCCGTAAAACAAAAGAGATTTTATTCAAAAAGTCAATTTGCAAGAAAGACAATTACAGGTTAAAGGTGTTTATTGAACATTCATTTGAATAATTAACAATCTCAATTGTTACGCTTATATTATGTCAGTGTAAAATACTAATAATTACTTGTACACGCACATTGCATTATAACATCAATGTTTATCGGTATGTGCCTGTTCATTTCTGATCTAGGATGTTAACAGCTTCACAAGTTGAATAATTGCGACATCACATATCAGCAATCTTTGAGTGATCTTCTATGCTGCTTTCTAAAAAATTTTATTCAGTTAGATTTGTATAATGCATAAATTATAAAACACTATAAAACACCAAAATGAGACAGATGTTGAAATGAATATTACTACAAAAGAATATACTAAATTATAGGTTATTGGTAACAATCAAAAACCAAACCAATTCACACTGTTCAGGTTAATATAAAATGTATCTCAACAAATTGCATGGGAATCATAAGTGAATAGTAGAATTAAAGCTACAAACTGATATGGATTTTAAGCTACTAACATTTGATGAGAAACAATAAAATGTGACAAGACATGAAAGATAGTGTTAGTCCACCAGTATTAGGAATTGAATGTACAATGTTACATAAAGAAAAAACTATTAAAATGTTTTAAATTTCAGCTTTTTAATAAAGTATGACATTATCACTAAACATATCATATTCTGAATCAATCTTTCTAATAGCAATTGACAATTATTGCATTAAATCATTCAAAAATTTGATCATTTAACATTAAATCCACCAAAAATGATCGTTTGAAATTATACTAGTTGAATAACATTAATATTTGTTATGGTTTATATTGTAAACTAATAATGAATAGAAGCCGTAAAACAAAAGAGATTTTATTCAAAAAGTCAATTTGCAAGAAAGACAATTACAGGTTAAAGGTGTTTATTGAACATTCATTTGAATAATTAACAATCTCAATTGTTACGCTTATATTATGTCAGTGTAAAATACTAATAATTACTTGTACACGCACATTGCATTATAACATCAATGTTTATCGGTATGTGCCTGTTCATTTCTGATCTAGGATGTTAACAGCTTCACAAGTTGAATAATTGCGACATCACATATCAGCATTCTTTGAGTGATCTTCTATGCTGCTTTCTAAAAAATTTTATTCAGTTAGATTTGTATAATGCATAAATTATAAAACACTATAAAACACCAAAATGAGACAGATGTTGAAATGAATATTACTACAAAAGACTATACTAAATTATAGGTTATTGGTAACAATCAAAAACCAAACCAATTCACACTGTTCAGGTTAATATAAAATGTATCTCAAGAATTTGCATGTTAATCTTTAGTGAATAGTAGAATTAAAGCTACAAACTGATATGGATTTTAAACTAATAACATTTGATAAGAAACGATAATTGTGATAAGACATGAAAGATAGTGTTAGTCCACCAATATTGGGCATTGAATGTACAATGTTACAGAAAGACAAAACTATTAAAATGTTTTAAATTTCAGCTTTTTAATAAAGTATGACATTATCACTGTACATATCATATTCTGAATCGATCTTTCTAATAGCAATTGACAATTATTGCATTAAATCATTCAAAAATTTGATCATTTAACATTAAATCCACCAAAAATGATCGTTTGAAATTATACTAGTTGAATAACATTAATATTTGTTATGGTTTATATTGGAAACTAATAATGAATATAAGTCGTAAAACAAATGAGATTTTATTCAAAAAGTCAATTTGCAAGAATGACAATTACAGGTTAAAGGTGTTAATTGAACATTTAATTGAATAATTTACAATCTCAATTGTTACGCTTATATTATGTCAGTGTAAAATACTAATAATTATTTGTACCTGCACATTGCATAATTATATCAATGTTTATCGGTATGTGTCTGTTCATTTCTGATCTAGGATGTTAACAGCTTCACAAGTTGAATAATTGCGACATCACATATCAGCATTCTTTGAGTGATCTTCTATGCTGCTTTCTAAAAAATTTTATTCAGTTAGATTTGTATAATGCATAAATTATAAAACACTATAAAACACCAAAATGAGACAAATGTTGAAATGAATATTACTACAAAAGACTATACTAAATTATAGGTTATTGGTAACAATCAAAAACCAAACCAATTCACACTGTTCATGTTAATATAAAATGTATCTCAACAATTTGCATGTTAATCTTTAGTGAATAGTAGAATTAAAGCTACAAACTGATATGGATTTTAAACTATTAACATTTGATAAGAAACGATAATTGTGATAAGACATGAAAGATAGTGTTAGTACACCAGTATTGGGCATTGAATGTACAATGTTACGTAAAGACAAAACTATTAAAATGTTTTAAATTTCAGCTTTTTAATAAAGTATGACATTATCACTAAACATATCATATTCTGAATCAACCTTCTAATAGCAATTGACAATTATTGCATTAAATCATTCAAAAGTTTGATCATTTAACATTAAATCCACCAAAAATGATCGATTGAAATTATACTAGTTGAATAACAATAATATTTGTTATGGTTTATATTGGAAACTAATAATGAATAGAAGCCGTAAAGCAAAAGAGATTTTATTCAAAAAGTCAATTTGCAAGAAAGACAATTACAGGTTAAAGGTGTTAATTGAACATTTAATTGAATAATTTACAATCTCAATTGTTACGCTTATATTATGTCAGTGTAAAATACTAATAATTACTTGTACACGCACATTGCACTATAACATCAATGTTTATCGGTATGTGCCTGTTCATTTCTGATCTAGGATGTTAACAGCTTCACAAGTTGAATAATTGCGACATCACATATCAGCATTCTTTGAGTGATCTTCTATGCTGCTTTCTAAAAAATTTTATGCAGTTAGATTTGTATAATGCATAAATTATAAAACACTATAAAACACCAAAATGAGACAAATGTTGAAATGAATATTACTACAAAAGACTATACTAAATTATAGGTTATTGGTAACAATCAAAAACCAAACCAATTCACACTGTTCATGTTAATATAAAATGTATCTCAACAATTTGCATGTTAATCTTTAGTGAATAGTAGAATTAAAGCTACAAACTGATATGGATTTTAAACTATTAACATTTGATAAGAAACGATAATTGTGATAAGACATGAAAGATAGTGTTAGTACACCAGTATTGGGCATTGAATGTACAATGTTACGTAAAGACAAAACTATTAAAATGTTTTAAATTTCAGCTTTTTAATAAAGTATGACATTATCACTAAACATATCATATTCTGAATCAACCTTCTAATAGCAATTGACAATTATTGCATTAAATCATTCAAAAGTTTGATCATTTAACATTAAATCCACCAAAAATGATCGATTGAAATTATACTAGTTGAATAACAATAATATTTGTTATGGTTTATATTGGAAACTAATAATGAATATAAGTCGTAAAACAAATGAGATTTTATTCAAAAAGTCAATTTGCAAGAATGACAATTACAGGTTAAAGGTGTTAATTGAACATTTAATTGAATAATTTACAATCTCAATTGTTACGCTTATATTATGTCAGTGTAAAATACTAATAATTATTTGTACCTGCACATTGCATAATTATATCAATGTTTATCGGTATGTGCCTGTTCATTTCTGATCTAGGATGTTAACAGCTTCACAAGTTGAATAATTGCGACATCACATATCAGCATTCTTTGAGTGATCTTCTATGCTGCTTTCTAAAAAATTTTATGCAGTTAGATTTGTATAATGCATAAATTATAAAACACTATAAAACACCAAAATGAGACAGATGTTGAAATGAATATTACTACAAAAGAATATACTAAATTATAGGTTATTGGTAACAATCAAAAACCAAACCAATTCACACTGTTCAGGTTAATATAAAATGTATCTCAACAAATTGCATGGGAATCATAAGTGAATAGTAGAATTAAAGCTACAAACTGATATGGATTTTAAACTACTAACATTTGATGAGAAACAATAAAATGTGACAAGACATGAAAGATAGTGTTAGTCCACCAGTATTGGGAATTGAATGTACGATGTTACATAAAGAAAAAACTATTAAAATGTTTTAAATTTCAGCTTTTTAATAAAGTATGACATTATCACTAAACATATCATATTCTGAATCAATCTTTCTAATAGCAATTGACAATTATTGCATTAAATCATTCAAAAATTTGATCATTTAACATTAAATCCACCAAAAATGATCGTTTGAAATTATACTAGTTGAATAACATTAATATTTGTTATGGTTTATATTGGAAACTAATAATGAATAGAAGCCGTAAAACAAAAGAGATTTTATTCAAAAAGTCAATTTGCAAGAAAGACAATTACAGGTTAAAGGTGTTTATTGAACATTCATTTGAATAATTAACAATCTCAATTGTTACGCTTATATTATGTCAGTGTAAAATACTAATAATTACTTGTACACGCACATTGCATTATAACATCAATGTTTATCGGTATGTGCCTGTTCATTTCTGATCTAGGATGTTAACAGCTTCACAAGTTGAATAATTGCGACATCACATATCAGCAATCTTTGAGTGATCTTCTATGCTGCTTTCTAAAAAATTTTATTCAGTTAGATTTGTATAATGCATAAATTATAAAACACTATAAAACACCAAAATGAGACAGATGTTGAAATGAATATTACTACAAAAGAATATACTAAATAATAGGTTATTGGTAACAATCAAAAACCAAACCAATTCACACTGTTCAGGTTAATATAAAATGTATCTCAACAAATTGCATGGGAATCATAAGTGAATAGTAGAATTAAAGCTACAAACTGATATGGATTTTAAGATACTAACATTTGATGAGAAACAATAAAATGTGACAAGACATGAAAGATAGTGTTAGTCCACCAGTATTAGGAATTGAATGTACAATGTTACATAAAGACAAAACTATTAAAATGTTTTAAATTTCAGCTTTTTAATAAAGTATGACATTATCACTGTACATATCATATTCTGAATCGATCTTTCTAATAGCAATTGACAATTATTGCATTAAATCATTCAAAAATTTGATCATTTAACATTAAATCCACCAAAAATGATCGTTTGAAATTATACTAGTTGAATAACATTAATATTTGTTATGGTTTATATTGGAAACTAATAATGAATATAAGTCGTAAAACAAATGAGATTTTATTCAAAAAGTCAATTTGCAAGAATGACAATTACAGGTTAAAGGTGTTAATTGAACATTTAATTGAATAATTTACAATCTCAATTGTTACGCTTATATTATGTCAGTGTAAAATACTAATAATTATTTGTACCCGCACATTGCATAATTATATCAATGTTTATCGGTATGTGTCTGTTCATTTCTGATCTAGGATGTTAACAGCTTCACAAGTTGAATAATTGCGACATCACATATCAGCATTCTTTGAGTGATCTTCTATGCTGCTTTCTAAAAAATTTTATTCAGTTAGATTTGTATAATGCATAAATTATAAAACACTATAAAACACCAAAATGAGACAGATGTTGAAATGAATATTACTACAAAAGACTATACTAAATTATAGGTTATTGGTAACAATCAAAAACCAAACCAATTCACACTGTTCATGTTAATATAAAATGTATCTCAACAATTTGCATGTTAATCTTTAGTGAATAGTAGAATTAAAGCTACAAACTGATATGGATTTTAAACTAATAACATTTGATAAGAAACGATAATTGTGATAAGACATGAAATATAGTGTTAGTCCACCAGTATTGGGCATTGAATGTACAATGTTACAGAAACACAAAACTATTAAAATGTTTTAAATTTCAGCTTTTTAATAAAGTATGACATTATCACTGTACATATCATATTCTGAATCGATCTTTCTAATAGCAATTGACAATTATTGCATTAAATCATTCAAAAATTTGATCATTTAACATTAAATCCACCAAAAATGATCGTTTGAAATTATACTAGTTGAATAACATTAATATTTGTTATGGTTTATATTGGAAACTAATAATGAATATAAGTCGTAAAACAAATGAGATTTTATTCAAAAAGTCAATTTGCAAGAATGACAATTACAGGTTAAAGGTGTTAATTGAACATTTAATTGAATAATTTACAATCTCAATTGTTACGCTTATATTATGTCAGTGTAAAATACTAATAATTATTTGTACCCGCACATTGCATAATTATATCAATGTTTATCGGTATGTGTCTGTTCATTTCTGATCTAGGATGTTAACAGCTTCACAAGTTGAATAATTGCGACATCACATATCAGCATTCTTTGAGTGATCTTCTATGCTGCTTTCTAAAAAATTTTATTCAGTTAGATTTGTATAATGCATAAATTATAAAACACTATAAAACACCAAAATGAGACAGATGTTGAAATGAATATTACTACAAAAGAATATACTAAATTATAGGTTATTGGTAACAATCAAAAACCAAACCAATTCACACTGTTCAGGTTAATATAAAATGTATCTCAACAAATTGCATGGGAATCATAAGTGAATAGTAGAATTAAAGCTACAAACTGATATGGATTTTAAGCTACTAACATTTGATGAGAAACAATAAAATGTGACAAGACATGAAAGATAGTGTTAGTCCACCAGTATTAGGAATTGAATGTACAATGTTACATAAAGAAAAAACTATTAAAATGTTTTAAATTTCAGCTTTTTAATAAAGTATGACATTATCACTAAACATATCATATTCTGAATCAATCTTTCTAATAGCAATTGACAATTATTGCATTAAATCATTCAAAAATTTGATCATTTAACATTAAATCCACCAAAAATGATCGTTTGAAATTATACTAGTTGAATAACATTAATATTTGTTATGGTTTATATTGGAAACTAATAATGAATAGAAGCCGTAAAACAAAAGAGATTTTATTCAAAAAGTCAATTTGCAAGAAAGACAATTACAGGTTAAAGGTGTTTATTGAACATTCATTTGAATAATTAACAATCTCAATTGTTACGCTTATATTATGTCAGTGTAAAATACTAATAATTACTTGTACACGCACATTGCATTATAACATCAATGTTTATCGGTATGTGCCTGTTCATTTCTGATCTAGGATGTTAACAGCTTCACAAGTTGAATAATTGCGACATCACATATCAGCATTCTTTGAGTGATCTTCTATGCTGCTTTCTAAAAAATTTTATTCAGTTAGATTTGTATAATGCATAAATTATAAAACACTATAAAACACCAAAATGAGACAGATGTTGAAATGAATATTACTACAAAAGACTATACTAAATTATAGGTTATTGGTAACAATCAAAAACCAAACCAATTCACACTGTTCAGGTTAATATAAAATGTATCTCAACAATTTGCATGTTAATCTTTAGTGAATAGTAGAATTAAAGCTACAAACTGATATGGATTTTAAACTAATAACATTTGATAAGAAACGATAATTGTGATAAGACATGAAAGATAGTGTTAGTCCAACAGTATTGGGCATTGAATGTACAATGTTACAGAAAGACAAAACTATTAAAATGTTTTAAATTTCAGCTTTTTAATAAAGTATGACATTATCACTGTACATATCATATTCTGAATCGATCTTTCTAATAGCAATTGACAATTATTGCATTAAATCATTCAAAAATTTGATCATTTAACATTAAATCCACCAAAAATGATCGTTTGAAATTATACTAGTTGAATAACATTAATATTTGTTATGGTTTATATTGGAAACTAATAATGAATATAAGTCGTAAAACAAATGAGATTTTATTCAAAAAGTCAATTTGCAAGAATGACAATTACAGGTTAAAGGTGTTAATTGAACATTTAATTGAATAATTTACAATCTCAATTGTTACGCTTATATTATGTCAGTGTAAAATACTAATAATTATTTGTACCCGCACATTGCATAATTATATCAATGTTTATCGGTATGTGTCTGTTCATTTCTGATCTAGGATGTTAACAGCTTCACAAGTTGAATAATTGCGACATCACATATCAGCATTCTTTGAGTGATCTTCTATGCTGCTTTCTAAAAAATTTTATTCAGTTAGATTTGTATAATGCATAAATTATAAAACACTATAAAACACCAAAATGAGACAGATGTTGAAATGAATATTACTACAAAAGACTATACTAAATTATAGGTTATTGGTAACAATCAAAAACCAAACCAATTCACACTGTTCATGTTAATATAAAATGTATCCCAACAATTTGCATGTTAATCTTTAGTGAATAGTAGAATTAAAGCTACAAACTGATATGGATTTTAAACTAATAACATTTGATAAGAAACGATAATTGTGATAAGACATGAAATATAGTGTTAGTCCACCAGTATTGGGCATTGAATGTACAATGTTACAGAAACACAAAACTATTAAAATGTTTTAAATTTCAGCTTTTTAATAAAGTATGACATTATCACTGTACATATCATATTCTGAATCGATCTTTCTAATAGCAATTGACAATTATTGCATTAAATCATTCAAAAATTTGATCATTTAACATTAAATCCACCAAAAATGATCGTTTGAAATTATACTAGTTGAATAACATTAATATTTGTTATGGTTTATATTGGAAACTAATAATGAATATAAGTCGTAAAACAAATGAGATTTTATTCAAAAAGTCAATTTGCAAGAATGACAATTACAGGTTAAAGGTGTTAATTGAACATTTAATTGAATAATTTACAATCTCAATTGTTACGCTTATATTATGTCAGTGTAAAATACTAATAATTATTTGTACCCGCACATTGCATAATTATATCAATGTTTATCGGTATGTGTCTGTTCATTTCTGATCTAGGATGTTAACAGCTTCACAAGTTGAATAATTGCGACATCACATATCAGCATTCTTTGAGTGATCTTCTATGCTGCTTTCTAAAAAATTTTATTCAGTTAGATTTGTATAATGCATAAATTATAAAACACTATAAAACACCAAAATGAGACAGATGTTGAAATGAATATTACTACAAAAGAATATACTAAATTATAGGTTATTGGTAACAATCAAAAACCAAACCAATTCACACTGTTCAGGTTAATATAAAATGTATCTCAACAAATTGCATGGGAATCATAAGTGAATAGTAGAATTAAAGCTACAAACTGATATGGATTTTAAGCTACTAACATTTGATGAGAAACAATAAAATGTGACAAGACATGAAAGATAGTGTTAGTCCACCAGTATTAGGAATTGAATGTACAATGTTACATAAAGAAAAAACTATTAAAATGTTTTAAATTTCAGCTTTTTAATAAAGTATGACATTATCACTAAACATATCATATTCTGAATCAATCTTTCTAATAGCAATTGACAATTATTGCATTAAATCATTCAAAAATTTGATCATTTAACATTAAATCCACCAAAAATGATCGTTTGAAATTATACTAGTTGAATAACATTAATATTTGTTATGGTTTATATTGGAAACTAATAATGAATAGAAGCCGTAAAACAAAAGAGATTTTATTCAAAAAGTCAATTTGCAAGAAAGACAATTACAGGTTAAAGGTGTTTATTGAACATTCATTTGAATAATTAACAATCTCAATTGTTACGCTTATATTATGTCAGTGTAAAATACTAATAATTACTTGTACACGCACATTGCATTATAACATCAATGTTTATCGGTATGTGCCTGTTCATTTCTGATCTAGGATGTTAACAGCTTCACAAGTTGAATAATTGCGACATCACATATCAGCATTCTTTGAGTGATCTTCTATGCTGCTTTCTAAAAAATTTTATTCAGTTAGATTTGTATAATGCATAAATTATAAAACACTATAAAACACCAAAATGAGACAGATGTTGAAATGAATATTACTACAAAAGACTATACTAAATTATAGGTTATTGGTAACAATCAAAAACCAAACCAATTCACACTGTTCAGGTTAATATAAAATGTATCTCAACAATTTGCATGTTAATCTTTAGTGAATAGTAGAATTAAAGCTACAAACTGATATGGATTTTAAACTAATAACATTTGATAAGAAACGATAATTGTGATAAGACATGAAAGATAGTGTTAGTCCAACAGTATTGGGCATTGAATGTACAATGTTACAGAAAGACAAAACTATTAAAATGTTTTAAATTTCAGCTTTTTAATAAAGTATGACATTATCACTGTACATATCATATTCTGAATCGATCTTTCTAATAGCAATTGACAATTATTGCATTAAATCATTCAAAAATTTGATCATTTAACATTAAATCCACCAAAAATGATCGTTTGAAATTATACTAGTTGAATAACATTAATATTTGTTATGGTTTATATTGGAAACTAATAATGAATATAAGTCGTAAAACAAATGAGATTTTATTCAAAAAGTCAATTTGCAAGAATGACAATTACAGGTTAAAGGTGTTAATTGAACATTTAATTGAATAATTTACAATCTCAATTGTTACGCTTATATTATGTCAGTGTAAAATACTAATAATTACTTGTACACGCACATTGCATAATTATATCAATGTTTATCGGTATGT
Source organism: Rhopalosiphum nymphaeae (assembly GCA_036289425.1). Lineage (NCBI taxonomy): Eukaryota > Metazoa > Arthropoda > Insecta > Hemiptera > Aphididae > Rhopalosiphum > Rhopalosiphum nymphaeae. The sequence goes on along the minus strand of JAZAQC010000007.1, from coordinate 4,775,491 downwards.
GTCTGTTCATTTCTGATCTAGGATGTTAACAGCTTCACAAGTTGAATAATTGCGACATCACATATCAGCATTCTTTGAGTGATCTTCTATGCTGCTTTCTAAAAAATTTTATTCAGTTAGATTTGTATAATGCATAAATTATAAAACACTATAAAACACCAAAATGAGACAGATGTTGAAATGAATATTACTACAAAAGACTATACTAAATTATAGGTTATTGGTAACAATCAAAAACCAAACCAATTCACACTGTTCATGTTAATATAAAATGTATCTCAACAATTTGCATGTTAATCTTTAGTGAATAGTAGAATTAAAGCTACAAACTGATATGGATTTTAAACTAATAACATTTGATAAGAAACGATAATTGTGATAAGACATGAAATATAGTGTTAGTCCACCAGTATTGGGCATTGAATGTACAATGTTACAGAAACCCAAAACTATTAAAATGTTTTAAATTTCAGCTTTTTAATAAAGTATGACATTATCACTGTACATATCATATTCTGAATCGATCTTTCTAATAGCAATTGACAATTATTGCATTAAATCATTCAAAAATTTGATCATTTAACATTAAATCCACCAAAAATGATCGTTTGAAATTATACTAGTTGAATAACATTAATATTTGTTATGGTTTATATTGGAAACTAATAATGAATATAAGTCGTAAAACAAATGAGATTTTATTCAAAAAGTCAATTTGCAATAATGACAATTACAGGTTAAAGGTGTTAATTGAACATTTAATTGAATAATTTACAATCTCAATTGTTACGCTTATATTATGTCAGTGTAAAATACTAATAATTATTTGTACCCGCACATTGCATAATTATATCAATGTTTATCGGTATGTGTCTGTTCATTTCTGATCTAGGATGTTAACAGCTTCACAAGTTGAATAATTGCGACATCACATATCAGCATTCTTTGAGTGATCTTCTATGCTGCTTTCTAAAAAATTTTATTCAGTTAGATTTGTATAATGCATAAATTATAAAACACTATAAAACACCAAAATGAGACAAATGTTGAAATGAATATTACTACAAAAGACTATACTAAATTATAGGTTATTGGTAACAATCAAAAACCAAACCAATTCACACTGTTCATGTTAATATAAAATGTATCTCAACAATTTTCATGTTAATCTTTAGTGAATAGTAGAATTAAAGCTACAAACTGATATGGATTTTAAACTAATAACATTTGATAAGAAACGATAATTGTGATAAGACATGAAAGATAGTGTTAGTACACCAGTATTGGGCATTGAATGTACAATGTTACATAAAGACAAAACTATTAAAATGTTTTAAATTTCAGCTTTTTAATAAAGTATGACATTATCTCTGTACATATCATATTCTGAATAGATCTTTCTAATAGCAATTGACAATTATTGTATTAAATCATTCAAAAATTTGATCATTTAACATTAAATCCACCAAAAATGATCGTTTGAAATTATACTAGTTGAATAACATTAATATTTGTTATGGTTTATATTGGAAACTAATAATGAATAGAAGCCGTAAAACAAAAGAGATTTTATTCAAAAAGTCAATTTGCAAGAAAGACAATTACAGGTTAAAGGTGTTTATTGAACATTCATTTGAATAATTAACAATCTCAATTGTTACGCTTATATTATGTCAGTGTAAAATACTAATAATTACTTGTACACGCACATTGCATTATAACATCAATGTTTATCGGTATGTGCCTGTTCATTTCTGATCTAGGATGTTAACAGCTTCACAAGTTGAATAATTGCGACATCACATATCAGCATTCTTTGAGTGATCTTCTATGCTGCTTTCTAAAAAATTTTATTCAGTTAGATTTGTATAATGCATAAATTATAAAACACTATAAAACACCAAAATGAGACAGATGTTGAAATGAATATTACTACAAAAGACTATACTAAATTATAGGTTATTGGTAACAATCAAAAACCAAACCAATTCACACTGTTCAGGTTAATATAAAATGTATCTCAACAATTTGCATGTTAATCTTTAGTGAATAGTAGAATTAAAGCTACAAACTGATATGGATTTTAAACTAATAACATTTGATAAGAAACGATAATTGTGATAAGACATGAAAGATAGTGTTAGTCCAACAGTATTGGGCATTGAATGTACAATGTTACAGAAAGACAAAACTATTAAAATGTTTTAAATTTCAGCTTTTTAATAAAGTATGACATTATCACTGTACATATCATATTCTGAATCGATCTTTCTAATAGCAATTGACAATTATTGCATTAAATCATTCAAAAATTTGATCATTTAACATTAAATCCACCAAAAATGATCGTTTGAAATTATACTAGTTGAATAACATTAATATTTGTTATGGTTTATATTGGAAACTAATAATGAATATAAGTCGTAAAACAAATGAGATTTTATTCAAAAAGTCAATTTGCAAGAATGACAATTACAGGTTAAAGGTGTTAATTGAACATTTAATTGAATAATTTACAATCTCAATTGTTACGCTTATATTATGTCAGTGTAAAATACTAATAATTATTTGTACCCGCACATTGCATAATTATATCAATGTTTATCGGTATGTGTCTGTTCATTTCTGATCTAGGATGTTAACAGCTTCACAAGTTGAATAATTGCGACATCACATATCAGCATTCTTTGAGTGATCTTCTATGCTGCTTTCTAAAAAATTTTATTCAGTTAGATTTGTATAATGCATAAATTATAAAACACTATAAAACACCAAAATGAGACAAATGTTGAAATGAATATTACTACAAAAGACTATACTAAATTATAGGTTATTGGTAACAATCAAAAACCAAACCAATTCACACTGTTCATGTTAATATAAAATGTATCTCAACAATTTGCATGTTAATCTTTAGTGAATAGTAGAATTAAAGCTACAAACTGATATGGATTTTAAACTAATAACATTTGATAAGAAACGATAATTGTGATAAGACATGAAAGATAGTGTTAGTACACCAGTATTGGGCATTGAATGTACAATGTTACATAAAGACAAAACTATTAAAATGTTTTAAATTTCAGCTTTTTAATAAAGTATGACATTATCTCTGTACATATCATATTCTGAATAGATCTTTCTAATAGCAATTGACAATTATTGTATTAAATCATTCAAAAATTTGATCATTTAACATTAAATCCACCAAAAATGATCGTTTGAAATTATACTAGTTGAATAACATTAATATTTGTTATGGTTTATATTGGAAACTAATAATGAATAGAAGCCGTAAAACAAAAGAGATTTTATTCAAAAAGTCAATTTGCAAGAAAGACAATTACAGGTTAAAGGTGTTTATTGAACATTCATTTGAATAATTAACAATCTCAATTGTTACGCTTATATTATGTCAGTGTAAAATACTAATAATTACTTGTACACGCACATTGCATTATAACATCAATGTTTATCGGTATGTGCCTGTTCATTTCTGATCTAGGATGTTAACAGCTTCACAAGTTGAATAATTGCGACATCACATATCAGCATTCTTTGAGTGATCTTCTATGCTGCTTTCTAAAAAATTTTATTCAGTTAGATTTGTATAATGCATAAATTATAAAACACTATAAAACACCAAAATGAGACAGATGTTGAAATGAATATTACTACAAAAGACTATACTAAATTATAGGTTATTGGTAACAATCAAAAACCAAACCAATTCACACTGTTCAGGTTAATATAAAATGTATCTCAACAATTTGCATGTTAATCTTTAGTGAATAGTAGAATTAAAGCTACAAACTGATATGGATTTTAAACTAATAACATTTGATAAGAAACGATAATTGTGATAAGACATGAAAGATAGTGTTAGTCCAACAGTATTGGGCATTGAATGTACAATGTTACAGAAAGACAAAACTATTAAAATGTTTTAAATTTCAGCTTTTTAATAAAGTATGACATTATCACTGTACATATCATATTCTGAATCGATCTTTCTAATAGCAATTGACAATTATTGCATTAAATCATTCAAAAATTTGATCATTTAACATTAAATCCACCAAAAATGATCGTTTGAAATTATACTAGTTGAATAACATTAATATTTGTTATGGTTTATATTGGAAACTAATAATGAATATAAGTCGTAAAACAAATGAGATTTTATTCAAAAAGTCAATTTGCAAGAATGACAATTACAGGTTAAAGGTGTTAATTGAACATTTAATTGAATAATTTACAATCTCAATTGTTACGCTTATATTATGTCAGTGTAAAATACTAATAATTATTTGTACCCGCACATTGCATAATTATATCAATGTTTATCGGTATGTGTCTGTTCATTTCTGATCTAGGATGTTAACAGCTTCACAATTTGAATAATTGCGACATCACATATCAGCATTCTTTGAGTGATCTTCTATGCTGCTTTCTAAAAAAGTTTATTCAGTTAGATTTGTATAATGCATAAATTATAAAACACTATAAAACACCAAAATGAGACAAATGTTGAAATGAATATTACTACAAAAGACTATACTAAATTATAGGTTATTGGTAACAATCAAAAACCAAACCAATTCACACTGTTCATGTTAATATAAAATGTATCTCAACAATTTGCATGTTAATCTTTAGTGAATAGTAGAATTAAAGCTACAAACTGATATGGATTTTAAACTAATAACATTTGATAAGAAACGATAATTGTGATAAGACATGAAAGATAGTGTTAGTACACCAGTATTGGGCATTGAATGTACAATGTTACATAAAGACAAAACTATTAAAATGTTTTAAATTTCAGCTTTTTAATAAAGTATGACATTATCTCTGTACATATCATATTCTGAATAGATCTTTCTAATAGCAATTGACAATTATTGTATTAAATCATTCAAAAATTTGATCATTTAACATTAAATCCACCAAAAATGATCGTTTGAAATTATACTAGTTGAATAACATTAATATTTGTTATGGTTTATATTGGAAACTAATAATGAATATAAGTCGTAAAACAAATGATATTTTATTCAAAAAGTAAATTTGCAAGAATGACAATTACAGGTTAAAGGTGTTAATTGAACATTTAATTGAATAATTTACAATCTCAATTGTTACGCTTATATTATGTCAGTGTAAAATACTAATAATTATTTGTACCCGCACATTGCATAATTATATCAATGTTTATCGGTATGTGTCTGTTCATTTCTGATCTAGGATGTTAACAGCTTCACAAGTTGAATAATTGCGACATCACATATCAGCATTCTTTGAGTGATCTTCTATGCTGCTTTCTAAAAAAGTTTATTCAGTTAGATTTGTATAATGCATAAATTATAAAACACTATAAAACACCAAAATGAGACAAATGTTGAAATGAATATTACTACAAAAGACTATACTAAATTATAGGTTATTGGTAACAATCAAAAACCAAACCAATTCACACTGTTCATGTTAATATAAAATGTATCTCAACAATTTGCATGTTAATCTTTAGTGAATAGTAGAATTAAAGCTACAAACTGATATGGATCTTAAACTAATAACATTTGATAAGAAACGATAATTGTGATAAGACATGAAAGATAGTGTTAGTACACCAGTATTGGGCATTGAATGTACAATGTTACGTAAAGACAAAACTATTAAAATGTTTTAAATTTCAGCTTTTTAATAAAGTATGACATTATCACTGTACATATCATATTCTGAATAGATCATTCTAATAGCAATTGACAATTATTGTATTAAATCATTCAAAAAATTGAATATTTAACATTAAATCCACCAAAAATGATCGATTGAAATTATACTAGTTGAATAACAATAATATTTGTTATGGTTTATATTGGAAACTAATAATGAATAGAAGCCCTAAAGCAAAAGAGATTTTATTCAAAAAGTCAATTTGCAAGAAAGACAATTACAGGTTAAAGGTGTTGATTGAACATTCATTTGAATAATTAACAATCTCAATTGTTACGCTTATATTATGTCAGTGTAAAATACTAATAATTACTTGTACACGCACATTGCATTATAACATCAATGTTTATCGGTATGTGCCTGTTCATTTCTGATCTAGGATGTTAACAGCTTCACAAGTTGAATAATTGCGACATCACATATCAGCATTCTTTGAGTGATCTTCTATGCTGCTTTCTAAAAAATTTTATTCAGTTAGATTTGTATAATGCATAAATTATAAAACACTATAAAACACCAAAATGAGACAGATGTTGAAATGAATATTACTACAAAAGAATATACTAAATTATAGGTTATTGGTAACAATCAAAAACCAAACCAATTCACACTGTTCAGGTTAATATAAAATGTATCTCAACAATTTGCATGTTAATCTTTAGTGAATAGTAGAATTAAAGCTACAAACTGATATGGATTTTAAACTAATAACATTTGATAAGAAACGATAATTGTGATAAGACATGAAATATAGTGTTAGTCCACCAGTATTGGGCATTGAATGTACAATGTTACAGAAACACAAAACTATTAAAATGTTTTAAATTTCAGCTTTTTAATAAAGTATGACATTATCACTGTACATATCATATTCTGAATAGATCATTCTAATAGCAATTGACAATTATTGTATTAAATCATTCAAAAAATTGAACATTTAACATTAAATCCACCAAAAATGATCGATTGAAATTATACTAGTTGAATAACAATAATATTTGTTATGGTTTATATTGGAAACTAATAATGAATAGAAGCCCTAAAGCAAAAGAGATTTTATTCAAAAAGTCAATTTGCAAGAAAGACAATTACAGGTTAAAGGTGTTTATTGAACATTCATTTGAATAATTAACAATCTCAATTGTTACGCTTATATTATGTCAGTGTAAAATACTAATAATTACTTGTACACGCACATTGCATTATAACATCAATGTTTATCGGTATGTGCCTGTTCATTTCTGATCTAGGATGTTAACAGCTTCACAAGTTGAATAATTGCGACATCACATATCAGCATTCTTTGAGTGATCTTGTATGCTGCTTTCTAAAAAATTTTATTCAGTTAGATTTGTATAATGCATAAATTATAAAACACTATAAAACACCAAAATGAGACAAATGTTGAAATGAATATTACTACAAAAGACTATACTAAATTATAGGTTATTGGTAACAATCAAAAACCAAACCAATTCACACTGTTCATGTTAATATAAAATGTATCTCAACAATTTGCATGTTAATCTTTAGTGAATAGTAGAATTAAAGCTACAAACTGATATGGATTTTAAACTAATAACATTTGATAAGAAACGATAATTGTGATAAGACATGAAAGATAGTGTTAGTACACCAGTATTGGGCATTGAATGTACAATGTTACGTAAAGACAAAACTATTAAAATGTTTTAAATTTCAGCTTTTTAATAAAGTATGACATTATCACTGTACATATCATATTCTGAATAGATCATTCTAATAGCAATTGACAATTATTGCATTAAATCATTCAAAAAATTGAACATTTAACATTAAATCCACCAAAAATGATCGATTGAAATTATACTAGTTGAATAACAATAATAATTGTTATGGTTTATATTGGAAACTAATAATGAATATAAGTCGTAAAACAAATGAGATTTTATTCAAAAAGTCAATTTGCAAGAATGACAATTACAGGTTAAAGGTGTTAATTGAACATTTAATTGAATAATTTACAATCTCAATTGTTACGCTTATATTATGTCAGTGTAAAATACTAATAATTATTTGTACCCGCACATTGCATAATTATATCAATGTTTATCGGTATGTGTCTGTTCATTTCTGATCTAGGATGTTAACAGCTTCACAAGTTGAATAATTGCGACATCACATATCAGCATTCTTTGAGTGATCTTCTATGCTGCTTTCTAAAAAATTTTATTCAGTTAGATTTGTATAATGCATAAATTATAAAACACTATAAAACACCAAAATGAGACAGATGTTGAAATGAATATTACTACAAAAGACTATACTAAATTATAGGTTATTGGTAACAATCAAAAACCAAACCAATTCACACTGTTCATGTTAATATAAAATGTATCTCAACAATTTGCATGTTAATCTTTAGTGAATAGTAGAATTAAAGCTACAAACTGATATGGATTTTAAACTAATAACATTTGATAAGAAACGATAATTGTGATAAGACATGAAAGATAGTGTTAGTACACCAGTATTGGGCATTGAATGTACAATGTTACATAAAGACAAAACTATTAAAATGTTTTAAATTTCAGCTTTTTAATAAAGTATGACATTATCTCTGTACATATCATATTCTGAATAGATCTTTCTAATAGCAATTGACAATTATTGTATTAAATCATTCAAAAATTTGATCATTTAACATTAAATCCACCAAAAATGATCGTTTGAAATTATACTAGTTGAATAACATTAATATTTGTTATGGTTTATATTGGAAACTAATAATGAATAGAAGCCGTAAAACAAAAGAGATTTTATTCAAAAAGTCAATTTGCAAGAAAGACAATTACAGGTTAAAGGTGTTGATTGAACATTCATTTGAATAATTAACAATCTCAATTGTTACGCTTATATTATGTCAGTGTAAAATACTAATAATTACTTGTACACGCACATTGCATTATAACATCAATGTTTATCGGTATGTGCCTGTTCATTTCTGATCTAGGATGTTAACAGCTTCACAAGTTGAATAATTGCGACATCACATATCAGCATTCTTTGAGTGATCTTCTATGCTGCTTTCTAAAAAATTTTATTCAGTTAGATTTGTATAATGCATAAATTATAAAACACTATAAAACACCAAAATGAGACAGATGTTGAAATGAATATTACTACAAAAGAATATACTAAATTATAGGTTATTGGTAACAATCAAAAACCAAACCAATTCACACTGTTCAGGTTAATATAAAATGTATCTCAACAATTTGCATGTTAATCTTTAGTGAATAGTAGAATTAAAGCTACAAACTGATATGGATTTTAAACTAATAACATTTGATAAGAAACGATAATTGTGATAAGACATGAAATATAGTGTTAGTCCACCAGTATTGGGCATTGAATGTACAATGTTACAGAAACACAAAACTATTAAAATGTTTTAAATTTCAGCTTTTTAATAAAGTATGACATTATCACTGTACATATCATATTCTGAATCGATCTTTCTAATAGCAATTGACAATTATTGCATTAAATCATTCAAAAATTTGATCATTTAACATTAAATCCACCAAAAATGATCGTTTGAAATTATACTAGTTGAATAACATTAATATTTGTTATGGTTTATATTGGAAACTAATAATAAATATAAGTCGTAAAACAAATGAGATTTTATTCAAAAAGTAAATTTGCAAGAATGACAATTACAGGTTAAAGGTGTTAATTGAACATTTAATTGAATAATTTACAATCTCAATTGTTACGCTTATATTATGTCAGTGTAAAATACTAATAATTATTTGTACCCGCACATTGCATAATTATATCAATGTTTATCGGTATGTGTCTGTTCATTTCTGATCTAGGATGTTAACAGCTTCACAAGTTGAATAATTGCGACATCACATATCAGCATTCTTTGAGTGATCTTCTATGCTGCTTTCTAAAAAATTTTATTCAGTTAGATTTGTATAATGCATAAATTATAAAACACTATAAAACACCAAAATGAGACAAATGTTGAAATGAATATTACTACAAAAGACTATACTAAATTATAGGTTATTGGTAACAATCAAAAACCAAACCAATTCACACTGTTCATGTTAATATAAAATGTATCTCAACAATTTGCATGTTAATCTTTAGTGAATAGTAGAATTAAAGCTACAAACTGATATGGATCTTAAACTAATAACATTTGATAAGAAACGATAATTGTGATAAGACATGAAAGATAGTGTTAGTACACCAGTATTGGGCATTGAATGTACAATGTTACGTAAAGACAAAACTATTAAAATGTTTTAAATTTCAGCTTTTTAATAAAGTATGACATTATCACTGTACATATCATATTCTGAATAGATCATTCTAATAGCAATTGAAAATTATTGTATTAAATCATTCAAAAAATTGAATATTTAACATTAAATCCACCAAAAATGATCGATTGAAATTATACTAGTTGAATAACAATAATATTTGTTATGGTTTATATTGGAAACTAATAATGAATAGAAGCCCTAAAGCAAAAGAGATTTTATTCAAAAAGTCAATTTGCAAGAAAGACAATTACAGGTTAAAGGTGTTGATTGAACATTCATTTGAATAATTAACAATCTCAATTGTTACGCTTATATTATGTCAGTGTAAAATACTAATAATTACTTGTACACGCACATTGCATTATAACATCAATGTTTATCGGTATGTGCCTGTTCATTTCTGATCTAGGATGTTAACAGCTTCACAAGTTGAATAATTGCGACATCACATATCAGCATTCTTTGAGTGATCTTCTATGCTGCTTTCTAAAAAATTTTATTCAGTTAGATTTGTATAATGCATAAATTATAAAACACTATAAAACACCAAAATGAGACAGATGTTGAAATGAATATTACTACAAAAGAATATACTAAATTATAGGTTATTGGTAACAATCAAAAACCAAACCAATTCACACTGTTCAGGTTAATATAAAATGTATCTCAACAATTTGCATGTTAATCTTTAGTGAATAGTAGAATTAAAGCTACAAACTGATATGGATTTTAAACTAATAACATTTGATAAGAAACGATAATTGTGATAAGACATGAAATATAGTGTTAGTCCACCAGTATTGGGCATTGAATGTACAATGTTACAGAAACACAAAACTATTAAAATGTTTTAAATTTCAGCTTTTTAATAAAGTATGACATTATCTCTGTACATATCATATTCTGAATAGATCTTTCTAATAGCAATTGACAATTATTGTATTAAATCATTCAAAAATTTGATCATTTAACATTAAATCCACCAAAAATGATCGTTTGAAATTATACTAGTTGAATAACATTAATATTTGTTATGGTTTATATTGGAAACTAATAATGAATAGAAGCCGTAAAACAAAAGAGATTTTATTCAAAAAGTCAATTTGCAAGAAAGACAATTACAGGTTAAAGGTGTTGATTGAACATTCATTTGAATAATTAACAATCTCAATTGTTACGCTTATATTATGTCAGTGTAAAATACTAATAATTACTTGTACACGCACATTGCATTATAACATCAATGTTTATCGGTATGTGCCTGTTCATTTCTGATCTAGGATGTTAACAGCTTCACAAGTTGAATAATTGCGACATCACATATCAGCATTCTTTGAGTGATCTTCTATGCTGCTTTCTAAAAAATTTTATTCAGTTAGATTTGTATAATGCATAAATTATAAAACACTATAAAACACCAAAATGAGACAGATGTTGAAATGAATATTACTACAAAAGAATATACTAAATTATAGGTTATTGGTAACAATCAAAAACCAAACCAATTCACACTGTTCAGGTTAATATAAAATGTATCTCAACAATTTGCATGTTAATCTTTAGTGAATAGTAGAATTAAAGCTACAAACTGATATGGATTTTAAACTAATAACATTTGATAAGAAACGATAATTGTGATAAGACATGAAATATAGTGTTAGTCCACCAGTATTGGGCATTGAATGTACAATGTTACAGAAACACAAAACTATTAAAATGTTTTAAATTTCAGCTTTTTAATAAAGTATGACATTATCACTGTACATATCATATTCTGAATCGATCTTTCTAATAGCAATTGACAATTATTGCATTAAATCATTCAAAAATTTGATCATTTAACATTAAATCCACCAAAAATGATCGTTTGAAATTATACTAGTTGAATAACATTAATATTTGTTATGGTTTATATTGGAAACTAATAATAAATATAAGTCGTAAAACAAATGAGATTTTATTCAAAAAGTAAATTTGCAAGAATGACAATTACAGGTTAAAGGTGTTAATTGAACATTTAATTGAATAATTTACAATCTCAATTGTTACGCTTATATTATGTCAGTGTAAAATACTAATAATTATTTGTACCCGCACATTGCATAATTATATCAATGTTTATCGGTATGTGTCTGTTCATTTCTGATCTAGGATGTTAACAGCTTCACAAGTTGAATAATTGCGACATCACATATCAGCATTCTTTGAGTGATCTTCTATGCTGCTTTCTAAAAAATTTTATTCAGTTAGATTTGTATAATGCATAAATTATAAAACACTATAAAACACCAAAATGAGACAAATGTTGAAATGAATATTACTACAAAAGACTATACTAAATTATAGGTTATTGGTAACAATCAAAAACCAAACCAATTCACACTGTTCATGTTAATATAAAATGTATCTCAACAATTTGCATGTTAATCTTTAGTGAATAGTAGAATTAAAGCTACAAACTGATATGGATCTTAAACTAATAACATTTGATAAGAAACGATAATTGTGATAAGACATGAAAGATAGTGTTAGTACACCAGTATTGGGCATTGAATGTACAATGTTACGTAAAGACAAAACTATTAAAATGTTTTAAATTTCAGCTTTTTAATAAAGTATGACATTATCACTGTACATATCATATTCTGAATAGATCATTCTAATAGCAATTGAAAATTATTGTATTAAATCATTCAAAAAATTGAATATTTAACATTAAATCCACCAAAAATGATCGATTGAAATTATACTAGTTGAATAACAATAATATTTGTTATGGTTTATATTGGAAACTAATAATGAATAGAAGCCCTAAAGCAAAAGAGATTTTATTCAAAAAGTCAATTTGCAAGAAAGACAATTACAGGTTAAAGGTGTTGATTGAACATTCATTTGAATAATTAACAATCTCAATTGTTACGCTTATATTATGTCAGTGTAAAATACTAATAATTACTTGTACACGCACATTGCATTATAACATCAATGTTTATCGGTATGTGCCTGTTCATTTCTGATCTAGGATGTTAACAGCTTCACAAGTTGAATAATTGCGACATCACATATCAGCATTCTTTGAGTGATCTTCTATGCTGCTTTCTAAAAAATTTTATTCAGTTAGATTTGTATAATGCATAAATTATAAAACACTATAAAACACCAAAATGAGACAGATGTTGAAATGAATATTACTACAAAAGAATATACTAAATTATAGGTTATTGGTAACAATCAAAAACCAAACCAATTCACACTGTTCAGGTTAATATAAAATGTATCTCAACAATTTGCATGTTAATCTTTAGTGAATAGTAGAATTAAAGCTACAAACTGATATGGATTTTAAACTAATAACATTTGATAAGAAACGATAATTGTGATAAGACATGAAATATAGTGTTAGTCCACCAGTATTGGGCATTGAATGTACAATGTTACAGAAACACAAAACTATTAAAATGTTTTAAATTTCAGCTTTTTAATAAAGTATGACATTATCACTGTACATATCATATTCTGAATCGATCTTTCTAATAGCAATTGACAATTATTGCATTAAATCATTCAAAAATTTGATCATTTAACATTAAATCCACCAAAAATGATCGTTTGAAATTATACTAGTTGAATAACATTAATATTTGTTATGGTTTATATTGGTAACTAATAATGAATATAAGTCGTAAAACAAATGAGATTTTATTCAAAAAGTAAATTTGCAAGAATGACAATTACAGGTTAAAGGTGTTAATTGAACATTTAATTGAATAATTTACAATCTCAATTGTTACGCTTATATTATGTCAGTGTAAAATACTAATAATTATTTGTACCCGCACATTGCATAATTATATCAATGTTTATTGGTATGTGTCTGTTCATTTCTGATCTAGGATGTTAACAGCTTCACAAGTTGAATAATTGCGACATCACATATCAGCATTCTTTGAGTGATCTTCTATGCTGCTTTCTAAAAAAGTTTATTCAGTTAGATTTGTATAATGCATAAATTATAAAACACTATAAAACACCAAAATGAGACAAATGTTGAAATGAATATTACTACAAAAGACTATACTAAATTATAGGTTATTGGTAACAATCAAAAACCAAACCAATTCACACTGTTCATGTTAATATAAAATGTATCTCAACAATTTGCATGTTAATCTTTAGTGAATAGTAGAATTAAAGCTACAAACTGATATGGATCTTAAACTAATAACATTTGATAAGAAACGATAATTGTGATAAGACATGAAAGATAGTGTTAGTACACCAGTATTGGGCATTGAATGTACAATGTTACGTAAAGACAAAACTATTAAAATGTTTTAAATTTCAGCTTTTTAATAAAGTATGACATTATCACTGTACATATCATATTCTGAATAGATCATTCTAATAGCAATTGACAATTATTGTATTAAATCATTCAAAAAATTGAACATTTAACATTAAATCCACCAAAAATGATCGATTGAAATTATACTAGTTGAATAACAATAATATTTGTTATGGTTTATATTGGAAACTAATAATGAATAGAAGCCCTAAAGCAAAAGAGATTTTATTCAAAAAGTCAATTTGCAAGAAAGACAATTACAGGTTAAAGGTGTTTATTGAACATTCATTTGAATAATTAACAATCTCAATTGTTACGCTTATATTATGTCAGTGTAAAATACTAATAATTACTTGTACACGCACATTGCATTATAACATCAATGTTTATCGGTATGTGCCTGTTCATTTCTGATCTAGGATGTTAACAGCTTCACAAGTTGAATAATTGCGACATCACATATCAGCATTCTTTGAGTGATCTTGTATGCTGCTTTCTAAAAAATTTTATTCAGTTAGATTTGTATAATGCATAAATTATAAAACACTATAAAACACCAAAATGAGACAGATGTTGAAATGAATATTACTACAAAAGACTATACTAAATTATAGGTTATTGCTAACAATCAAAAACCAAACCAATTCACACTGTTCAGGTTAATATAAAATGTATCTCAACAAATTGCATGGGAATCATAAGTGAATAGTAGAATTAAAGCTACAAACTGATATGGATTTTAAACTAATAACATTTGATAAGAAACGATAATTGTGATAAGACATGAAAGATAGTGTTAGTACACCAGTATTGGGCATTGAATGTACAATGTTACATAAAGACAAAACTATTAAAATGTTTTAAATTTCAGCTTTTTAATAAAGTATGACATTATCACTGTACATATCATATTCTGAATAGATCTTTCTAATAGCAATTGACAATTATTGTATTAAATCATTCAAAAGTTTGAACATTTAACATTAAATCCACCAAAAATGATCGATTGAAATTATACTAGTTGAATAACAATAATATTTGTTATGGTTTATATTGGAAACTAATAATGAATAGAAGCCGTAAAGCAAAAGAGATTTTATTCAAAAAGTCAATTTGCAAGAAAGACAATTACATGTTAAAGGTGTTTATTGAACATTCATTTGAATAATTAACAATCTCAATTGTTACGCTTATATTATGTCAGTGTAAAATACTAATAATTACTTGTACACGCACATTGCATTATAACATCAATGTTTATCGGTATGTGCCTGTTCATTTCTGATCTAGGATGTTAACAGCTTCACAAGTTGAATAATTGCGACATCACATATCAGCATTCTTTGAGTGATCTTCTATGCTGCTTTCTAAAAAATTTTATTCAGTTAGATTTGTATAATGCATAAATTATAAAACACTATAAAACACCAAAATGAGACAAATGTTGAAATGAATATTACTACAAAAGACTATACTAAATTATAGGTTATTGGTAACAATCAAAAACCAAACCAATTCACACTGTTCATGTTAATATAAAATGTATCTCAACAATTTGCATGTTAATCTTTAGTGAATAGTAGAATTAAAGCTACAAACTGATATGGATTTTAAACTAATAACATTTGATAAGAAACGATAATTGTGATAAGACATGAAAGATAGTGTTAGTACACCAGTATTGGCATTGAATGTACAATGTTACGTAAAGACAAAACTATTAAAATGTTTTAAATTTCAGCTTTTTAATAAAGTATGACATTATCACTGTACATATCATATTCTGAATAGATCATTCTAATAGCAATTGACAATTATTGTATTAAATCATTCAAAAAATTGAACATTTAACATTAAATCCACCAAAAATGATCGATTGAAATTATACTAGTTGAATAACAATAATAATTGTTATGGTTTATATTGGAAACTAATAATGAATAGAAGCCGTAAAGCAAAAGAGATTTTATTCAAAAAGTCAATTTGCAAGAAAGACAATTACAGGTTAAAGGTGTTTATTGAACATTCATTTGAATAATTAACAATCTCAATTGTTACGCTTATATTATGTCAGTGTAAAATACTAATAATTACTTGTACACGCACATTGCATTATAACATCAATGTTTATCGGTATGTGCCTGTTCATTTCTGATCTAGGATGTTAACAGCTTCACAAGTTGAATAATTGCGACATCACATATCAGCATTCTTTGAGTGATCTTCTATGCTGCTTTCTAAAAAATTTTATTCAGTTAGATTTGTATAATGCATAAATTATAAAACACTATAAAACACCAAAATGAGACAGATGTTGAAATGAATATTACTACAAAAGAATATACTAAATTATAGGTTATTGGTAACAATCAAAAACCAAACCAATTCACACTGTTCAGGTTAATATAAAATGTATCTCAACAATTTGCATGTTAATCTTTAGTGAATAGTAGAATTAAAGCTACAAACTGATATGGATTTTAAACTAATAACATTTGATAAGAAACGATAATTGTGATAAGACATGAAAGATAGTGTTAGTCCACCAGTATTGGGCATTGAATGTACAATGTTACAGAAAGACAAAACTATTAAAATGTTTTAAATTTCAGCTTTTTAATAAAGTATGACATTATCACTGTACATATCATATTCTGAATCGATCTTTCTAATAGCAATTGACAATTATTGCATTAAATCATTCAAAAATTTGATCATTTAACATTAAATCCACCAAAAATGATCGTTTGAAATTATACTAGTTGAATAACATTAATATTTGTTATGGTTTATATTGGAAACTAATAATGAATATAAGTCGTAAAACAAATGAGATTTTATTCAAAAAGTAAATTTGCAAGAATGACAATTACAGGTTAAAGGTGTTAATTGAACATTTAATTGAATAATTTACAATCTCAATTGTTACGCTTATATTATGTCAGTGTAAAATACTAATAATTATTTGTACCCGCACATTGCATAATTATATCAATGTTTATCGGTATGTGTCTGTTCATTTCTGATCTAGGATGTTAACAGCTTCACAAGTTGAATAATTGCGACATCACATATCAGCATTCTTTGAGTGATCTTCTATGCTGCTTTCTAAAAAAGTTTATTCAGTTAGATTTGTATAATGCATAAATTATAAAACACTATAAAACACCAAAATGAGACAAATGTTGAAATGAATATTACTACAAAAGACTATACTAAATTATAGGTTATTGGTAACAATCAAAAACCAAACCAATTCACACTGTTCATGTTAATATAAAATGTATCTCAACAATTTGCATGTTAATCTTTAGTGAATAGTAGAATTAAAGCTACAAACTGATATGGATTTTAAACTAATAACATTTGATAAGAAACGATAATTGTGATAAGACATGAAAGATAGTGTTAGTACACCAGTATTGGGCATTGAATGTACAATGTTACGTAAAGACAAAACTATTAAAATGTTTTAAATTTCAGCTTTTTAATAAAGTATGACATTATCACTGTACATATCATATTCTGAATAGATCATTCTAATAGCAATTGACAATTATTGTATTAAATCATTCAAAAAATTGAACATTTAACATTAAATCCACCAAAAATGATCGATTGAAATTATACTAGTTGAATAACAATAATATTTGTTATGGTTTATATTGGAAACTAATAATGAATAGAAGCCGTAAAGCAAAAGAGATTTTATTCAAAAAGTCAATTTGCAAGAAAGACAATTACATGTTAAAGGTGTTTATTGAACATTCATTTGAATAATTAACAATCTCAATTGTTACGCTTATATTATGTCAGTGTAAAATACTAATAATTACTTGTACACGCACATTGCATTATAACATCAATGTTTATCGGTATGTGCCTGTTCATTTCTGATCTAGGATGTTAACAGCTTCACAAGTTGAATAATTGCGACATCACATATCAGCATTCTTTGAGTGATCTTCTATGCTGCTTTCTAAAAAATTTTATTCAGTTAGATTTGTATAATGCATAAATTATAAAACACTATAAAACACCAAAATGAGACAGATGTTGAAATGAATATTACTACAAAAGACTATACTAAATTATAGGTTATTGGTAACAATCAAAAACCAAACCAATTCACACTGTTCAGGTTAATATAAAATGTATCTCAACAAATTGCATGGGAATCATAAGTGAATAGTAGAATTAAAGCTACAAACTGATATGGATTTTAAACTAATAACATTTGATAAGAAACGATAATTGTGATAAGACATGAAAGATAGTGTTAGTACACCAGTATTGGGCATTGAATGTACAATGTTACATAAAGACAAAACTATTAAAATGTTTTGAATTTCAGCTTTTTAATAAAGTATGACATTATCACTGTACATATCATATTCTGAATAGATCTTTCTAATAGCAATTGACAATTATTGTATTAAATCATTCAAAAGTTTGAACATTTAACATTAAATCCACCAAAAATGATCGATTGAAATTTACTAGTTGAATAACAATAATATTTGTTATGGTTTATATTGGAAACTAATAATGAATAGAAGCCGTAAAGCAAGAGAGATTTTATTCAAAAAGTCAATTTGCAAGAAAGACAATTACAGGTTAAAGGTGTTTATTGAACATTCATTTGAATAACTAACAATCTCAATTGTTACGCTTATATTATGTCAGTGTAAAATACTAATAATTACTTGTACACGCACATTGCATTATAACATCAATGTTTATCGGTATGTGCCTGTTCATTTCTGATCTAGGATGTTAACAGCTTCACAAGTTGAATAATTGCGACATCACATATCAGCATTCTTTTAGTGATCTTCTATGCAGCTTTCTAAAAAATTTTATTCAGTTAGATTTGTATAATGCATAAATTATAAAACACTATAAAACACCAAAATGAGACAGATGTTGAAATGAATATTACTACAAAAGACTATACTAAATTATAGGTTATTGGTAACAATCAAAAACCAAACCAATTCACACTGTTCAGGTTAATATAAAATGTATCTCAACAAATTGCATGGGAATCATAAGTGAATAGTAGAATTAAAGCTACAAACTGATATGGATTTTAAACTACTAACATTTGATGAGAAACAATAAAATGTGACAAGACATGAAAGATAGTGTTAGTCCACCAGTATTGGGAATTGAATGTACAATGTTACATAAAGAAAAAACTATTAAAATGTTTTAAATTTCAGCTTTTTAATAAAGTATGACATTATCACCAAACATATCATATTCTGAATCAATCTTTCTAATAGCAATTGACAATTATTACATTAAATCATTCAAAAATTTGATGATTTAACATTAAATCCACCAAAAATGATCGTTTGAAATTATACTAGTTGAATAACATTAATATTTGTTATGGTTTATATTGGAAACTAATAATGAATAGAAGCCGTAAAACAAAAGAGATTTTATTCAAAAAGTCAATTTGCAAGAAAGACAATTACAGGTTAAAGGTGTTTATTGAACATTCATTTGAATAATTAACAATCTCAATTGTTACGCTTATATTATGTCAGTGTAAAATACTAATAGTTACTTGTACACGCACATTGCATTATAACATCAATGTTTATCGGTATGTGCCTGTTCATTTCTGATCTAGGATGTTAACAGCTTCACAAGTTGAATAATTGCGACATCACATATCAGCATTCTTTTAGTGATCTTCTATGCAGCTTTCTAAAAAATTTTATTCAGTTAGATTTGTATAATGCATAAATTATAAAACACTATAAAACACCAAAATGAGACAGATGTTGAAATGAATATTACTACAAAAGACTATACTAAATTATAGGTTATTGGTAACAATCAAAAACCAAACCAATTCACACTGTTCAGGTTAATATAAAATGTATCTCAACAAATTGCATGGGAATCATAAGTGAATAGTAGAATTAAAGCTACAAACTGATATGGATTTTAAACTACTAACATTTGATGAGAAACAATAAAATGTGACAAGACATGAAAGATAGTGTTAGTCCACCAGTATTGGGAATTGAATGTACAATGTTACATAAAGAAAAAACTATTAAAATGTTTTAAATTTCAGCTTTTTAATAAAGTATGACATTATCACCAAACATATCATATTCTGAATCAATCTTTCTAATAGCAATTGACAGTTATTACATTAAATCATTCAAAAATTTGATGATTTAACATTAAATCCACCAAAAATGATCGTTTGAAATTATACTAGTTGAATAACATTAATATTTGTTATGGTTTATATTGGAAACTAATAATGAATAGAAGCCGTAAAACAAAAGAGATTTTATTCAAAAAGTCAATTTGCAAGAAAGACAATTACAGGTTAAAGGTGTTGATTGAACATTCATTTGAATAATTAACAATCTCAATTGTTACGCTTATATTATGTCAGTGTAAAATACTAACAATTATTTGTACACGAACATTGCATTATAACATCAATGTTTCTCAGTATGTGCCTGTTCATTTCTGATCTAGGATGTTAACAGCTTCACAAGTTGAATAATTGCGACATCACATATCAGCATTCTTTGAGTGATCTTCTATGCTGCTTTCTAAAAAATTTTATTCAGTTAGATTTGTATAATGCATAAATTATAAAACACTATAAAACACCAAAATGAGACAGATGTTGAAATGAATATTACTACAAAAGAATATACTAAATTATAGGTTATTGGTAACAATCAAAAACCAAACCAATTCACACTGTTCATGTTAATATAAAATGTATCTCAACAATTTGCATGTTAATCTTTAGTGAATAGTAGAATTAAAGCTACAAACTGATATGGATTTTAAACTAATAACATTTGATAAGAAACGATAATTGTGATAAGACATGAAAGATAGTGTTAGTACACCAGTATTGGGCATTGAATGTACAATGTTACGTAAAGACAAAACTATTAAAATGTTTTAAATTTCAGCTTTTTAATAAAGTATGACATTATCACTGTACATATCATATTCTGAATAGATCATTCTAATAGCAATTGACAATTATTGTATTAAATCATTCAAAAAATTGAACATTTAACATTAAATCCACCAAAAATGATCGATTGAAATTATACTAGTTGAATAACAATAATATTTGTTATGGTTTATATTGGAAACTAATAATGAATAGAAGCCGTAAAGCAAAAGAGATTTTATTCAAAAAGTCAATTTGCAAGAAAGACAATTACATGTTAAAGGTGTTTATTGAACATTCATTTGAATAATTAACAATCTCAATTGTTACGCTTATATTATGTCAGTGTAAAATACTAATAATTACTTGTACACGCACATTGCATTATAACATCAATGTTTATCGGTATGTGCCTGTTCATTTCTGATCTAGGATGTTAACAGCTTCACAAGTTGAATAATTGCGACATCACATATCAGCATTCTTTGAGTGATCTTCTATGCTGCTTTCTAAAAAATTTTATTCAGTTAGATTTGTATAATGCATAAATTATAAAACACTATAAAACACCAAAATGAGACAGATGTTGAAATGAATATTACTACAAAAGACTATACTAAATTATAGGTTATTGGTAACAATCAAAAACCAAACCAATTCACACTGTTCAGGTTAATATAAAATGTATCTCAACAATTTGCATGTTAATCTTTAGTGAATAGTAGAATTAAAGCTACAAACTGATATGGATTTTAAACTAATAACATTTGATAAGAAACGATAATTGTGATAAGACATGAAAGATAGTGTTAGTCCACCAATATTGGGCATTGAATGTACAATGTTACAGAAAGACAAAACTATTAAAATGTTTTAAATTTCAGCTTTTTAATAAAGTATGACATTATCACTGTACATATCATATTCTGAATCGATCTTTCTAATAGCAATTGACAATTATTGCATTAAATCATTCAAAAATTTGATCATTTAACATTAAATCCACCAAAAATGATCGTTTGAAATTATACTAGTTGAATAACATTAATATTTGTTATGGTTTATATTGGAAACTAATAATGAATATAAGTCGTAAAACAAATGAGATTTTATTCAAAAAGTCAATTTGCAAGAATGACAATTACAGGTTAAAGGTGTTAATTGAACATTTAATTGAATAATTTACAATCTCAATTGTTACGCTTATATTATGTCAGTGTAAAATACTAATAATTACTTGTACACGCACATTGCATTATAACATCAATGTTTATCGGTATGTGCCTGTTCATTTCTGATCTAGGATGTTAACAGCTTCACAAGTTGAATAATTGCGACATCACATATCAGCATTCTTTGAGTGATCTTCTATGCTGCTTTCTAAAAAATTTTATTCAGTTAGATTTGTATAATGCATAAATTATAAAACACTATAAAACACCAAAATGAGACAGATGTTGAAATGAATATTACTACAAAAGACTATACTAAATTATAGGTTATTGGTAACAATCAAAAACCAAACCAATTCACACTGTTCAGGTTAATATAAAATGTATCTCAACAAATTGCATGGGAATCATAAGTGAATAGTAGAATTAAAGCTACAAACTGATATGGATTTTAAACTAATAACATTTGATAAGAAACGATAATTGTGATAAGACATGAAAGATAGTGTTAGTACACCAGTATTGGGCATTGAATGTACAATGTTACATAAAGACAAAACTATTAAAATGTTTTAAATTTCAGCTTTTTAATAAAGTATGACATTATCACTGTACATATCATATTCTGAATAGATCTTTCTAATAGCAATTGACAATTATTGTATTAAATCATTCAAAAAATTGAACATTTAACATTAAATCCACCAAAAATGATCGATTGAAATTATACTAGTTGAATAACAATAATATTTGTTATGGTTTATATTGGAAACTAATAATGAATAGAAGCCGTAAAGCAAGAGAGATTTTATTCAAAAAGTCAATTTGCAAGAAAGACAATTACAGGTTAAAGGTGTTTATTGAACATTCATTTGAATAACTAACAATCTCAATTGTTACGCTTATATTATGTCAGTGTAAAATACTAATAATTACTTGTACACGCACATTGCATTATAACATCAATGTTTATCGGTATGTGCCTGTTCATTTCTGATCTAGGATGTTAACAGCTTCACAAGTTGAATAATTGCGACATCACATATCAGCATTCTTTTAGTGATCTTCTATGCAGCTTTCTAAAAAATTTTATTCAGTTAGATTTGTATAATGCATAAATTATAAAACACTATAAAACACCAAAATGAGACAAATGTTGAAATGAATATTACTACAAAAGACTATACTAAATTATAGGTTATTGGTAACAATCAAAAACCAAACCAATTCACACTGTTCATGTTAATATAAAATGTATCTCAACAATTTGCATGTTAATCTTTAGTGAATAGTAGAATTAAAGCTACAAACTGATATGGATTTTAAACTAATAACATTTGATAAGAAACGATAATTGTGATAAGACATGAAAGATAGTGTTAGTACACCAGTATTGGGCATTGAATGTACAATGTTACGTAAAGACAAAACTATTAAAATGTTTTAAATTTCAGCTTTTTAATAAAGTATGACATTATCACTAAACATATCATATTCTGAATCGATCTTTCTAATAGCAATTGACAATTATTGTATTAAATCATTCAAAAGTTTGAACATTTAACATTAAATCCACCAAAAATGATCGATTGAAATTTACTAGTTGAATAACAATAATATTTGTTATGGTTTATATTGGAAACTAATAATGAATAGAAGCCGTAAAGCAAGAGAGATTTTATTCAAAAAGTCAATTTGCAAGAAAGACAATTACAGGTTAAAGGTGTTTATTGAACATTCATTTGAATAACTAACAATCTCAATTGTTACGCTTATATTATGTCAGTGTAAAATACTAATAATTACTTGTACACGCACATTGCATTATAACATCAATGTTTATCGGTATGTGCCTGTTCATTTCTGATCTAGGATGTTAACAGCTTCACAAGTTGAATAATTGCGACATCACATATCAGCATTCTTTTAGTGATCTTCTATGCAGCTTTCTAAAAAATTTTATTCAGTTAGATTTGTATAATGCATAAATTATAAAACACTATAAAACACCAAAATGAGACAGATGTTGAAATGAATATTACTACAAAAGACTATACTAAATTATAGGTTATTGGTAACAATCAAAAACCAAACCAATTCACACTGTTCAGGTTAATATAAAATGTATCTCAACAAATTGCATGGGAATCATAAGTGAATAGTAGAATTAAAGCTACAAACTGATATGGATTTTAAACTACTAACATTTGATGAGAAACAATAAAAGTTGACAAGACATGAAAGATAGTGTTAAACCACCAGTATTGGGAATTGAATGTACAATGTTACATAAAGAAAAAACTATTAAAATGTTTTAAATTTCAGCTTTTTAATAAAGTATGACATTATCACCAAACATATCATATTCTGAATCAATCTTTCTAATAGCAATTGACAATTATTACATTAAATCATTCAAAAATTTGATGATTTAACATTAAATCCACCAAAAATGATCGTTTGAAATTATACTAGTTGAATAACATTAATATTTGTTATGGTTTATATTGGAAACTAATAATGAATAGAAGCCGTAAAACAAAAGAGATTTTATTCAAAAAGTCAATTTGCAAGAAAGACAATTACAGGTTAAAGGTGTTTATTGAACATTCATTTGAATAATTAACAATCTCAATTGTTACGCTTATATTATGTCAGTGTAAAATACTAATAGTTACTTGTACACGCACATTGCATTATAACATCAATGTTTATCGGTATGTGCCTGTTCATTTCTGATCTAGGATGTTAACAGCTTCACAAGTTGAATAATTGCGACATCACATATCAGCATTCTTTTAGTGATCTTCTATGCAGGTTTCTAAAAAATTTTATTCAGTTAGATTTGTATAATGCATAAATTATAAAACACTATAAAACACCAAAATGAGACAGATGTTGAAATGAATATTACTACAAAAGAATATACTAAATTATAGGTTATTGGTAACAATCAAAAACCAAACCAATTCACACTGTTCAGGTTAATATAAAATGTATCTCAACAAATTGCATGGGAATCATAAGTGAATAGTAGAATTAAAGCTACAAACTGATATGGATTTTAAACTTATAACATTTGATAAGACACAATAATTGTGACAAGACATGAAAGATAGGGTTAGTCCACCAGTATTGGGAATTGAATGTACATTGTTACATAAAGAAAAAACTATTAAAATGTTTTAAATTTCAGCTTTTTAATAAAGTATGACATTATCACTGTACATATCATATTCTGAATAGATCTTTCTAATAGCAATTGACAATTATTGCATTAAATCATTCAAAAGTTTGATCATTTAACATTAAATCCACCAAAAATGATCAATTGAAATTATACTAGTTGAATAACAATAATATTTGTTATGGTTTATATTGGAAACTAATAATGAATAGAAGCCGTAAAACAAAAGAGATTTTATTCAAAAAGTCAATTTGCAAGAAAGACAATTACAGGTTAAAGGTGTTTATTGAACATTCATTTGAATAATTAACAATCTCAATTGTTACGCTTATATTATGTCAGTGTAAAATACTAATAATTACTTGTACACGCACATTGCATTATAACATCAATGTTTATCGGTATGTGCCTGTTCATTTCTGATCTAGGATGTTAACAGCTTCACAAGTTGAATAATTGCGACATCACATATCAGCATTCTTTGAGTGATCTTCTATGCTGCTTTCTAAAAAATTTTATTCAGTTAGATTTGTATAATGCATAAATTATAAAACACTATAAAACACCAAAATGAGACAGATGTTGAAATGAATATTACTACAAAAGACTATACTAAATTATAGGTTATTGGTAACAATCAAAAACCAAACCAATTCACACTGTTCAGGTTAATATAAAATGTATCTCAACAAATTGCATGGGAATCATAAGTGAATAGTAGAATTAAAGCTACAAACTGATATGGATTTTAAACTAATAACATTTGATAAGAAACGATAATTGTGATAAGACATGAAAGATAGTGTTAGTACACCAGTATTGGGCATTGAATGTACAATGTTACATAAAGACAAAACTATTAAAATGTTTTAAATTTCAGCTTTTTAATAAAGTATGACATTATCACTGTACATATCATATTCTGAATAGATCTTTCTAATAGCAATTGACAATTATTGTATTAAATCATTCAAAAAATTGAACATTTAACATTAAATCCACCAAAAATGATCGATTGAAATTATACTAGTTGAATAACAATAATATTTGTTATGGTTTATATTGGAAACTAATAATGAATAGAAGCCGTAAAGCAAGAGAGATTTTATTCAAAAAGTCAATTTGCAAGAAAGACAATTACAGGTTAAAGGTGTTTATTGAACATTCATTTGAATAACTAACAATCTCAATTGTTACGCTTATATTATGTCAGTGTAAAATACTAATAATTACTTGTACACGCACATTGCATTATAACATCAATGTTTATCGGTATGTGCCTGTTCATTTCTGATCTAGGATGTTAACAGCTTCACAAGTTGAATAATTGCGACATCACATATCAGCATTCTTTTAGTGATCTTCTATGCAGCTTTCTAAAAAATTTTATTCAGTTAGATTTGTATAATGCATAAATTATAAAACACTATAAAACACCAAAATGAGACAGATGTTGAAATGAATATTACTACAAAAGACTATACTAAATTATAGGTTATTGGTAACAATCAAAAACCAAACCAATTCACACTGTTCAGGTTAATATAAAATGTATCTCAACAAATTGCATGGGAATCATAAGTGAATAGTAGAATTAAAGCTACAAACTGATATGGATTTTAAACTACTAACATTTGATGAGAAACAATAAAATGTGACAAGACATGAAAGATAGTGTTAGTCCACCAGTATTGGGAATTGAATGTACAATGTTACATAAAGAAAAAACTATTAAAATGTTTTAAATTTCAGCTTTTTAATAAAGTATGACATTATCACCAAACATATCATATTCTGAATCAATCTTTCTAATAGCAATTGACAATTATTGCATTAAATCATTCAAAAATTTGATGATTTAACATTAAATCCACCAAAAATGATCGTTTGAAATTATACTAGTTGAATAACATTAATATTTGTTATGGTTTATATTGGAAACTAATAATGAATAGAAGCCGTAAAACAAAAGAGATTTTATTCAAAAAGTCAATTTGCAAGAAAGACAATTACAGGTTAAAGGTGTTTATTGAACATTCATTTGAATAATTAACAATCTCAATTGTTACGCTTATATTATGTCAGTGTAAAATACTAATAGTTACTTGTACACGCACATTGCATTATAACATCAATGTTTATCGGTATGTGCCTGTTCATTTCTGATCTAGGATGTTAACAGCTTCACAAGATGAATAATTGCGACATCACATATCAGCATTCTTTGAGTGATCTTCTATGCTGCTTTCTAAAAAATTTTATTCAGTTAGATTTGTATAATGCATAAATTATAAAACACTATAAAACACCAAAATGAGACAGATGTTGAAATGAATATTACTACAAAAGACTATACTAAATTATAGGTTATTGGTAACAATCAAAAACCAAACCAATTCACACTGTTCAGGTTAATATAAAATGTATCTCAACAAATTGCATGGGAATCATAAGTGAATAGTAGAATTAAAGCTACAAACTGATATGGATTTTAAACTAATAACATTTGATAAGAAACGATAATTGTGATAAGACATGAAAGATAGTGTTAGTACACCAGTATTGGGCATTGAATGTACAATGTTACATAAAGACAAAACTATTAAAATGTTTTAAATTTCAGCTTTTTAATAAAGTATGACATGATCACTGTACATATCATATTCTGAATAGATCTTTCTAATAGCAATTGACAATTATTGTATTAAATCATTCAAAAGTTTGAACATTTAACATTAAATCCACCAAAAATGATCGATTGAAATTATACTAGTTGAATAACAATAATATTTGTTATGGTTTATATTGGAAACTAATAATGAATAGAAGCCGTAAAGCAAAAGAGATTTTATTCAAAAAGTCAATTTGCAAGAAAGACAATTACATGTTAAAGGTGTTTATTGAACATTCATTTGAATAATTAACAATCTCAATTGTTACGCTTATATTATGTCAGTGTAAAATACTAATAATTACTTGTACACGCACATTGCATTATAACATCAATGTTTATCGGTATGTGCCTGTTCATTTCTGATCTAGGATGTTAACAGCTTCACAAGTTGAATAATTGCGACATCACATATCAGCATTCTTTGAGTGATCTTCTATGCTGCTTTCTAAAAAATTTTATTCAGTTAGATTTGTATAATGCATAAATTATAAAACACTATAAAACACCAAAATGAGACAGATGTTGAAATGAATATTACTACAAAAGACTATACTAAATTATAGGTTATTGGTAACAATCAAAAACCAAACCAATTCACACTGTTCAGGTTAATATAAAATGTATCTCAACAAATTGCATGGGAATCATAAGTGAATAGTAGAATTAAAGCTACAAACTGATATGAATTTTAAACTAATAACAATTGATAAGAAACGATAATTGTGATAAGACATGAAAGATAGTGTTAGTACACCAGTATTGGGCATTGAATGTACAATGTTACATAAAGACAAAACTATTAAAATGTTTTAAATTTCAGCTTTTTAATAAAGTATGACATTATCACTGTACATATCATATTCTGAATAGATCTTTCTAATAGCAATTGACAATTATTGTATTAAATCATTCAAAAGTTTGAACATTTAACATTAAATCCACCAAAAATGATCGATTGAAATTATACTAGTTGAATAACAATAATATTTGTTATGGTTTATATTGGAAACTAATAATGAATAGAAGCCGTAAAGCAAGAGAGATTTTATTCAAAAAGTCAATTTGCAAGAAAGACAATTACAGGTTAAAGGTGTTTATTGAACATTCATTTGAATAACTAACAATCTCAATTGTTACGCTTATATTATGTCAGTGTAAAATACTAATAATTACTTGTACCCGCACATTGCATAATTATATAAATGTTTATCGGTATGTGCCTGTTCATTTCTGATCTAGGATGTTAACAGCTTCACAAGTTGAATAATTGCGACATCACATATCAGCATTCTTTTAGTGATCTTCTATGCAGCTTTCTAAAAAATTTTATTCAGTTAGATTTGTATAATGCATAAATTATAAAACACTATAAAACACCAAAATGAGACAGATGTTGAAATGAATATTACTACAAAAGACTATACTAAATTATAGGTTATTGGTAACAATCAAAAACCAAACCAATTCACACTGTTCAGGTTAATATAAAATGTATCTCAACAATTTGCATGTTAATCTTTAGTGAATAGTAGAATTAAAGCTACAAACTGATATGGATTTTAAACTACTAACATTTGATGAGAAACAATAAAATGTGACAAGACATGAAAGATAGAGTTAGTCCGCCAGTATTGGGCATTGAATGTACAATGTTACAGAAAGACAAAACTATTAAAATGTTTTAAATTTCAGCTTTTTAATAAAGTATGACATTATCACTAAACATATCATATTCTGAATCAATCTTTCTAATAGCAATTGACAATTATTGCATTAAATCATTCAAAAGTTTGATCATTTAACATTAAATCCACCAAAAATGATCGATTGAAATTATACTAGTTGAATAACATTAATATTTGTTATGGTTTATATTGGAAACTAATAATGAATATAAGTCGTAAAACAAATGAGATTTTATTCAAAAAGTCAATTTGCAAGAATAACAATTACAGGCTAAAGGTGTTAATTGAACATATAATTGAATAATTTACAATCTCAATTGTTACGCTTATATTATGTCAGTGTAAAATACTAATAATTATTTGTACCCGCACATTGCATAATTATATAAATGTTTATCGGTATGTGCCTGTTCATTTCTGATCTAGGATGTTAACAGCTTCACAAGTTGAATAATTGCGACATCACATATCAGCATTCTTTTAGTGATCTTCTATGCAGCTTTCTAAAAAATTTTATTCAGTTAGATTTGTATAATGCATAAATTATAAAACACTATAAAACACCAAAATAAGACAGATGTTGAAATGAATATTACTACAAAAGACTATACTAAATTATAGGTTATTGGTAACAATCAAAAACCAAACCAATTCACACTGTTCAGGTTAATATAAAATGTATCTCAACAATTTGCATGTTAATCTTTAGTGAATAGTAGAATTAAAGCTACAAACTGATATGGATTTTAAACTACTAACATTTGATGAGAAACAATAAAATGTGACAAGACATGAAAGATAGTGTTAGTCCGCCAGTATTGGGCATTGAATGTACAATGTTACAGAAAGACAAAACTATTAAAATGTTTTAAATTTCAGCTTTTTAATAAAGTATGACATTATCACTAAACATATCATATTCTGAATCAATCTTTCTAATAGCAATTGACAATTATTGCATTAAATCATTCAAAAGTTTGATCATTTAACATTAAATCCACCAAAAATGATCGATTGAAATTATACTAGTTGAATAACATTAATATTTGTTATGGTTTATATTGGAAACTAATAATGAATATAAGTCGTAAAACAAATGAGATTTTATTCAAAAAGTCAATTTGCAAGAATAACAATTACAGGCTAAAGGTGTTAATTGAACATATAATTGAATAATTTACAATCTCAATTGTTACGCTTATATTATGTCAGTGTAAAATAATAATAATTATTTGTACCCGCACATTGCATAATTATATAAATGTTTATCGGTATGTGCCTGTTCATTTCTGATCTAGGATGTTAACAGCTTCACAAGTTGAATAATTGCGACATCACATATCAGCATTCTTTGAGTGATCTTCTATGCTGCTTTCTAAAAAATTTTATTCAGTTAGATTTGTATAATGCATAAATTATAAAACACTATAAAACACCAAAATGAGACAGATGTTGAAATGAATATTACTACAAAAGACTATACTAAATTATAGGTTATTGGTAACAATCAAAAACCAAACCAATTCACACTGTTCATGTTAATATAAAATGTATCTCAACAATTTGCATGTTAATCTTTAGTGAATAGTAGAATTAAAGCTACAAACTGATATGGATTTTAAACTAATAACATTTGATAAGAAACGATAATTGTGATAAGACATGAAAGATAGTGTTAGTACACCAGTATTGGGCATTGAATGTACAATGTTACATAAAGACAAAACTATTAAAATGTTTTAAATTTCAGCTTTTTAATAAAGTATGACATTATCTCTGTACATATCATATTCTGAATAGATCTTTCTAATAGCAATTGACAATTATTGTATTAAATCATTCAAAAGTTTGAACATTTAACATTAAATCCACCAAAAATGATCGATTGAAATTATACTAGTTGAATAACAATAATATTTGTTATGGTTTATATTGGAAACTAATAATGAATAGAAGCCGTAAAGCAAGAGAGATTTTATTCAAAAAGTCAATTTGCAAGAAAGACAATTACAGGTTAAAGGTGTTTATTGAACATTCATTTGAATAACTAACAATCTCAATTGTTACGCTTATATTATGTCAGTGTAAAATACTAATAATTACTTGTACACGCACATTGCATAATTATATCAATGTTTATCGGTATGTGCCTGTTCATTTCTGATCTAGGATGTTAACAGCTTCACAAGTTGAATAATTGCGACATCACATATCAGCATTCTTTGAGTGATCTTCTATGCTGCTTTCTAAAAAATTTTATTCAGTTAGATTTGTATAATGCATAAATTATAAAACACTATAAAACACCAAAATGAGACAGATGTTGAAATGAATATTACTACAAAAGACTATACTAAATTATAGGTTATTGGTAACAATCAAAAACCAAACCAATTCACACTGTTCAGGTTAATATAAAATGTATCTCAACAAATTGCATGGGAATCATAAGTGAATAGTAGAATTAAAGCTACAAACTGATATGGATTTTAAACTAATAACAATTGATAAGAAACGAGAATTGTGATAAGACATGAAAGATAGTGTTAGTACACCAGTATTGGGCATTGAATGTACAATGTTACATAAAGACAAAACTATTAAAATGTTTTAAATTTCAGCTTTTTAATAAAGTATGACATTATCACTGTACATATCATATTCTGAATAGATCTTTCTAATAGCAATTGACAATTATTGTATTAAAGCATTCAAAAGTTTGAACATTTAACATTAAATCCACCAAAAATGATCGATTGAAATTATACTAGTTGAATAACAATAATATTTGTTATGGTTTATATTGGAAACTAATAATGAATAGAAGCCGTAAAGCAAGAGAGATT
Source organism: Rhopalosiphum nymphaeae (assembly GCA_036289425.1). Classification (NCBI taxonomy): domain Eukaryota; kingdom Metazoa; phylum Arthropoda; class Insecta; order Hemiptera; family Aphididae; genus Rhopalosiphum; species Rhopalosiphum nymphaeae. The sequence goes on along the minus strand of JAZAQC010000007.1, from coordinate 4,742,563 downwards.
TTATTCAAAAAGTCAATTTGCAAGAAAGACAATTACAGGTTAAAGGTGTTTATTGAACATTCATTTGAATAACTAACAATCTCAATTGTTACGCTTATATTATGTCAGTGTAAAATACTAATAATTACTTGTACCCGCACATTGCATAATTATATAAATGTTTATCGGTATGTGCCTGTTCATTTCTGATCTAGGATGTTAACAGCTTCACAAGTTGAATAATTGCGACATCACATATCAGCATTCTTTGAGTGATCTTCTATGCTGCTTTCTAAAAAATTTTATTCAGTTAGATTTGTATAATGCATAAATTATAAAACACTATAAAACACCAAAATGAGACAGATGTTGAAATGAATATTACTACAAAAGACTATACTAAATTATAGGTTATTGGTAACAATCAAAAACCAAACCAATTCACACTGTTCAGGTTAATATAAAATGTATCTCAACAAATTGCATGGGAATCATAAGTGAATAGTAGAATTAAAGCTACAAACTGATATGGATTTTAAACTAATAACAATTGATAAGAAACGAGAATTGTGATAAGACATGAAAGATAGTGTTAGTACACCAGTATTGGGCATTGAATGTACAATGTTACATAAAGACAAAACTATTAAAATGTTTTAAATTTCAGCTTTTTAATAAAGTATGACATTATCACTGTACATATCATATTCTGAATAGATCTTTCTAATAGCAATTGACAATTATTGTATTAAAGCATTCAAAAGTTTGAACATTTAACATTAAATCCACCAAAAATGATCGATTGAAATTATACTAGTTGAATAACAATAATATTTGTTATGGTTTATATTGGAAACTAATAATGAATAGAAGCCGTAAAGCAAGAGAGATTTTATTCAAAAAGTCAATTTGCAAGAAAGACAATTACAGGTTAAAGGTGTTTATTGAACATTCATTTGAATAACTAACAATCTCAATTGTTACGCTTATATTATGTCAGTGTAAAATACTAATAATTACTTGTACCCGCACATTGCATAATTATATAAATGTTTATCGGTATGTGCCTGTTCATTTCTGATCTAGGATGTTAACAGCTTCACAAGTTGAATAATTGCGACATCACATATCAGCATTCTTTTAGTGATCTTCTATGCAGCTTTCTAAAAAATTTTATTCAGTTAGATTTGTATAATGCATAAATTATAAAACACTATAAAACACCAAAATGAGACAGATGTTGAAATGAATATTACTACAAAAGACTATACTAAATTATAGGTTATTGGTAACAATCAAAAACCAAACCAATTCACACTGTTCAGGTTAATATAAAATGTATCTCAACAATTTGCATGTTAATCTTTAGTGAATAGTAGAATTAAAGCTACAAACTGATATGGATTTTAAACTACTAACATTTGATGAGAAACAATAAAATGTGACAAGACATGAAAGATAGTGTTAGTCCGCCAGTATTGGGCATTGAATGTACAATGTTACAGAAAGACAAAACTATTAAAATGTTTTAAATTTCAGCTTTTTAATAAAGTATGACATTATCACTAAACATATCATATTCTGAATCAATCTTTCTAATAGCAATTGACAATTATTGCATTAAATCATTCAAAAGTTTGATCATTTAACATTAAATCCACCAAAAATGATCGATTGAAATTATACTAGTTGAATAACATTAATATTTGTTATGGTTTATATTGGAAACTAATAATGAATATAAGTCGTAAAACAAATGAGATTTTATTCAAAAAGTCAATTTGCAAGAATAACAATTACAGGCTAAAGGTGTTAATTGAACATATAATTGAATAATTTACAATCTCAATTGTTACGCTTATATTATGTCAGTGTAAAATACTAATAATTATTTGTACCCGCACATTGCATAATTATATAAATGTTTATCGGTATGTGCCTGTTCATTTCTGATCTAGGATGTTAACAGCTTCACAAGTTGAATAATTGCGACATCACATATCAGCATTCTTTTAGTGATCTTCTATGCAGCTTTCTAAAAAATTTTATTCAGTTAGATTTGTATAATGCATAAATTATAAAACACTATAAAACACCAAAATGAGACAGATGTTGAAATGAATATTACTACAAAAGACTATACTAAATTATAGGTTATTGGTAACAATCAAAAACCAAACCAATTCACACTGTTCAGGTTAATATAAAATGTATCTCAACAAATTGCATGGGAATCATAAGTGAATAGTAGAATTAAAGCTACAAACTGATATGGATTTTAAACTAATAACAATTGATAAGAAACGATAATTGTGATAAGACATGAAAGATAGTGTTAGTACACCAGTATTGGGCATTGAATGTACAATGTTACAGAAAGACAAAACTATTAAAATGTTTAAAATTTCAGCTTTTTAATAAAGTATGACATTATCACTAAACATATCATATTCTGAATCAATCTTTCTAATAGCAATTGACAATTATTGCATTAAATCATTCAAAAGTTTGATCATTTAACATTAAATCCACCAAAAATGATCGATTAAAATTATACTAGTTGAATAACATTAATATTTGTTATGGTTTATATTGGAAACTAATAATGAATATAAGTCGTAAAACAAATGAGATTTTATTCAAAAAGTCAATTTGCAAGAATAACAATTACAGGCTAAAGGTGTTAATTGAACATATAATTGAATAATTTACAATCTCAATTGTTACGCTTATATTATGTCAGTGTAAAATACTAATAATTACTTGTACACGCACATTGCATTATAACATCAATGTTTATCGGTATGTGCCTGTTCATTTCTGATCTAGGATGTTAACAGCTTCACAAGTTGAATAATTGCGACATCACATATCAGCATTCTTTGAGTGATCTTCTATGCTCCTTTCTAAAAAATTTTATTCAGTTAGATTTGTATAATGCATAAATTATAAAACACTATAAAACACCAAAATGAGACAGATGTTGAAATGAATATTACTACAAAAGAATATACTAAATTATAGGTTATTGGTAACAATCAAAAACCAAACCAATTCACACTGTTCAGGTTAATATAAAATGTATCTCAACAATTTGCATGTTAATCTTTAGTGAATAGTAGAATTAAAGCTACAAACTGATATGGATTTTAAACTAATAACATTTGATAAGAAACGATAATTGTGATAAGACATGAAAGATAGTGTTAGTCCACCAGTATTGGGCATTGAATGTACAATGTTACAGAAAGACAAAACTATTAAAATGTTTTAAATTTCAGCTTTTTAATAAAGTATGACATTATCACTGTACATATCATATTCTGAATCGATCTTTCTAATAGCAATTGACAATTATTGCATTAAATCATTCAAAAATTTGATCATTTAACATTAAATCCACCAAAAATGATCGTTTGAAATTATACTAGTTGAATAACATTAATATTTGTTATGGTTTATATTGGAAACTAATAATGAATATAAGTCGTAAAACAAATGAGATTTTATTCAAAAAGTAAATTTGCAAGAATGACAATTACAGGTTAAAGGTGTTAATTGAACATTTAATTGAATAATTTACAATCTCAATTGTTAGGCTTATATTATGTCAGTGTAAAATACTAATAATTATTTGTACCCGCACATTGCATAATTATATCAATGTTTATCGGTATGTGTCTGTTCATTTCTGATCTAGGATGTTAACAGCTTCACAAGTTGAATAATTGCGACATCACATATCAGCATTCTTTGAGTGATCTTCTATGCTGCTTTCTAAAAAATTTTATTCAGTTAGATTTGTATAATGCATAAATTATAAAACACTATAAAACACCAAAATGAGACAGATGTTGAAATGAATATTACTACAAAAGACTATACTAAATTATAGGTTATTGGTAACAATCAAAAACCAAACCAATTCACACTGTTCAGGTTAATATAAAATGTATCTCAACAATTTGCATGTTAATCTTTAGTGAATAGTAGAATTAAAGCTACAAACTGATATGGATTTTAAACTAATAACAATTGATAAGAAACGATAATTGTGATAAGACATGAAAGATAGTGTTAGTACACCAGTATTGGGCATTGAATGTACAATGTTACATAAAGACAAAACTATTAAAATGTTTTAAATTTCAGCTTTTTAATAAAGTATGACATTATCACTGTACATATCATATTCTGAATAGATCATTCTAATAGCAATTGACAATTATTGTATTAAATCATTCAAAAGTTTGATCATTTAACATTAAATCCACCAAAAATGATCGATTGAAATTATACTAGTTGAATAACATTAATATTTGTTATGGTTTATATTGGAAACTAATAATGAATATAAGTCGTAAAACAAATGAGATTTTATTCAAAAAGTCAATTTGCAAGAATAACAATTACAGGCTAAAGGTGTTAATTGAACATATAATTGAATAATTTACAATCTCAATTGTTACGCTTATATTATGTCAGTGTAAAATACTAATAATTACTTGTACACGCACATTGCATTATAACATCAATGTTTATCGGTATGTGCCTGTTCATTTCTGATCTAGGATGTTAACAGCTTCACAAGTTGAATAATTGCGACATCACATATCAGCATTCTTTGAGTGATCTTCTATGCTGCTTTCTAAAAAATTTTATTCAGTTAGATTTGTATAATGCATAAATTATAAAACACTATAAAACACCAAAATGAGACAGATGTTGAAATGAATATTACTACAAAAGACTATACTAAATTATAGGTTATTGGTAACAATCAAAAACCAAACCAATTCACACTGTTCATGTTAATATAAAATGTATCTCAACAATTTGCATGTTAATCTTTAGTGAATAGTAGAATTAAAGCTACAAACTGATATGGATTTTAAACTAATAACATTTGATAAGAAACGATAACTGTGATAAGACATGAAAGATAGTGTTAGTACACCAGTATTGGGCATTGAATGTACAATGTTACGTAAAGACAAAACTATTAAAATGTTTTAAATTTCAGCTTTTTAATAAAGTATGACATTATCACTGTACATATCATATTCTGAATAGATCATTCTAATAGCAATTGACAATTATTGTATTAAATCATTCAAAAGTTTGATCATTTAACATTAAATCCACCAAAAATGATCGATTGAAATTATACTAGTTGAATAACATTAATATTTGTTATGGTTTATATTGGAAACTAATAATGAATATAAGTCGTAAAACAAATGAGATTTTATTCAAAAAGTCAATTTGCAAGAATAACAATTACAGGCTAAAGGTGTTAATTGAACATATAATTGAATAATTTACAATCTCAATTGTTACGCTTATATTATGTCAGTGTAAAATACTAATAATTATTTGTACCCGCACATTGCATAATTATATAAATGTTTATCGGTATGTGCCTGTTCATTTCTGATCTAGGATGTTAACAGCTTCACAAGTTGAATAATTGCGACATCACATATCAGCATTCTTTGAGTGATCTTCTATGCTGCTTTCTAAAAAATTTTATTCAGTTAGATTTGTATAATGCATAAATTATAAAACACTATAAAACACCAAAATGAGACAGATGTTGAAATGAATATTACTACAAAAGACTATACTAAATTATAGGTTATTGGTAACAATTAAAAACCAAACCAATTCAAACTGTTCATGTTAATATAAAATGTATCTCAACAATTTGCATGTTAATCTTTAGTGAATAGTAGAATTAAAGCTACAAACTGATATGGATTTTAAACTAATAACATTTGATAAGAAACGATAATTGTGATAAGACATGAAAGATAGTGTTAGTACACCAGTATTGGGCATTGAATGTACAATGTTACATAAAGACAAAACTATTAAAATGTTTTAAATTTCAGCTTTTTAATAAAGTATGACATGATCACTGTACATATCATATTCTGAATAGATCTTTCTAATAGCAATTGACAATTATTGTATTAAATCATTCAAAAGTTTGAACATTTAACATTAAATCCACCAAAAATGATCGATTGAAATTATACTAGTTGAATAACAATAATATTTGTTATGGTTTATATTGGAAACTAATAATGAATAGAAGCCGTAAAGCAAGAGAGATTTTATTCAAAAAGTCAATTTGCAAGAAAGACAATTACAGGTTAAAGGTGTTTATTGAACATTCATTTGAATAACTAACAATCTCAATTGTTACGCTTATATTATGTCAGTGTAAAATACTAATAATTACTTGTACACGCACATTGCATAATTATATCAATGTTTATCGGTATGTGCCTGTTCATTTCTGATCTAGGATGTTAACAGCTTCACAAGTTGAATAATTGCGACATCACATATCAGCATTCTTTGAGTGATCTTCTATGCTGCTTTCTAAAAAATTTTATTCAGTTAGATTTGTATAATGCATAAATTATAAAACACTATAAAACACCAAAATGAGACAGATGTTGAAATGAATATTACTACAAAAGACTATACTAAATTATAGGTTATTGGTAACAATCAAAAACCAAACCAATTCACACTGTTCAGGTTAATATAAAATGTATCTCAACAATTTGCATGTTAATCTTTAGTGAATAGTAGAATTAAAGCTACAAACTGATATGGATTTTAAACTACTAACATTTGATGAGAAACAATAAAATGTGACAAGACATGAAAGATAGTGTTAGTCCGCCAGTATTGGGCATTGAATGTACAATGTTACAGAAAGACAAAACTATTAAAATGTTTTAAATTTCAGCTTTTTAATAAAGTATGACATTATCACTGTACATATCATATTCTGAATCGATCTTTCTAATAGCAATTGACAATTATTGCATTAAATCATTCAAAAATTTGATCATTTAACATTAAATCCACCAAAAATGATCGTTTGAAATTATACTAGTTGAATAACATTAATATTTGTTATGGTTTATATTGGAAACTAATAATGAATATAAGTCGTAAAACAAATGAGATTTTATTCAAAAAGTAAATTTGCAAGAATGACAATTACAGGTTAAAGGTGTTAATTGAACATTTAATTGAATAATTTACAATCTCAATTGTTACGCTTATATTATGTCAGTGTAAAATACTAATAATTATTTGTACCCGCACATTGCATAATTATATCAATGTTTATCGGTATGTGTCTGTTCATTTCTGATCTAGGATGTTAACAGCTTCACAAGTTGAATAATTGCGACATCACATATCAGCATTCTTTGAGTGATCTTCTATGCTGCTTTCTAAAAAATTTTATTCAGTTAGATTTGTATAATGCATAAATTATAAAACACTATAAAACACCAAAATGAGACAAATGTTGAAATGAATATTACTACAAAAGACTATACTAAATTATAGGTTATTGGTAACAATCAAAAACCAAACCAATTCACACTGTTCATGTTAATATAAAATGTATCTCAACAATTTGCATGTTAATCTTTAGTGAATAGTAGAATTAAAGCTACAAACTGATATGGATTTTAAACTAATAACATTTGATAAGAAACGATAACTGTGATAAGACATGAAAGATAGTGTTAGTACACCAGTATTGGGCATTGAATGTACAATGTTACGTAAAGACAAAACTATTAAAATGTTTTAAATTTCAGCTTTTTAATAAAGTATGACATTATCACTGTACATATCATATTCTGAATAGATCATTCTAATAGCAATTGACAATTATTGTATTAAATCATTCAAAAGTTTGATCATTTAACATTAAATCCACCAAAAATGATCGATTGAAATTATACTAGTTGAATAACATTAATATTTGTTATGGTTTATATTGGAAACTAATAATGAATATAAGTCGTAAAACAAATGAGATTTTATTCAAAAAGTCAATTTGCAAGAATAACAATTACAGGCTAAAGGTGTTAATTGAACATATAATTGAATAATTTACAATCTCAATTGTTACGCTTATATTATGTCAGTGTAAAATACTAATAATTATTTGTACCCGCACATTGCATAATTATATAAATGTTTATCGGTATGTGCCTGTTCATTTCTGATCTAGGATGTTAACAGCTTCACAAGTTGAATAATTGCGACATCACATATCAGCATTCTTTGAGTGATCTTCTATGCTGCTTTCTAAAAAATTTTATTCAGTTAGATTTGTATAATGCATAAATTATAAAACACTATAAAACACCAAAATGAGACAGATGTTGAAATGAATATTACTACAAAAGACTATACTAAATTATAGGTTATTGGTAACAATTAAAAACCAAACCAATTCAAACTGTTCATGTTAATATAAAATGTATCTCAACAATTTGCATGTTAATCTTTAGTGAATAGTAGAATTAAAGCTACAAACTGATATGGATTTTAAACTAATAACATTTGATAAGAAACGATAATTGTGATAAGACATGAAAGATAGTGTTAGTACACCAGTATTGGGCATTGAATGTACAATGTTACATAAAGACAAAACTATTAAAATGTTTTAAATTTCAGCTTTTTAATAAAGTATGACATGATCACTGTACATATCATATTCTGAATAGATCTTTCTAATAGCAATTGACAATTATTGTATTAAATCATTCAAAAGTTTGAACATTTAACATTAAATCCACCAAAAATGATCGATTGAAATTATACTAGTTGAATAACAATAATATTTGTTATGGTTTATATTGGAAACTAATAATGAATAGAAGCCGTAAAGCAAGAGAGATTTTATTCAAAAAGTCAATTTGCAAGAAAGACAATTACAGGTTAAAGGTGTTTATTGAACATTCATTTGAATAACTAACAATCTCAATTGTTACGCTTATATTATGTCAGTGTAAAATACTAATAATTACTTGTACACGCACATTGCATAATTATATCAATGTTTATCGGTATGTGCCTGTTCATTTCTGATCTAGGATGTTAACAGCTTCACAAGTTGAATAATTGCGACATCACATATCAGCATTCTTTGAGTGATCTTCTATGCTGCTTTCTAAAAAATTTTATTCAGTTAGATTTGTATAATGCATAAATTATAAAACACTATAAAACACCAAAATGAGACAGATGTTGAAATGAATATTACTACAAAAGACTATACTAAATTATAGGTTATTGGTAACAATCAAAAACCAAACCAATTCACACTGTTCAGGTTAATATAAAATGTATCTCAACAATTTGCATGTTAATCTTTAGTGAATAGTAGAATTAAAGCTACAAACTGATATGGATTTTAAACTACTAACATTTGATGAGAAACAATAAAATGTGACAAGACATGAAAGATAGTGTTAGTCCGCCAGTATTGGGCATTGAATGTACAATGTTACAGAAAGACAAAACTATTAAAATGTTTTAAATTTCAGCTTTTTAATAAAGTATGACATTATCACTAAACATATCATATTCTGAATCAATCTTTCTAATAGCAATTGACAATTATTGCATTAAATCATTCACAAGTTTGATCATTTAACATTAAATCCACCAAAAATGATCGATTGAAATTATACTAGTTGAATAACATTAATATTTGTTATGGTTTATATTGGAAACTAATAATGAATATAAGTCGTAAAACAAATGAGATTTTATTCAAAAAGTCAATTTGCAAGAATAACAATTACAGGCTAAAGGTGTTAATTGAACATATAATTGAATAATTTACAATCTCAATTGTTACGCTTATATTATGTCAGTGTAAAATACTAATAATTACTTGTACACGCACATTGCATTATAACATCAATGTTTATCGGTATGTGCCTGTTCATTTCTGATCTAGGATGTTAACAGCTTCACAAGTTGAATAATTGCGACATCACATATCAGCATTCTTTGAGTGATCTTCTATGCTCCTTTCTAAAAAATTTTATTCAGTTAGATTTGTATAATGCATAAATTATAAAACACTATAAAACACCAAAATGAGACAGATGTTGAAATGAATATTACTACAAAAGAATATACTAAATTATAGGTTATTGGTAACAATCAAAAACCAAACCAATTCACACTGTTCAGGTTAATATAAAATGTATCTCAACAATTTGCATGTTAATCTTTAGTGAATAGTAGAATTAAAGCTACAAACTGATATGGATTTTAAACTAATAACATTTGATAAGAAACGATAATTGTGATAAGACATGAAAGATAGTGTTAGTCCACCAGTATTGGGCATTGAATGTACAATGTTACAGAAAGACAAAACTATTAAAATGTTTTAAATTTCAGCTTTTTAATAAAGTATGACATTATCACTGTACATATCATATTCTGAATCGATCTTTCTAATAGCAATTGACAATTATTGCATTAAATCATTCAAAAATTTGATCATTTAACATTAAATCCACCAAAAATGATCGTTTGAAATTATACTAGTTGAATAACATTAATATTTGTTATGGTTTATATTGGAAACTAATAATGAATATAAGTCGTAAAACAAATGAGATTTTATTCAAAAAGTAAATTTGCAAGAATGACAATTACAGGTTAAAGGTGTTAATTGAACATTTAATTGAATAATTTACAATCTCAATTGTTAGGCTTATATTATGTCAGTGTAAAATACTAATAATTATTTGTACCCGCACATTGCATAATTATATCAATGTTTATCGGTATGTGTCTGTTCATTTCTGATCTAGGATGTTAACAGCTTCACAAGTTGAATAATTGCGACATCACATATCAGCATTCTTTGAGTGATCTTCTATGCTGCTTTCTAAAAAATTTTATTCAGTTAGATTTGTATAATGCATAAATTATAAAACACTATAAAACACCAAAATGAGACAGATGTTGAAATGAATATTACTACAAAAGACTATACTAAATTATAGGTTATTGGTAACAATCAAAAACCAAACCAATTCACACTGTTCAGGTTAATATAAAATGTATCTCAACAATTTGCATGTTAATCTTTAGTGAATAGTAGAATTAAAGCTACAAACTGATATGGATTTTAAACTAATAACAATTGATAAGAAACGATAATTGTGATAAGACATGAAAGATAGTGTTAGTACACCAGTATTGGGCATTGAATGTACAATGTTACATAAAGACAAAACTATTAAAATGTTTTAAATTTCAGCTTTTTAATAAAGTATGACATTATCACTGTACATATCATATTCTGAATAGATCATTCTAATAGCAATTGACAATTATTGTATTAAATCATTCAAAAGTTTGATCATTTAACATTAAATCCACCAAAAATGATCGATTGAAATTATACTAGTTGAATAACATTAATATTTGTTATGGTTTATATTGGAAACTAATAATGAATATAAGTCGTAAAACAAATGAGATTTTATTCAAAAAGTCAATTTGCAAGAATAACAATTACAGGCTAAAGGTGTTAATTGAACATATAATTGAATAATTTACAATCTCAATTGTTACGCTTATATTATGTCAGTGTAAAATACTAATAATTACTTGTACACGCACATTGCATTATAACATCAATGTTTATCGGTATGTGCCTGTTCATTTCTGATCTAGGATGTTAACAGCTTCACAAGTTGAATAATTGCGACATCACATATCAGCATTCTTTGAGTGATCTTCTATGCTGCTTTCTAAAAAATTTTATTCAGTTAGATTTGTATAATGCATAAATTATAAAACACTATAAAACACCAAAATGAGACAGATGTTGAAATGAATATTACTACAAAAGAATATACTAAATTATAGGTTATTGGTAACAATCAAAAACCAAACCAATTCACACTGTTCAGGTTAATATAAAATGTATCTCAACAATTTGCATGTTAATCTTTAGTGAATAGTAGAATTAAAGCTACAAACTGATATGGATTTTAAACTAATAACATTTGATAAGAAACGATAATTGTGATAAGACATGAAAGATAGTGTTAGTCCACCAGTATTGGGCATTGAATGTACAATGTTACAGAAAGACAAAACTATTAAAATGTTTTAAATTTCATCTTTTTAATAAAGTATGACATTATCACTGTACATATCATATTCTGAATCGATCTTTCTAATAGCAATTGACAATTATTGCATTAAATCATTCAAAAATTTGATCATTTAACATTAAATCCACCAAAAATGATCGTTTGAAATTATACTAGTTGAATAACATTAATATTTGTTATGGTTTATATTGGAAACTAATAATGAATATAAGTCGTAAAACAAATGAGATTTTATTCAAAAAGTAAATTTGCAAGAATGACAATTACAGGTTAAAGGTGTTAATTGAACATTTAATTGAATAATTTACAATCTCAATTGTTACGATTATATTATGTCAGTGTAAAATACTAATAATTATTTGTACCCGCACATTGCATAATTATATCAATGTTTATCGGTATGTGTCTGTTCATTTCTGATCTAGGATGTTAACAGCTTCACAAGTTGAATAATTGCGACATCACATATCAGCATTCTTTGAGTGATCTTCTATGCTGCTTTCTAAAAAATTTTATTCAGTTAGATTTGTATAATGCATAAATTATAAAACACTATAAAACACCAAAATGAGACAAATGTTGAAATGAATATTACTACAAAAGACTATACTAAATTATAGGTTATTGGTAACAATCAAAAACCAAACCAATTCACACTGTTCATGTTAATATAAAATGTATCTCAACAATTTGCATGTTAATCTTTAGTGAATAGTAGAATTAAAGCTACAAACTGATATGGATTTTAAACTAATAACATTTGATAAGAAACGATAACTGTGATAAGACATGAAAGATAGTGTTAGTACACCAGTATTGGGCATTGAATGTACAATGTTACGTAAAGACAAAACTATTAAAATGTTTTAAATTTCAGCTTTTTAATAAAGTATGACATTATCACTGTACATATCATATTCTGAATAGATCATTCTAATAGCAATTGACAATTATTGTATTAAATCATTCAAAAGTTTGATCATTTAACATTAAATCCACCAAAAATGATCGATTGAAATTATACTAGTTGAATAACATTAATATTTGTTATGGTTTATATTGGAAACTAATAATGAATATAAGTCGTAAAACAAATGAGATTTTATTCAAAAAGTCAATTTGCAAGAATAACAATTACAGGCTAAAGGTGTTAATTGAACATATAATTGAATAATTTACAATCTCAATTGTTACGCTTATATTATGTCAGTGTAAAATACTAATAATTATTTGTACCCGCACATTGCATAATTATATAAATGTTTATCGGTATGTGCCTGTTCATTTCTGATCTAGGATGTTAACAGCTTCACAAGTTGAATAATTGCGACATCACATATCAGCATTCTTTGAGTGATCTTCTATGCTGCTTTCTAAAAAATTTTATTCAGTTAGATTTGTATAATGCATAAATTATAAAACACTATAAAACACCAAAATGAGACAGATGTTGAAATGAATATTACTACAAAAGACTATACTAAATTATAGGTTATTGGTAACAATTAAAAACCAAACCAATTCAAACTGTTCATGTTAATATAAAATGTATCTCAACAATTTGCATGTTAATCTTTAGTGAATAGTAGAATTAAAGCTACAAACTGATATGGATTTTAAACTAATAACATTTGATAAGAAACGATAATTGTGATAAGACATGAAAGATAGTGTTAGTACACCAGTATTGGGCATTGAATGTACAATGTTACATAAAGACAAAACTATTAAAATGTTTTAAATTTCAGCTTTTTAATAAAGTATGACATGATCACTGTACATATCATATTCTGAATAGATCTTTCTAATAGCAATTGACAATTATTGTATTAAATCATTCAAAAGTTTGAACATTTAACATTAAATCCACCAAAAATGATCGATTGAAATTATACTAGTTGAATAACAATAATATTTGTTATGGTTTATATTGGAAACTAATAATGAATAGAAGCCGTAAAGCAAGAGAGATTTTATTCAAAAAGTCAATTTGCAAGAAAGACAATTACAGGTTAAAGGTGTTTATTGAACATTCATTTGAATAACTAACAATCTCAATTGTTACGCTTATATTATGTCAGTGTAAAATACTAATAATTACTTGTACACGCACATTGCATAATTATATAAATGTTTATCGGTATGTGCCTGTTTATTTCTGATCTAGGATGTTAACAGCTTCACAAGTTGAATAATTGCGACATCACATATCAGCATTCTTTGAGTGATCTTCTATGCTGCTTTCTAAAAAATTTTATTCAGTTAGATTTGTATAATGCATAAATTATAAAACACTATAAAACACCAAAATGAGACAGATGTTGAAATGAATATTACTACAAAAGACTATACTAAATTATAGGTTATTGGTAACAATCAAAAACCAAACCAATTCACACTGTTCAGGTTAATATAAAATGTATCTCAACAAATTGCATGGGAATCATAAGTGAATAGTAGAATTAAAGCTACAAACTGATATGGATTTTAAACTAATAACAATTGATAAGAAACGATAATTGTGATAAGACATGAAAGATAGTGTTAGTACACCAGTATTGGGCATTGAATGTACAATGTTACATAAAGACAAAACTATTAAAATGTTTTAAATTTCAGCTTTTTAATAAAGTATGACTTTATCACTGTACATATCATATTCTGAATAGATCTTTCTAATAGCAATTGACAATTATTGTATTAAAGCATTCAAAAGTTTGAACATTTAACATTAAATCCACCAAAAATGATCGATTGAAATTATACTAGTTGAATAACAATAATATTTGTTATGGTTTATATTGGAAACTAATAATGAATAGAAGCCGTAAAGCAAGAGAGATTTTATTCAAAAAGTCAATTTGCAAGAAAGACAATTACAGGTTAAAGGTGTTTATTGAACATTCATTTGAATAACTAACAATCTCAATTGTTACGCTTATATTATGTCAGTGTAAAATACTAATAATTACTTGTACCCGCACATTGCATAATTATATAAATGTTTATCGGTATGTGCCTGTTTATTTCTGATCTAGGATGTTAACAGCTTCACAAGTTGAATAATTGCGACATCACATATCAGCATTCTTTTAGTGATCTTCTATGCAGCTTTCTAAAAAATTTTATTCAGTTAGATTTGTATAATGCATAAATTATAAAACACTATAAAACACCAAAATGAGACAGATGTTGAAATGAATATTACTACAAAAGACTATACTAAATTATAGGTTATTGGTAACAATCAAAAACCAAACCAATTCACACTGTTCAGGTTAATATAAAATGTATCTCAACAATTTGCATGTTAATCTTTAGTGAATAGTAGAATTAAAGCTACAAACTGATATGGATTTTAAACTAATAACATTTGATAAGAAACGATAATTATGACAAGACATGAAAGATAGTGTTAGTACACCAGTATTGGGCATTGAATGTACAATGTTACAGAAAGACAAAACTATTAAAATGTTTTAAATTTCAGCTTTTTAATAAAGTATGACATTATCACTAAACATATCATATTCTGAATCAATCTTTCTAATAGCAATTGACAATTATTGCATTAAATCATTCAAAAGTTTGATCATTTAACATTAAATCCACCGAAAATGATCGATTGAAATTATACTAGTTGAATAACATTAATATTTGTTATGGTTTATATTGGAAACTAATAATGAATATAAGTCGTAAAACAAATGAGATTTTATTCAAAAAGTCAATTTGCAAGAAAGACAATTACAGGTTAAAGGTGTTTATTGAACATTCATTTGAATAATTAACAATCTCAATTGTTACGCTTATATTATGTCAGTGTAAAATACTAATAATTACTTGTACACGCACATTGCATTATAACATCAATGTTTATCGGTATGTGCCTGTTCATTTCTGATCTAGGATGTTAACAGCTTCACAAGTTGAATAATTGCGACATCACATATCAGCATTCTTTGAGTGATCTTCTATGCTGCTTTCTAAAAAATTTTATTCAGTTAGATTTGTATAATGCATAAATTATAAAACACCAAAATGAGACAGATGTTGAAATGAATATTACTACAAAAGACTATACTAAATTATAGGTTATTGGTAACAATCAAAAACCAAACCAATTCACACTGTTCAGGTTAATATAAAATGTATCTCAACAAATTGCATGGGAATCATAAGTGAATAGTAGAATTAAAGCTACAAACTGATATGGATTTTAAACTAATAACAATTGATAAGAAACGATAATTGTGATAAGACATGAAAGATAGTGTTAGTACACCAGTATTGGGCATTGAATGTACAATGTTACATAAAGACAAAACTATTAAAATGTTTTAAATTTCAGCTTTTTAATAAAGTATGACATTATCACGGTACATATCATATTCTGAATAGATCTTTCTAATAGCAATTGACAATTATTGTATTAAAGCATTCAAAAGTTTGAACATTTAACATTAAATCCACCAAAAATGATCGATTGAAATTATACTAGTTGAATAACAATAATATTTGTTATGGTTTATATTGGAAACTAATAATGAATAGAAGCCGTAAAGCAAGAGAGATTTTATTCAAAAAGTCAATTTGCAAGAAAGACAATTACAGGTTAAAGGTGTTTATTGAACATTCATTTGAATAACTAACAATCTCAATTGTTACGCTTATATTATGTCAGTGTAAAATACTAATAATTACTTGTACCCGCACATTGCATAATTATATAAATGTTTATCGGTATGTGCCTGTTTATTTCTGATCTAGGATGTTAACAGCTTCACAAGTTGAATAATTGCGACATCACATATCAGCATTCTTTTAGTGATCTTCTATGCAGCTTTCTAAAAAATTTTATTCAGTTAGATTTGTATAATGCATAAATTATAAAACACTATAAAACACCAAAATGAGACAGATGTTGAAATGAATATTACTACAAAAGACTATACTAAATTATAGGTTATTGGTAACAATCAAAAACCAAACCAATTCACACTGTTCAGGTTAATATAAAATGTATCTCAACAATTTGTATGTTAATCTTTAGTGAATAGTAGAATTAAAGCTACAAACTGATATGGATTTTAAACTACTAACATTTGATGAGAAACAATAAAATGTGACAAGACATGAAAGATAGTGTTAGTCCGCCAGTATTGGGCATTGAATGTACAATGTTACAGAAAGACAAAACTATTAAAATGTTTAAAATTTCAGCTTTTTAATAAAGTATGACATTATCACTAAACATATCATATTCTGAATCAATCTTTCTAATAGCAATTGACAATTATTGCATTAAATCATTCAAAAGTTTGATCATTTAACAATAAATCCACCAAAAATGATCGATTGAAATTATACTAGTTGAATAACAATAATATTTGTTATGGTTTATATTGGAAACTAATAATGAATAGAAGCCGTAAAGCAAAAGAGATTTTATTCAAAAAGTCAATTTGCAAGAAAGACAATTACAGGTTAAAGGTGTTTATTGAACATTCATTTGAATAATTAACAATCTCAATTGTTACGCTTATATTATGTCAGTGTAAAATACTAATAATTACTTGTACCCGCACATTGCATAATTATATAAATGTTTATCGGTATGTGCCTGTTTATTTCTGATCTAGGATGTTAACAGCTTCACAAGTTGAATAATTGCGACATCACATATCAGCATTCTTTTAGTGATCTTCTATGCAGCTTTCTAAAAAATTTTATTCAGTTAGATTTGTATAATGCATAAATTATAAAACACTATAAAACACCAAAATGAGACAGATGTTGAAATGAATATTACTACAAAAGACTATACTAAATTATAGGTTATTGGTAACAATCAAAAACCAAACCAATTCACACTGTTCAGGTTAATATAAAATGTATCTCAACAAATTGCATGGGAATCATAAGTGAATAGTAGAATTAAAGCTACAAACTGATATGGATTTTAAACTAATAACAATTGATAAGAAACGATAATTGTGATAAGACATGAAAGATAGTGTTAGTCCGCCAGTATTGGGCATTGAATGTACAATGTTACAGAAAGACAAAACTATTAAAATGTTTTAAATTTCAGCTTTTTAATAAAGTATGACATTATCACTAAACATATCATATTCTGAATCAATCTTTCTAATAGCAATTGACAATTATTGCATTAAATCATTCAAAAGTTTGATCATTTAACATTAAATCCACCAAAAATGATCGATTGAAATTATACTAGTTGAATAACATTAATATTTGTTATGGTTTATATTGGAAACTAATAATGAATATAAGCCGTAAAGCAAGAGAGATTTTATTCAAAAAGTTAATTTGCAAGAAAGACAATTACAGGTTAAAGGTGTTTATTGAACATTCATTTGAATAACTAACAATCTCAATTGTTACGCTTATATTATGTCAGTGTAAAATACTAATAATTACTTGTACCCGCACATTGCATAATTATATAAATGTTTATCGGTATGTGCCTGTTCATTTCTGATCTAGGATGTTAACAGCTTCACAAGTTGAATAATTGCGACATCACATATCAGCATTCTTTTAGTGATCTTCTATGCAGCTTTCTAAAAAATTTTATTCAGTTAGATTTGTATAATGCATAAATTATAAAACACTATAAAACACCAAAATGAGACAGATGTTGAAATGAATATTACTACAAAAGACTATACTAAATTATAGGTTATTGGTAACAATCAAAAACCAAACCAATTCACACTGTTCAGGTTAATATAAAATGTATCTCAACAATTTGCATGTTAATCTTTAGTGAATAGTAGAATTAAAGCTACAAACTGATATGGATTTTAAACTACTAACATTTGATGAGAAACAATAAAATGTGACAAGACATGAAAGATAGAGTTAGTCCGCCAGTATTGGGCATTGAATGTACAATGTTACAGAAAGACAAAACTATTAAAATGTTTTAAATTTCAGCTTTTTAATAAAGTATGACATTATCACTAAACATATCATATTCTGAATCAATCTTTCTAATAGCAATTGACAATTATTGCATTAAATCATTCAAAAGTTTGATCATTTAACATTAAATCCACCAAAAATGATCGATTGAAATTATACTAGTTGAATAACATTAATATTTGTTATGGTTTATATTGGAAACTAATAATGAATATAAGTCGTAAAACAAATGAGATTTTATTCAAAAAGTCAATTTGCAAGAATAACAATTACAGGCTAAAGGTGTTAATTGAACATATAATTGAATAATTTACAATCTCAATTGTTACGCTTATATTATGTCAGTGTAAAATACTAATAATTATTTGTACCCGCACATTGCATAATTATATAAATGTTTATCGGTATGTGCCTGTTCATTTCTGATCTAGGATGTTAACAGCTTCACAAGTTGAATAATTGCGACATCACATATCAGCATTCTTTTAGTGATCTTCTATGCAGCTTTCTAAAAAATTTTATTCAGTTAGATTTGTATAATGCATAAATTATAAAACACTATAAAACACCAAAATGAGACAGATGTTGAAATGAATATTACTACAAAAGACTATACTAAATTATAGGTTATTGGTAACAATCAAAAACCAAACCAATTCACACTGTTCAGGTTAATATAAAATGTATCTCAACAAATTGCATGGGAATCATAAGTGAATAGTAGAATTAAAGCTACAAACTGATATGGATTTTAAACTAATAACAATTGATAAGAAACGATAATTGTGATAAGACATGAAAGATAGTGTTAGTACACCAGTATTGGGCATTGAATGTACAATGTTACATAAAGACAAAACTATTAAAATGTTTTAAATTTCAGCTTTTTAATAAAGTATGACATTATCACTGTACATATCATATTCTGAATAGATCTTTCTAATAGCAATTGACAATTATTGTATTAAATCATTCAAAAGTTTGAACATTTAACATTAAATCCACCAAAAATGATCGATTGAAATTATACTAGTTGAATAACAATAATATTTGTTATGGTTTATATTGGAAACTAATAATGAATAGAAGCCGTAAAGCAAGAGAGATTTTATTCAAAAAGTCAATTTGCAAGAAAGACAATTACAGGTTAAAGGTGTTTATTGAACATTCATTTGAATAACTAACAATCTCAATTGTTACGCTTATATTATGTCAGTGTAAAATACTAATAATTACTTGTACCCGCACATTGCATAATTATATAAATGTTTATCGGTATGTGCCTGTTCATTTCTGATCTAGGATGTTAACAGCTTCACAAATTGAATAATTGCGACATCACATATCAGCATTCTTTTAGTGATCTTCTATGCAGCTTTCTAAAAAATTTTATTCAGTTAGATTTGTATAATGCATAAATTATAAAACACTATAAAACACCAAAATGAGACAGATGTTGAAATGAATATTACTACAAAAGACTATACTAAATTATAGGTTATTGGTAACAATCAAAAACCAAACCAATTCACACTGTTCAGGTTAATATAAAATGTATCTCAACAATTTGCATGTTAATCTTTAGTGAATAGTAGAATTAAAGCTACAAACTGATATGGATTTTAAACTACTAACATTTGATGAGAAACAATAAAATGTGACAAGACATGAAAGATAGAGTTAGTCCGCCAGTATTGGGCATTGAATGTACAATGTTACAGAAAGACAAAACTATTAAAATGTTTTAAATTTCAGCTTTTTAATAAAGTATGACATTATCACTAAACATATCATATTCTGAATCAATCTTTCTAATAGCAATTGACAATTATTGCATTAAATCATTCAAAAGTTTGATCATTTAACATTAAATCCACCAAAAATGATCGATTGAAATTATACTAGTTGAATAACATTAATATTTGTTATGGTTTATATTGGAAACTAATAATGAATATAAGTCGTAAAACAAATGAGATTTTATTCAAAAAGTCAATTTGCAAGAATAACAATTACAGGCTAAAGGTGTTAATTGAACATATAATTGAATAATTTACAATCTCAATTGTTACGCTTATATTATGTCAGTGTAAAATACTAATAAATATTTGTACCCGCACATTGCATAATTATATAAATGTTTATCGGTATGTGCCTGTTCATTTCTGATCTAGGATGTTAACAGCTTCACAAGTTGAATAATTGCGACATCACATATCAGCATTCTTTTAGTGATCTTCTATGCAGCTTTCTAAAAAATTTTATTCAGTTAGATTTGTATAATGCATAAATTATAAAACACTATAAAACACCAAAATGAGACAGATGTTGAAATGAATATTACTACAAAAGACTATACTAAATTATAGGTTATTGGTAACAATCAAAAACCAAACCAATTCACACTGTTCAGGTTAATATAAAATGTATCTCAACAATTTGCATGTTAATCTTTAGTGAATAGTAGAATTAAAGCTACAAACTGATATGGATTTTAAACTACTAACATTTGATGAGAAACAATAAAATGTGACAAGACATGAAAGATAGTGTTAGTCCGCCAGTATTGGGCATTGAATGTACAATGTTACAGAAAGAAAAAACTATTAAAATGTTTTAAATTTCAGCTTTTTAATAAAGTATGACATTATCACTAAACATATCATATTCTGAATCAATCTTTCTAATAGCAATTGACAATTATTGTATTAAATCATTCAAAAGTTTGAACATTTAACATTAAATCCACCAAAAATGATCGATTGAAATTATACTAGTTGAATAATAATAATATTTGTTATGGTTTATATTGGAAACTAATAATGAATAGAAGCCGTAAAGCAAGAGAGATTTTATTCAAAAAGTCAATTTGCAAGAAAGACAATTACAGGTTAAAGGTGTTTATTGAACATTCATTTGAATAACTAACAATCTCAATTGTTACGCTTATATTATGTCAGTGTAAAATACTAATAATTACTTGTACCCGCACATTGCATAATTATATAAATGTTTATCGGTATGTGCCTGTTCATTTCTGATCTAGGATGTTAACAGCTTCACAAGTTGAATAATTGCGACATCACATATCAGCATTCTTTTAGTGATCTTCTATGCAGCTTTCTAAAAAATTTTATTCAGTTAGATTTGTATAATGCATAAATTATAAAACACTATAAAACACCAAAATGAGACAGATGTTGAAATGAATATTACTACAAAAGACTATACTAAATTATAGGTTATTGGTAACAATCAAAAACCAAACCAATTCACACTGTTCAGGTTAATATAAAATGTATCTCAACAATTTGCATGTTAATCTTTAGTGAATAGTAGAATTAAAGCTACAAACTGATATGGATTTTAAACTACTAACATTTGATGAGAAACAATAAAATGTGACAAGACATGAAAGATAGTGTTAGTCCGCCAGTATTGGGCATTGAATGTACAATGTTACAGAAAGACAAAACTATTAAAATGTTTTAAATTTCAGCTTTTTAATAAAGTATGACATTATCACTAAACATATCATATTCTGAATCAATCTTTCTAATAGCAATTGACAATTATTGCATTAAATCATTCAAAAGTTTGATCATTTAACATTAAATCCACCAAAAATGATCGATTGAAATTATACTAGTTGAATAACATTAATATTTGTTATGGTTTATATTGGAAACTAATAATGAATATAAGTCGTAAAACAAATGAGATTTTATTCAAAAAGTCAATTTGCAAGAATAACAATTACAGGCTAAAGGTGTTAATTGAACATATAATTGAATAATTTACAATCTCAATTGTTACGCTTATATTATGTCAGTGTAAAATACTAATAATTATTTGTACCCGCACATTGCATAATTATATAAATGTTTATCGGTATGTGCCTGTTCATTTCTGATCTAGGATGTTAACAGCTTCACAAGTTGAATAATTGCGACATCACATATCAGCATTCTTTTAGTGATCTTCTATGCAGCTTTCTAAAAAATTTTATTCAGTTAGATTTGTATAATGCATAAATTATAAAACACTATAAAACACCAAAATGAGACAGATGTTGAAATGAATATTACTACAAAAGACTATACTAAATTATAGGTTATTGGTAACAATCAAAAACCAAACCAATTCACACTGTTCAGGTTAATATAAAATGTATCTCAACAATTTGCATGTTAATCTTTAGTGAATAGTAGAATTAAAGCTACAAACTGATATGGATTTTAAACTACTAACATTTGATGAGAAACAATAAAATGTGACAAGACATGAAAGATAGTGTTAGTCCGCCAGTATTGGGCATTGAATGTACAATGTTACAGAAAGACAAAACTATTAAAATGTTTTAAATTTCAGCTTTTTAATAAAGTATGACATTATCACTAAACATATCATATTCTGAATCAATCTTTCTAATAGCAATTGACAATTATTGCATTAAATCATTCAAAAGTTTGATCATTTAACATTAAATCCACCAAAAATGATCGATTGAAATTATACTAGTTGAATAACATTAATATTTGTTATGGTTTATATTGGAAACTAATAATGAATATAAGTCGTAAAACAAATGAGATTTTATTCAAAAAGTCAATTTGCAAGAATAACAATTACAGGCTAAAGGTGTTAATTGAACATTCATTTGAATAATTTACAATCTCAATTGTTACGCTTATATTATGTCAGTGTAAAATACTAATAATTATTTGTACCCGCACATTGCATAATTATATAAATGTTTATCGGTATGTGCCTGTTCATTTCTGATCTAGGATGTTAACAGCTTCACAAGTTGAATAATTGCGACATCACATATCAGCATTCTTTGAGTGATCTTCTATGCTGCTTTCTAAAAAATTTTATTCAGTTAGATTTGTATAATGCATAAATTATAAAACACTATAAAACACCAAAATGAGACAGATGTTGAAATGAATATTACTACAAAAGACTATACTAAATTATAGGTTATTGGTAACAATCAAAAACCAAACCAATTCACACTGTTCATGTTAATATAAAATGTATCTCAACAATTTGCATGTTAATCTTTAGTGAATAGTAGAATTAAAGCTACAAACTGATATGGATTTTAAACTAATAACATTTGATAAGAAACGATAATTGTGATAAGACATGAAAGATAGTGTTAGTACACCAGTATTGGGCATTGAATGTACAATGTTACATAAAGACAAAACTATTAAAATGTTTTAAATTTCAGCTTTTTAATAAAGTATGACATTATCTCTGTACATATCATATTCTGAATAGATCTTTCTAATAGCAATTGACAATTATTGCATTAAATCATTCAAAAATTTGATCATTTAACATTAAATCCACCAAAAATGATCGTTTGAAATTATACTAGTTGAATAACATTAATATTTGTTATGGTTTATATTGGAAACTAATAATGAATATAAGTCGTAAAACAAATGAGATTTTATTCAAAAAGTCAATTTGCAAGAATGACAATTACAGGTTAAAGGTGTTAATTGAACATTTAATTGAATAATTTACAATCTCAATTGTTACGCTTATATTATGTCAGTGTAAAATACTAATAATTATTTGTACCCGCACATTGCATAATTATATCAATGTTTATCGGTATGTGTCTGTTCATTTCTGATCTAGGATGTTAACAGCTTCACAAGTTGAATAATTGCGACATCACATATCAGCATTCTTTGAGTGATCTTCTATGCTGCTTTCTAAAAAATTTTATTCAGTTAGATTTGTATAATAAATAAATTATAAAACACTATAAAACACCAAAATGAGACAAATGTTGAAATGAATATTACTACAAAAGACTATACTAAATTATAGGTTATTGGTAACAATCAAAAACCAAACCAATTCACACTGTTCATGTTAATATAAAATGTATCTCAACAATTTGCATGTTAATCTTTAGTGAATAGTAGAATTAAAGCTACAAACTGATATGGATTTTAAACTACTAACATTTGATGAGAAACAATAAAATGTGACAAGACATGAAAGATAGTGTTAGTACACCAGTATTGGGCATTGAATGTACAATGTTACGTAAAGACAAAACTATTAAAATGTTTTAAATTTCAGCTTTTTAATAAAGTATGACATGATCACTGTACATATCATATTCTGAATAGATCTTTCTAATAGCAATTGACAATTATTGTATTAAATCATTCAAAAGTTTGAACATTTAACATTAAATCCACCAAAAATGATCGATTAAAATTATACTAGTTGAATAACATTAATATTTGTTATGGTTTATATTGGAAACTAATAATGAATAGAAGCCGTAAAGCAAGAGAGATTTTATTCAAAAAGTCAATTTGCAAGAAAGACAATTACAGGTTAAAGGTGTTTATTGAACATTCATTTGAATAACTAACAATCTCAATTGTTACGCTTATATTATGTCAGTGTAAAATACTAATAATTACTTGTACACGCACATTGCATAATTATATCAATGTTTATCGGTATGTGCCTGTTCATTTCTGATCTAGGATGTTAACAGCTTCACAAGTTGAATAATTGCGACATCACATATCAGCATTCTTTGAGTGATCTTCTATGCTGCTTTCTAAAAAATTTTATTCAGTTAGATTTGTATAATGCATAAATTATAAAACACTATAAAACACCAAAATGAGACAGATGTTGAAATGAATATTACTACAAAAGACTATACTAAATTATAGGTTATTGGTAACAATCAAAAACCAAACCAATTCACACTGTTCAGGTTAATATAAAATGTATCTCAACAAATTGCATGGGAATCATAAGTGAATAGTAGAATTAAAGCTACAAACTGATATGGATTTTAAACTAATAACAATTGATAAGAAACGATAATTGTGATAAGACATGAAAGATAGTGTTAGTACACCAGTATTGGGCATTGAATGTACAATGTTACATAAAGACAAAACTATTAAAATGTTTTAAATTTCAGCTTTTTAATAAAGTATGACATTATCACTGTACATATCATATTCTGAATAGATCTTTCTAATAGCAATTGACAATTATTGTATTAAATCATTCAAAAGTTTGAACATTTAACATTAAATCCACCAAAAATGATCGATTGAAATTATACTAGTTGAATAACAATAATATTTGTTATGGTTTATATTGGAAACTAATAATGAATAGAAGCCGTAAAGCAAGAGAGATTTTATTCAAAAAGTCAATTTGCAAGAAAGACAATTACAGGTTAAAGGTGTTTATTGAACATTCATTTGAATAACTAACAATCTCAATTGTTACGCTTATATTATGTCAGTGTAAAATACTAATAATTACTTGTACCCGCACATTGCATAATTATATAAATGTTTATCGGTATGTGCCTGTTCATTTCTGATCTAGGATGTTAACAGCTTCACAAGTTGAATAATTGCGACATCACATATCAGCATTCTTTTAGTGATCTTCTATGCAGCTTTCTAAAAAATTTTATTCAGTTAGATTTGTATAATGCATAAATTATAAAACACTATAAAACACCAAAATGAGACAGATGTTGAAATGAATATTACTACAAAAGACTATACTAAATTATAGGTTATTGGTAACAATCAAAAACCAAACCAATTCACACTGTTCAGGTTAATATAAAATGTATCTCAACAATTTGCATGTTAATCTTTAGTGAATAGTAGAATTAAAGCTACAAACTGATATGGATTTTAAACTACTAACATTTGATGAGAAACAATAAAATGTGACAAGACATGAAAGATAGTGTTAGTCCGCCAGTATTGGGCATTGAATGTACAATGTTACAGAAAGACAAAACTATTAAAATGTTTTAAATTTCAGCTTTTTAATAAAGTATGACATTATCACTAAACATATCATATTCTGAATCAATCTTTCTAATAGCAATTGACAATTATTGCATTAAATCATTCAAAAGTTTGAACATTTAACATTAAATCCACCAAAAATGATCGATTGAAATTATACTAGTTGAATAACAATAATATTTGTTATGGTTTATATTGGAAACTAATAATGAATAGAAGCCGTAAAGCAAGAGAGATTTTATTCAAAAAGTCAATTTGCAAGAAAGACAATTACAGGTTAAAGGTGTTTATTGAACATTCATTTGAATAACTAACAATCTCAATTGTTACGCTTATATTATGTCAGTGTAAAATACTAATAATTACTTGTACACGCACATTGCATAATTATATCAATGTTTATCGGTATGTGCCTGTTCATTTCTGATCTAGGATGTTAACAGCTTCACAAGTTGAATAATTGCGACATCACATATCAGCATTCTTTGAGTGATCTTCTATGCTGCTTTCTAAAAAATTTTATTCAGTTAGATTTGTATAATGCATAAATTATAAAACACTATAAAACACCAAAATGAGACAGATGTTGAAATGAATATTACTACAAAAGACTATACTAAATTATAGGTTATTGGTAACAATCAAAAACCAAACCAATTCACACTGTTCAGGTTAATATAAAATGTATCTCAACAAATTGCATGGGAATCATAAGTGAATAGTAGAATTAAAGCTACAAACTGATATGGATTTTAAACTAATAACAATTGATAAGAAACGATAATTGTGATAAGACATGAAAGATAGTGTTAGTACACCAGTATTGGGCATTGAATGTACAATGTTACAGAAAGACAAAACTATTAAAATGTTTAAAATTTCAGCTTTTTAATAAAGTATGACATTATCACTAAACATATCATATTCTGAATCAATCTTTCTAATAGCAATTGACAATTATTGCATTAAATCATTCAAAAGTTTGATCATTTAACATTAAATCCACCAAAAATGATCGATTAAAATTATACTAGTTGAATAACATTAATATTTGTTATGGTTTATATTGGAAACTAATAATGAATATAAGTCGTAAAACAAATGAGATTTTATTCAAAAAGTCAATTTGCAAGAATAACAATTACAGGCTAAAGGTGTTAATTGAACATATAATTGAATAATTTACAATCTCAATTGTTACGCTTATATTATGTCAGTGTAAAATACTAATAATTATTTGTACCCGCACATTGCATAATTATATAAATGTTTATCGGTATGTGCCTGTTCATTTCTGATCTAGGATGTTAACAGCTTCACAAGTTGAATAATTGCGACATCACATATCAGCATTCTTTGAGTGATCTTCTATGCTGCTTTCTAAAAAATTTTATTCAGTTAGATTTGTATAATGCATAAATTATAAAACACTATAAAACACCAAAATGAGACAGATGTTGAAATGAATATTACTACAAAAGACTATACTAAATTATAGGTTATTGGTAACAATCAAAAACCAAACCAATTCACACTGTTCATGTTAATATAAAATGTATCTCAACAATTTGCATGTTAATCTTTAGTGAATAGTAGAATTAAAGCTACAAACTGATATGGATTTTAAACTAATAACATTTGATAAGAAACGATAATTGTGATAAGACATGAAAGATAGTGTTAGTACACCAGTATTGGGCATTGAATGTACAATGTTACATAAAGACAAAACTATTAAAATGTTTTAAATTTCAGCTTTTTAATAAAGTATGACATTATCTCTGTACAAATCATATTCTGAATAGATCTTTCTAATAGCAATTGACAATTATTGCATTAAATCATTCAAAAATTTGATCATTTAACATTAAATCCACCAAAAATGATGTTTGAAATTATACTAGTTGAATAACATTAATATTTGTTATGGTTTATATTGGAAACTAATAATGAATATAAGTCGTAAAACAAATGAGATTTTATTCAAAAAGTCAATTTGCAAGAATGACAATTACAGGTTAAAGGTGTTAATTGAACATTTAATTGAATAATTTACAATCTCAATTGTTACGCTTATATTATGTCAGTGTAAAATACTAATAATTATTTGTACCCGCACATTGCATAATTATATCAATGTTTATCGGTATGTGTCTGTTCATTTCTGATCTAGGATGTTAACAGCTTCACAAGTTGAATAATTGCGACATCACATATCAGCATTCTTTGAGTGATCTTCTATGCTGCTTTCTAAAAAATTTTATTCAGTTAGATTTGTATAATGCATAAATTATAAAACACTATAAAACACCAAAATGAGACAAATGTTGAAATGAATATTACTACAAAAGACTATACTAAATTATAGGTTATTGGTAACAATCAAAAACCAAACCAATTCACACTGTTCATGTTAATATAAAATGTATCTCAACAATTTGCATGTTAATCTTTAGTGAATAGTAGAATTAAAGCTACAAACTGATATGGATTTTAAACTAATAACATTTGATAAGAAACGATAATTGTGATAAGACATGAAAGATAGTGTTAGTACACCAGTATTGGGCATTGAATGTACAATGTTACGTAAAGACAAAACTATTAAAATGTTTTAAATTTCAGCTTTTTAATAAAGTATGACATTATCACTGTACATATCATATTCTGAATAGATCTTTCTAATAGCAATTGACAATTATTGCATTAAATCATTCAAAAATTTGATCATTTAACATTAAATCCACCAAAAATGATCGTTTGAAATTATACTAGTTGAATAACATTAATATTTGTTATGGTTTATATTGGAAACTAATAATGAATATAAGTCGTAAAACAAATGAGATTTTATTCAAAAAGTCAATTTGCAAGAATGACAATTACAGGTTAAAGGTGTTAATTGAACATTTAATTGAATAATTTACAATCTCAATTGTTACGCTTATATTATGTCAGTGTAAAATACTAATAATTATTTGTACCCGCACATTGCATAATTATATCAATGTTTATCGGTATGTGTCTGTTCATTTCTGATCTAGGATGTTAACAGCTTCACAAGTTGAATAATTGCGACATCACATATCAGCATTCTTTGAGTGATCTTCTATGCTGCTTTCTAAAAAATTTTATTCAGTTAGATTTGTATAATGCATAAATTATAAAACACTATAAAACACCAAAATGAGACAAATGTTGAAATGAATATTACTACAAAAGACTATACTAAATTATAGGTTATTGGTAACAATCAAAAACCAAACCAATTCACACTGTTCATGTTAATATAAAATGTATCTCAACAATTTGCATGTTAATCTTTAGTGAATAGTAGAATTAAAGCTACAAACTGATATGGATTTTAAACTAATAACATTTGATAAGAAACGATAATTGTGATAAGACATGAAAGATAGTGTTAGTACACCAGTATTGGGCATTGAATGTACAATGTTACGTAAAGACAAAACTATTAAAATGTTTTAAATTTCAGCTTTTTAATAAAGTATGACATTATCACTGTACATATCATATTCTGAATAGATCATTCTAATAGCAATTGACAATTATTGTATTAAATCATTCAAAAAATTGAACATTTAACATTAAATCCACCAAAAATGATCGATTGAAATTATACTAGTTGAATAACAATAATATTTGTTATGGTTTATATTGGAAACTAATAATGAATAGAAGCCGTAAAACAAAAGAGATTTTATTCAAAAAGTCAATTTGCAAGAAAGACAATTACAGGTTAAAGGTGTTTATTGAACATTCATTTGAATAATTAACAATCTCAATTGTTACGCTTATATTATGTCAGTGTAAAATACTAATAATTATTTATACACGAACATTGCATTATAACATCAATGTTTCTCAGTATGTGCCTGTTCATTTCTGATCTAGGATGTTAACAGCTTCACAAGTTGAATAATTGCGACATCACATATCAGCATTCTTTGAGTGATCTTCTATGCTGCTTTCTAAAAAATTTTATTCAGTTAGATTTGTATAATGCATAAATTATAAAACACTATAAAACACCAAAATGAGACAGATGTTGAAATGAATATTACTACAAAAGACTATACTAAATTATAGGTTATTGGTAACAATCAAAAACCAAACCAATTCACACTGTTCATGTTAATATAAAATGTATCTCAACAATTTGCATGTTAATCTTTAGTGAATAGTAGAATTAAAGCTACAAACTGATATGGATTTTAAACTAATAACATTTGATAAGAAACGATAATTGTGATAAGACATGAAAGATAGTGTTAGTACACCAGTATTGGGCATTGAATGTACAATGTTACATAAAGACAAAACTATTAAAATGTTTTAAATTTCAGCTTTTTAATAAAGTATGACATGATCACTGTACATATCATATTCTGAATAGATCTTTCTAATAGCAATTGACAATTATTGTATTAAATCATTCAAAAGTTTGAACATTTAACATTAAATCCACCAAAAATGATCGATTGAAATTATACTAGTTGAATAACAATAATATTTGTTATGGTTTATATTGGAAACTAATAATGAATAGAAGCCGTAAAGCAAGAGAGATTTTATTCAAGAAGTCAATTTGCAAGAAAGACAATTACAGGTTAAAGGTGTTTATTGAACATTCATTTGAATAACTAACAATCTCAATTGTTACGCTTATATTATGTCAGTGTAAAATACTAATAATTACTTGTACACGCACATTGCATAATTATATCAATGTTTATCGGTATGTGCCTGTTCATTTCTGATCTAGGATGTTAACAGCTTCACAAGTTGAATAATTGCGACATCACATATCAGCATTCTTTGAGTGATCTTCTATGCTGCTTTCTAAAAAATTTTTTTCAGTTAGATTTGTATAATGCATAAATTATAAAACACTATAAAACACCAAAATGAGACAGATGTTGAAATGAATATTACTACAAAAGACTATACTAAATTATAGGTTATTGGTAACAATCAAAAACCAAACCAATTCACACTGTTCAGGTTAATATAAAATGTATCTCAACAAATTGCATGGGAATCATAAGTGAATAGTAGAATTAAAGCTACAAACTGATATGGATTTTAAACTAATAACAATTGATAAGAAACGATAATTGTGATAAGACATGAAAGATAGTGTTAGTACACCAGTATTGGGCATTGAATGTACAATGTTACATAAAGACAAAACTATTAAAATGTTTTAAATTTCAGCTTTTTAATAAAGTATGACATTATCACTGTACATATCATATTCTGAATAGATCTTTCTAATAGCAATTGACAATTATTGTATTAAATCATTCAAAAGTTTGAACATTTAACATTAAATCCACCAAAAATGATCGATTGAAATTATACTAGTTGAATAACAATAATATTTGTTATGGTTTATATTGGAAACTAATAATGAATAGAAGCCGTAAAGCAAGAGAGATTTTATTCAAAAAGTCAATTTGCAAGAAAGACAATTACAGGTTAAAGGTGTTTATTGAACATTCATTTGAATAACTAACAATCTCAATTGTTACGCTTATATTATGTCAGTGTAAAATACTAATAATTACTTGTACCCGCACATTGCATAATTATATAAATGTTTATCGGTATGTGCCTGTTTATTTCTGATCTAGGATGTTAACAGCTTCACAAGTTGAATAATTGCGACATCACATATCAGCGTTCTTTTAGTGATCTTCTATGCAGCTTTCTAAAAAATTTTATTCAGTTAGATTTGTATAATGCATAAATTATAAAACACTATAAAACACCAAAATGAGACAGATGTTGAAATGAATATTACTACAAAAGACTATACTAAATTATAGGTTATTGGTAACAATCAAAAACCAAACCAATTCACACTGTTCAGGTTAATATAAAATGTATCTCAACAATTTGTATGTTAATCTTTAGTGAATAGTAGAATTAAAGCTACAAACTGATATGGATTTTAAACTACTAACATTTGATGAGAAACAATAAAATGTGACAAGACATGAAAGATAGTGTTAGTCCGCCAGTATTGGGCATTGAATGTACAATGTTACAGAAAGACAAAACTATTAAAATGTTTAAAATTTCAGCTTTTTAATAAAGTATGACATTATCACTAAACATATCATATTCTGAATCAATCTTTCTAATAGCAATTGACAATTATTGCATTAAATCATTCAAAAGTTTGATCATTTAACATTAAATCCACCAAAAATGATCGATTAAAATTATACTAGTTGAATAACATTAATATTTGTTATGGTTTATATTGGAAACTAATAATGAATATAAGTCGTAAAACAAATGAGATTTTATTCAAAAAGTCAATTTGCAAGAATAACAATTACAGGCTAAAGGTGTTAATTGAACATATAATTGAATAATTTACAATCTCAATTGTTACGCTTATATTATGTCAGTGTAAAATACTAATAATTATTTGTACCCGCACATTGCATAATTATATAAATGTTTATCGGTATGTGCCTGTTCATTTCTGATCTAGGATGTTAACAGCTTCACAAGTTGAATAATTGCGACATCACATATCAGCATTCTTTGAGTGATCTTCTATGCTGCTTTCTAAAAAATTTTATTCAGTTAGATTTGTATAATGCATAAATTATAAAACACTATAAAACACCAAAATGAGACAGATGTTGAAATGAATATTACTACAAAAGACTATACTAAATTATAGGTTATTGGTAACAATCAAAAACCAAACCAATTCACACTGTTCATGTTAATATAAAATGTATCTCAACAATTTGCATGTTAATCTTTAGTGAATAGTAGAATTAAAGCTACAAACTGATATGGATTTTAAACTAATAACATTTGATAAGAAACGATAATTGTGATAAGACATGAAAGATAGTGTTAGTACACCAGTATTGGGCATTGAATGTACAATGTTACGTAAAGACAAAACTATTAAAATGTTTTAAATTTCAGCTTTTTAATAAAGTATGACATTATCACTGTACATATCATATTCTGAATAGATCATTCTAATAGCAATTGACAATTATTGTATTAAATCATTCAAAAAATTGAACATTTAACATTAAATCCACCAAAAATGATCGATTGAAATTATACTAGTTGAATAACAATAATATTTGTTATGGTTTATATTGGAAACTAATAATGAATAGAAGCCGTAAAACTTAAGAGATTTTATTCAAAAAGTCAATTTGCAAGAAAGACAATTACAGGTTAAAGGTGTTTATTGAACATTCATTTGAATAATTAACAATCTCAATTGTTACGCTTATATTATGTCAGTGTAAAATACTAATAATTATTTGTACACGAACATTGCATTATAACATCAATGTTTCTCAGTATGTGCCTGTTCATTTCTGATCTAGGATGTTAACAGCTTCACAAGTTGAATAATTGCGACATCACATATCAGCATTCTTTGAGTGATCTTCTATGCTGCTTTCTAAAAAATTTTATTCAGTTAGATTTGTATAATGCATAAATTATAAAACACTATAAAACACCAAAATGAGACAGATGTTGAAATGAATATTACTACAAAAGACTATACTAAATTATAGGTTATTGGTAACAATCAAAAACCAAACCAATTCACACTGTTCAGGTTAATATAAAATGTATCTCAACAATTTGCATGTTAATCTTTAGTGAATAGTAGAATTAAAGCTACAAACTGATATGGATTTTAAACTAATAACATTTGATAAGAAACGATAATTGTGATAAGACATGAAAGATAGTGTTAGTACACCAGTATTGGGCATTGAATGTACAATGTTACATAAAGACAAAACTATTAAAATATTTTAAATTTCAGCTTTTTAATAAAGTATGACATAATCACTGTACATATCATATTCTGAATAGATCTTTCTAATAGCAATTGACAATTATTGTATTAAATCATTCAAAAGTTTGAACATTTAACATTAAATCGACCAAAAATGATCGATTGAAATTATACTAGTTGAATAACAATAATATTTGTTATGGTTTATATTGGAAACTAATAATGAATAGAAGCCATAAAGCAAAAGAGATTTTATTCAAAAAGTCAATTTGCAAGAAAGACAATTACAGGTTAAAGGTGTTTATTGAACATTCATTTGAATAATTAACAATCTCAATTGTTACGCTTATATTATGTCAGTGTAAAATACTAATAATTACTTGTACACGCACATTGCATTATAACATCAATGTTTATCGGTATGTGCCTGTTCATTTCTGATCTAGGATGTTAACAGCTTCACAAGTTGAATAATTGCGACATCACATATCAGCATTCTTTGAGTGATCTTCTATGCTGCTTTCTAAAAAATTTTATTCAGTTAGATTTGTATAATGCATAAATTATAAAACACTATAAAACACCAAAATGAGACAAATGTTGAAATGAATATTACTACAAAAGACTATACTAAATTATAGGTTATTGGTAACAATCAAAAACCAAACCAATTCACACTGTTCAGGTTAATATAAAATGTATCTCAACAATTTGCATGTTAATCTTTAGTGAATAGTAGAATTAAAGCTACAAACTGATATGGATTTTAAACTAATAACATTTGATAAGAAACGATAATTGTGATAAGACATGAAAGATAGTGTTAGTACACCAGTATTGGGCATTGAATGTACAATGTTACATAAAGACAAAACTATTAAAATATTTTAAATTTCAGCTTTTTAATAAAGTATGACATTATCACTGTACATATCATATTCTGAATAGATCTTTCTAATAGCAATTGACAATTATTGTATTAAATCATTCAAAAGTTTGAACATTTAACATTAAATCGACCAAAAATGATCGATTGAAATTATACTAGTTGAATAACAATAATATTTGTTATGGTTTATATTGGAAACTAATAATGAATAGAAGCCATAAAGCAAAAGAGATTTTATTCAAAAAGTCAATTTGCAAGAAAGACAATTACAGGTTAAAGGTGTTTATTGAACATTCATTTGAATAATTAACAATCTCAATTGTTACGCTTATATTATGTCAGTGTAAAATACTAATAATTACTTGTACACGCACATTTCATTATAACATCAATGTTTATCGGTATGTGCCTGTTCATTTCTGATCTAGGATGTTAACAGCTTCACAAGTTGAATAATTGCGACATCACATATCAGCATTCTTTGAGTGATCTTCTATGCTGCTTTCTAAAAAATTTTATTCAGTTAGATTTGTATAATGCATAAATTATAAAACACTATAAAACACCAAAAAGAGACAGATGTTGAAATGAAT
Organism: Rhopalosiphum nymphaeae; assembly: GCA_036289425.1. Classification (NCBI taxonomy): domain Eukaryota; kingdom Metazoa; phylum Arthropoda; class Insecta; order Hemiptera; family Aphididae; genus Rhopalosiphum; species Rhopalosiphum nymphaeae. The sequence goes on along the minus strand of JAZAQC010000007.1, from coordinate 4,706,492 downwards.
ATTACTACAAAAGAATATACTAAATTATAGGTTATTGGTAACAATCAAAAACCAAACCAATTCACACTGTTCAGGTTAATATAAAATGTATCTCAACAATTTGCATGTTAATCTTTAGTGAATAGTAGAATTAAAGCTACAAACTGATATGGATTTTAAACTAATAACATTTGATAAGAAACGATAATTGTGATAAGACATGAAAGATAGTGTTAGTCCACCAGTATTGGGCATTGAATGTACAATGTTACAGAAAGACAAAACTATTAAAATGTTTTAAATTTCAGCTTTTTAATAAAGTATGACATTATCACTGTACATATCATATTCTGAATCGATCTTTCTAATAGCAATTGACAATTATTGCATTAAATCATTCAAAAATTTGATCATTTAACATTAAATCCACCAAAAATGATCGTTTGAAATTATACTAGTTGAATAACATTAATATTTGTTATGGTTTATATTGGAAACTAATAATGAATATAAGTCGTAAAACAAATGAGATTTTATTCAAAAAGTCAATTTGCAAGAAAGACAATTACAGGTTAAAGGTGTTTATTGAACATTCATTTGAATAATTAACAATCTCAATTGTTACGCTTATATTATGTCAGTGTAAAATACTAATAATTACTTGTACACGCACATTGCATTATAACATCAATGTTTATCGGTATGTGCCTGTTCATTTCTGATCTAGGATGTTAACAGCTTCACAAGTTGAATAATTGCGACATCACATATCAGCATTCTTTGAGTGATCTTCTATGCTGCTTTCTAAAAAATTTTATTCAGTTAGATTTGTATAATGCATAAATTATAAAACACTATAAAACACCAAAATGAGACAAATGTTGAAATGAATATTACTACAAAAGACTATACTAAATTATAGGTTATTGGTAACAATCAAAAACCAAACCAATTCACACTGTTCAGGTTAATATAAAATGTATCTCAACAATTTGCATGTTAATCTTTAGTGAATAGTAGAATTAAAGCTACAAACTGATATGGATTTTAAACTAATAACATTTGATAAGAAACGATAATTGTGATAAGACATGAAAGATAGTGTTAGTACACCAGTATTGGGCATTGAATGTACAATGTTACATAAAGACAAAACTATTAAAATATTTTAAATTTCAGCTTTTTAATAAAGTATGACATTATCACTGTACATATCATATTCTGAATAGATCTTTCTAATAGCAATTGACAATTATTGTATTAAATCATTCAAAAGTTTGAACATTTAACATTAAATCGACCAAAAATGATCGATTGAAATTATACTAGTTGAATAACAATAATATTTGTTATGGTTTATATTGGAAACTAATAATGAATAGAAGCCATAAAGCAAAAGAGATTTTATTCAAAAAGTCAATTTGCAAGAAAGTCAATTACAGGTTAAAGGTGTTTATTGAACATTCATTTGAATAATTAACAATCTCAATTGTTACGCTTATATTATGTCAGTGTAAAATACTAATAATTACTTGTACACGCACATTTCATTATAACATCAATGTTTATCGGTATGTGCCTGTTCATTTCTGATCTAGGATGTTAACAGCTTCACAAGTTGAATAATTGCGACATCACATATCAGCATTCTTTGAGTGATCTTCTATGCTGCTTTCTAAAAAATTTTATTCAGTTAGATTTGTATAATGCATAAATTATAAAACACTATAAAACACCAAAATGAGACAGATGTTGAAATGAATATTACTACAAAAGAATATACTAAATTATAGGTTATTGGTAACAATCAAAAACCAAACCAATTCACACTGTTCAGGTTAATATAAAATGTATCTCAAAAATTTGCATGTTAATCTTTAGTGAATAGTAGAATTAAAGCTACAAACTGATATGGATTTTAAACTAATAACATTTGATAAGAAACGATAATTGTGATAAGACATGAAAGATAGTGTTAGTCCACCAGTATTGGGCATTGAATGTACAATGTTACAGAAAGACAAAACTATTAAAATGTTTTAAATTTCAGCTTTTTAATAAAGTATGACATTATCACTGTACATATCATATTCTGAATCGATCTTTCTAATAGCAATTGACAATTATTGCATTAAATCATTCAAAAATTTGATCATTTAACATTAAATCCACCAAAAATGATCGTTTGAAATTATACTAGTTGAATAACATTAATATTTGTTATGGTTTATATTGGAAACTAATAATGAATATAAGTCGTAAAACAAATGAGATTTTATTCAAAAAGTAAATTTGCAAGAATGACAATTACAGGTTAAAGGTGTTAATTGAACATTTAATTGAATAATTTACAATCTCAATTGTTACGCTTATATTATGTCAGTGTAAAATACTAATAATTATTTGTACCCGCACATTGCATAATTATATCAATGTTTATCGGTATGTGTCTGTTCATTTCTGATCTAGGATGTTAACAGCTTCACAAGTTGAATAATTGCGACATCACATATCAGCATTCTTTGAGTGATCTTCTATGCTGCTTTCTAAAAAATTTTATTCAGTTAGATTTGTATAATGCATAAATTATAAAACACTATAAAACACCAAAATGAGACAAATGTTGAAATGAATATTACTACAAAAGACTATACTAAATTATAGGTTATTGGTAACAATCAAAAACCAAACCAATTCACACTGTTCATGTTAATATAAAATGTATCTCAACAATTTGCATGTTAATCTTTAGTGAATAGTAGAATTAAAGCTACAAACTGATATGGATTTTAAACTAATAACATTTGATAAGAAACGATAACTGTGATAAGACATGAAAGATAGTGTTAGTACACCAGTATTGGGCATTGAATGTACAATGTTACGTAAAGACAAAACTATTAAAATGTTTTAAATTTCAGCTTTTTAATAAAGTATGACATTATCACTGTACATATCATATTCTGAATAGATCATTCTAATAGCAATTGACAATTATTGTATTAAATCATTCAAAAAATTGAACATTTAACATTAAATCCACCAAAAATGATCGATTGAAATTATACTAGTTGAATAACAATAATATTTGTTATGGTTTATATTGGAAACTAATAATGAATAGAAGCCATAAAGCAAAAGAGATTTTATTCAAAAAGTCAATTTGCAAGAAAGACAATTACAGGCTAAAGGTGTTTATTGAACATTCATTTGAATAATTAACAATCTCAATTGTTACGCTTATATTATGTCAGTGTAAAATACTAATAATTACTTGTACACGCACATTGCATTATAACATCAATGTTTATCGGTATGTGCCTGTTCATTTCTGATCTAGGATGTTAACAGCTTCACAAGTTGAATAATTGCGACATCACATATCAGCATTCTTTGAGTGATCTTCTATGCTGCTTTCTAAAAAATTTTATTCAGTTAGATTTGTATAATGCATAAATTATAAAACACCAAAATGAGACAGATGTTGAAATGAATATTACTACAAAAGACTATACTAAATTATAGGTTATTGGTAACAATCAAAAACCAAACCAATTCACACTGTTCAGGTTAATATAAAATGTATCTCAACAAATTGCATGGGAATCATAAGTGAATAGTAGAATTAAAGCTACAAACTGATATGGATTTTAAACTAATAACATTTGATAAGAAACGATAATTGTGATAAGACATGAAAGATAGTGTTAGTACACCAGTATTGGGCATTGAATGTACAATGTTACATAAAGACAAAACTATTAAAATATTTTAAATTTCATCTTTTTAATAAAGTATGACATTATCACTGTACATATCATATTCTGAATAGATCTTTCTAATAGCAATTGACAATTATTGTATTAAATCATTCAAAAGTTTGAACATTTAACATTAAATCGACCAAAAATGATCGATTGAAATTATACTAGTTGAATAACAATAATATTTGTTATGGTTTATATTGGAAACTAATAATGAATAGAAGCCGTAAAACAAATGAGATTTTATTCAAAAAGTCAATTTGCAAGAATGACAATTACAGGTTAAAGATGATAATTGAACATTTAATTGAATAATTTACAATCTCAATTGTTACGCTTATATTATGTCAGTGTAAAATACTAATAATTATTTGTACCCGCACATTGCATAATTATATCAATGTTTATCGGTATGTGCCTGTTCATTTCTGATCTAGGATGTTAACAGCTTCACAAGTTGAATAATTGCGACATCACATATCAGCATTCTTTGAGTGATCTTCTATGCTGCTTTCTAAAAAATTTTATTCAGTTAGATTTGTATAATGCATAAATTATAAAACACTATAAAACACCAAAATGAGACAGATGTTGAAATGAATATTACTACAAAAGAATATACTAAATTATAGGTTATTGGTAACAATCAAAAACCAAACCAATTCACACTGTTCAGGTTAATATAAAATGTATCTCAACAATTTGCATGTTAATCTTTAGTGAATAGTAGAATTAAAGCTACAAACTGATATGGATTTTAAACTAATAACATTTGATAAGAAACGATAACTGTGATAAGACATGAAAGATAGTGTTAGTACACCAGTATTGGGCATTGAATGTACAATGTTACGTAAAGACAAAACTATTAAAATGTTTTAAATTTCAGCTTTTTAATAAAGTATGACATTATCACTGTACATATCATATTCTGAATAGATCATTCTAATAGCAATTGACAATTATTCTATTAAATCATTCAAAAAATTGAACATTTAACATTAAATCCACCAAAAATGATCGATTGAAATTATACTAGTTGAATAACAATAATATTTGTTATGGTTTATATTGGAAACTAATAATGAATAGAAGCCTTAAGCAAAAGAGATTTTATTCAAAAAGTCAATTTGCAAGAAAGACAATTACAGGTTAAAGGTGTTTATTGAACATTCATTTGAATAATTAACAATCTCAATTGTTACGCTTATATTATGTCAGTGTAAAATACTAATAATTACTTGTACACGCACATTGCATTATAACATCAATGTTTATCGGTATGTGCCTGTTCATTTCTGATCTAGGATGTTAACAGCTTCACAAGTTGAATAATTGCGACATCACATATCAGCATTCTTTGAGTGATCTTCTATGCTGCTTTCTAAAAAATTTTATTCAGTTAGATTTGTATAATGCATAAATTATAAAACACTATAAAACACCAAAATGAGACAAATGTTGAAATGAATATTACTACAAAAGACTATACTAAATTATAGGTTATTGGTAACAATCAAAAACCAAACCAATTCACACTGTTCAGGTTAATATAAAATGTATCTCAACAATTTGCATGTTAATCTTTAGTGAATAGTAGAATTAAAGCTACAAACTGATATGGATTTTAAACTAATAACATTTGATAAGAAACGATAATTGTGATAAGACATGAAAGATAGTGTTAGTACACCAGTATTGGGCATTGAATGTACAATGTTACATAAAGACAAAACTATTAAAATATTTTAAATTTCAGCTTTTTAATAAAGTATGACATTATCACTGTACATATCATATTCTGAATAGATCTTTCTAATAGCAATTGACAATTATTGTATTAAATCATTCAAAAGTTTGAACATTTAACATTAAATCCACCAAAAATGATCTATTGAAATTTACTAGTTGAATAACAATAATATTTGTTATGGTTTATATTGGAAACTAATAATGAATAGAAGCCGTAAAGCAAGAGAGATTTTATTCAAAAAGTCAATTTGCAAGAAAGACAATTACAGGTTAAAGGTGTTTATTGAACATTCATTTGAATAACTAACAATCTCAATTGTTACGCTTATATTATGTCAGTGTAAAATACTAATAATTACTTGTACACGCACATTGCATTATAACATCAATGTTTATCGGTATGTGCCTGTTCATTTCTGATCTAGGATGTTAACAGCTTCACAAGTTGAATAATTGCGACATCACATATCAGCATTCTTTTAGTGATCTTCTATGCAGCTTTCTAAAAAATTTTATTCAGTTAGATTTGTATAATGCATAAATTATAAAACACTATAAAACACCAAAATGAGACAGATGTTGAAATGAATATTACTACAAAAGACTATACTAAATTATAGGTTATTGGTAACAATCAAAAACCAAACCAATTCACACTGTTCAGGTTAATATAAAATGTATCTCAACAAATTGCATGGGAATCATAAGTGAATAGTAGAATTAAAGCTACAAACTGATATGGATTTTAAACTACTAACATTTGATGAGAAACAATAAAATGTGACAAGACATGAAAGATAGTGTTAGTCCACCAGTATTGGGAATTGAATGTACAATGTTACATAAAGAAAAAACTATTAAAATGTTTTAAATTTCAGCTTTTTAATAAAGTATGACATTATCACCAAACATATCATATTCTGAATAGATCATTCTAATAGCAATTGACAATTATTGTATTAAATCATTCAAAAAATTGAACATTTAACATTAAATCCACCAAAAATGATCGATTGAAATTATACTAGTTGAATAACAATAATATTTGTTATGGTTTATATTGGAAACTAATAATGAATAGAAGCCATAAAGCAAAAGAGATTTTATTCAAAAAGTCAATTTGCAAGAAAGACAATTACAGGTTAAAGGTGTTTATTGAACATTCATTTGAATAATTAACAATCTCAATTGTTACGCTTATATTATGTCAGTGTAAAATACTAATAATTACTTGTACACGCACATTGCATTATAACATCAATGTTTATCGGTATGTGCCTGTTCATTTCTGATCTAGGATGTTAACAGCTTCACAAGTTGAATAATTGCGACATCACATATCAGCATTCTTTGAGTGATCTTCTATGCTGCTTTCTAAAAAATTTTATTCAGTTAGATTTGTATAATGCATAAATTATAAAACACTATAAAACACCAAAATGAGACAAATGTTGAAATGAATATTACTACAAAAGACTATACTAAATTATAGGTTATTGGTAACAATCAAAAACCAAACCAATTCACACTGTTCAGGTTAATATAAAATGTATCTCAACAATTTGCATGTTAATCTTTAGTGAATAGTAGAATTAAAGCTACAAACTGATATGGATTTTAAACTAATAACATTTGATAAGAAACGATAATTGTGATAAGACATGAAAGATAGTGTTAGTACACCAGTATTGGGCATTGAATGTACAATGTTACATAAAGACAAAACTATTAAAATATTTTAAATTTCAGCTTTTTAATAAAGTATGACATTATCACTGTACATATCATATTCTGAATAGATCTTTCTAATAGCAATTGACAATTATTGTATTAAATCATTCAAAAGTTTGAACATTTAACATTAAATCGACCAAAAATGATCGATTGAAATTATACTAGTTGAATAACAATAATATTTGTTATGGTTTATATTGGAAACTAATAATGAATAGAAGCCTTAAAGCAAAAGAGATTTTATTCAAAAAGTCAATTTGCAAGAAAGACAATTACAGGTTAAAGGTGTTTATTGAACATTCATTTGAATAATTAACAATCTCAATTGTTACGCTTATATTATGTCAGTGTAAAATACTAATAATTACTTGTACACGCACATTTCATTATAACATCAATGTTTATCGGTATGTGCCTGTTCATTTCTGATCTAGGATGTTAACAGCTTCACAAGTTGAATAATTGCGACATCACATATCAGCATTCTTTGAGTGATCTTCTATGCTGCTTTCTAAAAAATTTTATTCAGTTAGATTTGTATAATGCATAAATTATAAAACACTATAAAACACCAAAATGAGACAAATGTTGAAATGAATATTACTACAAAAGACTATACTAAATTATAGGTTATTGGTAACAATCAAAAACCAAACCAATTCACACTGTTCATGTTAATATAAAATGTATCTCAACAATTTGCATGTTAATCTTTAGTGAATAGTAGAATTAAAGCTACAAACTGATATGGATTTTAAACTAATAACATTTGATAAGAAACGATAACTGTGATAAGACATGAAAGATAGTGTTAGTACACCAGTATTGGGCATTGAATGTACAATGTTACGTAAAGACAAAACTATTAAAATGTTTTAAATTTCAGCTTTTTAATAAAGTATGACATTATCACTGTACATATCATATTCTGAATAGATCATTCTAATAGCAATTGACAATTATTGTATTAAATCATTCAAAAAATTGAACATTTAACATTAAATCCACCAAAAATGATCGATTGAAATTATACTAGTTGTATAACAATAATATTTGTTATGGTTTATATTGGAAACTAATAATGAATAGAAGCCATAAAGCAAAAGAGATTTTATTCAAAAAGTCAATTTGCAAGAAAGACAATTACAGGCTAAAGGTGTTTATTGAACATTCATTTGAATAATTAACAATCTCAATTGTTACGCTTATATTATGTCAGTGTAAAATACTAATAATTACTTGTACACGCACATTGCATTATAACATCAATGTTTATCGGTATGTGCCTGTTCATTTCTGATCTAGGATGTTAACAGCTTCACAAGTTGAATAATTGCGACATCACATATCAGCATTCTTTGAGTGATCTTCTATGCTGCTTTCTAAAAAATTTTATTCAGTTAGATTTGTATAATGCATAAATTATAAAACACTATAAAACACCAAAATGAGACAGATGTTGAAATGAATATTATTACAAAAGACTATACTAAATTATAGGTTATTGGTAACAATCAAAAACCAAACCAATTCACACTGTTCAGGTTAATATAAAATGTATCTCAACAAATTGCATGGGAATCATAAGTGAATAGTAGAATTAAAGCTACAAACTGATATGGATTTTAAACTAATAACATTTGATAAGAAACGATAATTGTGATAAGACATGAAAGATAGTGTTAGTACACCAGTATTGGGCATTGAATGTACAATGTTACATAAAGACAAAACTATTAAAATGTTTTAAATTTCAGCTTTTTAATAAAGTATGACATTATCACTGTACATATCATATTCTGAATAGATCTTTCTAATAGCAATTGACAATTATTGTATTAAATCATTCAAAAGTTTGAACATTTAACATTAAATCCACCAAAAATGATCTATTGAAATTTACTAGTTGAATAACAATAATATTTGTTATGGTTTATATTGGAAACTAATAATGAATAGAAGCCGTAAAGCAAGAGAGATTTTATTCAAAAAGTCAATTTGCAAGAAAGACAATTACAGGTTAAAGGTGTTTATTGAACATTCATTTGAATAACTAACAATCTCAATTGTTACGCTTATATTATGTCAGTGTAAAATACTAATAATTACTTGTACACGCACATTGCATTATAACATCAATGTTTATCGGTATGTGCCTGTTCATTTCTGATCTAGGATGTTAACAGCTTCACAAGTTGAATAATTGCGACATCACATATCAGCATTCTTTTAGTGATCTTCTATGCAGCTTTCTAAAAAATTTTATTCAGTTAGATTTGTATAATGCATAAATTATAAAACACTATAAAACACCAAAATGAGACAGATGTTGAAATGAATATTACTACAAAAGACTATACTAAATTATAGGTTATTGTTAACAATCAAAAACCAAACCAATTCACACTGTTCAGGTTAATATAAAATGTATCTCAACAAATTGCATGGGAATCATAAGTGAATAGTAGAATTAAAGCTACAAACTGATATGGATTTTAAACTACTAACATTTGATGAGAAACAATAAAATGTGACAAGACATGAAAGATAGTGTTAGTCCACCAGTATTGGGAATTGAATGTACAATGTTACATAAAGAAAAAACTATTAAAATGTTTTAAATTTCAGCTTTTTAATAAAGTATGACATTATCACCAAACATATCATATTCTGAATCAATCTTTCTAATAGCAATTGACAATTATTGTATTAAATCATTCAAAAAATTGAACATTTAACATTAAATCCACCAAAAATGATCGATTGAAATTTACTAGTTGAATAACAATAATATTTGTTATGGTTTATATTGGAAACTAATAATGAATAGAAGCCGTAAAGCAAGAGAGATTTTATTCAAAAAGTCAATTTGCAAGAAAGACAATTACAGGTTAAAGGTGTTTATTGAACATTCATTTGAATAACTAACAATCTCAATTGTTACGCTTATATTATGTCAGTGTAAAATACTAATAATTACTTGTACACGCACATTGCATTATAACATCAATGTTTATCGGTATGTGCCTGTTCATTTCTGATCTAGGATGTTAACAGCTTCACAAGTTGAATAATTGCGACATCACATATCAGCATTCTTTTAGTGATCTTCTATGCAGCTTTCTAAAAAATTTTATTCAGTTAGATTTGTATAATGCATAAATTATAAAACACTATAAAACACCAAAATGAGACAGATGTTGAAATGAATATTACTACAAAAGACTATACTAAATTATAGGTTATTGGTAACAATCAAAAACCAAACCAATTCACACTGTTCAGGTTAATATAAAATGTATCTCAACAAATTGCATGGGAATCATAAGTGAATAGTAGAATTAAAGCTACAAACTGATATGGATTTTAAACTACTAACATTTGATGAGAAACAATAAAATGTGACAAGACATGAAAGATAGTGTTAGTCCACCAGTATTGGGAATTGAATGTACAATGTTACATAAAGAAAAAACTATTAAAATGTTTTAAATTTCAGCTTTTTAATAAAGTATGACATTATCACCAAACATATCATATTCTGAATCAATCTTTCTAATAGCAATTGACAATTATTGCATTAAATCATTCAAAAATTTGATCATTTAACATTAAATCCACCAAAAATGATCGTTTGAAATTATACTAGTTGAATAACATTAATATTTGTTATGGTTTATATTGGAAACTAATAATGAATATAAGTCGTAAAACAAATGAGATTTTATTCAAAAAGTAAATTTGCAAGAATGACAATTACAGGTTAAAGGTGTTAATTGAACATTTAATTGAATAATTTACAATCTCAATTGTTACGCTTATATTATGTCAGTGTAAAATACTAATAATTATTTGTACCCGCACATTGCATAATTATATCAATGTTTATCGGTATGTGTCTGTTCATTTCTGATCTAGGATGTTAACAGCTTCACAAGTTGAATAATTGCGACATCACATATCAGCATTCTTTGAGTGATCTTCTATGCTGCTTTCTAAAAAATTTTATTCAGTTAGATTTGTATAATGCATAAATTATAAAACACTATAAAACACCAAAATGAGACAAATGTTGAAATGAATATTACTACAAAAGACTATACTAAATTATAGGTTATTGTTAACAATCAAAAACCAAACCAATTCACACTGTTCAGGTTAATATAAAATGTATCTCAACAAATTGCATGGGAATCATAAGTGAATAGTAGAATTAAAGCTACAAACTGATATGGATTTTAAACTACTAACATTTGATGAGAAACAATAAAATGTGACAAGACATGAAAGATAGTGTTAGTCCACCAGTATTGGGAATTGAATGTACAATGTTACATAAAGAAAAAACTATTAAAATGTTTTAAATTTCAGCTTTTTAATAAAGTATGACATTATCACCAAACATATCATATTCTGAATAGATCATTCTAATAGCAATTGACAATTATTGTATTAAATCATTCAAAAAATTGAACATTTAACATTAAATCCACCAAAAATGATCGATTGAAATTATACTAGTTGAATAACAATAATATTTGTTATGGTTTATATTGGAAACTAATAATGAATAGAAGCCATAAAGCAAAAGAGATTTTATTCAAAAAGTCAATTTGCAAGAAAGACAATTACAGGTTAAAGGTGTTTATTGAACATTCATTTGAATAATTAACAATCTCAATTGTTACGCTTATATTATGTCAGTGTAAAATACTAATAATTACTTGTACACGCACATTGCATTATAACATCAATGTTTATCGGTATGTGCCTGTTCATTTCTGATCTAGGATGTTAACAGCTTCACAAGTTGAATAATTGCGACATCACATATCAGCATTCTTTGAGTGATCTTCTATGCTGCTTTCTAAAAAATTTTATTCAGTTAGATTTGTATAATGCATAAATTATAAAACACTATAAAACACCAAAATGAGACAAATGTTGAAATGAATATTACTACAAAAGACTATACTAAATTATAGGTTATTGGTAACAATCAAAAACCAAACCAATTCACACTGTTCAGGTTAATATAAAATGTATCTCAACAATTTGCATGTTAATCTTTAGTGAATAGTAGAATTAAAGCTACAAACTGATATGGATTTTAAACTAATAACATTTGATAAGAAACGATAATTGTGATAAGACATGAAAGATAGTGTTAGTACACCAGTATTGGGCATTGAATGTACAATGTTACATAAAGACAAAACTATTAAAATATTTTAAATTTCAGCTTTTTAATAAAGTATGACATTATCACTGTACATATCATATTCTGAATAGATCTTTCTAATAGCAATTGACAATTATTGTATTAAATCATTCAAAAGTTTGAACATTTAACATTAAATCGACCAAAAATGATCGATTGAAATTATACTAGTTGAATAACAATAATATTTGTTATGGTTTATATTGGAAACTAATAATGAATAGAAGCCTTAAAGCAAAAGAGATTTTATTCAAAAAGTCAATTTGCAAGAAAGACAATTACAGGTTAAAGGTGTTTATTGAACATTCATTTGAATAATTAACAATCTCAATTGTTACGCTTATATTATGTCAGTGTAAAATACTAATAATTACTTGTACACGCACATTTCATTATAACATCAATGTTTATCGGTATGTGCCTGTTCATTTCTGATCTAGGATGTTAACAGCTTCACAAGTTGAATAATTGCGACATCACATATCAGCATTCTTTGAGTGATCTTCTATGCTGCTTTCTAAAAAATTTTATTCAGTTAGATTTGTATAATGCATAAATTATAAAACACTATAAAACACCAAAATGAGACAAATGTTGAAATGAATATTACTACAAAAGACTATACTAAATTATAGGTTATTGGTAACAATCAAAAACCAAACCAATTCACACTGTTCATGTTAATATAAAATGTATCTCAACAATTTGCATGTTAATCTTTAGTGAATAGTAGAATTAAAGCTACAAACTGATATGGATTTTAAACTAATAACATTTGATAAGAAACGATAACTGTGATAAGACATGAAAGATAGTGTTAGTACACCAGTATTGGGCATTGAATGTACAATGTTACGTAAAGACAAAACTATTAAAATGTTTTAAATTTCAGCTTTTTAATAAAGTATGACATTATCACTGTACATATCATATTCTGAATAGATCATTCTAATAGCAATTGACAATTATTGTATTAAATCATTCAAAAAATTGAACATTTAACATTAAATCCACCAAAAATGATCGATTGAAATTATACTAGTTGAATAACAATAATATTTGTTATGGTTTATATTGGAAACTAATAATGAATAGAAGCCATAAAGCAAAAGAGATTTTATTCAAAAAGTCAATTTGCAAGAAAGACAATTACAGGCTAAAGGTGTTTATTGAACATTCATTTGAATAATTAACAATCTCAATTGTTACGCTTATATTATGTCAGTGTAAAATACTAATAATTACTTGTACACGCACATTGCATTATAACATCAATGTTTATCGGTATGTGCCTGTTCATTTCTGATCTAGGATGTTAACAGCTTCACAAGTTGAATAATTGCGACATCACATATCAGCATTCTTTGAGTGATCTTCTATGCTGCTTTCTAAAAAATTTTATTCAGTTAGATTTGTATAATGCATAAATTATAAAACACTATAAAACACCAAAATGAGACAGATGTTGAAATGAATATTATTACAAAAGACTATACTAAATTATAGGTTATTGGTAACAATCAAAAACCAAACCAATTCACACTGTTCAGGTTAATATAAAATGTATCTCAACAAATTGCATGGGAATCATAAGTGAATAGTAGAATTAAAGCTACAAACTGATATGGATTTTAAACTAATAACATTTGATAAGAAACGATAATTGTGATAAGACATGAAAGATAGTGTTAGTACACCAGTATTGGGCATTGAATGTACAATGTTACATAAAGACAAAACTATTAAAATGTTTTAAATTTCAGCTTTTTAATAAAGTATGACATTATCACTGTACATATCATATTCTGAATAGATCTTTCTAATAGCAATTGACAATTATTGTATTAAATCATTCAAAAGTTTGAACATTTAACATTAAATCCACCAAAAATGATCTATTGAAATTTACTAGTTGAATAACAATAATATTTGTTATGGTTTATATTGGAAACTAATAATGAATAGAAGCCGTAAAGCAAGAGAGATTTTATTCAAAAAGTCAATTTGCAAGAAAGACAATTACAGGTTAAAGGTGTTTATTGAACATTCATTTGAATAACTAACAATCTCAATTGTTACGCTTATATTATGTCAGTGTAAAATACTAATAATTACTTGTACACGCACATTGCATTATAACATCAATGTTTATCGGTATGTGCCTGTTCATTTCTGATCTAGGATGTTAACAGCTTCACAAGTTGAATAATTGCGACATCACATATCAGCATTCTTTTAGTGATCTTCTATGCAGCTTTCTAAAAAATTTTATTCAGTTAGATTTGTATAATGCATAAATTATAAAACACTATAAAACACCAAAATGAGACAGATGTTGAAATGAATATTACTACAAAAGACTATACTAAATTATAGGTTATTGTTAACAATCAAAAACCAAACCAATTCACACTGTTCAGGTTAATATAAAATGTATCTCAACAAATTGCATGGGAATCATAAGTGAATAGTAGAATTAAAGCTACAAACTGATATGGATTTTAAACTACTAACATTTGATGAGAAACAATAAAATGTGACAAGACATGAAAGATAGTGTTAGTCCACCAGTATTGGGAATTGAATGTACAATGTTACATAAAGAAAAAACTATTAAAATGTTTTAAATTTCAGCTTTTTAATAAAGTATGACATTATCACCAAACATATCATATTCTGAATCAATCTTTCTAATAGCAATTGACAATTATTGCATTAAATCATTCAAAAATTTGATGATTTAACATTAAATCCACCAAAAATGATCGTTTGAAATTATACTAGTTGAATAACATTAATATTTGTTATGGTTTATATTGGAAACTAATAATGAATAGAAGCCGTAAAACAAAAGAGATTTTATTCAAAAAGTCAATTTGCAAGAAAGACAATTACAGGTTAAAGGTGTTAATTGAACATTTAATTGAATAATTTACAATCTCAATTGTTACGCTTATATTATGTCAGTGTAAAATACTAATAATTATTTGTACCCGCACATTGCATAATTATATCAATGTTTATCGGTATGTGTCTGTTCATTTCTGATCTAGGATGTTAACAGCTTCACAAGTTGAATAATTGCGACATCACATATCAGCATTCTTTGAGTGATCTTCTATGCTGCTTTCTAAAAAATTTTATTCAGTTAGATTTGTATAATGCATAAATTATAAAACACTATAAAACACCAAAATGAGACAAATGTTGAAATGAATATTACTACAAAAGACTATACTAAATTATAGGTTATTGGTAACAATCAAAAACCAAACCAATTCACACTGTTCATGTTAATATAAAATGTATCTCAACAATTTGCATGTTAATCTTTAGTGAATAGTAGAATTAAAGCTACAAACTGATATGGATTTTAAACTAATAACATTTGATAAGAAACGATAACTGTGATAAGACATGAAAGATAGTGTTAGTACACCAGTATTGGGCATTGAATGTACAATGTTACGTAAAGACAAAACTATTAAAATGTTTTAAATTTCAGCTTTTTAATAAAGTATGACATTATCACTGTACATATCATATTCTGAATAGATCATTCTAATAGCAATTGACAATTATTGCATTAAATCATTCAAAAATTTGATGATTTAACATTAAATCCACCAAAAATGATCGTTTGAAATTATACTAGTTGAATAACATTAATATTTGTTATGGTTTATATTGGAAACTAATAATGAATAGAAGCCGTAAAACAAAAGAGATTTTATTCAAAAAGTCAATTTGCAAGAAAGACAATTACAGGTTAAAGGTGTTTATTGAACATTCATTTGAATAATTAACAATCTCAATTGTTACGCTTATATTATGTCAGTGTAAAATACTAATAATTACTTGTACACGCACATTGCATTATAACATCAATGTTTATCGGTATGTGCCTGTTCATTTCTGATCTAGGATGTTAACAGCTTCACAAGATGAATAATTGCGACATCACATATCAGCATTCTTTGAGTGATCTTCTATGCTGCTTTCTAAAAAATTTTATTCAGTTAGATTTGTATAATGCATAAATTATAAAACACTATAAAACACCAAAATGAGACAGATGTTGAAATGAATATTACTACAAAAGACTATACTAAATTATAGGTTATTGGTAACAATCAAAAACCAAACCAATTCACACTGTTCAGGTTAATATAAAATGTATCTCAACAAATTGCATGGGAATCATAAGTGAATAGTAGAATTAAAGCTACAAACTGATATGGATTTTAAACTAATAACATTTGATAAGAAACGATAATTGTGATAAGACATGAAAGATAGTGTTAGTACACCAGTATTGGGCATTGAATGTACAATGTTACATAAAGACAAAACTATTAAAATGTTTTAAATTTCAGCTTTTTAATAAAGTATGACATTATCACTGTACATATCATATTCTGAATAGATCTTTCTAATAGCAATTGACAATTATTGTATTAAATCATTCAAAAGTTTGAACATTTAACATTAAATCCACCAAAAATGATCGATTGAAATTATACTAGTTGAATAACAATAATATTTGTTATGGTTTATATTGGAAACTAATAATGAATAGAAGCCGTAAAACAAATGAGATTTTATTCAAAAAGTCAATTTGCAAGAATGACAATTACAGGTTAAAGATGATAATTGAACATTTAATTGAATAATTTACAATCTCAATTGTTACGCTTATATTATGTCAGTGTAAAATACTAATAATTATTTGTACCCGCACATTGCATAATTATATCAATGTTTATCGGTATGTGCCTGTTCATTTCTGATCTAGGATGTTAACAGCTTCACAAGTTGAATAATTGCGACATCACATATCAGCATTCTTTGAGTGATCTTCTATGCTGCTTTCTAAAAAATTTTATTCAGTTAGATTTGTATAATGCATAAATTATAAAACACTATAAAACACCAAAATGAGACAGATGTTGAAATGAATATTACTACAAAAGAATATACTAAATTATAGGTTATTGGTAACAATCAAAAACCAAACCAATTCACACTCTTCAGGTTAATATAAAATGTATCTCAACAAATTGCATGGGAATCATAAGTGAATAGTAGAATTAAAGCTACAAACTGATATGGATTTTAAACAACTAACATTTGATAAGAAACGATAATTGTGATAAGACATGAAAGATAGTGTTAGTACACCAGTATTGGGCATTGAATGTACAATGTTACATAAAGACAAAACTATTAAAATGTTTTAAATTTCAGCTTTTTAATAAAGTATGACATTATCACCAAACATATCATATTCTGAATCAATCTTTCTAATAGCAATTGACAATTATTGCATTAAATCATTCAAAAATTTGATGATTTAACATTAAATCCACCAAAAATGATCGTTTGAAATTATACTAGTTGAATAACATTAATATTTGTTATGGTTTATATTGGAAACTAATAATGAATAGAAGCCGTAAAACAAAAGAGATTTTATTCAAAAAGTCAATTTGCAAGAAAGACAATTACAGGTTAAAGGTGTTTATTGAACATTCATTTGAATAATTAACAATCTCAATTGTTACGCTTATATTATGTCAGTGTAAAATACTAATAATTACTTGTACACGCACATTGCATTATAACATCAATGTTTATCGGTATGTGCCTGTTCATTTCTGATCTAGGATGTTAACAGCTTCACAAGATGAATAATTGCGACATCACATATCAGCATTCTTTGAGTGATCTTCTATGCTGCTTTCTAAAAAATTTTATTCAGTTAGATTTGTATAATGCATAAATTATAAAACACTATAAAACACCAAAATGAGACAGATGTTGAAATGAATATTACTACAAAAGACTATACTAAATTATAGGTTATTGGTAACAATCAAAAACCAAACCAATTCACACTGTTCAGGTTAATATAAAATGTATCTCAACAAATTGCATGGGAATCATAAGTGAATAGTAGAATTAAAGCTACAAACTGATATGGATTTTAAACTAATAACATTTGATAAGAAACGATAATTGTGATAAGACATGAAAGATAGTGTTAGTACACCAGTATTGGGCATTGAATGTACAATGTTACATAAAGACAAAACTATTAAAATGTTTTAAATTTCAGCTTTTTAATAAAGTATGACATTATCACTGTACATATCATATTCTGAATAGATCTTTCTAATAGCAATTGACAATTATTGTATTAAATCATTCAAAAGTTTGAACATTTAACATTAAATCCACCAAAAATGATCGATTGAAATTATACTAGTTGAATAACAATAATATTTGTTATGGTTTATATTGGAAACTAATAATGAATAGAAGCCGTAAAACAAATGAGATTTTATTCAAAAAGTCAATTTGCAAGAATGACAATTACAGGTTAAAGATGATAATTGAACATTTAATTGAATAATTTACAATCTCAATTGTTACGCTTATATTATGTCAGTGTAAAATACTAATAATTATTTGTACCCGCACATTGCATAATTATATCAATGTTTATCGGTATGTGCCTGTTCATTTCTGATCTAGGATGTTAACAGCTTCACAAGTTGAATAATTGCGACATCACATATCAGCATTCTTTGAGTGATCTTCTATGCTGCTTTCTAAAAAATTTTATTCAGTTAGATTTGTATAATGCATAAATTATAAAACACTATAAAACACCAAAATGAGACAGATGTTGAAATGAATATTACTACAAAAGAATATACTAAATTATAGGTTATTGGTAACAATCAAAAACCAAACCAATTCACACTCTTCAGGTTAATATAAAATGTATCTCAACAATTTGCATGTTAATCTTTAGTGAATAGTAGAATTAAAGCTACAAACTGATATGGATTTTAAACTAATAACATTTGATAAGAAACGATAATTATGACAAGACATGAAAGATAGTGTTAGTACACCAGTATTGGGCATTGAATGTACAATGTTACAGAAAGACAAAACTATTAAAATGTTTTAAATTTCAAATTTTTAATAAAGTATGACATTATCACTAAACATATCATATTCTGAATCAATCTTTCTAATAGCAATTGACAATTATTGCATTAAATCATTCAAAAGTTTGATCATTTAACATTAAATCCACCAAAAATGATCGATTGAAATTATACTAGTTGAATAACATTAATATTTGTTATGGTTTATATTGGAAACTAATAATGAATATAAGTCGTAAAACAAATGAGATTTTATTCAAAAAGTCAATTTGCAAGAAAGACAATTACAGGTTAAAGGTGTTTATTGAACATTCATTTGAATAATTAACAATCTCAATTGTTACGCTTATATTATGTCAGTGTAAAATACTAATAATTACTTGTACACGCACATTGCATTATAACATCAATGTATATCGGTATGTGCCTGTTCATTTCTGATCAAGGATGTTAACAGCTTCACAAGTTGAATAATTGCGACATCACATATCAGCATTCTTTGAGTGATCTTCTATGCTGCTTTCTAAAAAATTTTATTCAGTTAGATTTGTATAATGCATAAATTATAAAACACTATAAAACACCAAAATGAGACAGATGTTGAAATGAATATTACTACAAAAGACTATACTAAATTATAGGTTATTGGTAACAATCAAAAACCAAACCAATTCACACTGTTCAGGTTAATATAAAATGTATCTCAACAATTTGCATGTTAATCTTTAGTGAATAGTAGAATTAAAGCTACAAACTGATATGGATTTTAAACTAATAACATTTGATAAGAAACGATAATTATGACAAGACATGAAAGATAGTGTTAGTACACCAGTATTGGGCATTGAATGTACAATGTTACAGAAAGACAAAACTATTAAAATGTTTTAAATTTCAGCTTTTTAATAAAGTATGACATTATCACTAAACATATCATATTCTGAATCAATCTTTCTAATAGCAATTGACAATTATTGCATTAAATCATTCAAAAGTTTGATCATTTAACATTAAATCCACCGAAAATGATCGATTGAAATTATACTAGTTGAATAACATTAATATTTGTTATGGTTTATATTGGAAACTAATAATGAATATAAGTCGTAAAACAAATGAGATTTTATTCAAAAAGTCAATTTGCAAGAAAGACAATTACAGGTTAAAGGTGTTTATTGAACATTCATTTGAATAACTAACAATCTCAATTGTTACGCTTATATTATGTCAGTGTAAAATACTAATAATTACTTGTACCCGCACATTGCATAATTATATAAATGTTTATCGGTATGTGCCTGTTCATTTCTGATCTAGGATGTTAACAGCTTCACAAGTTGAATAATTGCGACATCACATATCAGCATTCTTTTAGTGATCTTCTATGCAGCTTTCTAAAAAATTTTATTCAGTTAGATTTGTATAATGCATAAATTATAAAACACTATAAAACACCAAAATGAGACAGATGTTGAAATGAATATTACTACAAAAGACTATACTAAATTATAGGTTATTGGTAACAATCAAAAACCAAACCAATTCACACTGTTCAGGTTAATATAAAATGTATCTCAACAATTTGCATGTTAATCTTTAGTGAATAGTAGAATTAAAGCTACAAACTGATATGGATTTTAAACTACTAACATTTGATGAGAAACAATAAAATGTGACAAGACATGAAAGATAGTGTTAGTCCGCCAGTATTGGGCATTGAATGTACAATGTTACAGAAAGACAAAACTATTAAAATGTTTTAAATTTCAGCTTTTTAATAAAGTATGACATTATCACTAAACATATCATATTCTGAATCAATCTTTCTAATAGCAATTGACAATTATTGCATTAAATCATTCAAAAGTTTGATCATTTAACATTATATCCACCAAAAATGATCGATTGAAATTATACTAGTTGAATAACATTAATATTTGTTATGGTTTATATTGGAAACTAATAATGAATATAAGTCGTAAAACAAATGAGATTTTATTCAAAAAGTCAATTTGCAAGAATAACAATTACAGGCTAAAGGTGTTAATTGAACATATAATTGAATAATTTACAATCTCAATTGTTACGCTTATATTATGTCAGTGTAAAATACTAATAATTATTTGTACCCGCACATTGCATAATTATATAAATGTTTATCGGTATGTGCCTGTTCATTTCTGATCTAGGATGTTAACAGCTTCACAAGTTGAATAATTGCGACATCACATATCAGCATTCTTTGAGTGATCTTCTATGCTGCTTTCTAAAAAATTTTATTCAGTTAGATTTGTATAATGCATAAATTATAAAACACTATAAAACACCAAAATGAGACAGATGTTGAAATGAATATTACTACAAAAGACTATACTAAATTATAGGTTATTGGTAACAATCAAAAACCAAACCAATTCACACTGTTCAGGTTAATATAAAATGTATCTCAACAATTTGCATGTTAATCTTTAGTGAATAGTAGAATTAAAGCTACAAACTGATATGGATTTTAAACTAATAACATTTGATAAGAAACGATAATTATGACAAGACATGAAAGATAGTGTTAGTACACCAGTATTGGGCATTGAATGTACAATGTTACAGAAAGACAAAACTATTAAAATGTTTTAAATTTCAGCTTTTTAATAAAGTATGACATTATCACTAAACATATCATATTCTGAATCAATCTTTCTAATAGCAATTGACAATTATTGCATTAAATCATTCAAAAGTTTGATCATTTAACATTAAATCCACCAAAAATGATCGATTGAAATTATACTAGTTGAATAACATTAATATTTGTTATGGTTTATATTGGAAACTAACAATGAATATAAGTCGTAAAACAAATGAGATTTTATTCAAAAAGTCAATTTGCAAGAAAGACAATTACAGGTTAAAGGTGTTTATTGAACATTCATTTGAATAATTAACAATCTCAATTGTTACGCTTATATTATGTCAGTGTAAAATACTAATAATTACTTGTACACGCACATTGCATTATAACATCAATGTATATCGGTATGTGCCTGTTCATTTCTGATCAAGGATGTTAACAGCTTCACAAGTTGAATAATTGCGACATCACATATCAGCATTCTTTGAGTGATCTTCTATGCTGCTTTCTAAAAAATTTTATTCAGTTAGATTTGTATAATGCATAAATTATAAAACACTATAAAACACCAAAATGAGACAGATGTTGAAATGAATATTACTACAAAAGACTATACTAAATTATAGGTTATTGGTAACAATCAAAAACCAAACCAATTCACACTGTTCAGGTTAATATAAAATGTATCTCAACAATTTGCATGTTAATCTTTAGTGAATAGTAGAATTAAAGCTACAAACTGATATGGATTTTAAACTAATAACATTTGATAAGAAACGATAATTATGACAAGACATGAAAGATAGTGTTAGTACACCAGTATTGGGCATTGAATGTACAATGTTACAGAAAGACAAAACTATTAAAATGTTTTAAATTTCAGCTTTTTAATAAAGTATGACATTATCACTAAACATATCATATTCTGAATCAATCTTTCTAATAGCAATTGACAATTATTGCATTAAATCATTCAAAAGTTTGATCATTTAACATTAAATCCACCGAAAATGATCGATTGAAATTATACTAGTTGAATAACATTAATATTTGTTATGGTTTATATTGGAAACTAATAATGAATATAAGTCGTAAAACAAATGAGATTTTATTCAAAAAGTCAATTTGCAAGAAAGACAATTACAGGTTAAAGGTGTTTATTGAACATTCATTTGAATAACTAACAATCTCAATTGTTACGCTTATATTATGTCAGTGTAAAATACTAATAATTACTTGTACCCGCACATTGCATAATTATATAAATGTTTATCGGTATGTGCCTGTTCATTTCTGATCTAGGATGTTAACAGCTTCACAAGTTGAATAATTGCGACATCACATATCAGCATTCTTTTAGTGATCTTCTATGCAGCTTTCTAAAAAATTTTATTCAGTTAGATTTGTATAATGCATAAATTATAAAACACTATAAAACACCAAAATGAGACAGATGTTGAAATGAATATTACTACAAAAGACTATACTAAATTATAGGTTATTGGTAACAATCAAAAACCAAACCAATTCACACTGTTCAGGTTAATATAAAATGTATCTCAACAATTTGCATGTTAATCTTTAGTGAATAGTAGAATTAAAGCTACAAACTGATATGGATTTTAAACTACTAACATTTGATGAGAAACAATAAAATGTGACAAGACATGAAAGATAGTGTTAGTCCGCCAGTATTGGGCATTGAATGTACAATGTTACAGAAAGACAAAACTATTAAAATGTTTTAAATTTCAGCTTTTTAATAAAGTATGACATTATCACTAAACATATCATATTCTGAATCAATCTTTCTAATAGCAATTGACAATTATTGCATTAAATCATTCAAAAGTTTGATCATTTAACATTATATCCACCAAAAATGATCGATTGAAATTATACTAGTTGAATAACATTAATATTTGTTATGGTTTATATTGGAAACTAATAATGAATATAAGTCGTAAAACAAATGAGATTTTATTCAAAAAGTCAATTTGCAAGAATAACAATTACAGGCTAAAGGTGTTAATTGAACATATAATTGAATAATTTACAATCTCAATTGTTACGCTTATATTATGTCAGTGTAAAATACTAATAATTATTTGTACCCGCACATTGCATAATTATATAAATGTTTATCGGTATGTGCCTGTTCATTTCTGATCTAGGATGTTAACAGCTTCACAAGTTGAATAATTGCGACATCACATATCAGCATTCTTTGAGTGATCTTCTATGCTGCTTTCTAAAAAATTTTATTCAGTTAGATTTGTATAATGCATAAATTATAAAACACTATAAAACACCAAAATGAGACAGATGTTGAAATGAATATTACTACAAAAGACTATACTAAATTATAGGTTATTGGTAACAATCAAAAACCAAACCAATTCACACTGTTCAGGTTAATATAAAATGTATCTCAACAATTTGCATGTTAATCTTTAGTGAATAGTAGAATTAAAGCTACAAACTGATATGGATTTTAAACTAATAACATTTGATAAGAAACGATAATTATGACAAGACATGAAAGATAGTGTTAGTACACCAGTATTGGGCATTGAATGTACAATGTTACAGAAAGACAAAACTATTAAAATGTTTTAAATTTCAGCTTTTTAATAAAGTATGACATTATCACTAAACATATCATATTCTGAATCAATCTTTCTAATAGCAATTGACAATTATTGCATTAAATCATTCAAAAGTTTGATCATTTAACATTAAATCCACCAAAAATGATCGATTGAAATTATACTAGTTGAATAACATTAATATTTGTTATGGTTTATATTGGAAACTAATAATGAATATAAGTCGTAAAACAAATGAGATTTTATTCAAAAAGTCAATTTGCAAGAAAGACAATTACAGGTTAAAGGTGTTTATTGAACATTCATTTGAATAATTAACAATCTCAATTGTTACGCTTATATTATGTCAGTGTAAAATACTAATAATTACTTGTACACGCACATTGCATTATAACATCAATGTATATCGGTATGTGCCTGTTCATTTCTGATCAAGGATGTTAACAGCTTCACAAGTTGAATAATTGCGACATCACATATCAGCATTCTTTGAGTGATCTTCTATGCTGCTTTCTAAAAAATTTTATTCAGTTAGATTTGTATAATGCATAAATTATAAAACACTATAAAACACCAAAATGAGACAGATGTTGAAATGAATATTACTACAAAAGACTATACTAAATTATAGGTTATTGGTAACAATCAAAAACCAAACCAATTCACACTGTTCAGGTTAATATAAAATGTATCTCAACAATTTGCATGTTAATCTTTAGTGAATAGTAGAATTAAAGCTACAAACTGATATGGATTTTAAACTAATAACATTTGATAAGAAACGATAATTATGACAAGACATGAAAGATAGTGTTAGTACACCAGTATTGGGCATTGAATGTACAATGTTACAGAAAGACAAAACTATTAAAATGTTTTAAATTTCAGCTTTTTAATAAAGTATGACATTATCACTAAACATATCATATTCTGAATCAATCTTTCTAATAGCAATTGACAATTATTGCATTAAATCATTCAAAAGTTTGATCATTTAACATTAAATCCACCGAAAATGATCGATTGAAATTATACTAGTTGAATAACATTAATATTTGTTATGGTTTATATTGGAAACTAATAATGAATATAAGTCGTAAAACAAATGAGATTTTATTCAAAAAGTCAATTTGCAAGAAAGACAATTACAGGTTAAAGGTGTTTATTGAACATTCATTTGAATAATTAACAATCTCAATTGTTACGCTTATATTATGTCAGTGTAAAATACTAATAATTACTTGTACACGCACATTGCATTATAACATCAATGTATATCGGTATGTGCCTGTTCATTTCTGATCAAGGATGTTAACAGCTTCACAAGTTGAATAATTGCGACATCACATATCAGCATTCTTTGAGTGATCTTCTATGCTGCTTTCTAAAAAATTTTATTCAGTTAGATTTGTATAATGCATAAATTATAAAACACTATAAAACACCAAAATGAGACAGATGTTGAAATGAATATTACTACAAAAGACTATACTAAATTATAGGTTATTGGTAACAATCAAAAACCAAACCAATTCACACTGTTCAGGTTAATATAAAATGTATCTCAACAATTTGCATGTTAATCTTTAGTGAATAGTAGAATTAAAGCTACAAACTGATATGGATTTTAAACTAATAACATTTGATAAGAAACGATAATTATGACAAGACATGAAAGATAGTGTTAGTACACCAGTATTGGGCATTGAATGTACAATGTTACAGAAAGACAAAACTATTAAAATGTTTTAAATTTCAGCTTTTTAATAAAGTATGACATTATCACTAAACATATCATATTCTGAATCAATCTTTCTACTAGCAATTGACAATTATTGCATTAAATCATTCAAAAGTTTGATCATTTAACATTAAATCCACCGAAAATGATCGATTGAAATTATACTAGTTGAATAACATTAATATTTGTTATGGTTTATATTGGAAACTAATAATGAATATAAGTCGTAAAACAAATGAGATTTTATTCAAAAAGTCAATTTGCAAGAAAGACAATTACAGGTTAAAGGTGTTTATTGAACATTCATTTGAATAATTAACAATCTCAATTGTTACGCTTATATTATGTCAGTGTAAAATACTAATAATTACTTGTACACGCACATTGCATTATAACATCAATGTTTATCGGTATGTGCCTGTTCATTTCTGATCTAGGATGTTAACAGCTTCACAAGTTGAATAATTGCGACATCACATATCAGCATTCTTTTAGTGATCTTCTATGCAGCTTTCTAAAAAATTTTATTCAGTTAGATTTGTATAATGCATAAATTATAAAACACTATAAAACACCAAAATGAGACAGATGTTGAAATGAATATTACTACAAAAGAATATACTAAATTATAGGTTATTGGTAACAATCAAAAACCAAACCAATTCACACTGTTCAGGTTAATATAAAATGTATCTCAACAAATTGCATGGGAATCATAAGTGAATAGTAGAATTAAAGCTACAAACTGATATGGATTTTAAACTACTAACATTTGATGAGAAACAATAAAATGTGACAAGACATGAAAGATAGTGTTAGTCCACCAGTATTGGGAATTGAATGTACAATGTTACATAAAGAAAAAACTATTAAATTGTTTTAAATTTCAGCTTTTTAATAAAGTATGACATTATCACTAAACATATCATATTCTGAATCAATCATTCTAATAGCAATTGACAATTATTGCATTAAATCATTCAAAAATTTGATCATTTTACATTAAATCCACCAAAAATGATCGTTTGAAATTATACTAGTTGAATAACATTAATATTTGTTATGGTTTATATTGGAAACTAATAATGAATATAAGTTGTAAAACAAATGAGATTTTATTCAAAAAGTCAATTTGCAAGAATGACAATTACAGGTTAAAGGTGTTAATTGAACATTTAATTGAATAATTTACAATCTCAATTGTTACGCTTATATTATGTCAGTGTAAAATACTAATAATTATTTGTACCCGCACATTGCATAATTATATCAATGTTTATCGGTATGTGTCTGTTCATTTCTGATCTAGGATGTTAACAGCTTCACAAGTTGAATAATTGCGACATCACATATCAGCATTCTTTTAGTGATCTTCTATGCAGCTTTCTAAAAAATTTTATTCAGTTAGATTTGTATAATGCATAAATTATAAAACACTATAAAACACCAAAATGAGACAGATGTTGAAATGAATATTACTACAAAAGACTATACTAAATTATAGGTTATTGGTAACAATCAAAAACCAAACCAATTCACACTGTTCAGGTTAATATAAAATGTATCTCAACAAATTTGCATGTTAATCTTTAGTGAATAGTAGAATTAAAGCTACAAACTGATATGGATTTTAAACTACTAACATTTGATGAGAAACAATAAAATGTGACAAGACATGAAAGATAGTGTTAGTCCGCCAGTATTGGGCATTGAATGTACAATGTTACAGAAAGACAAAACTATTAAAATGTTTTAAATTTCAGCTTTTTAATAAAGTATGACATTATCACTAAACATATCATATTCTGAATCAATCTTTCTAATAGCAATTGACAATTATTGCATTAAATCATTCAAAAGTTTGATCATTTAACATTAAATCCACCGAAAATGATCGATTGAAATTATACTAGTTGAATAACATTAATATTTGTTATGGTTTATATTGGAAACTAATAATGAATATAAGTCGTAAAACAAATGAGATTTTATTCAAAAAGTCAATTTGCAAGAATAACAATTACAGGTTAAAGATGATAATTGAACATTTAATTGAATAATTTACAATCTCAATTGTTACGCTTATATTATGTCAGTGTAAAATACTAATAATTATTTGTACCCGCACATTGCATAATTATATAAATGTTTATCGGTATGTGCCTGTTCATTTCTGATCTAGGATGTTAACAGCTTCACAAGTTGAATAATTGCGACATCACATATCAGCATTCTTTGAGTGATCTTCTATGCTGCTTTCTAAAAAATTTTATTCAGTTAGATTTGTATAATGCATAAATTATAAAACACTATAAAACACCAAAATGAGACAGATGTTGAAATGAATATTACTACAAAAGACTATACTAAATTATAGGTTATTGGTAACAATCAAAAACCAAACCAATTCACACTGTTCAGGTTAATATAAAATGTATCTCAACAATTTGCATGTTAATCTTTAGTGAATAGTAGAATTAAAGCTACAAACTGATATGGATTTTAAACTAATAACATTTGATAAGAAACGATAATTATGACAAGACATGAAAGATAGTGTTAGTACACCAGTATTGGGCATTGAATGTACAATGTTACAGAAAGACAAAACTATTAAAATGTATTAAATTTCAGCTTTTTAATAAAGTATGACATTATCACTAAACATATCATATTCTGAATCAATCTTTCTAATAGCAATTGACAATTATTGCATTAAATCATTCAAAAGTTTGATCATTTAACATTAAATCCACCAAAAATGATCGATTGAAATTATACTAGTTGAATAACATTAATATTTGTTATGGTTTATATTGGAAACTAATAATGAATATAAGTCGTAAAACAAATGAGATTTTATTCAAAAAGTCAATTTGCAAGAAAGACAATTACAGGTTAAAGGTGTTTATTGAACATTCATTTGAATAATTAACAATCTCAATTGTTACGCTTATATTATGTCAGTGTAAAATACTAATAATTACTTGTACACGCACATTGCATTATAACATCAATGTATATCGGTATGTGCCTGTTCATTTCTGATCTAGGATGTTAACAGCTTCACAAGTTGAATAATTGCGACATCACATATCAGCATTCTTTGAGTGATCTTCTATGCTGCTTTCTAAAAAATTTTATTCAGTTAGATTTGTATAATGCATAAATTATAAAACACTATAAAACAACAAAATGAGACAGATGTTGAAATGAATATTACTACAAAAGACTATACTAAATTATAGGTTATTGGTAACAATCAAAAACCAAACCAATTCACACTGTTCAGGTTAATATAAAATGTATCTCAACAATTTGCATGTTAATCTTTAGTGAATAGTAGAATTAAAGCTACAAACTGATATGGATTTTAAACTAATAACATTTGATAAGAAACGATAATTATGACAAGACATGAAAGATAGTGTTAGTACACCAGTATTGGGCATTGAATGTACAATGTTACAGAAAGACAAAACTATTAAAATGTTTTAAATTTCAGCTTTTTAATAAAGTATGACATTATCACTAAACATATCATATTCTGAATCAATCTTTCTAATAGCAATTGACAATTATTGCATTAAATCATTCAAAAGTTTGATCATTTAACATTAAATCCACCGAAAATGATCGATTGAAATTATACTAGTTGAATAACAATAATATTTGTTATGGTTTATATTGGAAACTAATAATGAATAGAAGCCGTAAAGCAAGAGAGATTTTATTCAAAAAGTCAATTTGCAAGAAAGACAATTACAGGTTAAAGGTGTCTATTGAACATTCATTTGAATAACTAACAATCTCAATTGTTACGCTTATATTATGTCAGTGTAAAATACTAATAATTACTTGTACCCGCACATTGCATAATTATATAAATGTTTATCGGTATGTGCCTGTTCATTTCTGATCTAGGATGTTAACAGCTTCACAAGTTGAATAATTGCGACATCACATATCAGCATTCTTTTAGTGATCTTCTATGCAGCTTTCTAAAAAATTTTATTCAGTTAGATTTGTATAATGCATAAATTATAAAACACTATAAAACACCAAAATGAGACAGATGTTGAAATGAATATTACTACAAAAGACTATACTAAATTATAGGTTATTGGTAACAATCAAAAACCAAACCAATTCACACTGTTCAGGTTAATATAAAATGTATCTCAACAATTTGCATGTTAATCTTTAGTGAATAGTAGAATTAAAGCTACAAACTGATATGGATTTTAAACTACTAACATTTGATGAGAAACAATAAAATGTGACAAGACATGAAAGATAGTGTTAGTCCGCCAGTATTGGGCATTGAATGTACAATGTTACAGAAAGACAAAACTATTAAAATGTTTTAAATTTCAGCTTTTTAATAAAGTATGACATTATCACTAAACATATCATATTCTGAATCAATCTTTCTAATAGCAATTGACAATTATTGCATTAAATCATTCAAAAGTTTGATCATTTAACATTAAATCCACCAAAAATGATCGATTGAAATTATACTAGTTGAATAACATTAATATTTGTTATGGTTTATATTGGAAACTAATAATGAATATAAGTCGTAAAACAAATGAGATTTTATTCAAAAAGTCAATTTGCAAGAATAACAATTACAGGCTAAAGGTGTTAATTGAACATATAATTGAATAATTTACAATCTCAATTGTTACGCTTATATTATGTCAGTGTAAAATACTAATAATTATTTGTACCCGCACATTGCATAATTATATAAATGTTTATCGGTATGTGCCTGTTCATTTCTGATCTAGGATGTTAACAGCTTCACAAGTTGAATAATTGCGACATC
Source organism: Rhopalosiphum nymphaeae (assembly GCA_036289425.1). NCBI lineage: Eukaryota > Metazoa > Arthropoda > Insecta > Hemiptera > Aphididae > Rhopalosiphum > Rhopalosiphum nymphaeae. Next base: position 4,675,267 of record JAZAQC010000007.1, on the reverse strand, counting down.
ACATATCAGCATTCTTTGAGTGATCTTCTATGCTGCTTTCTAAAAAATTTTATTCAGTTAGATTTGTATAATGCATAAATTATAAAACACTATAAAACACCAAAATGAGACAGATGTTGAAATGAATATTACTACAAAAGACTATACTAAATTATAGGTTATTGGTAACAATCAAAAACCAAACCAATTCACACTGTTCAGGTTAATATAAAATGTATCTCAACAATTTGCATGTTAATCTTTAGTGAATAGTAGAATTAAAGCTACAAACTGATATGGATTTTAAACTAATAACATTTGATAAGAAACGATAATTATGACAAGACATGAAAGATAGTGTTAGTACACCAGTATTGGGCATTGAATGTACAATGTTACAGAAAGACAAAACTATTAAAATGTTTTAAATTTCAGCTTTTTAATAAAGTATGACATTATCACTAAACATATCATATTCTGAATCAATCTTTCTAATAGCAATTGACAATTATTGCATTAAATCATTCAAAAGTTTGATCATTTAACATTAAATCCACCAAAAATGATCGATTGAAATTATACTAGTTGAATAACATTAATATTTGTTATGGTTTATATTGGAAACTAATAATGAATATAAGTCGTAAAACAAATGAGATTTTATTCAAAAAGTCAATTTGCAAGAAAGACAATTACAGGTTAAAGGTGTTTATTGAACATTCATTTGAATAATTAACAATCTCAATTGTTACGCTTATATTATGTCAGTGTAAAATACTAATAATTACTTGTACACGCACATTGCATTATAACATCAATGTATATCGGTATGTGCCTGTTCATTTCTGATCTAGGATGTTAACAGCTTCACAAGTTGAATAATTGCGACATCACATATCAGCATTCTTTGAGTGATCTTCTATGCTGCTTTCTAAAAAATTTTATTCAGTTAGATTTGTATAATGCATAAATTATAAAACACTATAAAACACCAAAATGAGACAGATGTTGAAATGAATATTACTACAAAAGACTATACTAAATTATAGGTTATTGGTAACAATCAAAAACCAAACCAATTCACACTGTTCAGGTTAATATAAAATGTATCTCAACAATTTGCATGTTAATCTTTAGTGAATAGTAGAATTAAAGCTACAAACTGATATGGATTTTAAACTAATAACATTTGATAAGAAACGATAATTATGACAAGACATGAAAGATAGTGTTAGTACACCAGTATTGGGCATTGAATGTACAATGTTACAGAAAGACAAAACTATTAAAATGTTTTAAATTTCAGCTTTTTAATAAAGTATGACATTATCACTAAACATATCATATTCTGAATCAATCTTTCTAATAGCAATTGACAATTATTGCATTAAATCATTCAAAAGTTTGATCATTTAACATTAAATCCACCGAAAATGATCGATTGAAATTATACTAGTTGAATAACATTAATATTTGTTATGGTTTATATTGGAAACTAATAATGAATATAAGTCGTAAAACAAATGAGATTTTATTCAAAAAGTCAATTTGCAAGAAAGACAATTACAGGTTAAAGGTGTTTATTGAACATTCATTTGAATAATTAACAATCTCAATTGTTACGCTTATATTATGTCAGTGTAAAATACTAATAATTACTTGTACACGCACATTGCATTATAACATCAATGTTTATCGGTATGTGCCTGTTCATTTCTGATCTAGGATGTTAACAGCTTCACAAGTTGAATAATTGCGACATCACATATCAGCATTCTTTTAGTGATCTTCTATGCAGCTTTCTAAAAAATTTTATTCAGTTAGATTTGTATAATGCATAAATTATAAAACACTATAAAACACCAAAATGAGACAGATGTTGAAATGAATATTACTACAAAAGAATATACTAAATTATAGGTTATTGGTAACAATCAAAAACCAAACCAATTCACACTGTTCAGGTTAATATAAAATGTATCTCAACAAATTGCATGGGAATCATAAGTGAATAGTAGAATTAAAGCTACAAACTGATATGGATTTTAAACTACTAACATTTGATGAGAAACAATAAAATGTGACAAGACATGAAAGATAGTGTTAGTCCACCAGTATTGGGAATTGAATGTACAATGTTACATAAAGAAAAAACTATTAAATTGTTTTAAATTTCAGCTTTTTAATAAAGTATGACATTATCACTAAACATATCATATTCTGAATCAATCATTCTAATAGCAATTGACAATTATTGCATTAAATCATTCAAAAATTTGATCATTTAACATTAAATCCACCAAAAATGATCGTTTGAAATTATACTAGTTGAATAACATTAATATTTGTTATGGTTTATATTGGAAACTAATAATGAATATAAGTCGTAAAACAAATGAGATTTTATTCAAAAAGTCAATTTGCAAGAATAACAATTACAGGTTAAAGATGATAATTGAACATTTAATTGAATAATTTACAATCTCAATTGTTACGCTTATATTATGTCAGTGTAAAATACTAATAATTATTTGTACCCGCACATTGCATAATTATATAAATGTTTATCGGTATGCGCCTGTTCATTTCTGATCTAGGATGTTAACAGCTTCACAAGTTGAATAATTGCGACATCACATATCAGCATTCTTTGAGTGATCTTCTATGCTGCTTTCTAAAAAATTTTATTCAGTTAGATTTGTATAATGCATAAATTATAAAACACTATAAAACACCAAAATGAGAAAGATGTTGAAATGAATATTACTACAAAAGACTATACTAAATTATAGGTTATTGGTAACAATCAAAAACCAAACCAATTCACACTGTTCAGGTTAATATAAAATGTATCTCAACAAATTGCATGGGAATCATAAGTGAATAGTAGAATTAAAGCTACAAACTGATATGGATTTTAAACTACTAACATTTGATGAGAAACAATAAAATGTGACAAGACATGAAAGATAGTGTTAGTCCGCCAGTATTGGGCATTGAATGTACAATGTTACAGAAAGACAAAACTATTAAAATGTTTTAAATTTCAGCTTTTTAATAAAGTATGACATTATCACTGTACATATCATATTCTGAATCGATCTTTCTAATAGCAATTGACAATTATTGCATTAAATCATTCAAAAGTTTGATCATTTAACATTAAATCCACCAAAAATGATCGTTTGAAATTATACTAGTTGAATAACATTAATATTTGTTATGGTTTATATTGGAAACTAATAATGAATATAAGTCGTAAAACAAATGAGATTTTATTCAAAAAGTCAATTTGCAAGAATGACAATTACAGGTTAAAGGTGTTAATTGAACATTTAATTGAATAATTTACAATCTCAATTGTTACGCTTATATTATGTCAGTGTAAAATACTAATAATTACTTGTACACGCACATTGCATTATAACATCAATGTTTATCGGTATGTGCCTGTTCATTTCTGATCTAGGATGTTAACAGCTTCACAAGTTGAATAATTGCGACATCACATATCAGCATTCTTTTAGTGATCTTCTATGCAGCTTTCTAAAAAATTTTATTCAGTTAGATTTGTATAATGCATAAATTATAAAACACTATAAAACACCAAAATGAGACAGATGTTGAAATGAATATTACTACAAAAGACTATACTAAATTATAGGTTATTGGTAACAATCAAAAACCAAACCAATTCACACTGTTCAGGTTAATATAAAATGTATCTCAACAAATTGCATGGGAATCATAAGTGAATAGTAGAATTAAAGCTACAAACTGATATGGATTTTAAACTACTAACATTTGATGAGAAACAATAAAATGTGACAAGACATGAAAGATAGTGTTAGTCCACCAGTATTGGGAATTGAATGTACAATGTTACATAAAGAAAAAACTATTAAAATGTTTTAAATTTCAGCTTTTTAATAAAGTATGACATTATCACCAAACATATCATATTCTGAATCAATCTTTCTAATAGCAATTGACAATTATTGCATTAAATCATTCAAAAATTTGATGATTTAACATTAAATCCACCAAAAATGATCGTTTGAAATTATACTAGTTGAATAACATTAATATTTGTTATGGTTTATATTGGAAACTAATAATGAATAGAAGCCGTAAAACAAAAGAGATTTTATTCAAAAAGTCAATTTGCAAGAAAGACAATTACAGGTTAAAGGTGTTTATTGAACATTCATTTGAATAATTAACAATCTCAATTGTTACGCTTATATTATGTCAGTGTAAAATACTAATAATTACTTGTACACGCACATTGCATTATAACATCAATGTTTATCGGTATGTGCCTGTTCATTTCTGATCTAGGATGTTAACAGCTTCACAAGATGAATAATTGCGACATCACATATCAGCATTCTTTGAGTGATCTTCTATGCTGCTTTCTAAAAAATTTTATTCAGTTAGATTTGTATAATGCATAAATTATAAAACACTATAAAACACCAAAATGAGACAGATGTTGAAATGAATATTACTACAAAAGACTATACTAAATTATAGGTTATTGGTAACAATCAAAAACCAAACCAATTCACACTGTTCAGGTTAATATAAAATGTATCTCAACAAATTGCATGGGAATCATAAGTGAATAGTAGAATTAAAGCTACAAACTGATATGGATTTTAAACTAATAACATTTGATAAGAAACGATAATTGTGATAAGACATGAAAGATAGTGTTAGTACACCAGTATTGGGCATTGAATGTACAATGTTACGTAAAGACAAAACTATTAAAATGTTTTAAATTTCAGCTTTTTAATAAAGTATGACATTATCACTGTACATATCATATTCTGAATAGATCATTCTAATAGCAATTGACAATTATTGTATTAAATCATTCAAAAAATTGAACATTTAACATTAAATCCACCAAAAATGATCGATTGAAATTATACTAGTTGAATAACATTAATATTTGTTATGGTTTATATTGGAAACTAATAATGAATATAAGTCGTAAAGCAAAAGAGATTTTATTCAAAAAGTCAATTTGCAAGAAAGACAATTACAGGTTAAAGGTGTTTATTGAACATTCATTTGAATAATTAACAATCTCAATTGTTACGCTTATATTATGTCAGTGTAAAATACTAATAATTACTTGTACACGCACATTGCAGTATAACATCAATGTTTATCGGTATGTGCCTGTTCATTTCTGATCTAGGATGTTAACAGCTTCACAAGTTGAATAATTGCGACATCACATATCAGCATTCTTTGAGTGATCTTCTATGCTGCTTTCTAAAAAATTTTATTCAGTTAGATTTGTATAATGCATAAATTATAAAACACTATAAAACACCAAAATGAGACAGATGTTGAAATTAATATTACTACAAAAGACTATACTAAATTATAGGTTATTGGTAACAATCAAAAACCAAACCAATTCACACTGTTCAGGTTAATATAAAATGTATCTCAACAATTTGCATGTTAATCTTTAGTGAATAGTAGAATTAAAGCTACAAACTGATATGGATTTTAAACTAATAACATTTGATAAGAAACGATAATTGTGATAAGACATGAAAGATAGTGTTAGTACACCAGTATTGGGCATTGAATGTACAATGTTACATAAAGACAAAACTATTAAAATGTTTTAAATTTCAGCTTTTTAATAAAGTATGACATTATCACTGTACATATCATATTCTGAATAGATCTTTCTAATAGCAATTGACAATTATTGTATTAAATCATTCAAAAGTTTGAACATTTAACATTAAATCGACCAAAAATGATCGATTGAAATTATACTAGTTGAATAACAATAATATTTGTTATGGTTTATATTGGAAACTAATAATGAATAGAAGCCGTAAAGCAAAAGAGATTTTATTCAAAAAGTCAATTTGCAAGAAAGACAATTACAGGTTAAAGGTGTTTATTGAACATTCATTTGAATAATTAACAATCTCAATTGTTACGCTTATATTATGTCAGTGTAAAATACTAATAATTACTTGTACACGCACATTGCATTATAACATCAATGTTTATCGGTATGTGCCTGTTCATTTCTGATCTAGGATGTTAACAGCTTCACAAGATGAATAATTGCGACATCACATATCAGCATTCTTTGAGTGATCTTCTATGCTGCTTTCTAAAAAATTTTATTCAGTTAGATTTGTATAATGCATAAATTATAAAACACTATAAAACACCAAAATGAGACAGATGTTGAAATGAATATTACTACAAAAGACTATACTAAATTATAGGTTATTGGTAACAATCAAAAACCAAACCAATTCACACTGTTCAGGTTAATATAAAATGTATCTCAACAAATTGCATGGGAATCATAAGTGAATAGTAGAATTAAAGCTACAAACTGATATGGATTTTAAACAACTAACATTTGATAAGAAACGATAATTGTGATAAGACATGAAAGATAGTGTTAGTACACCAGTATTGGGCATTGAATGTACAATGTTACATAAAGACAAAACTATTAAAATGTTTTAAATTTCAGCTTTTTAATAAAGTATGACATGATCACTGTACATATCATATTCTGAATAGATCTTTCTAATAGCAATTGACAATTATTGTATTAAATCATTCAAAAGTTTGAACATTTAACATTAAATCCACCAAAAATGATCGATTGAAATTATACTAGTTGAATAACAATAATATTTGTTATGGTTTATATTGGAAACTAATAATGAATAGAAGCCGTAAAGCAAAAGAGATTTTATTCAAAAAGTCAATTTGCAAGAAAGACAATTACAGGCTAAAGGTGTTAATTGAACATATAATTGAATAATTTACAATCTCAATTATTACGCTTATATTATGTCAGTGTAAAATACTAATAATTATTTGTACCCGCACATTGCATAATTATATCAATGTTTATCGGTATGTGTCTGTTCATTTCTGATCTAGGATGTTAACAGCTTCACAAGTTGAATAATTGCGACATCACATATCAGCATTCTTTTAGTGATCTTCTATGCAGCTTTCTAAAAAATTTTATTCAGTTAGATTTGTATAATGCATAAATTATAAAACACTATAAAACACCAAAATGAGACAGATGTTGAAATGAATATTACTACAAAAGAGTATACTAAATTATAGGTTATTGGTAACAATCAAAAACCAAACCAATTCACACTGTTCAGGTTAATATAAAATGTATCTCAACAAATTGCATGGGAATCATAAGTGAATAGTAGAATTAAAGCTACAAACTGATATGGATTTTAAACTACTAACATTTGATGAGAAACAATAAAATGTGACAAGACATGAAAGATAGTGTTAGTCCACCAGTATTGGGAATTGAATGTACAATGTTACATAAAGAAAAAACTATTAAAATGTTTTAAATTTCAGCTTTTTAATAAAGTATGACATTATCACTAAACATATCATATTCTGAATCAATCTTTCTAATAGCAATTGACAATTATTGCATTAAATCATTCAAAAGTTTGATCATTTAACATTAAATCCACCGAAAATGATCGATTGAAATTATACTAGTTGAATAACATTAATATTTGTTATGGTTTATATTGGAAACTAATAATGAATATAAGTCGTAAAACAAATGAGATTTTATTCAAAAAGTCAATTTGCAAGAATAACAATTACAGGTTAAAGATGATAATTGAACATTTAATTGAATAATTTACAATCTCAATTGTTATGCTTATATTATGTCAGTGTAAAATACTAATAATTATTTGTACCTGCACATTGCATAATTATATAAATGTTTATCGGTATGCGCCTGTTCATTTCTGATCTAGGATGTTAACAGCTTCACAAGTTGAATAATTGCGACATCACATATCAGCATTCTTTGAGTGATCTTCTATGCTGCTTTCTAAAAAATTTTATTCAGTTAGATTTGTATAATGCATAAATTATAAAACACTATAAAACACTAAAATGAGACAGATGTTGAAATAAATATTACTACAAAAGCATATACTAAATTATAGGTTATTGGTAACAATCAAAAACCAAACCAATTCACACTGTTCAGGTTAATATAAAATGTATCTCAACAAATTGCATGGGAATCATAAGTGAATAGTAGAATTAAAGCTACAAACTGATATGGATTTTAAACTACTAACATTTGATGAGAAACAATAAAATGTGACAAGACATGAAAGATAGTGTTAGTCCACCAGTATTGGGAATTGAATGTACAATGTTACATAAAGAAAAAACTATTAAAATGTTTTAAATTTCAGCTTTTTAATAAAGTATGACATTATCACTAAACATATCATATTCTGAATCGATCTTTCTAATAGCAATTGACAATTATTGCATTAAATCATTCAAAAATTTGATCATTTAACATTAAATCCACCAAAAATGATCGTTTGAAATTATACTAGTTGAATAACATTAATATTTGTTATGGTTTATATTGGAAACTAATAATGAATATAAGTCGTAAAACAAATGAGATTTTATTCAAAAAGTCAATTTGCAAGAATGACAATTACAGGTTAAAGATGATAATTGAACATTTAATTGAATAATTTACAATCTCAATTGTTACGCTTATATTATGTCAGTGTAAAATACTAATAATTATTTGTACCCGCACATTGCATAATTATATCAATGTTTATCGGTATGTGCCTGTTCATTTCTGATCTAGGATGTTAACAGCTTCACAAGTTGAATAATTGCGACATCACATATCAGCATTCTTTGAGTGATCTTCTATGCTGCTTTCTAAAAAATTTTATTCAGTTAGATTTGTATAATGCATAAATTATAAAACACTATAAAACACCAAAATGAGACAGATGTTGAAATGAATATTACTACAAAAGAATATACTAAATTATAGGTTATTGGTAACAATCAAAAACCAAACCAATTCACACTGTTCAGGTTAATATAAAATGTATCTCAACAAATTGCATGGGAATCATAAGTGAATAGTAGAATTAAAGCTACAAACTGATATGGATTTTAAACTACTAACATTTGATGAGAAACAATAAAATGTGACAAGACATGAAAGATAGTGTTAGTCCACCAGTATTGGGCATTGAATGTACAATGTTACATAAAGAAAAAACTATTAAAATGTTTTAAATTTCAGCTTTTTAATAAAGTATGACATTATCACTGTACATATCTTATTCTGAATCGATCTTTCTAATAGCAATTGACAATTATTGCATTAAATCATTCAAAAGTTTGAACGATTAACATTAAATCTACCAAAAATTATCAATTGAAATTATACTAGTTGAATAACATTAATATTTGTTATGGTTTATATTGGAAACTAATAATAAATATAAGTCGTAAAACAAATGAGATTTTATTCAAAAAATCAATTTGCAAGAATGACAATTACAGGTTAAAGGTGTTAATTGAACATTCAATTGAATAATTTACAATCTCAATTGTTACGCTTATATTATGTCAATGTAAAATACTAATAATTACTTGTACACGCACATTGCATAATAACATCAATGTTTATCACTATGTGGCTGTTCATTTCTGATCTAGGATGTTAACAGCTTCACAATTTGAATAATTGCGACTTCAGTTATCAGCATACTTTGAGTGATCCGCCGTACGGCTTTCTAAAAAATTGTATTCAGTTAGATTTGTATAATGCATAAATTATAAAACAATATAAAACACCAAACTGAGACAGATGTTGAAATGAATAATACTACAAAGGACTATACTAAATTATAGGTTATTGGTAACAATCAAAAACCAAAGCAATTCCACACTGTTCAGGTTAATATAAAATGTATCTCAACAATTTGCTTGTTAATCATTAGTGAATAGTAGAATTAACGCTACAAACTGATATGGATTTTAAACTTCTAACATGTGATGAGAAACAATAAATGTAACAAGACATGAAAGATAGTGTTAGTCCACCAGTATTGGGCATTGAATGTACAATGTTACATAAAGAAAAAACTATTAAAATGTTTTAAATTTCAGCTTTTTAATAAAGTATGACATTATCACTGTACATATCTTATTCTGAATCGATCTTTCTAATAGCAATTGACAATTATTGCATTAAATCATTCAAAAGTTTGAACATTTAACATTAAATCCACCAAAAATTATCAATTGAAATAATACTAGTTGAATAACATTAATATTTGTTATGGTTTATATTGGAAACTAATAATGAATATAAGTTGTTAAACACTTGAGATTTTATTCAAAAAGTCAATTTGCAAGAATGACAATAACAGGTTAAAGGTGTTTATTGAACATTCATTTGAATAATTAACAATCTCAATAGTTACGCTTCTATTATGTAAGTGTTAAATACCAATAATTACTGGTACACGCACATTGCATAATAATATAAATGTTTATCGGTATGTGCCTGTTCATTTCTGATCTAGGATGTTAACAGCTTCACAAGTTGATTAATTGCGACTTCAGTTATCAGCATACATTGAGTGATCTGCAGTACTGCTTTCTAAAAAATTGTATTCAGTTAGATTTGTATAATGCATAAATTATAAAACAATATAAAACACCAAACTGAGACAGATGTTGAAATGAATATTACTACAAAGGACTATACTAAATTATAGGTTATTGGTAACAATCAAAAACCAAAGCAATTTTCACTGTTCAGGTTAATATAAAATGTATCTCAACAATTTGCTTGTTAATCATTAGTGAATAGTAGAATTAACGCTACAAACTGATATGGATTTTAAACTTCTAACATTTGATGAGAAACAATAAATGTAACAAGACATGAAAGATAGTGTTAGTCCACCAGTATTGGGCATTGAATGTACAATGTTACATAAAGAAAAAACTATTAAAATGTTTTAAATTTCAGCTTTTTAATAAAGTATGACATTATCACTGTACATATCTTATTCTGAATCGATCTTTCTAATAGCAATTGACAATTATTGCATTAAATCATTCAAAAGTTTGAACGATTAACATTAAATCTACCAAAAATCATCAATTGAAATTATACTAGTTGAATAACATTAATATATGTTATGGTTTATATTGGAAACTAATAATAAATATAAGTCGTAAAACAAATGAGATTTTATTCAAAAAATCAATTTGCAAGAATGACAATTACAGGTTAAAGGTGTTTATTGAACATTCAATTGAATAATCTACAATCTCAATTGTTACGCTTATATTATTTCAATGTAAAATACTAATAATTACTTGTACACGCACATTGCATAATAACATCAATGTTTATCGGTATGTGGCTGTTCATTTCTAATCTAGGATGTTAACAGCTTCACAATTTGAATAATTGCGACTTCAGTTATCAGCATACTTTGAGTGATCCGCCGTACGGCTTTCTAAAAAATTGTATTCAGTTAGATTTGTATAATGCATAAATTATAAAACAATATAAAACACCAAACTGAGACAGATGTTGAAATGAATAATACTACAAAGGACTATACTAAATTATAGGTTATTGGTTACAATCAAAAACCAAAGCAATTCTCACTGTTCAGGTTAATATAAAATGTATCTCAACAATTTGCTTGTTAATCATTAGTGAATAGTAGAATTAACGCTACAAACTGATATGGATTTTAAACTTCTAACATTTGATGAGAAACAATAAATGTAACAAGACATGAAAGATAGTGTTAGTCCACCAGTATTGGGCATTGAATGTACAATGCTACATAAAGAAAAAACTATTAAAATGTTTTAAATTTCAGCTTTTTAATAAAGTATGACATTATCACTGTACATATCTTATTCTGAATCGATCTTTCTAATATCAATTGACAATTATTGCATTAGATCATTCAAAAGTTTGAACATTTAACATTAAATCCACCAAAAATTATCAATTGAAATAATACTAGTTGAATAACATTAATATTTGTTATGGTTTATATTGGAAACTAATAATGAATATAAGTTGTTAAACACTTGAGATTTTATTCAAAAAGTCAATTTGCAAGAATGACAATTACAGGTTAAAGGTGTTAATTGAACATTCAATTGAATAATTTACAATCTCAATTGTTACGCTTATATTATGTCAGTGTAAAATACTAATAATTACTTGTACACGCACATTGCATAATAACATCAATGTTTATCGCTATGTGGCTGTTCATTTCTGATCTAGGATGTTAACAGCTTCACAAGTTGAATAATTGCGACTTCAGTTATCAGCATACTTTGAGTGATCCGCCGTACTGCTTTCTAAAAAATTGTATCCAGTTAGATTTGTATAATGCATAAATTATAAAACAATATAAAACACCAAAATGAGACAGAAGTTGAATTGAATATTACTACAAAAGACTACACTAAATTTTAGGTAATTGGTAACAATAAAAATCAAACCAATTCTCCCTGTTCAGGTTAATATAAAATGTATCTCAACAATTTGCTTGTTAATCATTAGTGAATAGTAGAATTAAAACTACAAACTGATATGGATTTTAAACTACTAACATTTGATTAGAAACAATAAATGTGACAAGACATGAAAGATAGTGTTAGTCCACCAGTATTAGGCATTGAATGTACAATGTTACATAAAGAAAAAACTAGTAAAATGTTTTAAATTTCAGCTTTTTAATATAGTATGACATTCTCACTGTACATATCTTATTCTGAATCGATCTTTCTAATAGCAATTGACAATTATTGCATTAAATCATTCAAAAGTTTGAACGATTAACATTAAATCTACCAAAAATTATCAATTGAAATTATACTAGTTGAATAACATTAATATTTGTTATGGTTTATATTGGAAACTAATAATAAATATAAGTCGTAAAACAAATGAGATTTTATTCATAAAATCAATTTGCAAGAATGACAATTACAGGTTAAAGGTGTTAATTGAACATTCAATTGAATAATTTACAATCTCAATTGTTACGCTTATATTATGTCAATGTAAAATACTAATAATTACTTGTACTTGCACATTGCATAATAACATCAATGTTTATCGGTATGTGGCTGTTCATTTCTGATCTAGGATGTTAACAGCTTCACAAGTTGAATAATTGCGACTTCAGTTATCAGCATACTTTGAGTGATCTGCAGTACTGCTTTCTAAAAAATTGTATTCAGTTAGATTTGTATAATGCATAAATTATAAAACAATATAAAACACCAAACTGAGACAGATGTTGCAATGAATATTACTACAAAGGACTATACTAAATTATAGGTTATTGGTAACAATCAAAAACCAAAGCAATTTTCACTGTTCAGGTTAATATAAAATGTATCTCAACAATTTGCTTGTTAATCATTAGTGAATAGTAGAATTAAAGCTACAAACTGATATGGATTTTAAACTTCTAACATTTGATGAGAAACAATAAATGTAACAAGACATGAAAGATAGTGTTAGTCCACCAGTATTGGGCATTGAATGTACAATGTTACATAAAGAAAAAACTATTAAAATGTTTTAAATTTCAGCTTTTTAATAAAGTATGACATTATCACTGTACATATCTTATTCTGAATCGATCTTTCTAATAGCAATTGACAATTATTGCATTAAATCATTCAAAAGTTTGAACGATTAACATTAAATCTACCAAAAATTATCAATTGAAATTATACTAGTTGAATAACATTAATATTTGTTATGGTTTATATTGGAAACTAATAATAAATATAAGTCGTAAAACAAATGAGATTTTATTCAAAAAATCAATTTGCAAGAATGACAATTACAGGTTAAAGGTGTTAATTGAACATTCAATTGAATAATTTACAATCTCAATTGTTACGCTTATATTATGTCAATGTAAAATACTAATAATTACTTGTACACGCACATTGCATAATAACATCAATGGTTATCGGTATGTGGCTGTTCATTTCTGATCTAGGATGTTAACAGCTTCACAATTTGAATAATTGCGACTTCAGTTATCAGCATACTTTGAGTGATCCGCCGTACGGCTTTCTAAAAAATTGTATTCAGTTAGATTTGTATAATGCATAAATTATAAAACAATATAAAACACCAAACTGAGACAGATGTTGAAATGAATAATACAACAAAGGACTATACTAAATTATAGGTTATTGGTAACAATCAAAAACCAAAGCAATTCTCACTGTTCAGGTTAATATAAAATGTATCTCAACAATTTGCTTGTTAATCATTAGTGAATAGTAGAATTAACGCTACAAACTGATATGGATTTTAAACTTCTAACATTTGATGAGAAACAACAAATGTAAGAAGACATGAAAGATAGTGTTAGTCCACCAGTATTGGGCATTGAATGTACAATGTTACATAAAGAAAAAACTATTAAAATGATTTAAATTTCAGCTTTTTAATAAAGTATGACATTATCACTGTACATATCTTATTCTGAATCGATCTTTCTAATAGCAATTGACAATTATTGCATTAAATCATTCAAAAGTTTGAACATTTAACATTAAATCCACCAAAAATTATCAATTGAAATAATACTAGTTGAATAACATTAATATTTGTTATGGTTTATATTGGAAACTAATAATGAATATAAGTTGTTAAACACTTGAGATTTTATTCAAAAAGTCAATTTGCAAGAATGACAATAACAGGTTAAAGGTGTTGATTGAACATTCATTTGAATAATTAACAATCTCAATAGTTACGCGTCTATTATGTAAGTGTTAAATACCAATAATTACTGGTACACGCACATTGCATAATAATATAAATGTTTATCGGTATGTGCCTGTTCATTTCTGATCTAGGATGTTAACAGCTTCACAATTTGAATAATTGCGACTTCAGTTATCAGCATACTTTGAGTGATCCGCCGTACGGCTTTCTAAAAAATTGTATTCAGTTAGATTTGTATAATGCATAAATTATAAAACAATATAAAACACCAAACTGAGACAGATGTTGAAATGAATAATACTACAAAGGACTATACTAAATTATAGGTTATTGGTAACAATCAAAAACCAAAGCAATTCTCACTGTTCAGGTTAATATAAAATGTATCTCAACAATTTGCTTGTTAATCATTAGTGAATAGTAGAATTAACGCTACAAACTGATATGGATTTAAACTTCTAACATGTGATGAGAAACAATAAATGTAACAAGACATGAAAGATAGTGTTAGTCCACCAGTATTGGGCATTGAATGTACAATGTTACATAAAGAAAAAACTATTAAAATGTTTTAAATTTCAGCTTTTTAATAAAGTATGACATTATCACTGTACATATCTTATTCTGAATCGATCTTTCTAATAGCAATTGACAATTATTGCATTAAATCATTCAAAAGTTTGAACATTTAACATTAAATCCACCAAAAATTATCAATTGAAATAATACTAGTTGAATAACATTAATATTTGTTATGGTTTATATTGGAAACTAATAATGAATATAAGTTGTTAAACACTTGAGATTTTATTCAAAAAGTCAATTTGCAAGAATGACAATAACAGGTTAAAGGTGTTTATTGAACATTCATTTGAATAATTAACAATCTCAATAGTTACGCTTCTATTATGTAAGTGTTAAATACCAATAATTACTGGTACACGCACATTGCATAATAATATAAATGTTTATCGGTATGTGCCTGTTCATTTCTGATCTAGGATGTTAACAGCTTCACAAGTTGATTAATTGCGACTTCAGTTATCAGCATACATTGAGTGATCTGCAGTACTGCTTTCTAAAAAATTGTATTCAGTTAGATTTGTATAATGCATAAATTATAAAACAATATAAAACACCAAACTGAGACAGATGTTGAAATGAATATTACTACAAAGGACTATACTAAATTATAGGTTATTGGTAACAATCAAAAACCAAAGCAATGCTCACTGTTCAGGTTAATATAAAATGTATCTCAACAATTTGCTTGTTAATCATTAGTGAATAGTAGAATTAACGCTACAAACTGATATGGATTTTAAACTTCTAACATTTGATGAGAAACAATAAATGTAACAAGACATGAAAGATAGTGTTAGTCCACCAGTATTGGGCATTGAATGTACAATGTTACATAAAGAAAAAACTATTAAAATGTTTTAAATTTCAGCTTTTTAATAAAGTATGACATTATCACTGTACATATCTTATTCTGAATCGATCTTTCTAATAGCAATTGACAATTATTGCATTAAATCATTCAAAAGTTTGAACGATTAACATTAAATCTACCAAAAATCATCAATTGAAATTATACTAGTTGAATAACATTAATATATGTTATGGTTTATATTGGAAACTAATAATAAATATATGTCGTAAAACAAATGAGATTTTATTCAAAAAATCAATTTGCAAGAATGACAATTACAGGTTAAAGGTGTTTATTGAACATTCAATTGAATAATCTACAATCTCAATTGTTACGCTTATATTATTTCAATGTAAAATACTAATAATTACTTGTACACGCACATTGCATAATAACATCAATGTTTATCGGTATGTGGCTGTTCATTTCTGATCTAGGATGTTAACAGCTTCACAAGTTGAATAATTGCGACTTCAGTTATCAGCATACTTTGAGTGATCCGCCGTACTGCTTTCTAAAAAATTGTATCCAGTTAGATTTGTATAATGCATAAATTATAAAACAATATAAAACACCAAACTGAGACAGATGTTGAAATGAATAATACTACAAAGGACTATACTAAATTATAGGTTATTGGTAACAATCAAAAACCAAAGCAATTCTCACTGTTCAGGTTAATATAAAATGTATCTCAACAATTTGCTTGTTAATCATTAGTGAATAGTAGAATTAACGCTACAAACTGATATGGATTTTAAACTTCTAACATTTGATGAGAAACAATAAATGTAACAAGACAAGAAAGATAGTGTTAGTCCACCAGTATTGGGCATTGAATGTACAATGTTACATAAAGAAAAAACTATTAAAATGTTTTAAATTTCAGCTTTTTAATAAAGTATGACATTATCACTGTACATATCTTATTCTGAATCGATCTTTCTAATAGCAATTGACAATTATTGCATTAAATCATTCAAAAGTTTGAATGATTAACATTAAATCTACCAAAAACTATCAATTGAAATTATACTAGTTGAATAACATTAATATTTGTTATGGTTTATATTGGAAACTAATAATAAATATAAGTTGTAAAACAAATGAGATTTTATTCAAAAAATCAATTTGCAAGAATGACAATTACAGGTTAAAGGTGTTAATTGAACATTCAATTGAATAATTTACAATCTCAATTGTTACGCTTATATTATGTCAATGTAAAATACTAATAATTACTTGTACACGCACATTGCATAATAACATCAATGTTTATCGGTATGTGGCTGTTCATTTCTGATCTAGGATGTTAACAGCTTCACAATTTGAATAATTGCGACTTCAGTTATCAGAATACTTTGAGTGATCCGCCGTACGGCTTTCTAAAAAATTGTATTCGGTTAGATTTGTATAATGCATAAATTATAAAACAATATAAAACACCAAACTGAGACAGATGTTGAAATGAATAATACTACAAAGGACTATACTAAATTATAGGTTATTGGTTACAATCAAAAACCAAAGCAATTCTCACTGTTCAGGTTAATATAAAATGTATCTCAACAATTTGCTTGTTAATCATTAGTGAATAGTAGAATTAACGCTACAAACTGATATGGATTTTAAACTTCTAACATTTGATGAGAAACAATAAATGTAACAAGACATGAAAGATAGTGTTAGTCCACCAGTATTGGGCATTGAATGTACAATGTTACATAAAGAAAAAACTATTAAAATGTTTTAAATTTCAGCTTTTTAATAAAGTATGACATTATCACTGTACATATCTTATTCTGAATCGATCTTTCTAATATCAATTGACAATTATTGCATTAGATCATTCAAAAGTTTGAACATTTAACATTAAATCCACCAAAAATTATCAATTGAAATAATACTAGTTGAATAACATTAATATTTGTTATGGTTTATATTGGAAACTAATAATGAATATAAGTTGTTAAACACTTGAGATTTTATTCAAAAAGTCAATTTGCAAGAATGACAATAACAGGTTAAAGGTGTTGATTGAACATTCATTTGAATAATTAACAATCTCAATAGTTACGCTTCTATTATGTAAGTGTTAAATACCAATAATTACTGGTACACGCACATTGCATAATAATATAAATGTTTATCGGTATGTGGCTGTTCATTTCTGATCTAGGATGTTAACAGCTTCACAAGTTGAATAATAGCGACTTCAGTTATCAGCATACTTTGAGTGATCCGCCGTACGGCTTTCTAAAAAATTGTATCCAGTTAGATTTGTATAATGCATAAATTATAAAACAATATAAAACACCAAACTGAGACAGATGTTGCAATGAATATTACTACAAAGGACTATACTAAATTATAGGTTATTGGTAACAATCAAAAACCAAAGCAATTTTCACTGTTCAGGTTAATATAAAATGTATCTCAACAATTTGCTTGTTAATCATTAGTGAATAGTAGAATTAAAGCTACAAACTGATATGGATTTTAAACTTCTAACATTTGATGAGAAACAATAAATGTAACAAGACATGAAAGATAGTGTTAGTCCACCAGTATTAGGCATTGAATGTACAATGTTACATAAAGAAAAAACTATTAAAATGTTTTAAATTTCAGCTTTTTAATATAGTATGACATTATCACTGTACATATCTTATTCTGAATCGATCTTTCTAATAGCAATTGACAATTATTGCATTAAATCATTCAAAAGTTTGAACGATTAACATTAAATCTACCAAAAATTATCAATTGAAATTATACTAGTTGAATAACATTAATATTTGTTATGGTTTATATTGGAAACTAATAATTTATTATTATATATTAATAATTGTTTTACGGCTTCTATTCATTATTAGTTTCCAATATAAACCATAACAAATATTAATGTTATTCAACTAGTATAATTTCAATTGATAATTTTTGGTGGATTTAATGTTAATTGTTCAAACTTTTGAATGATTTAATGCAATAATTGTCAATTGCTATTAGAAAGATCGATTCAGAATATGATATGTTTAGTGATAATGTCATACTTTATTAAAAAGCTGAAATTTAAAACATTTTAATAGTTTTTTCTTTATGTAACATTGTACATTCAATTCCCA
Source organism: Rhopalosiphum nymphaeae (assembly GCA_036289425.1). NCBI lineage: Eukaryota > Metazoa > Arthropoda > Insecta > Hemiptera > Aphididae > Rhopalosiphum > Rhopalosiphum nymphaeae. The sequence goes on along the minus strand of JAZAQC010000007.1, from coordinate 4,656,063 downwards.
ATACTGGTGGACTAACACTATCTTTCATGTCTTGTCACATTTTAGTGTTTCTCATCAAATGTTAGTAGTTTAAAATCCATATCAGTTTGTAGCTTTAATTCTACTATTCACTTATGATTCCCATGCAATTTGTTAAGATACATTTTATATTAACCTGAACAGTGTGAATTGGTTTGGTTTTTGATTGTTACCAATAACCTATAATTTAGTATAGTCTTTTGTAGTAATATTCATTTCAACATCTGTCTCATTTTGGTGTTTTATAGTGTTTTATAATTTATGCATTATACAAATCTAACTGAATAAAATTTTAGAAAGCAGCATAGAAGATCACTCAAAGAATGCTGATATGTGACGTCGCAATTATTCAACCTGTGAAGCTGTTAACATCCTAGATCAGAAATGAACAGGCACATACCGATAAACATTGATGTTATAATGCAATGAGCGTGTACAAGTAATTATTAGTAATTTACACTGACATAATATAAGCGTACCAATTGAGATTGTTAATTATTCAAATGAATGTTCAATAAACACCTTTAACCTGTAATTGTATTTCTTGCAAATTAACTTTTTGAATAAAATCTCTTTTGTTTTACATCTTCTATTCATTATTAGTTTCCAATATAAACCATAACAAATATTAATGTTATTCAACTAGTATAACTTCAATTGATAATTTTTGGTGGATTTAATGTTAATTGTTCAAACTTTTGAATGATTTAATGCAATAATTGTCAATTGCTATTAGAAAGATCGATTCAGAATATGATATGTTTAGTGATAATGTCATACTTTATTAAAAAGCTGAAATTTAAAACATTTTAATAGTTTTTTCTTTATGTAACATTGTACATTCAATTCCCAATACTGGTGGACTAACACTATCTTTCATGTCTTGTCACATTTTAGTGTTTCACATCAAATGTTAGTAGTTTAAAATCCATATCAGTTTGTAGCTTTAATTCTACTATTCACTTATGATTCCCATGCAATTTGTTGAGATACATTTTATATTAACCTGAACAGTGTGAATTGGTTTGGTTTTTGATTGTTACCAATAACCTATAATTTAGTATAGTCTTTTGTAGTAATATTCATTTCAACATCTGTCTCATTTTGGTGTTTTATAGTGTTTTATAATTTATGCATTATACAAATCTAACTGAATAAAATTTTTTAGAAAGCAGCATAGAAGATCACTCAAAGAATGCTGATATGTGATGTCGCAATTATTCAACTTGTGAAGCTGTTGACATCCTAGATCAGAAATGAACAGGCACATACCGATAAACATTGATGTTATAATGCAATGTGCGTGTACAAGTAATTATTAGTATTTTACACTGACATAATATAAGCGTAACGATTGAGATTGTTAATTATTCAAATGAATGTTCAATAAACACCTTTAACCTGTAATTGTCTTTCTTGCAAATTGACTTTTTGAATAAAATCTCATTTGTTTTACGACTTATATTCATTATTAGTTTTGAATATAAACCATAACAAATATTAATGTTATTCAACTAGTATAATTTCAATCGATCATTTTTTGTGGATTTAATGTTAAATGATCAAACTTTTGAATGATTTAATGCAATAATTGTCAATTGCTATTAGAAAGATCGATTCAGAATATGATATGTACAGTGATAATGTCATACTTTATTAAAAAGCTGAAATTTAAAACATTTTAATAGTTTTGTCTTTCTGTAACATTGTACATTCAATGCCCAATACTGGTGGACTAACACTATCTTCATATCTTATCACAATTATCGTTTCTTATCAAATGTTATTAGTTTAAAATCCATATCAGTTTGTAGCTTTAATTCTACTATTCACTAAAGATTAACATGCAAATTGTTGAGATACATTTTATATTAACCTGAACAGTGTGAATTGGTTTGGTTTTTGATTGTTACCAATAACCTATAATTTAGTATATTCTTTTGTAGTAATATTCATTTCAACATCTGTCTCATTTTGGTGTTGTATAGTGTTTTATAATTTATGCATAATACAAATCTAACTGAATAAAATTTTTTAGAAAGCAGCATAGAAGATCACTCGAAGAATGCTGATACGTGATGTCGCAATTATTCAACTTGTGAAGCTGTTAACATCCTAGATCAGAAATGAACAGGCACATACCGATAAACATTGATGTTATAATGCAATGTGCGTGTACAAGTAATTATTAGTATTTTACACTGACATAATATAAGCGTAACAATTGAGATTGTTAATTATTCAAATGAATGTTCAATAAACACCTTTAACCTGTAATTGTCTTTCTTGCAAATTGACTTTTTGAATAAAATCTCTTTTGTTTTACGGCTTCTATTCATTATTAGTTTCCAATATAAACCATAACAAATATTAATGTTATTCAACTAGTATAATTTCAATTCATAATTTTTGGTGGATTTAATGTTAATTGTTCACACTTTTGAATGATTTAATGCAATAATTGTCAATTGCTATTAGAAAGATCGATTCAGAATATGATATGTTTAGTGATAATGTCATACTTTATTAAAAAGCTGAAATTTAAAACATTTTAATAGTTTTTTCTTTATGTAACATTGTACATTCAATTCCCAATACTGGTGGACTAACACTATCTTTCATTTCTTGTCACATTTTAGTGTTTCTCATCAAATGTTAGTAGTTTAAAATCCATATCAGTTTGTAGCTTTAATTCTACTATTCACTTATGATTCCCATGCAATTTGTTGAGATACATTTTATATTAACCTGAACAGTGTGAATTGGTTTGGTTTTTGATTGTTACCAATAACCTATAATTTAGTATGGTCTTTTGTAGTAATATTCATTTCAACATCTGTCTCATTTTGGTGTTTTATAGTGTTTTATAATTTATGCATTATACAAATCTAACTGAATAAAATTTTTTAGAAAGCAGCATAGAAGATCACTCAAAGAATGCTGATATGTGATGTCGCAATTATTCAACTTGTGAAGCTGTTAACATCCTAGATCAGAAATGAACAGGCACATACCGATAAACATTGATGTTATAATGCAATGTGCGTGTACAAGTAATTATTAGTATTTTACACTGACATAATATAAGCGTAACAATTGAGATTATTAATTATTCAAATGAATGTTCAATAAACACCTTTAACCAGTAATTGTCTTTCTTGCAAATTGACTTTTTGAATAAAATCTCTTTTGTTTTACGGCTTCTATTCATTATTAGTTTCCAATATAAACCATAACAAATATTAATGTTATTCAACTAGTATAATTTCAATTGATAATTTTTGGTGGATTTAATGTTAATTGTTCATACTTTTGAATGATTTAATGCAATAATTGTCAATTGCTATTAGAAAGATCGATTCAGAATATGATATGTTTAGTGATAATGTCATACTTTATTAAAAAGCTGAAATTTAAAACATTTTAATAGTTTTCTCTTTATGTAACATTGTACATTCAATTCCCAATACTGGTGGACTAACACTATCTTTCATGTCTTGTCACATTTTAGTGTTTCTCATCAAATGTTAGTAGTTTAAAATCCATATCAGTTTGTAGCTTTAATTCTACTATTCACTTATGATTCCCATGCAATTTGTTGAGATACATTTTATATTAACCTGAACAGTGTGAATTGGTTTGGTTTTTGATTGTTACCAATAACCTATAATTTAGTATAGTCTTTTGTAGTAATATTCAGTTCAACATCTGTCTCATTTTGGTGTTTTATAGTGTTTTATAATTTATGCATTATACAAATCTAACTGAATAAAATTTTTTAGAAAGCAGCATAGAAGATCACTCAAAGAAAGCTGATATGTGATGTCGCAATTATTCAACTTGTGAAGCTGTTAACATCCTAGATCAGAAATGAACAGGCACATACCGATAAACATTGATGTTATAATGCAATGTGCGTGTACAAGTAATTATTAGTATTTTACACTGACATAATATAAGCGTAACGATTGAGATTGTTAATTATTCAAATGAATGTTCAATAAACACCTTTAACCTGTAATTGTCTTTCTTGCAAATTGACTTTTTGAATAAAATCTCATTTGTTTTACGACTTATATTCATTATTAGTTTTGAATATAAACCATAACAAATATTAATGTTATTCAACTAGTATAATTTCAATCGATCATTTTTTGTGGATTTAATGTTAAATGATCAAACTTTTGAATGATTTAATGCAATAATTGTCAATTGCTATTAGAAAGATCGATTCAGAATATGATATGTACAGTGATAATGTCATACTTTATTAAAAAGCTGAAGTTTAAAACATTTTAATAGTTTTGTCTTTCTGTAACATTGTACATTCAATGCCCAATACTGGTGGACTAACACTATCTTCATGTCTTATCACAATTATCGTTTCTTATCAAATGTTATTAGTTTAAAATCCATATCAGTTTGTAGCTTTAATTCTACTATTCACTAAAGATTAACATGCAAATTGTTGAGATACATTTTATATTAACCTGAACAGTGTGAATTGGTTTGGTTTTTGATTGTTACCAATAACCTATAATTTAGTATATTCTTTTGTAGTAATATTCATTTCAACATCTGTCTCATTTTGGTGTTGTATAGTGTTTTATAATTTATGCATTATACAAATCTAACTGAATAAAATTTTTTAGAAAGCAGCATAGAAGATCACTCAAAGAATGCTGATATGTGATGTCGCAATTATTCAACTTGTGAAGCTGTTAACATCCTAGATCAGAAATGAACAGGCACATACCGATAAACATTGATGTTATAATGCAATGTGCGTGTACAAGTAATTATTAGTATTTTACACTGACATAATATAAGCGTAACAATTGAGATTGTTAATTATTCAAATGAATGTTCAATAAACACCTTTAACCTGTAATTGTCTTTCTTGCAAATTAACTTTTTGAATAAAATCTCATTTGTTTTACGGCTTCTATTCATTATTAGTTTCCAATATAAACCATAACAAATATTAATGTTATTCAACTAGTATAATTTCAATCGATCATTTTTTGTGGATTTAATGTTAAATGATCAAACTTTTGAATGATTTAATGCAATAATTGTCAATTGCTATTAGAAAGATCGATTCAGAATATGATATGTACAGTGATAATGTCATACTTTATTAAAAAGCTGAAATTTAAAACATTTTAATAGTTTTGTCTTTCTGTAACATTGTACATTCAATGCCCAATACTGGTGGACTAACACTATCTTCATGTCTTATCACAATTATCGTTTCTTATCAAATGTTATTAGTTTAAAATCCATATCAGTTTGTAGCTTTAATTCTACTATTCACTAAAGATTAACATGCAAATTGTTGAGATACATTTTATATTAACCTGAACAGTGTGAATTGGTTTGGTTTTTGATTGTTACCAATAACCTATAATTTAGTATATTCTTTTGTAGTAATATTCATTTCAACATCTGTCTCATTTTGGTGTTGTATAGTGTTTTATAATTTATGCATTATACAAATCTAACTGAATAAAATTTTTTAGAAAGCAGCATAGAAGATCACTCAAAGAATGCTGATATGTGATGTCGCAATTATTCAACTTGTGAAGCTGTTAACATCCTAGATCAGAAATGAACAGGCACATACCGATAAACATTGATGTTATAATGCAATGTGCGTGTACAAGTAATTATTAGTATTTTACACTGACATAATATAAGCGTAACAATTGAGATTGTTAATTATTCAAATGAATGTTCAATAAACACCTTTAACCTGTAATTGTCTTTCTTGCAAATTAACTTTTTGAATAAAATCTCTTTTGTTTTACGGCTTCTATTCATTATTAGTTTCCAATATAAACCATAACAAATATTAATGTTATTCAACTAGTATAATTTCAATCGATCATTTTTGGTGGATTTAATGTTAATTGTTCAAACTTTTGAATGATTTAATGCAATAATTGTCAATTGCTATTAGAAAGATCGATTCAGAATATGATATGTTTAGTGATAATGTCATACTTTATTAAAAAGCTGAAATTTAAAACATTTTAATAGTTTTTTCTTTATGTAACATTGTACATTCAATTCCCAATACTGGTGGACTAACACTATCTTCATGTCTTATCACAATTATCGTTTCTTATCAAATGTTATTAGTTTAAAATCCATATCAGTTTGTAGCTTTAATTCTACTATTCACTTATGATTCCCATGCAATTTGTTGAGATACATTTTATATTAACCTGAACAGTGTGAATTGGTTTGGTTTTTGATTGTTACCAATAACCTATAATTTAGTATATTCTTTTGTAGTAATATTCATTTCAACATCTGTCTCATTTTGGTGTTGTATAGTGTTTTATAATTTATGCATTATACAAATCTAACTGAATAAAATTTTTTAGAAAGCAGCATAGAAGATCACTCAAAGAATGCTGATATGTGATGTCGCAATTATTCAACTTGTGAAGCTGTTAACATCCTAGATCAGAAATGAACAGGCACATACCGATAAACATTGATGTTATAATGCAATGTGCGTGTACAAGTAATTATTAGTATTTTACACTGACATAATATAAGCGTAACAATTGAGATTGTTAATTATTCAAATGAATGTTCAATAAACACCTTTAACCTGTAATTGTCTTTCTTGCAAATTAACTTTTTGAATAAAATCTCATTTGTTTTACGGCTTCTATTCATTATTAGTTTCCAATATAAACCATAACAAATATTAATGTTATTCAACTAGTATAATTTCAATCGATCATTTTTTGTGGATTTAATGTTAAATGATCAAACTTTTGAATGATTTAATGCAATAATTGTCAATTGCTATTAGAAAGATCGATTCAGAATATGATATGTACAGTGATAATGTCATACTTTATTAAAAAGCTGAAATTTAAAACATTTTAATAGTTTTGTCTTTCTGTAACATTGTACATTCAATGCCCAATACTGGTGGACTAACACTATCTTCATGTCTTATCACAATTATCGTTTCTTATCAAATGTTATTAGTTTAAAATCCATATCAGTTTGTAGCTTTAATTCTACTATTCACTAAAGATTAACATGCAAATTGTTGAGATACATTTTATATTAACCTGAACAGTGTGAATTGGTTTGGTTTTTGATTGTTACCAATAACCTATAATTTAGTATATTCTTTTGTAGTAATATTCATTTCAACATCTGTCTCATTTTGGTGTTGTATAGTGTTTTATAATTTATGCATTATACAAATCTAACTGAATAAAATTTTTTAGAAAGCAGCATAGAAGATCACTCAAAGAATGCTGATATGTGATGTCGCAATTATTCAACTTGTGAAGCTGTTAACATCCTAGATCAGAAATGAACAGGCACATACCGATAAACATTGATGTTATAATGCAATGTGCGTGTACAAGTAATTATTAGTATTTTACACTGACATAATATAAGCGTAACAATTGAGATTGTTAATTATTCAAATGAATGTTCAATAAACACCTTTAACCTGTAATTGTCTTTCTTGCAAATTAACTTTTTGAATAAAATCTCTTTTGTTTTACGGCTTCTATTCATTATTAGTTTCCAATATAAACCATAACAAATATTAATGTTATTCAACTAGTATAATTTCAATCGATCATTTTTGGTGGATTTAATGTTAATTGTTCAAACTTTTGAATGATTTAATGCAATAATTGTCAATTGCTATTAGAAAGATCGATTCAGAATATGATATGTTTAGTGATAATGTCATACTTTATTAAAAAGCTGAAATTTAAAACATTTTAATAGTTTTTTCTTTATGTAACATTGTACATTCAATTCCCAATACTGGTGGACTAACACTATCTTCATGTCTTATCACAATTATCGTTTCTTATCAAATGTTATTAGTTTAAAATCCATATCAGTTTGTAGCTTTAATTCTACTATTCACTTATGATTCCCATGCAATTTGTTGAGATACATTTTATATTAACCTGAACAGTGTGAATTGGTTTGGTTTTTGATTGTTACCAATAACCTATAATTTAGTATAGTCTTTTGTAGTAATATTCAGTTCAACATCTGTCTCATTTTGGTGTTTTATAGTGTTTTATAATTTATGCATTATACAAATCTAACTGAATAAAATTTTTTAGAAAGCAGCATAGAAGATCACTCAAAGAAAGCTGATATGTGATGTCGCAATTATTCAACTTGTGAAGCTGTTAACATCCTAGATCAGAAATGAACAGGCACATACCGATAAACATTGATGTTATAATGCAATGTGCGTGTACAAGTAATTATTAGTATTTTACACTGACATAATATAAGCGTAACGATTGAGATTGTTAATTATTCAAATGAATGTTCAATAAACACCTTTAACCTGTAATTGTCTTTCTTGCAAATTGACTTTTTGAATAAAATCTCATTTGTTTTACGACTTATATTCATTATTAGTTTTGAATATAAACCATAACAAATATTAATGTTATTCAACTAGTATAATTTCAATCGATCATTTTTTGTGGATTTAATGTTAAATGATCAAACTTTTGAATGATTTAATGCAATAATTGTCAATTGCTATTAGAAAGATCGATTCAGAATATGATATGTACAGTGATAATGTCATACTTTATTAAAAAGCTGAAATTTAAAACATTTTAATAGTTTTGTCTTTCTGTAACATTGTACATTCAATGCCCAATACTGGTGGACTAACACTATCTTCATGTCTTATCACAATTATCGTTTCTTATCAAATGTTATTAGTTTAAAATCCATATCAGTTTGTAGCTTTAATTCTACTATTCACTAAAGATTAACATGCAAATTGTTGAGATACATTTTATATTAACCTGAACAGTGTGAATTGGTTTGGTTTTTGATTGTTACCAATAACCTATAATTTAGTATATTCTTTTGTAGTAATATTCATTTCAACATCTGTCTCATTTTGGTGTTGTATAGTGTTTTATAATTTATGCATTATACAAATCTAACTGAATAAAATTTTTTAGAAAGCAGCATAGAAGATCACTCAAAGAATGCTGATATGTGATGTCGCAATTATTCAACTTGTGAAGCTGTTAACATCCTAGATCAGAAATGAACAGGCACATACCGATAAACATTGATGTTATAATGCAATGTGCGTGTACAAGTAATTATTAGTATTTTACACTGACATAATATAAGCGTAACAATTGAGATTGTTAATTATTCAAATGAATGTTCAATAAACACCTTTAACCTGTAATTGTCTTTCTTGCAAATTAACTTTTTGAATAAAATCTCTTTTGTTTTACGGCTTCTATTCATTATTAGTTTCCAATATAAACCATAACAAATATTAATGTTATTCAACTAGTATAATTTCAATCGATCATTTTTGGTGGATTTAATGTTAATTGTTCAAACTTTTGAATGATTTAATGCAATAATTGTCAATTGCTATTAGAAAGATCGATTCAGAATATGATATGTTTAGTGATAATGTCATACTTTATTAAAAAGCTGAAATTTAAAACATTTTAATAGTTTTTTCTTTATGTAACATTGTACATTCGATTCCCAATACTGGTGGACTAACACTATCTTCATGTCTTATCACAATTATCGTTTCTTATCAAATGTTATTAGTTTAAAATCCATATCAGTTTGTAGCTTTAATTCTACTATTCACTTATGATTCCCATGCAATTTGTTGAGATACATTTTATATTAACCTGAACAGTGTGAATTGGTTTGGTTTTTGATTGTTACCAATAACCTATAATTTAGTATAGTCTTTTGTAGTAATATTCAGTTCAACATCTGTCTCATTTTGGTGTTTTATAGTGTTTTATAATTTATGCATTATACAAATCTAACTGAATAAAATTTTTTAGAAAGCAGCATAGAAGATCACTCAAAGAAAGCTGATATGTGATGTCGCAATTATTCAACTTGTGAAGCTGTTAACATCCTAGATCAGAAATGAACAGGCACATACCGATAAACATTGATGTTATAATGCAATGTGCGTGTACAAGTAATTATTAGTATTTTACACTGACATAATATAAGCGTAACGATTGAGATTGTTAATTATTCAAATGAATGTTCAATAAACACCTTTAACCTGTAATTGTCTTTCTTGCAAATTGACTTTTTGAATAAAATCTCATTTGTTTTACGACTTATATTCATTATTAGTTTTGAATATAAACCATAACAAATATTAATGTTATTCAACTAGTATAATTTCAATCGATAATTTTTTGTGGATTTAATGTTAAATGATCAAACTTTTGAATGATTTAATGCAATAATTGTCAATTGCTATTAGAAAGATCGATTCAGAATATGATATGTACAGTGATAATGTCATACTTTATTAAAAAGCTGAAATTTAAAACATTTTAATAGTTTTTTCTTTATGTAACATTGTACATTCGATTCCCAATACTGGTGGACTAACACTATCTTCATGTCTTATCACAATTATCGTTTCTTATCAAATGTTATTAGTTTAAAATCCATATCAGTTTGTAGCTTTAATTCTACTATTCACTTATGATTCCCATGCAATTTGTTGAGATACATTTTATATTAACCTGAACAGTGTGAATTGGTTTGGTTTTTGATTGTTACCAATAACCTATAATTTAGTATAGTCTTTTGTAGTAATATTCAGTTCAACATCTGTCTCATTTTGGTGTTTTATAGTGTTTTATAATTTATGCATTATACAAATCTAACTGAATAAAATTTTTTAGAAAGCAGCATAGAAGATCACTCAAAGAAAGCTGATATGTGATGTCGCAATTATTCAACTTGTGAAGCTGTTAACATCCTAGATCAGAAATGAACAGGCACATACCGATAAACATTGATGTTATAATGCAATGTGCGTGTACAAGTAATTATTAGTATTTTACACTGACATAATATAAGCGTAACGATTGAGATTGTTAATTATTCAAATGAATGTTCAATAAACACCTTTAACCTGTAATTGTCTTTCTTGCAAATTGACTTTTTGAATAAAATCTCATTTGTTTTACGACTTATATTCATTATTAGTTTTGAATATAAACCATAACAAATATTAATGTTATTCAACTAGTATAATTTCAATCGATCATTTTTTGTGGATTTAATGTTAAATGATCAAACTTTTGAATGATTTAATGCAATAATTGTCAATTGCTATTAGAAAGATCGATTCAGAATATGATATGTTTAGTGATAATGTCATACTTTATTAAAAAGCTGAAATTTAAAACATTTTAATAGTTTTTTCTTTATGTAACATTGTACATTCGATTCCCAATACTGGTGGACTAACACTATCTTCATGTCTTATCACAATTATCGTTTCTTATCAAATGTTATTAGTTTAAAATCCATATCAGTTTGTAGCTTTAATTCTACTATTCACTAAAGATTAACATGCAAATTGTTGAGATACATTTTATATTAACCTGAACAGTGTGAATTGGTTTGGTTTTTGATTGTTACCAATAACCTATAATTTAGTATAGTCTTTTGTAGTAATATTCATTTCAACATTTGTCTCATTTTGGTGTTTTATAGTGTTTTATAATTTATGCATTATACAAATCTAACTGAATAAAATTTTTTAGAAAGCAGCATAGAAGATCACTCAAAGAATGCTGATATGTGATGTCGCAATTATTCAACTTGTGAAGCTGTTAACATCCTAGATCATAAATGAACAGGCACATACCGATAAACATTGATGTTATAATGAAATGTGCGTGTACAAGTAATTATTAGTATTTTACACTGACATAATATAAGCGTAACAATTGAGATTGTTAATTATTCAAATGAATGTTCAATAAACACCTTTAACCTGTAATTGTCTTTCTTGCAAATTGACTTTTTGAATAAAATCTCTTTTGTTTTACGGCTTCTATTCATTATTAGTTTCCAATATAAACCATAACAAATATTAATGTTATTCAACTAGTATAATTTCAATTGATAATTTTTGGTGGATTTAATGTTAATTGTTCAAACTTTTGAATGATTTAATGCAATAATTGTCAATTGCTATTAGAAAGATCGATTCAGAATATGATATGTTTAGTGATAATGTCATACTTTATTAAAAAGCTGAAATTTAAAACATTTTAATAGTTTTTTCTTTATGTAACATTGTACATTCAATTCCCAATACTGGTGGACTAACACTATCTTTCATGTCTTGTCACATTTTAGTGTTTCTCATCAAATGTTAGTAGTTTAAAATCCATATCAGTTTGTAGCTTTAATTCTACTATTCACTTATGATTCCCATGCAATTTGTTAAGATACATTTTATATTAACTGAACAGTGTGAATTGGTTTGGTTTTTGATTGTTACCAATAACCTATAATTTAGTATAGTCTTTTGTAGTAATATTCATTTCAACATCTGTCTCATTTTGGTGTTTTTTAGTGTTTTATAATTTATGCATTATACAAATCTAACTGAATAAAATTTTTTAGAAAGCAGCATAGAAGATCACTCAAAGAATGCTGATATGTGATGTCGCAATTATTCAACTTGTGAAGCTGTTAACATCCTAGATCAGAAATGAACAGGCACATACCGATAAACATTTATATAATTATGCAATGTGCGGGTACAAATAATTATTAGTATTTTACACTGACATAATATAAGCGTAACAATTGAGATTGTTAATTATTCAAATGAATGTTCAATAAACACCTTTAACCTGTAATTGTCTTTCTTGCAAATTGACTTTTTGAATAAAATCTCTTTTGTTTTACGGCTTCTATTCATTATTAGTTTCCAATATAAACCATAACAAATATTAATGTTATTCAACTAGTATAATTTCAATTGATAATTTTTGGTGGATTTAATGTTAATTGTTCAAACTTTTGAATGATTTAATGCAATAATTGTCAATTGCTATTAGAAAGATCGATTCAGAATAAGATATGTACAGTGATAATGTCACACTTTATTAAAAAGCTGAAATTTAAATATTTTAATAGTTTTTTCTTTATGTAACATATTACATTCATTGCCCAATACTAGTGGACTAACACTATCATTCATGTCCTATCACAATTATTGTCTCTTATCAAATGTTATTAGTTTAAAATCCATATCTGTTTGTAGCTTTTAATATTATATATTCATATTTTTAAATGCCCATAAATTACTGAATTTTTAAGTTTATATCTTCAAACCAGGACCATTAGATTGAGAAATTGAATTATTAATACCATTACTTAGAATAATATGACTCATTTAACTTGATATTCCCATAAACACTATAAAACATGTTAATTATATACAATATAATAAGTATATTTTTATATATCACAATATATGTTTTAATTTTTCAATTGTGTAAAATGGAGACTGGATAAATATTTGATCTAGTTTACGACAAAAAATTCTTGATTTTTCATTCAAATATTAATGTTTGCATTTTATTATAAAATTGCCTTTGACATATTTCATGTACCATCAGTGTATATGAGATGTGGTGTTGCTTATTTGTATATAATTGTAATCATCAGCCTTTATGTGTAGAAATTGTCATATACATACACGATAATAATATATATACCTATCCGTCCTACCCGTATATTGATAAATGTGTAAGGTATAAAAATGTGGCTATTGATCGGCTAAGCTTAAACAATAAACTCCTTATATGAGTAAATGACTGTAAAGACATTTTTTACGTTTAACTAACTAACATAGGCGTTAAGAAAGTGGTTATTAAATAAAGTATTATAGTATTAGTAGTTATTCCTCCAAAAATTTGTCATATACAATATGTTGGTAATCAAGATTGTAAACGGTTCTAATAAATACAATATATTTGTTCTATGCTTGACATTTATATATGTTTAGAAAAATAACTTCTTTAGATTATGTAATTAAAGTTGAATACTTTCAATAAAAATTAACATCGGGTTCGCTATAAATCTTTCAATTTAATAAAATTAGGATTTTTTAAAATAACTATAATATTCTCTATTTAAAAATCAGCTCTGTAACTACTTAATTATCAGTATTTTAATATGGATTAAAATTTTAAAATATAGTTCGTGCAACATTTCTCAATGTTAGGTTGACGTATGTTAAATTACCGTGTTAGGTTAAATATGTGTGTTTAATTTAAAAGTGTGTTGTAATACACACAAAAATAGACACTGTTATATACTCTTTCGGTTAAGGCCAAAAGGTATATATATATGTTGTAAAAGAGTTCGTTCACTTACGGGTTGTATTCAAAACACTACACAAAATCTGTTTAACTTTAAGAAAATATTTTATTAATTATTTTATTATAAGAATATTTTAACAACACAGTATTATACGAATCGGCTACTTATTCACGACTAACTCTTGCTTATTCTACGTTCTTGTCTTGGCGACGCAGTCGCTTGCAAAAAATTACACATATTGCTTACACTACTATATTATTGTATAATATGCTTACTAATCTAAAGTGTGTGTGCACGGGTTCCTAACACCCCCGGGGTTAAATGAAAGTTCATTGCCTATTGCAAATTATATTATTCTAGGCAATGGATTTTCATGATTTGGATTGTCTACGGTTTCATATATTATCTTACCTTCTATTGGGTTTTTTACAGAATTAGATGTTTTACAATGTTTGTTTTTGATTATTAAATATAAAATTATTATTATTACTAAACCTATACTGATGATACTTATTGTTATAATTATGTATAATTCATCACCTATTGTGCCCATAACATTACTACTTGTTTTTATGTATTTTAATTCTTCTAGTGATTTGGAGTATTCTATTAGTTTGAATGAATTTTTTTTTTACTATAGAATTACCTTTATCTGGAATATTTGAATTTTTTAAAATTGTATTTGTAATGTTTAATTTAGTTTTCCAGTTAATTGAAACGTCTAGTTGTGGAATAAAGTCTTTATACATTTTTGTAGTTATTTTTCTTTTTGCTATTAATAATGTCCCGTCATCAGTATTGGCTTCACATTGATTGTCTAAATCTAAAATGCCTGTGCCGTTTATACTTACTACTATTGTTTCTGAATTATTTTTACATTTAATGATAATATTATCCCTAATCGTAACATATATCCAAGAATTTGTATTATCTAACCTATGCCATATACTAAAATTAAAATTAACATTTTTTAAGTTACACAAATTAGGTAATATACCTGGCTTTCTAAATATTGTTAGCTCACAGGATTCATCCAAATGATGTAACTGTTGATCATAAGTACATAATAACGTATTCATAATTTGTTTACATTTTGATATTTGTATTTCGCTTAATTCTAAGTAATATAATCTAGATTTATCTATGGCTATATAATCAGATTTTGGAGCTATCATTACATAGTCGTTATCGTATATGTTAACTGGTAAAGGTATGTTTTTATATAATATAAATTCATAATTGTTAACTATAGGTATTTCTATGACAAAAATTAATACATTTTCTATATATACTATGTTAGTTGTAATTAGTCGTAACAATTCTGATATTCCTGAATTATCTAAATCTATTGGTATGCCTTCTCCTATGGGTAATTGTGTTTTAATATCTTTTAATTGGTTTTTAAGGGTATTTATATCTAATATACTGGAGTGAACAAAACCTTGTAGGGCCATATTTATTATATTTAGTAAATTTTCTGTTTCAAATGCGTATTGTGTTAAAATGATATTTAATAATGATATTCTTTCTTCTAGTGCTGTTTTAAAATTTAAGATACCTATTGCAGCTTTCTCTGCTTGCATTTCATGAAGTAGATAACTGTATTTTTCGGCTAAATTAATTTCATTTTTATTTGTTTCTAATAGCGATGAGTTTACGTTTGATATAATTGATTGCATAATTTGTATTTGTGCATCAGATAATTTAGAAACGCGTGAATTTGAAATTTCAAGATCTCTTATTTTACTGTAAAAATATTCTGCGTCGGTGTCGTCACATACACCGAATAGGACGTTAGATACTCTCCCAACTAAATTGATTAGACCTCTCTTGGTACGGTAATTGTTTTTTGGTTGATCTATAATTTTCATTACATGTTCTTTATTACTACTAATTTCTGATAAAAAGTTATATGCTTGATAATTATATTGGGAACAAAGTTGTTGTAAAGAATCTATCTCAAGGGATTTACTCATTTCACAGGACTCTTCAAAATCTTTTATCATGTTACCGATTTTATTGTATTTTTCATTATAGTTTGTAATATTAATATAGGTTAAGAAGCGCCAGTGAGAGTTGAATATGCGTAGATTGTTTATTGTGTGAAAATAGATTCCTGATGGGTTGTATATTGGAGTTAGATTGAATGAATTTGCCATCGTTTTTCCAAAAACAATTCATGGGTTGTTTTATAGTCCTGTTCATGCTTTTGTTTTGTTGACATGATTGACAAGAAGCTATGAATTTTTTAACATCACTTTTAAGTCCTTTCCATTGGTGATGTAATTTGATTCGCTTGATTGTCCTTGACACGCCTTGATGACCGCCAAGTGGAGCATTATGAAATTCTTCGATTATCTTGAGCTTTTCTTCTTCAGAATATTCAATATCGACATAAATAATGATTTTTATTTTTGAATTTTTGAAAATGTACCTAATAATGGCTCGAACTTTTTCCCAGTTTAGTTTATCAAGTTCATTGTCGACTCTAGATAATCCGATTTTTGTAATATTGTTTTCTTCGCAAAAAGTTCGTAGATTAATGATGCATTTATAAAATGTTTCAAAAGTAGTTGTTTGTTGGCATAATTCTTTGGTGATTATAAATGCTAGAGATTTCTCATTATGTTGAATATGTGCGACTTCTGTGATTTCTTTGTTTTGTCCTTTTAATGTTTCAATTTGACCGAGTCTTCTTCTGAATTCTAAGGCTAATCCTTGTGACATCTCAAAATTTTTTGATACACAAACTACAAGAGTTATGTCTTCAGGTGCCTCGTATATATCACCCTGGATTTCGATTACATTTGAATTTGTTATTAATGTTTTCTGTATATCTTCTTCGAATTTTTCGTATGTTTTTATTCTGTAGTCATCTACATTTGATAATTTGTCGATTTTTGCTATTCGACTTAGAGCATCTGCGTTTGTGTTTTGCGTTCCTGGCTTATATATGATATTATAGTCATACTCTTCTAATTGTAGTCGCCACCTGGTCAAACGAGCTCCAGGATAACACTCCAAATAACCACGATAATGGTTTGTGATCTGTCACAATGTTGAATTTGCACCCGTACACGTAGTGTCTAAATTGTTTAACTGCCCAAAGTATTGCCAGTAATTCTTTTTCTGTCGTATTATAATTGGTTTCCGCCTTATTGAGTGTACGTGACGCGTATGCAATTGGCAGATCCGAGCCAATTTTCCCTTGCGATAAAATAGCTCCGATTGCAATATTACTTGCATCTGTGGTGATATTAAATGGTTGATTGAAATCTGGGTATTGTAAGATTGGTTCATTTATTAAAATGTTTTTAAAGTAATTAAACGATTCTTGACAAAGATCTGACCAGATAAACTGTTGATTTTGTTTTAGTAAATTAGTAAGTGGCTTAGCTTTCTTACTGAAATCTTTGATAAATCTTCGATAATATCCGACTAGACCTAGGAAAGATTTTACGTCTTTTGCATTCGTTGGTGTGGGGTAGTTTACCATACATTGTATTTTCTTCGGGTCTGGTTTTACGCCTTGCTCTGTGATTACATGTCCGAGGTAGATTACTTCTCGTCGAAGGAATTCACATTTTGTCGGTTGTAATTGTAGTCCATGTTTTTTGAATCTTTCAAATATTTGACGTAAATTTTGTTCATGCTCTTTGATTGTTGCTCCTATCACAATCACGTCGTCTAAATATACGAATGATTTCACACCATTTAAACCAATTAGGATTCGGTTCATCAACCTTTGAAAAGTTGCTGGTGCGCCTTTTAGACCAAAACACATCCTATTGAATTCGAAATGCCCTTTTTCCGTGCTGAAAGCGGTTTTGTGCTTATCTTCTGGCTTTAGAGCTATTTGATGATACCCACTTGCCATGTCTAGGCATGAGAAATATTTGGCTTTTCCTAACTGATCTAAGATCGTTGATATGTCTGGCATTGGAAATGCATCTCCCACAGTGATTTCGTTAAGTTTACGAAAATCGATTACTACTCTATATTTTTGGATACCTGATGCGTCTGTTTTCTTTGGTACTACTAATAATGGTGCGTTCCATGGACTGTCACTGGGGCTAATTATTCCATCTTGTTCGAGTTGTTCAATTTGTTTATCTATTTCTTTTTTTTGAGAATAAGGGAGACGATATGGTCTCTGAAATATGGGTTGGTTTGTTTCTGACGTTTTGATTTCATGTTGTATTGTTTCTGTGCAGGATAATGTATCTCCTTCAAGAAAAAAAATGTCTGAATATTCACTGCATAATCTTTCAATGGATTCTTTTTCTTCATTGTTCATGTGATCGCATCTAAGATTTTCTTTTAATAGTTGAATACGATTATTTGCATTTTTTGGAATTTCTTTACTTTGTGTACATTTTATAGGTACTATTTCAAAAGTTTCATGAGATAATTCGTTTAGATTTGGAATTTTCACAGTTTGTGGGTTTTCTGTTGGATTTATTACAACAATGAGTATTTGATTTTGTTTTATTTCGTTTAAGACATTTCCACAGATTATATGTTCATTAATGTTTTGGGCATGAATAAGAATACTTTGTGAATCAGTTATAGGTTCGTTTAATATTCGTATAGGAATTATCGCTTCGCTTCTGGCTGGTATGGTTGTTGTGGCATTGTCAGGATAAGTTATTTCCTCCTGATCTACGTTGATGATGATTTTGTTTTCCTTTAGAAAAGGTTTACCCAAAATTCCATCCCCGTCAATTGGAAATGACGATGGTACCACATGAAATTCGGTTTCAAAAGTTTGGTTCTTATCTGAAATCATGAGTACAACACCACCCATAGTGTTGACTAAGCGGTCGTTTATTCCTTGTAACTGATAAATATTAGTATCCGAAACTAGAACTTCGTCATGCAATACGTCAAGTCGGATAAGGTTTAGTTTTGCGCCGGTATCTATTAGGAGTTTTGCACTTCCTGACGTACATTGTGAGGCTTGGAATATTGCATGGTCGTTATGTAATTTTATTGTAAATGGTAAGGTTCTTATTGTGTTTGGGCTATTATTTTTAAATCTTTGACCGAACGACTGCCCGAGGCATTCGGTCCCGATCCGTTTCCCGAATAATTTTGTTGATTTCCTTTATCACCTTCTTGTTGATTATTTTTTCTTTCATCCGCTCCTTTTTTTTTTATAGCATTTTTCTATGGAATGACCAGCTTTTTTACAATATGCGCATGTCTCTTGCTTTGTATTTGAGTTTTTTTGTTTGCTGTTTTGCCCTGTGTCTATGCTACGATTTATATATCTACACTCATTCGTATTATGATTACTTTTTTGGCAGTTTTTGCAATATTTATTTGTGCTATTAGCGTTAGATTTATTTTGGAACAAGCGTCGTGTTTCTTTATTTGATAAAAATATTTTTTCTTCTTCTAAGCTTACTTTCATAGCGTCTTCCAAAGTGGATGGGTTTCTAGATTTTATGATATTTCGGATGCTATCTGGTAATCCTTCAATGTAAGTAGTTAAAGTAGTTTCTTTGATATAGTCGTGCACTGCTTTAGCTTCTGCTATTGTTCTTTTGCTTGTACTGACATTACACAGCTCGTGTAATAATTTCTCGACTCTTGAAGAATATTCTTGAATAGTTTCTCCTGATTTAAATCGGGTTGTGGACAATTCTAGTTGAAGGTAACCTGGAGTTCGTTTAGCGCAAAATGTAACTGATAATAACTCCCTAAGTGAGTCCCATGATTTGACCTCTCGATGTTGTGCTAGCGCAAAAGCTTTACCTGCTAATTTTGTTAAAATTGCCTGCAAAAGAATAGGGCGACATTCTTCATCTACAGTCTTAATCACAAAGTCACATGCACTAAAGAATGGATATACATCCTGTGGATTTTCTCCATTAAACTGTGGTACGAGTCTTATAGCTGTTTCTAAAGAAAGTAATGTTTGTTTATTATTCGCCATTTTGTTCGTTGGTTTTAAAATAGTGTTTTTATCGTTTAAGTCTATTAATGATATTTTATCAAGAAGATTTAGATTTGTATTTATATTTGTTTTATTTTGTAACCTAGTTAATGGTTTATTAGACGGATTATCAGGTACAACCGTTCGGTGGGGGACGAAATCAGGATCTAATTCAGTTGAATCAGAATTGCTACCCTCACTATCACTCGTATGAGTTGACATGCATTAATATTCTTATGTATATATATGTATATAAAACGTGATTATAATAGTAATTTGTTAATATTACGTTAAGGTTTTATAATAAATTAATAACTTACAGTAATACTAGTATAGTTCTTATGCTTAACATATACATGCTGTTTGTTGTTGTTATTGGTTGATACGGCTGATTATCAGTGATAGCTTGTCACAATGTAAACACCGTAGCTGCTCTCGTGACGTTCCTGGACGCTCAGCGCTCCCACTCCGTTGGTTTGACCCACTTAGATTTTCTGTCACGGTCAAGGATAACGACGGCGGCGTTGACGACGACAGCGACTCGTGACGGATGATGAGTAAACGTCACAATCGAAACGATTTTAATATCGATGTTGATGATTGTAATTTCGCACTCCGGAATGTTGTTGACGTTGCGTAATACACTATACACGGTGTATTATGCTACGTATAAAGACACCATAGCATGAATGATGTATAGACAATAGACGTATATAATAATACGTATATTGTATAGATACGTATTTGTTACGTATATAATATTAAAATTTATATAAATTGACGACTGTGTCACCTGAGTAAAAGACAGACTTCGTTGTGTTAGAATACTCCGAAAAGGTACCGCTGCCACCAGTTGTTATATACTCTTTCGGTTAAGGCCAAAAGGTATATATATGTTGTAAAAGAGTTCGTTCACTTACGGGTTGTATTCAAAACACTACACAAAATCTGTTTAACTTTAAGAAAATATTTTATTAATTATTTTATTATAAGAATATTTTAACAACACAGTATTATACGAATCGGCTACTTATTCACGACTAACTCTTGCTTATTCTACGTTCTTGTCTTGGCGACGCAGTCGCTTGCAAAAAATTACACATATTGCTTACACTACTATATTATTGTATAATATGCTTACTAATCTAAAGTGTGTGTGCACGGGTTCCTAACAACACTAATTACTCGTACTACTCGTATTTCTATTAATATAGTAAAACAGTGGACAGCCTTAGTACAAAAACAGATAAATACTGATATATATATTTTAAAAATGCGTGTCTCACGCATCTGCAAGGGGCCTGCGTAGTCGACACCTACGCGCTCAAACGGGTGCCGTGGCTGTACGCGTGTACTCGGCAAATCGGCCATCAACGGCGTTAATGGTTTGGCGTCGATCCTCACACATACTGTGCAATTCGTTATGACTTTATGCAACAGCGAGCGAAGTGAAATCACCCAAAATTGGCGAGATATTAATGCGGACAAAACGCGCGGGCCGGCATGGCAGGTCAACAGATGCCACCGACGGCATAGCAACAGTGCAAAATAAGACCGCTTGAACAGCTACACTCCGTCTCTACTATACATCAGAGCGATACCCACTTACCCACCCTTTTATAATATAAAAATGCTAATTTATAAGTAACAGGTATTAAATATTCTATTCTAACAGTTACACTACATACACTATTTACATAACAAATATCTTACAAGAACGTGAACCGCCTTACACAAATAAGCTATATATTTACATTGTCATATTTTAATCAAAATCTTATTAAATATTAAATTATAGGTAACATTAGAAATATCATCACTGAATAACTAAATAATAACTAAATAACAAATGTACAAAGTATCAAGATAAAATAAAATTCACATCGATCTAATATTTACACTAAAACAATATTTAATTATACTAATAACTGTACAATTTATTTTTCAATAAATATATAACATACTAAATATATTAAGTTTGCTAATTATGTTTTTTATTCTAAATAAACCATTTATTATTGAGTCATGTAGGTATGATGTTATATCAGATTTAGCATTTTTAGAACGTACTGTGTGCTAGGTAAACACAAAATATGTTTCATGTAATCGTGTAACTATGAAAATGTGATTAAAAATACCAATTCTTTTAGACCATATTTTAACATTTTACAGTTTTAAATCATATGTATTTTTAGGACAATATTGCACAATTTTTATCTTAAGTAAAAACTTTATGAATAATTTTGAGGAAATAAAACTAAAAGAAGAATAAAGTATAATAAATAAACATTTCTGTAACTTTTTTAAACTAATTTAAATCAGTCTCAGTTATAGATTGTAATAAATTAAAAATACTACAGCCTATTATAGACAGAGAATAACTAAAAAATTTGGCATAATATCATATCAACCCAATCAGCCTATAGGTATCTTAATATTGTACTACTGTGGTTCATTAAAGGCGCCCTAAGATGCTAATTTCCAATTTCATATATGAAAGATATTAAGGCGTAGAGTTTTTAAAAATTTAAGTTATTAATTTTTATTTTTAAATATGTTTTGTTTTTGAAAGAATGAGCATGTCTTAAACTATTTTACATTAAAAAAAAATTACTGGTGTGGCTTGCAATTATTGTACAATTGATAATATTATGATTTAACATTTATAAGATTTTAGAAGTGTTGCTGAAGTTCTTTAGAAGTTGTTATTGTTATTATTTATTAGTTATGAATGGTGAAGTGTTTAGTCGTTACTTGTTTATTGACTAACAAAAACTATAAAATATTATATTCGCACAAGTAATTAGCATTTTGCACAAACAACAAGCATTAAATTATAATGATTGTGAGTTATGATAAATGTAATTATGATAGGTATAAAAAAATGGTTAAGTACCTACTACATATATAAAATAATATTACACACAAAATATAACTAGAACTAGATATTTAGAATAACAATTTTTTTTTATTTTAACATGGCTATTTTATCCCTTAATTGTTTCTTTTCAATCACCATCTTTATTTATTAATATCTGTGTACTACATATTAACTATTAGCAGCTGCATTATTAATTAAAAACAGGAAAACGTAAACAAATTATATTTTGTACCCACGTATTTTAATTAATAATAAAAACAATTTCAATATAGGTACTTCTGGAAACATATTTTCTAATATATAATTTTCAAGTAAAACATTTTATGAAAAATTTTTTTATGGATCATGCCGTTCTGTAAAATTGCGTTATATTGTATTCCATTCTGGAATTATAAACCAAACGGAATTTCCGCAATATTATTTTCTGGATTTTTAAGTTTTACTGATATAAATTCTTATCAGTTTAAATTGTGTACCATTTACTTTCGTTCATTTTATTTTCTGTTTAAATATTATATGGGCTTTCTATGTTCTAGCTGTTTTTAATTTTGTAAAATTATTTTCTACGATTAAACGTTTAACCAATCTATATTTCATCAGTTTTTTTTCTGGAACATTGTATGGGTTCAATAATTCTTATGGAATAGTATTGGATAAAATAATGTTATTTTTGTGTGTCATTGACTAAGGATTTATATAGATGTCTGTGTGATAATGGATGCCCCGGACTTTGGTCACAATTAAATTATATATTGTGTGAAATATTTAAGACATTTAGACTAATAAATGAACTAATTAGAGAGACAATGTAAGTGACTTTAATATATTATACCTAATTTTTTTTAATTTATAATATATGGTATTTAGACATGAAGAGCAAGTGTCGCCACCATTACTGCAGTAAATTAATTTCAAACTAATTAATGCGGCCGCCGGCCTGGTATCCGTGATGAAGACCCATATACGACTCTGTATCAACTGACAATAAATTTAAAATGTTAAAATTTTGCTTTTTCTTTATATGACATTTATAATATTTTTAGTAATGAAGACGACGGTAATGGTGACGAAAGAATATTTTTTCGTAATATCTGGACATTATTAATATATAATTATTATTGATGACGATTCATCGGTTTAAACTTTTTATTAGGAAAGAAGAGTTTAATTGAGATTGGATTCAGGTCGGTAGGAGGGCTAGAGGAATGATTGTTTGAGTTTGTTGCCTGGGCATAAGACTTAGGGAGGTGAGTATTAAGATTTGTGTTTGAAGTAGTGTCCCGTTTTACATTGATAACGGGATGGGGTACATTTTTACGGTTATCATAAGTTTTTTTTTTATTGAAGCGACGATTGAAATTTTTTATGTATAGGACATTCTCGATAATTGGCTGGATGACTTCCTCCCCAAAGGACACATTTTGCTGAGAGGTTCGCTGCTTTTTGACAGACTGTTGATAGATGATTATCTCCACAGCGGAAACATTTTGGGGGATGATTACAATATGTCTTAGTGTCCAAACCCTTGGCGGCGAAGGTATTTTATTGTTTGTTTATTATCACGAGGTTCTTCAATTTTGATTTTTGTGTAGAGTAAGAATTTGATTTCAAATATATCTTTGTTATTGAGGGTAGGCTCTAAATGTATGAAAAATATTGGGAAAGGCAGTTTTGAGTTTCATTGTAGAACGATAGTTAAATTTCTGGGGGTATGTCTATGAGAAAGTAGCTCATTTTTTACTTCCTCTATAAGGGTGGTGTGTGATGTAGATTTCTGAGTACTACACGATAGGCTCTATCTTCTTTTAACTGGTAGGTATGGAAATCTGCTTTGTTGTGCTGTAAAAATTTAATGACGGAGCGGTACGAATCTTAGGATTGGGTAGAAAGTTTGACACTATTTATTAAACTTTTACAAGTGAAATTTTCTCCATTAGTTACCTCTTTGATGCTGGTACAAAAGAAATTAAGTTATTGATTCTGCGAATGAATATTGGAGGAGGTGGTTTGACAGTGTTTGGTGTAGATTCGGTAAGGTCAGACTCGAGTTCCATTTCAGATTGATTAGAGTCGAAGCAATCGTTAAGGTCTGTATCTTTTGAGAACAGTGAGATGTGATTTGTTGATACATAGTGTTGGGGGCAGCTGCATTAGATGGAGAGAGAGGAGAAAAAAGTCGTTTGATCGATGTTGGAGTAGTATTTCCGCCATTACGATTGAGTTCAGAGTGTGAAGCAGAAGATTGATTTGGCACACTCTGTATACGACTTTTTTGTATTATTAGTGGCGAGACGGTTTTAGAGTTGATAGGCATGTTTATGCGGCGAAAGTGGTTATCGCAAGATAACGTCGATGAGCGGAACGCCGCGTCGCGGTCGTACTAATTATTGATTTTATTTTGTAATTAATTAAATAATTTACCAATGTCGATATTATGGCGGTCCTTTTCTACGGAATTTGGTTTTTGATTGAAGAAAAACGGTAATGATCGCATAAAGTAATCGTCAATGGTAGCACGACCGAATGTAAAAATTACATATTCTAAAGCAGAATAATTTTCTGAGTATTTTGATACATAAAAATCGAATTTACGGAAAGTAGTTGATGAGTTATTAGTATTTAAAGTTTTGATGCGCGGAGTAGTAAACAAACATTTTGCGTGGTGGTACTACTACATAATCACTCCACTTCGCACATCAAAACTTTAAACACTTATAACTCATAAACTACTCGCCCTAAATTCAATTTGTATGTATGAAAATACTCAAAAAAGTAAAACACTTAAAAAAATATAAGGATAAAAAATATTTAAAAATATAATTTTTTTAATAAAAAATGTTATTTTTTAACAAATTGAAACTATGTAAAAAGATGTTTTCAAAAACATGAATACTTTTTGAAATAATGAGTGTTCCGTGATAAAAGAACCACCCTGTATACAACTAAGCACGTGTAGATCTTAGAATGCTCTATTTATATTAAGATGTACATCACAGAATCAAATACTCATATCCAAATCATGGTTAGCGGGTGGACAAAGTCCTTCAAGGAAACATTCAACCGTCTCATAAAAAATATATTAGGTGCTATTAAGTTCAAGAAGACTATATTACTACATAATAGGTTATAAAAAAGTTTTAGCCAAAATAAAGAAAATTGCAATCTCATGTCAAGTTTTCAATACTTCAATACTAATTCAGATAATGTTTTCAATATTTTTAAGCGGATAACCTGATTATTAAACCAATATTTACAACATTTTATTTGGAATCTAAAATAGATCAAAATATCTAGTTAAAATACAATAAGAGCACTAAATAATAGCAGCCATATTGTTAAACTTAAGTAAAGTAACATAACAGTTTGAAATATTACAAAAATGATTTATTTATTTACTTGTATTATTAAAATATTGATTAGTTGTAATAAAAATAAAAAAAACTTATTAAATTTTCCATTTTTAGTGAATAAACATTAAGAAAGATATAGTGTATTAAGTGTATTTATATTTACAAATGTTTGTAGAAACTAAATGTAGTAATTGTTGAATTAAAACATTTTTTAATTTTACAAAATATTCGAAAAATACGAACATTTAGATAAGATAATTGATGGTATTTGTATTTGAAATTATATAATATGAAATACAATTAATATGTCAATAAATAAATAGCCGAATATTAATTAATAAATTATTTACAATAAAAAAGATAAAATGCAATTATTAATGTGTCAATAAATAGTAAAATAAGTATAATGTTAGTGGTAGATTTAAAAAACTCATAATTATAAAAAATTAAAATTAGACGTTTCCAAGTTGTTTACTTTTGTAATGTAGGTTTGTATAATTTTTTTTTATTAATTTGTTTGGTTGTTTCCCAAGGAGTCCAATCAAAAGATTAAATTTTTATTTTAGCATTTGTTTGACATTGTTTCAAAATTTCCAAAAATTGAAATATACTTGCATAGTGAATTAAATTTCGAATGGAAACTTTCACAAGCATCGTTGTCAAATACATATTGAAACTAAAAGTAGCCCATATTTTAAGAGAAAAATCAAAATCATCATCAATATAAGTGTCTACTAAATAATTACAAAATGTGTATATTTTAACTGTTGAAGGTTGTATAGAAGCTGAATGTATGGGCAACACCCGAATTACCACGCCAAGCATTTGTGATCGTGTGAATCGTGTATAATCGATAGTTATATTTATGTCAAAATACGTATCGGACGCAATCAGGATAGGTGAAAAGGTTATTTTGGGCCGCAATCGAACGACGCTCAACTTATATTTCAACCGTGACAATAGAGACATAAATAAAATAATGAAGGTTGTATGTTCTAAATAAAAAATAGATATAAATTCATTTTCGTGTTGCTAAAAACATTTTTAACAATTCCTACGAATACTGTATCGTGTGAAATAAGCTTTGCATGTTTACGGCGTTTAAAAACATATCTGCATACAATGATGAGTCAAGGCCGTCTCGATAGTTTACCTTTGTTATAAATTTAAAAAAATCAACTCATTGATATAGAAAAAGTTATTGACGAGTTCAATAGCAGTGTGTCAGTTCCTGGACGCCGTTTAGCTTTAGCATAATTGATAATTTTTCAAAATAAATATAACTATGTAAAATCTAAGAATAATAAATGGAGATTTTATTACTCATCTAATATATTAATTATTATTATTAAAATTTAATGGAATTACGCCAAAGCCAGGGACTCGACTTAATGACATGATACCAATAAATCATATGATATATTGATATCATAATATATAATAATATAATAATGTTAGTTTAAAAGTAATATTAAATATTTTACACTATTTACATAATAAATATCTTATAAGAACGTGAACGCCTTTTACAAATAAAATATACATTTACATTGTTTGTGAACTGCCTTTTACAAATAAGCTATATATTTACATTGTCATATTTTAATCAAAATCTTAGTAAATATTAAATTATAGGTAACATTAGAAATATCATCATTGAATAAGTAAATAATAACTAAATAACAAATGTACAAAGTATCAAGATAAAATAAAATTCACATCGATTTAATATTTACACTAAAACAATATTTAATTATACTAATAACTGTACAATTTATTTTTCAATAAATATATAACATACTAGAGACGATTTGACCTCCAAAAAAATAGTATAAAACGCCTCTCCAAATAGATCATCAGCCTGTGCGTTTTTCAGTATCAACTCGCGTATACATAGTCGCTGGCTCGAACAGATCTTTAATTTTCATTCTTATATATTCCTAAAAATTAATATTCAATACACTGCGAAACAAGAAAGGAATTTTGAAGTTCACAACAGGTAAGAAATTACATTATCAAATCATTAATCTACCAGTTAATTAATATTCAGCTACACATACGATTAACAAGGTTTGCTTTGTAGAGGAACTCTCATGTTACATAAGTTTACGAATCTCTTGATAATAATTACTCCTATAGGAGAAGGTAATATAAATAATATATTAAGCTAACTGTCCATCTCATTGTTACCTGGTAATTATTTTTATTACATTACCTACTGTACCTTTTTATACTCGGGAATCAACTTACCACTTTCAAAATGAAAGCAAATTGTCGTGGACCCAATTTCCTTAGCCTCAACAGGTTTTACATATATTTAGACGATGTCATTAATACACAGAAATAAGCAAACTTTAAATTAAAAACCAACCACAATTACGAGTTTGCGGTGGTCAGTGAATAATCATAATTCAATGGGATCACACAAAGGTAATATGACAATTATAATAAACATTAAACAGCTATCAGCGTTGCCCCGACTTCGCGTCCGTGATCACTGCTAAACGACGAAGTGTTGCAATCTTTTCCGCGGTCCATGTTGAGCGCTGCATACGCTCACCGGCTATTTACGCATTCCAAATTCCGAATTCCGATTACAATA
Source organism: Rhopalosiphum nymphaeae (assembly GCA_036289425.1). Classification (NCBI taxonomy): domain Eukaryota; kingdom Metazoa; phylum Arthropoda; class Insecta; order Hemiptera; family Aphididae; genus Rhopalosiphum; species Rhopalosiphum nymphaeae. The sequence goes on along the minus strand of JAZAQC010000007.1, from coordinate 4,627,078 downwards.
CGTCCTTATACCCGACAGCGTTCGTCAGTCGTTTTTGTATTGCACATTTGAACACTTGTGGTTACTTCACTTACTGCTTTTAACAAAGTCTTTATCTGAAAGGTATGTTATTCGTTTTATATTATTTCTTTGCGTTAAGAAGATATTGATTAATATCATTGTTTGACTTTTAAATTTTTTTAATTAATTTGAGACAATATTCAGACACATTGATGTAATATTCTCTTAATATTTTTTTACTTAATGTTTATTGCTACAGCATGGTTTCGTATTACTTTTCTTTTAAATGCGGTACTTATTCTTTTTCTTATCTACGGCCCGTCATAGGGGATATTGCTATTTATTTGAAGACCATGTAATTATTTCCAAATTATAATATACCTAACATGTAAAATTATCATCTTAGCATTTTTCGGACAAGTGCTTAACTCTTTTATGTTTTTTTACAGACACTAAAATATTCAAATTTTCATGTTACACACATATTCCCAAATCAGTTAAATCTAAAACCTAGCAACAATGATTATGGACTTCTTTAACCAATATAGCATAAGAAAAATTAAATAACTATATGTATATTATTTCATAACTGTGATAAAATGTAATTGTTAGTTATGAATTAATTAATATATTAATTCACTGAAACTATTATTTTAGTAGAATAATTTAAAATGGGATACATACAATGGACAATCAATGGGCAAAGACCTGTAATGGGACTTCCTGAAGTAGTAGCAGATCGTCTGGATTGGCCTTTACTTTCTCAGAAACTTAGAGGATTTAGTCTAATATATGCATTGCAAATACAGCCACCTCTTCTGATGTCACCACAAGCTGCTAGTGCTCCGCAGCAAAAGGCTCATAAACAAGCCCAAATGGCAGGAGTAAGAATTCTTTAGAACAATCATACTATTTACACATATTAACTATATGCAATGTTTTTTAAAGGTACGAAAAGTCGTAGAAGGACTCAAAACTTTGGGTGCAGGTAATATATAATTTATATATCAAGTCTGTGTTAGGTATATTAGTACAGTCTTAAATCTAAATGATTAAATGTTTGTCTTAAAATTTTATAAATTTAAGTTCACGTTTATTTTAGAGTACCTCTATCTAAGTTATTCTTGTTGTTATTATTTATATAATTTAACAAATTGTTTTAATTTAATTCCTTTTTTTTTTTTTTTAATTTCATAGTTACTCATTAAAATCATAATTATTTTACATTTATAAAAACCTCCTTAGGAGATACAATGGTGCAAATCGAGGATGAAGACGAATTCATTAAGATCACTTTTGGACACCAAAAGCTCAATTTTTATTAGGAAAACAGGGTAATATAAATTTTGAATAAATTTTTTTTAAATTATATTATTTATGTACTTGTCTTTAATAATTTATGAAAACATTAATTTTAAAATACTAGAGTCTGATTGCATGTATGAAAAATAACCAATTTGAACATTTAATAAATAACTAGTAATGGCTATTAACTTAATAATCTCTTAAAAATTTAATGTGTCATAACTTGTCCGTTAAATTTTATTTAACCATTATATTGATCAATTTTTCATGAAATCCAGATTTAGTTTGTATGAGGGTTATAACTTATAATAAACATGCCATCAATTATTTTCCTTACAATCACTGAGGAATTTTATTAATTTTAAATCATCTGTGATAAACTTTAAAATAATATTAATGGTATTTATACGAGGAATTAAATTTTATGGAATAATTCATTAAATTTAAAAATGTATACCTGTTATCCCTGCAAGTCATATATATTTTTAATAAGAAATACATGTTTATTTTTTTGTTTATATCTAAAAGGTTCAAATGAAAACACCATTGCCTGATGAAATCACTCAAATAATGAATAAAATTAATTGTAAGGAAACTATTCAATCAAATCATTCACACATAAATCACCAAACCAGATCAAATATGTACTTAAAGCTGTCCTACTATTACTTTAAAAATTAATCAATGATTTTTCAAACAAGTTATAAATTATTTGTACTTAACATAGTATGTATTTAAAATATTGGTGTTGATTTTGTTTTGTCTTTGGCAAATAATTAAAAAAATATTAAATTATTAAATAGTGTTTAATTTATATCCTTTATTCTATTTTAATTTTAGAAATACTGCAACGTTAAAATAGTTAATTGATATATAATTAAAATGGTCCATTTAGTCATTTGTTAGTTAATTTGCTTGATAAAGTAGTAAGTAATGTATAAAGAATTTTAATTGTTTGCTTACCTCAGCTGTTTTTCAAGTGGCATCTTGGGACATATGATACAGATTTACTAATCATGTACTATGTTTTTGACTTTAATTTATAATACACTGTTTCTATTAGTTTCATTATGCTATATCGAGTTGAATTGTATAATTTAAACAAAACCTCAATATGTTAAAATTATACAATCAATTTAAACTGTATATATTAATCAAATTAAGTTATGTGGTAAGAATGCAGGGATAATTTCTTGTAAAATCTTCATACACTTCAATCATTTGAGGTAATGGTAACCTTTTTTATAAAAAAGCGAATTTGGAAGATATTATGTCTCATATTCCTATATTATTGATAACAATAACAACTGTAAATTATTATTGCTTTAAAAAATGTAACTAATCATATCTTTAAATTAATATAAATAGTACTTACAATTCTCAAATAGTTATCAATTTCAATAATTGTAATTTTTTGTACAAGTCTATTAAGATCAATTATTTTTTTTTTTGATTTTGGAGTATGTCTTTTCTGTAATCTTAACAATAAAATTAGTAACTTGAAATAATTCGTTCATAGTTAAGTTAACTAATAAATATACAAATATGTTCAATAAGTCTAAACCATCAAAAAGTGTATCAATATTTTTCCAATAACTTTTTTTTAAATTAAAGATGTAATTGTAATTTAACAGGAAATTTAAGATATTTTAAGACATACATATATCAATAACAAAGCACAGTCTAAAATATCATCTTATATGATGTTAATATTTCCTATATACTTTTGTAGAAAATACTAACTACTTGAGGATTTATGATTTTTACGGTTCCGGTTTCAGTTAGGTTCCTAAAAGAACTAAAATGTCAGTTTCGGTTTCTTTTCGGTTTAAAAAAGAAACACAGTGACGTCATTGTGAACTACAGAATATAGACCAGAGTATATTTAATATACAAATTAGGTATCATGAGTGCCACCTAGTGAAAACTTAGTGTCACCTTGTGATTAATGAATGTGTCTTGTCCCATGTCCAGGATACATAATTATTATTATTATTTCTATATGGCTTATTGTGCCACCTATTCAAAAATTCTTAAATACACTCTGGTACAGACGGTGGTGTAATCAATACGAATATGATCCTGGTACCGAATATTAAACAAAATAAATCAAACTTTAATTACTATAAAAAGTGTGAACAATAGTTCATACTATTAAGAGATATAATATCTTAAAATTGATCGAATGAGCCGATTGACATTTTTGGTGCAACCGAGACCAGAAAAAAAACCATTTTTACATTTAAAAATTATTTTAAATTCAACAATACCATGATAGCACAAATATAACTTACACCAGTTTTTCTACTTCTCGTGTATGCCTAGCAGATAGCGAACAGTATTATTCAAATAAAATATTATTCGGATGCATTTTTCACTATAGTTTCGAATTAAAACTAATTGAATGATTTTCTAAACAAATCATTTGAATAAAAATTTACTCAAATAATATTCAAAAATAATTATTCGACTAATTTTTGTTAATCTTATTTGATTAAAAAACATTGGTTGGTAATTAATAGAGTTAGGATGTTGATGAATTTTGCATTTTTTTTCCTTTTATTCTGTACAATGCTATCCTAACTAAAAATTTGTTTCATGCTCCCTTGATGCAGAATAATCTAATTTTATTTTGCATTTTTTTTGTTTTTTAACGTCATTTTTCAACATTTTCAAGTCATTCTTTCATCTTTTAGGGCATTTTTTGTACTTTTTATACAATGTGGGGTATTTTTCACAAATTATAGATTTAAGGGCAAATGTTACATCCAAGTTTGGAAACAAATTTAATTTATTAAAATTTAACTTTGGATTTGGACTATTATTAAAAAATTTATATAATTTTATCGCGTTCCGATAAGATTTACTCTTTGAGAGTTATATTGATGAAACGAGTGCTCTTTCAGACATACGCCGATCATACACGCTTATCGAGTATTATATTTATAAATTGTATGGAATAAATCCGATAAACAAGATTTAATTGACATAGACATTAGATCTATTGATTTACGTGCTTATAATTGCAGTAAAAGGAACTATTGTCAGTAGTGTTTCAGCATTCACCGTCACCATTTAACCGATATTTTTCAAATTTTATATTTTAACGATTTTAAAAATGCCGAAAGTAATGTTAAAGTCTCAGCATTGAAACAATTTACTGTAGAACAACACATAAGTCGAGAAAAACATACTCGGGGAGTTGAGCGACAAAAAGAAAGCGAAAAACCAAAAACTCAATTATTGCTGACTGATACAAGTATTACATCAAAAAAATCGTCGTTTAATTTGGAACTATGTCAAACATTATTATTAACTAATATTCCGCTTAATAAATTAAATAACGAACACTTTCGAACATTTTTAGAAAAATATATTAAAGTTGATATCCCAGATGAGTCAACTTTACGTAAGAATTATGTTGAATTATGTTACAATGATACAATGCAAAAAATTCGAGACTACGTTGGAAATAAAAAAATTTGGGTCAGCATGGACGAAACAACAGATGTTGAAGGGCGATACGTGGTAAATGTCATTATTGGGACTTTGGAATTAGAAAATACTGGAAAAATATTTTTGCTGCATACTAACGTTTTGGAAAAAGCAAATAATTCAACAATCGCCAAAATGTTTGATAAATCTATGTTAATACTATGGCCTCTTGGTATTAAACATGACAACGTTTTACTTTTTTTATCTGACGCAGCTCCATACATGGTAAAAGCAGGAAAAGTTATACAAAACCTATATTCTAAAATGATACGCGTAACTTGCATGGCACATGCGGTTCATAGAGTGGCTGAAGAAATTAAGACAAATTTTCAAGATATAAATAAACTTATATCAAGTGTTAAAAAAGTATTTCTGAAAGCGCCATATCGAGTACAAATTTTTAAAACTATTGCTCCCGGAATTCCTTTGCCACCTGAACCCGTACTCACGCGCTGGGGAACATGGATAAATGCAGCAAATTATTATTGTGAGCATTTATCTGATATAAAAAAAGTGATTCTGGAATTAGACAAAAATGATTCAGTCGCAATTAAACACGCAATAGAACAAGTGTTAAACCCAAGTTTGGAAACAAATTTAATTTATTTAAAATCTAACTTTGGATTTATACCTTCGGAAATAACTCAGTTAGAGACGTCTGGGATGTTATTATCAGAGTCAATTAAATGCATAAAAAAAATTGAGTCTTTAATCCAAAAAGCTCTAAATAAAATCGGACAAACAATAGCAACCAAAATGGAGAATGTCATTTTGAAGAATAATGGATTTAAAATTGTAACTAACATCTCTGAAATGCTAGATGGCAAAGGCGCAAGAGGAAAAAATATTCCAGAAGATTTAACTACTGATGACATGACCTACTTCAAGTATGCACCCATAACGTTCGTTGATATTGAGAGAAGTTTTTCATCATACAAAAATTTATTAACTGATCGACGTCGTCATCTTTTGTTTGATAACATCAGACACATATTAATTGTACAGTGCAACAATGCAATATGAATATTATTATAACATCAACATCCCAACACTAAGAATAAAAATATTTTTAATATAATTTTTTTTTTTATTTATATTTTACTTTTTAATTTATTTTTAATATTGAAATTTATTTATACTCATATATCTAATAAAAATTATTATTTATAAATACGTTTTTTCACTTAATTAATTAGTATTTTAGATAATTTTTTGAAGTTTTTAGGGCATTTTTACACTTTTTTTAGGGCTTTTTTGCATTTTTTTAGGGCATTTTTGTGTGTTTTTTAGGTCATCAACATCCTAACTCTAATAATAATAAGAGGAAAAATTGATTTTGGTAATGTTCTTAACTGTGATAATAAAAACGATGGTACATTTAGATCACTTTTACGATTTCGAGTTGATGCAGGCGATACTGTCTTAGAAGATCATTTTATTAACGACAATAGTAGATCACAATATACAAGTCCCTCTATTCAAAATGAATTCGTTGATATATGTAGTAAAATTATTAAAAAGAAAATTGTAGATAATGTAAACAATTCTAAATATTTTGTGGTTCTAGCTAACGAAACGACCGATATATCTAATGTTGAACAAATGTCGTTATGTTTAAGATATATAGATTTAATTAATAATGTAATTCGTGAAGATTTCCTCGAATTCATTCCTGTTCATGACATGACGGGCCGTGGATTAGCATTAACAATTATAACACGACTAAAATAAAATGGAATTAATTTAAATTATATGATTTGACAAGGCTACGATGGAGCAGCATCAATGAGTGGTCATTTGAACGGTGCACAAACTATTATTCGTTCTGAATATCCAAAAGCCTTGTATGTGCATTGAAGCGCTCATTCCCTAAATTTAGCAATTGGTTATGCCTGTCAAATTTAAATGATTAGAAACTGCATGGGTACTGTTAAGTCTATAACATCATTTTTTTAAAAATCTGCCCAACGCACTAATATATTAAAAACACATATTAAATCTTCTTTATCAGAGTCCAATCATGATAGATTAATTTCAACGAGTGAAACCAGATGGGTTCAAAAGCACGAATCCATAAAACGATTTCATGAAATATGCATTCCAATAATACATTCTTTTGAAGAACTCCAAGAAGTAATAAATAACGAAACATCACAAAAAGCACATCAATTTCTGGCAACTATTATCAAACCTGATTTCATATTGGCATTAAACGTAACTGAAAAAGTTTTTTCTTTTACACTTCCACTCTGTAAATATTTACAAAAAATTGATTGTTATCTTACCAAAGCATGTGATCATGTTCAAGTTGTCATTGATTCATTAAATACTCTTCGTCAAAATGCTGAGGTGGAATTTAACCTAATATTTATTACGGCTTCGAAAACTTTAACTGATGTAGGTGGCACAATGAGCGTACCAATATTTTCAAAAAAACAAATTAATCGAGATAATTATAAAGAATCTACGCCGGAAGCATATTATAGAAAAGCACTTTTTATACCGTTTCTTGATCATTCTATAACACATTTAAAAAGTAAGTTTGAACAGTATCATGATTTAATTATATCTTTTCAAAATATTATGGCGAATAAAGTTGTTTTTACAAATGAGAAAGATGTTTTGAATTTATGGGATTTTTACAAGTCAATACTTTCGGATCATCAACAGTTTAATTCAGAATATTTATTGTGGAAATCCAAATGGGTTAAAGAAAAAGAAGATTGTAGGCCATCCTCAGCATTTGAAGCATTTTTAAAATGTGATTCCGATTTTTTTCCAATTATAAAACAATTGTTAACTATTATTTCTACACTTCCCGTATCAACTACCACTGCAGAAAGAACTTTTTCAACATTACGACGTATTAAATCATACTTGAGAAATTCGATAGGAAATAAACGATTAACTGGACTTGCTTTGCTAAGCGTTCATCGTGAAATTAATATTGACCCGGAAGAAGTAATCAATATTTTTAAACTTCAACCAAGAAAACAAAGTTTTATCTTATAATTTTTTTTTATATTTTGAAATTTGTAAATTATATGGACAAAATGTTGTATTTATATTATAAATAATTATAATTATTATTATATTATTTAATACATACAAATAAATGATTCTTAATTTTATCATATTAATATAGATTTAGACAAAAACCCCCTCCGAAAATATTTCCTACCTACGCCCATGGGTATCAGGAGGTTGGTTTATTCTAATATGCTTTCCATCTAAAGCTCCGATACAGTTTGGAAATTTTGCACGTTTTTCAAATTCATTTGATATATCTATCCATTTCTGATTGTTAGGCTCCTTCATTCAGAAACTGAAAACCCGAATCAAGAGACCTGTTTTAATCCTTTCAGTCCCCAACGCCATTAGAATTAGTGATGGAACGTATATAATAGGAAAAATGTGATTACCTCAAAAGCTTAAGCGTACAAAAACACACATTTTCAAAAAAAAAATCACTCAAAAATGCAAATTTTGTTATTTTTATCGAGGTAACCATGATGTTTTAAAAAATCAACTGTTTTCCGGTTTTTTTGGTATAACTTCCGTAATAAAAAAGAGCGACAATTTTTTCAAACAGATTCAAATTCAGTGCCTTAAAACACACATTTTGAAAAAAAAATTGAAAAACGAGCTTGGCCCCTAAACTAGACTTGTTCCAAAAAGACTTTCAATGCTCAAATTTGTTATTATTATACTTATTTGTTATTATTTGCTGCCTTTTAATTTTTATATAATATATTTGTTACCTTTGTTATATTGTTTATAGTTACTGGACCTTTGAGTCAATACATTGCTTAGTATTTATCTATTTGTTATATTGCCAAACAGGCGGATACTATTATATTGTTTTATTACCAGTGTGATTTTTTTATTATTTAATATTATACAGTCCACTTATTTACCTATTGCGTCTATTTTATTATTGGAGTTACCCTAAATAATATTAATATTATAAAAGTAGGCAACCCCCCAATACCGTTCTTGAAGATATATGTAAAGGTTAAGCTAGCGAGAACAACGAAATAATGCAATTTATTGAATCAAACATTAAGATTCTCCGTATTATAATATATGCAAAAATCTAAACAAACACAGTAAGATCGATCGGCGTAATCCTAATCACTAGTCAGTCGTCACAATCACACCAATCCAATTGGGTACAAATCGTGTACGGACGTCTATCAAAAAACACAAATTGATTTACAGACACGTACGTCGAAATGATTATAATGTAGTGGGCCAACAACTGGTCGTATGGAATGAATAAAATGACAAGAATCTGATGTAGACTGGCGTGAAGGTGCTCGTGCTAACTCTGGTAAATCACGTCTGCCGGAGTCCTATCTAGGGCCCCCTTACATAATCGGTATCTCCCCGTGTCCTTCTAGGCATATTCTGGGTGCGTCGTTATGGTGTTATATTATTACGCATTTATGGATGCACGTGCGATGATAAATCTTAATATGCTACCCGGCGATGCTGTGTCTGCGTCTTTGACCAGTTTGTAATTGCCGCGTAAGAGTTTCCCAGAACTCGAATTTAATAAATGTCGAATCCCATTATAGGTTTTATTATACATCGTGGCGATGTTCATCTCTCGGTTCCGATGATTAAAGTCATATTGGTTTTATTTATGTTTTAAATTTAATGCGTTGCCGCTCAGGTGTGATGGACATATTTTTTATTGTTTTTTGAAATCGTTCGTTCCTACGTTGTAGCATCCTTATTGTGAGTTAATACTATTGTGTAGTGTATTATTGATATTGTCATTTTAATACTTATGCCTGCGTAGCAATAAAATCCGTCGTGAAAAACGCGAAAATAAAAATTCAAAGAAAAACGTTTGGAGGACCGTCTACGGCAGCCGAAATCGTTACTACGATTGCGGCTACTACGAACGTCCAACGACAAAAAACTCGTAAACTCTCGACTCATGCGAATACGAAAATAACGGATTAAAGGAACTCGGGAAAAGTTTTTAAATCCGTTGAAAAGCCGAAAATGTTCGCTAAATAACATAACAGATTACAATCGTTAACGCCTAATTACAAATACAATGGCATTATTCAATAACTCATAACTTGGTGATCAAAAAATTTTGAAATAAAAAAAATTTCTTAGTTAGGCATAACATATAACTAATTAGAAAGCAAATATTTTTTTTTTTTATCAGAACTTAAATTGGGACTGAAAGGGTTAAAACTCCAAACAAGGCAGAAAAAATTCAAATTATCAGCAACAAAGAAAAAAAATTAAGCTCCATCCAGCGGAAAAACATTTCGCTAATATTATTGAGAAAAGTTTAAATAGTAGAAATATCACCGAGAAAAAAGAAGAAGATGAAGATAAATTATTTTGTTTGTCTTTATACAAAGAAATAAAAAAAGTACCTGAAGCCATGCGTTTGAAAACGAAGATAGAAATTTATAATTTAATTTTTCAAAAACAAGCTGTACAACAAAAACATCTTCCAAATTTTATAAATTCGCCTCAATCTCACCATACATCCTCATTCGTCCAACCATTTATTCGACCACAATATACTCAATATTCTAAAACAAATAATTATTCAAATGCACTGTATGGTACGCAAAAAGACCATGACCACATCATACTAAGCAATCAAAAAAAGAGTACATATAAATTATATAACTCTTCCAAACGAAATACGTCAACCATACCAAAATATGGAACCTCCAAGTACTCCATCGCCATTGTCTGGTATTACAGAAAATTCTCAAGGGTCATCTGACCTTGATTTATTTGAATGAAGATAAACATAATAAAAAGTTAAATTATGTTTATTGTTTAGTTGTACGGACGACTATCAAAATACACGAATTGATTTACAGACATATACGTCGAAATGATTATAATGTAGTGGGCGAGCAACTGGTCGTCGAAAACAGGTAGTATCGAATGAATAAAATGACAAAATCCCCTGAAAAGCCGAAAATTTTCGCTAAATAACGACAATTATATTTATAATAATCAATCGGCGTGATAACGGCGGTTTGCGGCGACCGAAGCGCATTCTTTTTATAATGATCGTAACTACGATTGGTATAGACAACGTGCGCCGGTACCACTAGCGCTCTGGGTAGACAATAAGAGCATTATTCTCGGGGCGTCATTGCGTCACATTTATATAATATAAACTTGTTGTTTATTTAGAAGTTCGGTTTTATTTTCAATATTTTCACATAAAATGTCGAAAAACAATTGTTGCGTTGTAAATTGTAATAATACTTATAAAAACAGTACCGGTATCGTGTTTTATAATTTTCCTAATAGTAAATATGAAATAGCATTGAAAGAAAAATGGATTAGAGCAGTCAATCGAGTTCAGTAAGTGTAATTACTAATCTTTTCATCTGATCAAGATTAATTAATAATAGTCAAATTTAATTAATTAATAATGTTTATTTTTGTAGAGAAGATGGGAAACCTTGGCGTCCACAACCGCGTACTCTTATTTGTAGTTCTCATTTTATAGGGAACAAAAGATCACATGATCCTAGTAGTCCATCCTATATTCCTACTATTTTCCCAAAAGTATATAAAATTAAGGCAACCAACCAAGAACAAAAAAATGAAAGATATGAACGTTCTAAAAAACGACAAGCATTAGAATCCAATACTTTAAGTTTTACTGTTACAACTAATATCTCTAAAAGCTTAATAGAATTGAATGATTCAGTATGCGGTTATAATAAAACTATGAACAACAAATCTACCCAAGTAGCATTTGATGTAATAGAAAATTATTTTGTATTTAATTGTGAGTATGAAGGAAATAATGCTGCAACTCAAGTGACTATTCCAAACAATTTTATGAAATTTGATAAACCAAAAACTGAAGATAAGTCTTGTGGTGTAGAATCATCAAACAATAAATTTTGTTTATCCTGTAATACATTCCATGGTTTTCAATCTATTGAATCTGAGCAATCATTAAAAGACATAACAGGCATAACATTTAAAATATTTGACTTTCTGTTATCATTAATACCAAATAATATAAATTCTCAGACCATTCTAAGCAAAGAAAATTATCTTTTGATTTTTTTAATGAAACTTAAGTTAGGTTTAACTTATTCTGCACTGAGTGTTTTTTTCAAAATTCACAGAACTACTGTTAGTAGAGTTTTTTTAGAATGTTTACATATTTTGTCTAAAAAATGCAAAAATTTAATATTTTGGCCTTGTAAAGATACTATTTTGGATACACTACCTGTTGTATTCAAAAAAAATTATCCTAATTATAGATGTATCATAGATTGCTCTGAGATCAGGGTCGAACAACCTAAAACTGTAAAACTAAGAGTATATATGTATTCTCACTATAAGGGTTGTTATACTGTCAAGGTACTTGTTGCTATTACCCCTAATGGGATGGTAAGTTTTTTATCAAAAGCATATGGTGGTAGGTCTGGTGATTCCTTTATAACTAATAATTGTGGGTTCTTAGATAAACTTGAAATTGGGGATGAAGTACTTGCTGACAAAGGTTTTCCTGGTATAAAATCTGGGATAGAAGGTCAAAATTCTATACTAGTTATGCCTCCCATATTACACAACCGTAGATTTTCTGAAGAAGAATTAATTAAAACTTACAATGTTTGAAGTGTAAGGATACATATAGAGAGATTTTTTGCTAGACTAAAACTATTTAATGTGTTCAACAAGATAACTATTAATCTTTGACGAGCAGTTAGGAATCATGATAGCTAAAGAATTTCAACCATTTAGTGTTGTTGAAAACATTGAATTTAGAAAGTTTGTTAATATGCTAAATCCGAATTACTCAATTCCTTCTAGAAAAACTATTTCCAAGTCCATCATTCCACAATTAATAGAAAAAACCAAACAAAAAATAAAAAATAATTTAAATAATGCCATATACATAGCATTTACTACAGACGGCTGGACATCTTTGAACAACGATAGTTTCATCGCTGTAACAATTCATTATATAGATAGTATAGAATGTATTTTAAAGTCGCATTTATTAGGATGCTATATTTCGAACAAGCCCATACTGCAATTAATTTGTTTGAATTTATGAATAAATGTTTCGATGAGTGGGAAATATCCGAAAAAATAAAAATTGCTGTTAGTGATAATGCGGCTAATATTACAAGTGCAATAAGTTTAAATCCAAAGTGGCATCATATGCCATGCTTGGCTCACAGCATAAATTTAATTGCACAAAGTGGGTTATCTGACATAAAAAATGTTCACAAAATAGTTAAAAATATTGTAGAATTTTCTAAACGATCAACAAAATCAAACATTAAATTAAAACAAACACAAACCCAAATGGGTCAACCTTAACTTAAATTAATTCAGGATGTGGCTACCCGTTGGAACATTACGTGCGATATGTTCCAAAGATGTATTGATATTAAAAAGACCCTTTAATATCTACAATAACACTTATTGATAAAGTTGAAAATTTATCATCCGATGATTTTGATACAATGGAACATTATTGCAGCATTTTTAAGCCATTTAAAGAAATGACGATTGAGCTTAGTTCTAAAAAAGGAGTATCGATTTCAAAAGTACTTTGAAATGTATTATTATCTCATATAAAAAAGAAAAGAAATGAAGCCAATTTACCATCTGCCATATACTCTATGCTTTTAACTATGGGAAAAAAAGCAGAAAACCGATTTGACGGGATTGGAGAACAACGATTATTGACAGAAGACAACAATCTTGGATCCAAGGTTCAAAAAGAGAGGTTTTAGTAATACAGCATCATATGAACGTGCATATCAGAAAATTATTCAAAGTGTTACAACAATCATTCAATTGGAAAAACATAATTTGTCGGAATACGAAGTAAATTCCGTTCAAGAAAATTCATATGAAAAAGAACAATTTGATATTTGGAAAGACTTCGACTTACAGGTTTGATTTGTATTATATATTATTTTAGTAAGTAATTGTTTATTGTTGATTTATTTGTTTTGAAATAAAAATCGATTTTCCACAGGCCCCAGCAGCTATTAGAATCAGCACTCCAAAAGCTAAAGCAACTATCAAAATTGACAAATATTTAAATGAGCCCTTGCTAGATAGAAAATCGGATCCCTTAATATGGTGGAAACAGATGAAAATGGTCTATCCAAATTTGTTCCAGCTCGCGTTGTTGAGGTTATGTGTACCCTCAACTTCAGTACCGTGCGAACGTATCTTTTCTAAAGCTGGGTACACTATATCAGATCGAAGAAATAGATTGTCGATGAAAAATGTAGAATTGTTAATGTTCTTAAATAGTAATATTTAATTTTAATTATTCCTAAAAAAAAAAAAATATATATAATCTATGAAATATTATAATACATTTATTATATTATATAATTAATTAACATTTATTTTATAAAATTATTTGGCTTTTGGTTAATTTAATACAGTTATACATTTACACAAGGATAAGTAAATCTAAAATTTAAATAAAATAAAAAATTATTATTATTTTTATTTTACATGAATTGTTTTTTTTGTTTACATATTTTAGTGTCGGACACTTCAATATATAAAACATAAATTATATACAATATTGAATTTGAATATATAATACGATATACGTATACAAAATATGTGTTGTGCGTATTATTGACATTAAAATAATTTGCTTATCATTTCATACGCTACATTTTTAACTTTTAAATTAGCAACTTTATAGTTTTGTATTTATTTGTATGCGAAACTATAAAAATGCCATCGTTCAACACTAATGTGACAAACAACAAAAAAACAGTAAGGTTGTAAGTATACTGCGTATGAATCGACGAGTGTAATACACTACCCAAGTGGATGGAAAAAAGGTTGTACTTATAATAATAATTCAATTTGGCATCGGTACTCGGTATTACATACTAGTCAGTAGTAGTCACTACTCACTAGGTTATAATACTTTAATAGAAAAAGTACCGAAAGGAACGATGGAACTAGTCATTTGGAATCGTTCTTTTTGTGAACCTGGAACGAAAGGAACGATTCCATGAAGAGAACGAAAATTCCCTTCACTAATTAGAATGGCATAATGATATAAAAGTCGTTATAAAATTGAATTTAAATTATTTCGTTGTATAATACATGAATTTATACGTAAAAACAGGTGCAGAACACGTTAAAAATGATAACAATACAATTCGGACCTTATATAAAACGATAATCAAAATTTATTGATAACAAAAATGTTTGATGGAATATTTATTTTATTATTTCACATTTCATTGTTTTATCAATAGAAAAACAAGTTCCATAAATCCCATATTTTTTTTTTGTGTACACACTGATATTGTAAACATATTATGAAGTAATATAATTATTAACATTAATCGTTATCATTTTATCGTATCGTAAATGTTGTGCCATTACAATGGCAATTGGGCGTAATGTCGTAATTCTTATCAACTAATATTTACATTTGACACTACTGATAAACGGTTGTTATTCATGTCATTTTTGTCCGTGCGACGTTAGTCTACCACCGTTACGGCGTTACCGTGTTATTTAAAATTCATTTTGTCAAACGTAAGTATATTATAGATTCAAATTTACTACCTACTTATAAATAATTTTAATGTTGTTTTTATGTAATATGAAATAATTTAGGTATTTATATGTAATGTCACGAAAACAACTCTGTGATTTTGATATTTTGGAATTACTTGGTAATGGCCGAGACTCTGATTTATCATCTCTATCTGGTGACGATGATAATATAGAAGAAAATAATTTTCCTACATCTGAACTAGACCGACTTTTAAATGATTTTATTAATTTCAACGATGACGATGGTAATGAATTGTTTCCTGATTTGTTTGATATTGATATTCCTAATGATAACGGTATGTTCAATTATAAATATTTTATATTTTTATTGCATATATTTTTATAATTTTTTTTTTAACTACTCATACTTAGATGAAATAAGTGAGGTTGTTTCCATATCCCATGCATCTCAAAATAGTGATTTTTCCAGTTCATTTCAAACACCTATTATATCACCTATGGTAAATTTACCATTTGTTGACAAAAAAGATATTAAGTGGGATATGAAACCATTGGTATGTAGTGAATTTGATATCCAACTACCAGAACCTGAATTATCTACTATTTTTAAAACATTAAGTCCATTGGATTATTTTATGAATTATTTTCCTGAAGGAGAATTTGAAAAAATTGCTAAATATACTAATATTTATGCTAAACAAAATAATAAATTAAATTTTCATGACACAACCTCTTCAGAAATGAAAATATTTGTAGGAGTTCATTTATTGATTGGTTGTTTAAAACATACAAAAATTAAATTATACTGTACAAATGATTTCAGAGTTAATTTAATTGCTGATAGTATTTCAAGAAACCGTTTTTTTTTGAGCTAAGGTCTTCTTTTCATGTTATAAACAATAATGAAATACCTGTTAACAATGAAGATAAATTTATTAAAATAAGACCCCTTTATGATGCATTACTGAAACATTGTAGAACATTACCAAAAAGTATAAACCTCTCCATCGATGAACAAATGATAAAATTTAAAGGGAAATTAGGAATAAAACAATACATGAAGGGCAAACCTTGCCCTTGGGGTATAAAAAACTTTTTATTATGTTCGTCTAAGGGAATGGTTTATGATATGCTTTTATATCAAGGGAAATCAACTGAAATTGACCCTAATTTTCTTAAAAAATATGGATTAGGTGCATCAGTAGTGTTAAAATTAGTTGAAAGTCTTGAAAAAAATAAACATTTTTTATTTTTTGATAATTTCTTTAGCTCTTATAATTTATTTAACTCACTTCACCATTTAGGGATAAAATCAGCAGGTACAATACGGTTAAATCGCTTTCCTAAAGTCCCAATTATCGGAGATAAAGAACTAACTAAATTAGGAAGAGGTTCTTCATATGAAGTTAGTTCTAAAGATAATAAAATTGGTATAATCAAATGGTGTGACAATAAAATTGTTTGTCTTGGATCTAATTATATAACATCAGGAACACCAGACATAGTAAAGCGTTTCGATAAAAAAGAAAAAAGATATACTGATATAAGTAGACCTGAAATAGTTAGAGTATATAACAACTCCATGGGAGGTGTAGACCTCCATGACCAACTTATTAGTTATTACAGAGTTTTAATTAAATCCAAAAAATGGACATTGAGATTACTTTTTCATGTTTTTGATATGGCAACTACAAATTCATGGCTACAATACATAATTGATTGTGAAGCTTTAAAAGTACCAAAAAAAAATATCTTAGATCTTTTATCATTTAAACATATATTAGCTGAATCACTTATTAAATTAGGTAATTCAGTATTAACTCCGACAAAGAAACGTGGACGTTCTTCGTCATCCCCAAAACTTGATGTTGCTAAGCTCCCAACAAAGCATCGTGAAATAGATTCAAAAAATCCTCCATTAGAAATTATAAAAGACAGAATTGATCATTTTGCTTTTATTGATAATTTAAAAGATGGAACATTATTCAAACGTGTGGGGTGCACCATGAGAACACATATTATGTGTCAAAAATGTAATGTTCATTTATGTTTGACCAAAGATAGAAACTGTTTTTATAATTTCCACAGTTAGCTATCAACTAATCTAGTTACCAAAAAAATATTTTATTATTTGTACAGTTTTATACTTAGAGAAGGTTTCTCATACTATATATTGTTTTCATTAGTTATATTTATTTAAAAAAAATTGTTTTGTTATTCTATACTTAAAATGTTAATTTTGTTTATTATAAACAATTAAGATGCTAACAAAGTATTTTATTATATAATGTTATGTAATTGAAAAGACTCATTATTATTCCAAAAATCTCAAATTATGTATGTGATATTATGACAAATAAAGTTGTTTTTATATTTGTTACAATTAGTTATATTAAATATTAAAATATTATGTAACTTACAAGACTTATTCGAAGAATCTCTTATTATGTATGTGATATTATGATAAACCAAGATTTTTATATTTGTTTATTGTTACAATTTTAATTTTATTTGTTACAATTGTCATGTTATTAAAATATTATGTACGTTTAAAGAATTATTCAAAAAATCTTATAGTATGTATGATACATAAAATTTTTATTTTACTTTTTATATTGTCTATTTTATTTTATTAACAATTAAGATTTATAAAAAAATGTTTAACTAAAAAAAAATAATTGAAAAGACTTTATTTATAATGTTTAGTATTTCATTATTTAACGCCCAATTGCCATCCTGATAGCATAACAGATTACAATCGTTAACGCCTAATTACAAATACAATGGCATTATTCAATAACTCATAACTTGGTGATCAAAAAATTTTGAAATAAAAAAAATTTCTTAGTTAGGCATAACATATAACTAATTAGAAAGCAAATATTTTTTTTTTTTATCAGAACTTAAATTGGGACTGAAAGGGTTAAAACTCCAAACAAGGCAGAAAAAATTCAAATTATCAGCAACAAAGAAAAAAAATTAAGCTCCATCCAGCGGAAAAACATTTCGCTAATATTATTGAGAAAAGTTTAAATAGTAGAAATATCACCGAGAAAAAAGAAGAAGATGAAGATAAATTATTTTGTTTGTCTTTATACAAAGAAATAAAAAAAGTACCTGAAGCCATGCGTTTGAAAACGAAGATAGAAATTTATAATTTAATTTTACAAAAACAAGCTGTACAAATAAAACATCTTCCAAATTTTATAAATTCGCCTCAATCTCACCATACATCCTCATTCGTCCAACCATTTATTCGACCACAATATACTCAATATTCAAAAACAAATAATTATTCAAATGCACTGTATGGTATGCAAAAAGACCATGACCACATCATACTAAGCAATCAAAAAAGAGTACATATAAATTATATAACTCTTCCAAACGAAATACGTCAACCATACCAAAATATGGAACCTCCAAGTACTCCATCGCCATTGTCTGGTATTACAGAAAATTCTCAAGGGTCATCTGACCTTGATTTATTTGAATGAAGATAAACATAATAAAAAGTTAAATTATGTTTATTGTTTAGTTGTACGGACGACTATCAAAATACACGAATTGATTTACAGACATATACGTCGAAATGATTATAATGTAGTGGGCGAGCAACTGGTCGTCGAAAACAGGTAGTATCGAATGAATAAAATGACAAAATCCCCTGAAAAGCCGAAAATTTTCGCTAAATAACGACAATTATATTTATAATAATCAATCGGCGTGATAACGGCGGTTTGCGGCGACCGAAGCGCATTCTTTTTATAATGATCGTAACTACGATTGGTATAGCAAAAGCGCTCTGGTTATAGTGTGTAGTCGTATAATTAACGTGGTGTATGAAATAATTTTTCTTTTTTTTAATGTAGAATTAAATACAGCTATAATTTAATACTTAAATAAATACACAATACAATAATACATTATGGAAAGAAAACCAAAAGGCAGAGCTGAAAAGCTTCGTTTGAAAGAAATTGTTAAATTTGAAGGCCATTGTCAATGAGCCAAAAAAAAAAAAAAAATATATATCATTTGGATCGGTCGCTACACGCACATCTAACAAAATATACATTGGTAAATACAAATAATTTAGTATACTACACTTATTTCATAATAAGAGTTACCATGTCATCATGAACCATCCGTAAATTTATGACAATAATATCATGTATGTACCTAGTTCCTACAACCATAAATTAGTGCGACACAGGAAATATTACCATGACGGCATGAACCGGACAGTCCATGTAAATTAGTCAGTAGCCATAAGATATGTACATGCCCAATGTAATTGCATGCAGTTTTTTTTTTTATAAAAAGAATAATAAATAATTTTGATCACCTTGATTGTGATACTGTTGGAAACATATTACCCAGAAGAAAATTGTTTAATATTTACTTAATATATTTCCGATACAAAATCCTAAAATTCTAATTTAAATAATCGGAACTGATGCAAAAGCCAATTTTATTAACCAGAACGCTATTTCAATACGTTCCAGATAGTTTAGCATTGTTTATACTAAATGTACCAAGAAACAATTACACTCCGCTATAAAATCGTAAATATAACCATCAACCCTAAACTAAATCACGATAACCTCAAGATGTCTTTCTATAAAGCTCAAGAAGACCGTTCAATTAACTAAAATCTACATGTGAATTTACAATGCCCACCAGAACTAATTATTAAAAATCTGTAAAATTCTTGTAAAAACCGTTTAATTGCTAAAAACGGTACTTCTTATCTTGTATAACATTATGTATCTATAAACTTGTAAACCAGTGACATTGTAAAAATACTATGTGTATTAAAACAATAAATAATTAATAAAAAAAAAAAATCTTAAAGAAAATTTTTTATTTTATTTTGGTTTATAAAATAATAATAAATTACAATAAATTATTTACAGATATTAATTTTCAAAATGTTACAAAGTATCCATTCTCTGAAAAAAAAAAAAATAAAATAAAATATATAATCATTTATATTAATCTTCTGAAATGCATAATAACCTAGTTATATATGTACTTAACTTAATTATTAGTTTTAACATCATGTTGAATGCCTCGCGGTATTTATAGCACATTTTTGGTATAGCTACATTAAATTAATATAGCGATTACGCAAAAATGTTAAAAATAAAGTTACTAACTATGTATAAAAATGGAAGTATTACATTGATATTTATTTGAGTAAATTATAGAGCCGTAAAGATGCTCATAATATGTGTTCATGGGGACAATGTCACAGTGACTGACCAAGGCATTTAACATATTAAATAAGTTTATATCAAGCAATTATCTGTCTATAAAAATTGAAATACTTAAGTAATTATATGACTCCAGATTTACCTTAAGTTTACCCAAACGTCCTCATTGTGCCGCTCGAAGAAGTATAAAGCAGACGTTTTTCATAATACTGGATTGCTATTATAGGCCACCTTTCAGAAAACTCTTTTATATCTACAAAATCCACTTTTCCATCTTTTGAATTTTTCCATTTGACCATGAACATTAATTTCCTCTCTATTTCGGTTGCTCCAACAATTCGATCTGGTATAAGTCCGCGAGTCAGACCATACCTTGTCCGTTTCCAATTTAATTCAAATGTCTCACCATTAGAAAAATAGGTATTATTTCCGGTATTAACTACTTCATTCAAACCTACAGTAATTTGACTGCAATAATATAAAAAAAAAAGTTTGTAATTAATAACTAATTGAAAATAATTTTCATAGATTTTATTTTGTAAATCTAAGTTATTATTAATTAGTTTTTATTTTTTATATATTTTTACATAAATTGCTAAAATGAGACTAGGTTTATGTACCTATTGTTTTAAAAGAATACAAATAGGTATTTTTGTTTTAATTTTGTTGTCCCTATGTGAACCCGGCTTAAAAGTACTGTTTTTATGAATTAAATTATTAAATGTTATTAATGTTAACCAATATTATAGATACTTTTCACATGGGTTCTGACTGTTCTGAACTCAAGAGATTTAACAGAAAAGTGTGGTATTTGCATTTTCTATATGTATAGATAAGTATAAATTATAATAATTTTAGTGAAATCAACACTTTTAATTTAATACATGCAATGAATTTAATATATTATTATATCTTCTAAATTAAATTCTTAATTATTTGGAAAAAAATAGTTTTATATTAATGACTAAGAAAAAATCAATAAACTATATTACTTTAGTTTAAATATTAATGGAATTCACAGAAGTGCAAATATTATGAAAAAATTGTCTATTAAATCGAAGATAAGCGAAATACTGGAAATATCTCTGACAAACAATCAATTTAGACTTAAGGAAAAATCATGCAAATTCATGGAAATCCTAGCCTTAGTTATTAGTATTAAATATTAATTATAATATATTTTAATAATTAATTTTACATTTATTATAATTTTTATTTATGCTTAATTTTTCTATAAAATTATTAACGTTTATCATTAGTTTAAGTAGTATATTAAGTGAATAGAATTAAATATATTTTAATAAAAATTCAAAATATATATTTATTTAAGAGATAAAATTTTTTCTTAAAATATTTTTATTATTTAATATTGGTAAAATTGATTCTTATGTAATTCAAATTCAAATTTTAAATTTAAATGGGATAATAGTTTGATTATCTACTTCAATTGGCCGGAAATTTTAGTTATTTAATTAATTTATTATATATGATTCGAATTCAATATTAACTAAAGTTTTAATTGTTAAAATTGGACTTAAATTTCATTTATCAAATAGAGAAGATGATATGAAGGTATAGCAATAAGAATAAGAATAATGGGAGGAAATGTAATTCAAATAATTTCAATAATTTAATATTATTAAATTTATTTTTTATAATAAATATTATTATATAAGTAATTGTTGTTATAATTATAAATCCAGAAAAATAATAGGCAATAATAGAAAATAAAATTCCTATTGATAAAATATAGTAAAAATGGACAACCTACTATTTAGTAAGTATCATGAAGAATAATAATTGTTAGATGAGTTAGCAATAATAACACCTTTTAAACCTCCAATTTTAAAAACAAAAAAAACCTAAAGATCAAATTGTTGATAGTGAAAAATTAATTTTAGATCTATACATAGTAGCTAATCATCTAAAGTTTAGATTCTAAACATTTTAATTCCTGTTGGAAATGCAACTATTACTATTGCTGTATGCTCTTGTTTTAATGTTTATTCCAATTGTAAATATATGATGAGTTCAAACAATACACCCTAATAATCTATCAATTATTATATACATAAATGTTTAATTTTTATTCATTTATTTTTACTAATGATTTGTGAAATTAATTCAAATGTTAGTAAAATAAAAATGTAAGCTTCTGCATGTCCAAAAATTCAAATTAAATATTGATTAAGAATTGGGTCTAACGTTTTAATTTCGATCAGTTAATAATATAGTAATAGCATCAGCTAATACTGGTAATGATAAAATCAATTATATTGTTTGGTATTGTGTTTAAAATTTTGTAAATAACATGAATTACTCCTAAAATTGATGAAATCCCTGCTAAATATAAAGAAGAAATGGTGAAGTGAACTGAAATATTATTATGCACGATGTTATTTGACAACAATGTATAAATTGTTCATCTCATTTCTGTTTCATTATTAATTTTAAATCTACATATTATTATTATTATTAATGATGGGGATAATAATCAAAATTGAATGTTATTTAATCGTGGAAAGGATAGTATATCAGGAGATCCTATTGTTATAGGTATTAGTTTCCAGAATCACCAACCACTATAGGTAAAGTATGAACCAAATTATAATTAAAGCATAAATTGTAGCAATTACAATATATAAATGATTATTTTCAGTGATTGAATTAATTTGACTTAATTCTAATCGAATTGAGTTACTATTGGGTGTAGACCCAATTATACTTAATCAACTACCAAATGAGAAATATAAAGTACTAATATCTTTAAAATTAGTTAAAAAGATTCATTTTGCTGATAATTGTTTATAAATTGTCAATTTATCCATAAATTAAAAAATCTTTTTATTATTAATTTTATATTCATATTATATCATATTAAATTACAAATTTAAAGGTATTAATTATTTAATTTAACTTAAAATATTAAAAATATTCAAAACAATTATTTTTAAATTTAATATGTTCTATAATCCTATTGAAAACATTGATATTCTTATATTTAATTTATAGGAAATATTTGGATTAATATAGTTAATAGTTAAAAAATTTAATATTGAGTAAATTAATTCATAACTTATTGTTGATTCAAATAACAAATAATATTCATGTAGAAATATTAATTGAAGATATTGCTAAGATACGTATTGAATTTTTATTTAATAAAAAAATTGAGAATTATGAGATTAATACAATTAACAAGATTATATTTTTAAAGGAAATTAAAATAAAACTTTTTGTCAAGTTATTATTAATAGGCATGATAATCAATTTAATCTGTCTATTATACAGGGTGATAATAAATGAAATGGTATTCTTCTTAATTCTATTAACAATAGTAAAATATTTAGAGTATTTTTATTAAAAAAAAAAAAGAAATTGTTGTTAATTAAAAAAATTAAAAGTGAAATTGAATCAAAAGTTTGAATTATAAAGTATTTTATTGTAGCTTCAATTGATTAAATTGATGATTGGAATAATAGAAAAGAACAAAGAATATGATTTTATACTTGAAGTATGAATCAAAAAACTTAATTTAGTTTATTTTTCGTATTTAATTTATACCTAATTATTCAATAAAAAAATATTTATTAGTTTATGTTTGTATTGGAAATAATGTAAAATATTTGTTGAAAAAAAAATATTTTATTGAGGCATGTCGTTTTCTATTTAAAAATAAAAAGACGAGGAAGATGAGGATAGGTACTTACTATAATAACTTATTATTATTTTAATTCATCATCATATTAATATTATATTTTATTACCCATCGACAATGTAGTGGTATATCACGCAGTCGGGAACGTTTGCGCGGTCTGAGTGCGGAATTTTAGATTTATCTGCATAACATATCCAAAAAGCCATAGCTGATGTTCGATTTAACTGTTAACGACGATCAATGTTAATAATATTGTAGTTGTTATTAAAAAACAAAATAAATATTAATGTAATAATTATTACCGTTAGGTTAGGTGATGACGGAGCGCAGAGTCGGATGAGATGGACGAGATTCTGCTGTAGGAGATCCGCGTGAAATAAATGCCTGACCGGTTAGGATTAACCTCGAATGTTATTGTCATGGAGAAGCAGCAAAACCAAAGAGATATAGAAAATCGGCGGTTAGGTTAGGCAGGATAAAGGTTGGTATATACCTCCATGACACGGGATACAATATTTTAAGTAATCGTGCTACGGGTACGTCCTTCACAAGCATTCTATTGTACCCACCTGGCGACTTATTATAGGATATCGTGTTGCGTAAAAAAAAAAATTTAACATTTATATCCATTCCAATGGAGTTTCAAATTATACATTGAATTTTGTACTGAGGGCCGTCAAAAGAGAATAAAATGTATAGTGAAACTTCCCTTAACGGACACCTATGAATAACCGACGATTTCTTGTGGACAGGGTTATTTTCATTACTTTTCAATGCAAAAATCTAAGAATTGTGAACGTTTAAAAAAAAAAAAAATCATGAATAACCGGAATGTTCAGGCAAAACTAGTATTTTACAAAATCGATTTTCTTCTTTTGTATAACTCAAAACGAATAACGAGAGATACTTGAAATAAAATATTTATGTTAAAATCTCCAACACGAAATAATGTTTTAAATATTTTCTTTTTGAGATTTTATAAACATTTAGGATTATCGATTTTTTTCTTTAAATGTTGATAACATATTTTTGATTCAAGATGCTTGAAAATTGAATATAACTTTCCTTACAAAGTGTTCATTCAACAAGACTCTCGGTCAGCGAAATTTCGTCTGCTATTCAGAGGTTTCACTGTATAAAGATTTTTTTTTTTTTTTAAATATCGTTTATTTATTAAAATTTACCATCCATACAATAAATGGTACAATACGTAAATCTAAATGAAATAATTAAAAAGAGGCGGGGTAAGAGGAAGACAATGAGTAGAAGTTTCACGTTAGAATTTTCTGCGTGGAAGTTAATTTAGGGAGAGATAGTAACAAACAATCGTGTTAAATTTAATTTTCGCTGGTTTGATATTTTTATAGAATCACTTTCATTCTTATGTTCAGTAGGATGATCTAATATTCTTATATTAGAGTTATATTATAGTAGTAATATTAGTTATCTTATAGGATTAAGCTTTAACGATACAAAATAATATGACTGTAAATATTGTATCATGCATATGTAACGCAAACTCCCACAAATAAGAAGTATACTTAGTAGTATACATTTTTCTATAATCCCGATGTTAATACCAATTAGAATTAATAAAATAATTTATATTTTTAGTACGTGTATTTCTGATATTTATATACGCAGACAATGAATACGATAAAAATTGTAGTATTTTTTTCTCATAACATATGGTAAGATAATATTACCCAATAAAATAATATTTTTAATACACATATTATGCGAGTCTGTCAGGTAATCCGTATATTTATCATTAATTATAGATAAAAACCATAGTTGCAGATTAGTATTTAAAAAATAAAATTATAAAATGTGTCTTGGTAATAAAAAAAAAATAAATGTAAAAAGAAGACTCGTACTGAACTATATATTTTTCAACAAAATCGAAATTATTTATTCGTTGACTTTTTGTAATTGGAAAATGAACTCCAATAGATTTGAATTCTTCACCATGTGTTAATAGTTTTAATTTCCCATACTCATGGTATAATATTTTTTATAAATACAAATAAAAAATATTTATATATTAAATATTATAAATTATAATACTATATTATATTTAAGATGTGAAAATTTAATTCTAATTTCCTCTTTAGCTTTTCTACTTATACTATAATAATAATTTTACCCGAAAGTCGAATTCATTTTGTATTACATTTAAAGTTCAAATATTCACGACACAGAGATTTATCTGTATACGAGTATATTATAAGTATTTTTTATCAAACGATTATTGTATTTATTGTAATTAAAAAATGCAGAAATTTTACACGGGTCATAAAAATACACAAAACCTACATGAATATTTAAAAAATAATATTATTATATAAAATTATAAGTACTATATAGTGATTACTTTATTTATACGTATTATAGTAGAAATTCGGTTAACCGTCACTGTCAGGGCCAGGGCAATGATTGTTAATTTAATAGACGGTTAACAGAAATACAATAATACAAAACATAGTATATAGTACATTTGCAGATAATAATAATAAAATAATAATTAATAATTAATACTTATAATATACGTAATAAGAAAAATAATACTAAATTAAATAATCCGTCTCTTCTTCAGTTTTTTTGAGGCACGCGCTTTTTGAGCGGCCGTGTTTTGTATTTAACGAAGAAGTAAGAGTGTAAGACCTGCATTACATTTGCCTCCTATCATTATATCACAAATCAATCAATGCATTTTGAGAATATTGCTTCTGTGTAACTAGTTGGCGGTTTTAAGACAAGCACCGAATCTTCGACGTCGACATCAACTTCTTCGTCAACGGCAGTGACATTAAAAATAATTTGATCATCATTCAACGATCGCAATATCGCATTATTAACTTTTTTTTTTTTATGGTGACCGATGACGGCAGGGCCGGCTCGAAGCACGTGCAAACGGTGCATTAGCACCGGGCGGCAATTTTAAGTGGGTAATTAGGGGCGGCAAAAATATTATGGATTTATTGTTTTTTAGTTATTATTTATATAATATCTATTAATAAAATAATAAATATTAAATATAATACAAATTACTGAATGGCGATAACAGCTCGTATAATCACTATCACGATATTTTTAACTTTGCATGTTTATCTCGAACGAGCAATGGGCATACGGCGGAATTGCCAGAATTATTTTCATCATTTTTATTATCTATATTATGAAAAATATAAATTACTTTATAGTATATTATATTATGTTTAGTTGTGTATAAGTATTATAACCTATAGTTTCGCCAGATTTTGTATGTTCATATGTTTATTGTCGCTACAAACGTTACGTTGCTTACGAGCCACGTGGAGTACAATGCCAAAATATACGGTATTATTACGTACACGGCAAAATTGGACTTCGATAACTTCATTAGTTTATTTATAACATTTAAATATTTAATGTTTTTCCGTATTCATTTTCGTAAGTAACTCAATGGAGAATTCATATAGTATTGTCAAAGTCGAATGAAATATAAACCAGTGGTTCTAAAAATGGTAATTGTGTGAGCGAAATGTTCATAGCGACACCAACGACGGGTTAAAAACTGCTCATTTGTAATCCGCATAACAATTTGTTAAAATATATTGTTCTTCTTTTCTTCGTATATACTTGTATTCTAATTCGTATTCATTGTTCCTTTTTATTAATTTTCTAGTACAGTTGAGTTTTTAAAAATAAAGGGAAAAAAATGTCAGATGGGAGACAACGACTTTCGGGCTCTCGGTATAGAAAAAGGAAAGCTGAAAAAGAAGCTGATTTAAAAAAACAATCTGGTTCTCTTAAAAAGTTTTTCGAATGTCCCTCTAAAAATACACTTAAACATTTTGATATTAATAACCAACAAGGTAATATAATTTCAACAAACGATTTTAATAAGTTAATTGATGTCGCAATACATTCATCTTCTTCAACTCTTCCCTGTCCAGAAAAAGCAAAATACATAATACAAACAACAAATTTATTGTAAAAAATGATTTACATCATATTAACGATTTTGAAAAAATAGTAGCTACCGAAAAAGAAATAGATACTTCAGATACTTGTTCTACAACAATTTCGCCCACTTTTGATACGATTAAAGTTCAAGATGAACAATTTGTCATCAGTACCGACCCTGCGAATTGGCCTATTCTGAATGATAATTTAAAAATTATGATTGTTAAAAGAGGTCCACCTCCTCCGTTGGATGATAATTTTGTATTTCCTTTAGATGAAGATAATCGTCGATTTACAACATTTAGTTATAAACGATACCTCACTAATAGAGAATGTTTATTAAGGACGTGGCTTATATTTTCTATATCTAAGAACAAAGTATTTTGTTTTTATTACAAACTTTTTGTTAGTTCAAAAATCAAATTAGCATCAGACGGATACGATGATTGGAGGCATATTGGTCGAACATTAAATAAACATGAAACATCGAACACACATCTTAATTCTTATAAAACTTACTTAGAACTGGTGACACGATTAAATACTAATAAAACCATAGACGATACTAATCAAAAAATAATAGAATCTGAACAAGAATACTGGACTAATGTATTGCAACGAATAATATCAGTTGTAAAAATTCTTGCACAACAAAGTTTAGCATTTCGGGGATCATCAGATAAACTCTATAAATAAAATATTAATCGTATTACTGAAAGATTTGAACAATTAAAAGAACATAATGATATATTTTTATTTTTGTATGAAATTGAAAAAATCAAAATTATGAAACGCGATGAACTTATAAAACACTGTGCTGATTTACAACTCGTGTTAACATATGGTGATTCCGCCGATATTAATGGGATTGAAATGGCGGACGAATTAACAGTTTTGACGACAATGGTTCAATCAAATTTATCTCCCATTGAACTATTAAAATTTGTGATAAATACAGGAGACTTTGGTCCAAATGTATGTATAGGATTGCGTATACTTTTAACACTACCAGTAACGGTCGCCAGTGGAGAACGGAGTTTTTCTAAACTCAAACTTATTAAAACATATTTAAGATCAACCATGGTTCAAGATAGATTAAGTGGATTAGCTATGATAGCAATTGAACATGAATTGGCAGAACAACTAAATGGCGTTGACATGGTAAAAGATTTTGCTAATGCAAAAGCAAGAAAATGCAGTTTCAATAAATAACTTATCTTTATATACCTATTATGAACTATGTACATAACTTTGTTTAGTATTATATACAGTTTAAATACCTAATGATTATGAAAATATTTGTATTTATTAATAAAGAACTGGATTTATTTTAATTTAGATAAGTATTTTTTTCAATAAAAAGTATGTTTATTGATTATTAATTTATTTGTAAGTTATATTGCGATTTTTGGTATACGTATTATAATTTAATGGACGGACAATTTTTAAATCGCACCGGGCGGCAAAATACCTAAGGCCGGCCCTGGATGACGGATAACAGAGAGTGACGGTTTGACGAGTTTCTACTGTACAATAGTATTAACCGTTTATTTATTATATCTTTATTACGTAGTTCAATGACGAATAACGAGTTCTTTTGTTATAACCCAATTATAATATTATTCGCGATAACTTCAATAAAGTAAAAATTAAATCCTTAATTAAAACCTTAATAATAGTTAATACCAAAGCTGAACATTAACGAATTATAAGTCAAAATTAAGTTAAAACATTAAGTTAATTAACTCGTTACTTTTTTTTCAAATTAACTTTTAACTAAATAAGTTAATTTTTGTCTGAAGAATAATACAAGAATAATTCAAAATTTTAGAAAATCAGGTTTTTTGATAGCTAATTGGTACTTGGATGTATCATTTTAAATTTCCTCAGTGATTTCTCGAGCGTAAAGAAAAACTATCGAATAAACAAGATTATGTGTCTGAAATTCTTCATTTTTTCCAATTAGAAGATTTTATCTCTAATCGGCGTACACGCACATACTATCACCTCTGCCAAGTGCCATCAACCCGTGGTTCGGATGAGACCGGCCGACACTGGGCTACGTAGCAATTAATTAAAATTGTATATAGAGTATTAGCCAAGTGTGTTTATCATTATGACATAACCTTTATGTGACGCCGTCGACTTATGTTGTCCAGTGTATGATACTCCCGACAACGACAATATTCCTTTCTTTTTTTTTTCCTCTTCGTCGGACAACACGCCTGAGTAAAAGAAAACATAAGTATTACCGATAGCGTCTCGGAGATGACGCTCAATGACACACACCGAAAATTGATAATGTAATATATATATTTAATTATTTTTACAAAACACCTTGGACGGTACTATATTAAATTATACATTGTCATTTAATATTATTATACACATCGGCACTATTTATTGTGTATATATTTATTATTATTATTGTGCTCACTGATGCTATTTATTATATATTTATATATACATTTTTTTTTTATTTTTTTTATTAAGTTAAAGTCGCAACAACTAAGGTTATTGGCTTGTTGTACAATGTAAATATTAAATTAGGTTCTAAATAACATATAAACATTAGGTACAATATATATGATTTATAAAATATAAGGTTAGATTATATGTGTACAACATAGGTAGTGAGAGAAAGATAATAATAAAAAAAAAAAGTCAGATAAGGTTATACAATTTGGTTATTTTAAGAAACTTTATAATTTTGATAGTGTTTTCGTGATCAGGTCCAAGTGCTTCATATAGATGCTCAGGTATACTTAAGGCTGTTCTGGCGTCTGCGTAGTTTCAACAGTATAGGAGGATATGTTTAACAGTTAGAGCTTCCCCACAGGTTGTACATAGGTCTGGATCTTCTCGTCTCATGAGGTGACGATGTGTAAGCCAAGTATGTCCAATTCTTAATCTATTAATTACAACTTCGTGACGTCTTTTGGTAAGGTAAGTTGGCCATGGGTTAATGGAAAGTTTGATTTCATTGAGCTTTGTTTGAGAAGAAGCCCAACGGTGTTGCCACTTTTGCAGTGTCAGGGACTGTATGATACCCATGATGTCACTCAGAGAGCATGTTTGGACAGAGATGGCATCGGGAGAAGTTATGGCTCTTTTTGCATAGATGTCTGCTGTCTCGTTGCCTGGTATTCCAACATGGCTGGGGATCCATACCAGCGTAACGATATGATTATTACTATTTAGTAGAGAAATCTGATTTTGGATTATTCTGGATATGGTGTTGGGTTGTTTTATATTTAGGATGCTGTTTAAAGTGCTAAGAGAGTTACTTAGTATTAATGCTTGGTCTATCTTTTGTAGTTTGACTATCTCAAGTGCATGCGAGATCGCAAGAGCTTCAGTTGTGTATGTAGAGCAAAAATCAGGGAATTTGATCATTTTTATTACGTTGTTGTAGTATACCGATTTAAGTATTTCTGAGCAGTTGAACTCGAAATTGTTGAGTTTTATTATGTTTTCCGAGTTTGGGATGTTGTCGTTTTGTGCTCTTCTAGCTTTTTGGAGAATGGCGTTTTGTAGTATTTTTAGGTCGAGAGGGAGGGTATTTGTAATAGTCAAAATGCTTGGGATTGGGCTGGAACGGAATGCACCTGTGGCAAATCTCAGACCCGAATTGTGGATAGTCTCTATCATTTTGAGTGAGGACTGTTTACAGTGCATTTTTTAAGAAATTTTAACTGGGCGACAAATAAAATTTTCTCATATTAAATAATCAATTATAAAAGGTAACTATTTTATGTTCACCCCTAATAATTATTATAAATAAATATTAGTGTTAGATGTAAATGATAGGTAAAATTCATAAAAAAGTCATAATTTATTTAAAAGTTATAAAATTGAACATCATCAAGTTACTAGCACGCACATACCTCGTGGGGAGCAAATGGAACCTCTCTAAAACAAGTATATAAATCCCTTATACTCTCCAAATTAGAATACGGTGCCTTCCTCCTCACTGACGCCAAACAGTCCTCATTAATCCATATGACCATATGAGTAATACTCTGTAGTATGTACTTATGAAATAAATGTTTTCGATTCCGTCTCGTTGACAAATGCACTGTTCTATTTCTATTTAAAAATATGAGATTAATTAAGATTGAAGTTATGATTAGTGAAATAAATAAAACGTTGGAAGTGTTTCAAAAAAACATGTAACTCATATGCTAAATTAAACGATAAAAATGAAATATAAGATCATCCTACTGAACATAAGAATGAAAGTGATTCTATAAAAATATCAAACCAGCGAAAATTAAATTTAACACGATTGTTTGTTACTATCTCTCCCTAAATTAACTTCCACGCAGAAAATTCTAACGTGAAACTTCTACTCATTGTCTTCCTCTTACCCCGCCTCTTTTTAATTATTTCATTTAGATTTACGTATTGTACCATTTATTGTATGGATGGTAAATTTTAATAAATAAACGATATTTAAAAAAAAAAAAAAATCTTTATACAGTGAAACCTCTGAATAGCAGACGAAATTTCGCTGACCGAGAGTCTTGTTGAATGAACACTTTGTAAGGAAAGTTATATTCAATTTTCAAGCATCTTGAATCAAAAA
Source organism: Rhopalosiphum nymphaeae (assembly GCA_036289425.1). Lineage (NCBI taxonomy): Eukaryota > Metazoa > Arthropoda > Insecta > Hemiptera > Aphididae > Rhopalosiphum > Rhopalosiphum nymphaeae. The sequence continues at coordinate 4,594,320 of JAZAQC010000007.1, read as the reverse complement.
TATGTTATCAACATTTAAAGAAAAAAATCGATAATCCTAAATGTTTATAAAATCTCAAAAAGAAAATATTTAAAACATTATTTCGTGTTGGAGATTTTAACATAAATATTTTATTTCAAGTATCTCTCGTTATTCGTTTTGAGTTATACAAAAGAAGAAAATCGATTTTGTAAAATACTAGTTTTGCCTGAACATTCCGGTTATTCATGATTTTTTTTTTTTTTAAACGTTCACAATTCTTAGATTTTTGCATTGAAAAGTAATGAAAATAACCCTGTCCACAAGAAATCGTCGGTTATTCATAGGTGTCCGTTAAGGGAAGTTTCACTATACATTTTATTCTCTTTTGACGGCCCTCAGTACAAAATTCAATGTATAATTTGAAACTCCATTGGAATGGATATAAATGTTAAATTTTTTTTTTTACGCAACACGATATCCTATAATAAGTCGCCAGGTGGGTACAATAGAATGCTTGTGAAGGACGTACCCGTAGCACGATTACTTAAAATATTGTATCCCGTGTCATGGAGGTATATACCAACCTTTATCCTGCCTAACCTAACCGCCGATTTTCTATATCTCTTTGGTTTTGCTGCTTCTCCATGACAATAACATTCGAGGTTAATCCTAACCGGTCAGGCATTTATTTCACGCGGATCTCCTACAGCAGAATCTCGTCCATCTCATCCGACTCTGCGCTCCGTCATCACCTAACCTAACGGTAATAATTATTACATTAATATTTATTTTGTTTTTTAATAACAACTACAATATTATTAACATTGATCGTCGTTAACAGTTAAATCGAACATCAGCTATGGCTTTTTGGATATGTTATGCAGATAAATCTAAAATTCCGCACTCAGACCGCGCAAACGTTCCCGACTGCGTGATATACCACTACATTGTCGATGGGTAATAAAATATAATATTAATATGATGATGAATTAAAATAATAATAAGTTATTATAGTAAGTACCTATCCTCATCTTCCTCGTCTTTTTATTTTTAAATAGAAAACGACATGCCTCAATAAAATATTTTTTTTTCAACAAATATTTTACATTATTTCCAATACAAACATAAACTAATAAATATTTTTTTATTGAATAATTAGGTATAAATTAAATACGAAAAATAAACTAAATTAAGTTTTTTGATTCATACTTCAAGTATAAAATCATATTCTTTGTTCTTTTCTATTATTCCAATCATCAATTTAATCAATTGAAGCTACAATAAAATACTTTATAATTCAAACTTTTGATTCAATTTCACTTTTAATTTTTTTAATTAACAACAATTTCTTTTTTTTTTTTAATAAAAATACTCTAAATATTTTACTATTGTTAATAGAATTAAGAAGAATACCATTTCATTTATTATCACCCTGTATAATAGACAGATTAAATTGATTATCATGCCTATTAATAATAACTTGACAAAAAGTTTTATTTTAATTTCCTTTAAAAATATAATCTTGTTAATTGTATTAATCTCATAATTCTCAATTTTTTTATTAAATAAAAATTCAATACGTATCTTAGCAATATCTTCAATTAATATTTCTACATGAATATTATTTGTTATTTGAATCAACAATAAGTTATGAATTAATTTACTCAATATTAAATTTTTTAACTATTAACTATATTAATCCAACAAAATTTTTTAATCCAAATATTTCCTATAAATTAAATATAAGAATATCAATGTTTTCAATAGGATTATAGAACATATTAAATTTAAAAATAATTGTTTTGAATATTTTTAATATTTTAAGTTAAATTAAATAATTAATACCTTTAAATTTGTAATTTAATATGATATAATATGAATATAAAATTAATAATAAAAAGATTTTTTAATTTATGGATAAATTGACAATTTATAAACAATTATCAGCAAAATGAATCTTTTTAACTAATTTTAAAGATATTAGTACTTTATATTTCTCATTTGGTAGTTGATTAAGTATAATTGGGTCTACACCCAATAGTAACTCAATTCGATTAGAATTAAGTCAAATTAATTCAATCACTGAAAATAATCATTTATATATTGTAATTGCTACAATTTATGCTTTAATTATAATTTGGTTCATACTTTACCTATAGTGGTTGGTGATTCTGGAAACTAATACCTATAACAATAGGATCTCCTGATATACTATCCTTTCCACGATTAAATAACATTCAATTTTGATTATTATCCCCATCATTAATAATAATAATAATATGTAGATTTAAAATTAATAATGAAACAGAAATGAGATGAACAATTTATACATTGTTGTCAAATAACATCGTGCATAATAATATTTCAGTTCACTTCACCATTTCTTCTTTATATTTAGCAGGGATTTCATCAATTTTAGGAGTAATTCATGTTATTTACAAAATTTTAAACACAATACCAAACAATATAATTGATTTTATCATTACCAGTATTAGCTGATGCTATTACTATATTATTAACTGATCGAAATTAAAACGTTAGACCCAATTCTTAATCAATATTTAATTTGAATTTTTGGACATGCAGAAGCTTACATTTTTATTTTACTAACATTTGAATTAATTTCACAAATCATTAGTAAAAATAAATGAATAAAAATTAAACATTTATGTATATAATAATTGATAGATTATTAGGGTGTATTGTTTGAACTCATCATATATTTACAATTGGAATAAACATTAAAACAAGAGCATACAGCAATAGTAATAGTTGCATTTCCAACAGGAATTAAAATGTTTAGAATCTAAACTTTAGATGATTAGCTACTATGTATAGATCTAAAATTAATTTTTCACTATCAACAATTTGATCTTTAGGTTTTTTTTGTTTTTAAAATTGGAGGTTTAAAAGGTGTTATTATTGCTAACTCATCTAACAATTATTATTCTTCATGATACTTACTAAATAGTAGGTTGTCCATTTTTACTATATTTTATCAATAGGAATTTTATTTTCTATTATTGCCTATTATTTTTCTGGATTTATAATTATAACAACAATTACTTATATAATAATATTTATTATAAAAAATAAATTTAATAATATTAAATTATTGAAATTATTTGAATTACATTTCCTCCCATTATTCTTATTCTTATTGCTATACCTTCATATCATCTTCTCTATTTGATAAATGAAATTTAAGTCCAATTTTAACAATTAAAACTTTAGTTAATATTGAATTCGAATCATATATAATAAATTAATTAAATAACTAAAATTTCCGGCCAATTGAAGTAGATAATCAAACTATTATCCCATTTAAATTTAAAATTTGAATTTGAATTACATAAGAATCAATTTTACCAATATTAAATAATAAAAATATTTTAAGAAAAAATTTTATCTCTTAAATAAATATATATTTTGAATTTTTATTAAAATATATTTAATTCTATTCACTTAATATACTACTTAAACTAATGATAAACGTTAATAATTTTATAGAAAAATTAAGCATAAATAAAAATTATAATAAATGTAAAATTAATTATTAAAATATATTATAATTAATATTTAATACTAATAACTAAGGCTAGGATTTCCATGAATTTGCATGATTTTTCCTTAAGTCTAAATTGATTGTTTGTCAGAGATATTTCCAGTATTTCGCTTATCTTCGATTTAATAGACAATTTTTTCATAATATTTGCACTTCTGTGAATTCCATTAATATTTAAACTAAAGTAATATAGTTTATTGATTTTTTCTTAGTCATTAATATAAAACTATTTTTTTCCAAATAATTAAGAATTTAATTTAGAAGATATAATAATATATTAAATTCATTGCATGTATTAAATTAAAAGTGTTGATTTCACTAAAATTATTATAATTTATACTTATCTATACATATAGAAAATGCAAATACCACACTTTTCTGTTAAATCTCTTGAGTTCAGAACAGTCAGAACCCATGTGAAAAGTATCTATAATATTGGTTAACATTAATAACATTTAATAATTTAATTCATAAAAACAGTACTTTTAAGCCGGGTTCACATAGGGACAACAAAATTAAAACAAAAATACCTATTTGTATTCTTTTAAAACAATAGGTACATAAACCTAGTCTCATTTTAGCAATTTATGTAAAAATATATAAAAAATAAAAACTAATTAATAATAACTTAGATTTACAAAATAAAATCTATGAAAATTATTTTCAATTAGTTATTAATTACAAACTTTTTTTTTTATATTATTGCAGTCAAATTACTGTAGGTTTGAATGAAGTAGTTAATACCGGAAATAATACCTATTTTTCTAATGGTGAGACATTTGAATTAAATTGGAAACGGACAAGGTATGGTCTGACTCGCGGACTTATACCAGATCGAATTGTTGGAGCAACCGAAATAGAGAGGAAATTAATGTTCATGGTCAAATGGAAAAATTCAAAAGATGGAAAAGTGGATTTTGTAGATATAAAAGAGTTTTCTGAAAGGTGGCCTATAATAGCAATCCAGTATTATGAAAAACGTCTGCTTTATACTTCTTCGAGCGGCACAATGAGGACGTTTGGGTAAACTTAAGGTAAATCTGGAGTCATATAATTACTTAAGTATTTCAATTTTTATAGACAGATAATTGCTTGATATAAACTTATTTAATATGTTAAATGCCTTGGTCAGTCACTGTGACATTGTCCCCATGAACACATATTATGAGCATCTTTACGGCTCTATAATTTACTCAAATAAATATCAATGCAATACTTCCATTTTTATACATAGTTAGTAACTTTATTTTTAACATTTTTGCGTAATCGCTATATTAATTTAATGTAGCTATACCAAAAATGTGCTATAAATACCGCGAGGCATTCAACATGATGTTAAAACTAATAATTAAGTTAAGTACATATATAACTAGGTTATTATGCATTTCAGAAGATTAATATAAATGATTATATATTTTATTTTATTTTTTTTTTTTTCAGAGAATGGATACTTTGTAACATTTTGAAAATTAATATCTGTAAATAATTTATTGTAATTTATTATTATTTTATAAACCAAAATAAAATAAAAAATTTTCTTTAAGATTTTTTTTTTTTATTAATTATTTATTGTTTTAATACACATAGTATTTTTACAATGTCACTGGTTTACAAGTTTATAGATACATAATGTTATACAAGATAAGAAGTACCGTTTTTAGCAATTAAACGGTTTTTACAAGAATTTTACAGATTTTTAATAATTAGTTCTGGTGGGCATTGTAAATTCACATGTAGATTTTAGTTAATTGAACGGTCTTCTTGAGCTTTATAGAAAGACATCTTGAGGTTATCGTGATTTAGTTTAGGGTTGATGGTTATATTTACGATTTTATAGCGGAGTGTAATTGTTTCTTGGTACATTTAGTATAAACAATGCTAAACTATCTGGAACGTATTGAAATAGCGTTCTGGTTAATAAAATTGGCTTTTGCATCAGTTCCGATTATTTAAATTAGAATTTTAGGATTTTGTATCGGAAATATATTAAGTAAATATTAAACAATTTTCTTCTGGGTAATATGTTTCCAACAGTATCACAATCAAGGTGATCAAAATTATTTATTATTCTTTTTATAAAAAAAAAAACTGCATGCAATTACATTGGGCATGTACATATCTTATGGCTACTGACTAATTTACATGGACTGTCCGGTTCATGCCGTCATGGTAATATTTCCTGTGTCGCACTAATTTATGGTTGTAGGAACTAGGTACATACATGATATTATTGTCATAAATTTACGGATGGTTCATGATGACATGGTAACTCTTATTATGAAATAAGTGTAGTATACTAAATTATTTGTATTTACCAATGTATATTTTGTTAGATGTGCGTGTAGCGACCGATCCAAATGATATATATTTTTTTTTTTTTTTTGGCTCATTGACAATGGCCTTCAAATTTAACAATTTCTTTCAAACGAAGCTTTTCAGCTCTGCCTTTTGGTTTTCTTTCCATAATGTATTATTGTATTGTGTATTTATTTAAGTATTAAATTATAGCTGTATTTAATTCTACATTAAAAAAAAGAAAAATTATTTCATACACCACGTTAATTATACGACTACACACTATAACCAGAGCGCTTTTGCTATACCAATCGTAGTTACGATCATTATAAAAAGAATGCGCTTCGGTCGCCGCAAACCGCCGTTATCACGCCGATTGATTATTATAAATATAATTGTCGTTATTTAGCGAAAATTTTCGGCTTTTCAACGGATTTAAAAACTTTTCCCGAGTTCCTCTAATCCGTTATTTTCGTATTCGCATGAGTCGAGAGTTTACGAGTTTTTTGTCGTTGACGTTCGTAGTAGCCCCAATTGTAGTAACGACGCACCCAGAATATGCCTAGAAGGACACGGGGAGACACCGATTATATAATGGGCCCCTAGATAGGACTCCGGCAGACGTGATTTACCAGAGTTAGCACGAGCACCTTCACGCCAGTCTACATCAGATTCTTGTCATTTTATTCATTCCATACGACCAGTTGTTGGCCCACTACATTATAATCATTTCGACGTACGTGTCTGTAAATCAATTTGTGTTTTTTGATAGACGTCCGTACACGATTTGTACCCAATTGGATTGGTGTGATTGTGACGACTGACTAGTGATTAGGATTACGCCGATCGATCTTACTGTGTTTGTTTAGATTTTTGCATATATTATAATACGGAGAATCTTAATGTTTGATTCAATAAATTGCATTATTTCGTTGTTCTCGCTAGCTTAACCTTTACATATATCTTCAAGAACGGTATTGGGGGGTTTCCTACTTTTATAATATTAATATTATTTAGGGTAACTCTAATAATAAAATAGACGCAATAGGTAAATAAGTGGACTGTATAATATTAAATAATAAAAAAATCACACTGGTAATAAAACAATATAATAGTAACCGCCTGTTTGGCAATATAACAAATAGATAAATACTAAGCAATGTATTGACTCAAAGGTCCAGTAACTATAAACAATATAACAAAGGTAACAAATATATTATATAAAAATTAAAAGGCAGCAAATAATAACAAATAAGTATAATAATAACAAATTTGAGCATTGAAAGTCTTTTTGGAACAAATCTAGTTTAGGGGCCAAGCTCGTTTTTCAATTTTTTTTTTTCAAAATGTGTGTTTTAAGGCACTGAATTTGAATCTGTTTGAAAAAATTGTCGCTCTTTTTTATTACGGAAGTTATACCAAAAAAACCGGAAAACAGTTGATTTTTTAAAACATCATGGTTACCTCGATAAAAATAACAAAATTTGCATTTTTGAGTGATTTTTTTTTTGAAAATGTGTGTTTTTGTACGCTTAAATTTTTGAGGTAATCACATTTTCCCTATTGTACTTACTTTTGATGGTATACCAAAAATAATCGGGAAAAAATTGATTTTTAAAAATATCATGGTATCCTCGGTAAAAATAACCAAAAAACGATTTTTAAAGTATCTTTTTATTTACATAAGTTTATTATTATTCAGAGTTGTCTTCTGTATCATCGTCAGAATTAGACTTATCGGAATTATTTTCCAACAACAGAGCATTAACGAGATCATATAATTCCCCTGCTATTTTAAAAAATTCAGGTAGGGGGTCTACATTAAGCGATTTACAATGCTTAATGAACATAAACTTCGCTAAGTACCCCGTAAAAAATCTTTTTTTCCTACAATACTGCGAAAGAAATGTCTTTGCGTGTCTCCACATCCCCTCCACGTTATTGGTGTGTGCGCCATTGTCAGGGTTTTTAAATTGAATGGAATGGTTCACGGTTAAATGCTGAAAACCTTCTTCCTTCAAACAGTCGTAAGCCTATTATTTAAAAATATATGATGAATGAGCAACCAAAATAAAATAGAAAAATTCTAAATACGTGGTAAAATAAATTTAAGGTTTTATTTACTTTCCAACAATCAGAGATGATAGTGGTCCCGGGTTCAATCCATTCCTTTATAATATTTAATAATGTCTCCTTGTCTCGGTTTTCAACAGGAATCAAAAAGCAACGGCCACTATATCTTTCGACTCCTCCAAAAACCCATTGGCTCTCCACTCTATGGCCACGGTGGTATTTCCTCCTTCCAAATTTGGATTCGTCGATTTCCACTATTTTATTGACCCCTCCTACACAAACCATTAGCAAAAGAAAATTGCCAATTTATGAAATTGTGAATTTATACCATATTAATTATAGTATTTACTTACCAATTAAACCATGACGTGTAATCATAGCAGAAATAGTCACCTCCCTATGAAAAGAGGACCAGTCAATAGCCGTTTGCTGAGCGATTTTAATCTGCTTCACAATAAACCGAAGTGACACATTTTCCAACCATAAATATGAAAACGATACAACTTGGTACAAAGATAAATGCAAATTATGGAAAAACGTGTTTTTCCGTAACGACAGTCGTGTATTACAATTCACTTTTTTTTTATTTTCATTAATATACGATTTTTGACATCGCCACTGAAACCCATCCGTTGCTTCCAAATTGGCACATAATATTAAATTATGTCCCTGGTCGCACTTCAATGAATTGTCAGTTGCTATCAAGTTCCATATTAATCTGCAGCCAACAATAAAAAGGCAGCCAAACCATACAAAAACAAAACCACGAGTTATTCACCAACGACGATTTATATATAAAAATGACCTCCTGCAAATATAACAATATTTAATAACCGTAGTAGAAGGTGACCGAACCATACATACCAATATAAAAACCGTCATTCACCGAAAAATGGACAAACCACGTGGAAATGATGAGGAACAATGGACGCATACAACAGCATACCGACAAAATTTATTGAGCAAAGCACACAACTTGCTGTTTCGAGAGCACTGAAAAAAAAAAGAAGAAAAATGGTACAACAGACCAAACCGAATACAAAATAATAATATGAACATAGGGACGATATTCAGTGCCATACACACAAATATATAAAACAAAGCAATTATTGTATATTTGGTGGCATTGATACAATGACTGCACAATAGGATAATAAATATAGCACCCAAAAATACTAAATAACATTTTACGTGATAATAACAAAATAATAGTGATAACCAACACTGATTATGGCTAACAGTTTGTGAGCGTGAACATCCTCCCCCACCTGGAAAGCTTATGATACTTTCCAGGATAAGGTTAATAAAAATATTGAGTGACATGAGTGGTAATTACAATATATGAGATCATGTTACAATAAATATATAGAATAACTCAAGCAAAGAGCTTAAAGTTGACTGGCTATACAATGACAAAAAAAAAGAAAAAAATAATAACAAACATAATTAAATATATTATAGTACAGCAGTATAAAATAATAATTAATAAATATGTGTTGATGACTAATCGTCTGCATCTTCACCATCTTGGTTGGGTAGGCGAGCTAACTTCTGTACAGGTCGAACATACTCTGCACCAGCTGCGTTCCGAACTGTAATTACTCTAACAACACCATCGGCACCCGGAGAAACTTTGACGACTCGAACCATCTGCCATTGAAGTGGTGGGATATTATCCTACTTCAGTATTGTCAATTCACCAACTGATATATTTTCAGACTTATTTGAAATCCAACGATCTCGGCGTTGCAACTGTGGTAGATATTCTGAAGACCATCTTTTCCAAAAATATTGTAAACGAGCTTGTATTAATTGGAATTTACGGAGCCGATTTTCAGGAATATCCAACACATTGGGCTCAGGTGAAGAAGTCAATGGACATCCAATTAGGAAGTGCCCTGGTGTCAACACGTTAAAGTCAGATGGATCAGATGAAAATACAGTGAGAGGTCTAGAATTGAGGACCGCTTCAATTCTACACAACAACGTACTAGTTTCCTCATAAGTTAAAAGAACACCGTAACTGGATTTAACAAGATGTTGTTTTGCCGATTTAACCGCAGACTCTCACAGTCCGCCAAAATGCGGGGCTGACGGAGGAATAAACTGCCATTCAATGCCCAATTCTGACAGTTGATCATTGAATTTACTTTCTTTAGATAAATCAGATGCCCACAATGAAAGTATCTTTTTTGCACCTATGAAGTTAGTGCCATTGTCACTATATAATTTTACACATTGACCTCAACGGGCAATAAACCGGAATAATACAGAAATAAACGCATCTGAAGATAAATCTCGAACAAGCTCCAAATGAATTGCACGCGTAACCATGCATACAAAAACTGCAATGTAGTACTTCAATGGTGTGACCTTTCTCAAACCGCTACGAATGTTGATAGGACCGCACAGATCAACACCAGCCTTTTCGAATGCCCGACATCTGGTAACACGAACTGAAGGCAAGGAAGCCATGACAGGTTGGAGCATCAGTGGTTTGGATCGAAAACAAATTATGCATTTATGGACAGTTTGACGAGCTAAACTTCTGCCTCTGATAGGCCAGTATGTCTTATGGATGTGAGCCAGGAGTCCTTGAGGATCGATGTGAAGTAATCGAATATGTTCATATTGAAATAACATTTTAACAATTGGATTCCTTGAAGTCAGAACAATTGGACACTTTTGATTTTCAGGTATTGGAGCATAAGCCAATCTGCCTCCCACTCGTATTACCTTATAACCATCAAGAAACGGATTTAGAGATTTCAGACAACTTCTACGATCAACCTCATTTCCACGTGTCAGTGAGCTTATTTCCGAGCTAAAGTATTGTATCTGAGATCGTAGTAACCAAAACAACTGGCTCTCGTCAAGTTCAGCAACACTTAATGAGCCAAGCCGACGATCATCTTTTTTAAGCTTAGGTATTTTACAGTTAAACACAAATCGTAGCACATATCCAGTTACACGCATTAACTTCCGCCAGTTAGAACAACGGTCAATAATCCAATTTGCATCACTATGTGTAGCCAAAAGCGCTAACTTAATGGGACGTACCTCTGGAAGGTCTTCTTGAGGAGGTATTTTAGCCGGCTATGAATCCTCTGTATTAGCTATCCAACTTGGCCCATTCCACCAGATATGATTGGGATCAGCTAATGTGTCTGCGTTGGTTCCCCTAGTTATCAAATCCGCTGGATTACTAGAAGTAGAAACATGACGCCACATTTTGGCTTCAGTATTCTCCAAAATTTGTGTTATCCGATTGGCTACAAACGACTTGAGTTGAACAACTGATTGAATCCATCCAAGTACCACCGAGGAATCAGTCCATAATACTATGTCCGATGAATCAAATTTGATATTTATGGTTGACAGTTCTGCTTGAATTTCAACGATGATTTCCGACAGAAGAAGGGCACCGCACAGCTCAAGTCTTGGAATGGTAGTTGTACGCATGGGAGCCACCCTGGACTTTGACATTAATAAGTTGACAGTGGTAGAACCATCATAAGATTGGTTTCGAATATAGACACAAGTGCCATATGCTGCTTGTGAAGCATCGCAGAACCCATGTAGAGTAATAGTAGATTCGCCATCGATTATGATTTTCCGAGAAATTGACAACTTATTCAATGACTTAAGACTGGAATAAAAATTGATCCAACGTGCTTGTAGGTCTGCTGATAGTATTGAATTCCAGCTCAATTTTAGTAACCATAATTGCTGTAAGAAAATCTTGCCTCTTATTAATATAGGAGTAATGAATCCAATGGGATCAAACAGTGACGTAATTAAGGGGGGCACTTGCCCCCCTGGCAATTTTTAGAGAGATAACGGTATAATTTCCCCCCCCCCCTCAGATAATCCAACAGTACAAATATTTAAATCATCATAAGTTAAGAAAAAATGTAATATTTATATAATTTAACATATTATAAGACTAAAATATTTTTCCTTGAATTGTTACATAGAAGTTAACATTTATTTTAGGTTTCTCTTGTTGTGTATTATGTCATCGCAATTTACAATAATCGCATTAGTTGGGTTAGGAATAAAAATAATAATACCATTGAATATCTATTAAAGTATGATAGACAGTATGAACATTATCTTGAAATCGTGATTATGACTAAAGGAACGGGAGGTTATTTGTAGATCAATAACATATTACAATAATAACAACTGATAATATAATTATTATTTTGTCCTGTTTATATTTTATTCCTATGTACTTTACGTTAGTTATTACCACATTATATTTTTATGTGGTAGTGTGATTTAGTGCTTTACAATACAATATACTATTCTAATATTATATACTGACTTTACTTACTCATTCTTCTGCTGTAATTTGTTAATTATTATTAACTAGCTGACCCGACACGGCGTTGTTATTATTGTAATATGTTATTGATCTACAAATAACCTCCCATTCCTTTATCTGAGGGGGGGGGGGGAAATTATACCGTTATCTCTCTAAAAATTGCCAGGGGGGCAAGTGCCCCCCTTAATTACGTCACTGTTTGATCCCATTGGATTCATTACTCCTATATTAATAAGAGGCAAGATTTTCTTACAGCAATTATGGTTACTAAAATTGAGCTGGAATTCAATACTATCAGCAGACCTACAAGCACGTTGGATCAATTTTTATTCCAGTCTTAAGTCATTGAATAAGTTGTCAATTTCTCGGAAAATCATAATCGATGGCGAATCTACTATTACTCTACATGGGTTCTGCGATGCTTCACAAGCAGCATATGGCACTTGTGTCTATATTCGAAACCAATCTTATGATGGTTCTACCACTGTCAACTTATTAATGTCAAAGTCCAGGGTGGCTCCCATGCGTACAACTACCATTCCAAGACTTGAGCTGTGCGGTGCCCTTCTTCTGTCGGAAATCATCGTTGAAATTCAAGCAGAACTGTCAACCATAAATATCAAATTTGATTCATCGGACATAGTATTATGGACTGATTCCTCGGTGGTACTTGGATGGATTCAATCAGTTGTTCAACTCAAGTCGTTTGTAGCCAATCGGATAACACAAATTTTGGAGAATACTGAAGCCAAAATGTGGCGTCATGTTTCTACTTCTAGTAATCCAGCGGATTTGATAACTAGGGGAACCAACGCAGACACATTAGCTGATCCCAATCATATCTGGTGGAATGGGCCAAGTTGGATAGCTAATACAGAGGATTCATAGCCGGCTAAAATACCTCCTCAAGAAGACCTTCCAGAGGTACGTCCCATTAAGTTAGCGCTTTTGGCTACACATAGTGATGCAAATTGGATTATTGACCGTTGTTCTAACTGGCGGAAGTTAATGCGTGTAACTGGATATGTGCTACGATTTGTGTTTAACTGTAAAATACCTAAGCTTAAAAAAGATGATCGTCGGCTTGGCTCATTAAGTGTTGCTGAACTTGACGAGAGCCAGTTGTTTTGGTTACTACGATCTCAGATACAATACTTTAGCTCGGAAATAAGCTCACTGACACGTGGAAATGAGGTTGATCGTAGAAGTTGTCTGAAATCTCTAAATCCGTTTCTTGATGGTTATAAGGTAATACGAGTGGGAGGCAGATTGGCTTATGCTCCAATACCTGAAAATCAAAAGTGTCCAATTGTTCTGACTTCAAGGAATCCAATTGTTAAAATGTTATTTCAATATGAACATATTCGATTACTTCACATCGATCCTCAAGGACTCCTGGCTCACATCCATAAGACATACTGGCCTATCAGAGGCAGAAGTTTAGCTCGTCAAACTGTCCATAAATGCATAATTTGTTTTCGATCCAAACCACTGATGCTCCAACCTGTCATGGCTTCCTTGCCTTCAGTTCGTGTTACCAGATGTCGGGCATTCGAAAAGGCTGGTGTTGATCTGTGCGGTCCTATCAACATTCGTAGCGGTTTGAGAAAGGTCACACCATTGAAGTACTACATTGCAGTTTTTGTATGCATGGTTACGCGTGCAATTCATTTGGAGCTTGTTCGAGATTTATCTTCAGATGCGTTTATTTCTGTATTATTCCGGTTTATTGCCCGTTGAGGTCAATGTGTAAAATTATATAGTGACAATGGCACTAACTTCATAGGTGCAAAAAAGATACTTTCATTGTGGGCATCTGATTTATCTAAAGAAAGTAAATTCAATGATCAACTGTCAGAATTGGGCATTGAATGGCAGTTTATTCCTCCGTCAGCCCCGCATTTTGGCGGACTGTGAGAGTCTGCGGTTAAATCGGCAAAACAACATCTTGTTAAATCCAGTTACGGTGTTCTTTTAACTTATGAGGAAACTAGTACGTTGTTGTGTAGAATTGAAGCGGTCCTCAATTCTAGACCTCTCACTGTATTTTCATCTGATCCATCTGACTTTAACGTGTTGACACCAGGGCACTTCCTAATTGGATGTCCATTGACTTCTTCACCTGAGCCCAATGTGTTGGATATTCCTGAAAATCGGCTCCGTAAATTCCAATTAATACAAGCTCGTTTACAATATTTTTGGAAAAGATGGTCTTCAGAATATCTACCACAGTTGCAACGCCGAGATCGTTGGATTTCAAATAAGTCTGAAAATATATCAGTTGGTGAATTGACAATACTGAAGTAGGATAATATCCCACCACTTCAATGGCAGATGGTTCGAGTCGTCAAAGTTTCTCCGGGTGCCGATGGTGTTGTTAGAGTAATTACAGTTCGGAACGCAGCTGGTGCAGAGTATGTTCGACCTGTACAGAAGTTAGCTCGCCTACCCAACCAAGATGGTGAAGATGCAGACGATTAGTCATCAACACATATTTATTAATTATTATTTTATACTGCTGTACTATAATATATTTAATTATGTTTGTTATTATTTTTTTCTTTTTTTTTGTCATTGTATAGCCAGTCAACTTTAAGCTCTTTGCTTGAGTTATTCTATATATTTATTGTAACATGATCTCATATATTGTAATTACCACTCATGTCACTCAATATTTTTATTAACCTTATCCTGGAAAGTATCATAAGCTTTCCAGGTGGGGGAGGATGTTCACGCTCACAAACTGTTAGCCATAATCAGTGTTGGTTATCACTATTATTTTGTTATTATCACGTAAAATGTTATTTAGTATTTTTGGGTGCTATATTTATTATCCTATTGTGCAGTCATTGTATCAATGCCACCAAATATACAATAATTGCTTTGTTTTATATATTTGTGTGTATGGCACTGAATATCGTCCCTATGTTCATATTATTATTTTGTATTCGGTTTGGTCTGTTGTACCATTTTTCTTCTTTTTTTTTTCAGTGCTCTCGAAACAGCAAGTTGTGTGCTTTGCTCAATAAATTTTGTCGGTATGCTGTTGTATGCGTCCATTGTTCCTCATCATTTCCACGTGGTTTGTCCATTTTTCGGTGAATGACGGTTTTTATATTGGTATGTATGGTTCGGTCACCTTCTACTACGGTTATTAAATATTGTTATATTTGCAGGAGGTCATTTTTATATATAAATCGTCGTTGGTGAATAACTCGTGGTTTTGTTTTTGTATGGTTTGGCTGCCTTTTTATTGTTGGCTGCAGATTAATATGGAACTTGATAGCAACTGACAATTCATTGAAGTGCGACCAGGGACATAATTTAATATTATGTGCCAATTTGGAAGCAACGGATGGGTTTCAGTGGCGATGTCAAAAATCGTATATTAATGAAAATAAAAAAAAAGTGAATTGTAATACACGACTGTCGTTACGGAAAAACACGTTTTTCCATAATTTGCATTTATCTTTGTACCAAGTTGTATCGTTTTCATATTTATGGTTGGAAAATGTGTCACTTCGGTTTATTGTGAAGCAGATTAAAATCGCTCAGCAAACGGCTATTGACTGGTCCTCTTTTCATAGGGAGGTGACTATTTCTGCTATGATTACACGTCATGGTTTAATTGGTAAGTAAATACTATAATTAATATGGTATAAATTCACAATTTCATAAATTGGCAATTTTCTTTTGCTAATGGTTTGTGTAGGAGGGGTCAATAAAATAGTGGAAATCGACGAATCCAAATTTGGAAGGAGGAAATACCACCGTGGCCATAGAGTGGAGAGCCAATGGGTTTTTGGAGGAGTCGAAAGATATAGTGGCCGTTGCTTTTTGATTCCTGTTGAAAACCGAGACAAGGAGACATTATTAAATATTATAAAGGAATGGATTGAACCCGGGACCACTATCATCTCTGATTGTTGGAAAGTAAATAAAACCTTAAATTTATTTTACCACGTATTTAGAATTTTTCTATTTTATTTTGGTTGCTCATTCATCATATATTTTTAAATAATAGGCTTACGACTGTTTGAAGGAAGAAGGTTTTCAGCATTTAACCGTGAACCATTCCATTCAATTTAAAAACCCTGACAATGGCGCACACACCAATAACGTGGAGGGGATGTGGAGACACGCAAAGACATTTCTTTCGCAGTATTGTAGGAAAAAAAGATTTTTTACGGGGTACTTAGCGAAGTTTATGTTCATTAAGCATTGTAAATCGCTTAATGTAGACCCCCTACCTGAATTTTTTAAAATAGCAGGGGAATTATATGATCTCGTTAATGCTCTGTTGTTGGAAAATAATTCCGATAAGTCTAATTCTGACGATGATACAGAAGACAACTCTGAATAATAATAAACTTATGTAAATAAAAAGATACTTTAAAAATCGTTTTTTGGTTATTTTTACCGAGGATACCATGATATTTTTAAAAATCAATTTTTTCCCGATTATTTTTGGTATACCATCAAAAGTAAGTACAATAGGGAAAATGTGATTACCTCAAAAATTTAAGCGTACAAAAACACACATTTTCAAAAAAAAAATCACTCAAAAATGCAAATTTTGTTATTTTTATCGAGGTAACCATGATGTTTTAAAAAATCAACTGTTTTCCGGTTTTTTTGGTATAACTTCCGTAATAAAAAAGAGCGACAATTTTTTCAAACAGATTCAAATTCAGTGCCTTAAAACACACATTTTGAAAAAAAAAAATTGAAAAACGAGCTTGGCCCCTAAACTAGATTTGTTCCAAAAAGACTTTCAATGCTCAAATTTGTTATTATTATACTTATTTGTTATTATTTGCTGCCTTTTAATTTTTATATAATATATTTGTTACCTTTGTTATATTGTTTATAGTTACTGGACCTTTGAGTCAATACATTGCTTAGTATTTATCTATTTGTTATATTGCCAAACAGGCGGTTACTATTATATTGTTTTATTACCAGTGTGATTTTTTTATTATTTAATATTATACAGTCCACTTATTTACCTATTGCGTCTATTTTATTATTAGAGTTACCCTAAATAATATTAATATTATAAAAGTAGGAAACCCCCCAATACCGTTCTTGAAGATATATGTAAAGGTTAAGCTAGCGAGAACAACGAAATAATGCAATTTATTGAATCAAACATTAAGATTCTCCGTATTATAATATATGCAAAAATCTAAACAAACACAGTAAGATCGATCGGCGTAATCCTAATCACTAGTCAGTCGTCACAATCACACCAATCCAATTGGGTACAAATCGTGTACGGACGTCTATCAAAAAACACAAATTGATTTACAGACACGTACGTCGAAATGATTATAATGTAGTGGGCCAACAACTGGTCGTATGGAATGAATAAAATGACAAGAATCTGATGTAGACTGGCGTGAAGGTGCTCGTGCTAACTCTGGTAAATCACGTCTGCCGGAGTCCTATCTAGGGGCCCATTATATAATCGGTGTCTCCCCGTGTCCTTCTAGGCATATTCTGGGTGCGTCGTTACTACAATTGGGGCTACTACGAACGTCAACGACAAAAAACTCGTAAACTCTCGACTCATGCGAATACGAAAATAACGGATTAGAGGAACTCGGGAAAAGTTTTTAAATCCGTTGAAAAGCCGAAAATTTTCGCTAAATAACGACAATTATATTTATAATAATCAATCGGCGTGATAACGGCGGTTTGCGGCGACCGAAGCGCATTCTTTTTATAATGATCGTAACTACGATTGGTATAGCAAAAGCGCTCTGGTTATAGTGTGTAGTCGTATAATTAACGTGGTGTATGAAATAATTTTTCTTTTTTTTAATGTAGAATTAAATACAGCTATAATTTAATACTTAAATAAATACACAATACAATAATACATTATGGAAAGAAAACCAAAAGGCAGAGCTGAAAAGCTTCGTTTGAAAGAAATTGTTAAATTTGAAGGCCATTGTCAATGAGCCAAAAAAAAAAAAAAAATATATATCATTTGGATCGGTCGCTACACGCACATCTAACAAAATATACATTGGTAAATACAAATAATTTAGTATACTACACTTATTTCATAATAAGAGTTACCATGTCATCATGAACCATCCGTAAATTTATGACAATAATATCATGTATGTACCTAGTTCCTACAACCATAAATTAGTGCGACACAGGAAATATTACCATGACGGCATGAACCGGACAGTCCATGTAAATTAGTCAGTAGCCATAAGATATGTACATGCCCAATGTAATTGCATGCAGTTTTTTTTTTTATAAAAAGAATAATAAATAATTTTGATCACCTTGATTGTGATACTGTTGGAAACATATTACCCAGAAGAAAATTGTTTAATATTTACTTAATATATTTCCGATACAAAATCCTAAAATTCTAATTTAAATAATCGGAACTGATGCAAAAGCCAATTTTATTAACCAGAACGCTATTTCAATACGTTCCAGATAGTTTAGCATTGTTTATACTAAATGTACCAAGAAACAATTACACTCCGCTATAAAATCGTAAATATAACCATCAACCCTAAACTAAATCACGATAACCTCAAGATGTCTTTCTATAAAGCTCAAGAAGACCGTTCAATTAACTAAAATCTACATGTGAATTTACAATGCCCACCAGAACTAATTATTAAAAATCTGTAAAATTCTTGTAAAAACCGTTTAATTGCTAAAAACGGTACTTCTTATCTTGTATAACATTATGTATCTATAAACTTGTAAACCAGTGACATTGTAAAAATACTATGTGTATTAAAACAATAAATAATTAATAAAAAAAAAAAATCTTAAAGAAAATTTTTTATTTTATTTTGGTTTATAAAATAATAATAAATTACAATAAATTATTTACAGATATTAATTTTCAAAATGTTACAAAGTATCCATTCTCTGAAAAAAAAAAAAATAAAATAAAATATATAATCATTTATATTAATCTTCTGAAATGCATAATAACCTAGTTATATATGTACTTAACTTAATTATTAGTTTTAACATCATGTTGAATGCCTCGCGGTATTTATAGCACATTTTTGATATAGCTACATTAAATTAATATAGCGATTACGCAAAAATGTTAAAAATAAAGTTACTAACTATGTATAAAAATGGAAGTATTACATTGATATTTATTTGAGTAAATTATAGAGCCGTAAAGATGCTCATAATATGTGTTCATGGGGACAATGTCACAGTGACTGACCAAGGCATTTAACATATTAAATAAGTTTATATCAAGCAATTATCTGTCTATAAAAATTGAAATACTTAAGTAATTATATGACTCCAGATTTACCTTAAGTTTACCCAAACGTCCTCATTGTGCCGCTCGAAGAAGTATAAAGCAGACGTTTTTCATAATACTGGATTGCTATTATAGGCCACCTTTCAGAAAACTCTTTTATATCTACAAAATCCACTTTTCCATCTTTTGAATTTTTCCATTTGACCATGAACATTAATTTCCTCTCTATTTCGGTTGCTCCAACAATTCGATCTGGTATAAGTCCGCGAGTCAGACCATACCTTGTCCGTTTCCAATTTAATTCAAATGTCTCACCATTAGAAAAATAGGTATTATTTCCGGTATTAACTACTTCATTCAAACCTACAGTAATTTGACTGCAATAATATAAAAAAAAAAGTTTGTAATTAATAACTAATTGAAAATAATTTTCATAGATTTTATTTTGTAAATCTAAGTTATTATTAATTAGTTTTTATTTTTTATATATTTTTACATAAATTGCTAAAATGAGACTAGGTTTATGTACCTATTGTTTTAAAAGAATACAAATAGGTATTTTTGTTTTAATTTTGTTGTCCCTATGTGAACCCGGCTTAAAAGTACTGTTTTTATGAATTAAATTATTAAATGTTATTAATGTTAACCAATATTATAGATACTTTTCACATGGGTTCTGACTGTTCTGAACTCAAGAGATTTAACAGAAAAGTGTGGTATTTGCATTTTCTATATGTATAGATAAGTATAAATTATAATAATTTTAGTGAAATCAACACTTTTAATTTAATACATGCAATGAATTTAATATATTATTATATCTTCTAAATTAAATTCTTAATTATTTGGAAAAAAATAGTTTTATATTAATGACTAAGAAAAAATCAATAAACTATATTACTTTAGTTTAAATATTAATGGAATTCACAGAAGTGCAAATATTATGAAAAAATTGTCTATTAAATCGAAGATAAGCGAAATACTGGAAATATCTCTGACAAACAATCAATTTAGACTTAAGGAAAAATCATGCAAATTCATGGAAATCCTAGCCTTAGTTATTAGTATTAAATATTAATTATAATATATTTTAATAATTAATTTTACATTTATTATAATTTTTATTTATGCTTAATTTTTCTATAAAATTATTAACGTTTATCATTAGTTTAAGTAGTATATTAAGTGAATAGAATTAAATATATTTTAATAAAAATTCAAAATATATATTTATTTAAGAGATAAAATTTTTTCTTAAAATATTTTTATTATTTAATATTGGTAAAATTGATTCTTATGTAATTCAAATTCAAATTTTAAATTTAAATGGGATAATAGTTTGATTATCTACTTCAATTGGCCGGAAATTTTAGTTATTTAATTAATTTATTATATATGATTCGAATTCAATATTAACTAAAGTTTTAATTGTTAAAATTGGACTTAAATTTCATTTATCAAATAGAGAAGATGATATGAAGGTATAGCAATAAGAATAAGAATAATGGGAGGAAATGTAATTCAAATAATTTCAATAATTTAATATTATTAAATTTATTTTTTATAATAAATATTATTATATAAGTAATTGTTGTTATAATTATAAATCCAGAAAAATAATAGGCAATAATAGAAAATAAAATTCCTATTGATAAAATATAGTAAAAATGGACAACCTACTATTTAGTAAGTATCATGAAGAATAATAATTGTTAGATGAGTTAGCAATAATAACACCTTTTAAACCTCCAATTTTAAAAACAAAAAAAACCTAAAGATCAAATTGTTGATAGTGAAAAATTAATTTTAGATCTATACATAGTAGCTAATCATCTAAAGTTTAGATTCTAAACATTTTAATTCCTGTTGGAAATGCAACTATTACTATTGCTGTATGCTCTTGTTTTAATGTTTATTCCAATTGTAAATATATGATGAGTTCAAACAATACACCCTAATAATCTATCAATTATTATATACATAAATGTTTAATTTTTATTCATTTATTTTTACTAATGATTTGTGAAATTAATTCAAATGTTAGTAAAATAAAAATGTAAGCTTCTGCATGTCCAAAAATTCAAATTAAATATTGATTAAGAATTGGGTCTAACGTTTTAATTTCGATCAGTTAATAATATAGTAATAGCATCAGCTAATACTGGTAATGATAAAATCAATTATATTGTTTGGTATTGTGTTTAAAATTTTGTAAATAACATGAATTACTCCTAAAATTGATGAAATCCCTGCTAAATATAAAGAAGAAATGGTGAAGTGAACTGAAATATTATTATGCACGATGTTATTTGACAACAATGTATAAATTGTTCATCTCATTTCTGTTTCATTATTAATTTTAAATCTACATATTATTATTATTATTAATGATGGGGATAATAATCAAAATTGAATGTTATTTAATCGTGGAAAGGATAGTATATCAGGAGATCCTATTGTTATAGGTATTAGTTTCCAGAATCACCAACCACTATAGGTAAAGTATGAACCAAATTATAATTAAAGCATAAATTGTAGCAATTACAATATATAAATGATTATTTTCAGTGATTGAATTAATTTGACTTAATTCTAATCGAATTGAGTTACTATTGGGTGTAGACCCAATTATACTTAATCAACTACCAAATGAGAAATATAAAGTACTAATATCTTTAAAATTAGTTAAAAAGATTCATTTTGCTGATAATTGTTTATAAATTGTCAATTTATCCATAAATTAAAAAATCTTTTTATTATTAATTTTATATTCATATTATATCATATTAAATTACAAATTTAAAGGTATTAATTATTTAATTTAACTTAAAATATTAAAAATATTCAAAACAATTATTTTTAAATTTAATATGTTCTATAATCCTATTGAAAACATTGATATTCTTATATTTAATTTATAGGAAATATTTGGATTAAAAAATTTTGTTGGATTAATATAGTTAATAGTTAAAAAATTTAATATTGAGTAAATTAATTCATAACTTATTGTTGATTCAAATAACAAATAATATTCATGTAGAAATATTAATTGAAGATATTGCTAAGATACGTATTGAATTTTTATTTAATAAAAAAATTGAGAATTATGAGATTAATACAATTAACAAGATTATATTTTTAAAGGAAATTAAAATAAAACTTTTTGTCAAGTTATTATTAATAGGCATGATAATCAATTTAATCTGTCTATTATACAGGGTGATAATAAATGAAATGGTATTCTTCTTAATTCTATTAACAATAGTAAAATATTTAGAGTATTTTTATTAAAAAAAAAAAAGAAATTGTTGTTAATTAAAAAAATTAAAAGTGAAATTGAATCAAAAGTTTGAATTATAAAGTATTTTATTGTAGCTTCAATTGATTAAATTGATGATTGGAATAATAGAAAAGAACAAAGAATATGATTTTATACTTGAAGTATGAATCAAAAAACTTAATTTAGTTTATTTTTCGTATTTAATTTATACCTAATTATTCAATAAAAAAATATTTATTAGTTTATGTTTGTATTGGAAATAATGTAAAATATTTGTTGAAAAAAAAATATTTTATTGAGGCATGTCGTTTTCTATTTAAAAATAAAAAGACGAGGAAGATGAGGATAGGTACTTACTATAATAACTTATTATTATTTTAATTCATCATCATATTAATATTATATTTTATTACCCATCGACAATGTAGTGGTATATCACGCAGTCGGGAACGTTTGCGCGGTCTGAGTGCGGAATTTTAGATTTATCTGCATAACATATCCAAAAAGCCATAGCTGATGTTCGATTTAACTGTTAACGACGATCAATGTTAATAATATTGTAGTTGTTATTAAAAAACAAAATAAATATTAATGTAATAATTATTACCGTTAGGTTAGGTGATGACGGAGCGCAGAGTCGGATGAGATGGACGAGATTCTGCTGTAGGAGATCCGCGTGAAATAAATGCCTGACCGGTTAGGATTAACCTCGAATGTTATTGTCATGGAGAAGCAGCAAAACCAAAGAGATATAGAAAATCGGCGGTTAGGTTAGGCAGGATAAAGGTTGGTATATACCTCCATGACACGGGATACAATATTTTAAGTAATCGTGCTACGGGTACGTCCTTCACAAGCATTCTATTGTACCCACCTGGCGACTTATTATAGGATATCGTGTTGCGTAAAAAAAAAAATTTAACATTTATATCCATTCCAATGGAGTTTCAAATTATACATTGAATTTTGTACTGAGGGCCGTCAAAAGAGAATAAAATGTATAGTGAAACTTCCCTTAACGGACACCTATGAATAACCGACGATTTCTTGTGGACAGGGTTATTTTCATTACTTTTCAATGCAAAAATCTAAGAATTGTGAACGTTTAAAAAAAAAAAAAATCATGAATAACCGGAATGTTCAGGCAAAACTAGTATTTTACAAAATCGATTTTCTTCTTTTGTATAACTCAAAACGAATAACGAGAGATACTTGAAATAAAATATTTATGTTAAAATCTCCAACACGAAATAATGTTTTAAATATTTTCTTTTTGAGATTTTATAAACATTTAGGATTATCGATTTTTTTCTTTAAATGTTGATAACATATTTTTGATTCAAGATGCTTGAAAATTGAATATAACTTTCCTTACAAAGTGTTCATTCAACAAGACTCTCGGTCAGCGAAATTTCGTCTGCTATTCAGAGGTTTCACTGTATAAAGATTTTTTTTTTTTTTAAATATCGTTTATTTATTAAAATTTACCATCCATACAATAAATGGTACAATACGTAAATCTAAATGAAATAATTAAAAAGAGGCGGGGTAAGAGGAAGACAATGAGTAGAAGTTTCACGTTAGAATTTTCTGCGTGGAAGTTAATTTAGGGAGAGATAGTAACAAACAATCGTGTTAAATTTAATTTTCGCTGGTTTGATATTTTTATAGAATCACTTTCATTCTTATGTTCAGTAGGATGATCTTATATTTCATTTTTATCGTTTAATTTAGCATATGAGTTACATGTTTTTTTGAAACACTTCCAACGTTTTATTTATTTCACTAATCATAACTTCAATCTTAATTAATCTCATATTTTTAAATAGAAATAGAACAGTGCATTTGTCAACGAGACGGAATCGAAAACATTTATTTCATAAGTACATACTACAGAGTATTACTCATATGGTCATATGGATTAATGAGGACTGTTTGGCGTCAGTGAGGAGGAAGGCACCGTATTCTAATTTGGAGAGTATAAGGGATTTATATACTTGTTTTAGAGAGGTTCCATTTGCTCCCCACGAGGTATGTGCGTGCTAGTAACTTGATGATGTTCAATTTTATAACTTTTAAATAAATTATGACTTTTTTATGAATTTTACCTATCATTTACATCTAACACTAATATTTATTTATAATAATTATTAGGGGTGAACATAAAATAGTTACCTTTTATAATTGATTATTTAATATGAGAAAATTTTATTTGTCGCCCAGTTAAAATTTCTTAAAAAATGCACTGTAAACAGTCCTCACTCAAAATGATAGAGACTATCCACAATTCGGGTCTGAGATTTGCCACAGGTGCATTCCGTTCCAGCCCAATCCCAAGCATTTTGACTATTACAAATACCCTCCCTCTCGACCTAAAAATACTACAAAACGCCATTCTCCAAAAAGCTAGAAGAGCACAAAACGACAACATCCCAAACTCGGAAAACATAATAAAACTCAACAATTTCGAGTTCAACTGCTCAGAAATACTTAAATCGGTATACTACAACAACGTAATAAAAATGATCAAATTCCCTGATTTTTGCTCTACATACACAACTGAAGCTCTTGCGATCTCGCATGCACTTGAGATAGTCAAACTACAAAAGATAGACCAAGCATTAATACTAAGTAACTCTCTTAGCACTTTAAACAGCATCCTAAATATAAAACAACCCAACACCATATCCAGAATAATCCAAAATCAGATTTCTCTACTAAATAGTAATAATCATATCGTTACGCTGGTATGGATCCCCAGCCATGTTGGAATACCAGGCAACGAGACAGCAGACATCTATGCAAAAAGAGCCATAACTTCTCCCGATGCCATCTCTGTCCAAACATGCTCTCTGAGTGACATCATGGGTATCATACAGTCCCTGACACTGCAAAAGTGGCAACACCGTTGGGCTTCTTCTCAAACAAAGCTCAATGAAATCAAACTTTCCATTAACCCATGGCCAACTTACCTTACCAAAAGACGTCACGAAGTTGTAATTAATAGATTAAGAATTGGACATACTTGGCTTACACATCGTCACCTCATGAGACGAGAAGATCCAGACCTATGTACAACCTGTGGGGAAGCTCTAACTGTTAAACATATCCTCCTATACTGTTGAAACTACGCAGACGCCAGAACAGCCTTAAGTATACCTGAGCATCTATATGAAGCACTTGGACCTGATCACGAAAACACTATCAAAATTATAAAGTTTCTTAAAATAACCAAATTGTATAACCTTATCTGACTTTTTTTTTTTATTATTATCTTTCTCTCACTACCTATGTTGTACACATATAATCTAACCTTATATTTTATAAATCATATATATTGTACCTAATGTTTATATGTTATTTAGAACCTAATTTAATATTTACATTGTACAACAAGCCAATAACCTTAGTTGTTGCGACTTTAACTTAATAAAAAAAATAAAAAAAAAATGTATATATAAATATATAATAAATAGCATCAGTGAGCACAATAATAATAATAAATATATACACAATAAATAGTGCCGATGTGTATAATAATATTAAATGACAATGTATAATTTAATATAGTACCGTCCAAGGTGTTTTGTAAAAATAATTAAATATATATATTACATTATCAATTTTCGGTGTGTGTCATTGAGCGTCATCTCCGAGACGCTATCGGTAATACTTATGTTTTCTTTTACTCAGGCGTGTTGTCCGACGAAGAGGAAAAAAAAAAGAAAGGAATATTGTCGTTGTCGGGAGTATCATACACTGGACAACATAAGTCGACGGCGTCACATAAAGGTTATGTCATAATGATAAACACACTTGGCTAATACTCTATATACAATTTTAATTAATTGCTACGTAGCCCAGTGTCGGCCGGTCTCATCCGAACCACGGGTTGATGGCACTTGGCAGAGGTGATAGTATGTGCGTGTACGCCGATTAGAGATAAAATCTTCTAATTGGAAAAAATGAAGAATTTCAGACACATAATCTTGTTTATTCGATAGTTTTTCTTTACGCTCGAGAAATCACTGAGGAAATTTAAAATGATACATCCAAGTACCAATTAGCTATCAAAAAACCTGATTTTCTAAAATTTTGAATTATTCTTGTATTATTCTTCAGACAAAAATTAACTTATTTAGTTAAAAGTTAATTTGAAAAAAAAGTAACGAGTTAATTAACTTAATGTTTTAACTTAATTTTGACTTATAATTCGTTAATGTTCAGCTTTGGTATTAACTATTATTAAGGTTTTAATTAAGGATTTAATTTTTACTTTATTGAAGTTATCGCGAATAATATTATAATTGGGTTATAACAAAAGAACTCGTTATTCGTCATTGAACTACGTAATAAAGATATAATAAATAAACGGTTAATACTATTGTACAGTAGAAACTCGTCAAACCGTCACTCTCTGTTATCCGTCATCCAGGGCCGGCCTTAGGTATTTTGCCGCCCGGTGCGATTTAAAAATTGTCCGTCCATTAAATTATAATACGTATACCAAAAATCGCAATATAACTTACAAATAAATTAATAATCAATAAACATACTTTTTATTGAAAAAAATACTTATCTAAATTAAAATAAATCCAGTTCTTTATTAATAAATACAAATATTTTCATAATCATTAGGTATTTAAACTGTATATAATACTAAACAAAGTTATGTACATAGTTCATAATAGGTATATAAAGATAAGTTATTTATTGAAACTGCATTTTCTTGCTTTTGCATTAGCAAAATCTTTTACCATGTCAACGCCATTTAGTTGTTCTGCCAATTCATGTTCAATTGCTATCATAGCTAATCCACTTAATCTATCTTGAACCATGGTTGATCTTAAATATGTTTTAATAAGTTTGAGTTTAGAAAAACTCCGTTCTCCACTGGCGACCGTTACTGGTAGTGTTAAAAGTATACGCAATCCTATACATACATTTGGACCAAAGTCTCCTGTATTTATCACAAATTTTAATAGTTCAATGGGAGATAAATTTGATTGAACCATTGTCGTCAAAACTGTTAATTCGTCCGCCATTTCAATCCCATTAATATCGGCGGAATCACCATATGTTAACACGAGTTGTAAATCAGCACAGTGTTTTATAAGTTCATCGCGTTTCATAATTTTGATTTTTTCAATTTCATACAAAAATAAAAATATATCATTATGTTCTTTTAATTGTTCAAATCTTTCAGTAATACGATTAATATTTTATTTATAGAGTTTATCTGATGATCCCCGAAATGCTAAACTTTGTTGTGCAAGAATTTTTACAACTGATATTATTCGTTGCAATACATTAGTCCAGTATTCTTGTTCAGATTCTATTATTTTTTGATTAGTATCGTCTATGGTTTTATTAGTATTTAATCGTGTCACCAGTTCTAAGTAAGTTTTATAAGAATTAAGATGTGTGTTCGATGTTTCATGTTTATTTAATGTTCGACCAATATGCCTCCAATCATCGTATCCGTCTGATGCTAATTTGATTTTTGAACTAACAAAAAGTTTGTAATAAAAACAAAATACTTTGTTCTTAGATATAGAAAATATAAGCCACGTCCTTAATAAACATTCTCTATTAGTGAGGTATCGTTTATAACTAAATGTTGTAAATCGACGATTATCTTCATCTAAAGGAAATACAAAATTATCATCCAACGGAGGAGGTGGACCTCTTTTAACAATCATAATTTTTAAATTATCATTCAGAATAGGCCAATTCGCAGGGTCGGTACTGATGACAAATTGTTCATCTTGAACTTTAATCGTATCAAAAGTGGGCGAAATTGTTGTAGAACAAGTATCTGAAGTATCTATTTCTTTTTCGGTAGCTACTATTTTTTCAAAATCGTTAATATGATGTAAATCATTTTTTACAATAAATTTGTTGTTTGTATTATGTATTTTGCTTTTTCTGGACAGGGAAGAGTTGAAGAAGATGAATGTATTGCGACATCAATTAACTTATTAAAATCGTTTGTTGAAATTATATTACCTTGTTGGTTATTAATATCAAAATGTTTAAGTGTATTTTTAGAGGGACATTCGAAAAACTTTTTAAGAGAACCAGATTGTTTTTTTAAATCAGCTTCTTTTTCAGCTTTCCTTTTTCTATACCGAGAGCCCGAAAGTCGTTGTCTCCCATCTGACATTTTTTTCCCTTTATTTTTAAAAACTCAACTGTACTAGAAAATTAATAAAAAGGAACAATGAATACGAATTAGAATACAAGTATATACGAAGAAAAGAAGAACAATATATTTTAACAAATTGTTATGCGGATTACAAATGAGCAGTTTTTAACCCGTCGTTGGTGTCGCTATGAACATTTCGCTCACACAATTACCATTTTTAGAACCACTGGTTTATATTTCATTCGACTTTGACAATACTATATGAATTCTCCATTGAGTTACTTACGAAAATGAATACGGAAAAACATTAAATATTTAAATGTTATAAATAAACTAATGAAGTTATCGAAGTCCAATTTTGCCGTGTACGTAATAATACCGTATATTTTGGCATTGTACTCCACGTGGCTCGTAAGCAACGTAACGTTTGTAGCGACAATAAACATATGAACATACAAAATCTGGCGAAACTATAGGTTATAATACTTATACACAACTAAACATAATATAATATACTATAAAGTAATTTATATTTTTCATAATATAGATAATAAAAATGATGAAAATAATTCTGGCAATTCCGCCGTATGCCCATTGCTCGTTCGAGATAAACATGCAAAGTTAAAAATATCGTGATAGTGATTATACGAGCTGTTATCGCCATTCAGTAATTTGTATTATATTTAATATTTATTATTTTATTAATAGATATTATATAAATAATAACTAAAAAACAATAAATCCATAATATTTTTGCCGCCCCTAATTACCCACTTAAAATTGCCGCCCGGTGCTAATGCACCGTTTGCACGTGCTTCGAGCCGGCCCTGCCGTCATCGGTCACCATAAAAAAAAAAAAGTTAATAATGCGATATTGCGATCGTTGAATGATGATCAAATTATTTTTAATGTCACTGCCGTTGACGAAGAAGTTGATGTCGACGTCGAAGATTCGGTGCTTGTCTTAAAACCGCCAACTAGTTACACAGAAGCAATATTCTCAAAATGCATTGATTGATTTGTGATATAATGATAGGAGGCAAATGTAATGCAGGTCTTACACTCTTACTTCTTCGTTAAATACAAAACACGGCCGCTCAAAAAGCGCGTGCCTCAAAAAAACTGAAGAAGAGACGGATTATTTAATTTAGTATTATTTTTCTTATTACGTATATTATAAGTATTAATTATTAATTATTATTTTATTATTATTATCTGCAAATGTACTATATACTATGTTTTGTATTATTGTATTTCTGTTAACCGTCTATTAAATTAACAATCATTGTCCTGGCCCTGACAGTGACGGTTAACCGAATTTCTACTATAATACGTATAAATAAAGTAATCACTATATAGTACTTATAATTTTATATAATAATATTATTTTTTAAATATTCATGTAGGTTTTGTGTATTTTTATGACCCGTGTAAAATTTCTGCATTTTTTAATTACAATAAATACAATAATCGTTTGATAAAAAATACTTATAATATACTCGTATACAGATAAATCTCTGTGTCGTGAATATTTGAACTTTAAATGTAATACAAAATGAATTCGACTTTCGGGTAAAATTATTATTATAGTATAAGTAGAAAAGCTAAAGAGGAAATTAGAATTAAATTTTCACATCTTAAATATAATATAGTATTATAATTTATAATATTTAATATATAAATATTTTTTATTTGTATTTATAAAAAATATTATACCATGAGTATGGGAAATTAAAACTATTAACACATGGTGAAGAATTCAAATCTATTGGAGTTCATTTTCCAATTACAAAAAGTCAACGAATAAATAATTTCGATTTTGTTGAAAAATATATAGTTCAGTACGAGTCTTCTTTTTACATTTATTTTTTTTTTATTACCAAGACACATTTTATAATTTTATTTTTTAAATACTAATCTGCAACTATGGTTTTTATCTATAATTAATGATAAATATACGGATTACCTGACAGACTCGCATAATATGTGTATTAAAAATATTATTTTATTGGGTAATATTATCTTACCATATGTTATGAGAAAAAAATACTACAATTTTTATCGTATTCATTGTCTGCGTATATAAATATCAGAAATACACGTACTAAAAATATAAATTATTTTATTAATTCTAATTGGTATTAACATCGGGATTATAGAAAAATGTATACTACTAAGTATACTTCTTATTTGTGGGAGTTTGCGTTACATATGCATGATACAATATTTACAGTCATATTATTTTGTATCGTTAAAGCTTAATCCTATAAGATAACTAATATTACTACTATAATATAACTCTAATATAAGAATATTAGATCATCCTACTGAACATAAGAATGAAAGTGATTCTATAAAAATATCAAACCAGCGAAAATTAAATTTAACACGATTGTTTGTTACTATCTCTCCCTAAATTAACTTCCACGCAGAAAATTCTAACGTGAAACTTCTACTCATTGTCTTCCTCTTACCCCGCCTCTTTTTAATTATTTCATTTAGATTTACGTATTGTACCATTTATTGTATGGATGGTAAATTTTAATAAATAAACGATATTTAAAAAAAAAAAAAATCTTTATACAGTGAAACCTCTGAATAGCAGACGAAATTTCGCTGACCGAGAGTCTTGTTGAATGAACACTTTGTAAGGAAAGTTATATTCAATTTTCAAGCATCTTGAATCAAAAATATGTTATCAACATTTAAAGAAAAAAATCGATAATCCTAAATGTTTATAAAATCTCAAAAAGAAAATATTTAAAACATTATTTCGTGTTGGAGATTTTAACATAAATATTTTATTTCAAGTATCTCTCGTTATTCGTTTTGAGTTATACAAAAGAAGAAAATCGATTTTGTAAAATACTAGTTTTGCCTGAACATTCCGGTTATTCATGATTTTTTTTTTTTTTAAACGTTCACAATTCTTAGATTTTTGCATTGAAAAGTAATGAAAATAACCCTGTCCACAAGAAATCGTCGGTTATTCATAGGTGTCCGTTAAGGGAAGTTTCACTATACATTTTATTCTCTTTTGACGGCCCTCAGTACAAAATTCAATGTATAATTTGAAACTCCATTGGAATGGATATAAATGTTAAATTTTTTTTTTTACGCAACACGATATCCTATAATAAGTCGCCAGGTGGGTACAATAGAATGCTTGTGAAGGACGTACCCGTAGCACGATTACTTAAAATATTGTATCCCGTGTCATGGAGGTATATACCAACCTTTATCCTGCCTAACCTAACCGCCGATTTTCTATATCTCTTTGGTTTTGCTGCTTCTCCATGACAATAACATTCGAGGTTAATCCTAACCGGTCAGGCATTTATTTCACGCGGATCTCCTACAGCAGAATCTCGTCCATCTCATCCGACTCTGCGCTCCGTCATCACCTAACCTAACGGTAATAATTATTACATTAATATTTATTTTGTTTTTTAATAACAACTACAATATTATTAACATTGATCGTCGTTAACAGTTAAATCGAACATCAGCTATGGCTTTTTGGATATGTTATGCAGATAAATCTAAAATTCCGCACTCAGACCGCGCAAACGTTCCCGACTGCGTGATATACCACTACATTGTCGATGGGTAATAAAATATAATATTAATATGATGATGAATTAAAATAATAATAAGTTATTATAGTAAGTACCTATCCTCATCTTCCTCGTCTTTTTATTTTTAAATAGAAAACGACATGCCTCAATAAAATATTTTTTTTTCAACAAATATTTTACATTATTTCCAATACAAACATAAACTAATAAATATTTTTTTATTGAATAATTAGGTATAAATTAAATACGAAAAATAAACTAAATTAAGTTTTTTGATTCATACTTCAAGTATAAAATCATATTCTTTGTTCTTTTCTATTATTCCAATCATCAATTTAATCAATTGAAGCTACAATAAAATACTTTATAATTCAAACTTTTGATTCAATTTCACTTTTAATTTTTTTAATTAACAACAATTTCTTTTTTTTTTTTAATAAAAATACTCTAAATATTTTACTATTGTTAATAGAATTAAGAAGAATACCATTTCATTTATTATCACCCTGTATAATAGACAGATTAAATTGATTATCATGCCTATTAATAATAACTTGACAAAAAGTTTTATTTTAATTTCCTTTAAAAATATAATCTTGTTAATTGTATTAATCTCATAATTCTCAATTTTTTTATTAAATAAAAATTCAATACGTATCTTAGCAATATCTTCAATTAATATTTCTACATGAATATTATTTGTTATTTGAATCAACAATAAGTTATGAATTAATTTACTCAATATTAAATTTTTTAACTATTAACTATATTAATCCAACAAAATTTTTTAATCCAAATATTTCCTATAAATTAAATATAAGAATATCAATGTTTTCAATAGGATTATAGAACATATTAAATTTAAAAATAATTGTTTTGAATATTTTTAATATTTTAAGTTAAATTAAATAATTAATACCTTTAAATTTGTAATTTAATATGATATAATATGAATATAAAATTAATAATAAAAAGATTTTTTAATTTATGGATAAATTGACAATTTATAAACAATTATCAGCAAAATGAATCTTTTTAACTAATTTTAAAGATATTAGTACTTTATATTTCTCATTTGGTAGTTGATTAAGTATAATTGGGTCTACACCCAATAGTAACTCAATTCGATTAGAATTAAGTCAAATTAATTCAATCACTGAAAATAATCATTTATATATTGTAATTGCTACAATTTATGCTTTAATTATAATTTGGTTCATACTTTACCTATAGTGGTTGGTGATTCTGGAAACTAATACCTATAACAATAGGATCTCCTGATATACTATCCTTTCCACGATTAAATAACATTCAATTTTGATTATTATCCCCATCATTAATAATAATAATAATATGTAGATTTAAAATTAATAATGAAACAGAAATGAGATGAACAATTTATACATTGTTGTCAAATAACATCGTGCATAATAATATTTCAGTTCACTTCACCATTTCTTCTTTATATTTAGCAGGGATTTCATCAATTTTAGGAGTAATTCATGTTATTTACAAAATTTTAAACACAATACCAAACAATATAATTGATTTTATCATTACCAGTATTAGCTGATGCTATTACTATATTATTAACTGATCGAAATTAAAACGTTAGACCCAATTCTTAATCAATATTTAATTTGAATTTTTGGACATGCAGAAGCTTACATTTTTATTTTACTAACATTTGAATTAATTTCACAAATCATTAGTAAAAATAAATGAATAAAAATTAAACATTTATGTATATAATAATTGATAGATTATTAGGGTGTATTGTTTGAACTCATCATATATTTACAATTGGAATAAACATTAAAACAAGAGCATACAGCAATAGTAATAGTTGCATTTCCAACAGGAATTAAAATGTTTAGAATCTAAACTTTAGATGATTAGCTACTATGTATAGATCTAAAATTAATTTTTCACTATCAACAATTTGATCTTTAGGTTTTTTTTGTTTTTAAAATTGGAGGTTTAAAAGGTGTTATTATTGCTAACTCATCTAACAATTATTATTCTTCATGATACTTACTAAATAGTAGGTTGTCCATTTTTACTATATTTTATCAATAGGAATTTTATTTTCTATTATTGCCTATTATTTTTCTGGATTTATAATTATAACAACAATTACTTATATAATAATATTTATTATAAAAAATAAATTTAATAATATTAAATTATTGAAATTATTTGAATTACATTTCCTCCCATTATTCTTATTCTTATTGCTATACCTTCATATCATCTTCTCTATTTGATAAATGAAATTTAAGTCCAATTTTAACAATTAAAACTTTAGTTAATATTGAATTCGAATCATATATAATAAATTAATTAAATAACTAAAATTTCCGGCCAATTGAAGTAGATAATCAAACTATTATCCCATTTAAATTTAAAATTTGAATTTGAATTACATAAGAATCAATTTTACCAATATTAAATAATAAAAATATTTTAAGAAAAAATTTTATCTCTTAAATAAATATATATTTTGAATTTTTATTAAAATATATTTAATTCTATTCACTTAATATACTACTTAAACTAATGATAAACGTTAATAATTTTATAGAAAAATTAAGCATAAATAAAAATTATAATAAATGTAAAATTAATTATTAAAATATATTATAATTAATATTTAATACTAATAACTAAGGCTAGGATTTCCATGAATTTGCATGATTTTTCCTTAAGTCTAAATTGATTGTTTGTCAGAGATATTTCCAGTATTTCGCTTATCTTCGATTTAATAGACAATTTTTTCATAATATTTGCACTTCTGTGAATTCCATTAATATTTAAACTAAAGTAATATAGTTTATTGATTTTTTCTTAGTCATTAATATAAAACTATTTTTTTCCAAATAATTAAGAATTTAATTTAGAAGATATAATAATATATTAAATTCATTGCATGTATTAAATTAAAAGTGTTGATTTCACTAAAATTATTATAATTTATACTTATCTATACATATAGAAAATGCAAATACCACACTTTTCTGTTAAATCTCTTGAGTTCAGAACAGTCAGAACCCATGTGAAAAGTATCTATAATATTGGTTAACATTAATAACATTTAATAATTTAATTCATAAAAACAGTACTTTTAAGCCGGGTTCACATAGGGACAACAAAATTAAAACAAAAATACCTATTTGTATTCTTTTAAAACAATAGGTACATAAACCTAGTCTCATTTTAGCAATTTATGTAAAAATATATAAAAAATAAAAACTAATTAATAATAACTTAGATTTACAAAATAAAATCTATGAAAATTATTTTCAATTAGTTATTAATTACAAACTTTTTTTTTTATATTATTGCAGTCAAATTACTGTAGGTTTGAATGAAGTAGTTAATACCGGAAATAATACCTATTTTTCTAATGGTGAGACATTTGAATTAAATTGGAAACGGACAAGGTATGGTCTGACTCGCGGACTTATACCAGATCGAATTGTTGGAGCAACCGAAATAGAGAGGAAATTAATGTTCATGGTCAAATGGAAAAATTCAAAAGATGGAAAAGTGGATTTTGTAGATATAAAAGAGTTTTCTGAAAGGTGGCCTATAATAGCAATCCAGTATTATGAAAAACGTCTGCTTTATACTTCTTCGAGCGGCACAATGAGGACGTTTGGGTAAACTTAAGGTAAATCTGGAGTCATATAATTACTTAAGTATTTCAATTTTTATAGACAGATAATTGCTTGATATAAACTTATTTAATATGTTAAATGCCTTGGTCAGTCACTGTGACATTGTCCCCATGAACACATATTATGAGCATCTTTACGGCTCTATAATTTACTCAAATAAATATCAATGTAATACTTCCATTTTTATACATAGTTAGTAACTTTATTTTTAACATTTTTGCGTAATCGCTATATTAATTTAATGTAGCTATATCAAAAATGTGCTATAAATACCGCGAGGCATTCAACATGATGTTAAAACTAATAATTAAGTTAAGTACATATATAACTAGGTTATTATGCATTTCAGAAGATTAATATAAATGATTATATATTTTATTTTATTTTTTTTTTTTTCAGAGAATGGATACTTTGTAACATTTTGAAAATTAATATCTGTAAATAATTTATTGTAATTTATTATTATTTTATAAACCAAAATAAAATAAAAAATTTTCTTTAAGATTTTTTTTTTTTATTAATTATTTATTGTTTTAATACACATAGTATTTTTACAATGTCACTGGTTTACAAGTTTATAGATACATAATGTTATACAAGATAAGAAGTACCGTTTTTAGCAATTAAACGGTTTTTACAAGAATTTTACAGATTTTTAATAATTAGTTCTGGTGGGCATTGTAAATTCACATGTAGATTTTAGTTAATTGAACGGTCTTCTTGAGCTTTATAGAAAGACATCTTGAGGTTATCGTGATTTAGTTTAGGGTTGATGGTTATATTTACGATTTTATAGCGGAGTGTAATTGTTTCTTGGTACATTTAGTATAAACAATGCTAAACTATCTGGAACGTATTGAAATAGCGTTCTGGTTAATAAAATTGGCTTTTGCATCAGTTCCGATTATTTAAATTAGAATTTTAGGATTTTGTATCGGAAATATATTAAGTAAATATTAAACAATTTTCTTCTGGGTAATATGTTTCCAACAGTATCACAATCAAGGTGATCAAAATTATTTATTATTCTTTTTATAAAAAAAAAAACTGCATGCAATTACATTGGGCATGTACATATCTTATGGCTACTGACTAATTTACATGGACTGTCCGGTTCATGCCGTCATGGTAATATTTCCTGTGTCGCACTAATTTATGGTTGTAGGAACTAGGTACATACATGATATTATTGTCATAAATTTACGGATGGTTCATGATGACATGGTAACTCTTATTATGAAATAAGTGTAGTATACTAAATTATTTGTATTTACCAATGTATATTTTGTTAGATGTGCGTGTAGCGACCGATCCAAATGATATATATTTTTTTTTTTTTTTTGGCTCATTGACAATGGCCTTCAAATTTAACAATTTCTTTCAAACGAAGCTTTTCAGCTCTGCCTTTTGGTTTTCTTTCCATAATGTATTATTGTATTGTGTATTTATTTAAGTATTAAATTATAGCTGTATTTAATTCTACATTAAAAAAAAGAAAAATTATTTCATACACCACGTTAATTATACGACTACACACTATAACCAGAGCGCTTTTGCTATACCAATCGTAGTTACGATCATTATAAAAAGAATGCGCTTCGGTCGCCGCAAACCGCCGTTATCACGCCGATTGATTATTATAAATATAATTGTCGTTATTTAGCGAAAATTTTCGGCTTTTCAACGGATTTAAAAACTTTTCCCGAGTTCCTCTAATCCGTTATTTTCGTATTCGCATGAGTCGAGAGTTTACGAGTTTTTTGTCGTTGACGTTCGTAGTAGCCCCAATTGTAGTAACGACGCACCCAGAATATGCCTAGAAGGACACGGGGAGACACCGATTATATAATGGGCCCCTAGATAGGACTCCGGCAGACGTGATTTACCAGAGTTAGCACGAGCACCTTCACGCCAGTCTACATCAGATTCTTGTCATTTTATTCATTCCATACGACCAGTTGTTGGCCCACTACATTATAATCATTTCGACGTACGTGTCTGTAAATCAATTTGTGTTTTTTGATAGACGTCCGTACACGATTTGTACCCAATTGGATTGGTGTGATTGTGACGACTGACTAGTGATTAGGATTACGCCGATCGATCTTACTGTGTTTGTTTAGATTTTTGCATATATTATAATACGGAGAATCTTAATGTTTGATTCAATAAATTGCATTATTTCGTTGTTCTCGCTAGCTTAACCTTTACATATATCTTCAAGAACGGTATTGGGGGGTTTCCTACTTTTATAATATTAATATTATTTAGGGTAACTCTAATAATAAAATAGACGCAATAGGTAAATAAGTGGACTGTATAATATTAAATAATAAAAAAATCACACTGGTAATAAAACAATATAATAGTAACCGCCTGTTTGGCAATATAACAAATAGATAAATACTAAGCAATGTATTGACTCAAAGGTCCAGTAACTATAAACAATATAACAAAGGTAACAAATATATTATATAAAAATTAAAAGGCAGCAAATAATAACAAATAAGTATAATAATAACAAATTTGAGCATTGAAAGTCTTTTTGGAACAAATCTAGTTTAGGGGCCAAGCTCGTTTTTCAATTTTTTTTTTTCAAAATGTGTGTTTTAAGGCACTGAATTTGAATCTGTTTGAAAAAATTGTCGCTCTTTTTTATTACGGAAGTTATACCAAAAAAACCGGAAAACAGTTGATTTTTTAAAACATCATGGTTACCTCGATAAAAATAACAAAATTTGCATTTTTGAGTGATTTTTTTTTTGAAAATGTGTGTTTTTGTACGCTTAAATTTTTGAGGTAATCACATTTTCCCTATTGTACTTACTTTTGATGGTATACCAAAAATAATCGGGAAAAAATTGATTTTTAAAAATATCATGGTATCCTCGGTAAAAATAACCAAAAAACGATTTTTAAAGTATCTTTTTATTTACATAAGTTTATTATTATTCAGAGTTGTCTTCTGTATCATCGTCAGAATTAGACTTATCGGAATTATTTTCCAACAACAGAGCATTAACGAGATCATATAATTCCCCTGCTATTTTAAAAAATTCAGGTAGGGGGTCTACATTAAGCGATTTACAATGCTTAATGAACATAAACTTCGCTAAGTACCCCGTAAAAAATCTTTTTTTCCTACAATACTGCGAAAGAAATGTCTTTGCGTGTCTCCACATCCCCTCCACGTAATTGGTGTGTGCGCCATTGTCAGGGTTTTTAAATTGAATGGAATGGTTCACGGTTAAATGCTGAAAACCTTCTTCCTTCAAACAGTCGTAAGCCTATTATTTAAAAATATATGATGAATGAGCAACCAAAATAAAATAGAAAAATTCTAAATACGTGGTAAAATAAATTTAAGGTTTTATTTACTTTCCAACAATCAGAGATGATAGTGGTCCCGGGTTCAATCCATTCCTTTATAATATTTAATAATGTCTCCTTGTCTCGGTTTTCAACAGGAATCAAAAAGCAACGGCCACTATATCTTTCGACTCCTCCAAAAACCCATTGGCTCTCCACTCTATGGCCACGGTGGTATTTCCTCCTTCCAAATTTGGATTCGTCGATTTCCACTATTTTATTGACCCCTCCTACACAAACCATTAGCAAAAGAAAATTGCCAATTTATGAAATTGTGAATTTATACCATATTAATTATAGTATTTACTTACCAATTAAACCATGACGTGTAATCATAGCAGAAATAGTCACCTCCCTATGAAAAGAGGACCAGTCAATAGCCGTTTGCTGAGCGATTTTAATCTGCTTCACAATAAACCGAAGTGACACATTTTCCAACCATAAATATGAAAACGATACAACTTGGTACAAAGATAAATGCAAATTATGGAAAAACGTGTTTTTCCGTAACGACAGTCGTGTATTACAATTCACTTTTTTTTTATTTTCATTAATATACGATTTTTGACATCGCCACTGAAACCCATCCGTTGCTTCCAAATTGGCACATAATATTAAATTATGTCCCTGGTCGCACTTCAATGAATTGTCAGTTGCTATCAAGTTCCATATTAATCTGCAGCCAACAATAAAAAGGCAGCCAAACCATACAAAAACAAAACCACGAGTTATTCACCAACGACGATTTATATATAAAAATGACCTCCTGCAAATATAACAATATTTAATAACCGTAGTAGAAGGTGACCGAACCATACATACCAATATAAAAACCGTCATTCACCGAAAAATGGACAAACCACGTGGAAATGATGAGGAACAATGGACGCATACAACAGCATACCGACAAAATTTATTGAGCAAAGCACACAACTTGCTGTTTCGAGAGCACTGAAAAAAAAAAGAAGAAAAATGGTACAACAGACCAAACCGAATACAAAATAATAATATGAACATAGGGACGATATTCAGTGCCATACACACAAATATATAAAACAAAGCAATTATTGTATATTTGGTGGCATTGATACAATGACTGCACAATAGGATAATAAATATAGCACCCAAAAATACTAAATAACATTTTACGTGATAATAACAAAATAATAGTGATAACCAACACTGATTATGGCTAACAGTTTGTGAGCGTGAACATCCTCCCCCACCTGGAAAGCTTATGATACTTTCCAGGATAAGGTTAATAAAAATATTGAGTGACATGAGTGGTAATTACAATATATGAGATCATGTTACAATAAATATATAGAATAACTCAAGCAAAGAGCTTAAAGTTGACTGGCTATACAATGACAAAAAAAAAGAAAAAAATAATAACAAACATAATTAAATATATTATAGTACAGCAGTATAAAATAATAATTAATAAATATGTGTTGATGACTAATCGTCTGCATCTTCACCATCTTGGTTGGGTAGGCGAGCTAACTTCTGTACAGGTCGAACATACTCTGCACCAGCTGCGTTCCGAACTGTAATTACTCTAACAACACCATCGGCACCCGGAGAAACTTTGACGACTCGAACCATCTGCCATTGAAGTGGTGGGATATTATCCTACTTCAGTATTGTCAATTCACCAACTGATATATTTTCAGACTTATTTGAAATCCAACGATCTCGGCGTTGCAACTGTGGTAGATATTCTGAAGACCATCTTTTCCAAAAATATTGTAAACGAGCTTGTATTAATTGGAATTTACGGAGCCGATTTTCAGGAATATCCAACACATTGGGCTCAGGTGAAGAAGTCAATGGACATCCAATTAGGAAGTGCCCTGGTGTCAACACGTTAAAGTCAGATGGATCAGATGAAAATACAGTGAGAGGTCTAGAATTGAGGACCGCTTCAATTCTACACAACAACGTACTAGTTTCCTCATAAGTTAAAAGAACACCGTAACTGGATTTAACAAGATGTTGTTTTGCCGATTTAACCGCAGACTCTCACAGTCCGCCAAAATGCGGGGCTGACGGAGGAATAAACTGCCATTCAATGCCCAATTCTGACAGTTGATCATTGAATTTACTTTCTTTAGATAAATCAGATGCCCACAATGAAAGTATCTTTTTTGCACCTATGAAGTTAGTGCCATTGTCACTATATAATTTTACACATTGACCTCAACGGGCAATAAACCGGAATAATACAGAAATAAACGCATCTGAAGATAAATCTCGAACAAGCTCCAAATGAATTGCACGCGTAACCATGCATACAAAAACTGCAATGTAGTACTTCAATGGTGTGACCTTTCTCAAACCGCTACGAATGTTGATAGGACCGCACAGATCAACACCAGCCTTTTCGAATGCCCGACATCTGGTAACACGAACTGAAGGCAAGGAAGCCATGACAGGTTGGAGCATCAGTGGTTTGGATCGAAAACAAATTATGCATTTATGGACAGTTTGACGAGCTAAACTTCTGCCTCTGATAGGCCAGTATGTCTTATGGATGTGAGCCAGGAGTCCTTGAGGATCGATGTGAAGTAATCGAATATGTTCATATTGAAATAACATTTTAACAATTGGATTCCTTGAAGTCAGAACAATTGGACACTTTTGATTTTCAGGTATTGGAGCATAAGCCAATCTGCCTCCCACTCGTATTACCTTATAACCATCAAGAAACGGATTTAGAGATTTCAGACAACTTCTACGATCAACCTCATTTCCACGTGTCAGTGAGCTTATTTCCGAGCTAAAGTATTGTATCTGAGATCGTAGTAACCAAAACAACTGGCTCTCATCAAGTTCAGCAACACTTAATGAGCCAAGCCGACGATCATCTTTTTTAAGCTTAGGTATTTTACAGTTAAACACAAATCGTAGCACATATCCAGTTACACGCATTAACTTCCGCCAGTTAGAACAACGGTCAATAATCCAATTTGCATCACTATGTGTAGCCAAAAGCGCTAACTTAATGGGACGTACCTCTGGAAGGTCTTCTTGAGGAGGTATTTTAGCCGGCTATGAATCCTCTGTATTAGCTATCCAACTTGGCCCATTCCACCAGATATGATTGGGATCAGCTAATGTGTCTGCGTTGGTTCCCCTAGTTATCAAATCCGCTGGATTACTAGAAGTAGAAACATGACGCCACATTTTGGCTTCAGTATTCTCCAAAATTTGTGTTATCCGATTGGCTACAAACGACTTGAGTTGAACAACTGATTGAATCCATCCAAGTACCACCGAGGAATCAGTCCATAATACTATGTCCGATGAATCAAATTTGATATTTATGGTTGACAGTTCTGCTTGAATTTCAACGATGATTTCCGACAGAAGAAGGGCACCGCACAGCTCAAGTCTTGGAATGGTAGTTGTACGCATGGGAGCCACCCTGGACTTTGACATTAATAAGTTGACAGTGGTAGAACCATCATAAGATTGGTTTCGAATATAGACACAAGTGCCATATGCTGCTTGTGAAGCATCGCAGAACCCATGTAGAGTAATAGTAGATTCGCCATCGATTATGATTTTCCGAGAAATTGACAACTTATTCAATGACTTAAGACTGGAATAAAAATTGATCCAACGTGCTTGTAGGTCTGCTGATAGTATTGAATTCCAGCTCAATTTTAGTAACCATAATTGCTGTAAGAAAATCTTGCCTCTTATTAATATAGGAGTAATGAATCCAATGGGATCAAACAGTGACGTAATTAAGGGGGGCACTTGCCCCCCTGGCAATTTTTAGAGAGATAACGGTATAATTTCCCCCCCCCCTCAGATAAAGGAATGGGAGGTTATTTGTAGATCAATAACATATTACAATAATAACAACGCCGTGTCGGGTCAGCTAGTTAATAATAATTAACAAATTACAGCAGAAGAATGAGTAAGTAAAGTCAGTATATAATATTAGAATAGTATATTGTATTGTAAAGCACTAAATCACACTACCACATAAAAATATAATGTGGTAATAACTAACGTAAAGTACATAGGAATAAAATATAAACAGGACAAAATAATAATTATATTATCAGTTGTTATTATTGTAATATGTTATTGATCTACAAATAACCTCCCGTTCCTTTAGTCATAATCACGATTTCAAGATAATGTTCATACTGTCTATCATACTTTAATAGATATTCAATGGTATTATTATTTTTATTCCTAACCCAACTAATGCGATTATTGTAAATTGCGATGACATAATACACAACAAGAGAAACCTAAAATAAATGTTAACTTCTATGTAACAATTCAAGGAAAAATATTTTAGTCTTATAATATGTTAAATTATATAAATATTACATTTTTTCTTAACTTATGATGATTTAAATATTTGTACTGTTGGATTATCTGAGGGGGGGGGGGAAATTATACCGTTATCTCTCTAAAAATTGCCAGGGGGGCAAGTGCCCCCCTTAATTACGTCACTGTTTGATCCCATTGGATTCATTACTCCTATATTAATAAGAGGCAAGATTTTCTTACAGCAATTATGGTTACTAAAATTGAGCTGGAATTCAATACTATCAGCAGACCTACAAGCACGTTGGATCAATTTTTATTCCAGTCTTAAGTCATTGAATAAGTTGTCAATTTCTCGGAAAATCATAATCGATGGCGAATCTACTATTACTCTACATGGGTTCTGCGATGCTTCACAAGCAGCATATGGCACTTGTGTCTATATTCGAAACCAATCTTATGATGGTTCTACCACTGTCAACTTATTAATGTCAAAGTCCAGGGTGGCTCCCATGCGTACAACTACCATTCCAAGACTTGAGCTGTGCGGTGCCCTTCTTCTGTCGGAAATCATCGTTGAAATTCAAGCAGAACTGTCAACCATAAATATCAAATTTGATTCATCGGACATAGTATTATGGACTGATTCCTCGGTGGTACTTGGATGGATTCAATCAGTTGTTCAACTCAAGTCGTTTGTAGCCAATCGGATAACACAAATTTTGGAGAATACTGAAGCCAAAATGTGGCGTCATGTTTCTACTTCTAGTAATCCAGCGGATTTGATAACTAGGGGAACCAACGCAGACACATTAGCTGATCCCAATCATATCTGGTGGAATGGGCCAAGTTGGATAGCTAATACAGAGGATTCATAGCCGGCTAAAATACCTCCTCAAGAAGACCTTCCAGAGGTACGTCCCATTAAGTTAGCGCTTTTGGCTACACATAGTGATGCAAATTGGATTATTGACCGTTGTTCTAACTGGCGGAAGTTAATGCGTGTAACTGGATATGTGCTACGATTTGTGTTTAACTGTAAAATACCTAAGCTTAAAAAAGATGATCGTCGGCTTGGCTCATTAAGTGTTGCTGAACTTGATGAGAGCCAGTTGTTTTGGTTACTACGATCTCAGATACAATACTTTAGCTCG
The DNA here is from genome assembly GCA_036289425.1 of Rhopalosiphum nymphaeae. Taxonomy (NCBI): domain Eukaryota; kingdom Metazoa; phylum Arthropoda; class Insecta; order Hemiptera; family Aphididae; genus Rhopalosiphum; species Rhopalosiphum nymphaeae. The sequence goes on along the minus strand of JAZAQC010000007.1, from coordinate 4,549,324 downwards.
GAAATAAGCTCACTGACACGTGGAAATGAGGTTGATCGTAGAAGTTGTCTGAAATCTCTAAATCCGTTTCTTGATGGTTATAAGGTAATACGAGTGGGAGGCAGATTGGCTTATGCTCCAATACCTGAAAATCAAAAGTGTCCAATTGTTCTGACTTCAAGGAATCCAATTGTTAAAATGTTATTTCAATATGAACATATTCGATTACTTCACATCGATCCTCAAGGACTCCTGGCTCACATCCATAAGACATACTGGCCTATCAGAGGCAGAAGTTTAGCTCGTCAAACTGTCCATAAATGCATAATTTGTTTTCGATCCAAACCACTGATGCTCCAACCTGTCATGGCTTCCTTGCCTTCAGTTCGTGTTACCAGATGTCGGGCATTCGAAAAGGCTGGTGTTGATCTGTGCGGTCCTATCAACATTCGTAGCGGTTTGAGAAAGGTCACACCATTGAAGTACTACATTGCAGTTTTTGTATGCATGGTTACGCGTGCAATTCATTTGGAGCTTGTTCGAGATTTATCTTCAGATGCGTTTATTTCTGTATTATTCCGGTTTATTGCCCGTTGAGGTCAATGTGTAAAATTATATAGTGACAATGGCACTAACTTCATAGGTGCAAAAAAGATACTTTCATTGTGGGCATCTGATTTATCTAAAGAAAGTAAATTCAATGATCAACTGTCAGAATTGGGCATTGAATGGCAGTTTATTCCTCCGTCAGCCCCGCATTTTGGCGGACTGTGAGAGTCTGCGGTTAAATCGGCAAAACAACATCTTGTTAAATCCAGTTACGGTGTTCTTTTAACTTATGAGGAAACTAGTACGTTGTTGTGTAGAATTGAAGCGGTCCTCAATTCTAGACCTCTCACTGTATTTTCATCTGATCCATCTGACTTTAACGTGTTGACACCAGGGCACTTCCTAATTGGATGTCCATTGACTTCTTCACCTGAGCCCAATGTGTTGGATATTCCTGAAAATCGGCTCCGTAAATTCCAATTAATACAAGCTCGTTTACAATATTTTTGGAAAAGATGGTCTTCAGAATATCTACCACAGTTGCAACGCCGAGATCGTTGGATTTCAAATAAGTCTGAAAATATATCAGTTGGTGAATTGACAATACTGAAGTAGGATAATATCCCACCACTTCAATGGCAGATGGTTCGAGTCGTCAAAGTTTCTCCGGGTGCCGATGGTGTTGTTAGAGTAATTACAGTTCGGAACGCAGCTGGTGCAGAGTATGTTCGACCTGTACAGAAGTTAGCTCGCCTACCCAACCAAGATGGTGAAGATGCAGACGATTAGTCATCAACACATATTTATTAATTATTATTTTATACTGCTGTACTATAATATATTTAATTATGTTTGTTATTATTTTTTTCTTTTTTTTTGTCATTGTATAGCCAGTCAACTTTAAGCTCTTTGCTTGAGTTATTCTATATATTTATTGTAACATGATCTCATATATTGTAATTACCACTCATGTCACTCAATATTTTTATTAACCTTATCCTGGAAAGTATCATAAGCTTTCCAGGTGGGGGAGGATGTTCACGCTCACAAACTGTTAGCCATAATCAGTGTTGGTTATCACTATTATTTTGTTATTATCACGTAAAATGTTATTTAGTATTTTTGGGTGCTATATTTATTATCCTATTGTGCAGTCATTGTATCAATGCCACCAAATATACAATAATTGCTTTGTTTTATATATTTGTGTGTATGGCACTGAATATCGTCCCTATGTTCATATTATTATTTTGTATTCGGTTTGGTCTGTTGTACCATTTTTCTTCTTTTTTTTTTCAGTGCTCTCGAAACAGCAAGTTGTGTGCTTTGCTCAATAAATTTTGTCGGTATGCTGTTGTATGCGTCCATTGTTCCTCATCATTTCCACGTGGTTTGTCCATTTTTCGGTGAATGACGGTTTTTATATTGGTATGTATGGTTCGGTCACCTTCTACTACGGTTATTAAATATTGTTATATTTGCAGGAGGTCATTTTTATATATAAATCGTCGTTGGTGAATAACTCGTGGTTTTGTTTTTGTATGGTTTGGCTGCCTTTTTATTGTTGGCTGCAGATTAATATGGAACTTGATAGCAACTGACAATTCATTGAAGTGCGACCAGGGACATAATTTAATATTATGTGCCAATTTGGAAGCAACGGATGGGTTTCAGTGGCGATGTCAAAAATCGTATATTAATGAAAATAAAAAAAAAGTGAATTGTAATACACGACTGTCGTTACGGAAAAACACGTTTTTCCATAATTTGCATTTATCTTTGTACCAAGTTGTATCGTTTTCATATTTATGGTTGGAAAATGTGTCACTTCGGTTTATTGTGAAGCAGATTAAAATCGCTCAGCAAACGGCTATTGACTGGTCCTCTTTTCATAGGGAGGTGACTATTTCTGCTATGATTACACGTCATGGTTTAATTGGTAAGTAAATACTATAATTAATATGGTATAAATTCACAATTTCATAAATTGGCAATTTTCTTTTGCTAATGGTTTGTGTAGGAGGGGTCAATAAAATAGTGGAAATCGACGAATCCAAATTTGGAAGGAGGAAATACCACCGTGGCCATAGAGTGGAGAGCCAATGGGTTTTTGGAGGAGTCGAAAGATATAGTGGCCGTTGCTTTTTGATTCCTGTTGAAAACCGAGACAAGGAGACATTATTAAATATTATAAAGGAATGGATTGAACCCGGGACCACTATCATCTCTGATTGTTGGAAAGTAAATAAAACCTTAAATTTATTTTACCACGTATTTAGAATTTTTCTATTTTATTTTGGTTGCTCATTCATCATATATTTTTAAATAATAGGCTTACGACTGTTTGAAGGAAGAAGGTTTTCAGCATTTAACCGTGAACCATTCCATTCAATTTAAAAACCCTGACAATGGCGCACACACCAATTACGTGGAGGGGATGTGGAGACACGCAAAGACATTTCTTTCGCAGTATTGTAGGAAAAAAAGATTTTTTACGGGGTACTTAGCGAAGTTTATGTTCATTAAGCATTGTAAATCGCTTAATGTAGACCCCCTACCTGAATTTTTTAAAATAGCAGGGGAATTATATGATCTCGTTAATGCTCTGTTGTTGGAAAATAATTCCGATAAGTCTAATTCTGACGATGATACAGAAGACAACTCTGAATAATAATAAACTTATGTAAATAAAAAGATACTTTAAAAATCGTTTTTTGGTTATTTTTACCGAGGATACCATGATATTTTTAAAAATCAATTTTTTCCCGATTATTTTTGGTATACCATCAAAAGTAAGTACAATAGGGAAAATGTGATTACCTCAAAAATTTAAGCGTACAAAAACACACATTTTCAAAAAAAAAATCACTCAAAAATTATTTCATACACCACGTTAATTATACGACTACACACTATAACCAGAGCGCTTTTGCTATACCAATCGTAGTTACGATCATTATAAAAAGAATGCGCTTCGGTCGCCGCAAACCGCCGTTATCACGCCGATTGATTATTATAAATATAATTGTCGTTATTTAGCGAAAATCGGCTTTTCAGGGGATTTTATCATTTTATTTATTCGATACTACCTGTTTTCGACGACCAGTTGCTCGCCCACTACATTATAATCATTTCGACGTATATGTCTGTAAATCAATTCGTGTATTTTGATAGTCGTCCGTACAACTAAACAATAAACACAATTTAACTTTTTATTATGTTTATCTTCATTCAAATAAATCAAGGTCAGATGACCCTTGAGAATTTTCTGTAATACCAGACAATGGCGATGGAGTACTTGGAGGTTCCATATTTTGGTATGGTTGACGTATTTCGTTTGGAAGAGTTATATAATTTATATGTACTCTTTTTTGATTGCTTAGTATGATGTGGTCATGGTCTTTTTGCATACCATACAGTGCATTTGAATAATTATTTGTTTTTGAATATTGAGTATATTGTGGTCGAATAAATGGTTGGACGAATGAGGATGTATGGTGAGATTGAGGCGAATTTATAAAATTTGGAAGATGTTTTATTTGTACAGCTTGTTTTTGTAAAATTAAATTATAAATTTCTATCTTCGTTTTCAAACGCATGGCTTCAGGTACTTTTTTTATTTCTTTGTATAAAGACAAACAAAATAATTTATCTTCATCTTCTTCTTTTTTCTCGGTGATATTTCTACTATTTAAACTTTTCTCAATAATATTAGCGAAATGTTTTTCCGCTGGATGGAGCTTAATTTTTTTTCTTTGTTGCTGATAATTTGAATTTTTTCTGCCTTGTTTGGAGTTTTAACCCTTTCAGTCCCAATTTAAGTTCTGATAAAAAAAAAAAATATTTGCTTTCTAATTAGTTATATGTTATGCCTAACTAAGAAATTTTTTTTATTTCAAAATTTTTTGATCACCAAGTTATGAGTTATTGAATAATGCCATTGTATTTGTAATTAGGCGTTAACGATTGTAATCTGTTATGCTATCAGGATGGCAATTGGGCGTTAAATAATGAAATACTAAACATTATAAATAAAGTCTTTTCAATTATTTTTTTTTAGTTAAACATTTTTTTATAAATCTTAATTGTTAATAAAATAAAATAGACAATATAAAAAGTAAAATAAAAATTTTATGTATCATACATACTATAAGATTTTTTGAATAATTCTTTAAACGTACATAATATTTTAATAACATGACAATTGTAACAAATAAAATTAAAATTGTAACAATAAACAAATATAAAAATCTTGGTTTATCATAATATCACATACATAATAAGAGATTCTTCGAATAAGTCTTGTAAGTTACATAATATTTTAATATTTAATATAACTAATTGTAACAAATATAAAAACAACTTTATTTGTCATAATATCACATACATAATTTGAGATTTTTGGAATAATAATGAGTCTTTTCAATTACATAACATTATATAATAAAATACTTTGTTAGCATCTTAATTGTTTATAATAAACAAAATTAACATTTTAAGTATAGAATAACAAAACAATTTTTTTTAAATAAATATAACTAATGAAAACAATATATAGTATGAGAAACCTTCTCTAAGTATAAAACTGTACAAATAATAAAATATTTTTTTGGTAACTAGATTAGTTGATAGCTAACTGTGGAAATTATAAAAACAGTTTCTATCTTTGGTCAAACATAAATGAACATTACATTTTTGACACATAATATGTGTTCTCATGGTGCACCCCACACGTTTGAATAATGTTCCATCTTTTAAATTATCAATAAAAGCAAAATGATCAATTCTGTCTTTTATAATTTCTAATGGAGGATTTTTTGAATCTATTTCACGATGCTTTGTTGGGAGCTTAGCAACATCAAGTTTTGGGGATGACGAAGAACGTCCACGTTTCTTTGTCGGAGTTAATACTGAATTACCTAATTTAATAAGTGATTCAGCTAATATATGTTTAAATGATAAAAGATCTAAGATATTTTTTTTTGGTACTTTTAAAGCTTCACAATCAATTATGTATTGTAGCCATGAATTTGTAGTTGCCATATCAAAAACATGAAAAAGTAATCTCAATGTCCATTTTTTGGATTTAATTAAAACTCTGTAATAACTAATAAGTTGGTCATGGAGGTCTACACCTCCCATGGAGTTGTTATATACTCTAACTATTTCAGGTCTACTTATATCAGTATATCTTTTTTCTTTTTTATCGAAACGCTTTACTATGTCTGGTGTTCCTGATGTTATATAATTAGATCCAAGACAAACAATTTTATTGTCACACCATTTGATTATACCAATTTTATTATCTTTAGAACTAACTTCATATGAAGAACCTCTTCCTAATTTAGTTAGTTCTTTATCTCCGATAATTGGGACTTTAGGAAAGCGATTTAACCGTATTGTACCTGCTGATTTTATCCCTAAATGGTGAAGTGAGTTAAATAAATTATAAGAGCTAAAGAAATTATCAAAAAATAAAAAATGTTTATTTTTTTCAAGACTTTCAACTAATTTTAACACTACTGATGCACCTAATCCATATTTTTTAAGAAAATTAGGGTCAATTTCAGTTGATTTCCCTTGATATAAAAGCATATCATAAACCATTCCCTTAGACGAACATAATAAAAAGTTTTTTATACCCCAAGGGCAAGGTTTGCCCTTCATGTATTGTTTTATTCCTAATTTCCCTTTAAATTTTATCATTTGTTCATCGATGGAGAGGTTTATACTTTTTGGTAATGTTCTACAATGTTTCAGTAATGCATCATAAAGGGGTCTTATTTTAATAAATTTATCTTCATTGTTAACAGGTATTTCATTATTGTTTATAACATGAAAAGAAGACCTTAGCTCAAAAAAAAACGGTTTCTTGAAATACTATCAGCAATTAAATTAACTCTGAAATCATTTGTACAGTATAATTTAATTTTTGTATGTTTTAAACAACCAATCAATAAATGAACTCCTACAAATATTTTCATTTCTGAAGAGGTTGTGTCATGAAAATTTAATTTATTATTTTGTTTAGCATAAATATTAGTATATTTAGCAATTTTTTCAAATTCTCCTTCAGGAAAATAATTCATAAAATAATCCAATGGACTTAATGTTTTAAAAATAGTAGATAATTCAGGTTCTGGTAGTTGGATATCAAATTCACTACATACCAATGGTTTCATATCCCACTTAATATCTTTTTTGTCAACAAATGGTAAATTTACCATAGGTGATATAATAGGTGTTTGAAATGAACTGGAAAAATCACTATTTTGAGATGCATGGGATATGGAAACAACCTCACTTATTTCATCTAAGTATGAGTAGTTAAAAAAAAAATTATAAAAATATATGCAATAAAAATATAAAATATTTATAATTGAACATACCGTTATCATTAGGAATATCAATATCAAACAAATCAGGAAACAATTCATTACCATCGTCATCGTTGAAATTAATAAAATCATTTAAAAGTCGGTCTAGTTCAGATGTAGGAAAATTATTTTCTTCTATATTATCATCGTCACCAGATAGAGATGATAAATCAGAGTCTCGGCCATTACCAAGTAATTCCAAAATATCAAAATCACAGAGTTGTTTTCGTGACATTACATATAAATACCTAAATTATTTCATATTACATAAAAACAACATTAAAATTATTTATAAGTAGGTAGTAAATTTGAATCTATAATATACTTACGTTTGACAAAATGAATTTTAAATAACACGGTAACGCCGTAACGGTGGTAGACTAACGTCGCACGGACAAAAATGACATGAATAACAACCGTTTATCAGTAGTGTCAAATGTAAATATTAGTTGATAAGAATTACGACATTACGCCCAATTGCCATTGTAATGGCACAACATTTACGATACGATAAAATGATAACGATTAATGTTAATAATTATATTACTTCATAATATGTTTACAATATCAGTGTGTACACAAAAAAAAAATATGGGATTTATGGAACTTGTTTTTCTATTGATAAAACAATGAAATGTGAAATAATAAAATAAATATTCCATCAAACATTTTTGTTATCAATAAATTTTGATTATCGTTTTATATAAGGTCCGAATTGTATTGTTATCATTTTTAACGTGTTCTGCACCTGTTTTTACGTATAAATTCATGTATTATACAACGAAATAATTTAAATTCAATTTTATAACGACTTTTATATCATTATGCCATTCTAATTAGTGAAGGGAATTTTCGTTCTCTTCATGGAATCGTTCCTTTCGTTCCAGGTTCACAAAAAGAACGATTCCAAATGACTAGTTCCATCGTTCCTTTCGGTACTTTTTCTATTAAAGTATTATAACCTAGTGAGTAGTGACTACTACTGACTAGTATGTAATACCGAGTACCGATGCCAAATTGAATTATTATTATAAGTACAACCTTTTTTCCATCCACTTGGGTAGTGTATTACACTCGTCGATTCATACGCAGTATACTTACAACCTTACTGTTTTTTTGTTGTTTGTCACATTAGTGTTGAACGATGGCATTTTTATAGTTTCGCATACAAATAAATACAAAACTATAAAGTTGCTAATTTAAAAGTTAAAAATGTAGCGTATGAAATGATAAGCAAATTATTTTAATGTCAATAATACGCACAACACATATTTTGTATACGTATATCGTATTATATATTCAAATTCAATATTGTATATAATTTATGTTTTATATATTGAAGTGTCCGACACTAAAATATGTAAACAAAAAAAACAATTCATGTAAAATAAAAATAATAATAATTTTTTATTTTATTTAAATTTTAGATTTACTTATCCTTGTGTAAATGTATAACTGTATTAAATTAACCAAAAGCCAAATAATTTTATAAAATAAATGTTAATTAATTATATAATATAATAAATGTATTATAATATTTCATAGATTATATATATTTTTTTTTTTTTAGGAATAATTAAAATTAAATATTACTATTTAAGAACATTAACAATTCTACATTTTTCATCGACAATCTATTTCTTCGATCTGATATAGTGTACCCAGCTTTAGAAAAGATACGTTCGCACGGTACTGAAGTTGAGGGTACACATAACCTCAACAACGCGAGCTGGAACAAATTTGGATAGACCATTTTCATCTGTTTCCACCATATTAAGGGATCCGATTTTCTATCTAGCAAGGGCTCATTTAAATATTTGTCAATTTTGATAGTTGCTTTAGCTTTTGGAGTGCTGATTCTAATAGCTGCTGGGGCCTGTGGAAAATCGATTTTTATTTCAAAACAAATAAATCAACAATAAACAATTACTTACTAAAATAATATATAATACAAATCAAACCTGTAAGTCGAAGTCTTTCCAAATATCAAATTGTTCTTTTTCATATGAATTTTCTTGAACGGAATTTACTTCGTATTCCGACAAATTATGTTTTTCCAATTGAATGATTGTTGTAACACTTTGAATAATTTTCTGATATGCACGTTCATATGATGCTGTATTACTAAAACCTCTCTTTTTGAACCTTGGATCCAAGATTGTTGTCTTCTGTCAATAATCGTTGTTCTCCAATCCCGTCAAATCGGTTTTCTGCTTTTTTTCCCATAGTTAAAAGCATAGAGTATATGGCAGATGGTAAATTGGCTTCATTTCTTTTCTTTTTTATATGAGATAATAATACATTTCAAAGTACTTTTGAAATCGATACTCCTTTTTTAGAACTAAGCTCAATCGTCATTTCTTTAAATGGCTTAAAAATGCTGCAATAATGTTCCATTGTATCAAAATCATCGGATGATAAATTTTCAACTTTATCAATAAGTGTTATTGTAGATATTAAAGGGTCTTTTTAATATCAATACATCTTTGGAACATATCGCACGTAATGTTCCAACGGGTAGCCACATCCTGAATTAATTTAAGTTAAGGTTGACCCATTTGGGTTTGTGTTTGTTTTAATTTAATGTTTGATTTTGTTGATCGTTTAGAAAATTCTACAATATTTTTAACTATTTTGTGAACATTTTTTATGTCAGATAACCCACTTTGTGCAATTAAATTTATGCTGTGAGCCAAGCATGGCATATGATGCCACTTTGGATTTAAACTTATTGCACTTGTAATATTAGCCGCATTATCACTAACAGCAATTTTTATTTTTTCGGATATTTCCCACTCATCGAAACATTTATTCATAAATTCAAACAAATTAATTGCAGTATGGGCTTGTTCGAAATATAGCATCCTAATAAATGCGACTTTAAAATACATTCTATACTATCTATATAATGAATTGTTACAGCGATGAAACTATCGTTGTTCAAAGATGTCCAGCCGTCTGTAGTAAATGCTATGTATATGGCATTATTTAAATTATTTTTTATTTTTTGTTTGGTTTTTTCTATTAATTGTGGAATGATGGACTTGGAAATAGTTTTTCTAGAAGGAATTGAGTAATTCGGATTTAGCATATTAACAAACTTTCTAAATTCAATGTTTTCAACAACACTAAATGGTTGAAATTCTTTAGCTATCATGATTCCTAACTGCTCGTCAAAGATTAATAGTTATCTTGTTGAACACATTAAATAGTTTTAGTCTAGCAAAAAATCTCTCTATATGTATCCTTACACTTCAAACATTGTAAGTTTTAATTAATTCTTCTTCAGAAAATCTACGGTTGTGTAATATGGGAGGCATAACTAGTATAGAATTTTGACCTTCTATCCCAGATTTTATACCAGGAAAACCTTTGTCAGCAAGTACTTCATCCCCAATTTCAAGTTTATCTAAGAACCCACAATTATTAGTTATAAAGGAATCACCAGACCTACCACCATATGCTTTTGATAAAAAACTTACCATCCCATTAGGGGTAATAGCAACAAGTACCTTGACAGTATAACAACCCTTATAGTGAGAATACATATATACTCTTAGTTTTACAGTTTTAGGTTGTTCGACCCTGATCTCAGAGCAATCTATGATACATCTATAATTAGGATAATTTTTTTTGAATACAACAGGTAGTGTATCCAAAATAGTATCTTTACAAGGCCAAAATATTAAATTTTTGCATTTTTTAGACAAAATATGTAAACATTCTAAAAAAACTCTACTAACAGTAGTTCTGTGAATTTTGAAAAAAACACTCAGTGCAGAATAAGTTAAACCTAACTTAAGTTTCATTAAAAAAATCAAAAGATAATTTTCTTTGCTTAGAATGGTCTGAGAATTTATATTATTTGGTATTAATGATAACAGAAAGTCAAATATTTTAAATGTTATGCCTGTTATGTCTTTTAATGATTGCTCAGATTCAATAGATTGAAAACCATGGAATGTATTACAGGATAAACAAAATTTATTGTTTGATGATTCTACACCACAAGACTTATCTTCAGTTTTTGGTTTATCAAATTTCATAAAATTGTTTGGAATAGTCACTTGAGTTGCAGCATTATTTCCTTCATACTCACAATTAAATACAAAATAATTTTCTATTACATCAAATGCTACTTGGGTAGATTTGTTGTTCATAGTTTTATTATAACCGCATACTGAATCATTCAATTCTATTAAGCTTTTAGAGATATTAGTTGTAACAGTAAAACTTAAAGTATTGGATTCTAATGCTTGTCGTTTTTTAGAACGTTCATATCTTTCATTTTTTTGTTCTTGGTTGGTTGCCTTAATTTTATATACTTTTGGGAAAATAGTAGGAATATAGGATGGACTACTAGGATCATGTGATCTTTTGTTCCCTATAAAATGAGAACTACAAATAAGAGTACGCGGTTGTGGACGCCAAGGTTTCCCATCTTCTCTACAAAAATAAACATTATTAATTAATTAAATTTGACTATTATTAATTAATCTTGATCAGATGAAAAGATTAGTAATTACACTTACTGAACTCGATTGACTGCTCTAATCCATTTTTCTTTCAATGCTATTTCATATTTACTATTAGGAAAATTATAAAACACGATACCGGTACTGTTTTTATAAGTATTATTACAATTTACAACGCAACAATTGTTTTTCGACATTTTATGTGAAAATATTGAAAATAAAACCGAACTTCTAAATAAACAACAAGTTTATATTATATAAATGTGACGCAATGACGCCCCGAGAATAATGCTCTTATTGTCTACCCAGAGCGCTAGTGGTACCGGCGCACGTTGTCTATACCAATCGTAGTTACGATCATTATAAAAAGAATGCGCTTCGGTCGCCGCAAACCGCCGTTATCACGCCGATTGATTATTATAAATATAATTGTCGTTATTTAGCGAAAATTTTCGGCTTTTCAGGGGATTTTGTCATTTTATTCATTCGATACTACCTGTTTTCGACGACCAGTTGCTCGCCCACTACATTATAATCATTTCGACGTATATGTCTGTAAATCAATTCGTGTATTTTGATAGTCGTCCGTACAACTAAACAATAAACATAATTTAACTTTTTATTATGTTTATCTTCATTCAAATAAATCAAGGTCAGATGACCCTTGAGAATTTTCTGTAATACCAGACAATGGCGATGGAGTACTTGGAGGTTCCATATTTTGGTATGGTTGACGTATTTCGTTTGGAAGAGTTATATAATTTATATGTACTCTTTTTTTGATTGCTTAGTATGATGTGGTCATGGTCTTTTTGCGTACCATACAGTGCATTTGAATAATTATTTGTTTTAGAATATTGAGTATATTGTGGTCGAATAAATGGTTGGACGAATGAGGATGTATGGTGAGATTGAGGCGAATTTATAAAATTTGGAAGATGTTTTTGTTGTACAGCTTGTTTTTGAAAAATTAAATTATAAATTTCTATCTTCGTTTTCAAACGCATGGCTTCAGGTACTTTTTTTATTTCTTTGTATAAAGACAAACAAAATAATTTATCTTCATCTTCTTCTTTTTTCTCGGTGATATTTCTACTATTTAAACTTTTCTCAATAATATTAGCGAAATGTTTTTCCGCTGGATGGAGCTTAATTTTTTTTCTTTGTTGCTGATAATTTGAATTTTTTCTGCCTTGTTTGGAGTTTTAACCCTTTCAGTCCCAATTTAAGTTCTGATAAAAAAAAAAAATATTTGCTTTCTAATTAGTTATATGTTATGCCTAACTAAGAAATTTTTTTTATTTCAAAATTTTTTGATCACCAAGTTATGAGTTATTGAATAATGCCATTGTATTTGTAATTAGGCGTTAACGATTGTAATCTGTTATGTTATTTAGCGAACATTTTCGGCTTTTCAACGGATTTAAAAACTTTTCCCGAGTTCCTTTAATCCGTTATTTTCGTATTCGCATGAGTCGAGAGTTTACGAGTTTTTTGTCGTTGACGTTCGTAGTAGCCGCAATCGTAGTAACGATTTCGGCTGCCGTAGACGGTCCTCCAGACGTTTTTCTTTGAATTTTTATTTTCGCGTTTTTCACGACGGATTTTATTGCTACGCAGGCATAAGTATTAAAATGACAATATCAATAATACACTACACAATAGTATTAACTCACAATAAGGATGCTACAACGTAGGAACGAACGATTTCAAAAAACAATAAAAAATATGTCCATCACACCTGAGCGGCAACGCATTAAATTTAAAACATAAATAAAACCAATATGACTTTAATCATCGGAACCGAGAGATGAACATCGCCACGATGTATAATAAAACCTATAATGGGATTCGACATTTATTAAATTCGAGTTCTGGGAAACTCTTACGCGGCAATTACAAACTGGTCAAAGACGCAGACACAGCATCGCCGGGTAGCATATTAAGATTTATCATCGCACGTGCATCCATAAATGCGTAATAATATAACACCATAACGACGCACCCAGAATATGCCTAGAAGGACACGGGGAGACACCGATTATGTAAGGGGGCCCTAGATAGGACTCCGGCAGACGTGATTTACCAGAGTTAGCACGAGCACCTTCACGCCAGTCTACATCAGATTCTTGTCATTTTATTCATTCCATACGACCAGTTGTTGGCCCACTACATTATAATCATTTCGACGTACGTGTCTGTAAATCAATTTGTGTTTTTTGATAGACGTCCGTACACGATTTGTACCCAATTGGATTGGTGTGATTGTGACGACTGACTAGTGATTAGGATTACGCCGATCGATCTTACTGTGTTTGTTTAGATTTTTGCATATATTATAATACGGAGAATCTTAATGTTTGATTCAATAAATTGCATTATTTCGTTGTTCTCGCTAGCTTAACCTTTACATATATCTTCAAGAACGGTATTGGGGGGTTTCCTACTTTTATAATATTAATATTATTTAGGGTAACTCTAATAATAAAATAGACGCAATAGGTAAATAAGTGGACTGTATAATATTAAATAATAAAAAAATCACACTGGTAATAAAACAATATAATAGTAACCGCCTGTTTGGCAATATAACAAATAGATAAATACTAAGCAATGTATTGACTCAAAGGTCCAGTAACTATAAACAATATAACAAAGGTAACAAATATATTATATAAAAATTAAAAGGCAGCAAATAATAACAAATAAGTATAATAATAACAAATTTGAGCATTGAAAGTCTTTTTGGAACAAATCTAGTTTAGGGGCCAAGCTCGTTTTTCAATTTTTTTTTTTCAAAATGTGTGTTTTAAGGCACTGAATTTGAATCTGTTTGAAAAAATTGTCGCTCTTTTTTATTACGGAAGTTATACCAAAAAAACCGGAAAACAGTTGATTTTTTAAAACATCATGGTTACCTCGATAAAAATAACAAAATTTGCATTTTTGAGTGATTTTTTTTTTGAAAATGTGTGTTTTTGTACGCTTAAGCTTTTGAGGTAATCACATTTTTCCTATTATATACGTTCCATCACTAATTCTAATGGCGTTGGGAACTGAAAGGATTAAAACAGGTCTCTTGATTCGGGTTTTCAGTTTCTGAATGAAGGAGCCTAACAATCAGAAATGGATAGATATATCAAATGAATTTGAAAAACGTGCAAAATTTCCAAACTGTATCGGAGCTTTAGATGGAAAGCATATTAGAATAAACCAACCTCCTGATACCCATGGGCGTAGGTAGGAAATATTTTCGGAGGGGGTTTTTGTCTAAATCTATATTAATATGATAAAATTAAGAATCATTTATTTGTATGTATTAAATAATATAATAATAATTATAATTATTTATAATATAAATACAACATTTTGTCCATATAATTTACAAATTTCAAAATATAAAAAAAAATTATAAGATAAAACTTTGTTTTCTTGGTTGAAGTTTAAAAATATTGATTACTTCTTCCGGGTCAATATTAATTTCACGATGAACGCTTAGCAAAGCAAGTCCAGTTAATCGTTTATTTCCTATCGAATTTCTCAAGTATGATTTAATACGTCGTAATGTTGAAAAAGTTCTTTCTGCAGTGGTAGTTGATACGGGAAGTGTAGAAATAATAGTTAACAATTGTTTTATAATTGGAAAAAAATCGGAATCACATTTTAAAAATGCTTCAAATGCTGAGGATGGCCTACAATCTTCTTTTTCTTTAACCCATTTGGATTTCCACAATAAATATTCTGAATTAAACTGTTGATGATCCGAAAGTATTGACTTGTAAAAATCCCATAAATTCAAAACATCTTTCTCATTTGTAAAAACAACTTTATTCGCCATAATATTTTGAAAAGATATAATTAAATCATGATACTGTTCAAACTTACTTTTTAAATGTGTTATAGAATGATCAAGAAACGGTATAAAAAGTGCTTTTCTATAATATGCTTCCGGCGTAGATTCTTTATAATTATCTCGATTAATTTGTTTTTTTGAAAATATTGGTACGCTCATTGTGCCACCTACATCAGTTAAAGTTTTCGAAGCCGTAATAAATATTAGGTTAAATTCCACCTCAGCATTTTGACGAAGAGTATTTAATGAATCAATGACAACTTGAACATGATCACATGCTTTGGTAAGATAACAATCAATTTTTTGTAAATATTTACAGAGTGGAAGTGTAAAAGAAAAAACTTTTTCAGTTACGTTTAATGCCAATATGAAATCAGGTTTGATAATAGTTGCCAGAAATTGATGTGCTTTTTGTGATGTTTCGTTATTTATTACTTCTTGGAGTTCTTCAAAAGAATGTATTATTGGAATGCATATTTCATGAAATCGTTTTATGGATTCGTGCTTTTGAACCCATCTGGTTTCACTCGTTGAAATTAATCTATCATGATTGGACTCTGATAAAGAAGATTTAATATGTGTTTTTAATATATTAGTGCGTTGGGCAGATTTTTAAAAAAATGATGTTATAGACTTAACAGTACCCATGCAGTTTCTAATCATTTAAATTTGACAGGCATAACCAATTGCTAAATTTAGGGAATGAGCGCTTCAATGCACATACAAGGCTTTTGGATATTCAGAACGAATAATAGTTTGTGCACCGTTCAAATGACCACTCATTGATGCTGCTCCATCGTAGCCTTGTCAAATCATATAATTTAAATTAATTCCATTTTATTTTAGTCGTGTTATAATTGTTAATGCTAATCCACGGCCCGTCATGTCATGAACAGGAATGAATTCGAGGAAATCTTCACGAATTACATTATTAATTAAATCTATATATCTTAAACATAACGACATTTGTTCAACATTAGATATATCGGTCGTTTCGTTAGCTAGAACCACAAAATATTTAGAATTGTTTACATTATCTACAATTTTCTTTTTAATAATTTTACTACATATATCAACGAATTCATTTTGAATAGAGGGACTTGTATATTGTGATCTACTATTGTCGTTAATAAAATGATCTTCTAAGACAGTATCGCCTGCATCAACTCGAAATCGTAAAAGTGATCTAAATGTACCATCGTTTTTATTATCACAGTTAAGAACATTACCAAAATCAATTTTTCCTCTTATTATTATTAGAGTTAGGATGTTGATGACCTAAAAAACACACAAAAATGCCCTAAAAAAATGCAAAAAAGCCCTAAAAAAAGTGTAAAAATGCCCTAAAAACTTCAAAAAATTATCTAAAATACTAATTAATTAAGTGAAAAAACGTATTTATAAATAATAATTTTTATTAGATATATGAGTATAAATAAATTTCAATATTAAAAATAAATTAAAAAGTAAAATATAAATAAAAAAAAAAATTATATTAAAAATATTTTTATTCTTAGTGTTGGGATGTTGATGTTATAATAATATTCATATTGCATTGTTGCACTGTACAATTAATATGTGTCTGATGTTATCAAACAAAAGATGACGACGTCGATCAGTTAATAAATTTTTGTATGATGAAAAACTTCTCTCAATATCAACGAACGTTATGGGTGCATACTTGAAGTAGGTCATGTCATCAGTAGTTAAATCTTCTGGAATATTTTTTCCTCTTGCGCCTTTGCCATCTAGCATTTCAGAGATGTTAGTTACAATTTTAAATCCATTATTCTTCAAAATGACATTCTCCATTTTGGTTGCTATTGTTTGTCCGATTTTATTTAGAGCTTTTTGGATTAAAGACTCAATTTTTTTTATGCATTTAATTGACTCTGATAATAACATCCCAGACGTCTCTAACTGAGTTATTTCCGAAGGTATAAATCCAAAGTTAGATTTTAAATAAATTAAATTTGTTTCCAAACTTGGGTTTAACACTTGTTCTATTGCGTGTTTAATTGCGACTGAATCATTTTTGTCTAATTCCAGAATCACTTTTTTTATATCAGATAAATGCTCACAATAATAATTTGCTGCATTTATCCATGTTCCCCAGCGCGTGAGTACGGGTTCAGGTGGCAAAGGAATTCCGGGAGCAATAGTTTTAAAAATTTGTACTCGATATGGCGCTTTCAGAAATACTTTTTTAACACTTGATATAAGTTTATTTATATCTTGAAAATTTGTCTTAATTTCTTCAGCCACTCTATGAACCGCATGTGCCATGCAAGTTACGCGTATCATTTTAGAATATAGGTTTTGTATAACTTTTCCTGCTTTTACCATGTATGGAGCTGCGTCAGATAAAAAAAGTAAAACGTTGTCATGTTTAATACCAAGAGGCCATAGTATTAACATAGATTTATCAAACATTTTGGCGATTGTTGAATTATTTGCTTTTTCCAAAACGTTAGTATGCAGCAAAAATATTTTTCCAGTATTTTCTAATTCCAAAGTCCCAATAATGACATTTACCACGTATCGCCCTTCAACATCTGTTGTTTCGTCCATGCTGACCCAAATTTTTTTATTTCCAACGTAGTCTCGAATTTTTTGCATTGTATCATTGTAACATAATTCAACATAATTCTTACGTAAAGTTGACTCATCTGGGATATCAACTTTAATATATTTTTCTAAAAATGTTCGAAAGTGTTCGTTATTTAATTTATTAAGCGGAATATTAGTTAATAATAATGTTTGACATAGTTCCAAATTAAACGACGATTTTTTTGATGTAATACTTGTATCAGTCAGCAATAATTGAGTTTTTGGTTTTTCGCTTTCTTTTTGTCGCTCAACTCCCCGAGTATGTTTTTCTCGACTTATGTGTTGTTCTACAGTAAATTGTTTCAATGCTGAGACTTTAACATTACTTTCGGCATTTTTAAAATCGTTAAAATATAAAATTTGAAAAATATCGGTTAAATGGTGACGGTGAATGCTGAAACACTACTGACAATAGTTCCTTTTACTGCAATTATAAGCACGTAAATCAATAGATCTAATGTCTATGTCAATTAAATCTTGTTTATCGAATTTATTCCATACAATTTATAAATATAATACTCGATAAGCGTGTATGATCGGCGTATGTCTGAAAGAGCACTCGTTTCATCAATATAACTCTCAAAGAGTAAATCTTATCGGAACGCGATAAAATTATATAAATTTTTTAATAATAGTCCAAATCCAAAGTTAAATTTTAATAAATTAAATTTGTTTCCAAACTTGGATGTAACATTTGCCCTTAAATCTATAATTTGTGAAAAATACCCCACATTGTATAAAAAGTACAAAAAATGCCCTAAAAGATGAAAGAATGACTTGAAAATGTTGAAAAATGACGTTAAAAAACAAAAAAAATGCAAAATAAAATTAGATTATTCTGCATCAAGGGAGCATGAAACAAATTTTTAGTTAGGATAGCATTGTACAGAATAAAAGGAAAAAAAATGCAAAATTCATCAACATCCTAACTCTATTAATTACCAACCAATGTTTTTTAATCAAATAAGATTAACAAAAATTAGTCGAATAATTATTTTTGAATATTATTTGAGTAAATTTTTATTCAAATGATTTGTTTAGAAAATCATTCAATTAGTTTTAATTCGAAACTATAGTGAAAAATGCATCCGAATAATATTTTATTTGAATAATACTGTTCGCTATCTGCTAGGCATACACGAGAAGTAGAAAAACTGGTGTAAGTTATATTTGTGCTATCATGGTATTGTTGAATTTAAAATAATTTTTAAATGTAAAAATGGTTTTTTTTCTGGTCTCGGTTGCACCAAAAATGTCAATCGGCTCATTCGATCAATTTTAAGATATTATATCTCTTAATAGTATGAACTATTGTTCACACTTTTTATAGTAATTAAAGTTTGATTTATTTTGTTTAATATTCGGTACCAGGATCATATTCGTATTGATTACACCACCGTCTGTACCAGAGTGTATTTAAGAATTTTTGAATAGGTGGCACAATAAGCCATATAGAAATAATAATAATAATTATGTATCCTGGACATGGGACAAGACACATTCATTAATCACAAGGTGACACTAAGTTTTCACTAGGTGGCACTCATGATACCTAATTTGTATATTAAATATACTCTGGTCTATATTCTGTAGTTCACAATGACGTCACTGTGTTTCTTTTTTAAACCGAAAAGAAACCGAAACTGACATTTTAGTTCTTTTAGGAACCTAACTGAAACCGGAACCGTAAAAATCATAAATCCTCAAGTAGTTAGTATTTTCTACAAAAGTATATAGGAAATATTAACATCATATAAGATGATATTTTAGACTGTGCTTTGTTATTGATATATGTATGTCTTAAAATATCTTAAATTTCCTGTTAAATTACAATTACATCTTTAATTTAAAAAAAAGTTATTGGAAAAATATTGATACACTTTTTGATGGTTTAGACTTATTGAACATATTTGTATATTTATTAGTTAACTTAACTATGAACGAATTATTTCAAGTTACTAATTTTATTGTTAAGATTACAGAAAAGACATACTCCAAAATCAAAAAAAAAAATAATTGATCTTAATAGACTTGTACAAAAAATTACAATTATTGAAATTGATAACTATTTGAGAATTGTAAGTACTATTTATATTAATTTAAAGATATGATTAGTTACATTTTTTAAAGCAATAATAATTTACAGTTGTTATTGTTATCAATAATATAGGAATATGAGACATAATATCTTCCAAATTCGCTTTTTTATAAAAAAGGTTACCATTACCTCAAATGATTGAAGTGTATGAAGATTTTACAAGAAATTATCCCTGCATTCTTACCACATAACTTAATTTGATTAATATATACAGTTTAAATTGATTGTATAATTTTAACATATTGAGGTTTTGTTTAAATTATACAATTCAACTCGATATAGCATAATGAAACTAATAGAAACAGTGTATTATAAATTAAAGTCAAAAACATAGTACATGATTAGTAAATCTGTATCATATGTCCCAAGATGCCACTTGAAAAACAGCTGAGGTAAGCAAACAATTAAAATTCTTTATACATTACTTACTACTTTATCAAGCAAATTAACTAACAAATGACTAAATGGACCATTTTAATTATATATCAATTAACTATTTTAACGTTGCAGTATTTCTAAAATTAAAATAGAATAAAGGATATAAATTAAACACTATTTAATAATTTAATATTTTTTTAATTATTTGCCAAAGACAAAACAAAATCAACACCAATATTTTAAATACATACTATGTTAAGTACAAATAATTTATAACTTGTTTGAAAAATCATTGATTAATTTTTAAAGTAATAGTAGGACAGCTTTAAGTACATATTTGATCTGGTTTGGTGATTTATGTGTGAATGATTTGATTGAATAGTTTCCTTACAATTAATTTTATTCATTATTTGAGTGATTTCATCAGGCAATGGTGTTTTCATTTGAACCTTTTAGATATAAACAAAAAAATAAACATGTATTTCTTATTAAAAATATATATGACTTGCAGGGATAACAGGTATACATTTTTAAATTTAATGAATTATTCCATAAAATTTAATTCCTCGTATAAATACCATTAATATTATTTTAAAGTTTATCACAGATGATTTAAAATTAATAAAATTCCTCAGTGATTGTAAGGAAAATAATTGATGGCATGTTTATTATAAGTTATAACCCTCATACAAACTAAATCTGGATTTCATGAAAAATTGATCAATATAATGGTTAAATAAAATTTAACGGACAAGTTATGACACATTAAATTTTTAAGAGATTATTAAGTTAATAGCCATTACTAGTTATTTATTAAATGTTCAAATTGGTTATTTTTCATACATGCAATCAGACTCTAGTATTTTAAAATTAATGTTTTCATAAATTATTAAAGACAAGTACATAAATAATATAATTTAAAAAAAATTTATTCAAAATTTATATTACCCTGTTTTCCTAATAAAAATTGAGCTTTTGGTGTCCAAAAGTGATCTTAATGAATTCGTCTTCATCCTCGATTTGCACCATTGTATCTCCTAAGGAGGTTTTTATAAATGTAAAATAATTATGATTTTAATGAGTAACTATGAAATTAAAAAAAAAAAAAAAGGAATTAAATTAAAACAATTTGTTAAATTATATAAATAATAACAACAAGAATAACTTAGATAGAGGTACTCTAAAATAAACGTGAACTTAAATTTATAAAATTTTAAGACAAACATTTAATCATTTAGATTTAAGACTGTACTAATATACCTAACACAGACTTGATATATAAATTATATATTACCTGCACCCAAAGTTTTGAGTCCTTCTACGACTTTTCGTACCTTTAAAAAACATTGCATATAGTTAATATGTGTAAATAGTATGATTGTTCTAAAGAATTCTTACTCCTGCCATTTGGGCTTGTTTATGAGCCTTTTGCTGCGGAGCACTAGCAGCTTGTGGTGACATCAGAAGAGGTGGCTGTATTTGCAATGCATATATTAGACTAAATCCTCTAAGTTTCTGAGAAAGTAAAGGCCAATCCAGACGATCTGCTACTACTTCAGGAAGTCCCATTACAGGTCTTTGCCCATTGATTGTCCATTGTATGTATCCCATTTTAAATTATTCTACTAAAATAATAGTTTCAGTGAATTAATATATTAATTAATTCATAACTAACAATTACATTTTATCACAGTTATGAAATAATATACATATAGTTATTTAATTTTTCTTATGCTATATTGGTTAAAGAAGTCCATAATCATTGTTGCTAGGTTTTAGATTTAACTGATTTGGGAATATGTGTGTAACATGAAAATTTGAATATTTTAGTGTCTGTAAAAAAACATAAAAGAGTTAAGCACTTGTCCGAAAAATGCTAAGATGATAATTTTACATGTTAGGTATATTATAATTTGGAAATAATTACATGGTCTTCAAATAAATAGCAATATCCCCTATGACGGGCCGTAGATAAGAAAAAGAA
Organism: Rhopalosiphum nymphaeae; assembly: GCA_036289425.1. Taxonomy (NCBI): domain Eukaryota; kingdom Metazoa; phylum Arthropoda; class Insecta; order Hemiptera; family Aphididae; genus Rhopalosiphum; species Rhopalosiphum nymphaeae. The sequence continues at coordinate 4,527,021 of JAZAQC010000007.1, read as the reverse complement.
TAAGTACCGCATTTAAAAGAAAAGTAATACGAAACCATGCTGTAGCAATAAACATTAAGTAAAAAAATATTAAGAGAATATTACATCAATGTGTCTGAATATTGTCTCAAATTAATTAAAAAAATTTAAAAGTCAAACAATGATATTAATCAATATCTTCTTAACGCAAAGAAATAATATAAAACGAATAACATACCTTTCAGATAAAGACTTTGTTAAAAGCAGTAAGTGAAGTAACCACAAGTGTTCAAATGTGCAATACAAAAACGACTGACGAACGCTGTCGGGTATAAGGACGTATTGTAATCGGAATTCGGAATTTGGAATGCGTAAATAGCCGGTGAGCGTATGCAGCGCTCAACATGGACCGCGGAAAAGATTGCAACACTTCGTCGTTTAGCAGTGATCACGGACGCGAAGTCGGGGCAACGCTGATAGCTGTTTAATGTTTATTATAATTGTCATATTACCTTTGTGTGATCCCATTGAATTATGATTATTCACTGACCACCGCAAACTCGTAATTGTGGTTGGTTTTTAATTTAAAGTTTGCTTATTTCTGTGTATTAATGACATCGTCTAAATATATGTAAAACCTGTTGAGGCTAAGGAAATTGGGTCCACGACAATTTGCTTTCATTTTGAAAGTGGTAAGTTGATTCCCGAGTATAAAAAGGTACAGTAGGTAATGTAATAAAAATAATTACCAGGTAACAATGAGATGGACAGTTAGCTTAATATATTATTTATATTACCTTCTCCTATAGGAGTAATTATTATCAAGAGATTCGTAAACTTATGTAACATGAGAGTTCCTCTACAAAGCAAACCTTGTTAATCGTATGTGTAGCTGAATATTAATTAACTGGTAGATTAATGATTTGATAATGTAATTTCTTACCTGTTGTGAACTTCAAAATTCCTTTCTTGTTTCGCAGTGTATTGAATATTAATTTTTAGGAATATATAAGAATGAAAATTAAAGATCTGTTCGAGCCAGCGACTATGTATACGCGAGTTGATACTGAAAAACGCACAGGCTGATGATCTATTTGGAGAGGCGTTTTATACTATTTTTTTGGAGGTCAAATCGTCTCTAGTATGTTATATATTTATTGAAAAATAAATTGTACAGTTATTAGTATAATTAAATATTGTTTTAGTGTAAATATTAAATCGATGTGAATTTTATTTTATCTTGATACTTTGTACATTTGTTATTTAGTTATTATTTACTTATTCAATGATGATATTTCTAATGTTACCTATAATTTAATATTTACTAAGATTTTGATTAAAATATGACAATGTAAATATATAGCTTATTTGTAAAAGGCAGTTCACAAACAATGTAAATGTATATTTTATTTGTAAAAGGCGTTCACGTTCTTATAAGATATTTATTATGTAAATAGTGTAAAATATTTAATATTACTTTTAAACTAACATTATTATATTATTATATATTATGATATCAATATATCATATGATTTATTGGTATCATGTCATTAAGTCGAGTCCCTGGCTTTGGCGTAATTCCATTAAATTTTAATAATAATAATTAATATATTAGATGAGTAATAAAATCTCCATTTATTATTCTTAGATTTTACATAGTTATATTTATTTTGAAAAATTATCAATTATGCTAAAGCTAAACGGCGTCCAGGAACTGACACACTGCTATTGAACTCGTCAATAACTTTTTCTATATCAATGAGTTGATTTTTTTAAATTTATAACAAAGGTAAACTATCGAGACGGCCTTGACTCATCATTGTATGCAGATATGTTTTTAAACGCCGTAAACATGCAAAGCTTATTTCACACGATACAGTATTCGTAGGAATTGTTAAAAATGTTTTTAGCAACACGAAAATGAATTTATATCTATTTTTTATTTAGAACATACAACCTTCATTATTTTATTTATGTCTCTATTGTCACGGTTGAAATATAAGTTGAGCGTCGTTCGATTGCGGCCCAAAATAACCTTTTCACCTATCCTGATTGCGTCCGATACGTATTTTGACATAAATATAACTATCGATTATACACGATTCACACGATCACAAATGCTTGGCGTGGTAATTCGGGTGTTGCCCATACATTCAGCTTCTATACAACCTTCAACAGTTAAAATATACACATTTTGTAATTATTTAGTAGACACTTATATTGATGATGATTTTGATTTTTCTCTTAAAATATGGGCTACTTTTAGTTTCAATATGTATTTGACAACGATGCTTGTGAAAGTTTCCATTCGAAATTTAATTCACTATGCAAGTATATTTCAATTTTTGGAAATTTTGAAACAATGTCAAACAAATGCTAAAATAAAAATTTAATCTTTTGATTGGACTCCTTGGGAAACAACCAAACAAATTAATAAAAAAAAATTATACAAACCTACATTACAAAAGTAAACAACTTGGAAACGTCTAATTTTAATTTTTTATAATTATGAGTTTTTTAAATCTACCACTAACATTATACTTATTTTACTATTTATTGACACATTAATAATTGCATTTTATCTTTTTTATTGTAAATAATTTATTAATTAATATTCGGCTATTTATTTATTGACATATTAATTGTATTTCATATTATATAATTTCAAATACAAATACCATCAATTATCTTATCTAAATGTTCGTATTTTTCGAATATTTTGTAAAATTAAAAAATGTTTTAATTCAACAATTACTACATTTAGTTTCTACAAACATTTGTAAATATAAATACACTTAATACACTATATCTTTCTTAATGTTTATTCACTAAAAATGGAAAATTTAATAAGTTTTTTTTATTTTTATTACAACTAATCAATATTTTAATAATACAAGTAAATAAATAAATCATTTTTGTAATATTTCAAACTGTTATGTTACTTTACTTAAGTTTAACAATATGGCTGCTATTATTTAGTGCTCTTATTGTATTTTAACTAGATATTTTGATCTATTTTAGATTCCAAATAAAATGTTGTAAATATTGGTTTAATAATCAGGTTATCCGCTTAAAAATATTGAAAACATTATCTGAATTAGTATTGAAGTATTGAAAACTTGACATGAGATTGCAATTTTCTTTATTTTGGCTAAAACTTTTTTATAACCTATTATGTAGTAATATAGTCTTCTTGAACTTAATAGCACCTAATATATTTTTTATGAGACGGTTGAATGTTTCCTTGAAGGACTTTGTCCACCCGCTAACCATGATTTGGATATGAGTATTTGATTCTGTGATGTACATCTTAATATAAATAGAGCATTCTAAGATCTACACGTGCTTAGTTGTATACAGGGTGGTTCTTTTATCACGGAACACTCATTATTTCAAAAAGTATTCATGTTTTTGAAAACATCTTTTTACATAGTTTCAATTTGTTAAAAAATAACATTTTTTATTAAAAAAATTATATTTTTAAATATTTTTTATCCTTATATTTTTTTAAGTGTTTTACTTTTTTGAGTATTTTCATACATACAAATTGAATTTAGGGCGAGTAGTTTATGAGTTATAAGTGTTTAAAGTTTTGATGTGCGAAGTGGAGTGATTATGTAGTAGTACCACCACGCAAAATGTTTGTTTACTACTCCGCGCATCAAAACTTTAAATACTAATAACTCATCAACTACTTTCCGTAAATTCGATTTTTATGTATCAAAATACTCAGAAAATTATTCTGCTTTAGAATATGTAATTTTTACATTCGGTCGTGCTACCATTGACGATTACTTTATGCGATCATTACCGTTTTTCTTCAATCAAAAACCAAATTCCGTAGAAAAGGACCGCCATAATATCGACATTGGTAAATTATTTAATTAATTACAAAATAAAATCAATAATTAGTACGACCGCGACGCGGCGTTCCGCTCATCGACGTTATCTTGCGATAACCACTTTCGCCGCATAAACATGCCTATCAACTCTAAAACCGTCTCGCCACTAATAATACAAAAAAGTCGTATACAGAGTGTGCCAAATCAATCTTCTGCTTCACACTCTGAACTCAATCGTAATGGCGGAAATACTACTCCAACATCGATCAAACGACTTTTTTCTCCTCTCTCTCCATCTAATGCAGCTGCCCCCAACACTATGTATCAACAAATCACATCTCACTGTTCTCAAAAGATACAGACCTTAACGATTGCTTCGACTCTAATCAATCTGAAATGGAACTCGAGTCTGACCTTACCGAATCTACACCAAACACTGTCAAACCACCTCCTCCAATATTCATTCGCAGAATCAATAACTTAATTTCTTTTGTACCAGCATCAAAGAGGTAACTAATGGAGAAAATTTCACTTGTAAAAGTTTAATAAATAGTGTCAAACTTTCTACCCAATCCTAAGATTCGTACCGCTCCGTCATTAAATTTTTACAGCACAACAAAGCAGATTTCCATACCTACCAGTTAAAAGAAGATAGAGCCTATCGTGTAGTACTCAGAAATCTACATCACACACCACCCTTATAGAGGAAGTAAAAAATGAGCTACTTTCTCATAGACATACCCCCAGAAATTTAACTATCGTTCTACAATGAAACTCAAAACTGCCTTTCCCAATATTTTTCATACATTTAGAGCCTACCCTCAATAACAAAGATATATTTGAAATCAAATTCTTACTCTACACAAAAATCAAAATTGAAGAACCTCGTGATAATAAACAAACAATAAAATACCTTCGCCGCCAAGGGTTTGGACACTAAGACATATTGTAATCATCCCCCAAAATGTTTCCGCTGTGGAGATAATCATCTATCAACAGTCTGTCAAAAAGCAGCGAACCTCTCAGCAAAATGTGTCCTTTGGGGAGGAAGTCATCCAGCCAATTATCGAGAATGTCCTATACATAAAAAATTTCAATCGTCGCTTCAATAAAAAAAAAACTTATGATAACCGTAAAAATGTACCCCATCCCGTTATCAATGTAAAACGGGACACTACTTCAAACACAAATCTTAATACTCACCTCCCTAAGTCTTATGCCCAGGCAACAAACTCAAACAATCATTCCTCTAGCCCTCCTACCGACCTGAATCCAATCTCAATTAAACTCTTCTTTCCTAATAAAAAGTTTAAACCGATGAATCGTCATCAATAATAATTATATATTAATAATGTCCAGATATTACGAAAAAATATTCTTTCGTCACCATTACCGTCGTCTTCATTACTAAAAATATTATAAATGTCATATAAAGAAAAAGCAAAATTTTAACATTTTAAATTTATTGTCAGTTGATACAGAGTCGTATATGGGTCTTCATCACGGATACCAGGCCGGCGGCCGCATTAATTAGTTTGAAATTAATTTACTGCAGTAATGGTGGCGACACTTGCTCTTCATGTCTAAATACCATATATTATAAATTAAAAAAAATTAGGTATAATATATTAAAGTCACTTACATTGTCTCTCTAATTAGTTCATTTATTAGTCTAAATGTCTTAAATATTTCACACAATATATAATTTAATTGTGACCAAAGTCCGGGGCATCCATTATCACACAGACATCTATATAAATCCTTAGTCAATGACACACAAAAATAACATTATTTTATCCAATACTATTCCATAAGAATTATTGAACCCATACAATGTTCCAGAAAAAAAACTGATGAAATATAGATTGGTTAAACGTTTAATCGTAGAAAATAATTTTACAAAATTAAAAACAGCTAGAACATAGAAAGCCCATATAATATTTAAACAGAAAATAAAATGAACGAAAGTAAATGGTACACAATTTAAACTGATAAGAATTTATATCAGTAAAACTTAAAAATCCAGAAAATAATATTGCGGAAATTCCGTTTGGTTTATAATTCCAGAATGGAATACAATATAACGCAATTTTACAGAACGGCATGATCCATAAAAAAATTTTTCATAAAATGTTTTACTTGAAAATTATATATTAGAAAATATGTTTCCAGAAGTACCTATATTGAAATTGTTTTTATTATTAATTAAAATACGTGGGTACAAAATATAATTTGTTTACGTTTTCCTGTTTTTAATTAATAATGCAGCTGCTAATAGTTAATATGTAGTACACAGATATTAATAAATAAAGATGGTGATTGAAAAGAAACAATTAAGGGATAAAATAGCCATGTTAAAATAAAAAAAAATTGTTATTCTAAATATCTAGTTCTAGTTATATTTTGTGTGTAATATTATTTTATATATGTAGTAGGTACTTAACCATTTTTTTATACCTATCATAATTACATTTATCATAACTCACAATCATTATAATTTAATGCTTGTTGTTTGTGCAAAATGCTAATTACTTGTGCGAATATAATATTTTATAGTTTTTGTTAGTCAATAAACAAGTAACGACTAAACACTTCACCATTCATAACTAATAAATAATAACAATAACAACTTCTAAAGAACTTCAGCAACACTTCTAAAATCTTATAAATGTTAAATCATAATATTATCAATTGTACAATAATTGCAAGCCACACCAGTAATTTTTTTTTAATGTAAAATAGTTTAAGACATGCTCATTCTTTCAAAAACAAAACATATTTAAAAATAAAAATTAATAACTTAAATTTTTAAAAACTCTACGCCTTAATATCTTTCATATATGAAATTGGAAATTAGCATCTTAGGGCGCCTTTAATGAACCACAGTAGTACAATATTAAGATACCTATAGGCTGATTGGGTTGATATGATATTATGCCAAATTTTTTAGTTATTCTCTGTCTATAATAGGCTGTAGTATTTTTAATTTATTACAATCTATAACTGAGACTGATTTAAATTAGTTTAAAAAAGTTACAGAAATGTTTATTTATTATACTTTATTCTTCTTTTAGTTTTATTTCCTCAAAATTATTCATAAAGTTTTTACTTAAGATAAAAATTGTGCAATATTGTCCTAAAAATACATATGATTTAAAACTGTAAAATGTTAAAATATGGTCTAAAAGAATTGGTATTTTTAATCACATTTTCATAGTTACACGATTACATGAAACATATTTTGTGTTTACCTAGCACACAGTACGTTCTAAAAATGCTAAATCTGATATAACATCATACCTACATGACTCAATAATAAATGGTTTATTTAGAATAAAAAACATAATTAGCAAACTTAATATATTTAGTATGTTATATATTTATTGAAAAATAAATTGTACAGTTATTAGTATAATTAAATATTGTTTTAGTGTAAATATTAGATCGATGTGAATTTTATTTTATCTTGATACTTTGTACATTTGTTATTTAGTTATTATTTAGTTATTCAGTGATGATATTTCTAATGTTACCTATAATTTAATATTTAATAAGATTTTGATTAAAATATGACAATGTAAATATATAGCTTATTTGTGTAAGGCGGTTCACGTTCTTGTAAGATATTTGTTATGTAAATAGTGTATGTAGTGTAACTGTTAGAATAGAATATTTAATACCTGTTACTTATAAATTAGCATTTTTATATTATAAAAGGGTGGGTAAGTGGGTATCGCTCTGATGTATAGTAGAGACGGAGTGTAGCTGTTCAAGCGGTCTTATTTTGCACTGTTGCTATGCCGTCGGTGGCATCTGTTGACCTGCCATGCCGGCCCGCGCGTTTTGTCCGCATTAATATCTCGCCAATTTTGGGTGATTTCACTTCGCTCGCTGTTGCATAAAGTCATAACGAATTGCACAGTATGTGTGAGGATCGACGCCAAACCATTAACGCCGTTGATGGCCGATTTGCCGAGTACACGCGTACAGCCACGGCACCCGTTTGAGCGCGTAGGTGTCGACTACGCAGGCCCCTTGCAGATGCGTGAGACACGCATTTTTAAAATATATATATCAGTATTTATCTGTTTTTGTACTAAGGCTGTCCACTGTTTTACAATATTAATAGAAATACGAGTAGTACGAGTAATTAGTGTCTATTTTTGTGTGTATTACAACACACTTTTAAATTAAACACACATATTTAACCTAACACGGTAATTTAACATACGTCAACCTAACATTATATATATCATCACTATATTTTAAAATTTTAATCCATATTAAAATACTGATAATTAAGTAGTTACAGAGCTGATTTTTAAATAGAGAATATTATAGTTATTTTAAAAAATCCTAATTTTATTAAATTGAAAGATTTATAGCGAACCCGATGTTAATTTTTATTGAAAGTATTCAACTTTAATTACATAATCTAAAGAAGTTATTTTTCTAAACATATATAAATGTCAAGCATAGAACAAATATATTGTATTTATTAGAACCGTTTACAATCTTGATTACCAACATATTGTATATGACAAATTTTTGGAGGAATAACTACTAATACTATAATACTTTATTTAATAACCACTTTCTTAACGCCTATGTTAGTTAGTTAAACGTAAAAAATGTCTTTACAGTCATTTACTCATATAAGGAGTTTATTGTTTAAGCTTAGCCGATCAATAGCCACATTTTTATACCTTACACATATATCAATATACGGGTAGGACGGATAGGTATATATATTATTATCGTGTATGTATATGACAATTTCTACACATAAAGGCTGATGATTACAATTATATACAAATAAGCAACACCACATCTCATATACACAGATGGTACATGAAATATGTCAAAGGCAATTTTATAATAAAATGCAAACATTAATATTTGAATGAAAAATCAAGTATCTTTTGTCGTAAACTAGATCAAAAATTTATCCAGTCTCCATTTTACACAATTGAAAAATTAAAACATATATTGTGATATATAAAAATATACTTATTATATTGTATATAATTAACATGTTTTATAGTGTTTATGGGAATATCAAGTTAAATGAGTCATATTATTCTAAGTAATGGTATTAATAATTCAATTTCTCAATCTAATGGTCCTGGTTTAAAGATATAAACTTAAAAATTCAGTAATTTATGGGCATTTAAAAATATGAATATATAATATTAAAAGCTACAAACAGATATGGATTTTAAACTAATAACATTTGATAAGAGACAATAATTGTGATAGGACATGAATGATAGTGTTATTCCACCAGTATTGGGCAATGAATGTAAAATGTTACATAAAGAAAAAACGATTAAAATATTTTAAATTTCAGCTTTTTAATATAGTATGACATTTTCACTGTACATATATTAATCTGAATCGATCTTTCTAATAGCAATTGACAATTATTGCATTAAATCATTCAAAAGTTTGAACATTTAACATCAAATAAACCGAAAATGATCAATTGAAATTATACTATTTGATTAGCATTAATATTTGTTATGGTTTATATTGGAAACTAATAATGCATAAAAGTCGTAAAACAAAAGAGATTTTATTCACAAAGTCAATTAGAAAGAATGACAATAACAAGGTTAAGGTGTAAATTGAACATTCATTTGAATAATTAACAATCTCAATTGATACGCTTCTATTATGTCAGTGATAAATATTAATAATTACTTGTATATGCCCATTGCATAATAACATCAATATTTATTGATATGTGCCTGTTCATTTCTGATCTAGGATGCTAACAGCTTGACAAGTTGAATAATTGTGACTTCAGTTATCAGCATACTTTGAGTGATCCGCTGTACTGCTTTCTAAAAAATTGTATTCAGTTAGATTTGTATAATGCATAAATTATAAAACAATATAAAACACCAAACTGAGACAGATGTTGAAATGAACAAAACCCCAAAGGACTACACTAAATTATTGGTTATTGGTAACAATCAAAAACCAAAGCAATTCTCATTGTTCAAGTTAATATAAAATGTATCTCAACAATTTGTATGTGAATCATTAGTGAATAGTAGAATAAAAGCTACACACAGATATGGATTTTTAACTAATAACATTTGATAAGAAACAATATCTGTGATAAGACATGAAAGATATAGTTATTCCACCAGTATTGGGTAATGAATGTAAAATGTTACATAAAGAAAAAACAATTAAAATATTTTAAATTTCAGCTTTTTAATATAGTATGACATTATCACTTTACATATCTTATTCTGAATCGATCTTTCTAATAGCAATTGACAATTATTGCATTAAATCATTCAAAAGTTTGAACATTTAACATAATATAAACCCAAAATGATCAATTGAAATTATACTATTTGATTAGCATTAATATTTGTTATGGTTTATATTGGAAACTAATAATGCATAAAAGTCGTAAAACAAAAGAGATTTTATTCACAAAGTCAATTAGAAAGAATGACAATAACAAGGTTAAGGTGTAAATTGAACATTCATTTGAATAATTAACAATCTGAATTGATACGCTTCTATTATGTGAGTGTTAAATATTAATAATTACTTGTATATGCCCATTGCATAATAACATCAATATTTATTGATATGTGCCTGTTCATTTCTGATCTAGGATGTTAACAGCTTTACAAGTTGAGTAATTGAAACATCAGTTATCAGCATACTTTGAGTGATCCGCTATACTGCTTTCTAAAAAATTGTATTCAGTTAGATTTGTATAATGCATAAATTATAAAACAATATAAAACACCAAACTGAGACAGATGTTGAAATGAATAATACTGCAAAGGACTACACTTAATTGTTGGTTATTGGTAACAATCAAAAACCAAAGCAATTCTCACTGTTCAAGTTAATATAAAATGTATCTCAACAATTTGCAAGTGAATCATTAGTGAATAGTAGAATAAAAGCTACAAACTGATATGGATTTTAAACTAACAACATTTGATAAGAAACAATAATTGTGATAAGACATGAAAGATAGTGTTAGTCCACCAGTATTGGGCAATGAATGTAAAATGTTACATATAGAAAAAACGATTAAAATAATTTAAATTTCAGCTTTTTAATAAAGTATGACATTATCACCTTACATATCTTATTCTGAATCGATCTTTCTAATAGCAATTGACAATTATTGCATTAAATCATTCAAAAGTATGAACATTTAACATCATATAAACCAAAAATGATCAATTGAAATTATACTATTTGATTAGCATTAATATTTGTTATGGTTTATATTGGAAACTAATAATGCATAAAAGTCGTAAAACAAAAGAGATTTTATTCAAAAAGTCAATTAGAAAGAATGACAATAACAAGGTTAAGGTGTAAATTGAACATTCATTTGAATAATTAACAATCTCAATTGATACACTTCAATTATGTGAGTGTTAAATATTAATAATTACTTGTATATGCCCATTGCATAATAACATCAATATTTATTGATATGTGCCTGTTCATTTCTGATCTAGGATGTTAACAGCTTCACAAGTTGAGTAATTGAAACATCAGTTATCAGCATACTTTGAGTGATCCGCTATACTGCTTTCTAAAAAATTGTATTCAGTTAGATTTGTATAATGCATAAATTATAAAACAATATAAAACACCAAACTGAGACAGATGTTGAAATGAATAATACTGCAAAGGACTACACTTAATTGTTGGTTATTGGTAACAATCAAAAACCAAAGCAATTCTCACTGTTCAAGTTAATATAAAATGTATCTCAACAATTTGCATGTGAATCATTAGTGAATAGTAGAATAAAAGCTACAAACTGATATGGATTTTAAACTAACAACATTTGATTAGAAACAATAATTGTGATAAGACATGAAAGATATTGTTAGTCCACCAGTATTGTGCAATGAATGTAAAATGTTACATAAAGAAAAAACGATTAAAATAATTTAAATTTCAGCTTTTTAATAAAGTATGACATTATCACTTTAAATATCTTATTCTGAATCGATCTTTCTATTAGCAATTGACAATTATTGCATTAAATCATTCAAAAGTTTGAACATTTAACATCATACAAACCAAAAATGATCAATTGAAATTATACTATTTGATTAGCATTAATATTTGTTATGGTTTATATTGGAAACTAATAATGCATAAAAGTCGTAAAACAAAAGAGATTTTATTCACAAAGTCAATTAGAAAGAATGACAATAACAAGGTTAAGGTGTAAATTGAACATTCATTTGAATAATTAACAATCTGAATTGATACGCTTCTATTATGTGAGTGTTAAATATTAATAATTACTTGTATATGCCCATTGCATAATAACATCAATATTTATTGATATGTGCCTGTTCATTTCTGATCTAGGATGTTAACAGCTTTACAAGTTGAGTAATTGAAACATCAGTTATCAGCATACTTTGAGTGATCCGCTATACTGCTTTCTAAAAAATTGTATTCAGTTAGATTTGTATAATGCATAAATTATAAAACAATATAAAACACCAAACTGAGACAGATGTTGAAATGAATAATACTGCAAAGGACTACACTTAATTGTTGGTTATTGGTAACAATCAAAAACCAAAGCAATTCTCACTGTTCAAGTTAATATAAAATGTATCTCAACAATTTGCAAGTGAATCATTAGTGAATAGTAGAATAAAAGCTACAAACTGATATGGATTTTAAACTAACAACATTTGATAAGAAACAATAATTGTGATAAGACTTGAAAGATATTGTTAGTCCACCAGTATTGGGCAATGAATGTAAAATGTTACATATAGAAAAAAAGATTAAAATAATTTAAATTTCAGCTTTTTAATAAAGTATGACATTATCACCTTACATATCTTATTCTGAATCGATCTTTCTAATAGCAATTGACAATTATTGCATTAAATCATTCAAAAGTATGAACATTTAACATCATATAAACCAAAAATGATCAATTGAAATTATACTATTTGATTAGCATTAATATTTGTTATGGTTTATATTGGAAACTAATAATGCATAAAAGTCGTAAAACAAAAGAGATTTTATTCAAAAAGTCAATTAGAAAGAATGACAATAACAAGGTTAAGGTGTAAATTGAACATTCATTTGAATAATTAACAATCTCAATTGATACGCTTCTATTATGTGAGTGTTAAATATTAATAATTACTTGTATATGCCCATTGCATAATAACATCAATATTTATTGATATGTGCCTGTTCATTTCTGATCTAGGATGCTAACAGCTTGACAAGTTGAGTAATTGAAACATCAAATATCAGCATACTTTGAGTGATCCGCTATACTGCTTTCTAAAAAATTGTATTCAGTTAGATTTGTATAATGCATAAATTATAAAACAATATAAAACACCAAACTGAGACAGATGTTGAAATGAATAATACTGCAAAGGACTACACTTAATTGTTGGTTATTGGTAACAATCAAAAACCAAAGCAATTCTCACTGTTCAAGTTAATATAAAATGTATCTCAACAATTTGCATGTGAATCATTAGTGAATAGTAGAATAAAAGCTACAAACTGATATGGATTTTAAACTAACAACATTTGATAAGAAACAATAATTGTGATAAGACATGAAAGATAGTGTTAGTCTGGCAGTAATGGGCATTGAATGTACAATGTTACATAAAGAAAAAACTATTAAAATATTTTTAATTTCAGCTTTTTAATATAGTATGACATTATGACTTTACATTTATTAATCTGAATCGATCTTTTTAATAGTAATTGACAATTATTGCATTAAATCATTCAAAAGTATGAACATTTAACATCATATAAACCAAAAATGATCAATTGAAATTATACTATTTGATTAGCATTAATATTTGTTATGGTTTATATTGGAAACTAATAATGCATAAAAGTCGTAAAACAAAAGAGATTTTATTCAAAAAGTCAATTAGAAAGAATGACAATAACAAGGTTAAGGTGTAAATTGAACATTCATTCGAATAATTAACAATCTGAATTGATACGCTTCTATTATGTGAGTGTTAAATATTAATAATTACTTGTATATGCCCATTGCATAATAACATCAATATTTATTGATATGTGCCTGTTCATTTCTGATCTAGGATGCTAACAGCTTGACAAGTTGAGTAATTGAAACATCAAATATCAGCATACTTTGAGTGATCCGCTATACTGCTTTCTAAAAAATTGTATTCAGTTAGATTTGTATAATGCATAAATTATAAAACACCAAACTGAGACAGATGTTGAAATGAATAATACTGCAAAGGACTACACTTAATTGTTGGTTATTGGTAACAATCAAAAACCAAAGCAATTCTCACTGTTCAAGTTAATATAAAATGTATCTCAACAATTTGCATGTGAATCATTAGTGAATAGTAGAATAAAAGCTACAAACCGATATGGATTTTAAACTAACAACATTTGATAAGAAACAATAATTGTGATAAGACTTGAAAGATATTGTTAGTCCACCAGTATTGGGCAATGAATGTAAAATGTTACATATAGAAAAAACGATTAAAATAATTTAAATTTCAGCTTTTTAATAAAGTATGACATTATCACCTTACATATCTTATTCTGAATCGATCTTTCTAATAGCAATTGACAATTATTGCATTAAATCATTCAAAAGTATGAACATTTAACATCATATAAACCAAAAATGATCAATTGAAATTATACTATTTGATTAGCATTAATATTTGTTATGGTTTATATTGGAAACTAATAATGCATAAAAGTCGTAAAACAAAAGAGATTTTATTCAAAAAGTCAATTAGAAAGAATGACAATAACAAGGTTAAGGTGTAAATTGAACATTCATTCGAATAATTAACAATCTGAATTGATACACTTCAATTATGTGAGTGTTAAATATTAATAATTACTTGTATATGCCCATTGCATAATAACATCAATATTTATTGATATGTGCCTGTTCATTTCTGATCTAGGATGTTAACAGCTTCACAAGTTGAGTAATTGAAACATCAGTTATCAGCATACTTTGAGTGATCCGCTATACTGCTTTCTAAAAAATTGTATTCAGTTAGATTTGTATAATGCATAAATTATAAAACAATATAAAACACCAAACTGAGACAGATGTTGAAATGAATAATACTGCAAAGGACTACACTTAATTGTTGGTTATTGGTAACAATCAAAAACCAAAGCAATTCTCACTGTTCAAGTTAATATAAAATGTATCTCAACAATTTGCATGTGAATCATTAGTGAATAGTAGAATAAAAGCTACAAACTGATATGGATTTTAAACTAACAACATTTGATTAGAAACAATAATTGTGATAAGACATGAAAGATATTGTTAGTCCACCAGTATTGTGCAATGAATGTAAAATGTTACATAAAGAAAAAACGATTAAAATAATTTAAATTTCAGCTTTTTAATAAAGTATGACATTATCACTTTAAATATCTTATTCTGAATCGATCTTTCTAATAGCAATTGACAATTATTGCATTAAATCATTCAAAAGTTTGAACATTTAACATAATATAAACCCAAAATGATCAATTGAAATTATACTATTTGATTAGCATTAATATTTGTTATGGTTTATATTGGAAACTAATAATGCATAAAAGTCGTAAAACAAAAGAGATTTTATTCAAAAAGTCAATTAGAAAGAATGACAATAACAAGGTTAAGGTGTAAATTGAACATTCATTCGAATAATTAACAATCTGAATTGATACACTTCAATTATGTGAGTGTTAAATATTAATAATTACTTGTATATGCCCATTGCATAATAACATCAATATTTATTGATATGTGCCTGTTCATTTCTGATCTAGGATGTTAACAGGTTCACAAGTTGAGTAATTGAAACATCAGTTATCAGCATACTTTGAGTGATCCACTATACTGCTTTCTAAAAAATTGTATTCAGTTAGATTTGTATAATGCATAAATTATAAAACAATATAAAACACCAAACTGAGACAGATGTTGAAATGAATAATACTGCAAAGGACTACACTTAATTGTTGGTTATTGGTAACAATCAAAAACCAAAGCAATTCTCACTGTTCAAGTTAATATAAAATGTATCTCAACAATTTGCATGTGAATCATTAGTGAATAGTAGAATAAAAGCTACAAACTGATATGGATTTTAAACTAACAACATTTGATTAGAAACAATAATTGTGATAAGACATGAAAGATATTGTTAGTCCACCAGTATTGTGCAATGAATGTAAAATGTTACATAAAGAAAAAACGATTAAAATAATTTAAATTTCAGCTTTTTAATAAAGTATGACATTATCACTTTAAATATCTTATTCTGAATCGATCTTTCTAATAGCAATTGACAATTATTGCATTAAATCATTCAAAAGTTTGAACATTTAACATAATATAAACCCAAAATGATCAATTGAAATTATACTATTTGATTAGCATTAATATTTGTTATGGTTTATATTGGAAACTAATAATGCATAAAAGTCGTAAAACAAAAGAGATTTTATCCAAAAAGTCAATTAGAAAGAATGACAATAACAAGGTTAAGGTGTAAATTGAACATACATTTGAATAATTAACAATCTCAATTGATACGCTTCTATTATGTGAGTGTTAAATATTAATAATTACTTGTATATGCCCATTGCATAATAACATCAATATTTATTGATATGTGCCTGTTCATTTCTGATCTAGGATGTTAACAGCTTCACAAGTTGAGTAATTGAAACATCAGTTATCAGCATACTTTGAGTGATCCGCTATACTGCTTTCTAAAAAATTGTATTCAGTTAGATTTGTATAATGCATAAATTATAAAACAATATAAAACACCAAACTGAGACAGATGTTGAAATGAATAATACTGCAAAGGACTACACTTAATTGTTGGTTATTGGTAACAATCAAAAACCAAAGCAATTCTCACTGTTCAAGTTAATATAAAATGTATCTCAACAATTTGCATGTGAATCATTAGTGAATAGTAGAATAAAAGCTACAAACTGATATGGATTTTAAACTAACAACATTTGATTAGAAACAATAATTGTGATAAGACATGAAAGATATTGTTAGTCCACCAGTATTGTGCAATGAATGTAAAATGTTACATAAAGAAAAAACGATTAAAATAATTTAAATTTCAGCTTTTTAATAAAGTATGCCATTATCACTTTAAATATCTTATTCTGAATCGATCTTTCTATTAGCAATTGACAATTAATGCATTAAATCATTCAAAAGTTTGAACATTTAACATCATACAAACCAAAAATGATCAATTGAAATTATACTATTTGATTAGCATTAATATTTGTTATGGTTTATATTGGAAACTAATAATGCATAAAAGTCGTAAAACAAAAGAGATTTTATTCAAAAAGTCAATTAGAAAGAATGACAATAAAAAGGTTAAGGTGTAAATTGAACATTCATTTGAATAATTAACAATCTCAATTGATACGCTTCTATTATGTAAGTGTTAAATATTAATATTACTTGTATATGCCCATTGCATAATAACATCAATATTTATTGATATGTGCCTGTTCATTTGTGATCTAGGAAGTTAACAGCTTCATAAGTTGAGTAATTGAAACATCAGTTATCAGCATACTTTGAGTGATCCGCTATACTGCTTTCTAAAAAATTGTATTCAGTTAGATTTGTATAATGCATAAATTATAAAACAATATAAAACACCAAACTGAGACAGATGTTGAAATGAATAATACTGCAAAGGACTACACTTAATTGTTGGTTATTGGTAACAATCAAAAACCAAAGCAATTCTCACTGTTCAAGTTAATATAAAATGTATCTCAACAATTTGCATGTGAATCATTAGTGAATAGTAGAATAAAAGCTACAAACTGATATGGATTTTAAACTAACAACATTTGATTAGAAACAATAATTGTGATAAGACATGAAAGATATTGTTAGTCCACCAGTATTGTGCAATGAATGTAAAATGTTACATAAAGAAAAAACGATTAAAATAATTTAAATTTCAGCTTTTTAATAAAGTATGACATTATCACTTTACATATCTTATTCTGAATCGATCTTTCTATTAGCAATTGACAATTATTGCATTAAATCATTCAAAAGTTTGAACATTTAACATCATACAAACCAAAAATGATCAATTGAAATTATACTATTTGATTAGCATTAATATTTGTTATGGTTTATATTGGAAACTAATAATGCATAAAAGTCGTAAAACAAAAGAGATTTTATTCAAAAAGTCAATTAGAAAGAATGACAATAAAAAGGTTAAGGTGTAAATTGAACATTCATTTGAATAATTAACAATCTCAATTGATACGCTTCTATTATGTAAGTGTTAAATATTAATATTACTTGTATATGCCCATTGCATAATAACATCAATATTTATTGATATGTGCCTGTTCATTTGTGATCTAGGAAGTTAACAGCTTCATAAGTTGAGTAATTGAAACATCAGTTATCAGCATACTTTGAGTGATCCGCTATACTGCTTTCTAAAAAATTGTATTCAGTTAGATTTGTATAATGCATAAATTATAAAACAATATAAAACACCAAACTGAGACAGATGTTGAAATGAATAATACTGCAAAGGACTACACTTAATTGTTGGTTATTGGTAACAATCAAAAACCAAAGCAATTCTCACTGTTCAAGTTAATATAAAATGTATCTCAACAATTTGCATGTGAATCATTAGTGAATAGTAGAATAAAAGCTACAAACTGATATGGATTTTAAACTAACAACATTTGATAAGAAACAATAATTGTGATAAGACTTGAAAGATATTGTTAGTCCACCAGTATTGGGCAATGAATGTAAAATGTTACATATAGAAAAAACGATTAAAATAATTTAAATTTCAGCTTTTTAATAAAGTATGACATTATCACCTTACATATCTTATTCTGAATCGATCTTTCTAATAGCAATTGACAATTATTGCATTAAATCATTCAAAAGTATGAACATTTAACATCATATAAACCAAAAATGATCAATTGAAATTATACTATTTGATTAGCATTAATATTTGTTATGGTTTATATTGGAAACTAATAATGCATAAAAGTCGTAAAACAAAAGAGATTTTATTCAAAAAGTCAATTAGAAAGAATGACAATAACAAGGTTAAGGTGTAAATTGAACATTCATTCGAATAATTAACAATCTGAATTGATACACTTCAATTATGTGAGTGTTAAATATTAATAATTACTTGTATATGCCCATTGCATAATAACATCAATATTTATTGATATGTGCCTGTTCATTTCTGATCTAGGATGTTAACAGGTTCACAAGTTGAGTAATTGAAACATCAGTTATCAGCATACTTTGAGTGATCCGCTATACTGCTTTCTAAAAAATTGTATTCAGTTAGATTTGTATAATGCATAAATTATAAAACAATATAAAACACCAAACTGAGACAGATGTTGAAATGAATAATACTGCAAAGGACTACACTTAATTGTTGGTTATTGGTAACAATCAAAAACCAAAGCAATTCTCACTGTTCAAGTTAATATAAAATGTATCTCAACAATTTGCATGTGAATCATTAGTGAATAGTAGAATAAAAGCTACAAACTGATATGGATTTTAAACTAACAACATTTGATTAGAAACAATAATTGTGATAAGACATGAAAGATATTGTTAGTCCACCAGTATTGTGCAATGAATGTAAAATGTTACATAAAGAAAAAACGATTAAAATAATTTAAATTTCAGCTTTTTAATAAAGTATGACATTATCACTTTAAATATCTTATTCTGAATCGATCTTTCTAATAGCAATTGACAATTATTGCATTAAATCATTCAAAAGTTTGAACATTTAACATAATATAAACCCAAAATGATCAATTGAAATTATACTATTTGATTAGCATTAATATTTGTTATGGTTTATATTGGAAACTAATAATGCATAAAAGTCGTAAAACAAAAGAGATTTTATCCAAAAAGTCAATTAGAAAGAATGACAATAACAAGGTTAAGGTGTAAATTGAACATACATTTGAATAATTAACAATCTCAATTGATACGCTTCTATTATGTGAGTGTTAAATATTAATAATTACTTGTATATGCCCATTGCATAATAACATCAATATTTATTGATATGTGCCTGTTCATTTCTGATCTAGGATGTTAACAGCTTCACAAGTTGAGTAATTGAAACATCAGTTATCAGCATACTTTGAGTGATCCGCTATACTGCTTTCTAAAAAATTGTATTCAGTTAGATTTGTATAATGCATAAATTATAAAACACCAAACTGAGACAGATGTTGAAATGAAAAATACTGCAAAGGACTACACTAAATAATTGGTTATTGGTAACAATCAAAAACCAAAGCAATTCTCACTGTTCAAGTTAATATAAAATGTATCTCAACAATTTGCATGTGAATCATTAGTGAATAGTAGAATAAAAGCTACAAACTGATATGGATTTTAAACTAACAACATTTGATTAGAAACAATAATTGTGATAAGACATGAAAGATATTGTTAGTCCACCAGTATTGTGCAATGAATGTAAAATGTTACATAAAGAAAAAACGATTAAAATAATTTAAATTTCAGCTTTTTAATAAAGTATGACATTATCACTTTAAATATCTTATTCTGAATCGATCTTTCTAATAGCAATTGACAATTATTGCATTAAATCATTCAAAAGTTTGAACATTTAACATAATATAAACCCAAAATGATCAATTGAAATTATACTATTTGATTAGCATTAATATTTGTTATGGTTTATATTGGAAACTAATAATGCATAAAAGTCGTAAAACAAAAGAGATTTTATCCAAAAAGTC
Organism: Rhopalosiphum nymphaeae; assembly: GCA_036289425.1. Classification (NCBI taxonomy): domain Eukaryota; kingdom Metazoa; phylum Arthropoda; class Insecta; order Hemiptera; family Aphididae; genus Rhopalosiphum; species Rhopalosiphum nymphaeae. The sequence continues at coordinate 4,506,331 of JAZAQC010000007.1, read as the reverse complement.
AATTAGAAAGAATGACAATAACAAGGTTAAGGTGTAAATTGAACATACATTTGAATAATTAACAATCTCAATTGATACGCTTCTATTATGTGAGTGTTAAATATTAATAATTACTTGTATATGCCCATTGCATAATAACATCAATATTTATTGATATGTGCCTGTTCATTTCTGATCTAGGATGTTAACAGGTTCACAAGTTGAGTAATTGAAACATCAGTTATCAGCATACTTTGAGTGATCCGCTATACTGCTTTCTAAAAAATTGTATTCAGTTAGATTTGTATAATGCATAAATTATAAAACACCAAACTGAGACAGATGTTGAAATGAAAAATACTGCAAAGGACTACACTAAATAATTGGTTATTGGTAACAATCAAAAACCAAAGCAATTCTCAGTGTTAAAGGTTATATAAAATGTATCTCAACAATTTGCATGTGAATCATTAGTGAAAAGTAGAATAAAAGCTACAAACTGATATGGATTTTAAACTAATAACATTTGATAAGAAACAATATCTGTGATAAGACATGAAAGATATTGTTATTCCACCAGTATTGGGCAATGAATGTAAAATGTTACATATAGAAAAAAAGATTAAAATAATTTAAATTTCAGCTTTTTAATAAAGTATGACATTATCACCTTACATATCTTATTCTGAATCGATCTTTCTAATAGCAATTGACAATTATTGCATTAAATCTTTAAAAGTATGAACATTTAACATCATATAAACCAAAAATGATCAATTGAAATTATACTATTTGATTAGCATTAATATTTGTTATGGTTTATATTGGAAACTAATAATGCATAAAAGTCGTAAAACAAAAGAGATTTTATTCAAAAAGTCAATTAGAAAGAATGACAATAACAAGGTTAAGGTGTAAATTGAACATTCATTTGAATAATTAACAATCTCAATTGATACGCTTCTATTATGTGAGTGTTAAATATTAATAATTACTTGTATATGCCCATTGCATAATAACATCAATATTTATTGATATGTGCCTGTTCATTTCTGATCTAGGATGCTAACAGCTTGACAAGTTGAGTAATTGAAACATCAATTATCAGCATACTTTGAGTGATCCCCTATACTGCTTTCTAAAAAATCTTATTCAGTTAGATTTGTATAATGCATAAATTATAAAACACCAAACTGAGACAGATGTTGAAATGAAAAATACTGCAAAGGACTACACTAAATAATTGGTTATTGGTAACAATCAAAAACCAAAGCAATTCTCAGTGTTAAAGGTAATATAAAATGTATCTCAACAATTTGCATGTGAATCATTAGTGAAAAGTAGAATAAAAGCTACAAACTGATATGGATTTTAAACTAACAACATTTGATAAGAAACAATAATTGTGATAAGACTTGAAAGATATTGTTAGTCCACCAGTATTGGGCAATGAATGTAAAATGTTACATATAGAAAAAACGATTAAAATAATTTAAATTTCAGCTTTTTAATAAAGTATGACATTATCACCTTACATATCTTATTCTGAATCGATCTTTCTAATAGCAATTGACAATTATTGCATTAAATCATTCAAAAGTATGAACATTTAACATCATATAAACCAAAAATGATCAATTGAAATTATACTATTTGATTAGCATTAATATTTGTTATGGTTTATATTGGAAACTAATAATGCATAAAAGTCGTAAAACAAAAGAGATTTTATTCAAAAAGTCAATTAGAAAGAATGACAATAAAAAGGTTAAGGTGTAAATTGAACATTCATTTGAATAATTAACAATCTCAATTGATACGCTTCTATTATGTAAGTGTTAAATATTAATATTATTTGTATATGCCCATTGCATAATAACATCAATATTTATTGATATGTGCCTGTTCATTTGTGATCTAGGAAGTTAACAGCTTCATAAGTTGAGTAATTGAAACATCAGTTATCAGCATACTTTGAGTGATCCGCTATACTGCTTTCTAAAAAATTGTATTCAGTTAGATTTGTATAATGCATAAATTATAAAACAATATAAAACACCAAACTGAGACAGATGTTGAAATGAATAATACTGCAAAGGACTACACTTAATTGTTGGTTATTGGTAACAATCAAAAACCAAAGCAATTCTCACTGTTCAAGTTAATATAAAATGTATCTCAACAATTTGCATGTGAATCATTAGTGAATAGTAGAATAAAAGCTACAAACTGATATGGATTTTAAACTAACAACATTTGATTAGAAACAATAATTGTGATAAGACTTGAAAGATATTGTTAGTCCACCAGTATTGTGCAATGAATGTAAAATGTTACATAAAGAAAAAACGATTAAAATAATTTAAATTTCAGCTTTTTAATAAAGTATGACATTATCACTTTACATATCTTATTCTGAATCGATCTTTCTATTAGCAATTGACAATTATTGCATTAAATCATTCAAAAGTTTGAACATTTAACATCATACAAACCAAAAATGATCAATTGAAATTATACTATTTGATTAGCATTAATATTTGTTATGGTTTATATTGGAAACTAATAATGCATAAAAGTCGTAAAACAAAAGAGATTTTATTCAAAAAGTCAATTAGAAAGAATGACAATAAAAAGGTTAAGGTGTAAATTGAACATTCATTTGAATAATTAACAATCTCAATTGATACGCTTCTATTATGTAAGTGTGAAATATTAATATTACTTGTATATGCCCATTGCATAATAACATCAATATTTATTGATATGTGCCTGTTCATTTGTGATCTAGGAAGTTAACAGCTTCATAAGTTGAGTAATTGAAACATCAGTTATCAGCATACTTTGAGTGATCCGCTATACTGCTTTCTAAAAAATTTTATTCAGTTAGATTTGTATAATGCATAAATTATAAAACAATATAAAACACCAAACTGAGACAGATGTTGAAATGAATAATACTGCAAAGGACTACACTTAATTGTTGGTTATTGGTAACAATCAAAAACCAAAGCAATTCTCACTGTTCAAGTTAATATAAAATGTATCTCAACAATTTGCATGTGAATCATTAGTGAATAGTAGAATAAAAGCTACAAACTGATATGGATTTTAAACTAACAACATTTGATAAGAAACAATAATTGTGATAAGACATGAAAGATAGTGTTAGTCCGGCAGTAATGGGCATTGAATGTACAATGTTACATAAAGAAAAAACTATTAAAATATTTTTAATTTCAGCTTTTTAATATAGTATGACATTATCACTTTACATTTATTAATCTGAATCGATCTTTTTAATAGTAATTGACAATTATTGCATTAAATCATTCAAAAGTATGAACATTTAACATCATATAAACCAAAAATGATCAATTGAAATTATACTATTTGATTAGCATTAATATTTGTTATGGTTTATATTGGAAACAAATAATGCATAAAAGTCGTAAAACAAAAGAGATTTTATTCAAAAAGTCAATTAGAAAGAATGACAATAACAAGGTTAAGGTGTAAATTGAACATTCATTCGAATAATTAACAATCTGAATTGATACGCTTCTATTATGTGAGTGTTAAATATTAATAATTACTTGTATATGCCCATTGCATAATAACATCAATATTTATTGATATGTGCCTGTTCATTTCTGATCTAGGATGCTAACAGCTTGACAAGTTGAGTAATTGAAACATCAAATATCAGCATACTTTGAGTGATCCGCTATACTGCTTTCTAAAAAATTGTATTCAGTTAGATTTGTATAATGCATAAATTATAAAACACCAAACTGAGACAGATGTTGAAATGAATAATACTGCAAAGGACTACACTTAATTGTTGGTTATTGGTAACAATCAAAAACCAAAGCAATTCTCACTGTTCAAGTTAATATAAAATGTATCTCAACAATTTGCATGTGAATCATTAGTGAATAGTAGAATAAAAGCTACAAACTGATATGGATTTTAAACTAACAACATTTGATAAGAAACAATAATTGTGATAAGACTTGAAAGATATTGTTAGTCCACCAGTATTGGGCAATGAATGTAAAATGTTACATATAGAAAAAACGATTAAAATAATTTAAATTTCAGCTTTTTAATAAAGTATGACATTATCACCTTACATATCTTATTCTGAATCGATCTTTCTAATAGCAATTGACAATTATTGCATTAAATCATTCAAAAGTATGAACATTTAACATCATATAAACCAAAAATGATCAATTGAAATTATACTATTTGATTAGCATTAATATTTGTTATGGTTTATATTGGAAACTAATAATGCATAAAAGTCGTAAAACAAAAGAGATTTTATTCAAAAAGTCAATTAGAAAGAATGACAATAACAAGGTTAAGGTGTAAATTGAACATTCATTCGAATAATTAACAATCTGAATTGATACACTTCAATTATGTGAGTGTTAAATATTAATAATTACTTGTATATGCCCATTGCATAATAACATCAATATTTATTGATATGTGCCTGTTCATTTCTGATCTAGGATGTTAACAGCTTCACAAGTTGAGTAATTGAAACATCAGTTATCAGCATACTTTGAGTGATCCGCTATACTGCTTTCTAAAAAATTGTATTCAGTTAGATTTGTATAATGCATAAATTATAAAACAATATAAAACACCAAACTGAGACAGATGTTGAAATGAATAATACTGCAAAGGACTACACTTAATTGTTGGTTATTGGTAACAATCAAAAACCAAAGCAATTCTCACTGTTCAAGTTAATATAAAATGTATCTCAACAATTTGCATGTGAATCATTAGTGAATAGTAGAATAAAAGCTACAAACTGATATGGATTTTAAACTAACAACATTTGATTAGAAACAATAATTGTGATAAGACATGAAAGATATTGTTAGTCCACCAGTATTGTGCAATGAATGTAAAATGTTACATAAAGAAAAAACGATTAAAATAATTTAAATTTCAGCTTTTTAATAAAGTATGACATTATCACTTTAAATATCTTATTCTGAATCGATCTTTCTAATAGCAATTGACAATTATTGCATTAAATCATTCAAAAGTTTGAACATTTAACATAATATAAACCCAAAATGATCAATTGAAATTATACTATTTGATTAGCATTAATATTTGTTATGGTTTATATTGGAAACTAATAATGCATAAAAGTCGTAAAACAAAAGAGATTTTATCCAAAAAGTCAATTAGAAAGAATGACAATAACAAGGTTAAGGTGTAAATTGAACATACATTTGAATAATTAACAATCTCAATTGATACGCTTCTATTATGTGAGTGTTAAATATTAATAATTACTTGTATATGCCCATTGCATAATAACATCAATATTTATTGATATGTGCCTGTTCATTTCTGATCTAGGATGTTAACAGCTTCACAAGTTGAGTAATTGAAACATCAGTTATCAGCATACTTTGAGTGATCCGCTATACTGCTTTCTAAAAAATTGTATTCAGTTAGATTTGTATAATGCATAAATTATAAAACACCAAACTGAGACAGATGTTGAAATGAAAAATACTGCAAAGGACTACACTAAATAATTGGTTATTGGTAACAATCAAAAACCAAAGCAATTCTCACTGTTCAAGTTAATATAAAATGTATCTCAACAATTTGCATGTGAATCATTAGTGAATAGTAGAATAAAAGCTACAAACTGATATGGATTTTAAACTAACAACATTTGATTAGAAACAATAATTGTGATAAGACATGAAAGATATTGTTAGTCCACCAGTATTGTGCAATGAATGTAAAATGTTACATAAAGAAAAAACGATTAAAATAATTTAAATTTCAGCTTTTTAATAAAGTATGACATTATCACTTTAAATATCTTATTCTGAATCGATCTTTCTAATAGCAATTGACAATTATTGCATTAAATCATTCAAAAGTTTGAACATTTAACATAATATAAACCCAAAATGATCAATTGAAATTATACTATTTGATTAGCATTAATATTTGTTATGGTTTATATTGGAAACTAATAATGCATAAAAGTCGTAAAACAAAAGAGATTTTATCCAAAAAGTCAATTAGAAAGAATGACAATAACAAGGTTAAGGTGTAAATTGAACATTCATTTGAATAATTAACAATCTCAATTGATACGCTTCTATTATGTGAGTGTTAAATATTAATAATTACTTGTATATGCCCATTGCATAATAACATCAATATTTATTGATATGTGCCTGTTCATTTCTGATCTAGGATGCTAACAGCTTGACAAGTTGAGTAATTGAAACATCAATTATCAGCATACTTTGAGTGATCCCCTATACTGCTTTCTAAAAAATTGTATTCAGTTAGATTTGTATAATGCATAAATTATAAAACACCAAACTGAGACAGATGTTGAAATGAAAAATACTGCAAAGGACTACACTAAATAATTGGTTATTGGTAACAATCAAAAACCAAAGCAATTCTCAGTGTTAAAGGTAATATAAAATGTATCTCAACAATTTGCATGTGAATCATTAGTGAAAAGTAGAATAAAAGCTACAAACTGATATGGATTTTAAACTAACAACATTTGATAAGAAACAATAATTGTGATAAGACTTGAAAGATATTGTTAGTCCACCAGTATTGGGCAATGAATGTAAAATGTTACATATAGAAAAAACGATTAAAATAATTTAAATTTCAGCTTTTTAATAAAGTATGACATTATCACCTTACATATCTTATTCTGAATCGATCTTTCTAATAGCAATTGACAATTATTGCATTAAATCATTCAAAAGTATGAACATTTAACATCATATAAACCAAAAATGATCAATTGAAATTATACTATTTGATTAGCATTAATATTTGTTATGGTTTATATTGGAAACTAATAATGCATAAAAGTCGTAAAACAAAAGAGATTTTATTCAAAAAGTCAATTAGAAAGAATGACAATAACAAGGTTAAGGTGTAAATTGAACATTCATTTGAATAATTAACAATCTCAATTGATACTCTTCAATTATGTGAGTGTTAAATATTAATAATTACTTGTATATGCCCATTGCATAATAACATCAATATTTATTGATATGTGCCTGTTCATTTCTGATCTAGGATGTTAACAGGTTCACAAGTTGAGTAATTGAAACATCAGTTATCAGCATACTTTGAGTGATCCGCTATACTGCTTTCTAAAAAATTGTATTCAGTTAGATTTGTATAATGCATAAATTATAAAACACCAAACTGAGACAGATGTTGAAATGAAAAATACTGCAAAGGACTACACTAAATAATTGGTTATTGGTAACAATCAAAAACCAAAGCAATTCTCAGTGTTAAAGGTTATATAAAATGTATCTCAACAATTTGCATGTGAATCATTAGTGAAAAGTAGAATAAAAGCTACAAACTGATATGGATTTTAAACTAACAACATTTGATAAGAAACAATAATTGTGATAAGACTTGAAAGATATTGTTAGTCCACCAGTATTGGGCAATGAATGTAAAATGTTACATATAGAAAAAACGATTAAAATAATTTAAATTTCAGCTTTTTAATAAAGTATGACATTATCACCTTACATATCTTATTCTGAATCGATCTTTCTAATAGCAATTGACAATTATTGCATTAAATCATTCAAAAGTATGAACATTTAACATCATATAAACCAAAAATGATCAATTGAAATTATACTATTTGATTAGCATTAATATTTGTTATGGTTTATATTGGAAACTAATAATGCATAAAAGTCGTAAAACAAAAGAGATTTTATTCAAAAAGTCAATTAGAAAGAATGACAATAACAAGGTTAAGGTGTAAATTGAACATTCATTTGAATAATTAACAATCTCAATTGATACTCTTCAATTATGTGAGTGTTAAATATTAATAATTACTTGTATATGCCCATTGCATAATAACATCAATATTTATTGATATGTGCCTGTTCATTTCTGATCTAGGATGTTAACAGGTTCACAAGTTGAGTAATTGAAACATCAGTTATCAGCATACTTTGAGTGATCCGCTATACTGCTTTCTAAAAAATTGTATTCAGTTAGATTTGTATAATGCATAAATTATAAAACACCAAACTGAGACAGATGTTGAAATGAAAAATACTGCAAAGGACTACACTAAATAATTGGTTATTGGTAACAATCAAAAACCAAAGCAATTCTCAGTGTTAAAGGTAATATAAAATGTATCTCAACAATTTGCATGTGAATCATTAGTGAAAAGTAGAATAAAAGCTACAAACTGATATGGATTTTAAACTAACAACATTTGATAAGAAACAATAATTGTGATAAGACTTGAAAGATATTGTTAGTCCACCAGTATTGGGCAATGAATGTAAAATGTTACATATAGAAAAAACGATTAAAATAATTTAAATTTCAGCTTTTTAATAAAGTATGACATTATCAACCTTACATATCTTATTCTGAATCGATCTTTCTAATAGCAATTGACAATTATTGCATTAAATCATTCAAAAGTATGAACATTTAACATCATATAAACCAAAAATGATCAATTGAAATTATACTATTTGATTAGCATTAATATTTGTTATGGTTTATATTGGAAACTAATAATGCATAAAAGTCGTAAAACAAAAGAGATTTTATTCAAAAAGTCAATTAGAAAGAATGACAATAACAAGGTTAAGGTGTAAATTGAACATTCATTTGAATAATTAACAATCTCAATTGATACGCTTCTATTATGTGAGTGTTAAATATTAATATTACTTGTATATGCCCATTGCATAATAACATCAATATTTATTGATATGTGCCTGTTCATTTCTGATCTAGGATGTTAACAGCTTCACAAGTTGAGTAATTGAAACATCAGTTATCAGCATACTTTGAGTGATCCGCTATACTGCTTTCTAAAAAATTGTATTCAGTTAGATTTGTATAATGCATAAATTATAAAACAATATAAAACACCAAACTGAGACAGATGTTGAAATGAATAATACTGCAAAGGACTACACTTAATTGTTGGTTATTGGTAACAATCAAAAACCAAAGCAATTCTCACTGTTCAAGTTAATATAAAATGTATCTCAACAATTTGCATGTGAATCATTAGTGAATAGTAGAATAAAAGCTACAAAATGATATGGATTTTAAACTAACAACATTTGATTAGAAACAATAATTGTGATAAGACATGAAAGATATTGTTAGTCCACCAGTATTGTGCAATGAATGTAAAATGTTACATAAAGAAAAAACGATTAAAATAATTTAAATTTCAGCTTTTTAATAAAGTATGACATTATCACTTTAAATATCTTATTCTGAATCGATCTTTCTAATAGCAATTGACAATTATTGCATTAAATCATTCAAAAGTTTGAACATTTAACATAATATAAACCCAAAATGATCAATTGAAATTATACTATTTGATTAGCATTAATATTTGTTATGGTTTATATTGGAAACTAATAATGCATAAAAGTCGTAAAACAAAAGAGATTTTATCCAAAAAGTCAATTAGAAAGAATGACAATAACAAGGTTAAGGTGTAAATTGAACATACATTTGAATAATTAACAATCTCAATTGATACGCTTCTATTATGTGAGTGTTAAATATTAATAATTACTTGTATATGCCCATTGCATAATAACATCAATATTTATAGATATGTGCCTGTTCATTTCTGATCTAGGATGTTAACAGCTTCACAAGTTGAGTAATTGAAACATCAGTTATCAGCATACTTTGAGTGATCCGCTATACTGCTTTCTAAAAAATTGTATTCAGTTAGATTTGTATAATGCATAAATTATAAAACAATATAAAACACCAAACTGAGACAGATGTTGAAATGAATAATACTGCAAAGGACTACACTTAATTGTTGGTTATTGGTAACAATCAAAAACCAAAGCAATTCTCACTGTTCAAGTTAATATAAAATGTATCTCAACAATTTGCATGTGAATCATTAGTGAATAGTAGAATAAAAGCTACAAACTGATATGGATTTTAAACTAACAACATTTGATTAGAAACAATAATTGTGATAAGACATGAAAGATATTGTTAGTCCACCAGTATTGTGCAATGAATGTAAAATGTTACATAAAGAAAAAACGATTAAAATAATTTAAATTTCAGCTTTTTAATAAAGTATGACATTATCACTTTAAATATCTTATTCTGAATCGATCTTTCTAATAGCAATTGACAATTATTGCATTAAATCATTCAAAAGTTTGAACATTTAACATAATATAAACCCAAAATGATCAATTGAAATTATACTATTTGATTAGCATTAATATTTGTTATGGTTTATATTGGAAACTAATAATGCATAAAAGTCGTAAAACAAAAGAGATTTTATCCAAAAAGTCAATTAGAAAGAATGACAATAACAAGGTTAAGGTGTAAATTGAACATACATTTGAATAATTAACAATCTCAATTGATACGCTTCTATTATGTGAGTGTTAAATATTAATAATTACTTGTATATGCCCATTGCATAATAACATCAATATTTATTGATATGTGCCTGTTCATTTCTGATCTAGGATGTTAACAGGTTCACAAGTTGAGTAATTGAAACATCAGTTATCAGCATACTTTGAGTGATCCGCTATACTGCTTTCTAAAAAATTGTATTCAGTTAGATTTGTATAATGCATAAATTATAAAACACCAAACTGAGACAGATGTTGAAATGAAAAATACTGCAAAGGACTACACTAAATAATTGGTTATTGGTAACAATCAAAAACCAAAGCAATTCTCAGTGTTAAAGGTTATATAAAATGTATCTCAACAATTTGCATGTGAATCATTAGTGAAAAGTAGAATAAAAGCTACAAACTGATATGGATTTTAAACTAATAACATTTGATAAGAAACAATATCTGTGATAAGACATGAAAGATATTGTTATTCCACCAGTATTGGGCAATGAATGTAAAATGTTACATAAAGAAAAAACGATTAAAATATTTTAAATTTCAGCTTTTTTATATAGTATGACATTTTCACTGTACATATATTAATCTGAATCGATCTTTCTAATAGCAATTGACAATTATTGCATTAAATCATTCAAAAGTATGAACATTTAACATCATATAAACCAAAAATGATCAATTGAAATTATACTATTTGATTAGCATTAATATTTGTTATGGTTTATATTGGAAACTAATAATGCATAAAAGTCGTAAAACAAAAGAGATTTTATTCAAAAAGTCAATTAGAAAGAATGACAATAACAAGGTTAAGGTGTAAATTGAACATTCATTTGAATAATTAACAATCTCAATTGATACACTTCAATTATGTGAGTGTTAAATATTAATAATTACTTGTATATGCCCATTGCATAATAACATCAATATTTATTGATATGTGCCTGTTCATTTCTGATCTAGGATGTTAACAGGTTCACAAGTTGAGTAATTGAAACATCAGTTATCAGCATACTTTGAGTGATCCGCTATACTGCTTTCTAAAAAATTGTATTCAGTTAGATTTGTATAATGCATAAATTATAAAACAATATAAAACACCAAACTGAGACAGATGTTGAAATGAATAATACTGCAAAGGACTACACTTAATTGTTGGTTATTGGTAACAATCAAAAACCAAAGCAATTCTCACTGTTCAAGTTAATATAAAATGTATCTCAACAATTTGCATGTGAATCATTAGTGAATAGTAGAATAAAAGCTACAAACTGATATGGATTTTAAACTAACAACATTTGATTAGAAACAATAATTGTGATAAGACATGAAAGATATTGTTAGTCCACCAGTATTGTGCAATGAATGTAAAATGTTACATAAAGAAAAAACGATTAAAATAATTTAAATTTCAGCTTTTTAATAAAGTATGACATTATCACTTTAAATATCTTATTCTGAATCGATCTTTCTAATAGCAATTGACAATTATTGCATTAAATCATTCAAAAGTTTGAACATTTAACATAATATAAACCCAAAATGATCAATTGAAATTATACTATTTGATTAGCATTAATATTTGTTATGGTTTATATTGGAAACTAATAATGCATAAAAGTCGTAAAACAAAAGAGATTTTATCCAAAAAGTCAATTAGAAAGAATGACAATAACAAGGTTAAGGTGTAAATTGAACATACATTTGAATAATTAACAATCTCAATTGATACGCTTCTATTATGTGAGTGTTAAATATTAATAATTACTTGTATATGCCCATTGCATAATAACATCAATATTTATTGATATGTGCCTGTTCATTTCTGATCTAGGATGTTAACAGGTTCACAAGTTGAGTAATTGAAACATCAGTTATCAGCATACTTTGAGTGATCCGCTATACTGCTTTCTAAAAAATTGTATTCAGTTAGATTTGTATAATGCATAAATTATAAAACACCAAACTGAGACAGATGTTGAAATGAAAAATACTGCAAAGGACTACACTAAATAATTGGTTATTGGTAACAATCAAAAACCAAAGCAATTCTCAGTGTTAAAGGTAATATAAAATGTATCTCAACAATTTGCATGTGAATCATTAGTGAAAAGTAGAATAAAAGCTACAAACTGATATGGATTTTAAACTAATAACATTTGATAAGAAACAATATCTGTGATAAGACATGAAAGATATTGTTATTCCACCAGTATTGGGCAATGAATGTAAAATGTTACATAAAGAAAAAACGATTAAAATATTTTAAATTTCAGCTTTTTTATATAGTATGACATTTTCACTGTACATATATTAATCTGAATCGATCTTTCTAATAGCAATTGACAATTATTGCATTAAATCATTCAAAAGTTTGAACATTTAACATCAAATAAACCGAAAATGATCAATTGAAATTATACTATTTGATTAGCATTAATATTTGTTATGGTTTATATTGGAAACTAATAATGCATAAAAGTCGTAAAACAAAAGAGATTTTATTCAAAAAGTCAATTAGAAAGAATGACAATAACAAGGTTAAGGTGTAAATTGAACATTCATTTGAATAATTAACAATCTCAATTGATACACTTCAATTATGTGAGTGTTAAATATTAATAATTACTTGTATATGCCCATTGCATAATAACATCAATATTTATTGATATGTGCCTGTTCATTTCTGATCTAGGATGTTAACAGGTTCACAAGTTGAGTAATTGAAACATCAGTTATCAGCATACTTTGAGTGATCCGCTATACTGCTTTCTAAAAAATTGTATTCAGTTAGATTTGTATAATGCATAAATTATAAAACACCAAACTGAGACAGATGTTGAAATGAAAAATACTGCAAAGGACTACACTAAATAATTGGTTATTGGTAACAATCAAAAACCAAAGCAATTCTCAGTGTTAAAGGTAATATAAAATGTATCTCAACAATTTGCATGTGAATCATTAGTGAAAAGTAGAATAAAAGCTACAAACTGATATGGATTTTAAACTAACAACATTTGATAAGAAACAATAATTGTGATAAGACTTGAAAGATATTGTTAGTCCACCAGTATTGGGCAATGAATGTAAAATGTTACATATAGAAAAAACGATTAAAATAATTTAAATTTCAGCTTTTTAATAAAGTATGACATTATCAACCTTACATATCTTATTCTGAATCGATCTTTCTAATAGCAATTGACAATTATTGCATTAAATCATTCAAAAGTATGAACATTTAACATCATATAAACCAAAAATGATCAATTGAAATTATACTATTTGATTAGCATTAATATTTGTTATGGTTTATATTGGAAACTAATAATGCATAAAAGTCGTAAAACAAAAGAGATTTTATTCAAAAAGTCAATTAGAAAGAATGACAATAACAAGGTTAAGGTGTAAATTGAACATTCATTTGAATAATTAACAATCTCAATTGATACGCTTCTATTATGTGAGTGTTAAATATTAATAATTACTTGTATATGCCCATTGCATAATAACATCAATATTTATTGATATGTGCCTGTTCATTTCTGATCTAGGATGCTAACAGCTTGACAAGTTGAGTAATTGAAACATCAATTATCAGCATACTTTGAGTGATCCCCTATACTGCTTTCTAAAAAATTGTATTCAGTTAGATTTGTATAATGCATAAATTATAAAACACCAAACTGAGACAGATGTTGAAATGAAAAATACTGCAAAGGACTACACTAAATAATTGGTTATTGGTAACAATCAAAAACCAAAGCAATTCTCAGTGTTAAAGGTAATATAAAATGTATCTCAACAATTTGCATGTGAATCATTAGTGAAAAGTAGAATAAAAGCTACAAACTGATATGGATTTTAAACTAACAACATTTGATAAGAAACAATAATTGTGATAAGACTTGAAAGATATTGTTAGTCCACCAGTATTGGGCAATGAATGTAAAATGTTACATATAGAAAAAACGATTAAAATAATTTAAATTTCAGCTTTTTAATAAAGTATGACATTATCACCTTACATATCTTATTCTGAATCGATCTTTCTAATAGCAATTGACAATTATTGCATTAAATCATTCAAAAGTATGAACATTTAACATCATATAAACCAAAAATGATCAATTGAAATTATACTATTTGATTAGCATTAATATTTGTTATGGTTTATATTGGAAACTAATAATGCATAAAAGTCGTAAAACAAAAGAGATTTTATTCAAAAAGTCAATTAGAAAGAATGACAATAACAAGGTTAAGGTGTAAATTGAACATTCATTTGAATAATTAACAATCTCAATTGATACTCTTCAATTATGTGAGTGTTAAATATTAATAATTACTTGTATATGCCCATTGCATAATAACATCAATATTTATTGATATGTGCCTGTTCATTTCTGATCTAGGATGTTAACAGGTTCACAAGTTGAGTAATTGAAACATCAGTTATCAGCATACTTTGAGTGATCCGCTATACTGCTTTCTAAAAAATTGTATTCAGTTAGATTTGTATAATGCATAAATTATAAAACACCAAACTGAGACAGATGTTGAAATGAAAAATACTGCAAAGGACTACACTAAATAATTGGTTATTGGTAACAATCAAAAACCAAAGCAATTCTCAGTGTTAAAGGTAATATAAAATGTATCTCAACAATTTGCATGTGAATCATTAGTGAAAAGTAGAATAAAAGCTACAAACTGATATGGATTTTAAACTAACAACATTTGATAAGAAACAATAATTGTGATAAGACTTGAAAGATATTGTTAGTCCACCAGTATTGGGCAATGAATGTAAAATGTTACATATAGAAAAAACGATTAAAATAATTTAAATTTCAGCTTTTTAATAAAGTATGACATTATCAACCTTACATATCTTATTCTGAATCGATCTTTCTAATAGCAATTGACAATTATTGCATTAAATCATTCAAAAGTATGAACATTTAACATCATATAAACCAAAAATGATCAATTGAAATTATACTATTTGATTAGCATTAATATTTGTTATGGTTTATATTGGAAACTAATAATGCATAAAAGTCGTAAAACAAAAGAGATTTTATTCAAAAAGTCAATTAGAAAGAATGACAATAACAAGGTTAAGGTGTAAATTGAACATTCATTTGAATAATTAACAATCTCAATTGATACGCTTCTATTATGTGAGTGTTAAATATTAATATTACTTGTATATGCCCATTGCATAATAACATCAATATTTATTGATATGTGCCTGTTCATTTCTGATCTAGGATGTTAACAGCTTCACAAGTTGAGTAATTGAAACATCAGTTATCAGCATACTTTGAGTGATCCGCTATACTGCTTTCTAAAAAATTGTATTCAGTTAGATTTGTATAATGCATAAATTATAAAACAATATAAAACACCAAACTGAGACAGATGTTGAAATGAATAATACTGCAAAGGACTACACTTAATTGTTGGTTATTGGTAACAATCAAAAACCAAAGCAATTCTCACTGTTCAAGTTAATATAAAATGTATCTCAACAATTTGCATGTGAATCATTAGTGAATAGTAGAATAAAAGCTACAAACTGATATGGATTTTAAACTAACAACATTTGATTAGAAACAATAATTGTGATAAGACATGAAAGATATTGTTAGTCCACCAGTATTGTGCAATGAATGTAAAATGTTACATAAAGAAAAAACGATTAAAATAATTTAAATTTCAGCTTTTTAATAAAGTATGACATTATCACTTTAAATATCTTATTCTGAATCGATCTTTCTAATAGCAATTGACAATTATTGCATTAAATCATTCAAAAGTTTGAACATTTAACATAATATAAACCCAAAATGATCAATTGAAATTATACTATTTGATTAGCATTAATATTTGTTATGGTTTATATTGGAAACTAATAATGCATAAAAGTCGTAAAACAAAAGAGATTTTATCCAAAAAGTCAATTAGAAAGAATGACAATAACAAGGTTAAGGTGTAAATTGAACATACATTTGAATAATTAACAATCTCAATTGATACGCTTCTATTATGTGAGTGTTAAATAGTAATAATTACTTGTATATGCCCATTGCATAATAACATCAATATTTATTGATATGTGCCTGTTCATTTCTGATCTAGGATGTTAACAGCTTCACAAGTTGAGTAATTGAAACATCAGTTATCAGCATACTTTGAGTGATCCGCTATACTGCTTTCTAAAAAATTGTATTCAGTTAGATTTGTATAATGCATAAATTATAAAACAATATAAAACACCAAACTGAGACAGATGTTGAAATGAATAATACTGCAAAGGACTACACTTAATTGTTGGTTATTGGTAACAATCAAAAACCAAAGCAATTCTCACTGTTCAAGTTAATATAAAATGTATCTCAACAATTTGCATGTGAATCATTAGTGAATAGTAGAATAAAAGCTACAAACTGATATGGATTTTAAACTAACAACATTTGATTAGAAACAATAATTGTGATAAGACTTGAAAGATATTGTTAGTCCACCAGTATTGGGCAATGAATGTAAAATGTTACATATAGAAAAAACGATTAAAATAATTTAAATTTCAGCTTTTTAATAAAGTATGACATTATCACCTTACATATCTTATTCTGAATCGATCTTTCTAATAGCAATTGACAATTATTGCATTAAATCATTCAAAAGTATGAACATTTAACATCATATAAACCAAAAATGATCAATTGAAATTATACTATTTGATTAGCATTAATATTTGTTATGGTTTATATTGGAAACTAATAATGCATAAAAGTCGTAAAACAAAAGAGATTTTATTCAAAAAGTCAATTAGAAAGAATGACAATAACAAGGTTAAGGTGTAAATTGAACATTCATTTGAATAATTAACAATCTCAATTGATACTCTTCAATTATGTGAGTGTTAAATATTAATAATTACTTGTATATGCCCATTGCATAATAACATCAATATTTATTGATATGTGCCTGTTCATTTCTGATCTAGGATGTTAACAGGTTCACAAGTTGAGTAATTGAAACATCAGTTATCAGCATACTTTGAGTGATCCGCTATACTGCTTTCTAAAAAATTGTATTCAGTTAGATTTGTATAATGCATAAATTATAAAACACCAAACTGAGACAGATGTTGAAATGAAAAATACTGCAAAGGACTACACTAAATAATTGGTTATTGGTAACAATCAAAAACCAAAGCAATTCTCAGTGTTAAAGGTAATATAAAATGTATCTCAACAATTTGCATGTGAATCATTAGTGAAAAGTAGAATAAAAGCTACAAACTGATATGGATTTTAAACTAACAACATTTGATAAGAAACAATAATTGTGATAAGACTTGAAAGATATTGTTAGTCCACCAGTATTGGGCAATGAATGTAAAATGTTACATATAGAAAAAACGATTAAAATAATTTAAATTTCAGCTTTTTAATAAAGTATGACATTATCAACCTTACATATCTTATTCTGAATCGATCTTTCTAATAGCAATTGACAATTATTGCATTAAATCATTCAAAAGTATGAACATTTAACATCATATAAACCAAAAATGATCAATTGAAATTATACTATTTGATTAGCATTAATATTTGTTATGGTTTATATTGGAAACTAATAATGCATAAAAGTCGTAAAACAAAAGAGATTTTATTCAAAAAGTCAATTAGAAAGAATGACAATAACAAGGTTAAGGTGTAAATTGAACATTCATTTGAATAATTAACAATCTCAATTGATACTCTTCTATTATGTGAGTGTTAAATAGTAATAATTACTTGTATATGCCCATTGCATAATAACATCAATATTTATTGATATGTGCCTGTTCATTTCTGATCTAGGATGTTAACAGCTTCACAAGTTGAGTAATTGAAACATCAGTTATCAGCATACTTTGAGTGATCCGCTATACTGCTTTCTAAAAAATTGTATTCAGTTAGATTTGTATAATGCATAAATTATAAAACAATATAAAACACCAAACTGAGACAGATGTTGAAATGAATAATACTGCAAAGGACTACACTTAATTGTTGGTTATTGGTAACAATCAAAAACCAAAGCAATTCTCACTGTTCAAGTTAATATAAAATGTATCTCAACAATTTGCATGTGAATCATTAGTGAATAGTAGAATAAAAGCTACAAACTGATATGGATTTTAAACTAACAACATTTGATTAGAAACAATAATTGTGATAAGACATGAAAGATATTGTTAGTCCACCAGTATTGTGCAATGAATGTAAAATGTTACATAAAGAAAAAACGATTAAAATAATTTAAATTTCAGCTTTTTAATAAAGTATGACATTATCACTTTAAATATCTTATTCTGAATCGATCTTTCTAATAGCAATTGACAATTATTGCATTAAATCATTCAAAAGTTTGAACATTTAACATAATATAAACCCAAAATGATCAATTGAAATTATACTATTTGATTAGCATTAATATTTGTTATGGTTTATATTGGAAACTAATAATGCATAAAAGTCGTAAAACAAAAGAGATTTTATCCAAAAAGTCAATTAGAAAGAATGACAATAACAAGGTTAAGGTGTAAATTGAACATACATTTGAATAATTAACAATCTCAATTGATACGCTTCTATTATGTGAGTGTTAAATATTAATAATTACTTGTATATGCCCATTGCATAATAACATCAATATTTATTGATATGTGCCTGTTCATTTCTGATCTAGGATGTTAACAGCTTCACAAGTTGAGTAATTGAAACATCAGTTATCAGCATACTTTGAGTGATCCGCTATACTGCTTTCTAAAAAATTGTATTCAGTTAGATTTGTATAATGCATAAATTATAAAACACCAAACTGAGACAGATGTTGAAATGAAAAATACTGCAAAGGACTACACTAAATAATTGGTTATTGGTAACAATCAAAAACCAAAGCAATTCTCAGTGTTAAAGGTTATATAAAATGTATCTCAACAATTTGCATGTGAATCATTAGTGAAAAGTAGAATAAAAGCTACAAACTGATATGGATTTTAAACTAATAACATTTGATAAGAAACAATAATTGTGATAAGACTTGAAAGATATTGTTAGTCCACCAGTATTGGGCAATGAATGTAAAATGTTACATATAGAAAAAAAGATTAAAATAATTTAAATTTCAGCTTTTTAATAAAGTATGACATTATCACCTTACATATCTTATTCTGAATCGATCTTTCTAATAGCAATTGACAATTATTGCATTAAATCATTCAAAAGTATGAACATTTAACATCATATAAACCAAAAATGATCAATTGAAATTATACTATTTGATTAGCATTAATATTTGTTATGGTTTATATTGGAAACTAATAATGCATAAAAGTCGTAAAACAAAAGAGATTTTATTCAAAAAGTCAATTAGAAAGAATGACAATAACAAGGTTAAGGTGTAAATTGAACATTCATTTGAATAATTAACAATCTCAATTGATACACTTCAATTATGTGAGTGTTAAATATTAATAATTACTTGTATATGCCCATTGCATAATAACATCAATATTTATTGATATGTGCCTGTTCATTTCTGATCTAGGATGTTAACAGGTTCACAAGTTGAGTAATTGAAACATTAGTTATCAGCATACTTTGAGTGATCCGCTATACTGCTTTCTAAAAAATTGTATTCAGTTAGATTTGTATAATGCATAAATTATAAAACACCAAACTGAGACAGATGTTGAAATGAAAAATACTGCAAAGGACTACACTAAATAATTGGTTATTGGTAACAATCAAAAACCAAAGCAATTCTCAGTGTTAAAGGTAATATAAAATGTATCTCAACAATTTGCATGTGAATCATTAGTGAAAAGTAGAATAAAAGCTACAAACTGATATGGATTTTAAACTAACAACATTTGATAAGAAACAATAATTGTGATAAGACTTGAAAGATATTGTTAGTCCACCAGTATTGGGCAATGAATGTAAAATGTTACATATAGAAAAAACGATTAAAATAATTTAAATTTCAGCTTTTTAATAAAGTATGACATTATCACCTTACATATCTTATTCTGAATCGATCTTTCTAATAGCAATTGACAATTATTGCATTAAATCATTCAAAAGTATGAACATTTAACATCATATAAACCAAAAATGATCAATTGAAATTATACTATTTGATTAGCATTAATATTTGTTATGGTTTATATTGGAAACTAATAATGCATAAAAGTCGTAAAACAAAAGAGATTTTATTCAAAAAGTCAATTAGAAAGAATGACAATAACAAGGTTAAGGTGTAAATTGAACATTCATTTGAATAATTAACAATCTCAATTGATACTCTTCAATTATGTGAGTGTTAAATATTAATAATTACTTGTATATGCCCATTGCATAATAACATCAATATTTATTGATATGTGCCTGTTCATTTCTGATCTAGGATGTTAACAGGTTCACAAGTTGAGTAATTGAAACATCAGTTATCAGCATACTTTGAGTGATCCGCTATACTGCTTTCTAAAAAATTGTATTCAGTTAGATTTGTATAATGCATAAATTATAAAACACCAAACTGAGACAGATGTTGAAATGAAAAATACTGCAAAGGACTACACTAAATAATTGGTTATTGGTAACAATCAAAAACCAAAGCAATTCTCAGTGTTAAAGGTAATATAAAATGTATCTCAACAATTTGCATGTGAATCATTAGTGAAAAGTAGAATAAAAGCTACAAACTGATATGGATTTTAAACTAACAACATTTGATAAGAAACAATAATTGTGATAAGACTTGAAAGATATTGTTAGTCCACCAGTATTGGGCAATGAATGTAAAATGTTACATATAGAAAAAACGATTAAAATAATTTAAATTTCAGCTTTTTAATAAAGTATGACATTATCACCTTACATATCTTATTCTGAATCGATCTTTCTAATAGCAATTGACAATTATTGCATTAAATCATTCAAAAGTATGAACATTTAACATCATATAAACCAAAAATGATCAATTGAAATTATACTATTTGATTAGCATTAATATTTGTTATGGTTTATATTGGAAACTAATAATGCATAAAAGTCGTAAAACAAAAGAGATTTTATTCAAAAAGTCAATTAGAAAGAATGACAATAACAAGGTTAAGGTGTAAATTGAACATTCATTTGAATAATTAACAATCTCAATTGATACTCTTCAATTATGTGAGTGTTAAATATTAATAATTACTTGTATATGCCCATTGCATAATAACATCAATATTTATTGATATGTGCCTGTTCATTTCTGATCTAGGATGTTAACAGGTTCACAAGTTGAGTAATTGAAACATCAGTTATCAGCATACTTTGAGTGATCCGCTATACTGCTTTCTAAAAAATTGTATTCAGTTAGATTTGTATAATGCATAAATTATAAAACACCAAACTGAGACAGATGTTGAAATGAAAAATACTGCAAAGGACTACACTAAATAATTGGTTATTGGTAACAATCAAAAACCAAAGCAATTCTCAGTGTTAAAGGTAATATAAAATGTATCTCAACAATTTGCATGTGAATCATTAGTGAAAAGTAGAATAAAAGCTACAAACTGATATGGATTTTAAACTAACAACATTTGATAAGAAACAATAATTGTGATAAGACTTGAAAGATATTGTTAGTCCACCAGTATTGGGCAATGAATGTAAAATGTTACATATAGGAAAAACGATTAAAATAATTTAAATTTCAGCTTTTTAATAAAGTATGACATTATCAACCTTACATATCTTATTCTGAATCGATCTTTCTAATAGCAATTGACAATTATTGCATTAAATCATTCAAAAGTATGAACATTTAACATCATATAAACCAAAAATGATCAATTGAAATTATACTATTTGATTAGCATTAATATTTGTTATGGTTTATATTGGAAACTAATAATGCATAAAAGTCGTAAAACAAAAGAGATTTTATCCAAAAAGTCAATTAGAAAGAATGACAATAACAAGGTTAAGGTGTAAATTGAACATACATTTGAATAATTAACAATCTCAATTGATACGCTTCTATTATGTGAGTGTTAAATATTAATATTACTTGTATATGCCCATTGCATAATAACATCAATATTTATTGATATGTGCCTGTTCATTTCTGATCTAGGATGTTAACAGCTTCACAAGTTGAGTAATTGAAACATCAGTTATCAGCATACTTTGAGTGATCCGCTATACTGCTTTCTAAAAAATTGTATTCAGTTAGATTTGTATAATGCATAAATTATAAAACACCAAACTGAGACAGATGTTGAAATGAAAAATACTGCAAAGGACTACACTAAATAATTGGTTATTGGTAACAATCAAAAACCAAAGCAATTCTCAGTGTTAAAGGTTATATAAAATGTATCTCAACAATTTGCATGTGAATCATTAGTGAAAAGTAGAATAAAAGCTACAAACTGATATGGATTTTAAACTAATAACATTTGATAAGAAACAATAATTGTGATAAGACTTGAAAGATATTGTTAGTCCACCAGTATTGGGCAATGAATGTAAAATGTTACATATAGAAAAAAAGATTAAAATAATTTAAATTTCAGCTTTTTAATAAAGTATGACATTATCACCTTACATATCTTATTCTGAATCGATCTTTCTAATAGCAATTGACAATTATTGCATTAAATCATTCAAAAGTATGAACATTTAACATCATATAAACCAAAAATGATCAATTGAAATTATACTATTTGATTAGCATTAATATTTGTTATGGTTTATATTGGAAACTAATAATGCATAAAAGTCGTAAAACAAAAGAGATTTTATTCAAAAAGTCAATTAGAAAGAATGACAATAACAAGGTTAAGGTGTAAATTGAACATTCATTTGAATAATTAACAATCTCAATTGATACACTTCAATTATGTGAGTGTTAAATATTAATAATTACTTGTATATGCCCATTGCATAATAACATCAATATTTATTGATATGTGCCTGTTCATTTCTGATCTAGGATGTTAACAGCTTCACAAGTTGAGTAATTGAAACATCAGTTATCAGCATACTTTGAGTGATCCGCTATACTGCTTTCTAAAAAATTGTATTCAGTTAGATTTGTATAATGCATAAATTATAAAACACCAAACTGAGACAGATGTTGAAATGAAAAATACTGCAAAGGACTACACTAAATAATTGGTTATTGGTAACAATCAAAAACCAAAGCAATTCTCAGTGTTAAAGGTAATATAAAATGTATCTCAACAATTTGCATGTGAATCATTAGTGAAAAGTAGAATAAAAGCTACAAACTGATATGGATTTTAAACTAACAACATTTGATAAGAAACAATAATTGTGATAAGACTTGAAAGATATTGTTAGTCCACCAGTATTGGGCAATGAATGTAAAATGTTACATATAGAAAAAACGATTAAAATAATTTAAATTTCAGCTTTTTAATAAAGTATGACATTATCAACCTTACATATCTTATTCTGAATCGATCTTTCTAATAGCAATTGACAATTATTGCATTAAATCATTCAAAAGTATGAACATTTAACATCATATAAACCAAAAATGATCAATTGAAATTATACTATTTGATTAGCATTAATATTTGTTATGGTTTATATTGGAAACTAATAATGCATAAAAGTCGTAAAACAAAAGAGATTTTATTCAAAAAGTCAATTAGAAAGAATGACAATAACAAGGTTAAGGTGTAAATTGAACATTTATTTGAATAATTAACAATCTCAATTGATACTCTTCAATTATGTGAGTGTTAAATATTAATAATTACTTGTATATGCCCATTGCATAATAACATCAATATTTATTGATATGTGCCTGTTCATTTCTGATCTAGGATGTTAACAGGTTCACAAGTTGAGTAATTGAAACATCAGTTATCAGCATACTTTGAGTGATCCGCTATACTGCTTTCTAAAAAATTGTATTCAGTTAGATTTGTATAATGCATAAATTATAAAACACCAAACTGAGACAGATGTTGAAATGAAAAATACTGCAAAGGACTACACTAAATAATTGGTTATTGGTAACAATCAAAAACCAAAGCAATTCTCAGTGTTAAAGGTAATATAAAATGTATCTCAACAATTTGCATGTGAATCATTAGTGAAAAGTAGAATAAAAGCTACAAACTGATATGGATTTTAAACTAACAACATTTGATAAGAAACAATAATTGTGATAAGACTTGAAAGATATTGTTAGTCCACCAGTATTGGGCAATGAATGTAAAATGTTACATATAGAAAAAACGATTAAAATAATTTAAATTTCAGCTTTTTAATAAAGTATGACATTATCACCTTACATATCTTATTCTGAATCGATCTTTCTAATAGCAATTGACAATTATTGCATTAAATCATTCAAAAGTATGAACATTTAACATCATATAAACCAAAAATGATCAATTGAAATTATACTATTTGATTAGCATTAATATTTGTTATGGTTTATATTGGAAACTAATAATGCATAAAAGTCGTAAAACAAAAGAGATTTTATTCAAAAAGTCAATTAGAAAGAATGACAATAACAAGGTTAAGGTGTAAATTGAACATTCATTTGAATAATTAACAATCTCAATTGATACACTTCAATTATGTGAGTGTTAAATATTAATAATTACTTGTATATGCCCATTGCATAATAACATCAATATTTATTGATATGTGCCTGTTCATTTCTGATCTAGGATGTTAACAGGTTCACAAGTTGAGTAATTGAAACATCAATTATCAGCATACTTTGAGTGATCCGCTATACTGCTTTCTAAAAAATTGTATTCAGTTAGATTTGTATAATGCATAAATTATAAAACACCAAACTGAGACAGATGTTGAAATGAAAAATACTGCAAAGGACTACACTAAATAATTGGTTATTGGTAACAATCAAAAACCAAAGCAATTCTCAGTGTTAAAGGTAATATAAAATGTATCTCAACAATTTGCATGTGAATCATTAGTGAAAAGTAGAATAAAAGCTACAAACTGATATGGATTTTAAACTAACAACATTTGATAAGAAACAATAATTGTGATAAGACTTGAAAGATATTGTTAGTCCACCAGTATTGGGCAATGAATGTAAAATGTTACATATAGAAAAAACGATTAAAATAATTTAAATTTCAGCTTTTTAATAAAGTATGACATTATCACCTTACATATCTTATTCTGAATCGATCTTTCTAATAGCAATTGACAATTATTGCATTAAATCATTCAAAAGTATGTACATTTAACATCATATAAACCAAAAATGATCAATTGAAATTATACTATTTGATTAGCATTAATATTTGTTATGGTTTATATTGGAAACTAATAATGCATAAAAGTCGTAAAACAAAAGAGATTTTATTCAAAAAGTCAATTAGAAAGAATGACAATAACAAGGTTAAGGTGTAAATTGAACATTCATTTGAATAATTAACAATCTCAATTGATACACTTCAATTATGTGAGTGTTAAATATTAATAATTACTTGTATATGCCCATTGCATAATAACATCAATATTTATTGATATGTGCCTGTTCATTTCTGATCTAGGATGTTAACAGGTTCACAAGTTGAGTAATTGAAACATTAGTTATCAGCATACTTTGAGTGATCCGCTATACTGCTTTCTAAAAAATTGTATTCAGTTAGATTTGTATAATGCATAAATTATAATACAATATAAAACACCAAACTGAGACAGATGTTGAAATGAATAATACTGCAAAGGACTACACTTAATTGTTGGTTATTGGTAACAATCAAAAACCAAAGCAATTCTCAGTGTTAAAGGTAATATAAAATGTATCTCAACAATTTGCATGTGAATCATTAGTGAAAAGTAGAATAAAAGCTACAAACTGATATGGATTTTAAACTAACAACATTTGATAAGAAACAATAATTGTGATAAGACTTGAAAGATATTGTTAGTCCACCAGTATTGGGCAATGAATGTAAAATGTTACATATAGAAAAAACGATTAAAATAATTTAAATTTCAGCTTTTTAATAAAGTATGATATTATCACCTTACATATCTTATTCTGAATCGATCTTTCTAATAGCAATTGACAATAATTGCATTAAATCATTCAAAAGTATGAACATTTAACATCATATAAACCAAAAATGATCAATTGAAATTATACTATTTGATTAGCATTAATATTTGTTATGGTTTATATTGGAAACTAATAATGCATAAAAGTCGTAAAACAAAAGAGATTTTATTCAAAAAGTCAATTAGAAAGAATGACAATAACAAGGTTAAGGTGTAAATTGAACATTCATTTGAATAATTAACAATCTCAATTGATACACTTCAATTATGTGAGTGTTAAATATTAATAATTACTTGTATATGCCCATTGCATAATAACATCAATATTTATTGATATGTGCCTGTTCATTTCTGATCTAGGATGTTAACAGGTTCACAAGTTGAGTAATTGAAACATTAGTTATCAGCATACTTTGAGTGATCCGCTATACTGCTTTCTAAAAAATTGTATTCAGTTAGATTTGTATAATGCATAAATTATAATACAATATAAAACACCAAACTGAGACAGATGTTGAAATGAATAATACTGCAAAGGACTACACTTAATTGTTGGTTATTGGTAACAATCAAAAACCAAAGCAATTCTCACTGTTCAAGTTAATATAAAATGTATCTCAACAATTTGCATGTGAATCATTAGTGAATAGTAGAATAAAAGCTACAAACTGATATGGATTTTAAACTAATAACATTTGATTAGAAACAATAATTGTGATAAGACATGAAAGATATTGTTAGTCCACCAGTATTGGGCAATGAAAGTAAAATGTTACATAAAGAAAAAACGATTAAAATAATTTAAATTTCAGCTTTTTAATAAAGTATGACATTATCACCTTACATATCTTATTCTGAATCGATCTTTCTATTAGCAATTGACAATTATTGCATTAAATCATTCAAAAGTTTGAACATTTAACATCATACAAACCAAAAATGATCAATTGAAATTATACTATTTGATTAGCATTAATATTTGTTATGGTTTATATTGGAAACTAATAATGCATAAAAGTCGTAAAACAAAAGAGATTTTATCCAAAAAGTCAATTAGAAAGAATGACAATAACAAGGTTAAGGTGTAAATTGAACATACATTTGAATAATTAACAATCTCAATTGATACGCTTCTATTATGTGAGTGTTAAATATTAATATTACTTGTATATGCCCATTGCATAATAACATCAATATTTATTGATATGTGCCTGTTCATTTCTGATCTAGGATGTTAACAGCTTCACAAGTTGAGTAATTGAAACATCAGTTATCAGCATACTTTGAGTGATCCGCTATACTGCTTTCTAAAAAATTGTATTCAGTTAGATTTGTATAATGCATAAATTATAATACAATATAAAACACCAAACTGAGACAGATGTTGAAATGAATAATACCGCAAAGGACTACACTTAATTGTTGGTTATTGGTAACAATCAAATACCAAAGCAATTCTCACTGTTCAAGTTAATATAAAATGTATCTCAACAATTTGCATGTGAATCATTAGTGAATAGTAGAATAAAAGCTACAAACTGATATGGATTTTAAACTAATAACATTTGATTAGAAACAATAATTGTGATAAGACATGAAAGATATTGTTAGTCCACCAGTATTGGGCAATGAAAGTAAAATGTTACATATAGAAAAAACGATTAAAATAATTTAAATTTCAGCTTTTTAATAAAGTATGACATTATCACCTTACATATCTTATTCTGAATCGATCTTTCTATTAGCAATTGACAATTATTGCATTAAATCATTCAAAAGTTTGAACATTTAACATCATACAAACCGAAAATGATCAATTGAAATTATACTATTTGATTAGCATTAATATTTGTTATGGTTTATAATGGAAACTAATAATGCATAAAAGTCGTAAAACAAAAGAGATTTTATTCAAAAAGTCAATTAGAAAGAATGACAATAACAAGGTTAAGGTGTAAATTGAACATTTATTTGAATAATTAACAATCTCAATTGATACTCTTCAATTATGTGAGTGTTAAATATTAATAATTACTTGTATATGCCCATTGCATAATAACATCAATATTTATTGATATGTGCCTGTTCATTTCTGATCTAGGATGTTAACAGGTTCACAAGTTGAGTAATTGAAACATCAGTTATCAGCATACTTTGAGTGATCCGCTATACTGCTTTCTAAAAAATTGTATTCAGTTAGATTTGTATAATGCATAAATTATAAAACACCAAACTGAGACAGATGTTGAAATGAAAAATACTGCAAAGGACTACACTAAATAATTGGTTATTGGTAACAATCAAAAACCAAAGCAATTCTCAGTGTTAAAGGTAATATAAAATGTATCTCAACAATTTGCATGTGAATCATTAGTGAATAGTAGAATAAAAGCTACAAACTGATATGGATTTTAAACTAACAACATTTGATAAGAAACAATAATTGTGATAAGACTTGAAAGATATTGTTAGTCCACCAGTATTGGGCAATGAATGTAAAATGTTACATATAGTAAAAACGATTAAAATAATTTAAATTTCAGCTTTTTAATAAAGTATGATATTATCACCTTACATATCTTATTCTGAATCGATCTTTCTAATAGCAATTGACAATAATTGCATTAAATCATTCAAAAGTATGAACATTTAACATCATATAAACCAAAAATGATCAATTGAAATTATACTATTTGATTAGCATTAATATTTGTTATGGTTTATATTGGAAACTAATAATGCATAAAAGTCGTAAAACAAAAGAGATTTTATTCAAAAAGTCAATTAGAAAGAATGACAATAACAAGGTTAAGGTGTAAATTGAACATTCATTTGAATAATTAACAATCTCAATTGATACACTTCAATTATGTGAGTGTTAAATATTAATAATTACTTGTATATGCCCATTGCATAATAACATCAATATTTATTGATATGTGCCTGTTCATTTCTGATCTAGGATGTTAACAGGTTCACAAGTTGAGTAATTGAAACATTAGTTATCAGCATACTTTGAGTGATCCGCTATACTGCTTTCTAAAAAATTGTATTCAGTTAGATTTGTATAATGCATAAATTATAATACAATATAAAACACCAAACTGAGACAGATGTTGAAATGAATAATACTGCAAAGGACTACACTTAATTGTTGGTTATTGGTAACAATCAAAAACCAAAGCAATTCTCACTGTTCAAGTTAATATAAAATGTATCTCAACAATTTGCATGTGAATCATTAGTGAATAGTAGAATAAAAGCTACAAACTGATATGGATTTTAAACTAATAACATTTGATTAGAAACAATAATTGTGATAAGACATGAAAGATATTGTTAGTCCACCAGTATTGGGCAATGAAAGTAAAATGTTACATAAAGAAAAAACGATTAAAATAATTTAAATTTCAGCTTTTTAATAAAGTATGACATTATCACCTTACATATCTTATTCTGAATCGATCTTTCTATTAGCAATTGACAATTATTGCATTAAATCATTCAAAAGTTTGAACATTTAACATCATACAAACCAAAAATGATCAATTGAAATTATACTATTTGATTAGCATTAATATTTGTTATGGTTTATATTGGAAACTAATAATGCATAAAAGTCGTAAAACAAAAGAGATTTTATCCAAAAAGTCAATTAGAAAGAATGACAATAACAAGGTTAAGGTGTAAATTGAACATACATTTGAATAATTAACAATCTCAATTGATACGCTTCTATTATGTGAGTGTTAAATATTAATATTACTTGTATATGCCCATTGCATAATAACATCAATATTTATTGATATGTGCCTGTTCATTTCTGATCTAGGATGTTAACAGCTTCACAAGTTGAGTAATTGAAACATCAGTTATCAGCATACTTTGAGTGATCCGCTATACTGCTTTCTAAAAAATTGTATTCAGTTAGATTTGTATAATGCATAAATTATAATACAATATAAAACACCAAACTGAGACAGATGTTGAAATGAATAATACTGCAAAGGACTACACTTAATTGTTGGTTATTGGTAACAATCAAAAACCAAAGCAATTCTCACTGTTCAAGTTAATATAAAATGTATCTCAACAATTTGCATGTGAATCATTAGTGAATAGTAGAATAAAAGCTACAAACTGATATGGATTTTAAACTAATAACATTTGATTAGAAACAATAATTGTGATAAGACATGAAAGATATTGTTAGTCCACCAGTATTGGGCAATGAAAGTAAAATGTTACATAAAGAAAAAACGATTAAAATAATTTAAATTTCAGCTTTTTAATAAAGTATGACATTATCACCTTACATATCTTATTCTGAATCGATCTTTCTATTAGCAATTGACAATTATTGCATTAAATCATTCAAAAGTTTGAACATTTAACATCATACAAACCAAAAATGATCAATTGAAATTATACTATTTGATTAGCATTAATATTTGTTATGGTTTATATTGGAAACTAATAATGCATAAAAGTCGTAAAACAAAAGAGATTTTATTCAAAAATTTAATTAGAAAGAATGACAATAACAAGGTTAAGGTGTAAATTGAACATTCATTTGAATAATTAACAATCTCAATTGATACACTTCAATTATGTGAGTGTTAAATATTAATAATTACTTGTATATGCCCATTGCATAATAACATCAATATTTATTGATATGTGCCTGTTCATTTCTGATCTAGGATGTTAACAGGTTCACAAGTTGAGTAATTGAAACATCAGTTATCAGCATACTTTGAGTGATCCGCTATACTGCTTTCTAAAAAATTGTATTCAGTTAGATTTGTATAATGCATAAATTATAAAACACCAAACTGAGACAGATGTTGAAATGAAAAATACTGCAAAGGACTACACTAAATAATTGGTTATTGGTAACAATCAAAAACCAAAGCAATTCTCAGTGTTAAAGGTAATATAAAATGTATCTCAACAATTTGCATGTGAATCATTAGTGAAAAGTAGAATAAAAGCTACAAACTGATATGGATTTTAAACTAACAACATTTGATAAGAAACAATAATTGTGATAAGACTTGAAAGATATTGTTAGTCCACCAGTATTGGGCAATGAATGTAAAATGTTACATATAGAAAAAACGATTAAAATAATTTAAATTTCAGCTTTTTAATAAAGTATGACATTATCACCTTACATATCTTATTCTGAATCGATCTTTCTAATAGCAATTGACAATTATTGCATTAAATCATTCAAAAGTATGAACATTTAACATCATATAAACCAAAAATGATCAATTGAAATTATACTATTTGATTAGCATTAATATTTGTTATGGTTTATATTGGAAACTAATAATGCATAAAAGTCGTAAAACAAAAGAGATTTTATTCAAAAAGTCAATTAGAAAGAATGACAATAACAAGGTTAAGGTGTAAATTGAACATTCATTTGAATAATTAACAATCTCAATTGATACACTTCAATTATGTGAGTGTTAAATATTAATAATTACTTGTATATGCCCATTGCATAATAACATCAATATTTATTGATATGTGCCTGTTCATTTCTGATCTAGGATGTTAACAGGTTCACAAGTTGAGTAATTGAAACATTAGTTATCAGCATACTTTGAGTGATCCGCTATACTGCTTTCTAAAAAATTGTATTCAGTTAGATTTGTATAATGCATAAATTATAAAACACCAAACTGAGACAGATGTTGAAATGAAAAATACTGCAAAGGACTACACTAAATAATTGGTTATTGGTAACAATCAAAAACCAAAGCAATTCTCAGTGTTAAAGGTAATATAAAATGTATCTCAACAATTTGCATGTGAATCATTAGTGAAAAGTAGAATAAAAGCTACAAACTGATATGGATTTTAAACTAACAACATTTGATAAGAAACAATAATTGTGATAAGACTTGAAAGATATTGTTAGTCCACCAGTATTGGGCAATGAATGTAAAATGTTACATATAGAAAAAACGATTAAAATAATTTAAATTTCAGCTTTTTAATAAAGTATGACATTATCACCTTACATATCTTATTCTGAATCGATCTTTCTAATAGCAATTGACAATTATTGCATTAAATCATTCAAAAGTATGAACATTTAACATCATATAAACCAAAAATGATCAATTGAAATTATACTATTTGATTAGCATTAATATTTGTTATGGTTTATATTGGAAACTAATAATGCATAAAAGTCGTAAAACAAAAGAGATTTTATTCAAAAAGTCAATTAGAAAGAATGACAATAACAAGGTTAAGGTGTAAATTGAACATTCATTTGAATAATTAACAATCTCAATTGATACACTTCAATTATGTGAGTGTTAAATATTAATAATTACTTGTATATGCCCATTGCATAATAACATCAATATTTATTGATATGTGCCTGTTCATTTCTGATCTAGGATATTAACAGGTTCACAAGTTGAGTAATTGAAACATTAGTTATCAGCATACTTTGAGTGATCCGCTATACTGCTTTCTAAAAAATTGTATTCAGTTAGATTTGTATAATGCATAAATTATAATACAATATAAAACACCAAACTGAGACAGATGTTGAAATGAATAATACTGCAAAGGACTACACTTAATTGTTGGTTATTGGTAACAATCAAAAACCAAAGCAATTCTCACTGTTCAAGTTAATATAAAATGTATCTCAACAATTTGCATGTGAATCATTAGTGAATAGTAGAATAAAAGCTACAAACTGATATGGATTTTAAACTAATAACATTTGATTAGAAACAATAATTGTGATAAGACATGAAAGATATTGTTAGTCCACCAGTATTGGGCAATGAAAGTAAAATGTTACATAAAGAAAAAACGATAAAAATAATTTAAATTTCAGCTTTTTAATAAAGTATGACATTATCACCTTACATATCTTATTCTGAATCGATCTTTCTAATAGCAATTGACAATTATTGCATTAAATCATTCAAAAGTTTGAACATTTAACATAATATAAACCCAAAATGATCAATTGAAATTATACTATTTGATTAGCATTAATATTTGTTATGGTTTATATTGGAAACTAATAATGCATAAAAGTCGTAAAACAAAAGAGATTTTATCCAAAAAGTCAATTAGAAAGAATGACAATAACAAGGTTAAGGTGTAAATTGAACATACATTTGAATAATTAACAATCTCAATTGATACGCTTCTATTATGTGAGTGTTAAATATTAATATTACTTGTATATGCCCATTGCATAATAAAATCAATATTTATTGATATGTGCCTGTTCATTTCTGATCTAGGATGTTAACAGGTTCACACGTTGAGTAATTGAAACATCAGTTATCAGCATACTTTGAGTGATCCGCTATACTGCTTTCTAAAAAATTGTATTCAGTTAGATTTGTATAATGCATAAATTATAAAACACCAAACTGAGACAGATGTTGAAATGAATAATACCGCAAAGGACTACACTTAATTGTTGGTTATTGGTAACAATCAAATACCAAAGCAATTCTCACTGTTCAAGTTAATATAAAATGTATCTCAACAATTTGCATGTGAATCATTAGTGAATAGTAGAATAAAAGCTACAAACTGATATGGATTTTAAACTAATAACATTTGATTAGAAACAATAATTGTGATAAGACATGAAAGATATTGTTAGTCCACCAGTATTGGGCAATGAAAGTAAAATGTTACATATAGAAAAAACGATTAAAATAATTTAAATTTCAGCTTTTTAATAAAGTATGACATTATCACCTTACATATCTTATTCTGAATCGATCTTTCTATTAGCAATTGACAATTATTGCATTAAATCATTCAAAAGTTTGAACATTTAACATCATACAAACCGAAAATGATCAATTGAAATTATACTATTTGATTAGCATTAATATTTGTTATGGTTTATATTGGAAACTAATAATGCATAAAAGTCGTAAAACAAAAGAGATTTTATTCAAAAAGTCAATTAGAAAGAATGACAATAACAAGGTTAAGGTGTAAATTGAACATTCATTTGAATAATTAACAATCTCAATTTATACGCTTCTATTATGTGAGTGTTAAATATTAATAATTACTTGTATATGCCCATTGCATAATAACATCAATATTTATTGATATGTGCCTGTTCATTTCTGATCTAGGATGTTAACAGGTTCACAAGTTGAGTAATTGAAACATCAGTTATCAGCATACTTTGAGTGATCCGCTATACTGCTTTCTAAAAAATTGTATTCAGTTAGATTTGTATAATGCATAAATTATAATACAATATAAAACACCAAACTGAGACAGATGTTGAAATGAATAATACTGCAAAGGACTACACTTAATTGTTGGTTATTGGTAACAATCAAAAACCAAAGCAATTCTCACTGTTCAAGTTAATATAAAATGTATCTCAACAATTTGCATGTGAATCATTAGTGAATAGTAGAATAAATGCTACAAACTGATATGGATTTTAAACTAATAACATTTGATTAGAAACAATAATTGTGATAAGACATGAAAGATATTGTTAGTCCACCAGTATTGGGCAATGAAAGTAAAATGTTACATAAAGAAAAAACGATTAAAATAATTTAAATTTCAGCTTTTTAATAAAGTATGACATTATCACTTTAAATATCTTATTCTGAATCGATCTTTCTAATAGCAATTGACAATTATTGCATTAAATCATTCAAAAGTTTGAACATTTAACATAATATAAACCCAAAATGATCAATTGAAATTATACTATTTGATTAGCATTAATATTTGTTATGGTTTATATTGGAAACTAATAATGCATAAAAGTCGTAAAACAAAAGAGATTTTATCCAAAAAGTCAATTAGAAAGAATGACAATAACAAGGTTAAGGTGTAAATTGAACATACATTTGAATAATTAACAATCTCAATTGATACGCTTCTATTATGTGAGTGTTAAATATTAATATTACTTGTATATGCCCATTGCATAATAACATCAATATTTATTGATATGTGCCTGTTCATTTCTGATCTAGGATGTTAACAGCTTCACAAGTTGAGTAATTGAAACATCAGTTATCAGCATACTTTGAGTGATCCGCTATACTGCTTTCTAAAAAATTGTATTCAGTTAGATTTGTATAATGCATAAATTATAAAACACCAAACTGAGACAGATGTTGAAATGAAAAATACTGCAAAGGACTACACTAAATAATTGGTTATTGGTAACAATCAAAAACCAAAGCAATACTCAGTGTTAAAGGTAATATAAAATGTATCTCAACAATTTGCATGTGAATCATTAGTGAAAAGTAGAATAAAAGCTACAAACTGATATGGATTTTAAACTAATAACATTTGATAAGAAACAATAATTGTGATAAGACTTGAAAGATATTGTTAGTCCACCAGTATTGGGCAATGAATGTAAAATGTTACATAAAGAAAAAACGATTAAAATATTTTAAATTTCAGCTTTTTTATATAGTATGACATTTTCACTGTACATATATTAATCTGAATCGATCTTTCTAATAGCAATTGACATTTAATGCATTAAATCATTCAAAAGTTTGAACATTTAACATCATATAAACCAAAAATGATCAATTGAAATTATACTATTTGATTAGCATTAATATTTGTTATGGTTTATATTGGAAACTAATAATGCATAAAAGTCGTAAAACAAAAGAGATTTTATTCAAAAAGTCAATTAGAAAGAATGACAATAACAAGGTTAAGGTGTAAATTGAACATTCATTTGAATAATTAACAATCTCAATTTATACGCTTCTATTATGTGAGTGTTAAATATTAATAATTACTTGTATATGCCCATTGCATAATAACATCAATATTTATTGATATGTGCCTGTTCATTTCTGATCTAGGATGTTAACAGCTTCACAAGTTGAGTAATTGAAACATCAGTTATCAGCATACTTTGAGTGATCCGCTATACTGCTTTCTAAAATTTGTATTCAGTTAGATTTGTATAATGCATAAATTATAAAACACCAAACTGAGACAGATGTTGAAATGAAAAATACTGCAAAGGACTACACTAAATAATTGGTTATTGGTAACAATCAAAAACCAAAGCAATTCTCAGTGTTAAAGGTAATATAAAATGTATCTCAACAATTTGCATGTGAATCATTAGTGAAAAGTAGAATAAAAGCTACAAACTGATATGGATTTTAAACTAATAACATTTGATAAGAAACAATAATTGTGATAAGACTTGAAAGATATTGTTAGTCCACCAGTATTGGGCAATGAATGTAAAATGTTACATATAGAAAAAACGATTAAAATAATTTAAATTTCAGCTTTTTAATAAAGTATGACATTATCACCTTACATATCTTATTCTGAATCGATCTTTCTAATAGCAATTGACAATTATTGCATTAAATCATTCAAAAGTATGAACATTTAACATCATATAAACCAAAAATGATCAATTGAAATTATACTATTTGATTAGCATTAATATTTGTTATGGTTTATATTGGAAACTAATAATGCATAAAAGTCGTAAAACAAAAGAGATTTTATTCACAAAGTCAATTAGAAAGAATGACAATAACAAGGTTAAGGTGTAAATTGAACATACATTTGAATAATTAACAATCTCAATTGATACGCTTCTATTATGTGAGTGTTAAATATTAATAATTACTTGTATATGCCCATTGCATAATAACATCAATATTTATTGATATGTGCCTGTTCATTTCTGATCTAGGATGCTAACAGCTTGACAAGTTGAGTAATTGAAACATCAATTATCAGCATACTTTGAGTGATCCTCTATACTGCTTTCTAAAAAATTGTATTCAGTTAGATTTGTATAATGCATAAATTATAATACAATATAAAACACCAAACTGAGACAGATGTTGAAATGAATAATACTGCAAAGGACTACACTTAATTGTTGGTTATTGGTAACAATCAAAAACCAAAGCAATTCTCAGTGTTAAAGGTAATATAAAATGTATCTCAACAATTTGCATGTGAATCATTAGTGAAAAGTAGAATAAAAGCTACAAACTGATATGGATTTTAAACTAATAACATTTGATAAGAAACAATAATTGTGATAAGACTTGAAAGATATTGTTAGTCCACCAGTATTGGGCAATGAATGTAAAATGTTACATATAGAAAAAACGATTAAAATAATTTAAATTTCAGCTTTTTAATAAAGTATGACATTATCACTTTAAATATCTTATTCTGAATCGATCTTTCTAATAGCAATTGACAATTATTGCATTAAATCATTCAAAAGTTTGAACATTTAACATAATATAAACCCAAAATGATCAATTGAAATTATACTATTTGATTAGCATTAATATTTGTTATGGTTTATATTGGAAACTAATAATGCATAAAAGTCGTAAAACAAAAGAGATTTTATCCAAAAAGTCAATTAGAAAGAATGACAATAACAAGGTTAAGGTGTAAATTGAACATACATTTGAATAATTAACAATCTCAATTGATACGCTTCTATTATGTGAGTGTTAAATATTAATATTACTTGTATATGCCCATTGCATAATAACATCAATATTTATTGATATGTGCCTGTTCATTTCTGATCTAGGATGTTAACAGCTTCACAAGTTGAGTAATTGAAACATCAGTTATCAGCATACTTTGAGTGATCCGCTATACTGCTTTCTAAAAAATTGTATTCAGTTAGATTTGTATAATGCATAAATTATAAAACACCAAACTGAGACAGATGTTGAAATGAAAAATACTGCAAAGGACTACACTAAATAATTGGTTATTGGTAACAATCAAAAACCAAAGCAATACTCAGTGTTAAAGGTAATATAAAATGTATCTCAACAATTTGCATGTGAATCATTAGTGAAAAGTAGAATAAAAGCTACAAACTGATATGGATTTTAAACTAATAACATTTGATAAGAAACAATAATTGTGATAAGACTTGAAAGATATTGTTAGTCCACCAGTATTGGGCAATGAATGTAAAATGTTACATAAAGAAAAAACGATTAAAATATTTTAAATTTCAGCTTTTTTATATAGTATGACATTTTCACTGTACATATATTAATCTGAATCGATCTTTCTAATAGCAATTGACATTTAATGCATTAAATCATTCAAAAGTTTGAACATTTAACATCATATAAACCAAAAATGATCAATTGAAATTATACTATTTGATTAGCATTAATATTTGTTATGGTTTATATTGGAAACTAATAATGCATAAAAGTCGTAAAACAAAAGAGATTTTATTCAAAAAGTCAATTAGAAAGAATGACAATAACAAGGTTAAGGTGTAAATTGAACATTCATTTGAATAATTAACAATCTCAATTTATACGCTTCTATTATGTGAGTGTTAAATATTAATAATTACTTGTATATGCCCATTGCATAATAACATCAATATTTATTGATATGTGCCTGTTCATTTCTGATCTAGGATGTTAACAGCTTCACAAGTTGAGTAATTGAAACATCAGTTATCAGCATACTTTGAGTGATCCGCTATACTGCTTTCTAAAATTTGTATTCAGTTAGATTTGTATAATGCATAAATTATAAAACACCAAACTGAGACAGATGTTGAAATGAATAATACTGCAAAGGACTACACTTAATTGTTGGTTATTGGTAACAATCAAAAACCAAAGCAATTCTCAGTGTTAAAGGTAATATAAAATGTATCTCAACAATTTGCATGTGAATCATTAGTGAAAAGTAGAATAAAAGCTACGAACTGATATGGATTTTAAACTAATAACATTTGATAAGAAACAATAATTGTGATAAGACTTGAAAGATATTGTTAGTCCACCAGTATTGGGCAATGAATGTAAAATGTTACATATAGAAAAAACGATTAAAATAATTTAAATTTCAGCTTTTTAATAAAGTATGACATTATCACCTTACATATCTTATTCTGAATCGATCTTTCTAATAGCAATTGACAATTATTGCATTAAATCATTCAAAAGTATGAACATTTAACATCATATAAACCAAAAATGATCAATTGAAATTATACTATTTGATTAGCATTAATATTTGTTATGGTTTATATTGGAAACTAATAATGCATAAAAGTAGTAAAACAAAAGAGATTTTATTCAAAAAGTCAATTAGAAAGAATGACAATAACAAGGTTAAGGTGTAAATTGAACATTCATTTGAATAATTAACAATCTCAATTGATACACTTCAATTATGTGAGTGTTAAATATTAATATTACTTGTATATACCCATTGCATAATAACATCAATATTTATTGATATGTGCCTGTTCATTTGTGATCTAGGAAGTTAACAGCTTCATAAGTTGAGTAATTGAAACATCAGTTATCAGCATACTTTGAGTGATCCGCTATACTGCTTTCTAAAAAATTGTATTCAGTTAGATTTGTATAATGCATAAATTATAAAACAATATAAAACACCAAACTGAGACAGATGTTGAAATGAATAATACCGCAAAGGACTACACTTAATTGTTGGTTATTGGTAACAATCAAAAACCAAAGCAATTCTCACTGTTCAAGTTAATATAAAATGTATCTCAACAATTTGCATATGAATCATTAGTGAATAGTAGAATAAAAGCTACACACAGATATGGATTTTAAACTAATAACATTTGATAAGAAACAATATCTGTGATAAGACATGAAAGATATTGTTATTCCACCAGTATTGGGTAATGAATGTAAAATGTTACATAAAGAAAAAACAATTAAAATATTTTAAATTTCAGCTTTTTAATATAGTATGACATTATCACTTTACATATCTTATTCTGAATCGATCTTTCTAATAGTAATTGACAATAATTGCATTAAATCATTAAAAAGTTTGAACATTTAACATCATATAAACCGAAAATGATCAATTGAAATTATACTATTTGATTAGCATTAATATTTGTTATGGTTTATATTGGAAACTAATAATGCATAAAAGTCGTAAAACAAAAGAGATTTTATTCACAAAGTCAATTAGAAAGAATGACAATAACAAGGTTAAGGTGTAAATTGAACATACATTTGAATAATTAACAATCTCAATTGATACGCTTCTATTATGTGAGTGTTAAATATTAATAATTACTTGTATATGCCCATTGCATAATAACATCAATATTTATTGATATGTGCCTGTTCATTTCTGATCTAGGATGCTAACAGCTTGACAAGTTGAGTAATTGAAACATCAATTATCAGCATACTTTGAGTGATCCGCTATACTGCTTTCTAAAAAATTGTATTCAGTTAGATTTGTATAATGCATAAATTATAATACAATATAAAACACCAAACTGAGACAGATGTTGAAATGAATAATACTGCAAAGGACTACACTTAATTGTTGGTTATTGGTAACAATCAAAAACCAAAGCAATTCTCACTGTTCAAGTTAATATAAAATGTATTTCAACAATTTGCATGTGAATCATTAGTGAATAGTAGAATAAATGCTACAAACTGATATGGATTTTAAACTAATAACATTTGATTAGAAACAATAATTGTGATAAGACATGAAAGATATTGTTAGTCCACCAGTATTGGGCAATGAAAGTAAAATGTTACATAAAGAAAAAACGATTAAAATAATTTAAATTTCAGCTTTTTAATAAAGTATGACATTATCACTTTAAATATCTTATTCTGAATCGATCTTTCTAATAGCAATTGACAATTATTGCATTAAATCATTCAAAAGTTTGAACATTTAACATAATATAAACCCAAAATGATCAATTGAAATTATACTATTTGATTAGCATTAATATTTGTTATGGTTTATATTGGAAACTAATAATGCATAAAAGTCGTAAA
This sequence comes from Rhopalosiphum nymphaeae, assembly GCA_036289425.1. Lineage (NCBI taxonomy): Eukaryota > Metazoa > Arthropoda > Insecta > Hemiptera > Aphididae > Rhopalosiphum > Rhopalosiphum nymphaeae. The sequence continues at coordinate 4,464,847 of JAZAQC010000007.1, read as the reverse complement.
ACAAAAGAGATTTTATCCAAAAAGTCAATTAGAAAGAATGACAATAACAAGGTTAAGGTGTAAATTGAACATACATTTGAATAATTAACAATCTCAATTGATACGCTTCTATTATGTGAGTGTTAAATATTAATATTACTTGTATATGCCCATTGCATAATAACATCAATATTTATTGATATGTGCCTGTTCATTTCTGATCTAGGATGTTAACAGCTTCACAAGTTGAGTAATTGAAACATCAGTTATCAGCATACTTTGAGTGATCCGCTATACTGCTTTCTAAAAAATTGTATTCAGTTAGATTTGTATAATGCATAAATTATAAAACACCAAACTGAGACAGATGTTGAAATGAAAAATACTGCAAAGGACTACACTAAATAATTGGTTATTGGTAACAATCAAAAACCAAAGCAATTCTCAGTGTTAAAGGTAATATAAAATGTATCTCAACAATTTGCATGTGAATCATTAGTGAAAAGTAGAATAAAAGCTACAAACTGATATGGATTTTAAACTAATAACATTTGATAAGAAACAATAATTGTGATAAGACTTGAAAGATATTGTTAGTCCACCAGTATTGGGTAATGAATGTAAAATGTTACATAAAGAAAAAACGATTAAAATATTTTAAATTTCAGCTTTTTTATATAGTATGACATTTTCACTGTACATATATTAATCTGAATCGATCTTTCTAATAGCAATTGACATTTAATGCATTAAATCATTCAAAAGTTTGAACATTTAACATCATATAAACCAAAAATGATCAATTGAAATTATACTATTTGATTAGCATTAATATTTGTTATGGTTTATATTGGAAACTAATAATGCATAAAAGTCGTAAAACAAAAGAGATTTTATTCAAAAAGTCAATTAGAAAGAATGACAATAACAAGGTTAAGGTGTAAATTGAACATTCATTTGAATAATTAACAATCTCAATTGATACGCTTCTATTATGTAAGTGTTAAATATTAATATTACTTGTATATGCCCATTGCATAATAACATCAATATTTATTGATATGTGCCTGTTCATTTCTGATCTAGGATGCTAACAGCTTGACAAGTTGAGTAATTGAATCATCAGTTATCAGCATACTTTGAGTGATCCGCTATACTGCTTTCTAAAAAATTGTATTCAGTTAGATTTGTATAATGCATAAATTATAAAACAATATAAAACACCAAACTGAGACAGATGTTGAAATGAATAATACTGCAAAGGACTACACTTAATTGTTGGTTATTGGTAACAATCAAAAACCAAAGCAATTCTCACTGTTCAAGTTAATATAAAATGTATCTCAACAATTTGCATGTGAATCATTAGTGAATAGTAGAATAAAAGCTACAAACTGATATGGATTTTAAACTAATAACATTTGATTAGAAACAATAATTGTGATAAGACATGAAAGATATTGTTATTCCACCAGTATTGGGCAATGAATGTAAAATGTTACATAAAGAAAAAACGATTAAAATAATTTAAATTTCAGCTTTTTAATAAAGTATGACATTATCACTTTACATATCTTATTCTGAATCGATCTTTCTAATAGCAATTGACAATTATTGCATTAAATCATTCAAAAGTTTGAACATTTAACATAATATAAACCCAAAATGATCAATTGAAATTATACTATTTGATTAGCATTAATATTTGTTATGGTTTATATTGGAAACTAATAATGCATAAAAGTCGTAAAACAAAAGAGATTTTATCCAAAAAGTCAATTAGAAAGAATGACAATAACAAGGTTAAGGTGTGAATTGAACATTCATTTGAATAATTAACAATCTCAATTGATACGCTTCTATTATGTGAGTGTTAAATATTAATAATTACTTGTATATGCCCATTGCATAATAACATCAATATTTATTGATATGTGCCTGTTCATTTCTGATCTAGGATGCTAACAGCTTGACAAGTTGAGTAATTGAAACATCAGTTATCAGCATACTTTGAGTGATCCGCTATACTGCTTTCTAAAAAATTGTATTCAGTTAGATTTGTATAATGCATAAATTATAAAACAATATAAAACACCAAACTGAGACAGATGTTGAAATGAATAATACTGTAAAGGACTACACTTAATTGTTGGTTATTGGTAACAATCAAAAACCAAAGAAATTCTCACTGTTCAAGTTAATATAAAATGTATCTCAACAATTTGCATGTCAATCATTAGTGAATAGTAGAATAAAAGCTACAAACTGATATGGATTTTAAACTAATAACATTTGATTAGAAACAATAATTGTGATAAGACATGAAAGATATTGTTAGTCCACCAGTATTGGGCGATGAATGTAAAATGTTACATAAAGAAAAAACGATTAAAATAATTTAAATTTCAGCTTTTTAATAAAGTATGACATTATCACTTTACATATCTTATTCTGAATCGATCTTTCTAATAGCAATTGACAATTATTGCATTAAATCATTCAAAAGTTTGAACATTTAACATAATATAAACCCAAAATGATCAATTGAAATTATACTATTTGATTAGCATTAATATTTGTTATGGTTTATATTGGAAACTAATAATGCATAAAAGTCGTAAAACAAAAGAGATTTTATCCAAAAAGTCAATTAGAAAGAATGACAATAACAAGGTTAAGGTGTGAATTGAACATTCATTTGAATAATTAACAATCTCAATTGATACGCTTCTATTATGTGAGTGTTAAATATTAATAATTACTTGTATATGCCCATTGCATAATAACATCAATATTTATTGATACGTGCCTGTTCATTTCTGATCTAGGATGCTAACAGCTTGACAAGTTGAGTAATTGAAACATCAGTTATCAGCATACTTTGAGTGATCCGCTATACTGCTTTCTAAAAAATTGTATTCAGTTAGATTTGTATAATGCATAAATTATAAAACAATATAAAACACCAAACTGAGACAGATGTTGAAATGAATAATACTGCAAAGGACTACACTTAATTGTTGGTTATTGGTAACAATCAAAAACCAAAGCAATTCTCACTGTTCAAGTTAATATAAAATGTATCTCAACAATTTGCATGTCAATCATTAGTGAATAGTAGAATAAAAGCTACAAACTGATATGGATTTTAAACTAATAACATTTGATTAGAAACAATAATTGTGATAAGACATGAAAGATATTGTTAGTCCACCAGTATTGGGCGATGAATGTAAAATGTTACATAAAGAAAAAACGATTAAAATAATTTAAATTTCAGCTTTTTAATAAAGTATGACATTATCACTTTACATATCTTATTCTGAATCGATCTTTCTAATAGCAATTGACAATTATTGCATTAAATCATTCAAAAGTTTGAACATTTAACATAATATAAACCCAAAATGATCAATTGAAATTATACTATTTGATTAGCATTAATATTTGTTATGGTTTATATTGGAAACTAATAATGCATAAAAGTCGTAAAACAAAAGAGATTTTATCCAAAAAGTCAATTAGAAAGAATGACAATAACAAGGTTAAGGTGTGAATTGAACATTCATTTGAATAATTAACAATCTCAATTGATACGCTTCTATTATGTGAGTGTTAAATATTAATAATTACTTGTATATGCCCATTGCATAATAACATCAATATTTATTGATAAGTGCCTGTTCATTTCTGATCTAGGATGCTAACAGCTTGACAAGTTGAGTAATTGAATCATCAGTTATCAGCATACTTTGAGTGATCCGCTATACTGCTTTCTAAAAAATTGTATTCAGTTAGATTTGTAAAATGCATAAATTATAAAACAATATAAAACACCAAACTGAGACAGATGTTGAAATGAATAATACTGCAAAGGACTACACTTAATTGTTGGTTATTGGTAATAATCAAAAACCAAAGCAATTCTCACTGTTCAAGTTAATATAAAATGTATCTCAACAATTTGCATGTGAATCATTAGTGAATAGTAGAATAAAAGCTACAAACTGATATGGATTTTAAACTAATAACATTTGATTAGAAACAATAATTGTGATAAGACATGAAAGATATTGTTAGTCCACCAGTATTGGGCAATGAATGTAAAATGTTACATAAAGAAAAAACGATTAAAATAATTTAAATTTCAGCTTTTTAATAAAGTATGACATTATCACTTTACATATCTTATTCTGCATCGATCTTTCTAATAGCAATTGACAATTATTGCATTAAATCATTCAAAAGTTTGAACATTTAACATCATATAAACCAAAAATGATCAATTGAAATTATACTATTTGATTAGCATTAATATTTGTTATGGTTTATATTGGAAACTAATAATGCATAAAAGTCGTAAAACAAAAGAGATTTTATCCAAAAAGTCAATTAGAAAGAATGACAATAACAAGGTTAAGGTGTGAATTGAACATTCATTTGAATAATTAACAATCTCAATTGATACGCTTCTATCATGTGAGTGTTAAATATTGATAATTACTTGTTTATGCCCATTGCATAATAACATCAATATTTATTGATATGTGCCTGTTCATTTCTGATCTAGGATGTTAACAGGTTCACAAGTTGAGTAATTGAAACATCAGTTATCAGCATACTTTGAGTGATCCGCTATACTGCTTTCTAAAAAATTGTATTCAGTTAGATTTGTATAATGCATAAATTATAAAACAATATAAAACACCAAACTGAGACAGATGTTGAAATGAATAATACTGCAAAGGACTACACTTAATTTTTGGTTATTGGTAACAATCAAAAACCAAAGCAATTCTCACTGTTCAAGTTAATATAAAATGTATCTCAACAATTTGCATGTGAATCATTAGTGAATAGTAGAATAAAAGCTACAAACTGATATGGATTTTAAACTAATAACATTTGATTAGAAACAATAATTGTGATAAGACATGAAAGATATTATTAGTCCACCAGTATTGGGCAATGAATGTAAAATGTTACATAAAGAAAAAACGATTAAAATAATTTGAATTTCAGCTTTTTAATAAAGTATGACATTTTCACTGTACATATATTAATCTGAATCGATCTTTCTAATAGCAATTGACAATTATTGCATTAAATCATTCAAAAGTTTGAACATTTAACATCATATAAACCAAAAATGATCAATTCAAATTATACTATTTGATTAGCATAAATATTTGTTATGGTTTATATTGGAAACTAATAATGCATAAAAGTCATAAAACAAAAGAGATTTTATTCAAAAAGTCAATTAGAAAGAATGACAATAACAAGATTAAGGTGTAAATTGAACATTCATTTGAATAATTAACAATCTCAATTGATACGCTTCTATTATGTGAGTGTTAAATATTGATAATTACTTGTTTATGCCCATTGCATAATAACATCAATATTTATTGATATGTGCCTGTTCATTTCTGATCTAGGATGCTAACAGCTTGACAAGTTGAGTAATTGAAACATCAGTTATTAGCATACTTTGAGTGATCCGCTATACTGCTTTCTAAAAAATTGTATTCAGTTAGATTTGTATAATGCATAAATTATAAAACAATATAAAACGCAAACTGAGACAGATGTTGAAATGAATAATACTGCAAAGGACTACACTTAATTGTTGGTTATTGGTAACAATCAAAAACCAAAGCAATTCTCACTGTTCAAGTTAATATAAAATGTATCTCAACAATTTGCATGTGAATCATTAGTGAATAGTAGAATAAAAGCTACAAACTGATATGGATTTTAAACTAACAACATTTGATAAGAAACAATAATTGTGATAAGACATGAAAGATAGTGTTGGTCCACCAGTAATGGGCATTGAATGTACAATTTTACATAAAGAAAATACGATTAAAATAATTTAAATTTCAGCTTTTTAATATAGTATGACATGATCACTTTACATATCTTATTCTGAATCGATCTTTCTAATAGCAATTGACAATTATTGCATTAAATCATTCAAAAGTTTGAACATTTAACATCATATAAACCTAAAATGATCAATTGAAATTATACTATTTGATTAGCATTAATATTTGTTATGGTTTATATTGGAAACTAATAATGCATAAAAGTCGGAAAACAAAAGAGATTTTATTCAAAAAGTCAATTAGAAAGAAAGACAATAACAAGGTTAAGGTGTAAATTGAACATTCATTTGAATAATTAACAATCTCAATTGATACGCTTCTATTATGTGAGTGTTAAATATTAATAATTATTTGTATATGCCCATTGCATAATAGCATCAATATTTATTGATATGTGCCTGTTCATTTCTGATCTAGGATGTTAACAGCTTCACAAGTTGAGTAATTGAAACATCAGTTATTAGCATACTTTGAGTGATCCGCTATACTGCATTCTAAAAAATTGTATTCAGTTAGATTTGTATAATGCATAAATTATAAAACAATATAAAACACCAAACTGAGACAGATGTTGAAATGAATAATACTGTAAAGAACTACACTTAATTGTTGGTTATTGGTAACAATCAAAAACCAAAGCAATTCTCACTGTTCAAGTTAATATAAAATGTATCTCAACAATTTGCATGTGAATCATTAGTGAATAGTAGAATAAAAGCTACAAACTGATATGGATTTTAAACTAATAACATTTGATTAGAAACAATAATTGTGATAAGACATGAAAGATATTGTTAGTCCACCAGTATTGGGCAATGAATGTAAAATGTTACATAAAGAAAAAACGATTAAAAAAATTTAAATTTCAGCTTTTTAATAAAGTATGACATTATCACTTTACATATCTTATTCTGAATCGATCTTACTAATAGCAATTGACAATTATTGCATTAAATCATTCAAATGACTGAACATTTAACATCATATAAACCAAAAATGATCAATTGAAATTATACTATTTGATTAGCATTAATATTTGTTATGGTTTATATTGGAAACTAATAATGCATAAAAGTCGTAAAACAAAAGAGATTTTATTCAAAAAGTCAATTAGAAAGAATGACAATAACAAGGTTAAGGTGTAAATTGAACATTCATTTGAATAATTAACAATCTCAATTGATACGCTTCTATTATGATAGTGTTAAATATTAATAATTACTTGTATATGCCCATTGCATAATAACATCAATATTTATTGATATGTGCCTGTTCATTTCTGATCTAGGATGTTAACAGGTTCACAAGTTGAGTAATTGAAACATCAGTTATCAGCATACTTTGAGTGATCCGCTATACTGCTTTCTAAAAAATTGTATTCAGTTAGATTTGTATAATGCATAAATTATAAAACAATATAAAACACCAAACTGAGACAGATGTTGAAATGAATAATACTGCAAAGGACTACACTTAATTTTTGGTTATTGGTAACAATCAAAAACCAAAGCAATTCTCACTGTTCAAGTTAATATAAAATGTATCTCAACAATTTGCATGTGAATCATTAGTGAATAGTAGAATAAAAGCTACAAACTGATATGGATTTTAAACTAACAACATTTGATAAGAAACAATAATTGTGATAAGACATGAAAGATAGTGTTGGTCCACCAGTAATGGGCATTGAATGTACAATTTTACATAAAGAAAATACGATTAAAATAATTTAAATTTCAGCTTTTTAATATAGTATGACATGATCACTTTACATATCTTATTCTGAATCGATCTTTCTAATAGCAATTGACAATTATTGCATTAAATCATTCAAAAGTTTGAACATTTAACATCATATAAACCTAAAATGATCAATTGAAATTATACTATTTGATTAGCATTAATATTTGTTATGGTTTATATTGGAAACTAATAATGCATAAAAGTCGGAAAACAAAAGAGATTTTATTCAAAAAGTCAATTAGAAAGAAAGACAATAACAAGGTTAAGGTGTAAATTGAACATTCATTTGAATAATTAACAATCTCAATTGATACGCTTCTATTATATGAGTGTTAAATATTAATAATTATTTGTATATGCCCATTGCATAATAGCATCAATATTTATTGATATGTGCCTGTTCATTTCTGATCTAGGATGTTAACAGCTTCACAAGTTGAGTAATTGAAACATCAGTTATTAGCATACTTTGAGTGATCCGCTATACTGCATTCTAAAAAATTGTATTCAGTTAGATTTGTATAATGCATAAATTATAAAACAATATAAAACACCAAACTGAGACAGATGTTGAAATGAATAATACTGTAAAGAACTACACTTAATTGTTGGTTATTGGTAACAATCAAAAACCAAAGCAATTCTCACTGTTCAAGTTAATATAAAATGTATCTCAACAATTTGCATGTGAATCATTAGTGAATAGTAGAATAAAAGCTACAAACTGATATGGATTTTAAACTAATAACATTTGATTAGAAACAATAATTGTGATAAGACATGAAAGATATTGTTAGTCCACCAGTATTGGGCAATGAATGTAAAATGTTACATAAAGAAAAAACGATTAAAAAAATTTAAATTTCAGCTTTTTAATAAAGTATGACATTATCACTTTACATATCTTATTCTGAATCGATCATACTAATAGCAATTGACAATTATTGCATTAAATCATTCAAATGACTGAACATTTAACATCATATAAACCAAAAATGATCAATTGAAATTATACTATTTGATTAGCATTAATATTTGTTATGGTTTATATTGGAAACTAATAATGCATAAAAGTCGTAAAACAAAAGAGATTTTATCCAAAAAGTCAATTAGAAAGAATGACAATAACAAGGTTAAGGTGTAAATTGAACATTCATTTGAATAATTAACAATCTCAATTGATACGCTTCTATTATGTGAGTGTTAAATATTGATAATTACTTGTTTATGCCCATTGCATAATAACATCAATATTTATTGATATGTGCCTGTTCATTTCTGATCTAGGATGCTAACAGCTTGATAAGTTGAGTAATTGAAACATCAGTTATCAGCATACTTTGAGTAATCCGCTATACTGCTATCTAAAAAATTGTATTCAGTTAGATTTGTATAATGCATAAATTATAAAACAATATAAAACACCAAACTGAGACAGATGTTGAAATGAATAATACTGCAAAGGACTACACTTAATTGTTGGTTATTGGTAACAATCAAAAACCAAAGCAATTCTCACTGTTCAAGTTAATATAAAATGTATCTCAACAGTTTGCATGTGAATCATTAGTGAATAGTAGAATAAAAGCTACAAACTGATATGGATTTTAAACTAATAACATTTGATTAGAAACAATAATTGTGATAAGATATGAAAGATATTGTTAGTCCACCAGTATTGGGGAATGAATGTAAAATGTTACATAAAGAAAAAACGACTAAAATAATTTAAATTTCAGCTTTTTAATAAAGTATGACATTATCACATTACATATCTTATTCTGAATCGATCTTTCTAATAGCAATTGACAATTATTGCATTAAATCATTCAAATGACTGAACATTTAACATCATATAAACCAAAAATGATCAATTGAAATTATACTATTTGATTAGCATTAATATTTGTTATGGTTTATATTGGAAACTAATAATGCATAAAAGTCGTAAAACAAAAGAGATTTTATTCAAAAAGTCAATTAGAAAGAATGACAATAACAAGGTTAAGGTGTAAATTGAACATTCATTTGAATAATTAACAATCTCAATTGATACGCTTCTATTATGTGAGTGTTAAATATTAATAATTATTTGTATATGCCCATTGCATAATAGCATCAATATTTATTGATATGTGCCTGTTCATTTCTGATCTAGGATGTTAACAGCTTCACAAGTTGAGTAATTGAAACATCAGTTATTAGCATACTTTGAGTGATCCGCTATACTGCATTCTAAAAAATTGTATTCAGTTAGATTTGTATAATGCATAAATTATAAAACAATATAAAACACCAAACTGAGACAGATGTTGAAATGAATAATACTGTAAAGAACTACACTTAATTGTTGGTTATTGGTAACAATCAAAAACCAAAGCAATTCTCACTGTTCAAGTTAATATAAAATGTATCTCAACAATTTGCATGTGAATCATTAGTGAATAGTAGAATAAAAGCTACAAACTGATATGGATTTTAAACTAATAACATTTGATTAGAAACAATAATTGTGATAAGACATGAAAGATATTGTTAGTCCACCAGTATTGGGCAATGAATGTAAAATGTTACATAAAGAAAAAACGATTAAAAAAATTTAAATTTCAGCTTTTTAATAAAGTATGACATTATCACTTTACATATCTTATTCTGAATCGATCATACTAATAGCAATTGACAATTATTGCATTAAATCATTCAAATGTTTGAACATTTAACATCATATAAACCAAAAATGATCAATTGAAATTATACTATTTGATTAGCATTAATATTTGTTATGGTTTATATTGGAAACTAATAATGCATAAAAGTCGTAAAACAAAAGAGATTTTATCCAAAAAGTCAATTAGAAAGAATGACAATAACAAGGTTAAGGTGTAAATTGAACATTCATTTGAATAATTAACAATCTCAATTGATACGCTTCTATTATGTGAGTGTTAAATATTGATAATTACTTGTTTATGCCCATTGCATAATAACATCAATATTTATTGATATGTGCCTGTTCATTTCTGATCTAGGATGCTAACAGCTTGATAAGTTGAGTAATTGAAACATCAGTTATCAGCATACTTTGAGTAATCCGCTATACTGCTATCTAAAAAATTGTATTCAGTTAGATTTGTATAATGCATAAATTATAAAACAATATAAAACACCAAACTGAGACAGATGTTGAAATGAATAATACTGCAAAGGACTACACTTAATTTTTGGTTATTGGTAACAATCAAAAACCAAAGCAATTCTCACTGTTCAAGTTAATATAAAATGTATCTCAACAATTTGCATGTGAATCATTAGTGAATAGTAGAATAAAAGCTACAAACTGATATGGATTTTAAACTAATAACATTTGATTAGAAACAATAATTGTGATAAGACATGAAAGATATTGTTAGTCCACCAGTATTGGGCAATGAATGTAAAATGTTACATAAAGAAAAAACGATTAAAAAAATTTAAATTTCAGCTTTTTAATAAAGTATGACATTATCACTTTACATATTTTATTCTGAATCGATCTTACTAATAGCAATTGACAATTATTGCATTAAATCATTCAAATGTTTGAACATTTAACATCATATAAACCAAAAATGATCAATTGAAATTATACTATTTGATTAGCATTAATATTTGTTATGGTTTATATTGGAAACTAATAATGCATAAAAGTCGTAAAACAAAAGAGATTTTATCCAAAAAGTCAATTAGAAAGAATGACAATAACAAGGTTAAGGTGTAAATTGAACATTCATTTGAATAATTAACAATCTCAATTGATACGCTTCTATTATGTGAGTGTTAAATATTGATAATTACTTGTTTATGCCCATTGCATAATAACATCAATATTTATTGATATGTGCCTGTTCATTTCTGATCTAGGATGCTAACAGCTTGAAAAGTTGAGTAATTGAAACATCAGTTATCAGCATACTTTGAGTAATCCGCTATACTGCTATCTAAAAAATTGTATTCAGTTAGATTTGTATAATGCATAAATTATAAAACAATATAAAACACCAAACTGAGACAGATGTTGAAATGAATAATACTGCAAAGGACTACACTTAATTGTTGGTTATTGGTAACAATCAAAAACCAAAGCAATTCTCACTGTTCAAGTTAATATAAAATGTATCTCAACAGTTTGCATGTGAATCATTAGTGAATAGTAGAATAAAAGCTACAAACTGATATGGATTTTAAACTAATAACATTTGATTAGAAACAATAATTGTGATAAGATATGAAAGATATTGTTAGTCCACCAGTATTGGGGAATGAATGTAAAATGTTACATAAAGAAAAAACGACTAAAATAATTTAAATTTCAGCTTTTTAATAAAGTATGACATTATCACATTACATATCTTATTCTGAATCGATCTTTCTAATAGCAATTGACAATTATTGCATTAAATCATTCAAAAGTTTGAACATTTAACATCATATAAACCAAAAATGATCAATTGAAATTATACTATTTGAATAGCATTAATATTTGTTATAGTTTATATTGGAAACTAATAATGCATAAAAGTCGTAAAACAAAAGAGATTTTATTGAAAAAGTCAATTAGAAAGAATGACAATAACAAGGTTAAGGTGTAAATTGAACATTCATTTGAATAATTAACAATCTCAATTGATACGCTTCTATTATGTGAGTGTTAAATATTGATAATTACTTGTTTATGCCCATTGCATAATAACATCAATATTTATTGATATGTGCCTGTTCATTTCTGATCTAGGTTGCTAACAGCTTGACAAGTTGAGTAATTGAAACATCAGTTATCAGCATACTTTGAGTAATCCGCTATACTGCTTTCTAAAAAATTGTATTCTGTTAGATTTGTATAATGCATAAATTATAAAACAATATAAAACACCAAACTGAGACAGATGTTGAAATGAATAATACTGCAAAGGACTACACTTAATTGTTGGTTATTGGTAACAAACAAAAACCAAAGCAATTCTCATTGTTCAAGTTAATATAAAATGTATCTCAACAATTTGCATGTGAATCATTAGTGAATAGTAGAATAAAAGCTACAAACTGATATGGATTTTAAACTAATAACATTTGATTAGAAACAATAATTGTGATAAGACATGAAAGATATTGTTAGTCCACCAGTATTGGGCAATGAATGTAAAATGTTACATAAAGAAAAAACGATTAAAATAATTTAAATTTCAGCTTTTTAATAAAGTATGACATTTTCACTGTACATATATTAATCTGAATCGATCTTTCTAATAGCAATTGACAATTATTGCATTAAATCATTCAAAAGTTTGAACATTTAACATCATATAAACCAAAAATGATCAATTGAAATTATACTATTTGATTAGCATAAATATTTGTTATGGTTTATATTGGAAACTAATAATGCATAAAAGTCATAAAACAAAAGAGATTTTATTCAAAAAGTCAATTAGAAAGAATGACAATAACAAGATTAAGGTGTAAATTGAACATTCATTTGAATAATTAACAATCTCAATTGATACGCTTCTATTATGTGAGTGTTAAATATTGATAATTACTTGTTTATGCCCATTGCATAATAACATCAATATTTATTGATATGTTCCTGTTCATTTCTGATCTAGGATGCTAACAGCTTGACAAGTTGAGTAATTGAAACATCAGTTATTAGCATACTTTGAGTGATCCGCTATACTGCTTTCTAAAAAATTGTATTCAGTTAGATTTGTATAATGCATAAATTATAAAACAATATAAAACGCAAACTGAGACAGATGTTGAAATGAATAATACTGCAAAGGACTACACTTAATTGTTGGTTATTGGTAACAATCAAAAACCAAAGCAATTCTCACTGTTCAAGTTAATATAAAATGTATCTCAACAATTTGCATGTGAATCATTAGTGAATAGTAGAATAAAAGCTACACACAGATATGGATTTTAAACTAATAACATTTGATAAGAAACAATATCTGTGATAAGATATGAAAGATATTGTTAGTCCACCAGTATTGGGGAATGAATGTAAAATGTTACATAAAGAAAAAACGACTAAAATAATTTAAATTTCAGCTTTTTAATAAAGTATGACATTATCACATTACATATCTTATTCTGAATCGATCTTTCTAATAGCAATTGACAATTATTGCATTAAATCATTCAAAAGTTTGAACATTTAACATCATATAAACCAAAAATGATCAATTGAAATTATACTATTTGAATAGCATTAATATTTGTTATAGTTTATATTGGAAACTAATAATGCATAAAAGTCGTAAAACAAAAGAGATTTTATTCAAAAAGTCAATTAGAAAGAAAGACAATAACAAGGTTAAGGTGTAAATTGAACATTCATTTGAATAATTAACAATCTCTATTGATACGCTTCTATTATGTGAGAGTTAAATATTAATAATTACTTGTATATGCCCATTGCATAATAGCATCAATATTTATTGATATGTGCCTGTTCATTTCTGATCTAGGATGTTGACAGCTTCACAAGTTGAGTAATTGAAACATCAGTTATAAGCATACTTTGAGTGATCCGCTATACTGCTTTCTAAAAAATTGTATTCAGTTAGATTTGTATAATGCATAAATTATAAAACATTATAAAACACCAAACTGAGACAGATGTTGAAATGAATAATACCGCAAAGGACTACACTTAATTGTTGGTTATTGGTAACAATCAAAAACCAAAGCAATTCTCACTGTTCAAGTTAATGTAAAATGTATCTCAACAGTTTGCATGTGAATCATTAGTGAATAGTAGAATAAAAGCTACAAACTCATATGGATTTTAAACTAACAACATTTGATAAGAAACAATAATTGTGATAAGACATGAAAGATAGTGTTAGTCCACCAGTAATGGGCATTGAATGTACAATTTTACATAAAGAAAAAACTATTAAAATATTTTAAATTTCAGCTTTTTAATATAGTATGACATTATCACTTTACATATCTTATTCTGAATCGATCTTTCTAATAGCAATTGACAATTAATGCATTAAATCATTCAAAATTTTGAACATTTAACATCATATAAACCAAAAATGATCAATTGAAATTATACTATTTGATTAGCATTAATATTTGTTATGGTTTATATTGGAAACTAATAATGCATATAAGTCGGAAAACAAAAGAGATTTTATTCAAAAAGTCAATTAGAAAGAAAGACAATAACAAGATTAAGGTGTAAATTGAACATTCATTTGAATAATTAACAATCTCAATTGATACGCTTCTATTATGTGAGTGTTAAATATTGATAATTACTTGTTTATGCCCATTGCATAATAACATCAATATTTATTGATATGTTCCTGTTCATTTCTGATCTAGGATGCTAACAGCTTGACAAGTTGAGTAATTGAAACATCAGTTATTAGCATACTTTGAGTGATCCGCTATACTGCTTTCTAAAAAATTGTATTCAGTTAGATTTGTATAATGCATAAATTATAAAACAATATAAAACGCAAACTGAGACAGATGTTGAAATGAATAATACTGCAAAGGACTACACTTAATTGTTGGTTATTGGTAACAATCAAAAACCAAAGCAATTCTCACTGTTCAAGTTAATATAAAATGTATCTCAACAATTTGCATGTGAATCATTAGTGAATAGTAGAATAAAAGCTACACACAGATATGGATTTTAAACTAATAACATTTGATAAGAAACAATATCTGTGATAAGATATGAAAGATATTGTTAGTCCACCAGTATTGGGGAATGAATGTAAAATGTTACATAAAGAAAAAACGACTAAAATAATTTAAATTTCAGCTTTTTAATAAAGTATGACATTATCACATTACATATCTTATTCTGAATCGATCTTTCTAATAGCAATTGACAATTATTGCATTAAATCATTCAAAAGTTTGAACATTTAACATCATATAAACCAAAAATGATCAATTGAAATTATACTATTTGAATAGCATTAATATTTGTTATAGTTTATATTGGAAACTAATAATGCATAAAAGTCGTAAAACAAAAGAGATTTTATTCAAAAAGTCAATTAGAAAGAAAGACAATAACAAGGTTAAGGTGTAAATTGAACATTCATTTGAATAATTAACAATCTCTATTGATACGCTTCTATTATGTGAGAGTTAAATATTAATAATTACTTGTATATGCCCATTGCATAATAGCATCAATATTTATTGATATGTGCCTGTTCATTTCTGATCTAGGATGTTGACAGCTTCACAAGTTGAGTAATTGAAACATCAGTTATAAGCATACTTTGAGTGATCCGCTATACTGCTTTCTAAAAAATTGTATTCAGTTAGATTTGTATAATGCATAAATTATAAAACATTATAAAACACCAAACTGAGACAGATGTTGAAATGAATAATACCGCAAAGGACTACACTTAATTGTTGGTTATTGGTAACAATCAAAAACCAAAGCAATTCTCACTGTTCAAGTTAATGTAAAATGTATCTCAACAGTTTGCATGTGAATCATTAGTGAATAGTAGAATAAAAGCTACAAACTCATATGGATTTTAAACTAACAACATTTGATAAGAAACAATAATTGTGATAAGACATGAAAGATAGTGTTAGTCCACCAGTAATGGGCATTGAATGTACAATTTTACATAAAGAAAAAACTATTAAAATATTTTAAATTTCAGCTTTTTAATATAGTATGACATTATCACTTTACATATCTTATTCTGAATCGATCTTTCTAATAGCAATTGACAATTAATGCATTAAATCATTCAAAATTTTGAACATTTAACATCATATAAACCAAAAATGATCAATTGAAATTATACTATTTGATTAGCATTAATATTTGTTATGGTTTATATTGGAAACTAATAATGCATATAAGTCGGAAAACAAAAGAGATTTTATTCAAAAAGTCAATTAGAAAGAAAGACAATAACAAGGTTAAGGTGTTAATTGAACATTCATTTGAATAATTAACAATCTCAATTGATACGCTTCTATTATGTGAGTGTTAAATATTAATAATTACTTGTATATGCCCATTGCATAATAGCATCAATATTTATTGATATGTGCCTGTTCATTTCTGATCTAGGATGTTAACAGCTTCACAAGTTGAGTAATTGAAACATCAGTTATTAGCATACTTTGAGTGATCCGCTATACTGCTTTCTAAAAAATTGTATTCAGTTAGATTTGTATAATGCATAAATTATAAAACAATATAAAACGCAAACTGAGACAGATGTTGAAATGAATAATACTGCAAAGGACTACACTTAATTGTTGGTTATTGGTAACAATCAAAAACCAAAGCAATTCTCACTGTTCAAGTTAATATAAAATGTATCTCAACAATTTGCATGTGAATCATTAGTGAATAGTAGAATAAAAGCTACAAACTGATATGGATTTTAAACTAGCAACATTTGATAAGAAACAATAATTGTGATAAGACATGAAAGATAGTGTTAGTCCACCAGTAATGGGCATTGAATGTACAATGTTACATAAAGAAAAAACTATTAAAATATTTTAAATTTCAGCTTTTTAATATAGTATGACATTATCACTTTACATATCTTATTCTGAATCGATCTTTCTAATAGCAATTGACAATTAATGCATTAAATCATTCAAAAGTTTGAACATTTAACATCATATAAACCAAAAATGATCAATTGAAATTATACTATTTGATTAGCATTAATATTTGTTATGGTTTATATTGGAAACTAATAATGCATAAAAGTCGTAAAACAAAAGAGATTTTATTCAAAAAGTCAATTAGAAAGAAAGACAATAACAAGGTTAAGGTGTAAATTGAACATTCATTTGAATAATTAACAATCTCTATTGATACGCTTCTATTATGTGAGTGTTAAATATTAATAATTACTTGTATATGCCCATTGCATAATAGCATCAATATTTATTGATATGTGCCTGTTCATTTCTGATCTAGGATGTTAACAGCTTCACAAGTTGAGTAATTGAAACATCAGGTATTAGCATACTTTGAGTGATCCGCTATACTGCTTTCTAAAAAATTGTATTCAGTTAGATTTGTATAATGCATAAATTATAAAACAATATAAAACACCAAACTGAGACAGATGTTGAAATGAATAATACTGCAAAGGACTACACTTAATTGTTGGTTATTGGTAACAATCAAAAACCAAAGCAATTCTCACTGTTCAAGTTAATATAAAATGTATCTCAACAGTTTGCATGTGAATCATTAGTGAATAGTAGAATAAAAGCTACAAACTCATATGGATTTTAAACTAACAACATTTGATAAGAAACAATAATTGTGATAAGACATGAAAGATAGTGTTAGTCCACCAGTAATGGGCATTGAATGTACAATGTTACATAAAGAAAAAACTATTAAAATATTTTAAATTTCAGCTTTTTAATATAGTATGACATTATCACTTTACATATCTTATTCTGAATCGATCTTTCTAATAGCAATTGACAATTTATGCATTAAATCATTCAAAAGTTTGAACATTTAACATCATATAAACCAAAAATGATCAATTGAAATTATACTATTTGATTAGCATTAATATTTGTTATGGTTTATATTGGAAACTAATAATGCATAAAAGTCGGAAAACAAAAGAGATTTTATTCAAAAAGTCAATTAGAAAGAAAGACAATAACAAGGTTAAGGTGTAAATTGAACATTCATTTGAATAATTAACAATCTCAATTGATACGCTTCTATTATGTGAGTGTTAAATATTAATAATTACTTGTATATGCCCATTGCATAATAGCATCAATATTTATTGATATGTGCCTGTTCATTTCTGATCTAGGATGTTAACAGCTTCACAAGTTGAGTAATTGAAACATCAGTTATTAGCATACTTTGAGTGATCCGCTATACTGCTTTCTAAAAAATTGTATTCAGTTAGATTTGTATAATGCATAAATTATAAAACAATATAAAACGCAAACTGAGACAGATGTTGAAATGAATAATACTGCAAAGGACTACACTTAATTGTTGGTTATTGGTAACAATCAAAAACCAAAGCAATTCTCACTGTTCAAGTTAATATAAAATGTATCTCAACAATTTGCATGTGAATCATTAGTGAATAGTAGAATAAAAGCTACAAACTGATATGGATTTTAAACTAGCAACATTTGATAAGAAACAATAATTGTGATAAGACATGAAAGATAGTGTTAGTCCACCAGTAATGGGCATTGAATGTACAATGTTACATAAAGAAAAAACTATTAAAATATTTTAAATTTCAGCTTTTTAATATAGTATGACATTATCACTTTACATATCTTATTCTGAATCGATCTTTCTAATAGCAATTGACAATTTATGCATTAAATCATTCAAAAGTTTGAACATTTAACATCATATAAACCAAAAATGATCAATTGAAATTATACTATTTGATTAGCATTAATATTTGTTATGGTTTATATTGGAAACTAATAATGCATAAAAGTCGTAAAACAAAAGAGATTTTATTCAAAAAGTCAATTAGAAAGAAAGACAATAACAAGGTTAAGGTGTAAATTGAACATTCATTTGAATAATTAACAATCTCTATTGATACGCTTCTATTATGTGAGAGTTAAATATTAATAATTACTTGTATATGCCCATTGCATAATAGCATCAATATTTATTGATATGTGCCTGTTCATTTCTGATCTAGGATGTTGACAGCTTCACAAGTTGAGTAATTGAAACATCAGTTATAAGCATACTTTGAGTGATCCGCTATACTGCTTTCTAAAAAATTGTATTCAGTTAGATTTGTATAATGCATAAATTATAAAACATTATAAAACACCAAACTGAGACAGATGTTGAAATGAATAATACCGCAAAGGACTACACTTAATTGTTGGTTATTGGTAACAATCAAAAACCAAAGCAATTCTCACTGTTCAAGTTAATGTAAAATGTATCTCAACAGTTTGCATGTGAATCATTAGTGAATAGTAGAATAAAAGCTACAAACTCATATGGATTTTAAACTAACAACATTTGATAAGAAACAATAATTGTGATAAGACATGAAAGATAGTGTTAGTCCACCAGTAATGGGCATTGAATGTACAATTTTACATAAAGAAAAAACTATTAAAATATTTTAAATTTCAGCTTTTTAATATAGTATGACATTATCACTTTACATATCTTATTCTGAATCGATCTTTCTAATAGCAATTGACAATTAATGCATTAAATCATTCAAAAGTTTGAACATTTAACATCATATAAACCAAAAATGATCAATTGAAATTATACTATTTGATTAGCATTAATATTTGTTATGGTTTATATTGGAAACTAATAATGCATAAAAGTCGTAAAACAAAAGAGATTTTATTCAAAAAGTCAATTAGAAAGAAAGACAATAACAAGGTTAAGGTGTAAATTGAACATTCATTTGAATAATTAACAATCTCTATTGATACGCTTCTATTATGTGAGTGTTAAATATTAATAATTACTTGTATATGCCCATTGCATAATAGCATCAATATTTATTGATATGTGCCTGTTCATTTCTGATCTAGGATGTTAACAGCTTCACAAGTTGAGTAATTGAAACATCAGGTATTAGCATACTTTGAGTGATCCGCTATACTGCTTTCTAAAAAATTGTATTCAGTTAGATTTGTATAATGCATAAATTATAAAACATTATAAAACACCAAACTGAGACAGATGTTGAAATGAATAATACTGTAAAGAACTACACTTAATTGTTGGTTATTGGTAACAATCAAAAACCAAAGCAATTCTCACTGTTCAAGTTAATATAAAATGTATCTCAACAGTTTGCATGTGAATCATTAGTGAATAGTAGAATAAAAGCTATAAACTCATATGGATTTTAAACTAACAACATTTGATAAGAAACAATAATTGTGATAAGACATGAAAGATAGTGTTAGTCCACCAGTAATGGGCATTGAATGTACAATTTTACATAAAGAAAAAACTATTAAAATATTTTAAATTTCAGCTTTTTAATATAGTATGACATTATCACTTTACATATCTTATTCTGAATCGATCTTTCTAATAGCAATTGACAATTAATGCATTAAATCATTCAAAAGTTTGAACATTTAACATCATATAAACCAAAAATGATCAATTGAAATTATACTATTTGATGAGCATTAATATTTGTTATGGTTTATATTGGAAACTAATAATGCATAAAAGTCGTAAAACAAAAGAGATTTTATCCAAAAAGTCAATTAGAAAGAAAGACAATAACAAGGTTAAGGTGTAAATTGAACATTCATTTGAATAATTAACAATCTCAATTGATACGCTTCTATCATGTGAGTGTTAAATATTAATAATTACTTGTATATGCCCATTGCATAATAGCATCAATATTTATTGATATGTGCCTGTTCATTTCTGATCTAGGATGTTAACAGCTTCACAAGTTGAGTAATTGAAACATCAGTTATTAGCATACTTTGAGTGATCCGCTATACTGCATTCTAAAAAATTGTATTCAGTTAGATTTGTATAATGCATAAATTATAAAACAATATAAAACACCAAACTGAGACAGATGTTGAAATGAATAATACTGTAAAGAACTACACTTAATTGTTGGTTATTGGTAACAATCAAAAACCAAAGCAATTCTCACTGTTCAAGTTAATATAAAATGTATCTCAACAGTTTGCATGTGAATCATTAGTGAATAGTAGAATAAAAGCTACAAACTCATATGGATTTTAAACTAACAACATTTGATAAGAAACAATAATTGTGATAAGACATGAAAGATAGTGTTAGTCCACCAGTAATGGGCATTGAATGTACAATTTTACATAAAGAAAAAACTATTAAAATATTTTAAATTTCAGCTTTTTAATATAGTATGACATTATCACTTTACATATCTTATTCTGAATCGATCTTTCTAATAGCAATTGACAATTAATGCATTAAATCATTCAAAATTTTGAACATTTAACATCATATAAACCAAAAATGATCAATTGAAATTATACTATTTGATTAGCATTAATATTTGTTATGGTTTATATTGGAAACTAATAATGCATAAAAGTCGGAAAACAAAAGAGATTTTATTCAAAAAGTCAATTAGAAAGAAAGACAATAACAAGGTTAAGGTGTAAATTGAACATTCATTTGAATAATTAACAATCTCAATTGATACGCTTCTATCATGTGAGTGTTAAATATTAATAATTACTTGTATATGCCCATTGCATAATAGCATCAATATTTATTGATATGTGCCTGTTCATTTCTGATCTAGGATGTTAACAGCTTCACAAGTTGAGTAATTGAAACATCAGTTATTAGCATACTTTGAGTGATCCGCTATACTGCATTCTAAAAAATTGTATTCAGTTAGATTTGTATAATGCATAAATTATAAAACAATATAAAACACCAAACTGAGACAGATGTTGAAATGAATAATACTGTAAAGAACTACACTTAATTGTTGGTTATTGGTAACAATCAAAAACCAAAGCAATTCTCACTGTTCAAGTTAATATAAAATGTATCTCAACAGTTTGCATGTGAATCATTAGTGAATAGTAGAATAAAAGCTACAAACTCATATGGATTTTAAACTAACAACATTTGATAAGAAACAATAATTGTGATAAGACATGAAAGATAGTGTTAGTCCACCAGTAATGGGCATTGAATGTACAATTTTACATAAAGAAAAAACTATTAAAATATTTTAAATTTCAGCTTTTTAATATAGTATGACATTATCACTTTACATATCTTATTCTGAATCGATCTTTCTAATAGCAATTGACAATTAATGCATTAAATCATTCAAAATTTTGAACATTTAACATCATATAAACCAAAAATGATCAATTGAAATTATACTATTTGATTAGCATTAATATTTGTTATGGTTTATATTGGAAACTAATAATGCATAAAAGTCGGAAAACAAAAGAGATTTTATTCAAAAAGTCAATTAGAAAGAAAGACAATAACAAGGTTAAGGTGTAAATTGAACATTCATTTGAATAATTAACAATCTCAATTGATACGCTTCTATCATGTGAGTGTTAAATATTAATAATTACTTGTATATGCCCATTGCATAATAGCATCAATATTTATTGATATGTGCCTGTTCATTTCTGATCTAGGATGTTAACAGCTTCACAAGTTGAGTAATTGAAACATCAGTTATTAGCATACTTTGAGTGATCCGCTATACTGCTTTCTAAAAAATTGTATTCAGTTAGATTTGTATAATGCATAAATTATAAAACAATATAAAACGCAAACTGAGACAGATGTTGAAATGAATAATACTGCAAAGGACTACACTTAATTGTTCGTTATTGGTAACAATCAAAAACCAAAGCAATTCTCACTGTTCAAGTTAATACAAAATGTATCTCAACAATTT
Organism: Rhopalosiphum nymphaeae; assembly: GCA_036289425.1. Lineage (NCBI taxonomy): Eukaryota > Metazoa > Arthropoda > Insecta > Hemiptera > Aphididae > Rhopalosiphum > Rhopalosiphum nymphaeae. The sequence goes on along the minus strand of JAZAQC010000007.1, from coordinate 4,441,746 downwards.
GCATGTGAATCATTAGTGAATAGTAGAATAAAAGCTACAAACTGATATGGATTATAAACTAATAACATTTGATTAGAAACAATAATTGTGATAAGACATGAAAGATATTGTTAGTCCACCAGTATTGGGCAATGAATGTAAAATGTTACATAAAGAAAAAACGATTAAAATAATTTAAATTTCAGCTTTTTAATAAAGTATGACATTATCACTTTACATATCTTATTCTGAATCGATCTTTCTAATAGCAATTGACAATTAATGCATTAAATCATTCAAAAGTTTGAACATTTAACATCATATAAACCAAAAATGATCAATTGAAATTATACTATTTGATGAGCATTAATATTTGTTATGGTTTATATTGGAAACTAATAATGCATAAAAGTCGTAAAACAAAAGAGATTTTATCCAAAAAGTCAATTAGAAAGAAAGACAATAACAAGGTTAAGGTGTAAATTGAACATTCATTTGAATAATTAACAATCTCAATTGATACGCTTCTATCATGTGAGTGTTAAATATTAATAATTACTTGTATATGCCCATTGCATAATAGCATCAATATTTATTGATATGTGCCTGTTCATTTCTGATCTAGGATGCTAACAGCTTGACAAGTTGAGTAATTGAAACATCAGTTATCAGCATACTTTGAGTGATCCGCTGTACTGCTTTCTAAAAAATTGTATTCAGTTAGATTTGTATAATGCATAAATTATAAAACAATATAAAACACCAAACTGAGACAGATGTTGAAATGAATAATACCGCAAAGGACTACACTAAATTATTGGTTATTGGTAACAATCAAAAAACCAAAGCAATTCTCACTGTTCAAGTTAATATAAAATGTATCTCAACAATTTGCATGTGAATCATTAGTGAATAGTAGAATAAAAGCTACACACAGATATGGATTTTAAACTAATAACATTTGATAAGAAACAATATCTGTGATAAGCCATGAAAGATAGTGTTAGTCCACCAGTATTGGGCATTGAATGTACAATTTTACATAAAGAAAAAACTATTAAAATATTTTAAATTTCAGCTTTTTAATATAGTATGACATTATCACTTTACATATCTTATTCTGAATCGATCTTTCTAATAGCAATTGACAATTAATGCATTAAATCATTCAAAATTTTGAACATTTAACATCATATAAACCAAAAATGATCAATTGAAATTATACTATTTGATTAGCATTAATATTTGTTATGGTTTATATTGGAAACTAATAATGCATAAAAGTCGGAAAACAAAAGAGATTTTATTCAAAAAGTCAATTAGAAAGAAAGACAATAACAAGGTTAAGGTGTAAATTGAACATTCATTTGAATAATTAACAATCTCAATTGATACGCTTCTATCATGTGAGTGTTAAATATTAATAATTACTTGTATATGCCCATTGCATAATAGCATCAATATTTATTGATATGTGCCTGTTCATTTCTGATCTAGGATGTTAACAGCTTCACAAGTTGAGTAATTGAAACATCAGTTATTAGCATACTTTGAGTGATCCGCTATACTGCTTTCTAAAAAATTGTATTCAGTTAGATTTGTATAATGCATAAATTATAAAACAATATAAAACGCAAACTGAGACAGATGTTGAAATGAATAATACTGCAAAGGACTACACTTAATTGTTCGTTATTGGTAACAATCAAAAACCAAAGCAATTCTCACTGTTCAAGTTAATACAAAATGTATCTCAACAATTTGCATGTGAATCATTAGTGAATAGTAGAATAAAAGCTACAAACTGATATGGATTATAAACTAATAACATTTGATTAGAAACAATAATTGTGATAAGACATGAAAGATATTGTTAGTCCACCAGTATTGGGCAATGAATGTAAAATGTTACATAAAGAAAAAACGATTAAAATAATTTAAATTTCAGCTTTTTAATAAAGTATGACATTATCACTTTACATATCTTATTCTGAATCGATCTTTCTAATAGCAATTGACAATTAATGCATTAAATCATTCAAAAGTTTGAACATTTAACATCATATAAACCAAAAATGATCAATTGAAATTATACTATTTGATGAGCATTAATATTTGTTATGGTTTATATTGGAAACTAATAATGCATAAAAGTCGTAAAACAAAAGAGATTTTATCCAAAAAGTCAATTAGAAAGAAAGACAATAACAAGGTTAAGGTGTAAATTGAACATTCATTTGAATAATTAACAATCTCAATTGATACGCTTCTATCATGTGAGTGTTAAATATTAATAATTACTTGTATATGCCCATTGCATAATAGCATCAATATTTATTGATATGTGCCTGTTCATTTCTGATCTAGGATGCTAACAGCTTGACAAGTTGAGTAATTGAAACATCAGTTATCAGCATACTTTGAGTGATCCGCTGTACTGCTTTCTAAAAAATTGTATTCAGTTAGATTTGTATAATGCATAAATTATAAAACAATATAAAACACCAAACTGAGACAGATGTTGAAATGAATAATACCGCAAAGGACTACACTAAATTATTGGTTATTGGTAACAATCAAAAAACCAAAGCAATTCTCACTGTTCAAGTTAATATAAAATGTATCTCAACAATTTGCATGTGAATCATTAGTGAATAGTAGAATAAAAGCTACACACAGATATGGATTTTAAACTAATAACATTTGATAAGAAACAATATCTGTGATAAGCCATGAAAGATAGTGTTAGTCCACCAGTATTGGGCATTGAATGTACAATTTTACATAAAGAAAAAACTATTAAAATATTTTAAATTTCAGCTTTTTAATATAGTATGACATTATCACTTTACATATCTTATTCTGAATCGATCTTTCTAATAGCAATTGACAATTAATGCATTAAATCATTCAAAATTTTGAACATTTAACATCATATAAACCAAAAATGATCAATTGAAATTATACTATTTGATTAGCATTAATATTTGTTATGGTTTATATTGGAAACTAATAATGCATAAAAGTCGGAAAACAAAAGAGATTTTATTCAAAAAGTCAATTAGAAAGAAAGACAATAACAAGGTTAAGGTGTAAATTGAACATTCATTTGAATAATTAACAATCTCAATTGATACGCTTCTATCATGTGAGTGTTAAATATTAATAATTACTTGTATATGCCCATTGCATAATAGCATCAATATTTATTGATATGTGCCTGTTCATTTCTGATCTAAGATGTTAACAGCTTCACAAGTTGAGTAATTGAAACATCAGGTATTAGCATAATTTGAGTGATCCGCTATACTGCTTTCTAAAAAATTGTATTCAGTTAGATTTGTATAATGCATAAATTATAAAACAATATAAAACACCAAACTGAGACAGATGTTGAAATGAATAATACTGCAAAGGACTACACTTAATTGTTGGTTATTGGTAACAATCAAAAACCAAAGCAATTCTCACTGTTCAAGTTAATATAAAATGTATCTCAACAGTTTGCATGTGAATCATTAGTGAATAGTAGAATAAAAGCTACAAACTCATATGGATTTTAAACTAACAACATTTGATAAGAAACAATAATTGTGATAAGACATGAAAGATAGTGTTAGTCCACCAGTAATGGGCATTGAATGTACAATGTTACATAAAGAAAAAACTATTAAAATATTTTAAATTTCAGCTTTTTAATATTGTATGACATTATCACTTTACATATCTTATTCTGAATCGATCTTTCTAATAGCAATTGACAATTTATGCATTAAATCATTCAAAAGTTTGAACATTTAACATCATATAAACCAAAAATGATCAATTGAAATTATACTATTTGATTAGCATTAATATTTGTTATGGTTTATATTGGAAACTAATAATGCATAAAAGTCGTAAAACAAAAGAGATTTTATTCAAAAAGTCAATTAGAAAGAAAGACAATAACAAGGTTAAGGTGTAAATTGAACATTCATTTGAATAATTAACAATCTCAATTGATACGCTTCTATTATGTGAGTGTTAAATATTAAAAATTACTTGTATATGCCCATTGCATAATAGCATCAATATTTATTGATATGTGCCTGTTCATTTCTGATCTAGGATGCTAACAGCTTGACAAGTTGAGTAATTGAAACATCAGTTATCAGCATACTTTGAGTGATCCGCTGTACTGCTTTCTAAAAAATTGTATTCAGTTAGATTTGTATAATGCATAAATTATAAAACAATATAAAACACCAAACTGAGACAGATGTTGAAATGAATAATACCGCAAAGGACTACACTAAATTATTGGTTATTGGTAACAATCAAAAAACCAAAGCAATTCTCACTGTTCAAGTTAATATAAAATGTATCTCAACAATTTGCATGTGAATCATTAGTGAATAGTAGAATAAAAGCTACACACAGATATGGATTTTAAACTAATAACATTTGATAAGAAACAATATCTGTGATAAGCCATGAAAGATAGTGTTAGTCCACCAGTATTGGGCATTGAATGTACAATTTTACATAAAGAAAAAACTATTAAAATATTTTAAATTTCAGCTTTTTAATATAGTATGACATTATCACTTTACATATCTTATTCTGAATCGATCTTTCTAATAGCAATTGACAATTAATGCATTAAATCATTCAAAATTTTGAACATTTAACATCATATAAACCAAAAATGATCAATTGAAATTATACTATTTGATTAGCATTAATATTTGTTATGGTTTATATTGGAAACTAATAATGCATAAAAGTCGGAAAACAAAAGAGATTTTATTCAAAAAGTCAATTAGAAAGAAAGACAATAACAAGGTTAAGGTGTAAATTGAACATTCATTTGAATAATTAACAATCTCAATTGATACGCTTCTATTATGTGAGTGTTAAATATTAATAATTACTTGTATATGCCCATTGCATAATAGCATCAATATTTATTGATATGTGCCTGTTCATTTCTGATCTAGGATGTTAACAGCTTCACAAGTTGAGTAATTGAAACATCAGTTATTAGCATACTTTGAGTGATCCGCTATACTGCTTTCTAAAAAATTGTATTCAGTTAGATTTGTATAATGCATAAATTATAAAACAATATAAAACGCAAACTGAGACAGATGTTGAAATGAATAATACTGCAAAGGACTACACTTAATTGTTGGTTATTGGTAACAATCAAAAACCAAAGCAATTCTCACTGTTCAAGTTAATATAAAATGTATCTCAACAATTTGCATGTGAATCATTAGTGAATAGTAGAATAAAAGCTACACACAGATATGGATTTTAAACTAATAACATTTGATAAGAAACAATATCTGTGATAAGCCATGAAAGATAGTGTTAGTCCACCAGTATTGGGCATTGAATGTACAATTTTACATAAAGAAAAAACTATTAAAATATTTTAAATTTCAGCTTTTTAATATAGTATGACATTATCACTTTACATATCTTATTCTGAATCGATCTTTCTAATAGCAATTGACAATTAATGCATTAAATCATTCAAAATTTTGAACATTTAACATCATATAAACCAAAAATGATCAATTGAAATTATACTATTTGATTAGCATTAATATTTGTTATGGTTTATATTGGAAACTAATAATGCATAAAAGTCGGAAAACAAAAGAGATTTTATTCAAAAAGTCAATTAGAAAGAAAGACAATAACAAGGTTAAGGTGTAAATTGAACATTCATTTGAATAATTAACAATCTCAATTGATACGCTTCTATCATGTGAGTGTTAAATATTAATAATTACTTGTATATGCCCATTGCATAATAGCATCAATATTTATTGATATGTGCCTGTTCATTTCTGATCTAGGATGTTAACAGCTTCACAAGTTGAGTAATTGAAACATCAGTTATTAGCATACTTTGAGTGATCCGCTATACTGCTTTCTAAAAAATTGTATTCAGTTAGATTTGTATAATGCATAAATTATAAAACAATATAAAACGCAAACTGAGACAGATGTTGAAATGAATAATACTGCAAAGGACTACACTTAATTGTTCGTTATTGGTAACAATCAAAAACCAAAGCAATTCTCACTGTTCAAGTTAATATAAAATGTATCTCAACAATTTGCATGTGAATCATTAGTGAATAGTAGAATAAAAGCTACAAACTGATATGGATTTTAAACTAATAACATTTGATTAGAAACAATAATTGTGATAAGACATGAAAGATATTGTTAGTCCACCAGTATTGGGCAATGAATGTAAAATGTTACATAAAGAAAAAACGATTAAAATAATTTAAATTTCAGCTTTTTAATAAAGTATGACATTATCACTTTACATATCTTATTCTGAATCGATCTTTCTAATAGCAATTGACAATTAATGCATTAAATCATTCAAAAGTTTGAACATTTAACATCATATAAACCAAAAATGATCAATTGAAATTATACTATTTGATGAGCATTAATATTTGTTATGGTTTATATTGGAAACTAATAATGAATAAAAGTCATAAAACAAAAGAGATTTTATTCAAAAAGTCAATTAGAAAGAAAGACAATAACAAGGTTAAGGTGTAAATTGAACATTCATTTGAATAATTAACAATCTCAATTGATACGCTTCTATCATGTGAGTGTTAAATATTAATAATTACTTGTATATGCCCATTGCATAATAGCATCAATATTTATTGATATGTGCCTGTTCATTTCTGATCTAGGATGTTAACAGCTTCACAAGTTGAGTAATTGAAACATCAGTTATTAGCATACTTTGAGTGATCCGCTATACTGCTTTCTAAAAAATTGTATTCAGTTAGATTTGTATAATGCATAAATTATAAAACAATATAAAACGCAAACTGAGACAGATGTTGAAATGAATAATACTGCAAAGGACTACACTTAATTGTTCGTTATTGGTAACAATCAAAAACCAAAGCAATTCTCACTGTTCAAGTTAATATAAAATGTATCTCAACAATTTGCATGTGAATCATTAGTGAATAGTAGAATAAAAGCTACAAACTGATATGGATTTTAAACTAATAACATTTGATTAGAAACAATAATTGTGATAAGACATGAAAGATATTGTTAGTCCACCAGTATTGGGCAATGAATGTAAAATGTTACATAAAGAAAAAACGATTAAAATAATTTAAATTTCAGCTTTTTAATAAAGTATGACATTATCACTTTACATATCTTATTCTGAATCGATCTTTCTAATAGCAATTGACAATTAATGCATTAAATCATTCAAAAGTTTGAACATTTAACATCATATAAACCAAAAATGATCAATTGAAATTATACTATTTGATGAGCATTAATATTTGTTATGGTTTATATTGGAAACTAATAATGCATAAAAGTCGTAAAACAAAAGAGATTTCATCCAAAAAGTCAATTAGAAAGAAAGACAATAACAAGGTTAAGGTGTAAATTGAACATTCATTTGAATAATTAACAATCTCAATTGATACGCTTCTATCATGTGAGTGTTAAATATTAATAATTACTTGTATATGCCCATTGCATAATAGCATCAATATTTATTGATATGTGCCTGTTCATTTCTGATCTAGGATGCTAACAGCTTGACAAGTTGAGTAATTGAAACATCAGTTATCAGCATACTTTGAGTGATCCGCTGTACTGCTTTCTAAAAAATTGTATTCAGTTAGATTTGTATAATGCATAAATTATAAAACAATATAAAACACCAAACTGAGACAGATGTTGAAATGAATAATACCGCAAAGGACTACACTAAATTATTGGTTATTGGTAACAATCAAAAAACCAAAGCAATTCTCACTGTTCAAGTTAATATAAAATGTATCTCAACAATTTGCATGTGAATCATTAGTGAATAGTAGAATAAAAGCTACACACAGATATGGATTTTAAACTAATAACATTTGATAAGAAACAATATCTGTGATAAGCCATGAAAGATAGTGTTAGTCCACCAGTATTGGGCATTGAATGTACAATTTTACATAAAGAAAAAACTATTAAAATATTTTAAATTTCAGCTTTTTAATATAGTATGACATTATCACTTTACATATCTTATTCTGAATCGATCTTTCTAATAGCAATTGACAATTAATGCATTAAATCATTCAAAATTTTGAACATTTAACATCATATAAACCAAAAATGATCAATTGAAATTATACTATTTGATTAGCATTAATATTTGTTATGGTTTATATTGGAAACTAATAATGCATAAAAGTCGGAAAACAAAAGAGATTTTATTCAAAAAGTCAATTAGAAAGAAAGACAATAACAAGGTTAAGGTGTAAATTGAACATTCATTTGAATAATTAACAATCTCAATTGATACGCTTCTATCATGTGAGTGTTAAATATTAATAATTACTTGTATATGCCCATTGCATAATAGCATCAATATTTATTGATATGTGCCTGTTCATTTCTGATCTAGGATGTTAACAGCTTCACAAGTTGAGTAATTGAAACATCAGTTATTAGCATACTTTGAGTGATCCGCTATACTGCTTTCTAAAAAATTGTATTCAGTTAGATTTGTATAATGCATAAATTATAAAACAATATAAAACGCAAACTGAGACAGATGTTGAAATGAATAATACTGCAAAGGACTACACTTAATTGTTCGTTATTGGTAACAATCAAAAACCAAAGCAATTCTCACTGTTCAAGTTAATATAAAATGTATCTCAACAATTTGCATGTGAATCATTAGTGAATAGTAGAATAAAAGCTACAAACTGATATGGATTTTAAACTAATAACATTTGATTAGAAACAATAATTGTGATAAGACATGAAAGATATTGTTAGTCCACCAGTATTGGGCAATGAATGTAAAATGTTACATAAAGAAAAAACGATTAAAATAATTTAAATTTCAGCTTTTTAATAAAGTATGACATTATCACTTTACATATCTTATTCTGAATCGATCTTTCTAATAGCAATTGACAATTAATGCATTAAATCATTCAAAAGTTTGAACATTTAACATCATATAAACCAAAAATGATCAATTGAAATTATACTATTTGATGAGCATTAATATTTGTTATGGTTTATATTGGAAACTAATAATGCATAAAAGTCGTAAAACAAAAGAGATTTTATCCAAAAAGTCAATTAGAAAGAAAGACAATAACAAGGTTAAGGTGTAAATTGAACATTCATTTGAATAATTAACAATCTCAATTGATACGCTTCTATCATGTGAGTGTTAAATATTAATAATTACTTGTATATGCCCATTGCATAATAGCATCAATATTTATTGATATGTGCCTGTTCATTTCTGATCTAGGATGCTAACAGCTTGACAAGTTGAGTAATTGAAACATCAGTTATCAGCATACTTTGAGTGATCCGCTGTACTGCTTTCTAAAAAATTGTATTCAGTTAGATTTGTATAATGCATAAATTATAAAACAATATAAAACACCAAACTGAGACAGATGTTGAAATGAATAATACCGCAAAGGACTACACTAAATTATTGGTTATTGGTAACAATCAAAAAACCAAAGCAATTCTCACTGTTCAAGTTAATATAAAATGTATCTCAACAATTTGCATGTGAATCATTAGTGAATAGTAGAATAAAAGCTACACACAGATATGGATTTTAAACTAATAACATTTGATAAGAAACAATATCTGTGATAAGCCATGAAAGATAGTGTTAGTCCACCAGTATTGGGCATTGAATGTACAATTTTACATAAAGAAAAAACTATTAAAATATTTTAAATTTCAGCTTTTTAATATAGTATGACATTATCACTTTACATATCTTATTCTGAATCGATCTTTCTAATAGCAATTGACAATTAATGCATTAAATCATTCAAAATTTTGAACATTTAACATCATATAAACCAAAAATGATCAATTGAAATTATACTATTTGATTAGCATTAATATTTGTTATGGTTTATATTGGAAACTAATAATGCATAAAAGTCGGAAAACAAAAGAGATTTTATTCAAAAAGTCAATTAGAAAGAAAGACAATAACAAGGTTAAGGTGTAAATTGAACATTCATTTGAATAATTAACAATCTCAATTGATACGCTTCTATCATGTGAGTGTTAAATATTAATAATTACTTGTATATGCCCATTGCATAATAGCATCAATATTTATTGATATGTGCCTGTTCATTTCTGATCTAAGATGTTAACAGCTTCACAAGTTGAGTAATTGAAACATCAGGTATTAGCATAATTTGAGTGATCCGCTATACTGCTTTCTAAAAAATTGTATTCAGTTAGAATTGTATAATGCATAAATTATAAAACAATATAAAACACCAAACTGAGACAGATGTTGAAATGAATAATACTGCAAAGGACTACACTTAATTGTTGGTTATTGGTAACAATCAAAAACCAAAGCAATTCTCACTGTTCAAGTTAATATAAAATGTATCTCAACAATTTGCATGTGAATCATTAGTGAATAGTAGAATAAAAGCTACAAACTCATATGGATTTTAAACTAACAACATTTGATAAGAAACAATAATTGTGATAAGACATGAAAGATAGTGTTAGTCCACCAGTAATGGGCATTGAATGTACAATGTTACATAAAGAAAAAACTATTAAAATATTTTAAATTTCAGCTTTTTAATATAGTATGACATTATCACTTTACATATCTTATTCTGAATCGATCTTTCTAATAGCAATTGACAATTTATGCATTAAATCATTCAAAAGTTTGAACATTTAACATCATATAAACCAAAAATGATCAATTGAAATTATACTATTTGATTAGCATTAATATTTGTTATGGTTTATATTGGAAACTAATAATGCATAAAAGTCGTAAAACAAAAGAGATTTTATTCAAAAAGTCAATTAGAAAGAAAGACAATAACAAGGTTAAGGTGTAAATTGAACATTCATTTGAATAATTAACAATCTCAATTGATACGCTTCTATTATGTGAGTGTTAAATATTAAAAATTACTTGTATATGCCCATTGCATAATAGCATCAATATTTATTGATATGTGCCTGTTCATTTCTGATCTAGGATGCTAACAGCTTGACAAGTTGAGTAATTGAAACATCAGTTATCAGCATACTTTGAGTGATCCGCTGTACTGCTTTCTAAAAAATTGTATTCAGTTAGATTTGTATAATGCATAAATTATAAAACAATATAAAACACCAAACTGAGACAGATGTTGAAATGAATAATACCGCAAAGGACTACACTAAATTATTGGTTATTGGTAACAATCAAAAAACCAAAGCAATTCTCACTGTTCAAGTTAATATAAAATGTATCTCAACAATTTGCATGTGAATCATTAGTGAATAGTAGAATAAAAGCTACACACAGATATGGATTTTAAACTAACAACATTTGATAAGAAACAATATCTGTGATAAGCCATGAAAGATAGTGTTAGTCCACCAGTATTGGGCATTGAATGTACAATTTTACATAAAGAAAAAACTATTAAAATATTTTAAATTTCAGCTTTTTAATATAGTATGACATTATCACTTTACATATCTTATTCTGAATCGATCTTTCTAATAGCAATTGACAATTAATGCATTAAATCATTCAAAATTTTGAACATTTAACATCATATAAACCAAAAATGATCAATTGAAATTATACTATTTGATTAGCATTAATATTTGTTATGGTTTATATTGGAAACTAATAATGCATAAAAGTCGGAAAACAAAAGAGATTTTATTCAAAAAGTCAATTAGAAAGAAAGACAATAACAAGGTTAAGGTGTAAATTGAACATTCATTTGAATAATTAACAATCTCAATTGATACGCTTCTATCATGTGAGTGTTAAATATTAATAATTACTTGTATATGCCCATTGCATAATAGCATCAATATTTATTGATATGTGCCTGTTCATTTCTGATCTAGGATGTTAACAGCTTCACAAGTTGAGTAATTGAAACATCAGTTATTAGCATACTTTGAGTGATCCGCTATACTGCTTTCTAAAAAATTGTATTCAGTTAGATTTGTATAATGCATAAATTATAAAACAATATAAAACGCAAACTGAGACAGATGTTGAAATGAATAATACTGCAAAGGACTACACTTAATTGTTCGTTATTGGTAACAATCAAAAACCAAAGCAATTCTCACTGTTCAAGTTAATATAAAATGTATCTCAACAATTTGCATGTGAATCATTAGTGAATAGTAGAATAAAAGCTACAAACTGATATGGATTTTAAACTAATAACATTTGATTAGAAACAATAATTGTGATAAGACATGAAAGATATTGTTAGTCCACCAGTATTGGGCAATGAATGTAAAATGTTACATAAAGAAAAAACGATTAAAATAATTTAAATTTCAGCTTTTTAATAAAGTATGACATTATCACTTTACATATCTTATTCTGAATCGATCTTTCTAATAGCAATTGACAATTAATGCATTAAATCATTCAAAAGTTTGAACATTTAACATCATATAAACCAAAAATGATCAATTGAAATTATACTATTTGATGAGCATTAATATTTGTTATGGTTTATATTGGAAACTAATAATGCATAAAAGTCGTAAAACAAAAGAGATTTTATCCAAAAAGTCAATTAGAAAGAAAGACAATAACAAGGTTAAGGTGTAAATTGAACATTCATTTGAATAATTAACAATCTCAATTGATACGCTTCTATCATGTGAGTGTTAAATATTAATAATTACTTGTATATGCCCATTGCATAATAGCATCAATATTTATTGATATGTGCCTGTTCATTTCTGATCTAGGATGCTAACAGCTTGACAAGTTGAGTAATTGAAACATCAGTTATCAGCATACTTTGAGTGATCCGCTGTACTGCTTTCTAAAAAATTGTATTCAGTTAGATTTGTATAATGCATAAATTATAAAACAATATAAAACACCAAACTGAGACAGATGTTGAAATGAATAATACCGCAAAGGACTACACTAAATTATTGGTTATTGGTAACAATCAAAAAACCAAAGCAATTCTCACTGTTCAAGTTAATATAAAATGTATCTCAACAATTTGCATGTGAATCATTAGTGAATAGTAGAATAAAAGCTACACACAGATATGGATTTTAAACTAATAACATTTGATAAGAAACAATATCTGTGATAAGCCATGAAAGATAGTGTTAGTCCACCAGTATTGGGCATTGAATGTACAATTTTACATAAAGAAAAAACTATTAAAATATTTTAAATTTCAGCTTTTTAATATAGTATGACATTATCACTTTACATATCTTATTCTGAATCGATCTTTCTAATAGCAATTGACAATTAATGCATTAAATCATTCAAAATTTTGAACATTTAACATCATATAAACCAAAAATGATCAATTGAAATTATACTATTTGATTAGCATTAATATTTGTTATGGTTTATATTGGAAACTAATAATGCATAAAAGTCGTAAAACAAAAGAGATTTTATTCAAAAAGTCAATTAGAAAGAAAGACAATAACAAGGTTAAGGTGTAAATTGAACATTCATTTGAATAATTAACAATCTCAATTGATACGCTTCTATTATGTGAGTGTTAAATATTAATAATTACTTGTATATGCCCATTGCATAATAGCATCAATATTTATTGATATGTGCCTGTTCATTTCTGATCTAAGATGTTAACAGCTTCACAAGTTGAGTAATTGAAACATCAGGTATTAGCATAATTTGAGTGATCCGCTATACTGCTTTCTAAAAAATTGTATTCAGTTAGAATTGTATAATGCATAAATTATAAAACAATATAAAACACCAAACTGAGACAGATGTTGAAATGAATAATACTGCAAAGGACTACACTTAATTGTTGGTTATTGGTAACAATCAAAAACCAAAGCAATTCTCACTGTTCAAGTTAATATAAAATGTATCTCAACAATTTGCATGTGAATCATTAGTGAATAGTAGAATAAAAGCTACAAACTCATATGGATTTTAAACTAACAACATTTGATAAGAAACAATAATTGTGATAAGACATGAAAGATAGTGTTAGTCCACCAGTAATGGGCATTGAATGTACAATGTTACATAAAGAAAAAACTATTAAAATATTTTAAATTTCAGCTTTTTAATATAGTATGACATTATCACTTTACATATCTTATTCTGAATCGATCTTTCTAATAGCAATTGACAATTTATGCATTAAATCATTCAAAAGTTTGAACATTTAACATCATATAAACCAAAAATGATCAATTGAAATTATACTATTTGATTAGCATTAATATTTGTTATGGTTTATATTGGAAACTAATAATGCATAAAAGTCGTAAAACAAAAGAGATTTTATTCAAAAAGTCAATTAGAAAGAAAGACAATAACAAGGTTAAGGTGTAAATTGAACATTCATTTGAATAATTAACAATCTCAATTGATACGCTTCTATTATGTGAGTGTTAAATATTAAAAATTACTTGTATATGCCCATTGCATAATAGCATCAATATTTATTGATATGTGCCTGTTCATTTCTGATCTAGGATGCTAACAGCTTGACAAGTTGAGTAATTGAAACATCAGTTATCAGCATACTTTGAGTGATCCGCTGTACTGCTTTCTAAAAAATTGTATTCAGTTAGATTTGTATAATGCATAAATTATAAAACAATATAAAACACCAAACTGAGACAGATGTTGAAATGAATAATACCGCAAAGGACTCCACTAAATTATTGGTTATTGGTAACAATCAAAAAACCAAAGCAATTCTCACTGTTCAAGTTAATATAAAATGTATCTCAACAATTTGCATGTGAATCATTAGTGAATAGTAGAATAAAAGCTACACACAGATATGGATTTTAAACTAATAACATTTGATAAGAAACAATATCTGTGATAAGCCATGAAAGATAGTGTTAGTCCACCAGTATTGGGCATTGAATGTACAAAATTACATAAAGAAAAAACTATTAAAATATTTTAAATTTCAGCTTTTTAATATAGTATGACATTATCACTTTACATATCTTATTCTGAATCGATCTTTCTAATAGCAATTGACAATTAATGCATTAAATCATTCAAAATTTTGAACATTTAACATCATATAAACCAAAAATGATCAATTGAAATTATACTATTTGATTAGCATTAATATTTGTTATGGTTTATATTGGAAACTAATAATGCATAAAAGTCGGAAAACAAAAGAGATTTTATTCAAAAAGTCAATTAGAAAGAAAGACAATAACAAGGTTAAGGTGTAAATTGAACATTCATTTGAATAATTAACAATCTCAATTGATACGCTTCTATTATGTGAGTGTTAAATATTAATAATTACTTGTATATGCCCATTGCATAATAGCATCAATATTTATTGATATGTGCCTGTTCATTTCTGATCTAGGATGTTAACAGCTTCACAAGTTGAGTAATTGAAACATCAGTTATTAGCATACTTTGAGTGATCCGCTGTACTGCTTTCTAAAAAATTGTATTCAGTTAGATTTGTATAATGCATAAATTATAAAACAATATAAAACACCAAACTGAGACAGATGTTGAAATGAATAATACCGCAAAGGACTACACTAAATTATTGGTTATTGGTAACAATCAAAAAACCAAAGCAATTCTCACTGTTCAAGTTAATATAAAATGTATCTCAACAATTTGCATGTGAATCATTAGTGAATAGTAGAATAAAAGCTACACACATATGGATTTTAAACTAATAACATTTGATAAGAAACAATATCTGTGATAAGCCATGAAAGATAGTGTTAGTCCACCAGTATTGGGCATTGAATGTACAAAATTACATAAAGAAAAAACTATTAAAATATTTTAAATTTCAGCTTTTTAATATAGTATGACATTATCACTTTACATATCTTATTCTGAATCGATCTTTCTAATAGCAATTGACAATTAATGCATTAAATCATTCAAAATTTTGAACATTTAACATCATATAAACCAAAAATGATCAATTGAAATTATACTATTTGATTAGCATTAATATTTGTTATGGTTTATATTGGAAACTAATAATGCATAAAAGTCGGAAAACAAAAGAGATTTTATTCAAAAAGTCAATTAGAAAGAAAGACAATAACAAGGTTAAGGTGTAAATTGAACATTCATTTGAATAATTAACAATCTCAATTGATACGCTTCTATTATGTGAGTGTTAAATATTAATAATTACTTGTATATGCCCATTGCATAATAGCATCAATATTTATTGATATGTGCCTGTTCATTTCTGATCTAGGATGTTAACAGCTTCACAAGTTGAGTAATTGAAACATCAGTTATTAGCATACTTTGAGTGATCCGCTGTACTGCTTTCTAAAAAATTGTATTCAGTTAGATTTGTATAATGCATAAATTATAAAACAATATAAAACACCAAACTGAGACAGATGTTGAAATGAATAATACCGCAAAGGACTACACTAAATTATTGGTTATTGGTAACAATCAAAAAACCAAAGCAATTCTCACTGTTCAAGTTAATATAAAATGTATCTCAACAATTTGCATGTGAATCATTAGTGAATAGTAGAATAAAAGCTACACACATATGGATTTTAAACTAATAACATTTGATAAGAAACAATATCTGTGATAAGCCATGAAAGATAGTGTTAGTCCACCAGTATTGGGCATTGAATGTACAATTTTACATAAAGAAAAAACTATTAAAATATTTTAAATTTCAGCTTTTTAATATAGTATGACATTATCACTTTACATATCTTATTCTGAATCGATCTTTCTAATAGCAATTGACAATTAATGCATTAAATCATTCAAAATTTTGAACATTTAACATCATATAAACCAAAAATGATCAATTGAAATTATACTATTTGATTAGCATTAATATTTGTTATGGTTTATATTGGAAACTAATAATGCATAAAAGTCGTAAAACAAAAGAGATTTTATTCAAAAAGTCAATTAGAAAGAAAGACAATAACAAGGTTAAGGTGTAAATTGAACATTCATTTGAATAATTAACAATCTCAATTGATACGCTTCTATTATGTGAGTGTTAAATATTAAAAATTACTTGTATATGCCCATTGCATAATAGCATCAATATTTATTGATATGTGCCTGTTCATTTCTGATCTAGGATGCTAACAGCTTGACAAGTTGAGTAATTGAAACATCAGTTATCAGCATACTTTGAGTGATCCGCTGTACTGCTTTCTAAAAAATTGTATTCAGTTAGATTTGTATAATGCATAAATTATAAAACAATATAAAACACCAAACTGAGACAGATGTTGAAATGAATAATACCGCAAAGGACTACACTAAATTATTGGTTATTGGTAACAATCAAAAAACCAAAGCAATTCTCACTGTTCAAGTTAATATAAAATGTATCTCAACAATTTGCATGTGAATCATTAGTGAATAGTAGAATAAAAGCTACACACAGATATGGATTTTAAACTAATAACATTTGATAAGAAACAATATCTGTGATAAGCCATGAAAGATAGTGTTAGTCCACCAGTATTGGGCATTGAATGTACAAAATTACATAAAGAAAAAACTATTAAAATATTTTAAATTTCAGCTTTTTAATATAGTATGACATTATCACTTTACATATCTTATTCTGAATCGATCTTTCTAATAGCAATTGACAATTAATGCATTAAATCATTCAAAATTTTGAACATTTAACATCATATAAACCAAAAATGATCAATTGAAATTATACTATTTGATTAGCATTAATATTTGTTATGGTTTATATTGGAAACTAATAATGCATAAAAGTCGGAAAACAAAAGAGATTTTATTCAAAAAGTCAATTAGAAAGAAAGACAATAACAAGGTTAAGGTGTAAATTGAACATTCATTTGAATAATTAACAATCTCAATTGATACGCTTCTATTATGTGAGTGTTAAATATTAATAATTACTTGTATATGCCCATTGCATAATAGCATCAATATTTATTGATATGTGCCTGTTCATTTCTGATCTAGGATGTTAACAGCTTCACAAGTTGAGTAATTGAAACATCAGTTATTAGCATACTTTGAGTGATCCGCTATACTGCTTTCTAAAAAATTGTATTCAGTTAGATTTGTATAATGCATAAATTATAAAACAATATAAAACGCAAACTGAGACAGATGTTGAAATGAATAATACTGCAAAGGACTACACTTAATTGTTGGTTATTGGTAACAATCAAAAACCAAAGCAATTCTCACTGTTCAAGTTAATATAAAATGTATCTCAACAATTTGCATGTGAATCATTAGTGAATAGTAGAATAAAAGCTACAAACTGATATGGATTTTAAACTAATAACATTTGATTAGAAACAATAATTGTGATAAGACATGAAAGATATTGTTAGTCCACCAGTATTGGGCAATGAATGTAAAATGTTACATAAAGAAAAAACGATTAAAATAATTTAAATTTCAGCTTTTTAATAAAGTATGACATTATCACTTTACATATCTTATTCTGAATCGATCTTTCTAATAGCAATTGACAATTAATGCATTAAATCATTCAAAAGTTTGAACATTTAACATCATATAAACCAAAAATGATCAATTGAAATTATACTATTTGATTAGCATTAATATTTGTTATGGTTTATATTGGAAACTAATAATGCATAAAAGTCGTAAAACAAAAGAGATTTTATTCAAAAAGTCAATTAGAAAGAAAGACAATAACAAGGTTAAGGTGTAAATTGAACATTCATTTGAATAATTAACAATCTCAATTGATACGCTTCTATTATGTGAGTGTTAAATATTAATAATTACTTGTATATGCCCATTGCATAATAGCATCAATATTTATTGATATGTGCCTGTTCATTTCTGATCTAGGATGTTAACAGCTTCACAAGTTGAGTAATTGAAACATCAGTTATTAGCATACTTTGAGTGATCCGCTGTACTGCTTTCTAAAAAATTGTATTCAGTTAGATTTGTATAATGCATAAATTATAAAACAATATAAAACACCAAACTGAGACAGATGTTGAAATGAATAATACCGCAAAGGACTACACTAAATTATTGGTTATTGGTAACAATCAAAAAACCAAAGCAATTCTCACTGTTCAAGTTAATATAAAATGTATCTCAACAATTTGCATGTGAATCATTAGTGAATAGTAGAATAAAAGCTACACACATATGGATTTTAAACTAATAACATTTGATAAGAAACAATATCTGTGATAAGCCATGAAAGATAGTGTTAGTCCACCAGTATTGGGCATTGAATGTACAATTTTACATAAAGAAAAAACTATTAAAATATTTTAAATTTCAGCTTTTTAATATAGTATGACATTATCACTTTACATATCTTATTCTGAATCGATCTTTCTAATAGCAATTGACAATTAATGCATTAAATCATTCAAAATTTTGAACATTTAACATCATATAAACCAAAAATGATCAATTGAAATTATACTATTTGATTAGCATTAATATTTGTTATGGTTTATATTGGAAACTAATAATGCATAAAAGTCGTAAAACAAAAGAGATTTTATTCAAAAAGTCAATTAGAAAGAAAGACAATAACAAGGTTAAGGTGTAAATTGAACATTCATTTGAATAATTAACAATCTCAATTGATACGCTTCTATTATGTGAGTGTTAAATATTAAAAATTACTTGTATATGCCCATTGCATAATAGCATCAATATTTATTGATATGTGCCTGTTCATTTCTGATCTAGGATGCTAACAGCTTGACAAGTTGAGTAATTGAAACATCAGTTATCAGCATACTTTGAGTGATCCGCTGTACTGCTTTCTAAAAAATTGTATTCAGTTAGATTTGTATAATGCATAAATTATAAAACAATATAAAACACCAAACTGAGACAGATGTTGAAATGAATAATACCGCAAAGGACTACACTAAATTATTGGTTATTGGTAACAATCAAAAAACCAAAGCAATTCTCACTGTTCAAGTTAATATAAAATGTATCTCAACAATTTGCATGTGAATCATTAGTGAATAGTAGAATAAAAGCTACACACAGATATGGATTTTAAACTAATAACATTTGATAAGAAACAATATCTGTGATAAGCCATGAAAGATAGTGTTAGTCCACCAGTATTGGGCATTGAATGTACAAAATTACATAAAGAAAAAACTATTAAAATATTTTAAATTTCAGCTTTTTAATATAGTATGACATTATCACTTTACATATCTTATTCTGAATCGATCTTTCTAATAGCAATTGACAATTAATGCATTAAATCATTCAAAATTTTGAACATTTAACATCATATAAACCAAAAATGATCAATTGAAATTATACTATTTGATTAGCATTAATATTTGTTATGGTTTATATTGGAAACTAATAATGCATAAAAGTCGGAAAACAAAAGAGATTTTATTCAAAAAGTCAATTAGAAAGAAAGACAATAACAAGGTTAAGGTGTAAATTGAACATTCATTTGAATAATTAACAATCTCAATTGATACGCTTCTATTATGTGAGTGTTAAATATTAATAATTACTTGTATATGCCCATTGCATAATAGCATCAATATTTATTGATATGTGCCTGTTCATTTCTGATCTAGGATGTTAACAGCTTCACAAGTTGAGTAATTGAAACATCAGTTATTAGCATACTTTGAGTGATCCGCTATACTGCTTTCTAAAAAATTGTATTCAGTTAGATTTGTATAATGCATAAATTATAAAACAATATAAAACGCAAACTGAGACAGATGTTGAAATGAATAATACTGCAAAGGACTACACTTAATTGTTGGTTATTGGTAACAATCAAAAACCAAAGCAATTCTCACTGTTCAAGTTAATATAAAATGTATCTCAACAATTTGCATGTGAATCATTAGTGAATAGTAGAATAAAAGCTACAAACTGATATGGATTTTAAACTAATAACATTTGATTAGAAACAATAATTGTGATAAGACATGAAAGATATTGTTAGTCCACCAGTATTGGGCAATGAATGTAAAATGTTACATAAAGAAAAAACGATTAAAATAATTTAAATTTCAGCTTTTTAATAAAGTATGACATTATCACTTTACATATCTTATTCTGAATCGATCTTTCTAATAGCAATTGACAATTAATGCATTAAATCATTCAAAAGTTTGAACATTTAACATCATATAAACCAAAAATGATCAATTGAAATTATACTATTTGATTAGCATTAATATTTGTTATGGTTTATATTGGAAACTAATAATGCATAAAAGTCGTAAAACAAAAGAGATTTTATTCAAAAAGTCAATTAGAAAGAAAGACAATAACAAGGTTAAGGTGTAAATTGAACATTCATTTGAATAATTAACAATCTCAATTGATACGCTTCTATTATGTGAGTGTTAAATATTAATAATTACTTGTATATGCCCATTGCATAATAGCATCAATATTTATTGATATGTGCCTGTTCATTTCTGATCTAGGATGTTAACAGCTTCACAAGTTGAGTAATTGAAACATCAGGTATTAGCATACTTTGAGTGATCCGCTATACTGCTTTCTAAAAAATTGTATTCAGTTAGATTTGTATAATGCATGAATTATAAAACATTATAAAACACCAAACTGAGACAGATGTTGAAATGAATAATACTGCAAAGGACTACACTTAATTGTTGGTTATTGGTAACAATCAAAAACCAAAGCAATTCTCACTGTTCAAGTTAATATAAAATGTATCTCAACAATTTGCATGTGAATCATTAGTGAATAGTAGAATAAAAGCTACACACAGATATGGATTTTAAACTAATAACATTTGATAAGAAACAATATCTGTGATAAGACATGAAAGATAGTGTTAGTCCACCAGTATTGGGCATTGAATGTACAATTTTACATAAAGAAAAAACGATTAAAATAATTTAAATTTCAGCTTTTTAATAAAGTATGACATTATCACTTTACATATCTTATTCTGAATCGATCTTTCTAATAGCAATTGACAATTAATGCATTAAATCATTCAAAAGTTTGAACATTTAACATCATATAAACCAAAAATGATCAATTGAAATTATACTATTTGATTAGCATTAATATTTGTTATGGTTTATATTGGAAACTAATAATGCATAAAAGTCGTAAAACAAAAGAGATTTTATTCAAAAAGTCAATTAGAAAGAAAGACAATAACAAGGTTAAGGTGTAAATTGAACATTCATTTGAATAATTAACAATCTCAATTGATACGCTTCTATTATGTGAGTGTTAAATATTAATAATTACTTGTATATGCCCATTGCATAATAGCATCAATATTTATTGATATGTGCCTGTTCATTTCTGATCTAGGATGTTAACAGCTTCACAAGTTGAGTAATTGAAACATCAGTTATTAGCATACTTTGAGTGATCCGCTATACTGCATTCTAAAAAATTGTATTCAGTTAGATTTGTATAATGCATAAATTATAAAACAATATAAAACACCAAACTGAGACAGATGTTGAAATGAATAATACTGTAAAGAACTACACTTAATTGTTGGTTATTGGTAACAATCAAAAACCAAAGCAATTCTCACTGTTCAAGTTAATATAAAATGTATCTCAACAATTTGCATGTGAATCATTAGTGAATAGTAGAATAAAAGCTACAAACTGATATGGATTTTAAACTAATAACATTTGATTAGAAACAATAATTGTGATAAGACATGAAAGATATTGTTAGTCCACCAGTATTGGGCAATGAATGTAAAATGTTACATAAAGAAAAAACGATTAAAATAATTTAAATTTCAGCTTTTTAATAAAGTATGACATTATCACTTTACATATCTCATTCTGAATCGATCTTTCTAATAGCAATTGACTATTAATGCATTAAATCATTCAAAAGTTTGAACATTTAACATCATATAAACCAAAAATGATCAATTGAAATTATACTATTTGATTAGCATTAATATTTGTTATGGTTTATATTGGAAACTAATAATGCATAAAAGTCGTAAAACAAAAGAGATTTTAATCAAAAAGTCAATTAGAAAGAAAGACAATAACAAGGTTAAGGTGTAAATTGAACATTCATTTGAATAATTAACAATCTCAATTGATACGCTTCTATTATGTGAGTGTTAAATATTAATAATTACTTGTATATGCCCATTGCATAATAGCATCAATATTTATTGATATGTGCCTGTTCATTTCTGATCTAGGATGCTAACAGCTTCACAAGTTGAGTAATTGAAACATCAGTTATCAGCATACTTTGAGTGATCCGCTGTACTGCTTTCTAAAAAATTGTATTCAGTTAGATTTGTATAATGCATAAATTATAAAACATTATAAAACACCAAACTGAGACAGATGTTGAAATGAATAATACTGCAAAGGACTACACTTAATTGTTCGTTATTGGTAACAATCAAAAACCAAAGCAATTCTCACTGTTCAAGTTAATGTAAAATGTATCTCAACAGTTTGCATGTGAATCATTAGTGAATAGTAGAATAAAAGCTACAAACTCATATGGATTTTAAACTAACAACATTTGATAAGAAACAATAATTGTGATAAGACATGAAAGATACTGTTAGTCCACCAGTAATGGGCATTGAATGTACAATTTTACATAAAGAAAAAACTATTAAAATATTTTAAATTTCAGCTTTTTAATATAGTATGACATTATCACTTTACATATCTTATTCTGAATCGATCTTTCTAATAGCAATTGACATTTAATGCATTAAATCATTCAAAAGTTTGAACATTTAACATCATATAAACCAAAAATGATCAATTGAAATTATACTATTTGATTAGCATTAATATTTGTTATGTTTTATATTGGAAACTAATAATGCATAAAAGTCGTAAAACAAAAGAGATTTTAATCAAAAAGTCAATTAGAAAGAAAGACAATAACAAGGTTAAGGTGTAAATTGAACATTCATTTGAATAATTAACAATCTCAATTGATACGCTTCTATTATGTGAGTGTTAAATATTAATAATTACTTGTATATGCCCATTGCATAATAGCATCAATATTTATTGATATGTGCCTGTTCATTTCTGATCTAGGATGCTAACAGCTTCACAAGTTGAGTAATTGAAACATCAGTTATCAGCATACTTTGAGTGATCCGCTGTACTGCTTTCTAAAAAATTGTATTCAGTTAGATTTGTATAATGCATAAATTATAAAACAATATAAAACACCAAACTGAGACAGATGTTGAAATGAATAATACCGCAAAGGACTACACTAAATTATTGGTTATTGGTAACAATCAAAAAACCAAAGCAATTCTCACTGTTCAAGTTAATATAAAATGTATCTCAACAATTTGCATGTGAATCATTAGTGAATAGTAGAATAAAAGCTACACACAGATATGGATTTTAAACTAATAACATTTGATAAGAAACAATATCTGTGATAAGACATGAAAGATAGTGTTAGTCCACCAGTATTGGGCATTGAATGTACAATTTTACATAAAGAAAAAACTATTAAAATATTTTAAATTTCAGCTTTTTAATATAGTATGACATTATCACTTTACATATCTTATTCTGAATCGATCTTTCTAATAGCAATTGACATTTAATGCATTAAATCATTCAAAAGTTTGAACATTTAACATCATATAAACCAAAAATGATCAATTGAAATTATACTATTTTATTAGCATTAATATTTGTTATGGTTTATATTGGAAACTAATAATGAATAAAAGTCGTAAAACAAAAGAGATTTTAATCAAAAAGTCAATTAGAAAGAAAGACAATAACAAGGTTAAGGTGTAAATTGAACATTCATTTGAATAATTAACAATCTCAATTGATACGCTTCTATTATGTGAGTGTTAAATATTAATAATTACTTGTATATGCCCATTGCATAATAGCATCAATATTTATTGATATGTGCCTGTTCATTTCTGATCTAGGATGTTAACAGCTTCACAAGTTGAGTAATTGAAACATCAGTTATCAGCATACTTTGAGTGATCCGCTGTACTGCTTTCTAAAAAATTGTATTCAGTTAGATTTGTATAATGCATAAATTATAAAACAATATAAAACACCAAACTGAGACAGATGTTGAAATGAATAATACCGCAAAGGACTACACTAAATTATTGGTTATTGGTAACAATCAAAAAACCAAAGCAATTCTCACTGTTCAAGTTAATATAAAATGTATCTCAACAATTTGCATGTGAATCATTAGTGAATAGTAGAATAAAAGCTACACACAGATATGGATTTTAAACTAATAACATTTGATAAGAAACAATATCTGTGATAAGACATGAAAGATAGTGTTAGTCCACCAGTATTGGGCATTGAATGTACAATTTTACATAAAGAAAAAACTATTAAAATATTTTAAATTTCAGCTTTTTAATATAGTATGACATTATCACTTTACATATCTTATTCTGAATCGATCTTTCTAATAGCAATTGACAATTAATGCATTCAATCATTCAAAAGTTTGAACATTTAACATCATATAAACCAAAAATGATCAATTGAAATTATACTATTTGATTAGCATTAATATTTGTTATGGTTTATATTGGAAACTAATAATGCATAAAAGTCGGAAAACAAAAGAGATTTTATTCAAAAAGTCAATTAGAAAGAAAGACAATAACAAGGTTAAGGTGTAAATTGAACATTCATTTGAATAATTAACAATCTCAATTGATACGCTTCTATTATGTGAGTGTTAAATATTAATAATTACTTGTATATGCCCATTGCATAATAGCATCAATATTTATTGATATGTGCCTGTTCATTTCTGATCTAGGATGTTAACAGCTTCACAAGTTGAGTAATTGAAACATCAGTTATTAGCATACTTTGAATGATCCGCTATACTGCTTTCTAAAAAATTGTATTCAGTTAGATTTGTATAATGCATAAATTATAAAACAATATAAAACGCAAACTGAGACAGATGTTGAAATGAATAATACTGCAAAGGACTACACTTAATTGTTGGGTATTGGTAACAATCAAAAACCAAAGCAATTCTCACTGTTCAAGTTAATATAAAATGTATCTCAACAATTTGCATGTGAATCATTAGTGAATAGTAGAATAAAAGCTACAAACTGATATGGATTTTAAACTAATAACATTTGATTAGAAACAATAATTGTGATAAGACATGAAAGATATTGTTAGTCCACCAGTATTGGGCAATGAATGTAAAATGTTACATAAAGAAAAAACGATTAAAATAATTTAAATTTCAGCTTTTTAATAAAGTATGACATTATCACTTTACATATCTTATTCTGAATCGATCTTTCTAATAGCAATTGACTATTAATGCATTAAATCATTCAAAAGTTTGAACATTTAACATCATATAAACCAAAAATGATCAATTGAAATTATACTATTTGATTAGCATTAATATTTGTTATGGTTTATATTGGAAACTAATAATGCATAAAAGTCGTAAAACAAAAGAGATTTTAATCAAAAAGTCAATTAGAAAGAAAGACAATAACAAGGTTAAGGTGTAAATTGAACATTCATTTGAATAATTAACAATCTCAATTGATACGCTTCTATTATGTGAGTGTTAAATATTAATAATTACTTGTATATGCCCATTGCATAATAGCATCAATATTTATTGATATGTGCCTGTTCCTTTCTGATCTAGGATGTTAACAGCTTCACAAGTTGAGTAATTGAAACATCAGTTATCAGCATACTTTGAGTGATCCGCTGTACTGCTTTCTAAAAAATTGTATTCAGTTAGATTTGTATAATGCATAAATTATAAAACAATATAAAACACCAAACTGAGACAGATGTTGAAATGAATAATACCGCAAAGGACTACACTAAATTATTGGTTATTGGTAACAATCAAAAAACCAAAGCAATTCTCACTGTTCAAGTTAATATAAAATGTATCTCAACAATTTGCATGTGAATCATTAGTGAATAGTAGAATAAAAGCTACACACAGATATGGATTTTAAACTAATAACATTTGATAAGAAACAATATCTGTGATAAGACATGAAAGATAGTGTTAGTCCACCAGTATTGGGCATTGAATGTACAATTTTACATAAAGAAAAAACTATTAAAATATTTTAAATTTCAGCTTTTTAATATAGTATGACATTATCACTTTACATATCTTATTCTGAATCGATCTTTCTAATAGCAATTGACAATTAATGCATTCAATCATTCAAAAGTTTGAACATTTAACATCATATAAACCAAAAATGATCAATTGAAATTATACTATTTGATTAGCATTAATATTTGTTATGGTTTATATTGGAAACTAATAATGCATAAAAGTCGTAAAACAAAAGAGATTTTAATCAAAAAGTCAATTAGAAAGAAAGACAATAACAAGGTTAAGGTGTAAATTGAACATTCATTTGAATAATTAACAATCTCAATTGATACGCTTCTATTATGTGAGTGTTAAATATTAATAATTACTTGTATATGCCCATTGCATAATAGCATCAATATTTATTGATATGTGCCTGTTCATTTCTGATCTAGGATGTTAACAGCTTCACAAGTTGAGTAATTGAAACATCAGTTATTAGCATACTTTGAGTGATCCGCTATACTGCATTCTAAAAAATTGTATTCAGTTAGATTTGTATAATGCATAAATTATAAAACAATATAAAACGCAAACTGAGACAGATGTTGAAATGAATAATACTGCAAAGGACTACACTTAATTGTTGGTTATTGGTAACAATCAAAAACCAAAGCAATTCTCACTGTTCAAGTTAATATAAAATGTATCTCAACAATTTGCATGTGAATCATTAGTGAATAGTAGAATAAAAGCTACAAACTGATATGGATTTTAAACTAATAACATTTGATTAGAAACAATAATTGTGATAAGACATGAAAGATATTGTTAGTCCACCAGTATTGGGCAATGAATGTAAAATGTTACATAAAGAAAAAACGATTAAAATAATTTAAATTTCAGCTTTTTAATAAAGTATGACATTATCACTTTACATATCTTATTCTGAATCGATCTTTCTAATAGCAATTGACTATTAATGCATTAAATCATTCAAAAGTTTGAACATTTAACATCATATAAACCAAAAATGATCAATTGAAATTATACTATTTGATTAGCATTAATATTTGTTATGGTTTATATTGGAAACTAATAATGCATAAAAGTCGTAAAACAAAAGAGATTTTAATCAAAAAGTCAATTAGAAAGAAAGACAATAACAAGGTTAAGGTGTAAATTGAACATTCATTTGAATAATTAACAATCTCAATTGATACGCTTCTATTATGTGAGTGTTAAATATTAATAATTACTTGTATATGCCCATTGCATAATAGCATCAATATTTATTGATATGTGCCTGTTCATTTCTGATCTAGGATGTTAACAGCTTCACAAGTTGAGTAATTGAAACATCAGTTATCAGTATACTTTGAGTGATCCGCTGTACTGCTTTCTAAAAAATTGTATTCAGTTAGATTTGTATAATGCATAAATTATAAAACAATATAAAACACCAAACTGAGACAGATGTTGAAATGAATAATACCGCAAAGGACTACACTAAATTATTGGTTATTGGTAACAATCAAAAAACCAAAGCAATTCTCACTGTTCAAGTTAATATAAAATGTATCTCAACAATTTGCATGTGAATCATTAGTGAATAGTAGAATAAAAGCTACACACAGATATGGATTTTAAACTAATAACATTTGATAAGAAACAATATCTGTGATAAGACATGAAAGATAGTGTTAGTCCACCAGTATTGGGCATTGAATGTACAATTTTACATAAAGAAAAAACTATTAAAATATTTTAAATTTCAGCTTTTTAATATAGTATGACATTATCACTTTACATATCTTATTCTGAATCGATCTTTCTAATAGCAATTGACATTTAATGCATTAAATCATTCAAAAGTTTGAACATTTAACATCATATAAACCAAAAATGATCAATTGAAATTATACTATTTGATTAGCATTAATATTTGTTATGGTTTATATTGGAAACTAATAATGAATAAAAGTCATAAAACAAAAGAGATTTTAATCAAAAAGTCAATTAGAAAGAAAGACAATAACAAGGTTAAGGTGTAAATTGAACATTCACTTGAATAATTAACAATCTCAATTGATACGCTTCTATTATGTGAGTGTTAAATATTAATAATTACTTGTATATGCCCATTGCATAATAGCATCAATATTTATTGATATGTGCCTGTTCCTTTCTGATCTAGGATGTTAACAGCTTCACAAGTTGAGTAATTGAAACATCAGTTATCAGCATACTTTGAGTGATCCGCTGTACTGCTTTCTAAAAAATTGTATTCAGTTAGATTTGTATAATGCATAAATTATAAAACAATATAAAACACCAAACTGAGACAGATGTTGAAATGAATAATACCGCAAAGGACTACACTAAATTATTGGTTATTGGTAACAATCAAAAAACCAAAGCAATTCTCACTGTTCAAGTTAATATAAAATGTATCTCAACAATTTGCATGTGAATCATTAGTGAATAGTAGAATAAAAGCTACACACAGATATGGATTTTAAACTAATAACATTTGATAAGAAACAATATCTGTGATAAGACATGAAAGATAGTGTTAGTCCACCAGTATTGGGCATTGAATGTACAATTTTACATAAAGAAAAAACTATTAAAATATTTTAAATTTCAGCTTTTTAATATAGTATGACATTATCACTTTACATATCTTATTCTGAATCGATCTTTCTAATAGCAATTGACAATTAATGCATTCAATCATTCAAAAGTTTGAACATTTAACATCATATAAACCAAAAATGATCAATTGAAATTATACTATTTGATTAGCATTAATATTTGTTATGGTTTATATTGGAAACTAATAATGCATAAAAGTCGGAAAACAAAAGAGATTTTATTCAAAAAGTCAATTAGAAAGAAAGACAATAACAAGGTTAAGGTGTAAATTGAACATTCATTTGAATAATTAACAATCTCAATTGATACGCTTCTATTATGTGAGTGTTAAATATTAATAATTACTTGTATATGCCCATTGCATAATAGCATCAATATTTATTGATATGTGCCTGTTCATTTCTGATCTAGGATGTTAACAGCTTCACAAGTTGAGTAATTGAAACATCAGTTATTAGCATACTTTGAGTGATCCGCTATACTGCATTCTAAAAAATTGTATTCAGTTAGATTTGTATAATGCATAAATTATAAAACAATATAAAACACCAAACTGAGACAGATGTTGAAATGAATAATACTGTAAAGAACTACACTTAATTGTTGGTTATTGGTAACAATCAAAAACCAAAGCAATTCTCACTGTTCAAGTTAATATAAAATGTATCTCAACAGTTTGCATGTGAATCATTAGTGAATAGTAGAATAAAAGCTACAAACTCATATGGATTTTAAACTAACAACATTTGATAAGAAACAATAATTGTGATAAGACATGAAAGATAGTGTTAGTCCACCAGTAATGGGCATTGAATGTACAATTTTACATAAAGAAAAAACTATTAAAATATTTTAAATTTCAGCTTTTTAATATAGTATGACATTATCACTTTACATATCTTATTCTGAATCGATCTTTCTAATAGCAATTGACAATTAATGCATTAAATCATTCAAAATTTTGAACATTTAACATCATATAAACCAAATATGATCAATTGAAATTATACTATTTGTTTAGCATTAATATTTGTTATGGTTTATATTGGAAACTAATAATGCATAAAAGTCGTAAAACAAAAGAGATTTTATTCAAAAAGTCAATTAGAAAGAAAGACAATAACAAGGTTAAGGTGTAAATTGAACATTCATTTGAATAATTAACAATCTCAATTGATACGCTTCTATTATGTGAGTGTTAAATATTAATAATTACTTGTATATGCCCATTGCATAATAGCATCAATATTTATTGATATGTGCCTGTTCATTTCTGATCTAGGATGTTAACAGCTTCACAAGTTGAGTAATTGAAACATCAGTTATTAGCATACTTTGAATGATCCGCTATACTGCTTTCTAAAAAATTGTATTCAGTTAGATTTGTATAATGCATAAATTATAAAACAATATAAAACGCAAACTGAGACAGATGTTGAAATGAATAATACTGCAAAGGACTACACTTAATTGTTGGTTATTGGTAACAATCAAAAACCAAAGCAATTCTCACTGTTCAAGTTAATATAAAATGTATCTCAACAATTTGCATGTGAATCATTAGTGAATAGTAGAATAAAAGCTACAAACTGATATGGATTTTAAACTAATAACATTTGATTAGAAACAATAATTGTGATAAGACATGAAAGATATTGTTAGTCCACCAGTATTGGGCAATGAATGTAAAATGTTACATAAAGAAAAAACGATTAAAATAATTTAAATTTCAGCTTTTTAATAAAGTATGACATTATCACTTTACATATCTTATTCTGAATCGATCTTTCTAATAGCAATTGACTATTAATGCATTAAATCATTCAAAAGTTTGAACATTTAACATCATATAAACCAAAAATGATCAATTGAAATTATACTATTTGATTAGCATTAATATTTGTTATGGTTTATATTGGAAACTAATAATGCATAAAAGTCGTAAAACAAAAGAGATTTTAATCAAAAAGTCAATTAGAAAGAAAGACAATAACAAGGTTAAGGTGTAAATTGAACATTCATTTGAATAATTAACAATCTCAATTGATACGCTTCTATTATGTGAGTGTTAAATATTAATAATTACTTGTATATGCCCATTGCATAATAGCATCAATATTTATTGATATGTGCCTGTTCATTTCTGATCTAGGATGCTAACAGCTTCACAAGTTGAGTAATTGAAACATCAGTTATCAGCATACTTTGAGTGATACGCTGTACTGCTTTCTAAAAAATTGTATTCAGTTAGATTTGTATAATGCATAAATTATAAAACAATATAAAACACCAAACTGAGACAGATGTTGAAATGAATAATACCGCAAAGGACTACACTAAATTATTGGTTATTGGTAACAATCAAAAAACCAAAGCAATTCTCACTGTTCAAGTTAATATAAAATGTATCTCAACAATTTGCATGTGAATCATTAGTGAATAGTAGAATAAAAGCTACACACAGATATGGATTTTAAACTAATAACATTTGATAAGAAACAATATCTGTGATAAGACATGAAAGATAGTGTTAGTCCACCAGTATTGGGCATTGAATGTACAATTTTACATAAAGAAAAAACTATTAAAATATTTTAAATTTCAGCTTTTTAATATAGTATGACATTATCACTTTACATATCTTATTCTGAATCGATCTTTCTAATAGCAATTGACAATTAATGCATTCAATCATTCAAAAGTTTGAACATTTAACATCATATAAACCAAAAATGATCAATTGAAATTATACTATTTGATTAGCATTAATATTTGTTATGGTTTATATTGGAAACTAATAATGCATAAAAGTCGGAAAACAAAAGAGATTTTATTCAAAAAGTCAATTAGAAAGAAAGACAATAACAAGGTTAAGGTGTAAATTGAACATTCATTTGAATAATTAACAATCTCAATTGATACGCTTCTATTATGTGAGTGTTAAATATTAATAATTACTTGTATATGCCCATTGCATAATAGCATCAATATTTATTGATATGTGCCTGTTCATTTCTGATCTAGGATGTTAACAGCTTCACAAGTTGAGTAATTGAAACATCAGTTATTAGCATACTTTGAATGATCCGCTATACTGCTTTCTAAAAAATTGTATTCAGTTAGATTTGTATAATGCATAAATTATAAAACAATATAAAACGCAAACTGAGACAGATGTTGAAATGAATAATACTGCAAAGGACTACACTTAATTGTTGGTTATTGGTAACAATCAAAAACCAAAGCAATTCTCACTGTTCAAGTTAATATAAAATGTATCTCAACAATTTGCATGTGAATCATTAGTGAATAGTAGAATAAAAGCTACAAACTGATATGGATTTTAAACTAATAACATTTGATTAGAAACAATAATTGTGATAAGACATGAAAGATATTGTTAGTCCACCAGTATTGGGCAATGAATGTAAAATGTTACATAAAGAAAAAACGATTAAAATAATTTAAATTTCAGCTTTTTAATAAAGTATGACATTATCACTTTACATATCTTATTCTGAATCGATCTTTCTAATAGCAATTGACTATTAATGCATTAAATCATTCAAAAGTTTGAACATTTAACATCATATAAACCAAAAATGATCAATTGAAATTATACTATTTGATTAGCATTAATATTTGTTATGGTTTATATTGGAAACTAATAATGCATAAAAGTCGTAAAACAAAAGAGATTTTAATCAAAAAGTCAATTAGAAAGAAAGACAATAACAAGGTTAAGGTGTAAATTGAACATTCATTTGAATAATTAACAATCTCAATTGATACGCTTCTATTATGTGAGTGTTAAATATTAATAATTACTTGTATATGCCCATTGCATAATAGCATCAATATTTATTGATATGTGCCTGTTCATTTCTGATCTAGGATGTTAACAGCTTCACAAGTTGAGTAATTGAAACATCAGTTATCAGTATACTTTGAGTGATCCGCTGTACTGCTTTCTAAAAAATTGTATTCAGTTAGATTTGTATAATGCATAAATTATAAAACAATATAAAACACCAAACTGAGACAGATGTTGAAATGAATAATACCGCAAAGGACTACACTAAATTATTGGTTATTGGTAACAATCAAAAAACCAAAGCAATTCTCACTGTTCAAGTTAATATAAAATGTATCTCAACAATTTGCATGTGAATCATTAGTGAATAGTAGAATAAAAGCTACACACAGATATGGATTTTAAACTAATAACATTTGATAAGAAACAATATCTGTGATAAGACATGAAAGATAGTGTTAGTCCACCAGTATTGGGCATTGAATGTACAATTTTACATAAAGAAAAAACTATTAAAATATTTTAAATTTCAGCTTTTTAATATAGTATGACATTATCACTTTACATATCTTATTCTGAATCGATCTTTCTAATAGCAATTGACATTTAATGCATTAAATCATTCAAAAGTTTGAACATTTAACATCATATAAACCAAAAATGATCAATTGAAATTATACTATTTGATTAGCATTAATATTTGTTATGGTTTATATTGGAAACTAATAATGAATAAAAGTCATAAAACAAAAGAGATTTTAATCAAAAAGTCAATTAGAAAGAAAGACAATAATAAGGTTAAGGTGTAAATTGAACATTCATTTGAATAATTAACAATCTCAATTGATACGCTTCTATTATGTGAGTGTTAAATATTAATAATTACTTGTATATGCCCATTGCATAATAGCATCAATATTTATTGATATGTGCCTGTTCCTTTCTGATCTAGGATGTTAACAGCTTCACAAGTTGAGTAATTGAAACATCAGTTATCAGCATACTTTGAGTGATCCGCTGTACTGCTTTCTAAAAAATTGTATTCAGTTAGATTTGTATAATGCATAAATTATAAAACAATATAAAACACCAAACTGAGACAGATGTTGAAATGAATAATACCGCAAAGGACTACACTAAATTATTGGTTATTGGTAACAATCAAAAAACCAAAGCAATTCTCACTGTTCAAGTTAATATAAAATGTATCTCAACAATTTGCATGTGAATCATTAGTGAATAGTAGAATAAAAGCTACACACAGATATGGATTTTAAACTAATAACATTTGATAAGAAACAATATCTGTGATAAGACATGAAAGATAGTGTTAGTCCACCAGTATTGGGCATTGAATGTACAATTTTACATAAAGAAAAAACTATTAAAATATTTTAAATTTCAGCTTTTTAATATAGTATGACATTATCACTTTACATATCTTATTCTGAATCGATCTTTCTAATAGCAATTGACAATTAATGCATTCAATCATTCAAAAGTTTGAACATTTAACATCATATAAACCAAAAATGATCAATTGAAATTATACTATTTGATTAGCATTAATATTTGTTATGGTTTATATTGGAAACTAATAATGCATAAAAGTCGGAAAACAAAAGAGATTTTATTCAAAAAGTCAATTAGAAAGAAAGACAATAACAAGGTTAAGGTGTAAATTGAACATTCATTTGAATAATTAACAATCTCAATTGATACGCTTCTATTATGTGAGTGTTAAATATTAATAATTACTTGTATATGCCCATTGCATAATAGCATCAATATTTATTGATATGTGCCTGTTCATTTCTGATCTAGGATGTTAACAGCTTCACAAGTTGAGTAATTGAAACATCAGTTATTAGCATACTTTGAGTGATCCGCTATACTGCATTCTAAAAAATTGTATTCAGTTAGATTTGTATAATGCATAAATTATAAAACAATATAAAACACCAAACTGAGACAGATGTTGAAATGAATAATACTGTAAAGAACTACACTTAATTGTTGGTTATTGGTAACAATCAAAAACCAAAGCAATTCTCACTGTTCAAGTTAATATAAAATGTATCTCAACAGTTTGCATGTGAATCATTAGTGAATAGTAGAATAAAAGCTACAAACTCATATGGATTTTAAACTAACAACATTTGATAAGAAACAATAATTGTGATAAGACATGAAAGATAGTGTTAGTCCACCAGTAATGGGCATTGAATGTACAATTTTACATAAAGAAAAAACTATTAAAATATTTTAAATTTCAGCTTTTTAATATAGTATGACATTATCACTTTACATATCTTATTCTGAATCGATCTTTCTAATAGCAATTGACAATTAATGCATTAAATCATTCAAAATTTTGAACATTTAACATCATATAAACCAAATATGATCAATTGAAATTATACTATTTGTTTAGCATTAATATTTGTTATGGTTTATATTGGAAACTAATAATGCATAAAAGTCGGAAAACAAAAGAGATTTTATTCAAAAAGTCAATTAGAAAGAAAGACAATAACAAGGTTAAGGTGTAAATTGAACATTCATTTGAATAATTAACAATCTCAATTGATACGCTTCTATTATGTGAGTGTTAAATATTAATAATTACTTGTATATGCCCATTGCATAATAGCATCAATATTTATTGATATGTGCCTGTTCATTTCTGATCTAGGATGTTAACAGCTTCACAAGTTGAGTAATTGAAACATCAGTTATTAGCATACTTTGAATGATCCGCTATACTGCTTTCTAAAAAATTGTATTCAGTTAGATTTGTATAATGCATAAATTATAAAACAATATAAAACACCAAACTGAGACAGATGTTGAAATGAATAATACCGCAAAGGACTACACTAAATTATTGGTTATTGGTAACAATCAAAAAACCAAAGCAATTCTCACTGTTCAAGTTAATATAAAATGTATCTCAACAATTTGTATGTGAATCATTAGTGAATAGTAGAATAAAAGCTACACACAGATATGGATTTTAAACTAATAACATTTGATAAGAAACAATATCTGTGATAAGACATGAAAGATAGTGTTAGTCCACCAGTATTGGGCATTGAATGTACAATTTTACATAAAGAAAAAACTATTAAAATATTTTAAATTTCAGCTTTTTAATATAGTATGACATTATCACTTTACATATCTTATTCTGAATCGATCTTTCTAATAGCAATTGACAATTAATGCATTCAATCATTCAAAAGTTTGAACATTTAACATCATATAAACCAAAAATGATCAATTGAAATTATACTATTTGATTAGCATTAATATTTGTTATGGTTTATATTGGAAACTAATAATGCATAAAAGTCAGAAAACAAAAGAGATTTTATTCAAAAAGTCAATTAGAAAGAAAGACAATAACAAGGGTAAGGTGTAAATTGAACATTCATTTGAATAATTAACAATCTCAATTGATACGCTTCTATTATGTGAGTGTTAAATATTAATAATTACTTGTATATGCCCATTGCATAATAGCATCAATATTTATTGATATGTGCCTGTTCATTTCTGATCTAGGATGCTAACAGCTTCACAAGTTGAGTAATTGAAACATCAGTTATCAGCATACTTTGAGTGATCCGCTGTACTGCTTTCTAAAAAATTGTATTCAGTTAGATTTGTATAATGCATAAATTATAAAACAATATAAAACACCAAACTGAGACAGATGTTGAAATGAATAATACCGCAAAGGACTACACTAAATTATTGGTTATTGGTAACAATCAAAAAACCAAAGCAATTCTCACTGTTCAAGTTAATATAAAATGTATCTCAACAATTTGTATGTGAATCATTAGTGAATAGTAGAATAAAAGCTACACACAGATATGGATTTTAAACTAATAACATTTGATAAGAAACAATATCTGTGATAAGACATGAAAGATAGTGTTAGTCCACCAGTATTGGGCATTGAATGTACAATTTTACATAAAGAAAAAACTATTAAAATATTTTAAATTTCAGCTTTTTAATATAGTATGACATTATCACTTTACATATCTTATTCTGAATCGATCTTTCTAATAGCAATTGACAATTAATGCATTCAATCATTCAAAAGTTTGAACATTTAACATCATATAAACCAAAAATGATCAATTGAAATTATACTATTTGATTAGCATTAATATTTGTTATGGTTTATATTGGAAACTAATAATGCATAAAAGTCGGAAAACAAAAGAGATTTTATTCAAAAAGTCAATTAGAAAGAAAGACAATAACAAGGTTAAGGTGTAAATTGAACATTCATTTGAATAATTAACAATCTCAATTGATACGCTTCTATTATGTGAGTGTTAAATATTAATAATTACTTGTATATGCCCATTGCATAATAGCATCAATATTTATTGATATGTGCCTGTTCATTTCTGATCTAGGATGTTAACAGCTTCACAAGTTGAGTAATTGAAACATCAGTTATTAGCATACTTTGAGTGATCCGCTGTACTGCTTTCTAAAAAATTGTATTCAGTTAGATTTGTATAATGCATAAATTATAAAACAATATAAAACACCAAACTGAGACAGATGTTGAAATGAATAATACCGCAAAGGACTACACTAAATTATTGGTTATTGGTAACAATCAAAAAACCAAAGCAATTCTCACTGTTCAAGTTAATATAAAATGTATCTCAACAATTTGCATGTGAATCATTAGTGAATAGTAGAATAAAAGCTACACACAGATATGGATTTTAAACTAATAACATTTGATAAGAAACAATATCTGTGATAAGACATGAAAGATAGTGTTAGTCCACCAGTATTGGGCATTGAATGTACAATTTTACATAAAGAAAAAACTATTAAAATATTTTAAATTTCAGCTTTTTAATATAGTATGACATTATCACTTTACATATCTTATTCTGAATCGATCTTTCTAATAGCAATTGACAATTAATGCATTCAATCATTCAAAAGTTTGAACATTTAACATCATATAAACCAAAAATGATCAATTGAAATTATACTATTTGATTAGCATTAATATTTGTTATGGTTTATATTGGAAACTAATAATGCATAAAAGTCGGAAAACAAAAGAGATTTTATTCAAAAAGTCAATTAGAAAGAAAGACAATAACAAGGTTAAGGTGTAAATTGAACATTCATTTGAATAATTAACAATCTCAATTGATACGCTTCTATTATGTGAGTGTTAAATATTAATAATTACTTGTATATGCCCATTGCATAATAGCATCAATATTTATTGATATGTGCCTGTTCATTTCTGATCTAGGATGTTAACAGCTTCACAAGTTGAGTAATTGAAACATCAGTTATTAGCATACTTTGAGTGATCCGCTATACTGCATTCTAAAAAATTGTATTCAGTTAGATTTGTATAATGCATAAATTATAAAACAATATAAAACACCAAACTGAGACAGATGTTGAAATGAATAATACCGCAAAGGACTACACTTAATTGTTGGTTATTGGTAACAATCAAAAACCAAAGCAATTCTCACTGTTCAAGTTAATATAAAATGTATCTCAACAATTTGCATGTGAATCATTAGTGAATAGTAGAATAAAAGCTACAAACTCATATGGATTTTAAACTAATAACATTTGATAAGAAACAATATCTGTGATAAGACATGAAAGATAGTGTTAGTCCACCAGTAATGGGCATTGAATGTACAATTTTACATAAAGAAAAAACTATTAAAATATTTTAAATTTCAGCTTTTTAATATAGTATGACATTATCACTTTACATATCTTATTCTGAATCGATCTTTCTAATAGCAATTGACATTTAATGCATTAAATCATTCAAAAGTTTGAACATTTAACATCATATAAACCAAAAATGATCAATTGAAATTATACTATTTGATTAGCATTAATATTTGTTATGGTTTATATTGGAAACTAATAATGCATAAAAGTCGTAAAACAAAAGAGATTTTAATCAAAAAGTCAATTAGAAAGAAAGACAATAACAAGGTTAAGGTGTAAATTGAACATTCATTTGAATAATTAACAATCTCAATTGATACGCTTCTATTATGTGAGTGTTAAATATTAATAATTACTTGTATATGCCCATTGCATAATAGCATCAATATTTATTGATATGTGCCTGTTCATTTCTGATCTAGGATGTTAACAGCTTCACAAGTTGAGTAATTGAAACATCAGGTATTAGCATACTTTGAGTGATCCGCTATACTGCTTTCTAAAAAATTGTATTCAGTTAGATTTGTATAATGCATAAATTATAAAACATTATAAAACACCAAACTGAGACAGATGTTGAAATGAATAATACTGCAAAGGACTACACTTAATTGTTCGTTATTGGTAACAATCAAAAACCAAAGCAATTCTCACTGTTCAAGTTAATGTAAAATGTATCTCAACAGTTTGCATGTGAATCATTAGTGAATAGTAGAATAAAAGCTACAAACTCATATGGATTTTAAACTAACAACATTTGATAAGAAACAATAATTGTGATAAGACATGAAGGATAGTGTTAGTCCACCAGTAATGGGCATTGAATGTACAATTTTACATAAAGAAAAAACTATTAAAATATTTTAAATTTCAGCTTTTTAATATAGTATGACATTATCACTTTACATATCTTATTCTGAATCGATCTTTCTAATAGCAATTGACATTTAATGCATTAAATCATTCAAAAGTTTGAACATTTAACATCATATAAACCAAAAATGATCAATTGAAATTATACTATTTGATTAGCATTAATATTTGTTATGGTTTATATTGGAAACTAATAATGCATAAAAGTCGTAAAACAAAAGAGATTTTAATCAAAAAGTCAATTAGAAAGAAAGACAATAACAAGGTTAAGGTGTAAATTGAACATTCATTTGAATAATTAACAATCTCAATTGATACGCTTCTATTATGTGAGTGTTAAATATTAATAATTACTTGTATATGCCCATTGCATAATAGCATCAATATTTATTGATATGTGCCTGTTCATTTCTGATCTAGGATGTTAACAGCTTCACAAGTTGAGTAATTGAAACATCAGTTATCAGCATACTTTGAGTGATCCGCTGTACTGCTTTCTAAAAAATTGTATTCAGTTAGATTTGTATAATGCATAAATTATAAAACAATATAAAACACCAAACTGAGACAGATGTTGAAATGAATAATACCGCAAAGGACTACACTAAATTATTGGTTATTGGTAACAATCAAAAAACCAAAGCAATTCTCACTGTTCAAGTTAATATAAAATGTATCTCAACAATTTGCATGTGAATCATTAGTGAATAGTAGAATAAAAGCTACACACAGATATGGATTTTAAACTAATAACATTTGATAAGAAACAATATCTGTGATAAGACATGAAAGATAGTGTTAGTCCACCAGTATTGGGCATTGAATGTACAATTTTACATAAAGAAAAAACTATTAAAATATTTTAAATTTCAGCTTTTTAATATAGTATGACATTATCACTTTACATATCTTATTCTGAATCGATCTTTCTAATAGCAATTGACAATTAATGCATTCAATCATTCAAAAGTTTGAACATTTAACATCATATAAACCAAAAATGATCAATTGAAATTATACTATTTGATTAGCATTAATATTTGTTATGGTTTATATTGGAAACTAATAATGCATAAAAGTCGTAAAACAAAAGAGATTTTAATCAAAAAGTCAATTAGAAAGAAAGACAATAACAAGGTTAAGGTGTAAATTGAACATTCATTTGAATAATTAACAATCTCAATTGATACGCTTCTATTATGTGAGTGTTAAATATTAATAATTACTTGTATATGCCCATTGCATAATAGCATCAATATTTATTGATATGTGCCTGTTCATTTCTGATCTAGGATGTTAACAGCTTCACAAGTTGAGTAATTGAAACATCAGTTATCAGCATACTTTGAGTGATCCGCTGTACTGCTTTCTAAAAAATTGTATTCAGTTAGATTTGTATAATGCATAAATTATAAAACAATATAAAACACCAAACTGAGACAGATGTTGAAATGAATAATACCGCAAAGGACTACACTAAATTATTGGTTATTGGTAACAATCAAAAAACCAAAGCAATTCTCACTGTTCAAGTTAATATAAAATGTATCTCAACAATTTGCATGTGAATCATTAGTGAATAGTAGAATAAAAGCTACACACAGATATGGATTTTAAACTAATAACATTTGATAAGAAACAATATCTGTGATAAGACATGAAAGATAGTGTTAGTCCACCAGTATTGGGCATTGAATGTACAATTTTACATAAAGAAAAAACTATTAAAATATTTTAAATTTCAGCTTTTTAATATAGTATGACATTATCACTTTACATATCTTATTCTGAATCGATCTTTCTAATAGCAATTGACAATTAATGCATTCAATCATTCAAAAGTTTGAACATTTAACATCATATAAACCAAAAATGATCAATTGAAATTATACTATTTGATTAGCATTAATATTTGTTATGGTTTATATTGGAAACTAATAATGCATAGAAGTCGTAAA
This sequence comes from Rhopalosiphum nymphaeae, assembly GCA_036289425.1. Classification (NCBI taxonomy): domain Eukaryota; kingdom Metazoa; phylum Arthropoda; class Insecta; order Hemiptera; family Aphididae; genus Rhopalosiphum; species Rhopalosiphum nymphaeae. The sequence continues at coordinate 4,399,532 of JAZAQC010000007.1, read as the reverse complement.
ACAAAAGAGATTTTAATCAAAAAGTCAATTAGAAAGAAAGACAATAACAAGGTTAAGGTGTAAATTGAACATTCATTTGAATAATTAACAATCTCAATTGATACGCATCTATTATGTGAGTGTTAAATATTAATAATTACTTGTATATGCCCATTGCATAATAGCATCAATATTTATTGATATGTGCCTGTTCATTTCTGATCTAGGATGTTAACATCTTCACAAGTTGAGTAATTGAAACATCAGTTATCAGCATACTTTGAGTGATCCGCTGTACTGCTTTCTAAAAAATTGTATTCAGTTAGATTTGTATAATGCATAAATTATAAAACAATAAAAAATACCAAACTGAGACAGATGTTGAAATGAATAATACTGTAAAGGACTACACTTAATTGTTGGTTATTGGTAACAATCAAAAACCAAAGCAATTCTCACTGTTCAAGTTAATGTAAAATGTATCTCAACAGTTTGCATGTGAATCATTAGTGAATAGTAGAATAAAAGCTACAAACTCATATGGATTTTAAACTAATAACATTTGATAAGAAACAATATCTGTGATAAGACATGAAAGATAGTGTTAGTCCACCAGTATTGGGCATTGAATGTACAATTTTACATAAAGAAAAAACTATTAAAATATTTTAAATTTCAGCTTTTTAATATAGTATGACATTATCACTTTACATATCTTATTCTGAATCGATCTTTCTAATAGCAATTGACAATTAATGCATTCAATCATTCAAAAGTTTGAACATTTAACATCATATAAACCAAAAATGATCAATTGAAATTATACTATTTGATTAGCATTAATATTTGTTATGGTTTATATTGGAAACTAATAATGCATAAAAGTCGGAAAACAAAAGAGATTTTATTCAAAAAGTCAATTAGAAAGAAAGACAATAACAAGGTTAAGGTGTAAATTGAACATTCATTTGAATAATTAACAATCTCAATTGATACGCTTCTATTATGTGAGTGTTAAATATTAATAATTACTTGTATATGCCCATTGCATAATAGCATCAATATTTATTGATATGTGCCTGTTCATTTCTGATCTAGGATGTTAACAGCTTCACAAGTTGAGTAATTGAAACATCAGTTATTAGCATACTTTGAGTGATCCGCTATACTGCTTTCTAAAAAATTGTATTCAGTTAGATTTGTATAATGCATAAATTATAAAACAATATAAAACGCAAACTGAGACAGATGTTGAAATGAATAATACTGCAAAGGACTACACTTAATTGTTGGTTATTGGTAACAATCAAAAACCAAAGCAATTCTCACTGTTCAAGTTAATATAAAATGTATCTCAACAATTTGCATGTGAATCATTAGTGAATAGTAGAATAAAAGCTACAAACTGATATGGATTTTAAACTAACAACATTTGATAAGAAACAATAATTGTGATAAGACATGAAAGATAGTGTTAGTCCACCAGTAATGGGCATTGAATGTACAATTTTACATAAAGAAAAAACTATTAAAATATTTTAAATTTCAGCTTTTTAATATAGTATGACATTATCACTTTACATATCTTATTCTGAATCGATCTTTCTAATAGCAATTGACATTTAATGCATTAAATCATTCAAAAGTTTGAACATTTAACATCATATAAACCAAAAATGATCAATTGAAATTATACTATTTGATTAGCATTAATATTTGTTATGGTTTATATTGGAAACTAATAATGCTTAAAAGTCGTAAAACAAAAGAGATTTTAATCAAAAAGTCAATTAGAAAGAAAGACAATAACAAGGTTAAGGTGTAAATTGAACATTCATTTGAATAATTAACAATCTCAATTGATACGCTTCTATTATGTGAGTGTTAAATATTAATAATTACTTGTATATGCCCATTGCATAATAGCATCAATATTTATTGATATGTGCCTGTTCATTTCTGATCTAGGATGTTAACAGCTTCACAAGTTGAGTAATTGAAACATCAGGTATAAGCATACTTTGAGTGATCCGCTATACTGCTTTCTAAAAAATTGTATTCAGTTAGATTTGTATAATGCATAAATTATAAAACATTATAAAACACCAAACTGAGACAGATGTTGAAATGAATAATACTGCAAAGGACTACACTTAATTGTTCGTTATTGGTAACAATCAAAAACCAAAGCAATTCTCACTGTTCAAGTTAATGTAAAATGTATCTCAACAGTTTGCATGTGAATCATTAGTGAATAGTAGAATAAAAGCTACAAACTCATATGGATTTTAAACTAACAACATTTGATAAGAAACAATAATTGTGATAAGACATGAAAGATAGTGTTAGTCCACCAGTAATGGGCATTGAATGTACAATTTTACATAAAGAAAAAACTATTAAAATATTTTAAATTTCAGCTTTTTAATATAGTATGACATTATCACTTTACATATCTTATTCTGAATCGATCTTTCTAATAGCAATTGACATTTAATGCATTAAATCATTCAAAAGTTTGAACATTTAACATCATATAAACCAAAAATGATCAATTGAAATTATACTATTTGATTAGCATTAATATTTGTTATGGTTTATATTGGAAACTAATAATGCATAAAAGTCGTAAAACAAAAGAGATTTTAATCAAAAAGTCAATTAGAAAGAAAGACAATAACAAGGTTAAGGTGTAAATTGAACATTCATTTGAATAATTAACAATCTCAATTGATACGCTTCTATTATGTGAGTGTTAAATATTAATAATTACTTGTATATGCCCATTGCATAATAGCATCAATATTTATTGATATGTGCCTGTTCATTTCTGATCTAGGATGTTAACAGCTTCACAAGTTGAGTAATTGAAACATCAGTTATCAGCATACTTTGAGTGATCCGCTGTACTGCTTTCTAAAAAATTGTATTCAGTTAGATTTGTATAATGCATAAATTATAAAACAATATAAAACACCAAACTGAGACAGATGTTGAAATGAATAATACCGCAAAGGACTACACTAAATTATTGGTTATTGGTAACAATCAAAAAACCAAAGCAATTCTCACTGTTCAAGTTAATATAAAATGTATCTCAACAATTTGCATGTGAATCATTAGTGAATAGTAGAATAAAAGCTACACACAGATATGGATTTTAAACTAATAACATTTGATAAGAAACAATATCTGTGATAAGACATGAAAGATAGTGTTAGTCCACCAGTATTGGGCATTGAATGTACAATTTTACATAAAGAAAAAACTATTAAAATATTTTAAATTTCAGCTTTTTAATATAGTATGACATTATCACTTTACATATCTTATTCTGAATCGATCTTTCTAATAGCAATTGACAATTAATGCATTCAATCATTCAAAAGTTTGAACATTTAACATCATATAAACCAAAAATGATCAATTGAAATTATACTATTTGATTAGCATTAATATTTGTTATGGTTTATATTGGAAACTAATAATGCATAAAAGTCGGAAAACAAAAGAGATTTTATTCAAAAAGTCAATTAGAAAGAAAGACAATAACAAGGTTAAGGTGTAAATTGAACATTCATTTGAATAATTAACATTCTCAATTGATACGCTTCTATTATGTGAGTGTTAAATATTAATAATTACTTGTATATGCCCATTGCATAATAGCATCAATATTTATTGATATGTGCCTGTTCATTTCTGATCTAGGATGTTAACAGCTTCACAAGTTGAGTAATTGAAACATCAGGTATTAGCATACTTTGAGTGATCCGCTATACTGCTTTCTAAAAAATTGTATTCAGTTAGATTTGTATAATGCATAAATTATAAAACAATATAAAACACCAAACTGAGACAGATGTTGAAATGAATAATACCGCAAAGGACTACACTAAATTATTGGTTATTGGTAACAATCAAAAAACCAAAGCAATTCTCACTGTTCAAGTTAATATAAAATGTATCTCAACAATTTGCATGTGAATCATTAGTGAATAGTAGAATAAAAGCTACACACAGATATGGATTTTAAACTAATAACATTTGATAAGAAACAATATCTGTGATAAGACATGAAAGATAGTGTTAGTCCACCAGTATTGGGCATTGAATGTACAATTTTACATAAAGAAAAAACTATTAAAATATTTTAAATTTCAGCTTTTTAATATAGTATGACATTATCACTTTACATATCTTATTCTGAATCGATCTTTCTAATAGCAATTGACAATTAATGCATTCAATCATTCAAAAGTTTGAACATTTAACATCATATAAACCAAAAATGATCAATTGAAATTATACTATTTGATTAGCATTAATATTTGTTATGGTTTATATTGGAAACTAATAATGCATAAAAGTCGTAAAACAAAAGAGATTTTATTCAAAAAGTCAATTAGAAAGAAAGACAATAACAAGGTTAAGGTGTAAATTGAACATTCATTTGAATAATTAACAATCTCAATTGATACGCTTCTATTATGTGAGTGTTAAATATTAATAATTACTTGTATATGCCCATTGCATAATAGCATCAATATTTATTGATATGTGCCTGTTCATTTCTGATCTAGGATGTTAACAGCTTCACAAGTTGAGTAATTGAAACATCAGGTATTAGCATACTTTGAGTGATCCGCTATACTGCTTTCTAAAAAATTGTATTCAGTTAGATTTGTATAATGCATAAATTATAAAACATTATAAAACACCAAACTGAGACAGATGTTGAAATGAATAATACTGCAAAGGACTACACTTAATTGTTCGTTATTGGTAACAATCAAAAACCAAAGCAATTCTCACTGTTCAAGTTAATGTAAAATGTATCTCAACAGTTTGCATGTGAATCATTAGTGAATAGTAGAATAAAAGCTACACACAGATATGGATTTTAAACTAATAACATTTGATAAGAAACAATATCTGTGATAAGACATGAAAGATAGTGTTAGTCCACCAGTATTGGGCATTGAATGTACAATTTTACATAAAGAAAAAACTATTAAAATATTTTAAATTTCAGCTTTTTAATATAGTATGACATTATCACTTTACATATCTTATTCTGAATCGATCTTTCTAATAGCAATTGACAATTAATGCATTCAATCATTCAAAAGTTTGAACATTTAACATCATATAAACCAAAAATGATCAATTGAAATTATACTATTTGATTAGCATTAATATTTGTTATGGTTTATATTGGAAACTAATAATGCATAAAAGTCGGAAAACAAAAGAGATTTTAATCAAAAAGTCAATTAGAAAGAAAGACAATAACAAGGTTAAGGTGTAAATTGAACATTCATTTGAATAATTAACAATCTCAATTGATACGCTTCTATTATGTGAGTGTTAAATATTAATAATTACTTGTATATGCCCATTGCATAATAGCATCAATATTTATTGATATGTGCCTGTTCATTTCTGATCTAGGATGTTAACAGCTTCACAAGTTGAGTAATTGAAACATCAGGTATAAGCATACTTTGAGTGATCCGCTATACTGCTTTCTAAAAAATTGTATTCAGTTAGATTTGTATAATGCATAAATTATAAAACATTATAAAACACCAAACTGAGACAGATGTTGAAATGAATAATACTGCAAAGGACTACACTTAATTGTTCGTTATTGGTAACAATCAAAAACCAAAGCAATTCTCACTGTTCAAGTTAATGTAAAATGTATCTCAACAGTTTGCATGTGAATCATTAGTGAATAGTAGAATAAAAGCTACAAACTCATATGGATTTTAAACTAACAACATTTGATAAGAAACAATAATTGTGATAAGACATGAAAGATAGTGTTAGTCCACCAGTAATGGGCATTGAATGTACAATTTTACATAAAGAAAAAACTATTAAAATATTTTAAATTTCAGCTTTTTAATATAGTATGACATTATCACTTTACATATCTTATTCTGAATCGATCTTTCTAATAGCAATTGACATTTAATGCATTAAATCATTCAAAAGTTTGAACATTTAACATCATATAAACCAAAAATGATCAATTGAAATTATACTATTTGATTAGCATTAATATTTGTTATGGTTTATATTGGAAACTAATAATGCATAAAAGTCGTAAAACAAAAGAGATTTTAATCAAAAAGTCAATTAGAAAGAAAGACAATAACAAGGTTAAGGTGTAAATTGAACATTCATTTGAATAATTAACAATCTCAATTGATACGCTTCTATTATGTGAGTGTTAAATATTAATAATTACTTGTATATGCCCATTGACTAATAGCATCAATATTTATTGATATGTGCCTGTTCATTTCTGATCTAGGATGTTAACAGCTTCACAAGTTGAGTAATTGAAACATCAGTTATCAGCATACTTTGAGTGATCCGCTGTACTGCTTTCTAAAAAATTGTATTCAGTTAGATTTGTATAATGCATAAATTATAAAACAATATAAAACACCAAACTGAGACAGATGTTGAAATGAATAATACCGCAAAGGACTACACTAAATTATTGGTTATTGGTAACAATCAAAAAACCAAAGCAATTCTCACTGTTCAAGTTAATATAAAATGTATCTCAACAATTTGCATGTGAATCATTAGTGAATAGTAGAATAAAAGCTACACACAGATATGGATTTTAAACTAATAACATTTGATAAGAAACAATATCTGTGATAAGACATGAAAGATAGTGTTAGTCCACCAGTATTGGGCATTGAATGTACAATTTTACATAAAGAAAAAACTATTAAAATATTTTAAATTTCAGCTTTTTAATATAGTATGACATTATCACTTTACATATCTTATTCTGAATCGATCTTTCTAATAGCAATTGACAATTAATGCATTCAATCATTCAAAAGTTTGAACATTTAACATCATATAAACCAAAAATGATCAATTGAAATTATACTATTTGATTAGCATTAATATTTGTTATGGTTTATATTGGAAACTAATAATGCATAAAAGTCGGAAAACAAAAGAGATTTTATTCAAAAAGTCAATTAGAAAGAAAGACAATAACAAGGTTAAGGTGTAAATTGAACATTCATTTGAATAATTAACATTCTCAATTGATACGCTTCTATTATGTGAGTGTTAAATATTAATAATTACTTGTATATGCCCATTGCATAATAGCATCAATATTTATTGATATGTGCCTGTTCATTTCTGATCTAGGATGTTAACAGCTTCACAAGTTGAGTAATTGAAACATCAGGTATTAGCATACTTTGAGTGATCCGCTATACTGCTTTCTAAAAAATTGTATTCAGTTAGATTTGTATAATGCATAAATTATAAAACAATATAAAACACCAAACTGAGACAGATGTTGAAATGAATAATACCGCAAAGGACTACACTAAATTATTGGTTATTGGTAACAATCAAAAAACCAAAGCAATTCTCACTGTTCAAGTTAATATAAAATGTATCTCAACAATTTGCATGTGAATCATTAGTGAATAGTAGAATAAAAGCTACACACAGATATGGATTTTAAACTAATAACATTTGATAAGAAACAATATCTGTGATAAGACATGAAAGATAGTGTTAGTCCACCAGTATTGGGCATTGAATGTACAATTTTACATAAAGAAAAAACTATTAAAATATTTTAAATTTCAGCTTTTTAATATAGTATGACATTATCACTTTACATATCTTATTCTGAATCGATCTTTCTAATAGCAATTGACAATTAATGCATTCAATCATTCAAAAGTTTGAACATTTAACATCATATAAACCAAAAATGATCAATTGAAATTATACTATTTGATTAGCATTAATATTTGTTATGGTTTATATTGGAAACTAATAATGCATAAAAGTCGTAAAACAAAAGAGATTTTATTCAAAAAGTCAATTAGAAAGAAAGACAATAACAAGGTTAAGGTGTAAATTGAACATTCATTTGAATAATTAACAATCTCAATTGATACGCTTCTATTATGTGAGTGTTAAATATTAATAATTACTTGTATATGCCCATTGCATAATAGCATCAATATTTATTGATATGTGCCTGTTCATTTCTGATCTAGGATGTTAACAGCTTCACAAGTTGAGTAATTGAAACATCAGGTATTAGCATACTTTGAGTGATCCGCTATACTGCTTTCTAAAAAATTGTATTCAGTTAGATTTGTATAATGCATAAATTATAAAACATTATAAAACACCAAACTGAGACAGATGTTGAAATGAATAATACTGCAAAGGACTACACTTAATTGTTCGTTATTGGTAACAATCAAAAACCAAAGCAATTCTCACTGTTCAAGTTAATGTAAAATGTATCTCAACAGTTTGCATGTGAATCATTAGTGAATAGTAGAATAAAAGCTACACACAGATATGGATTTTAAACTAATAACATTTGATAAGAAACAATATCTGTGATAAGACATGAAAGATAGTGTTAGTCCACCAGTATTGGGCATTGAATGTACAATTTTACATAAAGAAAAAACTATTAAAATATTTTAAATTTCAGCTTTTTAATATAGTATGACATTATCACTTTACATATCTTATTCTGAATCGATCTTTCTAATAGCAATTGACAATTAATGCATTCAATCATTCAAAAGTTTGAACATTTAACATCATATAAACCAAAAATGATCAATTGAAATTATACTATTTGATTAGCATTAATATTTGTTATGGTTTATATTGGAAACTAATAATGCATAAAAGTCGGAAAACAAAAGAGATTTTATTCAAAAAGTCAATTAGAAAGAAAGACAATAACAAGGTTAAGGTGTAAATTGAACATTCATTTGAATAATTAACAATCTCAATTGATACGCTTCTATTATGTGAGTGTTAAATATTAATAATTACTTGTATATGCCCATTGCATAATAGCATCAATATTTATTGATATGTGCCTGTTCATTTCTGATCTAGGATGTTAACAGCTTCACAAGTTGAGTAATTGAAACATCAGTTATTAGCATACTTTGAGTGATCCGCTATACTGCATTCTAAAAAATTGTATTCAGTTAGATTTGTATAATGCATAAATTATAAAACAATATAAAACACCAAACTGAGACAGATGTTGAAATGAATAATACTGTAAAGAACTACACTTAATTGTTGGTTATTGGTAACAATCAAAAACCAAAGCAATTCTCACTGTTCAAGTTAATATAAAATGTATCTCAACAATTTGCATGTGAATCATTAGTGAATAGTAGAATAAAAGCTACAAACTCATATGGATTTTAAACTAATAACATTTGATAAGAAACAATATCTGTGATAAGACATGAAAGATAGTGTTAGTCCACCAGTATTGGGCATTGAATGTACAATTTTACATAAAGAAAAAACTATTAAAATATTTTAAATTTCAGCTTTTTAATATAGTATGACATTATCACTTTACATATCTTATTCTGAATCGATCTTTCTAATAGCAATTGACAATTAATGCATTAAATCATTCAAAAGTTTGAACATTTAACATCATATAAACCAAAAATGGTCAATTGAAATTATACTATTTGATTAGCATTAATATTTGTTATGGTTTATATTGGAAACTAATAATGCATAGAAGTCGTAAAACAAAAGAGATTTTAATCAAAAAGTCAATTAGAAAGAAAGACAATAACAAGGTTAAGGTGTAAATTGAACATTCATTTGAATAATTAACAATCTCAATTGATACGCTTCTATTATGTGAGTGTTAAATATTAATAATTACTTGTATATGCCCATTGCATAATAGCATCAATATTTATTGATATGTGCCTGTTCATTTCTGATCTAGGATGTTAACAGCTTCACAAGTTGAGTAATTGAAACATCAGTTATCAGCATACTTTGAGTGATCCGCTATACTGCATTCTAAAAAATTGTATTCAGTTAGATTTGTATAATGCATAAATTATAAAACAATATAAAACACCAAACTGAGACAGATGTTGAAATGAATAATACTGTAAAGAACTACACTTAATTGTTGGTTATTGGTAACAATCAAAAACCAAAGCAATTCTCACTGTTCAAGTTAATATAAAATGTATCTCAACAGTTTGCATGTGAATCATTAGTGAATAGTAGAATAAAAGCTACAAACTCATATGGATTTTAAACTAACAACATTTGATAAGAAACAATAATTGTGATAAGACATGAAAGATAGTGTTAGTCCACCAGTAATGGGCATTGAATGTACAATTTTACATAAAGAAAAAACTATTAAAATATTTTAAATTTCAGCTTTTTAATATAGTATGACATTATCACTTTACATATCTTATTCTGAATCGATCTTTCTAATAGCAATTGACAATTAATGCATTAAATCATTCAAAATTTTGAACATTTAACATCATATAAACCAAAAATGATCAATTGAAATTATACTATTTGTTTAGCATTAATATTTGTTATGGTTTATATTGGAAACTAATAATGCATAAAAGTCGGAAAACAAAAGAGATTTTATTCAAAAAGTCAATTAGAAAGAAAGACAATAACAAGGTTAAGGTGTAAATTGAACATTCATTTGAATAATTAACAATCTCAATTGATACGCTTCTATTATGTGAGTGTTAAATATTAATAATTACTTGTATATGCCCATTGCATAATAGCATCAATATTTATTGATATGTGCCTGTTCATTTCTGATCTAGGATGTTAACATCTTCACAAGTTGAGTAATTGAAACATCAGTTATCAGCATACTTTGAGTGATCCGCTGTACTGCTTTCTAAAAAATTGTATTCAGTTAGATTTGTATAATGCATAAATTATAAAACAATAAAAAATACCAAACTGAGACAGATGTTGAAATGAATAATACTGCAAAGGACTACACTTAATTGTTGGTTATTGGTAACAATCAAAAACCAAAGCAATTCTCACTGTTCAAGTTAATGTAAAATGTATCTCAACAGTTTGCATGTGAATCATTAGTGAATAGTAGAATAAAAGCTACAAACTCATATGGATTTTAAACTAATAACATTTGATAAGAAACAATATCTGTGATAAGACATGAAAGATAGTGTTAGTCCACCAGTATTGGGCATTGAATGTACAATTTTACATAAAGAAAAAACTATTAAAATATTTTAAATTTCAGCTTTTTAATATAGTATGACATTATCACTTTACATATCTTATTCTGAATCGATCTTTCTAATAGCAATTGACAATTAATGCATTCAATCATTCAAAAGTTTGAACATTTAACATCATATAAACCAAAAATGATCAATTGAAATTATACTATTTGATTAGCATTAATATTTGTTATGGTTTATATTGGAAACTAATAATGCATAAAAGTCGGAAAACAAAAGAGATTTTATTCAAAAAGTCAATTAGAAAGAAAGACAATAACAAGGTTAAGGTGTAAATTGAACATTCATTTGAATAATTAACAATCTCAATTGATACGCTTCTATTATGTGAGTGTTAAATATTAATAATTACTTGTATATGCCCATTGCATAATAGCATCAATATTTATTGATATGTGCCTGTTCATTTCTGATCTAGGATGTTAACAGCTTCACAAGTTGAGTAATTGAAACATCAGTTATTAGCATACTTTGAGTGATCCGCTATACTGCATTCTAAAAAATTGTATTCAGTTAGATTTGTATAATGCATAAATTATAAAACAATATAAAACACCAAACTGAGACAGATGTTGAAATGAATAATACTGTAAAGAACTACACTTAATTGTTGGTTATTGGTAACAATCAAAAACCAAAGCAATTCTCACTGTTCAAGTTAATATAAAATGTATCTCAACAGTTTGCATGTGAATCATTAGTGAATAGTAGAATAAAAGCTACAAACTCATATGGATTTTAAACTAACAACATTTGATAAGAAACAATAATTGTGATAAGACATGAAAGATAGTGTTAGTCCACCAGTAATGGGCATTGAATGTACAATTTTACATAAAGAAAAAACTATTAAAATATTTTAAATTTCAGCTTTTTAATATAGTATGACATTATCACTTTACATATCTTATTCTGAATCGATCTTTCTAATAGCAATTGACAATTAATGCATTAAATCATTCAAAATTTTGAACATTTAACATCATATAAACCAAAAATGATCAATTGAAATTATACTATTTGTTTAGCATTAATATTTGTTATGGTTTATATTGGAAACTAATAATGCATAAAAGTCGGAAAACAAAAGAGATTTTATTCAAAAAGTCAATTAGAAAGAAAGACAATAACAAGGTTAAGGTGTAAATTGAACATTCATTTGAATAATTAACAATCTCAATTGATACGCTTCTATTATGTGAGTGTTAAATATTAATAATTACTTGTATATGCCCATTGCATAATAGCATCAATATTTATTGATATGTGCCTGTTCATTTCTGATCTAGGATGTTAACATCTTCACAAGTTGAGTAATTGAAACATCAGTTATCAGCATACTTTGAGTGATCCGCTGTACTGCTTTCTAAAAAATTGTATTCAGTTAGATTTGTATAATGCATAAATTATAAAACAATAAAAAATACCAAACTGAGACAGATGTTGAAATGAATAATACTGCAAAGGACTACACTTAATTGTTGGTTATTGGTAACAATCAAAAACCAAAGCAATTCTCACTGTTCAAGTTAATGTAAAATGTATCTCAACAGTTTGCATGTGAATCATTAGTGAATAGTAGAATAAAAGCTACAAACTCATATGGATTTTAAACTAATAACATTTGATAAGAAACAATATCTGTGATAAGACATGAAAGATAGTGTTAGTCCACCAGTATTGGGCATTGAATGTACAATTTTACATAAAGAAAAAACTATTAAAATATTTTAAATTTCAGCTTTTTAATATAGTATGACATTATCACTTTACATATCTTATTCTGAATCGATCTTTCTAATAGCAATTGACAATTAATGCATTCAATCATTCAAAAGTTTGAACATTTAACATCATATAAACCAAAAATGATCAATTGAAATTATACTATTTGATTAGCATTAATATTTGTTATGGTTTATATTGGAAACTAATAATGCATAAAAGTCGGAAAACAAAAGAGATTTTATTCAAAAAGTCAATTAGAAAGAAAGACAATAACAAGGTTAAGGTGTAAATTGAACATTCATTTGAATAATTAACAATCTCAATTGATACGCTTCTATTATGTGAGTGTTAAATATTAATAATTACTTGTATATGCCCATTGCATAATAGCATCAATATTTATTGATATGTGCCTGTTCATTTCTGATCTAGGATGTTAACAGCTTCACAAGTTGAGTAATTGAAACATCAGTTATTAGCATACTTTGAGTGATCCGCTATACTGCTTTCTAAAAAATTGTATTCAGTTAGATTTGTATAATGCATAAATTATAAAACAATATAAAACGCAAACTGAGACAGATGTTGAAATGAATAATACTGCAAAGGACTACACTTAATTGTTGGTTATTGGTAACAATCAAAAACCAAAGCAATTCTCACTGTTCAAGTTAATATAAAATGTATCTCAACAATTTGCATGTGAATCATTAGTGAATAGTAGAATAAAAGCTACAAACTGATATGGATTTTAAACTAACAACATTTGATAAGAAACAATAATTGTGATAAGACATGAAAGATAGTGTTAGTCCACCAGTAATGGGCATTGAATGTACAATTTTACATAAAGAAAAAACTATTAAAATATTTTAAATTTCAGCTTTTTAATATAGTATGACATTATCACTTTACATATCTTATTCTGAATCGATCTTTCTAATAGCAATTGACATTTAATGCATTAAATCATTCAAAAGTTTGAACATTTAACATCATATAAACCAAAAATGATCAATTGAAATTATACTATTTGATTAGCATTAATATTTGTTATGGTTTATATTGGAAACTAATAATGCATAAAAGTCGTAAAACAAAAGAGATTTTAATCAAAAAGTCAATTAGAAAGAAAGACAATAACAAGTTTAAGGTGTAAATTGAACATTCATTTGAATAATTAACAATCTCAATTGATACGCTTCTATTATGTGAGTGTTAAATATTAATAATTACTTGTATATGCCCATTGCATAATAGCATCAATATTTATTGATATGTGCCTGTTCATTTCTGATCTAGGATGTTAACAGCTTCACAAGTTGAGTAATTGAAACATCAGGTATAAGCATACTTTGAGTGATCCGCTATACTGCTTTCTAAAAAATTGTATTCAGTTAGATTTGTATAATGCATAAATTATAAAACATTATAAAACACCAAACTGAGACAGATGTTGAAATGAATAATACTGCAAAGGACTACACTTAATTGTTCGTTATTGGTAACAATCAAAAACCAAAGCAATTCTCACTGTTCAAGTTAATGTAAAATGTATCTCAACAGTTTGCATGTGAATCATTAGTGAATAGTAGAATAAAAGCTACAAACTCATATGGATTTTAAACTAACAACATTTGATAAGAAACAATAATTGTGATAAGACATGAAAGATAGTGTTAGTCCACCAGTAATGGGCATTGAATGTACAATTTTACATAAAGAAAAAACTATTAAAATATTTTAAATTTCAGCTTTTTAATATAGTATGACATTATCACTTTACATATCTTATTCTGAATCGATCTTTCTAATAGCAATTGACATTTAATGCATTAAATCATTCAAAAGTTTGAACATTTAACATCATATAAACCAAAAATGATCAATTGAAATTATACTATTTGATTAGCATTAATATTTGTTATGGTTTATATTGGAAACTAATAATGCATAAAAGTCGTAAAACAAAAGAGATTTTAATCAAAAAGTCAATTAGAAAGAAAGACAATAACAAGGTTAAGGTGTAAATTGAACATTCATTTGAATAATTAACAATCTCAATTGATACGCTTCTATTATGTGAGTGTTAAATATTAATAATTACTTGTATATGCCCATTGCATAATAGCATCAATATTTATTGATATGTGCCTGTTCATTTCTGATCTAGGATGTTAACAGCTTCACAAGTTGAGTAATTGAAACATCAGTTATCAGCATACTTTGAGTGATCCGCTGTACTGCTTTCTAAAAAATTGTATTCAGTTAGATTTGTATAATGCATAAATTATAAAACAATATAAAACACCAAACTGAGACAGATGTTGAAATGAATAATACCGCAAAGGACTACACTAAATTATTGGTTATTGGTAACAATCAAAAAACCAAAGCAATTCTCACTGTTCAAGTTAATATAAAATGTATCTCAACAATTTGCATGTGAATCATTAGTGAATAGTAGAATAAAAGCTACACACAGATATGGATTTTAAACTAATAACATTTGATAAGAAACAATATCTGTGATAAGACATGAAAGATAGTGTTAGTCCACCAGTATTGGGCATTGAATGTACAATTTTACATAAAGAAAAAACTATTAAAATATTTTAAATTTCAGCTTTTTAATATAGTATGACATTATCACTTTACATATCTTATTCTGAATCGATCTTTCTAATAGCAATTGACAATTAATGCATTCAATCATTCAAAAGTTTGAACATTTAACATCATATAAACCAAAAATGATCAATTGAAATTATACTATTTGATTAGCATTAATATTTGTTATGGTTTATATTGGAAACTAATAATGCATAAAAGTCGGAAAACAAAAGAGATTTTATTCAAAAAGTCAATTAGAAAGAAAGACAATAACAAGGTTAAGGTGTAAATTGAACATTCATTTGAATAATTAACATTCTCAATTGATACGCTTCTATTATGTGAGTGTTAAATATTAATAATTACTTGTATATGCCCATTGCATAATAGCATCAATATTTATTGATATGTGCCTGTTCATTTCTGATCTAGGATGTTAACAGCTTCACAAGTTGAGTAATTGAAACATCAGGTATTAGCATACTTTGAGTGATCCGCTATACTGCTTTCTAAAAAATTGTATTCAGTTAGATTTGTATAATGCATAAATTATAAAACAATATAAAACACCAAACTGAGACAGATGTTGAAATGAATAATACCGCAAAGGACTACACTAAATTATTGGTTATTGGTAACAATCAAAAAACCAAAGCAATTCTCACTGTTCAAGTTAATATAAAATGTATCTCAACAATTTGCATGTGAATCATTAGTGAATAGTAGAATAAAAGCTACACACAGATATGGATTTTAAACTAATAACATTTGATAAGAAACAATATCTGTGATAAGACATGAAAGATAGTGTTAGTCCACCAGTATTGGGCATTGAATGTACAATTTTACATAAAGAAAAAACTATTAAAATATTTTAAATTTCAGCTTTTTAATATAGTATGACATTATCACTTTACATATCTTATTCTGAATCGATCTTTCTAATAGCAATTGACAATTAATGCATTCAATCATTCAAAAGTTTGAACATTTAACATCATATAAACCAAAAATGATCAATTGAAATTATACTATTTGATTAGCATTAATATTTGTTATGGTTTATATTGGAAACTAATAATGCATAAAAGTCGTAAAACAAAAGAGATTTTATTCAAAAAGTCAATTAGAAAGAAAGACAATAACAAGGTTAAGGTGTAAATTGAACATTCATTTGAATAATTAACAATCTCAATTGATACGCTTCTATTATGTGAGTGTTAAATATTAATAATTACTTGTATATGCCCATTGCATAATAGCATCAATATTTATTGATATGTGCCTGTTCATTTCTGATCTAGGATGTTAACAGCTTCACAAGTTGAGTAATTGAAACATCAGGTATTAGCATACTTTGAGTGATCCGCTATACTGCTTTCTAAAAAATTGTATTCAGTTAGATTTGTATAATGCATAAATTATAAAACATTATAAAACACCAAACTGAGACAGATGTTGAAATGAATAATACTGCAAAGGACTACACTTAATTGTTCGTTATTGGTAACAATCAAAAACCAAAGCAATTCTCACTGTTCAAGTTAATGTAAAATGTATCTCAACAGTTTGCATGTGAATCATTAGTGAATAGTAGAATAAAAGCTACACACAGATATGGATTTTAAACTAATAACATTTGATAAGAAACAATATCTGTGATAAGACATGAAAGATAGTGTTAGTCCACCAGTATTGGGCATTGAATGTACAATTTTACATAAAGAAAAAACTATTAAAATATTTTAAATTTCAGCTTTTTAATATAGTATGACATTATCACTTTACATATCTTATTCTGAATCGATCTTTCTAATAGCAATTGACAATTAATGCATTCAATCATTCAAAAGTTTGAACATTTAACATCATATAAACCAAAAATGATCAATTGAAATTATACTATTTGATTAGCATTAATATTTGTTATGGTTTATATTGGAAACTAATAATGCATAAAAGTCGGAAAACAAAAGAGATTTTATTCAAAAAGTCAATTAGAAAGAAAGACAATAACAAGGTTAAGGTGTAAATTGAACATTCATTTGAATAATTAACAATCTCAATTGATACGCTTCTATTATGTGAGTGTTAAATATTAATAATTACTTGTATATGCCTATTGCATAATAGCATCAATATTTATTGATATGTGCCTGTTCATTTCTGATCTAGGATGTTAACAGCTTCACAAGTTGAGTAATTGAAACATCAGTTATTAGCATACTTTGAGTGATCCGCTATACTGCATTCTAAAAAATTGTATTCAGTTAGATTTGTATAATGCATAAATTATAAAACAATATAAAACACCAAACTGAGACAGATGTTGAAATGAATAATACTGTAAAGAACTACACTTAATTGTTGGTTATTGGTAACAATCAAAAACCAAAGCAATTCTCACTGTTCAAGTTAATATAAAATGTATCTCAACAGTTTGCATGTGAATCATTAGTGAATAGTAGAATAAAAGCTACAAACTCATATGGATTTTAAACTAACAACATTTGATAAGAAACAATAATTGTGATAAGACATGAAAGATAGTGTTAGTCCACCAGTAATGGGCATTGAATGTACAATTTTACATAAAGAAAAAACTATTAAAATATTTTAAATTTCAGCTTTTTAATATAGTATGACATTATCACTTTACATATCTTATTCTGAATCGATCTTTCTAATAGCAATTGACAATTAATGCATTAAATCATTCAAAATTTTGAACATTTAACATCATATAAACCAAAAATGATCAATTGAAATTATACTATTTGTTTAGCATTAATATTTGTTATGGTTTATATTGGAAACTAATAATGCATAAAAGTCGGAAAACAAAAGAGATTTTATTCAAAAAGTCAATTAGAAAGAAAGACAATAACAAGGTTAAGGTGTAAATTGAACATTCATTTGAATAATTAACAATCTCAATTGATACGCTTCTATTATGTGAGTGTTAAATATTAATAATTACTTGTATATGCCCATTGCATAATAGCATCAATATTTATTGATATGTGCCTGTTCATTTCTGATCTAGGATGTTAACAGCTTCACAAGTTGAGTAATTGAAACATCAGGTATTAGCATACTTTGAGTGATCCGCTATACTGCTTTCTAAAAAATTGTATTCAGTTAGATTTGTATAATGCATAAATTATAAAACATTATAAAACACCAAACTGAGACAGATGTTGAAATGAATAATACTGCAAAGGACTACACTTAATTGTTGGTTATTGGTAACAATCAAAAACCAAAGCAATTCTCACTGTTCAAGTTAATGTAAAATGTATCTCAACAGTTTGCATGTGAATCATTAGTGAATAGTAGAATAAAAGCTACAAACTCATATGGATTTTAAACTAATAACATTTGATAAGAAACAATATCTGTGATAAGACATGAAAGATAGTGTTAGTCCACCAGTATTGGGCATTGAATGTACAATTTTACATAAAGAAAAAACTATTAAAATATTTTAAATTTCAGCTTTTTAATATAGTATGACATTATCACTTTACATATCTTATTCTGAATCGATCTTTCTAATAGCAATTGACAATTAATGCATTAAATCATTCAAAAGTTTGAACATTTAACATCATATAAACCAAAAATGATCAATTGAAATTATACTATTTGATTAGCATTAATATTTGTTATGGTTTATATTGGAAACTAATAATGCATAAAAGTCGTAAAACAAAAGAGATTTTATTCAAAAAGTCAATTAGAAAGAATGACAATAACAAGTTTAAGGTGTTAATTGATTATTCATTTAAATAATTTTTAACCTCCATTGTTACGCTTATATTATGTGAGTGTTAAATACTAATAACTACTTGTACACGCACAATGCATCCTTCGATCTAGAAGGATTAAAGTCTTACAATTAAACTATCCCATTTTTCCTAAGGTATATTAATGTAGAATCCTTGATCCATTGAGTGTCATTGTAAAATGTCCAAGTATACTTTGTGATTTTAAGAAAATTGTCGCCTAAATAATTAAAATTTCCTTCGATCTAGAAGGATTAAAGTTTAAATATTAAAATATCCCATTATTCGTGGTGTTTCTTAATGTAGAAGTCATGATCCTTTGAGAGCCACAGTAGAATGTCCAAGTATGCATTGGAATTTTTGAAAATCAAAGTACAAATATATGAAATTTCCATTAATCCTCAAAAATCAATGTCTAAAAATTAAATTTTCCCATTAATCATGGGTTGTCTTAATGTAGAAGTAATTAAGTCTTGAGATTAATTGTAGTGTGCCCAAGCATACTTTGGAATTTTAGAAAATCTTATTCCATAAAAATGAAATTTCCTTCGATCTAGTAGAATTATGATCTAAAAATTAAAATGACATGATAATAATGGGGTATCTTAATGTAGAAGCAATGAACCGTAGAGTATCATTGTAGAATGTCCAAGCATACTATGAAATTTTAGAAAATCATAGCCTAAATAATTGAAATTTCCTTCGATCTAGAAGAATTAAAGTCTAACAATTAAAATATCCCATTAATCATGGGATGTCTTAGTGCAGAAGCCTTGAATCCTTGACAGTCACAGTTGAATGTCCAAGTATGCTTTGGAATTTTTGAAAATCAAAGTACAAATAATTGTAATTTCCATTAATCCTCAAGAATCAATGTTTAAAAATTAAAATTTCCCATTAATCATGGGTTGTCTTAATGTACTAGCTTTGAACCCATGAGTGTCATAGCAGAATGTCCAAGTATTCTTTGGAATTTTTAAAAATCTTATTCCAAAAAAATGAAATTTCCTTCGATCTTGAAGAATTAAACAAAAAATTAAAATAACATAATAATTATGGGGTATATTAATGTGGAAGCCATGAACCATCGAAAATAATTGTTGAGTCTTCAACAAAGCTTTAGAAGTTTTGAAAATCATAATCTGAATAATTAAATTTCCAATGATCCTTAAGAATGAAAGTATAAAAATTAAAAATTCCCATTTGTCATAAGCTATATTAATGTAGAAGAATAGAACCATTGAGTATCATTGTAGAATGTCCAAGTATACTTTACAATTTTTGAATATCATAGCTTAAATAATTGAAATTTCCTTCGATCTAGAAGAATTAAACAAAAAATTAAAATAACATAATAATTATGGGGTATCTTAATGTAGAAGCCATGAACCATCGAAAATAATTGTTGAATCTCCAACAAAGCTTTAGAAGTTTTGAAAATCATAATCTGACTAATAAAATTTCCAATGATCCTTAAGAATTTAAGTGTAAAAATTAAAAATTCCCATTTGTCGTAAGGTATATTAATGTAGAATCCTTGAACAGTTAAGTGTCATTGTAAATTGTCCAAGTATACTTTGGAATTTTAGAAAATCATAGCCAAAATAATTTGAATTTCCTTCAATCTTTAAGAATTATGGTATAAAAATTAAAATATTCTAAAAATTATGGGGTATATTAATTTAGATGTCATGAACCCTTGAGATTCATTGTAGAATGTCCAACTATACTTTGGAATTTTAAAAAATCATAGCCAAAATAATTTGAATTTCCTTCAAACTTTAAGAATTATGGTATAAAAATTAAAAATTCCCATTTGTCGTAAGGTATATTAATGTTGAATCCTTGAACCGATGGGTGTCATTGCAGAATGTCCAAGTATTCTTTGAAATTTTTAGAATATCATAGCCTAAATAATTGAAATTTCCTTTGATCTAGAAGAATTAGGGTCTAAAAATTAAAATAACATAATAATTATGGGGTATCTTGATGTAGAAGACATGAACCATCGAAAATAATTGTTGAATCTCCAACAAAGCTTTAGAAGTTTTGAAAATCATAATCCGAATAATTAAATTTCAAATGATCCTTAAGAATGAAAGTGTAAAAATTAAAAATTCCCATTTGTTGTAAGGTATATTAATGTAGAATCCTTAACAGTTAAGTGTCATTGTAAATTGTCCAAGTATACTTTGGAATTTTAGAAAATCATAGCCAAAATAATTTGAATTTCCTTCAATCTTTAAGAATTATGGTATAAAAATTAAAATATTCTAAAAATATTGGGGTATATAAATTTAGATGTCATGAACCCACGAGTGTCATTGCAGAATGTCCAAGTATTCTTTGGAATTTTTAGAAAATCAAAGCCTAAATAATTGAAATTTCCTTTGATCTAGAAGAATTAGGGTCTAAAAATTAAAATATTCTAAAAATTATGGGTATTTTAATTTAGATGTCATGAACCCTTGAGATTCATTGTAGAATGTCCAAGTATACTTTGGAATTTTAAGAAAATCATAGCCTTAGTAATTGAAATATCCTTCGTATTAGAAGATTTAAAGTCTAAAAATTAAAAATTCCCATTTTTCATAAGGTATATTAATGTAGATGCTTTGAACCCATGAGTGTCATTGCAGAATGTCCAAGTATTCTTTGGAATTTTTAGAAAATCATAGCCTAAATAATTGAAATTTCCATCGAATTGGAAGATTTAAAGTGTAAATATTAAAAATTTCTATTTGTCATAAGCTATATTAATGTAGAAAGCTTGAACCATTGAATGTCATTGTAAAATGTCCAAGTATACTTTGGAATTTGTAGAAAACCATACCCTAAATAATTAAAATTTCCTTCGATCTAGATGAATTATGGTCTAAAAATTAATATAAGGTAATAATTATGAGGTATTTTAAAGAAGAAGCATTGAACCCTCGAAAATAATTGTTGAGTCTCCAACAAAGCTTTAGAAGTTTTGAAAATCATAATCTGAATAATTAAATTTCCAATGATCCTTAAGAATTTAAGTGTAAAAATTAAAAATTCCCATTTGTCGTAAGGTATATTAATGTAGAATCCTTGATCAGTTAAGTGTCATTGTAAATTGTCCAAGTATACTTTGAAATTTTTGAAAATCAAAGTACAAATAATTGATATTTCCATTAATCCTCAAGAATCAATGTCTAAAAATTAAGGATTCCCATTAATCACGGTGTGTCTTAATGTAGAAGTCATTAACCCTTGAGATTCATTGTAGAATGTCCAAGTATACTTTGGAATTTTAGAAAATCATAGCCAAAATAATTTGAATTTCCTTCAATCTTAAAGAATTATGGTATAAAAATTAAAATATTCTAAAAATTATGGGGTATTTTAATTTAGATGTCATGAACCCTTGAGATTCATTGTAGAATGTCCAAGTATACTTTGGAATTTTAGAAAATCATAGCCAAAATAATTAAAATTTCCTTCGATCTAGATGAATTATGGTATAAAAATTAAAATATTCTAAAAATTATGGGTATTTTAATTTAGATGTCATGAACCCTTGAGATTCATTGTAGAATATCCAAGTATACTTTGGAATTTTTGAAAATCATAGCCAAAATAATTTGAATTTCCTTCAATCTTAAAGAATTATGGTATAAAAATTAAAATATTCTAAAAATTATGGGGTATTTTAATATAGATGTCATGAACCCTTGAGATTCATTGTAGAATGTCCAAGTATACTATGGAATTTTAGAAAATCATAGCCTAAGTAATTAAATTTCCTTTGATCCTTAAGAATGAAAGTGTAAAAATTAAAAATTACAATTTGTCATAAGCTATATTAATGTAGAAGCTTTGAACAGTTAAGTGTCATTGTAAATTGTCGAAGTATACTTTGAAATTTTTGAAAATCAAAGTACAAATAATTGAAATTTCCATTAATCCTCAAGAATCAATGTCTAAAAATTAAGGATTCCCATTATCACGGTGTGTCTTAATGTAGAAGTCATTAACCCTTGAGATTCATTGTAGAATTTCCAAGTATACTTTGGAATTTTTAGAAAACCATACCCTAAATAATTAAAATTTCCTTCCATGTAGATGAATTATGGTCTAAAAATTAAAATATCATAATAATTATGGGATATCTTAAAGAAGAAGCATTGAACCCTCGAAAATAATTGTTGAGTCTCCAACAAAGCTTTAGAAGTTTTGAAAATCATAATCTGAATAATTAAATTTCCAATGATCCTTAAGAATTTAAGTGTAAAAATTAAAAATTCCCATTTTTCATAAGGTATATTAATGTAGATGCTTTGAACCCATGAGTGTCATTGCAGAATGTCCAAGTATTCTTTGGAATTTTTAGAAAATCATAGCCTAAATAATTGAAATTTCCATCGAATTGGAAGATTTAAAGTGTAAATATTAAAAATTTCTATTTGTCATAAGCTATATTATTGTAGAAAGCTTGAACCATTGAATGTCATTGTAAAATGTCCAAGTATACTTTGGAATTTGTAGAAAACCATACCCCAAATAATTAAAATTTCCTTCGATCTAGATGAATTATGGTCTAAAAATTAATATAAGGTAATAATTATGAGGTATTTTAAAGAAGAAGCATTGAACCCTCGAAAATAATTGTTGAGTCTCCAACAAAGCTTTAGAAGTTTTGAAAATCATAATCTGAATAATTAAATTTCCAATGATCCTTAAGAATTTAAGTGTAAAAATTAAAAATTCCCATTTGTCATAAGCTATATTAATGTAGAAGCCTTTAACCATTGAGTATCATTGTAGAATGTCCAAGTATACTTTGAAATTTTTGAATATCATAGCTTAAATAATTTAAATTTCCTTCGATCTAGAAGAGTTAAAGAAAAAATTAAAATAACGTAATAATTATGGGGTATCTTAATGTAGAAGCCATGAACCATCGAAAATAATTGTTGAGTCTCCAACAAAGCTTTAGAAGTTTTGAAAATCATAATCTGAATAATTAAATTTCCAATGATCCTTAAGAATTTAAGTGTAAAAATTAAAAATTCCCATTTGTCGTAAGGTATATTAATGTAGAATCCTTGATCAGTTAAGTGTCATTGTAAATTGTCCAAGTATACTTTGAAATTTTTGAAAATCAAAGTACAAATAATTGATATTTCCATTAATCCTCAAGAATCAATGTCTAAAAATTAAGGATTCCCATTAATCACGGTGTGTCTTAATGTAGAAGTCATTAACCCTTGAGATTCATTGTAGAATGTCCAAGTATACTTTGGAATTTTAGAAAATCATAGCCAAAATAATTTGATTTTCCTTCAATCTTAAAGAATTATGGTATAAAAATTAAAATAACATAATAATTATGGGGTATTTTAAAGAAAAAGCCTTGAACCCTCGAAAATAATTGTTGAGTCTCCAACAAAGCTTTAGAAGTTTTGAAAATCATAATCTGAATAATTAAATTTCCAATGATCCTTAAGAATTTAAGTGAAAAAATTAAAAATTCCCATTTGTCGTAAGGTATATTAATGTAAAATCCTTGAACAGTTAAGTGTCATTGTAAAATGTCCAAGTATACTTTGGAATTTTAGAAAATCATAGCCAAAATAATTTGAATTTTCTTCAATCTTAAAGAATTATGGTATAAAAATTAAAATATTCTAAAAATTATGGGTATTTTAATTTAGATGTCATGAACCCTTGAGATTCATTGTAGAATGTCCAAGTATACTTTGGAATTTTAAGAAAATCATAGCTTAAATAATTGAAATATCCTTCGAATTAGAAGATTTAAAGTCTAAAAATTAAAAATTCCCATTTTTCATAAGCTATATTAATGTAGATGCTTTGTACCCATGAGTGTCATTGCAGAATGTCCAAGTATTCTTTGGAATTTTAGAAAATCATAGCCTATGTAATTAAATTTCCTTTGATCCTTAAGA
Organism: Rhopalosiphum nymphaeae; assembly: GCA_036289425.1. Lineage (NCBI taxonomy): Eukaryota > Metazoa > Arthropoda > Insecta > Hemiptera > Aphididae > Rhopalosiphum > Rhopalosiphum nymphaeae. Next base: position 4,374,350 of record JAZAQC010000007.1, on the reverse strand, counting down.
ATGAAAGTGTAAAAATTAAAAATTACAATTTGTCATAAGCTATATTAATGTAGAAGCTTTGAACAGTTAAGTGTCATTGTAAATTGTCGAAGTATACTTTGAAATTTTTTAAAATCAAAGTACAAATAATTGAAATTTCCATTAATCCTCAAGAATCAATGTCTAAAAATTAAGGATTCCCATTATCACGGTGTGTCTTAATGTAGAAGTCATTGATCCTTGAGATTCATTGTAGAATTTCCAAGTATACTTTGGAATTTTTAGAAAACCATACCCTAAATAATTTAAATTTCCTTCCATGTAGATGAATTATGGTCTAAAAATTAAAATAACATAATAATTATGGGGTATTTTAAAGAAAAAGCCTTGAACCCTCGAAAATAATTGTTGAGTCTCCAACAAAGCTTTAGAAGTATTGAAAATCATAATCTGAATAATTAAATTTCCAATAATCCTTAAGAATTTAAGTGAAAAAATTAAAAATTCCCATTTGTCGTAAGGTATATTAATGTAAAATCCTTGAACAGTTAAGTGTCATTGTAAAATGTCCAAGTATACATTGAAATTATTGAAAATCAAAGTACTAAGAATTGACATTTCCATAAATCCTCAAGAATCAATGTCTAATAATTAAGAATTCCCATTAATCTCGGTGTGTCTTAATGTAGAAGTCATTGACCCTTGAGATTCATTGTAGAATGTCCAAGTATAGTTTGGAATTTTAGAAAATCATAGCCAAAATAATTTAAATTTCCTTCAATCATAAAGAATTATGGTATAAAAATTAAAATAACATAATAATTATGGGGTATCTTAAAGAAGAAGCCTTGAACCCTCGAAAATAATTGTTGAGTCTCCAACAAAGCTTTAGAAGTTTTTAAAATTATAGTCTAAATAATTAAATTTCCTATGATCCTTAAGAATGAAAGTGTAAAAATTAAAAATTCCAATTAGTCATAAACTATATTAATGTAGAAGCCTTGAACCATTGAGTATCATTGTAGAATGTCCAAGTATACTTTGAAATTTTTGAAAATCAAAGTTCAAATAATTGATATTTCCATTAATCCTCAAGAATCAATGTCTAAAAATTAAGGATTCCCATTAATCACGGTGTGTGTTAATGTAGAAGTCATTAACCCTTGAGATTCATTGTAGAATGACCAAGTATACTTTGGAATTTAAGAAAATCATAGCCAAAATAATTTGAATTTCCTTCAATCTTAAAGATTTATGGTATAAAAATTAAAATATTCTAAAAATTATGGGGTATTTTAATTTAGATGTCATGAACCCTTGAGATTCATTGTAGAATGTCCAAGTTTACTTTGGAATTTTTAGAAAATCATAGCCTAAATAATTGAAATATCCTTCGAATTAGAAGATTTAAAGTCTAAAAATTAAAAATTTCCATTTGTCGTAAGGTATATTAATGTAGAAAGCTTGAACCATTGAATGTCATTGTAAAATGTCCAAGTATACTTTGGAATTATTGAAAATCATAGCCTAAATAATTGAAATTTCCTTCGATCTAGAAGATTTAAAGTCTAAAAATTAAAAATTTCCATTTGTCGTAAGGTATATTAATGTAGAATTTTTGATCAGTTAAGTGTCATTGTAAATTGTCCAAGTATAATTTGAAATTTTTGAAAATCAAAGTACAAATAATTGATATTTCCATTAATCCTCAAGAATCAATGTCTAAAAATTAAGGATTCCCATTAATCACGGTGTGTGTTAATGTAGAAGTCATTAACCCTTGAGATTCATTGTAGAATGGCCAAGTATACTTTGGAATTTTAGAAAATCATAGCCAAAATAATATGAATTTCCTTCAATCTTAAAGAATTATGGTATAAAAATTAAAATATTCTATAAATTATAGGGTATTTTAATTTAGATGTCATGAACCCTTGAGATTCATTGTAGAATGTCCAAGTTTACTTTGGAATTTTTAGAAAATCATAGCCTAAATAATTAAAATTTACTTCGATCTAGATGAATTATGGTCTAAAAATTAAAATAACATAATAATTATGGGATATCTTAATGTAGAAGCCATGAACCCTCAACAATAATTGTTTAGTGTCCAATAAAAATTTAGAAGTTTTTTAAATCATAATCTGAATAATTGAAATTTCCTTCGACCTAGAAGATTTAAAGTGTAAAAATTAAAAAATTCCATTTGTCGCAAGGTATATTAATGTAGAAAGCTTGAACCGTTAAATGTCATTGTAAAATGTCCAAGTATACTTTGGAATTTTTAGAAAACCATACCCTAAATAATTAAAATTTCCTTCGATCTAGATGAATTATGGTCTAAAAATTAAAATAACATAATATTTATGGGGTATTTTAAAGAAAAAGCCTTGAACCCTCGAAAATAATTGTTGAGTCTCCAACAAAGCTTTAGAAGTTTTGAAAATCATAATCTGAATAATTAAATTTCCAATGGTCCTTAAGAATTTAAGTGAAAAAATTAAAAATTCCCATTTGTCGTAAGGTATATTAATGTTGAATCCTTGAACCGATGGGTGTCATTGTAAAATGTCCAACTATACTTTGGAATTTTTAGAAAATCATAGCCTAAATAATTGAAATTTCCTATGATCTAGAAGAATTAGGGTCTAAAAATTAAAAAATTCCATTTGTCGCAAAGTATATTAATGTAAATGCTTTGAACCCATGAGTGTCATTGCAGAATGTCCAAGTATTCTTTGGAATTTTTAGAAAATCATAGCCTAAATATTTGAAATTTCCATCGAATTAGAAGATTTAAAGTGTAAAAATTAAAATTTTCCATTTGTCGCAAGGTATATTAATGTAGAAAGCTTGAACCATTGAATGTCATTGTAAAATGTCCAAGTATACTTTGGAATTTGTAGAAAACCATACCCTAAATAATTAAAATTTCCTTCGATCTAGATGAATTATGGTCTAAAAATTAATATAAGGTAATAATTATGGGGTATTTTAAAGAAGAATCATTGAACCCTCGAAAATAATTGTTGAGTCTCCAACAAAGCTTTAGAAGTTTTGAAAATCATAATCTGAATAATTAAATTTCCAATGATCCTTAAGAATGAAAGTGTAAAAATTAAAAATTCCCATTTGCCATAAGCTATATTAATGTAGAAGCCTTGAACCATTGAGTATCATTGTAGAATGTCCAAGTATACTTTAGAATTTTTGAATATCATAGCTTAAATAATTGAAATTTCCTTTGATCTAGAAGATTTAAAGTCTAAAAATTAAAAAATTCCATTTGTCGCAAAGTATATTAATGTAGAATTTTTGATCAGTTAAGTGTCATTGTAAATTGTCCAAGTATACTTTGAAATTTTTGAAAATCAAAGTACAAATAATTGATATTTCCATTAATCCTCAAGAATCAATGTCTAAAAATTAAGGATTCCTATTAATCACGGTGTGTGTTAATGTAGAAGTCATTAACCCATGAGATTCATTGTAGAATGGCCAAGTATACTTTGGAATTTTAGAAAATCATAGCCAAAATAATATGAATTTCCTTCAATCTTAAAGAATTATGGTATAAAAATTAAAATATTCTAAAAATTATAGGGTATTTTAATTTAGATGTCATGAACCCTTGAGATTCATTGTAGAATGTCCAAGTTTACTTTGGAATTTTTAGAAAATCATAGCCTAAATAATTAAAATTTACTTCGATCTAGATGAATTATGGTCTAAAAATTAAAATAACATAATAATTATGGGATATCTTAATGTAGAAGCCATGAACCCTCAACAATAATTGTTGAGTGTCCAATAAAAATTTAGAATTTTTTTAAATCATAATCTGAATAATTGAAATTTCCTTCGACCTAGAAGATTTAAAGTGTAAAAATTAAAAAATTCCATTTGTCGCAAGGTATATTAATGTAGAAAGCTTGAACCGTTAAATGTCATTGTAAAATGTCCAAGTATACTTTGGAATTTTTAGAAAACCATACCCTAAATAATTAAAATTTCCTTCGATCTAGATGAATTATGGTCTAAAAATTAAAATAACATAATATTTATGGGGTATTTTAAAGAAAAAGCCTTGAACCCTCGAAAATAATTGTTGAGTCTCCAACAAAGCTTTAGAAGTTTTGAAAATCATAATCTGAATAATTAAATTTCCAATTGTCCTTAAGAATTTAAGTGAAAAAATTAAAAATTCCCATTTGTCGTAAGGTATATTAATGTTGAATCCTTGAACCGATGGGTGTCATTGTAAAATGTCCAACTATACTTTGGAATTTTTAGAAAATCATAGCCTAAATAATTGAAATTTCCTATGATCTAGAAGAATTAGGGTCTAAAAATTAAAAAATTCCATTTGTCGCAAAGTATATTAATGTAGATGCTTTGAAACCATGAGTGTCATTGCAGAATGTCCAAGTATTCTTTGGAATTTTTAGAAAATCATAGCCTAAATATTTGAAATTTCCATCGAATTAGAAGATTTAAAGTGTAAAAATTAAAATTTTCCATTTGTCGCAAGGTATATTAATGTAGAAAGCTTGAACCATTGAATGTCATTGTAAAATGTCCAAGTATACTTTGGAATTTGTAGAAAACCATACCCTAAATAATTAAAATTTCCTTCGATCTAGATGAATTATGGTCTAAAAATTAATATAAGGTAATAATTATGGGGTATTTTAAAGAAGAAGCATTGAACCCTCGAAAATAATTGTTGAGTCTCCAACAAAGCTTTCGAAGTTTTGAAAATGATAGTCTAAATAAATTAATTTCCATTGATCCTTAAGAATTAAATTGTAAAAATTAAAAATTCCCAATTGTCATAAGGTATATTATTTTAGAAAGCTTGAACCGTTGAGTATCATTGTCGTATATCCAAGTATACATTGGAATTATTGAAAATCATAGCATAAATAATTGAAATTTCCTTCGATCTAGAAGATTTAAAGTCTAAAAATTAAAAATTTCCATTTGTCGCAAGCTATATTAATTTAGAAAGCTTAAACCGTTGAATGTCATTGTAAAATGTCCAAGTATACTTTGGAATTTATAGAAAACCATAGCCTAAATAATTAAAATTTCCTTCGATCTAGATGAATTGTGGTCTAAAAATTAAAAATTTCCATTTGTCGCAAGGTATATTAATTTAGAAAGCTTGAACCGTTGAATGTCATTGTAAAATGTCCAAGTATACTTTGGAATTTTTAGAAAATCATAGCCTAAATAATTAAAATTTCCTTCGATCTAGATGAATTATGGTCTAAAAATTAAAATAACATTATGATTATGGGGTATCTTAAAAAAAAAGCCCTGAACCATCGATACTAATTGTTGAGTCTCCAACAAAGCTTTAGAAGTTTTTTAAACCATAATCTGAATGATCAAATTTCCAATGATCCTTAAGGATTTAAGTGAAAAAACTAAAATTCCCATGTGTCATAAGGTATATTAATGTAGAAAGCTTGAACCGTTGAGTATCATTGTCGAATATCCAAGTATACTTTAGAATTTTTGAATATCATAGCTTAAATAATTGAAATTTCCTTCGATCTAGAAGAATTAAAGAAAAAATTAATATAACTTAATAATTATGGGGTATCTTAATGTAGAATCCATGAACCATCGAAAATAATTGTTGAGTCTCCAACAAAGCTTTAGAAGTTTTGAAAATCATAATCTGAATAATTAAATTTCCAATGATCCTTAAGAATTTAAGTGTAAAAATTAAAAATTCCCATTTGTCGTAAGGTATATTAATGTAGAATCCTTGATCAGTTAAGTGTCATTGTAAATTGTCCAAGTATAATTTGAAATTTTTGAAAATCAAAGTACAAATAATTGATATTTCCATTAATCCTCAAGAATCAATGTCTAAAAATTAAGGATTCCCATTTATCACGGTGTGTCTTAATGTAGAAGTCATTAACCCTTGAGATTCATTGTAGAATGTCCAAGTTTACTTTGGAATTTTTAGAAAATCATAGCCTAAATAATTAAAATTTACTTCGATCTAGATGAATTATGGTCTAAAAATTAAAATAACATAATAATTATGGAATATCTTAATGTAGAAGCCATGAACCCTCGACAATAATTGTTGAGTCTCCAACAAAGCTTTGGAAGTTTTTTAAACCATAATCTGAATGATCAAATTTCCAATGATCCTTAAGAATTTAAGTGAAAAAACTAAAATTCCCATGTGTCATAAGGTATATTAATGTAGAAGCCTTGAACCGTTGAGTATCATTGTCGAATATCCAAGTATACTTTGGAATTATTGAAAATCATAGCCTAAATAATTGAAATTTCCTTCGATCTAGAAGATTTAAAGTGTAAAAATTAAAATATTCCATTTGTCGCAAGGTATATTAATGTAGAAAGCTTGAACCGTTAAATGTCATTGTAAAATGTCCAAGTATACTTTGGAATTTTTAGAAAACCATACCCTAAATAATTAAAATTTCCTTCGATCTAGATGAATTATGGTCTAAAAATTAAAATAACATAATAATTATGGGGTATTTTAAAGAAAAAGCCTTGAACCCTCGAAAATAATTGTTGAGTCTCCAACAAAGCTTTAGAAGTTTTGAAAATCATAATCTGAATAATTAAATTTCCAATGATCCTTAAGAATTTAAGTGAAAAAATTAAAAATTCCCATTTGTCGTAAGGTACATTAATGTTGAATCCTTGAACCGATGGGTGTCATTGTAAAATGTCCAAGTATACTTTGGAATTTTTAGAAAATCATAGCCAAAATAATTGAAATATCCTTCGAATTAGAAGATTTAAAGAGTAAAAATTAAAAATTTCCATTTGTCGCAAGGTATATTAATGTAGAAGCCTTGAACCGTTGAGTATCATTGTCGAATATCCAAGTATACTTTGGAATTATTGAAAATCATAGCATAAATAATTGAAATTTCCTTCGATCTAGAAGATTTAAAGTCTAAAAATTAAAAATTTCCATTTGTCGCAAGCTATATTAATTTAGAAAGCTTAAACCGTTGAATGTCATTGTAAAATGTCCAAGTATACTTTGGAATTTATAGAAAACCATAGCCTAAATAATTAAAATTTCCTTCGATCTAGATGAATTATGGTCTAAAAATTAAAATAACATTATGATTATGGGGTATTTTAAAGAAAAAGCCTTGAACCCTCGAAAATAATTGTTGAGTCTCCAACAAAGCTTTAGAAGTATTGAAAATCATAATCTGAATAATTAAATTTCCAATGATCCTTAAGAATTTAAGTGAAAAGATTAAAAATTCCCATTTGTCGTAAGGTACATTAATGTTGAATCCTTGAACCGATGGGTGTCATTGTAAAATGTCCAAGTATACTTTGGAATTATTGAAAATCATAGGCTAAATAATTGAAATTTCCTTCGATCTAGAAGATTTAAAGTGTAAAAATTAAAATATTCCATTTGTCGCAAGATATATTAATGTAGAAAGCTTGAACCGTTGAATGTCATTGTAAAATGTCCAAGTATACTTTGGAATTTTTAGAAAACCAAAGCCTAAATAATTAAAATTTCCTTCGATCTAGATGAAATATGGTGTAAAAATTAAAATAACATTATGATTATGGGGTATCTTAAAAAAAAAGCCCTGAACCCTCGATACTAGATGTTGAGTCTCCAACAAAGCTTTAGAAGTTTTGAAAATGATAGTCTAAATAATTAAATTTCCATTGATCCTTAAGAATTAATGTGTAAATATTAAAAATTCCCATGTGTCATAAGGTATATTAATTTAGAAAGCTTGAACCGTTGAGTATCATTGTCGAATATCAAAGTATACTTTGGAATTATTGAAAATCATAGCCTAAATAATTGAAATTTACTTCGATTTAGAAGATTTAAAGTCTAAAAATTAAAAATTTCCATTTGTCGCAAGGTATATTGATGTAGAAGCCTTGAACCGTTGAGTATCATTGTCGAATATCCAAGTATACTTTGGACTTTTTAGAAAACCATACCCTAAATAATTAAAATTTCCTTCGATCTAGATGAAATATGGTGTAAAAATTAAAATAACATTATGATTATGAGGTATCTTAAAAAAAAAGCCCTGAACCCTCGATACTAATTGTTGAGTCTGCAACAAAGCTTTAGAAGTTTTTTAAACCATAATCTGAATGATCAAATTTCCAATGATCCTTAAGAATTTATGTGTAAAAATTAAAAATTCCCATTTGTCGTAAGGTATATTAATGTAGAATCCTTGATCAGTTAAGTGTCATTGTAAATTGTCTAAGTATAATTTGAAATTTTTGAAAATCAAAGTACAAATAATTGATATTTCCATTAATCCTCAAGAATCAATGTCTAAAAATTAAGGATTCCCATTTATCACGGTGTGTCTTAATGTAGAAGTCATTAACCCTTGAGATTCATTGTAGAATGTCCAAGTTTACTTTGGAATTATTAGAAAATCGTAGCCTAAATAATTAAAATTTACTTCGATCTAGATGATTTATGGTCTAAAAATTAAAATAACATAATAATTATGGGATATCTTAATGTAGAAGCCATGAACCCTCGACAATAATTGTTGAGTCTCCAACAAAGCTTTAGAAGTTTTTTAAACCATAATCTGAATGATCAAATTTCCAATGATCCTTAAGAATTTAAGTGAAAAAACTAAAATTCCCATGTGTCATAAGGTATATTAATGTAGAAGCCTTGAACCGTTGAGTATCATTGTCGAATATCCAAGTATACTTTGGAATTATTGAAAATCATAGGCTAAATAATTGAAATTTCCTTCGATCTAGAAGATTTAAAGTGTAAAAATTAAAATATTCCATTTGTCGCAAGATATATTAATGTAGAAAGCTTGAACCGTTGAATGTCATTGTAAAATGTCCAAGTATACTTTGGAATTTTTAGAAAACCAAAGCCTAAATAATTAAAATTTCCTTCGATCTAGATGAAATATGGTGTAAAAATTAAAATAACATTATGATTATGGGGTATCTTAAAAAAAAAGCCCTGAACCCTCGATACTAGATGTTGAGTCTCCAACAAAGCTTTAGAAGTTTTGAAAATGATAGTCTAAATAATTAAATTTCCATTGATCCTTAAGAATTAATGTGTAAATATTAAAAATTCCCATGTGTCATAAGGTATATTAATTTAGAAAGCTTGAACCGTTGAGTATCATTGTCGAATATCAAAGTATACTTTGGAATTATTGAAAATCATAGCCTAAATAATTGAAATTTACTTCGATTTAGAAGATTTAAAGTCTAAAAATTAAAAATTTCCATTTGTCGCAAGGTATATTGATGTAGAAGCCTTGAACCGTTGAGTATCATTGTCGAATATCCAAGTATACTTTGGACTTTTTAGAAAACCATACCCTAAATAATTAAAATTTCCTTCGATCTAGATGAATTATGGTCTAAAAATTAAAATAACATAATAATTATGGGGTATCTTAATGAAGAAGCCCTGAAACCTCGATACTAATTGTTGAGTCTCCAACAAAGCTTTAGAAGTATTGAAAATCATAATCTGAATAATTAAATTTCCAATGATCCTTAAGAATTTAAGTGAAAAAATTAAAAATTCCCATTTGTCGTAAGGTATATTAATGTTGAATCCTTGAACCGATGGGTGTTATTGTAAAATATCCAAGTATACTTTGGAATTTTTAGAAAACCATACCCTAAATAATTAAAATTTCCTTCCATGTAGATGAATTATGGTCTTAAAATTAAAATAACATAATAATTATGGGGTATTTTAAAGAAAAAGCCTTGAACCCTCGAAAATAATTGTTGAGTCTCAAAAAAAGCTTTAGAAGTATTGAAAATCATAATCTGAATAATTAAATTTCCAATGATCCTTAAGAATTTAAGTGAAAAGATTAAAAATTCCAATTTGTCGTAAGCTATATTAATGTAGAATCGTTGATCAGTTAAGTGTCATTGTAAATTGTCCAAGTATACTTTGATATTTTTGAAAATCAAAGTACAAATAATTGATATTTCCATTAATCCTCAAGAATCAATGTCTAAAAATTAAGGATTCCCATTAATCACGGTGTGTCTTAATGTAGAAGTCATTAACCCTTGAGATTCATTGTAGAATGTCCAAGTATACTTTGGAATTTTAGAAAATCATAGCCAAAATAATTTGAATTGCCTTGAACCTCAAAGAATTATGGTATAAAAATTAAAATATTCTAACAATTATGGGGTATTTTAATTTAGATGTCATGAACCCTCGAGATTCATTGTAGAATGTCCAAGTTTACTTTGGAATTTTAGAAAATCATAGCCTACATAATTAAAATTTCCTTCGATCTAGATGAATTATGGTATAAAAATTAAAATATTCTAAAAATAATGGGTATTTTAATTCAGATGTCATGAACCCTTGAGATTCATTGTAGAATGTCCAAGTATACTTTGGAATTTTAAGAAAATCATAGCCTTAGTAATTGAAATATCCTTCGTATTAGAAGATTTAAAGTCTAAAAATTAAAAATTCCCATTTTTCATAAGGTATATTAATGTAGATGCTTTGAACCCATGAGTGTCATTGCAGAATGTCCAAGTATTCTTTGGAATTTTTAAAAAATCATAGCCTAAATATTTGAAATTTCCATCGAATTAGAAGATTTAAAGTGTAAAAATTAAAAATTTCCATTTGTCGCAAGGTATATTAATGTAGAAAGCTTGAACCATTGAATGTCATTGTAAAATGTCCAAGTATACTTTGGAATTTGTAGAAAACCATACCCTAAATAATTAAAATTTCCTTCGATCTAGATGAATTATGGTCTAAAAATTAATATAAGGTAATAATTATGGGGTATTTTAAAGAAGAATCATTGAACCCTCGAAAATAATTGTTGAGTCTCCAACAAAGCTTTAGAAGTTTTGAAAATCATAATCTGAATAATTAAATTTCCAATGATCCTTAAGAATTTAAGTGTAAAAATTAAAAATTCCCATTTGTCATAAGCTATATTAATGTAGAAGCCTTGAACCATTGAGTATCATTGTAGAATGTCCAAGTATACTTTGAAATTTTTGAAAATCAAAGTACAAATAATTGATATTTCCATTAATCCTCAAGAATCAATGTCTAAAAATTAAGGATTCCCATTAATCACGGTGTGTCTTAATGTAGAAGTCATTAACCCTTGAGATTCATTGTAGAATGTCCAAGTATAGTTTGGAATTTTAGAAAATCATAGCCAAAATAATTTGAATTTTCTTCAATCTTAAAGAATTATGGTATAAAAATAAAAATATTCTAAAAATGATGGGGTATTTTAATTTAGAAGTCATGAACCCTTGAGATTCATTGTTGAATGTCCAAGTTTACTTTGGAATTTTTAGAAAATCATAGCCTACATAATTAAAATTTCCTTCGATCTAGATGAATTATGGTATAAAAATTAAAATATTCTAAAAATTATGGGTATTTTAATTTAGATGTCATGAACCCTTGAGATTCATTGTAGAATGTCCAAGTATACTTTGGAATTTTAAGAAAATCATAGCTTAAATAATTGAAATATCCTTCGAATTAGAAGATTTAAAGTCTAAAAATTAAAAATTCCCATTTTTCATAAGCTATATTAATGTAGATGCTTTGTACCCATGAGTGTCATTGCAGAATGTCCAAGTATTCTTTGGAATTTTAGAAAATCATAGCCTAAGTAATTAAATTTCCTTTGATCCTTAAGAATGAAAGTGTAAAAATTAAAAATTACAATTTGTCATAAGCTATATTAATGTAGAAGCTTTGAACAGTTAAGTGTCATTGTAAATTGTCGAAGTATACTTTGAAATTTTTGAAAATCAAAGTACAATTAATGAAATTTCCATTAATCCTCAAGAATCAATGTCTAAAAATTAAGGATTCCCATTATCACGGTGTGTCTTAATGTAGAAGACATTGACCCTTGAGATTCATTGTAGAATTTCCAAGTATACTTTGGAATTTTTAGAAACCATACCCTAAATAATTTAAATTTCCTTCCATGTAGATGAATTATGGTCTAAAAATTAAAATAACATAATAATTATGGGGTATTTTAAAGAAAAAGCCTTGAACCCTCGAAAATAATTGTTGAGTCTCCAATAAAGCTTTAGAAGTATTGAAAATCATAATCTGAATAATTAAATTTCCAATGATCCTTAAGAATTTAAGTGAAAAGATTAAAAATTCCCATTTGTCGTAAGGTATATTAATGTAAAATCCTTGAACAGTTAAGTGTCATTGTAAAATGTCCAAGTATACATTGAAATTATTGAAAATCAAAGTACTAAGAATTGACATTTCCATAAATCCTCAAGAATCAATGTCTAATAATTAAGGATTCCCATTAATCTCGGTGTGTCTTAATGTAGAAGTCATTGACCCTTGAGATTCATTGTAGAATGTCCAAGTATAGTTTGGAATTTTAGAAAATCATAGCCAAAATAATTTAAATTTCCTTCAATCATAAAGAATTATGGTATAAAAATTAAAATAACATAATAATTATGGGGTATCTTAAAGAAGAAGCCTTGAACCCTCGAAAATAATTGTTGAGTCTCCAACAAAGCTTTAGAAGTATTGAAAATCATAATCTGAATAATTAAATTTCCAATGATCCTTAAGAATTTAAGTGAAAAGATTAAAAATTCCCATTTGTCGTAAGGTATATTAATGTAAAATCCTTGAACAGTTAAGTGTCATTGTAAAATGTCCAAGTATACATTGAAATTATTGAAAATCAAAGTACTAAGAATTGACATTTCCATAAATCCTCAAGAATCAATGTCTAATAATTAAGGATTCCCATTAATCTCGGTGTGTCTTAATGTAGAAGTCATTGACCCTTGAGATTCATTGTAGAATGTCCAAATATAGTTTGGAATTTTAGAAAATCATAGCCAAAATAATTTAAATTTCCTTCAATCATAAACAATTATGGTATAAAAATTAAAATAACATAATAATTATGGGGTATTTTAAAGAAAAAGCCTTGAACCCTCGAAAATAATTGTTGAGGCTCCAACAAAGCTTTAGAAGTATTGAAAATCATAATCTGAATAATTAAATTTCAAATGATCCTTAAGAATTTAAGTGAAAAAATTAAAAATTCCAATTTGTCGTAAGCTATATTAATGTAGAATCGTTGATCAGTTAAGTGTCATTGTAAATTGTCCAAGTATACTTTGAAATTTTTGAAAATCAAAGTACAAATAATTGATATTTCCATTAATCCTCAAGAATCAATGTCTAAAAATTAAGGATTCCCATTAATCACGGTGTGTCTTAATGTAGAAGTCATTAACCCTTGAGATTCATTGTAGAATGTCCAAGTATACTTTGGAATTTTAGAAAATCATAGCCAAAATAATTTGAATTTCCTTGAACCTCAAAGAATTATGGTATAAAAATTAAAATATTCTAACAATTATGGGGTATTTTAATTTAGATGTCATGAACCCTCGAGATTCATTGTAGAATGTCCAAGTTTACTTTGGAATTTTAGAAAATCATAGCCTACATAATTAAAATTTCCTTCGATCTAGATGAATTATGGTATAAAAATTAAAATATTCTAAAAATTATGGGTATTTTAATTTAGATGTCATGAACCCTTGAGATTCATTGTAGAATGTCCAAGTATACTTTGGAATTTTAAGAAAATCATAGCCTTAGTAATTGAAATATCCTTCGTATTAGAAGATTTAAAGTGTAAAAATTAAAAAATTCCATTTGTCGCAAGGTATATTAATGTAGAAAGCTTGAACCGTTAAATGTAATTGTAAAATGTCCAAGTATACTTTGGAATTTTTAGAAAACAATACCCTAAATAATTAAAATTTCCTTCGATCTAGATGAATTATGGTCTAAAAATTAAAATAACATAATAATTATGGGGTATTTTAAAGAAAAAGCCGTGAAACCTTGAAAATAATTGTTGAGTCTCCAACAAAGCTTTAGAAGTTTTGAAAATCATAATCTGAATAATTAAATTTCCAATGATCCTTAAGAATTTAAGTGAAAAAATTAAAAATTCCCATTTGTCGTAAGGTATATTAATGTTGAATCCTTGAACCGATGGGTGTCATTGTAAAATGTCCAAGTATACTTTGGAATTTTTAGAAAATCATAGCCAAAATAATTGAAATATCCTTCGAATTAGAAGATTTAAAGTGTAAAAATTAAAAATTTCCATTTGTCGCAAGGTATATTAATGTAGAAGCCTTGAACTGTTGAGTATCATTGTCGAATATCCAAGTATACTTTGGAATTATTGAAAATCATAGCATAAATAATTGAAATTTCCTTCGATCTAGAAGATTTAAAGTCTAAAAATTAAAAATTTCCATTTGTCGCAAGCTATATTAATTTAGAAAGCTTAAACCGTTGAATGTCATTGTAAAATGTCCAAGTATACTTTGGAATTTTTAGAAAACCAAAGCCTAAATAATTAAAATTTCCTTCGATCTAGATGAAATATGGTGTAAAAATTAAAATAACATTATGATTATGGGGTATCTTAAAAAAAAAGCCCTGAACCCTCGATACTAGGTGTTGAGTCTCCAACAAAGCTTTAGAAGTTTTTAAAATTATAGTCTAAATAATTAAATTTCCATTGATCCTTAAGAATTAAAGTGTAAATATTAAAAATTCCCATGTGTCATAAGGTATATTAATGTAGAAGCCTTGAACCGTTGAGTATCATTGTCGAATATCCAAGTATACTTTGGAATTATTGAAAATCATAGCATAAATAATTGAAATTTCCTTCGATCTAGAAGATTTAAAGTGTAAAAATTAAAAAATTCCATTTGTCGCAAGGTATATTAATGTAGAAAGCTTGAACCGTTAAATGTAATTGTAAAATGTCCAAGTATACTTTGGAATTTTTAGAAAACAATACCCTAAATAATTAAAATTTCCTTCGATCTAGATGAATTATGGTCTAAAAATTAAAATAACATAATAATTATGGGGTATTTTAAAGAAAAAGCCGTGAAACCTTGAAAATAATTGTTGAGTCTCCAACAAAGCTTTAGAAGTTTTGAAAATCATAATCTGAATAATTAAATTTCCAATGATCCTTAAGAATTTAAGTGAAAAAATTAAAAATTCCCATTTGTCGTAAGGTATATTAATGTTGAATCCTTGAACCGATGGGTGTCATTGTAAAATGTCCAAGTATACTTTGGAATTTTTAGAAAATCATAGCCAAAATAATTGAAATATCCTTCGAATTAGAAGATTTAAAGTGTAAAAATTAAAAATTTCCATTTGTCGCAAGGTATATTAATGTAGAAGCCTTGAACTGTTGAGTATCATTGTCGAATATCCAAGTATACTTTGGAATTATTGAAAATCATAGCATAAATAATTGAAATTTCCTTCGATCTAGAAGATTTAAAGTCTAAAAATTAAAAATTTCCATTTGTCGCAAGCTATATTAATTTAGAAAGCTTAAACCGTTGAATGTCATTGTAAAATGTCCAAGTATACTTTGGAATTTTTAGAAAACCAAAGCCTAAATAATTAAAATTTCCTTCGATCTAGATGAAATATGGTGTAAAAATTAAAATAACATTATGATTATGGGGTATCTTAAAAAAAAAGCCCTGAACCCTCGATACTAGATGTTGAGTCTCCAACAAAGCTTTAGAAGTTTTTAAAATTATAGTCTAAATAATTAAATTTCCATTGATCCTTAAGAATTAAAGTGTAAATATTAAAAATTCCCATGTGTCATAAGGTATATTAATGTAGAAGCCTTGAACCGTTGAGTATCATTGTCGAATATCCAAGTATACTTTGGAATTATTGAAAATCATAGCATAAATAATTGAAATTTCCTTCGATCTAGAAGATTTAAAGTGTAAAAATTAAAAAATTCCATTTGTCGCAAGGTATATTAATGTAGAAAGCTTGAACCGTTAAATGTAATTGTAAAATGTCCAAGTATACTTTGGAATTTTTAGAAAACCATACCCTAAATAATTAAAATTTCCTTCGATCTAGATGAATTATGGTCTAAAAATTAAAATAACATAATAATTATGGGGTATTTTAAAGAAAAAGCCGTGAAACCTTGAAAATAATTGTTGAGTCTCCAACAAAGCTTTAGAAGTTTTGAAAATCATAATCTGAATAATTAAATTTCCAATGATCCTTAAGAATTTAAGTGAAAAAATTAAAAATTCCCATTTGTCGTTAGGTATATTAATGTTGAATCCTTGAACCGATGGGTGTCATTGTAAAATGTCCAAGTATACTTTGGAATTTTTAGAAAATCATAGCCAAAATAATTGAAATATCCTTCGAATTAGAAGATTTAAAGAGTAAAAATTAAAAATTTCCATTTGTCGCAAGGTATATTAATGTAGAAGCCTTGAACCGTTGAGTATCATTGTCGAATATCCAAGTATACTTTGGAATTATTGAAAATCGTAGCATAAATAATTGAAATTTCCTTCGATCTAGAAGATTTAAAGTCTAAAAATTAAAAATTTCCATTTGTCGCAAGCTATATTAATTTAGAAAGCTTAAACCGTTGAATGTCATTGTAAAATGTCCAAGTATAGTTTGGAATTTATAGAAAACCATAGCCTAAATAATTTAAATTTCCTTCAATCATAAACAATTATGGTATAAAAATTAAAATAACATAATAATTATGGGGTATTTTAAAGAAAAAGCCTTGAACCCTCGAAAATAATTGTTGAGGCTCCAACAAAGCTTTAGAAGTATTGAAAATCATAATCTGAATAATTAAATTTCAAATGATCCTTAAGAATTTAAGTGAAAAAATTAAAAATTCCAATTTGTCGTAAGCTATATTAATGTAGAATCGTTGATCAGTTAAGTGTCATTGTAAATTGTCCAAGTATACTTTGAAATTTTTGAAAATCAAAGTACAAATAATTGATATTTCCATTAATCCTCAAGAATCAATGTCTAAAAATTAAGGATTCCCATTAATCACGGTGTGTCTTAATGTAGAAGTCATTAACCCTTGAGATTCATTGTAGAATGTCCAAGTATACTTTGGAATTTTAGAAAATCATAGCCAAAATAATTTGAATTTCCTTGAACCTCAAAGAATTATGGTATAAAAATTAAAATATTCTAACAATTATGGGGTATTTTAATTTAGATGTCATGAACCCTCGAGATTCATTGTAGAATGTCCAAGTTTACTTTGGAATTTTAGAAAATCATACCCTAAATAATTAAAATTTCCTTCGATCTAGATGAATAATGGTCTAAAAATTAATATAAGGTAATAATTATGGGGTATTTTAAAGAAGAAGCATTGAACCCTCGAAAATAATTGTTGAGTCTCCAACAAAGCTTTAGAAGTTTTGAAAATCATAATCTGAATAATTAAATTTCCAATGATCCTTAAGAATTTAAGTGTAAAAATTAAAAATTCCCATTTGTCATAAGCTATATTAATGTAGAAGCCTTGAACCATTGAGTATCATTGTAGAATGTCCAAGTATACTTTGAAATTTTTGAAAATCAAAGTACAAATAATTGATATTTCCATTAATCCTCAAGAATCAATGTCTAAAAATTAAGGATTCCCATTAATCACGGTGTGTCTTAATGTAGAAGTCATTAACCCTTGAGATTCATTGTAGAATGTCCAAGTATAGTTTGGAATTTTAGAAAATCATAGCCAAAATAATTTGAATTTTCTTCAATCTTAAAGAATTATGGTATAAAAATAAAAATATTCTAAAAATGATGGGGTATTTTAATTTAGAAGTCATGAACCCTTGAGATTCATTGTTGAATGTCCAAGTTTACTTTGGAATTTTTAGAAAATCATAGCCTACATAATTAAAATTTCCTTCGATCTAGATGAATTATGGTATAAAAATTAAAATATTCTAAAAATTATGGGTATTTTAATTTAGATGTCATGAACCCTTGAGATTCATTGTAGAATGTCCAAGTATACTTTGGAATTTTAAGAAAATCATAGCTTAAATAATTGAAATATCCTTCGAATTAGAAGATTTAAAGTCTAAAAATTAAAAATTCCCATTTTTCATAAGCTATATTAATGTAGATGCTTTGTACCCATGAGTGTCATTGCAGAATGTCCAAGTATTCTTTGGAATTTTAGAAAATCATAGCCTAAGTAATTAAATTTCCTTTGATCCTTAAGAATGAAAGTGTAAAAATTAAAAATTACAATTTGTCATAAGCTATATTAATGTAGAAGCTTTGAACAGTTAAGTGTCATTGTAAATTGTCGAAGTATACTTTGAAATTTTTGAAAATCAAAGTACAATTAATGAAATTTCCATTAATCCTCAAGAATCAATGTCTAAAAATTAAGGATTCCCATTATCACGGTGTGTCTTAATGTAGAAGACATTGACCCTTGAGATTCATTGTAGAATTTCCAAGTATACTTTGGAATTTTTAGAAAACCATACCCTAAATAATTTAAATTTCCTTCCATGTAGATGAATTATGGTCTAAAAATTAAAATAACATAATAATTATGGGGTATTTTAAAGAAAAAGCCTTGAACTCTCGAAAATAATTGTTGAGTCTCCAATAAAGCTTTAGAAGTATTGAAAATCATAATCTGAATAATTAAATTTCCAATGATCCTTAAGAATTTAAGTGAAAAGATTAAAAATTCCCATTTGTCGTAAGGTATATTAATGTAAAATCCTTGAACAGTTAAGTGTCATTGTAAAATGTCCAAGTATACATTGAAATTATTGAAAATCAAAGTACTAAGAATTGACATTTCCATAAATCCTCAAGAATCAATGTCTAATAATTAAGGATTCCCATTAATCTCGGTGTGTCTTAATGTAGAAGTCATTGACCCTTGAGATTCATTGTAGAATGTCCAAGTATAGTTTGGAATTTTAGAAAATCATAGCCAAAATAATTTAAATTTCCTTCAATCATAAAGAATTATGGTATAAAAATTAAAATAACATAATAATTATGGGGTATCTTAAAGAAGAAGCCTTGAACCCTCGAAAATAATTGTTGAGTCTCCAACAAAGCTTTAGAAGTATTGAAAATCATAATCTGAATAATTAAATTTCCAATGATCCTTAAGAATTTAAGTGAAAAGATTAAAAATTCCCATTTGTCGTAAGGTATATTAATGTAAAATCCTTGAACAGTTAAGTGTCATTGTAAAATGTCCAAGTATACATTGAAATTATTGAAAATCAAAGTACTAAGAATTGACATTTCCATAAATCCTCAAGAATCAATGTCTAATAATTAAGGATTCCCATTAATCTCGGGGTGTCTTAATGTAGAAGTCATTGACCCTTGAGATTCATTGTAGAATGTCCAAGTATAGTTTGGAATTTTAGAAAATCATAGCCAAAATAATTTAAATTTCCTTCAATCATAAAGAATTATGGTATAAAAATTAAAATAACATAATAATTATGGGGTATCTTAAAGAAGAAGCCTTGAACCCTCGAAAATAATTGTTGAGTCTCCAACAAAGCTTTAGAAGTATTGAAAATCATAATCTGAATAATTAAATTTCCTATGATCCTTAAGAATGAAAGTGTAAAAATTAAAAATTCCCATTTGTTGTAAGGTATATTAATGTAGAATCCTTGATCAGTTAAGTGTCATTGTAAATTGTCCAAGTATACTTTGAAATTTTTGAAAATCAAAGTACAAATAATTGATATTTCCATTAATCCTCAAGAATCTATGTCTAAAAATTAAGGATTCCCATTAATCACGGTGTGTCTTAATGTAGAAGTCATTAACCCTTGAGATTCATTGTAGAATGTCCAAGTATACTTTGGAATTTTAGAAAATCATAGCCAAAATAATTTGAATTTCCTTCAATCTTAAAGAATTATGGTATAAAAATTAAAATATTCTAAAAATTATGGGGTATTTTAATTTAGATGTCATGAACCCTTGAGATTCATTGTAGAATGTCCAAGTATACTTTGGAATTTTAGAAAATCATAGCCTAAGTAATTAAATTTCCTTTGATCCTTAAGAATGAAAGTGTAAAAATTAAAAATTACAATTTGTCATAAGCTATATTAATGTAGAAGCTTTGAACAGTTAAGTGTCATTGTAAATTGTCGAAGTATACTTTGAAATTTTTGAAAATCAAAGTACAAATAATTGAAATTTCCATTAATCCTCAAGAATCAATGTCTAAAAATTAAGGATTCCCATTATCACGGTGTGTCTTAATGTAGAAGTCATTAACCCTTGAGATTCATTGTAGAATTTCCAAGTATACTTTGGAATTTTTAGAAAACCATACCCTAAATAATTAAAATTTCCTTCCATGTAGAAGAATTAGGGTCTAAAAATTAAAATAACATAATAATTATGGGGTTTCTTAAAAAAGAAGCCCTGAACCCTAGATAATAATTGTTGAGTCTCAAACAAAGCTTTAGAAGTATTGAAAATCATAATCTGAATAATTAAATTTCCAATGATCCTTAAGAATTTAAGTGAAAAGATTAAAAATTCCCATTTGTCATAAGCTATATTAATGTAGAAGCCTTGAACCATTGAGTATCATTGTAGAATGTCCAAGTATACTTTGAAATTTTTGAAAATCAAAGTACAAATAATTGATATTTCCATTAATCCTCAAGAATCAATGTCTAAAAATTAAGGATTCCCATTAATCACGGTGTGTCTTAATGTAGAAGTCATTAACCCTTGAGATTCATTGTAGAATGTCCAAGTATACTTTGGAATTTTAGAAAATCATAGCCAAAATAATTTGAATTTCCTTGAACCTCAAAGAATTATGGTATAAAAATTAAAATATTCTAACAATTATGGGGTATTTTAATTTAGATGTCATGAACCCTCGAGATTCATTGTAGAATGTCCAAGTTTACTTTGGAATTTTAGAAAATCATAGCCTACATAATTAAAATTTCCTTCGATCTAGATGAATTATGGTATAAAAATTAAAATATTCTAAAAATTATGGGTATTTTAATTTAGATGTCATGAACCCTTGAGATTCATTGTAGAATGTCCAAGTATACTTTGGAATTTTAAGAAAATCATAGCCTTAGTAATTGAAATATCCTTCGTATTAGAAGATTTAAAGTCTAAAAATTAAAAATTCCCATTTTTCATAAGGTATATTAATGTAGATGCTTTGAACCCATGAGTGTCATTGCAGAATGTCCAAGTATTCTTTGGAATTTTTAAAAAATCATAGCCTAAATATTTGAAATTTCCATCGAATTAGAAGATTTAAAGTGTAAAAATTAAAAATTTCCATTTGTCGCAAGGTATATTAATGTAGAAAGCTTGAACCATTGAATGTCATTGTAAAATGTCCAAGTATACTTTGGAATTTGTAGAAAACCATACCCTAAATAATTAAAATTTCCTTCGATCTAGATGAATTATGGTCTAAAAATTAATATAAGGTAATAATTATGGGGTATTTTAAAGAAGAAGCATTGAACCCTCGAAAATAATTGTTGAGTCTCCAACAAAGCTTTAGAAGTTTTGAAAATCATAATCTGAATAATTAAATTTCCAATGATCCTTAAGAATTTAAGTGTAAAAATTAAAAATTCCCATTTGTCATAAGCTATATTAATGTAGAAGCCTTGAACCATTGAGTATCATTGTAGAATGTCCAAGTATACTTTGAAATTTTTGAAAATCAAAGTACAAATAATTGATATTTCCATTAATCCTCAAGAATCAATGTCTAAAAATTAAGGATTCCCATTAATCACGGTGTGTCTTAATGTAGAAGTCATTAACCCTTGAGATTCATTGTAGAATGTCCAAGTATAGTTTGGAATTTTAGAAAATCATAGCCAAAATAATTTGAATTTTCTTCAATCTTAAAGAATTATGGTATAAAAATAAAAATATTCTAAAAATGATGGGGTATTTTAATTTAGAAGTCATGAACCCTTGAGATTCATTGTTGAATGTCCAAGTTTACTTTGGAATTTTTAGAAAATCATAGCCTACATAATTAAAATTTCCTTCGATCTAGATGAATTATGGTATAAAAATTAAAATATTCTAAAAATTATGGGTATTTTAATTTAGATGTCATGAACCCTTGAGATTCATTGTAGAATGTCCAAGTATACTTTGGAATTTTAAGAAAATCATAGCTTAAATAATTGAAATATCCTTCGAATTAGAAGATTTAAAGTCTAAAAATTAAAAATTCCCATTTTTCATAAGCTATATTAATGTAGATGCTTTGTACCCATGAGTGTCATTGCAGAATGTCCAAGTATTCTTTGGAATTTTAGAAAATCATAGCCTAAGTAATTAAATTTCCTTTGATCCTTAAGAATGAAAGTGTAAAAATTAAAAATTACAATTTGTCATAAGCTATATTAATGTAGAAGCTTTGAACAGTTAAGTGTCATTGTAAATTGTCGAAGTATACTTTGAAATTTTTGAAAATCAAAGTACAATTAATGAAATTTCCATTAATCCTCAAGAATCAATGTCTAAAAATTAAGGATTCCCATTATCACGGTGTGTCTTAATGTAGAAGACATTGACCCTTGAGATTCATTGTAGAATTTCCAAGTATACTTTGGAATTTTTAGAAAATCATACCCTAAATAATTTAAATTTCCTTCCATGTAGATGAATTATGGTCTAAAAATTAAAATAACATAATAATTATGGGGTATTTTAAAGAAAAAGCCTTGAACCCTCGAAAATAATTGTTGAGTCTCCAACAAAGCTTTAGAAGTATTGAAAATCATAATCTGAATAATTAAATTTCCAATGATCCTTAAGAATTTAAGTGAAAAGATTAAAAATTCCCATTTGTCGTAAGGTATATTAATGTAAAATCCTTGAACAGTTAAGTGTCATTGTAAAATGTCCAACTATACTTTGGAATTTTTAGAAAATCATAGCCTAAATAATTGAAATTTCCTATGATCTAGAAGAATTAGGGTCTAAAAATTAAAAAATTCCATTTGTCGCAAAGTATATTAATGTAGATGCTTTGAAACCATGAGTGTCATTGCAGAATGTCCAAGTATTCTTTGGAATTTTTAGAAAATCATAGCCTAAATATTTGAAATTTCCATCGAATTAGAAGATTTAAAGTGTAAAAATTAAAATTTTCCATTTGTCGCAAGGTATATTAATGTAGAAAGCTTGAACCATTGAATGTCATTGTAAAATGTCCAAGTATACTTTGGAATTTGTAGAAAACCATACCCTAAATAATTAAAATTTCCTTCGATCTAGATGAATTATGGTCTAAAAATTAATATAAGATAATAATTATGGGGTATTTTAAAGAAGAAGCATTGAACCCTCGAAAATAATTGTTGAGTCTCCAACAAAGCTTTAGAAGTTTTGAAAATCATAATCTGAATAATTAAATTTCCAATGATCCTTAAGAATTTAAGTGTAAAAATTAAAAATTCCCATTTGTCATAAGCTATATTAATGTAGAAGCCTTGAACCATTGAGTATCATTGTAGAATGTCCAAGTATACTTTGAAATTTTTGAAAATCAAAGTACAAATAATTGATATTTCCATTAATCCTCAAGAATCAATGTCTAAAAATTAAGGATTCCCATTAATCACGGTGTGTCTTAATGTAGAAGTCATTAACCCTTGAGATTCATTGTAGAATGTCCAAGTATAGTTTGGAATTTTAGAAAATCATAGCCAAAATAATTTGAATTTTCTTCAATCTTAAAGAATTATGGTATAAAAATAAAAATATTCTAAAAATGATGGGGTATTTTAATTTAGAAGTCATGAACCCTTGAGATTCATTGTTGAATGTCCAAGTTTACTTTGGAATTTTTAGAAAATCATAGCCTACATAATTAAAATTTCCTTCGATCTAGATGAATTATGGTATAAAAATTAAAATATTCTAAAAATTATGGGTATTTTAATTTAGATGTCATGAACCCTTGAGATTCATTGTAGAATGTCCAAGTATACTTTGGAATTTTAAGAAAATCATAGCTTAAATAATTGAAATATCCTTCGAATTAGAAGATTTAAAGTCTAAAAATTAAAAATTCCCATTTTTCATAAGCTATATTAATGTAGATGCTTTGTACCCATGAGTGTCATTGCAGAATGTCCAAGTATTCTTTGGAATTTTAGAAAATCATAGCCTAAGTAATTAAATTTCCTTTGATCCTTAAGAATGAAAGTGTAAAAATTAAAAATTACAATTTGTCATAAGCTATATTAATGTAGAAGCTTTGAACAGTTAAGTGTCATTGTAAATTGTCGAAGTATACTTTGAAATTTTTGAAAATCAAAGTACAATTAATGAAATTTCCATTAATCCTCAAGAATCAATGTCTAAAAATTAAGGATTCCCATTATCACGGTGTGTCTTAATGTAGAAGACATTGACCCTTGAGATTCATTGTAGAATTTCCAAGTATACTTTGGAATTTTTAGAAAATCATACCCTAAATAATTTAAATTTCCTTCCATGTAGATGAATTATGGTCTAAAAATTAAAATAACATAATAATTATGGGGTATTTTAAAGAAAAAGCCTTGAACCCTCGAAAATAATTGTTGAGTCTCCAACAAAGCTTTAGAAGTATTGAAAATCATAATCTGAATAATTAAATTTCCAATGATCCTTAAGAATTTAAGTGAAAAGATTAAAAATTCCCATTTGTCGTAAGGTATATTAATGTAAAATCCTTGAACAGTTAAGTGTCATTGTAAAATGTCCAACTATACTTTGGAATTTTTAGAAAATCATAGCCTAAATAATTGAAATTTCCTATGATCTAGAAGAATTAGGGTCTAAAAATTAAAAAATTCCATTTGTCGCAAAGTATATTAATGTAGATGCTTTGAAACCATGAGTGTCATTGCAGAATGTCCAAGTATTCTTTGGAATTTTTAGAAAATCATAGCCTAAATATTTGAAATTTCCATCGAATTAGAAGATTTAAAGTGTAAAAATTAAAATTTTCCATTTGTCGCAAGGTATATTAATGTAGAAAGCTTGAACCATTGAATGTCATTGTAAAATGTCCAAGTATACTTTGGAATTTGTAGAAAACCATACCCTAAATAATTAAAATTTCCTTCGATCTAGATGAATTATGGTATAAAAATTAATATAAGGTAATAATTATGGGGTATTTTAAAGAAGAAGCATTGAACCCTCGAAAATAATTGTTGAGTCTCCAACAAAGCTTTCGAAGTTTTGAAAATGATAGTCAAAATAAATTAATTTCCATTGATCCTTAAGAATTAAATTGTAAAAATTAAAAATTCCCAATTGTCATAAGGTATATTATTTTAGAAAGCTTGAACCGTTGAGTATCATTGTCGTATATCCAAGTATACATTGGAATTATTGAAAATCATAGCATAAATAATTGAAATTTCCTTCGATCTAGAAGATTTAAAGTCTAAAAATTAAAAATTTCCATTTGTCGCAAGCTATATTAATTTAGAAAGCTTAAACCGTTGAATGTCATTGTAAAATGTCCAAGTATACTTTGGAATTTATAGAAAACCATAGCCTAAATAATTAAAATTTCCTTCGATCTAGATGAATTGTGGTCTAAAAATTAATAATTTCCATTTGTCGCAAGGTATATTAATTTAGAAAGCTTGAACCGTTGAATGTCATTGTAAAATGTCCAAGTATACTTTGGAATTTTTAGAAAATCATAGCCTAAATAATTAAAATTTCCTTCGATCTAGATGAATTATGGTCTAAAAATTAAAATAACATTATGATTATGGGGTATCTTAAAAAAAAAGCCCTGAACCCTCGATACTAATTGTTGAGTCTCCAACAAAGCTTTAGAAGTTTTTAAAATTATAGTCTAAATAATTAAATTTCCATTGATCCTTAAGAATTAAAGTGTAAAAATTAAAAATTCCCAATTGTCATAAGGTATATTAATTTAGAAATCTGGAACCGTTGAGTATCATTGTCGAATGTCCAAGTATACTTTAGAATTTTTAGAAAACCATAGCCTAAATAATTAAAATTTCCTTCGATCTAGATGAATTATGGTCTAAAAATTAAAATAACATTATGATTATGGGGTATCTTAAAAAAAAAGCCCTGAACCCTCGATACTAATTGTTGAGTCTCCAACAAAGCTTTAGAAGTTTTTTAAACCATAATCTGAATGATCAAATTTCCAATGATCCTTAAGGATTTAAGTGAAAAAACTAAAATTCCCATGTGTCATAAGGTATATTAATGTAGAAAGCTTGAACCGTTGAGTATCATTGTCGAATATCCAAGTATACTTTAGAATTTTTGAATATCATAGCTTAAATAATTGAAATTTCCTTCGATCTAGAAGAATTAAAGAAAAAATTAATATAACTTAATAATTATGGGGTATCTTAATGTAGAAGCCATGAACCATCGAAAATAATTGTTGAGTCTCCAACAAAGCTTTAGAAGTTTTGAAAATCATAATCTGAATAATTAAATTTCCAATGATCCTTAAGAATTTAAGTGTAAAAATTAAAAATTCCCATTTGTCGTAAGGTATATTAATGTAGAATCCTTGATCAGTTAAGTGTCATTGTAAATTGTCCAAGTATAATTTGAAATTTTTGAAAATCAAAGTACAAATAATTGATATTTCCATTAATCCTCAAGAATCAATGTCTAAAAATTAAGGATTCCCATTTATCACGGTGTGTCTTAATGTAGAAGTCATTAACCCTTGAGATTCATTGTAGAATGTCCAACTATACTTTGGAATTTTTAGAAAATCATAGCCTAAATAATTAAAATTTACTTCGATCTAGATGAATTATGGTCTAAAAATTAAAATAACATAATAATTATGGAATATCTTAATGTAGAAGCCATGAACCCTCGACAATAATTGTTGAGTCTCCAACAAAGCTTTAGAAGTTTTTTAAACCATAATCTGAATGATCAAATTTCCAATGATCCTTAAGAATTTAAGTGAAAAAACTAAAATTCCCATGTGTCATAAGGTATATTAATGTAGAAGCCTTGAACCGTTGAGTATCATTGTCGAATATCCAAGTATACTTTGGAATTATTGAAAATCATAGCCTAAATAATTGAAATTTCCTTCGATCTAGAAGATTTAAAGTGTAAAAATTAAAATATTCCATTTGTCGCAAGTTATATTAATGTAGAAAGCTTGAACCGTTAAATGTCATTGTAAAATGTCCAAGTATACTTTGGAATTTTTAGAAAACCATACCCTAAATAATTAAAATTTCCTTCGATCTAGATGAATTATGGTCTAAAAATTAAAATAACATAATAATTATGGGGTATTTTAAAGAAAAAGCCTTGAACCCTCGAAAATAATTGTTGAGTCTCCAACAAAGCTTTAGAAGTTTTGAAAATCATAATCTGAATAATTAAATTTCCAATGATCCTTAAGAATTTAAGTGAAAAAATTAAAAATTCCCATTTGTCGTAAGGTACATTAATGTTGAATCCTTGAACCGATGTGTGTCATTGTAAAATGTCCAACTATACTTTGGAATTTTTAGAAAATCATAGCCTAAATAATTGAAATTTCCTATGATCTAGAAGAATTAGGGTCTAAAAATTAAAATAACATAATAATTATGGGGTATCTTAAAAAAGAAGCCCTGAACCCTAGATAATAATTGTTGAGTCTCCAACAAAGCTTTAGAAGTTTTGAAAATGAATGTCTAAATAATTAAATTTCCATTGATCCTTAAGAATTAAAGTGTAAAAATTAAAAATTCCCAATTGTCATAAGGTATATTAATTTAGAAAGCTTGAACCGTTGAGTATCATTGTCGTATATCCAAGTATACTTTGGAATTATTGAAAATCATAGCGTAAATAATTGAAATTTCCTTCGATCTAGAAGATTTAAAGTCTAAAAATTAAAAATTTCCATTTGTCGCAAGGTATATTAATTTAGAAAGCTTGAACCGTTGAATGTCATTGTAAAATGTCCAAGTATACTTTGGAATTTTTAGAAAACCAAAGCCTAAATAATTAAAATTTCCTTCGATCTAGATGAAATATGGTGTAAAAATTAAAATAACATTATGATTATGGGGTATCTTAAAAAAAAAGCCCTGAACCCTCGATACTAGATGTTGAGTCTCCAACAAAGCTTTAGAAGTTTTTAAAATTATAGTCTAAATAATTAAATTTCCATTGATCCTTAAGAATTAAAGTGTAAATATTAAAAATTCCCATGTGTCATAAGGTATATTAATGTAGAAGCCTTGAACCGTTGAGTATCATTGTCGAATATCCAAGTATACTTTGGAATTATTGAAAATTTTAGCCTAAATAATTGAAATTTCCTTCGATCTAGAAGATTTAAAGTGTAAAAATTAAAAAATTCCATTTGTCGCAAGGTATATTAATGTAGAAAGCTTGAACCGTTAAATGTAATTGTAAAATGTCCAAGTATACTTTGGAATTTTTAGAAAACAATACCCTAAATAATTAAAATTTCCTTCGATCTAGATGAATTATGGTCTAAAAATTAAAATAACATAATAATTATGGGGTATTTTAAAGAAAAAGCCGTGAAACCTTGAAAATAATTGTTGATTCTCCAACAAAGCTTTAGAAGTTTTGAAAATCATAATCTGAATAATTAAATTTCCAATGATCCTTAAGAATTTAAGTGAAAAAATTAAAAATTCCCATTTGTCGTAAGGTATATTAATGTTGAATCCTTGAACCGATGGGTGTCATTGTAAAATGTCCAAGTATACTTTGGAATTTTTAGAAAATCATAGCCAAAATAATTGAAATATCCTTCGAATTAGAAGATTTAAAGTGTAAAAATTAAAAATTTCCATTTGTCGCAAGGTATATTAATGTAGAAGCCTTGAACTGTTGAGTATCATTGTCGAATATCCAAGTATACTTTGGAATTATTGAAAATCATAGCATAAATAATTGAAATTTCCTTCGATCTAGAAGATTTAAAGTCTAAAAATTAAAAATTTCCATTTGTCGCAAGCTATATTAATTTAGAAAGCTTAAACCGTTGAATGTCATTGTAAAATGTCCAAGTATACTTTGGAATTTTTAGAAAACCAAAGCCTAAATAATTAAAATTTCCTTCGATCTAGATGAAATATGGTGTAAAAATTAAAATAACATTATGATTATGGGGTATCTTAAAAAAAAAGCCCTGAACCCTCGATACTAGATGTTGAGTCTCCAACAAAGCTTTAGAAGTTTTTAAAATTATAGTCTAAATAATTAAATTTCCATTGATCCTTAAGAATTAAAGTGTAAATATTAAAAATTCCCATGTGTCATAAGGTGTATTAATGTAGAAGCCTTGAACCGTTGAGTATCATTGTCGAATATCCAAGTATACTTTGGAATTATTGAAAATCATAGCATAAATAATTGAAATTTCCTTCGATCTAGAAGATTTAAAGTGTAAAAATTAAAAAATTCCATTTGTCGCAAGGTATATTAATGTAGAAAGCTTGAACCGTTAAATGTAATTGTAAAACGTCCAAGTATACTTTAGAATTTATAGAAAACCATAGCCTAAATAATTAAAATTTCCTTCGATCTAGATGAATTGTGGTCTAAAAATTAAAAATTTCCATTTGTCGCAAGGTATATTAATTTAGAAAGCTTGAACCGTTGAATGTCATTGTAAAATGTCCAAGTATACTTTGGAATTTTTAGAAAACCATAGCCTAAATAATTAAAATTTCCTTCGATCTAGATGAATTATGGTCTAAAAATTAAAATAACATTATGATTATGGGGTATCTTAAAAGAAAAGCCCTGAACCCTCGATACTAATTGTTGAGTCTCCAACAAAGCTTTAGAAGTTTTTAAAATCATAGTCTAAATAATTAAATTTCCATTGATCCTTAAGAATTAAAGTGTAAAAATTAAAAATTCCCAATTGTCATAAGGTATATTAATTTAGAAATCTTGAACCGTTGAGTATCATTGTCGAATGTCCAAGTATACTTTAGAATTTTTAGAAAACCATAGCCTAAATAATTAAAATTTCCTTCGATCTAGATGAATTATGGTCTAAAAATTAAAATAACATTACGATTATGGGGTATTTTAAAGAAAAAGCCTTGAACCCTCGAAAATAATTGTTGAGTCTCCAACAAAGCTTTAGAAGTATTGAAAATCATAATCTGAATAATTAAATTTCCAATGATCCTTAAGAATTTAAGTGAAAAGATTAAAAATTCCCATTTGTCGTAAGGTACATTAATGTTGAATCCTTGAACCGATGGGTGTCATTGTAAAATGTCCAAGTATACTTTGGAATTTTTAAAAAATCATAGCCTAAATAATTGAAATTTCCTATGATCTAGAAGAATTAGGGTCTAAAAATTAAAATAACATAATAATTATGGGGTATCTTAAAAAAGAAGCCCTGAACCCTAAATAATAATTGTTGAGTCTCCAACAAAGCTTTAGAAGTTTTGAAAATGAAAGTCTAAATAATTAAATTTCCATTGATCCTTAAGAATTAAATTGTAAAAATTAAAAATTCCCAATTGTCATAAGGTATATTAATTTAGAAAGCTTGAACCGTTGAGTATCATTGTCGTATATCCAAGTATACTTTGGAATTATTGAAAATCATAGCGTAATTAATTGAAATTTCCTTCGATCTAGATGAATTATAGTCTAAAAATTAAAATAACATAATAATTATGGGGTATCTTAAAAAAAAAGCCCTGAACCCTCGATACTAATTGTTGAGTCTCCAACAAAGCTTTAGAAGTTTTTAAAATTATAGTCTAAATAATTAAATTTCCATTGATCCTTAAGAATTAAAGTGTAAAAATTAAAAATTCCCAATTGTCATAAGGTATGTTAATTTAGAAAGCTTGAACCGTTGAGTATCATTGTCGTATATCCAAGTATACTTTAGAATTATTGAAAATCATAGCCTAAATAATTGAAATTTCCTTCGATCTAGAAGATTTAAAGTCTAAAAATTAAAAATTTCCATTTGTCGCAAGGTATATTAATTTAGAAAGCTTGAACCGTTGAATGTCATTGTAAAATGTCCAAGTATACTTTGGAATTTTTAGAAAACCAAAGCCTAAATAATTAAAATTTCCTTCGATCTAGATGAAATATGGTGTAAAAATTAAAATAACATTATGATTATGGGGTATCTTAAAAAAAAAGCCCTCAACCCTCGATACTAATTGTTGAGTCTGCAACAAAGCTTTAGAAGTTTTTTAAACCATAATCTGAATGATCAAATTTCCAATGATCCTTAAGAATTTAAGTGTAAAAATTAAAAATTCCCATTTGTCGTAAGGTATATTAATGTAGAATCCTTGATCAGTTAAGTGTCATTGTAAATTGTCCAAGTATAATTTGAAATTTTTGAAAATCAAAGTACAAATAATTGATACTTCCATTAATCCTCAAGAATCAATGTCTAAAAATTAAGGATTCCCATTTATCACGGTGTGTCTTAATGTAGAAGTCATTAACCCTTGAGATTCATTGTAGAATGTCCAAGTTTACTTTGGAATTTTTAGAAAATCGTAGCCTAAATAATTAAAATTTACTTCGATCTAGATGATTTATGGTCTAAAAATTAAAATAACATAATAATTATGGGATATCTTAATGTAGAAGCCATGAACCCTCGACAATAATTGTTGAGTCTCCAACAAAGCTTTAGAAGTTTTTTAAACCATAATCTGAATGATCAAATTTCCAATGATCCTTAAGAATTTAAGTGAAAAAACTAAAATTCCCATGTGTCATAAGGTATATTAATGTAGAAGCCTTGAACCGTTGAGTATCATTGTCGAATATCCAAGTATACTTTGGAATTATTGAAAATCATAGCCTAAATAATTGAAATTTCCTTCGATCTAGAAGATTTAAAGTGTAAAAATTAAAATATTCCATTTGTCGCAAGATATATTAATGTAGAAAGCTTGAACCGTTGAATGTCATTGTAAAATGTCCAAGTATACTTTGGAATTTTTAGAAAACCAAAGCCTAAATAATTAAAATTTCCTTCGATCTAGATGAAATATGGTGTAAAAATTAAAATAACATTATGATTATGGGGTATCTTAAAAAAAAAGCCCTGAACCCTCGATACTAGATGTTGAGTCTCCAACAAAGCTTTAGAAGTTTCTAAAATTATAGTCTAAATAATTAAATTTCCATTGATCCTTAAGAATTAAAGTGTAAATATTAAAAATTCCCATGTGTCATAAGGTATATTAATTTAGAAAGCTTGAACCGTTGAGTATCATTGTCGAATATCAAAGTATACTTTGGAATTATTGAAAATCATAGCCTAAATAATTGAAATTTACTTCGATTTAGAAGATTTAAAGTCTAAAAATTAAAAATTTCCATTTGTCGCAAGGTATATTGATGTAGAAGCCTTGAACCGTTGAGTATCATTGTCGAATATCTAAGTATACTTTGGACTTTTTAGAAAACCATACCCTAAATAATTAAAATTTCCTTCGATCTAGATGAATTATGGTCTAAAAATTAAAATAACATAATAATTATGGGGTATCTTAATGAAGAAGCCCTGAAACCTCGATACTAATTGTTGAGTCTCCAACAAAGCTTTAGAAGTTTTGAAAATCATAATCTGAATAATTAAATTTCCAATGATCCTTAAGAATTTAAGTGAAAAAATTAAAAATTCCCATTTGTCGTAAGGTATATTAATGTTGAATCCTTGAACCGATGGGTGTTATTGTAAAATATCCAAGTATACTTTGGAATTTTTAGAAAATCATAGCCAAAATAATTGAAATTTCCTTCGATCTAGAAGATTTAAAGTGTAAAAATTAAAAAATTCCATTTGTCGCAAGGTATATTATGTAGAAGCCTTGAACCGTTGAGTATCATTGTCGAATATCCAAGTATACTTTGGACTTTTTAGAAAACCATACCCTAAATAATTAAAATTTCCTTCGATCTAGATGAATTATGGTCTAAAAATTAAAATAACATAATAATTATGGGGTATCTTAATGAAGAAGCCCTGAAACCTCGATACTAATTGTTGAGTCTCCAACAAAGCTTTAGAAGTTTTGAAAATCATAATCTGAATAATTAAATTTCCAATGATCCTTAAGAATTTAAGTGAAAAAATTAAAAATTCCCATTTGTCGTAAGGTATATTAATGTTGAATCCTTGAACCGATGGGTGTTATTGTAAAATGTCCAAGTATACTTTGGAATTTTTAGAAAATCATAGCCTAAATAATTGAAATTTCCTTCGATTTAGAAGATTTAAAGTCTAAAAATTAAAAATTTCAAATTGTCGCAAGGTATATTAATTTAGAAAGCTTGAACCGTTGAATGTCTTTGTAAAATGTCCAACTATACTTTGGAATTTTTAGAAAACCATATCCTAAATAATTAAAATTTCCTTCGATCTAGATGTATTATGGTCTAAAAATTAAAATAACACAATAATTATGGGGTATCTTAATGAAGAAGCCCTGAACCCTCGATACTAATTGTTGAGTCTCCAACAAAGCTATAGAAGATTTTAAAATTATAGTCTAAATAATTAAATTTCCTTTGATCCTTAAGAATGAAAGTGTAAAAATTAAAAATTCCCATTTGCCATAAGCTATATTAATGTAGAAGCCTTGAATCATTGAGTATCATTGTAGAATGTCCAAGTATACCTTATAATTTTTGAATATCATATACTAAATAATTAAAATTTCCTTCGATCTAGAAGAATTAGGGTCTAAAAATTAAAATAACATAATAATTATGGGGTTTCTTAAAAAAGAAGCCCTGAACCCTAGATAATAATTGTTGAGTCTCCAACAAAGCTTTAGAAGTTTTGAAAATGATAGTCTAAATAAATTAATTTCCGTTGATCCTTAAGAATTAAATTGTAAAAATTAAAAATTCCCAATTGTCATAAGGTATATTATTTTAGAAAGCTTGAACCGTTGAGTATCATTGTCGTATATCCAAGTATACATTGGAATTATTGAAAATCATAGCATAAATAATTGAAATTTCCTTCGATCTAGAAGATTTAAAGTGTAAAAATTAAAAAATTCCATTTGTCGCAAGGTATATTATGTAGAAGCCTTGAACCGTTGAGTATCATTGTCGAATATCCAAGTATACTTTGGAATTTTTAGAAAATCATAGCCTAAATAATTGAAATAT
Organism: Rhopalosiphum nymphaeae; assembly: GCA_036289425.1. NCBI lineage: Eukaryota > Metazoa > Arthropoda > Insecta > Hemiptera > Aphididae > Rhopalosiphum > Rhopalosiphum nymphaeae. The sequence continues at coordinate 4,340,188 of JAZAQC010000007.1, read as the reverse complement.
CCTTCGATCTAGATGAATTATGGTCTAAAAATTAAAATAACATAATAATTATGGGGTATCTTTATGAAGAAGCCCTGAACCCTCGATACTAATTATTGAGTCTCCAACAAAGCTTTAGAAGTTTTTAAAATTATAGTCTAAATAATCAAATTTCCTTTGATCCTTAAGAATGAAAGTGTAAAAATTAAAAATTCCCATTTGTTATAAGCTATATTAATGTAGAAGCCTTTAACCATTGAGTATCATTGTAGAATGTCCAAGTATACTTTAGAATTTTTGAATATCATAGCTTAAGTAATTGAAATTTCCTTCGATCTAGAAGAATTAAAGAAAAAATTAAAATAACTTAATAATTATGGGGTATCTTAATGTAGAAGCCATGAACCATCGAAAATAATTGTTGATTCTCCAACAAAGCTTTAGAAGTTTTGAAAATCATAATCTGAATAATTAAATTTCCAATGATCATTAAGAATTTAAGTGAAAAAATTAAAAATTCCCATTTGTAGTAAGGTATATTAATGTTGAATCCTTGAACCGATGGGTGCCATTGTAAAATGTCCATGTATACTTTGGAATTTTTAGAAAATCAAGCCAAAATAATTGAAATATCCTTCGAATTAGAAGATTTAAAGTGTAAAAATTAAAAATTTCCATTTGTCGCAAGGTATATTAATTTAGAAAGCTTGAACCGTTGAATGTCATTGTAAAATGTCCAAGTATACTTTGGAATTTTTAGAAAACCATACCCTTAATAATTAAAATTTCCTTCGATCTAGATGAATTATGGTCTAAAAATTAAAATAACATAATAATTATGGGGTATCTTAATGAAGAAGCCCTGAACCCTCGATACTAATTGTTGAGTCTCCAACAAAGCTTTAGAAGTTTTGAAAATCATAATCTGAATAATTAAATTTCCAATGATCCTTAAGAATTTAAGTGAAAAAATTAAAAATTCCCATTTGTCGTAAGGTATATTAATGTTGAATCCTTGAACCGATGGGTGTCATTGTAAAATATCCAAGTATACTTTGGAATTTTTAGAAAATCATAGCCAAAATAATTGAAATTTCCTTCGATCTAGAAGATTTAAAGTGTAAATATTAAAAAATTCCATTTGTCGCAAGCTTTATTGATGTAGAAGCCTTGAACCGTTGAGTATCATTGTCGAATATCCAAGTATACTTTGGAATTTTTAGAAAACCATACCCTAAATAATTAAAATTTCCTTCGATCTAGATGAATTATGGTCTAAAAATTAAAATAACATAATAATTATGGGGTGTTTTAAAGAAAAAGCCTTGAACCCTCGAAAATAATTGTTCAGTCTCCAACAAAGCTTTAGAAGTTTTGAAAATCATAATCTGAATGATCAAATTTCCAATGATCCTTAAGAATTAAAGTGTAAAAATTAAAAATTCCCAATTGTCATAAGGTATATTAATTTAGAAAGCTTGTACACGTTGAGTATCATTGTCGAATATCCAAGTATACTTTGGAATTATTGAAAATCATAGCCTAAATAATTGAAATTTCCTTCGATGTAGAAGATTTAAAGTCTAAAAATTAAAAATTTCCATTTGTCGCAAGGTATATTAATTTAGAAAGCTTGAACCGTTGAATGTCATTGTAAAATGTCCAAGTATACTTTGGAATTTTTAGAAAACCATACCCTAAATAATAAAAATTTCCTTCGATCTAGATGAATTATGGTCTAAATATTAAAATAACATTATGATTATGGGGTATCTTAAAAAAAAAGCCCCGAACCCTCGATACTAATTGTTGAGTCTCCAACAAAGCTTTAGAAGTTTTTAAAATTATAGTCTAAATAATTAAATTTCCATTGATCCTTAAGAATTAAAGTCTAAAAATTAAAAATTTCCATTTGTCGCAAGGTATATTAATTTAGAAAGCTTGAACCGTTGAATGTCATTGTAAAATGTCCAAGTATACTTTGGAATTTTTAGAAAACCATAACCTAAATAATTAAAATTTCCTTCGATCTAGATGAATTATGGTCTAAAAATTAAAATAACATAATAATTATGGGGTATCTTTATGAAGAAGCCCTGAACCCTCGATACTAATTATTGAGTCTCTAACAAAGCTTTAGAAGTTTTTAAAATTATAGTTTAAATAATTAAATTTCCTTTGATCCTTAAGAATGAAAGTGTAAAAATTAAAAATTCCCATTTGTCATAAGCTATATTAATGTAGAAGCCTTGAACCATTGAGTATCATTGTAGAATGTCCAAGTATACTTTAGAATTTTTGAATATCATAGCTTAAGTAATTGAAATTTCCTTCGATCTAGAAGAATTAAAGAAAAAATTAAAATAACTTAATAATTATGGGGTATCTTAATGTAGAAGCCATGAACCATCGAAAATAATTGTTGATTCTCCAACAAAGCTTTAGAAATTTTGAAAATCATAATCTGAATAATTAAATTTCCAATGATCCTTAAGAATTTAAGTGAAAAAATTAAAAATTCCACATTTGTCGTAAGGTATATTAATGTTGAATCCTTGAACCGATGGGTGCCATTGTAAAATATCCATGTATACTTTGGAATTTTTAGAAAATCAAGCCAAAATAATTGAAATATCCTTCGAATTAGAAGATTTAAAGTGTAAAAATTAAAAAATTCCATTTGTCGCAAGGTATATTGATGTAGAAGCCTTGAACCGTTGAGTATCATTGTCGAATATCCAAGTATACTTTGGAATTTTTAGAAAACCATAGCCTAAATAATTGAAATTTCCTATGATCTAGAAGAATTATGGTCTAAAAATTAAAATAACATAATAATTATGGGGTATCTTTATGAAGAAGCCCTGAACCCTCGATACTAATTATTGAGTCTCTAACAAAGCTTTAGAAGTTTTTAAAATTATAGTCTAAATTATTAAATTTCCTTTGATCCTTAAGAATGAAAGTGTAAAAATTAAAAATTCCCAATTGACATAAGGTATATTAATTTAGAAAGCTTGAACCGTTGAGTATCATTGTCGAATATCCAAGTATACTTTGGAATTTTTAGAAAACCATAGCCAAAATAATTGAAATATCCTTCGAATTAGAAGATTTAAAGTGTAAAAATTAAAAACTTCCATTTGTCGCAAGGTATATTAATTTAGAAAGCTTGAACCGTTGAATGTCATTGTAAAATGTCCAAGTATACTTTGGAATTTTTAGAAAATCAAGCCAAAATAATTGAAATATCCTTCGAATTAGAAGATTTAAAGTGTAAAAATTAAAAATTTCCATTTGTCGCAAGGTATATTAATTTAGAAAGCTTGAACCGTTGAGTATCATTGTCGAATATCCAAGTATACTTTGGAATTATTGAAAATCATAGCCTAAATAATTGAAATTTCCTTCGATCTAGAAGAATTAAAGAAAAAATTAAAATAACTTAATAATTATGGGGTATCTTTATGAAGAAGCCCTGAACCCTCGATACTAATTATTGAGTCTCTAACAAAGCTTTAGAAGTTTTTAAAATTATAGTTTAAATAATTAAATTTCCTTTGATCCTTAAGAATGAAAGTGTAAAAATTAAAAATTCCCATTTGTCATAAGCTATATTAATGTAGAAGCCTTGAACCATTGAGTATCATTGTAGAATGTCCAAGTATACTTTAGAATTTTTGAATATCATAGCTTAAGTAATTGAAATTTCCTTCGATCTAGAAGAATTAAAGAAAAAATTAAAATAACTTAATAATTATGGGGTATCTTAATGTAGAAGCCATGAACCATCGAAAATAATTGTTGATTCTCCAACAAAGCTTTAGAAATTTTGAAAATCATAATCTGAATAATTAAATTTCCAATGATCCTTAAGAATTTAAGTGTAAAAATTAAAAAATTCCATTTGTCGCAAGGTATATTAATGTAGAAAGCTTGAACCGTTAAATGTCATTGTAAAATGTCCAAGTATACTTTGGAATTTTTAGAAAACCATACCCTAAATAATTAAAATTTCCTTCGATCTAGATGAATTATGGTCTAAAAATTAAAATAACATAATAATTATGGGGTATTTTAAAGAAAAAGCCTTGAACCCTCGAAAATAATTGTTCAGTCTCCAACAAAGCTTTAGAAGTTTTGAAAATCATAATCTGAATAATTAAATTTCCAATGATCCTTAAGAATTTAAGTGAAAAAATTAAAAATTCCACATTTGTCGTAAGGTATATTAATGTTGAATCCTTGAACCGATGGGTGTCATTGTAAAATGTCCAAGTATACTATGGAATTTTTAGAAAATCATAGCCAAAATAATTGAAATATCCTTCGAATTAGAAGATTTAAAGTGTAAAAATTAAAAATTTCCATTTGTCGCAAGGTATATTAATGTAGAAAGCTTGAACCTTTAATGTCATTGTAAAATGTCCAACTATACTTTGGAATTTTTAGAAAATCATAGCCTAAATAATTGAAATTTCCTATGATCTAGAAGAATTAGGGTCTAAAAATTAAAATAACATAATAATTATAGGGTATCTTAATGAAGAAGCCCTGAACCCTCGATACTAATTATTGAGTCTCCAACAAAGCTTTAGAAGTTTTTAAAATTATAGTCTAAATAATTAAATTTCCTTTGATCCTTAAGAATGAAAGTGTAAAAAATAAAAATTCCCATTTGTTATAAGCTATATTAATGTAGAAGCATTGAACCATTGAGTATCATTGTAGAATGTCCAAGTATACTTTAGAATTTTTGAATATCATAGCTTAAGTAATTGAAATTTCCTTCGATCTAGAAGAATTAAAGAAAAAATTAAAATAACTTAATAATTATGGGGTATCTTAATGTAGATGCCATGAACCATCGAAAATAATTGTTGATTCTCCAACAAAGCTTTAGAAATTTTGAAAATCATAATCTGAATAATTAAATTTCCAATGATCCTTAAGAATTTAAGTGTAAAAATTAAAAAATTCCATTTGTCGCAAGGTATATTAATGTAGAAAGCTTGAACCGTTAAATGTCATTGTAAAATGTCCAAGTATACTTTGGAATTTTTAGAAAACCATACCCTAAATAATTAAAATTTCCTTCGATCTAGATGAATTATGGTCTAAAAATTAAAATAACATAATAATTATGGGGTATTTTAAAGAAAAAGCCTTGAACCCTCGAAAATAATTGTTCAGTCTCCAACAAAGCTTTAGAAGTTTTGAAAATCATAATCTGAATAATTAAATTTCCAATGATCCTTAACAATTTAAGTGAAAAAATTAAAAATTCCCATTTGTCGTAAGGTATATTAATGTTGAATCCTTGAACCGATGGGTGCCATTGTAAAATGTCCATGTATACTTTGGAATTTTTAGAAAATCATAGCCAAAATAATTGAAATATCCTTCGAATTAGAAGATTTAAAGTGTAAAAATTAAAAATTTCCATTTGTCGCAAGGTATATTAATGTAGAAAGCTTGAACCTTTAATGCCATTGTAAAATGTCCAACTATACTTTGGAATTTTTAGAAAATCATAGCCTAAATAATTGAAATTTCCTATGATCTAGAAGAATTAGGGTCTAAAAATTAAAATAACATAATAATTATGGGGTATCTTAATGAAGAAGCCCTGAACCCTCGATACTAATTATTGAGTCTCCAACAAAGCTTTAGAAGTTTTTAAAATTATAGTCTAAATAATTAAATTTCCTTTGATCCTTAAGAATGAAAGTGTAAAAATTAAAAATTCCCATTTGTTATAAGCTATATTAATGTAGAAGCCTTGAACCATTGAGTATCATTGTAGAATGTCCAAGTAAACTTTAGAATTTTTGAATATCATAGCTTAAGTAATTGAAATTTCCTTCAATCTAGAAGAATTAAAGAAAAAATTAAAATAACTTAATAATTATGGGGTATCTTAATGTAGAAGCCATGAACCATCGAACATAATTGTTGATTCTCCAACAAAGCTTTAGAAGTTTTGAAAATCACAATCTGAATAATTAAATTTCCAATGATCCTTAACAATTTAAGTGAAAAAATTAAAAATTCCCATTTGTCGTAAGGTATATTAATGTAGAAAGCTTGAACCTTTAATGTCATTGTAAAATGTCCAACTATACTTTGGAATTTTTAGAAAATCATAGCCTAAATAATTGAAATTTCCTATGATCTAGAAGAATTAGGGTCTAAAAATTAAAATAACATAATAATTATGGGGTATCTTAATGAAGAAGCCCTGAACCCTCGATACTAATTATTGAGTCTCCAACAAAGCTTTAGAAGTTTTTAAAATTATAGTCTAAATAATTAAATTTCCTTTGATCCTTAAGAATGAAAGTGTAAAAATTAAAAATTCCCATTTGTTATAAGCTATATTAATGTAGAAGCCTTGAACCATTGAGTATCATTGTAGAATGTCCAAGTAAACTTAAGAATTTTTGAATATCATAGCTTAAGTAATTGAAATTTCCTTCGATCTAGAAGAATTAAAGAAAAAATTAAAATAACTTAATAATTATGGGGTATCTTAATGTAGAAGCCATGAACCATCGAACATAATTGTTGATTCTCCAACAAAGCTTTAGAAGTTTTGAAAATCACAATCTGAATAATTAAATTTCCAATGATCCTTAACAATTTAAGTGAAAAAATTAAAAATTCCCATTTGTCGTAAGGTATATTAATGTTGAATCCTTGAACCGATGGGTGCCATTGTAAAATGTCCATGTATACTTTGGAATTTTTAGAAAATCAAGCCAAAATAATTGAAATATCCTTCGAATTAGAAGATTTAAAGTGTAAAAATTAAAAATTTCCATTTGTCGCAAGTTATATTAATTTAGAAAGCTTGAACCGTTGAATGTCTTTGTAAAATGTCCAAGTATACTTTGGAATTTTTAGAAAACCATAACCTAAATAATTAAAATTTCCTTCGATCTAGATGAATTATGGTCTAAAAATTAAAATAACATAATAATTATGGGGTATCTTTATGAAGAAGCCCTGAACCCTCGATACTAATTATTGAGTCTCCAACAAAGCTTTAGAAGTTTTTAAAATTATAGTCTAAATAATCAAATTTCCTTTGATCCTTAAGAATGAAAGTGTAAAAATTAAAAATTCCCATATGTTATAAGCTATATTAATGTAGAAGCCTTGAACCATTGAGTATCATTGTAGAATGTCCAAGTATACTTTAGAATTTTTGAATATCATAGCTTAAGTAATTGAAATTTCCTTCGATCTAGAAGAATTAAAGAAAAAATTAAAATAACTTAATAATTATGGGGTATCTTAATGTAGAAGCCATGAACCATCGAAAATAATTGTTGATTCTCCAACAAAGCTTTAGAAGTTTTGAAAATCATAATCTGAATAATTAAATTTCCAATGATCCTTAAGAATTTAAGTGAAAAAATTAAAAATTCCCATTTGTCGTAAGGTATATTAATGTTGAATCCTTGAACCTTTAATGTCATTGTAAAATGTCCATGTATACTTTGGAATTTTTAGAAAATCATAGCCTAAATAATTGAAATTTCCTATGATCTAGAAGAATTAGGGTCTAAAAATTAAAATAACATAATAATTATAGGGTATCTTAATGAAGAAGCCCTGAACCCTCGATACTAATTATTGAGTCTCCAACAAAGCTTTAGAAGTTTTTAAAATTATAGTCTAAATAATTAAATTTCCTTTGATCCTTAAGAATGAAAGTGTAAAAAATAAAAATTCCCATTTGTTATAAGCTATATTAATGTAGAAGCATTGAACCATTGAGTATCATTGTAGAATGTCCAAGTATACTTTAGAATTTTTGAATATCATAGCTTAAGTAATTGAAATTTCCTTCGATCTAGAAGAATTAAAGAAAAAATTAAAATAACTTAATAATTATGGGGTATCTTAATGTAGATGCCATGAACCATCGAAAATAATTGTTGATTCTCCAACAAAGCTTTAGAAATTTTGAAAATCATAATCTGAATAATTAAATTTCCAATGATCCTTAAGAATTTAAGTGTAAAAATTAAAAAATTCCATTTGTCGCAAGGTATATTAATGTAGAAAGCTTGAACCGTTAAATGTCATTGTAAAATGTCCAAGTATACTTTGGAATTTTTAGAAAACCATACCCTAAATAATTAAAATTTCCTTCGATCTAGATGAATTATGGTCTAAAAATTAAAATAACATAATAATTATGGGGTATTTTAAAGAAAAAGCCTTGAACCCTCGAAAATAATTGTTCAGTCTCCAACAAAGCTTTAGAAGTTTTGAAAATCATAATCTGAATAATTAAATTTCCAATGATCCTTAACAATTTAAGTGAAAAAATTAAAAATTCCCATTTGTCGTAAGGTATATTAATGTTGAATCCTTGAACCGATGGGTGCCATTGTAAAATGTCCATGTATACTTTGGAATTTTTAGAAAATCATAGCCAAAATAATTGAAATATCCTTCGAATTAGAAGATTTAAAGTGTAAAAATTAAAAATTTCCATTTGTCGCAAGGTATATTAATGTAGAAAGCTTGAACCTTTAATGCCATTGTAAAATGTCCAACTATACTTTGGAATTTTTAGAAAATCATAGCCTAAATAATTGAAATTTCCTATGATCTAGAAGAATTAGGGTCTAAAAATTAAAATAACATAATAATTATGGGGTATCTTAATGAAGAAGCCCTGAACCCTCGATACTAATTATTGAGTCTCCAACAAAGCTTTAGAAGTTTTTAAAATTATAGTCTAAATAATTAAATTTCCTTTGATCCTTAAGAATGAAAGTGTAAAAATTAAAAATTCCCATTTGTTATAAGCTATATTAATGTAGAAGCCTTGAACCATTGAGTATCATTGTAGAATGTCCAAGTAAACTTTAGAATTTTTGAATATCATAGCTTAAGTAATTGAAATTTCCTTCAATCTAGAAGAATTAAAGAAAAAATTAAAATAACTTAATAATTATGGGGTATCTTAATGTAGAAGCCATGAACCATCGAACATAATTGTTGATTCTCCAACAAAGCTTTAGAAGTTTTGAAAATCACAATCTGAATAATTAAATTTCCAATGATCCTTAACAATTTAAGTGAAAAAATTAAAAATTCCCATTTGTCGTAAGGTATATTAATGTAGAAAGCTTGAACCTTTAATGTCATTGTAAAATGTCCAACTATACTTTGGAATTTTTAGAAAATCATAGCCTAAATAATTGAAATTTCCTATGATCTAGAAGAATTAGGGTCTAAAAATTAAAATAACATAATAATTATGGGGTATCTTAATGAAGAAGCCCTGAACCCTCGATACTAATTATTGAGTCTCCAACAAAGCTTTAGAAGTTTTTAAAATTATAGTCTAAATAATTAAATTTCCTTTGATCCTTAAGAATGAAAGTGTAAAAATTAAAAATTCCCATTTGTTATAAGCTATATTAATGTAGAAGCCTTGAACCATTGAGTATCATTGTAGAATGTCCAAGTACACTTAAGAATTTTTGAATATCATAGCTTAAGTAATTGAAATTTCCTTCGATCTAGAAGAATTAAAGAAAAAATTAAAATAACTTAATAATTATGGGGTATCTTAATGTAGAAGCCATGAACCATCGAACATAATTGTTGATTCTCCAACAAAGCTTTAGAAGTTTTGAAAATCACAATCTGAATAATTAAATTTCCAATGATCCTTAACAATTTAAGTGAAAAAATTAAAAATTCCCATTTGTCGTAAGGTATATTAATGTTGAATCCTTGAACCGATGGGTGCCATTGTAAAATGTCCATGTATACTTTGGAATTTTTAGAAAATCAAGCCAAAATAATTGAAATATCCTTCGAATTAGAAGATTTAAAGTGTAAAAATTAAAAATTTCCATTTGTCGCAAGTTATATTAATTTAGAAAGCTTGAACCGTTGAATGTCTTTGTAAAATGTCCAAGTATACTTTGGAATTTTTAGAAAACCATAACCTAAATAATTAAAATTTCCTTCGATCTAGATGAATTATGGTCTAAAAATTAAAATAACATAATAATTATGGGGTATCTTTATGAAGAAGCCCTGAACCCTCGATACTAATTATTGAGTCTCCAACAAAGCTTTAGAAGTTTTTAAAATTATAGTCTAAATAATCAAATTTCCTTTGATCCTTAAGAATGAAAGTGTAAAAATTAAAAATTCCCATATGTTATAAGCTATATTAATGTAGAAGCCTTGAACCATTGAGTATCATTGTAGAATGTCCAAGTATACTTTAGAATTTTTGAATATCATAGCTTAAGTAATTGAAATTTCCTTCGATCTAGAAGAATTAAAGAAAAAATTAAAATAACTTAATAATTATGGGGTATCTTAATGTAGAAGCCATGAACCATCGAAAATAATTGTTGATTCTCCAACAAAGCTTTAGAAGTTTTGAAAATCATAATCTGAATAATTAAATTTCCAATGATCCTTAAGAATTTAAGTGAAAAAATTAAAAATTCCCATTTGTCGTAAGGTATATTAATGTTGAATCCTTGAACCGATGGGTGCCATTGTAAAATGTCCATGTATACTTTGGAATTTTTAGAAAATCAAGCCAAAATAATTGAAATATCCTTCGAATTAGAAGATTTAAAGTGTAAAAATTAAAAATTTCCATTTGTCGCAAGGTATATTAATTTAGAAAGCTTGAACCGTTGAATGTCATTGTAAAATGTCCAAGTATACTTTGGAATTTTTAGAAAACCATACCCTAAATAATAAAAATTTCCTTCGATCTAGATGAATTATGGTCTAAAAATTAAAATAAAATTATGATTATGGGGTATCTTAAAAAAAAAGCCCTGAACCCTCGATACTAATTGTTGAGTCTCCAACAAAGCTTTAGAAGTTTTTAAAATTATAGTCTAAATAATTAAATTTCCATTGATCCTTAAGAATTAAAGTCTAAAAATTAAAAATTTCCATTTGTCGCAAGGTATATTAATTTAGAAAGCTTGAACCGTTGAATGTCATTGTAAAATGTCCAAGTATACTTTGGAATTTTTAGAAAACCATAACCTAAATAATTAAAATTTCCTTCGATCTAGATGAATTATGGTCTAAAAATTAAAATAACATAATAATTATGGGATATCTTTATGAAGAAGCCCTGAACCCTCGATACTAATTATTGAGTCTCTAACAAAGCTTTAGAAGTTTTTAAAATTATAGTCTAAATAATTAAATTTCCTTTGATCCTTAAGAATGAAAGTGTAAAAATTAAAAATTCCCATTTGTCATAAGCTATATTAATGTAGAAGCCTTGAACCATTGAGTATCATTGTAAAATGTCCAAGTATACTTTGCAATTTTTAGAAAACCATACCCTAAATAATTAAAATTTCCTTCGATCTAGATGAATTATGGTCTAAAAATTAAAATAACATAATAATTATGGGGTATTTTAAAGAAAAAGCCTTGAACCCTCGAAAATAATTGTTCAGTCTCCAACAAAGCTTTAGAAGTTTTGAAAATCATAATCTGAATAATTAAATTTCCAATGATCCTTAAGAATTTAAGTGAAAAAATTAAAAATTCCACATTTGTCGTAAGGTATATTAATGTTGAATCCTTGAACTGTTGGGTGTCATTGTAAAATATCCAAGTATACTTTGGAATTTTTAGAAAATCATAGCCAAAATAATTGAAATATCCTTCGAATTAGAAGATTTAAAGTGTAAAAATTAAAAATTTCCATTTGTCGCAAGGTATATTAATTTAGAAAGCTTGAACCGTTGAATGTCATTGTAAAATGTCCAAGTATACTTTGGAATTTTTAGAAAACCATACCCTAAATAATTAAAATTTCCTTCCATCTAGATGAATTATGGTCTAAAAATTAAAATAACATAATAATTATGGGGTATCTTAATGAAGAAGCCCTGAACCCTCGATACTAATTGTTGAGTCTCCAACAAAGCTTTAGAAGTTTTGAAAATCATAATCTGAATAATTAAATTTCCAATGATCCTTAAGAATTTAAGTGAAAAAAATAAAAATTCCCATTTGTCGCAAGGTATATTGATGTAGAAGCCTTGAACCGTTGAGTATCATTGTTAAATATCCAAGTATACTTTGGAATTTTTAGAAAATCATAGCCAAAATAATTGAAATTTCCTTCGATCTAGAAGATTTAATGTGTAAATATTAAAAAATTCCATTTGTCGCAAGGTATATTGATGTAGAAGCCTTGAACCGTTGAGTATCATTGTCGAATATCCAAGTATACTTTGGAATTTTTAGAAAACCATAGCCTAAATAATTGAAATTTCCTATGATCTAGAAGAATTAGGGTCTAAAAATTAAAATAACATAATAATTATGGGGTATCTTAATGAAGAAGCCCTGAACCCTCGATACTAATTATTGAGTCTCCAACAAAGCTTTAGAAGTTTTTAAAATTATAGTCTAAATAATTAAATTTCCTTTGATCCTTAAGAATTAAAGTGTAAAAATTAAAAATTCCCAATTGACATAAGGTATATTAATTTAGAAAGCTTGAACCGTTGAGTATCATTGTCGAATATCCAAGTATACTTTGGAATTATTGAAAATCATAGCCTAAATAATTGAAATTTCCTTCGATCTAGAAGAATAAAAGAAAAAATTAAAATAACTTAATAATTATGGGGTATCTTAATGTAGAAGCCATGAACCATCGAAAATAATTGTTGATTCTCCAACAAAGCTTTAGAAATTTTGAAAATCATAATCTGAATAATTAAATTTCCAATGATCCTTAAGAATTTAAGTGTAAAAATTAAAAAATTCCATTTGTCGCAAGGTATATTAATGTAGAAAGCTTGAACCGTTAAATGTCATTGTAAAATGTCCAAGTATACTTTGGAATTTTTAGAAAACCATACCCTAAATAATTAAAATTTCCTTCGATCTAGATGAATTATGGTCTAAAAATTAAAATAACATAATAATTATGGGGTATTTTAAAGAAAAAGCCTTGAACCCTCGAAAATAATTGTTCAGTCTCCAACAAAGCTTTAGAAGTTTTGAAAATCATAATCTGAATAATTAAATTTCCAATGATCCTTAAGAATTTAAGTGAAAAAATTAAAAATTCCACATTTGTCGTAAGGTATATTAATGTTGAATCCTTGAACCGATGGGTGCCATTGTAAATTGTCCATGTATACTTTGGAATTTTTAGAAAATCAAGCCAAAATAATTGAAATATCCTTCGAATTAGAAGATTTAAAGTGTAAAAATTAAAAATTTCCATTTGTCGCAAGGTATATTAATTGAGAAAGCTTGAACCGTTGAATGTCATTGTAAAATGTCCAAGTATACTTTGGAATTTTTAGAAAACCATACCCTAAATAATAAAAATTTCCTTCGATCTAGATGAATTATGGTCTAAAAATTAAAATAACATTATGAGTATGGGGTATCTTAAAAAAAAAGGCTTGAACCCTCGATACTAATTGTTGAGTCTCCAACAAAGCTTTAGAAGTTTTGAAAATCATAATCTGAATAATTAAATTTCCAATGATATTTAAGAATTAAAGTCTAAAAATTAAAAATTTCCATTTGTCGTAAGGTATATTAATGTTGAATCCTTGAACCGATGGGTGTCATTGTAAAATATCCAAGTATACTTTGGAATTTTTAGAAAATCATAGCCAAAATAATTGAAATTTCCTTGGATCTAGAAGATTTAAAGTGTAAATATTAAAAAATTCCATTTTTCGCAAGGTATATTGATGTAGAAGCCTTGAACCGTTGAGTATCATTGTCGAATATCCAAGTATACTTTGGAATTTTTAGAAAACCATAGCCTAAATAATTGAAATTTCCTATGATCTAGAAGAATTATGGTCTAAAAATTAAAATAACATAATAATTATGGGGTATCTTTATGAAGAAGCCCTGAACCCTCGATACTAATTATTGAGTCTCTAACAAAGCTTTAGAAGTTTTTAAAATTATAGTCTAAATAATTAAATTTCCTTTGATCCTTAAGAATGAAAGTGTAAAAATTAAAAATTCCCAATTGACATAAGGTATATTAATTTAGAAAGCTTGAACCGTTGAGTATCATTGTCGAATATCCAAGTATACTTTGGAATTTTTAGAAAATCATAGCCAAAATAATTGAAATTTCCTTCGATGTAGAAGATTTAAAGTCTAAAAATTAAAAATTTCCATTTGTCGCAAGTTATATTAATTTAGAAAGCTTGAACCGTTGAATGTCATTGTAAAATGTCCAAGTATACTTTGGAATTTTTAGAAAACCATAACCTAAATAATTAAAATTTCCTTCGATCTAGATGAATTATGGTCTAAAAATTAAAATAACATAATAATTATGGGGTATCTTTATGAAGAAGCCCTGAACCCTCGATACTAATTATTGAGTCTCTAACAAAGCTTTAGAAGTTTTTAAAATTATAGTCTAAATAATTAAATTTCCTTTGATCCTTAAGAATGAAAGTGTAAAAATTAAAAATTCCCAATTGACATAAGGTATATTAATTTAGAAAGCTTGAACCGTTGAGTATCATTGTCGAATATCCAAGTATACTTTGGAATTATTGAAAATCATAGCCTAAATAATTGAAATTTCCTTCGATCTAGAAGAATTAAAGAAAAAATTAAAATAACTTAATAATTATGGGGTATCTTAATGTAGAAGCCATGAACCATAGAAAATAATTGTTGATTCTCCAACAAAGCTTTAGAAATTTTGAAAATCATAATCTGAATAATTAAATTTCCAATGATCCTTAAGAATTTAAGTGTAAAAATTAAAAAATTCCATTTGTCGCAAGGTATATTAATGTAGAAAGCTTGAACCGTTAAATGTCATTGTAAAATGTCCAAGTATACTTTGGAATTTTTAGATAACCATACCCTAAATAATTAAAATTTCCTTCGATCTAGATGAATTATGGTCTAAAAATTAAAATAACATAATAATTATGGGGTATTTTAAAGAAAAAGCCTTGAACCCTCGAAAATAATTGTTCAGTCTCCAACAAAGCTTTAGAAGTTTTGAAAATCATAATCTGAATAATTAAATTTCCAATGATCCTTAAGAATTTAAGTGAAAAAATTAAAAATTCCACATTTGTCGTAAGGTATATTAATGTTGAATCCTTGAACCGATGGGTGCCATTGTAAAATGTCCATGTATACTTTGGAATTTTTAGAAAATCAAGCCAAAATAATTGAAATATCCTTCGAATTAGAAGATTTAAAGTGTAAAAATTAAAAATTTCCATTTGTCGCAAGGTATATTAATTGAGAAAGCTTGAACCGTTGAATGTCATTGTAAAATGTCCAAGTATACTTTGGAATTTTTAGAAAACCATACCCTAAATAATAAAAATTTCCTTCGATCTAGATGAATTATGGTCTAAAAATTAAAATAACATTATGAGTATGGGGTATCTTAAAAAAAAAGGCTTGAACCCTCGATACTAATTGTTGAGTCTCCAACAAAGCTTTAGAAGTTTTGAAAATCATAATCTGAATAATTAAATTTCCAATGATATTTAAGAATTAAAGTCTAAAAATTAAAAATTTCCATTTGTCGTAAGGTATATTAATGTTGAATCCTTGAACCGATGGGTGTCATTGTAAAATATCCAAGTATACTTTGGAATTTTTAGAAAATCATAGCCAAAATAATTGAAATTTCCTTGGATCTAGAAGATTTAAAGTGTAAATATTAAAAAATTCCATTTTTCGCAAGGTATATTGATGTAGAAGCCTTGAACCGTTGAGTATCATTGTCGAATATCCAAGTATACTTTGGAATTTTTAGAAAACCATAGCCTAAATAATTGAAATTTCCTATGATCTAGAAGAATTATGGTCTAAAAATTAAAATAACATAATAATTATGGGGTATCTTTATGAAGAAGCCCTGAACCCTCGATACTAATTATTGAGTCTCTAACAAAGCTTTAGAAGTTTTTAAAATTATAGTCTAAATAATTAAATTTCCTTTGATCCTTAAGAATGAAAGTGTAAAAATTAAAAATTCCCAATTGACATAAGGTATATTAATTTAGAAAGCTTGAACCGTTGAGTATCATTGTCGAATATCCAAGTATACTTTGGAATTTTAAGAAAATCATAGCCAAAATAATTGAAATTTTCTTCGATGTAGAAGATTTAAAGTCTAAAAATTAAAAATTTCCATTTGTCGCAAGTTATATTAATTTAGAAAGCTTGAACCGTTGAATGTCATTGTAAAATGTCCAAGTATACTTTGGAATTTTTAGAAAACCATAACCTAAATAATTAAAATTTCCTTCGATCTAGATGAATTATGGTCTAAAAATTAAAATAACATAATAATTATTGGGTATCTTTATGAAGAAGCCCTGAACCCTCGATACTAATTATTGAGTCTCCAACAAAGCTTTAGAAGTTTTTAAAATTATAGTCTAAATAATCAAATTTCCTTTGATCCTTAAGAATGAAAGTGTAAAAATTAAAAATTCCCATATGTTATAAGCTATATTAATGTAGAAGCCTTGAACCATTGAGTATCATTGTAGAATGTCCAAGTATACTTTAGAATTTTTGAATATCATAGCTTAAGTAATTGAAATTTCCTTCGATCTAGAAGAATTAAAGAAAAAATTAAAATAACTTAATAATTATGGGGTATCTTAATGTAGAAGCCATGAACCATAGAAAATAATTGTTGATTCTCCAACAAAGCTTTAGAAGTTTTGAAAATCACAATCTGAATAATTAAATTCCCAATGATCCTTAACAATTTAAGTGAAAAAATTAAAAATTCCCATTTGTCGTAAGGTATATTAATGTTGAATCCTTGAACCGATGGGTGCCATTGTAAAATGTCCATGTATACTTTGGAATTTTTAGAAAATCAAGCCAAAATAATTGAAATATCCTTCGAATTAGAAGATTTAAAGTGTAAAAATTAAAAACTTCCATTTGTCGCAAGGTATATTAATTTAGAAAGCTTGAACCGTTGAATGTCATTGTAAAATGTCCAAGTATACTTTGGAATTTTTAGAAAACCATACCCTAAATAATTAAAATTTCCTTCGATCTAGATGAATTATGGTCTAAAAATTAAAATAACATAATAATTATGGGGTATCTTAATGAAGAAGCCCTGAACCCTCGATACTAATTGTTGAGTCTCCAACAAAGCTTTAGAAGTTTTGAAAATCATAATCTGAATAATTAAATTTCCACTGATCCTTAAGAATTTAAGTGAAAAAATTAAAAATTCCCATTTGTCGTAAGGTATATTAATGTTGAATCCTTGAACCGATGGGTGTCATTGTAAAATATCCAAGTATACTTTGGAATTTTTAGAAAATCATAGCCAAAATAATTGAAATTTCCTTCGATCTAGAAGATTTAAAGTGTAAATATTAAAAAACTCCATTAGTCGCAAGGTATATTGATGTAGAAGCATTGAACCGTTGAGTATCATTGTCGAATATCCAAGTATACTTTGGAATTTTTAGAAAACCATAGACTAAATAATTGAAATTTCCTATGATCTAGAAGAATTAAAGAAAAAATTAAAATAACTTAATAATTATGGGGTATCTTAATGTAGAAGCCATGAACCATCGAAAATAATTGTTGATTCTCCAACAAAGCTTTAGAAATTTTGAAAATCATAATCTGAATAATTAAATTTCCAATGATCCTTAAGAATTTAAGTGTAAAAATTAAAAAATTCCATTTGTCGCAAGGTATATTAATGTAGAAAGCTTGAACCGTTAAATGTCATTGTAAAATGTCCAAGTATACTTTGGAATTTTTAGAAAACCATACCCTAAATAATTAATATTTCCTTCGATCTAGATGAATTATGGTCTAAAAATTAATATAACATAATAATTATGGGGTATTTTAAAGAAAAAGCCTTGAACCCTCGAAAATAATTGTTCAGTCTCCAACAAAGCTTTAGAAGTTTTGAAAATCATAATCTGAATAATTAAATTTCCAATGATCCTTAAGAATTTAAGTGAAAAAATTAAAAATTCCACATTTGTCGTAAGGTATATTAATGTTGAATCCTTGAACCGTTGGGTGTCATTGTAAAATATCCAAGTATACTTTGGAATTTTTAGAAAATCATAGCCAAAATAATTGAAATATCCTTCGAATTAGAAGATTTAAAGTGTAAAAATTAAAAATTTCCATTTGTCGCAAGGTATATTAATGTAGAAAGCTTGAACCTTTAATGTCATTGTAAAATGTCCAACTATACTTTGGAATTTTTAGAAAATCATAGCCTAAATAATTGAAATTTCCTATGATCTAGAAGAATTAGGGTCTAAAAATTAAAATAACATAATAATTATGGGGTATCTTAATGAAGAAGCCCTGAACCCTCGATACTAATTATTGAGTCTCCAACAAAGCTTTAGAAGTTTTTAAAATTATAGTCTAAATAATTAAATTTCCTTTGATCCTTAAGAATGAAAGTGTAAAAATTAAAAATTCCCATTTGTTATAAGCTATATTAATGTAGAAGCATTGAACCATTGAGTATCATTGTAGAATGTCCAAGTATACTTTAGAATTTTTGAATATCATAGCTTAAGTAATTGAAATTTCCTTCGATCTAGAAGAATTAAAGAAAAAATTAAAATAACTTAATAATTATGGGGTATCTTAATGTAGAAGCCATGAACCATCGAAAATAATTGTTGATTCTCCAACAAAGCTTTAGAAATTTTGAAAATCATAATCTGAATAATTAAATTTCCAATGATCCTTAAGAATTTAAGTGTAAAAATTAAAAATTCCGAATTGTCGTAAGGTATATTAATGTTGAATCCTTGAACCGATGGGTGCCATTGTAAAATGTCCATGTATACTTTGGAATTTTTTGAAAATCAAGCCAAAATAATTGAAATATCCTTCGAATTAGAAGATTTAAAGTGTAAAAATTAAAAACTTCCATTTGTCGCAAGGTATATTAATTTAGAAAGCTTGAACCGTTGAATGTCATTGTAAAATGTCCAAGTATACTTTGGAATTTTTAGAAAACCATACCCTAAATAATTAAAATTTCCTTCGATCTAGATGAATTATGGTCTAAAAATTAAAATAACATAATAATTATGGGGTATCTTAATGAAGAAGACCTGAACCCTCGATACTAATTGTTGAGTCTCCAACAAAGCTTTAGAAGTTTTGAAAATCATAATCTGAATAATTAAATTTCCACTGATCCTTAAGAATTTAAGTGAAAAAATTAAAAATTCCCATTTGTCGTAAGGTATATTAATGTTGAATCCTTGAACCGATGGGTGTCATTGTAAAATATCGAAGTATACTTTGGAATTTTTAGAAAATCATAGCCAAAATAATTGAAATTTCCTTCGATCTAGAAGATTTAAAGTGTAAATCTTAAAAAATTCCATTTGTCGCAAGGTATATTGATGTAGAAGCCTTGAACCGTTGAGTATCATTGTCGAATATCCAAGTATACTTTGGAATTTTTAGAAAACCATAGCCTAAATAATTGAAATTTCCTATGATCTAGAAGAATTAGGGTCTAAAAATTAAAATAACATAATAATTATGGGCTATCTTAATGAAGAAGCCCTGAACCCTCGATACTAATTATTGAGTCTCCAACAAAGCTTTAGAAGTTTTTAAAATTATAGTCTAAATAATTAAATTTCCTTTGATCCTTAAGAATTAAAGTGTAAAAATTAAAAATTCCCAATTGTCATAAGGTATATTAATTTAGAAAGCTTGAACCGTTGAGTATCATTGTCGAATATCCAAGTATACTTTGGAATTATTGAAAATCATTGCCTAAATAATTGAAATTTCCTTCGATCTAGAAGAATTAAAGAAAAAATTAAAATAACTTAATAATTATGGGGTATCTTAATGTAGAAGCCATGAACCATCGAACATAATTGTTGATTCTCCAACAAAGCTTTAGAAGTTTTGAAAATCACAATCTGAATAATTAAATTCCCAATGATCCTTAACAATTTAAGTGAAAAAATTAAAAATTCCCATTTGTCGTAAGGTATATTAATGTTGAATCCTTGAACCGATGGGTGCCATTGTAAAATGTCCATGTATACTTTGGAATTTTTAGAAAATCAAGCCAAAATAATTGAAATATCCTTCGAATTAGAAGATTTAAAGTGTAAAAATTAAAAATTTCCATTTGTCGCAAGGTATATTAATGTAGAAAGCTTGAACCTTTAATGTCATTGTAAAATGTCCAAGTATACTTTGGAATTTTTAGAAAACCATACCCTAAATAATTAAAATTTCCTTCGATCTAGATGAATTATGGTCTAAAAATTAAAATAACATAATAATTATGGGGTATCTTAATGAAGAAGCCCTTAACCCTCGATACTAATTGTTGAGTCTCCAACAAAGCTTTAGAAGTTTTGAAAATCATAATCTGAATAATTAAATTTCCACTGATCCTTAAGAATTTAAGTGAAAAAATTAAAAATTCCCATTTGTCGTAAGGTATATTAATGTTGAATCCTTGAACCGATGGGTGTCATTGTAAAATATCCAAGTATACTTTGGAATTTTTAGAAAATCATAGCCAAAATAATTGAAATTTCCTTCGATCTAGAAGATTTAAAGTGTAAATATTAAAAAATTCCATTTGTCGCAAGGTATATTGATGTAGAAGCATTGAACCATTGAGTATCATTGTCGAATATCCAAGTATACTTTGGAATTTTTAGAAAACCATAGCCTAAATAATTGAAATTTCCTATGATCTAGAAGAATTAGGGTCTAAAAATTAAAATAACATAATAATTATGGGGTATCTTAATGAAGAAGCCCTGAACCCTCGATACTAATTATTGAGTCTCCAACAAAGCTTTAGAAGTTTTTAAAATTATAGTCTAAATAATTAAATTTCCTTTGATCCTTAAGAATTAAAGTGTAAAAATTAAAAATTCCCAATTGTCATAAGGTATATTAATTTAGAAAGCTTGAACCGTTGAGTATCATTGTCGGATATCCAAGTATACTTTGGAATTATTGAAAATCATAGCCTAAATAATTGAAATTTCCTTCGATGTAGAAGATTTAAAGTCTAAAAATTAAAAATTTCCATTTGTCGCAAGGTATATTAATTTAGAAAGCTTGAACCGTTGAATGTCATTGTATAATGTCCAAGTAAACTTTGGAATTTTTAGAAAACCATATCCTAAATAATTAAAATTTCCTTCGATCTAGATGAATTATGGTATAAAAATTAAAATAACATAATAATTATGGGGTATTTTAAAGAAAAAGCCTTGAACCCTCGAAAATAATTGTTCAGTCTCCAACAAAGCTTTAGAAGTTTTGAAAATCATAATCTGAATAATTAAATTTCCAATGATCCTTAAGAATTTAAGTGAAAAAATTAAAAATTCCACATTTGTCGTAAGGTATATTAATGTTGAATCCTTGAACCGATGGGTGTCATTGTAAAATATCCAAGTATACTTTGGAATTTTTAGAAAATCATAGCCAAAATAATTGAAATATCCTTCGAATTAGAAGATTTAAAGTGTAAAAATTAAAAATTTCCATTTGTCGCAAGGTATATTAATGTAGAAAGCTTGAATCTTTAATGTCATTGTAAAATGTCCAACTATACTTTGGAATTTTTAGAAAATCATAGCCTAAATAATTGAAATTTCCTATGATCATGAAGAATTAGGGTCTAAAAATTAAAATAACATAATAATTATGGGGTATCTTAATGAAGAAGCCCTGAACCCTCGATACTAATTATTGAGTCTCCAACAAAGCTTTAGAAGTTTTTAAAATTATAGTCTAAATAATTAAATTTCCTTTGATCCTTAAGAATGAAAGTGTAAAAATTAAAAATTCCCATTTGTTATAAGCTATATTAATGTAGAAGCCTTGAACCATTGAGTATTATTGTAGAATGTCCAAGTATACTTTAGAATTTTTGAATATCATAGCGTAAGTAATTGAAATTTCCTTCGATCTAGAAGAATTAAAGAAAAAATTAAAATAACTTAATAATTATGGGGTATCTTAATGTAGAAGCCATGAACCATCGAACATAATTGTTGATTCTCCAACAAAGCTTTAGAAGTTTTGAAAATCATAATCTGAATAATTAAAATTCCAATGATCCTTAAGAATTTAAGTGAAAAAATTAAAAATTCCCATTTGTCGTAAGGTATATTAATGTTGAATCCTTGAACTGATGGGTGCCATTGTAAAATGTCCATGTATACTTTGGAATTTTTAGAAAATCAAGCCAAAATAATTGAAATATCCTTCGAATTAGAAGATTTAAAGTGTAAAAATTAAAAACTTCCATTTGTCGCAAGGTATATTAATTTATAAAGCTTGAACCGTTGAATGTCATTGTAAAATGTCCAAGTATACTTTGGAATTTTTAGAAAACCATACCCTAAATAATTAAAATTTCCTTCGATCTAGATGAATTATGGTCTAAAAATTAAAATAACATAATAATTATGGGGTATCTTAATGAAGAAGCCCTGAACCCTCGATACTAATTGTTGAGTCTCCAACAAAGCTTTAGAAGTTTTGAAAATCATAATCTGAATAATTAAATTTCCAATGATCCTTAAGAATTTAAGTGAAAAAATTAAAAATTCCCATTTGTCGTAAGGTATATTAATGTTGAATCCTTGAACCGATGGGTGTCATTGTAAAATATCCAAGTATACTTTGGAATTTTTAGAAAATCATAGCCAAAATAATTGAAATTTCCTTGGATCTAGAAGATTTAAAGTGTAAATATTAAAAAATTCCATTTGTCGCAAGGTATATTGATGTAGAAGCCTTGAACCGTTGAGTATCATTGTCGAATATCCAAGTATACTTTGGAATTTTTAGAAAACCATAGCCTAAATAATTGAAATTTCCTATGATCTAGAAGAATTAGGGTCTAAAAATTAAAATAACATAATAATTATGGGGTATCTTAATGAAGAAGCCCTGAACCCTCGATACTAATTATTGAGTCTCCAACAAAGCTTTAGAAGTTTTTAAAATTATAGTCTAAATAATTAAATTTCCTTTGATCCTTAAGAATTAAAGTGTAAAAATTAAAAATTCCCAATTGTCATAAGGTATATTAATTTAGAAAGCTTGAACCGTTGAGTATCATTGTCGAATATCCAAGTATACTTTGGAATTATTGAAAATCATAGCCTAAATAATTGAAATTTCCTTCGATCTAGAAGAATTAAAGAAAAAATTAAAATAACTTAATAATTATGGGGTATCTTAATGTAGAAGCCATGAACCATCGAACATAATTGTTGATTCTCCAACAAAGCTTTAGAAGTTTTGAAAATCACAATCTGAATAATTAAATTTCCAATGATCCTTAACAATTTAAGTGAAAAAATTAAAAATTCCCATTTGTCGTAAGGTATATTAATGTTGAATCCTTGAACCGATGGGTGCCATTGTAAAATGTCCATGTATACTTTGGAATTTTTAGAAAATCAAGCCAAAATAATTGAAATATCCTTCGAATTAGAAGATTTAAAGTGTAAAAATTAAAAACTTCCATTTGTCGCAAGGTATATTAATTTAGAAAGCTTGAACCGTTGAATGTCATTGTAAAATGTCCAAGTATACTTTGGAATTTTTAGAAAACCATACCCTAAATAATTAAAATTTCCTTCGATCTAGATGAATTATGGTCTAAAAATTAAAATAACATAATTATTATGGGGTATCTTAATGAAGAAGCCCTGAACCCTCGATACTAATTGTTGAGTCTCCAACAAGGCTTTAGAAGTTTTGAAAATCATAATCTGAATAATTAAATTTCCACTGATCCTTAAGAATTTAAGTGAAAAAATTAAAAATTCCCATTTGTCTAAGGTATATTAATGTTGAATCCTTGAACCGATGGGTGTCATTGTAAAATATCCAAGTATACTTTGGAATTTTTAGAAAATCATAGCCAAAATAATTGAAATTTCCTTCGATCTAGAAGATTTAAAGTGTAAATATTAAAAATTCCCATTTGTCATAAGCTATATTAATGTAGAAGCCTTGAACCATTGAGTATCATTGTAGAATGTCCAAGTATACTTTAGAATTTTTGAATATCATAGCTTAAGTAATTGAAATTTCCTTCGATCTAGAAGAATTAAAGAAAAAATTAAAATAACTTAATAATTATGTGGTATCTTAATGTAGAAGCCATGAACCATCGAAAATAATTGTTGATTCTCCAACAAAGCTTTAGAAATTTTGAAAATCATAATCTGAATAATTAAATTTCCAATGATCCTTAAGAATTTAAGTGTAAAAATTAAAAAATTCCATTTGTCGCAAGGTATATTAATGTAGAAAGCTTGAACCGTTAAATGTCATTGTAAAATGTCCAAGTATACTTTGGAATTTTTAGAAAACCATAACCTAAATAATTAAAATTTCCTTCGATCTAGATGATATATGGTCTAAAAATTAAAATAACATAATAATTATGGGGTATTTTAAAGAAAAAGCCTTGAATCCTCGAAAATAATTGTTGAGTCTCCAACAAAGCTTTAGAAGTTTTGAAAATCATAATATGAATAATTAAATTTCCAATGATCCTTAAGAATTTAAGTGAAAAAATTAAAAATTCCACATTTGTCGTAAGGTATATTAATGTTGAATACTTGAACCGATGGGTGTCATTGTAAAATGTCCAAGTATACTTTGGAATTTTTAGAAAATCATAGCCAAAATAATTGAAATATCCTTCGAATTAGAAGATTTAAAGTGTAAAAATTAAAAATTTCCATTTGTCGCAAGGTATATTAATGTAGAAAGCTTGAACCTTTAATGTCATTGTAAATTGTCCAACTATACTTTGGAATTTTTAGAAAATCATAGCCTAAATAATTGAAATTTCCTATGATCTAGAAGAATTAGGGTCTAAAAATTAAAATAACATAATAATTATGGGGTATCTTAATGAAGAAGCCCTGAACCCTCGATACTAATTATTGAGTCTCTAACAAAGCTTTAGAAGTTTTTAAAATTATAGACTAAATAATTAAATTTCCTTTGATCCTTAAGAATGAAAGTGTAAAAATTAAAAATTCCCATTTGTCATAAGCTATATTAATGTAGAAGCCTTGAACCATTGAGTATCATTGTAGAATGTCCAAGTATACTTTAGAATTTTTGAATATCATAGCTTAAGTAATTGAAATTTCCTTCGTTCTAGAAGAATTAAAGAAAAAATTAAAATAACTTAATAATTATGGGGTATCTTAATGTAGAAGCCATGAACCATCGAACATAATTGTTGATTCTCCAACAAAGCTTTAGAAGTTTTGAAAATCATAATCTGAATAATTAAAATTCCAATGATCCTTAAGAATTTAAGTGAAAAAATTAAAAATTCCCATTTGTCGTAAGGTATATTAATGTTGAATCCTTGAACTGATGGGTGCCATTGTAAAATGTCCATGTATACTTTGGAATTTTTAGAAAATCAAGCCAAAATAATTGAAATATCCTTCGAATTAGAAGATTTAAAGTGTAAAAATTAAAAACTTCCATTTGTCGCAAGGTATATTAATTTAGAAAGCTTGAACCGTTGAATGTCATTGTAAAATGTCCAAGTATACTTTGGAATTTTTAGAAAACCATACCCTAAATAATTAAAATTTCCTTCGATCTAGATGAATTATGGTCTAAAAATTAAAATAACATAATAATTATGGGGTATCTTAATGAAGAAGCCCTGAACCCTCGATACTAATTATTGAGTCTCCAACAAAGCTTAAGAAGTTTTTAAAATTATAGTCTAAATAATTAAATTTCCTTTGATCCTTAAGAATTAAAGTGTAAAAATTAAAAATTCCCAATTGTCATAAGGTATATTAATGTTGAATCCTTGAACCGATGGGTGTCATTGTAAAATATCCAAGTATACTTTGGAATTTTTAGAAAATCATAGCCAAAATAATTGAAATTTCCTTGGATCTAGAAGATTTAAAGTGTAAATATTAAAAAATTCCATTTGTCGCAAGGTATATTGATGTAGAAGCCTTGAACCGTTGAGTATCATTGTCGAATATCCAAGTATACTTTGGAATTTTTAGAAAACCATAGCCTAAATAATTGAAATTTCCTATGATCTAGAAGAATTAGGGTCTAAAAATTAAAATAACATAATAATTATGGGGTATCTTAATGAAGAAGCCCTGAACCCTCGATACTAATTATTGAGTCTCCAACAAAGCTTTAGAAGTTTTTAAAATTATAGTCTAAATAATTAAATTTCCTTTGATCCTTAAGAATTAAAGTGTAAAAATTAAAAATTCCCAATTGTCATAAGGTATATTAATTTAGAAAGCTTGAACCGTTGAGTATCATTGTCGAATATCCAAGTATACTTTGGAATTATTGAAAATCATAGCCTAAATAATTGAAATTTCCTTCGATCTAGAAGAATTAAAGAAAAAATTAAAATAACTTAATAATTATGGGGTATCTTAATGTAGAAGCCATGAACCATCGAACATAATTGTTGATTCTCCAACAAAGCTTTAGAAGTTTTGAAAATCACAATCTGAATAATTAAATTTCCAATGATCCTTAACAATTTAAGTGAAAAAATTAAAAATTCCCATTTGTCGTAAGGTATATTAATGTTGAATCCTTGAACCGATGGGTGCTATTGTAAAATGTCCATGTATACTTTGGAATTTTTAGAAAATCAAGCCAAAATAATTGAAATATCCTTCGAATTAGAAGATTTAAAGTGTAAAAATTAAAAACTTCCATTTGTCGCAAGGTATATTAATTTAGAAAGCTTGAACCGTTGAATGTCATTGTAAAATGTCCAAGTATACTTTGGAATTTTTAGAAAACCATACCCTAAATAATTAAAATTTCCTTCGATCTAGATGAATTATGGTCTAAAAATTAAAATAACATAATTATTATGGGGTATCTTAATGAAGAAGCCCTGAACCCTCGATACTAATTGTTGAGTCTCCAACAAGGCTTTAGAAGTTTTGAAAATCATAATCTGAATAATTAAATTTCCACTGATCCTTAAGAATTTAAGTGAAAAAATTAAAAATTCCCATTTGTCTAAGGTATATTAATGTTGAATCCTTGAACCGATGGGTGTCATTGTAAAATATCCAAGTATACTTTGGAATTTTTAGAAAATCATAGCCAAAATAATTGAAATTTCCTTCGATCTAGAAGATTTAAAGTGTAAATATTAAAAATTCCCATTTGTCATAAGCTATATTAATGTAGAAGCCTTGAACCATTGAGTATCATTGTAGAATGTCCAAGTATACTTTAGAATTTTTGAATATCATAGCTTAAGTAATTGAAATTTCCTTCGATCTAGAAGAATTAAAGAAAAAATTAAAATAACTTAATAATTATGTGGTATCTTAATGTAGAAGCCATGAACCATCGAAAATAATTGTTGATTCTCCAACAAAGCTTTAGAAATTTTGAAAATCATAATCTGAATAATTAAATTTCCAATGATCCTTAAGAATTTAAGTGTAAAAATTAAAAAATTCCATTTGTCGCAAGGTATATTAATGTAGAAAGCTTGAACCGTTAAATGTCATTGTAAAATGTCCAAGTATACTTTGGAATTTTTAGAAAACCATACCCTAAATAATTAAAATTTCCTTCGATCTAGATGAATTATGGTCTAAAAATTAAAATAACATAATAATTATGGGGTATTTTAAAGAAAAAGCCTTGAACCCTCGATAATAATTGTTGAGTCTCCAACAAAGCTTTAGAAGTTTTGAAAATCATAATATGAATAATTAAATTTCCAATGATCCTTAAGAATTTAAGTGAAAAAATTAAAAATTCCCAATTGTCATAAGGTATATTAATTTAGAAAGCTTGAACCGTTGAGTATCATTGTCGAATATCCAAGTATACTTTGGAATTATTGAAAATCATAGCCTAAATAATTGAAATTTCCTTCGATGTAGAAGATTTAAAGTCTAAAAATTAAAAATTTCCATTTGTCGCAAGGTATATTAATTTAGAAAGCTTGAACCGTTGAATGTCATTGTAAAATGTCCAAGAATACTTTGGAATTTTTAGAAAACCATACCCTAAATAATTAAAATTTCCTTCGATCTAGATGAATTATGGTCTAAAAATTAAAATAACATAATAATTATGGGGTATCTTAATGAAGAAGCCCTGAACCCTCGATACTAATTATTGAGTCTCCAACAAAGCTTAAGAAGTTTTTAAAATTATAGTCTAAATAATTAAATTTCCTTTGATCCTTAAGAATTAAAGTGTAAAAATTAAAAATTCCCAATTGTCATAAGGTATATTAATTTAGAAAGCTTGAACCGTTGAGTATCATTGTCGAATATCCAAGTATACTTTGGAATTATTGAAAATCATAGCCTAAATAATTGAAATTTCCTTCGATGTAGAAGATTTAAAGTCTAAAAATTAAAAATTTCCATTTGTCGCAAGGTATATTAATTTAGAAAGCTTGAACCGTTGAATGTCATTGTATAATGTCCAAGTATACTTTGGAATTTTTAGAAAACCATACCCTAAATAATTAAAATTTCCTACGATCTAGATGAATTATGGTCTAAATATTAAAATAACATTATGATTATGGGGTATCTTAAAAAAAAAGCCCTGACCCCTCGATACTAATTGTTGAGTCTCCAACAAAGCTTTAGAAGTTTTTAAAATCATAATCTGAATAATTAAATTTCCAATGATCCTTAAGAATTTAAGTGAAAAAATTAAAAATTCCCATTTGTCGTAAGGTATATTAATGTTGAATCCTTGAACCGATGGGTGTCATTGTAAAATATCCAAGTATACTTTGGAATTTTTAGAAAATCATAGCCAAAATAATTGAAATTTCCTTGGATCTAGAAGATTTAAAGTGTAAATATTAAAAAATTCCATTTGTCGCAAGGTATATTGATGTAGAAGCCTTGAACCGTTGAGTATCATTGTCGAATATCCAAGTATACTTTGGAATTTTTAGAAAACCATAGCCTAAATAATTGAAATTTCCTATGATCTAGAAGAATTAGGGTCTAAAAATTAAAATAACATAATAATTATGGGGTATCTTAATGAAGAAGCCCTGAACCCTCGATACTAATTATTGAGTCTCCAACAAAGCTTTAGAAGTTTTTAAAATTATAGACTAAATAATTAAATTTCCTTTGATCCTTAAGAATGAAAGTGTAAAAATTAAAAATTCCCATTTGTCATAAGCTATATTAATGTAGAAGCCTTGAACCATTGAGTATCATTGTAGAATGTCCAAGTATACTTTAGAATTTTTGAATATCATAGCTTAAGTAATTGAAATTTCCTTCGTTCTAGAAGAATTAAAGAAAAAATTAAAATAACTTAATAATTATGGGGTATCTTAATGTAGAAGCCATGAACCATCGAACATAATTGTTGATTCTCCAACAAAGCTTTAGAAGTTTTGAAAATCACAATCTGAATAATTAAATTTCCAATGATCCTTAACAATTTAAGTGAAAAAATTAAAAATTCCCATTTGTCGTAAGGTATATTAATGTTGAATCCTTGAACCGATGGGTGCCATTGTAAAATGTCCATGTATACTTTGGAATTTTTAGAAAATCAAGCCAAAATAATTGAAATATCCTTCGAATTAGAAGATTTAAAGTGTAAAAATTAAAAACTTCCATTTGTCGCAAGGTATATTAATTTAGAAAGCTTGAACCGTTGAATGTCATTGTAAAATGTCCAAGTATACTTTGGAATTTTTAGAAAACCATACCCTAAATAATTAAAATTTCCTTCGATCTAGATGAATTATGGTCTAAAAATTAAAATAACATAATTATTATGGGGTATCTTAATGAAGAAGCCCTGAACCCTCGATACTAATTGTTGAGTCTCCAACAAGGCTTTAGAAGTTTTGAAAATCATAATCTGAATAATTAAATTTCCACTGATCCTTAAGAATTTAAGTGAAAAAATTAAAAATTCCCATTTGTCTAAGGTATATTAATGTTGAATCCTTGAACCGATGGGTGTCATTGTAAAATATCCAAGTATACTTTGGAATTTTTAGAAAATCATAGCCAAAATAATTGAAATTTCCTTCGATCTAGAAGATTTAAAGTGTAAATATTAAAAATTCCCATTTGTCATAAGCTATATTAATGTAGAAGCCTTGAACCATTGAGTATCATTGTAGAATGTCCAAGTATACTTTAGAATTTTTGAATATCATAGCTTAAGTAATTGAAATTTCCTTCGATCTAGAAGAATTAAAGAAAAAATTAAAATAACTTAATAATTATGTGGTATCTTAATGTAGAAGCCATGAACCATCGAAAATAATTGTTGATTCTCCAACAAAGCTTTAGAAATTTTGAAAATCATAATCTGAATAATTAAATTTCCAATGATCCTTAAGAATTTAAGTGTAAAAATTAAAAAATTCCATTTGTCGCAAGGTATATTAATGTAGAAAGCTTGAACCGTTAAATGTCATTGTAAAATGTCCAAGTATACTTTGGAATTTTTAGAAAACCATAACCTAAATAATTAAAATTTCCTTCGATCTAGATGATATATGGTCTAAAAATTAAAATAACATAATAATTATGGGGTATCTTTATGAAGAAGCCCTGAACCTTCGATACTAATTATTGAGTCTCTAACAAAGCTTTAGAAGTTTTTAAAATTATAGACTAAATAATTAAATTTCCTTTGATCCTTAAGAATGAAAGTGTAAAAATTAAAAATTCCCATTTGTCATAAGCTATATTAATGTAGAAGCCTTGAACCATTGAGTATCATTGTAGAATGTCCAAGTATACTTTAGAATTTTTGAATATCATAGCTTAAGTAATTGAAATTTCCTTCGTTCTAGAAGAATTAAAGAAAAAATTAAAATAACTTAATAATTATGGGGTATCTTAATGTAGAAGCCATGAACCATCGAAAATAGTTGTTGATTCTCCAACAAAGCTTTAGAAATTTTGAAAATCATAATCTGAATAATTAAATTTCCAATGATCCTTAAGAACTTAAGTGTAAAAATTAAAAAATTCCATTTGTCGCAAGGTATATTAATGTAGAAAGCTTGAACCGTTAAATGTCATTGTAAAATGTCCAAGTATACTTTGGAATTTTTAGAAAACCATACCCTAAATAATTAAAATTTCCTTCGATCTAGATGAATTATGGTCTAAAAATTAAAATAACATAATAATTATGGGGTATTTTAAAGAAAAAGCCTTGAATCCTCGAAAATAATTGTTGAGTCTCCAACAAAGCTTTAGAAGTTTTGAAAATCATAATATGAATAATTAAATTTCCAATGATCCTTAAGAATTTAAGTGAAAAAATTAAAAATTCCACATTTGTCGTAAGGTATATTAATGTTGAATCCTTGAACCGATGGGTGTCATTGTAAAATGTCCAAGTATACTTTGGAATTTTTAGAAAATCATAGCCAAAATAATTGAAATATCCTTCGAATTAGAAGATTTAAAGTGTAAAAATTAAAAATTTCCATTTGTCGCAAGGTATATTAATGTAGAAAGCTTGAACCTTTAATGTCATTGTAAATTGTCCAACTATACTTTGGAATTTTTAGAAAATCATAGCCTAAATAATTGAAATTTCCTATGATCTAGAAGAATTAGGGTCTAAAAATTAAAATAACATAATAATTATGGGGTATCTTAATGAAGAAGCCCTGAACCCTCGATACTAATTATTGAGTCTCTAACAAAGCTTTAGAAGTTTTTAAAATTATAGACTAAATAATTAAATTTCCTTTGATCCTTAAGAATGAAAGTGTAAAAATTAAAAATTCCCATTTGTCATAAGCTATATTAATGTAGAAGCCTTGAACCATTGAGTATCATTGTAGAATGTCCAAGTATACTTTAGAATTTTTGAATATCATAGCTTAAGTAATTGAAATTTCCTTCGTTCTAGAAGAATTAAAGAAAAAATTAAAATAACTTAATAATTATGGGGTATCTTAATGTAGAAGCCATGAACCATCGAACATAATTGTTGATTCTCCAACAAAGCTTTAGAAGTTTTGAAAATCATAATCTGAATAATTAAAATTCCAATGATCCTTAAGAATTTAAGTGAAAAAATTAAAAATTCCCATTTGTCGTAAGGTATATTAATGTTGAATCCTTGAACTGATGGGTGCCATTGTAAAATGTCCATGTATACTTTGGAATTTTTAGAAAATCAAGCCAAAATAATTGAAATATCCTTCGAATTAGAAGATTTAAAGTGTAAAAATTAAAAACTTCCATTTGTCGCAAGGTATATTAATTTAGAAAGCTTGAACCGTTGAATGTCATTGTAAAATGTCCAAGTATACTTTGGAATTTTTAGAAAACCATACCCTAAATAATTAAAATTTCCTTCGATCTAGATGAATTATGGTCTAAAAATTAAAATAACATAATAATTATGGGGTATCTTAATGAAGAAGCCCTGAACCCTCGATACTAATTGTTGAGTCTCCAACAAAGCTTTAGAAGTTTTGAAAATCATAATCTGAATAATTAAATTTCCAATGATCCTTAAGAATTTAAGTGAAAAAATTAAAAATTCCCATTTGTCGTAAGGTATATTAATGTTGAATCCTTGAACCGATGGGTGTCATTGTAAAATATCCAAGTATACTTTGGAATTTTTAGAAAATCATAGCCAAAATAATTGAAATTTCCTTGGATCTAGAAGATTTAAAGTGTAAATATTAAAAAATTCCATTTGTCGCAAGGTATATTGATGTAGAAGCCTTGAACCGTTGAGTATCATTGTCGAATATCCAAGTATACTTTGGAATTTTTAGAAAACCATAGCCTAAATAATTGAAATTTCCTATGATCTAGAAGAATTAGGGTCTAAAAATTAAAATAACATAATAATTATGGGGTATCTTAATGAAGAAGCCCTGAACCCTCGATACTAATTATTGAGTCTCCAACAAAGCTTTAGAAGTTTTTAAAATTATAGTCTAAATAATTAAATTTCCTTTGATCCTTAAGAATTAAAGTGTAAAAATTAAAAATTCCCAATTGTCATAAGGTATATTAATTTAGAAAGCTTGAACCGTTGAGTATCATTGTCGAATATCCAAGTATACTTTGGAATTATTGAAAATCATAGCCTAAATAATTGAAATTTCCTTCGATCTAGAAGAATTAAAGAAAAAATTAAAATAACTTAATAATTATGGGGTATCTTAATGTAGAAGCCATGAACCATCGAACATAATTGTTGATTCTCCAACAAAGCTTTAGAAGTTTTGAAAATCACAATCTGAATAATTAAATTTCCAATGATCCTTAACAATTTAAGTGAAAAAATTAAAAATTCCCATTTGTCGTAAGGTATATTAATGTTGAATCCTTGAACCGATGGGTGCCATTGTAAAATGTCCATGTATACTTTGGAATTTTTAGAAAATCAAGCCAAAATAATTGAAATATCCTTCGAATTAGAAGATTTAAAGTGTAAAAATTAAAAACTTCCATTTGTCGCAAGGTATATTAATTTAGAAAGCTTGAACCGTTGAATGTCATTGTAAAATGTCCAAGTATACTTTGGAATTTTTAGAAAACCATACCCTAAATAATTAAAATTTCCTTCGATCTAGATGAATTATGGTCTAAAAATTAAAATAACATAATTATTATGGGGTATCTTAATGAAGAAGCCCTGAACCCTCGATACTAATTGTTGAGTCTCCAACAAGGCTTTAGAAGTTTTGAAAATCATAATCTGAATAATTAAATTTCCACTGATCCTTAAGAATTTAAGTGAAAAAATTAAAAATTCCCATTTGTCTAAGGTATATTAATGTTGAATCCTTGAACCGATGGGTGTCATTGTAAAATATCCAAGTATACTTTGGAATTTTTAGAAAATCATAGCCAAAATAATTGAAATTTCCTTCGATCTAGAAGATTTAAAGTGTAAATATTAAAAATTCCCATTTGTCATAAGCTATATTAATGTAGAAGCCTTGAACCATTGAGTATCATTGTAGAATGTCCAAGTATACTTTAGAATTTTTGAATATCATAGCTTAAGTAATTGAAATTTCCTTCGATCTAGAAGAATTAAAGAAAAAATTAAAATAACTTAATAATTATGTGGTATCTTAATGTAGAAGCCATGAACCATCGAAAATAATTGTTGATTCTCCAACAAAGCTTTAGAAATTTTGAAAATCATAATCTGAATAATTAAATTTCCAATGATCCTTAAGAATTTAAGTGTAAAAATTAAAAAATTCCATTTGTCGCAAGGTATATTAATGTAGAAAGCTTGAACCGTTAAATGTCATTGTAAAATGTCCAAGTATACTTTGGAATTTTTAGAAAACCATACCCTAAATAATTAAAATTTCCTTCGATCTAGATGAATTATGGTCTAAAAATTAAAATAACATAATAATTATGGGGTATTTTAAAGAAAAAGCCTTGAACCCTCGAAAATAATTGTTGAGTCTCCAACAAAGCTTTAGAAGTTTTTAAAATTATAGACTAAATAATTAAATTTCCTTTGATCCTTAAGAATGAAAGTGTAAAAATTAAAAATTCCCATTTGTCATAAGCTATATTAATGTAGAAGCCTTGAACCATTGAGTATCATTGTAGAATGTCCAAGTATACTTTAGAATTTATGAATATCATAGCTTAAGTAATTGAAATTTCCTTCGTTCTAGAAGAATTAAAGAAAAAATTAAAATAACTTAATAATTATGGGGTATCTTAATGTAGAAGCCATGAACCATCGAAAATAGTTGTTGATTCTCCAACAAAGCTTTAGAAATTTTGAAAATCATAATCTGAATAATTAAATTTCCAATGATCCTTAAGAATTTAAGTGTAAAAATTAAAAAATTCCATTTGTCGCAAGGTATATTAATGTAGAAAGCTTGAACCGTTAAATGTCATTGTAAAATGTCCAAGTATACTTTGGAATTTTTAGAAAACCATACCCTAAATAATTAAAATTTCCTTCGATCTAGATGAATTATGGTCTAAAAATTAAAATAACATAATAATTATGGGGTATTTTAAAGAAAAAGCCTTGAACCCTCGAAAATAATTGTTGAGTCTCCAACAAAGCTTTAGAAGTTTTGAAAATCATAATATGAATAATTAAATTTCCAATGATCCTTAAGAATTTAAGTGAAAAAATTAAAAATTCCCAATTGTCATAAGGTATATTAATTTAGAAAGCTTGAACCGTTGAGTATCATTGTCGAATATCCAAGTATACTTTGGAATTATTGAAAATCATAGCCTAAATAATTGAAATTTCCTTCGATGTAGAAGATTTAAAGTCTAAAAATTAAAAATTTCCATTTGTCGCAAGGTATATTAATTTAGAAAGCTTGAACCGTTGAATGTCATTGTAAAATGTCCAAGAATACTTTGGAATTTTTAGAAAACCATACCCTAAATAATTAAAATTTCCTTCGATCTAGATGAATTATGGTCTAAAAATTAAAATAACATAATAATTATGGGGTATCTTAATGAAGAAGCCCTGAACCCTCGATACTAATTATTGAGTCTCCAACAAAGCTTAAGAAGTTTTTAAAATTATAGTCTAAATAATTAAATTTCCTTTGATCCTTAAGAATTAAAGTGTAAAAATTAAAAATTCCCAATTGTCATAAGGTATATTAATTTAGAAAGCTTGAACCATTGAGTATCATTGTCGAATATCCAAGTATACTTTGGAATTATTGAAAATCATAGCCTAAATAATTGAAATTTCCTTCGATGTAGAAGATTTAAAGTCTAAAAATTAAAAATTTCCATTTGTCGCAAGGTATATTAATTTAGAAAGCTTGAACCGTTGAATGTCATTGTATAATGTCCAAGTATACTTTGGAATTTTTAGAAAACCATACCCTAAATAATTAAAATTTCCTACGATCTAGATGAATTATGGTCTAAATATTAAAATAACATTATGATTATGGGGTATCTTAAAAAAAAAGCCCTGACCCCTCGATACTAATTGTTGAGTCTCCAACAAAGCTTTAGAAGTTTTTAAAATCATAATCTGAATAATTAAATTTCCAATGATCCTTAAGAATTTAAGTGAAAAAATTAAAAATTCCCATTTGTCGTAAGGTATATTAATGTTGAATCCTTGAACCGATGGGTGTCATTGTAAAATATCCAAGTATACTTTGGAATTTTTAGAAAATCATAACCAAAATAATTGAAATTTCCTTGGATCTAGAAGATTTAAAGTGTAAATATTAAAAAATTCCATTTGTCGCAAGGTATATTGATGTAGAAGCCTTGAACCGTTGAGTATCATTGTCGAATATCCAAGTATACTTTGGAATTTTTAGAAAACCATAGCCTAAATAATTGAAATTTCCTATGATCTAGAAGAATTAGGGTCTAAAAATTAAAATAACATAATAATTATGGGGTATCTTAATGAAGAAGCCCTGAACCCTCGATACTAATTATTGAGTCTCCAACAAAGCTTTAGAAGTTTTTAAAATTATAGACTAAATAATTAAATTTCCTTTGATCCTTAAGAATGAAAGTGTAAAAATTAAAAATTCCCATTTGTCATAAGCTATATTAATGTAGAAGCCTTGAACCATTGAGTATCATTGTAGAATGTCCAAGTATACTTTAGAATTTTTGAATATCATAGCTTAAGTAATTGAAATTTCCTTCGTTCTAGAAGAATTAAAGAAAAAATTAAAATAACTTAATAATTATGGGGTATCTTAATGTAGAAGCCATGAACCATCGAACATAATTGTTGATTCTCCAACAAAGCTTTAGAAGTTTTGAAAATCACAATCTGAATAATTAAATTTCCAATGATCCTTAACAATTTAAGTGAAAAAATTAAAAATTCCCATTTGTCGTAAGGTATATTAATGTTGAATCCTTGAACCGATGGGTGCCATTGTAAAATGTCCATGTATACTTTGGAATTTTTAGAAAATCAAGCCAAAATAATTGAAATATCCTTCGAATTAGAAGATTTAAAGTGTAAAAATTAAAAACTTCCATTTGTCGCAAGGTATATTAATTTAGAAAGCTTGAACCGTTGAATGTCATTGTAAAATGTCCAAGTATACTTTGGAATTTTTAGAAAACCATACCCTAAATAATTAAAATTTCCTTCGATCTAGATGAATTATGGTCTAAAAATTAAAATAACATAATTATTATGGGGTATCTTAATGAAGAAGCCCTGAACCCTCGATACTAATTGTTGAGTCTCCAACAAGGCTTTAGAAGTTTTGAAAATCATAATCTGAATAATTAAATTTCCACTGATCCTTAAGAATTTAAGTGAAAAAATTAAAAATTCCCATTTGTCTAAGGTATATTAATGTTGAATCCTTGAACCGATGGGTGTCATTGTAAAATATCCAAGTATACTTTGGAATTTTTAGAAAATCATAGCCAAAATAATTGAAATTTCCTTCGATCTAGAAGATTTAAAGTGTAAATATTAAAAATTCCCATTTGTCATAAGCTATATTAATGTAGAAGCCTTGAACCATTGAGTATCATTGTAGAATGTCCAAGTATACTTTAGAATTTTTGAATATCATAGCTTAAGTAATTGAAATTTCCTTCGATCTAGAAGAATTAAAGAAAAAATTAAAATAACTTAATAATTATGTGGTATCTTAATGTAGAAGCCATGAACCATCGAAAATAATTGTTGATTCTCCAACAAAGCTTTAGAAATTTTGAAAATCATAATCTGAATAATTAAATTTCCAATGATCCTTAAGAATTTAAGTGTAAAAATTAAAAAATTCCATTTGTCGCAAGGTATATTAATGTAGAAAGCTTGAACCGTTAAATGTCATTGTAAAATGTCCAAGTATACTTTGGAATTTTTAGAAAACCATAACCTAAATAATTAAAATTTCCTTCGATCTAGATGATATATGGTCTAAAAATTAAAATAACATAATAATTATGGGGTATCTTTATGAAGAAGCCCTGAACCCTCGATACTAATTATTGAGTCTCTAACAAAGCTTTAGAAGTTTTTAAAATTA
Source organism: Rhopalosiphum nymphaeae (assembly GCA_036289425.1). NCBI lineage: Eukaryota > Metazoa > Arthropoda > Insecta > Hemiptera > Aphididae > Rhopalosiphum > Rhopalosiphum nymphaeae. The sequence continues at coordinate 4,302,093 of JAZAQC010000007.1, read as the reverse complement.
TAGACTAAATAATTAAATTTCCTTTGATCCTTAAGAATGAAAGTGTAAAAATTAAAAATTCCCATTTGTCATAATCTATATTAATGTAGAAGCCTTGAACCATTGAGTATCATTGTAGAATGTCCAAGTATACTTTAGAATTTTTGAATATCATAGCTTAAGTAATTGAAATTTCCTTCGTTCTAGAAGAATTAAAGAAAAAATTAAAATAACTTAATAATTATGGGGTATCTTAATGTAGAAGCCATGAACCATCGAAAATAGTTGTTGATTCTCCAACAAAGCTTTAGAAATTTTGAAAATCATAATCTGAATAATTAAATTTCCAATGATCCTTAAGAACTTAAGTGTAAAAATTAAAAAATTCCATTTGTCGCAAGGTATATTAATGTAGAAAGCTTGAACCGTTAAATGTCATTGTAAAATGTCCAAGTATACTTTGGAATTTTTAGAAAACCATACCCTAAATAATTAAAATTTCCTTCGATCTAGATGAATTATGGTCTAAAAATTAAAATAACATAATAATTATGGGGTATTTTAAAGAAAAAGCCTTGAATCCTCGAAAATAATTGTTGAGTCTCCAACAAAGCTTTAGAAGTTTTGAAAATCATAATATGAATAATTAAATTTCCAATGATCCTTAAGAATTTAAGTGAAAAAATTAAAAATTCCACATTTGTCGTAAGGTATATTAATGTTGAATCCTTGAACCGATGGGTGTCATTGTAAAATGTCCAAGTATACTTTGGAATTTTTAGAAAATCATAGCCAAAATAATTGAAATATCCTTCGAATTAGAAGATTTAAAGTGTAAAAATTAAAAATTTCCATTTGTCGCAAGGTATATTAATGTAGAAAGCTTGAACCTTTAATGTCATTGTAAATTGTCCAACTATACTTTGGAATTTTTAGAAAATCATAGCCTAAATAATTGAAATTTCCTATGATCTAGAAGAATTAGGGTCTAAAAATTAAAATAACATAATAATTATGGGGTATCTTAATGAAGAAGCCCTGAACCCTCGATACTAATTATTGAGTCTCTAACAAAGCTTTAGAAGTTTTTAAAATTATAGACTAAATAATTAAATTTCCTTTGATCCTTAAGAATGAAAGTGTAAAAATTAAAAATTCCCATTTGTCATAAGCTATATTAATGTAGAAGCCTTGAACCATTGAGTATCATTGTAGAATGTCCAAGTATACTTTAGAATTTTTGAATATCATAGCTTAAGTAATTGAAATTTCCTTCGTTCTAGAAGAATTAAAGAAAAAATTAAAATAACTTAATAATTATGGGGTATCTTAATGTAGAAGCCATGAACCATCGAACATAATTGTTGATTCTCCAACAAAGCTTTAGAAGTTTTGAAAATCATAATCTGAATAATTAAATTTCCAATGATCCTTAAGAACTTAAGTGTAAAAATTAAAAAATTCCATTTGTCGCAAGGTATATTAATGTAGAAAGCTTGAACCGTTAAATGTCATTGTAAAATGTCCAAGTATACTTTGGAATTTTTAGAAAACCATACCCTAAATAATTAAAATTTCCTTCGATCTAGATGAATTATGGTCTAAAAATTAAAATAACATAATAATTATGGGGTATTTTAAAGAAAAAGCCTTGAACCCTCGAAAATAATTGTTGAGTCTCCAACAAAGCTTTAGAAGTTTTGAAAATCATAATATGAATAATTAAATTTCCAATGATCCTTAAGAATTTAAGTGAAAAAATTAAAAATTCCCAATTGTCATAAGGTATATTAATTTAGAAAGCTTGAACCGTTGAGTATCATTGTCGAATATCCAAGTATACTTTGGAATTATTGAAAATCATAGCCTAAATAATTGAAATTTCCTTCGATGTAGAAGATTTAAAGTCTAAAAATTAAAAATTTCCATTTGTCGCAAGGTATATTAATTTAGAAAGCTTGAACCGTTGAATGTCATTGTAAAATGTCCAAGAATACTTTGGAATTTTTAGAAAACCATACCCTAAATAATTAAAATTTCCTTCGATCTAGATGAATTATGGTCTAAAAATTAAAATAACATAATAATTATGGGGTATCTTAATGAAGAAGCCCTGAACCCTCGATACTAATTATTGAGTCTCCAACAAAGCTTAAGAAGTTTTTAAAATTATAGTCTAAATAATTAAATTTCCTTTGATCCTTAAGAATTAAAGTGTAAAAATTAAAAATTCCCAATTGTCATAAGGTATATTAATTTAGAAAGCTTGAACCGTTGAGTATCATTGTCGAATATCCAAGTATACTTTGGAATTATTGAAAATCATAGCCTAAATAATTGAAATTTCCTTCGATGTAGAAGATTTAAAGTCTAAAAATTAAAAATTTCCATTTGTCGCAAGGTATATTAATTTAGAAAGCTTGAACCGTTGAATGTCATTGTATAATGTCCAAGTATACTTTGGAATTTTTAGAAAACCATACCCTAAATAATTAAAATTTCCTACGATCTAGATGAATTATGGTCTAAATATTAAAATAACATTATGATTATGGGGTATCTTAAAAAAAAAGCCCTGACCCCTCGATACTAATTGTTGAGTCTCCAACAAAGCTTTAGAAGTTTTTAAAATCATAATCTGAATAATTAAATTTCCAATGATCCTTAAGAATTTAAGTGAAAAAATTAAAAATTCCCATTTGTCGTAAGGTATATTAATGTTGAATCCTTGAACCGATGGGTGTCATTGTAAAATATCCAAGTATACTTTGGAATTTTTAGAAAATCATAGCCAAAATAATTGAAATTTCCTTGGATCTAGAAGATTTAAAGTGTAAATATTAAAAAATTCCATTTGTCGCAAGGTATATTGATGTAGAAGCCTTGAACCGTTGAGTATCATTGTCGAATATCCAAGTATACTTTGGAATTTTTAGAAAACCATAGCCTAAATAATTGAAATTTCCTATGATCTAGAAGAATTAGGGTCTAAAAATTAAAATAACATAATAATTATGGGGTATCTTAATGAAGAAGCCCTGAACCCTCGATACTAATTATTGAGTCTCCAACAAAGCTTTAGAAGTTTTTAAAATTATAGACTAAATAATTAAATTTCCTTTGATCCTTAAGAATGAAAGTGTAAAAATTAAAAATTCCCATTTGTCATAAGCTATATTAATGTAGAAGCCTTGAACCATTGAGTATCATTGTAGAATGTCCAAGTATACTTTAGAATTTTTGAATATCATAGCTTAAGTAATTGAAATTTCCTTCGTTCTAGAAGAATTAAAGAAAAAATTAAAATAACTTAATAATTATGGGGTATCTTAATGTAGAAGCCATGAACCATCGAACATAATTGTTGATTCTCCAACAAAGCTTTAGAAGTTTTGAAAATCACAATCTGAATAATTAAATTTCCAATGATCCTTAACAATTTAAGTGAAAAAATTAAAAATTCCCATTTGTCGTAAGGTATATTAATGTTGAATCCTTGAACCGATGGGTGCCATTGTAAAATGTCCATGTATACTTTGGAATTTTTAGAAAATCAAGCCAAAATAATTGAAATATCCTTCGAATTAGAAGATTTAAAGTGTAAAAATTAAAAACTTCCATTTGTCGCAAGGTATATTAATTTAGAAAGCTTGAACCGTTGAATGTCATTGTAAAATGTCCAAGTATACTTTGGAATTTTTAGAAAACCATACCCTAAATAATTAAAATTTCCTTCGATCTAGATGAATTATGGTCTAAAAATTAAAATAACATAATTATTATGGGGTATCTTAATGAAGAAGCCCTGAACCCTCGATACTAATTGTTGAGTCTCCAACAAGGCTTTAGAAGTTTTGAAAATCATAATCTGAATAATTAAATTTCCACTGATCCTTAAGAATTTAAGTGAAAAAATTAAAAATTCCCATTTGTCTAAGGTATATTAATGTTGAATCCTTGAACCGATGGGTGTCATTGTAAAATATCCAAGTATACTTTGGAATTTTTAGAAAATCATAGCCAAAATAATTGAAATTTCCTTCGATCTAGAAGATTTAAAGTGTAAATATTAAAAATTCCCATTTGTCATAAGCTATATTAATGTAGAAGCCTTGAACCATTGAGTATCATTGTAGAATGTCCAAGTATACTTTAGAATTTTTGAATATCATAGCTTAAGTAATTGAAATTTCCTTCGATCTAGAAGAATTAAAGAAAAAATTAAAATAACTTAATAATTATGTGGTATCTTAATGTAGAAGCCATGAACCATCGAAAATAATTGTTGATTCTCCAACAAAGCTTTAGAAATTTTGAAAATCATAATCTGAATAATTAAATTTCCAATGATCCTTAAGAATTTAAGTGTAAAAATTAAAAAATTCCATTTGTCGCAAGGTATATTAATGTAGAAAGCTTGAACCGTTAAATGTCATTGTAAAATGTCCAAGTATACTTTGGAATTTTTAGAAAACCATAACCTAAATAATTAAAATTTCCTTCGATCTAGATGATATATGGTCTAAAAATTAAAATAACATAATAATTATGGGGTATCTTTATGAAGAAGCCCTGAACCCTCGATACTAATTATTGAGTCTCTAACAAAGCTTTAGAAGTTTTTAAAATTATAGACTAAATAATTAAATTTCCTTTGATCCTTAAGAATGAAAGTGTAAAAATTAAAAATTCCCATTTGTCATAATCTATATTAATGTAGAAGCCTTGAACCATTGAGTATCATTGTAGAATGTCCAAGTATACTTTAGAATTTTTGAATATCATAGCTTAAGTAATTGAAATTTCCTTCGTTCTAGAAGAATTAAAGAAAAAATTAAAATAACTTAATAATTATGGGGTATCTTAATGTAGAAGCCATGAACCATCGAAAATAGTTGTTGATTCTCCAACAAAGCTTTAGAAATTTTGAAAATCATAATCTGAATAATTAAATTTCCAATGATCCTTAAGAACTTAAGTGTAAAAATTAAAAAATTCCATTTGTCGCAAGGTATATTAATGTAGAAAGCTTGAACCGTTAAATGTCATTGTAAAATGTCCAAGTATACTTTGGAATTTTTAGAAAACCATACCCTAAATAATTAAAATTTCCTTCGATCTAGATGAATTATGGTCTAAAAATTAAAATAACATAATAATTATGGGGTATTTTAAAGAAAAAGCCTTGAATCCTCGAAAATAATTGTTGAGTCTCCAACAAAGCTTTAGAAGTTTTGAAAATCATAATATGAATAATTAAATTTCCAATGATCCTTAAGAATTTAAGTGAAAAAATTAAAAATTCCACATTTGTCGTAAGGTATATTAATGTTGAATCCTTGAACCGATGGGTGTCATTGTAAAATGTCCAAGTATACTTTGGAATTTTTAGAAAATCATAGCCAAAATAATTGAAATATCCTTCGAATTAGAAGATTTAAAGTGTAAAAATTAAAAATTTCCATTTGTCGCAAGGTATATTAATGTAGAAAGCTTGAACCTTTAATGTCATTGTAAATTGTCCAACTATACTTTGGAATTTTTAGAAAATCATAGCCTAAATAATTGAAATTTCCTATGATCTAGAAGAATTAGGGTCTAAAAATTAAAATAACATAATAATTATGGGGTATCTTAATGAAGAAGCCCTGAACCCTCGATACTAATTATTGAGTCTCTAACAAAGCTTTAGAAGTTTTTAAAATTATAGACTAAATAATTAAATTTCCTTTGATCCTTAAGAATGAAAGTGTAAAAATTAAAAATTCCCATTTGTCATAAGCTATATTAATGTAGAAGCCTTGAACCATTGAGTATCATTGTAGAATGTCCAAGTATACTTTAGAATTTTTGAATATCATAGCTTAAGTAATTGAAATTTCCTTCGTTCTAGAAGAATTAAAGAAAAAATTAAAATAACTTAATAATTATGGGGTATCTTAATGTAGAAGCCATGAACCATCGAACATAATTGTTGATTCTCCAACAAAGCTTTAGAAGTTTTGAAAATCATAATCTGAATAATTAAAATTCCAATGATCCTTAAGAATTTAAGTGAAAAAATTAAAAATTCCCATTTGTCGTAAGGTATATTAATGTTGAATCCTTGAACTGATGGGTGCCATTGTAAAATGTCCATGTATACTTTGGAATTTTTAGAAAATCAAGCCAAAATAATTGAAATATCCTTCGAATTAGAAGATTTAAAGTGTAAAAATTAAAAACTTCCATTTGTCGCAAGGTATATTAATTTAGAAAGCTTGAACCGTTGAATGTCATTGTAAAATGTCCAAGTATACTTTGGAATTTTTAGAAAACCATACCCTAAATAATTAAAATTTCCTTCGATCTAGATGAATTATGGTCTAAAAATTAAAATAACATAATAATTATGGGGTATCTTAATGAAGAAGCCCTGAACCCTCGATACTAATTGTTGAGTCTCCAACAAAGCTTTAGAAGTTTTGAAAATCATAATCTGAATAATTAAATTTCCAATGATCCTTAAGAATTTAAGTGAAAAAATTAAAAATTCCCATTTGTCGTAAGGTATATTAATGTTGAATCCTTGAACCGATGGGTGTCATTGTAAAATATCCAAGTATACTTTGGAATTTTTAGAAAATCATAGCCAAAATAATTGAAATTTCCTTGGATCTAGAAGATTTAAAGTGTAAATATTAAAAAATTCCATTTGTCGCAAGGTATATTGATGTAGAAGCCTTGAACCGTTGAGTATCATTGTCGAATATCCAAGTATACTTTGGAATTTTTAGAAAACCATAGCCTAAATAATTGAAATTTCCTATGATCTAGAAGAATTAGGGTCTAAAAATTAAAATAACATAATAATTATGGGGTATCTTAATGAAGAAGCCCTGAACCCTCGATACTAATTATTGAGTCTCCAACAAAGCTTTAGAAGTTTTTAAAATTATAGTCTAAATAATTAAATTTCCTTTGATCCTTAAGAATTAAAGTGTAAAAATTAAAAATTCCCAATTGTCATAAGGTATATTAATTTAGAAAGCTTGAACCGTTGAGTATCATTGTCGAATATCCAAGTATACTTTGGAATTATTGAAAATCATAGCCTAAATAATTGAAATTTCCTTCGATCTAGAAGAATTAAAGAAAAAATTAAAATAACTTAATAATTATGGGGTATCTTAATGTAGAAGCCATGAACCATCGAACATAATTGTTGATTCTCCAACAAAGCTTTAGAAGTTTTGAAAATCACAATCTGAATAATTAAATTTCCAATGATCCTTAACAATTTAAGTGAAAAAATTAAAAATTCCCATTTGTCGTAAGGTATATTAATGTTGAATCCTTGAACCGATGGGTGCCATTGTAAAATGTCCATGTATACTTTGGAATTTTTAGAAAATCAAGCCAAAATAATTGAAATATCCTTCGAATTAGAAGATTTAAAGTGTAAAAATTAAAAACTTCCATTTGTCGCAAGGTATATTAATTTAGAAAGCTTGAACCGTTGAATGTCATTGTAAAATGTCCAAGTATACTTTGGAATTTTTAGAAAACCATACCCTAAATAATTAAAATTTCCTTCGATCTAGATGAATTATGGTCTAAAAATTAAAATAACATAATTATTATGGGGTATCTTAATGAAGAAGCCCTGAACCCTCGATACTAATTGTTGAGTCTCCAACAAGGCTTTAGAAGTTTTGAAAATCATAATCTGAATAATTAAATTTCCACTGATCCTTAAGAATTTAAGTGAAAAAATTAAAAATTCCCATTTGTCTAAGGTATATTAATGTTGAATCCTTGAACCGATGGGTGTCATTGTAAAATATCCAAGTATACTTTGGAATTTTTAGAAAATCATAGCCAAAATAATTGAAATTTCCTTCGATCTAGAAGATTTAAAGTGTAAATATTAAAAATTCCCATTTGTCATAAGCTATATTAATGTAGAAGCCTTGAACCATTGAGTATCATTGTAGAATGTCCAAGTATACTTTAGAATTTTTGAATATCATAGCTTAAGTAATTGAAATTTCCTTCGATCTAGAAGAATTAAAGAAAAAATTAAAATAACTTAATAATTATGTGGTATCTTAATGTAGAAGCCATGAACCATCGAAAATAATTGTTGATTCTCCAACAAAGCTTTAGAAATTTTGAAAATCATAATCTGAATAATTAAATTTCCAATGATCCTTAAGAATTTAAGTGTAAAAATTAAAAAATTCCATTTGTCGCAAGGTATATTAATGTAGAAAGCTTGAACCGTTAAATGTCATTGTAAAATGTCCAAGTATACTTTGGAATTTTTAGAAAACCATACCCTAAATAATTAAAATTTCCTTCGATCTAGATGAATTATGGTCTAAAAATTAAAATAACATAATAATTATGGGGTATTTTAAAGAAAAAGCCTTGAACCCTCGAAAATAATTGTTGAGTCTCCAACAAAGCTTTAGAAGTTTTTAAAATTATAGACTAAATAATTAAATTTCCTTTGATCCTTAAGAATGAAAGTGTAAAAATTAAAAATTCCCATTTGTCATAAGCTATATTAATGTAGAAGCCTTGAACCATTGAGTATCATTGTAGAATGTCCAAGTATACTTTAGAATTTTTGAATATCATAGCTTAAGTAATTGAAATTTCCTTCGTTCTAGAAGAATTAAAGAAAAAATTAAAATAACTTAATAATTATGGGGTATCTTAATGTAGAAGCCATGAACCATCGAAAATAGTTGTTGATTCTCCAACAAAGCTTTAGAAATTTTGAAAATCATAATCTGAATAATTAAATTTCCAATGATCCTTAAGAATTTAAGTGTAAAAATTAAAAAATTCCATTTGTCGCAAGGTATATTAATGTAGAAAGCTTGAACCGTTGAATGTCATTGTAAAATGTCCAAGTATACTTTGGAATTTTTAGAAAACCATAACCTAAATAATTAAAATTTCCTTCGATCTAGATGAATTATGGTCTAAAAATTAAAATAACATAATAATTATGGGGTATCTTAATGAAGAAGCCCTGAACCCTCGATACTAATTATTGAGTCTCCAACAAAGCTTTAGAAGTTTTTAAAATTATAGTCTAAATAATTAAATTTCCTTTGATCCTTAAGAATTAAAGTGTAAAAATTAAAAATTCCCAATTTTCATAAGGTATATTAATTTAGAAAGCTTGAACCGTTGAGTATCATTGTCGAATATCCAAGTATACTTTGGAATTATTGAAAATCATAGCCTAAATAATTGAAATTTCCTTCGATGTAGAAGATTTAAAGTCTAAAAATTAAAAATTTCCATTTGTCGCAAGGTATATTAATTTAGAAAGCTTGAACCGTTGAATGTCATTGTATAATGTCCAAGTATACTTTGGAATTTTTAGAAAACCATACCCTAAATAATTAAAATTTCCTACGATCTAGATGAATTATGGTCTAAATATTAAAATAACATTATGATTATGGGGTATCTTAAAAAAAAAGCCCTGACCCCTCGATACTAATTGTTGAGTCTCCAACAAAGCTTTAGAAGTTTTTAAAATCATAATCTGAATAATTAAATTTCCAATGATCCTTAAGAATTTAAGTGAAAAAATTAAAAATTCCCATTTGTCGTAAGGTATATTAATGTTGAATCCTTGAACCGATGGGTGTCATTGTAAAATATCCAAGTATACTTTGGAATTTTTAGAAAATCATAGCCAAAATAATTGAAATATCCTTCGAATTAGAAGATTTAAAGTGTAAAAATTAGAAATTTCCATTTGTCGCAAGGTATATTAATGTAGAAAGCTTGAACCTTTAATGTCATTGTAAAATGTCCAACTATACTTTGGAATTTTTAGAAAACCATAGCCTAAATAATTAAAATTTCCTATGATCTAGAAGAATTAGGGTCTAAAAATTAAAATAACATAATAATTATGGGGTATCTTAATGAAGAAGCCCTGAACCCTCGATACTAATTATTGAGTCTCCAACAAAGCTTTAGAAGTTTTTAAAATTATAGACTAAATAATTAAATTTCCTTTGATCCTTAAGAATGAAAGTGTAAAAATTAAAAATTCCCATTTGTCATAAGCTATATTAATGTAGAAGCCTTGAACCATTGAGTATCATTGTAGAATGTCCAAGTATACTTTAGAATTTTTGAATATCATAGCTTAAATAATTGAAATTTCCTTCGTTCTAGAAGAATTAAAGAAAAAATTAAAATAACTTAATAATTATGGGGTATCTTAATGTAGAAGCCATGAACCATAGAAAATAATTGTTGATTCTCCAACAAAGCTTTAGAAATTTTGAAAATCATAATCTGAATAATTAAATTTCCAATGATCCTTAAGAATTTAAGTGTAAAAATTAAAAAATTCCATTTGTCGCAAGGTATATTAATGTAGAAAGCTTGAACCGTTAAATGTCATTGTAAAATGTCCAAGTATACTTTGGAATTTTTAGAAAACCATACCCTAAATAATTAAAATTTCCTTCGATCTAGATGAATTATGGTCTAAAAATTAAAATAACATAATTATTATGGGGTATCTTAATGAAGAAGCCCTGAACCCTCGATACTAATTGTTGAGTCTCCAACAAAGCTTTAGAAGTTTTGAAAATCATAATCTGAATAATTAAATTTCCACTGATCCTTAAGAATTTAAGTGAAAAAATTAAAAATTCCCATTTGTCGTAAGGTATAGTAATGTTGAATCCTTGAACCGATGGGTGTCATTGTAAAATATCCAAGTATACTTTGGAATTTTTAGAAAATCATAGCCAAATTAATTGAAATATCCTTCGAATTAGAAGATTTAAAGTCTAAAAATTAAAAATTTCCATTTGTCGCAAGGTATATTAATGTAGAAAGCTTGAACCTTTAATGTCATTGTAAAATGTCCAACTATACTTTGGAATTTTTAGAAAATCATAGCCTAAATAATTGAAATTTCCTATGATCTAGAAGAATTAGGGTCTAAAAATTAAAATAACATAATAATTATGGGGTATCTTAATGAAGAAGCCCTGAACCCTCGATACTAATTATTGAGTCTCTAACAAAGCTTTAGAAGTTTTTAAAATTATAGACTAAATAATTAAATTTCCTTTGATCCTTAAGAATGAAAGTGTAAAAATTAAAAATTCCCATTTGTCATAAGCTATATTAATGTAGAAGCCTTGAACCATTGAGTATCATTGTAGAATGTCCAAGTATACTTTAGAATTTTTGAATATCATAGCTTAAGTAATTGAAATTTCCTTCGTTCTAGAAGAATTAAAGAAAAAATTAAAATAACTTAATAATTATGGGGTATCTTAATGTAGAAGCCTTGAACCCTCGAAAATAATTGTTCAGTCTCCAACAAAGCTTTAGAAGTTTTGAAAATCATAATCTGAATAATTAAATTTCCAATGATCCTTAAGAATTTAAGTGAAAAAATTAAAAATCCACATTTGTCGTAAGGTATATTAATGTTGAATCCTAGAACCGATGGGTGTCATTGTAAAATATCCAAGTATACTTTGGAATTTTTAGAAAATCATAGCCTAAATAATTGAAATATCCTTCGAATTAGAAGATTTAAAGTGTAAAAATTAAAAACTTCCATTTGTCGCAAGGTATATTAATTTAGAAAGCTTGAACCGTTGAATGTCATTGTAAAATGTCCAAGTATACTTTGGAATTTTTAGAAAACCATACCCTAAATAATTAAAATTTCCTTCGATCTAGATGTTTTATGGTCTAAAAATTAAAATAACATAATTATTATGGGGTATCTTAATGAAGAAGCCCTGAACCCTCGATACTAATTGTTGAGTCTCCAACAAAGCTTTAGAAGTTTTTGAAATTTTAGTCTAAATAATTATATTTCCATTGATCCATAAGAATTAAAGTGTAAATATTAAAAATTCCCAATTGTCATAAGGTATATTAATTTAGAAAGCTTGAACCGTTGAGTATCATTGTCGAATATCCAAGTATACTTTGGAATTATTTAAATTCATAGCCTAAATAATTGAAATTTCCTTCGATCTAGAAGATTTAAAGTCTAAAAATTAAAAATTTCCATTTGTCGCAAGGTATATTAATGTAGAAAGCTTGAACCTTTAATGTCATTGTAAAATGTCCAACTATACTTTGGAATTTTTAGAAAATCATAGCCTAAATAATTGAAATTTCCTATGATCTAGAAGAATTAGGGTCTAAAAATTAAAATAACATAATAATTATGGGGTATCTTAATGAAGAAGCCCTGAACCCTCGATACTAATTATTGAGTCTCTAACAAAGCTTTAGAAGTTTTTAAAATTATAGACTAAATAATTAAATTTCCTTTGATCCTTAAGAATGAAAGTGTAAAAATTAAAAATTCCCATTTGTCATAAGCTATATTAATGTAGAAGCCTTGAACCATTGAGTATCATTGTAGAATGTCCAAGTATACTTTAGAATTTTTGAATATCATAGCTTAAGTAATTGAAATTTCCTTCGATCTAGAAGAATTAAAGAAAAAATTAAAATAACTTAATAATTATGTGGTATCTTAATGTAGAAGCCATGAACCATCGAAAATAATTGTTGATTCTCCAACAAAGCTTTAGAAATTTTGAAAATCATAATCTGAATAATTAAATTTCCAATGATCCTTAAGAATTTAAGTGTAAAAATTAAAAAATTCCATTTGTCGCAAGGTATATTAATGTAGAAAGCTTGAACCGTTAAATGTCATTGTAAAATGTCCAAGTATACTTTGGAATTTTTAGAAAACCATACCCTAAATAATTAAAATTTCCTTCGATCTAGATGAATTATGGTCTAAAAATTAAAATAACATAATAATTATGGGGTATTTTAAAGAAAAAGCCTTGAACCCTCGAAAATAATTGTTGAGTCTCCAACAAAGCTTTAGAAGTTTTTAAAATTATAGACTAAATAATTAAATTTCCTTTGATCCTTAAGAATGAAAGTGTAAAAATTAAAAATTCCCATTTGTCATAAGCTATATTAATGTAGAAGCCTTGAACCATTGAGTATCATTGTAGAATGTCCAAGTATACTTTAGAATTTTTGAATATCATAGCTTAAGTAATTGAAATTTCCTTCGTTCTAGAAGAATTAAAGAAAAAATTAAAATAACTTAATAATTATGGGGTATCTTAATGTAGAAGCCATGAACCATCGAAAATAGTTGTTGATTCTCCAACAAAGCTTTAGAAATTTTGAAAATCATAATCTGAATAATTAAATTTCCAATGATCCTTAAGAATTTAAGTGTAAAAATTAAAAAATTCCATTTGTCGCAAGGTATATTAATGTAGAAAGCTTGAACCGTTAAATGTCATTGTAAAATGTCCAAGTATACTTTGGAATTTTTAGAAAACCATACCCTAAATAATTAAAATTTCCTTCGATCTAGATGAATTATGGTCTAAAAATTAAAATAACATAATAATTATGGGGTATTTTAAAGAAAAAGCCTTGAACCCTCGAAAATAATTGTTGAGTCTCCAACAAAGCTTTAGAAGTTTTGAAAATCATAATATGAATAATTAAATTTCCAATGATCCTTAAGAATTTAAGTGAAAAAATTAAAAATTCCACATTTGTCGTAAGGTATATTAATGTTGAATCCTTGAACCGATGGGTGTCATTGTAAAATGTCCAAGTATACTTTGGAATTTTTAGAAAATCATAGCCAAAATAATTGAAATATCCTTCGAATTAGAAGATTTAAAGTGTAAAAATTAGAAATTTCCATTTGTCGCAAGGTATATTAATGTAGAAAGCTTGAACCTTTAATGTCATTGTAAAATGTCCAACTATACTTTGGAATTTTTAGAAAATCATAGCCTAAATAATTGAAATTTCCTATGATCTAGAAGAATTAGGGTCTAAAAATTAAAATAACATAATAATTATGGGGTATCTTAAAAAAAAAGCCCTGACCCCTCGATACTAATTGTTGAGTCTCCAACAAAGCTTTAGAAGTTTTTAAAATCATAATCTGAATAATTAAATTTCCAATGATCCTTAAGAATTTAAGTGAAAAAATTAAAAATTCCCATTTGTCGTAAGGTATATTAATGTTGAATCCTTGAACCGATGGGTGTCATTGTAAAATATCCAAGTATACTTTGGAATTTTTAGAAAATCATAGCCAAAATAATTGAAATATCCTTCGAATTAGAAGATTTAAAGTGTAAAAATTAGAAATTTCCATTTGTCGCAAGGTATATTAATGTAGAAAGCTTGAACCTTTAATGTCATTGTAAAATGTCCAACTATACTTTGGAATTTTTAGAAAACCATAGCCTAAATAATTAAAATTTCCTATGATCTAGAAGAATTAGGGTCTAAAAATTAAAATAACATAATAATTATGGGGTATCTTAATGAAGAAGCCCTGAACCCTCGATACTAATTATTGAGTCTCCAACAAAGCTTTAGAAGTTTTTAAAATTATAGACTAAATAATTAAATTTCCTTTGATCCTTAAGAATGAAAGTGTAAAAATTAAAAATTCCCATTTGTCATAAGCTATATTAATGTAGAAGCCTTGAACCATTGAGTATCATTGTAGAATGTCCAAGTATACTTTAGAATTTTTGAATATCATAGCTTAAATAATTGAAATTTCCTTCGTTCTAGAAGAATTAAAGAAAAAATTAAAATAACTTAATAATTATGGGGTATCTTAATGTAGAAGCCATGAACCATAGAAAATAATTGTTGATTCTCCAACAAAGCTTTAGAAATTTTGAAAATCATAATCTGAATAATTAAATTTCCAATGATCCTTAAGAATTTAAGTGTAAAAATTAAAAAATTCCATTTGTCGCAAGGTATATTAATGTAGAAAGCTTGAACCGTTAAATGTCATTGTAAAATGTCCAAGTATACTTTGGAATTTTTAGAAAACCATACCCTAAATAATTAAAATTTCCTTCGATCTAGATGAATTATGGTCTAAAAATTAAAATAACATAATTATTATGGGGTATCTTAATGAAGAAGCCCTGAACCCTCGATACTAATTGTTGAGTCTCCAACAAAGCTTTAGAAGTTTTGAAAATCATAATCTGAATAATTAAATTTCCACTGATCCTTAAGAATTTAAGTGAAAAAATTAAAAATTCCCATTTGTCGTAAGGTATAGTAATGTTGAATCCTTGAACCGATGGGTGTCATTGTAAAATATCCAAGTATACTTTGGAATTTTTAGAAAATCATAGCCAAATTAATTGAAATATCCTTCGAATTAGAAGATTTAAAGTCTAAAAATTAAAAATTTCCATTTGTCGCAAGGTATATTAATGTAGAAAGCTTGAACCTTTAATGTCATTGTAAAATGTCCAACTATACTTTGGAATTTTTAGAAAATCATAGCCTAAATAATTGAAATTTCCTATGATCTAGAAGAATTAGGGTCTAAAAATTAAAATAACATAATAATTATGGGGTATCTTAATGAAGAAGCCCTGAACCCTCGATACTAATTATTGAGTCTCTAACAAAGCTTTAGAAGTTTTTAAAATTATAGACTAAATAATTAAATTTCCTTTGATCCTTAAGAATGAAAGTGTAAAAATTAAAAATTCCCATTTGTCATAAGCTATATTAATGTAGAAGCCTTGAACCATTGAGTATCATTGTAGAATGTCCAAGTATACTTTAGAATTTTTGAATATCATAGCTTAAGTAATTGAAATTTCCTTCGTTCTAGAAGAATTAAAGAAAAAATTAAAATAACTTAATAATTATGGGGTATCTTAATGTAGAAGCCTTGAACCCTCGAAAATAATTGTTCAGTCTCCAACAAAGCTTTAGAAGTTTTGAAAATCATAATCTGAATAATTAAATTTCCAATGATCCTTAAGAATTTAAGTGAAAAAATTAAAAATCCACATTTGTCGTAAGGTATATTAATGTTGAATCCTAGAACCGATGGGTGTCATTGTAAAATATCCAAGTATACTTTGGAATTTTTAGAAAATCATAGCCTAAATAATTGAAATATCCTTCGAATTAGAAGATTTAAAGTGTAAAAATTAAAAATTTCCATTTGTCGCAAGGTATATTAATGTAGAAAGCTTGAACCTTTAATGTCATTGTAAAATGTCCAACTATACTTTGGAATTTTTAGAAAATCATAGCCTAAATAATTGAAATTTCCTATGATCTAGAAGAATTAGGGTCTAAAAATTAAAATAACATAATAATTATGGGGTATCTTAATGAAGAAGCCCTGAACCCTCGATACTAATTATTGAGTCTCCAACAAAGCTTTAGAAGTTTTTAAAATTATAGTCTAAATAATTAAATTTCCTTTGATCCTTAAGAATGAAAGTGTAAAAATTAAAAATTCCCATTTGTCATAAGCTATATTAATGTAGAAGCCTTGAACCATTGAGTATCATTGTAGAATGTCCAAGTATACTTTAGAATTTTTGAATATCATAGCTTAAGTAATTGAAATTTCCTTCGTTCTAGAAGAATTAAAGAAAAAATTAAAATAACTTAATAATTATGGGGTATCTTAATGTAGAAGCCATGAACCATAGAAAATAATTGTTGATTCTCCAACAAAGCTTTAGAAATTTTGAAAATCATAATCTAAATAATTAAATTTCCAATGATCCTTAAGAATTTAAGTGTAAAAATTAAAAAATTCCATTTGTCGCAAGGTATATTAATGTAGAAAGCTTGAACCGTTGAATGTCATTGTAAAATGTCCAACTATACTTTGGAATTTTTAGAAAACCATAACCTAAATAATTAAAATTTCCTTCGATCTAGATGATATATGGTCTAAAAATTAAAATAACATAATAATTATGGGGTATCTTTATGAAGAAGCCCTGAACCCTCGATACTAATTATTGAGTCTCTAACAAAGCTTTAGAAGTTTTTAAAATTATAGACTAAATAATTAAATTTCCTTTGATCCTTAAGAATGAAAGTGTAAAAATTAAAAATTCCCATTTGTCATAAGCTATATTAATGTAGAAGCCTTGAACCATTGAGTATCATTGTAGAATGTCCAAGTATACTTTAGAATTTTTGAATATCATAGCTTAAGTAATTGAAATTTCCTTCGATCTAGAAGAATTAAAGAAAAAATTAAAATAACTTAATAATTATGTGGTATCTTAATGTAGAAGCCATGAACCATCGAAAATAATTGTTGATTCTCCAACAAAGCTTTAGAAATTTTGAAAATCATAATCTGAATAATTAAATTTCCAATGATCCTTAAGAATTTAAGTGTAAAAATTAAAAAATTCCATTTGTCGCAAGGTATATTAATGTAGAAAGCTTGAACCGTTAAATGTCATTGTAAAATGTCCAAGTATACTTTGGAATTTTTAGAAAACCATACCCTAAATAATTAAAATTTCCTTCGATCTAGATGAATTATGGTCTAAAAATTAAAATAACATAATAATTATGGGGTATTTTAAAGAAAAAGCCTTGAACCCTCGAAAATAATTGTTGAGTCTCCAACAAAGCTTTAGAAGTTTTTAAAATTATAGACTAAATAATTAAATTTCCTTTGATCCTTAAGAATGAAAGTGTAAAAATTAAAAATTCCCATTTGTCATAAGCTATATTAATGTAGAAGCCTTGAACCATTGAGTATCATTGTAGAATGTCCAAGTATACTTTAGAATTTTTGAATATCATAGCTTAAGTAATTGAAATTTCCTTCGTTCTAGAAGAATTAAAGAAAAAATTAAAATAACTTAATAATTATGGGGTATCTTAATGTAGAAGCCATGAACCATCGAAAATAGTTGTTGATTCTCCAACAAAGCTTTAGAAATTTTGAAAATCATAATCTGAATAATTAAATTTCCAATGATCCTTAAGAATTTAAGTGTAAAAATTAAAAAATTCCATTTGTCGCAAGGTATATTAATGTAGAAAGCTTGAACCGTTAAATGTCATTGTAAAATGTCCAAGTATACTTTGGAATTTTTAGAAAACCATACCCTAAATAATTAAAATTTCCTTCGATCTAGATGAATTATGGTCTAAAAATTAAAATAACATAATAATTATGGGGTATTTTAAAGAAAAAGCCTTGAACCCTCGAAAATAATTGTTGAGTCTCCAACAAAGCTTTAGAAGTTTTGAAAATCATAATATGAATAATTAAATTTCCAATGATCCTTAAGAATTTAAGTGAAAAAATTAAAAATTCCCAATTGTCATAAGGTATATTAATTTAGAAAGCTTGAACCGTTGAGTATCATTGTCGAATATCCAAGTATACTTTGGAATTATTGAAAATCATAGCCTAAATAATTGAAATTTCCTTCGATGTAGAAGATTTAAAGTCTAAAAATTAAAAATTTCCATTTGTCGCAAGGTATATTAATTTAGAAAGCTTGAACCGTTGAATGTCATTGTAAAATGTCCAAGAATACTTTGGAATTTTTAGAAAACCATACCCTAAATAATTAAAATTTCCTTCGATCTAGATGAATTATGGTCTAAAAATTAAAATAACATAATAATTATGGGGTATCTTAATGAAGAAGCCCTGAACCCTCGATACTAATTATTGAGTCTCCAACAAAGCTTAAGAAGTTTTTAAAATTATAGTCTAAATAATTAAATTTCCTTTGATCCTTAAGAATTAAAGTGTAAAAATTAAAAATTCCCAATTGTCATAAGGTATATTAATTTAGAAAGCTTGAACCGTTGAGTATCATTGTCGAATATCCAAGTATACTTTGGAATTATTGAAAATCATAGCCTAAATAATTGAAATTTCCTTCGATATAGAAGATTTAAAGTCTAAAAATTAAAAATTTCCATTTGTCGCAAGGTATATTAATTTAGAAAGCTTGAACCGTTGAATGTCATTGTATAATGTCCAAGTATACTTTGGAATTTTTAGAAAACCATACCCTAAATAATTAAAATTTCCTACGATCTAGATGAATTATGGTCTAAATATTAAAATAACATTATGATTATGGGGTATCTTAAAAAAAAAGCCCTGACCCCTCGATACTAATTGTTGAGTCTCCAACAAAGCTTTAGAAGTTTTTAAAATCATAATCTGAATAATTAAATTTCCAATGATCCTTAAGAATTTAAGTGAAAAAATTAAAAATTCCCATTTGTCGTAAGGTATATTAATGTTGAATCCTTGAACCGATGGGTGTCATTGTAAAATATCCAAGTATACTTTGGAATTTTTAGAAAATCATAGCCAAAATAATTGAAATTTCCTTGGATCTAGAAGATTTAAAGTGTAAATATTAAAAAATTCCATTTGTCGCAAGGTATATTGATGTAGAAGCCTTGAACCGTTGAGTATCATTGTCGAATATCCAAGTATACTTTGGAATTTTTAGAAAACCATAGCCTAAATAATTAAAATTTCCTATGATCTAGAAGAATTAGGGTCTAAAAATTAAAATAACATAATAATTATGGGGTATCTTAATGAAGAAGCCCTGAACCCTCGATACTAATTATTGAGTCTCCAACAAAGCTTTAGAAGTTTTTAAAATTATAGACTAAATAATTAAATTTCCTTTGATCCTTAAGAATGAAAGTGTAAAAATTAAAAATTCCCATTTGTCATAAGCTATATTAATGTAGAAGCCTTGAACCATTGAGTATCATTGTAGAATGTCCAAGTATACTTTAGAATTTTTGAATATCATAGCTTAAGTAATTGAAATTTCCTTCGTTCTAGAAGAATTAAAGAAAAAATTAAAATAACTTAATAATTATGGGGTATCTTAATGTAGAAGCCATGAACCATAGAAAATAATTGTTGATTCTCCAACAAAGCTTTAGAAATTTTGAAAATCATAATCTGAATAATTAAATTTCCAATGATCCTTAAGAATTTAAGTGTAAAAATTAAAAAATTCCATTTGTCGCAAGGTATATTAATGTAGAAAGCTTGAACCGTTAAATGTCATTGTAAAATGTCCAAGTATACTTTGGAATTTTTAGAAAACCATACCCTAAATAATTAAAATTTCCTTCGATCTAGATGAATTATGGTCTAAAAATTAAAATAACATAATTATTATGGGGTATCTTAATGAAGAAGCCTTGAACCCTCGATACTAATTGTTGAGTCTCCAACAAAGCTTTAGAAGTTTTGAAAATCATAATCTGAATAATTAAATTTCCACTGATCCTTAAGAATTTAAGTGAAAAAATTAAAAATTCCCATTTGTCGTAAGGTATAGTAATGTTGAATCCTTGAACCGATGGGTGTCATTGTAAAATATCCAAGTATACTTTGGAATTTTTAGAAAATCATAGCCAAAATAATTGAAATTTCCTTCGATCTAGAAGATTTAAAGTCTAAAAATTAAAAATTTCCATTTGTCGCAAGGTATATTAATTTAGAAAGCTTGAACCGTTGAATGTCATTGTATAATGTCCAAGTAAACTTTGGAATTTTTAGAAAACCATAACCTAAATAATTAAAATTTCCTTCGATCTAGATGAATTATGGTCTAAAAATTAAATTAACATAATAATTATGGGGTATCTTTATGAAGAAGCCCTGAACCCTCGATACTAATTATTGAGTCTCTAACAAAACTTTAGAAGTTTTTAAAATTATAGTCTAAATAATTAAATTTCCAATGATCCTTAAGAATGAAAGTGTAAAAATTAAAAATTCCCATTTGTCATAAGCTATATTAATGTAGAAGCCTTGAACCATTGAGTATCATTGTAGAATGTCCAAGTATACTTTAGAATTTTTGAATATCATAGCTTAAGTAATTGAAATTTCCTTTGATCTAGAAGAATTAAAGAAAAAATTAAAATAACTTAATAATTATGGGGTATCTTAATGTAGAAGCCATGAACCATCGAAAATAATTGTTGATTCTCCAACAAAGCTTTAGAAATTTTGAAAATCATAATCTGAATAATTAAATTTCCAATGATCCTTAAGAATTTAAGTGTAAAAATTAAAAAATTCCATTTGTCGCAAGGTATATTAATGTAGAAAGCTTGAACCGTTAAATGTCATTGTAAAATGTCCAAGTATACTTTGGAATTTTTAGAAAACCATACCCTAAATAATTAAAATTTCCTTCGATCTAGATGAATTATGGTCTAAAAATTAAAATAACATAATAATTATGGGGTATTTTAAAGAAAAAGCCTTGAACCCTCGAAAATAATTGTTGAGTCTCCAACAAAGCTTTAGAAGTTTTGAAAATCATAATATGAATAATTAAATTTCCAATGATCCTTAAGAATTTAAGTGAAAAAATTAAAAATTCCACATTTGTCGTAAGGTATATTAATGTTGAATCCTTGAACCGATGGGTGTCATTGTAAAATGTCCAAGTATACTTTGGAATTTTTAGAAAATCATAGCCAAAATAATTGAAATATCCTTCGAATTAGAAGATTTAAAGTGTAAAAATTAGAAATTTCCATTTGTCGCAAGGTATATTAATGTAGAAAGCTTGAACCTTTAATGTCATTGTAAAATGTCCAACTATACTTTGGAATTTTTAGAAAATCATAGCCTAAATAATTGAAATTTCCTATGATCTAGAAGAATTAGGGTCTAAAAATTAAAATAACATAATAATTATGGGGTATCTTAATGAAGAAGCCCTGAACCCTCGATACTAATTATTGAGTCTCTAACAAAGCTTTAGAAGTTTTTAAAATTATAGACTAAATAATTAAATTTCCTTTGATCCTTAAGAATGAAAGTGTAAAAATTAAAAATTCCCATTTGTCATAAGCTATATTAATGTAGAAGCCTTGAACCATTGAGTATCATTGTAGAATGTCCAAGTATACTTTAGAATTTTTGAATATCATAGCTTAAGTAATTGAAATTTCCTTCGTTCTAGAAGAATTAAAGAAAAAATTAAAATAACTTAATAATTATGGGGTATCTTAATGTAGAAGCCATGAACCATCGAAAATAGTTGTTGATTCTCCAACAAAGCTTTAGAAATTTTGAAAATCATAATCTGAATAATTAAATTTCCAATGATCCTTAAGAATTTAAGTGTAAAAATTAAAAAATTCCATTTGTCGCAAGGTATATTAATGTAGAAAGCTTGAACCGTTAAATGTCATTGTAAAATGTCCAAGTATACTTTGGAATTTTTAGAAAACCATACCCTAAATAATTAAAATTTCCTTCGATCTAGATGAATTATGGTCTAAAAATTAAAATAACATAATAATTATGGGGTATTTTAAAGAAAAAGCCTTGAACCCTCGAAAATAATTGTTGAGTCTCCAACAAAGCTTTAGAAGTTTTGAAAATCATAATATGAATAATTCAATTTCCAATGATCCTTAAGAATTTAAGTGAAAAAATTAAAAATTCCACATTTGTCGTAAGGTATATTAATGTTGAATCCTTGAACCGATGGGTGTCATTGTAAAATGTCCAAGTATACTTTGGAATTTTTAGAAAATCATAGCCAAATTAATTGAAATATCCTTCGAATTAGAAGATTTAAAGTCTAAAAATTAAAAATTTCCATTTGTCGCAAGGTATATTAATGTAGAAAGCTTGAACCTTTAATGTCATTGTAAAATGTCCAACTATACTTTGGAATTTTTAGAAAATCATAGCCTAAATAATTGAAATTTCCTATGATCTAGAAGAATTAGGGTCTAAAAATTAAAATAACATAATAATTATGGGGTATCTTAATGAAGAAGCCCTGAACCCTCGATACTAATTATTGAGTCTCTAACAAAGCTTTAGAAGTTTTTAAAATTATAGACTAAATAATTAAATTTCCTTTGATCCTTAAGAATGAAAGTGTAAAAATTAAAAATTCCCATTTGTCATAAGCTATATTAATGTAGAAGCCTTGAACCATTGAGTATCATTGTAGAATGTCCAAGTATACTTTAGAATTTTTGAATATCATAGCTTAAGTAATTGAAATTTCCTTCGTTCTAGAAGAATTAAAGAAAAAATTAAAATAACTTAATAATTATGGGGTATCTTAATGTAGAAGCCTTGAACCCTCGAAAATAATTGTTCAGTCTCCAACAAAGCTTTAGAAGTTTTGAAAATCATAATCTGAATAATTAAATTTCCAATGATCCTTAAGAATTTAAGTGAAAAAATTAAAAATCCACATTTGTCGTAAGGTATATTAATGTTGAATCCTAGAACCGATGGGTGTCATTGTAAAATATCCAAGTATACTTTGGAATTTTTAGAAAATCATAGCCTAAATAATTGAAATATCCTTCGAATTAGAAGATTTAAAGTGTAAAAATTAAAAATTTCCATTTGTCGCAAGGTATATTAATGTAGAAAGCTTGAACCTTTAATGTCATTGTAAAATGTCCAACTATACTTTGGAATTTTTAGAAAATCATAGCCTAAATAATTGAAATTTCCTATGATCTAGAAGAATTAGGGTCTAAAAATTAAAATAACATAATAATTATGGGGTATCTTAATGAAGAAGCCCTGAACCCTCGATACTAATTATTGAGTCTCCAACAAAGCTTTAGAAGTTTTTAAAATTATAGTCTAAATAATTAAATTTCCTTTGATCCTTAAGAATGAAAGTGTAAAAATTAAAAATTCCCATTTGTCGTAAGGTATAGTAATGTTGAATCCTTGAACCGATGGGTGTCATTGTAAAATATCCAAGTATACTTTGGAATTTTTAGAAAATCATAGCCAAAATAATTGAAATTTCCTTCGATCTAGAAGATTTAAAGTCTAAAAATTAAAAATTTCCATTTGTCGCAAGGTATATTAATTTAGAAAGCTTGAACCGTTGAATGTCATTGTATAATGTCCAAGTAAACTTTGGAATTTTTAGAAAACCATAACCTAAATAATTAAAATTTCCTTCGATCTAGATGAATTATGGTCTAAAAATTAAATTAACATAATAATTATGGGGTATCTTTATGAAGAAGCCCTGAACCCTCGATACTAATTATTGAGTCTCTAACAAAGCTTTAGAAGTTTTTAAAATTATAGTCTAAATAATTAAATTTCCAATGATCCTTAAGAATGAAAGTGTAAAAATTAAAAATTCCCATTTGTCATAAGCTATATTAATGTAGAAGCCTTGAACCATTGAGTATCATTGTAGAATGTCCAAGTATACTTTAGAATTTTTGAATATCATAGCTTAAGTAATTGAAATTTCCTTCGTTCTAGAAGAATTAATGAAAAAATTAAAATAACTTAATAATTATGGGGTATCTTAATGTAGAAGCCATGAACCATAGAAAATAATTGTTGATTCTCCAACAAAGCTTTAGAAATTTTGAAAATCATAATCTGAATAATTAAATTTCCAATGATCCTTAAGAATTTAAGTGTAAAAATTAAAAAATTCCATTTGTCGCAAGGTATATTAATGTAGAAAGCTTGAACCGATGGGTGTCATTGTAAAATATCCAAGTATACTTTGGAATTTTTAGAAAATCATAGCCTAAATAATTGAAATATCCTTCGAATTAGAAGATTTAAAGTGTAAAAATTAAAAATTTCCATTTGTCGCAAGGTATATTAATGTAGAAAGCTTGAACCTTTAATGTCATTGTAAAATGTCCAACTATACTTTGGAATTTTTAGAAAATCATAGCCTAAATAATTGAAATTTCCTATGATCTAGAAGAATTAGGGTCTAAAAATTAAAATAACATAATAATTATGGGGTATCTTAATGAAGAAGCCCTGAACCCTCGATACTAATTATTGAGTCTCTAACAAAGCTTTAGAAGTTTTTAAAATTATAGTCTAAATAATTAAATTTCCAATGATCCTTAAGAATGAAAGTGTAAAAATTAAAAATTCCCATTTGTCATAAGCTATATTAATGTAGAAGCCTTGAACCATTGAGTATCATTGTAGAATGTCCAAGTATACTTTAGAATTTTTGAATATCATAGCTTAAGTAATTGAAATTTCCTTCGTTCTAGAAGAATTAAAGAAAAAATTAAAATAACTTAATAATTATGGGGTATCTTAATGTAGAAGCCATGAACCATAGAAAATAATTGTTGATTCTCCAACAAAGCTTTAGAAATTTTGAAAATCATTATCTGAATAATTAAATTTCCAATGATCCTTAAGAATTTAAGTGTAAAAATTAAAAAATTCCATTTGTCGCAAGGTATATTAATGTAGAAAGCTTGAACCGTTGAATGTCATTGTAAAATGTCCAACTATACTTTGGAATTTTTAGAAAACCATAACCTAAATAATTAAGATTTCCTTCGATCTAGATGATATATGGTCTAAAAATTAAAATAACATAATAATTATGGGGTATCTTTATGAAGAAGCCCTGAACCCTCGATACTAATTATTGAGTCTCTAACAAAGCTTTAGAAGTTTTTTAAATTATAGACTAAATAATTAAATTTCCTTTGATCCTTAAGAATGAAAGTGTAAAAATTAAAAATTCCCATTTGTCATAAGCTATATTAATGTAGAAGCCTTGAACCATTGAGTATCATTGTAGAATGTCCAAGTATACTTTAGAATTTTTGAATATCATAGCTTAAGTAATTGAAATTTCCTTCGTTCTAGAAGAATTAAAGAAAAAATTAAAATAACTTAATAATTATGGGGTATCTTAATGTAGAAGCCTTGAACCCTCGAAAATAATTGTTCAGTCTCCAACAAAGCTTTAGAAGTTTTGAAAATCATAATCTGAATAATTAAATTTCCAATGATCCTTAAGAATTTAAGTGAAAAAATTAAAAATTCCACATTTGTCGTAAGGTATATTAATGTTGAATCCTTGAACCGATGGGTGTCATTGTAAAATATCCAAGTATACTTTGGAATTTTTAGAAAATCATAGCCTAAATAATTGAAATATCCTTCGAATTAGAAGATTTAAAGTGTAAAAATTAAAAATTTCCATTTGTCGCAAGGTATATTAATGTAGAAAGCTTGAACCTTTAATGTCATTGTAAAATGTCCAACTATACTTTGGAATTTTTAGAAAATCATAGCCTAAATAATTGAAATTTCCTATGATCTAGAAGAATTAGGGTCTAAAAATTAAAATAACATAATAATTATGGGGTATCTTAATGAAGAAGCCCTGAACCCTCGATACTAATTATTGAGTCTCCAACAAAGCTTTAGAAGTTTTTAAAATTATAGTCTAAATAATTAAATTTCCAATGATCCTTAAGAATGAAAGTGTAAAAATTAAAAATTCCCATTTGTCATAAGCTATATTAATGTAGAAGCCTTGAACCATTGAGTATCATTGTAGAATGTCCAAGTATACTTTAGAATTTTTGAATATCATAGCTTAAGTAATTGAAATTTCCTTCGATCTAGAAGAATTAAAGAAAAAATTAAAATAACTTAATAATTATGGGGTATCTTAATGTAGAAGCCATGAACCATCGAAAATAATTGTTGATTCTCCAACAAAGCTTTAGAAATTTTGAAAATCATAATCTGAATAATTAAATTTCCAATGATCCTTAAGAATTTAAGTGAAAAAATTAAAAATTCCCATTTGTCGTAAGGTATATTAATGTTGAATCCTTGAACCGATGGGTGCCATTGTAAAATGTCCATGTATACTTTGGAATTTTTAGAAAATCAAGCCAAAATAATTGAAATATCCTTCGAATTAGAAGATTTAAAGTGTAAAAATTAAAAACTTCCATTTGTCGCAAGGTATATTAATTTAGAAAGCTTGAACCGTTGAATGTCATTGTAAAATGTCCAAGTATACTTTGGAATTTTTAGAAAACCATACCCTAAATAATTAAAATTTCCTTCGATCTAGATGTTTTATGGTCTAAAAATTAAAATAACATAATTATTATGGGGTATCTTAATGAAGAAGCCCTGAACCCTCGATACTAATTGTTGAGTCTCCAACAAAGCTTTAGAAGTTTTTGAAATTTTAGTCTAAATAATTATATTTCCATTGATCCATAAGAATTAAAGTGTAAATATTAAAAATTCCCAATTGTCATAAGGTATATTAATTTAGAAAGCTTGAACCGTTGAGTATCATTGTCGAATATCCAAGTATACTTTGGAATTATTTAAATTCATAGCCTAAATAATTGAAATTTCCTTCGATCTAGAAGATTTAAAGTCTAAAAATTAAAAATTTCCATTTGTCGCAAGGTATATTAATTTAGAAAGCTTGAACCGTTGAATGTCTTTGTAAAATGTCCAAGTATACTTTGGAATTTTTAGAAAACCATAACCTAAATAATTAAAATTTCCTTCGATCTAGATGATATATGGTCTAAAAATTAAAATAACATAATAATTATGGGGTATCTTTATGAAGAAGCCCTGAACCCTCGATACTAATTATTGAGTCTCTAACAAAGCTTTAGAAGTTTTTAAAATTATAGACTAAATAATTAAATTTCCTTTGATCCTTAAGAATGAAAGTGTAAAAATTAAAAATTCCCATTTGTCATAAGCTATATTAATGTAGAAGCCTTGAACCATTGAGTATCATTGTAGAATGTCCAAGTATACTTTAGAATTTTTGAATATCATAGCTTAAGTAATTGAAATTTCCTTCGTTCTAGAAGAATTAAAGAAAAAATTAAAATAACTTAATAATTATGGGGTATCTTAATGTAGAAGCCATGAACCATCGAAAATAGTTGTTGATTCTCCAACAAAGCTTTAGAAATTTTGAAAATCATAATCTGAATAATTAAATTTCCAATGATCCTTAAGAATTTAAGTGTAAAAATTAAAAAATTCCATTTGTCGCAAGGTATATTAATGTAGAAAGCTTGAACCGTTAAATGTCATTGTAAAATGTCCAAGTATACTTTGGAATTTTTAGAAAACCATACCCTAAATAATTAAAATTTCCTTCGATCTAGATGAATTATGGTCTAAAAATTAAAATAACATAATAATTATGGGGTATTTTAAAGAAAAAGCCTTGAACCCTCGAAAATAATTGTTGAGTCTCCAACAAAGCTTTAGAAGTTTTGAAAATCATAATATGAATAATTAAATTTCCAATGATCCTTAAGAATTTAAGTGAAAAAATTAAAAATTCCACATTTGTCGTAAGGTATATTAATGTTGAATCCTTGAACCGATGGGTGTCATTGTAAAATGTCCAAGTATACTTTGGAATTTTTAGAAAATCATAGCCAAATTAATTGAAATATCCTTCGAATTAGAAGATTTAAAGTCTAAAAATTAAAAATTTCCATTTGTCGCAAGGTATATTAATGTAGAAAGCTTGAACCTTTAATGTCATTGTAAAATGTCCAACTATACTTTGGAATTTTTAGAAAATCATAGCCTAAATAATTGAAATTTCCTATGATCTAGAAGAATTAGGGTCTAAAAATTAAAATAACATAATAATTATGGGGTATCTTAATGAAGAAGCCCTGAACCCTCGATACTAATTATTGAGTCTCTAACAAAGCTTTAGAAGTTTTTAAAATTATAGACTAAATAATTAAATTTCCTTTGATCCTTAAGAATGAAAGTGTAAAAATTAAAAATTCCCATTTGTCATAAGCTATATTAATGTAGAAGCCTTGAACCATTGAGTATCATTGTAGAATGTCCAAGTATACTTTAGAATTTTTGAATATCATAGCTTAAGTAATTGAAATTTCCTTCGTTCTAGAAGAATTAAAGAAAAAATTAAAATAACTTAATAATTATGGGGTATTTTAATGTAGAAGCCATGAACCATCGAAAATAGTTGTTGATTCTCCAACAAAGCTTTAGAAATTTTGAAAATCATAATCTGAATAATTAAATTTCCAATGATCCTTAAGAATTTAAGTGTAAAAATTAAAAAATTCCATTTGTCGCAAGGTATATTAATGTAGAAAGCTTGAACCGTTGAATGTCATTGTAAAATGTCCAACTATACTTTGGAATTTTTAGAAAACCATAACCTAAATAATTAAAATTTCCTTCGATCTAGATGATATATGGTCTAAAAATTAAAATAACATAATAATTATGGGGTATCTTTATGAAGAAGCCCTGAACCCTCGATACTAATAATTGAGTCTCTAACAAAGCTTTAGAAGTTTTTAAAATTATAGACTAAATAATTAAATTTCCTTTGATCCTTAAGAATGAAAGTGTAAAAATTAAAAATTCCCATTTGTCATAAGCTATATTAATGTAGAAGCCTTGAACCATTGAGTATCATTGTAGAATGTCCAAGTATACTTTAGAATTTTTGAATATCATAGCTTAAGTAATTGAAATTTCCTTCGTTCTAGAAGAATTAAAGAAAAAATTAAAATAACTTAATAATTATGGGGTATCTTAATGTAGAAGCCTTGAACCCTCGAAAATAATTGTTCAGTCTCCAACAAAGCTTTAGAAGTTTTGAAAATCATAATCTGAATAATTAAATTTCCAATGATCCTTAAGAATTTAAGTGAAAAAATTAAAAATTCCACATTTGTCGTAAGGTATATTAATGTTGAATCCTTGAACCGATGGGTGTCATTGTAAAATATCCAAGTATACTTTGGAATTTTTAGAAAATCATAGCCTAAATAATTGAAATATCCTTCGAATTAGAAGATTTAAAGTGTAAAAATTAAAAATTTCCATTTGTCGCAAGGTATATTAATGTAGAAAGCTTGAACCTTTAATGTCATTGTAAAATGTCCAACTATACTTTGGAATTTTTAGAAAATCATAGCCTAAATAATTGAAATTTCCTATGATCTAGAAGAATTAGGGTCTAAAAATTAAAATAACATAATAATTATGGGGTATCTTAATGAAGAAGCCCTGAACCCTCGATACTAATTATTGAGTCTCTAACAAAGCTTTAGAAGTTTTTAAAATTATAGTCTAAATAATTAAATTTCCAATGATCCTTAAGAATGAAAGTGTAAAAATTAAAAATTCCCATTTGTCATAAGCTATATTAATGTAGAAGCCTTGAACCATTGAGTATCATTGTAGAATGTCCAAGTATACTTTAGAATTTTTGAATATCATAGCTTAAGTAATTGAAATTTCCTTCGTTCTAGAAGAATTAAAGAAAAAATTAAAATAACTTAATAATTATGGGGTATCTTAATGTAGAAGCCATGAACCATAGAAAATAATTGTTGATTCTCCAACAAAGCTTTAGAAATTTTGAAAATCATTATCTGAATAATTAAATTTCCAATGATCCTTAAGAATTTAAGTGTAAAAATTAAAAAATTCCATTTGTCGCAAGGTATATTAATGTAGAAAGCTTGAACCGTTGAATGTCATTGTAAAATGTCCAACTATACTTTGGAATTTTTAGAAAACCATAACCTAAATAATTAAGATTTCCTTCGATCTAGATGATATATGGTCTAAAAATTAAAATAACATAATAATTATGGGGTATCTTTATGAAGAAGCCCTGAACCCTCGATACTAATTATTGAGTCTCTAACAAAGCTTTAGAAGTTTTTTAAATTATAGACTAAATAATTAAATTTCCTTTGATCCTTAAGAATGAAAGTGTAAAAATTAAAAATTCCCATTTGTCATAAGCTATATTAATGTAGAAGCCTTGAACCATTGAGTATCATTGTAGAATGTCCAAGTATACTTTAGAATTTTTGAATATCATAGCTTAAGTAATTGAAATTTCCTTCGTTCTAGAAGAATTAAAGAAAAAATTAAAATAACTTAATAATTATGGGGTATCTTAATGTAGAAGCCTTGAACCCTCGAAAATAATTGTTCAGTCTCCAACAAAGCTTTAGAAGTTTTGAAAATCATAATCTGAATAATTAAATTTCCAATGATCCTTAAGAATTTAAGTGAAAAAATTAAAAATTCCACATTTGTCGTAAGGTATATTAATGTTGAATCCTTGAACCGATGGGTGTCATTGTAAAATATCCAAGTATACTTTGGAATTTTTAGAAAATCATAGCCTAAATAATTGAAATATCCTTCGAATTAGAAGATTTAAAGTGTAAAAATTAAAAATTTCCATTTGTCGCAAGGTATATTAATGTAGAAAGCTTGAACCTTTAATGTCATTGTAAAATGTCCAACTATACTTTGGAATTTTTAGAAAATCATAGCCTAAATAATTGAAATTTCCTATGATCTAGAAGAATTAGGGTCTAAAAATTAAAATAACATAATAATTATGGGGTATCTTAATGAAGAAGCCCTGAACCCTCGATACTAATTATTGAGTCTCCAACAAAGCTTTAGAAGTTTTTAAAATTATAGTCTAAATAATTAAATTTCCAATGATCCTTAAGAATGAAAGTGTAAAAATTAAAAATTCCCATTTGTCATAAGCTATATTAATGTAGAAGCCTTGAACCATTGAGTATCATTGTAGAATGTCCAAGTATACTTTAGAATTTTTGAATATCATAGCTTAAGTAATTGAAATTTCCTTCGATCTAGAAGAATTAAAGAAAAAATTAAAATAACTTAATAATTATGGGGTATCTTAATGTAGAAGCCATGAACCATCGAAAATAATTGTTGATTCTCCAACAAAGCTTTAGAAATTTTGAAAATCATAATCTGAATAATTAAATTTCCAATGATCCTTAAGAATTTAAGTGAAAAAATTAAAAATTCCCATTTGTCGTAAGGTATATTAATGTTGAATCCTTGAACCGATGGGTGCCATTGTAAAATGTCCATGTATACTTTGGAATTTTTAGAAAATCAAGCCAAAATAATTGAAATATCCTTCGAATTAGAAGATTTAAAGTGTAAAAATTAAAAACTTCCATTTGTCGCAAGGTATATTAATTTAGAAAGCTTGAACCGTTGAATGTCATTGTAAAATGTCCAAGTATACTTTGGAATTTTTAGAAAACCATACCCTAAATAATTAAAATTTCCTTCGATCTAGATGTTTTATGGTCTAAAAATTAAAATAACATAATTATTATGGGGTATCTTAATGAAGAAGCCCTGAACCCTCGATACTAATTGTTGAGTCTCCAACAAAGCTTTAGAAGTTTTTGAAATTTTAGTCTAAATAATTATATTTCCATTGATCCATAAGAATTAAAGTGTAAATATTAAAAATTCCCAATTGTCATAAGGTATATTAATTTAGAAAGCTTGAACCGTTGAGTATCATTGTCGAATATCCAAGTATACTTTGGAATTATTTAAATTCATAGCCTAAATAATTGAAATTTCCTTCGATCTAGAAGATTTAAAGTCTAAAAATTAAAAATTTCCATTTGTCGCAAGGTATATTAATTTAGAAAGCTTGAACCGTTGAATGTCTTTGTAAAATGTCCAAGTATACTTTGGAATTTTTAGAAAACCATAACCTAAATAATTAAAATTTCCTTCGATCTAGATGATATATGGTCTAAAAATTAAAATAACATAATAATTATGGGGTATCTTTATGAAGAAGCCCTGAACCCTCGATACTAATTATTGAGTCTCTAACAAAGCTTTAGAAGTTTTTAAAATTATAGACTAAATAATTAAATTTCCTTTGATCCTTAAGAATGAAAGTGTAAAAATTAAAAATTCCCATTTGTCATAAGCTATATTAATGTAGAAGCCTTGAACCATTGAGTATCATTGTAGAATGTCCAAGTATACTTTAGAATTTTTGAATATCATAGCTTAAGTAATTGAAATTTCCTTCGTTCTAGAAGAATTAAAGAAAAAATTAAAATAACTTAATAATTATGGGGTATCTTAATGTAGAAGCCATGAACCATCGAAAATAGTTGTTGATTCTCCAACAAAGCTTTAGAAATTTTGAAAATCATAATCTGAATAATTAAATTTCCAATGATCCTTAAGAATTTAAGTGTAAAAATTAAAAAATTCCATTTGTCGCAAGGTATATTAATGTAGAAAGCTTGAACCGTTAAATGTCATTGTAAAATGTCCAAGTATACTTTGGAATTTTTAGAAAACCATACCCTAAATAATTAAAATTTCCTTCGATCTAGATGAATTATGGTCTAAAAATTAAAATAACATAATAATTATGGGGTATTTTAAAGAAAAAGCCTTGAACCCTCGAAAATAATTGTTGAGTCTCCAACAAAGCTTTAGAAGTTTTGAAAATCATAATATGAATAATTAAATTTCCAATGATCCTTAAGAATTTAAGTGAAAAAATTAAAAATTCCACATTTGTCGTAAGGTATATTAATGTTGAATCCTTGAACCGATGGGTGTCATTGTAAAATGTCCAAGTATACTTTGGAATTTTTAGAAAATCATAGCCAAATTAATTGAAATATCCTTCGAATTAGAAGATTTAAAGTCTAAAAATTAAAAATTTCCATTTGTCGCAAGGTATATTAATGTAGAAAGCTTGAACCTTTAATGTCATTGTAAAATGTCCAACTATACTTTGGAATTTTTAGAAAATCATAGCCTAAATAATTGAAATTTCCTATGATCTAGAAGAATTAGGGTCTAAAAATTAAAATAACATAATAATTATGGGGTATCTTAATGAAGAAGCCCTGAACCCTCGATACTAATTATTGAGTCTCTAACAAAGCTTTAGAAGTTTTTAAAATTATAGACTAAATAATTAAATTTCCTTTGATCCTTAAGAATGAAAGTGTAAAAATTAAAAATTCCCATTTGTCATAAGCTATATTAATGTAGAAGCCTTGAACCATTGAGTATCATTGTAGAATGTCCAAGTATACTTTAGAATTTTTGAATATCATAGCTTAAGTAATTGAAATTTCCTTCGTTCTAGAAGAATTAAAGAAAAAATTAAAATAACTTAATAATTATGGGGTATTTTAATGTAGAAGCCATGAACCATCGAAAATAGTTGTTGATTCTCCAACAAAGCTTTAGAAATTTTGAAAATCATAATCTGAATAATTAAATTTCCAATGATCCTTAAGAATTTAAGTGTAAAAATTAAAAAATTCCATTTGTCGCAAGGTATATTAATGTAGAAAGCTTGAACCGTTAAATGTCATTGTAAAATGTCCAAGTATACTTTGGAATTTTTAGAAAACCATACCCTAAATAATTAAAATTTCCTTCGATCTAGATGAATTATGGTCTAAAAATTAATATAACATAATAATTATGGGGTATTTTAAAGAAAAAGCCTTGAACCCTCGAAAATAATTGTTGAGTCTCCAACAAAGCTTTAGAAGTTTTTAAAATTATAGTCTAAATAATTAAATTTCCAATGATCCTTAAGAATTTAAGTGAAAAAATTAAAAATTCCCAATTGTCATAAGGTATATTAATTTAGAAAGCTTGAACCGTTGAGTATCATTGTCGAATATCCAAGTATACTTTGGAATTATTGAAAATCATAGCCTAAATAATTGAAATTTCCTTCGATGTAGAAGATTTAAAGTGTAAAAATTAAAAATTTCCATTTGTCGCAAGGTATATTAATTTAGAAAGCTTGAACCGTTGAATGTCATTGTATCATGTCCAAGTATACTTTGGAATTTTTAGAAAACCATACCCTAAATAATTAAAATTTCCTTCGATCTAGATGAATTATGGTCTAAAAATTAAAATAACATAATAATTATGGGGTATTTTAAAGAAAAAGCCTTGAACCCTCGAAAATAATTGTTGAGTCTCCAACAAAGCTTTAGAAGTTTTTAAAATTATAGTCTAAATAATTAAATTTCCAATGATCCTTAAGAATTTAAGTGAAAAAATTAAAAATTCCCAATTGTCATAAGGTATATTAATTTAGAAAGCTTCAACCGTTGAGTATCATTGTCGAATATCCAAGTATACTTTGGAATTATTGAAAATCATAGCCTAAATAATTGAAATTTCCTTCGATGTAGAAGATTTAAAGTGTAAAAATTAAAAATTTCCATTTGTCGCAAAGTATATTAATTTAGAAAGCTTGAACCGTTGAATGTCATTGTATAATGTCCAAGTATACTTTGGAATTTTTAGAAAACCATACCCTAAATAATTAAAATTTCCTTCGATCTAAATGAATTATGGTCTAAAAATTAAAATAACATTATGATTATGGGGTATATTAAAAAAAAAGCCCTGAACCCTCGATACTAATTGTTGAGTCTCCAACAAAGCTTTAGAAGTTTTTAAAATTATAGTCTAAATAATTAAATTTCCTTTGATCCTTAAGAATTAAAGTGTAAAAATTAAAAATTCCCATTTGTCGTAAGGTATATTAATGTTGAATCCTTGAACCGATGGGTGTCATTGTAAAATGTCCAAGTATACTTTGGAATTTTTAGAAAATCATAGCCAAAATAATTGAAATATCCTTCGAATTAGAAGATTTAAAGTGAAAAAATTAAAAATTCCACATTTGTCGTAAGGTATATTAATGTTGAATCCTTGAACCGATGGGTGTCATTGTAAAATGTCCAAGTATACTTTGGAATTTTTAGAAAACCATACCCTAAATAATTAAAATTTCCTTCGATCTAGATGAATTATGGTCTAAAAATTAAAATAACATTATGATTATGGGGTATCTTAAAAAAAAAGCCCTGAACCCTCGATACTAATTGTTGAGTCTCCAACAAAGCTTTAGAAGTTTTTGAAATTTTAGTCTAAATAATTATATTTCCATTGATCCATAAGAATTAAAGTGTAAATATTAAAAATTCCCAATTGTCATAAGGTATATTAATTTAGAAAGCTTGAACCGTTGAGTATCATTGTCGAATATCCAAGTATACTTTGGAATTATTTAAATTCATAGCCTAAATAATTGAAATTTCCTTCGATCTAGAAGATTTAAAGTCTAAAAATTAAAAATTTCCATTTGTCGCAAGGTATATTAATTTAGAAAGCTTGAACCGTTGAATGTCTTTGTAAAATGTCCAAGTATACTTTGGAATTTTTAGAAAACCATAACCTAAATAATTAAAATTTCCTTCGATCTAGATGATATATGGTCTAAAAATTAAAATAACATAATAATTATGGGGTATCTTTATGAAGAAGCCCTGAACCCTCGATACTAATTATTGAGTCTCTAACAAAGCTTTAGAAGTTTTTAAAATTATAGACTAAATAATTAAATTTCCTTTGATCCTTAAGAATGAAAGTGTAAAAATTAAAAATTCCCATTTGTCATAAGCTATATTAATGTAGAAGCCTTGAACCATTGAGTATCATTGTAGAATGTCCAAGTATACTTTAGAATTTTTGAATATCATAGCTTAAGTAATTGAAATTTCCTTCGTTCTAGAAGAATTAAAGAAAAAATTAAAATAACTTA
This sequence comes from Rhopalosiphum nymphaeae, assembly GCA_036289425.1. Classification (NCBI taxonomy): domain Eukaryota; kingdom Metazoa; phylum Arthropoda; class Insecta; order Hemiptera; family Aphididae; genus Rhopalosiphum; species Rhopalosiphum nymphaeae. The sequence goes on along the minus strand of JAZAQC010000007.1, from coordinate 4,265,926 downwards.
ATAATTATGGGGTATCTTAATGTAGAAGCCATGAACCATCGAAAATAGTTGTTGATTCTCCAACAAAGCTTTAGAAATTTTGAAAATCATAATCTGAATAATTAAATTTCCAATGATCCTTAAGAATTTAAGTGTAAAAATTAAAAAATTCCATTTGTCGCAAGGTATATTAATGTAGAAAGCTTGAACCGTTAAATGTCATTGTAAAATGTCCAAGTATACTTTGGAATTTTTAGAAAACCATACCCTAAATAATTAAAATTTCCTTCGATCTAGATGAATTATGGTCTAAAAATTAAAATAACATAATAATTATGGGGTATTTTAAAGAAAAAGCCTTGAACCCTCGAAAATAATTGTTGAGTCTCCAACAAAGCTTTAGAAGTTTTGAAAATCATAATATGAATAATTAAATTTCCAATGATCCTTAAGAATTTAAGTGAAAAAATTAAAAATTCCACATTTGTCGTAAGGTATATTAATGTTGAATCCTTGAACCGATGGGTGTCATTGTAAAATGTCCAAGTATACTTTGGAATTTTTAGAAAATCATAGCCAAATTAATTGAAATATCCTTCGAATTAGAAGATTTAAAGTCTAAAAATTAAAAATTTCCATTTGTCGCAAGGTATATTAATGTAGAAAGCTTGAACCTTTAATGTCATTGTAAAATGTCCAACTATACTTTGGAATTTTTAGAAAATCATAGCCTAAATAATTGAAATTTCCTATGATCTAGAAGAATTAGGGTCTAAAAATTAAAATAACATAATAATTATGGGGTATCTTAATGAAGAAGCCCTGAACCCTCGATACTAATTATTGAGTCTCTAACAAAGCTTTAGAAGTTTTTAAAATTATAGACTAAATAATTAAATTTCCTTTGATCCTTAAGAATGAAAGTGTAAAAATTAAAAATTCCCATTTGTCATAAGCTATATTAATGTAGAAGCCTTGAACCATTGAGTATCATTGTAGAATGTCCAAGTATACTTTAGAATTTTTGAATATCATAGCTTAAGTAATTGAAATTTCCTTCGTTCTAGAAGAATTAAAGAAAAAATTAAAATAACTTAATAATTATGGGGTATTTTAATGTAGAAGCCATGAACCATCGAAAATAGTTGTTGATTCTCCAACAAAGCTTTAGAAATTTTGAAAATCATAATCTGAATAATTAAATTTCCAATGATCCTTAAGAATTTAAGTGTAAAAATTAAAAAATTCCATTTGTCGCAAGGTATATTAATGTAGAAAGCTTGAACCGTTAAATGTCATTGTAAAATGTCCAAGTATACTTTGGAATTTTTAGAAAACCATACCCTAAATAATTAAAATTTCCTTCGATCTAGATGAATTATGGTCTAAAAATTAATATAACATAATAATTATGGGGTATTTTAAAGAAAAAGCCTTGAACCCTCGAAAATAATTGTTGAGTCTCCAACAAAGCTTTAGAAGTTTTTAAAATTATAGTCTAAATAATTAAATTTCCAATGATCCTTAAGAATTTAAGTGAAAAAATTAAAAATTCCCAATTGTCATAAGGTATATTAATTTAGAAAGCTTGAACCGTTGAGTATCATTGTCGAATATCCAAGTATACTTTGGAATTATTGAAAATCATAGCCTAAATAATTGAAATTTCCTTCGATGTAGAAGATTTAAAGTGTAAAAATTAAAAATTTCCATTTGTCGCAAGGTATATTAATTTAGAAAGCTTGAACCGTTGAATGTCATTGTATCATGTCCAAGTATACTTTGGAATTTTTAGAAAACCATACCCTAAATAATTAAAATTTCCTTCGATCTAGATGAATTATGGTCTAAAAATTAAAATAACATAATAATTATGGGGTATTTTAAAGAAAAAGCCTTGAACCCTCGAAAATAATTGTTGAGTCTCCAACAAAGCTTTAGAAGTTTTTAAAATTATAGTCTAAATAATTAAATTTCCAATGATCCTTAAGAATTTAAGTGAAAAAATTAAAAATTCCCAATTGTCATAAGGTATATTAATTTAGAAAGCTTCAACCGTTGAGTATCATTGTCGAATATCCAAGTATACTTTGGAATTATTGAAAATCATAGCCTAAATAATTGAAATTTCCTTCGATGTAGAAGATTTAAAGTGTAAAAATTAAAAATTTCCATTTGTCGCAAAGTATATTAATTTAGAAAGCTTGAACCGTTGAATGTCATTGTATAATGTCCAAGTATACTTTGGAATTTTTAGAAAACCATACCCTAAATAATTAAAATTTCCTTCGATCTAAATGAATTATGGTCTAAAAATTAAAATAACATTATGATTATGGGGTATATTAAAAAAAAAGCCCTGAACCCTCGATACTAATTGTTGAGTCTCCAACAAAGCTTTAGAAGTTTTTAAAATTATAGTCTAAATAATTAAATTTCCTTTGATCCTTAAGAATTAAAGTGTAAAAATTAAAAATTCCCATTTGTCGTAAGGTATATTAATGTTGAATCCTTGAACCGATGGGTGTCATTGTAAAATGTCCAAGTATACTTTGGAATTTTTAGAAAATCATAGCCAAAATAATTGAAATATCCTTCGAATTAGAAGATTTAAAGTGAAAAAATTAAAAATTCCACATTTGTCGTAAGGTATATTAATGTTGAATCCTTGAACCGATGGGTGTCATTGTAAAATGTCCAAGTATACTTTGGAATTTTTAGAAAACCATACCCTAAATAATTAAAATTTCCTTCGATCTAGATGAATTATGGTCTAAAAATTAAAATAACATTATGATTATGGGGTATCTTAAAAAAAAAGCCCTGAACCCTCGATACTAATTGTTGAGTCTCCAACAAAGCTTTAGAAGTTTTTGAAATTTTAGTCTAAATAATTATATTTCCATTGATCCATAAGAATTAAAGTGTAAATATTAAAAATTCCCAATTGTCATAAGGTATATTAATTTAGAAAGCTTGAACCGTTGAGTATCATTGTCGAATATCCAAGTATACTTTGGAATTATTTAAATTCATAGCCTAAATAATTGAAATTTCCTTCGATCTAGAAGATTTAAAGTCTAAAAATTAAAAATTTCCATTTGTCGCAAGGTATATTAATTTAGAAAGCTTGAACCGTTGAATGTCTTTGTAAAATGTCCAAGTATACTTTGGAATTTTTAGAAAACCATAACCTAAATAATTAAAATTTCCTTCGATCTAGATGATATATGGTCTAAAAATTAAAATAACATAATAATTATGGGGTATCTTTATGAAGAAGCCCTGAACCCTCGATACTAATTATTGAGTCTCTAACAAAGCTTTAGAAGTTTTTAAAATTATAGACTAAATAATTAAATTTCCTTTGATCCTTAAGAATGAAAGTGTAAAAATTAAAAATTCCCATTTGTCATAAGCTATATTAATGTAGAAGCCTTGAACCATTGAGTATCATTGTAGAATGTCCAAGTATACTTTAGAATTTTTGAATATCATAGCTTAAGTAATTGAAATTTCCTTCGTTCTAGAAGAATTAAAGAAAAAATTAAAATAACTTAATAATTATGGGGTATCTTAATGTAGAAGCCATGAACCATCGAAAATAGTTGTTGATTCTCCAACAAAGCTTTAGAAATTTTGAAAATCATAATCTGAATAATTAAATTTCCAATGATCCTTAAGAATTTAAGTGTAAAAATTAAAAAATTCCATTTGTCGCAAGGTATATTAATGTAGAAAGCTTGAACCGTTAAATGTCATTGTAAAATGTCCAAGTATACTTTGGAATTTTTAGAAAACCATACCCTAAATAATTAAAATTTCCTTCGATCTAGATGAATTATGGTCTAAAAATTAAAATAACATAATAATTATGGGGTATTTTAAAGAAAAAGCCTTGAACCCTCGAAAATAATTGTTGAGTCTCCAACAAAGCTTTAGAAGTTTTTAAAATTATAGTCTAAATAATTAAATTTCCAATGATCCTTAAGAATTTAAGTGAAAAAATTAAAAATTCCCAATTGTCATAAGGTATATTAATTTAGAAAGCTTGAACCGTTGAGTATCATTGTCGAATATCCAAGTATACTTTGGAATTATTGAAAATCATAGCCTAAATAATTGAAATTTCCTTCGTTGTAGAAGATTTAAAGTGTAAAAATTAAAAATTTCCATTTGTCGCAAGGTATATTAATTTAGAAAGCTTGAACCGTTGAATGTCATTGTATCATGTCCAAGTATACTTTGGAATTTTTAGAAAACCATACCCTAAATAATTAAAATTTCCTTCGATCTAGATGAATTATGGTCTAAAAATTAAAATAACATAATAATTATGGGGTATTTTAAAGAAAAAGCCTTGAACCCTCGAAAATAATTGTTGAGTCTCCAACAAAGCTTTAGAAGTTTTTAAAATTATAGTCTAAATAATTAAATTTCCAATGATCCTTAAGAATTTAAGTGAAAAAATTAAAAATTCCCAATTGTCATAAGGTATATTAATTTAGAAAGCTTCAACCGTTGAGTATCATTGTCGAATATCCAAGTATACTTTGGAATTATTGAAAATCATAGCCTAAATAATTGAAATTTCCTTCGATGTAGAAGATTTAAAGTGTAAAAATTAAAAATTTCCATTTGTCGCAAAGTATATTAATTTAGAAAGCTTGAACCGTTGAATGTCATTGTATAATGTCCAAGTATACTTTGGAATTTTTAGAAAACCATACCCTAAATAATTAAAATTTCCTTCGATCTAAATGAATTATGGTCTAAAAATTAAAATAACATTATGATTATGGGGTATATTAAAAAAAAAGCCCTGAACCCTCGATACTAATTGTTGAGTCTCCAACAAAGCTTTAGAAGTTTTTAAAATTATAGTCTAAATAATTAAATTTCCTTTGATCCTTAAGAATTAAAGTGTAAAAATTAAAAATTCCCATTTGTCGTAAGGTATATTAATGTTGAATCCTTGAACCGATGGGTGTCATTGTAAAATGTCCAAGTATACTTTGGATTTTTTAGAAAATCATAGCCAAAATAATTGAAATATCCTTCGAATTAGAAGATTTAAAGTGAAAAAATTAAAAATTCCACATTTGTCGTAAGGTATATTAATGTTGAATCCTTGAACCGATGGGTGTCATTGTAAAATGTCCAAGTATACTTTGGAATTTTTAGAAAACCATACCCTAAATAATTAAAATTTCCTTCGATCTAGATGAATTATGGTCTAAAAATTAAAATAACATTATGATTATGGGGTATCTTAAAAAAAAAGCCCTGAACCCTCGATACTAATTGTTGAGTCTCCAACAAAGCTTTAGAAGTTTTTGAAATTTTAGTCTAAATAATTATATTTCCATTGATCCATAAGAATTAAAGTGTAAATATTAAAAATTCCCAATTGTCATAAGGTATATTAATTTAGAAAGCTTGAACCGTTGAGTATCATTGTCGAATATCCAAGTATACTTTGGAATTATTTAAATTCATAGCCTAAATAATTGAAATTTCCTTCGATCTAGAAGATTTAAAGTCTAAAAATTAAAAATTTCCTTTGTCGCAAGGTATATTAATTTAGAAAGCTTGAACCGTTGAATGTCTTTGTAAAATGTCCAAGTATACTTTGGAATTTTTAGAAAACCATAACCTAAATAATTAAAATTTCCTTCGATCTAGATGATATATGGTCTAAAAATTAAAATAACATAATAATTATGGGGTATCTTTATGAAGAAGCCCTGAACCCTCGATACTAATTATTGAGTCTCTAACAAAGCTTTAGAAGTTTTTAAAATTATAGACTAAATAATTAAATTTCCTTTGATCCTTAAGAATGAAAGTGTAAAAATTAAAAATTCCCATTTGTCATAAGCTATATTAATGTAGAAGCCTTGAACCATTGAGTATCATTGTAGAATGTCCAAGTATACTTTAGAATTTTTGAATATCATAGCTTAAGTAATTGAAATTTCCTTCGTTCTAGAAGAATTAAAGAAAAAATTAAAATAACTTAATAATTATGGGGTATCTTAATGTAGAAGCCATGAACCATCGAAAATAGTTGTTGATTCTCCAACAAAGCTTTAGAAATTTTGAAAATCATAATCTGAATAATTAAATTTCCAATGATCCTTAAGAATTTAAGTGTAAAAATTAAAAAATTCCATTTGTCGCAAGGTATATTAATGTAGAAAGCTTGAACCGTTAAATGTCATTGTAAAATGTCCAAGTATACTTTGGAATTTTTAGAAAACCATACCCTAAATAATTAAAATTTCCTTCGATCTAGATGAATTATGGTCTAAAAATTAAAATAACATAATAATTATGGGGTATTTTAAAGAAAAAGCCTTGAACCCTCGAAAATAATTGTTGAGTCTCCAACAAAGCTTTAGAAGTTTTGAAAATCATAATATGAATAATTAAATTTCCAATGATCCTTAAGAATTTAAGTGAAAAAATTAAAAATTCCACATTTGTCGTAAGGTATATTAATGTTGAATCCTTGAACCGATGGGTGTCATTGTAAAATGTCCAAGTATACTATGGAATTTTTAGAAAATCATAGCCAAAATAATTGAAATATCCTTCGAATTAGAAGATTTAAAGTGTAAAAATTAAAAATTTCCATTTGTCGCAAGGTATATTAATGTAGAAAGCTTGAACCTTTAATGTCATTGTAAAATGTCCAACTATACTTTGGAATTTTTAGAAAATCATAGCCTAAATAATTGAAATTTCCTATGATCTAGAAGAATTAGGGTCTAAAAATTAAAATAACATAATAATTATGGGGTATCTTAATGAAGAAGCCCTGAACCCTCGATACTAATTATTGAGTCTCTAACAAAGCTTTAGAAGTTTTTAAAATTATAGACTAAATAATTAAATTTCCTTTGATCCTTAAGAATGAAAGTGTAAAAATTAAAAATTCCCATTTGTCATAAGCTATATTAATGTAGAAGCCTTGAACCATTGAGTATCATTGTAGAATGTCCAAGTATACTTTAGAATTTTTGAATATCATAGCTTAAGTAATTGAAATTTCCTTCGTTCTAGAAGAATTAAAGAAAAAATTAAAATAACTTAATAATTATGGGGTATCTTAATGTAGAAGCCATGAACCATCGAAAATAGTTGTTGATTCTCCAACAAAGCTTTAGAAATTTTGAAAATCATAATCTGAATAATTAAATTTCCAATGATCCTTAAGAATTTAAGTGTAAAAATTAAAAAATTCCATTTGTCGCAAGGTATATTAATGTAGAAAGCTTGAACCGTTAAATGTCATTGTAAAATGTCCAAGTATACTTTGGAATTTTTAGAAAACCATACCCTAAATAATTAAAATTTCCTTCGATCTAGATGAATTATGGTCTAAAAATTAAAATAACATAATAATTATGGGGTATTTTAAAGAAAAAGCCTTGAACCCTCGAAAATAATTGTTGAGTCTCCAACAAAGCTTTAGAAGTTTTGAAAATCATAATATGAATAATTAAATTTCCAATGATCCTTAAGAATTTAAGTGAAAAAATTAAAAATTCCACATTTGTCGTAAGGTATATTAATGTTGAATCCTTGAACCGATGGGTGTCATTGTAAAATGTCCAAGTATACTTTGGAATTTTTAGAAAATCATAGCCTAAATAATTGAAATTTCCTTCGATGTAGAAGATTTAAAGTGTAAAAATTAAAAATTTCCATTTGTCGCAAGGTATATTAATTTAGAAAGCTTGAACCGTTGAATGTCATTGTATCATGTCCAAGTATACTTTGGAATTTTTAGAAAACCATACCCTAAATAATTAAAATTTCCTTCGATCTAGTTGAATTATGGTCTAAAAATTAAAATAACATAATAATTATGGGGTATTTTAAAGAAAAAGCCTTGAACCCTCGAAAATAATTGTTGAGTCTCCAACAAAGCTTTAGAAGTTTTTAAAATTATAGTCTAAATAATTAAATTTCCAATGATCCTTAAGAATTTAAGTGAAAAAATTAAAAATTCCCAATTGTCATAAGGTATATTAATTTAGAAAGCTTGAACCGTTGAGTATCATTGTCGAATATCCAAGTATACTTTGGAATTATTGAAAATCATAGCCTAAATAATTGAAATTTCCTTCGATGTAGAAGATTTAAAGTGTAAAAATTAAAAATTTCCATTTGTCGCAAGGTATATTAATTTAGAAAGCTTGAACCGTTGAATGTCATTGTATAATGTCCAAGTATACTTTGGAATTTTTAGAAAACCATACCCTAAATAATTAAAATTTCCTTCGATCTAGATGAATTATGGTCTAAAAATTAAAATAACATTATGATTATGGGGTATATTAAAAAAAAAGCCCTGAACCCTCGATACTAATTGTTGAGTCTCCAACAAAGCTTTAGAAGTTTTTAAAATTATAGTCTAAATAATTAAATTTCCTTTGATCCTTAAGAATTAAAGTGTAAAAATTAAAAATTCCCATTTGTCGTAAGGTATATTAATGTTGAATCCTTGAACCGATGGGTGTCATTGTAAAATGTCCAAGTATACTTTGGAATTTTTAGAAAATCATAGCCAAAATAATTGAAATATCCTTCGAATTAGAAGATTTAAAGTGAAAAAATTAAAAATTCCACATTTGTCGTAAGGTATATTAATGTTGAATCCTTGAACCGATGGGTGTCATTGTAAAATGTCCAAGTATACTTTGGAATTTTTAGAAAACCATACCCTAAATAATTAAAATTTCCTTCGATCTAGATGAATTATGGTCTAAAAATTAAAATAACATTATGATTATGGGGTATCTTAAAAAAAAAGCCCTGAACCCTCGATAATAATTGTTGAGTCTCCAACAAAGCTTTAGAAGTTTTTGAAATTTTAGTCTAAATAATTATATTTCCATTGATCCATAAGAATTAAAGTGTAAATATTAAAAATTCCCAATTGTCATAAGGTATATTAATTTAGAAAGCTTGAACCGTTGAGTATCATTGTCGAATATCCAAGTATACTTTGGAATTATTTAAATTCATAGCCTAAATAATTGAAATTTCCTTCGATCTAGAAGATTTAAAGTCTAAAAATTAAAAATTTCCATTTGTCGCAAGGTATATTAATTTAGAAAGCTTGAACCGTTGAATGTCTTTGTAAAATGTCCAAGTATACTTTGGAATTTTTAGAAAACCATAACCTAAATAATTAAAATTTCCTTCGATCTAGATGATATATAGTCTAAAAATTAAAATAACATAATAATTATGGGGTATCTTTATGAAGAAGCCCTGAACCCTCGATACTAATTATTGAGTCTCTAACAAAGCTTTAGAAGTTTTTAAAATTATAGACTAAATAATTAAATTTCCTTTGATCCTTAAGAATGAAAGTGTAAAAATTAAAAATTCCCATTTGTCATAAGCTATATTAATGTAGAAGCCTTGAACCATTGAGTATCATTGTAGAATGTCCAAGTATACTTTAGAATTTTTGAATATCATAGCTTAAGTAATTGAAATTTCCTTCGTTCTAGAAGAATTAAAGAAAAAATTAAAATAACTTAATAATTATGGGGTATCTTAATGTAGAAGCCATGAACCATCGAAAATAGTTGTTGATTCTCCAACAAAGCTTTAGAAATTTTGAAAATCATAATCTGAATAATTAAATTTCCAATGATCCTTAAGAATTTAAGTGTAAAAATTAAAAAATTCCATTTGTCGCAAGGTATATTAATGTAGAAAGCTTGAACCGTTAAATGTCATTGTAAAATGTCCAAGTATACTTTGGAATTTTTAGAAAACCATACCCTAAATAATTAAAATTTCCTTCGATCTAGATGAATTATGGTCTAAAAATTAAAATAACATAATAATTATGGGGTATTTTAAAGAAAAAGCCTTGAACCCTCGAAAATAATTGTTGAGTCTCCAACAAAGCTTTAGAAGTTTATAAAATTATAGTCTAAATAATTAAATTTCCAATGATCCTTAAGAATTTAAGTGAAAAAATTAAAAATTCCACATTTGTCGTAAGGTATATTAATTTAGAAAGCTTGAACCGTTGAGTATCATTGTCGAATATCCAAGTATACTTTGGAATTATTGAAAATCATAGCCTAAATAATTGAAATTTCCTTCGATGTAGAAGATTTAAAGTGTAAAAATTAAAAATTTCCATTTGTCGCAAGGTATATTAATTTAGAAAGCTTGAACCGTTGAATGTCATTGTATCATGTCCAAGTATACTTTGGAATTTTTAGAAAACCATACCCTAAATAATTAAAATTTCCTTCGATCTAGAAGAATTAGGGTCTAAAAATTAAAATAACATAATAATTATGGGGTATCTTAAAAAAAAAGCCCTGAACCCTCGATACTAATTGTTGAGTCTCCAACAAAGCTTTAGAAGTTTTTAAAATCATAATCTGAATAATTAAATTTCCAATGATCCTTAAGAATTTAAGTGAAAAAATTAAAAATTCCCAATTGTCATAAGGTATATTAATTTAGAAAGCTTGAACCGTTGAGTATCATTGTCGAATATCCAAGTATACTTTGGAATTATTGAAAATCATAGCCTAAATAATTGAAATTTCCTTCGATGTAGAAGATTTAAAGTGTAAAAATTAAAAATTTCCATTTGTCGCAAGGTATATTAATTTAGAAAGCTTGAACCGTTGAATGTCATTGTATAATGTCCAAGTATACTTTGGAATTTTTAGAAAACCATACCCTAAATAATTAAAATTTCCTTCGATCTAGATGAATTATGGTCTAAAAATTAAAATAATATTATGATTATGGGGTATCTTAAAAAAAAAGCCCTGAACCCTCGATACTAATTGTTGAGTCTCCAACAAAGCTTTAGAAGTTTTTAAAATTATAGTCTAAATAATTAAATTTCCATTGATCCTTAAGAAATAAAGTCTAAAAATTAAAAATTTCCATTTGTCGCAAGGTATATTAATGTAGAAAGCTTGAACCTTTAATGTCATTGTAAAATGTCCAACTATACTTTGGAATTTTTAGAAAATCATAGCCTAAATAATTGAAATTTCCTATGATCTAGAAGAATTAAAGAAAAAATTAAAATAACTTAATAATTATGGGGTATCTTAATGAAGAAGCCCTGAACCCTCGATACTAATTATTGAGTCTCCAACAAAGCTTTAGAAGTTTTTAAAATTATAGTCTAAATAATTAAATTTCCTTTGATCCTTAAGATTTAAAGTGTAAAAATTAAAAATTCCCATTTGTCGTAAGGTATATTAATGTTGAATCCTTGAACCGATGGGTGTCATTGTAAAATGTCCAACTATACTTTGGAATTTTTAGAAAATCATAGCCTAAATAATTGAAATTTCCTATGATCTAGAAGAATTAAAGTGAAAAAATTAAAAATTCCACATTTGTCGTAAGGTATATTAATGTTGAATCCTTGAACCGATGGGTGTCATTGTAAAATGTCCAAGTATACTTTGGAATTTTTAGAAAACCATACCCTAAATAATTAAAATTTCCTTCGATCTAGATGAATTATGGTCTAAAAATTAAAATAACATTATGATTATGGGGTATCTTAAAAAAAAGGCCCTGAACCCTCGATACTAATTGTTGAGTCTCCAACAAAGCTTTAGAAGTTTTTGAAATTTTAGTCTAAATAATTATATTTCCATTGATCCATAAGAATTAAAGTGTAAATATTAAAAATTCCCAATTGTCATAAGCTATATTAATGTAGAAGCCTTGAACCATTGAGTATCATTGTAGAATGTCCAAGTATACTTTAGAATTTTTGAATATCATAGCTTAAGTAATTGAAATTTCCTTCGTTCTAGAAGAATTAAAGAAAAAATTAAAATAACTTAATAATTATGGGGTATCTTAATGTAGAAGCCATGAACCATCGAAAATAGTTGTTGATTCTCCAACAAAGCTTTAGAAATTTTGAAAATCATAATCTGAATAATTAAATTTCCAATGATCCTTAAGAATTTAAGTGTAAAAATTAAAAAATTCCATTTGTCGCAAGGTATATTAATGTAGAAAGCTTGAACCGTTAAATGTCATTGTAAAATGTCCAAGTATACTTTGGAATTTTTAGAAAACCATAACCTAAATAATTAAAATTTCCTTCGATCTAGATGATATATGGTCTAAAAATTAAAATAACATAATAATTATGGGGTATCTTTATGAAGAAGCCCTGAACCCTCGATACTAATTATTGAGTCTCCAACAAAGCTTTAGAAGTTTTTAAAATTATAGTCTAAATAATTAAATTTCCAATGATCCTTAAGAATTTAAGTGAAAAAATTAAAAATTCCCAATTGTCATAAGGTATATTAATTTAGAAAGCTTGAACCGTTGAGTATCATTGTCGAATATCCAAGTATACTTTGGAATTATTGAAAATCATAGCCTAAATAATTGAAATTTCCTTCGATGTAGAAGATTTAAAGTGAAAAAATTAAAAATTCCACATTTGTCGTAAGGTATATTAATGTTGAATCCTTGAACCGATGGGTGTCATTGTAAAATGTCCAAGTATACTTTGGAATTTTTAGAAAACCATACTCTAAATAATTAAAATTTCCTTCGATCTAGATGAATTATGGTCTAAAAATTAAAATAACATTATGATTATGGGGTGTCTTAATGAAGAAGCCCTGAACCCTCGATACTAATTATTGAGTCTCCAACAAAGCTTTAGAAGTTTTTAAAATTATAGTCTAAATAATTAAATTTCCTTTGATCCTTAAGATTTAAAGTGTAAAAATTAAAAATTCCCATTTGTCGTAAGGTATATTAATGTTGAATCCTTGAACCGATGGGTGTCATTGTAAAATGTCCAACTATACTTTGGAATTTTTAGAAAATCATAGCCTAAATAATTGAAATTTCCTATGATCTAGAAGAATTAAGGTCTAAAAATTAAAATAACATAATAATTATGGGGTATCTTAATGAAGAAGCCCTGAACCTTCGATACTAATTATTGAGTCTCCAACAAAGCTTTAGAAGTTTTTAAAATTATAGTCTAAATAATTAAATTTCCTTTGATCCTTAAGAATTAAAGTGTAAAAATTAAAAATTCCCATTTGTCGTAAGGTATATTAATGTTGAATCCTTGAACCGATGGGTGTCATTGTAAAATGTCCAAGTATACTTTGGAATTTTTAGAAAATCATAGCCAAAATAATTGAAATATCCTTCGAATTAGAAGATTTAAAGTGAAAAAATTAAAAATTCCACATTTGTCGTAAGGTATATTAATGTTGAATCCTTGAACCGATGGGTGTCATTGTAAAATGTCCAAGTATACTTTGGAATTTTTAGAAAATCATAGCCTAAATAATTGAAATTTCCTATGATCTAGAAGAATTAGGGTCTAAAAATGAAAAAAACATAATAATTATGGGGTATCTTAATGAAGAAGCCCTGAACCCTCGATACTAATTGTTGAGTCTCCAACAAAGCTTTAGAAGTTTTGAAAATCATAAACTGAATAATTAAATTTCCAACGATCCTTAAGAATTTAAGTGAAAAAATTAAAAATTCCCATTTGTCGTAAGGTATATTAATGTTGAATCCTTGAACCGTTGAGTATCATTGTCGAATATCCAAGTATACTTTGGAATTATTTAAATTCATAGCCTAAATAATTGAAATTTCCTTCGATCTAGAAGATTTAAAGTCTAAAAATTAAAAATTTCCATTTGTCGCAAGGTATATTAATTTAGAAAGATTGAACCGTTGAATGTCATTGTAAAATGTCCAACTATACTTTGGAATTTTTAGAAAATCATAGCCTAAATAATTGAAATTTCCTATGATCTAGAAGAATTAGGGTCTAAAAATTAAAATAACATAATAATTATGGGGTATCTTAAAAAAGAAGCCCTGAACCCTAGATAATAATTGTTGAGTCTCCAACAAAGCTTTAGAAGTTTTTAAAATTATAGTCTAAATAATTAAATTTCCTTTGATCCTTAAGAATGAAAGTGTAAAAATTAAAAATTCCCATTTGTTATAAGCTATATTAATGTAGAAGCATTGAACCATTGAGTATCATTGTAGAATGTCCAAGTATACTTTAGAATTTTTGAATATCATAGCTTAAGTAATTGAAATTTCCTTCGATCTAGAAGAATTAAAGAAAAAATTAAAATAACTTAATAATTATGGGGTATCTTAATGTAGAAGCCATGAACCATCGAAAATAGTTGTTGATTCTCCAACAAAGCTTTAGAAATTTTGAAAATCATAATCTGAATAATTAAATTTCCAATGATCCTTAAGAATTTAAGTGTAAAAATTAAAAAATTCCATTTGTCGCAAGGTATATTAATGTAGAAAGCTTGAACCGTTAAATGTCATTGTAAAATGTCCAAGTATACTTTGGAATTTTTAGAAAACCATACCCTAAATAATTGAAATTTCCTTCGATGTAGAAGATTTAAAGTGAAAAAATTAAAAATTCCACATTTGTCGTAAGGTATATTAATGTTGAATCCTTGAACCGATGGGTGTCATTGTAAAATGTCCAAGTATACTTTGGAATTTTTAGAAAACCATACCCTAAATAATTAAAATTTCCTTCGATCTAGATGAATTATGGTCTAAAAATTAAAATAACATAATAATTATGGGGTATTTTAAAGAAAAAGCCTTGAACCCTCGAAAATAATTGTTGAGTCTCCAACAAAGCTTTAGAAGTTTTTAAAATTATAGTCTAAATAATTAAATTTCCAATGATCCTTAAGAATTTAAGTGAAAAAATTAAAAATTCCCAATTGTCATAAGGTATATTAATTTAGAAAGCTTGAACCGTTGAGTATCATTGTCGAATATCCAAGTATACTTTGGAATTATTGAAAATCATAGCCTAAATAATTGAAATTTCCTTCGATGTAGAAGATTTAAAGTGAAAAAATTAAAAATTCCACATTTGTCGTAAGGTATATTAATGTTGAATCCTTGAACCGATGGGTGTCATTGTAAAATGTCCAAGTATACTTTGGAATTTTTAGAAAACCATACTCTAAATAATTAAAATTTCCTTCGATCTAGATGAATTATGGTCTAAAAATTAAAATAACATTATGATTATGGGGTGTCTTAATGAAGAAGCCCTGAACCCTCGATACTAATTATTGAGTCTCCAACAAAGCTTTAGAAGTTTTTAAAATTATAGTCTAAATAATTAAATTTCCTTTGATCCTTAAGATTTAAAGTGTAAAAATTAAAAATTCCCATTTGTCGTAAGGTATATTAATGTTGAATCCTTGAACCGATGGGTGTCATTGTAAAATGTCCAAGTATACTTTGGAATTTTTAGAAAATCATAGCCAAAATAATTGAAATATCCTTCGAATTAGAAGATTTAAAGTGAAAAAATTAAAAATTCCACATTTGTCGTAAGGTATATTAATGTTGAATCCTTGAACCGATAGGTGTCATTGTAAAATGTCCAAGTATACTTTGGAATTTTTAGAAAATCATAGCCTAAATAATTGAAATTTCCTATGATCTAGAAGAATTAGGGTCTAAAAATGAAAAAAACATAATAATTATGGGGTATCTTAATGAAGAAGCCCTGAACCCTCGATACTAATTGTTGAGTCTCCAACAAAGCTTTAGAAGTTTTGAAAATCATAAACTGAATAATTAAATTTCCAACGATCCTTAAGAATTTAAGTGAAAAAATTAAAAATTCCCATTTGTCGTAAGGTATATTAATGTTGAATCCTTGAACCGTTGAGTATCATTGTCGAATATCCAAGTATACTTTGGAATTATTTAAATTCATAGCCTAAATAATTGAAATTTCCTTCGATCTAGAAGATTTAAAGTCTAAAAATTAAAAATTTCCATTTGTCGCAAGGTATATTAATTTAGAAAGATTGAACCGTTGAATGTCATTGTAAAAAGTCCAACTATACTTTGGAATTTTTAGAAAATCATAGCCTAAATAATTGAAATTTCCTATGATCTAGAAGAATTAGGGTCTAAAAATTAAAATAACATAATAATTATGGGGTATCTTAAAAAAGAAGCCCTGAACCCTAGATAATAATTGTTGAGTCTCCAACAAAGCTTTAGAAGTTTTTAAAATTATAGTCTAAATAATTAAATTTCCTTTGATCCTTAAGAATGAAAGTGTAAAAATTAAAAATTCCCATTTGTTATAAGCTATATTAATGTAGAAGCCTTGAACCATTGAGTATCATTGTAGAATGTCCAAGTATACTTTAGAATTTTTGAATATCATAGCTTAAGTAATTGAAATTTCCTTCGATCTAGAAGAATTAAAGAAAAAATTAAAATAACTTAATAATTATGGGGTATCTTAATGTAGAAGCCATGAACCATCGAAAATAGTTGTTGATTCTCCAACAAAGCTTTAGAAATTTTGAAAATCATAATCTGAATAATTAAATTTCCAATGATCCTTAAGAATTTAAGTGTAAAAATTAAAAAATTCCATTTGTCGCAAGGTATATTAATGTAGAAAGCTTGAACCGTTAAATGTCATTGTAAAATGTCCAAGTATACTTTGGAATTTTTAGAAAACCATACCCTAAATAATTGAAATTTCCTTCGATGTAGAAGATTTAAAGTGAAAAAATTAAAAATTCCACATTTGTCGTAATGTATATTAATGTTGAATCCTTGAACCGATGGGTGTCATTGTAAAATGTCCAAGTATACTTTGGAATTTTTAGAAAACCATACCCTAAATAATTAAAATTTCCTTCGATCTAGATGAATTATGGTCTAAAAATTAAAATAACATAATAATTATGGGGTATTTTAAAGAAAAAGCCTTGAACCCTCGAAAATAATTGTTGAGTCTCCAACAAAGCTTTAGAAGTTTTTAAAATTATAGTCTAAATAATTAAATTTCCAATGATCCTTAAGAATTTAAGTGAAAAAATTAAAAATTCCCAATTGTCATAAGGTATATTAATTTAGAAAGCTTGAACCGTTGAGTATCATTGTCGAATATCCAAGTATACTTTGGAATTATTGAAAATCATAGCCTAAATAATTGAAATTTCCTTCGATGTAGAAGATTTAAAGTGAAAAAATTAAAAATTCCACATTTGTCGTAAGGTATATTAATGTTGAATCCTTGAACCGATGGGTGTCATTGTAAAATGTCCAAGTATACTTTGGAATTTTTAGAAAACCATACTCTAAATAATTAAAATTTCCTTCGATCTAGATGAATTATGGTCTAAAAATTAAAATAACATTATGATTATGGGGTGTCTTAATGAAGAAGCCCTGAACCCTCGATACTAATTATTGAGTCTCCAACAAAGCTTTAGAAGTTTTTAAAATTATAGTCTAAATAATTAAATTTCCTTTGATCCTTAAGATTTAAAGTGTAAAAATTAAAAATTCCCATTTGTCGTAAGGTATATTAATGTTGAATCCTTGAACCGATGGGTGTCATTGTAAAATGTCCAACTATACTTTGGAATTTTTAGAAAATCATAGCCTAAATAATTGAAATTTCCTATGATCTAGAAGAATTAAGGTCTAAAAATTAAAATAACATAATAATTATGGGGTATCTTAATGAAGAAGCCCTGAACCCTCGATACTAATTATTGAGTCTCCAACAAAGCTTTAGAAGTTTTTAAAATTATAGTCTAAATAATTAAATTTCCTTTGATCCTTAAGAATTAAAGTGTAAAAATTAAAAATTCCCATTTGTCGTAAGGTATATTAATGTTGAATCCTTGAACCGATGGGTGTCATTGTAAAATGTCCAAGTATACTTTGGAATTTTTAGAAAATCATAGCCAAAATAATTGAAATATCCTTCGAATTAGAAGATTTAAAGTGAAAAAATTAAAAATTCCACATTTGTCGTAAGGTATATTAATGTTGAATCCTTGAACCGATGGGTGTCATTGTAAAATGTCCAAGTATACTTTGGAATTTTTAGAAAATCATAGCCTAAATAATTGAAATTTCCTATGATCTAGAAGAATTAGGGTCTAAAAATGAAAAAAACATAATAATTATGGGGTATCTTAATGAAGAAGCCCTGAACCCTCGATACTAATTGTTGAGTCTCCAACAAAGCTTTAGAAGTTTTGAAAATCATAAACTGAATAATTAAATTTCCAACGATCCTTAAGAATTTAAGTGAAAAAATTAAAAATTCCCATTTGTCGTAAGGTATATTAATGTTGAATCCTTGAACCGTTGAGTATCATTGTCGAATATCCAAGTATACTTTGGAATTATTTAAATTCATAGCCTAAATAATTGAAATTTCCTTCGATCTAGAAGATTTAAAGTCTAAAAATTAAAAATTTCCATTTGTCGCAAGGTATATTAATTTAGAAAGATTGAACCGTTGAATGTCATTGTAAAAAGTCCAACTATACTTTGGAATTTTTAGAAAATCATAGCCTAAATAATTGAAATTTCCTATGATCTAGAAGAATTAGGGTCTAAAAATTAAAATAACATAATAATTATGGGGTATCTTAAAAAAGAAGCCCTGAACCCTAGATAATAATTGTTGAGTCTCCAACAAAGCTTTAGAAGTTTTTAAAATTATAGTCTAAATAATTAAATTTCCTTTGATCCTTAAGAATGAAAGTGTAAAAATTAAAAATTCCCATTTGTTATAAGCTATATTAATGTAGAAGCCTTGAACCATTGAGTATCATTGTAGAATGTCCAAGTATACTTTAGAATTTTTGAATATCATAGCTTAAGTAATTGAAATTTCCTTCGATCTAGAAGAATTAAAGAAAAAATTAAAATAACTTAATAATTATGGGGTATCTTAATGTAGAAGCCATGAACCATCGAAAATAGTTGTTGATTCTCCAACAAAGCTTTAGAAATTTTGAAAATCATAATCTGAATAATTAAATTTCCAATGATCCTTAAGAATTTAAGTGTAAAAATTAAAAAATTCCATTTGTCGCAAGGTATATTAATGTAGAATGCTTGAACCGTTAAATGTCATTGTAAAATGTCCAAGTATACTTTGGAATTTTTAGAAAACCATACCCTAAATAATTGAAATTTCCTTCGATGTAGAAGATTTAAAGTGAAAAAATTAAAAATTCCACATTTGTCGTAAGGTATATTAATGTTGAATCCTTGAACCGAT
Source organism: Rhopalosiphum nymphaeae (assembly GCA_036289425.1). Taxonomy (NCBI): domain Eukaryota; kingdom Metazoa; phylum Arthropoda; class Insecta; order Hemiptera; family Aphididae; genus Rhopalosiphum; species Rhopalosiphum nymphaeae. Next base: position 4,246,794 of record JAZAQC010000007.1, on the reverse strand, counting down.
GGGTGTCATTGTAAAATGTCCAACTATACTTTGGAATTTTTAGAAAATCATAGCCTAAATAATTGAAATTTCCTATGATCTAGAAGAATTAAGGTCTAAAAATTAAAATAACATAATAATTATGGGGTATCTTAATGAAGAAGCCCTGAACCCTCGATACTAATTATTGAGTCTCCAACAAAGCTTTAGAAGTTTTTAAAATTATAGTCTAAATAATTAAATTTCCTTTGATCCTTAAGAATTAAAGTGTAAAAATTAAAAATTCCCAATTGTCATAAGGTATATTAATTTAGAAAGCTTGAACCGTTGAGTATCATTGTCGAATATCCAAGTATACTTTGGAATTATTGAAAATCATAGCCTAAATAATTGAAATTTCCTTCGATGTAGAAGATTTAAAGTGTAAAAATTAAAAATTTCCATTTGTCGCAAGGTATATTAATTTAGAAAGCTTGAACCGTTGAATGTCATTGTATAATGTCCAAGTATACTTTGGAATTTTTAGAAAACCATACCCTAAATAATTAAAATTTCCTTCGATCTAGATGAATTATGGTCTAAAAATTAAAATAACATAATAATTATGGGGTATTTTAAAGAAAAAGCCTTGAACCCTCGAAAATAATTGTTGAGTCTCCAACAAAGCTTTAGAAGTTTTTAAAATTATAGTCTAAATAATTAAATTTCCAATGATCCTTAAGAATTTAAGTGAAAAAATTAAAAATTCCCAATTGTCATAAGGTATATTAATTTAGAAAGCTTGAACCGTTGAGTATCATTGTCGAATATCCAAGTATACTTTGGAATTATTGAAAATCATAGCCTAAATAATTGAAATTTCCTTCGATGTAGAAGATTTAAAGTGAAAAAATTAAAAATTCCACATTTGTCGTAAGGTATATTAATGTTGAATCCTTGAACCGATGGGTGTCATTGTAAAATGTCCAAGTATACTTTGGAATTTTTAGAAAACCATACTCTAAATAATTAAAATTTCCTTCGATCTAGATGAATTATGGTCTAAAAATTAAAATAACATTATGATTATGGGGTGTCTTAATGAAGAAGCCCTGAACCCTCGATACTAATTATTGAGTCTCCAACAAAGCTTTAGAAGTTTTTAAAATTATAGTCTAAATAATTAAATTTCCTTTGATCCTTAAGATTTAAAGTGTAAAAATTAAAAATTCCCATTTGTCGTAAGGTATATTAATGTTGAATCCTTGAACCGATGGGTGTCATTGTAAAATGTCCAACTATACTTTGGAATTTTTAGAAAATCATAGCCTAAATAATTGAAATTTCCTATGATCTAGAAGAATTAAGGTCTAAAAATTAAAATAACATAATAATTATGGGGTATCTTAATGAAGAAGCCCTGAACCCTCGATACTAATTATTGAGTCTCCAACAAAGCTTTAGAAGTTTTTAAAATTATAGTCTAAATAATTAAATTTCCTTTGATCCTTAAGAATTAAAGTGTAAAAATTAAAAATTCCCATTTGTCGTAAGGTATATTAATGTTGAATCCTTGAACCGATGGGTGTCATTGTAAAATGTCCAAGTATACTTTGGAATTTTTAGAAAATCATAGCCAAAATAATTGAAATATCCTTCGAATTAGAAGATTTAAAGTGAAAAAATTAAAAATTCCACATTTGTCGTAAGGTATATTAATGTTGAATCCTTGAACCGATGGGTGTCATTGTAAAATGTCCAAGTATACTTTGGAATTTTTAGAAAATCATAGCCTAAATAATTGAAATTTCCTATGATCTAGAAGAATTAGGGTCTAAAAATGAAAAAAACATAATAATTATGGGGTATCTTAATGAAGAAGCCCTGAACCCTCGATACTAATTGTTGAGTCTCCAACAAAGCTTTAGAAGTTTTGAAAATCATAAACTGAATAATTAAATTTCCAACGATCCTTAAGAATTTAAGTGAAAAAATTAAAAATTCCCATTTGTCGTAAGGTATATTAATGTTGAATCCTTGAACCGTTGAGTATCATTGTCGAATATCCAAGTATACTTTGGAATTATTTAAATTCATAGCCTAAATAATTGAAATTTCCTTCGATCTAGAAGATTTAAAGTCTAAAAATTAAAAATTTCCATTTGTCGCAAGGTATATTAATTTAGAAAGATTGAACCGTTGAATGTCATTGTAAAATGTCCAACTATACTTTGGAATTTTTAGAAAATCATAGCCTAAATAATTGAAATTTCCTATGATCTAGAAGAATTAGGGTCTAAAAATTAAAATAACATAATAATTATGGGGTATCTTAAAAAAGAAGCCCTGAACCCTAGATAATAATTGTTGAGTCTCCAACAAAGCTTTAGAAGTTTTTAAAATTATAGTCTAAATAATTAAATTTCCTTTGATCCTTAAGAATGAAAGTGTAAAAATTAAAAATTCCCATTTGTTATAAGCTATATTAATGTAGAAGCCTTGAACCATTGAGTATCATTGTAGAATGTCCAAGTATACTTTAGAATTTTTGAATATCATAGCTTAAGTAATTGAAATTTCCTTCGATCTAGAAGAATTAAAGAAAAAATTAAAATAACTTAATAATTATTGGGTATCTTAATGTAGAAGCCATGAACCATCGAAAATAATTGTTGATTCTCGAACAAAGCTTTAGAAGTTTTGAAAATCATAATCTGAATAATTAAATTTCCAATGATCCTTAAGAATTTAAGTGAAAAAACTAAAATTCCCATGTGTCATAAGGTATATTAATGTAGAAAGCTTGAACCGTAAAAATGTCATTGTAAAATGTCCAAGTATACTTTGGAATTTTTAGAAAACCATAACCTAAATAATTAAAATTTCCTTCGATCTAGATGAATTATGGTCTAAAAATTAAAATAACATAATAATTATGGGGTATTTTAAAGAAAAAGCCTTGAACCCTCGAAAATAATTGTTGAGTCTCCAACAAAGCTTTAGAAGTTTTGAAAATCATAATCTGAATAATTAAATTTCCAATGATCCTTAAGAATTTAAGTGAAAAAATTAAAAATTCCCAATTGTCATAAGGTATATTAATTTAGAAAGCTTGAACCGTTGAGTATCATTGTCGAATATCCAAGTATTCTTTGGAATTATTGAAAATCATAGCCTAAATAATTGAAATTTCCTTCGAATTAGAAGATTTAAATTGTAAAAATTAAAAATTTCCATTTGTCGCAAGGTATATTAATGTAGAAAGCTTGAACCTTTAATGTCATTGTAAAATGTCCAACTATACTTTGGAATTTTTAGAAAATCATAGCCTAAATAATTGAAATTTCCTATGATCTAGAAGAATTAGGGTCTAAAAATTAAAATTACATAATAATTATGGGGTATCTTAATGAAGAAGCCCTGAACCCTCGATACTAATTATTGAGTCTCCAACAAAGCTTTAGAAGTTTTTAAAATTATAGTCTAAATAATTAAATTTCCTTTGATCCTTAAGAATTAATGTGTAAAAATTAAAAATTCCCAATTGTCATAAGGTATATTAATTTAGAAAGCTTGAACCGTTGAGTATCATTGTCAAATATCCAAGTATACTTTGGAATTATTGAAAATCATAGCCTAAATAATTGAAATTTCCTTCGATGTAGAAGATTTAAAGTCTAAAAATTAAAAATTTCCATTTGTCGCAAGGTATATTAATTTAGAAAGCTTGAACCGTTGAATGTCATTGTATAATGTCCAAGTATACTTTGGAATTATTGAAAATCATAGCCTAAATAATTGAAATTTCCTTCGATGTAGAAGATTTAAAGTCTAAATATTAAAAATTTCCATTTGTCGCAAGGTATATTATTTTAGAAAGCTTGAACCGTTGAATGTCATTGTAAAATGTCCAAGTATACTTAGGAATTTTTAGAAAACCATACCCTAAATAATTAAAATTTCCTTCGATCTAGATGAATTATGGTCTAAAAATTAAAATTACATAATAATTATGGGGTATCTTTATGAAGAAGCCCTGAACCCTCGATACTAATTATTGAGTCTCTAACAAAGCTTTAGAAGTTTTTAAAATTATAGTCTAAATAATTAAATTTCCAATGATCCTTAAGAATTTAAGTGAAAAAATTAAAAATTCCACATTTGTCGTAAGGTATATTAATGTTGAATCCTTGAACCGATGGGTGTCATTGTAAAATGTCCAAGTATACTTTGGAATTTTTAGAAAATCATAGCCAAAATAATTGAAATATCCTTCGAATTAGAAGATTTAAAGAGTAAAAATTAAAAATTTCCATTTGTCGCAAGGTATATTAATGTAGAAAGCTTGAACCTTTAATGTCATTGTAAAATGTCCAACTATACTTTGGAATTTTTAGAAAATCATAGCCTAAATAATTGAAATTTCCTATGATCTAGAAGAATTAGGGTCTAAAAATTAAAATAACATAATAATTATGGGGTATCTTAAAAAAGAAGCCCTGAACCCTAGATAATAATTGTTGAGTCTCCAACAAAGCTTTAGAAGTTTTTAAAATTATAGTCTAAATAATTAAATTTCCTTTGATCCTTAAGAATGAAAGTGTAAAAATTAAAAATTCCCATTTGTTATAAGCTATATTAATGTAGAAGCCTTGAACCATTGAGTATCATTGTAGAATGTCCAAGTATACTTTAGAATTTTTGAATATCATAGCTTAAGTAATTGAAATTTCCTTCGATCTAGAAGAATTAAAGAAAAAATTAAAATAACTTAATAATTATTGGGTATCTTAATGTAGAAGCCATGAACCATCGAAAATAATTGTTGATTCTCGAACAAAGCTTTAGAAGTTTTGAAAATCATAATCTGAATAATTAAATTTCCAATGATCCTTAAGAATTTAAGTGAAAAAACTAAAATTCCCATGTGTCATAAGGTATATTAATGTAGAAAGCTTGAACCGTTAAATGTCATTGTAAAATGTCCAAGTATACTTTGGAATTTTTAGAAAACCATAACCTAAATAATTAAAATTTCCTTCGATCTAGATGAATTATGGTCTAAAAATTAAAATAACATAATAATTATGGGGTATTTTAAAGAAAAAGCCTTGAACCCTCGAAAATAATTGTTGAGTCTCCAACAAAGCTTTAGAAGTTTTGAAAATCATAATCTGAATAATTAAATTTCCAATGATCCTTAAGAATTTAAGTGAAAAAATTAAAAATTCCCAATTGTCATAAGGTATATTAATTTAGAAAGCTTGAACCGTTGAGTATCATTGTCGAATATCCAAGTATTCTTTGGAATTATCGAAAATCATAGCCTAAATAATTGAAATTTCCTTCGAATTAGAAGATTTAAATTGTAAAAATTAAAAATTTCCATTTGTCGCAAGGTATATTAATGTAGAAAGCTTGAACCTTTAATGTCATTGTAAAATGTCCAACTATACTTTGGAATTTTTAGAAAATCATAGCCTAAATAATTGAAATTTCCTATGATCTAGAAGAATTAGGGTCTAAAAATTAAAATTACATAATAATTATGGGGTATCTTAATGAAGAAGCCCTGAACCCTCGATACTAATTATTGAGTCTCCAACAAAGCTTTAGAAGTTTTTAAAATTATAGTCTAAATAATTAAATTTCCTTTGATCCTTAAGAATTAATGTGTAAAAATTAAAAATTCCCAATTGTCATAAGGTATATTAATTTAGAAAGCTTGAACCGTTGAGTATAATTGTCAAATATCCAAGTATACTTTGGAATTATTGAAAATCATAGCCTAAATAATTGAAATTTCCTTCGATGTAGAAGATTTAAAGTCTAAAAATTAAAAATTTCCATTTGTCGCAAGGTATATTAATTTAGAAAGCTTGAACCGTTGAATGTCATTGTATAATGTCCAAGTATACTTTGGAATTATTGAAAATCATAGCCTAAATAATTGAAATTTCCTTCGATGTAGAAGATTTAAAGTCTAAATATTAAAAATTTCCATTTGTCGCAAGGTATATTATTTTAGAAAGCTTGAACCGTTGAATGTCATTGTAAAATGTCCAAGTATACTTAGGAATTTTTAGAAAACCATACCCTAAATAATTAAAATTTCCTTCGATCTAGATGAATTATGGTCTAAAAATTAAAATTACATAATAATTATGGGGTATCTTTATGAAGAAGCCCTGAACCCTCGATACTAATTATTGAGTCTCTAACAAAGCTTTAGAAGTTTTTAAAATTATAGTCTAAATAATTAAATTTCCAATGATCCTTAAGAATTTAAGTGAAAAAATTAAAAATTCCACATTTGTCGTAAGGTATATTAATGTTGAATCCTTGAACCGATGGGTGTCATTGTAAAATGTCCAAGTATACTTTGGAATTTTTAGAAAATCATAGCCAAAATAATTGAAATATCCTTCGAATTAGAAGATTTAAAGAGTAAAAATTAAAAATTTCCATTTGTCGCAAGGTATATTAATGTAGAAAGCTTGAACCGTTGAATGTCATTGTAAAATGTCCAACTATACTTTGGAATTTTTAGAAAATCATAGCTTAAATAATTGATATTTCCTATGATCTAGAAGAATTAGGGTCTAAAAATTAAAATAACATAATAATTATGGGGTATCTTAAAAAAAAAGCCCTGAACCCTCGATACTAATTGTTGAGTCTCCAACAAAGCTTTAGAAGTTTTTAAAATTATAGTCTAAATAATTATATTTCCATTGATCCTTAAGAATTAAAGTATAAATATTAAAAATTCCCAATTGTCATAAGGTATATTAATTTAGAAAGCTTGAACCGTTGAGTATCATTGTCGAATATCCAAGTATACTTTGGAATTAATTAAATTCATAGCCTAAATAATTGAAATTTCCTTCGATCTAGAAGATTTAAAGTCTAAAAATTAAAAATTTCCATTTGTCGCAACATATATTAATTTAGAAAGCTTGAACCGTTGAATGTCATTGTAAAATGTCCAAGTATACTTTGGAATTTTTAGAAAACCATAACCTAAATAATTAAAATTTCCTTCGATCTAGATGAATTATGGTCTAAAAATTAAAATAACATAATAATTATGGGGTATCTTAATGAAGAAGCCCTGAAACCTCGATACTAATTATTGAGTCTCCAACAAAGCTTTAGAAGTTTTTAAAATTATAGTCTAAATAATTAAATTTCCTTTGATCCTTAAGAATTAAAGTGTAAAAATTAAAAATTCCCAATTTTCATAAGGTATATTAATTTAGAAAGCTTGAACCGTTGAGTATCATTGTCGAATATCCAAGTATACTTTGGAATTATTGAAAATCATAGCCTAAATAATTGAAATTTCCTTCGATGTAGAAGATTTAAAGTCTAAAAATTAAAAATTTCCATTTGTCGCAAGGTATATTAATTTAGAAAGCTTGAACCGTTGAATGTCATTGTAAAATGTCCAACTATACTTTGGAATTTTTAGAAAATCATAGCCTAAATAATTGAAATTTCCTATGATCTAGAAGAATTAGGGTCTAAAAATTAAAATAACATAATAATTATGGGGTATCTTAAAAAAAAAGCCCTGAACCCTCGATACTAATTGTTGAGTCTCCAACAAAGCTTTTGAAGTTTTTAAAATTATAGTCTAAATAATTATATTTCCATTGATCCTTAAGAATTAAAGTATAAATATTAAAAATTCCCAATTGTCATAAGGTATATTAATTTAGAAAGCTTGAACCGTTGAGTATCATTGTCGAATATCCAAGTATACTTTGGAATTAATTAAATTCATAGCCTAAATAATTGAAATTTCCTTCGATCTAGAAGATTTAAAGTCTAAAAATTAAAAATTTCCATTTGTCGCAACGTATATTAATTTAGAAAGCTTGAACCGTTGAATGTCATTGTAAAATGTCCAAGTATACTTTGGAATTTTTAGAAAACCATAACCTAAATAATTAAAATTTCCTTCGATCTAGATGAATTATGGTCTAAAAATTAAAATAACATAATAATTATGGGGTATCTTAATGAAGAAGCCCTGAACCCTCGATACTAATTATTGAGTCTCCAACAAAGCTTTAGAAGTTTTTAAAATTATAGTCTAAATAATTAAATTTCCTTTGATCCTTAAGAATTAAAGTGTAAAAATTAAAAATTCCCAATTTTCATAAGGTATATTAATTTAGAAAGCTTGAACCGTTGAGTATCATTGTCGAATATCCAAGTATACTTTGGAATTATTGAAAATCATAGCCTAAATAATTGAAATTTCCTTCGATGTAGAAGATTTAAAGTCTAAAAATTAAAAATTTCCATTTGTCGCAAGGTATATTAATTTAGAAAGCTTGAACCGTTGAATGTCATTGTATAATGTCCAAGTATACTTTGGAATTTTTAGAAAACCATACCCTAAATAATTAAAATTTCCTTCGATCTAGATGAATTATGGTCTAAATATTAAAAATTTCCATTTGTCGCAAGGTATATTAATTTAGAAAGCTTGAACCGTTGAATGTCATTGTAAAATGTCCAAGTATACTTAGGAATTTTTAGAAAACCATACCCTAAATAATTAAAATTTCCTTCGATCTAGATGAATTATGGTCTAAAAATTAAAATTACATAATAATTATGGGGTATCTTTATGAAGAAGCCCTGAACCCTCGATACTAATTATTGAGTCTCTAACAAAGCTTTAGAAGTTTTTAAAATTATAGTCTAAATAATTAAATTTCCAATGATCCTTAAGAATTTAAGTGAAAAAATTAAAAATTCCACATTTGTCGTAAGGTATATTAATGTTGAATCCTTGAACCGATGGGTGTCATTGTAAAATGTCCAAGTATACTTTGGAATTTTTAGAAAATCATAGCCAAAATAATTGAAATATCCTTCGAATTAGAAGATTTAAAGAGTAAAAATTAAAAATTTCCATTTGTCGCAAGGTATATTAATGTAGAAAGCTTGAACCGTTGAATGTCATTGTAAAATGTCCAACTATACTTTGGAATTTTTAGAAAATCATAGCTTAAATAATTGAAATTTCCTATGATCTAGAAGAATTAGGGTCTAAAAATTAAAATAACATAATAATTATGGGGTATCTTAAAAAAAAAGCCCTGAACCCTCGATACTAATTGTTGAGTCTCCAACAAAGCTTTAGAAGTTTTTAAAATTATAGTCTAAATAATTATATTTCCATTGATCCTTAAGAATTAAAGTATAAATATTAAAAATTCCCAATTGTCATAAGGTATATTAATTTAGAAAGCTTGAACCGTTGAGTATCATTGTCGAATATCCAAGTATACTTTGGAATTAATTAAATTCATAGCCTAAATAATTGAAATTTCCTTCGATCTAGAAGATTTAAAGTCTAAAAATTAAAAATTTCCATTTGTCGCAACGTATATTAATTTAGAAAGCTTGAACCGTTGAATGTCATTGTAAAATGTCCAAGTATACTTTGGAATTTTTAGAAAACCATAACCTAAATAATTAAAATTTCCTTCGATCTAGATGAATTATGGTCTAAAAATTAAAATAACATAATAATTATGGGGTATCTTAATGAAGAAGCCCTGAAACCTCGATACTAATTATTGAGTCTCCAACAAAGCTTTAGAAGTTTTTAAAATTATAGTCTAAATAATTAAATTTCCTTTGATCCTTAAGAATTAAAGTGTAAAAATTAAAAATTCCCAATTTTCATAAGGTATATTAATTTAGAAAGCTTGAACCGTTGAGTATCATTGTCGAATATCCAAGTATACTTTGGAATTATTGAAAATCATAGCCTAAATAATTGAAATTTCCTTCGATGTAGAAGATTTAAAGTCTAAAAATTAAAAATTTCCATTTGTCGCAAGGTATATTAATTTAGAAAGCTTGAACCGTTGAATGTCATTGTAAAATGTCCAACTATACTTTGGAATTTTTAGAAAATCATAGCCTAAATAATTGAAATTTCCTATGATCTAGAAGAATTAGGGTCTAAAAATTAAAATAACATAATAATTATGGGGTATCTTAAAAAAAAAGCCCTGAACCCTCGATACTAATTGTTGAGTCTCCAACAAAGCTTTAGAAGTTTTTAAAATTATAGTCTAAATAATTATATTTCCATTGATCCTTAAGATTTAAAGTCTAAAAATTAAAAATTTCCATATGTCGCAACGTATATTAATTTAGAAAGCTTGAACCGTTGAATGTCATTGTAAAATGTCCAAGTATACTTTGGAATTTTTAGAAAACCATAACCTAAATAATTAAAATTTCCTTCGATCTAGATGAATTATGGTCTAAAAATTAAAATAACATAATAATTATGGGGTATCTTAATGAAGAAGCCCTGAACCCTCGATACTAATTATTGAGTCTCCAACAAAGCTTTAGAAGTTTTTAAAATTATAGTCTAAATAATTAAATTTCCTTTGATCCTTAAGAATTAAAGTGTAAAAATTAAAAATTCCCAATTTTCATAAGGTATATTAATTTAGAAAGCTTGAACCGTTGAGTATCATTGTCGAATATCCAAGTATACTTTGGAATTATTGAAAATCATAGCCTAAATAATTGAAATTTCCTTCGATGTAGAAGATTTAAAGTCTAAAAATTAAAAATTTCCATTTGTCGCAAGGTATATTAATTTAGAAAGCTTGAACCGTTGAATGTCATTGTATAATGTCCAAGTATACTTTGGAATTTTTAGAAAACCATACCCTAAATAATTAAAATTTCCTTCGATCTAGATGAATTATGGTCTAAAAATTAAAATAACATAATAATTATGGGGTATCTTAATGAAGAAGCCCTGAACCCTCGATACTAATTGTTGAGTCTCCAACAAAGCTTTAGAAGTTTTGAAAATCATAATCTGAATAATTAAATTTTCAATGATCCTTAAGAATTAAAGTGTAAAAATTAAAAATTTCCATTTGTCGCAAGGTATATTAATGTTGAATCCTTGAACCGATGGGTGTTCTTGTAAAATATCCAAGTATACTTTGGAATTTTTAGAAAATCATAGCCAAAATAATTGAAATATCCTTCGAATTAGAAGATTTAAAGTGTAAAAATTAAAAATTTCCATTTGTCGCAAGGTATATTAATTTAGAAAGCTTGAACCGTTGAATGTCATTGTATAATGTCCAAGTATACTTTGGAATTTTTAGAAAACCATACCCTAAATAATTAAAATTTCCTTCGATCTAGATGAATTATGGTCTAAAAATTAAAATAACATAATAATTATGGGGTATCTTAATGAAGAAGCCCTGAACCCTCGATACTAATTGTTGAGTCTCCAACAAAGCTTTAGAAGTTTTGAAAATCATAATCTGAATAATTAAATTTTCAATGATCCTTAAGAATTAAAGTGTAAAAATTAAAAATTTCCATTTGTCGCAAGGTATATTAATGTTGAATCCTTGAACCGATGGGTGTTCTTGTAAAATATCCAAGTATACTTTGGAATTTTTAGAAAATCATAGCCAAAATAATTGAAATATCCTTCGAATTAGAAGATTTAAAGTGTAAAAATTAAAAATTTCCATTTGTCGCAAGGTATATTAATTTAGAAAGCTTGAACCGTTGAATGTCATTGTAAAATGTCCAAGTATACTTAGGAATTTTTAGAAAACCATACCCTAAATAATTATAATTTCCTTCGATCTAGATGAATTATGGTCTAAAAATTAAAATTAAATTATAATTATGGGGTATCTTTATGAAGAAGCCCTGAACCCTCGATACTAATTATTGAGTCTCTAACAAAGCTTTAGATGTTTTTAAAATTATAGTCTAAATAATTAAATTTCCAATGATCCTTAAGAATTTAAGTGAAAAAATTAAAAATTCCACATTTGTCGTAAGGTATATTAATGTTGAATCCTTGAACTGATGGGTGTCATTGTAAAATGTCCAAGTATACTTTGGAATTTTTAGAAAATCATAGCCAAAATAATTGAAATATCCTTCGAATTAGAAGATTTAAAGAGTAAAAATTAAAAATTTCCATTTGTCGCAAGGTATATTAATGTAGAAAGCTTGAACCTTTAATGTCATTGTAAAATGTCCAACTATACTTTGGAATTTTTAGAAAATCATAGCCTAAATAATTGAAATTTCCTATGATCTAGAAGAATTAGGGTCTAAAAATTAAAATAACATAATAATTATGGGGTATCTTAAAAAAAAAGCCCTGAACCCTCGATACTAATTGTTGAGTCTCCAACAAAGCTTTAGAAGTTTTTAAAATTATAGTCTAAATAATTATATTTCCATTGATCCTTAAGAATTAAAGTATAAATATTAAAAATTCCCAATTGTCATAAGGTATATTAATTTAGAAAGCTTGAACCGTTGAGTATCATTGTCGAATATCCAAGTATACTTTGGAATTAATTAAATTCATAGCCTAAATAATTGAAATTTCCTTCGATCTAGAAGATTTAAAGTCTAAAAATTAAAAATTTCCATTTGTCGCAACGTATATTAATTTAGAAAGCTTGAACCGTTGAATGTCATTGTAAAATGTCCAAGTATACTTTGGAATTTTTAGAAAACCATAACCTAAATAATTAAAATTTCCTTCGATCTAGATGAATTATGGTCTAAAAATTAAAATAACATAATAATTATGGGGTATCTTAATGAAGAAGCCCTGAACCCTCGATACTAATTATTGAGTCTCCAACAAAGCTTTAGAAGTTTTTAAAATTATAGTCTAAATAATTAAATTTCCTTTGATCCTTAAGAATTAAAGTGTAAAAATTAAAAATTCCCAATTTTCATAAGGTATATTAATTTAGAAAGCTTGAACCGTTGAGTATCATTGTTGAATATCCAAGTATACTTTGGAATTATTGAAAATCATAGCCTAAATAATTGAAATTTCCTTCGATGTAGAAGATTTAAAGTCTAAAAATTAAAAATTTCCATTTGTCGCAAGGTATATTAATTTAGAAAGCTTGAACCGTTGAATGTCATTGTATAATGTCCAAGTATACTTTGGAATTTTTAGAAAACCATACCCTAAATAATTAAAATTTCCTTCGATCTAGATGAATTATGGTCTAAAAATTAAAATAACATAATAATTATGGGGTATCTTAATGAAGAAGCCCTGAACCCTCGATACTAATTGTTGAGTCTCCAACAAAGCTTTAGAAGTTTTGAAAATCATAATCTGAATAATTAAATTTTCAATGATCCTTAAGAATTAAAGTGTAAAAATTAAAAATTTCCATTTGTCGCAAGGTATATTAATGTTGAATCCTTGAACCGATGGGTGTTCTTGTAAAATATCCAAGTATACTTTGGAATTTTTAGAAAATCATAGCCAAAATAATTGAAATATCCTTCGAATTAGAAGATTTAAAGTGTAAAAATTAAAAATTTCCATTTGTCGCAAGGTATATTAATTTAGAAAGCTTGAACCGTTGAATGTCATTGTAAAATGTCCAAGTATACTTAGGAATTTTTAGAAAACCATACCCTAAATAATTAAAATTTCCTTCGATCTAGATGAATTATGGTCTAAAAATTAAAATAACATAATAATTATGGGGTATCTTTATGAAGAAGCCCTGAACCCTCGATACTAATTATTGAGTCTCTAACAAAGCTTTAGAAGTTTTTAAAATTATAGTCTAAATAATTAAATTTCCAATGATCCTTAAGAATTTAAGTGAAAAAATTAAAAATTCCACATTTGTCGTAAGGTATATTAATGTTGAATCCTTGAACCGATGGGTGTCATTGTAAAATGTCCAAGTATACTTTGGAATTTTTAGAAAATCATAGCCAAAATAATTGAAATATCCTTCGAATTAGAAGATTTAAAGAGTAAAAATTAAAAATTTCCATTTGTCGCAAGGTATATTAATGTAGAAAGCTTGAACCTTTAATGTCATTGTAAAATGTCCAACTATACTTTGGAATTGTTAGAAAATCATAGCCTAAATAATTGAAATTTCCTATGATCTAGAAGAATTAGGGTCTAAAAATTAAAATAACTTAATAATTATGGGGTATCTTAAACAAAAAAGCCCTGAACCCTCGATACTAATTGTTGAGTCTCCAACAAAGCTTTAGAAGTTTTTAAAATTATAGTCTAAATAATTATATTTCCATTGATCCTTAAGAATTAAAGTATAAATATTAAAAATTCCCAATTGTCATAAGGTATATTAATTTAGAAAGCTTGAACCGTTGAGTATCATTGTCGAATATCCAAGTATACTTTGGAATTAATTAAATTCATAGCCTAAATAATTGAAATTTCCTTCGATCTAGAAGATTTAAAGTCTAAAAATTAAAAATTTCCATTTGTCGCAACGTATATTAATTTAGAAAGCTTGAACCGTTGAATGTCATTGTAAAATGTCCAAGTATACTTTGGAATTTTTAGAAAACCATAACCTAAATAATTAAAATTTCCTTCGATCTAGATGAATTTTGGTCTAAAAATTAAAATAACATAATAATTATGGGGTATCTTAATGAAGAAGCCCTGAACCCTCGATACTAATTATTGAGTCTCCAACAAAGCTTTAGAAGTTTTTAAAATTATAGTCTAAATAATTAAATTTCCTTTGATCCTTAAGAATTAAAGTCTAAAAATTAAAAATTTCCATTTGTCGCAAGGTATATTAATTTAGAAAGCTTGAACCGTTGAATGTTATTGTAAAATGTTTAAGTATACTTTGGAATTTTTAGATAACCATAACCTAAATAATTAAAATTTCCTTCGATCTAGATGAATTATGGTCTAAAAATTAAAATAACATAATAATTATGGGGTATCTTTATGAAGAAGCCCTGAACCCTCGATACTAATTGTTGAGTCTCCAACAAAGCTTTAGAAGTTTAGAAAATCATAATCTGAATAATTAAATTTCCAATGATCCTTAAGAATTTAAGTGAAAAAATTAAAAATTCCCATTTGTCGTAAGGTATATTAATGTTGAATCCTTGAACCGTTGAGTATCATTGTCGAATATCCAAGTATACTTTGGAATTATTTAAATTCATAGCCTGAATAATTGAAATTTCCTTCGATCTAGAAGATTTAAAGTCTAAAAATTAAAAATTTCCATTTGTCGCAAGGTATATTAATTTAGAAAGCTTGAACCGTTGAATGTCATTGTAAAATGTCCAACTATACTTTGGAATTTTTAGAAAATCATAGCCTAAATAATTGAAATTTCCTATGATCTAGAAGGATTAGGGTCTAAAAATTAAAATAACATAATAATTATGGGGTATCTTAATGAAGAAGCCCTGATCCCTCGATACTAATTGTTGAGTCTCCAACAAAGCTTTAGAAGTTTTGAAAATCATAATCTGAATAATTAAATTTCCAATGATCCTTAAGAATTTAAGTGAAAAAATTAAAAATTCCCATTTGTCGTAAGGTATATTAATGTTGAATCCTTGAACCGATGGGTGTTCTTGTAAAATATCCAAGTATACTTTGGAATTTTTAGAAAATCATAGCCAAAATAATTGAAATATCCTTCGAATTAGAAGATTTAAAGTGTAAAAATTAAAAATTTCCATTTGTCGCAAGGTATATTAATTTAGAAAGCTTGAACCGTTGAATGTCATTGTAAAATGTCCAACTATACTTTGGAATTTTTAGAAAATCATAGCCTAAATAATTGAAATTTCCTATGATCTAGAAGAATTAGGGTCTAAAAATTAAAATAACATAATAATTATGGGGTATCTTAATGAAGAAGCCCTGAACCCTCGATAATAATTATTGAGTCTCCAACAAAGCTTTAGAAGTTTTTAAAATTATAGTCTAAATAATTAAATTTCCTTTGATCCTTAAGAATTAAAGTGTAAAAATTAAAAATTCCCAATTGTCATAAGGTATATTAATTTAGAAAGCTTGAACCGTTGAGTATCATTGTCGAATATCCAAGTATACTTTGGAATTATTGAAAATCATAGCCAAAATAATTGAAATTTCCTTCGATGTAGAAGATTTAAACTCTAAAAATTAAAAATTTCTATTTGTCGCAAGGTATATTAATTTAGAAAGCTTGAACCGTTGAATGTCATTGTATAATGTCCAAGTATACTTTGGAATTTTTAGAAAACCATACCCTAAATAATTAAAATTTCCTTCGATCTAGATGAATTATGGTCTAAAAATTAAAATAACATTATGATTATGGGGTATCTTAAAAAAAAAGCCCTGAACCCTCAATACTAATTGTTGAGTCTCCAACAAAGCTGTAGAAGTTTTTAAAATTATAGTCTAAATAATTAAATTTCCATTGATCCTTAAGAATTAAAGTCTAAAAATTAAAAATTTCCATTTGTCGCAAGGTATATTAATTTAGAAAGCTTGAACCTTTAATGTCATTGTAAAATGTCCAAGTATACTTTGGAATTTTTAGAAAACCATACCCTAAATAATTAAAATTTCCTTCGATCTAGATGAATTATGGTCTAAAAATTAAAATAACATAATAATTATGGGGTATCTTAATGAAGAAGCCCTGAACCTCGAACCTAAATTTTGAGTCTCCAACAAAGCTTTAGAAGTTTTGAAAATCATAATCTGAATAATTAAATTTCCAATGATCCTTAAGAATTTAAGTGAAAAAATTAAAAATTCCCATTTGTCGTAAGGTATATTAATGTTGAATCCTTGAACCGATGGGTGTCCTTGTAAAATATCCAAGTATACTTTGGAATTTTTAGAAAATCATAGCCAAAATAATTGAAATATCATTCGAATTAGAAGATTTAAAGTGTAAAAATTAAAAATTTCCATTTGTCGCAAGGTATATTAATTTAGAAAGCTTGAACCGTTGAATGTCATTGTAAAATGTCCAACTATACTTTGGAATTTTTAGAAAATCATAGCCTAAATAATTGAAATTTCCTATGATCTAGAAGAATTAGGGTCTAAAAATTTAAAATAACATAATAATTATGGGGTATCTTAATGAAGAAGCCCTGAACCCTCGATACTAATTATTGAGTCTCCAACAAAGCTTTAGAAGTTTTTAAAATTATAGTCTAAATAATTAAATTTCCTTTGATCCTTAAGAATTAAAGTGTAAAAATTAAAAATTCCCAATTGTCATAAGGTATATTAATTTAGAAAGCTTGAACCGTTGAGTATCATTGTCGAATATCCAAGTATACTTTGGAATTATTTAAATTCATAGCCTAAATAATTGAAATATCCTTCGAATTAGAAGATTTAAAGTGTAAAAATTAAAAATTTCCATTTGTCGCAAGGTATATTAATTTAGAAAGCTTGAACCGTTGAATGTCATTGTATAATGTCCAAGTATACTTTGGAATTTTTAGAAAACCATACCCTAAATAATTAAAATTTCCTTCGATCTAGATGAATTATGGTCTAAAAATTAAAAGAACATTATGATTATGGGGTATCTTAAAAAAAAAGCCCTGAACCCTCGATACTAATTGTTGAGTCTCCAACAAAGCTTTAGAAGTTTTTAAAATTATAGTCTAAATAATTAAATTTCCATTGATCCTTAAGAATTAAAGTCTAAAAATTAAAAATTTCCATTTGTCGCAAGGTATATTAATTTAGAAAGCTTGAACCGTTGAATGTCATTGTAAAATGTCCAAGTATACTTTGGAATTTTTAGAAAACCATACCCTAAATAATTAAAATTTCCTTCGATCTAGATGAATTATGGTCTAAAAATTAAAATAACATTATGATTATGGGGTATCTTAAAAAAAAAGCCCTGAACCCTCGATACTAATTGTTGAGTCTCCAACAAAGCTGTAGAAGTTTTTAAAATTATAGTCTAAATAATTAAATTTCCATTGATCCTTAAGAATTAAAGTCTAAAAATTAAAAATTTCCATTTGTCGCAAGGTATATTAATTTAGAAAGCTTGAACCGTTGAATGTCATTGTAAAATGTCCAAGTATACTTTGGAATTTTTAGAAAACCATACCCTAAATAATTAAAATTTCCTTCGATCTAGATGAATTATGGTCTAAAAATTAAAATAACATAATAATTATGGGGTATCTTAATGAAGAAGCCCTGAACCCTCGATACTAATTGTTGAGTCTCCAACAAAGCTTTAGAAGTTTTGAAAATCATAATCTGAATAATTAAATTTCCAATGATCCTTAAGAATTTAAGTGAAAAAATTAAAAATTCCCATTTGTCGTAAGGTATATTAATGTTGAATCCTTGAACCGTTGAGTATCATTGTCGAATATCCAAGTATACTTTGGAATTATTGAAAATCATAGCCTAAATAATTGAAATATCTTTCGAATTAGAAGATTTAAAGTGTAAAAATTAAAAATTTCCATTTGTCGCAAGGTATATTAATTTAGAAAGCTTGAACCGTTGAGTATCATTGTCGAATATCCAAGTATACTTTGGAATTATTGAAAATCATAGCCTAAATAATTGAAATATCCTTCGAATTAGAAGATTTAAAGTGTAAAAATTAAAAATTTCCATTTGTCGCAAGGTATATTAATTTAGAAAGCTTGAACCGTTGAATGTCATTGTATAATGTCCAAGTATACTTTGGAATTTTTAGAAAACCATACCCTAAATAATTGAAATTTCCTATGATCTAGAAGAATTAGGGTCTAAAAATTAAAATAACATAAAAATTATGGGGTATCTTAATGAAGAAGCCCTGAACCCTCGATACTAATTGTTGAGTCTCCAACAAAGCTTTAGAAGTTTTTAAAATTATAGTCTAAATAATTATATTTCCATTGATCCATAAGAATTAAAGTGTAAATATTAAAAATTCCCAATTGTCATAAGGTATATTAATTTAGAAAGCTTGAACCGTTGAGTATCATTGTCGAATATCCAAGTATACTTTGGAATTATTTAAATTCATAGCCTAAATAATATAAATTTCCTTCGAATTAGAAGATTTAAAGTGTAAAAATTAAAAATTTCCATTTGTCGCAAGGTATATTAATTTAGAAAGCTTGAACCGTTGAATGTCATTGTAAAATGTCCAAGTATACTTTGGAATTATTGAAAATCATAGCCTAAATAATTGAAATATCCTTCGAATTAGAAGATTTAAAGTGTAAAAATTAAAAATTTCCATTTGTCGCAAGGTATATTAATTTAGAAAGCTTGAACCTTTAATGTCATTGTAAAATGTCCAACTATACTTTGTAATTTTTAGAAAATCATAGCCTAAATAATTGAAATTTCCTATGATCTAGAAGAATTAGGGTCTAAAAATTAAAATAACATAATAATTATGGGGTATCTTAATGAAGAAGCCCTGAACCCTCGATACTAATTATTGAGTCTCCAACAAAGCTTTAGAAGTTTTTAAAATTATAGTCTAAATAATTAAATTTCCTTTGATCCTTAAGAATTAAAGTGTAAAAATTAAAAATTCCCAATTGTCATAAGGTATATTAATTTAGAAAGCTTGAACCGTTGAGTATCATTGTCGAATATCCAAGTATACTTTGGAATTATTGAAAATCATAGCCTAAATAATATAAATTTCCTTCGAATTAGAAGATTTAAAGTGTAAAAATTAAAAATTTCCATTTGTCGCAAGGTATATTAATTTAGAAAGCTTGAACCGTTGAATGTCATTGTAAAATATCCAAGTATACTTTAGAATTTTTAGAAAACCATACCCTAAATAATTAAAATTTCCTTCGATCTAGATGAATTTAGGTCTAAAAATTAAAATAACATAATAATTATGGGGTATCTTTATGAAGAAGCCCTGAACCCTCCATACTAATTGTTGAGTCTCAAACAAAGCTTTAGAAGTTTTGAAAATCATAATCTGAATAATTAAATTTCCAATGATCCTTAAGAATTTAAGTGAAAAAATTAAAAATTCCCATTTGTCGTAAGGTATATTAATGTTGAATCCTTGAACCGTTGAGTATCATTGTCGAATATCCAAGTATACTTTGGAATTATTTAAATTCATAGCCTAAATAATTGAAATTTCCTTCGATCTAGAAGATTTAAAGTCTAAAAATTAAAAATTTCCATTTGTCGCAAGGTATATTAATTTAGAAAGCTTGAACCGTTGAATGTCATTGTAAAATGTCCAACTATACTTTGGAATTTTTAGAAAATCATAGCCTAAATAATTGAAATTTCCTATGATCTAGAAGAATTAGGGTCTAAAAATTAAAATAACATAATAATTATGGGGTATCTTAATGAAGAAGCCCTGAACCCTCGATACTAATTATTGAGTCTCCAACAAAGCTTTAGAAGTTTTTAAAATTATAGTCTAAATAATTAAATTTCCTTTGATCCTTAAGAATTAAAGTGTAAAAATTAAATATTCCCAATTGTCATAAGGTATATTAATTTAGAAAGCTTGAACCGTTGAGTATCATTGTCGTATATCCAAGTATACTTTGGAATTATTGAAAATCATAGCCTAAATAATTGAAATTTCCTTCGATGTAGAAGATTTAAAGTCTAAAAATTTAAATAACATAATAATTATGGGGTATCTTAATGAAGAAGCCCTGAACCCTCGATACTAATTGTTGAGTCTCCAACAAAGCTTTAGAAGTTTTGAAAATCATAATCTGAATAATTAAATTTCCAATGATCCTTAAGAATTTAAGTGAAAAAATTAAAAATTCCCATTTGTCGCAAGGTATATTAATTTAGAAAACTTGAACCGTTGAATGTCATTGTAAAATGTCCAAGTATACTTTGGAATTTTTAGAAAACCATACCCTAAATAATTAAAATTTCCTTCGATCTAGATGAATTATGGTCTAAAAATTAAAATAACATAATAATTATGGGGTATCTTAATAAAGAAGCCCTGAACCCTCGATACTAATTATTGAGTCTCCAACAAAGCTTTAGAAGTTTTTAAAATTATAGTCTAAATAATTAAATTTCCTTTGATCCTTAAGAATTAAAGTGTAAAAATTAAAAATTCCCAATTGTCATAAGGTATATTAATTTAGAAAGCTTGAACCGTTGAGTATCATTGTCGAATATCCAAGTATACTTTGGAATTATTGAAAATCATAGCCTAAATAATTGAAATATCCTTCGAATTAGAAGATTTAAAGTGTAAAAATTAAAAATTTCCATTTGTCGCAAGGTATATTAATTTAGAAAGCTTGAACCTTTAATGTCATTGTAAAATGTCCAACTATACTTTGTAATTTTTAGAAAATCATAGCCTAAATAATTGAAATTTCCTATGATCTAGAAGAATTAGGGTCTAAAAATTAAAATAACATAATAATTATGGGGTATCTTAATGAAGAAGCCCTGAACCCTCGATACTAATTATTGAGTCTCCAACAAAGCTTTAGAAGTTTTTAAAATTATAGTCTAAATAATTAAATTTCCTTTGATCCTTAAGAATTAAAGTGTAAAAATTAAAAATTCCCAATTGTCATAAGGTATATTAATTTAGAAAGCTTGAACCGTTGAGTATCATTGTCGAATATCCAAGTATACTTTGGAATTATTGAAAATCATAGCCTAAATAATATAAATTTCCTTCGAATTAGAAGATTTAAAGTGTAAAAATTAAAAATTTCCATTTGTCGCAAGGTATATTAATTTAGAAAGCTTGAACCGTTGAATGTCATTGTAAAATATCCAAGTATACTTTAGAATTTTTAGAAAACCATACCCTAAATAATTAAAATTTCCTTCGATCTAGATGAATTTAGGTCTAAAAATTAAAATAACATAATAATTATGGGGTATCTTTATGAAGAAGCCCTGAACCCTCCATACTAATTGTTGAGTCTCAAACAAAGCTTTAGAAGTTTTGAAAATCATAATCTGAATAATTAAATTTCCAATGATCCTTAAGAATTTAAGTGAAAAAATTAAAAATTCCCATTTGTCGTAAGGTATATTAATGTTGAATCCTTGAACCGTTGAGTATCATTGTCGAATATCCAAGTATACTTTGGAATTATTTAAATTCATAGCCTAAATAATTGAAATTTCCTTCGATCTAGAAGATTTAAAGTCTAAAAATTAAAAATTTCCATTTGTCGCAAGGTATATTAATTTAGAAAGCTTGAACCGTTGAATGTCATTGTAAAATGTCCAACTATACTTTGGAATTTTTAGAAAATCATAGCCTAAATAATTGAAATTTCCTATGATCTAGAAGAATTAGGGTCTAAAAATTAAAATAACATAATAATTATGGGGTATCTTAATGAAGAAGCCCTGAACCCTCGATACTAATTATTGAGTCTCCAACAAAGCTTTAGAAGTTTTTAAAATTATAGTCTAAATAATTAAATTTCCTTTGATCCTTAAGAATTAAAGTGTAAAAATTAAATATTCCCAATTGTCATAAGGTATATTAATTTAGAAAGCTTGAACCGTTGAGTATCATTGTCGTATATCCAAGTATACTTTGGAATTATTGAAAATCATAGCCTAAATAATTGAAATTTCCTTCGATGTAGAAGATTTAAAGTCTAAAAATTTAAATAACATAATAATTATGGGGTATCTTAATGAAGAAGCCCTGAACCCTCGATACTAATTGTTGAGTCTCCAACAAAGCTTTAGAAGTTTTGAAAATCATAATCTGAATAATTAAATTTCCAATGATCCTTAAGAATTTAAGTGAAAAAATTAAAAATTCCCATTTGTCGCAAGGTATATTAATTTAGAAAACTTGAACCGTTGAATGTCATTGTAAAATGTCCAAGTATACTTTGGAATTTTTAGAAAACCATACCCTAAATAATTAAAATTTCCTTCGATCTAGATGAATTATGGTCTAAAAATTAAAATAACATAATAATTATGGGGTATCTTAATAAAGAAGCCCTGAACCCTCGATACTAATTATTGAGTCTCCAACAAAGCTTTAGAAGTTTTTAAAATTATAGTCTAAATAATTAAATTTCCTTTGATCCTTAAGAATTAAAGTGTAAAAATTAAAAATTCCCAATTGTCATAAGGTATATTAATTTAGAAAGCTTGAACCGTTGAGTATCATTGTCGAATATCCAAGTATACTTTGGAATTATTGAAAATCATAGCCTAAATAATTGAAATATCCTTCGAATTAGAAGATTTAAAGTGTAAAAATTAAAAATTTCCATTTGTCGCAAGGTATATTAATTTAGAAAGCTTGAACCTTTAATGTCATTGTAAAATGTCCAACTATACTTTGTAATTTTTAGAAAATCATAGCCTAAATAATTGAAATTTCCTATGATCTAGAAGAATTAGGGTCTAAAAATTAAAATAACATAATAATTATGGGGTATCTTAATGAAGAAGCCCTGAACCCTCGATACTAATTATTGAGTCTCCAACAAAGCTTTAGAAGTTTTTAAAATTATAGTCTAAATAATTAAATTTCCTTTGATCCTTAAGAATTAAAGTGTAAAAATTAAAAATTCCCAATTGTCATAAGGTATATTAATTTAGAAAGCTTGAACCGTTGAGTATCATTGTCGAATATCCAAGTATACTTTGGAATTATTGAAAATCATAGCCTAAATAATATAAATTTCCTTCGAATTAGAAGATTTAAAGTGTAAAAATTAAAAATTTCCATTTGTCGCAAGGTATATTAATTTAGAAAGCTTGAACCGTTGAATGTCATTGTAAAATATCCAAGTATACTTTAGAATTTTTAGAAAACCATACCCTAAATAATTAAAATTTCCTTCGATCTAGATGAATTTAGGTCTAAAAATTAAAATAACATAATAATTATGGGGTATCTTTATGAAGAAGCCCTGAACCCTCCATACTAATTGTTGAGTCTCAAACAAAGCTTTAGAAGTTTTGAAAATCATAATCTGAATAATTAAATTTCCAATGATCCTTAAGAATTTAAGTGAAAAAATTAAAAATTCCCATTTGTCGTAAGGTATATTAATGTTGAATCCTTGAACCGTTGAGTATCATTGTCGAATATCCAAGTATACTTTGGAATTATTTAAATTCATAGCCTAAATAATTGAAATTTCCTTCGATCTAGAAGATTTAAAGTCTAAAAATTAAAAATTTCCATTTGTCGCAAGGTATATTAATTTAGAAAGCTTGAACCGTTGAATGTCATTGTAAAATGTCCAACTATACTTTGGAATTTTTAGAAAATCATAGCCTAAATAATTGAAATTTCCTATGATCTAGAAGAATTAGGGTCTAAAAATTAAAATAACATAATAATTATGGGGTATCTTAATGAAGAAGCCCTGAACCCTCGATACTAATTATTGAGTCTCCAACAAAGCTTTAGAAGTTTTTAAAATTATAGTCTAAATAATTAAATTTCCTTTGATCCTTAAGAATTAAAGTGTAAAAATTAAATATTCCCAATTGTCATAAGGTATATTAATTTAGAAAGCTTGAACCGTTGAGTATCATTGTCGTATATCCAAGTATACTTTGGAATTATTGAAAATCATAGCCTAAATAATTGAAATTTCCTTCGATGTAGAAGATTTAAAGTCTAAAAATTTAAATAACATAATAATTATGGGGTATCTTAATGAAGAAGCCCTGAACCCTCGATACTAATTGTTGAGTCTCCAACAAAGCTTTAGAAGTTTTGAAAATCATAATCTGAATAATTAAATTTCCAATGATCCTTAAGAATTTAAGTGAAAAAATTAAAAATTCCCATTTGTCGCAAGGTATATTAATTTAGAAAACTTGAACCGTTGAATGTCATTGTAAAATGTCCAAGTATACTTTGGAATTTTTAGAAAACCATACCCTAAATAATTAAAATTTCCTTCGATCTAGATGAATTATGGTCTAAAAATTAAAATAACATAATAATTATGGGGTATCTTAATAAAGAAGCCCTGAACCCTCGATACTAATTATTGAGTCTCCAACAAAGCTTTAGAAGTTTTTAAAATTATAGTCTAAATAATTAAATTTCCTTTGATCCTTAAGAATTAAAGTGTAAAAATTAAAAATTCCCAATTGTCATAAGGTATATTAATTTAGAAAGCTTGAACCGTTGAGTATCATTGTCGAATATCCAAGTATACTTTGGAATTATTGAAAATCATAGCCTAAATAATTGAAATATCCTTCGAATTAGAAGATTTAAAGTGTAAAAATTAAAAATTTCCATTTGTCGCAAGGTATATTAATTTAGAAAGCTTGAACCTTTAATGTCATTGTAAAATGTCCAACTATACTTTGTAATTTTTAGAAAATCATAGCCTAAATAATTGAAATTTCCTATGATCTAGAAGAATTAGGGTCTAAAAATTAAAATAACATAATAATTATGGGGTATCTTAATGAAGAAGCCCTGAACCCTCGATACTAATTATTGAGTCTCCAACAAAGCTTTAGAAGTTTTTAAAATTATAGTCTAAATAATTAAATTTCCTTTGATCCTTAAGAATTAAAGTGTAAAAATTAAAAATTCCCAATTGTCATAAGGTATATTAATTTAGAAAGCTTGAACCGTTGAGTATCATTGTCGAATATCCAAGTATACTTTGGAATTATTGAAAATCATAGCCTAAATAATATAAATTTCCTTCGAATTAGAAGATTTAAAGTGTAAAAATTAAAAATTTCCATTTGTCGCAAGGTATATTAATTTAGAAAGCTTGAACCGTTGAATGTCATTGTAAAATATCCAAGTATACTTTAGAATTTTTAGAAAACCATACCCTAAATAATTAAAATTTCCTTCGATCTAGATGAATTTAGGTCTAAAAATTAAAATAACATAATAATTATGGGGTATCTTTATGAAGAAGCCCTGAACCCTCCATACTAATTGTTGAGTCTCAAACAAAGCTTTAGAAGTTTTGAAAATCATAATCTGAATAATTAAATTTCCAATGATCCTTAAGAATTTAAGTGAAAAAATTAAAAATTCCCATTTGTCGTAAGGTATATTAATGTTGAATCCTTGGACCGTTGAGTATCATTGTCGAATATCCAAGTATACTTTGGAATTATTTAAATTCATAGCCTAAATAATTGAAATTTCCTTCGATCTAGAAGATTTAAAGTCTAAAAATTAAAAATTTCCATTTGTCGCAAGGTATATTAATTTAGAAAGCTTGAACCGTTGAATGTCATTGTAAAATGTCCAACTATACTTTGGAATTTTTAGAAAATCATAGCCTAAATAATTGAAATTTCCTATGATCTAGAAGAATTAGGGTCTAAAAATTAAAATAACATAATAATTATGGGGTATCTTAATGAAGAAGCCCTGAACCCTCGATACTAATTATTGAGTCTCCAACAAAGCTTTAGAAGTTTTTAAAATTATAGTCTAAATAATTAAATTTCCTTTGATCCTTAAGAATTAAAGTGTAAAAATTAAATATTCCCAATTGTCATAAGGTATATTAATTTAGAAAGCTTGAACCGTTGAGTATCATTGTCGTATATCCAAGTATACTTTGGAATTATTGAAAATCATAGCCTAAATAATTGAAATTTCCTTCGATGTAGAAGATTTAAAGTGTAAAAATTAAAAATTTCCATTTGTCGCAAGGTAAATTAATTTAGAAAGCTTGAACCTTTAATGTCATTGTAAAATGTCCAACTATACTTTGGAATTTTTAGAAAATCATAGCCTAAATAATTGAAATTTCCTATGATCTAGAAGAATTAGGGTCTAAAAATTAAAATAACATAATAATTATGGGGTATCTTAATGAAGAAGCCCTGAACCCTCGATACTAATTATTGAGTCTCCAACAAAGCTTTAGAAGTTTTTAAAATTATAGTCTAAATAATTAAATTTCCTTTGATCCTTAAGAATTAAAGTGTAAAAATTAAAAATTCCCAATTGTCATAAGGTATATTAATTTAGAAAGCTTGAACCGTTGAGTATCATTGTCGAATATCCAAGTATACTTTGGAATTATTGAAAATCATAGCCTAAATAATTGAAATTTCCTTCGATGTAGAAGATTTAAAGTCTAAAAATTAAAAATTTCCATTTGTCGCAAGGTATATTAATTTAGAAAGCTTGAACCGTTGAATGTCATTGTAAAATGTCCAAGTATACTTTGGAATTTTTAGAAAACCATACCCTAAATAATTAAAATTTCCTTCGATCTAGATGAATTATGGTCTAAAAATTAAAATAACATAATAATTATGGGGTATCTTTATGAAGAAGCCCTGAACCCTCGATACTAATTATTGAGTCTCCAACAAAGCTTTAGAAGTTTTTAAAATTATAGTCTATATAATTAAATTTCCTTTGATCCTTAAGAATGAAAGTGTAAAAATTGAAAATTCCCATTTGTCATAAGCTATATTAATGTAGAAGCCTTGAACCATTGAGTATCATTGTAGAATGTCCAAGTATACTTTAGAATTTTTGAATATCATAGCTTAAGTAATTGAAATTTCCTTCGATCTAGAAGAATTAAAGAAAAAATTAAAATAACTTAATAATTATGGGGTATCTGAATGTAGAAGCCATGAACCATCGAAAATAATTGTTGATTCTCCAACAAAGCTTTAGAAGTTTTGAAAATCATAATCTGAATAATTAAATTTCCAATGATCCTTAAGAATTTAAGTGAAAAAATTAAAAATTCCCATTTGTCGTAAGGTATATTAATGTTGAATCCTTGAACCGATGGGTGTCATTGTAAAATGTCCATGTATACTTTGGAATTTTTAGAAAATCATAGCCAAAATAATTGAAATATCCTTCGAATTAGAAGATTTAAAGTGTAAAAATTAAAAATTTCCATTTGTCGCAAGGTATATTAATTTAGAAAGCTTGAACCGTTGAATGTCATTGTAAAATGTCCAAGTATACTTTGGAATTTTTAGAAAACCATACCCTAAATAATTAAAATTTCCTTCGATCTAGATGAATTATGGTCTAAAAATTAAAATAACATAATAATTATGGGGTATCTTAATGAAGAAGCCCTGAACCCTCGATACTAATTGTTGAGTCTCCAACAAAGCTTTAGAAGTTTTGAAAATCATAATCTGAATAATTAAATTTCCAATGATCCTTAAGAATTTAAGTGAAAAAATTAAAAATTCCCATTTGTCGTAAGGTATATTAATGTTGAATCCTTGAACCTTTGAGTATCATTGTCGAATATCCAAGTATACTTTGGAATTATTGAAAATCATAGCCTAAATAATTGAAATATCCTTCGAATTAGAAGATTTAATGTGTAAAAATTAAAAATTTCCATTTGTCGCAAGGTATATTAATTTAGAAAGCTTGAACCGTTGAATGTCATTGTAAAATGTCCAAGTATACTTTGGAATTATTGAAAATCATAGCCTAAATAATTGAAATATCCTTCGAATTAGAAGATTTAAAGTGTAAAAATTAAAAATTTCCATTTGTCGCAAGGTATATTAATTTAGAAAGCTTGAACCTTTAATGTCATTGTAAAATGTCCAACTATACTTTGTAATTTTTAGAAAATCATAGCCTAAATAATTGAAATTTCCTATGATCTAGAAGAATTAGGGTCTAAAAATTAAAATAACATAATAATTATGGGGTATCTTAATGAAGAAGCCCTGAACCCTCCATACTAATTGTTGAGTCTCCAACAAAGCTTTAGAAGTTTTGAAAATCATAATCTGAATAATTAAATTTCCAATGATCCTTAAGAATTTAAGTGAAAAAATTAAAAATTCCCATTTGTCGTAAGGTATATTAATGTTGAATCCTTGAACCGTTGAGTATCATTGTCGAATATCCAAGTATACTTTGGAATTATTTAAATTCATAGCCTAAATAATTGAAATTTCCTTCGATCTAGAAGATTTAAAGTCTAAAAATTAAAAATTTCCATTTGTCGCAAGGTATATTAATTTAGAAAGCTTGAACCGTTGAATGTCATTGTAAAATGTCCAACTATACTTTGGAATTTTTAGAAAATCATAGCCTAAATAATTGAAATTTCCTATGATCTAGAAGAATTAGGGTCTAAAAATTAAAATAACATAATAATTATGGGGTATCTTAATGATGAAGCCCTGAACCCTCGATACTAATTATTGAGTCTCCAACAAAGCTTTAGAAGTTTTTAAAATTATAGTCTAAATAATTAAATTTCCTTTGATCCTTAAGAATTAAAGTGTAAAAATTAAATATTCCCAATTGTCATAAGGTATATTAATTTAGAAAGCTTGAACCGTTGAGTATCATTGTCGTATATCCAAGTATACTTTGGAATTATTGAAAATCATAGCCTAAATAATTGAAATTTCCTTCGATGTAGAAGATTTAAAGTCTAAAAATTTAAATAACATAATAATTATGGGGTATCTTAATGAAGAAGCCCTGAACCCTCGATACTAATTGTTGAGTCTCCAACAAAGCTTTAGAAGTTTTGAAAATCATAATCTGAATAATTAAATTTCCAATGATCCTTAAGAATTTAAGTGAAAAAATTAAAAATTCCCATTTGTCGTAAGGTATATTAATGTTGAATCCTTGAACCGTTGAGTATCATTGTCGAATATCCAAGTATACTTTGGAATTATTTAAATTCATAGCCTAAATAATTGAAATTTCCTTCGATCTAGAAGATTTAAAGTCTAAAAATTAAAAATTTCCATTTGTCGCAAGGTATATTAATTTAGAAAGCTTGAACCGTTGAATGTCATTGTAAAATGTCCAAGTATACTTTTGAATTTTTAGAAAACCATACCCTAAATAATTAAAATTTCCTTCGATCTAGATGAATTATGGTCTAAAAATTAAAATAACATAATAATTATGGGGTATCTTAATAAAGAAGCCCTGAACCCTCGATACTAATTATTGAGTCTCCAACAAAGCTTTAGAAGTTTTTAAAATTATAGTCTAAATAATTAAATTTCCTTTGATCCTTAAGAATTAAAGTGTAAAAATTAAAAATTCCCAATTGTCATAAGGTATATTAATTTAGAAAGCTTGAACCTTTAATGTCATTGTAAAATGTCCAACTATACTTTGGAATTTTTAGAAAATCATAGCCTAAATAATTGAAATTTCCTATGATCTAGAAGAATTAGGGTCTAAAAATTAAAATAACATAATAATTATGGGGTATCTTAATGAAGAAGCCCTGAACCCTCGATACTAATTATTGAGTCTCCAACAAAGCTTTAGAAGTTTTTAAAATTATAGTCTAAATAATTAAATTTCCTTTGATCCTTAAGAATTAAAGTGTAAAAATTGAAAATTCCCATTTGTCATAAGCTATATTAATGTAGAAGCCTTGAACCATTGAGTATCATTGTAGAATGTCCAAGTATACTTTAGAATTTTTGAATATCATAGCTTAAGTAATTGAAATTTCCTTCGATCTAGAAGAATTAAAGAAAAAATTAAAATAACTTAATAATTATGGGGTATCTTAATGTAGAAGCCATGAACCATCGAAAATAATTGTTGATTCTCCAACAAAGCTTTAGAAGTTTTGAAAATCATAATCTGAATAATTAAATTTCCAATGATCCTTAAGAATTTAAGTGAAAATATTAAAAATTCCCATTTGTCGTAAGGTATATTAATGTTGAATCCTTGAACCGATGCGTGTCATTGTAAAATGTCCATGTATACTTTGGAATTTTTAGAAAATCATAGCCAAAATAATTGAAATATCCTTCGAATTAGAAGATTTAAAGTGTAAAAATTAAAAATTTCCATTTGTCGCAAGGTATATTAATTTAGAAAGCTTGTACCGTTGAATGTCATTGTAAAATGTCCAAGTATACTTTGGAATTTTTAGAAAACCATACCCTAAATAATTAAAATTTCCTTCGATCTAGATGAATTATGGTCTAAAAATTAAAATAACATAATAATTATGGGGTATCTTAATGAAGAAGCCCTGAACCCTCGATACTAATTGTTGAGTCTCCAACAAAGCTTTAGAAGTTTTGAAAATCATAATCTGAATAATTAAATTTCCAATGATCCTTAAGAATTTAAGTGAAAAAATTAAAAATTCCCATTTGTCGTAAGGTATATTAATGTTGAATCCTTGAACCGTTGAGTATCATTGTCGAATATCCAAGTATACTTTGGAATTTTTTAAATTCATAGCCTAAATAATTGAAATTTCCTTCGATCTAGAAGATTTAAAGTCTAAAAATTAAAAATTTCCATTTGTCGCAAGGTATATTAATTTAGAAAGCTTGAACCGTTGAATGTCATTGTAAAATGTCCAACTATACTTTGGAATTTTTAGAAAATCATAGCCTAAATAATTGAAATTTCCTATGATCTAGAAGAATTAGGGTCTAAAAATTAAAATAACATAATAATTATGGGGTATCTTAATGAAGAAGCCCTGAACCCTCGATACTAATTATTGAGTCTCCAACAAAGCTTTAGAAGTTTTTAAAATTATAGTCTAAATAATTAAATTTCCTTTGATCCTTAAGAATTAAAGTGTAAAAATTAAAAATTCCCAATTGTCATAAGGTATATTAATTTAGAAAGCTTGAACCGTTGAGTATCATTGTCGAATATCCAAGTATACTTTGGAATTATTGAAAATCATAGCCTAAATAATATAAATTTCCTTCGAATTAGAAGATTTAAAGTGTAAAAATTAAAAATTTCCATTGGTCGCAAGGTATATTAATTTAGAAAGCTTGAACCTTTAATGTCATTGTAAAATGTCCAACTATACTTTGTAATTTTTAGAAAATCATAGCCTAAATAATTGAAATTTCCTATGATCTAGAAGAATTAGGGTCTAAAAATTAAAATAACATAATAATTATGGGGTATCTTAATGAAGAAGCCCTGAACCCTCGATACTAATTATTGAGTCTCCAACAAAGCTTTAGAAGTTTTTAAAATTATAGTCTAAATAATTAAATTTCCTTTGATCCTTAAGAATTAAAGTGTAAAAATTAAATATTCCCAATTGTCATAAGGTATATTAATTTAGAAAGCTTGAACCGTTGAGTATCATTGTCGTATATCCAAGTATACTTTGGAATTATTGAAAATCATAGCCTAAATAATTGAAATTTCCTTCGATGTAGAAGATTTAAAGTCTAAAAATTTAAATAACATAATAATTATGGGGTATCTTAATGAAGAAGCCCTGAACCCTCGATACTAATTGTTGAGTCTCCAACAAAGCTTTAGAAGTTTTGAAAATCATAATCTGAATAATTAAATTTCCAATGATCCTTAAGAATTTAAGTGAAAAAATTAAAAATTCCCATTTGTCGTAAGGTATATTAATGTTGAATCCTTGAACCGTTGAGTATCATTGTCGAATATCCAAGTATACTTTGGAATTATTTAAATTCATAGCCTAAATAATTGAAATTTCCTTCGATCTA
Source organism: Rhopalosiphum nymphaeae (assembly GCA_036289425.1). NCBI lineage: Eukaryota > Metazoa > Arthropoda > Insecta > Hemiptera > Aphididae > Rhopalosiphum > Rhopalosiphum nymphaeae. The sequence continues at coordinate 4,214,537 of JAZAQC010000007.1, read as the reverse complement.
GAAGATTTAAAGTCTAAAAATTAAAAATTTCCATTTGTCGCAAGGTATATTAATTTAGAAAGCTTGAACCGTTGAATGTCATTGTAAAATGTCCAAGTATACTTTGGAATTTTTAGAAAACCATACCCTAAATAATTAAAATTTCCTTCGATCTAGATGAATTATGGTCTAAAAATTAAAATAACATAATAATTATGGGGTATCTTAATAAAGAAGCCCTGAACCCTCGATACTAATTATTGAGTCTCCAACAAAGCTTTAGAAGTTTTTAAAATTATAGTCTAAATAATTAAATTTCCTTTGATCCTTAAGAATTAAAGTGTAAAAATTAAAAATTCCCAATTGTCATAAGGTATATTAATTTAGAAAGCTTGAACCTTTAATGTCATTGTAAAATGTCCAACTATACTTTGGAATTTTTAGAAAATCATAGCCTAAATAATTGAAATTTCCTATGATCTAGAAGAATTAGGGTCTAAAAATTAAAATAACATAATAATTATGGGGTATCTTAATGAAGAAGCCCTGAACCCTCGATACTAATTATTGAGTCTCCAACAAAGCTTTAGAAGTTTTTAAAATTATAGTCTAAATAATTAAATTTCCTTTGATCCTTAAGAATTAAAGTGTAAAAATTGAAAATTCCCATTTGTCATAAGCTATATTAATGTAGAAGCCTTGAACCATTGAGTATCATTGTAGAATGTCCAAGTATACTTTAGAATTTTTGAATATCATAGCTTAAGTAATTGAAATTTCCTTCGATCTAGAAGAATTAAAGAAAAAATTAAAATAACTTAATAATTATGGGGTATCTTAATGTAGAAGCCATGAACCATCGAAAATAATTGTTGATTCTCCAACAAAGCTTTAGAAGTTTTGAAAATCATAATCTGAATAATTAAATTTCCAATGATCCTTAAGAATTTAAGTGAAAATATTAAAAATTCCCATTTGTCGTAAGGTATATTAATGTTGAATCCTTGAACCGATGCGTGTCATTGTAAAATGTCCATGTATACTTTGGAATTTTTAGAAAATCATAGCCAAAATAATTGAAATATCCTTCGAATTAGAAGATTTAAAGTGTAAAAATTAAAAATTTCCATTTGTCGCAAGGTATATTAATTTAGAAAGCTTGTACCGTTGAATGTCATTGTAAAATGTCCAAGTATACTTTGGAATTTTTAGAAAACCATACCCTAAATAATTAAAATTTCCTTCGATCTAGATGAATTATGGTCTAAAAATTAAAATAACATAATAATTATGGGGTATCTTAATGAAGAAGCCCTGAACCCTCGATACTAATTGTTGAGTCTCCAACAAAGCTTTAGAAGTTTTGAAAATCATAATCTGAATAATTAAATTTCCAATGATCCTTAAGAATTTAAGTGAAAAAATTAAAAATTCCCATTTGTCGTAAGGTATATTAATGTTGAATCCTTGAACCGTTGAGTATCATTGTCGAATATCCAAGTATACTTTGGAATTATTGAAAATCATAGCCTAAATAATTGAAATATCTTTCGAATTAGAAGATTTAAAGTGTAAAAATTAAAAATTTCCATTTGTCGCAAGGTATATTAATTTAGAAAGCTTGAACCGTTGAATGTCATTGTAAAATGTCCAAGTATACTTTGGAATTTTTGAAAATCATAGCCTAAATAATTGAAATATCCTTCGAATTAGAAGATTTAAAGTGTAAAAATTAAAAATTTCCATTTGTCGCAAGGTATATTAATTTAGAAAGCTTGAACCTTTAATGTCATTGTAAAATGTCCAACTATACTTTGTAATTTTTAGAAAATCATAGCCTAAATAATTGAAATTTCCTATGATCTAGAAGAATTAGGGTCTAAAAATTAAAATAACATAAAAATTATGGGGTATCTTAATGAAGAAGCCCTGAACCCTCGATACTAATTGTTGAGTCTCTAACAAAGCTTTAGAAGTTTTTAAAATTATAGTCTAAATAATTATATTTCCATTGATCCATAAGAATTAAAGTGTAAATATTAAAAATTCCCAATTGTCATAAGGTATATTAATTTAGAAAGCTTGAACCGTTGAGTATCATTGTCGAATATCCAAGTATACTTTGGAATTATTTAAATTCATAGCCTAAATAATTGAAATTTCCTTCGAATTAGAAGATTTAAAGTGTAAAAATTAAAAATTTCCATTTGTCGCAAGGTATATTAATTTAGAAAGCTTGAACCGTTGAGTATCATTGTCGTATATCCAAGTATACTTTGGAATTATTGAAAATCATAGCCTAAATAATTGAAATTTCCTTCGATGTAGAAGATTTAAAGTCTAAAAATTTAAATAACATAATAATTATGGGGTATCTTAATGAAGAAGCCCTGAACCCTCGATAGTAATTGTTGAGTCTCCAACAAAGCTTTAGAAGTTTTGAAAATCATAATCTGAATAATTAAATTTCCAATGATCCTTAAGAATTTAAGTGAAAAAATTAAAAATTCCCATTTGTCGTAAGGTATATTAATGTTGAATCCTTGAACCGTTGAGTATCATTGTCGAATATCCAAGTATACTTTGGAATTATTTAAATTCATAGCCTAAATAATTGAAATTTCCTTCGATCTAGAAGATTTAAAGTCTAAAAATTAAAAATTTCCATTTGTCGCAAGGTATATTAATTTAGAAAGCTTGAACCGTTGAATGTCATTGTAAAATGTCCAAGTATACTTTGGAATTTTTAGAAAACCATACCCTAAATAATTAAAATTTCCTTCGATCTAGATGAATTATGGTCTAAAAATTAAAATAACATAATAATTATGGGGTATCTTAATAAAGAAGCCCTGAACCCTCGATACTAATTATTGAGTCTCCAACAAAGCTTTAGAAGTTTTTAAAATTATAGTCTAAATAATTAAATTTCCTTTGATCCTTAAGAATTAAAGTGTAAAAATTAAAAATTCCCAATTGTCATAAGGTATATTAATTTAGAAAGCTTGAACCTTTAATGTCATTGTAAAATGTCCAACTATACTTTGGAATTTTTAGAAAATCATAGCCTAAATAATTGAAATTTCCTATGATCTAGAAGAATTAGGGTCTAAAAATTAAAATAACATAATAATTATGGGGTATCTTAATGAAGAAGCCCTGAACCCTCGATACTAATTATTGAGTCTCCAACAAAGCTTTAGAAGTTTTTAAAATTATAGTCTAAATAATTAAATTTCCTTTGATCCTTAAGAATTAAAGTGTAAAAATTGAAAATTCCCATTTGTCATAAGCTATATTAATGTAGAAGCCTTGAACCATTGAGTATCATTGTAGAATGTCCAAGTATACTTTAGAATTTTTGAATATCATAGCTTAAGTAATTGAAATTTCCTTCGATCTAGAAGAATTAAAGAAAAAATTAAAATAACTTAATAATTATGGGGTATCTTAATGTAGAAGCCATGAACCATCGAAAATAATTGTTGATTCTCCAACAAAGCTTTAGAAGTTTTGAAAATCATAATCTGAATAATTAAATTTCCAATGATCCTTAAGAATTTAAGTGAAAATATTAAAAATTCCCATTTGTCGTAAGGTATATTAATGTTGAATCCTTGAACCGATGCGTGTCATTGTAAAATGTCCATGTATACTTTGGAATTTTTAGAAAATCATAGCCAAAATAATTGAAATATCCTTCGAATTAGAAGATTTAAAGTGTAAAAATTAAAAATTTCCATTTGTCGCAAGGTATATTAATTTAGAAAGCTTGAACCTTTAATGTCATTGTAAAATGTCCAACTATACTTTGTAATTTTTAGAAAATCATAGCCTAAATAATTGAAATTTCCTATGATCTAGAAGAATTAGGGTCTAAAAATTAAAATAACATAAAAATTATGGGGTATCTTAATGAAGAAGCCCTGAACCCTCGATACTAATTGTTGAGTCTCTAACAAAGCTTTAGAAGTTTTTAAAATTATAGTCTAAATAATTATATTTCCATTGATCCATAAGAATTAAAGTGTAAATATTAAAAATTCCCAATTGTCATAAGGTATATTAATTTAGAAAGCTTGAACCGTTGAGTATCATTGTCGAATATCCAAGTATACTTTGGAATTATTTAAATTCATAGCCTAAATAATTGAAATTTCCTTCGAATTAGAAGATTTAAAGTGTAAAAATTAAAAATTTCCATTTGTCGCAAGGTATATTAATTTAGAAAGCTTGAACCGTTGAATGTCATTGTAAAATGTTCAAGTATACTTTGGAATTTATAGAAAACCATACCCTAAATAATTAAAATTTCCTTCGATCTAGATGAATTGTGGTCTAAAAATTAAAATAACATAATAATTATGGGGTATCTTAATGAAGAAGCCCTGAACCCTCGATACTAATTGTTGAGTCTCCAACAAAGCTTTAGAAGTTTTGAAAATCATAATCTGAATAATTAAATTTCCAATGATCCTTAAGAATTTAAGTGAAAAAATTAAAAATTCCCATTTGTCGTAAGGTATATTAATGTTGAATCCTTGAACCGTTGAGTATCATTGTCGAATATCCAAGTATACTTTGGAATTATTTAAATTCATAGCCTAAATAATTGAAATTTCCTTCGCTCTAGAAGATTTAAAGTCTAAAAATTAAAAATTTCCATTTGTCGCAAGGTATATTAATTTAGAAAGCTTGAACCGTTGAATGTCATTGTAAAATGTCCAAGTATACTTTGGAATTTTTAGAAAACCATAACCTAAATTATTAAAATTTCCTTCGATCTAGATGAATTAGGGTCTAAAAATTAAAATAACATAATAATTATGGGGTATCTTAATGAAGAAGCCCTGAACCCTCGATACTAATTATTGAGTCTCCAACAAAGCTTTAGAAGTTTTTAAAATTATAGTCTAAATAATTAAATTTCCTTTGATCCTTAAGAATTAAAGTGTAAAAATTAAATATTCCCAATTGTCATAAGGTATATTAATTTAGAAAGCTTGAACCGTTGAGTATCATTGTCGTATATCCAAGTATACTTTGGAATTATTGAAAATCATAGCCTAAATAATTGAAATTTCCTTCGATGTAGAAGATTTAAAGTCTAAAAATTTAAATAACATAATAATTATGGGGTATCTTAATGAAGAAGCCCTGAACCCTCGATACTAATTGTTGAGTCTCCAACAAAGCTTTAGAAGTTTTGAAAATCATAATCTGAATAATTAAATTTCCAATGATCCTTAAGAATTTAAGTGAAAAAATTAAAAATTCCCATTTGTCGTAAGGTATATTAATGTTGAATCCTTGAACCGTTGAGTATCATTGTCGAATATCCAAGTATACTTTGGAATTATTTAAATTCATAGCCTAAATAATTGAAATTTCCTTCGATCTAGAAGATTTAAAGTCTAAAAATTAAAAATTTCCATTTGTCGCAAGGTATATTAATTTAGAAAGCTTGAACCGTTGAATGTCATTGTAAAATGTCCAAGTATACTTTGGAATTTTTAGAAAACCATACCCTAAATAATTAAAATTTCCTTCGATCTAGATGAATTATGGTCTAAAAATTAAAATAACATAATAATTATGGGGTATCTTAATAAAGAAGCCCTGAACCCTCGATACTAATTATTGAGTCTCCAACAAAGCTTTAGAAGTTTTTAAAATTATAGTCTAAATAATTAAATTTCCTTTGATCCTTAAGAATTAAAGTGTAAAAATTAAAAATTCCCAATTGTCATAAGGTATATTAATTTAGAAAGCTTGAACCGTTGAGTATCATTGTCGAATATCCAAGTATACTTTGGAATTATTGAAAATCATAGCCTAAATAATTGAAATATCCTTCGAATTAGAAGATTTAAAGTGTAAAAATTAAAAATTTCCATTTGTCGCAAGGTAAATTAATTTAGAAAGCTTGAACCTTTAATGTCATTGTAAAATGTCCAACTATACTTTGGAATTTTTAGAAAATCATAGCCTAAATAATTGAAATTTCCTATGATCTAGAAGAATTAGGGTCTAAAAATTAAAATAACATAATAATTATGGGGTATCTTAATGAAGAAGCCCTGAACCCTCGATACTAATTATTGAGTCTCCAACAAAGCTTTAGAAGTTTTTAAAATTATAGTCTAAATAATTAAATTTCCTTTGATCCTTAAGAATTAAAGTGTAAAAATTGAAAATTCCCATTTGTCATAAGCTATATTAATGTAGAAGCCTTGAACCATTGAGTATCATTGTAGAATGTCCAAGTATACTTTAGAATTTTTGAATATCATAGCTTAAGTAATTGAAATTTCCTTCGATCTAGAAGAATTAAAGAAAAAATTAAAATAACTTAATAATTATGGGGTATCTTAATGTAGAAGCCATGAACCATCGAAAATAATTGTTGATTCTCCAACAAAGCTTTAGAACTTTTGAAAATCATAATCTGAATAATTAAATTTCCAATGATCCTTAAGAATTTAAGTGAAAATATTAAAAATTCCCATTTGTCGTAAGGTATATTAATGTTGAATCCTTGAACCGATGCGTGTCATTGTAAAATGTCCATGTATACTTTGGAATTTTTAGAAAATCATAGCCAAAATAATTGAAATATCCTTCGAATTAGAAGATTTAAAGTGTAAAAATTAAAAATTTCCATTTGTCGCAAGGTATATTAATTTAGAAAGCTTGTACCGTTGAATGTCATTGTAAAATGTCCAAGTATACTTTGGAATTTTTAGAAAACCATACCCTAAATAATTAAAATTTCCTTCGATCTAGATGAATTATGGTCTAAAAATTAAAATAACATAATAATTATGGGGTATCTTAATGAAGAAGCCCTGAACCCTCGATACTAATTGTTGAGTCTCCAACAAAGCTTTAGAAGTTTTGAAAATCATAATCTGAATAATTAAATTTCCAATGATCCTTAAGAATTTAAGTGAAAAAATTAAAAATTCCCATTTGTCGTAAGGTATATTAATGTTGAATCCTTGAACCGTTGAGTATCATTGTCGAATATCCAAGTATACTTTGGAATTATTGAAAATCATAGCCTAAATAATTGAAATATCTTTCGAATTAGAAGATTTAAAGTGTAAAAATTAAAAATTTCCATTTGTCGCAAGGTATATTAATTTAGAAAGCTTGAACCGTTGAATGTCATTGTAAAATGTCCAAGTATACTTTGGAATTTTTGAAAATCATAGCCTAAATAATTGAAATATCCTTCGAATTAGAAGATTTAAAGTGTAAAAATTAAAAATTTCCATTTGTCGCAAGGTATATTAATTTAGATAGCTTGAACCTTTAATGTCATTGTAAAATGTCCAACTATACTTTGTAATTTTTAGAAAATCATAGCCTAAATAATTGAAATTTCCTATGATCTAGAAGAATTAGGGTCTAAAAATTAAAATAACATAAAAATTATGGGGTATCTTAATGAAGAAGCCCTGAACCCTCGATACTAATTGTTGAGTCTCCAACAAAGCTTTAGAAGTTTTTAAAATTATAGTCTAAATAATTATATTTCCATTGATCCATAAGAATTAAAGTGTAAATATTAAAAATTCCCAATTGTCATAAGGTATATTAATTTAGAAAGCTTGAACCGTTGAGTATCATTGTCGAATATCCAAGTATACTTTGGAATTATTTAAATTCATAGCCTAAATAATTGAAATTTCCTTCGAATTAGAAGATTTAAATTGTAAAAATTAAAAATTTCCATTTGTCGCAAGGTATATTAATTTAGAAAGCTTGAACCGTTGAATGTCATTGTAAAATGTCCAAGTATACTTTGGAATTTATAGAAAACCATACCCTAAATAATTAAAATTTCCTTCGATCTAGATGAATTGTGGTCTAAAAATTAAAATAACATAATAATTATGGGGTATCTTAATGAAGAAGCCCTGAACCCTCGATACTAATTGTTGAGTCTCCAACAAAGCTTTAGAAGTTTTGAAAATCATAATCTGAATAATTAAATTTCCAATGATCCTTAAGAATTTAAGTGAAAAAATTAAAAATTCCCATTTGTCGTAAGGTATATTAATGTTGAATCCTTGAACCGTTGAGTATCATTGTCGAATATCCAAGTATACTTTGGAATTATTTAAATTCATAGCCTAAATAATTGAAATTTCCTTCGCTCTAGAAGATTTAAAGTCTAAAAATTAAAAATTTCCATTTGTCGCAAGGTATATTAATTTAGAAAGCTTGAACCGTTGAATGTCATTGTAAAATGTCCAAGTATACTTTGGAATTTTTAGAAAACCATAACCTAAATTATTAAAATTTCCTTCGATCTAGATGAATTATGGTCTAAAAATTAAAATAACATAATAATTATGGGGTATCTTAATGAAGAAGCCCTGAACCCTCGATACTAATTATTGAGTCTCCAACAAAGCTTTAGAAGTTTTTAAAATTATAGTCTAAATAATTAAATTTCCTTTGATCCTTAAGAATTAAAGTGTAAAAATTAAATATTCCCAATTGTCATAAGGTATATTAATTTAGAAAGCTTGAACCGTTGAGTATCATTGTCGTATATCCAAGTATACTTTGGAATTATTGAAAATCATAGCCTAAATAATTGAAATTTCCTTCGATGTAGAAGATTTAAAGTCTAAAAATTTAAATAACATAATAATTATGGGGTATCTTAATGAAGAAGCCCTGAACCCTCGATACTAATTGTTGAGTCTCCAACAAAGCTTTAGAAGTTTTGAAAATCATAATCTGAATAATTAAATTTCCAATGATCCTTAAGAATTTAAGTGAAAAAATTAAAAATTCCCATTTGTCGTAAGGTATATTAATGTTGAATCCTTGAACCGTTGAGTATCATTGTCGAATATCCAAGTATACTTTGGAATTATTTAAATTCATAGCCTAAATAATTGAAATTTCCTTCGATCTAGAAGATTTAAAGTCTAAAAATTAAAAATTTCCATTTGTCGCAAGGTATATTAATTTAGAAAGCTTGAACCGTTGAATGTCATTGTAAAATGTCCAAGTATACTTTGGAATTTTTAGAAAACCATACCCTAAATAATTAAAATTTCCTTCGATCTAGATGAATTATGGTCTAAAAATTAAAATAACATAATAATTATGGGGTATCTTAATAAAGAAGCCCTGAACCCTCGATACTAATTATTGAGTCTCCAACAAAGCTTTAGAAGTTTTTAAAATTATAGTCTAAATAATTAAATTTCCTTTGATCCTTAAGAATTAAAGTCTAACAATTAAAAATTTCCATTTGTCGCAAGGTATATTAACTTAGAAAGCTTGAACCGTTGAATGTCATTGTAAAATGTCCAAGTATACTTTGGAATTTTTAGAAAACCATAACCTAAATAATTAAAATTTCCTTCGATCTAGATGAATTATGGTCTAAAAATTAAAATAACATAATAATTATGGGGTATCTTTATGAAGAAGCCCTGAACCCTCGATACTAATTATTGAGTCTCCAACAAAGCTTTAGAAGTTTTTATAATTATAGTCTAAATAATTAAATTTCCTTTGATCCTTAAGAATGAAAGTGTAAAAATTAAAAATTCCCATTTGTCATAAGCTATATTAATGTAGAAGCCTTGAACCATTGAGTATCATTGTAGAATGTCCAAGTATACTTTAGAATTTTTGAATATCATAGCTTAAGTAATTGAAATTTCCTTCGATCTAGAAGAATTAAAGAAAAAATTAAAATAACTTAATAATTATGGGGTATCTTAATGTAGAAGCCATGAACCATCGAAAATAATTGTTGATTCTCCAACAAAGCTTTAGAACTTTTGAAAATCATAATCTGAATAATTAAATTTCCAATGATCCTTAAGAATTTAAGTGAAAAAATTAAAAATTCCCATTTGTCGTAAGGTATATTAATGTTGAATCCGTGAACCGATGGGTGTCATTGTAAAATGTCCATGTATACTTTGGAATTTTTAGACAATCATAGCCAAAATAATTGAAATATCCTTCGAATTAGAAGATTTAAAGTGTAAAAATTAAAAATTTCCATTTGTCGCAAGGTATATTAATTTAGAAAGCTTGAACCGTTGAATGTCATTGTAAAATGTCCAAGTATACTTTGGAATTTATAGAAAACCATACCCTAAATAATTAAAATTTCCTTCGATCTAGATGAATTGTGGTCTAAAAATTAAAATAACATAATAATTATGGGGTATCTTAATGAAGAAGCCCTGAACCCTCGATACTAATTGTTGAGTCTCCAACAAAGCTTTAGAAGTTTTGAAAATCATAATCTGAATAATTAAATTTCCAATGATCCTTAAGAATTTAAGTGAAAAAATTAAAAATTCCCATTTGTCGTAAGGTATATTAATGTTGAATCCTTGAACCGTTGAGTATCGTTGTCGAATATCCAAGTATACTTTGGAATTATTTAAATTCATAGCCTAAATAATTGAAATTTCCTTCGATCTAGAAGATTTAAAGTCTAAAAATTAAAAATTTCCATTTGTCGCAAGGTATATTAATTTAGAAAGCTTGAACCGTTGAATGTCATTGTAAAATTTTCAAGTATACTTTGGAATTTATAGAAAACCATACCCTAAATAATTAAAATTTCCTTCGATCTAGATGAATTGTGGTCTAAAAATTAAAATAACATAATAATTATGGGGTATCTTTATGAAGAAGCCCTGAACCCTCGATACTAATTATTGAGTCTCCAACAAAGCTTTAGAAGTTTTTATAATTATAGTCTAAATAATTAAATTTCCTTTGATCCTTAAGAATGAAAGTGTAAAAATTAAAAATTCCCATTTGTCATAAGCTATATTAATGTAGAAGCCTTGAACCATTGAGTATCATTGTAGAATGTCCAAGTATACTTTAGAATTTTTGAATATCATAACTTAAGTAATTGAAATTTCCTTCGATCTAGAAGAATTAAAGAAAAAATTAAAATAACTTAATAATTATGGGGTATCTTAATGTAGAAGCCATGAACCATCGAAAATAATTGTTGATTCTCCAACAAAGCTTTAGAACTTTTGAAAATCATAATCTGAATAATTAAATTTCCAATGATCCTTAAGAATTTAAGTGAAAAAATTAAAAATTCCCATTTGTCGTAAGGTATATTAATGTTGAATCCTTGAACCGATGGGTGTCATTGTAAAATGTCCATGTATACTTTGGAATTTTTAGACAATCATAGCCAAAATAATTGAAATATCCTTCGAATTAGAAGATTTAAAGTGTAAAAATTAAAAATTTCCATTTGTCGCAAGGTATAATAATTTAGAAAGCTTGAACCGTTGAATGTCATTGTAAAATGTCCAAGTATACTTTGGAATTTATAGAAAACCATACCCTAAATAATTAAAATTTCCTTCGATCTAGATGAATTGTGGTCTAAAAATTAAAATAACATAATAATTATGGGGTATCTTAATGAAGAAGCCCTGAACCCTCGATACTAATTGTTGAGTCTCCAACAAAGCTTTAGAAGTTTTGAAAATCATAATCTGAATAATTAAATTTCCAATGATCCTTAAGAATTTAAGTGAAAAAATTAAAAATTCCCATTTGTCGTAAGGTATATTAATGTTGAATCCTTGAACCGTTGAGTATCATTGTCGAATATCCAACTATACTTTGGAATTATTTAAATTCATAGCCTAAATAATTGAAATTTCCTTCGATCTAGAAGATTTAAAGTCTAAAAATTAAAAATTTCCATTTGTCGCAAGGTATATTAATTTAGAAAGCTTGAACCGTTGAATGTCATTGTAAAATGTCCAAGTATACTTTGGAATTTTTAGAAAACCATAACCTAAATAATTAAAATTTCCTTCGATCTAGATGAATTATGGTCTAAAAATTAAAATAACATAATAATTATGGGGTATCTTAATGAAGAAGCCCTGAACCCTCGATACTAATTATTGAGTCTCCAACAAAGCTTTAGAAGTTTTTAAAATTATAGTCTAAATAATTAAATTTCCTTTGATCCTTAAGAATTAAAGTGTAAAAATTAAAAATTCCCAATTGTCATAAGGTATATTAATTTAGAAAGCTTGAACCGTTGAGTATCATTGTCGAATATCCAAGTATACTTTGGAATTATTGAAAATCATAGCCTGAATAATTGAAATTTCCTTCGATGTAGAAGATTTAAAGTCTAAAAATTAAAAATTTCCATTTGTCGCAAGGTATATTAATTTAGAAAGCTTGAACCGTTGAATGTCATTGTATAATGTCCAAGTATACTTTGGAATTTTTAGAAAACCATACCCTAAATAATTAAAATTTCCTTCGATCTAGATGAATTATGGTCTAAAAATTAAAATAACATTATGATTATAGGGTAGCTTAATGAAGAAGCCCTGAACCCTCGATACTAATTGTTGAGTCTCCAACAAAGCTTTAGAAGTTTTTAAAATTATAGTCTAAATAATTAAATTTCCATTGATCCTTAAGAATTAAAGTCTAAAAATTAAAAATTTTCATTTGTCGCAAGGTATATTATCTTAGAAAGCTTGAACCGTTGAATGTCATTGTAAAATGTCCAAGTATACTTTGGAATTTTTAGAAAACCATAACCTAAATAATTAAAATTTCCTTCGATCTAGATGAATTATGGTCTAAAAATTAAAATAACATAATAATTATGGGGTATCTTTATGAAGAAGCCCTGAACCCTCGATACTAATTATTGAGTCTCCAACAAAGCTTTAGAAGTTTTTAAAATTATAGTCTAAATAATTAAATTTCCTTTGATCCTTAAGAATGAAAGTGTAAAAATTAAAAATTCCCATTTGTCATAAGCTATATTAATGTAGAAGCCTTGAACCATTGAGTATCATTGTAGAATGTCCAAGTATACTTTAGAATTTTTGAATATCATAGCTTAAGTAATTGAAATTTCCTTCGACCTAGAAGAATTAAAGAAAAAATTAAAATAACTTAATAATTATGGGGTATCTTAATGTAGAAGCCATGAACCATCGAAAATAATTGTTGATTCTCCAACAAAGCTTTAGAACTTTTGAAAATCATAATCTGAATAATTAAATTTCCAATGATCCTTAAGAATTTAAGTGAAAAAATTAAAAATTCCCATTTGTCGTAAGGTATATTAATGTTGAATCCTTGAACCGATGGGTGTCATTGTAAAATGTCCATGTATACTTTGGAATTTTTAGAAAATCATAGCCAAAATAATTGAAATATCCTTCGAATTAGAAGATTTAAAGTGTAAAAATTAAAAATTTCCATTTGTCGCAAGGTATATTAATTTAGAAAGCTTAAACCGTTGAATGTCATTGTAAAATGTCCAAGTATACTTTGGAATTTTTAGAAAACCATAGCCTAAATAATTAAAATTTCCTTCGATCTAGATGAATTGTGGTCTAAAAATTAAAATAACATAATAATTATGGGGTATCTTAATGAAGAAGCCCTGAACCCTCGATACTAATTGTTGAGTCTCCAACAAAGCTTTAGAAGTTTTGAAAATCATAATCTGAATAATTAAATTTCCAATGATCCTTAAGAATTTAAGTGAAAAAATTAAAAATTCCCATTTGTCGTAAGGTATATTAATGTTGAATCCTTGAACCGTTGAGTATCATTGTCGAATATCCAACTATACTTTGGAATTATTTAAATTCATAGCCTAAATAATTGAAATTTCCTTCGATCTAGAAGATTTAAAGTCTAAAAATTAAAAATTTCCATTTGTCGCAAGGTATATTAATTTAGAAAGCTTGAACCGTTGAATGTCATTGTAAAATGTCCAACTATACTTTGGAATTTTTAGAAAATCATAGCCTAAATAATTGAAATTTCCAATGATCTAGAATAATTAGGGTCTAAAAATTAAAATAACATAATAATTATGGGGTATCTTAATGAAGAAGCCCTGAACCCTCGATACTAATTATTGAGTCTCCAACAAAGCTTTAGAAGTTTTTAAAATTATAGTCTAAATAATTAAATTTCCTTTGATCCTTAAGAATTAAAGTGTAAAAATTAAAAATTCCCAATTGTCATAAGGTATATTAATTTAGAAAGCTTGAACCGTTGAGTATCATTGTCGAATATCCAAGTATACTTTGGAATTATTGAAAATCATAGCCTGAATAATTGAAATTTCCTTCGATGTAGAAGATTTAAAGTCTAAAAATTAAAAATTTCCATTTGTTGCAAGGTATATTAATTTAGAAAGCTTGAACCGTTGAATGTCATTGTATAATGTCCAAGTATACTTTGGAATTTTTAGAAAACCATACCCTAAATAATTAAAATTTCCTTCGATCTAGATGAATTATGGTCTAAAAATTAAAATAACATTATGATTATAGGGTAGCTTAATGAAGAAGCCCTGAACCCTCGATACTAATTGTTGAGTCTCCAACAAAGCTTTAGAAGTTTTTAAAATTATAGTCTAAATAATTAAATTTCCATTGATCCTTAAGAATTAAAGTCTAAAAATTAAAAATTTTCATTTGTCGCAAGGTATATTATCTTAGAAAGCTTGAACCGTTGAATGTCATTGTAAAATGTCCAAGTATACTTTGGAATTTTTAGAAAACCATAACCTAAATAATTAAAATTTCCTTCGATCTAGATGAATTATGGTCTAAAAATTAAAATAACATAATAATTATGGGGTATCTTTATGAAGAAGCCCTGAACCCTCGATACTAATTATTGAGTCTCCAACAAAGCTTTAGAAGTTTTTAAAATTATAGTCTAAATAATTAAATTTCCTTTGATCCTTAAGAATGAAAGTGTAAAAATTAAAAATTCCCATTTGTCATAAGCTATATTAATGTAGAAGCCTTGAACCATTGAGTATCATTGTAGAATGTCCAAGTATACTTTAGAATTTTTGAATATCATAGCTTAAGTAATTGAAATTTCCTTCGACCTAGAAGAATTAAAGAAAAAATTAAAATAACTTAATAATTATGGGGTATCTTAATGTAGAAGCCATGAACCCTCGATACTAATTGTTGAGTCTCCAACAAAGGTTTAGAAGTTTTTAAAATTATAGTCTAAATAATTAAATTTCCATTGATCCTTAAGAATTAAAGTCTAAAAATTAAAAATTTTCATTTGTCGCAAGGTATATTATCTTAGAAAGCTTGAACCGTTGAATGTCATTGTAAAATGTCCAAGTATACTTTGGAATTTTTAGAAAACCATAACCTAAATAATTAAAATTTCCTTCGATCTAGATGAATTATGGTCTAAAAATTAAAATAACATAATAATTATGGGGTATCTTTATGAAGAAGCCCTGAACCCTCGATACTAATTATTGAGTCTCCAACAAAGCTTTAGAAGTTTTTAAAATTATAGTCTAAATAATTATATTTCCATTGATCCATAAGAATTAAAGTGTAAATATTAAAAATTCCCAATTGTCATAAGGTATATTAATTTAGAAAGCTTGAACCGTTGAGTATCATTGTCGAATATCCAAGTATACTTTGGAATTATTGAAAATCATAGCCTAAATAATTGAAATTTCCTTCGATGTAGAAGATTTAAAGTCTAAAAATTAAAAATTTCCATTTGTCGCAAGGAATATTAATTTAGAAAGCTTGAACCGTTGAATGTCATTGTAAAATGTCCAAGTATACTTTGGAATTTTTAGAAAACCATAACCTAAATAATTAAAATTTCCTTCGATCTAGATGAATTATGGTCTAAAAATTAAAATAACATTATGATTATGGGGTATCTTAAAAAAAAGGCCCTGAACCCTCAATACTAATTATTGAGTCTCCAACAAAGCTTTAGAAGTTTTTAAAATTATAGTCTAAATAATTAAATTTCCATTGATCCTTTAGAATTAAATTCTAAAAATTAAAAATTTCCATTTGTCGCAAGGTATATTAATTTAGAAAGCTTGAACCGTTGAATGTCATTGTAAAATGTCCAAGTATACTTTGGAATTTTTAGAAAACCATACCCTAAATAATTAAAATTTCCTTCGATCTAGAAGAATTAAAGAAAAAATTAAAATAACATAATAATTATGGGGTATCTTAATGAAGAAGCCCTGAACCCTCGATACTAATTATTGAGTCTCCAACAAAGGTTTAGAAGTTTTTAAAATTATAGTCTAAATAATTAAATTTCCTTTGATCCTTAAGAATTAAAGAGTAAAAATTAAAAATTCCCAATTGTCATAAGGTATATTAATTTAGAAAGCTTGAACCGTTGAGTATCATTGTCGAATATCCAAGTATACTTTGGAATTATTGAAAATCATAGCCTGAATAATTGAAATTTCCTTCGATGTAGAAGATTTAAAGTCTAAAAATTAAAAATTTCCATTTGTTGCAAGGTATATTAATTTAGAAAGCTTGAACCGTTGAATGTCATTGTATAATGTCCAAGTATACTTTGGAATTTTTAGAAAACCATACCCTAAATAATTAAAATTTCCTTCGACCTAGAAGAATTAAAGAAAAAATTAAAATAACTTAATAATTATGGGGTATCTTAATGTAGAAGCCATGAACCATCGAAAATAATTGTTGATTCTCCAACAAAGCTTTAGAACTTTTGAAAATCATAATCTGAATAATTAAATTTCCAATGATCCTTAAGAATTTAAGTGAAAAAATTAAAAATTCCCATTTGTCGTAAGGTATATTAATGTTGAACCCTTGAACCGATGGGTGTCATTGTAAAATGTCCATGTATACTTTGGAATTTTTAGAAAATCATAGCCAAAATAATTGAAATATCCTTCGAATTAGAAGATTTAAAGTGTAAAAATTAAAAATTTCCATTTGTCGCAAGGTATATTAATTTAGAAAGCTTAAACCGTTGAATGTCATTGTAAAATGTCCAAGTATACTTTGGAATTTTTAGAAAACCATACCCTAAATAATTAAAATTTCGTTCGATCTAGATGAATTATGGTCTAAAAATTAAAATAACATAATAATTATGGGGTATCTTAATGAAAAAGCCCTGAACCCTCGATACTAATTGTTGAGTCTCCAACAAAGCTTTAGAAGTTTTGAAAATCATAATCTGAATAATTAAATTTCCAATGATCTTTAAGAATTTAAGTGAAAAAATTAAAAATTCCCATTTGTCGTAAGGTATATTAATGTTGAATCCTTGAACCGTTGAGTATCATTGTCGAATATCCAAGTATACTTTGGAATTATTGAAAATCATAGCCTAAATAATTGAAATATCCTTCGAATTAGAAGATTTAAAGTGTAAAAATTAAAAATTTCCATTTGTCGCAAGGTATATTAATTTAGAAAGCTTGAACCTTTAATGTCATTGTAAAATGTCCAACTATACTTTGGAATTATTGAAAACCATACCCTAAATAATTAAAATTTCGTTCGATTTAGATGAATTATGGTCTAAAAATTAAAATAACATTATGATTATGGGGTATCTTAATGAAGAAGCCCTGAACCCTCGATACTAATTGTTGAGTCTCCAACAAAGCTTTAGAAGTTTTTAAAATTATAGTCTAAATAATTAAATTTCCATTGATCCTTAAGAATTAAAGTCTAAAAATTAAAAATTTCCATTTGTCGCAAGGTATATTATCTTAGAAAGCTTGAACCGTTGAATGTCATTGTAAAATGTCCAAGTATACATTGGAATTTTTAGAAAACCATACCCTAAATAATTAAAAGTTCCTTCGATCTAGATGAATTATGGTCCAAAAATTAAAATAACATAATAATTATGGGGTATTTTAAAGAAAAAGGCTTAAACCCTCGAAAATAATTGTTGAGTCTCCAACAAAGCTTTAGAAGTATTGAAAATGATAGTCTAAATAATTAAATTTCCATTGATCCTTAAGAATTTAAGTGAAAAAATTAAAAATTCCCATTTTTCGTAAGGTATATTAATGTAGAAAGCTTGAACCTTTAATGTCATTGTAAAATGTCCAACTATACTTTGGAATTTTTAGAAAATCATAGCCTAAATAATTGAAATTTCCAATGATCTAGAATAATTAGGGTCTAAAAATTAAAATAACATAATAATTATGGGGTATCTTAAAAAAGAAGCCCTGAACCCTAGATAATAATTGTTGAGTCTCCAACTAAGATTTAGAAGTTTTGAAAATGAAAGTCTAAATAATTAAATTTCCATTGATCCTTAAGAATTAAAGTGTAAAAATTAAAAATTCCCATTTGTCGTAAGGTATATTAATGTTGAATCCTTGAACCGATGGGTGTCATTGTAAAATTTCCATGTATACTTTGGAATTTTTAGAAAATCATAGCCAAAATAATTGAAATATCCTTCGAATTAGAAGATTTAAAGTGTAAAAATTAAAAATTTCCATTTGTCGCAAGGTATATTAATTTAAAAAGCTTGAACCGTTGAATGTCATTGTAAAATGTCCAAGTATACTTTGGAATTTTTAGAAAACCATACCCTAAATAATTAAAATTTCCTTCGATCTAAATGAATTATGGTCTAAAAATTAAAATAACATAATAATTATGGGGTATCTTAATGAAGAAGCCCTGAACCCTCGATACTAATTATTGAGTCTCCAACAAAGCTTTAGAAGTTTTTAAAATTATAGTCTAAATAATTAAATTTCCTTTGATCCTTAAGAATTAAAGTGTAAAAATTAAAAATTCCCAATTGTCATAAGGTATATTAATTTAGAAAGCTTGAACCGTTGAGTATCATTGTCGAATATCCAAGTATACTTTGGAATTATTGAAAATCATAGCCTAAATAATTGAAATTTCCTTCGATGTAGAAGATTTAAAGTCTAAAAATTAAAAATTTCCATTTGTCGCAAGGAATATTAATTTAGAAAGCTTGAACCGTTGAATGTCATTGTAAAATGTCCAAGTATACTTTGGAATTTTTAGAAAACCATAACCTAAATAATTAAAATTTCCTTCGATCTAGATGAATTATGGTCTAAAAATTAAAATAACATTATGATTATGGGGTATCTTAAAAAAAAGGCCCTGAACCCTCAATACTAATTATTGAGTCTCCAACAAAGCTTTAGAAGTTTTTAAAATTATAGTCTAAATAATTAAATTTCCATTGATCCTTTAGAATTAAATTCTAAAAATTAAAAATTTCCATTTGTCGCAAGGTATATTAATTTAGAAAGCTTGAACCGTTGAATGTCATTGTAAAATGTCCAAGTATACTTTGGAATTTTTAGAAAACCATACCCTAAATAATTAAAATTTCCTTCGATCTAGAAGAATTAAAGAAAAAATTAAAATAACATAATAATTATGGGGTATCTTAATGAAGAAGCCCTGAACCCTCGATACTAATTATTGAGTCTCCAACAAAGGTTTAGAAGTTTTTAAAATTATAGTCTAAATAATTAAATTTCCTTTGATCCTTAAGAATTAAAGTGTAAAAATTAAAAATTCCCAATTGTCATAAGGTATATTAATTTAGAAAGCTTGAACCGTTGAGTATCATTGTCGAATATCCAAGTATACTTTGGAATTATTGAAAATCATAGCCTGAATAATTGAAATTTCCTTCGATGTAGAAGATTTAAAGTCTAAAAATTAAAAATTTCCATTTGTTGCAAGGTATATTAATTTAGAAAGCTTGAACCGTTGAATGTCATTGTATAATGTCCAAGTATACTTTGGAATTTTTAGAAAACCATACCCTAAATAATTAAAATTTCCTTCGATCTAGATGAATTATGGTCTAAAAATTAAAATAACATTATGATTATAGGGTAGCTTAATGAAGAAGCCCTGAACCCTCGATACTAATTGTTGAGTCTCCAACAAAGCTTTAGAAGTTTTTAAAATTATAGTCTAAATAATTAAATTTCCATTGATCCTTAAGAATTAAAGTCTAAAAATTAAAAATTTTCATTTGTCGCAAGGTATATTATCTTAGAAAGCTTGAACCGTTGAATGTCATTGTAAAATGTCCAAGTATACTTTGGAATTTTTAGAAAACCATAACCTAAATAATTAAAATTTCCTTCGATCTAGATGAATTATGGTCTAAAAATTAAAATAACATAATAATTATGGGGTATCTTTATGAAGAAGCCCTGAACCCTCGATACTAATTATTGAGTCTCCAACAAAGCTTTAGAAGTTTTTAAAATTATAGTCTAAATAATTAAATTTCCTTTGATCCTTAAGAATGAAAGTGTAAAAATTAAAAATTCCCATTTGTCATAAGCTATATTAATGTAGAAGCCTTGAACCATTGAGTATCATTGTAGAATGTCCAAGTATACTTTAGAATTTTTGAATATCATAGCTTAAGTAATTGAAATTTCCTTCGACCTAGAAGAATTAAAGAAAAAATTAAAATAACTTAATAATTATGGGGTATCTTAATGTAGAAGCCATGAACCATCGAAAATAATTGTTGATTCTCCAACAAAGCTTTAGAACTTTTGAAAATCATAATCTGAATAATTAAATTTCCAATGATCCTTAAGAATTTAAGTGAAAAAATTAAAAATTCCCATTTGTCGTAAGGTATATTAATGTTGAATCCTTGAACCGATGGGTGTCATTGTAAAATGTCCATGTATACTTTGGAATTTTTAGAAAATCATAGCCAAAATAATTGAAATATCCTTCGAATTAGAAGATTTAAAGTGTAAAAATTAAAAATTTCCATTTGTCGCAAGGTATATTAATTTAGAAAGCTTAAACCGTTGAATGTCATTGTAAAATGTCCAAGTATACTCTGGAATTTTTAGAAAACCATACCCTAAATAATTAAAATTTCCTTCGATCTAGATGAATTATGGTCTAAAAATTAAAATAACATAATAATTATGGGGTATCTTAATGAAGAAGCCCTGAACCCTCGATACTAATTGTTGAGTCTCCAACAAAGCTTTAGAAGTTTTGAAAATCATAATCTGAATAATTAAATTTCCAATGATCTTTAAGAATTTAAGTGAAAAAATTAAAAATTCCCATTTGTCGTAAGGTATATTAATGTTGAATCCTTGAACCGTTGAGTATCATTGTCGAATATCCAAGTATACTTTGGAATTATTGAAAATCATAGCCTAAATAATTGAAATATCCTTCGAATTAGAAGATTTAAAGTGTAAAAATTAAAAATTTCCATTTGTCGCAAGGTATATTAATTTAGAAAGCTTGAACCTTTAATGTCATTGTAAAATGTCCAACTATACTTTGGAATTATTGAAAACCATACCCTAAATAATTAAAATTTCGTTCGATTTAGATGAATTATGGTCTAAAAATTAAAATAACATTATGATTATGGGGTATCTTAATGAAGAAGCCCTGAACCCTCGATACTAATTGTTGAGTCTCCAACAAAGCTTTAGAAGTTTTTAAAATTATAGTCTAAATAATTAAATTTCCATTGATCCTTAAGAATTAAAGTCTAAAAATTAAAAATTTCCATTTGTCGCAAGGTATATTATCTTAGAAAGCTTGAACCGTTGAATGTCATTGTAAAATGTCCAAGTATACATTGGAATTTTTAGAAAACCATACCCTAAATAATTAAAAGTTCCTTCGATCTAGATGAATTATGGTCTAAAAATTAAAATAACATAATAATTATGGGGTATTTTAAAGAAAAAGGCTTGAACCCTCGAAAATAATTGTTGAGTCTCCAACAAAGCTTTAGAAGTATTGAAAATGATAGTCTAAATAATTAAATTTCCATTGATCCTTAAGAATTTAAGTGAAAAAATTAAAAATTCCCATTTTTCGTAAGGTATATTAATGTAGAAAGCTTGAACCTTTAATGTCATTGTAAAATGTCCAACTATACTTTGGAATTTTTAGAAAATCATAGCCTAAATAATTGAAATTTCCAATGATCTAGAATAATTAGGGTCTAAAAATTAAAATAACATAATAATTATGGGGTATCTTAAAAAAGAAGCCCTGAACCCTAGATAATAATTGTTGAGTCTCCAACTAAGATTTAGAAGTTTTGAAAATGAAAGTCTAAATAATTAAATTTCCATTGATCCTTAAGAATTAAAGTGTAAAAATTAAAAATTCCCATTTGTCGTAAGGTATATTAATGTTGAATCCTTGAACCGATGGGTGTCATTGTAAAATTTCCATGTATACTTTGGAATTTTTAGAAAATCATAGCCAAAATAATTGAAATATCCTTCGAATTAGAAGATTTAAAGTGTAAAAATTAAAAATTTCCATTTGTCGCAAGGTATATTAATTTAAAAA
This sequence comes from Rhopalosiphum nymphaeae, assembly GCA_036289425.1. Lineage (NCBI taxonomy): Eukaryota > Metazoa > Arthropoda > Insecta > Hemiptera > Aphididae > Rhopalosiphum > Rhopalosiphum nymphaeae. The sequence continues at coordinate 4,192,335 of JAZAQC010000007.1, read as the reverse complement.
GCTTGAACCGTTGAATGTCATTGTAAAATGTCCAAGTATACTTTGGAATTTTTAGAAAACCATACCCTAAATAATTAAAATTTCCTTCGATCTAGATGAATTATGGTCTAAAAATTAAAATAACATTATGATTATAGGGTAGCTTAATGAAGAAGCCCTGAACCCTCGATACTAATTGTTGAGTCTCCAACAAAGCTTTAGAAGTTTTTAAAATTATAGTCTAAATAATTAAATTTCCATTGATCCTTAAGAATTAAAGTCTAAAAATTAAAAATTTTCATTTGTCGCAAGGTATATTATCTTAGAAAGCTTGAACCGTTGAATGTCATTGTAAAATGTCCAAGTATACTTTGGAATTTTTAGAAAACCATAACCTAAATAATTAAAATTTCCTTCGATCTAGATGAATTATGGTCTAAAAATTAAAATAACATAATAATTATGGGGTATCTTTATGAAGAAGCCCTGAACCCTCGATACTAATTATTGAGTCTCCAACAAAGCTTTAGAAGTTTTTAAAATTATAGTCTAAATAATTAAATTTCCTTTGATCCTTAAGAATGAAAGTGTAAAAATTCAAAATTCCCATTTGTCATAAGCTATATTAATGTAGAAGCCTTGAACCATTGAGTATCATTGTAGAATGTCCAAGTATACTTTAGAATTTTTGAATATCATAGCTTAAGTAATTGAAATTTCCTTCGACCTAGAAGAATTAAAGAAAAAATTAAAATAACTTAATAATTATGGGGTATCTTAATGTAGAAGCCATGAACCATCGAAAATAATTGTTGATTCTCCAACAAAGCTTTAGAACTTTTGAAAATCATAATCTGAATAATTAAATTTCCAATGATCCTTAAGAATTTAAGTGAAAAAATTAAAAATTCCCATTTGTCGTAAGGTATATTAATGTTGAACCCTTGAACCGATGGGTGTCATTGTAAAATGTCCATGTATACTATGGAATTTTTAGAAAATCATAGCCAAAATAATTGAAATATCCTTCGAATTAGAAGATTTAAAGTGTAAAAATTAAAAATTTCCATTTGTCGCAAGGTATATTAATTTAGAAAGCTTAAACCGTTGAATGTCATTGTAAAATGTCCAAGTATACTTTGGAATTTTTAGAAAACCATACCCTAAATAATTAAAATTTCCTTCGATCTAGATGAATTATGGTCTAAAAATTAAAATAACATAATAATTATGGGGTATCTTAATGAAGAAGCCCTGAACCCTCGATACTAATTGTTGAGTCTCCAACAAAGCTTTAGAAGTTTTGAAAATCATAATCTGAATAATTAAATTTCCAATGATCTTTAAGAATTTAAGTGAAAAAATTAAAAATTCCCATTTGTCGTAAGGTATATTAATGTTGAATCCTTGAACCGTTGAGTATCATTGTCGAATATCCAAGTATACTTTGGAATTATTGAAAATCATAGCCTAAATAATTGAAATATCCTTCGAATTAGAAGATTTAAAGTGTAAAAATTAAAAATTTCCATTTGTCGCAAGGTATATTAATTTAGAAAGCTTGAACCTTTAATGTCATTGTAAAATGTCCAACTATACTTTGGAATTATTGAAAACCATACCCTAAATAATTAAAATTTCGTTCGATTTAGATGAATTATGGTCTAAAAATTAAAATAACATTATGATTATGGGGTATCTTAATGAAGAAGCCCTGAACCCTCGATACTAATTGTTGAGTCTCCAACAAAGCTTTAGAAGTATTGAAAATGATAGTCTAAATAATTAAATTTCCATTGATCCTTAAGAATTAAAGTCTAAAAATTAAAAATTTCCATTTGTCGCAAGGTATATTATCTTAGAAAGCTTGAACCGTTGAATGTCATTGTAAAATGTCCAAGTATACATTGGAATTTTTAGAAAACCATACCCTAAATAATTAAAAGTTCCTTCGATCTAGATGAATTATGGTCCAAAAATTAAAATAACATAATAATTATGGGGTATTTTAAAGAAAAAGGCTTAAACCCTCGAAAATAATTGTTGAGTCTCCAACAAAGCTTTAGAAGTATTGAAAATGATAGTCTAAATAATTAAATTTCCATTGATCCTTAAGAATTTAAGTGAAAAAATTAAAAATTCCCATTTTTCGTAAGGTATATTAATGTAGAAAGCTTGAACCTTTAATGTCATTGTAAAATGTCCAACTATACTTTGGAATTTTTAGAAAACCATAACCTAAATAATTAAAATTTCCTTCGATCTAGATGAATTATGGTCTAAAAATTAAAATAACATAATAATTATGGGGTATCTTTATGAAGAAGCCCTGAACCCTCGATACTAATTATTGAGTCTCCAACAAAGCTTTAGAAGTTTTTAAAATTATAGTCTAAATAATTAAATTTCCTTTGATCCTTAAGAATGAAAGTGTAAAAATTAAAAATTCCCATTTGTCATAAGCTATATTAATGTAGAAGCCTTGAACCATTGAGTATCATTGTAGAATGTCCAAGTATACTTTAGAATTTTTGAATATCATAGCTTAAGTAATTGAAATTTCCTTCGACCTAGAAGAATTAAAGAAAAAATTAAAATAACTTAATAATTATGGGGTATCTTAATGTAGAAGCCATGAACCATCGAAAATAATTGTTGATTCTCCAACAAAGCTTTAGAACTTTTGAAAATCATAATCTGAATAATTAAATTTCCAATGATCCTTAAGAATTTAAGTGAAAAAATTAAAAATTCCCATTTGTCATAAGGTATATTAATTTAGAAAGCTTGAACCGATGAGTATCATTGTCGAATATCCAAGTATACTTTGGAATTATTGAAAATCATAGCCTGAATAATTGAAATTTCCTTCGATGTAGAAGATTTAAAGTCTAAAAATTAAAAATTTCCATTTGTTGCAAGGTATATTAATTTAGAAAGCTTGAACCGTTGAATGTCATTGTATAATGTCCAAGTATACTTTGGAATTTTTAGAAAACCATACCCTAAATAATTAAAATTTCCTTCGATCTAGATGAATTATGGTCTAAAAATTAAAATAACATTATGATTATAGGGTAGCTTAATGAAGAAGCCCTGAACCCTCGATACTAATTGTTGAGTCTCCAACAAAGCTTTAGAAGTTTTTAAAATTATAGTCTAAATAATTAAAATTCCATTGATCCTTAAGAATTAAAGTCTAAAAATTAAAAATTTTCATTTGTCGCAAGGTATATTATCTTAGAAAGCTTGAACCGTTGAATGTCATTGTAAAATGTCCAAGTATACTTTGGAATTTTTAGAAAACCATAACCTAAATAATTAAAATTTCCTTCGATCTAGATGAATTATGGTCTAAAAATTAAAATAACATAATAATTATGGGGTATCTTTATGAAGAAGCCCTGAACCCTCGATACTAATTATTGAGTCTCCAACAAAGCTTTAGAAGTTTTTAAAATTATAGTCTAAATAATTAAATTTCCTTTGATCCTTAAGAATGAAAGTGTAAAAATTAAAAATTCCCATTTGTCATAAGCTATATTAATGTAGAAGCCTTGAACCATTGAGTATCATTGTAGAATGTCCAAGTATACTTTAGAATTTTTGAATATCATAGCTTAAGTAATTGAAATTTCCTTCGACCTAGAAGAATTAAAGAAAAAATTAAAATAACTTAATAATTATGGGGTATCTTAATGTAGAAGCCATGAACCATCGAAAATAATTGTTGATTCTCCAACAAAGCTTTAGAACTTTTGAAAATCATAATCTGAATAATTAAATTTCCAATGATCCTTAAGAATTTAAGTGAAAAAATTAAAAATTCCCATTTGTCGTAAGGTATATTAATGTTGAATCCTTGAACCGATGGGTGTCATTGTAAAATGTCCATGTATACTTTGGAATTTTTAGAAAATCATAGCCAAAATAATTGAAATATCCTTCGAATTAGAAGATTTAAAGTGTAAAAATTAAAAATTTCCATTTGTCGCAAGGTATATTAATTTAAAAAGCTTGAACCGTTGAATGTCATTGTAAAATGTCCAAGTATACTTTGGAATTTTTAGAAAACCATACCCTAAATAATTAAAATTTCCTTCGATCTAAATGAATTATGGTCTAAAAATTAAAATAACATAATAATTATGGGGTATCTTAATGAAGAAGCCCTGAACCCTCGATACTAATTATTGAGTCTCCAACAAAGCTTTAGAAGTTTTTAAAATTATAGTCTAAATAATTAAATTTCCTTTGATCCTTAAGAATTAAAGTGTAAAAATTAAAAATTCCCAATTGTCATAAGGTATATTAATTTAGAAAGCTTGAACCGTTGAGTATCATTGTCGAATATCCAAGTATACTTTGGAATTATTGAAAATCATAGCCTAAATAATTGAAATTTCCTTCGATGTAGAAGATTTAAAGTCTAAAAATTAAAAATTTCCATTTGTCGCAAGGAATATTAATTTAGAAAGCTTGAACCGTTGAATGTCATTGTAAAATGTCCAAGTATACTTTGGAATTTTTAGAAAACCATAACCTAAATAATTAAAATTTCCTTCGATCTAGATGAATTATGGTCTAAAAATTAAAATAACATTATGATTATGGGGTATCTTAAAAAAAAGGCCCTGAACCCTCAATACTAATTATTGAGTCTCCAACAAAGCTTTAGAAGTTTTTAAAATTATAGTCTAAATAATTAAATTTCCATTGATCCTTTAGAATTAAATTCTAAAAATTAAAAATTTCCATTTGTCGCAAGGTATATTAATTTAGAAAGCTTGAACCGTTGAATGTCATTGTAAAATGTCCAAGTATACTTTGGAATTTTTAGAAAACCATACCCTAAATAATTAAAATTTCCTTCGATCTAGAAGAATTAAAGAAAAAATTAAAATAACATAATAATTATGGGGTATCTTAATGAAGAAGCCCTGAACCCTCGATACTAATTATTGAGTCTCCAACAAAGGTTTAGAAGTTTTTAAAATTATAGTCTAAATAATTAAATTTCCTTTGATCCTTAAGAATTAAAGTGTAAAAATTAAAAATTCCCAATTGTCATAAGGTATATTAATTTAGAAAGCTTGAACCGTTGAGTATCATTGTCGAATATCCAAGTATACTTTGGAATTATTGAAAATCATAGCCTGAATAATTGAAATTTCCTTCGATGTAGAAGATTTAAAGTCTAAAAATTAAAAATTTCCATTTGTTGCAAGGTATATTAATTTAGAAAGCTTGAACCGTTGAATGTCATTGTATAATGTCCAAGTATACTTTGGAATTTTTAGAAAACCATACCCTAAATAATTAAAATTTCCTTCGATCTAGATGAATTATGGTCTAAAAATTAAAATAACATTATGATTATAGGGTAGCTTAATGAAGAAGCCCTGAACCCTCGATACTAATTGTTGAGTCTCCAACAAAGCTTTAGAAGTTTTTAAAATTATAGTCTAAATAATTAAATTTCCATTGATCCTTAAGAATTAAAGTCTAAAAATTAAAAATTTTCATTTGTCGCAAGGTATATTATCTTAGAAAGCTTGAACCGTTGAATGTCATTGTAAAATGTCCAAGTATACTTTGGAATTTTTAGAAAACCATAACCTAAATAATTAAAATTTCCTTCGATCTAGATGAATTATGGTCTAAAAATTAAAATAACATAAAATTATGGGGTATCTTTATGAAGAAGCCCTGAACCCTCGATACTAATTATTGAGTCTCCAACAAAGCTTTAGAAGTTTTTAAAATTATAGTCTAAATAATTAAATTTCCTTTGATCCTTAAGAATGAAAGTGTAAAAATTAAAAATTCCCATTTGTCATAAGCTATATTAATGTAGAAGCCTTGAACCATTGAGTATCATTGTAGAATGTCCAAGTATACTTTAGAATTTTTGAATATCATAGCTTAAGTAATTGAAATTTCCTTCGACCTAGAAGAATTAAAGAAAAAATTAAAATAACTTAATAATTATGGGGTATCTTAATGTAGAAGCCATGAACCATCGAAAATAATTGTTGATTCTCCAACAAAGCTTTAGAACTTTTGAAAATCATAATCTGAATAATTAAATTTCCAATGATCCTTAAGAATTTAAGTGAAAAAATTAAAAATTCCCATTTGTCGTAAGGTATATTAATGTTGAATCCTTGAACCGATGGGTGTCATTGTAAAATGTCCATGTATACTTTGGAATTTTTAGAAAATCATAGCCAAAATAATTGAAATATCCTTCGAATTAGAAGATTTAAAGTGTAAAAATTAAAAATTTCCATTTGTCGCAAGGTATATTAATTTAGAAAGCTTAAACCGTTGAATGTCATTGTAAAATGTCCAAGTATACTCTGGAATTTTTAGAAAACCATACCCTAAATAATTAAAATTTCCTTCGATCTAGATGAATTATGGTCTAAAAATTAAAATAACATAATAATTATGGGGTATCTTAATGAAGAAGCCCTGAACCCTCGATACTAATTGTTGAGTCTCCAACAAAGCTTTAGAAGTTTTTAAAATTATAGTCTAAATAATTAAATTTCCATTGATCCTTAAGAATTAAAGTCTAAAAATTAAAAATTTCCATTTGTCGCAAGGTATATTATCTTAGAAAGCTTGAACCGTTGAATGTCATTGTAAAATGTCCAAGTATACTTTGGAATTTTTAGAAAACCATAACCTAAATAATTAAAATTTCCTTCGATCTAGATGAATTATGGTCTAAAAATTAAAATAACATAATAATTATGGGGTATCTTTATGAAGAAGCCCTGAACCCTCGATACTAATTATTGAGTCTCCAACAAAGCTTTAGAAGTTTTTAAAATTATAGTCTAAATAATTAAATTTCCAATGATCTTTAAGAATTTAAGTGAAAAAATTAAAAATTCCCATTTGTCGTAAGGTATATTAATGTTGAATCCTTGAACCGTTGAGTATCATTGTCGAATATCCAAGTATACTTTGGAATTATTGAAAATCATAGCCTAAATAATTGAAATATCCTTCGAATTAGAAGATTTAAAGTGTAAAAATTAAAAATTTCCATTTGTCGCAAGGTATATTAATTTAGAAAGCTTGAACCTTTAATGTCATTGTAAAATGTCCAACTATACTTTGGAATTATTGAAAACCATACCCTAAATAATTAAAATTTCGTTCGATTTAGATGAATTATGGTCTAAAAATTAAAATAACATTATGATTATGGGGTATCTTAATGAAGAAGCCCTGAACCCTCGATACTAATTGTTGAGTCTCCAACAAAGCTTTAGAAGTTTTTAAAATTATAGTCTAAATAATTAAATTTCCATTGATCCTTAAGAATTAAAGTCTAAAAATTAAAAATTTCCATTTGTCGCAAGGTATATTATCTTAGAAAGCTTGAACCGTTGAATGTCATTGTAAAATGTCCAAGTATACATTGGAATTTTTAGAAAACCATACCCTAAATAATTAAAAGTTCCTTCGATCTAGATGAATTATGGTCTAAAAATTAAAATAACATAATAATTATGGGGTATTTTAAAGAAAAAGGCTTGAACCCTCGAAAATAATTGTTGAGTCTCCAACAAAGCTTTAGAAGTATTGAAAATGATAGTCTAAATAATTAAATTTCCATTGATCCTTAAGAATTTAAGTGAAAAAATTAAAAATTCCCATTTTTCGTAAGGTATATTAATGTAGAAAGCTTGAACCTTTAATGTCATTGTAAAATGTCCAACTATACTTTGGAATTTTTAGAAAATCATAGCCTAAATAATTGAAATTTCCAATGATCTAGAATAATTAGGGTCTAAAAATTAAAATAACATAATAATTATGGGGTATCTTAAAAAAGAAGCCCTGAACCCTAGATAATAATTGTTGAGTCTCCAACTAAGATTTAGAAGTTTTGAAAATGAAAGTCTAAATAATTAAATTTCCATTGATCCTTAAGAATTAAAGTGTAAAAATTAAAAATTCCCATTTGTCGTAAGGTATATTAATGTTGAATCCTTGAACCGATGGGTGTCATTGTAAAATTTCCATGTATACTTTGGAATTTTTAGAAAATCATAGCCAAAATAATTGAAATATCCTTCGAATTAGAAGATTTAAAGTGTAAAAATTAAAAATTTCCATTTGTCGCAAGGTATATTAATTTAAAAAGCTTGAACCGTTGAATGTCATTGTAAAATGTCCAAGTATACTTTGGAATTTTTAGAAAACCATACCCTAAATAATTAAAATTTCCTTCGATCTAGATGAATTATGGTCTAAAAATTAAAATAACATTATGATTATAGGGTAGCTTAATGAAGAAGCCCTGAACCCTCGATACTAATTGTTGAGTCTCCAACAAAGCTTTAGAAGTTTTTAAAATTATAGTCTAAATAATTAAATTTCCATTGATCCTTAAGAATTAAAGTCTAAAAATTAAAAATTTTCATTTGTCGCAAGGTATATTATCTTAGAAAGCTTGAACCGTTGAATGTCATTGTAAAATGTCCAAGTATACTTTGGAATTTTTAGAAAACCATAACCTAAATAATTAAAATTTCCTTCGATCTAGATGAATTATGGTCTAAAAATTAAAATAACATAATAATTATGGGGTATCTTTATGAAGAAGCCCTGAACCCTCGATACTAATTATTGAGTCTCCAACAAAGCTTTAGAAGTTTTTAAAATTATAGTCTAAATAATTAAATTTCCTTTGATCCTTAAGAATGAAAGTGTAAAAATTCAAAATTCCCATTTGTCATAAGCTATATTAATGTAGAAGCCTTGAACCATTGAGTATCATTGTAGAATGTCCAAGTATACTTTAGAATTTTTGAATATCATAGCTTAAGTAATTGAAATTTCCTTCGACCTAGAAGAATTAAAGAAAAAATTAAAATAACTTAATAATTATGGGGTATCTTAATGTAGAAGCCATGAACCATCGAAAATAATTGTTGATTCTCCAACAAAGCTTTAGAACTTTTGAAAATCATAATCTGAATAATTAAATTTCCAATGATCCTTAAGAATTTAAGTGAAAAAATTAAAAATTCCCATTTGTCGTAAGGTATATTAATGTTGAACCCTTGAACCGATGGGTGTCATTGTAAAATGTCCATGTATACTATGGAATTTTTAGAAAATCATAGCCAAAATAATTGAAATATCCTTCGAATTAGAAGATTTAAAGTGTAAAAATTAAAAATTTCCATTTGTCGCAAGGTATATTAATTTAGAAAGCTTAAACCGTTGAATGTCATTGTAAAATGTCCAAGTATACTTTGGAATTTTTAGAAAACCATACCCTAAATAATTAAAATTTCCTTCGATCTAGATGAATTATGGTCTAAAAATTAAAATAACATAATAATTATGGGGTATCTTAATGAAGAAGCCCTGAACCCTCGATACTAATTGTTGAGTCTCCAACAAAGCTTTAGAAGTTTTGAAAATCATAATCTGAATAATTAAATTTCCAATGATCTTTAAGAATTTAAGTGAAAAAATTAAAAATTCCCATTTGTCGTAAGGTATATTAATGTTGAATCCTTGAACCGTTGAGTATCATTGTCGAATATCCAAGTATACTTTGGAATTATTGAAAATCATAGCCTAAATAATTGAAATATCCTTCGAATTAGAAGATTTAAAGTGTAAAAATTAAAAATTTCCATTTGTCGCAAGGTATATTAATTTAGAAAGCTTGAACCTTTAATGTCATTGTAAAATGTCCAACTATACTTTGGAATTATTGAAAACCATACCCTAAATAATTAAAATTTCGTTCGATTTAGATGAATTATGGTCTAAAAATTAAAATAACATTATGATTATGGGGTATCTTAATGAAGAAGCCCTGAACCCTCGATACTAATTGTTGAGTCTCCAACAAAGCTTTAGAAGTTTTTAAAATTATAGTCTAAATAATTAAATTTCCATTGATCCTTAAGAATTAAAGTCTAAAAATTAAAAATTTCCATTTGTCGCAAGGTATATTATCTTAGAAAGCTTGAACCGTTGAATGTCATTGTAAAATGTCCAAGTATACATTGGAATTTTTAGAAAACCATACCCTAAATAATTAAAAGTTCCTTCGATCTAGATGAATTATGGTCCAAAAATTAAAATAACATAATAATTATGGGGTATTTTAAAGAAAAAGGCTTAAACCCTCGAAAATAATTGTTGAGTCTCCAACAAAGCTTTAGAAGTATTGAAAATGATAGTCTAAATAATTAAATTTCCATTGATCCTTAAGAATTTAAGTGAAAAAATTAAAAATTCCCATTTTTCGTAAGGTATATTAATGTAGAAAGCTTGAACCTTTAATGTCATTGTAAAATGTCCAACTATACTTTGGAATTTTTAGAAAACCATAACCTAAATAATTAAAATTTCCTTCGATCTAGATGAATTATGGTCTAAAAATTAAAATAACATAATAATTATGGGGTATCTTTATGAAGAAGCCCTGAACCCTCGATACTAATTATTGAGTCTCCAACAAAGCTTTAGAAGTTTTTAAAATTATAGTCTAAATAATTAAATTTCCTTTGATCCTTAAGAATGAAAGTGTAAAAATTAAAAATTCCCATTTGTCATAAGCTATATTAATGTAGAAGCCTTGAACCATTGAGTATCATTGTAGAATGTCCAAGTATACTTTAGAATTTTTGAATATCATAGCTTAAGTAATTGAAATTTCCTTCGACCTAGAAGAATTAAAGAAAAAATTAAAATAACTTAATAATTATGGGGTATCTTAATGTAGAAGCCATGAACCATCGAAAATAATTGTTGATTCTCCAACAAAGCTTTAGAACTTTTGAAAATCATAATCTGAATAATTAAATTTCCAATGATCCTTAAGAATTTAAGTGAAAAAATTAAAAATTCCCATTTGTCATAAGGTATATTAATTTAGAAAGCTTGAACCGATGAGTATCATTGTCGAATATCCAAGTATACTTTGGAATTATTGAAAATCATAGCCTGAATAATTGAAATTTCCTTCGATGTAGAAGATTTAAAGTCTAAAAATTAAAAATTTCCATTTGTTGCAAGGTATATTAATTTAGAAAGCTTGAACCGTTGAATGTCATTGTATAATGTCCAAGTATACTTTGGAATTTTTAGAAAACCATACCCTAAATAATTAAAATTTCCTTCGATCTAGATGAATTATGGTCTAAAAATTAAAATAACATTATGATTATAGGGTAGCTTAATGAAGAAGCCCTGAACCCTCGATACTAATTGTTGAGTCTCCAACAAAGCTTTAGAAGTTTTTAAAATTATAGTCTAAATAATTAAAATTCCATTGATCCTTAAGAATTAAAGTCTAAAAATTAAAAATTTTCATTTGTCGCAAGGTATATTATCTTAGAAAGCTTGAACCGTTGAATGTCATTGTAAAATGTCCAAGTATACTTTGGAATTTTTAGAAAACCATAACCTAAATAATTAAAATTTCCTTCGATCTAGATGAATTATGGTCTAAAAATTAAAATAACATAATAATTATGGGGTATCTTTATGAAGAAGCCCTGAACCCTCGATACTAATTATTGAGTCTCCAACAAAGCTTTAGAAGTTTTTAAAATTATAGTCTAAATAATTAAATTTCCTTTGATCCTTAAGAATGAAAGTGTAAAAATTAAAAATTCCCATTTGTCATAAGCTATATTAATGTAGAAGCCTTGAACCATTGAGTATCATTGTAGAATGTCCAAGTATACTTTAGAATTTTTGAATATCATAGCTTAAGTAATTGAAATTTCCTTCGACCTAGAAGAATTAAAGAAAAAATTAAAATAACTTAATAATTATGGGGTATCTTAATGTAGAAGCCATGAACCATCGAAAATAATTGTTGATTCTCCAACAAAGCTTTAGAACTTTTGAAAATCATAATCTGAATAATTAAATTTCCAATGATCCTTAAGAATTTAAGTGAAAAAATTAAAAATTCCCATTTGTCGTAAGGTATATTAATGTTGAATCCTTGAACCGATGGGTGTCATTGTAAAATGTCCATGTATACTTTGGAATTTTTAGAAAATCATAGCCAAAATAATTGAAATATCCTTCGAATTAGAAGATTTAAAGTGTAAAAATTAAAAATTTCCATTTGTCGCAAGGTATATTAATTTAGAAAGCTTAAACCGTTGAATGTCATTGTAAAATGTCCAAGTATACTCTGGAATTTTTAGAAAACCATACCCTAAATAATTAAAATTTCCTTCGATCTAGATGAATTATGGTCTAAAAATTAAAATAACATAATAATTATGGGGTATCTTAATGAAGAAGCCCTGATCCCTCGATACTAATTGTTGAGTCTCCAACAAAGCTTTAGAAGTTTTTAAAATTATAGTCTAAATAATTAAATTTCCATTGATCCTTAAGAATTAAAGTCTAAAAATTAAAAATTTCCATTTGTCGCAAGGTATATTATCTTAGAAAGCTTGAACCGTTGAATGTCATTGTAAAATGTCCAAGTATACTTTGGAATTTTTAGAAAACCATAACCTAAATAATTAAAATTTCCTTCGATCTAGATGAATTATGGTCTAAAAATTAAAATAACATAATAATTATGGGGTATCTTTATGAAGAAGCCCTGAACCCTCGATACTAATTATTGAGTCTCCAACAAAGCTTTAGAAGTTTTTAAAATTATAGTCTAAATAATTAAATTTCCTTTGATCCTTAAGAATGAAAGTGTAAAAATTAAAAATTCCCATTTGTCATAAGCTATATTAATGTAGAAGCCTTGAACCATTGAGTATCATTGTAGAATGTCCAAGTATACTTTAGAATTTTTGAATATCATAGCTTAAGTAATTGAAATTTCCTTCGACCTAGAAGAATTAAAGAAAAAATTAAAATAACTTAATAATTATGGGGTATCTTAATGTAGAAGCCATGAACCATCGAAAATAATTGTTGATTCTCCAACAAAGCTTTAGAACTTTTGAAAATCATAATCTGAATAATTAAATTTCCAATGATCCTTAAGAATTTAAGTGAAAAAATTAAAAATTCCCATTTGTCGTAAGGTATATTAATGTTGAACCCTTGAACCGATGGGTGTCATTGTAAAATGTCCATGTATACTTTGGAATTTTTAGAAAATCATAGCCAAAATAATTGAAATATCCTTCGAATTAGAAGATTTAAAGTGTAAAAATTAAAAATTTCCATTTGTCGCAAGGTATATTAATTTAGAAAGCTTAAACCGTTGAATGTCATTGTAAAATGTCCAAGTATACTTTGGAATTTTTAGAAAACCATACCCTAAATAATTAAAATTTCCTTCGATCTAGATGAATTATGGTCTAAAAATTAAAATAACATAATAATTATGGGGTATCTTAATGAAGAAGCCCTGAACCCTCGATACTAATTGTTGAGTCTCCAACAAAGCTTTAGAAGTTTTGAAAATCATAATCTGAATAATTAAATTTCCAATGATCTTTAAGAATTTAAGTGAAAAAATTAAAAATTCCCATTTGTCGTAAGGTATATTAATGTTGAATCCTTGAACCGTTGAGTATCATTGTCGAATATCCAAGTATACTTTGGAATTATTGAAAATCATAGCCTAAATAATTGAAATATCCTTCGAATTAGAAGATTTAAAGTGTAAAAATTAAAAATTTCCATTTGTCGCAAGGTATATTAATTTAGAAAGCTTGAACCTTTAATGTCATTGTAAAATGTCCAACTATACTTTGGAATTATTGAAAACCATACCCTAAATAATTAAAATTTCGTTCGATTTAGATGAATTATGGTCTAAAAATTAAAATAACATTATGATTATGGGGTATCTTAATGAAGAAGCCCTGAACCCTCGATACTAATTGTTGAGTCTCCAACAAAGCTTTAGAAGTTTTTAAAATTATAGTCTAAATAATTAAATTTCCATTGATCCTTAAGAATTAAAGTCTAAAAATTAAAAATTTCCATTTGTCGCAAGGTATATTATCTTAGAAAGCTTGAACCGTTGAATGTCATTGTAAAATGTCCAAGTATACATTGGAATTTTTAGAAAACCATACCCTAAATAATTAAAAGTTCCTTCGATCTAGATGAATTATGGTCCAAAAATTAAAATAACATAATAATTATGGGGTATTTTAAAGAAAAAGGCTTAAACCCTCGAAAATAATTGTTGAGTCTCCAACAAAGCTTTAGAAGTATTGAAAATGATAGTCTAAATAATTAAATTTCCATTGATCCTTAAGAATTTAAGTGAAAAAATTAAAAATTCCCATTTTTCGTAAGGTATATTAATGTAGAAAGCTTGAACCTTTAATGTCATTGTAAAATGTCCAACTATACTTTGGAATTTTTAGAAAATCATAGCCTAAATAATTGAAATTTCCAATGATCTAGAATAATTAGGGTCTAAAAATTAAAATAACATAATAATTATGGGGTATCTTAAAAAAGAAGCCCTGAACCCTAGATAATAATTGTTGAGTCTCCAACTAAGATTTAGAAGTTTTGAAAATGAAAGTCTAAATAATTAAATTTCCATTGATCCTTAAGAATTAAAGTGTAAAAATTAAAAATTCCCATTTGTCGTAAGGTATATTAATGTTGAATCCTTGAACCGATGGGTGTCATTGTAAAATTTCCATGTATACTTTGGAATTTTTAGAAAATCATAGCCAAAATAATTGAAATATCCTTCGAATTAGAAGATTTAAAGTGTAAAAATTAAAAATTTCCATTTGTCGCAAGGTATATTAATTTAAAAAGCTTGAACCGTTGAATGTCATTGTAAAATGTCCAAGTATACTTTGGAATTTTTAGAAAACCATACCCTAAATAATTAAAATTTCCTTCGATCTAAATGAATTATGGTCTAAAAATTAAAATAACATAATAATTATGGGGTATCTTAATGAAGAAGCCCTGAACCCTCGATACTAATTATTGAGTCTCCAACAAAGCTTTAGAAGTTTTTAAAATTATAGTCTAAATAATTATATTTCCATTGATCCATAAGAATTAAAGTGTAAATATTAAAAATTCCCAATTGTCATAAGGTATATTAATTTAGAAAGCTTGAACCGTTGAGTATCATTGTCGAATATCCAAGTATACTTTGGAATTATTGAAAATCATAGCCTAAATAATTGAAATTTCCTTCGATGTAGAAGATTTAAAGTCTAAAAATTAAAAATTTCCATTTGTCGCAAGGAATATTAATTTAGAAAGCTTGAACCGTTGAATGTCATTGTAAAATGTCCAAGTATACTTTGGAATTTTTAGAAAACCATAACCTAAATAATTAAAATTTCCTTCGATCTAGATGAATTATGGTCTAAAAATTAAAATAACATTATGATTATAGGGTAGCTTAATGAAGAAGCCCTGAACCCTCGATACTAATTGTTGAGTCTCCAACAAAGCTTTAGAAGTTTTTAAAATTATAGTCTAAATAATTAAATTTCCATTGATCCTTAAGAATTAAAGTCTAAAAATTAAAAATTTTCATTTGTCGCAAGGTATATTATCTTAGAAAGCTTGAACCGTTGAATGTCATTGTAAAATGTCCAAGTATACTTTGGAATTTTTAGAAAACCATAACCTAAATAATTAAAATTTCCTTCGATCTAGATGAATTATGGTCTAAAAATTAAAATAACATAATAATTATGGGGTATCTTTATGAAGAAGCCCTGAACCCTCGATACTAATTATTGAGTCTCCAACAAAGCTTTAGAAGTTTTTAAAATTATAGTCTAAATAATTAAATTTCCTTTGATCCTTAAGAATGAAAGTGTAAAAATTAAAAATTCCCATTTGTCATAAGCTATATTAATGTAGAAGCCTTGAACCATTGAGTATCATTGTAGAATGTCCAAGTATACTTTAGAATTTTTGAATATCATAGCTTAAGTAATTGAAATTTCCTTCGACCTAGAAGAATTAAAGAAAAAATTAAAATAACTTAATAATTATGGGGTATCTTAATGTAGAAGCCATGAACCATCGAAAATAATTGTTGATTCTCCAACAAAGCTTTAGAACTTTTGAAAATCATAATCTGAATAATTAAATTTCCAATGATCCTTAAGAATTTAAGTGAAAAAATTAAAAATTCCCATTTGTCGTAAGGTATATTAATGTTGAATCCTTGAACCGATGGGTGTCATTGTAAAATGTCCATGTATACTTTGGAATTTTTAGAAAATCATAGCCAAAATAATTGAAATATCCTTCGAATTAGAAGATTTAAAGTGTAAAAATTAAAAATTTCCATTTGTCGCAAGGTATATTAATTTAGAAAGCTTAAACCGTTGAATGTCATTGTAAAATGTCCAAGTATACTCTGGAATTTTTAGAAAACCATACCCTAAATAATTAAAATTTCCTTCGATCTAGATGAATTATGGTCTAAAAATTAAAATAACATAATAATTATGGGGTATCTTAATGAAGAAGCCCTGAACCCTCGATACTAATTGTTGAGTCTCCAACAAAGCTTTAGAAGTTTTGAAAATCATAATCTGAATAATTAAATTTCCAATGATCTTTAAGAATTTAAGTGAAAAAATTAAAAATTCCCATTTGTTGTAAGGTATATTAATGTTGAATCCTTGAACCGTTGAGTATCATTGTCGAATATCCAAGTATACTTTGGAATTATTGAAAATCATAGCCTAAATAATTGAAATATCCTTCGAATTAGAAGATTTAAAGTGTAAAAATTAAAAATTTCCATTTGTCGCAAGGTATATTAATTTAGAAAGCTTGAACCTTTAATGTCATTGTAAAATGTCCAACTATACTTTGGAATTATTGAAAACCATACCCTAAATAATTAAAATTTCGTTCGATTTAGATGAATTATGGTCTAAAAATTAAAATAACATTATGAT
The DNA here is from genome assembly GCA_036289425.1 of Rhopalosiphum nymphaeae. Classification (NCBI taxonomy): domain Eukaryota; kingdom Metazoa; phylum Arthropoda; class Insecta; order Hemiptera; family Aphididae; genus Rhopalosiphum; species Rhopalosiphum nymphaeae. The sequence goes on along the minus strand of JAZAQC010000007.1, from coordinate 4,175,452 downwards.
TATGGGGTATCTTAATGAAGAAGCCCTGAACCCTCGATACTAATTGTTGAGTCTCCAACAAAGCTTTAGAAGTTTTTAAAATTATAGTCTAAATAATTAAATTTCCATTGATCCTTAAGAATTAAAGTCTAAAAATTAAAAATTTCCATTTGTCGCAAGGTATATTATCTTAGAAAGCTTGAACCGTTGAATGTCATTGTAAAATGTCCAAGTATACATTGGAATTTTTAGAAAACCATACCCTAAATAATTAAAAGTTCCTTCGATCTAGATGAATTATGGTCTAAAAATTAAAATAACATAATAATTATGGGGTATTTTAAAGAAAAAGGCTTGAACCCTCGAAAATAATTGTTGAGTCTCCAACAAAGCTTTAGAAGTATTGAAAATGATAGTCTAAATAATTAAATTTCCATTGATCCTTAAGAATTTAAGTGAAAAAATTAAAAATTCCCATTTTTCGTAAGGTATATTAATGTAGAAAGCTTGAACCTTTAATGTCATTGTAAAATGTCCAACTATACTTTGGAATTTTTAGAAAATCATAGCCTAAATAATTGAAATTTCCAATGATCTAGAATAATTAGGGTCTAAAAATTAAAATAACATAATAATTATGGGGTATCTTAAAAAAGAAGCCCTGAACCCTAGATAATAATTGTTGAGTCTCCAACTAAGATTTAGAAGTTTTGAAAATGAAAGTCTAAATAATTAAATTTCCATTGATCCTTAAGAATTAAAGTGTAAAAATTAAAAATTCCCATTTGTCGTAAGGTATATTAATGTTGAATCCTTGAACCGATGGGTGTCATTGTAAAATTTCCATGTATACTTTGGAATTTTTAGAAAATCATAGCCAAAATAATTGAAATATCCTTCGAATTAGAAGATTTAAAGTGTAAAAATTAAAAATTTCCATTTGTCGCAAGGTATATTAATTTAAAAAGCTTGAACCGTTGAATGTCATTGTAAAATGTCCAAGTATACTTTGGAATTTTTAGAAAACCATACCCTAAATAATTAAAATTTCCTTCGATCTAGATGAATTATGGTCTAAAAATTAAAATAACATTATGATTATAGGGTAGCTTAATGAAGAAGCCCTGAACCCTCGATACTAATTGTTGAGTCTCCAACAAAGCTTTAGAAGTTTTTAAAATTATAGTCTAAATAATTAAATTTCCATTGATCCTTAAGAATTAAAGTCTAAAAATTAAAAATTTTCATTTGTCGCAAGGTATATTATCTTAGAAAGCTTGAACCGTTGAATGTCATTGTAAAATGTCCAAGTATACTTTGGAATTTTTAGAAAACCATAACCTAAATAATTAAAATTTCCTTCGATCTAGATGAATTATGGTCTAAAAATTAAAATAACATAATAATTATGGGGTATCTTTATGAAGAAGCCCTGAACCCTCGATACTAATTATTGAGTCTCCAACAAAGCTTTAGAAGTTTTTAAAATTATAGTCTAAATAATTAAATTTCCTTTGATCCTTAAGAATGAAAGTGTAAAAATTCAAAATTCCCATTTGTCATAAGCTATATTAATGTAGAAGCCTTGAACCATTGAGTATCATTGTAGAATGTCCAAGTATACTTTAGAATTTTTGAATATCATAGCTTAAGTAATTGAAATTTCCTTCGACCTAGAAGAATTAAAGAAAAAATTAAAATAACTTAATAATTATGGGGTATCTTAATGTAGAAGCCATGAACCATCGAAAATAATTGTTGATTCTCCAACAAAGCTTTAGAACTTTTGAAAATCATAATCTGAATAATTAAATTTCCAATGATCCTTAAGAATTTAAGTGAAAAAATTAAAAATTCCCATTTGTCGTAAGGTATATTAATGTTGAACCCTTGAACCGATGGGTGTCATTGTAAAATGTCCATGTATACTATGGAATTTTTAGAAAATCATAGCCAAAATAATTGAAATATCCTTCGAATTAGAAGATTTAAAGTGTAAAAATTAAAAATTTCCATTTGTCGCAAGGTATATTAATTTAGAAAGCTTAAACCGTTGAATGTCATTGTAAAATGTCCAAGTATACTTTGGAATTTTTAGAAAACCATACCCTAAATAATTAAAATTTCCTTCGATCTAGATGAATTATGGTCTAAAAATTAAAATAACATAATAATTATGGGGTATCTTAATGAAGAAGCCCTGAACCCTCGATACTAATTGTTGAGTCTCCAACAAAGCTTTAGAAGTTTTGAAAATCATAATCTGAATAATTAAATTTCCAATGATCTTTAAGAATTTAAGTGAAAAAATTAAAAATTCCCATTTGTCGTAAGGTATATTAATGTTGAATCCTTGAACCGTTGAGTATCATTGTCGAATATCCAAGTATACTTTGGAATTATTGAAAATCATAGCCTAAATAATTGAAATATCCTTCGAATTAGAAGATTTAAAGTGTAAAAATTAAAAATTTCCATTTGTCGCAAGGTATATTAATTTAGAAAGCTTGAACCTTTAATGTCATTGTAAAATGTCCAACTATACTTTGGAATTATTGAAAACCATACCCTAAATAATTAAAATTTCGTTCGATTTAGATGAATTATGGTCTAAAAATTAAAATAACATTATGATTATGGGGTATCTTAATGAAGAAGCCCTGAACCCTCGATACTAATTGTTGAGTCTCCAACAAAGCTTTAGAAGTTTTTAAAATTATAGTCTAAATAATTAAATTTCCATTGATCCTTAAGAATTAAAGTCTAAAAATTAAAAATTTCCATTTGTCGCAAGGTATATTATCTTAGAAAGCTTGAACCGTTGAATGTCATTGTAAAATGTCCAAGTATACATTGGAATTTTTAGAAAACCATACCCTAAATAATTAAAAGTTCCTTCGATCTAGATGAATTATGGTCCAAAAATTAAAATAACATAATAATTATGGGGTATTTTAAAGAAAAAGGCTTAAACCCTCGAAAATAATTGTTGAGTCTCCAACAAAGCTTTAGAAGTATTGAAAATGATAGTCTAAATAATTAAATTTCCATTGATCCTTAAGAATTTAAGTGAAAAAATTAAAAATTCCCATTTTTCGTAAGGTATATTAATGTAGAAAGCTTGAACCTTTAATGTCATTGTAAAATGTCCAACTATACTTTGGAATTTTTAGAAAACCATAACCTAAATAATTAAAATTTCCTTCGATCTAGATGAATTATGGTCTAAAAATTAAAATAACATAATAATTATGGGGTATCTTTATGAAGAAGCCCTGAACCCTCGATACTAATTATTGAGTCTCCAACAAAGCTTTAGAAGTTTTTAAAATTATAGTCTAAATAATTAAATTTCCTTTGATCCTTAAGAATGAAAGTGTAAAAATTAAAAATTCCCATTTGTCATAAGCTATATTAATGTAGAAGCCTTGAACCATTGAGTATCATTGTAGAATGTCCAAGTATACTTTAGAATTTTTGAATATCATAGCTTAAGTAATTGAAATTTCCTTCGACCTAGAAGAATTAAAGAAAAAATTAAAATAACTTAATAATTATGGGGTATCTTAATGTAGAAGCCATGAACCATCGAAAATAATTGTTGATTCTCCAACAAAGCTTTAGAACTTTTGAAAATCATAATCTGAATAATTAAATTTCCAATGATCCTTAAGAATTTAAGTGAAAAAATTAAAAATTCCCATTTGTCATAAGGTATATTAATTTAGAAAGCTTGAACCGATGAGTATCATTGTCGAATATCCAAGTATACTTTGGAATTATTGAAAATCATAGCCTGAATAATTGAAATTTCCTTCGATGTAGAAGATTTAAAGTCTAAAAATTAAAAATTTCCATTTGTTGCAAGGTATATTAATTTAGAAAGCTTGAACCGTTGAATGTCATTGTATAATGTCCAAGTATACTTTGGAATTTTTAGAAAACCATACCCTAAATAATTAAAATTTCCTTCGATCTAGATGAATTATGGTCTAAAAATTAAAATAACATTATGATTATAGGGTAGCTTAATGAAGAAGCCCTGAACCCTCGATACTAATTGTTGAGTCTCCAACAAAGCTTTAGAAGTTTTTAAAATTATAGTCTAAATAATTAAAATTCCATTGATCCTTAAGAATTAAAGTCTAAAAATTAAAAATTTTCATTTGTCGCAAGGTATATTATCTTAGAAAGCTTGAACCGTTGAATGTCATTGTAAAATGTCCAAGTATACTTTGGAATTTTTAGAAAACCATAACCTAAATAATTAAAATTTCCTTCGATCTAGATGAATTATGGTCTAAAAATTAAAATAACATAATAATTATGGGGTATCTTTATGAAGAAGCCCTGAACCCTCGATACTAATTATTGAGTCTCCAACAAAGCTTTAGAAGTTTTTAAAATTATAGTCTAAATAATTAAATTTCCTTTGATCCTTAAGAATGAAAGTGTAAAAATTAAAAATTCCCATTTGTCATAAGCTATATTAATGTAGAAGCCTTGAACCATTGAGTATCATTGTAGAATGTCCAAGTATACTTTAGAATTTTTGAATATCATAGCTTAAGTAATTGAAATTTCCTTCGACCTAGAAGAATTAAAGAAAAAATTAAAATAACTTAATAATTATGGGGTATCTTAATGTAGAAGCCATGAACCATCGAAAATAATTGTTGATTCTCCAACAAAGCTTTAGAACTTTTGAAAATCATAATCTGAATAATTAAATTTCCAATGATCCTTAAGAATTTAAGTGAAAAAATTAAAAATTCCCATTTGTCGTAAGGTATATTAATGTTGAATCCTTGAACCGATGGGTGTCATTGTAAAATGTCCATGTATACTTTGGAATTTTTAGAAAATCATAGCCAAAATAATTGAAATATCCTTCGAATTAGAAGATTTAAAGTGTAAAAATTAAAAATTTCCATTTGTCGCAAGGTATATTAATTTAGAAAGCTTAAACCGTTGAATGTCATTGTAAAATGTCCAAGTATACTCTGGAATTTTTAGAAAACCATACCCTAAATAATTAAAATTTCCTTCGATCTAGATGAATTATGGTCTAAAAATTAAAATAACATAATAATTATGGGGTATCTTAATGAAGAAGCCCTGAACCCTCGATACTAATTGTTGAGTCTCCAACAAAGCTTTAGAAGTTTTTAAAATTATAGTCTAAATAATTAAATTTCCATTGATCCTTAAGAATTAAAGTCTAAAAATTAAAAATTTCCATTTGTCGCAAGGTATATTATCTTAGAAAGCTTGAACCGTTGAATGTCATTGTAAAATGTCCAAGTATACTTTGGAATTTTTAGAAAACCATAACCTAAATAATTAAAATTTCCTTCGATCTAGATGAATTATGGTCTAAAAATTAAAATAACATAATAATTATGGGGTATCTTTATGAAGAAGCCCTGAACCCTCGATACTAATTATTGAGTCTCCAACAAAGCTTTAGAAGTTTTTAAAATTATAGTCTAAATAATTAAATTTCCTTTGATCCTTAAGAATGAAAGTGTAAAAATTAAAAATTCCCATTTGTCATAAGCTATATTAATGTAGAAGCCTTGAACCATTGAGTATCATTGTAGAATGTCCAAGTATACTTTAGAATTTTTGAATATCATAGCTTAAGTAATTGAAATTTCCTTCGACCTAGAAGAATTAAAGAAAAAATTAAAATAACTTAATAATTATGGGGTATCTTAATGTAGAAGCCATGAACCATCGAAAATAATTGTTGATTCTCCAACAAAGCTTTAGAACTTTTGAAAATCATAATCTGAATAATTAAATTTCCAATGATCCTTAAGAATTTAAGTGAAAAAATTAAAAATTCCCATTTGTCGTAAGGTATATTAATGTTGAACCCTTGAACCGATGGGTGTCATTGTAAAATGTCCATGTATACTTTGGAATTTTTAGAAAATCATAGCCAAAATAATTGAAATATCCTTCGAATTAGAAGATTTAAAGTGTAAAAATTAAAAATTTCCATTTGTCGCAAGGTATATTAATTTAGAAAGCTTAAACCGTTGAATGTCATTGTAAAATGTCCAAGTATACTTTGGAATTTTTAGAAAACCATACCCTAAATAATTAAAATTTCCTTCGATCTAGATGAATTATGGTCTAAAAATTAAAATAACATAATAATTATGGGGTATCTTAATGAAGAAGCCCTGAACCCTCGATACTAATTGTTGAGTCTCCAACAAAGCTTTAGAAGTTTTGAAAATCATAATCTGAATAATTAAATTTCCAATGATCTTTAAGAATTTAAGTGAAAAAATTAAAAATTCCCATTTGTCGTAAGGTATATTAATGTTGAATCCTTGAACCGTTGAGTATCATTGTCGAATATCCAAGTATACTTTGGAATTATTGAAAATCATAGCCTAAATAATTGAAATATCCTTCGAATTAGAAGATTTAAAGTGTAAAAATTAAAAATTTCCATTTGTCGCAAGGTATATTAATTTAGAAAGCTTGAACCTTTAATGTCATTGTAAAATGTCCAACTATACTTTGGAATTATTGAAAACCATACCCTAAATAATTAAAATTTCGTTCGATTTAGATGAATTATGGTCTAAAAATTAAAATAACATTATGATTATGGGGTATCTTAATGAAGAAGCCCTGAACCCTCGATACTAATTGTTGAGTCTCCAACAAAGCTTTAGAAGTTTTTAAAATTATAGTCTAAATAATTAAATTTCCATTGATCCTTAAGAATTAAAGTCTAAAAATTAAAAATTTCCATTTGTCGCAAGGTATATTATCTTAGAAAGCTTGAACCGTTGAATGTCATTGTAAAATGTCCAAGTATACATTGGAATTTTTAGAAAACCATACCCTAAATAATTAAAAGTTCCTTCGATCTAGATGAATTATGGTCCAAAAATTAAAATAACATAATAATTATGGGGTATTTTAAAGAAAAAGGCTTAAACCCTCGAAAATAATTGTTGAGTCTCCAACAAAGCTTTAGAAGTATTGAAAATGATAGTCTAAATAATTAAATTTCCATTGATCCTTAAGAATTTAAGTGAAAAAATTAAAAATTCCCATTTTTCGTAAGGTATATTAATGTAGAAAGCTTGAACCTTTAATGTCATTGTAAAATGTCCAACTATACTTTGGAATTTTTAGAAAATCATAGCCTAAATAATTGAAATTTCCAATGATCTAGAATAATTAGGGTCTAAAAATTAAAATAACATAATAATTATGGGGTATCTTAAAAAAGAAGCCCTGAACCCTAGATAATAATTGTTGAGTCTCCAACTAAGATTTAGAAGTTTTGAAAATGAAAGTCTAAATAATTAAATTTCCATTGATCCTTAAGAATTAAAGTGTAAAAATTAAAAATTCCCATTTGTCGTAAGGTATATTAATGTTGAATCCTTGAACCGATGGGTGTCATTGTAAAATTTCCATGTATACTTTGGAATTTTTAGAAAATCATAGCCAAAATAATTGAAATATCCTTCGAATTAGAAGATTTAAAGTGTAAAAATTAAAAATTTCCATTTGTCGCAAGGTATATTAATTTAAAAAGCTTGAACCGTTGAATGTCATTGTAAAATGTCCAAGTATACTTTGGAATTTTTAGAAAACCATACCCTAAATAATTAAAATTTCCTTCGATCTAAATGAATTATGGTCTAAAAATTAAAATAACATAATAATTATGGGGTATCTTAATGAAGAAGCCCTGAACCCTCGATACTAATTATTGAGTCTCCAACAAAGCTTTAGAAGTTTTTAAAATTATAGTCTAAATAATTATATTTCCATTGATCCATAAGAATTAAAGTGTAAATATTAAAAATTCCCAATTGTCATAAGGTATATTAATTTAGAAAGCTTGAACCGTTGAGTATCATTGTCGAATATCCAAGTATACTTTGGAATTATTGAAAATCATAGCCTAAATAATTGAAATTTCCTTCGATGTAGAAGATTTAAAGTCTAAAAATTAAAAATTTCCATTTGTCGCAAGGAATATTAATTTAGAAAGCTTGAACCGTTGAATGTCATTGTAAAATGTCCAAGTATACTTTGGAATTTTTAGAAAACCATAACCTAAATAATTAAAATTTCCTTCGATCTAGATGAATTATGGTCTAAAAATTAAAATAACATTATGATTATGGGGTATCTTAAAAAAAAGGCCCTGAACCCTCAATACTAATTATTGAGTCTCCAACAAAGCTTTAGAAGTTTTTAAAATTATAGTCTAAATAATTAAATTTCCATTGATCCTTTAGAATTAAATTCTAAAAATTAAAAATTTCCATTTGTCGCAAGGTATATTAATTTAGAAAGCTTGAACCGTTGAATGTCATTGTAAAATGTCCAAGTATACTTTGGAATTTTTAGAAAACCATACCCTAAATAATTAAAATTTCCTTCGATCTAGAAGAATTAAAGAAAAAATTAAAATAACATAATAATTATGGGGTATCTTAATGAAGAAGCCCTGAACCCTCGATACTAATTATTGAGTCTCCAACAAAGCTTTAGAAGTTTTTAAAATTATAGTCTAAATAATTAAATTTCCTTTGATCCTTAAGAATTAAAGTGTAAAAATTAAAAATTCCCAATTGTCATAAGGTATATTAATTTAGAAAGCTTGAACCGTTGAGTATCATTGTCGAATATCCAAGTATACTTTGGAATTATTGAAAATCATAGCCTGAATAATTGAAATTTCCTTCGATGTAGAAGATTTAAAGTCTAAAAATTAAAAATTTCCATTTGTTGCAAGGTATATTAATTTAGAAAGCTTGAACCGTTGAATGTCATTGTATAATGTCCAAGTATACTTTGGAATTTTTAGAAAACCATACCCTAAATAATTAAAATTTCCTTCGATCTAGATGAATTATGGTCTAAAAATTAAAATAACATTATGATTATAGGGTAGCTTAATGAAGAAGCCCTGAACCCTCGATACTAATTGTTGAGTCTCCAACAAAGCTTTAGAAGTTTTTAAAATTATAGTCTAAATAATTAAATTTCCATTGATCCTTAAGAATTAAAGTCTAAAAATTAAAAATTTTCATTTGTCGCAAGGTATATTATCTTAGAAAGCTTGAACCGTTGAATGTCATTGTAAAATGTCCAAGTATACTTTGGAATTTTTAGAAAACCATAACCTAAATAATTAAAATTTCCTTCGATCTAGATGAATTATGGTCTAAAAATTAAAATAACATAATAATTATGGGGTATCTTTATGAAGAAGCCCTGAACCCTCGATACTAATTATTGAGTCTCCAACAAAGCTTTAGAAGTTTTTAAAATTATAGTCTAAATAATTAAATTTCCTTTGATCCTTAAGAATGAAAGTGTAAAAATTAAAAATTCCCATTTGTCATAAGCTATATTAATGTAGAAGCCTTGAACCATTGAGTATCATTGTAGAATGTCCAAGTATACTTTAGAATTTTTGAATATCATAGCTTAAGTAATTGAAATTTCCTTCGACCTAGAAGAATTAAAGAAAAAATTAAAATAACTTAATAATTATGGGGTATCTTAATGTAGAAGCCATGAACCATCGAAAATAATTGTTGATTCTCCAACAAAGCTTTAGAACTTTTGAAAATCATAATCTGAATAATTAAATTTCCAATGATCCTTAAGAATTTAAGTGAAAAAATTAAAAATTCCCATTTGTCGTAAGGTATATTAATGTTGAATCCTTGAACCGATGGGTGTCATTGTAAAATGTCCATGTATACTTTGGAATTTTTAGAAAATCATAGCCAAAATAATTGAAATATCCTTCGAATTAGAAGATTTAAAGTGTAAAAATTAAAAATTTCCATTTGTCGCAAGGTATATTAATTTAGAAAGCTTAAACCGTTGAATGTCATTGTAAAATGTCCAAGTATACTCTGGAATTTTTAGAAAACCATACCCTAAATAATTAAAATTTCCTTCGATCTAGATGAATTATGGTCTAAAAATTAAAATAACATAATAATTATGGGGTATCTTAATGAAGAAGCCCTGAACCCTCGATACTAATTGTTGAGTCTCCAACAAAGCTTTAGAAGTTTTTAAAATTATAGTCTAAATAATTAAATTTCCATTGATCCTTAAGAATTAAAGTCTAAAAATTAAAAATTTCCATTTGTCGCAAGGTATATTATCTTAGAAAGCTTGAACCGTTGAATGTCATTGTAAAATGTCCAAGTATACATTGGAATTTTTAGAAAACCATACCCTAAATAATTAAAAGTTCCTTCGATCTAGATGAATTATGGTCTAAAAATTAAAATAACATAATAATTATGGGGTATTTTAAAGAAAAAGGCTTGAACCCTCGAAAATAATTGTTGAGTCTCCAACAAAGCTTTAGAAGTATTGAAAATGATAGTCTAAATAATTAAATTTCCATTGATCCTTAAGAATTTAAGTGAAAAAATTAAAAATTCCCATTTTTCGTAAGGTATATTAATGTAGAAAGCTTGAACCTTTAATGTCATTGTAAAATGTCCAACTATACTTTGGAATTTTTAGAAAATCATAGCCTAAATAATTGAAATTTCCAATGATCTAGAATAATTAGGGTCTAAAAATTAAAATAACATAATAATTATGGGGTATCTTAAAAAAGAAGCCCTGAACCCTAGATAATAATTGTTGAGTCTCCAACTAAGATTTAGAAGTTTTGAAAATGAAAGTCTAAATAATTAAATTTCCATTGATCCTTAAGAATTAAAGTGTAAAAATTAAAAATTCCCATTTGTCGTAAGGTATATTAATGTTGAATCCTTGAACCGATGGGTGTCATTGTAAAATTTCCATGTATACTTTGGAATTTTTAGAAAATCATAGCCAAAATAATTGAAATATCCTTCGAATTAGAAGATTTAAAGTGTAAAAATTAAAAATTTCCATTTGTCGCAAGGTATATTAATTTAAAAAGCTTGAACCGTTGAATGTCATTGTAAAATGTCCAAGTATACTTTGGAATTTTTAGAAAACCATACCCTAAATAATTAAAATTTCCTTCGATCTAAATGAATTATGGTCTAAAAATTAAAATAACATAATAATTATGGGGTATCTTAATGAAGAAGCCCTGAACCCTCGATACTAATTATTGAGTCTCCAACAAAGCTTTAGAAGTTTTTAAAATTATAGTCTAAATAATTAAATTTCCATTGATCCTTTAGAATTAAATTCTAAAAATTAAAAATTTCCATTTGTCGCAAGGTATATTAATTTAGAAAGCTTGAACCGTTGAATGTCATTGTAAAATGTCCAAGTATACTTTGGAATTTTTAGAAAACCATACCCTAAATAATTAAAATTTCCTTCGATCTAGAAGAATTAAAGAAAAAATTAAAATAACATAATAATTATGGGGTATCTTAATGAAGAAGCCCTGAACCCTCGATACTAATTATTGAGTCTCCAACAAAGCTTTAGAAGTTTTTAAAATTATAGTCTAAATAATTAAATTTCCTTTGATCCTTAAGAATTAAAGTGTAAAAATTAAAAATTCCCAATTGTCATAAGGTATATTAATTTAGAAAGCTTGAACCGTTGAGTATCATTGTCGAATATCCAAGTATACTTTGGAATTATTGAAAATCATAGCCTGAATAATTGAAATTTCCTTCGATGTAGAAGATTTAAAGTCTAAAAATTAAAAATTTCCATTTGTTGCAAGGTATATTAATTTAGAAAGCTTGAACCGTTGAATGTCATTGTATAATGTCCAAGTATACTTTGGAATTTTTAGAAAACCATACCCTAAATAATTAAAATTTCCTTCGATCTAGATGAATTATGGTCTAAAAATTAAAATAACATTATGATTATAGGGTAGCTTAATGAAGAAGCCCTGAACCCTCGATACTAATTGTTGAGTCTCCAACAAAGCTTTAGAAGTTTTTAAAATTATAGTCTAAATAATTAAATTTCCATTGATCCTTAAGAATTAAAGTCTAAAAATTAAAAATTTTCATTTGTCGCAAGGTATATTATCTTAGAAAGCTTGAACCGTTGAATGTCATTGTAAAATGTCCAAGTATACTTTGGAATTTTTAGAAAACCATAACCTAAATAATTAAAATTTCCTTCGATCTAGATGAATTATGGTCTAAAAATTAAAATAACATAATAATTATGGGGTATCTTTATGAAGAAGCCCTGAACCCTCGATACTAATTATTGAGTCTCCAACAAAGCTTTAGAAGTTTTTAAAATTATAGTCTAAATAATTAAATTTCCTTTGATCCTTAAGAATGAAAGTGTAAAAATTAAAAATTCCCATTTGTCATAAGCTATATTAATGTAGAAGCCTTGAACCATTGAGTATCATTGTAGAATGTCCAAGTATACTTTAGAATTTTTGAATATCATAGCTTAAGTAATTGAAATTTCCTTCGACCTAGAAGAATTAAAGAAAAAATTAAAATAACTTAATAATTATGGGGTATCTTAATGTAGAAGCCATGAACCATCGAAAATAATTGTTGATTCTCCAACAAAGCTTTAGAACTTTTGAAAATCATAATCTGAATAATTAAATTTCCAATGATCCTTAAGAATTTAAGTGAAAAAATTAAAAATTCCCATTTGTCGTAAGGTATATTAATGTTGAATCCTTGAACCGATGGGTGTCATTGTAAAATGTCCATGTATACTTTGGAATTTTTAGAAAATCATAGCCAAAATAATTGAAATATCCTTCGAATTAGAAGATTTAAAGTGTAAAAATTAAAAATTTCCATTTGTCGCAAGGTATATTAATTTAGAAAGCTTAAACCGTTGAATGTCATTGTAAAATGTCCAAGTATACTTTGGAATTTTTAGAAAACCATACCCTAAATAATTAAAATTTCCTTCGATCTAGATGAATTATGGTCTAAAAATTAAAATAACATAATAATTATGGGGTATCTTAATGAAGAAGCCCTGAACCCTCGATACTAATTGTTGAGTCTCCAACAAAGCTTTAGAAGTTTTGAAAATCATAATCTGAATAATTAAATTTCCAATGATCTTTAAGAATTTAAGTGAAAAAATTAAAAATTCCCATTTGTCGTAAGGTATATTAATGTTGAATCCTTGAACCGTTGAGTATCATTGTCGAATATCCAAGTATACTTTGGAATTATTGAAAATCATAGCCTAAATAATTGAAATATCCTTCGAATTAGAAGATTTAAAGTGTAAAAATTAAAAATTTCCATTTGTCGCAAGGTATATTAATTTAGAAAGCTTGAACCTTTAATGTCATTGTAAAATGTCCAACTATACTTTGGAATTATTGAAAACCATACCCTAAATAATTAAAATTTCGTTCGATTTAGATGAATTATGGTCTAAAAATTAAAATAACATTATGATTATGGGGTATCTTAATGAAGAAGCCCTGAACCCTCGATACTAATTGTTGAGTCTCCAACAAAGCTTTAGAAGTTTTTAAAATTATAGTCTAAATAATTAAATTTCCATTGATCCTTAAGAATTAAAGTCTAAAAATTAAAAATTTCCATTTGTCGCAAGGTATATTATCTTAGAAAGCTTGAACCGTTGAATGTCATTGTAAAATGTCCAAGTATACATTGGAATTTTTAGAAAACCATACCCTAAATAATTAAAAGTTCCTTCGATCTAGATGAATTATGGTCTAAAAATTAAAATAACATAATAATTATGGGGTATTTTAAAGAAAAAGGCTTGAACCCTCGAAAATAATTGTTGAGTCTCCAACAAAGCTTTAGAAGTATTGAAAATGATAGTCTAAATAATTAAATTTCCATTGATCCTTAAGAATTAAAGTGTAAAAATTAAAAATTCCCAATTGTCATAAGGTATATTAATTTAGAAAGCTTGAACCGTTGAGTATCATTGTCGAATATCCAAGTATACTTTGGAATTATTGAAAATCATAGCCTGAATAATTGAAATTTCCTTCGATGTAGAAGATTTAAAGTCTAAAAATTAAAAATTTCCATTTGTTGCAAGGTATATTAATTTAGAAAGCTTGAACCGTTGAATGTCATTGTATAATGTCCAAGTATACTTTGGAATTTTTAGAAAACCATACCCTAAATAATTAAAATTTCCTTCGATCTAGATGAATTATGGTCTAAAAATTAAAATAACATTATGATTATAGGGTAGCTTAATGAAGAAGCCCTGAACCCTCGATACTAATTGTTGAGTCTCCAACAAAGCTTTAGAAGTTTTTAAAATTATAGTCTAAATAATTAATTTTCCATTGATCCTTAAGAATTAAAGTCTAAAAATTAAAAATTTTCATTTGTCGCAAGGTATATTATCTTAGAAAGCTTGAACCGTTGAATGTCATTGTAAAATGTCCAAGTATACTTTGGAATTTTTAGAAAACCATAACCTAAATAATTAAAATTTCCTTCGATCTAGATGAATTATGGTCTAAAAATTAAAATAACATAATAATTATGGGGTATCTTTATGAAGAAGCCCTGAACCCTCGATACTAATTATTGAGTCTCCAACAAAGCTTTAGAAGTTTTTAAAATTATAGTCTAAATAATTAAATTTCCTTTGATCCTTAAGAATGAAAGTGTAAAAATTAAAAATTCCCATTTGTCATAAGCTATATTAATGTAGAAGCCTTGAACCATTGAGTATCATTGTAGAACGTCCAAGTATACTTTAGAATTTTTGAATATCATAGCTTAAGTAATTGAAATTTCCTTCGACCTAGAAGAATTAAAGAAAAAATTAAAATAACTTAATAATTATGGGGTATCTTAATGTAGAAGCCATGAACCATCGAAAATAATTGTTGATTCTCCAACAAAGCTTTAGAACTTTTGAAAATCATAATCTGAATAATTAAATTTCCAATGATCCTTAAGAATTTAAGTGAAAAAATTAAAAATTCCCATTTGTCGTAAGGTATATTAATGTTGAATCCTTGAACCGATGGGTGTCATTGTAAAATGTCCATGTATACTTTGGAATTTTTAGAAAATCATAGCCAAAATAATTGAAATATCCTTCGAATTAGAAGATTTAAAGTGTAAAAATTAAAAATTTCCATTTGTCGCAAGGTATATTAATTTAGAAAGCTTAAACCGTTGAATGTCATTGTAAAATGTCCAAGTATACTTTGGAATTTTTAGAAAACCATACCCTAAATAATTAAAATTTCCTTCGATCTAGATGAATTATGGTCTAAAAATTAAAATAACATAATAATTATGGGGTATCTTAATGAAGAAGCCCTGAACCCTCGATACTAATTGTTGAGTCTCCAACAAAGCTTTAGAAGTTTTGAAAATCATAATCTGAATAATTAAATTTCCAATGATCTTTAAGAATTTAAGTGAAAAAATTAAAAATTCCCATTTGTCGTAAGGTATATTAATGTTGAATCCTTGAACCGTTGAGTATCATTGTCGAATATCCAAGTATAATTTGGAATTATTGAAAATCATAGCCTAAATAATTGAAATATCCTTCGAATTAGAAGATTTAAAGTGTAAAAATTAAAAATTTCCATTTGTCGCAAGGTATATTAATTTAGAAAGCTTGAACCTTTAATGTCATTGTAAAATGTCCAACTATACTTTGGAATTATTGAAAACCATACCCTAAATAATTAAAATTTCGTTCGATTTAGATGAATTTTGGTCTAAAAATTAAAATAACATTATGATTATGGGGTATCTTAATGAAGAAGCCCTGAACCCTCGATACTAATTGTTGAGTCTCCAACAAAGCTTTAGAAGTTTTTAAAATTATAGTCTAAATAATTAAATTTCCATTGATCCTTAAGAATTAAAGTCTAAAAATTAAAAATTTCCATTTGTCGCAAGGTATATTATCTTAGAAAGCTTGAACCGTTGAATGTCATTGTAAAATGTCCAAGTATACATTGGAATTTTTAGAAAACCATACCCTAAATAATTAAAAGTTCCTTCGATCTAGATGAATTATGGTCTAAAAATTAAAATAACATAATAATTATGGGGTATTTTAAAGAAAAAGGCTTGAACCCTCGAAAATAATTGTTGAGTCTCCAACAAAGCTTTAGAAGTATTGAAAATGATAGTCTAAATAATTAAATTTCCATTGATCCTTAAGAATTTAAGTGAAAAAATTAAAAATTCCCATTTTTCGTAAGGTATATTAATGTAGAAAGCTTGAACCTTTAATGTCATTGTAAAATGTCCAACTATACTTCGGAATTTTTAGAAAATCATAGCCTAAATAATTGAAATTTCCAATGATCTAGAATAATTAGGGTCTAAAAATTAAAATAACATAATAATTATGGGGTATCTTAAAAAAGAAGCCCTGAACCCTAGATAATAATTGTTGAGTCTCCAACTAAGATTTAGAAGTTTTGAAAATGAAAGTCTAAATAATTAAATTTCCATTGATCCTTAAGAATTAAAGTGTAAAAATTAAAAATTCCCATTTGTCGTAAGGTATATTAATGTTGAATCCTTGAACCGATGGGTGTCATTGTAAAATTTCCATGTATACTTTGGAATTTTTAGAAAATCATAGCCAAAATAATTGAAATATCCTTCGAATTAGAAGATTTAAAGTGTAAAAATTAAAAATTTCCATTTGTCGCAAGGTATATTAATTTAAAAAGCTTGAACCGTTGAATGTCATTGTAAAATGTCCAAGTATACTTTGGAATTTTTAGAAAACCATACCCTAAATAATTAAAATTTCCTTCGATCTAAATGAATTATGGTCTAAAAATTAAAATAACATAATAATTATGGGGTATCTTAATGAAGAAGCCCTGAACCCTCGATACTAATTATTGAGTCTCCAACAAAGCTTTAGAAGTTTTTAAAATTATAGTCTAAATAATTAAATTTCCATTGATCCTTTAGAATTAAATTCTAAAAATTAAAAATTTCCATTTGTCGCAAGGTATATTAATTTAGAAAGCTTGAACCGTTGAATGTCATTGTAAAATGTCCAAGTATACTTTGGAATTTTTAGAAAACCATACCCTAAATAATTAAAATTTCCTTCGATCTAGAAGAATTAAAGAAAAAATTAAAATAACATAATAATTATGGGGTATCTTAATGAAGAAGCCCTGAACCCTCGATACTAATTATTGAGTCTCCAACAAAGCTTTAGAAGTTTTTAAAATTATAGTCTAAATAATTAAATTTCCTTTGATCCTTAAGAATTAAAGTGTAAAAATTAAAAATTCCCAATTGTCATAAGGTATATTAATTTAGAAAGCTTGAACCGTTGAGTATCATTGTCGAATATCCAAGTATACTTTGGAATTATTGAAAATCATAGCCTGAATAATTGAAATTTCCTTCGATGTAGAAGATTTAAAGTCTAAAAATTAAAAATTTCCATTTGTTGCAAGGTATATTAATTTAGAAAGCTTGAACCGTTGAATGTCATTGTATAATGTCCAAGTATACTTTGGAATTTTTAGAAAACCATACCCTAAATAATTAAAATTTCCTTCGATCTAGATGAATTATGGTCTAAAAATTAAAATAACATTATGATTATAGGGTAGCTTAATGAAGAAGCCCTGAACCCTCGATACTAATTGTTGAGTCTCCAACAAAGCTTTAGAAGTTTTTAAAATTATAGTCTAAATAATTAAATTTCCATTGATCCTTAAGAATTAAAGTCTAAAAATTAAAAATTTTCATTTGTCGCAAGGTATATTATCTTAGAAAGCTTGAACCGTTGAATGTCATTGTAAAATGTCCAAGTATACTTTGGAATTTTTAGAAAACCATAACCTAAATAATTAAAATTTCCTTCGATCTAGATGAATTATGGTCTAAAAATTAAAATAACATAATAATTATGGGGTATCTTTATGAAGAAGCCCTGAACCCTCGATACTAATTATTGAGTCTCCAACAAAGCTTTAGAAGTTTTTAAAATTATAGTCTAAATAATTAAATTTCCTTTGATCCTTAAGAATGAAAGTGTAAAAATTAAAAATTCCCATTTGTCATAAGCTATATTAATGTAGATGCCTTGAACCATTGAGTATCATTGTAGAATGTCCAAGTATACTTTAGAATTTTTGAATATCATAGCTTAAGTAATTGAAATTTCCTTCGACCTAGAAGAATTAAAGAAAAAATTAAAATAACTTAATAATTATGGGGTATCTTAATGTAGAAGCCATGAACCATCGAAAATAATTGTTGATTCTCCAACAAAGCTTTAGAACTTTTGAAAATCATAATCTGAATAATTAAATTTCCAATGATCCTTAAGAATTTAAGTGAAAAAATTAAAAATTCCCATTTGTCGTAAGGTATATTAATGTTGAATCCTTGAACCGATGGGTGTCATTGTAAAATGTCCATGTATACTTTGGAATTTTTAGAAAATCATAGCCAAAATAATTGAAATATCCTTCGAATTAGAAGATTTAAAGTGTAAAAATTAAAAATTTCCATTTGTCGCAAGGTATATTAATTTAGAAAGCTTAAACCGTTGAATGTCATTGTAAAATGTCCAAGTATACTTTGGAATTTTTAGAAAACCATACCCTAAATAATTAAAATTTCCTTCGATCTAGATGAATTATGGTCTAAAAATTAAAATAACATAATAATTATGGGGTATCTTAATGAAGAAGCCCTGAACCCTCGATACTAATTGTTGAGTCTCCAACAAAGCTTTAGAAGTTTTGAAAATCATAATCTGAATAATTAAATTTCCAATGATCTTTAAGAATTTAAGTGAAAAAATTAAAAATTCCCATTTGTCGTAAGGTATATTAATGTTGAATCCTTGAACCGTTGAGTATCATTGTCGAATATCCAAGTATACTTTGGAATTATTGAAAATCATAGCCTAAATAATTGAAATATCCTTCGAATTAGAAGATTTAAAGTGTAAAAATTAAAAATTTCCATTTGTCGCAAGGTATATTAATTTAGAAAGCTTGAACCTTTAATGTCATTGTAAAATGTCCAACTATACTTTGGAATTATTGAAAACCATACCCTAAATAATTAAAATTTCGTTCGATTTAGATGAATTATGGTCTAAAAATTAAAATAACATTATGATTATGGGGTATCTTAATGAAGAAGCCCTGAACCCTCGATACTAATTGTTGAGTCTCCAACAAAGCTTTAGAAGTTTTTAAAATTATAGTCTAAATAATTAAATTTCCATTGATCCTTAAGAATTAAAGTCTAAAAATTAAAAATTTCCATTTGTCGCAAGGTATATTATCTTAGAAAGCTTGAACCGTTGAATGTCATTGTAAAATGTCCAAGTATACATTGGAATTTTTAGAAAACCATACCCTAAATAATTAAAAGTTCCTTCGATCTAGATGAATTATGGTCTAAAAATTAAAATAACATAATAATTATGGGGTATTTTAAAGAAAAAGGCTTGAACCCTCGAAAATAATTGTTGAGTCTCCAACAAAGCTTTAGAAGTATTGAAAATGATAGTCTAAATAATTAAATTTCCATTGATCCTTAAGAATTTAAGTGAAAAAATTAAAAATTCCCATTTTTCGTAAGGTATATTAATGTAGAAAGCTTGAACCTTTAATGTCATTGTAAAATGTCCAACTATACTTTGGAATTTTTAGAAAATCATAGCCTAAATAATTGAAATTTCCAATGATCTAGAATAATTAGGGTCTAAAAATTAAAATAACATAATAATTATGGGGTATCTTAAAAAAGAAGCCCTGAACCCTAGATAATAATTGTTGAGTCTCCAACTAAGATTTAGAAGTTTTGAAAATGAAAGTCTAAATAATTAAATTTCCATTGATCCTTAAGAATTAAAGTGTAAAAATTAAAAATTCCCATTTGTCGTAAGGTATATTAATGTTGAATCCTTGAACCGTTGAGTGTCATTGTAAAATTTCCATGTATACTTTGGAATTTTTAGAAAATCATAGCCAAAATAATTGAAATATCCTTCGAATTAGAAGATTTAAAGTGTAAAAATTAAAAATTTCCATTTGTCGCAAGGTATATTAATTTAAAAAGCTTGAACCGTTGAATGTCATTGTAAAATGTCCAAGTATACTTTGGAATTTTTAGAAAACCATACCCTAAATAATTAAAATTTCCTTCGATCTAAATGAATTATGGTCTAAAAATTAAAATAACATAATAATTATGGGGTATCTTAATGAAGAAGCCCTGAACCCTCGATACTAATTATTGAGTCTCCAACAAAGCTTTAGAAGTTTTTAAAATTATAGTCTAAATAATTAAATTTCCATTGATCCTTTAGAATTAAATTCTAAAAATTAAAAATTTCCATTTGTCGCAAGGTATATTAATTTAGAAAGCTTGAACCGTTGAATGTCATTGTAAAATGTCCAAGTATACTTTGGAATTTTTAGAAAACCATACCCTAAATAATTAAAATTTCCTTCGATCTAGAAGAATTAAAGAAAAAATTAAAATAACATAATAATTATGGGGTATCTTAATGAAGAAGCCCTGAACCCTCGATACTAATTATTGAGTCTCCAACAAAGCTTTAGAAGTTTTTAAAATTATAGTCTAAATAATTAAATTTCCTTTGATCCTTAAGAATTAAAGTGAAAAAATTAAAAATTCCCATTTGTCGTAAGGTATATTAATGTTGAATCCTTGAACCGATGGGTGTCATTGTAAAATGTCCATGTATACTTTGGAATTTTTAGAAAATCATAGCCAAAATAATTGAAATATCCTTCGAATTAGAAGATTTAAAGTGTAAAAATTAAAAATTTCCATTTGTCGCAAGGTATATTAATTTAGAAAGCTTAAACCGTTGAATGTCATTGTAAAATGTCCAAGTATACTTTGGAATTTTTAGAAAACCATACCCTAAATAATTAAAATTTCCTTCGATCTAGATGAATTATGGTCTAAAAATTAAAATAACATAATAATTATGGGGTATCTTAATGAAGAAGCCCTGAACCCTCGATACTAATTGTTGAGTCTCCAACAAAGCTTTAGAAGTTTTGAAAATCATAATCTGAATAATTAAATTTCCAATGATCTTTAAGAATTTAAGTGAAAAAATTAAAAATTCCCATTTGTCGTAAGGTATATTAATGTTGAATCCTTGAACCGTTGAGTATCATTGTCGAATATCCAAGTATACTTTGGAATTATTGAAAATCATAGCCTAAATAATTGAAATATCCTTCGAATTAGAAGATTTAAAGTGTAAAAATGAAAAATTTCCATTTGTCGCAAGGTATATTAATTTAGAAAGCTTGAACCTTTAATGTCATTGTAAAATGTCCAACTATACTTTGGAATTATTGAAAACCATATCCTAAATAATTAAAATTTCGTTCGATTTAGATGAATTATGGTCTAAAAATTAAAATAACATTATGATTATGGGGTATCTTAATGAAGAAGCCCTGAACCCTCGATACTAATTGTTGAGTCTCCAACAAAGCTTTAGAAGTTTTTAAAATTATAGTCTAAATAATTAAATTTCCATTGATCCTTAAGAATTAAAGTCTAAAAATTAAAAATTTTCATTTGTCGCAAGGTATATTATCTTAGAAAGCTTGAACCGTTGAATGTCATTGTAAAATGTCCAAGTATACTTTGGAATTTTTAGAAAACCATAACCTAAATAATTAAAATTTCCTTCGATCTAGATGAATTATGGTCTAAAAATTAAAATAACATAATAATTATGGGGTATCTTTATGAAGAAGCCCTGAACCCTCGATACTAATTATTGAGTCTCCAACAAAGCTTTAGAAGTTTTTAAAATTATAGTCTAAATAATTAAATTTCCTTTGATCCTTAAGAATGAAAGTGTAAAAATTAAAAATTCCCATTTGTCATAAGCTATATTAATGTAGAAGCCTTGAACCATTGAGTATCATTGTAGAATGTCCAAGTATACTTTAGAATTTTTGAATATCATAGCTTAAGTAATTGAAATTTCCTTCGACCTAGAAGAATTAAAGAAAAAATTAAAATAACTTAATAATTATGGGGTATCTTAATGTAGAAGCCATGAACCATCGAAAATAGTTGTTGATTCTCCAACAAAGCTTTAGAAATTTTGAAAATCATAATCTGAATAATTAAATTTCCAATGATCCTTAAGAATTTAAGTGAAAAAATTAAAAATTCCCATTTGTCGTAAGGTATATTAATGTTGAATCCTTGAACCGATGGGTGTCATTGTAAAATGTCCATGTATACTTTGGAATTTTTAGAAAATCATAGCCAAAATAATTGAAATATCCTTCGAATTAGAAGATTTAAAGTGTAAAAATTAAAAATTTCCATTTGTCGCAAGGTATATTAATTTAGAAAGCTTAAACCGTTGAATGTCATTGTAAAATGTCCAAGTATACTTTGGAATTTTTAGAAAACCATACCCTAAATAATTAAAATTTCCTTCGATCTAGATGAATTATGGTCTAAAAATTAAAATAACATAAAAATTATGGGGTATCTTAATGAAGAAGCCCTGAACCCTCGATACTATTTGTTGAGTCTCCAACAAAGCTTTAGAAGTTTTGAAAATCATAATCTGAATAATTAAATTTCCAATGATCTTTAAGAATTTAAGTGAAAAAATTAAAAATTCCCATTTGTCGTAAGGTATATTAATGTTGAATCCTTGAACCGTTGAGTATCATTGTCGAATATCCAAGTATACTTTGGAATTATTGAAAATCATAGCCTAAATAATTGAAATATCCTTCGAATTAGAAGATTTAAAGTGTAAAAATGAAAAATTTCCATTTGTCGCAAGGTATATTAATTTAGAAAGCTTGAACCTTTA
Source organism: Rhopalosiphum nymphaeae (assembly GCA_036289425.1). Lineage (NCBI taxonomy): Eukaryota > Metazoa > Arthropoda > Insecta > Hemiptera > Aphididae > Rhopalosiphum > Rhopalosiphum nymphaeae. Next base: position 4,152,664 of record JAZAQC010000007.1, on the reverse strand, counting down.
ATGTCATTGTAAAATGTCCAACTATACTTTGGAATTATTGAAAACCATACCCTAAATAATTAAAATTTCGTTCGATTTAGATGAATTATGGTCTAAAAATTAAAATAACATTATGATTATGGGGTATCTTAATGAAGAAGCCCTAGACCCTCGATACTAATTGTTGAGTCTCCAACAAAGCTTTAGAAGTTTTTAAAATTATAGTCTAAATAATTAAATTTCCATTGATCCTTAAGAATTAAAGTCTAAAAATTAAAAATTTCCATTTGTCGCAAGGTATATTATCTTAGAAAGCTTGAACCGTTGAATGTCATTGTAAAATGTCCAAGTATACATTGGAATTTTTAGAAAACCATACCCTAAATAATTAAAATTTCCTTCGATCTAGATGAATTATGGTCTAAAAATTAAAATAACATAATAATTATGGGGTATTTTAAAGAAAAAGGCTTGAACCCTCGAAAATAATTGTTGAGTCTCCAACAAAGCTTTAGAAGTATTGAAAATGATAGTCTAAATAATTAAATTTCCATTGATCCTTAAGAATTTAAGTGAAAAAATTAAAAATTCCCATTTTTCGTAAGGTATATTAATGTAGAAAGCTTGAACCTTTAATGTCATTGTAAAATGTCCAACTATACTTTGGAATTTTTAGAAAATCATAGCCTAAATAATTGAAATTTCCAATGATCTAGAATAATTAGGGTCTAAAAAGTAAAATAACATAATAATTATGGGGTATCTTAAAAAAGAAGCCCTGAACCCTAGATAATAATTGTTGAGTCTCCAACTAAGATTTAGAAGTTTTGAAAATGAAAGTCTAAATAATTAAATTTCCATTGATCCTTAAGAATTAAAGTGTAAAAATTAAAAATTCCCATTTGTCGTAAGGTATATTAATGTTGAATCCTTGAACCGATGGGTGTCATTGTAAAATTTCCATGTATACTTTGGAATTTTTAGAAAATCATAGCCAAAATAATTGAAATATCCTTCGAATTAGAAGATTTAAAGTGTAAAAATTAAAAATTTCCATTTGTCGCAAGGTATATTAATTTAAAAAGCTTGAACCGTTGAATGTCATTGTAAAATGTCCAAGTATACTTTGGAATTTTTAGAAAACCATACCCTAAATAATTAAAATTTCCTTCGATCTAAATGAATTATGGTCTAAAAATTAAAATAACATAATAATTATGGGGTATCTTAATGAAGAAGCCCTGAACCCTCGATACTAATTGTTGAGTCTCCAACAAAGCTTTAGAAGTTTTTAAAATTATAGTCTAAATAATTAAATTTCCTTTGATCCTTAAGAATGAAAGTGTAAAAATTAAAAATTCCCATTTGTCATAAGCTATATTAATGTAGAAGCCTTGAACCATTGAGTATCATTGTAGAATGTCCAAGTATACTTTAGAATTTTTGAATATCATAGCTTAAATAATTGAAATTTCCTTCGATCTAGAAGAATTAAAGAAAAAATAAAATAACTTAATAATTATGGGGTATCTTAATGTAGAAGCCATGAACCATCGAAAATAATTGTTGAGTCTCCAACAAAGCTTTAGAAGTTTTGAAAATCATAATCTGAATAATTAAATTTCCAATGATCCTTAAGAATTTAAGTGTAAAAATTAAAAATTCCCATTTGTCGTAAGGTATATTAATGTAGAATCCTTGATCAGTTAAGTTTCATTGTAAATTGTCCAAGTATAATTTGAAATTTTTGAAAATCAAAGTATAAATAATTGATATTTCCATTAATCCTCAAGGATCAATGTCTAAAAATTAAGGATTCCCATTAATCACGGTGTGTCTTAATGTAGAAGTCATTAACCCTTGAGATTCATTGTAGAATGGCCAAGTATACTTTGGAATTTTAGAAAATCATAGCCTAAATAATTGAAATTTCCTTCGATCTAGATGAATCATGGTCTAAAAATTAAAATAACATAATAATTATGGGGTATTTTAAAGAAAAAGCCTTGAACCCTCGAAAATAATTGTTGAGTCTCCAACAAAGCTTTAGAAGTATTGAAAATGATAGTCTAAATAATTAAATTTCCATTGATCCTTAAGAATTTAAGTGAAAAAATTAAAAATTCCCATTTGTCGTAAGGTATATTAATGTTGAATCCTTGAACCGATGGGTGTCATTGTAAAATGTCCATGTATACTTTGGAATTTTTAGAAAATCATAGCCAAAATAATTGAAATATCCTTCGAATTAGAAGATTTAAAGTGTAAAAATTAAAAATTTCCATTTGTCGCAAGGTATATTAATTTAGAAAGCTTAAACCGTTGAATGTCATTGTAAAATGTCCAAGTATACTTTGGAATTTTTAGAAAACCATACCCTAAATAATTAAAATTTCCTTCGATCTAGATGAATTATGGTCTAAAAATTAAAATAACATAATAATTATGGGGTATCTTAATGAAGAAGCCCTGAACCCTCGATACTAATTGTTGAGTCTCCAACAAAGCTTTAGAAGTTTTGAAAATCATAATCTGAATAATTAAATTTCCAATGATCTTTAAGAATTTAAGTGAAAAAATTAAAAATTCCCATTTGTCGTAAGGTATATTAATGTTGAATCCTTGAACCGTTGAGTATCATTGTCGAATATCCAAGTATACTTTGGAATTATTGAAAATCATAGCCTAAATAATTGAAATATCCTTCGAATTAGAAGATTTAAAGTGTAAAAATTAAAAATTTCCATTTGTCGCAAGGTATATTAATTTCGAAAGCTTGAACCTTTAATGTCATTGTAAAATGTCCAACTATACTTTGGAATTATTGAAAACCATACCCTAAATAATTAAAATTTCCTTCGATCTAGATGAATTATGGTCTAAAAATTAAAATAACATAATAATTATGGGGTATTTTAAAGAAAAAGGCTTGAACCCTCGAAAATAATTGTTGAGTCTCCAACAAAGCTTTAGAAGTATTGAAAATGATAGTCTAAATAATTAAATTTCCATTGATCCTTAAGAATTTAAGTGAAAAAATTAAAAATTCCCATTTTTCGTAAGGTATATTAATGTAGAAAGCTTGAACCTTTAATGTCATTGTAAAATGTCCAACTATACTTTGGAATTTTTAGAAAATCATAGCCTAAATAATTGAAATTTCCAATGATCTAGAATAATTAGGGTCTAAAAATTAAAATAACATAATAATTATGGGGTATCTTAAAAAAGAAGCCCTGAACCCTAGATAATAATTGTTGAGTCTCCAACTAAGATTTAGAAGTTTTGAAAATGAAAGTCTAAATAATTAAATTTCCATTGATCCTTAAGAATTAAAGTGTAAAAATTAAAAATTCCCATTTGTCGTAAGGTATATTAATGTTGAATCCTTGAACCGATGGGTGTCATTGTAAAATTTCCATGTATACTTTGGAATTTTTAGAAAATCATAGCCAAAATAATTGAAATATCCTTCGAATTAGAAGATTTAAAGTGTAAAAATTAAAAATTTCCATTTGTCGCAAGGTATATTAATTTAAAAAGCTTGAACCGTTGAATGTCATTGTAAAATGTCCAAGTATACTTTGGAATTTTTAGAAAACCATACCCTAAATAATTAAAATTTCCTTCGATCTAGATGAATTATGGTCTAAAAATTAAAATAACATAATAATTATGGGGTATCTTAATGAAGAAGCCCTGAACCCTCGATACTAATTGTTGAGTCTCCAACAAAGCTTTAGAAGTTTTGAAAATCATAATCTGAATAATTAAATTTCCAATGATCTTTAAGAATTTAAGTCTAAAAATTAAAAATTCCCATTTGTCGTAAGGTATATTAATGTTGAATCCTTGAACCGTTGAGTATCATTGTCGAATATCCAAGTATACTTTGGAATTATTGAAAATCATAGCCTAAATAATTGAAATATCCTTCGAATTAGAAGATTTAAAGTCTAAAAATTAAAAATTTCAATTTGTCGCAAGGTATATTAATTTAGAAAGCTTGAACCTTTAATGTCATTGTAAAATGTCCAACTATACTTTGGAATTATTGAAAACCATACCCTAAATAATTAAAATTTCCTTCGATTTAGATGAATTATGGTCTAAAAATTAAAATAACATTATGATTATGGGGTATCTTAATGAAGAAGCCCTGAACCCTCGATACTAATTGTTGAGTCTCCAACAAAGCTTTAGAAGTTTTTAAAATTATAGTCTAAATAATTAAATTTCCATTGATCCTTAAGAATTAAAGTCTAAAAATTAAAAATTTCCATTTGTCGCAAGGTATATTATCTTAGAAAGCTTGAACCGTTGAATGTCATTGTAAAATGTCCAAGTATACATTGGAATTTTTAGAAAACCATACCCTAAATAATTAAAATTTCCTTCGATCTAGATGAATTATGGTCTAAAAATTAAAATAACATAATAATTATGGGGTATTTTAAAGAAAAAGGCTTGAACCCTCGAAAATAATTGTTGAGTCTCCAACAAAGCTTTAGAAGTATTGAAAATGATAGTCTAAATAATTAAATTTCCATTGATCCTTAAGAATTTAAGTGAAAAAATTAAAAATTCCCATTTTTCGTAAGGTATATTAATGTAGAAAGCTTGAACCTTTAATGTCATTGTAAAATGTCCAACTATACTTTGGAATTTTTAGAAAATCATAGCCTCAATAATTGAAATTTCCAATGATCTAGAATAATTAGGGTCTAAAAATTAAAATAACATAATAATTATGGGGTATCTTAAAAAAGAAGCCCTGAACCCTAGATAATAATTGTTGAGTCTCCAACTAAGATTTAGAAGTTTTGAAAATGAAAGTCTAAATAATTAAATTTCCATTGATCCTTAAGAATTAAAGTGTAAAAATTAAAAATTCCCATTTGTCGTAAGGTATATTAATGTTGAATCCTTGAACCGATGGGTGTCATTGTAAAATTTCCATGTATACTTTGGAATTTTTAGAAAATCATAGCCAAAATAATTGAAATATCCTTCGAATTAGAAGATTTAAAGTGTAAAAATTAAAAATTTCCATTTGTCGCAAGGTATATTAATTTAAAAAGCTTGAACCGTTGAATGTCATTGTAAAATGTCCAAGTATACTTTGGAATTTTTAGAAAATCATACCCTAAATAATTAAAATTTCCTTCGATCTAAATGAATTATGGTCTAAAAATTAAAATAACATAATAATTATGGGGTATCTTAATGAAGAAGCCCTGAACCCTCGATACTAATTGTTGAGTCTCCAACAAAGCTTTAGAAGTTTTTAAAATTATAGTCTAAATAATTAAATTTCCTTTGATCCTTAAGAATGAAAGTGTAAAAATTAAAAATTCCCATTTGTCATAAGCTATATTAATGTAGAAGCCTTGAACCATTGAGTATCATTGTAGAATGTCCAAGTATACTTTAGAATTTTTGAATATCATAGCTTAAATAATTGAAATTTCCTTCGATCTAGAAGAATTAAAGAAAAAAATTAAAATAACTTAATAATTATGGGGTATCTTAATGTAGAAGCCATGAACCATCGAAAATAATTGTTGAGTCTCCAACAAAGCTTTAGAAGTTTTGAAAATCATAATCTGAATAATTAAATTTCCAATGATCCTTAAGAATTTAAGTGTAAAAATTAAAAATTCCCATTTGTCGTAAGGTATATTAATGTAGAAAGCTTGAACCTTTAATGTCATTGTAAAATGTCCAACTATACTTTGGAATTTTTAGAAAATCATAGCCTCAATAATTGAAATTTCCAATGATCTAGATGAATCATGGTCTAAAAATTAAAATAACATAATAATTATGGGGTATTTTAAAGAAAAAGCCTTGAACCCTCGAAAATAATTGTTGAGTCTCCAACAAAGCTTTAGAAGTATTGAAAATGATAGTCTAAATAATTAAATTTCCATTGATCCTTAAGAATTTAAGTGAAAAAATTAAAAATTCCCATTTGTCGTAAGGTATATTAATGTTGAATCCTTGAACCGATGGGTGTCATTGTAAAATGTCCATGTATACTTTGGAATTTTTAGAAAATCATAGCCAAAATAATTGAAATATCCTTCGAATTAGAAGATTTAAAGTGTAAAAATTAAAAATTTCCATTTGTCGCAAGGTATATTAATTTAGAAAGCTTGAACCTTTAATGTCATTGTAAAATGTCCAACTATACTTTGGAATTATTGAAAACCATACCCTAAATAATTAAAATTTCCTTCGATTTAGATGAATTATGGTCTAAAAATTAAAATAACATTATGATTATGGGGTATCTTAATGAAGAAGCCCTGAACCCTCGATACTAATTGTTGAGTCTCCAACAAAGCTTTAGAAGTTTTTAAAATTATAGTCTAAATAATTAAATTTCCATTGATCCTTAAGAATTAAAGTCTAAAAATTAAAAATTTCCATTTGTCGCAAGGTATATTATCTTAGAAAGCTTGAACCGTTGAATGTCATTGTAAAATGTCCAAGTATACATTGGAATTTTTAGAAAACCATACCCTAAATAATTAAAATTTCCTTCGATCTAGATGAATTATGGTCTAAAAATTAAAATAACATAATAAGTATGGGGTATTTTAAAGAAAAAGGCTTGAACCCTCGAAAATAATTGTTGAGTCTCCAACAAAGCTTTAGAAGTATTGAAAATGATAGTCTAAATAATTAAATTTCCATTGATCCTTAAGAATTTAAGTGAAAAAATTAAAAATTCCCATTTTTCGTAAGGTATATTAATGTAGAAAGCTTGAACCTTTAATGTCATTGTAAAATGTCCAACTATACTTTGGAATTTTTAGAAAATCATAGCCTAAATAATTGAAATTTCCAATGATCTAGAATAATTAGGGTCTAAAAATTAAAATAACATAATAATTATGGGGTATCTTAAAAAAGAAGCCCTGAACCCTAGATAATAATTGTTGAGTCTCCAACTAAGATTTAGAAGTTTTGAAAATGAAAGTCTAAATAATTAAATTTCCATTGATCCTTAAGAATTAAAGTGTAAAAATTAAAAATTCCCATTTGTCGTAAGGTATATTAATGTTGAATCCTTGAACCGATGGGTGTCATTGTAAAATTTCCATGTATACTTTGGAATTTTTAGAAAATCATAGCCAAAATAATTGAAATATCCTTCGAATTAGAAGATTTAAAGTGTAAAAATTAAAAATTTCCATTTGTCGCAAGGTATATTAATTTAAAAAGCTTGAACCGTTGAATGTCATTGTAAAATGTCCAAGTATACTTTGGAATTTTTAGAAAACCATACCCTAAATAATTAAAATTTCCTTCGATCTAAATGAATTATGGTCTAAAAATTAAAATAACATAATAATTATGGGGTATCTTAATGAAGAAGCCCTGAACCCTCGATACTAATTGTTGAGTCTCCAACAAAGCTTTAGAAGTTTTGAAAATCATAATCTGAATAATTAAATTTCCAATGATCCTTAAGAATTTAAGTGTAAAAATTAAAAATTCCCATTTGTCGTAAGGTATATTAATGTAGAATCCTTGATCAGTTAAGTTTCATTGTAAATTGTCCAAGTATAATTTGAAATTTTTGAAAATCAAAGTATAAATAATTGATATTTCCATTAATCCTCAAGAATCAATGTCTAAAAATTAAGGATTCCCATTAATCACGGTGTGTCTTAATGTAGAAGTCATTAACCCTTGAGATTCATTGTAGAATGGCCAAGTATACTTTGGAATTTTAGAAAATCATAGCCTAAATAATTGAAATTTCCTTCGATCTAGATGAATCATGGTCTAAAAATTAAAATAACATAATAATTATGGGGTATTTTAAAGAAAAAGCCTTGAACCCTCGAAAATAATTGTTGAGTCTCCAACAAAGCTTTAGAAGTATTGAAAATGATAGTCTAAATAATTAAATTTCCATTGATCCTTAAGAATTTAAGTGAAAAAATTAAAAATTCCCATTTGTCGTAAGGTATATTAATGTTGAATCCTTGAACCGATGGGTGTCATTGTAAAATTTCCATGTATACTTTGGAATTTTTAGAAAATCATAGCCAAAATAATTGAAATATCCTTCGAATTAGAAGATTTAAAGTGTAAAAATTAAAAATTTCCATTTGTCGCAAGGTATATTAATTTAGAAAGCTTGAACCGTTGAATGTCATTGTAAAATGTCCAAGTATACTTTGGAATTTTTAGAAAACCATACCCTAAATAATTAAAATTTCCTTCGATCTAGATGAATTATGGTCTAAAAATTAAAATAACATAATAATTATGGGGTATCTTAATGAAGAATCCCTGAACCCTCGATACTAATTGTTGAGTCTCATACAAAGCTTTAGAAGTTTTTAAAATTATAGTCTAAATAATTAAATTTCCTTTGATCCTTAAGAATGAAAGTGTAAAAATTAAAAATTCCCATTTGTCATAAGCTATATTAATGTAGAAGCCTTGAACCATTGAGTATCATTGTAGAATGTCCAAGTATACTTTAGAATTTTTGAATATCATAGCTTAAATAATTGAAATTTCCTTCGATCTAGAAGAATTAAAGAAAAAAATTAAAATAACTTAATAATTATGGGGTATCTTAATGTAGAAGCCATGAACCATCGAAAATGATTGTTGAGTCTCCAACAAAGCTTTAGAAGTTTTGAAAATCATAATCTGAATAATTAAATTTCCAATGATCCTTAAGAATTTAAGTGTAAAAATTAAAAATTCCCATTTGTCGTAAGGTATATTAATGTAGAATCCTTGATCAGTTAAGTTTCATTGTAAATTGTCCAAGTATAATTTGAAATTTTTGAAAATCAAAGTACAAATAATTGATATTTCCATTAATCCTCAAGAATCAATGTCTAAAAATTAAGGATTCCCATTAATCACGGTGTGTCTTAATGTAGAAGTCATTAACCCTTGAGATTCATTGTAGAATGGCCAAGTATACTTTGGAATTTTAGAAAATCATAGCCAAAATAATTTGAATTTCCTTCAATCTTAAAGAATTATGGTATAAAAATTAAAATATTCTAAAAATTATGGGGTATTTTAATTTAGATGTCATGAACCCTTGAGATTCATTGTAGAATGTCCAAGTTTACTTTGGAATTTTTAGAAAATCATAGCCTAAATAATTGAAATTTCCTTCGATCTAGAAGATTTAAAGTGTAAAAATTAAAAAATTCCATTTGTCGCAAGGTATATTAATGTAGAAATCTTGAACCGTTAAATGTCATTGTAAAATGTCCAAGTATACTTTGGAATTTTGAGAAAACCATATCCTAAATAATTAAAATTTCTTTCGATCTAGATGAATTATGGTCTAAAAATTAAAATAACATAATAATTATGGGGTATCTTAAAGAAGAAGCCCTGAACCCTCGATAATAATTGTTGAGTCTCCAACAAAGCTTTAGAAGTTTTGAAAATTATAGTCTAAATAATTAAATTTCCTTTGATTTAGAAGAATTAAAGAAAAAATTAAAATCTATAATATAAAAATGAATCGCAAAATGTGTTGGTATGCGCATAACTCAACAACGCCTGGACCAATTTGGCCAAATCTTTTTTTCAAATGTTCGTTGAAGTTCAAGGATGGTTTTTACGGCGAGAAAAATTAGAATTATTGCTGGAAAAACACTAAAAATAGCCCTTTTCTTTTTCTAATACAAATGATTTGTAACTAAAACGTAGTCAATTTGAGCTTTATTGCTATGGTTATGCTTTATTTATTTTATTATTTTTAAATAAATAAAACAATTCGTACGGCTTAAAAGGATTTGACTTCAAGTCATATCAAATTTAAAAAAAAAAGTTGTCTGTTACCTAATCTACTAAGTTTGCTTTTGTCAACTGATACACGAAACAAATTCGTATATCGTGTTTTGTGCAGAGTGTTTAGTTAGTTAGTGTTTGTTTAGTTCGTGATTAGTGAAAAAATAATTTATATTTGATATGCCTCCTATAAGACGAAGCAATTTAGGTAGAAGAACCAGAAATGTTACAAACCAAGCTAATTACCGATCTAATCGTACTGCACAAGAACGTGACGACGGAAATGAACGTGAAAGAATTCGGATATCACAAACGCGTGAATCGCGAGCGCGACATTCAACTAATAATCGCGCAAGTTTGAATCGAGCTGCTTTCAGTTACGATGTGTCAATTGACTACAGTAACTACCAATGTGTTGTTATTGGTTCTATGAACTCGGTTTGCTCACACTGTAAGGCATTAAAATACAAAAACGAAGCCAATGGATTGTGTTGCGCAAATGGTAAAGTGAAATTGATACCATTGGATCCACCACCAGAACCATTGTACTCATTGGTTTCAGGAATAGGAACAGATTCTATACACTTTTTGACACATTTCCAACAATATAACAATTGCTTTCAAATGACTTCATTTGGGGCAACAAATGTAGTTCGGGAAAATTTTATGCCAACTTTCAAGGCATGTATTATAGCAGTTACTCATAATTATTTTAGCGAACAAAATTTTCTGTCACCAAAGTTAAGATGTGTCACTAATCTTCAATTTCTTAATCATTACGTAATATATCACTTAGTCATCATATTATATGGTGATTCAGTTTCAGTGACACTTTTATTATATTTTATATTTGATAGATATTAGTTAAAACTAAATATATACTTTTTAAGATCAAATATTATTTAAGTTTGATCACTGACAATCCATTAATTTATACCACACCATAATATTTTTTTTTATTTACAGATACAAGGGCAAATATATCACAGAGCAGGTTCACTGTTACCAGTGTCAGATAGCGACAACAAATTCCTGCAAATTTATTTTATGGGCAATTCACCACAAGAAATTGATCTGCGTTGTGCACATAACAATTTAGTAAAGAGGTCTATTGTAGAACAATTACAAACTTTATTTCATCAACACAATCAATTGATTATATTGTTTAAAACTGCCCTGGATCTGATGCCATCCGATAATCACAAAATTGTAATTAGAGCTGATAAAACACCTGCAGGTCAACATACAAGACGTTTTAATGCACCAACTATTGATGAAGTTGATATCGTTGTAGTTGGAGAAAACTTGGAATCCCGTGATATTGTTTTACATCGTCGGAATGATCAATTACAACGTATAAAGGAAACACACCGCTCATATGATGCACTGCAATATCCCATTATATTTTGGCAAGGTGAAGATGGCTACGATTTCTCAATAAAAATGATAAATCCCATTACAGGTAACTAAAATATTAGTTTAGCTATGGCGATAATATCTCAGTCATTATATTATGTATTTTAATTTTATATTTGAATGTTATTAAAACAAAATCTATTTACAGGTTCTGAAACCAACAAAAAAGTCAGTTCAATGAACTATTATTCATACCACCTAATGATTCGGGAAAATGAAGATAATCACATATTGAAATGTCGGCGATTATATCACAAATATATTGTTGACATGTATGTTAAAATTGAAACGGAGAGATTAAAATTCATCAGGTTGAATCAAACCAAACTCCGATCTGAAGAGTATATTCACCTTCGAGATGCGATTAATACTGATGGAAATGCACAGAATGTCGGTCGGATGACTATTCTTCCAGCAACATACATCAGAAGCCCTCGGCATATGCACGAATATGCTCAAGATGCCATGTCGTATGTTCGTCATTATGGTACAGCAGATTTGTTCATCACATTTACATGCAATCCGCAATGGATAGAAATCAAGCAGGAGTTATTCTCTGGGCAATCACCCATTGATCGTCATGATATTACAGCCAGAGTCTTTAGACAAAAGTTGAAATCTTTAATGGATTTCATCGTAAAACATAATGTGTTTGGTGAGACACGCTGCTGGATGTGTTCTGTGGAGTGGCAGAAACGAGGATTGCCACATGCACACATTTTGATTTAGTTGGTTGAAAAGATAAGGCCAAATGAAGTTGATGCAGTGATATCAGCTGAAATCCCTAATGTACAAGTAGATCCTGGATTGCATGAGGTAGTTATCAAAAACATGATACATGGTCCCTGTGGAACTCTTAATCAAAATTCACCGTGTATGATGGATGGTAAATGTTCAAAACGATATCCACGGACATTAGATAATCGTTGGATTGTTCCATATTCACCCATTTTATCAAAGACATTCAAAGCACACATCAACGTTGAATCTTGCCATTCAGTGAAATCTATTAAATACATTTGCAAATATGTAACCAAATGTGATATGGCTGTGATTGGAATTGGTGCAGAGAATTCCAATGATGAAGTTACCCAATACCAAATGGGCCGCTATGTCAGTAGTAATGAAGCAGTTTGGCGAATATTTTCTTTTCCTATTCATGAGAGACACCCTTCTGTTGTTCACTTAGCTGTGCATTTAGAAAATGGACAAAGAGTGTATTTTACAGCACAGAACGCAGTACAAAGAGCTGCTCAGCCACCATCTACTACATTAACCAGTTTTTTTGAGACATGCCAAAACGATGATTTTGCACAAACATTGCTATATTCTGAAATGCCAAAATATTATACCTGGAATCAATCCTCAAGGAGATTTATACGACGGAAACAAGGAAAACCAGTTCCAGGATATACAGATGTATATTCCACCGATGCGATTGGCCGGATTTATTCAGTACATCCAAGCAATGATGAATGTTTTTATTTACGACTGCTATTAGTCAATGTACGTGGCCCAACATCATTCCAACAGTTACGAACTGTTGATGGTGAATTGTGTGGATCCTACAGAGAAGCCTGTCAACGTTTGCAATTGCTTGAAAATGATGCTCATTGGGATCAAACTCTCAATGATACTGTAATATCATCACACGCTCATCAAATACGAACATTGTTTTCTATAATCATATCTACATGCTTCCCATCAAACCCAATTGATTTGTGGATCAAGTACAAAGATTATATGTGTGATGATATTTTGTATCAAATACAGAATAGAATGGGAAATCCAAATATACAAATCAGTGAAGAAATTTACAATGAAGCATTGATTTCAATTGAGGACATGTGCTTGATAATGTCAAACAAACTATTAATTCAATTAGGCCCGACCGCGCCCAATCGTCCAATGCATGACGCTTTTAACCAAGAGTTGCATCGAGAAAGACTGTATGATCTCAACGCTTTGAAAGAATTAATTCAAACAAATCTTCCACTGTTAAATGAACAACAGAAGTATGTATTTGAAACTCTTATGAAAGTAACAAATGATGAAACTGGAGGGATTTACTTCTTAGATGCACCTGGTGGTACAGGAAAAACTTTTTTGATTTCATAAATATTAGCAACAATTCGCTCACAAAATAAAATTGCACTTGCACTCGCTTCGTCGTGAATCGCAGCAACTTTGCTTGAAGGTGGTCGAAAAGCCCATTCAGCACTAAAATTGCCATTAAATATGCAAAGCAATGAAACTCCAACCTGCAACGTTTCGAAGAACTCTGCAATGGCAAAGGTTTTGCAGCAATGTAAATTGATTGTTTGGGATGAATGCACGATGACACATAAAAAATCTTTGGAGGCTTTGGACAGAACCTTAAAAGATCTACGGAGCAATAATAACCGATTTGGTGGTGCAATGATTTTATTAGCAGGAGATTTTCGTCAAACATTACCGGTGATTCCACGATCAACGCCAGCTGATGAACTCAATGCATGTCTAAAGTCCTCCAGTTTGTGGAAACATGTCAAAGTACTTCATTTAAGCAAGAATATGCGTGTCGAGTTGCAAAATGACCAATCTGGAAACATATTCTCTAAACAACTCATTGACATTGGTAATGGCAAATCTCCTATAGACATGTTGACTGGCTGCATTAACTTTCCTCAAAGTTTTTGTCAGTTAACTCGATCAAAAAATGAACTTATTCAGAAGGTGTTTCCATATGTTTCTCAAAATTACAGAAACCATGATTGGTTGATCGAACGAGCTATACTGGCTGCAAAAACATAGATGTAAATGAATTAAATTTTTTATGATAATTAGGTGAAATATTATAATTATATATCTTTCAAATTCTTATAAATTACTGAATTCTTAAGTTATAATCTTCAAACCTTGACCATTAGTTTGAGAATATGTAATATTTTTACCGTTTCCAGTTATTATTTTTAAAATTTAATATGATATTTCATAAATACAAAAAAGGTGTTTTACATAGTAATTTAGACGAAATATCATAAATTCAATGTTTTCAAATGATTATAACATACTGAATTCTTAAATTATTATCTTCAAACCTTCACTATAAGAATGAGAATGTGTAATTATTTTAAGGCTTCATTTAATCATATTTTCAATTTAATATGATATTTCATAAACACTAAAAAAGTATTTTTTATGATAATTTGGTGAAATATTATAATTATATATCATTCAAATTCTTATAAATTACTGAATTCTTAAGTTATAATCTTCAAACCTTGACCATTAATTTGAGAATATATAATATTTTTACCGTTTCCAGCTATTATTTTTACAATTTTATAAAAAATTTCATAAACACTAAACAAGTGTTTTTTATGATAATTTGGTGAAATATTATAATTATACATCTTTCAAATTCTTATAAATTACTAAATTCTTAAGTTATTATCTTCAAACCTTGACCATTAGTTTGAGAATATATAATATTTTTACCGTTTCCAGCTATTATTTTTACAATTTTATAAAAAATTTCATAAACAGTAAAAAAGTGTTTTATATAATAATTTGACGAAATATTATAAATAGATTTCTTACAAATGCTTATAAATTACTGATTTCTTAAGTTATAATCTTCAAACCTTGACTATAAGATTGAGAATATTTAATTTTTTTACCGTGTCCAGTTATTATTTTTACAATTTAATATGATATTTCATAAATACAAAAAAGGTGTTTTACATAGTAATTTAGACGAAATATCATAAATTCAATGTTTTCAAATGATTATAACATACTGAATTCTTAAATTCTTAACTTCAAACCTTGACTATAAGACTGAAAATGTGTAATTTTTTTAAGGTTTCATTTAGTCATATTTAAAATTTAATATGATATTTCATAAACACTAAAAAAGTGTTCTTTATGATAATTTGGTGAAATATTATAATTATATATCTTTTAAATTCATATAAATTACTGAATTCTTAAGTTATTATCATCAAGCCTTGACCATTAGTTTGAGAATATGTAATATTTTTACCGTTTCCAGTTATTATTTTTACAATTTAATATGATATTAAATAAATATAAAAAAGTGTTTTACATAATAATTTAGACGAAATATCATAGATTCATTTTTTTCAAATGCTTATAAAATAATGAATTCTTAAGTTATTAACTTCAAACCTTGACCATTAGTTTGAGAATAAGTAATATTTTTAAGGTTTTATTTAGTTATGTTTACAATTTTATATAAGATTTCATAAATACTAAAAAGTTGTTTTACATAGTAATTTAGACGAAATATCATAAATTCATTTTTTTCAAATGCTTATAAAATACTAAATTCTTAAAATATTATCTTCAAACCTTCACTATAAGAATGAGAATGTGTAATTTATTTAAGGTTTCATTTAATCATATTTACAATTTAATATGATATTTCATAAACACTAAAAAAGTGTTTTTTATGATAATTTGGTGAAATATTATACTTATATATCTTTCAAATTCTTATAAATTACCGAATTCTTAAGTTATTATGTTCAAACCTTGACCATTAGTTTGAGAATATGTAATATTTTTACCGTTTACAGTTATTATTTTTACAATTTAATATGATATTAAATAAATATAAAAAATGTGTTTTACATAGTTATTTAGACGAAATATCATAGATTCATTTTTTTCAAATGCTTATAAAATACTAATTCTTAAATGATTATCTTCAAACCTTGACCATTAGTTTAAGAATATGTAATATTTTTACCGTTTCCAGTTAATATTTTTACAATTTTGTAAAAAATTTCATAAACACAAAAAAGTGTTTTATACGATAATTTTGACGAAATATTATAAATAAATTTTTTTCAAATGCTTATAAAATACTGAATTCTTAAGTTATTAACTTCAAACCTTGACTATAACATTGAGAATGCGTAATATTTTTAAGGTTTCATTTAATTATATTTACAATTTAATATGATTTTCATAAACACTAAAAAAGTTGATTACATTGTAATTTTGACGAAATATTATAAATTCATTTTTTTCAAATGCTTATAAAATAATGAATTCTTAAGTTATTAACTTCAAACCTTGACTATAAGATTGAGAATGGGTAATATTTTTAAGGTTTCATTTAATTATATTTACAATTTAATATGATATTTCATAAACACTAAAAAAGTTGTTTACATTGTAATTTTGACGAAATATAAATTCAATGTTTTCTAATGCTTGTAACATACTGAATTCTCAAGTTATTATCTTCAAACTTTGACCATTAGTTTGAGAATAAGTAATATTTTTAAGGTGTTATTTAGTTATGTTTACAATTTTATATAAGATTTCATAAATACTAAAAAGTTGTTTTACATAGTAATTTAGACGAAATATCATAAATTCATTTTTTTCAAATGCTTATAAAATACTAAATTCTTAAAATATTATCTTCAAACCTTCACTATAAGAATGAGAATGTGTAATTTATTTAAGGTTTCATTTAATCATATTTACAATTTAATATGATATTTCATAAACACTAAAAAAGTGTTTTTTATGATAATTTGGTGAAATATTATACTTATATATCTTTCAAATTCTTATAAATTACCGAATTCTTAAGTTATTATGTTCAAACCTTGACCATTAGTTTGAGAATATGTAATATTTTTACCGTTTACAGTTATTATTTTTACAATTTAATATGATATTAAATAAATATAAAAAATGTGTTTTACATAGTTATTTAGACGAAATATCATAGATTCATTTTTTTCAAATGCTTATAAAATACTAATTCTTAAATGATTATCTTCAAACCTTGACCATTAGTTTAAGAATATGTAATATTTTTACCGTTTCCAGTTAATATTTTTACAATTTTGTAAAAAATTTCATAAACACAAAAAAGTGTTTTATACGATAATTTTGACGAAATATTATAAATAAATTTTTTTCAAATGCTTATAAAATACTGAATTCTTAAGTTATTAACTTCAAACCTTGACTATAACATTGAGAATGCGTAATATTTTTAAGGTTTCATTTAATTATATTTACAATTTAATATGATTTTCATAAACACTAAAAAAGTTGATTACATTGTAATTTTGACGAAATATTATAAATTCATTTTTTTCAAATGCTTATAAAATAATGAATTCTTAAGTTATTAACTTCAAACCTTGACTATAAGATTGAGAATGGGTAATATTTTTAAGGTTTCATTTAATTATATTTACAATTTAATATGATATTTCATAAACACTAAAAAAGTTGTTTACATTGTAATTTTGACGAAATACTATAAATTCATTTTTTTCAAATGCTTATAAAATACTGAATTCTTAAGTTATTAACTTCAAACCTTGACTATAAGATTGAGAATGTGTAATATTTTTAAGGTTTCATTTAATCATATTTACAATTTTATATAAGATTTCATAAACACTAAAAAAGTTGTTTACATTGTAATTTTGACGAAATATAAATTCAATGTTTTCTAATGCTTGTAACATACTGAATTCTCAAGTTATTATCTTCAAACTTTGACCATTAGTTTGAGAATAAGTAATATTTTTAAGGTGTTATTTAGTTATGTTTACAATTTTATATAAGATTTCATAAACACAAAAAAGTGTTTTATATTTTAATTTTAATGAAATATCATGAATTCATATTTTTCAAATGCTAGTAAAATACTGAATACTTAACTTAATATCTTTAAACTTTGACTATTAGATTTTCAAAAAGGACTATTTTCACCGTTTTTTAACAATTATATTGTTCGAATTTTGACAAATCCCAAAAATTTATATATTAATATTTTCTCGAATTCCTGTTATTCTCTCAAACCATTGTGTATGTAAAAACTGTCTACTCGTGTATAATTACTTAACTGTCAAAATTCTGATATTTTTTTATGAAGTTTTGTCCAAATAATCAATTTTTTTAATTTTTAACATTTTGTTTTCCAAAAATCCATCTCTATTAATTAATCCGTTAATACTGTCCCCATCCAGATTAAATACTCAACGATTGACGCATTTGCGTACCTAGATGATTTTCCAATTTTTAAATTATTTTTAACTCAATTATTTAGAGTATATAAACTATAATTGGTGCTTCAAACGTGAAGTTTTCAATAAAAAATTTGACCGGTTATTTTGTTTTACCAATTCATCATTCTTAAAATTTAAATTCAACGTTTTTGAGTACAGATATTTGATCTCAAGGTGTCACTGCGTTTAACTTCGGAAGATTTTGAGCCGATACGACCAATATTAACAAAGTGTGTTATTCAAGTTGATTCTCAAAATCTATAAATGAATATCATAATAACAACACATTTTATATCATGTGTTAAAATAACGAGTAGTAGTATGCAAAGTTTTAGAATAGTTATGTTATGCAATATATAACATTTTTAAATATTTATATTATTTACGTACCTCATGTCTGCATATTCAACATTGCTTAAGACAGTTTCTTTAATGAATCTGGTTTTGAAGTAAATAATTATATTGTTCAGTTTTAAATGTTTAACATTGTCTTAAACGATATAATAATGCCGAACCTTCTAATTTTTTATTACCAATAGCAACAAAAATTACGACTTGGTACAATTTGTGAGTAATAATTTGGCAAACGTCAAAATCATGTAATATTCGATGTAAATAAAACAACTACATTACTTATTACGTGTACAAATTACAATACCTTAAATACCTTTTCAAAAGCGTAAATTTTCTTGATTTCGTAGTGTGTTTCATCATTAACTATGAGTACTATAATTAGTACTGTATATTTGCATTAAATTGTTACATTTTAGGAAGGCATTCATATTTAGTAAAACATGTTACATCTCTTCTACTCGACAATGTATTCTTCAATTCATATATCTTAACAAATATATTTTGAGTCTTTAATGTATACTTGAATGTTTTTTTTTTTCTTGTATTTAATGACAAACATAAGTAAAATATAAAATATATATATATTTTAATATGATTTACAACTGATTTTAATAATTATGTATTTTTTTAAAACTGTATTTTAACAAAAAATATTACAAATAATTGTTGTTGAACAATCCACACATCTTTTGTCAATACTTATTAGAAATATAAAATATAGTTACGAATAATTTGTTACACACATTTACACAACTAGGAGGAGACTTAGTGAGGCATCGCGCCCTCAAAATGTATTTTATTCCCCACAAATGTTTATGATTATTTAAGAATCAATAATAATTTAAGCAATACAATGTGACATGTAGAATTATTCAAAGTAAATTGTATAAATATAAAATTGATGATTAAAAATGTACAAAAAAAATATATTCAGTATTTTTAATATACCAAAAACAGTATCTAGTCCTACTCGTACAGTTATCACTATTGAAAATTAAAATAACCAAAACAATCCTCCTAGTTTTTTGGAAACCGTGAAAGTAAATACATTAAATTAGGTATTTATATGTGCAGCTGCTAATATTTTATACCTAGTTGCATCAATGGTTAGTCATTACATAGAATTATCAATGGCCTCAAAAATATATTATATTTTGACATTCAGGTTTTTATTGTTGTGAGTAGCTTTAATGTTTTATATCATATTATTATATGATGGTATTATGATCCTTTTGGGATTTATCGAATATTTTTTATTGATATAGTACAGAAATATCACACAATTTTAATATTTATGACTAAACTCGTCGTTAGATAGTGTTAAAATAAAAATTATTCTTTAAAATTGGGTTAGGATTAAATTTATTAGTAATTTATTTTTTAATAAATGTTAACCTTCGTGTGGATTTGTGACTTTTAGAAATTAATCATTCTATTATCTGTCATTAAATATGTCCATCATTTACAGAATCAGGACATGCACACTGTTGCAGCTGCAATTGTGCGTGGGAGTCCAATTAAGACCCAAGTACGACGGTTTAAAAATCCCCAATAACAGTTTTTCGAAAAATCAAATGCATGCAACTCATGTAGCTAGTTAGGGGGATCAATTCTATGTCATGTCTGGCGACTTTCGTCCTATCTCCCACGGTTTCCCGGAAAACAGCTCATAAGCGAAATATTTTTAAATTTACGATTATACAATAATATTTGAATTGGAAAATACATAAGTTTGTGAAAGAAATTAAGAAATTTTATATTTCAATGTTGGTAGATCTGCTTTATCGTTCTGCCACCATTTATGGGTTTCTTTCATAAGAATTTCTAGCTGAAAAGTCTGGTTGTTATCTCGGGGGCCGAACTGCGCGACGATCAGTCGCATGTATCGCCGTCGATTAGTGGTGATTAGTTTATCAGAGCGGTGCGATTACAACGACTAGAACGTTTAAAAAACAGACATACTTAAAAGTAATATCATATTGAGAATTACACATGGAATATGTTGATGGTTAGTAGTTTGGTACTCGTATCGGGTAGATGGCCAAACATTTATGGTTACGAAAATCAAGTTTTATTATTCACCAGAGTAAGTTAAATGTCCTATAAGAATACCGATCGCATTAGGAAAAAATCAATGTCGAAAGAACAACTGTTGTCTGCGTGTTTTTTCAGGAATGATCCGGCAACGATACATTATTTACCTACTATATTGGATATGCTGTCTATAGTGGGACCGGCGATGGTTGGCATGTGTCCTGTCATTATCACGACTGATGTCATCTATGCCTCAGAATTGCAGCTGGGAATTGTCCAATATCAACATCATACAAAGTGTTCTCGTCGTCGCGTTGGGATTTAATCAGTAGCTAATAATAAGTTAATTTTAAGTAATCTTTTTGTACATGCCAGTGTGTTGTCTAGTTTCCATTTTTCAAGTTCATTAATGTAACCGTGCGCAATAATGATAAACAGTCGACTGCCATTTGACAACGGATTATTAATATATTTTGAATGGTTGTCAATGCGGTAAGATAATGTAACCGTTTCTCATTCCTTATTAAATGTTTTCAACGTATACCTACCGCAAATATGATTCTATTGCTCTGACATGAGCTTATTATTTTATTTTTCTCGTTCAGATTTCGCTGATTAACAACCAGTGTATTTAAGTATATTCACAATTCACTAGCTGTCTACGAGTCATAGGCTGTCATTTCGTATACATCATATAAAATAAATCCACTCACTTGCAGATAATGAGATAAATTAACACTCATTTTATTTATTTAATTAAAATTAGAAATTTCTGTAAATTGCGAAACGATATTGTTTACTGAATTGTTTATTTCAGTTGCTAGATCAGAAATCAGGCTATAAATATAATATTTTTGAACCATTTGAAACAGACAACACATTGATATTTAAGTTTAAGTTGCCCATGACCTGTAATTTGTTTTAATATACCCGCCAACTCGGAAACGGTTATTACTTTGTACAATGCAAAATCATCAGTATAAGTTTTATTTCATAAACTTTAAAGGTTTAAATAACAACACCTGTAAATAGACAAACATATTTTTCATCAACCATCGTCTCGGACATTTTCATTAAAAATGAACACCAATAATTTAATCATAATTAGCTTAACAACATCAGGGATGGATAAACTCTAAATAACTACCTTTATTTCTCATAAGTACAATTTTAAGCGTCAACAGAAGGATTATCTTCTCACAATAGATTTCATCTCAATTTGTTAATGTATAATATCAAAATTAAAAAACACTAAAATAAAATCTTTTATATGGCACTTTTGAAAAACATTAATAATTCATATCTATAAGTGATTATAAAACACTCATATATTAAAATATTTTCTCTTCAAACCTTGACCGTTAGATTTAGAAAAAGAACTATATTTACTGTTTCTAAAAATTATATATACTACTTTATATAAAATTTCTTAAACACTAAAAAAGTGTTTTATATGATAATTTTGACGAAATAATATAAATAAATTTTTTTCTAATGCTAGTAAAATACTGAATTCTTAATTTATTATCTTCAAACCTTGACCATTAGTTTGAGAATATGTAATATTTTTACCATTTCCAGTTATTACTTTTACAATTTTATAAAAAATTTCATAAACACAAAAAAGTGTTTTATACGATAATTTTGACGAAATATTATAAATAAATTTTTTTCAAATGCTTTTAAAATACTGAATTCTTAAGTTATTAACTTCAAACCTTGACTATAAGATTGAGAATGTGTAATATTTTTAAGGTTTTATTTAATTATATTTACAATTTAATATGATATTTCATAAACACTATTAAAGTTGTTTACATTGTAATTTTGACGAAATATTATAAATTCATTTTTTTAAATGCTTATAAAATACTGAATTCTTAATTTATTTTCTTCAAACCTTGACCATTAGTTTGAGAATATGTAATTTTTTTACCGTTTCCAGTGATTACTTTTACAATTTTATAAAAAATTTCATAAACACAAAATAGTGTTTTATACGATAATTTTGACGAAATACTATAAATAAATTTTTTTCAAATGCTTATAAAATACTGAATTCTTAAGTTATTAACTTCAAACCATGACTATAAGATTGAGAATGTGTAATATTTTTACCATTTCCAGTTATAACTTTTACAATTTTATAAAAAATTTCATAAACATAAAAAAGTGTTTTATACGATAATTTTGACGAAATATTATACATAAATTTTTTTCAAATGCTTATAAAATACTGAATTCTTAAAATATTAACTTCAAACCTTGAATATAGATTGAGAATGTGTAGTATTTTTAAGGTTTTTTTTAGTTATGTTAACAATTTTATATAAAATTTCATAAACACTAAAAAAGTGTTTTATATGATAATTTTGACGAAATACAAATAAATTTTTTTCAAATGCTTATAAAATAATGAATTCTTAAAATATTAACTTCAAACCTTGACTATAAGATTGAGAATGTGTAATATTTTAAAGGTTTCATTTAATTATATTTACAATTTAATATGATATTTCATAAACACTAAAAAAGTTGTTTACATTGTAATTTTGACAAAATACTATAAATTCATTTTTTTCAAATGCTTATAAAATAATGAATTCTTAAGTTATTAACTTCAAATCTTTACTATAAGATTGAGAACGTGTAATATTTTTAAGGTTTCATTTAATTATATTTACAATTTAATATGATATTTCATAAACACTAAAAAAGTTGTTTACATTGTAATTTTGACGAAATACTATAAATAAATTTTTTTCAAATGCTTATAAAATAATGAATTCTTAAGTTATTAACATCAAACCTTGACTATAAGATTGAGAATGTGTAATATTTTTACCGTTTCCAGTTATTATTTTTACAATTTTATAAAAAATTTCATAAACTCTAAAAAAGTGTTTTATACGATAATTTTGACGAAATATTATAAATAAATTTTTTTCAAATGCTTATAAAATACTGAATTCTTAAGTTATTTACTTCAAACCTTGACTATAAGATTGAGAATAAGTAATATTTTTTAAGGTTTCATTTAATTATATTTACAATTTAATATGATATTTCATAAACACTAAAAAAGTTGTTTACATTGTAATTTTGACGGAATATTATAAATTCATTTTTTTCAAATGCTTATAAAATACTGAATTCTTAGGTTATTATCTTCAAACCTTGACCATGAGTTTGAGAATATGTAATATTTTTACCGTTTCCAGTTATTATTTTTACAATGTTATATAAAATTTCATAAACACTAAAAAAGTGTTTTATACGATAATTTTGACAAAATACAAATAAATTTTTTTCAAATGCTTATAAAATAATGAATTCTTAAGTTATTAACTTCAAACCTTGACTATAAGATTGAGAATGTGTAGTATTTTTAAGATTTTATTTAGTTATGTTAACAATTTTATATAAAATTTCATAAACACTAAAAAAGTGTTTTATATGATAATTTTGACGAAATATTATAAATAAATTTTTTTCAAATGCTTATAAAATAATGAATTCTTAAGTTATTAACTTCAAACCTTGACTATAAGATTGAGAATGTGTAGTATTTTTAATGTTTTATTTAGTTATGTTAACAATTTTATATAAAATTTCATAAACACTAAAAATGTGTTTTACATAGTAATTTAGTCGAAATATCATAAATTCAATGTTTTCTAATGCTTATAAAATACTGAATTCTTAAGTTATTAACTTCAAACCTTGACTATAAGATTGAGAATGTGTAATATTTATAAGGTTTCATTTAATTATATTTACAATTTAATATGATATTTCATAATCACTAAAAAAGTTGTTTACATTGTAATTTTGACGAAATACTATAAATAAATTTTTTTCAAATGCTTATAAAGTAATGAATTCTTAAGTTATTAACTTCAATCCTTGACTATAAGATTGAGAATGTGTAGTATTTTTAAGGTTTTATTTAATTATATTTACAATTTAATATGATATTTCATAAACACTATTAAAGTTGTTTACATTGTAATTTTGACGAAATATTATAAATTCATTTTTTTAAATGCTTATAAAATACTGAATTCTTAATTTATTTTCTTCAAACCTTGACCATTAGTTTGAGAATATGTAATTTTTTTACCGTTTCCAGTGATTACTTTTACAATTTTATAAAAAATTTCATAAACACAAAATAGTGTTTTATACGATAATTTTGACGAAATACTATAAATAAATTTTTTTCAAATGCTTATAAAATACTGAATTCTTAAGTTATTAACTTCAAACCATGACTATAAGATTGAGAATGTGTAATATTTTTACCATTTCCAGTTATAACTTTTACAATTTTATAAAAAATTTCATAAACATAAAAAAGTGTTTTATACGATAATTTTGACGAAATATTATACATAAATTTTTTTCAAATGCTTATAAAATACTGAATTCTTAAAATATTAACTTCAAACCTTGAATATAGATTGAGAATGTGTAGTATTTTTAAGGTTTTTTTTAGTTATGTTAACAATTTTATATAAAATTTCATAAACACTAAAAAAGTGTTTTATATGATAATTTTGACGAAATACAAATAAATTTTTTTCAAATGCTTATAAAATAATGAATTCTTAAAATATTAACTTCAAACCTTGACTATAAGATTGAGAATGTGTAATATTTTAAAGGTTTCATTTAATTATATTTACAATTTAATATGATATTTCATAAACACTAAAAAAGTTGTTTACATTGTAATTTTGACAAAATACTATAAATTCATTTTTTTCAAATGCTTATAAAATAATGAATTCTTAAGTTATTAACTTCAAATCTTTACTATAAGATTGAGAACGTGTAATATTTTTAAGGTTTCATTTAATTATATTTACAATTTAATATGATATTTCATAAACACTAAAAAAGTTGTTTACATTGTAATTTTGACGAAATACTATAAATAAATTTTTTTCAAATGCTTATAAAATAATGAATTCTTAAGTTATTAACATCAAACCTTGACTATAAGATTGAGAATGTGTAATATTTTTACCGTTTCCAGTTATTATTTTTACAATTTTATAAAAAATTTCATAAACTCTAAAAAAGTGTTTTATACGATAATTTTGACGAAATATTATAAATAAATTTTTTTCAAATGCTTATAAAATACTGAATTCTTAAGTTATTTACTTCAAACCTTGACTATAAGATTGAGAATAAGTAATATTTTTTAAGGTTTCATTTAATTATATTTACAATTTAATATGATATTTCATAAACACTAAAAAAGTTGTTTACATTGTAATTTTGACGGAATATTATAAATTCATTTTTTTCAAATGCTTATAAAATACTGAATTCTTAGGTTATTATCTTCAAACCTTGACCATGAGTTTGAGAATATGTAATATTTTTACCGTTTCCAGTTATTATTTTTACAATGTTATATAAAATTTCATAAACACTAAAAAAGTGTTTTATACGATAATTTTGACAAAATACAAATAAATTTTTTTCAAATGCTTATAAAATAATGAATTCTTAAGTTATTAACTTCAAACCTTGACTATAAGATTGAGAATGTGTAGTATTTTTAAGATTTTATTTAGTTATGTTAACAATTTTATATAAAATTTCATAAACACTAAAAAAGTGTTTTATATGATAATTTTGACGAAATATTATAAATAAATTTTTTTCAAATGCTTATAAAATAATGAATTCTTAAGTTATTAACTTCAAACCTTGACTATAAGATTGAGAATGTGTAGTATTTTTAATGTTTTATTTAGTTATGTTAACAATTTTATATAAAATTTCATAAACACTAAAAATGTGTTTTACATAGTAATTTAGTCGAAATATCATAAATTCAATGTTTTCTAATGCTTATAAAATACTGAATTCTTAAGTTATTAACTTCAAACCTTGACTATAAGATTGAGAATGTGTAATATTTATAAGGTTTCATTTAATTATATTTACAATTTAATATGATATTTCATAATCACTAAAAAAGTTGTTTACATTGTAATTTTGACGAAATACTATAAATAAATTTTTTTCAAATGCTTATAAAGTAATGAATTCTTAAGTTATTAACTTCAATCCTTGACTATAAGATTGAGAATGTGTAGTATTTTTAAGGTTTTATTTAATTATATTTACAATTTAATATGATATTTCATAAACACTATTAAAGTTGTTTACATTGTAATTTTGACGAAATATTATAAATTCATTTTTTTAAATGCTTATAAAATACTGAATTCTTAATTTATTTTCTTCAAACCTTGACCATTAGTTTGAGAATATGTAATTTTTTTACCGTTTCCAGTGATTACTTTTACAATTTTATAAAAAATTTCATAAACACAAAATAGTGTTTTATACGATAATTTTGACGAAATACTATAAATAAATTTTTTTCAAATGCTTATAAAATACTGAATTCTTAAGTTATTAACTTCAAACCATGACTATAAGATTGAGAATGTGTAATATTTTTACCATTTCCAGTTATAACTTTTACAATTTTATAAAAAATTTCATAAACATAAAAAAGTGTTTTATACGATAATTTTGACGAAATATTATACATAAATTTTTTTCAAATGCTTATAAAATACTGAATTCTTAAAATATTAACTTCAAACCTTGAATATAGATTGAGAATGTGTAGTATTTTTAAGGTTTTTTTTAGTTATGTTAACAATTTTATATAAAATTTCATAAACACTAAAAAAGTGTTTTATATGATAATTTTGACGAAATACAAATAAATTTTTTTCAAATGCTTATAAAATAATGAATTCTTAAAATATTAACTTCAAACCTTGACTATAAGATTGAGAATGTGTAATATTTTAAAGGTTTCATTTAATTATATTTACAATTTAATATGATATTTCATAAACACTAAAAAAGTTGTTTACATTGTAATTTTGACAAAATACTATAAATTCATTTTTTTCAAATGCTTATAAAATAATGAATTCTTAAGTTATTAACTTCAAATCTTTACTATAAGATTGAGAACGTGTAATATTTTTAAGGTTTCATTTAATTATATTTACAATTTAATATGATATTTCATAAACACTAAAAAAGTTGTTTACATTGTAATTTTGACGAAATACTATAAATAAATTTTTTTCAAATGCTTATAAAATAATGAATTCTTAAGTTATTAACATCAAACCTTGACTATAAGATTGAGAATGTGTAATATTTTTAAGGTTTTATTTAGTTATATTTACAGTTGTATATAAAATTTCATAAACACAAAAAAGTGTTTTATACGATAATTTTGACAAATATTATAAATAAATTTTTTTCAAATGCTTATAAAATAATGAATTCTTAAGTTATTAACTTCAAACCTTGACTATAAGATTGAGAATGTGTAGTATTTTTAATGTTTTATTTAGTTATGTTAACAATTTTATATAAAATTTCATAAACACTAAAAATGTGTTTTACATAGTAATTTAGTCGAAATATCATAAATTCATTTTTTTCAAATGCTTATAAAATACTGAATTTTTAAGTCATTAACTTCAAACCTTGACTATAAGATTGAGAATGTGTAATATTTTTAAGGTTTCATTTAATTATGTTTACAATATAATATGATATTTCATAAACACTAAAAAAGTTGTTTACATTGTAATTTTGACGAAATATAAATTCAATGTTTTCTAATGCTTGTAACATACTGAATTCTCAAGTTATTATCTTCAAACTTTGACCATTAGTTTGAGAATAAGTAATATTTTTAAGGTTTTATTTTGTTATGTTTACAATTTTATATAAAATTTCATAAACACTAAAAATGTGTTTTACATAGTAATATAGACGAAATATCATAGATTCATTTTTTTCAAATGCTTATAAAATACTGAATTCTTAAAATATTATCTTCAAAACTTCACTATAAGAATGAGAATGTGTAATTTTTTTAAGGTTTCATTTAATCATATTTACAATTTAATATGATATTTCATAAACACTAAAAAAGTGTTTTTATGATAAATTGGTGAAATATTATACTTATATATCTTTCAAATTCTTATAAATTACCGAATTCTTAAGTTATTATGTTCAAACCTTGACCATTAGTTTGAGAATATGTAATATTTTTACCGTTTACAGTTATTATTTTTACAATTTAATATGATATTAAATAAATATAAAAAAAGTGTTTTACATAGTAATTTAGACGAAATATCATAATTCATTTTTTTCAAATGCTTATAAAATACTAATTCTTAAATGATTATCTTCAAACTTTGACCCTTAGTTTAAGAATATGTAATATTTTTACCGTTTCCAGTTAATATTTTTACAATTTTATAAAAAATTTCATAAACTCTAAATATGTGTTTTATATGATAATTTTGACAAAATATTATAAATTCATTCTTTTCAAATGCTTATAAAATACTGAATTCTTAAGTTATTAACTTCAAACCTTGACTATAAGATTGAGAATGTGTAATATTTTTAAGGTTTCATTTAATTATATTTACAATTTAATATGATATTTCATAAACACTAAAAAAGTTGTTTACATTGTAATTTTGACGAAATATTATAAATTCATTTTTTTCAAATGCTTATAAAATACTGAATTCTTAAGTTATTTACTTCAAACCTTGACTATAAGATTGAGAATGTGTAGTATTTTTAATGTTTTATTTAGTTATGTTAACAATTTTATATAAAATTTCATAAACACTAAAAATGTGTTTTACATAGTAATTTAGTCGAAATATCATAAATTCAATGTTTTCTAATGCTTATAAAATACTGAATTCTTAAGTTATTAACTTCAAACCTTGACTATAAGATTGAGAATGTGTAATATTTATAAGGTTTCATTTAATTATATTTACAATTTAATATGATATTTCATAATCACTAAAAAAGTTGTTTACATTGTAATTTTGACGAAATACTATAAATAAATTTTTTTCAAATGCTTATAAAGTAATGAATTCTTAAGTTATTAACTTCAATCCTTGACTATAAGATTGAGAATGTGTAGTATTTTTAAGGTTTTATTTAATTATATTTACAATTTAATATGATATTTCATAAACACTATTAAAGTTGTTTACATTGTAATTTTGATGAAATATTATAAATTCATTTTTTTAAATGCTTATAAAATACTGAATTCTTAATTTATTTTCTTCAAACCTTGACCATTAGTTTGAGAATATGTAATATTTTTACCGTTTCCAGTGATTACTTTTACAATTTTATAAAAAATTTCATAAACATAAAAAAGTGTTTTATACGATAATTTTGACGAAATATTATAAATAAATTTTTTTCAAATGCTTATAAAATACTGAATTCTTAAAATATTAACTTCAAACCTTGAATATAGATTGAGAATGTGTAGTATTTTTAAGGTTTTTTTTAGTTATGTTAACAATTTTATATAAAATTTCATAAACACTAAAAAAGTGTTTTATATGATAATTTTGACGAAATATTATAAATAAATTTTTTTCAAATGCTTATAAAATACTGAATTCTTAAGTTATTAACTTCAAACCTTGACTATAAAATTGAGAATGTGTAATATTTTAAAGGTTTCATTTAATTATATTTACAATTTAATATGATATTTCATAAACACTAAAAAAGTTGTTTACATTGTAATTTTGACAAAATACTATAAATTCATTTTTTTCAAATGCTTATAAAATAATGAATTCTTAAGTTATTAACTTCAAATCTTTACTATAAGATTGAGAATGTGTAATATTTTTAAGGTTTCATTTAATTATATTTACAATTTAATATGATATTTCATAAACACTAAAAAAGTTGTTTACATTGTAATTTTGACGAAATACTATAAATAAATTTTTTTCAAATGCTTATAAAATAATGAATTCTTAAGTTATTAACATCAAACCTTGACTATAAGATTGAGAATGTGTAATATTTTTAAGGTTTTATTTAGTTATATTTACAGTTTTATATAAAATTTCATAAACACAAAAAAGTGTTTTATACGATAATTTTGACAAATATTATAAATAAATTTTTTTCAAATGCTTATAAAATACTGAATTTTTAAGTTATTATCTTCAAACTTTGACCATTAGTTTGAGAATATGTAATATTTATACCGTTTCCAGTTATTATTTTTACAATTTTATAAAAAATTTCATAAACACAAAAAAGTGTTTTATATGATAATTTTGACGAAGTATTATAAATAAATTTTTTTCAAATGCTTATAAAATACTGAATTCTTAAGTTATTAACTTCAAACCTTGACTATAAGATTGAGAATGTGTAGTATTTTTAAGGTTTTATTTAGTTATGTTTACAATTTTATATAAGATTTCATAAACACTAAAAAAGTGTTTTATATATTAATTTAGTAGAAATATCATAAATTCAATGTTTTCAAATGCTTATAAAATACTGAATTCTCAAATTATTATCTTCAAACCTTCACTATAAGAATGAAAATGTGTAATTTTTTTAAGGTTTCATTTAATCATATTTACAATTTAATATGATATTTCATAAACAGTAAAAAAGTGTTTTATATGATAATTATGTGAAAAATTAAAATTATATATCTTTCAAATTCTTATAAATTACTGAATTCTTAAGTTATAATCTTCAAACCTTGACCATTAGTTTGAGAATATATAATATTTTTACCGTTTCCAGCTATTATTTTTACAATTTTATAAAAAATTTCATAAACAATAAAAAAGTGTTTTATATGATAAATTGGCAAAATATTATAAATAGATTTCTTTCAAATGCTTATAAATTACTGAATTCTTAAGTTATAATCTTCAAACCTTGATCATTAGTTTGAGAATATATAATATTTTACAATTTAATATGATATTTCATAAATACTAAAAATGTGTTTTACATTGTAATATAGACGAAATATCATAAATTCATTTTTTTCAATTGCTTATAAAATACTGAATTCTTTAGTTATTATCTTCAAACCTTGACCATTAGTTTGAGAATATGTAATATTTTTACCGTTTCCAGTTATTATTTTTACAACTTTATAAAAAATTTCATAAAATCTAAAAAAGTGTTTTATACGATAATTTTGACGAAGTATTATAAATAAATTTTTTTCAAATGCTTATAAAATACTGAATTCTTAAGTTATTAACTTCAAACCTTGACTATAAGATTGAGAATGTGTAGTATTTTTAAGATTTTATTTAGTTATGTTAACAATTTTATATAAAATTTCATAAACACTAAAAAAGTGTTTTATATGATAATTTTGACGAAATATTTTAAATAAATTTTTTTCAAATGCTTATAAAATACTGAATTCTTAAGTTATTAACTTCAAACCTTGACTATAAGATTGAGAATGTGTAATATTATTAAGGTTTTATTTAATTATATTTACAATTTAATATGATATTTCATAAACACTAAAAAAGTTGTTTACATTGTAATTTTGACAAAATACTATAAATTCATTTTTTTCAAATGCTTATAAAATACTGAATTCTTAAGTTATTAACTTCAAACCTTGACTATAAGATTGAGAATGTGTAATATTTTTAAGGTTTTATTTAGTTATATTTACAATTTTATATAAAATTTCATAAACACAAAAAAGTGTTTTATACGATAATTTTGACAAATATTATAAATAAATTTTTTTCAAATGCTTATAAAATACTGAATTCTTAAGTTATTTACTTCAAACCTTGACTATAAGATTGAGAATGTGTAGTATTTTTAATGTTTTATTTAGTTATGTTAACAATTTTATATAAAATTTCATAAACACTAAAAATGTGTTTTACATAGTAATTTAGTCGAAATATCATAAATTCAATGTTTTCTAATGCTTATAAAATACTGAATTCTTAAGTTATTAACTTCAAACCTTGACTATAAGATTGAGAATGTGTAATATTTATAAGGTTTCATTTAATTATATTTACAATTTAATATGATATTTCATAATCACTAAAAAAGTTGTTTACATTGTAATTTTGACGAAATACTATAAATAAATTTTTTTCAAATGCTTATAAAGTAATGAATTCTTAAGTTATTAACTTCAATCCTTGACTATAAGATTGAGAATGTGTAGTATTTTTAAGGTTTTATTTAATTATATTTACAATTTAATATGATATTTCATAAACACTATTAAAGTTGTTTACATTGTAATTTTGACGAAATATTATAAATTCATTTTTTTAAATGCTTATAAAATACTGAATTCTTAATTTATTTTCTTCAAACCTTGACCATTAGTTTGAGAATATGTAATATTTTTACCGTTTCCAGTGATTACTTTTACAATTTTATAAAAAATTTCATAAACATAAAAAAGTGTTTTATACGATAATTTTGACGAAATATTATAAATAAATTTTTTTCAAATGCTTATAAAATACTGAATTCTTAAAATATTAACTTCAAACCTTGAATATAGATTGAGAATGTGTAGTATTTTTAAGGTTTTTTTTAGTTATGTTAACAATTTTATATAAAATTTCATAAACACTAAAAAAGTGTTTTATATGATAATTTTGACGAAATATTATAAATAAATTTTTTTCAAATGCTTATAAAATACTGAATTCTTAAGTTATTAACTTCAAACCTTGACTATAAAATTGAGAATGTGTAATATTTTAAAGGTTTCATTTAATTATATTTACAATTTAATATGATATTTCATAAACACTAAAAAAGTTGTTTACATTGTAATTTTGACAAAATACTATAAATTCATTTTTTTCAAATGCTTATAAAATAATGAATTCTTAAGTTATTAACTTCAAATCTTTACTATAAGATTGAGAATGTGTAATATTTTTAAGGTTTCATTTAATTATATTTACAATTTAATATGATATTTCATAAACACTAAAAAAGTTGTTTACATTGTAATTTTGACGAAATACTATAAATAAATTTTTTTCAAATGCTTATAAAATAATGAATTCTTAAGTTATTAACATCAAACCTTGACTATAAGATTGAGAATGTGTAATATTTTTAAGGTTTTATTTAGTTATATTTACAGTTTTATATAAAATTTCATAAACACAAAAAAGTGTTTTATACGATAATTTTGACAAATATTATAAATAAATTTTTTTCAAATGCTTATAAAATACTGAATTTTTAAGTTATTATCTTCAAACTTTGACCATTAGTTTGAGAATATGTAATATTTATACCGTTTCCAGTTATTATTTTTACAATTTTATAAAAAATTTCATAAACACAAAAAAGTGTTTTATATGATAATTTTGACGAAGTATTATAAATAAATTTTTTTCAAATGCTTATAAAATACTGAATTCTTAAGTTATTAACTTCAAACCTTGACTATAAGATTGAGAATGTGTAGTATTTTTAAGGTTTTATTTAGTTATGTTTACAATTTTATATAAGATTTCATAAACACTAAAAAAGTGTTTTATATATTAATTTAGTAGAAATATCATAAATTCAATGTTTTCAAATGCTTATAAAATACTGAATTCTCAAATTATTATCTTCAAACCTTCACTATAAGAATGAAAATGTGTAATTTTTTTAAGGTTTCATTTAATCATATTTACAATTTAATATGATATTTCATAAACAGTAAAAAAGTGTTTTATATGATAATTATGTGAAAAATTAAAATTATATATCTTTCAAATTCTTATAAATTACTGAATTCTTAAGTTATAATCTTCAAACCTTGACCATTAGTTTGAGAATATATAATATTTTTACCGTTTCCAGCTATTATTTTTACAATTTTATAAAAAATTTCATAAACAATAAAAAAGTGTTTTATATGATAAATTGGCAAAATATTATAAATAGATTTCTTTCAAATGCTTATAAATTACTGAATTCTTAAGTTATAATCTTCAAACCTTGATCATTAGTTTGAGAATATATAATATTTTACAATTTAATATGATATTTCATAAATACTAAAAATGTGTTTTACATTGTAATATAGACGAAATATCATAAATTCATTTTTTTCAATTGCTTATAAAATACTGAATTCTTTAGTTATTATCTTCAAACCTTGACCATTAGTTTGAGAATATGTAATATTTTTACCGTTTCCAGTTATTATTTTTACAACTTTATAAAAAATTTCATAAAATCTAAAAAAGTGTTTTATACGATAATTTTGACGAAGTATTATAAATAAATTTTTTTCAAATGCTTATAAAATACTGAATTCTTAAGTTATTAACTTCAAACCTTGACTATAAGATTGAGAATGTGTAGTATTTTTAAGATTTTATTTAGTTATGTTAACAATTTTATATAAAATTTCATAAACACTAAAAAAGTGTTTTATATGATAATTTTGACGAAATATTTTAAATAAATTTTTTTCAAATGCTTATAAAATACTGAATTCTTAAGTTATTAACTTCAAACCTTGACTATAAGATTGAGAATGTGTAATATTATTAAGGTTTTATTTAATTATATTTACAATTTAATATGATATTTCATAAACACTAAAAAAGTTGTTTACATTGTAATTTTGACAAAATACTATAAATTCATTTTTTTCAAATGCTTATAAAATACTGAATTCTTAAGTTATTAACTTAAAACCTTGACTATAAGATTGAGAATGTGTAATATTTTTAAGGTTTTATTTAGTTATATTTACAATTTTATATAAAATTTCATAAACACAAAAAAGTGTTTTATACGATAATTTTGACAAATATTATAAATAAATTTTTTTCAAATGCTTATAAAATACTGAATTCTTAAGTTATTAACTTCAAACCTTGACTATAAGATTGAGAATGTGTAGTATTTTTAATGTTTTATTTAGTTATGTTAACAATTTTATATAAAATTTCATAAACACTAAAAATGTGTTTTACATAGTAATTTAGTCGAAATATCATAAATTCAATGTTTTCTAATGCTTATAAAATACTGAATTCTTAAGTTATTAACTTCAAACCTTGACTATAAGATTGAGAATGTGTAATATTTATAAGGTTTCATTTAATTATATTTACAATTTAATATGATATTTCATAGTCACTAAAAAAGTTGTTTACATTGTAATTTTGACGAAATACTATAAATAAATTTTTTTCAAATGCTTATAAAGTAATGAATTCTTAAGTTATTAACTTCAATCCTTGACTATAAGATTGAGAATGTGTAGTATTTTTAAGGTTTTATTTAATTATATTTACAATTTAATATGATATTTCATAAACACTATTAAAGTTGTTTACATTGTAATTTTGACGAAATATTATAAATTCATTTTTTTAAATGCTTATAAAATACTGAATTCTTAATTTATTTTCTTCAAACCTTGACCATTAGTTTGAGAATATGTAATATTTTTACCGTTTCCAGTGATTACTTTTACAATTTTATAAAAAATTTCATAAACACAAAATAGTGTTTTATACGATAATTTTGACGAAATATTATAAATTCATTTTTTTAAATGCTTATAAAATACTGAATTCTTAATTTATTTTCTTCAAACCTTGACCATTAGTTTGAGAATATGTAATATTTTTACCGTTTCCAGTGATTACTTTTACAATTTTATAAAAAATTTCATAAACACAAAATAGTGTTTTATACGATAATTTTGACGAAATACTATAAATAAATTTTTTTCAAATGCTTATAAAATACTGAATTCTTAAAATATTAACTTCAAACCTTGAATATAGATTGAGAATGTGTAGTATTTTTAAGGTTTTTTTTAGTTATGTTAACAATTTTATATAAAATTTCATAAACACTAAAAAAGTGTTTTATATGATAATTTTGACGAAATATTATAAATAAATTTTTTTCAAATGCTAATAAAATACTGAATTCTTAAGTTATTAACTTCAAACCTTGACTATAAGATTGAGAATGTGTAATATTTTAAAGGTTTCATTTAATTATATTTACAATTTAATATGATATTTCATAAACACTAAAAAAGTTGTTTACATTGTAATTTTGACAAAATACTATAAATTCATTTTTTTCAAATGCTTATAAAATAATGAATTCTTAAGTTATTAACTTCAAATCTTTACTATAAGATTGAGAATGTGTAATATTTTTAAGGTTTCATTTAATTATATTTACAATTTAATATGATATTTCATAAACACTAAAAAAGTTGTTTACATTGTAATTTTGACGAAATACTATAAATAAATTTTTTTCAAATGCTTATAAAATAATGAATTCTTAAGTTATTATCTTCAAACCTTGACCATGAGTTTGAGAATATGTAATATTTTTACCGTTTCTAGTTATTATTTTTACAATGTTATATAAAATTTCATAAACACTAAAAAAGTGTTTTATACGATAATTTTGACAAAATACAAATAAATTTTTTTCAAATGCTTATAAAATAATGAATTCTTAAGTTATTAACTTCAAACCTTGACTATAAGATTGAGAATGTGTAGTATTTTTAAGATTTTATTTAGTTATGTTAACAATTTTATATAAAATTTCATAAACACTAAAAAAGTTGTTTACATTGTAATTTTGACAAAATACTATAAATTCATTTTTTTCAAATGCTTATAAAATACTGAATTCTTAAAATATTATCTTCAAAACTTCACTATAAGAATGAGAATGTGTAATTTTTTTAAGGTTTCATTTAATCATATTTACAATTTAATATGATATTTCATAAACACTAAAAAAGTGTTTTTATGATAATTTGGTGAAATATTATACTTATATATCTTTCAAATTCTTATAAATTACCGAATTCTTAAGTTATTATGTTCAAACCTTGACCATTAGTTTGAGAATATGTAATATTTTTACCGTTTACAGTTATTATTTTTACAATTTAATATGATATTAAATAAATATAAAAAAAGTGTTTTACATAGTAATTTAGACGAAATATCATAGATTCATTTTTTTCAAATGCTTATAAAATACTAATTCTTAAATGATTATCTTCAAACTTTGACCCTTAGTTTAAGAATATGTAATATTTTTACCGTTTCCAGTTAATATTTTTACAATTTTATAAAAAATTTCATAAACTCTAAATATGTGTTTTTTATGATAATTTTGACAAAATATTATAAATTCATTCTTTTCAAATGCTTATAAAATACTGAATTCTTAAGTTATTAACTTCAAACCTTGACTATAAGATTGAGAATGTGTAATATTTTTAAGGTTTCATTTAATTATATTTACAATTTAATATGATATTTCATAAACACTAAAAAAGTTGTTTACATTGTAATTTTGACGAAATATTATAAATTCATTTTTTTCAAATGCTTATAAAATACTGAATTCTTAAGTTATTTACTTCAAACCTTGACTATAAGATTGAGAATAAGTAATATTTTTTAAGGTTTCATTTAATTATATTTACAATTTAATATGATATTTCATAAACACTAAAAAAGTTGTTTACATTGTAATTTTGACGAAATATTATAAATTAATTTTTTTCAAATGCTTATAAAATACTGAATTCTTAAGTTATTAACTTCAAACCTTGACTATAAGATTGAGAATAAGTAATATTTTTTAAGGTTTCATTTAGTTATATTTACAATTTTATATAAAATTTCATAAACACAAAAAAGTGTTTTATACGATAATTTTGACAAATATTATAAATAAATTTTTTTCAAATGCTTATAAAATACTGAATTCTTAAGTTATTAACTTCAAACCTTGACTATAAGATTGAGAATGTGTAATATTATTAAGGTTTTATTTAATTATATTTACAATTTAATATGATATTTCATAAACACTAAAAAAGTTGTTTACATTGTAATTTTGACAAAATACTATAAATTCATTTTTTTCAAATGCTTATAAAATACTGAATTCTTAAGTTATTAACTTCAAACCTTGACTATAAGATTGAGAATGTGTAATATTTTTAAGGTTTTATTTAATTATATTTACAATTTAATATGATATTTCATAAACACTAAAAAAGTTGTTTACATTGTAATTTTGACAAAATACTATAAATTCATTTTTTTCAAATGCTTATAAAATACTGAATTCTTAAGTTATTAACTTCAAACCTTGACTATAAGATTGAGAATGTGTAGTATTTTTAATGTTTTATTTAGTTATGTTAACAATTTTATATAAAATTTCATAAACACTAAAAATGTGTTTTACATAGTAATTTAGTCGAAATATCATAAATTCAATGTTTTCTAATGCTTATAAAATACTGAATACTTAAGTTATTAACTTCAATCCTTGACTATAAGATTGAGAATGTGTAGTATTTTTAAGGTTTTATTTAATTATATTTACAATTTAATATGATATTTCATAAACACTATTAAAGTTGTTTACATTGTAATTTTGACGAAATATTATAAATTCATTTTTTTAAATGCTTATAAAATACTGAATTCTTAATTTATTTTCTTCAAACCTTGACCATTAGTTTGAGAATATGTAATATTTTTACCGTTTCCAGTGATTACTTTTACAATTTTATAAAAAATTTCATAAACATAAAAAAGTGTTTTATACGATAATTTTGACGAAATATTATAAATAAATTTTTTTCAAATGCTTATAAAATACTGAATTCTTAAGTTATTAACTTCAAACCTTGACTATAAGATTGAGAATGTGTAGTATTTTTAAGATTTTATTTAGTTATGTTAACAATTTTATATAAAATTTCATAAACACTAAAAAAGTGTTTTATATGATAATTTTGACGAAATATTTTAAATAAATTTTTTTCAAATGCTTATAAAATACTGAATTCTTAAGTTATTAACTTCAAACCTTGACTATAAGATTGAGAATGTGTAATATTATTAAGGTTTTATTTAATTATATTTACAATTTAATATGATATTTCATAAACACTAAAAAAGTTGTTTACATTGTAATTTTGACAAAATACTATAAATTCATTTTTTTCAAA
The DNA here is from genome assembly GCA_036289425.1 of Rhopalosiphum nymphaeae. NCBI lineage: Eukaryota > Metazoa > Arthropoda > Insecta > Hemiptera > Aphididae > Rhopalosiphum > Rhopalosiphum nymphaeae. The sequence continues at coordinate 4,113,088 of JAZAQC010000007.1, read as the reverse complement.
TGCTTATAAAATACTGAATTCTTAAGTTATTAACTTCAAACCTTGACTATAAGATTGAGAATGTGTAATATTTTTAAGGTTTTATTTAGTTATATTTACAATTTTATATAAAATTTCATAAACACAAAAAAGTGTTTTATACGATAATTTTGACAAATATTATAAATAAATTTTTTTCAAATGCTTATAAAATAATGAATTCTTAAGTTATTAACTTCAAACCTTGACTATAAGATTGAGAATGTGTAGTATTTTTAATGTTTTATTTAGTTATGTTAACAATTTTATATAAAATTTCATAAACACTAAAAATGTGTTTTACATAGTAATTTAGTCGAAATATCATAAATTCAATGTTTTCTAATGCTTATAAAATACTGAATTCTTAAGTTATTAACTTCAAACCTTGACTATAAGATTGAGAATGTGTAATATTTATAAGGTTTCATTTAATTATATTTACAATTTAATATGATATTTCATAATCACTAAAAAAGTTGTTTACATTGTAATTTTGACGAAATACTATAAATAAATTTTTTTCAAATGCTTATAAAGTAATGAATTCTTAAGTTATTAACTTCAATCCTTGACTATAAGATTGAGAATGTGTAGTATTTTTAAGGTTTTATTTAATTATATTTACAATTTAATATGATATTTCATAAACACTATTAAAGTTGTTTACATTGTAATTTTGACGAAATATTATAAATTCATTTTTTTAAATGCTTATAAAATACTGAATTCTTAATTTATTTTCTTCAAACCTTGACCATTAGTTTGAGAATATGTAATATTTTTACCGTTTCCAGTGATTACTTTTACAATTTTATAAAAAATTTCATAAACACAAAATAGTGTTTTATACGATAATTTTGACGAAATATTATAAATTCATTTTTTTAAATGCTTATAAAATACTGAATTCTTAATTTATTTTCTTCAAACCTTGACCATTAGTTTGAGAATATGTAATATTTTTACCGTTTCCAGTGATTACTTTTACAATTTTATAAAAAATTTCATAAACACAAAATAGTGTTTTATACGATAATTTTGACGAAATACTATAAATAAATTTTTTTCAAATGCTTATAAAATACTGAATTCTTAAAATATTAACTTCAAACCTTGAATATAGATTGAGAATGTGTAGTATTTTTAAGGTTTTTTTTAGTTATGTTAACAATTTTATATAAAATTTCATAAACACTAAAAAAGTGTTTTATATGATAATTTTGACGAAATATTATAAATAAATTTTTTTCAAATGCTAATAAAATACTGAATTCTTAAGTTATTAACTTCAAACCTTGACTATAAGATTGAGAATGTGTAGTATTTTTAAGATTTTATTTAGTTATGTTAACAATTTTATATAAAATTTCATAAACACTAAAAAAGTTGTTTACATTGTAATTTTGACAAAATACTATAAATTCATTTTTTTCAAATGCTTATAAAATAATGAATTCTTAAGTTATTAACTTCAAACCTTGACTATAAGATTGAGAATGTGTAATTTTATTAAGGTTTTATTTAATTATATTTACAATTTAATATGATATTTCATAAACACTAAAAAAGTTGTTTACATTGTAATTTTGACAAAATACTATAAATTCATTTTTTTCAAATGCTTATAAAATACTGAATTCTTAAGTTATTAACTTCAAATCTTGACTATAAGATTGAGAATGTGTAATATTTTTAAGGTTTTATTTAGTTATATTTACAATTTTATATAAAATTTTATAAACACAAAAAAGTGTTTTATACGATAATTTTGACAAATATTATAAATAAATTTTTTTCAAATGCTTATATAATAATGAATTCTTAAGTTATTAACTTCAAACCTTGACTATAAGATTGAGAATGTGTAATATTTTAAAGGTTTCATTTATATATATTTACAATTTAATATGATATTTCATAAACACTAAAAAAGTTGTTTACATTGTAATTTTGACAAAATACTATAAATTCATTTTTTTCAAATGCTTATAAAATACTGAATTCTTAAGTTATTAACTTCAAACCATGACTATAAGATTGAGAATGTGTAATATTTTTAAGGTTTCATTTAATTATGTTTACAATTTTATATAAAATTTCATAAACTCCAAAAAAAGTGTTTTATACGTTAATTTTGACGAAATACTATAAATAAATTTTTTTCAAATGCTTATAAAGTAATGAATTCTTAAGTTATTAACTTCAATCCTTGACTATAAGATTGAGAATGTGTAGTATTTTTAAGGTTTTATTTAATTATATTTACAATTTAATATGATATTTCATAAACACTATTAAAGTTGTTTACATTGTAATTTTGACGAAATATTATAAATTCATTTTTTTCAAATGCTTATAAAATACTGAATTCTTAAAATATTAACTTCAAACCTTGAATATAGATTGAGAATGTGTAGTATTTTTAAGGTTTTTTTTAGTTATGTTAACAATTTTATATAAAATTTCATAAACACTAAAAAAGTGTTTTATATGATAATTTTGACGAAATATTATAAATAAATTTTTTTCAAATGCTTATAAAATACTGAATTCTTAAGTTATTAACTTCAAACCTTGACTATAAGATTGAGAATGTGTAATATTTTAAAGGTTTCATTTAATTATATTTACAATTTAATATGATATTTCATAAACACTAAAAAAGTTGTTTACATTGTAATTTTGACAAAATACTATAAATTCATTTTTTTCAAATGCTTATAAAATAATGAATTCTTAAGTTATTAACTTCAAATCTTTACTATAAGATTGAGAATGTGTAATATTTTTAAGGTTTCATTTAATTATATTTACAATTTAATATGATATTTCATAAACACTAAAAAAGTTGTTTACATTGTAATTTTGACGAAATACTATAAATAAATTTTTTTCAAATGCTTATAAAATAATGAATTCTTAAGTTATTAACTTCAAATCTTTACTATAAGATTGAGAATGTGTAATATTTTTAAGGTTTCATTTAATTATATTTACAATTTAATATGATATTTCATAAACACTAAAAATGTGTTTTACATAGTAATTTAGTCGAAATATCATAAATTCAATGTTTTCTAATGCTTATAAAATACTGAATTCTTAAGTTATTAACTTCAAACCTTGACTATAAGATTGAGAATGTGTAATATTTATAAGGTTTCATTTAATTATATTTACAATTTAATATGATATTTCATAATCACTAAAAAAGTTGTTTACATTGTAATTTTGACGAAATACTATAAATAAATTTTTTTCAAATGCTTATAAAGTAATGAATTCTTAAGTTATTAACTTCAATCCTTGACTATAAGATTGAGAATGTGTAGTATTTTTAAGGTTTTATTTAATTATATTTACAATTTAATATGATATTTCATAAACACTATTAAAGTTGTTTACATTGTAATTTTGACGAAATATTATAAATTCATTTTTTTAAATGCTTATAAAATACTGAATTCTTAATTTATTTTCTTTAAACCTTGACCATTAGTTTGAGAATATGTAATTTTTTTACCGTTTCCAGTGATTACTTTTACAATTTTATAAAAAATTTCATAAACACAAAATAGTGTTTTATACGATAATTTTGACGAAATATTATAAATTCATTTTTTTAAATGCTTATAAAATACTGAATTCTTAATTTATTTTCTTCAAACCTTGACCATTAGTTTGAGAATATGTAATATTTTTACCGTTTCCAGTGATTACTTTTACAATTTTATAAAAAATTTCATAAACACAAAATAGTGTTTTATACGATAATTTTGACGAAATACTATAAATAAATTTTTTTCAAATGCTTATAAAATACTGAATTCTTAAAATATTAACTTCAAACCTTGAATATAGATTGAGAATGTGTAGTATTTTTAAGGTTTTTTTTAGTTATGTTAACAATTTTATATAAAATTTCATAAACACTAAAAAAGTGTTTTATATGATAATTTTGACGAAATATTATAAATAAATTTTTTTCAAATGCTAATAAAATACTGAATTCTTAAGTTATTAACTTCAAACCTTGACTATAAGATTGAGAATGTGTAATATTTTAAAGGTTTCATTTAATTATATTTACAATTTAATATGATATTTCATAAACACTAAAAAAGTTGTTTACATTGTAATTTTGACAAAATACTATAAATTCATTTTTTTCAAATGCTTATAAAATAATGAATTCTTAAGTTATTAACTTCAAATCTTTACTATAAGATTGAGAATGTGTAATATTTTTAAGGTTTCATTTAATTATATTTACAATTTAATATGATATTTCATAAACACTAAAAAAGTTGTTTACATTGTAATTTTGACGAAATACTATAAATAAATTTTTTTCAAATGCTTATAAAATAATGAATTCTTAAGTTATTAACTTCAATCCTTGACTATAAGATTGAGAAAGTGTAGTATTTTTAAGGTTTTATTTAATTATATTTACAATTTAATATGATATTTCATAAACACTAAAAAAGTTGTTTACATTGTAATTTTGACGAAATACTATAAATAAATTTTTTTCAAATGCTTATAAAATAATGAATTCTTAAGTCATTAACTTCAAACCATGACTATAAGATTGAGAATGAGTAATATTTTTACCGTTTCCAGTTATTATTTTTACAACTTTATAAAAAATTTCATAAAATCTAAAAAAGTGTGTTATACGATAATTTTGACGAAGTATTATAAATAAATTTTTTTCAAATGCTTATAAAATACTGAATTCTTAAGTTATTAACTTCAAACCTTGACTATAAGAATGAGAATGTGTAATTTTTTTAAGGTTTCATTTAATCATATTTACAATTTAATATGATATTTCATAAACACAAAAAAGTGTTTTTTATGATAATTTGGTGAAATATTATACTTATATATCTTTCAAATTCTTATAAATTACCGAATTCTTAAGTTATTATGTTCAAACCTTGACCATTAGTTTGAAAATATGTAATATTTTTACCGTTTGCAGTTATTATTTTTACAATTTTATAAAAAATTTCATAAACACAAAAAAGTGTTTTATACGATAATTTTGACGAAGTATTATAAATAAATTTTTTTAAATGCTTATAAAATACTGAATTCTTAAGTTATTAACTTCAAACCTTGACTATAAGATTGAGAATGTGTAGTATTTTTAAGGTTTTATTTAGTTATATTTACAATTTTATATAAAATTTCATAAACACAAAAAAGTGTTTTACATAGTAATTTAGTCGAAATATCATAAATTCAATGTTTTCAAATGCTTATAAAATACTGAATTCTCAAATTATTATCTTCAAACCTTCACTATAAGAATGAAAATGTGTAATTTTTTTAAGGTTTCATTTAATCATATTTACAATTTAATATGATATTTCATAAACAGTAAAAAAGTGTTTTATATGATAATTATGTGAAAAATTAAAATTATATATCTTTCAAATTCTTATAAATTACTGAATTCTTAAGTTATAATCTTCAAACCTTGACCATTAGTTTGAGAATATATAATATTTTTACGGTTTCCAGCTATTATTTTTACAATTTTATAAAAAATTTCATAAACAATAAAAAAGTGTTTTATATGATAAATTGGCAAAATATTATAAATAGATTTCTTTCAAATGCTTATAAATTACTGAATTCTTAAGTTATAATCTTCAAACCTTGATCATTAGTTTGAGAATATGTAATATTTTACAATTTAATATGATATTTCATAAATACTAAAAATGTGTTTTACATTGTAATATAGACGAAATATCATAAATTCATTTTTTTCAATTGCTTATAAAATACTGAATTCTTTAGTTATTATCTTCAAACCTTGACCATTAGTTTGAGAATATGTAATATTTTTACCGTTTCCAGTTATTATTTTTACAACTTTATAAAAAATTTCATAAAATCTAAAAAAGTGTTTTATACGATAATTTTGACGAAGTATTATAAATAAATTTTTTTCAAATGCTTATAAAATACTGAATTCTTAAGTTATTAACTTCAAACCTTGACTATAAGATTGAGAATGTGTAGTATTTTTAAGATTTTATTTAGTTATGTTAACAATTTTATATAAAATTTCATAAACACTAAAAAAGTGTTTTATATGATAATTTTGACGAAATATTATAAATAAATTTTTTTCAAATGCTTATAAAATACTGAATTCTTAAGTTATTAACTTCAAACCTTGACTATAAGATTGAGAATGTGTAATATTATTAAGGTTTTATTTAATTATATTTACAATTTAATATGATATTTCATAAACACTAAAAAAGTTGTTTACATTGTAATTTTGACAAAATACTATAAATTCATTTTTTTCAAATGCTTATAAAATACTGAATTCTTAAGTTATTAACTTCAAACCTTGACTATAAGATTGAGAATGTGTAATATTTTTAAGGTTTTATTTAGTTATATTTACAATTTTATATAAAATTTCATAAACACAAAAAAGTGTTTTATACGATAATTTTGACAAATATTATAAATAAATTTTTTTCAAATGCTTATAAAATAATGAATTCTTAAGTTATTAACTTCAAACCTTGACTATAAGATTGAGAATGTGTAGTATTTTTAATGTTTTATTTAGTTATGTTAACAATTTTATATAAAATTTCATAAACACTAAAAATGTGTTTTACATAGTAATTTAGTCGAAATATCATAAATTCAATGTTTTCTAATGCTTATAAAATACTGAATTCTTAAGTGATTAACTTCAAACCTTGACTATAAGATTGAGAATGTGTAATATTTATAAGGTTTCATTTAATTATATTTACAATTTAATATGATATTTCATAATCACTAAAAAAGTTGTTTACATTGTAATTTTGACGAAATACTATAAATAAATTTTTTTCAAATGCTTATAAAGTAATGAATTCTTAAGTTATTAACTTCAATCCTTGACTATAAGATTGAGAATGTGTAGTATTTTTAAGGTTTTATTTAATTATATTTACAATTTAATATGATATTTCATAAACACTATTAAAGTTGTTTACATTGTAATTTTGACGAAATATTATAAATTCATTTTTTTAAATGCTTATAAAATACTGAATTCTTAATTTATTTTCTTTAAACCTTGACCATTAGTTTGAGAATATGTAATATTTTTACCGTTTCCAGTGATTACTTTTACAATTTTATAAAAAATTTCATAAACACAAAATAGTGTTTTATACGATAATTTTGACGAAATATTATAAATTCATTTTTTTAAATGCTTATAAAATACTGAATTCTTAAAATATTAACTTCAAACCTTGAATATAGATTGAGAATGTGTAATATTTTAAAGGTTTCATTTAATTATATTTACAATTTAATATGATATTTCATAAACACTAAAAAAGTTGTTTACATTGTAATTTTGACAAAATACTATAAATTCATTTTTTTCAAATGCTTATAAAATAATGAATTCTTAAGTCATTAACTTCAAACCATGACTATAAGATTGAGAATGTGTAATATTTTTAAGGTTTCATTTAATTATGTTTACAATTTTATATAAAATTTCATAAACTCCAAAAAAAGTGTTTTATACGTTAATTTTGACGAAATACTATAAATAAATTTTTTTCAAATGCTTATAAAGTAATGAATTCTTAAGTTATTAACTTCAATCCTTGACTATAAGATTGAGAATGTGTAGTATTTTTAAGGTTTTATTTAATTATATTTACAATTTAATATGATATTTCATAAACACTATTAAAGTTGATTACATTGTAATTTTGACGAAATATTATAAATTCATTTTTTTCAAATGCTTATAAAATACTGAATTCTTAAAATATTAACTTCAAACCTTGAATATAGATTGAGAATGTGTAGTATTTTTAAGGTTTTTTTTAGTTATGTTAACAATTTTATATAAAATTTCATAAACACTAAAAAAGTGTTTTATATGATAATTTTGACGAAATATTATAAATAAATTTTTTTCAAATGCTTATAAAATACTGAATTCTTAAGTTATTAACTTCAAACCTTGACTATAAGATTGAGAATGTGTAATATTTTAAAGGTTTCATTTAATTATATTTACAATTTAATATGATATTTCATAAACACTAAAAAAGTTGTTTACATTGTAATTTTGACAAAATACTATAAATTCATTTTTTTCAAATGCTTATAAAATAATGAATTCTTAAGTTATTAACTTCAAATCTTTACTATAAGATTGAGAATGTGTAATATTTTTAAGGTTTCATTTAATTATATTTACAATTTAATATGATATTTCATAAACACTAAAAAAGTTGTTTACATTGTAATTTTGACGAAATACTATAAATAAATTTTTTTCAAATGCTTATAAAATAATGAATTCTTAAGTTATTAACATCAAACCTTGACTATAAGATTGAGAATGTGTAATATTTTTAAGGTTTTATTTAGTTATATTTACAGTTTTATATAAAATTTCATAAACACAAAAAAGTGTTTTATACGATAATTTTGACAAATATTATAAATAAATTTTTTTCAAATGCTTATAAAATAATGAATTCTTAAGTTATTAACTTCAAACCTTGACTATAAGATTGAGAATGTGTATTATTTTTAATGTTTTATTTAGTTATGTTAACAATTTTATATAAAATTTCATAAACACTAAAAATGTGTTTTACATAGTAATTTAGTCGAAATATCATAAATTCATTTTTTTCAAATGCTTATAAAATACTGAATTTTTAAGTTATTATCTTCAAACTTTGACCATTAGTTTGAGAATATGTAATATTTATACCGTTTCCAGTTATTATTTTTACAATTTTATAAAAAATTTCATAAACACAAAAAAGTGTTTTATATGATAATTTTGACGAAGTATTATAAATAAATTTTTTTCAAATGCTTATAAAATACTGAATTCTTAAGTTATTAACTTCAAACCTTGACTATAAGATTGAGAATGTGTAGTATTTTTAAGGTTTTATTTAGTTATGTTTACAATTTTATATAAGATTTCATAAACACTAAAAAAGTGTTTTATATATTAATTTAGTAGAAATATCATAAATTCAATGTTTTCAAATGCTTATAAAATACTGAATTCTCAAATTATTATCTTCAAACCTTCACTATAAGAATGAAAATGTGTAATTTTTTTAAGGTTTCATTTAATCATATTTACAATTTAATATGATATTTCATAAACAGTAAAAAAGTGTTTTATATGATAATTATGTGAAAAATTAAAATTATATATCTTTCAAATTCTTATAAATTACTGAATTCTTAAGTTATAATCTTCAAACCTTGACCATTAGTTTGAGAATATATAATATTTTTACCGTTTCCAGCTATTATTTTTACAATTTTATAAAAAATTTCATAAACAATAAAAAAGTGTTTTATATGATAAATTGGCAAAATATTATAAATAGATTTCTTTCAAATGCTTATAAATTACTGAATTCTTAAGTTATAATCTTCAAACCTTGATCATTAGTTTGAGAATATGTAATATTTTACTATTTAATATGATATTTCATAAATACTAAAAATGTGTTTTACATTGTAATATAGACGAAATATCATAAATTCATTTTTTTCAATTGCTTATAAAATACTGAATTCTTTAGTTATTATCTTCAAACCTTGACCATTAGTTTGAGAATATGTAATATTTTTACCGTTTCCAGTTATTATTTTTACAACTTTATAAAAAATTTCATAAAATCTAAAAAAGTGTTTTATACGATAATTTTGACGAAGTATTATAAATAAATTTTTTTCAAATGCTTATAAAATACTGAATTCTTAAGTTATTAACTTCAAACCTTGACTATAAGATTGAGAATGTGTAGTATTTTTAAGATTTTATTTAGTTATGTTAACAATTTTATATAAAATTTCATAAACACTAAAAAAGTGTTTTATATGATAATTTTGACGAAATATTATAAATAAATTTTTTTCAAATGCTTATAAAATACTGAATTCTTAAGTTATTAACTTCAAACCTTGACTATAAGATTGAGAATGTGTAATATTATTAAGGTTTTATTTAATTATATTTACAATTTAATATGATATTTCATAAACACTAAAAAAGTTGTTTACATTGTAATTTTGACAAAATACTATAAATTCATTTTTTTCAAATGCTTATAAAATACTGAATTCTTAAGTTATTAACTTCAAACCTTGACTATAAGATTGAGAATGTGTAATATTTTTAAGGTTTCATTTAATTATATTTACAATTTAATATGATATTTCATAAACACTAAAAAAGTTGTTTACATTGTAATTTTGACAAAATACTATAAATTCATTTTTTTCAAATGCTTATAAAATACTGAATTCTTAAGTTATTAACTTCAAACCTTGACTATAAGAATGAGAATGTGTAATTTTTTTAAGGTTTCATTTAATCATATTTACAATTTAATATGATATTTCATAAACACAAAAAAGTGTTTTTTATGATAATTTGGTGAAATATTATACTTATATATCTTTCAAATTCTTATAAATTACCGAATTCTTAAGTTATTATGTTCAAACCTTGACCATTAGTTTGAAAATATGTAATATTTTTACCGTTTGCAGTTATTATTTTTACAATTTTATAAAAAATTTCATAAACACAAAAAAGTGTTTTATACGATAATTTTGACGAAGTATTATAAATAAATTTTTTTAAATGCTTATAAAATACTGAATTCTTAAGTTATTAACTTCAAACCTTGACTATAAGATTGAGAATGTGTAGTATTTTTAAGGTTTTATTTAGTTATATTTACAATTTTATATAAAATTTCATAAACACAAAAAAGTGTTTTACATAGTAATTTAGTCGAAATATCATAAATTCAATGTTTTCAAATGCTTATAAAATACTGAATTTTTAAGTCATTAACTTCAAACCTTGACTATAAGATTGAGAATGTGTAATATTTTTAAGGTTTCATTTAATTATGTTTACAATATAATATGATATTTCATAAACACTAAAAAAGTTGTTTACATTGTAATTTTGACGAAATATAAATTCAATGTTTTCTAATGCTTGTAACATACTGAATTCTCAAGTTATTATCTTCAAACTTTGACCATTAGTTTGAGAATAAGTAATATTTTTAAGGTTTTATTTTGTTATGTTTACAATTTTATATAAAATTTCATAAACACTAAAAATGTGTTTTACATAGTAATTTAGTCGAAATATCATAAATTCAATGTTTTCAAATGCTTATAACATTCTGAATTCTTAATTTATTATCTTCAAACCTTGACCATTAGTTTGAGAATTTGTAATAATTTAACTGTTTCCAGTTATTATTTTTACAATTTTATAAAAAATTTCATAAACTCTAAAAAAGTGTTTTATACGATAATTTTGACGAAGTATTATAAATAAATTTTTTTCAAATGCTTATAAAATACTGAATTCTTAAGTTATTAACTTCAAACCTTGACTATAAGAATGAGAATGTGTAATTTTTTTAAGGTTTCATTTAATCATATTTACAATTTAATATGATATTTCATAAACACTAAAAAAGTGTTTTTTATGATAATTTGGTGAAATATTATACTTATATATCTTTCAAATTCTTATAAATTACCGAATTCTTAAGTTATTATGTTCAAACCTTGACCATTAGTATGAAAATATGTAATATTTTTACCGTTTACAGTTATTATTTTTACAATTTTATAAAAAATTTCATAAACACAAAAAAGTGTTTTATAGGATAATTTTGACGAAGTATTATAAATAAATTTTTTTCAAATGCTTATAAAATACTGAATTCTTAAGTTATTAACTTCAAACCTTGACTATAAGATTGAGAATGTGTAGTATTTTTAAGGTTTTATTTAGTTATGTTTACAATTTTATATAAGATTTCATAAACACTAAAAAAGTGTTTTATATAGTAATTTAGTAGAAATATCATAAATTCAATGTTTTCAAATGCTTATAAAATACTGAATTCTCAAATTGTTATCTTCAAACCTTCACTATAAGAATGAAAATGTGTAATTTTTTTAAGGTTTCATTTAATCATATTTACAATTTAATATGATATTTCATAAACACTAAAAAAGTGTTTTTTATGATAATTTGTTGAAATATTATAATTATATATCTTTCAAATTCTTATAAATTACTGAATTCTTAAGTTATAATCTTCAAACCTTGACCATTAGTTTGAGAATATATAATATTTTTACCGTTTCCAGCTATTATTTTTACAATTTTATAAAAAATTTCATAAACAGTAAAAAAGTGTTTTATATGATAATTATGTGAAAAATTAAAATTATATATCTTTCAAATTCTTATAAATTACTGAATTCTTAAATTATAATCTTCAAACCTTGACCATTAGTTTGAGAATATATAATATTTTTACCGTTTCCAGCTATTATTTTTACAACTTTATAAAAAATTTCATAAAATCTAAAAAAGTGTTTTATACGATAATTTTGACGAAGTATTATGAATAAATTTTTTTCAAATGCTTATAAAATACTGAATTCTTAAGTCATTAACTTCAAACCTTGACTATAAGATTGAGAATGTGTAGTATTTTTAAGGTTTCATTTAATTATGTTTACAATATAATATGATATTTCATAAACACTAAAAAAGTTGTTTACATTGTAATTTTGACGAAATATAAATTCAATGTTTTCTAATGCTTGTAACATACTGAATTCTCAAGTTATTATCTTCAAACTTTGACCATTAGTTTGAGAATAAGTAATATTTTTAAGGTTTTATTTTGTTATGTTTACAATTTTATATAAAATTTCATAAACACTAAAAATGTGTTTTACATAGTAATATAGACGAAATATCATAGATTCATTTTTTTCAAATGCTTATAAAATACTGAATTCTTAAAATATTATCTTCAAAACTTCACTATAAGAATGAGAATGTGTAATTTTTTTAAGGTTTCATTTAATCATATTTACAATTTAATATGATATTTCATAAACACTAAAAAAGTGTTTTTATGATAATTTGGTGAAATATTATACTTATATATCTTTCAAATTCTTATAAATTACCGAATTCTTAAGTTATTATGTTCAAACCTTGACCATTAGTTTGAGAATATGTAATATTTTTACCGTTTACAGTTATTATTTTTACAATTTAATATGATATTAAATAAATATAAAAAAAGTGTTTTAAATAGTAATTTAGACGAAATATCATAGATTCATTTTTTTCAAATGCTTATAAAATACTAATTCTTAAATGATTATCTTCAAACTTTGACCCTTAGTTTAAGAATATGTAATATTTTTACCGTTTCCAGTTAATATTTTTACAATTTTATAAAAAATTTCATAAACTCTAAATATGTGTTTTATATGATTATTTTGACAAAATATTATAAATTCATTCTTTTCAAATGCTTATAAAATACTGAATTCTTAAGTTATTAACTTCAAACCTTGACTATAAGATTGAGAATGTGTAATATTTTTAAGGTTTTATTTAGTTATACTTACAATTTAATATGATATTTCATAAACACTAAAAAAGTTGTTTACATTGTAATTTTGACGAAATACTATAAATAAATTTTTTTCAAATGCTTAAAAAATAATGAATTCTTAAGTTATTAACTTCAATCCTTGACTATAAGATTGAGAATGTGTAGTATTTTTAAGGTTTTATTTAATTATATTTACAATTTAATATGATATTTCATAAACACTAAAAAAGTTGTTTACATTGTAATTTTGACGAAATATTATAAATTCATTTTTTTAAATGCTTATAAAATACTGAATTCTTAATTTATTATCTTCAAACCTTGACCATTAGTTTGAGAATTTGTAATAATTTAAATGTTTCCAGTTATTATATTTACAATTTTATATAAAATTTCATAAACACAAAAAAGTGTTTTATATTTTAATTTTAATGAAATATCATGAATTCATATTTTTCAAATGCTAGTAAAATACTGAATACTTAACTTAATATCTTTAAACTTTGACTATTAGATTTACAAAAAGGACTATTTTCACCGTTTTTTAACAATTATATTGTTCGAATTTTGACAAATCCCAAAAATTTATATATTAATATTTTCTCGAATTCCTGTTATTCTCTCAAACCATTGTGTATGTAAAAACTGTCTACTCGTGTATAATTACTTAACTGTCAAAATTCTGATATTTTTTTATGAAGTTTTGTCCAAATAATCAATTTTTTTAATTTTTAACATTTTGTTTTCCAAAAATCCATCTCTATTAATTAATCCGTTAATACTGTCCCCATCCAGATTAAATACTCAACGATTGACGCATTTGCATACCTAGATGATTTTCCAATTTTTAAATTATTTTTAACTCAATTATTTAGAGTATATAAACTATAATTGGTGCTTCAAACGTGAAGTTTTCAATAAAAAATTTGACCGGTTATTTTGTTTTACCAATTCATCATTCTTAAAATTTAAATTCAACGTTTTTGAGTACAGATATTTGATCTCAAGGTGTCACTGCGTTTAACTTCGGAAGATTTTGAGCCGATACGACCAATATTAACAAAGTGTGTTATTCAAGTTGATTCTCAAAATCTATAAATGAATATCATAATAACAACACATTTTATATCATGTGTTAAAATAACGAGTAGTAGTATGCAAAGTTTTAGAATAGTTATGTTATGCAATATATAACATTTTTAAATATTTATATTATTTACGTACCTCGTGTCTGCATATTCAACATTGCTTAAGACAGTTTCTTTAATGAATCTGGTTTCGAAGTAAATAATTATATTGTTCAGTTTTAAATGTTTAACATTGTCTTAAACGATATAATAATGCCGAACCTTCTAATTTTTTATTACCAATAGCAACAAAAATTACTACTTGGTACAATTTGTGAGTAATAATTTGGCAAACGTCAAAATCATGTAATATTCGATGTAAATAAAACAACTACATTACTTATTACGTGTACAAATTACAATACCTTAAATACCTTTTCAAAAGCGTAAATTTTCTTGATTTCGTAGTGTGTTTCATCATTAACTATGAGTACTATAATTAGTACTGTATATTTGCATTAAATTGTTACATTTTAGGAAGGCATTCATATTTAGTAAAACATGTTACATCTCTTCTACTCGACAATGTATTCTTCAATTCAGATATCTTAACAAATATATTTTGAGTCTTTAATGTATACTTGAATGTTTTTTTTTTCTTGTATTTAATGACAAACATAAGTAAAATATAAAATATATATATATTTTAATATGATTTACAACTGATTTTAATAATTATGTATTTTTTTAAAACTGTATTTTAACAAAAAATATTACAAATAATTGTTGTTGAACAATCCACACATCTTTTGTCAATACTTATTAGAAATATAAAATATAGTTACGAATAATTTGTTACACACATTTACACAACTAGGAGGAGACTTAGTGAGGCATCGCGCCCTCAAAATGTATTTTATTCCCCACAAATGTTTATGATTATTTAAGAATCAATAATAATTTAAGCAATACAATGTGACATGTAGAATTATTCAAAGTAAATTGTATAAATATAAAATTGATGATTAAAAATGTACAAAAAAAATATATTCAGTATTTTTAATATACCAAAAACAGTATCTAGTCCTACTCGTACAGTTATCACTATTGAAAATTAAAATAACCAAAACAATCCTCCTAGTTTTTTGGAAACCGTGAAAGTAAATACATTAAATTAGGTATTTATATGTGCAGCTGCTAATATTTTATACCTAGTTGCATCAATGGTTAGTCATTACATAGAATTATCAATGGCCTCAAAAATATATTATATTTTGACATTCAGGTTTTTATTGTTGTGAGTAGCTTTAATGTTTTATATCATATTATTATATGATGGTATTATGATCCTTTTGGGATTTATCGAATATTTTTTATTGATATAGTACAGAAATATCACACAATTTTAATATTTATGACTAAACTCGTCGTTAGATAGTGTTAAAATAAAAATTATTCTTTAAAATTGGGTTAGGATTAAATTTATTAGTAATTTATTTTTTAATAAATGTTAACCTTCGTGTGGATTTGTGACTTTTAGAAATTAATCATTCTATTATCTGTCATTAAATATGTCCATCATTTACAGAATCAGGACATGCACACTGTTGCAGCTGCAATTGTGCGTGGGAGTCCAATTAAGACCCAAGTACGACGGTTTAAAAATCCCCAATAACAGTTTTTCGAAAAATCAAATGCATGCAACTCATGTAGCTAGTTAGGGGGATCAATTCTATGTCATGTCTGGCGACTTTCGTCCTATCTCCCACGGTTTCCCGGAAAACAGCTCATAAGCGAAATATTTTTAAATTTACGATTATACAATAATATTTGAATTGGAAAATACATAAGTTTGTGAAAGAAATTAAGAAATTTTATATTTCAATGTTGGTAGATCTGCTTTATCGTTCTGCCACCATTTATGGGTTTCTTTCATAAGAATTTCTAGCTGAAAAGTCTGGTTGTTATCTCGGGGGCCGAACTGCGCGACGATCAGTCGCATGTATCGCCGTCGATTAGTGGTGATTAGTTTATCAGAGCGGTGCGATTACAACGACTAGAACGTTTAAAAAACAGACATACTTAAAAGTAATATCATATTGAGAATTACACATGAAATATGTTGATGGTTAGTAGTTTGGTACTCGTATCGGGTAGATGGCCAAACATTTATGGTTACGAAAATCAAGTTTTATTATTCACCAGAGTAAGTTAAATGTCCTATAAGAATACCGATCGCATTAGGAAAAAATCAATGTCGAAAGAACAACTGTTGTCTGCGTGTTTTTTCAGGAATGATCCGGCAACGATACATTATTTACCTACTATATTGGATATGCTGTCTATAGTGGGACCGGCGATGGTTGGCATGTGTCCTGTCATTATCACGACTGATGTCATCTATGCCTCAGAATTGCAGCTGGGAATTGTCCAATATCAACATCATACAAAGTGTTCTCGTCGTCGCGTTGGGATTTAATCAGTAGCTAATAATAAGTTAATTTTAAGTAATCTTTTTGTACATGCCAGTGTGTTGTCTAGTTTCCATTTTTCAAGTTCATTAATGTAACCGTGCGCAATAATGATAAACAGTCGACTGCCATTTGACAACGGATTATTAATATATTTTGAATGGTTGTCAATGCGGTAAGATAATGTAACCGTTTCTCATTCCTTATTAAATGTTTTCAACGTATACCTACCGCAAATATGATTCTATTGCTCTGACATGAGCTTATTATTTTATTTTTCTCGTTCAGATTTCGCTGATTAACAACCAGTGTATTTAAGTATATTCACAATTCACTAGCTGTCTACGAGTCATAGGCTGTCATTTCGTATACATCATATAAAATAAATCCACTCACTTGCAGATAATGAGATAAATTAACACTCATTTTATTTATTTAATTAAAATTAGAAATTTCTGTAAATTGCGAAACGATATTGTTTACTGAATTGTTTATTTCAGTTGCTAGATCAGAAATCAGGCTATAAATATAATATTTTTGAACCATTTGAAACAGACAACACATTGATATTTAAGTTTAAGTTGCCCATGACCTGTAATTTGTTTTAATATACCCGCCAACTCGGAAACGGTTATTACTTTGTACAATGCAAAATCATCAGTATAAGTTTTATTTCATAAACTTTAAAGGTTTAAATAACAACACCTGTAAATAGACAAACATATTTTTCATCAACCATCGTCTCGGACATTTTCATTAAAAATGAACACCAATAATTTAATCATAATTAGCTTAACAACATCAGGGATGGATAAACTCTAAATAACTACCTTTATTTCTCATAAGTACAATTTTAAGCGTCAACAGAAGGATTATCTTCTCACAATAGATTTCATCTCAATTTGTTAATGTATAATATCAGAATTAAAAAACACTAAAATAAAATCTTTTATATGGCACTTTTGAAAAACATTAATAATTCATATCTATAAGTGATTATAAAACACTCATATATTAAAATATTTTCTCTTCAAACCTTGACCGTTAGATTTAGAAAAAGAACTATATTTACTGTTTCTAAAAATTATATATACCACTTTATATAAAATTTCTTAAACACTAAAAAAGTGTTTTATATGATAATTTTGACGAAATAATATAAATAAATTTTTTTCTAATGCTAGTAAAATACTGAATTCTTAATTTATTATCTTCAAACCTTGACCATTAGTTTGAGAATATGTAATATTTTTACCGTTTCCAGTTATTATTTTTACAATTTTATAGAAAATTTCATAAACTCCAAAAAAAGTGTTTTATACAATAATTTTGACGAAATATTATAAATAAATTTTTTTCAAATACTTATAAAATACTGAATTCTTAAGTTATTAACTTCAAACCTTGACTATAACATTGAGAATGTGTAATATTTTTAAGGTTTCATTTAATTATATTTACAATTTAATATGATATTTCATAAACACTAAAAAAGTTGTTTACATTGTAATTTTGACGAAATATTATAAATTCATTTTTTTCAAATGCTTATAAAATAATGAATTCTTAAGTTATTAACTTCAAACCTTGACTATAAGATTGAGAATGTGTAATATTTTTAAGGTTTCATTTAATTATCTTTACAATTTAATATGATATTTCATAAACACTAAAAAAGTTGTTTACATTGTAATTTTGACGAAATATTATAAATTCATTTTTTTCAATTGCTTATAAAATACTGAATTCTTTAGTTATTATCTTCAAACCTTGACCATTAGTTTGAGAATATGTAATATTTTTAAGGTTTCATTTAATTATATTTACAATTTAATATAATATAAACATTAAAAAAAGTTGTTTACATTGTAATTTTGACGAAATATAAATTCAATGTTTTCTAATGCTTGTAACATACTGAATTCTCAAGTTATTATCTTCAAACTTTGACCATTAGTTTGAGAATATGTAATATTTATACCGTTTCCAGTTATTACTTTTACAATTTTATAAAAAATTTCATAAACACAAAAAAGTGTTTTATACGATAATTTTGACGAAATATTATAAATAAATTTTTTTCAAATGCTTATAAAATACTGAATTCTTAAGTTATTAACTTCAAACCTTGACTATAAGATTGAGAATGTGTAGTATTTTTAAGGTTTTATTTAGTTATGTTTACAATGTTATATAAAATTTCATAAACACTAAAAAAGTGTTTTATACTATAATTTTGACAAAATATAAATAAATTTTTTTCAAATGCTTATAAAATAATGAATTCTTCAGTTATTAACTTCAAACCTTGACTATAAGATTGAGAATGTGTAATATTTTTAAGGTTTCATTTAATTATATTTACAATTTAATATGATATTTCATAAACACTAAAAAAGTTGTTTACATTGTAATTTTGACGAAATACTATAAATAAATTTTTTTCAAATGCTTAAAAAATAATGAATTCTTAAGTTATTAACTTCAATCCTTGACTATAAGATTGAGAATGTGTAATATTTTTAAGGTTTCATTTAATTATCTTTACAATTTAATATGATATTTCATAAACACTAAAAAAGTTGTTTACATTGTAATTTTGACGAAATATTATAAATTCATTTTTTTCAATTGCTTATAAAATACTGAATTCTTTAGTTATTATCTTCAAACCTTGACCATTAGTTTGAGAATATGTAATATTTTTAAGGTTTCATTTAATTATATTTACAATTTAATATAATATAAACATTAAAAAAAGTTGTTTACATTGTAATTTTGACGAAATATAAATTCAATGTTTTCTAATGCTTGTAACATACTGAATTCTCAAGTTATTATCTTCAAACTTTGACCATTAGTTTGAGAATATGTAATATTTATACCGTTTCCAGTTATTACTTTTACAATTTTATAAAAAATTTCATAAACACAAAAAAGTGTTTTATACGATAATTTTGACGAAATATTATAAATAAATTTTTTTCAAATGCTTATAAAATACTGAATTCTTAAGTTATTAACTTCAAACCTTGACTATAAGATTGAGAATGTGTAGTATTTTTAAGGTTTTATTTAGTTATGTTTACAATGTTATATAAAATTTCATAAACACTAAAAAAGTGTTTTATACTATAATTTTGACAAAATATAAATAAATTTTTTTCAAATGCTTATAAAATAATGAATTCTTAAGTTATTAACTTCAAACCTTGACTATAAGATTGAGAATGTGTAATATTTTTAAGGTTTCATTTAATTATATTTACAATTTAATATGATATTTCATAAACACTAAAAAAGTTGTTTACATTGTAATTTTGACGAAATTCTATAAATAAATTTTTTTCAAATGCTTAAAAAATAATGAATTCTTAAGTTATTAACTTCAATCCTTGACTATAAGATTGAGAATGTGTAATATTTTTAAGGTTTCATTTAATTATCTTTACAATTTAATATGATATTTCATAAACACTAAAAAAGTTGTTAACATTGTAATTTTGACGAAATATTATAAATTCATTTTTTTCAATTGCTTATAAAATACTGAATTCTTTAGTTATTATCTTCAAACCTTGACCATTAGTTTGAGAATATGTAATATTTTTAAGGTTTCATTTAATTATATTTACAATTTAATATAATATAAACATTAAAAAAAGTTGTTTACATTGTAATTTTGACGAAATATAAATTCAATGTTTTCTAATGCTTGTAACATACTGAATTCTCAAGTTATTATCTTCAAACTTTGACCATTAGTTTGAGAATATGTAATATTTATACCGTTTCCAGTTATTACTTTTACAATTTTATAAAAAATTTCATAAACACAAAAAAGTGTTTTATACGATAATTTTGACGAAATATTATAAATAAATTTTTTTCAGATGCTTATAAAATACTGAATTCTTAAGTTATTAACTTCAAACCTTGACTATAAGATTGAGAATGTGTAGTATTTTTAAGGTTTTATTTAGTTATGTTTACAATGTTATATAAAATTTCATAAACACTAAAAAAGTGTTTTATACTATAATTTTGACAAAATATAAATAAATTTTTTTCAAATGCTTATAAAATAATGAATTCTTAAGTTATTAACTTCAAACCTTGACTATAAGATTGAGAATGTGTAATATTTTTAAGGTTTCATTTAATTATATTTACAATTTAATATGATATTTCATAAACACTAAAAAAGTTGTTTACATTGTAATTTTGACGAAATTCTATAAATAAATTTTTTTCAAATGCTTAAAAAATAATGAATTCTTAAGTTATTAACTTCAATCCTTGACTATAAGATTGAGAATGTGTAATATTTTTAAGGTTTCATTTAATTATCTTTACAATTTAATATGATATTTCATAAACACTAAAAAAGTTGTTTACATTGTAATTTTGACGAAATATTATAAATTCATTTTTTTCAATTGCTTATAAAATACTGAATTCTTTAGTTATTATCTTCAAACCTTGACCATTAGTTTGAGAATATGTAATATTTTTAAGGTTTCATTTAATTATATTTACAATTTAATATAATATAAACATTAAAAAAAGTTGTTTACATTGTAATTTTGACGAAATATAAATTCAATGTTTTCTAATGCTTGTAACATACTGAATTCTCAAGTTATTATCTTCAAACTTTGACCATTAGTTTGAGAATATGTAATATTTATACCGTTTCCAGTTATTACTTTTACAATTTTATAAAAAATTTCATAAACACAAAAAAGTGTTTTATACGATAATTTTGACGAAATATTATAAATAAATTTTTTTCAGATGCTTATAAAATACTGAATTCTTAAGTTATTAACTTCAAACCTTGACTATAAGATTGAGAATGTGTAGTATTTTTAAGGTTTTATTTAGTTATGTTTACAATGTTATATAAAATTTCATAAACACTAAAAAAGTGTTTTATACTATAATTTTGACAAAATATAAATAAATTTTTTTCAAATGCTTATAAAATAATGAATTCTTAAGTTATTAACTTCAAACCTTGACTATAAGATTGAGAATGTGTAATATTTTTAAGGTTTCATTTAATTATATTTACAATTTAATATGATATTTCATAAACACTAAAAAAGTTGTTTACATTGTAATTTTGACGAAATACTATAAATAAATTTTTTTCAAATGCTTAAAAAATAATGAATTCTTAAGTTATTAACTTCAATCCTTGACTATAAGATTGAGAATGTGTAATATTTTTAAGGTTTCATTTAATTATCTTTACAATTTAATATGATATTTCATAAACACTAAAAAAGTTGTTTACATTGTAATTTTGACGAAATATTATAAATTCATTTTTTTCAATTGCTTATAAAATACTGAATTCTTTAGTTATTATCTTCAAACCTTGACCATTAGTTTGAGAATATGTAATATTTTTAAGGTTTCATTTAATTATATTTACAATTTAATATAATATAAACATTAAAAAAAGTTGTTTACATTGTAATTTTGATGAAATATAAATTCAATGTTTTCTAATGCTTGTAACATACTGAATTCTCAAGTTATTATCTTCAAACTTTGACCATTAGTTTGAGAATATGTAATATTTATACCGTTTCCAGTTATTACTTTTACAATTTTATAAAAAATTTCATAAACACAAAAAAGTGTTTTATACGATAATTTTGACGAAATATTATAAATAAATTTTTTTCAGATGCTTATAAAATACTGAATTCTTAAGTTATTAACTTCAAACCTTGACTATAAGATTGAGAATGTGTAGTATTTTTAAGGTTTTATTTAGTTATGTTTACAATGTTATATAAAATTTCATAAACACTAAAAAAGTGTTTTATACTATAATTTTGACAAAATATAAATAAATTTTTTTCAAATGCTTATAAAATAATGAATTCTTAAGTTATTAACTTCAAACCTTGACTATAAGATTGAGAATGTGTAATATTTTTAAGGTTTCATTTAATTATATTTACAATTTAATATGATATTTCATAAACACTAAAAAAGTTGTTTACATTGTAATTTTGACGAAATACTATAAATAAATTTTTTTCAAATGCTTAAAAAATAATGAATTCTTAAGTTATTAACTTCAATCCTTGACTATAAGATTGAGAATGTGTAATATTTTTAAGGTTTCATTTAATTATCTTTACAATTTAATATGATATTTCATAAACACTAAAAAAGTTGTTTACATTGTAATTTTGACGAAATATTATAAATTCATTTTTTTCAATTGCTTATAAAATACTGAATTCTTTAGTTATTATCTTCAAACCTTGACCATTAGTTTGAGAATATGTAATATTTTTAAGGTTTCATTTAATTATATTTACAATTTAATATAATATAAACATTAAAAAAAGTTGTTTACATTGTAATTTTGACGAAATATAAATTCAATGTTTTCTAATGCTTGTAACATACTGAATTCTCAAGTTATTATCTTCAAACTTTGACCATTAGTTTGAGAATATGTAATATTTATACCGTTTCCAGTTATTACTTTTACAATTTTATAAAAAATTTCATAAACACAAAAAAGTGTTTTATACGATAATTTTGACGAAATATTATAAATACATTTTTTTCAAATGCTTATAAAATACTGAATTCTTAAGTTATTAACATCAAACCTTGACTATAAGATTGAGAATGTGTAGTATTTTTAAGGATTTATTTAGTTATGTTTACAATGTTATATAAAATTTCATAAACACTAAAAAAGTGTTTTATACTATAATTTTGACAAAATATAAATAAATTTTTTTCAAATGCTTATAAAATAATGAATTCTTAAGTTATTAACTTCAAACCTTGACTATAAGATTGAGAATGTGTAATATTTTTAAGGTTTCATTTAATTATATTTACAATTTAATATGATATTTCATAAACACTAAAAAAGTTGTTTACATTGTAATTTTGACGAAATACTATAAATAAATTTTTTTCAAATGCTTAAAAAATAATGAATTCTTAAGTTATTAACTTCAATCCTTGACTATAAGATTGAGAATGTGTAGTATTTTTAAGGTTTTATTTAATTATATTTACAATTTAATATGATATTTCATAAACACTAAAAAAGTTGTTTACATTGTAATTTTGACGAAATACTATAAATAAATTTTTTTCAAATGCTTAAAAAATAATGAATTCTTAAGTTATTAACTTCAATCCTTGACTATAAGATTGAGAATGTGTAATATTTTTAAGGTTTCATTTAATTATCTTTACAATTTAATATGATATTTCATAAACACTAAAAAAGTTGTTTACATTGTAATTTTGACGAAATATTATAAATTCATTTTTTTCAATTGCTTATAAAATACTGAATTCTTTAGTTATTATCTTCAAACCTTGACCATTAGTTTGAGAATATGTAATATTTTTAAGGTTTCATTTAATTATATTTACAATTTAATATAATATAAACATTAAAAAAAGTTGTTTACATTGTAATTTTGACGAAATATAAATTCAATGTTTTCTAATGCTTGTAACATACTGAATTCTCAAGTTATTATCTTCAAACTTTGACCATTAGTTTGAGAATATGTAATATTTATACCGTTTCCAGTTATTACTTTTACAATTTTATAAAAAATTTCATAAACACAAAAAAGTGTTTTATACGATAATTTTGACGAAATATTATAAATAAATTTTTTTCAAATGCTTATAAAATACTGAATTCTTAAGTTATTAACTTCAAACCTTGACTATAAGATTGAGAATGTGTAGTATTTTTAAGGTTTTATTTAGTTATGTTTACAATGTTATATAAAATTTCATAAACACTAAAAAAGTGTTTTATACTATAATTTTGACAAAATATAAATAAATTTTTTTCAAATGCTTATAAAATAATGAATTCTTAAGTTATTAACTTCAAACCTTGACTATAAGATTGAGAATGTGTAATATTTTTAAGGTTTCATTTAATTATATTTACAATTTAATATGATATTTCATAAACACTAAAAAAGTTGTTTACATTGTAATTTTGACGAAATACTATAAATAAATTTTTTTCAAATGCTTAAAAAATAATGAATTCTTAAGTTATTAACTTCAATCCTTGACTATAAGATTGAGAATGTGTAATATTTTTAAGGTTTCATTTAATTATCTTTACAATTTAATATGATATTTCATAAACACTAAAAAAGTTGTTTACATTGTAATTTTGACGAAATATTATAAATTCATTTTTTTCAATTGCTTATAAAATACTGAATTCTTTAGTTATTATCTTCAAACCTTGACCATTAGTTTGAGAATATGTAATATTTTTAAGGTTTCATTTAATTATATTTACAATTTAATATAATATAAACATTAAAAAAAGTTGTTTACATTGTAATTTTGACGAAATATAAATTCAATGTTTTCTAATGCTTGTAACATACTGAATTCTCAAGTTATTATCTTCAAACTTTGACCATTAGTTTGAGAATATGTAATATTTATACCGTTTCCAGTTATTACTTTTACAATTTTATAAAAAATTTCATAAACACAAAAAAGTGTTTTATACGATAATTTTGACGAAATATTATAAATAAATTTTTTTCAAATGCTTATAAAATACTGAATTCTTAAGTTATTAACTTCAAACCTTGACTATAAGATTGAGAATGTGTAGTATTTTTAAGGTTTTATTTAGTTATGTTTACAATGTTATATAAAATTTCATAAACACTAAAAAAGTGTTTTATACTATAATTTTGACAAAATATAAATAAATTTTTTTCAAATGCTTATAAAATAATGAATTCTTAAGTTATTAACTTCAAACCTTGACTATAAGATTGAGAATGTGTAATATTTTTAAGGTTTCATTTAATTATATTTACAATTTAATATGATATTTCATAAACACTAAAAAAGTTGTTTACATTGTAATTTTGACGAAATTCTATAAATAAATTTTTTTCAAATGCTTAAAAAATAATGAATTCTTAAGTTATTAACTTCAATCCTTGACTATAAGATTGAGAATGTGTAATATTTTTAAGGTTTCATTTAATTATCTTTACAATTTAATATGATATTTCATAAACACTAAAAAAGTTGTTTACATTGTAATTTTGACGAAATATTATAAATTCATTTTTTTCAATTGCTTATAAAATACTGAATTCTTTAGTTATTATCTTCAAACCTTGACCATTAGTTTGAGAATATGTAATATTTTTAAGGTTTCATTTAATTATATTTACAATTTAATATAATATAAACATTAAAAAAAGTTGTTTACATTGTAATTTTGACGAAATATAAATTCAATGTTTTCTAATGCTTGTAACATACTGAATTCTCAAGTTATTATCTTCAAACTTTGACCATTAGTTTGAGAATATGTAATATTTATACCGTTTCCAGTTATTACTTTTACAATTTTATAAAAAATTTCATAAACACAAAAAAGTGTTTTATACGATAATTTTGACGAAATATTATAAATAAATTTTTTTCAGATGCTTATAAAATACTGAATTCTTAAGTTATTAACTTCAAACCTTGACTATAAGATTGAGAATGTGTAGTATTTTTAAGGTTTTATTTAGTTATGTTTACAATGTTATATAAAATTTCATAAACACTAAAAAAGTGTTTTATACTATAATTTTGACAAAATATAAATAAATTTTTTTCAAATGCTTATAAAATAATGAATTCTTAAGTTATTAACTTCAAACCTTGACTATAAGATTGAGAATGTGTAATATTTTTAAGGTTTCATTTAATTATATTTACAATTTAATATGATATTTCATAAACACTAAAAAAGTTGTTTACATTGTAATTTTGACGAAATACTATAAATAAATTTTTTTCAAATGCTTAAAAAATAATGAATTCTTAAGTTATTAACTTCAATCCTTGACTATAAGATTGAGAATGTGTAATATTTTTAAGGTTTCATTTAATTATCTTTACAATTTAATATGATATTTCATAAACACTAAAAAAGTTGTTTACATTGTAATTTTGACGAAATATTATAAATTCATTTTTTTCAATTGCTTATAAAATACTGAATTCTTTAGTTATTATCTTCAAACCTTGACCATTAGTTTGAGAATATGTAATATTTTTAAGGTTTCATTTAATTATATTTACAATTTAATATAATATAAACATTAAAAAAAGTTGTTTACATTGTAATTTTGACGAAATATAAATTCAATGTTTTCTAATGCTTGTAACATACTGAATTCTCAAGTTATTATCTTCAAACTTTGACCATTAGTTTGAGAATATGTAATATTTATACCGTTTCCAGTTATTACTTTTACAATTTTATAAAAAATTTCATAAACACAAAAAAGTGTTTTATACGATAATTTTGACGAAATATTATAAATAAATTTTTTTCAGATGCTTATAAAATACTGAATTCTTAAGTTATTAACTTCAAACCTTGACTATAAGATTGAGAATGTGTAGTATTTTTAAGGTTTTATTTAGTTATGTTTACAATGTTATATAAAATTTCATAAACACTAAAAAAGTGTTTTATACTATAATTTTGACAAAATATAAATAAATTTTTTTCAAATGCTTATAAAATAATGAATTCTTAAGTTATTAACTTCAAACCTTGACTATAAGATTGAGAATGTGTAATATTTTTAAGGTTTCATTTAATTATATTTACAATTTAATATGATATTTCATAAACACTAAAAAAGTTGTTTACATTGTAATTTTGACGAAATACTATAAATAAATTTTTTTCAAATGCTTAAAAAATAATGAATTCTTAAGTTATTAACTTCAATCCTTGACTATAAGATTGAGAATGTGTAATATTTTTAAGGTTTCATTTAATTATCTTTACAATTTAATATGATATTTCATAAACACTAAAAAAGTTGTTTACATTGTAATTTTGACGAAATATTATAAATTCATTTTTTTCAATTGCTTATAAAATACTGAATTCTTTAGTTATTATCTTCAAACCTTGACCATTAGTTTGAGAATATGTAATATTTTTAAGGTTTCATTTAATTATATTTACAATTTAATATAATATAAACATTAAAAAAAGTTGTTTACATTGTAATTTTGACGAAATATAAATTCAATGTTTTCTAATGCTTGTAACATACTGAATTCTCAAGTTATTATCTTCAAACTTTGACCATTAGTTTGAGAATATGTAATATTTATACCGTTTCCAGTTATTACTTTTACAATTTTATAAAAAATTTCATAAACACAAAAAAGTGTTTTATACGATAATTTTGACGAAATATTATAAATAAATTTTTTTCAGATGCTTATAAAATACTGAATTCTTAAGTTATTAACTTCAAACCTTGACTATAAGATTGAGAATGTGTAGTATTTTTAAGGTTTTATTTAGTTATGTTTACAATGTTATATAAAATTTCATAAACACTAAAAAAGTGTTTTATACTATAATTTTGACAAAATATAAATAAATTTTTTTCAAATGCTTATAAAATAATGAATTCTTAAGTTATTAACTTCAAACCTTGACTATAAGATTGAGAATGTGTAATATTTTTAAGGTTTCATTTAATTATATTTACAATTTAATATGATATTTCATAAACACTAAAAAAGTTGTTTACATTGTAATTTTGACGAAATACTATAAATAAATTTTTTTCAAATGCTTAAAAAATAATGAATTCTTAAGTTATTAACTTCAATCCTTGACTATAAGATTGAGAATGTGTAATATTTTTAAGGTTTCATTTAATTATCTTTACAATTTAATATGATATTTCATAAACACTAAAAAAGTTGTTTACATTGTAATTTTGACGAAATATTATAAATTCATTTTTTTCAATTGCTTATAAAATACTGAATTCTTTAGTTATTATCTTCAAACCTTGACCATTAGTTTGAGAATATGTAATATTTTTAAGGTTTCATTTAATTATATTTACAATTTAATATAATATAAACATTAAAAAAAGTTGTTTACATTGTAATTTTGACGAAATATAAATTCAATGTTTTCTAATGCTTGTAACATACTGAATTCTCAAGTTATTATCTTCAAACTTTGACCATTAGTTTGAGAATATGTAATATTTATACCGTTTCCAGTTATTACTTTTACAATTTTATAAAAAATTTCATAAACACAAAAAAGTGTTTTATACGATAATTTTGACGAAATATTATAAATAAATTTTTTTCAGATGCTTATAAAATACTGAATTCTTAAGTTATTAACTTCAAACCTTGACTATAAGATTGAGAATGTGTAGTATTTTTAAGGTTTTATTTAGTTATGTTTACAATGTTATATAAAATTTCATAAACACTAAAAAAGTGTTTTATACTATAATTTTGACAAAATATAAATAAATTTTTTTCAAATGCTTATAAAATAATGAATTCTTAAGTTATTAACTTCAAACCTTGACTATAAGATTGAGAATGTGTAATATTTTTAAGGTTTCATTTAATTATATTTACAATTTAATATGATATTTCATAAACACTAAAAAAGTTGTTTACATTGTAATTTTGACGAAATACTATAAATAAATTTTTTTCAAATGCTTAAAAAATAATGAATTCTTAAGTTATTAACTTCAATCCTTGACTATAAGATTGAGAATGTGTAATATTTTTAAGGTTTCATTTAATTATCTTTA
Organism: Rhopalosiphum nymphaeae; assembly: GCA_036289425.1. Taxonomy (NCBI): domain Eukaryota; kingdom Metazoa; phylum Arthropoda; class Insecta; order Hemiptera; family Aphididae; genus Rhopalosiphum; species Rhopalosiphum nymphaeae. The sequence goes on along the minus strand of JAZAQC010000007.1, from coordinate 4,083,344 downwards.
CAATTTAATATGATATTTCATAAACACTAAAAAAGTTGTTTACATTGTAATTTTGACGAAATATTATAAATTCATTTTTTTCAATTGCTTATAAAATACTGAATTCTTTAGTTATTATCTTCAAACCTTGACCATTAGTTTGAGAATATGTAATATTTTTAAGGTTTCATTTAATTATATTTACAATTTAATATAATATAAACATTAAAAAAAGTTGTTTACATTGTAATTTTGACGAAATATAAATTCAATGTTTTCTAATGCTTGTAACATACTGAATTCTCAAGTTATTATCTTCAAACTTTGACCATTAGTTTGAGAATATGTAATATTTATACCGTTTCCAGTTATTACTTTTACAATTTTATAAAAAATTTCATAAACACAAAAAAGTGTTTTATACGATAATTTTGACGAAATATTATAAATAAATTTTTTTCAAATGCTTATAAAATACTGAATTCTTAAGTTATTAACTTCAAACCTTGACTATAAGATTGAGAATGTGTAGTATTTTTAAGGTTTTATTTAGTTATGTTTACAATGTTATATAAAATTTCATAAACACTAAAAAAGTGTTTTATACTATAATTTTGACAAAATATAAATAAATTTTTTTCAAATGCTTATAAAATAATGAATTCTTAAGTTATTAACTTCAAACCTTGACTATAAGATTGAGAATGTGTAATATTTTTAAGGTTTCATTTAATTATATTTACAATTTAATATGATATTTCATAAACACTAAAAAAGTTGTTTACATTGTAATTTTGACGAAATACTATAAATAAATTTTTTTCAAATGCTTAAAAAATAATGAATTCTTAAGTTATTAACTTCAATCCTTGACTATAAGATTGAGAATGTGTAATATTTTTAAGGTTTCATTTAATTATCTTTACAATTTAATATGATATTTCATAAACACTAAAAAAGTTGTTTACATTGTAATTTTGACGAAATATTATAAATTCATTTTTTTCAATTGCTTATAAAATACTGAATTCTTTAGTTATTATCTTCAAACCTTGACCATTAGTTTGAGAATTTGTAATAATTTAAATGTTTCCAGTTATTATATTTACAATTTTATATAAAATTTCATAAACACAAAAAAGTGTTTTATATTTTAATTTTAATGAAATATCATGAATTCATATTTTTCAAATGCTAGTAAAATACTGAATACTTAACTTAATATCTTTAAACTTTGACTATTAGATTTACAAAAAGGACTATTTTCACCGTTTTTTAACAATTATATTGTTCGAATTTTGACAAATCCCAAAAATTTATATATTAATATTTTCTCGAATTCCTGTTATTCTCTCAAACCATTGTGTATGTAAAAACTGTCTACTCGTGTATAATTACTTAACTGTCAAAATTCTGATATTTTTTTATGAAGTTTTGTCCAAATAATCAATTTTTTTAATTTTTAACATTTTGTTTTCCAAAAATCCATCTCTATTAATTAATCCGTTAATACTGTCCCCATCCAGATTAAATACTCAACGATTGACGCATTTGCATACCTAGATGATTTTCCAATTTTTAAATTATTTTTAACTCAATTATTTAGAGTATATAAACTATAATTGGTGCTTCAAACGTGAAGTTTTCAATAAAAAATTTGACCGGTTATTTTGTTTTACCAATTCATCATTCTTAAAATTTAAATTCAACGTTTTTGAGTACAGATATTTGATCTCAAGGTGTCACTGCGTTTAACTTCGGAAGATTTTGAGCCGATACGACCAATATTAACAAAGTGTGTTATTCAAGTTGATTCTCAAAATCTATAAATGAATATCATAATAACAACACATTTTATATCATGTGTTAAAATAACGAGTAGTAGTATGCAAAGTTTTAGAATAGTTATGTTATGCAATATATAACATTTTTAAATATTTATATTATTTACGTACCTCGTGTCTGCATATTCAACATTGCTTAAGACAGTTTCTTTAATGAATCTGGTTTCGAAGTAAATAATTATATTGTTCAGTTTTAAATGTTTAACATTGTCTTAAACGATATAATAATGCCGAACCTTCTAATTTTTTATTACCAATAGCAACAAAAATTACTACTTGGTACAATTTGTGAGTAATAATTTGGCAAACGTCAAAATCATGTAATATTCGATGTAAATAAAACAACTACATTACTTATTACGTGTACAAATTACAATACCTTAAATACCTTTTCAAAAGCGTAAATTTTCTTGATTTCGTAGTGTGTTTCATCATTAACTATGAGTACTATAATTAGTACTGTATATTTGCATTAAATTGTTACATTTTAGGAAGGCATTCATATTTAGTAAAACATGTTACATCTCTTCTACTCGACAATGTATTCTTCAATTCAGATATCTTAACAAATATATTTTGAGTCTTTAATGTATACTTGAATGTTTTTTTTTTCTTGTATTTAATGACAAACATAAGTAAAATATAAAATATATATATATTTTAATATGATTTACAACTGATTTTAATAATTATGTATTTTTTTAAAACTGTATTTTAACAAAAAATATTACAAATAATTGTTGTTGAACAATCCACACATCTTTTGTCAATACTTATTAGAAATATAAAATATAGTTACGAATAATTTGTTACACACATTTACACAACTAGGAGGAGACTTAGTGAGGCATCGCGCCCTCAAAATGTATTTTATTCCCCACAAATGTTTATGATTATTTAAGAATCAATAATAATTTAAGCAATACAATGTGACATGTAGAATTATTCAAAGTAAATTGTATAAATATAAAATTGATGATTAAAAATGTACAAAAAAAATATATTCAGTATTTTTAATATACCAAAAACAGTATCTAGTCCTACTCGTACAGTTATCACTATTGAAAATTAAAATAACCAAAACAATCCTCCTAGTTTTTTGGAAACCGTGAAAGTAAATACATTAAATTAGGTATTTATATGTGCAGCTGCTAATATTTTATACCTAGTTGCATCAATGGTTAGTCATTACATAGAATTATCAATGGCCTCAAAAATATATTATATTTTGACATTCAGGTTTTTATTGTTGTGAGTAGCTTTAATGTTTTATATCATATTATTATATGATGGTATTATGATCCTTTTGGGATTTATCGAATATTTTTTATTGATATAGTACAGAAATATCACACAATTTTAATATTTATGACTAAACTCGTCGTTAGATAGTGTTAAAATAAAAATTATTCTTTAAAATTGGGTTAGGATTAAATTTATTAGTAATTTATTTTTTAATAAATGTTAACCTTCGTGTGGATTTGTGACTTTTAGAAATTAATCATTCTATTATCTGTCATTAAATATGTCCATCATTTACAGAATCAGGACATGCACACTGTTGCAGCTGCAATTGTGCGTGGGAGTCCAATTAAGACCCAAGTACGACGGTTTAAAAATCCCCAATAACAGTTTTTCGAAAAATCAAATGCATGCAACTCATGTAGCTAGTTAGGGGGATCAATTCTATGTCATGTCTGGCGACTTTCGTCCTATCTCCCACGGTTTCCCGGAAAACAGCTCATAAGCGAAATATTTTTAAATTTACGATTATACAATAATATTTGAATTGGAAAATACATAAGTTTGTGAAAGAAATTAAGAAATTTTATATTTCAATGTTGGTAGATCTGCTTTATCGTTCTGCCACCATTTATGGGTTTCTTTCATAAGAATTTCTAGCTGAAAAGTCTGGTTGTTATCTCGGGGGCCGAACTGCGCGACGATCAGTCGCATGTATCGCCGTCGATTAGTGGTGATTAGTTTATCAGAGCGGTGCGATTACAACGACTAGAACGTTTAAAAAACAGACATACTTAAAAGTAATATCATATTGAGAATTACACATGGAATATGTTGATGGTTAGTAGTTTGGTACTCGTATCGGGTAGATGGCCAAACATTTATGGTTACGAAAATCAAGTTTTATTATTCACCAGAGTAAGTTAAATGTCCTATAAGAATACCGATCGCATTAGGAAAAAATCAATGTCGAAAGAACAACTGTTGTCTGCGTGTTTTTTCAGGAATGATCCGGCAACGATACATTATTTACCTACTATATTGGATATGCTGTCTATAGTGGGACCGGCGATGGTTGGCATGTGTCCTGTCATTATCACGACTGATGTCATCTATGCCTCAGAATTGCAGCTGGGAATTGTCCAATATCAACATCATACAAAGTGTTCTCGTCGTCGCGTTGGGATTTAATCAGTAGCTAATAATAAGTTAATTTTAAGTAATCTTTTTGTACATGCCAGTGTGTTGTCTAGTTTCCATTTTTCAAGTTCATTAATGTAACCGTGCGCAATAATGATAAACAGTCGACTGCCATTTGACAACGGATTATTAATATATTTTGAATGGTTGTCAATGCGGTAAGATAATGTAACCGTTTCTCATTCCTTATTAAATGTTTTCAACGTATACCTACCGCAAATATGATTCTATTGCTCTGACATGAGCTTATTATTTTATTTTTCTCGTTCAGATTTCGCTGATTAACAACCAGTGTATTTAAGTATATTCACAATTCACTAGCCGTCTACGAGTCATAGGCTGTCATTTCGTATACATCATATAAAATAAATCCACTCACTTGCAGATAATGAGATAAATTAACACTCATTTTATTTATTTAATTAAAATTAGAAATTTCTGTAAATTGCGAAACGATATTGTTTACTGAATTGTTTATTTCAGTTGCTAGATCAGAAATCAGGCTATAAATATAATATTTTTGAACCATTTGAAACAGACAACACATTGATATTTAAGTTTAATTTGCCCATGACCTGTAATTTGTTTTAATATACCCGCCAACTCGGAAACGGTTATTACTTTGTACAATGCAAAATCATCAGTATAAGTTTTATTTCATAAACTTTAAAGGTTTAAATAACAACACCTGTAAATAGACAAACATATTTTTCATCAACCATCGTCTCGGACATTTTCATTAAAAATGAACACCAATAATTTAATCATAATTAGCTTAACAACATCAGGGATGGATAAACTCTAAATAACTACCTTTATTTCTCATAAGTACAATTTTAAGCGTCAACAGAAGGATTATCTTCTCACAATAGATTTCATCTCAATTTGTTAATGTATAATATCAGAATTAAAAAACACTATAATAAAATCTTTTATATGGCACTTTTGAAAAACATTAATAATTCATATCTATAAGTGATTATAAAACACTCATATATTAAAATATTTTCTCTTCAAACCTTGACTGTTAGATTTAGAAAAAGAACTATATTTACTGTTTCTAAAAATTATATATACCACTTTATATAAAATTTCTTAAACACTAAAAAAGTGTTTTATATGATAATTTTGACGAAATAATATAAATAAATTTTTTTCTAATGCTAGTAAAATACTGAATTCTTAATTTATTATCTTCAAACCTTGACCATTAGTTTGAGAATATGTAATATTTTTACCGTTTCCAGTTATTACTTTTACAATTTTATAAAAAATTTCATAAACACAAAAAAGTGTTTTATACGATAATTTTGACGAAATATTATAAATAAATTTTTTTCAAATACTTATAAAATACTGAATTCTTAAGTTATTAACTTCAAACCTTGACTATAACATTGAGAATGTGTAATATTTTTAAGGTTTCATTTAATTATATTTACAATTTAATATGATATTTCATAAACACTAAAAAAGTTGTTTACATTGTAATTTTGACGAAATATTATAAATTCATTTTTTTCAAATGCTTATAAAATAATGAATTCTTAAGTTATTAACTTCAAACCTTGACTATAAGATTGAGAATGTGTAATATTTTTAAGGTTTCATTTAATTATCTTTACAATTTAATATGATATTTCATAAACACTAAAAAAGTTGTTTACATTGTAATTTTGACGAAATATTATAAATTCATTTTTTTCAATTGCTTATAAAATACTGAATTCTTTAGTTATTATCTTCAAACCTTGACCATTAGTTTGAGAATATGTAATATTTTTAAGGTTTCATTTAATTATATTTACAATTTAATATAATATAAACATTAAAAAAAGTTGTTTACATTGTAATTTTGACGAAATATAAATTCAATGTTTTCTAATGCTTGTAACATACTGAATTCTCAAGTTATTATCTTCAAACTTTGACCATTAGTTTGAGAATATGTAATATTTATACCGTTTCCAGTTATTACTTTTACAATTTTATAAAAAATTTCATAAACACAAAAAAGTGTTTTATACGATAATTTTGACGAAATATTATAAATAAATTTTTTTCAAATGCTTATAAAATACTGAATTCTTAAGTTATTAACTTCAAACCTTGACTATAAGATTGAGAATGTGTAGTATTTTTAAGGTTTTATTTAGTTATGTTTACAATGTTATATAAAATTTCATAAACACTAAAAAAGTGTTTTATACTATAATTTTGACAAAATATAAATAAATTTTTTTCAAATGCTTATAAAATAATGAATTCTTAAGTTATTAACTTCAAACCTTGACTATAAGATTGAGAATGTGTAATATTTTTAAGGTTTCATTTAATTATATTTACAATTTAATATGATATTTCATAAACACTAAAAAAGTTGTTTACATTGTAATTTTGACGAAATACTATAAATAAATTTTTTTCAAATGCTTAAAAAATAATGAATTCTTAAGTTATTAACTTCAATCCTTGACTATAAGATTGAGAATGTGTAATATTTTTAAGGTTTCATTTAATTATCTTTACAATTTAATATGATATTTCATAAACACTAAAAAAGTTGTTTACATTGTAATTTTGACGAAATATTATAAATTCATTTTTTTCAATTGCTTATAAAATACTGAATTCTTTAGTTATTATCTTCAAACCTTGACCATTAGTTTGAGAATATGTAATATTTTTAAGGTTTCATTTAATTATATTTACAATTTAATATAATATAAACATTAAAAAAAGTTGTTTACATTGTAATTTTGACGAAATATAAATTCAATGTTTTCTAATGCTTGTAACATACTGAATTCTCAAGTTATTATCTTCAAACTTTGACCATTAGTTTGAGAATATGTAATATTTATACCGTTTCCAGTTATTACTTTTACAATTTTATAAAAAATTTCATAAACACAAAAAAGTGTTTTATACGATAATTTTGACGAAATATTATAAATAAATTTTTTTCAAATGCTTATAAAATACTGAATTCTTAAGTTATTAACTTCAAACCTTGACTATAAGATTGAGAATGTGTAGTATTATTAAGGTTTTATTTAGTTATGTTTACAATGTTATATAAAATTTCATAAACACTAAAAAAGTGTTTTATACTATAATTTTGACAAAATATAAATAAATTTTTTTCAAATGCTTATAAAATAATGAATTCTTAAGTTATTAACTTCAAACCTTGACTATAAGATTGAGAATGTGTAATATTTTTAAGGTTTCATTTAATTATATTTACAATTTAATATGATATTTCATAAACACTAAAAAAGTTGTTTACATTGTAATTTTGACGAAATACTATAAATAAATTTTTTTCAAATGCTTAAAAAATAATGAATTCTTAAGTTATTAACTTCAATCCTTGACTATAAGATTGAGAATGTGTAATATTTTTAAGGTTTCATTTAATTATCTTTACAATTTAATATGATATTTCATAAACACTAAAAAAGTTGTTTACATTGTAATTTTGACGAAATATTATAAATTCATTTTTTTCAATTGCTTATAAAATACTGAATTCTTTAGTTATTATCTTCAAACCTTGACCATTAGTTTGAGAATATGTAATATTTTTAAGGTTTCATTTAATTATATTTACAATTTAATATAATATAAACATTAAAAAAAGTTGTTTACATTGTAATTTTGACGAAATATAAATTCAATGTTTTCTAATGCTTGTAACATACTGAATTCTCAAGTTATTATCTTCAAACTTTGACCATTAGTTTGAGAATATGTAATATTTATACCGTTTCCAGTTATTACTTTTACAATTTTATAAAAAATTTCATAAACACAAAAAAGTGTTTTATACGATAATTTTGACGAAATATTATAAATAAATTTTTTTCAAATGCTTATAAAATACTGAATTCTTAAGTTATTAACTTCAAACCTTGACTATAAGATTGAGAATGTGTAGTATTTTTAAGGTTTTATTTAGTTATGTTTACAATGTTATATAAAATTTCATAAACACTAAAAAAGTGTTTTATACTATAATTTTGACAAAATATAAATAAATTTTTTTCAAATGCTTATAAAATAATGAATTCTTAAGTTATTAACTTCAAACCTTGACTATAAGATTGAGAATGTGTAATATTTTTAAGGTTTCATTTAATTATATTTACAATTTAATATGATATTTCATAAACACTAAAAAAGTTGTTTACATTGTAATTTTGACGAAATACTATAAATAAATTTTTTTCAAATGCTTAAAAAATAATGAATTCTTAAGTTATTAACTTCAATCCTTGACTATAAGATTGAGAATGTGTAATATTTTTAAGGTTTCATTTAATTATCTTTACAATTTAATATGATATTTCATAAAGACTAAAAAAGTTGTTTACATTGTAATTTTGACGAAATATTATAAATTCATTTTTTTCAATTGCTTATAAAATACTGAATTCTTTAGTTATTATCTTCAAACCTTGACCATTAGTTTTAGAATATGTAATATTTTTAAGGTTTCATTTAATTATATTTACAATTTAATATAATATAAACATTAAAAAAAGTTGTTTACATTGTAATTTTGACGAAATATAAATTCAATGTTTTCTAATGCTTGTAACATACTGAATTCTCAAGTTATTATCTTCAAACTTTGACCATTAGTTTGAGAATATGTAATATTTATACCGTTTCCAGTTATTACTTTTACAATTTTATAAAAAATTTCATAAACACAAAAAAGTGTTTTATACGATAATTTTGACGAAATATTATAAATAAATTTTTTTCAAATGCTTATAAAATACTGAATTCTTAAGTTATTAACTTCAAACCTTGACTATAAGATTGAGAATGTGTAGTATTTTTAAGGTTTTATTTAGTTATGTTTACAATGTTATATAAAATTTCATAAACACTAAAAAAGTGTTTTATACTATAATTTTGACAAAATATAAATAAATTTTTTTCAAATGCTTATAAAATAATGAATTCTTAAGTTATTAACTTCAAACCTTGACTATAAGATTGAGAATGTGTAATATTTTTAAGGTTTCATTTAATTATATTTACAATTTAATATGATATTTCATAAACACTAAAAAAGTTGTTTACATTGTAATTTTGACGAAATACTATAAATAAATTTTTTTCAAATGCTTAAAAAATAATGAATTCTTAAGTTATTAACTTCAATCCTTGACTATAAGATTGAGAATGTGTAATATTTTTAAGGTTTCATTTAATTATCTTTACAATTTTATATAAAATTTCATAAACACAAAAAAGTGTTTTATATTTTAATTTTAATGAAATATCATGAATTCATATTTTTCAAATGCTAGTAAAATACTGAATACTTAACTTAATATCTTTAAACTTTGACTATTAGATTTACAAAAAGGACTATTTTCACCGTTTTTTAACAATTATATTGTTCGAATTTTGACAAATCCCAAAAATTTATATATTAATATTTTCTCGAATTCCTGTTATTCTCTCAAACCATTGTGTATGTAAAAACTGTCTACTCGTGTATAATTACTTAACTGTCAAAATTCTGATATTTTTTTATGAAGTTTTGTCCAAATAATCAATTTTTTTAATTTTTAACATTTTGTTTTCCAAAAATCCATCTCTATTAATTAATCCGTTAATACTGTCCCCATCCAGATTAAATACTCAACGATTGACGCATTTGCATACCTAGATGATTTTCCAATTTTTAAATTATTTTTAACTCAATTATTTAGAGTATATAAACTATAATTGGTGCTTCAAACGTGAAGTTTTCAATAAAAAATTTGACCGGTTATTTTGTTTTACCAATTCATCATTCTTAAAATTTAAATTCAACGTTTTTGAGTACAGATATTTGATCTCAAGGTGTCACTGCGTTTAACTTCGGAAGATTTTGAGCCGATACGACCAATATTAACAAAGTGTGTTATTCAAGTTGATTCTCAAAATCTATAAATGAATATCATAATAACAACACATTTTATATCATGTGTTAAAATAACGAGTAGTAGTATGCAAAGTTTTAGAATAGTTATGTTATGCAATATATAACATTTTTAAATATTTATATTATTTACGTACCTCGTGTCTGCATATTCAACATTGCTTAAGACAGTTTCTTTAATGAATCTGGTTTCGAAGTAAATAATTATATTGTTCAGTTTTAAATGTTTAACATTGTCTTAAACGATATAATAATGCCGAACCTTCTAATTTTTTATTACCAATAGCAACAAAAATTACTACTTGGTACAATTTGTGAGTAATAATTTGGCAAACGTCAAAATCATGTAATATTCGATGTAAATAAAACAACTACATTACTTATTACGTGTACAAATTACAATACCTTAAATACCTTTTCAAAAGCGTAAATTTTCTTGATTTCGTAGTGTGTTTCATCATTAACTATGAGTACTATAATTAGTACTGTATATTTGCATTAAATTGTTACATTTTAGGAAGGCATTCATATTTAGTAAAACATGTTACATCTCTTCTACTCGACAATGTATTCTTCAATTCAGATATCTTAACAAATATATTTTGAGTCTTTAATGTATACTTGAATGTTTTTTTTTTCTTGTATTTAATGACAAACATAAGTAAAATATAAAATATATATATATTTTAATATGATTTACAACTGATTTTAATAATTATGTATTTTTTTAAAACTGTATTTTAACAAAAAATATTACAAATAATTGTTGTTGAACAATCCACACATCTTTTGTCAATACTTATTAGAAATATAAAATATAGTTACGAATAATTTGTTACACACATTTACACAACTAGGAGGAGACTTAGTGAGGCATCGCGCCCTCAAAATGTATTTTATTCCCCACAAATGTTTATGATTATTTAAGAATCAATAATAATTTAAGCAATACAATGTGACATGTAGAATTATTCAAAGTAAATTGTATAAATATAAAATTGATGATTAAAAATGTACAAAAAAAATATATTCAGTATTTTTAATATACCAAAAACAGTATCTAGTCCTACTCGTACAGTTATCACTATTGAAAATTAAAATAACCAAAACAATCCTCCTAGTTTTTTGGAAACCGTGAAAGTAAATACATTAAATTAGGTATTTATATGTGCAGCTGCTAATATTTTATACCTAGTTGCATCAATGGTTAGTCATTACATAGAATTATCAATGGCCTCAAAAATATATTATATTTTGACATTCAGGTTTTTATTGTTGTGAGTAGCTTTAATGTTTTATATCATATTATTATATGATGGTATTATGATCCTTTTGGGATTTATCGAATATTTTTTATTGATATAGTACAGAAATATCACACAATTTTAATATTTATGACTAAACTCGTCGTTAGATAGTGTTAAAATAAAAATTATTCTTTAAAATTGGGTTAGGATTAAATTTATTAGTAATTTATTTTTTAATAAATGTTAACCTTCGTGTGGATTTGTGACTTTTAGAAATTAATCATTCTATTATCTGTCATTAAATATGTCCATCATTTACAGAATCAGGACATGCACACTGTTGCAGCTGCAATTGTGCGTGGGAGTCCAATTAAGACCCAAGTACGACGGTTTAAAAATCCCCAATAACAGTTTTTCGAAAAATCAAATGCATGCAACTCATGTAGCTAGTTAGGGGGATCAATTCTATGTCATGTCTGGCGACTTTCGTCCTATCTCCCACGGTTTCCCGGAAAACAGCTCATAAGCGAAATATTTTTAAATTTACGATTATACAATAATATTTGAATTGGAAAATACATAAGTTTGTGAAAGAAATTAAGAAATTTTATATTTCAATGTTGGTAGATCTGCTTTATCGTTCTGCCACCATTTATGGGTTTCTTTCATAAGAATTTCTAGCTGAAAAGTCTGGTTGTTATCTCGGGGGCCGAACTGCGCGACGATCAGTCGCATGTATCGCCGTCGATTAGTGGTGATTAGTTTATCAGAGCGGTGCGATTACAACGACTAGAACGTTTAAAAAACAGACATACTTAAAAGTAATATCATATTGAGAATTACACATGGAATATGTTGATGGTTAGTAGTTTGGTACTCGTATCGGGTAGATGGCCAAACATTTATGGTTACGAAAATCAAGTTTTATTATTCACCAGAGTAAGTTAAATGTCCTATAAGAATACCGATCGCATTAGGAAAAAATCAATGTCGAAAGAACAACTGTTGTCTGCGTGTTTTTTCAGGAATGATCCGGCAACGATACATTATTTACCTACTATATTGGATATGCTGTCTATAGTGGGACCGGCGATGGTTGGCATGTGTCCTGTCATTATCACGACTGATGTCATCTATGCCTCAGAATTGCAGCTGGGAATTGTCCAATATCAACATCATACAAAGTGTTCTCGTCGTCGCGTTGGGATTTAATCAGTAGCTAATAATAAGTTAATTTTAAGTAATCTTTTTGTACATGCCAGTGTGTTGTCTAGTTTCCATTTTTCAAGTTCATTAATGTAACCGTGCGCAATAATGATAAACAGTCGACTGCCATTTGACAACGGATTATTAATATATTTTGAATGGTTGTCAATGCGGTAAGATAATGTAACCGTTTCTCATTCCTTATTAAATGTTTTCAACGTATACCTACCGCAAATATGATTCTATTGCTCTGACATGAGCTTATTATTTTATTTTTCTCGTTCAGATTTCGCTGATTAACAACCAGTGTATTTAAGTATATTCACAATTCACTAGCCGTCTACGAGTCATAGGCTGTCATTTCGTATACATCATATAAAATAAATCCACTCACTTGCAGATAATGAGATAAATTAACACTCATTTTATTTATTTAATTAAAATTAGAAATTTCTGTAAATTGCGAAACGATATTGTTTACTGAATTGTTTATTTCAGTTGCTATATCAGAAATCAGGCTATAAATATAATATTTTTGAACCATTTGAAACAGACAACACATTGATATTTAAGTTTAATTTGCCCATGACCTGTAATTTGTTTTAATATACCCGCCAACTCGGAAACGGTTATTACTTTGTACAATGCAAAATCATCAGTATAAGTTTTATTTCATAAACTTTAAAGGTTTAAATAACAACACCTGTAAATAGACAAACATATTTTTCATCAACCATCGTCTCGGACATTTTCATTAAAAATGAACACCAATAATTTAATCATAATTAGCTTAACAACATCAGGGATGGATAAACTCTAAATAACTACCTTTATTTCTCATAAGTACAATTTTAAGCGTCAACAGAAGGATTATCTTCTCACAATAGATTTCATCTCAATTTGTTAATGTATAATATCAGAATTAAAAAACACTATAATAAAATCTTTTATATGGCACTTTTGAAAAACATTAATAATTCATATCTATAAGTGATTATAAAACACTCATATATTAAAATATTTTCTCTTCAAACCTTGACTGTTAGATTTAGAAAAAGAACTATATTTACTGTTTCTAAAAATTATATATACCACTTTATATAAAATTTCTTAAACACTAAAAAAGTGTTTTATATGATAATTTTGACGAAATAATATAAATAAATTTTTTTCTAATGCTAGTAAAATACTGAATTCTTAATTTATTATCTTCAAACCTTGACCATTAGTTTGAGAATATGTAATATTTTTACCGTTTCCAGTTATTACTTTTACAATTTTATAAAAAATTTCATAAACACAAAAAAGTGTTTTATACGATAATTTTGACGAAATATTATAAATAAATTTTTTTCAAATACTTATAAAATACTGAATTCTTAAGTTATTAACTTCAAACCTTGACTATAACATTGAGAATGTGTAATATTTTTAAGGTTTCATTTAATTATATTTACAATTTAATATGATATTTCATAAACACTAAAAAAGTTGTTTACATTGTAATTTTGACGAAATATTATAAATTCATTTTTTTCAAATGCTTATAAAATAATGAATTCTTAAGTTATTAACTTCAAACCTTGACTATAAGATTGAGAATGTGTAATATTTTTAAGGTTTCATTTAATTATCTTTACAATTTAATATGATATTTCATAAACACTAAAAAAGTTGTTTACATTGTAATTTTGACGAAATATTATAAATTCATTTTTTTCAATTGCTTATAAAATACTGAATTCTTTAGTTATTATCTTCAAACCTTGACCATTAGTTTGAGAATATGTAATATTTTTAAGGTTTCATTTAATTATATTTACAATTTAATATAATATAAACATTAAAAAAAGTTGTTTACATTGTAATTTTGACGAAATATAAATTCAATGTTTTCTAATGCTTGTAACATACTGAATTCTCAAGTTATTATCTTCAAACTTTGACCATTAGTTTGAGAATATGTAATATTTATACCGTTTCCAGTTATTACTTTTACAATTTTATAAAAAATTTCATAAACACAAAAAAGTGTTTTATACGATAATTTTGACGAAATATTATAAATAAATTTTTTTCAAATGCTTATAAAATACTGAATTCTTAAGTTATTAACTTCAAACCTTGACTATAAGATTGAGAATGTGTAGTATTTTTAAGGTTTTATTTAGTTATGTTTACAATGTTATATAAAATTTCATAAACACTAAAAAAGTGTTTTATACTATAATTTTGACAAAATATAAATAAATTTTTTTCAAATGCTTATAAAATACTGAATTCTTAAGTTATTAACTTCAAACCTTGACTATAAGATTGAGAATGTGTAATATTTTTAAGGTTTCATTTAATTATATTTACAATTTAATATGATATTTCATAAACACTAAAAAAGTTGTTTACATTGTAATTTTGACGAAATACTATAAATAAATTTTTTTCAAATGCTTAAAAAATAATGAATTCTTAAGTTATTAACTTCAATCCTTGACTATAAGATTGAGAATGTGTAATATTTTTAAGGTTTCATTTAATTATCTTTACAATTTAATATGATATTTCATAAACACTAAAAAAGTTGTTTACATTGTAATTTTGACGAAATATTATAAATTCATTTTTTTCAATTGCTTATAAAATACTGAATTCTTTAGTTATTATCTTCAAACCTTGACCATTAGTTTGAGAATATGTAATATTTTTAAGGTTTCATTTAATTATATTTACAATTTAATATAATATAAACATTAAAAAAAGTTGTTTACATTGTAATTTTGACGAAATATAAATTCAATGTTTTCTAATGCTTGTAACATACTGAATTCTCAAGTTATTATCTTCAAACTTTGACCATTAGTTTGAGAATATGTAATATTTATACCGTTTCCAGTTATTACTTTTACAATTTTATAAAAAATTTCATAAACACAAAAAAGTGTTTTATACGATAATTTTGACGAAATATTATAAATAAATTTTTTTCAAATGCTTATAAAATACTGAATTCTTAAGTTATTAACTTCAAACCTTGACTATAAGATTGAGAATGTGTAGTATTTTTAAGGTTTTATTTAGTTATGTTTACAATGTTATATAAAATTTCATAAACACTAAAAAAGTGTTTTATACTATAATTTTGACAAAATATAAATAAATTTTTTTCAAATGCTTATAAAATACTGAATTCTTAAGTTATTAACTTCAAACCTTGACTATAAGATTGAGAATGTGTAATATTTTTAAGGTTTCATTTAATTATATTTACAATTTAATATGATATTTCATAAACACTAAAAAAGTTGTTTACATTGTAATTTTGACGAAATACTATAAATAAATTTTTTTCAAATGCTTAAAAAATAATGAATTCTTAAGTTATTAACTTCAATCCTTGACTATAAGATTGAGAATGTGTAATATTTTTAAGGTTTCATTTAATTATCTTTACAATTTAATATGATATTTCATAAACACTAAAAAAGTTGTTTACATTGTAATTTTGACGAAATATTATAAATTCATTTTTTTCAATTGCTTATAAAATACTGAATTCTTTAGTTATTATCTTCAAACCTTGACCATTAGTTTGAGAATATGTAATATTTTTAAGGTTTCATTTAATTATATTTACAATTTAATATAATATAAACATTAAAAAAAGTTGTTTACATTGTAATTTTGACGAAATATAAATTCAATGTTTTCTAATGCTTGTAACATACTGAATTCTCAAGTTATTATCTTCAAACTTTGACCATTAGTTTGAGAATATGTAATATTTATACCGTTTCCAGTTATTACTTTTACAATTTTATAAAAAATTTCATAAACACAAAAAAGTGTTTTATACGATAATTTTGACGAAATATTATAAATAAATTTTTTTCAAATGCTTATAAAATACTGAATTCTTAAGTTATTAACTTCAAACCTTGACTATAAGATTGAGAATGTGTAGTATTTTTAAGGTTTTATTTAGTTATGTTTACAATGTTATATAAAATTTCATAAACACTAAAAAAGTGTTTTATACTATAATTTTGACAAAATATAAATAAATTTTTTTCAAATGCTTATAAAATAATGAATTCTTAAGTTATTAACTTCAAACCTTGACTATAAGATTGAGAATGTGTAATATTTTTAAGGTTTCATTTAATTATATTTACAATTTAATATGATATTTCATAAACACTAAAAAAGTTGTTTACATTGTAATTTTGACGAAATACTATAAATAAATTTTTTTCAAATGCTTAAAAAATAATGAATTCTTAAGTTATTAACTTCAATCCTTGACTATAAGATTGAGAATGTGTAATATTTTTAAGGTTTCATTTAATTATCTTTATAATTTAATATGATATTTCATAAACACTAAAAAAGTTGTTTACATTGTAATTTTGACGAAATATTATAAATTCATTTTTTTCAATTGCTTATAAAATACTGAATTCTTTAGTTATTATCTTCAAACCTTGACCATTAGTTTGAGAATATGTAATATTTTTAAGGTTTCATTTAATTATATTTACAATTTAATATAATATAAACATTAAAAAAAGTTGTTTACATTGTAATTTTGACGAAATATAAATTCAATGTTTTCTAATGCTTGTAACATACTGAATTCTCAAGTTATTATCTTCAAACTTTGACCATTAGTTTGAGAATATGTAATATTTATACCGTTTCCAGTTATTACTTTTACAATTTTATAAAAAATTTCATAAACACAAAAAAGTGTTTTATACGATAATTTTGACGAAATATTATAAATAAATTTTTTTCAAATGCTTATAAAATACTGAATTCTTAAGTTATTAACTTCAAACCTTGACTATAAGATTGAGAATGTGTAGTATTTTTAAGGTTTTATTTAGTTATGTTTACAATGTTATATAAAATTTCATAAACACTAAAAAAGTGTTTTATACTATAATTTTGACAAAATATAAATAAATTTTTTTCAAATGCTTATAAAATACTGAATTCTTAAGTTATTAACTTCAAACCTTGACTATAAGATTGAGAATGTGTAATATTTTTAAGGTTTCATTTAATTATATTTACAATTTAATATGATATTTCATAAACACTAAAAAAGTTGTTTACATTGTAATTTTGACGAAATACTATAAATAAATTTTTTTCAAATGCTTAAAAAATAATGAATTCTTAAGTTATTAACTTCAATCCTTGACTATAAGATTGAGAATGTGTAATATTTTTAAGGTTTCATTTAATTATCTTTACAATTTAATATGATATTTCATAAACACTAAAAAAGTTGTTTACATTGTAATTTTGACGAAATATTATAAATTCATTTTTTTCAATTGCTTATAAAATACTGAATTCTTTAGTTATTATCTTCAAACCTTGACCATTAGTTTGAGAATATGTAATATTTTTAAGGTTTCATTTAATTATATTTACAATTTAATATAATATAAACATTAAAAAAAGTTGTTTACATTGTAATTTTGACGAAATATAAATTCAATGTTTTCTAATGCTTGTAACATACTGAATTCTCAAGTTATTATCTTCAAACTTTGACCATTAGTTTGAGAATATGTAATATTTATACCGTTTCCAGTTATTACTTTTACAATTTTATAAAAAATTTCATAAACACAAAAAAGTGTTTTATACGATAATTTTGACGAAATATTATAAATAAATTTTTTTCAAATGCTTATAAAATACTGAATTCTTAAGTTATTAACTTCAAACCTTGACTATAAGATTGAGAATGTGTAGTATTTTTAAGGTGTTATTTAGTTATGTTTACAATGTTATATAAAATTTCATAAACACTAAAAAAGTGTTTTATACTATAATTTTGACAAAATATAAATAAATTTTTTTCAAATGCTTATAAAATAATGAATTCTTAAGTTATTAACTTCAAACCTTGACTATAAGATTGAGAATGTGTAATATTTTTAAGGTTTCATTTAATTATATTTACAATTTAATATGATATTTCATAAACACTAAAAAAGTTGTTTACATTGTAATTTTGACGAAATACTATAAATAAATTTTTTTCAAATGCTTAAAAAATAATGAATTCTTAAGTTATTAACTTCAATCCTTGACTATAAGATTGAGAATGTGTAATATTTTTAAGGTTTCATTTAATTATCTTTACAATTTAATATGATATTTCATAAACACTAAAAAAGTTGTTTACATTGTAATTTTGACGAAATATTATAAATTCATTTTTTTCAATTGCTTATAAAATACTGAATTCTTTAGTTATTATCTTCAAACCTTGACCATTAGTTTGAGAATATGTAATATTTTTAAGGTTTCATTTAATTATATTTACAATTTAATATAATATAAACATTAAAAAAAGTTGTTTACATTGTAATTTTGACGAAATATAAATTCAATGTTTTCTAATGCTTGTAACATACTGAATTCTCAAGTTATTATCTTCAAACTTTGACCATTAGTTTGAGAATATGTAATATTTATACCGTTTCCAGTTATTACTTTTACAATTTTATAAAAAATTTCATAAACACAAAAAAGTGTTTTATACGATAATTTTGACGAAATATTATAAATAAATTTTTTTCAAATGCTTATAAAATACTGAATTCTTAAGTTATTAACTTCAAACCTTGACTATAAGATTGAGAATGTGTAATATTTTTAAGGTTTCATTTAATTATCTTTACAATTTTATATAAAATTTCATAAACACAAAAAAGTGTTTTATATTTTAATTTTAATGAAATATCATGAATTCATATTTTTCAAATGCTAGTAAAATACTGAATACTTAACTTAATATCTTTAAACTTTGACTATTAGATTTACAAAAAGGACTATTTTCACCGTTTTTTAACAATTATATTGTTCGAATTTTGACAAATCCCAAAAATTTATATATTAATATTTTCTCGAATTCCTGTTATTCTCTCAAACCATTGTGTATGTAAAAACTGTCTACTCGTGTATAATTACTTAACTGTCAAAATTCTGATATTTTTTTATGAAGTTTTGTCGAAATAATCAATTTTTTTAATTTTTAACATTTTGTTTTCCAAAAATCCATCTCTATTAATTAATCCGTTAATACTGTCCCCATCCAGATTAAATACTCAACGATTGACGCATTTGCATACCTAGATGATTTTCCAATTTTTAAATTATTTTTAACTCAATTATTTAGAGTATATAAACTATAATTGGTGCTTCAAACGTGAAGTTTTCAATAAAAAATTTGACCGGTTATTTTGTTTTACCAATTCATCATTCTTAAAATTTAAATTCAACGTTTTTGAGTACAGATATTTGATCTCAAGGTGTCACTGCGTTTAACTTCGGAAGATTTTGAGCCGATACGACCAATATTAACAAAGTGTGTTATTCAAGTTGATTCTCAAAATCTATAAATGAATATCATAATAACAACACATTTTATATCATGTGTTAAAATAACGAGTAGTAGTATGCAAAGTTTTAGAATAGTTATGTTATGCAATATATAACATTTTTAAATATTTATATTATTTACGTACCTCGTGTCTGCATATTCAACATTGCTTAAGACAGTTTCTTTAATGAATCTGGTTTCGAAGTAAATAATTATATTGTTCAGTTTTAAATGTTTAACATTGTCTTAAACGATATAATAATGCCGAACCTTCTAATTTTTTATTACCAATAGCAACAAAAATTACTACTTGGTACAATTTGTGAGTAATAATTTGGCAAACGTCAAAATCATGTAATATTCGATGTAAATAAAACAACTACATTACTTATTACGTGTACAAATTACAATACCTTAAATACCTTTTCAAAAGCGTAAATTTTCTTGATTTCGTAGTGTGTTTCATCATTAACTATGAGTACTATAATTAGTACTGTATATTTGCATTAAATTGTTACATTTTAGGAAGGCATTCATATTTAGTAAAACATGTTACATCTCTTCTACTCGACAATGTATTCTTCAATTCAGATATCTTAACAAATATATTTTGAGTCTTTAATGTATACTTGAATGTTTTTTTTTTCTTGTATTTAATGACAAACATAAGTAAAATATAAAATATATATATATTTTAATATGATTTACAACTGATTTTAATAATTATGTATTTTTTTAAAACTGTATTTTAACAAAAAATATTACAAATAATTGTTGTTGAACAATCCACACATCTTTTGTCAATACTTATTAGAAATATAAAATATAGTTACGAATAATTTGTTACACACATTTACACAACTAGGAGGAGACTTAGTGAGGCATCGCGCCCTCAAAATGTATTTTATTCCCCACAAATGTTTATGATTATTTAAGAATCAATAATAATTTAAGCAATACAATGTGACATGTAGAATTATTCAAAGTAAATTGTATAAATATAAAATTGATGATTAAAAATGTACAAAAAAAATATATTCAGTATTTTTAATATACCAAAAACAGTATCTAGTCCTACTCGTACAGTTATCACTATTGAAAATTAAAATAACCAAAACAATCCTCCTAGTTTTTTGGAAACCGTGAAAGTAAATACATTAAATTAGGTATTTATATGTGCAGCTGCTAATATTTTATACCTAGTTGCATCAATGGTTAGTCATTACATAGAATTATCAATGGCCTCAAAAATATATTATATTTTGACATTCAGGTTTTTATTGTTGTGAGTAGCTTTAATGTTTTATATCATATTATTATATGATGGTATTATGATCCTTTTGGGATTTATCGAATATTTTTTATTGATATAGTACAGAAATATCACACAATTTTAATATTTATGACTAAACTCGTCGTTAGATAGTGTTAAAATAAAAATTATTCTTTAAAATTGGGTTAGGATTAAATTTATTAGTAATTTATTTTTTAATAAATGTTAACCTTCGTGTGGATTTGTGACTTTTAGAAATTAATCATTCTATTATCTGTCATTAAATATGTCCATCATTTACAGAATCAGGACATGCACACTGTTGCAGCTGCAATTGTGCGTGGGAGTCCAATTAAGACCCAAGTACGACGGTTTAAAAATCCCCAATAACAGTTTTTCGAAAAATCAAATGCATGCAACTCATGTAGCTAGTTAGGGGGATCAATTCTATGTCATGTCTGGCGACTTTCGTCCTATCTCCCACGGTTTCCCGGAAAACAGCTCATAAGCGAAATATTTTTAAATTTACGATTATACAATAATATTTGAATTGGAAAATACATAAGTTTGTGAAAGAAATTAAGAAATTTTATATTTCAATGTTGGTAGATCTGCTTTATCGTTCTGCCACCATTTATGGGTTTCTTTCATAAGAATTTCTAGCTGAAAAGTCTGGTTGTTATCTCGGGGGCCGAACTGCGCGACGATCAGTCGCATGTATCGCCGTCGATTAGTGGTGATTAGTTTATCAGAGCGGTGCGATTACAACGACTAGAACGTTTAAAAAACAGACATACTTAAAAGTAATATCATATTGAGAATTACACATGGAATATGTTGATGGTTAGTAGTTTGGTACTCGTATCGGGTAGATGGCCAAACATTTATGGTTACGAAAATCAAGTTTTATTATTCACCAGAGTAAGTTAAATGTCCTATAAGAATACCGATCGCATTAGGAAAAAATCAATGTCGAAAGAACAACTGTTGTCTGCGTGTTTTTTCAGGAATGATCCGGCAACGATACATTATTTACCTACTATATTGGATATGCTGTCTATAGTGGGACCGGCGATGGTTGGCATGTGTCCTGTCATTATCACGACTGATGTCATCTATGCCTCAGAATTGCAGCTGGGAATTGTCCAATATCAACATCATACAAAGTGTTCTCGTCGTCGCGTTGGGATTTAATCAGTAGCTAATAATAAGTTAATTTTAAGTAATCTTTTTGTACATGCCAGTGTGTTGTCTAGTTTCCATTTTTCAAGTTCATTAATGTAACCGTGCGCAATAATGATAAACAGTCGACTGCCATTTGACAACGGATTATTAATATATTTTGAATGGTTGTCAATGCGGTAAGATAATGTAACCGTTTCTCATTCCTTATTAAATGTTTTCAACGTATACCTACCGCAAATATGATTCTATTGCTCTGACATGAGCTTATTATTTTATTTTTCTCGTTCAGATTTCGCTGATTAACAACCAGTGTATTTAAGTATATTCACAATTCACTAGCCGTCTACGAGTCATAGGCTGTCATTTCGTATACATCATATAAAATAAATCCACTCACTTGCAGATAATGAGATAAATTAACACTCATTTTATTTATTTAATTAAAATTAGAAATTTCTGTAAATTGCGAAACGATATTGTTTACTGAATTGTTTATTTCAGTTGCTAGATCAGAAATCAGGCTATAAATATAATATTTTTGAACCATTTGAAACAGACAACACATTGATATTTAAGTTTAAGTTGCCCATGACCTGTAATTTGTTTTAATATACCCGCCAACTCGGAAACGGTTATTACTTTGTACAATGCAAAATCATCAGTATAAGTTTTATTTCATAAACTTTAAAGGTTTAAATAACAACACCTGTAAATAGACAAACATATTTTTCATCAACCATCGTCTCGGACATTTTCATTAAAAATGAACACCAATAATTTAATCATAATTAGCTTAACAACATCAGGGATGGATAAACTCTAAATAACTACCTTTATTTCTCATAAGTACAATTTTAAGCGTCAACAGAAGGATTATCTTCTCACAATAGATTTCATCTCAATTTGTTAATGTATAATATCAGAATTAAAAAACACTAAAATAAAATCTTTTATATGGCACTTTTGAAAAACATTAATAATTCATATCTATAAGTGATTATAAAACACTCATATATTAAAATATTTTCTCTTCAAACCTTGACCGTTAGATTTAGAAAAAGAACTATATTTACTGTTTCTAAAAATTATATATACCACTTTATATAAAATTTCTTAAACACTAAAAAAGTGTTTTATATGATAATTTTGACGAAATAATATAAATAAATTTTTTTCTAATGCTAGTAAAATACTGAATTCTTAATTTATTATCTTCAAACCTTGACCATTAGTTTGAGAATATGTAATATTTTTACCGTTTCCAGTTATTAGTTTTACAATTTTATAAAAAATTTCATAAACACAAAAAAGTGTTTTATACGATAATTTTGACGAAATATTATAAATAAATTTTTTTCAAATGCTTATAAAATACTGAATTCTTAAGTTATTAACTTCAAACCTTGACTATAAGATTGAGAATGTGTAGTATTTTTAAGGTTTTATTTAGTTATATTTACAATGTTATATAAAATTTCATAAACACTAAAAAAGTGTTTTATACTATAATTTTGACAAAATATAAATAAATTTTTTTCAAATGCTTATAAAATAATGAATTCTTAAGTTATTAACTTCAAACCTTGACTATAAGATTGAGAATGTGTAATATTTTTAAGGTTTCATTTAATTATATTTACAATTTAATATGATATTTCATAAACACTAAAAAAGTTGTTTACATTTTAATTTTGACGAAATATTATAAATTCATTTTTTTCAAATGCTTATAAAATAATGAATTCTTAAGTTATTAACTTCAAACCTTGACTATAAGATTGAGAATGTGTAATATTTTTAAGGTTTCATTTAATTATCTTTACAATTTAATATGATATTTCATAAACACTAAAAAAGTTGTTTACATTGTAATTTTGACGAAATACTATAAATTCATTTTTTTCAAA
This sequence comes from Rhopalosiphum nymphaeae, assembly GCA_036289425.1. NCBI lineage: Eukaryota > Metazoa > Arthropoda > Insecta > Hemiptera > Aphididae > Rhopalosiphum > Rhopalosiphum nymphaeae. Next base: position 4,058,909 of record JAZAQC010000007.1, on the reverse strand, counting down.
TGCTTATAAAATAATGAATTCTTAAGTTACTAACTTCAAACCTTGACCATTAGTTTGAGAATAAGTAATATTTTAGGGTTTTATTTTGTTATGTTTACAATTTTATATAGAATTTCATAAACACTAAAAATGTGTTTTACATAGTAATTTAGTCAAAATATCATAAATTCAATGTTTTCAATTGCTTATAACATACTGAATTCTTAAGTTATTATCTTCAAACTTTGACCATTAGTTTGAGAATATGTAATATTTATACCGTTTCCAGTTATTATTTTTACAATTTTATAAAAAATTTCATAAACTCTAAAAAAGTGTTTTATACGATAATTTTGACGAAGTATTATAAATAAATTTTTTTCAAATGCTTATAAAATACTGAATTCTTAAGTTATTAACTTCAAACCTTGACTATAAGATTGAGAATGTGTAGTATTTTTAAGGTTTTATTTAGTTATGTTTACAATTTTATATAAGATTTCATAAACACTAAAAAAGTGTTTTATATAGTAATTTAGTAGAAATATCATAAATTCAATGTTTTCAAATGCTTATAACATACTGAATTCTTAAGTCATTAACTTCAAACCATGACTATAAGATTGAGAATGGGTAATATTTTTAAGGTTTCATTTAATTATATTTACAATTTAATATGATATTTCATAAACACTATAAAAGTTGTTTACATTGTAATTTTGACGAAATATCATAAATTCAATGTTTTCTAATGCTTGTAACATACTGAATTCTCAAGTTATTATCTTCAAACTTTGACCATTAGTTTGAGAATAAGTAATATTTTTAAAATTTTATTTTGTTATGTTTACAATTTTATATAAAATTTCATAAACACTAAAAATGTGTTTTACATAGTAATTTAGTCGAAATATCATAAATTCAATGTTTTCAAATGCTTATAACATTCTGAATTCTTAATTTATTATCTTCAAACCTTGACCATTAGTTTGAGAATTTGTAATAATTTAACTGTTTCCAGTTATTATTTTTACAATTTTATAAAAAATTTCATAAACTCTAAAAAAGTGTTTTATACGATAATTTTGACGAAGTATTATAAATAAATTTTTTTCAAATAGTTATAAAATACTGAATTCTTAAGTTATTAACTTCAAACCTTGACTATAAGAATGAGAATGTGTAATTTTTTTAAGGTTTCATTTAATCATATTTACAATTTAATATGATATTTCATAAACACTAAAAAAGTGTTTTTTATGATAATTTGGTGAAATATTATACTTATATATCTTTCAAATTCTTATAAATTACCGAATTCTTAAGTTATTATGTTCAAACCTTGACCATTAGTATGAAAATATGTAATATTTTTACCGTTTGCAGTTATTATTTTTACAATTTTATAAAAAATTTCATAAACACAAAAAAGTGTTTTATACGATAATTTTGACGAAGTATTATAAATAAATTTTTTTCAAATGCTTATAAAATACTGAATTCTTAAGTTATTAACTTCAAACATTGACTATAAGATTGAGAATGTGTAGTATTTTTAAGGTTTTATTTAGTTATGTTTACAATTTTATATAAGATTTCATAAACACTAAAAAAGTGTTTTATATAGTAATTTAGTAGAAATATCATAAATTCAATGTTTTCAAATGCTTATAAAATACTGAATTCTCAAATTATTATCTTCAAACCTTCACTATAAGAATGAAAATGTGTAATTTTTTTAAGGTTTCATTTAATCATATTTACAATTTAATATGATATTTCATAAACACTAAAAAAGTGTTTTTTATGATAATTTGTTGAAATATTATAATTATATATCTTTCAAATTCTTATAAATTACTGAATTCTTAAGTTATAATCTTCAAACCTTGACCATTAGTTTGAGAATATATAATATTTTTACCGTTTCCAGCTATTATTTTTACAATTTTATAAAAAATTTCATAAACAGTAAAAAAGTGTTTTATATGATAATTATGTGAAAAATTAAAATTATATATCTTTCAAATTCTTATAAATTACTGAATTCTTAAATTATAATCTTCAAACCTTGACCATTAGTTTGAGAATATATAATATTTTTACCGTTTCCAGCTATTATTTTTACAACTTTATAAAAAATTTCATAAAATCTAAAAAAGTGTTTTATACGATAATTTTGACGAAGTATTATAAATAAATTTTTTTCAAATGCTTATAAAATACTGAATTCTTAAGTTATTAACTTCAAACCTTGACTATAAGATTGAGAATGTGTAGTATTTTTAAGGTTTTATTTAGTTATGTTTACAATTTTATATAAGATTTCATAAACACTAAAAAAGTGTTTTATATAGTAATTTAGTAGAAATATCATAAATTCAATGTTTTCAAATGCTTATAACATACTGAATTCTTAAGTCATTAACTTCAAACCATGACTATAAGATTGAGAATGGGTAATATTTTTAAGGTTTCATTTAATTATATTTACAATTTTATATAAGATTTCATAAACACTAAAAATGTGTTTTACATAGTAATTTAGTCGAAATATCATAAATTCAATGTTTTCAAATGCTTATAACATTCTGAATTCTTAATTTATTATCTTCAAACCTTGACCATTAGTTTGAGAATTTGTAATAATTTAACTGTTTCCAGTTATTATTTTTACAATTTTATAAAAAATTTCATAAACTCTAAAAAAGTGTTTTATACGATAATTTTGACGAAGTATTATAAATAAATTTTTTTCAAATAGTTATAAAATAATGAATTCTTAAGTTATTAACTTCAAACCTTGACTATAAGATTGAGAATGTGTAATATTTTTAAGGTTTCATTTAATTATCTTTACAATTTAATATGATATTTCATAAACACTAAAAAAGTTGTTTACATTGTAATTTTGACGAAATACTATAAATTCATTTTTTTCAAATGCTTATAAAATACTGAATTCTTAAGTTATTAACTTCAAACCTTGACTATAAGATTGAGAATGTGTAATATTTTTAAGGTTTTATTTAGTTATATTTACAATTTTATATAAAATTTCATAAACACAAAAAAGTGTTTTATACGATAATTTTGACAAAATATTATAAATACATTTTATTCAAATGCTTATAAAATAATGAATTCTTAAGTTACTAACTTCAAACCTTGACCATTAGTTTGAGAATAAGTAATATTTTAGGGTTTTATTTTGTTATGTTTACAATTTTATATAAAATTTCATAAACACTAAAAATGTGTTTTACATAGTAATTTAGTCAAAATATCATAAATTCAATGTTTTCAATTGCTTATAACATACTGAATTCTTAAGTTATTATCTTCAAACTTTGACCATTAGTATGAAAATATGTAATATTTTTACCGTTTGCAGTTATTATTTTTACAATTTTATAAAAAATTTCATAAACACAAAAAAGTGTTTTATATGATAATTTTGACGAAGTATTATAAATAAATTTTTTTCAAATGCTTATAAAATACTGAATTCTTAAGTTATTAACTTCAAACCTTGACTATAAGATTGAGAATGTGTAGTATTTTTTAGGTTTTTATTTAGTTATGTTTACAATTTTATATAAGATTTCATAAACACTAAAAAAGTGTTTTATATAGTAATTTAGTAGAAATATCATAAATTCAATGTTATCAAATGCTTATAAAATACTGAATTCTCAAATTATTATCTTCAAACCTTCACTATAAGAATGAAAATGTGTAATTTTTTTAAGGTTTCATTTAATCATATTTACAATTTAATATGATATTTCATAAACACTAAAAAAGTGTTTTTTATGATAATTTGTTGAAATATTATAATTATATATCTTTCAAATTCTTATAAATTACTGAATTCTTAAGTTATAATCTTCAAACCTTGACCATTAGTTTGAGAATATATAATATTTTTACCGTTTCCAGCTATTATTTTTACAATTTTATAAAAAATTTCATAAACAGTAAAAAAGTGTTTTATATGATAATTATGTGAAAAATTAAAATTATATATCTTTCAAATTCTTATAAATTACTGAATTCTTAAATTATAATCTTCAAACCTTGACCATTAGTTTGAGAATATATAATATTTTTACCGTTTCCAGCTATTATTTTTACAACTTTATAAAAAATTTCATAAAATCTAAAAAAGTGTTTTATACGATAATTTTGACGAAGTATTATAAATAAATTTTTTTCAAATGCTTATAAAATACTGAATTCTTAAGTTATTAACTTCAAACCTTGACTATAAGATTGAGAATGTGTAGTATTTTTAAGGTTTTATTTAGTTATGTTTACAATTTTATATAAGATTTCATAAACACTAAAAAAGTGTTTTATATAGTAATTTAGTAGAAATATCATAAATTCAATGTTTTCAAATGCTTATAACATACTGAATTCTTAAGTCATTAACTTCAAACCATGACTATAAGATTGAGAATGGGTAATATTTTTAAGGTTTCATTTAATTATATTTACAATTTTATATAAGATTTCATAAACACTAAAAATGTGTTTTACATAGTAATTTAGTCGAAATATCATAAATTCAATGTTTTCAAATGCTTATAACATTCTGAATTCTTAATTTATTATCTTCAAACCTTGACCATTAGTTTGAGAATTTGTAATAATTTAACTGTTTCCAGTTATTATTTTTACAATTTTATAAAAAATTTCATAAACTCTAAAAAAGTGTTTTATACGATAATTTTGACGAAGTATTATAAATAAATTTTTTTCAAATAGTTATAAAATACTGAATTCTTAAGTTATTAACTTCAAACCTTGACTATAAGAATGAGAATGTGTAATTTTTTTAAGGTTTCATTTAATTATATTTACAATTTAATATGATATTTCATAAACACTAAAAAAGTTGTTTACATTTTAATTTTGACGAAATATTATAAATTCATTTTTTTCAAATGCTTATAAAATAATGAATTCTTAAGTTATTAACTTCAAACCTTGACTATAAGATTGAGAATGTGTAATATTTTTAAGGTTTCATTTAATTATCTTTACAATTTAATATGATATTTCATAAACACTAAAAAAGTTGTTTACATTGTAATTTTGACGAAATACTATAAATTCATTTTTTTCAAATGCTTATAAAATACTGAATTCTTAAGTTATTAACTTCAAACCTTGACTATAAGATTGAGAATGTGTAATATTTTTAAGGTTTTATTTAGTTATATTTACAATTTTATATAAAATTTCATAAACACAAAAAAGTGTTTTATACGATAATTTTGACAAAATATTATAAATACATTTTATTCAAATGCTTATAAAATAATGAATTCTTAAGTTACTAACTTCAAACCTTGACCATTAGTTTGAGAATAAGTAATATTTTAGGGTTTTATTTTGTTATTTTTACAATTTTATAAAAAATTTCATAAACACAAAAAAGTGTTTTATATGATAATTTTGACGAAGTATTATAAATAAATTTTTTTCAAATGCTTATAAAATACTGAATTCTTAAGTTATTAACTTCAAACCTTGACTATAAGATTGAGAATGTGTAGTATTTTTTAGGTTTTTATTTAGTTATGTTTACAATTTTATATAAGATTTCATAAACACTAAAAAAGTGTTTTATATAGTAATTTAGTAGAAATATCATAAATTCAATGTTATCAAATGCTTATAAAATACTGAATTCTCAAATTATTATCTTCAAACCTTCACTATAAGAATGAAAATGTGTAATTTTTTTAAGGTTTCATTTAATCATATTTACAATTTAATATGATATTTTATAAACACTAAAAAAGTGTTTTTTATGATAATTTGTTGAAATATTATAATTATATATCTTTCAAATTCTTATAAATTACTGAATTCTTAAGTTATAATCTTCAAACCTTGACCATTAGTTTGAGAATATATAATATTTTTACCGTTTCCAGCTATTATTTTTACAATTTTATAAAAAATTTCATAAACAGTAAAAAAGTGTTTTATATGATAATTATGTGAAAAATTAAAATTATATATCTTTCAAATTCTTATAAATTACTGAATTCTTAAATTATAATCTTCAAACCTTGACCATTAGTTTGAGAATATATAATATTTTTACCGTTTCCAGCTATTATTTTTACAACTTTATAAAAAATTTCATAAAATCTAAAAAAGTGTTTTATACGATAATTTTGACGAAGTATTATAAATAAATTTTTTTCAAATGCTTATAAAATACTGAATTCTTAAGTTATTAACTTCAAACCTTGACTATAAGAATGAGAATGTGTAATTTTTTTAAGGTTTCATTTAATCATATTTACAATTTAATATGATATTTCATAAACACTAAAAAAGTGTTTTTTATGATAATTTGGTGAAATATTATACTTATATATCTTTCAAATTCTTATAAATTACCGAATTCTTAAGTTATTATGTTCAAACCTTGACCATTAGTATGAAAATATGTAATATTTTTACCGTTTGCAGTTATTATTTTTACAATTTTATAAAAAATTTCATAAACACAAAAAAGTGTTTTATACGAAAATTTGACGAAGTATTATAAATAAATTTTTTTCAAATGCTTATAAAATACTGAATTCTTAAGTCATTAACTTCAAACCTTGACTATAAGATTGAGAATGTGTAGTATTTTTAAGGTTTCATTTAATTATGTTTACAATATAATATGATATTTCATTAACACTAAAAAAGTTGTTTACATTGTAATTTTGACGAAATATAAATTCAATGTTTTCTAATGCTTGTAACATACTGAATTCTCAAGTTATTATCTTCAAACTTTGACCATTAGTTTGAGAATAAGTAATTTTTTTAAGGTTTTATTTTGTTATGTTTACAATTTTATATAAAATTTCATAAACACTAAAAATGTGTTTTACATAGTAATATAGACGAAATATCATAGATTCATTTTTTTCAAATGATTATAAAATACTGAATTCTTAAAATATTATCTTCAAAACTTCACTATAAGAATGAGAATGTGTAATTTTTTTAAGGTTTCATTTAATCATATTTACAATTTAATATGATATTTCATAAACACTAAAAAAGTGTTTTTATGATAATTTGGTGAAATATTATACTTATATATCTTTCAAATTCTTATAAATTACCGAATTCTTAAGTTATTATGTTCAAACCTTGACCATTAGTTTGAGAATATGTAATATTTTTACCGTTTACAGTTATTATTTTTACAATTTAATATGATATTAAATAAATATAAAAAAAGTGTTTTACATAGTAATTTAGACGAAATATCATAGATTCATTTTTTTCAAATGCTTATAAAATACTAATTCTTAAATGATTATCTTCAAACTTTGACCCTTAGTTTAAGAATATGTAATATTTTTACCGTTTCCAGTTAATATTTTTACAATTTTATAAAAAATTTCATAAACTCTAAATATGTGTTTTATATGATAATTTTGACAAAATATTATAAATTCATTCTTTTCAAATGCTTATAAAATACTGAATTCTTAAGTTATTAACTTCAAACCTTGACTATAAGATTGAGAATGTGTAATATTTTTAAGGTTTTATTTAGTTATATTTACAATTTTATATAAAATTTCATAAACACAAAAAAGTGTTTTATACGATAATTTTGACAAATATTATAAATAAATTTTTTTCTAATGCTAGTAAAATACTGAATTCTTAATTTATTATCTTCAAACCTTGACCATTAGTTTGAGAATATGTAATATTTTTACCGTTTCCAGTTATTATTTTTTCAATTTTATAAAAAATTTCATAAACTCTAAAAAAGTGTTTTACATTGTAATTTTGACGAAATATTATAAATTCATTTTTTTCAATTGCTTATAAAATACTGAATTCTTTAGTTATTATCTTCAAACCTTGACCATTAGTTTGAGAATATGTAATATTTTTAAGGTTTCATTTAATTATATTTACAATTTAATATAATATAAACATTAAAAAAAGTTGTTTACATTGTAATTTTGACGAAATATAAATTCAATGTTTTCTAATGCTTGTAACATACTGAATTCTCAAGTTATTATCTTCAAACTTTGACCATTAGTTTGAGAATATGTAATATTTATACCGTTTCCAGTTATTACTTTTACAATTTTATAAAAAATTTCATAAACACAAAAAAGTGTTTTATACGATAATTTTGACGAAATATTATAAATAAATTTTTTTCAAATGCTTATAAAATACTGAATTCTTAAGTTATTAACTTCAAACCTTGACTATAAGATTGAGAATGTGTAGTATTTTTAAGGTTTTATTTAGTTATGTTTACAATGTTATATAAAATTTCATAAACACTAAAAAAGTGTTTTATACTATAATTTTGACAAAATATAAATAAATTTTTTTCAAATGCTTATAAAATAATGAATTCTTAAGTTATTAACTTCAAACCTTGACTATAAGATTGAGAATGTGTAATATTTTTAAGGTTTCATTTAATTATATTTACAATTCAATATGATATTTCATAAACACTAAAAAAGTTATTTACATTGTAATTTTGACGAAATACTATAAATAAATTTTTTTCAAATGCTTAAAAAATAATGAATTCTTAAGTTATTAACTTCAATCCTTGACTATAAGATTGAGAATGTGTAGTATTTTTAAGGTTTTATTTAATTATATTTACAATTTAATATGATATTTCATAAACACTAAAAAAGTTGTTTACATTGTAATTTTGACGAAATATTATAAATTCATTTTTTTCAAATGCTTATAAAATACTGAATTCTTAAGTTATTAACTTCAAACCTTGACTATAAGATTGAGAATGTGAAATATTTTTATGTTTTCATTTAATTATGTTTACAATTTTATATAAGATTTCATAAACACTAAAAAAGTGTTTTATATAGTAATTTAGTAGAAATATCATAAATTCAATGTTATCAAATGCTTATAAAATACTGAATTCTCAAATTATTATCTTCAAACCTTCACTATAAGAATGAAAATGTGTAATTTTTTTAAGGTTTCATTTAATCATATTTACAATTTAATATGATATTTCATAAACACTAAAAAAGTGTTTTTTATGATAATTTGTTGAAATATTATAATTATATATCTTTCAAATTCTTATAAATTACTGAATTCTTAAGTTATAATCTTCAAACCTTGACCATTAGTTTGAGAATATATAATATTTTTACCGTTTCCAGCTATTATTTTTACAATTTTATAAAAAATTTCATAAACAGTAAAAAAGTGTTTTATATGATAATTATGTGAAAAATTAAAATTATATATCTTTCAAATTCTTATAAATTACTGAATTCTTAAATTATAATCTTCAAACTTTGACCATTAGTTTGAGAATATATAATATTTTTACCGTTTCCAGCTATTATTTTTACAACTTTATAAAAAATTTCATAAAATCTAAAAAAGTGTTTTATACGATAATTTTGACGAAGTATTATAAATAAATTTTTTTCAAATGCTTATAAAATACTGAATTCTTAAGTTATTAACTTCAAACCTTGACTATAAGATTGAGAATGTGTAGTATTTTTAAGGTTTTATTTAGTTATGTTTACAATTTTATATAAGATTTCATAAACACTAAAAAAGTGTTTTATATAGTAATTTAGTAGAAATATCATAAATTCAATGTTTTCAAATGCTTATAACATACTGAATTCTTAAGTCATTAACTTCAAACCATGACTATAAGATTGAGAATGGGTAATATTATTAAGGTTTCATTTAATTATATTTACAATTTTATATAAGATTTCATAAACACTAAAAATGTGTTTTACATAGTAATTTAGTCGAAATATCATAAATTCAATGTTTTCAAATGCTTATAACATTCTGAATTCTTAATTTATTATCTTCAAACCTTGACCATTAGTTTGAGAATTTGTAATAATTTAACTGTTTCCAGTTATTATTTTTACAATTTTATAAAAAATTTCATAAACTCTAAAAAAGTGTTTTATACGATAATTTTGACGAAGTATTATAAATAAATTTTTTTCAAATAGTTATAAAATACTGAATTCTTAAGTTATTAACTTCAAACCTTGACTATAAGAATGAGAATGTGTAATTTTTTTAAGGTTTCATTTAATTATATTTACAATTTAATATGATATTTCATAAACACTAAAAAAGTTGTTTACATTTTAATTTTGACGAAATATTATAAATTCATTTTTTTCAAATGCTTATAAAATAATGAATTCTTAAGTTATTAACTTCAAACCTTGACTATAAGAATGAGAATGTGTAATTTTTTTAAGGTTTCATTTAATTATATTTACAATTTAATATGATATTTCATAAACACTAAAAAAGTTGTTTACATTGTAATTTTGACGAAATACTATAAATTCATTTTTTTCAAATGCTTATAAAATACTGAATTCTTAAGTTATTAACTTCAAACCTTGACTATAAGATTGAGAATGTGTAATATTTTTAAGGTTTTATTTAGTTATATTTACAATTTTATATAAAATTTCATAAACACAAAAAAGTGTTTTATACGATAATTTTGACAAAATATTATAAATACATTTTATTCAAATGCTTATAAAATAATGAATTCTTAAGTTACTAACTTCAAACCTTGACCATTAGTTTGAGAATAAGTAATATTTTAGGGTTTTATTTTGTTATGTTTACAATTTTATATAAAATTTCATAAACACTAAAAATGTGTTTTACATAGTAATTTAGTCAAAATATCATAAATTCAATGTTTTCAATTGCTTATAACATACTGAATTCTTAAGTTATTATCTTCAAACTTTGACCATTAGTATGAAAATATGTAATATTTTTACCGTTTGCAGTTATTATTTTTACAATTTTATAAAAAATTTCATAAACACAAAAAAGTGTTTTATATGATAATTTTGACGAAGTATTATAAATAAATTTTTTTCAAATGCTTATAAAATACTGAATTCTTAAGTTATTAACTTCAAACCTTGACTATAAGATTGAGAATGTGTAGTATTTTTTAGGTTTTTATTTAGTTATGTTTACAATTTTATATAAGATTTCATAAACACTAAAAAAGTGTTTTATATAGTAATTTAGTAGAAATATCATAAATTCAATGTTATCAAATGCTTATAAAATACTGAATTCTCAAATTATTATCTTCAAACCTTCACTATAAGAATGAAAATGTGTAATTTTTTTAAGGTTTCATTTAATCATATTTACAATTTAATATGATATTTTATAAACACTAAAAAAGTGTTTTTTATGATAATTTGTTGAAATATTATAATTATATATCTTTCAAATTCTTATAAATTACTGAATTCTTAAGTTATAATCTTCAAACCTTGACCATTAGTTTGAGAATATATAATATTTTTACCGTTTCCAGCTATTATTTTTACAATTTTATAAAAAATTTCATAAACAGTAAAAAAGTGTTTTATATGATAATTATGTGAAAAATTAAAATTATATATCTTTCAAATTCTTATAAATTACTGAATTCTTAAATTATAATCTTCAAACCTTGACCATTAGTTTGAGAATATATAATATTTTTACCGTTTCCAGCTATTATTTTTACAACTTTATAAAAAATTTCATAAAATCTAAAAAAGTGTTTTATACGATAATTTTGACGAAGTATTATAAATAAATTTTTTTCAAATGCTTATAAAATACTGAATTCTTAAGTTATTAACTTCAAACCTTGACTATAAGAATGAGAATGTGTAATTTTTTTAAGGTTTCATTTAATCATATTTACAATTTAATATGATATTTCATAAACACTAAAAAAGTGTTTTTTATGATAATTTGGTGAAATATTATACTTATATATCTTTCAAATTCTTATAAATTACCGAATTCTTAAGTTATTATGTTCAAACCTTGACCATTAGTATGAAAATATGTAATATTTTTACCGTTTGCAGTTATTATTTTTACAATTTTATAAAAAATTTCATAAACACAAAAAAGTGTTTTATACGAAAATTTGACGAAGTATTATAAATAAATTTTTTTCAAATGCTTATAAAATACTGAATTCTTAAGTCATTAACTTCAAACCTTGACTATAAGATTGAGAATGTGTAGTATTTTTAAGGTTTCATTTAATTATGTTTACAATATAATATGATATTTCATTAACACTAAAAAAGTTGTTTACATTGTAATTTTGACGAAATATAAATTCAATGTTTTCTAATGCTTGTAACATACTGAATTCTCAAGTTATTATCTTCAAACTTTGACCATTAGTTTGAGAATAAGTAATTTTTTTAAGGTTTTATTTTGTTATGTTTACAATTTTATATAAAATTTCATAAACACTAAAAATGTGTTTTACATAGTAATATAGACGAAATATCATAGATTCATTTTTTTCAAATGATTATAAAATACTGAATTCTTAAAATATTATCTTCAAAACTTCACTATAAGAATGAGAATGTGTAATTTTTTTAAGGTTTCATTTAATCATATTTACAATTTAATATGATATTTCATAAACACTAAAAAAGTGTTTTTATGATAATTTGGTGAAATATTATACTTATATATCTTTCAAATTCTTATAAATTACCGAATTCTTAAGTTATTATGTTCAAACCTTGACCATTAGTTTGAGAATATGTAATATTTTTACCGTTTACAGTTATTATTTTTACAATTTAATATGATATTAAATAAATATAAAAAAAGTGTTTTACATAGTAATTTAGACGAAATATCATAGATTCATTTTTTTCAAATGCTTATAAAATACTAATTCTTAAATGATTATCTTCAAACTTTGACCCTTAGTTTAAGAATATGTAATATTTTTACCGTTTCCAGTTAATATTTTTACAATTTTATAAAAAATTTCATAAACTCTAAATATGTGTTTTATATGATAATTTTGACAAAATATTATAAATGCATTCTTTTCAAATGCTTATAAAATACTGAATTCTTAAGTTATTAACTTCAAACCTTGACTATAAGATTGAGAATGTGTAATATTTTTAAGGTTTTATTTAGTTATATTTACAATTTTATATAAAATTTCATAAACACAAAAAAGTGTTTTATACGATAATTTTGACAAATATTATAAATAAATTTTTTTCTAATGCTAGTAAAATACTGAATTCTTAATTTATTATCTTCAAACCTTGACCATTAGTTTGAGAATATGTAATATTTTTACCGTTTCCAGTTATTATTTTTTCAATTTTATAAAAAATTTCATAAACTCTAAAAAAGTGTTTTACATTGTAATTTTGACGAAATATTATAAATTCATTTTTTTCAATTGCTTATAAAATACTGAATTCTTTAGTTATTATCTTCAAACCTTGACCATTAGTTTGAGAATATGTAATATTTTTAAGGTTTCATTTAATTATATTTACAATTTAATATAATATAAACATTAAAAAAAGTTGTTTACATTGTAATTTTGACGAAATATAAATTCAATGTTTTCTAATGCTTGTAACATACTGAATTCTCAAGTTATTATCTTCAAACTTTGACCATTAGTATGAGAATATGTAATATTTATACCGTTTCCAGTTATTACTTTTACAATTTTATAAAAAATTTCATAAACACAAAAAAGTGTTTTATACGATAATTTTGACGAAATATTATAAATAAATTTTTTTCAAATGCTTATAAAATACTGAATTCTTAAGTTATTAACTTCAAACCTTGACTATAACATTGAGAATGCGTAATATTTTTAAGGTTTCATTTAATTATATTTACAATTTAATATGATTTTCATAAACACTAAAAAAGTTGATTACATTGTAATTTTGACGAAATATTATAAATTCATTTTTTTCAAATGCTTATAAAATAATGAATTCTTAAGTTATTAACTTCAAACCTTGACTATAAGATTGAGAATGTGTAGTATTTTTAAGGTTTTATTTAGTTATGTTTACAATGTTATATAAAATTTCATAAACACTAAAAAAGTGTTTTATACTATAATTTTGACAAAATATAAATAAATTTTTTTCAAATGCTTATAAAATAATGAATTCTTAAGTTATTAACTTCAAACCTTGACTATAAGATTGAGAATGTGTAATATTTTTAAGGTTTCATTTAATCATATTTACAATTTTATATAAGATTTCATAAACACTAAAAAAGTTGTTTACATTGTAATTTTGACGAAATATAAATTCAATGTTTTCTAATGCTTGTAACATACTGAATTCTCAAGTTATTATCTTCAAACTTTGACCATTAGTTTGAGAATAAGTAATATTTTTAAGGTGTTATTTAGTTATGTTTACAATTTTATATAAGATTTCATAAACACAAAAAAGTGTTTTATATTTTAATTTTAATGAAATATCATGAATTCATATTTTTCAAATGCTAGTAAAATACTGAATACTTAACTTAATATCTTTAAACTTTGACTATTAGATTTACAAAAAGGACTATTTTCACCGTTTTTTAACAATTATATTGTTCGAATTTTGACAAATCCCAAAAATTTATATATTAATATTTTCTCGAATTCCTGTTATTCTCTCAAACCATTGTGTATGTAAAAACTGTCTACTCGTGTATAATTACTTAACTGTCAAAATTCTGATATTTTTTTATGAAGTTTTGTCGAAATAATCAATTTTTTTAATTTTTAACATTTTGTTTTCCAAAAATCCATCTCTATTAATTAATCCGTTAATACTGTCCCCATCCAGATTAAATACTCAACGATTGACGCATTTGCATACCTAGATGATTTTCCAATTTTTAAATTATTTTTAACTCAATTATTTAGAGTATATAAACTATAATTGGTGCTTCAAACGTGAAGTTTTCAATAAAAAATTTGACCGGTTATTTTGTTTTACCAATTCATCATTCTTAAAATTTAAATTCAACGTTTTTGAGTACAGATATTTGATCTCAAGGTGTCACTGCGTTTAACTTCGGAAGATTTTGAGCCGATACGACCAATATTAACAAAGTGTGTTATTCAAGTTGATTCTCAAAATCTATAAATGAATATCATAATAACAACACATTTTATATCATGTGTTAAAATAACGAGTAGTAGTATGCAAAGTTTTAGAATAGTTATGTTATGCAATATATAACATTTTTAAATATTTATATTATTTACGTACCTCGTGTCTGCATATTCAACATTGCTTAAGACAGTTTCTTTAATGAATCTGGTTTCGAAGTAAATAATTATATTGTTCAGTTTTAAATGTTTAACATTGTCTTAAACGATATAATAATGCCGAACCTTCTAATTTTTTATTACCAATAGCAACAAAAATTACTACTTGGTACAATTTGTGAGTAATAATTTGGCAAACGTCAAAATCATGTAATATTCGATGTAAATAAAACAACTACATTACTTATTACGTGTACAAATTACAATACCTTAAATACCTTTTCAAAAGCGTAAATTTTCTTGATTTCGTAGTGTGTTTCATCATTAACTATGAGTACTATAATTAGTACTGTATATTTGCATTAAATTGTTACATTTTAGGAAGGCATTCATATTTAGTAAAACATGTTACATCTCTTCTACTCGACAATGTATTCTTCAATTCAGATATCTTAACAAATATATTTTGAGTCTTTAATGTATACTTGAATGTTTTTTTTTTCTTGTATTTAATGACAAACATAAGTAAAATATAAAATATATATATATTTTAATATGATTTACAACTGATTTTAATAATTATGTATTTTTTTAAAACTGTATTTTAACAAAAAATATTACAAATAATTGTTGTTGAACAATCCACACATCTTTTGTCAATACTTATTAGAAATATAAAATATAGTTACGAATAATTTGTTACACACATTTACACAACTAGGAGGAGACTTAGTGAGGCATCGCGCCCTCAAAATGTATTTTATTCCCCACAAATGTTTATGATTATTTAAGAATCAATAATAATTTAAGCAATACAATGTGACATGTAGAATTATTCAAAGTAAATTGTATAAATATAAAATTGATGATTAAAAATGTACAAAAAAAATATATTCAGTATTTTTAATATACCAAAAACAGTATCTAGTCCTACTCGTACAGTTATCACTATTGAAAATTAAAATAACCAAAACAATCCTCCTAGTTTTTTGGAAACCGTGAAAGTAAATACATTAAATTAGGTATTTATATGTGCAGCTGCTAATATTTTATACCTAGTTGCATCAATGGTTAGTCATTACATAGAATTATCAATGGCCTCAAAAATATATTATATTTTGACATTCAGGTTTTTATTGTTGTGAGTAGCTTTAATGTTTTATATCATATTATTATATGATGGTATTATGATCCTTTTGGGATTTATCGAATATTTTTTATTGATATAGTACAGAAATATCACACAATTTTAATATTTATGACTAAACTCGTCGTTAGATAGTGTTAAAATAAAAATTATTCTTTAAAATTGGGTTAGGATTAAATTTATTAGTAATTTATTTTTTAATAAATGTTAACCTTCGTGTGGATTTGTGACTTTTAGAAATTAATCATTCTATTATCTGTCATTAAATATGTCCATCATTTACAGAATCAGGACATGCACACTGTTGCAGCTGCAATTGTGCGTGGGAGTCCAATTAAGACCCAAGTACGACGGTTTAAAAATCCCCAATAACAGTTTTTCGAAAAATCAAATGCATGCAACTCATGTAGCTAGTTAGGGGGATCAATTCTATGTCATGTCTGGCGACTTTCGTCCTATCTCCCACGGTTTCCCGGAAAACAGCTCATAAGCGAAATATTTTTAAATTTACGATTATACAATAATATTTGAATTGGAAAATACATAAGTTTGTGAAAGAAATTAAGAAATTTTATATTTCAATGTTGGTAGATCTGCTTTATCGTTCTGCCACCATTTATGGGTTTCTTTCATAAGAATTTCTAGCTGAAAAGTCTGGTTGTTATCTCGGGGGCCGAACTGCGCGACGATCAGTCGCATGTATCGCCGTCGATTAGTGGTGATTAGTTTATCAGAGCGGTGCGATTACAACGACTAGAACGTTTAAAAAACAGACATACTTAAAAGTAATATCATATTGAGAATTACACATGGAATATGTTGATGGTTAGTAGTTTGGTACTCGTATCGGGTAGATGGCCAAACATTTATGGTTACGAAAATCAAGTTTTATTATTCACCAGAGTAAGTTAAATGTCCTATAAGAATACCGATCGCATTAGGAAAAAATCAATGTCGAAAGAACAACTGTTGTCTGCGTGTTTTTTCAGGAATGATCCGGCAACGATACATTATTTACCTACTATATTGGATATGCTGTCTATAGTGGGACCGGCGATGGTTGGCATGTGTCCTGTCATTATCACGACTGATGTCATCTATGCCTCAGAATTGCAGCTGGGAATTGTCCAATATCAACATCATACAAAGTGTTCTCGTCGTCGCGTTGGGATTTAATCAGTAGCTAATAATAAGTTAATTTTAAGTAATCTTTTTGTACATGCCAGTGTGTTGTCTAGTTTCCATTTTTCAAGTTCATTAATGTAACCGTGCGCAATAATGATAAACAGTCGACTGCCATTTGACAACGGATTATTAATATATTTTGAATGGTTGTCAATGCGGTAAGATAATGTAACCGTTTCTCATTCCTTATTAAATGTTTTCAACGTATACCTACCGCAAATATGATTCTATTGCTCTGACATGAGCTTATTATTTTATTTTTCTCGTTCAGATTTCGCTGATTAACAACCAGTGTATTTAAGTATATTCACAATTCACTAGCCGTCTACGAGTCATAGGCTGTCATTTCGTATACATCATATAAAATAAATCCACTCACTTGCAGATAATGAGATAAATTAACACTCATTTTATTTATTTAATTAAAATTAGAAATTTCTGTAAATTGCGAAACGATATTGTTTACTGAATTGTTTATTTCAGTTGCTAGATCAGAAATCAGGCTATAAATATAATATTTTTGAACCATTTGAAACAGACAACACATTGATATTTAAGTTTAAGTTGCCCATGACCTGTAATTTGTTTTAATATACCCGCCAACTCGGAAACGGTTATTACTTTGTACAATGCAAAATCATCAGTATAAGTTTTATTTCATAAACTTTAAAGGTTTAAATAACAACACCTGTAAATAGACAAACATATTTTTCATCAACCATCGTCTCGGACATTTTCATTAAAAATGAACACCAATAATTTAATCATAATTAGCTTAACAACATCAGGGATGGATAAACTCTAAATAACTACCTTTATTTCTCATAAGTACAATTTTAAGCGTCAACAGAAGGATTATCTTCTCACAATAGATTTCATCTCAATTTGTTAATGTATAATATCAGAATTAAAAAACACTAAAATAAAATCTTTTATATGGCACTTTTGAAAAACATTAATAATTCATATCTATAAGTGATTATAAAACACTCATATATTAAAATATTTTCTCTTCAAACCTTGACCGTTAGATTTAGAAAAAGAACTATATTTACTGTTTCTAAAAATTATATATACCACTTTATATAAAATTTCTTAAACACTAAAAAAGTGTTTTATATGATAATTTTGACGAAATAATATAAATAAATTTTTTTCTAATGCTAGTAAAATACTGAATTCTTAATTTATTATCTTCAAACCTTGACCATTAGTTTGAGAATATGTAATATTTTTACCGTTTCCAGTTATTATTTTTACAATTTTATAGAAAATTTCATAAACTCCAAAAAAAGTGTTTTATACAATAATTTTGACGAAATATTATAAATAAATTTTTTTCAAATGCTTTTAAAATACTGAATTCTTAAGTTATTAACTTCAAACCTTGACTATAAGATTGAGAATGTGTAATATTTTTAAGGTTTTATTTAGTTATATTTACAATTTTATATAAAATTTCATAAACACAAAAAAGTGTTTTATACGATAATTTTGACAAATATTATAAATACATTTTTTTCAAATGCTTATAAAATAATGAATTCTTAAGTTATTAACTTCAAACCTTGACTATAAGATTGAGAATGTGTAATATTTTTAAGGTTTCATTTAATTATATTTACAATTTAATATGATATTTCATAAACACTAAAAAAGTTGTTTACATTGTAATTTTGACGAAATATTATAAATTCATTTTTTTCAAATGCTTATAAAATAATGAATTCTTAAGTTATTAACTTCAAACCTTGACTATAAGATTGAGAATGTGTAATATTTTTAAGGTTTCATTTAATTATCTTTACAATTTAATATGATATTTCATAAACACTAAAAAAGTTGTTTACATTGTAATTTTGACGAAATATTATAAATTCATTTTTTTCAATTGCTTATAAAATACTGAATTCTTTAGTTATTATCTTCAAACCTTGACCATTAGTTTGAGAATATGTAATATTTTTAAGGTTTCATTTAATTATATTTACAATTTAATATAATATAAACATTAAAAAAAGTTGTTTACATTGTAATTTTGACGAAATATAAATTCAATGTTTTCTAATGCTTGTAACATACTGAATTCTCAAGTTATTATCTTCAAACTTTGACCATTAGTTTGAGAATATGTAATATTTATACCGTTTCCAGTTATTACTTTTACAATTTTATAAAAAATTTCATAAACACAAAAAAGTGTTTTATACGATAATTTTGACGAAATATTATAAATAAATTTTTTTCAAATGCTTATAAAATACTGAATTCTTAAGTTATTAACTTCAAACCTTGACTATAAGATTGAGAATGTGTAGTATTTTTAAGGTTTTATTTAGTTATGTTTACAATGTTATATAAAATTTCATAAACACTAAAAAAGTGTTTTATACTATAATTTTGACAAAATATAAATAAATTTTTTTCAAATGCTTATAAAATAATGAATTCTTAAGTTATTAACTTCAAACCTTGACTATAAGATTGAGAATGTGTAATATTTTTAAGGTTTCATTTAATTATATTTACAATTTAATATGATATTTCATAAACACTAAAAAAGTTGTTTACATTGTAATTTTGACGAAATACTATAAATAAATTTTTTTCAAATGCTTAAAAAATAATGAATTCTTAAGTTATTAACTTCAATCCTTGACTATAAGATTGAGAATGTGTAATATTTTTAAGGTTTCATTTAATTATCTTTACAATTTAATATGATATTTCATAAACACTAAAAAAGTTGTTTACATTGTAATTTTGACGAAATATTATAAATTCATTTTTTTCAATTGCTTATAAAATACTGAATTCTTTAGTTATTATCTTCAAACCTTGACCATTAGTTTGAGAATATGTAATATTTTTAAGGTTTCATTTAATTATATTTACAATTTAATATAATATAAACATTAAAAAAAGTTGTTTACATTGTAATTTTGACGAAATATAAATTCAATGTTTTCTAATGCTTGTAACATACTGAATTCTCAAGTTATTATCTTCAAACTTTGACCATTAGTTTGAGAATATGTAATATTTATACCGTTTCCAGTTATTACTTTTACAATTTTATAAAAAATTTCATAAACACAAAAAAGTGTTTTATACGATAATTTTGACGAAATATTATAAATAAATTTTTTTCAGATGCTTATAAAATACTGAATTCTTAAGTTATTAACTTCAAACCTTGACTATAAGATTGAGAATGTGTAGTATTTTTAAGGTTTTATTTAGTTATGTTTACAATGTTATATAAAATTTCATAAACACTAAAAAAGTGTTTTATACTATAATTTTGACAAAATATAAATAAATTTTTTTCAAATGCTTATAAAATAATGAATTCTTAAGTTATTAACTTCAAACCTTGACTATAAGATTGAGAATGTGTAATATTTTTAAGGTTTCATTTAATTATATTTACAATTTAATATGATATTTCATAAACACTAAAAAAGTTGTTTACATTGTAATTTTGACGAAATACTATAAATAAATTTTTTTCAAATGCTTAAAAAATAATGAATTCTTAAGTTATTAACTTCAATCCTTGACTATAAGATTGAGAATGTGTAATATTTTTAAGGTTTCATTTAATTATCTTTTCAATTTAATATGATATTTCATAAACACTAAAAAAGTTGTTTACATTGTAATTTTGACGAAATATTATAAATTCATTTTTTTTAATTGCTTATAAAATACTGAATTCTTTAGTTATTATCTTCAAACCTTGACCATTAGTTTGAGAATATGTAATATTTTTAAGGTTTCATTTAATTATATTTACAATTTAATATAATATAAACATTAAAAAAAGTTGTTTACATTGTAATTTTGACGAAATATAAATTCAATGTTTTCTAATGCTTGTAACATACTGAATTCTCAAGTTATTATCTTCAAACTTTGACCATTAGTTTGAGAATATGTAATATTTATACCGTTTCCAGTTATTACTTTTACAATTTTATAAAAAATTTCATAAACACAAAAAAGTGTTTTATACGATAATTTTGACGAAATATTATAAATAAATTTTTTTCAGATGCTTATAAAATACTGAATTCTTAAGTTATTAACTTCAAACCTTGACTATAAGATTGAGAATGTGTAGTATTTTTAAGGTTTTATTTAGTTATGTTTACAATGTTATATAAAATTTCATAAACACTAAAAAAGTGTTTTATACTATAATTTTGACAAAATATAAATAAATTTTTTTCAAATGCTTATAAAATAATGAATTCTTAAGTTATTAACTTCAAACCTTGACTATAAGATTGAGAATGTGTAATATTTTTAAGGTTTCATTTAATTATATTTACAATTTAATATGATATTCCATAAACACTAAAAAAGTTGTTTACATTGTAATTTTGACGAAATACTATAAATAAATTTTTTTCAAATGCTTAAAAAATAATGAATTCTTAAGTTATTAACTTCAATCCTTGACTATAAGATTGAGAATGTGTAATATTTTTAAGGTTTCATTTAATTATCTTTACAATTTAATATGATATTTCATAAACACTAAAAAAGTTGTTTACATTGTAATTTTGACGAAATATTATAAATTCATTTTTTTCAATTGCTTATAAAATACTGAATTCTTTAGTTATTATCTTCAAACCTTGACCATTAGTTTGAGAATATGTAATATTTTTAAGGTTTCATTTAATTATATTTACAATTTAATATAATATAAACATTAAAAAAAGTTGTTTACATTGTAATTTTGACGAAATATAAATTCAATGTTTTCTAATGCTTGTAACATACTGAATTCTCAAGTTATTATCTTCAAACTTTGACCATTAGTTTGAGAATATGTAATATTTATACCGTTTCCAGTTATTACTTTTACAATTTTATAAAAAATTTCATAAACACAAAAAAGTGTTTTATACGATAATTTTGACGAAATATTATAAATAAATTTTTTTCAAATGCTTATAAAATACTGAATTCTTAAGTTATTAACTTCAAACCTTGACTATAAGATTGAGAATGTGTAGTATTTTTAAGGTTTTATTTAGTTATGTTTACAATGTTATATAAAATTTCATAAACACTAAAAAAGTGTTTTATACTATAATTTTGACAAAATATAAATAAATTTTTTTCAAATGCTTATAAAATAATGAATTCTTAAGTTATTAACTTCAAACCTTGACTATAAGATTGAGAATGTGTAATATTTTTAAGGTTTCATTTAATTATATTTACAATTTAATATGATACTTCATAAACACTAAAAAAGTTGTTTACATTGTAATTTTGACGAAATACTATAAATAAATTTTTTTCAAATGCTTAAAAAATAATGAATTCTTAAGTTATTAACTTCAATCCTTGACTATAAGATTGAGAATGTGTAGTATTTTTAAGGTTTTATTTAATTATATTTACAATTTAATATGATATTTCATAAACACTAAAAAAGTTGTTTACATTGTAATTTTGACGAAATATTATAAATTCATTTTTTTAAATGCTTATAAAATACTGAATTCTTAATTTATTATCTTCAAACCTTGACCATTAGTTTGAGAATTTGTAATAATTTAAATGTTTCCAGTTATTATATTTACAATTTTATATAAAATTTCATAAACACAAAAAAGTGTTTTATATTTTAATTTTAATGAAATATCATGAATTCATATTTTTCAAATGCTAGTAAAATACTGAATACTTAACTTAATATCTTTAAACTTTGACTATTAGATTTACAAAAAGGACTATTTTCACCGTTTTTTAACAATTATATTGTTCGAATTTTGACAAATCCCAAAAATTTATATATTAATATTTTCTCGAATTCCTGTTATTCTCTCAAACCATTGTGTATGTAAAAACTGTCTACTCGTGTATAATTACTTAACTGTCAAAATTCTGATATTTTTTTATGAAGTTTTGTCCAAATAATCAATTTTTTTAATTTTTAACATTTTGTTTTCCAAAAATCCATCTCTATTAATTAATCCGTTAATACTGTCCCCATCCAGATTAAATACTCAACGATTGACGCATTTGCATACCTAGATGATTTTCCAATTTTTAAATTATTTTTAACTCAATTATTTAGAGTATATAAACTATAATTGGTGCTTCAAACGTGAAGTTTTCAATAAAAAATTTGACCGGTTATTTTGTTTTACCAATTCATCATTCTTAAAATTTAAATTCAACGTTTTTGAGTACAGATATTTGATCTCAAGGTGTCACTGCGTTTAACTTCGGAAGATTTTGAGCCGATACGACCAATATTAACAAAGTGTGTTATTCAAGTTGATTCTCAAAATCTATAAATGAATATCATAATAACAACACATTTTATATCATGTGTTAAAATAACGAGTAGTAGTATGCAAAGTTTTAGAATAGTTATGTTATGCAATATATAACATTTTTAAATATTTATATTATTTACGTACCTCGTGTCTGCATATTCAACATTGCTTAAGACAGTTTCTTTAATGAATCTGGTTTCGAAGTAAATAATTATATTGTTCAGTTTTAAATGTTTAACATTGTCTTAAACGATATAATAATGCCGAACCTTCTAATTTTTTATTACCAATAGCAACAAAAATTACTACTTGGTACAATTTGTGAGTAATAATTTGGCAAACGTCAAAATCATGTAATATTCGATGTAAATAAAACAACTACATTACTTATTACGTGTACAAATTACAATACCTTAAATACCTTTTCAAAAGCGTAAATTTTCTTGATTTCGTAGTGTGTTTCATCATTAACTATGAGTACTATAATTAGTACTGTATATTTGCATTAAATTGTTACATTTTAGGAAGGCATTCATATTTAGTAAAACATGTTACATCTCTTCTACTCGACAATGTATTCTTCAATTCAGATATCTTAACAAATATATTTTGAGTCTTTAATGTATACTTGAATGTTTTTTTTTTCTTGTATTTAATGACAAACATAAGTAAAATATAAAATATATATATATTTTAATATGATTTACAACTGATTTTAATAATTATGTATTTTTTTAAAACTGTATTTTAACAAAAAATATTACAAATAATTGTTGTTGAACAATCCACACATCTTTTGTCAATACTTATTAGAAATATAAAATATAGTTACGAATAATTTGTTACACACATTTACACAACTAGGAGGAGACTTAGTGAGGCATCGCGCCCTCAAAATGTATTTTATTCCCCACAAATGTTTATGATTATTTAAGAATCAATAATAATTTAAGCAATACAATGTGACATGTAGAATTATTCAAAGTAAATTGTATAAATATAAAATTGATGATTAAAAATGTACAAAAAAAATATATTCAGTATTTTTAATATACCAAAAACAGTATCTAGTCCTACTCGTACAGTTATCACTATTGAAAATTAAAATAACCAAAACAATCCTCCTAGTTTTTTGGAAACCGTGAAAGTAAATACATTAAATTAGGTATTTATATGTGCAGCTGCTAATATTTTATACCTAGTTGCATCAATGGTTAGTCATTACATAGAATTATCAATGGCCTCAAAAATATATTATATTTTGACATTCAGGTTTTTATTGTTGTGAGTAGCTTTAATGTTTTATATCATATTATTATATGATGGTATTATGATCCTTTTGGGATTTATCGAATATTTTTTATTGATATAGTACAGAAATATCACACAATTTTAATATTTATGACTAAACTCGTCGTTAGATAGTGTTAAAATAAAAATTATTCTTTAAAATTGGGTTAGGATTAAATTTATTAGTAATTTATTTTTTAATAAATGTTAACCTTCGTGTGGATTTGTGACTTTTAGAAATTAATCATTCTATTATCTGTCATTAAATATGTCCATCATTTACAGAATCAGGACATGCACACTGTTGCAGCTGCAATTGTGCGTGGGAGTCCAATTAAGACCCAAGTACGACGGTTTAAAAATCCCCAATAACAGTTTTTCGAAAAATCAAATGCATGCAACTCATGTAGCTAGTTAGGGGGATCAATTCTATGTCATGTCTGGCGACTTTCGTCCTATCTCCCACGGTTTCCCGGAAAACAGCTCATAAGCGAAATATTTTTAAATTTACGATTATACAATAATATTTGAATTGGAAAATACATAAGTTTGTGAAAGAAATTAAGAAATTTTATATTTCAATGTTGGTAGATCTGCTTTATCGTTCTGCCACCATTTATGGGTTTCTTTCATAAGAATTTCTAGCTGAAAAGTCTGGTTGTTATCTCGGGGGCCGAACTGCGCGACGATCAGTCGCATGTATCGCCGTCGATTAGTGGTGATTAGTTTATCAGAGCGGTGCGATTACAACGACTAGAACGTTTAAAAAACAGACATACTTAAAAGTAATATCATATTGAGAATTACACATGGAATATGTTGATGGTTAGTAGTTTGGTACTCGTATCGGGTAGATGGCCAAACATTTATGGTTACGAAAATCAAGTTTTATTATTCACCAGAGTAAGTTAAATGTCCTATAAGAATACCGATCGCATTAGGAAAAAATCAATGTCGAAAGAACAACTGTTGTCTGCGTGTTTTTTCAGGAATGATCCGGCAACGATACATTATTTACCTACTATATTGGATATGCTGTCTATAGTGGGACCGGCGATGGTTGGCATGTGTCCTGTCATTATCACGACTGATGTCATCTATGCCTCAGAATTGCAGCTGGGAATTGTCCAATATCAACATCATACAAAGTGTTCTCGTCGTCGCGTTGGGATTTAATCAGTAGCTAATAATAAGTTAATTTTAAGTAATCTTTTTGTACATGCCAGTGTGTTGTCTAGTTTCCATTTTTCAAGTTCATTAATGTAACCGTGCGCAATAATGATAAACAGTCGACTGCCATTTGACAACGGATTATTAATATATTTTGAATGGTTGTCAATGCGGTAAGATAATGTAACCGTTTCTCATTCCTTATTAAATGTTTTCAACGTATACCTACCGCAAATATGATTCTATTGCTCTGACATGAGCTTATTATTTTATTTTTCTCGTTCAGATTTCGCTGATTAACAACCAGTGTATTTAAGTATATTCACAATTCACTAGCCGTCTACGAGTCATAGGCTGTCATTTCGTATACATCATATAAAATAAATCCACTCACTTGCAGATAATGAGATAAATTAACACTCATTTTATTTATTTAATTAAAATTAGAAATTTCTGTAAATTGCGAAACGATATTGTTTACTGAATTGTTTATTTCAGTTGCTAGATCAGAAATCAGGCTATAAATATAATATTTTTGAACCATTTGAAACAGACAACACATTGATATTTAAGTTTAAGTTGCCCATGACCTGTAATTTGTTTTAATATACCCGCCAACTCGGAAACGGTTATTACTTTGTACAATGCAAAATCATCAGTATAAGTTTTATTTCATAAACTTTAAAGGTTTAAATAACAACACCTGTAAATAGACAAACATATTTTTCATCAACCATCGTCTCGGACATTTTCATTAAAAATGAACACCAATAATTTAATCATAATTAGCTTAACAACATCAGGGATGGATAAACTCTAAATAACTACCTTTATTTCTCATAAGTACAATTTTAAGCGTCAACAGAAGGATTATCTTCTCACAATAGATTTCATCTCAATTTGTTAATGTATAATATCAGAATTAAAAAACACTAAAATAAAATCTTTTATATGGCACTTTTGAAAAACATTAATAATTCATATCTATAAGTGATTATAAAACACTCATATATTAAAATATTTTCTCTTCAAACCTTGACCGTTAGATTTAGAAAAAGAACTATATTTACTGTTTCTAAAAATTATATATACCACTTTATATAAAATTTCTTAAACACTAAAAAAGTGTTTTATATGATAATTTTGACGAAATAATATAAATAAATTTTTTTCTAATGCTAGTAAAATACTGAATTCTTAATTTATTATCTTCAAACCTTGACCATTAGTTTGAGAATATGTAATATTTTTACCGTTTCCAGTTATTATTTTTACAATTTTATAGAAAATTTCATAAACTCCAAAAAAAGTGTTTTATACAATAATTTTGACGAAATATTATAAATAAATTTTTTTCAAATGCTTTTAAAATACTGAATTCTTAAGTTATTAACTTCAAACCTTGACTATAAGATTGAGAATGTGTAATATTTTTAAGGTTTTATTTAGTTATATTTACAATTTTATATAAAATTTCATAAACACAAAAAAGTGTTTTATACGATAATTTTGACAAATATTATAAATACATTTTTTTCAAATGCTTATAAAATAATGAATTCTTAAGTTATTAACTTCAAACCTTGACTATAAGATTGAGAATGTGTAATATTTTTAAGGTTTCATTTAATTATATTTACAATTTAATATGATATTTCATAAACACTAAAAAAGTTGTTTACATTGTAATTTTGACGAAATATTATAAATTCATTTTTTTCAAATGCTTATAAAATAATGAATTCTTAAGTTATTAACTTCAAACCTTGACTATAAGATTGAGAATGTGTAATATTTTTAAGGTTTCATTTAATTATCTTTACAATTTAATATGATATTTCATAAACACTAAAAAAGTTGTTTACATTGTAATTTTGACGAAATATTATAAATTCATTTTTTTCAATTGCTTATAAAATACTGAATTCTTTAGTTATTATCTTCAAACCTTGACCATTAGTTTGAGAATATGTAATATTTTTAAGGTTTCATTTAATTATATTTACAATTTAATATAATATAAACATTAAAAAAAGTTGTTTACATTGTAATTTTGACGAAATATAAATTCAATGTTTTCTAATGCTTGTAACATACTGAATTCTCAAGTTATTATCTTCAAACTTTGACCATTAGTTTGAGAATATGTAATATTTATACCGTTTCCAGTTATTACTTTTACAATTTTATAAAAAATTTCATAAACACAAAAAAGTGTTTTATACGATAATTTTGACGAAATATTATAAATAAATTTTTTTCAAATGCTTATAAAATACTGAATTCTTAAGTTATTAACTTCAAACCTTGACTATAAGATTGAGAATGTGTAGTATTTTTAAGGTTTTATTTAGTTATGTTTACAATGTTATATAAAATTTCATAAACACTAAAAAAGTGTTTTATACTATAATTTTGACAAAATATAAATAAATTTTTTTCAAATGCTTATAAAATAATGAATTCTTAAGTTATTAACTTCAAACCTTGACTATAAGATTGAGAATGTGTAATATTTTTAAGGTTTCATTTAATTATATTTACAATTTAATATGATATTTCATAAACACTAAAAAAGTTGTTTACATTGTAATTTTGACGAAATATTATAAATTCATTTTTTTAAATGCTTATAAAATACTGAATTCTTAATTTATTATCTTCAAACCTTGACCATTAGTTTGAGAATTTGTAATAATTTAAATGTTTCCAGTTATTATATTTACAATTTTATATAAAATTTCATAAACACAAAAAAGTGTTTTATATTTTAATTTTAATGAAATATCATGAATTCATATTTTTCAAATGCTAGTAAAATACTGAATACTTAACTTAATATCTTTAAACTTTGACTATTAGATTTACAAAAAGGACTATTTTCACCGTTTTTTAACAATTATATTGTTCGAATTTTGACAAATCCCAAAAATTTATATATTAATATTTTCTCGAATTCCTGTTATTCTCTCAAACCATTGTGTATGTAAAAACTGTCTACTCGTGTATAATTACTTAACTGTCAAAATTCTGATATTTTTTTATGAAGTTTTGTCGAAATAATCAATTTTTTTAATTTTTAACATTTTGTTTTCCAAAAATCCATCTCTATTAATTAATCCGTTAATACTGTCCCCATCCAGATTAAATACTCAACGATTGACGCATTTGCATACCTAGATGATTTTCCAATTTTTAAATTATTTTTAACTCAATTATTTAGAGTATATAAACTATAATTGGTGCTTCAAACGTGAAGTTTTCAATAAAAAATTTGACCGGTTATTTTGTTTTACCAATTCATCATTCTTAAAATTTAAATTCAACGTTTTTGAGTACAGATATTTGATCTCAAGGTGTCACTGCGTTTAACTTCGGAAGATTTTGAGCCGATACGACCAATATTAACAAAGTGTGTTATTCAAGTTGATTCTCAAAATCTATAAATGAATATCATAATAACAACACATTTTATATCATGTGTTAAAATAACGAGTAGTAGTATGCAAAGTTTTAGAATAGTTATGTTATGCAATATATAACATTTTTAAATATTTATATTATTTACGTACCTCGTGTCTGCATATTCAACATTGCTTAAGACAGTTTCTTTAATGAATCTGGTTTCGAAGTAAATAATTATATTGTTCAGTTTTAAATGTTTAACATTGTCTTAAACGATATAATAATGCCGAACCTTCTAATTTTTTATTACCAATAGCAACAAAAATTACTACTTGGTACAATTTGTGAGTAATAATTTGGCAAACGTCAAAATCATGTAATATTCGATGTAAATAAAACAACTACATTACTTATTACGTGTACAAATTACAATACCTTAAATACCTTTTCAAAAGCGTAAATTTTCTTGATTTCGTAGTGTGTTTCATCATTAACTATGAGTACTATAATTAGTACTGTATATTTGCATTAAATTGTTACATTTTAGGAAGGCATTCATATTTAGTAAAACATGTTACATCTCTTCTACTCGACAATGTATTCTTCAATTCAGATATCTTAACAAATATATTTTGAGTCTTTAATGTATACTTGAATGTTTTTTTTTTCTTGTATTTAATGACAAACATAAGTAAAATATAAAATATATATATATTTTAATATGATTTACAACTGATTTTAATAATTATGTATTTTTTTAAAACTGTATTTTAACAAAAAATATTACAAATAATTGTTGTTGAACAATCCACACATCTTTTGTCAATACTTATTAGAAATATAAAATATAGTTACGAATAATTTGTTACACACATTTACACAACTAGGAGGAGACTTAGTGAGGCATCGCGCCCTCAAAATGTATTTTATTCCCCACAAATGTTTATGATTATTTAAGAATCAATAATAATTTAAGCAATACAATGTGACATGTAGAATTATTCAAAGTAAATTGTATAAATATAAAATTGATGATTAAAAATGTACAAAAAAAATATATTCAGTATTTTTAATATACCAAAAACAGTATCTAGTCCTACTCGTACAGTTATCACTATTGAAAATTAAAATAACCAAAACAATCCTCCTAGTTTTTTGGAAACCGTGAAAGTAAATACATTAAATTAGGTATTTATATGTGCAGCTGCTAATATTTTATACCTAGTTGCATCAATGGTTAGTCATTACATAGAATTATCAATGGCCTCAAAAATATATTATATTTTGACATTCAGGTTTTTATTGTTGTGAGTAGCTTTAATGTTTTATATCATATTATTATATGATGGTATTATGATCCTTTTGGGATTTATCGAATATTTTTTATTGATATAGTACAGAAATATCACACAATTTTAATATTTATGACTAAACTCGTCGTTAGATAGTGTTAAAATAAAAATTATTCTTTAAAATTGGGTTAGGATTAAATTTATTAGTAATTTATTTTTTAATAAATGTTAACCTTCGTGTGGATTTGTGACTTTTAGAAATTAATCATTCTATTATCTGTCATTAAATATGTCCATCATTTACAGAATCAGGACATGCACACTGTTGCAGCTGCAATTGTGCGTGGGAGTCCAATTAAGACCCAAGTACGACGGTTTAAAAATCCCCAATAACAGTTTTTCGAAAAATCAAATGCATGCAACTCATGTAGCTAGTTAGGGGGATCAATTCTATGTCATGTCTGGCGACTTTCGTCCTATCTCCCACGGTTTCCCGGAAAACAGCTCATAAGCGAAATATTTTTAAATTTACGATTATACAATAATATTTGAATTGGAAAATACATAAGTTTGTGAAAGAAATTAAGAAATTTTATATTTCAATGTTGGTAGATCTGCTTTATCGTTCTGCCACCATTTATGGGTTTCTTTCATAAGAATTTCTAGCTGAAAAGTCTGGTTGTTATCTCGGGGGCCGAACTGCGCGACGATCAGTCGCATGTATCGCCGTCGATTAGTGGTGATTAGTTTATCAGAGCGGTGCGATTACAACGACTAGAACGTTTAAAAAACAGACATACTTAAAAGTAATATCATATTGAGAATTACACATGGAATATGTTGATGGTTAGTAGTTTGGTACTCGTATCGGGTAGATGGCCAAACATTTATGGTTACGAAAATCAAGTTTTATTATTCACCAGAGTAAGTTAAATGTCCTATAAGAATACCGATCGCATTAGGAAAAAATCAATGTCGAAAGAACAACTGTTGTCTGCGTGTTTTTTCAGGAATGATCCGGCAACGATACATTATTTACCTACTATATTGGATATGCTGTCTATAGTGGGACCGGCGATGGTTGGCATGTGTCCTGTCATTATCACGACTGATGTCATCTATGCCTCAAAATTGCAGCTGGGAATTGTCCAATATCAACATCATACAAAGTGTTCTCGTCGTCGCGTTGGGATTTAATCAGTAGCTAATAATAAGTTAATTTTAAGTAATCTTTTTGTACATGCCAGTGTGTTGTCTAGTTTCCATTTTTCAAGTTCATTAATGTAACCGTGCGCAATAATGATAAACAGTCGACTGCCATTTGACAACGGATTATTAATATATTTTGAATGGTTGTCAATGCGGTAAGATAATGTAACCGTTTCTCATTCCTTATTAAATGTTTTCAACGTATACCTACCGCAAATATGATTCTATTGCTCTGACATGAGCTTATTATTTTATTTTTCTCGTTCAGATTTCGCTGATTAACAACCAGTGTATTTAAGTATATTCACAATTCACTAGCCGTCTACGAGTCATAGGCTGTCATTTCGTATACATCATATAAAATAAATCCACTCACTTGCAGATAATGAGATAAATTAACACTCATTTTATTTATTTAATTAAAATTAGAAATTTCTGTAAATTGCGAAACGATATTGTTTACTGAATTGTTTATTTCAGTTGCTAGATCAGAAATCAGGCTATAAATATAATATTTTTGAACCATTTGAAACAGACAACACATTGATATTTAAGTTTAAGTTGCCCATGACCTGTAATTTGTTTTAATATACCCGCCAACTCGGAAACGGTTATTACTTTGTACAATGCAAAATCATCAGTATAAGTTTTATTTCATAAACTTTAAAGGTTTAAATAACAACACCTGTAAATAGACAAACATATTTTTCATCAACCATCGTCTCGGACATTTTCATTAAAAATGAACACCAATAATTTAATCATAATTAGCTTAACAACATCAGGGATGGATAAACTCTAAATAACTACCTTTATTTCTCATAAGTACAATTTTAAGCGTCAACAGAAGGATTATCTTCTCACAATAGATTTCATCTCAATTTGTTAATGTATAATATCAGAATTAAAAAACACTAAAATAAAATCTTTTATATGGCACTTTTGAAAAACATTAATAATTCATATCTATAAGTGATTATAAAACACTCATATATTAAAATATTTTCTCTTCAAACCTTGACCGTTAGATTTAGAAAAAGAACTATATTTACTGTTTCTAAAAATTATATATACCACTTTATATAAAATTTCTTAAACACTAAAAAAGTGTTTTATATGATAATTTTGACGAAATAATATAAATAAATTTTTTTCTAATGCTAGTAAAATACTGAATTCTTAATTTATTATCTTCAAACCTTGACCATTAGTTTGAGAATATGTAATATTTTTACCGTTTCCAGTTATTATTTTTACAATTTTATAGAAAATTTCATAAACTCCAAAAAAAGTGTTTTATACAATAATTTTGACGAAATATTATAAATAAATTTTTTTCAAATGCTTTTAAAATACTGAATTCTTAAGTTATTAACTTCAAACCTTGACTATAAGATTGAGAATGTGTAATATTTTTAAGGTTTTATTTAGTTATATTTACAATTTTATATAAAATTTCATAAACACAAAAAAGTGTTTTATACGATAATTTTGACAAATATTATAAATACATTTTTTTCAAATGCTTATAAAATAATGAATTCTTAAGTTATTAACTTCAAACCTTGACTATAAGATTGAGAATGTGTAATATTTTTAAGGTTTCATTTAATTATATTTACAATTTAATATGATATTTCATAAACACTAAAAAAGTTGTTTACATTGTAATTTTGACGAAATATTATAAATTCATTTTTTTCAAATGCTTATAAAATAATGAATTCTTAAGTTATTAACTTCAAACCTTGACTATAAGATTGAGAATGTGTAATATTTTTAAGGTTTCATTTAATTATCTTTACAATTTAATATGATATTTCATAAACACTAAAAAAGTTGTTTACATTGTAATTTTGACGAAATATTATAAATTCATTTTTTTCAATTGCTTATAAAATACTGAATTCTTTAGTTATTATCTTCAAACCTTGACCATTAGTTTGAGAATATGTAATATTTTTAAGGTTTCATTTAATTATATTTACAATTTAATATAATATAAACATTAAAAAAAGTTGTTTACATTGTAATTTTGACGAAATATAAATTCAATGTTTTCTAATGCTTGTAACATACTGAATTCTCAAGTTATTATCTTCAAACTTTGACCATTAGTTTGAGAATATGTAATATTTATACCGTTTCCAGTTATTACTTTTACAATTTTATAAAAAATTTCATAAACACAAAAAAGTGTTTTATACGATAATTTTGACGAAATATTATAAATAAATTTTTTTCAAATGCTT
Organism: Rhopalosiphum nymphaeae; assembly: GCA_036289425.1. Classification (NCBI taxonomy): domain Eukaryota; kingdom Metazoa; phylum Arthropoda; class Insecta; order Hemiptera; family Aphididae; genus Rhopalosiphum; species Rhopalosiphum nymphaeae. The sequence goes on along the minus strand of JAZAQC010000007.1, from coordinate 4,024,500 downwards.
ATAAAATACTGAATTCTTAAGTTATTAACTTCAAACCTTGACTATAAGATTGAGAATGTGTAGTATTTTTAAGGTTTTATTTAGTTATGTTTACAATGTTATATAAAATTTCATAAACACTAAAAAAGTGTTTTATACTATAATTTTGACAAAATATAAATAAATTTTTTTCAAATGCTTATAAAATAATGAATTCTTAAGTTATTAACTTCAAACCTTGACTATAAGATTGAGAATGTGTAATATTTTTAAGGTTTCATTTAATTATATTTACAATTTAATATGATATTTCATAAACACTAAAAAAGTTGTTTACATTGTAATTTTGACGAAATACTATAAATAAATTTTTTTCAAATGCTTAAAAAATAATGAATTCTTAAGTTATTAACTTCAATCCTTGACTATAAGATTGAGAATGTGTAATATTTTTAAGGTTTCATTTAATTATCTTTACAATTTAATATGATATTTCATAAACACTAAAAAAGTTGTTTACATTGTAATTTTGACGAAATATTATAAATTCATTTTTTTCAATTGCTTATAAATTACTGAATTCTTTAGTTATTATCTTCAAACCTTGACCTTTAGTTTGAGAATATGTAATATTTTTAAGGTTTCATTTAATTATATTTACAATTTAATATAATATAAACATTAAAAAAAGTTGTTTACATTGTAATTTTGACGAAATATAAATTCAATGTTTTCTAATGCTTGTAACATACTGAATTCTCAAGTTATTATCTTCAAACTTTGACCATTAGTTTGAGAATATGTAATATTTATACCGTTTCCAGTTATTACTTTTACAATTTTATAAAAAATTTCATAAACACAAAAAAGTGTTTTATACGATAATTTTGACGAAATATTATAAATAAATTTTTTTCAAATGCTTATAAAATACTGAATTCTTAAGTTATTAACTTCAAACCTTGACTATAAGATTGAGAATGTGTAGTATTTTTAAGGTTTTATTTAGTTATGTTTACAATGTTATATAAAATTTCATAAACACTAAAAAAGTGTTTTATACTATAATTTTGACAAAATATAAATAAATTTTTTTCAAATGCTTATAAAATAATGAATTCTTAAGTTATTAACTTCAAACCTTGACTATAAGATTGAGAATGTGTAATATTTTTAAGGTTTCATTTAATTATATTTACAATTTAATATGATATTTCATAAACACTAAAAAAGTTGTTTACATTGTAATTTTGACGAAATATTATAAATTCATTTTTTTAAATGCTTATAAAATACTGAATTCTTAATTTATTATCTTCAAACCTTGACCATTAGTTTGAGAATTTGTAATAATTTAAATGTTTCCAGTTATTATATTTACAATTTTATATAAAATTTCATAAACACAAAAAAGTGTTTTATATTTTAATTTTAATGAAATATCATGAATTCATATTTTTCAAATGCTAGTAAAATACTGAATACTTAACTTAATATCTTTAAACTTTGACTATTAGATTTACAAAAAGGACTATTTTCACCGTTTTTTAACAATTATATTGTTCGAATTTTGACAAATCCCAAAAATTTATATATTAATATTTTCTCGAATTCCTGTTATTCTCTCAAACCATTGTGTATGTAAAAACTGTCTACTCGTGTATAATTACTTAACTGTCAAAATTCTGATATTTTTTTATGAAGTTTTGTCCAAATAATCAATTTTTTTAATTTTTAACATTTTGTTTTCCAAAAATCCATCTCTATTAATTAATCCGTTAATACTGTCCCCATCCAGATTAAATACTCAACGATTGACGCATTTGCATACCTAGATGATTTTCCAATTTTTAAATTATTTTTAACTCAATTATTTAGAGTATATAAACTATAATTGGTGCTTCAAACGTGAAGTTTTCAATAAAAAATTTGACCGGTTATTTTGTTTTACCAATTCATCATTCTTAAAATTTAAATTCAACGTTTTTGAGTACAGATATTTGATCTCAAGGTGTCACTGCGTTTAACTTCGGAAGATTTTGAGCCGATACGACCAATATTAACAAAGTGTGTTATTCAAGTTGATTCTCAAAATCTATAAATGAATATCATAATAACAACACATTTTATATCATGTGTTAAAATAACGAGTAGTAGTATGCAAAGTTTTAGAATAGTTATGTTATGCAATATATAACATTTTTAAATATTTATATTATTTACGTACCTCGTGTCTGCATATTCAACATTGCTTAAGACAGTTTCTTTAATGAATCTGGTTTCGAAGTAAATAATTATATTGTTCAGTTTTAAATGTTTAACATTGTCTTAAACGATATAATAATGCCGAACCTTCTAATTTTTTATTACCAATAGCAACAAAAATTACTACTTGGTACAATTTGTGAGTAATAATTTGGCAAACGTCAAAATCATGTAATATTCGATGTAAATAAAACAACTACATTACTTATTACGTGTACAAATTACAATACCTTAAATACCTTTTCAAAAGCGTAAATTTTCTTGATTTCGTAGTGTGTTTCATCATTAACTATGAGTACTATAATTAGTACTGTATATTTGCATTAAATTGTTACATTTTAGGAAGGCATTCATATTTAGTAAAACATGTTACATCTCTTCTACTCGACAATGTATTCTTCAATTCAGATATCTTAACAAATATATTTTGAGTCTTTAATGTATACTTGAATGTTTTTTTTTTCTTGTATTTAATGACAAACATAAGTAAAATATAAAATATATATATATTTTAATATGATTTACAACTGATTTTAATAATTATGTATTTTTTTAAAACTGTATTTTAACAAAAAATATTACAAATAATTGTTGTTGAACAATCCACACATCTTTTGTCAATACTTATTAGAAATATAAAATATAGTTACGAATAATTTGTTACACACATTTACACAACTAGGAGGAGACTTAGTGAGGCATCGCGCCCTCAAAATGTATTTTATTCCCCACAAATGTTTATGATTATTTAAGAATCAATAATAATTTAAGCAATACAATGTGACATGTAGAATTATTCAAAGTAAATTGTATAAATATAAAATTGATGATTAAAAATGTACAAAAAAAATATATTCAGTATTTTTAATATACCAAAAACAGTATCTAGTCCTACTCGTACAGTTATCACTATTGAAAATTAAAATAACCAAAACAATCCTCCTAGTTTTTTGGAAACCGTGAAAGTAAATACATTAAATTAGGTATTTATATGTGCAGCTGCTAATATTTTATACCTAGTTGCATCAATGGTTAGTCATTACATAGAATTATCAATGGCCTCAAAAATATATTATATTTTGACATTCAGGTTTTTATTGTTGTGAGTAGCTTTAATGTTTTATATCATATTATTATATGATGGTATTATGATCCTTTTGGGATTTATCGAATATTTTTTATTGATATAGTACAGAAATATCACACAATTTTAATATTTATGACTAAACTCGTCGTTAGATAGTGTTAAAATAAAAATTATTCTTTAAAATTGGGTTAGGATTAAATTTATTAGTAATTTATTTTTTAATAAATGTTAACCTTCGTGTGGATTTGTGACTTTTAGAAATTAATCATTCTATTATCTGTCATTAAATATGTCCATCATTTACAGAATCAGGACATGCACACTGTTGCAGCTGCAATTGTGCGTGGGAGTCCAATTAAGACCCAAGTACGACGGTTTAAAAATCCCCAATAACAGTTTTTCGAAAAATCAAATGCATGCAACTCATGTAGCTAGTTAGGGGGATCAATTCTATGTCATGTCTGGCGACTTTCGTCCTATCTCCCACGGTTTCCCGGAAAACAGCTCATAAGCGAAATATTTTTAAATTTACGATTATACAATAATATTTGAATTGGAAAATACATAAGTTTGTGAAAGAAATTAAGAAATTTTATATTTCAATGTTGGTAGATCTGCTTTATCGTTCTGCCACCATTTATGGGTTTCTTTCATAAGAATTTCTAGCTGAAAAGTCTGGTTGTTATCTCGGGGGCCGAACTGCGCGACGATCAGTCGCATGTATCGCCGTCGATTAGTGGTGATTAGTTTATCAGAGCGGTGCGATTACAACGACTAGAACGTTTAAAAAACAGACATACTTAAAAGTAATATCATATTGAGAATTACACATGGAATATGTTGATGGTTAGTAGTTTGGTACTCGTATCGGGTAGATGGCCAAACATTTATGGTTACGAAAATCAAGTTTTATTATTCACCAGAGTAAGTTAAATGTCCTATAAGAATACCGATCGCATTAGGAAAAAATCAATGTCGAAAGAACAACTGTTGTCTGCGTGTTTTTTCAGGAATGATCCGGCAACGATACATTATTTACCTACTATATTGGATATGCTGTCTATAGTGGGACCGGCGATGGTTGGCATGTGTCCTGTCATTATCACGACTGATGTCATCTATGCCTCAAAATTGCAGCTGGGAATTGTCCAATATCAACATCATACAAAGTGTTCTCGTCGTCGCGTTGGGATTTAATCAGTAGCTAATAATAAGTTAATTTTAAGTAATCTTTTTGTACATGCCAGTGTGTTGTCTAGTTTCCATTTTTCAAGTTCATTAATGTAACCGTGCGCAATAATGATAAACAGTCGACTGCCATTTGACAACGGATTATTAATATATTTTGAATGGTTGTCAATGCGGTAAGATAATGTAACCGTTTCTCATTCCTTATTAAATGTTTTCAACGTATACCTACCGCAAATATGATTCTATTGCTCTGACATGAGCTTATTATTTTATTTTTCTCGTTCAGATTTCGCTGATTAACAACCAGTGTATTTAAGTATATTCACAATTCACTAGCCGTCTACGAGTCATAGGCTGTCATTTCGTATACATCATATAAAATAAATCCACTCACTTGCAGATAATGAGATAAATTAACACTCATTTTATTTATTTAATTAAAATTAGAAATTTCTGTAAATTGCGAAACGATATTGTTTACTGAATTGTTTATTTCAGTTGCTAGATCAGAAATCAGGCTATAAATATAATATTTTTGAACCATTTGAAACAGACAACACATTGATATTTAAGTTTAAGTTGCCCATGACCTGTAATTTGTTTTAATATACCCGCCAACTCGGAAACGGTTATTACTTTGTACAATGCAAAATCATCAGTATAAGTTTTATTTCATAAACTTTAAAGGTTTAAATAACAACACCTGTAAATAGACAAACATATTTTTCATCAACCATCGTCTCGGACATTTTCATTAAAAATGAACACCAATAATTTAATCATAATTAGCTTAACAACATCAGGGATGGATAAACTCTAAATAACTACCTTTATTTCTCATAAGTACAATTTTAAGCGTCAACAGAAGGATTATCTTCTCACAATAGATTTCATCTCAATTTGTTAATGTATAATATCAGAATTAAAAAACACTAAAATAAAATCTTTTATATGGCACTTTTGAAAAACATTAATAATTCATATCTATAAGTGATTATAAAACACTCATATATTAAAATATTTTCTCTTCAAACCTTGACTGTTAGATTTAGAAAAAGAACTATATTTACTGTTTCTAAAAATTATATATACCACTTTATATAAAATTTCTTAAACACTAAAAAAGTGTTTTATATGATAATTTTGACGAAATAATATAAATAAATTTTTTTCTAATGCTAGTAAAATACTGAATTCTTAATTTATTATCTTCAAACCTTGACCATTAGTTTGAGAATATGTAATATTTTTACCGTTTCCAGTTATTACTTTTACAATTTTATAAAAAATTTCATAAACACAAAAAAGTGTTTTATACGATAATTTTGACGAAATATTATAAATAAATTTTTTTCAAATACTTATAAAATACTGAATTCTTAAGTTATTAACTTCAAACCTTGACTATAACATTGAGAATGTGTAATATTTTTAAGGTTTCATTTAATTATATTTACAATTTAATATGATATTTCATTAACACTAAAAAAGTTGTTTACATTGTAATTTTGACGAAATATTATAAATTCATTTTTTTCAAATGCTTATAAAATAATGAATTCTTAAGTTATTAACTTCAAACCTTGACTATAAGATTGAGAATGTGTAATATTTTTAAGGTTTCATTTAATTATCTTTACAATTTAATATGATATTTCATAAACACTAAAAAAGTTGTTTACATTGTAATTTTGACGAAATATTATAAATTCATTTTTTTCAATTGCTTATAAAATACTGAATTCTTAAGTTATTAACTTCAAACCTTGACTATAAGATTGAGAATGTGTAATATTTTTAAGGTTTTATTTAGTTATATTTACAATTTTATATAAAATTTCATAAACACAAAAAAGTGTTTTATACGATAATTTTGACAAATATTATAAATACATTTTTTTCAAATGCTTATAAAATAATGAATTCTTAAGTTATTAACTTCAAACCTTGACCATTAGTTTGAGAATATGTAATATTTTTACCGTTTCCAGTTATTATTTTTACAATTTTATAAAAAATTTCATAAACTCTAAAAAAGTGTTTTATACGATAATTTTGACGAAATATTATAAATAAATTTTTTTCAAATGCTTATAAAATACTGAATTCTTAAGTTACTAACTTCAAACCTTGACCATTAGTTTGAGAATAAGTAATATTTTAGGGTTTTATTTTGTTATGTTTACAATGTTATATAAAATTTCATAAACACTAAAAAAGTGTTTTATACTATAATTTTGACAAAATATAAATAAATTTTTTTCAAATGCTTATAAAATAATGAATTCTTAAGTTATTAACTTCAAACCTTGACTATAAGATTGAGAATGTGTAATATTTTTAATGTTTCATTTAATTATATTTACAATTTAATATGATATTTCATAAACACTAAAAAAGTTGTTTACATTGTAATTTTGACGAAATACTATAAATAAATTTTTTTCAAATGCTTAAAAAATAATGAATTCTTAAGTTATTAACTTCAATCCTTGACTATAAGATTGAGAATGTGTAATATTTTTAAGGTTTCATTTAATTATCTTTACAATTTAATATGATATTTCATAAACACTAAAAAAGTTGTTTACATTGTAATTTTGACGAAATATTATAAATTCATTTTTTTCAATTGCTTATAAATTACTGAATTCTTTAGTTATTATCTTCAAACCTTGACCTTTAGTTTGAGAATATGTAATATTTTTAAGGTTTCATTTAATTATATTTACAATTTAATATAATATAAACATTAAAAAAAGTTGTTTACATTGTAATTTTGACGAAATATAAATTCAATGTTTTCTAATGCTTGTAACATACTGAATTCTCAAGTTATTATCTTCAAACTTTGACCATTAGTTTGAGAATATGTAATATTTATACCGTTTCCAGTTATTACTTTTACAATTTTATAAAAAATTTCATAAACACAAAAAAGTGTTTTATACGATAATTTTGACGAAATATTATAAATAAATTTTTTTCAAATGCTTATAAAATACTGAATTCTTAAGTTATTAACTTCAAACCTTGACTATAAGATTGAGAATGTGTAGTATTTTTAAGGTTTTATTTAGTTATGTTTACAATGTTATATAAAATTTCATAAACACTAAAAAAGTGTTTTATACTATAATTTTGACAAAATATAAATAAATTTTTTTCAAATGCTTATAAAATAATGAATTCTTAAGTTATTAACTTCAAACCTTGACTATAAGATTGAGAATGTGTAATATTTTTAATGTTTCATTTAATTATATTTACAATTTAATATGATATTTCATAAACACTAAAAAAGTTGTTTACATTGTAATTTTGACGAAATACTATAAATAAATTTTTTTCAAATGCTTAAAAAATAATGAATTCTTAAGTTATTAACTTCAATCCTTGACTATAAGATTGAGAATGTGTAATATTTTTAAGGTTTCATTTAATTATCTTTACAATTTAATATGATATTTCATAAACACTAAAAAAGTTGTTTACATTGTAATTTTGACGAAATATTATAAATTCATTTTTTTCAATTGCTTATAAATTACTGAATTCTTTAGTTATTATCTTCAAACCTTGACCTTTAGTTTGAGAATATGTAATATTTTTAAGGTTTCATTTAATTATATTTACAATTTAATATAATATAAACATTAAAAAAAGTTGTTTACATTGTAATTTTGACGAAATATAAATTCAATGTTTTCTAATGCTTGTAACATACTGAATTCTCAAGTTATTATCTTCAAACTTTGACCATTAGTTTGAGAATATGTAATATTTATACCGTTTCCAGTTATTACTTTTACAATTTTATAAAAAATTTCATAAACACAAAAAAGTGTTTTATACGATAATTTTGACGAAATATTATAAATAAATTTTTTTCAAATGCTTATAAAATACTGAATTCTTAAGTTATTAACTTCAAACCTTGACTATAAGATTGAGAATGTGTAGTATTTTTAAGGTTTTATTTAGTTATGTTTACAATGTTATATAAAATTTCATAAACACTAAAAAAGTGTTTTATACTATAATTTTGACAAAATATAAATAAATTTTTTTCAAATGCTTATAAAATAATGAATTCTTAAGTTATTAACTTCAAACCTTGACTATAAGATTGAGAATGTGTAATATTTTTAAGGTTTCATTTAATTATATTTACAATTTAATATGATATTTCATAAACACTAAAAAAGTTGTTTACATTGTAATTTTGACGAAATATTATAAATTCATTTTTTTAAATGCTTATAAAATACTGAATTCTTAATTTATTATCTTCAAACCTTGACCATTAGTTTGAGAATTTGTAATAATTTAAATGTTTCCAGTTATTATATTTACAATTTTATATAAAATTTCATAAACACAAAAAAGTGTTTTATATTTTAATTTTAATGAAATATCATGAATTCATATTTTTCAAATGCTAGTAAAATACTGAATACTTAACTTAATATCTTTAAACTTTGACTATTAGATTTACAAAAAGGACTATTTTCACCGTTTTTTAACAATTATATTGTTCGAATTTTGACAAATCCCAAAAATTTATATATTAATATTTTCTCGAATTCCTGTTATTCTCTCAAACCATTGTGTATGTAAAAACTGTCTACTCGTGTATAATTACTTAACTGTCAAAATTCTGATATTTTTTTATGAAGTTTTGTCCAAATAATCAATTTTTTTAATTTTTAACATTTTGTTTTCCAAAAATCCATCTCTATTAATTAATCCGTTAATACTGTCCCCATCCAGATTAAATACTCAACGATTGACGCATTTGCATACCTAGATGATTTTCCAATTTTTAAATTATTTTTAACTCAATTATTTAGAGTATATAAACTATAATTGGTGCTTCAAACGTGAAGTTTTCAATAAAAAATTTGACCGGTTATTTTGTTTTACCAATTCATCATTCTTAAAATTTAAATTCAACGTTTTTGAGTACAGATATTTGATCTCAAGGTGTCACTGCGTTTAACTTCGGAAGATTTTGAGCCGATACGACCAATATTAACAAAGTGTGTTATTCAAGTTGATTCTCAAAATCTATAAATGAATATCATAATAACAACACATTTTATATCATGTGTTAAAATAACGAGTAGTAGTATGCAAAGTTTTAGAATAGTTATGTTATGCAATATATAACATTTTTAAATATTTATATTATTTACGTACCTCGTGTCTGCATATTCAACATTGCTTAAGACAGTTTCTTTAATGAATCTGGTTTCGAAGTAAATAATTATATTGTTCAGTTTTAAATGTTTAACATTGTCTTAAACGATATAATAATGCCGAACCTTCTAATTTTTTATTACCAATAGCAACAAAAATTACTACTTGGTACAATTTGTGAGTAATAATTTGGCAAACGTCAAAATCATGTAATATTCGATGTAAATAAAACAACTACATTACTTATTACGTGTACAAATTACAATACCTTAAATACCTTTTCAAAAGCGTAAATTTTCTTGATTTCGTAGTGTGTTTCATCATTAACTATGAGTACTATAATTAGTACTGTATATTTGCATTAAATTGTTACATTTTAGGAAGGCATTCATATTTAGTAAAACATGTTACATCTCTTCTACTCGACAATGTATTCTTCAATTCAGATATCTTAACAAATATATTTTGAGTCTTTAATGTATACTTGAATGTTTTTTTTTTCTTGTATTTAATGACAAACATAAGTAAAATATAAAATATATATATATTTTAATATGATTTACAACTGATTTTAATAATTATGTATTTTTTTAAAACTGTATTTTAACAAAAAATATTACAAATAATTGTTGTTGAACAATCCACACATCTTTTGTCAATACTTATTAGAAATATAAAATATAGTTACGAATAATTTGTTACACACATTTACACAACTAGGAGGAGACTTAGTGAGGCATCGCGCCCTCAAAATGTATTTTATTCCCCACAAATGTTTATGATTATTTAAGAATCAATAATAATTTAAGCAATACAATGTGACATGTAGAATTATTCAAAGTAAATTGTATAAATATAAAATTGATGATTAAAAATGTACAAAAAAAATATATTCAGTATTTTTAATATACCAAAAACAGTATCTAGTCCTACTCGTACAGTTATCACTATTGAAAATTAAAATAACCAAAACAATCCTCCTAGTTTTTTGGAAACCGTGAAAGTAAATACATTAAATTAGGTATTTATATGTGCAGCTGCTAATATTTTATACCTAGTTGCATCAATGGTTAGTCATTACATAGAATTATCAATGGCCTCAAAAATATATTATATTTTGACATTCAGGTTTTTATTGTTGTGAGTAGCTTTAATGTTTTATATCATATTATTATATGATGGTATTATGATCCTTTTGGGATTTATCGAATATTTTTTATTGATATAGTACAGAAATATCACACAATTTTAATATTTATGACTAAACTCGTCGTTAGATAGTGTTAAAATAAAAATTATTCTTTAAAATTGGGTTAGGATTAAATTTATTAGTAATTTATTTTTTAATAAATGTTAACCTTCGTGTGGATTTGTGACTTTTAGAAATTAATCATTCTATTATCTGTCATTAAATATGTCCATCATTTACAGAATCAGGACATGCACACTGTTGCAGCTGCAATTGTGCGTGGGAGTCCAATTAAGACCCAAGTACGACGGTTTAAAAATCCCCAATAACAGTTTTTCGAAAAATCAAATGCATGCAACTCATGTAGCTAGTTAGGGGGATCAATTCTATGTCATGTCTGGCGACTTTCGTCCTATCTCCCACGGTTTCCCGGAAAACAGCTCATAAGCGAAATATTTTTAAATTTACGATTATACAATAATATTTGAATTGGAAAATACATAAGTTTGTGAAAGAAATTAAGAAATTTTATATTTCAATGTTGGTAGATCTGCTTTATCGTTCTGCCACCATTTATGGGTTTCTTTCATAAGAATTTCTAGCTGAAAAGTCTGGTTGTTATCTCGGGGGCCGAACTGCGCGACGATCAGTCGCATGTATCGCCGTCGATTAGTGGTGATTAGTTTATCAGAGCGGTGCGATTACAACGACTAGAACGTTTAAAAAACAGACATACTTAAAAGTAATATCATATTGAGAATTACACATGGAATATGTTGATGGTTAGTAGTTTGGTACTCGTATCGGGTAGATGGCCAAACATTTATGGTTACGAAAATCAAGTTTTATTATTCACCAGAGTAAGTTAAATGTCCTATAAGAATACCGATCGCATTAGGAAAAAATCAATGTCGAAAGAACAACTGTTGTCTGCGTGTTTTTTCAGGAATGATCCGGCAACGATACATTATTTACCTACTATATTGGATATGCTGTCTATAGTGGGACCGGCGATGGTTGGCATGTGTCCTGTCATTATCACGACTGATGTCATCTATGCCTCAGAATTGCAGCTGGGAATTGTCCAATATCAACATCATACAAAGTGTTCTCGTCGTCGCGTTGGGATTTAATCAGTAGCTAATAATAAGTTAATTTTAAGTAATCTTTTTGTACATGCCAGTGTGTTGTCTAGTTTCCATTTTTCAAGTTCATTAATGTAACCGTGCGCAATAATGATAAACAGTCGACTGCCATTTGACAACGGATTATTAATATATTTTGAATGGTTGTCAATGCGGTAAGATAATGTAACCGTTTCTCATTCCTTATTAAATGTTTTCAACGTATACCTACCGCAAATATGATTCTATTGCTCTGACATGAGCTTATTATTTTATTTTTCTCGTTCAGATTTCGCTGATTAACAACCAGTGTATTTAAGTATATTCACAATTCACTAGCCGTCTACGAGTCATAGGCTGTCATTTCGTATACATCATATAAAATAAATCCACTCACTTGCAGATAATGAGATAAATTAACACTCATTTTATTTATTTAATTAAAATTAGAAATTTCTGTAAATTGCGAAACGATATTGTTTACTGAATTGTTTATTTCAGTTGCTAGATCAGAAATCAGGCTATAAATATAATATTTTTGAACCATTTGAAACAGACAACACATTGATATTTAAGTTTAAGTTGCCCATGACCTGTAATTTGTTTTAATATACCCGCCAACTCGGAAACGGTTATTACTTTGTACAATGCAAAATCATCAGTATAAGTTTTATTTCATAAACTTTAAAGGTTTAAATAACAACACCTGTAAATAGACAAACATATTTTTCATCAACCATCGTCTCGGACATTTTCATTAAAAATGAACACCAATAATTTAATCATAATTAGCTTAACAACATCAGGGATGGATAAACTCTAAATAACTACCTTTATTTCTCATAAGTACAATTTTAAGCGTCAACAGAAGGATTATCTTCTCACAATAGATTTCATCTCAATTTGTTAATGTATAATATCAGAATTAAAAAACACTAAAATAAAATCTTTTATATGGCACTTTTGAAAAACATTAATAATTCATATCTATAAGTGATTATAAAACACTCATATATTAAAATATTTTCTCTTCAAACCTTGACCGTTAGATTTAGAAAAAGAACTATATTTACTGTTTCTAAAAATTATATATACCACTTTATATAAAATTTCTTAAACACTAAAAAAGTGTTTTATATGATAATTTTGACGAAATAATATAAATAAATTTTTTTCTAATGCTAGTAAAATACTGAATTCTTAATTTATTATCTTCAAACCTTGACCATTAGTTTGAGAATATGTAATATTTTTACCGTTTCCAGTTATTATTTTTACAATTTTATAGAAAATTTCATAAACTCCAAAAAAAGTGTTTTATACAATAATTTTGACGAAATATTATAAATAAATTTTTTTCAAATGCTTTTAAAATACTGAATTCTTAAGTTATTAACTTCAAACCTTGACTATAAGATTGAGAATGTGTAATATTTTTAAGGTTTTATTTAGTTATATTTACAATTTTATATAAAATTTCATAAACACAAAAAAGTGTTTTATACGATAATTTTGACAAATATTATAAATACATTTTTTTCAAATGCTTATAAAATAATGAATTCTTAAGTTATTAACTTCAAACCTTGACCATTAGTTTGAGAATATGTAATATTTTTACCGTTTCCAGTTATTATTTTTACAATTTTATAAAAAATTTCATAAACTCTAAAAAAGTGTTTTATACGATAATTTTGACGAAATATTATAAATAAATTTTTTTCAAATGCTTATAAAATACTGAATTCTTAAGTTATTAACTTCAAACCTTGACTATAAGATTGAGAATGTGTAATATTTTTAAGGTTTTATTTAGTTATATTTACAATTTTATATAAAATTTCATAAACACAAAAAAGTGTTTTATACGATAATTTTGACAAATATTATAAATAAATTTTTTTCTAATGCTAGTAAAATACTGAATTCTTAATTTATTATCTTCAAACTTTGACCATTAGTTTGAGAATATGTAATATTTATACCGTTTCCAGTTATTAGTTTTACAATTTTATAAAAAATTTCATAAACACAAAAAAGTGTTTTATACGATAATTTTGACGAAATATTATAAATAAATTTTTTTCAAATGCTTATAAAATACTGAATTCTTAAGTTATTAACTTCAAACCTTGACTATAAGATTGAGAATGTGTAGTATTTTTAAGGTTTTATTTAGTTATGTTTACAATGTTATATAAAATTTCATAAACACTAAAAAAGTGTTTTATACTATAATTTTGACAAAATATAAATAAATTTTTTTCAAATGCTTATAAAATAATGAATTCTTAAGTTATTAACTTCAAACCTTGACTATAAGATTGAGAATGTGTAATATTTTTAAGGTTTCATTTAATTATATTTACAATTTAATATGATATTTCATAAACACTAAAAAAGTTGTTTACATTTTAATTTTGACGAAATATTATAAATTCATTTTTTTCAAATGCTTATAAAATAATGAATTCTTAAGTTATTAACTTCAAACCTTGACTATAAGATTGAGAATGTGTAATATTTTTAAGGTTTCATTTAATTATCTTTACAATTTAATATGATATTTCATAAACACTAAAAAAGTTGTTTACATTGTAATTTTGACGAAATACTATAAATTCATTTTTTTCAAATGCTTATAAAATAATGAACTCTTAAGTTACTAACTTCAAACCTTGACCATTAGTTTGAGAATAAGTAATATTTTAGGGTTTTATTTTGTTATGTTTACAATTTTATATAGAATTTCATAAACACTAAAAATGTTTTTTTTCATAGTAATTTAGTCAAAATATCATAAATTCAATGTTTTCAATTGCTTATAACATACTGAATTCTTAAGTTATTATCTTCAAACTTTGACCATTAGTTTGAGAATATGTAATATTTATACCGTTTCCAGTTATTATTTTTACAATTTTATAAAAAATTTCATAAACTCTAAAAAAGTGTTTTATACGATAATTTTGACGAAGTATTATAAATAAATTTTTTTCAAATGCTTATAAAATACTGAATTCTTAAGTTATTAACTTCAAACCTTGACTATAAGATTGAGAATGTGTAGTATTTTTAAGGTTTTATTTAGTTATGTTTACAATTTTATATAAGATTTCATAAACACTAAAAAAGTGTTTTATATAGTAATTTAGTAGAAATATCATAAATTCAATGTTTTCAAATGCTTATAACATACTGAATTCTTAAGTCATTAACTTCAAACCATGACTATAAGATTGAGAATGGGTAATATTTTTAAGGTTTCATTTAATTATATTTACAATTTAATATGATATTTCATAAACACTATAAAAGTTGTTTACATTGTAATTTTGACGAAATATCATAAATTCAATGTTTTCTAATGCTTGTAACATACTGAATTCTCAAGTTATTATCTTCAAACTTTGACCATTAGTTTGAGAATAAGTAATATTTTTAAGGTTTTATTTTGTTATGTTTACAATTTTATATAAAATTTCATAAACACTAAAAATGTGTTTTACATAGTAATTTAGTCGAAATATCATAAATTCAATGTTTTCAAATGCTTATAACATTCTGAATTCTTAATTTATTATCTTCAAACCTTGACCATTAGTTTGAGAATTTGTAATAATTTAACTGTTTCCAGTTATTATTTTTACAATTTTATAAAAAATTTCATAAACTCTAAAAAAGTGTTTTATACGATAATTTTGACGAAGTATTATAAATAAATTTTTTTCAAATAGTTATAAAATACTGAATTCTTAAGTTATTAACTTCAAACCTTGACTATAAGAATGAGAATGTGTAATTTTTTTAAGGTTTCATTTAATCATATTTACAATTTAATATGATATTTCATAAACACTAAAAAAGTGTTTTTTATGATAATTTGGTGAAATATTATACTTATATATCTTTCAAATTCTTATAAATTACCGAATTCTTAAGTTATTATGTTCAAACCTTGACCATTAGTATGAAAATATGTAATATTTTTACCGTTTGCAGTTATTATTTTTACAATTTTATAAAAAATTTCATAAACACAAAAAAGTGTTTTATACGATAATTTTGACGAAGTATTATAAATAAATTTTTTTCAAATGCTTATAAAATACTGAATTCTTAAGTTATTAACTTCAAACCTTGACTATAAGATTGAGAATGTGTAGTATTTTTAAGGTTTTATTTAGTTATGTTTACAATTTTATATAAGATTTCATAAACACTAAAAAAGTGTTTTATATAGTAATTTAGTAGAAATATCATAAATTCAATGTTTTCAAATGCTTATAAAATACTGAATTCTCAAATTATTATCTTCAAACCTTCACTATAAGAATGAAAATGTGTAATTCTTTTAAGGTTTCATTTAATCATATTTACAATTTAATATGATATTTCATAAACACTAAAAAAGTGTTTTTTATGATAATTTGTTGAAATATTATAATTATATATCTTTCAAATTCTTATAAATTACTGAATTCTTAAGTTATAATCTTCAAACCTTGACCATTAGTTTGAGAATATATAATATTTTTACCGTTTCCAGCTATTATTTTTACAATTTTATAAAAAATTTCATAAACAGTAAAAAAGTGTTTTATATGATAATTATGTGAAAAATTAAAATTATATATCTTTCAAATTCTTATAAATTACTGAATTCTTAAATTATAATCTTCAAACCTTGACCATTAGTTTGAGAATATATAATATTTTTACCGTTTCCAGCTATTATTTTTACAACTTTATAAAAAATTTCATAAAATCTAAAAAAGTGTTTTATACGATAATTTTGACGAAGTATTATAAATAAATTTTTTTCAAATGCTTATAAAATACTGAATTCTTAAGTTATTAACTTCAAACCTTGACTATAAGAATGAGAATGTGTAATTTTTTTAAGGTTTCATTTAATCATATTTACAATTTAATATGATATTTCATAAACACTAAAAAAGTGTTTTTTATGATAATTTGGTGAAATATTATACTTATATATCTTTCAAATTCTTATAAATTACCGAATTCTTAAGTTATTATGTTCAAACCTTGACCATTAGTATGAAAATATGTAATATTTTTACCGTTTGCAGTTATTATTTTTACAATTTTATAAAAAATTTCATAAACACAAAAAAGTGTTTTATACGAAAATTTGACGAAGTATTATAAATAAATTTTTTTCAAATGCTTATAAAATACTGAATTCTTAAGTCATTAACTTCAAACCTTGACTATAAGATTGAGAATGTGTAGTATTTTTAAGGTTTCATTTAATTATGTTTACAATATAATATGATATTTCATTAACACTAAAAAAGTTGTTTACATTGTAATTTTGACGAAATATAAATTCAATGTTTTCTAATGCTTGTAACATACTGAATTCTCAAGTTATTATCTTCAAACTTTGACCATTAGTTTGAGAATAAGTAATTTTTTTAAGGTTTTATTTTGTTATGTTTACAATTTTATATAAAATTTCATAAACACTAAAAATGTGTTTTACATAGTAATATAGACGAAATATCATAGATTCATTTTTTTCAAATGATTATAAAATACTGAATTCTTAAAATATTATCTTCAAAACTTCACTATAAGAATGAGAATGTGTAATTTTTTTAAGGTTTCATTTAATCATATTTACAATTTAATATGATATTTCATAAACACTAAAAAAGTGTTTTTATGATAATTTGGTGAAATATTATACTTATATATCTTTCAAATTCTTATAAATTACCGAATTCTTAAGTTATTATGTTCAAACCTTGACCATTAGTTTGAGAATATGTAATATTTTTACCGTTTACAGTTATTATTTTTACAATTTAATATGATATTAAATAAATATAAAAAAAGTGTTTTACATAGTAATTTAGACGAAATATCATAGATTCATTTTTTTCAAATGCTTATAAAATACTAATTCTTAAATGATTATCTTCAAACTTTGACCCTTAGTTTAAGAATATGTAATATTTTTACCGTTTCCAGTTAATATTTTTACAATTTTATAAAAAATTTCATAAACTCTAAATATGTGTTTTATATGATAATTTTGACAAAATATTATAAATTCATTCTTTTCAAATGCTTATAAAATACTGAATTCTTAAGTTATTAACTTCAAACCTTGACTATAAGATTGAGAATGTGTAATATTTTTAAGGTTTTATTTAGTTATATTTACAATTTTATATAAAATTTCATAAACACAAAAAAGTGTTTTATACGATAATTTTGACAAATATTATAAATAAATTTTTTTCTAATGCTAGTAAAATACTGAATTCTTAATTTATTATCTTCAAACCTTGACCATTAGTTTGAGAATATGTAATATTTTTACCGTTTCCAGTTATTATTTTTTCAATTTTATAAAAAATTTCATAAACTCTAAAAAAGTGTTTTACATTGTAATTTTGACGAAATATTATAAATTCATTTTTTTCAATTGCTTATAAAATACTGAATTCTTTAGTTATTATCTTCAAACCTTGACCATTAGTTTGAGAATATGTAATATTTTTAAGGTTTCATTTAATTATATTTACAATTTAATATAATATAAACATTAAAAAAAGTTGTTTACATTGTAATTTTGACGAAATATAAATTCAATGTTTTCTAATGCTTGTAACATACTGAATTCTCAAGTTATTATCTTCAAACTTTGACCATTAGTTTGAGAATATGTAATATTTATACCGTTTCCAGTTATTACTTTTACAATTTTATAAAAAATTTCATAAACACAAAAAAGTGTTTTATACGATAATTTTGACGAAATATTATAAATAAATTTTTTTCAAATGCTTATAAAATACTGAATTCTTAAGTTATTAACTTCAAACCTTGACTATAAGATTGAGAATGTGTAATATTTTTAAGGTTTCATTTAATTATATTTACAATTTAATATGATATTTCATAAACACTAAAAAAGTTGTTTACATTGTAATTTTGACGAAATATTATAAATTCATTTTTTTAAATGCTTATAAAATACTGAATTCTTAATTTATTATCTTCAAACCTTGACCATTAGTTTGAGAATTTGTAATAATTTAAATGTTTCCAGTTATTATATTTACAATTTTATATAAAATTTCATAAACACAAAAAAGTGTTTTATATTTTAATTTTAATGAAATATCATGAATTCATATTTTTCAAATGCTAGTAAAATACTGAATACTTAACTTAATATCTTTAAACTTTGACTATTAGATTTACAAAAAGGACTATTTTCACCGTTTTTTAACAATTATATTGTTCGAATTTTGACAAATCCCAAAAATTTATATATTAATATTTTCTCGAATTCCTGTTATTCTCTCAAACCATTGTGTATGTAAAAACTGTCTACTCGTGTATAATTACTTAACTGTCAAAATTCTGATATTTTTTTATGAAGTTTTGTCCAAATAATCAATTTTTTTAATTTTTAACATTTTGTTTTCCAAAAATCCATCTCTATTAATTAATCCGTTAATACTGTCCCCATCCAGATTAAATACTCAACGATTGACGCATTTGCATACCTAGATGATTTTCCAATTTTTAAATTATTTTTAACTCAATTATTTAGAGTATATAAACTATAATTGGTGCTTCAAACGTGAAGTTTTCAATAAAAAATTTGACCGGTTATTTTGTTTTACCAATTCATCATTCTTAAAATTTAAATTCAACGTTTTTGAGTACAGATATTTGATCTCAAGGTGTCACTGCGTTTAACTTCGGAAGATTTTGAGCCGATACGACCAATATTAACAAAGTGTGTTATTCAAGTTGATTCTCAAAATCTATAAATGAATATCATAATAACAACACATTTTATATCATGTGTTAAAATAACGAGTAGTAGTATGCAAAGTTTTAGAATAGTTATGTTATGCAATATATAACATTTTTAAATATTTATATTATTTACGTACCTCGTGTCTGCATATTCAACATTGCTTAAGACAGTTTCTTTAATGAATCTGGTTTCGAAGTAAATAATTATATTGTTCAGTTTTAAATGTTTAACATTGTCTTAAACGATATAATAATGCCGAACCTTCTAATTTTTTATTACCAATAGCAACAAAAATTACTACTTGGTACAATTTGTGAGTAATAATTTGGCAAACGTCAAAATCATGTAATATTCGATGTAAATAAAACAACTACATTACTTATTACGTGTACAAATTACAATACCTTAAATACCTTTTCAAAAGCGTAAATTTTCTTGATTTCGTAGTGTGTTTCATCATTAACTATGAGTACTATAATTAGTACTGTATATTTGCATTAAATTGTTACATTTTAGGAAGGCATTCATATTTAGTAAAACATGTTACATCTCTTCTACTCGACAATGTATTCTTCAATTCAGATATCTTAACAAATATATTTTGAGTCTTTAATGTATACTTGAATGTTTTTTTTTTCTTGTATTTAATGACAAACATAAGTAAAATATAAAATATATATATATTTTAATATGATTTACAACTGATTTTAATAATTATGTATTTTTTTAAAACTGTATTTTAACAAAAAATATTACAAATAATTGTTGTTGAACAATCCACACATCTTTTGTCAATACTTATTAGAAATATAAAATATAGTTACGAATAATTTGTTACACACATTTACACAACTAGGAGGAGACTTAGTGAGGCATCGCGCCCTCAAAATGTATTTTATTCCCCACAAATGTTTATGATTATTTAAGAATCAATAATAATTTAAGCAATACAATGTGACATGTAGAATTATTCAAAGTAAATTGTATAAATATAAAATTGATGATTAAAAATGTACAAAAAAAATATATTCAGTATTTTTAATATACCAAAAACAGTATCTAGTCCTACTCGTACAGTTATCACTATTGAAAATTAAAATAACCAAAACAATCCTCCTAGTTTTTTGGAAACCGTGAAAGTAAATACATTAAATTAGGTATTTATATGTGCAGCTGCTAATATTTTATACCTAGTTGCATCAATGGTTAGTCATTACATAGAATTATCAATGGCCTCAAAAATATATTATATTTTGACATTCAGGTTTTTATTGTTGTGAGTAGCTTTAATGTTTTATATCATATTATTATATGATGGTATTATGATCCTTTTGGGATTTATCGAATATTTTTTATTGATATAGTACAGAAATATCACACAATTTTAATATTTATGACTAAACTCGTCGTTAGATAGTGTTAAAATAAAAATTATTCTTTAAAATTGGGTTAGGATTAAATTTATTAGTAATTTATTTTTTAATAAATGTTAACCTTCGTGTGGATTTGTGACTTTTAGAAATTAATCATTCTATTATCTGTCATTAAATATGTCCATCATTTACAGAATCAGGACATGCACACTGTTGCAGCTGCAATTGTGCGTGGGAGTCCAATTAAGACCCAAGTACGACGGTTTAAAAATCCCCAATAACAGTTTTTCGAAAAATCAAATGCATGCAACTCATGTAGCTAGTTAGGGGGATCAATTCTATGTCATGTCTGGCGACTTTCGTCCTATCTCCCACGGTTTCCCGGAAAACAGCTCATAAGCGAAATATTTTTAAATTTACGATTATACAATAATATTTGAATTGGAAAATACATAAGTTTGTGAAAGAAATTAAGAAATTTTATATTTCAATGTTGGTAGATCTGCTTTATCGTTCTGCCACCATTTATGGGTTTCTTTCATAAGAATTTCTAGCTGAAAAGTCTGGTTGTTATCTCGGGGGCCGAACTGCGCGACGATCAGTCGCATGTATCGCCGTCGATTAGTGGTGATTAGTTTATCAGAGCGGTGCGATTACAACGACTAGAACGTTTAAAAAACAGACATACTTAAAAGTAATATCATATTGAGAATTACACATGGAATATGTTGATGGTTAGTAGTTTGGTACTCGTATCGGGTAGATGGCCAAACATTTATGGTTACGAAAATCAAGTTTTATTATTCACCAGAGTAAGTTAAATGTCCTATAAGAATACCGATCGCATTAGGAAAAAATCAATGTCGAAAGAACAACTGTTGTCTGCGTGTTTTTTCAGGAATGATCCGGCAACGATACATTATTTACCTACTATATTGGATATGCTGTCTATAGTGGGACCGGCGATGGTTGGCATGTGTCCTGTCATTATCACGACTGATGTCATCTATGCCTCAGAATTGCAGCTGGGAATTGTCCAATATCAACATCATACAAAGTGTTCTCGTCGTCGCGTTGGGATTTAATCAGTAGCTAATAATAAGTTAATTTTAAGTAATCTTTTTGTACATGCCAGTGTGTTGTCTAGTTTCCATTTTTCAAGTTCATTAATGTAACCGTGCGCAATAATGATAAACAGTCGACTGCCATTTGACAACGGATTATTAATATATTTTGAATGGTTGTCAATGCGGTAAGATAATGTAACCGTTTCTCATTCCTTATTAAATGTTTTCAACGTATACCTACCGCAAATATGATTCTATTGCTCTGACATGAGCTTATTATTTTATTTTTCTCGTTCAGATTTCGCTGATTAACAACCAGTGTATTTAAGTATATTCACAATTCACTAGCCGTCTACGAGTCATAGGCTGTCATTTCGTATACATCATATAAAATAAATCCACTCACTTGCAGATAATGAGATAAATTAACACTCATTTTATTTATTTAATTAAAATTAGAAATTTCTGTAAATTGCGAAACGATATTGTTTACTGAATTGTTTATTTCAGTTGCTAGATCAGAAATCAGGCTATAAATATAATATTTTTGAACCATTTGAAACAGACAACACATTGATATTTAAGTTTAAGTTGCCCATGACCTGTAATTTGTTTTAATATACCCGCCAACTCGGAAACGGTTATTACTTTGTACAATGCAAAATCATCAGTATAAGTTTTATTTCATAAACTTTAAAGGTTTAAATAACAACACCTGTAAATAGACAAACATATTTTTCATCAACCATCGTCTCGGACATTTTCATTAAAAATGAACACCAATAATTTAATCATAATTAGCTTAACAACATCAGGGATGGATAAACTCTAAATAACTACCTTTATTTCTCATAAGTACAATTTTAAGCGTCAACAGAAGGATTATCTTCTCACAATAGATTTCATCTCAATTTGTTAATGTATAATATCAGAATTAAAAAACACTAAAATAAAATCTTTTATATGGCACTTTTGAAAAACATTAATAATTCATATCTATAAGTGATTATAAAACACTCATATATTAAAATATTTTCTCTTCAAACCTTGACCGTTAGATTTAGAAAAAGAACTATATTTACTGTTTCTAAAAATTATATATACCACTTTATATAAAATTTCTTAAACACTAAAAAAGTGTTTTATATGATAATTTTGACGAAATAATATAAATAAATTTTTTTCTAATGCTAGTAAAATACTGAATTCTTAATTTATTATCTTCAAACCTTGACCATTAGTTTGAGAATATGTAATATTTTTACCGTTTCCAGTTATTATTTTTACAATTTTATAGAAAATTTCATAAACTCCAAAAAAAGTGTTTTATACAATAATTTTGACGAAATATTATAAATAAATTTTTTTCAAATGCTTTTAAAATACTGAATTCTTAAGTTATTAACTTCAAACCTTGACTATAAGATTGAGAATGTGTAATATTTTTAAGGTTTTATTTAGTTATATTTACAATTTTATATAAAATTTCATAAACACAAAAAAGTGTTTTATACGATAATTTTGACAAATATTATAAATACATTTTTTTCAAATGCTTATAAAATAATGAATTCTTAAGTTATTAACTTCAAACCTTGACCATTAGTTTGAGAATATGTAATATTTTTACCGTTTCCAGTTATTATTTTTACAATTTTATAAAAAATTTCATAAACTCTAAAAAAGTGTTTTATACGATAATTTTGACGAAATATTATAAATAAATTTTTTTCAAATGCTTATAAAATACTGAATTCTTAAGTTATTAACTTCAAACCTTGACTATAAGATTGAGAATGTGTAATATTTTTAAGGTTTTATTTAGTTATATTTACAATTTTATATAAAATTTCATAAACACAAAAAAGTGTTTTATACGATAATTTTGACAAATATTATAAATAAATTTTTTTCTAATGCTAGTAAAATACTGAATTCTTAATTTATTATCTTCAAACTTTGACCATTAGTTTGAGAATATGTAATATTTATACCGTTTCCAGTTATTAGTTTTACAATTTTATAAAAAATTTCATAAACACAAAAAAGTGTTTTATACGATAATTTTGACGAAATATTATAAATAAATTTTTTTCAAATGCTTATAAAATACTGAATTCTTAAGTTATTAACTTCAAACCTTGACTATAAGATTGAGAATGTGTAGTATTTTTAAGGTTTTATTTAGTTATGTTTACAATGTTATATAAAATTTCATAAACACTAAAAAAGTGTTTTATACTATAATTTTGACAAAATATAAATAAATTTTTTTCAAATGCTTATAAAATAATGAATTCTTAAGTTATTAACTTCAAACCTTGACTATAAGATTGAGAATGTGTAATATTTTTAAGGTTTCATTTAATTATATTTACAATTTAATATGATATTTCATAAACACTAAAAAAGTTGTTTACATTTTAATTTTGACGAAATATTATAAATTCATTTTTTTCAAATGCTTATAAAATAATGAATTCTTAAGTTATTAACTTCAAACCTTGACTATAAGATTGAGAATGTGTAATATTTTTAAGGTTTCATTTAATTATCTTTACAATTTAATATGATATTTCATAAACACTAAAAAAGTTGTTTACATTGTAATTTTGACGAAATACTATAAATTCATTTTTTTCAAATGCTTATAAAATAATGAACTCTTAAGTTACTAACTTCAAACCTTGACCATTAGTTTGAGAATAAGTAATATTTTAGGGTTTTATTTTGTTATGTTTACAATTTTATATAGAATTTCATAAACACTAAAAATGTTTTTTTTCATAGTAATTTAGTCAAAATATCATAAATTCAATGTTTTCAATTGCTTATAACATACTGAATTCTTAAGTTATTATCTTCAAACTTTGACCATTAGTTTGAGAATATGTAATATTTATACCGTTTCCAGTTATTATTTTTACAATTTTATAAAAAATTTCATAAACTCTAAAAAAGTGTTTTATACGATAATTTTGACGAAGTATTATAAATAAATTTTTTTCAAATGCTTATAAAATACTGAATTCTTAAGTTATTAACTTCAAACCTTGACTATAAGATTGAGAATGTGTAGTATTTTTAAGGTTTTATTTAGTTATGTTTACAATTTTATATAAGATTTCATAAACACTAAAAAAGTGTTTTATATAGTAATTTAGTAGAAATATCATAAATTCAATGTTTTCAAATGCTTATAACATACTGAATTCTTAAGTCATTAACTTCAAACCATGACTATAAGATTGAGAATGGGTAATATTTTTAAGGTTTCATTTAATTATATTTACAATTTAATATGATATTTCATAAACACTATAAAAGTTGTTTACATTGTAATTTTGACGAAATATCATAAATTCAATGTTTTCTAATGCTTGTAACATACTGAATTCTCAAGTTATTATCTTCAAACTTTGACCATTAGTTTGAGAATAAGTAATATTTTTAAGGTTTTATTTTGTTATGTTTACAATTTTATATAAAATTTCATAAACACTAAAAATGTGTTTTACATAGTAATTTAGTCGAAATATCATAAATTCAATGTTTTCAAATGCTTATAACATTCTGAATTCTTAATTTATTATCTTCAAACCTTGACCATTAGTTTGAGAATTTGTAATAATTTAACTGTTTCCAGTTATTATTTTTACAATTTTATAAAAAATTTCATAAACTCTAAAAAAGTGTTTTATACGATAATTTTGACGAAGTATTATAAATAAATTTTTTTCAAATAGTTATAAAATACTGAATTCTTAAGTTATTAACTTCAAACCTTGACTATAAGAATGAGAATGTGTAATTTTTTTAAGGTTTCATTTAATCATATTTACAATTTAATATGATATTTCATAAACACTAAAAAAGTGTTTTTTATGATAATTTGGTGAAATATTATACTTATATATCTTTCAAATTCTTATAAATTACCGAATTCTTAAGTTATTATGTTCAAACCTTGACCATTAGTATGAAAATATGTAATATTTTTACCGTTTGCAGTTATTATTTTTACAATTTTATAAAAAATTTCATAAACACAAAAAAGTGTTTTATACGATAATTTTGACGAAGTATTATAAATAAATTTTTTTCAAATGCTTATAAAATACTGAATTCTTAAGTTATTAACTTCAAACCTTGACTATAAGATTGAGAATGTGTAGTATTTTTAAGGTTTTATTTAGTTATGTTTACAATTTTATATAAGATTTCATAAACACTAAAAAAGTGTTTTATATAGTAATTTAGTAGAAATATCATAAATTCAATGTTTTCAAATGCTTATAAAATACTGAATTCTCAAATTATTATCTTCAAACCTTCACTATAAGAATGAAAATGTGTAATTCTTTTAAGGTTTCATTTAATCATATTTACAATTTAATATGATATTTCATAAACACTAAAAAAGTGTTTTATATGATAATTATGTGAAAAATTAAAATTATATATCTTTCAAATTCTTATAAATTACTGAATTCTTAAATTATAATCTTCAAACCTTGACCATTAGTTTGAGAATATATAATATTTTTACCGTTTCCAGCTATTATTTTTACAACTTTATAAAAAATTTCATAAAATCTAAAAAAGTGTTTTATACGATAATTTTGACGAAGTATTATAAATAAATTTTTTTCAAATGCTTATAAAATACTGAATTCTTAAGTTATTAACTTCAAACCTTGACTATAAGAATGAGAATGTGTAATTTTTTTAAGGTTTCATTTAATCATATTTACAATTTAATATGATATTTCATAAACACTAAAAAAGTGTTTTTTATGATAATTTGGTGAAATATTATACTTATATATCTTTCAAATTCTTATAAATTACCGAATTCTTAAGTTATTATGTTCAAACCTTGACCATTAGTATGAAAATATGTAATATTTTTACCGTTTGCAGTTATTATTTTTACAATTTTATAAAAAATTTCATAAACACAAAAAAGTGTTTTATACGAAAATTTGACGAAGTATTATAAATAAATTTTTTTCAAATGCTTATAAAATACTGAATTCTTAAGTCATTAACTTCAAACCTTGACTATAAGATTGAGAATGTGTAGTATTTTTAAGGTTTCATTTAATTATGTTTACAATATAATATGATATTTCATTAACACTAAAAAAGTTGTTTACATTGTAATTTTGACGAAATATAAATTCAATGTTTTCTAATGCTTGTAACATACTGAATTCTCAAGTTATTATCTTCAAACTTTGACCATTAGTTTGAGAATAAGTAATTTTTTTAAGGTTTTATTTTGTTATGTTTACAATTTTATATAAAATTTCATAAACACTAAAAATGTGTTTTACATAGTAATATAGACGAAATATCATAGATTCATTTTTTTCAAATGATTATAAAATACTGAATTCTTAAAATATTATCTTCAAAACTTCACTATAAGAATGAGAATGTGTAATTTTTTTAAGGTTTCATTTAATCATATTTACAATTTAATATGATATTTCATAAACACTAAAAAAGTGTTTTTATGATAATTTGGTGAAATATTATACTTATATATCTTTCAAATTCTTATAAATTACCGAATTCTTAAGTTATTATGTTCAAACCTTGACCATTAGTTTGAGAATATGTAATATTTTTACCGTTTACAGTTATTATTTTTACAATTTAATATGATATTAAATAAATATAAAAAAAGTGTTTTACATAGTAATTTAGACGAAATATCATAGATTCATTTTTTTCAAATGCTTATAAAATACTAATTCTTAAATGATTATCTTCAAACTTTGACCCTTAGTTTAAGAATATGTAATATTTTTACCGTTTCCAGTTAATATTTTTACAATTTTATAAAAAATTTCATAAACTCTAAATATGTGTTTTATATGATAATTTTGACAAAATATTATAAATTCATTCTTTTCAAATGCTTATAAAATACTGAATTCTTAAGTTATTAACTTCAAACCTTGACTATAAGATTGAGAATGTGTAATATTTTTAAGGTTTTATTTAGTTATATTTACAATTTTATATAAAATTTCATAAACACAAAAAAGTGTTTTATACGATAATTTTGACAAATATTATAAATAAATTTTTTTCTAATGCTAGTAAAATACTGAATTCTTAATTTATTATCTTCAAACCTTGACCATTAGTTTGAGAATATGTAATATTTTTACCGTTTCCAGTTATTATTTTTTCAATTTTATAAAAAATTTCATAAACTCTAAAAAAGTGTTTTACATTGTAATTTTGACGAAATATTATAAATTCATTTTTTTCAATTGCTTATAAAATACTGAATTCTTTAGTTATTATCTTCAAACCTTGACCATTAGTTTGAGAATATGTAATATTTTTAAGGTTTCATTTAATTATATTTACAATTTAATATAATATAAACATTAAAAAAAGTTGTTTACATTGTAATTTTGACGAAATATAAATTCAATGTTTTCTAATGCTTGTAACATACTGAATTCTCAAGTTATTATCTTCAAACTTTGACCATTAGTTTGAGAATATGTAATATTTATACCGTTTCCAGTTATTACTTTTACAATTTTATAAAAAATTTCATAAACACAAAAAAGTGTTTTATACGATAATTTTGACGAAATATTATAAATAAATTTTTTTCAAATGCTTATAAAATACTGAATTCTTAAGTTATTAACTTCAAACCTTGACTATAAGATTGAGAATGTGTAATATTTTTAAGGTTTCATTTAATTATATTTACAATTTAATATGATATTTCATAAACACTAAAAAAGTTGTTTACATTGTAATTTTGACGAAATATTATAAATTCATTTTTTTAAATGCTTATAAAATACTGAATTCTTAATTTATTATCTTCAAACCTTGACCATTAGTTTGAGAATTTGTAATAATTTAAATGTTTCCAGTTATTATATTTACAATTTTATATAAAATTTCATAAACACAAAAAAGTGTTTTATATTTTAATTTTAATGAAATATCATGAATTCATATTTTTCAAATGCTAGTAAAATACTGAATACTTAACTTAATATCTTTAAACTTTGACTATTAGATTTACAAAAAGGACTATTTTCACCGTTTTTTAACAATTATATTGTTCGAATTTTGACAAATCCCAAAAATTTATATATTAATATTTTCTCGAATTCCTGTTATTCTCTCAAACCATTGTGTATGTAAAAACTGTCTACTCGTGTATAATTACTTAACTGTCAAAATTCTGATATTTTTTTATGAAGTTTTGTCCAAATAATCAATTTTTTTAATTTTTAACATTTTGTTTTCCAAAAATCCATCTCTATTAATTAATCCGTTAATACTGTCCCCATCCAGATTAAATACTCAACGATTGACGCATTTGCATACCTAGATGATTTTCCAATTTTTAAATTATTTTTAACTCAATTATTTAGAGTATATAAACTATAATTGGTGCTTCAAACGTGAAGTTTTCAATAAAAAATTTGACCGGTTATTTTGTTTTACCAATTCATCATTCTTAAAATTTAAATTCAACGTTTTTGAGTACAGATATTTGATCTCAAGGTGTCACTGCGTTTAACTTCGGAAGATTTTGAGCCGATACGACCAATATTAACAAAGTGTGTTATTCAAGTTGATTCTCAAAATCTATAAATGAATATCATAATAACAACACATTTTATATCATGTGTTAAAATAACGAGTAGTAGTATGCAAAGTTTTAGAATAGTTATGTTATGCAATATATAACATTTTTAAATATTTATATTATTTACGTACCTCGTGTCTGCATATTCAACATTGCTTAAGACAGTTTCTTTAATGAATCTGGTTTCGAAGTAAATAATTATATTGTTCAGTTTTAAATGTTTAACATTGTCTTAAACGATATAATAATGCCGAACCTTCTAATTTTTTATTACCAATAGCAACAAAAATTACTACTTGGTACAATTTGTGAGTAATAATTTGGCAAACGTCAAAATCATGTAATATTCGATGTAAATAAAACAACTACATTACTTATTACGTGTACAAATTACAATACCTTAAATACCTTTTCAAAAGCGTAAATTTTCTTGATTTCGTAGTGTGTTTCATCATTAACTATGAGTACTATAATTAGTACTGTATATTTGCATTAAATTGTTACATTTTAGGAAGGCATTCATATTTAGTAAAACATGTTACATCTCTTCTACTCGACAATGTATTCTTCAATTCAGATATCTTAACAAATATATTTTGAGTCTTTAATGTATACTTGAATGTTTTTTTTTTCTTGTATTTAATGACAAACATAAGTAAAATATAAAATATATATATATTTTAATATGATTTACAACTGATTTTAATAATTATGTATTTTTTTAAAACTGTATTTTAACAAAAAATATTACAAATAATTGTTGTTGAACAATTCACACATCTTTTGTCAATACTTATTAGAAATATAAAATATAGTTACGAATAATTTGTTACACACATTTACACAACTAGGAGGAGACTTAGTGAGGCATCGCGCCCTCAAAATGTATTTTATTCCCCACAAATGTTTATGATTATTTAAGAATCAATAATAATTTAAGCAATACAATGTGACATGTAGAATTATTCAAAGTAAATTGTATAAATATAAAATTGATGATTAAAAATGTACAAAAAAAATATATTCAGTATTTTTAATATACCAAAAACAGTATCTAGTCCTACTCGTACAGTTATCACTATTGAAAATTAAAATAACCAAAACAATCCTCCTAGTTTTTTGGAAACCGTGAAAGTAAATACATTAAATTAGGTATTTATATGTGCAGCTGCTAATATTTTATACCTAGTTGCATCAATGGTTAGTCATTACATAGAATTATCAATGGCCTCAAAAATATATTATATTTTGACATTCAGGTTTTTATTGTTGTGAGTAGCTTTAATGTTTTATATCATATTATTATATGATGGTATTATGATCCTTTTGGGATTTATCGAATATTTTTTATTGATATAGTACAGAAATATCACACAATTTTAATATTTATGACTAAACTCGTCGTTAGATAGTGTTAAAATAAAAATTATTCTTTAAAATTGGGTTAGGATTAAATTTATTAGTAATTTATTTTTTAATAAATGTTAACCTTCGTGTGGATTTGTGACTTTTAGAAATTAATCATTCTATTATCTGTCATTAAATATGTCCATCATTTACAGAATCAGGACATGCACACTGTTGCAGCTGCAATTGTGCGTGGGAGTCCAATTAAGACCCAAGTACGACGGTTTAAAAATCCCCAATAACAGTTTTTCGAAAAATCAAATGCATGCAACTCATGTAGCTAGTTAGGGGGATCAATTCTATGTCATGTCTGGCGACTTTCGTCCTATCTCCCACGGTTTCCCGGAAAACAGCTCATAAGCGAAATATTTTTAAATTTACGATTATACAATAATATTTGAATTGGAAAATACATAAGTTTGTGAAAGAAATTAAGAAATTTTATATTTCAATGTTGGTAGATCTGCTTTATCGTTCTGCCACCATTTATGGGTTTCTTTCATAAGAATTTCTAGCTGAAAAGTCTGGTTGTTATCTCGGGGGCCGAACTGCGCGACGATCAGTCGCATGTATCGCCGTCGATTAGTGGTGATTAGTTTATCAGAGCGGTGCGATTACAACGACTAGAACGTTTAAAAAACAGACATACTTAAAAGTAATATCATATTGAGAATTACACATGGAATATGTTGATGGTTAGTAGTTTGGTACTCGTATCGGGTAGATGGCCAAACATTTATGGTTACGAAAATCAAGTTTTATTATTCACCAGAGTAAGTTAAATGTCCTATAAGAATACCGATCGCATTAGGAAAAAATCAATGTCGAAAGAACAACTGTTGTCTGCGTGTTTTTTCAGGAATGATCCGGCAACGATACATTATTTACCTACTATATTGGATATGCTGTCTATAGTGGGACCGGCGATGGTTGGCATGTGTCCTGTCATTATCACGACTGATGTCATCTATGCCTCAGAATTGCAGCTGGGAATTGTCCAATATCAACATCATACAAAGTGTTCTCGTCGTCGCGTTGGGATTTAATCAGTAGCTAATAATAAGTTAATTTTAAGTAATCTTTTTGTACATGCCAGTGTGTTGTCTAGTTTCCATTTTTCAAGTTCATTAATGTAACCGTGCGCAATAATGATAAACAGTCGACTGCCATTTGACAACGGATTATTAATATATTTTGAATGGTTGTCAATGCGGTAAGATAATGTAACCGTTTCTCATTCCTTATTAAATGTTTTCAACGTATACCTACCGCAAATATGATTCTATTGCTCTGACATGAGCTTATTATTTTATTTTTCTCGTTCAGATTTCGCTGATTAACAACCAGTGTATTTAAGTATATTCACAATTCACTAGCCGTCTACGAGTCATAGGCTGTCATTTCGTATACATCATATAAAATAAATCCACTCACTTGCAGATAATGAGATAAATTAACACTCATTTTATTTATTTAATTAAAATTAGAAATTTCTGTAAATTGCGAAACGATATTGTTTACTGAATTGTTTATTTCAGTTGCTAGATCAGAAATCAGGCTATAAATATAATATTTTTGAACCATTTGAAACAGACAACACATTGATATTTAAGTTTAAGTTGCCCATGACCTGTAATTTGTTTTAATATACCCGCCAACTCGGAAACGGTTATTACTTTGTACAATGCAAAATCATCAGTATAAGTTTTATTTCATAAACTTTAAAGGTTTAAATAACAACACCTGTAAATAGACAAACATATTTTTCATCAACCATCGTCTCGGACATTTTCATTAAAAATGAACACCAATAATTTAATCATAATTAGCTTAACAACATCAGGGATGGATAAACTCTAAATAACTACCTTTATTTCTCATAAGTACAATTTTAAGCGTCAACAGAAGGATTATCTTCTCACAATAGATTTCATCTCAATTTGTTAATGTATAATATCAGAATTAAAAAACACTAAAATAAAATCTTTTATATGGCACTTTTGAAAAACATTAATAATTCATATCTATAAGTGATTATAAAACACTCATATATTAAAATATTTTCTCTTCAAACCTTGACCGTTAGATTTAGAAAAAGAACTATATTTACTGTTTCTAAAAATTATATATACCACTTTATATAAAATTTCTTAAACACTAAAAAAGTGTTTTATATGATAATTTTGACGAAATAATATAAATAAATTTTTTTCTAATGCTAGTAAAATACTGAATTCTTAATTTATTATCTTCAAACCTTGACCATTAGTTTGAGAATATGTAATATTTTTACCGTTTCCAGTTATTATTTTTACAATTTTATAGAAAATTTCATAAACTCCAAAAAAAGTGTTTTATACAATAATTTTGACGAAATATTATAAATAAATTTTTTTCAAATGCTTTTAAAATACTGAATTCTTAAGTTATTAACTTCAAACCTTGACTATAAGATTGAGAATGTGTAATATTTTTAAGGTTTTATTTAGTTATATTTACAATTTTATATAAAATTTCATAAACACAAAAAAGTGTTTTATACGATAATTTTGACAAATATTATAAATACATTTTTTTCAAATGCTTATAAAATAATGAATTCTTAAGTTATTAACTTCAAACCTTGACCATTAGTTTGAGAATATGTAATATTTTTACCGTTTCCAGTTATTATTTTTACAATTTTATAAAAAATTTCATAAACTCTAAAAAAGTGTTTTATACGATAATTTTGACGAAATATTATAAATAAATTTTTTTCAAATGCTTATAAAATACTGAATTCTTAAGTTATTAACTTCAAACCTTGACTATAAGATTGAGAATGTGTAATATTTTTAAGGTTTTATTTAGTTATATTTACAATTTTATATAAAATTTCATAAACACAAAAAAGTGTTTTATACGATAATTTTGACAAATATTATAAATAAATTTTTTTCAAATGCTTATAAAATAATGAATTCTTAAGTTATTAACTTCAAACCTTGACTATAAGATTGAGAATGTGTAATATTTTTAAGGTTTCATTTAATTATATTTACAATTTAATATTATATTTCATAAACACTAAAAAAGTGTTTTACATAGTAATTTAGTCGAAATATCATAAATTCAATGTTTTCAAATGCTTATAACATACTGAATTCTTAAGTCATTAACTTCAAACCATGACTATAAGATTGAGAATGGGTAATATTTTTAAGGTTTCATTTAATTATATTTACAATTTAATTTGATATTTCATAAACACTATAAAAGTTGTTTACATTGTAAATTTGACGAAATACTATAGATTCATTTTTTTCAAATGCTTATAAAATACTGAATTCTTAAGTTATTAACTTATAACCTTGACTATAAGATTGAGAATATGAAATATTTTTAAGGTTTCATTTAATTATGTTTATAATTTTATATAAAATTTCATAAACACTAAAAAAGTGTTTTACATAGTAATTTAGTCGAAATATCATAAATTCAATATTTTCAAATGCTTATAAAATACTGAATTCTTAAGTTATTATCTTCAAACCTTGACCATTAGTTTGAGAATATGTAATATTTTTACCGTTTCCAGTTATTATTTTTTCAATTTTATAAAAAATTTCAAAAACTCTAAAAAAGTGTTTTATATGATAATTTTGACGAAATAACATAAATTAATTTTTTTCTAATGCTAGTAAAATACTGAATTCTTAATTTATTATCTTCAAACCTTGACCATTAGTTTGAGAATATGTAATATTTTTACCGTTTCCAGTTATTATTTTTACAATTTTATAAAAAATTTCATAAACTCTAAAAAAGTGTTTTATACGATAATTTTGACGAAATATTATAAATAAATTTTTTTGAAATGCTTATAAAATACTGAATTCTTAAGTTATTAACTTCAAACCTTGACTATAAGATTGAGAATGTGTAATATTTTTAAGGTTTTATTTAGTTATATTTACAATTTTATATAAAATTTCATAAACACAAAAAAGTGTTTTATACGATAATTTTGACAAATATTATAAATAAATTTTTTTCAAATGCTTATAAAATACTGAATTCTTAAGTTATTAACTTCAAACCTTGACTATAAGATTGAGAATGTGAAATATTTTTAAGGTTTCATTTAATTATGGTTATAATTTTATATAAAATTTCATAAACACTAAAAAAGTGTTTTACATAGTAATTTAGTCGAAATATCATAAATTCAATATTTTCAAATGCTTATAAAATACTGAATTCTTAAGTTATTATCTTCAAACCTTGACCATTAGTTTGAGAATATGTAATATTTTTACCGTTTCCAGTTATTATTTTTTCAATTTTATAAAAAATTTCAGAAACTCTAAAAAAGTGTTTTATATGATAATTTTGACGAAATATTATAATTAAATTTTTTTCAAATGCTTATAAAATACTGAATTCTTAAGTTATTATCTTCAAACCTTGACCATTAGTTTGAGAATATGTAATATTATTACCGTTTCCAGTTATTATTTTTACAATTTTATAAAAAATTTCATAAACTCTAAAAAAGTGTTTAATACGATAATTTTGACGAAATATTATAAATAAATTTTTTTGAAATGCTTATAAAATACTGAATTCTTAAGTTATTAACTTCAAACCTTGACTATAAGATTGAGAATGTGTAATATTTTTAAGGTTTTATTTAGTTATATTTACAATTTTATATAAAATTTCATAAACACAAAAAAGTGTTTTATACGATAATTTTGACAAATATTATAAATAAATTTTTTTCAAATGCTTATAAAATACTGAATTCTTAAGTTATTAACTTCAAACCTTGACTATAAGATTGAGAATGTGAAATATTTTTAAGGTTTCATTTAATTATGTTTATAATTTTATATAAAATTTCATAAACACTAAAAAAGTGTTTTACATAGTAATTTAGTCGAAATATCATAAATTCAATGTTTTCAAATGCTTATAACATACTGAATTCTTAAGTCATTAACTTCAAACCATGACTATAAGATTGAGAATGGGTAATATTTTTAAGGTTTCATTTAATTATATTTACAATTTAATTTGATATTTCATAAACACTATAAAAGTTGTTTACATTGTAAATTTGACGAAATACTATAGATTCATTTTTTTCAAATGCTTATAAAATACTGAATTCTTAAGTTATTAACTTCAAACCTTGACTATAAGATTGAGAATATGAAATATTTTTAAGGTTTCATTTAATTATGTTTATAATTTTATATAAAATTTCATAAACACTAAAAAAGTGTTTTACATAGTAATTTAGTCGAAATATCATAAATTCAATATTTTCAAATGCTTATAAAATACTGAATTCTTAAGTTATTATCTTCAAACCTTGACCATTAGTTTGAGAATATGTAATATTTTTACCGTTTCCAGTTATTATTTTTTCAATTTTATAAAAAATTTCATAAACTCTAAAAAAGTGTTTTATATGATAATTTTGACGAAATAACATAAATTAATTTTTTTCTAATGCTAGTAAAATACTGAATTCTTAATTTATTATCTTCAAACCTTGACCATTAGTTTGAGAATATGTAATATTTTTACCGTTTCCAGTTATTATTTTTACAATTTTATAAAAAATTTCATAAACTCTAAAAAAGTGTTTTATACGATAATTTTGACGAAATATTATAAATAAATTTTTTTGAAATGCTTATAAAATACTGAATTCTTAAGTTATTAACTTCAAACCTTGACTATAAGATTGAGAATGTGTAATATTTTTAAGGTTTTATTTAGTTATATTTACAATTTTATATAAAATTTCATAAACACAAAAAAGTGTTTTATACGATAATTTTGACAAATATTATAAATAAATTTTTTTCAAATGCTTATAAAATACTGAATTCTTAAGTTATTAACTTCAAACCTTGACTATAAGATTGAGAATGTGAAATATTTTTAAGGTTTCATTTAATTATGGTTATAATTTTATATAAAATTTCATAAACACTAAAAAAGTGTTTTACATAGTAATTTAGTCGAAATATCATAAATTCAATGTTTTCAAATGCTTATAACATACTGAATTCTTAAGTCATTAACTTCAAACCTTGACTATAAGATTGATAATGTGCAATATTTTTAAGGTTTTATTTTGTTATGTTTACAATTTTATATAAAATTTTATAAGCACTAAAAATGTGTTTTACATAGTAATATAGACGAAATATCATAGATTCATTTTTTTCAAATGCTTATAAAATACTGAATTCTCAAATTATTATCTTCAAACCTTCACTATAAGAATGAAAATGTGTAATTTTTTTAAGGTTTCATTTAATCATATTTACAATTTAATATGATATTTCATAAACACATAAAAAGTGTTTTTTATGATAATTTGTTGAAATATTATAATTATATATCTTTCAAATTCTTATAAATTACTGAATTCTTAAGTTATTATCTTCAAACCTTGACCATTAGTTTGAGAATATGTAATATTTTTACCGTTTCCAGTTATTATTTTTACAATTTTATAAAAAATTTCATAAACTCTAAAAAAGTGTTTTATGCGATAATTTTGACGAAGTATTATAAATAAATTTTTTTCAAATGCTTATAAAATACTGAATTCTTAAGTTATTAACTTCAAACCTTGACTATAAGATAGAGAATGTGTAGTATTTTTAAGATTTTATTTAGTTATGTTAACAATTTTATATAAAATTTCATAAACACTAAAAATGTGTTTTACATAGTAATTTAGTCGAAATATCATAAATTCAATGTTTTCAATTAATTATATCATACTGAATTCTTAAGTTATTAACTTCAAACCTTGACTATAAGATTGAGCATGTGTAATATTTTTAAGGTTTTTTTTAGTTATATTTACAATTTAATAGGATATTTCATAAACTCTAAAAAAGTGTTTTATATGATAATTTTGACGAAATATTATAAATAAATTTTTTTCAAATGCTTATAAAATACTGAATTCTTAAGTTATTAACTTCAAACCTTGACTAAAAGATTGAGAATGCGTAATATTTTTAAGGTTTTATTTAGTTATATTTACAATTTAATATGATATTTCATAAACTCTAAAAAAGTTTTTTATATGATAATTTTGACGAAATAATATAAATTAATTTTTTTCTAATGCTAGTAAAATACTGAATTCTTAATTTATTATCTTCAAACCTTGACCATTAGTTTGAGAATATGTAATATTTTTACCGTTTCCAGTTATTATTTTTACAATTTTATAAAAAATTTCATAAACTCTAAAAAAGTGTTTTATACGATAATTTTGACGAAATATTATAAATAAATTTTTTTCAAATGCTTATAAAATACTGAATTCTTAAGTTATTAACTTCAAACCTTGACTATAAGATTGAGAATGTGAAATATTTTTATGGTTTCATTTAATTATGGTTATAATTTTATATAAAATTTCATAAACACTAAAAAAGTGTTTTACATAGTAATTTAGTCGAAATATCATAAATTCAATGTTTTCAAATGCTTATAACATACTGAATTCTTAAGTCATTAACTTCAAACCATGACTATAAGATTCAGAATGGGTAATATTTTTAAGGTTTCATTTAATTATATTTACAATTTAATTTGATATTTCATAAACACTATAAAAGTTGTTTACATTGTAAATTTGACGAAATACTATAGATTCATTTTTTTCAAATGCTTATAAAATACTGAATTCTTAAGTTATTAACTTCAAACCTTGACTATAAGATTGAGAATATGAAATATTTTTAAGGTTTCATTTAATTATGTTTATAATTTTATATAAAATTTCATAAACACTAAAAAAGTGTTTTACATAGTAATTTAGTCGAAATATCGTAAATTCAATATTTTCAAATGCTTATAAAATACTGAATTCTTAAGTTATTATCTTCAAACCTTGACCATTAGTTTGAGAATATGTAATATTTTTACCGTTTCCAGTTATTATTTTTTCAATTTTATAAAAAATTTCATAAACTCTAAAAAAGTGTTTTATATGATAATTTTGACGAAATATTATAAATAAATTTTTTTCAAATGCTTATAAAATACTGAATTCTTAAGTTATTAACTTCAAACCTTGACTAAAAGATTGAGAATGCGTAATATTTTTAAGGTTTTATTTAGTTATATTTACAATTTAATATGATATTTCATAAACTCTAAAAAAGTGTTTTATATGATAATTTTGACGAAATAATATAAATTAATTTTTTTCTAATGCTAGTAAAATACTGAATTCTTAATTTATTATCTTCAAACCTTGACCATTAGTTTGAGAATATGTAAAATTTTTACCGTTTCCAGTTATTATTTTTACAATTTTATAAAAAATTTCATAAACTCTAAAAAAGTGTTTTATACGATAATTTTGACGAAATATTATAAATAAATTTTTTTCAAATGCTTATAAAATACTGAATTCTTAAGTTATTAACTTCAAACCTTGACTATAAGATTGAGAATGTGAAAAATTTTTAAGGTTTCATTTAATTATGGTTATAATTTTATACAAAATTTCATAAACACTAAAAAAGTGTTTTACATAGTAATTTAGTCGAAATATCATAAATTCAATGTTTTCAAATGCTTATAAAATACTGAATTCTTAAGTTATTAACTTCAAACCTTGACTATAAGATTGAGAATGTGAAATATTTTTAAGGTTTCATTTAATTATGTTTATAATTTTATATAAAATTTCATAAACTCTAAAAAAGTGTTTTACATAGTAATTTAGTCGAAATATCATAAATTCAATGTTTTCAAATGCTTATAACATACTGAATTCTTAAGTCATTAACTTCAAACCTTGACTATAAGATTGATAATGTGCAATATTTTTAAGGTTTTATTTTGTTATGTTTACAATTTTATATAAAATTTTATAAGCACTAAAAATGTGTTTTACATAGTAATATAGACGAAATATCATAGATTCATTTTTTTCAAATGCTTATAAAATACTGAATTCTCAAATTATTATCTTCAAACCTTCACTATAAGAATGAAAATGTGTAATTTTTTTAAGGTTTCATTTAATCATATTTACTATTTAATATGATATTTCATAAACACATAAAAAGTGTTTTTTATGATAATTTGTTGAAATATTATAATTATATATCTTTCAAATTCTTATAAATTACTGAATTCTTAAGTTATAATCTTCAAACCTTGACCATTAGTTTGAGAATATATAATATTTTTACCGTTTCCAGTTAATATTTATACAATTTTATAAAAAATTTCATAAACTCTAAATATGTGTTTTATATGATAATTTTGACAAAATATTATAAATTCATTCTTTTCAAATGCTTATAAAATACTGAATTCTTAAGTTATTAACTTCAAACCTTGACTATAAGATTGAGAATGTGTAATATTTTTAAGGTTTCATTTAGTTATTTTTACAATGTTATATAAAATTTCATAAACACTAAAAAAGTGTTTTACATAGTAATTTAGTCGAAATATCATAAATTCAATGTTTTCAAATGCTTATAACATACTGAATTCTTAAGTCATTAACTTCAAACCATGACTATAAGATTGAGAATGGGTAATATTTTTAAGGTTTCATTTAATTATATTTACAATTTAATTTGATATTTCATAAACACTATAAAAGTTGTTTACATTGTAAATTTGACGAAATACTATAGATTCATTTTTTTCAAATGCTTATAAAATACTGAATTCTTAAGTTATTAACTTCAAACCTTGACTATAAGATTGAGAATATGAAATATTTTTAAGGTTTCATTTAATTATGTTTATAATTTTATATAAAATTTCATAAACACTAAAAAAGTGTTTTACATAGTAATTTAGTCGAAATATCGTAAATTCAATATTTTCAAATGCTTATAAAATACTGAATTCTTAAGTTATTATCTTCAAACCTTGACCATTAGTTTGAGAATATGTAATATTTTTACCGTTTCCAGTTATTATTTTATCAATTTTATAAAAAATTTCATAAACTCTAAAAAAGTGTTTTATATGATAATTTTGACGAAATATTATAAATAAATTTTTTTCAAATGCTTATAAAATACTGAATTCTTAAGTTATTAACTTCAAACCTTGACTAAAAGATTGAGAATGCGTAATATTTTTAAGGTTTTATTTAGTTATATTTACAATTTAATATGATATTTCATAAACACAAAAAAGTGTTTTATATGATAATTTTGACGAAATAATATAAATTAATTTTTTTCTAATGCTAGTAAAATACTGAATTCTTAATTTATTATCTTCAAACCTTGACCATTAGTTTGAGAATATGTAATATTTTTACCGTTTCCAGTTATTATTTTTACAATTTTATAAAAAATTTCATAAACTCTAAAAAAGTGTTTTATACGATAATTTTGACGAAATATTATAAATAAATTTTTTTCAAATGCTTATAAAATACTGAATTCTTAAGTTATTAACTTCAAACCTTGACTATAAGATTGAGAATGTGTAATATTTTTAAGGTTTCATTTAATTATGTTTATAATTTTATATAAAATTTCATAAACACTAAAAAAGTGTTTTACATAGTAATTTAGTCGAAATATCGTAAATTCAATATTTTCAAATGCTTATAAAATACTGAATTCTTAAGTTATTATCTTCAAACCTTGACCATTAGTTTGAGAATATGTAATATTTTTACCGTTTCCAGTTATTATTTTTTCAATTTTATAAAAAATTTCATAAACTCTAAAAAAGTGTTTTATATGATAATTTTGACGAAATATTATAAATAAATTTTTTTCAAATGCTTATAAAATACTGAATTCTTAAGTTATTAACTTCAAACCTTGACTATAAGATTGAGAATGTGAAATATTTTTAAGGTTTCATTTAATTATGGTTATAATTTTATACAAAATTTCATAAACACTAAAAAAGTGTTTTACATAGTAATTTAGTCGAAATATCATAAATTCAATGTTTTCAAATGCTTATAAAATACTAAATTCTTAAGTTATTAACTTCAAACCTTGACTATAAGATTGAGAATGTGAAATATTTTTAAGGTTTCATTTAATTATGTTTATAATTTTATATAAAATTTCATAAACACTAAAAAAGTGTTTTACATAGTAATTTAGTCGAAATATCATAAATTCAATGTTTTCAAATGCTTATAACATACTGAATTCTTAAGTCATTAACTTCAAACCTTGACTATAAGATTGATAATGTGCAATATTTTTAAGGTTTTATTTTGTTATGTTTACAATTTTATATAAAATTTTATAAGCACTAAAAATGTGTTTTACATAGTAATATAGACGAAATATCATAGATTCATTTTTTTCAAATGCTTATAAAATACTGAATTCTCAAATTATTATCTTCAAACCTTCACTATAAGAATGAAAATGTGTAATTTTTTTAAGGTTTCATTTAATCATATTTACAATTTAATATGATATTTCATAAACACATAAAAAGTGTTTTTTATGATAATTTGTTGAAATATTATAATTATATATCTTTCAAATTCTTATAAATTACTGAATTCTTAAGTTATAATCTTCAAACC
Source organism: Rhopalosiphum nymphaeae (assembly GCA_036289425.1). NCBI lineage: Eukaryota > Metazoa > Arthropoda > Insecta > Hemiptera > Aphididae > Rhopalosiphum > Rhopalosiphum nymphaeae. Next base: position 3,981,580 of record JAZAQC010000007.1, on the reverse strand, counting down.
TTGACCATTAGTTTGAGAATATATAATATTTTTACCGTTTCCAGTTAATATTTATACAATTTTATAAAAAATTTCATAAACTCTAAATATGTGTTTTATATGATAATTTTGACAAAATATTATAAATTCATTCTTTTCAAATGCTTATAAAATACTGAATTCTAAAGTTATTAACTTCAAACCTTGACTATAAGATTGAGAATGTGTAATATTTTTAAGGTTTCATTTAGTTATTTTTACAATGTTATATAAAATTTCATAAACACTAAAAAAGTGTTTTACATAGTAATTTAGTCGAAATATCATAAATTCAATGTTTTCAAATGCTTATAACATACTGAATTCTTAAGTCATTAACTTCAAACCTTGACTATAAGATTGATAATGTGCAATATTTTTAAGGTTTTATTTAATTATATTTACAATTTAATTTGATATTTCATAAACACTATAAAAGTTGTTTACATTGTAAATTTGACGAAATACTATAAATTCATTCTTTTCAAATGCTTATAAAATACTGAATTCTTAAGTTATTAACTTCAAACCTTGACTATAAGATTGAGAATGTGTAATATTTTTAAGGTTTCATTTAGTTATTTTTACAATGTTATATAAAATTTCATAAACACTAAAAAAGTGTTTTACATAGTAATTTAGTCGAAATATCGTAAATTCAATATTTTCAAATGCTTATAAAATACTGAATTCTTAAGTTATTATCTTCAAACCTTGACCATTAGTTTGAGAATATGTAATATTTTTACCGTTTCCAGTTATTATTTTATCAATTTTATAAAAAATTTCATAAACTCTAAAAAAGTGTTTTATATGATAATTTTGACGAAATATTATAAATAAATTTTTTTCAAATGCTTATAAAATACTGAATTCTTAAGTTATTAACTTCAAACCTTGACTAAAAGATTGAGAATGCGTAATATTTTTAAGGTTTTATTTAGTTATATTTACAATTTAATATGATATTTCATAAACACAAAAAAGTGTTTTATATGATAATTTTGACGAAATAATATAAATTAATTTTTTTCTAATGCTAGTAAAATACTGAATTCTTAATTTATTATCTTCAAACCTTGACCATTAGTTTGAGAATATGTAATATTTTTACCGTTTCCAGTTATTATTTTTACAATTTTATAAAAAATTTCATAAACTCTAAAAAAGTGTTTTATACGATAATTTTGACGAAATATTATAAATAAATTTTTTTCAAATGCTTATAAAATACTGAATTCTTAAGTTATTAACTTCAAACCTTGACTATAAGATTGAGAATGTGTAATATTTTTAAGGTTTCATTTAATTATGTTTATAATTTTATATAAAATTTCATAAACACTAAAAAAGTGTTTTACATAGTAATTTAGTCGAAATATCGTAAATTCAATATTTTCAAATGCTTATAAAATACTGAATTCTTAAGTTATTATCTTCAAACCTTGACCATTAGTTTGAGAATATGTAATATTTTTACCGTTTCCAGTTATTATTTTTTCAATTTTATAAAAAATTTCATAAACTCTAAAAAAGTGTTTTATACGATAATTTTGACGAAATATTATAAATAAATTTTTTTCAAATGCTTATAAAATACTGAATTCTTAAGTTATTAACTTCAAACCTTGACTATAAGATTGAGAATGTGAAATATTTTTAAGGTTTCATTTAATTATGTTTATAATTTTATATAAAATTTCATAAACACTAAAAAAGTGTTTTACATAGTAATTTAGTCGAAATATCATAAATTCAATGTTTTCAAATGCTTATAACATACTGAATTCTTAAGTCATTAACTTCAAACCATGACTATAAGATTGAGAATGGGTAATATTTTTAAGGTTTCATTTAATTATATTTACAATTTAATTTGATATTTCATAAACACTATAAAAGTTGTTTACATTGTAAATTTGACGAAATACTATAGATTCATTTTTTTCAAATGCTTATAAAATACTGAATTCTTAAGTTATTAACTTCAAACCTTGACTATAAGATTGAGAATATGAAATATTTTTAAGGTTTCATTTAATTATGTTTATAATTTTATATAAAATTTCATAAACACTAAAAAAGTGTTTTACATAGTAATTTAGTCGAAATATCGTAAATTCAATATTTTCAAATGCTTATAAAATACTGAATTCTTAAGTTATTATCTTCAAACCTTGACCATTAGTTTGAGAATATGTAATATTTTTACCGTTTCCAGTTATTATTTTTTCAATTTTATAAAAAATTTCATAAACTCTAAAAAAGTGTTTTATATGATAATTTTGACGAAATATTATAAATAAATTTTTTTCAAATGCTTATAAAATACTGAATTCTTAAGTTATTAACTTCAAACCTTGACTAAAAGATTGAGAATGCGTAATATTTTTAAGGTTTTATTTAGTTATATTTACAATTTAATATGATATTTCATAAACTCTAAAAAAGTGTTTTATATGATAATTTTGACGAAATAATATAAATTAATTTTTTTCTAATGCTTGTAAAATACTGAATTCTTAATTTATTATCTTCAAACCTTGACCATTAGTTTGAGAATATGTAAAATTTTTACCGTTTCCAGTTATTATTTTTACAATTTTATAAAAAATTTCATAAACTCTAAAAAAGTGTTTTATACGATAATTTTGACGAAATATTATAAATAAATTTTTTTCAAATGCTTATAAAATACTGAATTCTTAAGTTATTAACTTCAAACCTTGACTATAAGATTGAGAATGTGAAATATTTTTAAGGTTTCATTTAATTATGGTTATAATTTTATACAAAATTTCATAAACACTAAAAAAGTGTTTTACATAGTAATTTAGTCGAAATATCATAAATTCAATGTTTTCAAATGCTTATAAAATACTGAATTCTTAAGTTATTAACTTCAAACCTTGACTATAAGATTGAGAATGTGCAATATTTTTAAGGTTTTATTTTGTTATGTTTACAATTTTATATAAAATTTTATAAGCACTAAAAATGTGTTTTACATAGTAATATAGACGAAATATCATAGATTCATTTTTTTCAAATGCTTATAAAATACTGAATTCTCAAATTATTATCTTCAAACCTTCACTATAAGAATGAAAATGTGTAATTTTTTTAAGGTTTCATTTAATCATATTTACAATTTAATATGATATTTCATAAACACATAAAAAGTGTTTTTTATGATAATTTGTTGAAATATTATAATTATATATCTTTCAAATTCTTATAAATTACTGAATTCTTAAGTTATAATCTTCAAACCTTGACCATTAGTTTGAGAATATATAATATTTTTACCGTTTCCAGTTAATATTTATACAATTTTATAAAAAATTTCATAAACTCTAAATATGTGTTTTATATGATAATTTTGACAAAATATTATAAATTCATTCTTTTCAAATGCTTATAAAATACTGAATTCTTAAGTTATTAACTTCAAACCTTGACTATAAGATTGAGAATGTGTAATATTTTTAAGGTTTCATTTAGTTATTTTTACAATGTTATATAAAATTTCATAAACACTAAAAAAGTTGTTTACATTGTAATTTTGACGAAAAATTATAAATTCATTTTTTTCAATTGCTTATAAAATACTGAATTCTTTAGTTATTATCTTCAAACCTTGACCATTAGTTTGAGAATATGTAATATTTTTACCGTTTCCAGTTATTACTTTTACAATTTTATAAAAAATTTCATAAACTCTAAAAAAGTGTTTTATACGATAATTTTGACGAAATATTATAAATAAATTTTTTTCAAATGCTTATAAAATACTGAATTCTTAAGTTATTAACTTCAAACCTTGACTATAAGATTGAGAATGTGAAATATTTTTAAGGTTTCATTTAATTATGGTTATAATTTTATATAAAATTTCATAAACACTAAAAAAGTGTTTTACATAGTAATTTAGTCGAAATATCATAAATTCAATGTTTTCAAATGCTTATAAAATACTGAATTCTTAAGTTATTAACTTCAAACCTTGACTATAAGATTGAGAATGTGAAATATTTTTAAGGTTTCATTTAATTATGTTTATAATTTTATATAAAATTTCATAAACACTAAAAAAGTGTTTTACATAGTAATTTAGTCGAAATATCATAAATTCAATGTTTTCAAATGCTTATAACATACTGAATTCTTAAGTCATTAACTTCAAACCTTGACTATAAGATTGATAATGTGCAATATTTTTAAGGTTTTATTTTGTTATGTTTACAATTTTATATAAAATTTTATAAGCACTAAAAATGTGATTTACATAGTAATATAGACGAAATATCATAGATTCATTTTTTTCAAATGCTTATAAAATACTGAATTCTCAAATTATTATCTTCAAACCTTCACTATAAGAATGAAAATGTGTAATTTTTTTAAGGTTTCATTTAATCATATTTACAATTTAATATGATATTTCATAAACACTAAAAAAGTGTTTTACATAGTAATTTAGTCGAAATATCATAAATTCAATGTTTTCAAATGCTTATAACATTCTGAATTCTCAAATTATTATCTTCAAACCTTCACTATAAGAATGAAAATGTGTAATTTTTTTAAGGTTTCATTTAGTCATATTTACAATTTAATATGATATTTCATAAACACTAAAAAAGTGTTTTACATAGTAATTTAGTCGAAATATCATAAATTCAATGTTTTCAAATGCTTATAAAATACTGAATTCTTAAGTTATTAACTTCAAACCTTGACTATAAGATTGAGAATGTGTAATATTTTTAAGGTTTTATTTAGTTATATTTACAATTTTATATAAAATTTCATAAACACAAAAAAGTGTTTTATACGATAATTTTGACGAAATATTATAAATAAATTTTTTTCAAATGCTTATAAAATACTGAATTCTTAAGTTATTAACTTCAAACCTTGACTATAAGATTGAGAATGTGTAATATTTTTAAGGTTTTATTTAGTTATATTTACAATTTTATATAAAATTTCATAAACACTAAAAATGTGTTTTACATAGTAATTTAGTCGAAATATCATAAATTCAATGTTTTCAATTAATTATATCATACTGAATTCTTAAGTTATTAACTTCAAACCTTGACTATAAGATTGAGAATGTGTAATATTTTTAAGGTTTTTTTTAGTTATATTTACAATTTAATAGGATATTTCATAAACTCTAAAAAAGTGTTTTATATGATAATTTTGACGAAATATTATAAATAAATTTTTTTTAAATGCTTATAAAATACTGAATTCTTAAGTTATTATCTTCAAACTTTGACCATTAGTTTGAGAATATGTAATATTTTTACCGTTTTCGGTTATTATTTTTACAATTATAAAAAAATTTCATAAACTCTAAAATAGTGTTTTATACGATAATTTTGACGAAATATTATAAATAAATTTTTTTCAAATGCTTATAAAATACTGAATTCTAAAGTTATTGTCTTCAAACCTTGACCATTAGTTTGAGAATATGTAATTTTTTTAAGGTTTCATTTAGTTATGTTTACAATGTTTTATAAAATTTCATAAATACTAAAAAAGTGTTTTACATAGTAATTTAGTCGAAATATCATAAATTCAATGTTTTCAAATGCTTATAGCATTCTGAATTCTTAAGTTATTATCTTCAAACCTTGACCATTAGTTTGAGAATATGTAATATTTTTACCGTTTTCGGTTATTATTTTTACAATTTTAAAAAAATTTCATAAACTCTAAAAAAGTGTTTTATACGATAATTTTGACGAAATATTATAAATAAATTTTTTTCAAATGCTTATAAAATACTGAATTCTTAAGTTATTGTCTTCAAACCTTGACCATTAGTTTGAGAATATGTAATTTTTTTAAGGTTTCATTTAGTTATGTTTACAATGTTTTATAAAATTTCATAAACACTAAAAAAGTGTTTTATACGATAATTTTGACGAAATATTATAAATAAATTTTTTTCAAATGCTTATAAAATACTGAATTCTTAAGTTATAATCTTCAAACCTTGACCATTAGTTTGAGAATATATAATATTTTTACCGTTTCCAGTTAATATTTATACAATTTTATAAAAAATTTCATAAACTCTAAATATGTGTTTTATATGATAATTTTGACAACATATTATAAATTCATTCTTTTCAAATGCTTATAAAATACTGAATTCTAAAGTTATTAACTTCAAACCTTGACTATAAGATTGAGAATGTGTAATATTTTTAAGGTTTCATTTAGTTATTTTTACAATGTTATATAAAATTTCATAAACACTAAAAAAGTGTTTTACATAGTAATTTAGTCGAAATATCATAAATTCAATGTTTTCAAATGCTTATAACATACTGAATTCTTAAGTCATTAACTTCAAACCTTGACTATAAGATTGATAATGTGCAATATTTTTAAGGTTTTATTTAATTATATTTACAATTTAATTTGATATTTCATAAACACTATAAAAGTTGTTTACATTGTAAATTTGACGAAATACTATAAATTCATTCTTTTCAAATGCTTATAAAATACTGAATTCTTAAGTTATTAACTTCAAACCTTGACTATAAGATTGAGAATGTGTAATATTTTTAAGGTTTCATTTAGTTATTTTTACAATGTTATATAAAATTTCATAAACACTAAAAAAGTGTTTTACATAGTAATTTAGTCGAAATATCGTAAATTCAATATTTTCAAATGCTTATAAAATACTGAATTCTTAAGTTATTATCTTCAAACCTTGACCATTAGTTTGAGAATATGTAATATTTTTACCGTTTCCAGTTATTATTTTTTCAATTTTATAAAAAATTTCATAAACTCTAAAAAAGTGTTTTATATGATAATTTTGACGAAATATTATAAATAAATTTTTTTCAAATGCTTATAAAATACTGAATTCTTAAGTTATTAACTTCAAACCTTGACTATAAGATTGAGAATGTGTAGTATTTTTAAGGGTTCATTTGATTATATTTACAATTTAATATGATATTTCATAAACACTATTAAAGTTGTTTACATTGTAATTTTGACGAAATATTATAAATAAATTTTTTTCAAATGCTTATAAAATAATGAATTCTTAAGTTATTAACTTCAATCCTTGACTATAAGATTGAGAATGTGTAGTATTTTTAAGGGTTCATTTAATTATATTTACAATTTAATATGATATTTCATAAACACTATTAAAGTTGTTTACATTGTAATTTTGACGAAATATTATAAATAAATTTTTTTCAAATGCTTATAAAATAATGAATTCTTAAGTTATTAACTTCAATCCTTGACTATAAGTTTGAGAATGTGTAGTATTTTTAAGGGTTCATTTAATTATATTTACAATTTAATATGATATTTCATAAACACTATTAAAGTTGTTTACATTGTAATTTTGACGAAATATTATAAATAAATTTTTTTCAAATGCGTATAAAATACTGAATTCTTAAGTTATTAACTTCAAACCTTGACTATAAGATTGAGAATGTGTAGTATTTTTAAGGTTTTATTTAGTTATGTTTACAATTTTAAATAAGATTTCATAAACACTAAAAAAGTGTTTTACATAGTAATTTAGTCGAAATATCATAAATTCAATGTTTTCAAATATGCTTATAACATTCTGAATTCTTAATTTATTATCTTCAAACCTTGACCATTAGTTTGAGAATTTGTAATAATTTAAATGTTTCCAGTTATTATATTTACAATTTTATATAAAATTTCATAAACACAAAAAAGTGTTTTATATTTTAATTTTAATGAAATATCATGAATTCATATTTTTCAAATGCTAGTAAAATACTGAATACTTAACTTAATATCTTTAAACTTTGACTATTAGATTTACAAAAAGGACTATTTTCACCGTTTTTTAACAATTATATTGTTCGAATTTTGACAAATCCCAAAAATTTATATATTAATATTTTCTCGAATTCCTGTTATTCTCTCAAACCATTGTGTATGTAAAAACTGTCTACTCGTGTATAATTACTTAACTGTCAAAATTCTGATATTTTTTTATGAAGTTTTGTCCAAATAATCAATTTTTTTAATTTTTAACATTTTGTTTTCCAAAAATCCATCTCTATTAATTAATCCGTTAATACTGTCCCCATCCAGATTAAATACTCAACGATTGACGCATTTGCATACCTAGATGATTTTCCAATTTTTAAATTATTTTTAACTCAATTATTTAGAGTATATAAACTATAATTGGTGCTTCAAACGTGAAGTTTTCAATAAAAAATTTGACCGGTTATTTTGTTTTACCAATTCATCATTCTTAAAATTTAAATTCAACGTTTTTGAGTACAGATATTTGATCTCAAGGTGTCACTGCGTTTAACTTCGGAAGATTTTGAGCCGATACGACCAATATTAACAAAGTGTGTTATTCAAGTTGATTCTCAAAATCTATAAATGAATATCATAATAACAACACATTTTATATCATGTGTTAAAATAACGAGTAGTAGTATGCAAAGTTTTAGAATAGTTATGTTATGCAATATATAACATTTTTAAATATTTATATTATTTACGTACCTCGTGTCTACATATTCAACATTGCTTAAGACAGTTTCTTTAATGAATCTGGTTTCGAAGTAAATAATTATATTGTTCAGTTTTAAATGTTTAACATTGTCTTAAACGATATAATAATGCCGAACCTTCTAATTTTTTATTACCAATAGCAACAAAAATTACGACTTGGTACAATTTGTGAGTAATAATTTGGCAAACGTCAAAATCATGTAATATTCGATGTAAATAAAACAACTACATTACTTATTACGTGTACAAATTACAATACCTTAAATACCTTTTCAAAAGCGTAAATTTTCTTGATTTCGTAGTGTGTTTCATCATTAACTATGAGTACTAAATTAGTACTGTATATTTGCATTAAATTGTTACATTTTAGGAAGGCATTCATATTTAGTAAAACATGTTACATCTCTTCTACTCGACAATGTATTCTTCAATTCATATATCTTAACAAATATATTTTGAGTCTTTAATGTATACTTGAATGTTTTTTTTTTCTTGTATTTAATGACAAACATAAGTAAAATATAAAATATATATATATTTTAATATGATTTACAACTGATTTTAATAATTATGTATTTTTTTAAAACTGTATTTTAACAAAAAATATTACAAATAATTGTTGTTGAACAATCCACACATCTTTTGTCAATACTTATTAGAAATATAAAATATAGTTACGAATAATTTGTTACACACATTTACACAACTAGGAGGAGACTTAGTGAGGCATCGCGCCCTCAAAATGTATTTTATTCCCCACAAATGTTTATGATTATTTAAGAATCAATAATAATTTAAGCAATACAATGTGACATGTAGAATTATTCAAAGTAAATTGTATAAATATAAAATTGATGATTAAAAATGTACAAAAAAAATATATTCAGTATTTTTAATATACCAAAAACAGTATCTAGTCCTACTCGTACAGTTATCACTATTGAAAATTAAAATAACCAAAACAATCCTCCTAGTTTTTTGGAAACCGTGAAAGTAAATACATTAAATTAGGTATTTATATGTGCAGCTGCTAATATTTTATACCTAGTTGCATCAATGGTTAGTCATTACATAGAATTACCAATGGCCTCAAAAATATATTATATTTTGACATTCAGGTTTTTATTGTTGTGAGTAGCTTTAATGTTTTATATCATATTATTATATGATGGTATTATGATCCTTTTGGGATTTATCGAATATTTTTTATTGATATAGTACAGAAATATCACACAATTTTAATATTTATGACTAAACTCGTCGTTAGATAGTGTTAAAATAAAAATTATTCTTTAAAATTGGGTTAGGATTAAATTTATTAGTAATTAATTTTTTAATAAATGTTAACCTTCGTGTGGATTTGTGACTTTTAGAAATTAATCATTCTATTATCTGTCATTAAATATGTCCACCATTTACAGAATCAGGACATGCACACTGTTGCAGCTGCAATTGTGCGTGGAAGTCCAATTAAGACCCAAGTACGACTGTTTAAAAATCCCCAATAACAGTTTTTCGAAAAATCAAATGCATGCAACTCATGTAGCTAGTTAGGGGATCAATTCTATGTCATGTCTGGCGACTTTCGTCCTATCTCCCACGGTTTCCCGGAAAACAGCTCATAAGCGAAATATTTTTAAATTTACGATTATACAATAATATTTGAATTGGAAAATACATAAGTTTGTGAAAGAAATTAAGAAATTTTATATTTCAATGTTGGTAGATCTGCTTTATCGTTCTGCCACCATTTATGGGTTTCTTTCATAAGAATTTCTAGCTGAAAAGTCTGGTTGTTATCTCGGGGGCCGAACTGCGCGACGATCAGTCGCATGTATCGCCGTTGATTAGTGGTGATTAGTTTATCAGAGCGGTGCGATTACAACGACTAGAACGTTTAAAAAACAGACATACTTAAAAGTAATATCATATTGAGAATTACACATGGAATATGTTGATGGTTAGTAGTTTGGTACTCGTATCGGGTAGATGGCCAAACATTTATGGTTACGAAAATCAAGTTTTATTATTCACCAGAGTAAGTTAAATGTCCTATAAGAATACCGATCGCATTAGGAAAAAATCAATGTCGAAAGAACAACTGTTGTCTGCGTGTTTTTTCAGGAATGATCCGGCAACGATACATTATTTACTTACTATATTGGATATGCTGTCTATAGTGGGACCGGCGATGGTTGGCATGTGTCCTGTCATTATCACGACTGATGTCATCTATGCCTCAGAATTGCAGCTGGGAATTGTCCAATATCAACATCATACAAAGTGTTCTCGTCGTCGCGTTGGGATTTAATCAGTAGCTAATAATAAGTTAATTTTAAGTAATCTTTTTGTACATGTCAGTGTGTTGTCTAGTTTCCATTTTTCAAGTTCATTAATGTAACCGTGCGCAATAATGATAAACAGTCGACTGCCATTTGACAACGGATTATTAATATATTTTGAATGGTTGTCAATGTGGTAAGATAATGTAACCGTTTCTCATTCCTTATTAAATGATTCAACGTATACCTACCGCAAATATGATTCTATTGCTCTGACATGAGCTTATTATTTTATTTTTCTCGTTCAGATTTCGCTGATTAACAACCAGTGTATTTAAGTATATTCCAACAGAAGGATTATCTTCTCACAATAGATTTCATCTCAATTTGTTAATGTATAATATCAGAATTAAAAAACACTATAATAAAATCTTTTATATGGCACTTTTGAAAAACATTAATAATTCATATCTATAAGTGATTATAAAACAGTCATATATTAAAATATTTTCTCTTCAAACCTTGACTGTTAGATTTAGAAAAAGAACTATATTTACTGTTTCTAAAAATTATATATACCACTTTATATAAAATTTCTTAAACACTAAAAAAGTGTTTTATATGATAATTTTGACGAAATAATATAAATTAATTTTTTTCTAATGCTAGTATAATACTGAATTCTTAATTTATTATCTTCAAACCTTGACCATTAGTTTGAGAATATGTAATATTTTTACCGTTTCCAGTTATTATTTTTACAATTTTATAAAAAATTTCATAAACTCTAAAAAAGTGTTTTATACGATAATTTTGACGAAATATTATAAATAAATTTTTTTCAAATGCTTATAAAATACTGAATTCTTAAGTTATTTACTTCAAACCTTGACTATAAGATTGAGAATGTGTAATATTTTTTAAGGTTTCATTTAATTATATTTACAATTTAATATGATATTTCATAAACACTAAAAAAGTTGTTTACATTGTAATTTTGACGAAATACTATAAATAAATTTTTTTCAAATGCTTATAAAATAATGAATTCTTAAGTTATTAACTTCAATCCTTGACTATAAGATTGAGAATGTGTAGTATTTTTAAGGTTTTATTTAATTATATTTACAATTTAATATGATATTTCATAAACACTATTAAAGTTGTTTACATTGTAATTTTGACGAAATATTATAAATTCATTTTTTTAAATGCTTATAAAATACTGAATTCTTAATTTATTTTCTTCAAACCTTGACCATTAGTTTGAGAATATGTAATATTTTTACCGTTTCCAGTGATTACTTTTACAATTTTATAAAAAATTTCATAAACACAAAAAAGTGTTTTATACGATAATTTTGACGAAATACTATAAATAAATCTTTTTCAAATGCTTATAAAATACTGAATTCTTAAGTTATTAACTTCAAACCATGACTATAAGATTGAGAATGTGTAATATTTTTACCATTTCCAGTTATTACTTTTACAATTTTATATAAAATTTCATAAACACTAAAAAAGTGTTTTACATAGTAATTTAGTCGAAATATCATAAATTCAATGTTTTCTAATGCTTATAAAATACTGGATTCTTAAGTTATTAACTTCAAACCTTGACTATAAGATTGAGAATGTGTAGTATTATTAAGGTTTTATTTAGTTATGTTAACAATTTTATATAAAATTTCATTAACACTAAAAAAGTGTTTTATATGATAATTTTGACAAAATATTATAAATAAATATTTTTCAAATGCTTATAAAATACTGAATTCTTAAGTTATTAACTTCAAACCTTGACTATAAGATTGAGAATGTGTAATATTTTTAAGGTTTTATTTAGTTATATTTACAATTTTATATAAAATTTCATAAACACAAAAAAGTGTTTTATACGATAATTTTGACAAATATTATAAATAAATTTTTTTCAAATGCTTATAAAATACTGAATTCTTAAGTTATTAACTTCAAACCTTGACTATAAGATTGAGAATGTGTAGTATTTTTAAGGTTTTATTTAGTTATGTTTACAATGTTATATAAAATTTCATAAACACTAAAAAAGTTGTTTACATTGTAATTTTGACAAAATACTATAAATTCATTTTTTTCAAATGCTTATAAAATACTGAATTCTTAAGTTATTAACTTCAAACCATGACTATAAGATTGAGAATGTGTAATATTTTTAAGGTTTCATTTAATTATGTTTACAATTTTATATAAAATTTCATAAACACTAAAAAAGTGTTTTACATAGTAATTTAGTCGAAATATCATAAATTCAATGTTTTCTAATGCTTATAAAATACTGAATTCTTAAGTTATTAACTAAAAACCTTGACTATAAGATTGAGAATGTGTAGTATTTTTAAGGTTTTATTTAGTTATGTTTACAATGTTATATAAAATTTCATAAACACTAAAAAAGTGTTTTATACTATAATTTTGACAAAATATAAATAAATTTTTTTCAAATGCTTATAAAATAATGAATTCTTAAGTTATTAACTTCAATCCTTGACTATAAGATTGAGAATGTGTAGTATTTTTAAGGTTTTATTTAATTATATTTACAATTTAATATGATATTTCATTAACACTATTAAAGTTGTTTACATTGTAATTTTGACGAAATATTATAAATTCATTTTTTTAAATGCTTATAAAATACTGAATTCTTAATTTATTTTCTTCAAACCTTGACCATTAGTTTGAGAATATGTAATATTTTTACCGTTTCCAGTGATTACTTTTACAATTTTATAAAAAATTTCATAAACACAAAAAAGTGTTTTATACGATAATTTTGACGAAATACTATAAATAAATTTTTTTCAAATGCTTATAAAATACTGAATTCTTAAGTTATTAACTTCAAACCATGACTATAAGATTGAGAATGTGTAATATTTTTAAGGTTTCATTTAATTATGTTTACAATTTTATATAAAATTTCATAAACACTAAAAAAGTGTTTTACATAGTAATTTAGTCGAAATATCATAAATTCAATGTTTTCAATTAATTATATCATACTGAATTCTTAAGTTATTAACTTCAAACCTTGACTATAAGATTGAGAATGTGTAATATTTTTAAGGTTTTTTTTAGTTATATTTACAATTTAATAGGATATTTCATAAACTCTAAAAAAGTGTTTTATATGATAATTTTGACGAAATATTATAAATAAATTTTTTTTAAATGCTTATAAAATACTGAATTCTTAAGTTATTATCTTCAAACCTTGACCATTAGTTTGAGAATATGTAATATTTTTACCGTTTTCGGTTATTATTTTTACAATTATAAAAAAATTTCATAAACTCTAAAATAGTGTTTTATACGATAATTTTGACGAAATATTATAAATAAATTTTTTTCAAATGCTTATAAAATACTGAATTCTAAAGTTATTGTCTTCAAACCTTGACCATTAGTTTGAGAATATGTAATTTTTTTAAGGTTTCATTTAGTTATGTTTACAATGTTTTATAAAATTTCATAAATACTAAAAAAGTGTTTTACATAGTAATTTAGTCGAAATATCATAAATTCAATGTTTTCAAATGCTTATAGCATTCTGAATTCTTAAGTTATTATCTTCAAACCTTGACCATTAGTTTGAGAATATGTAATATTTTTACCGTTTTCGGTTATTATTTTTACAATTTTAAAAAAATTTCATAAACTCTAAAAAAGTGTTTTATACGATAATTTTGACGAAATATTATAAATAAATTTTTTTCAAATGCTTATAAAATACTGAATTCTTAAGTTATTGTCTTCAAACCTTGACCATTAGTTTGAGAATATGTAATTTTTTTAAGGTTTCATTTAGTTATGTTTACAATGTTTTATAAAATTTCATAAACACTAAAAAAGTGTTTTATACGATAATTTTGACGAAATATTATAAATAAATTTTTTTCAAATGCTTATAAAATACTGAATTCTTAAGTTATTAACTTCAAACCTTGACTATAAGATTGAGAATGTGTAGTATTTTTAAGGGTTCATTTGATTATATTTACAATTTAATATGATATTTCATAAACACTATTAAAGTTGTTTACATTGTAATTTTGACGAAATATTATAAATAAATTTTTTTCAAATGCTTATAAAATAATGAATTCTTAAGTTATTAACTTCAATCCTTGACTATAAGATTGAGAATGTGTAGTATTTTTAAGGGTTCATTTAATTATATTTACAATTTAATATGATATTTCATAAACACTATTAAAGTTGTTTACATTGTAATTTTGACGAAATATTATAAATAAATTTTTTTCAAATGCTTATAAAATAATGAATTCTTAAGTTATTAACTTCAATCCTTGACTATAAGTTTGAGAATGTGTAGTATTTTTAAGGGTTCATTTAATTATATTTACAATTTAATATGATATTTCATAAACACTATTAAAGTTGTTTACATTGTAATTTTGACGAAATATTATAAATAAATTTTTTTCAAATGCTTATAAAATACTGAATTCTTAAGTTATTAAATTCAAACCTTGACTATAAGATTGAGAATGTGTAATATTTTTAAGGTTTTATTTAGTTATATTTACAATTTTATATAAAATTTCATAAACAAAAAAAAGTGTTTTATACGATAATTTTGACAAAATATTATAAATAAATTTTTTTCAAATGCGTATAAAATACTGAATTCTTAAGTTATTAACTTCAAACCTTGACTATAAGATTGAGAATGTGTAGTATTTTTAAGGTTTTATTTAGTTATGTTTACAATTTTAAATAAGATTTCATAAACACTAAAAAAG
Organism: Rhopalosiphum nymphaeae; assembly: GCA_036289425.1. Taxonomy (NCBI): domain Eukaryota; kingdom Metazoa; phylum Arthropoda; class Insecta; order Hemiptera; family Aphididae; genus Rhopalosiphum; species Rhopalosiphum nymphaeae. Next base: position 3,965,892 of record JAZAQC010000007.1, on the reverse strand, counting down.
TGTTTTACATAGTAATTTAGTCGAAATATCATAAATTCAATGTTTTCAAATATGCTTATAACATTCTGAATTCTTAATTTATTATCTTCAAACCTTGACCATTAGTTTGAGAATTTGTAATAATTTAAATGTTTCCAGTTATTATATTTACAATTTTATATAAAATTTCATAAACACAAAAAAGTGTTTTATATTTTAATTTTAATGAAATATCATGAATTCATATTTTTCAAATGCTAGTAAAATACTGAATACTTAACTTAATATCTTTAAACTTTGACTATTAGATTTACAAAAAGGACTATTTTCACCGTTTTTTAACAATTATATTGTTCGAATTTTGACAAATCCCAAAAATTTATATATTAATATTTTCTCGAATTCCTGTTATTCTCTCAAACCATTGTGTATGTAAAAACTGTCTACTCGTGTATAATTACTTAACTGTCAAAATTCTGATATTTTTTTATGAAGTTTTGTCCAAATAATCAATTTTTTTAATTTTTAACATTTTGTTTTCCAAAAATCCATCTCTATTAATTAATCCGTTAATACTGTCCCCATCCAGATTAAATACTCAACGATTGACGCATTTGCATACCTAGATGATTTTCCAATTTTTAAATTATTTTTAACTCAATTATTTAGAGTATATAAACTATAATTGGTGCTTCAAACGTGAAGTTTTCAATAAAAAATTTGACCGGTTATTTTGTTTTACCAATTCATCATTCTTAAAATTTAAATTCAACGTTTTTGAGTACAGATATTTGATCTCAAGGTGTCACTGCGTTTAACTTCGGAAGATTTTGAGCCGATACGACCAATATTAACAAAGTGTGTTATTCAAGTTGATTCTCAAAATCTATAAATGAATATCATAATAACAACACATTTTATATCATGTGTTAAAATAACGAGTAGTAGTATGCAAAGTTTTAGAATAGTTATGTTATGCAATATATAACATTTTTAAATATTTATATTATTTACGTACCTCGTGTCTACATATTCAACATTGCTTAAGACAGTTTCTTTAATGAATCTGGTTTCGAAGTAAATAATTATATTGTTCAGTTTTAAATGTTTAACATTGTCTTAAACGATATAATAATGCCGAACCTTCTAATTTTTTATTACCAATAGCAACAAAAATTACGACTTGGTACAATTTGTGAGTAATAATTTGGCAAACGTCAAAATCATGTAATATTCGATGTAAATAAAACAACTACATTACTTATTACGTGTACAAATTACAATACCTTAAATACCTTTTCAAAAGCGTAAATTTTCTTGATTTCGTAGTGTGTTTCATCATTAACTATGAGTACTAAATTAGTACTGTATATTTGCATTAAATTGTTACATTTTAGGAAGGCATTCATATTTAGTAAAACATGTTACATCTCTTCTACTCGACAATGTATTCTTCAATTCATATATCTTAACAAATATATTTTGAGTCTTTAATGTATACTTGAATGTTTTTTTTTTCTTGTATTTAATGACAAACATAAGTAAAATATAAAATATATATATATTTTAATATGATTTACAACTGATTTTAATAATTATGTATTTTTTTAAAACTGTATTTTAACAAAAAATATTACAAATAATTGTTGTTGAACAATCCACACATCTTTTGTCAATACTTATTAGAAATATAAAATATAGTTACGAATAATTTGTTACACACATTTACACAACTAGGAGGAGACTTAGTGAGGCATCGCGCCCTCAAAATGTATTTTATTCCCCACAAATGTTTATGATTATTTAAGAATCAATAATAATTTAAGCAATACAATGTGACATGTAGAATTATTCAAAGTAAATTGTATAAATATAAAATTGATGATTAAAAATGTACAAAAAAAATATATTCAGTATTTTTAATATACCAAAAACAGTATCTAGTCCTACTCGTACAGTTATCACTATTGAAAATTAAAATAACCAAAACAATCCTCCTAGTTTTTTGGAAACCGTGAAAGTAAATACATTAAATTAGGTATTTATATGTGCAGCTGCTAATATTTTATACCTAGTTGCATCAATGGTTAGTCATTACATAGAATTACCAATGGCCTCAAAAATATATTATATTTTGACATTCAGGTTTTTATTGTTGTGAGTAGCTTTAATGTTTTATATCATATTATTATATGATGGTATTATGATCCTTTTGGGATTTATCGAATATTTTTTATTGATATAGTACAGAAATATCACACAATTTTAATATTTATGACTAAACTCGTCGTTAGATAGTGTTAAAATAAAAATTATTCTTTAAAATTGGGTTAGGATTAAATTTATTAGTAATTAATTTTTTAATAAATGCTAACCTTCGTGTGGATTTGTGACTTTTAGAAATTAATCATTCTATTATCTGTCATTAAATATGTCCACCATTTACAGAATCAGGACATGCACACTGTTGCAGCTGCAATTGTGCGTGGAAGTCCAATTAAGACCCAAGTACGACTGTTTAAAAATCCCCAATAACAGTTTTTCGAAAAATCAAATGCATGCAACTCATGTAGCTAGTTAGGGGATCAATTCTATGTCATGTCTGGCGACTTTCGTCCTATCTCCCACGGTTTCCCGGAAAACAGCTCATAAGCGAAATATTTTTAAATTTACGATTATACAATAATATTTGAATTGGAAAATACATAAGTTTGTGAAAGAAATTAAGAAATTTTATATTTCAATGTTGGTAGATCTGCTTTATCGTTCTGCCACCATTTATGGGTTTCTTTCATAAGAATTTCTAGCTGAAAAGTCTGGTTGTTATCTCGGGGGCCGAACTGCGCGACGATCAGTCGCATGTATCGCCGTTGATTAGTGGTGATTAGTTTATCAGAGCGGTGCGATTACAACGACTAGAACGTTTAAAAAACAGACATACTTAAAAGTAATATCATATTGAGAATTACACATGGAATATGTTGATGGTTAGTAGTTTGGTACTCGTATCGGGTAGATGGCCAAACATTTATGGTTACGAAAATCAAGTTTTATTATTCACCAGAGTAAGTTAAATGTCCTATAAGAATACCGATCGCATTAGGAAAAAATCAATGTCGAAAGAACAACTGTTGTCTGCGTGTTTTTTCAGGAATGATCCGGCAACGATACATTATTTACTTACTATATTGGATATGCTGTCTATAGTGGGACCGGCGATGGTTGGCATGTGTCCTGTCATTATCACGACTGATGTCATCTATGCCTCAGAATTGCAGCTGGGAATTGTCCAATATCAACATCATACAAAGTGTTCTCGTCGTCGCGTTGGGATTTAATCAGTAGCTAATAATAAGTTAATTTTAAGTAATCTTTTTGTACATGTCAGTGTGTTGTCTAGTTTCCATTTTTCAAGTTCATTAATGTAACCGTGCGCAATAATGATAAACAGTCGACTGCCATTTGACAACGGATTATTAATATATTTTGAATGGTTGTCAATGTGGTAAGATAATGTAACCGTTTCTCATTCCTTATTAAATGATTCAACGTATACCTACCGCAAATATGATTCTATTGCTCTGACATGAGCTTATTATTTTATTTTTCTCGTTCAGATTTCGCTGATTAACAACCAGTGTATTTAAGTATATTCCAACAGAAGGATTATCTTCTCACAATAGATTTCATCTCAATTTGTTAATGTATAATATCAGAATTAAAAAACACTATAATAAAATCTTTTATATGGCACTTTTGAAAAACATTAATAATTCATATCTATAAGTGATTATAAAACAGTCATATATTAAAATATTTTCTCTTCAAACCTTGACTGTTAGATTTAGAAAAAGAACTATATTTACTGTTTCTAAAAATTATATATACCACTTTATATAAAATTTCTTAAACACTAAAAAAGTGTTTTATATGATAATTTTGACGAAATAATATAAATTAATTTTTTTCTAATGCTAGTATAATACTGAATTCTTAATTTATTATCTTCAAACCTTGACCATTAGTTTGAGAATATGTAATATTTTTACCGTTTCCAGTTATTATTTTTACAATTTTATAAAAAATTTCATAAACTCTAAAAAAGTGTTTTATACGATAATTTTGACGAAATATTATAAATAAATTTTTTTCAAATGCTTATAAAATACTGAATTCTTAAGTTATTTACTTCAAACCTTGACTATAAGATTGAGAATGTGTAATATTTTTTAAGGTTTCATTTAATTATATTTACAATTTAATATGATATTTCATAAACACTAAAAAAGTTGTTTACATTGTAATTTTGACAAAATACTATAAATAAATTTTTTTCAAATGCTTATAAAATAATGAATTCTTAAGTTATTAACTTCAATCCTTGACTATAAGATTGAGAATGTGTAGTATTTTTAAGGTTTTATTTAATTATATTTACAATTTAATATGATATTTCATAAACACTATTAAAGTTGTTTACATTGTAATTTTGACGAAATATTATAAATTCATTTTTTTAAATGCTTATAAAATACTGAATTCTTAATTTATTTTCTTCAAACCTTGACCATTAGTTTGAGAATATGTAATATTTTTACCGTTTCCAGTGATTACTTTTACAATTTTATAAAAAATTTCATAAACACAAAAAAGTGTTTTATACGATAATTTTGACGAAATACTATAAATAAATCTTTTTCAAATGCTTATAAAATACTGAATTCTTAAGTTATTAACTTCAAACCATGACTATAAGATTGAGAATGTGTAATATTTTTACCATTTCCAGTTATTACTTTTACAATTTTATATAAAATTTCATAAACACTAAAAAAGTGTTTTACATAGTAATTTAGTCGAAATATCATAAATTCAATGTTTTCTAATGCTTATAAAATACTGGATTCTTAAGTTATTAACTTCAAACCTTGACTATAAGATTGAGAATGTGTAGTATTATTAAGGTTTTATTTAGTTATGTTAACAATTTTATATAAAATTTCATTAACACTAAAAAAGTGTTTTATATGATAATTTTGACAAAATATTATAAATAAATATTTTTCAAATGCTTATAAAATACTGAATTCTTAAGTTATTAACTTCAAACCTTGACTATAAGATTGAGAATGTGTAATATTTTTAAGGTTTTATTTAGTTATATTTACAATTTTATATAAAATTTCATAAACACAAAAAAGTGTTTTATACGATAATTTTGACAAATATTATAAATAAATTTTTTTCAAATGCTTATAAAATACTGAATTCTTAAGTTATTAACTTCAAACCTTGACTATAAGATTGAGAATGTGTAGTATTTTTAAGGTTTTATTTAGTTATGTTTACAATGTTATATAAAATTTCATAAACACTAAAAAAGTTGTTTACATTGTAATTTTGACAAAATACTATAAATTCATTTTTTTCAAATGCTTATAAAATACTGAATTCTTAAGTTATTAACTTCAAACCATGACTATAAGATTGAGAATGTGTAATATTTTTAAGGTTTCATTTAATTATGTTTACAATTTTATATAAAATTTCATAAACACTAAAAAAGTGTTTTACATAGTAATTTAGTCGAAATATCATAAATTCAATGTTTTCTAATGCTTATAAAATACTGAATTCTTAAGTTATTAACTAAAAACCTTGACTATAAGATTGAGAATGTGTAGTATTTTTAAGGTTTTATTTAGTTATGTTTACAATGTTATATAAAATTTCATAAACACTAAAAAAGTGTTTTATACTATAATTTTGACAAAATATAAATAAATTTTTTTCAAATGCTTATAAAATAATGAATTCTTAAGTTATTAACTTCAATCCTTGACTATAAGATTGAGAATGTGTAGTATTTTTAAGGTTTTATTTAATTATATTTACAATTTAATATGATATTTCATTAACACTATTAAAGTTGTTTACATTGTAATTTTGACGAAATATTATAAATTCATTTTTTTAAATGCTTATAAAATACTGAATTCTTAATTTATTTTCTTCAAACCTTGACCATTAGTTTGAGAATATGTAATATTTTTACCGTTTCCAGTGATTACTTTTACAATTTTATAAAAAATTTCATAAACACAAAAAAGTGTTTTATACGATAATTTTGACGAAATACTATAAATAAATTTTTTTCAAATGCTTATAAAATACTGAATTCTTAAGTTATTAACTTCAAACCATGACTATAAGATTGAGAATGTGTAATATTTTTAAGGTTTCATTTAATTATGTTTACAATTTTATATAAAATTTCATAAACACTAAAAAAGTGTTTTACATAGTAATTTAGTCGAAATATCATAAATTCAATGTTTTCAATTAATTATATCATACTGAATTCTTAAGTTATTAACTTCAAACCTTGACTATAAGATTGAGAATGTGTAATATTTTTAAGGTTTTTTTTAGTTATATTTACAATTTAATAGGATATTTCATAAACTCTAAAAAAGTGTTTTATATGATAATTTTGACGAAATATTATAAATAAATTTTTTTTAAATGCTTATAAAATACTGAATTCTTAAGTTATTATCTTCAAACCTTGACCATTAGTTTGAGAATATGTAATATTTTTACCGTTTTCGGTTATTATTTTTACAATTATAAAAAAATTTCATAAACTCTAAAATAGTGTTTTATACGATAATTTTGACGAAATATTATAAATAAATTTTTTTCAAATGCTTATAAAATACTGAATTCTAAAGTTATTGTCTTCAAACCTTGACCATTAGTTTGAGAATATGTAATTTTTTTAAGGTTTCATTTAGTTATGTTTACAATGTTTTATAAAATTTCATAAATACTAAAAAAGTGTTTTACATAGTAATTTAGTCGAAATATCATAAATTCAATGTTTTCAAATGCTTATAGCATTCTGAATTCTTAAGTTATTATCTTCAAACCTTGACCATTAGTTTGAGAATATGTAATATTTTTACCGTTTTCGGTTATTATTTTTACAATTTTAAAAAAATTTCATAAACTCTAAAAAAGTGTTTTATACGATAATTTTGACGAAATATTATAAATAAATTTTTTTCAAATGCTTATAAAATACTGAATTCTTAAGTTATTGTCTTCAAACCTTGACCATTAGTTTGAGAATATGTAATTTTTTTAAGGTTTCATTTAGTTATGTTTACAATGTTTTATAAAATTTCATAAACACTAAAAAAGTGTTTTATACGATAATTTTGACGAAATATTATAAATAAATTTTTTTCAAATGCTTATAAAATACTGAATTCTTAAGTTATTAACTTCAAACCTTGACTATAAGATTGAGAATGTGTAGTATTTTTAAGGGTTCATTTGATTATATTTACAATTTAATATGATATTTCATAAACACTATTAAAGTTGTTTACATTGTAATTTTGACGAAATATTATAAATAAATTTTTTTCAAATGCTTATAAAATAATGAATTCTTAAGTTATTAACTTCAATCCTTGACTATAAGATTGAGAATGTGTAGTATTTTTAAGGGTTCATTTAATTATATTTACAATTTAATATGATATTTCATAAACACTATTAAAGTTGTTTACATTGTAATTTTGACGAAATATTATAAATAAATTTTTTTCAAATGCTTATAAAATAATGAATTCTTAAGTTATTAACTTCAATCCTTGACTATAAGTTTGAGAATGTGTAGTATTTTTAAGGGTTCATTTAATTATATTTACAATTTAATATGATATTTCATAAACACTATTAAAGTTGTTTACATTGTAATTTTGACGAAATATTATAAATAAATTTTTTTCAAATGCTTATAAAATACTGAATTCTTAAGTTATTAAATTCAAACCTTGACTATAAGATTGAGAATGTGTAATATTTTTAAGGTTTTATTTAGTTATATTTACAATTTTATATAAAATTTCATAAACAAAAAAAAGTGTTTTATACGATAATTTTGACAAAATATTATAAATAAATTTTTTTCAAATGCGTATAAAATACTGAATTCTTAAGTTATTAACTTCAAACCTTGACTATAAGATTGAGAATGTGTAGTATTTTTAAGGTTTTATTTAGTTATGTTTACAATTTTAAATAAGATTTCATAAACACTAAAAAAGTGTTTTACATAGTAATTTAGTCGAAATATCATAAATTCAATGTTTTCAAATATGCTTATAACATTCTGAATTCTTAATTTATTATCTTCAAACCTTGACCATTAGTTTGAGAATTTGTAATAATTTAAATGTTTCCAGTTATTATATTTACAATTTTATATAAAATTTCATAAACACAAAAAAGTGTTTTATATTTTAATTTTAATGAAATATCATGAATTCATATTTTTCAAATGCTAGTAAAATACTGAATACTTAACTTAATATCTTTAAACTTTGACTATTAGATTTACAAAAAGGACTATTTTCACCGTTTTTTAACAATTATATTGTTCGAATTTTGACAAATCCCAAAAATTTATATATTAATATTTTCTCGAATTCCTGTTATTCTCTCAAACCATTGTGTATGTAAAAACTGTCTACTCGTGTATAATTACTTAACTGTCAAAATTCTGATATTTTTTTATGAAGTTTTGTCCAAATAATCAATTTTTTTAATTTTTAACATTTTGTTTTCCAAAAATCCATCTCTATTAATTAATCCGTTAATACTGTCCCCATCCAGATTAAATACTCAACGATTGACGCATTTGCATACCTAGATGATTTTCCAATTTTTAAATTATTTTTAACTCAATTATTTAGAGTATATAAACTATAATTGGTGCTTCAAACGTGAAGTTTTCAATAAAAAATTTGACCGGTTATTTTGTTTTACCAATTCATCATTCTTAAAATTTAAATTCAACGTTTTTGAGTACAGATATTTGATCTCAAGGTGTCACTGCGTTTAACTTCGGAAGATTTTGAGCCGATACGACCAATATTAACAAAGTGTGTTATTCAAGTTGATTCTCAAAATCTATAAATGAATATCATAATAACAACACATTTTATATCATGTGTTAAAATAACGAGTAGTAGTATGCAAAGTTTTAGAATAGTTATGTTATGCAATATATAACATTTTTAAATATTTATATTATTTACGTACCTCGTGTCTACATATTCAACATTGCTTAAGACAGTTTCTTTAATGAATCTGGTTTCGAAGTAAATAATTATATTGTTCAGTTTTAAATGTTTAACATTGTCTTAAACGATATAATAATGCCGAACCTTCTAATTTTTTATTACCAATAGCAACAAAAATTACGACTTGGTACAATTTGTGAGTAATAATTTGGCAAACGTCAAAATCATGTAATATTCGATGTAAATAAAACAACTACATTACTTATTACGTGTACAAATTACAATACCTTAAATACCTTTTCAAAAGCGTAAATTTTCTTGATTTCGTAGTGTGTTTCATCATTAACTATGAGTACTAAATTAGTACTGTATATTTGCATTAAATTGTTACATTTTAGGAAGGCATTCATATTTAGTAAAACATGTTACATCTCTTCTACTCGACAATGTATTCTTCAATTCATATATCTTAACAAATATATTTTGAGTCTTTAATGTATACTTGAATGTTTTTTTTTTCTTGTATTTAATGACAAACATAAGTAAAATATAAAATATATATATATTTTAATATGATTTACAACTGATTTTAATAATTATGTATTTTTTTAAAACTGTATTTTAACAAAAAATATTACAAATAATTGTTGTTGAACAATCCACACATCTTTTGTCAATACTTATTAGAAATATAAAATATAGTTACGAATAATTTGTTACACACATTTACACAACTAGGAGGAGACTTAGTGAGGCATCGCGCCCTCAAAATGTATTTTATTCCCCACAAATGTTTATGATTATTTAAGAATCAATAATAATTTAAGCAATACAATGTGACATGTAGAATTATTCAAAGTAAATTGTATAAATATAAAATTGATGATTAAAAATGTACAAAAAAAATATATTCAGTATTTTTAATATACCAAAAACAGTATCTAGTCCTACTCGTACAGTTATCACTATTGAAAATTAAAATAACCAAAACAATCCTCCTAGTTTTTTGGAAACCGTGAAAGTAAATACATTAAATTAGGTATTTATATGTGCAGCTGCTAATATTTTATACCTAGTTGCATCAATGGTTAGTCATTACATAGAATTACCAATGGCCTCAAAAATATATTATATTTTGACATTCAGGTTTTTATTGTTGTGAGTAGCTTTAATGTTTTATATCATATTATTATATGATGGTATTATGATCCTTTTGGGATTTATCGAATATTTTTTATTGATATAGTACAGAAATATCACACAATTTTAATATTTATGACTAAACTCGTCGTTAGATAGTGTTAAAATAAAAATTATTCTTTAAAATTGGGTTAGGATTAAATTTATTAGTAATTAATTTTTTAATAAATGCTAACCTTCGTGTGGATTTGTGACTTTTAGAAATTAATCATTCTATTATCTGTCATTAAATATGTCCACCATTTACAGAATCAGGACATGCACACTGTTGCAGCTGCAATTGTGCGTGGAAGTCCAATTAAGACCCAAGTACGACTGTTTAAAAATCCCCAATAACAGTTTTTCGAAAAATCAAATGCATGCAACTCATGTAGCTAGTTAGGGGATCAATTCTATGTCATGTCTGGCGACTTTCGTCCTATCTCCCACGGTTTCCCGGAAAACAGCTCATAAGCGAAATATTTTTAAATTTACGATTATACAATAATATTTGAATTGGAAAATACATAAGTTTGTGAAAGAAATTAAGAAATTTTATATTTCAATGTTGGTAGATCTGCTTTATCGTTCTGCCACCATTTATGGGTTTCTTTCATAAGAATTTCTAGCTGAAAAGTCTGGTTGTTATCTCGGGGGCCGAACTGCGCGACGATCAGTCGCATGTATCGCCGTTGATTAGTGGTGATTAGTTTATCAGAGCGGTGCGATTACAACGACTAGAACGTTTAAAAAACAGACATACTTAAAAGTAATATCATATTGAGAATTACACATGGAATATGTTGATGGTTAGTAGTTTGGTACTCGTATCGGGTAGATGGCCAAACATTTATGGTTACGAAAATCAAGTTTTATTATTCACCAGAGTAAGTTAAATGTCCTATAAGAATACCGATCGCATTAGGAAAAAATCAATGTCGAAAGAACAACTGTTGTCTGCGTGTTTTTTCAGGAATGATCCGGCAACGATACATTATTTACTTACTATATTGGATATGCTGTCTATAGTGGGACCGGCGATGGTTGGCATGTGTCCTGTCATTATCACGACTGATGTCATCTATGCCTCAGAATTGCAGCTGGGAATTGTCCAATATCAACATCATACAAAGTGTTCTCGTCGTCGCGTTGGGATTTAATCAGTAGCTAATAATAAGTTAATTTTAAGTAATCTTTTTGTACATGTCAGTGTGTTGTCTAGTTTCCATTTTTCAAGTTCATTAATGTAACCGTGCGCAATAATGATAAACAGTCGACTGCCATTTGACAACGGATTATTAATATATTTTGAATGGTTGTCAATGTGGTAAGATAATGTAACCGTTTCTCATTCCTTATTAAATGATTCAACGTATACCTACCGCAAATATGATTCTATTGCTCTGACATGAGCTTATTATTTTATTTTTCTCGTTCAGATTTCGCTGATTAACAACCAGTGTATTTAAGTATATTCCAACAGAAGGATTATCTTCTCACAATAGATTTCATCTCAATTTGTTAATGTATAATATCAGAATTAAAAAACACTATAATAAAATCTTTTATATGGCACTTTTGAAAAACATTAATAATTCATATCTATAAGTGATTATAAAACAGTCATATATTAAAATATTTTCTCTTCAAACCTTGACTGTTAGATTTAGAAAAAGAACTATATTTACTGTTTCTAAAAATTATATATACCACTTTATATAAAATTTCTTAAACACTAAAAAAGTGTTTTATATGATAATTTTGACGAAATAATATAAATTAATTTTTTTCTAATGCTAGTATAATACTGAATTCTTAATTTATTATCTTCAAACCTTGACCATTAGTTTGAGAATATGTAATATTTTTACCGTTTCCAGTTATTATTTTTACAATTTTATAAAAAATTTCATAAACTCTAAAAAAGTGTTTTATACGATAATTTTGACGAAATATTATAAATAAATTTTTTTCAAATGCTTATAAAATACTGAATTCTTAAGTTATTTACTTCAAACCTTGACTATAAGATTGAGAATGTGTAATATTTTTTAAGGTTTCATTTAATTATATTTACAATTTAATATGATATTTCATAAACACTAAAAAAGTTGTTTACATTGTAATTTTGACGAAATACTATAAATAAATTTTTTTCAAATGCTTATAAAATAATGAATTCTTAAGTTATTAACTTCAATCCTTGACTATAAGATTGAGAATGTGTAGTATTTTTAAGGTTTTATTTAATTATATTTACAATTTAATATGATATTTCATAAACACTATTAAAGTTGTTTACATTGTAATTTTGACGAAATATTATAAATTCATTTTTTTAAATGCTTATAAAATACTGAATTCTTAATTTATTTTCTTCAAACCTTGACCATTAGTTTGAGAATATGTAATATTTTTACCGTTTCCAGTGATTACTTTTACAATTTTATAAAAAATTTCATAAACACAAAAAAGTGTTTTATACGATAATTTTGACGAAATACTATAAATAAATCTTTTTCAAATGCTTATAAAATACTGAATTCTTAAGTTATTAACTTCAAACCATGACTATAAGATTGAGAATGTGTAATATTTTTACCATTTCCAGTTATTACTTTTACAATTTTATATAAAATTTCATAAACACTAAAAAAGTGTTTTACATAGTAATTTAGTCGAAATATCATAAATTCAATGTTTTCTAATGCTTATAAAATACTGAATTCTTAAGTTATTAACTTCAAACCTTGACTATAAGATTGAGAATGTGTAGTATTATTAAGGTTTTATTTAGTTATGTTAACAATTTTATATAAAATTTCATTAACACTAAAAAAGTGTTTTATATGATAATTTTGACAAAATATTATAAATAAATATTTTTCAAATGCTTATAAAATACTGAATTCTTAAGTTATTAACTTCAAACCTTGACTATAAGATTGAGAATGTGTAATATTTTTAAGGTTTTATTTAGTTATATTTACAATTTTATATAAAATTTCATAAACACAAAAAAGTGTTTTATACGATAATTTTGACAAATATTATAAATAAATTTTTTTCAAATGCTTATAAAATACTGAATTCTTAAGTTATTAACTTCAAACCTTGACTATAAGATTGAGAATGTGTAGTATTTTTAAGGTTTTATTTAGTTATGTTTACAATGTTATATAAAATTTCATAAACACTAAAAAAGTTGTTTACATTGTAATTTTGACAAAATACTATAAATTCATTTTTTTCAAATGCTTATAAAATACTGAATTCTTAAGTTATTAACTTCAAACCATGACTATAAGATTGAGAATGTGTAATATTTTTAAGGTTTCATTTAATTATGTTTACAATTTTATATAAAATTTCATAAACACTAAAAAAGTGTTTTACATAGTAATTTAGTCGAAATATCATAAATTCAATGTTTTCTAATGCTTATAAAATACTGAATTCTTAAGTTATTAACTAAAAACCTTGACTATAAGATTGAGAATGTGTAGTATTTTTAAGGTTTTATTTAGTTATGTTTACAATGTTATATAAAATTTCATAAACACTAAAAAAGTGTTTTATACTATAATTTTGACAAAATATAAATAAATTTTTTTCAAATGCTTATAAAATAATGAATTCTTAAGTTATTAACTTCAATCCTTGACTATAAGATTGAGAATGTGTAGTATTTTTAAGGTTTTATTTAATTATATTTACAATTTAATATGATATTTCATTAACACTATTAAAGTTGTTTACATTGTAATTTTGACGAAATATTATAAATTCATTTTTTTAAATGCTTATAAAATACTGAATTCTTAATTTATTTTCTTCAAACCTTGACCATTAGTTTGAGAATATGTAATATTTTTACCGTTTCCAGTGATTACTTTTACAATTTTATAAAAAATTTCATAAACACAAAAAAGTGTTTTATACGATAATTTTGACGAAATACTATAAATAAATTTTTTTCAAATGCTTATAAAATACTGAATTCTTAAGTTATTAACTTCAAACCATGACTATAAGATTGAGAATGTGTAATATTTTTAAGGTTTCATTTAATTATGTTTACAATTTTATATAAAATTTCATAAACACTAAAAAAGTGTTTTACATAGTAATTTAGTCGAAATATCATAAATTCAATGTTTTCTAATGCTTATAAAATACTGAATTCTTAAGTTATTAACTTCAAACCTTGACTATAAGATTGAGAATGTGTAGTATTATTAAGGTTTTATTTAGTTATGTTAACAATTTTATATAAAATTTCATTAACACTAAAAAAGTGTTTTATATGATAATTTTGACGAAATATTATAAATAAATATTTTTCAAATGCTTATAAAATACTGAATTCTTAAGTTATTAACTTCAAACCTTGACTATAAGATTGAGAATGTGTAATATTTTTAAGGTTTTATTTAGTTATATTTACAATTTTATATAAAATTTCATAAACACAAAAAAGTGTTTTATACGATAATTTTGACAAATATTATAAATAAATTTTTTTCAAATGCTTATAAAATACTGAATTCTTAAGTTATTAACTTCAAACCTTGACTATAAGATTGAGAATGTGTAGTATTTTTAAGGTATTATTTAGTTATGTTTACAATGTTATATAAAATTTCATAAACACTAAAAAAGTTGTTTACATTGTAATTTTGACAAAATACTATAAATTCATTTTTTTCAAATGCTTATAAAATACTGAATTCTTAAGTTATTAACTTCAAACCATGACTATAAGATTGAGAATGTGTAATATTTTTAAGGTTTCATTTAATTATGTTTACAATTTTATATAAGATTTCATAAACACTAAAAAAGTGTTTTACATAGTAATTTAGTCGAAATATCATAAATTCAATGTTTTCTAATGCTTATAAAATACTGAATTCTTAAGTTACTAACTTCAAACCTTGACTATAAGATTGAGAATGTGTAGTATTTTTAAGGTTTTATTTAGTTATGTTGACAATGTTATATAAAATTTCATAAACACTAAAAAAGTGTTTTATACTATAATTTTGACGAAATACTATAAATAAATTTTTTTCAAATGCTTATAAAATAATGAATTCTTAAGTTATTAACTTCAATCCTTGACTATAAGATTGAGAATGTGTAGTATTTTTAAGGTTTTATTTAATTATATTTACAATTTAATATGATATTTCATAAACACTATTAAAGTTGTTTACATTGTAATTTTGACGAAATATTATAAATTCATTTTTTTAAATGCTTATAAAATACTGAATTCTTAAGTTATTAACTTCAATCCTTGACTATAAGATTGAGAATGTGTAGTATTTTTAAGGTTTTATTTAATTATATTTACAATTTTATATAAAATTTCATAAACACTAAAAAAGTGTTTTACATAGTAATTTAGTCGAAATATCATAAATTCAATGTTTTCTAATGCTTATAAAATACTGAATTCTTAAGTTATTAACTTCAAACCTTGACCATTAGTTTGAGAATATGTAATATTTTTACCGTTTCCAGTGATTACTTTTACAATTTTATAAAAAATTTCATAAACACAAAAAAGTGTTTTATACGATAATTTTGACGAAATACTATAAATAAATCTTTTTCAAATGCTTATAAAATACTGAATTCTTAAGTTATTAACTTCAAACCATGACTATAAGATTGAGAATGTGTAATATTTTTACCATTTCCAGTTATTACTTTTACAATTTTATAAGAAATTTCATAAACATAAAAAAGTGTTTTATACGATAATTTTGACGAAATATTATAAATAAATTTTTTTCAAATGCTTATAAAATAATGAATTCTTAAGTTATTAACTTCAATCCTTGACTATAAGATTGAGAATGTGTAGTATTTTTAAGGTTTTATTTAATTATATTTACAATTTAATATGATATTTCATAAACACTATTAAAGTTGTTTACATTGTAATTTTGACGAAATATTATAAATTCATTTTTTTAAATGCTTATAAAATACTGAATTCTTAATTTATTTTCTTCAAACCTTAACCAATAGTTTGAGAATATGTAATATTTTTACCGTTTCCAGTGATTACTTTTACAATTTTATAAAAAATTTCATAAACACAAAAAAGTGTTTTATACGATAATTTTGACGAAATACTATAAATAAATCTTTTTCAAATGCTTATAAAATACTGAATTCTTAAGTTATTAACTTCAAACCATGACTATAAGATTGAGAATATGTAATATTTTTACCGTTTCCAGTGATTACTTTTACAATTTTATAAAAAATTTCATAAACACAAAAAAGTGTTTTATACGATAATTTTGACGAAATACTATAAATAAATCTTTTTCAAATGCTTATAAAATACTGAATTCTTAAAATATTAACTTCAAACCTTGACTATAAGATTGAGAATGTTTAGTATTATTAAGGTTTTATTTAGTTATGTTAACAATTTTATATAAAATTTCATTAATACTAAAAAAGTGTTTTATATGATAATTTTGACAAATATTATAAATAAATATTTTTCAAATGCTTATAAAATACTGAATTCTTAAGTTATTAACTTCAAACCTTGACTATAAGATTGAGAATAAGTAATATTTTTAAGGTTTTATTTAGTTATATTTACAATTTTATATAAGATTTCATAAACACTAAAAAAGTGTTTTACATAGTAATTTAGTCGAAATATCATAAATTCAATGTTTTCTAATGCTTATAAAATACTGAATTCTTAAGTTACTAACTTCAAACCTTGACTATAAGATTGAGAATGTGTAGTATTTTTAAGGTTTTATTTAGTTATGTTGACAATGTTATATAAAATTTCATAAACACTAAAAAAGTGTTTTATACTATAATTTTGACGAAATACTATAAATAAATTTTTTTCAAATGCTTATAAAATAATGAATTCTTAAGTTATTAACTTCAATCCTTGACTATAAGATTGAGAATGTGTAGTATTTTTAAGGTTTTATTTAATTATATTTACAATTTAATATGATATTTCATAAACACTATTAAAGTTGTTTACATTGTAATTTTGACGAAATATTATAAATTCATTTTTTTAAATGCTTATAAAATACTGAATTCTTAAGTTATTAACTTCAATCCTTGACTATAAGATTGAGAATGTGTAGTATTTTTAAGGTTTTATTTAATTATATTTACAATTTAATATGATATTTCATAAACACTATTAAAGTTGTTTACATTGTAATTTTGACGAAATATTATAAATTCATTTTTTTAAATGCTTATAAAATACTGAATTCTTAATTTATTTTCTTCAAACCTTAACCATTAGTTTGAGAATATGTAATATTTTTACCGTTTCCAGTGATTACTTTTACAATTTTATAAAAAATTTCATAAACACAAAAAAGTGTTTTATACGATAATTTTGACGAAATACTATAAATAAATCTTTTTCAAATGCTTATAAAATACTGAATTCTTAAGTTATTAACTTCAAACCATGACTATAAGATTGAGAATATGTAATATTTTTACCGTTTCCAGTGATTACTTTTACAATTTTATAAAAAATTTCATAAACACAAAAAAGTGTTTTATACGATAATTTTGACGAAATACTATAAATAAATCTTTTTCAAATGCTTATAAAATACTGAATTCTTAAAATATTAACTTCAAACCTTGACTATAAGATTGAGAATGTGTAGTATTATTAAGGTTTTATTTAGTTATGTTAACAATTTTATATAAAATTTCATTAATACTAAAAAAGTGTTTTATATGATAATTTTGACAAATATTATAAATAAATATTTTTCAAATGCTTATAAAATACTGAATTCTTAAGTTATTAACTTCAAACCTTGACTATAAGATTGAGAATAAGTAATATTTTTAAGGTTTTATTTAGTTATATTTACAATTTTATATAAAATTTCATAAACACAAAAAAGTGTTTTATACGATAATTTTGACAAATATTATAAATAAATTTTTTTCAAATGCATATATAATAATGAATTCTTAAGTTATTAACTTCAAACCTTGACTATAAGATTGAGAATGTGTAATATTTTAAAGGTTTCATTTAATTATATTTACAATTTAATATGATATTTCATAAACACTAAAAAAGTTGTTTACATTGTAATTTTGACAAAATACTATAAATTCATTTTTTTCAAATGCTTATAAAATACTGAATTCTTAAGTTATTAACTTCAAACCTTGACTATAAGATTGAGAATGTGTAATATTTTTAAGGTTTCATTTAATTATGTTTACAATTTTATATAAAATTTCATAAACACTAAAAAAGTGTTTTACATAGTAATTTAGTCGAAATATCATAAATTCAATGTTTTCTAATGCTTATAAAATACTGAATTCTTAAGTTATTAACTTCAAACCTTGACTATAAGATTGAGAATGTGTAGTATTTTTAAGGTTTTATTTAGTTATGTTTACAATGTTATATAAAATTTCATAAACACTAAAAAAGTGTTTTATACTATAATTTTGACGAAATACTATAAATAAATTTTTTTCAAATGCTTATAAAATAATGAATTCTTAAGTTATTAACTTCAATCCTTGACTATAAGATTGAGAATGTGTAGTATTTTTAAGGTTTTATTTAATTATATTTACAATTTAATATGATATTTCATAAACACTATTAAAGTTGTTTACATTGTAATTTTGACGAAATATTATAAATTCATTTTTTTAAATGCTTATAAAATACTGAATTCTTAATTTATTTTCTTCAAACCTTGACCATTAGTTTGAGAATATGTAATATTATTACCGTTTCCAGTGATTACTTTTACAATTTTATAAAAAATTTCATAAACACAAAAAAGTGTTTTATACGATAATTTTGACGAAATACTATAAATAAATTTTTTTCAAATGCTTATAAAATACTGAATTCTTAAGTTATTAACTTCAAACCATGACTATAAGATTGAGAATGTGTAATATTTTTAAGGTTTCATTTAATTATGTTTACATATTTATATAAAATTTCATAAACACTAAAAAAGTGTTTTATACGATAATTTTGACGAAATATTATAAATAAATTTTTTTCAAATGCTTATAAAATACTGAATTCTTAAGTTATTAACTTCAAACCTTGACTATAAGATTGAAAATGTGTAATATTTTTAAGGTTTTATTTAGTTATATTTACAATTTTATATAAAATTTCATAAACACAAAAAAGTGTTTTATACGATAATTTTGACAAATATTATAAATAAATTTTTTTCAAATGCTTATATAATAATGAATTCTTAAGTTATTAACTTCAAACCTTGACTATAAGATTGAGAATGTGTAATATTTTAAAGGTTTCATTTAATTATATTTACAATTTAATATGATATTTCATAAACACTAAAAAAGTTGTTTACATTGTAATTTTGACAAAATACTATAAATTCATTTTTTTCAAATGCTTATAAAATACTGAATTCTTAAGTTATTAACTTCAAACCATGACTATAAGATTGAGAATGTGTAATATTTTTAAGGTTTCATTTAATTATGTTTACAATTTTATATAAAATTTCATAAACACTAAAAAAGTGTTTTACATAGTAATTTAGTCGAAATATCATAAATTCAATGTTTTCTAATGCTTATAAAATACTGAATTCTTAAGTTATTAACTAAAAACCTTGACTATAAGATTGAGAATGTGTAGTATTTTTAAGGTTTTATTTAGTTATGTTTACAATGTTATATAAAATTTCATAAACACTAAAAAAGTGTTTTATACTATAATTTTGACGAAATACTATAAATAAATCTTATTCAAATGCTTATAAAATACTGAATTCTTAAAATATTAACTTCAAACCTTGACTATAAGATTGAGAATGTGTAGTATTATTAAGGTTTTATTTAGTTATGTTAACAATTTTATATAAAATTTCATAAACACTAAAAAAGTGTTTTATATGATAATTTTGACAAATATTATAAATAAATATTTTTCAAATGCTTATAAAATACTGAATTCTTAAGTTATTAACTTCAAACCTTGACTATAAGATTGAGAATGTGTAATATTTTTAAGGTTTTATTTAGTTATATTTACAATTTTATATAAAATTTCATAAACACTAAAAAAGTGTTTTACATAGTAATTTAGTCGAAATATCATAAATTCAATGTTTTCTAATGCTTATAAAATACTGAATTCTTAAGTTATTAACTTCAAACCTTGACCATTAGTTTGAGAATATGTAATATTTTTACCGTTTCCAGTGATTACTTTTACAATTTTATAAAAAATTTCATAAACACAAAAAAGTGTTTTATACGATAATTTTGACGAAATACTATAAATAAATCTTTTTCAAATGCTTATAAAATACTGAATTCTTAAGTTATTAACTTCAAACCATGACTATAAGATTGAGAATGTGTAATATTTTTACCATTTCCAGTTATTACTTTTACAATTTTATAAGAAATTTCATAAACATAAAAAAGTGTTTTATACGATAATTTTGACGAAATATTATAAATAAATTTTTTTCAAATGCTTATAAAATAATGAATTCTTAAGTTATTAACTTCAATCCTTGACTATAAGATTGAGAATGTGTAGTATTTTTAAGGTTTTATTTAATTATATTTACAATTTAATATGATATTTCATAAACACTATTAAAGTTGTTTACATTGTAATTTTGACGAAATATTATAAATTCATTTTTTTAAATGCTTATAAAATACTGAATTCTTAATTTATTTTCTTCAAACCTTAACCAATAGTTTGAGAATATGTAATATTTTTACCGTTTCCAGTGATTACTTTTACAATTTTATAAAAAATTTCATAAACACAAAAAAGTGTTTTATACGATAATTTTGACGAAATACTATAAATAAATCTTTTTCAAATGCTTATAAAATACTGAATTCTTAAGTTATTAACTTCAAACCATGACTATAAGATTGAGAATATGTAATATTTTTACCGTTTCCAGTGATTACTTTTACAATTTTATAAAAAATTTCATAAACACAAAAAAGTGTTTTATACGATAATTTTGACGAAATACTATAAATAAATCTTTTTCAAATGCTTATAAAATACTGAATTCTTAAAATATTAACTTCAAACCTTGACTATAAGATTGAGAATGTTTAGTATTATTAAGGTTTTATTTAGTTATGTTAACAATTTTATATAAAATTTCATTAATACTAAAAAAGTGTTTTATATGATAATTTTGACAAATATTATAAATAAATATTTTTCAAATGCTTATAAAATACTGAATTCTTAAGTTATTAACTTCAAACCTTGACTATAAGATTGAGAATAAGTAATATTTTTAAGGTTTTATTTAGTTATATTTACAATTTTATATAAGATTTCATAAACACTAAAAAAGTGTTTTACATAGTAATTTAGTCGAAATATCATAAATTCAATGTTTTCTAATGCTTATAAAATACTGAATTCTTAAGTTACTAACTTCAAACCTTGACTATAAGATTGAGAATGTGTAGTATTTTTAAGGTTTTATTTAGTTATGTTGACAATGTTATATAAAATTTCATAAACACTAAAAAAGTGTTTTATACTATAATTTTGACGAAATACTATAAATAAATTTTTTTCAAATGCTTATAAAATAATGAATTCTTAAGTTATTAACTTCAATCCTTGACTATAAGATTGAGAATGTGTAGTATTTTTAAGGTTTTATTTAATTATATTTACAATTTAATATGATATTTCATAAACACTATTAAAGTTGTTTACATTGTAATTTTGACGAAATATTATAAATTCATTTTTTTAAATGCTTATAAAATACTGAATTCTTAATTTATTTTCTTCAAACCTTGACTATAAGATTGAGAATGTGTAGTATTTTTAAGGTTTTATTTAATTATATTTACAATTTTATATAAAATTTCATAAACACTAAAAAAGTGTTTTACATAGTAATTTAGTCGAAATATCATAAATTCAATGTTTTCTAATGCTTATAAAATACTGAATTCTTAAGTTATTAACTTCAAACCTTGACCATTAGTTTGAGAATATGTAATATTTTTACCGTTTCCAGTGATTACTTTTACAATTTTATAAAAAATTTCATAAACACAAAAAAGTGTTTTATACGATAATTTTGACGAAATACTATAAATAAATCTTTTTCAAATGCTTATAAAATACTGAATTCTTAAGTTATTAACTTCAAACCATGACTATAAGATTGAGAATGTGTAATATTTTTACCATTTCCAGTTATTACTTTTACAATTTTATAAGAAATTTCATAAACATAAAAAAGTGTTTTATACGATAATTTTGACGAAATATTATAAATAAATTTTTTTCAAATGCTTATAAAATAATGAATTCTTAAGTTATTAACTTCAATCCTTGACTATAAGATTGAGAATGTGTAGTATTTTTAAGGTTTTATTTAATTATATTTACAATTTAATATGATATTTCATAAACACTATTAAAGTTGTTTACATTGTAATTTTGACGAAATATTATAAATTCATTTTTTTAAATGCTTATAAAATACTGAATTCTTAATTTATTTTCTTCAAACCTTAACCATTAGTTTGAGAATATGTAATATTTTTACCGTTTCCAGTGATTACTTTTACAATTTTATAAAAAATTTCATAAACACAAAAAAGTGTTTTATACGATAATTTTGACGAAATACTATAAATAAATCTTTTTCAAATGCTTATAAAATACTGAATTCTTAAGTTATTAACTTCAAACCATGACTATAAGATTGAGAATATGTAATATTTTTACCGTTTCCAGTGATTACTTTTACAATTTTATAAAAAATTTCATAAACACAAAAAAGTGTTTTATACGATAATTTTGACGAAATACTATAAATAAATCTTTTTCAAATGCTTATAAAATACTGAATTCTTAAAATATTAACTTCAAACCTTGACTATAAGATTGAGAATGTGTAGTATTATTAAGGTTTTATTTAGTTATGTTAACAATTTTATATAAAATTTCATTAATACTAAAAAAGTGTTTTATATGATAATTTTGACAAATATTATAAATAAATATTTTTCAAATGCTTATAAAATACTGAATTCTTAAGTTATTAACTTCAAACCTTGACTATAAGATTGAGAATAAGTAATATTTTTAAGGTTTTATTTAGTTATATTTACAATTTTATATAAAATTTCATAAACACAAAAAAGTGTTTTATACGATAATTTTGACAAATATTATAAATAAATTTTTTTCAAATGCATATATAATAATGAATTCTTAAGTTATTAACTTCAAACCTTGACTATAAGATTGAGAATGTGTAATATTTTAAAGGTTTCATTTAATTATATTTACAATTTAATATGATATTTCATAAACACTAAAAAAGTTGTTTACATTGTAATTTTGACAAAATACTATAAATTCATTTTTTTCAAATGCTTATAAAATACTGAATTCTTAAGTTATTAACTTCAAACCTTGACTATAAGATTGAGAATGTGTAATATTTTTAAGGTTTCATTTAATTATGTTTACAATTTTATATAAAATTTCATAAACACTAAAAAAGTGTTTTACATAGTAATTTAGTCGAAATATCATAAATTCAATGTTTTCTAATGCTTATAAAATACTGAATTCTTAAGTTATTAACTTCAAACCTTGACTATAAGATTGAGAATGTGTAGTATTTTTAAGGTTTTATTTAGTTATGTTTACAATGTTATATAAAATTTCATAAACACTAAAAAAGTGTTTTATACTATAATTTTGACGAAATACTATAAATAAATTTTTTTCAAATGCTTATAAAATAATGAATTCTTAAGTTATTAACTTCAATCCTTGACTATAAGATTGAGAATGTGTAGTATTTTTAAGGTTTTATTTAATTATATTTACAATTTAATATGATATTTCATAAACACTATTAAAGTTGTTTACATTGTAATTTTGACGAAATATTATAAATTCATTTTTTTAAATGCTTATAAAATACTGAATTCTTAATTTATTTTCTTCAAACCTTGACCATTAGTTTGAGAATATGTAATATTATTACCGTTTCCAGTGATTACTTTTACAATTTTATAAAAAATTTCATAAACACAAAAAAGTGTTTTATACGATAATTTTGACGAAATACTATAAATAAATTTTTTTCAAATGCTTATAAAATACTGAATTCTTAAGTTATTAACTTCAAACCATGACTATAAGATTGAGAATGTGTAATATTTTTAAGGTTTCATTTAATTATGTTTACATATTTATATAAAATTTCATAAACACTAAAAAAGTGTTTTATACGATAATTTTGACGAAATATTATAAATAAATTTTTTTCAAATGCTTATAAAATACTGAATTCTTAAGTTATTAACTTCAAACCTTGACTATAAGATTGAAAATGTGTAATATTTTTAAGGTTTTATTTAGTTATATTTACAATTTTATATAAAATTTCATAAACACAAAAAAGTGTTTTATACGATAATTTTGACAAATATTATAAATAAATTTTTTTCAAATGCTTATATAATAATGAATTCTTAAGTTATTAACTTCAAACCTTGACTATAAGATTGAGAATGTGTAATATTTTAAAGGTTTCATTTAATTATATTTACAATTTAATATGATATTTCATAAACACTAAAAAAGTTGTTTACATTGTAATTTTGACAAAATACTATAAATTCATTTTTTTCAAATGCTTATAAAATACTGAATTCTTAAGTTATTAACTTCAAACCATGACTATAAGATTGAGAATGTGTAATATTTTTAAGGTTTCATTTAATTATGTTTACAATTTTATATAAAATTTCATAAACACTAAAAAAGTGTTTTACATAGTAATTTAGTCGAAATATCATAAATTCAATGTTTTCTAATGCTTATAAAATACTGAATTCTTAAGTTATTAACTAAAAACCTTGACTATAAGATTGAGAATGTGTAGTATTTTTAAGGTTTTATTTAGTTATGTTTACAATGTTATATAAAATTTCATAAACACTAAAAAAGTGTTTTATACTATAATTTTGACGAAATACTATAAATAAATCTTATTCAAATGCTTATAAAATACTGAATTCTTAAAATATTAACTTCAAACCTTGACTATAAGATTGAGAATGTGTAGTATTATTAAGGTTTTATTTAGTTATGTTAACAATTTTATATAAAATTTCATAAACACTAAAAAAGTGTTTTATATGATAATTTTGACAAATATTATAAATAAATATTTTTCAAATGCTTATAAAATACTGAATTCTTAAGTTATTAACTTCAAACCTTGACTATAAGATTGAGAATGTGTAATATTTTTAAGGTTTTATTTAGTTATATTTACAATTTTATATAAAATTTCATAAACACAAAAAAGTTTTTTATACGATAATTTTGACAAATATTATAAATAAATTTTTTTCAAATGCTTATATAATAATGAATTCTTAAGTTATTAACTTCAAACCTTGACTATAAGATTGAGAATGTGTAATATTTTAAAGGTTTCATTTAATTATATTTACAATTTAATATGATATTTCATAAACACTAAAAAAGTTGTTTACATTGTAATTTTGACAAAATACTATAAATTCATTTTTTTCAAATGCTTATAAAATACTGAATTCTTAAGTTATTAACTTCAAACCTTGACTATAAGATTGAGAATGTGTAATATTTTTAAGGTTTCATTTAATTATGTTTACAATTTTATATAAAATTTCATAAACACTAAAAAAGTGTTTTACATAGTAATTTAGTCGAAATATCATAAATTCAATGTTTTCTAATGCTTATAAAATACTGAATTCTTAAGTTATTAACTTCAAACCTTGACTATAAGATTGAGAATGTGTAGTATTTTTAAGGTTTTATTTAGTTATGTTTACAATGTTATATAAAATTTCATAAACACTAAAAAAGTGTTTTATACTATAATTTTGACGAAATACTATAAATAAATTTTTTTCAAATGCTTATAAAATAATGAATTCTTAAGTTATTAACTTCAATCCTTGACTATAAGATTGAGAATGTGTAGTATTTTTAAGGTTTTATTTAATTATATTTACAATTTAATATGATATTTCATAAACACTATTAAAGTTGTTTACATTGTAATTTTGACGAAATATTATAAATTCATTTTTTTAAATGCTTATAAAATACTGAATTCTTAATTTATTTTCTTCAAACCTTGACCATTAGTTTGAGAATATGTAATATTTTTACCGTTTCCAGTGATTACTTTTACAATTTTATAAAAAATTTCATAAACACAAAAAAGTGTTTTATACGATAATTTTGACGAAATACTATAAATAAATTTTTTTCATATGCTTATAAAATACTGAATTCTTAAGTTATTAACTTCAAACCATGACTATAAGATTGAGAATGTGTAATATTTTTAAGGTTTCATTTAATTATGTTTACATATTTATATAAAATTTCATAAACACTAAAAAAGTGTTTTATACGATAATTTTGACGAAATATTATAAATAAATTTTTTTCAAATGCTTATAAAATACTGAATTCTTAAGTTATTAACTTCAAACCTTGACTATAAGATTGAAAATGTGTAATATTTTTAAGGTTTTATTTAGTTATATTTACAATTTTATATAAAATTTCATAAACACAAAAAAGTGTTTTATACGATAATTTTGACAAATATTATAAATAAATTTTTTTCAAATGCTTATATAATAATGAATTCTTAAGTTATTAACTTCAAACCTTGACTATAAGATTGAGAATGTGTAATATTTTAAAGGTTTCATTTAATTATATTTACAATTTAATATGATATTTCATAAACACTAAAAAAGTTGTTTACATTGTAATTTTGACTTAATACTATAAATTCATTTTTTTCAAATGCTTATAAAATACTGAATTCTTAAGTTATTAACTTCAAACCATGACTATAAGATTGAGAATGTGTAATATTTTTAAGGTTTCATTTAATTATGTTTACAATTTTATATAAAATTTCATAAACACTAAAAAAGTGTTTTACATAGTAATTTAGTCGAAATATCATAAATTCAATGTTTTCTAATGCTTATAAAATACTGAATTCTTAAGTTATTAACTAAAAACCTTGACTATAAGATTGAGAATGTGTAGTATTTTTAAGGTTTTATTTAGTTATGTTTACAATGTTATATAAAATTTCATAAACACTAAAAAAGTGTTTTATACTATAATTTTGACGAAATACTATAAATAAATCTTATTCAAATGCTTATAAAATACTGAATTCTTAAAATATTAACTTCAAACCTTGACTATAAGATTGAGAATGTGTAGTATTATTAAGGTTTTATTTAGTTATGTTAACAATTTTATATAAAATTTCATAAACACTAAAAAAGTGTTTTATATGATAATTTTGACAAATATTATAAATAAATATTTTTCAAATGCTTATAAAATACTGAATTCTTAAGTTATTAACTTCAAACCTTGACTATAAGATTGAGAATGTGTAATATTTTTAAGGTTTTATTTAGTTATATTTACAATTTTATATAAAATTTCATAAACACAAAAAAGTTTTTTATACGATAATTTTGACAAATATTATAAATAAATTTTTTGCAAATGCTTATATAATAATGAATTCTTAAGTTATTAACTTCAAACCTTGACTATAAGATTGAGAATGTGTAATATTTTAAAGGTTTCATTTAATTATATTTACAATTTAATATGATATTTCATAAACACTAAAAAAGTTGTTTACATTGTAATTTTGACAAAATACTATAAATTCATTTTTTTCAAATGCTTATAAAATACTGAATTCTTAAGTTATTAACTTCAAACCTTGACTATAAGATTGAGAATGTGTAATATTTTTAAGGTTTCATTTAATTATGTTTACAATTTTATATAAAATTTCATAAACACTAAAAAAGTGTTTTACATAGTAATTTAGTCGAAATATCATAAATTCAATGTTTTCTAATGCTTATAAAATACTGAATTCTTAAGTTATTAACTTCAAACCTTGACTATAAGATTGAGAATGTGTAGTATTTTTAAGGTTTTATTTAGTTATGTTTACAATGTTATATAAAATTTCATAAACACTAAAAAAGTGTTTTATACTATAATTTTGACGAAATACTATAAATAAATTTTTTTCAAATGCTTATAAAATAATGAATTCTTAAGTTATTAACTTCAATCCTTGACTATAAGATTGAGAATGTATAGTATTTTTAAGGTTTTATTTATTTAATTATATTTACAATTTAATATGATATTTCATAAACACTATTAAAGTTGTTTACATTGTAATTTTGACGAAATATTATAAATTCATTTTTTTAAATGCTTATAAAATACTGAATTCTTAATTTATTTTCTTCAAACCTTGACCATTAGTTTGAGAATATGTAATATTTTTACCGTTTCCAGTGATTACTTTTACAATTTTATAAAAAATTTCATAAACACAAAAAAGTGTTTTATACGATAATTTTGACGAAATACTATATATAAATCTTTTTCAAATGCTTATAAAATACTGAATTCTTAAGTTATTAACTTCAAACCATGACTATAAGATTGAGAATGTGTAATATTTTTACCATTTCCAGTTATTACTTTTACAATTTTATAAGAAATTTCATAAACATAAAAAAGTGTTTTATACGATAATTTTGACGAAATATTATAAATAAATTTTTTTCAAATGCTTATAAAATACTGAATTCTTAAAATATTAACTTCAAACCTTGACTATAAGATTGAGAATGTGTAGTATTATTAAGGTTTTATTTAGTTATGTTAACAATTTTATATAAAATTTCATTAACACTAAAAAAGTGTTTTATACGATAATTTTGACAAATATTATAAATAAATTTTTTTCAAATGCTTATATAATAATGAATTCTTAAGTTATTAACTTCAAACCTTGACTATAAGATTGAGAATGTGTAATATTTTAAAGGTTTCATTTAATTATATTTACAATTTAATATGATATTTCATAAACACTAAAAAAGTTGTTTACATTGTAATTTTGACAAAATACTATAAATTCATTTTTTTCAAATGCTTATAAAATACTGAATTCTTAAGTTATTAACTTCAAACCATGACTATAAGATTGAGAATGTGTAATATTTTTAAGGTTTCATTTAATTATGTTTACAATTTTATATAAAATTTCTTAAACACTAAAAAAGTGTTTTACATAGTAATTTAGTCGAAATATCATAAATTCAATGTTTTCTAATGCTTATAAAATACTGAATTCTTAAGTTATTAACTAAAAACCTTGACTATAAGATTGAGAATGTGTAGTATTTTTAAGGTTTTATTTAGTTATGTTTACAATGTTATATAAAATTTCATAAACACTAAAAAAGTGTTTTATACTATAATTTTGACGAAATACTATAAATAAATCTTATTCAAATGCTTATAAAATACTGAATTCTTAAAATATTAACTTCAAACCTTGACTATAAGATTGAGAATGTGTAGTATTATTAAGGTTTTATTTAGTTATGTTAACAATTTTATATAAAATTTCATAAACACTAAAAAAGTGTTTTATATGATAATTTTGACAAATATTATAAATAAATATTTTTCAAATGCTTATAAAATACTGAATTCTTAAGTTATTAACTTCAAACCTTGACTATAAGATTGAGAATGTGTAATATTTTTAAGGTTTTATTTAGTTATATTTACAATTTTATATAAAATTTCATAAACACAAAAAAGTTTTTTATACGATAATTTTGACAAATATTATAAATAAATTTTTTGCAAATGCTTATATAATAATGAATTCTTAAGTTATTAACTTCAAACCTTGACTATAAGATTGAGAATGTGTAATATTTTAAAGGTTTCATTTAATTATATTTACAATTTAATATGATATTTCATAAACACTAAAAAAGTTGTTTACATTGTAATTTTGACAAAATACTATAAATTCATTTTTTTCAAATGCTTATAAAATACTGAATTCTTAAGTTATTAACTTCAAACCTTGACTATAAGATTGAGAATGTGTAATATTTTTAAGGTTTCATTTAATTATGTTTACAATTTTATATACAATTTCATAAACACTAAAAAAGTGTTTTACATAGTAATTTAGTCGAAATATCATAAATTCAATGTTTTCTAATGCTTATAAAATACTGAATTCTTAAGTTATTAACTTCAAACCTTGACTATAAGATTGAGAATGTGTAGTATTTTTAAGGTTTTATTTAGTTATGTTTACAATGTTATATAAAATTTCATAAACACTAAAAAAGTGTTTTATACTATAATTTTGACGAAATACTATAAATAAATTTTTTTCAAATGCTTATAAAATAATGAATTCTTAAGTTATTAACTTCAATCCTTGACTATAAGATTGAGAATGTATAGTATTTTTAAGGTTTTATTTATTTAATTATATTTACAATTTAATATGATATTTCATAAACACTATTAAAGTTGTTTACATTGTAATTTTGACGAAATATTATAAATTCATTTTTTTAAATGCTTATAAAATACTGAATTCTTAATTTATTTTCTTCAAACCTTGACCATTAGTTTGAGAATATGTAATATTTTTACCGTTTCCAGTGATTACTTTTACAATTTTATAAAAAATTTCATAAACACAAAAAAGTGTTTTATACGATAATTTTGACGAAATACTATATATAAATCTTTTTCAAATGCTTATAAAATACTGAATTCTTAAGTTATTAACTTCAAACCATGACTATAAGATTGAGAATGTGTAATATTTTTACCATTTCCAGTTATTACTTTTACAATTTTATAAGAAATTTCATAAACATAAAAAAGTGTTTTATACGATAATTTTGACGAAATATTATAAATAAATTTTTTTCAAATGCTTATAAAATACTGAATTCTTAAAATATTAACTTCAAACCTTGACTATAAGATTGAGAATGTGTAGTATTATTAAGGTTTTATTTAGTTATGTTAACAATTTTATATAAAATTTCATTAACACTAAAAAAGTGTTTTGTACGATAATTTTGACAAATATTATAAATAAATTTTTTTCAAATGCTTATATAATAATGAATTCTTAAGTTATTAACTTCAAACCTTGACTATAAGATTGAGAATGTGTAATATTTTAAAGGTTTCATTTAATTATATTTACAATTTAATATGATATTTCATAAACACTAAAAAAGTTGTTTACATTGTAATTTTGACAAAATACTATAAATTCATTTTTTTCAAATGCTTATAAAATACTGAATTCTTAAGTTATTAACTTCAAACCATGACTATAAGATTGAGAATGTGTAATATTTTTAAGGTTTCATTTAATTATGTTTACAATTTTATATAAAATTTCTTAAACACTAAAAAAGTGTTTTACATAGTAATTTAGTCGAAATATCATAAATTCAATGTTTTCTAATGCTTATAAAATACTGAATTCTTAAGTTATTAACTTCAAACCATGACTATAAGATTGAGAATGTGTAATATTTTTACCATTTCCAGTTATTACTTTTACAATTTTATAAGAAATTTCATAATCATAAAAAAGTGTTTTATACGATAATTTTGACGAAATATTATAAATAAATTTTTTTCAAATGCTTATAAAATACTGAATTCTTAAGTTATTAACTTCAAACCTTGACTATAAGATTGAAAATGTGTAATATTTTTACCATTTCCAGTTATTACTTTTACAATTTTATATAAAATTTCATTAACACTAAAAAAGTGTTTTATATGATAATTTTGACGAAATATTATAAATAAATATTTTTCAAATGCTTATAAAATACTGAATTCTTAAGTTATTAACTTCAAACCTTGACTATAAGATTGAAAATGTGTAATATTTTTAAGGTTTTATTTAGTTATATTTACAATTTTATATAAAATTTCATAAACACAAAAAAGTGTTTTATACGATAATTTTGACAAATATTATAAATACATTTTTTTCAAATGCTTATATAATAATGAATTCTTAAGTTATTAACTTCAAACCTTGACTATAAGATTGAGAATGTGTAATATTTTTAAGGTTTCATTTAATTATGTTTACAATTTTATATAAAATTTCATAAACACTAAAAAAGTGTTTTACATAGTAATTTAGTCGAAATATCATAAATTCAATGTTTTCTAATGCTTATAAAATACTGAATTCTTAAGTTATTAACTAAAAACCTTGACTATAAGATTGAGAATGTGTAGTATTTTTAAGGTTTTATTTAGTTATGTTTACAATGTTATATAAAATTTCATAAACACTAAAAAAGTGTTTTATACTATAATTTTGACGAAATACTATAAATAAATTTTTTTCAAATGCTTATAAAATAATGAATTCTTAAGTTATTAACTTCAATCCTTGACTATAACATTGAGAATGTGTAGTCTTTTTAAGGTTTTATTTAATTATATTTACAATTTAATATGATATTTCATAAACACTATTAAAGTTGTTTACATTGTAATTTTGACGAAATATTTTAAATTCATTTTTTTAAATGCTTATAAAATACTGAATTCTTAATTTATGTTCTTCAATCCTTGACCATTAGTTTGAGAATATGTAATATTTTTACCGTTTCCAGTGATTACTTTTACAATTTTATAAAAAATTTCATAAACACAAAAAAGTGTTTTATACGATAATTTTGACGAAATATTATAAATAAATTTTTTTCAAATGCTTATAAAATACTGAATTCTTAAAATATTAACTTCAAACCTTGACTATAAGATTGAGAATGTGTAGTATTATTAAGGTTTTATTTAGTTATGTTAACAATTTTTTTATAAAATTTCATAAACACTAAAAAAGTGTTTTATATGATAATTTTGACGAAATATTATAAATAAATATTTTTCAAATGCTTATAAAATACTGAATTCTTAAGTTATTAACTTCAAACCTTGACTATAAGATTGAGAATGTGTAATATTTTTAAGGTTTAATTTAGTTATATTTACAATTTTATATAAAATTTCATAAACACAAAAAAATGTTTTATACGATAATTTTGACAAATATTATAAATAAATTTTTTTCAAATGCTTATATAATAATGAATTCTTAAGTTATTAACATCAGACCTTGACTATAAGATTGAGAATGTGTAATATTTTAAAGGTTTCATTTAATTATATTTACAATTTAATATGATATTTCATAAACACTAAAAAAGTTGTTTACATTGTAATTTTGACAAAATACTATAAATTCATTTTTTTCAAATGCTTATAAAATACTGAATTCTTAAGTTATTAACTTCAAACCATGACTATAAGATTGAGAATGTGTAATATTTTTAAGGTTTCATTTAATTATGTTTACAATTTTATATAAAATTTCATAAACACTAAAAAAGTGTTTTACATAGTAATTTAGTCGAAATATCATAAATTCAATGTTTTCTAATGCTTATAAAATACTGAATTCTTAAGTTATTAACTTCAAACCTTGACTATAAGATTGAGAATGTGTAATATTTTTAAGGTTTCATTTAGTTATGTTTACAATTTTATATACAATTTCATAAACACTAATATAGTGTTTTATATGATAATTTTGACGAAATATTATAAATAAATTTTTTTCAAATGCTTATAAAATACTGAATTCTTAAGTTATTAACTTCAAACCTTGACTATAAGATTGAGAATGTGTAGTATTTTTAAGGTTTTATTTAGTTATGTTAACAATTTTATATAAAATTTCATAAACACTAATATAGTGTTTTATATGATAATTTTGACGAAATATTATAAATAAATTTTTTTTAAATTCTTATAAAATACTGAATTCTTAAGTTATTATCTTCAAACCTTGACCATTAGTTTGAGATTATGTAATATTTTTACCGTTTCCGGTTATTATTTTTACAATTATATAAAAAATTTCATAAACTCTAAAAAAGTGTTTTATACGATAATTTTGACGAAATATTATAAATAAATTTTTTTCAAATACATATAAAATACTGAATTCTTAAGTTATTAACTTCAAACCTTGACAAATAAGATTGAGAATGTGTAGTATTTTTAAGGTTTTATTTAATTATATTTACAATTTAATATGATATTTCATAAACACTATTAAAGTTGTTTACATTGTAATTTTGACGAAATATTATAAATTCATTTTTTTCAAATGCTTATAAAATACTGAATTCTTAAGTTATTAACTTCAAACCATGACTATAAGATTGAGAATGTGTAGTATTTTTAAGGTTTTATTTAGTTATGTTTACAATGTTAAATAAAATTTCATAAACACTAAAAAAGTGTTTTATACTATAATTTTGACGAAATACTATAAATAAATTTTTTTCAAATGCTTATAAAATAATGAATTCTTAAGTTATTAACTTCAATCCTTGACTATAAGATTGAGAATGTGTAGTATTTTTAAGGTTTTATTTAATTATATTTACAATTTAATATGATATTGCATAAACACTATTAAAGTTGTTTACATTGTTATTTTGACGAAATATTATAAATTCATTTTTTTCAAATGCTTATAAAATTCTGAATGCTTAAGTTATAATTTTCAAACCTTGACCATTAGTTTGAGAATATGGATTATTATTACTGTTTCCAGTTATTATTTTTACAATTTTATAAAAAATTTCATAAACTCCAAAAAAAGTGTTTCATACGTTAATTTTGACGATATATTATAAATAAATTTTTTTCAAATGCTTATAAAATACTGAATTCTTAAGTTATTATCTTCAAACCTTGACTATAAGATTGAGAATGTGTAATATTTTTAAGGTTTCATTTAATTATGTTTACAATTTTATATAAAATTTCATAAACACTAAAAAAGTGTTTTACATAGTAATTTAGTCGAAATATCATAAATTCAATGTTTTCTAATGCTTATAAAATACTGAATTCTTAAGTTATTAACTTCAAACCTTGACTATAAGATTGAGAATGTGTAGTATTTTTAAGGTTTTATTTAGTTATGTTTACAATGTTATATAAAATTTCATAAACACTAAAAAAGTGTTTTATACTATAATTTTGACGAAATACTATAAATAAATTTTTTTCAAATGCTTATAAAATAATGAATTCTTAAGTTATTAACTTCAATCCTTGACTATAAGATTGAGAATGTATAGTATTTTTAAGGTTTTATTTATTTAATTATATTTACAATTTAATATGATATTTCATAAACACTATTAAAGTTGTTTACATTGTAATTTTGACGAAATATTATAAATTCATTTTTTTAAATGCTTATAAAATACTGAATTCTTAATTTATTTTCTTCAAACCTTGACCATTAGTTTGAGAATATGTAATATTTTTACCGTTTCCAGTGATTACTTTTACAATTTTATAAAAAATTTCATAAACACAAAAAAGTGTTTTATACGATAATTTTGACGAAATACTATATATAAATCTTTTTCAAATGCTTATAAAATACTGAATTCTTAAGTTATTAACTTCAAACCATGACTATAAGATTGAGAATGTGTAATATTTTTACCATTTCCAGTTATTACTTTTACAATTTTATAAGAAATTTCATAAACATAAAAAAGTGTTTTATACGATAATTTTGACGAAATATTATAAATAAATTTTTTTCAAATGCTTATAAAATACTGAATTCTTAAAATATTAACTTCAAACCTTGACTATAAGATTGAGAATGTGTAGTATTATTAAGGTTTTATTTAGTTATGTTAACAATTTTATATAAAATTTCAATAACACTAAAAAAGTGTTTTATACGATAATTTTGACAAATATTATAAATAAATTTTTTTCAAATGCTTATATAATAATGAATTCTTAAGTTATTAACTTCAAACCTTGACTATAAGATTGAGAATGTGTAATATTTTAAAGGTTTCATTTAATTATATTTACAATTTAATATGATATTTCATAAACACTAAAAAAGTTGTTTACATTGTAATTTTGACAAAATACTATAAATTCATTTTTTTCAAATGCTTATAAAATACTGAATTCTTAAGTTATTAACTTCAAACCATGACTATAAGATTGAGAATGTGTAATATTTTTAAGGTTTCATTTAATTATGTTTACAATTTTATATAAAATTTCTTAAACACTAAAAAAGTGTTTTACATAGTAATTTAGTCGAAATATCATAAATTCAATGTTTTCTAATGCTTATAAAATACTGAATTCTTAAGTTATTAACTAAAAACCTTGACTATAAGATTGAGAATGTGTAGTATTTTTAAGGTTTTATTTAGTTATGTTTACAATGTTATATAAAATTTCATAAACACTAAAAAAGTGTTTTATACTATAATTTTGACGAAATACTATAAATAAATCTTATTCAAATGCTTATAAAATACTGAATTCTTAAAATATTAACTTCAAACCTTGACTATAAGATTGAGAATGTGTAGTATTATTAAGGTTTTATTTAGTTATGTTAACAATTTTATATAAAATTTCATAAACACTAAAAAAGTGTTTTATATGATAATTTTGACAAATATTATAAATAAATATTTTTCAAATGCTTATAAAATACTGAATTCTTAAGTTATTAACTTCAAACCTTGACTATAAGATTGAGAATGTGTAATATTTTTAAGGTTTTATTTAGTTATATTTACAATTTTATATAAAATTTCATAAACACAAAAAAGTTTTTTATACGATAATTTTGACAAATATTATAAATAAATTTTTTGCAAATGCTTATATAATAATGAATTCTTAAGTTATTAACTTCAAACCTTGACTATAAGATTGAGAATGTGTAATATTTTAAAGGTTTCATTTAATTATATTTACAATTTAATATGATATTTCATAAACACTAAAAAAGTTGTTTACATTGTAATTTTGACAAAATACTATAAATTCATTTTTTTCAAATGCTTATAAAATACTGAATTCTTAAGTTATTAACTTCAAACCTTGACTATAAGATTGAGAATGTGTAATATTTTTAAGGTTTCATTTAATTATGTTTACAATTTTATATACAATTTCATAAACACTAAAAAAGTGTTTTACATAGTAATTTAGTCGAAATATCATAAATTCAATGTTTTCTAATGCTTATAAAATACTGAATTCTTAAGTTATTAACTTCAAACCTTGACTATAAGATTGAGAATGTGTAGTATTTTTAAGGTTTTATTTAGTTATGTTTACAATGTTATATAAAATTTCATAAACACTAAAAAAGTGTTTTATACTATAATTTTGACGAAATACTATAAATAAATTTTTTTCAAATGCTTATAAAATAATGAATTCTTAAGTTATTAACTTCAATCCTTGACTATAAGATTGAGAATGTATAGTATTTTTAAGGTTTTATTTATTTAATTATATTTACAATTTAATATGATATTTCATAAACACTATTAAAGTTGTTTACATTGTAATTTTGACGAAATATTATAAATTCATTTTTTTAAATGCTTATAAAATACTGAATTCTTAATTTATTTTCTTCAAACCTTGACCATTAGTTTGAGAATATGTAATATTTTTACCGTTTCCAGTGATTACTTTTACAATTTTATAAAAAATTTCATAAACACAAAAAAGTGTTTTATACGATAATTTTGACGAAATACTATATATAAATCTTTTTCAAATGCTTATAAAATACTGAATTCTTAAGTTATTAACTTCAAACCATGACTATAAGATTGAGAATGTGTAATATTTTTACCATTTCCAGTTATTACTTTTACAATTTTATAAGAAATTTCATAAACATAAAAAAGTGTTTTATACGATAATTTTGACGAAATATTATAAATAAATTTTTTTCAAATGCTTATAAAATACTGAATTCTTAAAATATTAACTTCAAACCTTGACTATAAGATTGAGAATGTGTAGTATTATTAAGGTTTTATTTAGTTATGTTAACAATTTTATATAAAATTTCATTAACACTAAAAAAGTGTTTTGTACGATAATTTTGACAAATATTATAAATAAATTTTTTTCAAATGCTTATATAATAATGAATTCTTAAGTTATTAACTTCAAACCTTGACTATAAGATTGAGAATGTGTAATATTTTAAAGGTTTCATTTAATTATATTTACAATTTAATATGATATTTCATAAACACTAAAAAAGTTGTTTACATTGTAATTTTGACAAAATACTATAAATTCATTTTTTTCAAATGCTTATAAAATACTGAATTCTTAAGTTATTAACTTCAAACCATGACTATAAGATTGAGAATGTGTAATATTTTTAAGGTTTCATTTAATTATGTTTACAATTTTATATAAAATTTCTTAAACACTAAAAAAGTGTTTTACATAGTAATTTAGTCGAAATATCATAAATTCAATGTTTTCTAATGCTTATAAAATACTGAATTCTTAAGTTATTAACTTCAAACCATGACTATAAGATTGAGAATGTGTAATATTTTTACCATTTCCAGTTATTACTTTTACAATTTTATAAGAAATTTCATAATCATAAAAAAGTGTTTTATACGATAATTTTGACGAAATATTATAAATAAATTTTTTTCAAATGCTTATAAAATACTGAATTCTTAAGTTATTAACTTCAAACCTTGACTATAAGATTGAAAATGTGTAATATTTTTACCATTTCCAGTTATTACTTTTACAATTTTATATAAAATTTCATTAACACTAAAAAAGTGTTTTATATGATAATTTTGACGAAATATTATAAATAAATATTTTTCAAATGCTTATAAAATACTGAATTCTTAAGTTATTAACTTCAAACCTTGACTATAAGATTGAAAATGTGTAATATTTTTAAGGTTTTATTTAGTTATATTTACAATTTTATATAAAATTTCATAAACACAAAAAAGTGTTTTATACGATAATTTTGACAAATATTATAAATACATTTTTTTCAAATGCTTATATAATAATGAATTCTTAAGTTATTAACTTCAAACCTTGACTATAAGATTGAGAATGTGTAATATTTTTAAGGTTTCATTTAATTATGTTTACAATTTTATATAAAATTTCATAAACACTAAAAAAGTGTTTTACATAGTAATTTAGTCGAAATATCATAAATTCAATGTTTTCTAATGCTTATAAAATACTGAATTCTTAAGTTATTAACTAAAAACCTTGACTATAAGATTGAGAATGTGTAGTATTTTTAAGGTTTTATTTAGTTATGTTTACAATGTTATATAAAATTTCATAAACACTAAAAAAGTGTTTTATACTATAATTTTGACGAAATACTATAAATAAATTTTATTCAAATGCTTATAAAATAATGAATTCTTAAGTTATTAACTTCAATCCTTGACTATAACATTGAGAATGTGTAGTCTTTTTAAGGTTTTATTTAATTATATTTACAATTTAATATGATATTTCATAAACACTATTAAAGTTGTTTACATTGTAATTTTGACGAAATATTTTAAATTCATTTTTTTAAATGCTTATAAAATACTGAATTCTTAATTTATGTTCTTCAATCCTTGACCATTAGTTTGAGAATATGTAATATTTTTACCGTTTCCAGTGATTACTTTTACAATTTTATAAAAAATTTCATAAACACAAAAAAGTGTTTTATACGATAATTTTGACGAAATATTATAAATAAATTTTTTTCAAATGCTTATAAAATACTGAATTCTTAAAATATTAACTTCAAACCTTGACTATAAGATTGAGAATGTGTAGTATTATTAAGGTTTTATTTAGTTATGTTAACAATTTTTTTATAAAATTTCATAAACACTAAAAAAGTGTTTTATATGATAATTTTGACGAAATATTATAAATAAATATTTTTCAAATGCTTATAAAATACTGAATTCTTAAGTTATTAACTTCAAACCTTGACTATAAGATTGAGAATGTGTAATATTTTTAAGGTTTAATTTAGTTATATTTACAATTTTATATAAAATTTCATAAACACAAAAAAGTGTTTTATACGATAATTTTGACAAATATTATAAATAAATTTTTTTCAAATGCTTATATAATAATGAATTCTTAAGTTATTAACATCAGACCTTGACTATAAGATTGAGAATGTGTAATATTTTAAAGGTTTCATTTAATTATATTTACAATTTAATATGATATTTCATAAACACTAAAAAAGTTGTTTACATTGTAATTTTGACAAAATACTATAAATTCATTTTTTTCAAATGCTTATAAAATACTGAATTCTTAAGTTATTAACTTCAAACCATGACTATAAGATTGAGAATGTGTAATATTTTTAAGGTTTCATTTAATTATGTTTACAATTTTATATAAAATTTCATAAACACTAAAAAAGTGTTTTACATAGTAATTTAGTCGAAATATCATAAATTCAATGTTTTCTAATGCTTATAAAATACTGAATTCTTAAGTTATTAACTTCAAACCTTGACTATAAGATTGAGAATGTGTAATATTTTTAAGGTTTCATTTAGTTATGTTTACAATTTTATATACAATTTCATAAACACTAATATAGTGTTTTATATGATAATTTTGACGAAATATTATAAATAAATTTTTTTCAAATGCTTATAAAATACTGAATTCTTAAGTTATTAACTTCAAACCTTGACTATAAGATTGAGAATGTGTAGTATTTTTAAGGTTTTATTTAGTTATGTTAACAATTTTATATAAAATTTCATAAACACTAATATAGTGTTTTATATGATAATTTTGACGAAATATTATAAATAAATTTTTTTTAAATTCTTATAAAATACTGAATTCTTAAGTTATTATCTTCAAACCTTGACCATTAGTTTGAGATTATGTAATATTTTTACCGTTTCCGGTTATTATTTTTACAATTATATAAAAAATTTCATAAACTCTAAAAAAGTGTTTTATACGATAATTTTGACGAAATATTATAAATAAATTTTTTTCAAATACATATAAAATACTGAATTCTTAAGTTATTAACTTCAAACCTTGACAAATAAGATTGAGAATGTGTAGTATTTTTAAGGTTTTATTTAATTATATTTACAATTTAATATGATATTTCATAAACACTATTAAAGTTGTTTACATTGTAATTTTGACGAAATATTATAAATTCATTTTTTTCAAATGCTTATAAAATACTGAATTCTTAAGTTATTAACTTCAAACCATGACTATAAGATTGAGAATGTGTAGTATTTTTAAGGTTTTATTTAGTTATGTTTACAATGTTAAATAAAATTTCATAAACACTAAAAAAGTGTTTTATACTATAATTTTGACGAAATACTATAAATAAATTTTTTTCAAATGCTTATAAAATAATGAATTCTTAAGTTATTAACTTCAATCCTTGACTATAAGATTGAGAATGTGTAGTATTTTTAAGGTTTTATTTAATTATATTTACAATTTAATATGATATTGCATAAACACTATTAAAGTTGTTTACATTGTTATTTTGACGAAATATTATAAATTCATTTTTTTCAAATGCTTATAAAATTCTGAATGCTTAAGTTATAATTTTCAAACCTTGACCATTAGTTTGAGAATATGGATTATTATTACTGTTTCCAGTTATTATTTTTACAATTTTATAAAAAATTTCATAAACTCCAAAAAAAGTGTTTCATACGTTAATTTTGACGATATATTATAAATAAATTTTTTTCAAATGCTTATAAAATACTGAATTCTTAAGTTATTATCTTCAAACCTTGACTATAAGATTGAGAATGTGTAATATTTTTAAGGTTTCATTTAGTTATGTTTACAATTTTATATACAATTTCATAAACACTAAAAAAGTGTTTTACATAGTAATTTAGTCGAAATATCATAAATTCAATGTTTTCAAATGCTTATAAAATACTGAATTCTGAAGTTATTATCTTCAAACCTTAACTATAAGATTGAGAATGTGTAATATTTTTAAGGTTTCATTTAGTTATGTTTACAATTTTATATACAGTTTCATAAACACTAAAAAAGTGTTTTAGATAATAATTTAGTCGAAATATCATAAATTCAATGTTTTCAAATGCTAATAACATACTGAATTCTTAAGATATTATCTTCAAACCTTGACCATTAGTTTGAGAATATGTAATATTTTTACCGTTTCCGGTTATTATTTTTACAATTATATAAAAAATTTCATAAACTCTATAAAAGTGTTTTATACGATAATTTTGACGAAATATTATAAATTCATTTTTTTCAAATGCTTATAAAATACCTAATGCTTAAGTTATTATCTTCAAACCTTGACCATTAGTTTGAGAATATGTAATATTTTTTGTTTCCGGTTATTATTTTTACAATTATATAAAAAATTTCATAAACTCTAAAAAAGTGTTTTATACGATAATTTTGACAAAATATTATAAATAAATTTTTTTCAAATGCTTATTAAATACTGAATTCTTAAGTTATTAACTTCAAACCTTGACTATAAGATTGAGAATGTGTAGTTTTTTTTAGGTTTTATTTAGTTATGTTTACAATGTTATATAAAATATCATAAACACTAAAAAAGTGTTTTACATAGTAATTTAGTCGAAATATCATAAATTCAATATTTTCAAATGCTTATAAAATACTGAATTCTTAAGTTATTATCTTCAAACCTTGACCATTAGTTTGAGAATATGTAATTTTTTTACCGTTTCCAGTTATTATTTTTTCAATTTTATAAAAAATTTCATAAACTCTAAAAAAGTGTTTTATATGATAATTTTGACGAAATATTATAAATAAATTTTTTTCAAATGCTTATAAAATACTGAATTCTTAAGTTATTAACTTCAAACCTTGACTATAAGATTGAGAATGTGTAGTATTTTTAAGGTTTTATTTAGTTATGTTTACAATGTTATATAAAATTTCATAAACACTAAAAAAGTGTTTTACATAGTAATTTAGTCGAAATATCATAAATTCAATGTTTTCAAATGCTTATAAAATAATGAATTCTTAAGTTATTAACTTCAATCCTTGACTATAAGATTGAGAATGTATAGTATTTTTAAGGTTTTATTTATTTAATTATATTTACAATTTAATATGATATTTCATAAACACTATTAAAGTTGTTTACATTGTAATTTTGACGAAATATTATAAATTCATTTTTTTAAATGCTTATAAAATACTGAATTCTTAATTTATTTTCTTCAAACCTTGACCATTAGTTTGAGAATATGTAATATTTTTACCGTTTCCAGTGATTACTTTTACAATTTTATAAAAAATTTCATAAACACAAAAAAGTGTTTTATACGATAATATTGACGAAATACTATATATAAATCTTTTTCAAATGCTTATAAAATACTGAATTCTTAAGTTATTAACTTCAAACCATGACTATAAGATTGAGAATGTGTAATATTTTTACCATTTCCAGTTATTACTTTTACAATTTTATAAGAAATTTCATAAACATAAAAAAGTGTTTTATACGATAATTTTGACGAAATATTATAAATAAATTTTTTTCAAATGCTTATGAAATACTGAATTCTTAAAATATTAACTTCAAACCTTGACTATAAGATTGAGAATGTGTAGTATTATTAAGGTTTTATTTAGTTATGTTAACAATTTTATATAAAATTTCATAAACACTAAAAAAGTGTTTTATATGATAATTTTGACGAAATATTATATATAAATTTTTTTCAAATGCTTATAAAATACTGAATTCTTAAGTTATTAACTTCAAACCTTGACTATAAGATTGAGAATGTGTAATTTTTTTAAGGTTTTATTTAGTTATATTTACAATTTTATATAAAATTTCATAAACACAAAAAAGTGTTTTATACGATAATTTTGACAAATATTATAAATAAATTTTTTTCAAATGCTTATATAATAATGAATTCTTAAGTTATTAACTTCAAACCTTGACTATAAGATTGAGAATGTGTAATATTTTAAAGGTTTCATTTAATTATATTTACAATTTAATATGATATTTCATAAACACTAAAAAAGTTGTTTACATTGTAATTTTGACAAAATACTATAAATTCATTTTTTTCAAATGCTTATAAAATACTGAATT
The DNA here is from genome assembly GCA_036289425.1 of Rhopalosiphum nymphaeae. Taxonomy (NCBI): domain Eukaryota; kingdom Metazoa; phylum Arthropoda; class Insecta; order Hemiptera; family Aphididae; genus Rhopalosiphum; species Rhopalosiphum nymphaeae. The sequence goes on along the minus strand of JAZAQC010000007.1, from coordinate 3,921,506 downwards.
CTTAAGTTATTAACTTCAAACCATGACTATAAGATTGAGAATGTGTAATATTTTTAAGGTTTCATTTAATTATGTTTACAATTTTATATAAAATTTCATAAACACTAAAAAAGTGTTTTACATAGTAATTTAGTCGAAATATCATAAATTCAATGTTTTCTAATGCTTATAAAATACTGAATTCTTAAGTTATTAACCAAAAACCTTGACTATAAGATTGAGAATGTGTAGTATTTTTAAGGTTTTATTTAGTTATGTTTACAATGTTATATAAAATTTCATAAACACTAAAAAAGTGTTTTATACTATAATTTTGACGAAATACTATAAATAAATTTTTTTCAAATGCTTATAAAATAATGAATTCTTAAGTTATTAACTTCAATCCTTGACTATAACATTGAGAATGTGTAGTCTTTTTAAGGTTTTATTTAATTATATTTACAATTTAATATGATATTTCATAAACACTATTAAAGTTGTTTACATTGTAATTTTGACGAAATATTATAAATTCATTTTTTTAAATGCTTATAAAATACTGAATTCTTAATTTATGTTCTTCAATCCTTGACCATTAGTTTGAGAATATGTAATATTTTTACCGTTTCCAGTGATTACTTTTACAATTTTATAAAAAATTTCATAAACACAAAAAAGTCTTTTATACGATAATATTGACGAAATACTATAAATAAATCTTTTTCAAATGCTTATAAAATACTGAATTCTTAAGCTATTAACTTCAAACCATGACTATAAGATTGAGAATGTGTAATATTTTTACCATTTCCAGTTATTACTTTTACAATTTTATAAGAAATTTCATAAACATAAAAAAGTGTTTTATACGATAATTTTGACGAAATATTATAAATAAATTTTTTTCAAATGCTTATAAAATACTGAATTCTTAAAATATTAACTTCAAACCTTGACTATAAGATTGAGAATGTGTAGTATTATTAAGGTTTTATTTAGTTATGTTAAAAATTTTATATAAAATTTCATAAACACTAAAAAAGTGTTTTATATGATAATTTTGACGAAATATTATAAATAAATATTTTTCAAATGCTTATAAAATACTGAATTCTTAAGTTATTAACTTCAAACCTTGACTATAAGATTGAGAATGTGTAATTTTTTTAAGGTTTAATTTAGTTATGTTAAAAATTTTATATAAAATTTCATAAACACTAAAAAAGTGTTTTATATGATAATTTTGACGAAATATTATAAATAAATTTTTTTCAAATGCTTATATAATAATGAATTCTTAAGTTATTAACATCAGACCTTGACTATAAGATTGAGAATGTGTAATATTTTAAAGGTTTCATTTAATTATATTTACAATTTAATATGATATTTCATAAACACTAAAAAAGTTGTTTACATTGTAATTTTGACGAAATATTATAAATTCATTTTTTTCAAATGCTTATAAAATTCTGAATGCTTAAGTTATTATTTTCAAACCTTGACCATTAGTTTGAGAATATGGATTATTATTACTGTTTCCAGTTATTATTTTTACAATTTTATAAAAAATTTCATAAACTCCAAAAAAAGTGTTTCATACGTTAATTTTGACGATATATTATAAATAAATTTTTTTCAAATGCTTATAAAATACTGAATTCTTAAGTTATTATCTTCAAACCTTGACTATAAGATTGAGAATGTGTAATATTTTTAAGGTTTCATTTAGTTATGTTTACAATTTTATATACAATTTCATAAACACTAAAAAAGTGTTTTACATAGTTATTTAGTCGAAATATCATAAATTCAATGTTTTCAAATGCTTATAAAATACTGAATTCTGAAGTTATTATCTTCAAACCTTAACTATAAGATTGAGAATGTGTAATATTTTTAAGGTTTCATTTAGTTATGTTTACAATTTTATATACAGTTTCATAAACACTAAAAAAGTGTTTTAGATAATAATTTAGTCGAAATATCATAAATTCAATGTTTTCAAATGCTAATAACATACTGAATTCTTAAGATATTATCTTCAAACCTTGACCATTAGTTTGAGAATATGTAATATTTTTACCGTTTCCGGTTATTATTTTTACAATTATATAAAAAATTTCATAAACTCTATAAAAGTGTTTTATACGATAATTTTGACGAAATATTATAAATTCATTTTTTTCAAATGCTTATAAAATACCTAATGCTTAAGTTATTATCTTCAAACCTTGACCATTAGTTTGAGAATATGTAATATTTTTTGTTTCCGGTTATTATTTTTACAATTATATAAAAAATTTCATAAACTCTAAAAAAGTGTTTTATACGATAATTTTGACAAAATATTATAAATAAATTTTTTTCAAATGCTTATTAAATACTGAATTCTTAAGTTATTAACTTCAAACCTTGACTATAAGATTGAGAATGTGTAGTTTTTTTTAGGTTTTATTTAGTTATGTTTACAATGTTATATAAAATATCATAAACACTAAAAAAGTGTTTTACATAGTAATTTAGTCGAAATATCATAAATTCAATATTTTCAAATGCTTATAAAATACTGAATTCTTAAGTTATTATCTTCAAACCTTGACCATTAGTTTGAGAATATGTAATTTTTTTACCGTTTCCAGTTATTATTTTTTCAATTTTATAAAAAATTTCATAAACTCTAAAAAAGTGTTTTATATGATAATTTTGACGAAATATTATAAATAAATTTTTTTCAAATGCTTATAAAATACTGAATTCTTAAGTTATTAACTTCAAACCTTGACTATAAGATTGAGAATGTGTAGTATTTTTAAGGTTTTATTTAGTTATGTTTACAATGTTATATAAAATTTCATAAACACTAAAAAAGTGTTTTACATAGTAATTTAGTCGAAATATCATAAATTCAATGTTTTCAAATGCTTATAAAATAATGAATTCTTAAGTTATTAACTTCAATCCTTGACTATAAGATTGAGAATGTATAGTATTTTTAAGGTTTTATTTATTTAATTATATTTACAATTTAATATGATATTTCATAAACACTATTAAAGTTGTTTACATTGTAATTTTGACGAAATATTATAAATTCATTTTTTTAAATGCTTATAAAATACTGAATTCTTAATTTATTTTCTTCAAACCTTGACCATTAGTTTGAGAATATGTAATATTTTTACCGTTTCCAGTGATTACTTTTACAATTTTATAAAAAATTTCATAAACACAAAAAAGTGTTTTATACGATAATATTGACGAAATACTATATATAAATCTTTTTCAAATGCTTATAAAATACTGAATTCTTAAGTTATTAACTTCAAACCATGACTATAAGATTGAGAATGTGTAATATTTTTACCATTTCCAGTTATTACTTTTACAATTTTATAAGAAATTTCATAAACATAAAAAAGTGTTTTATACGATAATTTTGACGAAATATTATAAATAAATTTTTTTCAAATGCTTATGAAATACTGAATTCTTAAAATATTAACTTCAAACCTTGACTATAAGATTGAGAATGTGTAGTATTATTAAGGTTTTATTTAGTTATGTTAACAATTTTATATAAAATTTCATAAACACTAAAAAAGTGTTTTATATGATAATTTTGACGAAATATTATATATAAATTTTTTTCAAATGCTTATAAAATACTGAATTCTTAAGTTATTAACTTCAAACCTTGACTATAAGATTGAGAATGTGTAATTTTTTTAAGGTTTTATTTAGTTATATTTACAATTTTATATAAAATTTCATAAACACAAAAAAGTGTTTTATACGATAATTTTGACAAATATTATAAATAAATTTTTTTCAAATGCTTATATAATAATGAATTCTTAAGTTATTAACTTCAAACCTTGACTATAAGATTGAGAATGTGTAATATTTTAAAGATTTCATTTAATTATATTTACAATTTAATATGATATTTCATAAACACTAAAAAAGTTGTTTACATTGTAATTTTGACAAAATACTATAAATTCATTTTTTTCAAATGCTTATAAAATACTGAATTCTTAAGTTATTAACTTCAAACCATGACTATAAGATTGAGAATGTGTAATATTTTTAAGGTTTCATTTAATTATGTTTACAATTTTATATAAAATTTCATAAACACTAAAAAAGTGTTTTACATAGTAATTTAGTCGAAATATCATAAATTCAATGTTTTCTAATGCTTATAAAATACTGAATTCTTAAGTTATTAACCAAAAACCTTGACTATAAGATTGAGAATGTGTAGTATTTTTAAGGTTTTATTTAGTTATGTTTACAATGTTATATAAAATTTCATAAACACTAAAAAAGTGTTTTATACTATAATTTTGACGAAATACTATAAATAAATTTTTTTCAAATGCTTATAAAATAATGAATTCTTAAGTTATTAACTTCAATCCTTGACTATAACATTGAGAATGTGTAGTCTTTTTAAGGTTTTATTTAATTATATTTACAATTTAATATGATATTTCATAAACACTATTAAAGTTGTTTACATTGTAATTTTGACGAAATATTATAAATTCATTTTTTTAAATGCTTATAAAATACTGAATTCTTAATTTATGTTCTTCAATCCTTGACCATTAGTTTGAGAATATGTAATATTTTTACCGTTTCCAGTGATTACTTTTACAATTTTATAAAAAATTTCATAAACACAAAAAAGTGTTTTATACGATAATATTGACGAAATACTATAAATAAATCTTTTTCAAATGCTTATAAAATACTGAATTCTTAAGCTATTAACTTCAAACCATGACTATAAGATTGAGAATGTGTAATATTTTTACCATTTCCAGTTATTACTTTTACAATTTTATAAGAAATTTCATAAACATAAAAAAGTGTTTTATACGATAATTTTGACGAAATATTATAAATAAATTTTTTTCAAATGCTTATAAAATACTGAATTCTTAAAATATTAACTTCAAACCTTGACTATAAGATTGAGAATGTGTAGTATTATTAAGGTTTTATTTAGTTATGTTAACAATTTTATATAAAATTTCATAAACACTAAAAAAGTGTTTTATATGATAATTTTGACGAAATATTATAAATAAATATTTTTCAAATGCTTATAAAATACTGAATTCTTAAGTTATTAACTTCAAACCTTGACTATAAGATTGAGAATGTGTAATATTTTTAAGGTTTAATTTAGTTATATTTACAATTTTATATAAAATTTCATAAACACAAAAAAGTGTTTTATACGATAATTTTGACAAATATTATAAATAAATTTTTTTCAAATGCTTATATAATAATGAATTCTTAAGTTATTAACATCAGACCTTGACTATAAGATTGAGAATGTGTAATATTTTAAAGGTTTCATTTAATTATATTTACAATTTAATATGATATTTCATAAACACTAAAAAAGTTGTTTACATTGTAATTTTGACAAAATACTATAAATTCATTTTTTTCAAATGCTTATAAAATACTGAATTCTTAAGTTATTAACTTCAAACCATGACTATAAGATTGAGAATGTGTAATATTTTTAAGGTTTCATTTAATTATGTTTACAATTTTATATAAAATTTCATAAACACTAAAAAAGTGTTTTACATAGTAATTTAGTCGAAATATCATAAATTCAATGTTTTCTAATGCTTATAAAATACTGAATTCTTAAGTTATTAACCAAAAACCTTGACTATAAGATTGAGAATGTGTAGTATTTTTAAGGTTTTATTTAGTTATGTTTACAATGTTATATAAAATTTCATAAACACTAAAAAAGTGTTTTATACGATAATATTGACGAAATACTATATATAAATCTTTTTCAAATGCTTATAAAATACTGAATTCTTAAGTTATTAACTTCAAACCATGACTATAAGATTGAGAATGTGTAATATTTTTAAGGTTTCATTTACTTATGTTTACAATTTTATATAAAATTTCATAAACACTAAAAAAGTGTTTTACATAGTAATTTAGTCGAAATATCATAAATTCAATGTTTTCTAATGCTTATAAAATACTGAATTCTTAAGTTATTAACTTCAAACCTTGACTATAAGATTGAGAATGTGTAGTATTTTTAAGGTTTTATTTAGTTATGTTAACAATTTTATATAAAATTTCATAAACACTAATATAGTGTTTTATATGATAATTTTGACGAAATATTATAAATAAATTTTTTTTAAATTCTTATAAAATACTGAATTCTTAAGTTATTATCTTCAAACCTTGACCATTAGTTTGAGATTATGTAATATTTTTACCGTTTCCGGTTATTATTTTTACAATTATATAAAAAATTTCATAAACTCTAAAAAAGTGTTTTATACGATAATTTTGACGAAATATTATAAATAAATTTTTTTCAAATGCTTATAAAATACTGAATTCTTAAAATATTAACTTCAAACCTTGACTATAAGATTGAGAATGTGTAGTATTATTAAGGTTTTATTTAGTTATGTTAACAATTTTATATAAAATTTCATAAACACTAAAAAAGTGTTTTATATGATAATTTTGACAAATATTATAAATAAATATTTTTCAAATGCTTATAAAATACTGAATTCTTAAGTTATTAACTTCAAACCTTGACTATAAGATTGAGAATGTGTAATTTTTTTAAGGTTTTATTTAGTTATATTTACAATTTTATATAAAATTTCATAAACACAAAAAAGTGTTTTATACGATAATTTTGACAAATATTATAAATAAATTTTTTTCAAATGCTTATATAATAATGAATTCTTAAGTTATTAACTTCAAACCTTGACTATAAGATTGAGAATGTGTAGTATTTTTAAGGTTTTATTTAGTTATGTTAACAATTTTATATAAAATTTCATAAACACTAATACAGTGTTTTATATGATAATTTTGACGAAATATTATAAATAAATTTTTTTTAAATTCTTATAAAATACTGAATTCTTAAGTTATTATCTTCAAACCTTGACCATTAGTTTGAGATTATGTAATATTTTTACCGTTTCCGGTTATTATTTTTACAATTATATAAAAAATTTCATAAACTCTAAAAAAGTGTTTTATACGATAATTTTGACGAAATATTATAAATAAATTTTTTTCAAATGCTTATAAAATACTGAATTCTTAAAATATTAACTTCAAACCTTGACTATAAGATTGAGAATGTGTAGTATTATTAAGGTTTTATTTAGTTATGTTAACAATTTTATATAAAATTTCATAAACACTAAAAAAGTGTTTTATATGATAATTTTGACAAATATTATAAATAAATATTTTTCAAATGCTTATAAAATACTGAATTCTTAAGTTATTAACTTCAAACCTTGACTATAAGATTGAGAATGTGTAATTTTTTTAAGGTTTTATTTAGTTATATTTACAATTTTATATAAAATTTCATAAACACAAAAAAGTGTTTTATACGATAATTTTGACAAATATTATAAATAAATTTTTTTCAAATGCTTATATAATAATGAATTCTTAAGTTATTAACTTCAAACCTTGACTATAAGATTGAGAATGTGTAATATTTTAAAGGTTTCATTTAATTATATTTACAATTTAATATGATATTTCATAAACACTAAAAATTTGTTTACATTGTAATTTTGACAAAATACTATAAATTCATTTTTTTCAAATGCTTATAAAATACTGAATTCTTAAGTTATTAACTTCAAACCTTGACTATAAGATTGAGAATGTGTAATATTTTTAAGGTTTCATTTAATTATGTTTACAATTTTATATAAAATTTCATAAACACTAAAAAAGTGTTTTACATAGTAATTTAGTCGAAATATCATAAATTCAATGTTTTCTAATCCTTATAAAATACTGAATTCTTAAGTTATTAACTTCAAACCTTGACTATAAGATTGAGAATGTGTAGTATTTTTAAGGTTTTATTTAGTTATGTTTACAATGTTATATAAAATTTCATAAACACTAAAAAAGTGTTTTACATAGTAATTTAGTCGAAATATCATAAATTCAATGTTTTCAAATGCTTATAAAATAATGAATTCTTAAGTTATTAACTTCAATCCTTGACTATAAGATTGAGAATGTATAGTATTTTTAAGGTTTTATTTATTTAATTATATTTACAATTTAATATGATATTTCATAAACACTATTAAAGTTGTTTACATTGTAATTTTGACGAAATATTATAAATTCATTTTTTTAAATGCTTATAAAATACTGAATTCTTAATTTATTTTCTTCAAACCTTGACCATTAGTTTGAGAATATGTAATATTTTTACCGTTTCCAGTGATTACTTTTACAATTTTATAAAAAATTTCATAAACACAAAAAAGTGATTTATACGATAATATTGACGAAATACTATATATAAATCTTTTTCAAATGCTTATAAAATACTGAATTCTTAAGTTATTAACTTCAAACCATGACTATAAGATTGAGAATGTGTAATATTTTTACCATTTCCAGTTATTACTTTTACAATTTTATAAGAAATTTCATAAACATAAAAAAGTGTTTTATACGATAATTTTGACGAAATATTATATATAAATTTTTTTCAAATGCTTATGAAATACTGAATTCTTAAAATATTAACTTCAAACCTTGACTATAAGATTGAGAATGTGTAGTATTATTAAGGTTTTATTTAGTTATGTTAACAATTTTATATAAAATTTCATAAACACTAAAAAAGTGTTTTATATGATAATTTTGACGAAATATTATATATAAATTTTTTTCAAATGCTTATAAAATACTGAATTCTTAAGTTATTAACTTCAAACCTTGACTATAAGATTGAGAATGTGTAATTTTTTTAAGGTTTTATTTAGTTATATTTACAATTTTATATAAAATTTCATAAACACAAAAAAGTGTTTTATACGATAATTTTGACAAATATTATAAATAAATTTTTTTCAAATGCTTATATAATAATGAATTCTTAAGTTATTAACTTCAAACCTTGACTATAAGATTGAGAATGTGTAATATTTTAAAGGTTTCATTTAATTATATTTACAATTTAATATGATATTTCATAAACACTAAAAAAGTTGTTTACATTGTAATTTTGACAAAATACTATAAATTCATTTTTTTCAAATGCTTATAAAATACTGAATTCTTAAGTTATTAACTTCAAACCATGACTATAAGATTGAGAATGTGTAATATTTTTAAGGTTTCATTTAATTATGTTTACAATTTTATATAAAATTTCATAAACACTAAAAAAGTGTTTTACATAGTAATTTAGTCGAAATATCATAAATTCAATGTTTTCTAATGCTTATAAAATACTGAATTCTTAAGTTATTAACCAAAAACCTTGACTATAAGATTGAGAATGTGTAGTATTTTTAAGGTTTTATTTAGTTATGTTTACAATGTTATATAAAATTTCATAAACACTAAAAAAGTGTTTTATACGATAATATTGACGAAATACTATATATAAATCTTTTTCAAATGCTTATAAAATACTGAATTCTTAAGTTATTAACTTCAAACCATGACTATAAGATTGAGAATGTGTAATATTTTTAAGGTTTCATTTACTTATGTTTACAATTTTATATAAAATTTCATAAACACTAAAAAAGTGTTTTACATAGTAATTTAGTCGAAATATCATAAATTCAATGTTTTCTAATGCTTATAAAATACTGAATTCTTAAGTTATTAACCAAAAACCTTGACTATAAGATTGAGAATGTGTAGTATTTTTAAGGTTTTATTTAGTTATGTTTACAATGTTATATAAAATTTCATAAACACTAAAAAAGTGTTTTATACTATAATTTTGACGAAATACTATAAATAAATTTTTTTCAAATGCTTATAAAATAATGAATTCTTAAGTTATTAACTTCAATCCTTGACTATAACATTGAGAATGTGTAGTCTTTTTAAGGTTTTATTTAATTATATTTACAATTTAATATGATATTTCATAAACACTATTAAAGTTGTTTACATTGTAATTTTGACGAAATATTATAAATTCATTTTTTTAAATGCTTATAAAATACTGAATTCTTAATTTATGTTCTTCAATCCTTGACCATTAGTTTGAGAATATGTAATATTTTTACCGTTTCCAGTGATTACTTTTACAATTTTATAAAAAATTTCATAAACACAAAAAAGTGTTTTATACGATAATATTGACGAAATACTATAAATAAATCTTTTTCAAATGCTTATAAAATACTGAATTCTTAAGCTATTAACTTCAAACCATGACTATAAGATTGAGAATGTGTAATATTTTTACCATTTCCAGTTATTACTTTTACAATTTTATAAGAAATTTCATAAACATAAAAAAGTGTTTTATACGATAATTTTGACGAAATATTATAAATAAATTTTTTTCAAATGCTTATAAAATACTGAATTCTTAAAATATTAACTTCAAACCTTGACTATAAGATTGAGAATGTGTAGTATTATTAAGGTTTTATTTAGTTATGTTAACAATTTTATATAAAATTTCATAAACACTAAAAAAGTGTTTTATATGATAATTTTGACGAAATATTATAAATAAATATTTTTCAAATGCTTATAAAATACTGAATTCTTAAGTTATTAACTTCAAACCTTGACTATAACATTGAGAATGTGTAGTCTTTTTAAGGTTTTATTTAATTATATTTACAATTTAATATGATATTTCATAAACACTATTAAAGTTGTTTACATTGTAATTTTGACGAAATATTATAAATTCATTTTTTTAAATGCTTATAAAATACTGAATTCTTAATTTATGTTCTTCAATCCTTGACCATTAGTTTGAGAATATGTAATATTTTTACCGTTTCCAGTGATTACTTTTACAATTTTATAAAAAATTTCATAAACACAAAAAAGTGTTTTATACGATAATATTGACGAAATACTATAAATAAATCTTTTTCAAATGCTTATAAAATACTGAATTCTTAAGCTATTAACTTCAAACCATGACTATAAGATTGAGAATGTGTAATATTTTTACCATTTCCAGTTATTACTTTTACAATTTTATAAGAAATTTCATAAACATAAAAAAGTGTTTTATACGATAATTTTGACGAAATATTATAAATAAATTTTTTTCAAATGCTTATAAAATACTGAATTCTTAAAATATTAACTTCAAACCTTGACTATAAGATTGAGAATGTGTAGTATTATTAAGGTTTTATTTAGTTATGTTAACAATTTTATATAAAATTTCATAAACACTAAAAAAGTGTTTTATATGATAATTTTGACGAAATATTATAAATAAATATTTTTCAAATGCTTATAAAATACTGAATTCTTAAGTTATTAACTTCAAACCTTGACTATAAGATTGAGAATGTGTAATATTTTTAAGGTTTAATTTAGTTATATTTACAATTTTATATAAAATTTCATAAACACAAAAAAGTGTTTTATACGATAATTTTGACAAATATTATAAATAAATTTTTTTCAAATGCTTATAAAATACTGAATTCTTAAGTTATTAACTTCAAACCTTGACTATAAGATTGAGAATGTGTAGTATTTTTAAGGTTTTATTTAGTTATGTTAACAATTTTATATAAAATTTCATAAACACTAATATAGTGTTTTATATGATAATTTTGACGAAATATTATAAATAAATTTTTTAAATTCTTATAAAATACTGAATTCTTAAGTTATTATCTTCAAACCTTGACCATTAGTTTGAGATTATGTAATATTTTTACCGTTTCCGGTTATTATTTTTACAATTATATAAAAAATTTCATAAACTCTAAAAAAGTGTTTTATACGATAATTTTGACGAAATATTATAAATAAATTTTTTTCAAATGCTTATAAAATACTGAATTCTTAAAATATTAACTTCAAACCTTGACTATAAGATTGAGAATGTGTAGTATTATTAAGGTTTTATTTAGTTATGTTAACAATTTTATATAAAATTTCATAAACACTAAAAAAGTGTTTTATATGATAATTTTGACAAATATTATAAATAAATATTTTTCAAATGCTTATAAAATACTGAATTCTTAAGTTATTAACTTCAAACCTTGACTATAAGATTGAGAATGTGTAATTTTTTTAAGGTTTTATTTAGTTATATTTACAATTTTATATAAAATTTCATAAACACAAAAAAGTGTTTTATACGATAATTTTGACAAATATTATAAATAAATTTTTTTCAAATGCTTATATAATAATGAATTCTTAAGTTATTAACTTCAAACCTTGACTATAAGATTGAGAATGTGTAATATTTTAAAGGTTTCATTTAATTATATTTACAATTTAATATGATATTTCATAAACACTAAAAATTTGTTTACATTGTAATTTTGACAAAATACTATAAATTCATTTTTTTCAAATGCTTATAAAATACTGAATTCTTAAGTTATTAACTTCAAACCTTGACTATAAGATTGAGAATGTGTAATATTTTTAAGGTTTCATTTAATTATGTTTACAATTTTATATAAAATTTCATAAACACTAAAAAAGTGTTTTACATAGTAATTTAGTCGAAATATCATAAATTCAATGTTTTCTAATCCTTATAAAATACTGAATTCTTAAGTTATTAACTTCAAACCTTGACTATAAGATTGAGAATGTGTAGTATTTTTAAGGTTTTATTTAGTTATGTTTACAATGTTATATAAAATTTCATAAACACTAAAAAAGTGTTTTACATAGTAATTTAGTCGAAATATCATAAATTCAATGTTTTCAAATGCTTATAAAATAATGAATTCTTAAGTTATTAACTTCAATCCTTGACTATAAGATTGAGAATGTATAGTATTTTTAAGGTTTTATTTATTTAATTATATTTACAATTTAATATGATATTTCATAAACACTATTAAAGTTGTTTACATTGTAATTTTGACGAAATATTATAAATTCATTTTTTTAAATGCTTATAAAATACTGAATTCTTAATTTATTTTCTTCAAACCTTGACCATTAGTTTGAGAATATGTAATATTTTTACCGTTTCCAGTGATTACTTTTACAATTTTATAAAAAATTTCATAAACACAAAAAAGTGATTTATACGATAATATTGACGAAATACTATATATAAATCTTTTTCAAATGCTTATAAAATACTGAATTCTTAAGTTATTAACTTCAAACCATGACTATAAGATTGAGAATGTGTAATATTTTTACCATTTCCAGTTATTACTTTTACAATTTTATAAGAAATTTCATAAACATAAAAAAGTGTTTTATACGATAATTTTGACGAAATATTATAAATAAATATTTTTCAAATGCTTATAAAATACTGAATTCTTAAAATATTAACTTCAAACCATGACTATAAGATTGAGAATGTGTAATATTTTTAAGGTTTCATTTAATTATGTTTACAATTTTATATAAAATTTCATAAACACTAAAAAAGTGTTTTACATAGTAATTTAGTCGAAATATCATAAATTCAATGTTTTCTAATGCTTATAAAATACTGAATTCTTAAGTTATTAACTAAAAACCTTGACTATAAGATTGAGAATGTGTAGTATTTTTAAGGTTTTATTTAGTTATGTTTACAATGTTATATAAAATTTCATAAACACTAAAAAAGTGTTTTATACTATAATTTTGACGAAATACTATAAATAAATTTTTTTCAAATGCTTATAAAATAATGAATTCTTAAGTTATTAACTTCAATCCTTGACTATAACATTGAGAATGTGTAGTCTTTTTAAGGTTTTATTTAATTATATTTACAATTTAATATGATATTTCATAAACACTATTAAAGTTGTTTACATTGTAATTTTGACGAAATATTATAAATTCATTTTTTTAAATGCTTATAAAATACTGAATTCTTAATTTATGTTCTTCAATCCTTGACCATTAGTTTGAGAATATGTAATATTTTTACCGTTTCCAGTGATTACTTTTACAATTTTATAAAAAATTTCATAAACACAAAAAAGTGTTTTATACGATAATATTGACGAAATACTATAAATAAATCTTTTTCAAATGCTTATAAAATACTGAATTCTTAAGCTATTAACTTCAAACCATGACTATAAGATTGAGAATGTGTAATATTTTTACCATTTCCAGTTATTACTTTTACAATTTTATAAGAAATTTCATAAACATAAAAAAGTGTTTTATACGATAATTTTGACGAAATATTATAAATAAATTTTTTTCAAATGCTTATAAAATACTGAATTCTTAAAATATTAACTTCAAACCTTGACTATAAGATTGAGAATGTGTAGTATTATTAAGGTTTTATTTAGTTATGTTAACAATTTTATATAAAATTTCATAAACACTAAAAAAGTGTTTTATATGATAATTTTGACGAAATATTATAAATAAATATTTTTCAAATGCTTATAAAATACTGAATTCTTAAGTTATTAACTTCAAACCTTGACTATAAGATTGAGAATGTGTAATATTTTTAAGGTTTAATTTAGTTATATTTACAATTTTATATAAAATTTCATAAACACAAAAAAGTGTTTTATACGATAATTTTGACAAATATTATAAATAAATTTTTTTCAAATGCTTATATAATAATGAATTCTTAAGTTATTAACATCAGACCTTGACTATAAGATTGAGAATGTGTAATATTTTAAAGGTTTCATTTAATTATATTTACAATTTAATATGATATTTCATAAACACTAAAAAAGTTGTTTACATTGTAATTTTGACAAAATACTATAAATTCATTTTTTTCAAATGCTTATAAAATACTGAATTCTTAAGTTATTAACTTCAAACCATGACTATATGATTGAGAATGTGTAATATTTTTAAGGTTTCATTTAATTATGTTTACAATTTTATATAAAATTTCATAAACACTAAAAAAGTGTTTTACATAGTAATTTAGTCGAAATATCATAAATTCAATGTTTTCTAATGCTTATAAAATACTGAATTCTTAAGTTATTAACTTCAAACCTTGACTATAAGATTGAGAATGTGTAATATTTTTAAGGTTTCATTTAGTTATGTTTACAATTTTATATACAATTTCATAAACACTAATATAGTGTTTTATATGATAATTTTGACGAAATATTATAAATAAATTTTTTTCAAATGCTTATAAAATACTGAATTCTTAAGTTATTAACTTCAAACCTTGACTATAAGATTGAGAATGTGTAGTATTTTTAAGGTTTTATTTAGTTATGTTAACAATTTTATATAAAATTTCATAAACACTAATATAGTGTTTTATATGATAATTTTGACGAAATATTATAAATAAATTTTTTTTAAATTCTTATAAAATACTGAATTCTTAAGTTATTATCTTCAAACCTTGACCATTAGTTTGAGATTATGTAATATTTTTACCGTTTCCGGTTATTATTTTTACAATTATATAAAAAATTTCATAAACTCTAAAAAAGTGTTTTATACGATAATTTTGACGAAATATTATAAATAAATTTTTTTCAAATGCTTATAAAATACTGAATTCTTATAATATTAACTTCAAACCTTGACTATAAGATTGAGAATGTGTAGTATTATTAAGGTTTTATTTAGTTATGTTAACAATTTTATATAAAATTTCATAAACACTAAAAAAGTGTTTTATATGATAATTTTGACAAATATTATAAATAAATATTTTTCAAATGCTTATAAAATACTGAATTCTTAAGTTATTAACTTCTAACCTTGACTATAAGATTGAGAATGTGTAATTTTTTTAAGGTTTTATTTAGTTATATTTACAATTTTATATAAAATTTCATAAACACAAAAAAGTGTTTTATACGATAATTTTGACAAATATTATAAATAAATTTTTTTCAAATGCTTATATAATAATGAATTCTTAAGTTATTAACTTCAAACCTTGACTATAAGATTGAGAATGTGTAATATTTTAAAGGTTTCATTTAATTATATTTACAATTTAATATGATATTTCATAAACACTAAAAATTTGTTTACATTGTAATTTTGACAAAATACTATAAATTCATTTTTTTCAAATGCTTATAAAATACTGAATTCTTAAGTTATTAACTTCAAACCTTGACTATAAGATTGAGAATGTGTAATATTTTTAAGGTTTCATTTAATTATGTTTACAATTTTATATAAAATTTCATAAACACTAAAAAAGTGTTTTACATAGTAATTTAGTCGAAATATCATAAATTCAATGTTTTCTAATCCTTATAAAATACTGAATTCTTAAGTTATTAACTTCAAACCTTGACTATAAGATTGAGAATGTGTAGTATTTTTAAGGTTTTATTTAGTTATGTTTACAATGTTATATAAAATTTCATAAACACTAAAAAAGTGTTTTACATAGTAATTTAGTCGAAATATCATAAATTCAATGTTTTCAAATGTTTATAAAATAATGAATTCTTAAGTTATTAACTTCAATCCTTGACTATAAGATTGAGAATGTATAGTATTTTTAAGGTTTTATTTATTTAATTATATTTACAATTTAATATGATATTTCATAAACACTATTAAAGTTGTTTACATTGTAATTTTGACGAAATATTATAAATTCATTTTTTTAAATGCTTATAAAATACTGAATTCTTAATTTATTTTCTTCAAACCTTGACCATTAGTTTGAGAATATGTAATATTTTTACCGTTTCCAGTGATTACTTTTACAATTTTATAAAAAATTTCATAAACACAAAAAAGTGATTTATACGATAATATTGACGAAATACTATATATAAATCTTTTTCAAATGCTTATAAAATACTGAATTCTTAAGTTATTAACTTCAAACCATGACTATAAGATTGAGAATGTGTAATATTTTTACCATTTCCAGTTATTACTTTTACAATTTTATAAGAAATTTCATAAACATAAAAAAGTGTTTTATACGATAATTTTGACGAAATATTATAAATAAATATTTTTCAAATGCTTATAAAATACTGAATTCTTAAAATATTAACTTCAAACCATGACTATAAGATTGAGAATGTGTAATATTTTTAAGGTTTCATTTAATTATGTTTACAATTTTATATAAAATTTCATAAACACTAAAAAAGTGTTTTACATAGTAATTTAGTCGAAATATCATAAATTCAATGTTTTCTAATGCTTATAAAATACTGAATTCTTAAGTTATTAACTAAAAACCTTGACTATAAGATTGAGAATGTGTAGTATTTTTAAGGTTTTATTTAGTTATGTTTACAATGTTATATAAAATTTCATAAACACTAAAAAAGTGTTTTATACTATAATTTTGACGAAATACTATAAATAAATTTTTTTCAAATGCTTATAAAATAATGAATTCTTAAGTTATTAACTTCAATCCTTGACTATAACATTGAGAATGTGTAGTCTTTTTAAGGTTTTATTTAATTATATTTACAATTTAATATGATATTTCATAAACACTATTAAAGTTGTTTACATTGTAATTTTGACGAAATATTATAAATTCATTTTTTTAAATGCTTATAAAATACTGAATTCTTAATTTATGTTCTTCAATCCTTGACCATTAGTTTGAGAATATGTAATATTTTTACCGTTTCCAGTGATTACTTTTACAATTTTATAAAAAATTTCATAAACACAAAAAAGTGTTTTATACGATAATATTGACGAAATACTATAAATAAATCTTTTTCAAATGCTTATAAAATACTGAATTCTTAAGCTATTAACTTCAAACCATGACTATAAGATTGAGAATGTGTAATATTTTTACCATTTCCAGTTATTACTTTTACAATTTTATAAGAAATTTCATAAACATAAAAAAGTGTTTTATACGATAATTTTGACGAAATATTATAAATAAATTTTTTTCAAATGCTTATAAAATACTGAATTCTTAAGTTATTAACTTCAAACCTTGACTATAAGATTGAGAATGTGTAATATTTTTAAGGTTTCATTTAGTTATGTTTACAATTTTATATACAGTTTCATAAACACTAAAAAAGTGTTTTAGATAATAATTTAGTCGAAATATCATAAATTCAATGTTTTCAAATGCTAATAACATACTGAATTCTTAAGATATTATCTTCAAACCTTGACCATTAGTTTGAGAATATGTAATATTTTTACCGTTTCCGGTTATTATTTTTACAATTATATAAAAATTTTCATAAACTCTATAAAAGTGTTTTATACGATAATTTTGACGAAATATTATAAATTCATTTTTTTCAAATGCTTATAAAATACCTAATGCTTAAGTTATTATCTTCAAACCTTGACCATTAGTTTGAGAATATGTAATATTTTTTGTTTCCGGTTATTATTTTTACAATTATATAAAAAATTTCATAAACTCTAAAAAAGTGTTTTATACGATAATTTTGACAAAATATTATAAATAAATTTTTTTCAAATGCTTATTAAATACTGAATTCTTAAGTTATTAACTTCAAACCTTGACTATAAGATTGAGAATGTGTAGTTTTTTTTAGGTTTTATTTAGTTATGTTTACAATGTTATATAAAATATCATAAACACTAAAAAAGTGTTTTACATAGTAATTTAGTCGAAATATCATAAATTCAATATTTTCAAATGCTTATAAAATACTGAATTTTTAAGTTATTATCTTCAAACCTTGACCATTAGTTTGAGAATATGTAATTTTTTTACCGTTTCCAGTTATTATTTTTTCAATTTTATAAAAAATTTCATAAACTCTAAAAAAGTGTTTTATATGATAATTTTGACGAAATATTATAAATAAATTTTTTTCAAATGCTTATAAAATACTGAATTCTTAAGTTATTATCTTCAAACCTTGACCATTAGTTTGAGAATATGTAATATTTTTACCATATCCAGTTATTATTTTTACAATTTTATAAAAAATTTCATAAACTCTAAAAAAGTGTTTTATACGATAATTTTGACGAAATATTATAAATAAATTATTTTCAAATGCTTATAAAATACTGAATTCTTAAGTTATTATCTTCAAACCTTGACCATTAGTTTGAGAATATGTAATATTTTTACCATATCCAGTTATTATTTTTACAATTTTATAAAAAATTTCATAAACTCTAAAAAAGTGTTTTATACGATAATTTTGACAAAATATTATATATAAATTTTTTTCAAATGCTTATAAAATACTGAATTCTTAAGTTATTAACTTCAAACCTTGACTATATGATTGAGAATGTGTAGTATTTTTAAGGTTTTATTTAGTTATGTTTACAATTTTATATAAGATTTCATAAACACTAAAAAGTGTTTTATATTTTAATTTTAATGAAATATCATGAATTCATATTTTTCAAATGCTAGTAAAATACTGAATACTTAACTTAATATCTTTAAACTTTGACTATTAGATTTACAAAAAGGACTATTTTCACCGTTTTTTAACAATTATATTGTTCGAATTTTGACAAATCCCAAAAATTTATATATTAATATTTTCTCGAATTCCTGTTATTCTCTCAAACCATTGTGTATGTAAAAACTGTCTACTCGTGTATAATTACTTAACTGTCAAAATTCTGATATTTTTTTATGAAGTTTTGTCCAAATAATCAATTTTTTTAATTTTTAACATTTTGTTTTCCAAAAATCCATCTCTATTAATTAATCCGTTAATACTGTCCCCATCCAGATTAAATACTCAACGATTGACGCATTTGCATACCTAGATGATTTTCCAATTTTTAAATTATTTTTAACTCAATTATTTAGAGTATATAAACTATAATTGGTGCTTCAAACGTGAAGTTTTCAATAAAAAATTTGACCGGTTATTTTGTTTTACCAATTCATCATTCTTAAAATTTAAATTCAACGTTTTTGAGTACAGATATTTGATCTCAAGGTGTCACTGCGTTTAACTTCGGAAGATTTTGAGCCGATACGACCAATATTAACAAAGTGTGTTATTCAAGTTGATTCTCAAAATCTATAAATGAATATCATAATAACAACACATTTTATATCATGTGTTAAAATAACGAGTAGTAGTATGCAAAGTTTTAGAATAGTTATGTTATGCAATATATAACATTTTTAAATATTTATATTATTTACGTACCTCGTGTCTGCATATTCAACATTGCTTAAGACAGTTTCTTTAATGAATCTGGTTTCGAAGTAAATAATTATATTGTTCAGTTTTAAATGTTTAACATTGTCTTAAACGATATAATAATGCCGAACCTTCTAATTTTTTATTACCAATAGCAACAAAAATTACGACTTGGTACAATTTGTGAGTAATAATTTGGCAAACGTCAAAATCATGTAATATTCGATGTAAATAAAACAACTACATTACTTATTACGTGTACAAATTACAATACCTTAAATACCTTTTCAAAAGCGTAAATTTTCTTGATTTCGTAGTGTGTTTCATCATTAACTATGAGTACTATAATTAGTACTGTATATTTGCATTAAATTGTTACATTTTAGGAAGGCATTCATATTTAGTAAAACATGTTACATCTCTTCTACTCGACAATGTATTCTTCAATTCATATATCTTAACAAATATATTTTGAGTCTTTAATGTATACTTGAATGTTTTTTTTTCTTGTATTTAATGACAAACATAAGTAAAATATAAAATATATATATATTTTAATATGATTTACAACTGATTTAAATAATTATGTATTTTTTTAAAACTGTATTTTAACAAAAAATATTACAAATAATTGTTGTTGAACAATCCACACATCTTTTGTCAATACTTATTAGAAATATAAAATATAGTTACGAATAATTTGTTACACACATTTACACAACTAGGAGGAGACTTAGTGAGGCATCGCGCCCTCAAAATGTATTTTATTCCCCACAAATGTTTATGATTATTTAAGAATCAATAATAATTTAAGCAATACAATGTGACATGTAGAATTATTCAAAGTAAATTGTATAAATATAAAATTGATGATTAAAAATGTACAAAAAAAATATATTCAGTATTTTTAATATACCAAAAACAGTATCTAGTCCTACTCGTACAGTTATCACTATTGAAAATTAAAATAACCAAAACAATCCTCCTAGTTTTTTGGAAACCGTGAAAGTAAATACATTAAATTAGGTATTTATATGTGCAGCTGCTAATATTTTATACCTAGTTGCATCAATGGTTAGTCATTACATAGAATTACCAATGGCCTCAAAAATATATTATATTTTGACATTCAGGTTTTTATTGTTGTGAGTAGCTTTAATGTTTTATATCATATTATTATATGATGGTATTATGATCCTTTTGGGATTTATCGAATATTTTTTATTGATATAGTACAGAAATATCACACAATTTTAATATTTATGACTAAACTCGTCGTTAGATAGTGTTAAAATAAAAATTATTCTTTAAAATTGGGTTAGGATTAAATTTATTAGTAATTAATTTTTTAATAAATGTTAACCTTCGTGTGGATTTGTGACTTTTAGAAATTAATCATTCTATTATCTGTCATTAAATATGTCCACCATTTACAGAATCAGGACATGCACACTGTTGCAGCTGCAATTGTGGGTGGGAGTCCAATTAAGACCCAAGTACGACGGTTTAAAAATCCCCAATAACAGTTTTTCGAAAAATCAAATGCATGCAACTCATGTAGCTAGTTAGGGGGATCAATTCTATGTCATGTCTGGCGACTTTCGTCCTATCTCCCACGGTTTCCCGGATCACAGCTCATAAGCGAAATATTTTTAAATTTACGATTATACAATAATATTTGAATTGGAAAATACATAAGTTTGTGAAAGAAATTAAGAAATTTTATATTTCAATGTTGGTAGATCTGCTTTATCGTTCTGCCACCATTTATGGGTTTCTTTCATAAGAATTTCTAGCTGAAAAGTCTGGTTGTTATCTCGGGGGCCGAACTGCGCGACGATCAGTCGCATGTATCGCCGTCGATTAGTGGTGATTAGTTTATCAGAGCGGTGCGATTACAACGACTAGAACGTTTAAAAAACAGACATACTTAAAAGTAATATCATATTGAGAATTACACATGGAATATGTTGATGGTTAGTAGTTTGGTACTCGTATCGGGTAGATGGCCAAACATTTATGGTTACGAAAATCAAGTTTTATTATTCACCAGAGTAAGTTAAATGTCCTATAAGAATACCGATCGCATTAGGAAAAAATCAATGTCGAAAGAACAACTGTTGTCTGCGTGTTTTTTCAGGAATGATCCGGCAACGATACATTATTTACCTACTATATTGGATTTGCTGTCTATAGTGGGACCGGCGATGGTTGGCATGTGTCCTGTCATTATCACGACTGATGTCATCTATGCCTCAGAATTGCAGCTGGGAATTGTCCAATATCAACATCATACAAAGTGTTCTCGTCGTCGCGTTGGGATTTAATCAGTAGCTAATAATAAGTTAATTTTAAGTAATCTTTTTGTACATGTCAGTGTGTTGTCTAGTTTCCATTTTTCAAGTTCATTAATGTAACCGTGCGCAATAATGATAAACAGTCGACTGCCATTTGACAACGGATTATTAATATATTTTGAATGGTTGTCAATGCGGTAAGATAATGTAACCGTTTCTCATTCCTTATTAAATGATTCAACGTATACCTACCGCAAATATGATTCTATTGCTCTGACATGAGCTTATTATTTTATTTTTCTCGTTCAGATTTCGCTGATTAACAACCAGTGTATTTAAGTATATTCACAATTCACTAGCCGTCTACGAGTCATAGGCTGTCATTTCGTATACATCATATAAAATAAATCCACTCACTTGCAGATAATGAGATAAATTAACACTCATTTTATTTATTTAATTAAAATTAGAAATTTCTGTAAATTGCGAAACGATATTGTTTACTGAATTGTTTATTTCAGTTGCTAGATCAGAAATCAGGCTATAAATATAATATTTTTGAACCATTTGAAACAGACAACACATTGATATTTAAGTTTAAGTTGCCCATGACCTGTAATTTGTTTTAATATACCCGCCAACTCGGAAACGGTTATTACTTTGTACAATGCAAAATCATCAGTATAAGTTTTATTTCATAAACTTTAAAGGTTTAAATAACAACACCTGTAAATAGACAAACATATTTTTCATCAACCATCGTCTCGGACATTTTCATTAAAAATGAACACCAATAATTTAATCATAATTAGCTTAACAACATCAGGGATGGATAAACTCTAAATAACTACCTTTATTTCTCATAAGTACAATTTTAAGCGTCAACAGAAGGATTATCTTCTCGCAATAGATTTCATCTCAATTTGTTAATGTATAATATCAGAATTAAAAAACACTAAAATAAAATCTTTTATATGGCACTTTTGAAAAACATTAATAATTCATATCTATAGGTGATTATAAAACACTCATATATTAAAATATTTTCTCTTCAAACCTTGACCGTTAGATTTAGAAAAAGAACTATATTTACTGTTTCTAAAAATTATATATACCACTTTATATAAAATTTCTTAAACACTAAAAAAGTGTTTTATATGATAATTTTGACGAAATAATATAAATAAATTTTTTTCAAATGCTTATAAAATACTGAATTCTTAAGTTATTAACTTCAAACCATGACTATAAGATTGAGAATGTGTAGTATTTTTAAGGTTTTATTTAGTTATGTCTACAATGTTATATAAAATTTCATAAACACTAAAAAAGTGTTTTACATGGTAATTTAGTCGAAATGTCATAAATTCAATATTTTCAAATGCTTATAAAATAATGAATTCTTAAGTTATTATCTTCAAACCTTGACCATGAGTTTGAGAATATGTAATATTTTTACCGTTTCCAGTAATTATTTTTACAATTTTATAAAAAATTTCATAAACTCTAAAAAAGTGTTTTATACGATAATTTAGTCGAAATATCATAAATTCATTTTTTTCAAATGCTTATAACATTCTGAATTCTTAATTTATTATCTTCAAACCTTGACCATTAGTTTGAGAATATGTAATATTTTTACCGTTTCCAGTAATTACTTTTACAATTTTATAAAAAATTTCATAAACTCTAAAAAAGTGTTTTATACGATAATTTTGACAAAATATTATAAATAAATTTTTTTTCAATTGCTTATGAAATACTGAATTCTTAAGTTATTAACTTCAAACCTTGACTATAAGATTGAGAATGTGTAGTATTTTTAAGGTTTTATTTAGTTATATTTACAATTTAATATGATATTTCATAAACTTTAAACAAGTGTTTTATATGATAATTTTGACGAAATATTATAAATAAATTTTTTTTAAATGCTTATAAAATACTGAATTCTTAAGTTATTATCTTCAAACCTTAACCATTAGTTTGAGAATATATAATATTTTTACCGTTTCCAGTTATTATTTTTACAATTTTATAAAAAATTTCATAAACTCTAAAAAAGTGTTTTATACGATAATTTTGACGAAATATTATAAATAATTTTTTTTCAAATGCTTATAAAATACTGAATTCTTAAGTTATTGTCTTCAAACCTTGACCATTAGTTTGAGAATATGTAATTTTTTTAAGGTTTTATTTAGTTATGTTAACAATTTTATATAAAATTTCATAAACACTAAAAATGTGTTTTATATAGTAATTTAGTCGAAATATCATAAATTCAATGTTTTCAATTAATTATATCATACTGAATTCTTAAGTTATTATCTTCAAACCTTGACCATTAGTTTGAGAATATGTAATATTTTTACCGTTTTCGGTTATTATTTTTACAATTATAAAAAAATTTCATAAACTCTAAAAAAGTGTTTTATACGATATATTTGACGAAATATTATAAATAAATTTTTTTCAAATGATTATAAAATACTGAATTCTTAAGTTATTGTCTTCAAACCTTGACTATAAGATTGAGAATGTGTAATATTTTTAAGGGTTCATTTAATTATATTTACAATTTAATATGATCTTTCATAAACACTATTAAAGTTGTTTACATTGTAATTTTGACGAAATATTATAAATTCATTTTTTTAAATGCTTATAAAATACTGAATTCTTAAGTTATTAACTTCAAACCTTGACTATAAGATTGAGTATGTGTAGTATTTTTAAGGTTTTATTTAGTTATGTTTACAATTTTATATAAGATTTCATAAACACTAAAAATGTGTTTTACATAGTAATTTAGTCGAAATATCATAAATTCAATGTTTTCAAATGCTTATAACATACTGAATTCTTAAGTTATTTACTTCAAACCATGGCTATAAGATTGAGAATGTGTAATATTATTAAGGTTTCATTTAATTATATTTACAATTTAATATGATATTTCATAAACACTAAAAAAATGTTTTACATAGTAATTTAGTCGAAATATCATAAATTCAATATTTTCAAATGCTTATAAAATAATGAATTCTTAAGTTATTATCTTCAAAACTTGACTATGAGTTTGAGAATATGTAATATTTTCACCGTTTCCAGTTATTATTTTTACAATTTTATAAAAAATTTCATAAACTCTAAAAAAGTGTTTTATACGATAATTTTGACGAAATATTATAAATAAATTTTTTTTGAATGCTTATAAAATACTGAATTCTTAAGTTA
This sequence comes from Rhopalosiphum nymphaeae, assembly GCA_036289425.1. Lineage (NCBI taxonomy): Eukaryota > Metazoa > Arthropoda > Insecta > Hemiptera > Aphididae > Rhopalosiphum > Rhopalosiphum nymphaeae. Next base: position 3,895,879 of record JAZAQC010000007.1, on the reverse strand, counting down.
TTAACTTCAAACCTTGACTATAAGATTGAGAATGTGTAATATTTTAAAGGGTTCATTTAATTATATTTACAATTTAATATGATCTTTCATAAACACTATTAAAGTTGTTTACATTGTAATTTTGACGAAATATTATAAATTCATTTTTTTAAATGCTTATAAAATACTGAATTCTTAAGTTATTAACTTCAAACCTTGACTATAAGATTGAGTATGTGTAGTATTTTTAAGGTTTTATTTAGTTATGTTTACAATTTTATATAAGATTTCATAAACACTAAAAAAGTGTTTTACATAAAAATTTAGTCGAAATATCATAAATTCATTTTTTTCAAATGTTTATAAAATACTGAATTCTTAAGTTATTAACTTCAAACCTTGACCATGAGTTTGAGAATATGTAATATTTTTACCGTTTCCAGTTATTATTTTTACAATTTTATAAAAAATTTCATAAACTCCAAAAAAAGTGTTTTATACGATAATTTTGACGAAATATTATAAATAAATTTTTTTCAAATGCTTATAAAATACTGAATTTTTAAGTTATTAACTTCAAACCTTGACTATAAGATTGAGAATGTGTAATATTTTTAAGGTTTTATTTAGTTATATTTACAATTTTATATAAAATTTCATAAACACAAAAAAGTGTTTTATACGATAATTTTGACAAAATATTATAAATAAATTTTTTTCAAATGCTTATAAAATAATGAATTCTTAAGTTATTAACTTCAAACCTTGACTATAAGATTGAGAATGGGTAATATTGTTAAGGTTTTATTTAGTTATGTTAACAATTTTATATAAAATTTCATAAACACTAAAAATGTGTTTTACATAGTAATTTAGTCGAAATATCATAAATTCAATGTTTTCAAATGCTTATAACATACTGAATTCTTAAGTTATTTACTTCAAACCATGACTATAAGATTGAGAATGTGTAATATTATTAAGGTTTCATTTAATTATAATTACAATTTAATATGATATTTCATAAACACTAAAAAAATGTTTTACATAGTAATTTAGTCGAAATATCATAAATTCAATATTTTCAAATGCTTATAAAATAATGAATTCTTAAGTTATTATCTTCAAAACTAGACTATGAGTTTGAGAATATGTAATATTTTCACCGTTTCCAGTTATTATTTTTACAATTTTATAAAAAATTTCATAAACTCTAAAAAAGTGTTTTATACGATAATTTTGACGAAATATTATAAATAAATTTTTTTTGAATGCTTATAAAATACTGAATTCTTAAGTTATTAACTTCAAACCTTGACTATAAGATTGAGTATGTGTAGTATTTTTAAGGTTTTATTTAGTTATGTTTACAATTTTATATAAGATTTCATAAACACTAAAAAAGTGTTTTACATAAAAATTTAGTCGAAATATCATAAATTCATTTTTTTCAAATGCTTATAAAATACTGAATTCTTAAGTTATTAACTTCAAACCTTGACCATGAGTTTGAGAATATGTAATATTTTTACCGTTTCCAGTTATTATTTTTACAATTTTATAAAAAATTTCATAAACTCTAAAAAAGTGTTTTATACGATAATTTTGACGAAATATTATAAATAAATTTTTTTCAAATGCCTATAAAATACTGAATTCTTAAGTTATTAACTTCAAACCTTGACTATAAGATTGAGAATGTGTAATATTTTTTAAGGTTCATTTAATTATATTTACAATTTAATATGATATTTCATAAACACTATTAAAGTTGTTTACATTGTAATTTTGACGAAATATCATAAATTCATTTTTTTCAAATGCTTATAAAATACTGAATTCTTAAGTTATCAACTTCAAACCTTGACCATGAGTTTGAGAATATGTAATATTTTTACCGTTTCCAGTTATTATTTTTACAATTTTATAAAAAATTTCATAAACTCCAAAAAAAGTGTTTTATACGATAATTTTGACGAAATATTATAAATAAATTTTTTTCAAATGCTTATAAAATACTGAATTTTTAAGTTATTAACTTCAAACCTTGACTATAAGATTGAGAATGTGTAATATTATTAAGGTTTTATTTAGTTATATTTACAATTTTATATAAAATTTCATAAACACAAAAAAGTGTTTTATACGATAATTTTGACAAAATATTATAAATAAATTTTTTTCAAATGCTTATAAAATAATGAATTCTTAAGTTATTAACTTCAAACCTTGACTATAAGATTGAGAATGGGTAATATTTTTAAGGTTTTATTTAGTTATGTTAACAATTTTATATAAAATTTCATAAACACTAAAAATGTGTTTTACATAGTAATTTAGTCGAAATATCATAAATTCAATGTTTTCAAATGCTTATAACATACTGAATTCTTAAGTTATTTACTTCAAACCATGACTATAAGATTGAGAATGTGTAATATTATTAAGGTTTCATTTAATTATAATTACAATATAATATGATATTTCATAAACACTAAAAAAATGTTTTACATAGTAATTTAGTCGAAATATCATAAATTCAATATTTTCAAATGCTTATAAAATAATGAATTCTTAAGTTATTATCTTCAAAACTTGACTATGAGTTTGAGAATATGTAATATTTTCACCGTTTCCAGTTATTATTTTTACAATTTTATAAAAAATTTCATAAACTCTAAAAAAGTGTTTTATACGATAATTTTGACGAAATATTATAAATAAATTTTTTTTGAATGCTTATAAAATACTGAATTCTTAAGTTATTAACTTCAAACCTTGACTATAAGATTGAGAATGTGTAATATTTTTAAGGTTTTATTTAGTTATATTTACAATTTTATATAAAATTTCATAAACACAAAAAAGTGTTTTATACGATAATTTTGACAAAATATTATAAATAAATTTTTTTCAAATGCTTATAAAATAATGAATTCTTAAGTTATTAACTTCAAACCTTTACTATAAGATTGAGAATGGGTAATATTTTTAAGGTTTTATTTAGTTATGTTAACAATTTTATATAAAATTTCATAAACACTAAAAATGTGTTTTACATAGTAATTTAGTCGAAATATCATAAATTCAATGTTTTCAAATGCTTATAACATACTGAATTCTTAAGTTATTTACTTCAAACCATGACTATAAGATTGAGAATGTGTAATATTATTAAGGTTTCATTTAATTATATTTACAATTTAATATGATATTTCATAAACACTAAAAAAATGTTTTACATAGTAATTTAGTCGAAATATCATAAATTCAATGTTTTCAAATGCTTATAACATACTGAATTCTTAAGTTATTTACTTCAAACCATGACTATAAGATTGAGAATGTGTAATATTATTAAGGTTTCATTTAATTATAATTACAATATAATATGATATTTCATAAACACTAAAAAAGTGTTTTACATAAAAATTTAGTCGAAATATCATAAATTCATTTTTTTCAAATGCTTATAAAATACTGAATTCTTAAGTTATTAACTTCAAACCTTGACCATGAGTTTGAGAATATGTAATATTTTTACCGTTTCCAGTTATTATTTTTACAATTTTATAAAAAATTTCATAAACTCTAAAAAAGTGTTTTATACGATAATTTTGACGAAATATTATAAATAAATTTTTTTCAAATGCCTATAAAATACTGAATTCTTAAGTTATTAACTTCAAACCTTGACTATAAGATTGAGAATGTGTAATATTTTTTAAGGTTCATTTAATTATATTTACAATTTAATATGATATTTCATAAACACTATTAAAGTTGTTTACATTGTAATTTTGACGAAATATCATAAATTCATTTTTTTCAAATGCTTATAAAATACTGAATTCTTAAGTTATCAACTTCAAACCTTGACCATGAGTTTGAGAATATGTAATATTTTTACCGTTTCCAGTTATTATTTTTACAATTTTATAAAAAATTTCATAAACTCCAAAAAAAGTGTTTTATACGATAATTTTGACGAAATATTATAAATAAATTTTTTTCAAATGCTTATAAAATACTGAATTTTTAAGTTATTAACTTCAAACCTTGACTATAAGATTGAGAATGTGTAATATTTTTAAGGTTTTATTTAGTTATATTTACAATTTTATATAAAATTTCATAAACACAAAAAAGTGTTTTATACGATAATTTTGACAAAATATTATAAATAAATTTTTTTCAAATGCTTATAAAATAATGAATTCTTAAGTTATTAACTTCAAACCTTGACTATAAGATTGAGAATGGGTAATATTGTTAAGGTTTTATTTAGTTATGTTAACAATTTTATATAAAATTTCATAAACACTAAAAATGTGTTTTACATAGTAATTTAGTCGAAATATCATAAATTCAATGTTTTCAAATGCTTATAACATACTGAATTCTTAAGTTATTAACTTCAAACCTTGACTATAAGATTGAGTATGTGTAGTATTTTTAAGGTTTTATTTAGTTATGTTTACAATTTTTTATAAGATTTCATAAACACTAAAAAAGTGTTTTACATAAAAATTTAGTCGAAATATCATAAATTCATTTTTTTCAAATGCTTATAAAATACTGAATTCTTAAGTTATTAACTTCAAACCTTGACCATGAGTTTGAGAATATGTAATATTTTTACCGTTTCCAGTTATTATTTTTACAATTTTATAAAAAATTTCATAAACTCTAAAAAAGTGTTTTATACGATAATTTTGACGAAATATTATAAATAAATTTTTTTCAAATGCCTATAAAATACTGAATTCTTAAGTTATTAACTTCAAACCTTGACTATAAGATTGAGAATGTGTAATATTTTTTAAGGTTCATTTAATTATATTTACAATTTAATATGATATTTCATAAACACTATTAAAGTTGTTTACATTGTAATTTTGACGAAATATCATAAATTCATTTTTTTCAAATGCTTATAAAATACTGAATTCTTAAGTTATCAACTTCAAACCTTGACCATGAGTTTGAGAATATGTAATATTTTTACCGTTTCCAGTTATTATTTTTACAATTTTATAAAAAATTTCATAAACTCCAAAAAAAGTGTTTTATACGATAATTTTGACGAAATATTATAAATAAATTTTTTTCAAATGCTTATAAAATACTGAATTTTTAAGTTATTAACTTCAAACCTTGACTATAAGATTGAGAATGTGTAATATTATTAAGGTTTTATTTAGTTATATTTACAATTTTATATAAAATTTCATAAACACAAAAAAGTGTTTTATACGATAATTTTGACAAAATATTATAAATAAATTTTTTTCAAATGCTTATAAAATAATGAATTCTTAAGTTATTAACTTCAAACCTTGACTATAAGATGGAGAATGGGTAATATTTTTAAGGTTTTATTTAGTTATGTTAACAATTTTATATAAAATTTCATAAACACTAAAAATGTGTTTTACATAGTAATTTAGTCGAAATATCATAAATTCAATGTTTTCAAATGCTTATAACATACTGAATTCTTAAGTTATTTACTTCAAACCATGACTATAAGATTGAGAATGTGTAATATTATTAAGGTTTCATTTAATTATAATTACAATATAATATGATATTTCATAAACACTAAAAAAATGTTTTACATAGTAATTTAGTCGAAATATCATAAATTCAATATTTTCAAATGCTTATAAAATAATGAATTCTTAAGTTATTATCTTCAAAACTTGACTATGAGTTTGAGAATATGTAATATTTTCACCGTTTCCAGTTATTATTTTTACAATTTTATAAAAAATTTCATAAACTCTAAAAAAGTGTTTTATACGATAATTTTGACGAAATATTATAAATAAATTTTTTTTGAATGCTTATAAAATACTGAATTCTTAAGTTATTAACTTCAAACCTTGACTATAAGATTGAGAATGTGTAATATTTTTAAGGTTTTATTTAGTTATATTTACAATTTTATATAAAATTTCATAAACACAAAAAAGTGTTTTATACGATAATTTTGACAAAATATTATAAATAAATTTTTTTCAAATGCTTATAAAATAATGAATTCTTAAGTTATTAACTTCAAACCTTTACTATAAGATTGAGAATGGGTAATATTTTTAAGGATTTATTTAGTTATGTTAACAATTTTATATAAAATTTCATAAACACTAAAAATGTGTTTTACATAGTAATTTAGTCGAAATATCATAAATTCAATGTTTTCAAATGCTTATAACATACTGAATTCTTAAGTTATTTACTTCAAACCATGACTATAAGATTGAGAATGTGTAATATTATTAAGGTTTCATTTAATTATATTTACAATTTAATATGATATTTCATAAACACTAAAAAAATGTTTTACATAGTAATTTAGTCGAAATATCATAAATTCAATGTTTTCAAATGCTTATAACATACTGAATTCTTAAGTTATTTACTTCAAACCATGACTATAAGATTGAGAATGTGTAATATTATTAAGGTTTCATTTAATTATAATTACAATATAATATGATATTTCATAAACACTAAAAAAGTGTTTTACATAAAAATTTAGTCGAAATATCATAAATTCATTTTTTTCAAATGCTTATAAAATACTGAATTCTTAAGTTATTAACTTCAAACCTTGACCATGAGTTTGAGAATATGTAATATTTTTACCGTTTCCAGTTATTATTTTTACAATTTTATAAAAAATTTCATAAACTCTAAAAAAGTGTTTTATACGATAATTTTGACGAAATATTATAAATAAATTTTTTTCAAATGCCTATAAAATACTGAATTCTTAAGTTATTAACTTCAAACCTTGACTATAAGATTGAGAATGTGTAATATTTTTTAAGGTTCATTTAATTATATTTACAATTTAATATGATATTTCATAAACACTATTAAAGTTGTTTACATTGTAATTTTGACGAAATATCATAAATTCATTTTTTTCAAATGCTTATAAAATACTGAATTCTTAAGTTATCAACTTCAAACCTTGACCATGAGTTTGAGAATATGTAATATTTTTACCGTTTCCAGTTATTATTTTTACAATTTTATAAAAAATTTCATAAACTCCAAAAAAAGTGTTTTATACGATAATTTTGACGAAATATTATAAATAAATTTTTTTCAAATGCTTATAAAATACTGAATTTTTAAGTTATTAACTTCAAACCTTGACTATAAGATTGAGAATGTGTAATATTATTAAGGTTTTATTTAGTTATATTTACAATTTTATATAAAATTTCATAAACACAAAAAAGTGTTTTATACGATAATTTTGACAAAATATTATAAATAAATTTTTTTCAAATGCTTATAAAATAATGAATTCTTAAGTTATTAACTTCAAACCTTGACTATAAGATTGAGAATGGGTAATATTTTTAAGGTTTTATTTAGTTATGTTAACAATTTTATATAAAATTTCATAAACACTAAAAATGTGTTTTACATAGTAATTTAGTCGAAATATCATAAATTCAATGTTTTCAAATGCTTATAACATACTGAATTCTTAAGTTATTTACTTCAAACCATGACTATAAGATTGAGAATGTGTAATATTATTAAGGTTTCATTTAATTATAATTACAATATAATATGATATTTCATAAACACTAAAAAAATGTTTTACATAGTAATTTAGTCGAAATATCATAAATTCAATATTTTCAAATGCTTATAAAATAATGAATTCTTAAGTTATTATCTTCAAAACTTGACTATGAGTTTGAGAATATGTAATATTTTCACCGTTTCCAGTTATTATTTTTACAATTTTATAAAAAATTTCATAAACTCTAAAAAAGTGTTTTATACGATAATTTTGACGAAATATTATAAATAAATTTTTTTTGAATGCTTATAAAATACTGAATTCTTAAGTTATTAACTTCAAACCTTGACTATAAGATTGAGAATGTGTAATATTTTTAAGGTTTTATTTAGTTATATTTACAATTTTATATAAAATTTCATAAACACAAAAAAGTGTTTTATACGATAATTTTGACAAAATATTATAAATAAATTTTTTTCAAATGCTTATAAAATAATGAATTCTTAAGTTATTAACTTCAAACCTTTACTATAAGATTGAGAATGGGTAATATTTTTAAGGTTTTATTTAGTTATGTTAACAATTTTATATAAAATTTCATAAACACTAAAAATGTGTTTTACATAGTAATTTAGTCGAAATATCATAAATTCAATGTTTTCAAATGCTTATAACATACTGAATTCTTAAGTTATTTACTTCAAACCATGACTATAAGATTGAGAATGTGTAATATTATTAAGGTTTCATTTAATTATATTTACAATTTAATATGATATTTCATAAACACTAAAAAAATGTTTTACATAGTAATTTAGTCGAAATATCATAAATTCAATATTTTCAAATGCTTATAAAATAATGAATTCTTAAGTTATTAACTTCAAACCTTGACTATAAGATTGAGAATGTGTAATATTTTAAAGGGTTCATTTAATTATATTTACAATTTAATATGATCTTTCATAAACACTATTAAAGTTGTTTACATTGTAATTTTGACGAAATATTATAAATTCATTTTTTTAAATGCTTATAAAATACTGAATTCTTAAGTTATTAACTTCAAACCTTGACCATGAGTTTGAGAATATGTTATATTTTTACCGTTTCCAGTTATTATTTTTACAATTTTATAAAAAATTTCATAAACTCCAAAAAAAGTGTTTTATACGATAATTTTGACGAAATATTATAAATAAATTTTTTTCAAATGCCTATAAAATACTGAATTCTTAAGTTATTAACTTCAAACCTTGACTATAAGATTGAGTATGTGTAGTATTTTTAAGGTTTTATTTAGTTATATTTACAATTTTATATAAAATTTCATAAACACAAAAAAGTGTTTTATACGATAATTTTGACGAAATATTATAAATAAATTTTTTTCAAATGCTTATAAAATACTGAATTCTTAAGTTATTAACTTCAAACCTTGACTATAAGATTGAGTATGTGTAGTATTTTTAAGGTTTTATTTAGTTATGTTTACAATTTTATATAAGATTTCATAAACACTAAAAAAGTGTTTTACATAAAAATTTAGTCCAAATATCATAAATTAATTTTTTTCAAATGCTTATAAAATACTGAATTCTTAAGTTATTAACTTCAAACCTTGACCATGAGTTTGAGAATATGTAATATTTTTACCGTTTCCAGTTATTATTTTTACAATTTTATAAAAAATTTCATAAACTCCAAAAAAAGTGTTTTATACGATAATTTTGACGAAATATTATAAATAAATTTTTTTCAAATGCTTATAAAATACTGAATTTTTAAGTTATTAACTTCAAACCTTGACTATAAGATTGAGAATGTGTAATATTATTAAGGTTTTATTTAGTTATATTTACAATTTTATATAAAATTTCATAAACACAAAAAAGTGTTTTATACGATAATTTTGACAAAATATTATAAATAAATTTTTTTCAAATGCTTATAAAATAATGAATTCTTAAGTTATTAACTTCAAACCTTGACTATAAGATTGAGAATGGGTAATATTTTTAAGGTTTTATTTAGTTATGTTAACAATTTTATATAAAATTTCATAAACACTAAAAATGTGTTTTACATAGTAATTTAGTCGAAATATCATAAATTCAATGTTTTCAAATGCTTATAACATACTGAATTCTTAAGTTATTTACTTCAAACCATGACTATAAGATTGAGAATGTGTAATATTATTAAGGTTTCATTTAATTATAATTACAATATAATATGATATTTCATAAACACTAAAAAAATGTTTTACATAGTAATTTAGTCGAAATATCATAAATTCAATATTTTCAAATGCTTATAAAATAATGAATTCTTAAGTTATTATCTTCAAAACTTGACTATGAGTTTGAGAATATGTAATATTTTCACCGTTTCCAGTTATTATTTTTACAATTTTATAAAAAATTTCATAAACTCTAAAAAAGTGTTTTATACGATAATTTTGACGAAATATTATAAATAAATTTTTTTTGAATGCTTATAAAATACTGAATTCTTAAGTTATTAACTTCAAACCTTGACTATAAGATTGAGAATGTGTAATATTTTTAAGGTTTTATTTAGTTATATTTACAATTTTATATAAAATTTCATAAACACAAAAAAGTGTTTTATACGATAATTTTGACAAAATATTATAAATAAATTTTTTTCAAATGCTTATAAAATAATGAATTCTTAAGTTATTAACTTCAAACCTTTACTATAAGATTGAGAATGGGTAATATTTTTAAGGTTTTATTTAGTTATGTTAACAATTTTATATAAAATTTCATAAACACTAAAAATGTGTTTTACATAGTAATTTAGTCGAAATATCATAAATTCAATGTTTTCAAATGCTTATAACATACTGAATTCTTAAGTTATTTACTTCAAACCATGACTATAAGATTGAGAATGTGTAATATTATTAAGGTTTCATTTAATTATATTTACAATTTAATATGATATTTCATAAACACTAAAAAAATGTTTTACATAGTAATTTAGTCGAAATATCATAAATTCAATATTTTCAAATGCTTATAAAATAATGAATTCTTAAGTTATTAACTTCAAACCTTGACTATAAGATTGAGAATGTGTAATATTTTAAAGGGTTCATTTAATTATATTTACAATTTAATATGATCTTTCATAAACACTATTAAAGTTGTTTACATTGTAATTTTGACGAAATATTATAAATTCATTTTTTTAAATGCTTATAAAATACTGAATTCTTAAGTTATTAACTTCAAACCTTGACCATGAGTTTGAGAATATGTTATATTTTTACCGTTTCCAGTTATTATTTTTACAATTTTATAAAAAATTTCATAAACTCCAAAAAAAGTGTTTTATACGATAATTTTGACGAAATATTATAAATAAATTTTTTTCAAATGCCTATAAAATACTGAATTCTTAAGTTATTAACTTCAAACCTTGACTATAAGATTGAGTATGTGTAGTATTTTTAAGGTTTTATTTAGTTATATTTACAATTTTATATAAAATTTCATAAACACAAAAAAGTGTTTTATACGATAATTTTGACGAAATATTATAAATAAATTTTTTTCAAATGCTTATAAAATACTGAATTCTTAAGTTATTAACTTCAAACCTTGACTATAAGATTGAGAATGTGTAATATTTTTAAGGGTTCATTTAATTATATTTACAATTTAATATGATATTTCATAAACACTATTAAAGTTGTTTACATTGTAATTTTGACGAAATATCATAAATTCATTTTTTTCAAATGCTTATAAAATACTGAATTCTTAAGTTATCAACTTCAAACCTTGACCATGAGTTTGAGAATATGTAATATTTTTACCGTTTCCAGTTATTATTTTTACAATTTTATAAAAAATTTCATAAACTCCAAAAAAAGTGTTTTATACGATAATTTTGACGAAATATTATAAATAAATTTTTTTCAAATGCCTATAAAATACTGAATTCTTAAGTTATTAACTTCAAACCTTGACTATAAGATTGAGTATGTGTAGTATTTTTAAGGTTTTATTTAGTTATATTTACAATTTTATATAAAATTTCATAAACACAAAAAAGTGTTTTATACGATAATTTTGACAAAATATTATAAATAAATTTTTTTCAAATGCTTATAAAATAATGAATTCTTAAGTTATTAACTTCAAACCTTGACTATAAGATTGAGAATGGGTAATATTTTTAAGGTTTTATTTAGTTATGTTAACAATTTTATATAAAATTTCATAAACACTAAAAATGTGTTTTACATAGTAATTTAGTCGAAATATCATAAATTCAATGTTTTCAAATGCTTATAACATACTGAATTCTTAAGTTATTTACTTCAAACCATGACTATAAGATTGAGAATGTGTAATATTATTAAGGTTTCATTTAATTATAATTACAATTTAATATGATATTTCATAAACACTAAAAAAATGTTTTACATAGTAATTTAGTCGAAATATCATAAATTCAATATTTTCAAATGCTTATAAAATAATGAATTCTTAAGTTATTATCTTCAAAACTTGACTATGAGTTTGAGAATATGTAATATTTTCACCGTTTCCAGTTATTATTTTTACAATTTTATAAAAAATTTCATAAACTCTAAAAAAGTGTTTTATACGATAATTTTGACGAAATATTATAAATAAATTTTTTTTGAATGCTTATAAAATACTGAATTCTTAAGTTATTAACTTCAAACCTTGACTATAAGATTGAGTATGTGTAGTATTTTTAAGGTTTTATTTAGTTATGTTTACAATTTTATATAAGATTTCATAAACACTAAAAAAGTGTTTTACATAAAAATTTAGTCCAAATATCATAAATTAATTTTTTTCAAATGCTTATAAAATACTGAATTCTTAAGTTATTAACTTCAAACCTTGACCATGAGTTTGAGAATATGTAATATTTTTACCGTTTCCAGTTATTATTTTTACAATTTTATAAAAAATTTCATAAACTCCAAAAAAAGTGTTTTATACGATAATTTTGACGAAATATTATAAATAAATTTTTTTCAAATGCCTATAAAATACTGTATTCTTAAGTTATTAACTTCAAACCTTGACTATAAGATTGAGTATGTGTAGTATTTTTAAGGTTTTATTTAGTTATATTTACAATTTTATATAAAATTTCATAAACACAAAAAAGTGTTTTATACGATAATTTTGACAAAATATTATAAATAAATTTTTTTCAAATGCTTATAAAATAATGAATTCTTAAGTTATTATCTTCAAACCTTGACTATGAGTTTGAGAATATGTAATATTTTCACCGTTTCCAGTTATTATTTTTACAATTTTATAAAAAATTTCATTAACTCTAAAAAAGTGTTTTATACGATAATTTAGTCGAAATATCATAAATTCATTTTTTTCAAATGCTTATAACATTCTGAATTCTTAATTTATTATCTTCAAACCTTGACCATTAGTTTGAGAATATGTAATATTTTTACCGTTTCCAGTAATTACTTTTACAATTTTATAAAAAATTTCATAAACTCTAAAAAAGTGTTTTATACGATAATTTTGACAAAATATTATAAATAAATTTTTTTCAAATGCTTATGAAATACTGAATTCTTAAGTTATTAACTTCAAACCTTGACTATAAGATTGAGAATGTGTAGTATTTTTAAGGTTTTATTTAGTTATATTTACAATTTAATATGATATTTCATAAACTTTAAACAAGTGTTTTATATGATAATTTTGACGAAATATTATAAATAAATTTTTTTTAAATGCTTATAAAATACTGAATTCTTAAGTTATTATCTTCAAACCTTAACCATTAGTTTGAGAATATATAATATTTTTACCGTTTCCAGTTATTATTTTTACAATTTTATAAAAAATTTCATAAACTCTAAAAAAGTGTTTTATACGATAATTTTGACGAAATATTATAAATAATTTTTTTTCAAATGCTTATAAAATACTGAATTCTTAAGTTATTGTCTTCAAACCTTGACCATTAGTTTGAGAATATGTAATTTTTTTAAGGTTTTATTTAGTTATGTTAACAATTTTATATAAAATTTCATAAACACTAAAAATGTGTTTTATATAGTAATTTAGTCGAAATATCATAAATTCAATGTTTTCAATTAATTATATCATACTGAATTCTTAAGTTATTATCTTCAAACCTTGACCATTAGTTTGAGAATATGTAATATTTTTACCGTTTTCGGTTATTATTTTTACAATTATAAAAAAATTTCATAAACTCTAAAAAAGTGTTTTATACGATATATTTGACGAAATATTATAAATAAATTTTTTTCAAATGATTATAAAATACTGAATTCTTAAGTTATTGTCTTCAAACCTTGACTATAAGATTGAGAATGTGTAATATTTTTAAGGGTTCATTTAATTATATTTACAATTTAATATGATCTTTCATAAACACTATTAAAGTTGTTTACATTGTAATTTTGACGAAATATTATAAATTCATTTTTTTAAATGCTTATAAAATACTGAATTCTTAAGTTATTAACTTCAAACCTTGACTATAAGATTGAGTATGTGTAGTATTTTTAAGGTTTTATTTAGTTATGTTTACAATTTTATATAAGATTTCATAAACACTAAAAATGTGTTTTACATAGTAATTTAGTCGAAATATCATAAATTCAATGTTTTCAAATGCTTATAACATACTGAATTCTTAAGTTATTTACTTCAAACCATGGCTATAAGATTGAGAATGTGTAATATTATTAAGGTTTCATTTAATTATATTTACAATTTAATATGATATTTCATAAACACTAAAAAAATGTTTTACATAGTAATTTAGTCGAAATATCATAAATTCAATATTTTCAAATGCTTATAAAATAATGAATTCTTAAGTTATTATCTTCAAAACTTGACTATGAGTTTGAGAATATGTAATATTTTCACCGTTTCCAGTTATTATTTTTACAATTTTATAAAAAATTTCATAAACTCTAAAAAAGTGTTTTATACGATAATTTTGACGAAATATTATAAATAAATTTTTTTTGAATGCTTATAAAATACTGAATTCTTAAGTTATTAACTTCAAACCTTGACTATAAGATTGAGAATGTGTAATATTTTAAAGGGTTCATTTAATTATATTTACAATTTAATATGATCTTTCATAAACACTATTAAAGTTGTTTACATTGTAATTTTGACGAAATATTATAAATTCATTTTTTTAAATGCTTATAAAATACTGAATTCTTAAGTTATTAACTTCAAACCTTGACTATAAGATTGAGTATGTGTAGTATTTTTAAGGTTTTATTTAGTTATGTTTACAATTTTATATAAGATTTCATAAACACTAAAAAAGTGTTTTACATAAAAATTTAGTCGAAATATCATAAATTCATTTTTTTCAAATGTTTATAAAATACTGAATTCTTAAGTTATTAACTTCAAACCTTGACCATGAGTTTGAGAATATGTAATATTTTTACCGTTTCCAGTTATTATTTTTACAATTTTATAAAAAATTTCATAAACTCCAAAAAAAGTGTTTTATACGATAATTTTGACGAAATATTATAAATAAATTTTTTTCAAATGCTTATAAAATACTGAATTCTTAAGTTATTAACTTCAAACCTTGACTATAAGATTGAGAATGTGTAATATTTTTAAGGTTTTATTTAGTTATATTTACAATTTTATATAAAATTTCATAAACACAAAAAAGTGTTTTATACGATAATTTTGACAAAATATTATAAATAAATTTTTTTCAAATGCTTATAAAATAATGAATTCTTAAGTTATTATCTTCAAACCTTGACCATGAGTTTGAGAATATGTAATATTTTCACCGTTTCCAGTTATTATTTTTACAATTTTATAAAAAATTTCATTAACTCTAAAAAAGTGTTTTACATAGTAATTTAGTCGAAATGTCATAAATTCAATATTTTCAAATGCTTATAAAATAATGAATTCTTAAGTTATTATCTTCAAACCTTGACCATGAGTTTGAGAATATGTAGTATTTTTACCGTTTCCAGTAATTATTTTTACAATTTTATAAAAAATTTCATAAACTCTAAAAAAGTGTTTTATACGATAATTTTGACGAAATATTATAAATAAATTTTTTTCAAATGCTTATAAAATACTGAATTCTTAAGTTATTAACTTCAAACCTTGACTATAAGATTGAGAATGTGTAATATTTTTAAGGGTTCATTTAATTATATTTACAATTTAATATGATATTTCATAAACACTATTAAAGTTGTTTACATTGTAATTTTGACGAAATATCATAAATTCATTTTTTTCAAATGCTTATAAAATACTGAATTCTTAAGTTATCAACTTCAAACCTTGACCATGAGTTTGAGAATATGTAATATTTTTACCGTTTCCAGTTATTATTTTTACAATTTTATAAAAAATTTCATAAACTCCAAAAAAAGTGTTTTATACGATAATTTTGACGAAATATTATAAATAAATTTTTTTCAAATGCTTATAAAATACTGAATTTTTAAGTTATTAACTTCAAACCTTGACTATAAGATTGAGAATGTGTAATATTTTTAAGGTTTTATTTAGTTATATTTACAATTTTATATAAAATTTCATAAACACAAAAAAGTGTTTTATACGATAATTTTGACAAAATATTATAAATACATTTTTTTCAAATGCTTATAAAATAATGAATTCTTAAGTTATTAACTTCAAACCTTGACTATAAGATTGAGAATGGGTAATATTGTTAAGGTTTTATTTAGTTATGTTAACAATTTTATATAAAATTTCATAAACACTAAAAATGTGTTTTACATAGTAATTTAGTCGAAATATCATAAATTCAATGTTTTCAAATGCTTATAACATACTGAATTCTTAAGTTATTTACTTCAAACCATGACTATAAGATTGAGAATGTGTAATATTATTAAGGTTTCATTTAATTATAATTACAATTTAATATGATATTTCATAAACACTAAAAAAATGTTTTACATAGTAATTTAGTCGAAATATCATAAATTCAATATTTTCAAATGCTTATAAAATAATGAATTCTTAAGTTATTATCTTCAAAACTAGACTATGAGTTTGAGAATATGTAATATTTTCACCGTTTCCAGTTATTATTTTTACAATTTTATAAAAAATTTCATAAACTCTAAAAAAGTGTTTTATACGATAATTTTGACGAAATATTATAAATAAATTTTTTTTGAATGCTTATAAAATACTGAATTCTTAAGTTATTAACTTCAAACCTTGACTATAAGATTGAGTATGTGTAGTATTTTTAAGGTTTTATTTAGTTATGTTTACAATTTTATATAAGATTTCATAAACACTAAAAAAGTGTTTTACATAAAAATTTAGTCGAAATATCATAAATTCATTTTTTTCAAATGCTTATAAAATACTGAATTCTTAAGTTATTAACTTCAAACCTTGACCATGAGTTTGAGAATATGTAATATTTTTACCGTTTCCAGTTATTATTTTTACAATTTTATAAAAAATTTCATAAACTCTAAAAAAGTGTTTTATACGATAATTTTGACGAAATATTATAAATAAATTTTTTTCAAATGCCTATAAAATACTGAATTCTTAAGTTATTAACTTCAAACCTTGACTATAAGATTGAGAATGTGTAATATTTTTTAAGGTTCATTTAATTATATTTACAATTTAATATGATATTTCATAAACACTATTAAAGTTGTTTACATTGTAATTTTGACGAAATATCATAAATTCATTTTTTTCAAATGCTTATAAAATACTGAATTCTTAAGTTATCAACTTCAAACCTTGACCATGAGTTTGAGAATATGTAATATTTTTACCGTTTCCAGTTATTATTTTTACAATTTTATAAAAAATTTCATAAACTCCAAAAAAAGTGTTTTATACGATAATTTTGACGAAATATTATAAATAAATTTTTTTCAAATGCTTATAAAATACTGAATTTTTAAGTTATTAACTTCAAACCTTGACTATAAGATTGAGAATGTGTAATATTATTAAGGTTTTATTTAGTTATATTTACAATTTTATATAAAATTTCATAAACACAAAAAAGTGTTTTATACGATAATTTTGACAAAATATTATAAATAAATTTTTTTCAAATGCTTATAAAATAATGAATTCTTAAGTTATTAAATTCAAACCTTGACTATAAGATTGAGAATGGGTAATATTGTTAAGGTTTTATTTAGTTATGTTAACAATTTTATATAAAATTTCATAAACACTAAAAATGTGTTTTACATAGTAATTTAGTCGAAATATCATAAATTCAATGTTTTCAAATGCTTATAACATACTGAATTCTTAAGTTATTTACTTCAAACCATGACTATAAGATTGAGAATGTGTAATATTATTAAGGTTTCATTTAATTATAATTACAATTTAATATGATATTTCATAAACACTAAAAAAATGTTTTACATAGTAATTTAGTCGAAATATCATAAATTCAATATTTTCAAATGCTTATAAAATAATGAATTCTTAAGTTATTATCTTCAAAACTAGACTATGAGTTTGAGAATATGTAATATTTTCACCGTTTCCAGTTATTATTTTTACAATTTTATAAAAAATTTCATAAACTCTAAAAAAGTGTTTTATACGATAATTTTGACGAAATATTATAAATAAATTTTTTTTGAATGCTTATAAAATACTGAATTCTTAAGTTATTAACTTCAAACCTTGACTATAAGATTGAGTATGTGTAGTATTTTTAAGGTTTTATTTAGTTATGTTTACAATTTTATATAAGATTTCATAAACACTAAAAAAGTGTTTTACATAAAAATTTAGTCGAAATATCATAAATTCATTTTTTTCAAATGCTTATAAAATACTGAATTCTTAAGTTATTAACTTCAAACCTTGACCATGAGTTTGAGAATATGTAATATTTTTACCGTTTCCAGTTATTATTTTTACAATTTTATAAAAAATTTCATAAACTCTAAAAAAGTGTTTTATACGATAATTTTGACGAAATATTATAAATAAATTTTTTTCAAATGCCTATAAAATACTGAATTCTTAAGTTATTAACTTCAAACCTTGACTATAAGATTGAGAATGTGTAATATTTTTTAAGGTTCATTTAATTATATTTACAATTTAATATGATATTTCATAAACACTATTAAAGTTGTTTACATTGTAATTTTGACGAAATATCATAAATTCATTTTTTTCAAATGCTTATAAAATACTGAATTCTTAAGTTATCAACTTCAAACCTTGACCATGAGTTTGAGAATATGTAATATTTTTACCGTTTCCAGTTATTATTTTTACAATTTTATAAAAAATTTCATAAACTCCAAAAAAAGTGTTTTATACGATAATTTTGACGAAATATTATAAATAAATTTTTTTCAAATGCTTATAAAATACTGAATTTTTATGTTATTAACTTCAAACCTTGACTATAAGATTGAGAATGTGTAATATTATTAAGGTTTTATTTAGTTATATTTACAATTTTATATAAAATTTCATAAACACAAAAAAGTGTTTTATACGATAATTTTGACAAAATATTATAAATAAATTTTTTTCAAATGCTTATAAAATAATGAATTCTTAAGTTATTAACTTCAAACCTTGACTATAAGATTGAGAATGGGTAATATTTTTAAGGTTTTATTTAGTTATGTTAACAATTTTATATAAAATTTCATAAACACTAAAAATGTGTTTTACATAGTAATTTAGTCGAAATATCATAAATTCAATGTTTTCAAATGCTTATAACATACTGAATTCTTAAGTTATTTACTTCAAACCATGACTATAAGATTGAGAATGTGTAATATTATTAAGGTTTCATTTAATTATAATTACAATATAATATGATATTTCATAAACACTAAAAAAATGTTTTACATAGTAATTTAGTCGAAATATCATAAATTCAATATTTTCAAATGCTTATAAAATAATGAATTCTTAAGTTATTATCTTCAAAACTTGACTATGAGTTTGAGAATATGTAATATTTTCACCGTTTCCAGTTATTATTTTTACAATTTTATAAAAAATTTCATAAACTCTAAAAAAGTGTTTTATACGATAATTTTGACGAAATATTATAAATAAATTTTTTTTGAATGCTTATAAAATACTGAATTCTTAAGTTATTAACTTCAAACCTTGACTATAAGATTGAGAATGTGTAATATTTTTAAGGTTTTATTTAGTTATATTTACAATTTTATATAAAATTTCATAAACACAAAAAAGTGTTTTATACGATAATTTTGACAAAATATTATAAATAAATTTTTTTCAAATGCTTATAAAATAATGAATTCTTAAGTTATTAACTTCAAACCTTTACTATAAGATTGAGAATGGGTAATATTTTTAAGGTTTTATTTAGTTATGTTAACAATTTTATATAAAATTTCATAAACACTAAAAATGTGTTTTACATAGTAATTTAGTTGAAATATCATAAATTCAATGTTTTCAAATGCTTATAACATACTGAATTCTTAAGTTATTTACTTCAAACCATGACTATAAGATTGAGAATGTGTAATATTATTAAGGTTTCATTTAATTATATTTACAATTTAATATGATATTTCATAAACACTAAAAAAATGTTTTACATAGTAATTTAGTCGAAATATCATAAATTCAATATTTTCAAATGCTTATAAAATAATGAATTCTTAAGTTATTAACTTCAAACCTTGACTATAAGATTGAGAATGTGTAATATTTTAAAGGGTTCATTTAATTATATTTACAATTTAATATGATCTTTCATAAACACTATTAAAGTTGTTTACATTGTAATTTTGACGAAATATTATAAATTCATTTTTTTAAATGCTTATAAAATACTGAATTCTTAAGTTATTAACTTCAAACCTTGACCATGAGTTTGAGAATATGTTATATTTTTACCGTTTCCAGTTATTATTTTTACAATTTTATAAAAAATTTCATAAACTCCAAAAAAAGTGTTTTATACGATAATTTTGACGAAATATTATAAATAATTTTTTTTCAAATGCTTATAAAATACTGAATTCTTAAGTTATTGTCTTCAAACCTTGACCATTAGTTTGAGAATATGTAATTTTTTTAAGGTTTTATTTAGTTATGTTAACAATTTTATATAAAATTTCATAAACACTAAAAATGTGTTTTATATAGTAATTTAGTCGAAATATCATAAATTCAATGTTTTCAATTAATTATATCATACTGAATTCTTAAGTTATTATCTTCAAACCTTGACCATTAGTTTGAGAATATGTAATATTTTTACCGTTTTCGGTTATTATTTTTACAATTATAAAAAAATTTCATAAACTCTAAAAAAGTGTTTTATACGATATATTTGACGAAATATTATAAATAAATTTTTTTCAAATGATTATAAAATACTGAATTCTTAAGTTATTAACTTCAAACCTTGACTATAAGATTGAGAATGTGTAATATTTTTAAGGGTTCATTTAATTATATTTACAATTTAATATGATCTTTCATAAACACTATTAAAGTTGTTTACATTGTAATTTTGACGAAATATTATAAATTCATTTTTTTAAATGCTTATAAAATACTGAATTCTTAAGTTATTAACTTCAAACCTTGACTATAAGATTGAGTATGTGTAGTATTTTTAAGGTTTTATTTAGTTATGTTTACAATTTTATATAAGATTTCATAAACACTAAAAAAGTGTTTTACATAAAAATTTAGTCGAAATATCATAAATTCATTTTTTTCAAATGCTTATAAAATAATGAATTCTTAAGTTATTATCTTCAAACCTTGACTATGAGTTTGAGAATATGTAATATTTTCACCGTTTCCAGTTATTATTTTTACAATTTTATAAAAAATTTCATTAACTCTAAAAAAGTGTTTTATACGATAATTTAGTCGAATTATCATAAATTCATTTTTTTCAAATGCTTATAACATTCTGAATTCTTAATTTATTATCTTCAAACCTTGACCATTAGTTTGAGAATATGTAATATTTTTACCGTTTCCAGTAATTACTTTTACAATTTTATAAAAAATTTCATAAACTCTAAAAAAGTGTTTTATACGATAATTTTGACAAAATATTATAAATAAATTTTTTTCAAATGCTTATGAAATACTGAATTCTTAAGTTATTAACTTCAAACCTTGACTATAAGATTGAGAATGTGTAGTATTTTTAAGGTTTTATTTAGTTATATTTATAATTTAATATGATATTTCATAAACTTTAAACAAATGTTTTATATGATAATTTTGACGAAATATTATAAATAAATTTTTTTTAAATGCTTATAAAATACTGAATTCTTAAGTTATTATCTTCAAACCTTAACCATTAGTTTGAGAATATATAATATTTTTACCGTTTCCAGTTATTATTTTTACAATTTTATAAAAAATTTCATAAACTCTAAAAAAGTGTTTTATACGATAATTTTGACGAAATATTATAAATAATTTTTTTTCAAATGCTTATAAAATACTGAATTCTTAAGTTATTGTCTTCAAACCTTGACCATTAGTTTGAGAATATGTAATTTTTTTAAGGTTTTATTTAGTTATGTTAACAATTTTATATAAAATTTCATAAACACTAAAAATGTGTTTTATATAGTAATTTAGTCGAAATATCATAAATTCAATGTTTTCAATTAATTATATCATACTGAATTCTTAAGTTATTATCTTCAAACCTTGACCATTAGTTTGAGAATATGTAATATTTTTACCGTTTTCGGTTATTATTTTTACAATTATAAAAAAATTTCATAAACTCTAAAAAAGTCTTTTATACGATATATTTGATGAAATATTATAAATAAATTTTTTTCAAATGATTATAAAATACTGAATTCTTAAGTTATTAACTTCAAACCTTGACTATAAGATTGAGAATGTGTAATATTTTTAAGGGTTCATTTAATTATATTTACAATTTAATATGATCTTTCATAAACACTATTAAAGTTGTTTACATTGTAATTTTGACGAAATATTATAAATTCATTTTTTTAAATGCTTATAAAATACTGAATTCTTAAGTTATTAACTTCAAACCTTGACTATAAGATTGAGTATGTGTAGTATTTTTAAGGTTTTATTTAGTTATGTTTACAATTTTATATAAGATTTCATAAACACTAAAAAAGTGTTTTACATAAAAATTTAGTCGAAATATCATAAATTCATTTTTTTCAAATGCTTATAAAATACTGAATTCTTAAGTTATTAACTTCAAACCTTGACCATGAGTTTGAGAATATGTAATATTTTTACCGTTTCCAGTTATTATTTTTACAATTTTATAAAAAATTTCATAAACTCCAAAAAAAGTGTTTTATACGATAATTTTGACGAAATATTATAAATAAATTTTTTTCAAATGCTTATAAAATACTGAATTCTTAAGTTATTAACTTCAAACCTTGACTATAAGATTGAGAATGTGTAATATTTTTAAGGTTTTATTTAGTTATATTTACAATTTTATATAAAATTTCATAAACTCCAAAAAAAGTGTTTTATACGATAATTTTGACGAAATATTATAAATAAATTTTTTTCAAATGCTTATAAAATAATGAATTCTTATGTTATTAACTTCAAACCTTGACTATAAGATTGAGAATGGGTAATATTTTTAAGGTTTTATTTAGTTATGTTAACAATTTTATATAAAATTTCATAAACACTAAAAATGTGTTTTACATAGTAATTTAGTCGAAATATCATAAATTCAATGTTTTCAAATGCTTATAACATACTGAATTCTTAAGTTATTTACTTCAAACCATGACTATAAGATTGAGAATGTGTAATATTATTAAGGTTTCATTTAATTATATTTACAATTTAATATGATATTTCATAAACACTAAAAAAATGTTTTACATAGTAATTTAGTCGAAATATCATAAATTCAATATTTTCAAATGCTTATAAAATAATGAATTCTTAAGTTATTAACTTCAAACCTTGACTATAAGATTGAGAATGTGTAATATTTTAAAGGGTTCATTTAATTATATTTACAATTTAATATGATCTTTCATAAACACTATTAAAGTTGTTTACATTGTAATTTTGACGAAATATTATAAATTCATTTTTTTAAATGCTTATAAAATAATGAATTCTTAAGTAATTATCTTCAAACCTTGACTATGAGTTTGAGAATATGTAATATTTTCACCGTTTCCAGTTATTATTTTTACAATTTTATAAAAAATTTCATTAACTCTAAAAAAGTGTTTTACATAGTAATTTAGTCGAAATGTCATAAATTCAATATTTTCAAATGCTTATAAAATAATGAATTCTTAATTTATTATCTTCAAACCTTGACTATGAGTTTGAGAATATGTAGTATTTTTACCGTTTCCAGTAATTATTTTTACAATTTTATAAAAAATTTCATAAACTCTAAAAAAGTGTTTTATACGATAATTTTGACGAAATATTATAAATAAATTTTTTTCAAATGCTTATAAAATACTGAATTCTTAAGTTTTTGTCTTCAAACCTTGACCATTAGTTTGAGAATATGTAATTTTTTTAAGGTTTCATTTAGTTATGTTTACAATGTTTTATAAAATTTTATAAACACTAAAAAAGTGTTTTACATAGTAATTTAGTCGAAATATCATAAATTCAATGTTTTCAAATGCTTATAACATTCTGAATTCTTAATTTATTATCTTCAAACCTTGACCATTAGTTTGAGAATATGTAATATTTTTACCGTTTCCAGTTATTATTTTTACAATTTTATAAAAAATTTCATAAACTCTAAAAAAGTGTTTTATACGATAATTTTAACGAAATATTATAAATAAATTTTTTTCAAATGCTTATAAAATACTGAATTCTTAAGTTATTAACTTCAAACCTTGACTATAAGATTGAGAATGTGTAGTATTTTTAAGGTTTTATTTAGTTATGTTTACAATGTTATATAAAATTTCATAAACACTAAAAAAGTGATTTATACTATAATTTTGACAAAATATAAATAAATTTTTTTCAAATGCTTATAAAATAATGAATTCTTAAGTTATTAACTTCAAACCTTGACTATAAGATTGAGAATGTGTAATATTTTTAAGGTTTCATTTAATTATATTTACAATTTAATATGATATTTCATAAACACTAAAAAAGTTGTTTACATTGTAATTTTGACGAAATACTATAAATAAATTTTTTTCAAATGCTTATAAAATAATGAATTCTTAAGTTATTAACTTCAATCCTTGACTATAAGATTGAGAATGTGTAGTATTTTTAAGGTTTTATTTAATTATATTTATAATTTAATATGATATTTCATAAACACTATTGATGTTGTTTACATTGTAATTTTGACGAAATATTATAAATTCATTTTTTTAAATGCTTATAAAATACTGAATTCTTAATTTATTATCTTCAAACTTTGACCATTAGTTTGAGAATATGTAATATTTTTACCGTTTCCAGTTATTATTTTTTCAATTTTATAAAAAATTTCATAAACTCTAAAAAAGTGTTTTATATGATAATTTTGACGAAATATTATAAATAAATTTTTTTCAAATGCTTATAAAATACTGAATTCTTAAGTTATTAACTTCAAACCTTGACTATAAGATTGATAATGTGTAATATTTTTAAGGTTTCATTTAATTATATTTACAATTTAATATGATATTTCATAAACAC
Organism: Rhopalosiphum nymphaeae; assembly: GCA_036289425.1. Taxonomy (NCBI): domain Eukaryota; kingdom Metazoa; phylum Arthropoda; class Insecta; order Hemiptera; family Aphididae; genus Rhopalosiphum; species Rhopalosiphum nymphaeae. Next base: position 3,870,547 of record JAZAQC010000007.1, on the reverse strand, counting down.
TAAAAAAGTTGTTTACATTGTAATTTTGACGAAATATCATAAATTCAATGTTTTCTAATGCTTGTAACATACTGAATTCTTAAGTTATTTACTTCAAACCATGACTATAAGATTGAGAATGTGTAATATTATTAAGGTTTCATTTAATTATATTTACAATTTAATATGATATTTCATAAACACTAAAAAAATGTTTTACATAGTAATTTAGTCGAAATATCATAAATTCAATATTTTCAAATGCTTATAAAATAATGAATTCTTAAGTTATTAACTTCAAACCTTGACTATAAGATTGAGAATGTGTAATATTTTAAAGGGTTCATTTAATTATATTTACAATTTAATATGATCTTTCATAAACACTATTAAAGTTGTTTACATTGTAATTTTGACGAAATATTATAAATTCATTTTTTTAAATGCTTATAAAATAATGAATTCTTAAGTAATTATCTTCAAACCTTGACTATGAGTTTGAGAATATGTAATATTTTCACCGTTTCCAGTTATTATTTTTACAATTTTATAAAAAATTTCATTAACTCTAAAAAAGTGTTTTACATAGTAATTTAGTCGAAATGTCATAAATTCAATATTTTCAAATGCTTATAAAATAATGAATTCTTAATTTATTATCTTCAAACCTTGACTATGAGTTTGAGAATATGTAGTATTTTTACCGTTTCCAGTAATTATTTTTACAATTTTATAAAAAATTTCATAAACTCTAAAAAAGTGTTTTATACGATAATTTTGACGAAATATTATAAATAAATTTTTTTCAAATGCTTATAAAATACTGAATTCTTAAGTTTTTGTCTTCAAACCTTGACCATTAGTTTGAGAATATGTAATTTTTTTAAGGTTTCATTTAGTTATGTTTACAATGTTTTATAAAATTTTATAAACACTAAAAAAGTGTTTTACATAGTAATTTAGTCGAAATATCATAAATTCAATGTTTTCAAATGCTTATAACATTCTGAATTCTTAATTTATTATCTTCAAACCTTGACCATTAGTTTGAGAATATGTAATATTTTTACCGTTTCCAGTTATTATTTTTACAATTTTATAAAAAATTTCATAAACTCTAAAAAAGTGTTTTATACGATAATTTTAACGAAATATTATAAATAAATTTTTTTCAAATGCTTATAAAATACTGAATTCTTAAGTTATTAACTTCAAACCTTGACTATAAGATTGAGAATGTGTAGTATTTTTAAGGTTTTATTTAGTTATGTTTACAATGTTATATAAAATTTCATAAACACTAAAAAAGTGATTTATACTATAATTTTGACAAAATATAAATAAATTTTTTTCAAATGCTTATAAAATAATGAATTCTTAAGTTATTAACTTCAAACCTTGACTATAAGATTGAGAATGTGTAATATTTTTAAGGTTTCATTTAATTATATTTACAATTTAATATGATATTTCATAAACACTAAAAAAGTTGTTTACATTGTAATTTTGACGAAATACTATAAATAAATTTTTTTCAAATGCTTATAAAATAATGAATTCTTAAGTTATTAACTTCAATCCTTGACTATAAGATTGAGAATGTGTAGTATTTTTAAGGTTTTATTTAATTATATTTATAATTTAATATGATATTTCATAAACACTATTGATGTTGTTTACATTGTAATTTTGACGAAATATTATAAATTCATTTTTTTAAATGCTTATAAAATACTGAATTCTTAATTTATTATCTTCAAACTTTGACCATTAGTTTGAGAATATGTAATATTTTTACCGTTTCCAGTTATTATTTTTTCAATTTTATAAAAAATTTCATAAACTCTAAAAAAGTGTTTTATATGATAATTTTGACGAAATATTATAAATAAATTTTTTTCAAATGCTTATAAAATACTGAATTCTTAAGTTATTAACTTCAAACCTTGACTATAAGATTGATAATGTGTAATATTTTTAAGGTTTCATTTAATTATATTTACAATTTAATATGATATTTCATAAACACTAAAAAAGTTGTTTACATTGTAATTTTGACGAAATATCATAAATTCAATGTTTTCTAATGCTTGTAACATACTGAATTCTTAAGTTATTATCTTCAAACTTTGACCATTAGTTTGAGAATATGTAATATTTTTACCGTTTCCAGTTATTATTTTTACAATTTTATAAAAAATTTCATAAACTCTAAAAAAGTGTTTTATACGATAATTTTGACGAAATATTATAAATAAATTTTTTTCAAATGCTTATAAAATACTGAATTCTTAAGTTATTGTCTTCAAACCTTGACCATTAGTTTGAGAATATGTAATTTTTTTAAGGTTTCATTTAGTTATGTTTACAATGTTTTATAAAATTTTATAAACACTAAAAAAGTGTTTTACATAGTAATTTAGTCGAAATATCATAAATTCAATGTTTTCAAATGCTTATAACATTCTGAATTCTTAATTTATTATCTTCAAACCTTGACCATTAGTTTGAGAATATGTAATATTTTTACCGTTTCCAGTTATTATTTTTACAATTTTATAAAAAATTTCATAAACTCTAAAAAAGTGTTTTATACGATAATTTTAACGAAATATTATAAATAAATTTTTTTCAAATGCTTATAAAATAATGAATTCTTAAGTTATTAACTTCAAACCTTGACTATAAGATTGAGAATGGGTAGTATTTTTAAGGTTTTATTTAGTTATGTTTACAATGTTATATAAAATTTCATAAACACTAAAAAAGTGATTTATACTATAATTTTGACAAAATATAAATAAATTTTTTTCAAATGCTTATAAAATAATGAATTCTTAAGTTATTAACTTCAAACCTTGACTATAAGATTGAGAATATGTAATATTTTTAAGGTTTCATTTAATTATATTTACAATTTAATATGATATTTCATAAACACTAAAAAAGTTGTTTACATTGTAATTTTGACGAAATACTATAAATAAATTTTTTTCAAATGCTTATAAAATACTGAATTCTTAAGTTATTAACTTCAATCCTTGACTATAAGATTGAGAATGTGTAGTATTTTTAAGGTTTTATTTAGTTATATTTACAATTTATTATGATATTTCATAAACTCTAAAAAAGTGTTTTATATGATAATTTTGACGAAATAATATAAATTAATTTTTTTCTAATGCTAGTAAAATACTGAATTCTTAATTTATTATTTTCAAACCTTGACAATTAGTTTGAGAATGTGTAGTATTTTTAAGGTTTTATTTAGTTATGTTAACAATTTTATATAAAATTTCATAAACACTAAAAATGTGTTTTACATAGTAATTTAGTCGAAATATCATAAATTCAATGTTTTCAAATGCTTATAACATTCTGAGTTCTTAATTTATTAACTTCAAACCATGACTATTAGTTTGAGAATATGTAATATTTTTACCGTTTCCAGTTATTATTTTCACAATTTTATAAAAAATTTCATAAACACAAAAAAGTATTTTATACGATAATTTTGACGAAATATTATAAATAAATTTTTTTCAAATGCTTTTAAAATACTGAATTCTTAAGTTATTATCTTCAAACCTTGACCATTAGTTTGAGAATATGTAATATTTTTACCGTTTCCAGTTATTATTTTTTCAATTTTATAAAAAATTTCATAAACTCTAAAAAAGTGTTTAATATGATAATTTTGACGAAATATTATAAATAAATTTTTTTCAAATGCTTATAAAATACTGAATTCTTAAGTTATTATCTTCAAACTTTGACCATTAGTTTGAGAATATGTAATATTTTTACCGTTTCCAGTTATTATTTTTTCAATTTTATAAAAAATTTCATAAACTCTAAAAAAGTGTTTTATATGATAATTTTGACGAAATATTATAAATAAATTTTTTTCAAATGCTTATAAAATACTGAATTATTAAGTTATTAACTTCAAACCTTGACTATAAGATTGATAATGTGTAATATTTTTAAGGTTTCATTTAATTATATTTACAATTTAATATGATATTTCATAAACACTAAAAAAGTTGTTTACATTGTAATTTTGACGAAATATCATAAATTCAATGTTTTCTAATGCTTGTAACATACTGAATTCTTAAGTTATTATCTTCAAACTTTGACCATTAGTTTGAGAATATGTAATATTTTTACCGTTTCCAGTTATTATTTTTACAATTTTATAAAAAATTTCATTAACTCTAAAAAAGTGTTTTACATAGTAATTTAGTCGAAATGTCATAAATTCAATATTTTCAAATGCTTATAAAATAATGAATTCTTAAGTTATTATCTTCAAACCTTGACCATGAGTTTGAGAATATGTAATATTTTTACCGTTTCCAGTAATTATTTTTACAATTTTATAAAAAATTTCATAAACTCTAAAAAAGTGTTTTATACGATAATTTTGACGAAATATTATAAATAAATTTTTTTTAAATGCTTATAAAATACTGAATTCTTAAGTTATTAACTTCAAACCTTGACTATAAGATTGATAATGTGTAATATTTTTAAGGTTTTATTTAGTTATGTTTACAATTTTATATAAGATTTCATAAACACTAAAAAAGTGTTTTACATAAAAATTTAGTCGAAATATCATAAATTCATTTTTTTCAAAAATGCTTATAACATTCTGAATTCTTAATTTATTATCTTCAAACCTTGACCATTAGTTTGAGAATATGTAATATTTTTACCGTTTCCAGTAATTACTTTTACAATTTTATAAAAAATTTCATAAACTCTAAAAAAGTGTTTTATACGATAATTTTGACAAAATATTATAAATAAATTTTTTTCAAATGCTTATAAAATACTGAATTCTTAAGTTATTAACTTCAAACCTTGACTATAAGATTGAGAATGTGTAGTATTTTTAAGGTTTTATTTAGTTATATTTACAATTTAATATGATATTTCATAAACTTTAAACAAGTGTTTTATATGATAATTTTGACGAAATATTATAAATAAATTTTTTTTAAATGCTTATAAAATACTGAATTCTTAAGTTATTATCTTCAAACCTTAACCATTAGTTTGAGAATATATAATATTTTTACCGTTTCCGGTTATTATTTTTACAATTATATAAAAATTTTCATAAACTCTAAAAAAGTGTTTTATACGATAATTTTGACGAAATATTATAAATAAATTTTTTTCAAATGCTTATAAAATACTGAATTCTTAAGTTATTAACTTCAAACCTTGACTATAAGATTGAGAATGTGGAATATTTTTAAGGGTTCATTTAATTATATTTACAATTTAATATGATATTTCATAAACACTATTAAAGTTGTTTACATTGTAATTTTGACGAAATATCATAAATTCATTTTTTTCAAATGCTTATAAAATACTGAATTCTTAAGTAATTAATTTCAAACCTTGACCATGAGTTTGAGAATATGTAATATTTTTACCGTTTCCAGTTATTATTTTTACAATTTTATAAAAAATTTCATAAACTCCAAAAAAAGTTTTTTATACGATAATTTTGACGAAATATTATAAATAAATTTTTTTCAAATGCTTATAAAATACTGAATTCTTAAGTTATTAACTTCAAACCTTGACTATAAGATTGAGAATGTGTAATATTTTTAAGGTTTTATTTAGTTATATTTACAATTTTATATAAAATTTCATAAACACAAAAAAGTGTTTTATACGATAATTTTGACAAAATATTATAAATAAATTTTTTTCAAATGCTTATAAAATACTGAATTCTTAAGTTATTAACTTCAAACCTTGACTATAAGATTGAGAATGGGTAATATTTTTAAGGTTTTATTTAGTTATGTTAACAATTTTATATAAAATTTCATAAACACTAAAAATGTGTTTTACATAGTAATTTAGTCGAAATATCATAAATTCAATGTTTTCAAATGCTTATAACATACTGAATTCTTAAGTTATTTACTTCAAACCATGACTATAAGATTGAGAATGTGTAATATTATTAAGGTTTCATTTAATTATATTTACAATTTAATATGATATTTCATAAACACTAAAAAAGTGTTTTACATAAAAATTTAGTCGAAATATCATAAATTCATTTTTTTCAAATGCTTATAACATTCTGAATTCTTAATTTATTATCTTCAAACCTTGACCATTAGTTTGAGAATATGTAATATTTTTACCGTTTCCAGTATTTACTTTTACAATTTTATAAAAAATTTCATAAACTCTAAAAAAGTGTTTTATACGATAATTTTGACAAAATATTATAAATAAATTTTTTTCAAATGCTTATAAAATACTGAATTCTTAAGTTATTAACTTCAAACCTTGACTATAAGATTGAGAATGTGTAGTATTTTTAAGGTTTTATTTAGTTATATTTACAATTTAATATGATATTTCATAAACTTTAAACAAGTGTTTTATATGATAATTTTGACGAAATACTATAAATTCATTTTTTTCAAATGCTTATAAAATACTAAATTCTTAAGTTATTAACTTCAAACCTTGACTAAAAGATTGAGAATGTGTAATATTTTTAAGGGTTCATTTAATTATATTTACAATTTAATATGATATTTCATAAACACTAAAAATGTGTTTTACATAGTAATTTAGTCGAAATATCATAAATTCAATGTTTTCAAATGCTTATAACATACTGAATTCTTAAGTTATTTACTTCAAACCATGACTATAAGATTGAGAATGTGTAATATTATTAAGGTTTCATTTAATTATATTTACAATTTTATAAAAAATTTCATAAACTCTAAAAAAGTGTTTTATACGATAATTTTGACGAAATATTATAAATAAATTTTTTTTAAATGCTTATAAAATACTGAATTCTAAAGTTATTAACTTCAAACCTTGACTATAAGATTGAGAATGTGTAATATTTTTAAGGGTTCATTTAATTATATTTACAATTTAATATGATCTTTTATAAACACTATTAAAGTTGTTTACATTGTAATTTTGACGAAATATTATAAATTCATTTTTTTAAATGCTTATAAAATACTGAATTCTTAAGTTATTAACTTCAAACCTTGACTATAAGATTGAGTATGTGTAGTGTTTTTAAGGTTTTATTTAGTTATGTTTACAATTTTATATAAGATTTCATAAACACTAAAAAAGTGTTTTACATAAAAATTTAGTCGAAATATCATAAATTCATTTTTTTCAAATGCTTATAAAATAATGAATTCTTAAGTTATTAACTTCAAACCTTGACTATAAGATTGAGAATGGGTAATATTTTTAAGGTTTCATTTAATTATATTTACAATTTAATATGATATTTCATAAACACTATTAAAGTTGTTTACATTGTAATTTTGACGAAATATCATAAATTCATTTTTTTCAAATGCTTATAAAATACTGAATTCTTATGTTATTAACTTCAAACCTTGACCATGAGTTGGAGAATATGTAATATTTTTACCGTTTCCAGTTATTATTTTTACAATTTTATAAAAAATTTCATAAACTCCAAAAAAAGTGTTTTATACGATAATTTTGACGAAATATTATAAATAAATTTTTTTCAAATGCTTATAAAATACTGAATTCTTAAGTTATTAACTTCAAACCTTGACTATAAGATTGAGAATGTGTAATATTTTTAAGGTTTCATTTAATTATATTTACAATTTTATATAAAATTTCATAAACACAAAAAAGTGTTTTATACGATAATTTTGACAAAATATTATAAATAAATTTTTTTCAAATGCTTATAAAATAATGAATTCTTAAGTTATTAACTTCAAACCTTGACTATAAGATTGAGAATGGGTAATATTTTTAAGGTTTCATTTAATTATATTTACAATTTAATATGATATTTCATAAACACTAAAAAAATGTTTTACATAGTAATTTAGTCGAAATATCATAAATTCAATATTTTCAAATGCTTATAAAATAATGAATTCTTAAGTTATTATCTTCAAAACTTGACTATGAGTTTGAGAATATGTAATATTTTTACCGTTTCCAGTAATTATTTTTACAATTTTATAAAAAATTTCATAAACACTAAAAAAGTGTTTTACATAAAAATTTAGTCGAAATATCATAAATTCATTTTTTTCAAATGCTTATAAAATAATGAATTCTTAAGTTATTAACATCAAACCTTGACTATAAGATTGAGAATGGGTAATATTTTTAAGGTTTCATTTAATTTTATTTACAATTTTATATAAAATTTCATAAACACAAAAAAGTGTTTTATACGATAATTTTGACAAAATATTATAAATAAATTTTTTTCAAATGCTTATAAAATAATGAATTCTTAAGTTATTAACTTCAAACCTTGACTATAAGATTGAGAATGGGTAATATTTTTAAGGTTCCATTTAATTATATTTACAATTTAATATGATATTTCATAACCACTATAAAAGTTGTTTACATTGTAAATTTCACGTAATACTATAAATTCATTTTTTTCAAATGCTTATAAAATACTGAATTCTTAAGTTACTAACTTCAAACCTTGACTATAAGATTGAGAATGTGTAATATTTTTAAGGTTTTATTTTGTTATGTTAACAATTTTATATAAAATTTCATAAACACTAAAAATGTGTTTTACATAGTAATTTAGTCGAAATATCATAAATTCAATGTTTTCAAATGCTTATAACATACTGAATTCTTAATTTATTATCTTCAAACCTTGACCATGAGTTTGAGAATATGTAATATTTTCACCGTTTCCAGTTATTATTTTTACAATTTTATAAAAAATTTCATAAACTCTAAAAAAGTGTTTTATACGATAATTTTGACGAAATATTATAAATAAATTTTTTTTGAATGCTTATAAAATACTGAATTCTTAAGTTATTAACTTCAAACCTTGACTATAAGATTGAGAATGTGTAATATTTTTACGGTTTTATTTAGTTATATTTACAATTTAATATGATATTTCATAAACTTTAAACAAGTGTTTTATATGATAATTTTGACGAAATATTATAAATAAATTTTTTTTAAATGCTTATAAAATACTGAATTCTTAAGTTATTATCTTCAAACCTTAACCACTAGTTTGAGAATATATAATATTTTTACCGTTTCCGGTTATTATTTTTACAATTATATAAAAATTTTCATAAACTCTAAAAAAGTGTTTTACATAGTAATTTAGTCGAAATATCATAAATTCAATGTTTTCATAAGCTTATAAAATACTGAATTCTTAAGTTATTAACTTCAAACCTTGACTAAAAGATTGAGAATGTGTAATATTTTTAAGGGTTCATTTAATTATATTTACAATTTAATATGATATTTCATAAACACTATTAAAGTTGTTTACATTGTAATTTTGACGAAATATCATAAATTCATTTTTTTCAAATGCTTATAAAATACTGAATTCTTAAGTTATTAACTTCATACCTTGACCATGAGTTTGAGAATATGTAATATTTTTACCGTTTCCAGTTATTATTTTTACAATTTTATAAAAAATTTCATAAACTCCAAAAAAAGTGTTTTATACGATAATTTTGACGAAATATTATAAATAAATTTTTTTCAAATGCTTATAAAATACTGAATTCTTAAGTTATTAACTTCAAACCTTGACTATAAGATTGAGAATGTGTAATATTTTTAAGGTTTTGTTTAGTTATATTTACAATTTTATATAAAATTTCATAAACACAAAAAAGTGTTTTATACGATAATTTTGACGAAATAATATAAATTAATTTTTTTCTAATGCTAGTAAAATACTGAATTCTTAATTTATTATTTTCAAACCTTGACCATTAGTTTGAGAATGTGTAGTATTTTTAAGGTTTTATTTAGTTATGTTAACAATTTTATATAAAATTTCATAAACACTAAAAATGTGTTTTACATAGTAATTTAGTCGAAATATCATAAATTCAATGTTTTCAAATGCTTTTAAAATACTGAATTCTTAAGTTATTATCTTCAAACCTTGACCATAAGTTTGAGAATATGTAATATTTTTACCGTTTCCAGTTATTATTTTTTCAATTTTATAAAAAATTTCATAAACTCTAAAAAAGTGTTTAATATGATAATTTTGACGAAATATTATAAATAAATTTTTTTCAAATGCTTATAAAATACTGAATTCTTAAGTTATTATCTTCAAACTTTGACCATTAGTTTGAGAATATGTAATATTTTTACCGTTTCCAGTTATTATTTTTTCAATTTTATAAAAAATTTCATAAACTCTAAAAAAGTGTTTTATATGATAATTTTGACGAAATATTATAAATAAATTTTTTTCAAATGCTTATAAAATACTGAATTCTTAAGTTATTAACTTCAAACCTTGACTATAAGATTGATAATGTGTAATATTTTTAAGGTTTCATTTAATTATATTTACAATTTAATATGATATTTCATAAACACTAAAAAAGTTGTTTACATTGTAATTTTGACGAAATATCATAAATTCAATGTTTTCTAATGCTTGTAACATACTGAATTCTTAAGTTATTATCTTCAAACTTTGACCATTAGTTTGAGAATATGTAATATTTTTACCGTTTCCAGTTATTATTTTTACAATTTTATAAAAAATTTCATAAACTCTAAAAAAGTGTTTTATACGATAATTTTGACGAAATATTATAAATAAATTTTTTTCAAATGCTTATAAAATACTGAATTCTTAAGTTATTGTCTTCAAACCTTGACCATTAGTTTGAGAATATGTAATTTTTTTTAGGTTTCATTTAGTTATGTTTACAATGTTTTATAAAATTTTATAAACACTAAAAAAGTGTTTTACATAGTAATTTAGTCGAAATATCATAAATTCAATGTTTTCTAATGCTTGTAACATACTGAATTCTTAAGTTATTATCTTCAAACTTTGACCATTAGTTTGAGAATATGTAATATTTTTACCGTTTCCAGTTATTATTTTTACAATTTTATAAAAAATTTCATAAACTCTAAAAAAGTGTTTTATACGATAATTTTAACGAAATATTATAAATAAATTTTTTTCAAATGCTTATAAAATACTGAATTCTTAAGTTATTAACTTCAAACCTTGACTATAAGATTGAGAATGTGTAATATTTTTAAGGTTTCATTTAATTATATTTACAATTTAATATGATATTTCATAAACACTAAAAAAGTTGTTTACATTGTAATTTTGACGAAATACTATAAATAAATTTTTTTCAAATGCTTATAAAATACTGAATTCTTAAGTTATTAACTTCAAACCTTGACTATAAGATTGAGAATGTGTAGTATTTTTAAGGTTTTATTTAGTTATGTTTACAATGTTATATAAAATTTCATAAACACTAAAAAAGTGTTTTATATGATAATTTTGACGAAATATTATAAATAAATTTTTTTCAAATGCTTATAAAATACTGAATTCTTAAGTTATTAACTTCAAACCTTGACTATAAGATTGATAATGTGTAATATTTTTAAGATTTCATTTAATTATATTTACAATTTAATATGATATTTCATAAACACTAAAAAAGTTGTTTACATTGTAATTTTGACGAAATATTATAAATTCAATGTTTTCTAATGCTTGTAACATACTGAATTCTTAAGTTATTATCTTCAAACTTTGTCCATTAGTTTGAGAATATGTAATATTTTTACCTTTTCCAGTTATTATTTTTACAATTTTATAAAAAATTTCATAAACTCTAAAAAAGTGTTTTATACGATAATTTTGACGAAATATTATAAATAAATTTTTTTCAAATGCTTATAAAATACTGAATTCTTAAGTTATTGTCTTCAAACCTTGACCATTAGTTTGAGAATATGTAATTTTTTTAAGGTTTCATTTAGTTATGTTTACAATGTTTTATAAAATTTTATAAACACTAAAAAAGTGTTTTACATAGTAATTTAGTCGAAATATCATAAATTCAATGTTTTCAAATGCTTATAAAATACTGAATTCTTAAGTTATTAACTTCAAACCATGACTATAAGATTGAAAATGTGTAATATTTTTACCATTTCCAGTTATTACTTTTACAATTTTATAAAAAATTTCATAAACATAAAAAAGTGTTTTATACGATAATTTTGACGAAATATTATAAATAAACTTTTTTCAAATGCTTATAAAATACTGAATTCTTAAGTTATTAACTTCAAACCATGACTATAAGATTGAGAATGTGTAGTATTTTTAAGGTTTTATTTAGTTATGTTAACAATTTTATATAAAATTTCATAAATACTAAAAAAATGTTTTATATGATAATTTTGACGAAATATTATAAATAAATTTTTTTCAAATGCTTATAAAATACTGAATTCTTAAGTTATTAACTTCAAACCTAGACTATAAGATTGAGAATGTGTAATATTATTTAGGTTTTATTTTGTTATATTTACAATTTTATATAAAATTTCATAAACACAAAAAAGTGTTTTATACGATAATTTTGACGAAATATTATAAATAAATTTTTTTCAAATGCTTATAAAATACTGAATTCTTAAAATATTAACTTCAAACCTTGACTATAAGATTGAGAATGTGTAGTATTTTTAAGGTTTTATTTAGTTATGTTAACAATTTTATATAAAATTTCATAAACACTAAAAAAGTGTTTTATATGATAATTTTGACGAAATATTATAAATAAATTTTTTTCAAATGCTTATAAAATACTGAATTCATAAGTTATTAACTTCAAACCATGACTATAAGATTGAGAATGTGTAATATTTTTAAGGTTTCATTTAATTATGTTTACAATTTTATATAAAATTTCATAAACACTAAAAAAGTGTTTTACATAGTAATTTAGTCGAAATATCATAAATTCAATGTTTTCTAATGCTTATAAAATACTGAATTCTTAAGTTATTAACTTCAAACCTTGACTATAAGATTGTGAATGTGTAGTATTTTTAAGGTTTCATTTAATTATGTTTACAATTTTATATAAAATTTCATAAACACTAAAAAAGTGTTTTACATAGTAATTTAGTCGAAATATCATAAATTCAATGTTTTCTAATGCTTATAAAATACTGAATTCTTAAGTTATTAACTTCAAACCATGACTATAAGATTGAGAATGTGTAATATTTTTACCATTTCCAGTTATTACTTTTACAATTTTATAAAAAATTTCATAAACACAAAAAAGTGTTTTATACGATAATTTTGACGAAATATCATAAATTCAATGTTTTCAAATGCTTATAACATTCTGAATTCTTAATTTATTATCTTCAAACCTTGACCATTAGTTTGAGAATATGTAATTTTTTTAAGGTTTCATTTAGTTATGTTTACAATGTTTTATAAAATTTTATAAACACTAAAAAAGTGTTTTACATAGTAATTTAGTCGAAATATCATAAATTCAATGTTTTCAAATGCTTATAACATTCTGAATTCTTAATTTATTATCTTCAAACCTTGACCATTAGTTTGAGAATATGTAATATTTTTACCGTTTCCAGTGATTACTTTTACAATTTTATAAAAAATTTCATAAACACAAAAAAGTGTTTTATACGATAATTTTGACGAAATATTATAAATAAATTTTTTTCAAATGCTTATAAAATACTGAATTCTTAAAATATTAACTTCAAACCTTGACTATAAGATTGAGAATGTGTAGTATTTTTAAGGTTTTATTTAGTTATGTTAACAATTTTATATAAAATTTCATAAACACTAAAAAAGTGTTTTATATGATAATTTTGACGAAATATTATAAATACATTTTTTTCAAATGCTTATAAAATACTGAATTCATAAGTTATTAACTTCAAACCATGACTATAAGATTGAGAATGTGTAATATTTTTAAGGTTTCATTTAATTATGTTTACAATTTTATATAAAATTTCATAAACACTAAAAAAGTGTTTTACATAGTAATTTAGTCGAAATATCATAAATTCAATGTTTTCTAATGGTTATAAAATACTGAGTTCTTAAGTTATTAACTTCAAACCTTGACTATAAGATTGAGAATGTGTAGTATTTTTAAGGTTTCATTTAATTATGTTTACAATTTTATATAAAATTTCATAAACACTAAAAAAGTGTTTTACATAGTAATTTAGTCGAAATATCATAAATTCAATGTTTTCTAATGCTTATAAAATACTGAATTCTTAAGTTATTAACTTCAAACCTTGACTATAAGATTGAGAATGTGTAGTATTTTTAAGGTTTTATTTAATTATATTTACAATTTAATATGATATTTCATAAACACTAAAAAAGTTGTTTACATTGTAATTTTGACGAAATATTATAAATAAATTTTTTTCAAATGCTTATAAAATACTGAATTCTTAAGTTATTAACTTCAAACCTTGACTATAAGATTGAGAATGTGTAATATTTTTAAGGTTTCATTTAATTATGTTTACAATTTTATATAAAATTTCATAAACACTAAAAAAGTGTTTTACATAGTAATTTAGTCGAAATATCATAAATTCAATGTTTTCTAATGCTTATAAAATACTGAATTCTTAAGTTTTTAACTTCAAACCATGACTATAAGATTGAGAATGTGTAATATTTTTACCATTTCCAGTTATTACTTTTACAATTTTATAAAAAATTTCATAAACATAAAAAAGTGTTTTATACGATAATTTTGACGAAATATTATAAATAAACTTTTTTCAAATGCTTATAAAATACTGAATTCTTAAGTTATTAACTTCAAACCTTGACTATAAGATTGAGAATGTGTAGTATTTTTAAGGTTTTATTTAATTATATTTACAATTTAATATGATATTTCATAAACACTATTAAAGTTGTTTACATTGTAATTTTGACGAAATATTATAAATTCATTTTTTTAAATGCTTATAAAATACTGAATTCTTAATTTATTTTCTTCAAACCTTGACCATTAGTTTGAGAATATGTAATATTTTTACCGTTTCCAGTGATTACTTTCACAATTTTATAAAAAATTTCATAAACACAAAAAAGTGTTTTATACGATAATTTTGACGAAATACTATAAATAAATTTTTTTCAAATGCTTATAAAATACTGAATTCTTAAGTTATTAACTTCAAACCATGACTATAAGATTGAGAATGTGTAATTTTTTTACCATTTCCAGTTATTATTTTTTCAATTTTATAAAAAATTTCATAAACTCTAAAAAAGTGTTTAATATGATAATTTTGACGAAATATTATAAATAAATTTTTTTCAAATGCTTATAAAATACTGAATTCTTAAGTTATTAACTTCAAACCTTGACTATAAGATTGATAATGTGTAATGTTTTTAAGGTTTCATTTAATTATATTTACAATGTTTTATAAAATTTTATAAACACTAAAAAAGTGTTTTACATAGTAATTTAGTCGAAATATCATAAATTCAATGTTTTCAAATGCTTATAACATTCTGAATTCTTAATTTATTATCTTCAAACCTTGACCATTAGTTTGAGAATATGTAATATTTTTACCGTTTCCAGTGATTACTTTTACAATTTTATAAAAAATTTCATAAACACAAAAAAGTGTTTTATACGATAATTTTGACGAAATATTATAAATAAATTTTTTTCAAATGCTTATAAAATACTGAATTCTTAAAATATTAACTTCAAACCTTGACTATAAGATTGAGAATGTGTAGTATTTTTAAGGTTTTATTTAGTTATGTTAACAATTTTATATAAAATTTCATAAACACTAAAAAAGTGTTTTATATGATAATTTTGACGAAATATTATAAATACATTTTTTTCAAATGCTTATAAAATACTGAATTCATAAGTTATTAACTTCAAACCATGACTATAAGATTGAGAATGTGTAATATTTTTAAGGTTTCATTTAATTATGTTTACAATTTTATATAAAATTTCATAAACACTAAAAAAGTGTTTTACATAGTAATTTAGTCGAAATATCATAAATTCAATGTTTTCTAATGCTTATAAAATACTGAATTCTTAAGTTATTAACTTCAAACCTTGACTATAAGATTGAGAATGTGTAGTATTTTTAAGGTTTTATTTAATTATATTTACAATTTAATATGATATTTCATAAACACTAAAAAAGTTGTTTACATTGTAATTTTGACGAAATATTATAAATAATTTTTTTTCAAATGCTTATAAAATACTGAATTCTTAAGTTATTAACTTCAAACCTTGACTATAAGATTGAGAATGTGTAATATTTTTAAGGTTTCATTTAATTATGTTTACAATTTTATATAAAATTTCATAAACACTAAAAAAGTGTTTTACATAGTAATTTAGTCGAAATATCATAAATTCAATGTTTTCTAATGCTTATAAAATACTGAATTCTTAAGTTTTTAACTTCAAACCATGACTATAAGATTGAGAATGTGTAATATTTTTACCATTTCCAGTTATTACTTTTACAATTTTATAAAAAATTTCATAAACATAAAAAAGTGTTTTATACGATAATTTTGACGAAATATTATAAATAAACTTTTTTCAAATGCTTATAAAATACTGAATTCTTAAGTTATTAACTTCAAACCTTGACTATAAGATTGAGAATGTGTAGTATTTTTAAGGTTTTATTTAATTATATTTACAATTTAATATGATATTTCATAAACACTATTAAAGTTGTTTACATTGTAATTTTGACGAAATATTATAAATTCATTTTTTTAAATGCTTATAAAATACTGAATTCTTAATTTATTTTCTTCAAACCTTGACCATTAGTTTGAGAATATGTAATATTTTTACCGTTTCCAGTGATTACTTTCACAATTTTATAAAAAATTTCATAAACACAAAAAAGTGTTTTATACGATAATTTTGACGAAATACTATAAATAAATTTTTTTCAAATGCTTATAAAATACTGAATTCTTAAGTTATTAACTTCAAACCATGACTATAAGATTGAGAATGTGTAATTTTTTTACCATTTCCAGTTATTATTTTTTCAATTTTATAAAAAATTTCATAAACTCTAAAAAAGTGTTTAATATGATAATTTTGACGAAATATTATAAATAAATTTTTTTCAAATGCTTATAAAATACTGAATTCTTAAGTTATTAACTTCAAACCTTGACTATAAGATTGATAATGTGTAATGTTTTTAAGGTTTCATTTAATTATATTTACAATTTAATATGATATTTCATAAACACTAAAAAAGTTGTTTACATTGTAATTTTGACGAAATATCATAAATTCAATGTTTTCAAATGCTTATAACATTCTGAATTCTTAAGTTATTAACTTCAAACCATGACTATAAGATTGAGAATGTGTAATTTTTTTACCGTTTCCAGTTATTATTTTTACAATTTTATAAAAAATTTCATAAACTCTAAAAAAGTGTTTTATACGATAAATTTAACGAAATATTATAAATAAATTTTTTTCAAATGCTTATAAAATACTGAATTCTTAAGTTATTAACTTCAAACCTTGACTATAAGATTGAGAATGTGTAGTATTTTTAAGGTTTTATTTAATTATATTTACAATTTAATATGATATTTCATAAACACTAAAAAAGTTGTTTACATTGTAATTTTGACGAAATACTATAAATAAATTTTTTTCAAATGCTTATAAAATAATGAATTCTTAAGTTATTAACTTCAATCCTTGACTATAAGATTGAGAATGTGTAGTATTTTTAAGGTTTTATTTAATTATATTTACAATTTAATATGATATTTTATAAACACTATTATAGTTGTTTACATTGTAATTTTGACGAAATATTATAAATTCATTTTTTTAAATGCTTATAAAATACTGAATTCTTAATTTATTTTCTTCAAACCTTGACCATTAGTTTGAGAATATGTAATATTTTTACCGTTTCCAGTGATTACTTTTACAATTTTATAAAAAATTTCATAAATACAAAAAAGTGTTTTATACGATAATTTTGACGAAATACTATAAATAAATTTTTTTCAAATGCTTATAAAATACTGAATTCTTAAGTTATTAATTTCATACCATGACTATAAGATTGAGAATGTGTAATATTTTTACCATTTCCAGTTATTACTTTTACAATTTTATAAAAAATTTCATAAACATAAAAAAGTGTTTTATACGATAATTTTGACGAAATATTATAAATAAATTTTTTTCAAATGCTTATAAAATACTGAATTCTTAAAATATTAACTTCAAACCTTGACTATAAGATTGAGAATGTGTAGTATTTTTAAGGTTTTATTTAGTTATGTTAACAATTTTATATAATATTTCATAAACACTAAAAAAGTTGTTTACATTGTAATTTTGACAAAATACTATAAATTCATTTTTTTCAAATGCTTATAAAAAACTGAATTCTTAAGTTATTAACTTCAAACCATGACTATAAGATTGAGAATGTGTAATATTTTTAAGGTTTCATTTAATTATGTTTACAATTTTATATAAAATTTCATAAACACTAAAAAAGTGTTTTACATAGTAATTTAGTCGAAATATCATAAATTCAATGTTTTCTAATGCTTATAAAATACTGAATTCTTAAGTTATTAACTTCAAACCATGACTATAAGATTGAGAATGTGTAATATTTTTACCATTTCCAGTTATTACTTTTACAATTTTATAAAAAATTTCATAAACATAAAAATGTGCTTTATACGATAATTTTGACGAAATATTATAAATAAACTTTTTTCAAATGCTTATAAAATACTGAATTCTTAAAATATTAACTTCAAACCTTGACTATAAGATTGAGAATGTGTAGTATTTTTAAGGTTTTATTTAGTTATATTTACAATTTTATATAAAATTTTATAAACACAAAAAAGTGTTTTATACGATAATTTTGACAAATATTATAAATAAATTTTTTTCAAATGCTTATATAATAATGAATTCTTAAGTTATTAACTTCAAACCTTGACTATAAGATTGAGAATGTGTAATATTTTAAAGGTTTCATTTAATTATATTTACAATTTAATATGATATTTCATAAACACTAAAAAAGTTGTTTACATTGTAATTTTGACAAAATACTATAAATTCATTTTTTTCAAATGCTTATAAAATACTGAATTCTTAAGTTATTAACTTCAAACCATGACTATAAGATTGAGAATGTGCAATATTTTTAAGGTTTCATTTAATTATGTTTACAATTTTATATAAAATTTCATAAACACTAAAAAAGTGTTTTACATAGTAATTTAGTCGAAATATCATAAATTCAATGTTTTCTAATGCTTATAAAATACTGAATTCTTAAGTTATTAACTTCAAACCTTGACTATAAGATTGAGAATGTGTAATATTTTTAAGGTTTCATTTAATTATATTTACAATTTAATATGATATTTTATAAACACTAAAAAAGTTGTTTACATTGTAATTTTGACGAAATACTATAAATAAATTTTTTTCAAATGCTTATAAAATACTGAATTCTTAAGTTATTAACTTCAAACCTTGACTATAAGATTGATAATGTGTAGTATTTTTAAGGTTTTATTTAGTTATGTTTACAATGTTATATAAAATTTCATAAACACTAAAAAAGTGTTTTATACTATAATTTTGACAAAATATAAATAAATTTTTTTCAAATGCTTATAAAATAATGAATTCTTAAGTTATTAACTTCAAACCTTGACTATAAGATTGAGAATGTGTAATATTTTTAAGGTTTCATTTAATTATATTTACAATTTAATATGATATTTTATAAACACTAAAAAAGTTGTTTACATTGTAATTTTGACGAAATACTATAAATAAATTTTTTTCAAATGCTTATAAAATAATGAATTCTTAAGTTATTAACTTCAATCCTTGACTATAAGATTGAGAATGTGTAATATTTTTAAGGTTTCATTTAATTATATTTACAATTTAATATGATATTTTATAAACACTAAAAAAGTTGTTTACATTGTAATTTTGACGAAATACTATAAATAAATTTTTTTCAAATGCTTATAAAATAATGAATTCTTAAGTTATTAACTTCAATCCTTGACTATAAGATTGAGAATGTGTAGTATTTTAAAGGTTTTATTTAATTATATTTACAATTTAATATGATATTTCATAAACACTATTATAGTTGTTTACATTGTAATTTTGACGAAATATTATACATTCATTTTTTTAAATGCTTATAAAATACTGAATTCTTAATTTATTTTCTTCAAACCTTGACCATTAGTTTGAGAATATGTAATATTTTTATTGTTTCCAGTGATTACTTTTACAATTTTATAAAAAATTTCATAAACACAAAAAAGTGTTTTATACGATAATTTTGACGAAATACTATAAATAAATTTTTTTCAAATGCTTATAAAATACTGAATTCTTAAGTTATTAACTTCAAACCATGACTATAAGATTGAGAATGTGTAATATTTTTACCATTTCCAGTTATTACTTTTACAATTTTATAAAAAATTTCATAAACATAAAAAAGTGTTTTATACGATAATTTTGACGAAATATTATAAATAAACTTTTTTCAAATGCTTATAAAATACTGAATACTTAAGTTATTAACTTCAAACCATGACTATAAGATTGAGAATGTGTAATATTTTTAAGGTTTCATTTAATTATGTTTACAATTTTATATAAAATTTCATAAACTCCAAAAAAAGTGTTTTATACGATAATTTTGACGAAATATTATAAATAAATTTTTTTCAAATGCTTATAAAATACTGAATTCTTAAGTTATTAACTTCAAACCTTGACTATAAGATTGATAATGTGTAGTATTTTTAAGGTTTTATTTAGTTATGTTTACAATGTTATATAAAATTTCATAAACACTAAAAAAGTGTTTTATACTATAATTTTGACAAAATATAAATAAATTTTTTTCAAATGCTTATAAAATAATGAATTCTTAAGTTATTAACTTCAAACCTTGACTATAAGATTGAGAATGTGTAATATTTTTAAGGTTTCATTTAATTATATTTACAATTTAATATGATATTTTATAAACACTAAAAAAGTTGTTTACATTGTAATTTTGACGAAATACTATAAATAAATTTTTTTCAAATGCTTATAAAATAATGAATTCTTAAGTTATTAACTTCAATCCTTGACTATAAGATTGAGAATGTGTAATATTTTTAAGGTTTCATTTAATTATATTTACAATTTAATATGATATTTTATAAACACTAAAAAAGTTGTTTACATTGTAATTTTGACGAAATACTATAAATAAATTTTTTTCAAATGCTTATAAAATACTGAATTCTTAAGTTATTAACTTCAAACCTTGACTATAAGATTGATAATGTGTAGTATTTTTAAGGTTTTATTTAGTTATGTTTACAATGTTATATAAAATTTCATAAACACTAAAAAAGTGTTTTATACTATAATTTTGACAAAATATAAATAAATTTTTTTCAAATGCTTATAAAATAATGAATTCTTAAGTTATTAACTTCAAACCTTGACTATAAGATTGAGAATGTGTAATATTTTTAAGGTTTCATTTAATTATATTTACAATTTAATATGATATTTTATAAACACTAAAAAAGTTGTTTACATTGTAATTTTGACGAAATACTATAAATAAATTTTTTTCAAATGCTTATAAAATAATGAATTCTTAAGTTATTAACTTCAATCCTTGACTATAAGATTGAGAATGTGTAATATTTTTAAGGTTTCATTTAATTATATTTACAATTTAATATGATATTTTATAAACACTAAAAAAGTTGTTTACATTGTAATTTTGACGAAATACTATAAATAAATTTTTTTCAAATGCTTATAAAATAATGAATTCTTAAGTTATTTTCTTCAAACCTTGACCATTAGTTTGAGAATATGTAATATTTTTATTGTTTCCAGTGATTACTTTTACAATTTTATAAAAAATTTCATAAACACAAAAAAGTGTTTTATACGATAATTTTGACGAAATACTATAAATAAATTTTTTTCAAATGCTTATAAAATACTGAATTCTTAAGTTATTAACTTCAAACCATGACTATAAGATTGAGAATGTGTAATATTTTTACCATTTCCAGTTATTACTTTTACAATTTTATAAAAAATTTCATAAACATAAAAAAGTGTTTTATACGATAATTTTGACGAAATATTATAAATAAACTTTTTTCAAATGCTTATAAAATACTGAATTCTTAAAATATTAACTTCAAACCTTGACTATAAGATTGAGAATGTGTAGTATTTTTAAGGTTTTATTTAGTTATATTTACAATTTTATATAAAATTTTATAAACACAAAAAAGTGTTTTATACGATAATTTTGACAAATATTATAAATAAATTTTTTTCAAATGCTTATATAATAATGAATTCTTAAGTTATTAACTTCAAACCTTGACTATAAGATTGAGAATGTGTAGTATTTTTAAGGTTTTATTTAGTTATATTTACAATTTAATATGATATTTCATAAACACTAAAAAAGTTGTTTACATTGTAATTTTGACAAAATACTATAAATTCATTTTTTTCAAATGCTTATAAAATACTGAATTCTTAAGTTATTAACTTCAAACCATGACTATAAGATTGAGAATGTGTAATATTTTTATGGTTTCATTTAATTATGTTTACAATTTTATATAAAATTTCATAAACACTAAAAAAGTGTTTTACATAGTAATTTAGTCGAAATATCATAAATTCGATGTTTTCTAATGCTTATAAAATACTGAATTCTTAAGTTATTAACTTCAAACCATGACTATAAGATTGAGAATGTGTAATATTTTTACCATTTCCAGTTATTACTTTTACAATTTTATAAAAAATTTCATAAACATAAAAAAGTGTTTTATACGATAATTTTGACGAAATATTATAAATAAACTTTTTTCAAATGCTTATAAAATACTGAATTCTTAAAATATTAACTTCAAACCTTGACTATAAGATTGAGAATGTGTAGTATTTTTAAGGTTTTATTTAGTTATATTTACAATTTTATATAAAATTTTATAAACACAAAAAAGTGTTTTATACGATAATTTTGACGAAATATTATAAATAAATTTTTTTCAAATGCTTATAAAATACTGAATTCTTAAGTTATTAACTTCAAACCTTGACTATAAGATTGATAATGTGTAGTATTTTTAAGGTTTTATTTAGTTATGTTTACAATGTTATATAAAATTTCATAAACACTAAAAAAGTGTTTTATACTATAATTTTGACAAAATATAAATACATTTTTTTCAAATGCTTATATAATAATGAATTCTTAAGTTATTAACTTCAAACCATGACTATAAGATTGAGAATGTGTAATATTTTTATGGTTTCATTTAATTATGTTTACAATTTTATATAAAATTTCATAAACACTAAAAAAGTGTTTTACATAGTAATTTAATCGAAATATCATAAATTCAATGTTTTCTAATGCTTATAAAATACTGAATTCTTAAGTTATTAACTTCAAACCATGACTATAAGATTGAGAATGTGTAATATTTTTACCATTTCCAGTTATTACTTTTACAATTTTATAAAAAATTTCATAAACATAAAAAAGTGTTTTATACGATAATTTTGACGAAATATTATAAATAAACTTTTTTCAAATGCTTATAAAATACTGAATTCTTAAAATATTAACTTCAAACCTTGACTATAAGATTGAGAATGTGTAGTATTTTTAAGGTTTTATTTAGTTATATTTACAATTTTATATAAAATTTTATAAACACAAAAAAGTGTTTTATACGATAATTTTGACAAATATTATAAATAAATTTTTTTCAAATGCTTATATAATAATGAATTCTTAAGTTATTAACTTCAAACCTTGACTATAAGATTGAGAATGTGTAATATTTTTAAGGTTTCATTTAATTATGTTTACAATTTTATATAAAATTTCATAAACACTAAAAAAGTGTTTTACATAGTAATTTAGTCGAAATATCATAAATTCAATGTTTTCTAATGCTTATAAAATACTGAATTCTTAAGTTATTCACTTCAAACCTTGACTATAAGATTGAGAATGTGTAGTATTTTTAAGGTTTTATTTAGTTATGTTTACAATGTTATATAAAATTTTATAAACACTAAAAAAGTTGTTTACATTGTAATTTTGACAAAATACTATAAATTCATTTTTTTCAAATGCTTATAAAATACTGAATTCTTAAGTTATTAACTTCAAACCATGACTATAAGATTGAGAATGTGTAATATTTTTAAGGTTTCATTTAATTATGTTTACAATTTTATATAAAATTTCATAAACACTAAAAAAGTGTTTTACATAGTAATTTAGTCGAAATATCATAAATTCAATGTTTTCTAATGCTTATAAAATACTGAATTCTTAAGTTATTCACTTCAAACCTTGACTATAAGATTGAGAATGTGTAGTATTTTTAAGGTTTTATTTAGTTATGTTTACAATGTTATATAAAATTTTATAAACACTAAAAAAGTTGTTTACATTGTAATTTTGACAAAATATTATACATTCATTTTTTTAAATGCTTATAAAATACTGAATTCTTAATTTATTTTATTCAAACCTTGACCATTAGTTTGAGAATATGTAATATTTTTATTGTTTCCAGTGATTACTTTTACAATTTTATAAAAAATTTCATAAACACAAAAAAGTGTTTTATACGATAATTTTGACGAAATACTATAAATAAATTTTTTTCAAATGCTTATAAAATACTGAATTCTTAAGTTATTAACTTCAAACCATGACTATAAGATTGAGAATGTGTAATATTTTTACCATTTCCAGTTATTACTTTTACAATTTTATAAAAAATTTCATAAACATAAAAAAGTGTTTTATACGATAATTTTGACGAAATATTATAAATAAACTTTTTTCAAATGCTTATAAAATACTGAATTCTTAAAATATTAACTTCAAACCTTGACTATAAGATTGAGAATGTGTAGTATTTTTAAGGTTTTATTTAGTTATATTTACAATTTTATATAAAATTTTATAAACACAAAAAAGTGTTTTATACGATAATTTTGACAAATATTATAAATAAATTTTTTTCAAATGCTTATATAATAATGAATTCTTAAGTTATTAACTTCAAACCTTGACTATAAGATTGAGAATGTGTAATATTTTTAAGGTTTCATTTAATTATGTTTACAATTTTATATAAAATTTCATAAACACTAAAAAAGTGTTTTACATAGTAATTTAGTCGAAATATCATAAATTCAATGTTTTCTAATGCTTATAAAATACTGAATTCTTAAGTTATTCACTTCAAACCTTGACTATAAGATTGAGAATGTGTAGTATTTTTAAGGTTTTATTTAGTTATGTTTACAATGTTATATAAAATTTTATAAACACTAAAAAAGTTGTTTACATTGTAATTTTGACAAAATACTATAAATTCATTTTTTTCAAATGCTTATAAAATACTGAATTCTTAAGTTATTAACTTCAAACCATGACTATAAGATTGAGAATGTGTAATATTTTTAAGGTTTCATTTAATTATGTTTACAATTTTATATAAAATTTCATAAACACTAAAAAAGTGTTTTACATAGTAATTTAGTCGAAATATCATAAATTCAATGTTTTCTAATGCTTATAAAATACTGAATTCTTAAGTTATTCACTTCAAACCTTGACTATAAGATTGAGAATGTGTAGTATTTTTATGGTTTCATTTAATTATGTTTACAATTTTATATAAAATTTCATAAACACTAAAAAAGTGTTTTACATAGTAATTTAGTCGAAATATCATAAATTCGATGTTTTCTAATGCTTATAAAATACTGAATTCTTAAGTTATTAACTTCAAACCATGACTATAAGATTGAGAATGTGTAATATTTTTACCATTTCCAGTTATTACTTTTACAATTTTATAAAAAATTTCATAAACATAAAAAAGTGTTTTATACGATAATTTTGACGAAATATTATAAATAAACTTTTTTCAAATGCTTATAAAATACTGAATTCTTAAAATATTAACTTCAAACCTTGACTATAAGATTGAGAATGTGTAGTATTTTTAAGGTTTTATTTAGTTATATTTACAATTTTATATAAAATTTTATAAACACAAAAAAGTGTTTTATACGATAATTTTGACGAAATATTATAAATAAATTTTTTTCAAATGCTTATAAAATACTGAATTCTTAAGTTATTAACTTCAAACCTTGACTATAAGATTGATAATGTGTAGTATTTTTAAGGTTTTATTTAGTTATGTTTACAATGTTATATAAAATTTCATAAACACTAAAAAAGTGTTTTATACTATAATTTTGACAAAATATAAATACATTTTTTTCAAATGCTTATATAATAATGAATTCTTAAGTTATTAACTTCAAACCATGACTATAAGATTGAGAATGTGTAATATTTTTATGGTTTCATTTAATTATGTTTACAATTTTATATAAAATTTCATAAACACTAAAAAAGTGTTTTACATAGTAATTTAATCGAAATATCATAAATTCAATGTTTTCTAATGCTTATAAAATACTGAATTCTTAAGTTATTAACTTCAAACCATGACTATAAGATTGAGAATGTGTAATATTTTTACCATTTCCAGTTATTACTTTTACAATTTTATAAAAAATTTCATAAACATAAAAAAGTGTTTTATACGATAATTTTGACGAAATATTATAAATAAACTTTTTTCAAATGCTTATAAAATACTGAATTCTTAAAATATTAACTTCAAACCTTGACTATAAGATTGAGAATGTGTAGTATTTTTAAGGTTTTATTTAGTTATATTTACAATTTTATATAAAATTTTATAAACACAAAAAAGTGTTTTATACGATAATTTTGACAAATATTATAAATAAATTTTTTTCAAATGCTTATATAATAATGAATTCTTAAGTTATTAACTTCAAACCTTGACTATAAGATTGAGAATGTGTAATATTTTTAAGGTTTCATTTAATTATGTTTACAATTTTATATAAAATTTCATAAACACTAAAAAAGTGTTTTACATAGTAATTTAGTCGAAATATCATAAATTCAATGTTTTCTAATGCTTATAAAATACTGAATTCTTAAGTTATTCACTTCAAACCTTGACTATAAGATTGAGAATGTGTAGTATTTTTAAGGTTTTATTTAGTTATGTTTACAATGTTATATAAAATTTTATAAACACTAAAAAAGTTGTTTACATTGTAATTTTGACAAAATACTATAAATTCATTTTTTTCAAATGCTTATAAAATACTGAATTCTTAAGTTATTAACTTCAAACCATGACTATAAGATTGAGAATGTGTAATATTTTTAAGGTTTCATTTAATTATGTTTACAATTTTATATAAAATTTCATAAACACTAAAAAAGTGTTTTACATAGTAATTTAGTCGAAATATCATAAATTCAATGTTTTCTAATGCTTATAAAATACTGAATTCTTAAGTTATTCACTTCAAACCTTGACTATAAGATTGAGAATGTGTAGTATTTTTAAGGTTTTATTTAGTTATGTTTACAATGTTATATAAAATTTTATAAACACTAAAAAAGTTGTTTACATTGTAATTTTGACAAAATATTATACATTCATTTTTTTAAATGCTTATAAAATACTGAATTCTTAATTTATTTTATTCAAACCTTGACCATTAGTTTGAGAATATGTAATATTTTTATTGTTTCCAGTGATTACTTTTACAATTTTATAAAAAATTTCATAAACACAAAAAAGTGTTTTATACGATAATTTTGACGAAATACTATAAATAAATTTTTTTCAAATGCTTATAAAATACTGAATTCTTAAGTTATTAACTTCAAACCATGACTATAAGATTGAGAATGTGTAATATTTTTACCATTTCCAGTTATTACTTTTACAATTTTATAAAAAATTTCATAAACATAAAAAAGTGTTTTATACGATAATTTTGACGAAATATTATAAATAAACTTTTTTCAAATGCTTATAAAATACTGAATTCTTAAAATATTAACTTCAAACCTTGACTATAAGATTGAGAATGTGTAGTATTTTTAAGGTTTTATTTAGTTATATTTACAATTTTATATAAAATTTTATAAACACAAAAAAGTGTTTTATACGATAATTTTGACAAATATTATAAATAAATTTTTTTCAAATGCTTATATAATAATGAATTCTTAAGTTATTAACTTCAAACCTTGACTATAAGATTGAGAATGTGTAATATTTTTAAGGTTTCATTTAATTATGTTTACAATTTTATATAAAATTTCATAAACACTAAAAAAGTGTTTTACATAGTAATTTAGTCGAAATATCATAAATTCAATGTTTTCTAATGCTTATAAAATACTGAATTCTTAAGTTATTCACTTCAAACCTTGACTATAAGATTGAGAATGTGTAGTATTTTTAAGGTTTTATTTAGTTATGTTTACAATGTTATATAAAATTTTATAAACACTAAAAAAGTTGTTTACATTGTAATTTTGACAAAATACTATAAATTCATTTTTTTCAAATGCTTATAAAATACTGAATTCTTAAGTTATTAACTTCAAACCATGACTATAAGATTGAGAATGTGTAATATTTTTAAGGTTTCATTTAATTATGTTTACAATTTTATATAAAATTTCATAAACACTAAAAAAGTGTTTTACATAGTAATTTAGTCGAAATATCATAAATTCAATGTTTTCTAATGCTTATAAAATACTGAATTCTTAAGTTATTCACTTCAAACCTTGACTATAAGATTGAGAATGTGTAGTATTTTTAAGGTTTTATTTAGTTATGTTTACAATGTTATATAAAATTTTATAAACACTAAAAAAGTTGTTTACATTGTAATTTTGACAAAATATTATACATTCATTTTTTTAAATGCTTATAAAATACTGAATTCTTAATTTATTTTATTCAAACCTTGACCATTAGTTTGAGAATATGTAATATTTTTATTGTTTCCAGTGATTACTTTTACAATTTTATAAAAAATTTCATAAACACAAAAAAGTGTTTTATACGATAATTTTGACGAAATACTATAAATAAATTTTTTTCAAATGCTTATAAAATACTGAATTCTTAAGTTATTAACTTCAAACCATGACTATAAGATTGAGAATGTGTAATATTTTTACCATTTCCAGTTATTACTTTTACAATTTTATAAAAAATTTCATAAACATAAAAAAGTGTTTTATACGATAATTTTGACGAAATATTATAAATAAACTTTTTTCAAATGCTTATAAAATACTGAATTCTTAAAATATTAACTTCAAACCTTGACTATAAGATTGAGAATGTGTAGTATTTTTAAGGTTTTATTTAGTTATATTTACAATTTTATATAAAATTTTATAAACACAAAAAAGTGTTTTATACGATAATTTTGACAAATATTATAAATAAATTTTTTTCAAATGCTTATATAATAATGAATTCTTAAGTTATTAACTTCAAACCTTGACTATAAGATTGAGAATGTGTAGTATTTTTAAGGTTTTATTTAGTTATATTTACAATTTAATATGATATTTCATAAACACTAAAAAAGTTGTTTACATTGTAATTTTGACAAAATACTATAAATTCATTTTTTTCAAATGCTTATAAAATACTGAATTCTTAAGTTATTAACTTCAAACCATGACTATAAGATTGAGAATGTGTAATATTTTTATGGTTTCATTTAATTATGTTTACAATTTTATATAAAATTTCATAAACACTAAAAAAGTGTTTTACATAGTAATTTAGTCGAAATATCATAAATTCGATGTTTTCTAATGCTTATAAAATACTGAATTCTTAAGTTATTAACTTCAAACCATGACTATAAGATTGAGAATGTGTAATATTTTTACCATTTCCAGTTATTACTTTTACAATTTTATAAAAAATTTCATAAACATAAAAAAGTGTTTTATACGATAATTTTGACGAAATATTATAAATAAACTTTTTTCAAATGCTTATAAAATACTGAATTCTTAAAATATTAACTTCAAACCTTGACTATAAGATTGAGAATGTGTAGTATTTTTAAGGTTTTATTTAGTTATGTTTACAATGTTATATAAAATTTCATAAACACTAAAAAAGTGTTTTATACTATAATTTTGACAAAATATAAATACATTTTTTTCAAATGCTTATATAATAATGAATTCTTAAGTTATTAACTTCAAACCATGACTATAAGATTGAGAATGTGTAATATTTTTATGGTTTCATTTAATTATGTTTACAATTTTATATAAAATTTCATAAACACTAAAAAAGTGTTTTACATAGTAATTTAATCGAAATATCATAAATTCAATGTTTTCTAATGCTTATAAAATACTGAATTCTTAAGTTATTAACTTCAAACCATGACTATAAGATTGAGAATGTGTAATATTTTTACCATTTCCAGTTATTACTTTTACAATTTTATAAAAAATTTCATAAACATAAAAAAGTGTTTTATACGATAATTTTGACGAAATATTATAAATAAACTTTTTTCAAATGCTTATAAAATACTGAATTCTTAAAATATTAACTTCAAACCTTGACTATAAGATTGAGAATGTGTAGTATTTTTAAGGTTTTATTTAGTTATATTTACAATTTTATATAAAATTTCATAAACACTAAAAAAGTGTTTTACATAGTAATTTAGTCGAAATATCATAAATTCAATGTTTTCTAATGCTTATAAAATACTGAATTCTTAAGTTATTCACTTCAAACCTTGACTATAAGATTGAGAATGTGTAGTATTTTTAAGGTTTTATTTAGTTATGTTTACAATGTTATATAAAATTTTATAAACACTAAAAAAGTTGTTTACATTGTAATTTTGACAAAATACTATAAATTCATTTTTTTCAAATGCTTATAAAATACTGAATTCTTAAGTTATTAACTTCAAACCATGACTATAAGATTGAGAATGTGTAATATTTTTATGGTTTCATTTAATTATGTTTACAATTTTATATAAAATTTCATAAACACTAAAAAAGTGTTTTACATAGTAATTTAGTCGAAATATCATAAATTCGATGTTTTCTAATGCTTATAAAATACTGAATTCTTAAGTTATTAACTTCAAACCATGACTATAAGATTGAGAATGTGTAATATTTTTACC
This sequence comes from Rhopalosiphum nymphaeae, assembly GCA_036289425.1. Lineage (NCBI taxonomy): Eukaryota > Metazoa > Arthropoda > Insecta > Hemiptera > Aphididae > Rhopalosiphum > Rhopalosiphum nymphaeae. The sequence continues at coordinate 3,839,378 of JAZAQC010000007.1, read as the reverse complement.
ATTTCCAGTTATTACTTTTACAATTTTATAAAAAATTTCATAAACATAAAAAAGTGTTTTATACGATAATTTTGACGAAATATTATAAATAAACTTTTTTCAAATGCTTATAAAATACTGAATTCTTAAAATATTAACTTCAAACCTTGACTATAAGATTGAGAATGTGTAGTATTTTTAAGGTTTTATTTAGTTATATTTACAATTTTATATAAAATTTTATAAACACAAAAAAGTGTTTTATACGATAATTTTGACGAAATATTATAAATAAATTTTTTTCAAATGCTTATAAAATACTGAATTCTTAAGTTATTAACTTCAAACCTTGACTATAAGATTGATAATGTGTAGTATTTTTAAGGTTTTATTTAGTTATGTTTACAATGTTATATAAAATTTCATAAACACTAAAAAAGTGTTTTATACTATAATTTTGACAAAATATAAATACATTTTTTTCAAATGCTTATATAATAATGAATTCTTAAGTTATTAACTTCAAACCATGACTATAAGATTGAGAATGTGTAATATTTTTATGGTTTCATTTAATTATGTTTACAATTTTATATAAAATTTCATAAACACTAAAAAAGTGTTTTACATAGTAATTTAATCGAAATATCATAAATTCAATGTTTTCTAATGCTTATAAAATACTGAATTCTTAAGTTATTAACTTCAAACCATGACTATAAGATTGAGAATGTGTAATATTTTTACCATTTCCAGTTATTACTTTTACAATTTTATAAAAAATTTCATAAACATAAAAAAGTGTTTTATACGATAATTTTGACGAAATATTATAAATAAACTTTTTTCAAATGCTTATAAAATACTGAATTCTTAAAATATTAACTTCAAACCTTGACTATAAGATTGAGAATGTGTAGTATTTTTAAGGTTTTATTTAGTTATATTTACAATTTTATATAAAATTTCATAAACACTAAAAAAGTGTTTTACATAGTAATTTAGTCGAAATATCATAAATTCAATGTTTTCTAATGCTTATAAAATACTGAATTCTTAAGTTATTCACTTCAAACCTTGACTATAAGATTGAGAATGTGTAGTATTTTTAAGGTTTTATTTAGTTATGTTTACAATGTTATATAAAATTTTATAAACACTAAAAAAGTTGTTTACATTGTAATTTTGACAAAATACTATAAATTCATTTTTTTCAAATGCTTATAAAATACTGAATTCTTAAGTTATTAACTTCAAACCATGACTATAAGATTGAGAATGTGTAATATTTTTAAGGTTTCATTTAATTATGTTTACAATTTTATATAAAATTTCATAAACACTAAAAAAGTGTTTTACATAGTAATTTAGTCGAAATATCATAAATTCAATGTTTTCTAATGCTTATAAAATACTGAATTCTTAAGTTATTAACTTCAAACCATGACTATAAGATTGAGAATGTGTAATATTTTTACCATTTCCAGTTATTACTTTTACAATTTTATATAAAATTTCATAAACATAAAAAAGTGTTTTATACGATAATTTTGACGAAATATTATAAATAAACTTTTTTCAAATGCTTATAAAATACTGAATTCTTAAAATATTAACTTCAAACCTTGACTATAAGATTGAGAATGTGTAGTATTTTTAAGGTTTTATTTAGTTATGTTAACAATTTTATATAAAATTTCATAAACACTAAAAAAGTGTTTTATATGATAATTTTGACGAAATATTATAAATAAATTTTTTTCAAATGCTTATAAACTACTGAATTCTTAATTTATTAACTTCAAACCTTGACTATAAGATTGAGAATGTGTAATATTATTAAGGTTTTATTTAGTTATATTTACAATTTTATATAAAATTTCATAAACACAAAAAAGTGTTTTATACGATAATTTTGGCAAATATTATAAATAAATTTTTTTCAAATGCTTATATAATAATGAATTCTTAAGTTATTAACTTCAAACCTTGACTATAAGATTGAGAATGTGTAATATTTTAAAGGTTTCATTTAATTATATTTACAATTTAATATGATATTTCATAAACACTAAAAAAGTTGTTTACATTATAATTTTGACAAAATACTATAAATTCATTTTTTTCAAATGCTTATAAAATACTGAATTCTTAAGTTATTAACTTCAAACCATGACTATAAGATTGAGAATGTGTAATATATTTAAGGTTTCATTTAATTATGTTTACAATTTTATATAAAATTTCATAAACACTAAAAAAGTGTTTTACATAGTAATTTAGTCGAAATATCATAAATTCAATGTTTTCAATTAATTATATCATACTGAATTCTTAAGTTATTAACTTGAAACCTTGACTATAAGATTGAGAATGTGTAATATTATTAAAGTTTTATTTAGTTATATTTACAATTTTATATAAAATTTCATAAACACTAAAAAAGTGTTTTACATAGTAATTTAGTCGAAATATCATAAATTCAATGTTTTCTAATGCTTATAAAAAACTGAATTCTTAAGTTATTAACTTCAAACCTTGACTATAAGATTGAGAATGTGTAATATTTTAAAGGTTTTATTTAATTATATTTACAATTTAATATGATATTTCATAAACACTAAAAAAATTGTTTACATTGTAATTTTGACAAAATACTATAAATTCATTTTTTTCAAATGCTTATAAAATACTGAATTCTTAAGTTATTAACTTCAAACCATGACTATAAGATTGAGAATGTGTAATATTTTTATGGTTTCATTTAATTATGTTTACAATTTTATATAAAATTTCATAAACACTAAAAAAGTGTTTTACATAGTAATTTAGTCGAAATATCATAAATTCAATGTTTTCTAATGCTTATAAAATACTGAATTCTTAAGTTATTCACTTCAAACCTTGACTATAAGATTGAGAATGTGTAATATTATTAAAGTTTTATTTAGTTATATTTACAATTTTATATAAAATTTCATAAACACTTAAAAAGTGTTTTATACGATAATTTTGACGAAATATTATAAATAAATTTTTTTCAAATGCTTATAAAATACTGAATTCTTAAGTTATTAACTTCAAACCTTGACTATAAGATTGATAATGTGTAGTATTTTTAAGGTTTTATTTAGTTATGTTTACAATGTTATATAAAATTTCATAAACACTAAAAAAGTGTTTTATACTATAATTTTGACAAAATATAAATAAATTTTTTTCAAATGCTTATATAATAATGAATTCTTAAGTTATTAACTTCAAACCATGACTATAAGATTGAGAATGTGTAATATTTTTATGGTTTCATTTAATTATGTTTACAATTTTATATAAAATTTCATAAACACTAAAAAAGTGTTTTACATAGTAATTTAATCGAAATATCATAAATTCAATGTTTTCTAATGCTTATAAAATACTGAATTCTTAAGTTATTAACTTCAAACCATGACTATAAGATTGAGAATGTGTAATATTTTTACCATTTCCAGTTATTACTTTTACAATTTTATAAAAAATTTCATAAACATAAAAAAGTGTTTTATACGATAATTTTGACGAAATATTATAAATAAACTTTTTTCAAATGCTTATAAAATACTGAATTCTTAAAATATTAACTTCAAACCTTGACTATAAGATTGAGAATGTGTAGTATTTTTAAGGTTTTATTTAGTTATATTTACAATTTTATATAAAATTTTATAAACACAAAAAAGTGTTTTATACGATAATTTTGACAAATATTATAAATAAATTTTTTTCAAATGCTTATATAATAATGAATTCTTAAGTTATTAACTTCAAACCTTGACTATAAGATTGAGAATGTGTAGTATTTTTAAGGTTTTATTTAGTTATATTTACAATTTAATATGATATTTCATAAACACTAAAAAAGTTGTTTACATTGTAATTTTGACAAAATACTATAAATTCATTTTTTTCAAATGCTTATAAAATACTGAATTCTTAAGTTATTAACTTCAAACCATGACTATAAGATTGAGAATGTGTAATATTTTTAAGGTTTCATTTAATTATGTTTACAATTTTATATAAAATTTCATAAACACTAAAAAAGTGTTTTACATAGTAATTTAGTCGAAATATCATAAATTCAATGTTTTCTAATGCTTATAAAATACTGAATTCTTAAGTTATTCACTTCAAACCTTGACTATAAGATTGAGAATGTGTAGTATTTTTAAGGTTTTATTTAGTTATGTTTACAATGTTATATAAAATTTCATAAACACTAAAAAAGTGTTTTATACTATAATTTTGACAAAATATAAATAAATTTTTTTCAAATGCTTATAAAATAATGAATTCTTAAGTTATTAACTTCAAACCTTGACTATAAGATTGAGAATGTGTAATATTTTTAAGGTTTTATTTAGTTATATTTACAATTTTATATAAAATTTTATAAACACAAAAAAGTGTTTTATACGATAATTTTGACAAATATTATAAATAAATTTTTTTCAAATGCTTATATAATAATGAATTCTTAAGTTATTAACTTCAAACCTTGACTATAAGATTGAGAATGTGTAATATTTTAAAGGTTTCATTTACTTATATTTACAATTTAATATGATATTTCATAAACACTAAAAAAGTTGTTTACATTGTAATTTTGACAAAATACTATAAATTCATTTTTTTCAAATGCTTATAAAATACTGAATTCTTAAGTTATTAACTTCAAACCATGACTATAAGATTGAGAATGTGTAATATTTTTAAGGTTTCATTTAATTATGTTTACAATTTTATATAAAATTTCATAAACACTAAAAAAGTGTTTTACATAGTAATTTAGTCGAAATATCATAAATTCAATGTTTTCTAATGCTTATAAAATACTGAATTCTTAAGTTATTAACTTCAAACCATGACTATAAGATTGAGAATGTGTAATATTTTTACCATTTCCAGTTATTACTTTTACAATTTTATAAAAAATTTCATAAACATAAAAAAGTGTTTTATACGATAATTTTGACGAAATATTATAAATAAACTTTTTTCAAATGCTTATAAAATACTGAATTCTTAAGTTATTAACTTCAAACCTTGACTATAAGATTGAGAATGTGTAGTATTTTTAAGGTTTTATTTAGTTATGTTAACAATTTTATATAAAATTTCATAAACACTAAAAAAGTGTTTTATATGATAATTTTGACGAAATATTATAAATAAATTTTTTTCAAATGCTTATAAACTACTGAATTCTTAATTTATTAACTTCAAACCTTGACTATAAGATTGAGAATGTGTAATATTATTAAAGTTTTATTTAGTTATATTTACAATTTTATATAAAATTTCATAAACACTAAAAAAGTGTTTTACATAGTAATTTAGTCGAAATATCATAAATTCAATGTTTTCTAATGCTTATAAAAAACTGAATTCTTAAGTTATTAACTTCAAACCTTGACTATAAGATTGAGAATGTGTAATATTTTAAAGGTTTTATTTAATTATATTTACAATTTAATATGATATTTCATAAACACTAAAAAAGTTGTTTACATTGTAATTTTGACAAAATACTATAAATTCATTTTTTTCAAATGCTTATAAAATACTGAATTCTTAAGTTATTGTCTTCAAACCTTGACCATTAGTTTGAGAATATGTAATTTTTTTAAGGTTTCATTTAGTTATGTTTACAATGTTTTATAAAATTTCATAAACACTAAAAAAGTGTTTTACATAGTAATTTAGTCGAAATATCATAAATTCAATGTTTTCAAATGCTTATAACATTCTGAATTCTTAATTTATTATCTTCAAACCTTGACCTTTAGTTTGAGAATATGTAATATTTTTACCGTTTCCAGTTATTATTTTTACAATTTTATAAAAAATTTCATAAACATAAAAAAGTGTTTTATACGATAATTTTTACGAAATATTATAAATAAACTTTTTTCAAATGCTTATAAAATACTGAATTCTTAAGTTATTAACTTCAAACCATGACTATAAGATTGAGAATGTGTAATATTTTTAAGGTTTCATTTAATTATGTTTACAATTTTATATAAAATTTCATAAACTCCAAAAAAAGTGTTTTATACGATAATTTTGACGAAATATTATAAATAAATTTTTTTCAAATGCTTATAAAATACTGAATTCTTAAGTTATTAACTTCAAACCTTGACTATAAGATTGAGAATGTGTAATATTATTAAGGTTTTATTTAGTTATATTTACAATTTTATATAAAATTTCATAAACACAAAAAAGTGTTTTATACGATAATTTTGGCAAATATTATAAATAAATTTTTTTCAAATGCTTATATAATAATGAATTCTCAAGTTATTAACTTCAAACCTTGACTATAAGATTGAGAATGTGTAATATTTTAAAGGTTTCATTTAATTATATTTACAATTTAATATGATATTTCATAAACACTAAAAAAGTTGTTTACATTATAATTTTGACAAAATACTATAAATTCATTTTTTTCAAATGCTTATAAAATACTGAATTCTTAAGTTATTAACTTCAAACCATGACTATAAGATTGAGAATGTGTAATATTTTTAAGGTTTCATTTAATTATGTTTACAATTTTATATAAAATTTCATAAACACTAAAAAAGTGTTTTACATAGTAATTTAGTCGAAATATCATAAATTCAATGTTTTCAATTAATTATATCATACTGAATTCTTAAGTTATTAACTTGAAACCTTGACTATAAGATTGAGAATGTGTAATATTATTAAAGTTTTATTTAGTTATATTTACAATTTTATATAAAATTTCATAAACACTAAAAAAGTGTTTTACATAGTAATTTAGTCGAAATATCATAAATTCAATGTTTTCTAATGCTTTTAAAAAACTGAATTCTTAAGTTATTAACTTCAAACCTTGACTATAAGATTGAGAATGTGTAATATTTTAAAGGTTTCATTTAATTATATTTACAATTTAATATGATATTTCATAAACACTAAAAAAGTTGTTTACATTGTAATTTTGACAAAATACTATAAATTCATTTTTTTCAAATGCTTATAAAATACTGAATTCTTAAGTTATTAACTTCAAACCATGACTATAAGATTGAGAATGTGTAATATTTTTAAGGTTTCATTTAATTATGTTTACAATTTTATATAAAATTTCATAAACACTAAAAAAGTGTTTTACATAGTAATTTAGTCGAAATATCATAAATTCAATGTTTTCAATTAATTATATCATACTGAATTCTTAAGTTATTAACTTCAAACCTTGACTATAAGATTGAGAATGTGTAATATTTTTAAGGTTTTTTTTAGTTATATTTACAATTTAATAGGATATTTCATAAACTCTAAAAAAGTGTTTTATATGATAATTTTGACGAAATATTATACATAAATTTTTTTTAAATGCTTATAAAATACTGAATTCTTAAGTTATTGTCTTCAAACCTTGACCATTAGTTTGAGAATATGTAATTTTTTTAAGGTTTCATTTAGTTATGTTTACAATGTTTTATAAAATTTCATAAACACTAAAAAAGTGTTTTACATAGTAATTTAGTCGAAATATCATAAATTCAATGTTTTCAAATGCTTATAACATTCTGAATTCTTAATTTATTATCTTCAAACCTTGACCTTTAGTTTGAGAATATGTAATATTTTTACCGTTTCCAGTTATTATTTTTACAATTTTATAAAAAATTTCATAAACATAAAATAGTGTTTTTTACGATAATTTTTACGAAATATTATAAATAAACTTTTTTCAAATGCTTATAAAATACTGAATTCTTAAGTTATTAACTTCAAACCATGACTATAAGATTGAGAATGTGTAATATTTTTAAGGTTTCATTTAATTATGTTTACAATTTTATATAAAATTTCATAAACTCCAAAAAAAGTGTTTTATACGATAATTTTGACGAAATATTATAAATAAATTTTTTTCAAATGCTTATAAAATACTGAATTCTTAAGTTATTAACTTCAAACCTTGACTATAAGATTGAGAATGTGTAATATTATTAAGGTTTTATTTAGTTATATTTACAATTTTATATAAAATTTCATAAACACAAAAAAGTGTTTTATACGATAATTTTGGCAAATATTATAAATAAATTTTTTTCAAATGCTTATATAATAATGAATTCTCAAGTTATTAACTTCAAACCTTGACTATAAGATTGAGAATGTGTAATATTTTAAAGGTTTCATTTAATTATATTTACAATTTAATATGATATTTCATAAACACTAAAAAAGTTGTTTACATTATAATTTTGACAAAATACTATAAATTCATTTTTTTCAAATGCTTATAAAATACTGAATTCTTAAGTTATTAACTTCAAACCATGACTATAAGATTGAGAATGTGTAATATTTTTAAGGTTTCATTTAATTATGTTTACAATTTTATATAAAATTTCATAAACACTAAAAAAGTGTTTTACATAGTAATTTAGTCGAAATATCATAAATTCAATGTTTTCAATTAATTATATCATACTGAATTCTTAAGTTATTAACTTGAAACCTTGACTATAAGATTGAGAATGTGTAATATTATTAAAGTTTTATTTAGTTATATTTACAATTTTATATAAAATTTCATAAACACTAAAAAAGTGTTTTACATAGTAATTTAGTCGAAATATCATAAATTCAATGTTTTCTAATGCTTTTAAAAAACTGAATTCTTAAGTTATTAACTTCAAACCTTGACTATAAGATTGAGAATGTGTAATATTTTAAAGGTTTCATTTAATTATATTTACAATTTAATATGATATTTCATAAACACTAAAAAAGTTGTTTACATTGTAATTTTGACAAAATACTATAAATTCATTTTTTTCAAATGCTTATAAAATACTGAATTCTTAAGTTATTAACTTCAAACCATGACTATAAGATTGAGAATGTGTAATATTTTTAAGGTTTCATTTAATTATGTTTACAATTTTATATAAAATTTCATAAACACTAAAAAAGTGTTTTACATAGTAATTTAGTCGAAATATCATAAATTCAATGTTTTCAATTAATTATATCATACTGAATTCTTAAGTTATTAACTTCAAACCTTGACTATAAGATTGAGAATGTGTAATATTTTTAAGGTTTTTTTTAGTTATATTTACAATTTAATAGGATATTTCATAAACTCTAAAAAAGTGTTTTATATGATAATTTTGACGAAATATTATACATAAATTTTTTTTAAATGCTTATAAAATACTGAATTCTTAAGTTATTGTCTTCAAACCTTGACCATTAGTTTGAGAATATGTAATTTTTTTATGGTTTCATTTAGTTATGTTTACAATGTTTTATAAAATTTCATAAACACTAAAAAAGTGTTTTACATAGTAATTTAGTCGAAATATCATAAATTCAATGTTTTCAAATGCTTATAACATTCTGAATTCTTAATTTATTATCTTCAAACCTTGACCTTTAGTTTGAGAATATGTAATATTTTTACCGTTTCCAGTTATTATTTTTACAATTTTATAAAAAATTTCATAAACATAAAATAGTGTTTTTTACGATAATTTTTACGAAATATTATAAATAAACTTTTTTCAAATGCTTATAAAATACTGAATTCTTAAGTTATTAACTTCAAACCATGACTATAAGATTGAGAATGTGTAATATTTTTAAGGTTTCATTTAATTATGTTTACAATTTTATATAAAATTTCATAAACTCCAAAAAAAGTGTTTTATACGATAATTTTGACGAAATATTATAAATAAATTTTTTTCAAATGCTTATAAAATACTGAATTCTTAAGTTATTAACTTCAAACCTTGACTATAAGATTGATAATGTGTAGTATTTTTAAGGTTTTATTTAGTTATGTTTACAATGTTATATAAAATTTCATAAACACTAAAAAAGTGTTTTATACTATAATTTTGACAAAATATAAATAAATTTTTTTCAAATGCTTATAAAATAATGAATTCTTAAGTTATTAACTTCAAACCTTGACTATAAGATTGAGAATGTGTAATATTTTTAAGGTTTCATTTAATTATATTTACAATTTAATATGATATTTTATAAACACTAAAAAAGTTGTTTACATTGTAATTTTGACGAAATACTATAAATAAATTTTTTTCAAATGCTTATAAAATAATGAATTCTTAAGTTATTAATTTCAATCCTTGACTATAAGATTGAGAATGTGTAGTATTTTTAAGGTTTTATTTAATTATATTTACAATTTAATATGATATTTTATAAACACTATTATAGTTGTTTACATTGTAATTTTGACGAAATATTATAAATTCATTTTTTTAAATGCTTATAAAATACTGAATTCTTAATTTATTTTCTTCAAACCATGACTATAAGATTGAGAATGTGTAATATTTTTACCATTTCCAGTTATTACTTTTACAATTTTATAAAAAATTTCATAAACATAAAAAAGTGTTTTATACGATAATTTTGACGAAATATTATAAATAAACTTTTTTCAAATGCTTATAAAATACTGAATTCTTAAATTATTAACTTCAAACCTTGACTATAAGATTGAGAATGTGTAATATTATTAAGGTCTCATTTAATTATATTTACAATTTAATATGATATTTCATAAACACTAAAAAAGTTGTTTACATTGTAATTTTGACAAAATACTATAAATTCATTTTTTTCAAATGCTTATAAAATACTGAATTCTTAAGTTATTAACTTCAAACCATGACTATAAGATTGAGAATGTGTAATATTTTTAAGGTTTCATTTAATTATGTTTACAATTTTATATAAAATTTCATAAACACTAAAAAAGTGTTTTACATAGTTATTTAGTCGAAATATCATAAATTCAATGTTTTCTAATGCTTATAAAATACTGAATTCTTAAGTTATTAACTTCAAACCTAGACTATAAGATTGAGAATGTGTAGTATTTTTAAGGTTTTATTTAGTTATGTTTACAATGTTATATAAAATGTCATAAACACTAAAAAAGTGTTTTATACTATAATTTTGACAAAATATAAATAAATTTTTTTCAAATGCTTATAAAATAATGAATTCTTAAGTTATTAACTTCAAACCTTGACTATAAGATTGAGAATGTGTAATATTATTAAGGTTTTATTTAGTTATATTTACAATTTTATATAAAATTTTATAAACACAAAAAAGTGTTTTATACGATAATTTTGACAAATATTATAAATAAATTTTTTTCAAATGCTTATATAATAATGAATTCTTAAGTTATTAACTTCAAACCTTGACTATAAGATTGAGAATGTGTAATATTATTAAGGTTTCATTTAATTATATTTACAATTTAATATGATATTTCATAAACACTAAAAAAGTTGTTTACATTGTAATTTTGACAAATTACTATAAATTCATTTTTTTCAAATGCTTATAAAATACTGAATTCTTAAGTTATTAACTTCAAACCATGACTATAAGATTGAGAATGTGTAATATTTTTAAGGTTTCATTTAATTATGTTTACAATTTTATATAAAATTTCATAAACACTAAAAAAGTGTTTTACATAGTTATTTAGTCGAAATATCATAAATTCAATGTTTTCTAATGCTTATAAAATACTGAATTCTTAAGTTATTAACTTCAAACCTTGACTATAAGATTGAGAATGTGTAGTATTTTTAAGGTTTTATTTAGTTATGTTTACAATGTTATATAAAATTTCATAAACACTAAAAAAGTGTTTTATACTATAATTTTGACAAAATATAAATAAATTTTTTTCAAATGCTTATAAAATAATGAATTCTTAAGTTATTAACTTCAAACCTTGACTATAAGATTGAGAATGTGTAATTTTATTAAGGTTTTATTTAGTTATATTTACAATTTTATATAAAATTTTATAAACACAAAAAAGTGTTTTATACGATAATTTTGACAAATATTATAAATAAATTTTTTTCAAATGCTTATATAATAATGAATTCTTAAGTTATTAACTTCAAACCTTGACTATAAGATTGAGAATGTGTAATATTCTTAAGGTTTCATTTAATTATGTTTACAATTTTATATAAAATTTCATAAACTCCAAAAAAAGTGTTTTACATAGTTATTTAGTCGAAATATCATAAATTCAATGTTTTCTAATGCTTATAAAATAATGAATTCTTAAGTTATTAACTTCAAACCTTGACTATAAGATTGAGAATGTGTAATTTTATTAAGGTTTTATTTAGTTATATTTACAATTTTATATAAAATTTTATAAACACAAAAAAGTGTTTTATACGATAATTTTGACAAATATTATAAATAAATTTTTTTCAAATGCTTATATAATAATGAATTCTTAAGTTATTAACTTCAAACCTTGACTATAAGATTGAGAATGTGTAATATTTTTAAGGTTTCATTTAATTATGTTTACAATTTTATATAAAATTTCATAAACTCCAAAAAAAGTGTTTTATACGATAATTTTGACGAAATATTATAAATAAATTTTTTTCAAATGCTTATAAAATACTGAATTCTTAAGTTATTAACTTCAAACCTTGACTATAAGATTGAGAATGTGTAATATTTTTAAGGTTTCATTTAATTATATTTACAATTTAATATGATATTTTATAAACACTAAAAAAGTTGTTTACATTGTAATTTTGACGAAATACTATAAATAAATTTTTTTCAAATGCTTATAAAATAATGAATTCTTAAGTTATTAACTTCAATCCTTGACTATAAGATTGAGAATGTGTAGTATTTTTAAGGTTTTATTTAATTATATTTACAATTTAATATGATATTTTATAAACACTATTATAGTTGTTTACATTGTAATTTTGACGAAATATTATAAATTCATTTTTTTAAATGCTTATAAAATACTGAATTCTTAATTTATTTTCTTCAAACCATGACTATAAGATTGAGAATGTGTAATATTTTTACCATTTCCAGTTATTACTTTTACAATTTTATAAAAAATTTCATAAACATAAAAAAGTGTTTTATACGATAATTTTGACGAAATATTATAAATAAACTTTTTTCAAATGCTTATAAAATACTGAATTCTTAAGTTATTAACTTCAAACCATGACTATAAGATTGAGAATGTGTAATATTTTTAAGGTTTCATTTAATTATGTTTACAATTTAATATGATATTTCATAAACACTAAAAAAGTTGTTTACATTGTTATTTTGACAAAATACTATAAATTCATTTTTTTCAAATGCTTATAAAATACTGAATTCTTAAGTTATTAACTTCAAACCATGACTATAAGATTGAGAATGTGTAATATTTTTAAGGTTTCATTTAATTATGTTTACAATTTTATATAAAATTTCATAAACACTAAAAAAGTGTTTTACATAGTAATTTAGTCGAAATATCATAAATTCAATGTTTTCAATTAATTATATCATACTGAATTCTTAAGTTATTAACATGAAACCTTGACTATAAGATTGAGAATGTGTAATATTATTAAAGTTTTATTTAGTTATATTTACAATTTTATATAAAATTTCATAAACACTAAAAAAGTGTTTTACATAGTAATTTAGTCGAAATATCATAAATTCAATGTTTTCTAATGCTTTTAAAAAACTGAATTCTTAAGTTATTAACTTCAAACCTTGACTATAAGATTGAGAATGTGTAATATTTTAAAGGATTCATTTAATTATATTTACAATTTAATATGATATTTCATAAACACTAAAAAAGTTGTTTACATTGTTATTTTGACAAAATACTATAAATTCATTTTTTTCAAATGCTTATAAAATACTGAATTCTTAAGTTATTAACTTCAAACCATGACTATAAGATTGAGAATGTGTAATATTTTTAAGGTTTCATTTAATTATGTTTACAATTTTATATAAAATTTCATAAACACTAAAAAAGTGTTTTACATAGTAATTTAGTCGAAATATCATAAATTCAATGTTTTCAATTAATTATATCATACTGAATTCTTAAGTTATTAACTTCAAACCTTGACTATAAGATTGAGAATGTGTAATATTTTTAAGGTTTTTTTTAGTTATATTTACAATTTAATAGGATATTTCATAAACTCTAAAAAAGTGTTTTATATGATAATTTTGACGAAATATTATACATAAATTTTTTTTAAATGCTTATAAAATACTGAATTCTTAAGTTATTGTCTTCAAACCTTGACCATTAGTTTGAGAATATGTAATTTTTTTAAGGTTTCATTTAGTTATGTTTACAATGTTTTATAAAATTTCATAAACACTAAAAAAGTGTTTTACATAGTAATTTAGTCGAAATATCATAAATTCAATGTTTTCAAATGCTTATAACATTCTGAATTCTTAATTTATTATCTTCAAACCTTGACCTTTAGTTTGAGAATATGTAATATTTTTACCGTTTCCAGTTATTATTTTTACAATTTTATAAAAAATTTCATAAACATAAAATAGTGTTTTTTACGATAATTTTTACGAAATATTATAAATAAACTTTTTTCAAATGCTTATAAAATACTGAATTCTTAAGTTATTAACTTCAAACCATGACTATAAGATTGAGAATGTGTAATATTATTAAGGTTTTATTTAGTTATATTTACAATGTTATATAAAATTTCATAAACACTAAAAAAGTGTTTTATACTATAATTTTGACAAAATATAAATAAATTTTTTTCAAATGCTTATAAAATAATGAATTCTTAAGTTATTAACTTCAAACCTTGACTATAAGATTGAGAATGTGTAATATTATTAAGGTTTTATTTAGTTATATTTACAATTTTATATAAAATTTTATAAACACAAAAAAGTGTTTTATACGATAATTTTGACAAATATTATAAATAAATTTTTTTCAAATGCTTATATAATAATGAATTCTTAAGTTATTAACTTCAAACCTTGACTATAAGATTGAGAATGTGTAATATTTTAAAGGTTTCATTTAATTATATTTACAATTTAATATGATATTTCATAAACACTAAAAAATTTGTTTACATTGTAATTTTGACAATATACTATAAATTCATTTTTTTCAAATGCTTATAAAATACTGAATTCTTAAGTTATTAACTTCAAACTATGACTATAAGATTGAGAAAGTGTAATATTTTTAAGGTTTCATTTAATTATGTTTACAATTTTATATAAAATTTCATAAACTCCAAAAAAAGTGTTTTATACGATAATTTTGACGAAATATTATAAATAAATTTTTTTCAAATGCTTATAAAATACTGAATTCTTAAGTTATTAACTTCAAACCTTGACTATAAGATTGAGAATGTGTAATATTTTTAAGGTTTCATTTAATTATATTTACAATTTAATATGATATTTTATAAACACTAAAAAAGTTGTTTACATTGTAATTTTGACGAAATACTATAAATAAATTTTTTTCAAATGCTTATAAAATAATGAATTCTTAAGTTATTAACTTCAATCCTTGACTATAAGATTGAGAATGTGTAGTATTTTTAAGGTTTTATTTAATTATATTTACAATTTAATATGATATTTTATAAACACTATTATAGTTGTTTACATTGTAATTTTGACGAAATATTATAAATTCATTTTTTTAAATGCTTATAAAATACTGAATTCTTAATTTATTTTCTTCAAACCATGACTATAAGATTGAGAATGTGTAATATTTTTACCATTTCCAGTTATTACTTTTACAATTTTATAAAAAATTTCATAAACATAAAAAAGTGTGTTATACGATAATTTTGACGAAATATTATAAATAAACTTTTTTCAAATGCTTATAAAATACTGAATTCTTAAATTATTAACTTCAAACCTTGACTATAAGATTGAGAATGTGTAATATTATTAAGGTCTCATTTAATTATATTTACAATTTAATATGATATTTCATAAACACTAAAAAAGTTGTTTACATTGTAATTTTGACAAAATACTATAAATTCATTTTTTTCAAATGCTTATAAAATACTGAATTCTTAAGTTATTAACTTCAAACCATGACTATAAGATTGAGAATGTGTAATATTTTTAAGGTTTCATTTTATTATGTTTACAATTTTATATAAAATTTCATAAACACTAAAAAAGTATTTTACATAGTTATTTAGTCGAAATATCATAAATTCAATGTTTTCTAATGCTTATAAAATACTGAATTCTTAAGTTATTAACTTCAAACCTTGACTATAAGATTGATAATGTGTAGTATTTTTAAGGTTTTATTTAGTTATGTTTACAATGTTATATAAAATTTCATAAACACTAAAAAAGTGTTTTATACTATAATTTTGACAAAATATAAATAAATTTTTTTCAAATGCTTATAAAATAATGAATTCTTAAGTTATTAACTTCAAACCTTGACTATAAGATTGAGAATGTGTAATTTTATTAAGGTTTTATTTAGTTATATTTACAATTTAATATAAAATTTTATAAACACAAAAAAGTGTTTTATACGATAATTTTGACAAATATTATAAATACATTTTTTTCAAATGCTTATATAATAATGAATTCTTAAGTTATTAACTTCAAACCTTGACTATAAGATTGAGAATGTGTAATATTTTTAAGGTTTCATTTAATTATATTTACAATTTAATATGATATTTCATAAACACTAAAAAAGTTGTTTACATTGTAATTTTGACAAAATACTATAAATTCATTTTTTTCAAATGCTTATAAAATACTGAATTCTTAAGTTATTAACTTCAAACCATGACTATAAGAATGAGAATGTGTAATATTTTTATCATTTCCAGTGATTACTTTTACAATTTTATAAAAAATTTCATAAACACTAAAAAAGTGTTTTATACTATAATTTTGACAAAATATAAATAAATTTTTTTCAAATGCTTATAAAATACTGAATTCTTAAGTTATTAACTTCAAACCATGACTATAAGATTGAGAATGTGTAGTATTTTTAAGGTTTCATTTAATTATGTTTACAATTTTATATAAAATTTCATAAACTCCAAAAAAAGTGTTTTATACGATAATTTTGACGAAATATTATAAATAAATTTTTTTCAAATGCTTATAAAATACTGAATTCTTAAGTTATTAACTTCAAACCTTGACTATAAGATTGATAATGTGTAGTATTTTTAAGGTTTTATTTAGTTATGTTTACAATGTTATATAAAATTTCATAAACACTAAAAAAGTGTTTTATACTATAATTTTGACAAAATATAAATAAATTTTTTTCAAATGCTTATAAAATAATGAATTCTTAAGTTATTAACTTCAAACCTTGACTATAAGATTGAGAATGTGTAATATTTTTAAGGTTTCATTTAATTATATTTACAATTTAATATGATATTTTATAAACACTAAAAAAGTTGTTTACATTGTAATTTTGACGAAATACTATAAATAAATTTTTTTCAAATGCTTATAAAATACTGAATTCTTAAGTTATTAACTTCAAACCATGACTATAAGATTGAGAATGTGTAATATTTTTAAGGTTTCATTTAATTATGTTTACAATTTTATATAAAATTTCATAAACTCCAAAAAAAGTGTTTTATACGATAATTTTGACGAAATATTATAAATAAATTTTTTTCAAATGCTTATAAAATACTGAATTCTTAAGTTATTAACTTCAAACCTTGACTATAAGATTGATAATGTGTAGTATTTTTAAGGTTTTATTTAGTTATGTTTACAATGTTATATAAAATTTCATAAACACTAAAAAAGTGTTTTATACTATAATTTTGACAAAATATAAATAAATTTTTTTCAAATGCTTATAAAATAATGAATTCTTAAGTTATTAACTTCAAACCTTGACTATAAGATTGAGAATGTGTAATATTTTTAAGGTTTCATTTAATTATATTTACAATTTAATATGATATTTTATAAACACTAAAAAAGTTGTTTACATTGTAATTTTGACGAAATACTATAAATAAATTTTTTTCAAATGCTTATAAAATACTGAATTCTTAAGTTATTAACTTCAAACCATGACTATAAGATTGAGAATGTGTAATATTTTTAAGGTTTCATTTAATTATGTTTACAATTTTATATAAAATTTCATAAACTCCAAAAAAAGTGTTTTATACGATAATTTTGACGAAATATTATAAATAAATTTTTTTCAAATGCTTATAAAATACTGAATTCTTAAGTTATTAACTTCAAACCTTGACTATAAGATTGATAATGTGTAGTATTTTTAAGGTTTTATTTAGTTATGTTTACAATGTTATATAAAATTTCATAAACACTAAAAAAGTGTTTTATACTATAATTTTGACAAAATATAAATAAATTTTTTTCAAATGCTTATAAAATAATGAATTCTTAAGTTATTAACTTCAAACCTTGACTATAAGATTGAGAATGTGTAATATTTTTAAGGTTTCATTTAATTATATTTACAATTTAATATGATATTTTATAAACACTAAAAAAGTTGTTTACATTGTAATTTTGACGAAATACTATAAATAAATTTTTTTCAAATGCTTATAAAATACTGAATTCTTAAGTTATTAACTTCAAACCATGACTATAAGATTGAGAATGTGTTATATTTTTAAGGTTTCATTTAATTATGTTTACAATTTTATATAAAATTTCATAAACACTAAAAAAGTGTTTTACCTAGTAATTTAGTCGAAATATCATAAATTCAATGTTTTCTAATGCTTATAAAATACTGAATTCTTAAGTTATTAACTTCAAACCTTGACTATAAGATTGAGAATGTGTAATATTTTTAAGGTTTCATTTAATTATATTTACAATTTAATATGATATTTTATAAACACTAAAAAAGTTGTTTACATTGTAATTTTGACGAAATACTATAAATAAATTTTTTTCAAATGCTTATAAAATAATGAATTCTTAAGTTATTAACTTCAAACCTTGACTATAAGATTGAGAATGTGTAATATTTTTAAGGTTTCATTTAATTATATTTACAATTTAATATGATATTTTATAAACACTAAAAAAGTTGTTTACATTGTAATTTTGACGAAATACTATAAATAAATTTTTTTCAAATGCTTATAAAATAATGAATTCTTAAGTTATTAACTTCAATCCTTGACTATAAGATTGAGAATGTGTAGTATTTTTAAGGTTTTATTTAATTATATTTACAATTTAATATGATATTTTATAAACACTATTATAGTTGTTTACATTGTAATTTTGACGAATTATTATAAATTCATTTTTTTAAATGCTTATAAAATACTGAATTCTTAATTTATTTTCTTCAAACCATGACTATAAGATTGAGAATGTGTAATATTTTTACCATTTCCAGTTATTACTTTTACAATTTTATAAAAAATTTCATAAACATTAAAAAGTGTTTTATACGATAATTTTGACGAAATATTATAAATAAACTTTTTTCAAATGCTTATAAAATACTGAATTCTTAAAATATTAACTTCAAACCCTGACTATAAGATTGAGAATGTGTAGTATTTTTAAGGTTTTATTTAGTTATGTTAACAATTTTATATAAAATTTCATAAACACTAAAAAAGTGTTTTATATGATAATTTTGACGAAATATTATAAATAAATTTTTTTCAAATGCTTATAAACTACTGAATTCTTAATTTATTAACTTCAAACCTTGACTATAAGATTGAGAATGTGTAATATTTTAAAGGTTTCATTTAATTATATTTACAATTTAATATGATATTTCATAAACACTAAAAAAGTTGTTTACATTGTAATTTTGACAAAATACTATAAATTCATTTTTTTCAAATGCTTATAAAATACTGAATTCTTAAGTTATTAACTTCAAACCATGACTATAAGATTGAGAATGTGTAATATTATTAAGGTTTCATTTAATTATGTTTACAATTTTATATAAAATTTCATGAACACTAAAAAAGTGTTTTACATATTTATTTAGTCGAAATATCATAAATTCAATGTTTTCTAATGCTTATAAAATACTGAATTCTTAAGTTATTAACTTCAATCCTTGACTATAAGATTGATAATGTGTAGTATTTTTAAGGTTTTATTTAGTTATGTTTACAATGTTATATAAAATTTCATAAACACTAAAAAAGTGTTTTATACTATAATTTTGACAAAATATAAATAAATTTTTTTCAAATGCTTATAAAATAATGAATTCTTAAGTTATTAACTTCAAACCTTGACTATAAGATTGAGAATGTGTAATATTTTTAAGGTTTCATTTAATTATATTTACAATTTAATATGATATTTTATAAACACTAAAAAAGTTGTTTACATTGTAATTTTGACGAAATACTATAAATAAATTTTTTTCAAATGCTTATAAAATAATGAATTCTTAAGTTATTAACTTCAAACCTTGACTATAAGATTGATAATGTGTAGTATTTTTAAGGTTTTATTTAGTTATGTTTACAATGTTATATAAAATTTCATAAACACTAAAAAAGTGTTTTATACTATAATTTTGACAAAATATAAATAAATTTTTTTCAAATGCTTATAAAATAATGAATTCTTAAGTTATTAACTTCAAACCTTGACTATAAGATTGAGAATGTGTAATATTTTTAAGGTTTCATTTAATTATATTTACAATTTAATATGATATTTTATAAACAAAAAAAAAGTTGTTTACATTGTAATTTTGACGAAATACTATAAATAAATTTTTTTCAAATGCTTATAAAATAATGAATTCTTAAGTTATTAACTTCAATCTTTGACTATAAGATTGAGAATGTGTAGTATTTTTAAGGTTTTATTTAATTATATTTACAATTTAATATGATATTTAATAAACACTATTATAGTTGTTTACATTGTAATTTTGACGAATTATTATAAATTCATTTTTTTAAATGCTTATAAAATACTGAATTCTTAATTTATTTTCTTCAAACCATGAGTATAAGATTGAGAATGTGTAATATTTTTACCATTTCCAGTTATTACTTTTACAATTTTATAAAAAATTTCATAAACATTAAAAAGTGTTTTATACGATAATTTTGACGAAATATTATAAATAAACTTTTTTCAAATGCTTATAAAATACTGAATTCTTAATTTATTAACTTCAAACTTTGACTATAAGATTGAGAATGTGTAATATTATTAAGGTTTTATTTAGTTATATTTACAATTTTATATAAAATTTCATAAACACTAAAAAAGTGTTTTACATAGTTATTTAGTCGAAATATCATAAATTCAATGTTTTCTAATGCTTATAAAATACTGAATTCTTAAGTTATTAACTTCAAACCTTGACTATAAGATTGAGAATGTGTAATATTTTAAAGGTTTCATTTAATTATATTTACAATTTAATATGATATTTCATAAACACTAAAAAAGTTGTTTACATTGTAATTTTGACAAAATACTATAAATTCATTTTTTTCAAATGCTTATAAAATACTGAATTCTTAAGTTATTAACTTCAAACCATGACTATAAGATTGAGAATGTGTAATATTTTTAAGGTTTCATTTAATTATGTTTACAATTTTATATAAAATTTCATAAACACTAAAAAAGTGTTTTACATAGTTATTTAGTCGAAATATCATAAATTCAATGTTTTCTAATGCTTATAAAATACTGAATTCTTAAGTTATTAACTTCAAACCTTGACTATAAGATTGAGAATATGTAGTATTTTTAAGGTTTTATTTAGTTATGTTAACAATTTTATATAAAATTTCATAAACACTAAAAAAGTGTTTTATATGATAATTTTGACGAAATATTATAAATAAATTTTTTTCAAATGCTTATAAACTACTGAATTCTTAAGTTATTAACTTCAAACCTTGACTATAAGATTGAGAATGTGTAATATTATTAAGGTTTTATTTAGTTATATTTACAATTTTATATAAAATTTCATAAACACAAAAAAGTTGTTTACATTGTAATTTTGACAAAATACTATAAATTCATTTTTTTCAAATGCTTATAAAATACTGAATTCTTAAGTTATTAACTTCAAACCATGACTATAAGATTGAGAATGTGTAATATTTTTAAGTTTTCATTTAATTATGTTTACAATTTTATATAAAATTTCATAAACACTAAAAAAGTGTTTTACCTAGTAATTTAGTCGAAATATCATAAATTCAATGTTTTCTAATGCTTATAAAATACTGAATTCTTAAGTTATTAACTTCAAACCATGACTATAAGAATGAGAATGTGTAATGTTTTTACCATTTCCAGTGATTACTTTTACAATTTTATAAAAAATTTCATAAACATAAAAAAGTGTTTTATACGATAATTTTGACGAAATATTATAAATAAATTTTTTTCAAATGCTTATAAAATACTGAATTCTTAAGTTATTAACTTCAAACCTTGACTATAAGATTGAGAATGTGTAATATTTTTAAGGTTTCATTTAATTATATTTACAATTTAATATGATATTTTATAAACACTAAAAAAGTTGTTTACATTGTAATTTTGACGAAATACTATAAATAAATTTTTTTCAAATGCTTATAAAATAATGAATTCTTAAGTTATTAACTTCAATCCTTGACTATAAGATTGAGAATGTGTAATATTTTTAAGGTTTCATTTAATTATATTTACAATTTAATATGATATTTTATAAACACTAAAAAAGTTGTTTACATTGTAATTTTGACGAAATACTATAAATAAATTTTTTTCAAATGCTTATAAAATAATGAATTCTTAAGTTATTAACTTCAAACCTTGACTATAAGATTGAGAATGTGTAATATTTTTAAGGTTTCATTTAATTATATTTACAATTTAATATGATATTTTATAAACACTAAAAAAGTTGTTTACATTGTAATTTTGACGAAATACTATAAATAAATTTTTTTCAAATGCTTATAAAATAATGAATTCTTAAGTTATTAACTTCAATCCTTGACTATAAGATTGAGAATGTGTAGTATTTTTAAGGTTTTATTTAATTATATTTACAATTTAATATGATATTTTATAAACACTATTATAGTTGTTTACATTGTAATTTTGACGAATTATTATAAATTCATTTTTTTAAATGCTTATAAAATACTGAATTCTTAATTTATTTTCTTCAAACCATGACTATAAGATTGAGAATGTGTAGTATTTTAAAGGTTTCATTTAATTATGTTTACAATTTTATATAAAATTTCATAAACACTAAAAAAGTGTTTTACATAGTTATTTAGTCGAAATATCATAAATTCAATGTTTTCTAATGCTTATAAAATACTGAATTCTTAAGTTATTAACTTCAAACCTTGACTATAAGATTGAGAATGTGTAGTATTTTTAAGGTTTTATTTAGTTATGTTAACAATTTTATATAAAATTTCATAAACACTAAAAAAGTGTTTTATATGATAATTTTGACGAAATATTATAAATAAATTTTTTTCAAATGCTTATAAACTACTGAATTCTTAAGTTATTAACTTCAAACCTTGACTATAAGATTGAGAATGTGTAATATTTTTACCATTTCAAGTTATTACTTTTACAATTTTATAAAAAATTTTATAAACACAAAAAAGTGTTTTATACGATAATTTTGACAAATATTATAAATAAATTTTTTTCAAATGCTTATATAATAATGAATTCTTAAGTTATTAACTTCAAACCTTGACTATAAGATTGAGAATGTGTAGTATTTTTAAGGTTTTATTTAATTATATTTACAATTTAATATGATATTTTATAAACACTATTATAGTTGTTTACATTGTAATTTTGACAAAATACTATAAATTCATTTTTTTCAAATGCTTATAAAATACTGAATTCTTAAGTTATTAACTTCAATCCTTGACTATAAGATTGAGAATGTGTAGTATTTTTAAGGTTTTATTTAATTATATTTACAATTTAATATGATATTTTATAAACACTATTATAGTTGTTTACATTGTAATTTTGACGAAATATTATAAATTCATTTTTTTAAATGCTTATAAAATACTGAATTCTTAAGTTATTAACTTCAAACCTTGACTATAAGATTGAGAATGTGTAGTATTTTAAAGGTTTCATTTAATTATGTTTACAATTTTATATAAAATTTCATAAACACTAAAAAAGTGTTTTACATAGTTATTTAGTCGAAATATCATAAATTCAATGTTTTCTAATGCTTATAAAATACTGAATTCTTAAGTTATTAACTTCAAACCTTGACTATAAGATTGAGAATGTGTAGTATTTTTAAGGTTTTATTTAGTTATGTTAACAATTTTATATAAAATTTCATAAACACTAAAAAAGTGTTTTATATGATAATTTTGACGAAATATTATAAATAAACTTTTTTCAAATGCTTATAAAATACTGAATTCTTAAAATATTAACTTCAAACCTTGACTATAAGATTGAGAATGTGTAGTATTTTTAAGGTTTTATTTAGTTATATTTACAATTTTATATAAAATTTTATAAACACAAAAAAGTGTTTTATACGATAATTTTGACAAATATTATAAATAAATTTTTTTCAAATGCTTATAAAATAATGAATTCTTAAGTTATTAACTTCAATCCTTGACTATAAGATTGAGAATGTGTAGTATTTTTAAGGTTTTATTTAATTATATTTACAATTTAATATGATATTTTATAAACACTATTATAGTTGTTTACATTGTAATTTTGACGAAATATTATAAATTCATTTTTTTAAATGCTTATAAAATACTGAATTCTTAATTTATTTTCTTCAAACCATGACTATAAGATTGAGAATGTGTAATATTTTTACCATTTCCAGTTATTGCTTTTACAATTTTATAAAAAATTTCATAAACATAAAAAAGTGTTTTATACGATAATTTTGACGAAATATTATAAATAAACTTTTTTCAAATGCTTATAAAATACTGAATTCTTAAGTTATTAACTTCAAACCTTGACTATAAGATTGAGAATGTGTAATATTTTAAAGGTTTCATTTAATTATGTTTACAATTTTATATAAAATTTCATAAACACTAAAAAAGTGTTTTACATAGTTATTTAGTCGAAATATCATAAATTCAATGTTTTCTAATGCTTATAAAATACTGAATTCATAAGTTATTGTCTTCAAACCTTGACCATTAGTTTGAGAATATGTAATTTTTTTAAGGTTTCATTTAGTTATGTTTACAATGTTTTATAAAATTTCATAAACACTAAAAAAGTGTTTTATATGATAATTTTGACGAAATATTATAAATAAATTTTTTTCAAATGCTTATAAACTACTGAATTCTTAATTTATTAACTTCAAACCTTGACTATAAGATTGAGAATGTGTAATATTATTAAGGTTTTATTTAGTTATATTTACAATTTTATATAAAATTTCATAAACACTAAAAAAGTGTTTTATACTATAATTTTGACAAAATATAAATAAATCTTTTTCAAATGCTTATAAAATACTGAATTCTTAAGCTATTAACTTCAAACCATGACTATAAGATTGAGAATGTGTAATATTTTTACCATTTCCAGTTATTACTTTTACAATTTTATAAGAAATTTCATAAACATAAAAAAGTGTTTTATACGATAATTTTGACGAAATATTATAAATAAATTTTTTTCAAATGCTTATAAACTACTGAATTCTTAATTTATTAACTTCAAACCTTGACTATAAGATTGAGAATGTGTAGTATTTTTAAGGTTTTATTTAGTTATGTTAACAATTTTATATAAAATTTCATAAACACTAAAAAAGTGTTTTATATGATAATTTTGACGAAATATTATAAATAAATTTTTTTCAAATGCTTATAAACTACTGAATTCTTAATTTATTAACTTCAAACCTTGACTATAAGATTGAGAATGTGTAATATTTTAAAGGTTTCATTTAATTATATTTACAATTTAATATGATATTTCATAAACACTAAAAAAGTTGTTTACATTGTAATTTTGACAAAATACTATAAATTCATTTTTTTCTAATGCTTATAAAATACTGAATTCTTAAGTTATTAACTTCAAACCTAGACTATAAGATTGAGAATGTGCAGTATTTTTAAGGTTTTATTTAGTTATGTTTACAATGTTATATAAAATTTCATAAACACTAAAAAAGTGTTTTATACTATAATTTTGACAAAATATAAATAAATTTTTTTCAAATGCTTATAAAATAATGAATTCTTAAGTTATTAACTTCAAACCTTGACTATAAGATTGAGAATGTGTAATATTATTAAGGTTTTATTTAGTTATATTTACAATTTTATATAAAATTTTATAAACACAAAAAAGTGTTTTATACGATAATTTTGACAAATATTATAAATAAATTTTTTTCAAATGCTTATATAATAATGAATTCTTAAGTTATTAACTTCAAACCTTGACTATAAGATTGAGAATGTGTAATATTTTAAAGGTTTCATTTAATTATATTTACAATTTAATATGACATTTCATAAACACTAAAAAAGTTGTTTACATTGTAATTTTGACAAAATACTATAAATTCATTTTTTTCAAATGCTTATAAAATACTGAATTCATAAGTTATTGTCTTCAAACCTTGACCATTAGTTTGAGAATATGTAATTTTTTTAAGGTTTCATTTAGTTATGTTTACAATGTTTTATAAAATTTCATAAACACTAAAAAAGTGTTTTATATGATAATTTTGACGAAATATTATAAATAAATTTTTTTCAAATGCTTATAAACTACTGAATTCTTAATTTATTAACTTCAAACCTTGACTATAAGATTGAGAATGTGTAATATTATTAAGGTTTTATTTAGTTATATTTACAATTTTATATAAAATTTCATAAACACTAAAAAAGTGTTTTATACTATAATTTTGACAAAATATAAATAAATCTTTTTCAAATGCTTATAAAATACTGAATTCTTAAGCTATTAACTTCAAACCATGACTATAAGATTGAGAATGTGTAATATTTTTACCATTTCCAGTTATTACTTTTACAATTTTATAAGAAATTTCATAAACATAAAAAAGTGTTTTATATGATAATTTTGACGAAATATTATAAATAAATTTTTTTCAAATGCTTATAAACTACTGAATTCTTAATTTATTAACTTCAAACCTTGACTATAAGATTGAGAATGTGTAATATTTTAAAGGTTTCATTTAATTATATTTACAATTTAATATGATATTTCATAAACACTAAAAAAGTTGTTTACATTGTAATTTTGACAAAATACTATAAATTCATTTTTTTCAAATGCTTATAAAATACTGAATTCTTAAGTTATTAACTTCAAACCATGACTATAAGATTGAGAATGTGTAATATTTTTAAGGTTT
Organism: Rhopalosiphum nymphaeae; assembly: GCA_036289425.1. NCBI lineage: Eukaryota > Metazoa > Arthropoda > Insecta > Hemiptera > Aphididae > Rhopalosiphum > Rhopalosiphum nymphaeae. The sequence continues at coordinate 3,812,020 of JAZAQC010000007.1, read as the reverse complement.
TATTTAATTATATTTACAATTTAATATGATATTTTATAAACACTATTATAGTTGTTTACATTGTAATTTTGACGAAATATTATAAATTCATTTTTTTAAATGCTTATAAAATACTGAATTCTTAATTTATTTTCTTCAAACCATGACTATAAGATTGAGAATGTGTAATATTTTTACCATTTCCAGTTATTACTTTTACAATTTTATAAAAAATTTCATAAACATAAAAAAGTGTTTTATACGATAATTTTGACGAAATATTATAAATAAACTTTTTTCAAATGCTTATAAAATACTGAATTCTTAAGTTATTAACTTCAAACCTTGACTATAAGATTGAGAATGTGTAGTATTTTAAAGGTTTCATTTAATTATGTTTACAATTTTATATAAAATTTCATAAACACTAAAAAAGTGTTTTACATATTTATTTAGTCGAAATATCATAAATTCAATGTTTTCTAATGCTTATAAAATACTGAATTCTTAAGTTATTAACTTCAAACCTTGACTATAAGATTGAGAATGTGTAATATTATTAAGGTTTTATTTAGTTATATTTACAATTTTATATAAAATTTCATAAACACAAAAAAGTGTTTTATACGATAATTTTGGCAAATATTATAAATAAATTTTTTTCAAATGCTTATATAATAATGAATTCTTAAGTTATTAACTTCAAACCTTGACTATAAGATTGAGAATGTGTAATATTTTAAAGGTTTCATTTAATTATATTTACAATTTAATATGATATTTCATAAACACTAAAAAAGTTGTTTACATTGTAATTTTGACAAAATACTATAAATTCATTTTTTTCAAATGCTTATAAAATACTGAATTCTTAAGTTATTAACTTCAAACCATGACTATAAGATTGAGAATGTGTAATATTTTTAAGGTTTCATTTAATTATGTTTACAATTTTATATAAAATTTCATAAACTCCAAAAAAAGTGTTTTATACGATAATTTTGACGAAATACTATAAATAAATTTTTTTCAAATGCTTATAAAATAATGAATTCTTAAGTTATTAACTTCAATCCTTGACTATAAGATTGAGAATGTGTAGTATTTTTAAGGTTTTATTTAATTATATTTACAATTTAATATGATATTTTATAAACACTATTATAGTTGTTTACATTGTAATTTTGACGAAATATTATAAATTCATTTTTTTAAATGCTTATAAAATACTGAATTCTTAATTTATTTTCTTCAAACCATGACTATAAGATTGAGAATGTGTAATATTTTTACCATTTCCAGTTATTGCTTTTACAATTTTATAAAAAATTTCATAAACATAAAAAAGTGTTTTATACGATAATTTTGACGAAATATTATAAATAAACTTTTTTCAAATGCTTATAAAATACTGAATTCTTAAGTTATTAACTTCAAACCTTGACTATAAGATTGAGAATGTGTAATATTTTAAAGGTTTCATTTAATTATGTTTACAATTTTATATAAAATTTCATAAACACTAAAAAAGTGTTTTACATAGTTATTTAGTCGAAATATCATAAATTCAATGTTTTCTAATGCTTATAAAATACTGAATTCTTAAGTTATTAACTTCAAACCTAGACTATAAGATTGAGAATGTGCAGTATTTTTAAGGTTTTATTTAGTTATGTTTACAATTTTATATAAAATTTCATAAACACTAAAAAAGTGTTTTATACTATAATTTTGACAAAATATAAATAAATTTTTTTCAAATGCTTATAAAATAATGAATTCTTAAGTTATTAACTTCAAACCTTGACTATAAGATTGAGAATGTGTAATATTATTAAGGTTTTATTTAGTTATATTTACAATTTTATATAAAATTTTATAAACACAAAAAAGTGTTTTATACGATAATTTTGACAAATATTATAAATAAATTTTTTTCAAATGCTTATATAATAATGAATTCTTAAGTTATTAACTTCAAACCTTGACTATAAGATTGAGAATGTGTAATATTTTAAAGGTTTCATTTAATTATATTTACAATTTAATATGATATTTCATAAACACTAAAAAAGTTGTTTACATTGTAATTTTGACAAAATACTATAAATTCATTTTTTTCAAATGCTTATAAAATACTGAATTCATAAGTTATTGTCTTCAAACCTTGACCATTAGTTTGAGAATATGTAATTTTTTTAAGGTTTCATTTAGTTATGTTTACAATGTTTTATAAAATTTCATAAACACTAAAAAAGTGTTTTATATGATAATTTTGACGAAATATTATAAATAAATTTTTTTCAAATGCTTATAAACTACTGAATTCTTAATTTATTAACTTCAAACCTTGACTATAAGATTGAGAATGTGTAATATTATTAAGGTTTTATTTAGTTATATTTACAATTTTATATAAAATTTCATAAACACTAAAAAAGTGTTTTATACTATAATTTTGACAAAATATAAATAAATCTTTTTCAAATGCTTATAAAATACTGAATTCTTAAGCTATTAACTTCAAACCATGACTATAAGATTGAGAATGTGTAATATTTTTACCATTTCCAGTTATTACTTTTACAATTTTATAAGAAATTTCATAAACATAAAAAAGTGTTTTATACGATAATTTTGACGAAATATTATAAATAAACTTTTTTCAAATGCTTATAAAATACTGAATTCTTAAAATATTAACTTCAAACCTTGACTATAAGATTGAGAATGTGTAGTATTTTTAAGGTTTTATTTAGTTATATTTACAATTTTATATAAAATTTTATAAACACAAAAAAGTGTTTTATACGATAATTTTGACAAATATTATAAATAAATTTTTTTCAAATGCTTATATAATAATGAATTCTTAAGTTATTAACTTCAAACCTTGACTATAAGATTGAGAATGTGTAATATTTTAAAGGTTTCATTTAATTATATTTACAATTTAATATGATATTTCATAAACACTAAAAAAGTTGTTTACATTGTAATTTTGACAAAATACTATAAATTCATTTTTTTCAAATGCTTATAAAATACTGAATTCTTAAGTTATTAACTTCAAACCATGACTATAAGATTGAGAATGTGTAATATTTTTACCATTTCCAGTTATTGCTTTTACAATTTTATAAAAAATTTCATAAACATAAAAAAGTGTTTTATACGATAATTTTGACGAAATATTATAAATAAACTTTTTTCAAATGCTTATAAAATACTGAATTCTTAAGTTATTAACTTCAAACCTTGACTATAAGATTGAGAATGTGTAATATTTTAAAGGTTTCATTTAATTATGTTTACAATTTTATATAAAATTTCATAAACACTAAAAAAGTGTTTTACATAGTTATTTAGTCGAAATATCATAAATTCAATGTTTTCTAATGCTTATAAAATACTGAATTCTTAAGTTATTAACTTCAAACCTAGACTATAAGATTGAGAATGTGCAGTATTTTTAAGGTTTTATTTAGTTATGTTTACAATTTTATATAAAATTTCATAAACACTAAAAAAGTGTTTTATACTATAATTTTGACAAAATATAAATAAATTTTTTTCAAATGCTTATAAAATAATGAATTCTTAAGTTATTAACTTCAAACCTTGACTATAAGATTGAGAATGTGTAATATTATTAAGGTTTTATTTAGTTATATTTACAATTTTATATAAAATTTTATAAACACAAAAAAGTGTTTTATACGATAATTTTGACAAATATTATAAATAAATTTTTTTCAAATGCTTATATAATAATGAATTCTTAAGTTATTAACTTCAAACCTTGACTATAAGATTGAGAATGTGTAATATTTTAAAGGTTTCATTTAATTATATTTACAATTTAATATGATATTTCATAAACACTAAAAAAGTTGTTTACATTGTAATTTTGACAAAATACTATAAATTCATTTTTTTCAAATGCTTATAAAATACTGAATTCATAAGTTATTGTCTTCAAACCTTGACCATTAGTTTGAGAATATGTAATTTTTTTAAGGTTTCATTTAGTTATGTTTACAATGTTTTATAAAATTTCATAAACACTAAAAAAGTGTTTTATATGATAATTTTGACGAAATATTATAAATAAATTTTTTTCAAATGCTTATAAACTACTGAATTCTTAATTTATTAACTTCAAACCTTGACTATAAGATTGAGAATGTGTAATATTATTAAGGTTTTATTTAGTTATATTTACAATTTTATATAAAATTTCATAAACACTAAAAAAGTGTTTTATACTATAATTTTGACAAAATATAAATAAATCTTTTTCAAATGCTTATAAAATACTGAATTCTTAAGCTATTAACTTCAAACCATGACTATAAGATTGAGAATGTGTAATATTTTTACCATTTCCAGTTATTACTTTTACAATTTTATAAGAAATTTCATAAACATAAAAAAGTGTTTTATACGATAATTTTGACGAAATATTATAAATAAACTTTTTTCAAATGCTTATAAAATACTGAATTCTTAAAATATTAACTTCAAACCTTGACTATAAGATTGAGAATGTGTAGTATTTTTAAGGTTTTATTTAGTTATGTTAACAATTTTATATAAAATTTCATAAACACTAAAAAAGTGTTTTATATGATAATTTTGACGAAATATTATAAATAAATTTTTTTCAAATGCTTATAAACTACTGAATTCTTAATTTATTAACTTCAAACCTTGACTATAAGATTGAGAATGTGTAATATTTTAAAGGTTTCATTTAATTATATTTACAATTTAATATGATATTTCATAAACACTAAAAAAGTTGTTTACATTGTAATTTTGACAAAATACTATAAATTCATTTTTTTCAAATGCTTATAAAATACTGAATTCTTAAGTTATTAACTTCAAACCATGACTATAAGATTGAGAATGTGTAATATTTTTAAGGTTTCATTTAATTATGTTTACAATTTTATATAAAATTTCATAAACACTAAAAAAGTGTTTTACATAGTTATTTAGTCGAAATATCATAAATTCAATGTTTTCTAATGCTTATAAAATACTGAATTCTTAAGTTATTAACTTCAAACCTTGACTATAAGATTGAGAATGTGTAGTATTTTTAAGGTTTTATTTAGTTATGTTAACAATTTTATATAAAATTTCATAAACACTAAAAAAGTGTTTTATATGATAATTTTGACGAAATATTATAAATAAATTTTTTTCAAATGCTTATAAACTACTGAATTCTTAAGTTATTAACTTCAAACCTTGACTATAAGATTGAGAATGTGTAATATTATTAAGGTTTTATTTAGTTATATTTACAATTTTATATAAAATTTCATAAACACAAAAAAGTGTTTTATACGATAATTTTGGCAAATATTATAAATAAATTTTTTTCAAATGCTTATATAATAATGAATTCTTAAGTTATTAACTTCAAACCTTGACTATAAGATTGAGAATGTGTAATATTTTAAAGGTTTCATTTAATTATATTTACAATTTAATATGATATTTCATAAACACTAAAAAAGTTGTTTACATTGTAATTTTGACAAAATACTATAAATTCATTTTTTTCAAATGCTTATAAAATACTGAATTCTTAAGTTATTAACTTCAAACCATGACAATAAGATTGAGAATGTGTAATATTTTTACCATTTCCAGTTATTACTTTTACAATTTTATAAAAAATTTCATAAACATAAAAAAGTGTTTTATACAATAATTTTGACGAAATATTATAAATAAACTTTTTTCAAATGCTTATAAAATACTGAATTCTTAAAATATTAACTTCAAACCTTGACTATAAGATTGAGAATGTGTAGTATTTTTAAGGTTTTATTTAGTTATATTTACAATTTTATATAAAATTTTATAAACACAAAAAAGTGTTTTATACGATAATTTTGACAAATATTATAAATAAATTTTTTTCAAATGCTTATATAATAATGAATTCTTAAGTTATTAACTTCAAACCTTGACTATAAGATTGAGAATGTGTAATATTTTAAAGGTTTCATTTAATTATATTTACAATTTAATATGATATTTCATAAACACTAAAAAAGTTGTTTACATTGTAATTTTGACAAAATACTATAAATTCACTTTTTTCAAATGCTTATAAAATACTGAATTCTTAAGTTATTAACTTCAAACCATGACTATAAGATTGAGAATGTGTAATATTTTTAAGGTTTCATTTAATTATGTTTACAATTTTATATAAAATTTCATAAACTCCAAAAAAAGTGTTTTATACGTTAATTTTGACGAAATACTATAAAAAAATTTTTTTCAAATGCTTATAAAATAATGAATTCTTAAGTTATTAACTTCAATCCTTGACTATAAGATTGAGAATGTGTAGTATTTTTAAGGTTTTATTTAATTATATTTACAATTTAATATGATATTTTATAAACACTATTATAGTTGTTTACATTGTAATTTTGACGAAATATTATAAATTCATTTTTTTAAATGCTTATAAAATACTGAATTCTTAATTTATTTTCTTCAAACCATGACTATAAGATTGAGAATGTGTAATATTTTTACCATTTCCAGTTATAACTTTTACAATTTTATAAAAAATTTCATAAACATAAAAAAGTGTTTTATACGATAATTTTGACGAAATATTATAAATAAACTTTTTTCAAATGCTTATAAAATACTGAATTCTTAAGTTATTAACTTCAAACCTTGACTATAAGATTGAGAATGTGTAGTATTTTAAAGGTTTCATTTAATTATGTTTACAATTTTATATAAAATTTCATAAACACTAAAAAAGTGTTTTACATAGTTATTTAGTCGAAATATCATAAATTCAATGTTTTCTAATGCTTATAAAATACTGAATTCTTAAGTTATTAACTTCAAACCTTGACTATAAGATTGAGAATGTGTAGTATTTTTAAGGTTTTATTTAGTTATGTTAACAATTTTATATAAAATTTCATAAACACTAAAAAAGTGTTTTATATGATAATTTTGACGAAATATTATAAATAAATTTTTTTCAAATGCTTATAAACTACTGAATTCTTAAGTTATTAACTTCAAAACTTGACTATAAGATTGAGAATGTGTAATATTATTAAGGTTTTATTTAGTTATATTTACAATTTTATATAAAATATCATAAACACAAAAAAGTGTTTTATACGATAATGTTGGCAAATATTATAAATAAATTTTTTTCAAATGCTTATATAATAATGAATTCTTAAGTTATTAACTTCAAACCTTGACTATAAGATTGAGAATGTGTAATATTTTAAAGGTTTCATTTAATTATATTTACAATTTAATATGATATTTCATAAACACTAAAAAAGTTGTTTACATTGTAATTTTGACAAAATACTATAAATTCATTTTTTTCAAATGCTTATAAAATACTGAATTCTTAAGTTATTAACTTCAAACCATGACAATAAGATTGAGAATGTGTAATATTTTTACCATTTCAAGTTATTACTTTTACAATTTTATAAAAAATTTCATAAACATAAAAAAGTGTTTTATACAATAATTTTGACGAAATATTATAAATAAACTTTTTTCAAATGCTTATAAAATACTGAATTCTTAAAATATTAACTTCAAACCTTGACTATAAGATTGAGAATGTGTAGTATTTTTAAGGTTTTATTTAGTTATATTTACAATTTTATATAAAATTTTATAAACACAAAAAAGTGTTTTATACGATAATTTTGACAAATATTATAAATAAATTTTTTTCAAATGCTTATATAATAATGAATTCTTAAGTTATTAACTTCAAACCTTGACTATAAGATTGAGAATGTGTAGTATTTTTAAGGTTTTATTTAATTATATTTACAATTTAATATGATATTTTATAAACACTATTATAGTTGTTTACATTGTAATTTTGACAAAATACTATAAATTCATTTTTTTCAAATGCTTATAAAATACTGAATTCTTAAGTTATTAACTTCAATCCTTGACTATAAGATTGAGAATGTGTAGTATTTTTAAGGTTTTATTTAATTATATTTACAATTTAATATGATATTTTATAAACACTATTATAGTTGTTTACATTGTAATTTTGACGAAATATTATAAATTCATTTTTTTAAATGCTTATAAAATACTGAATTCTTAAGTTATTAACTTCAAACCTTGACTATAAGATTGAGAATGTGTAGTATTTTAAAGGTTTCATTTAATTATGTTTACAATTTTATATAAAATTTCATAAACACTAAAAAAGTGTTTTACATAGTTATTTAGTCGAAATATCATAAATTCAATGTTTTCTAATGCTTATAAAATACTGAATTCTTAAGTTATTAACTTCAAACCTTGACTATAAGATTGAGAATGTGTAGTATTTTTAAGGTTTTATTTAGTTATGTTAACAATTTTATATAAAATTTCATAAACACTAAAAAAGTGTTTTATATGATAATTTTGACGAAATATTATAAATAAACTTTTTTCAAATGCTTATAAAATACTGAATTCTTAAAATATTAACTTCAAACCTTGACTATAAGATTGAGAATGTGTAGTATTTTTAAGGTTTTATTTAGTTATATTTACAATTTTATATAAAATTTTATAAACACAAAAAAGTGTTTTATACGATAATTTTGACAAATATTATAAATAAATTTTTTTCAAATGCTTATATAATAATGAATTCTTAAGTTATTAACTTCAAACCTTGACTATAAGATTGAGAATGTGTAATATTTTAAAGGTTTCATTTAATTATGTTTACAATTTTATATAAAATTTCATAAACTCCAAAAAAAGTGTTTTATACGATAATTTTGACGAAATACTATAAATAAATTTTTTTCAAACGCTTATAAAATAATGAATTCTTAAGTTATTAACTTCAATCCTTGACTATAAGATTGAGAATGTGTAGTATTTTTAAGGTTTTATTTAATTATATTTACAATTTAATATGATATTTTATAAACACTATTATAGTTGTTTACATTGTAATTTTGACGAAATATTATAAATTCATTTTTTTAAATGCTTATAAAATACTGAATTCTTAATTTATTTTCTTCAAACCATGACTATAAGATTGAGAATGTGTAATATTTTTACCATTTCCAGTTATTGCTTTTACAATTTTATAAAAAATTTCATAAACATAAAAAAGTGTTTTATACGATAATTTTGACGAAATATTATAAATAAACTTTTTTCAAATGCTTATAAAATACTGAATTCTTAAGTTATTAACTTCAAACCTTGACTATAAGATTGAGAATGTGTAATATTTTAAAGGTTTCATTTAATTATGTTTACAATTTTATATAAAATTTCATAAACACTAAAAAAGTGTTTTACATAGTTATTTAGTCGAAATATCATAAATTCAATGTTTTCTAATGCTTATAAAATACTGAATTCTTAAGTTATTAACTTCAAACCTAGACTATAAGATTGAGAATGTGCAGTATTTTTAAGGTTTTATTTAGTTATGTTTACAATTTTATATAAAATTTCATAAACACTAAAAAAGTGTTTTATACTATAATTTTGACAAAATATAAATAAATTTTTTTCAAATGCTTATAAAATAATGAATTCTTAAGTTATTAACTTCAAACCTTGACTATAAGATTGAGAATGTGTAATATTATTAAGGTTTTATTTAGTTATATTTACAATTTTATATAAAATTTTATAAACACAAAAAAGTGTTTTATACGATAATTTTGACAAATATTATAAATAAATTTTTTTCAAATGCTTATATAATAATGAATTCTTAAGTTATTAACTTCAAACCTTGACTATAAGATTGAGAATGTGTAATATTTTAAAGGTTTCATTTAATTATATTTACAATTTAATATGATATTTCATAAACACTAAAAAAGTTGTTTACATTGTAATTTTGACAAAATACTATAAATTCATTTTTTTCAAATGCTTATAAAATACTGAATTCATAAGTTATTGTCTTCAAACCTTGACCATTAGTTTGAGAATATGTAATTTTTTTAAGGTTTCATTTAGTTATGTTTACAATGTTTTATAAAATTTCATAAACACTAAAAAAGTGTTTTATATGATAATTTTGACGAAATATTATAAATAAATTTTTTTCAAATGCTTATAAACTACTGAATTCTTAATTTATTAACTTCAAACCTTGACTATAAGATTGAGAATGTGTAATATTATTAAGGTTTTATTTAGTTATATTTACAATTTTATATAAAATTTCATAAACACTAAAAAAGTGTTTTATACTATAATTTTGACAAAATATAAATAAATCTTTTTCAAATGCTTATAAAATACTGAATTCTTAAGCTATTAACTTCAAACCATGACTATAAGATTGAGAATGTGTAATATTTTTACCACTTCCAGTTATTACTTTTACAATTTTATAAGAAATTTCATAAACATAAAAAAGTGTTTTATACGATAATTTTGACGAAATATTATAAATAAACTTTTTTCAAATGCTTATAAAATACTGAATTCTTAAAATATTAACTTCAAACCTTGACTATAAGATTGAGAATGTGTAGTATTTTTAAGGTTTTATTTAGTTATGTTAACAATTTTATATAAAATTTCATAAACACTAAAAAAGTGTTTTATATGATAATTTTGACGAAATATTATAAATAAATTTTTTTCAAATGCTTATAAACTACTGAATTCTTAATTTATTAACTTCAAACCTTGACTATAAGATTGAGAATGTGTAATATTTTAAAGGTTTCATTTAATTATATTTACAATTTAATATGATATTTCATAAACACTAAAAAAGTTGTTTACATTGTAATTTTGACAAAATACTATAAATTCATTTTTTTCAAATGCTTATAAAATACTGAATTCTTAAGTTATTAACTTCAAACCATGACTATAAGATTGAGAATGTGTAATATTTTTAAGGTTTCATTTAATTATGTTTACAATTTTATATAAAATTTCATAAACACTAAAAAAGTGTTTTACATAGTTATTTAGTCGAAATATCATAAATTCAATGTTTTCTAATGCTTATAAAATACTGAATTCTTAAGTTATTAACTTCAAACCTTGACTATAAGATTGAGAATGTGTAGTATTTTTAAGGTTTTATTTAGTTATGTTAACAATTTTATATAAAATTTCATAAACACTAAAAAAGTGTTTTATATGATAATTTTGACGAAATATTATAAATAAATTTTTTTCAAATGCTTATAAACTACTGAATTCTTAAGTTATTAACTTCAAACCTTGACTATAAGATTGAGAATGTGTAATATTATTAAGGTTTTATTTAGTTATATTTACAATTTTATATAAAATTTCATAAACACAAAAAAGTGTTTTATACGATAATTTTGGCAAATATTATAAATAAATTTTTTTCAAATGCTTATATAATAATGAATTCTTAAGTTATTAACTTCAAACCTTGACTATAAGATTGAGAATGTGTAATATTTTAAAGGTTTCATTTAATTATATTTACAATTTAATATGATATTTCATAAACACTAAAAAAGTTGTTTACATTGTAATTTTGACAAAATACTATAAATTCATTTTTTTCAAATGCTTATAAAATACTGAATTCTTAAGTTATTAACTTCAAACCATGACAATAAGATTGAGAATGTGTAATATTTTTACCATTTCCAGTTATTACTTTTACAATTTTATAAAAAATTTCATAAACATAAAAAAGTGTTTTATACAATAATTTTGACGAAATATTATAAATAAACTTTTTTCAAATGCTTATAAAATACTGAATTCTTAAAATATTAACTTCAAACCTTGACTATAAGATTGAGAATGTGTAGTATTTTTAAGGTTTTATTTAGTTATATTTACAATTTTATATAAAATTTTATAAACACAAAAAAGTGTTTTATACGATAATTTTGACAAATATTATAAATAAATTTTTTTCAAATGCTTATATAATAATGAATTCTTAAGTTATTAACTTCAAACCTTGACTATAAGATTGAGAATGTGTAATATTTTAAAGGTTTCATTTAATTATATTTACAATTTAATATGATATTTCATAAACACTAAAAAAGTTGTTTACATTGTAATTTTGACAAAATACTATAAATTCATTTTTTTCAAATGCTTATAAAATACTGAATTCTTAAGTTATTAACTTCAAACCATGACTATAAGATTGAGAATGTGTAATATTTTTAAGGTTTCATTTAATTATGTTTACAATTTTATATAAAATTTCATAAACTCCAAAAAAAGTGTTTTATACGTTAATTTTGACGAAATACTATAAAAAAATTTTTTTCAAATGCTTATAAAATAATGAATTCTTAAGTTATTAACTTCAATCCTTGACTATAAGATTGAGAATGTGTAGTATTTTTAAGGTTTTATTTAATTATATTTACAATTTAATATGATATTTTATAAACACTATTATAGTTGTTTACATTGTAATTTTGACGAAATATTATAAATTCATTTTTTTAAATGCTTATAAAATACTGAATTCTTAATTTATTTTCTTCAAACCATGACTATAAGATTGAGAATGTGTAATATTTTTACCATTTCCAGTTATTACTTTTACAATTTTATAAAAAATTTCATAAACATAAAAAAGTGTTTTATACGATAATTTTGACGAAATATTATAAATAAACTTTTTTCAAATGCTTATAAAATACTGAATTCTTAAGTTATTAACTTCAAACCTTGACTATAAGATTGAGAATGTGTAGTATTTTAAAGGTTTCATTTAATTATGTTTACAATTTTATATAAAATTTCATAAACACTAAAAAAGTGTTTTACATAGTTATTTAGTCGAAATATCATAAATTCAATGTTTTCTAATGCTTATAAAATACTGAATTCTTAAGTTATTAACTTCAAACCTTGACTATAAGATTGAGAATGTGTAGTATTTTTAAGGTTTTATTTAGTTATGTTAACAATTTTATATAAAATTTCATAAACACTAAAAAAGTGTTTTATATGATAATTTTGACGAAATATTATAAATAAATTTTTTTCAAATGCTTATAAACTACTGAATTCTTAAGTTATTAACTTCAAACCTTGACTATAAGATTGAGAATGTGTAATATTATTAAGGTTTTATTTAGTTATATTTACAATTTTATATAAAATTTCATAAACACAAAAAAGTGTTTTATACGATAATTTTGGCAAATATTATAAATAAATTTTTTTCAAATGCTTATATAATAATGAATTCTTAAGTTATTAACTTCAAACCTTGACTATAAGATTGAGAATGTGTAATATTTTAAAGGTTTCATTTAATTATATTTACAATTTAATATGATATTTCATAAACACTAAAAAAGTTGTTTACATTGTAATTTTGACAAAATACTATAAATTCATTTTTTTCAAATGCTTATAAAATACTGAATTCTTAAGTTATTAACTTCAAACCATGACAATAAGATTGAGAATGTGTAATATTTTTACCATTTCAAGTTATTACTTTTACAATTTTATAAAAAATTTCATAAACACTAAAAAAGTGTTTTATATGATAATTTTGACGAAATATTATAAATAAATTTTTTTCAAATGCTTATAAACTACTGAATTCTTAATTTATTAACTTCAAACCTTGACTATAAGATTGAGAATGTGTAATATTATTAAGGTTTTATTTAGTTATATTTACAATTTTATATAAAATTTCATAAACACTAAAAAAGTGTTTTATACTATAATTTTGACAAAATATAAATACATCTTTTTCAAATGCTTATAAAATACTGAATTCTTAAGCTATTAACTTCAAACCATGACTATAAGATTGAGAATGTGTAATATATTTACCATTTCCAGTTATTACTTTTACAATTTTATAAGAAATTTCATAAACATAAAAAAGTGTTTTATACGATAATTTTGACGAAATATTATAAATAAACTTTTTTCAAATGCTTATAAAATACTGAATTCTTAAAATATTAACTTCAAACCTTGACTATAAGATTGAGAATGTGTAGTATTTTTAAGGTTTTATTTAGTTATGTTAACAATTTTATATAAAATTTCATAAACACTAAAAAAGTGTTTTATATGATAATTTTGACGAAATATTATAAATAAATTTTTTTCAAATGCTTATAAACTACTGAATTCTTAAGTTATTAACTTCAAACCTTGACTATAAGATTGAGAATGTGTAATATTATTAAGGTTTTATTTAGTTATATTTACAATTTTATATAAAATTTCATAAACACAAAAAAGTGTTTTATACGATAATTTTGGCAAATATTATAAATAAATTTTTTTCAAATGCTTATAAAATACTGAATTCTTAAGTTATTAACTTCAAACCATGACTATAAGATTGAGAATGTGTAATATTTTTAAGGTTTCATTTAATTATGTTTACAATTTTATATAAAATTTCATAAACACTAAAAAAGTGTTTTACATAGTTATTTAGTCGAAATATCATAAATTCAATGTTTTCTAATGCTTATAAAATACTGAATTCTTAAGTTATTAACTTCAAACCTTGACTATAAGATTGAGAATGTGTAGTATTTTTAAGGTTTTATTTAGTTATGTTAACAATTTTATATAAAATTTCATAAACACTAAAAAAGTGTTTTATATGATAATTTTGACGAAATATTATAAATAAATTTTTTTCAAATGCTTATAAACTACTGAATTCTTAAGTTATTAACTTCAAACCTTGACTATAAGATTGAGAATGTGTAATATTATTAAGGTTTTATTTAGTTATATTTACAATTTTATATAAAATTTCATAAACACAAAAAAGTGTTTTATACGATAATTTTGGCAAATATTATAAATAAATTTTTTTCAAATGCTTATATAATAATGAATTCTTAAGTTATTAACTTCAAACCTTGACTATAAGATTGAGAATGTGTAATATTTTAAAGGTTTCATTTAATTATATTTACAATTTAATATGATATTTCATAAACACTAAAAAAGTTGTTTACATTGTAATTTTGACAAAATACTATAAATTCATTTTTTTCAAATGCTTATAAAATACTGAATTCTTAAGTTATTAACTTCAAACCATGACAATAAGATTGAGAATGTGTAATATTTTTACCATTTCCAGTTATTACTTTTACAATTTTATAAAAAATTTCATAAACATAAAAAAGTGTTTTATACAATAATTTTGACGAAATATTATAAATAAACTTTTTTCAAATGCTTATAAAATACTGAATTCTTAAAATATTAACTTCAAACCTTGACTATAAGATTGAGAATGTGTAGTATTTTTAAGGTTTTATTTAGTTATATTTACAATTTTATATAAAATTTTATAAACACAAAAAAGTGTTTTATACGATAATTTTGACAAATATTATAAATAAATTTTTTTCAAATGCTTATATAATAATGAATTCTTAAGTTATTAACTTCAAACCTTGACTATAAGATTGAGAATGTGTAATATTTTAAAGGTTTCATTTAATTATATTTACAATTTAATATGATATTTCATAAACACTAAAAAAGTTGTTTACATTGTAATTTTGACAAAATACTATAAATTCATTTTTTTCAAATGCTTATAAAATACTGAATTCTTAAGTTATTAACTTCAAACCATGACTATAAGATTGAGAATGTGTAATATTTTTAAGGTTTCATTTAATTATGTTTACAATTTTATATAAAATTTCATAAACTCCAAAAAAAGTGTTTTATACGTTAATTTTGACGAAATACTATAAAAAAATTTTTTTCAAATGCTTATAAAATAATGAATTCTTAAGTTATTAACTTCAATCCTTGACTATAAGATTGAGAATGTGTAGTATTTTTAAGGTTTTATTTAATTATATTTACAATTTAATATGATATTTTATAAACACTATTATAGTTGTTTACATTGTAATTTTGACGAAATATTATAAATTCATTTTTTTCAAATGCTTATAAAATACTGAATTCTTAAGTTATTAACTTCAATCCTTGACTATAAGATTGAGAATGTGTAGTATTTTTAAGGTTTTATTTAATTATATTTACAATTTAATATGATATTTTATAAACACTATTATAGTTGTTTACATTGTAATTTTGACGAAATATTATAAATTCATTTTTTTTAATGCTTATAAAATACTGAATTCTTAAGTTATTAACTTCAAACCTTGACTATAAGATTGAGAATGTGTAGTATTTTAAAGGTTTCATTTAATTATGTTTACAATTTTATATAAAATTTCATAAACACTAAAAAAGTGTTTTACATAGTTATTTAGTCGAAATATCATAAATTCAATGTTTTCTAATGCTTATAAAATACTGAATTCTTAAGTTATTAACTTCAAACCTTGACTATAAGATTGAGAATGTGTAGTATTTTTAAGGTTTTATTTAGTTATGTTAACAATTTTATATAAAATTTCATAAACACTAAAAAAGTGTTTTATATGATAATTTTGACGAAATATTATAAATAAACTTTTTTCAAATGCTTATAAAATACTGAATTCTTAAAATATTAACTTCAAACCTTGACTATAAGATTGAGAATGTGTAGTATTTTTAAGGTTTTATTTAGTTATATTTACAATTTTATATAAAATTTTATAAACACAAAAAAGTGTTTTATACGATAATTTTGACAAATATTATAAATAAATTTTTTTCAAATGCTTATATAATAATGAATTCTTAAGTTATTAACTTCAAACCTTGACTATAAGATTGAGAATGTGTAATATTTTAAAGGTTTCATTTAATTATGTTTACAATTTTATATAAAATTTCATAAACTCCAAAAAAAGTGTTTTATACGATAATTTTGACGAAATACTATAAATAAATTTTTTTCAAATGCTTATAAAATAATGAATTCTTAAGTTATTAACTTCAATCCTTGACTATAAGATTGAGAATGTGTAGTATTTTTAAGGTTTTATTTAATTATATTTACAATTTAATATGATATTTTATAAACACTATTATAGTTGTTTACATTGTAATTTTGACGAAATATTATAAATTCATTTTTTTAAATGCTTATAAAATACTGAATTCTTAATTTATTTTCTTCAAACCATGACTATAAGATTGAGAATGTGTAATATTTTTACCATTTCCAGTTATTACTTTTACAATTTTATAAAAAATTTCATAAACATAAAAAAGTGTTTTATACGATAATTTTGACGAAATATTATAAATAAACTTTTTTCAAATGCTTATAAAATACTGAATTCTTAAGTTATTAACTTCAAACCTTGACTATAAGATTGAGAATGTGTAATATATTAAAGGTTTCATTTAATTATGTTTACAATTTTATATAAAATTTCATAAACACTAAAAAAGTGTTTTACATAGTTATTTAGTCGAAATATCATAAATTCAATGTTTTCTAATGCTTATAAAATACTGAATTCTTAAGTTATTAACTTCAAACCTAGACTATAAGATTGAGAATGTGCAGTATTTTTAAGGTTTTATTTAGTTATGTTTACAATGTTATATAAAATTTCATAAACACTAAAAAAGTGTTTTATACTATAATTTTGACAAAATATAAATAAATTTTTTTCAAATGCTTATAAAATAATGAATTCTTAAGTTATTAACTTCAAACCTTGACTATAAGATTGAGAATGTGTAATATTATTAAGGTTTTATTTAGTTATATTTACAATTTTATATAAAATTTTATAAACACAAAAAAGTGTTTTATACGATAATTTTGACAAATATTATAAATAAATTTTTTTCAAATGCTTATATAATAATGAATTCTTAAGTTATTAACTTCAAACCTTGACTATAAGATTGAGAATGTGTAATATTTTAAAGGTTTCATTTAATTATATTTACAATTTAATATGATATTTCATAAACACTAAAAAAGTTGTTTACATTGTAATTTTGACAAAATACTATAAATTCATTTTTTTCAAATGCTTATAAAATACTGAATTCTTAAGTTATTGTCTTCAAACCTTGACTATAAGATTGAGAATGCGTAATATTTTTAAGGTTTTATTTAGTTATATTTACAATTTAATATGATATTTCATAAACACAAAAAAGTGTTTTATACGATAATTTTGACAAATATTATAAATAAATTTTTTTCTAATGCTAGTAAAATACTGAATTCTTAATTTATTATCTTCAAACCTTGACCATTAGTTTGAGAATATGTAATATTTTTACCGTTTCCAGTTATTATTTTTACAATTTTATAAAAAATTTCATAAACTCCAAAAAAAGTGTTTTATACGATAATTTTGACGAAATACTATAAATAAATTTTTTTCAAATGCTTATAAAATAATGAATTCTTAAGTTATTAACTTCAATCCTTGACTATAAGATTGAGAATGTGTAGTATTTTTAAGGTTTTATTTAATTATATTTACAATTTAATATGATATTTTATAAACACTATTATAGTTGTTTACATTGTAATTTTGACGAAATATTATAAATTCATTTTTTTAAATGCTTATAAAATACTGAATTCTTAATTTATTTTCTTCAAACCATGACTATAAGATTGAGAATGTGTAATATTTTTACCATTTCCAGTTATTACTTTTACAATTTTATAAAAAATTTCATAAACATAAAAAAGTGTTTTATACGATAATTTTGACGAAATATTATAAATAAACTTTTTTCAAATGCTTATAAAATACTGAATTCTTAAGTTATTAACTTCAAACCTTGACTATAAGATTGAGAATGTGTAATATATTAAAGGTTTCATTTAATTATGTTTACAATTTTATATAAAATTTCATAAACACTAAAAAAGTGTTTTACATAGTTATTTAGTCGAAATATCATAAATTCAATGTTTTCTAATGCTTATAAAATACTGAATTCTTAAGTTATTAACTTCAAACCTAGACTATAAGATTGAGAATGTGCAGTATTTTTAAGGTTTTATTTAGTTATGTTTACAATGTTATATAAAATTTCATAAACACTAAAAAAGTGTTTTATACTATAATTTTGACAAAATATAAATAAATTTTTTTCAAATGCTTATAAAATAATGAATTCTTAAGTTATTAACTTCAAACCTTGACTATAAGATTGAGAATGTGTAATATTATTAAGGTTTTATTTAGTTATATTTACAATTTTATATAAAATTTTATAAACACAAAAAAGTGTTTTATACGATAATTTTGACAAATATTATAAATAAATTTTTTTCAAATGCTTATATAATAATGAATTCTTAAGTTATTAACTTCAAACCTTGACTATAAGATTGAAAATGTGTAATATTTTAAAGGTTTCATTTAATTATATTTACAATTTAATATGATATTTCATAAACACTAAAAAAGTTGTTTACATTGTAATTTTGACAAAATACTATAAATTCATTTTTTTCAAATGCTTATAAAATACTGAATTCTTAAGTTATTGTCTTCAAACCTTGACTATAAGATTGAGAATGCGTAATATTTTTAAGGTTTTATTTAGTTATATTTACAATTTAATATGATATTTCATAAACACAAAAAAGTGTTTTATACGATAATTTTGACAAATATTATAAATAAATTTTTTTCTAATGCTAGTAAAATACTGAATTCTTAATTTATTATCTTCAAACCTTGACCATTAGTTTGAGAATATGTAATATTTTTACCGTTTCCAGTTATTATTTTTACAATTTTATAAAAAATTTCATAAACTCTAAAAAAGTGTTTTATACGATAATTTTAACGAAATATTATAAATAAATTTTTTTCAAATGCTTATAAAATCCTGAATTCTTAAATTATGAACTTCAAACCTTGACTATAAGATTGAGAATGTGTAATATTTTTAAGGTTTTATTTAGTTATATTTACAATTTTATAAAAAATTTCATAAACTCTAAAAAAGTGTTTTATACGATAATTTAGTCGAAATATCATAAATTCAATGTTTTCAAATGCTTATAACATACTGAATTCTTAAGTCATTAACTTCAAACCTTGACTATAAGATTGATAATGTGTAATATTTTTAAGGTTTCATTTAATTATGTTTACAATTTAATATGATATTTCATAAACACTATAAAAGTAGTTTACATTGTAAATTTGACGATATACTATAAATTCATTTTTTTCAAATGCTTATAAAATACTGAATTCTTAAGTTATTATCTTCAAACTTTGACCATTAGTTTGAAAATATGTAATATTATTACCGTTTCCAGTTATTACTTTTACAATTTTATAAAAAATTTCATAAACACAAAAAAGTGTTTTATACGATAATTTTGACGAAATATTATAAATAAATTTTTTTCAAATGCTTTTAAAATACTGAATTCTTAAGTTATTAACTTCAAACCTTGACTATAAGATTGAGAATGTGTAGTATTTTTAAGGGTTCATTTAATTATATTTACAATTTAATATGATATTTCATAAACACTATTAAAGTTGTTTACATTGTAATTTTGACGAAATATTATGAATAAATTTTTTTCAAATGCTTATAAAATACTGAATTCTTAAGTTATTATCTTCAAACCTTGACCATTAGTTTGAGAATATGTAATATTTTTACCGTTTCCAGTTATTATTTTTTCAATTTTATAAAAAATTTCATAAACTCTAAAAAAGTGTTTAATATGATAATTTTGACGAAATATTATAAATAAATTTTTTTCAAATGCTTATAAAATACTTAATTCTTAAGTTATTAACTTCAAACCTTGACTAAAAGATTGAGAATGCGTAATATTTTTAAGGTTTTATTTAGTTATATTTACAATTTAATATGATATTTCATAAACACAAAAAAGTGTTTTATACGATAATTTTGACAAATATTATAAATAAATTTTTTTTTAATGCTAGTAAAATACTGAATTCATAATTTATTATCTTCAAACCTTGACCATTAGTTTGAGAATATGTAATATTTTTACCGTTTCCAGTTATTATTTTTACAATTTTATAAAAAATTTCATAAACTCTAAAAAAGTGTTTTATACGATAATTTTGACGAAATATTATAAATAAATTTTTTTCAAATGCTTATAACATTCTGAATTCTTAATTTATTATCTTCAAACCTTGACCATTAGTTTGAGAATATGTAATATTTTTACCGTTTCCAGTTATTATTTTTACAATTTTATAAAAAATTTCATAAACTCTAAAAAAGTGTTTTATACGATAATTTTAACAAAATATTATAAATAAATTTTTTTCAAATGCTTATAAAATACTGAATTCTTAAATTATGAACTTCAAACCTTGACTATAAGATTGAGAATGTGTAATATTTTTAAGGTTTTATTTAGTTATATTTACAATTTTATAAAAAATTTCATAAACTCTAAAAAAGTGTTTTATACGATAATTTTGACAAATATTATAAATAAATTTTTTTCAAATGCTTATATAATAATGAATTCTTAAGTTATTAACTTCAAACCTTGACTATAAGATTGAGAATGTGTAATATTTTAAAGGTTTCATTTAATTATATTTACAATTTAATATGATATTTCATAAACACTAAAAAAGTTGTTTACATTGTAATTTTGACAAAATACTATAAATTCATTTTTTTCAAATGCTTATAAAATACTGAATTCTTAAGTTATTGTCTTCAAACCTTGACCATTAGTTTGAGAATATGTAATTTTTTTAAGGTTTCATTTAGTTATGTTTACAATGTTTTATAAAATTTCATAAACACTAAAAAAGTGTTTTACATAGTAATTTAGTCGAAATATCATAAATTCAATGTTTTCAAATGCTTATAACATTCTGAATTCTTAATTTATTATCTTCAAACCTTGACCTTTAGTTTGAGAATATGTAATATTTTTACCGTTTCCAGTTATTATTTTTACAATTTTATAAAAAATTTAATAAACTCTAAAAAAGTGTTTTATACGATAATTTTAACGAAATATTATAAATAAATTTTTTCAAATGCTTATAAAATCCTGAATTCTTAAATTATGAACTTCAAACCTTGACTAAAAGATTGAGAATGCGTAATATTTTTAAGGTTTTATTTAGTTATATTTACAATTTAATATGATATTTCATAAACACAAAAAAGTGTTTTATACGATAATTTTGACAAATATTATAAATAAATTTTTTTCTAATGCTAGTAAAATACTGAATTATTAATTTATTATCTTCAAACCTTGACCATTAGTTTGAGAATATGTAATATTTTTACCGTTTCCAGTTATTATTTTTACAATTTTATAAAAAATTTCATAAACTCTAAAAAAGTGTTTTATACGATAATTTTAACGAAATATTATAAATAAATTTTTTTCAAATGCTTATAAAATCCTGAATTCTTAAATTATGAACTTCAAACCTTGACTATAAGATTGAGAATGTGTATTATTTTTAAGGTTTTATGTAGTTATGTTTACAATGTTATATAAAATTTCATAAACACTAAAAAAGTGTTTTACATAAAAATTTAGTCGAAATATCATAAATTCATTGTTTTCAAATGCTTATAACATTCTGAGTTCTTAATTTATTATCTTCAAACCTTGACCATTAGTTTGAGAATATGTAATATTTTTACCGTTTCCAGTTATTATTTTTACAATTTTATAAAAAATTTCATAAACTCTAAAAAAGTGTTTTATACGATAATTTTGACGAAATATTATAAATAAATTTTTTTCAAATGCTTATAACATTCTGAATTCTTAATTTATTATCTTCAAACCTTGACCATTAGTTTGAGAATATGTAATATTTTTACCGTTTCCAGTTATTATTTTTACAATTTTATAAAAAATTTCATAAACTCTAAAAAAGTGTTTTATACGATAATTTTAACAAAATATTATAAATAAATTTTTTTCAAATGCTTATAAAATACTGAATTCTTAAATTATGAACTTCGAACCTTGACTATAAGATTGAGAATGTGTAATATTTTTAAGGTTTTATTTAGTTATATTTACAATTTTATAAAAAATTTCATAAACTCTAAAAAAGTGTTTTATACGATAATTTTGACAAATATTATAAATAAATTTTTTTCAAATGCTTATAAAATACTGAATTCTTAAGTTATTGTCTTCAAACCTTGACCATTAGTTTGAGAATATGTAATTTTTTTAAGGTTTCATTTAGTTATGTTTACAATGTTTTATAAAATTTCATAAACACTAAAAAAGTGTTTTACATGGTAATTTAGTCGAAATATCATAAATTCAATGTTTTCAAATGCTTATAACATTCTGAATTCTTAATTTATTATCTTCAAACCTTGACCTTTAGTTTGAGAATATGTAATATTTTTACCGTTTCCAGTTATTATTTTTACAATTTTATAAAAAATTTCATAAACTCTAAAAAAGTGTTTTATACGATAATTTTAACGAAATATTATAAATAAATTTTTTTCAAATGCTTATAAAATCCTGAATTCTTAAATTATGAACTTCAAACCTTGATTAAAAGATTGAGAATGCGTAATATTTTTAAGGTTTTATTTAGTTATATTTACAATTTAATATGATATTTCATAAACACAAAAAAGTGTTTTATACGATAATTTTGACAAATATTATAAATAAATTTTTTTCTAATGCTAGTAAAATACTGAATTCTTAATTTATTATCTTCAAACCTTGACCATTAGTTTGAGAATATGTAATATTTTTACCGTTTCCAGTTATTATTTTTACAATTTTATAAAAAATTTCATAAACTCTAAAAAAGTGTTTTATACGATAATTTTAACGAAATATTATAAATAAATTTTTTTCAAATGCTTATAAAATCCTGAATTCTTAAATTATGAACTTCAAACCTTGACTATAAGATTGAGAATGTGTATTATTTTTAAGGTTTTATGTAGTTATGTTTACAATGTTATATAAAATTTCATAAACACTAAAAAAGTGTTTTACATAAAAATTTAGTCGAAATATCATAAATTCATTGTTTTCAAATGCTTATAACATTCTGAGTTCTTAATTTATTATCTTCAAACCTTGACCATTAGTTTGAGAATATGTAATATTATTACCGTTTCCAGTTATTACTTTAACAATTTTATAAAAAATTTCAGAAACACAAAAAAGTGTTTTAAACGATAATTTTGACGAAATATTATAAATAAATTTTTTTCAAATGCTTTTAAAATACTGAATTCTTAAGTTATTAACTTCAAACCTTGACTATAAGATTGAGAATGTGTAGTATTTTTAAGGGTTCATTTAATTATATTTAAAATTTAATATGATATTTCATAAACACTATTAAAGTTGTTTACATTGTAATTTTGACGAAATATTATAAATAAATTTTTTTCAAATGCTTATAAAATACTGAATTCTTAAGTTATTATCTTCAAACCTTGACCATTAGTTTGAGAATATGTAATAATTTTACCGTTTCCAGTTATTATTTTTTCAATTTTATAAAAAATTTCATAAACTCTAAAAAAGTGTTTAATATGATAATTTTGACGAAATATTATAAATAAATTTTTTTCAAATGCTTATAAAATACTGAATTCTTAAGTTATTAACTTCCAACCTTGACTAAAAGATTGAGAATGCGTAATATTTTTAACGTTTTATTTAGTTATATTTACAATTTAATATGATATTTCATAAACACAAAAAAGTGTTTTATACGATAATTTTGACAAATATTATAAATAAATTTTTTTCTAATGCTAGTAAAATACTGAATTCTTAATTTATTATCTTCAAACCTTGACCATTAGTTTGAGAATATGTAATATTTTTACCGTTTCCAGTTATTATTTTTACAATTTTATAAAAAATTTCATAAACTCTAAAAAAGTGTTTTATACGATAATTTTGACGAAATATTATAAATAAATTTTTTTCAATTGCTTATAACATTCTGAATTCTTAATTTATTATCTTCAAACCTTGACCATTAGTTTGAGAATATGTAATATTTTTACCGTTTCCAGTTATTATTTTTACAATTTTATAAAAAATTTCATAAACTCTAAAAAAGTGTTTTATACGATAATTTTAACAAAATATTATAAATAAATTTTTTTCAAATGCTTATAAAATACTGAATTCTTAAATTATGAACTTCAAACCTTGACTATAAGATTGAGAATGTGTAATATTTTTAAGGTTTTATTTAGTTATATTTACAATTTTATAAAAAATTTCATAAACTCTAAAAAAGTGTTTTATACGATAATTTTGACAAATATTATAAATAAATTTTTTTCAAATGCTTATATAATAATGAATTCTTAAGTTATTAACTTCAAACCTTGACTATAAGATTGAGAATGTGTAATATTTTAAAGGTTTCATTTAATTATATTTACAATTTAATATGATATTTCATAAACACTAAAAAAGTTGTTTACATTGTAATTTTGACAAAATACTATAAATTCATTTTTTTCAAATGCTTATAAAATACTGAATTCTTAAGTTATTGTCTTCAAACCTTGACCATTAGTTTGAGAATGTGTATTATTTTTAAGGTTTTATGTAGTTATGTTTACAATGTTATATCAAATTTCATAAACACTAAAAAAGTGTTTTACATAAAAATTTAGTCGAAATATCATAAATTCATTGTTTTCAAATGCTTATAACATTCTGAGTTCTTAATTTATTATCTTCAAACCTTGACTATTAGTTTGAGAATATGTAATATTTTTACCGTTTCCAGTTATTATTTTTACAATTTTATAAAAAATTTCATAAACTCTAAAAAAGTGTTTTATACGATAATTTTGACGAAATATTATAAATAAATTTTTTTCAAATGCTTATAACATTCTGAATTCTTAATTTATTATCTTCAAACCTTGACCATTAGTTTGAGAATATGTAATATTTTTACCGTTTCCAGTTATTATTTTTACAATTTTATAAAAAATTTCATAAACTCTAAAAAAGTGTTTTATACGATAATTTTAACAAAATATTATAAATAAATTTTTTTCAAATGCTTATAAAATACTGAATTCTTAAATTATGAACTTCAAACCTTGACTATAAGATTGAGAATGTGTAATATTTTTAAGGTTTTATTTAGTTATATTTACAATTTTATAAAAAATTTCATAAACTCTAAAAAAGTGTTTTATACGATAATTTTGACAAATATTATAAATAAATTTTTTTCAAATGCTTATAAAATACTGAATTCTTAAGTTATTGTCTTCAAACCTTGACCATTAGTTTGAGAATATGTAATTTTTTTAAGGTTTCATTTAGTTATGTTTACAATGTTTTATAAAATTTCATAAACACTAAAAAAGTGTTTTACATGGTAATTTAGTCGAAATATCATAAATTCAATGTTTTCAAATGCTTATAACATTCTGAATTCTTAATTTATTATCTTCAAACCTTGACCTTTAGTTTGAGAATATGTAATATTTTTACCGTTTCCAGTTATTATTTTTACAATTTTATAAAAAATTTCATAAACTCTAAAAAAGTGTTTTATACGATAATTTTAACGAAATATTATAAATAAATTTTTTTCAAATGCTTATAAAATCCTGAATTCTTAAATTATGAACTTCAAACCTTGATTAAAAGATTGAGAATGCGTAATATTTTTAAGGTTTTATTTAGTTATATTTACAATTTAATATGATATTTCATAAACACAAAAAAGTGTTTTATACGATAATTTTGACAAATATTATAAATAAATTTTTTTCTAATGCTAGTAAAATACTGAATTCTTAATTTATTATCTTCAAACCTTGACCATTAGTTTGAGAATATGTAATATTTTTACCGTTTCCAGTTATTATTTTTACAATTTTATAAAAAATTTCATAAACTCTAAAAAAGTGTTTTATACGATAATTTTAACGAAATATTATAAATAAATTTTTTTCAAATGCTTATAAAATCCTGAATTCTTAAATTATGAACTTCAAACCTTGACTATAAGATTGAGAATGTGTATTATTTTTAAGGTTTTATGTAGTTATGTTTACAATGTTATATAAAATTTCATAAACACTAAAAAAGTGTTTTACATAAAAATTTAGTCGAAATATCATAAATTCATTGTTTTCAAATGCTTATAACATTCTGAGTTCTTAATTTATTATCTTCAAACCTTGACCATTAGTTTGAGAATATGTAATATTATTACCGTTTCCAGTTATTACTTTAACAATTTTATAAAAAATTTCAGAAACACAAAAAAGTGTTTTAAACGATAATTTTGACGAAATATTATAAATAAATTTTTTTCAAATGCTTTTAAAATACTGAATTCTTAAGTTATTAACTTCAAACCTTGACTATAAGATTGAGAATGTGTAGTATTTTTAAGGGTTCATTTAATTATATTTAAAATTTAATATGATATTTCATAAACACTATTAAAGTTGTTTACATTGTAATTTTGACGAAATATTATAAATAAATTTTTTTCAAATGCTTATAAAATACTGAATTCTTAAGTTATTATCTTCAAACCTTGACCATTAGTTTGAGAATATGTAATAATTTTACCGTTTCCAGTTATTATTTTTTCAATTTTATAAAAAATTTCATAAACTCTAAAAAAGTGTTTAATATGATAATTTTGACGAAATATTATAAATAAATTTTTTTCAAATGCTTATAAAATACTGAATTCTTAAGTTATTAACTTCCAACCTTGACTAAAAGATTGAGAATGCGTAATATTTTTAACGTTTTATTTAGTTATATTTACAATTTAATATGATATTTCATAAACACAAAAAAGTGTTTTATACGATAATTTTGACAAATATTATAAATAAATTTTTTTCTAATGCTAGTAAAATACTGAATTCTTAATTTATTATCTTCAAACCTTGACCATTAGTTTGAGAATATGTAATATTTTTACCGTTTCAGTTATTATTTTTACAATTTTATAAAAAATTTCATAAACTCTAAAAAAGTGTTTTATACGATAATTTTGACGAAATATTATAAATAAATTTTTTTCAATTGCTTATAACATTCTGAATTCTTAATTTATTATCTTCAAACCTTGACCATTAGTTTGAGAATATGTAATATTTTTACCGTTTCCAGTTATTATTTTTACAATTTTATAAAAAATTTCATAAACTCTAAAAAAGTGTTTTATACGATAATTTTAACGAAATATTATAAATAAATTTTTTTCAAATGCTTATAAAATCCTGAATTCTTAAATTATGAACTTCAAACCTTGACTATAAGATTGAGAATGTGTATTATTTTTAAGGTTTTATGTAGTTATGTTTACAATGTTATATAAAATTTCATAAACACTAAAAAAGTGTTTTACATAAAAATTTAGTCGAAATATCATAAATTCATTGTTTTCAAATGCTTATAACATTCTGAGTTCTTAATTTATTATCTTCAAACCTTGACCATTAGTTTGAGAATATGTAATATTTTTACCGTTTCCAGTTATTATTTTTACAATTTTATAAAAAATTTCATAAACTCTAAAAAAGTGTTTTATACGATAATTTTGACGAAATATTATAAATAAATTTTTTTCAAATGCTTATAACATTCTGAATTCTTAATTTATTATCTTCAAACCTTGACCATTAGTTTGTGAATATGTAATATTTTTACCGTTTCCAGTTATTATTTTTACAATTTTATAAAAAATTTCATAAACTCTAAAAAAGTGTTTTATACGATAATTTTAACAAAATATTATAAATAAATTTTTTTCAAATGCTTATAAAATACTGAATTCTTAAATTATGAACTTCAAACCTTGACTATAAGATTGAGAATGTGTAATATTTTTAAGGTTTTATTTAGTTATATTTACAATTTTATAAAAAATTTCATAAACTCTAAAAAAGTGTTTTATACGATAATTTTGACAAATATTATAAATAAATTTTTTTCAAATGCTTATAAAATACTGAATTCTTAAGTTATTGTCTTCAAACCTTGACCATTAGTTTGAGAATATGTAATTTTTTTAAGGTTTCATTTAGTTATGTTTACAATGTTTTATAAAATTTCATAAACACTAAAAAAGTGTTTTACATGGTAATTTAGTCGAAATATCATAAATTCAATGTTTTCAAATGCTTATAACATTCTGAATTCTTAATTTATTATCTTCAAACCTTGACCTTTAGTTTGAGAATATGTAATATTTTTACCGTTTCCAGTTATTATTTTTACAATTTTATAAAAAATTTCATAAACTCTAAAAAAGTGTTTTATACGATAATTTTAACGAAATATTATAAATAAATTTTTTTCAAATGCTTATAAAATCCTGAATTCTTAAATTATGAACTTCAAACCTTGATTAAAAGATTGAGAATGCGTAATATTTTTAAGGTTTTATTTAGTTATATTTACAATTTAATATGATATTTCATAAACACAAAAAAGTGTTTTATACGATAATTTTGACAAATATTATAAATAAATTTTTTTCTAATGCTAGTAAAATACTGAATTCTTAATTTATTATCTTCAAACCTTGACCATTAGTTTGAGAATATGTAATATTTTTACCGTTTCCAGTTATTATTTTTACAATTTTATAAAAAATTTCATAAACTCTAAAAAAGTGTTTTATACGATAATTTTAACGAAATATTATAAATAAATTTTTTTCAAATGCTTATAAAATCCTGAATTCTTAAATTATGAACTTCAAACCTTGACTATAAGATTGAGAATGTGTATTATTTTTAAGGTTTTATGTAGTTATGTTTACAATGTTATATAAAATTTCATAAACACTAAAAAAGTGTTTTACATAAAAATTTAGTCGAAATATCATAAATTCATTGTTTTCAAATGCTTATAACATTCTGAGTTCTTAATTTATTATCTTCAAACCTTGACCATTAGTTTGAGAATATGTAATATTATTACCGTTTCCAGTTATTACTTTAACAATTTTATAAAAAATTTCAGAAACACAAAAAAGTGTTTTAAACGATAATTTTGACGAAATATTATAAATAAATTTTTTTCAAATGCTTTTAAAATACTGAATTCTTAAGTTATTAACTTCAAACCTTGACTATAAGATTGAGAATGTGTAGTATTTTTAAGGGTTCATTTAATTATATTTAAAATTTAATATGATATTTCATAAACACTATTAAAGTTGTTTACATTGTAATTTTGACGAAATATTATAAATAAATTTTTTTCAAATGCTTATAAAATACTGAATTCTTAAGTTATTATCTTCAAACCTTGACCATTAGTTTGAGAATATGTAATAATTTTACCGTTTCCAGTTATTATTTTTTCAATTTTATAAAAAATTTCATAAACTCTAAAAAAGTGTTTAATATGATAATTTTGACGAAATATTATAAATAAATTTTTTTCAAATGCTTATAAAATACTGAATTCTTAAGTTATTAACTTCCAACCTTGACTAAAAGATTGAGAATGCGTAATATTTTTAACGTTTTATTTAGTTATATTTACAATTTAATATGATATTTCATAAACACAAAAAAGTGTTTTATACGATAATTTTGACAAATATTATAAATAAATTTTTTTCTAATGCTAGTAAAATACTGAATTCTTAATTTATTATCTTCAAACCTTGACCATTAGTTTGAGAATATGTAATATTTTTACCGTTTCCAGTTATTATTTTTACAATTTTATAAAAAATTTCATAAACTCTAAAAAAGTGTTTTATACGATAATTTTGACGAAATATTATAAATAAATTTTTTTCAATTGCTTATAACATTCTGAATTCTTAATTTATTATCTTCAAACCTTGACCATTAGTTTGAGAATATGTAATATTTTTACCGTTTCCAGTTATTATTTTTACAATTTTATAAAAAATTTCATAAACTCTAAAAAAGTGTTTTATACGATAATTTTAACAAAATATTATAAATAAATTTTTTTCAATTGCTTATAAAATACTGAATTCTTAAATTATGAACTTCAAACCTTGACTATAAGATTGAGAATGTGTAATATTTTTAAGGTTTTATTTAGTTATATTTACAATTTTATAAAAATTTCATAAACTCTAAAAAAGTGTTTTATACGATAATTTTGACAAATATTATAAATAAATTTTTTTCAAATGCTTATAAAATACTGAATTCTTAAGTTATTGTCTTCAAACCTTGACCATTAGTTTGAGAATATGTAATTTTTTTAAGGTTTCATTTAGTTATGTTTACAATGTTTTATAAAATTTCATAAACACTAAAAAAGTGTTTTACATAGTAATTTAGTCGAAATATCATAAATTCAATGTTTTCAAATGCTTATAACATTCTGAATTCTTAATTTATTATCTTCAAACCTTGACCTTTAGTTTGAGAATATGTAATATTTTTACCGTTTCCAGTTATTATTTTTACAATTTTATAAAAAATTTCATAAACTCTAAAAAAGTGTTTTATACGATAATTTTAACGAAATATTATAAATAAATTTTTTTCAAATGCTTATAAAATCCTGAATTCTTAAATTATGAACTTCAAACCTTGATTAAAAGATTGAGAATGCGTAATATTTTTAAGGTTTTATTTAGTTATATTTACAATTTAATATGATATTTCATAAACACAAAAAAGTGTTTTATACGATAATTTTGACAAATATTATAAATAAATTTTTTTCTAATGCTTATAAAATACTGAATTCTTAAGTTATTGTCTTCAAACCTTGACCATTAGTTTGAGAATATGTAATTTTTTTAAGGTTTCATTTAGTTATGTTTACAATGTTTTATAACATTTCATAAACACTAAAAAAGTATTTTACATAGTAATTTAGTCGAAATATCATAAATTCAATGTTTTCAAATGCTTATAACATTCTGAATTCTTAATTTATTATCTTCAAACCTTGACCATGAGTTTGAGAATATGTAATATTCTTACCGTTTCCAGTTATTATTTTTACAATTTTATAAAAAATTTCATAAACTCCAAAAAAAGTGTTTTATACGATAATTTTGACGAAATATTATAAATAAATTTTTTTCAAATGCTTATAAAATACTGAATTCTTAAGTTATTAACTTCAAACCTTGACTATAAGATTGAGAATGTGTAGTATTTTTAAGGTTTTATTTAGTTATGTTAACAATTTTATATTAAATTTCATAAACACTAAAAATGTGTTTTACATAGTAATTTAGTCGAAATATCATAAATTCAATGTTTTCAATTAATTATATCATACTGAATTCTTAAGTTATTAACTTCAAACCTTGACTATAAGATTGAGAATGTGTATTATTTTTAAGGTTTTATGTAGTTATGTTTACAATGTTATATAAAATTTCATAAACACTAAAAAAGTGTTTTACATAGTAATTTAGTCGAAATATCATAAATTCAATGTTTTCAAATGCTTATAACATTCTGAATTCTTAATTTATTATCTTCAAACCTTGACCTTTAGTTTGAGAATATGTAATATTTTTACCGTTTCCAGTTATTATTTTTACAATTTTATAAAAAATTTCATAAACTCTAAAAAAGTGTTTTATACGATAATTTTAACGAAATATTATAAATAAATTTTTTTCAAATGCTTATAAAATCCTGAATTCTTAAATTATGAACTTCAAACCTTGATTAAAAGATTGAGAATGCGTAATATTTTTAAGGTTTTATTTAGTTATATTTACAATTTAATATGATATTTCATAAACACAAAAAAGTGTTTTATACGATAATTTTGACAAATATTATAAATAAATTTTTTTCTAATGCTAGTAAAATACTGAATTCTTAATTTATTATCTTCAAACCTTGACCATTAGTTTGAGAATATGTAATATTTTTACCGTTTCCAGTTATTATTTTTACAATTTTATAAAAAATTTCATAAACTCTAAAAAAGTGTTTTATACGATAATTTTAACGAAATATTATAAATAAATTTTTTTCAAATGCTTATAAAATCCTGAATTCTTAAATTATGAACTTCAAACCTTGACTATAAGATTGAGAATGTGTATTATTTTTAAGGTTTTATGTAGTTATGTTTACAATGTTATATAAAATTTCATAAACACTAAAAAAGTGTTTTACATAGTAATTTAGTCGAAATATCATAAATTCAATGTTTTCAAATGCTTATAACATTCTGAATTCTTAATTTATTATCTTCAAACCTTGACCTTTAGTTTGAGAATATGTAATATTTTTACCGTTTCCAGTTATTATTTTTACAATTTTATAAAAAATTTCATAAACTCTAAAAAAGTGTTTTATACGATAATTTTAACGAAATATTATAAATAAATTTTTTTCAAATGCTTATAAAATCCTGAATTCTTAAATTATGAACTTCAAACCTTGATTAAAAGATTGAGAATGCGTAATATTTTTAAGGTTTTATTTAGTTATATTTACAATTTAATATGATATTTCATAAACACAAAAAAGTGTTTTATACGATAATTTTGACAAATATTATAAATAAATTTTTTTCTAATGCTAGTAAAATACTGAATTCTTAATTTATTATCTTCAAACCTTGACCATTAGTTTGAGAATATGTAATATTTTTACCGTTTCCAGTTATTATTTTTACAATTTTATAAAAAATTTCATAAACTCTAAAAAAGTGTTTTATACGATAATTTTAACGAAATATTATAAATAAATTTTTTTCAAATGCTTATAAAATCCTGAATTCTTAAATTATGAACTTCAAACCTTGACTATAAGATTGAGAATGTGTATTATTTTTAAGGTTTTATGTAGTTATGTTTACAATGTTATATAAAATTTCATAAACACTAAAAAAGTGTTTTACATAAAAATTTAGTCGAAATATCATAAATTCATTGTTTTCAAATGCTTATAACATTCTGAGTTCTTAATTTATTATCTTCAAACCTTGACCATTAGTTTGAGAATATGTAATATTTTTACCGTTTCCAGTTATTATTTTTACAATTTTATAAAAAATTTCATAAACTATAAAAAAGTGTTTTATACGATAATTTTAACAAAATATTATAAATAAATTTTTTTCAAATGCTTATAAAATACTGAATTCTTAAATTATGAACTTCAAACCTTGACTATAAGATTGAGAATGTGTAATATTTTTAAGGTTTTATTTAGTTATATTTACAATTTTATAAAAAATTTCATAAACTCTAAAAAAGTGTATTATACGATAATTTAGTCGAAATATCATAAATTCAATGTTTTCAAATGCTTATAACATACTGAATTCTTAAGTCATTAACTTCAAACCTTGACTATAAGATTGATAATGTGTAATATTTTTAAGGTTTCATTTAATTATGTTTACAATTTAATATGATATTTCATAAACACTATAAAAGTTGTTTACATTGTAAATTTGACGATATACTATAAATTCATTTTTTTCAAATGCTTATAAAATACTGAATTCTTAAGTTATTATCTTCAAACTTTGACCATTAGTTTGAGAATATGTAATATTTTTACCGTTTCAAGTTATTATTTTTACAATTTTATAAAAAATTTCATAAACTCTAAAAAAGTGTTTTATGCGATAATTTTGACGAAGTATTATAAATAAATTTTTTTCAAATGCTTATAAAATACTGAATTCTTAAGTTATTAACTTCAAACCTTGACTATAAGATAGAGAATGTGTAGTATTTTTAAGGTTTTATTTAGTTATGTTAACAATTTTATATAAAATTTCATAAACACTAAAAATGTGTTTTACATAGTAATTTAGTCGAAATATCATAAATTCAATGTTTTCAATTAATTATATCATACTGAATTCTTAAGTTATTAACTTCAAACCTTGACTATACGATTGAGAATGTGTAATATTTTTAAGGTTTTTTTTAGTTATATTTAAAATTTAATAGGATATTTCAAAAACTCTAAAAAAGTGTTTTATATGATAATTTTGACGAAATATTACAAATAAATTTTTTTCAAATGCTTATAAAATAATGAATTCTTAAGTTATTAACTTCAAACCTTGACTATAAGATTGAGAATGTGTAATATTTTTAAGGTTTTATTTAGTTATATTTACAATTTTATATAAAATTTCATAAACACAAAAAAGTGTTTTATACGATAATTTAGTCGAAATATCATAAATTCAATGTTTTCAAATGCTTATAACATACTGAATTCTTAAGTCATTAACTTCAAACCTTGACTATAAGATTGATAATGTGTAATATTTTTAAGGTTTCATTTAATTATGTTTACAATTTTATATTAAATTTCATAAACACTAAAAATGTGTTTTACATAGTAATTTAGTCGAAATATCATAAATTCAATGTTTTCAATTAATTATATCATACTGAATTCTTAAGTTATTAACTTCAAACCTTGACTATAAGATTGAGAATGTGTAATATTTTTAAGGTTTTTTTTAGTTATATTTACAATTTAATAGGATATTTCATAAACTCTAAAAAAGTGTTTTATGTGATAATTTTGACGAAATATTATAAATAAATTTTTTTTAAATGCTTATAAAATACTGAATTCTTAAGTTATTATCTTCAAACCTTGACCATTAGTTTGAGAATGTGTAATATTTTTACCATTTCCAGTTATTACTTTTACAATTTTATAAAAAATTTCATAAACATAAAAAAGTGTTTTATACGATAATTTTGACGAAATATTATAAATAAACTTTTTTCAAATGCTTATAAAATACTGAATTCTTAAGTTATTAACTTCAAACCTTGACTATAAGATTGAGAATGTGTAGTATTTTTAAGGTTTTATTTAGTTATGTTTACAATGTTATATAAAATTTCATAAACACTAAAAAAGTGTTTTACATAAAAATTTAGTCGAAATATCATAAATTCATTGTTTTCAAATGCTTATAACATTCTGAGTTCTTAATTAATTATCTTCAAACCTTGACCATTAGTTTGAGAATATGTAATATTTTTACCGTTTCCAGTTATTATTTTTTCAATTTTATAAAAAATTTCATAAACTCTAAAAAAGTGTTTAATATGATAATTTTGACGAAATATTATAAATAAATTTTTTTCAAATGCTTATAAAATACTGAATTCTTAAGTTATTAACTTCCAACCTTGACTAAAAGATTGAGAATGCGTAATATTTTTAAGGTTTTATTTAGTTATATTTACAATTTAATATGATATTTCATAAACACAAAAAAGTGTTTTATACGATAATTTTGACAAATATTATAAATAAATTTTTTTCTAATGCTAGTAAAATACTGAATTCTTAATTTATTATCTTCAAACCTTGACCATTAGTTTGAGAATATGTAATATTTTTACCGTTTCCAGTTATTATTTTTACAATTTTATAAAAAATTTCATAAACTCTAAAAAAGTGTTTTATACGATAATTTTGACGAAATATTATAAATAAATTTTTTTCAAATGCTTATAACATTCTGAATTCTTAATTTATTATCTTCAAACCTTGACCATTAGTTTGAGAATATGTAATATTTTTACCGTTTCCAGTTATTATTTTTACAATTTAATAAAAAATTTCATAAACTCTAAAAAAGTGTTTTATACGATAATTTTAACAAAATATTATAAATAAATTTTTTTCAAATGCTTATAAAATACTGAATTCTTAAATTATGAACTTCAAACCTTGACTATAAGATTGAGAATGTGTAATATTTTTAAGGTTTTATTTAGTTATATTTACAATTTTATAAAAATTTCATAAACTCTAAAAAAGTGTTTTATACGATAATTTTGACAAATATTATAAATAAATTTTTTTCAAATGCTTATAAAATACTGAATTCTTAAGTTATTGTCTTCAAACCTTGACCATTAGTTTGAGAATATGTAATTTTTTTAAGGTTTCATTTAGTTATGTTTACAATGTTTTATAAAATTTCATAAACACTAAAAAAGTGTTTTACATAGTAATTTAGTCGAAATATCATAAATTCAATGTTTTCAAATGCTTATAACATTCTGAATTCTTAATTTATTATCTTCAAACCTTGACCTTTAGTTTGAGAATATGTAATATTTTTACCGTTTCCAGTTATTATTTTTACAATTTTATAAAAAATTTCATAAACTCTAAAAAAGTGTTTTATACGATAATTTTAACGAAATATTATAAATAAATTTTTTTCAAATGCTTATAAAATCCTGAATTCTTAAATTATGAACTTCAAACCTTGATTAAAAGATTGAGAATGCGTAATATTTTTAAGGTTTTATTTAGTTATATTTACAATTTAATATGATATTTCATAAACACAAAAAAGTGTTTAATACGATAATTTTGACAAATATTATAAATAAATTTTTTTCTAATGCTAGTAAAATACTGAATTCTTAATTTATTATCTTAAACCTTGACCATTAGTTTGAGAATATGTAATATTTTTACCGTTTCCAGTTATTATTTTTACAATTTTATAAAAAATTTCATAAACTCTAAAAAAGTGTTTTATACGATAATTTTAACGAAATATTATAAATAAATTTTTTTCAAATGCTTATAAAATCCTGAATTCTTAAATTATGAACTTCTAACCTTGACTATAAGATTGAGAATGTGTATTATTTTTAAGGTTTTATGTAGTTATGTTTACAATGTTATATAAAATTTCATAAACACTAAAAAAGTGTTTTACATAAAAATTTAGTCGAAATATCATAAATTCATTGTTTTCAAATGCTTATAACATTCTGAGTTCTTAATTTATTATCTTCAAACCTTGACCATTAGTTTGAGAATATTTAATATTTTTACCGTTTCCAGTTATTATTTTTACAATTTTATAAAAAATTTCATAAACTCTAAAAAAGTGTTTTATACGATAATTTTGACGAAATATTATAAATAAATTTTTTTCAAATGCTTATAACATTCTGAATTCTTAATTTATTATCTTCAAACCTTGACCATTAGTTTGAGAATATGTAATATTTTTACCGTTTCCAGTTATTATTTTTACAATTTTATAAAAAATTTCATAAACTCTAAAAAAGTGTTTTATACGATAATTTTGACGAAATATTATAAATAAATTTTTTTCAAATGCTTATAACATTCTGAATTCTTAATTTATTATCTTCAAACCTTGACCATTAGTTTGAGAATATGTAATATTTTTACCGTTTCCAGTTATTATTTTTACAATTTTATAAAAAATTTCATAAACTCTAAAAAAGTGTTTTATACGATAATTTTAACAAAATATTATAAATAAATTTTTTTCTAATGCTAGTAAAATACTGAATTCTTAATTTATTATCTTAAACCTTGACCATTAGTTTGAGAATATGTAATATTTTTACCGTTTCCAGTTATTATTTTTACAATTTTATAAAAAATTTCATAAACTCTAAAAAAGTGTTTTATACGATAATTTTAACGAAATATTATAAATAAATTTTTTTCAAATGCTTATAAAATCCTGAATTCTTAAATTATGAACTTCTAACCTTGACTATAAGATTGAGAATGTGTATTATTTTTAAGGTTTTATGTAGTTATGTTTACAATGTTATATAAAATTTCATAAACACTAAAAAAGTGTTTTACATAAAAATTTAGTCGAAATATCATAAATTCATTGTTTTCAAATGCTTATAACATTCTGAGTTCTTAATTTATTATCTTCAAACCTTGACCATTAGTTTGAGAATATGTAATATTTTTACCGTTTCCAGTTATTATTTTTACAATTTTATAAAAAATTTCATAAACTCTAAAAAAGTGTTTTATACGATAATTTTGACGAAATATTATAAATAAATTTTTTTCAAATGCTTGTAACATTCTGAATTCTTAATTTATTATCTTCAAACCTTGACCATTAGTTTGAGAATATGTAATATTTTTACCGTTTCCAGTTATTATTTTTACAATTTTATAAAAAATTTCATAAACTCTAAAAAAGTGTTTTATACGATAATTTTGACGAAATATTATAAATAAATTTTTTTCAAATGCTTATAACATTCTGAATTCTTAATTTATTATCTTCAAACCTTGACCATTAGTTTGAGAATATGTAATATTTTTACCGTTTCCAGTTATTATTTTTACAATTTTATAAAAAATTTCATAAACTCTAAAAAAGTGTTTTATACGATAATTTTAACAAAATATTATAAATAAATTTTTTTCAAATGCTTATAAAATACTGAATTCTTAAATTATGAACTTCAAACCTTGACTATAAGATTGAGAATGTGTAATATTTTTAAGGTTTTATTTAGTTATATTTACAATTTTATAAAAAATTTCATAAACACAAAAAAGTGTTTTATACGATAATTTAGTCGAAATATCATAAATTCAATGTTTTCAAATGCTTATAACATACTGAATTCTTAAGTCATTAACTTCAAACCTTGACTATAAGATTGATAATGTGTAATATTTTTAAGGTTTCATTTAATTATGTTTACAATTTTATATTAAATTTCATAAACACTAAAAATGTGTTTTACATAGTAATTTAGTCGAAATATCATAAATTCAATGTTTTCAATTAATTATATCATACTGAATTCTTAAGTTATTAACTTCAAACCTTGACAATAAGATTGAGAATGTGTAATATTTTTAAGGTTTTTTTTAGTTATATTTACAATTTAATAGGATATTTCATAAACTCTAAAAAAGTGTTTTATATGATAATTTTGACGAAATATTATAAATAAATTTTTTTTAAATGCTTATAAAATACTGAATTCTTAAGTTATTATCTTCAAACCTTGACCATTAGTTTGAGAATATGTAATATTTTTACCGTTTCCAGTTATTATTTTTACAATTTTATAAAAAATTTCATAAACTCTAAAAAAGTGTTTTATACGATAATTTTGACGAAATATTATAAATAAATTTTTTTCAAATGCTTATAACATTCTGAATTCTTAATTTATTATCTTCAAACCTTGACCATTAGTTTGAGAAAATGTAATATTTTTACCGTTTCCAGTTATTATTTTTACAATTTTATAAAAAATTTCATAAACTCTAAAAAAGTGTTTTATACGATAATTTTAACGAAATATTATAAATAAATTTTTTTCAAATGCTTATAAAATCCTGAATTCTTAAATTATGAACTTCAAACCTTGATTAAAAGATTGAAAATGCGTAATATTTTTAAGGTTTTATTTAGTTATATTTACAATTTAATATGATATTTCATAAACACAAAAAAGTGTTTTATACGATAATTTTGACAAATATTATAAATAAATTTTTTTCTAATGCTAGTAAAATACTGAATTCTTAATTTATTATCTTCAAACCTTGACCATTAGTTTGAGAATATGTAATATTTTTACCGTTTCCAGTTATTATTTTTACAATTTTATAAAAAATTTCATAAACTCTAAAAAAGTGTTTTATACGATAATTTTAACAAAATATTATAAATAAATTTTTTTCAAATGCTTATAAAATACTGAATTCTTAAATTATGAACTTCAAACCTTGACTATAAGATTGAGAATGTGTAATATTTTTAAGGTTTTATTTAGTTATATTTACAATTTTATAAAAAATTTCATAAACACAAAAAAGTGTTTTATACGATAATTTAGTCGAAATATCATAAATTCAATGTTTTCAAATGCTTATAACATACTGAATTCTTAAGTCATTAACTTCAAACCTTGACTATAAGATTGATAATGTGTAATATTTTTAAGGTTTCATTTAATTATGTTTACAATTTTATATTAAATTTCATAAACACTAAAAATGTGTTTTACATAGTAATTTAGTCGAAATATCATAAATTCAATGTTTTCAATTAATTATATCATACTGAATTCTTAAGTTATTAACTTCAAACCTTGACAATAAGATTGAGAATGTGTAATATTTTTAAGGTTTTTTTTAGTTATATTTACAATTTAATAGGATATTTCATAAACTCTAAAAAAGTGTTTTATATGATAATTTTGACGAAATATTATAAATAAATTTTTTTTAAATGCTTATAAAATACTGAATTCTTAAGTTATTATCTTCAAACCTTGACCATTAGTTTGAGAATATGTAATATTTTTACCGTTTCCAGTTATTATTTTTACAATTTTATAAAAAATTTCATAAACTCTAAAAAAGTGTTTTATACGATAATTTTGACGAAATATTATAAATAAATTTTTTTCAAATGCTTATAACATTCTGAATTCTTAATTTATTATCTTCAAACCTTGACCATTAGTTTGAGAATATGTAATATTTTTACCGTTTCCAGTTATTATTTTTACAATTTTATAAAAAATTTCATAAACTCTAAAAAAGTGTTTTATACGATAATTTTAACAAAATATTATAAATAAATTTTTTTCAAATGCTTATAAAATACTGAATTCTTAAATTATGAACTTCAAACCTTGACTATAAGATTGAGAATGTGTAATATTTTTAAGGTTTTATTTAGTTATATTTACAATTTTATAAAAATTTCATAAACTCTAAAAAAGTGTTTTATACGATAATTTTGACAAATATTATAAATAAATTTTTTTCAAATGCTTATAAAATACTGAATTCTTAAGTTATTGTCTTCAAACCTTGACCATTAGTTTGAGAATATGTAATTTTTTTAAGGTTTCATTTAGTTATGTTTACAATGTTTTATAAAATTTCATAAACACTAAAAAAGTGTTTTACATAGTAATTTAGTCGAAATATCATAAATTCAATGTTTTCAAATGCTTATAACATTCTGAATTCTTAATTTATTATCTTCAAACCTTGACCTTTAGTTTGAGAATATGTAATATTTTTACCGTTTCCAGTTATTATTTTTACAATTTTATAAAAAATTTCATAAACTCTAAAAAAGTGTTTTATACGATAATTTTAACGAAATATTATAAATAAATTTTTTTCAAATGCTTATAAAATCCTGAATTCTTAAATTATGAACTTCAAACCTTGATTAAAAGATTGAAAATGCGTAATATTTTTAAGGTTTTATTTAGTTATATTTACAATTTAATATGATATTTCATAAACACAAAAAAGTGTTTTATACGATAATTTTGACAAATATTATAAATAAATTTTTTTCTAATGCTAGTAAAATACTGAATTCTTAATTTATTATCTTCAAACCTTGACCATTAGTTTGAGAATATGTAATATTTTTACCGTTTCCAGTTATTATTTTTACAATTTTATAAAAAATTTCATAAACTCTAAAAAAGTGTTTTATACGATAATTTTAACGAAATATTATAAATAAATTTTTTTCAAATGCTTATAAAATCCTGAATTCTTAAATTATGAACTTCAAACCTTGACTATAAGATTGAGAATGTGTATTATTTTTAAGGTTTTATGTAGTTATGTTTACAATGTTATATAAAATTTCATAAACACTAAAAAAGTGTTTTACATAAAAATTTAGTCGAAATATCATAAATTCATTGTTTTCAAATGCTTATAACATTCTGAGTTCTTAATTTATTATCTTCAAACCTTGACCATTAGTTTGAGAATATGTAATATTTTTACCGTTTCCAGTTATTATTTTTACAATTTTATAAAAAATTTCATAAACTCTAAAAAAGTGTTTTATACGATAATTTTGACGAAATATTATAAATAAATTTTTTTCAAATGCTTATAACATTCTGAATTCTTAATTTATTATCTTCAAACCTTGACCATTAGTTTGAGAATATGTAATATTTTTACCGTTTCCAGTTATTATTTTTACAATTTTATAAAAAATTTCATAAACTCTAAAAAAGTGTTTTATACGATAATTTTAACAAAATATTATAAATAAATTTTTTTCAAATGCTTATAAAATACTGAATTCTTAAATTATGAACTTCAAACCTTGACTATAAGATTGAGAATGTGTAATATTTTTAAGGTTTTATTTAGTTATATTTACAATTTTATAAAAAATTTCATAAACACAAAAAAGTGTTTTATACGATAATTTAGTCGAAATATCATAAATTCAATGTTTTCAAATGCTTATAACATACTGAATTCTTAAGTCATTAACTTCAAACCTTGACTATAAGATTGATAATGTGTAATATTTTTAAGGTTTCATTTAATTATGTTTACAATTTTATATTAAATTTCATAAACACTAAAAATGTGTTTTACATAGTAATTTAGTCGAAATATCATAAATTCAATGTTTTCAATTAATTATATCATACTGAATTCTTAAGTTATTAACTTCAAACCTTGACTATAAGATTGAGAATGTGTAATATTTTTAAGGTTTTTTTTAGTTATATTTACAATTTAATAGGATATTTCATAAACTCTAAAAAAGTGTTTTATATGATAATTTTGACGAAATATTATAAATAAATTTTTTTTAAATGCTTATAAAATACTGAATTCTTAAGTTATTATCTTCAAACCTTGACCATTAGTTTGAGAATATGTAATATTTTTACCGTTTCCAGTTATTATTTTTACAATTTTATAAAAAATTTCATAAACTCTAAAAAAGTGTTTTATACGATAATTTTGACGAAATATTATAAATAAATTTTTTTCAAATGCTTATAACATTCTGAATTCTTAATTTATTATCTTCAAACCTTGACCATTAGTTTGAGAATATGTAATATTTTTACCGTTTCCAGTTATTATTTTTACAATTTTATAAAAAATTTCATAAACTCTAAAAAAGTGTTTTATACGATAATTTTAACAAAATATTATAAATAAATTTTTTTCAAATGCTTATAAAATACTGAATTCTTAAATTATGAACTTCAAACCTTGACTATAAGATTGAGAATGTGTAATATTTTTAAGGTTTTATTTAGTTATATTTACAATTTTATAAAAATTTCA
The DNA here is from genome assembly GCA_036289425.1 of Rhopalosiphum nymphaeae. NCBI lineage: Eukaryota > Metazoa > Arthropoda > Insecta > Hemiptera > Aphididae > Rhopalosiphum > Rhopalosiphum nymphaeae. The sequence continues at coordinate 3,768,205 of JAZAQC010000007.1, read as the reverse complement.
TAAACTCTAAAAAAGTGTTTTATACGATAATTTTGACAAATATTATAAATAAATTTTTTTCAAATGCTTATAAAATACTGAATTCTTAAGTTATTGTCTTCAAACCTTGACCATTAGTTTGAGAATATGTAATTTTTTTAAGGTTTCATTTAGTTATGTTTACAATGTTTTATAAAATTTCATAAACACTAAAAAAGTGTTTTACATAGTAATTTAGTCGAAATATCATAAATTCAATGTTTTCAAATGCTTATAACATTCTGAATTCTTAATTTATTATCTTCAAACCTTGACCTTTAGTTTGAGAATATGTAATATTTTTACCGTTTCCAGTTATTATTTTTACAATTTTATAAAAAATTTCATAAACTCTAAAAAAGTGTTTTATACGATAATTTTAACGAAATATTATAAATAAATTTTTTTCAAATGCTTATAAAATCCTGAATTCTTAAATTATGAACTTCAAACCTTGATTAAAAGATTGAAAATGCGTAATATTTTTAAGGTTTTATTTAGTTATATTTACAATTTAATATGATATTTCATAAACACAAAAAAGTGTTTTATACGATAATTTTGACGAAATATTATAAATAAATTTTTTTCAAATGCTTATAACATTCTGAATTCTTAATTTATTATCTTCAAACCTTGACCATTAGTTTGAGAATATGTAATATTTTTACCGTTTCCAGTTATTATTTTTACAATTTTATAAAAAATTTCATAAACTCTAAAAAAGTGTTTTATACGATAATTTTAACAAAATATTATAAATAAATTTTTTTCAAATGCTTATAAAATACTGAATTCTTAAATTATGAACTTCAAACCTTGACTATAAGATTGAGAATGTGTAATATTTTTAAGGTTTTATTTAGTTATATTTACAATTTTATAAAAAATTTCATAAACACAAAAAAGTGTTTTATACGATAATTTAGTCGAAATATCATAAATTCAATGTTTTCAAATGCTTATAACATACTGAATTCTTAAGTCATTAACTTCAAACCTTGACTATAAGATTGATAATGTGTAATATTTTTAAGGTTTCATTTAATTATGTTTACAATTTTATATTAAATTTCATAAACACTAAAAATGTGTTTTACATAGTAATTTAGTCGAAATATCATAAATTCAATGTTTTCAATTAATTATATCATACTGAATTCTTAAGTTATTAACTTCAAACCTTGACTATAAGATTGAGAATGTGTAATATTTTTAAGGTTTTTTTTAGTTATATTTACAATTTAATAGGATATTTCATAAACTCTAAAAAAGTGTTTTATATGATAATTTTGACGAAATATTATAAATAAATTTTTTTTAAATGCTTATAAAATACTGAATTCTTAAGTTATTATCTTCAAACCTTGACCATTAGTTTGAGAATATGTAATATTTTTACCGTTTCCAGTTATTATTTTTACAATTTTATAAAAAATTTCATAAACTCTAAAAAAGTGTTTTATACGATAATTTTGACGAAATATTATAAATAAATTTTTTTCAAATGCTTATAACATTCTGAATTCTTAATTTATTATCTTCAAACCTTGACCATTAGTTTGAGAATATGTAATATTTTTACCGTTTCCAGTTATTATTTTTACAATTTTATAAAAAATTTCATAAACTCTAAAAAAGTGTTTTATACGATAATTTTAACAAAATATTATAAATAAATTTTTTTCAAATGCTTATAAAATACTGAATTCTTAAATTATGAACTTCAAACCTTGACTATAAGATTGAGAATGTGTAATATTTTTAAGGTTTTATTTAGTTATATTTACAATTTTATAAAAATTTCATAAACTCTAAAAAAGTGTTTTATACGATAATTTTGACAAATATTATAAATAAATTTTTTTCAAATGCTTATAAAATACTGAATTCTTAAGTTATTGTCTTCAAACCTTGACCATTAGTTTGAGAATATGTAATTTTTTTAAGGTTTCATTTAGTTATGTTTACAATGTTTTATAAAATTTCATAAACACTAAAAAAGTGTTTTACATAGTAATTTAGTCGAAATATCATAAATTCAATGTTTTCAAATGCTTATAACATTCTGAATTCTTAATTTATTATCTTCAAACCTTGACCTTTAGTTTGAGAATATGTAATATTTTTACCGTTTCCAGTTATTATTTTTACAATTTTATAAAAAATTTCATAAACTCTAAAAAAGTGTTTTATACGATAATTTTAACGAAATATTATAAATAAATTTTTTTCAAATGCTTATAAAATCCTGAATTCTTAAATTATGAACTTCAAACCTTGATTAAAAGATTGAAAATGCGTAATATTTTTAAGGTTTTATTTAGTTATATTTACAATTTAATATGATATTTCATAAACACAAAAAAGTGTTTTATACGATAATTTTGACGAAATATTATAAATAAATTTTTTTCAAATGCTTATAACATTCTGAATTCTTAATTTATTATCTTCAAACCTTGACCATTAGTTTGAGAATATGTAATATTTTTACCGTTTCCAGTTATTATTTTTACAATTTTATAAAAAATTTCATAAACTCTAAAAAAGTGTTTTATACGATAATTTTAACAAAATATTATAAATAAATTTTTTTCAAATGCTTATAAAATACTGAATTCTTAAATTATGAACTTCAAACCTTGACTATAAGATTGAGAATGTGTAATATTTTTAAGGTTTTATTTAGTTATATTTACAATTTTATAAAAATTTCATAAACTCTAAAAAAGTGTTTTATACGATAATTTTGACAAATATTATAAATAAATTTTTTTCAAATGCTTATAAAATACTGAATTCTTAAGTTATTGTCTTCAAACCTTGACCATTAGTTTGAGAATATGTAATTTTTTTAAGGTTTCATTTAGTTATGTTTACAATGTTTTATAAAATTTCATAAACACTAAAAAAGTGTTTTACATAGTAATTTAGTCGAAATATCATAAATTCAATGTTTTCAAATGCTTATAACATTCTGAATTCTTAATTTATTATCTTCAAACCTTGACCTTTAGTTTGAGAATATGTAATATTTTTACCGTTTCCAGTTATTATTTTTACAATTTTATAAAAAATTTCATAAACTCTAAAAAAGTGTTTTATACGATAATTTTAACGAAATATTATAAATAAATTTTTTTCAAATGCTTATAAAATCCTGAATTCTTAAATTATGAACTTCAAACCTTGACTATAAGATTGAGAATGTGTAATATTTTTAAGGTTTTATTTAGTTATATTTACAATTTTATAAAAATTTCATAAACTCTAAAAAAGTGTTTTATACGATAATTTTGACAAATATTATAAATAAATTTTTTTCAAATGCTTATAAAATACTGAATTCTTAAGTTATTGTCTTCAAACCTTGACCATTAGTTTGAGAATATGTAATTTTTTTAAGGTTTCATTTAGTTATGTTTACAATGTTTTATAAAATTTCATAAACACTAAAAAAGTGTTTTACATAGTAATTTAGTCGAAATATCATAAATTCAATGTTTTCAAATGCTTATAACATTCTGAATTCTTAATTTATTATCTTCAAACCTTGACCTTTAGTTTGAGAATATGTAATATTTTTACCGTTTCCAGTTATTATTTTTACAATTTTATAAAAAATTTCATAAACTCTAAAAAAGTGTTTTATACGATAATTTTAACGAAATATTATAAATAAATTTTTTTCAAATGCTTATAAAATCCTGAATTCTTAAATTATGAACTTCAAACCTTGATTAAAAGATTGAAAATGCGTAATATTTTTAAGGTTTTATTTAGTTATATTTACAATTTAATATGATATTTCATAAACACAAAAAAGTGTTTTATACGATAATTTTGACGAAATATTATAAATAAATTTTTTTCAAATGCTTATAACATTCTGAATTCTTAATTTATTATCTTCAAACCTTGACCATTAGTTTGAGAATATGTAATATTTTTACCGTTTCCAGTTATTATTTTTACAATTTTATAAAAAATTTCATAAACTCTAAAAAAGTGTTTTATACGATAATTTTAACAAAATATTATAAATAAATTTTTTTCAAATGCTTATAAAATACTGAATTCTTAAATTATGAACTTCAAACCTTGACTATAAGATTGAGAATGTGTAATATTTTTAAGGTTTTATTTAGTTATATTTACAATTTTATAAAAATTTCATAAACTCTAAAAAAGTGTTTTATACGATAATTTTGACAAATATTATAAATAAATTTTTTTCAAATGCTTATAAAATACTGAATTCTTAAGTTATTGTCTTCAAACCTTGACCATTAGTTTGAGAATATGTAATTTTTTTAAGGTTTCATTTAGTTATGTTTACAATGTTTTATAAAATTTCATAAACACTAAAAAAGTGTTTTACATAGTAATTTAGTCGAAATATCATAAATTCAATGTTTTCAAATGCTTATAACATTCTGAATTCTTAATTTATTATCTTCAAACCTTGACCTTTAGTTTGAGAATATGTAATATTTTTACCGTTTCCAGTTATTATTTTTACAATTTTATAAAAAATTTCATAAACTCTAAAAAAGTGTTTTATACGATAATTTTAACGAAATATTATAAATAAATTTTTTTCAAATGCTTATAAAATCCTGAATTCTTAAATTATGAACTTCAAACCTTGACTATAAGATTGAGAATGTGTATTATTTTTAAGGTTTTATGTAGTTATGTTTACAATGTTATATAAAATTTCATAAACACTAAAAAAGTGTTTTACATAAAAATTTAGTCGAAATATCATAAATTCATTGTTTTCAAATGCTTATAACATTCTGAGTTCTTAATTTATTATCTTCAAACCTTGACCATTAGTTTGAGAATATGTAATATTTTTACCGTTTCCAGTTATTATTTTTACAATTTTATAAAAAATTTCATAAACTCTAAAAAAGTGTTTTATACGATAATTTTAACAAAATATTATAAATAAATTTTTTTCAAATGCTTATAAAATACTGAATTCTTAAATTATGAACTTCAAACCTTGACTATAAGATTGAGAATGTGTAATATTTTTAAGGTTTTATTTAGTTATATTTACAATTTTATAAAAAATTTCATAAACTCTAAAAAAGTGTTTTATACGATAATTTAGTCGAAATATCATAAATTCAATGTTTTCAAATGCTTATAACATACTGAATTCTTAAGTCATTAACTTCAAACCTTGACTATAAGATTGATAATGTGTAATATTTTTAAGGTTTCATTTAATTATGTTTACAATTTAATATGATATTTCATAAACACTATAAAAGTTGTTTACATTGTAAATTTGACGATATACTATAAATTCATTTTTTTCAAATGCTTATAAAATACTGAATTCTTAAGTTATTATCTTCAAACTTTGACCATTAGTTTGAGAATATGTAATATTTTTACCGTTTCAAGTTATTATTTTTACAATTTTATAAAAAATTTCATAAACTCTAAAAAAGTGTTTTATGCGATAATTTTGACGAAGTATTATAAATAAATTTTTTTCAAATGCTTATAAAATACTGAATTCTTAAGTTATTAACTTCAAACCTTGACTATAAGATAGAGAATGTGTAGTATTTTTAAGGTTTTATTTAGTTATGTTAACAATTTTATATAAAATTTCATAAAAACTAAAAATGTGTTTTACATAGTAATTTAGTCGAAATATCATAAATTCAATGTTTTCAATTAATTATATCATACTGAATTCTTAAGTTATTAACTTCAAACCTTGACTATACGATTGAGAATGTGTCATATTTTTAAGGTTTTTTTTAGTTATATTTACAATTTAATAGGATATTTCATAAACACTATAAAAGTTGTTTACATTGTAAATTTGACGATATACTATAAATTCATTTTTTTCAAATGCTTATAAAATACTGAATTCTTAAGTTATTAATTTCAAACCTTGACTATAAGATTGAGAATGTGTAGTATTTTTAAGGTTTTATTTAGTTATGTTAACAATTTTATATTAAATTTCATAAACACTAAAAATGTGTTTTACATAGTAATTTAGTCGAAATATCATAAATTCAATGTTTTCAATTAATTATATCATACTGAATTCTTAAGTTATTAACTTCAAACCTTGACTATAAGATTGAGAATGTGTAATATTTTTAAGGTTTTTTTTAGTTATATTTACAATTTAATAGGATATTTCATAAACTCTAAAAAAGTGTTTTATATGATAATTTTGACGAAATATTATAAATAAATTTTTTTTAAATGCTTATAAAATACTGAATTCTTAAGTTATTATCTTCAAACCTTGATCTTTAGTTTGAGAATATGTAATATTTTTACCGTTTCCAGTTATTATTTTTACAATTTTATAAAAAATTTCATAAACTCTAAAAAAGTGTTTTATACGATAATTTTGACGAAATATTATAAATAAATTTTTTTCAAATGCTTATAACATTCTGAATTCTTAATTTATTATCTTCAAACCTTAACCATTAGTTTGAGAATATGTAATATTTTTACCGTTTCCAGTTATTATTTTTACAATTTTATAAAAAATTTCATAAACTCTAAGAAAGTGTTTTATACGATAATTTTAACAAAATATTATAAATAAATTTTTTTCAAATGCTTATAAAATACTGAATTCTTAAATTATGAACTTCAAACCTTGACTATAAGATTGAGAATGTGTAATATTTTTAAGGTTTTATTTAGTTATATTTACAATTTTATAAAAAATTTCATAAACACAAAAAAGTGTTTTATACGATAATTTAGTCGAAATATCATAAATTCAATGTTTTCAAATGCTTATAACATACTGAATTCTTAAGTCATTAACTTCAAACCTTGACTATAAGATTGATAATGTGTAATATTTTTAAGGTTTCATTTAATTATGTTTACAATTTTATATTAAATTTCATAAACACTAAAAATGTGTTTTACATAGTAATTTAGTCGAAATATCATAAATTCAATGTTTTCAATTAATTATATCATACTGAATTCTTAAGTTATTAACTTCAAACCTTGACTATAAGATTGAGAATGTGTAATATTTTTAAGGTTTTTTTTAGTTATATTTACAATTTAATAGGATATTTCATAAACTCTAAAAAAGTGTTTTATATGATAATTTTGACGAAATATTATAAATAAATTTTTTTTAAATGCTTATAAAATACTGAATTCTTAAGTTATTATCTTCAAACCTTGACCATTAGTTTGAGAATATGTAATATTTTTACCGTTTCCAGTTATTATTTTTCAATTTTATAAAAAATTTCATAAACTCTAAAAAAGTGTTTTATACGATAATTTTGACGAAATATTATAAATAAATTTTTTTCAAATGCTTATAACATTCTGAATTCTTAATTTATTATCTTCAAACCTTGACCATTAGTTTGAGAATATGTAATATTTTTACCGTTTCCAGTTATTATTTTTACAATTTTATAAAAAATTTCATAAACTCTAAAAAAGTGTTTTATACGATAATTTTAACAAAATATTATAAATAAATTTTTTTCAAATGCTTATAAAATACTGAATTCTTAAATTATGAACTTCAAACCTTGACTATAAGATTGAGAATGTGTAATATTTTTAAGGTTTTATTTAGTTATATTTACAATTTTATAAAAATTTCATAAACTCTAAAAAAGTGTTTTATACGATAATTTTGACAAATATTATAAATAAATTTTTTTCAAATGCTTATAAAATACTGAATTCTTAAGTTATTGTCTTCAAACCTTGACCATTAGTTTGAGAATATGTAATTTTTTTAAGGTTTCATTTAGTTATGTTTACAATGTTTTATAAAATTTCATAAACACTAAAAAAGTGTTTTACATAGTAATTTAGTCGAAATATCATAAATTCAATGTTTTCAAATGCTTATAACATTCTGAATTCTTAATTTATTATCTTCAAACCTTGACCTTTAGTTTGAGAATATGTAATATTTTTACCGTTTCCAGTTATTATTTTTACAATTTTATAAAAAATTTCATAAACTCTAAAAAAGTGTTTTATACGATAATTTTAACGAAATATTATAAATAAATTTTTTTCAAATGCTTATAAAATACTGAATTCTTAAGTTATTATCTTCAAACCTTGACCATTAGTTTGAGAATATGTAATATTTTTACCGTTTCCAGTTATTATTTTTCAATTTTATAAAAAATTTCATAAACTCTAAAAAAGTGTTTTATACGATAATTTTGACGAAATATTATAAATAAATTTTTTTCAAATGCTTATAACATTCTGAATTCTTAATTTATTATCTTCAAACCTTGACCATTAGTTTGAGAATATGTAATATTTTTACCGTTTCCAGTTATTATTTTTACAATTTTATAAAAAATTTCATAAACTCTAAAAAAGTGTTTTATACGATAATTTTAACAAAATATTATAAATAAATTTTTTTCAAATGCTTATAAAATACTGAATTCTTAAATTATGAACTTCAAACCTTGACTATAAGATTGAGAATGTGTAATATTTTTAAGGTTTTATTTAGTTATATTTACAATTTTATAAAAATTTCATAAACTCTAAAAAAGTGTTTTATACGATAATTTTGACAAATATTATAAATAAATTTTTTTCAAATGCTTATAAAATACTGAATTCTTAAGTTATTGTCTTCAAACCTTGACCATTAGTTTGAGAATATGTAATTTTTTTAAGGTTTCATTTAGTTATGTTTACAATGTTTTATAAAATTTCATAAACACTAAAAAAGTGTTTTACATAGTAATTTAGTCGAAATATCATAAATTCAATGTTTTCAAATGCTTATAACATTCTGAATTCTTAATTTATTATCTTCAAACCTTGACCTTTAGTTTGAGAATATGTAATATTTTTACCGTTTCCAGTTATTATTTTTACAATTTTATAAAAAATTTCATAAACTCTAAAAAAGTGTTTTATACGATAATTTTAACGAAATATTATAAATAAATTTTTTTCAAATGCTTATAAAATCCTGAATTCTTAAATTATGAACTTCAAACCTTGACTATAAGATTGAGAATGTGTATTATTTTTAAGGTTTTATGTAGTTATGTTTACAATGTTATATAAAATTTCATAAACACTAAAAAAGTGTTTTACATAAAAATTTAGTCGAAATATCATAAATTCATTGTTTTCAAATGCTTATAACATTCTGAGTTCTTAATTTATTATCTTCAAACCTTGACCATTAGTTTGAGAATATGTAATATTTTTACCGTTTCCAGTTATTATTTTTACAATTTTATAAAAAATTTCATAAACTCTAAAAAAGTGTTTTATACGATAATTTTAACAAAATATTATAAATAAATTTTTTTCAAATGCTTATAAAATACTGAATTCTTAAATTATGAACTTCAAACCTTGACTATAAGATTGAGAATGTGTAATATTTTTAAGGTTTTATTTAGTTATATTTACAATTTTATAAAAAATTTCATAAACTCTAAAAAAGTGTTTTATACGATAATTTAGTCGAAATATCATAAATTCAATGTTTTCAAATGCTTATAACATACTGAATTCTTAAGTCATTAACTTCAAACCTTGACTATAAGATTGATAATGTGTAATATTTTTAAGGTTTCATTTAATTATGTTTACAATTTAATATGATATTTCATAAACACTATAAAAGTTGTTTACATTGTAAATTTGACGATATACTATAAATTCATTTTTTTCAAATGCTTATAAAATACTGAATTCTTAAGTTATTATCTTCAAACTTTGACCATTAGTTTGAGAATATGTAATATTTTTACCGTTTCAAGTTATTATTTTTACAATTTTATAAAAAATTTCATAAACTCTAAAAAAGTGTTTTATGCGATAATTTTGACGAAGTATTATAAATAAATTTTTTTCAAATGCTTATAAAATACTGAATTCTTAAGTTATTAACTTCAAACCTTGACTATAAGATAGAGAATGTGTAGTATTTTTAAGGTTTTATTTAGTTATGTTAACAATTTTATATAAAATTTCATAAAAACTAAAAATGTGTTTTACATAGTAATTTAGTCGAAATATCATAAATTCAATGTTTTCAATTAATTATATCATACTGAATTCTTAAGTTATTAACTTCAAACCTTGACTATACGATTGAGAATGTGTCATATTTTTAAGGTTTTTTTTAGTTATATTTACAATTTAATAGGATATTTCAAAAACTCTAAAAAAGTGTTTTATATGATAATTTTGACGAAATATTATAAATAAATTTTTTTCAAATGCTTATAAAATACTGAATTCTTAAGTTATTAACTTCAAACCTTGACTATAAGATTGAGAATGTGTAATATTTTTAAGGTTTTATTTAGTTATATTTACAATTTTATATAAAATTTCATAAACACAAAAAAGTGTTTTATACGATAATTTAGTCGAAATATCATAAATTCAATGTTTTCAAATGCTTATAACATACTGAATTCTTAAGTAATTAACTTCAAACCTTGACTATAAGATTGATAATGTGTAATATTTTTAAGGTTTCATTTAATTATGTTTACAATTTAATATGATATTTCATAAACACTATAAAAGTTGTTTACATTGTAAATTTGACGATATACTATAAATTCTTTTTTTTCAAATGCTTATAAAATACTGAATTCTTAAGTTATTAATTTCAAACCTTGACTATAAGATTGAGAATGTGTAGTATTTTTAAGGTTTTATTTAGTTATGTTAACAATTTTATATTAAATTTCATAAACACTAAAAATGTGTTTTACATAGTAATTTAGTCGAAATATCATAAATTCAATGTTTTCAATTAATTATATCATACTGAATTCTTAAGTTATTAACTTCAAACCTTGACTATAAGATTGAGAATGTGTAATATTTTTAAGGTTTTTTTTAGTTATATTTACAATTTAATAGGATATTTCATAAACTCTAAAAAAGTGTTTTATATGATAATTTTGACGAAATATTATAAATAAATTTTTTTTAAATGCTTATAAAATACTGAATTCTTAAGTTATTATCTTCAAACCTTGATCTTTAGTTTGAGAATATGTAATATTTTTACCGTTTCCAGTTATTATTTTTACAATTTTATAAAAAATTTCATAAACTCTAAAAAAGTGTTTTATACGATAATTTTGACGAAATATTATAAATAAATTTTTTTCAAATGCTTATAACATTCTGAATTCTTAATTTATTATCTTCAAACCTTAACCATTAGTTTGAGAATATGTAATATTTTTACCGTTTCCAGTTATTATTTTTACAATTTTATAAAAAATTTCATAAACTCTAAGAAAGTGTTTTATACGATAATTTTAACAAAATATTATAAATAAATTTTTTTCAAATGCTTATAAAATACTGAATTCTTAAATTATGAACTTCAAACCTTGACTATAAGATTGAGAATGTGTAATATTTTTAAGGTTTTATTTAGTTATATTTACAATTTTATAAAAAATTTCATAAACACAAAAAAGTGTTTTATACGATAATTTAGTCGAAATATCATAAATTCAATGTTTTCAAATGCTTATAACATACTGAATTCTTAAGTCATTAACTTCAAACCTTGACTATAAGATTGATAATGTGTAATATTTTTAAGGTTTCATTTAATTATGTTTACAATTTTATATTAAATTTCATAAACACTAAAAATGTGTTTTACATAGTAATTTAGTCGAAATATCATAAATTCAATGTTTTCAATTAATTATATCATACTGAATTCTTAAGTTATTAACTTCAAACCTTGACTATAAGATTGAGAATGTGTAATATTTTTAAGGTTTTTTTTAGTTATATTTACAATTTAATAGGATATTTCATAAACTCTAAAAAAGTGTTTTATATGATAATTTTGACGAAATATTATAAATAAATTTTTTTTAAATGCTTATAAAATACTGAATTCTTAAGTTATTATCTTCAAACCTTGACCATTAGTTTGAGAATATGTAATATTTTTACCGTTTCCAGTTATTATTTTTCAATTTTATAAAAAATTTCATAAACTCTAAAAAAGTGTTTTATACGATAATTTTGACGAAATATTATAAATAAATTTTTTTCAAATGCTTATAACATTCTGAATTCTTAATTTATTATCTTCAAACCTTGACCATTAGTTTGAGAATATGTAATATTTTTACCGTTTCCAGTTATTATTTTTACAATTTTATAAAAAATTTCATAAACTCTAAAAAAGTGTTTTATACGATAATTTTAACAAAATATTATAAATAAATTTTTTTCAAATGCTTATAAAATACTGAATTCTTAAATTATGAACTTCAAACCTTGACTATAAGATTGAGAATGTGTAATATTTTTAAGGTTTTATTTAGTTATATTTACAATTTTATAAAAATTTCATAAACTCTAAAAAAGTGTTTTATACGATAATTTTGACAAATATTATAAATAAATTTTTTTCAAATGCTTATAAAATACTGAATTCTTAAGTTATTGTCTTCAAACCTTGACCATTAGTTTGAGAATATGTAATTTTTTTAAGGTTTCATTTAGTTATGTTTACAATGTTTTATAAAATTTCATAAACACTAAAAAAGTGTTTTACATAGTAATTTAGTCGAAATATCATAAATTCAATGTTTTCAAATGCTTATAACATTCTGAATTCTTAATTTATTATCTTCAAACCTTGACCTTTAGTTTGAGAATATGTAATATTTTTACCGTTTCCAGTTATTATTTTTACAATTTTATAAAAAATTTCATAAACTCTAAAAAAGTGTTTTATACGATAATTTTAACGAAATATTATAAATAAATTTTTTTCAAATGCTTATAAAATCCTGAATTCTTAAATTATGAACTTCAAACCTTGATTAAAAGATTGAAAATGCGTAATATTTTTAAGGTTTTATTTAGTTATATTTACAATTTAATATGATATTTCATAAACACAAAAAAGTGTTTTATACGATAATTTTGACAAATATTATAAATAAATTTTTTTCTAATGCTAGTAAAATACTGAATTCTTAATTTATTATCTTCAAACCTTGACCATTAGTTTGAGAATATGTAATATTTTTACCGTTTCCAGTTATTATTTTTACAATTTTATAAAAAATTTCATAAACTCTAAAAAAGTGTTTTATACGATAATTTTAACGAAATATTATAAATAAATTTTTTTCAAATGCTTATAAAATCCTGAATTCTTAAATTATGAACTTCAAACCTTGACTATAAGATTGAGAATGTGTATTATTTTTAAGGTTTTATGTAGTTATGTTTACAATGTTATATAAAATTTCATAAACACTAAAAAAGTGTTTTACATAAAAATTTAGTCGAAATATCATAAATTCATTGTTTTCAAATGCTTATAACATTCTGAGTTCTTAATTTATTATCTTCAAACCTTGACCATTAGTTTGAGAATATGTAATATTTTTACCGTTTCCAGTTATTATTTTTACAATTTTATAAAAAATTTCATAAACTCTAAAAAAGTGTTTTATACGATAATTTTGACGAAATATTATAAATAAATTTTTTTCAAATGCTTATAACATTCTGAATTCTTAATTTATTATCTTCAAACCTTGACCATTAGTTTGAGAATATGTAATATTTTTACCGTTTCCAGTTATTATTTTTACAATTTTATAAAAAATTTCATAAACTCTAAAAAAGTGTTTTATACGATAATTTTAACAAAATATTATAAATAAATTTTTTTCAAATGCTTATAAAATACTGAATTCTTAAATTATGAACTTCAAACCTTGACTATAAGATTGAGAATGTGTAATATTTTTAAGGTTTTATTTAGTTATATTTACAATTTTATAAAAAATTTCATAAACTCTAAAAAAGTGTTTTATACGATAATTTAGTCGAAATATCATAAATTCAATGTTTTCAAATGCTTATAACATACTGAATTCTTAAGTCATTAACTTCAAACCTTGACTATAAGATTGATAATGTGTAATATTTTTAAGGTTTCATTTAATTATGTTTACAATTTAATATGATATTTCATAAACACTATAAAAGTTGTTTACATTGTAAATTTGACGATATACTATAAATTCATTTTTTTCAAATGCTTATAAAATACTGAATTCTTAAGTTATTATCTTCAAACTTTGACCATTAGTTTGAGAATATGTAATATTTTTACCGTTTCAAGTTATTATTTTTACAATTTTATAAAAAATTTCATAAACTCTAAAAAAGTGTTTTATGCGATAATTTTGACGAAGTATTATAAATAAATTTTTTTCAAATGCTTATAAAATACTGAATTCTTAAGTTATTAACTTCAAACCTTGACTATAAGATAGAGAATGTGTAGTATTTTTAAGGTTTTATTTAGTTATGTTAACAATTTTATATAAAATTTCATAAAAACTAAAAATGTGTTTTACATAGTAATTTAGTCGAAATATCATAAATTCAATGTTTTCAATTAATTATATCATACTGAATTCTTAAGTTATTAACTTCAAACCTTGACTATACGATTGAGAATGTGTCATATTTTTAAGGTTTTTTTTAGTTATATTTACAATTTAATAGGATATTTCAAAAACTCTAAAAAAGTGTTTTATATGATAATTTTGACGAAATATTATAAATAAATTTTTTTCAAATGCTTATAAAATACTGAATTCTTAAGTTATTAACTTCAAACCTTGACTATAAGATTGAGAATGTGTAATATTTTTAAGGTTTTATTTAGTTATATTTACAATTTTATATAAAATTTCATAAACACAAAAAAGTGTTTTATACGATAATTTAGTCGAAATATCATAAATTCAATGTTTTCAAATGCTTATAACATACTGAATTCTTAAGTCATTAACTTCAAACCTTGACTATAAGATTGATAATGTGTAATATTTTTAAGGTTTCATTTAATTATGTTTACAATTTAATATGATATTTCATAAACACTATAAAAGTTGTTTACATTGTAAATTTGACGATATACTATAAATTCATTTTTTTCAAATGCTTATAAAATACTGAATTCTTAAGTTATTAATTTCAAACCTTGACTATAAGATTGAGAATGTGTAGTATTTTTAAGGTTTTATTTAGTTATGTTAACAATTTTATATTAAATTTCATAAACACTAAAAATGTGTTTTACATAGTAATTTAGTCGAAATATCATAAATTCAATGTTTTCAATTAATTATATCATACTGAATTCTTAAGTTATTAACTTCAAACCTTGACTATAAGATTGAGAATGTGTAATATTTTTAAGGTTTTTTTTAGTTATATTTACAATTTAATAGGATATTTCATAAACTCTAAAAAAGTATTTTATATGATAATTTTGACGAAATATTATAAATAAATTTTTTTTAAATGCTTATAAAATACTGAATTCTTAAATTATGAACTTCAAACCTTGATTAAAAGATTGAGAATGCGTAATATTTTTAAGGTTTTATTTAGTTATATTTACAATTTAATATGATATTTCATAAACACAAAAAAGTGTTTTATACGATAATTTTGACAAATATTATAAATAAATTTTTTTCTAATGCTAGTAAAATACTGAATTCTTAATTTATTATCTTAAACCTTGACCATTAGTTTGAGAATATGTAATATTTTTACCGTTTCCAGTTATTATTTTTACAATTTTATAAAAAATTTCATAAACTCTAAAAAAGTGTTTTATACGATAATTTTAACGAAATATTATAAATAAATTTTTTTCAAATGCTTATAAAATCCTGAATTCTTAAATTATGAACTTCTAACCTTGACTATAAGATTGAGAATGTGTATTATTTTTAAGGTTTTATGTAGTTATGTTTACAATGTTATATAAAATTTCATAAACACTAAAAAAGTGTTTTACATAAAAATTTAGTCGAAATATCATAAATTCATTGTTTTCAAATGCTTATAACATTCTGAGTTCTTAATTTATTATCTTCAAACCTTGACCATTAGTTTGAGAATATGTAATATTTTTACCGTTTCCAGTTATTATTTTTACAATTTTATAAAAAATTTCATAAACTCTAAAAAAGTGTTTTATACGATAATTTTGACGAAATATTATAAATAAATTTTTTTCAAATGCTTATAACATTCTGAATTCTTAATTTATTATCTTCAAACCTTGACCATTAGTTTGAGAATATGTAATATTTTTACCGTTTCCAGTTATTATTTTTACAATTTTATAAAAAATTTCATAAACTCTAAAAAAGTGTTTTATACGATAATTTTGACGAAATATTATAAATAAATTTTTTTCAAATGCTTATAACATTCTGAATTCTTAATTTATTATCTTCAAACATTGACCATTAGTTTGAGAATATGTAATATTTTTACCGTTTCCAGTTATTATTTTTACAATTTTATAAAAAATTTCATAAACTCTAAAAAAGTGTTTTATACGATAATTTTAACAAAATATTATAAATAAATTTTTTTCAAATGCTTATAAAATACTGAATTCTTAAATTATGAACTTCAAACCTTGACTATAAGATTGAGAATGTGTAATATTTTTAAGGTTTTATTTAGTTATATTTACAATTTTATAAAAAATTTCATAAACACAAAAAAGTGTTTTATACGATAATTTAGTCGAAATATCATAAATTCAATGTTTTCAAATGCTTATAACATACTGAATTCTTAAGTCATTAACTTCAAACCTTGACTATAAGATTGATAATGTGTAATATTTTTAAGGTTTCATTTAATTATGTTTACAATTTTATATTAAATTTCATAAACACTAAAAATGTGTTTTACATAGTAATTTAGTCGAAATATCATAAATTCAATGTTTTCAATTAATTATATCATACTGAATTCTTAAGTTATTAACTTCAATCCTTGACTATAAGATTGAGAATGTGTATTATTTTTAAGGTTTTATGTAGTTATGTTTACAATGTTATATAAAATTTCATAAACACTAAAAAAGTGTTTTACATAAAAATTTAGTCGAAATATCATAAATTCATTGTTTTCAAATGCTTATAACATTCTGAGTTCTTAATTTATTATCTTCAAACCTTGACCATTAGTTTGAGAATATGTAATATTTTTACCGTTTCCAGTTATTATTTTTACAATTTTATAAAAAATTTCATAAACTCTAAAAAAGTGTTTTATACGATAATTTTGACGAAATATTATAAATAAATTTTTTTCAAATGCTTATAACATTCTGAATTCTTAATTTATTATCTTCAAACCTTGACCATTAGTTTGAGAATATGTAATATTTTTACCGTTTCCAGTTATTATTTTTACAATTTTATAAAAAATTTCATAAACTCTAAAAAAGTTTTTTATACGATAATTTTGACGAAATATTATAAATAAATTTTTTTCAAATGCTTATAACATTCTGAATTCTTAATTTATTATCTTCAAACCTTGACCATTAGTTTGAGAATATGTAATATTTTTACCGTTTCCAGTTATTATTTTTACAATTTTATAAAAAATTTCATAAACTCTAAAAAAGTGTTTTATACGATAATTTTAACAAAATATTATAAATAAATTTTTTTCAAATGCTTATAAAATACTGAATTCTTAAATTATGAACTTCAAACCTTGACTATAAGATTGAGAATGTGTAATATTTTTAAGGTTTTATTTAGTTATATTTACAATTTTATAAAAAATTTCATAAACACAAAAAAGTGTTTTATACGATAATTTAGTCGAAATATCATAAATTCAATGTTTTCAAATGCTTATAACATACTGAATTCTTAAGTCATTAACTTCAAACCTTGACTATAAGATTGATAATGTGTAATATTTTTAAGGTTTCATTTAATTATGTTTACAATTTTATATTAAATTTCATAAACACTAAAAATGTGTTTTACATAGTAATTTAGTCGAAATATCATAAATTCAATGTTTTCAATTAATTATATCATACTGAATTCTTAAGTTATTAACTTCAATCCTTGACTATAAGATTGAGAATGTGTAATATTTTTAAGGTTTTTTTTAGTTATATTTACAATTTAATAGGATATTTCATAAACTCTAAAAAAGTGTTTTATATGATAATTTTGACGAAATATTATAAATAAATTTTTTTTAAATGCTTATAAAATACTGAATTCTTAAGTTATTATCTTCAAACCTTGACCATTAGTTTGAGAATATGTAATATTTTTACCGTTTCCAGTTATTATTTTTACAATTTTATAAAAAATTTCATAAACTCTAAAAAACTGTTTTATACGATAATTTTGACGAAATATTATAAATAAATTTTTTTCAAATGCTTATAACATTCTGAATTCTTAATTTATTATCTTCAAACCTTGACCATTAGTTTGAGAATGTGTAGTATTTTTAAGGGTTCATTTAATTATATTTACAATTTAATATGATATTTCATAAACACTATTAAAGTTGTTTACATTGTAATTTTGACGAAATATTATAAATAAATTTTTTTCAAATGCTTATAAAATACTGAATTCTTAAGTTATTAACTTCAAACCTTGACTATAAGATTGAGAATGTGTAATATTTTTAAGGTTTCATTTAGTTATGTTTACAATGTTTTATAACATTTCATAAACACTAAAAAAGTGTTTTACATAGTAATTTAGTCGAAATATCATAAATTCAATGTTTTCAAATGCTTATAACATTCTGAATTCTTAATTTATTATCTTCAAACCTTGACCATGAGTTTGAGAATATGTAATATTCTTACCGTTTCCAGTTATTATTTTTACAATTTTATAAAAAATTTCATAAACTCCAAAAAAAGTGTTTTATACGATAATTTTGACGAAATATTATAAATAAATTTTTTTCAAATGCTTATAAAATACTGAATTCTTAAGTTATTAACTTCAAACCTTGACTATAAGATTGAGAATGTGTAGTATTTTTAAGGGTTCATTTAATTATATTTACAATTTAATATGATATTTCATAAACACTATTAAAGTTGTTTACATTGTAATTTTGACGAAATATTATAAATAAATTTTTTTCAAATGCTTATAAAATAATGAATTCTTAAGTTATTAACTTCAAACCTTGACTATAAGATTGAGAATGTGTAGTATTTTTAAGGTTTTATTTAGTTATGTTAACAATTTTATATAAAATTTCATAAACACTAAAAAAGTGTTTTATATGATAATTTTGACGAAATATTATAAATAAATTTTTTTCAAATGCTTATAAACTACTGAATTCTTAAGTTATTAACTTCAAACCTTGACTATAAGATTGAGAATGTGTAATATTATTAAGGTTTTATTTAGTTATGTTTCTAATTTTATATAAAATTTCATAAACACAAAAAAGTGTTTTATACGATAATGTTGGCAAATATTATAAATAAATTTTTTTCAAATGCTTATATAATAATGAATTCTTAAGTTATTAACTTCAAACCTTGACTATAAGATTGAGAATGTGTAATATTTTAAAGGTTTCATTTAATTATATTTACAATTTAATATGATATTTCATAAACACTAAAAAAGTTGTTTACATTGTAATTTTGACAAAATACTATAAATTCATTTTTTTCAAATGCTTATAAAATACTGAATTCTTAAGTTATTAACTTCAAACCATGACAATAAGATTGAGAATGTGTAATATTTTTACCATTTCAAGTTATTACTTTTACAATTTTATAAAAAATTTCATAAACATAAAAAAGTGTTTTATACAATAATTTTGACGAAATATTATAAATAAACTTTTTTCAAATGCTTATAAAATACTGAATTCTTAAAATATTAACTTCAAACCTTGACTATAAGATTGAGAATGTGTAGTATTTTTAAGGTTTTATTTAGTTATATTTACAATTTTATATAAAATTTTATAAACACAAAAAAGTGTTTTATACGATAATTTTGACAAATATTATAAATAAATTTTTTTCAAATGCTTATATAATAATGAATTCTTAAGTTATTAACTTCAAACCTTGACTATAAGATTGAGAATGTGTAGTATTTTTAAGGTTTTATTTAATTATATTTACAATTTAATATGATATTTTATAAACACTATTATAGTTGTTTACATTGTAATTTTGACAAAATACTATAAATTCATTTTTTTCAAATGCTTATAAAATACTGAATTCTTAAGTTATTAACTTCAATCCTTGACTATAAGATTGAGAATGTGTAGTATTTTTAAGGTTTTATTTAATTATATTTACAATTTAATATGATATTTTATAAACACTATTATAGTTGTTTACATTGTAATTTTGACGAAATATTATAAATTCATTTTTTTAAATGCTTATAAAATACTGAATTCTTAAGTTATTAACTTCAAACCTTGACTATAAGATTGAGAATGTGTAGTATTTTAAAGGTTTCATTTAATTATGTTTACAATTTTATATAAAATTTCATAAACACTAAAAAAGTGTTTTACATAGTTATTTAGTCGAAATATCATAAATTCAATGTTTTCTAATGCTTATAAAATACTGAATTCTTAAGTTATTAACTTCAAACCTTGACTATAAGATTGAGAATGTGTAGTATTTTTAAGGTTTTATTTAGTTATGTTAACAATTTTATATAAAATTTCATAAACACTAAAAAAGTGTTTTATATGATAATTTTGACGAAATATTATAAATAAATTTTTTTCAAATGCTTTTAAAATACTGAATTCTTAAGTTATTAACTTCAAACCTTGACTATAAGATTGAGAATGTGTAATATTTTTAAGGTTTTATTTAATTATATTTACAATTTAATATGATATTTCATAAACACTAAAAAAGTTGTTTACATTGTAATTTTGACGAAATACTATAAATAAATTTTTTTCAAATGCTTATAAAATAATGAATTCTTAAGTTATTAACTTCAATCCTTGACTATAAGATTGAGAATGTGTAGTATTTTTAAGGGTTCATTTAATTATATTTACAATTTAATATGATATTTCATAAACACTATTAAAGTTGTTTACATTGTAATTTTGACGAAATATTATAAATAAATTTTTTTCAAATGCTTATAAAATACTGAATTCTTAAGTTATTAACTTCAAACCTTGACTATAAGATCGATAATGTGTAGTATTTTTAAGGTTTTATTTAGTTATGTTTACAATGTTATATAAAATTTCATAAACACTAAAAAAGTGTTTTATACTATAATTTTGACAAAATATAAATAAATTTTTTTCAAATGCTTATAAAATAATGAATTCTTAAGTTATTAACTTCAAACCTTGACTATAAGATTGAGAATGTGTAATATTATTAAGGTTTTATTTAGTTATATTTACAATTTTATATAAAATTTCATAAACACAAAAAAGTGTTTTATACGATAATTTTGGCAAATATTATAAATAAATTTTTTTCAAATGCTTATATAATAATGAATTCTTAAGTTATTAACTTCAAACCTTGACTATAAGATTGAGAATGTGTAATATTTTAAAGGTTTCATTTAATTATATTTACAATTTAATATGATATTTCATAAACACTAAAAAAGTTGTTTACATTGTAATTTTGACAAAATACTATAAATTCATTTTTTTCAAATGCTTATAAAATACTGAATTCTTAAGTTATTAACTTCAAACCATGACTATAAGATTGAGAATGTGTAATATTTTTAAGGTTTTTTTTAGTTATATTTACAATTTAATAGGATATTCCATAAACTCTAAAAAAGTGTTTTATACGATAATTTTGACGAAATATTATAAATAAATTTTTTTCAAATGCTTATAAAATACTGAATTCTTAAGTTATTGTCTTCAAACCTTGACCATTAGTTTGAGAATATGTAATTTTTTTAAGGTTTCATTTAGTTATGTTTACAATGTTTTATAAAATTTCATAAACACTAAAAAAGTGTTTTACATAGTAATTTAGTCGAAATATCATAAATTCAATGTTTTCAAATGCTTATAACATTCTGAATTCTTAATTTTTTATCTTCAAACCTTGACCTTTAGTTTGAGAATATGTAATATTTTTACCGTTTCCAGTTATTATTTTTACAATTTTATAAAAAATTTCATAAACTCTAAAAAAGTGTTTTATACGATAATTTTAACGAAATATTATAAATAAATTTTTTTTAAATGCTTATAAAATCCTGAATTCTTAAATTATGAACTTCAAACCTTGACTAAAAGATTGAGAATGCGTAATATTTTTAAGGTTTTATTTAGTTATATTTACAATTTAATATGATATTTCATAAACACAAAAAAGTGTTTTATACGATAATTTTGACAAATATTATAAATAAATTTTTTTCTAATGCTAGTAAAATACTGAATTCTTAATTTATTATCTTCAAACCTTGACCATTAGTTTGAGAATATGTAATATTTTTACTGTTTCCAGTTATTATTTTTACAATTTTATAAAAAATTTCATAAACTCTAAAAAAGTGTTTTATACGATAATTTTAACGAAATATTATAAATAAATTTTTTTCAAATGCTTATAAAATCCTGAATTCTTAAATTATGAACTTCAAACCTTGACTATAAGATTGAGAATGTGTATTATTTTTAAGGTTTTATGTAGTTATGTTTACAATGTTATATAAAATTTCATAAACACTAAAAAAGTGTTTTACATAAAAATTTAGTCGAAATATCATAAATTCATTGTTTTCAAATGCTTATAACATTCTGAGTTCTTAATTTATTATCTTCAAACCTTGACCATTAGTTTGAAAATATGTAATATTATTACCGTTTCCAGTTATTACTTTTACAATTTTATAAAAAATTTCATAAACACAAAAAAGTGTTTTATACGATAATTTTGACGAAATATTATAAATAAATTTTTTTCAAATGCTTTTAAAATACTGAATTCTTAAGTTATTAACTTCAAACCTTGACTATAAGATTGAGAATGTGTAGTATTTTTAAGGGTTCATTTAATTATATTTACAATTTAATATGATATTTCATAAACACTATTAAAGTTGTTTACATTGTAATTTTGACGAAAAATTATAAATAAATTTTTTTCAAATGCTTATAAAATACTGAATTCTTAAGTTATTAACTTCCAACCTTGACTAAAAGATTGAGAATGCGTAATATTTTTAAGGTTTTATTTAGTTATATTTACAATTTAATATGATATTTCATAAACTCAAAAAAGTGTTTTATACGATAATTTTGACAAATATTAAAAATAAATTTTTTTCTAATGCTAGTAAAATACTGAATTCTTAATTTATTATCTTCAAACCTTGACCATTAGTTTGAGAATATGTAATATTTTTACCGTTTCCAGTTATTATTTTTACAATTTTATAAAAAATTTCATAAACTCTAAAAAAGTGTTTTATACGATAATTTTGACGAAATATTATAAATAAATTTTTTTCAAATGCTTATAACATTCTGAATTCTTAATTTATTATCTTCAAACCTTGACCATTAGTTTGAGAATATGTAATATTTTTACCGTTTCCAGTTATTATTTTTACAATTTTATAAAAAATTTCATAAACTCTAAAAAAGTGTTTTATACGATAATTTTGACAAATATTATAAATAAATTTTTTTCAAATGCTTATAAAATACTGAATTCTTAAGTTATTGTCTTCAAACCTTGACCATTAGTTTGAGAATATGTAATTTTTTTAAGGTTTCATTTAGTTATGTTTACAATGTTTTATAAAATCTCATAAACACTAAAAAAGTGTTTTACATAGTAATTTAGTCGAAATATCATAAATTCAATGTTTTCAAATGCTTATAACATTCTGAATTCTTAATTTATTATCTTCAAACCTTGACCATTAGTTTGAGAATATGTAATATTATTACCGTTTCCAGTGATTACTTTTACAATTTTATAAAAAATTTCATAAACACAAAAAAGTGTTTTATACGATAATTTTGACGAAATATTATAAATAAATTTTTTTCAAATGCTTTTAAAATACTGAATTCTTAAGTTATTAACTTCAAACCTTGACTATAAGATTGAGAATGTGTAGTATTTTTAAGGGTTCATTTAATTATATTTACAATTTAATATGATATTTCATAAACACTATTAAAGTTGTTTACATTGTAATTTTGACGAAATATTATAAATAAATTTTTTTCAAATGCTTATAAAATACTGAATACTTAAGTTATTATCTTCAAACCTTGACCATTAGTTTGAGAATATGTAATATTTTTACCGTTTTCGGTTATTATTTTTACAATTATAAAAAAATTTCATAAACTCTAAAAAAGTGTTTTATACGATAATTTTGACGAAATATTATAAATAAATTTTTTTCAAATGCTTATAAAATACTGAATTCTTAAGTTATTGTCTTCAAACCTTGACCATTAGTTTGAGAATATGTAATATTTTTACCGTTTCCAGTTATTATTTTTTCAATTTTATAAAAAATTTCATAAACTCTAAAAAAGTGTTTAATATGATAATTTTGACGAAATATTATAAATAAATTTTATTCAAATGCTTATAAAATACTGAATTCTTAAGTTATTAACTTCCAACCTTGACTAAAAGATTGAGAATGCGTAATATTTTTAAGGTTTTATTTAGTTATATTTACAATTTAATATGATATTTCATAAACACAAAAAAGTGTTTTATACGATAATTTTGACAAATATTATAAATAAATTTTTTTCTAATGCTAGTAAAATACTGAATTCTTAATTTATTATCTTCAAACCTTGACCATTAGTTTGAGAATATGTAATATTTTTACCGTTTCCAGTTATTATTTTTACAATTTTATAAAAAATTTCATAAACTCTAAAAAAGTGTTTTATACGATAATTTTGACGAAATATTATAAATAAATTTTTTTCAAATGCTTATAAAATACTGAATTCTTAAATTATGAACTTCAAACCTTGACTATAAGATTGAGAATGTGTAATATTTTTAAGGTTTTATTTAGTTATATTTACAATTTTATAAAAAATTTCATAAACTCTAAAAAAGTGTTTTATACGATAATTTTGACAAATATTATAAATAAATTTTTTTCAAATGCTTATAAAATACTGAATTCTTAAGTTATTGTCTTCAAACCTTGACCATTAGTTTGAGAATATGTAATTTTTTTAAGGTTTCATTTAGTTATGTTTACAATGTTTTATAAAATTTCATAAACACTAAAAAAGTGTTTTACATAGTAATTTAGTCGAAATATCATAAATTCAATGTTTTCAAATGCTTATAACATTCTGAATTCTTAATTTATTATCTTCAAACCTTGACCATTAGTTTGAGAATATGTAATATTATTACCGTTTCCAGTTATTACTTTTACAATTTTATAAAAAATTTCATAAACACAAAAAAGTGTTTTATACGATAATTTTGACGAAATATTATAAATAAATTTTTTTCAAATGCTTTTAAAATACTGAATTCTTAAGTTATTAACTTCAAACCTTGACTATAAGATTGAGAATGTGTAGTATTTTTAAGGGTTCATTTAATTATATTTACAATTTAATATGATATTTCATAAACACTATTAAAGTTGTTTACATTGTAATTTTGACGAAATATTATAAATAAATTTTTTTCAAATGCTTATAAAATACTGAATTCTTAAGTTATTATCTTCAAACCTTGACCATTAGTTTGAGAATATGTAATATTTTTACCGTTTTCGGTTATTATTTTTACAATTATAAAAAAATTTCATAAACTCTAAAAAAGTGTTTTATACGATAATTTTGACGAAATATTATAAATAAATTTTTTTCAAATGCTTATAAAATACTGAATTCTTAAGTTATTGTCTTCAAACCTTGACCATTAGTTTGAGAATATGTAATTTTTTTAAGGTTTTATTTAGTTATATTTACAATTTTATATAAAATTTCATAAACACAAAAAAGTGTTTTATACGATAATTTTGGCAAATATTATAAATAAATTTTTTTCAAATGCTTATATAATAATGAATTCTTAAGTTATTAACTTCAAACCTTGACTATAAGATTGAGAATGTGTAATTTTTTAAAGGTTTCATTTAATTATATTTACAATTTAATATGATATTTCATAAACACTAAAAAAGTTGTTTACATTGTAATTTTGACAAAATACTATAAATTCATTTTTTTCAAATGCTTATAAAATACTGAATTCTTAAGTTATTAACTTCAAACCATGACTATAAGATTGAGAATGTGTAATATTTTTAAGGTTTTTTTTAGTTATATTTACAATTTAATAGGATATTCCATAAACTCTAAAAAAGTGTTTTATATGATAATTTTGACGAAATATTATACATAAATTTTTTTTAAATGCTTATAAAATACTGAATTCGTAAGTTATTATCTTCAAACCTTGACCATTAGTTTGAGAATATGTAATATTTTTACCGTTTTCGGTTATTATTTTTACAATTATAAAAAAATTTCATAAACTCTAAAAAAGTGTTTTATACGATAATTTTGACGAAATATTATAAATAAATTTTTTTCAAATGCTTATAAAATACTGAATTCTTAAGTTATTGTCTTCAAACCTTGACCATTAGTTTGAGAATATGTAATTTTTTTAAGGTTTCATTTAGTTATGTTTACAATGTTTTATAAAATTTCATAAACACTAAAAAAGTGTTTTACATAGTAATTTAGTCGAAATATCATAAATTCAATGTTTTCAAATGCTTATAACATTCTGAATTCTTAATTTATTATCTTCAAACCTTGACCTTTAGTTTGAGAATATGTAATATTTTTACCGTTTCCAGTTATTATTTTTACAATTTTATAAAAAATTTCATAAACTCTAAAAAAGTGTTTTATACGATAATTTTAACGAAATATTATAAATAAATTTTTTTCAAATGCTTATAAAATCCTGAATTCTTAAATTATGAACTTCAAACCTTGACTATAAGATTGAGAATGTGTATTATTTTTAAGGTTTTATGTAGTTATGTTTACAATGTTATATAAAATTTCATAAACACTAAAAAAGTGTTTTACATAAAAATTTAGTCGAAATATCATAAATTCATTGTTTTCTAATGCTTATAACATTCTGAGTTCTTAATTTATTATCTTCAAACCTTGACCATTAGTTTGAAAATATGTAATATTATTACCGTTTCCAGTTATTACTTTTACAATTTTATAAAAAATTTCATAAACACAAAAAAGTGTTTTATACGATAATTTTGACGAAATATTATAAATAAATTTTTTTCAAATGCTTTTAAAATACTGAATTCTTAAGTTATTAACTTCAAACCTTGACTATAAGATTGAGAATGTGTAGTATTTTTAAGGGTTCATTTAATTATATTTACAATTTAATATGATATTTCATAAACACTATTAAAGTTGTTTACATTGTAATTTTGACGAAAAATTATAAATAAATTTTTTTCAAATGCTTATAAAATACTGAATTCTTAAGTTATTATCTTCAAACCTTGACCATTAGTTTGAGAATATGTAATATTTTTACCGTTTCCAGTTATTATTTTTTCAATTTTATAAAAAATTTCATAAACTCTAAAAAAGTGTTTAATATGATAATTTTGACGAAATATTATAAATAAATTTTTTTCAAATGCTTATAAAATACTGAATTCTTAAGTTATTAACTTCCAACCTTGACTAAAAGATTGAGAATGCGTAATATTTTTAAGGTTTTATTTAGTTATATTTACAATTTAATATGATATTTCATAAACACAAAAAAGTGTTTTATACGATAATTTTGACAAATATTATAAATAAATTTTTTTCTAATGCTAGTAAAATACTGAATTCTTAATTTATTATCTTCAAACCTTGACCATTAGTTTGAGAATATGTAATATTTTTACCGTTTCCAGTTATTATTTTTTCAATTTTATAAAAAATTTCATAAACTCTAAAAAAGTGTTTAATATGATAATTTTGACGAAATATTATAAATAAATTTTTTTCAAATGCTTATAAAATACTGAATTCTTAAGTTATTAACTTCAAACCATGACTATAAGATTGAGAATGTGTAATATTTTTAAGGTTTTTTTTAGTTATATTTACAATTTAATAGGATATTCCATAAACTCTAAAAAAGTGTTTTATATGATAATTTTGACGAAATATTATACATAAATTTTTTTTAAATGCTTATAAAATACTGAATTCGTAAGTTATTATCTTCAAACCTTGACCATTAGTTTGAGAATATGTAATATTTTTACCGTTTTCGGTTATTATTTTTACAATTTTATAAAAAATTTCATAAACTCTAAAAAAGTGTTTTATACGATAATTTTAACGAAATATTATAAATAAATTTTTTTCAAATGCTTATAAAATCCTGAATTCTTAAATTATGAACTTCAAACCTTGACTATAAGATTGAGAATGTGTATTATTTTTAAGGTTTTATGTAGTTATGTTTACAATGTTATATAAAATTTCATAAACACTAAAAAAGTGTTTTACATAAAAATTTAGTCGAAATATCATAAATTCATTGTTTTCAAATGCTTATAACATTCTGAGTTCTTAATTTATTATCTTCAAACCTTGACCATTAGTTTGAAAATATGTAATATTATTACCGTTTCCAGTTATTACTTTTACAATTTTATAAAAAATTTCATAAACACAAAAAAGTGTTTTATACGATAATTTTGACGAAATATTATAAATAAATTTTTTTCAAATGCTTTTAAAATACTGAATTCTTAAGTTATTAACTTCAAACCTTGACTATAAGATTGAGAATGTGTAGTATTTTTAAGGGTTCATTTAATTATATTTACAATTTAATATGATATTTCATAAACACTATTAAAGTTGTTTACATTGTAATTTTGACGAAAAATTATAAATAAATTTTTTTCAAATGCTTATAAAATACTGAATTCTTAAGTTATTATCTTCAAACCTTGACCTTTAGTTTGAGAATATGTAATATTTTTACCGTTTCCAGTTATTATTTTTACAATTTTATAAAAAATTTCATAAACTCTAAAAAAGTGTTTTATACGATAATTTTAACGAAATATTATAAATAAATTTTTTTCAAATGCTTATAAAATCCTGAATTCTTAAATTATGAACTTCAAACCTTGACTAAAAGATTGAGAATGCGTAATATTTTTAAGGTTTTATTTAGTTATATTTACAATTTAATATGATATTTCATAAACACTAAAAAAGTGTTTTACATAAAAATTTAGTCGAAATATCATAAATTCATTGTTTTCAAATGCTTATAACATTCTGAGTTCTTAATTTATTATCTTCAAACCTTGACCATTAGTTTGAAAATATGTAATATTATTACCGTTTCCAGTTATTACTTTTACAATTTTATAAAAAATTTCATAAACACAAAAAAGTGTTTTATACGATAATTTTGACGAAATATTATAAATAAATTTTTTTCAAATGCTTTTAAAATACTGAATTCTTAAGTTATTAACTTCAAACCTTGACTATAAGATTGAGAATGTGTAGTATTTTTAAGGGTTCATTTAATTATATTTACAATTTAATATGATATTTCATAAACACTATTAAAGTTGTTTACATTGTAATTTTGACGAAATATTATAAATAAATTTTTTTCAAATGCTTATAAAATACTGAATTCTTAAGTTATTATCTTCAAACCTTGACCATTAGTTTGAGAATATGTAATATTTTTACCGTTTTCGGTTATTATTTTTACAATTATAAAAAAATTTCATAAACTCTAAAAAAGTGTTTTATACGATAATTTTGACGAAATATTATAAATAAATTTTTTTCAAATGCTTATAAAATACTAAATTCTTAAGTTATTGTCTTCAAACCTTGACCATTAGTTTGAGAATATGTAATTTTTTTAAGGTTTCATTTAGTTATGTTTACAATGTTTTATAAAATTTCATAAACACTAAAAAAGTGTTTTACATAGTAATTTAGTCGAAATATCATAAATTCAATGTTTTCAAATGCTTATAACATTCTGAATTCTTAATTTATTATCTTCAAACCTTGACCTTTAGTTTGAGAATATGTAATATTTTTACCGTTTCCAGTTATTATTTTTACAATTTTATAAAAAATTTCATAAACACAAAAAAGTGTTTTATACGATAATTTTAACGAAATATTATAAATAAATTTTTTTCAAATGCTTATAAAATCCTGAATTCTTAAATTATGAACTTCAAACCTTGACTAAAAGATTGAGAATGCGTAATATTTTTAAGGTTTTATTTAGTTATATTTACAATTTAATATGATATTTCATAAACACAAAAAAGTGTTTTATACGATAATTTTGACAAATATTATAAATAAATTTTTTTCTAATGCTAGTAAAATACTGAATTCTTAATTTATTATCTTCAAACCTTGACCATTAGTTTGAGAATATGTAATATTTTTACTGTTTCCAGTTATTATTTTTACAATTATAAAAAAATTTCATAAACTCTAAAAAAGTGTTTTATACGATAATTTTAACGAAATATTATAAATAAATTTTTTTCAAATGCTTATAAAGTCCTGAATTCTTAAATTATGAACTTCAAACCTTGACTATAAGATTGAGAATGTGTATTATTTTTAAGGTTTTATGTAGTTATGTTTACAATGTTATATAAAATTTCATAAACACTAAAAAAGTGTTTTACATAAAAATTTAGTCGAAATATCATAAATTCATTGTTTTCAAATGCTTATAACATTCTGAGTTCTTAATTTATTATCTTCAAACCTTGACCATTAGTTTGAAAATATGTAATATTATTACCGTTTCCAGTTATTACTTTTACAATTTTATAAAAAATTTCATAAACACAAAAAAGTGTTTTATACGATAATTTTGACGAAATATTATAAATAAATTTTTTTCAAATGCTTTTAAAATACTGAATTCTTAAGTTATTAACTTCAAACCTTGACTATAAGATTGAGAATGTGTAGTATTTTTAAGGGTTCATTTAATTATATTTACAATTTAATATGATATTTCATAAACACTATTAAAGTTGTTTACATTGTAATTTTGACGAAATATTATAAATAAATTTTTTTCAAATGCTTATAAAATACTGAATTCTTAAGTTATTATCTTCAAACCTTGACCATTAGTTTGAGAATATGTAATATTTTTACCGTTTTCGGTTATTATTTTTACAATTATAAAAAAATTTCATAAACTCTAAAAAAGTGTTTTATACGATAATTTTGACGAAATATTATAAATAAATTTTTTTCAAATGCTTATAAAATACTGAATTCTTAAGTTATTGTCTTCAAACCTTGACCATTAGTTTGAGAATATGTAATTTTTTTAAGGTTTTATTTAGTTATATTTACAATTTTATATAAAATTTCATAAACACAAAAAAGTGTTTTATACGATAATTTTGGCAAATATTATAAATAAATTTTTTTCAAATGCTTATATAATAATGAATTCTTAAGTTATTAACTTCAAACCTTGACTATAAGATTGAGAATGTGTAATTTTTTAAAGGTTTCATTTAATTATATTTACAATTTAATATGATATTTCATAAACACTAAAAAAGTTGTTTACATTGTAATTTTGACAAAATACTATAAATTCATTTTTTTCAAATGCTTATAAAATACTGAATTCTTAAGTTATTAACTTCAAACCATGACTATAAGATTGAGAATGTGTAATATTTTTAAGGTTTTTTTTAGTTATATTTACAATTTAATAGGATATTCCATAAACTCTAAAAAAGTGTTTTATATGATAATTTTGACGAAATATTATACATAAATTTTTTTTAAATGCTTATAAAATACTGAATTCGTAAGTTATTATCTTCAAACCTTGACCATTAGTTTGAGAATATGTAATATTTTTACCGTTTTCGGTTATTATTTTTACAATTATAAAAAAATTTCATAAACTCTAAAAAAGTGTTTTATACGATAATTTTGACGAAATATTATAAATAAATTTTTTTCAAATGCTTATAAAATACTGAATTCTTAAGTTATTGTCTTCAAACCTTGACCATTAGTTTGAGAATATGTAATTTTTTTAAGGTTTCATTTAGTTATGTTTACAATGTTTTATAAAATTTCATAAACACTAAAAAAGTGTTTTACATAGTAATTTAGTCGAAATATCATAAATTCAATGTTTTCAAATGCTTATAACATTCTGAATTCTTAATTTATTATCTTCAAACCTTGACCTTTAGTTTGAGAATATGTAATATTTTTACCGTTTCCAGTTATTATTTTTACAATTTTATAAAAAATTTCATAAACTCTAAAAAAGTGTTTTATACGATAATTTTAACGAAATATTATAAATAAATTTTTTTCAAATGCTTATAAAATCCTGAATTCTTAAATTATGAACTTCAAACCTTGACTATAAGATTGAGAATGTGTATTATTTTTAAGGTTTTATGTAGTTATGTTTACAATGTTATATAAAATTTCATAAACACTAAAAAAGTGTTTTACATAAAAATTTAGTCGAAATATCATAAATTCATTGTTTTCTAATGCTTATAACATTCTGAGTTCTTAATTTATTATCTTCAAACCTTGACCATTAGTTTGAAAATATGTAATATTATTACCGTTTCCAGTTATTACTTTTACAATTTTATAAAAAATTTCATAAACACAAAAAAGTGTTTTATACGATAATTTTGACGAAATATTATAAATAAATTTTTTTCAAATGCTTTTAAAATACTGAATTCTTAAGTTATTAACTTCAAACCTTGACTATAAGATTGAGAATGTGTAGTATTTTTAAGGGTTCATTTAATTATATTTACAATTTAATATGATATTTCATAAACACTATTAAAGTTGTTTACATTGTAATTTTGACGAAAAATTATAAATAAATTTTTTTCAAATGCTTATAAAATACTGAATTCTTAAGTTATTATCTTCAAACCTTGACCATTAGTTTGAGAATATGTAATATTTTTACCGTTTCCAGTTATTATTTTTTCAATTTTATAAAAAATTTCATAAACTCTAAAAAAGTGTTTAATATGATAATTTTGACGAAATATTATAAATAAATTTTTTTCAAATGCTTATAAAATACTGAATTCTTAAGTTATTAACTTCCAACCTTGACTAAAAGATTGAGAATGCGTAATATTTTTAAGGTTTTATTTAGTTATATTTACAATTTAATATGATATTTCATAAACACAAAAAAGTGTTTTATACGATAATTTTGACAAATATTATAAATAAATTTTTTTCTAATGCTAGTAAAATACTGAATTCTTAATTTATTATCTTCAAACCTTGACCATTAGTTTGAGAATATGTAATATTTTTACCGTTTCC
Organism: Rhopalosiphum nymphaeae; assembly: GCA_036289425.1. Lineage (NCBI taxonomy): Eukaryota > Metazoa > Arthropoda > Insecta > Hemiptera > Aphididae > Rhopalosiphum > Rhopalosiphum nymphaeae. The sequence continues at coordinate 3,734,827 of JAZAQC010000007.1, read as the reverse complement.
AGTTATTATTTTTTCAATTTTATAAAAAATTTCATAAACTCTAAAAAAGTGTTTAATATGATAATTTTGACGAAATATTATAAATAAATTTTTTTCAAATGCTTATAAAATACTGAATTCTTAAGTTATTAACTTCAAACCATGACTATAAGATTGAGAATGTGTAATATTTTTAAGGTTTTTTTTAGTTATATTTACAATTTAATAGGATATTCCATAAACTCTAAAAAAGTGTTTTATATGATAATTTTGACGAAATATTATACATAAATTTTTTTTAAATGCTTATAAAATACTGAATTCGTAAGTTATTATCTTCAAACCTTGACCATTAGTTTGAGAATATGTAATATTTTTACCGTTTTCGGTTATTATTTTTACAATTTTATAAAAAATTTCATAAACTCTAAAAAAGTGTTTTATACGATAATTTTAACGAAATATTATAAATAAATTTTTTTCAAATGCTTATAAAATCCTGAATTCTTAAATTATGAACTTCAAACCTTGACTATAAGATTGAGAATGTGTATTATTTTTAAGGTTTTATGTAGTTATGTTTACAATGTTATATAAAATTTCATAAACACTAAAAAAGTGTTTTACATAAAAATTTAGTCGAAATATCATAAATTCATTGTTTTCAAATGCTTATAACATTCTGAGTTCTTAATTTATTATCTTCAAACCTTGACCATTAGTTTGAAAATATGTAATATTATTACCGTTTCCAGTTATTACTTTTACAATTTTATAAAAAATTTCATAAACACAAAAAAGTGTTTTATACGATAATTTTGACGAAATATTATAAATAAATTTTTTTCAAATGCTTTTAAAATACTGAATTCTTAAGTTATTAACTTCAAACCTTGACTATAAGATTGAGAATGTGTAGTATTTTTAAGGGTTCATTTAATTATATTTACAATTTAATATGATATTTCATAAACACTATTAAAGTTGTTTACATTGTAATTTTGACGAAAAATTATAAATAAATTTTTTTCAAATGCTTATAAAATACTGAATTCTTAAGTTATTATCTTCAAACCTTGACCTTTAGTTTGAGAATATGTAATATTTTTACCGTTTCCAGTTATTATTTTTACAATTTTATAAAAAATTTCATAAACTCTAAAAAAGTGTTTTATACGATAATTTTAACGAAATATTATAAATAAATTTTTTTCAAATGCTTATAAAATCCTGAATTCTTAAATTATTAACTTCAAACCTTGACTATAAGATTGAGAATGTGTAGTATTTTTAAGGGTTCATTTAATTATATTTACAATTTAATATGATATTTCATAAACACTATTAAAGTTGTTTACATTGTAATTTTGACGAAAAATTATAAATAAATTTTTTTCAAATGCTTATAAAATACTGAATTCTTAAGTTATTATCTTCAAACCTTGACCATTAGTTTGAGAATATGTAATATTTTTACCGTTTCCAGTTATTATTTTTTCAATTTTATAAAAAATTTCATAAACTCTAAAAAAGTGTTTAATATGATAATTTTGACGAAATATTATAAATAAATTTTTTTCAAATGCTTATAAAATACTGAATTCTTAAGTTATTAACTTCCAACCTTGACTAAAAGATTGAGAATGCGTAATATTTTTAAGGTTTTATTTAGTTATATTTACAATTTAATATGATATTTCATAAACACAAAAAAGTGTTTTATACGATAATTTTGACAAATATTATAAATAAATTTTTTTCTAATGCTAGTAAAATACTGAATTCTTAATTTATTATCTTCAAACCTTGACCATTAGTTTGAGAATATGTAATATTTTTACCGTTTCCAGTTATTATTTTTTCAATTTTATAAAAAATTTCATAAACTCTAAAAAAGTGTTTAATATGATAATTTTGACGAAATATTATAAATAAATTTTTTTCAAATGCTTATAAAATACTGAATTCTTAAGTTATTAACTTCAAACCATGACTATAAGATTGAGAATGTGTAATATTTTTAAGGTTTTTTTTAGTTATATTTACAATTTAATAGGATATTCCATAAACTCTAAAAAAGTGTTTTATATGATAATTTTGACGAAATATTATACATAAATTTTTTTTAAATGCTTATAAAATACTGAATTCGTAAGTTATTATCTTCAAACCTTGACCATTAGTTTGAGAATATGTAATATTTTTACCGTTTTCGGTTATTATTTTTACAATTTTATAAAAAATTTCATAAACTCTAAAAAAGTGTTTTATACGATAATTTTAACGAAATATTATAAATAAATTTTTTTCAAATGCTTATAAAATCCTGAATTCTTAAATTATGAACTTCAAACCTTGACTATAAGATTGAGAATGTGTATTATTTTTAAGGTTTTATGTAGTTATGTTTACAATGTTATATAAAATTTCATAAACACTAAAAAAGTGTTTTACATAAAAATTTAGTCGAAATATCATAAATTCATTGTTTTCAAATGCTTATAACATTCTGAGTTCTTAATTTATTATCTTCAAACCTTGACCATTAGTTTGAAAATATGTAATATTATTACCGTTTCCAGTTATTACTTTTACAATTTTATAAAAAATTTCATAAACACAAAAAAGTGTTTTATACGATAATTTTGACGAAATATTATAAATAAATTTTTTTCAAATGCTTTTAAAATACTGAATTCTTAAGTTATTAACTTCAAACCTTGACTATAAGATTGAGAATGTGTAGTATTTTTAAGGGTTCATTTAATTATATTTACAATTTAATATGATATTTCATAAACACTATTAAAGTTGTTTACATTGTAATTTTGACGAAAAATTATAAATAAATTTTTTTCAAATGCTTATAAAATACTGAATTCTTAAGTTATTATCTTCAAACCTTGACCTTTAGTTTGAGAATATGTAATATTTTTACCGTTTCCAGTTATTATTTTTACAATTTTATAAAAAATTTCATAAACTCTAAAAAAGTGTTTTATACGATAATTTTAACGAAATATTATAAATAAATTTTTTTCAAATGCTTATAAAATCCTGAATTCTTAAATTATGAACTTCAAACCTTGACTAAAAGATTGAGAATGCGTAATATTTTTAAGGTTTTATTTAGTTATATTTACAATTTAATATGATATTTCATAAACACTAAAAAAGTGTTTTACATAAAAATTTAGTCGAAATATCATAAATTCATTGTTTTCAAATGCTTATAACATTCTGAGTTCTTAATTTATTATCTTCAAACCTTGACCATTAGTTTGAAAATATGTAATATTATTACCGTTTCCAGTTATTACTTTTACAATTTTATAAAAAATTTCATAAACACAAAAAAGTGTTTTATACGATAATTTTGACGAAATATTATAAATAAATTTTTTTCAAATGCTTTTAAAATACTGAATTCTTAAGTTATTAACTTCAAACCTTGACTATAAGATTGAGAATGTGTAGTATTTTTAAGGGTTCATTTAATTATATTTACAATTTAATATGATATTTCATAAACACTATTAAAGTTGTTTACATTGTAATTTTGACGAAATATTATAAATAAATTTTTTTCAAATGCTTATAAAATACTGAATTCTTAAGTTATTATCTTCAAACCTTGACCATTAGTTTGAGAATATGTAATATTTTTACCGTTTTCGGTTATTATTTTTACAATTATAAAAAAATTTCATAAACTCTAAAAAAGTGTTTTATACGATAATTTTGACGAAATATTATAAATAAATTTTTTTCAAATGCTTATAAAATCCTGAATTCTTAAATTATGAACTTCAAACCTTGACTATAAGATTGAGAATGTGTATTATTTTTAAGGTTTTATGTAGTTATGTTTACAATGTTATATAAAATTTCATAAACACTAAAAAAGTGTTTTACATAAAAATTTAGTCGAAATATCATAAATTCATTGTTTTCAAATGCTTATAACATTCTGAGTTCTTAATTTATTATCTTCAAACCTTGACCATTAGTTTGAAAATATGTAATATTATTACCGTTTCCAGTTATTACTTTTACAATTTTATAAAAAATTTCATAAACACAAAAAAGTGTTTTATACGATAATTTTGACGAAATATTATAAATAAATTTTTTTCAAATGCTTTTAAAATACTGAATTCTTAAGTTATTAACTTCAAACCTAGACTATAAGATTGAGAATGTGTAGTATTTTTAAGGGTTCATTTAATTATATTTACAATTTAATATGATATTTCATAAACACTATTAAAGTTGTTTACATTGTAATTTTGACGAAAAATTATAAATAAATTTTTTTCAAATGCTTATAAAATACTGAATTCTTAAGTTATTATCTTCAAACCTTGACCATTAGTTTGAGAATATGTAATATTTTTACCGTTTCCAGTTATTATTTTTTCAATTTTATAAAAAATTTCATAAACTCGAAAAAAGTGTTTAATATGATAATTTTGACGAAATATTATAAATAAATTTTTTTCAAATGCTTATAAAATACTGAATTCTTAAGTTTTTAACTTCCAACCTTGACTAAAAGATTGAGAATGCGTAATATTTTTAAGGTTTTATTTAGTTATATTTACAATTTAATATGATATTTCATAAACACAAAAAAGTGTTTTATACGATAATTTTGACAAATATTATAAATAAATTTTTTTCTAATGCTAGTAAAATACTGAATTCTTAATTTATTATCTTCAAACCTTGACCATTAGTTTGAGAATATGTAATATTTTTACCGTTTCCAGTTATTATTTTTACAATTTTATAAAAAATTTCATAAACTCTAAAAAAGTGTTTTATACGATAATTTTAACGAAATATTATAAATAAATTTTTTTCAAATGCTTATAAAATCCTGAATTCTTAAATTATGAACTTCAAACCTTGACTATAAGATTGAGAATGTGTATTATTTTTAAGGTTTTATGTAGTTATGTTTACAATGTTATATAAAATTTCATAAACACTAAAAAAGTGTTTTACATAAAAATTTAGTCGAAATATCATAAATTCATTGTTTTCTAATGCTTATAACATTCTGAGTTCTTAATTTATTATCTTCAAACCTTGACCATTAGTTTGAAAATATGTAATATTATTACCGTTTCCAGTTATTACTTTTACAATTTTATAAAAAATTTCATAAACACAAAAAAGTGTTTTATACGATAATTTTGACGAAATATTATAAATAAATTTTTTTCAAATGCTTTTAAAATACTGAATTCTTAAGTTATTAACTTCAAACCTTGACTATAAGATTGAGAATGTGTAGTATTTTTAAGGGTTCATTTAATTATATTTACAATTTAATATGATATTTCATAAACACTATTAAAGTTGTTTACATTGTAATTTTGACGAAAAATTATAAATAAATTTTTTTCAAATGCTTATAAAATACTGAATTCTTAAGTTATTATCTTCAAACCTTGACCATTAGTTTGAGAATATGTAATATTTTTACCGTTTCCAGTTATTATTTTTTCAATTTTATAAAAAATTTCATAAACTCTAAAAAAGTGTTTAATATGATAATTTTGACGAAATATTATAAATAAATTTTTTTCAAATGCTTATAAAATACTGAATTCTTAAGTTATTAACTTCCAACCTTGACTAAAAGATTGAGAATGCGTAATATTTTTAAGGTTTTATTTAGTTATATTTACAATTTAATATGATATTTCATAAACACAAAAAAGTGTTTTATACGATAATTTTGACAAATATTATAAATAAATTTTTTTCTAATGCTAGTAAAATACTGAATTCTTAATTTATTATCTTCAAACCTTGACCATTAGTTTGAGAATATGTAATATTTTTACCGTTTCCAGTTATTATTTTTTCAATTTTATAAAAAATTTCATAAACTCTAAAAAAGTGTTTAATATGATAATTTTGACGAAATATTATAAATAAATTTTTTTCAAATGCTTATAAAATACTGAATTCTTAAGTTATTAACTTCAAACCATGACTATAAGATTGAGAATGTGTAATATTTTTAAGGTTTTTTTTAGTTATATTTACAATTTAATAGGATATTCCATAAACTCTAAAAAAGTGTTTTATATGATAATTTTGACGAAATATTATACATAAATTTTTTTTAAATGCTTATAAAATACTGAATTCGTAAGTTATTATCTTCAAACCTTGACCATTAGTTTGAGAATATGTAATATTTTTACCGTTTTCGGTTATTATTTTTACAATTTTATAAAAAATTTCATAAACTCTAAAAAAGTGTTTTATACGATAATTTTAACGAAATATTATAAATAAATTTTTTTCAAATGCTTATAAAATCCTGAATTCTTAAATTATGAACTTCAAACCTTGACTATAAGATTGAGAATGTGTATTATTTTTAAGGTTTTATGTAGTTATGTTTACAATGTTATATAAAATTTCATAAACACTAAAAAAGTGTTTTACATAAAAATTTAGTCGAAATATCATAAATTCATTGTTTTCAAATGCTTATAACATTCTGAGTTCTTAATTTATTATCTTCAAACCTTGACCATTAGTTTGAAAATATGTAATATTATTACCGTTTCCAGTTATTACTTTTACAATTTTATAAAAAATTTCATAAACACAAAAAAGTGTTTTATACGATAATTTTGACGAAATATTATAAATAAATTTTTTTCAAATGCTTTTAAAATACTGAATTCTTAAGTTATTAACTTCAAACCTTGACTATAAGATTGAGAATGTGTAGTATTTTTAAGGGTTCATTTAATTATATTTACAATTTAATATGATATTTCATAAACACTATTAAAGTTGTTTACATTGTAATTTTGACGAAAAATTATAAATAAATTTTTTTCAAATGCTTATAAAATACTGAATTCTTAAGTTATTATCTTCAAACCTTGACCATTAGTTTGAGAATATGTAATATTTTTACCGTTTCCAGTTATTATTTTTTCAATTTTATAAAAAATTTCATAAACTCTAAAAAAGTGTTTAATATGATAATTTTGACGAAATATTATAAATAAATTTTTTTCAAATGCTTATAAAATACTGAATTCTTAAGTTATTAACTTCCAACCTTGACTAAAAGATTGAGAATGCGTAATATTTTTAAGGTTTTATTTAGTTATATTTACAATTTAATATGATATTTCATAAACACAAAAAAGTGTTTTATACGATAATTTTGACAAATATTATAAATAAATTTTTTTCTAATGCTAGTAAAATACTGAATTCTTAATTTATTATCTTCAAACCTTGACCATTAGTTTGAGAATATGTAATATTTTTACCGTTTCCAGTTATTATTTTTACAATTTTATAAAAAATTTCATAAACTCTAAAAAAGTGTTTTATACGATAATTTTGACGAAATATTATAAATAAATTTTTTTCAAATGCTTATAACATTCTGAATTCTTAATTTATTATCTTCAAACCTTGACCATTAGTTTGAGAATATGTAATATTTTTACCGTTTCCAGTTATTATTTTTACAATTTTATAAAAAATTTCATAAACTCTAAAAAAGTGTTTTATACGATAATTTTAACAAAATATTATAAATAAATTTTTTTCAAATGCTTATAAAATACTGAATTCTTAAATTATGAACTTCAAACCTTGACTATAAGATTGAGAATGTGTAATATTTTTAAGGTTTTATTTAGTTATATTTACAATTTTATAAAAAATTTCATAAACTCTAAAAAAGTGTTTTATACGATAATTTTGACAAATATTATAAATAAATTTTTTTCAAATGCTTATAAAATACTGAATTCTTAAGTTATTGTCTTCAAACCTTGACCATTAGTTTGAGAATATGTAATTTTTTTAAGGTTTCATTTAGTTATGTTTACAATGTTTTATAAAATTTCATAAACACTAAAAAAGTGTTTTACACAGTAATTTAGTCGAAATATCATAAATTCAATGTTTTCAAATGCTTATAACATTCTGAATTCTTAATTTATTATCTTCAAACCTTGACCATTAGTTTGAGAATATGTAATATTATTACCGTTTCCAGTTATTACTTTTACAATTTTATAAAAAATTTCATAAACACAAAAAAGTGTTTTATACGATAATTTTGACGAAATATTATAAATAAATTTTTTTCAAATGCTTTTAAAATACTGAATTCTTAAGTTATTAACTTCAAACCTTGACTATAAGATTGAGAATGTGTAGTATTTTTAAGGGTTCATTTAATTATATTTACAATTTAATATGATATTTCATAAACACTATTAAAGTTGTTTACATTGTAATTTTGACGAAATATTATAAATAAATTTTTTTCAAATGCTTATAAAATACTGAATTCTTAAGTTATTATCTTCAAACCTTGACCATTAGTTTGAGAATATGTAATATTTTTACCGTTTTCGGTTATTATTTTTACAATTATAAAAAAATTTCATAAACTCTAAAAAAGTGTTTTATACGATAATTTTGACGAAATATTATAAATAAATTTTTTTCAAATGCTTATAAAATACTAAATTCTTAAGTTATTGTCTTCAAACCTTGACCATTAGTTTGAGAATATGTAATTTTTTTAAGGTTTCATTTAGTTATGTTTACAATGTTTTATAAAATTTCATAAACACTAAAAAAGTGTTTTACATAGTAATTTAGTCGAAATATCATAAATTCAATGTTTTCAAATGCTTATAACATTCTGAATTCTTAATTTATTATCTTCAAACCTTGACCTTTAGTTTGAGAATATGTAATATTTTTACCGTTTCCAGTTATTATTTTTACAATTTTATAAAAAATTTCATAAACTCTAAAAAAGTGTTTTATACGATAATTTTAACGAAATATTATAAATAAATTTTTTTCAAATGCTTATAAAATCCTGAATTCTTAAATTATGAACTTCAAACCTTGACTAAAAGATTGAGAATGCGTAATATTTTTAAGGTTTTATTTAGTTATATTTACAATTTAATATGATATTTCATAAACACAAAAAAGTGTTTTATACGATAATTTTGACAAATATTATAAATAAATTTTTTTCTAATGCTAGTAAAATACTGAATTCTTAATTTATTATCTTCAAACCTTGACCATTAGTTTGAGAATATGTAATATTTTTACTGTTTCCAGTTATTATTTTTACAATTATAAAAAAATTTCATAAACTCTAAAAAAGTGTTTTATACGATAATTTTAACGAAATATTATAAATAAATTTTTTTCAAATGCTTATAAAATCCTGAATTCTTAAATTATGAACTTCAAACCTTGACTATAAGATTGAGAATGTGTATTATTTTTAAGGTTTTATGTAGTTATGTTTACAATGTTATATAAAATTTCATAAACACTAAAAAAGTGTTTTACATAAAAATTTAGTCGAAATATCATAAATTCATTGTTTTCAAATGCTTATAACATTCTGAGTTCTTAATTTATTATCTTCAAACCTTGACCATTAGTTTGAAAATATGTAATATTATTACCGTTTCCAGTTATTACTTTTACAATTTTATAAAAAATTTCATAAACACAAAAAAGTGTTTTATACGATAATTTTGACGAAATATTATAAATAAATTTTTTTCAAATGCTTTTAAAATACTGAATTCTTAAGTTATTAACTTCAAACCTAGACTATAAGATTGAGAATGTGTAGTATTTTTAAGGGTTCATTTAATTATATTTACAATTTAATATGATATTTCATAAACACTATTAAAGTTGTTTACATTGTAATTTTGACGAAAAATTATAAATAAATTTTTTTCAAATGCTTATAAAATACTGAATTCTTAAGTTATTATCTTCAAACCTTGACCATTAGTTTGAGAATATGTAATATTTTTACCGTTTCCAGTTATTATTTTTTCAATTTTATAAAAAATTTCATAAACTCGAAAAAAGTGTTTAATATGATAATTTTGACGAAATATTATAAATAAATTTTTTTCAAATGCTTATAAAATACTGAATTCTTAAGTTATTAACTTCCAACCTTGACTAAAAGATTGAGAATGCGTAATATTTTTAAGGTTTTATTTAGTTATATTTACAATTTAATATGATATTTCATAAACACAAAAAAGTGTTTTATACGATAATTTTGACAAATATTATAAATAAATTTTTTTCTAATGCTAGTAAAATACTGAATTCTTAATTTATTATCTTCAAACCTTGACCATTAGTTTGAGAATATGTAATATTTTTACCGTTTCCAGTTATTATTTTTACAATTTTATAAAAAATTTCATAAACTCTAAAAAAGTGTTTTATACGATAATTTTGACGAAATATTATAAATAAATTTTTTTCAAATGCTTATAACATTCTGAATTCTTAATTTATTATCTTCAAACCTTGACCATTAGTTTGAGAATATGTAATATTTTTACCGTTTCCAGTTATTATTTTTACAATTTTATAAAAAATTTCATAAACTCTAAAAAAGTGTTTTATACGATAATTTTAACAAAATATTATAAATAAATTTTTTTCAAATGCTTATAAAATACTGAATTCTTAAATTATGAACTTCAAACCTTGACTATAAGATTGAGAATGTGTAATATTTTTAAGGTTTTATTTAGTTATATTTACAATTTTATAAAAAATTTCATAAACTCTAAAAAAGTGTTTTATACGATAATTTTGACAAATATTATAAATAAATTTTTTTCAAATGCTTATAAAATACTGAATTCTTAAGTTATTGTCTTCAAACCTTGACCATTAGTTTGAGAATATGTAATTTTTTTAAGGTTTCATTTAGTTATGTTTACAATGTTTTATAAAATTTCATAAACACTAAAAAAGTGTTTTACATAGTAATTTAGTCGAAATATCATAAATTCAATGTTTTCAAATGCTTATAACATTCTGAATTCTTAATTTATTATCTTCAAACCTTGACCATTAGTTTGAGAATATGTAATATTATTACCGTTTCCAGTTATTACTTTTACAATTTTATAAAAAATTTCATAAACACAAAAAAGTGTTTTATACGATAATTTTGACGAAATATTATAAATAAATTTTTTTCAAATGCTTTTAAAATACTGAATTCTTAAGTTATTAACTTCAAACCTTGACTATAAGATTGAGAATGTGTAGTATTTTTAAGGGTTCATTTAATTATATTTACAATTTAATATGATATTTCATAAACACTATTAAAGTTGTTTACATTGTAATTTTGACGAAATATTATAAATAAATTTTTTTCAAATGCTTATAAAATACTGAATTCTTAAGTTATTATCTTCAAACCTTGACCATTAGTTTGAGAATATGTAATATTTTTACCGTTTTCGGTTATTATTTTTACAATTATAAAAAAATTTCATAAACTCTAAAAAAGTGTTTTATACGATAATTTTGACGAAATATTATAAATAAATTTTTTTCAAATGCTTATAAAATACTGAATTCTTAAGTTATTGTCTTCAAACCTTGACCATTAGTTTGAGAATATGTAATTTTTTTAAGGTTTCATTTAGTTATGTTTACAATGTTTTATAAAATTTCATAAACACTAAAAAAGTGTTTTACATAGTAATTTAGTCGAAATATCATAAATTCAATGTTTTCAAATGCTTATAACATTCTGAATTCTTAATTTATTATCTTCAAACCTTGACCATTAGTTTGAGAATATGTAATATTATTACCGTTTCCAGTTATTACTTTTACAATTTTATAAAAAATTTCATAAACACAAAAAAGTGTTTTATACGATAATTTTGACGAAATATTATGAATAAATTTTTTTCAAATGCTTTTAAAATACTGAATTCTTAAGTTATTAACTTCAAACCTTGACTATAAGATTGAGAATGTGTAGTATTTTTAAGGGTTCATTTAATTATATTTACAATTTAATATGATATTTCATAAACACTATTAAAGTTGTTTACATTGTAATTTTGACGAAATATTATAAATAAATTTTTTTCAAATGCTTATAAAATACTGAATTCTTAAGTTATTATCTTCAAACCTTGACCATTAGTTTGAGAATATGTAATATTTTTACCGTTTTCGGTTATTATTTTTACAATTATAAAAAAATTTCATAAACTCTAAAAAAGTGTTTTATACGATAATTTTGACGAAATATTATAAATAAATTTTTTTCAAATGCTTATAAAATACTAAATTCTTAAGTTATTGTCTTCAAACCTTGACCATTAGTTTGAGAATATGTAATTTTTTTAAGGTTTCATTTAGTTATGTTTACAATGTTTTATAAAATTTCATAAACACTAAAAAAGTGTTTTACATAGTAATTTAGTCGAAATATCATAAATTCAATGTTTTCAAATGCTTATAACATTCTGAATTCTTAATTTATTATCTTCAAACCTTGACCTTTAGTTTGAGAATATGTAATATTTTTACCGTTTCCAGTTATTATTTTTACAATTTTATAAAAAATTTCATAAACTCTAAAAAAGTGTTTTATACGATAATTTTAACGAAATATTATAAATAAATTTTTTTCAAATGCTTATAAAATCCTGAATTCTTAAATTATGAACTTCAAACCATGACTAAAAGATTGAGAATGCGTAATATTTTTAAGGTTTTATTTAGTTATATTTACAATTTAATATGATATTTCATAAACACAAAAAAGTGTTTTATACGATAATTTTGACAAATATTATAAATAAATTTTTTTCTAATGCTAGTAAAATACTGAATTCTTAATTTATTATCTTCAAACCTTGACCATTAGTTTGAGAATATGTAATATTTTTACTGTTTCCAGTTATTATTTTTACAATTTTATAAAAAATTTCATAAACTCTAAAAAAGTGTTTTATACGATAATTTTAACGAAATATTATAAATAAATTTTTTTCAAATGCTTATAAAATCCTGAATTCTTAAATTATGAACTTCAAACCTTGACTATAAGATTGAGAATGTGTATTATTTTTAAGGTTTTATGTAGTTATGTTTACAATGTTATATAAAATTTCATAAACACTAAAAAAGTGTTTTACATAAAAATTTAGTCGAAATATCATAAATTCATTGTTTTCAAATGCTTATAACATTCTGAGTTCTTAATTTATTATCTTCAAACCTTGACCATTAGTTTGAAAATATGTAATATTATTACCGTTTCCAGTTATTACTTTTAAAATTTTATAAAAAATTTCATAAACACAAAAAAGTGTTTTATACGATAATTTTGACGAAATATTATAAATAAATTTTTTTCAAATGCTTTTAAAATACTGAATTCTTAAGTTATTAACTTCAAACCTAGACTATAAGATTGAGAATGTGTAGTATTTTTAAGGGTTCATTTAATTATATTTACAATTTAATATGATATTTCATAAACACTATTAAAGTTGTTTACATTGTAATTTTGACGAAAAATTATAAATAAATTTTTTTCAAATGCTTATAAAATACTGAATTCTTAAGTTATTATCTTCAAACCTTGACCATTAGTTTGAGAATATGTAATATTTTTACCGTTTCCAGTTATTATTTTTTCAATTTTATAAAAAATTTCATAAACTCTAAAAAAGTGTTTAATATGATAATTTTGACGAAATATTATAAATAAATTTTTTTCAAATGCTTATAAAATACTGAATTCTTAAGTTATTAACTTCCAACCTTGACTAAAAGATTGAGAATGCGTAATATTTTTAAGGTTTTATTTAGTTATATTTACAATTTAATATGATATTTCATAAACACAAAAAAGTGTTTTATACGATAATTTTGACAAATATTATAAATAAATTTTTTTCTAATGCTAGTAAAATACTGAATTCTTAATTTATTATCTTCAAACCTTGACCATTAGTTTGAGAATATGTAATATTTTTACCGTTTCCAGTTATTATTTTTACAATTTTATAAAAAATTTCATAAACTCTAAAAAAGTGTTTTATACGATAATTTTGACGAAATATTATAAATAAATTTTTTTCAAATGCTTATAACATTCTGAATTCTTAATTTATTATCTTCAAACCTTGACCATTAGTTTGAGAATATGTAATATTTTTACCGTTTCCAGTTATTATTTTTACAATTTTATAAAAAATTTCATAAACTCTAAAAAAGTGTTTTATACGATAATTTTAACAAAATATTATAAATAAATTTTTTTCAAATGCTTATAAAATACTGAATTCTTAAATTATGAACTTCAAACCTTGACTATAAGATTGAGAATGTGTAATATTTTTAAGGTTTTATTTAGTTATATTTACAATTTTATAAAAAATTTCATAAACTCTAAAAAAGTGTTTTATACGATAATTTTGACAAATATTATAAATAAATTTTTTTCAAATGCTTATAAAATACTGAATTCTTAAGTTATTGTCTTCAAACCTTGACCATTAGTTTGAGAATATGTAATTTTTTTAAGGTTTCATTTAGTTATGTTTACAATGTTTTATAAAATTTCATAAACACTAAAAAAGTGTTTTACATAGTAATTTAGTCGAAATATCATAAATTCAATGTTTTCAAATGCTTATAACATTCTGAATTCTTAATTTATTATCTTCAAACCTTGACCATTAGTTTGAGAATATGTAATATTATTACCGTTTCCAGTTATTACTTTTACACTTTTATAAAAAATTTCATAAACACAAAAAAGTGTTTTATACGATAATTTTGACGAAATATTATAAATAAATTTTTTTCAAATGCTTTTAAAATACTGAATTCTTAAGTTATTAACTTCAAACCTTGACTATAAGATTGAGAATGTGTAGTATTTTTAAGGGTTCATTTAATTATATTTACAATTTAATATGATATTTCATAAACACTATTAAAGTTGTTTACATTGTAATTTTGACGAAATATTATAAATAAATTTTTTTCAAATGCTTATAAAATACTGAATTCTTAAGTTATTATCTTCAAACCTTGACCATTAGTTTGAGAATATGTAATATTTTTACCGTTTTCGGTTATTATTTTTACAATTATAAAAAAATTTCATAAACTCTAAAAAAGTGTTTTATACGATAATTTTGACGAAATATTATAAATAAATTTTTTTCAAATGCTTATAAAATACTGAATTCTTAAGTTATTGTCTTCAAACCTTGACCATTAGTTTGAGAATATGTAATTTTTTTAAGGTTTCATTTAGTTATGTTTACAATGTTTTATAAAATTTCATAAACACTAAAAAAGTGTTTTATACGATAATTTTAACAAAATATTATAAATAAATTTTTTTCAAATGCTTATAAAATACTGAATTCTTAAATTATTAACTTCAATCCTTGACTATAAGATTGAGAATGTGTAGTATTTTTAAGGGTTCATTTAATTATATTTACAATTTAATATGATATTTCATAAACACTATTAAAGTTGTTTACATTGTAATTTTGACGAAATATTATAAATAAATTTTTTTCAAATGCTTATAAAATACTGAATTCTTAAGTTATTATCTTCAAACTTTGACCATTAGTTTGAGAATATGTAATATTTTTACCGTTTCCAGTTATTATTTTTACAATTTTATAAAAAATTTCATAAACTCTAAAAAAGTGTTTTATGCGATAATTTTGACGAAGTATTATAAATAAATTTTTTTCAAATGCTTATAAAATACTGAATTCTTAAGTTATTAACTTCAAACCTTGACTATAAGATAGAGAATGTGTAGTTTTTTTAAGGTTTTATTTAGTTATGTTAACAATTTTATATAAAATTTCATAAACACTAAAAATGTGTTTTACATAGTAATTTAGTCGAAATATCATAAATTCAATGTTTTCAAATATGCTTATAACATTCTGAATTCTTAATTTATTATCTTCAAACCTTGACCATTAGTTTGAGAATTTGTAATAATTTAAATGTTTCCAGTTATTATATTTACAATTTAATATGATATTTCATAAACACTAAAAAAGTTGTTTACATTGTAATTTTGACGAAATACTATAAATTCAATTTTTTCAAATGCTTATAAAACACTGAATTCTTAATTTATTAACTTCAAACCTTGACTATAAGATTGAGAATGTGTAATATTTTTAAGGTTTTATTTAGTTATATTTACAATTTTATATAAAATTTCATAAACACAAAAAAGTGTTTTATACGATAATTTTGACAAAATATTATAAATACATTTTTTTCAAATGCTTATAAAATAATGAATTCTTAAGTTACTAACTTCAAACCTTGACCATTAGTTTGAGAATAAGTAATATTTTTAAGGTTTTATTTTGTTATGTTTACAATTTTATATAAAATTTCATAAACACTATAAATGTGTTTTACATAGTAATTTAGTCAAAATATCATAAATTCAATGTTTTCAATTGCTTATAACATACTGAATTCTTAAGTTATTATCTTCAAACTTTGACCATTAGTTTGAGAATATGTAATATTTATACCGTTTCCAGTTATTATTTTTACAATTTTATAAAAAATTTCATAAACTCTAAAAAAGTGTTTTATACGATAATTTTGACGAAGTATTATAAATAAATTTTTTTCAAATGCTTATAAAATACTGAATTCTTAAGTTATTAACTTCAAACCTTGACTATAAGATTGAGAATGTGTAGTATTTTTAAGGTTTTATTTAGTTATGTTTACAATTTTATATAAGATTACATAAACACTAAAAAAGTGTTTTATATAGTAATTTAGTAGAAATATCATAAATTCAATGTTTTCAAATGCTTATAACATACTGAATTCTTAAGTCATTAACTTCAAACCATGACTATAAGATTGAGAATGGGTAATATTTTTAAGGTTTCATTTAATTATATTTACAATTTAATATGATATTTCATAAACACTATAAAAGTTGTTTACATTGTAATTTTGACGAAATATCATAAATTCAATGTTTTCTAATGCTTGTAACATACTGAATTCTCAAGTTATTATCTTCAAACTTTGACCATTAGTTTGAGAATAAGTAATATTTTTAAGGTTTTATTTTGTTATGTTTACAATTTTATATAAAATTTCATAAACACTAAAAATGTGTTTTACATAGTAATTTAGTCGAAATATCATAAATACAATGTTTTCAAATGCTTATAACATTCTGAATTCTTAATTTATTATCTTCAAACCTTGACCATTAGTTTGAGAATTTGTAATAATTTAACTGTTTCCAGTTATTATTTTTACAATTTTATAAAAAATTTCATAAACTCTAAAAAAGTGTTTTATAAGATAATTTTGACGAAGTATTATAAATAAATTTTTTTCAAATGCTTATAAAATACTGAATTCTTAAGTTATTAACTTCAAACCTTGACTATAAGAATGAGAATGTGTAATTTTTTTAAGGTTTCATTTAATCATATTTACAATTTAATATGATATTTCATAAACACTAAAAAAGTGTTTTTTATGATAATTTGGTGAAATATTATACTTTTATATCTTTTAAATTCTTATAAATTACCGAATTCTTAAGTTATTATGTTCAAACCTTGACCATTAGTTTGAGAATATGTAATTTTTTTAAGGTTTCATTTAGTTATGTTTACAATGTTTTATAAAATTTCATAAACACTAAAAAAGTGTTTTACATAAAAATTTAGTCGAAATATCATAAATTCAATGTTTTCAAATGCTTATAACATTCTGAGTTCTTAATTTATTATCTTCAAACCTTGACCATTAGTTTGAGAATATGTAATATTATTACCGTTTCCAGTTATTACTTTTACAATTTTATAAAAAATTTCATAAACACAAAAAAGTGTTTTATACGATAATTTTGACGAAATATTATAAATAAATTTTTTTCAAATGCTTTTAAAATACTGAATTCTTAAGTTATTAACTTCAAACCTTGACTATAAGATTGAGAATGAGTAGTATTTTTAAGGGTTCATTTAATTATATTTACAATTTAATATGATATTTCATAAACTCTAAAAAAGTGTTTTATATGATAATTTTGACGAAATATTATAAATAAATTTTTTTTAAATGCTTATAAAATACTGAATTCTTAAGTTATTATCTTCAAACCTTGACCATTAGTTTGAGAATATGTAATATTTTTACCGTTTTCGTTTATTATTTTTACAATTATAAAAAAATTTCATAAACTCTAAAAAAGTGTTTTATACGATAATTTTGACGAAATATTATAAATAATTTTTTTTCAAATGCTTATAAAATACTGAATTCTTAAGTTATTGTCTTCAAACCTTGACCATTAGTTTGAGAATATGTAATTTTTTTAAGGTTTTATTTAGTTATGTTAACAATTATATATAAAATTTCATAAACACTAAAAATGTGTTTTACATAGTAATTTAGTCGAAATATCATAAATTCAATGTTTTCAATTAATTATATCATACTGAATTCTTAAGTTATTATCTTCAAACCTTGACCATTAGTTTGAGAATATGTAATATTTTTACCGTTTTCGATTATTATTTTTACAATTATAAAAAAATTTCATAAACTCTAAAAAAGTGTTTTATACGATAATTTTGACGAAATATTATAAATAAATTTTTTTCAAATGATTATAAAATACTGAATTCTTAAGTTATTGTCTTCAAACCTTGACCATTAGTTTGAGAATATGTAATTTTTTTAAGGTTTCATTTAGTTATGTTTACAATGTTTTATAAAATTTCATAAACACTAAAAAAGTGTTTTACATAGTAATTTAGTCGAAATATCATAAATTCAATGTTTTCAAATGCTTATAACATTCTGAATTCTTAATTTATTATCTTCAAACCTTGACCATTCGTTTGAGAATATGTAATATTTTTACCGTTTCCAGTTATTATTTTTACAATTTTATAAAAAATTTCATAAACTCTAAAAAAGTGTTTTATACGATAATTTTAACAAAATATTATAAATAAATTTTTTTCAAATGCTTATAAAATACTGAATTCTTAAATTATGAACTTCAAACCTTGACTATAAGATTGAGAATGTGTATTATTTTTAAGGTTTTATGTAGTTATGTTTACAATGTTATATAAAATTTCATAAACACTAAAAAAGTGTTTTACATAAAAATTTAGTCGAAATATCATAAATTCAATGTTTTCAAATGCTTATAACATTCTGAGTTCTTAATTTATTATCTTCAAACCTTGACCATTAGTTTGAGAATATGTAATATTATTACCGTTTCCAGTTATTACTTTTACAATTTTATAAAAAATTTCATAAACACAAAAAAGTGTTTTATACGATAATTTTGACGAAATATTATAAATAAATTTTTTTCAAATGCTTTTAAAATACTGAATTCTTAAGTTATTAACTTCAAACCTTGACTATAAGATTGAGAATGTGTAGTATTTTTAAGGGTTCATTTAATTATATTTACAATTTAATATGATATTTCATAAACACTATTAAAGTTGTTTACATTGTAATTTTGACGAAATATTATAAATAAATTTTTTTCAAATGCTTATAAAATACTGAATTCTTAAGTTATTAACTTCAAACCTTGACCATGAGTTTGAGAATATGTAATATTCTTACCGTTTCCAGTTATTATTTTTACAATTTTATAAAAAATTTCATAAACTCCAAAAAAAGTGTTTTATACGATAATTTTGACAAAATATTATAAATAAATTTTTTTCAAATGCGTATAAAATACTGAATTCTTTAGTTATTAACTTCAAACCTTGACTATAAGATTGAGAATGTGTAGTATTTTTAAGGTTTTATTTAGTTATGTTTACAATTTTAAATAAGATTTCATAAACACTAAAAAAGTGTTTTACATAGTAATTTAGTCGAAATATCATAAATTCAATGTTTTCAAATATGCTTATAACATTCTGAATTCTTAATTTATTATCTTCAAACCTTGACCATTAGTTTGAGAATTTGTAATAATTTAAATGTTTCCAGTTATTATATTTACAATTTTATATAAAATTTCATAAACACAAAAAAGTGTTTTATATTTTAATTTTAATGAAATATCATGAATTCATATTTTTCAAATGCTAGTAAAATACTGAATACTTAACTTAATATCTTTAAACTTTGACTATTAGATTTACAAAAAGGACTATTTTCACCGTTTTTTAACAATTATATTGTTCGAATTTTGACAAATCCCAAAAATTTATATATTAATATTTTCTCGAATTCCTGTTATTCTCTCAAACCATTGTGTATGTAAAAACTGTCTACTCGTGTATAATTACTTAACTGTCAAAATTCTGATATTTTTTTATGAAGTTTTGTCCAAATAATCAATTTTTTTAATTTTTAACATTTTGTTTTCCAAAAATCCATCTCTATTAATTAATCCGTTAATACTGTCCCCATCCAGATTAAATACTCAACGATTGACGCATTTGCATACCTAGATGATTTTCCAATTTTTAAATTATTTTTAACTCAATTATTTAGAGTATATAAACTATAATTGGTGCTTCAAACGTGAAGTTTTCAATAAAAAATTTGACCGGTTATTTTGTTTTACCAATTCATCATTCTTAAAATTTAAATTCAACGTTTTTGAGTACAGATATTTGATCTCAAGGTGTCACTGCGTTTAACTTCGGAAGATTTTGAGCCGATACGACCAATATTAACAAAGTGTGTTATTCAAGTTGATTCTCAAAATCTATAAATGAATATCATAATAACAACACATTTTATATCATGTGTTAAAATAACGAGTAGTAGTATGCAAAGTTTTAGAATAGTTATGTTATGCAATATATAACATTTTTAAATATTTATATTATTTACGTACCTCGTGTCTGCATATTCAACATTGCTTAAGACAGTTTCTTTAATGAATCTGGTTTCGAAGTAAATAATTATATTGTTCAGTTTTAAATGTTTAACATTGTCTTAAACGATATAATAATGCCGAACCTTCTAATTTTTTATTACCAATAGCAACAAAAATTACGACTTGGTACAATTTGTGAGTAATAATTTGGCAAACGTCAAAATCATGTAATATTCGATGTAAATAAAACAACTACATTACTTATTACGTGTACAAATTACAATACCTTAAATACCTTTTCAAAAGCGTAAATTTTCTTGATTTCGTAGTGTGTTTCATCATTAACTATGAGTACTATAATTAGTACTGTATATTTGCATTAAATTGTTACATTTTAGGAAGGCATTCATATTTAGTAAAACATGTTACATCTCTTCTACTCGACAATGTATTCTTCAATTCATATATCTTAACAAATATATTTTGAGTCTTTAATGTATACTTGAATGTTTTTTTTTTCTTGTATTTAATGACAAACATAAGTAAAATATAAAATATATATATATTTTAATATGATTTACAACTGATTTTAATAATTATGTATTTTTTTAAAACTGTATTTTAACAAAAAATATTACAAATAATTGTTGTTGAACAATCCACACATCTTTTGTCAATACTTATTAGAAATATAAAATATAGTTACGAATAATTTGTTACACACATTTACACAACTAGGAGGAGACTTAGTGAGGCATCGCGCCCTCAAAATGTATTTTATTCCCCACAAATGTTTATGATTATTTAAGAATCAATAATAATTTAAGCAATACAATGTGACATGTAGAATTATTCAAAGTAAATTGTATAAATATAAAATTGATGATTAAAAATGTACAAAAAAAATATATTCAGTATTTTTAATATACCAAAAACAGTATCTAGTCCTACTCGTACAGTTATCACTATTGAAAATTAAAATAACCAAAACAATCCTCCTAGTTTTTTGGAAACCGTGAAAGTAAATACATTAAATTAGGTATTTATATGTGCAGCTGCTAATATTTTATACCTAGTTGCATCAATGGTTAGTCATTACATAGAATTACCAATGGCCTCAAAAATATATTATATTTTGACATTCAGGTTTTTATTGTTGTGAGTAGCTTTAATGTTTTATATCATATTATTATATGATGGTATTATGATCCTTTTGGGATTTATCGAATATTTTTTATTGATATAGTACAGAAATATCACACAATTTTAATATTTATGACTAAACTCGTCGTTAGATAGTGTTAAAATAAAAATTATTCTTTAAAATTGGGTTAGGATTAAATTTATTAGTAATTAATTTTTTAATAAATGTTAACCTTCGTGTGGATTTGTGACTTTTAGAAATTAATCATTCTATTATCTGTCATTAAATATGTCCACCATTTACAGAATCAGGACATGCACACTGTTGCAGCTGCAATTGTGCGTGGGAGTCCAATTAAGACCCAAGTACGACGGTTTAAAAATCCCCAATAACAGTTTTTCGAAAAATCAAATGCATGCAACTCATGTAGCTAGTTAGGGGGATCAATTCTATGTCATGTCTGGCGACTTTCGTCCTATCTCCCACGGTTTCCCGGAAAACAGCTCATAAGCGAAATATTTTTAAATTTACGATTATACAATAATATTTGAATTGGAAAATACATAAGTTTGTGAAAGAAATTAAGAAATTTTATATTTCAATGTTGGTAGATCTGCTTTATCGTTCTGCCACCATTTATGGGTTTCTTTCATAAGAATTTCTAGCTGAAAAGTCTGGTTGTTATCTCGGGGGCCGAACTGCGCGACGATCAGTCGCATGTATCGCCGTCGATTAGTGGTGATTAGTTTATCAGAGCGGTGCGATTACAACGACTAGAACGTTTAAAAAACAGACATACTTAAAAGTAATATCATATTGAGAATTACACATGGAATATGTTGATGGTTAGTAGTTTAGTACTCGTATCGGGTAGATGGCCAAACATTTATGGTTACGAAAATCAAGTTTTATTATTCACCAGAGTAAGTTAAATGTCCTATAAGAATACCGATCGCATTAGGAAAAAATCAATGTCGAAAGAACAACTGTTGTCTGCGTGTTTTTTCAGGAATGATCCGGCAACGATACATTATTTACCTACTATATTGGATATGCTGTCTATAGTGGGACCGGCGATGGTTGGCATGTGTCCTGTCATTATCACGACTGATGTCATCTATGCCTCAGAATTGCAGCTGGGAATTGTCCAATATCAACATCATACAAAGTGTTCTCGTCGTCGCGTTGGGATTTAATCAGTAGCTAATAATAAGTTAATTTTAAGTAATCTTTTTGTACATGTCAGTGTGTTGTCTAGTTTCCATTTTTCAAGTTCATTAATGTAACCGTGCGCAATAATGATAAACAGTCGACTGCCATTTGACAACGGATTATTAATATATTTTGAATGGTTGTCAATGCGGTAAGATAATGTAACCGTTTCTCATTCCTTATTAAATGTTTTCAACGTATACCTACCGCAAATATGATTCTATTGCTCTGACATGAGCTTATTATTTTATTTTTCTCGTTCAGATTTCGCTGATTAACAACCAGTGTATTTAAGTATATTCACAATTCACTAGCCGTCTACGAGTCATAGGCTGTCATTTCGTATACATCATATAAAATAAATCCACTCACTTGCAGATAATGAGATAAATTAACACTCATTTTATTTATTTAATTAAAATTAGAAATTTCTGTAAATTGCAAAACGATATTGTTTACTGAATTGTTTATTTCAGTTGCTAGATCAGAAATCAGGCTATAAATATAATATTTTTGAACCATTTGAAACAGACAACACATTGATATTTAAGTTTAAGTTTCCCATGACCTTTAATTTGTTTTAATATACCCGCCAACTCGGAAACGGTTATTACTTTGTACAATGCAAAATCATCAGTATAAGTTTTATTTCATAAACTTTAAAGGTTTAAATAACAACACCTGTAAATAGACAAACATATTTTTCATCAACCATCGTCTCGGACATTTTCATTAAAAATGAACACCAATAATTTAATCATAATTAGCTTAACAACATCAGGGATGGATAAACTCTAAATAACTACCTTTATTTCTCATAAGTACAATTTTAAGCGTCAACAGAAGGATTATCTTCTCACAATAGATTTCATCTCAATTTGTTAATGTATAATATCAGAATTAAAAAACACTATAATAAAATCTTTTATATGGCACTTTTGAAAAACATTAATAATTCATATCTATAAGTGATTATAAAACACTCATATATTAAAATATTTTCTCTTCAAACCTTGACTGTTAGATTTAGAAAAAGAACTATATTTACTGTTTCTAAAAATTATATATACCACTTTATATAAAATTTCTTAAACACTAAAAAAGTGTTTTATATGATAATTTTGACGAAATAATATAAATAAATTTTTTTCTAATGCTAGTAAAATACTGAATTCTTAATTTATTATCTTCAAACCTTGACCATTAGTTTGAGAATATGTAATATTATTACCGTTTCCAGTTATTACTTTTACAATTTTATAAAAAATTTCATAAACACAAAAAAGTGTTTTATACGATAATTTTGACGAAATATTATAAATAAATTTTTTTCAAATGCTTTTAAAATACTGAATTCTTAAGTTATTAACTTCAAACCTTGACTATAAGATTGAGAATGAGTAGTATTTTTAAGGGTTCATTTAATTATATTTACAATTTAATATGATATTTCATAAACTCTAAAAAAGTGTTTTATATGATAATTTTGACGAAATATTATAAATAAATTTTTTTTAAATGCTTATAAAATACTGAATTCTTAAGTTATTATCTTCAAACCTTGACCATTAGTTTGAGAATATGTAATATTTTTACCGTTTTCGTTTATTATTTTTACAATTATAAAAAAATTTCATAAACTCTAAAAAAGTGTTTTATACGATAATTTTGACGAAATATTATAAATAATTTTTTTTCAAATGCTTATAAAATACTGAATTCTTAAGTTATTGTCTTCAAACCTTGACCATTAGTTTGAGAATATGTAATTTTTTTAAGGTTTTATTTAGTTATGTTAACAATTATATATAAAATTTCATAAACACTAAAAATGTGTTTTACATAGTAATTTAGTCGAAATATCATAAATTCAATGTTTTCAATTAATTATATCATACTGAATTCTTAAGTTATTATCTTCAAACCTTGACCATTAGTTTGAGAATATGTAATATTTTTACCGTTTTCGATTATTATTTTTACAATTATAAAAAAATTTCATAAACTCTAAAAAAGTGTTTTATACGATAATTTTGACGAAATATTATAAATAAATTTTTTTCAAATGATTATAAAATACTGAATTCTTAAGTTATTGTCTTCAAACCTTGACCATTAGTTTGAGAATATGTAATTTTTTTAAGGTTTCATTTAGTTATGTTTACAATGTTTTATAAAATTTCATAAACACTAAAAAAGTGTTTTACATAGTAATTTAGTCGAAATATCATAAATTCAATGTTTTCAAATGCTTATAACATTCTGAATTCTTAATTTATTATCTTCAAACCTTGACCATTCGTTTGAGAATATGTAATATTTTTACCGTTTCCAGTTATTATTTTTACAATTTTATAAAAAATTTCATAAACTCTAAAAAAGTGTTTTATACGATAATTTTAACAAAATATTATAAATAAATTTTTTTCAAATGCTTATAAAATACTGAATTCTTAAATTATGAACTTCAAACCTTGACTATAAGATTGAGAATGTGTATTATTTTTAAGGTTTTATGTAGTTATGTTTACAATGTTATATAAAATTTCATAAACACTAAAAAAGTGTTTTACATAAAAATTTAGTCGAAATATCATAAATTCAATGTTTTCAAATGCTTATAACATTCTGAGTTCTTAATTTATTATCTTCAAACCTTGACCATTAGTTTGAGAATATGTAATATTATTACCGTTTCCAGTTATTACTTTTACAATTTTATAAAAAATTTCATAAACACAAAAAAGTGTTTTATACGATAATTTTGACGAAATATTATAAATAAATTTTTTTCAAATGCTTTTAAAATACTGAATTCTTAAGTTATTAACTTCAAACCTTGACTATAAGATTGAGAATGTGTAGTATTTTTAAGGGTTCATTTAATTATATTTACAATTTAATATGATATTTCATAAACACTATTAAAGTTGTTTACATTGTAATTTTGACGAAATATTATAAATAAATTTTTTTCAAATGCTTATAAAATACTGAATTCTTAAGTTATTAACTTCAAACCTTGACCATGAGTTTGAGAATATGTAATATTCTTACCGTTTCCAGTTATTATTTTTACAATTTTATAAAAAATTTCATAAACTCCAAAAAAAGTGTTTTATACGATAATTTTGACAAAATATTATAAATAAATTTTTTTCAAATGCGTATAAAATACTGAATTCTTTAGTTATTAACTTCAAACCTTGACTATAAGATTGAGAATGTGTAGTATTTTTAAGGTTTTATTTAGTTATGTTTACAATTTTAAATAAGATTTCATAAACACTAAAAAAGTGTTTTACATAGTAATTTAGTCGAAATATCATAAATTCAATGTTTTCAAATATGCTTATAACATTCTGAATTCTTAATTTATTATCTTCAAACCTTGACCATTAGTTTGAGAATTTGTAATAATTTAAATGTTTCCAGTTATTATATTTACAATTTTATATAAAATTTCATAAACACAAAAAAGTGTTTTATATTTTAATTTTAATGAAATATCATGAATTCATATTTTTCAAATGCTAGTAAAATACTGAATACTTAACTTAATATCTTTAAACTTTGACTATTAGATTTACAAAAAGGACTATTTTCACCGTTTTTTAACAATTATATTGTTCGAATTTTGACAAATCCCAAAAATTTATATATTAATATTTTCTCGAATTCCTGTTATTCTCTCAAACCATTGTGTATGTAAAAACTGTCTACTCGTGTATAATTACTTAACTGTCAAAATTCTGATATTTTTTTATGAAGTTTTGTCCAAATAATCAATTTTTTTAATTTTTAACATTTTGTTTTCCAAAAATCCATCTCTATTAATTAATCCGTTAATACTGTCCCCATCCAGATTAAATACTCAACGATTGACGCATTTGCATACCTAGATGATTTTCCAATTTTTAAATTATTTTTAACTCAATTATTTAGAGTATATAAACTATAATTGGTGCTTCAAACGTGAAGTTTTCAATAAAAAATTTGACCGGTTATTTTGTTTTACCAATTCATCATTCTTAAAATTTAAATTCAACGTTTTTGAGTACAGATATTTGATCTCAAGGTGTCACTGCGTTTAACTTCGGAAGATTTTGAGCCGATACGACCAATATTAACAAAGTGTGTTATTCAAGTTGATTCTCAAAATCTATAAATGAATATCATAATAACAACACATTTTATATCATGTGTTAAAATAACGAGTAGTAGTATGCAAAGTTTTAGAATAGTTATGTTATGCAATATATAACATTTTTAAATATTTATATTATTTACGTACCTCGTGTCTGCATATTCAACATTGCTTAAGACAGTTTCTTTAATGAATCTGGTTTCGAAGTAAATAATTATATTGTTCAGTTTTAAATGTTTAACATTGTCTTAAACGATATAATAATGCCGAACCTTCTAATTTTTTATTACCAATAGCAACAAAAATTACGACTTGGTACAATTTGTGAGTAATAATTTGGCAAACGTCAAAATCATGTAATATTCGATGTAAATAAAACAACTACATTACTTATTACGTGTACAAATTACAATACCTTAAATACCTTTTCAAAAGCGTAAATTTTCTTGATTTCGTAGTGTGTTTCATCATTAACTATGAGTACTATAATTAGTACTGTATATTTGCATTAAATTGTTACATTTTAGGAAGGCATTCATATTTAGTAAAACATGTTACATCTCTTCTACTCGACAATGTATTCTTCAATTCATATATCTTAACAAATATATTTTGAGTCTTTAATGTATACTTGAATGTTTTTTTTTTCTTGTATTTAATGACAAACATAAGTAAAATATAAAATATATATATATTTTAATATGATTTACAACTGATTTTAATAATTATGTATTTTTTTAAAACTGTATTTTAACAAAAAATATTACAAATAATTGTTGTTGAACAATCCACACATCTTTTGTCAATACTTATTAGAAATATAAAATATAGTTACGAATAATTTGTTACACACATTTACACAACTAGGAGGAGACTTAGTGAGGCATCGCGCCCTCAAAATGTATTTTATTCCCCACAAATGTTTATGATTATTTAAGAATCAATAATAATTTAAGCAATACAATGTGACATGTAGAATTATTCAAAGTAAATTGTATAAATATAAAATTGATGATTAAAAATGTACAAAAAAAATATATTCAGTATTTTTAATATACCAAAAACAGTATCTAGTCCTACTCGTACAGTTATCACTATTGAAAATTAAAATAACCAAAACAATCCTCCTAGTTTTTTGGAAACCGTGAAAGTAAATACATTAAATTAGGTATTTATATGTGCAGCTGCTAATATTTTATACCTAGTTGCATCAATGGTTAGTCATTACATAGAATTACCAATGGCCTCAAAAATATATTATATTTTGACATTCAGGTTTTTATTGTTGTGAGTAGCTTTAATGTTTTATATCATATTATTATATGATGGTATTATGATCCTTTTGGGATTTATCGAATATTTTTTATTGATATAGTACAGAAATATCACACAATTTTAATATTTATGACTAAACTCGTCGTTAGATAGTGTTAAAATAAAAATTATTCTTTAAAATTGGGTTAGGATTAAATTTATTAGTAATTAATTTTTTAATAAATGTTAACCTTCGTGTGGATTTGTGACTTTTAGAAATTAATCATTCTATTATCTGTCATTAAATATGTCCACCATTTACAGAATCAGGACATGCACACTGTTGCAGCTGCAATTGTGCGTGGGAGTCCAATTAAGACCCAAGTACGACGGTTTAAAAATCCCCAATAACAGTTTTTCGAAAAATCAAATGCATGCAACTCATGTAGCTAGTTAGGGGGATCAATTCTATGTCATGTCTGGCGACTTTCGTCCTATCTCCCACGGTTTCCCGGAAAACAGCTCATAAGCGAAATATTTTTAAATTTACGATTATACAATAATATTTGAATTGGAAAATACATAAGTTTGTGAAAGAAATTAAGAAATTTTATATTTCAATGTTGGTAGATCTGCTTTATCGTTCTGCCACCATTTATGGGTTTCTTTCATAAGAATTTCTAGCTGAAAAGTCTGGTTGTTATCTCGGGGGCCGAACTGCGCGACGATCAGTCGCATGTATCGCCGTCGATTAGTGGTGATTAGTTTATCAGAGCGGTGCGATTACAACGACTAGAACGTTTAAAAAACAGACATACTTAAAAGTAATATCATATTGAGAATTACACATGGAATATGTTGATGGTTAGTAGTTTAGTACTCGTATCGGGTAGATGGCCAAACATTTATGGTTACGAAAATCAAGTTTTATTATTCACCAGAGTAAGTTAAATGTCCTATAAGAATACCGATCGCATTAGGAAAAAATCAATGTCGAAAGAACAACTGTTGTCTGCGTGTTTTTTCAGGAATGATCCGGCAACGATACATTATTTACCTACTATATTGGATATGCTGTCTATAGTGGGACCGGCGATGGTTGGCATGTGTCCTGTCATTATCACGACTGATGTCATCTATGCCTCAGAATTGCAGCTGGGAATTGTCCAATATCAACATCATACAAAGTGTTCTCGTCGTCGCGTTGGGATTTAATCAGTAGCTAATAATAAGTTAATTTTAAGTAATCTTTTTGTACATGTCAGTGTGTTGTCTAGTTTCCATTTTTCAAGTTCATTAATGTAACCGTGCGCAATAATGATAAACAGTCGACTGCCATTTGACAACGGATTATTAATATATTTTGAATGGTTGTCAATGCGGTAAGATAATGTAACCGTTTCTCATTCCTTATTAAATGTTTTCAACGTATACCTACCGCAAATATGATTCTATTGCTCTGACATGAGCTTATTATTTTATTTTTCTCGTTCAGATTTCGCTGATTAACAACCAGTGTATTTAAGTATATTCACAATTCACTAGCCGTCTACGAGTCATAGGCTGTCATTTCGTATACATCATATAAAATAAATCCACTCACTTGCAGATAATGAGATAAATTAACACTCATTTTATTTATTTAATTAAAATTAGAAATTTCTGTAAATTGCAAAACGATATTGTTTACTGAATTGTTTATTTCAGTTGCTAGATCAGAAATCAGGCTATAAATATAATATTTTTGAACCATTTGAAACAGACAACACATTGATATTTAAGTTTAAGTTTCCCATGACCTTTAATTTGTTTTAATATACCCGCCAACTCGGAAACGGTTATTACTTTGTACAATGCAAAATCATCAGTATAAGTTTTATTTCATAAACTTTAAAGGTTTAAATAACAACACCTGTAAATAGACAAACATATTTTTCATCAACCATCGTCTCGGACATTTTCATTAAAAATGAACACCAATAATTTAATCATAATTAGCTTAACAACATCAGGGATGGATAAACTCTAAATAACTACCTTTATTTCTCATAAGTACAATTTTAAGCGTCAACAGAAGGATTATCTTCTCACAATAGATTTCATCTCAATTTGTTAATGTATAATATCAGAATTAAAAAACACTATAATAAAATCTTTTATATGGCACTTTTGAAAAACATTAATAATTCATATCTATAAGTGATTATAAAACACTCATATATTAAAATATTTTCTCTTCAAACCTTGACTGTTAGATTTAGAAAAAGAACTATATTTACTGTTTCTAAAAATTATATATACCACTTTATATAAAATTTCTTAAACACTAAAAAAGTGTTTTATATGATAATTTTGACGAAATAATATAAATAAATTTTTTTCTAATGCTAGTAAAATACTGAATTCTTAATTTATTATCTTCAAACCTTGACCATTAGTTTGAGAATATGTAATATTATTACCGTTTCCAGTTATTACTTTTACAATTTTATAAAAAATTTCATAAACACAAAAAAGTGTTTTATACGATAATTTTGACGAAATATTATAAATAAATTTTTTTCAAATACTTATAAAATACTGAATTCTTAAGTTATTAACTTCAAACCTTGACTATAAGATTGAGAATGTGTAATATTTTTAAGGTTTCATTTAATTATCTTTACAATTTAATATGATATTTCATAAACACTAAAAAAGTTGTTTACATTGTAATTTTGACGAAATACTATAAATTCATTTTTTTCAAATGCTTATAAAATACTGAATTCTTAAGTTATTAACTTCAAACCTTGACTATAAGATTGAGAATGTGTAATATTTTTAAGGTTTCATTTAATTATCTTTACAATTTAATATGATATTTCATAAACACTAAAAAAGTTGTTTACATTGTAATTTTGACGAAATACTATAAATTCATTTTTTTCAAATGCTTATAAAATACTGAATTCTTAAGTTATTAACTTCAAACCTTGACTATAAGATTGAGAATGTGTAATATTTTTAAGGTTTTATTTAGTTATATTTACAATTTTATATAAAATTTCATAAACACTAAAAATGTGTTTTACATAGTAATTTAGTTGAAATATCATAAATTCAATGTTTTCAATTAATTATATCATACTGAATTGTTAAGTTATTAACTTCAAACCTTGACTATAAGATTGAGAATGTGTAATATTTTTAAGGTTTTTTTTAGTTATATTTACAATTTAATAGGATATTTCATAAACTCTAAAAAAGTGTTTTATATGATAATTTTGACGAAATATTATAAATAAATTTTTTATAAATGCTTATAAAATACTGAATTCTTAAGTTATTATCTTCAAACCTTGACCATTAGTTTGAGAATATGTAATATTTTTACCGTTTTCGGTTATTATTTTTACAATTATAAAAAAATTTCATAAACTCTAAAAAAGTGTTTTATACGATAATTTTGACGAAATATTATAAATAAATTTTTTTCAAATGATTATAAAATACTGAATTCTTAAGTTATTGTCTTCAAACCTTGACCATTAGTTTGAGAATATGTAATTTTTTTAAGGTTTCATTTAGTTATGTTTACAATGTTTTATAAAATTTCATAAACTCTAAAAAAGTGTTTTATATGATAATTTTGACGAAATATCATAAATTCAATGTTTTCAAATGCTTATAACATTCTGAGTTCTTAATTTATTATCTTCAAACCTTGACCATTAGTTTGAGAATATGTAATATTATTACCGTTTCCAGTTATTACTTTTACAATTTTATAAAAAATTTCATAAACACAAAAAAGTGTTTTATACGATAATTTTGACGAAATATTATAAATAAATTTTTTTCAAATGCTTTTAAAATACTGAATTCTTAAGTTATTAACTTCAAACCTTGACTATAAGATTGAGAATGTGAAGTATTTTTAAGGGTTCATTTAATTATATTTACAATTTAATATGATATTTCATAAACACTATTAAAGTTGTTTACATTGTAATTTTGACGAAATATTATAAATAAATTTTTTTCAAATGCTTATAAAATACTGAATTCTTAAGTTATTAACTTCAAACCTTGACCATGAGTTTGAGAATATGTAATATTCTTACCGTTTCCAGTTATTATTTTTACAATTTTATAAAAAATTTCATAAACTCTAAAAAAGTGTTTTATACGATAATTTTGACAAAATATTATAAATAAATTTTTTTCAAATGCGTATAAAATACTGAATTCTTAAGTTATTAACTTCAAACCTTGACTATAAGATTGAGAATGTGTAGTATTTTTAAGGTTTTATTTAGTTATGTTTACAATTTTAAATAAGATTTCATAAACACTAAAAAAGTGTTTTACATAGTAATTTAGTCGAAATATCATAAATTCAATGTTTTCAAATATGCTTATAACATTCTGAATTCTTAATTTATTATCTTCAAACCTTGACCATTAGTTTGAGAATATGTAATATTCTTACCGTTTCCAGTTATTATTTTTACAATTTTATAAAAAATTTCATAAACTCCAAAAAAAGTGTTTTATATTTTAATTTTAATGAAATATCATGAATTCATATTTTTCAAATGCTAGTAAAATACTGAATACTTAACTTTATATCTTTAAACTTTGACTATTAGATTTACAAAAAGGACTATTTTCACCGTTTTTTAACAATTATATTGTTCGAATTTTGACAAATCCCAAAAATTTATATATTAATATTTTCTCGAATTCCTGTTATTCTCTCAAACCATTGTGTATGTAAAAACTGTCTACTCGTGTATAATTACTTAACTGTCAAAATTCTGATATTTTTTTTATGAAGTTTTGTCCAAATAATCAATTTTTTTAATTTTTAACATTTTGTTTTCCAAAAATCCATCTCTATTAATTAATCCGTTAATACTGTCCCCATCCAGATTAAATACTCAACGATTGACGCATTTGCATACCTAGATGATTTTCCAATTTTTAAATTATTTTTAACTCAATTATTTAGAGTATATAAACTATAATTGGTGCTTCAAACGTGAAGTTTTCAATAAAAAATTTGACCGGTTATTTTGTTTTACCAATTCATCATTCTTAAAATTTAAATTCAACGTTTTTGAGTACAGATATTTGATCTCAAGGTGTCACTGCGTTTAACTTCGGAAGATTTTGAGCCGATACGACCAATATTAACAAAGTGTGTTATTCAAGTTGATTCTCAAAATCTATAAATGAATATCATAATAACAACACATTT
Organism: Rhopalosiphum nymphaeae; assembly: GCA_036289425.1. NCBI lineage: Eukaryota > Metazoa > Arthropoda > Insecta > Hemiptera > Aphididae > Rhopalosiphum > Rhopalosiphum nymphaeae. The sequence goes on along the minus strand of JAZAQC010000007.1, from coordinate 3,701,073 downwards.
TATATCATGTGTTAAAATAACGAGTAGTAGTATGCAAAGTTTTAGAATAGTTATGTTATGCAATATATAACATTTTTAAATATTTATATTATTTACGTACCTCGTGTCTGCATATTCAACATTGCTTAAGACAGTTTCTTTAATGAATCTGGTTTCGAAGTAAATAATTATATTGTTCAGTTTTAAATGTTTAACATTGTCTTAAACGATATAATAATGCCGAACCTTCTAATTTTTTATTACCAATAGCAACAAAAATTACGACTTGGTACAATTTGTGAGTAATAATTTGGCAAACGTCAAAATCATGTAATATTCGATGTAAATAAAACAACTACATTACTTATTACGTGTACAAATTACAATACCTTAAATACCTTTTCAAAAGCGTAAATTTTCTTGATTTCGTAGTGTGTTTCATCATTAACTATGAGTACTATAATTAGTACTGTATATTTGCATTAAATTGTTACATTTTAGGAAGGCATTCATATTTAGTAAAACATGTTACATCTCTTCTACTCGACAATGTATTCTTCAATTCATATATCTTAACAAATATATTTTGAGTCTTTAATGTATACTTGAATGTTTTTTTTTTCTTGTATTTAATGACAAACATAAGTAAAATATAAAATATATATATATTTTAATATGATTTACAACTGATTTTAATAATTATGTATTTTTTTAAAACTGTATTTTAACAAAAAATATTACAAATAATTGTTGTTGAACAATCCACACATCTTTTGTCAATACTTATTAGAAATATAAAATATAGTTACGAATAATTTGTTACACACATTTACACAACTAGGAGGAGACTTAGTGAGGCATCGCGCCCTCAAAATGTATTTTATTCCCCACAAATGTTTATGATTATTTAAGAATCAATAATAATTTAAGCAATACAATGTGACATGTAGAATTATTCAAAGTAAATTGTATAAATATAAAATTGATGATTAAAAATGTACAAAAAAAATATATTCAGTATTTTTAATATACCAAAAACAGTATCTAGTCCTACTCGTACAGTTATCACTATTGAAAATTAAAATAACCAAAACAATCCTCCTAGTTTTTTGGAAACCGTGAAAGTAAATACATTAAATTAGGTATTTATATGTGCAGCTGCTAATATTTTATACCTAGTTGCATCAATGGTTAGTCATTACATAGAATTACCAATGGCCTCAAAAATATATTATATTTTGACATTCAGGTTTTTATTGTTGTGAGTAGCTTTAATGTTTTATATCATATTATTATATGATGGTATTATGATCCTTTTGGGATTTATCGAATATTTTTTATTGATATAGTACAGAAATATCACACAATTTTAATATTTATGACTAAACTCGTCGTTAGATAGTGTTAAAATAAAAATTATTCTTTAAAATTGGGTTAGGATTAAATTTATTAGTAATTAATTTTTTAATAAATGTTAACCTTCGTGTGGATTTGTGACTTTTAGAAATTAATCATTCTATTATCTGTCATTAAATATGTCCACCATTTACAGAATCAGGACATGCACACTGTTGCAGCTGCAATTGTGCGTGGGAGTCCAATTAAGACCCAAGTACGACGGTTTAAAAATCCCCAATAACAGTTTTTCGAAAAATCAAATGCATGCAACTCATGTAGCTAGTTAGGGGGATCAATTCTATGTCATGTCTGGCGACTTTCGTCCTATCTCCCACGGTTTCCCGGAAAACAGCTCATAAGCGAAATATTTTTAAATTTACGATTATACAATAATATTTGAATTGGAAAATACATAAGTTTGTGAAAGAAATTAAGAAATTTTATATTTCAATGTTGGTAGATCTGCTTTATCGTTCTGCCACCATTTATGGGTTTCTTTCATAAGAATTTCTAGCTGAAAAGTCTGGTTGTTATCTCGGGGGCCGAACTGCGCGACGATCAGTCGCATGTATCGCCGTCGATTAGTGGTGATTAGTTTATCAGAGCGGTGCGATTACAACGACTAGAACGTTTAAAAAACAGACATACTTAAAAGTAATATCATATTGAGAATTACACATGGAATATGTTGATGGTTAGTAGTTTAGTACTCGTATCGGGTAGATGGCCAAACATTTATGGTTACGAAAATCAAGTTTTATTATTCACCAGAGTAAGTTAAATGTCCTATAAGAATACCGATCGCATTAGGAAAAAATCAATGTCGAAAGAACAACTGTTGTCTGCGTGTTTTTTCAGGAATGATCCGGCAACGATACATTATTTACCTACTATATTGGATATGCTGTCTATAGTGGGACCGGCGATGGTTGGCATGTGTCCTGTCATTATCACGACTGATGTCATCTATGCCTCAGAATTGCAGCTGGGAATTGTCCAATATCAACATCATACAAAGTGTTCTCGTCGTCGCGTTGGGATTTAATCAGTAGCTAATAATAAGTTAATTTTAAGTAATCTTTTTGTACATGTCAGTGTGTTGTCTAGTTTCCATTTTTCAAGTTCATTAATGTAACCGTGCGCAATAATGATAAACAGTCGACTGCCATTTGACAACGGATTATTAATATATTTTGAATGGTTGTCAATGCGGTAAGATAATGTAACCGTTTCTCATTCCTTATTAAATGTTTTCAACGTATACCTACCGCAAATATGATTCTATTGCTCTGACATGAGCTTATTATTTTATTTTTCTCGTTCAGATTTCGCTGATTAACAACCAGTGTATTTAAGTATATTCACAATTCACTAGCCGTCTACGAGTCATAGGCTGTCATTTCGTATACATCATATAAAATAAATCCACTCACTTGCAGATAATGAGATAAATTAACACTCATTTTATTTATTTAATTAAAATTAGAAATTTCTGTAAATTGCAAAACGATATTGTTTACTGAATTGTTTATTTCAGTTGCTAGATCAGAAATCAGGCTATAAATATAATATTTTTGAACCATTTGAAACAGACAACACATTGATATTTAAGTTTAAGTTTCCCATGACCTTTAATTTGTTTTAATATACCCGCCAACTCGGAAACGGTTATTACTTTGTACAATGCAAAATCATCAGTATAAGTTTTATTTCATAAACTTTAAAGGTTTAAATAACAACACCTGTAAATAGACAAACATATTTTTCATCAACCATCGTCTCGGACATTTTCATTAAAAATGAACACCAATAATTTAATCATAATTAGCTTAACAACATCAGGGATGGATAAACTCTAAATAACTACCTTTATTTCTCATAAGTACAATTTTAAGCGTCAACAGAAGGATTATCTTCTCACAATAGATTTCATCTCAATTTGTTAATGTATAATATCAGAATTAAAAAACACTATAATAAAATCTTTTATATGGCACTTTTGAAAAACATTAATAATTCATATCTATAAGTGATTATAAAACACTCATATATTAAAATATTTTCTCTTCAAACCTTGACTGTTAGATTTAGAAAAAGAACTATATTTACTGTTTCTAAAAATTATATATACCACTTTATATAAAATTTCTTAAACACTAAAAAAGTGTTTTATATGATAATTTTGACGAAATAATATAAATAAATTTTTTTCTAATGCTAGTAAAATACTGAATTCTTAATTTATTATCTTCAAACCTTGACCATTAGTTTGAGAATATGTAATATTATTACCGTTTCCAGTTATTACTTTTACAATTTTATAAAAAATTTCATAAACACAAAAAAGTGTTTTATACGATAATTTTGACGAAATATTATAAATAAATTTTTTTCAAATACTTATAAAATACTGAATTCTTAAGTTATTAACTTCAAACCTTGACTATAAGATTGAGAATGTGTAATATTTTTAAGGTTTCATTTAATTATCTTTACAATTTAATATGATATTTCATAAACACTAAAAAAGTTGTTTACATTGTAATTTTGACGAAATACTATAAATTCATTTTTTTCAAATGCTTATAAAATACTGAATTCTTAAGTTATTAACTTCAAACCTTGACTATAAGATTGAGAATGTGTAATATTTTTAAGGTTTTATTTAGTTATATTTACAATTTTATATAAAATTTCATAAACACAAAAAAGTGTTTTATACGATAATTTTGACAAAATATTATAAATACATTTTTTTCAAATGCTTATAAAATAATGAATTCTTAAGTTATTAACTTCAAACTTTGACCATTAGTTTGAGAATAAGTAATATTTTTAAGGTTTTATTTTGTTATGTTTACAATTTTATATAAAATTTCATAAACACTAAAAATGTGTTTTACATAGTAATTTAGTCGAAATATCATAAATTCAATGTTTTCAAATGCTTATAACATTCTGAATTCTTAATTTATTATCTTCAAACTTTGACCATTAGTTTGAGCATATGTAATATTTATACCGTTTCCAGTTATTATTTTTACAATTTTATAAAAAATTTCATAAACTCTAAAAAAGTGTTTTATACGATAATTTTGACGAAGTATTATAAATAAATTTTTTTCAAATGCTTATAAAATACTGAATTCTTAAGTTATTAACTTCAAACCTTGACTATAAGATTGAGAATGTGTAGTATTATTAAGGTTTTATTTAGTTATGTTTACAATTTTATATAAGATTTCATAAACACTAAAAAAGTGTTTTATATAGTAATTTAGTAGAAATATCATAAATTCAATGTTTTCAAATGCTTATAACATACTGAATTCTTAAGTCATTAACTTCAAACCATGACTATAAGATTGAGAATGGGTAATATTTTTAAGGTTTCATTTAATTATATTTACAATTTAATATGATATTTCATAAACACTATAAAAGTTGTTTACATTGTAATTTTGACGAAATATCATAAATTCAATGTTTTCTAATGCTTGTAACATACTGAATTCTCAAGTTATTATCTTCAAACTTTGACCATTAGTTTGAGAATAAGTAATATTTTTAAGGTTTTATTTTGTTATGTTTACAATTTTATATAAAATTTCATAAACACTAAAAATGTGTTTTACATAGTAATTTAGTCGAAATATCATAAATTCAATGTTTTCAAATGCTTATAACATTCTGAATTCTTAAGTTATAATCTTCAAACCTTGACCATTAGTTTGAGAATATATAATATTTTTACCGTTTCCAGCTATTATTTTTACAATTTTATAAAAAATTTCATAAACAGTAAAAAAGTGTTTTATATGATAATTATGTGAAAAATTAAAATTATATATCTTTCAAATTCTTATAAATTACTGAATTCTTAAGTTATTGTCTTCAAACCTTGACCATTAGTTTGAGAATATGTAATTTTTTTAAGGTTTTATTTAGTTATGTTAACAATTTTATATAAAATTTCATAAACACTAAAAAAGTTGTTTACATTGTAATTTTGAAGAAATATTATAAATTCATTTTTTTCAAATGCTTATAAAATACTGAATTCTTAGGTTATTATCTTCAAACCTTGACCATGAGTTTGAGAATATGTAATATTTTTACCGTTTCCAGTTATTATTTTTACAATTTTATAGAAAATTTCATAAACTCCAAAAAAAGTGTTTTATACGATAATTTTGACGAAATATTATAAATAAATTTTTTTCAAATGCTTATAAAATACTGAATTCTTAAGTTATTAACTTCAAACCTTGACTATAAGATTGAGAATGTGTAATATTTTTAAGGTTTTTTTTAGTTATATTTACAATTTAATAGGATATTTCATAAACTCTAAAAAAGTGTTTTATATGATAATTTTGACGAAATATTATAAATAAATTTTTTTCAAATGCTTTTAAAATACTGAATTCTTAAGTTATTAACTTCAAACCTTGACTATAAGATTGAGAATGTGAAGTATTTTTAAGGGTTCATTTAATTATATTTACAATTTAATATGATATTTCATAAACACTATTAAAGTTGTTTACATTGTAATTTTGACGAAATATTATAAATAAATTTTTTTCAAATGCTTATAAAATACTGAATTCTTAAGTTATTAGCTTCAAACCTTGACCATGAGTTTGAGAATATGTAATATTCTTACCGTTTCCAGTTATTATTTTTACAATTTTATAAAAAATTTCATAAACTCTAAAAAAGTGTTTTATACGATAATTTTGACAAAATATTATAAATAAATTTTTTTCAAATGCGTATAAAATACTGAATTCTTAAGTTATTAACTTCAAACCTTGACTATAAGATTGAGAATGTGTAATATTTTTAAGGTTTTATTTAGTTATATTTACAATTTTATATAAAATTTCATAAACACTAAAAATGTGTTTTACATAGTAATTTAGTTGAAATATCATAAATTCAATGTTTTCAATTAATTATATCATACTGAATTCTTAAGTTATTAACTTCAAACCTTGACTATAAGATTGAGAATGTGTAATATTTTTAAGGTTTTTTTTAGTTATATTTACAATTTAATAGGATATTTCATAAACTCTAAAAAAGTGTTTTATATGATAATTTTGACGAAATATTATAAATAAATTTTTTTCAAATGCTTTTAAAATACTGAATTCTTAAGTTATTAACTTCAAACCTTGACTATAAGATTGAGAATGTGAAGTATTTTTAAGGGTTCATTTAATTATATTTACAATTTAATATGATATTTCATAAACACTATTAAAGTTGTTTACATTGTAATTTTGACGAAATATTATAAATAAATTTTTTTCAAATGCTTATAAAATACTGAATTCTTAAGTTATTAACTTCAAACCTTGACCATGAGTTTGAGAATATGTAATATTCTTACCGTTTCCAGTTATTATTTTTACAATTTTATAAAAAATTTCATAAACTCTAAAAAAGTGTTTTATACGATAATTTTGACAAAATATTATAAATAAATTTTTTTCAAATGCGTATAAAATACTGAATTCTTAAGTTATTAACTTCAAACCTTGACTATAAGATTGAGAATGTGTAGTATTTTTAAGGTTTTATTTAGTTATGTTTACAATTTTAAATAAGATTTCATAAACACTAAAAAAGTGTTTTACATAGTAATTTAGTCGAAATATCATAAATTCAATGTTTTCAAATATGCTTATAACATTCTGAATTCTTAATTTATTATCTTCAAACCTTGACCATTAGTTTGAGAATATGTAATATTCTTACCGTTTCCAGTTATTATTTTTACAATTTTATAAAAAATTTCATAAACTCCAAAAAAAGTGTTTTATATTTTAATTTTAATGAAATATCATGAATTCATATTTTTCAAATGCTAGTAAAATACTGAATACTTAACTTTATATCTTTAAACTTTGACTATTAGATTTACAAAAAGGACTATTTTCACCGTTTTTTAACAATTATATTGTTCGAATTTTGACAAATCCCAAAAATTTATATATTAATATTTTCTCGAATTCCTGTTATTCTCTCAAACCATTGTGTATGTAAAAACTGTCTACTCGTGTATAATTACTTAACTGTCAAAATTCTGATATTTTTTTTATGAAGTTTTGTCCAAATAATCAATTTTTTTAATTTTTAACATTTTGTTTTCCAAAAATCCATCTCTATTAATTAATCCGTTAATACTGTCCCCATCCAGATTAAATACTCAACGATTGACGCATTTGCATACCTAGATGATTTTCCAATTTTTAAATTATTTTTAACTCAATTATTTAGAGTATATAAACTATAATTGGTGCTTCAAACGTGAAGTTTTCAATAAAAAATTTGACCAGTTATTTTGTTTTACCAATTCATCATTCTTAAAATTTAAATTCAACGTTTTTGAGTACAGATATTTGATCTCAAGGTGTCACTGCGTTTAACTTCGGAAGATTTTGAGCCGATACGACCAATATTAACAAAGTGTGTTATTCAAGTTGATTCTCAAAATCTATAAATGAATATCATAATAACAACACATTTTATATCATGTGTTAAAATAACGAGTAGTAGTATGCAAAGTTTTAGAATAGTTATGTTATGCAATATATAACATTTTTAAATATTTATATTATTTACGTACCTCGTGTCTGCATATTCAACATTGCTTAAGACAGTTTCTTTAATGAATCTGGTTTCGAAGTAAATAATTATATTGTTCAGTTTTAAATGTTTAACATTGTCTTAAACGATATAATAATGCCGAACCTTCTAATTTTTTATTACCAATAGCAACAAAAATTACGACTTGGTACAATTTGTGAGTAATAATTTGGCAAACGTCAAAATCATGTAATATTCGATGTAAATAAAACAACTACATTACTTATTACGTGTACAAATTACAATACCTTAAATACCTTTTCAAAAGCGTAAATTTTCTTGATTTCGTAGTGTGTTTCATCATTAACTATGAGTACTATAATTAGTACTGTATATTTGCATTAAATTGTTACATTTTAGGAAGGCATTCATATTTAGTAAAACATGTTACATCTCTTCTACTCGACAATGTATTCTTCAATTCATATATCTTAACAAATATATTTTGAGTCTTTAATGTATACTTGAATGTTCTTTTTTCTTGTATTTAATGACAAACATAAGTAAAATATAAAATATATATATATTTTAATATGATTTACAACTGATTTTAATAATTATGTATTTTTTTAAAACTGTATTTTAACAAAAAATATTACAAATAATTGTTGTTGAACAATCCACACATCTTTTGTCAATACTTATTAGAAATATAAAATATAGTTACGAATAATTTGTTACACACATTTACACAACTAGGAGGAGACTTAGTGAGGCATCGCGCCCTCAAAATGTATTTTATTCCCCACAAATGTTTATGATTATTTAAGAATCAATAATAATTTAAGCAATACAATGTGACATGTAGAATTATTCAAAGTAAATTGTATAAATATAAAATTGATGATTAAAAATGTACAAAAAAAATATATTCAGTATTTTTAATATACCAAAAACAGTATCTAGTCCTACTCGTACAGTTATCACTATTGAAAATTAAAATAACCAAAACAATCCTCCTAGTTTTTTGGAAACCGTGAAAGTAAATACATTAAATTAGGTATTTATATGTGCAGCTGCTAATATTTTATACCTAGTTGCATCAATGGTTAGTCATTACATAGAATTACCAATGGCCTCAAAAATATATTATATTTTGACATTCAGGTTTTTATTGTTGTGAGTAGCTTTAATGTTTTATATCATATTATTATATGATGGTATTATGATCCTTTTGGGATTTATCGAATATTTTTTATTGATATAGTACAGAAATATCACACAATTTTAATATTTATGACTAAACTCGTCGTTAGATAGTGTTAAAATAAAAATTATTCTTTAAAATTGGGTTAGGATTAAATTTATTAGTAATTAATTTTTTAATAAATGTTAACCTTCGTGTGGATTTGTGACTTTTAGAAATTAATCATTCTATTATCTGTCATTAAATATGTCCACCATTTACAGAATCAGGACATGCACACTGTTGCAGCTGCAATTGTGCGTGGGAGTCCAATTAAGACCCAAGTACGACGGTTTAAAAATCCCCAATAACAGTTTTTCGAAAAATCAAATGCATGCAACTCATGTAGCTAGTTAGGGGGATCAATTCTATGTCATGTCTGGCGACTTTCGTCCTATCTCCCACGGTTTCCCGGAAAACAGCTCATAAGCGAAATATTTTTAAATTTACGATTATACAATAATATTTGAATTGGAAAATACATAAGTTTGTGAAAGAAATTAAGAAATTTTATATTTCAATGTTGGTAGATCTGCTTTATCGTTCTGCCACCATTTATGGGTTTCTTTCATAAGAATTTCTAGCTGAAAAGTCTGGTTGTTATCTCGGGGGCCGAACTGCGCGACGATCAGTCGCATGTATCGCCGTTGATTAGTGGTGATTAGTTTATCAGAGCGGTGCGATTACAACGACTAGAACGTTTAAAAAACAGACATACTTAAAAGTAATATCATATTGAGAATTACACATGGAATATGTTGATGGTTAGTAGTTTAGTACTCGTATCGGGTAGATGGCCAAACATTTATGGTTACGAAAATCAAGTTTTATTATTCACCAGAGTAAGTTAAATGTCCTATAAGAATACCGATCGCATTAGGAAAAAATCAATGTCGAAAGAACAACTGTTGTCTGCGTGTTTTTTCAGGAATGATCCGGCAACGATACATTATTTACCTACTATATTGGATATGCTGTCTATAGTGGGACCGGCGATGGTTGGCATGTGTCCTGTCATTATCACGACTGATGTCATCTATGCCTCAGAATTGCAGCTGGGAATTGTCCAATATCAACATCATACAAAGTGTTCTCGTCGTCGCGTTGGGATTTAATCAGTAGCTAATAATAAGTTAATTTTAAGTAATCTTTTTGTACATGTCAGTGTGTTGTCTAGTTTCCATTTTTCAAGTTCATTAATGTAACCGTGCGCAATAATGATAAACAGTCGACTGCCATTTGACAACGGATTATTAATATATTTTGAATGGTTGTCAATGCGGTAAGATAATGTAACCGTTTCTCATTCCTTATTAAATGTTTTCAACGTATACCTACCGCAAATATGATTCTATTGCTCTGACATGAGCTTATTATTTTATTTTTCTCGTTCAGATTTCGCTGATTAACAACCAGTGTATTTAAGTATATTCACAATTCACTAGCCGTCTACGAGTCATAGGCTGTCATTTCGTATACATCATATAAAATAAATCCACTCACTTGCAGATAATGAGATAAATTAACACTCATTTTATTTATTTAATTAAAATTAGAAATTTCTGTAAATTGCAAAACGATATTGTTTACTGAATTGTTTATTTCAGTTGCTAGATCAGAAATCAGGCTATAAATATAATATTTTTGAACCATTTGAAACAGACAACACATTGATATTTAAGTTTAAGTTTCCCATGACCTTTAATTTGTTTTAATATACCCGCCAACTCGGAAACGGTTATTACTTTGTACAATGCAAAATCATCAGTATAAGTTTTATTTCATAAACTTTAAAGGTTTAAATAACAACACCTGTAAATAGACAAACATATTTTTCATCAACCATCGTCTCGGACATTTTCATTAAAAATGAACACCAATAATTTAATCATAATTAGCTTAACAACATCAGGGATGGATAAACTCTAAATAACTACCTTTATTTCTCATAAGTACAATTTTAAGCGTCAACAGAAGGATTATCTTCTCACAATAGATTTCATCTCAATTTGTTAATGTATAATATCAGAATTAAAAAACACTATAATAAAATCTTTTATATGGCACTTTTGAAAAACATTAATAATTCATATCTATAAGTGATTATAAAACACTCATATATTAAAATATTTTCTCTTCAAACCTTGACTGTTAGATTTAGAAAAAGAACTATATTTACTGTTTCTAAAAATTATATATACCACTTTATATAAAATTTCTTAAACACTAAAAAAGTGTTTTATATGATAATTTTGACGAAATAATATAAATAAATTTTTTTCTAATGCTAGTAAAATACTGAATTCTTAATTTATTATCTTCAAACCTTGACCATTAGTTTGAGAATATGTAATATTATTACCGTTTCCAGTTATTACTTTTACAATTTTATAAAAAATTTCATAAACACAAAAAAGTGTTTTATACGATAATTTTGACGAAATATTATAAATAAATTTTTTTCAAATACTTATAAAATACTGAATTCTTAAGTTATTAACTTCAAACCTTGACTCTAAGATTGAGAATGTGTAATATTTTTAAGGTTTCATTTAATTATCTTTACAATTTAATATGATATTTCATAAACACTAAAAAAGTTGTTTACATTGTAATTTTGACGAAATACTATAAATTCATTTTTTTCAAATGCTTATAAAATACTGAATTCTTAAGTTATTAACTTCAAACCTTGACTATAAGATTGAGAATGTGTAATATTTTTAAGGTTTTATTTAGTTATATTTACAATTTTATATAAAATTTCATAAACACAAAAAAGTGTTTTATACGATAATTTTGACAAAATATTATAAATACATTTTTTTCAAATGCTTATAAAATAATGAATTCTTAAGTTATTAACTTCAAACTTTGACCATTAGTTTGAGAATAAGTAATATTTTTAAGGTTTTATTTTGTTATGTTTACAATTTTATATAAAATTTCATAAACACTAAAAATGTGTTTTACATAGTAATTTAGTTGAAATATCATAAATTCAATGTTTTCAATTAATTATATCATACTGAATTCTTAAGTTATTAACTTCAAACCTTGACTATAAGATTGAGAATGTGAAGTATTTTTAAGGGTTCATTTAATTATATTTACAATTTAATATGATATTTCATAAACACTATTAAAGTTGTTTACATTGTAATTTTGACGAAATATTATAAATAAATTTTTTTCAAATGCTTATAAAATACTGAATTCTTAAGTTATTAACTTCAAACCTTGACCATGAGTTTGAGAATATGTAATATTCTTACCGTTTCCAGTTATTATTTTTACAATTTTATAAAAAATTTCATAAACTCTAAAAAAGTGTTTTATACGATAATTTTGACAAAATATTATAAATAAATTTTTTTCAAATGCGTATAAAATACTGAATTCTTAAGTTATTAACTTCAAACCTTGACTATAAGATTGAGAATGTGTAGTATTTTTAAGGTTTTATTTAGTTATGTTTACAATTTTAAATAAGATTTCATAAACACTAAAAAAGTGTTTTACATAGTAATTTAGTCGAAATATCATAAATTCAATGTTTTCAAATATGCTTATAACATTCTGAATTCTTAATTTATTATCTTCAAACCTTGACCATTAGTTTGAGAATATGTAATATTCTTACCGTTTCCAGTTATTATTTTTACAATTTTATAAAAAATTTCATAAACTCCAAAAAAAGTGTTTTATATTTTAATTTTAATGAAATATCATGAATTCATATTTTTCAAATGCTAGTAAAATACTGAATACTTAACTTTATATCTTTAAACTTTGACTATTAGATTTACAAAAAGGACTATTTTCACCGTTTTTTAACAATTATATTGTTCGAATTTTGACAAATCCCAAAAATTTATATATTAATATTTTCTCGAATTCCTGTTATTCTCTCAAACCATTGTGTATGTAAAAACTGTCTACTCGTGTATAATTACTTAACTGTCAAAATTCTGATATTTTTTTTATGAAGTTTTGTCCAAATAATCAATTTTTTTAATTTTTAACATTTTGTTTTCCAAAAATCCATCTCTATTAATTAATCCGTTAATACTGTCCCCATCCAGATTAAATACTCAACGATTGACGCATTTGCATACCTAGATGATTTTCCAATTTTTAAATTATTTTTAACTCAATTATTTAGAGTATATAAACTATAATTGGTGCTTCAAACGTGAAGTTTTCAATAAAAAATTTGACCAGTTATTTTGTTTTACCAATTCATCATTCTTAAAATTTAAATTCAACGTTTTTGAGTACAGATATTTGATCTCAAGGTGTCACTGCGTTTAACTTCGGAAGATTTTGAGCCGATACGACCAATATTAACAAAGTGTGTTATTCAAGTTGATTCTCAAAATCTATAAATGAATATCATAATAACAACACATTTTATATCATGTGTTAAAATAACGAGTAGTAGTATGCAAAGTTTTAGAATAGTTATGTTATGCAATATATAACATTTTTAAATATTTATATTATTTACGTACCTCGTGTCTGCATATTCAACATTGCTTAAGACAGTTTCTTTAATGAATCTGGTTTCGAAGTAAATAATTATATTGTTCAGTTTTAAATGTTTAACATTGTCTTAAACGATATAATAATGCCGAACCTTCTAATTTTTTATTACCAATAGCAACAAAAATTACGACTTGGTACAATTTGTGAGTAATAATTTGGCAAACGTCAAAATCATGTAATATTCGATGTAAATAAAACAACTACATTACTTATTACGTGTACAAATTACAATACCTTAAATACCTTTTCAAAAGCGTAAATTTTCTTGATTTCGTAGTGTGTTTCATCATTAACTATGAGTACTATAATTAGTACTGTATATTTGCATTAAATTGTTACATTTTAGGAAGGCATTCATATTTAGTAAAACATGTTACATCTCTTCTACTCGACAATGTATTCTTCAATTCATATATCTTAACAAATATATTTTGAGTCTTTAATGTATACTTGAATGTTTTTTTTTTCTTGTATTTAATGACAAACATAAGTAAAATATAAAATATATATATATTTTAATATGATTTACAACTGATTTTAATAATTATGTATTTTTTTAAAACTGTATTTTAACAAAAAATATTACAAATAATTGTTGTTGAACAATCCACACATCTTTTGTCAATACTTATTAGAAATATAAAATATAGTTACGAATAATTTGTTACACACATTTACACAACTAGGAGGAGACTTAGTGAGGCATCGCGCCCTCAAAATGTATTTTATTCCCCACAAATGTTTATGATTATTTAAGAATCAATAATAATTTAAGCAATACAATGTGACATGTAGAATTATTCAAAGTAAATTGTATAAATATAAAATTGATGATTAAAAATGTACAAAAAAAATATATTCAGTATTTTTAATATACCAAAAACAGTATCTAGTCCTACTCGTACAGTTATCACTATTGAAAATTAAAATAACCAAAACAATCCTCCTAGTTTTTTGGAAACCGTGAAAGTAAATACATTAAATTAGGTATTTATATGTGCAGCTGCTAATATTTTATACCTAGTTGCATCAATGGTTAGTCATTACATAGAATTACCAATGGCCTCAAAAATATATTATATTTTGACATTCAGGTTTTTATTGTTGTGAGTAGCTTTAATGTTTTATATCATATTATTATATGATGGTATTATGATCCTTTTGGGATTTATCGAATATTTTTTATTGATATAGTACAGAAATATCACACAATTTTAATATTTATGACTAAACTCGTCGTTAGATAGTGTTAAAATAAAAATTATTCTTTAAAATTGGGTTAGGATTAAATTTATTAGTAATTAATTTTTTAATAAATGTTAACCTTCGTGTGGATTTGTGACTTTTAGAAATTAATCATTCTATTATCTGTCATTAAATATGTCCACCATTTACAGAATCAGGACATGCACACTGTTGCAGCTGCAATTGTGCGTGGGAGTCCAATTAAGACCCAAGTACGACGGTTTAAAAATCCCCAATAACAGTTTTTCGAAAAATCAAATGCATGCAACTCATGTAGCTAGTTAGGGGGATCAATTCTATGTCATGTCTGGCGACTTTCGTCCTATCTCCCACGGTTTCCCGGAAAACAGCTCATAAGCGAAATATTTTTAAATTTACGATTATACAATAATATTTGAATTGGAAAATACATAAGTTTGTGAAAGAAATTAAGAAATTTTATATTTCAATGTTGGTAGATCTGCTTTATCGTTCTGCCACCATTTATGGGTTTCTTTCATAAGAATTTCTAGCTGAAAAGTCTGGTTGTTATCTCGGGGGCCGAACTGCGCGACGATCAGTCGCATGTATCGCCGTCGATTAGTGGTGATTAGTTTATCAGAGCGGTGCGATTACAACGACTAGAACGTTTAAAAAACAGACATACTTAAAAGTAATATCATATTGAGAATTACACATGGAATATGTTGATGGTTAGTAGTTTAGTACTCGTATCGGGTAGATGGCCAAACATTTATGGTTACGAAAATCAAGTTTTATTATTCACCAGAGTAAGTTAAATGTCCTATAAGAATACCGATCGCATTAGGAAAAAATCAATGTCGAAAGAACAACTGTTGTCTGCGTGTTTTTTCAGGAATGATCCGGCAACGATACATTATTTACCTACTATATTGGATATGCTGTCTATAGTGGGACCGGCGATGGTTGGCATGTGTCCTGTCATTATCACGACTGATGTCATCTATGCCTCAGAATTGCAGCTGGGAATTGTCCAATATCAACATCATACAAAGTGTTCTCGTCGTCGCGTTGGGATTTAATCAGTAGCTAATAATAAGTTAATTTTAAGTAATCTTTTTGTACATGTCAGTGTGTTGTCTAGTTTCCATTTTTCAAGTTCATTAATGTAACCGTGCGCAATAATGATAAACAGTCGACTGCCATTTGACAACGGATTATTAATATATTTTGAATGGTTGTCAATGCGGTAAGATAATGTAACCGTTTCTCATTCCTTATTAAATGTTTTCAACGTATACCTACCGCAAATATGATTCTATTGCTCTGACATGAGCTTATTATTTTATTTTTCTCGTTCAGATTTCGCTGATTAACAACCAGTGTATTTAAGTATATTCACAATTCACTAGCCGTCTACGAGTCATAGGCTGTCATTTCGTATACATCATATAAAATAAATCCACTCACTTGCAGATAATGAGATAAATTAACACTCATTTTATTTATTTAATTAAAATTAGAAATTTCTGTAAATTGCAAAACGATATTGTTTACTGAATTGTTTATTTCAGTTGCTAGATCAGAAATCAGGCTATAAATATAATATTTTTGAACCATTTGAAACAGACAACACATTGATATTTAAGTTTAAGTTTCCCATGACCTTTAATTTGTTTTAATATACCCGCCAACTCGGAAACGGTTATTACTTTGTACAATGCAAAATCATCAGTATAAGTTTTATTTCATAAACTTTAAAGGTTTAAATAACAACACCTGTAAATAGACAAACATATTTTTCATCAACCATCGTCTCGGACATTTTCATTAAAAATGAACACCAATAATTTAATCATAATTAGCTTAACAACATCAGGGATGGATAAACTCTAAATAACTACCTTTATTTCTCATAAGTACAATTTTAAGCGTCAACAGAAGGATTATCTTCTCACAATAGATTTCATCTCAATTTGTTAATGTATAATATCAGAATTAAAAAACACTATAATAAAATCTTTTATATGGCACTTTTGAAAAACATTAATAATTCATATCTATAAGTGATTATAAAACACTCATATATTAAAATATTTTCTCTTCAAACCTTGACTGTTAGATTTAGAAAAAGAACTATATTTACTGTTTCTAAAAATTATATATACCACTTTATATAAAATTTCTTAAACACTAAAAAAGTGTTTTATATGATAATTTTGACGAAATAATATAAATAAATTTTTTTCTAATGCTAGTAAAATACTGAATTCTTAATTTATTATCTTCAAACCTTGACCATTAGTTTGAGAATATGTAATATTATTACCGTTTCCAGTTATTACTTTTACAATTTTATAAAAAATTTCATAAACACAAAAAAGTGTTTTATACGATAATTTTGACGAAATATTATAAATAAATTTTTTTCAAATACTTATAAAATACTGAATTCTTAAGTTATTAACTTCAAACCTTGACTATAAGATTGAGAATGTGTAATATTTTTAAGGTTTCATTTAATTATCTTTACAATTTAATATGATATTTCATAAACACTAAAAAAGTTGTTTACATTGTAATTTTGACGAAATACTATAAATTCATTTTTTTCAAATGCTTATAAAATACTGAATTCTTAAGTTATTAACTTCAAACCTTGACTATAAGATTGAGAATGTGTAATATTTTTAAGGTTTTATTTAGTTATATTTACAATTTTATATAAAATTTCATAAACACAAAAAAGTGTTTTATACGATAATTTTGACAAAATATTATAAATACATTTTTTTCAAATGCTTATAAAATAATGAATTCTTAAGTTATTAACTTCAAACTTTGACCATTAGTTTGAGAATAAGTAATATTTTTAAGGTTTTATTTTGTTATGTTTACAATTTTATATAAAATTTCATAAACACTAAAAATGTGTTTTACATAGTAATTTAGTCGAAATATCATAAATTCAATGTTTTCAAATGCTTATAACATTCTGAATTCTTAATTTATTATCTTCAAACCTTGACCATTAGTTTGAGAATTTGTAATAATTTAACTGTTTCCAGTTATTATTTTTACAATTTTATAAAAAATTTCATAAACTCTAAAAAAGTGTTTTATAAGATAATTTTGACGAAGTATTATAAATAAATTTTTTTCAAATGCTTATAAAATACTGAATTCTTAAGTTATTAACTTCAAACCTTGACTATAAGAATGAGAATGTGTAATTTTTTTAAGGTTTCATTTAATCATATTTACAATTTAATATGATATTTCATAAACACTAAAAAAGTGTTTTTTATGATAATTTGGTGAAATATTATACTTTTATATCTTTCAAATTCTTATAAATTACCGAATTCTTAAGTTATTATGTTCAAACCTTGACCATTAGTATGAAAATATGTAATATTTTTAAGGTTTTATTTTGTTATGTTTACAATTTTATATAAAATTTCATAAACACTAAAAATGTGTTTTACATAGTAATTTAATCAAAATATCATAAATTCAATGTTTTCAATTGCTTATAACATACTGAATTCTTAAGTTATTATCTTCAAACTTTGACCATTAGTTTGAGCATATGTAATATTTATACCGTTTCCAGTTATTATTTTTACAATTTTATAAAAAATTTCATAAACTCTAAAAAAGTGTTTTATACGATAATTTTGACGAAGTATTATAAATAAATTTTTTTCAAATGCTTATAAAATACTGAATTCTTAAGTTATTAACTTCAAACCTTGACTATAAGATTGAGAATGTGTAGTATTATTAAGGTTTTATTTAGTTATGTTTACAATTTTATATAAGATTTCATAAACACTAAAAAAGTGTTTTATATAGTAATTTAGTAGAAATATCATAAATTCAATGTTTTCAAATGCTTATAACATACTGAATTCTTAAGTCATTAACTTCAAACCATGACTATAAGATTGAGAATGGGTAATATTTTTAAGGTTTCATTTAATTATATTTACAATTTAATATGATATTTCATAAACACTATAAAAGTTGTTTACATTGTAATTTTGACGAAATATCATAAATTCAATGTTTTCTAATGCTTGTAACATACTGAATTCTCAAGTTATTATCTTCAAACTTTGACCATTAGTTTGAGAATAAGTAATATTTTTAAGGTTTTATTTTGTTATGTTTACAATTTTATATAAAATTTCATAAACACTAAAAATGTGTTTTACATAGTAATTTAGTCGAAATATCATAAATTCAATGTTTTCAAATGCTTATAACATTCTGAATTCTTAAGTTATAATCTTCAAACCTTGACCATTAGTTTGAGAATATATAATATTTTTACCGTTTCCAGCTATTATTTTTACAATTTTATAAAAAATTTCATAAACAGTAAAAAAGTGTTTTATATGATAATTATGTGAAAAATTAAAATTATATATCTTTCAAATTCTTATAAATTACTGAATTCTTAAGTTATTGTCTTCAAACCTTGACCATTAGTTTGAGAATATGTAATTTTTTTAAGGTTTTATTTAGTTATGTTAACAATTTTATATAAAATTTCATAAACACTAAAAAAGTTGTTTACATTGTAATTTTGAAGAAATATTATAAATTCATTTTTTTCAAATGCTTATAAAATACTGAATTCTTAGGTTATTATCTTCAAACCTTGACCATGAGTTTGAGAATATGTAATATTTTTACCGTTTCCAGTTATTATTTTTACAATTTTATAGAAAATTTCATAAACTCCAAAAAAAGTGTTTTATACGATAATTTTGACGAAATATTATAAATAAATTTTTTTCAAATGCTTATAAAATACTGAATTCTTAAGTTATTAACTTCAAACCTTGACTATAAGATTGAGAATGTGTAATATTTTTAAGGTTTTTTTTAGTTATATTTACAATTTAATAGGATATTTCATAAACTCTAAAAAAGTGTTTTATATGATAATTTTGACGAAATATTATAAATAAATTTTTTTCAAATGCTTTTAAAATACTGAATTCTTAAGTTATTAACTTCAAACCTTGACTATAAGATTGAGAATGTGAAGTATTTTTAAGGGTTCATTTAATTATATTTACAATTTAATATGATATTTCATAAACACTATTAAAGTTGTTTACATTGTAATTTTGACGAAATATTATAAATAAATTTTTTTCAAATGCTTATAAAATACTGAATTCTTAAGTTATTAGCTTCAAACCTTGACCATGAGTTTGAGAATATGTAATATTCTTACCGTTTCCAGTTATTATTTTTACAATTTTATAAAAAATTTCATAAACTCTAAAAAAGTGTTTTATACGATAATTTTGACAAAATATTATAAATAAATTTTTTTCAAATGCGTATAAAATACTGAATTCTTAAGTTATTAACTTCAAACCTTGACTATAAGATTGAGAATGTGTAATATTTTTAAGGTTTTATTTAGTTATATTTACAATTTTATATAAAATTTCATAAACACTAAAAATGTGTTTTACATAGTAATTTAGTTGAAATATCATAAATTCAATGTTTTCAATTAATTATATCATACTGAATTCTTAAGTTATTAACTTCAAACCTTGACTATAAGATTGAGAATGTGTAATATTTTTAAGGTTTTTTTTAGTTATATTTACAATTTAATAGGATATTTCATAAACTCTAAAAAAGTGTTTTATATGATAATTTTGACGAAATATTATAAATAAATTTTTTTCAAATGCTTTTAAAATACTGAATTCTTAAGTTATTAACTTCAAACCTTGACTATAAGATTGAGAATGTGAAGTATTTTTAAGGGTTCATTTAATTATATTTACAATTTAATATGATATTTCATAAACACTATTAAAGTTGTTTACATTGTAATTTTGACGAAATATTATAAATAAATTTTTTTCAAATGCTTATAAAATACTGAATTCTTAAGTTATTAACTTCAAACCTTGACCATGAGTTTGAGAATATGTAATATTCTTACCGTTTCCAGTTATTATTTTTACAATTTTATAAAAAATTTCATAAACTCTAAAAAAGTGTTTTATACGATAATTTTGACAAAATATTATAAATAAATTTTTTTCAAATGCGTATAAAATACTGAATTCTTAAGTTATTAACTTCAAACCTTGACTATAAGATTGAGAATGTGTAGTATTTTTAAGGTTTTATTTAGTTATGTTTACAATTTTAAATAAGATTTCATAAACACTAAAAAAGTGTTTTACATAGTAATTTAGTCGAAATATCATAAATTCAATGTTTTCAAATATGCTTATAACATTCTGAATTCTTAATTTATTATCTTCAAACCTTGACCATTAGTTTGAGAATATGTAATATTCTTACCGTTTCCAGTTATTATTTTTACAATTTTATAAAAAATTTCATAAACTCCAAAAAAAGTGTTTTATATTTTAATTTTAATGAAATATCATGAATTCATATTTTTCAAATGCTAGTAAAATACTGAATACTTAACTTTATATCTTTAAACTTTGACTATTAGATTTACAAAAAGGACTATTTTCACCGTTTTTTAACAATTATATTGTTCGAATTTTGACAAATCCCAAAAATTTATATATTAATATTTTCTCGAATTCCTGTTATTCTCTCAAACCATTGTGTATGTAAAAACTGTCTACTCGTGTATAATTACTTAACTGTCAAAATTCTGATATTTTTTTTATGAAGTTTTGTCCAAATAATCAATTTTTTTAATTTTTAACATTTTGTTTTCCAAAAATCCATCTCTATTAATTAATCCGTTAATACTGTCCCCATCCAGATTAAATACTCAACGATTGACGCATTTGCATACCTAGATGATTTTCCAATTTTTAAATTATTTTTAACTCAATTATTTAGAGTATATAAACTATAATTGGTGCTTCAAACGTGAAGTTTTCAATAAAAAATTTGACCAGTTATTTTGTTTTACCAATTCATCATTCTTAAAATTTAAATTCAACGTTTTTGAGTACAGATATTTGATCTCAAGGTGTCACTGCGTTTAACTTCGGAAGATTTTGAGCCGATACGACCAATATTAACAAAGTGTGTTATTCAAGTTGATTCTCAAAATCTATAAATGAATATCATAATAACAACACATTTTATATCATGTGTTAAAATAACGAGTAGTAGTATGCAAAGTTTTAGAATAGTTATGTTATGCAATATATAACATTTTTAAATATTTATATTATTTACGTACCTCGTGTCTGCATATTCAACATTGCTTAAGACAGTTTCTTTAATGAATCTGGTTTCGAAGTAAATAATTATATTGTTCAGTTTTAAATGTTTAACATTGTCTTAAACGATATAATAATGCCGAACCTTCTAATTTTTTATTACCAATAGCAACAAAAATTACGACTTGGTACAATTTGTGAGTAATAATTTGGCAAACGTCAAAATCATGTAATATTCGATGTAAATAAAACAACTACATTACTTATTACGTGTACAAATTACAATACCTTAAATACCTTTTCAAAAGCGTAAATTTTCTTGATTTCGTAGTGTGTTTCATCATTAACTATGAGTACTATAATTAGTACTGTATATTTGCATTAAATTGTTACATTTTAGGAAGGCATTCATATTTAGTAAAACATGTTACATCTCTTCTACTCGACAATGTATTCTTCAATTCATATATCTTAACAAATATATTTTGAGTCTTTAATGTATACTTGAATGTTCTTTTTTCTTGTATTTAATGACAAACATAAGTAAAATATAAAATATATATATATTTTAATATGATTTACAACTGATTTTAATAATTATGTATTTTTTTAAAACTGTATTTTAACAAAAAATATTACAAATAATTGTTGTTGAACAATCCACACATCTTTTGTCAATACTTATTAGAAATATAAAATATAGTTACGAATAATTTGTTACACACATTTACACAACTAGGAGGAGACTTAGTGAGGCATCGCGCCCTCAAAATGTATTTTATTCCCCACAAATGTTTATGATTATTTAAGAATCAATAATAATTTAAGCAATACAATGTGACATGTAGAATTATTCAAAGTAAATTGTATAAATATAAAATTGATGATTAAAAATGTACAAAAAAAATATATTCAGTATTTTTAATATACCAAAAACAGTATCTAGTCCTACTCGTACAGTTATCACTATTGAAAATTAAAATAACCAAAACAATCCTCCTAGTTTTTTGGAAACCGTGAAAGTAAATACATTAAATTAGGTATTTATATGTGCAGCTGCTAATATTTTATACCTAGTTGCATCAATGGTTAGTCATTACATAGAATTACCAATGGCCTCAAAAATATATTATATTTTGACATTCAGGTTTTTATTGTTGTGAGTAGCTTTAATGTTTTATATCATATTATTATATGATGGTATTATGATCCTTTTGGGATTTATCGAATATTTTTTATTGATATAGTACAGAAATATCACACAATTTTAATATTTATGACTAAACTCGTCGTTAGATAGTGTTAAAATAAAAATTATTCTTTAAAATTGGGTTAGGATTAAATTTATTAGTAATTAATTTTTTAATAAATGTTAACCTTCGTGTGGATTTGTGACTTTTAGAAATTAATCATTCTATTATCTGTCATTAAATATGTCCACCATTTACAGAATCAGGACATGCACACTGTTGCAGCTGCAATTGTGCGTGGGAGTCCAATTAAGACCCAAGTACGACGGTTTAAAAATCCCCAATAACAGTTTTTCGAAAAATCAAATGCATGCAACTCATGTAGCTAGTTAGGGGGATCAATTCTATGTCATGTCTGGCGACTTTCGTCCTATCTCCCACGGTTTCCCGGAAAACAGCTCATAAGCGAAATATTTTTAAATTTACGATTATACAATAATATTTGAATTGGAAAATACATAAGTTTGTGAAAGAAATTAAGAAATTTTATATTTCAATGTTGGTAGATCTGCTTTATCGTTCTGCCACCATTTATGGGTTTCTTTCATAAGAATTTCTAGCTGAAAAGTCTGGTTGTTATCTCGGGGGCCGAACTGCGCGACGATCAGTCGCATGTATCGCCGTTGATTAGTGGTGATTAGTTTATCAGAGCGGTGCGATTACAACGACTAGAACGTTTAAAAAACAGACATACTTAAAAGTAATATCATATTGAGAATTACACATGGAATATGTTGATGGTTAGTAGTTTAGTACTCGTATCGGGTAGATGGCCAAACATTTATGGTTACGAAAATCAAGTTTTATTATTCACCAGAGTAAGTTAAATGTCCTATAAGAATACCGATCGCATTAGGAAAAAATCAATGTCGAAAGAACAACTGTTGTCTGCGTGTTTTTTCAGGAATGATCCGGCAACGATACATTATTTACCTACTATATTGGATATGCTGTCTATAGTGGGACCGGCGATGGTTGGCATGTGTCCTGTCATTATCACGACTGATGTCATCTATGCCTCAGAATTGCAGCTGGGAATTGTCCAATATCAACATCATACAAAGTGTTCTCGTCGTCGCGTTGGGATTTAATCAGTAGCTAATAATAAGTTAATTTTAAGTAATCTTTTTGTACATGTCAGTGTGTTGTCTAGTTTCCATTTTTCAAGTTCATTAATGTAACCGTGCGCAATAATGATAAACAGTCGACTGCCATTTGACAACGGATTATTAATATATTTTGAATGGTTGTCAATGCGGTAAGATAATGTAACCGTTTCTCATTCCTTATTAAATGTTTTCAACGTATACCTACCGCAAATATGATTCTATTGCTCTGACATGAGCTTATTATTTTATTTTTCTCGTTCAGATTTCGCTGATTAACAACCAGTGTATTTAAGTATATTCACAATTCACTAGCCGTCTACGAGTCATAGGCTGTCATTTCGTATACATCATATAAAATAAATCCACTCACTTGCAGATAATGAGATAAATTAACACTCATTTTATTTATTTAATTAAAATTAGAAATTTCTGTAAATTGCAAAACGATATTGTTTACTGAATTGTTTATTTCAGTTGCTAGATCAGAAATCAGGCTATAAATATAATATTTTTGAACCATTTGAAACAGACAACACATTGATATTTAAGTTTAAGTTTCCCATGACCTTTAATTTGTTTTAATATACCCGCCAACTCGGAAACGGTTATTACTTTGTACAATGCAAAATCATCAGTATAAGTTTTATTTCATAAACTTTAAAGGTTTAAATAACAACACCTGTAAATAGACAAACATATTTTTCATCAACCATCGTCTCGGACATTTTCATTAAAAATGAACACCAATAATTTAATCATAATTAGCTTAACAACATCAGGGATGGATAAACTCTAAATAACTACCTTTATTTCTCATAAGTACAATTTTAAGCGTCAACAGAAGGATTATCTTCTCACAATAGATTTCATCTCAATTTGTTAATGTATAATATCAGAATTAAAAAACACTATAATAAAATCTTTTATATGGCACTTTTGAAAAACATTAATAATTCATATCTATAAGTGATTATAAAACACTCATATATTAAAATATTTTCTCTTCAAACCTTGACTGTTAGATTTAGAAAAAGAACTATATTTACTGTTTCTAAAAATTATATATACCACTTTATATAAAATTTCTTAAACACTAAAAAAGTGTTTTATATGATAATTTTGACGAAATAATATAAATAAATTTTTTTCTAATGCTAGTAAAATACTGAATTCTTAATTTATTATCTTCAAACCTTGACCATTAGTTTGAGAATATGTAATATTATTACCGTTTCCAGTTATTACTTTTACAATTTTATAAAAAATTTCATAAACACAAAAAAGTGTTTTATACGATAATTTTGACGAAATATTATAAATAAATTTTTTTCAAATACTTATAAAATACTGAATTCTTAAGTTATTAACTTCAAACCTTGACTATAACATTGAGAATGTGTAATATTTTTAAGGTTTCATTTAATTATATTTACAATTTAATATGATATTTCATAAACACTAAAAAAGTTGTTTACATTGTAATTTTGACGAAATATTATAAATTCATTTTTTTCAAATGCTTATAAAATAATGAATTCTTAAGTTATTAACTTCAAACCTTGACTATAAGATTGAGAATGTGTAATATTTTTAAGGTTTCATTTAATTATCTTTACAATTTAATATGATATTTCATAAACACTAAAAATGTGTTTTACATAGTAATTTAGTTGAAATATCATAAATTCAATGTTTTCAATTAATTATATCATACTGAATTGTTAAGTTATTAACTTCAAACCTTGACTATAAGATTGAGAATGTGTAATATTTTTAAGGTTTTTTTTAGTTATATTTACAATTTAATAGGATATTTCATAAACTCTAAAAAAGTGTTTTATATGATAATTTTGACGAAATATTATAAATAAATTTTTTATAAATGCTTATAAAATACTGAATTCTTAAGTTATTATCTTCAAACCTTGACCATTAGTTTGAGAATATGTAATATTTTTACCGTTTTCGGTTATTATTTTTACAATTATAAAAAAATTTCATAAACTCTAAAAAAGTGTTTTATACGATAATTTTGACGAAATATTATAAATAAATTTTTTTCAAATGATTATAAAATACTGAATTCTTAAGTTATTGTCTTCAAACCTTGACCATTAGTTTGAGAATATGTAATTTTTTTAAGGTTTCATTTAGTTATGTTTACAATGTTTTATAAAATTTCATAAACTCTAAAAAAGTGTTTTATATGATAATTTTGACGAAATATCATAAATTCAATGTTTTCAAATGCTTATAACATTCTGAGTTCTTAATTTATTATCTTCAAACCTTGACCATTAGTTTGAGAATATGTAATATTATTACCGTTTCCAGTTATTACTTTTACAATTTTATAAAAAATTTCATAAACACAAAAAAGTGTTTTATACGATAATTTTGACGAAATATTATAAATAAATTTTTTTCAAATGCTTTTAAAATACTGAATTCTTAAGTTATTAACTTCAAACCTTGACTATAAGATTGAGAATGTGAAGTATTTTTAAGGGTTCATTTAATTATATTTACAATTTAATATGATATTTCATAAACACTATTAAAGTTGTTTACATTGTAATTTTGACGAAATATTATAAATAAATTTTTTTCAAATGCTTATAAAATACTGAATTCTTAAGTTATTAACTTCAAACCTTGACCATGAGTTTGAGAATATGTAATATTCTTACCGTTTCCAGTTATTATTTTTACAATTTTATAAAAAATTTCATAAACTCTAAAAAAGTGTTTTATACGATAATTTTGACAAAATATTATAAATAAATTTTTTTCAAATGCGTATAAAATACTGAATTCTTAAGTTATTAACTTCAAACCTTGACTATAAGATTGAGAATGTGTAGTATTTTTAAGGTTTTATTTAGTTATGTTTACAATTTTAAATAAGATTTCATAAACACTAAAAAAGTGTTTTACATAGTAATTTAGTCGAAATATCATAAATTCAATGTTTTCAAATATGCTTATAACATTCTGAATTCTTAATTTATTATCTTCAAACCTTGACCATTAGTTTGAGAATATGTAATATTCTTACCGTTTCCAGTTATTATTTTTACAATTTTATAAAAAATTTCATAAACTCCAAAAAAAGTGTTTTATATTTTAATTTTAATGAAATATCATGAATTCATATTTTTCAAATGCTAGTAAAATACTGAATACTTAACTTTATATCTTTAAACTTTGACTATTAGATTTACAAAAAGGACTATTTTCACCGTTTTTTAACAATTATATTGTTCGAATTTTGACAAATCCCAAAAATTTATATATTAATATTTTCTCGAATTCCTGTTATTCTCTCAAACCATTGTGTATGTAAAAACTGTCTACTCGTGTATAATTACTTAACTGTCAAAATTCTGATATTTTTTTTATGAAGTTTTGTCCAAATAATCAATTTTTTTAATTTTTAACATTTTGTTTTCCAAAAATCCATCTCTATTAATTAATCCGTTAATACTGTCCCCATCCAGATTAAATACTCAACGATTGACGCATTTGCATACCTAGATGATTTTCCAATTTTTAAATTATTTTTAACTCAATTATTTAGAGTATATAAACTATAATTGGTGCTTCAAACGTGAAGTTTTCAATAAAAAATTTGACCAGTTATTTTGTTTTACCAATTCATCATTCTTAAAATTTAAATTCAACGTTTTTGAGTACAGATATTTGATCTCAAGGTGTCACTGCGTTTAACTTCGGAAGATTTTGAGCCGATACGACCAATATTAACAAAGTGTGTTATTCAAGTTGATTCTCAAAATCTATAAATGAATATCATAATAACAACACATTTTATATCATGTGTTAAAATAACGAGTAGTAGTATGCAAAGTTTTAGAATAGTTATGTTATGCAATATATAACATTTTTAAATATTTATATTATTTACGTACCTCGTGTCTGCATATTCAACATTGCTTAAGACAGTTTCTTTAATGAATCTGGTTTCGAAGTAAATAATTATATTGTTCAGTTTTAAATGTTTAACATTGTCTTAAACGATATAATAATGCCGAACCTTCTAATTTTTTATTACCAATAGCAACAAAAATTACGACTTGGTACAATTTGTGAGTAATAATTTGGCAAACGTCAAAATCATGTAATATTCGATGTAAATAAAACAACTACATTACTTATTACGTGTACAAATTACAATACCTTAAATACCTTTTCAAAAGCGTAAATTTTCTTGATTTCGTAGTGTGTTTCATCATTAACTATGAGTACTATAATTAGTACTGTATATTTGCATTAAATTGTTACATTTTAGGAAGGCATTCATATTTAGTAAAACATGTTACATCTCTTCTACTCGACAATGTATTCTTCAATTCATATATCTTAACAAATATATTTTGAGTCTTTAATGTATACTTGAATGTTTTTTTTTTCTTGTATTTAATGACAAACATAAGTAAAATATAAAATATATATATATTTTAATATGATTTACAACTGATTTTAATAATTATGTATTTTTTTAAAACTGTATTTTAACAAAAAATATTACAAATAATTGTTGTTGAACAATCCACACATCTTTTGTCAATACTTATTAGAAATATAAAATATAGTTACGAATAATTTGTTACACACATTTACACAACTAGGAGGAGACTTAGTGAGGCATCGCGCCCTCAAAATGTATTTTATTCCCCACAAATGTTTATGATTATTTAAGAATCAATAATAATTTAAGCAATACAATGTGACATGTAGAATTATTCAAAGTAAATTGTATAAATATAAAATTGATGATTAAAAATGTACAAAAAAAATATATTCAGTATTTTTAATATACCAAAAACAGTATCTAGTCCTACTCGTACAGTTATCACTATTGAAAATTAAAATAACCAAAACAATCCTCCTAGTTTTTTGGAAACCGTGAAAGTAAATACATTAAATTAGGTATTTATATGTGCAGCTGCTAATATTTTATACCTAGTTGCATCAATGGTTAGTCATTACATAGAATTACCAATGGCCTCAAAAATATATTATATTTTGACATTCAGGTTTTTATTGTTGTGAGTAGCTTTAATGTTTTATATCATATTATTATATGATGGTATTATGATCCTTTTGGGATTTATCGAATATTTTTTATTGATATAGTACAGAAATATCACACAATTTTAATATTTATGACTAAACTCGTCGTTAGATAGTGTTAAAATAAAAATTATTCTTTAAAATTGGGTTAGGATTAAATTTATTAGTAATTAATTTTTTAATAAATGTTAACCTTCGTGTGGATTTGTGACTTTTAGAAATTAATCATTCTATTATCTGTCATTAAATATGTCCACCATTTACAGAATCAGGACATGCACACTGTTGCAGCTGCAATTGTGCGTGGGAGTCCAATTAAGACCCAAGTACGACGGTTTAAAAATCCCCAATAACAGTTTTTCGAAAAATCAAATGCATGCAACTCATGTAGCTAGTTAGGGGGATCAATTCTATGTCATGTCTGGCGACTTTCGTCCTATCTCCCACGGTTTCCCGGAAAACAGCTCATAAGCGAAATATTTTTAAATTTACGATTATACAATAATATTTGAATTGGAAAATACATAAGTTTGTGAAAGAAATTAAGAAATTTTATATTTCAATGTTGGTAGATCTGCTTTATCGTTCTGCCACCATTTATGGGTTTCTTTCATAAGAATTTCTAGCTGAAAAGTCTGGTTGTTATCTCGGGGGCCGAACTGCGCGACGATCAGTCGCATGTATCGCCGTCGATTAGTGGTGATTAGTTTATCAGAGCGGTGCGATTACAACGACTAGAACGTTTAAAAAACAGACATACTTAAAAGTAATATCATATTGAGAATTACACATGGAATATGTTGATGGTTAGTAGTTTAGTACTCGTATCGGGTAGATGGCCAAACATTTATGGTTACGAAAATCAAGTTTTATTATTCACCAGAGTAAGTTAAATGTCCTATAAGAATACCGATCGCATTAGGAAAAAATCAATGTCGAAAGAACAACTGTTGTCTGCGTGTTTTTTCAGGAATGATCCGGCAACGATACATTATTTACCTACTATATTGGATATGCTGTCTATAGTGGGACCGGCGATGGTTGGCATGTGTCCTGTCATTATCACGACTGATGTCATCTATGCCTCAGAATTGCAGCTGGGAATTGTCCAATATCAACATCATACAAAGTGTTCTCGTCGTCGCGTTGGGATTTAATCAGTAGCTAATAATAAGTTAATTTTAAGTAATCTTTTTGTACATGTCAGTGTGTTGTCTAGTTTCCATTTTTCAAGTTCATTAATGTAACCGTGCGCAATAATGATAAACAGTCGACTGCCATTTGACAACGGATTATTAATATATTTTGAATGGTTGTCAATGCGGTAAGATAATGTAACCGTTTCTCATTCCTTATTAAATGTTTTCAACGTATACCTACCGCAAATATGATTCTATTGCTCTGACATGAGCTTATTATTTTATTTTTCTCGTTCAGATTTCGCTGATTAACAACCAGTGTATTTAAGTATATTCACAATTCACTAGCCGTCTACGAGTCATAGGCTGTCATTTCGTATACATCATATAAAATAAATCCACTCACTTGCAGATAATGAGATAAATTAACACTCATTTTATTTATTTAATTAAAATTAGAAATTTCTGTAAATTGCAAAACGATATTGTTTACTGAATTGTTTATTTCAGTTGCTAGATCAGAAATCAGGCTATAAATATAATATTTTTGAACCATTTGAAACAGACAACACATTGATATTTAAGTTTAAGTTTCCCATGACCTTTAATTTGTTTTAATATACCCGCCAACTCGGAAACGGTTATTACTTTGTACAATGCAAAATCATCAGTATAAGTTTTATTTCATAAACTTTAAAGGTTTAAATAACAACACCTGTAAATAGACAAACATATTTTTCATCAACCATCGTCTCGGACATTTTCATTAAAAATGAACACCAATAATTTAATCATAATTAGCTTAACAA
The DNA here is from genome assembly GCA_036289425.1 of Rhopalosiphum nymphaeae. Lineage (NCBI taxonomy): Eukaryota > Metazoa > Arthropoda > Insecta > Hemiptera > Aphididae > Rhopalosiphum > Rhopalosiphum nymphaeae. The sequence continues at coordinate 3,669,490 of JAZAQC010000007.1, read as the reverse complement.
CATCAGGGATGGATAAACTCTAAATAACTACCTTTATTTCTCATAAGTACAATTTTAAGCGTCAACAGAAGGATTATCTTCTCACAATAGATTTCATCTCAATTTGTTAATGTATAATATCAGAATTAAAAAACACTATAATAAAATCTTTTATATGGCACTTTTGAAAAACATTAATAATTCATATCTATAAGTGATTATAAAACACTCATATATTAAAATATTTTCTCTTCAAACCTTGACTGTTAGATTTAGAAAAAGAACTATATTTACTGTTTCTAAAAATTATATATACCACTTTATATAAAATTTCTTAAACACTAAAAAAGTGTTTTATATGATAATTTTGACGAAATAATATAAATAAATTTTTTTCTAATGCTAGTAAAATACTGAATTCTTAATTTATTATCTTCAAACCTTGACCATTAGTTTGAGAATATGTAATATTATTACCGTTTCCAGTTATTACTTTTACAATTTTATAAAAAATTTCATAAACACAAAAAAGTGTTTTATACGATAATTTTGACGAAATATTATAAATAAATTTTTTTCAAATACTTATAAAATACTGAATTCTTAAGTTATTAACTTCAAACCTTGACTATAAGATTGAGAATGTGTAATATTTTTAAGGTTTCATTTAATTATCTTTACAATTTAATATGATATTTCATAAACACTAAAAAAGTTGTTTACATTGTAATTTTGACGAAATACTATAAATTCATTTTTTTCAAATGCTTATAAAATACTGAATTCTTAAGTTATTAACTTCAAACCTTGACTATAAGATTGAGAATGTGTAATATTTTTAAGGTTTTATTTAGTTATATTTACAATTTTATATAAAATTTCATAAACACAAAAAAGTGTTTTATACGATAATTTTGACAAAATATTATAAATACATTTTTTTCAAATGCTTATAAAATAATGAATTCTTAAGTTATTAACTTCAAACCTTGACTATAAGAATGAGAATGTGTAATTTTTTTAAGGTTTCATTTAATCATATTTACAATTTAATATGATATTTCATAAACACTAAAAAAGTGTTTTTTATGATAATTTGGTGAAATATTATACTTTTATATCTTTCAAATTCTTATAAATTACCGAATTCTTAAGTTATTATGTTCAAACCTTGACCATTAGTATGAAAATATGTAATATTTTTAAGGTTTTATTTTGTTATGTTTACAATTTTATATAAAATTTCATAAACACTAAAAATGTGTTTTACATAGTAATTTAATCAAAATATCATAAATTCAATGTTTTCAAATGCTTATAACATTCTGAGTTCTTAATTTATTATCTTCAAACCTTGACCATTAGTTTGAGAATATGTAATATTATTACCGTTTCCAGTTATTACTTTTACAATTTTATAAAAAATTTCATAAACACAAAAAAGTGTTTTATACGATAATTTTGACGAAATATTATAAATAAATTTTTTTCAAATGCTTTTAAAATACTGAATTCTTAAGTTATTAACTTCAAACCTTGACTATAAGATTGAGAATGTGAAGTATTTTTAAGGGTTCATTTAATTATATTTACAATTTAATATGATATTTCATAAACACTATTAAAGTTGTTTACATTGTAATTTTGACGAAATATTATAAATAAATTTTTTTCAAATGCTTATAAAATACTGAATTCTTAAGTTATTAACTTCAAACCTTGACCATGAGTTTGAGAATATGTAATATTCTTACCGTTTCCAGTTATTATTTTTACAATTTTATAAAAAATTTCATAAACTCTAAAAAAGTGTTTTATACGATAATTTTGACAAAATATTATAAATAAATTTTTTTCAAATGCGTATAAAATACTGAATTCTTAAGTTATTAACTTCAAACCTTGACTATAAGATTGAGAATGTGTAGTATTTTTAAGGTTTTATTTAGTTATGTTTACAATTTTAAATAAGATTTCATAAACACTAAAAAAGTGTTTTACATAGTAATTTAGTCGAAATATCATAAATTCAATGTTTTCAAATATGCTTATAACATTCTGAATTCTTAATTTATTATCTTCAAACCTTGACCATTAGTTTGAGAATATGTAATATTCTTACCGTTTCCAGTTATTATTTTTACAATTTTATAAAAAATTTCATAAACTCCAAAAAAAGTGTTTTATATTTTAATTTTAATGAAATATCATGAATTCATATTTTTCAAATGCTAGTAAAATACTGAATACTTAACTTTATATCTTTAAACTTTGACTATTAGATTTACAAAAAGGACTATTTTCACCGTTTTTTAACAATTATATTGTTCGAATTTTGACAAATCCCAAAAATTTATATATTAATATTTTCTCGAATTCCTGTTATTCTCTCAAACCATTGTGTATGTAAAAACTGTCTACTCGTGTATAATTACTTAACTGTCAAAATTCTGATATTTTTTTTATGAAGTTTTGTCCAAATAATCAATTTTTTTAATTTTTAACATTTTGTTTTCCAAAAATCCATCTCTATTAATTAATCCGTTAATACTGTCCCCATCCAGATTAAATACTCAACGATTGACGCATTTGCATACCTAGATGATTTTCCAATTTTTAAATTATTTTTAACTCAATTATTTAGAGTATATAAACTATAATTGGTGCTTCAAACGTGAAGTTTTCAATAAAAAATTTGACCAGTTATTTTGTTTTACCAATTCATCATTCTTAAAATTTAAATTCAACGTTTTTGAGTACAGATATTTGATCTCAAGGTGTCACTGCGTTTAACTTCGGAAGATTTTGAGCCGATACGACCAATATTAACAAAGTGTGTTATTCAAGTTGATTCTCAAAATCTATAAATGAATATCATAATAACAACACATTTTATATCATGTGTTAAAATAACGAGTAGTAGTATGCAAAGTTTTAGAATAGTTATGTTATGCAATATATAACATTTTTAAATATTTATATTATTTACGTACCTCGTGTCTGCATATTCAACATTGCTTAAGACAGTTTCTTTAATGAATCTGGTTTCGAAGTAAATAATTATATTGTTCAGTTTTAAATGTTTAACATTGTCTTAAACGATATAATAATGCCGAACCTTCTAATTTTTTATTACCAATAGCAACAAAAATTACGACTTGGTACAATTTGTGAGTAATAATTTGGCAAACGTCAAAATCATGTAATATTCGATGTAAATAAAACAACTACATTACTTATTACGTGTACAAATTACAATACCTTAAATACCTTTTCAAAAGCGTAAATTTTCTTGATTTCGTAGTGTGTTGCATCATTAACTATGAGTACTATAATTAGTACTGTATATTTGCATTAAATTGTTACATTTTAGGAAGGCATTCATATTTAGTAAAACATGTTACATCTCTTCTACTCGACAATGTATTCTTCAATTCATATATCTTAACAAATATATTTTGAGTCTTTAATGTATACTTGAATGTTTTTTTTTTCTTGTATTTAATGACAAACATAAGTAAAATATAAAATATATATATATTTTAATATGATTTACAACTGATTTTAATAATTATGTATTTTTTTAAAACTGTATTTTAACAAAAAATATTACAAATAATTGTTGTTGAACAATCCACACATCTTTTGTCAATACTTATTAGAAATATAAAATATAGTTACGAATAATTTGTTACACACATTTACACAACTAGGAGGAGACTTAGTGAGGCATCGCGCCCTCAAAATGTATTTTATTCCCCACAAATGTTTATGATTATTTAAGAATCAATAATAATTTAAGCAATACAATGTGACATGTAGAATTATTCAAAGTAAATTGTATAAATATAAAATTGATGATTAAAAATGTACAAAAAAAATATATTCAGTATTTTTAATATACCAAAAACAGTATCTAGTCCTACTCGTACAGTTATCACTATTGAAAATTAAAATAACCAAAACAATCCTCCTAGTTTTTTGGAAACCGTGAAAGTAAATACATTAAATTAGGTATTTATATGTGCAGCTGCTAATATTTTATACCTAGTTGCATCAATGGTTAGTCATTACATAGAATTACCAATGGCCTCAAAAATATATTATATTTTGACATTCAGGTTTTTATTGTTGTGAGTAGCTTTAATGTTTTATATCATATTATTATATGATGGTATTATGATCCTTTTGGGATTTATCGAATATTTTTTATTGATATAGTACAGAAATATCACACAATTTTAATATTTATGACTAAACTCGTCGTTAGATAGTGTTAAAATAAAAATTATTCTTTAAAATTGGGTTAGGATTAAATTTATTAGTAATTAATTTTTTAATAAATGTTAACCTTCGTGTGGATTTGTGACTTTTAGAAATTAATCATTCTATTATCTGTCATTAAATATGTCCACCATTTACAGAATCAGGACATGCACACTGTTGCAGCTGCAATTGTGCGTGGGAGTCCAATTAAGACCCAAGTACGACGGTTTAAAAATCCCCAATAACAGTTTTTCGAAAAATCAAATGCATGCAACTCATGTAGCTAGTTAGGGGGATCAATTCTATGTCATGTCTGGCGACTTTCGTCCTATCTCCCACGGTTTCCCGGAAAACAGCTCATAAGCGAAATATTTTTAAATTTACGATTATACAATAATATTTGAATTGGAAAATACATAAGTTTGTGAAAGAAATTAAGAAATTTTATATTTCAATGTTGGTAGATCTGCTTTATCGTTCTGCCACCATTTATGGGTTTCTTTCATAAGAATTTCTAGCTGAAAAGTCTGGTTGTTATCTCGGGGGCCGAACTGCGCGACGATCAGTCGCATGTATCGCCGTCGATTAGTGGTGATTAGTTTATCAGAGCGGTGCGATTACAACGACTAGAACGTTTAAAAAACAGACATACTTAAAAGTAATATCATATTGAGAATTACACATGGAATATGTTGATGGTTAGTAGTTTAGTACTCGTATCGGGTAGATGGCCAAACATTTATGGTTACGAAAATCAAGTTTTATTATTCACCAGAGTAAGTTAAATGTCCTATAAGAATACCGATCGCATTAGGAAAAAATCAATGTCGAAAGAACAACTGTTGTCTGCGTGTTTTTTCAGGAATGATCCGGCAACGATACATTATTTACCTACTATATTGGATATGCTGTCTATAGTGGGACCGGCGATGGTTGGCATGTGTCCTGTCATTATCACGACTGATGTCATCTATGCCTCAGAATTGCAGCTGGGAATTGTCCAATATCAACATCATACAAAGTGTTCTCGTCGTCGCGTTGGGATTTAATCAGTAGCTAATAATAAGTTAATTTTAAGTAATCTTTTTGTACATGTCAGTGTGTTGTCTAGTTTCCATTTTTCAAGTTCATTAATGTAACCGTGCGCAATAATGATAAACAGTCGACTGCCATTTGACAACGGATTATTAATATATTTTGAATGGTTGTCAATGCGGTAAGATAATGTAACCGTTTCTCATTCCTTATTAAATGTTTTCAACGTATACCTACCGCAAATATGATTCTATTGCTCTGACATGAGCTTATTATTTTATTTTTCTCGTTCAGATTTCGCTGATTAACAACCAGTGTATTTAAGTATATTCACAATTCACTAGCCGTCTACGAGTCATAGGCTGTCATTTCGTATACATCATATAAAATAAATCCACTCACTTGCAGATAATGAGATAAATTAACACTCATTTTATTTATTTAATTAAAATTAGAAATTTCTGTAAATTGCAAAACGATATTGTTTACTGAATTGTTTATTTCAGTTGCTAGATCAGAAATCAGGCTATAAATATAATATTTTTGAACCATTTGAAACAGACAACACATTGATATTTAAGTTTAAGTTTCCCATGACCTTTAATTTGTTTTAATATACCCGCCAACTCGGAAACGGTTATTACTTTGTACAATGCAAAATCATCAGTATAAGTTTTATTTCATAAACTTTAAAGGTTTAAATAACAACACCTGTAAATAGACAAACATATTTTTCATCAACCATCGTCTCGGACATTTTCATTAAAAATGAACACCAATAATTTAATCATAATTAGCTTAACAACATCAGGGATGGATAAACTCTAAATAACTACCTTTATTTCTCATAAGTACAATTTTAAGCGTCAACAGAAGGATTATCTTCTCACAATAGATTTCATCTCAATTTGTTAATGTATAATATCAGAATTAAAAAACACTATAATAAAATCTTTTATATGGCACTTTTGAAAAACATTAATAATTCATATCTATAAGTGATTATAAAACACTCATATATTAAAATATTTTCTCTTCAAACCTTGACTGTTAGATTTAGAAAAAGAACTATATTTACTGTTTCTAAAAATTATATATACCACTTTATATAAAATTTCTTAAACACTAAAAAAGTGTTTTATATGATAATTTTGACGAAATAATATAAATAAATTTTTTTCTAATGCTAGTAAAATACTGAATTCTTAATTTATTATCTTCAAACCTTGACCATTAGTTTGAGAATATGTAATATTTTTACCGTTTCCAGTTATTACTTTTACAATTTTATAAAAAATTTCATAAACACAAAAAAGTGTTTTATACGATAATTTTGACGAAATATTATAAATAAATTTTTTTCAAATACTTATAAAATACTGAATTCTTAAGTTATTAACTTCAAACCTTGACTATAACATTGAGAATGTGTAATATTTTTAAGGTTTCATTTAATTATATTTACAATTTAATATGATATTTCATAAACACTAAAAAAGTTGTTTACATTGTAATTTTGACGAAATATTATAAATTCATTTTTTTCAAATGCTTATAAAATAATGAATTCTTAAGTTATTAACTTCAAACCTTGACTATAAGATTGAGAATGTGTAATATTTTTAAGGTTTCATTTAATTATCTTTACAATTTAATATGATATTTCATAAACACTAAAAAAGTTGTTTACATTGTAATTTTGACGAAATACTATAAATTCATTTTTTTCAAATGCTTATAAAATACTGAATTCTTAAGTTATTAACTTCAAACCTTGACTATAAGATTGAGAATGTGTAATATTTTTAAGGTTTTATTTAGTTATATTTACAATTTTATATAAAATTTCATAAACACTAAAAATGTGTTTTACATAGTAATTTAGTTGAAATATCATAAATTCAATGTTTTCAATTAATTATATCATACTGAATTGTTAAGTTATTAACTTCAAACCTTGACTATAATATTGAGAATGTGTAATATTTTTAAGGTTTTTTTTAGTTATATTTACAATTTAATAGGATATTTCATAAACTCTAAAAAAGTGTTTTATATGATAATTTTGACGAAATATTATAAATAAATTTTTTATAAATGCTTATAAAATACTGAATTCTTAAGTTATTATCTTCAAACCTTGACCATTAGTTTGAGAATATGTAATATTTTTACCGTTTTCGGTTATTATTTTTACAATTATAAAAAAATTTCATAAACTCTAAAAAAGTGTTTTATACGATAATTTTGACGAAATATTATAAATAAATTTTTTTCAAATGATTATAAAATACTGAATTCTTAAGTTATTGTCTTCAAACCTTGACCATTAGTTTGAGAATATGTAATTTTTTTAAGGTTTCATTTAGTTATGTTTACAATGTTTTATAAAATTTCATAAACTCTAAAAAAGTGTTTTATATGATAATTTTGACGAAATATCATAAATTCAATGTTTTCAAATGCTTATAACATTCTGAGTTCTTAATTTATTATCTTCAAACCTTGACCATTAGTTTGAGAATATGTAATATTATTACCGTTTCCAGTTATTACTTTTACAATTTTATAAAAAATTTCATAAACACAAAAAAGTGTTTTATACGATAATTTTGACGAAATATTATAAATAAATTTTTTTCAAATGCTTTTAAAATACTGAATTCTTAAGTTATTAACTTCAAACCTTGACTATAAGATTGAGAATGTGAAGTATTTTTAAGGGTTCATTTAATTATATTTACAATTTAATATGATATTTCATAAACACTATTAAAGTTGTTTACATTGTAATTTTGACGAAATATTATAAATAAATTTTTTTCAAATGCTTATAAAATACTGAATTCTTAAGTTATTAACTTCAAACCTTGACCATGAGTTTGAGAATATGTAATATTCTTACCGTTTCCAGTTATTATTTTTACAATTTTATAAAAAATTTCATAAACTCTAAAAAAGTGTTTTATACGATAATTTTGACAAAATATTATAAATAAATTTTTTTCAAATGCGTATAAAATACTGAATTCTTAAGTTATTAACTTCAAACCTTGACTATAAGATTGAGAATGTGTAGTATTTTTAAGGTTTTATTTAGTTATGTTTACAATTTTAAATAAGATTTCATAAACACTAAAAAAGTGTTTTACATAGTAATTTAGTCGAAATATCATAAATTCAATGTTTTCAAATATGCTTATAACATTCTGAATTCTTAATTTATTATCTTCAAACCTTGACCATTAGTTTGAGAATATGTAATATTCTTACCGTTTCCAGTTATTATTTTTACAATTTTATAAAAAATTTCATAAACTCCAAAAAAAGTGTTTTATATTTTAATTTTAATGAAATATCATGAATTCATATTTTTCAAATGCTAGTAAAATACTGAATACTTAACTTTATATCTTTAAACTTTGACTATTAGATTTACAAAAAGGACTATTTTCACCGTTTTTTAACAATTATATTGTTCGAATTTTGACAAATCCCAAAAATTTATATATTAATATTTTCTCGAATTCCTGTTATTCTCTCAAACCATTGTGTATGTAAAAACTGTCTACTCGTGTATAATTACTTAACTGTCAAAATTCTGATATTTTTTTATGAAGTTTTGTCCAAATAATCAATTTTTTTAATTTTTAACATTTTGTTTTCCAAAAATCCATCTCTATTAATTAATCCGTTAATACTGTCCCCATCCAGATTAAATACTCAACGATTGACGCATTTGCATACCTAGATGATTTTCCAATTTTTAAATTATTTTTAACTCAATTATTTAGAGTATATAAACTATAATTGGTGCTTCAAACGTGAAGTTTTCAATAAAAAATTTGACCGGTTATTTTGTTTTACCAATTCATCATTCTTAAAATTTAAATTCAACGTTTTTGAGTACAGATATTTGATCTCAAGGTGTCACTGCGTTTAACTTCGGAAGATTTTGAGCCGATACGACCAATATTAACAAAGTGTGTTATTCAAGTTGATTCTCAAAATCTATAAATGAATATCATAATAACAACACATTTTATATCATGTGTTAAAATAACGAGTAGTAGTATGCAAAGTTTTAGAATAGTTATGTTATGCAATATATAACATTTTTAAATATTTATATTATTTACGTACCTCGTGTCTGCATATTCAACATTGCTTAAGACAGTTTCTTTAATGAATCTGGTTTCGAAGTAAATAATTATATTGTTCAGTTTTAAATGTTTAACATTGTCTTAAACGATATAATAATGCCGAACCTTCTAATTTTTTATTACCAATAGCAACAAAAATTACGACTTGGTACAATTTGTGAGTAATAATTTGGCAAACGTCAAAATCATGTAATATTCGATGTAAATAAAACAACTACATTACTTATTACGTGTACAAATTACAATACCTTAAATACCTTTTCAAAAGCGTAAATTTTCTTGATTTCGTAGTGTGTTTCATCATTAACTATGAGTACTATAATTAGTACTGTATATTTGCATTAAATTGTTACATTTTAGGAAGGCATTCATATTTAGTAAAACATGTTACATCTCTTCTACTCGACAATGTATTCTTCAATTCATATATCTTAACAAATATATTTTGAGTCTTTAATGTATACTTGAATGTTTTTTTTTCTTGTATTTAATGACAAACATAAGTAAAATATAAAATATATATATATTTTAATATGATTTACAACTGATTTTAATAATTATGTATTTTTTTAAAACTGTATTTTAACAAAAAATATTACAAATAATTGTTGTTGAACAATCCACACATCTTTTGTCAATACTTATTAGAAATATAAAATATAGTTACGAATAATTTGTTACACACATTTACACAACTAGGAGGAGACTTAGTGAGGCATCGCGCCCTCAAAATGTATTTTATTCCCCACAAATGTTTATGATTATTTAAGAATCAATAATAATTTAAGCAATACAATGTGACATGTAGAATTATTCAAAGTAAATTGTATAAATATAAAATTGATGATTAAAAATGTACAAAAAAAATATATTCAGTATTTTTAATATACCAAAAACAGTATCTAGTCCTACTCGTACAGTTATCACTATTGAAAATTAAAATAACCAAAACAATCCTCCTAGTTTTTTGGAAACCGTGAAAGTAAATACATTAAATTAGGTATTTATATGTGCAGCTGCTAATATTTTATACCTAGTTGCATCAATGGTTAGTCATTACATAGAATTACCAATGGCCTCAAAAATATATTATATTTTGACATTCAGGTTTTTATTGTTGTGAGTAGCTTTAATGTTTTATATCATATTATTATATGATGGTATTATGATCCTTTTGGGATTTATCGAATATTTTTTATTGATATAGTACAGAAATATCACACAATTTTAATATTTATGACTAAACTCGTCGTTAGATAGTGTTAAAATAAAAATTATTCTTTAAAATTGGGTTAGGATTAAATTTATTAGTAATTAATTTTTTAATAAATGTTAACCTTCGTGTGGATTTGTGACTTTTAGAAATTAATCATTCTATTATCTGTCATTAAATATGTCCACCATTTACAGAATCAGGACATGCACACTGTTGCAGCTGCAATTGTGCGTGGGAGTCCAATTAAGACCCAAGTACGACGGTTTAAAAATCCCCAATAACAGTTTTTCGAAAAATCAAATGCATGCAACTCATGTAGCTAGTTAGGGGGATCAATTCTATGTCATGTCTGGCGACTTTCGTCCTATCTCCCACGGTTTCCCGGAAAACAGCTCATAAGCGAAATATTTTTAAATTTACGATTATACAATAATATTTGAATTGGAAAATACATAAGTTTGTGAAAGAAATTAAGAAATTTTATATTTCAATGTTGGTAGATCTGCTTTATCGTTCTGCCACCATTTATGGGTTTCTTTCATAAGAATTTCTAGCTGAAAAGTCTGGTTGTTATCTCGGGGGCCGAACTGCGCGACGATCAGTCGCATGTATCGCCGTCGATTAGTGGTGATTAGTTTATCAGAGCGGTGCGATTACAACGACTAGAACGTTTAAAAAACAGACATACTTAAAAGTAATATCATATTGAGAATTACACATGGAATATGTTGATGGTTAGTAGTTTAGTACTCGTATCGGGTAGATGGCCAAACATTTATGGTTACGAAAATCAAGTTTTATTATTCACCAGAGTAAGTTAAATGTCCTATAAGAATACCGATCGCATTAGGAAAAAATCAATGTCGAAAGAACAACTGTTGTCTGCGTGTTTTTTCAGGAATGATCCGGCAACGATACATTATTTACCTACTATATTGGATATGCTGTCTATAGTGGGACCGGCGATGGTTGGCATGTGTCCTGTCATTATCACGACTGATGTCATCTATGCCTCAGAATTGCAGCTGGGAATTGTCCAATATCAACATCATACAAAGTGTTCTCGTCGTCGCGTTGGGATTTAATCAGTAGCTAATAATAAGTTAATTTTAAGTAATCTTTTTGTACATGTCAGTGTGTTGTCTAGTTTCCATTTTTCAAGTTCATTAATGTAACCGTGCGCAATAATGATAAACAGTCGACTGCCATTTGACAACGGATTATTAATATATTTTGAATGGTTGTCAATGCGGTAAGATAATGTAACCGTTTCTCATTCCTTATTAAATGTTTTCAACGTATACCTACCGCAAATATGATTCTATTGCTCTGACATGAGCTTATTATTTTATTTTTCTCGTTCAGATTTCGCTGATTAACAACCAGTGTATTTAAGTATATTCACAATTCACTAGCCGTCTACGAGTCATAGGCTGTCATTTCGTATACATCATATAAAATAAATCCACTCACTTGCAGATAATGAGATAAATTAACACTCATTTTATTTATTTAATTAAAATTAGAAATTTCTGTAAATTGCAAAACGATATTGTTTACTGAATTGTTTATTTCAGTTGCTAGATCAGAAATCAGGCTATAAATATAATATTTTTGAACCATTTGAAACAGACAACACATTGATATTTAAGTTTAAGTTTCCCATGACCTTTAATTTGTTTTAATATACCCGCCAACTCGGAAACGGTTATTACTTTGTACAATGCAAAATCATCAGTATAAGTTTTATTTCATAAACTTTAAAGGTTTAAATAACAACACCTGTAAATAGACAAACATATTTTTCATCAACCATCGTCTCGGACATTTTCATTAAAAATGAACACCAATAATTTAATCATAATTAGCTTAACAACATCAGGGATGGATAAACTCTAAATAACTACCTTTATTTCTCATAAGTACAATTTTAAGCGTCAACAGAAGGATTATCTTCTCACAATAGATTTCATCTCAATTTGTTAATGTATAATATCAGGATTAAAAAACACTATAATAAAATCTTTTATATGGCACTTTTGAAAAACATTAATAATTCATATCTATAAGTGATTATAAAACACTCATATATTAAAATATTTTCTCTTCAAACCTTGACTGTTAGATTTAGAAAAAGAACTATATTTACTGTTTCTAAAAATTATATATACCACTTTATATAAAATTTCTTAAACACTAAAAAAGTGTTTTATATGATAATTTTGACGAAATAATATAAATAAATTTTTTTCTAATGCTAGTAAAATACTGAATTCTTAATTTATTATCTTCAAACCTTGACCATTAGTTTGAGAATATGTAATATTTTTACCGTTTCCAGTTATTACTTTTACAATTTTATAAAAAATTTCATAAACACAAAAAAGTGTTTTATACGATAATTTTGACGAAATATTATAAATAAATTTTTTTCAAATACTTATAAAATACTGAATTCTTAAGTTATTAACTTCAAACCTTGACTATAACATTGAGAATGTGTAATATTTTTAAGGTTTCATTTAATTATATTTACAATTTAATATGATATTTCATAAACACTAAAAAAGTTGTTTACATTGTAATTTTGACGAAATATTATAAATTCATTTTTTTCAAATGCTTATAAAATAATGAATTCTTAAGTTATTAACTTCAAACCTTGACTATAAGATTGAGAATGTGTAATATTTTTAAGGTTTCATTTAATTATCTTTACAATTTAATATGATATTTCATAAACACTAAAAAAGTTGTTTACATTGTAATTTTGACGAAATACTATAAATTCATTTTTTTCAAATGCTTATAAAATACTGAATTCTTAAGTTATTAACTTCAAACCTTGACTATAAGATTGAGAATGTGTAATATTTTTAAGGTTTTATTTAGTTATATTTACAATTTTATATAAAATTTCATAAACACAAAAAAGTGTTTTATACGATAATTTTGACAAAATATTATAAATACATTTTTTTCAAATGCTTATAAAATAATGAATTCTTAAGTTACTAACTTCAAACCTTGACCATTAGTTTGAGAATAAGTAATATTTTTAAGGTTTTATTTTGTTATGTTTACAATTTTATATAAAATTTCATAAACACTAAAAATGTGTTTTACATAGTAATTTAGTCAAAATATCATAAATTCAATGTTTTCAATTGCTTATAACATACTGAATTCTTAAGTTATTATCTTCAAACTTTGACCATTAGTTTGAGAATATGTAATATTTATACCGTTTCCAGTTATTATTTTTACAATTTTATAAAAAATTTCATAAACTCTAAAAAAGTGTTTTATACGATAATTTTGACGAAGTATTATAAATAAATTTTTTTCAAATGCTTATAAAATACTGAATTCTTAAGTTATTAACTTCAAACCTTGACTATAAGATTGAGAATGTGTAGTATTTTTAAGGTTTTATTTAGTTATGTTTACAATTTTATATAAGATTTCATAAACACTAAAAAAGTGTTTTATATAGTAATTTAGTAGAAATATCATAAATTCAATGTTTTCAAATGCTTATAACATACTGAATTCTTAAGTCATTAACTTCAAACCATGACTATAAGATTGAGAATGGGTAATATTTTTAAGGTTTCATTTAATTATATTTACAATTTAATATGATATTTCATAAACACTATAAAAGTTGTTTACATTGTAATTTTGACGAAATATCATAAATTCAATGTTTTCTAATGCTTGTAACATACTGAATTCTCAAGTTATTATCTTCAAACTTTGACCATTAGTTTGAGAATATGTAATATTTTTACCGTTTCCAGTTATTACTTTTACAATTTTATAAAAAATTTCATAAACACAAAAAAGTGTTTTATACGATAATTTTGACGAAATATTATAAATAAATTTTTTTCAAATACTTATAAAATACTGAATTCTTAAGTTATTAACTTCAAACCTTGACTATAACATTGAGAATGTGTAATATTTTTAAGGGTTCATTTAATTATATTTACAATTTAATATGATATTTCATAAACACTAAAAAAGTTGTTTACATTGTAATTTTGACGAAATATTATAAATTCATTTTTTTCAAATGCTTATAAAATAATGAATTCTTAAGTTATTAACTTCAAACCTTGACTATAAGATTGAGAATGTGTAATATTTTTAAGGTTTCATTTAATTATCTTTACAATTTAATATGATATTTCATAAACACTAAAAAAGTTGTTTACATTGTAATTTTGACGAAATACTATAAATTCATTTTTTTCAAATGCTTATAAAATACTGAATTCTTAAGTTATTAACTTCAAACCTTGACTATAAGATTGAGAATGTGTAATATTTTTAAGGTTTTATTTAGTTATATTTACAATTTTATATAAAATTTCATAAACACAAAAAAGTGTTTTATACGATAATTTTGACAAAATATTATAAATACATTTTTTTCAAATGCTTATAAAATAATGAATTCTTAAGTTACTAACTTCAAACCTTGACCATTAGTTTGAGAATAAGTAATATTTTTAAGGTTTTATTTTGTTATGTTTACAATTTTATATAAAATTTCATAAACACTAAAAATGTGTTTTACATAGTAATTTAGTCAAAATATCATAAATTCAATGTTTTCAATTGCTTATAACATACTGAATTCTTAAGTTATTATCTTCAAACTTTGACCATTAGTTTGAGAATATGTAATATTTATACCGTTTCCAGTTATTATTTTTACAATTTTATAAAAAATTTCATAAACTCTAAAAAAGTGTTTTATACGATAATTTTGACGAAGTATAATAAATAAATTTTTTTCAAATGCTTATAAAATACTGAATTCTTAAGTTATTAACTTCAAACCTTGACTATAAGATTGAGAATGTGTAGTATTTTTAAGGTTTTATTTAGTTATGTTTACAATTTTATATAAGATTTCATAAACACTAAAAAAGTGTTTTATATAGTAATTTAGTAGAAATATCATAAATTCAATGTTTTCAAATGCTTATAACATACTGAATTCTTAAGTCATTAACTTCAAACCATGACTATAAGATTGAGAATGGGTAATATTTTTAAGGTTTCATTTAATTATATTTACAATTTAATATGATATTTCATAAACACTATAAAAGTTGTTTACATTGTAATTTTGACGAAATATCATAAATTCAATGTTTTCTAATGCTTGTAACATACTGAATTCTCAAGTTATTATCTTCAAACTTTGACCATTAGTTTGAGAATATGTAATATTTTTACCGTTTCCAGTTATTACTTTTACAATTTTATAAAAAATTTCATAAACACAAAAAAGTGTTTTATACGATAATTTTGACGAAATATTATAAATAAATTTTTTTCAAATACTTATAAAATACTGAATTCTTAAGTTATTAACTTCAAACCTTGACTATAACATTGAGAATGTGTAATATTTTTAAGGTTTCATTTAATTATATTTACAATTTAATATGATATTTCATAAACACTAAAAAAGTTGTTTACATTGTAATTTTGACGAAATATTATAAATTCATTTTTTTCAAATGCTTATAAAATAATGAATTCTTAAGTTATTAACTTCAAACCTTGACTATAAGATTGAGAATGTGTTATATTTTTAAGGTTTCATTTAATTATCTTTACAATTTAATATGATATTTCATAAACACTAAAAAAGTTGTTTACATTGTAATTTTGACGAAATACTATAAATTCATTTTTTTCAAATGCTTATAAAATACTGAATTCTTAAGTTATTAACTTCAATCCTTGACTATAAGATTGAGAATGTGTAATATTTTTAAGGTTTTTTTTAGTTATATTTACAATTTAATAGGATATTTCATAAACTCTAAAAAAGTGTTTTATATGATAATTTTGACGAAATATTATAAATAAATTTTTTATAAATGCTTATAAAATACTGAATTCTTAAGTTATTATCTTCAAACCTTGACCATTAGTTTGAGAATATGTAATATTTTTACCGTTTTCGTTTATTATTTTTACAATTATAAAAAAATTTCATAAACTCTAAAAAAGTGTTTTATACGATAATTTTGACGAAATATTATAAATAATTTTTTTTCAAATGCTTATAAAATACTGAATTCTTAAGTTATTGTCTTCAAACCTTGACCATTAGTTTGAGAATATGTAATTTTTTTAAGGTTTTATTTAGTTATGTTAACAATTTTATATAAAATTTCATAAACACTAAAAATGTGTTTTACATAGTAATTTAGTCGAATTATCATAACTTCAATGTTTTCAATTAATTATATCATACTGAATTCTTAAGTTATTATCTTCAAACCTTGACCATTAGTTTGAGAATATGTAATATTTTTACCGTTTTCGGTTATTATTTTTACAATTATAAAAAAATTTCATAAACTCTAAAAAAGTGTTTTATACGATAATTTTGACGAAATATTATAAATAAATTTTTTTCAAATGATTATAAAATACTGAATTCTTAAGTTATTGTCTTCAAACCTTGACCATTAGTTTGAGAATATGTAATTTTTTTAAGGTTTCATTTAGTTATGTTTACAATGTTTTATAAAATTTCATAAACACTAAAAAAGTGTTTTACATAAAAATTTAGTCGAAATATCATAAATTCAATGTTTTCAAATGCTTATAACATTCTGAGTTCTTAATTTATTATCTTCAAACCTTGACCATTAGTTTGAGAATATGTAATATTATTACCGTTTCCAGTTATTACTTTTACAATTTTATAAAAAATTTCATAAACACAAAAAAGTGTTTTATACGATAATTTTGACGAAATATTATAAATAAATTTTTTTCAAATGCTTTTAAAATACTGAATTCTTAAGTTATTAACTTCAAACCTTGACTATAAGATTGAGAATGTGTAGTATTTTTAAGGGTTCATTTAATTATATTTACAATTTAATATGATATTTCATAAACTCTAAAAAAGTGTTTTATATGATAATTTTGACGAAATATTATAAATAAATTTTTTTTAAATGCTTATAAAATACTGAATTCTTAAGTTATTATCTTCAAACCTTGACCATTAGTTTGAGAATATGTAATATTTTTACCGTTTTCGTTTATTATTTTTACAATTATAAAAAAATTTCATAAACTCTAAAAAAGTGTTTTATACGATATTTTTGACGAAATATTATAAATAATTTTTTTTCAAATGCTTATAAAATACTGAATTCTTAAGTTATTGTCTTCAAACCTTGACCATTAGTTTGAGAATATGTAATTTTTTTAAGGTTTTATTTAGTTATGTTAACAATTTTATATAAAATTTCATAAACACTAAAAATGTGTTTTACATAGTAATTTAGTCGAAATATCATAAATTCAATGTTTTCAATTAATTATATCATACTGAATTCTTAAGTTATTATCTTCAAACCTTGACCATTAGTTTGAGAATATGTAATATTTTTACCGTTTTCGGTTATTATTTTTACAATTATAAAAAAATTTCATAAACTCTAAAAAAGTGTTTTATATGATAATTTTGACGAAATATTATAAATAAATTTTTTTCAAATGATTATAAAATACTGAATTCTTAAGTTATTATCTTCAAACCTTGACCATTAGTTTGAGAATATGTAATATTTTTACCGTTTTCGGTTATTATTTTTACAATTATAAAAAAATTTCATAAACTCTAAAAAAGTGTTTTATACGATAATTTTGACGAAATATTATAAATAAATTTTTTTCAAATGCTTTTAAAATACTGAATTCTTAAGTTATTAACTTCAAACCTTGACTATAAGATTGAGAATGTGTAGTATTTTTAAGGTTTTATTTAGTTATGTTTACAATTTTAAATAAGATTTCATAAACACTAAAAAAGTGTTTTACATAGTAATTTAGTCGAAATATCATAAATTCAATGTTTTCAAATATGCTTATAACATTCTGAATTCTTAATTTATTATCTTCAAACCTTGACCATTAGTTTGAGAATTTGTAATAATTTAAATGTTTCCAGTTATTATATTTACAATTTTATATAAAATTTCATAAACACAAAAAAGTGTTTTATATTTTAATTTTAATGAAATATCATGAATTCATATTTTTCAAATGCTAGTAAAATACTGAATACTTAACTTAATATCTTTAAACTTTGACTATTAGATTTACAAAAAGGACTATTTTCACCGTTTTTTAACAATTATATTGTTCGAATTTTGACAAATCCCAAAAATTTATATATTAATATTTTCTCGAATTCCTGTTATTCTCTCAAACCATTGTGTATGTAAAAACTGTCTACTCGTGTATAATTACTTAACTGTCAAAATTCTGATATTTTTTTATGAAGTTTTGTCCAAATAATCAATTTTTTTAATTTTTAACATTTTGTTTTCCAAAAATCCATCTCTATTAATTAATCCGTTAATACTGTCCCCATCCAGATTAAATACTCAACGATTGACGCATTTGCATACCTAGATGATTTTCCAATTTTTAAATTATTTTTAACTCAATTATTTAGAGTATATAAACTATAATTGGTGCTTCAAACGTGAAGTTTTCAATAAAAAATTTGACCGGTTATTTTGTTTTACCAATTCATCATTCTTAAAATTTAAATTCAACGTTTTTAAGTACAGATATTTGATCTCAAGGTGTCACTGCGTTTAACTTCGGAAGATTTTGAGCCGATACGACCAATATTAACAAAGTGTGTTATTCAAGTTGATTCTCAAAATCTATAAATGAATATCATAATAACAACACATTTTATATCATGTGTTAAAATAACGAGTAGTAGTATGCAAAGTTTTAGAATAGTTATGTTATGCAATATATAACATTTTTAAATATTTATATTATTTACGTACCTCGTGTCTGCATATTCAACATTGCTTAAGACAGTTTCTTTAATGAATCTGGTTTCGAAGTAAATAATTATATTGTTCAGTTTTAAATGTTTAACATTGTCTTAAACGATATAATAATGCCGAACCTTCTAATTTTTTATTACCAATAGCAACAAAAATTACGACTTGGTACAATTTGTGAGTAATAATTTGGCAAACGTCAAAATCATGTAATATTCGATGTAAATAAAACAACTACATTACTTATTACGTGTACAAATTACAATACCTTAAATACCTTTTCAAAAGCGTAAATTTTCTTGATTTCGTAGTGTGTTTCATCATTAACTATGAGTACTATAATTAGTACTGTATATTTGCATTAAATTGTTACATTTTAGGAAGGCATTCATATTTAGTAAAACATGTTACATCTCTTCTACTCGACAATGTATTCTTCAATTCATATATCTTAACAAATATATTTTGAGTCTTTAATGTATACTTGAATGTTTTTTTTTCTTGTATTTAATGACAAACATAAGTAAAATATAAAATATATATATATTTTAATATGATTTACAACTGATTTTAATAATTATGTATTTTTTTAAAACTGTATTTTAACAAAAAATATTACAAATAATTGTTGTTGAACAATCCACACATCTTTTGTCAATACTTATTAGAAATATAAAATATAGTTACGAATAATTTGTTACACACATTTACACAACTAGGAGGAGACTTAGTGAGGCATCGCGCCCTCAAAATGTATTTTATTCCCCACAAATGTTTATGATTATTTAAGAATCAATAATAATTTAAGCAATACAATGTGACATGTAGAATTATTCAAAGTAAATTGTATAAATATAAAATTGATGATTAAAAATGTACAAAAAAAATATATTCAGTATTTTTAATATACCAAAAACAGTATCTAGTCCTACTCGTACAGTTATCACTATTGAAAATTAAAATAACCAAAACAATCCTCCTAGTTTTTTGGAAACCGTGAAAGTAAATACATTAAATTAGGTATTTATATGTGCAGCTGCTAATATTTTATACCTAGTTGCATCAATGGTTAGTCATTACATAGAATTACCAATGGCCTCAAAAATATATTATATTTTGACATTCAGGTTTTTATTGTTGTGAGTAGCTTTAATGTTTTATATCATATTATTATATGATGGTATTATGATCCTTTTGGGATTTATCGAATATTTTTTATTGATATAGTACAGAAATATCACACAATTTTAATATTTATGACTAAACTCGTCGTTAGATAGTGTTAAAATAAAAATTATTCTTTAAAATTGGGTTAGGATTAAATTTATTAGTAATTAATTTTTTAATAAATGTTAACCTTCGTGTGGATTTGTGACTTTTAGAAATTAATCATTCTATTATCTGTCATTAAATATGTCCACCATTTACAGAATCAGGACATGCACACTGTTGCAGCTGCAATTGTGCGTGGGAGTCCAATTAAGACCCAAGTACGACGGTTTAAAAATCCCCAATAACAGTTTTTCGAAAAATCAAATGCATGCAACTCATGTAGCTAGTTAGGGGGATCAATTCTATGTCATGTCTGGCGACTTTCGTCCTATCTCCCACGGTTTCCCGGAAAACAGCTCATAAGCGAAATATTTTTAAATTTACGATTATACAATAATATTTGAATTGGAAAATACATAAGTTTGTGAAAGAAATTAAGAAATTTTATATTTCAATGTTGGTAGATCTGCTTTATCGTTCTGCCACCATTTATGGGTTTCTTTCATAAGAATTTCTAGCTGAAAAGTCTGGTTGTTATCTCGGGGGCCGAACTGCGCGACGATCAGTCGCATGTATCGCCGTCGATTAGTGGTGATTAGTTTATCAGAGCGGTGCGATTACAACGACTAGAACGTTTAAAAAACAGACATACTTAAAAGTAATATCATATTGAGAATTACACATGGAATATGTTGATGGTTAGTAGTTTAGTACTCGTATCGGGTAGATGGCCAAACATTTATGGTTACGAAAATCAAGTTTTATTATTCACCAGAGTAAGTTAAATGTCCTATAAGAATACCGATCGCATTAGGAAAAAATCAATGTCGAAAGAACAACTGTTGTCTGCGTGTTTTTTCAGGAATGATCCGGCAACGATACATTATTTACCTACTATATTGGATATGCTGTCTATAGTGGGACCGGCGATGGTTGGCATGTGTCCTGTCATTATCACGACTGATGTCATCTATGCCTCAGAATTGCAGCTGGGAATTGTCCAATATCAACATCATACAAAGTGTTCTCGTCGTCGCGTTGGGATTTAATCAGTAGCTAATAATAAGTTAATTTTAAGTAATCTTTTTGTACATGTCAGTGTGTTGTCTAGTTTCCATTTTTCAAGTTCATTAATGTAACCGTGCGCAATAATGATAAACAGTCGACTGCCATTTGACAACGGATTATTAATATATTTTGAATGGTTGTCAATGCGGTAAGATAATGTAACCGTTTCTCATTCCTTATTAAATGTTTTCAACGTATACCTACCGCAAATATGATTCTATTGCTCTGACATGAGCTTATTATTTTATTTTTCTCGTTCAGATTTCGCTGATTAACAACCAGTGTATTTAAGTATATTCACAATTCACTAGCCGTCTACGAGTCATAGGCTGTCATTTCGTATACATCATATAAAATAAATCCACTCACTTGCAGATAATGAGATAAATTAACACTCATTTTATTTATTTAATTAAAATTAGAAATTTCTGTAAATTGCAAAACGATATTGTTTACTGAATTGTTTATTTCAGTTGCTAGATCAGAAATCAGGCTATAAATATAATATTTTTGAACCATTTGAAACAGACAACACATTGATATTTAAGTTTAAGTTTCCCATGACCTTTAATTTGTTTTAATATACCCGCCAACTCGGAAACGGTTATTACTTTGTACAATGCAAAATCATCAGTATAAGTTTTATTTCATAAACTTTAAAGGTTTAAATAACAACACCTGTAAATAGACAAACATATTTTTCATCAACCATCGTCTCGGACATTTTCATTAAAAATGAACACCAATAATTTAATCATAATTAGCTTAACAACATCAGGGATGGATAAACTCTAAATAACTACCTTTATTTCTCATAAGTACAATTTTAAGCGTCAACAGAAGGATTATCTTCTCACAATAGATTTCATCTCAATTTGTTAATGTATAATATCAGGATTAAAAAACACTATAATAAAATCTTTTATATGGCACTTTTGAAAAACATTAATAATTCATATCTATAAGTGATTATAAAACACTCATATATTAAAATATTTTCTCTTCAAACCTTGACTGTTAGATTTAGAAAAAGAACTATATTTACTGTTTCTAAAAATTATATATACCACTTTATATAAAATTTCTTAAACACTAAAAAAGTGTTTTATATGATAATTTTGACGAAATAATATAAATAAATTTTTTTCTAATGCTAGTAAAATACTGAATTCTTAATTTATTATCTTCAAACCTTGACCATTAGTTTGAGAATATGTAATATTTTTACCGTTTCCAGTTATTACTTTTACAATTTTATAAAAAATTTCATAAACACAAAAAAGTGTTTTATACGATAATTTTGACGAAATATTATAAATAAATTTTTTTCAAATACTTATAAAATACTGAATTCTTAAGTTATTAACTTCAAACCTTGACTATAACATTGAGAATGTGTAATATTTTTAAGGGTTCATTTAATTATATTTACAATTTAATATGATATTTCATAAACACTAAAAAAGTTGTTTACATTGTAATTTTGACGAAATATTATAAATTCATTTTTTTCAAATGCTTATAAAATAATGAATTCTTAAGTTATTAACTTCAAACCTTGACTATAAGATTGAGAATGTGTAATATTTTTAAGGTTTCATTTAATTATCTTTACAATTTAATATGATATTTCATAAACACTAAAAAAGTTGTTTACATTGTAATTTTGACGAAATACTATAAATTCATTTTTTTCAAATGCTTATAAAATACTGAATTCTTAAGTTATTAACTTCAAACCTTGACTATAAGATTGAGAATGTGTAATATTTTTAAGGTTTTATTTAGTTATATTTACAATTTTATATAAAATTTCATAAACACAAAAAAGTGTTTTATACGATAATTTTGACAAAATATTATAAATACATTTTTTTCAAATGCTTATAAAATAATGAATTCTTAAGTTACTAACTTCAAACCTTGACCATTAGTTTGAGAATAAGTAATATTTTTAAGGTTTTATTTTGTTATGTTTACAATTTTATATAAAATTTCATAAACACTAAAAATGTGTTTTACATAGTAATTTAGTCAAAATATCATAAATTCAATGTTTTCAATTGCTTATAACATACTGAATTCTTAAGTTATTATCTTCAAACTTTGACCATTAGTTTGAGAATATGTAATATTTATACCGTTTCCAGTTATTATTTTTACAATTTTATAAAAAATTTCATAAACTCTAAAAAAGTGTTTTATACGATAATTTTGACGAAGTATTATAAATAAATTTTTTTCAAATGCTTATAAAATACTGAATTCTTAAGTTATTAACTTCAAACCTTGACTATAAGATTGAGAATGTGTAGTATTTTTAAGGTTTTATTTAGTTATGTTTACAATTTTATATAAGATTTCATAAACACTAAAAAAGTGTTTTATATAGTAATTTAGTAGAAATATCATAAATTCAATGTTTTCAAATGCTTATAACATACTGAATTCTTAAGTCATTAACTTCAAACCATGACTATAAGATTGAGAATGGGTAATATTTTTAAGGTTTCATTTAATTATATTTACAATTTAATATGATATTTCATAAACACTATAAAAGTTGTTTACATTGTAATTTTGACGAAATATCATAAATTCAATGTTTTCTAATGCTTGTAACATACTGAATTCTCAAGTTATTATCTTCAAACTTTGACCATTAGTTTGAGAATATGTAATATTTTTACCGTTTCCAGTTATTACTTTTACAATTTTATAAAAAATTTCATAAACACAAAAAAGTGTTTTATACGATAATTTTGACGAAATATTATAAATAAATTTTTTTCAAATACTTATAAAATACTGAATTCTTAAGTTATTAACTTCAAACCTTGACTATAACATTGAGAATGTGTAATATTTTTAAGGGTTCATTTAATTATATTTACAATTTAATATGATATTTCATAAACACTAAAAAAGTTGTTTACATTGTAATTTTGACGAAATATTATAAATTCATTTTTTTCAAATGCTTATAAAATAATGAATTCTTAAGTTATTAACTTCAAACCTTGACTATAAGATTGAGAATGTGTAATATTTTTAAGGTTTCATTTAATTATCTTTACAATTTAATATGATATTTCATAAACACTAAAAAAGTTGTTTACATTGTAATTTTGACGAAATACTATAAATTCATTTTTTTCAAATGCTTATAAAATACTGAATTCTTAAGTTATTAACTTCAAACCTTGACTATAAGATTGAGAATGTGTAATATTTTTAAGGTTTTATTTAGTTATATTTACAATTTTATATAAAATTTCATAAACACAAAAAAGTGTTTTATACGATAATTTTGACAAAATATTATAAATACATTTTTTTCAAATGCTTATAAAATAATGAATTCTTAAGTTACTAACTTCAAACCTTGACCATTAGTTTGAGAATAAGTAATATTTTTAAGGTTTTATTTTGTTATGTTTACAATTTTATATAAAATTTCATAAACACTAAAAATGTGTTTTACATAGTAATTTAGTCAAAATATCATAAATTCAATGTTTTCAATTGCTTATAACATACTGAATTCTTAAGTTATTATCTTCAAACTTTGACCATTAGTTTGAGAATATGTAATATTTATACCGTTTCCAGTTATTATTTTTACAATTTTATAAAAAATTTCATAAACTCTAAAAAAGTGTTTTATACGATAATTTTGACGAAGTATTATAAATAAATTTTTTTCAAATGCTTATAAAATACTGAATTCTTAAGTTATTAACTTCAAACCTTGACTATAAGATTGAGAATGTGTAGTATTTTTAAGGTTTTATTTAGTTATGTTTACAATTTTATATAAGATTTCATAAACACTAAAAAAGTGTTTTATATAGTAATTTAGTAGAAATATCATAAATTCAATGTTTTCAAATGCTTATAACATACTGAATTCTTAAGTCATTAACTTCAAACCATGACTATAAGATTGAGAATGGGTAATATTTTTAAGGTTTCATTTAATTATATTTACAATTTAATATGATATTTCATAAACACTATAAAAGTTGTTTACATTGTAATTTTGACGAAATATCATAAATTCAATGTTTTCTAATGCTTGTAACATACTGAATTCTCAAGTTATTATCTTCAAACTTTGACCATTAGTTTGAGAATATGTAATATTTTTACCGTTTCCAGTTATTACTTTTACAATTTTATAAAAAATTTCATAAACACAAAAAAGTGTTTTATACGATAATTTTGACGAAATATTATAAATAAATTTTTTTCAAATACTTATAAAATACTGAATTCTTAAGTTATTAACTTCAAACCTTGACTATAACATTGAGAATGTGTAATATTTTTAAGGTTTCATTTAATTATATTTACAATTTAATATGATATTTCATAAACACTAAAAAAGTTGTTTACATTGTAATTTTGACGAAATATTATAAATTCATTTTTTTCAAATGCTTATAAAATAATGAATTCTTAAGTTATTAACTTCAAACCTTGACTATAAGATTGAGAATGTGTTATATTTTTAAGGTTTCATTTAATTATCTTTACAATTTAATATGATATTTCATAAACACTAAAAAAGTTGTTTACATTGTAATTTTGACGAAATACTATAAATTCATTTTTTTCAAATGCTTATAAAATACTGAATTCTTAAGTTATTAACTTCAAACCTTGACTATAAGATTGAGAATGTGTAATATTTTTAAGGTTTTTTTTAGTTATATTTACAATTTAATAGGATATTTCATAAACTCTAAAAAAGTGTTTTATATGATAATTTTGACGAAATATTATAAATAAATTTTTTATAAATGCTTATAAAATACTGAATTCTTAAGTTATTATCTTCAAACCTTGACCATTAGTTTGAGAATATGTAATATTTTTACCGTTTTCGTTTATTATTTTTACAATTATAAAAAAATTTCATAAACTCTAAAAAAGTGTTTTATACGATAATTTTGACGAAATATTATAAATAATTTTTTTTCAAATGCTTATAAAATACTGAATTCTTAAGTTATTGTCTTCAAACCTTGACCATTAGTTTGAGAATATGTAATTTTTTTAAGGTTTTATTTAGTTATGTTAACAATTTTATATAAAATTTCATAAACACTATAAATGTGTTTTACATAGTAATTTAGTCGAATTATCATAACTTCAATGTTTTCAATTAATTATATCATACTGAATTCTTAAGTTATTATCTTCAAACCTTGACCATTAGTTTGAGAATATGTAATATTTTTACCGTTTTCGGTTATTATTTTTACAATTATAAAAAAATTTCATAAACTCTAAAAAAGTGTTTTATACGATAATTTTGACGAAATATTATAAATAAATTTTTTTCAAATGATTATAAAATACTGAATTCTTAAGTTATTGTCTTCAAACCTTGACCATTAGTTTGAGAATATGTAATTTTTTTAAGGTTTCATTTAGTTATGTTTACAATGTTTTATAAAATTTCATAAACACTAAAAAAGTGTTTTACATAAAAATTTAGTCGAAATATCATAAATTCAATGTTTTCAAATGCTTATAACATTCTGAGTTCTTAATTTATTATCTTCAAACCTTGACCATTAGTTTGAGAATATGTAATATTATTACCGTTTCCAGTTATTACTTTTACAATTTTATAAAAAATTTCATAAACACAAAAAAGTGTTTTATACGATAATTTTGACGAAATATTATAAATAAATTTTTTTCAAATGCTTTTAAAATACTGAATTCTTAAGTTATTAACTTCAAACCTTGACTATAAGATTGAGAATGTGTAGTATTTTTAAGGGTTCATTTAATTATATTTACAATTTAATATGATATTTCATAAACTCTAAAAAAGTGTTTTATATGATAATTTTGACGAAATATTATAAATAAATTTTTTTCAAATGCTTATAAAATACTGAATTCTTAAGTTATTATCTTCAAACCTTGACCATTAGTTTGAGAATATGTAATATTTTTACCGTTTTCGTTTATTATTTTTACAATTATAAAAAAATTTCATAAACTCTAAAAAAGTGTTTTATACGATAATTTTGACGAAATATTATAAATAAATTTTTTTCAAATGCTTTTAAAATACTGAATTCTTAAGTTATTAACTTCAAACCTTGACTATAAGATTGAGAATGTGTAGTATTTTTAAGGTTTTATTTAGTTATGTTTACAATTTTAAATAAGATTTCATAAACACTAAAAAAGTGTTTTACATAGTAATTTAGTCGAAATATCATAAATTCAATGTTTTCAAATATGCTTATAACATTCTGAATTCTTAATTTATTATCTTCAAACCTTGACCATTAGTTTGAGAATTTGTAATAATTTAAATGTTTCCAGTTATTATATTTACAATTTTATATAAAATTTCATAAACACAAAAAAGTGTTTTATATTTTAATTTTAATGAAATATCATGAATTCATATTTTTCAAATGCTAGTAAAATACTGAATACTTAACTTAATATCTTTAAACTTTGACTATTAGATTTACAAAAAGGACTATTTTCACCGTTTTTTAACAATTATATTGTTCGAATTTTGACAAATCCCAAAAATTTATATATTAATATTTTCTCGAATTCCTGTTATTCTCTCAAACCATTGTGTATGTAAAAACTGTCTACTCGTGTATAATTACTTAACTGTCAAAATTCTGATATTTTTTTATGAAGTTTTGTCCAAATAATCAATTTTTTTAATTTTTAACATTTTGTTTTCCAAAAATCCATCTCTATTAATTAATCCGTTAATACTGTCCCCATCCAGATTAAATACTCAACGATTGACGCATTTGCATACCTAGATGATTTTCCAATTTTTAAATTATTTTTAACTCAATTATTTAGAGTATATAAACTATAATTGGTGCTTCAAACGTGAAGTTTTCAATAAAAAATTTGACCGGTTATTTTGTTTTACCAATTCATCATTCTTAAAATTTAAATTCAACGTTTTTAAGTACAGATATTTGATCTCAAGGTGTCACTGCGTTTAACTTCGGAAGATTTTGAGCCGATACGACCAATATTAACAAAGTGTGTTATTCAAGTTGATTCTCAAAATCTATAAATGAATATCATAATAACAACACATTTTATATCATGTGTTAAAATAACGAGTAGTAGTATGCAAAGTTTTAGAATAGTTATGTTATGCAATATATAACATTTTTAAATATTTATATTATTTACGTACCTCGTGTCTGCATATTCAACATTGCTTAAGACAGTTTCTTTAATGAATCTGGTTTCGAAGTAAATAATTATATTGTTCAGTTTTAAATGTTTAACATTGTCTTAAACGATATAATAATGCCGAACCTTCTAATTTTTTATTACCAATAGCAACAAAAATTACGACTTGGTACAATTTGTGAGTAATAATTTGGCAAACGTCAAAATCATGTAATATTCGATGTAAATAAAACAACTACATTACTTATTACGTGTACAAATTACAATACCTTAAATACCTTTTCAAAAGCGTAAATTTTCTTGATTTCGTAGTGTGTTTCATCATTAACTATGAGTACTATAATTAGTACTGTATATTTGCATTAAATTGTTACATTTTAGGAAGGCATTCATATTTAGTAAAACATGTTACATCTCTTCTACTCGACAATGTATTCTTCAATTCATATATCTTAACAAATATATTTTGAGTCTTTAATGTATACTTGAATGTTTTTTTTTCTTGTATTTAATGACAAACATAAGTAAAATATAAAATATATATATATTTTAATATGATTTACAACTGATTTTAATAATTATGTATTTTTTTAAAACTGTATTTTAACAAAAAATATTACAAATAATTGTTGTTGAACAATCCACACATCTTTTGTCAATACTTATTAGAAATATAAAATATAGTTACGAATAATTTGTTACACACATTTACACAACTAGGAGGAGACTTAGTGAGGCATCGCGCCCTCAAAATGTATTTTATTCCCCACAAATGTTTATGATTATTTAAGAATCAATAATAATTTAAGCAATACAATGTGACATGTAGAATTATTCAAAGTAAATTGTATAAATATAAAATTGATGATTAAAAATGTACAAAAAAAATATATTCAGTATTTTTAATATACCAAAAACAGTATCTAGTCCTACTCGTACAGTTATCACTATTGAAAATTAAAATAACCAAAACAATCCTCCTAGTTTTTTGGAAACCGTGAAAGTAAATACATTAAATTAGGTATTTATATGTGCAGCTGCTAATATTTTATACCTAGTTGCATCAATGGTTAGTCATTACATAGAATTACCAATGGCCTCAAAAATATATTATATTTTGACATTCAGGTTTTTATTGTTGTGAGTAGCTTTAATGTTTTATATCATATTATTATATGATGGTATTATGATCCTTTTGGGATTTATCGAATATTTTTTATTGATATAGTACAGAAATATCACACAATTTTAATATTTATGACTAAACTCGTCGTTAGATAGTGTTAAAATAAAAATTATTCTTTAAAATTGGGTTAGGATTAAATTTATTAGTAATTAATTTTTTAATAAATGTTAACCTTCGTGTGGATTTGTGACTTTTAGAAATTAATCATTCTATTATCTGTCATTAAATATGTCCACCATTTACAGAATCAGGACATGCACACTGTTGCAGCTGCAATTGTGCGTGGGAGTCCAATTAAGACCCAAGTACGACGGTTTAAAAATCCCCAATAACAGTTTTTCGAAAAATCAAATGCATGCAACTCATGTAGCTAGTTAGGGGGATCAATTCTATGTCATGTCTGGCGACTTTCGTCCTATCTCCCACGGTTTCCCGGAAAACAGCTCATAAGCGAAATATTTTTAAATTTACGATTATACAATAATATTTGAATTGGAAAATACATAAGTTTGTGAAAGAAATTAAGAAATTTTATATTTCAATGTTGGTAGATCTGCTTTATCGTTCTGCCACCATTTATGGGTTTCTTTCATAAGAATTTCTAGCTGAAAAGTCTGGTTGTTATCTCGGGGGCCGAACTGCGCGACGATCAGTCGCATGTATCGCCGTCGATTAGTGGTGATTAGTTTATCAGAGCGGTGCGATTACAACGACTAGAACGTTTAAAAAACAGACATACTTAAAAGTAATATCATATTGAGAATTACACATGGAATATGTTGATGGTTAGTAGTTTAGTACTCGTATCGGGTAGATGGCCAAACATTTATGGTTACGAAAATCAAGTTTTATTATTCACCAGAGTAAGTTAAATGTCCTATAAGAATACCGATCGCATTAGGAAAAAATCAATGTCGAAAGAACAACTGTTGTCTGCGTGTTTTTTCAGGAATGATCCGGCAACGATACATTATTTACCTACTATATTGGATATGCTGTCTATAGTGGGACCGGCGATGGTTGGCATGTGTCCTGTCATTATCACGACTGATGTCATCTATGCCTCAGAATTGCAGCTGGGAATTGTCCAATATCAACATCATACAAAGTGTTCTCGTCGTCGCGTTGGGATTTAATCAGTAGCTAATAATAAGTTAATTTTAAGTAATCTTTTTGTACATGTCAGTGTGTTGTCTAGTTTCCATTTTTCAAGTTCATTAATGTAACCGTGCGCAATAATGATAAACAGTCGACTGCCATTTGACAACGGATTATTAATATATTTTGAATGGTTGTCAATGCGGTAAGATAATGTAACCGTTTCTCATTCCTTATTAAATGTTTTCAACGTATACCTACCGCAAATATGATTCTATTGCTCTGACATGAGCTTATTATTTTATTTTTCTCGTTCAGATTTCGCTGATTAACAACCAGTGTATTTAAGTATATTCACAATTCACTAGCCGTCTACGAGTCATAGGCTGTCATTTCGTATACATCATATAAAATAAATCCACTCACTTGCAGATAATGAGATAAATTAACACTCATTTTATTTATTTAATTAAAATTAGAAATTTCTGTAAATTGCAAAACGATATTGTTTACTGAATTGTTTATTTCAGTTGCTAGATCAGAAATCAGGCTATAAATATAATATTTTTGAACCATTTGAAACAGACAACACATTGATATTTAAGTTTAAGTTTCCCATGACCTTTAATTTGTTTTAATATACCCGCCAACTCGGAAACGGTTATTACTTTGTACAATGCAAAATCATCAGTATAAGTTTTATTTCATAAACTTTAAAGGTTTAAATAACAACACCTGTAAATAGACAAACATATTTTTCATCAACCATCGTCTCGGACATTTTCATTAAAAATGAACACCAATAATTTAATCATAATTAGCTTAACAACATCAGGGATGGATAAACTCTAAATAACTACCTTTATTTCTCATAAGTACAATTTTAAGCGTCAACAGAAGGATTATCTTCTCACAATAGATTTCATCTCAATTTGTTAATGTATAATATCAGGATTAAAAAACACTATAATAAAATCTTTTATATGGCACTTTTGAAAAACATTAATAATTCATATCTATAAGTGATTATAAAACACTCATATATTAAAATATTTTCTCTTCAAACCTTGACTGTTAGATTTAGAAAAAGAACTATATTTACTGTTTCTAAAAATTATATATACCACTTTATATAAAATTTCTTAAACACTAAAAAAGTGTTTTATATGATAATTTTGACGAAATAATATAAATAAATTTTTTTCTAATGCTAGTAAAATACTGAATTCTTAATTTATTATCTTCAAACCTTGACCATTAGTTTGAGAATATGTAATATTTTTACCGTTTCCAGTTATTACTTTTACAATTTTATAAAAAATTTCATAAACACAAAAAAGTGTTTTATACGATAATTTTGACGAAATATTATAAATAAATTTTTTTCAAATACTTATAAAATACTGAATTCTTAAGTTATTAACTTCAAACCTTGACTATAACATTGAGAATGTGTAATATTTTTAAGGGTTCATTTAATTATATTTACAATTTAATATGATATTTCATAAACACTAAAAAAGTTGTTTACATTGTAATTTTGACGAAATATTATAAATTCATTTTTTTCAAATGCTTATAAAATAATGAATTCTTAAGTTATTAACTTCAAACCTTGACTATAAGATTGAGAATGTGTAATATTTTTAAGGTTTCATTTAATTATCTTTACAATTTAATATGATATTTCATAAACACTAAAAAAGTTGTTTACATTGTAATTTTGACGAAATACTATAAATTCATTTTTTTCAAATGCTTATAAAATACTGAATTCTTAAGTTATTAACTTCAAACCTTGACTATAAGATTGAGAATGTGTAATATTTTTAAGGTTTTATTTAGTTATATTTACAATTTTATATAAAATTTCATAAACACAAAAAAGTGTTTTATACGATAATTTTGACAAAATATTATAAATACATTTTTTTCAAATGCTTATAAAATAATGAATTCTTAAGTTACTAACTTCAAACCTTGACCATTAGTTTGAGAATAAGTAATATTTTTAAGGTTTTATTTTGTTATGTTTACAATTTTATATAAAATTTCATAAACACTAAAAATGTGTTTTACATAGTAATTTAGTCAAAATATCATAAATTCAATGTTTTCAATTGCTTATAACATACTGAATTCTTAAGTTATTATCTTCAAACTTTGACCATTAGTTTGAGAATATGTAATATTTATACCGTTTCCAGTTATTATTTTTACAATTTTATAAAAAATTTCATAAACTCTAAAAAAGTGTTTTATACGATAATTTTGACGAAGTATTATAAATAAATTTTTTTCAAATGCTTATAAAATACTGAATTCTTAAGTTATTAACTTCAAACCTTGACTATAAGATTGAGAATGTGTAGTATTTTTAAGGTTTTATTTAGTTATGTTTACAATTTTATATAAGATTTCATAAACACTAAAAAAGTGTTTTATATAGTAATTTAGTAGAAATATCATAAATTCAATGTTTTCAAATGCTTATAACATACTGAATTCTTAAGTCATTAACTTCAAACCATGACTATAAGATTGAGAATGGGTAATATTTTTAAGGTTTCATTTAATTATATTTACAATTTAATATGATATTTCATAAACACTATAAAAGTTGTTTACATTGTAATTTTGACGAAATATCATAAATTCAATGTTTTCTAATGCTTGTAACATACTGAATTCTCAAGTTATTATCTTCAAACTTTGACCATTAGTTTGAGAATATGTAATATTTTTACCGTTTCCAGTTATTACTTTTACAATTTTATAAAAAATTTCATAAACACAAAAAAGTGTTTTATACGATAATTTTGACGAAATATTATAAATAAATTTTTTTCAAATACTTATAAAATACTGAATTCTTAAGTTATTAACTTCAAACCTTGACTATAACATTGAGAATGTGTAATATTTTTAAGGGTTCATTTAATTATATTTACAATTTAATATGATATTTCATAAACACTAAAAAAGTTGTTTACATTGTAATTTTGACGAAATATTATAAATTCATTTTTTTCAAATGCTTATAAAATAATGAATTCTTAAGTTATTAACTTCAAACCTTGACTATAAGATTGAGAATGTGTAATATTTTTAAGGTTTCATTTAATTATCTTTACAATTTAATATGATATTTCATAAACACTAAAAAAGTTGTTTACATTGTAATTTTGACGAAATACTATAAATTCATTTTTTTCAAATGCTTATAAAATACTGAATTCTTAAGTTATTAACTTCAAACCTTGACTATAAGATTGAGAATGTGTAATATTTTTAAGGTTTTATTTAGTTATATTTACAATTTTATATAAAATTTCATAAACACAAAAAAGTGTTTTATACGATAATTTTGACAAAATATTATAAATACATTTTTTTCAAATGCTTATAAAATAATGAATTCTTAAGTTACTAACTTCAAACCTTGACCATTAGTTTGAGAATAAGTAATATTTTTAAGGTTTTATTTTGTTATGTTTACAATTTTATATAAAATTTCATAAACACTAAAAATGTGTTTTACATAGTAATTTAGTCAAAATATCATAAATTCAATGTTTTCAATTGCTTATAACATACTGAATTCTTAAGTTATTATCTTCAAACTTTGACCATTAGTTTGAGAATATGTAATATTTATACCGTTTCCAGTTATTATTTTTACAATTTTATAAAAAATTTCATAAACTCTAAAAAAGTGTTTTATACGATAATTTTGACGAAGTATTATAAATAAATTTTTTTCAAATGCTTATAAAATACTGAATTCTTAAGTTATTAACTTCAAACCTTGACTATAAGATTGAGAATGTGTAGTATTTTTAAGGTTTTATTTAGTTATGTTTACAATTTTATATAAGATTTCATAAACACTAAAAAAGTGTTTTATATAGTAATTTAGTAGAAATATCATAAATTCAATGTTTTCAAATGCTTATAACATACTGAATTCTTAAGTCATTAACTTCAAACCATGACTATAAGATTGAGAATGGGTAATATTTTTAAGGTTTCATTTAATTATATTTACAATTTAATATGATATTTCATAAACACTATAAAAGTTGTTTACATTGTAATTTTGACGAAATATCATAAATTCAATGTTTTCTAATGCTTGTAACATACTGAATTCTCAAGTTATTATCTTCAAACTTTGACCATTAGTTTGAGAATATGTAATATTTTTACCGTTTCCAGTTATTACTTTTACAATTTTATAAAAAATTTCATAAACACAAAAAAGTGTTTTATACGATAATTTTGACGAAATATTATAAATAAATTTTTTTCAAATACTTATAAAATACTGAATTCTTAAGTTATTAACTTCAAACCTTGACTATAACATTGAGAATGTGTAATATTTTTAAGGGTTCATTTAATTATATTTACAATTTAATATGATATTTCATAAACACTAAAAAAGTTGTTTACATTGTAATTTTGACGAAATATTATAAATTCATTTTTTTCAAATGCTTATAAAATAATGAATTCTTAAGTTATTAACTTCAAACCTTGACTATAAGATTGAGAATGTGTTATATTTTTAAGGTTTCATTTAATTATCTTTACAATTTAATATGATATTTCATAAACACTAAAAAAGTTGTTTACATTGTAATTTTGACGAAATACTATAAATTCATTTTTTTCAAATGCTTATAAAATACTGAATTCTTAAGTTATTAACTTCAAACCTTGACTATAAGATTGAGAATGTGTAATATTTTTAAGGTTTTTTTTAGTTATATTTACAATTTAATAGGATATTTCATAAACTCTAAAAAAGTGTTTTATATGATAATTTTGACGAAATATTATAAATAAATTTTTTATAAATGCTTATAAAATACTGAATTCTTAAGTTATTATCTTCAAACCTTGACCATTAGTTTGAGAATATGTAATATTTTTACCGTTTTCGTTTATTATTTTTACAATTATAAAAAAATTTCATAAACTCTAAAAAAGTGTTTTATACGATAATTTTGACGAAATATTATAAATAATTTTTTTTCAAATGCTTATAAAATACTGAATTCTTAAGTTATTGTCTTCAAACCTTGACCATTAGTTTGAGAATATGTAATTTTTTTAAGGTTTTATTTAGTTATGTTAACAATTTTATATAAAATTTCATAAACACTATAAATGTGTTTTACATAGTAATTTAGTCGAATTATCATAACTTCAATGTTTTCAATTAATTATATCATACTGAATTCTTAAGTTATTATCTTCAAACCTTGACCATTAGTTTGAGAATATGTAATATTTTTACCGTTTTCGGTTATTATTTTTACAATTATAAAAAAATTTCATAAACTCTAAAAAAGTGTTTTATACGATAATTTTGACGAAATATTATAAATAAATTTTTTTCAAATGATTATAAAATACTGAATTCTTAAGTTATTGTCTTCAAACCTTGACCATTAGTTTGAGAATATGTAATTTTTTTAAGGTTTCATTTAGTTATGTTTACAATGTTTTATAAAATTTCATAAACACTAAAAAAGTGTTTTACATAAAAATTTAGTCGAAATATCATAAATTCAATGTTTTCAAATGCTTATAACATTCTGAGTTCTTAATTTATTATCTTCAAACCTT
Source organism: Rhopalosiphum nymphaeae (assembly GCA_036289425.1). Taxonomy (NCBI): domain Eukaryota; kingdom Metazoa; phylum Arthropoda; class Insecta; order Hemiptera; family Aphididae; genus Rhopalosiphum; species Rhopalosiphum nymphaeae. The sequence continues at coordinate 3,632,494 of JAZAQC010000007.1, read as the reverse complement.
GACCATTAGTTTGAGAATATGTAATATTATTACCGTTTCCAGTTATTACTTTTACAATTTTATAAAAAATTTCATAAACACAAAAAAGTGTTTTATACGATAATTTTGACGAAATATTATAAATAAATTTTTTTCAAATGCTTTTAAAATACTGAATTCTTAAGTTATTAACTTCAAACCTTGACTATAAGATTGAGAATGTGTAGTATTTTTAAGGGTTCATTTAATTATATTTACAATTTAATATGATATTTCATAAACTCTAAAAAAGTGTTTTATATGATAATTTTGACGAAATATTATAAATAAATTTTTTTTAAATGCTTATAAAATACTGAATTCTTAAGTTATTATCTTCAAACCTTGACCATTAGTTTGAGAATATGTAATATTTTTACCGTTTTCGTTTATTATTTTTACAATTATAAAAAAATTTCATAAACTCTAAAAAAGTGTTTTATACGATAATTTTGACGAAATATTATAAATAATTTTTTTTCAAATGCTTATAAAATACTGAATTCTTAAGTTATTGTCTTCAAACCTTGACCATTAGTTTGAGAATATGTAATTTTTTTAAGGTTTTATTTAGTTATGTTAACAATTTTATATAAAATTTCATAAACACTAAAAATGTGTTTTACATAGTAATTTAGTCGAAATATCATAAATTCAATGTTTTCAATTAATTATATCATACTGAATTCTTAAGTTATTATCTTCAAACCTTGACCATTAGTTTGAGAATATGTAATATTTTTACCGTTTTCGGTTATTATTTTTACAATTATAAAAAAATTTCATAAACTCTAAAAAAGTGTTTTATATGATAATTTTGACGAAATATTATAAATAAATTTTTTTCAAATGATTATAAAATACTGAATTCTTAAGTTATTATCTTCAAACCTTGACCATTAGTTTGAGAATATGTAATATTTTTACCGTTTTCGGTTATTATTTTTACAATTATAAAAAAATTTCATAAACTCTAAAAAAGTGTTTTATACGATAATTTTGACGAAATATTATAAATAAATTTTTTTCAAATGCTTTTAAAATACTGAATTCTTAAGTTATTAACTTCAAACCTTGACTATAAGATTGAGAATGTGTAGTATTTTTAAGGTTTTATTTAGTTATGTTTACAATTTTAAATAAGATTTCATAAACACTAAAAAAGTGTTTTACATAGTAATTTAGTCGAAATATCATAAATTCAATGTTTTCAAATATGCTTATAACATTCTGAATTCTTAATTTATTATCTTCAAACCTTGACCATTAGTTTGAGAATTTGTAATAATTTAAATGTTTCCAGTTATTATATTTACAATTTTATATAAAATTTCATAAACACAAAAAAGTGTTTTATATTTTAATTTTAATGAAATATCATGAATTCATATTTTTCAAATGCTAGTAAAATACTGAATACTTAACTTAATATCTTTAAACTTTGACTATTAGATTTACAAAAAGGACTATTTTCACCGTTTTTTAACAATTATATTGTTCGAATTTTGACAAATCCCAAAAATTTATATATTAATATTTTCTCGAATTCCTGTTATTCTCTCAAACCATTGTGTATGTAAAAACTGTCTACTCGTGTATAATTACTTAACTGTCAAAATTCTGATATTTTTTTATGAAGTTTTGTCCAAATAATCAATTTTTTTAATTTTTAACATTTTGTTTTCCAAAAATCCATCTCTATTAATTAATCCGTTAATACTGTCCCCATCCAGATTAAATACTCAACGATTGACGCATTTGCATACCTAGATGATTTTCCAATTTTTAAATTATTTTTAACTCAATTATTTAGAGTATATAAACTATAATTGGTGCTTCAAACGTGAAGTTTTCAATAAAAAATTTGACCGGTTATTTTGTTTTACCAATTCATCATTCTTAAAATTTAAATTCAACGTTTTTAAGTACAGATATTTGATCTCAAGGTGTCACTGCGTTTAACTTCGGAAGATTTTGAGCCGATACGACCAATATTAACAAAGTGTGTTATTCAAGTTGATTCTCAAAATCTATAAATGAATATCATAATAACAACACATTTTATATCATGTGTTAAAATAACGAGTAGTAGTATGCAAAGTTTTAGAATAGTTATGTTATGCAATATATAACATTTTTAAATATTTATATTATTTACGTACCTCGTGTCTGCATATTCAACATTGCTTAAGACAGTTTCTTTAATGAATCTGGTTTCGAAGTAAATAATTATATTGTTCAGTTTTAAATGTTTAACATTGTCTTAAACGATATAATAATGCCGAACCTTCTAATTTTTTATTACCAATAGCAACAAAAATTACGACTTGGTACAATTTGTGAGTAATAATTTGGCAAACGTCAAAATCATGTAATATTCGATGTAAATAAAACAACTACATTACTTATTACGTGTACAAATTACAATACCTTAAATACCTTTTCAAAAGCGTAAATTTTCTTGATTTCGTAGTGTGTTTCATCATTAACTATGAGTACTATAATTAGTACTGTATATTTGCATTAAATTGTTACATTTTAGGAAGGCATTCATATTTAGTAAAACATGTTACATCTCTTCTACTCGACAATGTATTCTTCAATTCATATATCTTAACAAATATATTTTGAGTCTTTAATGTATACTTGAATGTTTTTTTTTCTTGTATTTAATGACAAACATAAGTAAAATATAAAATATATATATATTTTAATATGATTTACAACTGATTTTAATAATTATGTATTTTTTTAAAACTGTATTTTAACAAAAAATATTACAAATAATTGTTGTTGAACAATCCACACATCTTTTGTCAATACTTATTAGAAATATAAAATATAGTTACGAATAATTTGTTACACACATTTACACAACTAGGAGGAGACTTAGTGAGGCATCGCGCCCTCAAAATGTATTTTATTCCCCACAAATGTTTATGATTATTTAAGAATCAATAATAATTTAAGCAATACAATGTGACATGTAGAATTATTCAAAGTAAATTGTATAAATATAAAATTGATGATTAAAAATGTACAAAAAAAATATATTCAGTATTTTTAATATACCAAAAACAGTATCTAGTCCTACTCGTACAGTTATCACTATTGAAAATTAAAATAACCAAAACAATCCTCCTAGTTTTTTGGAAACCGTGAAAGTAAATACATTAAATTAGGTATTTATATGTGCAGCTGCTAATATTTTATACCTAGTTGCATCAATGGTTAGTCATTACATAGAATTACCAATGGCCTCAAAAATATATTATATTTTGACATTCAGGTTTTTATTGTTGTGAGTAGCTTTAATGTTTTATATCATATTATTATATGATGGTATTATGATCCTTTTGGGATTTATCGAATATTTTTTATTGATATAGTACAGAAATATCACACAATTTTAATATTTATGACTAAACTCGTCGTTAGATAGTGTTAAAATAAAAATTATTCTTTAAAATTGGGTTAGGATTAAATTTATTAGTAATTAATTTTTTAATAAATGTTAACCTTCGTGTGGATTTGTGACTTTTAGAAATTAATCATTCTATTATCTGTCATTAAATATGTCCACCATTTACAGAATCAGGACATGCACACTGTTGCAGCTGCAATTGTGCGTGGGAGTCCAATTAAGACCCAAGTACGACGGTTTAAAAATCCCCAATAACAGTTTTTCGAAAAATCAAATGCATGCAACTCATGTAGCTAGTTAGGGGGATCAATTCTATGTCATGTCTGGCGACTTTCGTCCTATCTCCCACGGTTTCCCGGAAAACAGCTCATAAGCGAAATATTTTTAAATTTACGATTATACAATAATATTTGAATTGGAAAATACATAAGTTTGTGAAAGAAATTAAGAAATTTTATATTTCAATGTTGGTAGATCTGCTTTATCGTTCTGCCACCATTTATGGGTTTCTTTCATAAGAATTTCTAGCTGAAAAGTCTGGTTGTTATCTCGGGGGCCGAACTGCGCGACGATCAGTCGCATGTATCGCCGTCGATTAGTGGTGATTAGTTTATCAGAGCGGTGCGATTACAACGACTAGAACGTTTAAAAAACAGACATACTTAAAAGTAATATCATATTGAGAATTACACATGGAATATGTTGATGGTTAGTAGTTTAGTACTCGTATCGGGTAGATGGCCAAACATTTATGGTTACGAAAATCAAGTTTTATTATTCACCAGAGTAAGTTAAATGTCCTATAAGAATACCGATCGCATTAGGAAAAAATCAATGTCGAAAGAACAACTGTTGTCTGCGTGTTTTTTCAGGAATGATCCGGCAACGATACATTATTTACCTACTATATTGGATATGCTGTCTATAGTGGGACCGGCGATGGTTGGCATGTGTCCTGTCATTATCACGACTGATGTCATCTATGCCTCAGAATTGCAGCTGGGAATTGTCCAATATCAACATCATACAAAGTGTTCTCGTCGTCGCGTTGGGATTTAATCAGTAGCTAATAATAAGTTAATTTTAAGTAATCTTTTTGTACATGTCAGTGTGTTGTCTAGTTTCCATTTTTCAAGTTCATTAATGTAACCGTGCGCAATAATGATAAACAGTCGACTGCCATTTGACAACGGATTATTAATATATTTTGAATGGTTGTCAATGCGGTAAGATAATGTAACCGTTTCTCATTCCTTATTAAATGTTTTCAACGTATACCTACCGCAAATATGATTCTATTGCTCTGACATGAGCTTATTATTTTATTTTTCTCGTTCAGATTTCGCTGATTAACAACCAGTGTATTTAAGTATATTCACAATTCACTAGCCGTCTACGAGTCATAGGCTGTCATTTCGTATACATCATATAAAATAAATCCACTCACTTGCAGATAATGAGATAAATTAACACTCATTTTATTTATTTAATTAAAATTAGAAATTTCTGTAAATTGCAAAACGATATTGTTTACTGAATTGTTTATTTCAGTTGCTAGATCAGAAATCAGGCTATAAATATAATATTTTTGAACCATTTGAAACAGACAACACATTGATATTTAAGTTTAAGTTTCCCATGACCTTTAATTTGTTTTAATATACCCGCCAACTCGGAAACGGTTATTACTTTGTACAATGCAAAATCATCAGTATAAGTTTTATTTCATAAACTTTAAAGGTTTAAATAACAACACCTGTAAATAGACAAACATATTTTTCATCAACCATCGTCTCGGACATTTTCATTAAAAATGAACACCAATAATTTAATCATAATTAGCTTAACAACATCAGGGATGGATAAACTCTAAATAACTACCTTTATTTCTCATAAGTACAATTTTAAGCGTCAACAGAAGGATTATCTTCTCACAATAGATTTCATCTCAATTTGTTAATGTATAATATCAGGATTAAAAAACACTATAATAAAATCTTTTATATGGCACTTTTGAAAAACATTAATAATTCATATCTATAAGTGATTATAAAACACTCATATATTAAAATATTTTCTCTTCAAACCTTGACTGTTAGATTTAGAAAAAGAACTATATTTACTGTTTCTAAAAATTATATATACCACTTTATATAAAATTTCTTAAACACTAAAAAAGTGTTTTATATGATAATTTTGACGAAATAATATAAATTAATTTTTTTCTAATGCTAGTAAAATACTGAATTCTTAAGTTATTAACTTCAAACCTTGACTATAAGATTGAGAATGTGTAATATTTTTAAGGTTTTTTTTAGTTATATTTACAATTTAATAGGATATTTCATAAACTCTAAAAAAGTGTTTTATATGATAATTTTGACGAAATATTATAAATAAATTTTTTATAAATGCTTATAAAATACTGAATTCTTAAGTTATTATCTTCAAACCTTGACCATTAGTTTGAGAATATGTAATATTTTTACCGTTTTCGTTTATTATTTTTACAATTATAAAAAAATTTCATAAACTCTAAAAAAGTGTTTTATACGATAATTTTGACGAAATATTATAAATAATTTTTTTTCAAATGCTTATAAAATACTGAATTCTTAAGTTATTGTCTTCAAACCTTGACCATTAGTTTGAGAATATGTAATTTTTTTAAGGTTTTATTTAGTTATGTTAACAATTTTATATAAAATTTCATAAACACTATAAATGTGTTTTACATAGTAATTTAGTCGAATTATCATAACTTCAATGTTTTCAATTAATTATATCATACTGAATTCTTAAGTTATTATCTTCAAACCTTGACCATTAGTTTGAGAATATGTAATATTTTTACCGTTTTCGGTTATTATTTTTACAATTATAAAAAAATTTCATAAACTCTAAAAAAGTGTTTTATACGATAATTTTGACGAAATATTATAAATAAATTTTTTTCAAATGATTATAAAATACTGAATTCTTAAGTTATTGTCTTCAAACCTTGACCATTAGTTTGAGAATATGTAATTTTTTTAAGGTTTCATTTAGTTATGTTTACAATGTTTTATAAAATTTCATAAACACTAAAAAAGTGTTTTACATAAAAATTTAGTCGAAATATCATAAATTCAATGTTTTCAAATGCTTATAACATTCTGAGTTCTTAATTTATTATCTTCAAACCTTGACCATTAGTTTGAGAATATGTAATATTATTACCGTTTCCAGTTATTACTTTTACAATTTTATAAAAAATTTCATAAACACAAAAAAGTGTTTTATACGATAATTTTGACGAAATATTATAAATAAATTTTTTTCAAATGCTTTTAAAATACTGAATTCTTAAGTTATTAACTTCAAACCTTGACTATAAGATTGAGAATGTGTAGTATTTTTAAGGGTTCATTTAATTATATTTACAATTTAATATGATATTTCATAAACTCTAAAAAAGTGTTTTATATGATAATTTTGACGAAATATTATAAATAAATTTTTTTTAAATGCTTATAAAATACTGAATTCTTAAGTTATTATCTTCAAACCTTGACCATTAGTTTGAGAATATGTAATATTTTTACCGTTTTCGTTTATTATTTTTACAATTATAAAAAAATTTCATAAACTCTAAAAAAGTGTTTTATACGATAATTTTGACGAAATATTATAAATAATTTTTTTTCAAATGCTTATAAAATACTGAATTCTTAAGTTATTGTCTTCAAACCTTGACCATTAGTTTGAGAATATGTAATTTTTTTAAGGTTTTATTTAGTTATGTTAACAATTTTATATAAAATTTCATAAACACTAAAAATGTGTTTTACATAGTAATTTAGTCGAAATATCATAAATTCAATGTTTTCAATTAATTATATCATACTGAATTCTTAAGTTATTATCTTCAAACCTTGACCATTAGTTTGAGAATATGTAATATTTTTACCGTTTTCGGTTATTATTTTTACAATTATAAAAAAATTTCATAAACTCTAAAAAAGTGTTTTATATGATAATTTTGACGAAATATTATAAATAAATTTTTTTCAAATGATTATAAAATACTGAATTCTTAAGTTATTATCTTCAAACCTTGACCATTAGTTTGAGAATATGTAATATTTTTACCGTTTTCGGTTATTATTTTTACAATTATAAAAAAATTTCATAAACTCTAAAAAAGTGTTTTATACGATAATTTTGACGAAATATTATAAATAAATTTTTTTCAAATGCGTATAAAATACTGAATTCTTAAGTTATTAACTTCAAACCTTGACTATAAGATTGAGAATGTGTAGTATTTTTAAGGTTTTATTTAGTTATGTTTACAATTTTAAATAAGATTTCATAAACACTAAAAAAGTGTTTTACATAGTAATTTAGTCGAAATATCATAAATTCAATGTTTTCAAATATGCTTATAACATTCTGAATTCTTAATTTATTATCTTCAAACCTTGACCATTAGTTTGAGAATTTGTAATAATTTAAATGTTTCCAGTTATTATATTTACAATTTTATATAAAATTTCATAAACACAAAAAAGTGTTTTATATTTTAATTTTAATGAAATATCATGAATTCATATTTTTCAAATGCTAGTAAAATACTGAATACTTAACTTAATATCTTTAAACTTTGACTATTAGATTTACAAAAAGGACTATTTTCACCGTTTTTTAACAATTATATTGTTCGAATTTTGACAAATCCCAAAAATTTATATATTAATATTTTCTCGAATTCCTGTTATTCTCTCAAACCATTGTGTATGTAAAAACTGTCTACTCGTGTATAATTACTTAACTGTCAAAATTCTGATATTTTTTTATGAAGTTTTGTCCAAATAATCAATTTTTTTAATTTTTAACATTTTGTTTTCCAAAAATCCATCTCTATTAATTAATCCGTTAATACTGTCCCCATCCAGATTAAATACTCAACGATTGACGCATTTGCATACCTAGATGATTTTCCAATTTTTAAATTATTTTTAACTCAATTATTTAGAGTATATAAACTATAATTGGTGCTTCAAACGTGAAGTTTTCAATAAAAAATTTGACCGGTTATTTTGTTTTACCAATTCATCATTCTTAAAATTTAAATTCAACGTTTTTAAGTACAGATATTTGATCTCAAGGTGTCACTGCGTTTAACTTCGGAAGATTTTGAGCCGATACGACCAATATTAACAAAGTGTGTTATTCAAGTTGATTCTCAAAATCTATAAATGAATATCATAATAACAACACATTTTATATCATGTGTTAAAATAACGAGTAGTAGTATGCAAAGTTTTAGAATAGTTATGTTATGCAATATATAACATTTTTAAATATTTATATTATTTACGTACCTCGTGTCTGCATATTCAACATTGCTTAAGACAGTTTCTTTAATGAATCTGGTTTCGAAGTAAATAATTATATTGTTCAGTTTTAAATGTTTAACATTGTCTTAAACGATATAATAATGCCGAACCTTCTAATTTTTTATTACCAATAGCAACAAAAATTACGACTTGGTACAATTTGTGAGTAATAATTTGGCAAACGTCAAAATCATGTAATATTCGATGTAAATAAAACAACTACATTACTTATTACGTGTACAAATTACAATACCTTAAATACCTTTTCAAAAGCGTAAATTTTCTTGATTTCGTAGTGTGTTTCATCATTAACTATGAGTACTATAATTAGTACTGTATATTTGCATTAAATTGTTACATTTTAGGAAGGCATTCATATTTAGTAAAACATGTTACATCTCTTCTACTCGACAATGTATTCTTCAATTCATATATCTTAACAAATATATTTTGAGTCTTTAATGTATACTTGAATGTTTTTTTTTCTTGTATTTAATGACAAACATAAGTAAAATATAAAATATATATATATTTTAATATGATTTACAACTGATTTTAATAATTATGTATTTTTTTAAAACTGTATTTTAACAAAAAATATTACAAATAATTGTTGTTGAACAATCCACACATCTTTTGTCAATACTTATTAGAAATATAAAATATAGTTACGAATAATTTGTTACACACATTTACACAACTAGGAGGAGACTTAGTGAGGCATCGCGCCCTCAAAATGTATTTTATTCCCCACAAATGTTTATGATTATTTAAGAATCAATAATAATTTAAGCAATACAATGTGACATGTAGAATTATTCAAAGTAAATTGTATAAATATAAAATTGATGATTAAAAATGTACAAAAAAAATATATTCAGTATTTTTAATATACCAAAAACAGTATCTAGTCCTACTCGTACAGTTATCACTATTGAAAATTAAAATAACCAAAACAATCCTCCTAGTTTTTTGGAAACCGTGAAAGTAAATACATTAAATTAGGTATTTATATGTGCAGCTGCTAATATTTTATACCTAGTTGCATCAATGGTTAGTCATTACATAGAATTACCAATGGCCTCAAAAATATATTATATTTTGACATTCAGGTTTTTATTGTTGTGAGTAGCTTTAATGTTTTATATCATATTATTATATGATGGTATTATGATCCTTTTGGGATTTATCGAATATTTTTTATTGATATAGTACAGAAATATCACACAATTTTAATATTTATGACTAAACTCGTCGTTAGATAGTGTTAAAATAAAAATTATTCTTTAAAATTGGGTTAGGATTAAATTTATTAGTAATTAATTTTTTAATAAATGTTAACCTTCGTGTGGATTTGTGACTTTTAGAAATTAATCATTCTATTATCTGTCATTAAATATGTCCACCATTTACAGAATCAGGACATGCACACTGTTGCAGCTGCAATTGTGCGTGGGAGTCCAATTAAGACCCAAGTACGACGGTTTAAAAATCCCCAATAACAGTTTTTCGAAAAATCAAATGCATGCAACTCATGTAGCTAGTTAGGGGGATCAATTCTATGTCATGTCTGGCGACTTTCGTCCTATCTCCCACGGTTTCCCGGAAAACAGCTCATAAGCGAAATATTTTTAAATTTACGATTATACAATAATATTTGAATTGGAAAATACATAAGTTTGTGAAAGAAATTAAGAAATTTTATATTTCAATGTTGGTAGATCTGCTTTATCGTTCTGCCACCATTTATGGGTTTCTTTCATAAGAATTTCTAGCTGAAAAGTCTGGTTGTTATCTCGGGGGCCGAACTGCGCGACGATCAGTCGCATGTATCGCCGTCGATTAGTGGTGATTAGTTTATCAGAGCGGTGCGATTACAACGACTAGAACGTTTAAAAAACAGACATACTTAAAAGTAATATCATATTGAGAATTACACATGGAATATGTTGATGGTTAGTAGTTTAGTACTCGTATCGGGTAGATGGCCAAACATTTATGGTTACGAAAATCAAGTTTTATTATTCACCAGAGTAAGTTAAATGTCCTATAAGAATACCGATCGCATTAGGAAAAAATCAATGTCGAAAGAACAACTGTTGTCTGCGTGTTTTTTCAGGAATGATCCGGCAACGATACATTATTTACCTACTATATTGGATATGCTGTCTATAGTGGGACCGGCGATGGTTGGCATGTGTCCTGTCATTATCACGACTGATGTCATCTATGCCTCAGAATTGCAGCTGGGAATTGTCCAATATCAACATCATACAAAGTGTTCTCGTCGTCGCGTTGGGATTTAATCAGTAGCTAATAATAAGTTAATTTTAAGTAATCTTTTTGTACATGTCAGTGTGTTGTCTAGTTTCCATTTTTCAAGTTCATTAATGTAACCGTGCGCAATAATGATAAACAGTCGACTGCCATTTGACAACGGATTATTAATATATTTTGAATGGTTGTCAATGCGGTAAGATAATGTAACCGTTTCTCATTCCTTATTAAATGTTTTCAACGTATACCTACCGCAAATATGATTCTATTGCTCTGACATGAGCTTATTATTTTATTTTTCTCGTTCAGATTTCGCTGATTAACAACCAGTGTATTTAAGTATATTCACAATTCACTAGCCGTCTACGAGTCATAGGCTGTCATTTCGTATACATCATATAAAATAAATCCACTCACTTGCAGATAATGAGATAAATTAACACTCATTTTATTTATTTAATTAAAATTAGAAATTTCTGTAAATTGCAAAACGATATTGTTTACTGAATTGTTTATTTCAGTTGCTAGATCAGAAATCAGGCTATAAATATAATATTTTTGAACCATTTGAAACAGACAACACATTGATATTTAAGTTTAAGTTTCCCATGACCTTTAATTTGTTTTAATATACCCGCCAACTCGGAAACGGTTATTACTTTGTACAATGCAAAATCATCAGTATAAGTTTTATTTCATAAACTTTAAAGGTTTAAATAACAACACCTGTAAATAGACAAACATATTTTTCATCAACCATCGTCTCGGACATTTTCATTAAAAATGAACACCAATAATTTAATCATAATTAGCTTAACAACATCAGGGATGGATAAACTCTAAATAACTACCTTTATTTCTCATAAGTACAATTTTAAGCGTCAACAGAAGGATTATCTTCTCACAATAGATTTCATCTCAATTTGTTAATGTATAATATCAGGATTAAAAAACACTATAATAAAATCTTTTATATGGCACTTTTGAAAAACATTAATAATTCATATCTATAAGTGATTATAAAACACTCATATATTAAAATATTTTCTCTTCAAACCTTGACTGTTAGATTTAGAAAAAGAACTATATTTACTGTTTCTAAAAATTATATATACCACTTTATATAAAATTTCTTAAACACTAAAAAAGTGTTTTATATGATAATTTTGACGAAATAATATAAATTAATTTTTTTCTAATGCTAGTAAAATACTGAATTCTTAATTTATTATCTTCAAACCTTGACCATTAGTTTGAGAATATGTAATATTTTTAAGGTTTCATTTAATTATATTTACAATTTAATATGATATTTCATAAACACTAAAAAAGTTGTTTACATTGTAATTTTGACGAAATATTATAAATTCATTTTTTTCAAATGCTTATAAAATAATGAATTCTTAAGTTATTAACTTCAAACCTTGACTATAAGATTGAGAATGTGTTATATTTTTAAGGTTTCATTTAATTATCTTTACAATTTAATATGATATTTCATAAACACTAAAAAAGTTGTTTACATTGTAATTTTGACGAAATACTATAAATTCATTTTTTTCAAATGCTTATAAAATACTGAATTCTTAAGTTATTAACTTCAAACCTTGACTATAAGATTGAGAATGTGTAATATTTTTAAGGTTTTTTTTAGTTATATTTACAATTTAATAGGATATTTCATAAACTCTAAAAAAGTGTTTTATATGATAATTTTGACGAAATATTATAAATAAATTTTTTATAAATGCTTATAAAATACTGAATTCTTAAGTTATTATCTTCAAACCTTGACCATTAGTTTGAGAATATGTAATATTTTTACCGTTTTCGGTTATTATTTTTACAATTATAAAAAAATTTCATAAACTCTAAAAAAGTGTTTTATACGATAATTTTGACGAAATATTATAAATAAATTTTTTTCAAATGATTATAAAATACTGAATTCTTAAGTTATTGTCTTCAAACCTTGACCATTAGTTTGAGAATATGTAATTTTTTTAAGGTTTCATTTAGTTATGTTTACAATGTATTATAAAATTTCATAAACACTAAAAAAGTGTTTTACATAAAAATTTAGTCGAAATATCATAAATTCAATGTTTTCAAATGCTTATAACATTCTGAGTTCTTAATTTATTATCTTCAAACCTTGACCATTAGTTTGAGAATATGTAATATTATTACCGTTTCCAGTTATTACTTTTACAATTTTATAAAAAATTTCATAAACACAAAAAAGTGTTTTATACGATAATTTTGACGAAATATTATAAATAAATTTTTTTCAAATGCTTATAAAATACTGAATTCTTAAGTTATTAACTTCAAACCTTGACTATAAGATTGAGAATGTGTAATATTTTTAAGGTTTTATTTAGTTATATTTACAATTTAATATGATATTTCATAAACACTAAAAAAGTTGTTTACATTGTAATTTTGACGAAATATTATAAATTCATTTTTTTCAAATGCTTATAAAATACTGAATTCTTAGGTTATTATCTTCAAACCTTGACCATGAGTTTGAGAATGTGTAATATTTTTACCGTTTCCAGTTATTATTTTTACAATTTTATAGAAAATTTCATAAACTCCAAAAAAAGTGTTTTATAAGATAATTTTGACGAAATATTATAAATAAATTTTTTTCAAATGCTTATAAAATACTGAATTCTTAAGTTATTGTCTTCAAACCTTGACCATTAGTTTGAGAATATGTAATTTTTTTAAGGTTTCATTTAGTTATGTTTACAATGTTTTATAAAATTTCATAAATACTAAAAAAGTGTTTTACATAGTAATTTAGTCGAATATCATAAATTCAATGTTTTCAAATGCTTATAACATTCTGAATTCTTAAGTTATTATCTTCAAACCTTGACCATTAGTTTGAGAATATGTAATATTACTACCGTTTTCGGTTATTATTTTTACAATTATAAAAAAATTTCATAAACTCTAAAAAAGTGTTTTATACGATAATTTTGACGAAATATTATAAATAAATTTTTTTCAAATGCTTATAAAATACTGAATTCTTAAATTATGAACTTCAAACCTTGACTATAAGATTGAGAATGTGTAATATTTTTAAGGTTTTATTTAGTTATGTTAACAATTTTATATAAAATTTCATAAACACTAAAAATGTGTTTTACATAGTAATTTAGTCGAAATATCATAAATTCAATGTTTTCAATTAATTATATCATACTGAATTCTTAAGTTATTAACTTCAAACCTTGACTATAACATTTGAGAATGTGTAATATTTTTAAGGTTTTTTTTAGTTATATTTACAATTTAATAGGATATTTCATAAACTCTAAAAAAGTGTTTTATATGAAAATTTTGACGAAATACTATAAATAAATTTTTTTTAAATGCTTATAAAATACTGAATTCTTAAGTTATTATCTTCAAACCTTGACCATTAGTTTGAGAATATGTAATATTTTTACCGTTTTCGGTTATTATTTTTACAATTATAAAAAAATTTCATAAACTCTAAAAAAGTGTTTTATATGATAACTTTGACGAAATAATATAAATTAATTTTTTTCTAATGCTAGTAAAATACTGAATTCTTAATTTATTATCTTCAAACCTTGACCATTAGTTTGAGAATATGTAATATTTTTACTGTTTCCAGTTATTATTTTTACAATTTTATAAAAAATTTCATAAACTCTAAAAAAGTGTTTTATACGATAATTTTGACGAAATATTATAAATAAATTTTTTTCAAATGCTTTTAAAATACTGAATTCTTAAGTTATTTACTTCAAACCTTGACTATAAGATTGAGAATGTGTAATATTTTTTAAGGTTTCATTTAATTATATTTACAATTTAATATGATATTTCATAAACACTAAAAAAGTTGTTTACATTGTAATTTTGACGAAATATTATAAATTCATTTTTTTCAAATGCTTATAAAATACTGAATTCTTAGGTTATTATCTTCAAACCTTGACCATGAGTTTGTGAATATGTAATATTTTTACCGTTTTCGTTTATTATTTTTACAATTATAAAAAAATTTCATAAACTCTAAAAAAGTGTTTTATACGATAATTTTGACGAAATATTATAAATAATTTTTTTTCAAATGCTTATAAAATACTGAATTCTTAAGTTATTGTCTTCAAACCTTGACCATTAGTTTGAGAATATGTAATTTTTTTAAGGTTTTATTTAGTTATGTTAACAATTTTATATAAAATTTCATAAACACTAAAAATGTGTTTTACATAGTAATTTAGTCGAATTATCATAACTTCAATGTTTTCAATTAATTATATCATACTGAATTCTTAAGTTATTATCTTCAAACCTTGACCATTAGTTTGAGAATATGTAATATTTTTACCGTTTTCGGTTATTATTTTTACAATTATAAAAAAATTTCATAAACTCTAAAAAAGTGTTTTATACGATAATTTTGACGAAATATTATAAATAAATTTTTTTCAAATGATTATAAAATACTGAATTCTTAAGTTATTGTCTTCAAACCTTGACCATTAGTTTTAGAATATTTAATTTTTTTAAGGTTTCATTTAGTTATGTTTACAATGTTTTATAAAATTTCATAAACACTAAAAAAGTGTTTTACATAGTAATTTAGTCGAAATATCATAAATTCAATGTTTTCAAATGCTTATAACATTCTGAATTCTTAATTTATTATCTTCAAACCTTGACCATTAGTTTGAGAATATGTAATATTTTTACCGTTTCCAGTTATTATTTTTACAATTTTATAAAAAATTTCATAAACTCTAAAAAAGTGTTTTATACGATAATTTTAACAAAATATTATAAATAAATTTTTTTCAAATGCTTATAAAATACTGAATTCTTAAGTTATTGTCTTCAAACCTTGACCATTAGTTTGAGAATATGTAATTTTTTTAAGGTTTTATTTAGTTATGTTAACAATTTTATATAAAATTTCATAAACACTAAAAATGTGTTTTACATAGTAATTTAGTCGAATTATCATAACTTCAATGTTTTCAATTAATTATATCATACTGAATTCTTAAGTTATTATCTTCAAACCTTGACCATTAGTTTGAGAATATGTAATATTTTTACCGTTTTCGGTTATTATTTTTACAATTATAAAAAAATTTCATAAACTCTAAAAAAGTGTTTTATACGATAATTTTGACGAAATATTATAAATAAATTTTTTTCAAATGATTATAAAATACTGAATTCTTAAGTTATTGTCTTCAAACCTTGACCATTAGTTTTAGAATATTTAATATTTTTAAGGTTTTATTTAGTTATATTTACAATTTTATAAAAAATTTCATAAACTCTAAAAAAGTGTTTTATACGATAATTTTGACGAAGTATTATAAATAAATTTTTTTTAAATGCTTATAAAATACTGAATTCTTAAGTTATTATCTTCAAACCTTGACCATTAAATTGAGAATATGTAATATTTTTACCGTTTTCGTTTATTATTTTTACAATTATAAAAAAATTTCATAAACTTTAAAAAAGTGTTTTATACGATAATTTTGACGAAATATTATAAATAATTTTTTTTCAAATGCTTATAAAATACTGAATTCTTAAGTTATTGTCTTCAAACCTTGACCATTAGTTTTAGAATATGTAATTTTTTTAAGGTTTTATTTAGTTATGTTAACAATTTTATATAAAATTTCATAAACACTAAAAATGTGTTTTACATAGTAATTTAGTCGAAATATCATAAATTCAATGTTTTCAATTAATTATATCATACTGAATTCTTAAGTTATTAACTTCAAACCTTGACTATAATATTGAGAATGTGTAATATTTTTAAGGTTTTTTTTAGTTATATTTACAATTTAATAGGATATTTCATAAACTCTAAAAAAGTGTTTTATATGATAATTTTGACGAAATACTATAAATAAATTTTTTTTAAATGCTTATAAAATACTGAATTCTTAAGTTATTATCTTCAAACCTTGACCATTAGTTTGAGAATATGTAATATTTTTACCGTTTTCGGTTATTATTTTTACAATTATAAAAAAATTTCATAAACTCTAAAAAAGTGTTTTATACGATAATTTTGACGAAATATTATAAATAAATTTTTTTCAAATGCTTATAAAATACTGAATTCTTAAGTTATTGTCTTCAAACCTTGACTATAAGATTGAGAATGTGTAATATTTTTTAAGGTTTCATTTAATTATATTTACAATTTAATATGATATTTCATAAACACTAAAAAAGTTGTTTACATTGTAATTTTGACGAAATATTATAAATTCATTTTTTTCAAATGCTTATAAAATACTGAATTCTTAGGTTATTATCTTCAAACCTTGACCATGAGTTTGAGAATATGTAATATTTTTACCGTTTTCGTTTATTATTTTTACAATTATAAAAAAATTTCATAAACTCTAAAAAAGTGTTTTATACGATAATTTTGACGAAATATTATAAATAATTTTTTTTCAAATGCTTATAAAATACTGAATTCTTAAGTTATTGTCTTCAAACCTTGACCATTAGTTTGAGAATATGTAATTTTTTTAAGGTTTTATTTAGTTATGTTAACAATTTTATATAAAATTTCATAAACACTAAAAATGTGTTTTACATAGTAATTTAGTCGAATTATCATAACTTCAATGTTTTCAATTAATTATATCATACTGAATTCTTAAGTTATTATCTTCAAACCTTGACCATTAGTTTGAGAATATGTAATATTTTTACCGTTTTCGGTTATTATTTTTACAATTATAAAAAAATTTCATAAACTCTAAAAAAGTGTTTTATACGATAATTTTGACGAAATATTATAAATAAATTTTTTTCAAATGATTATAAAATACTGAATTCTTAAGTTATTGTCTTCAAACCTTGACCATTAGTTTTAGAATATTTAATTTTTTTAAGGTTTCATTTAGTTATGTTTACAATGTTTTATAAAATTTCATAAACACTAAAAAAGTGTTTTACATAGTAATTTAGTCGAAATATCATAAATTCAATGTTTTCAAATGCTTATAACATTCTGAATTCTTAATTTATTATCTTCAAACCTTGACCATTAGTTTGAGAATATGTAATATTTTTACCGTTTCCAGTTATTATTTTTACAATTTTATAAAAAATTTCATAAACTCTAAAAAAGTGTTTTATACGATAATTTTAACAAAATATTATAAATAAATTTTTTTCAAATGCTTATAAAATACTGAATTCTTAAGTTATTGTCTTCAAACCTTGACCATTAGTTTGAGAATATGTAATTTTTTTAAGGTTTTATTTAGTTATGTTAACAATTTTATATAAAATTTCATAAACACTAAAAATGTGTTTTACATAGTAATTTAGTCGAATTATCATAACTTCAATGTTTTCAATTAATTATATCATACTGAATTCTTAAGTTATTATCTTCAAACCTTGACCATTAGTTTGAGAATATGTAATATTTTTACCGTTTTCGGTTATTATTTTTACAATTATAAAAAAATTTCATAAACTCTAAAAAAGTGTTTTATACGATAATTTTGACGAAATATTATAAATAAATTTTTTTCAAATGATTATAAAATACTGAATTCTTAAGTTATTGTCTTCAAACCTTGACCATTAGTTTTAGAATATTTAATATTTTTAAGGTTTTATTTAGTTATATTTACAATTTTATAAAAAATTTCATAAACTCTAAAAAAGTGTTTTATACGATAATTTTGACGAAGTATTATAAATAAATTTTTTTTAAATGCTTATAAAATACTGAATTCTTAAGTTATTATCTTCAAACCTTGACCATTAAATTGAGAATATGTAATATTTTTACCGTTTTCGTTTATTATTTTTACAATTATAAAAAAATTTCATAAACTTTAAAAAAGTGTTTTATACGATAATTTTGACGAAATATTATAAATAATTTATTTTCAAATGCTTATAAAATACTGAATTCTTAAGTTATTGTCTTCAAACCTTGACCATTAGTTTTAGAATATGTAATTTTTTTAAGGTTTTATTTAGTTATGTTAACAATTTTATATAAAATTTCATAAACACTAAAAATGTGTTTTACATAGTAATTTAGTCGAAATATCATAAATTCAATGTTTTCAATTAATTATATCATACTGAATTCTTAAGTTATTAACTTCAAACCTTGACTATAATATTGAGAATGTGTAATATTTTTAAGGTTTTTTTTAGTTATATTTACAATTTAATAGGATATTTCATAAACTCTAAAAAAGTGTTTTATATGATAATTTTGACGAAATACTATAAATAAATTTTTTTTAAATGCTTATAAAATACTGAATTCTTAAGTTATTATCTTCAAACCTTGACCATTAGTTTGAGAATATGTAATATTTTTACCGTTTTCGGTTATTATTTTTACAATTATAAAAAAATTTCATAAACTCTAAAAAAGTGTTTTATACGATAATTTTGACGAAATATTATAAATAAATTTTTTTCAAATGCTTATAAAATACTGAATTCTTAAGTTATTGTCTTCAAACCTTGACCATTAGTTTGAGAATATGTAATTTTTTTAAGGTTTCATTTAGTTATGTTTACAATGTTTTATAAAATTTCATAAATACTAAAAAAGTGTTTTACATAGTAATTTAGTCGAATATCATAAATTCAATGTTTTCAAATGCTTATAACATTCTGAATTCTTAAGTTATTATCTTCAAACCTTGACCATTAGTTTGAGAATATGTAATATTATTACCGTTTTCGGTTATTATTTTTAGAATTATAAAAAAATTTCATAAACTCTAAAAAAGTGTTTTATACGATAATTTTGACGAAATATTATAAATAAATTTTTTTCAAATGCTTATAAAATACTGAATTCTTAAGTTATTGTCTTCAAACCTTGACCATTAGTTTGAGAATATGTAATTTTTTTAAGGTTTCATTTAGTTATGTTTACAATGTTTTATAAAATTTCATAAACACTAAAAAAGTGTTTTACATAGTAATTTAGTCGAAATATCATAAATTCAATGTTTTCAAATGCTTATAAAATACTGAATTCTTAAGTTATTGTCTTCAAACCTTGACCATTAGTTTGAGAATATGTAATTTTTTTAAGGTTTCATTTAGTTATGTTTACAATGTTTTATAAAATTTCATAAACACTAAAAAAGTGTTTTACATAGTAATTTAGTCGAAATATCATAAATTCAATGTTTTCAAATGCTTATAACATTCTGAATTCTTAATTTATTATCTTCAAACCTTGACCATTAGTTTGAGAATATGTAATATTTTTACCGTTTCCAGTTATTATTTTTACAATTTTATAAAAAATTTCATAAACTCTAAAAAAGTGTTATATACGATAATTTTAACAAAATATTATAAATAAATTTTTTTCAAATGCTTATAAAATACTGAATTCTTAAATTATGAACTTCAAACCTTGACTATAAGATTGAGAATGTGTAATATTTTTAAGGTTTTATTTAGTTATATTTACAATTTTATAAAAAATTTCATAAACTCTAAAAAAGTGTTTTACATAGTAATTTAGTCGAAATATCATAAATTCAATGTTTTCAATTAATTATATCATACTGAATTCTTAAGTTATTAACTTCAAACCTTGACTATAAGATTGAGAATGTGTAATATTTTTAAGGTTTTTTTTAGTTATATTTACAATTTAATAGGATATTTCATAAACTCTAAAAAAGTGTTTTATATGATAATTTTGACGAAATATTATAAATAAATTTTTTTTAAATGCTTATAAAATACTGAATTCTTAAGTTATTATCTTCAAACCTTGACCATTAGTTTGAGAATATGTAATATTTTTACCGTTTTCGTTTATTATTTTTACAATTATAAAAAAATTTCATAAACTCTAAAAAAGTGTTTTATACGATAATTTTGACGAAATATTATAAATAATTTTTTTTCAAATGCTTATAAAATACTGAATTCTTAAGTTATTGTCTTCAAACCTTGACCATTAGTTTGAGAATATGTAATTTTTTTAAGCTTTTATTTAGTTATGTTAACAATTTTATATAAAATTTCATAAACACTAAAAATGTGTTTTACATAGTAATTTAGTCGAAATATCATAAGTTCAATGTTTTCAATTAATTATATCATACTGAATTCTTAAGTTATTAACTTCAAACCTTGACTATAAGATTGAGAATGTGTAATATTTTTAAGGGTTTTTTTAGTTATATTTACAATTTAATAGGATATTTCATAAACTCTAAAAAAGTGTTTTATATGATAATTTTGACGAAATACTATAAATAAATTTTTTTTAAATGCTTATAAAATACTGAATTCTTAAGTTATTATCTTCAAACCTTGACCATTAGTTTGAGAATATGTAATTTTTTTAAGGTTTCATATAGTTATGTTTACAATGTTTTATACAATTTCATAAATACTAAAAAAGTGTTTTACATAGTAATTTAGTCGAAATATCATAAATTCAATGTTTTCAAATGCTTATAACATTCTGAATTCTTAAGTTATTATCTTCAAACCTTGACCATTAGTTTGAGAATATGTAATATTTTTACCGTTTTCGGTTATTATTTTTACAATTATAAAAAAATTTCATAAACTCTAAAAAAGTGTTTTATACGATAATTTTGACGAAATATCATAAATTCAATGTTTTCAAATGCTTATAACATACTGAATTCTTAAGTCATTAACTTCAAACCTTGACTATAAGATTGATAATGTGTAATATTTTTAAGGTTTCATTTAATTATGTTTACAATTTAATATGATATTTCATAAACACTATAAAAGTTGTTTACATTGTAAATTTGACGATATACTATAAATTCATTTTTTTCAAATGCTTATAAAATACTGAATTCTTAAGTTATTATCTTCAAACTTTGACCATTAGTTTGAGAATATGTAATATTTTTACCGTTTCCAGTTATTATTTTTACAATTTTATAAAAAATTTCATAAACTCTAAAAAAGTGTTTTATACGATAATTTTGACGAAGTATTATAAATAAATTTTTTTCAAATGCTTATAAAATACTGAATTCTTAAGTTATTAACTTCAAACCTTGACTATAAGATTGAGAATGTGTAGTATTTTTAAGGTTTTATTTAGTTATGTTAACAATTTTATATAAAATTTCATAAACACTAAAAATGTGTTTTACATAGTAATTTAGTCGAAATATCATAAATTCAATGTTTTCAATTAATTATATCATACTGAATTCTTAAGTTATTAACTTCAAACCTTGACTATAAGATTGAGAATGTGTAATATTTTTAAGGTTTTTTTTAGTTATATTAACAATTTAATAGGATATTTCATAAACTCTAAAAAAGTGTTTTATATGATAATTTTGACGAAATCCTATAAATAAATTTTTTTTAAATGCTTATAAAATACTGAATTCTTAAGTTATTATCTTCAAACCTTGACCATTAGTTTGAGAATATGTAATATTTTTACCGTTTTCGGTTATTATTTTTACAATTATAAAAAAATTTCATAAACTCTAAAAAAGTGTTTTATACGATAATTTTGACGAAATATTATAAATAAATTTTTTTCAAATGCTTATAAAATACTGAATTCTTAAGTTATTGTCTTCAAACCTTGACCATTAGTTTGAGAATATGTAATTTTTTTAAGGTTTCATATAGTTATGTTTACAATGTTTTATACAATTTCATAAATACTAAAAAAGTGTTTTACATAGTAATTTAGTCGAAATATCATAAATTCAATGTTTTCAAATGCTTATAACATTCTGAATTCTTAAGTTATTATCTTCAAACCTTGACCATTAGTTTGAGAATATGTAATATTTTTACCGTTTTCGGTTATTATTTTTACAATTATAAAAAAATTTCATAAACTCTAAAAAAGTGTTTTATACGATAATTTTGACGAAATATTATAAATAAATTTTTTTCAAATGCTTATAAAATACTGAATTCTTAAGTTATTGTCTTCAAACCTTGACCATTAGTTTGAGAATATGTAATTTTTTTAAGGTTTCATTTAGTTATGTTTACAATGTTTTATAAAATTTCATAAACACTAAAAAAGTGTTTTACATAGTAATTTAGTCGAAATATCATAAATTCAATGTTTTCAAATGCTTATAACATTCTGAATTCTTAAGTTATTATCTTCAAACCTTGACCATTAGTTTGAGAATATGTAATATTTTTACCGTTTTCGGTTATTATTTTTACAATTATAAAAAATTTCATAAACTCTAAAAAAGTGTTTTATACGATAATTTAGTCGAAATATCATAAATTCAATGTTTTCAAATGCTTATAACATACTGAATTCTTAAGTCATTAACTTCAAACCTTGACTATAAGATTGATAATGTGTAATATTTTTAAGGTTTCATTTAATTATGTTTACAATTTAATATGATATTTCATAAACACTATAAAAGTTGTTTACATTGTAAATTTGACGATATACTATAAATTCATTTTTTTCAAATGCTTATAAAATACTGAATTCTTAAGTTATTAACTTCAAACCTTGACTATAAGATTGAGAATGTGTAGTATTTTTAAGGTTTTATTTAGTTATGTTAACAATTTTATATAAAATTTCATAAACACTAAAAATGTGTTTTACATAGTAATTTAGTCGAAATATCATAAATTCAATGTTTTCAATTAATTATATCATACTGAATTCTTAAGTTATTAACTTCAAACCTTGACTATAAGATTGAGAATGTGTAATATTTTTAAGGTTTTTTTTAGTTATATTAACAATTTAATAGGATATTTCATAAACTCTAAAAAAGTGTTTTATATGATAATTTTGACGAAATCCTATAAATAAATTTTTTTTAAATGCTTATAAAATACTGAATTCTTAAGTTATTATCTTCAAACCTTGACCATTAGTTTGAGAATATGTAATATTTTTACCGTTTTCGGTTATTATTTTTACAATTATAAAAAAATTTCATAAACTCTAAAAAAGTGTTTTATACGATAATTTTGACGAAATATTATAAATAAATTTTTTTCAAATGCTTATAAAATACTGAATTCTTAAGTTATTGTCTTCAAACCTTGACCATTAGTTTGAGAATATGTAATTTTTTTAAGGTTTCATATAGTTATGTTTACAATGTTTTATACAATTTCATAAATACTAAAAAAGTGTTTTACATAGTATTTTAGTCGAAATATCATAAATTCAATGTTTTCAAATGCTTATAACATTCTGAATTCTTAAGTTATTATCTTCAAACCTTGACCATTAGTTTGAGAATATGTAATATTTTAACCGTTTTCGGTTATTATTTTTACAATTATAAAAAAATTTCATAAACTCTAAAAAAGTGTTTTATACGATAATTTTGACGAAATATTATAAATAAATTTTTTTCAAATGCTTATAAAATACTGAATTCTTAAGTTATTGTCTTCAAACCTTGACCATTAGTTTGAGAATATGTAATTTTTTTAAGGTTTCATTTAGTTATGTTTACAATGTTTTATAAAATTTCATAAACACTAAAAAAGTGTTTTACATAGTAATTTAGTCGAAATATCATAAATTCAATGTTTTCAAATGCTTATAACATTCTGAATTCTTAAGTTATTATCTTCAAACCTTGACCATTAGTTTGAGAATATGTAATATTTTTACCGTTTTCGGTTATTATTTTTACAATTATAAAAAAATTTCATAAACTCTAAAAAAGTGTTTTATACGATAATTTTGACGAAATATTATAAATAAATTTTTTTCAAATGCTTATAAAATACTGAATTCTTAAGTTATTGTCTTCAAACCTTGACCATTAGTTTGAGAATATGTAATATTTTTACCGTTTCCAGTTATTATTTTTACAATTTTATAAAAAATTTCATAAACTCTAAAAAAGTGTTTTATACGATAATTTTAACAAAATATTATAAATAAATTTTTTTCAAATGCTTATAAAATACTGAATTATTAAGTTATTAACTTCAAACCTTGACCATGAGTTTGAGAATATGTAATATTCTTACCGTTTCCAGTTATTATTTTTACAATTTTATAAAAAATTTCATAAACTCCAAAAAAAGTGTTTTATACGATAATTTTGACAAAATATTATAAATAAATTTTTTTCAAATGCTTATAAAATACTGAATTCTTAAGTTATTAACTTCAAACCTTGACTATAAGATTGAGAATGTGTAGTATTTTTAAGGGTTCATTTAATTATATTTACAATTTAATATGATATTTCATAAACACTAAAAAAGTTGTTTACATTGTAATTTTGACGAAATACTATAAATAAATTTTTTTCAAATGCTTATAAAATAATGAATTCTTAAGTTATTAACTTCAATCCTTGACTATAAGATTGAGAATGTGTAGTATTTTTAAGGTTTTATTTAATTATATTTACAATTTAATATGATATTTCATAAACTCTAAAAAAGTGTTTTATATGATAATTTTGACGAAATCCTATAAATAAATTTTTTTTAAATGCTTATAAAATACTGAATTCTTAAGTTATTATCTTCAAACCTTGACCATTAGTTTGAGAATATGTAATATTTTTACCGTTTTCGGTTATTATTTTTACAATTATAAAAAAATTTCATAAACTCTAAAAAAGTGTTTTATACGATAATTTTGACGAAATATTATAAATAAATTTTTTTCAAATGCTTATAAAATACTGAATTCTTAAGTTATTGTCTTCAAACCTTGACCATTAGTTTGAGAATATGTAATTTTTTTAAGGTTTCATTTAGTTATGTTTACAATGTTTTATAAAATTTCATAAACACTAAAAAAGTGTTTTACATAGTAATTTAGTCGAAATATCATAAATTCAATGTTTTCAAATGCTTATAACATTCTGAATTCTTAAGTTATTATCTTCAAACCTTGACCATTAGTTTGAGAATATGTAATATTTTTACCGTTTTCGGTTATTATTTTTACAATTATAAAAAAATTTCATAAACTCTAAAAAAGTGTTTTATACGATAATTTTGACGAAATATTATAAATAAATTTTTTTCAAATGCTTATAAAATACTGAATTCTTAAGTTATTGTCTTCAAACCTTGACCATTAGTTTGAGAATATGTAATTTTTTTAAGGTTTCATATAGTTATGTTTACAATGTTTTATACAATTTCATAAATACTAAAAAAGTGTTTTACATAGTATTTTAGTCGAAATATCATAAATTCAATGTTTTCAAATGCTTATAACATTCTGAATTCTTAAGTTATTATCTTCAAACCTTGACCATTAGTTTGAGAATATGTAATATTTTTACCGTTTTCGGTTATTATTTTTACAATTATAAAAAAATTTCATAAACTCTAAAAAAGTGTTTTATACGATAATTTTGACGAAATATTATAAATAAATTTTTTTCAAATGCTTATAAAATACTGAATTCTTAAGTTATTGTCTTCAAACCTTGACCATTAGTTTGAGAATATGTAATTTTTTTAAGGTTTCATTTAGTTATGTTTACAATGTTTTATAAAATTTCATAAACACTAAAAAAGTGTTTTACATAGTAATTTAGTCGAAATATCATAAATTCAATGTTTTCAAATGCTTATAACATTCTGAATTCTTAAGTTATTATCTTCAAACCTTGACCATTAGTTTGAGAATATGTAATATTTTTACCGTTTTCGGTTATTATTTTTACAATTATAAAAAAATTTCATAAACTCTAAAAAAGTGTTTTATACGATAATTTTGACGAAATATTATAAATAAATTTTTTTCAAATGCTTATAAAATACTGAATTCTTAAGTTATTGTCTTCAAACCTTGACCATTAGTTTGAGAATATGTAATATTTTTACCGTTTCCAGTTATTATTTTTACAATTTTATAAAAAATTTCATAAACTCTAAAAAAGTGTTTTATACGATAATTTTAACAAAATATTATAAATAAATTTTTTTCAAATGCTTATAAAATACTGAATTATTAAGTTATTAACTTCAAACCTTGACCACGAGTTTGAGAATATGTAATATTCTTACCGTTTCCAGTTATTATTTTTACAATTTTATAAAAAATTTCATAAACTCCAAAAAAAGTGTTTTATACGATAATTTTGACAAAATATTATAAATAAATTTTTTTCAAATGCTTATAAAATACTGAATTCTTAAGTTATTAACTTCAAACCTTGACTATAAGATTGAGAATGTGTAGTATTTTTAAGGGTTCATTTAATTATATTTACAATTTAATATGATATTTCATAAACACTATTAATGTTGTTTACATTGTAATTTTGACGAAATATTATAAATAAATTTTTTTCAAATGCTTATAAAATACTGAATTCTTAAGTTATTAACTTCAAACCTTGACTATAAGATTAAGAATGTGTAATATTTTTAAGGTTTTATTTAATTATATTTACAATTTAATATGATATTTCATAAACTCTAAAAAAGTGTTTTATATGATAATTTTGACGAAATCCTATAAATAAATTTTTTTTAAATGCTTATAAAATACTGAATTCTTAAGTTATTATCTTCAAACCTTGACCATTAGTTTGAGAATATGTAATATTTTTACCGTTTTCGGTTATTATTTTTACAATTATAAAAAAATTTCATAAACTCTAAAAAAGTGTTTTATACGATAATTTTGACGAAATATTATAAATAAATTTTTTTCAAATGCTTATAAAATACTGAATTCTTAAGTTATTGTCTTCAAACCTTGACCATTAGTTTGAGAATATGTAATTTTTTTAAGGTTTCATATAGTTATGTTTACAATGTTTTATACAATTTCATAAATACTAAAAAAGTGTTTTACATAGTAATTTAGTCGAAATATCATAAATTCAATGTTTTCAAATGCTTATAACATTCTGAATTCTTAAGTTATTATCTTCAAACCTTGACCATTAGTTTGAGAATATGTAATATTTTTACCGTTTTCGGTTATTATTTTTACAATTATAAAAAAATTTCATAAACACAAAAAAGTGTTTTATACGATAATTTTGACGAAATATTATAAATAAATTTTTTTCAAATGCTTTTAAAATACTGAATTCTTAAGTTATTAACTTCAAACCTTGACTATAAGATTGAGAATGTGTAGTATTTTTAAGGGTTCATTTAATTATATTTACAATTTAATATGATATTTCATAAACTCTAAAAAAGTGTTTTATATGATAATTTTGACGAAATATTATAAATAAATTTTTTTTAAATGCTTATAAAATACTGAATTCTTAAGTTATTATCTTCAAACCTTGACCATTAGTTTGAGAATATGTAATATTTTTACCGTTTTCGTTTATTATTTTTACAATTATAAAAAAATTTCATAAACACAAAAAAGTGTTTTATACGATAATTTTGACGAAATATTATAAATACATTTTTTTCAAATGATTATAAAATACTGAATTCTTAAGTTATTGTCTTCAAACCTTGACCATTAGTTTGAGAATAAGTAATATTTTTAAGGTTTTATTTTGTTATGTTTACAATTTTATATAAAATTTCATAAACACTAAAAATGTGTTTTACATAGTAATTTAGTAGAAATATCATAAATTCAATGTTTTCAAATGCTTATAACATACTGAATTCTTAAGTCATTAACTTCAAACCATGACTATAAGATTGAGAATGGGTAATATTTTTAAGGTTTCATTTAATTATATTTACAATTTAATATGATATTTCATAAACACTAAAAAAGTTGTTTACATTGTAATTTTGACGAAATATTATAAATTCATTTTTTTCAAATGCTTATAAAATACTGAATTCTTAGGTTATTATCTTCAAACCTTGACCATGAGTTTGAGAATATGTAATATTTTTACCGTTTCCAGTTATTATTTTTACAATTTTATAGAAAATTTCATAAACTCCAAAAAAAGTGTTTTATACGATAATTTTGACGAAATATTATAAATAAATTTTTTTCAAATGATTATAAAATACTGAATTCTTAAGTTATTGTCTTCAAACCTTGACCATTAGTTTGAGAATATGTAATTTTTTTAAGGTTTCATTTAGTTATGTTTACAATGTTTTATAAAATTTCATAAACACTAAAAAAGTGTTTTACATAGTAATTTAGACGAAATATCATAAATTCAATGTTTTCAAATGCTTATAACATTCTGAATTCTTAATTTATTATCTTCAAACCTTGACCATTAGTTTGAGAATATGTAATATTTTTACCGTTTCCAGTTATTACTTTTACAATTTTATAAAAAATTTCATAAACACAAAAAAGTGTTTTATACGATAATTTTGACGAAATATTATAAATAAATTTTTTTCAAATACTTATAAAATACTGAATTCTTAAGTTATTAACTTCAAACCTTGACTATAAGATTGAGAATGTGTAATATTTTTAAGGTTTCATTTAATTATCTTTACAATTTAATATGATATTTCATAAACACTAAAAATGTGTTTTACATAGTAATTTAGTCGAAATATCATAAATTCAATGTTTTCAAATGCTTATAACATTCTGAATTCTTAATTTATTATCTTCAAACCTTGACCATTAGTTTGAGAATTTGTAATAATTTAACTGTTTCCAGTTATTATTTTTACAATTTTATAAAAAATTTCATAAACACTAAAAAAGTGTTTTTTATGATAATTTGGTGAAATATTATACTTTTATATCTTTCAAATTCTTATAAATTACCGAATTCTTAAGTTATTATGTTCAAACCTTGACCATTAGTATGAAAATATGTAATATTTTTAAGGTTTTATTTTGTTATGTTTACAATTTTATATAAAATTTCATAAACACTAAAAATGTGTTTTACATAGTAATTTAATCAAAATATCATAAATTCAATGTTTTCAATTGCTTATAACATACTGAATTCTTAAGTTATTATCTTCAAACTTTGACCATTAGTTTGAGCATATGTAATATTTATACCGTTTCCAGTTATTATTTTTACAATTTTATAAAAAATTTCATAAACTCTAAAAAAGTGTTTTATACGATAATTTTGACGAAGTATTATAAATAAATTTTTTTCAAATGCTTATAAAATACTGAATTCTTAAGTTATTAACTTCAAACCTTGACTATAAGATTGAGAATGTGTAGTATTATTAAGGTTTTATTTAGTTATGTTTACAATTTTATATAAGATTTCATAAACACTAAAAAAGTGTTTTATATAGTAATTTAGTAGAAATATCATAAATTCAATGTTTTCAAATGCTTATAACATACTGAATTCTTAAGTCATTAACTTCAAACCATGACTATAAGATTGAGAATGGGTGATATTTTTAAGGTTTCATTTAATTATATTTACAATTTAATATGATATTTCATAAACACTATAAAAGTTGTTTACATTGTAATTTTGACGAAATATCATAAATTCAATGTTTTCTAATGCTTGTAACATACTGAATTCTCAAGTTATTATCTTCAAACTTTGACCATTAGTTTGAGAATAAGTAATATTTTTAAGGTTTTATTTTGTTATGTTTACAATTTTATATAAAATTTCATAAACACTAAAAATGTGTTTTACATAGTAATTTAGTCGAAATATCATAAATTCAATGTTTTCAAATGCTTATAACATTCTGAATTCTTAAGTTATAATCTTCAAACCTTGACCATTAGTTTGAGAATATATAATTTTTTTACCGTTTCCAGCTATTATTTTTACAATTTTATAAAAAATTTCATAAACAGTAAAAAAGTGTTTTATATGATAATTATGTGAAAAATTAAAATTATATATCTTTCAAATTCTTATAAATTACTGAATTCTTAAGTTATTGTCTTCAAACCTTGACCATTAGTTTGAGAATATGTAATTTTTTTAAGGTTTTATTTAGTTATGTTAACAATTTTATATAAAATTTCATAAACACTAAAAAAGTTGTTTACATTGTAATTTTGAAGAAATATTATAAATTCATTTTTTTCAAATGCTTATAAAATACTGAATTCTTAGGTTATTATCTTCAAACCTTGACCATGAGTTTGAGAATATGTAATATTTTTACCGTTTCCAGTTATTATTTTTACAATTTTAAAGAAAATTTCATAAACTCCAAAAAAAGTGTTTTATACGATAATTTTGACGAAATATTATAAATAAATTTTTTTCAAATGCTTATAAAATACTGAATTCTTAAGTTATTAACTTCAAACCTTGACTATAAGATTGAGAATGTGTAATATTTTTAAGGTTTTATTTAGTTATATTTACAATTTTATATAAAATTTCATAAACACTAAAAATGTGTTTTACATAGTAATTTAGTTGAAATATCATAAATTCAATGTTTTCAATTAATTATATCATACTGAATTCTTAAGTTATTAACTTCAAACCTTGACTATAAGATTGAGAATGTGTAATATTTTTAAGGTTTTTTTTAGTTATATTTACAATTTAATAGGATATTTCATAAACTCTAAAAAAGTGTTTTATATGATAATTTTGACGAAATATTATAAATAAATTTTTTTTAAATGCTTATAAAATACTGAATTCTTAAGTTATTAACTTCAAACCTTGACCATGAGTTTGAGAATATGTAATATTCTTACCGTTTCCAGTTATTATTTTTACAATTTTATAAAAAATTTCATAAACTCTAAAAAAGTGTTTTATACGATAATTTTGACGAAATATTATAAATAAATTTTTTTCAAATGCTTATAAAATACTGAATTCTTAAGTTATTAACTTCAAACCTTGACTATAAGATTGAGAATGTGTAATATTTTTAAGGTTTTATTTAGTTATATTTACAATTTTATATAAGATTTCATAAACACTAAAAAAGTGTTTTACATAGTAATTTAGTCGAAATATCATAAATTCAATGTTTTCAAATATGCTTATAACATTCTGAATTCTTAATTTATTATCTTCAAACCTTGACCATTAGTTTGAGAATTTGTAATAATTTAAATGTTTCCAGTTATTATATTTACAATTTTATATAAAATTTCATAAACACAAAAAAGTGTTTTATATTTTAATTTTAATGAAATATCATGAATTCATATTTTTCAAATGCTAGTAAAATACTGAATACTTAACTTAATATCTTTAAACTTTGACTATTAGATTTACAAAAAGGACTATTTTCACCGTTTTTTAACAATTATATTGTTCGAATTTTGACAAATCCCAAAAATTTATATATTAATATTTTCTCGAATTCCTGTTATTCTCTCAAACCATTGTGTATGTAAAAACTGTCTACTCGTGTATAATTACTTAACTGTCAAAATTCTGATATTTTTTTATGAAGTTTTGTCCAAATAATCAATTTTTTTAATTTTTAACATTTTGTTTTCCAAAAATCCATCTCTATTAATTAATCCGTTAATACTGTCCCCATCCAGATTAAATACTCAACGATTGACGCATTTGCGTACCTAGATGATTTTCCAATTTTTAAATTATTTTTAACTCAATTATTTAGAGTATATAAACTATAATTGGTGCTTCAAACGTGAAGTTTTCAATAAAAAATTTGACCGGTTATTTTGTTTTACCAATTCATCATTCTTAAAATTTAAATTCAACGTTTTTGAGTACAGATATTTGATCTCAAGGTGTCACTGCGTTTAACTTCGGAAGATTTTGAGCCGATACGACCAATATTAACAAAGTGTGTTATTCAAGTTGATTCTCAAAATCTATAAATGAATATCATAATAACAACACATTTTATATCATGTGTTAAAATAACGAGTAGTAGTATGCAAAGTTTTAGAATAGTTATGTTATGCAATATATAACATTTTTAAATATTTATATTATTTACGTACCTCGTGTCTGCATATTCAACATTGCTTAAGACAGTTTCTTTAATGAATCTGGTTTCGAAGTAAATAATTATATTGTTCAGTTTTAAATGTTTAACATTGTCTTAAACGATATAATAATGCCGAACCTTCTAATTTTTTATTACCAATAGCAACAAAAATTACGACTTGGTACAATTTGTGAGTAATAATTTGGCAAACGTCAAAATCATGTAATATTCGATGTAAATAAAACAACTACATTACTTATTACGTGTACAAATTACAATACCTTAAATACCTTTTCAAAAGCGTAAATTTTCTTGATTTCGTAGTGTGTTTCATCATTAACTATGAGTACTATAATTAGTACTGTATATTTGCATTAAATTGTTACATTTTAGGAAGGCATTCATATTTAGTAAAACATGTTACATCTCTTCTACTCGACAATGTATTCTTCAATTCATATATCTTAACAAATATATTTTGAGTCTTTAATGTATACTTGAATGTTTTTTTTTCTTGTATTTAATGACAAACATAAGTAAAATATAAAATATATATATATTTTAATATGATTTACAACTGATTTTAATAATTATGTATTTTTTTAAAACTGTATTTTAACAAAAAATATTACAAATAATTGTTGTTGAACAATCCACACATCTTTTGTCAATACTTATTAGAAATATAAAATATAGTTACGAATAATTTGTTACACACATTTACACAACTAGGAGGAGACTTAGTGAGGCATCGCGCCCTCAAAATGTATTTTATTCCCCACAAATGTTTATGATTATTTAAGAATCAATAATAATTTAAGCAATACAATGTGACATGTAGAATTATTCAAAGTAAATTGTATAAATATAAAATTGATGATTAAAAATGTACAAAAAAAATATATTCAGTATTTTTAATATACCAAAAACAGTATCTAGTCCTACTCGTACAGTTATCACTATTGAAAATTAAAATAACCAAAACAATCCTCCTAGTTTTTTGGAAACCGTGAAAGTAAATACATTAAATTAGGTATTTATATGTGCAGCTGCTAATATTTTATACCTAGTTGCATCAATGGTTAGTCATTACATAGAATTACCAATGGCCTCAAAAATATATTATATTTTGACATTCAGGTTTTTATTGTTGTGAGTAGCTTTAATGTTTTATATCATATTATTATATGATGGTATTATGATCCTTTTGGGATTTATCGAATATTTTTTATTGATATAGTACAGAAATATCACACAATTTTAATATTTATGACTAAACTCGTCGTTAGATAGTGTTAAAATAAAAATTATTCTTTAAAATTGGGTTAGGATTAAATTTATTAGTAATTAATTTTTTAATAAATGTTAACCTTCGTGTGGATTTGTGACTTTTAGAAATTAATCATTCTATTATCTGTCATTAAATATGTCCACCATTTACAGAATCAGGACATGCACACTGTTGCAGCTGCAATTGTGCGTGGGAGTCCAATTAAGACCCAAGTACGACGGTTTAAAAATCCCCAATAACAGTTTTTCGAAAAATCAAATGCATGCAACTCATGTAGCTAGTTAGGGGGATCAATTCTATGTCATGTCTGGCGACTTTCGTCCTATCTCCCACGGTTTCCCGGAAAACAGCTCATAAGCGAAATATTTTTAAATTTACGATTATACAATAATATTTGAATTGGAAAATACATAAGTTTGTGAAAGAAATTAAGAAATTTTATATTTCAATGTTGGTAGATCTGCTTTATCGTTCTGCCACCATTTATGGGTTTCTTTCATAAGAATTTCTAGCTGAAAAGTCTGGTTGTTATCTCGGGGGCCGAACTGCGCGACGATCAGTCGCATGTATCGCCGTCGATTAGTGGTGATTAGTTTATCAGAGCGGTGCGATTACAACGACTAGAACGTTTAAAAAACAGACATACTTAAAAGTAATATCATATTGAGAATTACACATGGAATATGTTGATGGTTAGTAGTTTAGTACTCGTATCGGGTAGATGGCCAAACATTTATGGTTACGAAAATCAAGTTTTATTATTCACCAGAGTAAGTTAAATGTCCTATAAGAATACCGATCGCATTAGGAAAAAATCAATGTCGAAAGAACAACTGTTGTCTGCGTGTTTTTTCAGGAATGATCCGGCAACGATACATTATTTACCTACTATATTGGATATGCTGTCTATAGTGGGACCGGCGATGGTTGGCATGTGTCCTGTCATTATCACGACTGATGTCATCTATGCCTCAGAATTGCAGCTGGGAATTGTCCAATATCAACATCATACAAAGTGTTCTCGTCGTCGCGTTGGGATTTAATCAGTAGCTAATAATAAGTTAATTTTAAGTAATCTTTTTGTACATGTCAGTGTGTTGTCTAGTTTCCATTTTTCAAGTTCATTAATGTAACCGTGCGCAATAATGATAAACAGTCGACTGCCATTTGACAACGGATTATTAATATATTTTGAATGGTTGTCAATGCGGTAAGATAATGTAACCGTTTCTCATTCCTTATTAAATGTTTTCAACGTATACCTACCGCAAATATGATTCTATTGCTCTGACATGAGCTTATTATTTTATTTTTCTCGTTCAGATTTCGCTGATTAACAACCAGTGTATTTAAGTATATTCACAATTCACTAGCCGTCTACGAGTCATAGGCTGTCATTTCGTATACATCATATAAAATAAATCCACTCACTTGCAGATAATGAGATAAATTAACACTCATTTTATTTATTTAATTAAAATTAGAAATTTCTGTAAATTGCAAAACGATATTGTTTACTGAATTGTTTATTTCAGTTGCTAGATCAGAAATCAGGCTATAAATATAATATTTTTGAACCATTTGAAACAGACAACACATTGATATTTAAGTTTAAGTTTCCCATGACCTTTAATTTGTTTTAATATACCCGCCAACTCGGAAACGGTTATTACTTTGTACAATGCAAAATCATCAGTATAAGTTTTATTTCATAAACTTTAAAGGTTTAAATAACAACACCTGTAAATAGACAAACATATTTTTCATCAACCATCGTCTCGGACATTTTCATTAAAAATGAACACCAATAATTTAATCATAATTAGCTTAACAACATCAGGGATGGATAAACTCTAAATAACTACCTTTATTTCTCATAAGTACAATTTTAAGCGTCAACAGAAGGATTATCTTCTCACAATAGATTTCATCTCAATTTGTTAATGTATAATATCAGAATTAAAAAACACTATAATAAAATCTTTTATATGGCACTTTTGAAAAACATTAATAATTCATATCTATAAGTGATTATAAAACACTCATATATTAAAATATTTTCTCTTCAAACCTTGACTGTTAGATTTAGAAAAAGAACTATATTTACTGTTTCTAAAAATTATATATACCACTTTATATAAAATTTCTTAAACACTAAAAAAGTTCTTTACATTGTAATTTTGACGAAATATTATAAATTCATTTTTTTCAAAGGCTTATAAAATAATGAATTCTTAAGTTATTAACTTCAAACCTTGACTATAAGATTGAGAATGTGTAATATTTTTAAGGTTTTATTTAGTTATATTTACAATTTTATATAAAATTTCATAAACACTAAAAATGTGTTTTACATAGTAATTTAGTTGAAATATCATAAATTCAATGTTTTCAATTAATTATATCATACTGAATTCTTAAGTTATTAACTTCAAACCTTGACCATTAGTTTGAGAATATGTAATATTTTTACCGTTTTCGGTTATTATTTTTACAATTATAAAAAAATTTCATAAACTCTAAAAAAGTGTTTTATACGATAATTTTGACGAAATATTATAAATAAATTTTTTTCAAATGATTATAAAATACTGAATTCTTAAGTTATTGTCTTCAAACCTTGACCATTAGTTTGAGAATATGTAATTTTTTTAAGGTTTCATTTAGTTATGTTTACAATGTTTTATAAAATTTCATAAACACTAAAAAAGTGTTTTACATAGTAATTTAGACGAAATATCATAAATTCAATGTTTTCAAATGCTTATAACATTCTGAATTCTTAATTTATTATCTTCAAACCTTGACCATTAGTTTGAGAATATGTAATATTTTTACCGTTTCCAGTTATTATTTTTACAATTTTATAAAAAATTTCATAAACTCTAAAAAAGTGTTTTATATGATAATTTTAACAAAATATTATAAATAAATTTTTTTCAAATGCTTATAAAATACTGAATTCTTAAATTATGAACTTCAAACCTTGACTATAAGATTGAGAATGTGTAATATTTTTAAGGTTTTATTTAGTTATATTTACAATTTTATAAAAAATTTCATAAACTCTAAAAAAGTGTTTTATACGATAATTTAGTCGAAATATCATAAATTCAATGTTTTCAATTAATTATATCATACTGAATTCTTAAGTTATTAACTTCAAACCTTGACTATAAGATTGAGAATGTGTAATATTTTTAAGGTTTTTTTTAGTTATATTTACAATTTAATAGGATATTTCATAAACTCTAAAAAAGTGTTTTTATGATAATTTTGACGAAATATTATAAATAAATTTTTTTTAAATGCTTATAAAATACTGAATTCTTAAGTTATTATCTTCAAACCTTGACCATTAGTTTGAGAATATGTAATATTTTTACCGTTTTCGTTTATTATTTTTACAATTATAAAAAAATTTCATAAACTCTAAAAAAGTGTTTTATACGATAATTTTGACGAAATATTATAAATAATTTTTTTTCAAATGCTTATAAAATACTGAATTCTTAAGTTATTGTCTTCAAACCTTGACCATTAGTTTGAGAATATGTAATTTTTTTAAGGTTTTATTTAGTTATGTTAACAATTTTATATAAAATTTCATAAACACTAAAAATGTGTTTTACATAGTAATTTAGTCGAAATATCATAAATTCAATGTTTTCAATTAATTATATCATACTGAATTCTTAAGTTATTATCTTCAAACCTTGACCATTAGTTTGAGAATATGTAATATTTTTACCGTTTTCGGTTATTATTTTTACAATTATAAAAAAATTTCATAAACTCTAAAAAAGTGTTTTATACGATAATTTTGACGAAATATTATAAATAAATTTTTTTCAAATGCTTATAAAATACTGAATTCTTAAGTTATTGTCTTCAAACCTTGACCATTAGTTTGAGAATATGTAATTTTTTTAAGGTTTCATTTAGTTATGTTTACAATGTTTTATAAAATTTCATAAACACTAAAAAAGTGTTTTACATAGTAATTTAGTCGAAATATCATAAATTCAATGTTTTCAAATGCTTATAACATTCTGAATTCTTAATTTATTATCTTCAAACCTTGACCATTAGTTTGAGAATATGTAAAATTTTTACCGTTTCCAGTTATTATTTTTACAATTTTATAAAAAATTTCATAAACTCTAAAAAAGTGTTTTATACGATAATTTTAACAAAATATTATAAATAAAATTTTTTCAAATGCTTATAAAATACTGAATTCTTAAATTATGAACTTCAAACCTTGACTATAAGATTGAAAATGTGTATTATTTTTAAGGTTTTATGTAGTTATGTTTACAATGTTATATAAAATTTCTTAAACACTAAAAAAGTGTTTTACATAAAAATTTAGTCGAAATATCATAAATTCAATGTTTTCAAATGCTTATAACATTCTGAGTTCTTAATTTATTATCTTCAAACCTTGACCATTAGTTTGAGAATATGTAATATTATTACCGTTTCCAGTTATTACTTTTATAATTTTATAAAAAATTTCATAAACACAAAAAAGTGTTTTATACGATAATTTTGACGAAATATTATAAATAAATTTTTTTCAAATGCTTATAAAATACTGAATTCTTAAGTTATTAACTTCAAACCTTGACCATGAGTTTGAGAATATGTAATATTCTTACCGTTTCCAGTTATTATTTTTACAATTTTATAAAAAATTTCATAAACTCCAAAAAAGTGTTTTATACGATAATTTTGACAAAATATTATAAATAAATTTTTTTCAAATGCGTATAAAATACTGAATTCTTAAGTTATTAACTTCAAACCTTGACTATAAGATTGAGAATGTGTAGTATTTTTAAGGTTTTATTTAGTTATGTTTACAATTTTAAATAAGATTTCATAAACACTAAAAAAGTGTTTTACATAGTAATTTAGTCGAAATATCATAAATTCAATGTTTTCAAATATGCTTATAACATTCTGAATTCTTAATTTATTATCTTCAAACCTTGACCATTAGTTTGAGAATTTGTAATAATTTAAATGTTTCCAGTTATTATATTTACAATTTTATATAAAATTTCATAAACACAAAAAAGTGTTTTATATTTTAATTTTAATGAAATATCATGAATTCATATTTTTCAAATGCTAGTAAAATACTGAATACTTAACTTAATATCTTTAAACTTTGACTATTAGATTTACAAAAAGGACTATTTTCACCGTTTTTTAACAATTATATTGTTCGAATTTTGACAAATCCCAAAAATTTATATATTAATATTTTCTCGAATTCCTGTTATTCTCTCAAACCATTGTGTATGTAAAAACTGTCTACTCGTGTATAATTACTTAACTGTCAAAATTCTGATATTTTTTTATGAAGTTTTGTCCAAATAATCAATTTTTTTAATTTTTAACATTTTGTTTTCCAAAAATCCATCTCTATTAATTAATCCGTTAATACTGTCCCCATCCAGATTAAATACTCAACGATTGACGCATTTGCGTACCTAGATGATTTTCCAATTTTTAAATTATTTTTAACTCAATTATTTAGAGTATATAAACTATAATTGGTGCTTCAAACGTGAAGTTTTCAATAAAAAATTTGACCGGTTATTTTGTTTTACCAATTCATCATTCTTAAAATTTAAATTCAACGTTTTTGAGTACAGATATTTGATCTCAAGGTGTCACTGCGTTTAACTTCGGAAGATTTTGAGCCGATACGACCAATATTAACAAAGTGTGTTATTCAAGTTGATTCTCAAAATCTATAAATGAATATCATAATAACAACACATTTTATATCATGTGTTAAAATAACGAGTAGTAGTATGCAAAGTTTTAGAATAGTTATGTTATGCAATATATAACATTTTTAAATATTTATATTATTTACGTACCTCGTGTCTGCATATTCAACATTGCTTAAGACAGTTTCTTTAATGAATCTGGTTTCGAAGTAAATAATTATATTGTTCAGTTTTAAATGTTTAACATTGTCTTAAACGATATAATAATGCCGAACCTTCTAATTTTTTATTACCAATAGCAACAAAAATTACGACTTGGTACAATTTGTGAGTAATAATTTGGCAAACGTCAAAATCATGTAATATTCGATGTAAATAAAACAACTACATTACTTATTACGTGTACAAATTACAATACCTTAAATACCTTTTCAAAAGCGTAAATTTTCTTGATTTCGTAGAGTGTTTCATCATTAACTATGAGTACTATAATTAGTACTGTATATTTGCATTAAATTGTTACATTTTAGGAAGGCATTCATATTTAGTAAAACATGTTACATCTCTTCTACTCGACAATGTATTCTTCAATTCATATATCTTAACAAATATATTTTGAGTCTTTAATGTATACTTGAATGTTTTTTTTTTCTTGTATTTAATGACAAACATAAGTAAAATATAAAATATATATATATTTTAATATGATTTACAACTGATTTTAATAATTATGTATTTTTTTAAAACTGTATTTTAACAAAAAATATTACAAATAATTGTTGTTGAACAATCCACACATCTTTTGTCAATACTTATTAGAAATATAAAATATAGTTACGAATAATTTGTTACACACATTTACACAACTAGGAGGAGACTTAGTGAGGCATCGCGCCCTCAAAATGTATTTTATTCCCCACAAATGTTTATGATTATTTAAGAATCAATAATAATTTAAGCAATACAATGTGACATGTAGAATTATTCAAAGTAAATTGTATAAATATAAAATTGATGATTAAAAATGTACAAAAAAAATATATTCAGTATTTTTAATATACCAAAAACAGTATCTAGTCCTACTCGTACAGTTATCACTATTGAAAATTAAAATAACCAAAACAATCCTCCTAGTTTTTTGGAAACCGTGAAAGTAAATACATTAAATTAGGTATTTATATGTGCAGCTGCTAATATTTTATACCTAGTTGCATCAATGGTTAGTCATTACATAGAATTACCAATGGCCTCAAAAATATATTATATTTTGACATTCAGGTTTTTATTGTTGTGAGTAGCTTTAATGTTTTATATCATATTATTATATGATGGTATTATGATCCTTTTGGGATTTATCGAATATTTTTTATTGATATAGTACAGAAATATCACACAATTTTAATATTTATGACTAAACTCGTCGTTAGATAGTGTTAAAATAAAAATTATTCTTTAAAATTGGGTTAGGATTAAATTTATTAGTAATTAATTTTTTAATAAATGTTAACCTTCGTGTGGATTTGTGACTTTTAGAAATTAATCATTCTATTATCTGTCATTAAATATGTCCACCATTTACAGAATCAGGACATGCACACTGTTGCAGCTGCAATTGTGCGTGGGAGTCCAATTAAGACCCAAGTACGACGGTTTAAAAATCCCCAATAACAGTTTTTCGAAAAATCAAATGCATGCAACTCATGTAGCTAGTTAGGGGGATCAATTCTATGTCATGTCTGGCGACTTTCGTCCTATCTCCCACGGTTTCCCGGAAAACAGCTCATAAGCGAAATATTTTTAAATTTACGATTATACAATAATATTTGAATTGGAAAATACATAAGTTTGTGAAAGAAATTAAGAAATTTTATATTTCAATGTTGGTAGATCTGCTTTATCGTTCTGCCACCATTTATGGGTTTCTTTCATAAGAATTTCTAGCTGAAAAGTCTGGTTGTTATCTCGGGGGCCGAACTGCGCGACGATCAGTCGCATGTATCGCCGTCGATTAGTGGTGATTAGTTTATCAGAGCGGTGCGATTACAACGACTAGAACGTTTAAAAAACAGACATACTTAAAAGTAATATCATATTGAGAATTACACATGGAATATGTTGATGGTTAGTAGTTTAGTACTCGTATCGGGTAGATGGCCAAACATTTATGGTTACGAAAATCAAGTTTTATTATTCACCAGAGTAAGTTAAATGTCCTATAAGAATACCGATCGCATTAGGAAAAAATCAATGTCGAAAGAACAACTGTTGTCTGCGTGTTTTTTCAGGAATGATCCGGCAACGATACATTATTTACCTACTATATTGGATATGCTGTCTATAGTGGGACCGGCGATGGTTGGCATGTGTCCTGTCATTATCACGACTGATGTCATCTATGCCTCAGAATTGCAGCTGGGAATTGTCCAATATCAACATCATACAAAGTGTTCTCGTCGTCGCGTTGGGATTTAATCAGTAGCTAATAATAAGTTAATTTTAAGTAATCTTTTTGTACATGTCAGTGTGTTGTCTAGTTTCCATTTTTCAAGTTCATTAATGTAACCGTGCGCAATAATGATAAACAGTCGACTGCCATTTGACAACGGATTATTAATATATTTTGAATGGTTGTCAATGCGGTAAGATAATGTAACCGTTTCTCATTCCTTATTAAATGTTTTCAACGTATACCTACCGCAAATATGATTCTATTGCTCTGACATGAGCTTATTATTTTATTTTTCTCGTTCAGATTTCGCTGATTAACAACCAGTGTATTTAAGTATATTCACAATTCACTAGCCGTCTACGAGTCATAGGCTGTCATTTCGTATACATCATATAAAATAAATCCACTCACTTGCAGATAATGAGATAAATTAACACTCATTTTATTTATTTAATTAAAATTAGAAATTTCTGTAAATTGCAAAACGATATTGTTTACTGAATTGTTTATTTCAGTTGCTAGATCAGAAATCAGGCTATAAATATAATATTTTTGAACCATTTGAAACAGACAACACATTGATATTTAAGTTTAAGTTTCCCATGACCTTTAATTTGTTTTAATATACCCGCCAACTCGGAAACGGTTATTACTTTGTACAATGCAAAATCATCAGTATAAGTTTTATTTCATAAACTTTAAAGGTTTAAATAACAACACCTGTAAATAGACAAACATATTTTTCATCAACCATCGTCTCGGACATTTTCATTAAAAATGAACACCAATAATTTAATCATAATTAGCTTAACAACATCAGGGATGGATAAACTCTAAATAACTACCTTTATTTCTCATAAGTACAATTTTAAGCGTCAACAGAAGGATTATCTTCTCACAATAGATTTCATCTCAATTTGTTAATGTATAATATCAGAATTAAAAAACACTATAATAAAATCTTTTATATGGCACTTTTGAAAAACATTAATAATTCATATCTATAAGTGATTATAAAACACTCATATATTAAAATATTTTCTCTTCAAACCTTGACTGTTAGATTTAGAAAAAGAACTATATTTACTGTTTCTAAAAATTATATATACCACTTTATATAAAATTTCTTAAACACTAAAAAAGTGTTTTATATGATAATTTTGACGAAATAATATAAATAAATTTTTTTCTAATGCTAGTAAAATACTGAATTCTTAATTTATTATCTTCAAACCTTGACCATTAGTTTGAGAATATGTAATATTTTTACCGTTTCCAGTTATTACTTTTACAATTTTATA
The DNA here is from genome assembly GCA_036289425.1 of Rhopalosiphum nymphaeae. Lineage (NCBI taxonomy): Eukaryota > Metazoa > Arthropoda > Insecta > Hemiptera > Aphididae > Rhopalosiphum > Rhopalosiphum nymphaeae. The sequence goes on along the minus strand of JAZAQC010000007.1, from coordinate 3,588,736 downwards.
AAAAATTTCATAAACACAAAAAAGTGTTTTATACGATAATTTTGACGAAATATTATAAATTCATTTTTTTCAAATGCTTATAAAATAATGAATTCTTAAGTTATTATTTTCAAACCTTGACTATAAGATTGAGAATGTGTAATATTTTTAAGGTTTCATTTAATTATCTTTACAATTTAATATGATATTTCATAAACACTAAAAAAGTTGTTTACATTGTAATTTTGACGAAATACTATAAATTCATTTTTTTCAAATGCTTATAAAATACTGAATTCTTAAGTTATTAACTTCAAACCTTGACTATAAGATTGAGAATGTGTAATATTTTTAAGGTTTTATTTAGTTATATTTACAATTTTATATAAAATTTCATAAACACAAAAAAGTGTTTTATACGATAATTTTGACAAAATATTATAAATACATTTTTTTCAAATGCTTATAAAATAATGAATTCTTAAGTTACTAACTTCAAACCTTGACCATTAGTTTGAGAATAAGTAATATTTTTAAGGTTTTATTTTGTTATGTTTACAATTTTATATAAAATTTCATAAACACTAAAAATGTGTTTTACATAGTAATTTAGTCAAAATATCATAAATTCAATGTTTTCAATTGCTTATAACATACTGAATTCTTCAGTTATTATCTTCATACTTTGACCATTAGTTTGAGAATATGTAATATTTATACCGTTTCCAGTTATTATTTTTACAATTTTATAAAAAATTTCATAAACTCTAAAAAAGTGTTTTATACGATAATTTTGACGAAGTATTATAAATAAATTTTTTTCAAATGCTTATAAAATACTGAATTCTTAAGTCATTAACTTCAAACCATGACTATAAGATTGAGAATGGGTAATATTTTTAAGGTTTCATTTAATTATATTTACAATTTAATATGATATTTCATAAACACTATAAAAGTTGTTTACATTGTAATTTTGACGAAATATCATAAATTCAATGTTTTCTAATGCTTGTAACATACTGAATTCTCAAGTTATTATCTTCAAACTTTGACCATTAGTTTGAGAATAAGTAATATTTTTAAGGTTTTATTTTGTTATGTTTACAATTTTATATAAAATTTCATAAACACTAAAAATGTGTTTTACATAGTAATTTAGTCGAAATATCATAAATTCAATGTTTTCAAATGCTTATAACATTCTGAATTCTTAATTTATTATCTTCAAACCTTGACCATTAGTTTGAGAATTTGTAATAATTTAACTGTTTCCAGTTATTATTTTTACAATTTTATAAAAAATTTCATAAACTCTAAAAAAGTGTTTTATAAGATAATTTTGACGAAGTATTATAAATAAATTTTTTTCAAATGCTTATAAAATACTGAATTCTTAAGTTATTAACTTCAAACCTTGACTATAAGAATGAGAATGTGTAATTTTTTTAAGGTTTCATTTAATCATATTTACAATTTAATATGATATTTCATAAACACTAAAAAAGTGTTTTTTATGATAATTTGGTGAAATATTATACTTTTATATCTTTCAAATTCTTATAAATTACCGAATTCTCAAGTTATTATCTTCAAACTTTGACCATTAGTTTGAGAATAAGTAATATTTTTAAGGTTTTATTTTGTTATGTTTACAATTTTATATAAAATTTCATAAACACTAAAAATGTGTTTTACATAGTAATTTAGTCGAAATATCATAAATTCAATGTTTTCAAATGCTTATAACATTCTGAATTCTTAATTTATTATCTTCAAACCTTGACCATTAGTTTGAGAATTTGTAATAATTTAACTGTTTCCAGTTATTATTTTTACAATTTTATAAAAAATTTCATAAACTCTAAAAAAGTGTTTTCTAAGATAATTTTGACGAAGTATTATAAATAAATTTTTTTCAAATGCTTATAAAATACTGAATTCTTAGGTTATTATCTTCAAACCTTGACTATAAGAATGAGAATGTGTAATTTTTTTAAGGTTTCATTTAATCATATTTACAATTTAATATGATATTTCATAAACACTAAAAAAGTGTTTTTTATGATAATTTGGTGAAATATTATACTTTTATATCTTTCAAATTCTTATAAATTACCGAATTCTTAAGTTATTATGTTCAAACCTTGACCATTAGTATGAAAATATGTAATATTTTTACCGTTTGCAGTTATTATTTTTACAATTTTATAAAAAATTTCATAAACACAAAAAAGTGTTTTATACGATAATTTTGACGAAGTATTATAAATAATTTTTTTTCAAATGCTTATAAAATACTGAATTCTTAAGTTATTAACTTCAAACCTTGACTATAAGATTGAGAATGTGTAGTATTTTTAAGGTTTTATTTAGTTATGTTTACAATTTTATATAAGATTTCATAAACACTAAAAAAGTGTTTTATATAGTAATTTAGTAGAAATATCATAAATTCAATGTTTTCAAATGCTTATAAAATACTGAATTCTCAAATTATTATCTTCAAACCTTCACTATAAGAATGAAAATGTGTAATTTTTTTAAGGTTTCATTTAATCATATTTACAATTTAATATGATATTTCATAAACACTAAAAAAGTGTTTTTTATGATAATTTGTTGAAATATTATAATTATATATCTTTCAAATTCTTATAAATTACTGAATTCTTAAGTTATTGTCTTCAAACATTGACCATTAGTTTGAGAATATGTAATTTTTTTAAGGTTTTATTTAGTTATGTTAACAATTTTATATAAAATTTCATAAACACTAAAAAAGTTGTTTACATTGTAATTTTGAAGAAATATTATAAATTCATTTTTTTCAAATGCTTATAAAATACTGAATTCTTAGGTTATTATCTTCAAACCTTGACCATGAGTTTGAGAATATGTAATATTTTTACCGTTTCCAGTTATTACTTTTACAATTTTATAAAAAATTTCATAAACACAAAAAAGTGTTTTATACGATAATTTTGACGAAATATTATAAATTCATTTTTTTCAAATGCTTATAAAATAATGAATTCTTAAGTTATTAACTTCAAACCTTGACTATAAGATTGAGAATGTGTAATATTTTTAAGGTTTTATTTAGTTATATTTACAATTTTATATTAAATTTCATAAACACTAAAAATGTGTTTTACATAGTAATTTAGTTGAAATATCATAAATTCAATGTTTTCAATTAATTATATCATACTGAATTCTTAAGTTATTAACTTCAAACCTTGACTATAAGATTGAGAATGTGTAATATTTTTAAGGTTTTTTTTAGTTATATTTACAATTTAATAGGATATTTCATAAACTCTAAAAAAGTGTTTTATATGATAATTTTGACGAAATATTATAAATAAATTTTTTTTAAATGCTTATAAAATACTGAATTCTTAAGTTATTAACTTCAAACCTTGACCATGAGTTTGAGAATATGTAATATTCTTACCGTTTCCAGTTATTATTTTTACAATTTTATAAAAAATTTCATAAACTCCAAAAAAAGTGTTTTATACGATAATTTTGACAAAATATTATAAATAAATTTTTTTCAAATGCGTATAAAATACTGAATTCTTAAGTTATTAACTTCAAACCTTGACTATAAGATTGAGAATGTGTAGTATTTTTAAGGTTTTATTTAGTTATGTTTACAATTTTAAATAAGATTTCATAAACACTAAAAAAGTGTTTTACATAGTAATTTAGTCGAAATATCATAAATTCAATGTTTTCAAATATGCTTATAACATTCTGAATTCTTAATTTATTATCTTCAAACCTTGACCATTAGTTTGAGAATTTGTAATAATTTAAATGTTTCCAGTTATTATATTTACAATTTTATATAAAATTTCATAAACACAAAAAAGTGTTTTATATTTTAATTTTAATGAAATATCATGAATTCATATTTTTCAAATGCTAGTAAAATACTGAATACTTAACTTAATATCTTTAAACTTTGACTATTAGATTTACAAAAAGGACTATTTTCACCGTTTTTTAACAATTATATTGTTCGAATTTTGACAAATCCCAAAAATTTATATATTAATATTTTCTCGAATTCCTGTTATTCTCTCAAACCATTGTGTATGTAAAAACTGTCTACTCGTGTATAATTACTTAACTGTCAAAATTCTGATATTTTTTTATGAAGTTTTGTCCAAATAATCAATTTTTTTAATTTTTAACATTTTGTTTTCCAAAAATCCATCTCTATTAATTAATCCGTTAATACTGTCCCCATCCAGATTAAATACTCAACGATTGACGCATTTGCATACCTAGATGATTTTCCAATTTTTAAATTATTTTTAACTCAATTATTTAGAGTATATAAACTATAATTGGTGCTTCAAACGTGAAGTTTTCAATAAAAAATTTGACCGGTTATTTTGTTTTACCAATTCATCATTCTTAAAATTTAAATTCAACGTTTTTGAGTGCAGATATTTGATCTCAAGGTGTCACTGCGTTTAACTTCGGAAGATTTTGAGCCGATACGACCAATATTAACAAAGTGTGTTATTCAAGTTGATTCTCAAAATCTATAAATGAATATCATAATAACAACACATTTTATATCATGTGTTAAAATAACGAGTAGTAGTATGCAAAGTTTTAGAATAGTTATGTTATGCAATATATAACATTTTTAAATATTTATATTATTTACGTACCTCGTGTCTGCATATTCAACATTGCTTAAGACAGTTTCTTTAATGAATCTGGTTTCGAAGTAAATAATTATATTGTTCAGTTTTAAATGTTTAACATTGTCTTAAACGATATAATAATGCCGAACCTTCTAATTTTTTATTACCAATAGCAACAAAAATTACGACTTGGTACAATTTGTGAGTAATAATTTGGCAAACGTCAAAATCATGTAATATTCGATGTAAATAAAACAACTACATTACTTATTACGTGTACAAATTACAATACCTTAAATACCTTTTCAAAAGCGTAAATTTTCTTGATTTCGTAGAGTGTTTCATCATTAACTATGAGTACTATAATTAGTACTGTATATTTGCATTAAATTGTTACATTTTAGGAAGGCATTCATATTTAGTAAAACATGTTACATCTCTTCTACTCGACAATGTATTCTTCAATTCATATATCTTAACAAATATATTTTGAGTCTTTAATGTATACTTGAATGTTTTTTTTTTCTTGTATTTAATGACAAACATAAGTAAAATATAAAATATATATATATTTTAATATGATTTACAACTGATTTTAATAATTATGTATTTTTTTAAAACTGTATTTTAACAAAAAATATTACAAATAATTGTTGTTGAACAATCCACACATCTTTTGTCAATACTTATTAGAAATATAAAATATAGTTACGAATAATTTGTTACACACATTTACACAACTAGGAGGAGACTTAGTGAGGCATCGCGCCCTCAAAATGTATTTTATTCCCCACAAATGTTTATGATTATTTAAGAATCAATAATAATTTAAGCAATACAATGTGACATGTAGAATTATTCAAAGTAAATTGTATAAATATAAAATTGATGATTAAAAATGTACAAAAAAAATATATTCAGTATTTTTAATATACCAAAAACAGTATCTAGTCCTACTCGTACAGTTATCACTATTGAAAATTAAAATAACCAAAACAATCCTCCTAGTTTTTTGGAAACCGTGAAAGTAAATACATTAAATTAGGTATTTATATGTGCAGCTGCTAATATTTTATACCTAGTTGCATCAATGGTTAGTCATTACATAGAATTACCAATGGCCTCAAAAATATATTATATTTTGACATTCAGGTTTTTATTGTTGTGAGTAGCTTTAATGTTTTATATCATATTATTATATGATGGTATTATGATCCTTTTGGGATTTATCGAATATTTTTTATTGATATAGTACAGAAATATCACACAATTTTAATATTTATGACTAAACTCGTCGTTAGATAGTGTTAAAATAAAAATTATTCTTTAAAATTGGGTTAGGATTAAATTTATTAGTAATTAATTTTTTAATAAATGTTAACCTTCGTGTGGATTTGTGACTTTTAGAAATTAATCATTCTATTATCTGTCATTAAATATGTCCACCATTTACAGAATCAGGACATGCACACTGTTGCAGCTGCAATTGTGCGTGGGAGTCCAATTAAGACCCAAGTACGACGGTTTAAAAATCCCCAATAACAGTTTTTCGAAAAATCAAATGCATGCAACTCATGTAGCTAGTTAGGGGGATCAATTCTATGTCATGTCTGGCGACTTTCGTCCTATCTCCCACGGTTTCCCGGAAAACAGCTCATAAGCGAAATATTTTTAAATTTACGATTATACAATAATATTTGAATTGGAAAATACATAAGTTTGTGAAAGAAATTAAGAAATTTTATATTTCAATGTTGGTAGATCTGCTTTATCGTTCTGCCACCATTTATGGGTTTCTTTCATAAGAATTTCTAGCTGAAAAGTCTGGTTGTTATCTCGGGGGCCGAACTGCGCGACGATCAGTCGCATGTATCGCCGTCGATTAGTGGTGATTAGTTTATCAGAGCGGTGCGATTACAACGACTAGAACGTTTAAAAAACAGACATACTTAAAAGTAATATCATATTGAGAATTACACATGGAATATGTTGATGGTTAGTAGTTTAGTACTCGTATCGGGTAGATGGCCAAACATTTATGGTTACGAAAATCAAGTTTTATTATTCACCAGAGTAAGTTAAATGTCCTATAAGAATACCGATCGCATTAGGAAAAAATCAATGTCGAAAGAACAACTGTTGTCTGCGTGTTTTTTCAGGAATGATCCGGCAACGATACATTATTTACCTACTATATTGGATATGCTGTCTATAGTGGGACCGGCGATGGTTGGCATGTGTCCTGTCATTATCACGACTGATGTCATCTATGCCTCAGAATTGCAGCTGGGAATTGTCCAATATCAACATCATACAAAGTGTTCTCGTCGTCGCGTTGGGATTTAATCAGTAGCTAATAATAAGTTAATTTTAAGTAATCTTTTTGTACATGTCAGTGTGTTGTCTAGTTTCCATTTTTCAAGTTCATTAATGTAACCGTGCGCAATAATGATAAACAGTCGACTGCCATTTGACAACGGATTATTAATATATTTTGAATGGTTGTCAATGCGGTAAGATAATGTAACCGTTTCTCATTCCTTATTAAATGTTTTCAACGTATACCTACCGCAAATATGATTCTATTGCTCTGACATGAGCTTATTATTTTATTTTTCTCGTTCAGATTTCGCTGATTAACAACCAGTGTATTTAAGTATATTCACAATTCACTAGCCGTCTACGAGTCATAGGCTGTCATTTCGTATACATCATATAAAATAAATCCACTCACTTGCAGATAATGAGATAAATTAACACTCATTTTATTTATTTAATTAAAATTAGAAATTTCTGTAAATTGCAAAACGATATTGTTTACTGAATTGTTTATTTCAGTTGCTAGATCAGAAATCAGGCTATAAATATAATATTTTTGAACCATTTGAAACAGACAACACATTGATATTTAAGTTTAAGTTTCCCATGACCTTTAATTTGTTTTAATATACCCGCCAACTCGGAAACGGTTATTACTTTGTACAATGCAAAATCATCAGTATAAGTTTTATTTCATAAACTTTAAAGGTTTAAATAACAACACCTGTAAATAGACAAACATATTTTTCATCAACCATCGTCTCGGACATTTTCATTAAAAATGAACACCAATAATTTAATCATAATTAGCTTAACAACATCAGGGATGGATAAACTCTAAATAACTACCTTTATTTCTCATAAGTACAATTTTAAGCGTCAACAGAAGGATTATCTTCTCACAATAGATTTCATCTCAATTTGTTAATGTATAATATCAGAATTAAAAAACACTATAATAAAATCTTTTATATGGCACTTTTGAAAAACATTAATAATTCATATCTATAAGTGATTATAAAACACTCATATATTAAAATATTTTCTCTTCAAACCTTGACTGTTAGATTTAGAAAAAGAACTATATTTACTGTTTCTAAAAATTATATATACCACTTTATATAAAATTTCTTAAACACTAAAAAAGTGTTTTATATGATAATTTTGACGAAATAATATAAATAAATTTTTTTCTAATGCTAGTAAAATACTGAATTCTTAATTTATTATCTTCAAACCTTGACCATTAGTTTGAGAATATGTAATATTTTTACCGTTTCCAGTTATTACTTTTACAATTTTATAAAAAATTTCATAAACACAAAAAAGTTGTTTACATTGTAATTTTGACGAAATATTATAAATTCATTTTTTTCAAATGCTTATAAAATAATGAATTCTTAAGTTATTAACTTCAAACCTTGACTATAAGATTGAGAATGTGTAATATTTTTAAGGTTTCATTTAATTATCTTTACAATTTAATATGATATTTCATAAACACTAAAAAAGTTGTTTACATTGTAATTTTGACGAAATACTATAAATTCATTTTTTTCAAATGCTTATAAAATACTGAATTCTTAAGTTATTAACTTCAAACCTTGACTATAAGATTGAGAATGTGTAATATTTTTAAGGTTTTATTTAGTTATATTTACAATTTTATATAAAATTTCATAAACACAAAAAAGTGTTTTATACGATAATTTTGACAAAATATTATAAATACATTTTTTTCAAATGCTTATAAAATAATGAATTCTTAAGTTACTAACTTCAAACCTTGACCATTAGTTTGAGAATAAGTAATATTTTTAAGGTTTTATTTTGTTATGTTTACAATTTTATATAAAATTTCATAAACACTAAAAATGTGTTTTACATAGTAATTTAGTCAAAATATCATAAATTCAATGTTTTCAATTGCTTATAACATACTGAATTCTTAAGTTATTATCTTCAAACTTTGACCATTAGTTTGAGAATATGTAATATTTATACCGTTTCCAGTTATTATTTTTACAATTTTATAAAAAATTTCATAAACTCTAAAAAAGTGTTTTATACGATAATTTTGACGAAGTATTATAAATAAATTTTTTTCAAATGCTTATAAAATACTGAATTCTTAAGTTATTAACTTCAAACCTTGACTATAAGATTGAGAATGTGTAGTATTTTTAAGGTTTTATTTAGTTATGTTTACAATTTTATATAAGATTTCATAAACACTAAAAAAGTGTTTTATATAGTAATTTAGTAGAAATATCATAAATTCAATGTTTTCAAATGCTTATAACATACTGAATTCTTAAGTCATTAACTTCAAACCATGACTATAAGATTGAGAATGGGTAATATTTTTAAGGTTTCATTTAATTATATTTACAATTTAATATGATATTTCATAAACACTATAAAAGTTGTTTACATTGTAATTTTGACGAAATATCATAAATTCAATGTTTTCTAATGCTTGTAACATACTGAATTCTCAAGTTATTATCTTCAAACTTTGACCATTAGTTTGAGAATAAGTAATATTTTTAAGGTTTTATTTTGTTATGTTTACAATTTTATATAAAATTTCATAAACACTAAAAATGTGTTTTACATAGTAATTTAGTCGAAATATCATAAATTCAATGTTTTCAAATGCTTATAACATTCTGAATTCTTAATTTATTATCTTCAAACCTTGACCATTAGTTTGAGAATTTGTAATAATTTAACTGTTTCCAGTTATTATTTTTACAATTTTATAAAAAATTTCATAAACTCTAAAAAAGTGTTTTATACGATAATTTTGACGAAGTATTATAAATAAATTTTTTTCAAATGCTTATAAAATACTGAATTCTCAAGTTATTATCTTCAAACTTTGACCATTAGTTTGAGAATAAGTAATATTTTTAAGGTTTTATTTTGTTATGTTTACAATTTTATATAAAATTTCATAAACACTAAAAATGTGTTTTACATAGTAATTTAGTCGAAATATCATAAATTCAATGTTTTCAAATGCTTATAACATTCTGAATTCTTAATTTATTATCTTCAAACCTTGACCATTAGTTTGAGAATTTGTAATAATTTAACTGTTTCCAGTTATTATTTTTACAATTTTATAAAAAATTTCATAAACTCTAAAAAAGTGTTTTATAAGATAATTTTGACGAAGTATTATAAATAAATTTTTTTCAAATGCTTATAAAATACTGAATTCTTAAGTTATTAACTTCAAACCTTGACTATAAGAATGAGAATGTGTAATTTTTTTAAGGTTTCATTTAATCATATTTACAATTTAATATGATATTTCATAAACACTAAAAAAGTGTTTTTTATTATAATTTGGTGAAATATTATACTTATATATCTTTCAAATTCTTATAAATTACCGAATTCTTAAGTTATTATGTTCAAACCTTGACCATTAGTATGAAAATATGTAATATTTTTACCGTTTGCAGTTATTATTTTTACAATTTTATAAAAAATTTCATAAACACAAAAAAGTGTTTTATACGATAATTTTGACGAAGTATTATAAATAAATTTTTTTCAAATGCTTATAAAATACTGAATTCTTAAGTTATTAACTTCAAACCTTGACTATAAGATTGAGAATGTGTAGTATTTTTAAGGTTTTATTTAGTTATGTTTACAATTTTATATAAGATTTCATAAACACTAAAAAAGTGTTTTTTATGATAATTTGTTGAAATATTATAATTACATATCTTTCAAATTCTTATAAATTACTGAATTCTTATGTTATAATCTTCAAACCTTGACCATTAGTTTGAGAATATATAATATTTTTACCGTTTCCAGCTATTATTTTTACAATTTTATAAAAAATTTCATAAACAGTAAAAAAGTGTTTTATATGATAATTATGTGAAAAATTAAAATTATATATCTTTCAAATTCTTATAAATTACTGAATTCTTAAGTTATTGTCTTCAAACCTTGACCATTAGTTTGAGAATATGTAATTTTTTTAAGGTTTTATTTAGTTATGTTAACAATTTTATATAAAATTTCATAAACACTAAAAAAGTTGTTTACATTGTAATTTTGAAGAAATATTATAAATTCATTTTTTTCAAATGCTTATAAAATACTGAATTCTTAGGTTATTATCTTCAAACCTTGACCATGAGTTTGAGAATATGTAATATTTTTACCGTTTCCAGTTATTATTTTTACAATTTTATAGAAAATTTCATAAACTCCAAAAAAAGTGTTTTATACGATAATTTTGACGAAATATTATAAATAAATTTTTTTCAAATGCTTATAAAATACTGAATTCTTAAGTTATTAACTTCAAACCTTGACTATAAGATTGAGAATGTGTAATATTTTTAAGGTTTTATTTAGTTATATTTACAATTTTATATAAAATTTCATAAACACTAAAAATGTGTTTTACATAGTAATTTAGTTGAAATATCATAAATTCAATGTTTTCAATTAATTATATCATACTGAATTCTTAAGTTATTAACTTCAAACCTTGACTATAAGATTGAGAATGTGTAATATTTTTAAGGTTTTTTTTAGTTATATTTACAATTTAATAGGATATTTCATAAACTCTAAAAAAGTGTTTTATATGATAATTTTGACGAAATATTATAAATAAATTTTTTTTAAATGCTTATAAAATACTGAATTCTTAAGTTATTAACTTCAAACCTTGACCATGAGTTTGAGAATATGTAATATTCTTACCGTTTCCAGTTATTATTTTTACAATTTTATAAAAAATTTCATAAACTCCAAAAAAAGTGTTTTATACGATAATTTTGACAAAATATTATAAATAAATTTTTTTCAAATGCGTATAAAATACTGAATTCTTAAGTTATTAACTTCAAACCTTGACTATAAGATTGAGAATGTGTAGTATTTTTAAGGTTTTATTTAGTTATGTTTACAATTTTAAATAAGATTTCATAAACACTAAAAAAGTGTTTTACATAGTAATTTAGTCGAAATATCATAAATTCAATGTTTTCAAATATGCTTATAACATTCTGAATTCTTAATTTATTATCTTCAAACCTTGACCATTAGTTTGAGAATTTGTAATAATTTAAATGTTTCCAGTTATTATATTTACAATTTTATATAAAATTTCATAAACACAAAAAAGTGTTTTATATTTTAATTTTAATGAAATATCATGAATTCATATTTTTCAAATGCTAGTAAAATACTGAATACTTAACTTAATATCTTTAAACTTTGACTATTAGATTTACAAAAAGGACTATTTTCACCGTTTTTTAACAATTATATTGTTCGAATTTTGACAAATCCCAAAAATTTATATATTAATATTTTCTCGAATTCCTGTTATTCTCTCAAACCATTGTGTATGTAAAAACTGTCTACTCGTGTATAATTACTTAACTGTCAAAATTCTGATATTTTTTTATGAAGTTTTGTCCAAATAATCAATTTTTTTAATTTTTAACATTTTGTTTTCCAAAAATCCATCTCTATTAATTAATCCGTTAATACTGTCCCCATCCAGATTAAATACTCAACGATTGACGCATTTGCATACCTAGATGATTTTCCAATTTTTAAATTATTTTTAACTCAATTATTTAGAGTATATAAACTATAATTGGTGCTTCAAACGTGAAGTTTTCAATAAAAAATTTGACCGGTTATTTTGTTTTACCAATTCATCATTCTTAAAATTTAAATTCAACGTTTTTGAGTGCAGATATTTGATCTCAAGGTGTCACTGCGTTTAACTTCGGAAGATTTTGAGCCGATACGACCAATATTAACAAAGTGTGTTATTCAAGTTGATTCTCAAAATCTATAAATGAATATCATAATAACAACACATTTTATATCATGTGTTAAAATAACGAGTAGTAGTATGCAAAGTTTTAGAATAGTTATGTTATGCAATATATAACATTTTTAAATATTTATATTATTTACGTACCTCGTGTCTGCATATTCAACATTGCTTAAGACAGTTTCTTTAATGAATCTGGTTTCGAAGTAAATAATTATATTGTTCAGTTTTAAATGTTTAACATTGTCTTAAACGATATAATAATGCCGAACCTTCTAATTTTTTATTACCAATAGCAACAAAAATTACGACTTGGTACAATTTGTGAGTAATAATTTGGCAAACGTCAAAATCATGTAATATTCGATGTAAATAAAACAACTACATTACTTATTACGTGTACAAATTACAATACCTTAAATACCTTTTCAAAAGCGTAAATTTTCTTGATTTCGTAGAGTGTTTCATCATTAACTATGAGTACTATAATTAGTACTGTATATTTGCATTAAATTGTTACATTTTAGGAAGGCATTCATATTTAGTAAAACATGTTACATCTCTTCTACTCGACAATGTATTCTTCAATTCATATATCTTAACAAATATATTTTGAGTCTTTAATGTATACTTGAATGTTTTTTTTTTCTTGTATTTAATGACAAACATAAGTAAAATATAAAATATATATATATTTTAATATGATTTACAACTGATTTTAATAATTATGTATTTTTTTAAAACTGTATTTTAACAAAAAATATTACAAATAATTGTTGTTGAACAATCCACACATCTTTTGTCAATACTTATTAGAAATATAAAATATAGTTACGAATAATTTGTTACACACATTTACACAACTAGGAGGAGACTTAGTGAGGCATCGCGCCCTCAAAATGTATTTTATTCCCCACAAATGTTTATGATTATTTAAGAATCAATAATAATTTAAGCAATACAATGTGACATGTAGAATTATTCAAAGTAAATTGTATAAATATAAAATTGATGATTAAAAATGTACAAAAAAAATATATTCAGTATTTTTAATATACCAAAAACAGTATCTAGTCCTACTCGTACAGTTATCACTATTGAAAATTAAAATAACCAAAACAATCCTCCTAGTTTTTTGGAAACCGTGAAAGTAAATACATTAAATTAGGTATTTATATGTGCAGCTGCTAATATTTTATACCTAGTTGCATCAATGGTTAGTCATTACATAGAATTACCAATGGCCTCAAAAATATATTATATTTTGACATTCAGGTTTTTATTGTTGTGAGTAGCTTTAATGTTTTATATCATATTATTATATGATGGTATTATGATCCTTTTGGGATTTATCGAATATTTTTTATTGATATAGTACAGAAATATCACACAATTTTAATATTTATGACTAAACTCGTCGTTAGATAGTGTTAAAATAAAAATTATTCTTTAAAATTGGGTTAGGATTAAATTTATTAGTAATTAATTTTTTAATAAATGTTAACCTTCGTGTGGATTTGTGACTTTTAGAAATTAATCATTCTATTATCTGTCATTAAATATGTCCACCATTTACAGAATCAGGACATGCACACTGTTGCAGCTGCAATTGTGCGTGGGAGTCCAATTAAGACCCAAGTACGACGGTTTAAAAATCCCCAATAACAGTTTTTCGAAAAATCAAATGCATGCAACTCATGTAGCTAGTTAGGGGGATCAATTCTATGTCATGTCTGGCGACTTTCGTCCTATCTCCCACGGTTTCCCGGAAAACAGCTCATAAGCGAAATATTTTTAAATTTACGATTATACAATAATATTTGAATTGGAAAATACATAAGTTTGTGAAAGAAATTAAGAAATTTTATATTTCAATGTTGGTAGATCTGCTTTATCGTTCTGCCACCATTTATGGGTTTCTTTCATAAGAATTTCTAGCTGAAAAGTCTGGTTGTTATCTCGGGGGCCGAACTGCGCGACGATCAGTCGCATGTATCGCCGTCGATTAGTGGTGATTAGTTTATCAGAGCGGTGCGATTACAACGACTAGAACGTTTAAAAAACAGACATACTTAAAAGTAATATCATATTGAGAATTACACATGGAATATGTTGATGGTTAGTAGTTTAGTACTCGTATCGGGTAGATGGCCAAACATTTATGGTTACGAAAATCAAGTTTTATTATTCACCAGAGTAAGTTAAATGTCCTATAAGAATACCGATCGCATTAGGAAAAAATCAATGTCGAAAGAACAACTGTTGTCTGCGTGTTTTTTCAGGAATGATCCGGCAACGATACATTATTTACCTACTATATTGGATATGCTGTCTATAGTGGGACCGGCGATGGTTGGCATGTGTCCTGTCATTATCACGACTGATGTCATCTATGCCTCAGAATTGCAGCTGGGAATTGTCCAATATCAACATCATACAAAGTGTTCTCGTCGTCGCGTTGGGATTTAATCAGTAGCTAATAATAAGTTAATTTTAAGTAATCTTTTTGTACATGTCAGTGTGTTGTCTAGTTTCCATTTTTCAAGTTCATTAATGTAACCGTGCGCAATAATGATAAACAGTCGACTGCCATTTGACAACGGATTATTAATATATTTTGAATGGTTGTCAATGCGGTAAGATAATGTAACCGTTTCTCATTCCTTATTAAATGTTTTCAACGTATACCTACCGCAAATATGATTCTATTGCTCTGACATGAGCTTATTATTTTATTTTTCTCGTTCAGATTTCGCTGATTAACAACCAGTGTATTTAAGTATATTCACAATTCACTAGCCGTCTACGAGTCATAGGCTGTCATTTCGTATACATCATATAAAATAAATCCACTCACTTGCAGATAATGAGATAAATTAACACTCATTTTATTTATTTAATTAAAATTAGAAATTTCTGTAAATTGCAAAACGATATTGTTTACTGAATTGTTTATTTCAGTTGCTAGATCAGAAATCAGGCTATAAATATAATATTTTTGAACCATTTGAAACAGACAACACATTGATATTTAAGTTTAAGTTTCCCATGACCTTTAATTTGTTTTAATATACCCGCCAACTCGGAAACGGTTATTACTTTGTACAATGCAAAATCATCAGTATAAGTTTTATTTCATAAACTTTAAAGGTTTAAATAACAACACCTGTAAATAGACAAACATATTTTTCATCAACCATCGTCTCGGACATTTTCATTAAAAATGAACACCAATAATTTAATCATAATTAGCTTAACAACATCAGGGATGGATAAACTCTAAATAACTACCTTTATTTCTCATAAGTACAATTTTAAGCGTCAACAGAAGGATTATCTTCTCACAATAGATTTCATCTCAATTTGTTAATGTATAATATCAGAATTAAAAAACACTATAATAAAATCTTTTATATGGCACTTTTGAAAAACATTAATAATTCATATCTATAAGTGATTATAAAACACTCATATATTAAAATATTTTCTCTTCAAACCTTGACTGTTAGATTTAGAAAAAGAACTATATTTACTGTTTCTAAAAATTATATATACCACTTTATATAAAATTTCTTAAACACTAAAAAAGTGTTTTATATGATAATTTTGACGAAATAATATAAATAAATTTTTTTCTAATGCTAGTAAAATACTGAATTCTTAATTTATTATCTTCAAACCTTGACCATTAGTTTGAGAATATGTAATATTTTTACCGTTTCCAGTTATTACTTTTACAATTTTATAAAAAATTTCATAAACACAAAAAAGTGTTTTATACGATAATTTTGACGAAATATTATAAATTCATTTTTTTCAAATGCTTATAAAATAATGAATTCTTAAGTTATTATTTTCAAACCTTGACTATAAGATTGAGAATGTGTAATATTTTTAAGGTTTCATTTAATTATCTTTACAATTTAATATGATATTTCATAAACACTAAAAAAGTTGTTTACATTGTAATTTTGACGAAATACTATAAATTCATTTTTTTCAAATGCTTATAAAATACTGAATTCTTAAGTTATTAACTTCAAACCTTGACTATAAGATTGAGAATGTGTAATATTTTTAAGGTTTTATTTAGTTATATTTACAATTTTATATAAAATTTCATAAACACAAAAAAGTGTTTTATACGATAATTTTGACAAAATATTATAAATACATTTTTTTCAAATGCTTATAAAATAATGAATTCTTAAGTTACTAACTTCAAACCTTGACCATTAGTTTGAGAATAAGTAATATTTTTAAGGTTTTATTTTGTTATGTTTACAATTTTATATAAAATTTCATAAACACTAAAAATGTGTTTTACATAGTAATTTAGTCAAAATATCATAAATTCAATGTTTTCAATTGCTTATAACATACTGAATTCTTCAGTTATTATCTTCATACTTTGACCATTAGTTTGAGAATATGTAATATTTATACCGTTTCCAGTTATTATTTTTACAATTTTATAAAAAATTTCATAAACTCTAAAAAAGTGTTTTATACGATAATTTTGACGAAATATTATAAATTCATTTTTTTCAAATGCTTATAAAATAATGAATTCTTAAGTTATTAACTTCAAACCTTGACTATAAGATTGAGAATGTGTAATTTTTTTAAGGTTTCATTTAATTATCTTTACAATTTAATATGATATTTCATAAACACTAAAAAAGTTGTTTACATTGTAATTTTGACGAAATACTATAAATTCATTTTTTTCAAATGCTTATAAAATACTGAATTCTTAAGTTATTAACTTCAAACCTTGACTATAAGATTGAGAATGTGTAATATTTTTAAGGTTTTATTTAGTTATATTTACAATTTTATATAAAATTTCATAAACACTAAAAATGTGTTTTACATAGTAATTTAGTTGAAATATCATAAATTCAATGTTTTCAATTAATTATATCATACTGAATTCTTAAGTTATTAACTTCAAACCTTGACTATAAGATTGAGAATGTGTAATATTTTTAAGGTTTTTTTTAATTATATTTACAATTTAATAGGATATTTCATAAACTCTAAAAAAGTGTTTTATATGATAATTTTGACGAAATATTATAAATAAATTTTTTATAAATGCTTATAAAATACTGAATTCTTAAGTTATTATCTTCAAACCTTGACCATTAGTTTGAGAATATGTAATATTTTTACCGTTTTCGTTTATTATTTTTACAATTATAAAAAAATTTCATAAACTCTAAAAAAGTGTTTTATACGATAATTTTGACGAAATATTATAAATAATTTTTTTTCAAATGCTTATAAAATACTGAATTCTTAAGTTATTGTCTTCAAACCTTGACCATTAGTTTGAGAATATGTAATTTTTTTAAGGTTTTATTTAGTTATGTTAACAATTTTATATAAAATTTCATAAACACTAAAAATGTGTTTTACATAGTAATTTAGTCGAATTATCATAACTTCAATGTTTTCAATTAATTATATCATACTGAATTCTTAAGTTATTATCTTCAAACCTTGACCATTAGTTTGAGAATATGTAATATTTTTACCGTTTTCGGTTATTATTTTTACAATTATAAAAAAATTTCATAAACTCTAAAAAAGTGTTTTATACGATAATTTTGACGAAATATTATAAATAAATTTTTTTCAAATGATTATAAAATACTGAATTCTTAAGTTATTGTCTTCAAACCTTGACCATTAGTTTGAGAATATGTAATATTTTTACCGTTTTCGTTTATTATTTTTACAATTATAAAAAAATTTCATAAACTCTAAAAAAGTGTTTTATACGATAATTTTGACGAAATATTATAAATAATTTTTTTTCAAATGCTTATAAAATACTGAATTCTTAAGTTATTGTCTTCAAACCTTGACCATAAGTTTGAGAATATGTAATTTTTTTAAGGTTTTATTTAGTTATGTTAACAATTTTATATAAAATTTCATAAACACTAAAAATGTGTTTTACATAGTAATTTAGTCGAATTATCATAACTTCAATGTTTTCAATTAATTATATCATACTGAATTCTTAAGTTATTATCTTCAAACCTTGACCATTAGTTTGAGAATATGTAATATTTTTACCGTTTTCGGTTATTATTTTTACAATTATAAAAAAATTTCATAAACTCTAAAAAAGTGTTTTATACGATAATTTTGACGAAATATTATAAATAAATTTTTTTCAAATGATTATAAAATACTGAATTCTTAAGTTATTGTCTTCAAACCTTGACCATTAGTTTGAGAATATGTAATTTTTTTAAGGTTTCATTTAGTTATGTTTACAATGTTTTATAAAATTTCATAAACACTAAAAAAGTGTTTTACATAAAAATTTAGTCGAAATATCATAAATTCAATGTTTTCAAATGCTTATAACATTCTGAGTTCTTAATTTATTATCTTCAAACCTTGACCATTAGTTTGAGAATATGTAATATTATTACCGTTTCCAGTTATTACTTTTACAATTTTATAAAAAATTTCATAAACACAAAAAAGTGTTTTATACGATAATTTTGACGAAATATTATAAATAAATTTTTTTCAAATGCTTTTAAAATACTGAATTCTTAAGTTATTAACTTCAAACCTTGACTATAAGATTGAGAATGTGTAGTATTTTTAAGGGTTCATTTAATTATATTTACAATTTAATATGATATTTCATAAACTCTAAAAAAGTGTTTTATATGATAATTTTGACGAAATATTATAAATAAATTTTTTTTAAATGCTTATAAAATACTGAATTCTTAAGTTATTATCTTCAAACCTTGACCATTAGTTTGAGAATATGTAATATTTTTACCGTTTTCGTTTATTATTTTTACAATTATAAAAAAATTTCATAAACTCTAAAAAAGTGTTTTATACGATAATTTTGACGAAATATTATAAATAATTTTTTTTCAAATGCTTATAAAATACTGAATTCTTAAGTTATTGTCTTCAAACCTTGACCATTAGTTTGAGAATATGTAATTTTTTTAAGGTTTTATTTAGTTATGTTAACAATTTTATATAAAATTTCATAAACACTAAAAATGTGTTTTACATAGTAATTTAGTCGAAATATCATAAATTCAATGTTTTCAATTAATTATATCATACTGAATTCTTAAGTTATTATCTTCAAACCTTGACCATTAGTTTGAGAATATGTAATATTTTTACCGTTTTCGGTTATTATTTTTACAATTATAAAAAAATTTCATAAACTCTAAAAAAGTGTTTTATACGATAATTTTGACGAAATATTATAAATAAATTTTTTTCAAATGATTATAAAATACTGAATTCTTAAGTTATTATCTTCAAACCTTGACCATTAGTTTGAGAATATGTAATATTTTTACCGTTTTCGGTTATTATTTTTACAATTATAAAAAAATTTCATAAACTCTAAAAAAGTGTTTTATACGATAATTTTGACGAAATATTATAAATAAATTTTTTTCAAATGCGTATAAAATACTGAATTCTTTAGTTATTAACTTCAAACCTTGACTATAAGATTGAGAATGTGTAGTATTTTTAAGGTTTTATTTAGTTATGTTTACAATTTTAAATAAGATTTCATAAACACTAAAAAAGTGTTTTACATAGTAATTTAGTCGAAATATCATAAATTCAATGTTTTCAAATATGCTTATAACATTCTGAATTCTTAATTTATTATCTTCAAACCTTGACCATTAGTTTGAGAATTTGTAATAATTTAAATGTTTCCAGTTATTATATTTACAATTTTATATAAAATTTCATAAACACAAAAAAGTGTTTTATATTTTAATTTTAATGAAATATCATGAATTCATATTTTTCAAATGCTAGTAAAATACTGAATACTTAACTTAATATCTTTAAACTTTGACTATAAGATTGAGAATGTGTAATATTTTTAAGGTTTTATTTAGTTATGTTAACAATTTTATATAAAATTTCATAAACACTAAAAATGTGTTTTACATAGTAATTTAGTCGAAATATCATAAATTCAATGTTTTCAATTAATTATATCATACTGAATTCTTAAGTTATTAACTTCAAACCTTGACTATAACATTTGAGAATGTGTAATATTTTTAAGGTTTTTTTTAGTTATATTTACAATTTAATAGGATATTTCATAAACTCTAAAAAAGTGTTTTATATGATAATTTTGACGAAATACTATAAATAAATTTTTTTTAAATGCTTATAAAATACTGAATTCTTAAGTTATTATCTTCAAACCTTGACCATTAGTTTGAGAATATGTAATATTTTTACCGTTTTCGGTTATTATTTTTACAATTTTATAAAAAATTTCATAAACTCTAAAAAAGTGTTTTATACGATAATTTTGACGAAATATTATAAATAAATTTTTTTCAAATGCTTATAAAATACTGAATTCTTAAGTTATTTACTTCAAACCTTGACTATAAGATTGAGAATGTGTAATATTTTTTAAGGTTTCATTTAATTATATTTACAATTTAATATGATATTTCATAAACACTAAAAAAGTTGTTTACATTGTAATTTTGACGAAATATTATAAATTCATTTTTTTCAAATGCTTATAAAATACTGAATTCTTAAGTTATTATCTTCAAACCTTGACCATTAGTTTGAGAATATGTAATATTTTTGCCGTTTCCAGTTATTATTTTTACAATTTTATAGAAAATTTCATAAACTCCAAAAAAAGTGTTTTATACGATAATTTTGACGAAATATTATAAATAAATTTTTTTCAAATGCTTATAAAATACTGAATTCTTAAGTTATTAACTTCAAACCTTGACTATAAGATTGAGAATGTGTAATATTTTTAAGGTTTTATTTAGTTATATTTACAATTTTATATAAAATTTCATAAACACTAAAAATGTGTTTTACATAGTAATTTAGTTGAAATATCATAAATTCAATGTTTTCAATTAATTATATCATACTGAATTCTTAAGTTATTAACTTCAAACCTTGACCATTAGTTTGAGAATATGTAATATTTTTACCGTTTTCGGTTATTATTTTTACAATTATAAAAAAATTTCATAAACTCTAAAAAAGTGTTTTATACGATAATTTTGACGAAATATTATAAATAAATTTTTTTCAAATGATTATAAAATACTGAATTCTTAAGTTATTGTCTTCAAACCTTGACCATTAGTTTTAGAATATTTAATTTTTTTAAGGTTTCATTTAGTTATGTTTACAATGTTTTATAAAATTTCATAAATACTAAAAAAGTGTTTTACATAGTAATTTAGTCGAAATATCATAAATTCAATGTTTTCAAATGCTTATAACATTCTGAATTCTTAATTTATTATCTTCAAACCTTGACCATTAGTTTGAGAATATGTAATATTTTTACCGTTTCCAGTTATTATTTTTACAATTTTATAAAAAATTTCATAAACTCTAAAAAAGTGTTTTATACGATAATTTTAACAAAATATTATAAATAAATTTTTTTCAAATGCTTATAAAATACTGAATTCTTAAATTATGAACTTCAAACCTTGACTATAAGATTGAGAATGTGTAATATTTTTAAGGTTTTATTTAGTTATATTTACAATTTTATAAAAAATTTAATAAACTCTAAAAAAGTGTTTTATACGATAATTTTGACGAAGTATTATAAATAAATTTTTTTTAAATGCTTATAAAATACTGAATTCTTAAGTTATTATCTTCAAACCTTGACCATTAGTTTGAGAATATGTAATATTTTTACCGTTTTCGTTTATTATTTTTACAATTATAAAAAAATTTCATAAACTTTAAAAAAGTGTTTTATACGATAATTTTGACGAAATATCATAAATTCAATGTTTTCAATTAATTATATCATACTGAATTCTTAAGTTATTAACTTCAAACCTTGACCATTAGTTTGAGAATATGTAATATTTTTACCGTTTTCGGTTATTATTTTTACAATTATAAAAAAATTTCATAAACTCTAAAAAAGTGTTTTATACGATAATTTTGACGAAATATTATAAATAAATTTTTTTCAAATGATTATAAAATACTGAATTCTTAAGTTATTGTCTTCAAACCTTGACCATTAGTTTTAGAATATTTAATTTTTTTAAGGTTTCATTTAGTTATGTTTACAATGTTTTATAAAATTTCATAAACACTAAAAAAGTGTTTTACATAGTAATTTAGTCGAAATATCATAAATTCAATGTTTTCAAATGCTTATAACATTCTGAATTCTTAATTTATTATCTTCAAACCTTGACCATTAGTTTGAGAATATGTAATATTTTTACCGTTTCCAGTTATTATTTTTACAATTTTATAAAAAATTTCATAAACTCTAAAAAAGTGTTTTATACGATAATTTTAACAAAATATTATAAATAAATTTTTTTCAAATGCTTATAAAATACTGAATTCTTAAATTATGAACTTCAAACCTTGACTATAAGATTGAGAATGTGTAATATTTTTAAGGTTTTATTTAGTTATATTTACAATTTTATAAAAAATTTCATAAACTCTAAAAAAGTGTTTTATACGATAATTTTGACGAAGTATTATAAATAAATTTTTTTTAAATGCTTATAAAATACTGAATTCTTAAGTTATTATCTTCAAACCTTGACCATTAGTTTGAGAATATGTAATATTTTTACCGTTTTCGTTTATTATTTTTACAATTATAAAAAAATTTCATAAACTTTAAAAAAGTGTTTTATACGATAATTTTGACGAAATATTATAAATAATTTTTTTTCAAATGCTTATAAAATACTGAATTCTTAAGTTATTGTCTTCAAACCTTGACCATTAGTTTTAGAATATGTAATTTTTTTAAGGTTTTATTTAGTTATGTTAACAATTTTATATAAAATTTCATAAACACTAAAAATGTGTTTTACATAGTAATTTAGTCGAAATATCATAAATTCAATGTTTTCAATTAATTATATCATACTGAATTCTTAAGTTATTAACTTCAAACCTTGACTATAAGATTGAGAATGTGTAATATTTTTAAGGTTTTTTTTAGTTATATTTACAATTTAATAGGATATTTCATAAACTCCAAAAAAAGTGTTTTATACGATAATTTTGACGAAATATTATAAATAAATTTTTTTCAAATGCTTATAAAATACTGAATTCTTAAGTTATTAACTTCAAACCTTGACTATAAGATTGAGAATGTGTAGTATTTTTAAGGTTTTATTTAGTTATGTTTACAATTTTAAATAAGATTTCATAAACACTAAAAAAGTGTTTTACATAGTAATTTAGTCGAAATATCATAAATTCAATGTTTTCAAATATGCTTATAACATTCTGAATTCTTAATTTATTATCTTCAAACCTTGACCATTAGTTTGAGAATTTGTAATAATTTAAATGTTTCCAGTTATTATATTTACAATTTTATATAAAATTTCATAAACACAAAAAAGTGTTTTATATTTTAATTTTAATGAAATATCATGAATTCATATTTTTCAAATGCTAGTAAAATACTGAATACTTAACTTAATATCTTTAAACTTTGACTATAAGATTGAGAATGTGTAATATTTTTAAGGTTTTATTTAGTTATGTTAACAATTTTATATAAAATTTCATAAACACTAAAAATGTGTTTTACATAGTAATTTAGTCGAAATATCATAAATTCAATGTTTTCAATTAATTATATCATACTGAATTCTTAAGTTATTAACTTCAAACCTTGACTATAACATTTGAGAATGTGTAATATTTTTAAGGTTTTTTTTAGTTATATTTACAATTTAATAGGATATTTCATAAACTCTAAAAAAGTGTTTTATATGATAATTTTGACGAAATACTATAAATAAATTTTTTTTAAATGCTTATAAAATACTGAATTCTTAAGTTATTATCTTCAAACCTTGACCATTAGTTTGAGAATATGTAATATTTTTACCGTTTTCGGTTATTATTTTTACAATTTTATAAAAAATTTCATAAACTCTAAAAAAGTGTTTTATACGATAATTTTGACGAAATATTATAAATAAATTTTTTTCAAATGCTTATAAAATACTGAATTCTTAAGTTATTTACTTCAAACCTTGACTATAAGATTGAGAATGTGTAATATTTTTTAAGGTTTCATTTAATTATATTTACAATTTAATATGATATTTCATAAACACTAAAAAAGTTGTTTACATTGTAATTTTGACGAAATATTATAAATTCATTTTTTTCAAATGCTTATAAAATACTGAATTCTTAAGTTATTATCTTCAAACCTTGACCATTAGTTTGAGAATATGTAATATTTTTGCCGTTTCCAGTTATTATTTTTACAATTTTATAGAAAATTTCATAAACTCCAAAAAAAGTGTTTTATACGATAATTTTGACGAAATATTATAAATAAATTTTTTTCAAATGCTTATAAAATACTGAATTCTTAAGTTATTAACTTCAAACCTTGACTATAAGATTGAGAATGTGTAATATTTTTAAGGTTTTATTTAGTTATATTTACAATTTTATATAAAATTTCATAAACACTAAAAATGTGTTTTACATAGTAATTTAGTTGAAATATCATAAATTCAATGTTTTCAATTAATTATATCATACTGAATTCTTAAGTTATTAACTTCAAACCTTGACCATTAGTTTGAGAATATGTAATATTTTTACCGTTTTCGGTTATTATTTTTACAATTATAAAAAAATTTCATAAACTCTAAAAAAGTGTTTTATACGATAATTTTGACGAAATATTATAAATAAATTTTTTTCAAATGATTATAAAATACTGAATTCTTAAGTTATTGTCTTCAAACCTTGACCATTAGTTTGAGAATATGTAATTTTTTTAAGGTTTCATTTAGTTATGTTTACAATGTTTTATAAAATTTCATAAACACTAAAAAAGTGTTTTACATAAAAATTTAGTCGAAATATCATAAATTCAATGTTTTCAAATGCTTATAACATTCTGAGTTCTTAATTTATTATCTTCAAACCTTGACCATTAGTTTGAGAATATGTAATATTATTACCGTTTCCAGTTATTACTTTTACAATTTTATAAAAAATTTCATAAACACAAAAAAGTGTTTTATACGATAATTTTGACGAAATATTATAAATAAATTTTTTTCAAATGCTTTTAAAATACTGAATTCTTAAGTTATTAACTTCAAACCTTGACTATAAGATTGAGAATGTGTAGTATTTTTAAGGGTTCATTTAATTATATTTACAATTTAATATGATATTTCATAAACTCTAAAAAAGTGTTTTATATGATAATTTTGACGAAATATTATAAATAAATTTTTTTTAAATGCTTATAAAATACTGAATTCTTAAGTTATTATCTTCAAACCTTGACCATTAGTTTGAGAATATGTAATATTTTTACCGTTTTCGTTTATTATTTTTACAATTATAAAAAAATTTCATAAACTCTAAAAAAGTGTTTTATACGATAATTTTGACGAAATATTATAAATAATTTTTTTTCAAATGCTTATAAAATACTGAATTCTTAAGTTATTGTCTTCAAACCTTGACCATTAGTTTGAGAATATGTAATTTTTTTAAGGTTTTATTTAGTTATGTTAACAATTTTATATAAAATTTCATAAACACTAAAAATGTGTTTTACATAGTAATTTAGTCGAAATATCATAAATTCAATGTTTTCAATTAATTATATCATACTGAATTCTTAAGTTATTATCTTCAAACCTTGACCATTAGTTTGAGAATATGTAATATTTTTACCGTTTTCGGTTATTATTTTTACAATTATAAAAAAATTTCATAAACTCTAAAAAAGTGTTTTATACGATAATTTTGACGAAATATTATAAATAAATTTTTTTCAAATGATTATAAAATACTGAATTCTTAAGTTATTATCTTCAAACCTTGACCATTAGTTTGAGAATATGTAATATTTTTACCGTTTTCGGTTATTATTTTTACAATTATAAAAAAATTTCATAAACTCTAAAAAAGTGTTTTATACGATAATTTTGACGAAATATTATAAATAAATTTTTTTCAAATGCGTATAAAATACTGAATTCTTTAGTTATTAACTTCAAACCTTGACTATAAGATTGAGAATGTGTAGTATTTTTAAGGTTTTATTTAGTTATGTTTACAATTTTAAATAAGATTTCATAAACACTAAAAAAGTGTTTTACATAGTAATTTAGTCGAAATATCATAAATTCAATGTTTTCAAATATGCTTATAACATTCTGAATTCTTAATTTATTATCTTCAAACCTTGACCATTAGTTTGAGAATTTGTAATAATTTAAATGTTTCCAGTTATTATATTTACAATTTTATATAAAATTTCATAAACACAAAAAAGTGTTTTATATTTTAATTTTAATGAAATATCATGAATTCATATTTTTCAAATGCTAGTAAAATACTGAATACTTAACTTAATATCTTTAAACTTTGACTATAAGATTGAGAATGTGTAATATTTTTAAGGTTTTATTTAGTTATGTTAACAATTTTATATAAAATTTCATAAACACTAAAAATGTGTTTTACATAGTAATTTAGTCGAAATATCATAAATTCAATGTTTTCAATTAATTATATCATACTGAATTCTTAAGTTATTAACTTCAAACCTTGACTATAACATTTGAGAATGTGTAATATTTTTAAGGTTTTTTTTAGTTATATTTACAATTTAATAGGATATTTCATAAACTCTAAAAAAGTGTTTTATATGATAATTTTGACGAAATACTATAAATAAATTTTTTTTAAATGCTTATAAAATACTGAATTCTTAAGTTATTATCTTCAAACCTTGACCATTAGTTTGAGAATATGTAATATTTTTACCGTTTTCGGTTATTATTTTTACAATTTTATAAAAAATTTCATAAACTCTAAAAAAGTGTTTTATACGATAATTTTGACGAAATATTATAAATAAATTTTTTTCAAATGCTTATAAAATACTGAATTCTTAAGTTATTTACTTCAAACCTTGACTATAAGATTGAGAATGTGTAATATTTTTTAAGGTTTCATTTAATTATATTTACAATTTAATATGATATTTCATAAACACTAAAAAAGTTGTTTACATTGTAATTTTGACGAAATATTATAAATTCATTTTTTTCAAATGCTTATAAAATACTGAATTCTTAAGTTATTATCTTCAAACCTTGACCATTAGTTTGAGAATATGTAATATTTTTGCCGTTTCCAGTTATTATTTTTACAATTTTATAGAAAATTTCATAAACTCCAAAAAAAGTGTTTTATACGATAATTTTGACGAAATATTATAAATAAATTTTTTTCAAATGCTTATAAAATACTGAATTCTTAAGTTATTAACTTCAAACCTTGACTATAAGATTGAGAATGTGTAATATTTTTAAGGTTTTATTTAGTTATATTTACAATTTTATATAAAATTTCATAAACACTAAAAATGTGTTTTACATAGTAATTTAGTTGAAATATCATAAATTCAATGTTTTCAATTAATTATATCATACTGAATTCTTAAGTTATTAACTTCAAACCTTGACCATTAGTTTGAGAATATGTAATATTTTTACCGTTTTCGGTTATTATTTTTACAATTATAAAAAAATTTCATAAACTCTAAAAAAGTGTTTTATACGATAATTTTGACGAAATATTATAAATAAATTTTTTTCAAATGATTATAAAATACTGAATTCTTAAGTTATTGTCTTCAAACCTTGACCATTAGTTTGAGAATATGTAATTTTTTTAAGGTTTCATTTAGTTATGTTTACAATGTTTTATAAAATTTCATAAACACTAAAAAAGTGTTTTACATAAAAATTTAGTCGAAATATCATAAATTCAATGTTTTCAAATGCTTATAACATTCTGAGTTCTTAATTTATTATCTTCAAACCTTGACCATTAGTTTGAGAATATGTAATATTATTACCGTTTCCAGTTATTACTTTTACAATTTTATAAAAAATTTCATAAACACAAAAAAGTGTTTTATACGATAATTTTGACGAAATATTATAAATAAATTTTTTTCAAATGCTTTTAAAATACTGAATTCTTAAGTTATTAACTTCAAACCTTGACTATAAGATTGAGAATGTGTAGTATTTTTAAGGGTTCATTTAATTATATTTACAATTTAATATGATATTTCATAAACTCTAAAAAAGTGTTTTATATGATAATTTTGACGAAATATTATAAATAAATTTTTTTTAAATGCTTATAAAATACTGAATTCTTAAGTTATTATCTTCAAACCTTGACCATTAGTTTGAGAATATGTAATATTTTTACCGTTTTCGTTTATTATTTTTACAATTATAAAAAAATTTCATAAACTCTAAAAAAGTGTTTTATACGATAATTTTGACGAAATATTATAAATAATTTTTTTTCAAATGCTTATAAAATACTGAATTCTTAAGTTATTGTCTTCAAACCTTGACCATTAGTTTGAGAATATGTAATTTTTTTAAGGTTTTATTTAGTTATGTTAACAATTTTATATAAAATTTCATAAACACTAAAAATGTGTTTTACATAGTAATTTAGTCGAAATATCATAAATTCAATGTTTTCAATTAATTATATCATACTGAATTCTTAAGTTATTATCTTCAAACCTTGACCATTAGTTTGAGAATATGTAATATTTTTACCGTTTTCGGTTATTATTTTTACAATTATAAAAAAATTTCATAAACTCTAAAAAAGTGTTTTATACGATAATTTTGACGAAATATTATAAATAAATTTTTTTCAAATGATTATAAAATACTGAATTCTTAAGTTATTATCTTCAAACCTTGACCATTAGTTTGAGAATATGTAATATTTTTACCGTTTTCGGTTATTATTTTTACAATTATAAAAAAATTTCATAAACTCTAAAAAAGTGTTTTATACGATAATTTTGACGAAATATTATAAATAAATTTTTTTCAAATGCGTATAAAATACTGAATTCTTTAGTTATTAACTTCAAACCTTGACTATAAGATTGAGAATGTGTAGTATTTTTAAGGTTTTATTTAGTTATGTTTACAATTTTAAATAAGATTTCATAAACACTAAAAAAGTGTTTTACATAGTAATTTAGTCGAAATATCATAAATTCAATGTTTTCAAATATGCTTATAACATTCTGAATTCTTAATTTATTATCTTCAAACCTTGACCATTAGTTTGAGAATTTGTAATAATTTAAATGTTTCCAGTTATTATATTTACAATTTTATATAAAATTTCATAAACACAAAAAAGTGTTTTATATTTTAATTTTAATGAAATATCATGAATTCATATTTTTCAAATGCTAGTAAAATACTGAATACTTAACTTAATATCTTTAAACTTTGACTATAAGATTGAGAATGTGTAATATTTTTAAGGTTTTATTTAGTTATGTTAACAATTTTATATAAAATTTCATAAACACTAAAAATGTGTTTTACATAGTAATTTAGTCGAAATATCATAAATTCAATGTTTTCAATTAATTATATCATACTGAATTCTTAAGTTATTAACTTCAAACCTTGACTATAACATTTGAGAATGTGTAATATTTTTAAGGTTTTTTTTAGTTATATTTACAATTTAATAGGATATTTCATAAACTCTAAAAAAGTGTTTTATATGATAATTTTGACGAAATACTATAAATAAATTTTTTTTAAATGCTTATAAAATACTGAATTCTTAAGTTATTATCTTCAAACCTTGACCATTAGTTTGAGAATATGTAATATTTTTACCGTTATCGGTTATTATTTTTACAATTTTATAAAAAATTTCATAAACTCTAAAAAAGTGTTTTATACGATAATTTTGACGAAATATTATAAATAAATTTTTTTCAAATGCTTATAAAATACTGAATTCTTAAGTTATTTACTTCAAACCTTGACTATAAGATTGAGAATGTGTAATATTTTTTAAGGTTTCATTTAATTATATTTACAATTTAATATGATATTTCATAAACACTAAAAAAGTTGTTTACATTGTAATTTTGACGAAATATTATAAATTCATTTTTTTCAAATGCTTATAAAATACTGAATTCTTAAGTTATTATCTTCAAACCTTGACCATTAGTTTGAGAATATGTAATATTTTTGCCGTTTCCAGTTATTATTTTTACAATTTTATAGAAAATTTCATAAACTCCAAAAAAAGTGTTTTATACGATAATTTTGACGAAATATTATAAATAAATTTTTTTCAAATGCTTATAAAATACTGAATTCTTAAGTTATTAACTTCAAACCTTGACTATAAGATTGAGAATGTGTAATATTTTTAAGGTTTTATTTAGTTATATTTACAATTTTATATAAAATTTCATAAACACTAAAAATGTGTTTTACATAGTAATTTAGTTGAAATATCATAAATTCAATGTTTTCAATTAATTAT
This sequence comes from Rhopalosiphum nymphaeae, assembly GCA_036289425.1. Lineage (NCBI taxonomy): Eukaryota > Metazoa > Arthropoda > Insecta > Hemiptera > Aphididae > Rhopalosiphum > Rhopalosiphum nymphaeae. The sequence continues at coordinate 3,557,467 of JAZAQC010000007.1, read as the reverse complement.
ATCATACTGAATTCTTAAGTTATTAACTTCAAACCTTGACCATTAGTTTGAGAATATGTAATATTTTTACCGTTTTCGGTTATTATTTTTACAATTATAAAAAAATTTCATAAACTCTAAAAAAGTGTTTTATACGATAATTTTGACGAAATATTATAAATAAATTTTTTTCAAATGATTATAAAATACTGAATTCTTAAGTTATTGTCTTCAAACCTTGACCATTAGTTTGAGAATATGTAATTTTTTTAAGGTTTCATTTAGTTATGTTTACAATGTTTTATAAAATTTCATAAACACTAAAAAAGTGTTTTACATAAAAATTTAGTCGAAATATCATAAATTCAATGTTTTCAAATGCTTATAACATTCTGAGTTCTTAATTTATTATCTTCAAACCTTGACCATTAGTTTGAGAATATGTAATATTATTACCGTTTCCAGTTATTACTTTTACAATTTTATAAAAAATTTCATAAACACAAAAAAGTGTTTTATACGATAATTTTGACGAAATATTATAAATAAATTTTTTTCAAATGCTTTTAAAATACTGAATTCTTAAGTTATTAACTTCAAACCTTGACTATAAGATTGAGAATGTGTAGTATTTTTAAGGGTTCATTTAATTATATTTACAATTTAATATGATATTTCATAAACTCTAAAAAAGTGTTTTATATGATAATTTTGACGAAATATTATAAATAAATTTTTTTTAAATGCTTATAAAATACTGAATTCTTAAGTTATTATCTTCAAACCTTGACCATTAGTTTGAGAATATGTAATATTTTTACCGTTTTCGTTTATTATTTTTACAATTATAAAAAAATTTCATAAACTCTAAAAAAGTGTTTTATACGATAATTTTGACGAAATATTATAAATAATTTTTTTTCAAATGCTTATAAAATACTGAATTCTTAAGTTATTGTCTTCAAACCTTGACCATTAGTTTGAGAATATGTAATTTTTTTAAGGTTTTATTTAGTTATGTTAACAATTTTATATAAAATTTCATAAACACTAAAAATGTGTTTTACATAGTAATTTAGTCGAAATATCATAAATTCAATGTTTTCAATTAATTATATCATACTGAATTCTTAAGTTATTATCTTCAAACCTTGACCATTAGTTTGAGAATATGTAATATTTTTACCGTTTTCGGTTATTATTTTTACAATTATAAAAAAATTTCATAAACTCTAAAAAAGTGTTTTATACGATAATTTTGACGAAATATTATAAATAAATTTTTTTCAAATGATTATAAAATACTGAATTCTTAAGTTATTATCTTCAAACCTTGACCATTAGTTTGAGAATATGTAATATTTTTACCGTTTTCGGTTATTATTTTTACAATTATAAAAAAATTTCATAAACTCTAAAAAAGTGTTTTATACGATAATTTTGACGAAATATTATAAATAAATTTTTTTCAAATGCGTATAAAATACTGAATTCTTTAGTTATTAACTTCAAACCTTGACTATAAGATTGAGAATGTGTAGTATTTTTAAGGTTTTATTTAGTTATGTTTACAATTTTAAATAAGATTTCATAAACACTAAAAAAGTGTTTTACATAGTAATTTAGTCGAAATATCATAAATTCAATGTTTTCAAATATGCTTATAACATTCTGAATTCTTAATTTATTATCTTCAAACCTTGACCATTAGTTTGAGAATTTGTAATAATTTAAATGTTTCCAGTTATTATATTTACAATTTTATATAAAATTTCATAAACACAAAAAAGTGTTTTATATTTTAATTTTAATGAAATATCATGAATTCATATTTTTCAAATGCTAGTAAAATACTGAATACTTAACTTAATATCTTTAAACTTTGACTATAAGATTGAGAATGTGTAATATTTTTAAGGTTTTATTTAGTTATGTTAACAATTTTATATAAAATTTCATAAACACTAAAAATGTGTTTTACATAGTAATTTAGTCGAAATATCATAAATTCAATGTTTTCAATTAATTATATCATACTGAATTCTTAAGTTATTAACTTCAAACCTTGACTATAACATTTGAGAATGTGTAATATTTTTAAGGTTTTTTTTAGTTATATTTACAATTTAATAGGATATTTCATAAACTCTAAAAAAGTGTTTTATATGATAATTTTGACGAAATACTATAAATAAATTTTTTTTAAATGCTTATAAAATACTGAATTCTTAAGTTATTATCTTCAAACCTTGACCATTAGTTTGAGAATATGTAATATTTTTACCGTTTTCGGTTATTATTTTTACAATTTTATAAAAAATTTCATAAACTCTAAAAAAGTGTTTTATACGATAATTTTGACGAAATATTATAAATAAATTTTTTTCAAATGCTTATAAAATACTGAATTCTTAAGTTATTTACTTCAAACCTTGACTATAAGATTGAGAATGTGTAATATTTTTTAAGGTTTCATTTAATTATATTTACAATTTAATATGATATTTCATAAACACTAAAAAAGTTGTTTACATTGTAATTTTGACGAAATATTATAAATTCATTTTTTTCAAATGCTTATAAAATACTGAATTCTTAAGTTATTATCTTCAAACCTTGACCATTAGTTTGAGAATATGTAATATTTTTGCCGTTTCCAGTTATTATTTTTACAATTTTATAGAAAATTTCATAAACTCCAAAAAAAGTGTTTTATACGATAATTTTGACGAAATATTATAAATAAATTTTTTTCAAATGCTTATAAAATACTGAATTCTTAAGTTATTAACTTCAAACCTTGACTATAAGATTGAGAATGTGTAATATTTTTAAGGTTTTATTTAGTTATATTTACAATTTTATATAAAATTTCATAAACACTAAAAATGTGTTTTACATAGTAATTTAGTTGAAATATCATAAATTCAATGTTTTCAATTAATTATATCATACTGAATTCTTAAGTTATTAACTTCAAACCTTGACCATTAGTTTGAGAATATGTAATATTTTTACCGTTTTCGGTTATTATTTTTACAATTATAAAAAAATTTCATAAACTCTAAAAAAGTGTTTTATACGATAATTTTGACGAAATATTATAAATAAATTTTTTTCAAATGATTATAAAATACTGAATTCTTAAGTTATTGTCTTCAAACCTTGACCATTAGTTTGAGAATATGTAATTTTTTTAAGGTTTCATTTAGTTATGTTTACAATGTTTTATAAAATTTCATAAACACTAAAAAAGTGTTTTACATAAAAATTTAGTCGAAATATCATAAATTCAATGTTTTCAAATGCTTATAACATTCTGAGTTCTTAATTTATTATCTTCAAACCTTGACCATTAGTTTGAGAATATGTAATATTATTACCGTTTCCAGTTATTACTTTTACAATTTTATAAAAAATTTCATAAACACAAAAAAGTGTTTTATACGATAATTTTGACGAAATATTATAAATAAATTTTTTTCAAATGCTTTTAAAATACTGAATTCTTAAGTTATTAACTTCAAACCTTGACTATAAGATTGAGAATGTGTAGTATTTTTAAGGGTTCATTTAATTATATTTACAATTTAATATGATATTTCATAAACTCTAAAAAAGTGTTTTATATGATAATTTTGACGAAATATTATAAATAAATTTTTTTTAAATGCTTATAAAATACTGAATTCTTAAGTTATTATCTTCAAACCTTGACCATTAGTTTGAGAATATGTAATATTTTTACCGTTTTCGTTTATTATTTTTACAATTATAAAAAAATTTCATAAACTCTAAAAAAGTGTTTTATACGATAATTTTGACGAAATATTATAAATAATTTTTTTTCAAATGCTTATAAAATACTGAATTCTTAAGTTATTGTCTTCAAACCTTGACCATTAGTTTGAGAATATGTAATTTTTTTAAGGTTTTATTTAGTTATGTTAACAATTTTATATAAAATTTCATAAACACTAAAAATGTGTTTTACATAGTAATTTAGTCGAAATATCATAAATTCAATGTTTTCAATTAATTATATCATACTGAATTCTTAAGTTATTATCTTCAAACCTTGACCATTAGTTTGAGAATATGTAATATTTTTACCGTTTTCGGTTATTATTTTTACAATTATAAAAAAATTTCATAAACTCTAAAAAAGTGTTTTATACGATAATTTTGACGAAATATTATAAATAAATTTTTTTCAAATGATTATAAAATACTGAATTCTTAAGTTATTATCTTCAAACCTTGACCATTAGTTTGAGAATATGTAATATTTTTACCGTTTTCGGTTATTATTTTTACAATTATAAAAAAATTTCATAAACTCTAAAAAAGTGTTTTATACGATAATTTTGACGAAATATTATAAATAAATTTTTTTCAAATGCGTATAAAATACTGAATTCTTTAGTTATTAACTTCAAACCTTGACTATAAGATTGAGAATGTGTAGTATTTTTAAGGTTTTATTTAGTTATGTTTACAATTTTAAATAAGATTTCATAAACACTAAAAAAGTGTTTTACATAGTAATTTAGTCGAAATATCATAAATTCAATGTTTTCAAATATGCTTATAACATTCTGAATTCTTAATTTATTATCTTCAAACCTTGACCATTAGTTTGAGAATTTGTAATAATTTAAATGTTTCCAGTTATTATATTTACAATTTTATATAAAATTTCATAAACACAAAAAAGTGTTTTATATTTTAATTTTAATGAAATATCATGAATTCATATTTTTCAAATGCTAGTAAAATACTGAATACTTAACTTAATATCTTTAAACTTTGACTATAAGATTGAGAATGTGTAATATTTTTAAGGTTTTATTTAGTTATGTTAACAATTTTATATAAAATTTCATAAACACTAAAAATGTGTTTTACATAGTAATTTAGTCGAAATATCATAAATTCAATGTTTTCAATTAATTATATCATACTGAATTCTTAAGTTATTAACTTCAAACCTTGACTATAACATTTGAGAATGTGTAATATTTTTAAGGTTTTTTTTAGTTATATTTACAATTTAATAGGATATTTCATAAACTCTAAAAAAGTGTTTTATATGATAATTTTGACGAAATACTATAAATAAATTTTTTTTAAATGCTTATAAAATACTGAATTCTTAAGTTATTATCTTCAAACCTTGACCATTAGTTTGAGAATATGTAATATTTTTACCGTTTTCGGTTATTATTTTTACAATTTTATAAAAAATTTCATAAACTCTAAAAAAGTGTTTTATACGATAATTTTGACGAAATATTATAAATAAATTTTTTTCAAATGCTTATAAAATACTGAATTCTTAAGTTATTTACTTCAAACCTTGACTATAAGATTGAGAATGTGTAATATTTTTTAAGGTTTCATTTAATTATATTTACAATTTAATATGATATTTCATAAACACTAAAAAAGTTGTTTACATTGTAATTTTGACGAAATATTATAAATTCATTTTTTTCAAATGCTTATAAAATACTGAATTCTTAAGTTATTATCTTCAAACCTTGACCATTAGTTTGAGAATATGTAATATTTTTGCCGTTTCCAGTTATTATTTTTACAATTTTATAGAAAATTTCATAAACTCCAAAAAAAGTGTTTTATACGATAATTTTGACGAAATATTATAAATAAATTTTTTTCAAATGCTTATAAAATACTGAATTCTTAAGTTATTAACTTCAAACCTTGACTATAAGATTGAGAATGTGTAATATTTTTAAGGTTTTATTTAGTTATATTTACAATTTTATATAAAATTTCATAAACACTAAAAATGTGTTTTACATAGTAATTTAGTTGAAATATCATAAATTCAATGTTTTCAATTAATTATATCATACTGAATTCTTAAGTTATTAACTTCAAACCTTGACCATTAGTTTGAGAATATGTAATATTTTTACCGTTTTCGGTTATTATTTTTACAATTATAAAAAAATTTCATAAACTCTAAAAAAGTGTTTTATACGATAATTTTGACGAAATATTATAAATAAATTTTTTTCAAATGATTATAAAATACTGAATTCTTAAGTTATTGTCTTCAAACCTTGACCATTAGTTTGAGAATATGTAATTTTTTTAAGGTTTCATTTAGTTATGTTTACAATGTTTTATAAAATTTCATAAACACTAAAAAAGTGTTTTACATAAAAATTTAGTCGAAATATCATAAATTCAATGTTTTCAAATGCTTATAACATTCTGAGTTCTTAATTTATTATCTTCAAACCTTGACCATTAGTTTGAGAATATGTAATATTATTACCGTTTCCAGTTATTACTTTTACAATTTTATAAAAAATTTCATAAACACAAAAAAGTGTTTTATACGATAATTTTGACGAAATATTATAAATAAATTTTTTTCAAATGCTTTTAAAATACTGAATTCTTAAGTTATTAACTTCAAACCTTGACTATAAGATTGAGAATGTGTAGTATTTTTAAGGGTTCATTTAATTATATTTACAATTTAATATGATATTTCATAAACTCTAAAAAAGTGTTTTATATGATAATTTTGACGAAATATTATAAATAAATTTTTTTTAAATGCTTATAAAATACTGAATTCTTAAGTTATTATCTTCAAACCTTGACCATTAGTTTGAGAATATGTAATATTTTTACCGTTTTCGTTTATTATTTTTACAATTATAAAAAAATTTCATAAACTCTAAAAAAGTGTTTTATACGATAATTTTGACGAAATATTATAAATAATTTTTTTTCAAATGCTTATAAAATACTGAATTCTTAAGTTATTGTCTTCAAACCTTGACCATTAGTTTGAGAATATGTAATTTTTTTAAGGTTTTATTTAGTTATGTTAACAATTTTATATAAAATTTCATAAACACTAAAAATGTGTTTTACATAGTAATTTAGTCGAAATATCATAAATTCAATGTTTTCAATTAATTATATCATACTGAATTCTTAAGTTATTATCTTCAAACCTTGACCATTAGTTTGAGAATATGTAATATTTTTACCGTTTTCGGTTATTATTTTTACAATTATAAAAAAATTTCATAAACTCTAAAAAAGTGTTTTATACGATAATTTTGACGAAATATTATAAATAAATTTTTTTCAAATGATTATAAAATACTGAATTCTTAAGTTATTATCTTCAAACCTTGACCATTAGTTTGAGAATATGTAATATTTTTACCGTTTTCGGTTATTATTTTTACAATTATAAAAAAATTTCATAAACTCTAAAAAAGTGTTTTATACGATAATTTTGACGAAATATTATAAATAAATTTTTTTCAAATGCGTATAAAATACTGAATTCTTTAGTTATTAACTTCAAACCTTGACTATAAGATTGAGAATGTGTAGTATTTTTAAGGTTTTATTTAGTTATGTTTACAATTTTAAATAAGATTTCATAAACACTAAAAAAGTGTTTTACATAGTAATTTAGTCGAAATATCATAAATTCAATGTTTTCAAATATGCTTATAACATTCTGAATTCTTAATTTATTATCTTCAAACCTTGACCATTAGTTTGAGAATTTGTAATAATTTAAATGTTTCCAGTTATTATATTTACAATTTTATATAAAATTTCATAAACACAAAAAAGTGTTTTATATTTTAATTTTAATGAAATATCATGAATTCATATTTTTCAAATGCTAGTAAAATACTGAATACTTAACTTAATATCTTTAAACTTTGACTATAAGATTGAGAATGTGTAATATTTTTAAGGTTTTATTTAGTTATGTTAACAATTTTATATAAAATTTCATAAACACTAAAAATGTGTTTTACATAGTAATTTAGTCGAAATATCATAAATTCAATGTTTTCAATTAATTATATCATACTGAATTCTTAAGTTATTAACTTCAAACCTTGACTATAACATTTGAGAATGTGTAATATTTTTAAGGTTTTTTTTAGTTATATTTACAATTTAATAGGATATTTCATAAACTCTAAAAAAGTGTTTTATATGATAATTTTGACGAAATACTATAAATAAATTTTTTTTAAATGCTTATAAAATACTGAATTCTTAAGTTATTATCTTCAAACCTTGACCATTAGTTTGAGAATATGTAATATTTTTACCGTTTTCGGTTATTATTTTTACAATTTTATAAAAAATTTCATAAACTCTAAAAAAGTGTTTTATACGATAATTTTGACGAAATATTATAAATAAATTTTTTTCAAATGCTTATAAAATACTGAATTCTTAAGTTATTTACTTCAAACCTTGACTATAAGATTGAGAATGTGTAATATTTTTTAAGGTTTCATTTAATTATATTTACAATTTAATATGATATTTCATAAACACTAAAAAAGTTGTTTACATTGTAATTTTGACGAAATATTATAAATTCATTTTTTTCAAATGCTTATAAAATACTGAATTCTTAAGTTATTATCTTCAAACCTTGACCATTAGTTTGAGAATATGTAATATTTTTGCCGTTTCCAGTTATTATTTTTACAATTTTATAGAAAATTTCATAAACTCCAAAAAAAGTGTTTTATACGATAATTTTGACGAAATATTATAAATAAATTTTTTTCAAATGCTTATAAAATACTGAATTCTTAAGTTATTAACTTCAAACCTTGACTATAAGATTGAGAATGTGTAATATTTTTAAGGTTTTATTTAGTTATATTTACAATTTTATATAAAATTTCATAAACACTAAAAATGTGTTTTACATAGTAATTTAGTTGAAATATCATAAATTCAATGTTTTCAATTAATTATATCATACTGAATTCTTAAGTTATTAACTTCAAACCTTGACCATTAGTTTGAGAATATGTAATATTTTTACCGTTTTCGGTTATTATTTTTACAATTATAAAAAAATTTCATAAACTCTAAAAAAGTGTTTTATACGATAATTTTGACGAAATATTATAAATAAATTTTTTTCAAATGATTATAAAATACTGAATTCTTAAGTTATTGTCTTCAAACCTTGACCATTAGTTTGAGAATATGTAATTTTTTTAAGGTTTCATTTAGTTATGTTTACAATGTTTTATAAAATTTCATAAACACTAAAAAAGTGTTTTACATAAAAATTTAGTCGAAATATCATAAATTCAATGTTTTCAAATGCTTATAACATTCTGAGTTCTTAATTTATTATCTTCAAACCTTGACCATTAGTTTGAGAATATGTAATATTATTACCGTTTCCAGTTATTACTTTTACAATTTTATAAAAAATTTCATAAACACAAAAAAGTGTTTTATACGATAATTTTGACGAAATATTATAAATAAATTTTTTTCAAATGCTTTTAAAATACTGAATTCTTAAGTTATTAACTTCAAACCTTGACTATAAGATTGAGAATGTGTAGTATTTTTAAGGGTTCATTTAATTATATTTACAATTTAATATGATATTTCATAAACTCTAAAAAAGTGTTTTATATGATAATTTTGACGAAATATTATAAATAAATTTTTTTTAAATGCTTATAAAATACTGAATTCTTAAGTTATTATCTTCAAACCTTGACCATTAGTTTGAGAATATGTAATATTTTTACCGTTTTCGTTTATTATTTTTACAATTATAAAAAAATTTCATAAACTCTAAAAAAGTGTTTTATACGATAATTTTGACGAAATATTATAAATAATTTTTTTTCAAATGCTTATAAAATACTGAATTCTTAAGTTATTGTCTTCAAACCTTGACCATTAGTTTGAGAATATGTAATTTTTTTAAGGTTTTATTTAGTTATGTTAACAATTTTATATAAAATTTCATAAACACTAAAAATGTGTTTTACATAGTAATTTAGTCGAAATATCATAAATTCAATGTTTTCAATTAATTATATCATACTGAATTCTTAAGTTATTATCTTCAAACCTTGACCATTAGTTTGAGAATATGTAATATTTTTACCGTTTTCGGTTATTATTTTTACAATTATAAAAAAATTTCATAAACTCTAAAAAAGTGTTTTATACGATAATTTTGACGAAATATTATAAATAAATTTTTTTCAAATGATTATAAAATACTGAATTCTTAAGTTATTATCTTCAAACCTTGACCATTAGTTTGAGAATATGTAATATTTTTACCGTTTTCGGTTATTATTTTTACAATTATAAAAAAATTTCATAAACTCTAAAAAAGTGTTTTATACGATAATTTTGACGAAATATTATAAATAAATTTTTTTCAAATGCGTATAAAATACTGAATTCTTTAGTTATTAACTTCAAACCTTGACTATAAGATTGAGAATGTGTAGTATTTTTAAGGTTTTATTTAGTTATGTTTACAATTTTAAATAAGATTTCATAAACACTAAAAAAGTGTTTTACATAGTAATTTAGTCGAAATATCATAAATTCAATGTTTTCAAATATGCTTATAACATTCTGAATTCTTAATTTATTATCTTCAAACCTTGACCATTAGTTTGAGAATTTGTAATAATTTAAATGTTTCCAGTTATTATATTTACAATTTTATATAAAATTTCATAAACACAAAAAAGTGTTTTATATTTTAATTTTAATGAAATATCATGAATTCATATTTTTCAAATGCTAGTAAAATACTGAATACTTAACTTAATATCTTTAAACTTTGACTATAAGATTGAGAATGTGTAATATTTTTAAGGTTTTATTTAGTTATGTTAACAATTTTATATAAAATTTCATAAACACTAAAAATGTGTTTTACATAGTAATTTAGTCGAAATATCATAAATTCAATGTTTTCAATTAATTATATCATACTGAATTCTTAAGTTATTAACTTCAAACCTTGACTATAACATTTGAGAATGTGTAATATTTTTAAGGTTTTTTTTAGTTATATTTACAATTTAATAGGATATTTCATAAACTCTAAAAAAGTGTTTTATATGATAATTTTGACGAAATACTATAAATAAATTTTTTTTAAATGCTTATAAAATACTGAATTCTTAAGTTATTATCTTCAAACCTTGACCATTAGTTTGAGAATATGTAATATTTTTACCGTTTTCGGTTATTATTTTTACAATTTTATAAAAAATTTCATAAACTCTAAAAAAGTGTTTTATACGATAATTTTGACGAAATATTATAAATAAATTTTTTTCAAATGCTTATAAAATACTGAATTCTTAAGTTATTTACTTCAAACCTTGACTATAAGATTGAGAATGTGTAATATTTTTTAAGGTTTCATTTAATTATATTTACAATTTAATATGATATTTCATAAACACTAAAAAAGTTGTTTACATTGTAATTTTGACGAAATATTATAAATTCATTTTTTTCAAATGCTTATAAAATACTGAATTCTTAAGTTATTATCTTCAAACCTTGACCATTAGTTTGAGAATATGTAATATTTTTGCCGTTTCCAGTTATTATTTTTACAATTTTATAGAAAATTTCATAAACTCCAAAAAAAGTGTTTTATACGATAATTTTGACGAAATATTATAAATAAATTTTTTTCAAATGCTTATAAAATACTGAATTCTTAAGTTATTAACTTCAAACCTTGACTATAAGATTGAGAATGTGTAATATTTTTAAGGTTTTATTTAGTTATATTTACAATTTTATATAAAATTTCATAAACACTAAAAATGTGTTTTACATAGTAATTTAGTTGAAATATCATAAATTCAATGTTTTCAATTAATTATATCATACTGAATTCTTAAGTTATTAACTTCAAACCTTGACCATTAGTTTGAGAATATGTAATATTTTTACCGTTTTCGGTTATTATTTTTACAATTATAAAAAAATTTCATAAACTCTAAAAAAGTGTTTTATACGATAATTTTGACGAAATATTATAAATAAATTTTTTTCAAATGATTATAAAATACTGAATTCTTAAGTTATTGTCTTCAAACCTTGACCATTAGTTTTAGAATATTTAATTTTTTTAAGGTTTCATTTAGTTATGTTTACAATGTTTTATAAAATTTCATAAATACTAAAAAAGTGTTTTACATAGTAATTTAGTCGAAATATCATAAATTCAATGTTTTCAAATGCTTATAACATTCTGAATTCTTAATTTATTATCTTCAAACCTTGACCATTAGTTTGAGAATATGTAATATTTTTACCGTTTCCAGTTATTATTTTTACAATTTTATAAAAAATTTCATAAACTCTAAAAAAGTGTTTTATACGATAATTTTAACAAAATATTATAAATAAATTTTTTTCAAATGCTTATAAAATACTGAATTCTTAAATTATGAACTTCAAACCTTGACTATAAGATTGAGAATGTGTAATATTTTTAAGGTTTTATTTAGTTATATTTACAATTTTATAAAAAATTTAATAAACTCTAAAAAAGTGTTTTATACGATAATTTTGACGAAGTATTATAAATAAATTTTTTTTAAATGCTTATAAAATACTGAATTCTTAAGTTATTATCTTCAAACCTTGACCATTAGTTTGAGAATATGTAATATTTTTACCGTTTTCGTTTATTATTTTTACAATTATAAAAAAATTTCATAAACTTTAAAAAAGTGTTTTATACGATAATTTTGACGAAATATCATAAATTCAATGTTTTCAATTAATTATATCATACTGAATTCTTAAGTTATTAACTTCAAACCTTGACCATTAGTTTGAGAATATGTAATATTTTTACCGTTTTCGGTTATTATTTTTACAATTATAAAAAAATTTCATAAACTCTAAAAAAGTGTTTTATACGATAATTTTGACGAAATATTATAAATAAATTTTTTTCAAATGATTATAAAATACTGAATTCTTAAGTTATTGTCTTCAAACCTTGACCATTAGTTTTAGAATATTTAATTTTTTTAAGGTTTCATTTAGTTATGTTTACAATGTTTTATAAAATTTCATAAACACTAAAAAAGTGTTTTACATAGTAATTTAGTCGAAATATCATAAATTCAATGTTTTCAAATGCTTATAACATTCTGAATTCTTAATTTATTATCTTCAAACCTTGACCATTAGTTTGAGAATATGTAATATTTTTACCGTTTCCAGTTATTATTTTTACAATTTTATAAAAAATTTCATAAACTCTAAAAAAGTGTTTTATACGATAATTTTAACAAAATATTATAAATAAATTTTTTTCAAATGCTTATAAAATACTGAATTCTTAAATTATGAACTTCAAACCTTGACTATAAGATTGAGAATGTGTAATATTTTTAAGGTTTTATTTAGTTATATTTACAATTTTATAAAAAATTTCATAAACTCTAAAAAAGTGTTTTATACGATAATTTTGACGAAGTATTATAAATAAATTTTTTTTAAATGCTTATAAAATACTGAATTCTTAAGTTATTATCTTCAAACCTTGACCATTAGTTTGAGAATATGTAATATTTTTACCGTTTTCGTTTATTATTTTTACAATTATAAAAAAATTTCATAAACTTTAAAAAAGTGTTTTATACGATAATTTTGACGAAATATTATAAATAATTTTTTTTCAAATGCTTATAAAATACTGAATTCTTAAGTTATTGTCTTCAAACCTTGACCATTAGTTTTAGAATATGTAATTTTTTTAAGGTTTTATTTAGTTATGTTAACAATTTTATATAAAATTTCATAAACACTAAAAATGTGTTTTACATAGTAATTTAGTCGAAATATCATAAATTCAATGTTTTCAATTAATTATATCATACTGAATTCTTAAGTTATTAACTTCAAACCTTGACTATAAGATTGAGAATGTGTAATATTTTTAAGGTTTTTTTTAGTTATATTTACAATTTAATAGGATATTTCATAAACTCCAAAAAAAGTGTTTTATACGATAATTTTGACGAAATATTATAAATAAATTTTTTTCAAATGCTTATAAAATACTGAATTCTTAAGTTATTAACTTCAAACCTTGACTATAAGATTGAGAATGTGTAATATTTTTAAGGTTTTATTTAGTTATATTTACAATTTTATATAAAATTTCATAAACACTAAAAATGTGTTTTACATAGTAATTTAGTTGAAATATCATAAATTCAATGTTTTCAATTAATTATATCATACTGAATTCTTAAGTTATTAACTTCAAACCTTGACCATTAGTTTGAGAATATGTAATATTTTTACCGTTTTCGGTTATTATTTTTACAATTATAAAAAAATTTCATAAACTCTAAAAAAGTGTTTTATACGATAATTTTGACGAAATATTATAAATAAATTTTTTTCAAATGATTATAAAATACTGAATTCTTAAGTTATTGTCTTCAAACCTTGACCATTAGTTTTAGAATATTTAATTTTTTTAAGGTTTCATTTAGTTATGTTTACAATGTTTTATAAAATTTCATAAACACTAAAAAAGTGTTTTACATAGTAATTTAGTCGAAATATCATAAATTCAATGTTTTCAAATGCTTATAACATTCTGAATTCTTAATTTATTATCTTCAAACCTTGACCATTAGTTTGAGAATATGTAATATTTTTACCGTTTCCAGTTATTATTTTTACAATTTTATAAAAAATTTCATAAACTCTAAAAAAGTGTTTTATACGATAATTTTAACAAAATATTATAAATAAATTTTTTTCAAATGCGTATAAAATACTGAATTCTTAAATTATGAACTTCAAACCTTGACTATAAGATTGAGAATGTGTAATATTTTTAAGGTTTTATTTAGTTATATTTACAATTTTATAAAAAATTTCATAAACTCTAAAAAAGTGTTTTATACGATAATTTTGACGAAGTATTATAAATAAATTTTTTTTAAATGCTTATAAAATACTGAATTCTTAAGTTATTATCTTCAAACCTTGACCATTAGTTTGAGAATATGTAATATTTTTACCGTTTTCGGTTATTATTTTTACAATTATAAAAAAATTTCATAAACTCTAAAAAAGTGTTTTATACGATAATTTTGACGAAATATTATAAATAAATTTTTTTCAAATGCTTATAAAATACTGAATTCTTAAGTTATTGTCTTCAAACCTTGACCATTAGTTTGAGAATATGTAATTTTTTTAAGGTTTCATTTAGTTATGTTTACAATGTTTTATAAAATTTCATAAATACTAAAAAAGTGTTTTACATAGTAATTTAGTCGAATATCATAAATTCAATGTTTTCAAATGCTTATAACATTCTGAATTCTTAAGTTATTATCTTCAAACCTTGACCATTAGTTTGAGAATATGTAATATTATTACCGTTTTCGGTTATTATTTTTACAATTATAAAAAAATTTCATAAACTCTAAAAAAGTGTTTTATACGATAATTTTGACGAAATATTATAAATAAATTTTTTTCAAATGCTTATAAAATACTGAATTCTTAAGTTATTGTCTTCAAACCTTGACCATTAGTTTGAGAATATGTAATTTTTTTAAGGTTTCATTTAGTTATGTTAACAATGTTTTATAAAATTTCATAAACACTAAAAAAGTGTTTTACATAGTAATTTAGTCGAAATATCATAAATTCAATGTTTTCAAATGCTTATAACATTCTGAATTCTTAATTTATTATCTTCAAACCTTGACCATTAGTTTGAGAATATGTAATATTTTTACCGTTTCCAGTTATTATTTTTACAATTTTATAAAAAATTTCATAAACTCTAAAAAAGTGTTTTATACGATAATTTTAACAAAATATTATAAATAAATTTTTTTCAAATGCTTATAAAATACTGAATTCTTAAATTATGAACTTCAAACCTTGACTATAAGATTGAGAATGTGTAATATTTTTAAGGTTTTATTTAGTTATGTTAACAATTTTATATAAAATTTCATAAACACTAAAAATGTGTTTTACATAGTAATTTAGTCGAAATATCATAAATTCAATGTTTTCAATTAATTATATCATACTGAATTCTTAAGTTATTAACTTCAAACCTTGACTATAAGATTGAGAATGTGTAATATTTTTAAGGTTTTTTTTAGTTATATTTACAATTTAATAGGATATTTCATAAACTCTAAAAAAGTGTTTTATATGATAATTTTGACGAAATACTATAAATAAATTTTTTTTAAATGCTTATAAAATACTGAATTCTTAAGTTATTATCTTCAAACCTTGACCATTAGTTTGAGAATATGTAATATTTTTACCGTTTTCGGTTATTATTTTTACAATTATAAAAAAATTTCATAAACTCTAAAAAAGTGTTTTATATGATAACTTTGACGAAATATTATAAATTAATTTTTTTCTAATGCTAGTAAAATACTGAATTCTTAATTTATTATCTTCAAACCTTGACCATTAGTTTGAGAATATGTAATATTTTTACCGTTTCCAGTTATTATTTTTACAATTTTATAAAAAATTTCATAAACTCTAAAAAAGTGTTTTATACGATAATTTTGACGAAATATTATAAATAAATTTTTTTCAAATGCTTATAAAATACTGAATTCTTAAGTTATTTACTTCAAACCTTGACTATAAGATTGAGAATGTGTAATATTTTTTAAGGTTTCATTTAATTATATTTACAATTTAATATGATATTTCATAAACACTAAAAAAGTTGTTTACATTGTAATTTTGACGAAATATTATAAATTCATTTTTTTCAAATGCTTATAAAATACTGAATTCTTAGGTTATTATCTTCAAACCTTGACCATGAGTTTGAGAATATGTAATATTTTTACCGTTTCCAGTTATTATTTTTACAATTTTATAGAAAATTACATAAACTCCAAAAAAAGTGTTTTATACGATAATTTTGACGAAATATTATAAATAAATTTTTTTCAAATGCTTATAAAATACTGAATTCTTTAGTTATTAACTTCAAACCTTGACTATAAGATTGAGAATGTGTAATATTTTTAAGGTTTTATTTAGTTATATTTACAATTTTATATAAAATTTCATAAACACTAAAAATGTGTTTTACATAGTAATTTAGTTGAAATATCATAAATTCAATGTTTTCAATTAATTATATCATACTGAATTCTTAAGTTATTAACTTCAAACCTTGACCATTACTTTGAGAATATGTAATATTTTTACCGTTTTCGGTTATTATTTTTACAATTATAAAAAAATTTCATAAACTCTAAAAAAGTGTTTTATACGATAATTTTGACGAAATATTATAAATAAATTTTTTTCAAATGCTTATAAAATACTGAATTCTTAAGTTATTGTCTTCAAACCTTGACCATTAGTTTTAGAATATTTAATTTTTTTAAGGTTTCATTTAGTTATGTTTACAATGTTTTATAAAATTTCATAAACACTAAAAAAGTGTTTTACATAGTAACTTAGTCGAAATATCATAAATTCAATGTTTTCAAATGCTTATAACATTCTGAATTCTTAATTTATTATCTTCAAACCTTGACCATTAGTTTGAGAATATGTAATATTTTTACCGTTTCCAGTTATTATTTTTACAATTTTATAAAAAATTTCATAAACTCTAAAAAAGTGTTTTATACGATAATTTTAACAAAATATTATAAATAAATTTTTTTCAAATGCTTATAAAATACTGAATTCTTAAATTATGAACTTCAAACCTTGACTATAAGATTGAGAATGTGTAATATTTTTAAGGTTTTTTTTAGTTATATTTACAATTTAATAGGATATTTCATAAACTCTAAAAAAGTGTTTTATATGATAATTTTGACGAAATACTATAAATAAATTTTTTTTAAATGCTTATAAAATACTGAATTCTTAAGTTATTATCTTCAAACCTTGACCATTAGTTTGAGAATATGTAATATTTTTACCGTTTTCGGTTATTATTTTTACAATTATAAAAAAATTTCATAAATTCTAAAAAAGTGTTTTATACGATAATTTTGACGAAATATTATAAATAAATTTTTTTCAAATGCTTATAAAATACTGAATTCTTAAGTTATTGTCTTCAAACCTTGACCATTAGTTTGAGAATATGTAATTTTTTTAAGGTTTCATTTAGTTATGTTTACAATGTTTTATAGAATTTCATAAATACTAAAAAAGTGTTTTACATAGTAATTTAGTCGAAATATCATAAATTCAATGTTTTCAAATGCTTATAACATTCTGAATTCTTAATTTATTATCTTCAAACCTTGACCATTAGTTTGAGAATATGTAATATTTTTACCGTTTCCAGTTATTATTTTTACAATTTTATAAAAAATTTCATAAACTCTAAAAAAGTGTTTTATATGATAATTTTGACGAAATACTATAAATAAATTTTTTTTAAATGCTTATAAAATACTGAATTCTTAAGTTATTATCTTCAAACCTTGACCATTAGTTTGAGAATATGTAATATTTTTACCGTTTCCAGTTATTATTTTTACAATTTTATAAAAAATTTCACAAACTCTAAAAAAGTGTTTTATACGATAATTTTGACGAAGTATTATAAATAAATTTTTTTCAAATGCTTATAAAATACTGAATTCTTAAGTTATTAACTTCAAACCTTGACTATAAGATTGAGAATGTGTAGTATTTTTAAAGTTTTATTTAGTTATGTTAACAATTTTATATAAAATTTCATAAACACTAAAAATGTGTTTTACATAGTAATTTAGTCGAAATATCATAAATTCAATGTTTTCAATTAATTATATCATACTGAATTCTTAAGTTATTAACTTCAAACCTTGACTATAAGATTGAGAATGTGTAATATTTTTAAGGTTTTTTTTAGTTATATTTACAATTTAATAGGATATTTCATAAACTCTAAAAAAGTGTTTTATATGATAATTTTGACGAAATACTATAAATAAATTTTTTTTAAATGCTTATAAAATACTGAATTCTTAAGTTATTATCTTCAAACCTTGACCATTAGTTTGAGAATATGTAATATTTTTACCGTTTTCGGTTATTATTTTTACAATTATAAAAAAATTTCATAAACTCTAAAAAAGTGTTTTATATGATAACTTTGACGAAATATTATAAATTAATTTTTTTCTAATGCTAGTAAAATACTGAATTCTTAATTTATTATCTTCAAACCTTGACCATTAGTTTGAGAATATGTAATATTTTTACCGTTTCCAGTTATTATTTTTACAATTTTATAAAAAATTTCATAAACTCTAAAAAAGTGTTTTATACGATAATTTTGACGAAATATTATAAATAAATTTTTTTCAAATGCTTATAAAATACTGAATTCTTAAGTTATTTACTTCAAACCTTGACTATAAGATTGAGAATGTGTAATATTTTTTAAGGTTTCATTTAATTATATTTACAATTTAATATGATATTTCATAAACACTAAAAAAGTTGTTTACATTGTAATTTTGACGAAATATTATAAATTCATTTTTTTCAAATGCTTATAAAATACTGAATTCTTAGGTTATTATCTTCAAACCTTGACCATGAGTTTGAGAATATGTAATATTTTTACCGTTTCCAGTTATTATTTTTACAATTTTATAGAAAATTTCATAAACTCCAAAAAAAGTGTTTTATACGATAATTTTGACGAAATATTATAAATAAATTTTTTTCAAATGCTTATAAAATACTGAATTCTTAAGTTATTAACTTCAAACCTTGACTATAAGATTGAGAATGTGTAATATTTTTAAGGTTTTATTTAGTTATATTTACAATTTTATATAAAATTTCATAAACACTATAAATGTGTTTTACATAGTAAATTAGTTGAAATATCATAAATTCAATGTTTTCAATTAATTATATCATACTGAATTCTTAAGTTATTAACTTCAAACCTTGACCATTAGTTTGAGAATATGTAATATTTTTACCGTTTTCGGTTATTATTTTTACAATTATAAAAAAATTTCATAAACTCTAAAAAAGTGTTTTATACGATAATTTTGACGAAATATTATAAATAAATTTTTTTCAAATGCTTATAAAATACTGAATTCTTAAGTTATTGTCTTCAAACCTTGACCATTAGTTTTAGAATATTTAATTTTTTTAAGGTTTCATTTAGTTATGTTTACAATGTTTTATAAAATTTCATAAACACTAAAAAAGTGTTTTACATAGTAATTTAGTCGAAATATCATAAATTCAATGTTTTCAAATGCTTATAACATTCTGAATTCTTAATTTATTATCTTCAAACCTTGACCATTAGTTTGAGAATATGTAATATTTTTACCGTTTCCAGTTATTATTTTTACAATTTTATAAAAAATTTCATAAACTCTAAAAAAGTGTTTTATACGATAATTTTAACAAAATATTATAAATAAATTTTTTTCAAATGCTTATAAAATACTGAATTCTTAAATTATGAACTTCAAACCTTGACTATAAGATTGAGAATGTGTAATATTTTTAAGGTTTTATTTAGTTATATTTACAATTTTATAAAAAATTTCATAAACTCTAAAAAAGTGTTTTATACGATAATTTTGACGAAATATTATAAATAATTTTTTTTAAATGCTTATAAAATACTGAATTCTTAAGTTATTATCTTCAAACCTTGACCATTAGTTTGAGAATATGTAATATTTTTACCGTTTTCGTTTATTATTTTTACAATTATAAAAAAATTTCATAAACTTTAAAAAAGTGTTTTATACGATAATTTTGACGAAATATTATAAATAATTTTTTTTCAAATGCTTATAAAATACTGAATTCTTAAGTTATTGTCTTCAAACCTTGACCATTAGTTTTAGAATATGTAATTTTTTTAAGGTTTTATTTAGTTATGTTAACAATTTTATATAAAATTTCATAAACACTAAAAAAGTGTTTTACATAGTAATTTAGTCGAATATCATAAATTCAATGTTTTCAAATGCTTATAACATTCTGAATTCTTAAGTTATTATCTTCAAACCTTGACTATAAGATTGAGAATGTGTAATATTTTTAAGGTTTTATTTAGTTATGTTAACAATTTTATATAAAATTTCATAAACACTAAAAATGTGTTTTACATAGTAATTTAGTCGAAATATCATAAATTCAATGTTTTCAATTAATTATATCATACTGAATTCTTAAGTTATTAACTTCAAACCTTGACTATAAGATTGAGAATGTGTAATATTTTTAAGGTTTTTTTTAGTTATATTTACAATTTAATAGGATATTTCATAAACTCTAAAAAAGTGTTTTATATGATAATTTTGACGAAATACTATAAATAAATTTTTTTTAAATGCTTATAAAATACTGAATTCTTAAGTTATTATCTTCAAACCTTGACCATTAGTTTGAGAATATGTAATATTTTTACCGTTTTCGGTTATTATTTTTACAATTATAAAAAAATTTCATAAACTCTAAAAAAGTGTTTTATACGATAATTTTGACGAAATATTATAAATAAATTTTTTTCAAATGCTTATAAAATACTGAATTCTTAAGTTATTGTCTTCAAACCTTGACCATTAGTTTGAGAATATGTAATTTTTTTAAGGTTTCATTTAGTTATGTTTACAATGTTTTATAAAATTTCATAAATACTAAAAAAGTGTTTTACATAGTAATTTAGTCGAATATCATAAATTCAATGTTTTCAAATGCTTATAACATTCTGAATTCTTAAGTTATTATCTTCAAACCTTGACTATAAGATTGAGAATGTGTAATATTTTTAAGGTTTTATTTAGTTATGTTAACAATTTTATATAAAATTTCATAAACACTAAAAATGTGTTTTACATAGTAATTTAGTCGAAATATCATAAATTCAATGTTTTCAATTAATTATATCATACTGAATTCTTAAGTTATTAACTTCAAACCTTGACTATAAGATTGAGAATGTGTAATATTTTTAAGGTTTTTTTTAGTTATATTTACAATTTAATAGGATATTTCATAAACTCTAAAAAAGTGTTTTATATGATAATTTTGACGAAATACTATAAATAAATTTTTTTTAAATGCTTATAAAATACTGAATTCTTAAGTTATTATCTTCAAACCTTGACCATTAGTTTGAGAATATGTAATATTTTTACCGTTTTCGGTTATTATTTTTACAATTATAAAAAAATTTCATAAACTCTAAAAAAGTGTTTTATACGATAATTTTGACGAAATATTATAAATAAATTTTTTTCAAATGCTTATAAAATACTGAATTCTTAAGTTATTGTCTTCAAACCTTGACCATTAGTTTGAGAATATGTAATTTTTTTAAGGTTTCATTTAGTTATGTTTACAATGTTTTATAAAATTTCATAAATACTAAAAAAGTGTTTTACATAGTAATTTAGTCGAATATCATAAATTCAATGTTTTCAAATGCTTATAACATTCTGAATTCTTAAGTTATTATCTTCAAACCTTGACTATTAGTTTGAGAATATGTAATATTTTTACCGTTTCCAGTTATTATTTTTACAATTTTATAAAAAATTTCATAAACTCTAAAAAAGTGTTATATACGATAATTTTAACAAAATATTATAAATAAATTTTTTTCAAATGCTTATAAAATACTGAATTCTTAAATTATGAACTTCAAACCTTGACTATAAGATTGAGAATGTGTAATATTTTTAAGGTTTTATTTAGTTATATTTACAATTTTATAAAAAATTTCATAAACACTATAAAAGTTGTTTACATTGTAAATTTGACGATATACTATAAATTCATTTTTTTCAAATGCTTATAAAATACTGAATTCTTAAGTTATTATCTTCAAACTTTGATCATTAGTTTGAGAATATGTAATATTTTTACCGTTTCCAGTTATTATTTTTACAATTTTATAAAAAATTTCACAAACTCTAAAAAAGTGTTTTATACGATAATTTTGACGAAGTATTATAAATAAATTTTTTTCAAATGCTTATAAAATACTGAATTCTTAAGTTATTAACTTCAAACCTTGACTATAAGATTGAGAATGTGTAGTATTTTTAAAGTTTTATTTAGTTATGTTAACAATTTTATATAAAATTTCATAAACACTAAAAATGTGTTTTACATAGTAATTTAGTCGAAATATCATAAATTCAATGTTTTCAATTAATTATATCATACTGAATTCTTAAGTTATTAACTTCAAACCTTGACTATAAGATTGAGAATGTGTAATATTTTTAAGGTTTTTTTTAGTTATATTTACAATTTAATAGGATATTTCATAAACTCTAAAAAAGTGTTTTATATGATAATTTTGACGAAATACTATAAATAAATTTTTTTTAAATGCTTATAAAATACTGAATTCTTAAGTTATTATCTTCAAACCTTGACCATTAGTTTGAGAATATGTAATTTTTTTAAGGTTTCATATAGTTATGTTTACAATGTTTTATACAATTTCATAAAAACTAAAAAAGTGTTTTACATAGTAATTTAGTCGAAATATCATAAATTCAATGTTTTCAAATGCTTATAACATTCTGAATTCTTAAGTTATTATCTTCAAACCTTGACCATTAGTTTGAGAATATGTAATATTTTTACCGTTTTCGGTTATTATTTTTACAATTATAAAAAAATTTCATAAACTCTAAAAAAGTGTTTTATACGATAATTTTGACGAAATATTATTAATAAATTTTTTTCAAATGCTTATAAAATACTGAATTCTTAAGTTATTGTCTTCAAACCTTGACCATTAGTTTGAGAATATGTAATTTTTTTAAGGTTTCATATAGTTATGTTTACAATGTTTTATACAATTTCATAAATACTAAAAAAGTGTTTTACATAGTAATTTAGTCGAAATATCATAAATTCAATGTTTTCAAATGCTTATAACATTCTGAATTCTTAATTTATTATCTTCAAACCTTGACCATTAGTTTGAGAATATGTAATATTTTTACCGTTTCCAGTTATTATTTTTACAATTTTATAAAAAATTTCATAAACTCTAAAAAAGTGTTTTATACGATAATTTTGACGAAATATTATAAATAAATTTTTTTCAAATGCTTATAAAATACTGAATTCTTAAGTTATTGTCTTCAAACCTTGACCATTAGTTTGAGAATATGTAATTTTTTTAAGGTTTCATTTAGTTATGTTTACAATGTTTTATAAAATTTCATAAACACTAAAAAAGTGTTTTACATAGTAATTTAGTCGAAATATCATAAATTCAATGTTTTCAAATGCTTATAACATTCTGAATTCTTAAGTTATTATCTTCAAACCTTGACCATTAGTTTGAGAATATGTAATATTTTTACCGTTTTCGGTTATTATTTTTACAATTATAAAAAAATTTCATAAACTCTAAAAAAGTGTTTTATACGATAATTTGACGAAATATTATAAATAAATTTTTTTCAAATGCTTATAAAATACTGAATTCTTAAGTTATTGTCTTCAAACCTTGACCATTAGTTTGAGAATATGTAATATTTTTACCGTTTCCAGTTATTATTTTTACAATTTTATAAAAAATTTCATAAACTCTAAAAAAGTGTTTTATACGATAATTTTAACAAAATATTATAAATAAATTTTTTTCAAATGCTTATAAAATACTGAATTATTAAGTTATTAACTTCAAACCTTGACCATGAGTTTGAGAATATGTAATATTCTTACCGTTTCCAGTTATTATTTTTACAATTTTATAAAAAATTTCATAAACTCCAAAAAAAGTGTTTTATACGATAATTTTGACAAAATATTATAAATAAATTTTTTTCAAATGCTTATAAAATACTGAATTCTTAAGTTATTAACTTCAAACCTTGACTATAAGATTGAGAATGTGTAGTATTTTTAAGGGTTCATTTAATTATATTTACAATTTAATATGATATTTCATAAACACTATTAATGTTGTTTACATTGTAATTTTGACGAAATATTATAAATTCAATGTTTTCAATTAATTATATCATACTGAATTCTTAAGTTATTAACTTCAAACCTTGACTATAAGATTGAGAATGTGTAATATTTTTAAGGTTTTTTTTAGTTATATTTACAATTTAATAGGATATTTCATAAACTCTAAAAAAGTGTTTTATATGATAATTTTGACGAAATACTATAAATAAATTTTTTTTAAATGCTTATAAAATACTGAATTCTTAAGTTATTATCTTCAAACCTTGACCATTAGTTTGAGAATATGTAATATTTTTACCGTTTTCGGTTATTATTTTTACAATTATAAAAAAATTTCATAAACTCTAAAAAAGTGTTTTATACGATAATTTTGACGAAATATTATAAATAAATTTTTTTCAAATGCTTATAAAATACTGAATTCTTAAGTTATTGTCTTCAAACCTTGACCATTAGTTTGAGAATATGTAATTTTTTTAAGGTTTCATTTAGTTATGTTTACAATGTTTTATAAAATTTCATAAATACTAAAAAAGTGTTTTACATAGTAATTTAGTCGAATATCATAAATTCAATGTTTTCAAATGCTTATAACATTCTGAATTCTTAAGTTATTATCTTCAAACCTTGACTATAAGATTGAGAATGTGTAATATTTTTAAGGTTTTATTTAGTTATGTTAACAATTTTATATAAAATTTCATAAACACTAAAAATGTGTTTTACATAGTAATTTAGTCGAAATATCATAAATTCAATGTTTTCAATTAATTATATCATACTGAATTCTTAAGTTATTAACTTCAAACCTTGACTATAAGATTGAGAATGTGTAATATTTTTAAGGTTTTTTTTAGTTATATTTACAATTTAATAGGATATTTCATAAACTCTAAAAAAGTGTTTTATATGATAATTTTGACGAAATACTATAAATAAATTTTTTTTAAATGCTTATAAAATACTGAATTCTTAAGTTATTATCTTCAAACCTTGACCATTAGTTTGAGAATATGTAATATTTTTACCGTTTTCGGTTATTATTTTTACAATTATAAAAAAATTTCATAAACTCTAAAAAAGTGTTTTATACGATAATTTTGACGAAATATTATAAATAAATTTTTTTCAAATGCTTATAAAATACTGAATTCTTAAGTTATTGTCTTCAAACCTTGACCATTAGTTTGAGAATATGTAATTTTTTTAAGGTTTCATTTAGTTATGTTTACAATGTTTTATAAAATTTCATAAATACTAAAAAAGTGTTTTACATAGTAATTTAGTCGAATATCATAAATTCAATGTTTTCAAATGCTTATAACATTCTGAATTCTTAAGTTATTATCTTCAAACCTTGACTATTAGTTTGAGAATATGTAATATTTTTACCGTTTCCAGTTATTATTTTTACAATTTTATAAAAAATTTCATAAACTCTAAAAAAGTGTTATATACGATAATTTTAACAAAATATTATAAATAAATTTTTTTCAAATGCTTATAAAATACTGAATTCTTAAATTATGAACTTCAAACCTTGACTATAAGATTGAGAATGTGTAATATTTTTAAGGTTTTATTTAGTTATATTTACAATTTTATAAAAAATTTCATAAACACTATAAAAGTTGTTTACATTGTAAATTTGACGATATACTATAAATTCATTTTTTTCAAATGCTTATAAAATACTGAATTCTTAAGTTATTATCTTCAAACTTTGATCATTAGTTTGAGAATATGTAATATTTTTACCGTTTCCAGTTATTATTTTTACAATTTTATAAAAAATTTCACAAACTCTAAAAAAGTGTTTTATACGATAATTTTGACGAAGTATTATAAATAAATTTTTTTCAAATGCTTATAAAATACTGAATTCTTAAGTTATTAACTTCAAACCTTGACTATAAGATTGAGAATGTGTAGTATTTTTAAAGTTTTATTTAGTTATGTTAACAATTTTATATAAAATTTCATAAACACTAAAAATGTGTTTTACATAGTAATTTAGTCGAAATATCATAAATTCAATGTTTTCAATTAATTATATCATACTGAATTCTTAAGTTATTAACTTCAAACCTTGACTATAAGATTGAGAATGTGTAATATTTTTAAGGTTTTTTTTAGTTATATTTACAATTTAATAGGATATTTCATAAACTCTAAAAAAGTGTTTTATATGATAATTTTGACGAAATACTATAAATAAATTTTTTTTAAATGCTTATAAAATACTGAATTCTTAAGTTATTATCTTCAAACCTTGACCATTAGTTTGAGAATATGTAATTTTTTTAAGGTTTCATATAGTTATGTTTACAATGTTTTATACAATTTCATAAAAACTAAAAAAGTGTTTTACATAGTAATTTAGTCGAAATATCATAAATTCAATGTTTTCAAATGCTTATAACATTCTGAATTCTTAAGTTATTATCTTCAAACCTTGACCATTAGTTTGAGAATATGTAATATTTTTACCGTTTTCGGTTATTATTTTTACAATTATAAAAAAATTTCATAAACTCTAAAAAAGTGTTTTATACGATAATTTTGACGAAATATTATTAATAAATTTTTTTCAAATGCTTATAAAATACTGAATTCTTAAGTTATTGTCTTCAAACCTTGACCATTAGTTTGAGAATATGTAATTTTTTTAAGGTTTCATATAGTTATGTTTACAATGTTTTATACAATTTCATAAATACTAAAAAAGTGTTTTACATAGTAATTTAGTCGAAATATCATAAATTCAATGTTTTCAAATGCTTATAACATTCTGAATTCTTAATTTATTATCTTCAAACCTTGACCATTAGTTTGAGAATATGTAATATTTTTACCGTTTCCAGTTATTATTTTTACAATTTTATAAAAAATTTCATAAACTCTAAAAAAGTGTTTTATACGATAATTTTGACGAAATATTATAAATAAATTTTTTTCAAATGCTTATAAAATACTGAATTCTTAAGTTATTGTCTTCAAACCTTGACCATTAGTTTGAGAATATGTAATTTTTTTAAGGTTTCATTTAGTTATGTTTACAATGTTTTATAAAATTTCATAAACACTAAAAAAGTGTTTTACATAGTAATTTAGTCGAAATATCATAAATTCAATGTTTTCAAATGCTTATAACATTCTGAATTCTTAAGTTATTATCTTCAAACCTTGACCATTAGTTTGAGAATATGTAATATTTTTACCGTTTTCGGTTATTATTTTTACAATTATAAAAAAATTTCATAAACTCTAAAAAAGTGTTTTATACGATAATTTGACGAAATATTATAAATAAATTTTTTTCAAATGCTTATAAAATACTGAATTCTTAAGTTATTGTCTTCAAACCTTGACCATTAGTTTGAGAATATGTAATATTTTTACCGTTTCCAGTTATTATTTTTACAATTTTATAAAAAATTTCATAAACTCTAAAAAAGTGTTTTATACGATAATTTTAACAAAATATTATAAATAAATTTTTTTCAAATGCTTATAAAATACTGAATTATTAAGTTATTAACTTCAAACCTTGACCATGAGTTTGAGAATATGTAATATTCTTACCGTTTCCAGTTATTATTTTTACAATTTTATAAAAAATTTCATAAACTCCAAAAAAAGTGTTTTATACGATAATTTTGACAAAATATTATAAATAAATTTTTTTCAAATGCTTATAAAATACTGAATTCTTAAGTTATTAACTTCAAACCTTGACTATAAGATTGAGAATGTGTAGTATTTTTAAGGGTTCATTTAATTATATTTACAATTTAATATGATATTTCATAAACACTATTAATGTTGTTTACATTGTAATTTTGACGAAATATTATAAATTCAATGTTTTCAATTAATTATATCATACTGAATTCTTAAGTTATTAACTTCAAACCTTGACTATAAGATTGAGAATGTGTAATATTTTTAAGGTTTTTTTTAGTTATATTTACAATTTAATAGGATATTTCATAAACTCTAAAAAAGTGTTTTATATGATAATTTTGACGAAATACTATAAATAAATTTTTTTTAAATGCTTATAAAATACTGAATTCTTAAGTTATTATCTTCAAACCTTGACCATTAGTTTGAGAATATGTAATATTTTTACCGTTTTCGGTTATTATTTTTACAATTATAAAAAAATTTCATAAATTCTAAAAAAGTGTTTTATACGATAATTTTGACGAAATATTATAAATAAATTTTTTTCAAATGCTTATAAAATACTGAATTCTTAAGTTATTGTCTTCAAACCTTGACCATTAGTTTGAGAATATGTAATTTTTTTAAGGTTTCATTTAGTTATGTTTACAATGTTTTATAGAATTTCATAAATACTAAAAAAGTGTTTTACATAGTAATTTAGTCGAATATCATAAATTCAATGTTTTCAAATGCTTATAACATTCTGAATTCTTAAGTTATTATCTTCAAACCTTGACCATTAGTTTGAGAATATGTAATATTATTACCGTTTTCGGTTATTATTTTTACAATTATAAAAAAATTTCATAAACTCTAAAAAAGTGTTTTATACGATAATTTTGACGAAATATTATAAATAAATTTTTTTCAAATGCTTATAAAATACTGAATTCTTAAGTTATTGTCTTCAAACCTTGACCATTAGTTTGAGAATATGTAATTTTTTTAAGGTTTCATTTAGTTATGTTTACAATGTTTTATAAAATTTCATAAACACTAAAAAAGTGTTTTACATAGTAATTTAGTCGAATATCATAAATTCAATGTTTTCAAATGCTTATAACATTCTGAATTCTTAAGTTATTATCTTCAAACCTTGACTATAAGATTGAGAATGTGTAATATTTTTAAGGTTTTATTTAGTTATGTTAACAATTTTATATAAAATTTCATAAACACTAAAAATGTGTTTTACATAGTAATTTAGTCGAAATATCATAAATTCAATGTTTTCAATTAATTATATCATACTGAATTCTTAAGTTATTAACTTCAAACCTTGACTATAAGATTGAGAATGTGTAATATTTTTAAGGTTTTTTTTAGTTATATTTACAATTTAATAGGATATTTCATAAACTCTAAAAAAGTGTTTTATATGATAATTTTGACGAAATATTATAAATAAATTTTTTTTAAATGCTTATAAAATACTGAATTCTTAAGTTATTATCTTCAAACCTTGACCATTAGTTTGAGAATATGTAATATTTTTACCGTTTTCGTTTATTATTTTTACAATTATAAAAAAATTTCATAAACTCTAAAAAAGTGTTTTATACGATAATTTTGACGAAATATTATAAATAATTTTTTTTCAAATGCTTATAAAATACTGAATTCTTAAGTTATTGTCTTCAAACCTTGACCATTAGTTTGAGAATATGTAATTTTTTTAAGCTTTTATTTAGTTATGTTAACAATTTTATATAAAATTTCATAAACACTAAAAATGTGTTTTACATAGTAATTTAGTCGAAATATCATAAGTTCAATGTTTTCAATTAATTATATCATACTGAATTCTTAAGTTATTAACTTCAAACCTTGACTATAAGATTGAGAATGTGTAATATTTTTAAGGTTTTTTTTAGTTATATTTACAATTTAATAGGATATTTCATAAACTCTAAAAAAGTGTTTTATATGATAATTTTGACGAAATACTATAAATAAATTTTTTTTAAATGCTTATAAAATACTGAATTCTTAAGTTATTATCTTCAAACCTTGACCATTAGTTTGAGAATATGTAATTTTTTTAAGGTTTCATATAGTTATGTTTACAATGTTTTATACAATTTCATAAATACTAAAAAAGTGTTTTACATAGTAATTTAGTCGAAATATCATAAATTCAATGTTTTCAAATGCTTATAACATTCTGAATTCTTAAGTTATTATCTTCAAACTTTGATCATTAGTTTGAGAATATGTAATATTTTTACCGTTTCCAGTTATTATTTTTACAATTTTATAAAAAATTTCACAAACTCTAAAAAAGTGTTTTATACGATAATTTTGACGAAGTATTATAAATAAATTTTTTTCAAATGCTTATAAAATACTGAATTCTTAAGTTATTAACTTCAAACCTTGACTATAAGATTGAGAATGTGTAGTATTTTTAAAGTTTTATTTAGTTATGTTAACAATTTTATATAAAATTTCATAAACACTAAAAATGTGTTTTACATAGTAATTTAGTCGAAATATCATAAATTCAATGTTTTCAATTAATTATATCATACTGAATTCTTAAGTTATTAACTTCAAACCTTGACTATAAGATTGAGAATGTGTAATATTTTTAAGGTTTTTTTTAGTTATATTTACAATTTAATAGGATATTTCATAAACTCTAAAAAAGTGTTTTATATGATAATTTTGACGAAATATTATAAATAAATTTTTTTTAAATGCTTATAAAATACTGAATTCTTAAGTTATTATCTTCAAACCTTGACCATTAGTTTGAGAATATGTAATATTTTTACCGTTTTCGTTTATTATTTTTACAATTATAAAAAAATTTCATAAACTCTAAAAAAGTGTTTTATACGATAATTTTGACGAAATATTATAAATAATTTTTTTTCAAATGCTTATAAAATACTGAATTCTTAAGTTATTGTCTTCAAACCTTGACCATTAGTTTGAGAATATGTAATTTTTTTAAGCTTTTATTTAGTTATGTTAACAATTTTATATAAAATTTCATAAACACTAAAAATGTGTTTTACATAGTAATTTAGTCGAAATATCATAAGTTCAATGTTTTCAATTAATTATATCATACTGAATTCTTAAGTTATTAACTTCAAACCTTGACTATAAGATTGAGAATGTGTAATATTTTTAAGGTTTTTTTTAGTTATATTTACAATTTAATAGGATATTTCATAAACTCTAAAAAAGTGTTTTATATGATAATTTTGACGAAATACTATAAATAAATTTTTTTTAAATGCTTATAAAATACTGAATTCTTAAGTTATTATCTTCAAACCTTGACCATTAGTTTGAGAATATGTAATTTTTTTAAGGTTTCATATAGTTATGTTTACAATGTTTTATACAATTTCATAAATACTAAAAAAGTGTTTTACATAGTAATTTAGTCGAAATATCATAAATTCAATGTTTTCAAATGCTTATAACATTCTGAATTCTTAAGTTATTATCTTCAAACCTTGACCATTAGTTTGAGAATATGTAATATTTTTACCGTTTTCGGTTATTATTTTTACAATTATAAAAAAATTTCATAAACTCTAAAAAAGTGTTTTATACGATAATTTTGACGAAATATTATAAATAAATTTTTTTCAAATGCTTATAAAATACTGAATTCTTAAGTTATTGTCTTCAAACCTTGACCATTAGTTTGAGAATATGTAATTTTTTTAAGGTTTCATTTAGTTATGTTTACAATGTTTTATAAAATTTCATAAACACTAAAAAAGTGTTTTACATAGTAATTTAGTCGAAATATCATAAATTCAATGTTTTCAAATGCTTATAACATTCTGAATTCTTAAGTTATTATCTTCAAACCTTGACCATTAGTTTGAGAATATGTAATATTTTTACCGTTTTCGGTAATTATTTTTACAATTATAAAAAAATTTCATAAACTCTAAAAAAGTGTTTTATACGATAATTTTGACGAAATATTATAAATAAATTTTTTTCAAATGCTTATAAAATACTGAATTCTTAAGTTATTGTCTTCAAACCTTGACCATTAGTTTGAGAATATGTAATTTTTTTAAGGTTTCATTTAGTTATGTTTACAATGTTTTATAAAATTTCATAAACACTAAAAAAGTGTTTTACATAGTAATTTATTCGAAATATCATAAATTCAATGTTTTCAAATGATTATAACATTCTGAATTCTTAAGTTATTATCTTCAAACCTTGACCATTAGTTTGAGAATATGTAATATTTTTACCGTTTTCGGTTATTATTTTTACAATTATAAAAAATTTCATAAACTCTAAAAAAGTGTTTTATACGATAATTTAGTCGAAATATCATAAATTCAATGTTTTCAAATGCTTATAACATACTGAATTCTTAAGTCATTAACTTCAAACCTTGACTATAAGATTGAGAATGTGTAGTATTTTTAAAGTTTTATTTAGTTATGTTAACAATTTTATATAAAATTTCATAAACACTAAAAATGTGTTTTACATAGTAATTTAGTCGAAATATCATAAATTCAATGTTTTCAATTAATTATATCATACTGAATTCTTAAGTTATTAACTTCAAACCTTGACTATAAGATTGAGAATGTGTAATATTTTTAAGGTTTTTTTTAGTTATATTTACAATTTAATAGGATATTTCATAAACTCTAAAAAAGTGTTTTATATGATAATTTTGACGAAATATTATAAATAAATTTTTTTTAAATGCTTATAAAATACTGAATTCTTAAGTTATTATCTTCAAACCTTGACCATTAGTTTGAGAATATGTAATATTTTTACCGTTTTCGTTTATTATTTTTACAATTATAAAAAAATTTCATAAACTCTAAAAAAGTGTTTTATACGATAATTTTGACGAAATATTATAAATAATTTTTTTTCAAATGCTTATAAAATACTGAATTCTTAAGTTATTATCTTCAAACCTTGACCATTAGTTTGAGAATATGTAATTTTTTTAAGGTTTCATATAGTTATGTTTACAATGTTTTATACAATTTCATAAATACTAAAAAAGTGTTTTACATAGTAATTTAGTCGAAATATCATAAATTCAATGTTTTCAAATGCTTATAACATTCTGAATTCTTAAGTTATTATCTTCAAACTTTGATCATTAGTTTGAGAATATGTAATATTTTTACCGTTTCCAGTTATTATTTTTACAATTTTATAAAAAATTTCACAAACTCTAAAAAAGTGTTTTATACGATAATTTTGACGAAGTATTATAAATAAATTTTTTTCAAATGCTTATAAAATACTGAATTCTTAAGTTATTAACTTCAAACCTTGACTATAAGATTGAGAATGTGTAGTATTTTTAAAGTTTTATTTAGTTATGTTAACAATTTTATATAAAATTTCATAAACACTAAAAATGTGTTTTACATAGTAATTTAGTCGAAATATCATAAATTCAATGTTTTCAATTAATTATATCATACTGAATTCTTAAGTTATTAACTTCAAACCTTGACTATAAGATTGAGAATGTGTAATATTTTTAAGGTTTTTTTTAGTTATATTTACAATTTAATAGGATATTTCATAAACTCTAAAAAAGTGTTTTATATGATAATTTTGACGAAATATTATAAATAAATTTTTTTTAAATGCTTATAAAATACTGAATTCTTAAGTTATTATCTTCAAACCTTGACCATTAGTTTGAGAATATGTAATATTTTTACCGTTTTCGTTTATTATTTTTACAATTATAAAAAAATTTCATAAACTCTAAAAAAGTGTTTTATACGATAATTTTGACGAAATATTATAAATAATTTTTTTTCAAATGCTTATAAAATACTGAATTCTTAAGTTATTGTCTTCAAACCTTGACCATTAGTTTGAGAATATGTAATTTTTTTAAGCTTTTATTTAGTTATGTTAACAATTTTATATAAAATTTCATAAACACTAAAAATGTGTTTTACATAGTAATTTAGTCGAAATATCATAAGTTCAATGTTTTCAATTAATTATATCATACTGAATTCTTAAGTTATTAACTTCAAACCTTGACTATAAGATTGAGAATGTGTAATATTTTTAAGGTTTTTTTTAGTTATATTTACAATTTAATAGGATATTTCATAAACTCTAAAAAAGTGTTTTATATGATAATTTTGACGAAATACTATAAATAAATTTTTTTTAAATGCTTATAAAATACTGAATTCTTAAGTTATTATCTTCAAACCTTGACCATTAGTTTGAGAATATGTAATTTTTTTAAGGTTTCATATAGTTATGTTTACAATGTTTTATACAATTTCATAAATACTAAAAAAGTGTTTTACATAGTAATTTAGTCGAAATATCATAAATTCAATGTTTTCAAATGCTTATAACATTCTGAATTCTTAAGTTATTATCTTCAAACCTTGACCATTAGTTTGAGAATATGTAATATTTTTACCGTTTTCGGTTATTATTTTTACAATTATAAAAAAATTTCATAAACTCTAAAAAAGTGTTTTATACGATAATTTTGACGAAATATTATAAATAAATTTTTTTCAAATGCTTATAAAATACTGAATTCTTAAGTTATTGTCTTCAAACCTTGACCATTAGTTTGAGAATATGTAATTTTTTTAAGGTTTCATTTAGTTATGTTTACAATGTTTTATAAAATTTCATAAACACTAAAAAAGTGTTTTACATAGTAATTTAGTCGAAATATCATAAATTCAATGTTTTCAAATGCTTATAACATTCTGAATTCTTAAGTTATTATCTTCAAACCTTGACCATTAGTTTGAGAATATGTAATATTTTTACCGTTTTCGGTAATTATTTTTACAATTATAAAAAAATTTCATAAACTCTAAAAAAGTGTTTTATACGATAATTTTGACGAAATATTATAAATAAATTTTTTTCAAATGCTTATAAAATACTGAATTCTTAAGTTATTGTCTTCAAACCTTGACCATTAGTTTGAGAATATGTAATTTTTTTAAGGTTTCATTTAGTTATGTTTACAATGTTTTATAAAATTTCATAAACACTAAAAAAGTGTTTTACATAGTAATTTATTCGAAATATCATAAATTCAATGTTTTCAAATGATTATAACATTCTGAATTCTTAAGTTATTATCTTCAAACCTTGACCATTAGTTTGAGAATATGTAATATTTTTACCGTTTTCGGTTATTATTTTTACAATTATAAAAAATTTCATAAACTCTAAAAAAGTGTTTTATACGATAATTTAGTCGAAATATCATAAATTCAATGTTTTCAAATGCTTATAACATACTGAATTCTTAAGTCATTAACTTCAAACCTTGACTATAAGATTGAGAATGTGTAGTATTTTTAAAGTTTTATTTAGTTATGTTAACAATTTTATATAAAATTTCATAAACACTAAAAATGTGTTTTACATAGTAATTTAGTCGAAATATCATAAATTCAATGTTTTCAATTAATTATATCATACTGAATTCTTAAGTTATTAACTTCAAACCTTGACTATAAGATTGAGAATGTGTAATATTTTTAAGGTTTTTTTTAGTTATATTTACAATTTAATAGGATATTTCATAAACTCTAAAAAAGTGTTTTATATGATAATTTTGACGAAATATTATAAATAAATTTTTTTTAAATGCTTATAAAATACTGAATTCTTAAGTTATTATCTTCAAACCTTGACCATTAGTTTGAGAATATGTAATATTTTTACCGTTTTCGTTTATTATTTTTACAATTATAAAAAAATTTCATAAACTCTAAAAAAGTGTTTTATACGATAATTTTGACGAAATATTATAAATAATTTTTTTTCAAATGCTTATAAAATACTGAATTCTTAAGTTATTGTCTTCAAACCTTGACCATTAGTTTGAGAATATGTAATTTTTTTAAGCTTTTATTTAGTTATGTTAACAATTTTATATAAAATTTCATAAACACTAAAAATGTGTTTTACATAGTAATTTAGTCGAAATATCATAAGTTCAATGTTTTCAATTAATTATATCATACTGAATTCTTAAGTTATTAACTTCAAACCTTGACTATAAGATTGAGAATGTGTAATATTTTTAAGGTTTTTTTTAGTTATATTTACAATTTAATAGGATATTTCATAAACTCTAAAAAAGTGTTTTATATGATAATTTTGACGAAATACTATAAATAAATTTTTTTTAAATGCTTATAAAATACTGAATTTTTAAGTTATTATCTTCAAACCTTGACCATTAGTTTGAGAATATGTAATTTTTTTAAGGTTTCATATAGTTATGTTTACAATGTTTTATACAATTTCATAAATACTAAAAAAGTGTTTTACATAGTAATTTAGTCGAAATATCATAAATTCAATGTTTTCAAATGCTTATAACATTCTGAATTCTTAAGTTATTATCTTCAAACCTTGACCATTAGTTTGAGAATATGTAATATTTTTACCGTTTTCGGTTATTATTTTTACAATTATAAAAAAATTTCATAAACTCTAAAAAAGTGTTTTATACGATAATTTTGACGAAATATTATAAATAAATTTTTTTCAAATGCTTATAAAATACTGAATTCTTAAGTTATTGTCTTCAAACCTTGACCATTAGTTTGAGAATATGTAATTTTTTTAAGGTTTCATTTAGTTATGTTTACAATGTTTTATAAAATTTCATAAACACTAAAAAAGTGTTTTACATAGTAATTTAGTCGAAATATCATAAATTCAATGTTTTCAAATGCTTATAACATTCTGAATTCTTAAGTTATTATCTTCAAACCTTGACCATTAGTTTGAGAATATGTAATATTTTTACCGTTTTCGGTAATTATTTTTACAATTATAAAAAAATTTCATAAACTCTAAAAAAGTGTTTTATACGATAATTTTGACGAAATATTATAAATAAATTTTTTTCAAATGCTTATAAAATACTGAATTCTTAAGTTATTGTCTTCAAACCTTGACCATTAGTTTGAGAATATGTAATTTTTTTAAGGTTTCATTTAGTTATGTTTACAATGTTTTATAAAATTTCATAAACACTAAAAAAGTGTTTTACATAGTAATTTATTCGAAATATCATAAATTCAATGTTTTCAAATGCTTATAACATTCTGAATTCTTAAGTTATTATCTTCAAACCTTGACCATTAGTTTGAGAATATGTAATATTTTTACCGTTTTCGGTTATTATTTTTACAATTATAAAAAATTTCATAAACTCTAAAAAAGTGTTTTATACGATAATTTAGTCGAAATATCATAAATTCAATGTTTTCAAATGCTTATAACATACTGAATTCTTAAGTCATTAACTTCAAACCTTGACTATAAGATTGATAATGTGTAATATTTTTAAGGTTTCATTTAATTATGTTTACAATTTAATATGATATTTCATAAACACTATAAAAGTTGTTTACTTTGTAAATTTGACGATATACTATAAATTCATTTTTTTCAAATGCTTATAAAATACTGAATTCTTAAGTTATTATCTTCAAACTTTGACCATTAGTTTGAGAATATGTAATATTTTTACCGTTTCCAGTTATTATTTTTACAATTTTATAAAAAATTTCATAAACTCTAAAAAAGTGTTTTATACGATAATTTTGACGAAGTATTATAAATAAATTTTTTTCAAATGCTTATAAAATACTGAATTCTTAAGTTATTAACTTCAAACCTTGACTATAAGATTGAGAATGTGTAGTATTTTTAAGGTTTTATTTAGTTATGTTAACAATTTTATATAAAATTTCATAAACACTAAAAATGTGTTTTACATAGTAATTTAGTCGAAATATCATAAATTCAATGTTTTCAATTAATTATATCATACTGAATTCTTAAGTTATTAACTTCAAACCTTGACTATAAGATTGAGAATGTGTAATATTTTTAAGGTTTTTTTTAGTTATATTTACAATTTAATAGGATATTTCATAAACTCTAAAAAAGTGTTTTATATGATAATTTTGACGAAATCCTATAAATAAATTTTTTTTAAATGCTTATAAAATACTGAATTCTTAAGTTATTATCTTCAAACCTTGACCATTAGTTTGAGAATATGTAATATTTTTACCGTTTTCGGTTATTATTTTTACAATTATAAAAAAATTTCATAAACTCTAAAAAAGTGTTTTATACGATAATTTGACGAAATATTATAAATAAATTTTTTTCAAATGCTTATAAAATACTGAATTCTTAAGTTATTGTCTTCAAACCTTGACCATTAGTTTGAGAATATGTAATATTTTTACCGTTTCCAGTTATTATTTTTACAATTTTATAAAAAATTTCATAAACTCTAAAAAAGTGTTTTATACGATAATTTTAACAAAATATTATAAATAAATTTTTTTCAAATGCTTATAAAATACTGAATTATTAAGTTATTAACTTCAAACCTTGACCATGAGTTTGAGAATATGTAATATTCTTACCGTTTCCAGTTATTATTTTTACAATTTTATAAAAAATTTCATAAACTCCAAAAAAAGTGTTTTATACGATAATTTTGACAAAATATTATAAATAAATTTTTTTCAAATGCTTATAAAATACTGAATTCTTAAGTTATTAACTTCAAACCTTGACTATAAGATTGAGAATGTGTAGTATTTTTAAGGGTTCATTTAATTATATTTACAATTTAATATGATATTTCATAAACACTATTAATGTTGTTTACATTGTAATTTTGACGAAATATTATAAATAAATTTTTTTCAAATGCTTATAAAATACTGAATTCTTAAGTTATTAACTTCAAACCTTGACTATAAGATTAAGAATGTGTAATATTTTTAAGGTTTTATTTAATTATATTTACAATTTAATATGATATTTCATAAACACTAAAAAAGTTGTTTACATTGTAATTTTGACGAAATACTATAAATAAATTTTTTTCAAATGCTTATAAAATAATGAATTCTTAAGTTATTAACTTCAATCCTTGACTATAAGATTGAGAATGTGTAGTATTTTTAAGGTTTTATTTAATTATATTTACAATTTAATATGATATTTCATAAACACTATTAAAGTTGTTTACATTGTAATTTTGACGAAATATTATAAATTCATTTTTTTAAATGCTTATAAAATACTGAATTCTTAATTTATTTTCTTCAAACCTTGACCATTAGTTTGAGAATTTGTAATAATTTAACTGTTTCCAGTTATTATATTTACAATTTTATATAAAATTTCATAAACACAAAAAAGTGTTTTATATTTTAATTTTAATGAAATATCATGAATTCATATTTTTCAAATGCTAGTAAAATACTGAATACTTAACTTAATATCTTTAAACTTTGACTATTAGATTTACAAAAAGGACTATTTTCACCGTTTTTTAACAATTATATTGTTCGAATTTTGACAAATCCCAAAAATTTATATATTAATATTTTCTCGATTTCTTGTTATTCTCTCAAACCATTGTGTATGTAAAAACTGTCTACTCGTGTATAATTACTTAACTGTCAAAATTCTGATATTTTTTTATGAAGTTTTGTCCAAATAATCAATTTATTTAATTTTTAACATTTTGTTTTCCAAAAATCCATCTCTATTAATTAATCCGTTAATACTGTCCCCATCCAGATTAAATACTCAACGATTGACGCATTTGCGTACCTAGATGATTTTCCAATTTTTAAATTATTTTTAACTCAATTATTTAGAGTATATAAACTATAATTGGTGCTTGAAACGTGAAGTTTTCAATAAAAAATTTGACCGGTTATTTTGTTTTACCAATTCATCATTCTTAAAATTTAAATTCAACGTTTTTGAGTACAGATATTTGATCTCAAGGTGTCACTGCGTTTAACTTCGGAAGATTTTGAGCCGATACGACCAATATTAACAAAGTGTGTTATTCAAGTTGATTCTCAAAATCTATAAATGAATATCATAATAACAACACATTTTATATCATGTGTTAAAATAACGAGTAGTAGTATGCAAAGTTTTAGAATAGTTATGTTATGCAATATATAACATTTTTAAATATTTATATTATTTACGTACCTCGTGTCTGCATATTCAACATTGCTTAAGACAGTTTCTTTAATGAATCTGGTTTCGAAGTAAATAATTATATTGTTCAGTTTTAAATGTTTAACATTGTCTTAAACGATATAATAATGCCGAACCTTCTAATTTTTTATTACCAATAGCAACAAAAATTACGACTTGGTACAATTTGTGAGTAATAATTTGGCAAACGTCAAAATCATGTAATATTCGATGTAAATAAAACAACTACATTACTTATTACGTGTACAAATTACAATACCTTAAATACCTTTTCAAAAGCGTAAATTTTCTTGATTTCGTAGAGTGTTTCATCATTAACTATGAGTACTATAATTAGTACTGTATATTTGCATTAAATTGTTACATTTTAGGAAGGCATTCATATTTAGTAAAACATGTTACATCTCTTCTACTCGACAATGTATTCTTCAATTCATATATCTTAACAAATATATTTTGAGTCTTTAATGTATACTTGAATGTTTTTTTTTTCTTGTATTTAATGACAAACATAAGTAAAATATAAAATATATATATATTTTAATATGATTTACAACTGATTTTAATAATTATGTATTTTTTTAAAACTGTATTTTAACAAAAAATATTACAAATAATTGTTGTTGAACAATCCACACATCTTTTGTCAATACTTATTAGAAATATAAAATATAGTTACGAATAATTTGTTACACACATTTACACAACTAGGAGGAGACTTAGTGAGGCATCGCGCCCTCAAAATGTATTTTATTCCCCACAAATGTTTATGATTATTTAAGAATCAATAATAATTTAAGCAATACAATGTGACATGTAGAATTATTCAAAGTAAATTGTATAAATATAAAATTGATGATTAAA
Organism: Rhopalosiphum nymphaeae; assembly: GCA_036289425.1. NCBI lineage: Eukaryota > Metazoa > Arthropoda > Insecta > Hemiptera > Aphididae > Rhopalosiphum > Rhopalosiphum nymphaeae. Next base: position 3,515,995 of record JAZAQC010000007.1, on the reverse strand, counting down.
AATGTACAAAAAAAATATATTCAGTATTTTTAATATACCAAAAACAGTATCTAGTCCTACTCGTACAGTTATCACTATTGAAAATTAAAATAACCAAAACAATCCTCCTAGTTTTTTGGAAACCGTGAAAGTAAATACATTAAATTAGGTATTTATATGTGCAGCTGCTAATATTTTATACCTAGTTGCATCAATGGTTAGTCATTACATAGAATTACCAATGGCCTCAAAAATATATTATATTTTGACATTCAGGTTTTTATTGTTGTGAGTAGCTTTAATGTTTTATATCATATTATTATATGATGGTATTATGATCCTTTTGGGATTTATCGAATATTTTTTATTGATATAGTACAGAAATATCACACAATTTTAATATTTATGACTAAACTCGTCGTTAGATAGTGTTAAAATAAAAATTATTCTTTAAAATTGGGTTAGGATTAAATTTATTAGTAATTAATTTTTTAATAAATGTTAACCTTCGTGTGGATTTGTGACTTTTAGAAATTAATCATTCTATTATCTGTCATTAAATATGTCCACCATTTACAGAATCAGGACATGCACACTGTTGCAGCTGCAATTGTGCGTGGGAGTCCAATTAAGACCCAAGTACGACGGTTTAAAAATCCCCAATAACAGTTTTTCGAAAAATCAAATGCATGCAACTCATGTAGCTAGTTAGGGGGATCAATTCTATGTCATGTCTGGCGACTTTCGTCCTATCTCCCACGGTTTCCCGGAAAACAGCTCATAAGCGAAATATTTTTAAATTTACGATTATACAATAATATTTGAATTGGAAAATACATAAGTTTGTGAAAGAAATTAAGAAATTTTATATTTCAATGTTGGTAGATCTGCTTTATCGTTCTGCCACCATTTATGGGTTTCTTTCATAAGAATTTCTAGCTGAAAAGTCTGGTTGTTATCTCGGGGGCCGAACTGCGCGACGATCAGTCGCATGTATCGCCGTCGATTAGTGGTGATTAGTTTATCAGAGCGGTGCGATTACAACGACTAGAACGTTTAAAAAACAGACATACTTAAAAGTAATATCATATTGAGAATTACACATGGAATATGTTGATGGTTAGTAGTTTAGTACTCGTATCGGGTAGATGGCCAAACATTTATGGTTACGAAAATCAAGTTTTATTATTCACCAGAGTAAGTTAAATGTCCTATAAGAATACCGATCGCATTAGGAAAAAATCAATGTCGAAAGAACAACTGTTGTCTGCGTGTTTTTTCAGGAATGATCCGGCAACGATACATTATTTACCTACTATATTGGATATGCTGTCTATAGTGGGACCGGCGATGGTTGGCATGTGTCCTGTCATTATCACGACTGATGTCATCTATGCCTCAGAATTGCAGCTGGGAATTGTCCAATATCAACATCATACAAAGTGTTCTCGTCGTCGCGTTGGGATTTAATCAGTAGCTAATAATAAGTTAATTTTAAGTAATCTTTTTGTACATGTCAGTGTGTTGTCTAGTTTCCATTTTTCAAGTTCATTAATGTAACCGTGCGCAATAATGATAAACAGTCGACTGCCATTTGACAACGGATTATTAATATATTTTGAATGGTTGTCAATGCGGTAAGATAATGTAACCGTTTCTCATTCCTTATTAAATGTTTTCAACGTATACCTACCGCAAATATGATTCTATTGCTCTGACATGAGCTTATTATTTTATTTTTCTCGTTCAGATTTCGCTGATTAACAACCAGTGTATTTAAGTATATTCACAATTCACTAGCCGTCTACGAGTCATAGGCTGTCATTTCGTATACATCATATAAAATAAATCCACTCACTTGCAGATAATGAGATAAATTAACACTCATTTTATTTATTTAATTAAAATTAGAAATTTCTGTAAATTGCGAAACGATATTGTTTACTGAATTGTTTATTTCAGTTGCTAGATCAGAAATCAGGCTATAAATATAATATTTTTGAACCATTTGAAACAGACAACACATTGATATTTAAGTTTAAGTTTCCCATGACCTTTAATTTGTTTTAATATACCCGCCAACTCGGAAACGGTTATTACTTTGTACAATGCAAAATCATCAGTATAAGTTTTATTTCATAAACTTTAAAGGTTTAAATAACAACACCTGTAAATAGACAAACATATTTTTCATCAACCATCGTCTCGGACATTTTCATTAAAAATGAACACCAATAATTTAATCATAATTAGCTTAACAACATCAGGGATGGATAAACTCTAAATAACTACCTTTATTTCTCATAAGTACAATTTTAAGCGTCAACAGAAGGATTATCTTCTCACAATAGATTTCATCTCAATTTGTTAATGTATAATATCAGAATTAAAAAACACTAAAATAAAATCTTTTATATGGCACTTTTGAAAAACATTAATAATTCATATCTATAAGTGATTATAAAACACTCATATATTAAAATATTTTCTCTTCAAACCTTGACCGTTAGATTTAGAAAAAGAACTATATTTACTGTTTCTAAAAATTATATATACCACTTTATATAAAATTTCTTAAACACTAAAAAAGTGTTTTATATGATAATTTTGAGCAAATAATATAAATAAATTTTTTTCAAATGCTTATAAAATACTGAATTCTTAAGTTATTAACTTCAAACCATGACTATAAGATTGAGAATGTGTAGTATTTTTAAGGTTTTATTTAGTTATGTTTACAATGTTATATAAAATTTCATAAACACTAAAAAAGTGTTTTACATAGTAATTTAGTCGAAATGTCATAAATTCAATATTTTGAAATGCTTATAAAATAATGAATTCTTAAGCTATTATCTTCAAACCTTGACCATGAGTTTGAGAATATGTAATATTTTTACCGTTTCCAGTTATTATTTTTACAATTTTATAAAAAATTTCATAAACTCTAAAAAAGTGTTTTATACGATAATTTTGACGAAATATTATAAATAAATTTTTTTTAAATGCTTATAAAATACTGAATTCTTAAGTTATTAACTTCAAACCTTGACTATAAGATTGAGAATGTGTAATATTTTTAAGGGTTCATTTAATTATATTTACAATTTAATATGATATTTCATAAACACTATTAAAGTTGTTTACATTGTAATTTTGACGAAATATTATAAATTCATTTTTTTAAATGCTTATAAAATACTGAATTCTTAAGTTATTAACTTCAAACCTTGACTATAAGATTGAGTATGTGTAGTATTTTTAAGGTTTTATTTAGTTATGTTTACAATTTTATATAAGATTTCATAAACACTAAAAAAGTGTTTTACATAAAAATTTAGTCGAAATATCATAAATTCATTTTTTTCAAATGCTTATAAAATACTGAATTCTTAAGTTATTATCTTCAAACCTTGACCATGAGTTTGAGAATATGTAATATTTTTACCGTTTCCAGTTATTATTTTTACAATTTTATAAAAAATTTCATAAACTCCAAAAAAAGTGTTTTATACGATAATTTTGACGAAATATTATAAATTCATTTTTTTCAAATGCTTATAAAATACTGAATTCTTAAGTTATTAACTTCAAACCTTGACTATAAGATTGAGAATGTGTAATATTTTTAAGGTTTTATTTAGTTATATTTACAATTTTATATAAAATTTCATAAACACAAAAAAGTGTTTCATACGATAATTTTGACAAAATATTATAAATAAATTTTTTTCAAATGCTTATAAAATAATGAATTCTTAAGTTATTAACTTCAAACCTTGACTATAAGATTGAGAATGGGTAATATTTTTAAAGTTTCATTTAATTATATTTACAATTTAATATGATACTTCATAAACACTATAAAAGTTGTTTACATTGTAAATTTCACGTAATACTATAAATTCATTTTTTTCAAATGCTTATAAAATACTGAATTCTTAAGTTATTTACTTCAAACCATGACTATAAGATTGAGAATGTGTAATATTTTTAAGGTTTCATTTAATTATATTTACAATTTAATATGATATTTCATAAACACTAAAAAAATGTTTTACATAGTAATTTAGTCGAAATATCATAAATTCAATATTTTCAAATGCTTATAAAATAATGAATTCTTAAGTTATTATCTTCAAACCTTGACCATGAGTTTGAGAATATGTAATATTATCACCGTTTCCAGTTATTATTTTTACAATTCTATAAAAAATTTCATAAACTCTAAAAAAGTGTTTTATACGATAATTTTGACGAAATATTATAAATAAATTTTTTTTGAATGCTTATAAAATACTGAATTCTTAAGTTATTAACTTCAAACCTTGACTATAAGATTGAGAATGTGTAGTATTTTTAAGGTTTTATTTATTTTTGTTTACAATGTTATATAAAATTTCATAAACACTAAAAAAGTGTTTTACATAGTAATTTAGTCGAAATATCATAAATTCAATGTTTTCAAATGCTTATAACATACTGAATTCTTAAGTTATTATCTTCAAACCTTGACCATTAGTTTGAGAATATGTAATATTTTTACCGTTTCCGGTTATTATTTTTACAATTATATAAAAAATTTCATAAACTCTAAAAAAGTGTTTTATACGATAATTTTGACGAAATATTATAAATAAATTTTTTTCAAATGCTTATAAAATATTGAATTCTTAAGTTATTAACTTCAAACCTTGACTATAAGATTGAGAATGTGTAATATTTTTAAGGGTTCATTTAATTATATTTACAATTTAATATGATATTTCATAAACACTAAAAAAGTGTTTTACATAAAAATTTAGTCGAAATATCATAAATTCATTTTTTTCAAATGCTTATAAAATACTGAATTCTTAAGTTATTATCTTCAAACCTTGACCATGAGTTTGAGAATATGTAATATTTTTACCGTTTCCAGTTATTATTTTTACAATTTTATAAAAAATTTCATAAACTCCAAAAAAAGTGTTTTATACGATAATTTTGACGAAATATTATAAATTCATTTTTTTCAAATGCTTATAAAATACTGAATTCTTAAGTTATTAACTTCAAACCTTGACTATAAGATTGAGAATGTGTAATATTTTTAAGGTTTTATTTAGTTATATTTACAATTTTATATAAAATTTCATAAACACAAAAAAGTGTTTCATACGATAATTTTGACAAAATATTATAAATAAATTTTTTTCAAATGCTTATAAAATAATGAATTCTTAAGTTATTAACTTCAAACCTTGACTATAAGATTGAGAATGGGTAATATTTTTAAAGTTTCATTTAATTATATTTACAATTTAATATGATACTTCATAAACACTATAAAAGTTGTTTACATTGTAAATTTCACGTAATACTATAAATTCATTTTTTTCAAATGCTTATAAAATACTGAATTCTTAAGTTATTTACTTCAAACCATGACTATAAGATTGAGAATGTGTAATATTTTTAAGGTTTCATTTAATTATATTTACAATTTAATATGATATTTCATAAACACTAAAAAAATGTTTTACATAGTAATTTAGTCGAAATATCATAAATTCAATATTTTCAAATGCTTATAAAATAATGAATTCTTAAGTTATTATCTTCAAACCTTGACCATGAGTTTGAGAATATGTAATATTATCACCGTTTCCAGTTATTATTTTTACAATTCTATAAAAAATTTCATAAACTCTAAAAAAGTGTTTTATACGATAATTTTGACGAAATATTATAAATAAATTTTTTTTGAATGCTTATAAAATACTGAATTCTTAAGTTATTAACTTCAAACCTTGACTATAAGATTGAGAATGTGTAGTATTTTTAAGGTTTTATTTATTTATGTTTACAATGTTATATAAAATTTCATAAACACTAAAAAAGTGTTTTACATAGTAATTTAGTCGAAATATCATAAATTCAATGTTTTCAAATGCTTATAACATACTGAATTCTTAAGTTATTATCTTCAAACCTTGACCATTAGTTTGAGAATATGTAATATTTTTACCGTTTCCGGTTATTATTTTTACAATTATATAAAAAATTTCATAAACTCTAAAAAAGTGTTTTATACGATAATTTTGACGAAATATTATAAATAAATTTTTTTCAAATGCTTATAAAATATTGAATTCTTAAGTTATTAACTTCAAACCTTGACTATAAGATTGAGAATGTGTAATATTTTTAAGGGTTCATTTAATTATATTTACAATTTAATATGATATTTCATAAACACTATTAAAGTTGTTTACATTGTAATTTTGACGAAATATTATAAATTCATTTTTTTAAATGCTTATAAAATACTGAATTCTTAAGTTATTAACTTCAAACCTTGACTATAAGATTGAGTATGTGTAGTATTTTTAAGGTTTTATTTAGTTATGTTTACAATTTTATATAAGATTTCATAAACACTAAAAAAGTGTTTTACATAAAAATTTAGTCGAAATATCATAAATTCATTTTTTTCAAATGCTTATAAAATACTGAATTCTTAAGTTATTATCTTCAAACCTTGACCATGAGTTTGAGAATATGTAATATTTTTACCGTTTCCAGTTATTATTTTTACAATTTTATAAAAAATTTCATAAACTCCAAAAAAAGTGTTTTATACGATAATTTTGACGAAATATTATAAATTCATTTTTTTCAAATGCTTATAAAATACTGAATTCTTAAGTTATTAACTTCAAACCTTGACTATAAGATTGAGAATGTGTAATATTTTTAAGGTTTTATTTAGTTATATTTACAATTTTATATAAAATTTCATAAACACAAAAAAGTGTTTCATACGATAATTTTGACAAAATATTATAAATAAATTTTTTTCAAATGCTTATAAAATAATGAATTCTTAAGTTATTAACTTCAAACCTTGACTATAAGATTGAGAATGGGTAATATTATTAAAGTTTCATTTAATTATATTTACAATTTAATATGATACTTCATAAACACTATAAAAGTTGTTTACATTGTAAATTTCACGTAATACTATAAATTCATTTTTTTCAAATGCTTATAAAATACTGAATTCTTAAGTTATTTACTTCAAACCATGACTATAAGATTGAGAATGTGTAATATTTTTAAGGTTTCATTTAATTATATTTACAATTTAATATGATATTTCATAAACACTAAAAAAATGTTTTACATAGTAATTTAGTCGAAATATCATAAATTCAATATTTTCAAATGCTTATAAAATAATGAATTCTTAAGTTATTATCTTCAAACCTTGACCATGAGTTTGAGAATATGTAATATTATCACCGTTTCCAGTTATTATTTTTACAATTTTATAAAAAATTTCATAAACTCTAAAAAAGTGTTTTATACGATAATTTTGACGAAATATTATAAATAAATTTTTTTTGAATGCTTATAAAATACTGAATTCTTAAGTTATTAACTTCAAACCTTGACTATAAGATTGAGAATGTGTAGTATTTTTAAGGTTTTATTTATTTATGTTTACAATGTTATATAAAATTTCATAAACACTAAAAAAGTGTTTTACATAGTAATTTAGTCGAAATATCATAAATTCAATGTTTTCAAATGCTTATAACATACTGAATTCTTAAGTTATTATCTTCAAACCTTGACCATTAGTTTGAGAATATGTAATATTTTTACCGTTTCCGGTTATTATTTTTACAATTATATAAAAAATTTCATAAACTCTAAAAAAGTGTTTTATACGATAATTTTGACGAAATATTATAAATAAATTTTTTTCAAATGCTTATAAAATATTGAATTCTTAAGTTATTAACTTCAAACCTTGACTATAAGATTGAGAATGTGTAATATTTTTAAGGTTTCATTTAATTATATTTACAATTTAATATGATATTTCATAAACACTATAAAAGTTGTTTACATTGTAAATTTCACGTAATACTATAAATTCATTTTTTTCAAATGCTTATAAAATACTGAATTCTTAAGTTATTTACTTCAAACCATGACTATAAGATTGAGAATGTGTATTATTTTTTAGGGTTTCATTTAATTATATTTACAATTTAATATGATATTTCATAAACACTAAAAAAATGTTTTACATAGTAATTTAGTCGAAATATCATAAATTCAATATTTTCAAATGCTTATAAAATAATGAATTCTTAAGTTATTATCTTCAAACCTTGACCATGAGTTTGAGAATATGTAATATTTTCACCGTTTCCAGTTATTATTTTTACAATTTTATAAAAAATTTCATAAACTCTAAAAAAGTGTTTTATACGATAATTTTGACGAAATATTATAAATAAATTTTTTTTGAATGCTTATAAAATACTGAATTCTTAAGTTATTAACTTCAAACCTTGACTATAAGATTGAGAATGTGTAATATTTTTACGGTTTTATTTAGTTATATTTACAATTTAATATGATATTTCATAAACTTTAAAAAAGTGTTTTATACGATAATTTTGACGAAATATTATAAATAAATTTTTTTCAAATGCTTATAAAATACTGAATTCTTAAGTTATTAACTTCAAACCTTGACTATAAGATTGAGAATGTGTAATATTTTTAAGGGTTCATTTAATTATATTTACAATTTAATATGATATTTCATAAACACTATTAAAGTTGTTTACATTGTAATTTTGACGAAATATTATAAATTCATTTTTTTAAATGCTTATAAAATACTGAATTCTTAAGTTATTAACTTCAAACCTTGACTATAAGATTGAGTATGTGTAGTATTTTTAAGGTTTTATTTAGTTATGTTTACAATTTTATATAAGATTTCATAAACACTAAAAAAGTGTTTTACATAAAAATTTAGTCGAAATATCATAAATTCATTTTTTTCAAATGCTTATAAAATACTGAATTCTTAAGTTATTATCTTCAAACCTTGACCATGAGTTTGAGAATATGTAATATTTTTACCGTTTCCAGTTATTAATTTTATAATTTTATAAAAAATTTCATAAACTCCAAAAAAAGTGTTTTATACGATAATTTTGACGAAATATTATAAATAAATTTTTTTCAAATGCTTATAAAATACTGAATTCTTAAGTTATTAACTTCAAACCTTGACTATAAGATTGAGAATGTGTAATATTTTTAAGGTTTTATTTTGTTATGTTAACAATTTTATATAAAATTTCATAAACACAAAAAAGTGTTTCATACGATAATTTTGACAAAATATTATAAATAAATTTTTTTCAAATGCTTATAAAATAATGAATTCTTAAGTTATTAACTTCAAACCTTGACTATAAGATTGAGAATGGGTAATATTTTTAAAGTTTCATTTAATTATATTTACAATTTAATATGATACTTCATAAACACTATAAAAGTTGTTTACATTGTAAATTTCACGTAATACTATAAATTCATTTTTTTCAAATGCTTATAAAATACTGAATTCTTAAGTTATTTACTTCAAACCATGACTATAAGATTGAGAATGTGTAATATTTTTAAGGTTTCATTTAATTATATTTACAATTTAATATGATATTTCATAAACACTAAAAAAATGTTTTACATAGTAATTTAGTCGAAATATCATAAATTCAATATTTTCAAATGCTTATAAAATAATGAATTCTTAAGTTATTATCTTCAAACCTTGACCATGAGTTTGAGAATATGTAATATTATCACCGTTTCCAGTTATTATTTTTACAATTCTATAAAAAATTTCATAAACTCTAAAAAAGTGTTTTATACGATAATTTTGACGAAATATTATAAATAAATTTTTTTTGAATGCTTATAAAATACAGAATTCTTAAGTTATTAACTTCAAACCTTGACTATAAGATTGAGAATGTGTAGTATTTTTAAGGTTTTATTTATTTATGTTTACAATGTTATATAAAATTTCATAAACACTAAAAAAGTGTTTTACATAGTAATTTAGTCGAAATATCATAAATTCAATGTTTTCAAATGCTTATAACATACTGAATTCTTAAGTTATTATCTTCAAACCTTGACCATTAGTTTGAGAATATGTAATATTTTTACCGTTTCCGGTTATTATTTTTACAATTATATAAAAAATTTCATAAACTCTAAAAAAGTGTTTTATACGATAATTTTGACGAAATATTATAAATAAATTTTTTTCAAATGCTTATAAAATATTGAATTCTTAAGTTATTAACTTCAAAATTTGACTATAAGATTGAGAATGTGTAATATTTTTAAGGGTTCATTTAATTATATTTACAATTTAATATGATATTTCATAAACACTATTAAAGTTGTTTACATTGTAATTTTGACGAAATATTATAAATTCATTTTTTTAAATGCTTATAAAATACTGAATTCTTAAGTTATTAACTTCAAACCTTGACTATAAGATTGAGTATGTGTAGTATTTTTAAGGTTTTATTTAGTTATGTTTACAATTTTATATAAGATTTCATAAACACTAAAAAAGTGTTTTACATAAAAATTTAGTCGAAATATCATAAATTCATTTTTTTCAAATGCTTATAAAATACTGAATTCTTAAGTTATTATCTTCAAACCTTGACCATGAGTTTGAGAATATGTAATATTTTTACCGTTTCCAGTTATTATTTTTACAATTTTATAAAAAATTTCATAAACTCCAAAAAAAGTGTTTTATACGATAATTTTGACGAAATATTATAAATTCATTTTTTTCAAATGCTTATAAAATACTGAATTCTTAAGTTATTAACTTCAAACCTTGACTATAAGATTGAGAATGTGTAATATTTTTAAGGTTTTATTTAGTTATATTTACAATTTTATATAAAATTTCATAAACACAAAAAAGTGTTTCATACGATAATTTTGACAAAATATTATAAATAAATTTTTTTCAAATGCTTATAAAATAATGAATTCTTAAGTTATTAACTTCAAACCTTGACTATAAGATTGAGAATGGGTAATATTTTTAAAGTTTCATTTAATTATATTTACAATTTAATATGATACTTCATAAACACTATAAAAGTTGTTTACATTGTAAATTTCACGTAATACTATAAATTCATTTTTTTCAAATGCTTATAAAATACTGAATTCTTAAGTTATTTACTTCAAACCATGACTATAAGATTGAGAATGTGTAATATTTTTAAGGTTTCATTTAATTATATTTACAATTTAATATGATATTTCATAAACACTAAAAAAATGTTTTACATAGTAATTTAGTCGAAATATCATAAATTCAATATTTTCAAATGCTTATAAAATAATGAATTCTTAAGTTATTATCTTCAAACCTTGACCATGAGTTTGAGAATATGTAATATTATCACCGTTTCCAGTTATTATTTTTACAATTTTATAAAAAATTTCATAAACTCTAAAAAAGTGTTTTATACGATAATTTTGACGAAATATTATAAATAAATTTTTTTTGAATGCTTATAAAATACTGAATTCTTAAGTTATTAACTTCAAACCTTGACTATAAGATTGAGAATGTGTAGTATTTTTAAGGTTTTATTTATTTATGTTTACAATGTTATATAAAATTTCATAAACACTAAAAAAGTGTTTTACATAGTAATTTAGTCGAAATATCATAAATTCAATGTTTTCAAATGCTTATAACATACTGAATTCTTAAGTTATTATCTTCAAACCTTGACCATTAGTTTGAGAATATGTAATATTTTTACCGTTTCCGGTTATTATTTTTACAATTATATAAAAAATTTCATAAACTCTAAAAAAGTGTTTTATACGATAATTTTGACGAAATATTATAAATAAATTTTTTTCAAATGCTTATAAAATATTGAATTCTTAAGTTATTAACTTCAAACCTTGACTATAAGATTGAGAATGTGTAATATTTTTAAGGTTTCATTTAATTATATTTACAATTTAATATGATATTTCATAAACACTATAAAAGTTGTTTACATTGTAAATTTCACGTAATACTATAAATTCATTTTTTTCAAATGCTTATAAAATACTGAATTCTTAAGTTATTTACTTCAAACCATGACTATAAGATTGAGAATGTGTATTATTTTTTAGGGTTTCATTTAATTATATTTACAATTTAATATGATATTTCATAAACACTAAAAAAATGTTTTACATAGTAATTTAGTCGAAATATCATAAATTCAATATTTTCAAATGCTTATAAAATAATGAATTCTTAAGTTATTATCTTCAAACCTTGACCATGAGTTTGAGAATATGTAATATTTTCACCGTTTCCAGTTATTATTTTTACAATTTTATAAAAAATTTCATAAACTCTAAAAAAGTGTTTTATACGATAATTTTGACGAAATATTATAAATAAATTTTTTTTGAATGCTTATAAAATACTGAATTCTTAAGTTATTAACTTCAAACCTTGACTATAAGATTGAGAATGTGTAATATTTTTACGGTTTTATTTAGTTATATTTACAATTTAATATGATATTTCATAAACTTTAAAAAAGTGTTTTATACGATAATTTTGACGAAATATTATAAATAAATTTTTTTCAAATGCTTATAAAATACTGAATTCTTAAGTTATTAACTTCAAACCTTGACCATGAGTTTGAGAATATGTAATATTTTTACCGTTTCCAGTTATTATTTTTACAATTTTATAAAAAATTTCATAAACTCCAAAAAAAGTGTTTTATACGATAATTTTGACGAAATATTATAAATAAATTTTTTTCAAATGCTTATAAAATACTGAATTCTTAAGTTATTAACTTCAAACCTTGACTATAAGATTGAGAATGTGTAATATTTTTAAGGTTTTATTTTGTTATGTTAACAATTTTATATAAAATTTCATAAACACTAAAAATGTGTTTTACATAGTAATTTAGTCGAAATATCATAAATTCAATGTTTTCAAATGCTTATAACATACTGAATTCTTAAGTTATTATCTTCAAACCTTGACCATTAGTTTGAGAATATGTAATATTTTTACCGTTTCCAGTTATTACTTTTACAATTTTATAAAAAATTTCATAAACTCTAAAAAATTGTTTTATACGTTAATTTTGACAAAATATTATAAATAAATTTTGTTCAAATGCTTATAAAATACTGAGTTCTTAAGTTATTAACTTCAAACCTTGACTATAAGATTGAGAATGTGTAGTATTTTTAAGGTTTTATTTATTTATGTTTACAATGTTATATAAAATTTCATAAACACTAAAAAAGTGTTTTACATAGTAATTTAGTCGAAATATCATAAATTCAATGTTTTCAAATGCTTATAACATACTGAATTCTTAAGTTATTATCTTCAAACCTTGACCATTAGTTTGAGAATATGTAATATTTTTACCGTTTCCGGTTATTATTTTTACAATTATATAAAAAATTTCATAAACTCTAAAAAAGTGTTTTATATGATAATTTTGACGAAATATTATAAATAAATTTTTTTTAAATGCTTATAAAATACTGAATTCTTAAGTTATTAAATTCAAACCTTGACTATAAGATTGAGAATGTGTAATATTTTTACGGTTTTATTTAGTTATATTTACAATTTAATATGATATTTCATAAACTTTAAAAAAGTGTTTTATACGATAATTTTGACGAAATATTATAAATAAATTTTTTTCAAATGCTTATAAAATATTGAATTCTTAAGTTATTAACTTCAAACCTTGACTATAAGATTGAGAATGTGTAATATTTTTAAGGGTTCATTTAATTATATTTACAATTTAATATGATATTTCATAAACACTATTAAAGTTGTTTACATTGTAATTTTGACGAAATATTATAAATTCATTTTTTTAAATGCTTATAAAATACTGAATTCTTAAGTTATTAACTTCAAACCTTGACTATAAGATTGAGAATGTGTAATATTTTTAAGGGTTCATTTAATTATATTTACAATTTAATATGATATTTCATAAACACTATTAAAGTTGTTTACATTGTAATTTTGACGAAATATTATAAATTCATTTTTTTAAATGCTTATAAAATACTGAGTTCTTAAGTTATTAACTTCAAACCTTGACTATAAGATTGAGAATGTGTAGTATTTTTAAGGTTTTATTTATTTATGTTTACAATGTTATATAAAATTTCATAAACACTAAAAAAGTGTTTTACATAGTAATTTAGTCGAAATATCATAAATTCAATGTTTTCAAATGCTTATAACATACTGAATTCTTAAGTTATTATCTTCAAACCTTGACCATTAGTTTGAGAATATGTAATATTTTTACCGTTTCCGGTTATTATTTTTACAATTATATAAAAAATTTCATAAACTCTAAAAAAGTGTTTTATATGATAATTTTGACGAAATATTATAAATAAATTTTTTTTAAATGCTTATAAAATACTGAATTCTTAAGTTATTAAATTCAAACCTTGACTATAAGATTGAGAATGTGTAATATTTTTACGGTTTTATTTAGTTATATTTACAATTTAATATGATATTTCATAAACTTAAAAAAAGTGTTTTATACGATAATTTTGACGAAATATTATAAATAAATTTTTTTCAAATGCTTATAAAATATTGAATTCTTAAGTTATTAACTTCAAACCTTGACTATAAGATTGAGAATGTGTAATATTTTTAAGGGTTCATTTAATTATATTTACAATTTAATATGATATTTCATAAACACTATTAAAGTTGTTTACATTGTAATTTTGACGAAATATTATAAATTCATTTTTTTAAATGCTTATAAAATACTGAATTCTTAAGTTATTAACTTCAAACCTTGACTATAAGATTGAGAATGTGTAATATTTTTAAGGGTTCATTTAATTATATTTACAATTTAATATGATATTTCATAAACACTATTAAAGTGTTTTACATAAAAATTTAGTCGAAATATCATAAATTCATTTTTTTCAAATGCTTATAAAATACTGAATTCTTAAGTTATTATCTTCAAACCTTGACCATGAGTTTGAGAATATGTAATATTTTTACCGTTTCCAGTTATTATTTTTACAATTTTATAAAAAATTTCATAAACTCTAAAAAAGTGTTTTATACGATAATTTTGACGAAATATTATAAATAAATTTTTTTTGAATGCTTATAAAATACTGAATTCTTAAGTTATTAACTTCAAACCTTGACTATAAGATTGAGAATGTGTAATATTTTTACGGTTTTATTTAGTTATATTTACAATTTAATATGATATTTCATAAACTTTAAAAAAGTCTTTTATACGATAATTTTGACGAAATATTATAAATAAATTTTTTTCAAATGCTTATAAAATACTGAATTCTTAAGTTATTAACTTCAAACCTTGACTATAAGATTGAGAATGTGTAATATTTTTAAGGGTTCATTTAATTATATTTACAATTTAATATGATATTTCATAAACACTATTAAAGTTGTTTACATTGTAATTTTGACGAAATATTATAAATTCATTTTTTTAAATGCTTATAAAATACTGAGTTCTTAAGTTATTAACTTCAAACCTTGACTATAAGATTGAGTATGTGTAGTATTTTTAAGGTTTTATTTAGTTATGTTTACAATTTTATATAAGATTTCATAAACACTAAAATAGTGTTTTACATAAAAATTTAGTCGAAATATCATAAATTCATTTTTTTCAAATGCTTATAAAATACTGAATTCTTAAGTTATTATCTTCAAACCTTGACCATGAGTTTGAGAATATGTAATATTATCACCGTTTCCAGTTATTATTTTTACAATTTTATAAAAAATTTCATAAACTCTAAAAAAGTGTTTTATACGATAATTTTGACGAAATATTATAAATAAATTTTTTTTGAATGCTTATAAAATACTGAATTCTTAAGTTATTAACTTCAAACCTTGACTATAAGATTGAGAATGTGTAGTATTTTTAAGGTTTTATTTATTTATGTTTACAATGTTATATAAAATTTCATAAACACTAAAAAAGTGTTTTACATAGTAATTTAGTCGAAATATCATAAATTCAATGTTTTCAAATGCTTATAACATACTGAATTCTTAAGTTATTATCTTCAAACCTTGACCATTAGTTTGAGAATATGTAATATTTTTACCGTTTCCGGTTATTATTTTTACAATTATATAAAAAATTTCATAAACTCTAAAAAAGTGTTTTATACGATAATTTTGACGAAATATTATAAATAAATTTTTTTCAAATGCTTATAAAATATTGAATTCTTAAGTTATTAACTTCAAACCTTGACTATAAGATTGAGAATGTGTAATATTTTTAAGGTTTCATTTAATTATATTTACAATTTAATATGATATTTCATAAACACTATAAAAGTTGTTTACATTGTAAATTTCACGTAATACTATAAATTCATTTTTTTCAAATGCTTATAAAATACTGAATTCTTAAGTTATTTACTTCAAACCATGACTATAAGATTGAGAATGTGTATTATTTTTTAGGGTTTCATTTAATTATATTTACAATTTAATATGATATTTCATAAACACTAAAAAAATGTTTTACATAGTAATTTAGTCGAAATATCATAAATTCAATATTTTCAAATGCTTATAAAATAATGAATTCTTAAGTTATTATCTTCAAACCTTGACCATGAGTTTGAGAATATGTAATATTTTCACCGTTTCCAGTTATTATTTTTACAATTTTATAAAAAATTTCATAAACTCTAAAAAAGTGTTTTATACGATAATTTTGACGAAATATTATAAATAAATTTTTTTTGAATGCTTATAAAATACTGAATTCTTAAGTTATTAACTTCAAACCTTGACTATAAGATTGAGAATGTGTAATATTTTTACGGTTTTATTTAGTTATATTTACAATTTAATATGATATTTCATAAACTTTAAAAAAGTGTTTTATACGATAATTTTGACGAAATATTATAAATAAATTTTTTTCAAATGCTTATAAAATACTGAATTCTTAAGTTATTAACTTCAAACCTTGACCATGAGTTTGAGAATATGTAATATTTTTACCGTTTCCAGTTATTATTTTTACAATTTTATAAAAAATTTCATAAACTCCAAAAAAAGTGTTTTATACGATAATTTTGACGAAATATTATAAATAAATTTTTTTCAAATGCTTATAAAATACTGAATTCTTAAGTTATTAACTTCAAACCTTGACTATAAGATTGAGAATGTGTAATATTTTTAAGGTTTTATTTTGTTATGTTAACAATTTTATATAAAATTTCATAAACACTAAAAATGTGTTTTACATAGTAATTTAGTCGAAATATCATAAATTCAATGTTTTCAAATGCTTATAACATACTGAATTCTTAAGTTATTATCTTCAAACCTTGACCATTAGTTTGAGAATATGTAATATTTTTACCGTTTCCAGTTATTACTTTTACAATTTTATAAAAAATTTCATAAACTCTAAAAAATTGTTTTATACGTTAATTTTGACAAAATATTATAAATAAATTTTGTTCAAATGCTTATAAAATACTGAGTTCTTAAGTTATTAACTTCAAACCTTGACTATAAGATTGAGAATGTGTAGTATTTTTAAGGTTTTATTTATTTATGTTTACAATGTTATATAAAATTTCATAAACACTAAAAAAGTGTTTTACATAGTAATTTAGTCGAAATATCATAAATTCAATGTTTTCAAATGCTTATAACATACTGAATTCTTAAGTTATTATCTTCAAACCTTGACCATTAGTTTGAGAATATGTAATATTTTTACCGTTTCCGGTTATTATTTTTACAATTATATAAAAAATTTCATAAACTCTAAAAAAGTGTTTTATATGATAATTTTGACGAAATATTATAAATAAATTTTTTTTAAATGCTTATAAAATACTGAATTCTTAAGTTATTAAATTCAAACCTTGACTATAAGATTGAGAATGTGTAATATTTTTACGGTTTTATTTAGTTATATTTACAATTTAATATGATATTTCATAAACTTTAAAAAAGTGTTTTATACGATAATTTTGACGAAATATTATAAATAAATTTTTTTCAAATGCTTATAAAATATTGAATTCTTAAGTTATTAACTTCAAACCTTGACTATAAGATTGAGAATGTGTAATATTTTTAAGGGTTCATTTAATTATATTTACAATTTAATATGATATTTCATAAACACTATTAAAGTTGTTTACATTGTAATTTTGACGAAATATTATAAATTCATTTTTTTAAATGCTTATAAAATACTGAATTCTTAAGTTATTAACTTCAAACCTTGACTATAAGATTGAGAATGTGTAATATTTTTAAGGGTTCATTTAATTATATTTACAATTTAATATGATATTTCATAAACACTATTAAAGTTGTTTACATTGTAATTTTGACGAAATATTATAAATTCATTTTTTTAAATGCTTATAAAATACTGAGTTCTTAAGTTATTAACTTCAAACCTTGACTATAAGATTGAGAATGTGTAGTATTTTTAAGGTTTTATTTATTTATGTTTACAATGTTATATAAAATTTCATAAACACTAAAAAAGTGTTTTACATAGTAATTTAGTCGAAATATCATAAATTCAATGTTTTCAAATGCTTATAACATACTGAATTCTTAAGTTATTATCTTCAAACCTTGACCATTAGTTTGAGAATATGTAATATTTTTACCGTTTCCGGTTATTATTTTTACAATTATATAAAAAATTTCATAAACTCTAAAAAAGTGTTTTATATGATAATTTTGACGAAATATTATAAATAAATTTTTTTTAAATGCTTATAAAATACTGAATTCTTAAGTTATTAAATTCAAACCTTGACTATAAGATTGAGAATGTGTAATATTTTTACGGTTTTATTTAGTTATATTTACAATTTAATATGATATTTCATAAACTTAAAAAAAGTGTTTTATACGATAATTTTGACGAAATATTATAAATAAATTTTTTTCAAATGCTTATAAAATATTGAATTCTTAAGTTATTAACTTCAAACCTTGACTATAAGATTGAGAATGTGTAATATTTTTAAGGGTTCATTTAATTATATTTACAATTTAATATGATATTTCATAAACACTATTAAAGTTGTTTACATTGTAATTTTGACGAAATATTATAAATTCATTTTTTTAAATGCTTATAAAATACTGAATTCTTAAGTTATTAACTTCAAACCTTGACTATAAGATTGAGAATGTGTAATATTTTTAAGGGTTCATTTAATTATATTTACAATTTAATATGATATTTCATAAACACTATTAAAGTGTTTTACATAAAAATTTAGTCGAAATATCATAAATTCATTTTTTTCAAATGCTTATAAAATACTGAATTCTTAAGTTATTATCTTCAAACCTTGACCATGAGTTTGAGAATATGTAATATTTTTACCGTTTCCAGTTATTATTTTTACAATTTTATAAAAAATTTCATAAACTCTAAAAAAGTGTTTTATACGATAATTTTGACGAAATATTATAAATAAATTTTTTTTGAATGCTTATAAAATACTGAATTCTTAAGTTATTAACTTCAAACCTTGACTATAAGATTGAGAATGTGTAATATTTTTACGGTTTTATTTAGTTATATTTACAATTTAATATGATATTTCATAAACTTTAAAAAAGTCTTTTATACGATAATTTTGACGAAATATTATAAATAAATTTTTTTCAAATGCTTATAAAATACTGAATTCTTAAGTTATTAACTTCAAACCTTGACTATAAGATTGAGAATGTGTAATATTTTTAAGGGTTCATTTAATTATATTTACAATTTAATATGATATTTCATAAACACTATTAAAGTTGTTTACATTGTAATTTTGACGAAATATTATAAATTCATTTTTTTAAATGCTTATAAAATACTGAGTTCTTAAGTTATTAACTTCAAACCTTGACTATAAGATTGAGTATGTGTAGTATTTTTAAGGTTTTATTTAGTTATGTTTACAATTTTATATAAGATTTCATAAACACTAAAATAGTGTTTTACATAAAAATTTAGTCGAAATATCATAAATTCATTTTTTTCAAATGCTTATAAAATACTGAATTCTTAAGTTATTATCTTCAAACCTTGACCATGAGTTTGAGAATATGTAATATTTTTACCGTTTCCAGTTATTATTTTTACAATTTTATAAAAAATTTCATAAACTCCAAAAAAAGTGTTTTATACGATAATTTTGACGAAATATTATAAATAAATTTTTTTTAAATGCTTATAAAATACTGAATTCTTAAGTTATTAAATTCAAACCTTGACTATAAGATTGAGAATGTGTAATATTTTTACGGTTTTATTTAGTTATATTTACAATTTAATATGATATTTCATAAACTTTAAAAAAGTGTTTTATACGATAATTTTGACGAAATATTATAAATAAATTTTTTTTGAATGCTTATAAAATACTGAATTCTTAAGTTATTAACTTCAAACCTTGACTATAAGATTGAGAATGTGTAATATTTTTAAGGTTTTATTTTGTTATGTTAACAATTTTATATAAAATTTCATAAACACTAAAAATGTGTTTTACATAGTAATTTAGTCGAAATATCATAAATTCAATGTTTTCAAATGCTTATAACATACTGAATTCTTAAGTTATTAACTTCAAACCTTGACTATAAGATTGAGAATGGGTAATATTTTTAAGGTTTCATTTAATTATATTTACAATTTAATATGATATTTCATAAACACTATAAAAGTTGTTTACATTGTAAATTTCACGTAATACTATAAATTCATTTTTTTCAAATGCTTATAAAATACTGAATTCTTAAGTTATTTACTTCAAACCATGACTATAAGATTGAGAATGTGTATTATTTTTAAGGTTTCATTTAATTATATTTACAATTTAATATGATATTTCATAAACACTAAAAAAATGTTTTACATAGTAATTTAGTCGAAATATCATAAATTCAATATTTTCAAATGCTTATAAAATAATGAATTCTTAAGTTATTATCTTCAAACCTTGACCATGAGTTTGAGAATATGTAATATTTTCACCGTTTCCAGTTATTATTTTTACAATTTTATAAAAAATTTCATAAACTCTAAAAAAGTGTTTTATACGATAATTTTGACGAAATATTATAAATAAATTTTTTTTTGAATGCTTATAAAATACTGAATTCTTAAGTTATTAACTTCAAACCTTGACTATAAGATTGAGAATGTGTAATATTTTTACGGTTTTATTTAGTTATATTTACAATTTAATATGATATTTCATAAACTTTAAAAAAGTCTTTTATACGATAATTTTGACGAAATATTATAAATAAATTTTTTTCAAATGCTTATAAAATACTGAATTCTTAAGTTATTAACTTCAAACCTTGACTATAAGATTGAGAATGTGTAATATTTTTAAGGGTTCATTTAATTATATTTACAATTTAATATGATATTTCATAAACACTATTAAAGTTGTTTACATTGTAATTTTGACGAAATATTATAAATTCATTTTTTTAAATGCTTATAAAATACTGAGTTCTTAAGTTATTAACTTCAAACCTTGACTATAAGATTGAGTATGTGTAGTATTTTTAAGGTTTTATTTAGTTATGTTTACAATTTTATATAAGATTTCATAAACACTAAAATAGTGTTTTACATAAAAATTTAGTCGAAATATCATAAATTCATTTTTTTCAAATGCTTATAAAATACTGAATTCTTAAGTTATTATCTTCAAACCTTGACCATGAGTTTGAGAATATGTAATATTTTTACCGTTTCCAGTTATTATTTTTACAATTTTATAAAAAATTTCATAAACTCCAAAAAAAGTGTTTTATACGATAATTTTGACGAAATATTATAAATAAATTTTTTTTAAATGCTTATAAAATACTGAATTCTTAAGTTATTAAATTCAAACCTTGACTATAAGATTGAGAATGTGTAATATTTTTACGGTTTTATTTAGTTATATTTACAATTTAATATGATATTTCATAAACTTTAAAAAAGTGTTTTATACGATAATTTTGACGAAATATTATAAATAAATTTTTTTTGAATGCTTATAAAATACTGAATTCTTAAGTTATTAACTTCAAACCTTGACTATAAGATTGAGAATGTGTAATATTTTTAAGGTTTTATTTTGTTATGTTAACAATTTTATATAAAATTTCATAAACACTAAAAATGTGTTTTACATAGTAATTTAGTCGAAATATCATAAATTCAATGTTTTCAAATGCTTATAACATACTGAATTCTTAAGTTATTAACTTCAAACCTTGACTATAAGATTGAGAATGGGTAATATTTTTAAGGTTTCATTTAATTATATTTACAATTTAATATGATATTTCATAAACACTATAAAAGTTGTTTACATTGTAAATTTCACGTAATACTATAAATTCATTTTTTTCAAATGCTTATAAAATACTGAATTCTTAAGTTATTTACTTCAAACCATGACTATAAGATTGAGAATGTGTATTATTTTTAAGGTTTCATTTAATTATATTTACAATTTAATATGATATTTCATAAACACTAAAAAAATGTTTTACATAGTAATTTAGTCGAAATATCATAAATTCAATATTTTCAAATGCTTATAAAATAATGAATTCTTAAGTTATTATCTTCAAACCTTGACCATGAGTTTGAGAATATGTAATATTTTCACCGTTTCCAGTTATTATTTTTACAATTTTATAAAAAATTTCATAAACTCTAAAAAAGTGTTTTATACGATAATTTTGACGAAATATTATAAATAAATTTTTTTTTGAATGCTTATAAAATACTGAATTCTTAAGTTATTAACTTCAAACCTTGACTATAAGATTGAGAATGTGTAATATTTTTACGGTTTTATTTAGTTATATTTACAATTTAATATGATATTTCATAAACTTTAAAAAAGTCTTTTATACGATAATTTTGACGAAATATTATAAATAAATTTTTTTCAAATGCTTATAAAATACTGAATTCTTAAGTTATTAACTTCAAACCTTGACTATAAGATTGAGAATGTGTAATATTTTTAAGGGTTCATTTAATTATATTTACAATTTAATATGATATTTCATAAACACTATTAAAGTTGTTTACATTGTAATTTTGACGAAATATTATAAATTCATTTTTTTAAATGCTTATAAAATACTGAGTTCTTAAGTTATTAACTTCAAACCTTGACTATAAGATTGAGTATGTGTAGTATTTTTAAGGTTTTATTTAGTTATGTTTACAATTTTATATAAGATTTCATAAACACTAAAATAGTGTTTTACATAAAAATTTAGTCGAAATATCATAAATTCATTTTTTTCAAATGCTTATAAAATACTGAATTCTTAAGTTATTATCTTCAAACCTTGACCATGAGTTTGAGAATATGTAATATTTTTACCGTTTCCAGTTATTATTTTTACAATTTTATAAAAAATTTCATAAACTCCAAAAAAAGTGTTTTATACGATAATTTTGACGAAATATTATAAATAAATTTTTTTTAAATGCTTATAAAATACTGAATTCTTAAGTTATTAAATTCAAACCTTGACTATAAGATTGAGAATGTGTAATATTTTTACGGTTTTATTTAGTTATATTTACAATTTAATATGATATTTCATAAACTTTAAAAAAGTGTTTTATACGATAATTTTGACGAAATATTATAAATAAATTTTTTTTGAATGCTTATAAAATACTGAATTCTTAAGTTATTAACTTCAAACCTTGACTATAAGATTGAGAATGTGTAATATTTTTAAGGTTTTATTTTGTTATGTTAACAATTTTATATAAAATTTCATAAACACTAAAAATGTGTTTTACATAGTAATTTAGTCGAAATATCATAAATTCAATGTTTTCAAATGCTTATAACATACTGAATTCTTAAGTTATTATCTTCAAACCTTGACCATTAGTTTGAGAATATGTATTATTTTTACCGTTTCCAGTTATTACTTTTACAATTTTATAAAAAATTTCATAAACTCTAAAAAATTGTTTTATACGATAATTTTGATAAAATATTATAAATAAATTTTGTTCAAATGCTTATAAAATACTGAGTTCTTAAGTTATTAACTTCAAACCTTGACTATAAGATTGAGAATGTGTAGTATTTTTAAGGTTTTATTTATTTATGTTTACAATGTTATATAAAATTTCATAAACACTAAAAAAGTGTTTTACATAGTAATTTAGTCGAAATATCATAAATTCAATGTTTTCAAATGCTTATAACATACTGAATTCTTAAGTTATTATCTTCAAACCTTGACCATTAGTTTGAGAATATGTAATATTTTTACCGTTTCCGGTTATTATTTTTACAATTATATAAAAAATTTCATAAACTCTAAAAAAGTGTTTTATATGATAATTTTGACGAAATATTATAAATAAATTTTTTTTAAATGCTTATAAAATACTGAATTCTTAAGTTATTAAATTCAAACCTTGACTATAAGATTGAGAATGTGTAATATTTTTAAGGGTTCATTTAATTATATTTACAATTTAATATGATATTTCATAAACACTATTAAAGTGTTTTACATAAAAATTTAGTCGAAATATCATAAATTCATTTTTTTCAAATGCTTATAAAATACTGAATTCTTAAGTTATTATCTTCAAACCTTGACCATGAGTTTGAGAATATGTAATATTTTTACCGTTTCCAGTTATTATTTTTACAATTTTATAAAAAATTTCATAAACTCTAAAAAAGTGTTTTATACGATAATTTTGACGAAATATTATAAATAAATTTTTTTTGAATGCTTATAAAATACTGAATTCTTAAGTTATTAACTTCAAACCTTGACTATAAGATTGAGAATGTGTAATATTTTTACGGTTTTATTTAGTTATATTTACAATTTAATATGATATTTCATAAACTTTAAAAAAGTGTTTTATACGATAATTTTGACGAAATATTATAAATAAATTTTTTTCAAATGCTTATAAAATACTGAATTCTTAAGTTATTAACTTCAAACCTTGACTATAAGATTGAGAATGTGTAATATTTTTAAGGGTTCATTTAATTATATTTACAATTTAATATGATATTTCATAAACACTATTAAAGTTGTTTACATTGTAATTTTGACGAAATATTATAAATTCATTTTTTTAAATGCTTATAAAATACTGAGTTCTTAAGTTATTAACTTCAAACCTTGACTATAAGATTGAGTATGTGTAGTATTTTTAAGGTTTTATTTAGTTATGTTTACAATTTTATATAAGATTTCATAAACACTAAAATAGTGTTTTACATAAAAATTTAGTCGAAATATCATAAATTCATTTTTTTCAAATGCTTATAAAATACTGAATTCTTAAGTTATTATCTTCAAACCTTGACCATGAGTTTGAGAATATGTAATATTTTTACCGTTTCCAGTTATTATTTTTACAATTTTATAAAAAATTTCATAAACTCCAAAAAAAGTGTTTTATACGATAATTTTGACGAAATATTATAAATAAATTTTTTTTAAATGCTTATAAAATACTGAATTCTTAAGTTATTAAATTCAAACCTTGACTATAAGATTGAGAATGTGTAATATTTTTACGGTTTTATTTAGTTATATTTACAATTTAATATGATATTTCATAAACTTTAAAAAAGTGTTTTATACGATAATTTTGACGAAATATTATAAATAAATTTTTTTTGAATGCTTATAAAATACTGAATTCTTAAGTTATTATCTTCAAACCTTGACTATAAGATTGAGAATGTGTAATATTTTTAAGGGTTCATTTAATTATATTTACAATTTAATATGATATTTCATAAACACTATTAAAGTTGTTTACATTGTAATTTTGACGAAATATTATAAATTCATTTTTTTAAATGCTTATAAAATACTGAATTCTTAAGTTATTAACTTCAAACCTTGACTATAAGATTGAGTATGTGTAGTATTTTTAAGGTTTTATTTAGTTATGTTTACAATTTTATATAAGATTTCATAAACACTAAAAAAGTGTTTTACATAAAAATTTAGTCGAAACATCATAAATTCATTTTTTTCAAATGCTTATAAAATATTGAATTCTTAAGTTATTAACTTCAAACCTTGACTATAAGATTGAGAATGTGTAATATTTTTAAGGGTTCATTTAATTATATTTACAATTTAATATGATATTTCATAAACACTATTAAAGTTGTTTACATTGTAATTTTGACGAAATATTATAAATTCATTTTTTTAAATGCTTATAAAATACTGAATTCTTAAGTTATTAACTTCAAACCTTGACTATAAGATTGAGTATGTGTAGTATTTTTAAGGTTTTATTTAGTTATGTTTACAATTTTATATAAGATTTCATAAACACTAAAAAAGTGTTTTACATAAAAATTTAGTCGAAACATCATAAATTCATTTTTTTCAAATGCTTATAAAATACTGAATTCTTAAGTTATTATCTTCAAACCTTGACCATGAGTTTGAGAATATGTAATATTTTTACCGTTTCCAGTTATTGTGTTTACAATTTCATAAAAAATTTCATAAACTCTAAAAAAGTGTTTTATACGATAATTTTGACGAAATATTATAAATAAATTTTTTTTGAATGCTTATAAAATACTGAATTCTTAAGTTATTAACTTCAAACCATGACTATAAGATTGAGAATGTGTAATATTTTTACGGTTTTATTTAGTTATATTTACAATTTAATATGATATTTCATAAACTTTAAAAAAGTCTTTTATACGATAATTTTGACGAAATATTATAAATAAATTTTTTTCAAATGCTTATAAAATACTGAATTCTTAAGTTATTAACTTCAAACCTTGACTATAAGATTGAGAATGTGTAATATTTTTAAGGGTTCATTTAATTATATTTACAATTTAATATGATATTTCATAAACACTATTAAAGTTGTTTACATTGTAATTTTGACGAAATATTATAAATTCATTTTTTTAAATGCTTATAAAATACTGAGTTCTTAAGTTATTAACTTCAAACCTTGACTATAAGATTGAGTATGTGTAGTATTTTTAAGGTTTTATTTAGTTATGTTTACAATTTTATATAAGATTTCATAAACACTAAAATAGTGTTTTACATAAAAATTTAGTCGAAATATCATAAATTCATTTTTTTCAAATGCTTATAAAATACTGAATTCTTAAGTTATTATCTTCAAACCTTGACCATGAGTTTGAGAATATGTAATATTTTTACCGTTTCCAGTTATTATTTTTACAATTTTATAAAAAATTTCATAAACTCCAAAAAAAGTGTTTTATACGATAATTTTGACGAAATATTATAAATAAATTTTTTTTAAATGCTTATAAAATACTGAATTCTTAAGTTATTAAATTCAAACCTTGACTATAAGATTGAGAATGTGTAATATTTTTACGGTTTTATTTAGTTATATTTACAATTTAATATGATATTTCATAAACTTTAAAAAAGTGTTTTATACGATAATTTTGACGAAATATTATAAATAAATTTTTTTTGAATGCTTATAAAATACTGAATTCTTAAGTTATTAACTTCAAACCTTGACTATAAGATTGAGAATGTGTAATATTTTTAAGGTTTTATTTTGTTATGTTAACAATTTTATATAAAATTTCATAAACACTAAAAATGTGTTTTACATAGTAATTTAGTCGAAATATCATAAATTCAATGTTTTCAAATGCTTATAACATACTGAATTCTTAAGTTATTAACTTCAAACCTTGACTATAAGATTGAGAATGGGTAATATTTTTAAGGTTTCATTTAATTATATTTACAATTTAATATGATATTTCATAAACACTATAAAAGTTGTTTACATTGTAAATTTCACGTAATACTATAAATTCATTTTTTTCAAATGCTTATAAAATACTGAATTCTTAAGTTATTTACTTCAAACCATGACTATAAGATTGAGAATGTGTATTATTTTTAAGGTTTCATTTAATTATATTTACAATTTAATATGATATTTCATAAACACTAAAAAAATGTTTTACATAGTAATTTAGTCGAAATATCATAAATTCAATATTTTCAAATGCTTATAAAATAATGAATTCTTAAGTTATTATCTTCAAACCTTGACCATGAGTTTGAGAATATGTAATATTTTCACCGTTTCCAGTTATTATTTTTACAATTTTATAAAAAATTTCATAAACTCTAAAAAAGTGTTTTATACGATAATTTTGACGAAATATTATAAATAAATTTTTTTTGAATGCTTATAAAATACTGAATTCTTAAGTTATTAACTTCAAACCTTGACTATAAGATTGAGAATGTGTAATATTTTTACGGTTTTATTTTGTTATGTTAACAATTTTATATAAAATTTCATAAACACTAAAAATGTGTTTTACATAGTAATTTAGTCGAAATATCATAAATTCAATGTTTTCAAATGCTTATAACATACTGAATTCTTAAGTTATTATCTTCAAACCTTGACCATTAGTTTGAGAATATGTATTATTTTTACCGTTTCCAGTTATTACTTTTACAATTTTATAAAAAATTTCATAAACTCTAAAAAATTGTTTTATACGATAATTTTGATAAAATATTATAAATAAATTTTGTTCAAATGCTTATAAAATACTGAGTTCTTAAGTTATTAACTTCAAACCTTGACTATAAGATTGAGAATGTGTAGTATTTTTAAGGTTTTATTTATTTATGTTTACAATGTTATATAAAATTTCATAAACACTAAAAAAGTGTTTTACATAGTAATTTAGTCGAAATATCATAAATTCAATGTTTTCAAATGCTTATAACATACTGAATTCTTAAGTTATTATCTTCAAACCTTGACCATTAGTTTGAGAATATGTAATATTTTTACCGTTTCCGGTTATTATTTTTACAATTATATAAAAAATTTCATAAACTCTAAAAAAGTGTTTTATATGATAATTTTGACGAAATATTATAAATAAATTTTTTTTAAATGCTTATAAAATACTGAATTCTTAAGTTATTAAATTCAAACCTTGACTATAAGATTGAGAATGTGTAATATTTTTAAGGGTTCATTTAATTATATTTACAATTTAATATGATATTTCATAAACACTATTAAAGTGTTTTACATAAAAATTTAGTCGAAATATCATAAATTCATTTTTTTCAAATGCTTATAAAATACTGAATTCTTAAGTTATTATCTTCAAACCTTGACCATGAGTTTGAGAATATGTAATATTTTTACCGTTTCCAGTTATTATTTTTACAATTTTATAAAAAATTTCATAAACTCTAAAAAAGTGTTTTATACGATAATTTTGACGAAATATTATAAATAAATTTTTTTTGAATGCTTATAAAATACTGAATTCTTAAGTTATTAACTTCAAACCTTGACTATAAGATTGAGAATGTGTAATATTTTTACGGTTTTATTTAGTTATATTTACAATTTAATATGATATTTCATAAACTTTAAAAAAGTGTTTTATACGATAATTTTGACGAAATATTATAAATAAATTTTTTTCAAATGCTTATAAAATACTGAATTCTTAAGTTATTAACTTCAAACCTTGACTATAAGATTGAGAATGTGTAATATTTTTAAGGGTTCATTTAATTATATTTACAATTTAATATGATATTTCATAAACACTATTAAAGTTGTTTACATTGTAATTTTGACGAAATATTATAAATTCATTTTTTTAAATGCTTATAAAATACTGAGTTCTTAAGTTATTAACTTCAAACCTTGACTATAAGATTGAGTATGTGTAGTATTTTTAAGGTTTTATTTAGTTATGTTTACAATTTTATATAAGATTTCATAAACACTAAAATAGTGTTTTACATAAAAATTTAGTCGAAATATCATAAATTCATTTTTTTCAAATGCTTATAAAATACTGAATTCTTAAGTTATTATCTTCAAACCTTGACCATGAGTTTGAGAATATGTAATATTTTTACCGTTTCCAGTTATTATTTTTACAATTTTATAAAAAATTTCATAAACTCCAAAAAAAGTGTTTTATACGATAATTTTGACGAAATATTATAAATAAATTTTTTTTAAATGCTTATAAAATACTGAATTTTAAGTTATTAAATTCAAACCTTGACTATAAGATTGAGAATGTGTAATATTTTTACGGTTTTATTTAGTTATATTTACAATTTAATATGATATTTCATAAACTTTAAAAAAGTGTTTTATACGATAATTTTGACGAAATATTATAAATAAATTTTTTTTGAATGCTTATAAAATACTGAATTCTTAAGTTATTATCTTCAAACCTTGACCATTAGTTTAAGAATATGTAATATTTTTACCGTTTGCGGTTATTATTTTTACAATTTTATAAAAAATTCCATAAACACTATTAAAGTTGTTTACATTGTAATTTTGACGAAATATCATAAATTCAATGTTTTCAAATGCTTATAACATACTGAATTCTTAAGTTATTATCCTCAAACCTTGACCATTAGTTTGAGAATATGTAATATTTTTACCGTTTCCGGTTATTATTTTTACAATTATATAAAAAATTTCATAAACTCTAAAAAAGTGTTTTATATGATAATTTTGACAAAATATTATAAATAAATTTTTTTTAAATGCTTATAAAATACTGAATTCTTAAGTTATTAAATTCAAACCTTGACTATAAGATTGAGAATGTGTAATATTTTTACGGTTTTATTTAGTTATATTTACAATTTAATATGATATTTCATAAACTTTAAAAAAGTGTTTTATACGATAATTTTGACGAAATATTATAAATAAATTTTTTTTGAATGCTTATAAAATACTGAATTCTTAAGTTATTATCTTCAAACCTTGACTATAAGATTGAGAATGTGTAATATTTTTAAGGGTTCATTTAATTTTATTTACAATTTAATATGATATTTCATAAACACTATTAAAGTTGTTTACATTGTAATTTTGACGAAATATTATAAATTCATTTTTTTAAATGCTTATAAAATACTGAATTCTTAAGTTATTAACTTCAAACCTTGACTATAAGATTGAGTATGTGTAGTATTTTTAAGGTTTTATTTAGTTATGTTTACAATTTTATATAAGATTTCATAAACACTAAAAAAGTGTTTTACATAAAAATTTAGTCGAAACATCATAAATTCATTTTTTTCAAATGCTTATAAAATACTGAATTCTTAAGTTATTATCTTCAAACCTTGACCATGAGTTTGAGAATATGTAATATTTTTACCGTTTCCAGTTATTATTTTTACAATTTTATAAAAAATTTCATAAACTCTAAAAAATTGTTTTATACGATAATTTTGACAAAATATTATAAATAAATTTTGTTCAAATGCTTATAAAATACTGAATTCTTAAGTTATTAACTTCAAACCTTGACTATAAGATTGAGAATGTGTAATATTTTTAAGGTTTTATTTAGTTATATTTACAATTTAATATGATATTTCATAAACTTTAAAAAAGTGTTTTATACGATAATTTTGACGAAATATTATAAATAAATTTTTTTTGAATGCTTATAAAATACTGAATTCTTAAGTTATTATCTTCAAACCTTGACCATTAGTTTAAGAATATGTAATATTTTTACCGTTTGCGGTTATTATTTTTACAATTTTATAAAAAATTCCATAAACACTATTAAAGTTGTTTACATTGTAATTTTGACGAAATATCATAAATTCAATGTTTTCAAATGCTTATAACATACTGAATTCTTAAGTTATTATCCTCAAACCTTGACCATTAGTTTGAGAATATGTAATATTTTTACCGTTTCCGGTTATTATTTTTACAATTATATAAAAAATTTCATAAACTCTAAAAAAGTGTTTTATATGATAATTTTGACAAAATATTATAAATAAATTTTTTTTAAATGCTTATAAAATACTGAATTCTTAAGTTATTAAATTCAAACCTTGACTATAAGATTGAGAATGTGTAATATTTTTAAGGTTTTATTTAGTTATATTTACAATTTTATATAAAATTTCATAAACAAAAAAAAGTGTTTTATACGATAATTTTGACAAAATATTATAAATAAATTTTTTTCAAATGCTTATAAAATAATGAATTCTTAAGTTATTTACTTCAAACCTTGACTATAAGATTGATAATGTGTAATATTGTTAAGGTTTCATTTAATTATGTTTACAATTTTATATAAAATTTCATAAACACTAAAAAAGTGTTTTACATTGTAATTTAGTCGAAATATCATAAATTCAATGTTTTCTAATGCTTATAACATACTGAATTCTTAAGTTATTATCTTCAAACCTTGACCATTAGTTTGAGAATATGTAATATTTTTACCGTTTCCAGTTATTACTTTTACAATTTTATAAAAAATTTCATAAACTCTAAAAAAGTGTTTTATACGATAATTTTGACAAAATATTATAAATAAATTTTGTTCAAATGCTTATAAAATACTGAGTTCTTAAGTTATTAACTTCAAACCTTGACTATAAGATTGAGAATGTGTAGTATTTTTAAGGTTTTATTTATTTATGTTTACAATGTTATATAAAATTTCATAAACACTAAAAAAGTGTTTTACATAGTAATTTAGTCGAAATATCATAAATTCAATGTTTTCTAATGCTTATAAAATACTGAATTCTTAAGTTATTATCTTCAAACCTTGACCATTAGTTTGAGAATATGTAATATTTTTACCGTTTCCAGTTATTATTTTTACAATTATATAAAAAATTTCATAAACTCTAAAAAGGTGTTTTATACGATAATTTTGACAAAATATTATAAATAAATTTTTTTCAAAAGCTTATAAAATACTGAATTCGTAAGTTATTAACTTCAAACCTTGACTATAAGATTGAGAATGTGTAATATTTTTAAGGTTTTATTTAGTTATATTTACAATTTAATATGATATTTCATAAACACTATTAAAGTTGTTTACATTGTATATTTGACGTAATACTATAAATTCATTTTTTTCAAATTCTTATAAAATACTGAATTCTTAAGTTATTAACTTCAAACCTGTACTATAAGATTGAGAATGTGTAATATTTTTAAGGTTTTATTTAGTTATATTTACAATTTTATATAAAATTTCATAAACAAAAAAAAGTGTTTTATACGATAATTTTGACAAAATATTATAAATAAATTTTTTTCAAATGCTTATAAAATACTGAATTCTTAAGTTATTAACTTCAAACCATGACTATAAGATTGAGAATGTGTAATATTTTTACGGTTTTATTTAGTTATATTTACAATTTAATATGATATTTCATAAACTTTAAAAAAGTGTTTTATATGATAATTTTGACGAAATATTATAAATAAATTTTTTTTAAATGCTTATAAAATACTGAATTCTTAAGTTATTATCTTCAAACCTTGACCATTAGTTTGAGAATATACAATATTTTTACCGTTTCCGGTTATTATTTTTACAATTATATAAAAATTTTCATAAACTCTAAAAAAGTGTTTTATACGATAATTTTGACAAAATATTATAAATAAATTTTTTTCAAATGCTTATAAAATACTGAATTCTTAAGTTATTAACTTCAAACCTTGACTATAAGATTGAGAATTTGTAGTATTTTTAAGGTTTTATTTAGTTATGTTTACAATTTAATATGATATTTCATAAACACTTAAAAAGTTGTTTACATTGTAATTTTGACGAAATATCATAAATTCAATGTTTTCTAATGCTTATAAAATACTGAATTCTTAAGTTATTATCTTCAAACCTTGACCATTAGTTTGAGAATATGTAATATTTTTACCGTTTCCAGTTATTATTTTTACAATTATATAAAAAATTTCATAAACTCTAAAAAGGTGTTTTATACGATAATTTTGACAAAATATTATAAATAAGTTTTTTTCAAATGCTTATAAAATACTGAATTCGTAAGTTATTAACTTCAAACCTTGACTATAAGATTGAGAATGTGTAATATTTTTAAGGTTTCATTTAATTGTATTTACAATTTAATATGATATTTCATAAACACTAAAAAAGTTGTTTACATTGTAATTTTGACGAAATATCATAAATTCAATGTTTTCTAATGCTTGTAACATACTGAATTCTTAAGTTATTATCTTCTAACCTTGACCATTAGTTTGAGAATATGTAATATTTTTATCGTTTCCAGTTATTACTTTTACTATTTTATAAAAAATTTCATAAACACAAAAAAAGTGTTTTATACGATAATTTTGACGAAATATTATAAATAAATTTATTTCAAATGCTTATAAAATACTGAATTCTTAAGTTATTAACTTCAAACCTTGACTATAAGATTGAGAATGTGTAATATTTTTAAGGTTTTATTTAGTTATATTTACAATTTAATATGATATTTCATAAACTCTAAAAAAGTGTTTTATATGATAATTTTGACGAAATACTATAAATAAATTTTTTTCAAATGCTTATAAAATACTGAATTCTTAAGTTATTAACTTCAAACCTTGACTATAAGATTGAGAATGTGTAATATTTTTAAGGTTTTATTTAGTTATATTTACAATTTAATATGATATTTCATAAACTCTAAAAAAGTGTTTTATATGATAATTTTAACGAAATACTATAAATAAATTTTTTTCAAATGCTTATAAAATACTGAATTCTTAAGTTATTAACTTCAAACCTTGACTATAAGATTGAGAATGTGTAATATTTTTAAGGTTTCATTTAATTATATTAACTATTTAATATGATATTTCATATACACTAAAAAAGTTGTTTACATTGTAATTTTGACGAAATATTATAAATTCATTTATTTCAAATGCTTATAAAATACTGAATTCTTAAGTTATTAACTTCAAACCTTGACTATAAGATTGAGAATGTGTAATATTTTTAAGGTTTTATTTAGTTATATTTACAATTTTATATAAAATTTCATAAACACAAAAAAGTGTTTCATACGATAATTTTGATAAAATATTATAAATAAATTTTTTTCAAATGCTAGTTAAATACTGAATTCTTAAGTTATTATCTTCAAACCTTGACCATTAGATTGAGAAAGAGTAATATTTTTAAGGATTCATTTAATTATATTTATAATTTTATGTAAAATTTCATAATTATTAAAAATGTGTTTTATATAGTAATTTAGACGAAATATCATAAATTAAATGTTTTCAAATGCTTTTAACATACAATATTCTTAAGTTATTATTTTCAAACCTTGACTATTAGATTGAGAAAGAGTAATTTTTTAAGGATTCATTTAATTATATTTATAACTTTATGTAAAATTTCATAAATATTAAAAATGTGTTTTATATAGTAATTTAGACGAAATATTATAAATACAACATTTTCAAATGCTAGTAATATACTTAATTCTTTAGTTATTATCTTCAAACCTTGATCATTAGTTTGAGAATATGTAATATTTTATCATTTCCAGTTATTATGTTTACAATTTAATATGATATTTCATAAACACTAAAATAGTGGTTTACATGGTAATTTTGACAAAGTATCATAAATTCAATGTTTTCAAATGCTTATAACATACTGAATTCTTAAGTTATTTTCTTCAATCCTTGACCATTAGATTGAGAATGTGTAATATTTTATCGTTTCCAGTTATTGTGTTTACAATTTCATATAAAATTGTATAAATACTAAAAAAGTGTCTGACATGGTAATTTTGACAAAATATTATAATTTTTTTTTTTCAAATGCTTGTCAAATATTCAATACTTAAGTTATTATCTTCAAACCTTGACCATTAGATTGAGAAAGAGTTATATTTTTAAGGATTCATTTAATTATATTTATAACTTTATGTAAAATTTCATAAATATTAAAAAAGTGTTTTATATAGTAATTTAGACGAAATATCATAAATTCAATGTTTTCAAATGCTTATAACATACAATATTTTTAAGTTTATATCTTTAAACCTTGACCATTAGATTGAGAATGTGGAATATTTTTAGTATTTCCAGTTATTATATTTACATTTGCAACACTCCTACCTCGTTTTTTTAAACTTAAATGGCTGTCATTATTTATACCTAATTCTATCCAGTTTAGGAGTAGTTGGTTAGCTATTCCCACTACACGAACCGATGTTGTGAACCGGGTTGTTGAACTGCTACAAATAAAGTTTTCTAAGTTATATTTTACAGGTCCTAGAAAATTATACCTAAGTAATTTCATCAAGCGCGACATAAATGACGCGTCAGTAATCTGTAAATTGTTACAGCTACCCCCTTCGTCATTTAAAATCTGCCCTCAGATTTACTTTTAAATATAAAAATACAAATAAAAAAAAAACGTTATTATTGTATAGCTGTTAGAACAGGTGTTTAAGAATTCGATTCATTACATCGTTGCTCTCGCTTTGCTACTTATTCTGAAATTGTCTGTGATTAGTAAAGTATATAGTATATATTATAAATATCAACATCGTCATCAATCGCCTACGCATACGCTCTATTACATATTCTATTCAACGGGAATAGTAACAAAATAGTATCTTTGTCCGCTACAACAATAAATATATCGAAATCCTATTCAATTTAAAATATTTTAATTTTATTTAATATCTTAAGAGTCGTCGAAGTCGTATGATGTGTGCCTCTAATCATCGGTCACCATAATCCCGTGAAAATTTATTTTTTGTTTTAACAAATATTAATTTAATAAAATAATAATTGCATCCAATTATATTAAAATAAATAAAATTAACACAGTGTTCATTTTTTGTCTTGTAACAAAACAAAATGCACTTTTCAATGTTTAAATACTTGGTTATCATGTTTCAAACGTGAGTATAAGAATACAATAATTGTATTATTCGTATATCGGCCAATAGTTTTGCCTTGTTTCGTTATATTTGCTAGTAGTACTATATTTCAGAGTCTACTTTAGAGTCTATCTACTTTAGCACATAAATTATGTCTCTCCTTGTAAAATATATCATGAATAAGGGAACATATTAATTTCATAAGGATTTATAGTATAATTATATGTATACTTCTACATACAATGTATAGCAAATAATCAAATAGTTTAATAGTTGTTAATAACAAATAGATGTATTTTTATGCATATCCATTGAGTCATAAAAGACACATTTTCTCGAATATTATATTTATCCATTTTAAAATAATTAGAAATTGTTCTAGGTGGGGTCAATGTGTACAGAAATGTAGACTCACAAGGTCTCTTTCTAGAATTTAAATCTCTGAAAAATAATTCAATGAATCGAATACAACTGTAGTGAAAATACTTCTATTTTTCCTGTTACTTAGAACATCATAGGTGTTACTAGTAAGATGAACTGTGTTAATGATTTATATTAATTAATGTAAGAATTACAAGTGATTTAGAATTCTTAACTTAGGTTGTGGTACAAATAACCAGTGGCGCACAAACAAAACGTATATCGTCTAATATATTCTCTAAAATATATTTTTTTTAAACG
Source organism: Rhopalosiphum nymphaeae (assembly GCA_036289425.1). Lineage (NCBI taxonomy): Eukaryota > Metazoa > Arthropoda > Insecta > Hemiptera > Aphididae > Rhopalosiphum > Rhopalosiphum nymphaeae. The sequence goes on along the minus strand of JAZAQC010000007.1, from coordinate 3,478,515 downwards.
GGTGCGTCTGAATAAGTCTTTTGACGTCTTTGTAGCGTTTGGGTCGAAGTAGTTTCTAAAAAATACATTCTGCATTTATTTTTGATATATTTTATTACAATGTGTATAACAATATATCCTACAATTATTATTAAGGCGTATAATGAATAGTTATGATTGGCCAAATTTGTATCCTTTTTAATATTTTCCTCCTGTATTTCAATCATATTTATGACAGAGTCTAGCGAATTTGAAGACTTTGATATATCAGATAATTGATTGTCAATCGATTTAAATACCAGTATGGTTATTGTTGGTTCTTGTATTTTATTTATTTTGTTTATTAAACTAGTAGACACATTTGTTATATAAAATTGTGGTACGAAGTCTATATTTGTTGTCATATTAGTATAACAATTATTTGGTTTTAAAATCGTTGTATGGGTTGTTATATAACAATCTTCGCTTATTGATAAAATTCCTGTCCCTATTAATTTTAGTATTTTACTACTATCTGGGCATACTAATGTTACAGTATTCGCCTCACCAGATGCATATATCCAAGAATATTTTAATATAAGTTTTTTATAAAACGTTATTGAAGTTTTTATGTGTCTTACGTCACAAGAAACTGGTAAATTTTTAGGGTCAATAAATAATTGAACTTCACAAATGTCATGGGTGTTTCTGATTATTATATTATGTGGATTACATATTGTTATGTCTAGCGAATGCCTACATATCATATATTCTTGGTGTGTAAAATTTACGAATTTTTCATTGTCTTGACTTATTGCTAGATACTCATTTAATGGTTTGATAAAAATATAATTATTATTTTTTATGGGTACCGGAAAGGGTGTTATGTGATATAGAATATAATTATCCACCTCACACAAAGGAATATATATAGTATATATTAAGTACGTGTCCATAAAGTTTAAGGAAATAGTCAATAGTTTTAAAAAATCAAGGAAGTTTTTTATTTTTTCTGGATTTTGTGGGATAGATAGATGCTTAGGCAATATTTTTTCGATTTCTTTTAGCTGGTTTATTATTGTTTTTGGATTAATTATTGAAGGAATGGAGTTGTCCATTTTGGCCCCAAACTATTGATTTAATTAGTTCTTCAGTCTCCTAATTAAATAAATTCGGTCAATATTATATTAAAAAATATTAAATGCTGCTTTAATGTCTGCGAAATGTCTATCGTTTGTATATTACGTATGCTATTGTTAACATCACATATTAGTTGTTCTAACGTTGTTTTTAATTTAATAATATTTTCATTAATTGTTGTAGTTACGTTGTTAAAATTACTTAATGTTGATTGGACTATTCTTGTTTGAATATTAATTAAATCTAATGTAATTTTATTTTGTCCTGTGTGAGCTTTTATTTTTTCATCGATTTCGGCTAAATCATCTTCTTTATTTAATTGTGCAATTGGTTGTTTATCAGGCCGCTAAACTGTTGACAAATTTCCGAGACGTTTTCAATAGATTTTGCTTTACAAAATTAAATGGTTTTATTATTTATTTCAATTAAATCATTATATTTAATTTCATAGTTTGTGGTGTTGACAAAGGTGATTAACTTAAATGTATCCGTGGTTAACTTAATTTTTGAAATATACTCATAGTAAATTCCTGAATTTTCTATTTTAAGGTCACTATATTTATTATTCCCTATTTCTGCAATTACAAGTATTATTGAAATAAAGAACATTCTCACAAATTGAAACACATATTTAATTTATATAATTACGTTATTTGTATGAAATCGTTTATTTGTTTAATTCTAGGTAGTATAATATTTCTGAATTTTCTAAAACAGTAATTATATTTTTTAAATAGCTGTCTCTAACTTGAAGTATTTTTAAATTTATTGGTTCAACAATATTTATTTGATGTTCATTGGTGGCAGTAACATCATTTTCTATCGGATATCGAGACAAAAAATCTGCAGCTTAATTAAAAATGCCTTTTTTATAAATTATTTTAAAATCGAAACCGATTGATTTTGTTTTTAGTCTGTTCAAAATAGTCGATTCTGATTTAATTTTTTGTAATTGTATAAGATTTGTATGATCAGTCCAGACTGTAAAAGTTCTACCATGAAGATATTGCCTAAAACGGATGCAACCAAAATGTAAGGCTGCCATTTCTAATTCTAATGCTGAATAATTATTTTGTGCAGTATTTAATTTTTTTGATGCATATGAAACTGGGTGTATTTCATGATTTTCGTTTATTTGTTGTAAAATTACGCCTAGACCTTTTTTCGAACCGTCGGTTACTAATATTATTTCCGCGTGATCATTAAAATGAGCTAGAACTGGTTTATTTATAAGTTTTAATTTTAGATTTTTAAATGCTACTTCTTGTGTTTCCGACAATGGAATTATTGATTTTTTTGATTTAAATTTTCCTTTAGTTAGTTCTGTAAGTGGGTGTGCTAATTTACTAAAATTTGGAATAAATCTACGAAAATAATTTGCTAAACCTAAAATACTTCACAGTTGTTTTATTGTGGTTGGAGAGGGAAAGTTTTTGATGGCTAAAAGTCCTTCTTCTGTCGACTTTATACCTTGTCCATTAATAATATTACCTAATAATTTTAGTTCCGTATAGCCAAATTTACATTTCGAAATTTTTAATTTTAATTTATATTTTAACAGTCTGTTAAATGTTATTTCAAGTGCATTTAGGTGTTGTTTGAAAGTTTTACCAAAACATACACAATCATCTAAATAGCAACAATTTATTCTATAGGTTAATCCTGCCATTATTTTATTCATAACTTTTTGAAATTTTTGAGGTGCATTAGTTAAACCAAAAGGTAATCGAGTAAACTGGTAATGACTTGTTGACGTAGAAAAATTGGTAATTTCTTTAGAATTTTCATTTAGTTTTAATTGATGGAAACCCGACATAGCGTCCAAGCAAGAAAAGTATTTATTTCCTCCAAGTGAATCGTAAATATTTTGTATAATGGGTAAAGGAAATGCTTCTTTGAGCGTTTTTTCATTAACGCGTCTATAATCTAAGACCATTCTATATTCAGAAGCTGTTTTATTTTTTGTGCCTTGAGGTTGACCCTTTGGTACTAAGAAAATAGGCGAAGAATAGGGACTTAATTGAATGTTCAATTATGCCCGCTTCTAATAATTCTTTATTTTGTTTATCAATTTCTTTTATTTCTGAAAGACTTAATTTGAAATTTCTTAAATTTACTGGAATGTTGTCCGATAGTTTGATTTCTATAGGCTCTGCGTCTACTTCACCCAAATCCCACTTAGATTTTGAAAAAATGTTTTTATATTTATTTAATAATTGTATTAATTTGTCTTTTTGCTGAGTCGTTAAGTCTGGGTTAATATCAAAATGTTCACACGTAATGTCTGGAGATATGTTATCAAGTTTTTTTGAATTCACTATCGGTTGATCGGGATGATTATGCATAATATCAGCATTATTAGATATATTGTAAATATTCTTACCTCCAAATCTGTCATTACATTTATAACGAGAGTGCAAAATGCTGTGTCGTGATTTTAATGATTGGAAATCGTAGACAACAATGGAGTTTGTTATGGCAGTATTAATTTCGTTTGAAAAGACACCCGGCGTCCAGTGATTTGAATTATAAAAAACAGAAACATATTTTCTACCAGGCTTATAATATGCGAACTCGGTAGAATTATTATCGTTAGACAGTGTTTCTTGTATTACTATCAAATTTAAATTATAATGATTTATGATAGCCGCCAAATCTTCGGATTCCAACCATATTGGAAATGTTTCGATTTTATATTTTGTTAAGTTAAACAAATCTGTAATTTGTTTAAAATTTACGTTTATTTTTTCATTGTTTAAGATTTTAACTAACGCGTGAATACCACAATTACCATCTGCTGGTACGTTTTCAATTTTAACGAACTTTGAAGCTAAAGAAGTTATTGATTTATTTAATGATTCATATGGTTCATTTATTTTGTTACTTTTAATACATTTTTTTGTTTCATACAGAGTTACATTGTTAATTTCAAGTTTATTCACTTTGTAATTTACTTTATTAAAATGGGGAAACTGTTTATCGGGGTCATTTATTTGTTTAGCTAATTTTTCCAACAACATAATATTTTCATTTAAATTTAAATTATTTTCGCTATTATTATCGGTATTTACCTCGATTCTATTTTCGTGAGTTTCTATCGATTGTTTATTTTGTTTTAAATTATCTTCAACAATTGAAAAACCACTTAAAATATCACACTTCTGTTTAAAAGCGAAACTGATTTTAGTTTTTATATTTTTATACATAACTATTTCTTTATTAAAAAATCTAATTGTACTCGATATTTACTTAAAAAGTCTGTACCAAGTAATGCTAGTCCGTCAAGATTTGAAACTAATACAAATTGGGTTGGGAAAATTAAACTTTTAAATATTATATCAATTTGCATTTTACCTATCACTTTTAAAATTGAGCCATTAGCTGTATGAACTTTAATATTTTTTGTTTCAATTAAGGGGTTAGTTGACTTAATTACTTGTTCACTATTAATAACAGAAATCGTTGCACCCGAATCAAATATAAAAGATGTTTCTATATTATTTATATGTCCTCTTACTTCAAGTCTAACACCTGGAATAGGTACTTCATCAACATTTTCAGTACAACTAGAAATACGTTCGATATTTATTTTATTTAAATTTTTTTGTGTATCAGAGTTAGGATTTTCTATAAAATTGTCATGAGGTGGCCTAACGTCTATCTCATGACTTATACGTTTTTTTGATTATTAAATTGTTTTTTATTCGAGTCATTATATTCATCCGAGTCACCTTGATTTGATTGATTGAGATTACGGAAGTTTTTATTATCGTAATTATTTTGATATCGTTGATTATTAAATTTACTTTTATTTCCATTATGATTTACATGTGTATATTTATTTACGTGTGTTTGATTACAATAATTATTGTTATTTCTATAATCTACGTTACGATTTTGATTATTCGTGAAATTTTTATTATTAAAATGTTGTCCAGTTGGGAAATTTGTATTTGGCTGGTAGTAATTATTTCTATTAAACTTGTTGTTTTTAAAATTATTTTTGTCAGTAAAGGTTCTTTCCTCATTGTATCGATTACTATTATTATTGTTATTATATATTTTGTAGTACTTATTCGGATTATTATTATGATGTGATAATTGATTAGCAACAAAAGCATTATGTTCTATTAATTTTTTATTTAATACTTATATTTCTACTTTAAGAGCATCGAAATTGTGAGTGTTATTTCGTTCGTTAACTGTTGCTCTTGCGGATTCTACCTTACGCAAATTATTTTGTAAATCAAAAAGTGTATTGTTATTCATTAATGCGACTGGGTTATAAAAATCAGGAGGAAGTGCTTCTAATATAAGATCGATTTTCTCCGATTCATTCATATTTGGGTTAACCTTATGGGCCAACATTTGAAAATCTGCTAAAAATTGCGAAACTGTTTCGTTTAACTTTAATTTTCGGTTTGATAATTTTGCTTTAAGCATTCTGGTTCTTCCCGGTGAAGTGAAATATTCTTTAAGTGCTAGTTCAAAGAGAATCCATGTTGGTGAAGGATTACTTATTGTAAAATTTTGATAGAATGCTTTCGCGCTTTTCTTTAGATAAATCGGGATATACATTATTTTTTTATCATCAGACTACTCATTAGCCACAGATATCAGATTATAATTTTCAATAAAGGCGTTAACACATTCGTCAGGTTCGCCATTATAAAATTCAGGTTTAAAGAAAATTGGTTTAGACATGTTTAAAGTTTCGATTTGAGTGTATATTTTATTTGGGTTTACTAAATCAGTATCGTTCTTTTTTGTACGCGTTATAATGGGTGACCTATTGTCAGGCTTAAAAGGTTTAGGTAAAAATTCTGGGTCACTATCGTTATCGTCCTCAAATTGATTTTTGTTTAATATAGATCTTAATAGAAGTCGTAATTCTACTTTTTCGCTATTTGTTGAAAACTTGGTACCTAAAAATCCTAAAATTTGTATTAGATCTTCTTTAGATAGTATATGATAAAGATATAAGGATTTTGGTACAAAAAGTAGTTCAATTTTTTTCTCTAAGGGCTTCTGTGTAAATTCCTCTTTTGTAAGTTGATTTGGAAGTTCTAATGAATAAAGAATCCCAGTGTTAAATTCAGAGATTTGTTTAACATCACTAGGTAATTTTATATTTCTACAATTAGAAAAGGCTTCAGTGATATCTGAATACTTAACTGTTTGAATATATGATGTACATTCGTTTGGCTTTAAACTGTAGACATCTATCGACTTATCTAAGTTTAAAATTAACCAAGTACGTTGAGAAATATAAATAGTTTGATTATTACCCGCTCTTTTAAAATAGTATTTAAACATTTGCTAAATAAACAAGTTTAATATAATTATAGATTACAATCTAAATATTATCACCAAACAAACAAAGACATAAACTATTTTTTGATACTAAAATCAATATTATTGTGCTAGTGTAATTATGAACAATTTTGGGGACAATTTGACCGGCGCCTCCACCAAATTGCAACACGCCTACCTCGTTTATTTAAACTTAAGTGGCTGTCGATATTTATACTTAATTCTATCCCGTTAAGGAGTAGTTGGTTAGCTATTCCCACTACACGAACCGATCTTGTGAACTGATACAAATAAAGTTTTCTAAGTTATATTTTACAAGTCCTAGAAACTTATGACCTGCGTTCATAAACTAACACAATTGAACACGATATAGCAACGTACACAAGGTTTATTAAATATTTAAATAGTAATAATATTATGTAATAGTAAAATTATGTTACTTAAAAATGTAGAGATGACTGTTCTCTATTTCACGATTCGAACTCGACTGCTTGGCTATGCAAATGATTTGTATTGTCGTACTCTACGTTCTGTGTTCTGTCTAACTAAGCAATTTCATCAAGCGCGACATAAATGACGCATCAGTAATCTGTACACAATTTCACAATTTTATATAATATTTCATAAACACTAAAACGTTAATTTTAACGAAATATTATAAATACAATGTTTTAAATTGCTTATGACATACTGAATTCTTAAGTTATTATCTTCAAACCTTGACTATTAGATTTAGAAAAATCACTATTTTTACCGTTTTTAAACAATTATATATAACTTTTTATTTGATAATTCGTAAACACTATAATATGTGTATTCTAAGTTAATTTTAATGAATTATTATAAATTAATGTTTTTAAATGCTTGTAAAATACTCAAATTTTAAGATAATATCTTCAAATCTTGACCATGAGATTAAGAAAAAGAACTATTATGGCCGTTTCTAATAATTATATATTCCACTTTATATCATATTTCATAAACACTACAAAACATGTTTTATATGTTAATTTTAACGAAAGATCATAAATTTATTTATTTCTAACGCTTATAAAATACTGATTTCTTCAGTCAATATCTTCAAACCTTGACCATGGGATTTAGAAAAAGATTTATTTTTAGCATTTCTAAAGATTGTATATAACATTTTACTCAATATTTCATAAACACTATAAAACATAATTTATATATTAATTTTTACGATAAATTTTCAATTCATTTTATTCAGGTAAAATACTGAATTCTTAAGTTAGTATCTTCAAAGGTCGACAAAAAGGATTTAGAAAAAGAATTATTTTTACCGGTTTTTAACAATTATACATAACCTTTTATTTGATATTTCATAAACAAATAATGCTGTGTAGTTTAATATTAACCAAATATTATATATTTATTTTTTTCAAATGCTTATAAAATACTGATTTCTTATTTATTATGTTTAAACATTGACTGTTGCGCCGCCAGCACGTACGTTAGCATTTTACTGAACGACTCGCAAATGTGTGGGAGCAAATGACAAGGATCCAAAATATATTGTCACAAAATAAAGTATATAATAAATAATTGATACGTAATACACAAACTATATATCATAATGAGACAACGCAGAAGACGTCTCTTCAGACAATTGCCATAATAATAATCCTATCAACAATATGACATCAAATGATTATAATATAATATAACGGGCACAACAGGTGTGAAATATACAAATCAATATAGATACAATAATAAATAATAAATAATAATTTCACCGATACCACTGATCATACGTCTTGATATTGGGATCCCTCGGCGATGACGGATATTCTAGTAGTCCGCGATCCTGAAAACAAATAATGCAATGTAGATGGCTCGGCGGAAGTGAGATCGTTGACCTCTGACGTCGCGGTGTTTTAGCGTGTCTCCCGACACATGAGAAGCTCCGCAAATAATATAAATCAGACACACACGAAAATGGTGGCATGTGTAATTAACCGATCCGAGAATCGAACCCGCACACAAAATAATACTTAAAAAAAGGATCAATGACAATATATAAAAATTATAATGCCGTCGGAATACGACAAACGCACAGTCGTCAAAAAGAGTTTTTTGGCTGACACGAAAACCACGTGGTACCAAAAAAGGCAAAACGACACCCACGGTCACAGCAAACTTTACCAGACAGCGATGGTAAAAGGACAAACCAGCCGGACTGCGAAAGAACCGGTAGTCAGCGACGCCAGTCACTAAGAGTTCGCGCAAACGCACATCGCACATGATAAGAATTGAGTAATTTAGAAGCGTTAGAAAAAAATGAATTTATAATATTTGGTTAAAAATAAAATACACAATACATAACAAATATAAATACATCAATCTGTTAGTGTTTATGATGTATCAATAAAAATGTTACGAGTAAGTCTTAAAAACGATAAAAATAGTTCTTTTTATGAATCTTTTTTGTCGACCTTTGAAGATTTTAACATAAAAATTCAGTATTTTACAAGCATTTGAAAAAAATGAATTTATAATATTTCCTTAAAATTAACATATAAATTATGTTTTATAGTGTTTATGAAATATTGAGTAAAATGTTACATACAATCGTTAGAAATGCTAAAAATAAATCTTTTTCTAAATCTAATGGTCAAGAGTTGTTTGAACCTGAGCCTTTTTTGCGCCTGTGGCAAACAGTGTGTCCGTTTGACACCTGTCTTGTCACCCCGCTGACTTTCCGACGCCGACGTGCTCTTGCCCGAACTTTTGGCGACCGGCGTCGCTGACCACCGGTTGTCCATCGCCCGGTTGTCTTTTTTACACCGCCGTCCGGGATTGTTCGTCGTGACCGCGGGTGTTGGTCATTTTTTTTGTACCACGTTGTCGTCGTGTGTCGACCAAAAACCCTAAGTTTTTTGACCGACTGTCCGTTTGTCGGTCGCAGTGTGTGTCGTAGGCCGACGGTGTTATAATTATTATTCTACATTTGCGTCGATCGCCGATCTTTTTTGTATAATATTATTGTGTGCGCGGGAGTGATTCGCGGGTATCACCCGTCGCATGCTAATTGCACGTGCTCGCATTTTTCGTATGCGTCTATTCCACATCGTTATAACGCGTCTTTCGAGAGGTCAGTGACCTGTCCACTGCCCAGCTGTTTCAATACGTGTTGTTTTTTTGGAGACATCTCGGAAATCGTCGTGGGATCCTGAAGTCAACCAACTGTGATCGGCGGTATCGATAAACTATTAAATTTATTATTTATATTGATTTTACATATTGCACACCTGTTGTATTGTTTCATATTATTGTATATCGTCTTGTGGATATTATTATTAGTATAACTGTTATTATTATTGCAATCGTTTGAAGAGACGTCTTCGGCGTTGTAACGTATTATATTGTTTGGTGACATATCAATTAATTATTATATACACTTTGTACCACAATCTTTTTATTATCATTTTGCTCCCACACATTTCGCTAGTCGCTCAGCAAACTGCCCAAGCAAGTGCTGGCGGCGCAAACAAGAGTTGAAGATTTTAACATAAAAATTCAGTATTTTACAAGCATTTGAAAAAAATGAATTTATAATATTTCCTTAAAATTAACATATAAAAAATGTTTTATAGTGCTTATAAAATATCGAGTAAAATGTTATGTACAAATGTTGGAAACGGTCATAATAGTTCTTTTTCTAAATCAAATGGTTAAGGTTTGAAGATATTAACTTAAACATTGAGAATTTACAAGCATTTAAAAAAATGAATTAATAATAATTCGTTACAATTAACATACCCATTATTTTTTTAGTGTTTATGAATTTTCAAATAATAGGTTACATATAATTGTTAAAAAACGGTGAAAATAGTTCTTTTTCTAAATCTAATGGTTTATGTTTCATAATATTAACTTCAAAATTCAGTAATTTAGAAGCATTTATCAAAAATGAATTTATAATATTTCCTTAAAATTAACATATAAAAAATGTTTTATAGTGCTTATAAAATATCGAGTAAAATGTTATATACAAATGTTGGAAACGGTCATAATAGTTCTTTTTCTAAATCAAATGGTCAAGGTTTGAAGATATTAACATAAAAATTGAGCAATTTACAAGCATTTGAAAACAATAAATTTATAATATTTGGTTAAAAATAAAATACACATCAATCTGTTAGTGTTTATGATGTATCAATTAAAATGTTACGAGTAAGTCTTAAAAACGGTAAAAACAGTTCTTTTTATGAATCTTTTTTGTCGACCTTTGTAGATACTAACTCAAGAATTCAGTATTTTACTTGTATTTGAATAAAATGAATTTAAAATATATCGTAAAAATTAACATATAAAAAATGTTTTATAGTGCTTATAAAATATCGAGTAAAATATTACATACAATTGTTAGAAATGGTAATAATTATGTTTAGCTATTTCATAAACACTATAAAACATTTTCTATTTGTTAATTTTAACGAAATATTATAAATTCATATTTTTCAAATACCTGTAAAATAATGAATTCTTTGTATAAAAAAAAAGTTTGCCTTACAACCTCAAATCTGGTATCCCGAAACAAAGATTGGTGATTAATTATCCTGCTATGATGATGAAAATGGTCACATTTTTATTTTTGATTGTTTAATGACGTTAGTTCCAATAGTACCAAATTTTGTTATCTTGTGAATTACATATAACCTCCAAAAACATTAAAAATGTGTAGAAATTAAAAGATTTACCAGATTTGAGGTTGTACGGACCATCTTTTATTTTCTACAAATTTTTAATGTTTTTGGAAATTATATGTAATTCACAAGACAAAAAATGTTGATACTATTGGAACTAACTTCATTAAACAATCAAAAATCAAATTGTAATCCTTCACATCAACATTGCAATTCACCAATCTTTTGTTGGTATACCAGAATTGAGGTAGTACGAACAACTTTTTTTATTATTTTTTTTTATAATTTTCAAAGTTCGCTAAGAATATATGGAATTCACAAGATGTCAAAATTGGATACTTTTGGAGGAACGTCATTAAACTATCGAAAATCAAATTGTTACAGTTCTAACCATCATGATAAGATAATTATTCACCAATCCATTTTGCGGAATACCAGATTTGAGGTTGTACGGCCAAACTTTTTTTTTATACGGAGTTTCAAAATTTTTGAAGGTTATATGGAATTCACAAGATGACTAAATTGGAGACTTTTGGAGGAACGTCATTAAACAATCAAAAATAAAATTGTAACCCTTCTAACTATTCATGGTAGGATAAATAATCACCAATCCTTTATTCGGGATACCAGATTTCAGGTTGTACGGACAAATATAGAAAACATTTTATGAGCATATGAAATTTAAATTTTTACAAAATCATATAAAACTACGATATACCCTAAAACGATTTAAAATATATTTTGTGATTTAAAAAGTATAAGTCGTAAAAACTTAAAACTTTCTCCAGTAGTTGAAAAAAATAAATTACTTGTATCAAAAAAAAAAAAAATATGTATATATATATTACATTTTAAATATAAGTAATAATATAATATATCGTAGACTGAATCATCTCAGTTCAAAATCGTTTTTCGTATGCAGTGATACCTGTCATTAAATTCAAATTTAACACATTCATCATAGTGACCTACTCTCTACTTCTACTATACAGCAGAGCAATATCCACTTGTCCGCCCTTCTGTTAATTTAATTTTATACTTAGTTTAAGTTGATTTTCAATGTAGTATTGGTATTATTTTATAAAGGGTTAATTCCAATTCGGTTACTAAAGGCATTCTTATTAGGAAGACTATTTGATCCCCGCTGTAAAAAACTGCCATTTTACTTATTTTACTTAATTCGTATATTTCACTTGGGTCCGTACCCATAGGTAAATTCAAGTTTATTGATAAGTTTAATTTTATTTGCGTTAAATGTTTTGATAATTACCGAGGTGTTACTAAGCTTGGGTGTAATACTCCCGTTCTAGCTGCTGATATTATTGAACTTAATGTTGTTGTCTCATAAGAATATTGTGTTAATAGCGCTGTGAATATGCTATATATTCGGTTTGTTAGTACTAGTGTGTCTAATGTGTACGTATGATTGACTAATTCTCTAATTTTTGTTTTTAACTCGTATTGTTTATCCTCTAGTTCTTTATAATGTTTATTAATTCCTATTGATGCTCCCCCTATTCCTTGTATTGCCGATTTAACTACCGTAGTTTGATTCTATGTATTATTATGCTAATTACATTATACATTTTTTTTTTCACAATTTTATTTCTTTTATCAATTACTTATCAATAGAATAGCTAGTTCTAACGTTTGAGGATCCCTTGAACGCTTGAGCCTTCAATGATCGCCTGAGCACTTTTGCTTCTTCGGCGGTACAATTTGCCACTGTCGAGTGACATAAGTTATAATACAATTTTTCTACACGACTATTATACGATAATACGTCTTCGTCATCCCGCATACGTATAGAGTTCAGACTTATTTGAAGTGTTTGTGGGGATAAAGTTTGTTCGAAAGCGTTTTTTAAAATTGTTTCTATGTCCTCCCGTGTCGAGGTTTCCCTATATCTACATACGTCTAGTGCCTGTCCCGTTATTTTTGTATTTATGTATTTAATTAACATGTCTAAATGTTCTTTTTCTACGACCATACAGGCGTAATCGCATGCTTTTATAAACGCGTATACGTCTTTTTCGTCCGCGCAACCCGGTACATTGCCGTGACATCTTTTAATGGTAATTTAGCGTCGGCCATTTTTACTCTCGGTTTTCTCGTTAGTGGCGGTAATTCTAAATGTATTTTATTTGATTTTGTGCGCGTTCCTATAATCCTTTTTTTGCTATCTAGAGTTGGACTAAAAGTTATATCTAATAAATTTTTCTGTTTTATTTCCCTTAAATATTCTTCCTTACTAAAATCTTGCGTATTTTCGCAGATTTCCTCTGTAGTTAATTTAATTTCTATTTCCCTTTTATCAGATTTATTTGTTTTTAATTCTACTTGAGTTCCTATTTCCTTAGCTTCAATATTAATTATTTCCTCCGATATATTATCGTTAAATTCGTCAGTTATACTATTTTCTTCCGTATCATAAAGCTAAAATAATTATTCTCAAATTTATTGTAATATTACTTATTTATTTTTACGCTTATAACTATATTAATATAATTTCTAACTTATTTATTCCTTAATAATAAATTACGGTTAACTAATAAATATACACTATATTTTTTTTTACTTTTATTATTTTTCCTTAAGTTGAATTGTACTAATTACTATACTTAACAATATTCTATATTTTTTTATTTTATTATTATTTTCTTCCAAAACTATACTGTTATATTTTCTTCTCGCAAATAAGCCTTTACCTTTAAAACTCACAATTATTTTTCCAATTACTTTTATTCATCACTATAGAACTTATATCTTACCTAAAAAAAAAAAATTATAAATATCTCTCAATTATTTTATTAAAAGAAAAATAGGGCTTATCTCTGCCTAATAAAAATTCTCAATTATTTATTCAATATGATTACCAATATAGACTTCACTGTCTTTCACAAAATTTAAGGTCTTACTACTCTGCCTTCTCAACAACTCAATAATAGGATTTAATTTCCCTCAATAAAATTCTCAATTGCTATTTATGTATATATATTTCTCTAATAATTCAATTCCTTTTAATTCTTAATAAAATATTTTTCCGTATTATTTTCACCGGATTACTCTTAAAAAATTCTTAACACAATTATTTACCTATTATTTTCAACGTATATCCATTTTTACTTTTATTTATTCCTTGTATTCACTCTTACTCTTATTATTTATTTCTCCTCTATACTTATTTTAAATCTCTATAAAAATATGTACTTATAAAATTTATTTATCTACGTATGATTTTACTAAATCCAAAAATAAATTATTTTTTTTTTTTAAATTTCTCAACTATTACTCATTTAATTCTATATATTTTTAAAATTTATTTGTTTATTTAACTATGAATATATTATTAATTTTAAATAGAACAAAAAAATTAATTATTTTGTTTAACTGTTGCACTTATTTTTACTTAACAAGAAATATTTTAGTTATCTTTATTATTTATTTATTAAATTATTTTTATTATTCAAGAAAAAGATATTATTAACTTGAAAAATTTTTTGTTATTATATTTTATGGGGAAACATATATGGAAATTTAATTCCAAAGGAGGCGGATCAGAGCTAGTACTTATTAAAATATTTTACATTACAAAAATTATAATTTACACTTCAATGGCTTGAGTGATTGCAGTTATTTCCATTGCTAGTTGTTGAATTTTCGGTGACGTTGAATGTTGATGGCTCGATACGCGTACGATTCTTTCTTGGAGTCATTGAAGTTGACAGTGATCAATTGTTCCCTTCAACAGTGGTTCGTTGATGAACTGCCTCTTTGAATTCTTCGTTGTGAATTTTTCAAACAATTTCGAAAAATTTTTCGAAAATTGAAAATAATATTCAGCAAAAGAATTCTGCCTGAAAGAATTCCGTTACTGACTGCGCCAAATTTGTAGTGGGCCAGCAACTGGTTGTCGAAAATAGGTCGTGTCGAATGAATAAAGTGCCAAAATAATTCTAAGTGTTTTTTTAATTGAAAATAATTCTAAGTCCAAATGACAAGATTCTGATGTAAACTGGCGTGAAGGTGCTTGTGCTAACTCTGGTAAATCACGTCTGCCGGAGTCCTCTCCAAGGCCCCCTTATATACTCGGTGTCTTACCCGACTTACTACCCGTGTCCTTCCAGGACTATGTGCCCGACTGCACGTGCAATGATAATTTGAATGTGTTTCCTAGCATTGGTCTGCCTACGTTTGTGACCAGATCCCTCGCTGCGTTCGAGTCTCCTAGGATTCGAATGTAGTTAAGTATTGCTTCCGGTGGTTAAAATCATATTGGTCTCATTATTGCCATTTATGTTTTAATTTTAATGTGTTGCCACTCGGGTGTGGTGAACATATTTTATTATTTTGTGAAGCGTTTGTTCCCACGTTATGACATCCTTATTGCGTGTTATATTATTTTGTAGTGTATTATTAGTATTGTTGTTTTGATACTTATGCCTACGTCGCAATACCCTTATATGTGTTATGTATTATATATGGGATATCAGAGCACGTAGCAAACTCGACCCAACATATACGATATTGATAAGTTACACTATTTAATAGGATGTTTGAAGGGCCATGCGGCAGATGCCGTGAGAGTGATACCGTTGTCTGCGGAAAATTACTCGTTAGTGCGGTCTGCGATGTCGGAGCGGTTTTATCGTCCGCGATTAGTCGCTATGTCCTTGGTAGACAAATTGTTAGGCGTTTCGCCTGTTTAACAGGAATCTTTGTCCAAACTTAATAGTTTCATGTGTGCATTTAGCGAGGATATGTCTTTGGCACCACACGGATGTTAGAATACATTGTCACCCTCATCCCATACCGGCGCGAGTCGTCGTAATCAATCGCCATACATTGTAGGAGTTACGCGGCGCCAACATTCATATTATTTTTTTGGTTTTTTTCAAATAATTGAAGAATATTATTTAAATAAACTTTTTTTGTTGTTTATTGTACTTTAAAATCTGAGAAAAATAATATTAGAATCCTCAGTATGAATAGTACGCGAAAAACCAAACTAAACCTATTTGTTGCTATAACAAATTTTAGCCTAATTCATCCCTGAACATAGTTTTAATAATTTTGGAATACATTTAACTAAAAGGAAAAAAAATAGAAGATTTAACTTTTTCAAATTAATTTGCTTTCATTTATCTCTATAATAATTTATTATAATGTATAAAATATAAATACTATTCATAGTAAATAGTTAACATATTTTTTTTTTTATCAAACCTAATAACATTTTGATAAAAATAATTTTTTCATTAGTTTAGAGTTTTGAAACTAATGAAATAAGTAGTGTCCTACACACAGTATAAGTATTACCCAAACACAATTTCAAGGGCCTATTTTTTATTTATTAAATGAAGAGCCTTAATTGTTGTATTATGCCACCTATAAGCATAAAACACTATCGAAATATCATTGTTAACTACTAAATGCTATTGAATTATTTGGAAAAAAATTAATCAATATTATAATAACAAATGTTATTTTTACAATTTTCTTTAAAATATAACACATGATTTTATAAATTAATTCATTGTAGTACAGATATATATTTAATTATTTAAACAATTTATAAAAATGTACAATATAGTAAATAGTATAAAATTATAATTAACATATTTATTTTATTAATTAATTGTATTCAAGTCCTTTTGAATTTACCTAAGGTCTGAGAAGTAACATTCAATGGCAGATTTTCAATTTAAATTCCAGCAATACAATTCTGTAATACATTTAAATTCCTGCAATGCAATACTGTAATAAATTTACATTTTCCCATCAATAGTTTAAATATAACACATGTAACTGTAAGCTTTAATCTAACTACTTCTAAATTTAATATTTATCCAAATTAAGCATACATTTTTTGATTATAATTTTGTACAGAATAATAATAATAATAATAATAATAATAATAATAATAATAATAATAATAATAATAATAATAATAATAATAATAAATAATAATAATAATAAATAATAATAATAATAATAATAATAATAATAATAATAATAATAATAATAATAATAATAATAATAATGATAATAATAAATAGATAAAAACAAATTAATTCATATATAAAAGTACAAGAATATTAGTACCAAGCAAAAATTTACTTAACAGGAAAAAGAGTTTTAGTAATATTGTTAACGTATCAACTATAATAATTTAATATAATACTATTTAATGCCAAAACACATTATTCACAGCCTTACAGAATCATTAATGGTGAATAAATTATAATAGATTTGTATTTAAGTATATTTAACTACTAATGTTGTTTCATATCATAATTTACAACAATAACAAAGAATGATCACCTGAACTGGCATGTCGTGATTTTGTATTTGAACAAAATGCTTCAAATACTCTCAAGACTTTCCCATCATCTTCAAATGTTCTTTCAGCTATATTAGAAAGAAAACATTTTTATTTAATTTATAATTAACATTTTTAATTAAAACTTCAGTCCAAATTTAGGTTGTCAAAAATAGCATTAGTTTAAAATATAATATAGTGGTAATAGCAACTATAATCAGTAATAATAGTAATACAAAAATAGTATAAGAAACTTACATAAAGCTATAAAGAAAGGGACTGCTGTAAAGAGAGATAACTAATATTGACAACTAGTGAGAAAGATTATTTCTAATGTAATTTTCACATGAACTTTGGCTTTTGCATAGTGGAATTTAGATTTTGATGATATACTTTTATAATATAAAAGTTAATTTTAGTTAATTATAATTTAACATTAGTCAACAAATACATTGTTAAAGATTTTAAGATCCCATGTAAGTTTACATTTTAACAGATGTTACAGGAGAATTTGTAAAAAATAAATAAAAGAATGTGAAAAGAATGCGTTATATTTGTAATAATGTAACAATTAAAATTATGATACCTTTGCTAAGAGAGATTTAGCTATAAATTCTATCACACTGTTGCTACATATCAATAATACAAGATGCACAGAGAGGGATAGGAAAATTGTTTATAATAAGGGATAGGGAACACAGTTCATCACTTCAAAAGTCCATAATTATATATACTTACATTTTTTAGTTACACAGATATTTTTTTCATTAATGTTGTGATAAAATTGAAGTGGTGGAATGGGTCTAAGTCTTGTCACATCCCAAGCTAATCTATTACCTTTTTCCGTCTAAAAAAAATATATTTGAAATCAAAAATCATGAAGATTTACAAATAGCACTGATAATGTAATATTAAGTTATATATAATAAGTTATACAAATAATAATTTAAAATACATTTATTTTACAGTTAAACAGAAATATTAATCACAGCAATTAGCATCAAAAATTAAAATAGTAAATATTTATTATTCATTCGATTTTAAAATATTAAATTATTTTTGTTAGTTCATTATTAAAGGAAGGGTTTTATAAGCATGGATAATTAAGTTATATTAAAATGTATGCTAATAGCACCATGTATCATAGCATTAAAATCACTATTTAAATAATTTAATACACATTGGTGGAAAAATTAAGTCTGAATTGATCGGCTATGTGATTCTAGGCATTTATAACATTTATAATTTTTAAAAGCTAAATTATTAAATACTACAATAATGACAAAATAAAAAAAGAGAAAATAATTTAATTTTTACATAGACAACAATCAGTAGCGACTTGAGTTCTTGTGTGACAGTAATCACACTCTTTTAGTTAATATGAAAAATAAAACAAGGAGAATTTACAGAACCATAATATTATATTTATAGAAAAAATGTATACTATAGTATTTTATACAGTGATTAGATAGTTTAATTGTATAATGATCAAATACATGGTATATGTATTATGTATGTATATATTATTTGGTTGCAGTGATGGTTACAAGGCCAAATTAGCCAGATTATCCCATCATTTTCTTTATGAAATATATAGAATTTTTTTTTGTTCTGACATTAGGTTTAGGTAGGTATATACATTTTTTTTTTTTGCATTACCAAGTTTAACCAACACAAGTCGTTACTGCATACAATCAATTATCTTACTATACATCAGTATATAATAAAAGAATATTTGTAAAAAAAAAATCAACTCAGCAAATGTCAAATGTTAGTTTCAAACTGTATAATGTGTGTGACACAACTAGCAACACAATCACAGTCAAATATAAATTAATATCTTGCCTGAATCACAACTGCCAGGAGGTGTCTGTAGCTTTTTTTTGAGCCACCAATGTGCATAAAGTTCAGAACGAAATGTAACACCTTTGTCTAGTGGCATAGATGCTTTATTATTCAATGACAATGAATCTATGTCTTCAAAAATACAAGAGTTGATATGTAATGATGAAGAACATTTACACAAATTTTCAGAATTACTACTAGACGTTTCAGTAGGCGGTAATGGTGACTGCTGTGCAATGGGAATTGTAATATCAGCCAACCCAGAATCAGATGACCTTAAACTGTTATAATCTTTGAAATTAAAATACTGAAAATCTTGACTTATTTCTGTATCTTTTTCATCTTTGCCACTCTTATCATAACAGTAAGATGTTTTTAAATCACACAAGGAAAGTGTACTATCCTGATTATCTGATAAGTAAATGTCATCTTTATTATCTGTATTTAGCAATGGAATAGTCAAATGTTTTGGTTTTAAACTTTCAATATTAGATTCATAGTTCAAGAAATGATGTTGATTATAATTATCAGTCATATCTTCCTTATACAACGTCGACATAGTTAAATCTTGACAGGCTTTGGTTTGAATTGGAGTGAACAACAGCTTTTTCCCATATATAATTTTTCCATCTTCTTTAAGAATCATTGACGAGCAATGTCTTGGTGATGAAATATCATAAATATTTGATACATTAGATTTGTCATCATACTGTGTTCCTTCTAAACATTGTTGTTTACTTTTACAAGGAGAATAAAAATCATTATGTTCATTAGTATAACGCCTAACAACTTTTGATGTATCAATATTATTTATGTACTGTGTATAAAGAATTAATTTCAAAAGTGATCTAGTTATAACACCCTTGCATACTAAATGTGCAAAATAATCACTAAGGCGACCAAGGCTTAGACTTACTGATTTACTAGATGTAGTATAAGGGACGCACTTATTTCCTAATTGCTTGTTAATTTTTTGTATCCAATCGATTTGCTCTTCTTTGGACTGGCAAACGGCAACAATGTGGTCAATTAAAGGACCTAAAAATATAAATCATATGTTATTTGTATTCAGAAACAAAAAAATTTAATTTCAAAAACAATAATTACTAGATTAAAAATTATTTCTTACCAGATATTTCAAAAGCATTTTTAATGGCACCATTATTGTCTAATTTTTTGACACAAATTCCACTTAATGGTAGTTTACCCTTAAAAACACATAAATATAACTGTAACCATATAAATTATGAACAGAAATTTGTATTTAAAGCCAATCAAGGTTTGCTGTTGACAAGTATTAGATTGTGGAAATTTACTATAACTCATATAATAATCAATGGACAAGTAAAGCCAATAAAGGTAGTAAAAGTCATTTAAGTGCTGTGTTAAGAAAATAATAATAAAGATTGTACCATTGTCTTACTTCGTATATAAATGAACTTAGTCTTTGGGATACTGATAAAATAACTAGATGAGTAGAAAATAACATTAGATATCTATCTTTATGCTCTGAGCCAAATGCGACAGAACCAATTTTAATTGCATCGCCCAAACTTAATGGATCAGTGCCTTCCCATCCTTGTACAACTCCACTTAATATTGATAATTCCAATTCTTTTTGTTTCCTTGTTGATAAGCATACACTCTGAAAAATTAAATATATTTTTTAATATTATCCTACTATAAATAAATTAACACGTTTAGTAAATTATGATTTACTTTAAAAATCTAAAGAAAAATAAAATTTTGGGGAAATAAGGAAAATATCGATTTTATCTAATTTATTCTGTAAATATTATTTTAACCAAGGCTAGGCATTAACGAATTAAAAGTTAAAATTAAGTTAAATGTTAAGTTAATTAACTTGTTACTTTTTTTTCAAATTAACTTTAGACATAAGTTACTTTATTTTAAGATTAACATGTTAACTTCAAGTTAATTTTTGTCTGAAGAATAATGCAAGAATAATTCAAAATTTTAGGATTTATTTTAGAAAATCAGATTTTTTGATAGCTAATTGGTACTTGGATGTATCATTTTAAATTTCCTCAGTAATTTTCTCAAGCATAAAGAAAAACTATTTAATAAACAAGATTATGTGCCTGATATTTTTCTTTTTTTCCAATTAGAAAATTTTAACTTTAATCTAAGTTATATTTTTTTTAACTTAACAATTTAATGAAAAAAATACGAGTAACTTTTAACTTTATTATTTTTAAAATAATTTAACTTAACAAGTTAAAAAAAAAACGTTAAATTGTCCAGCCTTGATTTTAACCAATAAAAAATTATTAAAATGTTTTGTGATCACATCTTTTTAAGAATTTAAAGTAATTATTAAATGTAATTTAAAGAATTTAAATAAGTAATTTATTTAATCTCTCAATGATTGGCAATTAATCATTGAACAAATTAACCTAATAGTTTAATGTTAAAAAAAAATGGATTTAATGAATATATGAAAAATTATGTTTGGGGATATAAATATTTATAATGAACTGGTGAATTGTGTCTCGATTGTATTTCACTCCCAGATGAATTGCATCTACAACATTTTTTACAATATTTGGATTTCCTCATTATTTAATTATTTAGATAACACCTAACAGATTAGATGGGTAATACACATATTATAAACATGATCTGTTTAATATTATATTTATACGATTGAGTTTTTAAGCTATTATAAAATGTTATATAGGTACAACGGGTGTTTCATGAAACAAATTGTTTTTTTTTTTTATTCAAAAATGGATTATTCAGGAAGAAAAATAATTTAAATTGATAGTATTAGGTTTTGATTTCATATACTTCTAAAAGATAATGTATGTTTGAGATTTATTTGAAATCATCCAAGTCTTATTTTAAATGCAAAAATAATTGTAATTTAATATATTCAACCTAAAAAGCATAAAAGCTTATTAAAACCAAATTATAAACTATTAAATCATCAACAAATTAACAATGCTCTTAAAAAAAAGGTGGAGTCAATATTTTGTCAAAATCATCAAAACTTTTATATGCTGAATTAAAAGATGAATTTATAATTATTAAACAATAACAATTAACAATGTTGAATTATGATTAAAAGAAATATACGTATAGATCTATTCGCCCAAAACTGTCAAATAGTATTAAGCCTTAGGAATATAGGGACACAAATTATTTAATTTAAAAAAAATAGGACACATTTCATCTACAAACAAAATAAAAGAAAAACAATTGAACAAATTCGTGTTCAATGTCATAATAGCTGTATTTTATTTTTAACGATATAAAAATCTACTAACCGCAATTTCTTTATAAATGCTTATGGATCGCTGAGTATCTCCTCTATCAACATGACTTTCTTCAAGATGTCTTTCCAATTCTTGAAGCATGCCACTATACTTGTCTAATCTTCGAAATGGTTTGCTTAATGACACAGTCAGCACTAAAATTCCAGGACTAACTGCACCTTGTGTTTCCATTATTTGGTTTAATTCATCTCTAAAATTTATTTATTTATTAAAATCATGTAATGTGTAAAGTAAATTAATTAATCATCTAAGCTAAAACAAAATAATTATAATCCATACTTATATTTATCAATGATATTAACTGCTCTAGGATGAGAAGCACAGTATTGCAAATGCACAGTCCTTATAAAAGATGCTTTGTTTAGAAACAGTTTACCAATTCTTTGATCAGACTGCAGTAATCCTGAGACTTGTTCTAATGATTCTAAAAGCTCTTCATGAGTTTTTGAAACTTCTTCAATATTATTTACTAATTGATTATACTCTTCAATATTCATTCTATAATCAAATTATTATTATTATTATTTATATTTAAATTCTATTATACTAAAAATGCAGTACATATTTGAGTTTTTCAAAGGAATCAAAAAACTTTGGATTAGTGTCTTCAATTCAGTAACATGTGCTCTTTCAGATTCCACAATATCCATGACAACTACAGCTCGGTTAGCTCTTAACTGTTCGGTTAAATCTACCTGTATGTTTGGCACTTTATTGTTTGTTATATTTTCTGCTGTAATAAAATGTACAATATCATAGCTATAAATTAATTAAAATTAATTGTTTACCTTGAGGTTTATATTCTCTGACATAATTTGATGGAAACCAACCAGTTTTTTCCTTAAGGGTTCCTTCCCACCAGCCACCATCTTCTTTTTGAGTAACAATTACAATATCTCCTTTTTTCAAACACAACTAGAAGCAAGATATTACTTTAATTTAAGTAAAACGATTTAAAATAAAACATAAATATAATCATATGTATGGGCTTTCGTGCACTTATATACGCCTTCAAGCTTAGCACACAATTAATAAATAACACTTAATGAGTATAAAATATATAAAAATAATAAAATCATACCATAACGTTGGTTCAAGGTCTCCTCTAAGGGATATAAAATGATTAAAGACATGAAAATATAATATTACAATTCAATGAATATTTAAGCAAATAAATATTATTGGCAATTTGTAAAAATATAAAAATCAGATTAAATAAGCAGTAATCAAAATATCAAAATGACATTGAAAATAAGCGCAAACTTAATGATATCAACAAATTATTTTACCTCGTCATTATTTTTTCCTTTAAATGAATACACAGCTTGAACAAGTAATGGCTCATTAGAAGTCATTTTGAATTCACTATAAAAACTTCATGAACTGTAACAAAATAAAATAAAATAAGTTATTAAAATATCAACTTTATTTGTTTTAACTGGGCAGTAAAATTAGTAATGCTTCATATTACTCAGAAAGAAAAAGATTATTATTGATAAAAATGATTGTGAACTTCATAATGCTTGTTATAAATAAGAATACCTAGGATTATGTATTTTGGCAAAGCTACAGTAATGACAAAATAAAATATGGTATGAGTGTGTTAGGAATGTTGGACTAAAGCCAATTCATGGTTGAGAATGTAACATTTGGATTTAATTTTTACCGTAGATATTAACATAATAAATTGAATTGAAATATAATATATATTATATCAAATAGACACAATAATAAATCGATTTACATTTACTAAAATAGTAAATTAGTCTTATATTCCATTATATTAAAATTAACTTTTTGATTTGAAAACAAATGATAATAATTAAAACCCGAGTAAAATATACATACAAATACCTTTAACTTTTGATTTCAATATTTTTTAATTTGTATTGATAATGCATTAATGAATTCAAACCATTAATCATTTAATTAACTCCATTTTATGTGAAAGAAACTATTAAGTATTAGATTATATAGGTATTTAGGTACTTACTATTTAAATCACAGATTACCCGTTTACCTAAACCAATTAATAATTATTGACAGTACAATATACATACAAACTCACTCATCAATAAATGCTTAAACTTAATAATGTATACTATTTACACTAAATGGTAAGACTTATAAAACTTTAAATATAAATTAAACTTCATGACTTTATGTTTAAGTATTTATGACACATTTTAATGATGATACAACAGTTTCTATTCAATTAACTATTAAAAAAATAATTTACAATTCAAAATTATAGTAAAGAATATAATTAGTATTCAGTAATACATGATAAATTATTTGTTGTAAACAGGTGGATTAAAATATTAATGTCTATGATCATTCATTAACACTAAAACAAAATAAACATTTCGATGTCAAATTCACAGATAACAACTTATCAATAATAAAATAAATATGGCCAAATGATTAAAGAAAAGTATCCAAGGATATTAAGTGTATATTATCAGATAATCAATTTCTAGCGTATTATTTCACATTATTACTTGAACGCAGATTTAAATGCAAATGGATTTTTTTCTTGATGTCGTAGAATTATTCTTTTCTAAGCACAAAATTAATTTTATACATCAAAAAACCTACAAATAAAACAATAATAGTACGTATGTTTTTCTTAAATTTTACTATATTAGATAAAATATTTGATAACAATTTATTATATTAAGCTTCCTATCAAAAATAAAAAATTAATGCATATTAATATAGGTATTATTATTATTTTATTCCATCATACCTATTATTTTTATTATGTAGATCAGCAGCTCCCGATTTATGGGACATGGAACTGGGCTGTGGACCTTAATATAATATTACACAATAAACTATTCAGTTTTAATCTAATTATTGACTCTCGTAGAAAACAAGCAATGTTAAAAATCTCATTGAATTATTTAGTTATAAGTTTTTTTTTAAAAAGCAATTGTTTTATAGGTATAACAGTGTGCTATTAGTGGGACTCAAAGATTTTTTTACCACATTTTACTTGTGTGCCAAGTATAAGTGGCAGCAGCTGCACAACGATCTAGCAAATGAAATTTTCATTGCATATTATATAATATTATTACTATTCATACATAAATGCAAATTATAGACATATATAGGTACAAGCTAAAAATTCAAAAGTATCTATATAATATAGGTAGATAAATGAGTGACTGGTCATTTTATTTACAAATCGCATCAAACACAATACCAAAAATAATTATAATCGTGTAATACCCACTGTCTCGTTGTTATTTTAAAAACTTAAAATTCCTTCTGAATTTTTATGTGTTTGATTTTAAAAGGTACTTTTCACCAAATTAAGTTGCAAAAAGAATCTAGTAACTACTGCTCTTTTAATAGTTCTCTTAGATTTTATAAGGTTTTGAGAACATCATTTGATTTACCATTAATACCAGACATTTTTAAAAGTTAACTCTTAAATATTTTTGTAGTATAGAAAATGTCATAGTTTATTTTGACAATATGCTCTGTGCAACTAATACCAACAAAGAATAAATACATAAAACAGTAATAAAAGTTCTTGCGATGACAAAAAAATATAGCATCAAGTTTAATGTAAATAAATTGCAATTTTATCAAAATATAGTCAAGTATTATTGTTTTCTAAAGATATAAAATCAACAAATGATAGTTGTATTACTGCAATTAAAAAAGAACTACAACAAATACTTGGAATAATAAATTATCTAAAACAATTTATACAAAATTTGTCAGAATTAAACTCATCATTAAGGGAACTATTAAAATATAAGGTAATTTGGCAGTGGATAAATAAACATTTTGAATTATTAACAAAAAAATTAATACTTAAATAGCAGAGGCATCAGTTTTAAAAAAAAATGATATTAATCTGCAAATTACAGTATAGTGTGATGGCTCCCAAGATGTGTTAGTATGTTACTTGGTGCAGTTTAATCAACCAATAGCATTTGTATCTGGGGCTTTATGTTTACAGAGATAATTTGTGCTCAATTTGAGAAAAAACTATTATCAATAACAAATGCACTTACAAAATTTGACAATTATATTATTATAGTAATGGGAATAAAATAATAATAAATTATGATAATTTGCCATTAGTAAAATTAATAAAATATATTATTAATAATTGTATCAATTTTGTACTTTTATATATATAAAAAAAAACAATGATAAAACACCTACATTACAGTACTAAGTGTTGTAAAAAATAATAGTTCAAATAAATTACTATTAATTGTTATGAAAGCTTTATAACTTAACAAGTATTAAACTATTAAAGTGACTAATTCATTTTTCATTTACAAGTTTAGGTATATAATATAAAATTAATATCCAATATTTGTTACAAATCAATGTATAATAGCTGACAGTTATGTCAGTCATGTTAAAAATATTTATAGATAAACTAAGTACTGTATATCATTAGAAATAATATCTGTATAATTTAGAACTACATAGGGTATTATATCTGCCATTGAAACCGATAAGTTAATTTTAGTGTATAATTCAATTTCTAAACATTAAATTTAATAAATGTAAAATATAACACAATAGTATGCATGTGTAATTTAGCAAATGCAAAACTTCAAAAAATGTAAGTAAATACAATTATTTATATAAATATATTAATATGAATAATTTTTTTAATAATATAACTCGTGTAACTTACTATTAAACAATAACAAAAATACAATATTGACAATCATGTATTTTTATAAAAAAAAAATTAGCTTTACAATTATTTCATTATTAATTTCATAGATATAGCAAATGTAGTATAATATAGGATTATTCAAAATGATCCATCTGATTTCAAATGAAATGAATGCTATTATTATTATTATTATTACTATTATTACTTACCCAATTTATGTACTATACATATTATATCTTGTAATTGCGTTTGGCATAAACATAATAATAAAAATATCTTTTTAGTTTTTAGCTTTAGAGTAACAAGTGTTGCATTAAATAAAAGAATAATAATACTTCAAATTTATGTAATAGTACAAAAAAATGTTCTATGTAGCTTCCTTTGATTAAGTAGATAACATTTAATCAAAAGTCTAATTTATTCCATAAATATTCATTGTAATTGACTACGCTAATTTTTAGGTTGATAATAGTAATAAATATACAATATTTAAAATACTGTATTTTTGAAATATCCCCAAAATATCTAGTCACATGGTTTAAGATGAAGTGACCCAGGAAGTCAAGTGCAAAACATAGGATGAATTATTTTGAATAACTCTGTATTAAATGGCTTAATTGCATTAGCTTAAAAAATATTGAAAGAACAGGTTTTAAACACATTATAATAATATTTTATATAATAAAAATGAACACAATTTTATATAAGTCGATGATAAATAGATGTTAGGTGTAATAATAATTATTCCCAAAATAAAGGACTATATGTACTTCGTGTTTGCAAAATTCGCACTTGTTTATACAATTTCAATGCATGTCCAAGTTTCTAACCCAAATTTAATATTATATCAGACCGTTGAAGTAAATGTAAAATATGACCATCAATATTCTAAAATTATAAAATACTTCTAAGAACATTTGTTATCGATTTATGATTATAAATTATAGATTAGGCATAGCATAGCTATAATTTTAGATCCTGAGCAGAGCGATATACAGAATTACAGAAACATAACATTGAATTTTGAGTTATATAAGTTAATATAATATGATATACATATTTATTATAATAATTAAATACTAATAATTAGAAAACAGATTTTATCGTGATAAAAAAATCAATGTAAATACCAAATTTTCTTAAAATATAGAATAACGCGATTTCGTAAAAAGTTAAATTTCATGCGCTCTTAAAAATTTTTTCTATATTGGAATTTTTTTTTACAATTATTTGAAGAAAAAGTTATGGAGAACCTTGTATTGGGGTTTTTAACCTTAGGTATAAATTACAACAATTTTATGAATTTTTAACTTAAAAATTATTTGCAAATTTTCGTGATTATGACATATTTCATAAATATTTGAATTTTAAATGCTTATAAACAAAAATTGTGATTAATGATTTTTTATTTTTTTTATTACGATAAGTACAACTTATAATAAATCTTCTATTAAATTTTAAAGATTTTTTGGTATGCCAAATTTTTTTTATTGGCATTTCAAAAAACAAAACTTAGAAAATCGAAAATTTCAATTGTCTGTATATAGTTTAAAAAGAGTCAAAAAATTTAATCGTAATTAGATAATGCTAATATAAACATTTAGTGAAAATTTCAAGTATTTACAATGATTCGTTTTTGAGTTACATACAGCCAAATAAAAAAAATCGATTTTGTTGAAAACTGATTATGTGTAAAAATTCCCATTTTTTCGTTACTTTTTTAGGGTTTTTCCTGACGCTTTTGAAAACTACTAGACATTTTTTACTATTGACCCCCTAAAGTACCAATTAGATAAATTTTTCTTTTTAAAGTGCGGCTGAAGTCAAAAATCAAAGCATTTATTTTCTACTCTAAAACGTGATGACAGACAAAAAAAAGAGCAAAAGGATCTCAGTTTATACGATGAACTCCAGAGTTGGAAGAAGCGTCAATGCATGCAAAAACTATCTTGTAATCGCTACACCCTTACCCCATTCTCATCTGGGCGCACGCCTTGGAATTTTTACCAACAGACGCGTCTAGTCAATCTATCGGTGCATTTCTACAGCAACTAGTCAATGACAACTGGCAACCTATACCATTTTTTAAGAAAATTACGGTAAAATAAGGTGCGTGGCCCGTTTATTACTCGTGAATTGCTTGCCATCTATGAATCGGTAAAATATTTCAGACAAATAGTCGAAGCATAACCATGTACCATTTTCACTGACCATTAGCCTTACATGTATACTTTCACTAAACGCAGAGAAAAGATACTTCCTGCGCAACACAACCAATTGACATTCATCTCCGAATTCACCACTAACATTCTATACGTAAAAGGTGAACAAAATATCGTCGCTGATACCATATCACCATATCCTAACCATATCACGTATTGAAGCTAAGTCTCTCTCGCTGGATTACCAAGCTCTTGCTGTATCTCAAGACGCAGTTTTTCCCCCACTTTTAGGCAATCTGACAACATACCTCTTATCCCAACACAAGAATTAAACAATACAGTTACAAATTTTCTTAAGGAGTTCAATCCCTTATTAACCCCTCTTATCTCTCTCCCCAATAAAGAAATCACTAAGCTACTTGATACAATAAAAATGTATAATAATTTCACTAATAAATCTCTATTAATTCTACAATTTAATGTTAACGGCTTAAAAAAATCATATTAATGAACTTGAAACTATACTTCACAATAAATAAATAGATATTGCTCTTATAAGAAAGACCTATTTCACCAAATATTCTTCCATCTTTATTCCATACCACAATTTAACCAATCACCCAGACAACTCTACGTATGGTGTAGCTGCTATTTTAATCAAATTGACAAACATTTATAAATCTCTTCCAAATTTCTGTCAACCTTATTTGCAATCCTGTAGTCAAGCTATTTAATCAAATAACATTTCTATTACCATTGCAGCCTTTACTCCTCTCCTAAACACAATATAAGAAATTAAATTCTTATCAACTACATTAACACAATAAAACATGATTTTATAGTTGGAGATGACTATAATGCAAAATACCTGTCATGGGATTGTTGTGTAAATAATCCACGAGGGATAGTTCTCCAAAATTTAACTGCAACCAAACATTTCGAAGTTCTTGCTCCTCTTGGTCCTATGTACTGGCCGACTTCAACACACAAAAAGCCAGATAAATTAAATATTTTTGTTGCTAAGATTCCTAATAACCTTAATTTTAAAACAAAAAACTTCCTTGAACTCAATTCCTATATCACTCCTCAGTCATGTTAACAGTAAGCGCTTTTCCTCTGACACTTTAGGACTCAGGAGTTTCCTAAATTTTTTAATTATTCTACTGAAAAATATAAATTCCATGATCCATTGATCAACAAATTCGTTTTGTTGAAATATACAATTAATATCAGTATTAGGGCTTACGATTTCCAACGGGTATTAAAATTACACGTGTACACGGATTCTGTTAACCGTGTATTTGAAATTAAGCACCCGTGTATTTACCCGTGCTTTTTTAAACGTGTACACGGATTCTCATATATCAATCGCGTGTAAATATATATACACGGGTTTTTCTTAATTTTGCGTGTATTTAGAAAACGTTTTTTTATAAATAGAAAAATGTTTATCTATATTTTTAAATTTGTCCTACAATAAAATTGTTCATTTTTATTTGTTACTTGTTTGACTCATAACGGCGTAGTCTTATCGACGTACACTAATCCTCACGGCGGTTTTACCTAATGATTAATTTAATAGCTTCAGTATGCTGTACTGATTCAGTATGCATACATAGTAAGCACATGGGTGCATGTATCAATATATTATGTATCATAGTTTAACTTTTTATTATAATGTGAAGCAATGCTTATTAATGTCACACACACACACACACACACACACACACACACACACACACACACACACACATAGGAGGTATATAATGTCAACGACGTGTATACTCGTATATAGGACTCTTGTCGTGTACAAAACTCACTCTCGGTACGTCGTACGATGTGTGTCCAGGGCCGCAGCCACACATTATTCTAGGAGGGGCAAGCTCTAATTTTGCCGCCCCTCTTTCCATCACTCAGCCTCAATAATTAACAAATAAATTTCAGTGTTGTTATTACAATATAAGTTTGAGAAAATTCTAAAATATTTAATATTTATTTGGATGTTAAGTGACAAATATGCTATTATATTGTTGTTAAATGATAAGTTAGGTTTTCTGATAAATTAAGACATAAAAATGCATGCTAAAACTTTTATTTGTATTTCAGGCAAAATATACATAACAAAGCTATTCTTAAAAACTAAAAGTGTATATTAAGTATTTATAAAAATTTGATTTTTCTTGATTTTTTGGCTGCAAATGTTTTAATTATTTCTTCAAATGAGATTGATGATGCTCTTTGATGTTCAATTGATATTATACTTAAATTGTTTAATCTTTGTTGTTTCATAGTGTTCCTTAAATAATTTTTTATAAGTTTCAGTTTACTGAAGCTTCTTTCCGCCGAAGCAACAGAGACTGGAAGTGTTAGAAATATTTGTAGGGCTATGGTAATATTTGGGTAGATCTCTTCTAGATGTTGCTCATAAATAACTTTAAAAGTAGACTGCGCTGTCGCATTTCTCAGACTTTTGTCAATTTCAAAGGCATGGAATTTAAAACTTTCTATTTCACTAACAAGCTCTTCTTTATTTAGATCATCTGGGTAACTGTCAGCTAATGTTTTAGCTCTAACTTGTAAAGTTGTAGAATCTATTTCGTTTATTTGAGAACCACTCAAAAAACCAAATTTACTATTAACATCTTTCAATGCATCAAATCTGCTGTTCATTTCACTAAGAATTCTGTCAATTATTTCCATGAGAGAACCTCTGAAAAGTTCTTCCTGTGTTATACCGAATACCTCATCTTCACAGATTTCTCCAGGCATCATCTTCTTTTTTCTTTTTCTTTTTTCTTTAAAGTCAGTTTCTAAGCCATTGTTTTGAGCCATGATTTTGGCATCTGCCATTGCCTCTGATACCAAGTTTTCTCTTTTTGATGACAACAAATTTATTAGCCCTTGTATGTTTCTCATTGCTCTGTCAACTGTTACGTCTTTTCCCTGAAGGAATTTATTGGCTCTGTCAATTGGCTTTAGTACACTGTACCAAAAGGAAGTTAGAACTGAAAATTGAAAATCTTTCATTTGACCCATTAGAATTTTAGCTTCAGTTTTAGTCTCCGGCGTGGATCCATTAGTACATAACTCGTCAAGAGCTAAAAATATTTTATGTATATGTTTGAAGATGACTTCGACCGACTCAAGTCTTGCTGACCATCTTGTTTTACTTTCTGCCTTCAAAGTTAAGGGAACGTGTTTTTGCAGTACTTCCCACCTTGAAGTGGACCGACTAAAATAGTTATAAAGGGAGTGCAACACTCCGAAATAATTTGAAGCTGAAAGACAAGCATCAGCAGCGTGAACTCCGACCAAGTTCAACGAATGAGCGGAGCACGGCAAAAAATATGCGTATTTATTTTCTTTCAATATTCTAGCTTGCACTCCTTTGTATTTTCCAGCCATATTGGAGCCATTATCATATGATTGGGCTCTACATAGTTCCAAATCTAAGCCATCATTTTTTACCTTTTTAATAATTTCTTGAGAAAGACCTTCCCCAGTTTTGTCAGAAACAAGAAAAAAATCTAGAAAGCTCTCCACAACTTCAGTCCCATTCACATAACGGATTATTTCTGTCATTTGTTCATTGTTACTGATGTCTGGTGTACAGTCGAACATTAATGCAAAATATTTAGCTTTTTTTACATTTTGAATAATATCTTGTCTTATTTTGTCAGCAATTATATCAAGAAATTCGTCCTGAATATCCGATGAAAAATAACTGATCTGCCCTTTCTTATGACGTTCAATATGTTTTTGAAGTGGAACATTGTAGTGGGACAAAAGAGCTATTGTGTTAAGAAATTTTCCACTGCTAAGATTTTCAAAATCACACCTTTCGTTTGTTCCTCTAAAAGGACTCCCTTGCTTTGCTAAATATAAAATTGCATCAACAATACAGTGTAAAACTTCTTTCCAGTGAGTTTCTTCTTTTTGAATTGCGTCTTGGAGTTCTTTGTCTATGCCTCCCATTCCGAGAGATGTTTCTAAAGATTTCCACGTACAAAAGTAATGTTTATGATTGGAAGAATTCTCATGTTCTGGTATTTTGTCACTTAGTTTTTTCCAATTTGCTAATCCTTCTTCCTTGGCTAAGGATGACATTTTAGACTCATGTGAAAACATATGAGAAAACATTCTGCAAGAAATGCAGTATAAAGAATTTTTAGTCTCACTGTAAGCTAAAAAAGATCGTTTCACCTTCGATCCATTTTTTAAAACTTTATAAAACCAATCTTTAGTTAGAGTTCGTCCATCTCTTTCACTTTTTGAAAAGTCCGGCGTATAGTTGCTGTCAATCCTCATTTTAGTAATGTAACACCTATCAGTATCAGATAGATATTTTGGCCATGTACCAGGATCGTTAAATCAAATTGAAAGTCAGGTTCTAGTTTCTTGTTTGAGTTTGTTGAAGTCGATGAGTGTGTTTTTGTTAAAATCGTTAAAGAACTTTCGGAGGAAGGATTAGTAACGCTATTATTTGCTATTAAATTTATTGATGGGTGTTTTCGTATCGAAGATTCTGGTACTAAGTACTTTGTAAAAGTGCCTTTTAACTTGATTAGCTCCTTCTCTTTTTTTAATCTATTTTTCCTGTACTCAGCACCAGATAGTTTTTTACGGTCAGCCATTATGATGATAGAACGTTTTGTTTTTATAAAAGATAATTGGAAACAAAAAATTCTATCACTAGAACCTTTTGTTTCCAAACTAGGAATTTTAAAGTTATTTAATATTTTGAGTAATTAAAAGAATTTATTTTTCAAATACCTATTAATAAATCGATAGAACGGAAGTTTGTGGATTTTTTGATGCCAAATATTTCAAAATCGCTTGGGCGAAAATACGATATTTCAATTATTGAACCTTAAAAACGCTCTACTGAACAATTTAGATATTGTCTCATAGAACTCTTTGATTCCAAGCCCACGATATGTAACTATATAAACGGTTGGTTTAACGCATGGCTCAAGCCACGTTTTACATCACACTTACGAATTTTTTTACCGTAAATAAATTTTAATTATTAAAAATTTTCTTACCGTATTTACAACTCTAAGATGTTGAATATGTAGACACTTTGTACACTTTCACGTCACACGTCAGTCGTCGAATCACGAATCATAAAAATAAATGATTATAGTGTGATCGCGCTAGTACATTAAAAATATAAAATGATAATCAAAACTCATGAACATAGATCTATGTTCACAAACAACCGCACGATCAAAGATAACATTAATGTACTAATTTTTCCCAGAATACGACGATAGCTGCAAAACTACCGATAACATTATATTATTACCTATACTACAGAATAAATGAATTACAGTGACAAATATTAATTGTATTGTTGTTTTGCCATATCAAAAATTGCGGCTTGCGGATACCCGACGTCGACCGTCGTTATTGTGGTATAAATAAGTCGGCGGTACGCGCGTATAATTATCGTAGCATTTCAAAGTGTTAGAAAAAAAAAATGTTTTTATATTTTGCCGCCCCTAAAAATTTGCCGCCCGGGGCAAAAGACCCCCTAGCCCCCCCTTAGCTGCGGCCCTGTGTTTGTCTAGATTATTCAGTTGTATATTACATTTATATTATACTGTTATTATAATCATAAGTCGTGTTACTATTTGTGTTAAATACCTCAATCCTCAAATTTACTCAAGCTTCAATTTTAACACGTTTAAATGTCAATCTTAAAACATCTGATGATAATGATCTTGCTGTAAATAATCTTACAAAACTTATACAGTTTGCGGCTTGATCTTCTAAAACAAAACGTCAACCTTCACGCTTCACCTCATTACCTTTTAATTTCAGAATATCTACGCAGTATTATTGTAGAAAAACGTAAAGCTAAGGCTTTTTTAGGTACGCGTGTTCTGTTTGATAAACAAAACTATAATAAATTAGCAAACCGAAAGTTTTGGCAAAACATAAATCAAAGTCTCTTGTTAATGTTCTTTCTAATATTTTTCCTAAAGATGGTAGTCTTCGAAAAGAGACTAAAACAATTTGTTAATATAAATCTATAAATCTAATAATTAAAAATCCAAATGGCAGTTATGACATTTTAGACCCCGATAAAGCTTAACTATTTAAAGCACATCTTTCTGACATTCTCCAACTTCACCCTGGCTTAATCTTTCATACCACTTCTAATGCTATTAATAACTATCTTAACTCACAGTTTCCTCCATAGGCTGGTTCTATTAAACACTATACCAAATAATATCAAATTTGCTATATATCAATACTCCTTTTAGAAATCACCCGGATTTGACCTTATAACAGCTGAAATCGCTAAATGCTTATACAAAAAAGCAATTATTCATCTCTCCCATATATTTAGCTCTGTTTTACGACTCTCTTACTTCCCAATTTTATGGAAATTTTCCACTATTTTCCTAGTTCCCAAATCGAATAAGCCACCTGATTAAACCCGGGTCTTTTCATCCTATAGCCAACTTATATTTTTTGCCAAAATTATAGAAAAATGTATTCTCAAACTTTGCTTCTGAATATTGCGAAAAACTCTATCATTCCCAACTATCCAATCAGGATTTCACACTGCCCACATAAATATACAACAAATTCATAGAGTCGTTGATGCTATATATTATTCTCAATAGAAAATAATTTACTGTACAAGTAAATTTCTCGACATCTCTCAGGCGTTTGATAGGGTATGGTATGACGATCTCCTCTTCAAATTAAAAAAATGTCTTCATCCCATTTAATTTTTTGTTATTAAATCATATCTCTTCGATCTCTACAATTTCCAAGTGCGTGTTGGTAATGCTTGTTCTTCTATAGCCAATATTTCTGCGAGTATCCCCCAAAATTTTATATTTTCCTCCATCTTTTACAATATATATTCTTCTGACCAACCAACCACTTTTAACACAATGGTTACAAATTATGCGGACGACAAAGCCATACTATCTATTCACTCCGACCCTTTTTTAGCAACACAAAATCTCCAATCTCACTTAACATACTTTTTATGGAAAATTGGTACACCAATACGAAATTTAAAATTGATCAATCTAAATCTATCCACCCAACTTTAACCCTCAGGCACCTCCTATGACGATATCTTCATTTTTATGGCACCCGAATTCCAAGCGTTCTTAATACTAAATATCTTGGTTTAGCCCTCGATAAAAGGCTAACCCGAGTCCAACATATCAAAGCCAAAAGAGTAAACTTAAATCCACGATTACGTATAATAGTTAGGATTGGGATAGTGTTGCAACTTAGAATGAAATCTGTTATGGTATAATTTGGCTAGTTGTTCAACTTTTGCAATTTTTAAATCTTTATGTGGGGTTTTATTTATTACGTACCAAGGGCGCCGAGGCTATTAGCCGAAGAGTATTGGACTGAGAGGCTTGAATGGTGTAGACTTGGAAGGTTTGATGCATCCCTAGATTTGCATATTGTACGCCCAAATAGGTCTGAGTAAAGACTTGTATTGTGCGGATTTCGCATAAATTGAAAATTTAGATTTGAAAAGTGGTCTAAGCAGATGAAGCCGGTTATTGAAGATTTTACATTTGGACTTTAAATATGAGCCCCAGGTTAATCTTTTGTCTAGTAAAATACCCAAATATTTTACCTAAGTTGTTGTAGGAATCTTGACTCCTTGAAGTTGAAGTAAGAGGAAGTTGTTTATTCGAAGTGTAAATGGCACATTGAAGGATTTTTTGGGATTTATTAAAATTCTCCACTTGGCTGCCCAAATGCTTATTAAGTTGAGGTAATTTTGGATAGGTTTTGAAGCTTGAGCGGGGTCTGAATTGGAGACGAGTATAGCTGTATATATATATATATAAATCGGACGACAAGTCATTTCCCTATGAAACACTAGCAGAGATTGGAAAGTAAGAGGATATTGAGTCATCTTATCGAACTGGAAATGTACGATTGCAGAGGTAAGATCGGATTATTAGAAAGTATGGTGTTGGTAGGAATAATTTTAATTTATAGAGAAGGCCATTGTGCCAATCTCTATCGAACGTTTGTGCACATCTAGGAAAATCTCTTTAAATGCATTTTAAGGGATTTTAGTGCATTAAATTCACAGCCCTACTTATAAAACAATATTTGCTTTTGAGTTCGAATCATTTTTCAGTGTTTTTGATGTGACTAAATTGTTAGTGATTGAAAATAATAATCTTATGACAAGCTTCCCAGAATTATTAAAAGCATTTTATTTATTTCTCACTTTACCAGTAACTATGGCCAGTGCTGAGAGATCTTTTTCAAAATTAAAATAAATAAAAAGCTACCTCAGAAATACTATATCTCAAACATATCTAAATGGTTTGACCATGGTATGTTTTGAAAACAAACATACGAAAAAATTGAATATGACTGTATTGATCAATAATTTTAAACAAAACTAAAGACGAAAAAAAATATTCACAATTTAATTTTAATATTTACCTGCTTATAAATAATTCAAAGTAAATGACAGTACCCATATTATATTATATTTATATTAAATGCATTAAAGAATAAAGAGATTAATTTTTAAATTTTGTCCTAGTAATAGAATCTTCACGAACATTTTTTACACAGGCCTTCCAGTAATCTTATTCCACCATTGATTACATATTTAATATTAAATACCAATCAATTAAAAAAAAGAATATAATATTTAATTTAACTGTTATTTCCTTTTACTTAATTAGCTAACAATATTATATGATATCAATATTACAAGTAAAATAATATGAACATTAATTAAGATTTTTTGCATCCATATTTTAATCATCGGCAAAACCCTCATGTCATGATTATTTACCAAAAATTGTTAATTTATGTGTTAATATAATTCAATAGTTAAGTTATACTAATAGCTTATACACAAATAATAAAAACATTTATTTCTATTAAATGAACACAACTATTAACAATTTAAAATAAGATAAACTAAAAATATGTATTTTAAAATTATATACCCATCATTTATCAAACACTAAATAATTACATTTATTAAAAATCAATAAAAACTAAGTAGGTAGGAATATCTTTTAAAATCTTAATAAACAATAACAATTAATAAATATTTTATCAGTTAAGTCGTTAACTCATTTCAATACAAACGGATATAAATAAAAAAACAAATTTTCATTCACTAGGAGTGTTCATTTACTGGAGTCACCTTGTCAAAAGTCTGAATAAAGAATATTCAAAAATGGAACATAGAAAAATAAATGAAAATTTATTATTGAAAAATTACAGGATATAATATCAATTTTTATTATCTTTAGAGATTCCAGAAGTGTATAAAAGTGGGGCATGATTTTTCAAATTATGAAACTACATTAACTTATAAATATATACATATTGAAAGGGGCTACCTGCCGCAAAAGATAAAATAAAAATAATAATACAATTTAATACTAGGCCTACTTGGTTAATCAATTTATCAAAATCCATAATATAATTTTTAATGTTTTTGTTAATAATTTATTTACTTACTAATATTTATCATTTATGTATAGCAAGTATAATAGTTCCTATACTACCATAACTAAATAATAAATTTATCAAAATGTATTTAGCATTAATATCTAGTATAATAGTCAATGCCAAATCAAAAATATTTTTTACCTGGGGCAAAGTATAAAATTAGCGTCTTCTTATACGTAATTCAGCTCCCATCTAATATAACACTGTTATTTAATAATTCCTCCCTCCCTAGATCCGGCCCTGATATTATTATTTATGCCACCATAACTAAATGCATACGTTTCAATACAATGTTTATTTAATTAATTTTGAAAACTAGAATTTTAAATCGATACATATTTTAATTTATCAGGAATCAACATAAATAGAAGGGGCGATAGTCTTATTACCCCTTTTTGTATTCACCTTTTATATTGATGTGAATATACTAAATAATAAATATAACTGTAGTATTGTTAACATTTAAAATATAATTTTTTTCACAATCATGCGTTGGACACAGTCGTTACATCTTTTGACATGTTTGCCAAAAACGGTTGCTCTGGTTGCGTATGCTTTATTCGCCGGTGCTTTTTCAGAGTACCGCTATCACTGAACGACTTTTCGCACACGTCACACGTATAAGGTTTCTCGCCCGTATGCGTACGTTTATGCTTCGTCAGACCACTGCTATCAGCAAATGACTTATCACACACATCACATAAGTAAGGTTTCTCACCCGTGTGTATCCGACGATGCTTCGTCAGATTACCGTTAATAGCGAACGACTTATCACATATGTCACATAAATAAGGTTTTTCACCCGTGTGTATCCGGCGGTGCTTCGTCAGACTTCCACTATCAGCGAATGATTTATCGCACACCTCACACGGATATGGTTTTTCGCCGGTATGCGTCCGCCGATGCTTAGTCAGACTTGCGCTAACAGCAAACGACTGATCGCATATGTCACATGGATATGGTCTTTCACCGGTGTGCGTCCGCCGATGCTTTGTCAGATTGCTACTTTGAGCGAATGACATTTCACACTCGTCACAAGGGTATGGTTTTTCACCCGTATGCGTCCGCCGGTGTTTTATAAGAAAATCATTATCAGTGAACGACTTAAAGCACATGTCGCACGGGAATGGTTTATCAGTTATGTGAGTCCGTCGGTGCTTTGTCAGATGGCTGCTTTGAGAATATGACTTGTCACAAACATCACACGAGTACGGCTTCTCACCGGTGTGTGACCGCCGATGCTTCGTCAGACTACTGCTATCAGCGTACGACTTTTCACACACATTGCAAGGGTAAGGTCTTTCACCCGTGTGCCATCGCCAATGCTTCGTTAGACCATCACTATCAGCAAATGACTTATCACACACGCCACACGGGTAAGGTTTCTCACCCGTATGAGTCCGTCGGTGTCTTGTTAAGTGGCTGTTATCAGCGAACGCTTTGTCACACATGTCGCACGGGAATGGTTTATCACCCATGTGTGATCGTCGGTGTTTATTCAGATGTCTGATTTGTGCGAAAGACATGTCACAAAATTCACACGTGTGCGGTTTCTCGACCGCATGTGTCCGTCGATGCTTCATCAAATGGCTGTTATCGGCAAACGATTTATCGCAAATATCACATGGGTACGGCTCCACGCCTGTGTGTGTTCGCCGGTGCTTACTAAGATGGCTGCTTAGAGTGAACATCATGTTGCAAACGTTGCATGTGAACGATTTATCGCCTATACGCGTCTTCGAACTACTCGGATGATCGCTCATTTTAGTTGTTTGTCTCGTCACAAACGTCGTCACATGTATTTTATTGGTTTTTGCTAAAATATACATCAAAGGTTAACAATTTCGTCAACTTTATAATTTAACTTATATTTTAATACATACCAAATCTTGTTTATTTTTTCATACAATAACGCAGTAACTAGATAATCTAGCTATTACAGTTTTGAAGACGATGGTTTGTAATTTGTTGATTTATTATCAGTGTTTCACGATCAGTTGTGAAGTTGTGAGTCGGCATGTTGTATTCCTGTTAAAAAAAAATACGGAAAACAATGAAAATTAATAAGACTGGCATTATGCCTGAAGAGCTGACATGATAATAGTATTGTAATTGTATGGCTATTGAAAATAAGAGATTGGAAAACGAACACTGTAAATGTAGAAGTATGCTAAATTCCGAATTTAATACAACTTAAATAAGAATACATGACGGTAATCGACGGTAACCCGTATAAGCTTTTATTATTCAGATACCATAATATTTCATTTATAAAAGATGATAGAGTATGGCACGAAGGTCTCCTACATAGACTAAGAACATATCTTCATTGAACCTTCTATCTATTCATCAAATCATATCTAACTGAACATACCTTTAAAATACAATACGGGTCTGCCATGTCAAGTATTGGCAGTATAAGTGCTGGGGTCACTCAGGGTGGCATTTTATCCCTCATTCTCTGTAACATCATATTCATCTCAGATCAACCAATCACACTAAATACATAAGTGGCAGACTATGATAAGATAATTATCTCTATGGATGATAATCTACATTCTGAATATACTGAATACAACTACGGGGAAGTACAAAAAAGTCAAACTTAAATTAAATCCAACCCTTCCAAAACATCGCCCTAAGAATATCTACAATTTCTACACAGACCTGAAATTAAAAACAATCTACGACGAAGCCAAATTCTTTTATACAAGATTCCACGACCGTCTTTTTCCCCTCGCGATTCCAAGTAGCTTTCTTAAACACTTAAAAAGCAAATGGTGCAGTTATAATAACTAAAAACAAAAATCATGTTTAAATAAATAAATTAATTTTATAACTTTGAAAATCAACAATAAATTGTCATTATTTAGTGACTTCTTGACTTGATATTTTATATTTTTCATGTTATATAAATCGTATAATATCATATATACTTATTATATATATTGATAATAGATTGTGTACTTTTTTTCTTTTTTTTATTATTAAAAATAGAAAAAATTTACAATCTGTATAACATAAATACAATAAGTAATTTGGATGACATTTTTACCAGTCTGGACGACTTGAGGGAAGGGAGAGTCCATTGACACTACTTTCAATATGAACTTTATTTAAATTAAATTTTACTGTACATAATAAATGTATCTATAATATAAATTTCAATTAATTAATTATAAGATCACGTGGCCATTTTCGTTTGAGACGACGGGGAGGGTTGTCAGGTAGTGTTTTAGATGCTAGTTTGGCGATTAGAGGATTAGGATGATTTAGGGCGTTTTTGTGAAAGTTATTATAGTTATGCAAAGCTAGTTCAGATATCGTTGGAACGTTAAGATCATGATGTAGGGATCTGTTACTTACATACCATGTGGCATTAGTGAGGAGACGAAGGTTTATTGATTGGAACGCTTGGAATATTTTTAGGTTAGACATTTTTGTAAAGCCCCATAATTGAATGCCATAAAAAAGATGATTAGTATACATATAAATGACGTGTCATACATGTGTGCGATGTGTGCAAACGCCACGGGCTCTCGGCTTGGGGGCCCATTATTGCTCAACATTCCACAACACAAAAAAAAAATTTAATTAATACAATTATGTACGAAAAATTAAAAAAATTGTTTTCAATTTCAAATGGTTCTCATTTTCTTAGTCTGATATCAGTATACCATTGTTATAAAATATATACTATATAGATATTGTATAAGTATATAATTGAAAGTACCTGTGGATTTGCATAAGATTTTAGAATTTTAAAATACAAATTCCTACTTTAAATTTGAATTTATGCATAGATACCAATATTATTTAGACTAAATAGATGTAGGAGGGGGGTCTTTTTTTAGTTTTGTACACAGGTCCATCTTTGGGATAAACCGCCACTGATACATATGACAACAATGTAATATGAAAGCCACGTATAAATTAATATAAATTAATTTCAGTTTTAGGATTAGAAGTTGAATAAAACATTGAGCCTAACTTAACTTAACTATATTATGTACTTTGTGATGACTTGATTAAATACTTGGACTAGTCATAGCAATTATTTTCTTAAATAATTTTAGAGAAGATACGAAAATATAATTTTTATTAACAATTATTTTTTATGATAGTAGGGTATATGTAAGTGAAAATAAATTAAATAGCACAAAATATAAACTTAAAACACTTTTAAATTAGCCATTATATGATCGATTAGTGTTCAATATATGTGATAAATGCATGGTTTTTAATACAGTAGTGAATAAAAAAGTTCAAATATGTATGCAAATATGCTCTTGTAAATGTTCAAAAATACAGAAGAAACTTTTAATTATACATATACATAATATAAAAACAAATTATATTAATTAATGGACAATACTAAATGATTTTCATCATGCTTTTAATTTTCAATTATAAATAAATACAATTTTTCGTCTATTATAATAAATTATTTTCATTGGACTTGTAGATTGGCCATAATTAACCATCTTAATATATTAATCTATACTATAAAAATAATATAGACAGAGTCACTATGATATGGGTATATTAAATTTTAGTTTAATAAATATATAGTCCACAAAAAAAACGATTCTAAGTGAAGAAAGTC
The DNA here is from genome assembly GCA_036289425.1 of Rhopalosiphum nymphaeae. Taxonomy (NCBI): domain Eukaryota; kingdom Metazoa; phylum Arthropoda; class Insecta; order Hemiptera; family Aphididae; genus Rhopalosiphum; species Rhopalosiphum nymphaeae. The sequence goes on along the minus strand of JAZAQC010000007.1, from coordinate 3,435,057 downwards.
TGTTACAATATTAGCATAAATCAACATACCTAAACCCTATCCCCTAGTCGATCGACCAAGTGTTATCCATTTCCGACCATCTCCCATACTATTGGGCGGTCTTCAAATTAAATATAAATATATTAAAATAATATTACTAATTAGGAATATTAGTCGTAAATGTTTGTACATTGTTGTCTTCGGAAAACGTCAGCTAGCAAGGTAGGCTTGGGCTAGTCACTGCCGGACCTGTCAGTCGGTATGTGCGAAAAGTGATTATTCTCTTTGAGACATGGTATTTATCTAGGGGCGCCATTCGTCCCGGTTTTAACGGCATGTCCTGGTGGTGTCCCAGCAGGTTTTTTTCATATGTTTTTTGTTATAACTACCTAGTTACTAAAGACATTTATCTTACTTTTAAGTTTTAGTTCCTACCTATTACGGTAGGTTAATATAATTTTTCTTAGATAATGTAGTATTTAATTTTATCTTTCTGTAAATACCGTAACAAAGTGCAATGGGATCATAAATAGATAATATATTAAAATAAATCAAAAATATCATTGTGTTTATTAAAATGTATAATAATATAATGTAGGTAAGTAAGTAATGATTTAAATTATAACAAAATAATTAACATCGTTATTATTATTGTTTAAATAAATATTTTCGACCAAATGTAAACTTATAATCTTTATAAGAAATATTTGTCTGTATATATATTTCAGATTTAATAATTTTTGTAAAAAATACTTATGAGAAATCTTGTATTCAATTTTCAAAACTTAGGTATAAAAAAAAGTTTGTATAAATTTTTAACTAAAAAATAATTATCATTTTTTGTGCGGATTTTGACAAATTTTCCAAATTCTATCTTTACGCTTATAAAAAAATATTGTGACTATTTATGCTCAATATTTTTAATTATAAAATAAATGACTCATAAGGAGTTTTTCAACAAATTTTCAATAATTTCTACAATATTAATTATTTTTAATAGAAAATTAAAATTTTTTTAAATAGCATAAAGAGAATTAAAATATTTTGAAAATTATACTATATTTACATAAAACAATAATATAAACACTTAATGAAAATTTAAAATTACTGCAGTTATTCGATTTTAAATTATATCAAAATAAAGAAATCAATTTAGTCAAAACTGATTTAGTGTGAAAATTCCCATTTCTCCTGAATATATTATTTGTTTTCGCAGTTTTTATTTTTTGAAGAATTTTTATTTTAACTTTTCTAAAGTACAAACTAGATCCAATTTTTCTATCCCAAACAATTTTTTGACGAAAACATTGCATTTAAAAACATTATTGTGTCATTGTGTATATAAAACACAATTATAGCCTATAAATAGGTACGTAAAAGTTTTATGTTCCCAAGAATAATATTTTTGAACTAGATATAGCAAAATAATGAATAACGTTATTCATAATTTGAATAATATATTATTTCATCTAAATTTGAACATTAAATGTCTGTAAATAAAATAATGTTTTTATAGTTTTTCAAATTTTCTGGTTTCAATACAAATTACTTGTGAAGAACATTTTATAAATTTTCAACTGAAAAGAATTTGCAAATGTTCGTAATTTAGACAAATTTAGTCAACATTTTAATTTTAAATACTTATAAAAATAAATTGTGTCTATGTATTTTAAATATAATTATTAAAACATAATATATTGTGTAGGACCTTGTTTATATTTTCAAGTACTTTAGTTTATAACCGAGTGAAAATTTTTTTATCATTATTTTTGAAATATTTAATACATAAAAATTTCAAATTTCAAATGACTTTAAATAACTTAAACTCAAAAAAATTGATATATTTTTATAATTTATACATAGAAAATGACCATATAAACAATATTCTTTTAGTACTTAAATTAACTAATTTTGCGGAACCCCGAACCTTCTATTCAATTTCAAGCATTTTTACACATTTATACGTTTTTAACTGATATTTATAGAAATACAATAAATAAATTGTCATTCTTCGTTTAAACGTTCATTTTTATTATTTATCTATTATCATTTTAATAATATAGTGAACGCTGCTTATAATAAGACTCACGAGTCAAAGATATAAAATTCAGTCGCTTATTAGACTCAAAATTACCAGGAACGGATGTATACAAAAACATTAAAATAAAATTGGTTATAAAACTCAACTTTCATAAGAACATGGTAGGTATTAAATAAACTTAATTAGTAAAATTTAAAAATAGGTTGATTTTGAAAAACCAAAAATTTATACTAATTTTAATATACAATATGGGCTCGAGCTGTATATTTTTGGAATACTAGCTGACAATAAAAACAAATGAAAATCACCAATTTCTTTTCATAAATAAGTTTCTTTTTAAATTATATTTATTTTTATTTCAATACAGTCCACTATTAAAAATTATATTAAATTGTGTAGCCTATATATTAGATTTAATTTATAATAATTTAAAATAATAATACAATTTTAGTAAAAATATAATTTTTGTTAGTTTTTTCACACTTTGCCTATAAGATTCATTCTGTTATAAAACTTTATGCTAGTCCCAAAGTGAGTTTTATAAGCGATGTCCACTGTAATAAGAAAAATAAATTTAAATGTTGGAGTCTAGATTAAAATTATAGAAGCATCAAATCAAAATTTTAAGTTTTATTGAAGTGGGACAGTGTCTTCAAAAACAAATAGTATATGTAAGACCTCAAAATAAATTGAACAAATGTAGCGTTATTGAGAGTAAAAATAAATACAATTTAAAAAATAGGAAATCAGTTACTATAACGTAAACAATGGTACTAAACAAGAAGATAAAAATGGAAATGGATTTATGATTCTATTTCTATATGTATATCTTTAACAAACAAAGATATGTATTTTAAAATATTTTTGACATATCATTAAAAAGTTGTTATACCCGCATGTGTTGTCTCAATCTTAGCAAACATCATAGTAAATTTGCATTCAGCTGAATCCATTTTACATTGTTAGCTTTAATATTGGAGTTAATTTACTATTTATTAAACTTTATGAGATGCCTTAAATAATATTCTTTACCTTTAACTTTGATAATAGGTAAATTGACTCCAATATAAAAGTTAACAAATAACAACATAAAATTAGTTTTGTCGAATGTAAACTTACTATGATGTTTGTTAATAAGACGGAGACAACACATTTGGGTATAAGGTTCTTTTAAAGCAATAGGAGGTTTTGTTATAGTTACAAAAGAAAAAGTAAAATTATGGTGAAATAAACAGTTAAATTGATTCTTTTTTGTTATATAAAATAACAAAAGCCCGTTCACCTAAAGTAGTCTTTTAAGTTGAGTTTAGTAGGATAAACTATATCTAAGCTGAAAGAATATATAACAAAAAATCAAATTTTAAACAATATACTAGACACACTGCCATCAACTGCCCAAATATTATACTAAAGTCAATAAACTATGTCAATAAAAAATTATAAGACTGAGATAGTGTTAAAAAAATGAAGTTAAACCTATTTTTGATAAAATGTTTACAACTATAAATTGGTGTTCATATTAAGCAACAAAGCAAACAAAGAAATAGATAGATTTACGAGTGAAGGTGTCTTAGAACAAACAATGTTTATTAAACTCCAAATAACTAATCGTAATACAGTAAATCATACCAAAAAAAAAAAAAAATGGAAATGTTTGAATTTATGTTGACTATAAAGTAACCATTAATATTTATAGTGATCATAAAAACAGAAAAATAGATTTCCCAGTCAATCTACTTGATTATTTTATCATTTATTAAAACAATATATTTTTTGTATTAGAAATATATAGTAAAAAACAAAATGTTAACATAATAATTAATAATTAAATATTATTCTTGGACAATTGTCTGTACCAAAACATGTATATGACACTGAGACACTATATATTAAAACCAATATTGTCCTGGCCAAACTGGGACTTATGACAACCCTGGAATAACTACTAGTATTAAATTTGAATGTAATAATCTATTAAGATCTGTACTCACTATAGCGGTGGTAGTAAAATTATACTGTTTTGACGGTATCGCCACAGTAGGCTTATAATGCAGCTGATACAATTCAACTCTACAGTTACCATCACAGTGTGTGCAAGCATCTTTAATCATAAAATGAATATGAAATGTAAACATTTTAAGGCGTTAAAGGGTCACTTGCAGACTGCAGTAAACACCATAAGATGTCATATGCAGTATGTCCTAGTTTCATCCCAAAGGGTTATCAGTAAATAAAAATAAATATTTGTTAACAATATACCTGCATGGTTGAGTACATAAGAACCAGTTAAGGTATCCAAGAGACATGAATAATGATGTATGGTTAATGGAAAGTCACCAACAAGTAATACAAATAAACAAAGTTCCGTTAAGATTTGGCTACGAAAAGTATTGAACAATTGAACATTATTGATTACCATTAAATGTAATGTATTGTATTAAAATTTAAAACATCATGTTTCGTTTTTTGCAATATGTAAAAACATTTAATATTTTAAAAATGAGATAATGTAGTGATTGCGTTAATGATAATGTTTATCAGTAGTAACACCACATCGTGATCGGTCGCCAGTTGTTATAGTTTGTTGATACCTAGTGAATAACCTTAAAGGACATAAGTGGTAGCTATTTGCTGATAATCTAAGCTCGTGAAATGTAATGTTCCCGCTTTCTTTTAAAACAAAACAGGCACTGAGGCATAATATTATTATTATATATAATATAATATATATGAAGTATACATCGTTAAGTCGTAAAATTATTGTTATACCTAACTTATTAGTAAGCTTATATATAAGCTTATAGCATTGAACTGCTCTCGTAGGTATATTGTCAGGGGTGGATTTACGCATAGGAAACCTAGGCACGTGCCTAGGGCGTAACATCTTTAGAGGGCGCCGCAATTTTTTAGCATATTTTTACTTTTATTTATATAATATAATAGTGTTGTAATGCCTTGGGGCGAAAAAATGGTCAGTCCGTCCTTGTATATTGTTATAAATGATGTAACAATAATACTGATTTAGATGGTTAGGTAGGTATATATTAAGTAGTTAATATAACTAATTATCAGGAAATTTTCACTTACATCTATAGACGTCCAAATTCAAGAAATCCGTGATCACATGAAATCTCTATCCAAAAACTTTAATGGATCATTGCTCAGTTCTACAGGCTCACTTTATTTGGTACAATATTCATGCACATCCGCCTCGACGTAGATTAAAACGAGGCCGTCCTCACGACCTTTTCAGTTAACTACACGCATATCTACCAATAACCTATGTAAACGATAAAACTAATATTATCATTATTATGAAAATTGTCTATTAATCCTACATTGTGATTATGATTTATATTCACTAATTGACATAATCAACTGTAGGTAGGTACTCGTATATTATTTTTTAGTTATTTTATTTTATTCAATATCACTACTTATTTATATTCTTGTTCTCTTTATCATGTAATTATCATGTTCAAACAGTTTGAAGTTTTATATCATTTTTAAATATCCGAAGAACCTTATTAGATGTAAATAACCCGTGACTATATCTTATTTTGTAATTAATAAAAAATAATGTAGAAAACTTCCAAATTAAAATATACATTTTTATAATAAATACTTAAATAGAATAAATATTGTGCTTGATATAATATAATTGTCATACATTATATTGAATGTATTGACTGGATGACTGCTAGGTATACGACCATATATTAAATCAGTATTTTACAACTAGCGTATCACCAAGTAAGTCTAAATGTGTCATAAAGTATATTCAATGACACAAAATGTCCAAACATTTTTGACACAATTTACAAAAATTAATAGGTATTTGATATATTTTCTATGATAATTAAAAATTAGTAATCTGTTATCGGTGTTTATCATTAATTTTTATATTATATTTTTTCTTAGTTATTTTTAATTTTACATTACCAATTAAAATTAAATAAGTATTAAATATTACCCATTATTTGTATTTTTTTTTTGTGTGTCGCAAAACTTTAAATATTTTAATAGTGCGTCGCCATAATACAAAGGTTGATAAACACTGTAGGTATAATATAATATATTTTTAAAATTAGAAAATTTATATATAAGTCATTTAAGTTCATGGGTACTTATCATAAATGTACATATGTATATATAATTTTCATCATAAAATTATTAATAATTATTATTATTATTCCTTCACGCCGGATAAGAAGATAAAAATTGTATACATATAAACTAATCCTAACCTAACCACAAATAGAAGCTACAAAGAAAAAAATAATACAATCTTAAAAACAAACAGATTTATACCAACGATAATTTTTAAATTAAGAACTAAAAAAATATAATTTAAAAAAGGTGTACAAGTGGGCACCGCTCTGCTGTTCTTTAGGTATTGGTATCGAGTGGGTCACTTTTATGGGTGTGTTAAATTTAAATTCAATGATATACCTAGTATTGTATACGAAAAACGATTCTGAGCGGAAACGGTCTGTTAGCCAATATAAAAGTATTGAAGTATGTATTATGTATAGAATGTTTGGTAATAATTAATAATAATTCAATATAATACTATTTAAATAATATAGGTATACGAGTATTATTTGTAATTTAAATTTGAATTATTAATTTTTTTAAATTATAGTCATTTTTTCTACATTTTTTTTTAATTTTATCAATGCTATTTAGAGATAAGATCAAACTTCAAAAATTGTGGCACTTACTACTGATGAAAATAAAAATGTATATTTGGTGAATATACTTCGAATTGCCGAAAGTTAAGTGGGTTAAATTTTAAATAGTCACATATTAAGGCAGCTTCGTGTTTGACCAAAATTTTATTTCTTTAATTACTGAAATTTTTATATTATCGAGTTTCAACTGTATAATAAAATATGCTAAGTAATTGGTAGAAATATGAATATCGAATTTGTTCAAATTTAACAAATCCAATACAATGTTCTACTTATAGTACTCTCGATAGTCGATACCAACTGTATAGCAGAACGTTTACTTAATTTCCCACTTTTTACACATATAATTATCTTATTAACTCTTTATCGATTATTGTCATTTGTCACTAATAAGCACTACCATTTTTATTATCACATCATACAAAACAGTTTAAAAAATATTATATATGTGAACATTTATAAGACTTGCGAGAACATGTACATGTACCTATTTAATAAGTTTAAACTTAAAATATTCTTAAACATAATAAAAAAAAAATATATATATATTATTATTTGAATGATTTGAACTATTAAAAAAATTATTTGCAAGAATGTTATCTGTGTTTAAGTGTCGGCTTTTTATATTCTAATTTTTAAGTGAATTATGTAATTTAGTATACTTAACATATATTTACATTATTATTATTCAAGAGTACTTCATAGCCATTTTCTTTGAAGTCTTCTCGGTAGTTTGTTAGGGATGGTGACATTTTTAAAATATTTCAATCTAAAAATGCTCATAATAACTTGTTTAAAAATGAAAATATCGTAAAAACCGACATTCAAATACAGATTACATTCTTACCAATAAGTTATTTGCCCTCTCAATATTTTGAACCTCGTCTCATAGTCATTCGAACACTCAGTATTTAGTAGCTTGAAGTTTTTCATAAATCCTACAAACTTCAAATTATGTATTGAGCCACCTGTAAATTGAAATTACTATTATAGTAAATAGTTATATGATAAGTATAGTATTCATCAAAATTAAAAATTTCATATGAAAAAAGGGTGCCACGGGTATGCTAGCTAGTAACGTTGCAGTTGACTATCGTAACCCGCGGGCCATGACCTAGACGAGTACATATAAATATAAACATAAATAGTTACTATTCACATAACTCGTGACATAAAAAACATTAAATGAGTTATAAATACGGTATTGTTGATAGTATTACATTATATTGTTAAAGGTAATTAAAAAAAATAATTAGAACTATTTCAGTTAAATTTATTAAAATGAAGACTACGAGTCTACTGTTTAAATTCAACAAACAATACAATTCATTATAAACGATAATAACAATTTTAAAATACATATTATACATTATAAGGTACATTGGTATAGGTAAGTACACCTTATTATGATATTAGAACAAATTATTGATAACATTAAGGTACATATAGGTAACTGGCAACTGCATAATGACTACGAAATAGGTCAAATTAATACAAAAAAAATTATTTAAGCCCACACAGTTTTTATCTGTTATACTTGCAAAATACATAACTGTATATTACATACACAGACTATACAGTAGTAGAGTAAAAATAAATTAACTTTGAATCTAGTTAACGCTCATTGCCCTTTGCTGAATATCTTAAAAATTGAGCATAATAATATACCTGTCGGTGTACAATAAAAGAACGGTTTTCTATGCGCCGTCGAAAATAACAAAGAATTGAGTTCGCAAACGAATCAACCGCACTGTAGCAGAAGGTGTGTAAAGCTACTATAAGTAAAATAATATATATATATATAATATATAGACCTATGCATTATTCCACAAAATGTGCGTACGGTAATTTTATTTTTTTTTCTTGACACCGCACATAATTTCGGCACAAATTGTACACGAATATTGAAATATTATATTATACACACGTCTTTCGAAATATTTTACACGCAAATACGCAATAGCCATCGAATGTACCTACGCCGTGCGCCGTTTAGGTACGTATTTAATATTATGTACACACTCACGCACGCTTATCGTCTAGTGCCTATACATACACATATATAAACATATAAACACATAAACATATAATATATGTAATAATATTAGTAAGGGACGGTGCTACGGTGGCCGGATTCGTTGTATACAATATTATTAGGTACGCATATTGAAAAAAATATAAGACAGCTGAACGAAAATCGATTATATTTCCCTTTTATGTACATTTTTGTGCATACTCGAAAGGACGTGTATATAGAGCCGGGGGAGAAAAAAGAGGATTCTTTACCAGATTTTGTCCTTTTCTATATCCGATTGCAACCCCCCCTCCCAACCTTATATGTATATACTAGTTAACCGGACTACCGTCGCACACAAACCATCGCCCGTCCACGATATCTTCTTGTGCGCGTGTATATGTATAATATGTGAATGCTTCGGGAAACTGCTGCTGTTGCTGCTACAGAGACTGTCGCCTCTCTTCAGTGGACCGTGTCATCTATAAAGCTTTGGTGCGTCCACCGCAAGTCATTACATCCGCCAGACCGGAACTAGGATTTTTACCCGCCCAGCATCAATGCGACCGGAACTTCCGGGATTTCGTTCATCGGATCCTTTTTATTGACCTTTTTGTTGACCCGATCCATAAAAACGTCCATGTCATTTTCGACTGAATTCACCCGAAATGTATGTCTATAAATATATAATCTATATAATATTATGTATCTACGTATAACGCGTTTTATGAAAATATATATATATATACTTTATAATAAGGTGTTCATTATGTATAGACTTCTATATTTTTGTCAGCCGCTAATGAAAATTTCTGAATTTAAAATATAACCAGGTATTTAACGTGGCGGAAAGGTTATCTACAACTTTTGATTTATAAATGGCAAGTATACTATTTTTTTCATATTCTTATAGTAATAGAAAAATAGTAAAATAATTTTAATTTTAATTTAATTTATATTGGAATCTTTTTTTAATTTTTTTAACATAGATATACTCTTACGTGAAATCACGCGCTCAATACTTTTTTCAATTCCAACAATAACAACTTCTGAGGAACCTTTTATCAGATTTAAAATATCATCAAAATTATAACTCTGAACATTTATAAAAATATTATAACTATAAATGTTTAATATATTTTAAATGGTACTTGAAAAACTTACGAGGAATCTTGTATTAAATTTTAAAAATTTTTATCGAATTAACATTATTTTTATTTAAATTTATAGAAAAAAAACTAAAAAAAAATCTAATGTCTAAAAACAGCTTAAAAGTCTTTAAATAATATTTTGAAGACTATACTATATAATTCCAATAAAGAGCATATGGTGAGCATGTCAAATAGATACCGAAATTAGTTTTTGAATTACAACAAAATAAGTAAATCGATATTGTCGAAAACTTTTTATAGACATTAACAGAAAAAAATTGGAAATGTTTATAAATAACTCAACGAGAATCAAAATATTTATAAGGCTAGAACAGTGAATAGGTTCAAGGATCCTCATAAATAATTTACTAGTTTATAATGAACCAAAAAAAAAAAATCTAAAAGACATTTCATCAAAGATTTTGTTATTGTAATTCAAAAATATTAATCGTGGATACTTGAAACTTTTACATAATATACCTATATCATAGTATTTTATATTTATATACACATTGACATTTTTAAAACATTTAAATTAATTTTACGTGACATGACTAATTATTATATCATGAATCTATTCACCGCGCTCTACAATAAGTTAGTATTGACTTCAAAATTGATAACAATAATCTATTATATAACTATAATATATTATTATGATAAAAAATATAAATATAATAATTATATATTTATTATATTATTCTGATTGTTGTATTAGTAGGTTTTAATTATACTAATACTTATTAGTTAACATATTAAATACAATGTTTTTGGAAAATATTAATTAATTTAAATTATCAATATTTTGCAAAAACTATTATCAAAGAAATAAAAATGCGACTAGGAAGACTCATTATAACGTATGTTTAAGAGAGTTGACAATAGTAGAAAGAAACTTTTTCGAAAAGTTAATATGTGGACCGAAGATAAATAATTTAATACAAACATATTATGATGAGACAGTGCCATATCCAGGGGGGAAGCTTCTGGGCTTAAGCTCCCCCCCCCTCCCCCCAGAAACCAAATCATAGGTATGGCACTGAATTATATAATATAATACATATGAGTTGATTACACATCACCTACATAAATATTTAATGAGAGTAAATAAATAAAAACAATTTACATTAATATACTAAATGCATAATACATTAAATAGTATATGTACACTGTACATATTATATGTTTTTAAATTATTTCATATTTTCCTATAGTTAAGTATGAATGTCTAATTCCCCCCCTCGAAAACAAATCCTGGATACGGCACTGTGATGATATAAGATCAAATAAGGAAATGCATGACGCCTTTGGAAAACCAAATATAGTTGGAATAATTAGAGCCAAGAGACTAAGCTAGGCCACGTACTAAGGTCTCACACTAACACGACAGCAAAAAAAGTTCTAAACTGTCAAAGTGTCAACCAATCGGAAAGAGGCCCTTAAGCAGACCTAAGCAACGGTAGATTAATAAATCCTTAAATGTTCTAAGAACGCTAAGAGTAGAAAATTATAAGGAAATTGTAGTTGATAGAGTAAGATGGGGAGAAGTGTGTATTGCAGCAATGGGCTTCAATGGCTTCTGAAGCTAAAAAAGAATCAATTCTTAAATAAATTACCATTTGTAATATAAATTTATCATAAAATGTTATTAGTAATAATATATATGCTGATTTTTGTATTATTTTACGATTATTTACGATTCTGTACCAAATATACACAAGCAATTAATTTTTTTGAATTGTTATTGGTAATTTGTGTTTTTTTGTCCTTAAATTAGAGTAGGTACAGCTAACATTATTTAGGTTAAAATAATTATTATTATTATGCAAGAAATTATTTTTTTTAAGAGGCGCGTTAATTATATGAATTAAAATAAAAATCCCTTTCACGAATTTACCATATACTTACTTTATCAAAGCTAATGAAAAACTGTTTAGATATACTATTATGTATCATTCAATGTTCGTTATTAGAATCATTCCTGGTATACTTGATTTTAATAAACATATACTTAACATACTCAATTTTTATATTCAGTAAAACATATTTATCAAATTGTTATTCTACTGAATACGCTGTTTTATCTATACACGCACGTACTCTACGTATATAATATATTATATTATATTATTTATGTTATAATATAATAATATGCTAGACCACCATCTATAAAATACATTCATGTATACCTTTTTTTTTAACTACATAAATTATTATTCTAATAACATGGTCTAGAGTTTGTATTATGTAATTGAAAACATTTCATAAAATTAAGACATTACATATAAAAACAAAAATTAGTTTCTCCGTTATTTTATTGTAAACGAATGATTTAATAGTTTATTTAATGTATATCATCATGCAATATAATATATAGGTATATAACCGAAGCGGAAAATATTTTGAATAAATATACACGACCGCGGTAGGTGGAAATATTAAAATATTATATTTATCGCACGTATCCTAAAAAACTTGTCTGTCTTTACTCTACTTGCCATCGTTTGGAATATAAAATTGTGAAGCGTAAATACTATTATTATGTATTATTGCCTATATTTTTATAATAAATATGTCGAAAAACGTTATTCGAGTTATTCATTGAAAATAAATAACAGTATCCTTTAGTTATTATGTATTACCCATATGTATGTTTATAGGAAATAAATATACTATAATTTTATTCATATACATATACAGAATATATAGGTAACAAGTTCAATAGTTCTCGCATGGTAGAGGACTATTACCATTCTTGGGAATTTATGAATTGTATATTATGTTATTTACTATCATGCATAATGCAAGTATGGCATAATTTATAGTTTATAAAATATTCCTGAATGTTTGTTTAAATAATAAAGATTCTTAATCTCTATAAGTACAGAGTATAAGTAAACCTAAATATTTACTAATTTAACCACTGAATTTAATGTTGCACCGAATGGAATTTTATTCTGCTGGCACGCTTGAATAAGTACCTACTTACCAATTCATATAATATTATAATATTTAATATGCGAGTATGTGTCATTATTGAAAATTGATCATTTTTCATAAATTAATATTTTAAATGTCAATTGAATTTTATATTAATACATTATAGCAGTTGCACAGTGCAATAATGGAATAATATAATAATATAATATGTGCCCATACCTTTTAATGATTTTTGTTCATGTATCAGGTATTTCTAAATTCAAATATCAGTTTAGCGGGGTCTAGTTCAATCATTTTTTCTTACTGTTGACGGCAGATGCAACTAATTGGAAATTAACACAACTAATATGTATACATATTAATGTATTATATCATATAGATAGTACACTGTTTTATTTACTTTCATTACTTTTAACGTTTATACATGAGTTAATTGTGTTTAAATTTAATATATAGATTCATTTTAGTTAAATAATAATTAAATAGACGCTAAACGTCTTGAGAGTACAATTATTATAGATATCTGCACAGCCGGCCGACGGAATAACAATTAACAATTATTAAAGGTAGATTGTAGTTTATATTATTATATATTTTACATTAAATATAGCATTCCAATTGGAACAAATCATTAAAAGTAAATGATTTTACTCGTTAGTTGTAATGCATTGTGGAATAGCCAATACCTAATTAGAAAAAATAATTAAATAAACAATTTAAAATAAATAACCAAATTCAAGTAGGTACTTAAAAATCGTGGTCAAATATTTTTGTTCTTTATTATTTTTAAAATATATATTATTTAACTAATATTATTTACTATGGTATTCCTTTTTTATGTAATGGTTACTTTATATTTTACACACTTTCTAGATAAAACCTGAATAAATTTAATTAAAATTTTAATAAAACAATCAATCAATAAGCATTAAAATAAACAACTATTTTATATGTAATGTGTATACTTCAATACACATTATATATGAATAATTATGAAAAATTATAGATAATATTATGCACATAGTAATTTACTCTATTATTTCAATAATTACTATCAATACTTAATAGAGCCTTTAATTGCTCTTTTTCATAACGTGTAACCTAAAATGAATATTCATTTATAAATTAAACTGCAAACATTTTTTGATTTATTATTAACGAATTCGGCATATATACCTATTATATAAACTATATTAATTTTACGAAATAAATTAATAAACTGTAATAAAAAAAATTAATTTATAATGAAAACCTTTTTATTTTTAGCTGGAAGTAGTGACTGCAATATGGTTTATAAATTATGAGACATTATGTTTAGTATGATAATGAAATATGAGCAATATTTTATTTTTGGGTGGCAAAGATGTTTGCATATAACATAATCTCCGGTTGAATGAAATCAGTAAAATTTTGCATAAATTTGCATGACCATATTTTAACACAAAACATACTATTTTGCACATCTATAATACATGTATAATGTTTTAATTATTAATTTCTGTTTATAGTTTTTAAAATTACTAATTTTTCTCGAAGGACTCGGATATTTTTTATAGATAACTAAATATTAAAATCATAACACTAATATTACAGTAATATTAGGAATACAAATAATAATAGTATAATATGGTGTTTGCAATTAATTTGTAATAATTATTGGAAAGACTGCTATACTACTATAGAATTTGCAATTTAGTTATATGCGAAACTGTTATTCGAAGCTGTTATTGTACTACTGCATCGGAAATAATATATTACACACGTGCACTCGCATACAGCGTGCGCATATACAGCAATACTACTCGTATACACATTGTCAGCATATATACAGCAACTAGGGGATTTCACTAGATGAACCGGATATCCGGCATTTGCTGCCTATATAGGATATGACACTTCCTGCCTCTTTCCACTAGCGCCTTGCCTGTAATTAATTCTGCGCCTATGTACTGCTGGCATGGACCATGCTACCGTAGCTGTAAAAAAACTATACACGCGTATTACGCATCGCAGAACATAATAAATATACAGTACCTGACACTATATATATATATATATAAATATATAAATATGTACAATATAGTAAGGTTTATATATTGGGTCAAAAACATTTCAGTCAAAACGATAAACATTAAAACGTTTCATAAAAATCATTTTAGCTAGTCCAGCGCTTAATCCGATTTTAAATAAACAAATAAATTAACTCGTGAGCCTAAAACGTCAATACATTTTTAAAACAGTTCAATAATAATAAGTCTATGTAAAATGTTTAAACTACAATTAGTATGAATTTATTTACAATGCCCTGAACATATCTACAAGTAAAATTAATATTCATTAACAATAGGATAACGGATACAGTACAACTTTGTGGAATAAGTAGGCGTCTACTTATTATAGATTTCGTAGTATTATTTATGACCAATTAAGACAATATTATTATTAGTAAATTGTTTTAAATTTTTATTCGCAATTATTCGTCATTTATTAAAATGTTATTTTTTTATAACGTGTGATAATAGTCGATGGATGTTCGGTTTTCTGTATAATAATATAAAGTTGACATTATTATTATGTTATCGCACTAATATAGTATTTAAATGATAAAATAATAATTAAATAAGTACATTATTGATATTAATTACAACATAAATAATATTTACATTATCATATTATTTAGTAAATTTATGATATGAAATATTTCTTAGAGTTTTGCTCCTCTTGTATTATACTTTTAATACGTCTCTGTTGTCGTAGTTATTGGTGCTTGGTTACGTGTTTTCGGCACAAAACGAATTAAACAAACATCGTGGTCCATAGTGAAACGGAGCACTGCAATCGTCGTATCATAAGCGCACATTATAATAATTTCTGCGGTGAAATGTTTCGTAATTAAATTCCTGCGTAAGCCTAAAACTATAAATTTGCCGTGCGGCCATCCTTGATATTTATTAAGGAGAGGAGGGTCTTATTACCGGCCTTTCACGCTATATACGTATTATGGTTCCACCCTTGTTGGTGAACCGGGGGTAAAGGGCCGGTTGGAAAGTACGTAAATGAGAGAGGGACAGAGTTTAAATGAGGGGGCAGACAGAGAGAAAGAGAGAGAAAATGTTTCGTTTCCCGCTATAAATTTATCGTGGCCCGGGACAAATGGGGAAATAAGTTTCCGGACACTGACACCGGATGGCGGGACTTTCGCTAAATCGTCCGGCCATTATTATTCTCCGTTTCGATTAACTTCGGAGGAACAAAAAAAAAATGATAATATAATATAAAAAAGGGGTATACACATTTCAATGATTTATCATAATATTTACAGCGCATGTATAAATAAATAATGCCAAATTCTCAATTTTGAGATATTATAGAGTATAATATATACAGTATACACGCACGTGAGTACATAACACGCGAGTGTGCTGCGATTCCTTATGTATAGTTTATTGATACTTTTATATATTTATGTTCACTGTTCAGTGTATATTACAATGGTATTATATTTGTTCTTCTTTATACACTAATTTTGTAGACAATATATTATGATAAAGGTGGCATATGATGAACCTAACCGTACACAAAACGCGTGAAATTGAAATGTTTACAATAACTATTTATAATGTGATAATTGATTTAAGCGATGTGTTAAAAAAACAAACAAATACAATCACTGCGGGTGGTACCTCGCAATGGGTATTACCATAATTCACGAGCAACATACATATATAACAGTAAATGGGATGAAAGGACTTGGGTTGTTCGCCCTCTCATATTTTTTATTCGTGTTAGAAGATAAAGGGGAGAATAAAAACCGAGGTGATTATGTTAATTTCTGTTTGGCTATACATGGTTCGTGAAAATTATATTATGTATATTGCACCTACATTATATATGTATACACTCCGGTAGTGACCAAATGAAAGTGATACAACAAAAGCTTTTTGAACCATTCACAAAACATTTTCATAAATGCAATTTTATCGCACATTCCATTATGCTATTATTATTATTTTTTTTTTATCTACATATTATATGTCCTTTATAATTATTAAAATTCTAAGGGTAGGGTAGGTGTATGTCTTAATGGGTTGTCTGAAGGATCGCAGATCTGTCTGTCTTAATGTATTATTTGAATATTTGACCATACTTTATTTTTTTCTACTGAATAAATAGATACTTTACAAATTGAAAGTGGAAATGGACGCACTTACTTCGCAGTTCGCAGCACTATACCTCTTTAACAGAGGGCCACACGAGAGTACCATTATTATTATTATACTGTTCTTTGTAGATAATTAATTTAAATAAACCAATAAAATAATATAATAATTAAACGTTGCTTGCATATAAGTATTATTTTAAAAGTTCAACGTATAAATCAAAATTATTATTTTGTATTTTAAATTAAAAAATTAATTACAGTGACGTCTATGTATAGGCATGGTTTTAATGTAAAATATAAAATTATAGTATACGGTCATTTTATCATCCATTGTAATAAAAATAATACAATCGCCGTAGACCACTAGAACTGTTTACATTTAAGTATTTTGTAATTTTGGACATTACATTAAACGTCAAATGTTCAAAAAATGTACAACATTTAAATTTAAATGGTATGGTTAATACCAAGTAAATAGCATTATTAAATAATATAATATACCTATATGTATTTAATACAGATTTTGATGTATTTTTTTTTTTTAGTCTTCCGATACTTGATAGTTCTATAAGTGTACGAGTTTAGAGTCCTAATTGAATTTATAATTTAAAGCGACCGGAGCTTAGGAAATTAATAATATTATCCATAAATCATTTTTTTTTTTTTATAGGCAATGTGATTCGTTCATCACGTCGTTGACTTATTTTTACCAAAAACTAATAAAATAAACTATTACCATACAATTATTTTCGTATAATGTATAGGTATAGAAATACATATGACATAATATCACATGTATATGTCCATCATCTCAATTTGTTTTGTCTATGTTACGCTGGTTTCGTCACCGCATATGTCCAGCAACTATAGCAGTCTGCATACGCGTGTACGCGAAATATGTAGCTCTGGTACATAACGAAAGTTAAGTGTACAGTACACAATGCTATTAATATTGCAGGTAGGTTAGGTACATCTTAGAAAATGCGTATCAGCTGTTTGTGTGCCGTTTAAATAATAATAATGATTGGGCAAAATACACTCGGCCGTTTATGTAATACATATTATATTATATTATTATGCTACCGTGCTGGTGCGTGCGTGCGTGCGTGCGTGCGTGCGTGCGTGCGTTGCTTATAGGTCCGGCGGTAACCACTGCGGGTATATAACAACAATAATAATAATAATAATAATTATAATCATATAATACATAGCCACAGGTGTATATAGACGTGTGTTTGTATATTATGTTTTTCGTGTACAGACGGTGTCCGTAGTCCGAGCATGTGTCGAAGGTTGTTGTGGCGGTGGTTCATTAGATGATACAAACATATTGTGACTAATAGCCATGTTATTAAGCGAGTGTGTGTGTGTGTGTGTGTGTGTGTGAGTGTATCGACATGTTATTAGTATTAATTTCTTCTGCTGTTCCGTGCGCGTTCACGCCACCATCACCGCAGCGGGGCGTTACCCGTAGGGTTTTCCGCGTTTCCGCCGTAGACTTAAGTGTATGAGACACACACACATTCATATCCATAAACGAATATGTATGTATGAACACTTAAATATAATACTTATAGCCGGTGAGCTCTTCTCGTCTTCGTCCGACCGACCGACGGCGGCTATGTCTTGCGCGTATGACATCTGTTTACCGGTGGCGTATATACACAACACGCTGCTACGAGTATGGCGAGTATGACGTGTGTGTGTATGTTACAATGTACACGCGGAACGGATACACAATGGCTTCCGTTCCAGAAGTGTTTAGGAGGTAGGTAGGTATCCCACGAGAAAAACGAAATGCTCGCGAGTATATTATATAGTTACATAAATGCCCGTCTGCGTATGTTGAACAAATTTTCCACTGACGAACATATGACAATAATTCCGGCAAGGCAACAGGTGCAAGTGCTGCAATGTGAGAATCTAATACGGTTTCAGTTCTTCGTGTTTATTTATTTATTTCCTCCCCTCCATTCAACACACACGCCACGCATTAACTCAGTATCAAATATGTATAATGACTATGACATGAACGGTTCACACATGAAACGCGATTGTATAAAACGCACGGACCTCGATCGATTATCGCATGGTGGGAACGACCACGTTGTATTTTGACCGAACAACAGTCATCACGGTACATAATAATATTATTCTGTTTATGAACTAGTTACTCCTAGAACGAAATTTGTGTTTAAGGATTAGACATCAGTGTACCAGTTGAGCTCCTTTTAATGCCAAGAAACAAATTATTGTGCCCAACTTTTGCTTTACCTTCTGACTTAAGCATACAAAATATCTTTTAAGTTTTAGTCTAATATAATTATTAATTTCGTCAGGCATCAGCATTGAATTATCACACATTGTAGTTAAACTGTATCTATATGCTAAAATAATTCAAAATTGAAAGTTTATATTATAATAATCAATGAGTCATTAGTTAAGTATTCATTCTTTGTTTTAAAAAAATACAATATTCGGGCATTTAAAATATTATAATACCCGATTTACAACCTACATCCTACAACTATAAGGTTTAGGACTTCAATTGAACGCCATTATAATCAACATACACAAGTATGACTGAGTATAGAGAGGTAGTATAGTGTAGATGAAATAAAGTGTTAATTATCACTATAACTATCAATATGTGTATAGTTATAATCAGTTCATTGCATTTATATACTGTTTAGGATAATATTGGGTAACACAATGATGTTATACTATTGGATATTTCATATTTTATTATATTTAAATTAAGTGTTTATTATTATTGTATGTTTTTATAAATTGATATACCTACGTTTTATTAAATATATTTTTTAATTTAAATGATCAACAGCTATAATTTAGCAATAACCAATTATTGGTTTATCAACCCTGAAAATTACCGAGCGTAACTGCAGTCTGTCTATCTTAAAAATATTTTAGGCGCAATTGGTAAACTTCTATCATAAATAAACGCAGAAAAAAAGATCCGATAATCCCTGCACAAAGCTTGTCTTCACTTACCATAGACAATGATGACAACTCATCAAGTGCTGCTATTCCCGTTCGTAATACACTAATAATATGTACATAATATACACGATTTAATATTATATTATAGTAGATATATATTATAGATTCTATAAGTACCGATTTATAACATTGCTCTAACTCTGCTGTATAGTAAGTTGCTTGGGCGCCGTAAAGGGCTTTTTACCTACATGAAACATATAGTAGCTAAAAAAAAGTCATATATTGTCTATGTATACATGTGTATTTTTAGGATATAATAGTTTCTATAAGGCTATGCGCTTATGCTGCAGTATAGTAGAACTGAACGATTAAAATAGTTACTACACAGTACATCCTATACTATACAATGATAAAATTTAAATGCCACATAATTTTAGTAAAAATACATTATTCAATAATATTATAGTGTCTATAATAATATTATGGAGTGGATGATGTAGTTAAATCTGTTTGATTTTGTACTTTTGTAGGCATAAAGTTTTCGAGTAAAATCCTTGTTTTATATCGATATGATTAAATTAAAAATACAATCAACAAATACCTACTAATAAATAACAGTCACAAGTATACAGGATTACTACCAACATATTATGTTATGAGATTCGAAAATGTACAGAAAAAAAATACAATTTTTGCTACTTATTTCTCAAATCTAAACATTTTACAAAGTCAAATAGCGAATAACAATATATATTATATTTTTCTGGTAATCTGACATTTTTTCTTATATAAATTTTTTAAAATTGTATGACATATGACCAAATATGATCAAAAGTAGTTACATTTAAACATTTTTATTTTATATCTACATACAATTATTATTATTTTATAAAATTTAGATTATATATTTACAATATATTCATATTTACATATTAATTAGATTATGCATTTTTATTTTGAATTATATAATTATATAATTGGGGGGGGGGGGGGGGGGTGATGAACGGTGTCCGGCGGAATCAATGTATAGATGTTATAAACAGTAGCCGGCGGAATCAATATAAACCTTTTTCCTAAGCAGGTAATTTCGGCGGAATCAATAAATCCACATTTTCAATATTTACAAATCTTTACCATGATTAAAGATAGTGTGTAGAAAATAAAATATCTCATTTTTATCGTCGTGTAGAAATTCAAATATTTATTTCACTATATAAACTAGTAGTTTTCAACCTTTATAATAATGCGATACACTTTGTCTTCTACACAATTTTCACAGCATACGAATGCATATAATATACAAAACATATATTTATAACATACATCATACAAAATAAAACGAGGCACACTTCAAGGACGCTCGAGGCACATCGGTTGAAAACTACATAAACTAACGTATGTATATGTTTTTACTTGCTAGAATCATCTAAGAAAGAGACCCATCTCCTCAGCCGGCGTATGTCAGGGCAGCAAAACTAGATGGCGTGATGTATTATCGTTTTTTTTTTAAACCCAAATTGGAACAAAATCGTCATGAATTATAAACACTGAGTCTCCAGTACCCCTTTAAATTTAGATCCCATTGATAAATTACAAATTAAAAAAAAATTAATAAGCCAAAATCATTAAACAATGATATACATAAGAATAACAATTAAACCGTTAATACCAAATATAGTTATAATAGGCGTTTATATTATACCTACTACTTTACAAATTAATATTTTATTTTATACGTTAAAATCTATCGTTAGTTTATAAATTTACTTTTTTTTTTATAAAAATATATGTATGAAACATCAATTTTTTGTAAAAAAAAATTATATTATAAAAAATATTTTGTAAAAATAAATATGATATTATTTTTCTGACTATTGTCTTGAATCTAAATTATAAATTATTTATTTTATTTTATTGATATCCTGTAATCATCAACGAATGCATATAATATATGATTATTGTATGATGTATTAATATGATATAACTTAATCTAACCTTCCACACAACTACACAAGGTACAAACCATATGCTTAACGATGTAAAAAAAATGTAGGTACTCTTATAACATTTTATAATTTATAATTATAATATAAACAAATTTATCTTAAATTTTGATAAAAAAAAAAAATATAAATATATTGAATTCAAACTTTCAACTTATTTTTAGTATTACTTTTAATTCGCAACTTATAATTAAAATATTAAAATTTTGATAATCAACTATAATTATCGTTCTCCAATAAAATATTTACATATTTAAACCATCATTTAATACTTATTTACTTCCCCGAAAATGGTTTTCTGAAATAAAAATCTCCTATTTAAAAGTTTATTCAGAATCTATATGAAAACACCTTTAAAAATATTATTCATGATCCATGGTCAAACATTTGAAGAAATAACAGAAAATATAGTTGATTATGGTATTTTAATATGAAGAAAATTATAATACATAAATACCTACGTGGTTTCAATAATATTATTAAAATTAGTTATGGATTCTGATTTCTGAACAATAATAACGTAGTTTTTATTAACTTCACTGAGACTGCAATGATTACGAATATAATATTATATTATTAACTTATTTGTATGAAATATTATTAATTAATTTTTTTTTTTTTTTAATTTTTTTTACCAAAGTAATTTTATTTGAAATTATCTTATAAGGTTTCTGTCAAACGCAATTCACAGAAGCAGGAATTAATAATATAGAGATTATACAATAAGTTATAAATGTTTAAAGAAAAAAAGAAAATATATTAATTGATTTTTGTAAAAATATCTCATTAATTTAAAAAGTTTTAGTTTTTTAATTAAAACTAAAACCATATGACAGCTGAGTACCTATCCATGGACGTAAATTAATGGAAAGACTGGAGAGTACTTGCAACATCAAAAATAACCTAATACCTGTTAAAAATATGTATGGTGTTTTACTGCGTTTGTAATCGCCAATAACGGTCTTTCAAATTATTATTGTCAAAAATGATTAGTGTATTAAAGAGACATATTTATTAAAAGTTACAAGTTTTTGTGATTTACTCATAGGCAACAGGCAAAATCAATAAGGGATCTGCTATGATATTATGCTAGAATCGCTTTCATAATTTTCTAGGATCTCCTCATGTTTTTACTATGATTACCTATTTTTAGTATATTTATTTTACCTGTCATGTTTTATACCTAATTTAATTGTATACGAGTAAGTACCTTGTAATTATTTGTCAATAACTTTGTACCCAATTTCTAAGTATCAATATCAACGGACATATTCGTACATTGCACGTATACACGAATATAGAAGTACGTAATTTAGATAAACAACGAACTTAATATACGTGGTAAAAAAGATACTCACTAAAAAAATATAAATATCGCGGTTTGCGTTTATGAGAATATTATATAATTAGGAATAACTCGGCAACTGGCCTAAAAGTTTTATTCGATAATACTTTGCGCTTAACTATTTTAGCTGTTCTTGTGAAGTAAGAGCTACAATGAATAATATATTTAATATACTATATTATTCTAACCTAACCTAGGCTCACTTGCCGTCTACTGCACATGCTACCTTACGCATTACAGATGGCTCGTTTGAGATGCGTTTAAAATCTGACAAGCATATTATTATTATTTATTACTATTCATATATAATTCGTTTTCGCGAATATCATAATAAAAGGTCAATAATCTTTAAATATTATTGTATTATACAGTATACCTTTAAGTAATATTGTAATCACAGGATTATATCAGAAAATATATTTTATGATTCATATTGTTACATGGTATATTTAATTATATACACACATATTATTATATTTACTTATAGTATGAATACGGAATATGAATTATATAATTTACATCGACAATTTTACATTAAATTTCGGACTGAAATTATATAAATATTAAAATGATCCTTCGTAGTTTATTCATACATATTTATAATTGATTTTATTAAAACTATATGTATAATTACATTTTTTAACGTACTAGGCAAGTATATGGAATGCAAATCGCGTGCCATTTTTAATTTTGCTATGTAAATTGTACCCTAAATATTTTTTATTCATAGTTAAATTACATCAAGCGATATTTTTAAAAATACATTTTTTTTTTCATTTTTTAGACATAGCACTACTGGTTTTATAATAACTGTATTAATATTTGTATGGATGTACGATAATTTCCACAAAACAACTAAAAAAATAATACTTTTTTTGTAATTATTTCATATAATTTATTATTCCATAAATTTTCTACTTTTCCCCTTAACTGTTCAAACTATATATAGTTCATTTTGCATGTTGTTTTCTGAGACGCTATTTACTCAGTATTTGTTTGTAACCCTTTTTCAAGGATATAATTTACCTACTCCAAATTAAAAAGTTACCATAATTAACATGATTTCTAGCAGCAAACTAAAAATGATACATTATGAGAATTGTTAATATGAACAAACGTATTTTGGGCAATATCTTCACAAGTATATTTAAATAAAATGTGAACAAAATAAAATCTTAAATATCATAGACATAATAATAGTACAAATCTATAAAATACCGTGTGTCAGCGGAAACAGGGTAAGTAAACTGTATCACTCATTGCCCTTTAAATTTTTAAATAATTTTCAATTCTGTTTGCAGAACATTAAACTAAACTAATGGAACATAAATTCCTATGACTTACAATTTTCTTAACTCATGTATTTTGCACATTTACAACATAACTTCAATGTTTTTAAATGGCGATTCCCTTTTGAATATCATTTTTGAATTAATCAATTAAAACATGTATTCTAAACCCAAAATAGGTGAAATTAGAGCTAAGTATAATTTAAAAAAAATGTATTAAATTTATTTTTTATTTTTTTTTAGTTGTACGTATTTTCTCATTTTTTACAACTTAATTATTACTATACTTCAATGTTAAGATAGTATACTTAAAATTATACTCAAAGTATTTTATAACTTTATGTTCTGTTAAAATAATTGATTTTCTGCACATATAATAATTTACATAGTTGAGCGTAATATATAATAGTAATTATTACCATATTACTAATTGCTATAGATGGATAATTTTGAGATTGTGATAGTAACACATAATATGCATGTTCAAATGCAAGTCAATAATACAATTACACTATACAATACACTAATACGGGATTGCCAACCAGTCGATCGCGGTCGATTAATATATTAATATAATAGGATATAAAATATAGATAATGAAATTCATCATAAAATTGTACACATGATGTGTGCCTAATTATATTGATCTTATATACGTATTATTAGGTACTATGTGGTTATTCTAATTTATTAAAAATACGTAGATCTCCTGTAACTATGATCGAAAAAACGTCATACCTATTGTACCTAAATTAAATTATTGACGTATTATTCCTGTTTTATAAAAATGCATAGGCATCATAATATTATAAGCTAACTAAGACTAATCAGTAATCACCATATCTGTGTAAAATGTAAATTATAGAACGTCGAATTAACTTTTAAGGTATAAATTAATTCCTTAGACTGTATATTGATCAAATAATCAAAAATTAATAATATTATTATACCTAACGATTATTGCACGGTATTAAATGTAACAAAAAATTGGCAAAGTTAATTTCACGCACGCCCAGCGTTAACGTCGTTTACTGCAATGAAGTTACATTATTTTTTCTCACTCGTTCTCGCGATGCAAGAACTGAGTAATGTATAATATTATTCAATAATTATGATATTCTTTTAAATTTTATTTTTCTTTGAAACGGCCTGCTTCATAATCAATCAACTATTCCTTGCGGCATAAATATAATATATACTAAAGAGTTGGCATAACATCATCATTTAACCGAGTATTATAATTTTTAAATTATTTTCATGTCGACATTTAAAAAAATTAATATTCGTTATTGTTCTCCAATAAATATTATATTATATGACCTATAAATAATTTTAAAATTATTATATTAGGTATACTGTTACATAAAATAAAAATTGTTGTTTATTTAAATAGCGACAAAGGAAAATTTAACAAGGAACATCGTTTAACTTAAACGTCTTAAATATATCATACCTATATAGTTAACGTTTTAACAGGTCTATACTGAACATCCTGCGTATTACACGTTGGTCCCCCCAAGATTAGTTATAAATTATATAAGTTATATATAAGTAGTATAACCTGCAACAATTGTAATAATGGTTAGTAATAATATAATATGCATTATACATCGTACACTCACACTACACATACGGCTGTATATCCATGACAATGGGCGAGTGTGTAATGGACAACATATAGCGAGACTACAGTGCGCATTGCGAGGAGTATAGTAGGTATATAATATAGGAGCCTATATACACTGTAATAATATTTTATAATATGCCTACTGCAATATTCGTACGGGTGACGTTGACAACAATTTGGCGACTATATTATCAGACTATGTTGCTCACAGTGTCACACTGCATCATATTATACTTATACAATCTCGTGCATATATAATAATAATAATAATAAATTATATAAGATGCGTATAATATATTAATATAAAATAAATTTTGTATAAATATATAATATATAACTATAAATAAATATAATTCGCGTCTGTTCGTTTATGGTAGTCTTATTGAGTATACAATTATTGAATATAATATTATGTTGTACTTATACCTGTGTAGAAAAACGTCAGTGATAGTGTGACGTATCACATAATATGTGATATGTCTAAGAGACTATAACGCTCGTCTGGAAGGCTAAATCAGCATAACATCCATGACCATCTTTATCTTAGAAAAAGGTTTATAAATGCTTTAATTATTTCATACAGCGTAAATTATTATGTTAACCCAATTCTGATATTGCCACGGAAACGAACGTCAAAATTTATTTTTTTTTCAAAAACAATCATGTACTATAACAATCAATTGTATACATACCTCTATTATTTTAAATCCAGTGGGGTAGGTCCTACAAGTAGGTTCTATTTTATAATAAACGTCGTTAAAGATATTTCTGGATCATTGAAGCTATACCACAGTGGTGGACAAGTACTGCTCTTTGGAAAAAGCATGTTTGAATTATATTATTTTATATAGTTAATAAAATTGTACATATTATATAATAGGCTTTATGTTATATTTTAGAAGACAAGTATGAGAAAAATACGTAAGTACATATTCTATAGCGTTTACGTTAATCCACGGATGGCGTTAGACGCTGCTTTATATAATAATAGCTAGGTCCCCTGCCGATCCAAACCAGCTAAAATCACGTGAGTGCATTTATTTTGTTATCTAAACCTTATTCAAACGCGCTTTGCCGGACGAAGTTTGTCCCTTTAATAAACGACCAGTTTAAACCAAATGCCGTTCATTTTACAAGGTCACAATTTATACTGCGGAATTTCGAGATATTCATCGCCAAACCATTCATGTTCAAAATGTGAACAAACTATTTCAAAATATTCTCTTGTAAAGTAGAAAACCTGTGACTTATTTACAAAGAGTAGATTATATATCCCTTATTTTATATAATCCTATCCTATTTTGTTAAATATATTATATCAAACTTATTATCGTACTTCAAATTATATTTTCATTAATTATTAAAAATGTATTTTATATCATTAGATATTTAAAAATTAAAAAAGAAATATTAGAATAATACAGTATATTTTTAGTTATAAATTATAATATATAAAAAACATTTAAATATACACTAGTTGTTTCTGTATTAAAACAGCAAATTTAGGTTACGTGTTAAATAAGTATTAATTTTTTTAGACGAACTGTTATTTTATAATTTTTATAATTTTAAATACCTAAATAGTTATAATAAATTCATAGATATGAAATTGCATATGCCGTAAATAATATACATTATTATTATATTTTTAAAATCACATGGATGACTTTGGAATATTAATTTTAATTAGTAATTAAAAACCTACTATTCAAATTATACGAATTCTAAATTGTTATCCATTAATTTTAATAACTTTCCCCTTACAGGTCATTTTTTTAGCTGGACATTTTGACCATTCTTAATTTAGACATTTTTATCGACTACCATGTAATTCTACATCAGAGTGATTATCATAAGCCCAGTTTTGATACTGTTTTGTTATAACCTCGCATGTTTAAAGTTATAAAGTTTGTTAAATTTAAATGTTAGATTATGCATAGAAAATCCGAAATGGATCTGATATGTGGACATTATATTATATTTTGTAAACAAGTCTTACACCTCGTATTAACTAGATTCACTAGCTATTCCGTTCTTAAATATTAATGAATAATAATAAATATTGTTGTTTGAATAGGTTAAAAAATAAAAACGTCTTTCAACTCGCTGCCACATTGTACCCTATAATGGCATCACGTAGAGGCGTTCAGCATTTGACGGATGAGATGTGTAATATATATACAAAATAAAACCACCGTGGACCGTGGTACCTACATGATAATATATATTATTATTTTAATATACACTCGCGCTTGTACTATACAGTGGCGGCCGTTCGAGAGGAGGAACGGCCCCGCGGACGGGTTCGCCCCGACGACCGCCGCGATTCGTCCGTTATTATTGTAATTAGCTCGCCCGCCCGCCGGAATTCGGATTGTTTTACTGCCAACGACGACCCGGAGGGGACGGACCCTTTTTAAGAGGTCCTCGGTGGGCATACGTGGTATATATTACCTAACCACCCTGCTACTACTGCACGTATAATAATTATGTATATGCGTTTCGAATCACCCGGATTTTCTCAGATTTCTGCACACACTCACACAATCACATAAATATAGGGGGATGGGGGCACTGTGATTGCATATATTGATATATTTTACGAGCATGCGTTGTGTTAAATTATATTATATTTATATAGGTAGGTACACATAATATATAGTAAAACTCTTCTTCATAAACTTCTCCAAGCCTGCAATATGTTCTTTCAAAATCAAATTCAGTGGCTCAGTTACAAATTATCGAACATCAACAAAACTCAAGTTTTAGATATACGTTCATAATTTTAACGAGAAATTAGATTGATATTATTGAAGCAATTTTATTTTCGTGGTATATATTTAAAATGTTTGTTATTTATTTTTGTGACATTTTTAGAGGAGATAAAATCGAAAATGTAAGGAAGTTCTAAAGTGTAGTTAGATTCTGTGAATTCAAAGACAAGTGTGTGGGAAATATAATACGATCGAATTACTGTCACGAGTGTCACGTAAGTATACATGAAAGCGATAAATAGAAACAATAAATCACAGCTCTTGTAAAAAAAAATACAAACATTTATAGATTTTATACTTTTAAATACCTTTTCGGTTTTTTTTAGAGTATTAGTATAGGTAGTAACGACCGTATATTTTTCAGCATTAAACGCTTTCGACAGTGATTTGATTATAATTAAAATACAAAACTTATATACCTATATCTAACGTGATAAATTATAATGGTTCATTGCGTTTCCCTGTATATTAATCAACTAAACAGAAATAAAATATTCATATTATTCGGAAGTATTATCGCAAGGGATTAGAAAATTATGATATATTATGCTAAGTACCAACTCAACCTTTCTAAATAGGTATAGTTAGGTAAAACCATTGGAATTTTTTTTTTATACTCATAGTAATGTGGTATTGTTGGTATATATTATATACGCAGACATTATTCATTCATCCCTAGATATTGTCAAACGTTTAAACATGATGTAATAAATTATGTAAGAAACAATGACGAAAAATAATAACGAGGCTACGAGAGTGAGATAAAGTTTTTCCGTTTCGAATTTGTATGCAACTATTACATAGCAGCCTAAATTGACAATTGAACACGATAGTTTTTATACATACATATTATATATAAGAATAAACATTAATGTATATTATGTTTAATACAATTAAATATGTTGAATATTATTTACGATTTGTATTTAATATTTACTTACGTGTACGTTTTTTCAAGACATACTAATGTAAGAAATTAAGTACCTTCTGTTTGTGAATAATAATTATTGTGTAATTAAAATAAAAAAAGCAAATTTTTTAATAAATCGTGATTTCAGCATTACTTTTTGCAATTATTACTTTATTATTTCTTTATTTTCATTCTTATTGTTTGTTACTACAATCAAATGTATTACATTAGATATTTCACTTGTATATACTTGTACAATTCTACAGGTATACAATTTGACTAAATTAAAAATAAAGGCAAAATACTTTAAGTCCATTAAAAATATGTAGTACTTATGTTATATATAATACATTAAGATATACACTACTATAATATATTATATTATATAAATGCATATCTGGTATCCGGTAGCTATTCATATAAAATATTATAAATGTGTTATAATAAAGAAGCATTAGAGACAAAAATTATAAATCGTACATATTATCTTCTATATATAGTCATGTTTTCGAATGAAGTGTCATATAAAACAATATAATATGCCTACATGCACATTATAAATTATGACAAATTATGCATAATATATACTTGAATTTGTTTAATTATTATATTGTATTATATATATATATATCGTATAACATACTAACGTAATGAAATGTAACGTAGTACATATGCATCATATTTAATCATTGTAGGTACTATATAGATTATAGGTATATACCAATTTTAAAAACTGAAAAATTATTCCAGTCAATATACATTTATGCATCAAAAAATTAAAAATATGAGTTAAATTGTTCCTAAAAAAATTTTATAACACTAAAAATTATTTTTATTCTTTAAATAATTAATTGATTAAAATTATTTTGTATTATATTATATAGTATATTATTGTTTATTTTATTATACAGCTAATGCAAGATCTCGTTTTTATTATGCTGTACCCAATACAACAGAAAAAAAATTTAAAAATAATTGTTGAATAATTCTCAAATATTTATCTTACCTACATCAGAATTTTACTGGTTCATGAAAAATGTATTCCAAAGTACTTAATTTTCAATAAACCATCAAAATATACACTAAAAACTTTGAGTATTTGATCACAAACGTTGTGAAATGTATTTTGTATTTACTAAGCATACGATAATGTTAACCAGAATAAGTATTTAAATGCATGAGTCCTTGCCCTAATATTATTATTATAGTTGACAATAGTGTATATTAATTTGAATAATATACGTAATATAAAATACCATCATTGCCTGCGTGTCGATTTTTTGTTGTATAGATATTTAGGTAGATACCTATAGGCACTTATCAAAATAATTATCACATAATATCATGCATTAATTTTAAACACAGGCATAATATATATATTGTGTAGAGGTACCTCCCTATAAACAATGGACGAGTTTTCTTTGTTTCTTATGCAATATATCTAAATGTATTATGTACTATATAGTATAGGTTAAGTATACCGTATATCTAACCCATGTATTTAAAATCGATAAATAAAAAAAACTTACCTTTACGCATGTTCCGCGAGAAGTTCTGTGTTGAATATATAGTCGTCGCTGGGAAGGCGCCAAACACCGGAAGTTCGATTTAACGGCATATCATTAATTATATACTTTTGGCGATATTATGGTTATAATTTAAGCCACAATAATTATTATCATATTATAGGTATACATGTCTGTAAAACGCCCGAGCAGCGAATGTTTTGGTTACGTTCAGCAGGGTACCTGCAATATGGCAATACGTATGTATATTATACGTGTACCTACATACGCACCTTCTGCAGTGCATATTATTATACATTACATTATATTATGCTCTAGAACCATACACAGGACATAGTACTCGCGTGCGTTATTATACGCAATAGTGATTACTGATTATTATATATACTCTTGACGTAATTTTGTGGAGCAGCGGTAGTAGGCGGTGTAATGGTGTAGTAGTGTATTGTACGATATTCCGCCGACAATTCCATTACACATTTGAATAACCTCGCGAATTCGCCCTCACAATGTGAGCGCACGCATTTAGAATATATCGTTCATATAATAACGTAATATAATAATATCTTACGGGTATTTCGCAGCATTCGCCGGCGCCCTACATTACACACGTGAATTCCGAACCCTTGACGCGTTTTATATGATTATTTTAAATTCCCCATTGACTCGCGGGCTCGTTGCAGGCGATATAATACATATATACAAACGCCCGAATATACATTATATGTGTATATATGCACTACTACTGTGTATATATATAATAACCGATGATTAAACGCATGAAACAACAATATGTTCATTTTTAACGCATTCGCGAGTCTCCGGGGAGACGAAAATCAATTCCTACCCCCAGAGATTGTTTGGTTATGACTTTCTGCCACACCCTGCACGCGACTCCCGCGCGTCCCGATGCTAAGGGGTCTAAGCTGGTTGGTGGGTGGATGTGTATGTGTGTGTGTGTGTGTGTGTGTGTGTGTGTGTGTAATATAAATATGTACAACCAAAAGCACCGTATCCATAAAGAATTAAATCAAATGTTTATTCAACAATAATTTCTTGGCCCATTACACATGTAAACGGTTTATCTTTTCGTGAGCAAAGTTTGTTTTTCATATTCTGCAACAAGACCTATCCGTGTCTTTTATATACTTTATGTATCGTATTAATCTGTCGTTTAGAACGCATTGCACACAATAATCAATCGCATGTACAAGAAGAGTTAATAAAAAAATATTAAAACCGAAATTGTTTGTTCGAAGTTTTTTAAGAACCCGACAACTTTTACACCCGGCATAATGATACTTATACACGTTTTATAATGATGTGAAAACGGACAAGCAGGGCAAACATTATTACAACTGCGGTATACATGTAACGTCACGATTAAAACTATAATACATCGGTATTCGTCATACATACAGACATACACTTCTATGTATGTTATGTAATGCAATATATTTATTTATGGTTAGAATATAATAAACAGGTGGATTTCTGAAATCTGTGTAAATATAATATCAAATATCAATTATCCTTATACATAATATGATAATATGAATTGCTTGGAAAATATAGTAATAACATGATAGGAGCAAGAAAGTTAAAAACGCGTGATAAAATAATAAAATAATATATACATTATACATACAATATATATATTATGGGAGAGTCTATGCATATATGTATGTGTATGTGTTCAACCGCGGTGCGTATAGGTCAATTTTGATATTATTACTCGCGCACCCTTTCCAATGTGCAGTAATAATAACATCGTAAAGACTTTTAAAAGGCCATTGTATAAGGGTTTCGATAAGCCAATTATGATTGCACCCCTCCTGGTAATTTAGCGTCATCGGATGTATTTTGCCACGGAAACGCGGCAATCGTGAAATATGTGCTTTGATATACATATACGTCACATTTATACCAAATATTTATACGAGTATATCTAAACAAGCATACAGAGGCATTTGCGGCTATATATATATAATATTTTAGTTGTAGTTGTTATCTGTCACGGAGACAAAACTGAAGAAAAATTAAATCCCCATCGAGAAGTTTTTCCGACGGGATTTCCTGAAACATCACCCCTTAAGCAGAGCACTTCTATTTTCATTTTATTTCTGCCACCCATTCAGTCCCCCACTTGTATATTTACATAAAGCCAAATCCACCTGGCATTAAGTAATTCCCACAAAGTGTTAGAAATGCTGAATGTTATTATTTTCCCGGCCCCTCCGTTTTCCACCGTTTTCTAGCATAATATATACATTTTCAGCTTTTTAATGTAATGTCATTTTTACTGTTGTCACTTCCCCCTAAAACCATTTGTTTGCTTTATATTTCACGTAAGTTATATAACACGGATTATTATGAAGAACTGTATGAAAAACTTACCGGTAAACAACACACACTGTAGTATATACATTATACATAATAATACCTACCAACATATATAGTTATACCATATATATAAACACATTATATACAATATATATAACAAACAAAATATTGAGTATAGGTATAATTAAACGTGGGGCTTATTTATAATCGTTCAATCATATATTAAAATCCTCAAATTATCAGCCATATTACTATAGAAAAAAATTTATTTAGATACCTACCTATTTATTATAAGTATTATATCCACTAGAAAAACCACCAATTTGATAATAAATGAATCATCCATACCTATCTATACTATTCCTAATTTTATTAAAATCTTAAACAATTTATATAATCCAGATAAACAAAATTGTAATATACAATGCACATAATATTGTTACTGAATACTTACCGGCAGACAGTATTAGATATAGCGAATTCAGTTATATTGTTAATTTAATTTTTCATTACATTTAACAAGTTATATTATATCATTCGATTCTGTTTTTGAGCAAAAACGTTACATTTTACAGGTTTCAAGTATTCACTGTAATTTACTGTTATCATTATTAATCGAGTTTTTATTTAATTAAATAATTTGTAGGTACCTATACAAACTATAAACAATAATTATATACCTCAAATATTCTCATCGAGACTGCTTAATATTTTAACAACCAAATTAAAATTATGATTTTGAAGTGATTATTATAAAAATATGTTTTTGGAAATTATGGGGTCGATGCATACGGACAATATGTAGAGCATTCCTCGTATCATGTCGTTTTAGGTATATCATTAATAATTTGATTTATTTTTTATTGTTATTCAGTTATCCAAAAAAGGCGTGCAAGTTCCCGTACGCTACTGCCTTCATAAATAATTATTATCAATAAGTGATTTCTCTATATCGCGCTGGAATGGAGATATTTTCAACCGAAATGATTTTAGGTATACCACCATAGCAATATACCCCATTAATCTTGGTATTTAATTGACAGTACCACATCCGCCCAGTATCTATATATAGAACACAGACCTAGATGATATGATTTACCGTTTTGTGTTTTTGAATGAATGAAAAAAAAAGGGATATAATAAAATAGTATATATATCGTGTAGAACCCTAAAAACGCGTTACGTCGGGTAAAAATGAAACGACCGAGGCGTTGTCGATTAATTATTTGTAAATCACGTAGTGGACGTGCACTATATACGTGTATATGTATATATCACCGAGGGATCCACGCGTGAGACCTACATAATATATTTTGGGATTGTGTCCAAAACGGTTTGGGGTTTTGTTAAGTGTATTGGTACGCGTGTAACCCCGTCTTTTGTGAGCGAAACACACATGTGGAGTACATTTTTACACGCCAGCAACAACGCAAAAGAAATCGTCATCGTGTATAATATAACATATATAAATCGTTATTGCGCGTGCAGCTTGGGTACAAAATGATAAACAACACGATAAAAATATATTATCAACATCATTACGATTTACGAGCATGTGCGTGTAGTAGGTATACCTATTACCTACACACGCTGCGCGAAGGAAAATTACAATTTTTTTAAAAACATAATTTGAATGTTTATTAACGGGTCGTTGAACGCCGCAACAAAACGGAACGGAGACGAACGACAATAACAATTGTACAACGCCGTACAGCTATGCGCGAGTATAATATACCTACAGACAGCAGACGCACACAAGTAAAATTCGAGCGGTATAGTAATTAAAGCTGCAAAAATTAAAAAATGAGCCAATTAAAATATCTGTTTGTATCTGTTAGGTACGCATCACTATACGGTGGCAACATTACGAAAAATAAGTATGTAAAAACTTGTTGGCAACTCGGTATTAACAATAGTGGGTACTTAAATTGTGTCGTTCTAGTCGGCGAAGGCGGAAGCCGAATCGCGCATGTCGGATGTATTATAATGACGATTAAATTAATATTATCATTATGGTCTTGAACTGGGCGCGTGGCGAACGACGCAATGGAAACGCTTTTGTGTTGTACACGTATCCGTAATTCGCAAAA
Organism: Rhopalosiphum nymphaeae; assembly: GCA_036289425.1. Lineage (NCBI taxonomy): Eukaryota > Metazoa > Arthropoda > Insecta > Hemiptera > Aphididae > Rhopalosiphum > Rhopalosiphum nymphaeae. The sequence continues at coordinate 3,399,208 of JAZAQC010000007.1, read as the reverse complement.
TTTGTTGAACACTCGGCGAATGATGGCACTTATCCGCCTGCGACGACAGCGACCGCGGTATACTAATGATATCTATAAATATATATATATATATAACCCACGGGTGTGTATTTAATAATAATCACACGCAACCTGCAGATGGTTATTGTACAGATATTATCATAGATAGGTATTACCACGCGCGGCACAAACCGGACCATTTTACGACACGGGTCGTCGACGATGGTATACCTATACGCTATATGCCCAAGAGGAGGGGATATAACCAATCGCACTAAGACTACTATACGTTTCCGACGGGGGTTGGGATTTCGTACTGTGGATATTGTAGGGCGGGGTGGAGGAGAGAAGGACGCGCGCTTAGGTACAAACGGTGCCACTGGCTAGGGGTGCTGTTATAATACATAACGATCGTTTGTACCTCTCTCTATATATATATATATACACACACATATACACGCGGATAAAAATAAAGAAAAAATCATAATAAAATATTATATACAGGAAAAGAACCCGTTCGAGGTCTCAGCGGGGATAACGGATAAATAGGGGACGCTATTGCCACGGCGGCCGATGATACAACTAGTTTTACGTTCTGGGGTGCGTTGTGCGGCGCGATCGGTCGCGCTCCCCCCCGCGTGTACGCGGCGACGACGACTGCTGCGACCTGCGGGGACCACCGTCGCTCGCTCACCCGTTGCGCGTGCGCGCTGGTTGGTGAGAGTGGGAATGATGAGTGAGAGGGTGATAGAGATGGAGCGTTTGTGCGTATTATATATTTTATATATCCCTCCGGGTGGTGGCAGAGGGATTCGAGAAAATTCGTTAACGGACGACTAGAAATAATAAAATACAATTACTGTTCGACCTTCTATCGAATGTGAAAATTATTATATCATAATATTAAAATTAATAATAAATAAAATACATATAGCTACTATATGTTATATACATGTCGTATTGTCTGCGACCGCGAATTGTTGAAATAAATACAGTGTGCGACGGAGGCATCGCGGTGGTCGGTAGAACTATATAAGTATAGGTAGTATATATAGGCACAAACAACAATAATTAATAGTATTGGTTGGTACATTGTATACAGTATACACCTAAATATTATTATACAGGCACGTTATATACACTTTTATTTTAACTAGAATAAAATAATAGTACTCAATAAGTATTATAGTAAGTGTTGTAGTAAAACACTATATAAACACGAACGATAAAATATTGTATAAATAATAGAATGAATCTTCTAGAGGCGCTGATATTATTAAAATAAATTGATTGCAGTTTTAAGATCAAGACACATATTATACATATCAGTATGTAAAAATACAATAAAAAACAATAATAGGTACAGTATATCTGCGTTGCGGCGGGTTGATTGGAATATTTATTATACTGCGTAAATAGCTGTTTATACTTTTTATTATTTTTTTTTTTTTTATTGAATATCAAGCGCGAATCGTAATTTCACTAACACATACTATATAACCATATAAATATATCACATAATATTATATTTTATTGGACGCGTTACATGTATAGGTACGTTATATATATTTATGCACCCGCTGTGTTGCATTTATACATATTTTTCTAACGGCAATCGTCTCGCGGTGATTCGTGTCGCAAATCAAAATCTCATTATTCCTAGGTGAATTATAATAATATAATATTCGTTGCTCTTTGTGCACCTGGTACGTATATCATGTACTCGTTCAACGATCGGTGGGTTATTCGCCGCAGTTATAGGTGTGTAAGTTTTATTGTTTTTCAATATAATATACACACTAAACTATATTATTATCGTGTTGAAATTTTAATAACACGTTGGTCGTGTATTGTTTAAAACATTTTTTCATTTAAAAAATGTGAAGGCTTAAACACGAAAAGTCACGGTTTATTTACTAATATTTATTTTTTGTGTGCGTGTGTCCTACTAAGAATTTTTAGTTGCTCGAATTTTGAGATCTTTAAGAATATTAAGAATGATTATTATTTATTAATCATACATAATGTCATCATCATTGATATAGATGCCGCAAGCTGTTTCTGTTTAGACAAAAATATAATATCAGAGATAAATTTAATAAAATACCTATGGTAAGCATAATAAAATAAATGTTCATAAGTATCTTTTATTCGTGGAGAAATCTCGACAGTATAGATAATAACAATGTTAACGGGCAAAAATATTATTACAATTTAATAAAATCGTATATCTATCCCTATTTCTACATAAATACATATATGTACCTATTGTAAATCGTATTGAATGCGAATAAGCAATGTGTTGTTCTATAAAATATATTATTACATATCGACTATTGCGGGTTCTTGAATGGCAAGGGGAACACCTACGTAGAATCTGTAAAACGCATACAAGTTTTATAATATTATTTATGTCATGTTGCGTTATTCACATCTCGGAATATTATAATATATTATATAGATTATCGCGGATCGTTTAAATACATGATATGGCTTGGTGTAGACGACGACCGGTAACTGAACGACAACGGCAACAACATCAGAGCGGGTCAGTATTAAAAAAATTAAAAACCTATTTTAATGTTTCGCGACTATTGTATGTAATCGTAATCGCATAAAACGCTCGACAGACCATGGCTGTTATATTATTATACATTTTACCTATGTAATATTATTGCATTCGTACATACGTAACACGCTGAACCAAGTCGATAGCGAAAAACGCATTAAACAAATCTACATATAAACGCCAACGTTGCCAACGCTTGCAGTAACCTATATGTATATATATATAATTGAAATTCGTCAGCGCCCGACAATAAGTTAATAAACCGTGGTGAGTTCCTACATCATAGTAACAAAGATTTAAAATCATGATATAATATTATACATCGTTAAGGTACTATTACACAGTCTCCGTATTCCACGTAGACCATGTGCGGTTATAACTTATATAACCCGTTACCACAGTATCTACATCTATCGGGTGGTTGAAAATATTCAAAATACTCCTGCCACCGTGTGTGTACAAAGTGGTTAATATACTATAACAACGCCTATAATGAAATCGTTTTATCTAAACTTGAATTCGGCGGATAATATAAGGAGAAAACTCTGAACACACCGTGCGACAGTGTATAATGTACATTTGTAATCAAATCATTATCGCCCGACGCCCTTACGGTTATTGGAACTGATATTATGCATAAACAACGAGCCGACGAGCCAAACGCTTCGGGATGATATTCGCCTACAAATAATAACCCATTTATTCCGCCGTTCATACACGGATGTGTTTTACTGTATTACTATACTACAGCAGGTTAAACGCTATTATTACGCACTATGCGCAGAATTCAATCGTTATCAAACGCGTTTCCGACATTTTTTCCTCGGCCGCCGCCGATTCGCTCGTAACGCCGCGGTCATCGTAACATCGTGTATATATTTTGCGTGTGCGTGTAACTATGGCAGCCGCTCGGCAAGTACGACCTATGATAATATGATAATATGTAAATATAATCTCTCGCCCATCGTCTACAGCCTAAATAAATACATCATACTATCATCTATATAATATTATTGTGATATCGCAATCCCCATCCGCGTCGTTTCTCTCTCGTGCGATTCGGATCGTCGACGCGTAATACGCGCGCCCGCGGTCAAAACGCCGACGGCGGAAAAAACCGACGAAAGCGAATTACGCGGCGCGCGCGCGCCCGCCCGTGTGTGCCAGCGGCCGAGCTCGACGGGCGGGAAAGGCTGTGCGCTCTCCCCGCCCTTCCGTCTGGCCGTCAGCCGGCAGAGGCGTTGCTAATTTCCAGTGTTGTTGCGCGCGCGCCGGCCGAGCATTCCGACGGGGAGGGCGGCCTCGGGCCCGGCTATTGGTTAACGGTACCGGCAAACCGTCGTCGGATGAGAGTAAATAATAATAAAAAAAACCGCGCGCTGGAGAGATTAGGTTTGTCCGGCGGTCCGCGTGCAACGCACATAGTAGTAATAATAATAATAATACTTCCACACTGCAGCACTATATATATCTTCGTTTCCACAGCTGCAACGAACGCGACGCGACGGTTATACGTTCATAATAATATATAATATATATTTTAATATAATGAAATATGAGAGAGCTATATATTATGGGCGGCGATCTCTCTTTTGAGCTCTACGTGACCGACCGCGCAAGAAACGCTGCAGATGTCTTCTGTTATTATTATCATTATTATTGTTACAATAAATTGAGAGGTCGAGATTTATATATACATTATAATAATATAAATATAATATACGTATATTATATATAATTGGTACCTATAATGCAGATGACCCGATCGGATTATCGCGTGTACATAGGGATAATTATATAATGTATATTTGCGTCACATAATAACAAAGTATATAAACGTCGAAGAAATCGACAAAGTGCTACACAAACAAGGTTTCTTCTCGGAAAAGCGGCATCACATATTTTGTTCGTGGCCGGGATACCTAAATATATATATATATATACTACCTATTATTATTTTGTACGTTATTAATATATACCATACCCAGATCATGTATATAAATGTACATAATAAGTCATCGTTGTTGTACGCAAGACGCGGCGGCGGTCTATCTCTGCGGTTTGCGCGAAAACCGTTATAATAATATATATACATAGGTGACAAACTGATGGATCGTCATCGTCGTCGTTCCGGTCTCGGATAATAAAACATTTCTAAAAAAAAAACCGTTCGTATTTTTGCATCGACACTGTTTTTCGGTCAACTGTTTACTGTCAAATCTCCTAGGTGTGTCAGGGTCGAACGACACAACGCGTTTTTCGCAATAGCACATATAATATAATACGCAGTAATACCTACATATTATACTATAATATATTACATACGTACCTATAATACGAGCGCGCGGTGAAAATCCAATCAATTTATTATTATATCTACGAAATGATACGGTGCACAATTATATTATTCGAAGTAATAAGTTATTACTAATAACGATACGTATATATATATACATATATATATTATATTATTGTTCGTTCAGCGCTGCGTAATTCGGCGTTTTCGGCGTGAACGGAAACGAACGACGGCGTAGAATATACATCACGACTACGCTGCAGTACAAGGCTTTTAGTGCGAAACGAGTACATCGCAGTGTATACACGGCACTGCACACATTCTATATAATATTATAAATTATATTGTGCGCGCATCGGAGTAATATTACTGAGCGAAAAAAGGAATTTTAAGCCGGATACGAGCAGTCGAACCACATTATATTATGCACTGCTGCTGCTACAACAGTGACATACCGCCTGTAACGCCTTTATTATGGTATGTATTGACGTATACCTGCGTGGTACACGCTTAGAAGACGCCTATAGAAATTCGGACCAAAACTCTATGTATATATGTATTATTCGCGATCGTTTTGAATTTCAAGCGAAACCCGTTTTCACAAGAACAAAATGCACGCATTCGCATAAAACATTTCATTGTTATCCGCCCCGGCTCGTCGATCCGTTTCGCAGAACACCCGTCACTTTGCAAGACGACGGGTAGGAAACATCGTCGCGTTGTAGTTTGCACGGAGAACGAAATATACGGAGAGCTGCTTGTACATACACGGAGAGTAGGTAGGTACACACCGTGTTGTCGTTCTACAATAGCGAGAAATGCGAAAACTCGCGTGTACAATATGTTATGATAAATGAGACTCGACAATATTGGACGTTTTTGCAGACATTCGCGAAATCACGAGAAAACTATACTCGAAAAAGATAACCGCGTCTGCCGTTTCGCCGAAGCACACGGCTCGAATCATTTGTGCATCATTAACGATACAAGAAGAGGTACCCATCGGGCAGATATTGTCGTAGTATTATATTCGACGAGCAGCACTCGCCACTCGTAATATAAAACGAAAGACGGTACACCGAATTTCAAAATATAACACAATAAGTAATAATGCATAAAATATACGACCGCGGTAATAATAAACCAGAGTTCGGAGTAGAAATCGTACGAGCACACCGCAATCGTAATAACAAAATGTATCAGCGGGGAAAAGTATTTTGAGGATAATCGCGGCCGCCGCCGTCGTCGAAATTGAAAACATAATAACCGACCATCGATTTCAGATTTCTTTGTTGCGCGTGATTAGAATTGTCGTGGAAGGTCCGCCCATATACGTATATTATATACACGTTCCTCCGAAGAAACGGCTTCACAACAAATTATTCGGCTGACGAGCGCGTTCCAATATAAGACTGTTATAATATACACACGTCATATACACCGCGTAGCTATTAATATATCATCGCCATGTGAGTAAGACACGCGCGAAGGAAGAAAATATGAAAATTGAAAGAGTTCGGTATGGAAAAAACGCGGTCGCGCGTATATATATATATATATATATGTGTGTGTATTATATGTATGTACAAAGTATATTACCTATATAGAGTATCATTTCGTAGATATTCGATTATTTTTTCACTGACGGTTTTGAAATCCAAACGGTCGTTACTGCCACACATTGACGGTGAAACGAACGCACACTATATAGACGCATGATTTACACAACCCGCGCGCGATTGTGATATCGCGATTTTTAAACGTTACTGCACAGTAACGAGTATTGGATACCTATGTATTATGTTTTTTATTTATACGTAAAAACGTCGACGTGAATAACACTTGATTACAAAAAATCGATTAGTTGAGCCGTCGTGTTAAAAAACAAGCTGTGAGGGGGGCACACTAAAACCGTTACCGTCACGAAAAAATAATAAAACGAAAACACATCATTATACTACGCGATCAAAACCGGATTCGGCACTAGGTCTAGGTGTCTCCGTTGCACTCGCGAAACCATGTTATTAAATTGTATAATACGCAGTGTGCAGCAGAATTTAAGCTGCGCATCTAGTGGTACAATCACAATATAATATATTAGTATATTACGATAGATGGCGAATGATTTCCAAATTAATGCTGTACCTATACCTATTATAAATATATTATACATAATAAAATTTAGGTATGTAAGTCAATAAAATGAGTTATTAAGAAATAAGATCGAAATTTGTTCGACGAATAATATTCTGTTAGATGTAAGCGCGCGTTAACGTTTTACGACAAAGTGTAACGTACGGTGGCGTTTTTTGTTTTGCGCAACGTCGTACAATTAAAAACCCGTGCTCAGCATCTTCAACTATATTATTATTAATGTATCCACTATTCCACTGGCAAACACGAAGACTCCTTAACCTATATACGAAATATTTATATTATCAATAATCATACGTTAGGTACCACAACAGCATATCATACCTATGTTTATGACACGCCCAAAAATATGAACTGCAATAATAATAGTAATAACAATAATAATAATAATAATAATAATAACAATTATATTAATAATAAATAATGATAATTTACCTATAAATTATAATATAAAGAATATTATATCGTTTTCATTATCGGACCAAAAAACCATACAATTTTTTAGTCAATTTCACTACGATTTTTACGGTCATTAATTAAAATACATGAAACATTAAAATATTCCATTTGCACGCAATTTAATGTCATTAAATTGGCAGACATTTTTGTCACCTGTGTATAGTGTTGTTGGGCCAAATACTTATAATTAACATAGAGGCATATTATTTGTAACAAATCGTACAGAAAAAAAATTAAAACTCGGACATCAATAATACATTATCAATATATATTACTAATAAATAATACAGACCAAACGCTATATCAGACTTGGTACAGAAATTTAAGTCTAAAGACAACAGAACAAGTACAACGTTGCTTATCTTTGTTATTATTACAATTTTTTATGTACACAATTTTTCAAATTGTTTTATATAGTAATTTATTTACAAGATGTAAAAATAATAATAATAATTGTAATAATTATATAGTAATAATAATATAATAATAATGATAATAATAATATCTATAGTAATAATAATAATAATAATAATAATAATAATAATAATAATAATAATAATAATAAAAAGATAATATTTAATAAAAAAAAGTTGATGAAAAAAATCGATTCGGGCTTACAATTAATATAATATGATCTTTTTTTTTGAGCTGTAAACCTTATAAACACTACAGAAAAATAATACAATAATAATATTATCATAGCACTGCATCCGTGTCGGATTCAATGTTATCGAATTCGCATGCAAACGGGAAAACAATAGGTTTTCCAGCACGATCGTAGGTCTTAAACGTATAGTATTATATTTATAGGTGTTTTCATCAACAACGAAAAAATTATAATAATAATAGTAATAATAATAATCATAAAAATAAAAATAATCATAAAGAGAACGCGAAATGTATTCTGGTCACTGTATTTGTATAATTAACTTAAAATAATATGTTTAAGATGAAATAATAACCACTAATCGTTTGTTTTGTATTTTTTTTAAATTTATTTTATCGTTTTAGAGAAATTATCAAAGTTGTTATCTTTATATATATAATTGTTTATATATTGTTCCTTAAAAATATATACCCTATTTTATATTCATTTTTCATCTCCAGAATCACTTAATCACGATACAACAATAATATTTACATATATATATTTTTATACAAATTATTATTATTTTATTCGATTTTGTATTTGTTTTTACAATATATATATATATATATATCATAATTACGCATTTTTATATATATATTTAAAAATATTAATTAAAAATGGGAAACAATGGCACAAAAACAACTCGGTTCGTCGTAAATGGCAAGAAACATATTATTATGTAATCGGGGTTCATCGGTGTGTATAGAAGGAAAAATATAAATATACACATTAAAATGTTTAAAAAAAATCACACACACATACGGTTGTTATATTTAGTCAGGGATTGTTGGTCGGGAAATCAAAAAGAGAGGAAACGTCACGATTCACAGCCAAAGAGTATATATGAACAAATGACATTCAAGTAAAAATAATCGTACAACACACTAAATTATTGTGAATATAATAGAAATACTACTATTGAAAAAATTAGTATAAACATCGGCATGATAGACGCCGTGGACGCGATAATATTATCAAAAAAAAAAAAATCACAAAAAAACTGCAAGATCGCGTTATAATATTATGATGGTGTTCGATCGACCGCACGTCATAATTTTGCGTTAGGAATTACTAAAATATTGTTAAGCTATTGTGTTTGTTTTGAATTTTTTTTCTTTTTTCGTTCTCAGCGCCCAATTACGGGATATCAGTCCGCGCGAGTGAATTATCGCAACGAGCATAATATCGTACAATTGACTGTACAGTAGACTTTAAGTATATCGTTATACCTATTATGAGAACGACGATATACTTAACGTCTACACATTCAGTGCGGGAACACAAAAAAGAAAAAAAGAAAAACCAACGGGTAAAGCGGAATCATAATATTATATAAATCGGAAAACAGAAAAACAAAAATTAATAATGGTCTCGGCGCATGACGGGCAATTTTGGAGAGGACCTCCGAGGGCGGTGCAGGTTGCAGTGCGGCGAGTCCTTTTAAAAAGCGGTTTTCGTGTATCTATATACCAGTGCATATCGACAATAATATCGTAATTTTATGTATGAACAACGTCATAACAATACTACTAATTGACGCATAATATATATAAAATACGGTAAAAGCGATTTTCGTACGGCGGCGAGACGCGGCACGTAAAATCGCTGGTACCGCGTTCATATACGTATGATATAATATATAATCTAACGTCTGCGTGCAGTATTAAATGGGTACGCGATAAAATGCTATCGGTATACGGGGTTAGACGCGAACGTTATTGTCGATAAGAGCGCTCTCCAGAGATAACCGAAAACCGTCGACAATTTTAAAACCATATTATAACGATAATGGTAAAAATAGAGAGGAAAAACGGATAAAATTCGAAATGCTCAGGTTAGATTCTATCCCATAGGTTCACTGGATATTCTCCTCCGCGTTACAAACGCGGCGGAGAGTCGCCAGCTAACGTATATATATCGTTATTAATATATTATTGTGTGCTCTATTAAAACTATTCAAGTTATAATAATTGTTTGGGGATACGGTCGTTAGTATTATTAATAATAAACGCGATGGGTAGTAATACCGCTGTACTCGTGTAAATGGCGTGTAGGGAAAAAAAATCACGGTCACCGTTGTATAGATAAAATAGGTGTGGGTTTGGACATTGTTGCTATACGGATAATGGAAATTTTAGACAATGATATTGTAAGCACGGAACGTACGTGGTATATAAAACGGCGTCTCCATGGATGAACGGTAGACCTGATCCGGTAGGGAATTTCTGCAATAATTTTATCGGAACGAAAATAACACGAAACGCACGCACACGCACGCTGATAATGTTGGTTTATTTTCTTCGAATTATTGAACTCACTACCGAAAACATTAATTTATTTTTAGCGTCTCGTTTGAATTTCAGCAGTGGTGGGCCCGCAAACTTTTAAGTATGCGAAAAAAAAATTCGACGACGACGCCACCGCGCGAACGCAGCGCGACTTTTGTCTTGAGAAATTTCATTGGACGGCGGCGAGATGATAATGCCCCGGCGAACAGGTGATACTACAATACGATACCCATCACTTACACGGGTTAACAATCGCGTTCGGCGTCGGCGACCGTATTTGACAACAAATCGACGATGTTTAAGGCGGTTTGTTTTGTGCGTGCGTGCAAGACACACCTTCCACGCCCCGTCTAACGATCTCGTTTGAAAATCGGGGTAAAAAACGATATATAATAAAACACATCACTAATTGAATACATATTACACGTATAATATATAAATATAATATACACGCACACGCGTATACACACATTACGCGTTCTGTGTCTTTCTCCCCGGGCGTCGGCTGTGGCGGCGTCGACCAGAGGAAGGAGACGGGTAACCAGTTTTTATTTATTATTATTATTATTGTGTTTTATTTTTTTACTTCGTTTGTTTTACTGGATTACGCGCTTAATGGTGTGCGTGCGTGCATGTGTTTTGACAGTCGATGATATTATCGTTTAATATTACAATATTAATGTCGTCGCGCGCACTGCAATAAACAAGTGTTATTATGGGTGTTAAGTTCCTAAATATAATGTATAAATGACATTGCCTGCACCGTCCAAGTCGGTTTTGTGTTTTCAGAAATTTATTATTGTTGGTGTGCGATCACGTCATTAAGTTCTAGATACAGCGATGTCGTGATGAGGAGAGGGATGTGTTCGGCGGTTAGGACGGATTTCGATTTTCAGGAGAGGCGAATGTCTTTTTCGAATTGCAAATTGTTGCAAAATGTATTCGGGTGTGTGTGTGCGTTTTTATTCTACAATTTTATTTTTATGGCACATCTCTGACGGCTCCGCGCCGTAGACTCGACCGAAACACTTTACAACGTATATATATTATTATTGATGACTTGCGCGCATTTTTCACATAATATATATAAATAGTAATGTATACTACACTTAATGTAAAAAGTAAATTGTTAAAGGTGTACGCGGGGGATGGGAGTCGTGGGCGGGGGGGGGGGCGTAGTTCAATTAATGTTTTTTCTTTTCGAAAAGAAAAATATACACTTTTATGTACAAAGCACATATATAGATACATAAAAGAGTCGTTTCTTGTGCGTTCGAATCAAAATTGTACCCGCAGCGGGTAATGGGGAGGAGGAATCACGCGTAATATTATAGTATCGCAACACACATAATATGATATTATGTTGTGCTCAACGATTTCTAACACGTCGTTGCACATAATAATAATAATAATGGATAAAAATTATCAATTATTACAAAGGGGAATAGACGAAAATGTTATCGGTGTTAAACATTATTTGTTTTATGTTTATAGTGGAAAGAGGACGTGTTATTTTTTTTTTCCAAATTTTGAGGACATTATATTTTTTATAATAATTAAATGGTTCACGCGGCCGACACGCGTTAATGTTTTTCAAAAACAAATTGAAAAATAATTAAAATTATAAATAAAAAAAAAAATAAAACAGGAAAAAAAACAATAATTGTCATTATTGACATTTGTACTACTCGCGACTTGTGCAAGTATATACGTAAAATGTTTTGTTAACCGCTATTAAGACAATATTATTTAAAAAAAAAAAATCCAACGGCGAACAAATATCATGGAACAATACCAAATTATTTGCCCGCCGTTCGCCGTTCGTTTTAATGTATATAATAAGTTTAATAATTTTTTTTTTGAATTTTTTTTTTTATATATGGCTTACATGACACGCGTAGAGTGCGCGGCGCTGTCCTTTGGCGGAGCTGCCTTTGAAATCGGCGCTCGCGGACGTTGAGGTGAACGGTGTCGACGGCGATGAGGAGGAAATTGCGGCGGCGGCGTCGGCTTGTCGATTGGCTGGCTGGCTGGCTAACTGGCAGGCAGACAAACGTCGTTTACATGTGATGGCCCAAGTGGCCCATCTGGAGATCGGGCGACATGGAGTGCGGATGGGTCTGCTGTACGAGGTTCTGCTGCTGTCCATGCGACAGGTATGGGTGGCCGTGGACGCCGGGCTGTTGGTGTCCCTGGGCGGCCGCAGACAGCCTGGACTCGAGCGGCATGTACATGCGGAGCAGATCGTTGCCTCCCAGCTGTTGCTGTTGCTGCTGCTGCTGCTGCTGCTGTTGCTGGTGCAATTGTTGTTGCTGGCACAGCCTGGGACTTGGCGAATGTCCGCCCGACTGGACGGGCGGCGAGATCCTCTCGGACTTGATGCTGTCCGGGCTGTGCGACGTGGACGGCGGCCCCTGCTGGTACTGGTTCATGTCCGAGTACAGGTTGTAGCTGCCGTTCAAGTAGTGCATGGACGCGGCGGCAGCCGCGTTGTTGTTCATCTGTGGCATGTCGTACCGGTAACTCGCGGCGGCCTGTGAAGCGGCGGCCATGTGCGACGCGTACGGCGACGGCTGTTGCGCGTACGGATTCGGGTCGTGGTGCATGCCGAATCCGCCGTTGGGCATGTAACCGTTCATCTGGTGGTACAGCTCGCGGCTGTTGCTGACCATCTGCTGCTGGACAGCGGCCGACGCCTGAGATACGGCGTTCCGGCCGCCCACCGAGTTGTCGCACGGCTGGCCGCCGGCACCGCCCAGAGACAGCGGGCCACCGGCGCCCGGCAACGGGTACTTTTCCTTCTTCATCAGCGTCTTTGTCTTACGCCTTGGCCGGTACTTGTAGTCCGGATGTTCCTTCATGTGCACGGCGCGCAACCGCTTGGCCTCGTCGATGAATGGCCGTTTCTCGGTCTCGGTAAGCATTTTCCATTCGCTGCCCAACCGCTTGCTGATCTCCGAGTTATGCATCTTCGGGTTCTCCTGGGCCATCTTGCGGCGCTGTCCGCGAGACCACACCATGAACGCGTTCATTGGCCGCTTGACGCGGTCCACGTTCTGATTCTTGTTGGCCGACGACGAGTTGTTGTTGTTCGGGGACGGCAACTGTAGCTGACCGCCGACGACGTGCCCGCCCACCTGATGATGGTGGTGCGCGGCCTGCATGTGCTGATGGTGTTGCTGCTGCTGTTGCTGTTGCTGTTGCTGCTGTTGTTGTTGCTGCTGCTGCTGCTGCTGCTGTTGGTGCAGCGCGGACTGTTGCTGTTGCTGTTGCGACGGCGGTGGCGACGAGAGCGGCTGCTGTCCGCCGCCCTGCGGTCCACCGAGTACGACGCCCGCGGACCCAATACCGGCCAACATGCCCATCTGATTAAGGTTGCCGTACGTGTGGCCCATGTGGGCGGATGCGTGGTGCACTCCACCAGCCAACAGGCCGGAACAGTTTTTTATTTCGGCGTCCATTAGCATTTTATTAATCACTGATGCGGTCGTTTGCGGTCGACGACGCGACTGCGGGTACGGATTATTGTCAATTATCGTCGGGTATTTACCGTGCGTGGTGAAGAACGCGGGCGATGAGCGCGCGCGACGGTGTCCGTCCGCGGGGCCGGCGGTGGTGCGGCGGCGGCGTCGGAGCGATGTCGGCTGCTTCGCGACCGGGTCAGAGCGTTGTCATCCGCGCGAAAATAACACACGGAAAAAACCACGAAAATCCTCGTAAATCGCAAATAAAAACAAAAAACGGAAAAAAAAAATAAAAAAACGTAAATAATTATTATAACTAACGCAAGTAAAACGCGATTAAATTAAAAACATGAAAAAAACACTAAGACGAATGCGACGGCGGCGACGAACACGCGATCAACGCACGGACGAACGGTGTCATGTGTGTGGCGCGGCGATAAACACACGGCTTCGGCGGTGTAAGGAAACACACGCGCGAGACTTGATAAACAGAGACACCGTGATGGCGCGCGTGTTGGACGTGCGGAACGAACGTTGGACGTGTACGACTGCCGTTGTGCGACTACGCGGACGGCCGATCGAGACTAGTGCGGTGCGCTATACGTTAGAGGTGGCGGATGCGGGGGGACAGCTCACACCCCACCACGCCGCGCGCGCAGGTACGTATCGATTGTCGTACCGCCTCCCGGGCCAATCGGGTGCCGCGACGTCACGGCCACTGGGCGGCCACCACCGGGTGAACCATATTTTTACTCGACCGTCGCGCACGCCTAACCTTCCTTCCGCCTGACGTGTACCCCCCGCCACCGTGCCCGTACACCGTCCCTCACCGCACCACGTCACGCCAACGATCACGTCCGAGCCGTCGCCCCTCGCCCCGCGCACCGTGAACTAGACGATCGGACCGACCGGGGTCGGGGTAAAAAACGAAATTTCAACGGCGGACGAAAAACGACGCTATCCCCCCTCACCAACGCGTCGCGGACGAGTTGGCCGGAAATTTTTACGCTTCGAAACGGGAAAAAATTTGCCAACAAAAGCCGCAAACAGTCTCCGCAGCACCGACCTTTGTGCGGCGACCGGGACCGAATAGGTGACTACGATATTATTATGCACACGTATAACAGCGGGCTACAACGGATAAGTCACACGTCGTCGTCGTTTACACTTTATATTATTTTTCATCGTATTATAACGTACCTGCGTGTTTTTAAAAGTTCGACGAGTTCGACACGTGTGTCACAACGTACTGAATATTCGACGTGCGATTACACCCATATTTACGCGCCTGCAGACGCTCTGTGACGCGCTCGCCTTATAACATTATTACTGTGAATTATCGTACACATTATCACTATATATATATATATATTGTATACACTCGCATTATAATATAATAATGCTCGATATGAAAAAAGGGTCTCCCTAGTCCTCTTTATTATACCTATTTATAGCGCATTTATATATATAGCACAAGGACAAGGTCATAGGTCAACAAAGTCTATACACACTCGCGTGTTGCCGGAAAAGTGTATGCATTATAAGCGTAATATGTGTGTATATGATATATTATTTATTTATACACATCAACAGATCACACACACAATGACTATATATACAGATAAATGTAATAATACCTATTATTATAATACATATAGTTGTATACGTTTACAATAATACATATTGTACCGATACACACGACCGTAAACCTGCAGCGGCGAGTGCATTATCTACAACGCATATAACGTGTATATATATATAATATACACCTATAGGTACATATTGTATGTACCTGTATACTGCACAGTGCACACATAATATGTAACGTGTAATGGATAAACCTTTTTTACTACTAAAACTGTCCGTAATTTAAACTATATAATATGCGAATAACGAGTGTGGAATTTCTACAGTGCGACGGCACACGCATCCCGCATTTATCAGTCTACAAAACCCACGGCGTAGTGTTCAGGTAGTGTAAATATATTACTGGAGATCTTGACTCCCCCTTTATAAAATAATAATTATTATAATTATATATACTGTACTACCTATTATGTATTGCATTTGGTAACATAAGTCTCAAAATAAAATTATTATACAATTTAAAATTATCAGGTTAGGTAAGAAGTTTATAGGATGTCACCGCATTCCCTGTCCACGGTCCACCCCCTGGCTACGTCTATGGCCAAATCGTAAGGGTATATAATTATGATTATATATTACCTTAATACCTATAATGAAATATATGTTACAATACGCACACAGTAAAAACCGCAATGGACAGCAAATATATACATAACAATACATGCAACGGAGATGATATTCTAAATATGACACGCGATTCATATTGTGACCACAGATCACGTTCGCAAAATCCAGTATCCGACGAGTTTACGGTTTAGTATACCTCTATAATGTGCTATTTTAACCTACATATAATATCTAATAAAAATATATTATGGTGTATTCTCATATTGACCATAATATAGTTTTACGGCGATATGGGTAGGTAGATATAATATTATATATGGTATAAGCTATTTACATTTTTTCATTAAACTATAGCGATTATACTGAAACATCGCGGAGTTTTATATAGACTTACCTCCTAGAAAAAAATATATTAATAGTTATTACGAGAACTTTGTTGCGATGTATACAATATGTACTATACTATCTATACTAACTAAGGTGCTTATATGTAAAATACAATACAAACATGTATACACGATATAGGGCAACGAGGTAAAAAAATGTGTTATTTCTGAAGGTCATCCCGTCTGCTTAAATTATTTATCTATATCTAATAAAAAGGTAATATGTAAGTATTAATCTCATTTTTTTTTTGTCATTTAGAAATTAGGTATATTACAATCTAAACGACGTATCTCGAGGCACAATAAATAATTTGATAAACAAGAAATATAAACATGGTCAATTTTGAAAATAAAGCGTTAAACTATATTATATATTTTATAAATTATTTTATTTTATTAATTAAATAGTTTTTATAAATAAAAATTATAACAGGTCTATATTGTACATCGATTAATACAATTACAGAAATGTACGTTACTGTGCGTGTATGTTGTCGATTAAATCGTTTTTATAAAACATTGCACCGCACTCAGATGTTAATAATCATATTGTTATAGATATCACGCGTATAGTAATAATTACTGTAGATCAGCAATATAAATTAAAGTGTATTCATGTTTGGTAATATGCGCCTATATAGGCAGATCGATGTTGAGTGCACCGCAGTAATAAATATTGGCAGTATAAAATATAATGATAAACAATCATGTATAAAATGTCTTTTTGTTGGATATATTTTGTCTAATTTTCACAGTGTGGCTGTTGAAAAACATCAAATGAATTAAATATTATTCAAAAGAATAAAAAGCAACCATTTTATTTTATTTTTTGACAGCGGAGTAGACCATAATATTTTGTATTTTTTTTTTTTCGAGGAAACTGCGAGCTACATATCATAAATAAAGGCCATATCTAAATTCTAAATAAGTAATTACAATCATGCATTTTTTATTCGACGTAAATTGTACATTTCCAAGTAGTTTATAGGGTCAAAAAAAAAAAAAAATTAAATTAAATAAAGATATGCTGGTGGATGTATATTACGCGCCGTCGAGTCCGCCCGAGGTTTAAGCCGTACAAATAACGCTTTTGTGCTTCACAATAGAATGACCCATTAAAAAAAAATATATATATATATAATATTTCCCCAACTTTTACCGTTTAAAGCACACAATTTATTGTTAAAAAAAAAAAAAAAAAAACATAAATCCTAATGGAACATCTTAATAAAACACAGCTGGACGACCCGAATGTTGTAAGACGTGAAGGTAAACAAACATTAAAAATAGCGGGCATTTTTCGCACGTATTATTGCAGGGTGAGCTGGTGTTTCGTATAGGTCAGAGTACTAAGTAACGGATGTCGACGTATTAAATTTAAAAAAGTCATTTACACTATATATACAGTAGCTATTTTTGAGTGCACTAGAAAAAAAAATAACAATATATATATATATTTATGTACAAAATATATTGTAATAATAGTAAAAAAAAAATTAGAGTTGAAATTCTGAGCTTGTTAGAAATACTATATATATATACTATATTATCAAATAACATGTTATATTTACACAATACAGGTATAATATTGTTATATATTATTATTTAAGATTTTAAATTTGTAGTGTAAAAATAACAATAATAATATTGTACATAATATAATATATCATATACAATATATACATATTATGTAGTATGAAATAGTTTTTTTTCCTATATTTCGTATAAAACACAATATTTTAATTTGCAATATGCAATCACGCGAGAGCTTAAAATATATTCTACCTATCTTATGCCATCGACACTATATAAACGTATACCTACATGAATTTTTCATGTTTTTGTATAGGTACATATAATATTATTATACAGATCAAGTGATAATTCTTTTATCAAACAACGCACTCATATTATTTTAAAATCTATTAACAATTTTGAAAATATATTTTTATACTTTTTAATTCAAATAATAAAACGACATTTTTTATAGTTATAAATTTAAAGCTTAGGTGAGTGGGTGGTACGGAAATACCCCGCAAAACGTTAGTTTGCCAACTACAACTACGAATTCGAATTTCGATTTTTCTTGTATCGGATTATTAAAAAAATATTATTTTATATTTTAGTTTGGAAATGATGTGTAGAAATAAATATTTTCAAAAACATAAATAGATTTTTGAAATATAATAACAATTGAGATTTGATAAAAGAATCACCCTGTGGCCAATAGTACATGGAAACAGTTGGAACACCTTTATATATTAGGACGTTGGAGGTGATTTTTTGCAAATAAATCAAAGGCATCATTAAAAAGTGGCAATTTAAGACGTATAATCTATGTATTAATAGTAAAACATAAAACTTATTTCCACTGATTGCTGTTATTAAGATTAAATGCCGTAAAGAATCCGCTTTACATACAATATATATATAATATATATTGCACAATCACACACGCATAATATTCATACTTAATATATTTTATCGTTTTCAATTCACAGAGTCACATCCGGGATAATAATATATAAATATAAATATGTTATAGGTAAATTTTAATTTCGACGATTCGGACTAATCGCTGGAAAGAGACGTAGTCGTGTACTCGTGTGTAGATAATTTTATAAAAAAGATTAGCATACCTATAGGTAATAAATATCCTACACACACACATATATATATATATTATAATTTATAAACTATAGGTAAATACTTTTTCACAGGAGAATAAGCAATTATGGTTGCCACAACCATTGCCCGTATTAACATTATATTATATATACCACGACGGTACACAACACAATGACTTTAAAAAGTGAATTTTATTACCACAGGAAATTTAGAATTTTATAATTACGTCAAATGTTATGTACTCCGCGGCACGATCGACCGTACGCTATAGTGCTATACATATATATAAACGATAATACCACGATTCGTGACGTGTGCAGCGTAATATATATATATCTATAAATATATAATATTATACTAGAGCGCATGCGAACGTTTATTTTTTTTCTCTTCAATCTTTAAAACCTTCTTAATGAGTATTATTACGGCACGTTCACGAACCGCGGTAACAATATATATATATATATATATATATATATGCAAACGGCGTCGGCACCACCGGAGTAACCACTAACCGCGCGCCACCGTTGGCTGTACTATATATATATATATATATATGCTAATACAATAATAATAATGGTATATATATATATTAATAATATAACGTGTGTTGTAAAAAGCGAGGAAACTATTAGCGCGAGTCGACGTTGTAACGCAGACGTAGTTTTTTGCACGTATCTACCATCTAATCCAGCTATATAGAAATAAGTATATAATGTATACATATATAATATATACTACACGCACATAAATTTAAACGATATTTAATATAATTCGTGAAGACGAAATCATAGAAATAATATATAATATAATTGTAGGTTGGGCAAATGGAAATTATCGTGTAACAACACTGCACGAGTATATGTATATTTAACATTTAACATACAGTAAGTAGATATTAGTTATTAGTTATTACTTATTACCTATACGGGAAAATGAATGATGATTAAAATATCAAAACAAATATCTTTTAAAACAAATTTTATAGTATTCTCCGTTTGTATTCTGCTTAAACCCTACAAATTTAGAAAATATATTACAGACTCAATAAAAGTGTAAAAATAGCCGCAGACTTGGGGAATCTACGATTTTTCGTTTTACATAGGTGTGTACCGGTACACGGCAGTATGAGTGTATGATTGAATAATATCTACGTGTGAGTGCATATTTATATGTTATAAAATAACATACGTGGGCATAGAAGCGCATGTGTTTGAGTCTTGTACGAACTGTCGAACGAGCGAGAGAACATTTCGAGTGAGAGAGTGAGAAAAAAATAAACACATGCAAAGTTCTCCGACGCGAAATATTAAATTTCTCTGGGGACCGCGTGTGCGAGGAAGGCCCATCGAATCCTCCGTCTCCGCACAGCATTATAATGTATAATATAATATATTAAAACCCTTCCGCTGAAAACGCCTATCGTGACGACGCGCGGCGGTATAATATACGCAGAGATAAGAATATATCCTATAACTAAATATATACGAGTTACAGACTTCGCCGTATATACACATACACGACGACGGAATAATACTGTTAGGTATATCGTATATGTTTATTGTTTATGTATACGTTTACTGTTTGGGTAGGTACTCATCGACGATCATATTATTATTATATATTTTTTATTCCCCGGTAAATATATATATATATATATATATATATATAGGTTTTATGTGTGTGTGCATATACTATTTATATAATATACACATCATATATAATATATTGTACGCAGGAAACGACGTTAATACGTATCCTTAATAATATATAGCGTTAAGATGACGTTACACCCGAATGTGTTGTCTTTGTCTTACGAGTGTAACGGCATGGCAAATTTTGATTCGGTAGAACCGACTTTATATATTGTTTACTGTAATGATAGAGATAATTAACCTATGATCAAATTTATAGGTGAGAACATTATGTATCTGTTACCTCTCGTCGGTTTTTACCATTTTTTAATTTTTATGCGAGTCATAAACATTTTTTCATTTTAGTTTCATAACTCACTTAAAAATTTAAATATCGTAAACAACCGACGAAAGATATCAGTTGTTGTCTTACATTTAATTTTGATCACCTGAAAATTCGTTGAAATCTTAAATCTAACAACACATAATCGGTTTCACCGAACACAAATTTGTTATATTGGGCGCGTTTAAAAAAACAACATATTATGCGGGTGTAGTGTGATTTATTTTATTATATTATTGACTCGCACCGAGTTAAGTAGGTACCTACTACTACCATTGATTATAAGTACTATTTATGTACAACGCTATCATAGTAAGTATAAATGCTACTATCTAGTATCTACACAATACCTGTAAGATGTACTAGATGCAGCTATGTTATATCGTAAATCGTAATGGATAATGTTACATATCATAGGCTATACGTGGTACGTGGAAACACTGGGGTGACTGCATGAAGACATATGCATACGACGCAGCACTAACAGCAGATGTAACGTATAAAATGATAATACTAGAGTTACCTAAGTCCGTTATCACCAACTAATTTGTAGACTTCAAGATAAAAGTGATTAATCATTAGTAATATCTATATACATTATAGTATCAATTTGTTTTTAATGGTTTTATAAATTTCTATTGGAAAATATCAGAAATCGCTGTTTGCCATCCATTGACTACTAGTTATAAGATTTTAACGACCTCGTGTGGGAATCGTAACATCTTATCGTATGAATAATTGTACATTCGTTATAAACACGTCATTATATAATAATATAGTAGGTAATAGGTATACTATATAAATAATAATATGTAATTGTAAAAATCAACCGTTTAATTAATCTCGACGATTGTACCTGTCTTCTATTTGTTGTAACAGTTCATCTATTATTCTATTTTTATGACACACACAACACACACACACACACACACACACACACACACACACACACACACACACACACACACACACACACACACACACACACACACACACACACACATATATATATATTTATCGTCTGCTTATTATAATATTATAATAAGTAATAACTCGTTTGTCGATAAACTCATAATACGTCCGCTTATACATCAAATACACACACACACACTTAAATTATATAAATAATCATACTGTACGCACGCAATTAACAGACACGAGCCTGTCGATTATTATAATATTATAGGTACGGACATTCCACCCGCGCGTAAATATCTATTATATACACAATACACATCACTGTTCTAATATTATTATATTGCCGCCTTGTTGAAGAAACCATTTTTTTTTTTTTTTTTTTGAAACAATTTCTTAAACAAGAGATCTTAATATAGACTATTATTTTTTAACGTATCGTCTAAACAGTCCGATAGTAAATTATACATATTGTATAATATAGGATAATATATTATATAATCATAATATAAATGTAATAAGACGTTTATATTATTATATGCACATTCCGCCGACAGCTGATTTCTTAATAATTGTTTAATATACTGCATATATATATATATTACAAAATATAATATTGTGACGTATACCCTCCAGATCGACGTGAATCTACCTACGTGCACGTATCATTTTTTCTACTTCATTTTTTCTCCACTCCCCGTTCAACCAACTAGTGCATACAACCAGAATGGGGCGAGGGGAAAAGTATACGCATTCGTTGTACCCGGGTACACTTGTGAGGAGTGGGCACCCTTTAATCACGCTATCCATATGCGCATTTATGTATTTTCCGAACACACACATACACACATCCATTTATATATATATATATATGTTTAAACAACGCGCCTAGGTGTAAGTACCCGGATATAGGTGTACAAAAATGTACATTACTCATGTATATTTTTTTTTTTTGAGAGGAAAATAATATAGCTATGAGGATTTGCATCACTATAATAATATATGTATGGTTTTATGTATATATATATATATAATATATACTCGAATACCTTCTGTATCAGACAAATATACATGAATATTATAGGCAGGCATTCGTTTTTTAATTTAACAAGTAAGTCGACATTGAAAAACTTACCACATAATTACTGAAATTATTTTGATATAATATGTATAATATATTATATATTATAATGTTATACAATATATTAATATCTACTGCCGAGTGCCGAGATTGCTATTTATTCATTCAAACGTCTACTTAATATTTATATATTTAAACCCGTAAATGTTATAGATATTACATGTATCGAATGACCTTATCACACCGAAATGTTCAATTTATACTCAATTATACTTAACGTTTCAAATTTTTTAATTTTTTGATAAAATGATCTCCAAAACATGTAAAACACCGTATATACAACATTATATGATATATCGTTAACGAAATATTATACATAGTATACATTGCAAAATATAAGTATACGAGTATACAGTGGTGTTGCAGTTGTAATTATTTTTCGATTTTTCGTCCATTATAAATGGTTTAACAACTGGTTCAAGTACGAATTCAATTGATTGCTCGAGTTCTGTGTTATACATATAAAATGTGTTGTATTAGTATACCTTCATTGCAGGTGTGTTACTGTACCAGTGTTTCTTTGTTTGAAACACAATTAGTTTTTTTTTCGATAATATAAAAATAATTATCATTTAAATGCTACTACTTTATGTCTTAAATTGGATTTTTGCAAAGCGTGATTAAAAATTAAAATATAATTAGTTGCCAATCTCCAAATAATAATGCATACGACAAACACGTATAGGTACAGCGTGTCTATGTGCCTATACGCGCACAATATATAACATTGGATTTGCTACCTATGTTGTAAAATAGGCGTGACTAATCAAAGGTGAACCACTTTTTTTGTAGACACGCACTGCTTGTGTAAGTCCCTATTGTTTCGTATAGGTACTGAATATTTTTTATTTTTTTATTAAACGTACATATAAAAATCAATTTTCGTGTATAGTGTATGTATACAGAATAATAATATTATAACACCCAAAATGTTATTATATTATGTTTACGTCGGACTAATTAGGTCGAGCCGGATAGACGATGAAGATAATATAACCGTTTCGGTGGCTTATAGATGAAAACGATTTTCTATAGTAGGTACATATTAATATATATATACGCAGTTTGACCACCTATGTGAAAATAAAGAACACGATGCCGCGTATATAGCTAAAAGTGAAATGTCCAAAATATTCTGAAGTCTTGTAGTATGTACGGATATACGTCATTTTAAGCAGCCGGCTATATGTATATTATATGTTTTGTTATACACAAGTATATATTGGTATTGTAGCCGCGGCAGGTACGATTTCATGCGCATTCCGCGGCCGCCCGCAGTAACCGTCACTGTCGTCGTACGATATACATATATAGGCGCATGGAACTGAATTGACCCTCTGCACCGTCCGGTCGACAGCATTGTCAACGTTGAATTTCTTCTATGTCCCGGAGACCTGGACACACCTATTTTCCAAAAATATAAATAGGTACGTGCCTGCTGCATGACGTGTATACGACGTGTCTTCACGCGCGCGCCGCGGAGAACGGATCTGTTGTTTTTACGTAAATCATCGAATAAAGGTATATACGTGGTTGTACGACCACGACGACGAAGTGTGTGTGTTTTTCGAATCGTGTGTAAAAAAAAAATGAAAAAAAATGAAAATTTTCCACGCTAGCACACTGCCTGACAGTCAGCGCTGAGCACCTGGCATTCATTGTCGCGTTCAGGAATACACGCACACACACATACATACACATACATACACACGCACACACATGCACACACACTTCATGTATATATATTTACGTGTTACGTACCTACTCTGCGTGTTCACCCCTCTTTTCCCATTGTGGTTTTATATTTTTTATTTTTTGATGTATACGGGGTGATTGATGAAACGTTTCACACCCAATTTCTCACCGCGGGTCTTCTGAGATAATAAACAATAATATCAATTAAAAATATATATATGTGTAACCACGCGGGGTGCAAGCGCGTTTGCACTTCATTAGTTTGAAACTGAAGAGAGCCGCCGCCGCTGTAAATACGATCATGAAAAATGATTTCTTATATTATTATTATAACTATTATTACACATGTGAACCGAATATAATTTTAGTTTACCCACACTCATATACAGTCACACACATCACGTACCTACGACGTATGCACTGACAGACGCATTCGTGATTATATATATATATGTATACTGTATATATATATGTATGTGTATGTGAGAGAGTATGTAGTAATAATGTATAATGTTATATTATATACGGTTGTGATGATTGGAATGACGATTCCACGGTAGAGGTGTTGACTCGTCGACCGGCAGAGGCGGACCCACTTGGCCAGTCACTCGAACAACACTTTGAACAATATATCAAATATTTAAAAAAAAATAATAAAAATTCGAGGACTTCTTCGAGATACAACGTTCGTCGTATTGACAAACTGACAACCGCGCGTATTAAGAGTATATTCGAAAGCAAATTATTTCCTTTGTCATAAACATGATACAAAATCGTAAGTTTTCAGCGAATATTTTAACGATGTTTTACTCGTAAGTTATTTACCTATAAAATATAACGAACGTAATAATAATATAGTGTCCATAAATCCATGCACAATAAATTATGAGTCATGAGTTTATCGTTCGATTTACAGTGACTTTGGACATTTAAATTACATCTTTTCGCATATTTAATACGCTATTATATTACGCTATATAATATTGTTATAATAATGTATTGGCGTATAATTGACGCGGGATTGCCTTGCGTAATAGTATTAATGTATATTTTACACTATGTCCTGCAGAGTGTTTCGGTCAGACGGTTATGAGATTATGATGTGCCGTAGAATAATGTTGTACCTACCTATACGCAGAAACCTGCGTGTACACAAAAAGTTTTTTATTGTAATTGTACAGAGTAAATACGTGTTTTATAGTCAGGTATATTTGTATTAGACAATCGGTGGAGTGGTGAATAACGTTAGTTTAATGGAATTGCTTAGCCCTAGAAATCTATGTTGAGTTTAAAAATTAAAATGTCTGTGGATGAATGTATACTTAATTATCAATTATCATATAGTATTTTTTATATTAAATTATTGATAGTCTGACGAAAATTCTAAAATATCACATAGTTTTAGATTATATATTGTTGTAGAGGGTATAGCGGTCGTGTCATTATTTAAATACTTTGCTTAGGGTTTGAAATATGCTCGCCACGCCACTGATGATAATAATTCAAACAGCAAATAAACTGCTCTTGTAGGTATATATATATATATATATACATAGTTTCGTCTCTCATAACACGTTTTCATTAAAAGTCCGATGGTCACTATTTTTTCGAATCTACATCCTGTCTGCGTTTTGTTTTCGTTGTTGAACGAACAGCTCGAGTTGCCGTGTATACGTGCGGGCCGTCGACTTCCTAACACACTGGCAGTAGAGGTCGTGATTTAGTTTTTTTCTTTTTTTTCTTTAGCGCGCGCGCGTGTTTGTGTGCGTGCATACTAACAGACCCCGCCAACGACCAGTCAGTTTGACTTTGAAAGAGTTCAATGAGCCCCCTCTCACCTCTTGAAGAGCAACTGATTTTCTCAAAACGAACCGCTCATTGTGCGCCACAATGATAATATATATACACATATACATATATATATAGATAGATATATACGTTTTATGTGTGTGTGTGTGTGTGTGTGTGTATACAGTACAAACTATTTTTCTATATGTAACACTTACTAACAAGACGCTTGACGAGGAGGCGTAAGTGTGGAGAACGCGTTAGAAAATCGAAAGTTAAGAACGTCGATCGAAATATCATTAATATATAACTGAACTGCGTTTATTATATAGGTATATAATGTGTGTATACGTAATAAAAATCGATCTCTGGGTATTAGGACACAACTCTAGAACTATAATAACCAAAAATGTTAAAACACATTTCAGTAAATATATAAGCACGGTGTACATACAAAAAAACACATCATTTTCGGTCTCTTCGGATTAGTCACGTCTTGGTGCGCGTTTTTTAGAATTTGGATCGTTTAACGCGTATACGCGTACTTACATATATATACATATATATACATGTATATACAATGCATACTACTCGATCCATACGGGTTGTTTTTTTCTTTGAAATTCTATTGAAATCGTCTTTTTACTTCGAGTTTCGGCGCCCACCATCATAAAATATAATCTAAGCCTACAGTAAAACTATTTATTTTCTCCCACGTACCCGACTGTCGTCTCATAATAGCGAAGACATCATTAAAGTCGCGTGTGCAACGCATCTATTAGCTGAACCTTTTTTTCCTTTTAGGTCATAAACATTAGGCCCGTCGACATTTAATATATTGTAATGCATCGTTTTTGTGCTGTGCCGTAACATGTACGATGTTGTATAATATAAATGGTATAGCTTTCAATCGGATTCGAAATATTTTTAAATTTATGAAAAAAAACTGTCAAAAAAATTAAAAAATTAATATTTATATATTATCTACAGAAAATATTGTTAGATAAATACACTTTACAAATTACTTTTGCAATTCAAATGATTAATTGATAACTCATACGAATGACTGAAAAAATAACACGTAACACTTTTTATAGTAAGTTATTATTGTAATTTGAATAACCGATTTGTGTATTCACATTTCATTCACTGTATATACGACTATACGAGTAACAATAAAGCGTGGTACTATGCCTATAATTACTACGGATCGAAATACTCTTATTTGTAATTAGACGATGTACTTAATGCGATCAATATACATCATTGACTATACATTATATACATAATATATATAGTATATACAATATAAATATAATTAATGGTAATTTTAACAGGTGTTTACAATATCTTTTACACGTAGGTACTTATGTATTATAGTTTTTTATAAATATTATGGAAGTGTGATGTTTTGTCGGTTTGTATAAAAACGACGACATGCAACATACGAAATATATCGTATATATATCTGATACGTATGCATTAAACATTGAGTACAACAATGCAATCTAAACGTTACGTAGATTTGTAGGTACTCGGAAAATAGTGACTAAAAACTCGTATAAATACTATAAACTTACATAATATATAATAACCTACATAGAAATACAGTAAAACACTCTGACAATAGATGTTGTGTAGAAAGACACAGATATTATTTGTCTTTGCGTATACCGACACGGATCGATAGGACCTAACGGATATTTCTCGACTTGACTATTTTTTTGATGATTTCTGATTTGTATCAATATACTTATAATTATTATTATTAATTAGAACGATCTTTTTCCTCTACTCATTTATAATTGGTAAAAAATATTGGTTTATACGTGCACATTATAATGTACGAATAGTAACGACAATACTTTTTTTGCAGTATAAATTCGTATACACTAGATGTTGCAGTTGTGTCGTCTGAGACTCGAGGGAATGCACTTGGCCGCGACAATGAAGAACGGCGGCAGGTATATATTATAATAAATATTCTTTATTGCTGGGTTATAATATATAGGTGTGATGTGTGTGTTTATATATATATATATATATATATATATAGTTAAGTGCGGATCAAACACCTCGTCGTAAATTGGTCTGCTGTAAAAACAAAGTGGCACCTTGCAACCGGCAAGATTTGAAAAAAAAATATATAATAAAACCAAATTGTTTTTATTTTTTGTATATACATATTTTCGGTAAAACATGAGTATCGCATGCGGGTAAAAATCAATTTGATTAACGTTATTGAATATTATCGACCGCGCGATTGATCTAATAAGAGTGATTACACTGGCGTGACAGACAAGCGGTCGGGTCCTAAAGATCGCGTGAAATTTATCGGGAAAAAAATTTAATATACGATAATAATCGTAATAACATCATATAACGCGAACAGGTGCGCACGCGATACTCACGGTTTGCGTCTCCACACTTTATATACTTCGGCGGTGAATTCACTTTATGTGCGTATATATAGTAAGAATACACTGGAAGATTCTTCTATAACACGAAACGCTCGTGAATCGTGATCCCGAAAAGGATTTAAGTAAGTTGTAGGAAATACTTTTTTTTAGTTGATTTGACGTTGTTATACAAAACAAATTTTCATTATCTTTCAAGTTTTTACTTTTTGTTTAGAGTGCAATACGTATTTTAAATCTCGTAATCGAAACATTATGTTTTCCCAAGAATTTCCACTTCGAAATTTATCGAATTTCAAACGAGTAGTTAATTAATTATAATACGTGTTTAAAAGTTTGGCGGAATAATATACACTTTGCGGATTACCTTAGTCCCTGCAGTTGTGCTCATCTAACATAACTCAAGTTTTAAATGTTTACAAAACCGCCTCGTATATATAATATAATGAAATGTTATATGTTATTATTGTGAATTACGACCAACCGCCTGCGCCATGGTATGTGGTCGATGGGACGAAACAAACAAGAAAAAAAAGCAAGAGAAACGCACTTGTTTCGCGCGTATTTAAAAACAGAACAGAAAAGAATAAGAGCAACCGATACTATACATTATATTATTATGAACGACATTTCGAAAAGTGATATTTTCCCGAGCGATATTCCCACCGGGTGGGCTCTAAAGGTTATATGTTCTTGGTTATTATTTTTCCTTATATACGATATATTTATATATTATATATGTATACACTGCATACACTTATATTTGCCGGAGCGTCCCACAGGCGTGTCCAATGAACCGACACGATGCATATATATATATATATATATATATATACGTTTGTGTGTCCGTGTACACGTGCATGTGTCATGTGTATATCTGTTACACGTATTCGAATTTGTCTCCAAAAATCTCTTAGCGTTGTCGTTGGGTGGTTTTTAATGTCATTCCGGTCGTGTTTGTACGTATATGTAACGCATATATCACACATATTCAAACGCATTACTCACATGTGCGCTGTACACGCGCGTGCTCGGCTCTTCGCAAACGGCCGCACCGATATAACACATACGGTACGTACAATAGTAGTGTATAACGCGCACGCGTGACACAAACGGCAATATTATATATTATTATTGTTGTGTCCGTTCGTTCGTTGTTGCCGGACCGTTTTTATTACGGTCCAAAAGAATTCCTCGGCTCCGAAAATGCTGGTGCGGATTAAACGAGCGCACCGCGCTACACACACAACGGTATAATTTATGTGGCCTGCACAATGTGACGAATACACGCGCGCCGTTGCATATTATTATATTTACTATTTAGGTGTGCGCGTATAATTTCCTTATTGATATTATAACGAGACACTGCCAGTGTATATGCGTATGTAGAGCATGCGATGGCGGAGGACGAGACGAGACGGATGCGAAACATCAGATGCAAAGCTCTCCGGCGGAGACGCCGTGGCGGCACTACACAGATGGGCGCATAGAGCGGCGGGAAATAAAACCCGACCGATATCCGCGGCGGGGGGGAGGGGACGGGGGGGAAAAATCGAAGGGAAAAAACACGATTAAATTGCACGCGGCGAAACATCAAAAGGAATGTGCGCCGCGCACACATCGTGTTTTTTCGGGACGGGCCAGAACTCAGATATCGAGTGCGTTTCGCGTGTCTCAATCGATTTCGTCGTATCAATTAGTCCGTCGGACGTGTATTGTATAATACACCGACTAAATAAAAATAAAAAAAAAAAAAAAAAAAAACGTTTTGTGTCTACGGGGCAACACACAATATCATATAGGTATATAACGCGTAAACGCTTCTCTATGTATATACATACTATACTTGCGTATACTCACGGACGTACTTGTATTATATCCAGAGGTGCAACGGCGGCGGCGTCTCGCGGAACACGCGGCTGCGGCGTTGCGGGCTACTCATTATTATGCTGCGCACTTTCGGGCTACCACTTAATACACGGGTCTTACGGGTACACACGATGATGATGATAATAATAATAATAATAATAATAATAATAATAATAATGTATATAATATTATACACGCGCGCCCGACACGTCTCATTATAATCGTCTGGTGTCTGATGCGGTGTGTGGATTTCAGTCGGTCGGTCGGTCGATCGGTCTGCCGTATGGTTGCTATAATATTTTATTATTATTATTATTTTTTTTTTATCCGCGCCTGCTGTATAATATAGGTATGATATATTTCATCATCGATCTATATTTAGTGCGGGTATACATTCGTCTCATTTCGTGTCGATTTTTATATCAGGGATTTGCAGGATATAACTATATATACAAGCAGTTAAAAAACTGTCTATAAACGTGTCTCCTTCGGGAGTAGGTACCTATCCGCCATGTGTATAACTGTATGTATGTGTGTGTGTGTGTGTGTGTGTGTGTGTTTGCACGAGGTTTTTCCGTTTAGATCCTGTTCGAATTCATTGCGGGATACAAATCGGTGATGCAGCAGCTAGGGACCTACCTCTCTTAGCTCATTTCAACTCGAAATTGGTTTTCCTCTCGAATTCACGCTATTTGAATTCAATAGAACCCACCTATGATTCGAAAAGTTTTGAAGTTTGCAACCAAAATATGTGATTGAAGACTTCGCTGTCCTCGCAATATGCGTTTGTGAACAGTTTTCAAAATTTGTATAATATAAC
Organism: Rhopalosiphum nymphaeae; assembly: GCA_036289425.1. Lineage (NCBI taxonomy): Eukaryota > Metazoa > Arthropoda > Insecta > Hemiptera > Aphididae > Rhopalosiphum > Rhopalosiphum nymphaeae. The sequence continues at coordinate 3,367,479 of JAZAQC010000007.1, read as the reverse complement.
AAACTATTTTTATTTAATATTAAATTTAATAATATTTTGTATTATTTATTATGTATGATTTATATATCATTATAATTTTAAAATATTATTTTCCGCCTGTATTTATTTGAACTGTATGATGGGTATGGTGGCCAATGATTAAATATTATTATATTCAATATTTTAATCTTTCGAGGGAAATTAAAACTTTTAAGTTAGCAAAGTTTTAAATATTGTGATAAAAATTGATAATATCTAAACAATAATAAATAATTATAATTTTTAGTGCGTTACTTATGTTCATGTAATTTGAAATATGATTATTTACACGTGTGTCTCTCCAGTTCCCATTTATCAATTTTCGCAAACTTTTTTTTTCCAATATTTAGTGCGTCATTTGTTTGTATTTGTTTGACCCCCACAAATTTTTTTTGATGTCGGTTCACTTCAAAAAATCAGTTTTCTATAATAAGAAAGGCTGGGTAAACATACCTAAGTATTATTTACGATGTAATTATAATTCTTATCGATTATGTACAAGAGATATATTCATATTATATAAATATGTTTATTTATTAGTTATTACTAGAGCTAAGGATTTCATACCCTAAAAATCCTTAAAATATACATGCATTTATGTCCTAAAGAACCACTAAATATACATTAAAAAAAATTAAACTCATAGTATTTGATGCAATCTTTTTATTTTAATATCTAGATAATATTTGCAAAATTTCCAAATATACTTTTTACTGTTTATTATTATTTTTTTTCCAATTTATTTTCTTTGAATCACGCTGTGGCAAGGTAACAATGCACATGATCGGCGAAAAAAACACAAACATTAATTTTATAATATAAGTAAAATCATCATACTAATAATTCAGGTCCAGAAAATCTATTTAAAATTAAGGTTTTCTTTATAAAATTATAAAACTTTCACCTTATATAAATAATTATCAAATATGCACTTATAAAGTTTAATTGTACACTTTTATTGCTATGAAACAAATTTATATTTTACTTAGCTATGTTTTCAATAACTATTGAAAAACACACTAATTTCTAGAAGTTCCTAGCCATAGTTATTACTCATTAGTTGTTGGTACTGATTCGATATTCGTATATATCATAGGTTATTAGTATCTAAGTAACTTACAATATTTAAAGTGAAATTCAAAAGAGTACAAAAGTAGGATGACTAAGATTAGGTACAAGTAAAATAGAAATTTATATTGTGTAGTATAATAAGAGAAATGTAGCAGTGTGTGATTCTTATAACAACAAATACTAATAATTTAATTATAGTTAATATATTTTAAAGTACTGTACATTCTCAAAAAAAATGTATGGAATGGTCAAACCAGAAAGATTTATACTACTTTGAACCTATAGCTGTATTTTTCAAATTAGTTCTACAAAAGTAATTAAAATGTCAATACTTTATAAAGAAATACATTTTAGCTAATTGTTGAATTGTTTTTTTTTTTTAACAAAAATAACATTATTAAGTTTACCATTTTATCTTAGTAGAGTAACGAGCTTTTTGGATAAATTCATAATTAAATCAAAAATATGAAGTTGGAGAATGCGGTGATGTATAATGATGCCGAGGGAACATTATAATTATTGCAGTCCTACCATAGTTTAAACTATACCTACTATATCTATCTATTATTATTATAATTAATAATATTATAATAATATATTTACGTACTTGGTGTAGACGCTTTGACCGATTATTTAAGTATGTGTTAGCCGGCCGATCTACAACTGCGACGAGGAAAAAAATCGAAATCGATTATTTTCATCGTTCTTCCGAGACCTGCCGTTATTATAATATATTATATTATACGAGGCAGGTTTTAGTTTATATATGTACATATTATTATATGCACTGCAACACACTGCAAATTGATTCGAAAAAAGCACGCCTGTTATAGGCGGCTTACTCGAAGACTGCGGTGCGTATTTACGCGGCACAACATAATATATTATTATTTTGTATTAATTATTATCACACTATCATTATCGTATACGCGTCTCGTGCGCGTCGCGTTTGACACGTCGATGCCGTCGCCACGCGTGCCGGCGGTTTGTCGACCTCTCTCCCCGCGGGGCCGGGGGTCGGTGGCCGGATTTCGCACGCCAAAACGCCCTGAGGACACGCATATATAATACGCAAGTCCTTATAATATTAAGACATACAACACTCATATACACATGTACGACATTCAATTTTGGTATATTTCACATGTATACAAAGAAACCTCCCATTACGGACACTTCCTAATAGCAGACATTTTTTTTGAAACCGGGTCATTTTTACTACTTTTCAATGAAAAAACCTCTGAAGAGCAGATACCTATTTTAATCTTAATTTAAAAATAATTTCAAGACGACGACAGAAAAACGTGCTTACATTAGTATAACGACAATGAATTCGTTCAAAACTAAACTTACTTTTTCACATCAAATTATTCAATTGTATTTATGTATGTAATAGATTCCTTTTTTTCATATTGTTTTTTATTTTTTTAAATATTAAAATTATTATACTATTAAAACATTAAATAATAATATCATAATTTAATTTAATCTAGTTCATGTTTTTTCCTTTTACAAATTTACATTTTATGAATTTAAAAATTTTACCCTTTCTGAATAGTGGATATCCCTGAAAAGCGGACGACATTTTGTTGGTGTTCGGTATTTAGAGGTTTCACTGTAAATAGATATAGGTAGTTGAATTGGTGACGGAGGGGATATGGGAGATGCCTCCGATCCAATATATTTCAACTTAATTATCATTCCTCTAAAAAATTATTTTATTACTAATATAATGCCAATAAGGAAATATTAACAGAATGTTTCACTTGTGATTTAGCATTTGTTGTCTCCTTGGTGTTACAAGTGCGTAATATAACAAATTAACGCTTAATAGAATTTAGCATTTAGGTTTTTTTTTTTAAAGGGATATGCGCATTGTTTTACTTTTATATTTAACACACTTATATAATATGTTTTAGAATTTAGATTAGATTTGATAATTGATCAAATTCACTCTAATATTAAAAATGACCAAACGTGAATTATTGCTGATTGTAATTTGTCTCGAAAGACGGAGTCCACAAATGTAAACGTATATTAAAAATATATTATTATATTTGAATAACGATACCATGTTCATTCCTTTATTTACTTTTAACCACTTCTACTAATGTATTAACGGATATTTCTTCACATTTCCACCAGCATATTATACAGTAACAAAAAATATAATGTTATTAATTTATCTATTATATTTAAATAATTGTGTATGTGCCTTACCGCCGTATACAAATACGGTAAATGTATAAAATAAATTTTATTAAACTCTAAAGCAGCTCCCAACTAATTATTCTATTATCGATAATTTATATTGAAATGTTTTTATTTTCCTTATATGGTTATTAATTAGAAAACACCTCAATTACGACCGGAACAGCCTTATAAACACTCATTATTATGTTTACAAAAACATCGTTTCGCGTGGGAAAGAATCATGAAGGCTGTATAATATACTATAATAGTCTATCCTGATTACTAAATAATGAGTATAATAATTCAGTTGTCTAATTACCAAATTTTCACTTGCGACGAATGACAATATTTTTATTTGTGTAGTTTAAGTGTCTAATATATAATGATATTTTTAGTGGAGTAGTCGTAAATAATGATTTGGAAACATCGTTCAATTCCAAAATATTTTATAGGTTGGGACTTAATTTAGAAAAATTTTCAAATTAATAATAAATTATAAGCTGCTAAATTTTTGTCATTATTTAGTATTCTTCAAATTTTGTTTTGCTTTGTATATTTTTAAAAGTATTCTTAAATATTAATTAGTTTGATTAAATGCCATTACAACTTACAAGAATATCAATTTAATTTAATAATACCCATATTATTTATATTATGTATAGTATTTGTATATTGTATACAATATACAAGTAGTTACCTAATTTATAAAAACCATATTATTTGTGAAGTTAGTTGATAAATGGTAAATATTATATTTTAAAATATATAAAAACACACACACATACATATTTATATACGATACTTATAAATATAACTGTACAAGTGCGTATACATATTTAAGGTATAGATCAATGGGTGCCTGTAAAATATAGTTAAGCGTAGTACGTACAGTATAAAACATAGGTACTAATTATAGCTGTAAATGTTATGGAGTCTATTATTATCAATTGATTACGATTTTTAATTAATAATATACAGGTATATTTTAATTGTAAAAAATTATAATTAAAAAAAAAACATCAATATATTATGCAATATTTTAAAGTGGTCATACGATCTTATATTACCGTATTAGATAATTTTCAGTTCTATAAACATTATAGAATATAAGCCTTATGTTTATATAGTACTTCGTAAACCACTTCACTACACAATTTTTTAATTAACATTAATTTAAAAAAAATATATGTAAGTAAATGTGTGGAAACCAAATCGTTTTAATGTTTCTATAATATTTTATACGTTTTTTCTGTAGGTATATGCTATAATAGAAGCTATTTTTCAAGATATAAATATGTATTGATCAAACACACATTTTGTGTATACTCGAATGATTCAAAGTTGAAAGTCATGTTTCAGTTTAAGCGGCATGCATGCATGCATGTAACTCGTAGAATGTTGGATTATAAAAAAGGTTTTATTTATTCAACAAAAATTAAAATAAATGCACATTTTTACTCAATTAATTATACATAAATAATATATTCTACTTTTTACATTTGACAATTTTTGTAATTGTACACCCTGACTATTTCAAATTGCCGTCCAGATGTGTTTTTTTTACGATAAAATAATTTTTTGCGTACCTTATGTTTACTCCATGTATTATTAGTTATGATAAATGATGGGTTTTAAATATATAGCAGTCATTTTTAGATACATTTTCTTAATTGGCAATACATTTTGTTAGTCCCATGTATACAAATTTTGTTGAGTACATTTGCTCTTCTAATAGATCTTTTTAATTAGTAAAATTCTAATAGTTTGATTTTGATTTTTTTTGTTGCTGAAATATAACATTATCGAAAGCACTATCCCAACCTATTATAACATAAGGGATTATTGATTTATTTGTTTTTATCAATGTTTGTATTAAGATTTTTATATTTTTAATACGTCAAGTTTATTTAGTAAATAAACTTGACACGTTTTAGGTATAATTCTCGAACTCAGTTTAAATTATAATAAGTACGTGGTTTTAGAATTTTCTTGATAATAATTCACCTTATTGTTATTTCTTTTAAAGGATATTTAAAAAAAAAAATTCGATTATATCTACTTATATCTTATCTACGTTATATTTTTCAGTTAAAAGAACCTTTTGCGATAATTTTCATTTTCATAAAATATAGGAATTCTAGGTAGGTTATAGTTTGAATACAACGGTAGAATGAATAGAAATAAATATGGAAAAACAGTTTTTGTTTTTTTTTTTTTTTTTGGATAAATTATTCTCGGAATGTACGTTGTACTATATATTAGGGTGTCTATGGACGCAAATCGATTGGCATTCGCGTGTCGGTTGGTATGTAAAGACATATAGTAATACATATAAACGATATAAAAACGTATATTACGAATATATATTTTAGAAAATGTATGGAAATAATATCATAATTCATAATAGAACACGGGTACAATACACATGGAAATTTGCCTAAAAGTCGATCAATTTGATCGAATTTGAAAAATTGATTTAAAATAGGATAAAATTGTGAGAAAAATGTTTAATCGACTTACAATATTCTGTGATTTTTAATTATTAAAATTAAGTATGTATAGTTACTTTTATTCCTAATGTTATTCATACTATACTTGTAGTTTTACATTATTAAAAATATTAATTTGAATACATTCATACATAGATGTTTGTATACTGCATAATATTATGCAGATTATATGACAATAATAATATATTGCCATATAACCCGGAAGTCTACTGCAGTACACCGTTTTAGCGAGCGATGTATTATTATTTATTATTGATGTGTTATACAGTATTTACGACTGTCATAGTAATTTTTTAACCGTAATCTACAGTATCTGTAGACAGTCTTTTACCATTTGTATAAATCGTAATGAGCAATAATCGTTGAATCGTTAGTTCAATGGGGTGCTCAGCATTTGTATAAGTTGGGGGGATACACATTTGAAATGACTATTTTCAGACCACCTTATTATAACAAATAAAAAAAATATATTTTTTACATTTACTACCGAAAAATGCAAGTTAAGTACCTATTATAGTATATCATTAAAAAGAGAAATTTGTATATATTACCTATGTGGATGATTCGGTTCGCACCCACTATAGCTATTATAATATACCTACACACTATTATGTAGTTGGGTACACTACCTATATATTATTACTTGTTATAGTGTTATTGTAGTTACATACTATCTTGGCGTAAATATATCTTAATTAGGTATTGTATTGTATATTTTATATTTTTGTCCTGATAAACTTAGCTAATATGAAAAATTAAAAATCTTACCGAATAAAATATTAAAAACATGAATTTTCATTGTAACAATAAATGATGATATATCCATAGAGAAAAATAAGTCAAAGTTAGTGATGCGGAGAGTGTAACTTGAAACATATGAAAATCCGCGACGAAATAGTTTTCGCCATCACAGATTCCAACCGGCAACAATATTTTGTAATATAATATCTTTATAATTGTAACCGTCGCCGAGACCCGCGTACCGTAGTTGTATCGGAATCGAACGAAACCGTAACACTGTGCACTCCCTCGTGCAAGCACTGACAATAATATTAATATCATATAATATTGTATTTGTACACACTCAATACTTTTAACGTTGGTCTCGTAACAACAATACCCGTAGGTCTATAAAGCTGCTATATAATGATATTAAGTTCCTATATGTATACATTATACGCGAAAAGTGCGACAGTCGTGCACCCAAACGTCACTGTACGGTTGTAACTTTGTAAGTGTCTCTTACTTCCATATTCACACTACACCGAGTGCGTCACTCGTCATACACGGACATCTAACGTTTTAATAGTTTTTGTGGTCAATGGCAATACACACGCGGTGAGAATAAAAACGACGATGTTCAAAAAACGGATAAATTTGACCGGACTTTTCGGACAAAATGTCATTATTATTATTATTATTATTATTGTTATATTGTGTATCATAAAAATCGTTGTCGTGCGCACTCCGTGTACACATAATAACAATACGCGTACACTAAACATGTCGTCGTATAATTTATTATTATCGGGTACGATCAAAAACCGAGAGATCGAAAATAATAATAATAATAATAATAAGTAGTTATTAAACGTATACTTGTATACGGCACGAAAAGGATCTATATAAAATGTTCTGTGACAAGGGCAAACCAACCCTATACCGACTGCCCTCACATATACGCACACACAAAACCGCTTATATACATATATTATTTATGTTGTATACACACACACACATAACGGTACAACGACCTTACTCGGACGTCGTATTTTTTCTCTCGGACATGTCCTCATCAAGCGCGTACACCGAGTTTTGTCCCGGTCCCAGGTATATACTGTACGGACACAATGTCAGCGTCTAAATATATGTGTTTATGTGTGTACGCGCTTATAATATAATGTATATATATATATATTTGTATACAATAGAACACAATATACCCAGTACTGTCTGACAAAGAGTGCGGCGCATGTGCTCCGGCTCAAGGTCCGGAACCCATTTTATACGAATATTCCGAGAAACGTGTCACAGCAAACAACTAGCGCATATTATACGTACGTGTGTACCGTATATGTGTATATATATCTATATATATACCCTGGTTATACACATAATCCCGATTGATTTATCGGTTCGTCCTGTGGCGGCGACCCTGTCCGGTCAGGACTCGGGATGGGTTTTGTGTGCAGCACTAATTTTATCGCCGCCGACGCCGCCGCCACCACCGCCGCGACGCGACGAGACGCCGCCACCGATACATAATAACAACCCGCACAATAATATAAAAATATGTACACACACCTTACGATATACATGTTATACACATATATCGCGTATAAAAACTGATCCATATACGAGTGTGTGTGTGTGTGTGTGTGCGCGTATAATGGGGTAGGTAGGTACATCGCACCGTACCATTATTATTATTATCGTCGGACCGATGGCCGGACGAACGATAATACTATTTTGTGTATGCGTATAATGTGTTGTGCATTGTGCTCGGTACGTACAATATATATATATATATATATATATATGTGTACACGCGGGTACCGTAGATATGCACCTCGTAGTGGCGAACGTGGTCTGACGAGGTACGTCCGGCGACCGTATAGGCTCCACGCCGGCCGAGACTCTCTCCGACACACCGCCGTACACGGGCACACGCGCGCCCATAGGTATTTATTTAATTTGAATTTCTCACAAAGAAACACTCTGCTGCAGCACCGTAGTAGGCCTTTACCTATAGAATAAGAATATCCGTCCGGAGGATCAACACGGGGTGGTGGTATTGTACGCGCCGCATGTAGTCGGCTGCAATAATATTGTGTGTCGCGCACACACATATCGTCTTCGCCGTTTTTATACAATAATAATAATAATAATAATGATAATACGTGCCCGCTGCGGTGCCGTGCGCGCTAGACGCGATTCGTTTCGTCCGCCACACAACAAACAAGCCAATATACGCGAGCAGGTAGCTACTGGCGCGCCCGGGCTATTATACGCGTCGTGCGTATATCGCGCACGACAATATCGACACGATTACAACGTAATAAAACGCGGAATCCGACCGCAGTGCGATGGCAACAGATGCTGCCGGGTTGTTATGATTTTTTTTGTCGGACATTATGTTCTGGCTTATCAGAGCTGCGCGGGGATTTGTCGAGGCGCCGTGAAACGGGACACGAGCCAAAACACCGTGCACGGCATAAAAAAACCCCCGACAGACCAATATAATACAGTCTAACCGCGCCGAAAACCACAACGTTAATCTACGCGTATAATCCTAGGTATGATAGACGCGCCTACTTGCACGGGAACCGCGCCGCCGTGGGCCGTCCGCGGGTTTTTTGGCATTTTTTACGAAACGTTTTTTTGTTTTTTACCTGTGCGTACACTCGCGTGATATACTCGTGTGCGGGCACTGTTAGTGCGACTGCACTTTTTCCACTATTGCCTCGGGGGCGCCGAAGCGCCGCGTATATGATCCGTACACGTACACACACACACACACATCACATCTATAAACGCGGCGTGTTCTGTACGGGATCGCACGTGTGCACTTATACTTACGTCCACGCCTCATGCGTCATGTATATACGTACACACGCGGCATTATTATGTACGTATACATCGCGGCGATCATTGTTACACGGTGTTCGACGGAAAGTTTTACACGCACCGCGGAGTAGCGGGGGTACCGTCGTTTTCGCACGACTAGCGCGTGTTTGTAGTAATAACATACGAGTATCATAACGTTATATTAATAATGTTGCGAAAATTGCCTGTAATAAGTCATTACTACGCGTATAGAGTTCGATTAATACGATTGTGCACTAAAATCCGCTTCTGCCGTGGTCACCGCCTTTTCGTTCTGTTTTATAGCACAGTATACCTACGTATACTTAATAATATGATATTATGTCGATGTGTCTACCTCTCTGGCTCTCTACAACAGTAGATTAGATTAAGCTATGTATAATAAACGAGTCGCCTGCAGTATACATATAATAATAGGTATAGTCCCTATGGTATTAAATGTTAAAAATTACTGAGACTTGCGGGATGCTAGATTAATCGAACACATCCAACATATATTTTCTCTCAAATCTAGGTGAATACCCACTCGACCATTTCTACCCGTAGGTTTTTAGTGGTCGTCGAGTCAAAAAATGAGCATGAAAAATGCGTTTAGAAATAATTCTATAAGAATAAAAATTAAATTTGAATGAAAAACAAAATACAAAATGTTTCGATTTGTTCAATAATATATACTGCATGTCACCTTTATAATGTTACGTTTTATTCAAGATAATATAAAATATTTATTAGTTACTAATTTTGTCTACTACCAATAATTTTCCATTATCGTCATCGACCATCGCTATCTTATTGTATGGGAGAACTTATTTTGTCACATATTCGTACATAATAGGTCATATTTTTATTTATTTCCCTTGAGCGTTTTAAAATATTTCATAATGTGTAATAAATAATAAATAATAACAATTTATTTCTTTCGTGATTGGAAAATATTCTATTCTTAAAGTGGTAATTAATCGAATAGCGTTTTTTTCTTATAATACTGTGATATCGATAACGTCTTAAAACATTTTTTATTTTCTTAGCGCATAACTATTATGTGTATTTTATATAATATTATATTCCTTGTTCCGTATAGTTGAAAAAGAACAGTGTTTTAATAATTGAGTTTTTAATTGTTTTTCGGCGAAATTGTGTACACGCAATTAAAATATGCAATAAAAGGGTGAAATACGAGAAATTGGTAGGTCTCTGCGTGAAATTAATTGCAAATATAAATAATGGTACTGCCACACACAGTTCGTGTATATATGTATATAAATAAAACGCGTGTTCGAGTGTCCGCTACAGATCCGCAAGAAACTATAATATATACATAATACCACCGACGAGGTTTTAATGAAATTCCAGGAATAAACCACACTGCTCGTATTATATATTATAATATTATTACGTACAAGTGTGTTGCGGTGTGGTGTGGTGCGGTGATGCACTCGTTGCCCGTCTTAATAATGGCGAATATATTCGAATATAATATTATACTGGCATGTATGTCAATACGAAATTTACTTGAATTTATTTCTTTAAACCATTAATAACGACCAACTCACAATATTGTTTGGCATACATACAAATGCCGATTCGAAAAAGTTGTTAATCAAAACTCCGTGTCAACGACAACCCGAATAACCGTGTCCGTCTCTATTCATCGGAAAACGGAGCGTGTGGTTTTTTGAGAATTGGAGATTTAAGCGCATATTATAATAATATAGTCTTACCACGCGCTTATAACGCGTGACAGTAGTGCAAAACGATAGTGTAGTAAACCGTAGACATTATACAGAACGCGGATTTGGACGATCACAATGCATTGACATTATTAATTATGTTATTATATTTTATAGTCGCAGTCATTGAGTTATGGATGCTGCGGCCTGCGGATGATTCGGTTCGCTCCCGCTATAGCTATTATAATATACACATTATTATATACTCGGGTACACTACTTGAATATTATTGTATTATATGGGTGTACCGATATAATATCGCACTATACAGCTATTGTGTATAGACAAAGAAAAAAGAAACAAAATTCTGAGGGACGACTTTCTGGTTTTTTGAAATTCTGTGTATGTACAACAGCAGCAACCGTAATATGGACAATAACAACAAAACGTGTACTTTAATGCATCAGTGGCATATATATTATTATGAAACTCGACCAAGGAGAAGGGTCGTACACTTTTCACCCACCTCAAACCGAAATACCACGTGTATACTGCACACTATTGCAGTGTTTATAGTGATTATTGTATATTATTCGATGGCTATGGTATGAAATACACTCATTATGTCTATGTATACTTACTTTATATACATCGTAACGTTGGCCATAAATATTGACTCGATAACTTGCGGAGATAGTAATAAATAATAATAGTCACTCCTGCTAAGTATATAAAAATACCTAGCAGTTCTTGAAATATATACATGGACGCCCGACACGGTAAACATAGACAAAGAAAATGACGTATAGGGGCGGAGTTTGATTCGTGTCGATCTTCATCCCTCGGGCGACATACTCTATAGTCTATACGCATTTAAAGTATAAGTATATTATCCCTTATCCATATTATCATACTATATAATAGTATTATACGATTTTAACGCGCGCGTTTTTGGTAGCCTGAGACCTCGGGCTTACGACTTAAACACGTATATCGTATACGATTCGGGAGGAAAAAATATCTGATATAACAATACGCATAGGTGCATATTATTATTATAAATTTTAATAATAGTACTTATGGTTTCTCTGACTACCGTCGCGCAGCTGTTTAATGTTATATGACGTGTTTACTAACGATAAAATTATTTATATATATCATATTATGCTACACTTCGTCTGAATCGTTGTAGTCTTTACGTACGTCGCTCTCACACTCTCTTATCGAAGAATTAAAATAAACACAAACTATGTTTTTTTTTGGTTGTGGGGGGGGGGAGGGGGTGGCCGTGGTGCTTAGTTGTGTATGATATAGTCATCGACTGAATCCGTGAGTACCCATACATAATATATACGTTTCGTAATATTTTATTATTATTAACAAACGTGTATAGGTACGAGAACGCGATACGATCTCGCGCGGCCTACTATTATACAATATAATACTTACACGTAATTATTATTGTTTTTATATACGTACCAGGCCGGGACAAAGAGGTTCGTCGCCGTGGAACGATCGTATCGACGTGCTGCAGTGGCGGAAGAACGTATAATATACGTAGACGACGACGAAGACGACGTCTCAATCAGCGTGAGCAATGGACCATCAACCGCGGCGACGGAAAGCCGTAACCGCTGAGACGCTACGATCGGGTGTTGACGTTTTTTTTTTTTTTTTTTTTATTGTTTTTTCTATCCTCTACAGCCCTCGCCGTACCGTCGACACGGCTACGGTCTATACGCATCGTCTGATTTGCCCCCACGCGCATTACACTTACACAATAATAATAATAATATGTGTCTATTGACTTCGTCGTTCCTATGTATAGTTTTATTATTATTTCGTATACTATATATATATATATATATATATATATATATAATAATATTATATTATTTATGCTCTCTGCCCGTACCGATTTTAGATCTCTCATGACGACGGCCGCGATCGGGTTAATTAAACGGTTCACAGGTTTACACGGACACGTGGTCTTGGTCGTTTTTTCACCTTATTATTTTTTTTTCGGAAACACGAATTAAATACACCTACCTGTCCGCCAACGTGTAGCGCGACGCAAACACACGCGCACAGTATCATCATGCTGCCGACAATCAAGACCCGTGCAACGGAATTTTGACTTGCTCCGGCGGATGCGACTTGATCGTCGGTATCTATATAATATATAATAGGTACATTATAACGATGATTATCGTGGAAAGACGATCATTGGAGTATTGGTAAATAAATGTTTATAGATAGTTATTTTGTACGGTGACCTCGTAATAATGAATTATTTTATATTACCAAATAGTTTGAGCAACGCTATAATGATGATTATGTTACGAAGAAATATATGTATTAAGGTACAAATTAACTTACCTTTTATACCTAGTTATGTATCGAAAAGGTCATAAATATTTTTAGAAAATTAATATTACAATGTCACTTCATATTCTTACAGACATACGCAAATATAAAAAAAAAACCATTTCTAGGTATTCTTCACATACCTCCTATCAACTCATCAATAATTCGTGAGCACATATATATTGCAGTATGTACTGTATATACAGTGAAATTGCAGACGAACCAAGTGCGAAAAGTTATTCAAGAATAGCTTAGGAATTGATCATCAGTATTTTCTTGTAGTTTTGTTGTATTATTTTCTTATTATACTTATTGAAATGTATTTACTGTTTAGTTAAATCTATAACAATACATAAATATTAACTATAATTATTAATAATTACTTAGACTATACAATTATGTGTTATAATAACTCAGCTTATATTTTAAAATCTTTTTTATTTTACCTCCCCCTGTCTAAAAAGCTTCTTTTATGGACGCCCATTTACTGCATTGTTATTTGTATTACAACAAAGCAATATAATGTACTACGCGAAACAACATATTTTTATTATATTATGTTATACCTACCTATACGTGGACTAAAACGTTTTGGTGCCTATATGTATAAATACTTAACATTATTTTGCTTGGAGTACGTATAATATTATGGATTTTGGGTGGGATATTATTACCCACGGCGCCGACTGGGACGGAAATCTGTGAACATCTTAAAAAAAAAATTTAGATAGATTTGCAAAAAAAATAATTTCGCATTCACAAATGGTATAATAAATATAATATGAAAAGGTCGTACGAAGTGACTACGATATTATTTTGGCACGATCTACCGCTGAGCTACCTTTTTGCACGCCCCGCGTCGACATGTTCACAATAATGCGTACATTAAGCTCGGGTTCCGATCTCGTGCAGTATATGCATCTGTCTCCGTCCGCACGGTGGGTGCGGAAATACGTCAGGACATGTCCATATATGGTGCATGTAAAATATAGGTACCTGTTACAAGAACACACAAGGGCAAAGTAATGCGGATTACGAAGAATTTGAAAAATCTGGATTTGTATAGAAACTGTACGGCTGCAAAAACATATACGTCAGTGTTTTTGCCCTTCGGCGTATACGTGCAATAATAGTAACAATAATGAAGTTCGCAAAAATCTCCGATCCCCCGCAGCCACCACTGCACCGCTGCCGCCAACAAGTCGACGACGGTAATGATCCAAGACGCCATCCAGCAGCGCGCAATGAAATACGCTATGCAACCGGAATCATTCCGGTGTTTCACAATATTATTTACGATGTAGTTCATTATTTTATTGTGTGAAAAATAAAAGCCGTATATAATATTATCATAATAGGGCTAGTAATCTTTTTCTAATTTGGTTTGAACTATTTTCCGCTTTCGCCACCCATTCGAAGTGTCACGAGACTGTGATTCGGAAATGAATTCACCGTCGAACGTTGAGCCACCACCGCGTTGTACCCAATTAATAATATATCTGCTGCTCTATTGTTTAGTCTATTATGATATCTGCATAATCGAATATCATACTATCAATATTATTGCTATATTTGAGTATGGCCCAATGTAATCTGGTAATCGTATCGATTTTACAGGTTTAGTGACATTTGAATTACACTGTATGGCATATATGACATAAGAAGGTACGTGTTATGTGTTTATACATAACGCGTTTATTTCACATGACGTATTGCATATACGCAAGTTGTGAAAAAATCGTTGAAAAAAATCCTCAGTATAAAAATTGAGAAATAATGCAACGATTACGTCCAATTTAATTAAATATAAAATTATATATAAATAATTGTATAATATTGATAATTATATAATAATAATATCACCTAAATTTATATAAAAGTATTAATAAAGAAATAAAATTAGTTGTATGTCAAAAATGTTAAAGAAATTGTACACGAATTAAGGCGGCAATATGCATTGGCCGCGTTAAATTTAATTAAACATTGTGCGTGTTGGTATTGTTGTTTAGGTTATTTAAGATGAAGAAGTGTTAAGAATGCCGAAAATTAAACCATTGTTTTTCTGTCGTTTGCGTTCAGTTAAAAATTAATATTTTAGGGCATTTTCAATATTTTTTTCAAACATTTTTTGATAGTTTTTAGGATACTTAGATTCAAGCCCTAATCACCATTCATTAAGTATATACGTTGATTAATTTTTATAATGGGGAATTTTTTTCTTGTAACCACACGACACGCATTCGTTGTGCCTGCGAATCACTATAAAAATAACTATTATTATGATAACGGAAGTTGTGTTTCAGAAATATGAAAATACATGTATTTGTATGTCGCATTACGTTGAGTGGACACACAAGTCCTTACGGAACCGAAACATTAGACGAGATTGTGAATAAAACCAATTGACGGGAATGACGGCAAAGGACGTTTCTGTACAATGGTCGTCAGATAAAGTCGTCCCCGGGCAGGTGGGGATTTAAATAGATTGGTTAGGTTCAGAGATGAGAACGCGCGATTACGTGATAAACTTGCATCCTTTTGAGTGGTTGATCATACCGACGCTGATGCCCACAAGGAATACGAATATTACCGGCAGCAGATTTCTCCCAGCACGTTTAGGTTAAGGCTACTACGATTGTAATATAATTACACATAACATAATATTTAGAGTGCCAGCCGCGCGGAAACGTAATATTATATCATAGCGCGCGAAGACACGGAGTGCCCCTATGATATAATGCACTAAGCGTTCCATCCCGAGTGCGATGGGTTTTCGCATTCGCATATGTACACGGGTCTTTCAATAAGGGGAGTGCGATAGACGGTTTCATAATAATACTAGATATATAGAAAACATAGGCATAGGAAATATGGTATATTGTATATATAACACAATAATATATAGAATATATATATATATGTTTGTATAGGGCTCGAGTGTACCACCAGACTATCGATTACAGAGTGCGGCGTACTTATATATATATAATATAATAATAATAATAATACTAACGACACAATATACCATCTTGTTTTATATGGTGTACCTAAACACATGAAATAAATATAATAATGGTGTGTGATACGTGGAACCCGGTGAGAGGAAGCGACAGAAACGGACGCGGTGGAAATGCGCCGGAAATGTATTATATTGATTGTTTGGAGGAAAAATAAAATAACAAAATACCAACGCTAATCATTGTATACAACACATATTATACGTATACATATGTATTATGCGGATTGACCTATATTAAATCAATATACCACACAAAATAATGTTGTTACCATACCTACAATAGTATATATTGTGCTGCAGGTATTAAGCTGCCATATAGTGCGAACTTAAATTTACGGGTGGGTCGAGAGGAGCGGATATTGTCATTATAGTATATAGAGAGCATCGTTTTCTTTCAAATACCTATTTTGAATTAAAAGGAAAATATATTCTTTTACGCCCTTTTACAAATTCGTACTAATATATATTATATTGTAAACGCAAATTGGTAGGTGGTATATTATATTGACAAAGACATCCTTATAAACATCTAAAATGCGTTTAAATGTAAACGGTATCTTTATATTATTATCTTATTATGCGTGACATTATATTTTTGTTCGGTTGCAGGAAGTGTGGCCCTGCAGTGTGTTCGTTTGCATTCTAACTTTAGACATTTTCAGACAATGTAACGACGGTGGTCCGGCTGCCATACATTATTTGGACCCTGTTTTAAAAATGTATAATAAAAGCGAAAATAACAGAATTTTAAGTAGAAAAAATGCTATTAAAGGTAAATAGGTACCTACCCTGCCGGTGAACAAAAGAAGATTTGAAACGACATATATATGGCTTTGAAATACTAAGTAGGTATACAGTATGTTATACAAAGTGTGTACTGTATGTTATAGACACTATGTATTCGGAGACTCCAGATTAAAAACCTGATCTTCTCTACGGACTTTATAGAATAATATTATTAATTTTCAACATTTCCAACGCGTGAGAAGCAAATGGTACGTTTTTAAACAACGTTTTACTATGCAAAGTCGCAAATGGTTTCGTTCGCACAACGCGCCTCGACTGAAAAATTATCTATTCGAAACGTTGTTCTAACTTGCTAAGAGTGCATATACTGTAAAATATGTATCTCGTGTATTTTTTTTTTTTTTTGTTTAATTCACGGTTATAATAATAGTCTCCAAATCGTCGGATCATTATTATTGTTATTGTTATTATTATTTTTTTCTCATTCTAGTGAACGCATTATAACACCACTGGTGGATATCATTATACCCGCGGGCTTCTATTCGTATCTTCTTCCATTTTCCATCATGACATTTCGGCGTGACGAATGTTGTACCTAGGCCAGTACAAGAATGCACCGTACATTCAATTTTCTTTTGTACCATACCATACAGGCTTACACATTACCTATATATATATTTATTATACATGTATATTGTATATAAATATAATGGTGTATCTTGTTGTTACCTTTCTCGCGTGTAGTACGTACAATTTCTAATTAACTGATGATGTGGCAAAACTATTTTAAGCCTTACCCACTATATATGTGCCTACATATTATTATAAATTATTATGTAGTGTAATGCGATCACGCGTTGGTCAGTATATTAAACATGTTTTAATGATTTATAGACTATAATATGCTGTTGGAGGATTTTTGATTAATTTTTAAATAATAATAATAATAATAATAATAATATTGAATGTATTTTTGATCGCGTTATATTGATGACCTTCTCCCTTCTACAGTGTAAGTCGAAGGCAAAGATTAATCGTTGGCATCAATCATTTGCGAAGAAAAAACGGGCTTGCAAGTTTCCCGCAAGAGAAAATGTAATTCTTTATTGATCTGTTTTTAAAATGGTTTCGGCCTTTCGTTAAAGGTTCATGTAAGATTGGAAAAAAATCATCGGGTTTTTATCGGTAGAAAATAAATTGCAAAGTAGGTGATGACTCAGTGGTCTCCAAACCGTGGTTTTATAGTTGAAGTCGACCTCTAATATACAACTTCCATTTATTTACAAATTATACAGTCTCAATATTGTATTGCTATTTTTTATTTAAATTTAAAAATTTATAATATTTTATTTAAAATAGAGTTCTAAGCAGACCATCCATATGCATGTCAGGGTGAAACAATTTAAATGTCTCATAAAAAAATGAGTGTATAATATTTTAAAATGTAAAAAACAATGATAACAATAATGACCAAATCAGTAATTAATTATTAAAATCTCAAATTGTAATGCTAAAAACAATAATAATTGTTATTTTCAAAGAAAAATTTAAAGTATATAATCATAAATAATATATATATATATGTATATAATATTATATATTCGTAACTTATATGTTATAGGGCAGCGTTTCTTAAACTGTGTTCCGCGGAACCCCAGGGTTCCACGAAGCTTAACTACTAATACGACTTTCATTAATAAAGCCTGATATTAGGAATATTGTATGTGTATGAATTAATTATTATTAAAGTATTATTATTTATTATACATAAAAACAATTATTTTTATTTTTATTTTAACATGTTTTTTTTTTTTAATTAAATATCTTTAATACAATATTATTATATGATTATAATTTATTTGCAAAAAACCCTAAAATAAGCTAAAAAGCTATAAAAAAAAGAAGGGGTTTCACGATAAAAGTGGACATCAAAAAGGGTTCCACGGATAAAAAGTTTAATAATCATTGTTATTGGAGATGTCATGTAAATATAATAAAATTCTACCTAGATCGGGTAAACAGTTTATTTAATTATCTAAAAAATTCAAAATTACACATTTTATTTAAGAACCTTGTAATTGCAAAATCAATCGTTAAAAATAAATATATTTTTTTATTGTGTATCAATAAAAAAAAAAAAAAAAAAAATTCAAATTACCAGATAATTCGTGTTATTTTTCTATATGTTATAAAATCAAATATAAATAAAAAAAAGAATACATTTTGTTTTATGTTATTGTATATATTATACTGTATAGAAACGCACAGGCAATGTGTATAGTATTATAAAATATATGATAAATATATTTTCATCAAATAACAAAATATTGAGCAGCTGTTAGGATTAATTATGCAGTTATTTAAAATACACAAACCAATGAATCGTACAATTGTGTAAGCCAATAAGTTACTGTATTTCCTCGCTACTATACGCAGTGTACGTGGGGCCCACGTACGCTGAAAAGTTTGGAGACTACCGTTATGGGTTAAGCGGCAGAATCTTAGGGTTACTTTTAGTTTATTTATACAAAGTTTGAGTTAAATTAATGTAACTGAATTAGACGACTTTTTAAACTAAAGTTTCGTCGAACAAGATAATTGATTTTTTCCTTCGATAATAATTAATCACTGTCGACTTTATTTATATAGCTGTTCGATGACAAAGTAACTTACCTACTCCTTTATTTGAATAACACGTAATCATAGACAGTCTTTGACGACAGACATATTACTATAATAAAATATAAGTAAATAAGTCTAATACCTACGACATATTTCCAGTGTGCCGTAAAGTGTATTACATATTTTCTCGATAATAGTATTTGAAGGTTTTCCATCGAATACCACACAGTAGTACATGTTATTATTATCTACATATAGATAGAAGTATCGTTATATGATTTCGGTCTCATTAAAATTTTCGAATTTTCAAACTCGACATGGTCGATTTTAAATAGGTGTACCGCCAAAACTACGCATTATACTATACGTCAACAGAACCTATTTGTCTCCGGGGGTTGTTTCCGAGAAAATTTCGGTCAAATGTAACAATAGAGTTAATATAAGCAATATTATTATTATATTATCATAATAGAAACGCCTTAATGCGTTTATACGGCGCGCCTGTAATACAAACCGCACGGCACACAATGCATATTATCTAATTAGTAGTGTACAGCCAATTCATAGGTATATAGGTACATATACATAATACTCACTCGAATCGCCCGCGAAAGGTTCTTCTTAACGATTTCCGCGCCACCTTTTTCCAGTACACGCATATTTACCGAATGCGGAATGACGAACTCAACGCCGCCACGGTACCCAGGGCGGCGAATGGAATATAAATATACGTCTCCGTACCTCCGTTGGTATATAATATTTTATTATTGTTGGACCGCCGCGATAATTGACTGCGCACATATAATTATCGCGAGTAACGAGCAGGTAAAATGTTTTCGCCGTTGGCGTATTTTGCCCGATGTTCGATTCCAACACACAGGTGTAAATAACATAATAATATATACATGCCATCGCGTTATAGGTGCTCAAGTGTAATATTATGTACTATTACTTGTAATAAGCGCGGCGCGAACACGTACGTCGCACCAGCTATTATACGCATTGTAATATATAGGTGCTGTTTCGATAGTTATAATAATAATTATTATGATATTACGCCATGCAAGCACTGAAGCACCGGCTACGAGCATACAATTATCACTGTTGTAATGCGATATAATATTATCGTATAATATAATTGGACGTGTGCGTAGCGGCGCGGCGTTAAAAATTTAAGTTCAGCCGAGGCGCGTTCGATCGTCGGACTACGTTTAATTCCTGCCACGGAGCAGCCAGCGACTCCGGAAAACCGGAATCCCGCGGCGTGAACACCGGAGTAGTTACATGTGTCTCTGACCTGGAACCTACAATTTACGTGTCGCGGTCTAAACGATCGCGCACGCGATTACAGGCGCCACGATTGATGATAATATAATCAATCAGCATTACACCTATTACTATTATTATACATAATATTGTATATGTGGCTACCGCGTTACGTGCGCATAATATATGTATATGATATTATGTTAATCGCACGTTATTTAATGACGTATTCAAGACGACGGTTGTAAAAAAAATGAAGCGTTAGTTCGGCGCACCATATGTGGCTAAAGTTGTTAAATCCAAGTCATAACTGGGGCGGCTCCAGAGACTCGGTCGGGCGGTGGGTCTAAGTCGTAATATTCATATACCGTACTATGACATTTATATTATTATAATTTATTTATACTTCACGGTATAGAATATATATATAACATAGATTATATAGTTACTTACCCAAAAGGCCCAGACTAGACACTTGTACGCTGTCTGTAATAGCCGACGGTATAATATTATGTTTTTTATTTTATAATTTTGTTTTTAACAATTTTCAATTTTTTAGAAATACAACCTTGGTTGGGGTTTGGCCCCTAGAACCCTGTTGAAATCGCCATTGAGTCATAAGACTATCGAATAATGTACATCAATTGATCAGAAAACTTTGCGTAATATTTTTATTTTAATCGGCTCATCGAAATTTATGATTATAAAAAGTGTAGAACGATTGTTTATAACGATTATGTGAACATCAATTTATCCGATCGATAGTCTATGATATTATTATCTGGCCAATTTGATGTCAACATTATATTTTATTAGTCATTGCGCGCCCATCGATCGCGCGCTGTAAGTATATAATAATTTATTACCTATATACAGTGAAACAGAACGTTCGGGTCCCGTTCAAAATACGGTAGCGAGATTAAAAATTAATATATAACTCCAAGTATTTTCGAGTCGTCGCAACTCGACAATAATATTATACATGTCCCGATGATTTCCGGGTAGGTAATAACCATATAGTAACGGCGAGCGAGCGCGCGCACAGACGACAGCAACTATATATTGCCAACGAATCGTTCCGAACGCGTCGGATCTCGCGAGGATTCGCGGAGTGCGGTATGTAGGTACGTGTATAGCAATGTTTAACAAAAAATATAATATTATAAAACCGCATAAAATATTATTATTCGCGACGGTGAGATAATGCGACTCACCGCGCCGTACGAGTCTTTCTCTCTCTCTATATATATATATATATATATGTATATATGTATGACACGTGTATATAGTTACTGCTCGCGCACTCGCACACTCGGGACTTATATAATATTAATATATTATTAACGAGAGGCGCGTTATTTACGCCCGTTCGCGCACGCACGCATTACGCAATTAAGTTTTTCACACATTCGCGGAGTGTATACCTACACACACACACACACACACACACACATATATAATATGAGATGGGTACACGCCCAATGCTCACCTATATGTTTATGTATATCGTGTATATATATATATATATATATATATATATATAGTGATAATAATTCTTATCCCTCCCGAGTAATAAGTTCTACGCATGTATGCGCACATGTATATACCTGTATATGCGTATATATAATATATTATATTTAGGACGTGTCGTACGTGTTACGCGTGTGTGTTTAGTTTTATTCGACATTTTCAACACACACACACACACGCACACACAAGTGCGCTGACGAGTTAAGGCGCACAATATGTATGCGAGGTGGAGTGCCGCGCGTAGTGTATAATATTGTGTGCGTTTATTTGTTTCCAACACACGTTCGCTGGCTCTCACGCCGCCACCGCCGCCACTCCCGCACCGATTTCTGGACTGCCACCGCCCATCGCGCGGGGCAAATTCAATTTATTTGTTTCGAGAGAGTGAAAAACACTCGCGCTTGTATATATATATATGTGTGTGTGTGTGTGTGTGTGTGTGTGTGTGTGTGTGTGTGTTTACACATACACACGCCGTGGTGCGATTCGTGAGCGACCGCCGCCGCCGATACCCGTCCGCGATAGGGTTTTATTTTATTTTTTTCGAGATAAAAAAAAAAGATACGCGCGAAATCCCCGGCACCGGTGAAAAGTTATTTTAATGGAACCGTATTTTTTTTTTCCTACACGGCAGTCCTCTTCTTTTTTTTATTTTCTATTTCTTTTCTTTTCGTTTTCTCCAATTCGAACCGTATACACATTCGTTTTGTACCAACTTGCACGTATACCACCCATACATATAGCAACGCATACGAGTGCACTGCACGTGTTATATAGATTTCGGGACGACACTATATAATATAACGCGACCACCCTAAATCCGAGTGACGTGTCCGAAATTTACGGATTTCGACAATTTTTTTTTTCTCCACTCAGCACAGATGTGCACTTAACATCTAATATAATATATTGAATTCGAAACGGACGAAAACACGTCATTTATGGCGCATGTACAGGCGGATTTTTCAAATTGATTACATTTTTCCGATATACTCAACAGGTAGGCAATACACATAATGTAATATAATGATTGCTTTATCGTTAAAAAAATATCTATTAATGTAATCTTAGTTATGTTTTTTTACGACCTTTTGTGTGTGCTCATAACCTAGGTACCGTATTATTTTTGTATGCCCATCTAATCGCGAGTCATTGTGCGGAGTTGGCGTTTCGTAACGTACCATATACATATATATATATGTGTGTGTATTTTATATATAATACGGACGCATATATACACTTCGTTTTCAGATTTACTTATTCTAAGTGACTTTCGAAAGTTCACTTCACTCTCTAAGTATT
The DNA here is from genome assembly GCA_036289425.1 of Rhopalosiphum nymphaeae. Lineage (NCBI taxonomy): Eukaryota > Metazoa > Arthropoda > Insecta > Hemiptera > Aphididae > Rhopalosiphum > Rhopalosiphum nymphaeae. Next base: position 3,343,558 of record JAZAQC010000007.1, on the reverse strand, counting down.
TCTCTCCCGTTCTCAGAGTTTGTCGCTTTTCTGCCGCCGCCACCACTCATCAATCAAAACTTCATCGTCGCAACAAGCACGCGTTCACCGTCCGGACAAAGCGGATATAGTTTTCCATTAAATTTCGTACGTCGTTTTCCGTGTTCTATTATTGGTACAATCTTCGATCCTACGCGAATTTCTATAAGACCAGCGTCGCAACAACATCGCCGATATACTTCACGCGCGCGTATAATGACTCCAGTGATGATATTTTATTCTACACTATTTTATGACTGACACAAGATATGTAGGAAATATGTAAAAAACAACAGTTATTTGGATTTGAACAATTGTACATTTGCATTTTATAATACGTCTTGCTGTCGTCGTCTCACCTGATTTTTATTATAGTGTCGTGAATGATTATTATTATAACGCAATATCTTATCATAGTGGCTTATTAAATTATTTCATCAATTCTTTTATGCATAATAATATATGAATATATACGTATTGCGCAAGATTAATTGACTTCATTTTTATTTAAACGTTTTAAAAATATTGTACAATATTTATGAAAATGATTACAAACTTATTTATAGAATAATAATGTAACAAAAGATATAAGTTCGTCTATAATATATTCGTAAAAAAGTGTTATGCCGTGCCCATAGTTGAAACATGTATAATATATAATCATGATTACATAGTGTCCCATAATGCACGCGGACGCCAAATCTGCTTAACGTTGGGATAATACCGGAACGTACTGAAAAAGAAAATCATTCCATCTGAATATTATGATATATTATTTTACATTATATTGTGTTGTGCTTTTATTATTATATCACGTACGAGACTGATACAGCGCAAAAGATAAATATATTATGTGTGTGTGATTTCTTCGGAGCGATTAAATCCGCTTAAATACGAAAATCGTCCGTCGCGGGAAAAGTAGCCGGTAGCCATATATAAATATATAAATATATATACTTTGACACGCTAAATCGGACGGGAACTCGTTCCGGCCAAAAACTCGACATATTTCTAAACGTGCACGTTGAAGGTAGGTAGGAACATACATGCTATAGCCACGCTCGTCTACACTGGTGTACCTCTAAACATGCTGCTTATATATATACGATATACCTATTATATTATCTATTTATATATAATGTACCTATGTATATGATATTGTATGCCAAAGCAAACGCAGGTCGTAGAAGAATGCACGGACAGTTACACGCATGTCGGGCTTCTATACCTAATATCTATATACTATTATAAACTACTATAACGTACATTATTATACACGATATACCTTCATATTTCATGTAAAATATATATAATAATATGTATGTATATTAAAATCACACGAAGCTCGTTACAAGTCTTAATGTCTCGTGCAATAGTGTTATAATATGGTCGACGTGCATACATTTTTATTTTTACTATTATTATATTATATCCAACCTAAATGAATTTCGTTTCGAACGACATTAGTGTATTATTAATATTTGACTTTTATTAGACAGTCATCGGTGCAACTATTACAGTACTGTTCGTATATATCTATCTAAACTACAATTAAACAACGCGAGTCTTTAGCATTATATTATTACTTTTTATTAAATTTAGTGTACGTCAATCGCATCAGTATCTAACTAAATGTTTAGCGCAGTAAAGTATAAGGAACTTTTATTCTAAAAATGAATTTTTACCATGACTTGTCATGTAGGCGAGGGGGTGAAATTTTTAACCCTTTTTGGGATATTTGAACGTATTTATAACATTTATATCACAGATATATTTTATGAGTACTAATAGTGCACACGGTAATGAATTTTTAAAGGAAAAAAGGTACCTTTATCTATTTGAACGCATTGACATGCGATTGAAAGCTTTCGCCGGTGGAGTAACGCTATTAACTTTCTGATATGTTGCTATATACATACTATTATACGTGTTATATTGTGGTAAATTTTGATTTCCTAACTCATTATTATTATAGAAGGAGCTTCACGACTGTAAAGAGTAGTTCTCGAAATGGCAAGGGTTGTTTTGTTATCGTATAACACCACGTGTGATTGACAATGAATGAACAAGATAAGTGTATCCTCTTAATGGATAACCTGAGATTAATTTTACGTGTTTATCGGTGTTGAATATAACCTATATGCATCTAGTTTACATAAAATAATTTATTACATACTCTAAGACGATGTCAATGCTATTTACTAATATTTTACTAAAATTATAATTATACCTATACGATATGATATAAATTTACATAAATCGACCCGGCCATTAGTATCAGATATATTCGAAATGATGGGTAATTGATTTTTTTTTTTAATTATTCAAAAGTAAATACATAAATAAAGTTTGAAAAATACTTAATTTTAAGTGTTATTATAAGAACGAAAAAAAAATACAAATAGAGGAGATAAAAAAATTAGGAAAAAATAATGTTTAAAAGTAAATAAAACCATAAAGAAGTTTTAATCATGCTCTAGTAGTCTAGTAAATCTTTTAATGTAAAATGTTTTTAAGTTTACGAGTTTCTCTGTAGTCTATATTATGCTTACAATACGATATTTTAAAAACAAATTCATAGAAATAATAAGTAATAAGTAAGTATTACTTTTCGAATAATGGCCAGAAAAGTAAAAAACTTAAAAATATAATATATATGCGGTAGCAGTAATATATGTGTATATTACTGATGATCAAGACCTAAATTTGACAGTGTTAAAAAAAATATTAAAAATTTAACTTACAGATAAATGAATATATTCAATAGAAAATATTACTCTTTAAAAAAGTACACTTTTATTAAAAAATAAATTACTAAATTAACAATATTGTCACACTATAGTATTATCATGTATTATAATAAACATCTATCAAAAATATAAATATCAATTTTCGTCTAACCACCATAATTTTGAGCCATAAAATATAAAATATTGTAATATGCATCATTATATATATTATATTATATTATCATCAATGGAGAAATGCATTTTATTTACCATGATGGCGACGAATATTGTGTATAAATAAACGTAAATAATATTATTTATTCGTATAATACGCTTTTGTAGAGCTTTGACCAAATTAGACTTGTGTAGTATACCTTTCTGGTATGTTTTGTATGATATCTGCCGTTTACTGCCACTACAATATCGTTCGTTTGATCGTTTCAAATCGGATGTTTCGAGACGTCGTCGTAGATATAATATATTATTTATATATAAAATAGATTTTATGCTACGAGTGACCGAGATAAACATTTTATAGTTATACATATAAGTATAATGTATGTATACATTATACATACATCACTATAACACTGTTACTCGGAATATCAATAATATTATAATATACCTACGATATAGATAAATAGCGCGAATATAAATACGATTGGTACATACGGAAACGATTGGTGACCGTTAAGTACTGTGAAACTATATAAATATATATATATACGTTCGTTTTTTTTTTTCGTGACGTTTGTGGTTTTCGTTCCGTTCCGTTCGGTTTGGTTTTTTTTTTTTTACGCGGTGGCAGCCTATATTTCGACGGATTCGAATCGTCGTACACGTCGGCACCGAATCGTGTTGCAGGTATATAATATATACGAGACATACATTTGTCCCGGAACGCTGTGGTCGTATCATAGAGATTTGCGTATATCCAGAGGCGTATTGGAAGACGGTCAGGTATTCATCCTACAGCTTCTGATGCAATTTAATGTAATATTACGCGAAAGTACTGAGCATTTCGCCCTGGCGTAGATATATATATATATATATATATATATATATATATATATATATGTAATAATTTCACAAGTCCTGGCTTGCGGGGCACAGAGGAAAAATGTAGAGACCAAAGTAAGCGCTCGCCACAGCGCGATAAACGCGAATTTAATTTATAACATTAATAAGGATTATGCGCACCCGCGATCGCCATCCGTCGCGGGTTTTTGCGGGTAACCAAGACCGTCTGCTGCTGCAGTGAACTGACCCTCATCCCCGCTCGTATTTATATAATATAATTATGTGTGTGTGTGTGACAGAGAGAGAGAGATAGATCCACTGCACGCTGTCATCGCGGGACATGTATATAATCATATCAAGCGTAATACATTAATAATAATAATAATAATAATAATAACGATGACGAGAATGACGAGCGCGTTAAAACGCGAACATATTGTCGGAGGGCGCAATTATTTCATAATAATTATATATATATATCGGGTGATCAATTTAGTGGAAGACGGTCTATTTTAAAAACTATTAACGTTTTTGAAAATATTTTTCCGCACGATTTTTACACTCGTATTAACTTATTTTTAATTCCTCATCCCAAAGCCGAATGGAGTTGTGTGGTACAAGAGGATATCCCGCAAATAGTTGATCCACTATATATACACACCGTTTATTCGAACTTTAAATATTTATATACCCGATAAACGACTTATTCGAAATTTGATTTTTGTATAGATTAAAACACTATGAATCATATTTTGCTTTAGGATATGAAACCGAAAATGTGTATGTTTTCATTGAGAAGAACAAAATGTATGTTTTTTTTCCCAAAAATGTTGTTTTGTAGCGACTTAAAATTATTACATAATAAAAGAAATATTTTCAAAAACGTTAATGTTTTCTGAAAAAATGAGTGTCTTATGTTAAACGCATCACCCCGTACATATAATATTATATATTATATACAATAACGGTTGATCTCGTTTCATATCAATTCATGTGTACTATGTACACTTCGCATTTTTATCCTAGCGCGGGGTCCGGAATTATATGATGATGAGCTCCGTGACGACGACCGTATATCTTATTTATAATTTATCGTCCGCGGTTCGTCGTCTATCATGACGTATAATGCGTTAATATTCATTCGATTATAAAGCGAGAATATAACGGTAAACACAGACTAGGGTGATCCACTGGCATATTATTCCTATATTATTATTTTTATTAGGTTTACGTTGTTATAATAATGCGTACCGGAAAATGGGAAAAGAGCTACGGCGCGGGCGATAAAAACTACATTACTGTAATCGAAACGAACGCGTATGTAGTCTCGTCGTCACACATTCTGATACATATCATAGCCGATGGTCGAATGTGCTTAGAATAAGTAATATAGTTGGACGAGTCTGTTCTACATCGCATCAATACTTATAAATGATCGTATAGTATAGCGCCCGCATTATATATGACGAACGATTTTCGTTTAACGTCTTGATTTGTAGTGATTTACGATACTATAATATCTTCCGGTGGCAATTCGTATTACAAAGTATTAAATAAAGCTTTTTTATGCACGCATAAAAAGATTGGTACTGTTGTACATTTTTTCCGAGCGAACGCGTAGAAAATTCTGGCAAGCGTTATGCGATGTAATTTAATAACAAATGCCTATAGGTACTCGCTACTATACGCTGTGCCTATACGTATTATTGTTGTTGCGTACAAAAATCTAGGCTATACACGCGCCGCCGCCGCCGACTTATTACACGTCGGCGGTGTGGGTTCTTGCTAATAGTTAAACAAGTTTATTATGTACGCGTCGCAATTGAAATTGGGTCATATGTATGTGAACGACGAAATCCATTAGAGCGGCGGCACGTCGACGAAGTATCAATCGGCAAAAGAAAACGTTCCGACGAAGACACATAATAAATTATAATAATACTCCTTGCGGTAATAAATTATCGTAACGGACTCTGTTGGTCCGTTGGACGGCGATCCGTTCGGAGATTTGGGACCTCACATTTTTTCGGTGTGGTTTATAACCTTACAAATAATATGACTTCCCATTTGTCATTTTACCGACACAGGCAGGCCACCCCGTATTATGATACCGAATCACAGTGTTCACCGACACGTATAGGCATATGTATTAGGTATATGTAATCTACTATGGTAATATAAATATAGGTATATTACATTTTAAACTCGTGTGGGATGCTAAGCGAAAAAAAAATAACTTTATGTGGAGTTTTAGGGGTTTCAGCCGACGTTTGATCTGCAATGGTGGGTGGGAGGGGGGTGAACCACTATATATTGGCTATCGTTGCGAAGAGTATGTCTGTAGGTAGGCCTGGGCATAAAAAAAGAAAATACACATTTCACATATTACATCGCTTACAATATTATAACAATCTAAATAAATAAAAATTAATATACTCGTATGTTCTTATAAAGTACACTATACTATGTAAAGAACCTCAAAAATTCTGTCGCCTGTATGTATATTATGCATATGTGTGTGTGTTTGGTAGGCTTTTATTCTTAATATTATTATACAAAATTATTCCGCACACATTTATCCGCAGATTTGCCAAAAGAACTTTGTACAAGAGACTGCACGATTCGCCTAAAATATAATATTATATATGCGTACGATATGTCACCGAGTGCAAATATATATATATAATAAACCACCCCAATCGCTCGCACGCCGTGGAAAAACGATAAATCAGCTATATGGTATACATATTATATATGTATGTATGTGTGTGCGTGCGTGTATTAAGATGGGTTTGCATTTGTTCGTGGATTTTGGCGACGAAACTTTGACTCGACCGATGTGTTGGTAAGTATACACAATACGTACGTGAGCATATATATATATATATATATATCTAGTTATACAGTTGTATGTGTGTGTGCGCTATATAGTTTAACCCCGTCGCGACCACCCCAAACGTTAGCTTATACACACACACACACACACACATACACACACACACATACATATATATAGTATGTATGCGCGCGTGAGCCATGGATTTTCTTGTATATATTAATAACGTCTGTACGCGAGCGTAAAAACCGTTCCTTTTGTTTGCCGTCGAGCGCGTGCAGATTTATGGTAATTCGTTTTGAGTATTTGTTTTAAAAATTTGCACTTTACCTACTTCGCCGCGGTTTTCAGCGTCGTGTCTGTGCGTATTCGAATAAATTTCGCCCGCGCAGAACGCACAAAATTCCATGCACCGGCAATTAATCATCGAATTAATGATTTATTATAATCAAAGTCGTGAAACAACATACAGGATGGCTTTCCGTGTTTTTCCGTTTTCCTGCAGAGTAAGTTAAATAAGAAAGTAGAAAAACACGGTGCTACACACTGTTATACAATTCTATCAGAATCGATATTGCACTAATACATAATTAATGTACATCAATTATACCAATAGTTTTAATAAATTTACTTATTTTTTAAAAACAATAAAAATGTAACAACACAATATTAGGTATGTAGTTAAATTAAAACATAGGCGCTAAATCGGATGCCAATAATAAACAAATTAAAGCTAAAACTAACGTGGTTTATACTACGTAACAAGTATTTATTCACAATAAATGAAAATAAATAAATAACGCTATAATGTTTTATAATATCGTTTATACTGTTGATAGTGTTTTTATTATACTCTCTAATATTATGTTTGTTACTAATTATACTTCAAGCAATAATCAAGACATTTTGTATTTACTTTAATAATTCATAATCTGGGATTGTATGGGACGACTAAGTAGTGTAGACATTTTCTAGTTAGAGTATTTATTTAATGTTAATGTAAATACTTAAACATTTCGTTAAATTAGAGAATTACATAGTCAAGATAATGGTAACATAACATATTTTAAAATAGATTAGTACTCGTGACTTTTGTATAGTGTAGACACACAATATTTATCCGTAACTATAGTATTATATTTTTGTACAATTTATAAAAATTAAATAAATCCCTCTTTTCTACCACCCTTTCTCTATCTAAAAACGAATACTCTCTCTATAGTATTACAGTGTTTAGCATCTCTTTTTGTTGCTCACTGCCGTTTTAAATAAGTTTTATTCTGTAGTCTGCATAGTACATACACTTAGCACTATATATTATTATTATTATTATGTTTACATATTATATGCATATTACTATAAAATCGATCAACGAGTACGCGTTGTCTGCGGTTAACGATTTTTTAAAAAAAAAATCCAATTATTGTTTAAAAAAAAAAAACTGAACCTGCGTCAACTGGATTGATGCCATACGATTTTCTTCGAGTGTTTATTATTATAACGTATAGTACACGTATTGGTTTTGGCGTTTTGCGGTCGTATGTGACGTGCTGCGATAGACGTGTAGGACGAGGAATTGACAAGCTTCGCGCGGAATTCGAGAAACGTCCTGACCGGATCTGACCCAACTCATCTGATTCATGATTATTATCGTTACCGTTGTATATTATAATAATAATATTATATATAATGGTTTCTGTTCATCCGACTACGACGAAAATAGAAATTCTCATCGAATCTTCATCAATTTACACAAAATGATGTGTGCTGTAGGAACTTACAGGAGTTCTAATAATATTATTTATACTATTATTATCATACGTATATTTATATATTATACTATGTGTTATTACTACGCACCTCTCAGCCTCGATACAATTTTGGAATTTTTGTAGTGATCCGTTTTTTTCTATACCAAAATGCATTTTTTGTCGGTTAATGACCATAAAGCGTCTGTTTAACGACGCTGATTAGTATCTGAAGTATATTATTTTCAAGTCCATTTCCTCTCTCAGGGGGGCCATCATTGTTTGAAAATTTAGTTTCGTTCTGTGTACAAACGATGGAAAGTATTCAAACATTGTGATTTCGATGTATCTCCAAACACTATTTGGTTTTTGTGTATATAATTGTGCAGTATTATATATTCTATTAATCACCGGATACGAACTACATTCGTGTTTATAATATATTATATTAGTGTTTATATTTTATAGAGTACCTATTATACAGGTATATTATGCTTAATGCGAATCTTGTCGTATTATTTATGTAGCTGACATTTTTCTAAACGGATATGAGTTATTGATGGACATTTAATGTGGTCTCAATCAACAGGAATTAATTGAGTGGTTTGCAGCAACTGCAGCAGGGGATGGGGCCAATACACGGAATCGGTTTGGGGAACGGATACATCAATGTACAATATAACAGACCCGAGTATTTCATTTTGTCTATATTATATTGTACATAATATCATTGTTATTGTTAGAGTGACAATCGAATACTATCGTCAACTGCTGACCAAAATGTCGATTATAAAGACGGCGTGTAGGTACCGGACGTGCACTGTATTAGTTTAAACATAAATGCGCGTGTTATACATATATCGTGGGCGATTTAATGGGTGTGCGCAGGTCGTCCGAAAACGACAACAGCGTTTCGCGCTTAAACCATATTATACGCACACATAACTAGGTAGTACTACCCATATTACAACGGTATGTTATACTTATCGAACCCATAATTCGCGGTGTGTCATGCGAACGTTGTGAAAACCGCGTGCGATTAAATCGAATCGTGAATTACGGCCAAGCACGGGCTGGTCGGCCTGTGCATATAATATATATATATATAAATATATATATATAATATTATGTATATGATATTAGATTGCTCGTGATAAAGGGGCAATGATGTACTTTATATGTATGTGTGTGTGTTATATATAGGTAGCTGATATTATATAGAGACGTGTACAATGCTACACTGTCACGTATATATATATATTGGATAATAATACGAGTACCGGGGTGTATATTATAACGTCGTCGGGTCCCGAGGGAACGGACTCGCGAACGACGCGATACGAGAAGCAATTAAAAACGAGTCGTTTAATTTCTAATCGCCGCCCGGCTACAGTGTCACGACTCGCGTATGAACGAGTAGTAATAATGATAAAAAAAAAAAAAAAACGAAACGAAAAACAGGGGAGCGAAAACATAAGCGCCCGACCAAACCGCGAGCTCGACGTTGGCGGCGGAGAGTACACGCGCGCATATTGTATTATTATGTTATATGAGTTAGGGTCCGACGGGACGCTATATGTATATATTAATATTAATATAATAATATATTTCAATATGTATAATACGCGTATCGTATTAACTACCATCATCGAGTCACTATGCTTACGTGAATAGTCTGCACTCTGCAGGTCTAACCTCGTTTGAAAATAAAACTCTGCGTCTACCTATCTCTGGTATTGTACGTGGCCTGCAGTTGTACGACTCGGCCGATTTTTAGTGGTGTCTTATTAGGCCGTAATAGCTGACGATAAATCACTAATCAATTTCGATAGTGTTTCGAACCTGTATATTCTTGAGTAATGAGATATCATTCAAATATGATTGATTTCTATATAATCTCCTATGACGGGACCAACAGCTTATATTATATAATATATATATCTATACGTCATATAACCAATGACCACTTGTACACACTCGCACGACGGCGACCTACACATTCACCTACTTTGTAAAATAATAGTCCGTCGGACGAGAGTGCAACCTCCAAGTGCATTTAATATAGATTTTAATTGTTCCATGTCGGGTGTCTACTTGGAATATAATATTGGAGAGTCCGTAAATGATTTGGATGTAACGTTTAATTATTTATCAGACCAGTGAGGTGGATTAAAAAATCGAATAAAACAAACATTGTCAGAAATCGGATAACATAAAAATAATCAGAATATTGTTCAAAATATCAATAAAAAAGTTCTATAAATAGTATATTTCTTTAATAATTACCTAAAAATAGTATATAATACTATGTAGGCAGATAATATATCTCAACCACAATAAAATTAGTCAGAATATTTTAGCAAATCTCAAGTTCAAAATACTTTAGAAATGTTCGTGGTTTTGAATGAAAAATAATAAAAAAAATAAAATAATAATAACAATAAAGTATTTCTTTATACTAATTATCATTGTGAACTTACTCTGAGCGAAGCTAGAACATTTTTATTTAAGATATTTATGCGTTTTAATTTTTTAAACCCCCTCTTTTATTTTTTTACTCGATTTCCGTCTGAGAAAATAAATGCTCTCGGGGTGTGTCCGGAAATGTAATGGTAATACGTATATCGTATCTGATAATATAATAAGTTACATGTTTAATCTACTCGACATCGCCAAAGCGCACGCTACAGTGTCATATTTATATTTATATTTATACATATATATCGATGAATTTATTATTTCTATACAAGACCTTGAGTACCAACGACACTATGTATATATATATAATAACATATATTATATAATGATATTATACACAGTCGAGGGTGTAAATGTAGGTGCCTATCTATCTTTAAACATATATACGTGTGTGCGTGTGCAGTTAAGTTTTAAAATACCGAGAACGGTTAGTGTATACGTGCGTCCGTACTGAGCTACGAGATAGGCTCGGAGTGATAAAAATTCCATTTTGATACGGAGACCGGTGTGCGGGGACTTCACGGCGGAGGGTAGATAAAGAACTCCTCGGAGAATAAATGTTCAAGATAATCGTGGCGGCAGTCCTGTGCTCCATACACACGGTTCCCGACCGCGCGCAGTATACCTTATTATTATCATACACGTATTATAAATATATATGTATATATATTAATAAATTGTGAATATATTATGTAGAAAAGTGTATGTGTGTGTGAGAGAAACTAAGGTAAGCTCGTGACATTAAATTACGTTTTTATTTTTAACTCCATTAGGAAAACGACGAGGGGAAAATAGCCTGTGAAAAAATATGAAGATAATAATAATAATGATTATCATATATAATATGTACATATATATAACGGTCGATTCGAAATCGCCATCAGCAGCTAACGTTATAATATATAATTTTATGGTAATTTTTACAACTGCTGTTGAAAAAAAAACGCACTTGTTCTATAATATTATCACAAAACACACTATAAAAATTATCACGAATTGATCTAACTATGTATTCGAACGGCTGCGAGTACAATTCGAAATGTTTGCGTTAGACTTTACTGGCGCACGAGTGATCTGCATAGTCTCTGTTGCAACAACGGTAGTATGTGGTATGTGTTCCAGTGACGAGAGACGGCTGTAACTTCCGCAGGATTCAACACCACGCTGACTTAAATCTATCATTTCGTTCGTTCACTCGAAGACGAGAATTTTTATTATTGGACAATGAAACAAAAGTTTTGTTACAAAACAATAAGGAAATTTCGGGTTTTTCGTAAAACAACAAAAATTCTGCTGCAATTCCAATACAATCTACACACAGTATTATGGTATTGTTATGTCAACATTTCTCTATAGACCAGCTCGCATTGTGCAGATCCGGTCAACAACTGCAGTATCGTATAGCCACCGAGATCTGCAGTTACATAAAAAAAAAAAAATTTAATTAATTAGGTAAGCATATAAGTATATTAACAATAAACGTGATTATTACTTCTCAAACGTTTTGCAAGCATGATATAATGTGTGTATCATTATATTATACGAGTATACTACTAGTAAGTAATGATAAAAGTTTCTTATATACTGCGAGGATTATAAAATATTGTATTATATTATACGCGTGCACACACACACACACACACACACACACACACACACACGCACACAGATACAAATAGTATACAATTGATCTTACGTTTTATAGTTTTAAAGTTGTTTATGTGTAAATCAGATGACAGTTTATTTATAATTCTGCAGGACTTTACAATCTCAATAGTAAATGCCATTATTAAATTTATTATAATGATGTACTGAAATGCTCTTTACATTTAATTTATGGTATACGTGTTGCTCACGCAGTCACATCCGAATGGATTTAAAAATATTTTTTATTCTATAATATGTATGCATATAGATATTACAGTGCAGTCAATATATATATAGGCACAATAGATACTTAAAACTTTCCACTTTTACTTTTATTATAATTCTCTATGCACAATAAAATATTCAAAATATTTACTTATACTAAAATTGGCTTATAAGTTTAATGCAATATGCAAAGTTATTGGAAAATAATTATTTTGTTCAGTCTGCCGAATTGAGAAAGAGTTTTAATATTAAAAATATATTATATAATAAAATATAACACATATTGTCCCTGTAAATGTATAATATTATGCTGATCTACCCATTTAGGTACTTTAATCATTTTTTTTTTTAGTTTATATAATTTGTAATTTAAGTTTATAATTTAACATGCATCCATTTCAGTGACTTACTAAATAGTGAGGTATACTTGAAACCTATGCTATACAGCAGAAGTGAGTTTCTCGATTTTTTAATTGGGTTTTACTGGACTGGTATTTCTTTTTAGCATAAATGAGTATATAGGTATATACCTAATATTATTATAAGTATTTTTATTTGAAATACCACACTGATATTGTACAAATATATGTTATATTCGCCGCAACTGTTCATCTAAATAAAATTGTTTATTATAAAATACCAATAGTATTATTAATAATAAATTATTTTTGCGTAGTAGACTAAACTCGGTTGGCAAACATCGCAATCGACGAACACGACGATCGCAAGTGCGTATAAGACGATTACGATGTCGTAATAACGTTATAATACATTCCGAATAAGTCTAAATACAACGAAGTAAATATCAAAAAGACTATTTTGGGGTTTCTATTCAAAGTAAAAACTCGACTGGAAACGCAACGGCATTGCGGGTGGAGTATATGACGGCTGAGATGGCACTGCTGCAGCGGACGGCGCAGAAGTAACGGGAGATTTCCCGGTGGGCAGGTTTCATTTTTCTTTCCTCCCCAGCGCGGGTCGGTATTTTCATTTTCTCTCTGTTTTTTTATTTCAATTTCTGTCTTCCTCTTTCTCGCCGCGCGCGTGTCATCCTTTACAATATTATTGTTATCTCATCTGTAAGAGGCCTCCGAAGAATGGCAGCCGCCCGGAAATGCGGAGGAGAACAAATTTAATGAAATTTCAGTACTACATTTTTAACGTTGTGATATCCATCGTGATTAAACATTTTTACCTCACCCCGCGTTCGTCCAGCTTACTTACAAGGTCCATCCGAGTGTGAGTTTCGTCTTTATAGAATTTACGAGAATTACGTGCAATAAAAATAAATAAAGAGACGTTATGTTATTTTATTTTTCCATCTCGCGGGTTTAATAAACAACTTGACAACAAAAGTGCATTTGATCAAACGTATTTCGTTTTATTATTATTATAATTTTTACTTGGCATAGTTTTTGAGACGTCACGACGTCTTTATTTTCTCGACAATTAAAAAACAATAACAATTACAAAAATTGTATAGGTTTTGTCATCCCATATTGTGGTAATAAATACGAAATTACCCATAGCTCTGCATTCTTTAGACCAATCAATAATGTGAGCAATTACACCTCAAAAAAAGAAAATTAAAAAATTACCTTCCTTCGTTAATTGCACCATATAGCCGCAGTGGCGAAAATAATGCTTCAAAATCCCCCTCAGAGAAATATGAATGAAAATTATTTAATTATAATACATTAAATAATCGTAACAATAAACTGCTTGGGAAGAAATTAAATTCATTTTTTACTTACAAATTTTCGACCATTTATTTTTAAGTAAAACTGTAGGAATGACTTTTATCAGAAAGTTATTTTAAACTAATATTGAATTTGATATTTTTTTCTTTTTTAGTTTGTTGTCAAAACATTTAAAGCTTTTCAAACACGAAAAGTGTTTTTATTTGATAAATTCGGAACTAAACCTTTTTTTTTTTTTATGAAATGTAGAGTTCATTTTATTTTTATTTTTATTTACGAAAAGATATGGTTTATTTTAAATTTAAGTTTATATTTATTTGGATCGAATAGAATTTTTATTTTTGTTGACGGTAATATTTTATTCTAAAATAATTTTGTAAGTGTTACATTTACGTCTTAAAATGTTGTTATTAAGTAGTACTATGCATAATGTACATAATATATAGTGTGTGCAATTAATTTTATAAAATATATATCTAATGGTAAATAATAACTGTAAATATAATTTGACGCGCTCGCACTTATTTAGGTTATAAACTCAATTACACGCCAATTTATAACTACATATAGATAAGAATTAACACAAAATTGAATGCCAGGTGACAACATATTGTCATATTATGCTAATTATTCAAATATTTATCATCGTATGTTTTCCTATAATAAATTTGTGGTATATCGCATGCACTTGTTGCAGTAACCAAATCACCGAAGTTTAGTGGATAGTTTCGACGTTTTCTACAAACATACAAATTATTATAATATATAAAATAATTGTTCACCAGGGTCGTGGTGTCTTTCGCCTCATATAACCAGGTTTTATGACATAATGGCGGGTCCCGCCTCGATGTTTAAGGTAACGGCGCCACAGAGGGCTCTATAAATAAAACAATACATTTCACTTATTTCCATTTCTGGTTAAAGTCGTAGGTATTGGGCATAACTACGCGCGACGAGAGCGTGTGAGCGACGACATTCGGTGTTTATACGGGCACGGCCGCCATCGCGCCACTGCAGTGAGTCGTATCGGCGGTCGATCTACCGAACACCGCGAACGAAATAATTAAGCGTCGGTTAACGCACGATTATTAGTCTCGGCCACCGCTGACGTCGATATAAAAGAGGAATATTTCAAGCAAATAATGGACAGCACTCTTGAGCTTTTTGTGCTGCGCACAGTGCGACATACATTCGGATGTTGGCCCGGTGATTAAATATTCCGTTCACGATTCTCGTTTTACGTGTTTTTGAATAACTTCCAAGTGTTAATCAACACTGACAATGGTCGGCCACAAACCACCGTCGGAATAAAAAACCGCGGATTTTGTCACTAATGTCGTTGACAAATCGATGTTTCTCTCCGCCGTTAATAATAATTTAAATTAAAAATCGGTCTAAAAATGAGGTATTTTTTGTTTGGTTTTAATCTATGTCGTTAGTTCTCGCAGTATCGCACCTTCCGTTGCAGCTCGTATATTTGTACTTATATAAATAAAATAAAAGCGTAATACCTAAACCATATATGAATACGATTTTACTAATTTAATATTTAAATGCGTATAACCATGTGTATACTTATGACGATTGACTAATTTTGCAATGATTATTTGGTTTTCGTCGATTTTTTTATTTTTATTTTAACCGCATTTCGGTAATTTATTAATACCACATTTTTTTTATTCTATAAGCCGTTCTATGTATAAATTCATTCAATCGTTATATTTGCTCCAATATAATTCAACTTAACCATCGTAGTATATTATATTATACTTAATATGCGTATACATGTATGATATTATTCAATTTATTTTATAAATCATTTTTCGTCAATTTGCTACTATTTTTTTTTTATATTATTATTTACGTACAGTGCATACGTGCATGTAGTGCCTTATTTTTATTTATCTACATATATAAATTAAATAACTTCGTTTATGTTAATTTTTATTTTGAGTGGCATCGGTTCCCATTAAAATCGTTTTTTTTTTATATATATGGTCTTCAATTTGGGAATTGTGTCCCGAGAAAACTCTATAACTACGCCGCCTCCAACCTTTTATACGTTATTCTTCCTTTTTTTACCCTATTACTTTTATTACGAAGACTAAATAGCGAGGGAAAAGTTGAGATTGTTACAAAGTTCAATTTTCGTTATGTACTGGAAAATCTATTTATTGGGTTCCAATTTTCGTGACAATGTTAAATGTATTTATATGTGCATTTTGTTGAAATTAAAATCAACATATTTTACCATTTATACTTATGTTGAAGAATAAAATAATATAAAATATCATAACTGATAAAAGCAAGTTTTATTTATTAACAAATGTTCAAGTTTAATTTTGTAATTTTAAATATCAATTAAATTTATCGTACATTGTTGTTTCTTGATTTTCTTAAATTGTATACAAAAAAGAAAATAGATGAAATGTTAAAAAAGTATTTTATTATAAGAATGAAACAATAAGAGCGTATTGTTGTGCAGAGTTAATAGTTTAAAAATATACAAGCAGTCTTACTATACGATATTAATAGTTTTACGTTTATCAATATTTTTTTTTGTGTATCTTTTATTCAATGATTTATGAATATTTATAAAAATATTTTATGGTAAATGAATCTTTCATACACGTTATGATGAGATTCCCGTGAGATATAGTACATACATCATGATTGTAAAATTGAAATCAAATTTTTATTTTTTAATAAATTGTAAAGCCTGGTAAATATACAAAGAATAGTTCAATAGTGTGACAAAATTGATGTATGATAACTGGCAATCCAATTTAACCCATCAGCAATCACATTAATATACCGTAACGATAAAACGATATTATATAAAAAGCGTTTCGATAAGATATTAGCGTTTTAGATTTAAAAATATGTCACTGCATGCATAATATTACATATTATTATGCATACCTATGTCCTATGTATTAATTCCCGATTGGTGACGTCTAGATAGACGAGAGAAAAAACTGCAATTTACTCTTTAAGTTTGTACCCGCTACCATCACCTGCTGAAATATAATATGCGAGTCCTTTCTGTAGCAGTGGTATATTGCGTATAGTATTGGGATTGGGTGAAATGACGAATATCATAGTACCATATAAAACGGAAAGGACTAAGAAGACAGACTTAATTAGCGTTAAGATTATATTATAGTATACGTATTATGATGTGAATCTTAGGAAATTGTACTTAATCAGGATTATGAGTTATGACTGAAGAGGGATCCCGCGTACTACTTAACGGCTATACATCTATATACTATTATGTTTACACGCATCGCCGAATACACGCACACACATACACATAAATATACTATAAATTATGTATATATATCATAATGTAAAACCTTATAGAGTTGGTAATGGTTTGGTTTAAACCGTTATAGCGTTTATAATCAACTGTATAACTCAAAATACAATTCAATCGAAAATGTAAAATTTATGTAGGTATAAATAAATTGTAGATTAGAATGTATGTGTTCGAAGGTTATCCGATTTACTGAACACATTTTTTTAACATTTACGTGTCTATCTCTGTTTATTTGAGAATTTAAGTTTTCAGAATTAATATTTATAAAATACGATGATATGAAATATGTTGCGATCATATTGAGCACTAGCTTTTCGAACCATAGTCTGTTATAATAACAAATTAATACAGGTAAGACAGATTAGGTATATGAAAAAATTTCAGTTTCAAGTAATTCGTTTAAACTCAAAACAAATCGAATATTGTCGGTCGATTCCAAAATATATCGATATTGCTATTGGAAAGCGGACTTTTGTAGTTTTGTCGGATTTATAGTTTAAATTAACCGCTAGTCTCGTTATATAGGGTTGATGTACTCGGTTGGGTGCCATGTTACAAGGGGCTTGGGTGGTGAGAGTGAAATAAGCTACCTATCAACTGAATTACCAAGTAGCTATAAACTATATACAGTACACTGTACACCCTTCAGTCAGTCCAACTTCAATCGGATGTTGGACACTACAATCTAGTGCCCCTACACTTATTGTTGTGTCCGCTGAAGTTGGTTTACCGTGTTAGACTATGTTATATCATGTCAATATCGGTTAAATACATTTCGTATAAATAAATAAATAAATAATAATAATAATAACGCACAGCGCTCACAGTCTGTATAATAATATAATATGTACGAGTTTATTGGTATATAGTAGTAAGGCACGTTTGATATTTATACTTAAAATCCTATAATTTTATTGACAAGATATTTAATTACTATGTATCATGTGGTATAATAGATAACAATGTAAAAATATTTGATGTGATTATATTTACAGAAACCAGCTCGGAAAGTAAAACGCAGGTATATTTGGAGTATACTCCAACGATTATTGTAGTATTCTGAAACGCGATAATAAAACGCGTAATATAATGAATGCCAAACTTTTATAGCTTGAGTGTTGAGACGTCGAGTAGATTATTATTTTACCGTTTGACGGCAGATTGTAGGACTTCGTGAAATAGCTTCGTTCGTTGCAGAGCATATTTTGGTATAAACGTATATATAGACATTTGCAATGACATTGCATTCATAGTATAGATGTACACATTGTTAACTTTCACTGTGTTATTGAATTAAAAATATATTCCTATTTAGAACAGTATTTGACGATAAGTTTAGTTATGTTAATTTTCTCGTTTTTATTTATAATAATATACTTTTTTATTGCAATTTATTACCATAGTTGTTGTTATATTACATATTATTTTAATTACAAGTTTTAAAAAGAAGCCTTTAAAATGCATCGATACTGATGCAAGACAAGTATAAATATTTATATATTAGTTTTCGAGTAGGTAATTGTACATATATATATATATTTATTATTTATTATTATGAAATCATGAACTCAAAATACAAAGTATATACTATAAGATAGTTTATATTCAAACTATAAGTACAGAGTGATGAAAAAAACAATTTTATTTTCATTAATTATATTTTATTTATAAAACAGAACATAAATAACCAAAAAGTTATTGAAATGAATATGTATCTAAATCGCGATTAACATTATTACCGCGGTAGTCAACAAGATATTAATTGTAGACGATGACAAATAGTTTAGTGAATAATACGGAATATTAAATAAACTTGTATAAAGGGTGCTGGTGGGAGAGCATAAAAACGCTATTCGTCATGTACTGAGTGGGACCGGTAAGCGGTGGACACTACCACAGTTTTGAAAAGTCCGTCATCGTATCAAATCACTTATGCCGTCCGTATAGTGCATAGTACAGTTTTTGGGACGGCTTTGGGGAGTGGTGGGTAAATTTTTTACCGAACGTCACCGGACAAAGTCACGCATAATATGTATAAACTATATATTCAAAATATTTTTTTTTTTTTGGCGTTGTTGGCGGCGGCCCGTAGCTCACGGACTCGGCGGCCGACGGTCGATAATGAGCTGCCAGGGTGACATGTAGTTGCACGCCATCCCTTGGTTTCCGTAGCAACCGTACGCGGTATTCCGTTTTGCGCATGTACCTACACACACACCCACACACATTCGCATTCCTACACGCGCACGCACAAACACGCACAAGCACACACTCCCATGCACGCATTCACACACACACACACACACACACTCGCATAGATACATACATCTCACGACTTACGCGGCGGCGGCTACGGCGAGGAGGATAAAGTGAAGAGAAAAAAAAGAGGCAAAAATAAAAAAAAAATAAAATGAAAATGAAAAAACCAGAGAGACTTATTGGTTTCCGTCTCTTTGCCGATTTTTTCACCTCCCCTTGCATTCACCCTACCGCCTCGTAAGACTTCCGAATCGTACACAGTACCGATATCATAATATTATTTATAAACGCTAAATAAATATTTTTTTAACACACGGTTTTGCGACGTTCGCCTGTATAATATTCGTATCATATGAATCGAGGTGTATGAGCAGAAGTTTTTATGGTAGTGCGTTATTGCGTACAATTAGGCGAAGCACGCGTGCAGAGTGTTCGCACAAACTATAGCAAAAGCAAATATAGCAATTTCTCCGGTAAAGTTGCGTGAGAGATAAATGTTTGGTTCACAATCGAATTCGTTTTAAATAATCGTCGTATAACGCGGGAATATTAGATAATCTCTCGTTTATTAATAACTAAATTGTTTTTTATTTTGATTATAAATATTTACAATGCGATATAATGTACAATAGGTAAAATTGAATAATTTAATTATTTATCCCGTCTTTATACAACAATACGGTTTAGGTACGCTTATTCGAATGTTAGTAAAAGTATAAAGCATTAACGATTAATATATATATATATATACGAGTATACAGTATAATATATCCTCCAGTCCTCATTATATGCATAATATACGAGTATGTATTGTATTTTATACACCTGCCATGTATAGAGGGATTACAACTTTGTGAAGTACCCACGACCAACTCGGAATAATATCGCAACTTCGGAGAAATGTTGTGAAGTTCGTAATTTTTCATGGATAATATATTTTCAAGTTGATTTGCAGTAGGTACATATTATTAAATAGTAAATGTTTTTGTTCGAAAATCTAAAAATTTCTACAATTATCAAAACACTAAACATTTGAAGTAAAATAATCTCTGAAGTCGTTATCATAAACGGGGTCGTTGATTTTATTTTTCCAGTGCTCGCACTTAATATTATCATTGCAGTGGTGCTATAACGTCATACACGTCTGCTGCAGCTATTACGCAGCACTGCACTGCTTTTGGGCTTGCGACGTTCGTGTAGGTCGGCGGAGGTCGCATATCAGATACGTACCATCATATATACATACGCCAGTTTTACACCTTAATTATATACGGGAAGTCCCACGGCAACTATATATATATATATATATATATATATAAAACGTCACGGGCCGATACTGTTATAAGTGGTGTTCTGTAGCAATATATACATTTTATTTTAACCTCTGCCTACGCGCTATATATTATAAATATATATCGTATATATGTACAGTGTACATACACACACGCGTCCCACGCGCAGAAATCAATTGCGCCGCGCGTGCACATCACTCCTCGCCGTTTTTTTCTCCACATTTTTTCATCCCCTCGTTAAAAAGTCGTCGGTTTCCGAATATATAACGCGTGCGCGTACACACACGCACACATACACACAATATTACATAATACGTCGTGTGCAGACCGCGAGCGGGGAACTGCTGCTGCAGAGATTTCGTCGACGCCCGCCGCCGCGCCTCGTCGGAGGGATCGAAAACCGCAATAATTGCGCGTCGTGACGAGTGGCGGTCGGGCGCGTGCGAGGGATATTCGCGAATCGAAAGCGCGCTTAGCCGCGGCCCGCTGCTATATAGCTACCGCGCCAGTACACACACATATTATATATATAGTTAGTTGCGGCGGCGGAGAGTCCTCTCGAGTACTTTTTTTTTTATATTTTAATTACGCGCGAACCACCGCCGGCACTCGCGGTCACCGCGGCACCCCGACGACGGCGGCGGCGGCGACGACAACGACGACGATGTTGTTGATGATGATGATAATAATAATAATAATAATAATAATAATAATTATAATAATGAATGAATATGATAATAAAACCACCCGGCGGGACGCCGCCGTTTTTGTCGCGACTCGCGTGCTTTCCGACAATCGTTTTTTTATCGCAAACAGCACGCGCATAATATTGTGTTTTATTCCTTTGCCGACGGACACAGAACTCCAGCGGGTGCCGCGAATCTGCAGGTCGCGCCGTGTAGTGTATGCATAAAAAAGCTATTGCGATGCGTTGTTTTTGTCCTTCATAAAGTTTGCAGCATAACAGATGCACATAATCAAATACATCATCTAACAAATTTTTCGGTGATAAGTGGCTGCAGACTCCATTGTAGGTACTCTGTTTTCACCGGAAGGGCTTTTTTTTTTTTTTAATTTTTTCTATACAAAGTACGATTTTACGCAAGCAAACCTTTAGCCGAACAAAAAAAATGTCGAGCTCGACTCGTTGCCGGACACTGTTAGACCGTTTTGAGACTTTGCGGGACGTTATTTTCGTCCGGTAGAGCAGTTTCAAGTTTGTGCGTCGCAAACAGCGCAACGTTATATTATAATTATATGGGTATATGTCAGCGAACAATGTTTTTCATCACGAGGGTTTGTTTGTGTCGCCGTCCGACGGTTCGTCTGCGAACGGTTTGAACTTTTGTGAAAATAACAGCATTGTATATACAGAACAAACATTATATACTTTTGTATTACATACTTTGCAGGGTTTTGGACCATTCATAAAATACTGCATTACGATATTCGTCACGTAAAAAGACAAGTCTGTAGTTTCTGATGAGATCTGATCAAAATCGTACTTGTATTTGCGTGCATAGGTCATAAATCTTGATTAAAACTCATGTAATTGTATACACGAAGCTCGGAAGTTCGTCGTAGCTACTGCAATTTTTGTGAAAAATGTTATGGATCGCACTAATTACATGATTGCGATGAATACGACAATCAAACGACTCTAATATTATGACTTTAAAAACGTTCCAAACAAATATATTATAGACGATATTATGTTATAACTCGCAGGTATATTATGCGATGTTCACATAGATATTATAAAATAGTAAACAATGCATTTATCATAAAGTTTTACGTATTATTCGATTACCTGAATAATCCGACCACATATTGTGTAATAATATTATAATATTTTACGTGTTGAACTAATACCAGAGTGTATTGGGTATATTAATATCTGTAGAGTGCGTATACCTACTACATAATACTAATTGTGCTCGTCGCACGTATAGTTTATATAGTTACGCGATGGTAAAATGTTCACATTTTATTTCGTATTTGCTGAAAAAAAAAATTATAATTTAAATTAATTAATATTAAATTTAATAAACGTTATTAATAGCTTAATTACTGTTTTACAGTCTAAAGATGCAACAACAATAATTAATAATCGGCTTATATTATTATTTACAAATTTATAGTATCTGCACGCGTATATTATGTGTTTTTTTATAAATATATATATTATATGCTTTCAATATAAAACGGTCGTTTCGTTATTGATTGTCACTTTAGTGTCGTTCTTTTATCTAATATTTAATTAAACGCGTATTTATATTATTTTATTTTAATATGCTGTGCTTGATTTGTAACAAAGATATTTTTGAAGGTGATGATTTACAGCGTACGAAATGTAAGGAACATTAGCATTTTATTTAGACTAGCATGAGAGAAACTAATTTAAGAAAAATGAACAAACAAAATGAGGAAATGCGGTGCTGTGTAAAATGTAAGAAAACGGTTAGTAACAAAGTATTACGCAAGAATGCGAGATGATGTTTCTTTTGTTGGCACAAATGAAACGTTATTAAACTGATTCTGTCAAATTTGTGAGTAATAAGTTCGATATTTTTCGTAAACAACTAAATGAGGTTTGAATTTATATTAAAAGAAGAAAATACAAAAAAAAAAAAAATACTTTTTAATTTTTACTACAAAAATTAATATCTTGGACCAAAATCAATCATAAATAATCTGGAGACAATCGAAGTACCCGAAAAAACTTATGTAAATTGTAAAGAAGTTGTTGAATTTAAGTTATTATTATATTCAAATTATAGGCTTTAAGTTAGCAGTATTTAATGCTTTCCATACGCATTCAAAATTAAGTAATAATAGGCTGGGAAAATTATTGCAATGTTACACTCGATAGAAAACAAGCACAGCTTAATGGAGTTTGCTAAGTAAAAGAAACTTAATAGTTAATGCAAATAATTTTAATGAAAACTGGGAAAATGAAAGCATATTCATAAATAATTAGCTGTCGTCGTTCAATGGAGATTTATTTTATAAGACAAGAATGTTCGCTAAAACAAATGAATTTAGAATTGTATGGTTTAATAATTTAAAGTTATTTATTATAAATAACGAAAACCCTAAAGCATGCAGAATGATCATGATCTATGCAAACTTTTCAACATTTAAATTAATTATTACTCATTTCTTTTGTCACGAGCAACTTAAATATATATGAAATAGTTATTTCAAATTTATAAATAAGTATACTTTTAGTTACGTACAAATTATTTGATATTTTTTGTTGTAATAGTAAGCGTATCAATGTTCATTTTAATGAATTTTTTTTTGTATAGAAATGCAGAAAATGATTGTTTTATACTGGATGTTATTGTACTAGCTGGAACTTTACATACAAATGTACGATAGAAAATTGTAATTAAACGATTCCCGATTATAGATTGTATTTGTCATCAGTCAAAAGAAATCAAAATTACGGTATAATGGTTTTTATTACGGAAAAGTTTAACATAGAAATATTTAATGTATGAGTATGGTCATTCAGTGACAAACATTATAAAACTGAACTTAAGAGTAAATAATACTAAATAAATATTTTATGTGTATACATATTATAGATCCCTGTCATGTAATATAAATTAATTTTTGACTACGATTGATATACTAAAAGCTGAAAGTAATATAAATGGGTGTTTTATGATAATATAGGTGATTTGAATATTAATATTGTGGGAATTACAGACATTAATAATGAGTATCTCGATATGTTATTTGGTTATGGTTTTAGATCATTTATTAATGTTTATACACGAATACACATATGATGTTCACATTCGTACCATATATTAGTTAAACATAATAATAATGTTAATGATAGAATTGAGGCAGATTTGAGAGTAATACAAACAAATATATCTGATCATTATTCTATAGTATTAGCAATAGAAATTTATAGAAAATTGTTTCATAGGTACCTAATAATAATGTATAAAAAATGATAAATTATAATAAATTAAATGCTATTTTAATAAATGAAACTTGGATATAAGGCATGAATGCCAATAAATGTTTTGACAGTTTCATTGATAAAATTATTCGTGCAATAAATAGTTCTACAACAATAAAAACTTCTAATTCAAAAAATAAACACTTAAAGAAATGGATGTCAACGGGTTTGTTTTGTTCGGTTCACTAAACAAATACTTTTACAAGTAACAGTTAAAAAACATTTAAATAATAATAAATTGCATTCATACTTTATAAAATATAAAAATAATTTTATTAAAACTTTAAGAAACGCAAAAATTAATTTTTATAATAAAAATTTAATGGTTCTTTTTTTAAAAATAAAAATGATAATAAAAGCCAGTGTGATTTTAGACCAGGGCTGGAGTAGAAAATGCTTTGTACAGTGCTAATAAATTCATATATAACGTACCTACTTGATAATAGTTAAAATGGTTATGGAAATTTTTTTGGATGAAGCGAAATGTCTGTTATTATGGTAAATCATCATACAATTATCAAAATATTACTGAACATTTTAATTTAAAATTGTCAGTTTAAATTTATTAAAGAGCTATTTAAAAAACAATAATAATAAGTTAAAATTAATTATATTACAAGTGAAGAAATTACTATTAATTGCGGAGTAGGTACCTACGCAGGGTAGTGTTTGTATCAATTCCTGTTTATTTTATACATTAATAAAATTATATATGTGATTTAAAAATTGATGGTAACATTATGCGGGTGACACGCATCTATATTGACTATATTTTTTTCAGGTGTTATGTGGGATAAAAAGTTTGCTTAAGATTAAACACGATTTAAAAACAAGTAATTGGTTTTTTAAATCACAGACAACTATCAATTAATTATAAAAAATAAATTGTATGAATTTATCAATTAATAAGGATAATAACATTTTTGATTTCTGTAATGTTACAATACGTCGAAAAATTCTACAGTCTCTTATATAAGATATACAGGCACTATTTCAATATGGTTTATTAAATTCTACAAAAAAAAAAAATATTTGAAATAATCTGCCTAAGTAAAAATACTTTGATATGCTCAACGAAAGAAAATTTTAAGTTATTAGATGTGTTACCAGTTGATTATATGTAAAAAAAATACATATTTTATATATATAATTTAAAACTCTAAAATCTTCCTGAACATAAAAAATGGAACATAAAAGGAAAATATCAGAGCAGATTATTCTAAAAAATTGTTTGGTTAAAAATTAATATACCGTTTAAGTCCCAAAAACTACAACTAAATGGCTATACACATAAAAAAAACATATTCTGTCGGTGGAAATTATCTATTTTTATATTTTATATAGTTATTATTTCTTGAGTACTACGACTACATGCACAAAATGTGGTCGAGTATAAGAAAAATATTTCCACTGCGATGGCCATCATACGCCGTGTGTACTGCACATTCAGTACGTCGATGTCGCACGTCACCGAGTTCTACAGGTACGACGACGATTATTATTATTATTATTATGTACTGTATAATAAAATATGTGGAGCGATCGTATATTATATTACTATCACGATATGTAATAGTATCCAATACTAGCGGAAATGGCGTAGCGGCGTAACGGTTTCGCGGGAGAGCGTCAAATCAAATTAAAGAAGATTATATCGATTCGGCTGCGACGTCCGGGTATTTATTCGCGATCAAACGACCGGAATGACGTTGCTGGATCTCTGGCGCGCGTTTACCCCTAAGCTGCACGACTTTACTAGATAATATTACACACACTCGCGCGCGTCCAATATCATCGTGAGCGTATTATTATTATTATTATTATTATTACACAATATTCGCTGCATAGTGCGTAAAGAGAAGACTTTTTACACACACATACACACACATACACACATACACGCGCGCGAATAAATATATCATACATATTATAGCGCGCGTGTGGTGTGTGGGCGCGGGAGAGTTGCTGTCAAAAGTGGAAACGTCATTTAATCCGCGCACACGCATTCTTAACGCATCAAACGACGGCGGCGACGACCGGATGTAATATAATTTACCAGACGAACGCGACGACGACTAGAGATGACGATGACGGCAAGGACCGCCGCCGCCGCAACTATAGCTGCTATTTAACAATAATGCGAAGTGTATAATAATAATATGACGACGATGATGATATTACGCGCTCGTGTGTGTTATATTAAATGCGTTCGCGGTAATACCTCATCGCGATATTATGTACATCATCGCGCGGTACACAACGTAACGACTGTATAAATGTATAATAATATGTATTTAATAGCGTGCATAATAACGTGCATTAAAAAACCAGTAGAAATTCCGTTCGAAATTCGCGCGCGACACGTCGTTACCCCTCGTCGCGGTGCTGCGGGTAATGCATATTGTTATGTGTTGTACGGGTTTTTTTTCTCCCATCCGTCCGTTTTTCATCGCGTAGTTTTTCGTGTCTAATGGTCTAGGCGGGCAGCGTAAAATATGACGTACCTGCGATATCATATAAATCATCGGCTCGTTTCGAATTCGTCACTTTTCACGACGGCGGAGACGCGCACAAATCCTTTGGACGCGGTCGTTTATTAAACGCGGCGTATTTCCGATGCATATACATAATATTATCATTATAATATATATATAAATATG
Organism: Rhopalosiphum nymphaeae; assembly: GCA_036289425.1. Taxonomy (NCBI): domain Eukaryota; kingdom Metazoa; phylum Arthropoda; class Insecta; order Hemiptera; family Aphididae; genus Rhopalosiphum; species Rhopalosiphum nymphaeae. The sequence goes on along the minus strand of JAZAQC010000007.1, from coordinate 3,315,642 downwards.
TATATATATATAGTGTGTACATAGGAACAAGTAGCTGCGATACGTATTTCGCACACACGACGTCATTGCCACTGCAAAGCCATATAATATCGTCTACATCATACGTTATGTCATTATATTATATATATGTATGTATACATTGTCCGACGAGAAAATAATATATTCAACACAGCCACGGAAACTGCAAGAATATATACATATTGTACGTACCGTGGCGGTGGCGGTCATCTCGTGTAATAATAATAATAATAATAATATAATAATAGGTAATATAATATCCTTTTTGTTTTTAGTGTTTACTTACATTGACTTTTATTTCTGCGATACCGCTCGAAAAATATACAAAGTATAATATGTATTATATTTTACAAGGCACAATACGTGACGCGGTGATCAAATAACCCTAAAAATGCCGCGCTCGTTTTATGAGTCTGACCGAATTTTTATATCTGTTTGTATAATGTAATATATTATTATGTGTGCTGCTCGTTATATTATGTGTATATTCGTACGTGTTATATATATTGCGAGAATACGATTGTTTATAAAACCACGCGGGCCACAGATTATTTATTATTATGACGTGTGCGGACATAATAATATAATATACAAGTATACTTGTGTTGCCGTTGTGGTAACATGATGACTATTCTCATTATTCGTGTAATATATTGTAGGCCTTTGGAGTTAGATATTATAGCTGTTTGTTTTATTTTCCCCTCGAAAACAAATACATTCTGTTTTCAAATATTCACTGTACATAATTTCGAAAACTTCAAATAAACATATTATTTATTATTATATCGTTATATTACGGACAGATAATTATCCTACGACGGCCAGTGGTTACAATAATAATAATAGTAATATACATATATTATGTACCTGATGAATAGTACTTTTTGGTACAAAAAGAATTCAATATTTTCGACTTGAACTATAACGAAGAACAAATTAAAGTAAATGCTAGTAATAAACTCTGAACGAAATGAGTATAATACAATATATATATATATGTATAACAAATAGTCGTTTAGGATATACTACACGCCACATACACAGTATAAACACGTGTCCAAAAGAGTTTAAAAACGCAATAAGTATATGTATTGCGTACACAAATATAATGGGTATGTTGTGTAAGTATAGACGTATAGTCGTTGTGTTTTTCAATATATAATAAGATCTATACAATTATAATTACGATTATTATAGCGGTAGTAGTATTGGAAGTGTATAGTAGTGTTAGGTTTAAGACTTAAACACAAAAACGGGCTTGTCCGGTCGGTTATTGTGCGCATTTGAAATTTGAGCAATTATGTTAAAATTTAATTTCAAACACGATTCCTATCGTTTCTTTTCTATGTGCGCATCACCTACAGGCATATGCCCAGGCATTAAATAACCGCTGACCGTGCACACGCCTATGATTAGATCCTAATGGATATTATGCGAAAAATTGAATATTATATTATACTCACGATTTCTGCGGCAACACGTCCTCACTCATTACGCATTTATTGTACGCACATTTATATCAATTAGTAAATAACAACACCATAATATTGGTACGCGATTGTATTACGGAACACTCAAAATCCTTTCCTTTTTAGTAACAGATATATATTATGTACAAATCGAGATTTTCTTATATTAACGAGTATAGGTACATTTTCATAGTAGCTTAGATCGTAATGTGCGTTTGTATATACGAGTATAATAGGTATTTATATGTTTGAAAGTTATAACAAGACGGCCTGACGCGACGTGCATAAAAACGATTTAAGGTTGGAGCATAAACGGTTTCCATACCTATTTTTTTTTTTAACGATTTCTAGATTATTATTATTTTTATTTTTTTACGAAATTTATTTATTTCCGACAACCGTGTCAAATTGCAAAAGTTCTGCGCGCACTTCTCTCATTGCCGCCATACCGAGAAGAGAATATATAGTGTGCCAAAAAGTATGTGTATTCCGCCGAGCTGAGTACAACCCCACGCGATATTTAAGCTGCACAGTCGCATGTTCAAACACTTTAATAATAATCGTTAGTCCTATTTAATGCCGCATAATAATTCAACCCGGGGATATTTATGTTTTTCGCTCGCCCGGTCAGATTAAAATTTGCCCTCCTCTTAAAAATAAAATGAAAAAAAAAAAACAACAACAACATCAACAACAAACCAGAGCAGCGAGATCTCCCTTTTCTTTTCACACAACACACCATAAAAACGGTTCTCCGGTGTGCCGGTGCGGTGTACTCGGTGAACAATAAAAGTTTTCCCATTATACCTAATATTTCAACATTAAATAAAACAAACTAATTTTTTTTTTATATACCGCTTTTTGCCGCTCGATGGAGTCACTGCGCGAAACACTGCTGCACCCTTTGCAGGACAAGAACAAAAAAAAAAAAAAGAAAGGACTATTTTTCCTCACTAGTTGCGTGTGTTCGTATATAAACGTCGGCGGCGTATACGGTGTGAAAAAAGACGTCTATTATTATATTATACACTGTGTAAAACGGTCCGGAGACGCGTGGAGGAATATTTAATATAATATAGATAATAGTATGTGGTAATTTATTATAATTTACTGTGTTGTGTACAAGTGCCGGTCATATTTAATAATGTAAGTGAGTAAAACAGGAGTGGAAAGGACCGCATGGAAGTGCAAATATATTTATGTATTATTGGCGGTCGTATTGAAATTTCCGGTTACTTGCACATACTTATACTTATACTTATACGTATAATTGCCTAGCATACATTTCTTAAACTCGAGTCACACAGTTTTGTGTCTTTTGGTGTGGTAATAATGTCCCTCTGTTACTAAAACTTTTAACCTGTGAAGTAGCTAATGATTTTTTAAATAGATATATCAGGTAATAAGTACAACGTAAGTATATGCTGTAGATTAGGGGTATGCAACCTTTTCCGAAGACTGCAGGGCCACATACATTTCAATATAGTATATACAACTAATCGATGGTTTTGAAATTGAAGTGGGGGCCGCATTTATATCTACCGCGTGGTCTATAGTTGGACACTTCTGCTGTAGATATATTTTAAAAACGACATTTTCCATGGATGGTTTTTCGCTGCTTTCCGTGGGACCTGCACACACAGCAATAAATAATATTAATGTATCTTAATCTTCGTTATATCGTAAAGACATACCTAACGACAGTTGTTTATTATATTTTATAAGCCGCAAAGCGATTCATCAAAGCAATATTATATAATTATACTGTAATAGGTATTACACAGTCTCGGAAAACGGCATAGGCAGATATATAATAATAATTTATAACATATGTTTATATTATATTTATATGTGTGTGTGTGTACGTGCATGCGTGTAGTCATCGCCGTCGTTTCTGACGATGTGCAACGGAAGCCATTGTGTGCGGCCGTGCGTCGTGGGCTTAACTCTATGCAGCCTATCATTACCAAAGTTTGAAGGTTGTTAATGGGCTATTGATCGTGTTTACTGTCCTCCCCTTAACAGCGCCGCCCCCGCCACCGTCGCGAGTTAAAACGTGAGCGAACGCAACTCCGCTGCCGCCACTGCGCCGTGGAGATAAATATTTTTCTTCGTCTCTCGCGCGCGCGCGAGCGTTTGCGCGCTCTCTCCCTCTCTCCTCTCATCATCACAGTAATTCGCTATATCTCTCTCTGTCTTTACCTCTCCCCCTCCCTCCCTCCCTATCTATCACTCTCTCTCTCACACACAGTTTCCGTCTCCGTCCCCGGAAATCCACTCTCGAGGGCAAAGAAATTCTAATCATTAATACGTATCAAAAAATTATAATAATATATTATGTATTTAAGATATTATTCGTGTTTCACGAATGCATATAAAATGCATAATATTATAATATTTATTACCATATTAATCGTTGCCGACGATCACTGCAACGAGTCCAGTGTATAATAATCGTAATTGAGTGATAACAATATATTTGCCTAAAAGTTAACGTTTTCAGTCTTATATTTATCTTTTTTAGAGCACGCAGTGGATCATGAGTACGAAGCGGTTTGTACTAAACACAGTCGAGGGTGTCTAAAACGAAATTTTTCTTCTTGAAAATCTCTGATGATTAATGTAGATACGACAATACGTATAATACTAGTATAATACTAAATGTTGGCGTGAATCATGGAAGGACTGCAAATATCAATCAAATAGACGAAACACGCGTAAAGGACCACGAATACCTCTTATGGACATCACGTGTCGTAATTACACAGTAACTATTCAATTGACTTTATTTTATGTTGATGATTTTTTTGTTATCATGATTTCATTCATTTCACCTCTGCCGCCTGCATTATATATACCTTGTAGTACGCAAGCAAAGTGTCTGTAACCTGTGTAACCAAACAATAAGTGACAAGTGCGAGTGCGTGCATAAAACGTTTCTCGGTTTATATACCTACGTGTAATAACACCTATATGTAAAGAAAGTTTTGAACTGCATAATGTAAATCACTCGGTTGATTGTGTGTAATATATGGACAAAATATAATTCGTATGAGCATTACGAGGTACCTAAACGCGGCTACTATGTATAGGATGAGAGTAATTTTTTTTTTTTTTATCATTAATATGTAACTTCAAGTTATATCGCTATGAAATGTATGTAATAACTTGTAAAGTCTCTTTGTGTGCGAGACGTAATGAGTTCAACATAAATTTAAATAATTTGTTTTAAAAGTGTTAATTAATAAAACACGGTACACTGCACCGTTGTATAGAACACGTTCGAGTTATACGTCATGCCATAATTATTGTACACATTATACACCTACAATGCGTCCTCTTTGTACACGTGTATAAATAACAAAATCTTCACTTACGAGTATAATATACTACAACATTTATTAATGTGTTATTTGATACATAATCAGGGCGACGACAACAATATTTCTTCACGGAAACTTATTGAGCTATAAACTATTTACGTAGCATGATTATTACACACTTAGTCGTTTCGATCGCTTATATTTTCGGCGCTGGAAAATATATTTTGTAAAAGCGGGGAAAGTCGAATCTGCAGAGAGCTCACGGAAAATCGAACATCGGTGGGCTACCCCTTCAAAAGTGGTTATAGGTACCTACGCGTCATTTCTACTGTCGTGGTCTCGTCCCTCGTCAGTTAGCAATTCAAGTAGGTGATTCGTATAAACATGGTGTTATACCCGCACGTGGTGCGACCAAGCGATGATGACGAACGTTGCTTGGCGACGACACATTATTATTATATTCATAAATATTAATGGTTGCTTTTACATTATTCTCTTTAGCTCGGAATACTCCAACAAACAACCTATATCAAACCAGAACAAATAATAACAAATTATACAAAAGAAAAACCAGCGAAATGTGTACGTACGGTTAAGATGCAGACACGCGTTGAACACGATTGCATTCATCTTTTGCCGTCGAAAGCGAGATAACCTATTGTCGGTGTTTAACGACGGAAAGTGCTGCTGTTATTATATTATAATAATTGTATAGGTTATCTATACAGGTACGTCTTGTTGCGCGTTACAAACCGAAACGGGTATTATAATAATTATATGTATTTCAACAGTGTATACCTATTGGACAACTATCAAGTTCTTTGGATTCCCGTTGCCGCGTCGAGTGCGTATGGATTCGCTGGTCGTAAATTAAAACCTCGGAACGCGCGGAATAAAAACGTATTGGTTATTACCTGTCGAAAACTCTCGCGTCACGGATAACAATAATAATAATACTTGTAGATTATACGAAAGCACGCCGTCACTGCGCAGTCGCAATGCCGATTAATACCTACAAGTCCACGTCTGAAATACACCAGTTTATTGATACAATATCATAATAGTATACTCTACATACGACGTCGTCGAGAGTGCGCGTGTGTAACTTCACGCTGACTCGCAATGACGATAATACGATGTACCTACTTTGCGTATATAACCGAGACATTATTTCCAATAAAAGTGCACTGGTCGTTTTCACGCAGAACCGTCGCCCCGCGAGTGCAGTGGCGCTTGGACCACCGAGTGTGTGTATGTATGTGTGTGTGTGTGTGTGTGTGTGTGTGTGTAAGCTTTACGCCCACACGAGCGATTTATATAAAACCGCGTTTCCACCCTAAAATCACTTAGACACTCGTGTCGCCTTTCGCCCACACCGCAAATACTCGGAGCAGTCCGCGTATGTAATATATAATGCATACACTGTATATGTATATAAATATTTTGGCCGGGGGCCGCCGCGACAGAGTTAATCGTCGTATATTACGATCATTAAACGTCGCGGGACTAATCCGTTTTTCCCGATGACACATTTGTAAACCGCGTCCGCGGTACTCCGTTCGCGCGGGCTTCGTCTCTCCCCATTTCGCCCTATAGCACTCGTATACATATATACATATTATAAACACGGGTTACACGCACGCGCACCCACGCACGGGAAATACACGCGCTGGCCAATTATTTACTTTTCTGTTGGCGCGTCCTATTAGCAAAAACTAACATAGTTAACGGCTATCGGCTATTGCGGCGCGGCGGTGGCAGCGGTGACCCTAACAACCCCTAAAATTTCTGTCCGAAAACCATTGTATGCGGCCACAGGGTGTTTATTATATATATATATATTTGTGTGTGAGTGTGTGTACCTAAACACGGACCGCGCGGCGATTCTGTAAAATATAATGAATGGTTCCACCACACGCAAAAACCAAAAAGCGTATATATATATATATTCAATATTATATTCAGACTTTTTTCTCGCTTTTCCGAGGTCGGTTCATTAATTCCGGACCTTTTAGACATGGTGAAGCATTTTTTTTTTTTTTTTTTTTTTTTTTTATACTCAAGTTGCATTTTGTTCGAACACACGCAGATATAACGGATAATGACGGGTTTTTTTCTTTTTTTTTTTTTATATTCTTTTTGGTCGACGAAAATCGATTAATAGTTTTGTCATTTTATCCGTGTGTAGTAGGTATATAGTATATGGATGGGTACGTACGTACGTATAGACTGACGGAATTGAAATACGTTATAAATTATGGGTACATCATTATTGAAGAATAAGTCACTGCATCGTTGACAATGCGAACGTGATTTTCAGTATGTCACATGCAATCCTCCTGCAACAGAAAATATCGGTCCCTTTTCGTCGAGTATAATACTAAACACCATAATATACATTTTAGTTTGTGACACAATAATATAATGCACGTTCGCTGCACATGTGTCGACGAAGTATGACTACGATAATATATAACATGTATTTAAAAAAACGTTTTCATGGACGAATTGTTGTTCTCTGTAGTATAGCTGTATATTATTGTACGATATTATTATACTTGCGCGTGTATGTGCAGTAGAAATCAGAATCGGTTTACTTTGAACGCGTGACGACGGCGGTTACTTTCCGACGCGCACGCGGTGGTTCATTACTATAATAACATACACAGTTTTTACAGCGATTAATTTTAAGGAATATCTGCAGAGTCCTGTGTGTAAAATATGTTTAATATGCAAACGGCACACCACAGTGGTGGTGAGTTGTGCGTCTACACACTCGCAATAATCACGCGCTGAGATAATGAAGACGACACAAAGGAAAATAGAAAAACGTTTTGCGTTCATTGTTTGTCGTTTTTTTCAAAATACGTATTGCAATATATTATGGATGTACATACATCTATATTTATACTATGCTACCACCTACCTGCCGTATGCTACATCAACGGTAGTAGTATTAAATTATGTTTTAATGGATTATAACGATTAAATGTTTTTATGTTATTGCGAGCCATTCGTACAATATATCAAACATAAAACGTGTGAAGTGTGCATGTTTTTATATGTCGAAGACCAAACGGAATCGATTGGATTACAAACATTAAAACAGTTGCTATCATCCGCACTGCCAAAAATTAATTTTCTTCGCGAACGCATCGCATACAAAATAGATATGCATTATACATATGTATGGTGTATTGAAAATATAGCGTTGGGTCTTTTTTACTGTTTACAAAATCAAATGTACCTTAGACACGCACATATTATATCATACAATTGATGCACGGACGCTGCGTCGACTGGCTTCTGTAGAATAGATAAATATGCGTACCGAAAACTATTATTTATAATTTTGTTGTTAACTCGTCTAACAGTGAATTATATAATTACTCTAAATTTATTAACTACAGATTATACACGGATAGATCAATATTGTTCAAATAAAACCCGACGAATTGTGATGAATATTTATACTGCGAAAGAAAGTTTGTCGTGACTCGTGAGTGCGTTTATAATAATATACAGTTGTTATTGCTTATTCGTATTCAAAACTTTCCTTAAGTAATTTAAACGGTACACATATATCGCCTATCCATGTATAGCTATTTTTCTTAAATAGTAGAGCTCTTTTTGGACTACAATAAATAAATAATTTAACGTCGTCGTTGATTTTTAGGAAATTATTAAACCGGTTTAGTTTTATTTTTCACGGTTAATAACAATATTCAAAATATTTTCACGCAGTCAACGGGAACGGCGCTTAAAGTTATTATTATACAAATATTGCATGAATGTTTTCCCAACGATATTAAATTTCCAAAAGTTCATCGATAACGTCGTGTCAGGTAAAAAACAGGTCGTTCGTGCCCGAAGAGTTGTTTCCTCGATCGAGCGGAAGGCGGTAATGAGAAAAACGACATACCTACACAATATCATAATAATAATATGTGATAGCTATCGTAGAAATTATTGTTATTGTTACCGTGACACACTCGTTAACGGAACGATAAGGATTATGTTTACACGCGTGTACCGAACGCGATTTAATTATTGTTGAATATTAATTATTAATTTTCGTTTCGTTATTGACGTGTGAAAAGTGCGTTACGCGCGCACATTATGTATAACGTCGGCGATATAATAACGCACGCACGTATACGCACGTGGTGTGGGTTATGGGTGCCACCGACGGCCTTAGAATACACAATGATAATATTATAATATACATAGGCGATATACGGACATGTAACTGTTATTATTTCCTATGATAATATTATTGCGGTATTGGAAAACGCACGTTATTGTGCCGCGCATACACGTACATAACGGATAATTAATAATATATTAATACGGCGTTGCGACTTACGACGACCGGCCAATCGGCAGTCAGGTGTAATGTTATTATTGCCGGAGCGAAGTATTTCAAAGCTTCGATCGGTCGTCGTATGTCCGTGTGTTGGGTAGGCGTGTTCGTCACGTCATGTAATCAAGTGAATAGTAATGTCAAAACTAAACTAACGAAATAATCCGGAAGCGCACCCTTACCCGTGTGTGCGCGGACAATGCGCGTGCATTAGATTGTGACTTACGATAAGCGCCGCTGTCGACTTCTCGCGTGCGAATGTTCCGCGGCCGTAGGTAGGCATTGTAATAATTGATTTTCTGGTCGCCGTTCGTGCGGTCATTATATTTGTATATACGTTACTGCGTTTAGTTTGGTTCGCGAAGAATCGCAATCGTTGTGATGTACACAACGGCACGAATGCCGAGTTAAACCATTATAATAACTTGTCATTATTTTTCTATACGGACACATTATAACACTATGGTCTAATCGGTTGATTCCTATACATATATATGATCAGTGGTGAGTTGTGTCAGCATCGGAGTCCAGTAGGTCTCTCGGTGGAGTTGGGTGTTAGGGAGATAATATAAAAAAAAGATGAGAAACTCTACCTATTCAAACTCTTAAGTAGACTTGACGACAAATCACCGCTATTAATTCTCTTAAATACGATTTGAGATTTAAAAAGTCGTATCTACTCAAAATATTTTATAATATGTTAAACAATTATTATTTATCGTTGCTAGAGCTATTGGAATTATTGGATACACAATGGCCACGTTTCACAACAACACTTTCCATATTTTATATCAACGTATTTCTAAACACGTACTGTTATATTCGTTATTTATTAATGTTTAGACCACATCACCCCTCAATTGTCCCGTGTATAGATCTTATATACCTATGCCACCTATATACATGGCTACGTATATGTATACTTGAATACTTGATATAACCTCTAAATTAATACTGTAGGGGTGGTTTTTTTTACAATTGTTTTCTAACCACCGTCCAGAGTACGACGTTTCAAGTGCTTCTTCGTGCGTGTAGATTTTTTTTGGAGGGAGAAATCCGTGTAACGCAAGTTCTTTGTAGATAACGAGGAGTGCTGCACAGAGCGGAAAAAAGCAGTAAGTGTGCGTGTATGTGTAGAAAGGAAGAGGACAGAAAAAATAGTGAACTAATCTCTATATACGCGCGTCCTCACCTACCCTCCGACAACAGTCTATCCGAATTGCGGTCTAGGGGTCTTGTGACCCCAAAAAACTCCCGCAGGACTATAATACACCATTATACATTTTATATTGATATATAGCCGCACATTTATCGACACATTAATACCTCTTTAACAATACCATCGTGCGTTATTATATATAAGTATAACATGTTGATGTTTCGCGTGCACTCCGTAATGACGATGATATTATACAGGAAATAATTATAAGAAAGAATAGGAAATAATAAAATGAAACCAAATATTATGAATACCTGTGTTCACGATAATATTAGATACCTAATAAATACTTTTATCAACAGCTTGCTTTGTACATATTATATACACACATTGTATTATGTTATATCATACGTAAAATACATATAAGCTCGCACAGTCACACATCACTGCTGCATGTACAATATAATTGCAAAATTCGTGTGAAATGTGTACATAAATATAATACCTATTAAAAATAGCTGCATCTTCAAACGATTCAAAAATTATTTTTATGTAATTATATATAACATATATATATATATATATGTGTGGGTATAGCTATAATTTTAATTAGGATTATATGTATTTATTTTCGACGGTGGGAGAGTTTTTGAGTTGGACTAAGAGGTAAATGTAGACGTGCGGAGAGTTGAATATTGTCTTGTACGTGGCTATCATCAAAGCCCGGGGGAACAAATTTCGTCTTCGACCCACTCATGATTATCGCCTCCACACACACACGTGTGTGCCATGTTATTTATAATACATAATTTGCGCGTGTCCGCATTGTACGTACTTATTCGACGAATCGCTCACTCACTTGTTGGACTGTATACGTAATACTATACTTATTATTTAATAATAAACATATCGATAATCGAAATACCTACGAAGACACGGCGAAAAAACATTACGTCTTTGCATACACACACTTACATTATTGATAAAATTAGAACAATGGCTCGGAAGTTGATGACTTTTTCGGTTTATTCTAGCTAAAAATATGTTTTATACACCCCGCGGAAGTGTATAAATAAAAATGTTTCATCTTTCATACTTATTTACTCATGTACAAAGTCCACTAGCTGGTGTTCACTAGCAATTGAAGATAAAACTTAATAAAGAACTTGTTGATATAAACCACATTTCAATCAAATTACAATAATTAAGTATTTGAATCTTATAAAAATTAAAAATCCATTTTTTGTTGTTGTATACCTATTATATATTTTCGTTCGTTGTAGTATTTTGAATGGAATTGTTTGTAACTTCCAAGTACTATTTTATACCATTGGTTATAAACACAAATAGTAGGTACCCCGCGTATATCGCTGGATTGTGTAATACAATAATAATTATATATTATACTTTATTGTGTCCGTCAAGTTGCCATCTTAGTAGATATTACTTAATCGACCAGAATTTCATTCGCTTTGATGGCCTGCATAGAAAAAAAAAAAAAACTTTAAAAATAACATAACAGTGTCCCACTTAAACGGTAAATCGTAATTATGACATAATATTATATACACCCACATGGACCCATTAATTGTTCCTCGAACCTTTTTTATCATGTAGAAGCCCACACGTCGATGGTACCTTTACACATTTTTTTCGTGCTCGAAAACGGGTAAAAATCATGTACTACGTTTACAGAATATACGCTCAAAAAAAAATAAATAAATAAATAATGAATTAAATTCTCTTCTGTCCCGGGTCCGGTCATTTTCAAAATGTATTTTATGACGTACTATTAGTAGTGGCTTGACAGTGCATGTATATTATATTAAATGGGAGCTTTTCCAGGATTTTAAATTGGTTTACGGTTTTCTTATCTCTTATAGAACACTAATTAGTAATTTAAGTAAATCTCATCTTGCACACAACTATATGATAAATTCCAATTAACAACAACGGTATCTACCTAATTTGTTGGGTACAAATTTATCAGATTATCTATCTTTTTTGGTTTTATTGACAACCAAAAAAAAAAAAAAATCAGTAAAACATATCAACTATTTATTATACGAAATAACATTATGTAAATAGATTTACTGCTATTATACTTGTATTTTTTATAAAATCTGTATCAAATAAACTTATAAAAGTAAACAATTTATTTACAAATATCTTATATCAACTACCTGGTTATTGATATATTATTGTTGGGGTTTTATGTTTTATTTTAACAAGTTGCTCCAAACTTTCAAGCAACATCGACTTAATACTATCATAAAAATATAATATTAGTTGATTTTTAAAATAAAATAGGGAAAAAATGAAAACAGGACTTTTTCATTCATTATTTCAAGATTTGTTTTCAGGACGATTGGGATGATGATGACTCAGTTGTCAGTTACTCATGCAAATATATTATATTTACTTTAAGATATCAAGCATTAACCTTCTCATATCACGGACACGGCACGCAAGCGTAAAAAAGCGCAGCAACACAATTTGATGGTATAGAGTTCAATTTGCCGTCAAATGTGAACACCAAGTAAGACATTTCAATTGGAAATCAAAAATTATATAATAAACCTGCTCGTGTACAGCCTTGGATAGAATTGCACCGTTATCGACGAACGTCTTAAAAAACGAAATCGGTCTCAAAACCCCTCTATATGATAATTTATTTCACGAATGAATTTTATACGACGAAATCGCGGGCGTCGTCTAACTGCATTTTTTAGTTACGTATTATTACAATAAGGTTTTATACCTACGCGTGTCATTGGCTGTTTCAAATGTACAGTATACATTTTTTCATCGTTGCTGCTGAACTGCGTGTGCGCAATACTGTTGCAGTCGCCGTCGTCGTCATCGTCATCGCGCCTATAAGAATAATAATAACTGCTGTGCGACAATGAAACAAAATATATTATAATATGACATACATCATAATATATAAATAATAAATAACATCGTAATTTAATGACAATACGACACGTCATCGGCATCTGAATATAAAGCTCGAGACGACGTTGGTATAGTAGTACGCCTATTATTATATTTAGTGCGACGAGACCGAAATTAATACACAAACGATTGTCTCTACAGTCTACCGTCTTATTAATATTATAATAATATGTACTCAAAGCAGTAGCGCAATATATGTATAATATCATAATATGCTGTGCGATATAAGAACGACGTGTACGATGAATCGGGCGGTTTTAAATTACTAATATTAATGAACCGGAGAATTCATTGTGGCACGTCATCTCGGTGTTGGGCAACCCATGTGTGTGCGCAATGTATTTTATTTTTTTTCTTACTGTTACGAGGGGGCTAATTACCATTATATCGGGCGAAAAATGAAACATCATCGCGATGATGATGACCGCGATGGTCCGATGATGAACTCGCGGCAACACCGACGAGTTTGAAACCAAGAATCTTTTTCCATTCTCATCTTATGACATTTTTTTATCTCTCGACAAATCGATTAACGAAATGCACATTATCATCGTGTCGATGTCTATAATAATAGAATACTTATAGATATTACGCACGCCACGGGCAATTGAAATAGTTTTTCCAAAATTATTACATACTTTTATGCGTGTGGAAAAATCCACTTAAACTCTTCAAACGGTATTTGTGTTTAAGTTTTTCCGTTAACGATACATAATATGTATTGTATTATATGTGTACATATCATATATGTACACGTTTGTTTTATTATACTTTTATGTGATACTATTCACTGTTTCGCTGTCAACAATATATCTGATGTAGTTTTTTTTTATAAATACATCTATTACTGCCTACTAAACGTTAACGTTAGCATAAATTACAAAAGGTGAAAATGAAAAATTTTAAATACAGATAATATTATAGCCGTTAAACTGTATACCTATAGTTTACGTATTATAATATAACTGAAAAACAGAAAAAAATGATGATAATAATACAGATACTGATTACCTTAATATTAACGAGTTTACATAATAGATAGATATTGGAGGTTGGATTTATCTCATGTAGTTCTGTATACCTATAATAGGTATTTAAATATTGTTCTGTAAATGGACGAGCTTATAAAATTATAATATACCAAAAAGAAAACGTCGTATTCTCGATTTTCCGCGAAAAGTGCTTTAGCAATAAATACAATAACAAAATAATAATTTAGTTTTCGTAGTTCAGTTAGTTGTGCCGCACGGACGAATACAGCTACCTATGTATATATTGCACGCGTATACTCATTTTTATTTTATTTTTTTTTTAACTGTGATGACGCCACCGAATTGTATAATATATATATATATACGAAAATGTAAAATATACATATAGTATGACACATTTTTCGAACGCTTCCAGTCGCGTGTCTATTGTTGCCACACGAGAGTAAAAAAGAAAAATCGATCACATTATTATTATTTTTATTTTTTTTTTTTTTTTTGTATTTATATTTGCGAACTCGAGTGCACCAATGCAGTGGGCGGGTGACGAGTGGGCAGGTAGGCAGGTACGCGCGCGTTTGTACATGATATTATGTAAACTCAATAAATGAAAGTGTTTTGGAATCCAATGTACACACTACTACTGTACAATGCCAGTTTTATTTTTTACACAGGTTTGAAGAGGTAATTTCGTCGAATACATCCACACGGTGTATTTCGTTATTGAAGTGTGCGTGAGCGCCGTACACGGTATATTATGTGTACGCAGATGATGGTATTATATGCGCATTCGGTAAATATTTGTGGACGCGCGCGAAAGTTACAAACCATCCCCCTTTTCTTCTCGAACGCACGTATACCGTATACCTATTATATTCGGGCGCATTATAGTATATGTACATAATATTATACATGTAATATATCAGTATGCCTGCAATACGCGTTTGTATCTCTCGCCGTGTTATGCGCGACTTTCTGACATCTTATTAATATTATAATACACGTCGCACGACAAAACGTCGAGTTTTATTATAATAATAACAACGATATACTAATGCACGAATAAAACGGGTTAACCGCCGGCCGGCGGTTCGGCGGTCGGTTTTGGCGCGGGTTGAGGGGGGGAGGGGCAAAAAGTAAAAACGAGGTCATCAAGCCACGGCGCGAAAACTCGAGTTAAAAATCGACAAAAAAAAAAAAAGAAGAAAAACCTACGCGAAACGAAAGCAGAAAATGGCGATAGGAGAACGAGGCGGTGACTGCAGTGGAAGTGTTGTTTATATTGCGGGAGCCTATAGATAACACTGGGTAATATTTATGACGTAGCGGGACGACAACGCGGTATATAACGTCGTCTATATATAATATCATCCGCGTCGAACATCATATACGTCACGATGCTCGTTTAAATCTATATAAATATATATATATTAAACACACATAATATTATATAGTCTGTACACGGGGGTTGCAGTATATATGCGAGTGTGTGTATAACGAGAATTTACGCCTTCAGCGGCGCCGCGTGGTTGGAATAAAATATATATACTTATAAATAGCGCGCGGACGCGATTTAAGGTCTCGCTATATATAAACCGTCGACCCGCGCGCCCGCGTCAGCTTTCCCGCTTACTGCCGGTGCCCGTCGTCCGATATTCGTCGTCGTCAGTTGTGGTAGATGAGAGGTGGTAGCGGCGGTGGCGACGACATCGGGAGTTGGGAGAAGCTTTGGCGCGGAGTTTACTTATAAAATTAATTAAAAATTGACATTTTCATTAACGTTCGCGCGACGGGCGGTAGGGGTGGTTGAGACCGCGGTAATAGAACGGCGGTGATGGTGCATATACACAGCAGTACGCGGTCGGTGTGCAGAAAACGTCGACTGGAGCGGACGATATGTCGGTTGCGGAGGGGATGGTGGATGAGGAGGGATGGAAACGTTTGGCGCGTGCGCGCCGACGGTCCGGTGGCGGCGGCGGCAGCGGGGAAAGCTCGAGCAGCGAGGGACTTCGTCGGATCGATTGCGGCGGCGGCGGTGGCGGCGTGTGCCGGCTCTGCGGAGCGGTATGTATGTATTATGTACCCCTCGCAGCCACTATCGCCTAGAAGCCGCCACCACCACCTGCACACCGAAAGCCCTTAAAAAATAATATACATAATATAAATAAATAAAAACCAGCCATTTTATATATATATATCCACGTCTCCGAACTACACGTCCGCCTATGTATACAACATAATGTATAATATAGGTAACCTGCACCACAACACCCGCGACGTGTATTATGTTTCTACCTTAAATTATATGATATGAATGTGCTGTAGGTACACGTAACGATGATGATTGTGTGTGTGTGTGTGTGTGTGTGTATGTGTTTTGGAGGTGAAACAAAAAATTAATGACAGTCGCGATTTCGTAACCTTTATTACTGCGCGAACGTCGGGCGATCGTAATATTGCACGCGCTTTTGCACACTGCAAAATCGCCAAGCGGAGTTAGGAAATCTATTCGTTTTATTATATTTTATATTATTGTTATATTAAATATCATTATGTGTACGCGCGGCCGCTGCGGCGATGGGGGGGCGATCGAGCAAGCCGGTTTTTATGTGTATATGTATATATATGTATGTATGTGTGTGTGTGTGTAATAATATTATATTTATAAGGACGTGCGCGCCGCCCACAGTGTCGTCGGCAAGACGGTATTGTTTCGCGGTTGGCCCAATGCCTAGTGTTTTAAAAACGCCGCCGCTGAAACGCATGCGTTTCAGCCAGCTGGTGCCCGCCGCCGCCGTCATATATTATTATCATTGCGTGTGTTATAATGACAATAATATTATAACGTTATTATAATTGTTACAAATTCGAATAATAGAATATGTGCGCGCATAATATTATTTACTAAAATATATTATGATTTATATTGTAATGTATAGGCAATATGTCTATGTAAACACGCAGTATTGTTATTTCCTCTCGTATATCCGTAGTTCGTTTTTCAATTAGGTACCTACTTTTCATCGTAATAAAAAAAATAGTCATATAATGATGTATCGAATCAAACGAATTAGGACGGGTTGGGCAATCAAAACCAGTGGATCTATATTATGTAATAATATGGGTATCTAGACGAGGTGCGCATGCAGTTTTTATACGCGTCCCGATACTGCTATAGCTGTGGCACGACGGCGTCTACCCGCACTTACTCGCGGTGAATGTCTTTTGCACGAATATCAAATATCTTACGCGGTAAGGAGAAAAAAAGTAATTTCGAATTGCGAACAGAACGATTTGTTTTATCGCATGTTTACGCTGCTTTTTTTTCTACAGTGTACTCGTTGATGTATTATTTATTATACGTGGCGATACATAACAGGGGTCTACCTATAAATTATTAACGTGATAAGAGATAAGACGCATATATAGTGAATATACAATTTAAAACCATGACATGTGCGTTTTATATTTATGAACATACAAACAATTTATTGTGGTTTATATCCGTATTATAAAATTATTATAAACTTTCGATGTGATTAAAAAACGCATTCAGGAATTCAGTTAAAAAAAAAAAAAATAAACTATCAAATTGACGATGAATAAACTTTTAATGGTTTGAAAATACTTTCGAAATCACACAATGTCAGTGTAGTAGTACCCGTATTTTAACGAATAAGTGGTTTGAGAAAATTGTGAAAATAATTATGAGCTCGTCATACCTTCATATATTATATGAGTATACCATACCATTCATTGCTCAATTAAACGGAAGAACCGTTGTCGGTGCCTAATATATAGATTTAGATGACAATAAGAAAATCAAAACCATAATGATAAACTACACACGTGACATTTATGTAATAATAGCATTTGGCGATCAATCGGAAGACGCACGGTCTATGCCAATAATCAGTTCCATAAAATACTGAAAAAATGTCTATCATACTAAGTTACGCATTGTTATTTGATTATGGCCTAAATATTAATAAGACAGTCAATCAAGACCGTTATATTTTTATGGTCCTGAAGTGGTAGCAACTACAGTTATTGAGATTAAGTTAAAAGTTACATTTGTATTCAATATGTTACAATAGGTATGTGCATATAAATAAACTGCAGCCAAATTTCGTAATTCTGTGATATAATTTGAATCGTCGCTGAAATAAGGTAGTGTTATACCGCTCTGTAATATTCATATTATTTATAGTCTGATATTGTTATAAAAATGTGAATGGGCTTCCAAAATATTACTGCTAAAATACAATATTTCGATGGTTATACTTCTATTCAACAATTTCATAAACGAGAAACACATTTCCCCCTTCATTTCGGACTAAAGGATGTAACAATCAAACACAAATTACGAATGCCTGTAACATGTGAATCATTTCACAAACATTTTAATTCGTCTAACGCATCTATTAATAATTAAATTAGTAGAAGTTTCAGTAAAATTTTAACCAGTCACGTATTTAAAAATAAATCAAAGAAGCGATCTAAAAGTATATACAAACAAAACTTTCAAAGATAAAACATATAAGTTTTGACAATACATAAATACATAAGCAATTATTAATATAATTCATCAACTTTTAAAATAGATGATATATGTAATATATCTAAACTCTAGTAGATACTATAAAATTAACATTAATCAGACAAATATCTCAAATCTTTAAAATCTTAAATTAAAATTATTTTATATTTTATATTTATGAATTATTCAAATGTAATACTTTACAAGTGCAGTCATGAAGTTTAATTTAACCAATAAACTTTAATTATTATTAATTACATCGGTTCAAATTATGAAAAAATGGGATGGGAAATTGAAGGTTTACCCTAGCAAAATTAATAAGTCCACAAACGTATGGAAAAAACCTACTGTAGTTTTAAACGTAAATTGAATGATATCATTACATGCCACAGCAGTTCACCCTTCAATATTTGTAGTGACGTTTAACCTAATAGTATCTATGAATTTGTATTATAGAAAATAAAAAAGCGTCCAAGTTTAATAATAAATCATTTCTTATTAGAATATATTAAAAACGTAATTGATTGAAAAAATTTTAAAATTTTAATGATTAAAACTGCAGTGTGAAATGAAATTTATAAGTTTTTATGACTCAATTAGGATACACTTAATGTTTAAAAATACAAGTATACACGTATACATGAAACATTTCTATAGATCAGTTATTAGCTGTCTATTCATGCCAACGCTATTACTCCCATTAGTGGTTTTTATTTTATTTATTTATATTTTCATAGCATATAAAGCCACGAGTTTTAAAAATAGCTTAAAATAGTTTACTTGTATACAGTAAGGCACAAGGTGCGCTATGCATCATGTAGTGTGTTTCTTTTAAAGATAACATGAAATAGTTCTGTTCACTGGCTTCAGATTGTAATATAATATTTACAATATTAAAAAAATTTAAATAGTTTGTAATCCTTTCATAATGTGCTTTTACGTAATACAACTTGCATTTTCTTAAATAGCAATGCAATACAACGGGTTAAAATTATAATTTAAATAACTAAATTATTGAATTTTGAAATAATCATCCTATGTACATAGATTCCTTGTGCGTAATAAAAGGGCTTTACATTTGAAAATCGTTAAAACTTTTTCAATATTTTCTTGCATGTCCCAAAAACCCTATTTCAACCCGAGGACATTGGACAGAAATATTTCATGCGTTACGTATATAAAAGAATATATACACCGTATAGTAACATATATATATAGGTATTGATTTCTGTCTACGCAAAAAGCGCATAAAAACATTTGTTGCAAATTTCCAGTTCATTTGTCGATATATAGCCTATATATATTAAGCCTATTGACTTAATGAAATGATTTATAATAGATGACCAACTTTTATTTTATTAAATACGCCGATAATTAAATGTTGAAGTATGAAAGTGTATGTGTGAATGTATTAATGCAATTATGATACACTGCGTGTACTCATAATACTGTATAATGCAATACACTTTTATCACTACACTGACTTCAATAATTTTATCATTAAATGAGTTTTAATGTATACCAGATGATTACTAATAAAACGAATAGCCTAATATAAGACATCAATATTATATTATACGTACCAAATGTTAAGTTCAGATAAAAAATGCTATATCCACGTTGATTAAAACGAGTATTTTGTTTTTAAAGTAGATCAATAAGCAAAATTATATAAATTGAAAAGAGCTTATATATATCTATAGCTATATATAAATGTATAACAATTTCATTAGAAACTTTTAATCAATGAAAAAACTTAGCAAACATGATTTTCTTAAAAATAAAGTTTCATGAATTTAATTATTTTTTACTGTAAAATAGAATTTTTTTATTTACAACGTAAACTATTCTGTAAAAGAATATTAAACTAATTTAAATTTAATTAGGTTTATAAATCTTGAAAATGTATTTTAATTAAAAAAATATTTTGGCAATGTAGTTTCACGGGGAAAGAACGAGAAGGAGTGAGAAAGGATGAGTTAGAGGGGATTATTTCTGTGAAGTACCAAAAAGAAATAACTATACACTACATGTATACAAATTTTTCTTAGGGGAAAGTAAAGCCGTACAAAATAATAATGACGTAAAAACAACGGAGTTTCCATAATTTGATATAATAATAAATTACATAATATATAATAAGTAAAAATAAGCGAGCCACGATTCGGGTTAAAAATGGACGAAGTGGATAAAATACATTTTATTATATGGGAGTACTTAAGTGCTTTACGTCAATAGAAATTGTTGTTTTTTCGAGCTGTCCTGGTTCTAGGTATTTTTTAGTTTACATGACGTTCAAAACTTCAACGCTGAAACCTCTTTTTAATTTCAATTTTATTCTACGAATTATATGTTTGTATATACAGTATTTTATTCATTTTAATATTTAAAATTTAAACTATTTTGTGACAGACATAAGACGCACTTAATTAATACTGTTGGTTACTATTGTATACGTTTTAAAGTACCTTTATAAGCTTTTCCAACTGTTTTACAAATTAAAACGTTTAGTCTTATCGAAATAATAAAAACACACACACACGCACATATTATTTTACTATACAGCAATTCGTTAATCCGATTTTTAAAATTATTATTGCTTTTCTTTTTGTGTAACGCTAACTAGCTTAAGTACTGGTTTTGCATATACTGCAATAAATTAAAAAACAAATCGCTTATCATTATGGAAAATAAAAATTATGTGATTATATAATATAGATCAAGAGGTCTTGCACGCCTACGTGGCAAAATCCTATGTTTACCCAAAACTGTTAAATCCTTTTATCGCGTAAAAGCGGTTTTGATTTAATTGAAAAAAAGAAGAATAATAATAACTCATATCGATGAGTCACTCTCGGTCCAACGACGGCAATGTTAAAATATGATAAAATGAACCTGCAAGTGAGCGAGTAAATTTTTCCATAAAAAGTATGTGTGAGACTACAATATAGTTTTTGGTTTCAATGACTTAGTATCATTATCATTTATTATAAGCCATACTACTACTTACTACAATCATATTATGTATGTGTAAGATAACAAGTTACGGCTATACTACACAACTAACAATGATGTGATACAATGAATATATAATAGAAATCGGAGAGATCAAATCTTTGTACTGAGCACGTCTGCAGTATACGTTTAAAAGTTTATAAATATATTATAATGACAATTGAGAGAACTAGAAAAATTAAAATATACATATTTTATGCGTTCGAAAAACTTGTCAATCAGAAACTGAATGTATAATTGATATGTTTCTACTTTTATAATATACATTATATACATATATATTACAATAATATACGAAGTGAATTTGAAGCGAAAAAAAATGTTTCACGGTTTGTGTATCGATTGCGAAAATGTGAAAACTGAAATTTAATGAATTATTACTAATAATAATAATAAAATTAACATTTACTTATATTATTATTTTATTATTATTATTATTGATCATAATACACTTCGGCTGCAACGACAATTGACTACATATACAATTGTTTTCTTCATCCTAATTTTTAATATGAAATTAACAAGTTTTGGTATTTTTTAAGGAAAAATATATTGTTTGAATATAATTAAAAAGTGTTTGGATAACAATATGCTAAATTTTAATTTAGACAAATCTAAATATGTATATTATATGAATATTCTCGTTTATATGATATGCTATTAAATATTTTACTAAATCTTTAATTATTTGTACAATAAATGGTTTACGGTCAGTAATCTGTATGCACTATTCAGGTATTATAATTGAAAAAAAAACATTAAATATTTGTGGTAGTAATAGTTGATTAAAAGCTTAATTGTATAAGTCAAATTTAACTCATAACAAACTTGATTTATAAGTTATTTTATACGTTTAAGAATTTTAGATACATTTTAAGCCAATAATTTTCCAAGAATAATTTGTATTTTTCTTTTTCAATTATAAATGAGTTACATTAGTCGCAATAATGATATAGAATTTGATATAGAAATGTACTATACGCATTTAAAAATGCCAGAAGTTACAATGTACGTTATTAAAAATCATTTTGAAAAAGCCGAGTTTTTATTCCACGAATAATTAATTTAATGATTTTAATGTTTTTAATTTAAAAGCTCTTTATACTATGAACATCAAAAGTTTATGTTTCATCTTTTAAACCACAATATGATTACTGTGCCTTCTCGTCTAAAAGCTCTTAGTTATAAGAATCATGTAAAAGTAAATAAGCAATTTAGAAAAAATGAATACTATAAATGTTAATATTGATCAATGTAAAATAAATAATATCAATAAAGCAAATTCAAAACCAAAAATCTTCTTGTAAAATACATCAACTTGATTAGTTTAAAATAAACATTGACTTTATGTTTATCTAATTTTGTATAAGTTGTGACATTATAATATTTTCTTATAATATTGATTAATAATTCGTTTAATAAATATTATAGTCCAATGTTCAGTTGAAGTTATTTGTATAATAAACTCATCTACTAGTGGCATAAGTAATCTCATTTTGTAATCTATTCAATAATATGATGAAAGAAATATACTATTATTATTAATCATTAATAATGTATTAAGTAGTTGACAAAATATAAATTGCATTGTAATAGTTATCAACTATCATAATATATACTTTTGTTATCCTTATTTTATATAACACAGTACGCGTGGCCAGCATAAAATATATAACATAACAAGTCAGCGTAACTATTTTAAGTACAATATCTAAATATAGCAATGTAGTATCGAAACACAATTCCATTACATATATTATACAATCTTTTGTTGGAAAAAAGTCACTTTTAATTTTGAATGACTCGTATAATATAACACACATTCCATTGCAGCCTGAGCGTAATCCATCCTTTTATTATTTGCTAGAAATGAAGTAGATACACCGGATGCTTATTTGTGCTTATACTCTTAATTTTTTTCTGTTTTACGCACGCGCACGAGTTCCTGTGTTTAATTGTTGTCAAATACTAAATGTCTATTTTAAATGTCACACAGAAATTTAACAAAAATACAGGAATGCAATCACTTAATAGAATATGTATACTAAGATAACTTTTTCAAATATTAAATATCGACCGATGTGTTATAGGTTATGCCTCGTATTCGAGTCGTGTTAAGTCGTCAACATATTTGATTATTTTATCATATCGTAGTATTATTAATATATTATTTATGATTTCAGGTTTAGCGCATCACATCACGTCGGAAGCGATTCAATAATGTTACAGTACAATAATACTACGATATCATATTTTATTGAGTGCACATTTATTTATTTATCATATATATACATCGTAGCCGTGTATCATATTTGAAATTTTGAACAGTCGCTGTTATTCTACTGCAGCGGGTAATGTTGCCGAATGTCGAATGAACTTAACTCTCTCCGTTCTTGATTTCTCATCATTATTACTCTGTTTTAGAAAGGGCTCGGCCCACGTGTAAACGTTATGCAATCGGATAATATGTAAACGAGTCTGATTTTTCACCCGAGCGATTCTCTGTCTACGCTGACAGAAAATTGAATTACACAATTTATTAATACGACTAATATTATTTTCACATCGATATTAATATTAAATACTTGTTAATATATATTAAGCGAACGTCGCATTAGCGCGTTCCCAACCCCCAAACGAAAGGGAAAAAATATAAACCGAAAACGTCATTTTTACTGAATTCTAAAGAAACATACGACGTTAATTGTTGTTAATATTAACCAGCTGACGTTTCATCGTGACGAACACTATATTATAATTGCAGGGCGCATTATCGTGGTCGTACAGACAAAATCAAGCAGCGGCAGTTTGCAACATATGATCTCTTTTCAATGTCACTTATACTCTGCTGTTGCAGTCTCCGTGTTATTATATAATCGCGTCGGTTTTACGTATAAAAGCACGGATGTGTGTATGTGTGTGTGTCATTAGTGTACACGTTATACATATTATATTATGTATATGACACGGAAAAATGACAACTATGGTGGCCTAATGTCTCAAATATTATTATCATTGTGAGCATTAAACAAAATATTCGTCCCTAATATATTTTATTTGTATACGAAAAAAAAACCTACATGAATAAAAATCGTTAGGAATATATTTGTCGCAGTACAATAATAACTATTTCACACAATGCTATAGTATATACCTATATGGTTTTAAAATTTTAAAATGTCGATTTCCTATTACAAATATGGTATGAGTAAGACCGTTTATTAAAACTATAATGCCGGTACGCAATTGTTTTGCTTCCTTCAGATAATATACTATAATATACCGATACTGCAGTATTGATTATTTAAAACTACATTATCCCAATGGTGTCTATTCGGCGGTATACAGTTCAATGTGCCTAATAGTCACTTTTTTCTAAACTTTACAAGTAAGCAATTACAAATTTAATTTAATTTTCTATCTTTTAGACGTACCTACCTCAATAGGTAGCACAAGTCTTTCGAACACAAGTAGGTAGGTATATGTATTTACTATTTAGTCAAATCACATTTAAATACTACCATTGATATTATATAACTTATATTTAATAATTTAACTGTCGAGTTACAACAACTTTATGTTAAAATATAAATACCTAACAATAAAAAAATCAAATCACCTGCTTATTGTACCGTCTCAATATATTATAGTATTTAACTACAGTTATTTATAAATAATAACCATATATATATAAACAAAAAATACGTGAATAAAATAAAATAAAATAACATGTTATGAAATATTATTTGTGTACACGCACGTGTGCTGCGCTGTAAGAAATTAGAAATGTAAAAAATTAAATGTTTGGTAAGCTCCAGTGTTTCCTATATACCTATATATATAGTATTTTATAGTTATGGAATTACTTTCTTGGGGTTTCTCAAGTTTCATGCAAAGAGTATAGTGTATAAAAACGTTTTGTGTCAAACGTACATTATATTAATACACTCCGAGTTCTGTAAATGTAATTTTTTATATGATGTTGGCGAAAAATAGCATTTTTAAAGGCATACGCTAAGCAGGGGAATCATAAAAAATAAATATAAGTTTTCTGGAAAGTATGGTAATTTAATACATCATTATGTACGATCGACGAGTACACACAATATATAAATATTATATATACATTTTACACTCGGGTGTACTGTACAACTAACATAATATGTGAAAGAATAACTATTTCTGGAAATATTAACTTAATATAGTGTATTGTAAAAGGAAATTGGACGAAAAAAAAATAAATTTTTGCAGTTCGAAAATATAAATGGAAAATAAAACGTTGAAAGAGGAATATTTAAAATAATACACATAAAGTTCAATAGATTATTAATATATTAATAATAAATTAGGAGAAGGAAACAATTCGTGTTTTCTAATAAATTATTTATATATTATTTAAAAATTCTTGGTAATACTTGACGTTTTCATCGTAAAAATAAAACCAAAACGGAATATGATAGTCGGTTGGGTTGTGCAATCGTCTTGGTGCATACAAATAATATTGTAGTATTACGAATTCAAGATATAATAATAAATTAATAAATTATTTACAGGATTATTGATTTTAAAAATATCCTTTTTTTTGAAATTTTTCGACAGTCGTAGGTATATTTTTTTATCAAAGGCCAGTATTGTATAAATAAAAAACCCATAGTAATAATTTAGATTTCTCTAGTAAATTTGATAAATAATACTTTGAAATTAGTTAACAATTGTATTTAAAACAAAATTTAATTAATTAGGTACTAAGTAAATCATTACAGCTAGTATGTAATATAAAAGAATAAATAGGATCCATTTTTTATTAAAATATTTAATTAATATTTTAAAAAAATATTGTACATTTCACTACCATTATATGCTTGACTTTGGTTATAATTAAAAATAAATAAATAAACTTTTTATCAACTGAGTTAAATTAATATTTTACTCAGTATAATTTTTTAATTTTTAGATTTATTTATATTCGACTATTAATTTATATGTGGACGTTTTTAAATATTGACTTAACTTAATTAACTAAAATTAATGTTTTCAATTGACTTGCCCACCAGTGTTGGCATTGATTTAAGAGTTTACTGACTCACTGGATCAAAAATAATTAACTTTTTTAAAAACATTATTTTTACAGTATTTGATGTAACTAAAAAAAAAAAATTAAATATAGTTTTAAATATTTAATATCGTTATCATTTTTTTAAGTTATTGCTTTTTTAAATATAATAATGCATTTAGCGAAGTAGAATATTTTTCTGAGAAGTTTTATATGTAAAACTCAAATTTTTAACGAGTATGAAGTTATTAGTTATAATATTTAAAGCTTAGTAATCCGTAGAATTATAGACAATGATTTTGCAAATTCAGTATAACTTCACATTATTCATTTCAACATTCAATATTTACAAATAATTTATTACTTGTTCAAAATGTTCAGTTATAAAAAATTTGTTTATAAAAATGAAATTAAAAGTATATGCTGTCGTTCAAAAAAGTAAAATCTTAAAAAATCTGATGGTAATGAAAAATATCAGTGATTTACAATTATGTAATACAAATATTCCAAAAACAGTTTATCAGATTCACTTCCTGTATCACAGTCCACAGATAATATCGAAAATATACACCTTCAGTGTACCATTATATATTGATAAAATTGCGGTTAAAGGTGCTACAAAGAATAAGTACTTACCCGAAACTCTTCAAACACTACTATTTTGTTCGTAAAGCTTAACAACAAAAAAAGATAATATAGTAAAAACAACAACAACATTCCTCGTCGCGTTAAAAATCTAAAATGTGTTAAGTGTTCCTGCAAGGTGTTTTCTCAGAGTTGACATAATCGGACAAAGTTTACGAGTGAACTGCTGAACTACGTAAGATTACACATTATATTATAGTATACGATTTTCCAGCGATGGAAAATTATAATTCGCGTTCACTAAATCAATATTACATATTATAGGTACATGATTAGACTTTTCGTTACAGTTGCTCGTAATACTTTTGCCGTCGATCGATTTGCATTGTCGTCTATTGTACTCCTTTGATATCGGTATTTTTAAAACTGTTTAATGTTTCAGCTCATTGTCGTTCGCGGGTTTGGTCTCTGGTTTCCTTGCGATATCCGCGCACATAATACACACATATATATATATATATATATATATTATATCATATTATACGTCCGTGTAAGTGGAATTTAGTGCGTGTTTTGTGTGCACGTAGGACGGACTATTAAAATGCCAATGAGTCAAATCATCATCTGGCACATGTACATTGGGGTCGCATTAACATAGGAGTTTGGTGGTTGGGCCACATTAATTAAAACGTAATTCCAGGAAAAGGTCAATTAATTCATAATTGACAATGTCCCCGGCTCCATAGGATTCAGTCGCTGAACCCAGCATAGGCGAAAACATTTTCCCACCGTCGACATTGCAGTAATACGGACATTTATTGTTGTAATTAGGTACTGTATATTATCGTTGTCTTGTTTAAAGTTCTACAACGATTTGACGTAAAGACCGATTTGCTTTCTGTATTGTACTTACTGAATACCTATATAGTAGGTACTCATAACAACTCATTGTATTCAAAACATTTAAATATCATATAACCAGTAACAGGTTACCCGTCGACATAAATATAATTCCATAGATGTATACATTTTATTGAATTATATAGTCATATAAGTACGTATACCAGAAGATTTAAAATGTAGGTATATTATTAATTTAGTATGCGTTGTGCAATTTTGTTTTTATTAATCTAGACGTGTACTTTATGTAATAATAATAATAGTGATAAAAAAAATAAACTGCTCATAAATGTTCATTGCATTCATTCCGTCGGCAGAGAAAAATAAAGTAGTGGATATTTTTTGAAAACTTTTTGTTTCTTGTACCAACAATCGTGATTAATTAATATTCATAATTGATGAATTTATATTTTTTAAGCCGTGTAAATCGCGTACGAATTAAAACTGAACAGATTTTATATACCTACGTGAAACAAGAAAACTATATTATGACGACTGCCAGACCTCTGGGGAGTGTTAAATTATGCATTTTTAACTATATATTGTTGTGTATACATGCGCACGTTGGTTGGCGTTTCTCGACTTCATTACGATTTCCACGAAACATGCGCCGGTCATAAACGACCTTCTGTAATTATTGCTTTTTTATTTATAATAGTCCAACACGAAGCTCTATCATCTACAATAAACTTGATTTATTATGTGTACAGATTAAATCAATTACATTTTGTTGCTCGTAACTTGGGATTTTGTTTATTTTTGTTATTATTTGGAATGCACTTAATTAAAAAGCTATATTAATTTTTCATAAATAATTCAAGATGCATGCATTTTTTAATAGGTATTAATCTTTTTTTTCACATTGTTCACCTTAAAAATTAAAATTAAAATTTATCGCTGAACGTAGGAATGTTGGGTAATACCTATTCACATTATAATAATGACCAGAAAAATAATTATTCTCATTAATAGCCAATGTTTATGTTTCATATTTAATGTCCAATTTACTATAAGCGAAGAAGAAATCGCAGACAAAGAAAGTATATTAATATTTGTAATCGAATAATTAACCATTCGTAAACACCAGATAAAAATTAAATCATTGTATTTTATTAACGTGTAATTTAAATAGAATGCTGTTTAGTCTATTATAGTATATAATGTATTCTGAGTAGATTCTGCGGAAAAACCGTGTCTGCCTGGCCTAACATCATGTTGAATGTTTTAAGCAATAACTCTATACAGGGCTCAATCGCTGCGGAGGTGCTCCCATACCTAAAAAATACGATACGGTAAATTGTAGAGTGAGTACTTATTAAAATTCATATAGGTTCGAGTCTCCCCACTGTCCGTCTATAATTTATCAGAGTGCGAATGGGTCGAATACAAACTTTTGCCGGTGCAATTACGTCCTGAAGATGCTGATCGTAGGTACGTGTACTCGTATTTTATGGAGTGCTTACGCTTCAAATTCAACGTCACTGGGAATCTGTGTGGGTAAACGTCCGAGAAATGTGTAGGTACGCACATATGACGTCTCGAAGCGTGGGAATGAAGGTTTAACGCTACGCATTATACATCGCACTCACACGACGATTGAAATAAAATATTTAATTGGAAAAATTATAAATGGACCGCGTACGGATCGGAACTTAAGAGACGCGCGTATTATATGATTTCACGATACATAATAATATTACGGAGAGATCAATTATTTTTGGTCGCGCGAAATTGGCTGCGTCGACAATGCTTCATTCCATTACGTGCGTAGGTTATAAGTACATAATAGGCATATACGATTTATATACGTATGTGTGTATAAAATACGACAAACCGAGACGAATCGAAAATGCCACAACGACGCTCGCGGGTTTTTTTTGTATGTATAATATATACGTTACGTTCATTAAATTTATTTTTATTTTTCGCTCTCTTTCTCTTTCTCTATCTCTGTCGGTTAACTCTACCATTCAACGCGAAATGCTTTTAACGGGCGTTCAAGTTTAACCCTCTTCGTCACCCGTTAGCCAGCGTACGCGGTTAAAACTAAATTAAGCCGCACTCCTCAGCTGTGTGCGCGTGTATATATATATATACGTATACGACGCCGCGATATCGAGAAAGAGAGCGACGAGGTAGAAGAGCGGTGCGTGGAGAGGCGGCCGAGGGAGAGAATAATATTTTCTGTGGGACTAGAAACGTACAAAAATACAAAAAATGGTTTGTCGAGCGGTTGTGGCGGCGCGGGAAAAAGAGAGAATTGAAAACGGGCGAAACTCTTTTTTTTTTTTTAGGCTAATGGGTCGCAACGCATATATACACTGTGAGTATATATATATATTATTTCTGTGTGTGTAGAAAGAGGACACGCGGTGATTCGTGCGGTGGGGGATCGGGGTGACGGGCTGCCGAGGGGGTTGAATGTTTTTGTTGGTTGCCGGGGGAATCGTTGGCGCGCGCCCCACCCCCGCACACAACCCTTAACTCTACCCCTTTCGCCGTCCGCCTCACAGTCCGATGCGGTGCAGGCAATGGAAATTTGGAAATTTCGACCTGGGTGGATGCGGCGGCGGAACTCCGATGCGGTTAGTATATATAAATATATTATATATATATATATATACGTGTGCGTGCGTGTGTGCGTTTATATGGAGCGCGGCAAAACGCGAACCGCTTGGCTAAACAAGAATATTGCCTCTGATCCCGACGAACACGTTTTTCACATTAAAATCCCTCTCTACCCCTTTCTCGTTTCACAGCAGCGACCCGTGTACATATATATACATATACACACACAACACACCACACGCGTATATGTATATATAATATATACACGAAATATACAAAACCGGACACCGTATATCCATCATCTGTCAACACTTTATTATATACACTTCTAGCTCCTATATATTATAATACATAATATACCTACCTTCTGTATAATATATTATATATTATGCAATACGCCGTGGTGTGTGATTGAGGGTATTACGGGGCGCACAACGCGCCGGAGTGTTTGATATATATATATAAGTAGGTGCGGTTTGTATGCGTTCTGTGTCCGACGATTTTGTTTTCTCTTCGAACACACATTTTCGGTCAAAAAACATGCGAGACGATTATGTTATACGTGCGTACGGTGTAACACTGTGCAGTGTAGATTCTACCCCACACCACTTATTATTGTATACGATTGTCGATTGTCGTGGTTTTGAAAAAAAGTTTGTTTTTATTTCTTGGCCAAAATCACCTTATCATAGCTACGCTTTTAATATCACGATTCGTAGTATATAATTGTGTAATTCATAATCCGAGAATCGATATCTAAATCGGAAAATTCGGTAAGTCTCAAATAAAGAACGCGATGGTCATGGTATACCCCCCAGTGGCGCATTTAAGGGGTTGTCCTGGGGGTTAATCCCCCCTCCCAATATGTTTTCTAGGTCTATTCATTACTGACGTTTTGCAAAATATTGTTAATGAATGACAAAATATTTTAAAACTGCTTTGAAAATTAAATAATATATATTTCATCTAATAGTAGATATAATAGGTATTAGTCATTAGCAAAATATTAGTTTAACTTCCAGTAAACGATGATCTACGTAATTCTTGAAATTGTACTATCGTTTGGTGATGTCGGGGAACCCGTATTATTGGCTAACGCCTTATTATCTTTCTTCGAATACAAAAATTATTATTGTCTACTATAGCAAAGGCAAACGATATAAAAAGTACTGTGTACAGTATACTCGAAGTATAACGATTTTATTTTCCACTGTGAACTGCTGCTGACTGTTGATATCGTAAATATGTCAAATTTACGCAAGTACATTATGGTAATTTATTTTTTTAGTTTTTAAGCATTTAAGGAGTAAGGACTCGTACAAAACTACTAACTATAATATGTAAAAAGAATAGTTAAATTAATTAATTTAATATAAAACTAAAAAGTATTTAATAATGTTATTGTTCTTTAAAAACAGTAAAAATGGCACAAAAGAAACAAACTTCTATTTCATCTTTTATAAAAATATCTAACTGTAGTAGTCAACCTGATTCTAAGCAGGACATTTCCTCATGTATTACGTCTGAATCAGAAGATACGTCACGTTCATTATCACCCCCCCCCCTCCAAAAAGCGAGCACATTATTCTACAATTTCGTCAATAAAAAATACAGCTGATTCAACCACTATATCTCTCGTCTCAAAAACTATAGCTGATTCTACTAGTGTTACGAATGTATATGATATAGGATTTTATTAATTTAAGTAGCAATCCTAAGATTTTTTACAAAAATATTATCACTTATATAAGATATTAAGATGTTTTATAATCAGGTATGAATTCGTGATGAAACTATATTAATATTTGTGTAGTTAAAATATTGCCAGGAGTCAGGACACCCCCCAAAAAAATACTTAAAATACGCCACTGTGTATATCTAGTTTGAAACATTCACTGTCACTGTAAATACTATATTATTGGTTTATAAGCTGTACATTATTGAGAAAAATTACCGAGGTTTCTCAATTATTAAGAATAACATATAGGGTAATGGTTTACCCTGCTATATTTATATTAAATATTTTCAAAAATAAAAAAATATCAATTTTTCAATGTTTGGAAGAGATTAAGTTATATTATTGTTCTCTACGTATTATTTAGCTGCACCGCGTTATATATATTTTTTTTAGCAATACTATAATAAAAACAATTATCAGATGCTCAAAAGTCAGCCATTGTTATATGTAGCATACTTAACAAGATTAAACATAATAAAGAATAGAATAAAATAATATGTAATTACGTGTTATCTATATTATATATACGATATAGATCATCGTGTCGGAAAGACGGAATTACCAGTGCCCAGACGTTCGAACCATTATGTATGTAATTATTTTGAAACAAATTGGTCAAAGAGATCTGCGGCATAGAGTATAGTTTTATAATTAATAATATAATATAATATACGTAAATTATATGCACATGCCGGAAACGGTTGATTGGAATTTAAAATATTTCAATAAATTGTCGACAAACGTGTATGTATAAACAACTGTAGGAAACAAATAACACGATGAGGAAAAATCTAGAAAAAATTATAATAGGTATAAATTATTATTTTTGAGAAAATGATCTATAACTAAAAAAAAAAAAAAAATCATAATATCGGTTTAATGTAAAAGAGGGACGATTTATAGCAATTATATGCGATGTGTTGTGAACTTCACGCGCAGTTATATTAACAATGCAACACAATATAATCGTGTATAAGTACAACAAACCGAAATGCCGTAAACGGTAAGCAAAGTCAAAGGCTTTGCAGTAGACACAGAACGCGCAACCGTATATTTTAATATAATACTCGTTACCTATATAATAATATATTACATGTATTTCTCCGTCATTTAACATACAAATATTAAATTATTATTGTAGCGATATAGTCTAAAAGTCGAAACCATCACCTTATCGGGTACTTATTTACAGATATATAGTAATTGATATATTTACTAATTTATTATTAGAAGTGAACTGATTTATATGTAAGTGGATATGTGTATTGAAAGAAGCTTTTTAAAATCCAATGAAAATCGTCCTCGATTTAGATGATTCTTATTAAAATAACATTAATTGTATTTTCCACATTTCAACGTTTTCACTTTATTTTACATATTTAATACATAATTGTAGTTTTTTTTTTTTTTATTAAATTAAGGCTTCAACAACACAGGTTATTAGCCTGCATATTCTCTTTGTGCATTGTTTTATTTTTCTGAAGTTATAGCTGTTTTGTAACTTAGTATTGTTATTGTTTATTAGTTATATTAATAGAGACAAACAACAGTTTAAAAGATTAAATGTTAATTCCGTTTTTTTTTCATTTTTATTAATGTGGGCAACTATTTTATAGATTGAAGATAAAGAACTATTATAATGGAGACGACAAAATACCCTTATTTAGTTTAACTTAAGTATAGGTAATATTTTATTTTATAATTAAATTTTAAGTGCATATTAAAATATTTTTAAAAGCATTTTTTGAGGATTTTTTTGTGCATATAAAACCGTCATTTAATTATAAGTAGTATGTCTCTACTATGGTATCTATTATCTATGCATATTATCACTGTTATATGTTAAAATAGAATGGACGTTATAACATTAATATTTCACGATATTCTGGAGTGTACAGACTTAATATGATAAACTTTGGAGTAATGGCGTTTCGAAAAATGGTTAAATGTAAAAAGTGGACTTGCGTTTTGGTTAAAAATATATTTTATAAATGACTATATTATTATAAGTGACGTGTAATCCAAGCCACGTGTATTTGGTCATGTATAAATGTATACCTAATTCGTTTTCCGCTGGTAATGACGTTCACATTTTTTATTTTAATAAAATGTGGTTTAGTCACTGGTATTTACGTCCTTTAACTGTCTCATGAGACGTCCTGCAAAGGATTAGTGATCAAGACGAATGGTTAAAATTACGTGACCGGAGAGTATTTTTGTTTTTTCTTTCCATTCGTGTTTTACGACAAAAAAAATCACTGGATGTTACACGTTTAAATATTATACATAAATAGGTCGTATATTATTATGTAAATATTTTATTATATGTTGTAAATATTTATCGATTATCGGATGCCCGCTATGGTTGGTAACATAATTGTACAGAACTCGATAACGAAAAATTTAATAATATTATTTCTTACGACATTATAGGCGCATAATTTACTGGTGTAATATGCTCCTTACAAGTCATGTTGATTATCCCATTGAATTCGTAGTATATTTTCAGTTAGTATTAAAATATTTTCTATTTTTTTTTTTTTTTTTGTTATTTATTATTAATTACTGTGAAACTATGAAATAAAATATAAATTATATTATAAAATATTTTTTTTTTTTTAAACCGTCGTGACGTGGTCGATTATTGTCGAATATTTTTTGTTGAAATACGATTACCTATGATTGCGGCATTCTCATTCGCGCAGTAATATCTTTTATTTTTATTTTTTGATTGGAAATCCCACTTCCCTTTCTCGGTATATGGGTGATAAACAGCTTGATTTCGGTTTAACTTTTTTTTTTTTTACATCTATGCAAACGAGATATAGATATGGCCTACGATGATGTGCTTAAAATAAATAATTTAATAATATGTTATATAATATGCGTCATATACCATTTCGAATTGCGTTTTTTGCAAAACGTTATTTTGTTATACCGAAGGTATACAATTGTAGTAGATACTTTCACGAAATTCGAATTTTAATGATTTGCACTCCGCTAAACTTGATATTCGAAAATGTTTGGGGTTTAGCAGCATCATATATTAAGTCCTATACTACTGTACATATTTTGGATATAGAACCGAACACGCTTATGGGGGAAGACAGTTCATGACGATATCATACGGAAATAACATCCATAGACGTGCCATCCCCGATTGCCGCCACGGTCGGATTTGGGTGACTGAGAAAATCAGTCGACGTCAACGATTTATCGGCAGCGACACACATACACGTGCCCGCGAGAAAAGAGGAAGACATTCGTCCCCGAAAAGAAATCAATCGTCACACACGACCGACTTCTCGAGGGGGACGAGCGCTGATTTATATATGTATATATATAACAAATATCTAATGTATGTATATAATATATCGTATATGTATATAAAGCACACGTATGTACCTACTGGGGTGGAGGTCATATATTTGGTGGAACATATTTTATTTTATTATTATTATTATTATTATTGACAAATCGATAAGTGTGTGCGTATTGCCGGGCGGCCGCGTGTTGGTCAATGGAAAAAAAATAGGGAAAAATCATCGGCGGCGGACGACCGCGGTGAACAAACGACTACGCGTTGTAATATTATTCGCAGTTGAACACCACCCTGACTGCTGCCCGGTGTAAACGATGTCTGATGATAACTATTATCCGTGTCCGCAGTAATGATGATTTTTGAAAAACGATTATCACCGTGCAGTGTCTATAAACCATTATGGCATAAAATATATGGTCTACAGAGTCATTTATTCACAGTGTGTCGTATGACGTTTTAAAAATTCTAAACATCAACAAGCTGTGTTTATTATAAATATTAAAATATGTAACGGGCAAAATTTGAATTCGACAAACCTTTAATTGTGACCAACATAATTTGTGAAAGCAACTATATACATTTGAATAATTATTCAAAATATGTAGGTTCCATGTTTTTTATACAAATATAATAATAATAATAATAATTGTTATTATAATTGTGTTATAAATTGTGTAATAATCGTCGAGACTAATTGTGACATACAAAGTTTCAATAAAAAAAAAAAAAAAAAATTGTGTAATACAATGATGGTAGTATTATATTTTTAGTTTTAAAAATTAAAAAAAATGTCATAAAGAAAGTCTATTATACACGTGTAGTATATTTATTTTAAAAACAAAAATATGTTTTTGATTAATAATTATGTTTTCAGTTTTGTATAAATATTTAATTTATTTATATTAAAATAATACAACTATTATAATTTATAATACTGTGTGTTATTCAAATATATGGTTGTTGCAGTTTTTTCAAAATTGTATTAGTCATAACTAGATTTGCACGGACAAAAAATCATATTTTGTCATTTTCCAAGTATAGGTACCATAGGTAGTTTGCGTTTTGTACTGGCATTTCGGAAATCTGTTTGATTTCGACTTTTTCCTGTACAGATATTATACATATATTATACATAGATATATAGGGGCTAAATGTTGGTACCATAGTTTCTAAACCGCAAAATTCTTCCACCAAGGTCACGCCTATTGTAACACAAATTTAGCAGTGCTTCAGTATTTCTGGTCGTTCAAAAATCCTCGCTTTAAATCACGATATCTGAGACATTCATTGTACGCCTGATTTTATTGAAATATTTATGCGACGATTTTTCCACTGTAGACATTGCGCTCTGCCAAATATGTCTATACATACAATACTCTTGAAATCGGCGGTGAATGCCTATCATAGTTTTTCGATGGATTTGTTATCCGAAAATTGTAATCGTCTCGACATTTTTAGCGATTCGTACTTAATACGATTATTATGTAATATGTAAATTTTAGACACACGTTTAATTTATTTCATCAAATATTGCCACTGCTTGATATTATATATGTATTTTTTGCGGAGCACCGATGTGGGATTCTGGATAGAAGCAAAAGCATATGTATATGCACAACACTTTTGCGGAGTTCTTGCTCGAACGACGTGGGTAGTATTATTAAACTCAAATTAATAGAAAAATAATAATGGTATATATTATATTATTATGTACAATATCGCACCGTTGCAGTATTTTGTTGTATAATATGATTTCACTACCAGTGAACCGTTGGACGCCGTTTCGGTCACGTTTGACGCTGTGAATCCGTGCGTTTAGTATTCCGGAGAGAGTGTATTTTTTTTTGTTATTATTATTATTATTATTATTATTGTTATTATATTACTCGAAAATCGTCGTGAGCGCGCGCGCGCCTCGGGTAAAACTAGACGGTGAAAGATAGATAGATAGAGAGAGAGAAAGATCAAATAAACCAGGAAATACGGCAAGAATAAAATATTGTGAAAAAATGACACCGTGTCGCACGCACGCACGGAAAACGTATATAAAGACAAATTTATATTTGCGAGACGCCCCCACAGCGGGGCGGTGGATTATGTGGGGCGCGCACGGTCGCGTCCCATTTCGGTTGACTTTTTTACGACTTTTCGACACCCTCTAGTTTATGTGCTTACTGGCCCTAAAAAAGAAGTAGCGCACGTAATGTCCTGTTCACTTTTACAGTTTTTATGTACCGCGTGTGTTCTTCGTGATGCGCTCGTCGCGCGGCGTAAATACGTTTTGGCGGTCGTCACGCGCGGCGGCGTTGTATCGCGAGAACTGCGACAAACGCATGCAATATACAGCAAGGGCGTTTATATAAGTTATCCCCTCCACTCATCCAGAAATAACCAACAATTGTCTGAAACTCTAGAGGACGTTTTTCAATAATTTTGCGTTCTTGTATTCCCATCATGTACACAGTAATTAAGTATTAACGAGTGTGTATTTAAATAACCAAGACTCAATAACAGCTATTATTATTATTATACCGCCTACTAAATATTTTTAATAATTAATAATGTTTACAAAGTATGTAGCTTATTAAAGTTTTATAGTAGTAGGCGGTTGTATCGTAGTCGGAGTTCGGTAGTCGGCAACATGTACAGTGGAGTGGTCTGTCGTTCTTACATAGTGTAATTGGCAATAAGTCTAACTGTTAATTGTATGTGAATATGTTATTGTAACAGTCGACATTTAGTCGTATTGTGTCATGTTACATGTATATATATATTTACAGTAATATCGTTCAATTTTAAAACAAAGATGAAATTAATCATATTATGTTAGGATCTTTCTCCAATTAATTAAAAATTTAACATTTTAACAATAAGGAATCGGTATTATTTTCCACTTTATCTGTGTGATTATAAAAAATAGTCTTTATAATATAACGCAACTATAATTTTTTTTTATAACGATTATAGTGACTAACAATTTTAAAATAATATATTATTTTTTAATTAAAAACAAAATAATTTTATTGTATTAAAAGGTTGTTAAGTTTTACCGATTATACAGTACTACACGTATCAACGACGTACCTAATTCACTCAACTTTTCGGTCGACTCGGAGACTCGCGTCCCGTCCAACGTTGTATAATACTGCGATATACGCACAAACTGGAGCTGGACACTTTCATAGCGTTATCGAGCCCAGACCGTTCAACAGCCACCCGAAAAAATAGCGATTCCGCAAGGTTTTACACAATCGTTTAAAACCGCAGTGGTTTCGAGATCACGAGTCAGACCGAAGAACCATAATATTGTTATTATTTTATAGGCGTGCAGTCTTAGTAGCTTTTGTATCATAATTATACACGCGGTGTGTATACAGGCCGGTGCTGCTGTTGCCTAAATACACCGCATAGTATAATAATGTGATGCTATTATAATGTTATGTTGTATCCACTCACGGCGGCGTGCACACTCCGAAAATAAATAAACATTAATTTTGAACTGTGTGTCACACGATCGTCACAGTACAACAACAACAATAATAATAATAATAATAATAGTAGTAGTAGTAGTAGTAGCAATACGTCGAGTAAAATGTTTCTCCAAACTCTGGCGCTATACCATACTGTGCGTTATAGTTTTCAAGGGTCAAACGAGCATACACGTACGACGCGCACCAACACTCGCGGGCACGTGGCATAAATTATCTACTTTTCAATATCGTACGCTCGTTCGCGTGTTCGTGTATTTATACACACACGCCACATGCCCGTCTATACACACACACATATATATATGATGTATATTCGTACATTTTCCATACTGTCGCCGCCGATGAAGCCGCCGTGGTTGTGTGTGCGACGTAAGTGTTGTCCCGATCCCATATTGTACGACATCTCCTTGAACGAGCAGTTTAAATATATTATACGGCACGTGTCACGTGATGTAAATTCGTCGGAATCGTCGAGCCGCCGACGCTGCGTAGGACGGCGCGTATGATATAAATAATATTTAATAACAATAATAATAATAATAATAAAATCAACAATATATGTATACGCGTTATCGGTGTATATTTTATTGTCACGTGCGATTTCGATTTCGAATAGATTTCTTTCGATCGGTTTGCGGCCCCAAACAGTCTAAATAACGATTCAATAATATGACGTACGACGGCGGTGCAGAACTGCTGCCACAGATGACTGTCAAACCGTCGAAACCATTAGCGCGAGTTGGCGCAAGACAAAGTTAGAAACTTAGAAATGAGCGCCATCGACACACGAACAAAAATAAAATGTTTTGATGGCAAGCTTACAAGCATTTACTTACTTCCAGCCACGATTGATGTCGAACGCTGGACTTTGGCGTAGT
Organism: Rhopalosiphum nymphaeae; assembly: GCA_036289425.1. Taxonomy (NCBI): domain Eukaryota; kingdom Metazoa; phylum Arthropoda; class Insecta; order Hemiptera; family Aphididae; genus Rhopalosiphum; species Rhopalosiphum nymphaeae. Next base: position 3,275,273 of record JAZAQC010000007.1, on the reverse strand, counting down.
CCGCGTGTAAAAATGTGGTCTTTTTGACAAGGTTGATGCTTTTAGAATTTATACATGGCCTGTCATAAATTGTGATAATATATTAATATATTTAGTGAGTGCACATAACAGTATGTAAAAAACCGCTGGTACAACTTGTGGACTAAAAATTTCTAAAAATTAGATTGAATTTTAGATTGATACAAAATATGTTAATTTTACTAGATAATATTACGGATAAAAAAATGTAAGTAATGTAGTTATGATACATTTATATATAATTTTTGAACCAATCGTCTCATGTTAGTTTTGAATCTAATTGGTCACACTCGACATATCCATAAATCTAAATAGAAAACTTTATGTTTTTAAGAATAAAATTAAATAATAAATTATTTTTTTGACATTTTATGAATCTTTTACACCACATGTCATATAATCTTTGTGTAGGGACACTAGGAAAAGTTGTTTTACTTTTCTGCTAAAACCTAACTTTCTGTTTACCACCAATAATTTAGATTACAACATTTAAAATTTAAAAGACGGAACGAGATAGCCATGGCCGGATCTATGTCGACAAGACCAACGAATTAGGTTTATTGCATGGCGTGGCAAGTAAAAATAACAATTAATAAAAACTGACAGTAGGCATATATAATCGAGAAGAAGAATAGAAAATATTTTCAGCACACAAATCGAAGAATTCGGATTGAAGAGAAGCCGAACCGAATGCAAGAGTTGGAGTAAATAATATCAAAACGACAAGAACGATAAGTGTATTTTACTATCTTTACTTTTCTATCATTTCAACTTTTGAGGCTTCTTCCTGGAACCAAATATTATAATCGAAAAACGTCATCGGTTTTGATTTTTTTTTCCGGAACTAAAGTAGACTGATCGTGACTTGCGCCCAACCACCCGACGGTCGACGTACCGACAACCATGGCTATACAACAATGGTGCCGTTTTCATAATTCCATTTGTTCAACTATTGACACATATACGTAATAACTTTAATTTGAGTCGAGTAAACTAATTCCACGTAATACTGAAATGTACTTATTACAGATACCTTGATTATCATAATAATTAATATATCAACATTTATACTTCGCTTATTATAAAAATATATTTATCCGTTTTAAGTTCTGTTAAAAATTATAAAAATATACAATCAATGGTGATGTTTAGCGGGGAAGGGGTTTAAAGCCTATTGTCTATTCTGCAGACTGATTTACATATTGGAAATAAAAAAGTCGAAATATTAAAGCGAAATTCTGTGTTTATCTGTTTTTTCTTTAAATTTGAATCCTATAAATATGCACAGAATATTGTCCATATCAATATTGTTCTATCTACGCTTTTCTAATAAATTGTGATAATCTTTTATATTATATTTTATACAAAACTATTGTATATTTTGATTTTCACGTATTTTGTTGGTCTTGCAACGAACATTACTGATTATATATTATTATTGTTAACAAATTGCCGCATCAATGTCCAAAATGCATCATATTATGTTACTTGACTGATTTAAACCAGATGTGACCCATATTGCGGGAGTTGTGTTCCTACGCGTATAGATAAGCTACTGAGAGGCGGGTGCCCATAATAATATATCAAAACTAATACAAAACCATCTCGAACGGCGATTATGTAAGTATAACGCACAGTTTTTTCTTGGTTCTTTTTTTCGGGGGATTTTAACAGAAACTATATAATATATTATATTACTGCACGAACGGGCGATAAACGAAACAGACGCTTCCGAGTCCCGTCGTGAAATACTGGTGCGTACAGGGCGGGGGACGGGTCATATGTTTTTTGTATTTGTCAACACAATGTCGCGATGTTATAATCAACACCGGAGAGGGAGGCTCCTGCTGCACCCATCGCGCTCACTCGTCCGCCGCTGTCAATCTGGACCGCTGCAGGGTCCGCTCAAGTACCAGAGAGACGATAATGATGACGATGATGCCGACGACGATGACGATAATGATAATAATGATCATCATAATCGTGATGTTTATATACGGCGTACAACACCGTATATATATACATAATATGCACAACCGTGTGTGTGAAGTACTCGGGGCGAGCGGAGAGGACGATGATCCACTACAGACTGACGTTTTTAAAAATGTATGCGATTCGTGCGGCGGCTCCGTCGTCGTCGTCGTCTCGGTTGTCGGCGGGCGCGTCGTCGCGTAATGTTGAGCATATATACTCGCGGCAGAACAAACAAGGGGGTCGCGCGCGAGCGTCGTCGGTGTGCTGCTGCTGCTGCTGTCGCTACTGCCGAGGGAAAGCTGCACCGAGTCGGGGCGAAACCCAACCCGCCGCCGCCGTCTCGTGTAGTTGTATGTTGTGTTAACATTTTCAGAGTGGCCGATTAATTTTGTTTACCCACCGGCGTGCATTATTAACGCGCGTCTGTTGCCGAGGGAAAATCCCTCGGGTCTCCCTACCCGCCGGACCGACCGAACGACCGACCGACCGACGAGCGCCCCGCTCGCCCGCCGCCCGAGGTCGCGCCGCCGCCGACGCCGTGTTTGTCCAAATCGCAACAATCTCCTTCCTCATTAAAATTGATTTCAAACAACCGTACATTATTAATTACCCGACCACGCCGCGCCCACGCCTCAGGTCGCGCACACCAAACACACACACAGACAGACACACACACACACATACATAATATACACAACATGTACGAGTGGGGAAGTACACGCTCTACGTATGAATATATTGCGCGAGCGAGTGCGCACGTGTGTGTGTGGAGGCTGGAGACTAAAAAAATTGTATGAATTTATACTATGTGTATATACATACATATATATATATATAGGTACATGCATAATATAGTAGACTATATATACATCACGTCGAATTACGTTAGAAAAAATCTTCACTGCTGCATGATCCATCGATCGTTGTCGTCGTTATTACTGATATTGTTGTAGTCGTTGTTAATGGTGGCGATGGCGCTTTTCAATATTTTCCTTCGAGACACAGTTTCTGTATTTGTATTTCATAATATGAGCTTATGGGTACTAAAGTGTAGCCCAATTAGTTCAGACCCGATAAGTCCAAACATAATGTGTATTTCGTATATTTTTTATATAATTTATTCCCTTTCGACTATCACTATTCACTATTGCGAATTCCCTTCCTCCCTCGTGGTGGAAGAGGTTAAAATTTAAATCAGTTGATAAATCCCGTTAATTAAAATAATTGGCCAATTTGCCCCTCAATCTCAGTTCACAACAATTATAATGGATAACATTAAAAATACACAGGCAGTTCTTATGAATCATAATATATTGTTTATAAAATATAAGAATCTGAAATAAACAATTATATTGTCAGTATATTATACTGTCAATAAACTTTAAATGATCTTAATAATTATAATTATCGGATTATAATATTTTAATAAATACTAATAACATTCAGTAATGATCGTTACATTACCTCCCTCCTTTTTTTTAAATTCAATATCCGTTGATAAAAACACTTCCAGTCATATTCATTTTATATGCATTGTGGTTTGTGTATATAGTTAAATATATACAGTAGTATAAACTATATAAATCATTATAAAACTTATCACAAATAAAAAATATATTTTTGTTTTATCTAAGCTTTAAAAAAATATAGTGTTCAAAAAATAAAACATATGTACTTATATAATTTTTTTATTTTATTGTTTATTTGATTTATTAAATATTAACTCGGCTTTCCTCACACAAAATGACAAATAAATTAATAATAAAAATATGTTCTTCCCCCTTGCCCACTTTGAAGCACATTTGAATTCACTACCATGTTTAAGACTCATAAAAGTTAAAGGACATAATTGTGCATGTAAAGGGGAAAAATAGAATAATTTTCGAATAAAAACTAAATGGTTACCAAGGTTAAAGAAGTCATTTCAAAATCAAACAGTTGGTATGGCCTCTCAAAATCATAGACACGCCATCATTCTGAAATAATACATGTGAAATACGTAAAATATATTATATTTTTAAATCCACACTAAATAATTATTTTTCTGATAGTGATTGTATAGTTGACAATGCTTGTTAAAGTATTTATACATCATTGAAACATTATTAACACTATATTTATGACTAATTATTTTATATTTACCTAATAATTATTATACTATTTTTTTACTCTTATAATTTCGATTGGTAAAATTAATACCAATAATACAATATATATAAGTATATAAATCGCTATATATAATGTGCAGATTTACAAATATTTTAGATTTTAACTGTAACTATAATGCAGTTCACATCATATTTTATTTCTTATCGGTTTTGGATCAAATGCGCCAAGTGCAAGCAATTGCTCGACACCGTGTATACTGACTCCACTCCAATCATAATAATAAACCACCGTGCAGTGCGTCGGATTTATCATTTTCGGTTCCCTAGTGCACGTAGTATTATACCAATAATATCATCCATACCGCAGTTGCAGCAAATACAGAGATCTGAATCGCTACAGAAACGATAAAAAATATCCAATACTCCCAGGCACTATAATATACTACAGTAATAATAATAATATAATAATCTGTACACACACACACATCCACTCGCTCGTTCGTAAATATATATTTATACACCACTGTGTTTGCTGCACGGCAAATTGGATTTCCTACAAGTCGGAAAAAAGAATTGTATACGTTTTAAATTTTAATACGATGTCTTTTATTTTTCCTTTTCGTAAACCCCGTTTGCGTGTACCATAGCTATACACATACACATACTAAAAATCGATTTCTCAACGGAGCTTTTGTGCCGAAGGTATTCGCCGCGTAGTATAATATTATAAATACCTTCGCAATGTTGTACGCCGGTAATCGGAGTTTAACCTATTTACATCGCGCGCGCCAAACGCTTTTCTCGCGGCAAATTAATGAAAAAAAAATAAATACAGTACCCATATAATATATATATATATATATATACATATATATGGACGGTATGGACGGAGTGAGAGAGAGAAATAGAGCGAGTGTGGGGTACGCGCAACGATAATAATAAAACCACTGAAAGCTTTGCGTTGTTTATTATTATATGATTTTGTATACACTCGAGAACGCCATAAGCGTTGGTGTGCTGCTGCCACGGGTGTATAACTTTTAGTTTTAACAAATTTGCAAACAAGTTACCGAAGAGTTTCGGAAAAGTTTAGGAAGTTTTTACTGCTCGCCTGACTTATTACTTTTTAGTTTTCCTGCGCCGAACAATGGGTCGCCTCACGGAAAATATATACGCACCGTGATAATAAACGAGGTACCTCGCGTTTACTCCGCGTATACGTGGGCCAGCAATGTTCTATAAGGTAGGTATATTAATTTTAAAATTAATAAAAACGAGTGTCTTTTGATAGAAAAAACAAAACGTCCGACTCGAGAGAGCCAAAAACGTCGGCGGAGGGCGACGAGGGGCTGGAGGCGCAAGCGCGCTCCGGTGTACTACGTAGTTTTATTTAGCGTTATGATGTATATAATGTTATGCGGGGGACGCCGGGCGCGACGAGGTGGACTGCGCGCATTTAATATTTAATATTTCTATTTTATTTCCGATTCCCGCGCAATCGGAGTTTCCGCGTCACCGATTGTATAACGCTATACGTACCTATGTATAATAATATTTCGGAAAATACTTTTAAATGACTATAACAGATATAATAGTTCGACACCCTCATATCATCATGCCGCCCACAAATTTTCGATCGACCGAGTCACGCGTTTTGTGTTCATGTCGCATATATGTACACATAAACATATATATATCGAGTATATCGTATAAAAATATTATATTATTGTGTGATTTGTATGTTATTCATATTATTAATTTTCGACGTGTGATGGTGACTGGTTCACTTTTTTGTGTGAGGGATGGGTAGGGGAAATCCGGTACAGTATATTATTTTATTATGATGTTTGGTATACACACTGCAGCGCGTCCATTCGCTTCACACATAAATGTTTAACGTTTTTTTTTCTGTCTTTAAAATATTTAAACCCTATTTTTTTTTTTAAATTTTTTTTTTGTTACTAACTCCGAACTCGTTAAATGACTTTTAAACGCGGTTATATGCTAGCCGCGGTCGTCGGTCAAGATTCTCACTCCGTAACGTAATAATATTATTTTATTATAACTGAAAACAATATTCATCGGTCCGGTCCGCGGTCATAATATAATATCATAGTCGTATACAACCCATATTACGTTTTACGTATATATATATATATATACAGAGATATAGATATGTACCTACACAATACGTATAACGTGTATCATATTATATAGATAAAGTCAATGCATTTTCCCGTGTAAGAAAAAACAGTACAAGTACACGAGACGTGCGTTGTACCGTATAGAAACCGACGTGGCTACATGTATTGTACGTGCGTACCTTAGGTTATATTATATCATTCGTTGTAATAAATTATATTATAATAACGCGAGAATGACGTACGCAGTACTGACGAGCGACGAGACGTGAAATGATAAACGTTAAAAACTCATTACACCCGCGTGTACCTAGATAAAACGCAGTGATATGCCTAATAGTAATAAAACTAAAAGACACGAGATCATTATCAAAATAGCAAAAACATTTTAATTGTTGTTGTTTTTTTTTTTTTTCTATATTTATATTTAAACTAATCAGCTTACCTTTTTGCTTTGTTATTGCCTTTAGTGTGACCAAGTTTCGGCATTTAAAACGCACATAGTAAACCAAAAACGGTGTAATTTTATCAGATTTTACTACGTCGTTTACGGTGTGTTTTATAAATTATTACATAATTACCAGTTTGCCGGACTGTGCAGATACTAAATGTACATAATACGTATTCGTAGAAATAAAATATAATGGCGAGTACCCACGTTTGGACGAGGGACAAATAAAAATCATTCAAGTCCCCAGAAACTGCACAATTAACCTAATCGTCGAATATAGAGTTTATTAACACAGGGACACTTTTGGAAAACAGAAACGGGTGATAATAGAATGCTGTTGCCACCGTATATCGTAAGTACGGTGAAATACAGTCGTTTACCTTAAATACACGACCAAAGTCTTTAATCGAGTATTTCCAAAAAAATTCAAATTCCTACTGACACACACAACTGAACTTTTGAGCTACACAACATTTTTACCTGAAAAATATTTATTTATCACTATGTTAGCACGTTCAATGTTCATTCATATTAAGTAAGTACTTAATGTGCCTTCTATATATTTTTAGGCTAGATAAACGTATTGTAGACAGTAGACTAGTATGACTTTTGAGACGGATAAACAGAGGATTGTGACGATTATTATTAGTATAAACAAGCATCTACAGAGCCAGGTGAGTTTTTTATAACTGCGCTCTCCATCACCGAAGGCGACGGTTAGGTGCCAAATTTTAAAAGTCTTCGATGTATAAACATTTTGCTCGGCCACTATAGAGTAAACACATTTACCATGTAATTGCATGCCATCATATACCCATATATTTAAGAGTTACACGTCACATCGCGATATGTGTTTGCCGATTACACGCATACCATTTGAAAAAATGTATTCATCCAATGCCCCATGTTTGGAAACATAAGCATTTACGACTATAATATCGTGTAGGCATGTACAACAAACAACTGGAACAATACGAACAATTGGTTTTCAAAAGATACAGGTACTCGTACTTTGCACTGCAAATATTTGCGCATAATTGAATGTCCTTTCACAGTCGGTAATCACTTATTCACTCCGTTTATTTGTTTTTATTAAATGGTTTGATTACAGTTCAAATGACGTGAGCTGTGATTCTTGTGCTTATCTATCGGTTATATTTTATCCCTACACCCCCATACACGGATGTGATACACGTATTTGTTATTAATTCCGCTTTGCGTACACGACTACCACCATACACTTTTTATGAACATCTGTGTTTTCCTTCAAGTTCTTCATTTTACAAACCGGACGGTGTCCAGAAAACGCAGATGTTTTAAAAAAGTATACGATATTAAGCACATTTGCAATGTGGAATTGATAACAATTGTTTAAACATGTACTCAAATAGTATTATGTTGTATTTAGCTGTCAGAGACAATATACTGAAAATAATTTAACATTGCCGATTACACCACACACAACCTGACTGACGTTAAGCACATGTTTGGTTGTGGTTCTTGAAAGAAATTTTGATAAAAACACCAGGATCTATGATATATCCGATGAAAAAATATCTAGTTTAAAATATTCATTAATAACCGAGGAAAAATAGTCTAGAAAAAAATTTCTACTACAATGTTTTTTTTTTATTTAAAGACAAAATAATACGTAAAAATGCTCAATAAATCATAATAATAGTATAAATAAGTAAATGGTTATTACATACATGTATTTTTTTTTCATACCACGATCACATAGATATTTTAAATTGGATTTTTTTTCATCGGATATTATAGATCCGGTTATAGACATTAAGCAGAATATTATACAATTTATTTTCGAAACTTTGAAGAGAAAAATCCTATTCAAAATATTATAAATATAAAATATGTATTAATAAATAATATACATTATTTCCGTTTAAACGAATACATATTACATTTTATTTTAATTAAAAAAAAAAAGAAGAAATAAGTAAAACTTAAAATTAAAACAGAAAATAAAACGGCGTGTATTGAATTAAACATGCATCATATTATGCATACAATTTTTTCATCGGATATTATGGTTTCATATTAAATTGAAGCACAATATATTCGATATAATCACACTCTAACTAGATGCAAAAAGTATTTGTTAAGACAAAATAATAATTAATTTAAAATTCAATTATGATCTCTACGGTTCTTCTATTTCAAAGTTTCAATTATTATATTTATATAACCTAACATTATTATTATATAAATAGTATAAGAGCACAGTCGCACAGACTAACAGTAAAAATAATCCCGATTTTACATTCGTTCAACTTGGCAACCTAACCCTGCCTTAACAAAGCCCTTAATAATGCATCACGTATAAAATATATTTTTACGTAATCATTCATTAATACTTCAATTAATATTTATAATTAATAAAGCAATATCAATAGGTTTATTTAGGTAAATTTTACTCAGATTATGTGTTTAGGGGTAACGGTATTATAGGCTTTACGTCTTAGATGCTACATTTTAATTGACTATTATACAAGGTCAACACTTTTTCAACTTTTGATATGCTGTTTATATAATTAAATACAAAATACCATCTAATGTATTAAGTTTGTTTTATACAAAACAATAGAACAAATTTAACTATTTATAAAAAATATATAAGCTGTTAAAAAAATGAATATATTTGCACTCAAAAATTATTTTAAAAATCCTTGTTCTAGATTCTTGTTAATTTGAGTCATTTATCATTTCATGATTCGTCAAAATCTACGGAATCAAGAAAAAAAATTTCAATTGTTAATAATGTAATGGAGTTTAATCTTTTTCCTGATAGTAAAAAATAAAAAATAAAAATATAATATTATATTATATACAATTAATATACGTATTACCTATACGGCAAACGCGTAATGATTTATGAATATTATTATTTGATAATACGAATTTTTTATTTTCATATCATATAATACTAATAATCAATAATAGAGTATGCCGACTACACTATTTAAAACGCAGTTACTATCGGTTACTAACTTGTGGTTACTGTTTAACCGTATGCACACAAATGTAATAAAATCATAAGCATAGTACTTATACTGCAGTTTTACAACCAGTACGATTAATCGAATAAAATAATAATATTGTACTAGGGTCATAATAATTGTCAAACAAAATTATATTTTGTTAAGTATATTTAGCACACAATACCATATATAATATAATTTAATAATTATTATTATACATAATAATGTACGCATGTACACATTGTACACACAACGTAATACACTGCTATAATGCGCATGTCCCCTCTATGCACAATACTTTTTTCGACGTTTGTATTACACGTGATGTTATATCTGCATCGGTGGCTTCCGATGTGGACCGAGACAGAGTCTTGGAAATTTTTGATTTCCTTTGTTCAGCGAGGGATGGTATTTTTATTTTATTTTTTTATTTTAGATTTCTCGTTTCTCCTAATCATGAAAGGCAGTATTGTTTTGTCTTCCTTTTACATTTAAATATATATATCATATGCGTGTATATATACACTACGGTCGCACGCAGACGAGAATGAATGAAGGGGAGAAGGAGGTGGAATAAACTGAGAACGAGATGGAAATGATAGATAGATTGTCGGACCTAAAAACTCGGGAATAATGAGCTGTTGGCGGTCCGAGGGTAACTTTTGAAAGAGAACGGATGGAGACGAATAGAGGGAGAAATAACAATCTTTCACAATACTCTTTCCTCCTCGCTCCCTCACAATGGTCATCATCCACTCGAACGTTATTGCAGTCCGTTATTTTAAGTTAATTATTTTTTTTTCTTATTACATTGGTTTTGCAGCTATCATTGCAGTTAATATGTTAGATACCTTCCCAAAATCATCTACATAAAAAAAATATATATATATATAATAATAATGAAAAAAATACCATCTTTATGAAAGCTCCATCATTAAAAAAAAAAAAACCGAATAAATTAAAACAGTATTTTTTTAAAATAAACTTGCAGATGTATCAATTGAAATATTTTATCATAAAGTAAATAATTTGCGAACAAAAATAAATACGTGATTTCATTTACTATTAAAAGTAGCTATGGAAATTTTGAAAATAAAAATATTTTTAATCATGAAAATTTGGTAACCATAGTGTGAAATTAGTATAGGCACGTTATAAACGAATTAAAGTTTAAAAGGTAGAACAGTTGAAATATCAGATGGCCGATTACCTTGTTATCTATATTATTATATAAATATTTTATTGTTTCAGTAAGAGATGAATACATTTGTGGTAAATAATTAAAAACCAAGTGAAACAACAACATATTTTATAAAAATACTTCAAAAGTTTTTTTTTTTAATCAAATGTTATTTCAATTTTTTTTTATCTTTATATTTGTGAACTCAAGCCCATAATATTATATCATTAAACGTCGAGAATGAAAGAAGCTTAAAAATTAGTTAACTACATTTTTTTTTTTTTATTAAATCCTATTTATATATGAATAGACTTTTGTCAAAGTGTTGTATATATATATAAAACAGACTTTTTAATTAAACTTTCTTCGAGCTAAGCTGATATTTACCACGGGAATTGATTTTATTCCATCGTTCGTCCAAGATTACTTTTTTTTTTAAGAATTACGAATTAAATCCATACAATCAGTTTATATAGGAGAACTTACCGAACTAGGAGATCTTGAAAAACATATATTTGTTTAACTATAATAATATTTCTTTTCAGTGACTTACTATATTAAGTCAATAATGTTCTCCTATAATTTTAAAAATCTATAAGAAACAATGACAATTTTATTATTATGATGCTTTAACAGTTGCATTATGTACCTAACGTTTCAACGACATGTTTATAATAATAATAAAAAAAAAATCAATAGTTTAAAAATAACTTTTAGTTTTCGTTAACTAGTACCTAATATTATAATGATTATAGTATTTTAAATGCGGTTGAACAAGCTTATATAAAATTATTACATAAGTAAATCATATCACTTTTCTTCAGTGATTGCAAAATTGCAAAAGATTTTTTTTTTATTATTGGAAGACTTACAACATATATTTCTCGATGCAATCAGTAAATAGTATGATAAATACAATAAACATAATAAATAACATAATATGAACAGCATAGAACGTGGGAAGCCATTCAGTGATGGAACCTTTCAGAAAAAAAAATGTATTTATTTAATCAATTAATTTAAGAGGTCACAACACCAGAGACTATTAAGTTGACGTGGTGGATTGTCAGGAATATGATGATAAATGTGAGACTAAAAAAAGTATTCCTTATTTTCAAATGAGGTTTAAATTTTATCAATAAGTATTTGATATTCTTGTGAATGATTTGTTTTGACGCCAATTTACTTACTTGAAATAATATTTTTGGAATGTATGGCCTGTTTTTTTAAAGGACTATCCTATCAAATATGTGTGTGTTCAACTAGTAGAAAACGTATATACCTATATCTACGATGAATAATTATTATGAAAGCTGATTGGATTTATATGGTTTATGTATACTGTATAAGTAGTTTTATGTAAAATGTCTTAAAGAAATCCTCAGTACTGACTTGTAGATAAATGTGATAAATACCATAGTTATATTAGGTATATGTTTAAGTATTTTGTCAAATCATATTTAGGTTAGTTTGTTGATACTGAATTTTAGTTCATTCTGGTTTATGTGCTTTTGAATATTTTTTCGGTTTGATTATTCATTTGAGTGAGATTATTAAGTAAGTTAGATTGTTTTATACATTTTTTTTTAAAAAAAAAAAGTACCAGTAACTAACCATTTCATTAAGGAAAAGTGAGAAGTATTACAAAAATTCACCAAATCACAGATATTGTCATGGTTTTTTTAAAATCATTTCATATTTTCTACGTACTATCACATTTTATAAACAGTTAATTATATCATAATATTATAATATTATATTAAATACTTACATTTTACCAAGAATGACCAGTATAGTATTAAAAATGAAAAAAAATCTTTCAAACATTTTTAACGGATCACGGGTGTGTATCTGAGTATGTAATTCAATGCATTTCAACACATATTTTTGCGATCAAGCATCATCAACTAGATGACGGTTCACAAGTTTAATAATAAATAATAGTATAAAATTAATTTTCATGATACATTATTCTCATAATTTTATGGTTTATTAATTATTAGTAATAAATATAGTACAGTATGCGAATACGGAATAAAAATAAAAATTAATATTATAGATATTCGTCGACTATAATACTATACCGTTAAGAAATAAATCGCAACACCAAATTTTAGACTTTGGTGAAATACGAGGTGTATAAAGCTATGATGAAAATAGAAATAGCGTATCGATCGACACAACAGAAAAATAATAAAACATTACTGTAGGTATTCAATTATTTTAGAGCTTACAACGAACATTTTCGCCCAATTCCACTTTGATCGTTTTGTATTCGAAGTTGAACGTATTATATACACGGCATAATATAATAATCCCCGCAGCGGGGTAAAAATGTTATTAAGAAACAAAATCCAATCATACCTATTTACCAGTTAACCACCTACGCGAATAATATAATTTGTGTAAAAAAAAAATAATTAAATGTCATATTATAATATATTATATCTTCGTGGTTTATCGTTTATTTCTGAACAGAATAAAAAAACACTAGTAATATTAAATGAACAATTATTAGTCCTTAATAAATAATTATTAATAATATGAAATGAAAAAGGATAGATGTTGTATATTTCTTCGAAAACACCTAAATACTTATTATAATTGAGTCATAAAGGGGTCTTTTTTTATCACACAGAGCTTGGTTGTAATAATATAATGCATCATAATCTTTTATTGAAATGGGATTTAGTTTGTTTTAAATTGAATAAATTATAAAATAATAACTAGTGTACCGATATGTATATACTTTAAAATAGGTATCTCAATATTTCATGTTATACAGGCAATTAGCATAAATACTGTAAATACGCAACAAATATTATGTGAACAATATTATTAAGTACTATAATATATAGTAAAAAATGTATCTATTATTTTTTTTTGTGATTATCAATTTAATTAATATACAATTATTAATGTAATAGCTTAATTATTAAGAATTGATAATCAAATTGCTAAGCGTATATTATAACTAAATAAATTAATTCGTTTAAAAATGAAAAAATTAGTATTAGTTTATGAAATATTATTTTACATAATTATTAGTTATTTTAAGCAATATATTTCATTTCATTTCAATATGCAATAAATATTAAGTATTGTTAACATACGAAAACATATGCAATAATGATAAGATATTATTCATAATAATTACTCGAAAACAAAATTTGTCATTAGTTTGAAGCTAATACAATTCGTAAAGTCAGTAACGAAAATAACGAAAATTCCAAAAATAAATAAAAATTTATAATAAACAGTTGCAAAAAAATGGATTATTAATGGGTTTAATTGACCATATTAAAACCACGGACGCATAAAGCGACAGAAAACATCCATTTAAATTTTAAAGCAGTTGCGAAAACCAAATGCTTATTTAATAATAACTTTTACCTACTTTTAACGTATAATATTATTATCCGTATAACTCGAAACAGTTGTATTAGATAACGTGAACATAAATATACATTTGAGGCGTCTGCATTTTGTAAAGCCGATAGTCTAGGTAACATTTTTTTTTTTTTGCACAACCTACTTGTCTTGCTCGTTGGAATAATATACATAGAATTGGCGTGTAGGGTGTAGTACGCGCACCGCGACGATTAAGAATAAGTAACATCAATGGGATGTAAACCGATAGCTTTGAAGTTTGTGTGATACCTACTTGTCGTTGATCCTCGATCGCGATCGTGTCTGCACGGAGTGAATAGGTTTTGAAACGTCGGCGTATTGTTTTTTCTTTTTATCAGAATACGTTTATATAATGCTGGAAAAAAAATATCGGCAAGCTATGCGCGGACGGCGTCAAGTTGTTTTTGCTCGAATTACTAGTGTTTCACGTGGACCACGGCCTGCGTTAGCTACAAATGTTATTACGTTTCTTAATCGCAGAGTTTCAGAGTTATTTTTTTTTAATTCAACGAATTTAATATTGGTTTTTAATTTTTTATTAATATATAGTATAAAACCAATCGTTAAGAATGGTTTTATCAGCTTTATCAACTTTTAAGTGGGTAACTGTGTTCGTTGTTCATATTACACTAGGGTTGATCTTTACAAAGTGTACGACGATCAGTGATCACTATATATTGATACATGAAAATGATTTTTTTTTTTGATATGTATAATATTATAATTATAATGAATAAATTATAATTCATATATACACGTCTCCCATTGTAAATTCCTAAAAATATCATTGTAATCGTATATACAATATAATATTATAATACCGATTATACAAAATACACAAAATATATCATGCTACAATATAGATAAATACAGATACCTATAATTTGTGCAATTCGATCATAGGCTGTTGTGGAAATTGGTATTCGAAAATCCAAAGATTGTAGGATTCGCTTGAAGAGACAAATATTATACGACCATCTTGTCTACAGTTTCCGGTATAAACTAAGAGATGTTTGTAAATAATTTGTTGGTAAATACTAGGAATGGGCAGTATTACATTTTGTCACGAATCGAGTGATTCGAAAACAATGGGTACCTGTGCACTCTCTTCGAACTGTCGCTGCATCCGATTATTATAATCAACCATTCGGAAATCATTGTTTTACTCGCGAATTTTGCACCAAATGATAAACAGCCAACTAAAAACGATAGGACGGAGAAAATCACAGTAATTGTTATCATTATTTTTAGCACGACTGTTTCAATAGCTATTCCCAGTACAATATTAATCGACGCGATCCAATTCGCGGGGTATACGACCATGATGAGCCGCCTCGAATTGTTTCCGGCTATAATAATTATTGTTTCATAATTATTGGCACACGAAACAACTACGCGTGTGTTACAGAACGCCGGTCAGAGCGAATTCGGTCGCGGTCGAGTTTTTCCGCAGCCTCTTCCGCCACGTCGCCGCGACTGCGTGACCGACCAGGCGCGTTCCGCACGAATCCACCCCAGGCCACGAAATCGCCTCACCTCGCAATATTATTTTACAATATCAGGTTCGGGCGCAGTGCAATTCATTTGAAAATGATGAACACGCGTATGCAAACTCGACGTGAGTGACGGCTGAAATAGAACTGCAAACAACTTGGACAATACCGTCGTCAGCGGACACAGCTCACCAGTCGTGTTTCTTCGTGTGCCCGTAATAAGTCAATAATAACAATTTGAAATCAAAAAATTATATTTATTTTTTAAAATTTGTACATTATATTACAGTGATACAACAACCGCTGCCGATCCAAGTTAATTAATGACGTATGTATTTATAACTGTTTCGCAGATCTGACCAATAGTACGTGTTCGGGGTGTTCGTAATTAATCCTCTCCTTCGAAAACATTTTAATTAGTTTTTAATTAATTTAAATTCTCCAATCTGGCTGTTGCCATAACTACTATTACACGAGCTTTTACAACTTTTATACGACTAGAAAACCGTAGCCCCAGACCACAATAAAAATCGTACATATTCATTAAATCTCAATCAAATATATTATTTTTACTATGTGTTGTGTTTAAAGACAAATTTATAATATACACATATCCCTATATATGTACATATATCAGTATTTAATGATTTCGTGATGTGACACACAACAATTCTTCGGGATCAATAGCCATTTTTCTGCGAATGACCAACAATGTTAACCCACTGAAACAGTTCTGGAAAATGACGTTAAATTAGAAAAATTCATCACATTATAGTAAATATTAACTTATGTATTCAAATGAGATGTGGTACATGATAATATTTTTAGATAATTTGTAAGTAGATACTGAATTATTATATAAACATAAAGTATCTACGGATTATTTTAAAAAATGTATACTTCTTTCAGTTTTTCCGATCACATTCCTCCATATTCTGATTAGTTCGGCAATACCGGTATACGTCAATATGATCAAGTGTAACAAGTTTTGCATATGGTTTGTGGTCCATGGATATAGCATAATACGGTTGCTATTCAATAAATAAAAAAAAATGTAGAGAAATGCGACAAATCAAAAATTATTTATCAATTACAACAAAGTTATATATCATTCTTATCGGAGTGCACGAAAAATACTCCAATATAAAAAGAATAGATCATTTGGAAATGTAAAAAAAAACCACTGGGGATCCTTGCGCCGTATCCTGGTGGTAACGACTTATACAGGGCTAGTATAGCCTCTGTCCACAGTAAATAGTAATATTCTATGTAATGTCACCGTAACGGTGAGTACATCTAAACACCCGTCTCCCGGAGATATATGATAGCAACGCTGACAAGTCGTACGACCCGGCGACTACGTCTTTGCAGGTCATGCCGAAATCATCGGGTATCCGGCACACACAACGGAGACAATGGTCGAGGAGGATCAACTTTCCACGGTGGAATAACGACATCGTCTTATGTCGAGGTCTGCCAAACAGAGCTATCTACGGGGGAGGGGGGTTAAAATAGCCAGCCAGTCAATGTGGCGTTTGTAATATTTAACAGCGGTTTAGATCGTCCAACTGGCACCAAATCTATGCTAACAGGTACACACACGCATTACGTACGTTCTTTTCGACCGCGTAAAGCCACACGCTCGCGAGACGACGACAACGCCGCCGCCGCGTACAAAGTCGTCCAAAGCACGGGGTTGAATGTGTGATTAGCGATTCGGTACGGGTCGTGTGCTGCACCGTGACTCACTTTGTTTCGGTCGCGCTCGTTTCCCGTGCGTCCTACACACACGCACGCACACTGACACATATTATATAAATATCATACATGTATATATACAGAATACGCGTCCTAAACTGGCTGCGCACGTATGTGATTGTGTGTGTATGTGTGTACTCTCGTACTATCACCTTGTCACCGCGTCCTCCGCCTTTTCCTCGTCGCCAACACCGTTCTACACTTTCTACATATGCGTGTATACGTATATATATATATATATAGAAGGTAGGTAGGTACCTGTGTGAAATTCGTACGGGCGACCTGACGGCGCGTACACACCGCCCCGTCGTAGTGTGCCACCTCCGTGCGGCGGGCGTAATCGTCCATCAAAACGAGTTGAGGATAAAAAAAAATAAAAAAATATATGAAAAATAAAAAACCGTATACATTCGGGAAAGTACGACGTGCGCGCGCGAGCACCCATCATTTGTCAGACCACCGCCGCCGCCGCCACCGCCGCCACTACTTCCACCGCCGTCACGTTTTGTTTATTTCTCAAAAGTACAAAAACTTACTTAGCGCGACGGCGGCGGCATTCATGGGCCCGAGCCAGCTGGGTAGTGGTACCTCGTGATTAATGGCTTTTTCGTCGTGTGTTTTATATAATACGCACACACACACATATATATATATATATATATATATGCGATACGGTTGCTATATACACACTCGCTTATACACACAACCACATGCACATGTGTGAACCGCACACGCATTAAAAGCTATATATATATATATATATATACAACTACCGCTTATATACGTGTTGTACCTGCAGTATATATTATATAACTATATATCAACGGGCGGAGGCCTTATAACCACTCACCCGCCCACAACGGCCACCACTCGCACCTCCAGCAGCCAAACTGTATAATATATACTTACATTTAAAATTGTATAATGTATAATAATAATAATAATAATATGCGTATATAATATGACGTGTGCGTGTATACGTCTCTATACGGACGCAAACCGAAAGAAATAAATAATTAAATCGAACTCGACCCGAATAGAAATGTGTAATAATATAATGATCAAAAAAATATAATATTACGACCGAAAGCGCGCGACATCCCCCAGCCATAACACTCGATGAATATTTATTTCTTTTACGCGAGAATATCGAAATGAAATGGTATAGTATACATATATTATGTAGGTACGTATGTAAAATCGATGCGGATAAAATGTAAAACGTCATCAGTCTGTACGAGACTGGGCTCCGAATCCGAAATCACAGTCCGGGCCGGATAACGATGATGCACTACGGCCATTGGCCGAAACCGAAAAATAACGAAATCTCGTCGGCGGCGCTGGTTCAACTATATATAATATATTTACAATATATCACGTTATATGACGTACAAAAGCTTCGCGGATACTATTTCACTGGTGCAAACGTCAACGGCGTGCTGCAATAATGTCGTTAAAAGGTGTAAATAATATATTTCTTTTAATCGTGCAGCCCATATGCGATATGCCTGTACACTGCAGTGTACAGAGTGTATACACACTTATAAACTTACAAACAAGCGCATTAAGTACCTAGGTAGACGCGTCGTCATAAGGGGTGCGCGCGGTGTTTGCGTTCGGAAATTCGAGAAATTAGTGCCTAATCACGCTTAGGTATACACTCTTACCTGTCCGATATAAAAAATTAATTAAAAATCGGCGTACTTTTCAAAAGCGTGTACTACTTATCTGCATTATATATCAGTTTGGACGCGAACGTACATATATTCGTGCATATATATATATATATATATAGCAGCGATTCGTATACTCGAGTACGACGATACAAAAGGGTTAACTCTAGCTGTACCGTTTCAGTGTGTTTACATACACATTATTATCGGTTCGAAACGCTCCCCCTTGTATTTATCGTGTTGTTATTGCCGAGTTGAGCGTGTACAATACCATATACCGGTACGCGCTCGGCTCGAGAACGTCTGAGCGTCCAAGAGCTGTCACTTCTTCGCCAAAATTTGAAACGATCCGTTATGTCATACATGCCACTATAATATTGTGGCTATATATAGGTATGCCGCTATAATACCGCCCACACTGTATTCTCGTATACGTATAATAGCCACTGTGATCGCATCGTGTCCCGTCGACGATTGCAGCCGCTTCGCTAATAATCTACGTCCGTTCTGTTGACCGCGGACCTTAACCGCGCGGAGCAATAATACGTATGTGTTTTGTCACGAAATAATAATAATAATAATAATAATAATTGTAACGAAACGATATTGTAATTATTATTGTTATCGCCGTCGTCGACGACGCCGGTTCAGACGCGCGCTTATACGATGATGTAAATTATTATTATCCCAAATGAACCGCCACCGCGGATGGGTATATACTTGCGCGAACGATGCCGCCGCCACCGGAACCGTAATCGCTGTGATATCGTGGGGATGACGGTTGTATACGTATATCATCTCGTATTAATATAATTTATATTGTGTGTGTGTGTGCGTACGCCGCCGCGGTTTCCCGCTATAATCGTTTCTGGGGGAATTCGCGCTTTCGTCGAGCGGATGTTATAATAATACGATGTCGATAATAGTATTAATGACGCATATATATATATTACATTAATTAATGATAATAATATACGTTTCGCGGATCACTGCGATCGCTGCAGCAGTATTATATAGTATAATATATACTACATGGCGCCATAAACCGCCTCTACGTGATTCGATATAGTAGTAATAATAATAATAATAATAATAATAATAATAATAATGTCATACGACGAATGGCGTGCGCGCGAACGTCGTCGTCGACCGCGAAATTCCTGAAATCCAAACATTCGATCGCAGCCATATAATAATACAGTGATATCATCACACAACATCAGATCAGATTATGCGTGTACGACTACGCCGCCGCGTCGGTCCGGCAATTCGTGGCGTCTGAAAGTCGTGCGCGCGTCCCGAAACGCAGTTGTCAATAATAACAATATGATATTATTATAACAAAATCGTGTACCTCCTACATAATAGTATAATGTTTTTTTCAAAACGTATCACACGACACACGTTGCACGCACGCACACGCACACACACACACACGACGCGTTATAATAAGCGACTGTGTGTACGCGTTGTGCGCGTATATATTATGTGTGTGTGTGTGTGTGTGTGTGTCCGCAGACACGAAAAACGAGTACACGGCGGAACAGCCGGATCCGACACGGATATATGCGGCGCGGAAAATGCTATCGGAATGAAAATACAAATATCTAATACCGTGGTATAGGTACGCACTACTAATACTGTATACGTTTACATGTACATATACATGTTGCTGTGGCGGAGCCGAGTGTGAGGCTGACGGACAGTGGCCGCGACGACGACGGATCGGTCGATCGGCGAGTGCGGGGCGGACGGGCGGGATAACGAGATGAAAAAAAAAATCCATTAAAACATATCGACACGGAAAATCACGAGAGAAACAAAATATATATATATATACATATAATAATAAAACGTGCGTGTGTAAACCCCACGACGAATCCCAGAGAGTGTCGGAGCCAGCAAGAAGCGTTGAAAATCGTTGAGAAACGTTAAGAATAGGATTAGGTGCGTTTCTTCACACACACACACACATATATTGATATATATATATATAAGATATAAACACGGTTTTCATCGTACGACATATATATATATATATATATATATATACAAACATAGTCGTGTGTACTATTTTATTTTATTTTTTCGCCTCTCTTTTTCGATTTTATATATTACACACGTTTACGCTGTACACAGTATGCACACACACACACAGCAATCCGTATGTGAGCGCGCCCGCACTGGTGCACCCCGCGAGAAATTTCGCCGGAAAGCTATTACGGAGCTATTGTCCTCTGGCTCGGGGGAATAAAATAAAAAGAATAAAAATACTAAAAAACACACACACGTTGTATGTGAGTACGACTATGCGCTAGAGCAACGCATCGTAGAACAACGAGCACGTCCTGCAAGTTCCTTTTAATTTCTCTCTCTCTCTTTAACCATGTATTTGTCATTATTATTATTATAAAATAACGCGTATATTATACAGCGTGCGCGTCGTGCGATCATCGTCATCGCATTTCGTGTACGTATTCCGGTCGTCGTGACCCGGCCCGCGACGTTTTCGACACCTACAATATACGCGTGGTATAATAAAATAATTATTATTAAACGTCAGGTTTATTTATATATATATATTCCATTTTTCCCTTTGCGGTCCCGCCAACGCTGTGCGGACAACCTCCGCAGTTCGTTCGTCGCCGTTCGCGATTATAATATGCATATATTACGATATTCACCGTTGCTACGGAAATTATTGTTCGGAAAATACTTAATGAATATAAATGATGGCGGCCGGGGATGCTGCGACGGGCGGCCGGCCGACGTGCATGTATCTATATCTACGCCTCGCTGACGGTTCGACCCGTGGCGGTGACGCGATAAAAACAAAAAAAAATATATAATATCCGATGTAGACTAATGCCGTCGCGTAATGGACGTGCTCTGTTTTCTCATTAATACCATTTTTATACGACGTGTACAACACGCTATTTATTACAATATCATAAGCTATATAATAATAATATATACCTCACAAAAATATAGGCCTATGTAGTATGTATAGGTCATGAGTTTTTGTATGTTTGATGTATTTTTAATGCCTATTTAAATATTTCACCAAAGTCCATTATCTCAGTCGTTTCCAAACGTGATTTCGTGCGGACGGTCGCGGCCGGCACGGTGTACAACTGATAAAAGTTTAATATTTAAGTATATACCTTCTCTCTTCAGCTGTTTTCTTTTGATAATTTTATATTTCGTCTGTAGTCTGCAGGATTGTATAATTATTTCTGGTTCGCCGGTTTTGAGCTTAATCTAGAAGATATATAACAATCCGTGGACGAGGGATGATGGAAACTGCACAGCCGGCTGGCTTTCGTGCGAAGTGTTGAAAAAGATGATAATTGATGTTTTTTTTTCTTTTTTTGCGTGACAATCCCTCTGCGTTTTCATTTATAACGACTAAACCACTATTTCAACGCACGACCAAGTTTTAATATGTGTGTGCAATATGCAACTGAAACGAGTAATTAAATTATGGTTGGGTCTTGACGTCATACAAGTCTCGACAAATACGTGAGATCAACAGTTTTATATACAATTTAACGGCGCAGATGCATATTATAATATTATGTTGACATAGGTATTCATACCTACGACGGATATTACTGAAACCAATATTATTATCTTATTGTGAGAATTTTTATTATAAAAATTGGATTTGGTACGGATGATAATATGATTTTGACTTGTAATCAACAAATTATAATTTATGATATAAATACATTGAGGTACTGCTGTCTGTGGTCACACGGCGTTTGCATACATTTCTCTCTCTATGTTTGTAAATAAAATATATAGTGAGTATTGTGATATATGCATAGTTAAAGTATACAATAATAGTAAATACTTGCACGAGTCATTGGTTCATCTTGGATTTGATATTTTTAAGGACCTTTATTAATCCACCGTAGTTCACTGATTAGTACGTTAAATATTATAATTATAAAATATATAAAATTAAACCCAAAGTTTCAACTTGGCACTCCCACACCTTATAAGGTACGTCTTTTTCAATATGCCGTAGTGACCTAATCTAGATAGTATATTACTATCAAGATATGGCTGAATATTAATTATTATAGGTACGTATACTATCGTGCATATTATGACACTGTGGTGGTGGTGGTGGTGGCGACGGCGTAGACCCTACAATACAAATCGCGACTCGTCGCCTAGTCACACTTCCGCCCCTAAGCACAAAATTAATAACGTCACCTTGAACCTGTCCAGTGGCTCACACGTTCAAAGTCTCGTGAGTGGTAAAAATAAATTAATAAAACATACACCCGTGATGGTATAATAATAAGTAAATAATCGAACGTCACAATGCGGCGTAGGGCGTCGATTATACGTTACGAATTTACGTCTACCGCACGGAATATTAATTATACACATAGGCAACCTCAACACTAATAAAAAAAAAAAAAACTTTTCACGAAAACGTAAAAACATTAAAATACTAATTCTTCAATTTTTATTCATTCAATCCCGTAAGATTGTAAGTCAGAAATAGTTTGAAATAGTTTTTTAGCTCATAAGTTGTGTGTTTCTTTGTTAGTTTGTCAGATATTTTGTCTCACTTGTCGTAGGTAGGTGCTCATCACAATAACTGCCGATTGTTATAACTTATGTACATAGAACTGACACCTAACCAGTAAATAATAATAACAATGTTATGAATATATAACTAGCGATTATATTATTATTTTGTATATACTATTGCATTACTATTGTGTATTCTGAGTTACCGATAACCAATGAATTCCTATATATTAACCTGTACAATCGATCTATATTATGTACATTATAATATTGTACCGTATTCTATGTATAATTTTACTATTTTTGATATCGTTATGGAATAATCACTAATCAATATATACTAGTTATTATAAGTCATGGTATTAGTATTGTAGTTTAATGCTAATGTAATATAATATGAACAATAAATTAGCATATACAATAATGTAACTTATAGGTACGTATAATGAAAAAAGAATAAATATGGTATTATTTTAGAATACTCTGTTGAAACAAATACTGTTATTAGTTTTATTTCTAAGCAAATCGGCAAAATTTATAACCATAATATAGACTTATTGAGATTTTAGCTTAAACAATTAAATAATTGAACATCACGGATATAGTGGTATACCCCACAATTTTAGTACACCACAATAGCAATGTATATAATATACAGGGTGGGGTACAGCGTTTTTCCTTAATATTATAAAACCAACTCTGAAAAACCGTCTTTGCACTCAGCACCCGCGCACCCGTAGTCACCGACGAATTTTATACTGAAATATCGCAGCATTTTCCGACGAGAAAACTTTCGTAATCAAATCGTACAATAACGTCACGACAGTGCGATAGCTATAAATAATTATCACTTAACGATATATATATATATATATACACCGGTATATCGACGACAAGTACACGTGGTTACTGCGGTAATAGGGTCAGTTAAGGTGCATGATACGATATATGATTTAACGGAGTTAATGTGGGAGGCATACAGTTTTTCGGTTTTGGCGATAACGAGATGCTTCGACACGCGGCCGAAGATCGACTCTCGGTCTCTGACTATATTACATTATATAGGCAGTAGTAGACGTCGGACGGGAGATATCGTGTGCTATATAGTGAGACCGTGTGATCTATCGTCTCACTACGCGTCCATAGAATCCATCTTTTTCCTTCTCTCTCATTCTCTCTCTCTCACACACACTCACTCCGTCAAGTGTATAATGTATAACGATGGCGACGATATAATAACAGCAACAATAATGATAATAATAATAAATAATAATAGATCTCAGTGTTTCTACGAACCGTGTAGTGTGTCTGTTCCGCACCCAAACGCCGGTAATTTTAAATGTGTTTACGGACCACTGGTACTAATCGGTCAACGATCTCTCTTGTCGTCGTCGTCGTCGCCGTCGTCACCGTCGCCCATCACACTCGACGACGCTTCTGACGCTCGTTGTTTTTGTTATTATTTTTATCGTTATCGTCGTCGTTGTGTATAATATATTAGATATATATATATATATATATGTGTGTATGTTGTATATTGGTACACTACTGCAGCGGTATACCTGTTATTTTAAAAACTCTATTGTTCGCCGCGTTTTCTCCTTCCGGTGATCTTGATTTCTTTAAAAAATATAAGAAAAAAAAAAAAAAATAACAATAATAATAATCAATTGCCGTTGACGGCGGCCTAACCGCGTCGTATAATATTATAATATAATATTGTCTTTATTCGCAACTCTTTTGGCGATTCGTCTGCGCGCCGTATCGAAATCGATCGATCTACATACGCGCGCGCGCCCTGTACACATTATAAACGCGTTGATCGACGGATGAGATTTCGTTTCTCGAGTATTTCATTGGTTTTTCAGAACGCATATATTTTATACGTCATTACAGTGTTATATACGTTTTATTAGAGGAAAAAAAAATAATAAAAAACATTTATACCTGCGCGTTTTTAGACGGTTTTTTTTCCGCTCATATTCGCGTCGTTTGACACGGAAATATACGTGTGTCGGTATCCGTACGACCGTGATTGATCGAAATATATGTACACTATATTCGTGTACTCACTCTCATTCACCCATATATATATATATATACTATATACATACTAGCGATATCGTTGTCTATGTAATAATATGTAAAATAATACCGATCGGATGAAAATACGGTTGGACCGGTGATTTGCGTGTTAGTTACGAGTGCCGAAACGAACGCTGCAGGACGACCGTTATCTGGACCGCGGACTAGGTAGCTTTTGGAACGCCGTGTGCCGAAAACATGAACCACGTGACCGAGTACAGATCTACATATAATAGTTATACTGTTGTAGACGCGTATAAAACACACAAAACATATATACGAGTAGCACGCATGTCTATCGGTGTATAACGAGTAACAACAATGCAGTCCCGTATTATGCAATATGTATATAATATAATGTACCTATGTATTATTATTGTACCGTTAAGACACTAGAATAATCGTTGCTGGTTTTATTTTCGCGAAGGATTATAAGATGAAAAGTGCGATTTTTGTACGCTAACTTGTCGGAGTTATTTAAAAAAAAAAAAACGTTTATCAGCAAATAGTAAAGAAAATTAATACAATATAGAACTTTTTTATTACTACTATTTGAATTAAGCAATCTATGTAATATAAGTTTGAGTGGTATTGAGTTAAATAACTGAACGTCTCGATGAAACCACTCACTGACGACACTCTTTAGCTAGGTTAGACAGTGGGTTTTTTGCAGAACCTTAACTTGGACACCGTGGTAGTCTACACATCCAAATTGGTTTTAGAAGAGTTTTGTAGAGATTTAGCTCAGAATAGAGTGTATGTTTTTATTTTAAGTTTTAGAAATATTTAAGGATACATAGGCGAGAAACTAAATGTTGGGTGTTGTGAGACCATATCCTGGTAAATTGTAGTAAATTCTGTAGACACTGTAGAGAGATTTGGAAAAAATGAATAAAGATTATATATTGTAATATCGTGGAAAAGTTTCACAGAACCGATTGTATACATTTATTCAACCCGATTATGGTGTCCTATATGTTTTCTGGAGATTTCACTGCCATCAATAAGTATTGCTTAAAATGTATTTTAGTCTGTAATATCATTAATTCATCTATAGTCTTTAATCTAAATTTTGTACATCGATTAATTGCACTTGGGTATATTTTATTAAATATTATATTTTAATGATCAAGTTATAGCAGTATTGCACGATGTGAATATTATAATATCGTATAATGTCTATAATAGTTGCTAGTATCAACTATGGCTATCTTCACTACAACCAATACGTTTAAATGAGAGTAAATCGATTGGGAAGGAATACTTTTTTTTAAATATTTATAATTTTGTATTATTATCTTTAAATTAATTTGATAATAATAAAAAAAAATATATATTGATAAATATAATATATGCGTGATGTAGTAATCTGCAGTCCCTACGGGTATGTCGTGTGTAGATACTGTTAATTCATATAATAAAATTATATCCTTATTTTGTTAAACGTATGGCTCGTAATAAAACGCGGTGATTGAATCGAATTCAATTGTTTGGATTAGATTAACGCGAACCGCCGCGCAAGACCGCCCCGCCCGCAGCTGATGTAAAGTCGAAACATATTTTTCTCCGCACGAATGAGGAGGGTGTGTAAAATTAAATTTCGTTCGGCTTTTCTAAGTACGAGTCGTCCATTTACTAAACAATTTATTGGCTTAATTTTTTCCGTTTCGACGCGCTTTTAAATCGAATAATCACGAGAAAAGTATTGTTTTGATAGTGCAAACACATTTTATACGTAAAATACGAGTTCTATACGTTAAGCTAACTCGGAATACACCAGAAAATCGTAGTAAATCGTCATAATATATAACACGGAATTATTAGTCGTCGCTGAGACGATGACATGATTGGACGAGGGTTAATGCAGTTCGCTATTTACGCCTTTATACCACAATATTTTGTTTTTTTTCCATGTCCTTTTGCATACATAAGACATTGGTTAACGCGTGAGACTCGAGTACCGCAGTACCAGTTGGCGCACTACACCCCGGCAAGGTAGTGTGTGGCAAGTGGTTTCACCCCCCGCACATACGAATTAGTCTCCGGCGGTCGCGTGATAATAAATATCAGTCCGGAAATTCAATCGAATTCTGGTTTTCACTACGCGTTGCACGCGAATTCAATACGCACACATAAACCTAATCGGAAACCAATTACCGTTATTATTACACGTGTAAAGTGCGTGCGTACATTACATGTGTACACTGCGAGGAGACGGCCGCAACATGCATGCCCGTCCATTTGCTCTAATGATTGAGGGTCACCGCGGGCGAGAGAGACTTGCCGGCGACGACAAATCCGCCATATGGCCGGCGCGTTAAGAGCGTGCGACGTGTATTTTACTACCATTTTACACGCGAACGAGCACAAGCCGTCGACGAGGGTGCGATACATCTCTCATCGCTTTTTCCCTCGCTTGCTATCCCCGACGATGATATTCCAGGTGGATTGTAGATAAGTACTATCGTTATAATATGATATGTAAACTCATCAAGCGGTCTATCGTAATAAAAGGGTTTTGTGCAATTTTAAAAGCTACCTATAAGTAATCGGACATACGCGGACACGTGGTTGACGTGGGGACGTATCGTGAATCAAACGGAACTAGATCAATGCTTAACATGACCACGACGTAGCCACGGGCTAACATTATCGGCCAGATGTAACGTTCCCACGGTACCACATGGACATCCGAAAAATTATTTTACAAATCCCAGATAACATATACATATAATATGATGACCATCGGGTCGTGGACTATGTCAACAAAATTAATCAAATTCTTAAACGCGTGTAAATTGTATAACTCGATTTAACATCGAAGCATATTATTCAGTTATATAATTATATAACTATAGTCGATTGCAATTAACTGCAGTAATTCTATCGACTATCTATCATAATATTTGTCATATCAAGATTCGCAAATTTTCAAGTAGCAGAGTAGATATTTTACGTTATTTTTGTAGAAGTACAACACAATATAATGTTATTATATATATATACTGTTGATTTCATTTTTAATACTTATTATTATTATTTAATTTTGAAATATCAAAAATGCATTTTTTTCATATATCGTTAATTTGCTGTTAGATGTGATCCTTTTTGGCATTTATTTTCTCTTTCATTACGTTCTCATGTTTATTTCGCAGAGAAATTCTTCCATTTTCACGCGTACTTAAAGACTATTAGCTCATCATAATTTAATATTTTTTTTTTATGAGACTGCATTCGATTTGGAACAGCCGATAACGATTAACGTCCTTTATCGATATTTATATATGCATATATTATTTTACCTATCGTATTATACTACCGTTATCTATAATATGTATATGCGTTTATAGAGGGGCCGGCGGTTGATGTTTTCGGGATTTTATTACTCGAATAATAACGGAAACGGCTGACGGCGAGAACGTTATCGTTAGCTCTGGCTCTGAAACGTGCGTGCACCGCGGTACGATATTTTTCAAATCGCGTAGTTACAGCGCAATATTGCGTTATTATTGTACACGCCATCATAGTAGGCTGGTTGTAACGTATTACAGTATTTTTACGATGATGGTGACAGACGATTTCCAAAACAAGCGTAAATATTCCAAATGCGCGGCAAATCGGTACTGACGTCTGGCGGACGGATGTCGGTCGTACAATATTTTTCTAACGATATACATTGTACGCGACGCGTACGTATATAGTGCGCATAATAATATCACATTATATCGGTACCTATGTGGTATAATATTATGTATGTCCGTTAATTTCTGGAGTGTTGTCTGTGTGTACGTTACCATAATAACCAGAGGTAAATTTATCGATGGAATATACAAAATACGTTTTACAATATCACGGTTTTGGGCTGAATTAGAAACTTTATATTATACTGTTGTTATACACCGCCTCTCAAAGTGTGAAACGTTCTTTAGCTCTACTTAACGAATTCACTGTCTATCATAACCGGATCAAACCTAATTTACAAATAAACAACGATTCACGCTCGTATTTCCGTGTACCTAAGTATTTATACTTACATACAGCTGATATGTTATTACATTTTATATTAATATATGACATAAATTATAAGTAAACGCCCGGATTCGAACTATCAAAAAAAGTTCTAAAAAACTTACTGAAAATGTCTTTTCAATACTATAAAGCCCTTAGAAAACAATCAACATTTGTTTTATACTTTTATAGGCACACAAATCCACAATACAGGAAAAAGATGGTTTAATTTTTGGTATTATTAACACTTTTGTATCTTAACTAAATTAACAAGAATACAATTACAAAATACCAAACTCAGGTACGCAAAATAAATGAATATCATACGAAAAATAAATGCGATTTAATGTAACTACAACTGACTAAATAGTTGTTATTTGTTTGAGTCTATTATCAATCATTCTGATTGGTATGAATGAAAAATACCTAAACAAATTATTGATGAAAATATTGTATAAAACAATATTTCTTGATATGATATTTTGAAAAACTTGTACAATAATTTTGTTTAAGGGACGTCAACAAATATAAATGTATGACAATAATTCTTAATATATTTTAAAAATTAAAAATTATTAAATAATATTTATATAATATCGAAAATAAAATAAATTAGTCATGGAGAAAAGAACGATAAAAAAGTCTAAATAGTTCATAACGTTATTCTCTGTAGATAATAAGATATTTAATAGAGTACACGAAATGTATAGTTCTTAGTATTATTTGGGATATAAAATAAATTTTCGAATGTTCCGTATATTTTTTTAAAGGTACCTAATATTATTTAGTAAAGAAAACTCCTCTAAATTATTATCAAGTAATATGAATAAGAAGGTCGTGTAATATTTGAATTTCAAAGGTTTTAAATTTAAGAAATTTAGGTCATCTACATATCCATAATGAGGATGTATATTTATATTACGTTTAAAATAAATAAAACGAAGCATGTTACATTGATGTATTAGTATTTATCTACACTAAACATAGATAAAAAAACGTCTATAAATACTAAAATTAAGTGCTCTAAAAATGAAAAAACACCGAAAAATACAAAATAGAAGTCTCACCTTTGACGTATCTGTTACATGTACTTGAATGAAATACAAGAATGCATTGTCGTTGATCGTTCAAACAAATAATGCATTTTACATTTAAATCCGAACCGATAGTCATCACTTAGGTTTACATCTATAATATTGTACATATTGTTAGTTATATAACTTGTATATAAAAAAAGAAACAAAATTCGACTCTATTCAATAAATATAGATGTACACATAACGAAGAAACATAATAATTTATAAATTTAACGATTATGCGCGTGCCATTTGTCTTTCAAGCGCTTTGACGTTAAAACGAATTTTCATACGCCGCTTTGTAATAAGTAATATTGTATAATATTTTTATTACCACGATGAATTGTGATTCGGCCTGTATTTACGCTCCTCTTTCGGAATATATGAATAATTCGGAGGGAGAAAGGGGGCTGAAACCTGTTGTATAAACAAAACTTGTGTTTACAATGGACGAGGCGTTTTGTATTCATCATATACAGAATGACTCAATTGTGTTTGAATGTAATTCAAATGCAATAATAACACTCTAACAGATTCGATTAGACGGTCTTAAGTATATAGCAAAACGCGCTTTTTTGTCAAGTGCAACACCACCGGCGCATCGTTTCTTCGCCGGCGATTAATGTCCCCCTACCTCGTTATCAAATTAAATATGCGTCAATTATGAGAGCCGATTCAAAGGGGTTTTTATTTTTTTATTCGTAGACCTCAGAATACAAAACGGGACATACTATACCAGTGTTGTTGTTTGTCATGTTATAGGCATTCGCTAGAACCGAATAATCGTTTTATTCGAAGTAATAACGGCGTAATGCAACAGGCAATTATTGTTATTATAAAATGAAAAACTCTATAATAATGCGCTATTATATTAATCTATTAGGAATTTCAAAGCACACTCGAAGCTAAAACTTACCTCAAAGAGATTCGGATGAAAGATCCGTTAGTTAAACGTTAAAGTTTTTTTATTTTTTTTTTTATTGAGTAAGTTTTAACTTTGGCTACATAAAGGTCATTAGTTCCGTAATATTTGCTTACAGGTTGTAGTTACAATGGTTTATATATACATACCGCATAGTTTGTTATATTTTACATTTTATATTATTTGTACAATAGAATTGTATATTTTGATAATAAATTTTTTAAATTCGGTAAAAGTTTTATGTTGACAATAATCGCTAATGAGCAAGTCGAACGCTGCCGAGTTTTAAATAATTTTGTACTTAAGTACACGATGCGTACATATTATGTTATATATTAAACGAGTACGGTTTAAATAATTTTCCGTCTAAAAAAAGACGACCATCGCGGGAATTCGGTAAAAACGAGAAAAATTTTTCCCAATTAAAACTTTCTCATCATTTTCGGTTTAGGTTTCATTTTTTAGGTATAAGTAATCAAACAATACAATACTACAGTGCCTGTAGGTTCGCAGCTGTCTTATCCTGCGTAGTATACGTACTACAGAACCGGCTGAACTTTATACGTTCGAAACGGTGGCGTGTAAAACGATACCGTCGATAATTGGACCGTACAGTCTCTGAAAACATGTACGCACAGCGGCCGGTTTTCGAGATTCCTAACTATGTAGGTCCGGCGGAAACGTCAGCTCGCGCAAGTCCCGCAACCGTCGTCTGCGACCAGCACGTAATCCCCCAGATACGTGTATAGTTATAGTGCGTACGCACAGGTATTCGCGTGTACACATTATAATTTGTATTTGTACGGAGGAACTGCCAAAACATTTTAGCTATTATTATAGCCCCCGCCGCATTGATCGGCTTTGTGTCGGACGCGCGTGACGCCTGTACTCATCATATTATGTATATGTTAATGTCTATGGCGCCCCCGTGCGTGTATATATATATATTTATAATTATATTAACGACATAATAATGACGACGACGACGACGACGATAATGATGATAATAGTAGCTACGACGAAATGTATATTATATTATTTTATGAGTCGAGGTGATGTGCCACAGTCGTCAATTCTGAGCACGTAAAAAGACCGCCAGTCCGTCATCGGAACTCCGTCACGTAAACCGATGAGAAGTACAAGTTTGGCCACACAGGTTGTTATTACAATATTTTGTTCACTTTCGATTTAGCGATGACTGTACCACCACAATGTTTACAATAAGCCGTCACCTAAGCCACGATTGATCACACGCATCCATCGTCGGAGATCTTTATAATTTATAATTATTGTGAAGAGGCCGGTAAATAAAAATGTTTTCTGTGACATATTTCGAATTGCTCACAAACGCTACTCTTGTAACTAAATATTAAAAAGGTATGAAAGTTTTTCGATGTACAATACATCATGAAATAACATATAAATAAATAAAAAATATGGGTCTATATCACTTGTATGGGACGCTCTGTAATATGATGGTACCTATTAAAATCCATTATCTGCACTCTGTTTTAAGGAGTTAACATAATATTATGCACTTCTACCTACTCGTATATCCGTACCACGACTAATTGCACTTTCTTCCGATAGCACATTATCGATTTCTTATTTCGACAACCATTTGTGGTAACCTTTTCAGACTTTGCCGTAATGCTGATCACGCTACACGGCACGTATTTTATTCGCGTGTACGCAATTAAATGCATTTTCGAAAAAAATGTCAATGACCCCCTTCATTATTATTATCGGATGACAGCGAACGATGGCCGCCAAGACAAATAGAGATGCCCGCGCGAAGGCTTTCTCGTCGTGCGTCGTGTGCGTCGCACCGCGTGTACGAAACGACGGCGTGGAAACAGGAGTGAAACGTCGTCGGACCGATGCCGTCAATCAGCGCCGGCCGCCGAACAATCGCTCGAGAAACGGGCGCGGGCAAAAGTACCTACGCGCCGTGGACCTACGATTTAGATGATTTTTTCAGGTCGCATTTCATCGCGGGACGAGACCGCAAAAACCACCGCCGCAGACCAATCCACGCTGTGCGATCGGTGTCGCGTCATGTCTGCTGTCGAAAAAAAACTTCCAACGCCACACGTCCGCGTGTTCATAATATATTATATTCTATTATTATTGTATGCGCGTAACGTGCGCGCGCGTAGTATACCTACCTATCGACTGTATTATAGCACTATGCGCTGCGTATACCTGTGCAGACGAACGGATGTCGGGCTCACGGGTATGTGTATAATACGTGTATAATAATATATGCCGTGTGTATATGTAATAATCTGTGAAAACGTGTACACGTTTATTTTATTTTTTGTCACTTTTTACGGTATTTTTTTCTGTACAACGATTCTCCGCTTTCTACTCACCTCTCCGCTATGAGCCGCGCATATATCCGTCACCGCCGCCGCGTATACATACCGTAACACGATTAGTTCTAATGAACGTGTATTGTTTTCGCCGCCGCCGCCGCCGCCGCTGTCGCTTTGGTTCACTCGGGATTCCGCGCACGCGGTGAAATGTTCGAGTTTCCGGGTGCGGATACGAAGGACCGCACCGCCAGCCGCCGACCGTAGGCGCTGCAGAGCAGAGACGCATGGCCGTCGTTGACGAAGACGACGAGGGAACGTCGCTGCAGCCGGGTCGTCCGAAAATCGTCATCGCGACGCGCTTATCGCGATATAACCAGCTCGACTACAATAATAATAATTATGTACACGGCCCGTCATCCTGTCCACAGTATTATTTCTATCGTTTATTGTTATTATCATACATCGACTGTAGACGAGTTTATCAGCTTAATACGGACGGTGCACAAGAATAGGGCGCTGCAACCAATCTGCAATGCTATATACGTATATCATATTATTATGTATAGGTAAGCAGCAGTAAAACCTATGTAATATGAAGCCTGATAATGACGCGGAGACGTAATTCGGTTCATAATTTAATAAGTAATTCGGTTATACTATATTTTTTTATTCATCGTTCGTCTTATTTGATGAAACCAGCATAACGTGGAAATGGACATTTTGCATATTTTATATGTCCATAGTATCTATAAAATTTGTTATTATTATTATTACTTTGTTTTTTCTTTTATGTTAAAATCTGTCTAAAATGATAAACATATCCGCCCCGAATCGTTTCGTATTACACTGAATGTTTTACTGTATTAATACTGAAATGTATTATTTTGGATTAACTGTGATTCGCACTTAACCATTGTGTAGGCTTAACAGTGGTGTATTGTTAGTTTCATTTTATTCGAAGATGCAAAAATATCAAAGATTTAATTTATGGTTTTCCAAGAAAAAAAAATCAAAACTCGTTTCATACAACGTTTTGACGACACATATTATTATTATACTGTTAGTTATTGAATGCAAATGTATAAAAAAAAGGTTCGGATACAATATAAAATAGTATAATAACATAATATTGGATTTTAATCGGTCTTGAGAAATAAAAGTTTCGAACCCATATAAAACCGAACACAGCTAAATGTTGATAAACGATCTCTGAGGGGTGATCATTAAACACAATATTTGTGTTTTGTTGCAGGCGACCGATTTCGATCGTGTTTGTTTTCCCATTGGTATGTGTGGTCTCGAACACCAATATTATAAATCGTGTCATTTGATTAATTCATCACCCGCCGAGATTCACGGGAGGCTCGTATACGAGTTCAATAGGCAGATGACAATTATGCGGGATGTTCGTACGGAATCACGGGTTGTCGCACACAGAGTGAAACCGGACGACGTACATTAACATTCAAAACGGTACATTTTACGTTTTAAGCGGATTTTAAAGACGCCATACCCAAAAGATATATGGTGCCTTTTCTTTCTCTTCGATTATAACAATGTGTCGTATTATATGTATTTCTAAGGATTAAAACAGTTCAATAGGATTTCGAAGATAAAAGAAAAGTGGTCGAAGTTTTCGTGGAAAAACAAATAGCGTGGGGTAGGCAGTAGGTACGAACAGCTAGTGGTCGAAAATGACAATTATACATGCACTTAAATCTTTTGAATGTTACTACATTATGTTTTGCACTACATAATAAATATAATATATTATGTGCGACACGAGTTATTTCCGTTACGACAGTAATCCTGTATCCCTGTAGACAACACGAATTGGAGTACATTTGTGTATTGAAATGCAGTATGTATACTTTAAAATCGGTAACATTTCGCCGGGTTTAATTTTTCAAAGATTTATTGTAATTTTTTTTTTAAACCTAACAAAGAGTTGGATATCTTTTTGAATAGTTCTTTGAGTAGACCTCTTATGGTGTAATTTGTTGACTGCTGTGAGAGTTTAATATAATATCCAAATAAACTATAGAACAAGAATAAAAGTCTTATTGAATACTCGAAGGGTCTGTTTCAATTTTTCAACCCAACCACATTTTCAATACATATTCCGAATATGTCAGACGTAGGTAGGTATATAGAGGAAATATTGTTTCCGAACACCATAAATCGGTTTCTATACATAATATATAATGTGGTCGAAATGCGTGCAAAAGTCGAAATCACCACACACGGTTCGTACCAAATCCCCGTTAACGCACTTAAGCACATTATACGGTTCATACGCGTTTCTCTTTTGTCCACGTTTTCTGCGAAAAAATTCCACCGAAGAAAATATCTATTTCATAATAAGCATTATATGATATTTCAAAAGCAAAACGCTTGTACGTTTCTATCACAGAATTGAAAAAATACGACTCTCGAAAAGTCGACTCTACGACAATGATGGTGAAACAAACGCTCGTCGTAATAATGTTATACCTACGATCTACCGTCAAAGGTTTGATACTATTGCGGTTATGTATACTACGTACACTTCACTTTAGACTGTGTTCAGATTTTAAATTTTAAAAACTCATAGTGATAATGGTAAGTGTACTAATAGAAGCTCGACCGCAATTCATCGGTGCATTTATAAGCTTATACGCACGGTAGCGTATTAAACGAATGTCTTTTTCTGTTTTTTTCGTATATTTATTTTATTATCTTATGATTTTGTTAAGTTATTTACATTTTTTTTTTTTAATTTAATAGGTAAATAGTAATGACCGAACTTGTGATTCTCATTTTTTAATTGGTATGTTTTAATCTATTGATGTTGTTATCTACTGCGTATTACTTATTATTTATATTTTTTTTTTATAATACCGCGTATTATTTTTACAACTAATTAAACAATAGAACCTATTTAATAAAGCGCAAAATTATAATAATAATTATTGTTTTATGAATTTTATTAATAAACAAAATAATCTATCACAGAAGGTACAACAGTCAAAATTAAAAATCTAAAAAAAAACACTTCTCTTAGGTGATAAAATTGTTTTTATATAGAACACACAACAAAACGGACCTACCCAAATATTTTGTACTGGACACGCCACTATTTATGCAGTTACGCACACACAACAGTGGATGTGAATATAAATAGATGATAACAGTAATGGTTTTTTATAAGGCGTACGATAAACCATTAACTGATTGTGTATACATGCGAGCATATAGCAGACTATCGCCGCAGTCAAAATGCACATTTTCAACACTCGGCGCTCGTCTTGGTGAAGATATAATGGATTTATGCGCAAGTATTACAGGTAGTAACAATAAATAATGATATTCCAGAAAAATGGAAGTTCTAAATACCTACGGTTTATTGCTGCATCGATGAGTGCACGGTGGGTCGTGCACCTATAGTTCCGCACAACAGTCATTATTATACACTACACACTTCATTAAGTATTCTCCAGATTTTGGCGGGACGCCGAATCGCGCTCAAAGCTTCCTCGTTACTAATGCGAGCGCATAGCAGTACCGACAATTTAGATTTTCCTAGAAATTGTATTATTATACAAAATCGTTTAATAGCGGCGGTGATAGTATAATGATGGTATAATAATCATTAGATGAACTAAATTGACGGTATTATAACTAGTTTTTTTGCAATCGATTCGTTCCTATTAACAGCGCGGGAGCAGTAAAAAAAAAAAAGATGTCGCGTTTGACGGTGTAACGATCTCGCGGAATCAGTCGAGAGGTATATACATTATTATTATTATTATTATTATTATACGTCGCACATAATGCAAATAATTTACGACAGCCGGTCGTCTGCAGCGTGCGCGGGACGGAGGGAACAAAAATATATGCGAACGGGTGACGACGATAATATGATTGCGCGCGACGGTACAAGTGCAATGCGAGAATACGCCTACTATAACGGCTTTATAAGAGATAAAAATAAAAATAAAACGTCGTAACAAACCACGTTTGACCTCGGCAGCGGCGGCGCATAATTCGTGCGGGGTTATAGAACCGCCCGAGAAAGACGACGAGTGGCTGGCGACGAAGCGCGCAAGTTAAAAAATATATTTATATTACAGCAATACATGATAAATCGTAACAGCGGTTTGTCGGTATAATAATATTCGTCATCGTCCGAGTAAATGATTAGCGACAAAACGAACGGACAATACAATATATACCTATAGATAAACGGCGACCTAAATTATGTAACACCTTTACGTGGCCATAGCGACGAAAAACGGCCATGTCCACCGGACTTGTATAGACGTAATATAGTTCTGGTCATAACTCATAATATTATACGTTTTAACGTGACCTATTCGGCGAACACGAGAATGTTCCGCATAGCTGTAATAATAATATGATGATGACGGTTATGGTGGCTTATCCCTTTCGAATAATATTCCGAGCTGCACACACACCACTTTTTTCGTTTGACGAGAGTATATTTTATAACTTTTGATATTGGAATGATTTGTTTGTTATTTTAAAATTATTTATAAATTGGATACTATTATGCTAGACTCGTCTCGATCCGGGAATAAAGAGAATATTTTATTATTATTACCGTAAAACATTGTTTAGCCGTTTCAAAATCGAAAATATAGCTATCAGAAGAATTTTACGTTAAAATACCAGTGATAGTAAAATTATATTTTGTATTTTTATTTTATCATTGTATTTGTTTGTATTTTTTATTTTATTTTCATGAGAAGAGATGAAACTGATTTTTTAACATACAAATTGATTATTGAAAAATAATTCCAGGGTTATACACCAATATACAGGATGTAACTCGTCTATTTGACAAATTCAACAATAGTGCAAATTCAATAATGTCAAATAGACGAGTTACACTCTGTATTTACTAAAAGCATAAACTGAACAACTAATTAGTAAGTAATAATTGTATCTAAATTTATAAATCAGTTTTTTGTTCATTAACTTATCTAATATGTCGTTTGGGATTATATTTACAATCATTATAATAAATTTCTAGAATAATATATTAAATATACGATTTATAAATATTAAAGTTTAAAATTGACATTTTAAACATTTATTTAGTTTAATAATAAAACAAATAAGAAAACCCTAAGAAAGTGATATTTCTATACTTTATGATATAAATGTTTTATGTTTGAACTATTAATTTAATAACAATTATTTTATTTTTAAAATATTTCCTTTTAGCCTGGGACCCAGACCCAGATTATAAATTATGCGTAATACATATTTTGGTCAAACTTTAGTAACCACGAAATGAGATTAAAGCAACTCAGTATTTTTATAGGGGATGACGGTTCAAGTATATTTCAGAAATGAGTGTAACTACTATAGTATCATTAGAAATGTGTCAATTTTTTTTTTTATCAATGTCTTAAGACTACACAGTCCTGCAGAACATATGCAATGTGTCAACTTTGCTAATGTGAAAAACTACAGATTATAAAAGAAATAGCGTGTAAAAGTATTTCGCCATACAGTTTACTTTAATTATTCGTATAGCATTGATTATTTTTATCGTTTGCGCTGAGTTTTAATAGCATCCTTATCACCCGTATATCAGATTGGAGAGCTAAAAACGTGCTATTTGATAATAAAATATATATTTCGACGAGAGTTTAAAACGTCTAAACATATATCAGAGTCGTTTTTTGTCCTGAAATGGTCGTGAATCGTATTCGTCTCTAGTATGAGTTACACCCTGTAAAACTGTTTTGTTATATAACCATATTACTATTCGCCGTAGTGTAATCGCGGTATAATCAAATAATTCGAGCACTTTAATTCGATTACGGTTTGAATGCGATGTACGATAACCGCAGCGAACGGCGTGCAAACAAATTATGACTAGTAAATTCAACGTGAACAGTTGGTCTCCCGAAAATAAGTTTTAAACGATTTTTCGTCTATAACTGTAGACGGTTGTACCTATCTATATAATACATAACTCGTGACTTCAATATGAGTCATGTGCAATTGACGTGTACACACAACACCTATGACACATCGTACCAATGAGATATTAATAATAAATAATAATGTAACCTCCATTCCTTGGCGTTCCTATGAACCTAACCTATATAATGTAGACAAAATACATGAATAAATGGGAGGAAATTATATTGGACATGTCTATGTACTAATATTATATTAGCTAATTGGGAATGCAAGCGATGGATATTATGCTTTTTGATCGGAACTGTGGTCAACCGAGGCGGATTATTATTAACATGATAATAATATAACCATCACTACTATGAAGCATACTACAATAGTAGTACCTGTACGTGTAATATGCTACCATGACCCACTCGATAACACATTTATGTCTCAGCTTCTTATAAATTCAATGATACAAAACGAAGCCGATGTCCTATCGATTCTTTTATTATCCGTGTGTCGTGTGCGTATGTACCTATACACACACACACATTTATATATAACGTATTGTAGTATACTAATATTGTCTCTACATTATACGATAAATTAATATAATATGCAACGTGAATATTATGGACTGCTGCAGAGTCGATGCGCAAAAACCACACCGCCGTGGGCCCATCGCCGCCGCCGCCGCCGCGCGTAATACATTATATTATATTGTAAACCTGACTTACCGGGTACCATATACCTAGTAATAATGTGTGTGTGTATGTATAGTGCGATGATATCGCGAATGTATATTATTAAGGTACGCGTATATGCATGGAAACTGAAGTCGGCGAGGTGAAAAAACTCGGTTGCAGCGCGCGTATATTTATATAAATATATATATGTATATATACCTAGGCAGGTATACGCATGCATATATTTTATTTTCTCATTCGGTTCGCGGAGCGCGCTGCACCAGCGGGTGGTTAGATCCGGTAAAGGCACGTCACATTATAATAAACATAAAATATTATATGTATATAGGTAGGTACACCTCAACCAATACACTCTCGCGAGAGCACCTGCCACGGCGCGTTACCACCGACGACGACGCTGCGACCATATTATATGTAGGTAGGTACCTTACCTGTACACGCCCGTACACAAGAATATAGTATACCTATATATTATAAATAATATGTGTAACGCGCATAATATAATATATTACACATATAAGTATAGGCACATAAAATGCCCAAAGACAGCCCTAAAACTCGCCCCATCGCATATATGTATGTATATATATTATAAATAATAGGTACGTATGTGTGTGTGCGGGTATAAATATATTATACGAATAATAATGTTTTTCTCTCTCTATCTCTCTTGCTCTTTCTGCAAAGAGAAAAAAAATGCCCCGTTTTCCCGAGAAACTGCCAATCTGATTGATGATGGTCCGCCTGTCCATTTAACGGTTCGCTTGGTCCGTTCAATATCGCATATACACCACGACGTGTATAATATATATGTATATTATATATGTGCACATGTATAAATAATATTCCATAAGTATAATATATAATATATAGTAACGCAGACTGCACTGGCGGCGGCGGCGTTTTTATTTTTGCCGCCT
This sequence comes from Rhopalosiphum nymphaeae, assembly GCA_036289425.1. Lineage (NCBI taxonomy): Eukaryota > Metazoa > Arthropoda > Insecta > Hemiptera > Aphididae > Rhopalosiphum > Rhopalosiphum nymphaeae. The sequence continues at coordinate 3,233,558 of JAZAQC010000007.1, read as the reverse complement.
GAAATTGCTTATGCATGCGCGAAAGGGCTCGGCCGAGTGCTGATGTGCTCTCCCGCAGTCGCGTCCCTTAACACGAACGCACACCCACACGCACACACACGCACACACACGCACACTAACGCACCACAAGTAGATTAAGGCTTGACCGTTCGTTCTTCGACGCACGTCGTTTATAATGGTGTATACTATCTTTATATAAATTTATAAGATATTTAAAAGATAAAAACATATATTTTATATGGTCTGGTGTATATGTTTTAGAAAAACTGTAGTGGCGCTATTGCCATCGAAAAAAATACCTCCAAGAGACCCACGAAATTAAAATTTGTGAACGCTTATTATTATATAGTATTAGGTATTGATATAAGTCTAATGCAGAACTATAGTTGAACTTACGCGCCCAGGTACATTTGGAATTATTGACGTAATTATACGCACAAAATCAATTTATATGACTTAAAATGAACCGCGATGATACGCGATGTGTACATAGGTATTAAGCGTCGAACAAGTTTATTTTTCTCTTAAACTACATGCCTATATTTAGCGAAACAGTATTACCGGTTGATTTTTACGATTTGCATTTCAAGTTCAGCCATTAAATTGTCAAACCGTTTTTACATTGGGTTTGTGTTTAGTTGTGTCTGTAGTATGGTATTATATATGTATCCTTATGGAATATTCAATTTTTATATTTCTGCAATGTTTCAAAATTACCACAATACAAATATATATACAATTTAATCCCAAACCGGTCATTTATATATCAACTCTATCGATGATATATGTATAAAAAGAAAGTATATTATTCAAATAATCGTTAAAATAACCAAGTGAAACAACATATTATCATGCTGTTGTTGTATAAGTCTTATTTCACATCGATTTTGGAGTATTTATTTAAATTTATCATTTTTCGTGAAATCTAAAAAATGCTTTTTACCAGATTGAAAATAATCGTTACTTAGTCGTATGAGTTATGATTATGAAGAATTAACGCCATGTTTTTCTCGGCAATAACTTTTTTTTTTCAATACGCTTTCTTTCTTTAAAAAAATCTGATTTATCATGTCCATACATTGCTTCACACTTTTAAATTTTTAATTTACATCAAATCGCGGATTGACTAAAATGTAATCATTTAAATGTGTTTGTTTTACAAGAATTCACTCTTCTTTTAAGTTTTGTTGTGTTTTCTATAGTACCTCTTTATAACAATATATAACATAAGGTGTGGGTACACTAAATATTATATTGATTAGTACACTGTAAGTCTACAACTACCTATTATTATGTACTTAGTATTCATTATTTTTTTCGTGTTTAATGAGTTATTAATTTGTGTTTAGGAATTTATTTATTATTTATTCAATGTTTAAAAATGGTACAATAAAATATAGGTACTCGTATATGGTTATCTATACAACAACGAAAATAATACATTAACATACGCTCATTATTTCACAATCGACATTGTTCATTTGGACAACTATGCGTGTATAGGTATATCGAAAATTGTAGGAATTGGAATCGTATACATTCGTACCAGAAATCGTTTACAATGATTAAATAGACGACCGGTTTGCGATTAACAGATCACCACGACTGCCGCTGCCGACTACCCCAAATAACATTTTAATTTGACTAATGTGTATTATAATTGAAGTGAGTACGCGTACCCATAAAACCTATACTAATAAATAATAATACATAGTTTGAAATAAAGTACACAATCATCGTTTGAAAATAAACGGCCAGCTAATGACCGTTCGGAATTTAATTTTCCGACACGTGTCTAAATAAATTATAATAATAAATAATAATAATTGAAAAATAGTTCTGACTACTGTGCGTGTGTATGTGTATACATATTATGCGCTTGTTTGTGTGCGTATATATTGTAAACATATATATACATATATATTTATACTCATTTTGATTATACACTACAGAACGGGTATTTTCGTTGAACACATGTATATTATGCTCTACGAACTCCGCGCGTATGAATGAGAAAAAAAATCAATTTTTGTAAATTAAAAAGTGCCTTCTCTGTAAAGTTTTTTATTTTTTTTCAATTCACGACCTCTTTCTGATTATCCAAATATCCCTGACTCAAATTGCTCACAATGCGTTTTGTTTTCAAACAGCTAGCCATCATCGTCCCGAAATAAAAACCGTGCTGTTCATTGTTTCCGGATACCCAAAAGTTCCATATTATCCTCCGAGGGGCGTTACGTCAGCTATCCACGCGTGTACCGCACATAAAACAAAAATACGCGTCTATATATACGCACCGGCAAAAGTCAATTTTTCCGATTCTTTTACTTTCTGTCTCCTCCTCTCCCTTTTTGCATTGTTGTCGTTTTCGTCGTCGTACACACGTCATCATGCGCACTTCCTACATGCAGTGCAGTATTCATTTTCGTGTGTATGTACTGTGTAATATATATATACATTTATACATATTGTGTATATACTGCACGAGCGGTACATATGGCCTTTTTAAGCGACGGTTGCGGGGGCGGTACGCGTGACGGGTGAATGCAAAAAACGCGCTTGATCATAAAGTTTATTATTATGTATCTATCGTCATACGAATTTTAAAGACACAAAACAGGTCGTTCGTGTTCCACCTAAATAGTGTTATTTTCATATTTTGTACTAAGCGTATAGTCTATAATAGTATATTATAACAAACATAAAATGCGTGAAGTCATAACATTGTATAGGAATGTGTTAATACATATAGATGCTTCTAGGAGAAATTATAGCACGGTACAGGATAACTATTGTATCCGTGCTATTCATAATATATTTTGATTAAGTATAAGGATTTCTGAAATCTTTTTGAAAAACGTCTCTCATTCAAATTTAAGGATAAATAATTACCTTCTGATAATCATCGTATAAAATTTAACATTGTAAATGCTATCAAACGTCTTAGAAAGAAAAAACTGAAAATGCCTTGTATTTTCTAACAAAACTTTACTTGGTTCACGGTTTATGAATCAGCCTTCATGTAATAGAAGAAACAAATAGAGAATAATACTTACTCGACATATTATATTCTTTGGTGGCATACTTAAAAATGGTATAAACTGTTAGTACTGTTTAGTTGTGTGTGTTTATATCTTAGTAAAATTGTTGGTATACAAGCTCTTGCGTTGTATACTAAAAATAATTATTTTTTTTTTTTTATTTTAATAACCATTTAAAAGTATTATTATGAAAAATTATTATTGTTTTCTTGCGCTATAAATACTTAAAATACGGATAAAATATATTTTTTATCTCAAGTATTTGGTTGACATTTTTCTAAAATCTATTTTTAAGAACACAAAAATAGGTATTACATTATTAATACAATTAATTAGTTAAATGTTACAAACACTTAACTTATGAAAGTTTATAAAAATGTTATTTATCTTTATTAAAAATGTAAAAATCGAAAATGATGAAACACTTTCATTATTACACCTATTGACCTATTACTCCTATATCGCATATGAAAAAATTCACAAAATCATTAAATCAGTAAGTAATATTCGTCCGCATAGCACGTGATGAAAAAGTGTATTTAAACAAAATTTGTTATCTGGAACGCAACTAATTTGTATCCAATGTCCGGAAAGAATAGGCCTGTGCTGGGGCGAGGAAGTTTATCCCCTCGCACCCCGCTCCTACAATTCTACTATCTACCATTACTATTATTATACTATTTCTATACTAATACTTCCGCTGCTAATACTACTATTACTACTACTACTACTACTACTACTACTACTACTACTACTACTACTACTACTACTACTACTACTACTGCTACTGCTACTACCTCTACTACATTAGTATTTCTACGGCGAAGCGCATAATACTCGTTACGACGCGCAGACCTCGTTCTAAGCTGATTTATATACTTGAATGGCTACAAAGTTAAACTCGGTGTGCGCCCGCATTTTCAATGGTGCGCAGTGTATAGGTATGCCGTGTATATATGTACATATAGCTGCCGCTATATTTTCGTCTTCAAACCATTAACTAATAGCGTTCTGAAAGCGCACTGGTGAAATCCATTTGCAATTTACGATAATTTAATTCGGCCGTATATATCAGACTTGTTGTTCCACGCGGGAACTGAAGACGGATATTCTAAAATGTGTGCATCACATCAAAAGTACATCATATTACGCATATCGTATATTTGTTAAATAAAATATATTGAAACACTGCCACTCCAAGTATATATATATGATATAAATATTGGGTGTAATATTTTAACGTTATTAAATCATTAAAATTATTGAAACGTTATACTCGTAATTACTAATAAGTAATAACTATAATAGAATAGAACAGTAATGTAGAAGCTCATATAGACTCCACGTACACACAGACACAGGCATACCCGCACAATCGTGTATGCTGATGATGTATAATTTATACAAAATCGTTTGTTAGAACATCGAACAACGGTTCACGCGTAGCTGCGCATAAAATGAAATTACATGCAATATTATTTCGCATTGATTAGAACTGTATTATGCATTGTTTGTCCCCGGTAATAATTGTCTATCTAATTAATAACTTCGATGAGTAATATTTAAATGATTTTGGAATATCATTAATTATCTGCAAAAAGTCACATATATTAAATTCACTTAATGCGTTTTTACGTTTACCCAAACTCAAATTAATAAGATTTAAAACATTTGTTTCCTCAGTGTTAACCAATCCAACATAATAAATTATTATCTAATAATCGAATAAAACAGATAATATATACATATACACAGATTGGTTCATAAATATTCTCACAGCCTTTTTTCATTAATAATAAGTAGCAGTTTTATTCAAAATCTGATATTCGGAATTTCCATATATTTTTATACTCAAGATTTATTGTATTACTTAAAGATTGTTCTGTGGTGGTTTAAACTTTGTTTTTCAAATTATAACCCTCTTTAATGCTGTGAATTATTTTTCTAAAGATTTCGATTCATCAAAATCGAAATTATACTATGACCGCGTGTAGGCATATCCAGAGCTGTATTTACTGCAAAACACAATAGATACAGTACAAAGTGTCTAAAAAAAAAACCATTATCCATGACATACGCCAAACAACATAATATATTATGCTTACAAGTGAAAAAAAAATCATTAATATATTGCATTTTGATAATATAAATACAGTTTATACTTTTAAATAATAAAATCTAACATTATATTATAATTAGTAGATACAAATTTAGTTTTATAATTTTATAGTATTCTCTAATCTAGTAATCATTTATTTTATTTTCTAGTTTAATGTTATTATTTTAAAATAAATAAATAAATAATGATTTAATATCAATATTTTATTGAATCAAAATAATACTAATTCTATAGTTACTCAGATTGGGCGATATTTATAATTATAAATAAGTAGGTACCTATAAGTACTTCAAAGTCGAAAATCTATCTTGCATTGTGTTAAGTAGGTTTTTGTGTCTGATGATGTATAATAATACTTCATCTATGATGATTATTTATTTATTTAATATAAAATACAACAAAACACATTTATATTGTCTGCTTGGACATCGCAGAGTAGTAATAAGTACCAATACTTTTTTCCCGCTATTTATACGGTTAACAATAATTATTATTATCATTTATAACACAAAAACCAAATTCGGGAACTCGTTTGTCTCGCAGGGCCCACGAACCGCTCGTCCACCGGCCCCGGACGCATCGTCTGTAAATATTAGCGGACGTTAAATAACATTCGGTTTTCGTCGTCCGCCACCATCAGCAGCTTGCATTGTCCACCGCGTTCGGATTTTATTGAAATGTAAATTTCGTATTTTATCGCACACCAACGACGACGCACCTACGCATACAGCAAACGCACACACACGCACGCGCGCGATATGACATTACCAGCGTCCGAGTGTAACAGTCAAGCGCAATATAATATATTATATAATCGTGATATTATTCCGTGTTATTTTTATGTCGTTATTGTACGCTATATATATATATATATATATGTATATATGCTGCAGTGTCGTCCGCCGCCATCGAAATCCGTATGTATGTATATATATATATGTGTGTGTGTGTGTGTGCACCGGGCCGGTGTCGGAATGCCGACGCACGCACCGCCGCGACAAATATTCCCATAAATCGCGCGCCCTTAAATAGCGGGGTGCACGCCGCGGCAGACACTGCGGCCGCGGGGCAGCTGCAGCCTTTCAAAAAGAAAATAACATTATACGCATCGCCGTAGTCGTTTGCATCTACGCGTTTTATTTATTTATTATTATTTTTTGCGCTAAAACGATGACATTCGGGGGGGAAAAAAAAAATAGAATTATAATAATAAAACACGTCGGGGTCGCTTGCCGCTGCAGCGTGTGCCTCGTATATATGTATGTGAATTATAATATTATTTTAATGTGCCGCAGCGCTCTCGAAACGAACCGCGAGATTTACGCGTGCGCGACTTACCTAACAGTGAGACGGAAACGTCGTAGCTGGCACCTACATAATATAATATTATGTATGTGCACGTTATAATACACCCGCGTGATCACGTCATTAAGTACGGTATACCTATTATATGCGGCACTCTGCTCCGCCACGAGTAATACAATACATATACGTCATGTACTATACACATTCATCGGAATTTTGGTTTCCGGATGTCCGTCAACGGTGCTGGCAGGAGGTGAAGGTATCGTGTAGGTTCGTCTTGAGGGCACCTGCGTGCTGAAAATGTCATAAAAAAAAATAACTGGTGTTTAGACCTGTTCGCCTGACAAAGCCGTACTACTTGAGTTGGACACGGTTGGTTTTAATTTTGTAAACGGATTTTGATTCGAATTTATGCTGCATATTATGTCATGTGCATACGTATGTATGCTTACCACAAAGCAATTTTCAATAATATTTCGAAAAATATTTATTGCATTAAAATAAAAAATAAAAATACAAAAAACCATTTTTAAGACAATGTCAGTGCATTGTTTGTTTTTTAACGTGGCAAATTTCTTGATGAATCAAAATTTGTTTTCAAATTTAATATTTATCAACTGTATCTAGTCTCATCAAATTTTGTTGGCCAGTAACATAATACTTTTACATTTATTTAAGTATTATAGTTTGAAAATGGTGATCATATTTTGTCATAAGTCTTTGTGTATACATGATTGTCACGCCCACTGATTAATAAAAAACTATTTATTTAAGTCATTCTATCTATATAATGTAGTGGCCATAAAATTAAGAATTAGACTCAGGGAAACCAATGTTATTTTGATGATGAAATCGTAACAAAATTGAGTATACTCTGTACATATACGATCGTATATGTATAATTTGCTCCCAATTGTACTTGAAAGCTATACCATCCTCATATTTCAAAAAAGCGCACTCTAATCTACGAACACGGTTTAAAATTTTACAGAATTCTCAATTTCAAAATGATACAGGCAAGTATTGTATTTATTGTTTTTTAATTGACAAGCAGGTCGTATAAATATTGGTTATTTAATACATTTTAACTAGAATTCATTACAGAGTAATCTATCGATTTTTGTTCGCCATTTTCAATATTTGTGTATGATATTAAAATATAACAATATTTAGGTGTAGGTATATACCTATTTATTTATGGTGAAATACGCATAATGCATCTTGGTAAATGGTGGGAGGGTGGTGGTAATATATACCAATCCAATGTAAAGCGACGACATAATAATATGTACCTACTACCTACATTTCGTATATTTATAAAATTATATATATTAAATTATATTATTTATATAAACACGCATTTGTAGTAATTTGTAATTTTAATGGCGTCCTTGGATTCGTTCGGTGTGTAAATGTGTACATAGTGTTATTATTATTTTATTTTCACAAAAACTTCTGCGCTATAATATATATATATATATATATATATATATAAAGTGCGCTGTTCTCAAATCGCATATTCGTATCCTCTATGTCATCACCCTTCTGGGGATCGTGTGATCATGTGTGTGAGTGTCACACGTAAAGCTTTTTATTTTTTTTTATCCACACACTTTTCGATTTTTCTACTAGCACACCTACGCAATATTATTACATTTTTATATTATATAACGAGCGAATTTCGAATTACTGACGACGGTACCAAGTACTTACCTATATGCTTATGCCACTCACACTGTTCGCATTTCCTGACAATTCCGATCGCGGCTGAGTATTTCCGCTCCACGCGCATTATTAATAGTGCGCAGTAAAATATAAACACGATAGGCTTATAATAACAGTATATAATATATAATATACAGCACGATAGTTGTTATAGACGTGCACGTTCAATATTCAACAATGTCTGAAAAAATGAAAAAAAAACAAAACAGAAGCGACGACGTTTCTGAAAAGAATGTGGACGTACAATGTATTTTATCGATTTATTTGTTAAATCCTATATTGCCGGACGGCCGATTACGAAAAAAACCTAATTCCAAATCGTATTGTATAATATCTAATGTCATTGTACATATTATCACCTGTTGTGGCCTGTATAATATGCGTATATAATTACTGTGATAATACATCGACGTATAATAATATAACCGCACGTGTTTCAATTCCTGGCTGAAAGACTATTCAGAAGGGATATATAGTTGTACTATTACATTATGTAGGCATGATATCACCTTAGTTATTGCAGATACAGGCGCAAACGGTTATGCATAATACTCATATACTGGCAATTTGGCATATCGGTTGCCGCGTCCCTAAAGAAACTAAGGTTAGGTATCAATTAGACATATTATACACATAAAAATCTCAAGATCGAACTGCTAATTTACAAAACTCTCTTACTATCCATATGGACTTAAATACAGGGAAGTAACACAAAAATTATGCATAAATTCGAACATTCCAAAATAACACCCTCAGCAATATTTAACTTAATATGATCATCTCTGTATTTATAACCATAAAAATATGCATTTCATAAACATATGAGAATAATACCAGTCTACGATGAAACCGATTTTTTTTCTAAAGACTCCACAATAACCTACCTCAACATTCCTACACCCCTATAAACAACGTTCCATTTTGGGAATTCTTCCCTAACGCTTAAACCGAAAATATTGTCATGATATTCAAAATAACTAAAATAATATTATATTATTAATTTGATTACGTAATATGTATTCTAATGTATAGACAGTTTAATAATCCATTAATGTGTAGTGATTCCTCCATTTAAATTATTCATAATATTCTGTTTACACATCATACATTATCTTTAACATATTTACTTGCATATTGTTATCACATGAAAAGATTGTTAATATCTTTTAGAAAAAAAATTGAATGTATATAATATTATCTTGTCGTGTGGAGATGAAATATAATATATTTATAATATATTATAAACCTTTTTAAACGTTCGCTGCAATATAGCGGTCCGGGAACATTTAATTGTTTAGCTGGTCAGCAGGGTTTCGTTACTCACTCGAACACAACGCACTGTGCACATTGCAAAATCAAATAACGTAAAAAAACCGGGGAACTCACTTCTGCAGCCGTATATTTATGATAAATGATAAGTGTCAAGCGTGACAATTTAATTCAATGATCAATGATTCATTGTACACCAAAAACGATTCTGGGCAAAAGAGACTGATAGTTCAACATCTATTTCGATATACAGTTTATGTTCTATTATATTGACCTATATTGTTATTAGTATTTTCTTAATACAAAAGGTGGAACTCATTTTTTTCAAATACATCGTATATACCTTATACCTATAACTTATATTTCATTATACCGACATACCGTAGCATTTAGTGAATAATTTCGTGTCTAAATGACTATCGTTTAAATATAGCCAATATAGATAATAATAGTATATAATAGCTACCTATAGTAGCTATTTAGTAGCATACAATATAATGATAATATTGATGGTTTTTAACGAAAAATACTTTAAAGTTAGTTGTAATATTTTGAAAATGTATTTGTTTAAAAAAATATTAATGAACAACAATAACATTTATTATTTTGGACACTAATAATGTTGTGTAAATATTCTAATTTATCACCGTTTTTGTTAGTTTTTATAATTATTATAAAAAAAAAAAAAACTAATGAATTTTCTAATTTTGATTCCTCAGAGTACTCATACATTTTTTACCACGAAATGCTAACGATTGGATTGATTAATTGTCTGCTCCAAAACTTCTCGCTTAGTTAATGACTTTAAGTACAAAATACTTTTAATTACTAGCTGTATTTAAATTTGTATTTTACACTTTTCCTTGTAAAACGCGCTTAGCTAACATTTACATATTTGTATGAACCACGATTGATCCATTAAATTTGTATAGATCATTAAATTAATTAATTTTGTATGCAACCCGACATATTGTATATCATTATACTGTACAATATTTATGCTATAGTACAATGTGTATTATGCATACACTACAACACTAATAATTTAAGTATTGTATACATGCTGTAGGTACACACTTGTGATTCTCAAAGCAAATACATTTAAGAAACACAGATGAATTTTCATATTATATTTATAAGTATTTACCTAAGTCAAATAAACATTGACAAAATCGTAATGTGCAAGATAAATATTAATACTCAAGTATAATGTGAATATCATCAGTATAATAATAATAATTATTAATAATAATAATAATATGACGAACATCGAATGCAAACGTCAATGTGTATTCATATTTTTAATTTAATACGTCTCGTAACTATTATAAATTTTAGAATCGCATCGGTCCACAAATCAATACAATACAACTAGTGTTATGTACACAATTTTATTGTATTCAATTTATACGATTCGAATGAAGTAAAATTAAAAATTATATATACACACATAAACATGTATGTGTGTGTATATATTACATACGCATGTAAAATATACTTGTATGTGTATTTATTCGTTTTGAATTTAAATGAGTTTTTCGATTAGGTTGTAACGGCGCACATAATATTTTAATTACGGCACAATTCGAACTATCGGGAACAGTGTATTGTTGTGTTCCATCTATCGCTTCTATTGGTAAAATATTCATGAAAATAATACACATGTGTGGGAATGCATACAAATTATATTTGAAAAAAAAATCATAATAAATGTATTGTTGATTTCACGTTCAAAAATAAAAATATTTGCTTAAAGTTGCAAATCAATTTATATAAAATATAGGTACGACCAAACAGTTTTGTATTATAAACATGGCCAAGTAGTAATAATTAGCTGGTGAATTATTTAATTATAATTATTTTACAGTGGTATATCGTATAAGCCAGGTAGGTATATAAAATACCGTCCTAAACTGGAAAAACAAAAAATATTGCATAATATGAGGCTATAGGTACAGAAAATGTAGTTTATATTATATTTAAATTTCGTCTTTTATGCGCGTAAAAATGTTTATTATTTATTACCGACGACAATTAATAATAATAAAAGAAAAAAAAACGGTAAACCTGTGCATAGTAATTATACATAAGTCTACCTCTATACCTATATATAGTTTTACGATTTTATCACAATAGGCGCATAATATTATATCGTTGAAATTATTTTCCACGCGTTCGCAATACGCCTCTCGTAATAATAATAATAATGATATAATCAGTAATGTAGAATTTCGTATGGGTACCTTATCTATAAAAATCACGGTACCCGCGCGTACATATAATAATGTAGACGATCTCCCGAGGACTTCCGGACGTCGAACTCGATTAGCGATGGATTTACGACGAACAAGAACAATGATACCGGTGTGCCGGGCTACTCTCCGGCGTGGAGGTGTATGGTGGTCGGGGGAGAAGAGTGACAGAGGAAAAAAAAACTGAAAACGCACACCACCTACGTATTCTTTGCGGGCAGACCGTGGAAGGAAAAAATAAATAAAATAAAAAAAAAAAAAAGGAAGAAATAATAAGAAGGTAGGGAAAAAATATTATTTCCCATCGTGTATAAAATCGGTACAGCACCGTGCTTATACGCGTATATATATATATATATATATATAGGTACGCTGCAGAACGGGGCGGCAGCGATATAGCACCACGCTGTGAATTTATATCCCGACAAACGCATTTTCTCGCGGACTAAGTATTATACATTATATTATAATATACACCTATACACACACACACACACACACACACACACACACACATTATTATATATACGCGTGACCGTGATTGATGCTGCCCCCGTGTACCAGGTCGGCATACGCATTATACACGTCGCACTCACACACACACACGCCGGCGCGCGCACATACAGGTAAATACGAGCGGGTAGGTTAGGTTCCTACACCGATTTATGTGTGTAGTATATTTATAATACGTATAGCATTCACGCGAGCACACACACACACACGAAACCGGTCGGATAATTTTTTCACCATCCCCGAACGAATTCTATCCGCATCGCTCGGTGTACGAGTATGTATGTATAGGGTGCGTGTGTCACCCTCTGTTCGACGCGGTGTACCTGATATTAAATATGCATATAGTATATTATTGTATATTATGTAGGTATACTACTCGGGTGCGTGGGCGTATACACGCGTAGGGTTATTTATTTATTATTTTAATATTTTATACCTATCACATAAAAATTCTAATCGGCTGTCAGAGGCGGTAGTGGGGCGGGGTGGTGGCGCAGAGAAGCGGGAGGATCGCGTCGGAATTGGGGCAGCGGCTGCAGCAGAGATTTTTCTCAATGAAATGTCAACCCGAAGTGTTCGACAGAACAATAGGGCGGACCGCGTGTGTGTGGAGAGGCGGTGGCCTCGGCGGTACTGCGACGGCGGAGGGGGCGGGTCGCGGTCGGCCGGTGAGAAAAGGTATTCCACGCACATACACACACACACACACACACACACACACACACACACACACACACACACACACATACGACCGACGACTATGCTGCCAGCTGGCAATGTCTAACCCCTCGTCATCCCGTGGTGTATCTACCCTCCAACACACCGCCACTCCGCGCGCCGGTACAGTCGTCGTCGTCGTCGTCCCCCGCGCTCGACATCACGGTGCGATTTATCTCGTGTATGTATATATATATATAATATTATGCTCCAGCTCGTGTGTGCGTGTAATGAAGGTATTTTGTACAGACGACCGCCGGACACAACCCCTACCCCGCAGGTAGAAATTTATTTTATTATTATTATACGCATACATACACACACACACATATATATATATACCTTCTTTTTTTTTTGGCAACGATATCGGCGGCGGTGTTTCTTATGTCGTGCAGGATATATATATATAATACTCGTGCATGCGTGTTCAGCGGGGGGGCAGCTCTGTATATAAAGTTGCACCTGGACTCCGCGATCTATGTCTGTGTGTGTGTGTGTGTATGTATGTGACCCTTTTTATCCAGTTTCACAAGAACGAAATGTACTATAAGACGTTCACGCACACGCACGCACATAACGAGAATAAACAGTGACGGAGCGGCTCGGAGGAGGTAACGCGCGTTATCGATCAAAAAAAAAAAAATAAATAATAATAATAATAATAATAATAAATAAATAAAAGGAAACCGCGATTTCTTCGCGGGAGAATGTGTGTGTGCGTGTGAGCGGCGTAGTGTTTTCGAGCGAGGGCGATGCGGTATACACGGCTACAGCAGACAGCGATGCGCCTTCGCGGAGAATAATAATAACATATACGTATATTTTTTCCCACCCCCGCGCGAAGGAATGCCGTCGACGAATTCATTCAGCCTTACCGAGAATTTGTATTTTTATTATTTTTTAAATAATCGGTTGCCGCGGTCAGAGATTAATGGCAACGCGTATTCATACCTATATATATACATTTACTATTACGCCCCTCGTTACACATCCCATACCTATATACCGTATATGAATTATTATATATGTATATAAAAATGTATTATAAGTATTTTATGTGCATAATACGCACGCATATACGATGCACCCGGCATCGCCGCGGACGTCCAACGATAACGTGAACCATTAATAAAAATTATTATTAGGTACCTACGTTTTTTATTTCTTCTTCGCTCTTCTCCCGTCGCCCTTTTGAACGACCGTATTTTCGAAGAAACGAGTGCATTATAATCCACATATTGTTATGGTATCATGCACATTGCACTTAACTATTTCTTTCGCGTTATCGCTCTGTAGCGGCTTTCACGCAGCCATCTCTGCAGTAAATAAAATAACGCATACATCGCGTTTGCATATTATTAATATACCATGTACATGACCAATGATTACGTATTCGGTAAATTAGTAACCAGGTTACCTGTAAGGCTGTAACTGTTGAGTGATGAAAAACACGAGACCCGACATCAAATAAGTTTTCATATATTGATATTTCACTCGGTTTTAGCTTTGAATCTATGTCTCCGTCCAAATGGTCGGCGGGTTTGGCCATGCACCGTATAATGTAAGTAATAAATTTAAATAATATAATAGTATAATGTGTTGTAATTACATATTATTGTAAAGCTGTGGTCATGCACTAATTCATATTAAATTTATTAAATGTCATGTTTCGTTGTGTAGACAAAAGTTAATTTGCTTAGAGAAATTGGTTCTTACACATTTAACATTTTATATTATTTTCCATAAATATCGATGAAAAATAATTCGTGTTGTCAACATTTATGAAAATATAGTAATAGATTATTTATTATGAAGCCAAAAAATCTAGGCGATTCATAAATTTGATTGTTTTTTTTTATACACATTTGAAATTCAAATTTGAACAAAATTTGATATTTAATTGAAGAAGAGCGAAAAAAGAACGGAAAAATTAACTAATTTAAGTATTTTTGCAGATATTCAAAAATATCGTATATTATTATATTTTCTGTACACAATGACATTTTTAAATCATTTATATTAACTTTTAAGTGATTGTCTATATATACCGCGAATGGCGCGGACCTACTTACATATATAATCCATATCGTTCTACGGTAAGTCGATGTATTTAGCCTCAAATGTTGTTAATAATAATGTAATATTATAACAACCAAGTATTAATATATATAATATAATGATATCGGTATAAACTAAATCAAATTACCGTATTAATAGATAATAAATAAATAAATTACTATAGAAGAAATATAAATTATAATATGCTGTATACACTCAAATCGTATTTCGGATACATGATTTATCGTTGAATTCTAAGTCTTCACATCCATTACAGTTATCTACTCAATTAATAGGTACATTCGAAATCTATAGATTACACAAATACACCAGAGCGTCTTACCCTGTTTTAATTCATTGTTTCTGTATTCATTAATTCTTAATCACCGTAAATCAACATGGTATGCAAACAAGCATGTCGTCAAGCTTACACTTTCAAATTTAAATTGTATTATCATTTAGGAAAGTTAAAAAGTAGGTAAGTACTTAAATGGGCAACGTATAGATAAGTAATATCTTTATATCGTTTACTCTATGTAATCACTAATAGGTTCGATATGCCCGGTGATTACGAATCACGAAGCCAAAACCACCCCTACTGAATTTCGCGAATAGTAAATACTTCTATTAGGGCACATACTATTTCCAAACGTCTCATAATAATACAATGTCATATCACATTTTTTATAACATGAAATGCGTACTCAAGGAGCACTGCTGAACGATGACGATTCGCCTATATGTAGGTATATTGTGATAATATCGTGTACGCGAAGTGAGAATATCGGCCGAGGCGGTAACCTTTTTGCATTGCGTTTTACAACACAACCACGTTAATTGGTATTTTCGAATCGATTTTTCCGATCGATTTTCGGTCACTCCTGCACAGTTGCCCAACACGTTTTCCCCGCGGCGGCGACCTACGTCTACCGACACACACTTTTTGATTGCAGGCCGGCGCCCATTGTTCTCCGATACTGCCGCCGCCCGTGCATATTATATGAACGTACGCACACACACACGTCCCATATAATATATTATATGCATACACATAATGTTATAAGAATATTGTCCGCGCCGCCAGTGAAACGCGAGCGTATTAATTATTTTTTGGTCTGCTGGCAGCAACGTGTGATGTAATAATGATAATAATAATAATATAATATTGTCCATGGTCTTCAACCACCGCGTCTGTGTAATGTTATATATACCTACGTATAAGGCCGTCGTCGCCGGAGAGTGGAGACCACTGTGTACAAGTAATTTACCAAAGTTAATAACTTCTCTCGCGTGTCTTATAATATCGATATTTTCCCGTCGTCGCGTACCTTTACTATATACACACACACACATGCACATATTATAAGATAGTTCGTGGTAGGTATATATATATATATATATATATATATATATATAGATAGGTACACTTGATATTATATAGTGTAGGCCTCATTGGCGCCAGACGAATTTTCACAGTCCTATTAGTTACGGCCGGTATACGCGTGTTATATATACACACACACATATATATATAGGCATATATATTATATATATAATATTGTCCTTGGGACGCCTTGTTTTTTTTTTGTTTTTTTTTCTCGTATATTTTCTTCTCCGTCTCGCTCGTTTGCTTCTCCTCTCTCATTTTCCCTACTATTTTGACACTCACCTCCCCAACGTCCACCCCACTCCCTTCCCACGGTTGCTATCGCGTATATATTAGACATCATACATAATATAATATACATGGTGTAGTAATACATACACATACACACACACACACACACACATATATATATATTATATTTACACCAATACCTACCTGTACTACTATACTATAATACCTGCGTACGGTTGTACATGCATTATATTATTATAACCGTCAGCCATACGATCTGATATCGGTGTGAAACGCTTATTATTATTATTCAATATTATAATGTCACACACGTAGGTCAAGGGCCCCCGCTGCAGCAGTAGTAGGCGTTCGAACAGAGCACAATGTACACCTTATCGTACAGGTATACCCTAGAAAAAAAAAAAAAAATGATTTTTTTTTTTTATCTTTTCAAAAAATAAAACCGATAGTACTGTCGATACGATTGAAAGCGGGCAGACGGACGAGTGGCGCTGGAAGCACTACCAAACAAGGCTTTCCACTGCGGATGAAATGTCTAACGAAAACAAAACAGACGTCAAAACGGATGACAGACCGAAACCTGCGCCCGTGGACCCGTGTACAACACACGTCTTACTGTGCCGAAAAACAAGGGACTCGTGGCGAAATAAATTTACATATCACACAATACTGCGATAGCCTTCCCAGCAGGACCAGCGTGCAACACAAACATAAATCATACCACTATAATGCATTAAAATACACGCGCGACATCAGTTTCGGACAAGATGATTGTGCGCGTTATTGTTACATTTCGACAGAAAACCATAATATATTATACGACAATCTTGATACTCTGATCATTGGTCGAGTGATGAATAATGATTCAAATTCATACTAAAACCCCAAAACATTGCATTTAGACAAGAACAAACATCAAGATCCACCTATACCTCATGTAGTTGTATTCAATATTCACGATGTCGCTTTTTTTATAGCACCTTATCGGCAACTATAATTAATTTAATATTTGTAAAAAAAAAAAAGATACAATACAAATAATTTTGGTTGAACTTTTATATTCGAAAGGAATGATAAATGAATTGATCTCACAGCGATGCGTGTAGTTTATTTTTATGTCTGCAGACGTTTTTTTATAACAGAAAAGATGTTTTAATCTTCAATATTATTATATCGTCTGGTAGGAAAATTAATCTAGTTGGTACTTGAGAGGTGAAAAGGGCTAAAATTAAAAAAATGCTAGTATTTTTCTTAGTAGTATAAAAAATAACGAACAGAAAAATAGAGGAAAATAGGAATTTTTATGCAAAGCCATTTTAATTATTTTATTGTAACGAATAACTATAGAAACTTAGGATTTTTAACAAAGATTTATATTAGATTTTTGTATTTATAATATAATTTTCATGTTTTGGTTTTTTGGAGCTATTTATAGATATTTGAAATTGTCGATTTTTTTTTAGTATATTATCTATAAACGCCAATAAAAATGTATGTTTTGTAAAAAAACTTAAATATGTAATACAAAGTTAGGCAATTAACCTGTTGGTAATTTAAACTGAAATTGAAAAAAAAATTAAACGTAAATTCATAATACGTTTTTACAAAAGTTTGAAGTTAGAATTTTTAGAAAATTCGCAAATCATTTTGTAGATAGTTAAAAATTAATAATATTTTTTATATATATTCTTTAAATTTTAAAATGTAAAATGTGATTCCATGTTATGAGTTTTAATTATAAGAATAAATTATCAAAAAAAATTTAGAGTAGTGAATTACTCAAATATTTTTTATGAGCACCTGAAGTTTAAATGTTGATGAAATATTTATACATAAAATAAGGATTTTTCATCTAATGGTTTTAGTTTTTTTTTAATTATAATTAAAAAAAAGAATTAACAATATGAACTTGAAAAATTCCACTGTAACTAAAATTATTATTTTCAATTATACCTACCTGTTACTTAATTTTGATTCCAGTATAATAAAAATACTAAATATATTTTTATTTAATGCAACTATAGTTTTATTTTATTTTACTGGCATATTTATATGAAGATAACGAGCTTAAAACTGACTATGAAAATATATGACTATGTTCTAAAAATAATACAAAAAACGTCAATTCAGTAGGACAAAGAAAATTTTGATTTTTAAATAAATTGTTAATAGTTTATTTAAAATTTAAATCGTCATATTGAAGAGTTGTTGTGAGTTAGTGACTGATAAATAAAACTAGTATGCTATGTTTCACAATCGTGTGAAATAAATATTAATTGGTAGTATAACCAAAAATATTTGCAAGTATACATGGTAATTACTGATCATATTGCTTCTGTTTAGTCATATGTATCTATATTCATATTAATTCAATAATATTCCACTTATTATGTTCGTATCGTAGTAGTTGATATATAACAGCACTAAAAGTATCTAAGTAGTATTAATGGGTGTTTGTTTTCTTAAAATAAAATAAATTATTAATATATTTGAATATCATCTACATTTCTATGGGCTGTATAAGACTGTATAGATTTTTTTTATAAACTATATTATTCTTATGAAATACAGTATAAATTATGTATTTATCACGTCTTTATCTGTATTCAGTAGCATATTATTTTTTTACGCAATTTAAATATTTAAATAATCATCTAGTTGAAAACATGTATATTTATTCTATAACCTAGCTATATATCTATTATACTTTTACCTATACTTTTCTTCTTATTTTGTATATTATGTAGAATATTTGTAGTTTGTATATAAGAAAGTTATAGTAAAATTATGCTAACGCCGCTAACAGTATAAATTAGATAAGTATATGACAAATTTCAAAAGGGTATATAATAATGATGAAATCGCATTAGTATATAGATGCACATATCATTATTTCGTTATAATTTTATGTTTATATTGTATAAAATTAATATGAACAACATATTTGCATTTTTGCATTACATAATACTCAGCTAATTTACAAACGTGTTAAAAAACATTTACTGCTATCAAAATCACAATAAATACAGGAACTTAGATAAAACATAAAATAATTAACATATTTTTAATATCGATACATTATGAATAAAACATTATTTATATTTATTTTAATTTCGATGAAACGTAATAAAAATGTGATACACGTATTAAAAGTTATTAAAAAGCCAGCTAATCAATATTGTATGTTAAATTAATTATTTATACCATATTTTTTCATTAAATATATTAACTTTAATCAGTGGATTTTCAAAGGCCATATTTTTGCACAAAATATTAATTATAGCTTACTATAGGCTTATTTAATATAGTATATGATATACAATTAAATGAATTGGTCGGTAGTCAATACGAGTCTTACTGACTGTAATTATATAATGCATTAAACCATATTGAGTAATATAGTAATTACAATGCGTTACATATTTTTTTGATTATTAATTATTATAGATATATAATATGACATCTTCACTTCCATGTTTAATATTGAATTAATGAAGATTCTGATTTTTAGAATTTTCGAATAAACTCAAAGACCGTATTTTTGAATTCTCAATTTTCTGTACTACTTAAAGTGTGTCCTGTAGTGATACAAACTTATCTTTTTAAAACGAGAATCCGTTTTTACTGTAAATTATTTGGTGGATAATTTTTTTGAAAATATTGTTGTACCTACCTGGTAAAAAATTCAAACAAATAATTCAGGTATTGAAATGTGTATAGTAAGGATATAAAATAGATGTAATTTTTGATCTACTGTAACATGGTTGGGGAATGACCAGTTAAATATACGGTATCTAGAGAGTCGTAGGACTCTATAGATATAATTACCGTAGCCAGGGGTAGATACCGGAATCTTAAATATAATGTAAATAACGAGGATTTGGTTTCAGTTATTATCAACCTTTATTATATATTAAAGACTTATAAATAACAATACTCACAATAATTATATTCTATACTATCTGACCTTATCGTAGTCGTAGTATGTATGTCTAAGATGTACAGGCCTTACAATTATATTTATATGTGTGTGTGTGTGTGTGTGTGTGTGTGTGTGTGTGTGTGTGTGTGTGTGTGTGTGTGTGTGTGTGTGTGTACGCGCGAGCGTAAATAATGTATTGGTCAGCAGTATAATTCCTATGTATAATACATATAAGTGTTAAATAACATATTTATATTTATAATTGTTACACTACTATTTTTAAAAACTATAAATTTTGTCTGATAATGTTAAATATTATAATTATTACAATTTTAAAATCATCATGGTGATATATGTATCAAAGTTTTATTTTCAAGAGTATGATTTTTCAATGAAATGAAATTAAATAGACATAATATTATCAAAAAAATTAAACCTAGGAAACAATGAGGTGTGGACACTTAAATGGATCAACTTACTGTAATTATAACGTAGGTGAACCTTATTAAATTGGTAAACATGCCTTACTGGCATACAATTTCAATGTATCAAAGTATTTCGAATACCATTATGATACAACTATACAACAATTTTTTCAGATTTATACTATAATAATATAAACCTAACCACCAGGTATAAGCCGTAGCCCATATAGGTACATAATACAATTAAAAATTACTACCATTAACACTCTGTGTAGTATATGCATATATTATAATAATATGTAGTTATGGATTTCCACGAAACAGGAAACGCTTTTGTGATTCATTCCATTTACTGCAGTCGGTAGTAATATTATTACGCGCTGTATAATTTCCACGACTTTGCAATCGTACGCGCCGAAGAAGCACGTATAGTGTCCCGGAATCCGTATACTTACATACGAGCAAATATTAATATAATGTGCACCGTATGAGATCCACTATTGTACTTACTATTAACGTAAGTCGCGCCACACTCGGTGTTGCGAGCAATAGTGACTTTAGATTATTTCGTGTATTTCGTGTACGCGTTAAACTCATATTTTTGTCGCGTGTACACTGTGACACCGATATATGATTATAATAACATATATTAGATAATATACCGAAAAACTGTGATTTTCGTATCACCAGTGACCGAAATGACATATTCCAATACGAATCTGTTTTTACCGAAGACGACTTTAGTATTATTATCTATGGGCAAATCTATTTAATGTACAGTCGACAGCTATCGATTCTAACCTATATATTAACATAATGATTATATACGAACAATTCGTATTTCCTCTGCCCTATAGAATATCGACGACGATCGTCGTTATTGTGGTTTCAAAATAGGTATATAATTTCTATAACCGAGAATGACTATAAATAACAATAAAATCATTAATATTTCAAGTTTTGGCTATAGTAATACAGTGTAGCCGTATTTCGATAAGACACAATCACGAAATTCTGGAAGTAGATGCGCGCGCCTTTAGACGGCTGAATTCAGGGCAACAATGTCGGTATATTTCAGGTATATACCTAACATAATATTACGCGCGCGCATACACACACACTGCGAGACTTGTGTCTGCCGGCGTTTGTGTAATATGCTTGCAAAATCACAATTGACGCACTTTCGCAGATTACTATCGAAATAATTATAAAACTACCGTTCCGACGGTCGGTCGCTCGGCTATTAGAAAGTTGCGCACGACGACGTTCGGAGATTAATATTATTGTGCTCGCGTCGTCGATGTTTGTACAATTACATTATTATGTTGAAGCTATAACCTCCAGACAGCAAGGGCAGGGATATTCTTTCTCGGATACAACGTAGCGATTACTTGAATATTGTAGATTAAATTAACTATATGTGTTTATTTGTGATAATAAAAGCATAATATTTATATCGACATAGTACTAGTTGATTGATTCAAGACTTTTGTGAAATCAAAATATCCAATTGGTACGTTGAATAATGTTTAAATTGTAAATAATTCGTTGGTATTGCTTAAAAAATATGCCATAGGATATTTTAATGAATATTACGATGTTTTATTATACATAGCCACACGCGCAGAAAAATTCTATTGAATTCGGATTAGCGGAATTGTCAGAAATTTTCCGAGTACATAAAATCATATGTCGACGAAATCTAATGATGTTTTTTACCCAACGAATCTTGTTCAAAGCGTCCACCGTCCATATTGCATGCGGACATCAATTATGTACTTATTTTATGCGGTATATACTTGTGAACGGGTAATCACGGTATTTTTGGTCGGTTACTATTATAAAAATTATACTCAAAATGCATAATGTTATCTTAAAAATTGATTTAACAATGTAATAGTATCAAATGAGTTTAATTTTTGATATTAGATCAATGGAAATAATTATACGCTCAATAATAAGAAAAATATTATACATAATTCTTTAAAATTTTATCATAAAAATACGTACTTTAATATGTTTACTTACATAAGTGTTAGTCGTTAGCACAAGGGAAAATGTTAATAGCATTGTTACTTATAGTTGTTAAAGGATGTATTGAAGTAATCGTTATAATGGAGCATCTAAGGAAAACTATAAAATAAAAATACTTATACGGCAAAACATAAAAAAATGTTTAATTATTTTTTACGAATACAGATATAATAAGTTCTAGAGGTAGTTGGTGTGTTACAGTTAAAATTTGAATATAAGCATATTGTAAAATTTATGCTACTTTTCCTTCATTTTCAAATACTTATATACTCTGTATCTGCAAATAGTTACAAATGATACAATATAAGCGAATATAAAATACACAACAATATGGTGCAAGTGAAATTTTCCATTGTATAGTTTGACAAAATAAAAGCTACTCAATGGCAACACTTCTAATAAATATATTTTTTTTTTAATACAATAATTAATTTATATTACTCTACTAAATGTCCACGCCAATATGCTTCAATTGTCTTGGAACGCTACCAGGAATGTCACTTGTTTATAAGCTTTGGACCAATGGATTGAATGTTAAAAAGACAGCCAAGGTAAGCCGCGAAAAATAAATGAAAGATAAAAACATAAGTACTTATTCAGTTTTGTACAATAATCATTAATCACCGATCACTTTATTGTATAATACACAACACACACGCACCACACACATTTTACACACATATTTATATAGTGTACAGGAATGTCTTTGTGCAGTAATATTTCGGTGATTATAAACCCCTCACGCTTCAGTATAATATGTTCAAAAGTCACAATATAATACGTGAAAAATAAGAATAACAATTATTATTATTAAGATCGAAATCATCGTTTACAGACGTCTGACGTCGGACCTCCCCTATCGAACAGAACCCCCTGAACACTTTTATAAATAAAAAAGTATATATAGAATTTTTGGTTATTGTTATATCGCTGATAACATGCATGATAACCGTCATCGCGACAGTCCAAACAGTCTGTTGTCGCGGTTTCGTATCATTAACATTCTAATGACATCGACTCCGTCGAGTACGCGATACTCGCACATATAGCTATAGCTAGGTAGTCAGAGACGTCGCTTCAATGTTTTTTTTTCTGTTTTTAATACGAATTATTTTTATACCGGCTACAAATTCTGCCTGGAACTTATAGGCATCCATTATTTATGTGGGCGGTGGTAAACTCTTCGGAGTCATTGTTATACGTTTACATACGTTGCATGCACTGCATATTCAGAGTTGTCGTTCGCCGAAACGATGCGATTATTCATTTATATATCTACTTAATAATTTTAAAACGTGTACGTTCACACCACTATTGATAAATTATAACGATACAGTATTATAAAATGTGTATGTGCAAACAAACAAAGTCGACTCCGGACTTGGGGGAGTTTTCGTAAATACCCATCATCGGGTATAGTACTACTGCAGGAGGAGTAAGCCCGGGAGTGTTGACCATCCGGAGAGTTCACGATCGCCATTCCAGGTCAACCAATCGAAAGAGTGGGCCACCTACGATAATATTTGACTGTTATACCCGAATATACCGCAAACGCGGTAATATAGTCGTCAACATCGCGCTGTCCAAACGATGTCACTGCATGTGCGACGGTCTTGTATATAAAACGTACACCGACCTACCGAAGCGCAGCGTATACTATATAATATGATGTTTTCAGTGTGCGTGTGGAGCGTTTCGTGCGGATTGACCTAATTACCACGCCGACTGCGGCGGCGGCGATGAATCCGGAGAGACGAGAACAACGTAATGTAATATATGTGGGTAAAATAATAATAACGACGACGACGACGACACAGGCCACCGCCGCCGCAGCATCCACGTTAGTAATTAGCCCGAGCGCGCGAAGACTAGGAGGCGCGCGCGCGCGCGTGGTATGTACGTGCAGCATCTCGGCCGGGCCAAGACGCCATGGTGTGAGAACGACGACGGCGGCGATGACGACGATGGCGGTGGCGGCGGCAGCGGATTCGCCCGGCTCAGCATGGAACTATCGTCGGGTCGCCGCCGGCAGCCCAGCACAGCCGCCGCCGCCGCCGCCGACACGACCTTTCTCCCTGCGCGTCGTCCGATTTCACGGCTCATTTTTCTACGACGATCCTCCTCTCACTCTTTCCCGTCCTCGATGCTCGCCCCGCGCGGTCTCCCGAGGAAACATTATTACTATTACTATCACTATTATTATTATTATATACGGGTTTTTTGTTTTTTGTTTTTTTTTTTTACTTCTTTTCTTTTATATCCGCGTTACGATCCTTTGTTATTGTACTCTACACACGCATACACGTGATTTCGCGCGCAGCGTTAATTAATGATCGGCGCGGCGTACGCGTCGTAGTCGACGTCGTCGTCCTAGTCGTCGTAGTCGTCGTCTTCGTCGGTGTCGGGCGGCTTATATACACTATCATTATACGTACCTATATTATACGTGTCGAGTTTATGTGTACGCGAACGCCGCCGCCGTACACAATCTCGCAGGCCGTCGAGTAGGTTTACCCGACAAACAATGCTCAATCAACGAGATCGAATTTCGATCTTAATTATTATATATATACGCGCGCGCGCTCGCACACACACACACACACACACACACGTATAACACTTGTACTATGCACGCGGGTATGGGTTAAATTATAGCGAGCGAACGGAGAAACTATCTCGCGGTATCTTCAAAAAAAAAAAAGAAAACCCCCCGTCGTCGTTTTTTTGGGACACTGTTAGGACTGTTCAGAGAGGTGTGCACCGGTACCTCGGGACCTCCGTCTTAGGACTACGATTTCAAGGGTTCTCCTTAAAAAATTCCACGCGGATGCACGACTGTGCGTTAATCATATATACGATTAGGATTACCTATTCGGTTCATTGCATAATCCGTTGCTAATTCCTCTACGAAATGTCGGAAAAACGATTTTATTTCGTTTGTTCAAATTAAAATATGGCGAAAATACCAAAATGTGTTATTGCGAGTGTGGACGCGGTGTAGGCGGCGAATAATATAGTATGGTTATTACCCGTGTTTTTGAACGTTCGATATTTTTGTTATTATACTTGCCAGAGTTTCAATACTGAAAACTATAAATTACATTAACGCTGCAGATATCATGATTTCGTATAACTTCATCAGTTATTCAAATTTCCTAAAATTTTACGAATATCTATGACATCACATTCAATCACATCGTGTCACGATGATTAAAGGCTCGGAATGATGATGACCTCGTGTTAATTTATCCTAGTCTAAAAAAAACTTTGGGACACGTCTAATAACCATCGTCGATGGTGTATATATATGTTGGCTTTTTTCCACAGTCGATTCACGCGTGGTTTTTTTTTTGTTTTTTTGTCGTCATCGAACGCGGCATTGGTTTTTTACGCCGACTAATGAACTGTCCGCGGCGTTAATGAGCCCGGCCCCCGAGGAAGCGGACGTTTACCGTCGGAATCCGGTCGAAATCGCCGCCGTCGTCATCGTCGTCGGCGTCGCGGTCGGACCAAAAGTCAGGTTTTCACGACCGCTTGCTTCGGCAATAACGTAGTATAATATGCGCCGGATGCGGCCGACGTCGACGCATAAATGAATAAATAAACGCCGAAAAATGGTAATGGCGTCGGCTATCGCTGACGCTGTTGGTATATAGACGAGTCTCCGCCGTCGGTGGCGCCGCGTCTGAAGACACCATCGCGCGCCCGCACCACCGCCGAATCCCATTCGACGTCGTTTTATTTTCGTCGTCTCGTAATACTTATCGTAAATCTTGTACGACTGGAAAAATAGGTCACGGCGGGAATATTACAGACCTTTTGTGCTCACGGTCTATATAACTAGATGCATATATATATATATATATATATAATATGCGTGTAATATTATTACGACGTATAATGTGCGTGCGGTGTCAGTGCGGTATATTCAGGTATATCTTATATACATATATTATATGTGTGTGTGTGTGTGTGTGTGTGTGTGTGTGTGTGTGTGTGTGTAGGAATAGGAACGTCACAGATTTTATAACACCACCTAAAAAGCATTTGTTAGCATTTGTTTTTCTTTGTGCGTGTTCCGCTCGGGTTCAGGTGTGTATATGTGATGGCGACGGAAAAAGAGAGAGCCGAATTCGGATTTAAAAAATAAAACGGCGCCATACGCGCGACGGTCGTAAATAAAACGTTCACACGCGTTTGTGTGCTGTGGACCCGATTTTATACATACAAAGGTACGTCATGCCCATATTTCATTTGGCTCAACAGACGATGTATACGAGGACGACTGCACGAACATCCGACATCATCCGGCATGCTTGCGATTACGTAACTGCGTGTGTGACATTATGTGCGCGAGGCATCGACGACTGACGAGTTAATAATAATTAGTCGTATGAATAATCCAACGAAATGATTTTAGATTTTTTATCGACTTAACGTTTTGCCATCGCTCCAAGTTTGATGTAAATTATCAATATTTCTTTCAATTGGTTTTACATTTCCATCGTTACATAAACTATACGTAGTTAACTCACTTAGTTGTGTGATATTCGTAAATGACACTCATACATAACCGGACTTCAGATTATATCTAATTATTTTATTATAATTGTATAATATTTTTTTGACAAATTGCATTGTATGCCACTCATCGTTATAAACATTATATTTATTTTCGTATCATATGTGCATTTTTTTTTACCATCACTTAATTAAATATTTACTCCCCTTATTTCATGGGTTAGTATTGTAATCGGATATGTTTATTATAATATGTGAGGTAAATTTTGATACATTTAGTTGAGGGTAATTGGTAAATTTTGCTCTAGGTGATTTGGGGTATAAATCAGTATAAAAAAAAGGTACCTACCATTGAAGGAAATTGGTACACGTCCATTGCCAGTGCCCCTTAGCCTCTTAATATAAACTAAACCATTAGATGTCCATAATATTTAAACTATATTCATTATTATAACCATAAACAAGTTTCACAATTGTTTAATATACGTCTCTATATTATGTATTATAGTTATACAATATACATGTGTAGTTAATTTTTTTTTTTAGTTTTAGTCGTACTAGTTGTTAAAAGGTTTCCCACCTTTAAACTCACTTGGAGCTCATGATTAAGACCAATTGCACATTTGCACACGCTCTTCCCACCAAAATCCTTTATTTGTGTTAAATTATTTTCTATTTATGTGAATAATATTTTGGAAAAACTAGAAATTTCGTAGAAATATAATATATGAAATGCAAAAAGACATAATAAATAGGTATTGAACGTTAAGAAAAAAATTAGTTCCAGTCGATGGATGTGCCACGTACGTATACGATATTATCGAGTATATATACTACATTATAATAGTGTCATATGTGTAACAAACCTCGTACATGTAATATTATATACGTCCGTCGAGAATGCGTACAATATTTTCGAACGACCTCAAAGATTGAAAATTCTATCGAACTGTCAAATCTACCCCTCTCGACCCGCCACCGTTGAGGTGTGACACGTAAAAAACCTTGATTTTCAAATTGCGTAATGTGCCCGCCGCGTATATTTGACAATATCATAATATTGACGATTTTTTTTCATGGCCCACATAAGACATAAAGCAAAATATTATAATTAAATTTCGGCGATTTGATGATTGATCCGTGACGATAAGCGCGCGCGTATATGAGACATGAGTGTGCGTTTGTGTGTTGTTCGTAACATAATATGAGTGAATTTATCGAATTATACTACACATATGTCTGCGATAATGATAATAATGTGTGGTATTAAATTATAATATTATACCACCGGAAGGGAGAACAATGCAATAAATTATTTTCTATCATTTATTTTTTAGATTTTTCAATTATACCGAACTGATTTTTCTATTTTTCGGTGTTGGCAGAATGAATCCATTTAATCGGTGTTATATTTCATGAGTTTACTGCATATAATATCGAATATCTGCTTAAAATATAATGTTTTAGTTAGTATTTTTTTTTTTTATTATTATGAAAGAGATTCAACATTTTAAAAGATTTTTTATTGATGCAATTCTAAACGAAGCTTTAAAATTAAAATCGAAACTCGCATTTATTTTATAGAGGTAGCTATAAATAATATTATTATTATATCTACGTATTTGCACGTGCGCGCGCATGTGGAAGACGACTACGACGACGACAGAGTTGATTAAATTTCCAGTACGAAGACCGCAATAGAGCCTGCAGGCTTCTCTCTTATTAATCTAGATTGTAATTAACCGACAGACAGTAGGTGGCCTCCGAGGCGCTAGCGGGGGGTCCGGCTAAATTAGGACGGCCTAAGTGCACCAGAACTCGTAGCTACTTGTACGTATAGTACTATACGTACATAACACACACACACACACACAACTCTATGATCGCGAACGTCATAATGCACCCAGCAACAGCAGTCATTGCGTATATAATATTATTATTATCGTGTTTAATAGTATTATATATTCTCTGATGTTGGTACCTACAAGATACAAAGTGGTGCACGTTCGATTTACAAAGAGATCACATCAAATACATAATATTATTATTATTCTGTGTAATTTCCATTACTAAATAGTGTATACTACATTTATATATACATATTATAATATAGATACCTAGCTATGTGTAATATGTATGTCGTACAATGTATGCTTGTCTATGGCCATGTCGCTTCATAATATAATATATTCAAGTATCATAGAATATATGGTATACAGCTACACAAGTGTTGGACGTATACGACATCGTCACTCACACGATCCGTATGATTGTACCCCGCAACGACCATCATTTGTATAATAACACTACAGCATCACATAATATAAAATTATAAAAATATAATTGTATACAAGTCAACGTGTGTCATATTTTACAATTATGTTTTTGGATATTTTATCGATTCCCTCCGACTATATGACCTGCAATCTACTAGATTTGTCTATTTTATCTATTAGTTTTATTAAGTTATAATATGGATTCGTGGTTTTGAAAATAATAATTTTTAAATTTATATATTCTGTATTATTATAGTCATACAAATATTATAACATCGAAGAGTTTATATGTTTCAACACAATAATCTCAGAAATTCCTGGACCACTTTCAACAAATATCAGCAAATAGATTCTGAATGTTTTTAGCTTATTTTTTCCATCCCTATAGTTGGCTCACACATGGATTTCGTTTTGGCTCACGAAAACCGAATAATTCTTTATTTATAAAATATAGGGTCACCATTTGTTACAAAAATAAAATTTAAAAAAATTATCCGGTATACACTAGTCAAAAGAAGACTGTGATCGATGTAATTTTATTTTTAAATAAAATTATAATAGTTAATTTACTGTTTGTTATACTCAAAAGTACAACAAAAGACAATACGCTTATGTCTGTAGCTTATAGACTTAAACTATTCAATTAATTTTGATGAAAATTTCATAGATTGTGTTTTAGAGATATCAAAATCAGAAAAGTTTAGAAAGTAGTTTAAACTGTGTTTAAAAACATACCAAGTGTTATATCCACCACCACGGGAAAATTGCCCAACTCGGTCAAATTATTTCATAAAGCGAGATACACCGATACTGATAGGTCCGTAAATTGAGGAAAAATAAAACTCATATATTTTTATATAGCGCCATATCTTATAATATTGTTAATTTTTCCTTGGTGAAATCGAATTATATAGTTAGTCTTAAATATATACAAATTATTTTTATAATAATGTGAATTATTATTATTTTTGGTCATAGACTAATAGAGTAAACAATGTACATCAATTCTTAATATCGACGACGTGATAATAAGGAAAAACTAACAAAAAACAGAGGGAAAACAAGAATACTTACAGAACACCAGTTTTCGAAAAAAATTGTTGGGTGTTTTAATTGCGATCTATTCATAAAGAAAAAATTTTAGAGATTTAAAACACTCTCAAAAGTAGTATTTTTAGAAACAATAAAACATATTTAAAAAAAAATGTTTACTCTTCTTGAGATACCGATTGACATTTTTTAAACTGTTTTTCGTTATATGTTGAGAGGAGTTTTTTGAGTTAGTATATTTACTTATGGATGGAAGTTCATAATGATAAAATGTAATAGTTCTATTATTTTAACCCAATTACCATTTTCTAATAGGTTTTATAGAAATTATAAAAATATATTTAATTAAGTTGTTTAAAAATAAAGAAACTGTTTTATGTAATTCTATATATATACACGGTTTTATATGAATTACTCATTTTTACAATGTACAGATTTTATAAACTATATTGGCGTAATTATATGAATAAAAACTAACGTCCTGATGAATCATAATGTTATGCACTGTACATTTTAGCTACTATACCTAGGTAGATCATCGAAATTTTAATATGATTGTGCTTACATATTTAATTGAATAACGTTTATAAGAAAAAATAATAACATCGTATTTCCATTATATCCGTAAACTATTTAAGGTATGAGAAAAAATGTATTTTAAACTATCCTATAAGTAATAACTTATAAGTTATTACCGACAGCGATCCGAATTAATTTATGGTCGAACGGTTTACATTTAATTATCCAATTATTTACAATTTAGTTCTAACTTAGTCCTTCCCCATAGCCGATTTCCACATTGTTTCTTGCTATATGAGGTTTAGAGCTTAATTACCCGTAGAGATTATACTTTTCCAAGCATAACGCTTATTTTTACAGACATCCGCGCTGCCGTTTAGGAAGAGTATGCGTGGCTACTCCGCAGTAATCTATTCAATATCTAATATTTTGCTCTGCGTTTAAATGTGGATGCTGCTGATATAGATTATACGTGTATCTATCAGTATAGTAACATTATTTTATGTCGGTACACAAGCTATCATGATAGCATCACATGCTTAATCTTTAAATGTGCTCAGTATTTTATGTAGACTTTGTGTACACCTATCAACTTATAATATTCGTGTATAACGATCTTTGCCAATTAAAGGGCATAATGGCTTTAAATAATACGCAATATTTTCCACGGTAGCTGTAGAAGTGTCAATACTGCTCTAATTAACGGCGTTTCACAACATTTGATGTCAACGTCGAAAATTGTTATTTACAAAACACATGAGTATGTGCCGTATAAAAAAATTAAACAAAAACATTTTGTGAATAAAAAAATACTTTACAAAGATAGCCTGTGTTTTATAATTTATAATATTACTGCTGTGGCTTTGCGATAACCGTTAATAATAATATATAAGCGGTACGAATGCGCGATTCCCGGTCGTTTTAGTTATTAATTATTATCCGTTTATGTAGTTATATTACTAATAATATTAAAACGAGCGAGAAAACTTTCGGACGGATTAAGTTTAGTTTTTGTTTGGCGGCTGCATTAAATCACAGCGGCGTACAATACGGTGAGTTAATGTAATACTTAAATATTGTATAGTTTTATGTGGAAAATACTAATTGAAATCTTGATCATGGTTTGGAAACTATGCAAAACAAGAGAAGTATTATAATATTTACCGTTTATACCGTTGACTATGCACGCACAATAATATTTAGCGTACATTATCAGAGACTGACTGGAAAAAAACCATCACCGTAATGCATACACAGAGCAAAAAAAAAATAATCTCGCTTAGTGAATAACAATTGACCTATAGGCTATAGCTATAATAGTAAGGTACACTGCAGCGCGCTTATCGCGAACAAACACTTGCGAATGATGCGTTTTTCTAGACGTTTTATTTTAAAACGATAACTCTGTTGAAATTATAGGTTTAGTGTATTATACTAGTATATTATATAATACATAATAATAGTGACAATAAAAATAATATAATACGTGTTCAATAATAATATAAATTATGGCATTATGCATTTCGAACACCACAATTCATAAAAAAAATAATATATATTAATACGCGTTATTGAAAAAATAATATGTCGTAAAGAAACACCTAAGGATAAATAACAAATCAAAATATAAAAGAAAACTCGATTGTTTTTTTACAACCCATGTTATAAGTATTTTTCAGAAAATTGATTTGATAGATTTACATATTTTCCATATTATTGAAAATAAATAATATAAATGTATTACTTAAATAATATTGATTTTGTAACTAGATATTCTGAGCGGAGTGTTGAATTTATTAATGTTATAAGGATAAAATTAGATCAAAAGAAGATTTTTTTGATATTTTCGTGATTCAAAAAATATTAATCGTTGGACTTAAAGCTTTCACTATTTCATATATTATTTTTTTCTATTATGTACACAATGACATTTTAAGACTAATTTTAAGCTATCACTATAGAAAGTGTATCAAAATACTATTAAAAAACATTCTCCAATATGTTTATATACATAGTACCTAACTTATTTAATTCAAAATTAATTAAAAAAAAAAACCGTATATTATTTTATAATAGTCGTTGTAATATGCGATATTTTTGTCAAAAATCAGTTCAGTCTACTTTATTATACTACTATTATAAAACTTAATTACTAACTATAGATATATAAATTACTTATATAATAATAACTGTTTAAAATAGAGATAATCCTTTTACCCCCACTTAGAACCGTTAATTGTACATAGGTATACATATAATGATTTGTCATATGATTCAAATTTATATCACATCATTATAGTTATACAGTGACATACTGAATGACGAGGTACATTCAAAACTTACTATACAGCAAAGTGACTTCTCTGTTTTTTTAAATATTTAAATTGTATGACCTTTTATTAAATGTGTATTCATACAAGTATATAAAGTATGAACATATGGAAAATTAGAGTAAATTTAAAAAAAAAAATAATCACTTCAATTTATACTGATTTTATGATTTATTAATAATAAATTAACTTTAAAATTTTTAATGTTTCTATAATATCTCATGTGCCTCAGTTACAACATACATTTGTTGAAAATCTTAAATATATATTAAAATTATAATATACTTTACAACTATATTTTGTTAATAGCAAAGAATCTGCTTTTAGAAAAATAGCATTATAGAAATTTATCTATCTGAACATGTAGAAGTCGGCATTTGCACTTAACAAAATGTAATTTGTACTGTGCAAGCAAGCACCGAAAGTGATACTCATAAAAAATGTCCCAAAACATGTATATCAATTTATAATTCATACAAAAATCCACTCCACATTGTCTCCGTAAAAATAACAATTAAATTCAAGATAATCAAGCTGAAATATTTAGTAATGGTACAGAGTACCTCTATTAGTACGAACACAGCGCTTTAGTCCTATATGTCTGTACACATTCAAAGATTGACACGGTCGTCGGAAATAATAATATAGTATTAACGCATCGTGATGTTCTATGCGCGTAATCCGGTCACAGCAACACTTGTGTGTCGTTGTAGAAAGAAATGCAAAATAATAAGAATTAAAAAATATTTTAAAAAAAATGTCGGAAAACAAGGAAAAAAAAACAACGTCATCAATCAGTTAACACGCCATGCGAGTATTTATTTGGGGCGTGTGACGCGTAATAATAATAGTAATAATGATGACGATGACGTTGATGATAATAATGACTTAGATATAATATAATACATCGTATACAATTAATGGACAAAATTATCGATGTAGTGGTATTCGGTGTAAAATAAAACGACGCTGCTTCAATATTCCACCGCGAGAAGCTAAAACGTTACAATTACGTATACTATTTATATAATATTGGAAAATAAAAAAGGAAAATCACGACTGTATGCGTGCGCGTGGGTGTGTATGCGTGTGTGTATACGGGCACATTATATTGCTCTACTATTGCTACGTACGGTTTATAAACATTTATATCTATATAATAATATAATATATAAATATAATTATTAATAACAACGTCGGGAAAAAATGAAATAAAAAGCAATAATAATAATAAATAAATACAAATAATAATATCTGTTCGGCCGTGTTTAGTAGAAGAGTTCTTTAATACACCATCTCGGGGTGCTTATGGTGGTAGTAGTGGTACGGGGAGGGGGGTCGACCCATGATTTCCCCATTGTTGTCTAATTGAGTGTATTTTTTATCCATTACCCGACGGCCGAGGGTCAATTAAAACAACGTGTTCGTGACCGCAAAAAGGCAGCGGAGGCAGTGGTGGTGGGCTAATATGATATAATAATGATGATAATACTATAAAAACGTCGTCTAGAGTATACTATATATCATTCTCATCCTATATGATGGTAATGATAAAATATTATTATACACACCTATACCGTTATAAATATTACACTCGGCGATTCTGGAGTGTTCGAGCACAAAATATGCACGTTGTCCCGATAATAATGTACATTGTAAATCCATATCGACATATTAAAATTTAAAAACAATAATTAAAGGTACAATAAGTACAATAATGTAATAGTAATATAACTATGATCAGATTTAAAGGTAGGAACAATGCCCAATAAACATCTCGTATAATTTTATTTAGTATAATGATTTTATTGATATTTAAAAACTCGAAACAATTATGGACATTGATATACAGTTTTCAAAGATAATATTTTATGCAAGTATAATGTAATCCAATAATTCCAAGAACCAATAGCTTATATTTTATCCTGTTACGATAATTAAAGATTTTGTTTAGAATATCAGAGGATAAGGATAAGGTATATCATTTATATCTATATAGCATATAATAAACTATAAATAATTTACTACAACATGAATACAGTGTATAAAACGATAAAATGAGGAAATATGCAGCATCATCATCATATTCGTGTGAATGTCATATTATTATTCGGTGGTATTCTTAAAAATATTGTATTTATAAAGCCACAATTAATTTATTATTATTTAGGTTTAAGTGTGTTAAAAAATGCCACCCCTATTGTGAATTTATGGTCGTCTTTTATTATTATTTATGATATAATGTTTTTTTTTTATATAAAATTTAATATCGTCTTTTTGTCATTGAACATACGCATAATATTGCGCGGAATAATTTCAAACGATATCGATGGCAGACTATATTATTATATTTTGCTATTATATTATTTCGTTTCATATTATTCGCGAGCGCCCAACTTATTGGACATGTGCGAATAATGAAAAAAAAATAAATTAATATGACAATTTTCACGTGTAAAATAATGATAATAAAATGACAGAGGAGAATTAAAAATGTATGATAGGTACACATATAATGTAATATAGAAAAACACTTTCTCGC
Source organism: Rhopalosiphum nymphaeae (assembly GCA_036289425.1). NCBI lineage: Eukaryota > Metazoa > Arthropoda > Insecta > Hemiptera > Aphididae > Rhopalosiphum > Rhopalosiphum nymphaeae. The sequence continues at coordinate 3,197,301 of JAZAQC010000007.1, read as the reverse complement.
GTGACATTGAAACGTCAACGGAAAACATATTTTGTTCGTGATGTATAGGAAAATATTTCAGCAAGGTAACACTGGACCATGATAGCATGTGTCATGTACAATGTATGTACGTACAGCATGTATACACAATATTATATTATTTCAGTAAAAACTTAAAATCAACCATAGTTCATTATATTTAGTATTATGTTCCGGTATATCTGGTGTTAAATCCGCTACAGATAGTGTGAGTTATTTCTTGATATCGTGAGGATTTTATTCTGACATAACGATAAAAAACTATTTTTGTTTTAAAAAGATGTGTAAAATAATAATAATCAAATAAAAATTGTACATAGGCGTCTTTCGTATCACATGACTATGAATAAAAACTGAATTGCTATATTTCCATTATAAAAATGAAAAATGTAATTTAACGAACACATTAAATAAAACAGATATGCCGAAAGTAAAAAAAAAAAAAACGTTGATTATTGTTTTATGACATCTAATGATAATGATACGCAAATAAATAAAACTAAAATCGACTATTTGATTGCGTGATATGAGTATGTAAAAAAAAAATATACCTGACTTAGGGACGAACAAATTAGTACTTAAGGGGTTTGATGATTTATCAAACCGATGGATCGAAGAACGATACAATTTGTATTTTAATACCTGACACTTTAAAGTTTAAACACTATTTAAATAAAGCGGTTAGCTATTGAAGTTTAATGAATAAAAATAATAAATTACGTTAACTATTTATATTTAAGTAATTTGATTCATAATACCATATAATATGAAATAAATTAACTGAGTGGCTGCGTAATATATATCTGTATAGACACATCGTCATTGGTCGATGTTACATGCAGAGTCCTGCGAGCTATAGTCTGACCCAAAGTGCTTAAATTCTTGGGTACGCCACTGTGCAAGTGTAATGTATATATTATTGTACATCGTGATTCATGAATCATGCATGAATATTATATTATAATTATTTCAAAACCATAACACCTACATATATACATGTATAATATGTATACAGTGTCCAGTGTACAAACACACATACACAAAGTTGTAAATTATTAAATATTAGACCTGGGCCGTCACGTGAAGTCGTTTATATATTTTCTAAACTCGCGCCGGTTGCAAGATGACGGACAAAAATAATATTACATGGACGTGACTTGCATTCGCGATAATAATTTTCATCTGAAAAATAAACGCGTCATGTAATAACTAGAATTTGTTATTATTACTATTATTATTATTATTATTATTATTATTATTATTATTATTAATACTATTTTTTTTCACTCCATCCCGTCGTCAAATTATACGTGGGTGTGAAAATTTTTCCGTACGATATATACACAAGACCAATGCGCTTGTGTATCGTATAGAAACATAATATGTGTACGACGCTTAAAAATACCACGATGTCTAGTTATTAACTTAATACATATTATATTATACACTATTACGTTATACCTATAAATACACGAATGTCTTTTGTCAACACTAATCAAATATTAAATTTCATTATACGCTTCGTTTACTCTGCGCACACACGCACACGTGCACGCGCGTGCGTACACACAGCTTTCAATTTTCAAAGAATAATAACCGTTGACGGAAATTTGATTTTAACCGTTCGAAAACATTCATATCGCCGTGATGGTTTCGTCGTTTTACGGGTCAGTGTGCGTACGAATAGATAATGTTATAAAACATATTTTGTTAATTATTTTCCCGTCGAATTTAACTTCGAATCGCTCGAATATTAAATTTATAATACGGTCATATATTATGCATCGTGATGAACCGTTATAATAGTTTGTTTGTTTGTTTATTTTTTCCAATATAATAATGAGTATTTTTTCCATTAGGTTTTCCTCTTATTTAAAATGTGTAAAATCCATTATGGAATATAAAGTGGGTAATAAATAATTACCCTTTTATTAGTCAATATTGTACTTAACACAATATTATTTCAAACCAGTCGATAACGTAATACTATTTATATTTTACTAAATTAGATATCTGCAGTATAAAACAAACAAGTAATAAATCCTTCGGTTATTAAATATTTAGCCACACGGCGCGTCATTATGCAAATGTTTGCAGACAACGTTCACGAGAGAAAAATAGTGATATCTACGCTTTTACAACGAATATTATAATATCATTGGTATATATTTTAGTACGTGTAGGAAATTTGATATATTTTATATTATATTGTTCGCGAATTATTAGAGCTTTTATCATTTCGTTTTTCAAACGCGATGTTACAGAGCGCACGATGGTTTACACCGATAGGTTTTTGTATAGCCACTCGCGCTGTGTATAATTTGTGTATTTTATTACGTATACATGCATGTGTCTGCAGCAGAGCAGTGCATCAACTCGTCCAATACAAATAGATCTTTTGTCGTATTATAAACGCATATATATATACATATACATTAGTAGGTATATGTATAGCACGTAGCACCGAAGAAAAGTTCAAGCCGTCATTACAAAAAGAAAGGTAACCTATAGGTACATAGTAGATTGTTTATTTTGTAATTCAAAAAGTGTACCGGCGCTGTGTATAATGTATTCTTTGTGAGTGCCTATAGAACAATATATATATAAATTACATAATATTATTGCTAGTTATTTGCGTTTTAATAATTGTTTTCGTACAGCACAGGAGATGTTTACACTGAGTAGTAATATAAACAATCAGCGTATAACATTATTAGGTATATTATTATTTTGAAAATATAATGAAAAAAATCGATATGTATTACTGCCGTCCATATCTACATAATATTATATTGTATCGTTCTATATATGGGTTGTGTCACATTTTATTTTAAAGTCGTTTATTGGTTTGTAACGAAATCAATCGCCGACGCCGAAAAAAATCAATTTATAATATTCTAATCGTGGTTAAATTATTATAATACACAATACACATATTATACATAGGTACACACAGTATCGTTTGTTAGCAAAAAATGACGAGTGCTTGGGCTGCGGTGGTTCGTGTGGTTCGATACATTTCATCCTCGACATCACGTCACGATCATTGTAACTATATAGGTACTGCGATATTATATATATAGATATATTGTTACACTGATGGTACTCCGGTGAACTGATTTGTATATCAATTGTGTATATATATATATATATATATATATATATGTATATGCATTTACGTCTACACGAACGACTGCTAAGGTTAACCTATGGCCGGAATGAATGGAAGGGAGAAAAACGAAATCGAAATATTCGATCAAATGTAGCGCATGACGTAGGGTATTGAATTTGAATAGGGAGGACCACCTCGGACCGTGCATATAGGTATGTATTATATTATAGGATATTACGGATTGCCGCAAATTTTCGTGCCGGACCATCCGTGCTGTTGCTGCTGCAGGTGAATGTAATAATATTATATGAATATGCGCGCACTGCGGGAATACACACACTTAATATATATTATATATATATATGTGTGTATGTGTGAGCGTGTATATGTAAAAACGGTCGGCCGAACACTGTGCCGCGTATATAGGTAATAATATTATATATATTATAGTCCTTTGTCGGTATTTCGGCTCACCTGCTGCACAGCACACCGATGCCGCCCATGGCCCGGCACATCGATCGTTTATAATAATGTTATGTTATTATTTATTATGTTATATCGACATATCGTAGGATATTCATCATGCGGCGAGCGGTAATTTTTATTTCACTACGTTTTATTTTTATTTTTTTCCTCCGCCGACAACACACATTTTGGACCTCTAAATCGTTATATGGACCCCCGATAACGAGGAGTGCGTGCAAGCACGTATGCCCGAGTGCTGGCTAGGCGTTGATTAAATCACGTATGTTATAGGTGTCGAAAAATTGGAAGCCATCACACGACGGAGATGACGACAGCGACGGCAACGACGACGACGACGACGACGGCGACGTCCTTGATCGTCAAATTGAATACGCTATAATATCACACTCACGTTATATATTATACATGTACATACCACTCACGTCAACGTCGTATACAAAGCGAATAGCCTTGCTCTAAAAAAAAAAAAAAAATAATAATAATAATAAAAACCAATTGGCGATATCTCTCTCCACACGCGTGTATATAATATATTAGATATACCATACATGTATATATATATATATCGTATAGTATAATGTATTATTATCATTGCACGTCATTGCAGACGACGTGCATCGACTACGCGCGCGACGAGACAAGGAGATCGCACATTCGCACCATAACACATTGAAACGGAACGATCAAGATTGTGTAGCCCGCGGGGTGCGGCGAAAATCCGATTTTATATTTTTGTTGTTCTCGTCGGCTATATATAGTACACTTATTAACGTCACGCGAGATAAAAATGTGTACGTACATAGAAAACGCGGGATTTTCGACGTGATACCGTCGACGCTGTCTGCGCCGGATCCTTATTTTTTACGATATTATTACATAGTTATCCCGCGGGGAAGGGTTTATCGCGGATAATTTTTCCGTGCGGCGGGCGGTTTGAACACGCCTCATGTGCGAGCGGTTTTATGCTTAGAATAATATTAGGTATCATTAACATACCTGCATGATATTTAAAATTTTAAAACCTATCGGCTTTACCGTATGAATATGGCTGTTTATAATATTATTTACCTACGTGTTTGATTACTGTCGTGTTGATGGCGAATGTCGAACCCGACTGCACAACAGCCATGTGTCGTTTGTAATGATAAACAATAATTTGGACCTAATCGAAAAACGTCGTACGTGTATTTTTGAGCGATGGTGGTCAATTTTAATAGCGTAAACCTATCAATGTATAATATTTACATATTATAGGATGTGACAAATATTACAACACTATATATGATACCAACAACACGTACTCATAGGTAATAGTACGAGAACCAAAGATAATTTAAGCTTGCTAGCAATAATAGTAATACATCGGCACTAAAAAATTAGTATTTTTATTTTTAAATATTTCTGCAGAAAACTCATAGATTTTGTGTGATATGGACGAATAGAGAAACGCAGCTGTGTGTGGGAAATTTTATAGCATTTGTATACAGACAACACTTTAAAGTATATAATATATATTATAAGGGCTTAGTCGATTTACATCTCATCGCGTTCATGCGCGTGTAGAACACGCCGTATACGGTCAAACGCGCATATATGTGTGCGTTTATGTGTAATAAGTCTACAGATGCAGGGACATATAGAATTCCTTTTTTAACCCTCGGCGAATGATATATCGTATAAATAGTACCGGTCGCGAAAATTACCAGATTAAGACTGCACCCTCGTCGGCTGGTAGACATTCCGGCCACCCCGGATTTCTTCCGTTTTTTATTATTTCGGTATTTTTTTATACACATATACCCTCCGAATCCTGCCGCGACCAGACCATTGTTTTTTATTATTTATTTCCCCGGATTTTTATACGTTTTTTCGTCCCTCGCGCCCGCGATCCGTGATTGTATGGAAAACAGATGTACCCTATATATTTATTACACATATACACACATATCTGTATAATAAATATATGTATATTATATATACGTATATACGGGCACGACGGCGGCGGCGAGCACAGAATATTTTCCCATTGATGACGAAAGAACTCATAAAAAGCAATTCGCGATCCCCCGACCGCGCCCGGTCTTAACTCTTGAACCCCGAAAACATTCATTGGCCGTCCGCACAAATTACACCCGAGTTTTTTTTTTTTTTATCATTCTTTCCCGGCTCTTATTTATTAGTATACGGTTTTATTACTTTTTTTTTCCCGGCCATTTCTTTTACATTCGTCCGTACAAATATTGCGGTCTGTATAATGATATAATATGCACACACATGTTATACGTATACGCTCTACACGCACGAATATAATGTAAATACGGGAAACGTGAACGGCGCACGACTAAATATTATATTATGTGTACAACTTACGCTGTTTACTATTCGATTTTCATTATTCTGCTCTAAACCGAGTTACGCGCACTCTACACGAGCGCTAAACATATTTATACATAGTCACCTATAACAATATTAAACATTAAACAGTTCAAATCGAAGTTGCACATCTGTTTTCCGCTTTGCAAAATCGACTGCTGCAGTCATCGCGTATATAATAGTCTGTTAACTTATTGCAGCCTCGTAATACGCGTTTATTTACGTATAGACGAGTATAATAATATAATTATTATCACAACTATATGGCACGTTGTATGTCCGCGCGCGAGAAGAATACAGTGTCGTGTATCAGTTTGGTATTTTCAGTCAAAAGTCAACATTTAACGCGACATTAGTTATGTTCTCGCTTTTTGTCGCGTTGTAAATATAAAATCTTATAGTCTTATAATCTTGAAAATCGTACAGAAATATAATGATTATTATAATAACGAATAATCGTGCAATAGTAATACAATAAAGTGCACGGTTTACGGTTAACCGCGATGGTTAGATGCGTTACATTCACAAACGGCGACAAAATGCCATAACGTCCACAACAAACATATAATAGCGTTTACGCGAACATCATTGATAAAAATTAAAAATACTACAATAACAACACAATTACGATAATCCAAATTACCCGTTTCTCTTTAAAATACCAACGTGGCCGCGCGTCTACTATATATACATTATATACATACATACACGCGTGCGTATACGTGCATATATAGTTTATACTGTAATATATCGTGTTCTCATAGAAATTGTGACCAATCCCATTCAGGATTTGACCCACTGAGATGAGGTGGATGTGAGCAGAACAAACCTCGCGATGGCACAATACAACAATCAACAATGCAGCGGCAGTGTTGTATTGTCGTACAATAACACCTGTTTTGCCGGGAATCGTTCGTTTTAAATTTTAGACACGATGCACCCTCTCTGCCCACCAACGCCTGTTAGAAAACGGTCAAACCAAACAACATTACGGCAGTCGCGAGGCATTATGTAATATATGTATTATTATCATTTATTATTATTATTATTGTCGTTATTTTTTGTGTACAATAATATTTTTTTACACCATCAATTTGACAGACAAACGCAATAAAATGTGTAATATTTTTAAACGGTATGTGCCGTTTACTATACCCGTGTGTGTATTATTTATTTATTTTTTTTATAAGAAAAATGATAAATATAACAATGTAAAAACCTCGATCGGACAGTGGCGTTGCCGTTTTATGATATAAAATATTATATTATTTATAATTTTGAGAATTTCGAACGTCAGAGCTGTTTTATTTTCTGTCGTTAGGCCGATATTTTCACACGACTCTGTCAAATAGTTTGAGGTATGGGTACGCCGCGCCGTGATTGTGTAGAAATGAAATTCTCATTGAAATCGAAGGTCACTGTACGAAATATTAATAAACGCGAAAAGTGTTTTGTGCAGGGCGACTGAAAAAACTTGGTAGCTTTTAATAATTGAAGCGTGTCCCGCCTATATTATATCCTTGGGCTTTAATTTCAAGTCACTGGATTGCTTGTATTGTTCCGTAGGCGTGTTTTCCTCTTATTTCTCCCCCTTTTGATATTTTGTCGAAAAAAAAAGTTTTGACGTGAAATCTGAAACATTTAAAACTCAATTTTTCTACTTCTTCTTTATTATTATTATTATTTTTCACTACCGAAGAATAAAACAATTACCCAAATCACGCCAAACAAAGGGGCCCAAATGATTGGGTAGGTATTTCAATTTGTCAAATTGGTCACCCGGATCAGGTATATTGTATATAATCACTATAATCGAATGATGTATGACGCCACTTTGTTACCCGAGTCCTTGTGGTCACGGTGAGTCGCCAAATAATATTATATAATGTTAATGATATTATTTGTTTCATATTTTAAAACGCTTTTGTAACAATATAAAAATATGGAGCGCAATATGCTATCAAAAACTGCCACTGCTGAATATTGGAAAATTCACGGCTTATTGATTTTCGCTACGTTTTATTTTCGGTTATGGTACAGCAAATAATATTATAACCATGGCTGTGAATTTAACGCATTAAAAAAACAATATAATGGGCATCTACCTACTTTTGCACTTAAAATTAAGAAGTATAGGTACTTATAAGCACAAAATAGCTTGAAAATTAGTGTTGAAAGGTAATAAATAGAATCAGTAAAATATTTTAAACTACCTGTGTATACATAAACAGATTTGAATTTGGTATGAATAAACAAAAACATACACTGAACTTATAAAATAAATAAAAATGATCTTTTTGAAGAAATTATGCATACATTTTATATTAAATTAAAAATTATACAGGTGTCGAATTTAGCTATTCCTTAGTTTCCTCTATTTAATTCCCATACTCAAGCGTAAACAATAATAAAAAATAATATATATAGAAGCATTAGTTGCACAAATAAAATAATAATTTGTATGTAAAGTAATTGAATAATTAAAAATAATAAATAATAATACGAGTAGTAATTAAATAATAATAACAATAATGATAATTTAATAATTGAATTGTTGGAGCAGTTTTCTATTCGACTTATTTTTAATTCAGAGTACAATTATTTAATATGAAGAATCATAATTCACATAAATATTGTTTGAAAAAAATATTACAAATTTCACATTCAAGTATGGTTTTCAGTAATTCGGAGCATTTTTAAAAATCTCGAGAAAGATTTTCGATAATTTATACACACATCATAATGATATGAATAAATTGTATTATTAAATAACAACACGACGACTGCAAATACACGAGAACAGGTATATCGTGATCGATAACATTATACCGATTAGGTTATGTTTGATTGCAATGATCCGATAATAATATTTTTTAAGTTAAAAAAATTATAAAACAAAGTATCGTAACGTTAACGTACATATACAGTAAACTTGCCTATGTGAATTTCTAATATATTGTTGAAGCTACGATATAACACGATTTAAAATCAACTGTACTTGACGTTTGATTAATATGAATAATTAGACAAATTATTTATTATAATGTTGCCGGGTGTGCACGAAACAATCATTCTTTCATGACATTTTCGCGGAAATCTATATCAGAGACATAGTTATACAAATTTACAATATTACATCACATTATACAGGTGTACTAACTAACAAATAATATTATTAACTATTTATGTTTACGGTTAACAATTCTATCTCTGCGGTGATGTCCGGTTTCGGGATAGGTACGCGGTTGTTTTAAATATCGTGCGGAAGTATGCTCCGCGGACCGAGGAGATTTCGATCTGCGTGCCGCAGCGGTGCGGCAGTGCGACGGCGACAGCGGCGGTGGGTCACAGCAGGAGAGGAAGTAATCAGGAACGCAGAGTGTACAAAAACGCAATTACCTCGGTTGTGTTTTGGGATCCGTTTTAAAGAACAAAGACCATCAGCTGTATAATATATAGTGCCTACGGGTGTATAAGCGGAATTTCTTGCAATACAAATTATTATTATATTATTATGATGATTATTATTATTAGTATATGTATGTATATATACGCTCGACGAACCCTGTGCAGCCGCGCACAGAAATAATAATTATATAATCCATTTATATATTTTATTGTATAGTATTTAATACGTGTGGGCGAGATAGGTAGAGATAGTTAAGATAAACAACTGATAGATTCACATGCACGCATGACCTGCATGTCTGTAGTTATTATAGGATTTATTCGTGACAAGGGCTACTAAGCGCCCTGCAAAATCAAAGTTAAAAATAAGTAGATAGAATAGGTCTCATCACTTCCTCCTACCCTTTAACGTAAAAACTTTTCACTCTACACATTAACAATAACATAATACGCGTATCGTTTTGCAAATAACGAACACGAAATTAATATAATTATATTGAAATCAGTAGAGTTTAAAATATTGATGAGGGGGTTACATTTTTGAATTTCAAATTTTATTTTAGTTTTACTATATATATATATATATATATAGTTTTTTAAGGCGACAAGGATAATATTGTCGGGTATTGTACTAGAAACGAGATCGAAAATAAAAGAATGACGTTTTATGTATAGCAACGGAATGTGCTGATACGAGGATAAGAAGTGTTTGGAATTGTGAAGTCGTAGTGTAACGTGTGGTTATTTACGTGTCGTCTACTGAGGAGCGTTTATCATAAATCAAAGATTTATAGATTGAAGTAACTTTAAGTTGGAAAGGCTCACAAAGTTAAATGCCATTTAGCTAAGTCATTGAAAGACAAAATAATTGTTTAAAATTATTATGCTGTTTTCTAGAGAGTTTTTAGTAGGTACGTAGAAGTTTTATTGGTACGTGGAATCAGGGACTTGTAGACTTTTATACGGGTATTTAAAGATAATAAATATTAGTTAATGGCTGTTTGGAGTTTTGCCTTTTGCTAAAACTTTAAGGTGAAACATAAAATAATGATCGTAATACCAATCTATTTGAAAGTAATTACACTACGTATGTCGACAATTGGAATAACTACGATAGTATAAACTACTATACAACTTTGAATTCATATAAATTATTAAATAAAACTAGGTGCACAAGGTATGCTAAATATAGTTGAACTTTTAGTCTATACTATGTATTGTAATATATATTAAACTAAGTACTTTACCATCCAATAATTAAACCCATAATGCTAAAACAGATATTTCTGATTTTTGCGAGGATCTTATAAAATTCAATATCATGATAACTTTCTAATGGATTATCAATTTTCTTAATGTACCTTCTAGGAACTCTCTCTTGTAAATTTATATTACAAAACATATTATATTTACCATCGAAAAAATCATAAATATAATCATACATATTTATAATATGTATTATTAAACTTTTTTGACCGATGAAAACTTTAAAAAAACACTTTGAGATAGGTACAGCAGTGTAGATGTCGAATATAACAACTACGATGTCATTAAGAAATTACTAATTTAAAACTCAACCATACTCTTGGCAAAGTCTACGAATAAGAATAAAAACCTAACCTATATAACTAACTAATAGAATAGGTTTTTTTTTTAGTAAGTAATGATAAAACTCTTAAGAAAAAAACCTACGAGAACCAAGTATGTATTGTTGAAATTTCTCGTGTATCTACTGTATCATTTTATTTTTCCCGATGAATAAAATTATGAACAAAATTTAAACGTGGTCAAACATGAACATTTTCAAAATCGAAACTAACGAACCCGGTATTGTTGTTTAAAAGCTTGACAAACAACGTTATGTAAAAAAAAAAAAATACACATTTTAAGATGTAATTAACATTGGAAACGCAAATGGCGAACGCATTAAAAAAATATTGTATTCAGTAGCTGTACTCAAATGTATATTAACTAGCTGTCATTGTAACGAAGGTTACTTGCACGATCATCATCCGTTAAGAAACTTAATCGTTTCGCATTTTAAATTAAATTATTAATATATCGTAACAATTTAAATATACGTATATATAGTTGATGGCTAGTGATAATAAAATAACACTTATGTAATTCTAAACATAAATTGTGTTATCCGCACAATGAATGGTACATAATAATAATTATCCTTTATCTTATATATTACAGTAAATATACGTGCATGTGTAATATGAGATAAAAGATTTATTTAATACATTTTTTGTTCACTGATACTTTGAAAACGGTTAAGAAAATATTAGTTTATCCTCTTGGGAAGGATACGAAATAATTCAATGCACCGACTGAACTTGAATAGACCTATACACACACAAGCCCCCGAGGAGGCTTTAGGGGTTTAAATCTGGCAGGATTTATTTCGCAATCTTGAACGAATGTTCGATGCGGTTAGGCGTTTTAGAAATAATACTGTAGGTATATATAGCATATAGTATTGAAGAAAAAAAATTATAGAATTGGTAAAAACCATATGATTTTCCAAAAACCAAATATTTATTTAGCCACCGTAATAATAATATAATATATCTGACATCTGGGTATGATATATTTAATACATAATAGACAGTGTTCGTTACATCCGATATGTTTACTTAACAGCGACAAACGTAAAAAGAAAAAACCGATCTAAACAGGTATTATACTTGTCGTATATTTATTTGTATAAAGGTATAAAATATAATTTCGTCGGGATGTAAATATAATATGATAATATTGATATCGTACTGGATTTTTTTTTTACCATTGTTATTGTACGCAAGTCATCAACGTGGTGCAGCAACAATATATTCATTGTATTTTTTTTTCTATGAATACGATATTGATATAATGTCAAAAATAAAAATAATAATATACACTGAAACGGAAAAAAATCAACCATTTAGATTTTAGTATTCCGGTGTCTTTTCATTAGTATTTACATACGAACGGCGTACCTACAATAAAAATTAAACAGTAATCAGTATAGGATTACAATAATAATAATAATACTATAATTAAATACAATATATAATGTGATTTGCACGATTAGTTACATAATATGCAGCATAATTGGCACAGCATATGCGTACAATAGCAGGTACACTATTATACAGAATGATGAGGTGCAGCTTGACAATTATTAATATAATAATTTCCGTGTATCTCCAATCTCGGTACACCAGACGATGGCAGTATCCTCTTTGCGTGGTAGACGGCAAGAAAAGTAATTATCCGAGTGTTCTTTGTAGGTTATTCATTTTTTACTCTTCGGAACTCGTCGATCCTCGCAATACGTTCGGAATTGACTCTTTCTCCTCTGATGCTTTCTCCCCTCGTCCGCTTTTTGTAAATCGGGTCAACTTTAGTAATTTTGATATCTACGCGTGTTCGCCTTATTCTCCCGTTTAATTTGACGTACATACCTTATTCGTTAGGTTATTAACACAACGCGTCTGGCTTTACATTTTGCCCTGACAAAAGCCGTTTTATTTGCGATCGGTTATTCCGTTTCAATTCATATATAATACTTAATACGGTATGTGTATATTATTGTATAAGATATATATACCATTTTCATGCCGAATCGAATCGTAATCCTATCGCAGTCATACGATATTACAATAAATAAGAAAACTGCAGTTGTTTGGACGAACTGCACTGACGTCGTATAATGGCATAATAATTATTATAAAAAAAAAAATGTATATATCATTGTAATTCGTTCGATATCGTATAATGTGTTCTATTATAGCATTTTTACATACATTTAACAATAGACTATAATGTAGGAATAGTGTGGAATTAGATTTACGGATATATACATATATACAATATAAATATGATTATTATATTACGGAGACGATATATGTATACAGTGTACGACAAAACGATGACGTGCATTGCCTATATATGATTATAATATATTGTCGCAATAATAAGACGACCGCGTTTGCCGGGACGTTATATAATAATATAATAATTTTAATAATATGATAATAATATAATGAAAATCTGAACTCCGAGCCGACCGTCGTCGTCGGTCGTGCGGTCGGTTTGTGACGTAGTTAGCGCGTACCGTTTCCGCGGGGTAGGCGGCGTTTCGGTAGCGGTGCAGAGGCGGCGGAGGCGGTGGTACCTTTCTGCCGAATGATTAATCGCACGAAACACAACGTCGGCCAACTGCGAAAACGTCGCGCCCCGGTCGTCCCGAGCGCGTTTACGATTAGATTCTGTCGGAGGCCGCCGCTGCAGCCGTCGACGCAGCCCGCCCGTCCCGGTCGTGTACATAATAAATCACGCGGCACTCTGCAGATCGCCGTCTACGAGTGAATATATATATATATATATATATATATATATATATATACATCGTATCGCATCGCATCGTAGAGTACCGTATATTGTATTGTGTACGGTATACAGAGGGATACGACGGCACCGGTCGTCAGCGGGTTAGCGACAGAGAGAGACTATACAGTGCGCGAGATCAAAACGAATATTCTAATATTTTATAATGTGTATACCGTATGATAAAATATACGTAATACGATTTTTTAAGATGTGCGTAAACCACCTGGTAGCACGCGGTCGGGCTATGTAGTCCATGTACGATGTGCCTAACCTAACCTAACCGCATCAAACATATTATTATTATTATCGTCGTATCATTATTACACACGCTAAATAGCAACATGTATTTCGACAGACAGCATACCTATATATCATACGCACGCCGGTCGTACCGCTCTCGCAGGAACAAGTCCCATTGCGGTCTCTCGTCACTGACCGTGTAAAAATTAGAGGGACCGCGTACATACACACACACGCACACACACACACACACACACACGCATAAATATATGTGAGGGTGGTAGTCGCACTCGCGTGTGCACCGGCCCAGGGAGCGTTCATTAGCGGCTATTCAACCGCTCTTAACGCGTCCGGAGCGTCCGACCCCGTCACCGCCGTCAATTTACACTATGTGACCGTCTGTGCATACACGTGAACCGCGCGTACCCCGCCGCCGCCGTATATAACATCTACGACATATTATTATACACACATAGTTTTTCGGGGATGATGCGTCGCGAGTCGGACGACTTTTGTACGCGCATTATTACGTCACGTATACGATATGTGTGTGTGTGTGTGTGTGTGTGTGTGTATACACGCATTACGCAATAAATTATTACACGACGATGGTGTGTACTTATATAACGTTGTGAGTACGTGAGTGTGACCGTCGTCGACAGTCTGGCACCTATAGATACGCACCCATACGTATGGCCTACCCGTATACCTCTATCACACGCCGTTCGTGTGTCCGGGTCGCGCGGTTTGAATCGTATACGAGAGCTGCAGTGCGTCTCCGTATATTATATTATATAGATACGCAGTTGAGCGTTAAAACATCTGTCCTGTACACGACCGGTAAACGTATGACGACGTTACGTAATAATTTTAAAGTTTCCCTGCGCGGGTACTTCTTTTACCGACTGGTGGTGGTCGGGGATGCGATTTTTACGGTTATTGGAACGAGATCGACTTTGACGGCGCGAACAGAAGAATTATAGACTTCCCATGCCATTAACACACGCATTATGGTTAATATTAATGTATAATCATGTGTCTCGTGTTCGGTCGTTGTAATACCATATTATGCGGGATGTAACAGTAATATAATACATTTAACAGCAATACGGAGCACTTATTATTAATTGTATTTTATATACGATTTCGAAATTTGGATTTTCTAGAATTTATTCGGGAGGCGCGGTCAAGGGTTCGGGTTTGGTTCGGGTTTGGTTCGGGTTTGGTTCGGGCGCCTTAAGCGTATTAAAATATTACGGTAGCCCGCGATTAAAAGTCGACGCATTATTATTATTTATTATTTTTATGCTTCACGCATAAATATATATATATATATATATATATATCTTTTGAACAAAATTATATTATACGCGCGTTCTATGTATACACTATATTTCCGTTGTACATAATTTCCGCATTTGTCGAGGCATAAATCATAATAATATAATACATAGCGCGTACTTCCACCCTATTCCACTCGCCATGGTATATACTATATAGCGAGATCATGTATATAAGTACTTTAGCGGATTTTCATATTTTGTCTCATATATGTATATACATACACGCTACCGGAACGCCGTATTTCACGTGGATGTGTGCAACAACTGAGACGTATATCATACAGTTGTTATACGTACTATCGATTTTAATAATTGATACTTAACACCAACACGAGCCGTTGGATAGAACATTAAATGAAACTGATTTTATTTATTCACCTTAATTTTATTTTATTTTATACATAAAATGTGTTGTTAACCATGTTAAGATAGGTAAAATATGTAGGCAGGCATTATTCCTGTTTTCATAGCTGTGTTAGTGGTTTCGACTGAAATCATCATCGGTTCCTTTGTTGTTACACTATAGTATATCGTAAAATCGTCATATTTATGTATAAACGATTACTCAAATAATGTCCGTTAAAATGAATTTTTATCTCGGAAAATGAAAAAAAAATTACATTTACAAGAATCTCTTTTTTCGTAAAATCTGATAATGGCGTAGATAGACACATCTTACCATATAACTTATATGGCAGGGAATTTTGTCGTGGTGAAGCAATGTCTATTCTGACGCAAATCACCCTTATTTATTTTTTATCTCTTTACTTTTCTGTCACACTTCCTGTATAAATACGAATATATTATGTGTTGTTAATCCCTGATAATCCCGTGCAAGATATTTAAAAATGAGTATCGTGATACTAAATACTAGATGGTTGTCTTTGGAGTGTAGCTGTATGAATACCATAGATAATCAATGCTTAAAATATTTTACTAATTAAATATGTACCTACTAGAAACTTGACACTCAATAAATTACAAAATTTAGCAATTACGATGTTAAGTATTTTTAAAATTTATTTTTTTTAGAATTTATACAAGTGTCAATAAGGACGATTTATTTCAGTAGTGAAAATCAAATAAAAATCGGTATTTGAATTTCATCATTGCATACGTAATTATTATTATAATCAAGTTCTTAAAACATGTCAATGTCAATGTTAATATTTTGAGGCGAAATACAATACATCGTAATTTGTAAGTATTATCTAATAAATAATAAAAAAAAAACCAATAATAATTTAATAAAGGATAAAATAATAATAATTTCTTAGTAAAATTGAATAAAAGTAGAGTAATAATAGTTATAATACATAAGACCCCCTTTAAAAAAAAAAAAAATAATAAATATCTATTATATAAAAAATGTTAATATTTTATTGAAAATTATTGCCATGATAGATAAAAATGATAAAACAAAATTGTATTCATAATAATATAAAATGAGTTCAAAGTAAAATGATACATAAAGATTATAAAATAGTTTTCAATATCTCAATAATATATTATAACTTACAATCAATTTAACAATAATCTTATACTTAAAAAAATAAATAATATCATATACTTAAAGTTCCACCTGGTCAGACATATATATTTGAGATGAATCTAGTGTGCTAGTACATTATGTACGATTTATGATTATGAATACCGAGAATATGGTATAATGAAAAAAATAAAAAAATAAAAACGAAAGTACAGTTTAAGTATTTTTTTATCATGGAGTATGGATTGTTAAAATTTTATTTTGAAATAATCGATACATAATAATATGTATAGGTACATTAAAAATTGTCTCGATATAAAACACTTGATTCTTTGCAGAGAATATCGCTATATAAGATATAAAATAAAATTGAATCTATGTATTAAGTAATGATAACTATAATAATTAGTATAATGTATACCCGTAATTTTTTGTTCTATACAGTTGTCCTACATAATATGAATCATGAATTTAAATTTGAAACAATATGCATCAGTATAAGTAATACGTTTTTGTCATTTCCGTGTGTTTTTTTAAACCTATAGCCTAAGAAAACTAAATACAGTCATCTCGGTAATTCAAATATTAAAGAAGAAAAGAGTTGATTTGACTTATGTGTTTTTCAAGTATGTCTTTGTATATTTATACACCAGAAAATATCTCAAAAATCAGAGGTACAATAAAAAAAAAAATTCCAGTTATCATTGTTTTCGTGTGAGTCCAAGTTATTATGAGTTATGTCTTATGAATGTATATATTCTATATAAAACTTTACATACTTTCTGTATATAATTTATAACAGTTAAGGTTAGTCTTAAGAATTTTTATGAGCTATAGCTGATAATCATTTCCTAGATACTTGAAAATATTACAAACGCATATATGACAATAAGGTCCGGATTTAGGAGGATTGCCTAAAGCGCCCGAAGACAATGATTTTGTCTGTGCCCCAGTAGCCTATTTTTTTCGTGGAAGCTTTGTTCGCACACCGTTACACCCCTGCCAATTCTTTTTTTTTTATCATGCCCATTATGTATACATTACATTGCCTAGGTACTTTAATATCCACTTGTCACTTCAGTGGTTTATATGACTTACCACATTAGGTAAACCACCTCTAGAAAAATAAAATCAGGATACAAAATATGCAAATTCATTATTTATCTTTAAACATGATATTATAAAACCTATACATTTACGTTGATTACGGTTTTCAGATTAAAAGGTTTACTTTATCTTGCGAAAAGTTTACGATGCGAATACGGTTGGTTTTTTATCGTCACCCTCGAGAATACTTAATATAAAAATCTTAACTTATATAAATATATTTATATTATATACGTACGAAAAAAACATGGCGGAAATTATATTTTTATAAATACATTAATATGTATGCAAAGGTTATAATGGACTCACGTGGCTCACGGCCAACTATAATATTAATAATAAAAGTGCAATCCACGGAAACCCTAACGAAAAGTCATTACAACTAAAATATATTAATAAATATATAGGTGCATTCATCTTGGCTTCATTCTCTGTCTGTCTGTTCTTGTCTCCATCTCTCTCTCTCTCTCTCTCTCTCTCTCTCTTATACACACATACACACCGTATTTCAAAGCATTCATTACCAACGACGGATTTTGCGCGCATTGATTCTAACCATAATAATTATAATGTATATTATATGCGAGTACATTTATGTTGCCACGGTAATATATTATTATCAATTTTAATAATATATATATATGGCGTACTTATGTATAGTATATACATCACACAGTGACAGTATAGATGCCTTTGGTATATATAATATATAGTAATATACACAATATACGAAGGAGGTAATTATTTACAACTACAGCGACGTCAACCGAGCGCGTTTTCTGAACGACGTAATTTTTGTTTTTTGTTTTTTTTTTTAAATAAAACGGATTTTTTTTTCCCAGTCGACTTTGAATTGTCTCTCGAGTGTCGAATGTAATGAGCGTCTATTCACTCGACTCGCATTCGGCACACACACGCCCATATAATATGTATATATATACGTGCTCGTGACGATGCGGCGGCGGATATAGAGGATATACGCGGACACGAGACACGATTAGCTGCAAGCCTTAATAATTATATATATATTTATACGTGTAATTCGTCAACCGATATTTATTTATACAAATTAGTCCGTGACGACCACGACAATCGTAGTAGTGACTTTAATGGACTGTGAACGATTGTTTTTGTTTTGTTACGTGTTTTTTTTTTTATTTATTATTAAACTCATATTATAAAATGTGCACTGTATACATAAATTATATTCATAGACGCTAGATGGAAACCACTCGGGCGGAGAGCCGCGGTAAAGAACGTCGCGCGCGTCGAACGACCATTGGCTGTCGTTTATAGTGGCGCATGGTTATATAATATACACTCGCAGCAGCAGCACTATATTATAATACATAGGTATAAATTGAAACGTCACTAAAACAAAATAATGTCCGCGTCCCTTATTCTTCTGCGGATAATGAGTGCGCCCGAAATCATTGTCAACGTTATAATTTCAACGTGAAAGAAAAACGTACAACAACAAAAACCGTCGTTAACGCAAAATTTAAGGTTCACCGGACGCACTATATACACCACTGTAAACCACTGCTCTGAGGAGTCTCGTCTCGACGATGTGCAGTGTTCGGTAAAAAAAAAAAAAAATAAAATAAAAAAACCATCGTAGATCGTTTGCCACTATCGCGAACACAGCTGCCGCTAGTGCGCGCACACACACCGCATATTCTACAGCAATAATATTATCTAACAGCTGTTATATATGTACGACGCGTAGCGTATAACACGTACAGAGCTGTATAGAGTCGCGAATTTTCAGAAAGTTGTTCGTCGCATCTGATACGCGATGTTTATGACGCGCAGACGGATAGGTACGTCGTACCCTATCGCATACGCCATATCCGTCATCTATATAGGCGTACCTACGTCGTCGTATATTACTCTATTATTTTATAGTGCATATTATACTGTGCGTATGGGTTATTTATATTGAGTGTGTGTAGGTTTTGCTTTCGCCGGTGTGTACGTGCGTGTGCGTGAAAAGTGTCAAGAACAATGGACGCAAATAAGCTACAGGAGACGGTGCGCTCGCGCCGCGGGAGGTGCGTGAAATACTCGGTCGGCCGAATGTGTGCGCGTGGAATTCCGCCGCCGTAAAAGTAGATCGCACACTGCACAGCGTAAGTGGCTCATCGCCACCGCCGCCGCCGCCGCCAGATATCTGTCACGACGACGTGTGTTCCGCAGGATTTTGTCGATTCGTTCGCGTTCCGTGGCCGACATACTAATAAATAATATACACCATTGAGTATGACATTACACTGTACATATTATGTACAACGAAAAATGTCAATTGCATCTTACGTCGTCGTCCACAGGGTTTTTTTTTCTCATTAACCGTGGAAGAATAATATTGGCAGTTGAAGGCCCTTTCTGCAGTACACGTATGTAGGGATGCGAAGTCGATAAAACAGAATAATAAAAAAAAAAGAAATGCACTGCCCCTAAACGATTAAATAAACGATTGCCGTGTTAAGTACTATATAAGTAACTATATATAACATGAAGTACCTATATCATTGCAGGTATTGAAATTAAACGAATACATAATATTCAGTTTAGGAAAATAACTCCTGTCAAAGCGATAGAGAACAAAACGCTTTGTAAATAATTAAAAAGACGAAATTTAAGATAGTACGAGTATTGGAAATAATAGAAAGGCATTTCAATACAAAATTAAAGCAATATAATATTTTTGAAAAACGTTATCATCATAATATCATCAACACTTGTACCCTATCAATGATAATTGATCAATTTTGAGAATATCTTACTCTTTACTTCGAGTAAAATTCAATATTTTCCTTATGATATACCTAAAATGTAATAAAATATTATTATCTGTCATAATATTTATGGTCGTGACACTACACTGGCATGCGTGCGTCATCGTATTAAATTATTATATCCACGATTTCTATGACATTTATAAAACTAAAAAGGATAATTCCTCTAAAAAACAGTATAAGGTAACCAAACAAAATTAAGAACTTTAATTACCATTAGAATGTACGAATCAAGAGAACAACATTTTGAAAGTAATTCTAATTCATACAGGATATTTGGGTAGCTAAAATCGTTTGAGCTGCGCTATAGAACTCCTATATATTTGCCAAACATGAATCACGATAATAATAATTATGCTGACCTAATCTCAAATTATACTCTCAACTAAAAAGTTTTTATTCTAATAAACGGAATCAGACAAAAGAACCAGTGTTATAGCGCCAAACACTAGATAGAAGTTGGCGAGTGATAGCATTTGATTTATTTCATTTTAATATATATTTATTGATTGTAGGTAGTTATTCTGGATGTTAAGAATTTGAAAAGTTGAATAATGTAAAATTAAAGGAAGTAATATTATTTATAAAAATAAAAATATTTACGATTCTTAACAAAAGGAAAAAACTTTCCAGAAGAAACTTTAACTAAATAAACAACTGAAGAAATCTCCAATAAATAAAACCAAAACACAATCGCATAGATTCCAACTGCTCAGCCAGATTATATGGAGAGTACAAGGTTTGGAAGAATCATTGAACGATTTTTATAGTTAAATTTGTAAACATATTAATTTATATATTTACTTTTGTAAACAAAAGTCAAAAGGGAAGATGTAACGATAGTGTTCTAATGCTTTATGGTAACCAGTACTTTTATAAGGTTATAGATCACATATTTTCAGATATTTTATTGTAATTAAAATATTAATTTACTTATTTATTAATAAAGTAAAGGTAAAAGTGTAATCGTATAATTCATGAATATACTATTTTTTGTATGCGACCTTACAGCGAGTATATTGTCACAGTAGTAAAAGTTACATAAGTAATGTGATGATTTGAGCAAGCCCTCATTCCACATTACAGTAAATTAAATACATTTCTTTCCTAGCTAAGCATTTAAAACATTGCACCTATTTCATACATTTTATTTAAATTTAAAACTGTATAATAAAATTGTAAGTACTTAACTGTTTACGTTAGAGCAGTTTATGATAATTAATAATCGTTTATTAATTATAATATAAGTATATTTGTTTAACTTACCTAATAATATATTTTCTGAAACATTGATCGTACTTGTTAACGATATATTATTTGTAGATTTAGATTTTAAAAACATTTCGTTAATTTTTAAACACTTATCACTGGAGTTCAATAATAATATTTTATTACTGTCGCGATGTTTTTCAGCGCCTCCATTTCGTTTTCCGGAACTAGACATATTATTATTCAAATTAAATATCACTATATTAAACACAAGGCTAAAATATTTGCAGTTACTAGTCAGTACTGTATCAACCTTCAGTAACATAATACTGTGGACAGCGGTCTGTAACATGCAAGTATTATCCTACGAAATATAATGTTATATAATATATTATTGTTAGTTGATAGTTGACGATGCGGTGCGTACAGCGATAAGCATACGGCCTATACGGACGTCGTCGGGAGGATAAAAAAAAACCCAATCTATTTTTAGATAATTTTATCTTAAAATTCATAGATTCTTAATCTGATCCAATGTGGCATAGACGCATAATATAGTCCTATAATTTAGTAATTATTTTTATTTATTACTGCTATAGTAAAAAGAATCGGCATTAAATGAAAAGTTCATTTTTTTTTTAATCTCCTGACCGACGAGATAATATTACAATATTATTGTTAATAATATTGAATTATAAATAATGTAGACGGCAGCCCACCGGGAATTTTCCAATTTCCCGATGGGCCAATCCGTCCCTGATACTGTGTACAATTCATTATATACAATTCAAATTCAGAAATGTGCAATATTATTATAAGACATTACCTGCGTTAAAGAATAATCTACCTAGTTACTTTAAAAACCCACGCAGACGCATATAAATATATAAATAATATTAAAAATAATCGTTAAGCTGCGTTATTATTTATTGGGTGTTCGGGTCTCCTCACAAATTACGGACATCCGCTCGGCGTGTACACGATATTGTATTATTAAATAGATACACACACACACACACACACACACACACACACACACACACACACACACACACACACACACACACACACACACACACACACACACACACACACACACACATAATATATAATTAAGGGTGGAGCGCCGTCCGGGTAGGCGCTTCTATAAGACGCCGTGAGAAAGCCACCACAAAAGGGCGCACGTGCTTCGGGGTGGCGAAATTCGCACGGGTATACTTCTAATAATATGATAAATGCGTGGGCACTCATACACGCGCGCGCACGCACACTGATATACATCTACACGCATAAGTTAGATACTGGTGTGTTTAACGGCTGCGTTTCCCGCAGAAGTAGCGCCGCTTTCCGTGGAAGGCCCCCGAATGTGAAACGGCTAAATAACGTAATATAGCTAGGTATAATTTTATCTAAAAATCATTTTTTTTTTTTACGTGAATGTGGTATTTTTTAATTTGTTTAAATATTTACCAAACGTCCGTCTCTAGTGCAGCATTGCGCGAAGCGGTTTCCGTACGAACGGAAACCACGCAAAACCGGAAACACTCGCATGTAATATACCGTATAGCGCATGCCTAAACAGTACGGTCACAGCGATACACGTCGAAATCCCAGGCGTAACGGCCGCGATCACGAGAAGCGCATAACCGTCGATCGATCATCGTAACGACCCGTCTGTGAAAAATCCACCTCCATTAACGTGTATAGTATATAATATGGGTGCTCGGCAGTACACTGAAGTTCGTCTCGCGCAAAAAGCCGAAACGGATCGATACTATAATATTACGGGTTTCGCATAGTATATTAATATTCGCCCACGCAACGATATACCTATGCGACGGGTTACGATTATCACGAGCAGTAGGTACCTACCTCCACAAGTCTCATTAAGTTTTGTAGCGATTATTTTAAACGCTCATTTTTTCGCACGCGCAATTAAACGAATAACAAATGTACCCACTAGCCGTTGTTGTTTATGCGCGATCACATCGTGATAGATATTATAACATAATTGAAAATATTATACATACCCGTACAACGGCTAATAATGTGTTATGTTTTTTCATAACTTTTAGACGAACTAAGAGAGAATCAAATGTGCATATTTATCCGTATAACGCTTAGATTTTTCATTAAATAACCGAAAAACTCCAAAAAATTACTAAAATATGGTTTTTTTTTTTATAACAAAGCGTATTATTTATTATATAATACATTATGATCTGCAGTTGTTGACATTTCAAATATTAGACTAAGTGTATTGAATTTTGTACGTCGGAAGGTACAGCGTTATGTAATAATACACTCTATCTGTTGTGCATAGTAAAAATAATGTAGGTGTACAGTATACAAACAATGCGCTTTGCACCAATGGGAATTCCGGCGGTTACGAGTTACGAATTTTATAGGATTTTCAACGTTGACGTTGATTAAAATTATTTTTACCCGTAAGCACACGTTACAGATTTCCGTTTAGTGTTTTAGCCTATAGGTTATACGACACAGTATGCGTGTGTGTTTAATATTGTGTATAGTACGCGTCAGAGCTTGATGGACTCGTATATAATTTATACAACGTGAAATATTATAAAAACCAATTAAACCATCCGTCCGTATCTTTTCATAATCTCTCCCCGTGTCACGTACGCCAAATATAAAAATATGAATCTAATTATAATCGAACAATTGTATCACGCCACAGGCTCAATTTCCCAAAATCGAATTTTGTAAATAAATTAACACCGTGTGTCGAATAGTTATATATTATTATAATGTAATGTTTATAGGCAATGATTTTATCACGGTTGTGCACGTGCGTTTTCCAAATACTCCGCAACGATGAAAACTCATCGGACCAATTCGGTCGGTTCGTTATACACATTTTATACTATATCCTCAATAGTCAAATAAATATATATATATATATATATATATATATATATATATATATATATATATATATATACGAATAAGTACCTATCCTGTATATTGTGTACATTGTTGTAAATTTATTATATTTTATATGTGTATAGTGATCATCATTGTCAAAGCACTACGTTAACTTTACACGTAGACCTTTAAACCGTTTATGTATAGAATAATGATGCTACTCGAAATGTAAATAATAATAAATCATTGTATCGATGCGTTTAAGGTGCTTCGGTAATGTTTTGATTTGGCTTCAATGAACTTCACGCTGGTCTAGGGTAAAGAGTATGATTCCGGTCGAGTCCTTTTATGCTCCCATTGTTTCCTAATCGCCCGCTTCCTGGTAATATCTATCACTCGTTTTCATTGTCCTATTCACATTCTACCGTGTGCGGGTGCAACTTTATATTCTACTTAAGGTACTTTATAATAACCTATCTGTTTCACTACAGTTTTTCTTTTTAGTAATTATTTTTTTAAGAATGTCATATTAAAATCCTCAAACGTGTGAATTAGTACCTATACATAATATATACTTCAGGGTACCAATCTAAGTTGATGATCAGAACATTTTTTCTACTGTAAATAGTGTTTTTAGATGCACAATAATAATACTAATACCCACACATCATTGTAAAGTCAATACATTAATCCCCACTCGGAATCTGATATAAATTAATAATATTATTACTGGGATATATTATAATAATATTAACTACTATTCCGACTATTTAAACGGACGATGGACTAATAACATTAAAACAAAATTTAATTAAACATAAACCATACACCATATATTACTATAAGACATAATATCTGATTAAAATTATTTATTTACAGTTATACGCGCAACCATTATGATTTACGACTTATAAAATGAACAATGAACTTAACATAAAAAGTAAAATGTTTCCACAAGATTTTTCAAAATCAATACAAATTTTGAAAAATATCCGCAGTAGTGTTATAACGATATAATATTATTTTACCAACGTATAAATGGGCAGTGTGTGCTTTGTCGGAAATATATTTAGTATACACGCACATTTGTAGGGATATATTGGAATTTAAAATTACCATTTTCACATTTCCCAAATTGATTTAAACAATGCCTAATTATATATATATATATAATTATAACGTATAATAATATTAATTCATCTAAAAAAAAAAAAAAAAAAAAAAATACAAATAACTCAAGCGCGGAAGTTGTGTTTTGACGTGCGTGAAACTCTTTCTCGTATCCGGAGTGTGTTTACACCGTAGACCGTAAATTATTATATTAAAAAAAAAAAAAAAAAATCTAATATGTATTACTGGTATACATCGAAAACAGTCGACGGTGATGGTGACGCACGTGGAACAGACGACATAGACATCGTACATTTAGGTATACATAATAATACAATACTATCATAACGTAACTTCGTATTCGTGTTCGATTTGCAAGAGCGGCGTCTGATGTGATTTCGCGAATTCGTCCGTAATTTTGAATAACAGTAATTTTACGGCGTGATTATCATAACCGATAGAAATGATATTATTGTTATTATTGTACGCGCGCCGCCGTCGGGACGCCGAGGCAACAGGAGCGACGCGCATACAGCGAAGACGTGCGCAGCAGACAAGTAAACATATATATATATATAAATGTACAATATTACAATATGCATCCAGTGCCTAAAAGTGTATACATATAGATATGCATTTAGGCGTAGGTACGCGTGTTTTCGCACAGTCACACGGTGCTCGAGAGCGTATAATAACATTAACACCATTATAATATGACGTGTACCGTCGTTATTAATACGCTCGCGCACACACACACACACACACACACATGTATATGGGTAATATATTATTATTTGTGCGCGTACATAATAACTAAATAAGCTTCCACGCAGGCATATCAAAGAATTTTAATTACGACGCGCACGGCCGGCGGCAGAGGGTGCACCGCGCATATACCTAATATATACATACACGCACGCACATTTTGCGATATAATATTATAATATAAATACGCGCGTGGCTGCTGTGGGCACACGGTGAAAATAAAGACAGAACATTATTATATATTATAATATTATGTGGAGAACGGACGGACGGACGAGTAGCGGTGCGAGAGGCTGTGATGCTGCTGCAGGATCGGCGAACGCAGGATATATGGTCTGTTGGGCGTGAGGTGGGTGGGGGCGCACAAAGCCGAAACATGGTTGAAAAGACTCGCGCGCGCACGCGGACGAACGGTAAAGCCGATTTCCGGGAAAAATAAACGGCGAAATCGGTTTTAATCTGAAATCCGGGATAAGGATGATAGTTAGGTGGTGCTCGATGATGTTGTCATCTCTTTATCGACGAATTCAATGAATCTATTTATCAATAATTATTATTCCGCTGGATCAGTTATTACTATCATCATCATTATAGACGTGAGATTTCAATTAGATCAATAGGTATCAATTAGAATAGTACTATACGAATGACTATGTAATAATACAATAATACAGTAATAATAATAATAATAATAATAATAATATGACTTATAATATTTATATATATATATACCGTTGTCGTATTATATGACGCTATTCTAACGTCATTATGTTATACAGTGCGTATTATAGGTGTATATATATAAATATAATACACACAAAGATATATAATTGAGATAATTAATTACGTTCGCGGAACCCGTTGATCGACTAGCATAATAGTAATTAGAATAGATGCGAGAAATAAAAGTCGGACGCATGTTTTATTGTACTTTCGAAATTAATTAATAAAAACCGTAGCGTTTGATAAAATAAATGCATGCATACATGCATATACATATACATAGGTCTTATTACAATATTATATACATTATCTGTCTACAACGTGTGCCACATTCATTGTCTGACACGCGATTAATAAAATAATATACAATAAGTACGACGTAAAATATAATGAAGTAAACTGCGTAACACACAAAAAAAATGACTTAAATGACCATTGATATAAGTAGGTATATATTAAAACTTTGAGCCCTATAACAATTATTTTGCAGACGTAGAGACATCAGTTGTCAACTATCGTACTTATCCGTTCTTTCGGTACGCGTTTCTCGACGATTACAGCTGCCGGCGCATCTCAGTTGGGTCCCGAGTACAAGGGGCTAGCAGAAGTGTACTAGTTGGATCCCGGATTTTTAAACATGCATGTTGTCATTATAACGATTAAAAAAATATTTTTTTTAGAAAAGTGTTGTTTTTCATAACTTAGATTTATATGAAAAAATGTTTAAAAAAATATTAATAGCTATTGAAATAATGCGTGCATCGCATTAAATATGGATCACTCGGTATGTGAACATTATGATAATAGAATTTTGGTAGAGCACCGGTGATCGTCATCGGTTCATTTGCACCGCGCTGAAAAACAGTTTTCAGGCGTTCAAATATCGAATATCAAAACCGTAATGACGTCCTAAATTATTATTTTCCTCAAATTACATAGGCGGAGGGTGACTTTTTCCTTGAGTGCATGGCAATTGAACAAATCGTCGAAAACTACGATTACTCGGTCATTTCTTGAACGGCGTAACGCTCGAAAGCTCTCCCCTCTGCAGCGGTATATATATATATATATATATATATTGTTTATACAAAGGGCTGAAACGTTTTAAAAAGACATCTTTTAAATGTATGTCTCGGATACGCTTTGTGTGTACGTCTTGTTTGCAGTTATTGTTTGTTTGATGTTGTTTATTTATTTATTATTATTATTATTTTTATAAAGAACCTATGGTAGGAAAGAGGAAAAATAATAAAAGGAATGGGACTCGAATGATCACCGTTGATACTTAATTAAAACGACATTGTTTCGACGATATATATACATATGTAGTTCAACGATATAATACACGTGGTCTAAAGTACACACACTTATGTATATAAATGTATTTATACATTATACATTTTTCTTATCGATTTACCACCTCCTTTAATCATAGTTTATGTGTTGTTTATAATATTACTTAAGACAATAATTTTATGTTAATTATTTTATGCATGATTTCGCGAGTAAAGTATGCTTAGTGCACATATCTTACTAGATACGAGTTAATTAAAATGCATAACTTAGACAGACAATGATACAGTACGTAGTTAGTAAAGTAATTTGATAATTAAAAAAAATCATAAAATAAAAAGAATACTATGATAGCTTAATAACTAATAAATATTACGATTTCCTATCATATAAAGACATCGAGTAATAGAAGTAGTTATAGATGCCAGTGATTGTAATTACATCACAACGCATTATACTTAGATTATCAAAACATTATCTAACCAGTCCAGTGTTTAGATTTTAATCTAGATTCAACTTCCTTCTAATATTTTGGTATTTTGTGCTTTTTTATAAATAATTAATAAAAACGTTAATATCGTTAGCGTATTTTGATTGGTATGAGTACTGTAAGCTGAACATTTTTCTATTTTATTATTATTTCTAGTAAAAATATGATGGTAATGAATGTATAATTAAAACCAATACTATAGCACTGATGTATCTACAGGTTAATACAGTGTATAATACATCACTTATAATTGATTTATAATCGAATGTCGATGTTCTAGGTTATTCGTTATCAGTCGTATCTACAGTAATTATATTTATACCACGTATGCATCTACATTCACTGCATAAGCCCGCGCCGATTTTTTAATTTAATAAAATGTCATTAAATTATATTTTAAAATTGTCAAGAAACCGTTTATATTGTAAAGGTACACAATGCATAAGATAATATCACTTAAACTCAATACTGCTATCGCTATGTACTTATATATATATATATATATATATATATATATCGCACTACAGTAAGCTGCCAACCACAAAGAAGTAATGATAAAAAGTTATTTTTTTAAATATATTATTGTATTTACTCATATAATTGACTAACGTTGTTATTGCAAAGTACTGATTTATGAAATGTATCATTATGTATCCACATAGTCTGCATTGAATGCTGAGAAAGACTCTTACCTTACATTGAAAATTGAATTTATTGTCGTGGTCGTCATTTTAGGTTCAATATTGGAAGTCAATTTACTTTCAAACAAGTTGTATAATGTATTATAATAAAGAGCATACAATAAATGCCGTACAAAATATATATTTAAACGAAAATCGGTAAAGACTTGGTGCACAAGAAAATTTCAAATGCGACGACTTAAAAATGTAATAGTAATAATTTGTATACAATTTGTTCAACCATCATCTTCATAAATAAGGTGGAAATAATTAATATAATATTTTGAATATTGTATTGTTCGACGTCATTGATTGTCTGATATAATTGAACTAAAAATAATTTGAAATGTTTATGTTTTAATATAATATTTTGTTGATTTAACCGCTTTAGGTATGACCTAATAAACTAAAAATTAATTATAACTCGTACCGCAATACTAACTGTATATTATTATAATATATTTATGCGGCTGTGAAAATCATTCTTAAATGTGCCGTGAAATGATTATTAACTATAATAATATATAATATATATGGACCATATAAAAAGCCAGGTGTAAATTATTGTTCTCATTACTATGACATCCGAGGAAGTGGGAACTCATTATTGAATGGTATACGTATTTTTGAAATACTATATACTCCTACAAGATTCGTTTACGGATCACATTCAAGTAAAGGTTCCCCACATCGAGATCGCCGCGATATTTGTGAAACACGACCCGAAGAGTTCAATAAAACTCAAAATGACTAGACTAACCGCTGCAGGTAATATATGACGTCGAGTATATTTATGTAGTTGTTTTTTGAATATATATATATATATATATAGGTATATATCTGTGATAAACGTATTCCACTAACGATGAATGGATTGGCGTACAAACGCGTTGTTAACTACAGTTATAAAAAGCAAAAAATAATAAATAATGTAAATCGAATGCGCCAAAATCCCGACAATAAAACAATATCGTTACAGTACTACTGTATACAGGTATGTACCGCGTACACAATGGTTTAGCACGACGATTATTATTCATTACTATCGGACTACGTCATATAGGTATTGGTACACATCATGTATTATATTGTCGTATATCGTGTCACCGCGGTGACGCGGTGCGGCGTCCGCCGGCGGCTGCTGCTGTCGGTATTATTTTTTGTTGTTTTTTAAACCGCCGAATCGCGAAAAACCGAAAAAAAATTTCCCCGGCCCCGCATACCTCTACCCCATATGTGTATCGCGCGTAGTGCCCGCGTGTAACGCGTCTATATTATCGTGTAATATATACACGTCCGAGACCCGTCAAACGCTCGCGCGCGCGCGCGCACACACACACACACACGAGCGCATTACAGCTACTACCTATACGTATATATATATATATATATATAATATTATATATATTTAGGTTTCCCTCGGTCGGCGCGCGAACGTCGCGGCGGCGGCGTGTGACAGGTGAAATTCCCGAGCGTCGCGCCCGCGTGACAAATGATATATAGGTACGCACACGGGACCCGTCGCGCCGTTGTTCGGCCGTCAATACACGCGCTCGGCGTTCCCACATGTACACGTATATATATATATATATATATACAATATTCATACACACACACATATATACTCACATTCGCGTGTGTGTGTGTGTGTGCGCACACGAGTATTATACGCATATATATATATATATATGTGTGTGTGTGTGTGTGTGTGTGTTTGTGTATATATATATATATATATATATAAGCGCGAGTTTCGGTCCCTAGGCCGCGGCCGCCGACGTCGCGCGTTGACCGTGAACGAACGTCCGTCCGCGACGTATAAATAGCTATAACGCGTCACCATACATACATGTACATGTACATGTATTGTACACGTATGTATAGGTATCACCCCCGCGCGGCTCAAACGATGTACGAGTATACACATGTGTGTGTATGTGCGTGTGTGCGTGTGAGACACACACACACACTGGCAACACGGAATACCCACCGACAACCCCTTCACCGCCTCCGCGTCCAGTGCGCCCCGGTGGTCGTCGGCGCGTTGCACACCATTTTTCACGCCGACGTCGTTCTGATAGGTATAGATAGTGCTCGCCAGCTCTATACATACTATATGTATATATGCTATATATTATATAGGTTTACCGTACACTGCAGGTATATATATATATATATATATATATATTATATAGGTGTCGCGAGCACGGTAGGTACATGCGCCGCAGTCAGCCGTCGGGCACGTCACCCCCGCCGACCCTTCGAAATATCGCAGGGTGATTCACCGAGGGCAAGCTAACCCTCGTTTTTTTTTTTCATTTCTAATATTAAATATCTTACTCAAATTTTGTTTGTCTGGAGTCTTGGATTTTTTTTTATATTCACTTAATCGCGTACGTATAATGACATTCAATATTGCAGTGCCGCACCGTGGAGATAATACAATCATTTTTTTTGTTTTCAATTAATATATAGGAACCGCATTAATATATATATTAAAATAATCGCAGTAAACAGTTTTTGCAGATAATTTTTTTTTATTGTCGATGTTAATGTGAATTTGAAAATAATCCACCTCTATACTCTTTGGGTCAATAGTCCACGATACTATAGGGTTTGACATATTATAATGGGAACAACGACGATATCTAAAAACATTATAGGTATAATAATTGATATTAATATGTCTGAATTGTATAACTTTTACACGTTGCCTAGATATAATTAGTATTATATTAAGTATATTTTGTATGAAATAAAAGCCTATTGCTGAAAATTATTATCCTTACTATACATAAAATTTAAAAACTAGAAAGCCACACATTTTCATCATTTTAATTAGATGAGAATCGATATTTAAAAATATATTTGTTTTGTATATTTTTTTTATATAATTGTAAAAAATTACAATTTACAATTTACAAGAAAAATAGTACAGGTTATCATTTTAATAAAAAAAAATAAAATCTGTTTTGCCATAGATGAAAAATTCTTAAACATTATAAACTATTTAAATATCCAAAAACCTATTTCAAAATACAGTTTTGCTTGGTATATTAAACTATATATTACACCGGTTTAGGTATAGTATATTATAATAATACAATATACATTTATTGATATATATGATAAATGGACTCCTGTCTCAGTCCTCAGTATAGTCATAACGTAGGTACGTAGACATATTATATTGGTATTATATATTACCTTACTTCGAAAGTCGCAAAATCAATTAGGCCGAACAGGTAACAAATTATTCACATGTTCTATTATAATATTATATCTGTTATACAAGAAGGCGACGATATATTAATTGTTACGTGATTATAAACTAAAAAAGTATAATACGAGACATATACACCTAATACCATACTATGTTTTCCAATTATTTTGTCATTGAAATATTTGAAACTTTATCGTAATGTTAAGTGAACACAAAAAAAAGAAATAAAATATACATTATGTATAGATATACGAAATGTATTACTCGACTTCGATCATTGAAAAAAAAAACATTTTGATACACTCACCACTTAGCAGTTTCCAAAGGCTAACGTGGGTTTTCGTATAATAATAGTCGATATTCATCAGATATTCATTATAAGCATTATAAGCGTTCGTTGTTATCGAGTGGTTAGGTTAGTCGTTTGTGGCTATCGTTGTGCCCATTATCGCTATGATTAGCTTTTGGCTGTATAGTCTGATTTCTCCCGTGATAATAATGAACAAATAATATATAATACGGTGCTATATAGATATATTTCAGTTTAATGTGCATCACAGTTCACGGTCAAACCAACATACGTCATCGCTTTATGAACTAATTTGACCAAAATCTGTGATGTACCTGTGTAGTGAATTGGATACATAGACTTGGTATGTTTTAACTTGAACTAATATTTCTAATAATTATCTTTAAAACTTTTGTTAGAAACGGTAGAGATGATTTTGACTCAATAAGCTACAAATATATCAGAACATTTGATTATAACAAGTAATAAATAAAATATTATCTTTACCTACTTTTATTTTATTTAAAAACCAACACCCATTGTAGCGCGTTGTGGGTCAGTTAGTTTATATATTATATATATAGATATGTATATATTATTTTTAAATTGTATTTTGTGACTATTTAATCGTTATAACATATAGAAACAAAAAAATATTCGATTTTTGTGAGCAAAATGTATGTATAAGTCACCCTATAGAAACCTATAGGGGTTGAAAAACGAAGCGAAAAACACTCCTCGAGTCTTACTACATTGTTCTCATCATTTTTTTAATCTACTCTCATTCCGGTTCGTTGTTGTGTAATCAGTTTTTGTCAAGTGTCACCATTTGTCAATTAAAATACGTGTGTTGGTTGTTAAGACCTTTTACCAATCTAATGGAAATGCTGTGGAGACCGTGCAACGACATCGTATCTTACTCGGACGGGACGTTGCTCCCAGTGTGTCATTGGAACGTTGGCTAATAAAAAATTCGAAAAAACTGGTTCAATTATTGATTTCAAAAGCCCAGGTTAGGTAAAGGTGACCTTGTGAAACTCACTAGAGAGAACTAAGAGGAAGTTATTGCTAATCTTTTCGACTGCACTTTTACTTGTCAACAGGCTAGTGGAGGACAATCGAATAATATATTATTTTTCATACATAAATCGAATGTTATATACTTAAATCAAAAAAATTATTTTTTGTGATATTTTGAAAAATAAATTGTGTTTTTAGCTAATTTAAAAAAAGCGCTCCTTATACTCATATATGTATATAACAACCTGCACACGATTTAAATAATCACCAGATAAGGCCATTTAGGTACTTACCTGACGAGCATGGGGGGTTGAAAGCTAACTCACATATTTCGAAATAGATTTGTGTACAATCGGAGGCATAACTTCAAAATTTGGGAATTGACAATGCTTCTTTCTCAATTGCTCATCCAGGTATTATATAGAGTGGTCTGAGGGAGGAGGGTCCAAGATTGCATTCGATTTATTAAAATTAGTTTATACATTAATATTATCGCATGTCTAATGAAAATTGTATAATAATTTTGAGTTATTAAAAAAAGAAAATTAATAATTAAATAATTTATTATAAGTTATTAAAAGAAAACATGGTATTACTTCGTGCCTCTCAAGCGATCCGGCCCGTGTGCACCCACACTTTCTGCATGTTTCCTCTTATATATTATTATATGGCATCATTGTATGGAATTACATTTTTAAGTGTTTCGGACGTTTCTGTATGAAAAAGAACATCACGAGAGAATAATAGCACGTTTTTCGTTCTCTGACTTCTAGCTATACCCTTCCCCGCGCATAAATCATTAAAAGCTTAAATTTATAGCCACAACTTTTGGGCGCGTGTATTCGACTACAGAAACGTCCGATGAACGGTGAAATACCGAAGATCTATTATATAACTATTATTTATAGGTATACACATTCGACGTTTAAAGTGTACACCATAATCATGGTAAATATAGGCACGTCACATATAACACTGCCGTGTCGAAAATACCGCTCTCGAGTCGGAGGGGGGTGGCTAGAGGTAGATGCAGGTAATCACTTTTTGTTCATCCCCCCCCCCCCCAATGCTGACACAACGTATACCGATATAACATTGCTGCAGCAGCGGCGCGTTGGGCGCATATACTATATTATATACGTATAAACGAACAATAATACGACATAATAATAATAATAATAAACACATCAACATAATATATATGTATAGGTATATTATTTTAACGGTATACAGTAGGCGGGTGGTGGTGGGTAAGGGTTCGTGGTGTGGGGTCAGAAAATTAAATCACGCGGTATACATCAACACTGCAGCCTCGGCGAGCAAGTAGTCTTCGCGCGTATGTTTGACTCGCGATAAACAGATTAGCGCGGGCGCGCGCGCGACCATGTACCGTGTTCGCGGGGCTTTCTCCCCTCACCGAACGCGCACTTACACGGTTACACATATGCGCAAACGTGTGTATACGCTTCCGACGGGAATACGAGATATACACATATATATAATATTATATACTCGGGCGTCCGTCCGGAGGGAATAAATCCGTTACCGAATCAATTACCCGCGAGTCCTCCTTGTTATTATTACTATTATTATTATTATTATTATTAACTTTGGCCCGGGTCGTTGATTCGATTTTGATTGCGCGTTTGCAATCAAAGCTAAATTGTTCGGCGGATTAACGAGACGCGTATATTATTATAGACATACATGTGTGGTGTGTGCGGGTGCGCGCGACGTGCGTGTGGGCGTTTTATCGGCGGCTCGGGGCTGGCCGGAAGTAATAATAATAAAAAGGACGTATATTATTATTATTATGAAAGAGAGCAAAAACGAAAAATCGCGTTGTCCGACGTCGGTGGACTCATGGCGACGACCACTATACGTTGTTCGTGAAATACATAGTATTATATATAGAATATTATACTCGTGTGCCGGACGACTGAGAGCGCAAAACGATTTTTTTCTCTTCCCACTCTTCCGCTAACCGTTATCGTTAGTTATATATACTCCTCGTCAACCAGCTCCTAATGTCGTTCTCCTATCCAACGACAACGACGACGACGATAATGATGATGGCGACGAGGATGGTGATGTTAATGATGATAAACGCCTTTCTATTTTCTCGCGAGTTCTTATTCCACGACATACACGACGTATATACATATACTCTATACAGTATTATTATTATTATTATTATTTTTTTTTTTTGGAGCACGTTAACCGCTTACATGTTATTATAATATATGTACACGACGCGTGTGTAGATGATTAACCCGCACGTAGCGTTTTTAAACGGTTTTTCATTTAAACATTTTTTTTTTCACTCGTCGTCACCTCCTCCGCATATACTTATTAATATAATATTATACATACCTACTGCATGGTGATTGGCTACTACGCAGCAGAGCCTTCTGCAGTAGCGCAGTTATGTTATATTTTCTAAACATTTACAAGTCTGTACTGCGATAGTGTATAATATTATAAGTATTTATGAATGTGTCATTTTAAACTATATCTGTCCGAAAACTGTTGCAAAATATTAAGTTATCGTAGTTATGTTTTTTTTTATTCATTCCAAATTATAATGAACTATCATTTAAAAATAAATAACTAGTAATAAAAAATTAGTAACCGTTTTTAAAGTGTGGAAGTGTTATACTCGTATCTATTTTACAATAAATCCGATCTATAATTACACTATTTTCGCATTACATATTTAAAGTAATATTTATTAACAACTTTGCAGTTTGTAATTTCTCTGACTCTTTGCAATTTTTTAGGAAATAAAGAGCAAAATTTAAAAATTAAATTATTTTATACACGCAATATTTCATTAATATTCAGTAAAAACACTTATTGGCGATACGTACACTGCACTGATTGAATAACCCATTTATAATATACTACAACTTGAATTAGTTTTTACATTCATAAGTTTAAGAATTTTTATCTTTCTTATAACATTATTCTTATACAACTCCTCTAAACGTTAAATACTTAGATATAACTAAATAATTAAAAATATATGTTGTGTACTTATGTAATGTTTATTGTTATGTACTCAAAAAATTATGCTTCGGAATATGAAATTAAAATGCATGTTGTGATTTTTTTTCAAAAACGTTTTTTGATATCAAAATATTTAAAAAAAATAATTTAAGAGAAGTTGAAACTTTTTCAAACAATGAGTGTCAACACTTATATCATTAATTATCTTAGATATTGATAATTTGGTATATAAAATAATGTAACAATTACATTTTCTTAAATCATTCTTGTAAACAAAGCAATTGTATATACAGGAGTATATATATTAATTTATAGTTCACTCCTTCATTTGCTTACTCAAATAAGAAGAGATATTAATTGACTTTTTTGTAAACTAGTAGTAATTACGTTCAAACAGTTTCCATGTAACACTGTCGTGATGTGAATGATTATATTGTAATAATACTATCAATTATAAATTAAACGGCAATTACAAAAAACAATTGTTACTGGTTGAAAATACCTGTATAATATTATTTTATATTTGTATGTTCACTAGTGCATATAGTATGTTTTATGTTTTAATTTTTCAACGAGGTAATCACACCTTGTTTGACCAACAATACTCCGCTTAATCATCTTTATTTTATCATGTAAATATTAAAGGGAAATCACAATCTTTGGTTGGTGATTTATCGCTCACACTAGAATATATTTACCGTGTATCTACTACCTACTCCTTATCATACATTTATTAGTTGTACAAAAAATATTTTACGTAAGTTTACTTTTTATTAATAATGTCACCAGATTGGTTTTTTTTTTAACTTTAAGTATTAACAGTCTTTAACAAATACAATTTAACACATGGCGATAATGAGTTTATGTATTGAAAAATGTTTGTTTAAAGATTGAGTGATGTTTGAATATTTCTAATACACAGTAACATAGAACGACTGAGTGGAGCATGTATTAGGTATTTTTGAAAATAGTTGAATAGTCGTTGCTCTATAATTATATAATAACATACCGTTTAAAAAAAATCTAATGATTTAACATTATAACCGTAATATTATACAATATGATGCGTACGTTTAACATTCACTGCGATTAATCAGAAACACATTTAATTGTGACGATTTTTACACCGTGAGTTGTTATGGATCATTTGTTCATCTAATAACTTTATTAGTTTATATATTTTCACATATTATATCATTAGTATAGGCATTAAACGACACAGATAACAAAATTACGTTTCATATACTTCCATGCACATAGTGTTCCATACCACTTCACGTGATACGTATGCACCTATTTTTATTGCCAATTTCCGACCATTTGGGTTTAATGATTACCGACGTCTAAACTATACCGGAAACCCTTTAAGATATTACACGCGTATTTTGAATTTGACATTTATAAGTGCCTATAGCTAGTTATAACTTATAGTTGTCTACGGCGTGGCATTTCAAAGTGACTGTGAGACTTTTCCTGCTCTATTGTATTGCAATCATTCAAATTCAAAATGAACAAAAAGTTGTTTATTGTACTACTGTGGTAGAATTTAAAACACTAAACACATTTTATTACTATACAGTTATTTGATAATAAAATGCATTATAGTTAATTTATATTAATAATATCTATTTTATTAGTTCCAATGAAATTATCAATATGTCGAAATAAATAAAACTAAAAAGATAAGTAAATAAAAATAATTTATTAAATATTATTACACGTACGATGTGAGGTACTGTTCAATAACCACCGTCTTAACACTGAGATGTGTTGAAAAATTCCGAACAGATTATACGTAAATATATAATGTAGACGTACGCATTGTGATGACGCGAACGACGTGAATGACATGTAACTTATTAACATACACACACGAGTATATTATAATAATAATATGACTACATGATTAGTGTCCAGAAAAGCAAGCTACACAAATGGTGGGGATTTTGTTCAAGAATCGTGTTGATGTATCGTATATTTAGTGATTTAATATATTATATGATATATTATTATTATGTGCATTACGATATAATAATAATATAACATTATACAACACATTACCCAAGTTAGTATCGTCGTCATTTGTCGCGCGTTTATGTATTGATATTATCTTAACATTGTCGTTGTATACACCGATCGTGTAAGATGTGCAGATGTTTTGTAATATTATGGACGTTCAATGAAATGCAAATTTTATTGTGTTAACATATTATTATTATGATATGTATTGTTTTACTGAAGTAAAAATACCTGTGAATTCTTAGAAGTTCAAAACATCTAAAGTAATATTATGATAACACTTCCGATAATATTAGGGACTGTTGAGGAAAAAACGAATTGATTTTCTACACACTGACTTATTGTTAAATAATATAATAATATAATAATGGATGCACGAGCGGAATTCGTATCGCTTTATATTGTGCTATGCGCAATGTGTCAATGTATCTTTGTGTACTGTATATACATTATTATGCATACAATTATATATTTAGTATTTACTATGTAGTATATGTGACGCTTACGACTATACTTTATAACATAATATGTGTATACCCGATGGGGTATGTCAAATTTAGTTATATCACAGTTTAATATTCACATCTAATATACCTATCGGGTTATTTTATATACCGCTGTGAGGCCTACTCATACTTGTACACATATTGTGAAGTATGGAAACAACGCCTTGCGATCGAACCTATCGTATGGAATAGTAGAATTCA
Organism: Rhopalosiphum nymphaeae; assembly: GCA_036289425.1. Classification (NCBI taxonomy): domain Eukaryota; kingdom Metazoa; phylum Arthropoda; class Insecta; order Hemiptera; family Aphididae; genus Rhopalosiphum; species Rhopalosiphum nymphaeae. Next base: position 3,157,121 of record JAZAQC010000007.1, on the reverse strand, counting down.
TCCCATCATCGTCCGCTGTACAGCGAAATCATGAGACACCAGAGGCAAAATAAACGTTTAGCCATCAAATATGATGATATACACTACCCATTACAGTAATTATGTGCTAGAATCGGATTTCAATGACGATGACCAATAACTGCACGCAGTGCCTTAGTTCGTATTGGGTACTAAGCATAAAACACTTTATATTTAAATGATTAAAAAACAGAAAAACGTGTCGAGACCCACGTAGGTCGTCGGCGTTGTCGCGATACAACACATATACACGCGCCCTATAGAAAGTATGGCTACAAAGTAATGGCACTATTTGGCGAGGGAAAATATAACATGTAAGTCAAGTCGTAACGTCCGCTCCAGCGCGCATATACGTCTGTATATAACGTATTTTATATATATATATACGATAACGATTATACACTATATATTATATATATACTATGCGAGTTTCGTGCGGTTAGGAGGTACCCGCGTATTGTTATGTACATGTTACTATACTGTATATATATATATATATATATATATATATATAGTACTCACACACGTATAATACACAATATATATATACACTGTACATATAGTATATATATATATATATATATGCACATCGTATCGCGTACCTATGTGTAACGCGTCTCGAGCCTTCACGTAAAAACGGTCGAGGTATGCCGCGTTTTGTAGTAAGGAATAATATTATAATTATATGCTCGGACATAATAATATTCGTGTATTCGAGTGCATATATTACTGTATAGGTATTATACGAATGCAGGTACATTTTTTAACCATATAATAACAATATACAAATAATGTGCAGTGCGCGCATTCGTTGGGCGTATAAAAATAATAATAATATATATGTGTATATATGTGTATACGTGTATGCAGTGTGTGTGTGTGTGTGTGTGTGTGTGTGTGTGATCATAATAATATAATAATAGGCAGGTATACGCGTATAATATTATTATTATGGTAGCTGCTGTATAGTCGCAAACCGACTGCCGCCGCGCGCTGCTGAGCTATCCGGCGGAAGACAGATGTGGGTCATTAATCACGGAGTGCTGATAAATTTTAATTACGCCGCGAGTAATTTTATTTTTTCTCTTTATCTCTCCTTCTTAAAGGCCGACTACACGTACACGCATATATTTATTATAATATATTATATATTATATGTACACGTATATACACTACGACAAACGCTGCTGACGGCAAATCGTGCGAAGCGACTGCGGCGGCGGTGGTGGCGGTCGGTGGTCCAAGAAACGCGGCGGCGGCGGTGGCTGAGGCCGTTTTCTCTCTCGCTCATTCGTTCACTCACTCGCTTACCCGTTCTCTCTCTCGCTCGCTCGTTCTTTCTCTCTCCGCGCGCGTTACGACGTCGCCACCACCACCGCCACCGCCGCCGTATGCTTGTCATGAGACTTCAATTAATCAATGATAAAACCAAGATGGCGTGTACCGCCGCCAATGTTCACTCCTCCCCTCTTCCCTTAACCATCACACACCATCATCATCTCGTACGCTCCGTCTGTAATATATAATATTTTATCTTTCTCTCTCTCTCTCTCTCTCTCTCTCTTTCTCTTTCTCTCTCTGTCTATGTATATATACATACATTCTGCTCATTCCCTCTCCGTCACTCCGACCGACTCATTATATATATACATACACCGCTTTGGGTTTAAAATGAGTGAATACACACACACACACACACACACACACACACACACACACACACACACACACACACACACACACACGCACACGTAAAATATAATATTATATATAATTTAGTATACCGTCCATATTGGCGTCCGATCGCGTCCGTATAGTGGTGTACCTATATATATATATATAAGGTAACTGTAGCAGCGGCGTGGTACACGCAGCTTCCTCCTCTCACTGCACTATCGCTTTCCTGCAAGAGATTGGCTTTTCAACGTTTTCTAATATAACCCCTTCACCACCTCCCGCAAGCGACCGTGTATACAGACGCCGTCACACAGGTCCTCTCCCGCGGCCGTTTTGAAATAAATAATAAAAATCTCTATAAAAATTGTTTACACACACGCGCGGGCAAAAACGCGCAATAGTGCTTGTATTATGTACACGGCGGCAAGCTCTATTATACGCACGTTCCGGAGTCTATTGTTTATCGCGCGCCGATATCATAAGATATGTGAATAATCACGATAGTAGATACACGATGGATTATTATATTATTACGCAGGTTGTAGGTGAATCAACAAGTCACGCGTCTGCAGTATAACAATTTTTAATACGCAAATAGAAGGTGTTGGGTAGCGTATACTATATATGGTATATTTTTTTTGTCGCCGTCAATGTCTGACGTTAGAAATATTGCTTTAATATTATATTATCATTATGCACTATAATTATAACTATCTAAGTATAAGTAACTGAAACTCGGCCACGGTGTGAAGGGGTACGATACGACGGAATTCCCGAGTCCACTCCGCGACAACATCAATAGACTTCTTGAATTTAATTAATATTCATTTTTTTAAATTTATTCAATGCTAACCTGACAATTTTAGTATTACATATATGGAAAAAGGTACCGTCCCAAGGGGATTTCATCGATCAACCTCTTAAACACGTCACTGCTATGAGGTAAGCTCGGTTATGCACTCCACAAAATATATGGTAAGTACCTGTTCGCAAATAGAGTGATAACATTCATTACACCACATTCTGCGGGATATGTGTATCAAATAAACTGCGACAAAACCATGTGGATAGAGACAGGATTTTTTTACGAACATCATTTTCCGGGACCAACAACGTCAGTCTATTTAAATAATAGTCTATTTCCACGGCATAGTATGTACTATAACTTGAATAATACATTGTATCGCGTTTTCCATAAAGCTTGGAAGGTTGTATTAGCAATGCAGTTTTTGTGGAGAAGTCTTTTGACAGTTATAAAAATATGTGAATATATGTATAATATTGGTTCGTAAATAATTGTTTTACAAAAAAATTAAATTAACATTTATAGATATTTATGTCTGCAGTAATCTTAAAAATAATAAAATAACATTATATTATTATTAAAATAATACGGGATATTATATTCGTCCGATAATATAATATCGTAATAATTATTTTGATAGCAATATTTTAATTAGAAAATCACGATTTATTTAACGTGAGATAATGACGTAGCAACAACAACATCGTTGAACTTGATTACTCAAAATAATATTGTTTTATGAGCTTTGGCAGACTTCGTCAATATACGCGTAGACAAGAGAGGGTGTGTTTTGTTCAAAAAGTATGCGCATTCTATTGTCTGCGTCCTGCGTGGCTGCGTGTGCATATCCTTATATTCATCGAAACCATCCTTCTCGTTGCATAATAAAGTAAAAGTTGAAATTCAATGAAATCGCGTTTTGTTGTCGGCTTAATGGACTTATTATTATTTGATGACGTTTATAAAACAAAGCCGAAAATAAAAAAATCAGGTGTATTTAATATATTTATGTTAATGTTTTTTTTGTCACTTCATAAAGACTTAGATTAGGTATATCCATAAGCGTATTGATATGTATAATAATATTGTTGTTGTTTTTACAAATATATAGTATCTGTTAAACGTGTTAATACATTTAAACGTAATATTTTTTTTTCACTATACCGTGTTGTAAGAAAATATTAAATGATTCAAGTGTTAAATTTAATGTGTACATCATACATTCAGCACCCAACCCATTCATTTTGCTGGCATGAAAGTGAATAAAATCATTATTCCGCCTAAGATTAGTAATTCCTATCAGGAAACTTTCAGTTCAATTATAAATATAGGTACATTCTTTTTAATAATTCTTCGCCGAAATTGGATGTTTGTGAGGAAAAAGTGTAATACGATAATACTGCAGGTAAAGTTTGGTACTATGATTATCGTAAAGTGTTTACTAGCTACATTTAGTTACAAATATAAATGTTATTAATGTTATACCGCGTATTCTCCTTCAATAATTAGTTCTCGAGAATCGAGTTAACGGTTAAACTTCATTAAATCGTTGCACAAGATTTATAGTTTAACACACAACTTACACAATACAATTTTTTCAAACAGTCAATGAACGAAATTTACCATAATAGTTAATTGCTATATTATATAATATACACACAACATTGATGCTTATATTCCAACAGGACGACACACGCGCGAATAGGTATTTCATATAATATTCACTATTTATATAATGCTATATCCTTTAGTGTACGCAGTCCATCAAATTATTTCTTGGTTATGTCTTGTATAATATAACTATATAACTATATGATAAAAAAGTACATTAAACGATAAAAAACTGAAAATAATTTATAATCAGTCATGGATTCGGTAACTGAAGTAAGTTGGATAGAAGTTATAACAAGTATAGTTATACAAAATAATACATCTAAGTTTTATAGGAAACAGTTATGAATGATAACTTCATATAAACGTAACGGTTAGTGTTAATGATATAGGTTTGCATAAAATATACGTAACATTTAAAAAAATTCATAAAATTGTAACATTACGATCATTTTTAAACAATCAATGTCCAGATATTTATTAAATACAATAAAATTGCATAATAGCCCATTGTTATATCAAGTTTAATAACTCGAAAATCATATTCAAATTTTGAATAACACATAAGTAGTATATTATAGACATAAAAGTGGTCTTATACAAGTTATTTACTTCATAGTTTATAGTGAATAATGGCGGTTATCGTATGAAATAAATAAAAATAATTACCTCAGAATACTGTTTAAGTAGTATACAAATTTAAGTATTTAATAATATTATAATATATTATATGATTTTCAAGTACTTAAAAATTCAAAAAAATCATAATTTCAATAAATGTATTTAATTAAATAGGAACAATTTGCGCGGGGAGGGTGTTGAGCATGTTTGGTGAATCACTTATGTGTTTTATAAAATTTACATTATATAATAGTATATGCTTATAAATCGGTAATATATACTTAAATTATATTATTATATAGGTTAAGTATAAGAAAAAAAAATGTCATACTCAAAACACATACTCGTCTTTAATCATCGCTTTTGGTAAGCCACATATTATATAAAGGACAATCGAGCCATAAATGATTTAATACATTGACAAATGTACCCGAGCGTGTATACATAAGTCGGTTGGTCGGTCGGCCGCGCTTACAACAGGGCTCGCGTGAAATATTATAATATTACTCATATACGTCGCACGGGCTACATGATGTGCGGTCAAAGGGAGTGCGCGTATATATATATATATATATATATAGTAACCAGAATAATGAGTGAAGTAAAATATAATAATAATAAATACAAATCCATTCGTCGGGGCAATCGATTTGTTTTTTATGGCGGTCCCTCGCCCAAATATTTTTATTGTTGTTATTATTATTATTATTATCACCAATACGTATGCACCTATTATCGTGCATAATAATATTATGATGACAAGGCGCGAACGTCCCGGCGATGGGGTGCGCACCGGTGACACCGAAGTTTCAACGTACGGCCGATAATCGGAGAACCGTAGACGCGTATAACGCAGTGAGTAAATAAATAATATATTAATTCGTTACCAACGCGTGTGGACTGATGACACGATACGTACCTATATATATGGTGTGAATCCGAAGTCGAACGAAAAGACGACGTGTATTCGCTGTGTATGAACGTCAGTGAAACGATATAATCGTATGTTCCTATATATGACATAGTATTTTACATTCAAATATTCCATAATACACACTCTGACTATATACTCATAATATTATGTAAGCACTATGTATGATGACGCGTTATGTGTACGGGGCGATGATTCACCAGGCAACTCACCCCTGCGTCGTAACATTTTGTAAAACGCATTTATTCAAATCCTGATTGTTGGGATTTTTCATTACAAAAATTTAAAAACCATCATACTCATAGCTTTTCGTTTTTATAATTTTTACACGAATCAAGAAAAGTACTGTGTCGATACAAACTTGTTTGTATCCAACAAAATATTATGTAAGATCATTTATTACTGCGTGAATATGTTTCTCAGAAGATTTTTTTTTTTTTGAAAATTAAAAATCTAAAAGTCTAAATCGACATTCTGACGAGCAGTTTGTGAGCTTTTCGACTTCATGTAGGTATACTCTAAGGATAAAAGTATAATAATAAAGTATTTTCTTTAATGCTCAAACTTTAATCATTTAAAAGCTACTCAATAAAATTATAATTCAGATACGTCATAATAATTTCAAAAAAATCATCTACTTGACAAATCAGAGAAAAAAGGACGGTGTTTGAAGAAAAAAGTTTAAATCACCACAGAAGTACAGGACACTGTTTAAATGGCATAAACAATTCAAGTATTTTAAAATATGGCCCTTGAGTGTATTTGAAATTTCAAAGAACGGAATTTGAATAAATGCGTTATTAAAGGAAAAAACGGGGTCGAGCATCCTCGGTTAATCACCGTGCATTTGAAAAACCTTAACCGGTGCCCCGTTCCTGATATGATGCAAATACGCGATACGACCAAATATCATTATTTTATATTGCACGTGATGCGAACGTCGTAGTGTATTACAATAACAGTAATGTTATTAATTTTATTGTTGTTATATAGTTGACGTGGGGCGTGTGCTGCGTGGATTTTAATAATACTCATAGAATGAAATTCCGATTAAACAAACATTCGGAAACGAGAGTCTGCTGCATACCACACTTGAAATATCTATATTTTCGACGAATTATCGAGATACTAATCAATTATTTATTGTATTCGTATATTATATTATATTATTATATTTTATTACAAACATTCGAATTTCCGTTTGAGTATAATGCTTTTATCCTCATAGATACTATAGTTAAAAACAATACAATATTGTTGATGATTTCGAAGTGAATGAATAATATTATTGTACAAATATAAATATAGGCAATACTGTGATAAATTATTACTCCAGGTAACTGTAGGAAACATTATAAAAATCTACTACATTTATTGAAATTGATTTTATTTTATGAATATTTAGCTGAATACAACAAACAGTTCAATTATCTCAACTATTTAATACATTTTTTGTTTAACTAAATAAATTTAATTAATATGCATTTTTGTTGCTTATTTCTGCATATTTTTGAATGATAATAAGTGCATTAATGCATGCATATTTCGTACGTTTTTAGTGCATATTATTCCTAATAAGTAATGATGTCTGATTAATAGATTGTTTTATTATTTATTATCATTTTTTTTTGTACACGTAAATAGGACGACGGCTGGGAAAGAAAACGCTCCTGATAATTTCCATTGGGTCACGACTCACGAGTTTGGAATCATTTCTAAAACCAATTTTGTATAAGCATTTTCTTTTCTTAAAATTAATAACTTTAAGTTTAAATGATATTTTAAAACTTTATTTTACTATAATATATAGTAATGGTGTCCATTTAGAAAATAAATGTTAATCGCATACTCGAACATTGATACATGTTACATATTTTCATGATGCCGTTTAATAATATTGTATATTTTTATTTTCTATATATTCTAATATTGTATTTTTTATTTTTATTATATATTTTTTTATTTTTAAAACCATTGAATATATATCGTTGAATTAAATGTAATATTTTCTTAGTATCGTTGATTTTATTATTAAAATTGAGGTTTTATTTAGGCGGATTTTCGTATTAGAATAAAATTATTTATTGATGACTTGATTGAAATTATGTAGTTGATTGAAACACATTTGTTTAATTGCATATTTTTTATAAAAATGTTTTAATTATCATTTAGTAAATAAATTATAAATGCTTACTTACTAGTAGTAGGTAAGTAAGTGTTCGCATCAGAGGTGCGGCGTACATACATTTTCATATCCACCATCATAGTTGAAGTCGATGTGACATAATTCAATTACAATTTAATAACTTAAGTTATTTCATCATAAATAGTTTGACTAGATGTATAGCATTCATGTATTAATGTTTTGTGCAAAAAGTAACAATTTCCATTTAATTTTTTTTTAAATGTTTGCTTTATTTGTAATATTAATTGTTAATTGTTTAAATGCAAATTATAATTGCAACTCAATTTGTTATTCAATTATTTATAAGTATTTATTTTCTGTGTATGATCAAACAAATTAAATATTTAACTATATAATACGTCATTAATAATTAACAAAATTTTGATTAATAAATAACAATTGGTTATCATGACTTGTTCGATATTTCCGGTTATTCTTGGGTATTGTTGCCAAGTTACGCTCCCGGAAATTTCCAAACCCTAATCAAGTCGTATAATATTAATGTATATGAGTTATATGCCATATTATAAGCAAATTCCAAGTTATATAATTTTCGATTACTGTATATATTAGGTGGAACGAAGTTGGCGTTGAGGTCAAGTGTTTATATGCGATTAATGCGTTTTTATTCACTTTCTTGGTTATTTTTTATTATTTTAAATACATTTTTAGTGTTCGCAAGTCATGTACCGGGCATCAGTTCTAAAAACCGTATACCGACTTGTCATTAAAATATAACATTATTTATTATGAAATATTTGTTTTCATATTGCAGTACAACCAAAGGTATATTTAGAAAATTAATTGAATACAGATTTACTTGATTTGGGTAGTTGATTTAAATAAAAGTTAATAAATTGTTTTAAATTACAACGTATATTTATACATATATACCTACTGATTGTGCGACTTTCTTATGTTTTAAAAATTGTACTTTATAAATGAACTCTTTTATTTAACTAAGTAGTATTAAACTTTTAACTAGTAAATTTATATTTTTTACTAAAGATTATAGTCAGAATTAATTATAGTTTCGGTAGTGGTCGTAGTAAATGATATGTGACTAATCTGAGAGATATTTTTTTTTGTAGTAGAGTACGGTTTGATCTATAACTGAGGCAATTTTTACAATTTTATTTTTGTATTTATTAAGCAAAACACATAATTTCACATAGAAATACGCGAACAACTTGGTAAAGTTCAGAGTCAGGATGTATAACCCCCTCCCACCAAAGTCCATCGGTGCAACAGGTACAGTGACAGTATTCATGTCCAACTACATGTAGAGTAGATACAGCTGACACGTTAGATTTTAATAAATCTCATAGTGTTTATAGTATGTATTATTCGCCATAGTTAAATATAATGGATTATACTGAATAAAGACTCGTTGAGATCACACTGGTACATTAATTTTTCTATCATCTTGGCAGATTATAATTATAAAAAGGGCTAATGAAAACTTGACGATGAAAAGTCGCATGCGTTATTGGAATTTCAGATTTATTGTTGAATTGTGCCCGACAAGAGAAACCGCCCACCGGCTGTATAAGTTATTACGTGGTTTTTGATAAATAATAAAAATTAATGTACAATATTGTGGATATTTATATTTCAAATTCTGAGATATTCAATGCATTAAGTTAGTTGATCTCTGTTATGAATGTTATATGATTAATCTACGTCGTAAATATATAATAATATACAGCTAAAATATCTATAGTCATTGTGCCGTTAAAACCCTTATTTCAGGCACTTTCTGTATTCAATAATCGCAGGTACTTTCAACTTTGAAAACCACCTGCGTCATATTTAAACGAGAGTAGAAAGAAGTAACGTACAATATCTTCACTCACTTTTATGACTGTTTATATAATTTATTAAAAGTGATTATTTTTATTATCTTGTTAAATGGAATCTAACCGTTTGAAAATTTGGGCATGGACCAATAAATTGCACCTAACACATAATTTTTGTTTAACGACAATATACTAATTGGGCTCCTTATATTTTAGAATAACTATACAAATTGCGTTTTTATAAAACATAATAAAATGCTTAAAAATTAGAACTTATTTATTGACTAATTGATAACTGCTTAAAGTGGCTAGGTATACTATATTTTATAACAGTATCGGAAATTTTATTAAAAGAATTATAATGTAATATGTAACTGGTATTTAGTTTTGAATAATTGATCATAAAAAAATAACTTTTAAAAGGTGAAAAAAATATATTTATATATTTATATTATATTATATTATACTATATTATGTATTAATACTCACAAAAAAAAATTAGTTTGTGTTTTCATTTATAATTTTAACTAACCAATACATTTTTCTTGGGTATCGTAAAATGTTTCGAGCGCAATTGGTATAAATTGCCTAAACATTATTCTCCACAGTTAGCCAATGTCCGAAACTTTGAAACAGGTCTTGTAGATACATTTTTATACCTACACATTGTATAAAGTCATATACATGTGTTGATAATTATACATATTTATATTGTATATGATCGTTTTCAAATTATATCGAAATTAGCTCAATATCGTGTAGTGCATTAAAACAATCGTTGCGGTCACGTATGATATAATGATAGTAATAATAATGTTTATTAATTTACGAGTTTGTCGCGTTCATATTTATATACGTTTTGTTTGTTTTTATTTGTATTTGTATTTGTATTTTTTTTTTTTTTTTGGTTTTGTTTTGTATAAGTAACATTGTATTGTGATTTAAAATTTAGTTGACAGTCGAGTGGGTACTTACTTTGTTTGAATGAATACAATATCAACAACACGAAGTCAATAGATAACTATTTACAGTAGGCACCTACTGCCAACGCCGCTGCCACCGCTACCACCGCAGTTTGTTTTCAACAATGATAATATTAAAACCGTATATACATAAATTATACTCGTGATATTATTATTTACACTACAGTATAACTTTTAGAACGATTAAGACGAATAAAATCTTATTGTTTATATCAGCGGTGCGCCGATCTCTTAAACAGCTGTCATTTATTTTGCTGTGACTATTATTATAGCTATATTGTGCACGAATAGGATATAAAATAAGCGCTGAAATTCAAAATAATTTTACTATTAAATAGGTCGTACGTAATTCTACCAGTTTAAAACGAATATTCAATCGTGTGAAAGGCACTGTCCGTCGATCGGTAAAGATAACGCAAAATCTATCGGCTTGGTGGATACCTTATTATATGTATATAATACTACAAAGTACTGATATAGGTACCTATAAAATAAATAATATAAATCTATTATAGGTTTTTACAAACATGGATAGCATACGTTAAGTCTATAAAACTGAACATCGCAATTGAAATTACATATATTATGTATTATGGTTATGGTCATATATATAGGTTTTCTAGCTTTCGTCACGCCAAGATGTGTTATGCGATTACGTGCATATATATATATAATGAATTAATTTTCCCAATCGATCTATCATCATCATCGTCGTCGTCATTTTAGCCATCGCCGTGTTGCTATAAAATAATGTAAAATATTATATATATTTTTTTTTTAACGATATTGATATGAGACCAATATATATATATAGTGTCGGTCGTTGTTCAGTATAATATAAAATATAATACTATACTATTATATTATATATGTATATATGTATAGTATAGTCTTTTATATAATAGAAATCGATTATATATTAATGTTAATGGATATCTATTGTGTAGTTAAATATATGCGCGATAATATGTGGGTCGCTCACTCGAAGAAATCGTTTTTGTTTGTAAAACGCTGCAGTATCCATAACGCAGTCATAATCTATCAGTGAAAAAAAAACAAAAAACTCTAGGGCCTAGAGAATACGACTTTCACACATATAAAACGAATATACGAATTTTTTAGGTGTTAGAAAACCGACGGTCGTCTAAATTCGACAGCACGACGAGTTGCATGGTAATAATTAATATAACATAATGATATCGATAAATCCATAATATTATGATTATTGATATTTTACAAAATGAGCAGTATATGTAATGATAGGAAAAAACATAGAGGATTGTTAATTAAGAAAAACTAAGTCAAAGCGATCACCTTTGTGAGATCTTTCATAAACGTCTATTTCCTGTTAAACTTTTAAACACAAACCACATTTCAATTTGAGGTTATATAACGAGTGAGACTAAACATAAAATAGTGCATTGTTATAAGAATAGATACATTGAGATTGTAAATTATTTACGAGACACAGTAATCGCTATAAAACAACAGCAGAGTGATTAAATTCGTACAAACGGTCTTCCTCGACGTCGTAGCCACATTGTACCCGCGTATAGATGTTTAATATATTCCCGCGTACATTAATTCATTATCGTTTGTGTGTCGACCATATATGCTATTAAACTTTCGAAGGCGTTTAAAAAAAAAATATAACATATTATTTTTAATCCGATATTGCAAGCCTTCCAGTCTGTACCGATTTGGGAATGTCAATATCAAAAAATGAAACCAACTATAACTCCCGTCTGACGGCGTCGTCATCATTTACACACGTACAAACACACACACGTGTATCTACTCTTCTGATATTCTAATATTCGAGTATAAAAATGCAATCAAAAACCCATTAGAGTGTCTTTCCGGCTCGGCGTGTTATTACGGAGCGGCGGCGCGGGATCTGGACGGCTTTCTCCCGCCGCCGCACGCTGGAGCTTTTGTACGCAACTATATATATATATATTATTTATTATTTTTTTTTTGTTATTTCGCTTACGTCCGAAAAAAAATTTAATACACTGCCAGCAACACACTGTGTATTACTCCAATGGCGATGATGCGCTAACCTCGCCGCTGCGCTGACCGTCCGATAGACTATTATTATTATCATCATCATCGTCGTCGTCGTCGTCGTCGTCGTCGCTTATAATAATGACGTCCCGTTATCGTGTGTTCAAATGGTATTTGGCCATCGCATTATCAGACACTGAATAAACTCGGTATAAATAAAGGTCAGTGAAAAACGGATCAGTATTGCTCATCACAATTACTAATAATATCGGTGTATCCCGTGCACAAGACCTCTAAACGGGAAGAAACGACCAAATAAGCTGCCGCGACATTGGCATTTTTCGTATAAGCGTATATGTCGTCAAGTCCACCGAGCAAAAGTTTGGGTAATCAAACTCTGGCTATTTCGACGAAAATGTTTGAGGTTTGGCGGCCGATAGATTCTCAATTCGTGATCAGCGCGTCGATATTTCAAAAGGTGCTGTTGCTTTGACCATGTACACGGCAGTCAGAGAGTGACGTGCGTGGTACGGACATGCGGATTAGTTTTGGTGAATTGTCTTGTGCAGAGTCCCCCCGTCATCGGTATCCCGAATTTGGGGAACTCGGAAAAAATAATAACGTTGTTGGTACATTTAAAATAATATCGTTGTTATTGCAGTAATCGTATATGGTAATAATATTATACTTCGTGCCTCGGTATGTCGCACTTAAATGAATTCCAAATCATTTCGCAGTACACCGAAATAACATCGTATATATATTATATTCTACTCGTCTTTGCACGGGCAATAATAGATAAAATAATAATATTAATAATGATATGCCATCTCACTAGTCACTATTCACTATGATAACAATGCGTAGAGGGTGCTCATTATAATACAATAATTACGAATTTACAATATAATAATATTATTGTACGACGCGTAATGATTTTGGGGGTAACTGAGTTTTCCATTACGACGACGGTGATCATGTTTCGCGCGCATATTATTTTGTGTATACACGGATAATATAATATTTGGGTTCGGTGATAATTTATTTACCGGAATATTATACCTTTTTTTTTTCTCGGTCCCCAATAATATTATTTGTTAACAAAGGCTGAAAGGCACCGTGTTTGTTTTTTTCTTCTTTCCCTTTTTATATATATATATATATATATATGTATACATATACATATTACCTCATATTTTTATTCGCCAGCGAGCTAACGGTGTTGTTTTCACATCGTATCCGGAGCTATTACACGGGATCGCTGAACTATACTACTACGTGCCATACAAGAATAATAATATGTATGTGTGTGTTTGTGTGTGCGTGGGTAGGTAGTACGTACGTCCTGTTTAGTACACCTTTTTTTTCCGTTGCTCCCAAACCGACCGAAAAAAAAAATATCCAAATATGATAATATTAATTTGGAGTTTTCTCCGATCTCGTTGCCGTTTTCGCATAATAATAATAATGATATATTAACCGGAAAAATTTGTGGTACTGGCGGTTTATCAAACGCAAAACGTCATTCGTCTTCGAATGGTGATATATTTGCATAACGCTCCGATAAACACATGTCCCGTATTCCCGAGAACAACATTTTTTTTTTTTCATAATTATATTTTCTGTATTAATTTCATATAGTAACGTGTACCCATTGTACCTACATCATTACACGAATGCAAAATTTGCAGACAGCCCCACCGCGTTATAACCACCGTCTACCGTAGAAGTTGTTCGTTTTAAACAATCATAATATAAAGCCTCAGTTCCAGTCGATTCCAGTATGTAATGACACCATAAGCGTTTGTATTATTAGCTCCAACAATAACTATGATGAGTTTTCCTCGACGACTCACTCATGAAACACATACAAACTTTTTTCACAAAAAAATAACAGCCAGTAAGCGGGTAAACTATTTTAAGCTATTTTAAATATTTTATTTGAAAACCATCAAGTACAGAAACTCGATCGTTCCTCTATTATGTATCAATTACTTAGTATAGGTAACCTATAGTGCTGCCGCTGAAATTGGCTTAGCATTCTTCATTCTCGTATCATTCATAATCTAAGTTCGCACAATTTAATATAGGTAACACGTACAGTAATATTTTTGTTCTTGCAGCGGACTCCTCTGGGCTGGATGACTACTGCGCGTATAAAATTACTATACCAAGATAATAATACACTAATACACTTATAATATAGTATTTGTTGTATATTAAATTATGGTATGTCATGCTGTACTGCGCACTATCGCATTGACAATATTACTAGAGAATATTTAATTCGATAAAATAATACCCTATGTAAATCATTCAGAAATCATGGATTTTCTCCGTCTTATAAATGGGTAGTATAGCAAATTTTCATTCAGCAATTCACGCTAAGCTTCGTTAGCTTTTAAATTAGATATCAGCGGTGGACATTTATGTGTTTCAGTGTTTGTATGTTTATAGGTTTACTACGACACGGCTATCCTGACATCGAAGCGTTATCGCTGTACTAATTTAGTTACATAAAAAAATATACATTAATAAACAATACATATATTTTATATAGAAAAAAAAAATTATTTTCACTTATAAATAAATGATTTAAAATAATAAGTTATAATTTTGATATCCATTGAGTTTTCTTTCTCATAGATAATTGCATACATAACAACAAAATATAATAAAATCGAATATTTATAATAAATTATAACTTCTGAACTTGACAGTCCAGCTATTTGCTTTTTTGAAAAAGACTGTCAAAAAGTTAAATATTTTATTGTTTTCTTCATTATTTTATTCTTCTGTGAGATAGTAGACTATCAGGTCGGATACGTCATGTTCTGTAGTTGAATAATTATTGAAAAAGCCCTTGTCATTCAGGGACATGATTGAGCAAGTGTCTCCTGAATGAACTTTTTTAATGGCCGTTTGGCTAACGAGATTCATTTTAAATTATTGTCGACTATCCGGTATCCTAACTTATAGAGGTAGATTTAAATATAATTTCTTTTCAACAGTGATAAGTATACTTTCGTTTTTAGCGGCACTATTCCTATAGTTGTATCAAAGCTGTCCACTGTTGGTGACTGGCGGTTAAACACAATTCATTATGTGACTTTTACTTTAAGTTTTTTTTACAATTTGTACTTCTTGACCAAGTATTACCATACCTTACATACTGCACCGCTTTCAAGTTACTCATTGTACCTAAAAAATATCTTAAACTGGTATATCTCCAATAATGTTTTTACTATATGATGGTGTATATCATTATCATTCTCACCAACTTAGACTTGCAGGCGCATGACACACATATGTGAAGCCTACAGTGTGTCGCCAGGCTAATGACAAACAACCACGTTATAACCGAATGTCAACGGTATCGTAAATACCGACTGAAACACAGACTCCTCGGTCTAGATTCGGGTAGGAAAATCGATCGATCAATATCATTTTAAAATCAAAAATTCGTACATAGCAAAATTAAAAGATGTGACGTTCAAACCAAATGAAAACTGCTCGCTCTAATTGTTAGTATTCGAGTGCCGCGGCTGTAATCACGCCGGCCTAGTGTTAAAAATCGCTTGAAAACGTGCCGCGATCGAGGGCCATCAAAGCTGTCGGAGTCATTGAAAAGTATTGTACCTGTTACACGGCTATTATTGTGTTACGGGCGCTCGCCGTTACGAAATCCGCGCCATATGTTCAGCGCGCGCATAGTCGCACTACAGCCAGTGCGCCCAGTATAGACGACAGCTGCCGGTGTAGCTGTTAGGTACGCGTTTATAACGATGGCGATAATAACAGCAACGACAGTATTATATGCGTGCAACGCGCGTGTAATAAATCGACGACAATTTTAGCTTTTCGTCCGCACACAACTACGTTACCACACGACGATACATCGTACGCATATCATTTGTGTACCCGTACAAGTATGCATATCGTACTGTCCGCGCGTGTAGCAGTGCACGCAACTACGCATACGGGACGCGTGCAAAAAACGTCCGGCCACGGAGCTGAAACTTCGACGCGCAACACTTGTTTTAGGTCTAATGAAAACGAAGGACTCATCGCGCACGCGCGCTAGCAGCAGTGCTTTGAATTCGAATGAAAAACAGTACCCGACCGAGTCCGCGTAATAATTGCACGACGATTCGTTATTAATACATGGCATTATGTCGCGATGTACAATGTACACACGTATGGTGTGCGACGGGAGCAAACGGATCGTACCGAATGCCGTCCAGGAAACGTGGACGACAGCGTACACGGCGCCCGAGCATAGCTGCGACGGCGGCAGCAACCACGTCTGTTCGCGCCGTGTATTTTATTTTTATATTTTTTCCTACTTTTTAACAGTAATAGTGCTTATGTGGAATTATTATTATTTTTTTCCACAATGCCATTAACGCTATATGTACGCCGCTGGTGACGGGGCGGACTGCGGTGCAGCGGACCGGCCGCTGACGGGGCGGCGGAAATATAATTAATTGACACGGAACTTTTTTTTTTTTTTTTTAATTTTTTCCCTGTTCCTATATCAACACGGAGACCGTTGTTTTCATATCTGCAGCGAGTTATTAACCATTAAAAAAAAAAACTTTACAGGGTTCATGTTAACCGTTAACCGGGTACACTTGTGAATCGGATGATAAATATTTTGTTGTTGTGATCATTTTTTTTTCCGCGCAGATACCGCACCGAAAACCCTTACCGGCCGCCTATCGCTGTCGACGCCTCATATTTATATTTATTTTACGCCTTCGAAAACCGTCCTATTTCACTGCACACGTCCGTACGATAATATAATATCGTGTTACCCGTCACACAAATGATATTGACAGTGTACGTAAATACGCGTTACACATTATATACAATACGTCGCACTCATTTATTATAGTGAAATCAATCTTTTCCCGAATTGGATGTCCAGACGATGGTGACTATATTTATCCATTGTAAGTTATTTCAACTATACTTTTTCGTATTGTTTCATGAACAAAAGCATAACGATATACTATACTATACTATGTCATATTATCTTTAATAAACGTATCGTTTTTAAATGAGATAATTGTGATTTTAAATAAATTATTATGAATACGTTTTAAGGCTATAAGAAATCGTATTATATCGAAGTGTATATTTATATATCTTACCCATCAGCCATTTTTTTTTTATTTTTGCACGGAGATTGCTTATGACACTGAGTATTATATTGAATATATTGCGTTGCACGGTTTTTTTTTTAAAAACATAAATGCCTAGCCTATTTGATTGTCAAAACGTTTTTGCCTTATTTAAGCAAACAAAAATCCTTGCTCTCCTGAAACTGACTGAACATAAAATTATTTTACACGCTGAGAATTCTGTATTTCTATCAAATATAGTTGCTTGATTTTTTAAATATTCACCGCCACACACAGAATGGTTTTTTCCTTTAAATAAATTACTTTTATTGTAACAATTTTCATTAATAAAATTCTCACAAAAGAAAATAAAACATTCATGGTAGCTACTAACCTATAATAATAATGATAAAATTACTAAAGTTTTTTTGTTCGGTAGATAATTGTTATTTTAAATACTTAGTTACATTGATCAGAAGGATTACGAGCGACGTTTTGTCATCATATTCCAACACGAGTTATAATAATATATTAAAATGTTAAAGCGACAAATGCCGATATAATATTATTGAGTATGTTGAATTACGTGAGGAATTTCGCTTAACAGAAGTAATTTTATGAGTATCTATACTATTATCAAATTATACAATTAATCTTGTATGAATCAAATAGTCTTTTTGTTCTGAAATTCTGAATATTATCATCATTTTCTGTAAAAGTTCATATTTTATAATCGATCTTGTATATATGTATAGTATAGTTATATGCTAAATTTTAAAATACTTTTCAAGTTTATATTTTGAATATTAAAAAAAAAAATTACTCGGGAAAAGTGTATTAAATACTAAATCGCGATACTCACAGGTTGGCTGCACATTATTTTCATACATATACGTATAGCTGTACAACTTGTGGAACAAAGGTTTAGTGCACGCTGTTATGTGTATTATAAAATAATATTTAATATATTTTATTCCAAATGTCAATACTATGTACTTCCGTACATAAAGCCATGATACAAATCAATATTATAATATCGGCTGTGTTCCGTGAAAATGACCGGGTAGTGCAGAATGCAGATGAACCACTCATATTCGAATTCCCTAGAGATGGCTAGCATAGCATCTATATAATAACCATATACCTATATAATATTGATATATACACGCGTAACGCGAACGGTACCTCAACTTTTCATTCCTCTCCATTTCGGTCTCACACACTCACCTACATTTAATATATATATTAATTTATTTATGTATTTATATATACGAAAGCTCAAGAGTCTGGCCGGGTCTCTCTATATATAATATAATATTATGTACACACTACACGCTTGCGTATATGTGTTATTAACGATACAGGCGTACGGCGGTGTGCATTCGTTCAGTATAACATAAAAAAGTATACATTATATGTATTGCGGAGTGTTTATGAAAGGTATTCATTGATTTGTATACGCAGTACGGGGTTTCCTTAGAAGCGATCGTGCAACACCGTAACACTAAGATCAAAGTTACGTTTAATGGAATACCTCGATGTACTTATAATATTTCAGCCAATTTAGATCGATACAAGTCCAAAAGAATCATCTCTACTATTGAGTTCTCCAGATTTCTGTTCACAAATAGTATTAGCTCTGCGTTAGTTCCCCAATTTTTTTGTCAAGCAGATTTTATACTTTTGAATTGATTTCGCTCTGACCTCCGATGACTACGATAAATCTCAGGTGGCAGGTTATACGTATACGTGTGTCGATCAACCAGTGAGTTAGTTTTACACATGCATTGACGCGAGAGTCTACGTCAATTCGCGTTTCTCATTGTCTGTTTCCTTAAACTCGGAGTGAATAATTGATTGTTCTACTTCTCCGGCATCCCGATATTGTACTTGCGTATTTCATCCCGTAGGCGTCTACTCGACCTTCGTGTTTGTTATCGCGGTCGTTTAGATAAAGGTATTGGTAAATAATATTTAGATAAATTACGACGCCGGAACTACACCCTATTTTATCCCAGTCCCGTTATCGTGGTCGTCTAGCTGCAGGGATACTTTGGTCGCAACGAAGACAATCTGCAGGTTTTCTGGTTTTTATAGCCGTAAAATTGATAGTGATTCTGGTGAAGTACCTATTTGATAAGTACTATGTAGGTACACACTGTACGTATACAACCAGAGTAATTCGAGTATATATATTCATTATATTATTACATAAAATCTATCAAATAAATCATAATATTATGTATTATTATAACGTCTAATAGTCATGCTGTATTAGGTGTACTTGTTCCGATATATTATTTTATACTTACCTTGTACAGATAGAATCCCGATGAAATTCGTTTTTAATAGCACGTCGGCCACCAATATTTTTTTTTATAAATTATTCAACATGGTTTTTATTTTTACGTGTTCATTTCTGTTTTTAATGTATTCAAACTGATGATAGACTAATGGAAAATAATAGCGATTACACCACATAAATAGCTATACCGTGTTTCGTAATGTATATATAGTATACAACCTTATTTTCGCATAAACATTAAACGAGTTATAAATGGACGGGGTTTTGACATGATTATATTAGCACCACAAGCGATCAATTTTATTAATTTCACAAATATAAATAATCGATTTTCAATCGGATCACAAAACTCTGTACGCACAATAAAGATGACTTATTAATACTACTTGAATTTCACATAAAAAATATATTACTGCAAGACAGCGAGACATTGTGTAGTTTAAAATCAAATTTTGTGTTTGTTCCAGATATTTTATATTTGCCGATACATATGCGTTACACCCGATTAATAGCTCTTAAATTTTAAGAAATTTTTTTTGTCTCCGTCGACTTATATTAATCATATCGTTAAAGATTTAACGCTATCGCAATTTAAAATATTATTAAATGTAACTATATTTGCAAAGTGAATAAATAATAATAATAATAATAATTCTTGTGTAATCAGCAAACAAAATGGAAACGGCGAAAAAATAAAATCATTATTTTTTTTAAAGGCTGATGTATACAAGTGGTTTAATCGTTTATAAATATTTATATTTATAAAAAAAATAATTATTTATTATACGGGATGCATGAAGCTCTTTCAATTTCGAACCGTAGACTACCATGCTCCGCTCTTTCCATCAAATAGCTGAACAAATCTTGTCATGTGATAAGTTTTTTTTTTTAATCTATTGGGTCCAACACCCTAGAGAAATAAAACAGAAAGTTTCAAAGAAATCGGCTGATGGTGCTTTTGAAAAGTTTCAAGTTCCAAACTTTGGTTTTATCGGAGTTAATCAATCAGTCATCGTAGAATATTTTATATTTTTATGACGTCTATATAATAATAAATATTATATTAAATATAATAATTTTATTCGATCTTAGCTGTCAACGACGTGATCTCAACACGCCAGTCTGTGGTCTGGACTCTGCAAGAGATCTCGAGGGAAACAACTCTATGAAAGAAAAATGTACAACGAAATATTACGTAGGGTTCTACCAGTTTTCTATACGTACACGTTGTTCTTACTCGGAAGCTAATAGAAAATGTTTTAAAAAAAGTTTGAAGCGTAAATAACTAATTGATTTTTGTTAACTGACTGGAGATAATATGTATATATATATATATAGAAACAATACAGTTTAACTAAAACTAACATATGTTAACTTTTTTAAATGTATAAATGTATTGCCAATAGATAGTTTAATATGATCATAAAAACAATATATATCGTTGGGCGCAGGCAATGCATTTACTATTACAGTAATACCTATTAAGTAACAACTTAATGGATTTTTACATCATCATTTAGACTGAAATATATTATAATTTTTTTCTTTTCAAGAATATCGTTTATTTATTAGTTTTTATTTTTATTAACACGCGTTATTAATGATGGTATTATTCATAAATTATCATACAGTATCAAAATTAAAATATTTTCATTGAAAATTAATGGATAATGGAAATAACAAGTTGTAAATCTGAGAATAACATTTTTAATTGACCATTATAATATCTATCATCAATAATAATAATTGTATTGTATTAATTATTTAATTATTTATAAATAAACGTAAATTATAATAGATTTAATTTTAATACATCTCATTATTTATGAATTAACCATCCATACAATTTAATTAAGTTTAATCATATAAAACAAACTAAACCTAATAAAAAAACTTATTAACTCGGTTAATCATTTGGTTGTCCATCATTGAATGCATTAAATTCAAACTCGAATTTGTATAAAATTTAATGTAAATATTCACATTCTCCTTACAATTGTATACAACTGCATAGATATCCGATAGCTATTATTAAGGTAATACGCTGATGCATAATATATTCTACGCGCGTCATAAAGCCGTTTATATTATGTCATTATGTCTGCCATGTATTAACTTTTTACACGTTTCGCTATAAAAATCAAAGACTAAATATAAATCTATAAGTAGGTACATTACAGACACCATCGTAGAGATGTGGGACGTATTATCGTTGATTTGATATCTGCTATAATATGTTACCAACAATGGTACATTGATTATATCGGTTATTTGTTTTTTGAATTTAAAAATTTTCGGAATTGGCGTAAAGTCACGTAGAAAATATGTATTATACCATAACAGAACACCGAAACAAAATTTTCGCTAACGTACTGCGCAGTACAGACTGCACTTTGAAAACAAAACTTCACTCCATGCTCTGTGCCTTTTAACAGAATACTAGTGATATCTCATACATGCGTGTCACACGTGAGGTTTACTATTCGTCTGTACAACGTCCAGTGTGCATGACGTATCGAGTGCACGGGAAAAACCGTTATCGGTCGGTATATAAGTGTGCCGCACGTGCCGACTTGCGGTCTCGTTGTCGACGGCTGTTGCAATCAGTTTACGAAAAAGGACTGACGACAATTAAAATAATTCTAATACCTAGAACTGAGGACTTCTATTACTTAAAAACTCCATGCACGAAGTTATGCACTTACAATACCTATGTTTAAAATAAAAAACCACAAAAACGTTTAAGATCAATAGTAGTTTTTGAAACGACGAGTGTTCCTCGTTAAATTGATTACCCGGTTTGTGTGTATGTGTACCCCAACTGCTCAGAAAAAAAATAATTTTGAGCGAAAAGAGACACATGAATATTTTTAGTGATACTTTACCGCGATTCACTTACACATATACAATATACATGTATATCAAATGAGTGTAATAGTATTCTAAATACTTATTATAATATTACGCATAATATTATATTTTTATTCAATTTTCCGTGTACGATAGTACACAAAATTAAAATATTTAAAACTGCTATTATCATTTATAGTTGTAGTACCTAGTCTAATAATTAATTATTCTCCACTTTCGTGCGCACATCATATATCGACATTTAGTTTATTATTTTGATGTGCACATAATTATTGAGTGTTATATTCTCTGTGAGTTTTTTATCGAATGCATTATATACTATACTAAACTTTGACTTCGGATTCCTTATACAATTTATTAGACTTTCCTGTGTTTCGTATAATCATTTCTGACAAGGAATACATCTTGCTGCTGCTGATATTAAACCTCGAAGAGTAGCTCTTCACCGCAAGAGATCTTGAAAATTCTTAAATTTTATTTCTGACGGACACTCCGACATTTAATTTCAAGTATCTGAAAGACTCACACTTGCACCGACAGTTATACATTAAAGCTTCTGACCCTGAACTATTCATCTTTGTATTTTTAGTATATCCATATACGAACTAGTTATATGCTATTGGCTTTTGATAATCCCACGATCGCGTTTTTGGAACAAGACTCCGTTCCGAAATTTATCTAGACATAATTTGTTATTAAAATACTTTTGGTTATGGTTTTACTGTTTTGGGATATTCAACTAAGAAACAAAAATATTGTTAATAACAACGTTCCTATGTAGGTTCGTTCTAACATAATAAACTGTTAACTAATAAGCCAATAAACCACGTCTTTATAGTAAATATCTGATTTTATAAAATTAAACTTGAACACTCTCCTCGAAAACTAAATGGCTTAGAAGTTCTAAATCCCTGGTCATGGCTCTCAGACCATATGCAACTACAATGCAGTTCGGTGATGTCGCGAAATTAAACAATTTTGTCTAAAGTGTGTCGTCCGAATACGTAGTGTATAACGTACACGTCGTCAATGTGTTTTCAAACACTCGCTATTCCTACGACTGTAGTACGTCTAATGAAAATATGACGACGACTATATTATGGGCTAACACGCATGGTGTTGCGCGAGATATCCGAGATCACGCGTACAAGTTCAACGTATGTATATATATCTGTCAGGTATATAGATGGCTGTGGATACGACAGATACGCTTCCTAAGCGGCGTGCGTGCTTCGCGTATCCAAACGGAGTGCGTATACGGTCTTGTAGGCACATAAATAATAAAGTGAAAAAAAATGATAATAATCGAAAGGGAAGAAGAACGAATCAAATAAACACGCATATATATATTATTATACCCACTGGTCTGGCGCGAACGTATAAAGAAGAAACGATGAGCAAGTGTTCGGATTCACACGCGCGGGCGGCGATGATGATGCTGCGGCCGTCGTAGCTGCGTCTGTCCGTCGACCGCTGTAATATTATATATATATACTCACGACAGACCGTGCACGGATATGTACGGATGCGGATATGTTGATGGGCGAAAGGAGTAGGGAGAGCTCGAGCTTTATATCCGGATCACTGTGGCGGATGGTGGCACGGGAAGGGGGCTAGTGGTTGGCGCACGCAAAGGGTGGCGCGTGGAAGGGATGAGGACCACCGCCACCCGAGGGGTCAGCAGCACAACAGATTATTAATGATACGTGAAGAAATTGATTTATGTTATAAAACTGTAATTTAATTAATTGCTAATTGATGCACGCGCGTATTATACACGCGCTCGCGGGTTTGCCCGCGTCCGATCCCCGCGCCCGACGACGACGACGCCGCCACCGGGTGAAAGGGTGCGTGATATGTCCCGGTTACTGTACTATAGCAGCGTGCTCGGGGATGATGGAAATGCGCGTTATGCACGCCATTACAACGTACACACACACACGCGCGCGCAAGCACACACATATATATACATATATATGTAGATATTATATGATAATTACAATATAATATATTACATATATGGTCGGTCGGGATCGTCCGATGTGTGCGTGTACAATAATAATATAACGTGCACGTGTTATCCGGCATTTATTACGTGTGCGAACGCGATCTGTTTGCAGCGCGCGTAGCAGTGTGTGTGTGTGTTTGTGTGTGTGTGTGCACTTCCGTATGTCGATGCTTACACGCAGACTTACGTGCAGCGGCCACTGCACCGCGGCCAAAAGGTGCGTTTCTACTCGTACAATATGCTATATAGTGACGTGTGTCGTTATGTGACTACGACCGTTTTTCTGAAGTCTTTCGATTTCAGTCCGTTTCTGGGACTCGAGATTTTTTTTTTTACTCTTCGAGAATACATCGCGCTGCTATATCGGTATAATTTTATACTTTTGTCTTGTAGAATTAAACTTTGACTTACGAGAAAAAATCGTTAATGCGAAATCAGTATTATAGGTATTTGAACTTTATACGCGTCCCACTACGGCGCATTAGTTATAATTAACAATCCCTCTACATGCGCGGATTTTCACACTTTGTGAAATACGAGAAACGTTCATTTTTTTATGAAAACGTTACTCCGATTAAGGACACCTTGTGACTTTATTCTGGTCGTCAATGTTAATAACGTACAAGAGGTGCATTTTTTTTAAGGATAAATTTTGTAAATACTCAACATGCTTTAAATAAATAAGACACTCGAATGTACTCACACCCCACCTTTTATTATTTACAGATATCGTTTGAAAACGATTTTTAAATATAGTTCAGTTTTTTTTTCTCAACTGTGAGTACATTGGTACGGAGGTCGTTTCAAAGAGAATCTCTCGCGATGGGTGTCTTTCATTCTTACAAACGTAAACACTGAGTAGAAGTCAAACTTATATCATTATATTATACTTATCATAAGTACCTTTTGCTTCTATAAGCTCTATTTATCGATTGCACACTTTATTTATGAAAAACGAATAACAATATGCAAAACGTAAGCATATAAGTATGTAACATAAAAATAAAAACGATATTATTGTACACAAATTAAATTACATTTTTGAATTTCAATTATTAATGTATGTCATTAATATTTAAAGTTTTAATGTAGCAGCGGTAATTGAAACACATTTTATTACATTGCAATTAGTATTGAAAGTCGTATGTGCTGAGCGTTTAAATACTGTATTATTCGTTTACCAATTGAAAGATATTAACAAGTTTACAACCTCGACATTAGTTAATTTTACGAAATGATATTCAAATTTGGAATAACAATGTATTTTTTTTGTAAGCGCTGATTAAACATTTTGCTTTATTACATATTACAAATATGATGGCAAAATACTGAAAAGTAAAAAAGTAACATTGCGTATAATTATCGAGTAAGTATTAATTTTTTATGGATTATTAAAAATATATAAATTAAGTATGTTTAAAATTAATAAAAAAAATTAAAAACTAATAAAGAAAATTGTGCATCTACATTAGACTTCCTTGTCCTTCATACGTGTAACATAGTATAAAAACATTAAAAACTAACCATTTTTTGTTTCATCAGCCAAAGATCCAATAAATATAAATATATTTCTTGTTGTAGATGAAAAAATAAATTAATAAAACCATATTATTATATCATTGCTCAGAATTTTAATAAATACCTTTAAAGTATACAAGTCTATGGACTATTTTGAACTTGATGAATAATCTATGAATAAACCTAGCACCTTGTAATATAATGTTTATTGCATTGATGCACTTAAATACAAATTGTAAGTTTTTTGCATTGTTTTCTCTCTTATTCTTCATATATTTATACATATACGTTTTTAACGACGGTTTTTCGATACTTAAGTTAAAAACTTGAATATCACAACACTTATAAAAAGTAAAATTATGTATTTTATAAAAAAAAATTATGACTTTTATATTAAATTCTATGCATAGACACATTCATTAGTATAGACAGTAGGCATCTTCTTATATTACCTGTATATTAATTCAATGTTTTTTTTAAAAAATATAAATATTTTTCAATCTATATAATATTATTGTTAAAAAATGTATTATTATTTTCATTATAAAATAGAACATTCTAGGACTTAAATAGAAACAAGAATTGGATATTTCCCAATATTATACAGTAGTTCTATGTTATACTACAGCTAGGATATCTACCTAATTCATTATGATTATCGTATTACTTATTATTTTAAACAACTTTGTATACATTTTAATTTTATATCTTTCAATGTTTATGTTAAAAAATCAATGTCATCATAATGCATAGGTAACAATAGTTTAATATTTAGTTTAGTTCTGTTACTCGTTTGTGCTGTATTTTAGTGATTAGCGAGTAACTCCGACTAGTAAACATGTACCTAGTAAAATTGATAATAATATATTAATAAATTACATTTTTAAAATGTTTGAGAAAATTGGACCTGAAAATTATTTTACAAATATTTTAAAGTTTATTTTTATCCGAAGAGTACATAATTAAACTGCACAATTATTATGAACAATAGTTAATATTATATAAATGTCTTTATTTATATAATTTTTGTTAGATAAGGTAATAATATGTTATTATTTTATTTTGATTATTTCATTTTAGTAATAATATTATTTATATCGTTTAAAATCTCTGAATTTAATGAAATCTTTATTGTAGACAACGTATTTTTTTTTTAGTAGACTGTATATAGAAAGATGGTC
Source organism: Rhopalosiphum nymphaeae (assembly GCA_036289425.1). Lineage (NCBI taxonomy): Eukaryota > Metazoa > Arthropoda > Insecta > Hemiptera > Aphididae > Rhopalosiphum > Rhopalosiphum nymphaeae. Next base: position 3,129,475 of record JAZAQC010000007.1, on the reverse strand, counting down.
CAAGAACTTACAACGATTATTATTGTATGTATATTGGACAATAATATTATATGCTTTATTTTACGTATTAATTAAACGTATAGTTTTTTTTCTTTGTTCGTATTAATATCCCATTGTTATGTAACGATACAATAGATAACTCAAAATTATTATTTTTCGCCTCGATAAATGCGGTCAGTCAAAGCAATAATGATATTTTTTACGTTGGTTTCAAATCGTTTCTAAAACCCGATCTTAGTCTTTTCGAACAGTTGGTGGTCGTTTCATGAACAATTAAAAAAATATTAACATGTGTGGATATTACTATATTGAAACAACACAAACCTTAACATCATGCTTATGGAACGAATTTCAACAATAGTACGTACAATAATAATATTAATAATAATAATAATAATAATATATATAACGTACATGTTATTATAGTACAATATTAGAAGGAAATAATAAGGCACTTAGAAATAATAACACGGTGATAATATATTATAATATAATGTCCACGGTCTTATCGTATTATTCATCGCAGCACCACGCACTTTGTCACAGGTTCCAATTTCGGGATGATCAGTTTATGGCGATTATATACTGAAATTTAGCGAATTAAACTGACATCCAATTAAAATACGATTTTCATTTGGCCAAGTGCGTGTAAAATGTTGGCCAATCGAGTAATTTTTATACATATTTGCGTTTGCTCCATTTAACAATGTTTAAACAAAGAACTTTGAATTATCCACTCAATTAATCCAGATTAAAAAACCATCTAAAAAACAATCGCTTAACCCTTTCACGCAAAACTGTCGACTTCACACAGCATTCCAGCCATAAATGAGGGAGTGCCCTGCCCATTGTCGGATACGAAAACTTCGCACATGCCCTGCACGCGTGGTGGTTGTTTTTGATTTATAATATTATTTTCTACAATACTTTCGTGAATAAAATTGTTTTTCTTCGTGAATCGTGAACTTGAAAACAACAACGAGGGCGCCATGACGTGCGTATTAATAATTATTTCTGAAAAATCTCCACGACCGGTTGATAAATTAATGGTTATTAAAATATACATCTAGACACTATTATAGTGGAATACACGCAGACATGATGATGTGCCGGAACGATTGCAACAGATAGACGGCAGCAGTGTTCTAAACAAATGAATATTATTAATTTCATATTATAATACTCACGATGTCATAGCCACATTCGAAATTCGCATTTAGCATGTTGTATTTACAACAGATAATATTATACGGAACTGTTTATTTAACAAATTTCGTAATACGCGTATAACGTCAGAAAATCGTCCTATCCGTCCCGTCATCGAAATCCGTTTTATTTTTTAATTCTTTTTTAAAACACAAAAATGACTTTCTCGCAGTATCCCGACTGCGTTCCAGTCTGCCCCTTTCTACTCCTGCAGCAGACGATATCGTCAGAAAACTGTTTTTCCCACCACCGCGAATGGCATAATCATAATCAAAATATATTGTGTAACGCCACAGCAGCATCAGCAGCAACGGAGATGCGGTGTAGCGGCGTCTATATGTATATATAATCGCTACGAACGATCTCCGTTCCTCGCCGAAAAGAGTCGTCGCGAGCGGGAGACTTCCCTCGTTCGACGTATCGCGTCCGTCCATCGTCATCGCACAGCGCAACAGTCACGTTTACAATATATACATATATACATATCATACAGGCACGACTGTCGCCGCCGCCGCCGCACCTCCCCGGCGGGGCCGCTCGTACTCGTCAGCCGTTCGATCTTATCTGCGTATATCCTGTCATCCCTCTTGTACGTACAACGCGCCGCACACTGCAGATGATGATTATGTACGCGCGTTCGTCGAACTCCTGCAGGCCCAGGTTTTTTCGTCTCGTCCACATTTTTCCCGTACGGTATTATTATTATCGTAATCGGGGGTTTTTTTTTTTTTTTTTTTTTATTTCCGAAGGGATATCATGTGCACGACGCATCAGTCACGCACGCGACGAGGGGAGTATAGTCCGCCGGCATCAGCGTCGCTATAGCTCATCTATACGCGCGAATAAAACATTCATGCGTGCACGACGGGACCAGAACACGCGGGTGCAGCGGATCTGCGCGACTGATGAGACGTGCACGTCCGTAGCTGCAGATAACATCGTAATAATGTATTAAATGATTTTCGGCGGACCGACGACCGCGACGACAGCTGCTGTGGCTTCGGTGCGGTATGGTATCGCGGGGTTTTCCGAACGACGACGAGCTCTCTTGCTGCGTGTACCTACTGTACATCATGAATATCGTACTCGTGCAATCAGCGATTGTGGGAAGCGAGGGCGTCGTGTTAAACGGTTTAAAAAAATACTTACGTGGTTCGTGGAATTAATTGTACTGTCGAATTGATAAAAAAAAAATATTATTGAATCAATAGTGTTATGTGGATAAAATTTTGAAAATTATCGAAATAAAAAACATTTCGTTTATACTGCATCGTTGAAAGATCGGTTATTGTAGAATGATTTATGGCCTATGATAACGCATATCTGAGGGGAACTATACGAACAGTGATGATACCTATCGGTGTTGGTTCGTCCACTTGGAAGTCAGTGTCTTGGAACCCGGTGACGTTTTCTTTAAAATCCGTATACAGATTTCGGCATCTGTAGTCACCCATACAACATCATAATATTTTTATTTCGGACGTGTATTGCTAAATTAAAAAAAAAATATATAATATACATATTTCACTCGATATGGGAGAAGGGTTCATGCTAACTCATATTGTGCACGACAGACTGATTTCCCATTATACTGTTGCATTACATATAGGCCCGAAAGCGAAGCGGCGTCAATCGCATTTAACTCGCTCCGAAATGGAAATCGTCACTGACGGCGTGCGAATATCAAAATACGATTTATCGGCGTCGGCGAAAGTCAGGGCAGACCGATGCGAGTTACTGCCGGACCAGCACCGTCAGCACTAACCGGTGTACTGCTCGACAATATTACTACCTCTGAGTTTCTGTTTCGTCTACACTTGGCCGCCAATTGACGTAGACGATATAATAATTGGTCTCCACAGAGGAGCGATTAGCACCGGCAAATAATAAACGCTATCTCCGCCGTATAGTGACGACGTATACACAGATGATCGAGTCGATAGCTGGCGCTCAATGCATATAATATGCACTTAAATGTCGTTTGTGTAGTTTTCATTGTGTATACGCGTGTGAGTGTGTTATACTGTTGTGTACTTATTGTAACGTTTGTGTTCTTTTCAATACCTGTGTGTAATGTATACATATATACATATATATTATTATCATTATGCATTTACACGGGTTGTTCCCCATTGAACTGTAGTAATAAACATGTACAATTGCGATTGTATTGTATATAATAGGAAATAAAAGACGTCATATTATTATAATATAATGGCATTATTCGTTTGTTGTTTTTTCTCCAGAGAATGATCTCTGATTAACGTTCAAAATCCAATAATTGCACACCCCCCCAAGGGTGCTATTTGTACAATTTTAGATTATGACCGTAGCTAGTCTGCAAGTGATGTATTGATTTTACAACGGCAATATCGGATTGACACTTCCAGAATTTTGCGTGAACGTCACTTCTTGGGAACCTTAATATCCCAATAATGGGAGTATTCCCACAAGTTCCTAAATAGTCATGTGAATGAAATTGTTCCATGAAATATAAAAAAACCAATTAAAATTAAATTTTTTTTAAGTATATATTTTTATTTTAATAATAGATAGTGAGTTAATGATATTGAGCTAAATTACATTTTAAAATATTATTCTATTACACACAGTGACAGTATTTATGCTAAATCTAAACTAAATATTTTAGTCGGTAAACAAGTAAAAGTGAATCGTCTCAATATTGTACTATAGCTATTTAATTATAATTGTGAAACCAAGTATAGATATGCATTTTAAATTCTTAGGTATTTAACTGTTAAGGCAGTTGGCAACTACAAAACTGTTTCACTGTATAACCACAGAATAACTGTCATTTTGTGGTATAACCACTACAATAAGCTTCAAGTAGATATATCTATATTCTAATTTATCGTGACGGACGGCGATTATGAATAATTAATTATGAGTTTTTATTTCCTATCTCATTTCAACTCAATGATTTATATTCGCCTCTTACGTGAGACAGTTCACATACAATTTGATAGATGTACCATTATCATATTTTTGTTATTATAATACATTTAAAGATTAAACTATCAAAATAAAATTAGGTAAAATGTATATTGATTTAGTGCTTTACGTGTCTTTACGTTTACAATAAAATGTTTGTTCCAATTTTCAACATTGAAGGTTGTTTCTGATAGTGAATTTATCGACCTGACTGAACAATAATCTAGTTGGTGCTCAGGGGCTATAAAATAGAGAAAGACTATAAAAAACAACGGAAATATTTATGCAACACTAACTTTTTAGATTAACAATAAACAGAATGAATTGTTATTGAATTCAAATTTAACACGTCCAACACGCAGTTACCTCAATGGCAAGGTGCACTTGAAACCTATATTGCACACAGTAGAAGTCAATTCTCTCAGCCGTAATGTTTTATTATTTTACATAACAGAACGATATATTATTACATTTATGTTTGTTGTATTATAGTAAGTGCTGCAGGGATTTTCATGTACCTGTATTATAGTACGAGACATTGAAGTGCGCATGGCGAAAGATTGTGACGGAATCATGTTGCACACGAGTAAAACCTAACAAAATGCTACAACAATCATACACCGCCAATAGTTATAATACCTTATTATGCAGTGATGTACTCGTAGATCTACCACGAAAAAATCGTTAACAATTGCATTATATTAAAAAGTCTACGGACTGGATCGTTTATGTAAATTTTAAGTTCTATATTATATTTTCGATTTTTAGACACAATTTCGTTATCCGTATGAAACAGGAATGCGTTCGAAGAACAGTGTATGTTGTGACGTAACTGTTCGGTGTTTATAATATATATTAATAAAAAACGTATCTATTATCTTTTTTTAATAAAATTTGTTCTCACCCTAAACAATAATTCAAGCCTACTCCGTTTTTTGTACAATAGGATAACAACATATTATAATAATCGATCAAGTCCGAAGCACCGCGATTAACTCATGTAGAGGTGCATACAAAATAAATATTTTTGTTTCTGTATAGATATCTGTGTATACACATATTAGAATGTTACATAACTGCTATCTGATAATAATAATAATAATAAATATTATATTTAGTATAATACTATTATGCTTGTGTGTATAAAACATTTTACAGTAATCGCCAACACGTTTGTACAGAATAAAGTAATAATAATATATAAATATAATAATTTGATAAAATATCTACATCTATTAAATACATTTAAATATCTTATGATAATAATAAAATTTTAGACAACATGATAGGTTTTAAATAAATATATTAAGTTCTATGAATAACACTTATCTAATATTTTCTATAAAAACAAAAAAAATCACGTAGGTATGTGCAAAAAAAAAATAATTTTCGACAAATTATTTAAAAAAATGTTTTCAATATACACGTATAATCATAAATATATTAATTAAGATTCATGTTTTTTAAGTTAGTGTGATAACTATTAAGACGTGATAACCAATTACATTTAAAAACTCTCCAATAAATTGATGTTTTTATGTTCTATATATTATAAACAAATAATGATAAAAAAACTTCCTAAAAGTACTTATTTAACAAAGATTTCGATAACAATAGGAGTAAAGGTGCTATTGTGTACAACTACTGTTACATAAATATTGTATTATTACAAATTCTACAATACATTCATTCAAGAATTTATATCGATTACCGTATAACTGTTAATTAGTTTTTAATTATTCAAAACTTCTTTCTGTTCTTTAAGAAATATAATGCAATTTATACAATATAAATATTATATGGATGAATAATTGCGTCGGTAAAAATATATTTCGTAGATTGTATTTCAATAAACTGTTAATATTGTTTTCAAAACATGATTACTGTGATTTATGACTATATATTATTATAATATGACATTAAACACGTGGATACTTTATGCCATAATATTTACGTTTATTAATATTACGACTGTTATGCGGTAATCAGAGACTATATTCATAATATAATAATAACAATCAGTTTAATTTTACACCAAAGATTTCCAATCTCTATCGAAGTAGAAATGCTACACATTTTATCAATATTTATGAAAATGTGCATTTTCGTTGTGTTTTATATTTGAACACGGTGAAGAATACAAGAATACCTATTTACATATTTTTCTATTTACATTTTCATAACAAAAAGAAACATCAAATTAAAAAAAAAAAATAACATAAAAATAATCATAGGTTCAGTGTTTGAAAGGAATATCATTCAATCTCTGTGAAGTATGATTTAAATAAACCGACAGCCATCATAAATGCACGAACGTCATCGTAGGATTATAAATGATGCAAAGAAATACTTAGGAATACAGTAAGCATAAATAATATATTAAATATGTATATAATATATTATATTATGTGCGCAGTATGCAAATTGTACTACACTATATAGGTATATTATGAAACGCAAAACTAGGAGTCAAAACTGATTTCCGTTGTGCACCCGTCAGTAGGTTGTTATAATGAACAATATAAAGGAGCCATAACGATAGTATACATCCGACAAACTTTGCAACGCTGTAGCGTTGTGGTCCGTTCAATGTCTTCGCATCATATCGTTTTTGACACACGACTACACAACTATCCGTACTTGGTCGTACACACACACACAATTTTGATGCTGTGTTTTGGGCGTATATAAAAATATATTATGTTCCGAGAACGAATATTCGTCCTGCCTTTATCGAGTCTACGGAAACCATCTCTGGACTCAACAGTTTGTAGGCCGTGTTGACGTGATCAATAAATAATATACACATATAAAATATATCGAACCATTCAAAACGATAGTATTACAAAGATTTGCATAAGTACCAATCGTATAATACGTGGTCGGGGCAACGACCAGTTAAATACAAGATATTTAGGAAGAATCGTGGGACCCCGTAGATATAATAATTACCGAAACCGGAGTAGATAGATAAAAGGATTTAAAATATATTATTTTATATCCAGAATTATTTAATATAACAGTTATTATTTTTACATTGTCTACTAAATAATTATAGCAATATTAATACCTATTTACATAGTAACTTACTCATAAACTAAAACCATAATATTACGTGTACGATACCATAGAACAGATTATTAAGTATATGCTTTATAGAGAAACCCACGAGTCTGTAAAAATGAGAAAGAAAACATATATTTTTCAATGGCTGATGAAACTAATTAAGTATATTTAAACATGGACTCAGATAGTATTGTATACCTTAAGCATTACGAGAATCGATGTCTCGATCTGCCTCAAGACGACCCGAAACTATCGATTCGTTCTGAACCGTTTTATTTTAATTTAATTTAATTTCAACTCGACATCTCAATACTTATAAAATGGTACAATCGTACATAGTAATTACAATAGTTGATTGCCCTTCTCTTCAAGCTTAGCGCTTGTGACGAGTAGCGGTCTGTCGGTGGTTATTAATTTATACAATAAATACAATAATAGTATAACTATTCAGTTCGTATATACACAGTAATTATTATACAAACGCCGTAACAATAGTACCTACGTCGAGTTCTGTGTCTTTTAATACCATAGAAAACAACGCATACGGCGGTCATTAGTATTGCATATTCCAGCGGATCTACCCTGCGCATTATTATTCGATAAGTATTAAACGATAATATCATAGTACTATTATTCCGTTTGTATCGACCGCCAGTTCTGCGGCAGGAGCAGTGTGACGGAGGAAAATAAAAACGTAAAAATCCAACGCTCGTGACGCAGCCAGGTAAGGTAGAGATACCTCCATAATAATACCATAGTAAATGTGTATTACGTTGTATATAAGTATATATTATATAAAGCATACACGCGGACTGCTGCTGTTGCCGCCACCGCCGTCGCTGTTCGTTCGTTTTTTCTCTCCGCGTACCCACTACGTGACGTGTTTCCTCGCAACATTAATAATAATTAGCATCGTGCGCATATCATATATAATACAAATATGTACGTATATATATATATATATATATATATATATATATATATATGTATACCACAGAGTTATGCGTGTGTGTGTGTGTGTGTGTGTGTGTGTATTTGTACTCGCGTACGTGTATGTGTATATATATATATATATAGATCTCGGACAGGGACGGACGAGAAGTAGTGAGAGAGAAAAAAAAAATAATAATAAAAATAGTACGTAGAACGTTTGCAGCTAATAACCTGCCGGACAGAGGACCGATATAATAATAATAATAATAATAATAATAATAATAATAATAAATATGGTCCGAGAGAAACACACACGCGTAGTTGTATACTTACGACGAGCGCGCGCGCGCGCGTGCGTGTGTGTGTGTGTGTGTGTGTAGGAAAAATGCGGAGAATTGGACGCGGTTGTCAACGACGTATTTTCTATGGCTCAAGCTTTTTGACGTGTACATATTATTATACACACACACGCACACACATCCAATCAAAAATGATTCGATCTACTCGTTGCGCCGCCAGTCGCCACGACCCGCCGCCTCACTGTACCTCGCCCGGGAACGCCGTAAAAATAATATAAATATATATGTATATATATATATATATATATATTGTAATGCGTATAATATTTTACGCTCCGGCCCCGCGGCCATAATGTTATATTTTACTATGTGTGTGTGTGTGTGTGTGTGTGTGCCTATTACAATATACACAGACTGCGACGACGCAGTAATATAACGCGATAATAATATACCGCCGCCGCCGTGTTGGCGAGGCAGTAATATTTTTCAACGTCCTGTTCTGCGACTGCGACGTCCTATATTGCAACACATTATTATAAGGTCCGAATTTCAACGATCTCGAAGTTCAAACCGCGTACAGCTCGTACGTTTGAAGCTGCATAAGTGCGGTGCACAACGCAAAGATTTCCCCCCCCCCCCCCGTTGAACAGTAGTACGGAACATATTATATCGTGTGTGTGTGTGTAATAAATCGTTTCGAGGCGAATTCACAACAACATATTATATTAAACACACTGCTAAGGTGTAAACGTATAGATTGCGTTTATTATTTTATAATTGTGTTTACTCGACTACTTGTAATGGATTTATACAAATACGTACGTTAACCACGACGTACACTCGATAATGTTTGACAGAAGTAGTGCATTTTATTAAAATGATTTATTATTATTATTTTTTATTATATCGTGTTTATCTTCGATTCATATTGTACATAAAATATTATAATTATATGTCTCATTGTACCTATTACATCGAAATGACTAAAAACGATATTTATTTTGTAATAAATTACGATTTGACGAATGCACTGCAGCGACGAAGCGTCCTGTTACAATATAGTAATATTCCACGGAATTTAACGCTGAACTATTATATTCCAATGTTTAATATCGAACTATAAACGCATAGATTCTATACTATGGACAGTAGAATCGCGATAACTCGAAGTTGAAGGAACCAGGAAGATAAAAATTCATTTCGAGATATGGAACTCGAATTTATATTAATTTATGTATAATTTATATTTCAAAGGAATAAAATAAAAATTCGAGTTGTCAAGTTTTTCGTGTTATCGCTACTCGACTGTATATTACTATGGTAATAATATAAGAATATCTACCCAGTACTCGAAATTCGACTAAATAATATCTAAATCAAATTAATTTTTCGACATCTTTGTACACTAATTAATGTTGATCCCAACTTCCCGGCAGTGATTCTTATTGGCTAATACGATTAATGTGTAATTTAAATGAAATTAGAGATTTAATACTTCCATTAGTGTGTTCCGGATCGAAATTAATCACGGCAAGCCTTATTCATACACCACCTATATGTCCTATACGCATAACAATAATTAATCGTTGTACAAGTATAGTGCGAATACATCACATCAAAAGAGGAATAAAAAATTTAAAAATGCAGCTGTTTATTGACAGTGATTGGATACTGGAGTTAATGACAGACCAAACCACAAAATAGACACAACATTGAAAGCACGTTTGAAGTACTTACGTACAAGCACTCGAACGACGCGATCAACAGGCTAATGCATATTCTAGTCCAATAGATTTGCGTTCATGCACAGCAAAATGTCGGACTTCATCAATGACGACCAGTCGTTGCATGCAGCATACGTCCGAAATAACACATTTTCAGTATCGTCAGAATATAAATCAGATCAAAAGCACCATTGATGGTGATCGATCTTATCCATAACCTTGTCGTTTTTCTGTATCGCATTGACATTTGGCACAGCAGTGTTGGCGCATTGGTTGTGTTGGATCGTCTTGAATTTGTACGAATTTGCTATTTCAGTGGTTCACTAAGACTGAGGATTATATCTGCATTCCCATGAAGTTGTCATCCAGTTTTTGTAAGAATTATTCATGAAGAATTTTGTATTAAATTTTCAAGTCTTCGTTGTACAAATTGAAAATTTTTATACATTTTTACTACAAAATAATTTGCAGTATTCGTGATTTTGATGTTTTTTGTAGAAATGTTAACTCTGCACGCTTACAAAAAATAAATTATGACTATACATTTTTAATATTATTTTTTATTTAAAAAACGAACAACACTTATTTTAAGTATCTTTGTATTACACTTCCAAGCTCTTTTACTCAAAAGCAAACCAAAAAAAAAAACAATAATAAATTGAAAAAAAGTATAATATTTCAAATGTCTATAAGCAGCGTAAAAAGTATGTGAATTAGGGAATACTTTTAATATTCATCGCTTGTTTATTTTTTTATTACAACAAACAAACCAAATCGATTTTCTCAAAAAATGGTTTTGTGTATAAATTCTCTTTTTTTCCTAATTTATGTTACAGTTTTTCAAGAATTTTTTACTTTTAGATCCAATTTTCTATCAGTAACTACTTTTAAAGATGAAGATTGACGCATTTTTATTAGTTCTACACGTACATATAAATATAAAAAAAAATACATAATTTATTCTAAAATCAATACATTTCTCTCAGAATTAAAAATAACGGTTATAGTAACAAATTATGAAGTTAAACAATTTGAAACTTTAAATTTGAACTAAGTTGTATTAGTAAATCCGTCAAAAATAATACCAACTTCGAGACAATTATTATCGTTGATAATTTATACTGTGGTTTATTATATTATACTATTTATTTATACCTATATACTATATATATTATGATTTGAATACCAAGGCTGGGCATTAACGAGTTAAAAAGTTAAGTTACTTTTAACTAAATTACTTAACAAATTACTTTTATTTACATAAATAACTTCTAACTTAACGAGAAAGCCTAAAATGATTTTAACATATTAACTATTAAGCAATAAATTCGTCGTGTCGTCAACAATTAATATTTGTTCATCAAATTTTGTTCGTATTCCTTCCTGTGACCTTTCTTGTAATGAATTTTATATGAAAAAAAGAAAAATAACTATTTTTAACTAAGTTAAATTACTTTTATTCCAAATTAACTTATATTTTTCTGTATTTATTTAACTTAACGAGTTAAAATAATTAGTTAACTTGCCCAGCTTTGTTGAATACTATAAATGCATTAAAGATATCAACGTTCACTAGTATAATCTTATTTATAGGATTTAATATCTCATATCGAATATGTTGTATGGCATTAGTTTTATTTAGCTTGTTAACAGTTTCTAAAAATAATAGTTAAAATATTATGTAGATTCGTTTTGAATATTAATAATTTGTTTGACGTTTTACATACTATATGCATTTAATTTTTAGACTCTTTACATTTTTAACAACATTATTTAGTATTTATTTATTTAATATGGATTGTTTTTATTAATTATTATTACCAATAGCTGCTTTGTTTTTTAAAACCACTCATTTGGGTCGAAATATACATGCACCCAAAACTGATCAGAAAATATTCAGCATGAAATTTATTTCAAACCCGTTAACATTTTTCACGGACTTTTCGGTTTATTCGGTGTGGTAAATATATTATAATATGATACTACAAAAAGTGCCATTGGCAACTGAAGCTGAATATATTAAATATCATATTCTATACAGCTTGTGTCTAAATATATATGTTTTTCCGATAAAACTACAACTATTAATTTTATAAAAACGTTATAACTTAAGTAAATTTTTTACTGATAGTATTTTACGAAAACAAACTTATCTTTTTCCATCGCATCGATAAAACTAGAGCAGTGATATACAAGAGATCAAAAACGTATTTGAATATGTATAAAGTTTACTTGAAATCAATCATCCTACTTTTTAAAATTCTGACTCTTAGCCTTAATTTGATTTTAAGACATCAGTTTTAAAAAAATTTTAAGCATTAATTATATGGAATTAAAAAAAAATCAAAACGATCATCCTCAAGTAAACTTGATGTTGAAAATACATATTTTCATATTTTTTTTATCGTATTACTAGTTTTTTTGTTACAAATAATAAAAAAATAGGTATAGAATACAACGTTTAATGAAGATCGTCACTTAAATCCGTTAAATGAAAAATATAAAAATAAATGTTTTTTTTTTTTAAGTTTTACAGCAGAACGTTTTTTCCCGGTGGAAATTTGATATATTACTAATTACGCGTGAAAAAAATGATGATGGTGATCGCATCCGACCGATGAGCCTCTCGACGAGTGCCGTTAAAAAGATCTCAGTCTTTCCACGAAGAGTACCAACGTAAAAATACGTGCTGAACGTGACCGGCTGACTTTTCGGCTGGACGCATAAGTCGCTCTATACCTATATAATACACTCGTTATTGTGTATACTCCGATAATACGTGTTGAACCACACGAATTCAACGCATTCAGTCTTGAAACTCGTAGTATGGCATACACGCAAAATATAATATAATAATATATGTCTGTGATCACCAAAATGTGACACGTGTCGAGTGAAGATTTTGATCTGTAGTATGATAATCGTAGTACGAACAAAAAACATAAATTTCTAAATTTCTATGCATTGGAGTCGGGGTGTAGAACACAATAATACATTTGTATAGTGCACAACTGCAGCATATTACAGGCTCTTGTACAATGCAATCAGATTCCTTTCGATTTTTGTCACACAAAATTAATATCATCAAATATAATAGTTTTTTTTTTTTTTTTTTTTTTTTTTTTAATATATATATATATAATTAAAATAGTTTAAATCATTATTGTTACGTGAATTTATCAAAGTTGCACCGCACATTGCCGTCACCATTTTTCCTCTGACATTGGAATTAAGCTTTAGCAGCACCATGAGCTGAAATTGAATTTAACTGAATTTTATTTTTATTCTTAATAATTTATGTAAACGTTAGACTTGGCTATTAAATCATCGGGAAGGAAATAAATAATCACGTTTTTTGTCGTAATACTTTTATTTGTTATCGATATTAGATTGTCTGTAAATACAACATTATCGTACCTACATTCGCCGATTCGTTTTTATCAATGAACAAATCATATCGGTCGAGATTTAAGGTATTGTATTATTATACTCGTATGCAAGCCCCTGCCAGAATCAGTTGTCTACAATTATCTACCTAGTTTTATTTTAAATTTCACGCTTAGGCAAAAGTCATGAAAAGTAAAATGTTTGCTATTTTAATAAACGCGTAATATAATAATGGCATAATATCCAATAGGTATACATATACTATTTTTTTTTTAAAACGTCTATGTGGTAGGTTGTAGACACGCACGTGCGAGCATGATTTTGTGTTATTTAATTACGCACTTGCGTGTTTAATGTTTATACACACGTATTTTTTTTTTAGTTCGTTTGAGACCATTTAGACTCATCACCGCTTCCACTAAGCCTCGCCATCCGTCAGCGCCGTACTTAGGGGGGGGGGGGGGGGAGAGCAGGGGCCAGGCCCTGGGCTTCGCGCATTTTGCTTAAATTTGGGACCTTGCGTTTGAAAAAAGTAGTAAAATTAGTTTTAAAAATTGTTTAATTTTCGAAGAATTTAAATGTATGTTTTATATAATTAGTAAATATCAAAATAACGATGTAGGTTCAACAAAAAGATGTTACAAGTATTTTTTCTCTGGGCTTTGCAAATTCTAATGACGGCCCTGCCACCCCTCTTTATCTCTGATTAATAGGAGCTTAAAATGTTCACGGACTCAATCACTCCATACTGTCTTGTGCGTTATCTCGATCTTGTTCTATCTATCCTCCACGTTGTGACCGGATTAACGGTTAATAGATATAGGATAGTTACTATCCTGTATCCTCTGCTCTGCCCACAATATCCCTGCTCAGCTAATCCTTTGAAATTTTAGTTTACCAATTCTCAGCGAATATTTCCTCTAGTTCTACGTTAATCTTTTACTCGTATTCCTTATTTTTATGGATGAAAAATGAAATCCTCTTTAATATTTTTCTCTCAGATTTTATCAATCTATTTTTGTCTATTTTTGTTGAATTATATGCCTAAAACGCATATAATATGTGGTGTAAAAATGTTTATACTTACAAACTAGTAGTAATCTTATTATTTTTTTACTTTAATTAATATTAAATATAATTTATTATATAATACGTATTATATAGGTAATTTTATGAAATCTATATCATACCTATACAACTGTACAATTCTGATAAATATATATATATATATATATATATCACCAACTGGCTAATTGAGATACCGAGTGATTTCTAGCCTTTAGATTTATTAGCATTATATTATTAATAGCCATTAAAGTTATTAGCTATAATAATATTTTCTTACGAGAATAATCGGTATTCGGTAATAATTCTAGACATTTCTCAAATTGAATTTCCGTAATGGACATCCTCTACTAATTATGATATATAATAACTGGTATAATATATTATGTCATATTGTTATAGACATTTCATAAAATCTATCTTTTCGTGAAAAATTGTTTATTTCTTTAAATATGTATACACTCCGATTTAATATCCTGTAATTTGTTTCACAATGTCTTTATTCACTTTTTGAAATAAAACATTTACCACTGAAAATTAATTTTATTTTTTATTTATGTCATATTTAACACCGTATTTTACACAATTTATTAATTTAAATTGTATTTATATAATGATAAATATATAAATATATAAATTCTAGTAAATGAATATTATAAAAATAAAATAATGTTTATACAAAAAATAAATAAATACGCAGACGTGGTAAATAAAAAATATAAATTAATAGCTTGGTGTTTTCCAATTACACGATGCCAGGCATCACAATATATGATTAAAAATATAATTATCGTTGAACAACAAGAACACGTACTGATTATTTTTAATAATACACATAGTTAAGTTTATAATCTTACAATGTATTATAAATTGATAGAGTTACTTTATAAGAATAAATAATTAATTTTGTGAAATATTTTATAAATGTTACTCAAACACGATACTAACCAATGTTATTACGTTTATAAAATAATAAAATTAAAAATGAAATTGATGTCGTAATAATAATAACCATTTTACAAATAATAAATATAATTTAACAATAACATACATGCAGTTAAACTTTGTATTTAATTTCAGTTTACATAAAACGAATATTATATCTTACATTGAATTATTTGCAATCGCCCCTAAAAAACATTCAACTACAAGAAGTCCGAATCCTATTTATAACTAATACCTTATAGGTAATAATAATAATAATATTGTGTGCTGTGAATATTTTTTTACAAAGTGAATGACCGCATTGTGAAAAAAATTACACGATGTCAAATTGGAGTGACAGTCTCGTAAAATGTTCTCGTATTTCAAAAAGTGTGAAAAAGCCGTTTCCACTTCATTAAATGGATAAGTTTTTATGAAAAGATCGATTTCGCCTGCAAGTGCTAACGACATACCTATATAAAGTGATTCTTTTAAACACTCATTTTCTCAAAAAGTATTAACGCATTCTGGAATATTTTTATAAAAAATGTCAATACATCAAATTCGAGTAGTGAACGAGAAGTTAATAAGTAATAAATATATAAAGTTTCTAAAAGTTGAATAAAGTTACACAAGGGTAGGTACACCGTAAAAACTTTGTCATATGCTTAAAATTCATTTAACTTTAAATATTTACTTCAACATTTTCTGCTTCCAAATAATTAATATAATATTTATGCTGTCGTTCAACAATTTAAAAATATAAAAAATTATAAATTCAAAATATTTTTCAAAAAAACTGTGTTTTTATGACTGTAATATAATATTTAAAAAATATTTCTAAAAAAGTTAATAATTCTTGATAAAATAATGATTTACCTTTAAAAATTACATTAAAATTATAGTCATACTATTTTAGGTACGACGTAATGTATGTATCAATACAATCCTTATGTGTATACCTACTTGTTAACATTGGATTACAAAATCAATGATATTATTGTTAATTGTTATTAGTTCAATGTTGAGACTAGATAAGTAAAAATGTTTCTATATATAAATCATCTAGATTCAGATAAGATAACAAGTATTTAAATTATTTCAGATGAAATAATATACAAATACAATTTTATCTATAGATATTAAAATCATTCCATTTAACTTACACGTTGACACATTAATTTATATTTTACTATTGGAAAATAATAATATGTTTACAAATGGTTGAAATTTAAAGATAGGCACTAGATTTTAAATTTTTGAGAGTAACAAAGTATAAGAATAATGATATAATTGCCAACATTTAAAATTTGAATAAAATTCGTTAAAATTCAAAAATTATGTTCTGTATATATAGCATAGTATTATCACTACTCGTTGTTACTTATCACTTAAAAAAATAGATAAAGCTTATGAGTTATAACTTATAAGCTAGGTAATACGCTAATAAAAAAATAAAAAATAAAGGTTTAATTTATTGCTGCGCTGTTTTATATTGTTGTTCGGTGTTCACGCGTGGCACGCATCATCTTGCAAACTATATACTATACAATTGTTATTATTTTATACTTTTGTTCCTGTTCTGTATATTAATATATGTATAGGTATCTATAAATACATACATTATATGTTATCATTATTATTATAATATTATATATGTTTATAGGTACACCACGACCGCTACTACATTGTCATACCTCGTGGTGAGCGTTGGCCGCGGCCCGAGGCATCCGACGATCGCGCAATCGATAGACAATACTTCGAAAATAATCACGCCACGAAGTCTTCACATGCTACTGTCGAATATAATATGTGTTATATCGCGTTGACAAGACGTAATAGCTAAGACATGTCATCGAGTTTGAAAAAGAGTTTACGCGAGCAGGCCAAAAATAAAACAATTTAAACATTTTAAAATTATCAGGAAATAATTCTCTCGTAACCTATTGTAGTGACATTTCACGTTTTTGTGCCCAATCTATCACTGAGCATAAAAAAAATAAATAATGTTTGTGAAGAAGCTTCCTTTTGCCACGAAAAAGGTACTAGACAGACCATAGATGTCTTTTGTTTTCTTTGAAGCCTTTTATAGATTTTAAAAACTGTAAAATGCTATTTATATCGTTAACATTTTTGGATTCGTATTTGCATATAGTACGTTAATGCTTTAATTATAAAACAATAAAAACGAAAAGCGTACCTACTTATAAATTAATGATGACAATAAAGAAAGTGTTGAATAATTTGTACTGGGAACTGTAATGCAGAGAAGATAGTTTTTATAACTACTGAAAATAATGCAATTACTTCGTTTAATTTTCATTTTTCATTTTTCATTAATATTCTAAATATTTTTAAACATTTAAATATTCTAAAATCTACATATTTTAAAATAAATTATTTTTTAAACTGTTAAAAAATTCAAGATGGTAAAACAAATAGTAATGCGATGACTCAATTATGAAATTCTATAAAAAAAAAAAATATTTAATAGATTGGCAAATTCTGTGGATAGTTGATCTTGAAAAAGTCCCGATGTTTCAATAAACTATCTATTTTCAACCACGGAACCACAGAAAACATCACACAACTGTATACAGTTGCTACAGACAGTGTTGTTGACGAGAAGTATTTGTTTTAAATGAATACCATGCCTATACGTCGGAGATAGGTACTGTTTAAAGGTATCCAGCCATATTCTGGTCTTAATTCTATACAATATAATATAATTCACAAAAACAGAAGCTCATCCATATTCTATATAAGAATTTAATACGACCAGCTCATTTTCCGCATATGTAGAACAATAATTCATACCACAACTGATATTACGAAAAACTAAATCCATTTAATTGGACAAAAACATAAATTTATTTTAACCAATACACCACAGGTGAACGTTTGATAACATTTGTGGGGAAGACGGGTTGAAATCAATATATCATACTAATAGTATTTTGATGTCATACATTTTAAGTGTTACGGATGGATATTAAAATATTTTATGTTTTGGGGAGCTTAAGGCTGTAATTTTTGTTTACGATGCCCGTCATAGGCACCCTATATCAATGAAGTATGATGGTCCAGCGGAATGGTCTTCAAATGTCGTTTCCAGTTTTCCGCAAACCCAAACGCGCCGTATAAGTGTTTTGTGCGAGTATACTTGCAAAGCCAGATTTAAACGAACTCGGAACTATGTTTACTCTAAAGGCAAACATTTTTAAATGTCACCACCGTCTCTATAACGTTCATAACCATGGACCATAGTTATACCTAAGTCAACACAGATATAAAAAATGAATACTACAAATTCGCGTTCAATACCTCTATAGTACATATTATATAGGTTATATTGTTGTATAATACATCGCAGTACGGACTTATAACTATTGACGTCCATCCCATACCTCGAAAGTTCTACACTATAACGCCTGTATACAATTCCGGTTAGCCTGTCGCTACCGTTCGATGTGTTCTCAACATAACTTTTTAATTGTGTTTATAATATTAACGAGGTCTCTGGAACTCAGCCTCCATTATACTTATTATTTAGAATAGGTACACAATATACTGTGTAATGCTATGCTGACATATCTCAGTGATTGTATATCGGTTTAAATATAATAAATAAATAACGGTCAAGTAGTCGAGCGCAGACGTGATTACTTCCAATATAGATCTTTCATCGTTGATGAAAGGGACGATTTACGTCGTAAGGTCACTTAGCAACACATACGTATTCGCGGCGATGGAGTGCGAGGCGTGTGACTTTCTCGCGTGTCGCCGGCGACGGTGGATGGTCGAATAAGTGCCTCTGTCGCCGAGTATAAAGCTAGTTTCATGGAAACGCAGAGGCGTGTGATTAAACCACCGGCCAGAAGGGCTGGCATGGCCATTCGCCTTCATACCTATCGGCGCGGAGTCTTCTCCACAGTCGTGTCGTATACTCCGCCAAGCTCGCACCGGCCATTTTGATATACCACGACGCGAGCCGCGGAAAACCTTAAGTCAGCAGTCGGCTCCGCTCGCCATTCCATATACTCTCGGCATTATTAGCCGTGCCCTGTGTGCATAAGGAGTATAATGTACGATGTCGAGATAGACCGCAATCGTTACACTGTCATAATATGTCGATGTCTGCGTTGTGTCTGAAACATAACGACAACTACGAGAATCATATTAATACAAGTGCGTAATGAATTATGATATATATATATATTTAAAGACGTACCAGCGCAGTATCACGCGCGTAAACGTACACGACGTCTAGTAGTCTTACACGCATAATTATATCGATGAATGATAATAATTTTCTCATGGACGATCGTCATCTTCTTTATAACACATTATATAATGTGTGTCATCGTTTACCTATATATATATATGTATATATATGTGTGTGTGTGTGTGTTACATGTTGTTATTGTTATATATCTCGTGTATACAGTATATACACGGATTGTATTACGCGAGAATGTGTTATGGTATTAATAACGAAGGATAGAATTGCAGTTGCGCCTGTCTCTTGTTGTGTGCGTGTTGGGATTGCTATTTTATTCATCGCGTTGACGAAACATAAACGAGTTCTAGTGGCTTACGGTCAGCCGCCGCCACCACCGTTGTTTGCCTTCAATTGAATGACAAAGGCCCAAATATAGGCTCCGGTCCGGCTCTTATTAAACGAGACACGTCACACACACACACACACACACACACACACACATACACACACATGACCCGTAATATCTTTATTATTTATCCAGCGCCGCAACTTCGCATTCAATAATTTTATTTTAACTATTTAAATAATATAAAATAAGATTATTATAATATCGAGTTTATTACTGGTCGTCGTATAATAATAGGTATACACGTCGTACGGTTCATCATTATAACAGAAATTGCACATTAATATTAGTAACACAGCCCCAGAAACGAGATTTTTTGATTAACATATATGACTTCTGAAATAATAAATGTGATGCAATACTATCATTCGCGTATAGAAAATATCACATTATTTGAATTATGTAAATATAATATTTGCGTGTACATGCATTAAAACTGCTATCTATTTCGTGGTGAAAGAGTGTAATAGACTTTTAGATCAGTCAAAAATAAAAAAAATTGAAAAGGTTAAGAAATATACAAGGTCATCCGATGATTGAGTGGTGTATACATCTATAAGAATTTAAACATTATGAACAATTTGTTATGCATATTATAATAAATTTTCTAATAGTATTTGCCCTTGAAAATAAGAATATTATTTAGGGTAATTTTTTTTCTAAATATTTTAATTTTGAAGCGGATAATAAGTGTTTACTATTTTAAGATATCAAAAAAAAATCCTACGGGGGGCTTTAAATATATTATTATCATTAAATTTTATAATTGTAGATCAAATCGCTCTAATATTAAATACAACAGATGACTAAAATGGATTGATCTGAACGTAAAAATTACCATGTCGTGTATTAGTTAGACGGAGTCAATACACTATACGTTGTACTACGTCTTCTTGAGATAACATTTTTTTTTCCATCGAGAATCGCACGTTACGCTATAGATACAAATGCAGGCTGTAGGTAGCTATAATACGATCGACGTATTTTATATAATATACGTACACGTCATAGTGTTACGTACTTATATCGTGTATTTGTAAGCAGGTCATTGTCCGAAGTTCGATCGTCTTGTGTCTACCTTTATCTATAAAATAATATTATACAAGTATATAACATAATATTCATCGTCTAACAATATTTTGAAATGGATTTGTTCATCGACTCTAGTGAATTAGCGTATCCAAATGTAACACTTGCTAGTCAATTCAATACACTCACTTCTATCATTAATAACCACACAGCCGTATTATAATAACGAACATTTTTCAGCCAATTTCAAAAATCTGAATTTTTTTTTTTACAGCCTATCTTTGGAATACGAAGTCCAGCTACATTCAAAACGTTGTAACCATGTGATACAAATGGTTATTTTACAAATCTGCATTTAAGTTAATCAAACAAAAATAACTTAACAAATGCACAAATAAAATGTTTTATTATGTTACCTATCTGATGTCCTAGCTAATACCTATATTATATGAAATGATCGGTTCTGTTAGAAAAGTAGTTGGTTACATACATTGAATCATACGGTTTATTAATTTCATATTTTTATTTATGAATCCGGTTATTAAAAACAATAGTATTTAAAAAATAATAGAATTACCGAATGTAACAGTAATAATCATTTAAATATTATTAACACGTAATGATAGTACGTGGTTTTCGTACGTGTGATTTTTATTAATTATGATCATTATTCTTACAACGGTGACATTCTTAGAAAAGTTAAACAGATTAACGGACGTAGCAAGAACGTTGCTGTAATCTGACCTCCGAGAAATTAACCTTAGGTTAATATTACTAGAAATTCTGACGCGATGTTCCAATAATCGTTGGAAGACCGGATAAGCTGATTAACAGGCATGCAATCGTGCGGTGGATGAGCAATAGTAACCTGCAAAGTTGATAAAGCCGTCGTTCTGGACTTAATCAACACACCTCCTTCGGCATAAGTCGACCAATTCTAATAATCTACACAAGGGATTATAGAACGGAAAAAGGCACATGTGAAAGTTAAAGTTCGAGGAGTATCGTCTTATGAAACCGATAATATGCAGCACCTTGCATGCAACGCGATCTATATGTGATCCTAAGTCGAGTGGAAGAACCTTAAGTTTTTTTCTCGATCGATGCGCACAATAGTATTTAAAAGATAAATAAACTGGAATATCAGGTTCGAATAATATTAAACATCTAGCTGTGATTACTGTAAGGAATTTGTGAAATATTCGTTCATTAAACCTTGAATATTAAACTAAAAACATAGTTATGTCATTATGAACTATTATTTAAGATAATTAGTAGTATTTTCTAATAACTAATATTGTTTATATAAATATATTAGAATTTAATAATAAATAAAGACATTCGTTTTACGTATGATCCATCATAATATATAATAGTAATATAGTAGTATATACAAGTATAGTATAATATACCACATATGAACAATATAATATAATATTATAGTCTGTATATAAAAATATCGTATTAAATTAACAAAATAAGAAAGTCAGCACTGAATAGGGTTTTTAATTATGTAATTTCACTATATTATTAATAGGTAGATATTTAACTAATACATATTTTTTATATTATTATGTGCCATTGGACACAGTTTGTATAGATGTTTTAAAAATAATAAAATCAAAAGTCTATAAACGTACCTATTTTAAATAATTTTTCGGGTATTTATGTAAATAATTAAATAAACGTTTTAAGTGATTTTAGTAAATTATTACTATTATTTCAAAATTTTTTAATTTTTTTTTTTAAATACCATTTTATATATTTTTATGTTTTTTTCAAATGTTTATAATATGTTTAAAAACAAATTGTGTGCTTAACATTTTTTATCATAATAAATCGTTAAGTAATGTATTAAATAAATTGAAACGACAATATTTTACGAACTCACTTTTTAAATAATATTTATTTTGACATTTTAGTTGAATAAATATAATTAACCTATAAAAGTCTTTTAAAATATTTGAGTAAACATTTTTAAGTAAAAGTATACAAATAATTTAATATATTTAAAACTTCGCAATGTAAAAGCTGTATTTAAAATAAAATAATTTTCTTTTTAGTTTATATATTTTCTATGTATTCGATTTAATAAGGTAAATATTAAATAAATAATTATCAAGAGATATAGGTAGTCGTACAATATAATAATATATATATTTCAATTTGATTTGATTTATAACCACATAATGTCGACTACCTAATATTATGGCGCCTACTTAATATTTAATCGTATAGTTTAGCGGTTTCCAACCTATGGGCCACGGCAGCGTTGAACTGGTACGAGGACCATATCATTTTAACATTAGTACATTAGTAACGTACCTAAATATTTAAAATAATATTATATATATATATATATATATATACGTATAAAAGTGTGTTTTTAGTCATTTGTTGGCCTCAAAGATTTTTTTTTTTTCAAAATCAGTAGTCCGTACAACTAAAAAGGTTGGGAATAACCGCCGGTATATTTCATATGATATGTTATCATATACAAAGCGTATAGGATTAATGTCTAATATTAATCGTAAAAACCTATTTGTTCTGACTATTATGAACGTATATTATAAAATAAATATTATGTTTAATGTGAGTGATTTAAAATGTATACTCATAATAATGTAATAAATAATATTACCATTATACACACACGCATACACACAAACACGCTAGCATGTAGGATATTATTTAATTACTCTGGTGGTAATTTAATTACGACCTGTACTATATATATATATATATATATATACACACACACCGGCATGTACGTCGGAACGTTATTCCGACAGTTAGGGTGGGCGGGCAGCACGCGAAGTGCAATTAGAGTCTGTAGCGGGTAAAACGAAAAACCATATATATATATATATATATTATTTTACACAACACGGCAGTGCTCTGATTAATGTACGCATTGTTAGATCGTCCGGCGACGATTGCGGCGCGCGCTGCGATCCGATCTGAATTCATCAGCTAATGGACCGCACGAGAGAATAATATTTCGCTCGCCAGTGCTCGGTGGGCTCGGCAGCGGCAAAGGCCGGGGGAGCCTCAGCACGGCTATATAAAACCAGGGCACCGGGTGAAAATGAAAAAAAAAAGATATACACATATATATAATAATATATAATACGTATATGGGAACAATTTTTCCCCATCGCGTTATATATATATACTCGTAAGTGTACAAACGTCGTGTAACATGTACGCGTATATAATACGATGACGCGCGTGCGTGTGTAGTCGTCACTTGTGTGTCGTATCTTATTATTATTATTATATACTGCTAGCACTAGTACTCTGTAGTACCACATTAATACGCGTATATTATAAATTGCAATTACGTCGCGTTCTCATTCTATGTGTGCGTGTGTGTGTTTTTTGTGTACGCGTTGTAATGATACACACTCTTTCTCGAGGACGTTTCACCCTCCCCTCGCAATTTCCAGTACCCATTCGACGATGATGATGATATCGCGTGGCCCGACGACGAAGAGCTTTTTTGCCTTTTTTTTCAATCAGACCTAATGCACCGTCCATTTGTCCGATTTAATGTTAACCGTTGATTTTCTATTCAGATCTGTGTAACGTACATAATTTTAAGTTTTAAGAGGACGTTACACGCGGGTGTGTTGTCTCCGTCTTACAAATAATGTAGAACATAGCAAAAACTGTTTTGCGCGGGATAGAGCCACTCGGACTGTAGTGATAGTTAATGCTCCGAATTGATGCACCTACAATAAGCAACATAGTCGATAAAATTGTCAGTGAAATATCGTTTTTAATTCCGATATCGAAAAAATTAAAAAGATATTTTACAGCCAGAGTTGTCCTTTTTATGTCGTGAACATTTCATTTCTTAGTTATGACCAGGGATCGTAAGTTCATGCACTATAAAATGCATAAATAAGCATGTATTCATGCACTAAAAATTGGCAAAATATGCACTTAAAAGTTCAAAAATATGCATTTATAATATGTCCTAAATTTTTTAAAATATGCACTCATAATATGCATTATGTAAACAAATCATGAGCAAATTTTAAAATATTAATCGACACCAAATTTTGAGACAAAATAATGCAAGCGGCCTGTGATTGTTAGTTTTTCTTTCGGCATTGTTTAAATAAAATATGAATAATGTGTACGGCGGTACCTTACACGAAAACAGGAAATCGAACGGACGAACGCATACGATTCATACGAGTTAGCAACTCATCGGCAATTGCAAGAAAACTGTACTGTACCAATGTACAACGACTTTAGATGCAACCCGTGAAAAGCATCGCACGCGTGTACGTGCATGTACAGGGTTCGTTTCAACGACGGACTTTGTACGTAGGAGGGTGGTAGTGGTAGCGATAACATTGTTCCGCGTTACTACGTAAAACGCATAAAATCTAAATAGGTATGTACTAGGACACCGGTCACCCGAGAATAAAAATAAATCAAAACACTATCATTTTATAAGCGGGACAGTAAATAAAAAACAAGAAACTTTTCAATTGATTGTCTAAAAAAATTTGTTATGAAATAATATGCGCTATCAACTCAAAAAAATCGACTAAACGCCAAATATGCCTTTACACCAAAGACATGCAAAAACATGCACTATTAAACTTTATATTATTATTACTACTGTTACGAAACGGACTTGTAACTCAGTTGGCATGAGCTTACGAGCCCTGGTTACGACTGTCGTTTTCTCGGTATTCTCCCGCGCACCACAGTTTTTGTTATGTTTTACATTCGTAAGACGGAGACAACACATGCGGGTATAGCGTCCTCCAAATATATGATCTCGCAGTTGTCCCGCTAGTGACTCACGTATGTGTACAATAACAAAGAAGCAGCTATGTATTATAACTTGCAGCACAGTTCTCAAGTGTATGCCAATCAGGCTATTTATTTATTTTGTTTTATTTCACATACATATTATGAGTAATTGGGCCTCACTGAGGAGATGACTCGTGTGGGGCCCAAAAGTTGTAAATCAAATTATATATATAAAAAAAAAAAAACATTTCTATTTAATAAACACATGATAATATATATATATAGATTATAAACTAAAAGTTATCTTACATTATTTATTGATAAAATATCAAAAATAATATATATTTAAAATAAATTCCGGATTAGGTATAATACCTGATATAAATAAAGGAAATTGTAAATCTATGATTGATTAGTGTACCTAATACAATATAATATTACTTTACCTAGTGACTAGTATAATTAAATCGTCGGGGGATTCCAATAGCCATTGTAAAATGCCTTTTTTTAATAAGCTAATTGGAAGGCTTATTATACAGGATGATATTTAATACATAACTCGGTACCGATTATTTAAAAATTTTTACCAAATGTATTTTACCTCGATCTTTTAATATTATGAAATTGTTTTTTGCTTATCTTGTGCTTACTTCATGTATTATTGCTACATAATTCTCTGTAATTTTCAAGGTTAGTTAACTTAAGATAATAGCAGACAATATGCATAATTATGTCGGTTTTTTTTTAAAATTCAAAGTGAATACACTTTTTTAAAAATCCGTCCACCTCGTAACTGATATAAGTTATAATAAGAATTTATTGAAAATTTAAAAAATAGTAAGAAAAGTACTGCATAACAGCAGATAAGTATAACATTTTTACTTATTTGAAAAATATGTTTTTAATTTAGTACTAATGAACCGATGTTGTCAAAATAACACCTTCATGGCTAACTTTCGTTTTGGTTATTTTCAGTTTTCCGTCTAATGTCATCCCCGTTGCGACGGATTTACTCCAGCATGACAAGTTAATGGAAAAAGTTAAAAAACGACGAAAACGTATCCTCAAAATAAAAATGATGTACGCATATTATCAAAACATAATCGTATGTTTTATTATGTGATTATGTTATACGCACCCGATCGGGGTAAAGATAAACAAATGAAATATTCACGTCCCCTCTCTTGAAAAACACCGTAGTGAAAACTCTCGTAGTCTTGTTGATTCTCGACTGTCTGCTATTAATCAATTGTACAGTTTAATTGGGAAACGGGTGAGTGTGTGATTGTATGTGCGCATGTGATTATAACGTCAGTTTTGAAGACGGACTAGGTCGTCCTGACATGTACGAGTGGTAAAAGGGTCAAGAGGTATAGGCCGAAGAGATTGACGTGGAACGGGCAGAACAGTGACGAAGGTCGTGTACGAAACAGAAGTACGGCGGGCGAAGAATAAAAGTGTTTTTGATTAATCATCTAAGGTTGTTTTCATAATTTTCGTCTTGAAAAAAAAAATGTTGATATTTCATTTATTTATTTTACCATAACTTACTTATGATGATTACGTTGAATTATTCTCAGTCCCGCATAAAATATATAATAATATGATATATTACAATTGTGAGGAATCAATGGACAGTATTGTTAAGCACGTATGCGTGCATCGTTTATACGTTTTTAATTTCATGCGCCTATTATATATTATATACATTTAAGAAAAAAATCAATAACCAGAACTGTCAAATTTTAAGATTGTTTACGAAAATGTTAGTGTTGTTTTTTCAATCGTTTTCAGTGCTACTCATATCACTTAGCAATCCGTCGAAAGGTTCGAAAAGTAAATTCTGCACTATTATACGCATTTTTGTATGAGTATGCGAGTGCCTAATGCCTATTGTAAAACTCACACGCGTAGCATATTATAATATGCTTACTTGTATTCAGTGCTAATTGAAATGTGTGATAAGAGCATTAAGTCATTATTACGATTTGTATTATTTTAAATCACAGACAGAAAGTCGATTATCATAGCATTGCCCGAATTATCTATACAGAACACGGGTACCGGACAGTGTTAAATGTAGGAAATCACAGATTTTTATGGTGTCACATAAAACATAAATTAGCACTCACCCGGCTTTCAATTATTATTTTACAAATAACAGTCAGTCGAATCATTCGCACGGAGAAGATGTTTTATCACAAACTTTTAAAATGACTATTTGAAACGCTTGTTTTTGTGTACAATGATTATAATATGTATATACACTATATGTCTCGTTAATTTCGATAAGTTTCCGAAACTTTTGAAGGCTGAAAATGTGCAAGAGTAACAAAAGTAACTAAGAAATATGCCTATTGTGTAATTAGGCGATGGAGTATACAGTAATAATACCGGCATTGATATTACATTATATCAACGAAAAAATAATTTATCACGACAAAATGAATATTATTTATATAGCTTATCGTGTACGATTGTTATTCGTTTTATTACTAGACAATATTGATAATCGTAATTGAAATTTATTCGCCATATAATCTGTAGCACCATAAATAATTATTTCAAACAAAATAGGATCTTGTACCTTAGGTACTGCACTATCTAGTACCTATTGTGTCTTTTATCTTGGCAAACATTGATGTATCTAGATACTCTTTTCAAGTATCTTGTCGATGCTGTGGGTACACTATTGTTTTGAAAATGATCCACAGGAAAAGTGTACAGTATAAATATCCATTTACGATTCTCGAGTGCGCCGTTTTTTTCTTCTCATTCTTTCGTCGGTTAATAAAATAAATTAAACGATTGGTTTACATAAGTGACAAAGTTTAAATTGAATTTCAATAGTATATCTTTAGCTATGTCATTATTTATTTGTTGGATAAACGTAACAAATCGCTCATTCTTTGCATTTGTCATTTTTAAGGCACACAGACGGTTAAACGACGAATAACGCTAGAAAAGTTATCTATTACTTCGTTTAATACATATTAAAAAAAAATTATAAAACGCATTAATCGATCATTTATTTATTTTTTCTTTAAAAGTTACTATACGGTGTAAGATAAACAAGTGTATTATTTGTCTTGCCCGACCGTGATGTTCCAACGAAGAAAAAAAACTATTGTCGGTATACCCCGTAAATTTGGCGGTGGGATGAAAATATGTACACATCTATATGACTATATGCATTGAAAATTATTATAGACATAAAGCAAAAGGGTTATTCGGTGAAAAAAAACGGTCTTGTCGAGCCGCTGTATCCAGTGCGTTAAGAACTTTGTAGTTGTACGATACGTATAAAGATGAGTTGGTAATAAATAATAATAATAACCTTTGATAATATTTTTCGGTAAGGCGGTGGGTTATGTTGAGCGAAGGACTGAATAGAAATCCACAAACAAATTGAATGATGTAACAAACATTTAATTTTTGAAGTACATGTAGTAAGGAGTTGCGATGGTGTACATTTCACGTAATACGTTTTTAACAAGAAAACAGAAACGTTTATTCAAGTGAATTAAAAATGTTTGTTTTCACTTTATTTTCCGTGCAGTTTATATACGTTTCAGGACCTTGATCGGAAATCTCAATACACGACCATGGTGCAGCAGGAATCTTTCTCGTAATATATATAAAAAAAAAAATAAAATTTACATCTAATATTATTATTAAAATAAAAAGCTGTGGCAGACCTTTGTTTGACGGCCTGTTATCCGGACACATCTTTAGATGTGCTGCAGGACGAAATTATTATTATATACCTATATTTACCCTATATAGCTAAACACATTCGAAAGGATATATTTTGCGGAAATAATGGTCTGGTCGAGTTGTAGCAGCTATACTGTGTACGTACATGCATATATATTATATATATATATATATATCGTACACTACGCGCCGGTCACTCCCCGCATAGGTCAGGCGATATTTTTTAAGTGACCTTTGACGGGCGGTGGTGGTGGGTCAGTGGGAGATGGGTTGAGGATGCGACATATCCGATGGCGCGCCCGCGCGCTCGTATATATATAATATATCTGTCCGGTCGGGGTGCACTTAGGAAACGATTCATTTTCCCGAATTGCTTCCTCCGCGTCTATCCGGTCCGACGTAACGCACATCATATGCCCCTCTTCCCACGGGAACAATGTATTCGCCGGGCCAGGTCAAGGTTCCTCTACTGCCGACCCCCCGCCGGGGACGTAAGCGGCCGTCATCGCCGGCGAATATTGCTTTCGACAATCTGTCGTCCGCTTCCGACCGGCCTGGACCCCGACTTGGACATACACGCACACACACACGTTACACACGCACACACACGCTATGTATCGTATCTGGTCGTTTCGTATACTTATTTATTGCAAGGGCGCACACGCCTCGACCGATTTTTATTACTTCCCGCCGGCCGTCCGGCCGGTGTGTAATTTCTCCTTTTTCCCGCCGTCGCCAAAACACATTACCCGACCGATCTGCTGTACAAACGGATAATCAGTGCGAATCAGTAGGGCCTCTCGACGGTAGTTGAATCGACCAAAATAATTCATTTTATATAGGTACAACGTGACATGACACTGCGGTTACCAGCGAGGCAGCGCAACTAACACATTTACGGTGAGGTGCACTGTAGAGAGTGAAGGGCACGAAATATTTATTATAATATTTTATACGCCGAAGCTTTCACGAAAATAATTAAGTAGTTCTAGATTAGACGCGTCGTTTTTTAATGTTATACATTTCAATAATGATTGTTCCGCAAACTTGTAAAGCATTAAAATTAACCTTGTCTCGTTGATGTACATAACGTACAAAATAATATGTGATTTTAGAATCAGAATCGGAAACCATATTATCGTATGAAAATTTTATAACATATGTAAGTATTATGTATAAATTATTATTACAGGTTCCGCTTCAGTAAAATTTAGGATGACCATAAGACCCGTTTAAAACGAAATTGTCCCTTTTTCGAACGTAATGTCCCTTTGTCACGTTAAACTTCAAACAGGAAAATTTTTTTTACTATTTTAATCCCGTTGTATTATATATCCTTATATTGTGTAAAATATGTCCATTAAAGCAAAAAACTTATTGATACCTACACAAAAATATACAAAGCAATATTTTGTGTATTAAGTAGGTATTGAAACCAAAGGTATAATCAACAGTTTTATTATTTTATTAATATCTAGTGTAAACAATAAGCACCGATTTCCGACGAATAATTTATTGTCAACTATAAGCTTCACGTTGAAACTGTTACTTTTTTAATGCACAATATAATATGAATATGACGGGTATTTCAGTATAATCGTAATTTGTGAATACAATTAGCGCGTGAATTCATTGTTTTTAAATTAGGTCTTAAATTATATTAGAATATTTCATATTACAACGATATAAAATCATATATGTATTCCTTGAGTGATTTAAATTTGAATGCCGAGGACAATATTAAAACGTATAAACATTATAATATATGAATGTATACATTACATGGTATTATAAATATTGCGTTCGTCCAAGAGAGGACAAAAACAAAGCGACGGCAGTGCTAGGTCTAAAACTTTTAACTAGACGAGATTCTATTGCACTCATTTTCTATATTGAACTGCTAGTGGAATAGCTCTAAAAACGCAGACTTTATGGTTGTTTAGATAAAATATAATAAGTGATATATTTTTAACTACCAAAAACTGATACAACTGCTGCATACCTGTTGATGAATTTGCAGTTAACGTATAACGTGAACGTGAATTCATTTTTTCTTACAATTGTTTTCGCGGTGTTGGGTTTGATCGACCTACGTACATTTTGTAGACAAGTAGGTGGTACTTTTTTGTTTTTAATTTTAGTGATAAAATCAAACTTAAATTTGGTTGGTACCACGGGTCGTGGTATCTATTTAGTTTTCGTATACGTATGATTTGTTTATCTGATTTAAGAATTATAACCATAAAGCCGCGAGTATACTATACTTAACGTAAGAATAGTAAAGGAATAGTTGAAGTGCTGTATTTTTTGTTGTATAATTCATTAAATCAATAAACTTAGTACCTACAACGCGGTGGTATTGTGGAAATGGAATGTTGTGAAAACTTTAGAAACGATGTCACGCATAGTCTATTATGACAACACGAGTATAGGTAATACATTATTATTTATTATCCTTTCCATTTCGTCATTTCGATCCTCCGAGCTTTAAGTATTTATAGAGTTTTATTCGTTCGACTACAGCTGCTGTCGGCGCGCATCAATATATGACGTCTATTGTCAGCGGCTAAATAATTGAATGACGCTTGTAAACGCGTCTTTTACAACACGATTAAACATTTATATATATAACATTTAATAATATGATCAATATTTTACAAGTATAGGGCTACAAGCCTACAACCGATATAAAATAGTGAGACAGACCGATAGAGAGTAAGCTCATCGAATTATTTAAAAACACCAGTGAAATGAGGGTGATGATTTTGTCGCAATAATCCAATAATCACATTACACGAGTATAATAGTAATGACATCAATGCACTGTTGTATTATTATTTATTTTTGTAATCAAAAGGCCCACCAACTGTTGCCACACACATACGTAAAAAATGTAATGCACTCCATCTCGTAAATAATAATTATTACCGTTGTTTCTAATTTTCTACGAATAAAAAATAGACAAAACGCAATATATTGTGTGGCTTCGTCATAAAAGCACTCGCGATCATATTTTACTACGAACTAATTTATCGCATTTAATATTTTACCTTCGGAAACCGTATAGTTGTACCAAACTCGATATATGGATGAATCTACGAGGAGTCCCGTCAATTTGTTGTCAATTATACATGCGCGATAACTATTATACAATAATTAAGCTTATAGACTTCGACGATTCGTCGTGTCATGACGTGATATACATTAGGAAAGGTTCAAAATATGTATGACATAATGTCTACAGCTAGATTATAGTGGGCTTTAAGAATGCGCGATATTACACAAAATAATATACAATGACATCTCTAAATACCGCACATTCTCGGTCACAGGAATTTTATTAAATTTTTTTTAATTTTAATTTTTTTATCAGTCAGGGGATATTTCACTGCATATACATAATGTATTTAGAATATAAATCGTATTATTGTGCGAGTACGCATTTCGGATGTAGTGTGTCACCAGCAAAACACCGTTAAATCGAGTGATTACACCGATGTGTAACGACTTTCCTAGTTGAGATGGAAAAAAAATATATATAAATAGTATTATGTCCTTGGTCAAAAATTCGAAACCCTTGGACAGTATAATACGTCCTACATAAAAACCCCATATCGGGGACTTGACCACGTCGTGTGTTTTGCATAATAGTTATGCTGCATTATATATCTATATATATATACCTATTACCTTTGATAGTCCGTATACTATATAATATATGTATATATGTATTGTATATATAGTGTGTGTGTGCGCGTATATAGCAATAACGCATTGTAGTCCGAACGAAACGATATTCAGATCAAATGTCATGTGTGTCGGAAAATACGATCGGAGATACGGTGCTGTTCGTTTAATGTTTTTGTATTGTACATCGACTCCCTCCCTCCACCCAACGACCATAAACAATTGAAACTCCACCGCTGCCGCCGCCGTCGTTCCACGCATTTGAAAAACTTACCAAAAATCTTGCGGACTTCACAGGGACGCCGCTCGGTTCTGAAATACAATCTGGTTCTTATTATTATTATTATTTTTTTTCAAAAATCCGAACAATGCCGTTCAGTACCTATATACAGTACATGTACACTCTACAGATTTGACGAAAATTCGATGGTTAAATGTGTATAATATGCGGTGCGAGAGGAGTGCGCCATAAAGCATAATATGTAAGTCCGTTATTCTCGCTGATGGTGTAAATACATTGTACAATAATGATATTCACGCCCGGTGAAATTGTTATTCGGAAAACGTTTGCTCGGACTCTCGGTCGAAAACGCGTGTAAAAAGTATATAGTATGATATACTCACTATATTATATACGTCGTGATATTTCCTCGAGTGTTCGCAAAAATTTGTTTCAATTTATATCGAAAGTCCTTTCCGTCCGCATATAAACAGCCATACCATATATCATTCTGTACGGTAGTACGAAAAAGAAACCCGTCGAAATAAATCTCGTCCCGCACGCGCATTACAATCGATATGATATCGTACGGACAAAACAAGTCTCGAAAGACAGTGAAAAAAAAATAATGTGTTTTAAAGCTCCCAAACGGTCGGCTGCCACACCGGACCTCAATAGTTGTAGTAATAACGATAATGGTCTATAGTTACGCTCGCGCGTACGGCCTATACATTATAAACGTCCATGTGGAAGTACTACGGCCATACTTCAGCCGATCGACTTCAAAGACGAAAGTCATAGTCGCGTTCGCCCCTAACACGAGAATATAATAATATGATAAAATCAATACGCATATAATATATTTACCCATATGCTGTACAGACATTCGTTATTATATTATACTATGATAATTTAATATAATAATATGTCGTAGACCCGTAGCGGTAGACCGTTTGAAAGAATATTTTTAGTCGTATCAGAAAGAAGTATCTATTCAACTTTAATTTCTAGTAACTTGTCTCGGATGACGGCCAGTTGTAGTATTATACGCTTACTGCAAATAACCCGACGGTATTAGTTTTAGTCTCTTTTAAAATTCTCGCACCTAATTTTTTTAATAGAATTTTCGCGTATTACCGCGAAATACATCCATTTAAACCGTATTCAAATTCAACGAACACTATTCTTTTAGTTAATGACGTTTTACCTATAGAAATATTTTGTATGTCTAATGGTTCGTGGTCTACTTCTGAAATGTTTATTAAAATTCATTACTATCGATTTCAATCAATGGTTAAATATTACTGGCTTGAAGACAGCTGTCAAATGTTTTGCTGTTCTTTAATTAAATACTTAGTAAACGCATTTAGTGCCTTTCAAAATAATATGATCTACGATAAATTATATAATTTACAATTATTGTCATATCGTCCACCTACTTTTATTAAAATGTATTAGTCAGGGCTATTGGTTTTACGAATAGTTTTAAGGACATTATAATATTGTAGGTAGGTACTAGGTTTTTTTTTTTTTTGTTGCAATAAATGAAAAATAATTAGAATTATTGCTAACATTTCGAGACGCCGTGAAATTAAAATTCACTGTCTCGCAACCATATTATATATAATATATACGCGTATATCGCGTGATAATCGAATACGTGCGCGTTTGACGTATCGTTCAAATTATGTGTCAGTTATCATCGTTTGAAAGTATATAATGATGTCATCGAGAATAATGGTTTTATTTGAAAACAATTTTGGAGACTTTGTTTGTAGAATGCGTTCTCGTCCACTCACACGAAAATAATATCATTTAATATTTGATTACGATTTGTATTTGCTTACTACTTACTATAATATACCACACTCGTGTATTGTAATAGTATAAAATATCTGATCTTAAATGCTATTATTATAAGTGATAAAATAACACCGCAATAACGTTTACATTAGTAATGTTAAAAGTGTGTAATCGGAGTGTGCCATTTTTTTTTTTTTTTTTTTTTGACGGCAAGTCATCTGTCGCACACGGTCTTAGTGTTTTTTGTTGTCGCGCGCGCGCGTCCCTTCTAAAGTGTTACCAATTATTAATACTCGCGGATGACATCTGAATAATTTCATGTGACCCATCTATCCCCGCCGACCGGCAGAAAGTCCAAATGTCATATTAAAAACGTGCGCGCGTCCGCATCGCTGTGCCGTGTATAATTGTTGTGACGTAAAGTTTAGCGATTTTCGATTCGAGTTCCGCGGCCGAGTCTGGCACACGGTTTCGGATCCAAACGCTCGTGCATTCGATACTGCACGGCGTATAGTACATTACCGCGTTGTGTAACGATTACGGTATATCGTTCCGCAGCGCGGTAATGTTTATAATAATTATTCCTATACAGCGGGAAAATAATAAATTACAACGGCGTATGCGTTAATGTGTAGTGTGTAGTATATGTGTGTGTGTGTGTGTGTGTGTGTGTGTGTGTGTGTGTGTGTGTGTGTGTGTGTGTGTGTGTGTACACTGTCAACGTCGGTTATACGGCTCTCACACACTACCATAGCGGCACTGGCGAACACGCCCCAGCCCGTTACCATCGTCCCCCCGCGACAGACGAGTGGTGCGTGGCTGACGGCCGAGCGTTGACATCGCATTTATATATTACTCGTGTGTGTGTGCTATGCATATTATATATATAATAATAATAAAAATAAATATTTAATTGCGGCGGATATACGAGTGCGCGTCGTCGTCGTCGTCGTCGGACGGCTCGAGGACTGGTTTTGAATTACCAAGCAATCAAAAGCGGTACGCGTTTTTTTATTTTCATTACACATTTTTTTTTTTTTTTTTACAGCCCGTTTTGAACCCCCCTCTAACCGCCGCTCACACTCCGTCATACGCACTCTCGGCGGCGGCGTCGCATTATGCGCGTTTAATGTTTTAGTATTATATTACTGCAGTGCGTACGCTCGCGGTTTTAAAAAATTATATTATTATTACAACAATATTATTAAACTTGCACGCTTATTAGTATAGAGCACAGCGCGTATCGCAGTACGCATAAGAATAATGTACAGCGCGACCCCGTACACCCCGCAGCGTGACAGTACCTGCCCGCGTTTGGTGGAGCGGGCACGCTGCGTCTGTGCCTATTACCTGCGTACATAAATTATATAATATGGGTAGTGCGATTTCGAAATCAGCGGGCAACGGTGTACGTGGCGTTGTGTCGTAATAACAACAGTTGCGGGTGGCGAGGGGACTTGTCGTGAGCGCGGTAAATAAATAATTTGACGGTACGCGAATCTCGGGGTAAATTCGACGTTTGTCTTTTTTCACCGGCTTTGTACGAGGGTTTCAAAACGGCAAATGGGTATTTTGTATTTTGCGCGGCGAGTAACGTATTCCATGTATTTTTTTTTCGACTATTTAAATATGGTCTCTCCGCAGAGCTTTCGTTGATAAATATTGCACGACGCTGATGCCAAAAACGTTTCGAACAAATTTCGGCACACATACAGTCTCGGAATCTTTTTTTCTATTTTTGTTTTTTATTTGAAAAAGCACATTTAGGTACACTTTGGTGGTGCAGGTTTTGGCGAAGCAAACGACTCAAAGACCATACTTTCGATAATTTTAATTTTTGTATAATTTAAGGGGTATCCCGTGACGATACAATCGTATTTTTTTAAATGTAAACCTACCATTTTAACTCTAAAAAAATTAAACCGATTATTATGCTTTTAAATATATTGATGTGATAAAATCGATATTCCAAAGAGTAATTATTGAATTATTAAAATGTATATTCTAAGGATAATAGTTTCACTAAAATATAAAATAGATTCAATGGTGAGTCGAGTGTTTATTATTCTCTGTAAATGTTAACAAACCAGCTAAAATACTGATAAATTAATATTAATTGCATTAACGTTTTCAGAAAAGTAATAATCTGATAGGCAATTAATAGGAAAAAACGGTAATTTTTATTTAAAAAAAAAAAAAAAAAAATAGAAGTATATGTCATTAAAGAACGAACACTCCTTGGTATACAAATTCTAGGTATATGAAAATATAGTCCTTAAATATACTTAAAAATTCTGGAAATCTGGTTTTAAATAAAGTCATTAACAAACGAAATACCTTATGTGTGTGGGCACGCTTGTCGGATCACAGTATACATTATTATCTCTAAACCTCCCACCTGTTAATAAATCGGTCGTACGGAATCTAATTTAATTTTGTATTAGCTTTGAACAATTCCAAAGCGTGTACGTGCTTTTACATTGTTCAATCAGATTTTATACAACCAATTTATTGTTAAAATTTCGCGTTGCGGTGTCGGAGCTATATCCAATCAAATTATTTCCATTAATACACATTATATCATGCTGTATCGTGTGCGCTATAATTTCATCAGCCAATCGGCCCTAATAATTAAAATCGATTAATTTTATATTATAATGCCATTTTGCAATGCGTTTCTACTATAATAATATTACAAAAAATAATAAAAATAAAAAGGCCGTGATATGTGTGTGTTTAGTATAACATAATGGGTGGTTATTAACATTTGCTGATTTCCTTTTCAATCCGAACACGTATACAATATGCATTATACACATATAATATTTGTAATGAGAAACCGTTGAAAGTTACTACTCCCGATAATGCACCAGTGTACGTGCTTAGGCGTGAAAATGAATTTCACCTTGAACGGGCTGGGAGCGGTGGAAAGTCTGTGTGCAACCGAAATGGGAAAATTCAATAATAATGCCACACTGCAAATAAAATAACGAGTTGTACACAAACACTCGGCGCAATAGGTATACCTATACAACGCCGTACACATAAGCGGTATATGTTTATAAATCATCATATTATTATCATTATTATTATTATTATTATTATTATGTATACGTAGGTATATGTTTACCCCGACCGAGTTTACGCTCTTATGGTTCGTTTAATTCCACGGGCATTCAGCATTTCGGTATTTCGTTTATTATAATTTAATATTATGCATATGACAAATGCTTACTTATATAGTATAATATATTAATAATATTATGTTCGGTACTAAACACGAGCACCATATACCGTTTATACATCCCAACGACTGTCCCTTTTTATTTTGTCCGGTGTAGGTCGTTGGATCGGTAAATCTGACGAGTAGTGTGTTAGCACGTTGTTTCGCTATTTTGTCATACTGAACATAATTAGGTATACGAATGTGGCATGAGGTCCGTGTTTCTTTTGCTTGTTACTGTACGCCAAAACTCGGGTTTGTCGGCTGATATATCTACGACCATGTACCTCACATGTACTATTAACTCTAAGACGTAGGTGCGTCTTAGGACCACGAGCACTGTCTTTCGTGTCCGTTTCTTTTTGCGAAATCCCGCGGACCAGTCGCGAAGCCGCCAATTACAGTTTCTCCGGTTATCCTAAAGAAACACTCGAGCCCGCGAGACCTACCATCCCACAGATAGAATCTGCATTAGGGAGGCGAGTGACAGAGAGTCGTATAACCTCCGATACCGTATTTATAATCCGTCATCGATCGGATACGGTTATTCACCGATCTCCCACCGCTACCGAAAATTGTCAGGGACCGGCGAACCATCAAATCGCCAAATCGCTGGCCGTCGTGTCTCAGAGAAACGAGAGGTGCTGACTAACTATGGTACTAGAACGTTCGGCAGCCGGTGTTCTAAACGAAACAGATATCGCACGAGCTTTACGTGCCCCACGTCGAACCCGCCATATTTATCCGATCGTTATCTCGATAAGCAACATCGCTCTGGATCGAAGAGACCACCATACCACCGAGGTTCCTGTGTACATGGAAGTATTCTATATACGCAGCCCGAAGACGCGATAAATACGGCATCCACCATCGGGCGAGAAACCAAAGCGGAAGGCAGTACCAAACTCCAAAAATGTCATTTGCGTGTTACCGGAAATATAAGGATAGTGTACCGTCGATTTTCTATTTTCGTTGATTTCACTGCATACCGTGACCTAAAGAACTTCGGAATTACGAAAATATATCCAAGCGCTCTGCTCAAAATAATTTTTTTTTCTAATTCAATAGTTTAATATTGATTTCAATTGTACACGATTTATAGAACACAAAAAACCCGTTCTGTTTTAAGAAAAATTTCACAATGTGACGAGTTTACAAACGCATACCCTGTCCAATTTTTTTCTCCAATAAAATCACTATGAATGTAGACAAAGTCGTTGTAACTTAAATAAATTATTATGGTAAAAAATAATTATAAAATAACGTATAGGTTGCAGTCATATGTAGTATATATTGAGTACATTTAACAGTACTTATTGTAAGTTTAGTATTATAATGTTATACATTTCATACATACGAGTATAATGCAATCACGCCGTGAATGTTTCATACCGATATTACAGACGTCTCAAGTTCCGCGATGTGTACATATATTGTTTACATATTTTAATTGCAATCGATTGATAATATTTCTGTATATTTCATCATTTTTTCATCGGCGACGGGGGTGTGATGAGTGCTCAGTTGTACAGCAATGCATTATACATATGTATGTAATAATGTATTATAATATATACCGTTAAATAGTGTGATTGCTGTTAATGGCCGCATGTATAATATCATACATATTATATACACTCACGAGGGGGGAAACGGTGTTTTATAAAACCCATTATTTAGGTACTCCATTATGGTTTTTTTTTTCTTGTCAATTTAATTTGGCTTCACTACTCTAACCACCCCGTCTCGACACCGAGTCAAAACTATTATCCAAAACGCGCTTTTATTTAATAATAATAATACACAACACACATAATATATACGTTAAACACTGTGCAATAAATATATGTGTGTGTGTGTGTGTGTGTGTGTTTACTGAATGCGAGAGTTCCGAGTTCTTTTTGGCCAGTGCGTTCCAATTGTTTGCATTTAATTCGGCTGTGAAAACAACCAAATTTTGGCACTCGTGCGCATTGCACGGTTCCTTATTATTATTATTATTATTATTATTATTATTATTACAATGCTTTTAAGTGCGGCAGAGACAAAAATATATTTCCATGTCATGCGCCGAAAATACAAAACGCTATCAAGTGAAGAATTTTGCCAACGATATTATATAGTTTTTTGGTTTTCAAACCATCTATAGTTAGCAATAAAACCGAATATTTATACTTTCATCTACCCGTAGTGATTTGTGTAAAACTGCACAGTTATTGACTTTCCGTGATAACGTCAACATCAAAATGAATTGCGGATTATGATAATACAACATTTTTTCAAACATCTTAATGTTTTTATTATTCACGTCAAATTGTGGAAAAAAAGTTAACTAATTGCATGCTTTATAAGTGTTAAGGTTAGACAAGAGTGTAAAATGTAATTTACAGCAACTTAAGTGTAGTTAAGAAATGATTTTATGTTGTTTACGTTTGATATTTTTACTGTATACATATACTGTGACCAAAAATGTATTTACATGCTAGTAAAACTTATTCATATTAGCAATTCGATTTTTAAAATTTATCAACGTCAGATAAAACATAATATTATTAATGTTCTATGTTTAAAATTTAGTTTGAAGTTTAAAGCAGAGGTTTTCGTTTGAAAATAGTATCAAGTTGAAACATAGTTTTAAGGTAAATACACTTATTCTCCGTAATTGTAGTTTCTAAAGTATATGAAGGATATGTGGTATTTAGTCATTTTTGACAACCAAAATGTTTTGAAAATATTAATCATTTTAGATAAAGTGACAATTACATAATATTCTTGAGCTTTTAACCGTATATTGTATATTCTATGATGTAGTGATGAATTGGATTACAAATCTCCAATTTTGTTCTACATACAATAATTATATCTACAACTAACATGTTGTTATAGCCAATTAGTGGTTGGTATGGTTATTGGTTATAAATTATAACGACGATTATGTGCATATTCAAAACCTAACCTTCTGTCTTACACATTTTTGTTCCCTGTAGATTGTGTTGTTTATTTATTTGTATGTGTATATAATGACATCATTATATTATACGTCATAAATTATCGATTTCGTTTGAAAATTTATCTTTACATTTACGTTTTAAGTTATTCGATCGCATTAGCACATTAAATACATACATCAAAGCTGCAGCAATAAATATATTGTTGATTGGTAAATGCTCTCTAATAGTAATATTAAGATGAAATATAATACAATATAATACGCTAATACTATTAAATACGATAAAAAGTGTATTTTCGTCTCAAAAAACGCATATGGCACATTATTATTATCATTTTAATGACATGTTGACAATATAGTTTATAACGTTCAAAACCGTTTATACTTCAGAATGAAAAGGATTTTTTTATGATAAATATAAAATGCTATTGCGAGGCCCATAATAATTGAATACTTGAAAAATTGATACCTGAATAATTGAAATGCTATTTATAACGGAATATTTAACCTATATAATAATTTTTCGTGAACAAGAATATTTGTAAACGTGACTCAAAATAATATAATCACAACAATATCGTAAATCGTAATGTAACGGACAATGATTTCTTAGTTCAAATATAATTCATTGTTTTTAGTTTTTAATCAATTTTCTTTTCTATATTTTTTTTTTCAATACGTGTTTGCAAACGATATCATACAATTTTTCCAGTCCCAATAGTTCAGTCTGAATAGCAATATTCCTAATATCGTCTATAGTTGCATACGATTACCTGAAAATCTTGATGTAGTTTGGTATCAAAGTTGGGGTATTGTCACGTATCATATAATATTTTCATCATCTTAAATCGCGTATGACAATTTTTGGAAAAAAGTGTATTCTTTTGATGCAAATGGGATGGATCTTCCGTGAAAGTTTGAAGTTTGAAAATCAACGTTACATCATAAAAAATACGATTACAATTACTACAACCAGACAAGACTTAAAAATAATTAAAGGTGTCGATGACGTTTTAGTTTTTTGACAAAATTCGTAAAATATTCAATTTGAATAATTTATGTATGTTTTTTATAATAAAAAATATATCAATTATACGAACTTGAATCTATGGTTATCACAATGAATATTTCGTATATTGTATTCATAATGCAATTGTATCATATGTAATATGTAATGTTTAACTTATTAAACAATAAGCATATTGCATACTTATTGTTCAGTAGAACATTTAACGCGGATCATGTTACTTTATCATTCAATAGTAAATACGTATAGAGGTATTTATGCAGAAATTAATTATACATAAATAATTGTATATAATATATATATATATAGTATATTATAACGCGAAATCATAAAATAAATTCGCGAAAAATAGTCCTTATTTGACTATAATAAGTCGAAAATAGGCATTAGCAGTCAAAATGTTAACGCCACGTCCGTGCAGTTAACGTATATGGAAAAAAACAAATGACGGTACGTCATATTATTATAATAATATACGTCTCACGTGGCGTTTATAAAATATATTAAAATATGTATATACCTACACGCGCAAAAGAGTCGTCGGCGGGTGGCATTCGGACCTTTACATCAAGGCCTTCCCCGGTGCGGCTGGTTTTCTTTTTTTTAATTTAGATTTTAAAAACACTGATGCGTCGCTCGCGCACAAACGCGCACACGCACACACGCTCACTCGTATTATTATTATACGTGTATACGTGTATATTAAAACAGCGTCGACGGATCTCGCTGTGCGATGCAC
The DNA here is from genome assembly GCA_036289425.1 of Rhopalosiphum nymphaeae. Lineage (NCBI taxonomy): Eukaryota > Metazoa > Arthropoda > Insecta > Hemiptera > Aphididae > Rhopalosiphum > Rhopalosiphum nymphaeae. The sequence goes on along the minus strand of JAZAQC010000007.1, from coordinate 3,086,120 downwards.
CGCCGCCGAATCGTTCTCGCGAAATTCCTCGCATGTTCGTTTGGTTTAATTAATGTCGGCACCGGCTATATATGTATATGTATTATATGTATATATATATATAATAGTAATAATAATATGTGTGCCGCGTATACGGCAGACCCCTTTTCGGTTACGATTCATTTGTTTGAGCCGCAGCTGGGGTTTCCCTCGTCTCGTTTCCACTCGCCGGCTCTCCACGCCGATTTCCCCTTCCCCCACCACGAGCAAGGACCAAGTCGTCACCACCGTCGGTCCCTTCCCCTATATTTGGTGATATATTTGTTCCTTATCCCTTTGCAGTCCACACTCTCTTCACTTCCCACAACCCCCTCACCCCTGCAGACCATATAACGCGAGTATAATAGCTGGTACCTATATATATGTACGTAAACGACGACGAGTGGGTTTCAGATTTTCTATTAAACTAATAGGACGTCTCGACGTGTATATATATATATATATATATACACATAGCAAGCTGCGTTCCGGTCGGTCAAAAAAGAGACCGAGGGAAAAAAAACACCCAGGAAGGGATTTTTCGATTTGTGCTCGACGGAACAAAAGGCGATAGAGCATGATTTTCGAGTACCGCGATGGGGGTTCGCCGACGCCGCTACTGCGGTGGACGAAACGGCGTGTACGTGTGCACGCGAACGCGCGCAGTGCAGTATTATAATAATATACGTATAATATGGTAGGTATATGCCTACTGTTGTAAAGGTCGTATTGTATTTATTATGTAATATTACTATGTGTGCGCCTGCAGTATATAATTATATGATATTATACTCGTCGCGGTTTTCATTTTTTTTTTTTTTTTTTGTTTATTCGCGCAGGGTTTTTACCTCCCCGCCCATTGACGACGCGCGATCAAACGTCCGATCGGAATTAGATATTCGTTGTGCGCAAAAAAAAAAACAATATATACCTATTGCATACGGGATACCCGGCCAACGACGTGATCTTATCGCCCCCGTGATAGGGGGGAAGGGTCTAAAATGAAACGTATCGCCTGTGGGAAGTCGTTATCGCGATTCTTCGACGACACGGTACACTGTAAATTATAATATCATGTTAGGAGGTTCCGTGTAACCCACTGAACGCACGATTGCAATAACACAGGTATACTTATTTATAAAAAACCACAGATATATTATTAGACGTATGGGAAATGTTCACTCAATAACATAGTGTAACACTCCCCACCACAAAAAAATAAACAGACTTTGATATGATTATAGATGGATCAGCGAGTTATTAAACTATTATGTTTTATGTAAATTGTAATTTATAATATTACAATTAAATCAAACAACGATAAAATTTAAATATTATATACAATTATTACAATTTAAATGAGAGTAAACCGTCATATTTATTAATTAATTTATATAATACAGCTTGTGGTCAACAGTAGAATATTATATATATATATATATATATATATATATAGTAGAATTTGGATGATATAAAAGTAAATGATATAGTAAAATATCTACTATAGCAACAAATCCAATCTAAATGAAATGAGGGATCGTCATTGGCAAGTTGCGTGATATGACTTAAAGTCTCTTTTTTTAAATAATTAGCGGAATGGAGAGGTATGGAAATTGGATAGTCCGATAGTATTACAAGTGCTACGGGTTAGGTACTTTAAAATTAATAAAAGAAAGATGAGAGGAGAATCGATATGAAACCAGGGATGAGTATTTTGAGGAATAAAATGTTGAGAGCATGTCAATGATAATATACTAACGATGATAATTAAGCTTTTCGAGAACACTTTTTGCTTTTTTCGTGTGACAAGTAGGTTAAATGTAATTTAAAGCTCGCAAACGATAAAAATATATGTTACATAATATATATCGGTATGTACCTATCAACAGTATAGTCTGAGGGTCCCATGTGATTATAATAAAGTTCAGTGACTCAAAAAAATATGCGAGTTTGAATTTAGAAGCTATTCTTTTAATGAAGTCTATAGTAATTTACGGGTTTTGGGACTGAAAGACTAAGAGACGAGACAAATATTATACCCAAAAATGATATAAACCTGCAATGTGTCTGGCAGATTGGAATAATCAAACTATTAATAGATGATAGAATGTGGAAAAATAATTACACATAATTGACATCTGGTAAATGTTAATTTTTAGACTTTGGATATATTTGCTTTTCCTACAACCACAAGCAGCTATAAATATATTATATTCATTTTAAATTATACAGTACACGATTAGAAAAATTTTTACGGTATTTTCATAAGAATATTATTAATGAAAGATTTATAGGATTTGTCCCATGTTCTTCTTTAAATGACCCATCACTATTTAATTATATTAAAAGTACATTATTGTTTGATTGTGTAATTGACACAAATAGTTTATTGTGTCGTCTACATTTATGATGGGGAAGCAGTAATGAGTGGCAATGCTAACGATGTTCAGACAATTTTTCAACGCGAAATTTCTCGAACTGTAAAACAATATGTTCGACGAAAAACCTTAATCTATTGCAGTAGGTATTATATAGCTATTAAGAAAAAAGCTTTTAAGAATTTTAATACAATATATTGTGAATACATTTTATTTTATTCATAATAACAAAAGAATAACTCTATCATAATTATTTTAATTTATTCATTTTTTTATTTTAATAGTAGGTACTAGTACTAATTAAATATATTGATATTTATATTTTATATATTAAGTTCAATAAAGCTCCTGTTTAAAATACAAAATATAATATTTATTTTGATTTTTTATTTAGAAAAATAGCATAAAAACTACCCACAACATTTTTACCCATACTTTCTTGAATATAGGTTAGGTTAGGTAACTAATCATTAATGTCCACCAGAAATAAATTGCGCATGGTTTTGCTTCCCTAATGAAAAATGTCTGGCGCCGTCGTTGCTGCAATGCACCGCATATCATAAGTATATACCACCGCGTAATACTATTATCATTATTATTACTATATACCGAAAGGGAGCACCCCCGCCGAATGAGCGATTAAAGGTCATTACTTTAAATGTGCAAATTATAATATATTCACATCAACGACCCTGTCGACGTCAATCTCAACGACTTATGCCATATCTTGGTTATCGCGTGTGTGTATAAGTTAAACGCACGTCATTGTGGCACGCAAAAAGTCATATTACTGTAAAAAACTTGTGACTAAAATGTCCTTACTGTAGTGTAGGTAAATACATTTTTAGATGCTGAGTAAAGATACCGCTCTGTGTTTTTATTTGTTTTATATTTTTTATATTGTGTCTCCCTTAACTTTTGTCGAAGTAAAAAGGATTCAATCGTCAACTATGCGTCATTTCTAGTAATGAATTGAATCTAGTTGATTTTTAGCAAAATATAACGGGAAAAATACGAATTTTTGAAAAATTCGATTTTATTTTATTTGGTAAAATTATTTAGATTAATTTTTTAAGCTATTTATACCATAAACCTATTTTTACATCGTTATACGTTACGTTACGTCGTTAATCGTTATTGACTTTTCAAAGTTATTATCTACTTATAGGTAAAAAATATTATATTACAATAATTATTATATTTGCTTTAGTTAAAACTACTTTATGACTATTGACTACAGAAGTGGACGGTTGTTATTTGTGAAGCTGAAACAAAATGTTTGAAAATATAATTTTACAAACTCCTTTAAATGTTGCCACACGAAAACAAAATTTTACTGATTTTTTTTCTATCAAAGTTTTACTTATGTCACTACTTATTATAGTGGAATATATCATTATAAAAATATATAAGCTTAATTTTTATGCGTAGAAATGTTATTACAAATTTGTTAATTTATAGCGTAGTATACAAAATATGTGAGAAAATAATCAGTAACTATTCGTTTCATCTTTTTAGATAAGTGTATACAGTTGTTTATAAACTTTTACATCAAATTATAATGCACTTAATAGAAAATTGCATTAAAGTTATTCGTATCTTATTATGGCACGTACAGCTACGATAAGACTTGTCGAGGCGGTAGGTAATGAATTCGTTAGTAATAACTAAGTGTATTTATTAAAACAACATTATTATTAATTGTTTTAACATAAAATTTATTGGCACAGTTAATAACATCATTGATTAATGAACATATTTTATATTATTATCACAAAAGATTTTTAAAACATGACATTTAAACGCGTATTTAGAAACTTGAAAAGTTATTTTTAAAGGGTAATGTTATTCAAAATATCTAAAAACACGTCAATCGAATGGTTTTGATATTGTGTGCTATATATTATTCTATAGTAGGTGCTTATAAAAGTATAATGCAATAATAATAATAATTTATTTACTGGCAAATTATTCAAAAATGTGTAGCAAAATGATTATTGAAATTTTAATCATTACTATTATTATAATTTACTCAGCTAAATAAACGTTGATATTATTATACACAATAGTAATACCGAATAATAATAATATATAAAAAATATTCATCACTTTATTTTAAAATTACTTTATTATTCATAACTATTGTTCTTGGCCTTAGACTGCGATTGTTTATTTTGAATCTATTATATTTTATTATATCAAGGGTTTTTAACTGGAAGGTTTGGATTTTTATTATTTTGTATTTGCGATTGATCCAGTGCAACCCGCGAGGATTATTTATACCCCGAAATAATACAATTATTATTACAAAATGTATTTTAATGGGAATTTTTGACTTTCTGTTTTAGATGGCTGTAGATAGCTGCTATCATGAACTTTTTGGTGATTGAGTTTTCAAGACACCACACCTGATTTTAAAATATCTTAAGAGTAAGAAAGCGCTAAATATAAAATATATTTAATATAACCATACAAATGTAATCAGGGGTTTTCCATTATTTAATATGAAAAAATAAGAAAATAAGAGCAAATTAGCAATGTCTATTATATAATATATTATAAAAATTAATTCATGTGATTTTGAAGTCTATTTGAGCTTTTTATTTTGCAGCTCTGTGGTTAGACATTTTGAAGGCAATAGTTGTGTTTTGTGTTTTTAGGTCCATTTCAAAAATGAGTAATTTATTTTTTTGTCGAAAATTAAGAAAAATCATTTTTTTAATGTTTAAATTAAAAATTCAAAAATTGTTTCTGAGTTATTAATATAAATATTATAATATAAATGTATACATACACTAAAAATAATAATCTTTAAAAATAATAAAAAGTGGCCAAAATTTGAATCTATTATTTATTATATTCAATAAATTTTAACAAATAATAGAATATTGACGGATTAAATATTAGTAAAATAATAACTATGAATTTTAAATCATCATTTATTCAAAATCTATAACGCCAGATTGATCATTCATTATACACAAATTTAATAGCTTGAATATTTCATTCGTCGGAAATTCGATTTAGGCGCTTCAAAATTGTTATAAAGTAATTTGGTAAATAATTTACGGGAGAAAATGCGATTATTATTATTTTTTTAAATACGTTTATATCAAAACACTTCTTAATGATGTAACCAATCTAAGTTTTTAAAAATTAAGTCATCAAGTATACTAAAATTTTCAAAAAATTATTTATGGAAAAATATTGGTTTAATCACCCTGTATACATTACACAAATGATCAACCAAATTTCTGTCATCTTGTACATTATACATAATTACGGTATCGACGATACGTTTGACGTGCATGCTACTTCCGTCTATCTTACTGCTGACACATTATCAAGATTAAAAAAACTTTTCAACAGGCGAGGATTGAGTTTGACTTGGGTGACGTCATCATTTTAGTAAATACATACAGGTTCTGTATGAATGGTATTATTGTTTTGTAGCTGACAATTCCTATTCACGATTTAGATGTAGTACAATTTCAACAACTTATATTGATCGACTAGCAATATACATATAACAAAGTAGTCCATACATTATTAAATGAGTTATCCGCAAAGATAGATTATTTATAATGATTGTAATGAGGAACTTACGTCAAAGGTGTTGATGAAAATGTCGGTTTAATGAATTTTTGAATGATGAGTAGAGTGATAAGGGATTATTATTCATTTTAAAATGCCGATTATTGATTTTTTTAATTTGAATGAGTATTAAATGAGTTAAGCAAGTTTGATATAACACTTTCATATTGCACGTATTATGGTTTATATTAAACACAGATTGGAGTTGAAATGCTTGCATTTTTTTAAGTATTCAGTAGTTTTTAAGAATACCATACCAATTAATTTAAAATTTGTATTACTAATTAGTAATTATTATACATTTTCGAATTTATCATAAAAAGGTGTTTAATGTAAAGACAAATTAACCACATTCAGCCTTTGCATTAGAAATGTTAATTTGGAGGGAGCATCACAGTATTACCTATGTACATATGCATATATTATTATATTCTTTCCTATATATACTAAAGCATTATACTTACAAAAATATTTATTTGAATATAACTGAATATTTTTCATCGTTTTTAAAAAGCACCGAATCTTATAATATGTACTTAAATTTATTATAATATGTGCATGTAGTTGTAACGTGCAAAGGCTCGGTGTAGTGTGCAGGAGTGCCTATTTAATTCTTTGCTGCTCTTTTGATAACACTTCAAAGGAAAAATATGATTGTAAAGTGCATTTCCTTTCTTTGTCTGTTTATTGTATTTGATTGGATGTTGAATAAAATAAATAAAAAAGTTTTATTATTAAATTGTATGGGTAATTGTTTACGCGTCGTGAATCGGCAAATGATTGTATTATTATTATTTGTATAACACTTCTGTACACTTCTGTTTATTCGATTCAATGTGACTAATGTAACCAATTATGTTAAAATACACCATATAAGGGGTCGTATGAATATTTTAAAAAATCGTAAAAAAAATAAAACGGCAATTGAATATAATATCACTTGTTTTACTCATCGGCTACATGACCAAAGAGAATATTGGGGTTATTGTACGGCCTGATTGATTAAAATATGTTGCTGCAAATAAACGAGTCCTATACAAGTTCGTTATCGTGATGCCGAAGTCGATATACATCCACGACGTAGTAGTCACGAAGAGTTCAACTTATGCACATCAAAATGGGATTTTATTGAGTGAAATAGTGCCACCCTTGCTGACACCCTATCATTTCACCCTATATTGAAAACAGGGCGGTTTTGATTTGCAAATTTTGCAGTCTCCCTCACATATGTATTCTTGCAATTAACTTGCAAAGTTTCAGCATTATAATACGAATCAAAGTGGGTGCGCTAACTTTATGGACATTTGTGTTAAACCAATATAATATAGTCTATATATTTGCGTATTCCGAATACTTCGAAATCTCGTATTGGGCGTACAGGAACGATCTTTCAATCGGAGTCATCGTTCTAATATATTTATACTAAACATACTGAATGTCATGCCGTTGGCGGTTTTTCTATTTATTTATTCATTTTTTTTTTTTTTTTTTTTGATTAATCAAATAAATTATAGTCTACCAATACGTTAATATGTTTTTATTTTTTTACAGCACAAACCAACGTCGTCAGTTACAAAGTACAATGTTGGTCTGAATCGAGCCGTCGATCAATTATGTTTAACAGCTGTATCGGGAAAACAGGAAGTTTTTTCCACGTTAAACTGCAGTGATCATGCTGACCATTTATGTTTGTAAATATATTCCTTTCCGATCATTATATTTTCTGTGTATAACAACAGAAGTTATGAATTCCACGCACACAGACTAGTCAACAAGTTCCATTTCATATCCGTGGATAGTATTTTATGTTAACTACTTTAAAGTGTATTGACGGTCAACAGCAATATATATTTACTTATTTCTAATTGCAACAATTGTTGAACTGCGGTTGTTGGATTTGAATTACCTCTCAATAGTCTCGATTGACATCGTACGTTGTGAGAAACGATGTCAAAGTGCAATCGAATATAGGAGAAAATATTCAGTCGTTTAAACCAAGGAACTTATAAGTTATTGGACTGTAACTCGCTAGCTGCATGGAGAAAAGCCATTTTTGCAATGTACACTGCAGGGGAAACGACCGTCGTTTGCGACTGTATGTACGTGGTCTATACGTCGTACTCCGTCTGCGCCCAACAAATGCTCTATCACCGTGGTAAGACAGCATGGTATCCGTGGTATACGCCGTGTACGTTGACACGCGGTCAACAACCGATTCGATGCGTGAGCTCGGCATACCGACTTCGTCGCGTTCGACGTTGTAGTATTGTAGTAACAATAATATAACATAATATAAATAATGCGTACTATGTGCGCGTTACACGATCACACAGCGCGGTTATCGAAAATCCCCGTCGAGAAACGAACCAAAAATAGAATGACTATACGATATATTTATATACGTTGTCGACGAACGGTGTGTGGCGACGGGTGGGGTAGATGGAGTGCAGCGGTCGCGGCGTGCGGAGAACGTCGGAGGGCGAGAAGAAGTGAGAGGGAGTGAGAGAGAGAGAAATTTGCGAAGAAAGGATTCGTTGAAAAAGAAAAAAAAAAACAAGTCGGAAGCGTATATAATATTGTCAATGAGTCATGGCGGCGGTGGAGAGTACGCGGTATATACACCACGCGGGCGAGAGGAGAGTGCGGTGTATAAATATGTGTGTGTAGGTATATATATATAGGTATATATATATATATGATACGCGCGCGCGGTTAGGAGAGCTGCGTTTCCTACGCACAGCTCTTGTCATCCACCCGTCAAAATCGAACCCCTTCAGATCGGAATTTCAAACAGCCCTCTTTCCAATCGAGTCTACAGCAGCAGAGCGCACACACGCGCACAAGCTCGACTATATACATATGCATATAATATATATATATATATATATATAATATTAAACGGCTGGCGAGTGTACTATGTATATATTATACACGTCGTACGCGCCGCAATGAAAGCGACTCTCTTGCGACGACGAGTGCGGCTGATAAAATCACACGCGCACTATACGCGGGTACAAAGTTTTCGAGTGTCGGGGACGGGTAGAAGAGCGATGGGGGCGAGTGTATTGGGAAGAGGTCGCGGCGGTAGCAGCAGTTATCTGGCGCGTTTATCTTGCCTTGAAATGTACCTCGCGAACCAGAGAGAGAGAGAGAGAGACACACACACACACATAAAGTCGTACGCGTCGCCAGCGCACATTCTGTGACATGCGTTCCGTACACTGTTATAAACATGCCTATCAATGTATAATACGCATGACTCTCTGTGTACACACTATGCACTACAATTGAGATCTCCGCACTCGTGAAACGATTTCCTTCTACCGTTATTTTGTTTTTTAATTTTTATAATATTATTTATATTGTATTTCGCGAAGTCGTTAACGCCTACACCTCATCGACGTCTCTGGCGCTTACCGTCCGCAGCCGCAACGGCGTGCCCCCGCGGGAGAGACTACGCGTAATCGTACACGGTTGACTTGCGCCGCTCGATTCGGTTTATCCGCGTGCGGCGACGACGAGTGACGTGGTCGCGCTTGTGTCTGTAGAGCTATTTCGAGACTTTTTGCGCGCGACCGCAATCGTTGTGTAGTCTGCAGTAAGCCAGATACTGCGCCGTTAGTGTTACGATGCGTAATGATATTTATTAACTTTATAGAGTGAACCCGCGCAAGGTATCAACGACATCGACCGGCGATCGGAGGGCACACGGGTCACCGCGTGTCCAAATAGCCAATGATGCTTAATCGTTCACGGTCGATGAGGTAAACGGAAAATCAACGGTTTTGGTCACGATACATTATATAGCGGCCCGAAGTCCCGAGGTCTAGCTATCTAGCTCAGCATTGCATCCCGTCGTCACGATCAAATTCCAACGGGATGCTTTTTCTTCACGCCAGTAAACAGAGTGAATGTCCAGTCTTATATTGTGGGATGATGATTTCGTTGTTGTGTCCCGCAACATATACGTTTTATAATGGGAGAAACGCTTCAATATTTGATTTTGCAATTTTATCCAGTGGCAAAGTGAATAATATCTACCATATGGTAGATGGTATTATTAAAATATATATCACTTATTGGCATAGTATTGAAATAAATTTATCGTAGTAAACAAGAAGATAATCCAGGGAATTCCTCAGCAAACACGTCAAAATTTTAAATCGATTAATTTTTTTTTAATTTACTACTATCAGTTAATTTAATTATTAAACTTCGAAATGCCTAAGTTTAAGCCAACTTTTATCTCGAACTGAACTAAGTTATGATTTTCTAAATTAAGTATTCAAAAATCACGATATCCCGTCTTGATTTCTAAGAAATAATGCACGGATGATGACCGACGTGAGTGTTAACTGTTATATAAACATTCTTACGAAATGCCTACATTATACTAAATATTTTATATAATTTATGATCCATGTCCAAGTTTTTGATATCTATATAATATCGGTTCAAATCTACAAATGCACTTTACAAATATTTAATTTATCACATTGCAGAGGAATTAAATAATACAATCATGACCGTCGGTATCGATTATTTAAGTGGCTAATCACGTGACAAAATATGGCAGGAAGTTATGTTTTCCTTATTATTATCGAATTTTTTGAGGCGTGAATAAACCGTGGAAAAATAAACAATTCCACGGGGCTTATATATATATATATATATACATATAATATTGCGATTCCGGATTCACAGAGATCACGTAGTCGTGTACATCAGTGTGACATTCAATTTTCATTTGGTACCGTCGAATAAGGTTGGGCAATTCGTTTTTAAAAAAAAAGTTCATTAAAATCCGCCCAAAACTTTTTCTTCACCGAACATTTTGGACAATCAATTGCATAATACAATACAAATACTTTTCGGTCGGAGAACCCGAAAAAAACTTTTCAATTTAAAAACGACAGTACTTAAAAAAACATTTGTAATAATAATAATAAAATAAAAATGGGATTTTTTTTCGCGATCGTATTTTTATATACCCGAATAAAATACTCAACGCGAAAACATTTCACGTCACGCCCGCGAAACAATATTTGAAAAAACCTCATCGGACGCATAAAAAAGGAAAAGTCCTAGTTTATTTATTTTTGCGCTACACTCAACGTAAATACAGTATATAGTGAGCAGTGAGCACAGCGTACGTTCGGTAGTTCTCCGAAACCTTTGCGCGTGATGTACTGATGTATGTGTATACATATATATATAGAAAGCGGTATATGAAAGTCCTGAAAAAAAATATATAAACCATAGAAGGTATACACCCGTCCGTCATCGAAGGGTCTGCACACAAGACGGAACGGCGCTCGGCGGTGGCACACACAATCGGCACATACGGGCGGTATAATACTATATATATACGTTTGTATGTGTGTGTGTGTGTGTGTGTGTGTGTGTAGGTCGGTAAGGGGAAAATTGGACGTCGAACAAATGCGAAAGCTCTTGCGCGGAGAGCTGCAGAGTAACGTGTACACACAGAGCATCCCTCTCTCTCTCGCTCTTCCTTTTTTTTTCATTTTTTCTTTTTTTTTTTTTAATCCCGTATATACGCGCGCAGGCCGTTCTCTTTTGGCGTACGCGATATTATATTATATGTCTGTGCGTGTACATATATATATATACTGTAACCGCCGTCGAGATAAACAACGCGACCGCCCTACAGTATTATTATTTATATACACTCTACGTATGTATGTAATACGGTACAGTATACGTTCGACAGTATATATAATATATACATACTGAAACCGAGCGACTATAGACCGGTATAGTTTGACACGAGTGTACGCGAGTGATGGGGTTTTGGCGGCGGCGGCGGTGGTTGTTAAGAAGCCACTAGAAATCGCACTCGGTCTGGTGTAGACATCACTGCACGCGGGCGCTCTTCAACGGCTGCTGCTGCTGCTGCGACGGACACGGGGGCGGGTCGACGAAAACGACGACGGCGGTCAACGAAAACAAAAAAAAAAAGGGGAAACGACCGCGACGGTGATGATGGTGGTTAATATTATCGTTATACTATAGTCGTATACATATATTATATTATACTATGATATATGGTGCAAAACCACATCGCACACACGTGCACGAATAATAATCGTAGCACGTTTTTAAAATACGCCACGCGCGCAACGCTCACCACCGAAAACTACTAATTAGTCGCGTCTCGACGACGTCGACGTGTATGCATTAAACAGTCGTTGGTTGCGTGCGTGTGCACCGTAAATCATATACCGCAACCGCGGTTCTGTGTTATTATACTCGTACATCGTTAATTGTTTTTATATTATGCCCGCGGGTTCCCGACGGCCGCCGCCGGGTCGATATAACTTACGCGAACCCGAGGGAGTAGAGTGATTGCCGGTTGCGATTATTGGGTTGTATTCGACTAGGTTTATACGGCACAGGCGTCCGGTAGTTTCCATGGTATAGTTGCCAGAAGAGGTTTGAGACGTCTCTGAGGCATAGTCCGTGAACGTGTTCCGAAACACACTCAAAATTCAACATTAGTTCAAAATCAAAATTATACTGGTGCACGATTTTTTACATAGTTTCTTTGAAAAAAAATATTCATACGAAGTTGACACTTTGAAAAGACATTCCCATAACTTGACTCTTATAAATAAATCAAATTTTTCAATTTTTAAACATCATACAATCAAAATTTAAGTAATACTTCATGGTTTATTGTATTTTATAAAATATATAATAATCATACAGTTTTTTTAGGAACACTAAAAACTACACTGTTTGATTGAATAATATAATTTGCACAGTATTGATCAAATATTTCTAAGACAATTGTAAATAATTATAAGTTTTAAGTGTATAACGTATTACATGTGATACATATGTGTTCCATACATATTGATTTATCATAAAATAATTATGATATCAAAATTTAAACACTACAAATTAATTTAAACGGATCCCTGTACTCCAGATCCAACTCCTTCCTTTTTGGGGATCTTTGTATAATGTTTATCTATCGGAGTGCAATAACTAATCTTACAAATCCGAAACTTTAGAAAGTAGATAATTTGAACATTATCTATATTATGTTGACAATTTATATTATTGAGGACCAATACAACTTAATTTACAATAATTAAAGTCGCTTAAAAATTTATTACGAAACTATATAGTATGATATTATTTAATATTAGATAATAACATACTGATAATTTATAGAAATAGATAACAACAATAAATACTTAAGTATATCTTATAATTTAAAATTATTTTAATTATTAAAATGTTAACTTTTAATATTTTCATTGATATAATATTTTTTATTTTATTTTATGAAAAGGAAACACTTAAGTTTTCCTAACATAAAGATAAAATTATAATTTTAAATTTAATGACATTAGTATATTGAAGTTGATTATTTATTTATTATCTTTTTTATTATTATTATTCCTTTAGCAATCAGTTCACATTTATAATTTATAGTTGACGTTAAACCAATATTATTGTAGCTACTAAACAATATTTTTTTAATCTTTCTTTATTTTTCTTTTATCCAGAAGATTATTATTTTTAACGTAAAATATATGTTTAAATTTACTTCATGTATAGATATTTATTTTTAATATTATAGCTATTACTATAAGTACAATCTATTGTTCCAACTACCAAGGCATTGTTTAAAAGTTGGGGGGGGGAATATTAATATTCGTAATAAAATGTTATGATATATTTATTAAGAATATTTGTTTTAATTAACTTAATATACCTAAAATAATATTTTATTCGTCGGCGTTTCGTAGTAATGTTTTGTGCTATATATTTTTAATTAAAACTGAGTGTTTGAATACACAATCATTTACCACACACACACACTAAAATGTATTTTGAGAATACTTCAACTCCAAATGTCTGTAGTTTACTCGATTTCTTTTATTATTGTAATTAGTAAACGAAACACTTATTAATCAGTGAATATCGAGCATATTTTAGAAACACAAAACTTTATGAATTGTTTTTATAAAGCAAACAGAAAAAAAAAATCGAAAAAATCTATTTTGATAATATGTTTGTGATTAAACATTTACTATTGCAATATAAAATTATTATAATCGATCTTCGAACTAAATTTGTCTAAAGGTGTTAAAACTTTAGAAGTACGAAGTCACCCATGGAAATGGGTACATGTACTTATAATAATTAATAATTATGCTATTATCGTATCATATTAAATGCTTTTAGAGAAAATCAAAAAATCAGATAAATTTAAAATTTGCATAGATACATTTTACACGATGAGAAAAAAAAGATACTATATTATATTATTATGATTGTCATAATATTATCGTATTGATTTATTGTTCGCACTTTAGTACCGGTAAACTATTTAATGATATGAATTTATGATACGATTTAATAATAATACAACATTATATACTCAGTATGATAATGTACAACGCTTGTTTGTTCGCCCCCGAGTTAAAACATTTAGTATGGTATTGTGCCCGATAAAATATTCAAAACTCTTTGTAGTGTTGTGACAATGAAAAAAAAATGCACTTTAGGTATAGTAAATAAATATTTTACATTCAATGATGTATGTATGTGTATAAAATAGTAATACTAATAAGGCCATCAACAAGTGGTAAATTCAACTCTAAGGAGTAAGTATAATAGTGCAGAACGTTCGTTTGGTCCGTTGTGTTCATCATTAATCGGCATGTTCATACATTGTTTTCATGTTATCGATTACATTTTTATTTTTGGATGTTTCTTCCGTTTGTCCTTTAACGCATTCATAAAAATGTATTGTCTAATGCGATTTCATCACTGTATGTATCTGAAGTTTAATTATTATAACGTAATCAAAAGAATCGCATTACTAATGAGTCATTACGATATTAATTATCTAGTGAGGAATTTATATTTCTTACGAATAAGTTTTCCGAGGTTTTCGACGATTTTCCCGTCACAACACAGCAAGACTTATACATAACCGTTTAAGTTAATTAAAGAAAACACGGTCTGCGAGTAGGTTGAAATGCCGCAAAAACCACGTCGAAACGTACGAGAAGTACGTCTCTATTTTCACAAATTTTTATTTAATGATCTACATAACCGCCACACCCTCCCCCCACAACACGAAAAAATGACTTCTAGTTGCACCTATGCCTATCGTAGTTGTTATAAAATCGATCGAGGAACGATGGGGGCACAGATGCACGTGCAGCGCGTCAGAAACAAGATTGATTAGGTAAATCAGATAATAACAATATGATTTATATTGTACGAACGATCCATGGAAAATCGTTCAGGTATATATATTATTATATTATTATAATACGTAGAGGTAGGTAAACTGGGCGCACGGAGGTAGAAACGAATGAGTAAAAAACAAAACCCTCGGGGGAGTGGTTGAGTGAGAGAACACGGAAGCGCTGACTGTCGTTGGAGCGCGTGCTTGTTTGTGAACAATTTGTAATAAATGGTTTCCCTGAGCGCGTGACGCTCTTTACGACACAACCGCATGCGCCGCTTGGCCCCTAAATTATATTTATACATAATAATATGAACGCATATATACGTGCATTACAATGCTTTGAGGTTTTAGTCGGCCAAAAAAGGTTTTACGAAACCCCAAAAGTGAAAACACGACGTCGAAGTTCAAAAGGGTTGCGTCACCCTTTCCGACTACAGCGCGGGAGAAAAAGAAAAAACGTATACTTTTTTTGTCGACGCGAAACAAATCAATTATTCAAGTACTATTTGCGAGCGGCGGCCGTGCGGTAGTGTGCTTCACGACAGTAGTAATAATAATATTATAATAATTTATAATCGACGGCCGCCCTAATCGCGGGGCAGTGAAATAATAATCGAAATGTTGACAGTCGAACATGGCGAATGTATTTAAAGATATTATTGTTTATCGTGTACGGTCGCGTATAATATATTATACGTCGTGTGGTTGTATAATGCGTATGACATAGCGATAGGGCCGAAGGAGCCGATAGAAAACGTCGTTATCGACTGTCCTGAAATTTTGTGCTCGGACCGTTTTTGATAAAACGACTAGCGGTTATGTATATAGGAGTTGAGTACTGTACAATATATAAGTGATAGTTAAAAATATTCAAAAAATTGTCTCCCACGAAATTATTTCTGTAGATAATTATCCTCTACCTATAAAAATTATAGCTATAGAAAAAAATGCCTCGTCTGAAAATATCGAAGTGATAACAGGTTCTACACCGCTGTCATATTACACTAATTAATGACAGTTTTCAAATCACTCAAGCCTAGAATTTACGCGAGTGATTATGATTTTAAATGTTGCGTTAAAGCGAATTCACCATATTTATTTGAAAAATTATATTTCAAATGCAAATATGCTTTTCCATTATCTGAAACGGTCTAAAGCATACACGTTAATCGTTTCGTTCAGATTTTGATCGATAAGAGGCCAAACAAGACGTTTATGTGTTTGTTTAATAGGTACATTAAGTTCAAATAAAAATATATTTTTTAAAATAATATTTTAACTTAACCTAACATAATATAGGCGAAAAACGATGTCGCCCGATGTGCTCATCGCCGCATTCCGGAATGGCCTTATATGCGCCCTCCGGCCTCCAAGACGACGTGCCATGTGTAAGTGCTGCGTAGTTCGAAATTGTGTATGACAACACGAATCGTCTGCTAAAACGTATAATGGATTGATGGGCGGCGAATTATTCGCCGACGGATAACGATGGGGTGCGAAAGTCGCGTCGAATGGTATAATAATACCGGATATAGCCAAGACGTGACCAAGTACACGAACATTAGATACCTATAATAATGATAATAATATATTATATAGATATAGTCAATACGTAACAGGTTAGTCACGTGTGCGTGTGTGTGTGTGTTTATGTTTATATATTTTATACAGTATATTATTTTAACGTTCTCACGGCCCATAAGGTGCACATTATTTACGTATAACTTGGAAGCGCCCCAAGACGTTTGCGCACCGCAAACGATATCTAATTAGCCGTTAAATTGGATAATGACAAAGGGATTTCCCGCCCTATCCACCCACCTTGCAAACAACCAAGCAGAATACATCCATCTCTCTCATTATATATATATATATATATATATATATGTATACACACGGGATGATTCGCCAAGCATGCTCACCCCCATTTTTCCTTTAATAATAAATGTATTCAAATTCTGATTTATGGAGTTTGTAAATATACTTATAAAGACCATATTATATTAAATTATTGAAGTTTTTTTGTACTGCTTAAAGAGTATCTCGTGATGATACGGAAGATTTTCAAATGAGAATCTCCCCCCCCCCTACTTTTACTATAAATTATTTTGTTTGTAATTAAAAAAATTGAAGACTAATTTCCTAGTTATTAAAACGTTGTATTAAGGACAATTATATACTATATTAATTCAAGTCTTTAAAAAAAGTTTTAAAAAATATATTATGTATATAGCAATGGACCTACTATTTATTATATTTGAAATATTCTAACAAATTATAAATTTTTATAGGGTAATATAATAGTTATTACAATTTTCAAATCACACAATAGCTCCAATATCTTCAAAAATCCAGTATCATAAATCTATTTTATCCTTATTCCTTGTCTGCATTATCTTTAATTCACAAAGTTAAAAACCTCAAAAACTACTTGTTCGTATTTTGATTTTGATGCAACAAAATGTCAAGAACAATTATCTACTGAATGAAAAATATAATTTTATATATCCATAGGACACTCTTTAAGTATCTTATACAAAAAAATCTCTAGATGGTCTGAAAATATGATCTTTAAGTATATTTATAAACCAGATTTTGGATAACTTCATCATTAAAGAAAATATGGGTGAGCATTATTGGTAAATCACTCTGTATGTATATTTATGTATTATTATATTCATGTATATTCTTTCTTCTGCGTTCATAGAACCAAATATTAAATACTCAGTATAGAATCACCAACAAAATCGACCGCTAACCCACTTGGTCAACATACAAAAGATTGTTTAATAAGTTCGCACACGGTCATTAGACTAAAATAGGGGAGACTAATAAACAATAATATGATATAATAATTAAATAATATACATTAAAAATGTACAATAAGTATGTCGTATGTGTATCTGTGTAATCAGTTATTGCTCCATGTGGGTATTAAAATATACATACAGCAATAAAAAGTGTCCATACTTATTAATTATTTGATATAGTAATATAATATACCTATTAGTATTTCTTTAATAAACATTTAAGTTGAAAGTAAATTTACACTTACCAATTTCTAAATTCAATTTATTTACGTTTAGTCGAGTATACAAGGATATTATGGACTGGAGTATTTTACAGAAGTAAATAAAAAAAGAAAAAGAAAAGATATTACAATACATTATTATTGCTACTAGTTTCCGTGGTTACAATTGAATATAAATACATAACACAAAAATTGAAAACCTTCCTTTTTATGTTGGTATCAGCAGGTGTCTAAGTATAAATAGTATATAAATTACAAACCCTCAGGAAACAGTAGAGTAATTTATCGTATAGTCATATTACTCATTACTACTCGTTGTCAAACAAAAAGTAACAACGATTTGTTATCTCAATATCTTTCATGATAATTGTTGCTATTGAATAATTGTATTTGTCAGCTAATTTAGAAAATATATTTTATTACATTGGGTAGTCTTTGAATCGAATATTAATATTACTAATGCACATTACGTACCTACTCATTTACGGCTGTATGATATATTATTATAGTATATGATGTTATATATTATATATATATATATATATATATATTTATATATGTGTGTGTGATACATATTACTTATTTTACACACACGGTATAACACGTCGTGTCTTTAAAATATTATTTTATTTCATCCGAGCCGTGTCTGCGGTGCGCGTTTGCTATGCTATATATTATAAAGTATCTATCACGAGTAGCGGGTGGTCAATGAAGGGGTAAAAAAAATGTATTGAAGATAGTGTGATAGAGAGAGAAAGAGAGAGAAGTAGAAGCCTTTTGGGCTTTTCAAAAGAGTCTGGGAAATTACTTTGAGGATAATCTGTGGAGGTGCAGCACACCACCAGAACCGCAGCCCTATACGCGGTATATATATAATATATATATATATTATATACGTATCATACGTATATGAAAGAAGCTTAGCGATAAAGCGAAAAAAATAATAATAATAAATAAATAAAATAAAATAAAACGATGAATCCTGCTCAGGCCGCACTGGAGATTGCAAAAACTCGTTTCCTGCCTCCACGCGAGTACCTGCGGGATACATAATAACCGATATACGCGCTATCACACTATAATACTGTCGCAGGTGGCCGTGCCTATGCAGCCGACAACCCGGTCGATGCTGTGCGTCGCGATCTCTCTTCGACTTCAAATATCTGACGGTGACTTTGCGAAAACTATTTCCGCGGTATTTTTATATTTTCGTGTTTTACTGGCGGCAAACCGTCGCCGCCGCCTGCACAGGATAGAGAATTATTTTGTATTATAAACTTTCTAAACGCCCGCCATCAAAAAACTGTATAATATTATCGACACAGGTAAAATCGGCGGTCGTCGCGTCCCGTGTTTTCCGCAATAAAAATATATCAAAACGACAACCCTGCCGATCGGTATTTACACATCGATGTGCATAATATATACATAACACGATACTATAAATCTTATGTACGTAATACATCAATATATGTAAATAATATGCGTGTACGTAATTGTTCGGTTTGTTCGGTGGTTCGCACTGATGCACTGAGTATCTTTTTTTTCCGATTACGCGCACCTAACTATATATGCACTGTTCAATTCCGGCACAGGATCCGTCGTCCGGTTTTTTCCTCTTATATTCCCCCGCAGTTGTTCTATTGTATCATCACACCAATACGCGTATAAATTAATTTAAGAGTGTCAATTTTTACTTTTCTAAAAACATAAAACGCAAATAAGAAAAATGTATAACTGCCAATTATATAGATTTTCATTGGATGATCTTCGTGATTAATTTCTTCTTTTAAAATTGTAGTTTTACCCTCGTCTATGTACAGCTTAGATTTGCATTTGTTTTCTCCACATCGTCATTTACGCCTTTTTTTGATAAGTTCTTTATAAGAAAATTTAAAATTTTAGTAATTATTGAATGTTTGACAAACCTCTTTTGCGACGTCAAATATAATGACACTGCAATCGCGAAAACGCATAGTTTTTGTCCTAATAACGAACACTCCGTGTTATATTTTAAATCTCAAATGTAAAATAGTTTTACTGTAAAAGCCTTTATAAACACTTTTCATTAAAAAAAAAAAAAAACCATCGAAATAATAATTTAATATTTGAATGAAAACGTTTATAGATTTGATCTTTTCCATGAACTTTTTTTTTTTTTTATTTATGATTTAAATGTATTTGTATTCATGTCGTTTTATCGAAAAAATTCTGAACAACCTAAATAGTTTATAAAAAATCTCTTAGGATTTTAGCAAGTGCTCTTCATAATATAATATAACTTTTTATACATAATATATATAGAAGACAATGCTATACGAAAAACTATGAAATATTATTAAAAATATTTTTAAAAACTTTTTATACTGCATTCAATTAATTGGAATAAATCCTATTACTTGTAAACATGGAATTATAAATGAAGATATTTCCATCGTGTTTTTTTTAACGTAACTACACTCGTGCTAACTCAACCATTTTATTATATAGATTTTTTTTATATAAGTATTTAATTTGTTTCATCTGTAATGAAAAAAATTAAATCGGTTTTCGGTGCTTTTTTTTTGAAGGGGATGCAATTTAGGGTAGCTGACTTAAAATACAAATTATATAACAAATCGATTGAATCGAATACCATTGCATAAATGCATGGCATATAGTTTTGTAAAAATGATATCTGTTTGTATATATAATATTTTATTGAGTAGGGACCGTGATTCATGTACTTACTTATATACTTGTAATAAAATACACTAGTACATGCATTATAGCAATAAACAATTTTATCATAAATATTTGTGAATATCCATTGCTGATTTACAACATTATACTTGTTGGGGTTCTATAACCTATAGCCTAAGTACCTAACAAGCAATATATTATTATTAATAACTAATAAGTATTACGGGAATTCGAGTTTTACTCATCATTAATAGTGATCGTAGGTACTTCACTAATTGCGTACATAAAATATGTAATAGTATCTATTGCACAAACATTTCTAAAAATATAAAATTAAAAAATTAAAAATTATTGTTCATTATTTGGCGCTTAATCTGTATCAGTGATACAGATTACATATTGTATCCTTTCAACCCAATTTATGTTTATTATTAATAATTTAAATATATTCTAATATGTCAAGTACATGTATAAATCAATAAGTTTATTCGTGAGTTTTTATAGTTATTAGAAATTAACAAAAGTGCTGTCACCGTTTTTTTTTTGAAGTGTTTAAAGATTTAATATTGATAAATTCGTCAAAATCATAAAAATATGACAATTATTGTAATTATTTGTAATTCAAAATTGAATACCTACAAAATTATCAAAAAGATGTTCTTACAAAAGTCTAAAAATTTCAAAAATAAATCTTAACATTCGACGATATTTAAAGGAAAAATATAGTATATATATTTTATTTTTGTTTTAATTCAAAAAATATGATTCTTAAAGATTCAAACCTTCTAAGTTATAAGCACTATATTTAATGGGAGCATAGGAGTTGCGTCCTGTAGAAAAAGTATACACGAATTGTGTCCCAAAAAATCCAGGACGTGATTCATGTATTTTAACCAAGGATTCTTAAACAACTAGCAAAAATAAAGAAATAAATAATAATAATTATAATAATGTCAATAATCAAAATTTCAATCAAAAAATTACTATAAATTCAAAAATTAGGTTTATACCTATTAGATAAACATTTTACAAAATCTAACCTTGTTATTTTATTTTCATTTAGCTTTTTATCTGATTTTCAACAAATAAAATGTTGTTTCCTAAATTGACGTATAGAAATTAGTGAACTTCTAACTAACATTACACTATCGATTTGAATTAGCTTTAAAACATCTAAAAATGTACAAATATTTGGATGGGAACCATTAAAAAAACTATTACATTTTTTGTGAAAAGACTCGCACGCGTTTATCGTTCGCTGTAAACTTGAACTCTTTTCTGCTCATATTGATGGAGGGAATATAAATTCTTCTGAAATATAGTTGTTGTTGACTAAATCCATCCATTATCCAGGCTATCTTATAATTAATACATCACGGAGAACGCCCGAAAACAAAATAAAACTCTACTACCTATCCAATATATAGTGGGACGTAATTCGTGTATACCTTATTTACGGGACGCAACGGTGCCCTGTATTTAATAACATTTAACTTATACAATGATATTTTAAAATTAAAAATAATAAATATAAGCAAAAGAGGAATTTTGATTATTGGCAAATCGCTGATTGACTGACTTGAATTGGATTTTTCCGGTTTTTTTTATTTTTCAACTATTGTCTCTGTGGAGAGTATAATTTCAGTTATTATTTTTTGTTGTCATTCATATAAATATTATTATTTCGGACTTAAAAATTGTCGCCACAGCGTGTTATATGTTTTTATATGTACAATTCAATTTTAAAAATATTAAGATTAATTTTAAGTAATTTATACAAATATAATTTATACGACGAACCTATAATTCACAACACCTTACCTATTGTTTTTTTACTATTTATCCCAACCAGTGTCCACATTAAGACGCGAATACGTGTGACAATAATATATTATTATAAAAATAGTGGCGTGAACATAGAAGGGTCGAGGGTGATTTATATGGTATTATTATATTATATTTAGATTGTAGATATATTACATAGTCGTAGAGTATAATATAATGCGGACAGAGACACTTTAATAAAAGGGTTTCTGTCGATACCTCCGGACGCAGGTCGTCGCTATTACGACGTTATTATTAACTTAAAAATGTGTCGAAACTAAACGTATAATAATATAATATAATATTATGATATTATGTGTACGTATACATATATAATATCATAATGTGTGTTTGTGAATGTATCATTACGAGACGGCTCACTATACTCGTATAATGTAATTTGTACACTGAAATTAAACACGCGGCCTTTTAAAATGTTTATACTGCAAAAAAAAATATACATATAAATATAAATATGATATATTAGAGGTGAATGTCTGTCAACAACGTGTTTACATATCATAATATATACGTATATTACATAACTTTAAAAGGTAAATTATAACAACGTTTGCGGGCGCCAATATTGTCTCGTATACTGGCGAATGTAAACTATATACATAATGTTAAGTCATTTTTTTAACAGGAGTAGATACGTCTATAGCTCATATACTGGCACAGAGCTCCATGATACGTAGGTATATAGATACATATAATCTAAAAAAAAAAAAAAACAAAGGGTACAAGGTGATGACCGTTCTGCTATACAATATTGTAATTTGTAAGTGTCGAGTGTAGACATTTCGTCATTGAAAGGTCGTTGTAATGGATGTGTACAATTTAAATTAAATTGTTTTATATTTATATTGAAATAAAATGATGTATTTCAGGTATACGCTATAATTAGACAATTGCTTAAAATTAATCGAAACGTTTTGAAAATGCCATAAGCTATAGCAAAATATAATATTGTACGAGTAAATAAGACATAAGCCGTTATTCATAAGTAGTTCTCAATGAAACCCGAAAATCTAAAAAATATTAAAGCACAATGTTGACAAAATTTAAACAATGATAATGAATAGTAGTATATATATGTATGTTCTGAGCACCTTTTTTACAGGGAGATTTCTTCAGTTCAAGGGGGCATTTCTACATACGTCCACCGTGTAACAAAAATCTCAAAAACCCTAATGTATGTTCTGAGCACTTTTTTTACAGGGAGATTTCTTCAGTTGAAGCGGGAATTTCTACATACGTCCACCGTGTAACAAAAATTCTAAAAAACCCTAATGTATGTTCTGAGCACTTTTTTTACAGGGAGATTTCTTCATTTCGACATTTTTTTTTTTTTTTTTTAATTTTTTAGACAAAATATTACGCTAACTCAGATTTGCCGTGTAACGCAATACGATGTTAACACATATATTGTCCACCTATTTACCGCTCACATTAAAATATTTACCGTGTACAAACCAAATTTTTTTTTCTTTTTTTTTTTTATCAAAATTTATTGTAAACTGAAATAATTATTTCAAGAAAAGAACACAAAATTATTAAATAAACTTTTTATTATTATAAATTGTATTTACACAAGTTCTTACTTCTCTAGTAAAAGGTACATATTCTACAATACGATCATGAATCAATAAACAATAAGCAGTTACACCTGTAAGCGATTCTGAAGCTTCAATTTCTAATTGTACATCCACTGCTGAGGCTGTGGCTGAATCGTTCTGTTTCGAAGTATCAAATGACTATAATTGGAGCGTTTGAAAGAAAAGTAGAAGGACTCAATATCGGATTCCGTATACTTTTTTCATAGTACGATTCATGAAATTATGCATACATATCATATAATAAGGTAAAATTATTTTTTGTAAAATCTAAATTCAAATTATCGTACGGATAAGCTATTGAGTTCAGAAATACTCTGACGTTTGTTAGATTACAATGGTCAAATATACTACAGTCTTTTTCTAACGTATTTTTACGTCCGTTTTGCAATCCGATTATTATAAATCGCGGTTTTTCTAATCTCGATGCAGTTTTCAAATTCAATAAAACATAACTTGGTTTAACGATGGTTCATTAGTTACTAAAATGTAAAGAAAAATTAAGTTTGTCACTAAAGAATTACAGCTCAGTGTAGCCAACATGTGTAAGTGATAAATTAATTGTAAATTGTTACTTTTAGTAGTCAGATTGTTACTTTTAAAACCACGATCTATTATAATTGGATTACAGAAAGATCGTAAAAATTCGTTAACAAAAGATTGTAGTATATTCGATCATTGCAATCTAACGAACGTTAAAATATTTCTAAACTCGATTGCATATCCATATGATAATTTGAATTTAGATTTTGAAAAATCTAAAAAAAAATTTTCATTATTTTTGTGTAACAGACGATATAGGTACACAGTTTTATGATGTGTCATACTTGTTGAGATTTTGTGTTACACAGTGAACGTGTGTAGAAAACTCCCTGTAAAAAAGGTGCTCAGAACATACATTAGGGTTTTTTAGAATTTTTGTTACACGGTGGACGTATGTAGAAATTCCCGCTTCAACTGAAGAAATCTCCCTGTAAAAAAAGTGCTCAGAACATACATATATATACTACTATTCATTATCATTGTTTAAATTTTGTCAATATTGTTCTTTAATATTTTTTAGATTTTCGGGTTTCATTGAGAACTACTTACAAGGGATCTTGTATTCAATTTTCAATCTTAAGCAATTTAAATTAAACATTTTGTACGTTTTTAACTGTATAATAATAAAAATTTGCACATTTTTGTAGTTTTTCAGGTTAATTTCTTCAAATATCTTATTTCAAATACTCGTAAAAGTTATTTAAACATTTTTACAAAGCGTAATAATTATAATGTAGATATTGATAAAAAAAATTGTAAATTTAAAATTTATATAAGTATATTATACATATAAATAAGTCAAAATATTTTAAAAGTAAAAATAAAAATAACCACGTTTTCAGTGATAATAGTTATATGTATAGACAATTTATGTTGTTTTAAAATAAATTTGAAAATAGTTATGAAATCATTTTTGAAGAAGTGTTTATTAGATGAACAGAAATGAAATTTGAAAAGTTTCAAACGAGCTGCCGACTTAACTACGTCAAGTGTTTTATGTTTATCCGATAACTGGCCTGCAGACAAAACAATTGAAATTGGTTTTTTGAATAAAAACGCACGTACGCCTACGTCAGAGTTTGCAGACGACCCTCAAAAACTTGCTGAGTTCCTATGTATAACATGCAACTGAAAATGTTAATCGACGATCCCCATATAATACCCACACACACACACGCACACACACACACACACACATACATACAACGTCGCAGTGCGTTGTCGTCGTTAGTCGCATTTATTGACGATGCTTCGTCGTCAACCCCTCGCGGCGGTGGTACCTACACATCATAACATACGCGTTATGCGTGTATTCACGCCGCTGCCGGGCGAAATGCTCACCGCCGTTGACTTCTTAATGGACCCTCTTGTGTTTCGTGTGATTCGATTTGAACTGTTTGCCGACACGGTGCGGTCTGCGCTCGGGGGTCGGAACCGCGGCGAAAATCACTTTTAAATCCCATTGTACGCGTATCCGTCAGCGGGTACACCGCGGCTCGAAAGCCCGGCACAGGAGGCGGAAACGATAATATTATTATAATATATTCGTCGCGCACGTAACAGTAATAGTAATAATAACGATTTATTATCGTGATATCGTAATAATAATAATAATAATATATTCACAATTATTAACCACTGCCGCCGGGTCGGAGTACGGGACGACGAGAATGGTCGCACACCGGCGGCGTCTATGATGACAATAATACTATGATAATAATATCATAACGACGACCAAACAACGCGTTTATGACATTGCGCGAACAAATATTATAACATAATGCACGTATACCGTGTACCTACCGCTGTCAACGAGGACAACACAGTAAATCGTAATATAATAATAATAATAATATATGTATATGTAATATACATAATTTGACCTAGAGGGATGAGACGTCGGACGGTGTGACATGTGCACATAAAAATATACTTCGAATCATTTGTAGATAAAAGGGTCGGCGATGCTTAATTGATTTCTGTTTGTCCTTTGACGAAGCAATTATAAATATAGTGAAATTAAAAAACAAGAATGCTCTAAATAACTTTACACGGTATGAGACGCCATTTCCTCTCGAAATACTCACGTTGCACGGCGTCGCGACCACCTTCGTTTTGGTTTTGAAATAAATTATTTTTTTACTTAAAAACATTCTGATTAATAATAGTGCCGCGATGTACCTACTATACACTCATATACACTTTCATAGTTAACACACACCAACGTATGTCTTTTTTTTATCGTGTAGAATATCATACTGTCGTATTGCTATTGCAGTAATATACTTTTCGATTATCGGATATTATATGTTTGATTAATAATAACTGTGCCAATTAATTTTCGACCATAATCAATTGAATCCAATTATATTGCACGAGCTGGCAGCGGGCCAGTTGCTTTAGTTTCGAGTTAACTCCTCCGTTGCTACTATTTTCGTTTTACGACGGGTCGATGAATTATATCTTTAATCGTCGACTTATCGGTCGGTATATACATTGTTTATACGTCATACGCCGCGGCACAAGTCGACGTGCTGGCTGCGGAGTCGTACAACGAATGTTTAATGTTTGTACACAATTGATTACATAATATAATAGATACTATACATGTAATCCCCTTTGCGACCCCGATACGTCGTGCCAAAGGGTGTCCGGGTATAATGATTGATTAACGGTTTCGACGATGAAAAATCTAACACGAGCACGAATTGTACACACACGACCCGTTTATATATACCGAATCGAAATAGCGTATCGACGATTTTGCGAATTGCCGTATCGGTGTAGCTAGCATATTAATAATATTTAAGTCTACGATCTAAATTATATTGATTTATGATAATATATCAGTCGTCATTAGATACCTCTAGCGGGTGAAGACAGTTTGTACCGATTTCCCAAAATATGATCTGTTTGAGAGAATAGTTATGTACCGTTCCGGTGAACTAGTATGAAAAGGTTTATAGATAAATGTGTGGTACAAGACTAAAAGGGTGGCTTGTACTAGGTACGTCGTCGCATGTACCGGAGCGTATTAAAAAGAATATTTTTATATTAAACAAATAACTTTATTTCACACGGGTAAACAGAAATATAATAAGTCGTCGACACTGACATTCATACAGCTCGGTCTGTATCCGCGACTACAATAATTATATGATTCGCGCGACACCACGCCGATCGCCCGGACCCGTGCTTTATCAACGGTCATATCGACATAACGCTATCCAGTCGGGCGGACGGCGGCCTGGTATACGCAACGAATCTACAAATATAATATTAATAATATAGCACAATATTAAGGCTATTAACTATGAATATTAAATTACCACAAATGTATTTATGAACTGTTTAAAAATACGATATATTATAGTATACCACATTAAAATAGTAAAATGTATCGACTTATCAATTGAAAAAATAAAAATAATTAAATTAAATCGCATATCTACAATAGTATGCACGATTAATAATGGACTCTGGCTTTAAAAAGACATTGGTGTAGTAATATACGATCGAGTGGTAAAAAATTAAAATCATAATACGATGTGCGCACTAAAGTCCATAAGTATTGCTCATACGGATAAAAAAATAAAGATAAATAATAAAAAAGGATTGTCGCTTTAACAGATAATTAATGTTTTGGTCAAAATTAGTACATGCATTCCACATTATATGTACAAATTACCAATTTTTAATAATCGTTTGCTATTAATAAATTGTGCATGGCGTATGTTTCACAATTGGGTATAAACAACACCACTATAAAATACACCAGTCACCCAAATGTATTTATTAATAATTGTTTAAATACCCGCATCCATACGATTTCTGTATTTCACACTGTTTTTATTATGTCAAAACAACAATGACGTTGTTATTACTACAAAAGACTTCAGATTTCTTCGGTCTTGGGACGCAAAGCTTTGATACATATTATTATGCATAACAATGCGTGTGCATTACATATGAGACGCGTTACAAAATGATATGAGTTTATACACGGGCATCATCGGTCAGATGACGCGTTTAACGGAATACTGATACACACGATTTTTTTTAATTTTTTTCACTACATAATCATGATATTAACAAAATAAATACGCGTACTTATATTATTGAATTAATTTCGTATCTTGCTTAAATATTTTTTTGCGTTTTGGATTTGTAGAACATATTTGTATAAGAATAACTATTTTACCTTAATATCACTGTCAGCTTTTCCTCTGATGGTATTTAATTACAATTATTGTAATCTATAGTGATTCCGTCAATTCATACTGACAGATAACTAAATAATATCTAATAATCTTTATATAAACATAACAATTTTCAATATCATCTTGAAAACTTACTTAATTTAGGTTAGGTATGATAATAATAATAATTTTACTTACTAATTCATCAAACAATTTAATTGATCAATTTACATATCTACGTATACGGCAGTACTTATTTAAACTATCATTTAAGTAATATTGTATGCTATGAAAATCACTTGCAAATGTATTATTAATCATCATGTTATTTATTTTATTAAATGTTGCTTATTCGTTAGTTCCGTCTATTTATTTTTTATTTTTAATATACACCCGGAGCGAATAATCTAAGCATGATTCAAAAATTCTACGATTTTCCAAAAAATAAATTTCAAAAAATTAGGATGATACTGGTATTTGGATATTTAATAGATCAACATTAACAAAGAAGACAAAATTACTGAAGACATCTGTGGTGAAATTCAATCAAAACGACGAAAAGAGAGTGTGGCTATAGTAATACTGACGAGAAGCAGTTCAGGTTCTACCCAGAAGGATTCAGCAATGAGGCGATTTTGACATATTCGAGCAACATAAAGCTTATGAAGAAATGATTATGAAGTCGGCCAAAGAAGGGAAAATTCAATTGACTCAAGGCAGAGTTTTATTGAAAATAAATTAAATACATACTCTACGTTAATACAATATTTTTCTACTTTATTTTTAATTAAACAAAGTGTTTTCTATTTAATACCTATATAATAAACCAGCTATATGAAACCTATTATTATAAGTGTAATTATAAACTTAAATAAATAGTTTATTTTGTATTTGACAAATAATATAAATATTCAGTATTATCTGTGAGTAGTTTTAATGTTTATTACATTTTTTTACAGTATATAATTTCAATCGGAGTCAACACTTTAAGATATTTTCCTCGATTCGCTATATATACAAAAATAAAACCGTCAATACCCTAGACCAGCTAGACCGATAACAATATCGCAATTGCGATTTAAAATAATATTTAATAATAATAATAATAATTGAATAACATTGGTATAGATTACGTAACATTATTATTATACATCGCATTACATAATAGCTGAAATTTCAATAATTATTTTTTAAGTAAATATTGACTTATTAATATATAAATATCGCTTTATTGAATCATTTGGTTATACATACTCGGGTAGTGTGGTCCCAAAGTGAGTTTAATAAGACGTGGCGATCAATATAGATATATAATATGATGTTTATGTTTGCATATTTGTCAGAAGTTTCAAGTCGATGAGATTTCTATAATAGTGGTTAATATCAGCTCATCACATTCCTACGTAATTTTATTTATTTTTCACATAAAATATCGTAAGTGATATGTGTAATATTCGATAATCATTGCAATTATTAAGCAAAACTCACTCTTAACATTATAATATATTGGCCACGAGCTTTCTTCGTGAACTGAAAATGATTCAGTGTAAAATCCTAAAAATATATTATGAGGGAACGAGAAGGAATTCACGGTCGTCACGTTGTCACAATGAGACGACGATATATTGCAACGGTATTATGAACGTTAAAACGTATTGTTGCGTGTATAGATTATGAGCAGAGGTAACCGTCGGTAAACTTGCTATTTTAAAATTTAAATAAACGATTTGTACAAAGAAGTAAACATGACGCGGATAAAAATTTTTTTGACGTTTATGTTTTCGATTGTTTGAGCGAAACGTGTTGTTTTATATTAGATATTATTATTATCATTATCTGCTCTCGGAACGCGAAATTGAAACGTCCGCAATTCTTACACGATTTGCCGGCACATTATCGTACATTAATTAATTAATCATCGTAGCTTAGGTGTGCCCAACAATCACAAAAAATAATACAAAAAAGCTCGAGAACCACGACCATTAATTAATCGCGTACTGTCGCACCCCCTCCCCGCCACACATCGCCACGCTGGCCTCCGCAGCTCACCGCCCTCGAA
Source organism: Rhopalosiphum nymphaeae (assembly GCA_036289425.1). Taxonomy (NCBI): domain Eukaryota; kingdom Metazoa; phylum Arthropoda; class Insecta; order Hemiptera; family Aphididae; genus Rhopalosiphum; species Rhopalosiphum nymphaeae. Next base: position 3,054,938 of record JAZAQC010000007.1, on the reverse strand, counting down.
CACCATAATATTATATATCTATACATATTGTTTAGACGCACGCACGCGTTATATTATGTATATAACTGCCCTGCCGCAGCACTGGTGTTCTCGAAATCGTATTGAGCAACGCTTAAGTATATATATACACTACGGCCGCGGACGTATATAATTGCATTCACCCCGCGCGTCACCGGGTAATGCCGCAATGGGTATGCGCTATCGAAGTGGTTCCCACTGTTTTCGAACCGCGTACGAACTACACGGTGTTTTTTAATATTATAATAAACAGTGCGCGCTCATATTATAGCCGTATTAATGCAGCGCGTGTGAGCGCATTGCGCGGTCCTCCGCCGCCGGGCCCGCGGTCCCCTCGGAGGAAACCACTTGTTGAATGGGGCCGCTCCGGTGCGATGCAATGCGCGTATCGCATACACGCAGACGTACTATTTTAAACGCGCGCATACGAGCCGAATTCGTTTTCCAACGGTTTCAATGGAATGAAAAGAAAATAATATTATATGCGAGTGCGTGTTATATATATACTCGAATAAAAAACGAGTGGCCGTACGTCGTACTTGCAGTACAAAAAAAAGTCGTTTGTAGACTGCGTGTATATTATATTATATAGGCGTTGTTTTTTTTTTTTTTAGCAAGTGTAGTCGCACACAATGGCTCGCGGATCAGGTAGCGGTCGTCGGGCGGTAACAGTGACGTGGTGGTGAACTAGAATTTTTTCGAGGGCTATATAGGCAGTCTAACGATATTCCACCGACCCACCCGCCTCAAAACCTAATACGTAAAAAGACATTCGCTGCCATGCGCTTCACCATACCCGTCGTAGTGCGAATGCCAATGGGAGCGCGCATACTAGCTAACAGTGATTCATTATCGGTTGGCCATTGCCCGCCAATAACGCACCGCTTCTAAAAGAAAGTCCTGAGGCGATCGCCTCTCTCGATTATCCCTTCGCCACGCCACCGCGAGTGCTAATGTCATATACCATGCGTTTCGACTCGCAACGCGCAAAGTGTGCCTGTCAGACATCGCGGTTTTCACAAGTCGAATCGGGATCGCTACTGTTGCGATACGGAAATAAGTTCAGAAGGCTGCGCGCGGGTTTGAGGCGGACATCTGAGACGGATACTGACTCGCGGACAACTGCAAAAACGATTTCGACTCCGTCGCTTTTTGTCTGCTCTCGAAACGACCGCCGCATCGATCCGGCGGTAAATGGTATATAGATGTTTTATAATAATAATAATAATATATTAAGCAATTAATTATTATCCGCCGTCTATGATGCGGCAATACCATGCAAATGAACTGTTTAGGCCGTTCGTAATAATAGAAAAAATCAATGTAAATAATAATATTATGACGCGACGTTCCGCTGTTGCGTGATTTATACGCGTCTTGTAAAGTCTTAAACGGTTTTATTGTTGACAGACACATTGATAAACTTCAATAAAATATTTGCCATTGAATTCACACACATAGCAACGCCAAACACGGACGGCACAATGAATTATGAATGGAACGAGTGTTATAATGCACATAAAGTATATATAATATCTCACATTATTATATTATAATATCCGATATCACTCGGGGGGTCGTATTTTATTTTTGGTAAACGGATCGACAAACAATGACTCCGTTTTAACACGAATGCATATTTTTTTTGTTCGCCGACACAATTCGATATAAAGCACACTTGTGGGCATCTGTAAGGGATAAGGGTAAAGTTTACCCGTTCGAGATAATGACGGGTGTGTTATAGTGATTAAATAGCGTGATATTCTTTGTGTTTTGCTGTACGGCGAGCGACGAGAGTATTAGTAACATAATATCTAGCGTAGTATAAACATTAAATTATATACACGCATCCAGAATGTATGTATAATATAAAAGTATCACGATGAAAATATGAAGTGCGTGTAATGATTGATGATTTTATATTTTCACTGGAAAGATAATATTGCCTATATTACTTGTTAAAATGTATACACGGAACGCCAAAATCGTAATTTTAAATGAGGTGAAAAACGAATTGTTGTTTGATGGTTTTGGATTTCGAGCAGTGTATTGGTTTTACAATAATCTGTACCTATTTAATTGTATTTTATTTTTTTCTACATGTCTGAAGATACGTTTTACGGTTGGAATAATGCTCTTACATGTCTTCCACTTCAAGGAGCTTCTGAAAACAAATTATTGAATATAGTATTATAGTTTTTACTTTGAAGGAACAATTGTAAAAATTCAATGATGTTTAGGAAAAGAAATGTAGGAAAACAATTTTAAAATGAAAAGCAAAATCGGCTATCGAAAAATTCGAAAAAGTTTTAATAATTCAAAAAATAAAAAAATAACAGTAGATTTTAATTTTCAACAATTATTGATGTTTTCATACTAGAGACATTATTTGTTTTCAAAATATCTTGGCATTTTGTTGAATACGTTTAAAATGTTCTAATAGTTGTAGACTAATATCGGCTAGTACGTCGTTTGTGTGGCTATATTTTTTTTTTTTTTTTTTGGAAAACAACGCCTAAATTATTTATTTAACCACATATTATATCCTACAAGCAGTGTGTCCGCAATAAAATAATTTATTGTTTATACGATTGTACGCGTTCCGCAGCACGTTCACATACAATAAACGGAGTAGGCCTGCGATTTGCAGCAGAGTTGAATTTTCGGAGTAAATAGCATTAAAGTCGAATCATTTATTTCGACTGAGGAATATTCGTACTATGCGCGGAGTGAAAATTTCTCCCGTAGAATACGCCGCACAGGTGCAATGCCTACGGAAAATAATATAATATTAATATACGTATTGTATACCTGCAGCGGTGTACGAGCACACGGACGACGCCTACGTACCAATGTATACGCGAGGGGTATAATTAATGCCACCTCCGCTGCCGTATCTGTCGTCGTCGTCGTCAAAGCGCATTAGCTTTACATATATATATACGCACCACACCGCTATAATATATTATTATGCGCACATAAAACATCCGTCCGCGTGTCCCTGTTGGCATAATACACACAGCCGTGTGCTCGTGTGTGCGTGCGTTTCGTCGACGTATCAACGTGCCCGGGATCCGTATTGATCGAAAAGATTTAACACGGCTTTTGACGATTTAATTTAGAGAGACCGGCGGCGGCGGCGGCGATGGGTTTCCGGGACCCCCTCCTGCTGCTGTGGGCGCGTGTAATAAGCGCAAAGGATTAAGGACTATATATATATATATATATATATATAGAATGCGTGCAGCAGTAAGCCCACGGTGACTGCTATATATTGGGAAATGACAAGCGACAACGGAATAATAATAATAATAATAAAAAAACCGTATTAAGACGGTCGCGGCGGAAACGAGCGATATGAAGGGCGAGGGGACGACAGTCACCGCAAGGACTCTCGCGGGGCCAGAACACCGCCACCGCCGCGGCGGACAGCTAAGCCACGATTTTCGGATTTCGCCATATATATATATATAATATAGTATACGTACGTATTATATTATATATATTATATACTCCACCGCAGCGCGGACGAGTTGCACGATGTGCCCGGCGTAAAAAGAAAAAAAAACAAATAAAACAGACACGCCTCGGAGATCTAATAGTTTTTTATCCCACGATTATTTTCTTCCTTTTTTTCCCCGTCCGCGTTCATATACGCGTATACCATCGCGTATACAACTCTGTCCTCCTCGCGCCCGCCCACCGTTGCTACCGTTTCGTAAGATAATCATAGCAATAATAATATAATATCGTATACCTCTACCTACATCGCCGCCCGCCTCCTGTGCGCTGCAGCCCGCGCTCTACGCTCGGGGAAAGGTCAAATTACTCATATACGCGAGCGGTATTATTATTATTATTATATTGTCATGAGTATTGGTGTGCGTGCGCGTACGCTCCACATTATATATAGAACGCGATATACCTACAGGATTTTTATTATTGTTGTTATTATTATTATTAATTGTGCAATATACAAACGATCGTTGTCGTTGCCCAGAAGCGTAAATGCCTACGTCGCGCTCGCAGACGACCGAAATTCGATTACCCTCGTTCGCGGCGCTGCTATATTATAATAAATAGTTGGAGAATGAGAAAATAGCCAGGTCATATTTTATACGATAGCAGTATTTCATTAATCAGTGGCGTGTCTAGAATTTTTTTTTTTTTTTTATGATAGGTGTCACATATTTTTATTATACATATAATATATAATTTATTAAACCAAACGAACTCAAAATGCAGTTATAATACGCAACACGGTGGTAGGTGTACGCGTCACACGAAAATGTATTGTTCAAAAACACTACAATAATATATCATAATAATGATAACTTTACTAGTGATGTAAATGTTATCGTTTTACTTTTTTTCGGCGTTCCTGCATGCTCCGAGGTGTACAAGATTTGCGGTGCTTACTAGTCTACTTATACAATAATATATTGTGTCGTGAATATACCGTATTGGCATTCGATATAACACGATAATGTCCAATAATGCGTATTCCTGCACATATATATTTATTAAGGTTTTCTAATTAAATAACGGTATACCACGTCTTATTTACAAGTTGATTTACTACAATACTTGTTAATTATTTATTGCACTATAATATAATGTAGGTACGTAATAGTGAAAAGTGTAACCGCGGTTACAAATTAACACATGATAAATAATTATCAAAAATTTCGATTTATTATTGTACCCATATCACATTCTGCAGTGGAGAAAAAACAAATGACGCGTACTATCGTTTACAATTGGATGTGTCGTATCACCGTAACAACCCACGGGCCGACGAATATATAATATTATATTATAGTCCTGTTTTTTGTTTCAATTGTTTTCTACACTGCTGCAGCGACGGATTTCGAATATGCGCACCGAAAGGATACATCACTGCACGAACTTCGCCCGTTATTATATAGTGTTTAAAATTAAATAATTATTTTATAAATCATTATACGCGGCGCGCGATATTTAAATAAGTAAAAAAATAAAACAAAAAAACCGAGTGCACTACAGGTGTGAACGCCGCACGGTTCGCGGGACAGCGGATATACCGTCTAACGTTGGAGCTGCGACAGAATTTAAATTCATGTTGATTGATTTTTTTTATAATATATGGTTAAATTTCTGTCGGCATGATAAAGTTTTGATTTAAATAATATTTAAAATCGCGTGGCTCGAATAATTTATTCGAAATCAATGCGTACGATGTTTTAGTGCACGCGTATATATGTATATAATTGTCGATACACGACGCGGGGCGACGACGCGCAAAGTGAACGCAGTATTGGGTATATATAATATAATATAATATATATATATATATATATATATATATTATCTATCTACGTTATATTATTTAATATAGGCGTAAAGTGTCATTATAAAATCAATTTGGCTGTAACGCGCGGGAATTATGTAAAACTGCGCCGTACATTATACGGTTAAATTCCGAACGTGTCTGGCGACATTCATCAAAATGCGAAACGCGTTATTATGTTTCCGGTCCGAAAGTTCTGCAGATGGTACTACGGAGCGACCGACGGCCACGGTACACCACTCTTGCTGTATATACCCCGTCGAACACTCTATAAAATATATTGCGTACAGTGCACGGTGTACTCTGTGTGTACAGTGTGTTCCGTGTATTAGTAGATCTAATTCAGCAGAGCCCATGCATGCGGAATGAAAATAATATTGTGAAAACAAGTTAACGGGTATCTATAATACACAACAGCGCGCGAGCTTTTTTCCGTGACATGTGTCCGGAAAAAACACCTTATTCGATCTCCAATCACATATGGATAATTGGGAATTTTTGATTTTTTTCACCCGAGGGGGGGGGGAAGGCTTTGCTACAAACCCATCACTAACGATGCACTGAATTAGGAATTCAATTTTTTACAAAGCATTAAAAAAAATGGCAATTAGGTAACCATTTTTTCATACAGTATAGGTTCTCGTGTGGATCTCGTAGTAGGTCACCGCAATGGATGTGTTCAATTTGAATTCAATGATGAGTCATCGTATACAGAAAACCAGTCTAACCGAAGATGGTCTGTCAGCTTATATATTATTAAGTATGTTTTATTATATTTCTTTTTTATTTGCTACTATATTTAATAGTTTATTTTTTCATTAGTAATACGGTTTAAATAGTTTTAAATTAATTTATATACTCTAAAAATGAAATTTCGTATTGTAATAGATATAACAGTCTACGTATAAATCCATTATCGGCTTGATTCAAAATGCTTTGTTCTCCATTTCTCGTGGTCTTCAACTACCATCTTTAATCCAGTATAAATGCCTATATTTATTTATTTTTTAATACTGGAGATATTAAATTCAATTTTTAATATCGGATCATCACCAGAGTACGTATTCATCAATATCTTCAATAATATCAATTATTTTAAGTCATTTTCTGGATGTAACTCTTCAAATTATTCTCTCCAGTGTTCTACTTTATCTTTTGTGCCTAAGCTTTAGGCAATAATTATTATTAGTATACACACTATAATCTTATTTTGCTTTTCCCAGTAGAATTATTTTTTTGTATCTTGTGGAAGGCAATTTTCATTTTGAAATTTTATTGAAGAGTTTTTTTATTTCCGAAATAGTTTTTACCCTGCCAAAGTCCATTGGTGAATCGATGTTTAACTTTTTAATGGATAATAATTATGATGTAGTTTCTTATCGCTTTCCTCGTCGCAATATAATCACCAGTAAAACCACTTTAATATTTTTTTAATGATATCAGATATGTAGCTGTTGTCTGTTGCCTATTGCCCATAAGATCTCCTACACATTTTAAGGGCTGTTGCCTCCTTACATGCCCTTTTAGTCACTTGTTACGGCAGGTCCTATTCTATAGGATAATTCACAAGCTTTCGTGAATTTAATTTGTCAACAATCCTAATTTCAAACACTAATAAAAAGTATTATAAATTAACGTTCAACTTCTTTTTTTTAAATTTCGCTATTGACAATAGTTATAAGAAACACTGTTTAATATTTTTGATACGGAGATATTGTTTCATGTGAATCAAGAATATATATATTTAATTAAGATATGATCATTACTATTGAATATGTTTATATTTTATTGCAAAATTATCAAGCAATTTTGTTAAAACCTAAATGTATGGTAAATATATAAAATGTATTAAAGAATATTAAAAGTGAAATACCATAATGCTTTTGAATATTTATTGTTTATACTTTCCAACCTTTTGTTTTTATTACCAAAACAGTATTAAAATATAATACATATAACTTGATGATACATGAGTATAACGTTGAAATAATAACATCATGTAAACAATATAATTTGATCTATCACAGTTACATTAAATAGGTAAGACAATAACTTAAGGTTTTATCAATTGATTATATTCGATCTCCTATTTCACGATACTAAATAAGTAAAGCGTGTAAAACTATATTATACTATTATGGATTCGAACCTTGAAAAAAAAAGATGAAAAAATTATAATCTATCGAGTGTTTTTCACATCTTATTCATCGTTACTGACCCTCGTCAAACCAGGAAACGATCAAGTCCGGGACGTTGTTTTGTCGCACATATACGAGATGTATATCTATATAGACACCTGGATCGGATGAAGTAGCTGTACAATAATTATTTACAGATCATGCACGTGACTATGGGTGTGTCTTCAGTATAAATACTCGCATTCGCATTTTCTTATCGTCAAACCGATCCCGTCGAAATGGTGTTTCTCTCACGTACATAAAAATGATATTAATATAATATATAAATTATATAATAAATTTAAATGAAAATATATAATCCAAATTTAAAATGAATGTAACATAATGTAAAATAAATATTTAAATAACTATTAATAGTAATTAAGACACTTTAACTGATGTCCTTTATTACTGTATAGTTGAATTAAAGGTCAATAAAATATATATATATTATATTTATATAAGTTGTAGGTATCATATTATTGTTATGAAGGTGCCTTGTAGTATAATAATTAATATTATATACTCTGCCTCATTAAAGTTGGTTCTATAACGTTTATTTGACTGCGCTATCATACGTCATGATTTACATTAAAGTGTTATGGTCTTCTAAACGCATTGTGCCGTGTGTGCGTGTGAATGTCGAACTTGTAAAAAATGTGTGTTGAGTTATAAATTATACTGATCAACTCAAATTTAAATACGTTCCGATAAAAAAAAAATCATTTGTAATTATTTAAATAATAACAAAATGTTAACTATTGGGTAAATCTTACAAAATTTATATTTATATAATGGAAAAAAAAATTGAATACATCCTAGGAAAAAACATGCAGCATTATAATCGATAGTAACGGTTCGTTAAGTTTTATTTTTTGCAAAGTCAAACTATTATTATAATTTTATAACTTATGATACACGAGTGGTGCTCACACACTATAATATTAATAAACGGTCATGCGAATATCACGCAAAGTATTCAGTATAACTGAAATATAATGTACTACGTTCAACGTCGTGTACGTCGAGAAAAGACGTAAGAAATAACCTTAAACGAAAAAACGACAAATAATAACATGCCATTAACAGAACGTTCGAAAAGCATGCATTGGATATACCTAAAAGTTAGCATGTTTTCAACATAAATGTACGTGTTTTTAGATTACAATATAATCCGTTTTTGTTCTCATTCTCGAAGACTATGATGTGAGCCATGTGTAATTGTTTTTATTAAAAGTCACTATAAGACAACCGCATAAGTACATAAAGCGCATTAATGCCGAGCGCGTTAACACATACCAACATATTATAAATGCTATATATATTATTATAATAAACGTAAAATTAAAATTAAACTCGTTAAGCCGAGTTGAACTTTTGAATTATTTAATTTAAAGCCAAACGCGAAGGTGAGTCAAAAGACTCATAAAATGTCTTCAGTTATATAATTATAATCACTATTATACACGCATACAATATTATTATACATATACATGTACGAGGGTCTGACATAAAAACAAATTATTATTACTCAGCACGTAAATGTGACATTTCAAATAAATGAGTGGAACATTAAGTTTCGGTATATATATGTGCTGACTACATTTTTCAATAGTACTGTCACCTTCATTGTTAGAGTGTCATTGAAAAATCCTTACGGATAAGGGAATTCACTTATAGCCCTGGTTAGCGTAGGTATATATGCATCGCCCATAAAAAATTTAAGTACACGCCGACCGTTTAAGATAATATACATTTCCAGACGGCCGTTACACGTATAATAATAATTATAATATTATAATCATTTATCACTCGAACACATGCCGTAATTTTATTATTATACATTGTATGGTATCGTCGTACTTATTATTATATAAATTAAATAGTTTGCTTTTAAATAATATATTATTCCCAATTAATTCGTGTAACGTTATAATGTATTATGGTACCATATAATATAAAATAAAATGATACGTAAAACACATACTCAAATAATATTTCTACACATTAACACTATATAGGTGATATTTTAAGGAATGATGATAATTATTATTAAAACATATTACATTTAAAACTAACAAATTGTTTCGTGCACCATAAATCATAATATTATATATTATATTATATTTCACGTTATACTGTAACGTTAATAAATCTAAGAGTTTTGTATTGTTATCAAAATTAAAATAATTAATTTCAAAATACGACGACGTCATCAATTTGTCTGTTACCTATATAATATAACACGACAATGGTTCGTGTAAACAGATCGATTACAGTATATATATATATATATGTATATATAATAGAGGAACCTAACCTATTTGGTGAGCGTTTAACAAAGGCTATTGTTGGCAACTTTAAAATTCATTTTAGGGTCTAGGTACTAGTGTTATTGAAAACTCACAGTGCAATAATTTATTATAAATCAACAAAAACATTATGCATTTTATTATATGATTATATAATATTTATCTATATAAACAGTTTTTTCTGTGTTTTGCTAAATAGATTATGTATCGACAATATAGATTTGTTTTTACTATGCGATATAGTACGTGATAATACGTGTTATAACTAGTGCAAACTGTGTATGTTTTCAGCGACTTTCAACTTGTATGCTCGAACTTAATATGGTTACCTACCGAGACAATTGAAAAATAACTGCAGTGTCTCGAGTAAATCTGTGAATACCAAACGACTGCAACAACGGGCTCGGACCAGTGTGATTTGAAAAATGTGAATTAATATTAGGACGTTTTTTCAGGATGAGAGCCTGGTACGATGATGCGAATATATTTCTTTAAAAATTATATTATGGTGATATGTCAATATTTAACGATAATAAATTATATTTTTCGTACGCATTGTTATCGAATCGCAGTCCGTAACTTTGTAAACAGCATAATTCATTACTCATTCCGGATGTAATAGTTGTTATTTCGACGAGCACTAGGATAGCTACAATTATAACGACTTGAAAATCGATAAACGTGTTTGATTTTGATACTCACATCGAAAATATTAATGTACAACGATGAGCGGAGAAATTCATGGGGGACTAATGTCTCCATGTAATTTTAAGCGTTCCATATAACATTTTATGTTTTATGTCTAATGTATATAGTAAAATGTGTAAGTGATTGTGTAACATAATCATCCCACTTTTATCGTTGAATGGTGTTTAAATTTATAACTTATTTCGTGAAAAATTTAAATCACAAATAATATACTACATTTTTAATAATAACTTATGTTTTATACAAATTTAATATTTTGAAAGAGAATATTTTTTTTCATAATATTAAGTTTTAAGTATTAGTTGTCTTTTAAGAACACCTGGATAAAAAATATTTAAATTATAAAAATGTAGTGAATATAATATGAAGCTTAATTTTACATTATTGCATAAAGAGCTATTAAAAAAAAAAAAAACCATAAATATTTAAATAGGAATATAAATTGTATTTTCGTTACTAAAATGTTTTCTTTAACATTCATAAAAAATGAAAACCAAGATTTAATCTCAACGGAATTTTGAGTTATATTGACTGTTTGGTTATAATTGGAGCGTTTTGGCGTACCTTACGAATAATTTATTAAATGGAATGCTTTTTAACTACCATTAAAGGTAGGGGGACAGAGACCCCATGCACTCCCTCACTTTAACCCCTGAGTTACCTATACTCATACACAGGTAGGACCGTTAGATAATATGCGAGTATGTATAAATATAGATTAGGTTAGGTTAGGCGCATTAACACTATAGATATTTTAATGATGATTGTTATTTATTTGCTTTGCAACCAACTATGTTCGTATAATTAATTTATAATATACACTATTTGTGATTTTTTTTTACTAAAATTCTTCACTAAAAAAAATATTATAAAATTGCAGCTGACTCTATACTACTAATTACTGGACTTTTTACTGAGGGATATTGACGACTGCCATACAATTTATATACTTAACAATCAAAGAAATGACAAAAATATTGTATTACATAATAATATTATAATGTTATTATACCTGCAGCTGACATTATTGCATGTACAAGGAAAGCTTATTAAAATAACGTAACGCGAAGACGTAAATAAATTCGAATTCACAGCAGTTCAATAAGCCATCTCATTCGGTTTAATACCAATTTTTTGACTTTTAGTTCTTTTCAATAAAAATATTTCCAACAATTAGACGTTTATTTTATGAATGGGTTTCGCGATGGCTAATATATACGGTATATAATATTACGTTTTAAGCATTCAAACACGTCAGATTGTATCGATATATATTATACTGGTTTCACATAGACGTAGAAATGCCGTATAGATTGTCAAGACGTATGTGAACCTAAATAATGTCCGACAGTTTACAGTTTGCGTACCTATGTCAAACACTACGGGACGCAGATCGCTCTCGTTAAAGTTTCGGACGACAATAGAATTGAAAACGAAATGACGTCTCGTACCTACGTAATATAATTCAATGTAATCAGCCGAAAAAGTTCCCTAAATAGACACGGTGTGATATGTTTTCACACTTCGTGCTTTATACACATATTTAAGTATTGTATATAATATATAAGTACGTGTATTTTACTGGTTAATAGCATATTTAATATATCAGAACGGTAAATTTTACTCATTTAAGACTTAAAATAGATCTAAAAGTTTTGGTAATCATTTGGCTTCTTTATTCGGAAGTGATATACAATTTCTATTTATCCCTCCGCTACAAATCATAAAGAGAAAGGTCTTAAATAATAATACGTTTACAGTATGTTAGTTGTACGACTCTCTCATACCATAAAGTTGAAATAATGTAATTTTTAAATGTAAGCAAAGAAGAGGTGCTTCTGTAGTTCTGTGTTAAATAATTTCCCTTATCGTTCCTATCAAGCTGTATATTATGCACCTTCATCATTGTTTAAATTATTATATTAAATTTACTTATAATGCCATATATGTAACATAATAATAAATATAATTCATATTTTATTCAACGATAAAAAAATAAAAAATTTAGATACTATTCCTAAATATTAAATTATGATAATTAATCATATCCGTTTTCCACAAGAAATTACTCATATTTTAGAAATCGTTAGCAAATAATGTAAGATAAAAATATAATATGTCTGCACGTCGTTTGACACAATGTGACATAAACAAAAAATGATCGCGGTCACTCGTGAGTCTTGTAGACTACCTCCACAATCGTGAGGGGTTTCGCCATCGATCCCTTATTATTATATTATTACGTATTATCATTCGGCGTTTACCGCGTATTAAGTCCCGTTTCAATCATCGCCGCAACGTAATATCGTACACCGCGACGACGTACGGCGCTCGGTTAGATGTGTACATCATAATATATAATATTATTACGTATATATATATATATATATATACACGCACAGTAGTCGTGTTATTTTCGCGTATACGATATAATTCTGTTTCGTATACACACCGTAATATACAGATATATAGACGTAATACGTATTTACAGAACCCCCTGAGCGCGTAGCCAGGACCCCGACTGCACGTCATACAAAATTACCATCCCTTTGAAGCGCGCCGTGTGTCGCGGAGGATTAGACTAGCGACAGACGCCGCTCTCATTTAAAATAATCTCTTCGGCTGCAGCGACGGTGGTGGGACGTGAGTTTTTGATAAGTTGTACATGAGTACTATTGCTGCTACTACTGCGACTTATCGGATGAAATCTCAAAAATACACAGCCCTAATTCAATGGACCCGTGTAATTCTTTCCGCTTCTGCATGCAGTGCGTGTATATACTTATATTAAATTATATTATTTATGTATATATAATATAGACATAATATAAAGCTGTAATACTGATATATTTGTGTGTGTGTGTGTGTGTGTGTGTGTGTATGTAGAGTGTGTATATAGGGTTTCTCTCACTGGGGGTTTACACGTTGATGACTGTTTTTATATTTTTGAAATTTATTAATTTTCTATATATATATATATATATCGTGTGTGGTTATGTTTACGATCAAAAATGCTTATAAATAAATTTTTATAAATCTATACCAAAATAAAATTAAAATTCATAATAATACATTTTGATTAAATAAATAAGATCCGATAAGCTATATAATTGACTATGTTGTGAGTGTAGGTCAGTCACTCTTGATCTATACAATTATACTGATATTATATAATTTGACTACTATAGAATATAGATCCTATTAAATTTGTGTAATGAGTTGCGATAATAATCTTTTTTTTTATTACTAAAATAAAAAATTTAAACCTAATAATTGTAAAACATAATATTAACATGGATTTATTTAAATAATAAAATAAGATAAATTTAATATTCCTTGTACCACTCGTACAAATATAAAATAAATGTATTATTGATATAGTAAAAATATATAGTCCGGGCTAATCATCTCCCCATTAGGGGTTATCCACGGAAACGCTCTGACTAGCCTACTTTAATATTGGAGTTATAACAAAAATTATCTGTGAAAATTCCTGTTTTCTTGAGGCATTCGAATAAGTACATTATTGTCTATTACGCAATATTATAAATACGTGGCTTACATTATGATTAATAATAATTAATTGTGACCGAAGTGATTAGCAAGTATATAAACGATATAACCGATTAGTTTTAAATACGTCCTTCAATTTACATATTTAATAATATAATAATTGACCTGTTTGAAAAGTTTAATTTTGATAAGACAGAAAAAGTTAGCGTATCAATTAATTTTAAAACTACTCGTTACTTCTTCAAACCATGAACTTCGATAGAAAATCGTTTGATTCAAATAAATGTCGTATTAAATATTGTACAAAACATTATTGAAGTTGAAATGTTTCAATAATTTTCTTGTTATTGTTGGCATACGGTGATGGTATTATTATTCATGCAAGGCGGTACATCTTGTTCAACGCAGAGCAGGTCTTAAAAAAATATTTTTGAAATTAAAAGAGCACGGGGTAGAGATCGTCGGAAATATTTGGGCGCATAACCCTATATTTTCAGTCCAAATCCGCCCCTCGGTTCGCGAGGGAAAACTTAGCGAGTAGGCGAGGATGAAGCGATGAGAGTTGTGGCAGTGACGCGCGCGCACATAAAAAAAAAAAAAGCGTAACGTATAGTCACTTTTGCGAGGGGACACGCGCGGTGGTGAGGGGGTCAACATCAACGACGTGGAAAACACTTCATCCCGACTCCCTATATGCGATACACACAAGTCTCGTGTGTCTGTGTGTATAAAACAGTCAGTATGGTAGCGACGGCATTTGCCTCCCACATGATAATAATATATGTCGTTCGTGGCGTAACGCCGACGACGACGTCGTTGCGGTGGTTGCGGTGGTACATTTGGCACGACGACGACGACACGACAGACGAAGGGGAAAGATGAATATCTTAGGCAACGCTCGCACTAATTAATCACTGTGTCATTCGCCTTTTACGTTTGTACGGGCTCGCGTACGCCGTTAGAATGTATTTATGTGTGTGTGTGTGCGTGTGTGTATGTTTGTGCGTGTGTGTATACAGTCATAAGCGTAAATTATGGTGTGTACGCATAATATGAACGCGTGTATATGTGTGTTAGTGTGCTATATACATAGAAGTTTGAAAACTCAACTTGGTCGGCGAGCACGGGTGTTTGATTGTATATTTGTGCGCGTGTGCCGAGTATAGGTACATACAGGGTGACTTTTGTTTGAATCGAACGCGACAATAATTATACGGGAATGACATTTCTACATACGGTTTTAGGTTTTCTGCGATCGTGTGATTTGTATAGCGGTGGATTAAATGAAAAACCAACGGACAAAGATATCATCGAGGTAAAAAATGTAACAAAAAAATGGCGTGATGTAGTATTAATAAAAAAAAAAAAAAAATTTTATGTATTTATGTATAGACTTACACCGGTAAATGATGGTACACGCTGCGAATTGCATCAATCGGTTATTATTTATATAACTATTATAATGACTAATGTCATATGGATTATAAATCGTAGTATACTCGTTTAATTCTTATAAAAGTCAGGTACTACAAACGGATATTATGGTTATTAGTTATAACAGTCAATAGATACCTAATTTATAATGAAATACGATAACAAAACTGGCGGATTAATGTTTTCGTAGTTTATGATATTTATAAAAATGCTCGATTTTTCCTATATAAATATTCATATGGAAATTTTTCAGGGTCCTACAAAAAAAAAATGTTAAATCGATTTTCTTATAAATAATTTCAATTGTATTTAATCAATGATAAATCAAAACTAATTAGCTTAACTTAAAAAAGGTGCAATTATTTAAACTGTGTTTTCATATTTAAAATTGTAAGGACTAGTTAGTTAAATTGTATATTTATGTTGGCTCTTATAATTTAACTCAATATTATTTATCTGTATTCAACTTTATAAATTTTTTTCAGGGAAATCACGTTCAGGACACATTTTTACATTATTTGTTGAAACTTGAAAGTTTTAGCTCGCTATACGAGTATACTAAATAAGACTTGCAGGTGTAATAATATATCTATAGTGTGACAGTATAAAGGATGATTCATTAACCTAATTTTTAATTTAGTATGAATTTATTTAAATTGTGAGTACTCTGAATATCATATCGCTTTCAAATACTTAAATTGTTTATGTTATACGTATTTCAAAGAGTGTCCTGTGGCGATACAAACTACTTTATAAAATGTGACCAAAAAAAAAAAATTATAATATGAATAAATGCATTGTTAACGGACAAAAGCGGGGTGATCATGCTTGGATAATCACTATGTACATAAATATAGACTTGTGGTGCGTTTATTGAATAAGCCTATTGTCTATGTACCTATAAAGCTATAATCTACTGCAATCATATTATATAAATTGTTAAACGACAATCATATGCCAATAAAAGGAAATCAGCAATATTGTATATATATATATATATATATATATATAGTAACATATCATCATAATTTCCGATCTACATACAAATAATTTCACAAAAATAAACGAGATTTGATATTTTACACATTTTACTACCTATATTAGCCAAGTAACCATGGTTCTGCGGGATCGAAAACTGATTTTTAATTTTTTCTCTCGGGCGCTGTTTCTTCAAAATTTACTTTCGAAACGAATTTCGAAATCTTTCAACCACGCCGCGACGAGTGACTCGACATAATATTACTCGCTCTGTATAATATTATATATTAAATTATATATTTTACAGAACGCGGTTAGGTCGTCGTTAATATACACGCATATATTATAATACGATATTAATATACGCAGCGGTGTTGTACGCGCAGTGAAGCGGTTTTCGACGTGCGGGCCTTGATACGTGTAGGTAGATATATACCTACATATTATTAATAATATATGTACACACACACACACACACAAACACACATATATACATGTATGTGTGTGTGTGTGTGTGTGTGTGTGTGTGTGTGTGTGTGCATGTATATCTTAATATTATGTATGTATATAAGACGCGGCGACGGCGGTGGCGGCGGACTGATAAATTACCCGCCACCGCCGGCCGTCTCCGCGCCTTTAAACACACCGATTTCCTCCTCCGGCACCGCCGAAACCGTCACCGCTCGTTCCACAGTCGACGTCGTCGTCGTCGTCGTCGTCTTCTACCTCGTCCGTCGTCTTTCTGCAGCTCGCGCGTAACGCTCGTCGTCGTCCCTGTCCCACTCGTCTCCCCCGTCGCCGTCAACCGCCCTTCACCGGCACGACCGCCACAACCGTCCGCCTCCGCGCACCGCCGCCGCGCGCTTTGTGCGTACCCGTATATAGAATATAATATATTATTATTATTATTATTATTATTATTATATATATATATGTATTTCAGACGGTCGTTCGTCGTGTGTGTATACTACGTAACTGCGTATAATATTATACGAGACGTATACGAGTGGTATGGCGGCGACGGGTTAGCGACGATCGAGGGGTGGTGAGGGGGGGGGAAGCAGAGCGCTCGGCGTTGCCCGCGATGATTGATTAAGAGATGACGCGCCGCCGCCGGAGACGGACTTTGTTCTGCCGTCTCGCCCCCGCGCGCGAATGACGCGAGAGACGACGCGCCCGAGACGTATACGCGACTACGACCACGACGAATACGGTTCGAGTCACACACACACACATATAAACGTCGATGCTGCAGTGTTTGTGTGTAGGTTTAAGCCATCTGAGCAGCTGTTTCCTGCCCCGCCGCCGCGTCGGACGGCACTATATATATGTATATAAAATATACGTGTAATATGTGTGTGTGTGTGTGTGTGTGTGTGTGTGTGTGTGTGTGTGTACATATAGTAATAGTTATAATAATATTATAAGGTCTGCGGCCATTTTCGTATGGCCTCCTCCACTCCGCGCCCGAACGATCGTCGAGAAGACGTGACGCGGTAGAAGCGATCGAAAAATCGCCATTTTAAAATCACAATCCGTATAGGAGGTACATCCATATTATTTATATATATATATGTATTATAAGCGCGCGTCGGCTGCTGCAGCACGACCGCGACCGTTCTCTCCGCGGTGTCCGTCGCCTCTCCGCCGCGCGTCGTCCCACTTATTCGGAAAATCGTCGCTATAATGTGCACGGACGTTGTGCGCAACACGCGGACAGACGGGCCGCGATAAAGCGACCGAGTGACCGATGCACGCACGCGGTTACACGTAATATTATTATACTTTTTATTATAACACAATAGCAACACTAGGCCCTCCGTCGTGGATTCGATTTGAATTCTCACGGGGCTGCAGGTCTGTAATTATAAGTCTAGACCGCGGATTATGCGCGTTGAAAAACTCCATTATAATATGTACGCGAATATGCACGGATCGTGTTAAAATATACGCTATAAATGGAATAAGAAAAAAACCACGACAAAATGATGACGGTGAAACGTAGTAATAAAACACGATTATATTTATTTAGAACTATTATATAGTTATCATAGCTGTGCATTACTAAATGTTGCTCCGAGTAGTTCATCGCAAAACTATGGCGCTCGCCATCCTGCGAAATAAGTTTAAACGCAGATAACGACTGTTCAACATCACAGGACAGTGCTTAAACTTAGAAGACGTGTTACTCGTTATTCTGTCGGACGGTGCGGTATCTGTGCCATAAATGTGATACAGCAAGAATTTTTGTTCAGTATAATCCGAAACTCGTCCGGTGAATTAGTTCAGTCAGATGTGACTTTTACACATTTTATCGGCGTGTACACTCTGTATAAAAAGACGGTTATATGCCATCTCACGAATCGATGGAAAAATATGCACATCTGATGGAAAAATTCGATCGTGTTGTGCATTTGCAATATTATATAATACAATCGTGCCATCTATCACAACGATATTATAATACTAATATAACGCGTATAGCAATTATAGCACACGAAATCGTTTTGCAGGTGGAAACGCACGGTCGATACCTCATCATTCGCGGTAGGTTTACGTGTGTCCCTGGAAAAGAGAAAGGTTCGCATGTGGAACGGAAACGTCGCGATATATCATTCTCCGTATGTATACGCATACCCGCGACTCAATTACCTGTGAGGTGATTTTTTCGCGCGTTGTTCTGAACACCGCAGTTGCTGTGAGTACCTACTGCGCATTATGTGTGTGTGTGTGTGTGTGTGTGTGTGTGTGTGAGAGAGAGAGAGCTGCCAGAGGTGTCGCGAACGCTATGCATAAATGTAAACAACTTTTTGAAGAGCCTTTTCGTGGGCCCCAACCGTAGGCACTATCTACGTTCTTGTTAGTGTGTGTGTGTGTGTGTGTGTGTGTGTGTGTGTGTGACGAGTATAATATGCGAATGATTGGTGAAATGCAGAACGCGGCGTGTACGACTTGACACCGGTGTATTGTGTGAAACGCTGCACCGACCCGCGGACCAGCAGCGTGTAACACCGAGCACTCGGGCAGTAGGTAGATGGCAACGGCACCCCTCCCGCAGACTGTTTTTATTATTTAATTACTAAACGCAACGACGGAAAGTGTGCACGCGCAAATAGTACGAGTGTATTATTTTGTATAATTTACCGGCAGCTACTACAGCATTTAAGTACGTATATAATATAAATGTATGTATGTATATATATATGTATATGCGTGAACTCGGGACGCGGTTGTTCGCGTGTGCGCTCGAACCCCGAAGAGCACAATAATTATATCATAACGCGATATGCAAATAACGCCGTGTAATTATGCAATTTCCTCGATTCTCGACAACCACTTTGGCAAAGAAAATAATACAAATGTAAAACATAATTACTATAAATTATATGCCGCTGCACCACGCGTGTGCCATCGCTTCGTATCACAGTGTCACAGTATAATTGTGTATACGTCGCAATTCTCTAACACAATCGTGACGTATAATGCCAACTGCACGTCAATACAATAACTTGGTAAATTATTATAAATATTACAATATTATGAATACGGTAGGTACTGAATGAAATTAACTTGATGACCCGACCTATTACTAGAATGCTCTACATCATGCGCACACCGCCATCGCATTACACGCCCATTGAATGTTATTTATTATGTAATACATTTTAACGGCTATAGATATTGTAAACAATATGATATATAGATATCTCATGATTATTTTATATTCATTTTAGCGATAATTTGTACACCTTTAGTTAAAGAATCCCGCAAGTATCTACGTCCGTTATAAACCCGTGTCACGGGTCACTTTACCGAGTTTTACTTACGAAAATCAAAAATCAAAACGCTCAGATACATTGCCTGTGCATGATGTTATTTTATGAACAAAAAAATACGTCTCGATAAATTCTCGATGACCCTATCTGAGCATCACATAATATTATAGTAACCGGTGAATAATGACAAAATATGTTTAACAAAAATCGTTATTTAACATTATTCAGTAAAATAATATCGTTCATCGCCGTACACACACATACACTTAACGCCATTATATTTCAACGTGTGAAGTCATGAACCATTATGACAATATTTTGTTTTCGCCATGACACCCACTAAAATTAATTATTGATAACAGCGAAACGTCCATAATATGTCAAACGCTGAGAATATAGGGGAAACATTTTTTAACAATATGACAATGCGACAGTGTGAACAAAATTATTAACCGCCACGCATTACAGACCTATCAATTACCTACCTTCAGTTGTATACTTGTATACACGAGTCGTGTTACATATATTCTATATACATATTATATGATGTACAATGTACCTACACATACGAATGGCGAATTAATTAAAAATCAAATTTGAATCCCATTCGTATATAATATATAGGTAGGTACCGTCGACGGTGTGGACAAATTTATAAATAAACAAAAATATAAAATAGTCCTTGGACGTTTGAACATATCTATTTAAAGAATACAACGTATTTATAACAGACGATGGAAATACAGAAGTTATTGCACTGATCCTAAAAAATAACGTCTTGGGCGATAAATACAATACAACTTGGGATACTAAAAAATAAAAATATTATCACCGTACGCACTATATTATAACCATGTTGTATATTATAAACGTCCAAAAACTAGAAAAAAAAGTGAATAACTGTATTATTATTGTAACCAATTCGAATCTGTATATTTTTATTTATTATAGTAAAAAAAAAAAATTAATAGCATCGAAAATCATTTTAGTTATTAATTCATACATTTTAAGTTAATAAACATCTATCTTCATTAAATTGTTCGATAAAATAATACGTTTTCGCCGTTTACGAGCATTATTATGAGTATAGTAACATTATTATACAACATAATTATTATAAACCGTGTATAATACTAACAGTAAATATATTATGTTATATAATTTTGTTGATCGGTGATACGTACTTATTATTATCAGTATACTGCGGATCTTATTTATTGTTATTATATTCTTTGTCGTGTATTATTTGCTCAAATCATATTTTATAATTTTCCATCAAAGTATTATCATATTTTGATTTTCTATTCCATTTTTATGGTTTATATAAAGTACTACACCACTAAAAAAAAGTAAAATTAAATTAAAGCTATTTATTTTGTTTAATTTTAGTATATTCGGTATTTTTATTACTCATGTTTTTACTTGTATACCAGACAATAGCGGCAGTAACCATACAACGGTTTGACAAACAACATAATTTTCGGTGTGCATTATATACGAGTATATATACAAATAGGTCTGTATGACTTATATCAACGGCAATAACGCCAAATTATGTAAATACGAATAATACAAATAGCTTTTTGTAATCATTTGTATTTAAAATTGGTTAAAAAAATTTTAAGAGCATTTTTTTAAATGTTGTAATATTATTTATACATTCAATCTTGATTTTCAAAGTAATTTTTATATTTTATTGTTTTTCAAGATATTTTAATCAACGCCCTAATAACTATAATAAATCGATATTGTAGACGAAGATGCGTAGCTATAGTTGTTTATAATGGCATAACGTTGAATTGTAAATTTAAATATAATCAAAGTATTATGCATTTTTATGTCACTGTTTAATTTTCTTTTTTTCTCTTGTTAATTAAACGATATTTGATTAGTAATAGGTACATATAAAATTATTTTATCAATTTTTTAAAGTTAAGTTAATGTATGTATTAATTTGTAAAATAAATAGGTATATTATAATTATAAATAATAATAAATATAAACGTGTATTATTTCATGAACGATAATTTTTTCATCGTAATTAACATTCAATTTAAGAACCGGTGAATATTATATATACATGATATCACTTGAATGTAATATTCTTTCGTCAAAAATTTAAAAAGCTTATATATAGAGCCTGTTTTTTATGTATAGGTATTTTAGACTTTGGGTAAACATGTATAATATGTATTTATAAATATTATATTTAGAGCTTTATATCTGATCTCAAGAGATTAAAGTTTGGATTCCGGTCCGTTGTATATTAAAATATATATTCGAGAACACAATCAGTCGATTACAGAGATTATTCGAGTTCCGGACCGGTACACTTTTAACACTAATTCCATCCTTTAATATAATGTAGTCGAAAATATTTATAATCTTAATTTAGATTATTGAAATACATAGATACAATAAGTATAAATAATAGGTGCTAAATAAACCAAATTAATCCAATATTATTTGCACAATATTATTTGAATATCGCTCCTATATAAACTGTGTTTATAATTTAATAATTTAATGTAATTTAACATTTTCAAATTACACTTGAAAACTTCAGAAAGAAAAGATTACAAAAAATCAGTATTGAGCTCATTAAATTATTCCTATCGTTGTGTTTTAACTTATTTTTGGAACTAGGTCAGTGAATATATGAGGTCATTGTTAGAAAAAGTATTTACATTGGGTGAAGAACTATTATGTGTAGAATTAAAAACATACATTTGGAACGCATTACGTATGACAATAATTTCACAAATGCGAATGGTTTTTATACAGTAATGTAAGATTTTAATGTAAGATAGACTATAGACTACTATAAATAATGTAAATAATACTGCAAAGTATAGATGAGCGTATTTGTAGCTAATAATGCGAAGTTAATAGAAGATCGATCATCACAGTGCTTAGCATTTAAGTCTCTCCAAAAATTGCTATAAATAACAAATAGTGTAATATGAAAATTGAAAATACTTACAGACAATAGCTCGTATAAAAATCATGAAAAAATGACTGAGATGGAATAGAATTCAACTCGCAATTGCATAACTCACTGCAAATGATTAATAATTAAAAATAGTATGAAATCATATGAAAAAAAAATAAAAATAAATAATAATGACATCACATAGTATTATTTTATAAGGATATTTAGACCAAATATTTTTATTGAAACATTGCTAAACACAACAGTACTTAAAATTTTTACTTTATAAAATATATAACTCATTTATAAATAAAAATATGAGAGTAAATTAATCAATAATAGTGAAAAAATTCGAAAACAAAAATGTAGAGGTTTAGATAAACCAAACAACAAAAAATTCCTAACAAAATTATAATTACTAAATACCAAAAATGGGTAGATAATGAACAAATTGTATCATATTATACCAATATGGGAATATATTATTTATTTTACAATGATAATAATAATAAATAAATATTTTATTAAAATGAAAATAAAATAAATGGAAACCACAACAACCCTTGATAATCGTTTTAATATGTAATATGTTATTATATTAATATGATTTAAAGACCGTGGCTATTATAATAATGTCTTTATAAAAGTTAAAAATGTTTCCTATATATTATTAGGTATCAATTTATATGATGAATAAGTTTTTTTTTATTTTAAAATTCGCCAACTATAACATTTTTTTTCTGGTTATATTTTCAAATTCTACGAACTTATAATATTAAAAAGTATGATAAACAAACTTATTTTTCTGGATAATATGAAATTTTAAAACTTATTAAATTGGGAATATATTAAATGTATAAATTAACTAGCGTAGAGGTATATCAAGTTAGAAATAAGTTAATTAAACATTAAACTAGTAAACTAATAGTTAATATATCGAAATTAGTTTTATTTAACGACTTGATGAACTAAATATATAATTTTATAAAATTGTTTGAACTATATAATAATTAAACTATTCCATTTATATAAATAATAATCATTTAATTTAAATTTAAATTATTTTCGTGATATACAAATCCTTGATATAAGTTACAGTTAAAAAACAACGTTAAAATTTATGTAAACAATTTCGATAATACAGAATACCTTATTTGTATTATTTATATTATAATTATCTGTTTTAATGGCCAATGGTCAAGGTTAAATCTGTCAGACTTGATGTTATTTTAAGTTTGTACTTATAGAATTTTTCTTCTGTTTTATATTTCCTTTTTTTTTTTTTATTCAAGAAGTTGTTAGGTGTAGGCTACTTACTTAATGTTAGAATGTTAAGTAACATTACTCATATTCATAAATCAAGTAATACATTTTATATTTCAAATTTATTACAAATTTATATACAATTTTTATTGTTTATTTTTTTAATTACATTGGAATTTTTTTTTTACAGCTTCAATTATTGTTAATTATGGAAATCTCCAAGAAGATATCAATTCAATGACTATTTAAAGATAAGTTTTATCTTTTTTTGAATACCTCAAAATCTTAAACTATGACTTGTTCAATAATTCGTAGTACTAAAGTATTTATTAGCCTGTTTGCTTATGTTAATATTGCATCATCCGATAATGAGGTAGTTAAACGTACATTCACACATTTAAAATATCGTTTGTAAAGCTTTTAAATTGATAGTATTTTTTACACTTTTAGCTTGTTTATATTGATCTTGAGTTATTTGCCTCTATTGATTCCCTGTGTGGTTTTATTATTCGTACTATCTATGAATAATGACTATCATATTACTATTACTAATTAGTGTCAGTTTGAAGGTGTCCAGCAAAATATCCAAAAATTGAGCTTTTTTTTTCAATTAACTTATTAATACAGGTATAGATATTATACCCCAGTAAATATTATTAAGTAAATAATTTCAATTTTCTTCCCTCTCTTAGAAATTTCACTATTCTTATACATTTTCATTTCTTTCTGATTGCCCTATATATTTTAATCAGAGATTTATCCTTTGAACAGAATAATGAAGCTAACTTTAAGTTATTATTATTATTAAAATTGAAGTTATATTTTATTATTATTTAAATTATTTTATTATTAGTTTTAATATTTTGTATTGCAATTATTACGTTAATCTAAATAGTCTGTAATTCGTTAAATATTTTGAATTAGTTTTATATAAACACATATGATATATAAATAATAAATTATCAATTAAATTTACACTAATTATTCTGGCTTATGGTATACAAAAAACGCTCTATCCCAAAACCTTTGTATTTTATATATTTGGTTACTATAACATGTGCACGTCAGTAATATTGAATATTGATAACATTATTGTTATTTTTTTTCACAATATTATAATAATTGTTACCATTAAAGTTTGGTCAATTAACTTTTTTGTATTTTGCGAATATATGTCAAATCTTTGACTATCAACATTACCTAGTTTGTTATTTGACTGAAAAGCATATTTCATCGATTACTACGTTTTTTATTTATAACTTAACTATATTATACAAAACTAAAAATCAAACAATACATGATGCATATAAGACAGATATTTTCAAAGTACTCTTTAACTTGCACTAATGCTATGTAAAACTTTCTTTCCTAACTCGGTAAAATAAACGTCTGTTTATTATGTATTTAACGTATGTTATAAAAATATATCGTCACGATATTTTTTTTATAATGATGCGTTAAAATTGATTCATACCAACCGTATACATGTGTACAAATATTGACCCCCCCCCCCCTCGCACGTTATTCCCTTGCCAGAAAGCAAAGGTTAGGTTAAATACCTATACACCGTAAAAGTAACCTTTATGGCTAAAACTTTTTGGCTACCCACCGGCAATCTACCCCATGACGAGTTACACACCCGCGTGTAATCGTACATCATCGTCACTTATAAGAATGCATTTTATATTATAATATCTTAATAACTCCCCGCCGGGACATTAACTTTACGACATTATTCGTCGTTCATTATTGTCCGCCGTCAATCGTCATGTTATTAAAATATTATGTTGAACACGTCCTCGGTATTTGACAACAGAAAAATAATATTACAGTTTTTACTAAACTCTTTGGAAACTCCGTAGTCACGCGAATAGTATTTAACAACAAACACATCGCACACTTCGATGTCTGGCGGAACACCCTAATTCCGACGATTATTCTCGAGATCTCCGATTGTCGCGATGTCTGACGAGGAGGACACCGACAGCATCAAACGGCGGAAAGTGTTGCCGTCGCGTTATAAGGCCGATGGAAAGGACGCCCGGTGGAACAGGCTTTGGCTGCACCGGAGCGGCGGCAACGATGAGGTACACGACGACGACGACGGGGTCGATCGGTACCAAAGCGTGGAAATCGGACTACCGCCGCTGCCGGATAACATGAGGGAAGAGGGCAAGCGCAGCAAGGGATGCGGACCGGACAACGACCAGCTGCAGCAGCTGCACGACGACGACGATCGACTGTAGCGGTGGTTAGGTATAATATAAAATCACACACACACACATACACAGAGATGTACTTCTATCGTATACTCATTGTATCTTACGAGCGAAGTACGTATTATATACAGAGTGGTCACTCGGGCAACTTCCCGTTTTCCCTGCAGCACAACACACGGTCTCCGCAGCATTGGCCTCTCCAAAGTATGGTGCAGATAAACTGTGTCTCCACAAGTAATCCAATGGTGATATTTTATAATGTCGTTGTGTGAAAAACTCTAAATACAAATAATCATGAAAAAAAAAAATTATTTTTGCGTAGAATTCCTACGCGTATTGTCGTGTTGTACCATTAGCCCGGCTATTGTAGCTTTTGAGCTTTATAGATCGAATAGTCTAAGATGCTTATTTCTATCGTCAAGTCGTGTACTGTGTCATCTATTCTTTATTCCGTCGTGACGATTTAAGTCTTTCGTCCCCTTGAAACTAAAAATCGTAACCGTATTGTACAGCCGGTTCGCATAAAATATAAATAATAATAGTAATAATATCGAAGAGACGGCCGCGGCAGCTATTGATGCCGGCAGGCAACTATTATTAGGCATATCCATAAAATCATATATTTACACGGGAGGACAGACTCGACGGACGCCCTGTATGCAGGACGAAACGCAATAACAATAAAACGCGTGATATATGGTGCTCGAGGTGTTCTTAAACAATAATATATTATACGGCCCATAAACCCGGCGCGCGTGCCGGTGACGACGATTGTCGGGTCGCGTCTCCCGCGAAACATCGGGCCAAGGTGCAAAACGCCACGTCGTGTAATGATATAAATGGTGTCATGGGCCACTTCCCGTAATGGATACGTATATTACACTATAAAGTATGATACATACACAATAATAATATATAATAGGTATGCTGCGCGGTAATTGCCTCGCGCGCTCCAAGAGGGCCGGGCAATGATTTTGAGTCCGTCGCGTCCCGTATACAATATTACGCCGATAGTATATATTTATTATATTTTTGGGCGCATAGGTAGTATATTATTGTCATTTATATATATTATTATATATTGTTGTACCACCCTCGCGCGTCACAGACAATGATCGCCGTCCGGCCGATGATGTTGTTCTGCTGCGGCAGATACCGAAATCCCTACAACACTCTTTGTGTGCAATATATTGTTATATATACGTATGGTACATTTTTATGTATCACATTACTGTATATATTATATATTATCAGACTGTCGTGTCTCTTCTGTTGTAAGTCTGACTATGTTCCTGTATTATCTGGTGATTTTTGTCAGTTTTTCGACTCTGCGACGTTATGTCATCGTAATAATCGCATATAATTATGTGCATACGTCATCGAGATAAATGTTTGAAATGTCGAATTACGCAAGTGTACATTAAATATTATACTCTACGATACGAGTCCAACCTTTAGTTGTGTGTGCAATACGAAATGCAGATATATGAGTATTACAAACGGTTTTAATAGTGCGTAGCCGTGTAAATCACTATAACGTGCAGATAAAGAGTGAATTAAGTGTTATCGATTAATTTTTTTCAAAGAAAATATTAACGGCAAACACAAGTATTAAGATTTAACAGCTGTATTTCTCTTAACCAATCTCCCTCAAAACCGAAGAAAATTATTAAAGTCAAACAACTAGATCGTTTTATATCTGTTTTAAATAAAATGTTTTTAGTGTACTCGTATTTTCCAGCTTTATTTGAGATAAAATCCGTCTAGATTTTAGAGTATGAATTGCTCTCTGCAGTACATCAAACAAAATAATCTGATAACATTTTGTGTCCACTGATGGTTCAATCTGTGTCAGTGACTTGACGTTAAAAAAGATGTTGTTGAGTATAAAATATATAATAAACTGTAGCAAAGGAGCTATTTAGACACTGTTTTTTTACCCACTTATGTTAGTACCGTGGAAAGTATACTACAAACGAACAAACTACTATCATTGTTTGTTAAATAACGAACAAATAATCTCTTTGAATTTTTTATCACTAAACCATAATTATTATGAACAAGTATCATAATTAATTTAAATAAATTAAACTGGTTGTAGAATATGCCATAGCCGTATCAAGTGTTTTTACGACATTCGCACATTCCTTTACGTCTTTGAGAACGGCTCTATTTATAATAGACATATATATTTGGAAACTTGTGTTTTGTCGATCTCCTTCCTTCCATCATACTTCAAAATTACCATTTAGGCGCTCATAGCTGCAAACATAAATACTTCCATGTATATATAACTTTTTTTTATGGTGTATTTTACGAATTAAAATATAATTAAATGTAAAATGAATAAACCGTATAGTATAACGAAGACTCCTACAGGTAAATGTGTACGATGATTACCAGTCGACGATAGTTATTAAATTGGTGACAATCCTAAAGCTGTACCTCATTTCATTTCAACGTGAATAATTAGAATTTATTGAAATAAATCATAGTATAACTACATAAACGCCTATCTATTACGAAAAGATCTTAATATACTCTCCGTATAAGGTCAGTGGTATTATGTTATAGTCGATTAGGAGGTCTCGTACTCCATTGTAGTAAACAATGCCGTGCAATATTGTACATGAAATAAATACAAAACCAATATTTATTTTTCACACAATAATACATGTATACTCGCTGTTATTTAGTTGTTTCCCTCATGTACATATAAGAGTACACCAACCATTTAATAGAATATAAACACTTAACGTTGTACAATAAAATGTTTTATTATAATTTACAATAGGTATAATAAAAATTAACCGTATTCGTGGTGCTACTACGGTCAAATAATTATCGCGACCGAACTAAATGTTTATTTTTCTCTCCGAATCGTTAGCGTAATTAAATGGCAGATATTTAACTAAACATTATGACGCTCTGCTAATATTATATGTTTATTGTGTTTAAAATAATTTTACTCTTGTATCGACTTTACACAAATGTAATATAGACCATTTGATTTAAGTAAATTATTTATGTTTTCACGTTCCCATCATATAAATGTCTAATATTATGGTGAACGTGTGCAGTAATAAAAATACAATATTATTCAGAAAATGTAAATAATGTACAACAATCATCTAGAACTTTCGACAACGGTTGGGGTTAATAAACCATATATCCATTGAAGCTTTAATAATAAAAATACAATTTGTATGGTAACAATTTTAAAACCGTTGACCTTTATTGTAATAACGGTTAGTAGGTACTACTGATAGGTAAAATTCAGTCAAATCTGTCTGCGCGAGATTTAGACGGAATAATTTATTTGTATGATAAATTAACCACTGCAGTCGTCTCTCCGAAGCAGGTATAATAATAATTTATTACGCGCATTACGCACTCAGTGTATGAGCTAACGCTAAAATTTAGACCGTCCGACTAATTTATACATTACGGGCACAATGCGTTATTATGGTGACTGCAGCTTTATTTACCATACGTAATTATGCAGTATGGCGAAATATCGGGTCCGGGCGATATGGGTACCTATACCTTTATAGAGTATATACGTACAGAGAGAGAGAAGTATATGTGGAGGTATACGCGTATGGGAAAATGCATTTTTCATTTTTTTTCTTCATATCCCGACGATTTATCACACGATTAACTCCCGTTAAAACCAATGGAATATATATAAAATATACAAGCGCGCGCGCGAGCTGGCATTATGCAGTAATCTGGCGTGGCGAATCCTATGTATGCTCGTCGGTATATTATCTACGAATACACGCAACGACGGTAAAAAAATGTGCCGAAAATGTTACGCGTTTTTTTCCTCTACCGCAATAACATCACATATATAATAACGTGTAAAGCGTTTAATCGCACAGTTTTTACGCACACGTCATCTCTTTAAACAACGTATCGAATTATCGTCTGTCATTTGTTTTTTAAAGATTATGGGTCTGTTATTTTTCCACAAACCCCCTGCCCCGCCACGCCTAATCCATCATACACCATCAGCGGTGTAAACGTGTATACGATAATCAAATTCGTATAGCTTCTATATATATATATACATAATATATATTCACAGTACACATCTACCTATATACGTATATATGTACATAAAATATATCGTATATATTTATATAAAATGCGTATAGCGCTGCAGCATTACTATTTGGGCGTGTAAATCTTCGTTTTTTTTTACGCTTCGTCACCCATCGCGCCACGGTAACCCAAGTAACTGTAGCGACCGAGATAGACATAAAAAAAAAGTGAGAAATATATTATATACAACGTCTCATTATTTTACTTTTTTTTTTCCTCTCCCCTCCACCCATTCACGTACATTACGTTTATATTTATGTTTTTTTTGTTTGCATCATTAAAGAGGCACAAGAGAACTGAAATGGTTGTTTACAGTTAAGGTCGGGGACGGACCGGTAGAATGATTTGACATCCTTAATGTCCGTTATCCTCCCGTTCCATAACCTGATATTAAGGAACGTTTTAATGATGTCCCAGGCTTGCACCCTATAATTCCTCATTCAAAGCACTGACACTCCCAACAACTATTTCACCTACATAATTTATAAGCGTTTTTAATTTTGTTTGTATTAAAAAAAAAAAAACAATCTATGTAATAACATGTACACTATATATAACATTATATATTATATACTTTATGCATATTATATTTTACATGCATAGTGACATTCTTCGCAATTAAAAATGTTTCCGTCGCATAATCGTGTTATAATAAAAAAAATAAAAAAATAACATTGACGTTGTTCTACGTTCATATTATTATATATAGAACTTTAGAAATCGGGTATACTTATTTTCACGTTGTTGTTGTTTTAATTTTTTCTCGTGCATTATTGTCTAACAACAGAATAAAAACAATCGTAAATGGCACATTTCATAGTCGTTGTAAAGTTAGTTATATTCTACCAATCACGGTTTTATGTATATTATCTTAGATCAAATAAAAATTTAAAGGATTTCTACACGGAAAATATATAAAAACTAGCTTTTATATGTCGATACAATATTTTCCATTATTTTTAATATTATTCCATTATTGCCTGTCTTATACTATGTATTATATAGGTAGGTTTAGTAAAATGGGTATGCACTAGCTTACGATACTATATTATATTGTTGTGAATATAATTTTTTAACCTAAGAAATAGTTATAATTAAAACGTACAAAGGTTATTTTCCAAGCTTGAAACGCGCCTTTTGGTTATTATATATGTGCGATTCGGACATGATTGTTTAATACTTCTGAGTTCTGGCGATAGTGCAGGTAATATAGTAAACAGACGTACAAAATACAAGTGTGTTGCAGTATTGTTTATGTTACACTTTCAACACATTATAATAATATTAAAGTAATGTTTGTATCGTATACGCACGAGTGTGCAGCGAGTCTCGTTGCGGGAAGATGAGACGTTAAGCAAATATTATGTACATTTATAATGAACTGTTTTTGTTTGAATACAAATCGTGCTGCGGCTTCTTTCGGGATCACGTATTATTGTTATTACTTTACAAAAACAGTTTAAATCGAAACCC
This sequence comes from Rhopalosiphum nymphaeae, assembly GCA_036289425.1. Classification (NCBI taxonomy): domain Eukaryota; kingdom Metazoa; phylum Arthropoda; class Insecta; order Hemiptera; family Aphididae; genus Rhopalosiphum; species Rhopalosiphum nymphaeae. The sequence goes on along the minus strand of JAZAQC010000007.1, from coordinate 3,022,699 downwards.
AAACCAGCCGCGACGACTCCCTCCGTTCAATCCGTTCTGCATAATATAATTTTTCTGGCGCAGTAGCCAGCACCTACTTACTCTTCGAGAACGTTTTACACCCGAAGTGTGTCACCGGCAAACGTACATTTTCGTTGTTAATTTATGATGTATGGAAAAAGATTATCTGCCCCTCTCCTCGTCAATCACGACATTACTATTTGTCGCGTACGAATAAGATCAGTAAAATGGTATAGGCAGTAGTAAGTACGCCGAAAGCTTAATCTTACCCGGGGACACGGACGATTGAAAAATATCATATAATATCTTGTATTTTTCCGATTCGTATACCATCGCAGTCACCCCTTCACCACTAATAAATAATAAAAATCATCGATGTAAATATAAAATAAACCTATATATATATAGTATTTAGGATATTTATAACTCGCGATGGTGGATTCAAATATAACCTTTCGATTCCAACACGTCACGATGACACGTCGTGGAATAATATGTGGACACGGAGTGATATATAGAATAACCTCTACTATTCCCTTCCCCGTCCATCAATCGTTAGAGTACCTTCAGGTTTTTTAGACACTGATTACGTTGGTAATTAAAAAAAAAAAATTAAAAAAATCGTGCACCAGCAGGTGCGCCTACGCACAATACTCCACGTAGTACCTATAATATTATATTACTATACTTACCGTATAGCTGATACCCCGTGGCAGATCTATATTAAGCCTATGTGTACGTATATGTGCGTGTATGTGTGTGCGTATAATGATATCGCCGACTGCAGAAAAATAGTAAAACGCACGCCAAACCCCATTCCGTTGCGTGCGTGCGTGGGTGCGTGTGCATGGCGTTTTTTGTTCACATTGCTCACCGAAGAATTTCGTGTTGCAGCGCTTCCGACATTATATAAATCATAGTCATTAACGGCTAGTGCCGGCAGTGGATGATGATGACTCAGCGCATATCGTCCGACGACTGCAGCAGGAGATCGTGCTGTGAAGTTTATCTTTCTGTGTCGAAAAAAAAAAAATTCATAGTCATCACTACTACCGACATCCAAAACCACATATTTCTACTCGTGAGCGTTTTATATATGTATATTATACACACGGTCGCGCACACACACGCACGGAAAGGAATATATGAGTTCTAAACGCTGTCATCGCGCCTCTACGCAGTGCTGTTGCTGGTGCTGCTGGTGCTGCTGCCGCTGTTGCTATTGCTCCTGCTGTCATTACATCGTTTTTGATATCCGTTTTATTTTTTTATTATTTTCTTCTTCGCAGCCAGCCAGTCTGTCGGTTGTCCGACTCGGATCGCGTTCTCCACCGTCATAACCCGCTGCCGTCATTCTCGACTTCGTCTTGGTCGCCTTGGTCGTCGCCGTCGTTGTCGTCGTCCTAGTTATCCTCTTCATCGCAGTCGCAGTCGTATGTTATACACTGAAATAATAATAATAATAATAATAATAATAACAAACGAGAAGAAAGAAAAAAAACAGCGCTCGTGTACATATATTTATACGCAAGTAATGAAAAGAATGAACATCATTATAAAAATAACATGTGGTTCAATGGTAGTCATTACTACGCGGTACAGACCTCGGCTGCAAAATATAACATTAAATATTATATATACATAGTATCTGTATATTATGGTAGTGCTGTATATTATACATATATAATATATATATATAAATGTATATATATGTAGTGGGCCTGAATGAAAACGAGGGGAAATAAAAAATTAATAATAATAATAAAATACCGAACGCGTGTGTGGTGTATACGTATATATGAATATAAGTGTTATAAAGGTGGTGGTTTGATATTGTGTGTATAATTAGTGGTTATGATGTATATATATATATATATATATATATATATATATATATATATACCGAGGAAATTCGTTACGTGCGCGTGTGCGAGGCTGTTACACGATGATTTAATAGCGATTTATTACTACACTGTACGACACCCACACCCACAAATACACCCATATACACCACCCACACATCCAAACCAAATTGTGTCGAAGGACGTGTTGTGGAGTGGAGAGTCATATGGTTAGACTTACGTCCAAATGCGTAAAAACCCATGTATAGACACCGTATACTTGTTTGGTACCACAGGGGTTTATATATTAGAGTAAGTTCTCCCTCATTAGTTACATTACCGTAAAAATGAACGCGAATAAAATGAAATGACTGCAAAAAAAAAAGAAAATAAAGCACTTACCTCGTTTTCTTTTTTTAATGTAGTGACCTAAATATGTACACTCGATTAGACGACAAGAATATAATTAATTATTAAAGTATGAGGTTTAATTGCATGTTGCTGGGATTAACGGCGGCGTACGAGGTAAAATTGAGCGGAATTTATTTTAAATGTTATTGATATAGAAGAACTTAGTCTGTAAACAAATTGTATACAAAAAAAGATATTGTAATGTTTTAAATCTCGTTATTTTTTATGCATTTTTTCTTTGACTTTTTTCGTAGAAATGATATCGAAAAAAAAAAGTAAAAACGAAATTGCACGTCCACGAGGAATGGTTTTTGTTATTTTTAATTAGCGATTTTGTGACGACCAACAATGATAGTTAACGTGAAACTAATTTGAAGTATAAAACTACTCTGTGAATGAGTATTTTCTTCATAATTTAATGTCCTCTTAATTGTGTAAAAAAAATAGAAGAGAGAAAAATAGATTGGTACTTCGAATCACTCTAAACTGCGTGTTATGCTTATGCACACTGAACTGTGAACACTGGACTTCAGTTCAGTGGTTGTGAATGATTGAGCTACGCCATTTAAACTCTTTGATTATCTAAGTATGCACAATTATAATATTCACCAATCGTAAAACCCGAAACCAAAAATTAATTATCACGCTTTTAAAAATATTGAATTCGGGAAGTGAATAAAACGCTGTAATGACTTGCAAAAATGGTATAATCTATATACAGACTCCAACCAAATAAAGAGATCTAAAATGTATTTATGTATATTTATTTAAAACTATAATTTGACTTAATACATAACTCATAGCAAAAATCACATTTTATCATATCAAAATCTTGAAAAATACTTAAATTAAACTATAATAAATGTCGCATTTGATAATCATTATTGGGTTTTTTTTTTATTATTTAGATAATTTCTCATAAATATAATTCAATTTTAACGTTTCTTTTTCGTGTATTTACTTGAGTTTATTAAACACAGTATTGATATTAGTTGTGTATGAATAAGAGCTTCTTTGTATTTTAAAGATTTTACATAAACGTATAAAAGTTAAAAATAAATGCACTGAATTTTAAATATATTTTATAAAAAAAATGATTTATTTAGGATTTGACATATAATTATTTTTCAACATATCGAACTCAATTTCAAACATTTTATAGAAACGAGATATTATTATCAATGGACGAATTACTTTTTACGCACTCGCGTCTCTTATTAAAATTATTATGAATTATTAAGATTATTGACTGTACCATTTCATCATCAAGGAAGTTTTATTTTGCATTTCACCAGTAAAAAAAAAAGAAATTTACAAAACTCAATTTTGTCCTAATTCAACGGTAACGCATAAACATTTTAATACATTTTAAAGCGTTTTTTGTGACTTGCGATTTTTTTTTTTTTTATGCATTTATTGCTCTTTACGGTTCTGCGCCACAAAGGTCACTCGCAAACTTTGCGACCGAGTCATCGTTATATATATATACTAAAAGTTGCTCAACTAATATTATAATATTATTGTTGTAGGTACGTTATTTTTATATATATATATATTAATTTCTAAACATTTTTTTTTATTATTGTTACGTATACTCACTTGTCAACATTACAGGAATTCCCATGTTCTTCAAGTGGTTAAACGGCGTGACCACGCGTTTTCGGGGTACACGGAACGCGTTGGAAAGCGTATAGATTTCCACACGATTTTTACTATATATATGTACACGCACGCATTTATATATATAATATTATAATATGTATATACCAAAACCACAACGCTCTGCATGTATAATATATTTTACATATTATATATATTAAACCGTTACGAGGCCATACATGCAGTTTATAATCCAATTCTGATGACTAATCACGAAAAACCTGTCAGCGATATAGTGCGCTTGAGCGCCTCAAAGAATTTATACGCTGATTTCCGGAAAACGGTTACTCTCGAGCGCGCGTAATACATTAAAGGTAAGTACCTAAAATTATATTATCTTCGCGTCGTTGCGTAGGTATACCGGCTATAGGTGCAGTACATTATTGGTCTCGTCATTGGAACAAACAGCTAATCTGCAATGTGTATCTCATTTTCACTTACCGCGGTATGCCGCCGAAACACTGTACCACCGCTCGTATTTTGTATTATTGTGGCGGTATGCGTATATTTACGTGATTTACAGCTGCAGTTATTGTCACATCTCGCATTACAGGAAGGATTAAAAATATTCAACGCATGTTGACCATTTCATTAAATTAATTACATATTAATTTATGTGCTATTTCAATGGCGGAAATCGATCGTTTTTAGTAATGGTCGATTTTTACCACCGAAAGAATGTATGTAGAACGTGAAAGCTTTCTCATGCAGCAGCACTGATAAAAAAAACATACGTACTAGTTGATGACATTTCACTAGTAAACGAAAATTCACCACGAAATAAATCATAAACATCCTAGAAATTTTATGGTATAAACGACTCTATAAAAGTTTAATTATTGTGAAACGTCCATATAATATACAGATTGATCCAGTTAAGTGTCAACAACACTAGTTATTTCAAAAAATTATAAGTTATTCAAATATATATTTTTTTTTTATAATTGTAAACCCTGGACTTTTACAGTACGGCTGACATAATTAGAAAACACCGGTTTTTAGAACAAATTATTATATCTAAAAAAAATGTTATCATTATATTTTTAATTTAATATTTCAAAGTAAAATATTTTTCGGAGTATTTCAATATAAATAAAACTTTTAATGAATGCCTAGTTGATTATTTTCATATATTTATACCTTAGGTGGGAGGAATATAATATTATTATAAAAAAGTAGATACTTTGCAAAATATTGGTTGTCTATATACCCCACACATTAAAACTTTTAATACGTAAAACGGTATAATTAATAAAATATTTGTCCGAAGTTTAATTGTTTGGATTGAAGTACTTTGAATAATGTTCTGCTTCAAACTACAACATTTTAAACGTATATTTTCGCTTACAAATTTGGTTCTTATTACAGTTTATATATAGTCAATATTAGAGCAGTTTACTAATCGAATTTTTAAAGGAGAATATTTTAAACTATATTTGAGTGATATTTTTTTTCCATATTTTTATTTTATTCTGAGTTTAAGTATTTATGAAAAAATCAAAAATTCAAATTCATATAGTATTAACTCGTTTTAAAATCAATATAGTATGTTTGCAAATTTTCCCCTCTCGATCACATTTTATATTTTCTCCTTTAAAAATTTGAAAGTATTTAAGACTGTTCAAATATTAACTATGTATAAACTGAAGTGAAAATTTGGTAGTCATGTACGTAGATAAAATAGTGACGTCCTCTTAACAAAAAATAAAATCACGAATATAAAAAGAGCTTATTATTATTTATACTGCAATTATATTATAAATATTTGCTTATAGTTGTGTAACAACGATATTATGTTTTTATTTTATTATTTTACTTAATCAACATCAAATTTATAATATTACTTAAAAAAAACACACAAACAAACTGTACAAAATATTTAAAATTAGACATTTTTGTTTATAGGCAAATTTTTTTCGCATAGATAAATATTATATTAATTATATTCAATAGAGCACATATAAAAGTCAACTTTCAACTTATATAAATTAGCCGTAAGCAAGAAAAAAATAAATGAACACTTTTTGTAAGGATACATTACATTTCAAATATATAATATTATAATATCTGATGTGAGGCGTATATAATAGTATATATATATATATATATATATATATATATAACATAGTCTAAAATAATTTGATGAATATAGTATGATGCACCTATACATGCATGTTGTATTACACTTTTGATGAAATATATATTTAAATAAAAAATGTTGGTATTTAAAAATTAGGTTAAGTAAACAATTATAGGTTATTGGCATATTAGTATATGACCATAAGTAATAATTAAAATTACGTAACAATTGTGTAACATATAAGAATTTAATAAAACGACGTAAGAAAACAATAAAATAATTTATGCAAAGTTAACAAGATAACTAGGTTAAAACATTAAAATATTAATATATAAGGAGGATGGAAACTCCAAGGCAGGGGTCAGTGGTGGAAATCGTGTGACTCGATTGCCACTGAACACCGCGTGTTAAATAAAGTATTATTAAATATTTCGTTTGTTCATTTCTTGTATATATTTCGAGCAATCGGAGAATATGACACTACTGTTAGGCTCTGTTAGGCGTACTTAAAAATAATAATAATAAATAAAAAAAGCGTTAAATTATTCAAACCAATGCTCGGTTATTCGAATGGGGTAATATGTCTATATAAATGTATTCATAACGTTTGACGTGACCCGCGTTCTACTATACTATATATATATAATAAACCCACGATTAGCTGAAAGAAAATGGGAAGCTTCGTTGCATAAACATATAATATATACGATACACACTTCAAAATAATATGTCAAACATGAACAATTCGAGCACTTACGTATAATATAATTATTACAATTCAGCGTAAACGATTTTTAATAATAATAATATATTGTGCCGAAGAACTTATATTATACTACATACAAGTTCGTTTGTTTTTTTGTCTGTCGTTGCCGAGCGACTATATAGACATTTTTTAGATCATAAGCGAAACATGAATATTTTTAAAAATGCATTAATATTTGTTTTTTTCGTGTGTTTAACTGAATATGATTTTTATAGTTTGTTATTCTCAGGAATTTATTTTGGATCTTGTTATGCATTTTTTTTTTAAAGCCTTTCAGTCACATCGGTCATACGTATTATATTATAAAATATTAGAGTTCTTGTATTATTACTATATACAGGTAAAAAGGAAATTTTTTTAAATTTATACCTATACCATAACAATTTAATAGTTGGTATAAGAATTTATAGTAAAGGCACTTGAATGAACATCTGAATTACAAATATTGTCTTAGCTCGTTGAAATCGCGAATTATTTTGTATACAATGGCCGACAATCTACACATAGTTTTTATCTTGTTCATATCGCCGTAACTAAGGGGTAGCTAAAGGGAGTTTAGTCAGACGTTTTTAGCATCCATTTGTTTTTAAATTTTCCTGGTTAAAATCCAAATTCTTAAATAAAAAAAAAAACTGTTAAGGTTTCAATGTGTAAAATAATTGATAATCATAATAATATTTTAATATAAGTATTTATATTACGTGTATGTACTATGTAAGAGCTTATACATGTTAAGAGAATAAAAACAAACAACAGATAGAAACAGCAAAATAGATTAGGATTACAGATTCAATATAAACTGTAGGCTATATAATAAATATAGAAAAAAAATATAATCTAATACTTCAACTTTGATATTACAGGACTCTTTGTGATGATTACTGAACTCTATAGTGGCGTTCATGAAGGGAGGAGATGGTGTATAAGTGAAGAGTATTTTATTATTTTAGATTCTGAGTTTAACAATGAATAATATATTGATTTTACAATAACTTGTGTTTTTTTGTGTATACAAGATAAAAAAAGTCAAAAAAAATTTCAATTTTTAACTTTGACGGTGGTTTCTAAATTAGATCGAGCTTATATTTTTAGAAATTAAAAATATTCAGTACTATTCAAAATAACCAAAAGAAACAAAAAAAAATGAAAGAAATACAGAAATTTTTACTCAAAATCAATATTCAACAAAATCGACTTAGTTTTTATATTATGTAACTCAAAAACTAATAACAACCGAAATGTATGTCATTTTCACAAAATGTTTATGTTAGCAATTCCTACCCATAGTATAATTTACATGTTAAGCTACTTTGATTTATTTTGAGATGAATATTTCGTTTTATTTAAATGTTGATAAAAATATTTCACTGTGTAAAAATTCTTAAAAACTTAATAAAATTGCAAATATTTAGTATATTATAAAAAATAATTTATCAAAAGTCACATTCATTTTTAGATAGTTTAAGTTTAAAAAATTAGATTATTTTTGATATTCTTTTGTAATTGAATAACCGTCAATATTTTAAAATATCATCATGTTCATTTCTATATTTTATATAATTTTCAAAATATTTTGATTTCTATTGAGTTATTTATAGCATTTAAATTTTTTAATTATTTTTAGTTTTATTTTTTATATATCGAAAATAAATTTTCACTAGATCAAAAAAATTGATAATTCAATATAAAATCCAACATATTAATTTTTTTTTTAGATAGAGATAATATATGAAATTATAAATAAATACGTGGGTTTGATTTATTTTTATATTCATTCGAAGTTCATAAAATATATTCGATATTCGATATTCGAAAATCGAATGCTGATATTGTTACCATAGTTAGTTAGACATTTATTAGGTTACTAATTTAAAATATTATAACATGCGGCGTCAGTGATGCCATTCTTCGTGTATTGTGTTTAAGAAAACAAAATCCGACAAAATGTTTGGTACGTTTTAATCGGGCGTCTTTATTATTATTATTATTATTTCTATCTTCAAGTATTATATAGTTATCGCGTCGTAGTCGTCGACGACAACCCATCAAACAACGATGACGACGAAAGTTATCATAAATTACATTACGGACATGAGAGACAATAACAAATAAATCATCCGAATGTCAGAGTTGCGTAAAAAAATGGCCGAATTTCACTCCAATAAACTTTATACTTCAATCATCAATATTAAAGACAAAACAAAACTGACGTCTAAACCATTTGGCGTAAACGATAATAATTATTATTACTGTGCGCAGAGAAACGCATAATGAATAGCGATTATATAATAGTAATAATAATAATATTAAAATTAATAAAACGACAGTGGCGGTTTCAGTGCCGACGGAACACTGCGGTTTAAACTCCTAAGAATCTGGCAATGAATGTATACCTATATATATATTTTTTTTAAATTAATTCTATACAATTTAAATGATTGTGTTTCCTTTACTTGGATGTACTGCTGGGCTCAATATTATTTGTTCACATATATTACACTGCAGTTCAAATAAAAAATGTATACCTAATAGGTAATTGTTATGTATAACTATAGTATAATTGAATGCAAGGAAACATGATACGATTTAAACACAATAATATTATAGTTTTAGACTAAATGATATTTTTTAATTGTACTTTTTTTTTATAATTTGGACACTAATAATTTTACGCCCAAATAAATATTATAAAATAATAAACATTAAATATTTGACGTGATAGATCAAGTTGAGATTTTTTATAATAACTAGGTAGTTTTTATCAATTAAAAGTTTTAATTTTGTTTTAAAACAGATTCGATAGAATATCGTGATATTTTCAACCGTTTCAAAATTATTTTAAATACCAGTCATTTTTGCCTTAAAAGAAATAATCCCAAAATATACTAGATAGTATTAATATAGTAATTGTTATGGTTCATTAATTATTTAGTATTAATTGTAATTAAGCGACTCGTATTTCTTCGTGAGGGAATTGTAATATTTTTTAAGAGGCTAATCGCTTTATACTATTATACATATCGATTTTACAATTTAAGATACCCAACATATTTGCGTGGTGGACGGTTGTATACTTTTTAGTGATTGCTTATTGTATGTATTGAATAATTTTGCTCATGAATATTATCATTAATGCATTATTGTTAATCATTTATTTAACTTAATTATAACAAATTATAATATATATTAATATACATTATGAACGTGTTATCGGTCGCGAGACGTGTTCCGCGCTCTAGACCACACCAACGTTGCATATCCTGTCTGAGCTGTTATTATATTCTCTTTAAGTGTGGAGAGCCAGAAAACTATCGGTCACTTACAATGGCGAAACAAACTTTTTTTTGGTATGCGGTAAAAGTATTCCGAAAGTTTCACAACATATAATATGTCTATCAATTTAAAAATGGACTCTCATGACGCTGATATATAATATTATACACTATACAGTATGCGTACTCGTATGAAGTACACTCATCGTGATACGATGGGTATAATAATATTGCGTGAACCTTTTTAAAATTATTTATAAATGTATTGGATGTCGTTGTATGACTATGTATGTATTCCGAATAATTTTTCAATAAAATATGAATAAAAATATATTGCTTGTAACTTCTACATGCCTAATCGTAAAAGTTGGGATGCATGTAGAAGATTTTAATATAAATATCCACATGAAAAGTATAATATGATAATCAAAAATGGATTTCCGTTGTTTTTGTAATAAACGTGGCGGAAACGGAGAGTCGATCGAAGTTTCCTGAGCGAAAAATATATAATGTATATATTATGTGTTTAAAAAAAAACTCTTGAACGTTCATATTATATAGGATAACAATATAATTATCAGTTTTTCGTAAATTAAAATACAAAAGAGAAGTTGTATTAAATGACTTTTCGTATGAATTACTTTTTATGAGGGCTGTTTTCCTGTATTATATATTATGTACGACCCGCATTTGCGAAAGTACAATATTATGAAAGATAAAGCCTTATACTATGCATGTAAGTGATGCAGCATCACAGCAATCTAATGTGCAGATAATATATTATTAATATTATTATATGTTCTGCACCTTAACTAGAAAATCCATGAAAAATTATGCCTGAAATTTTATAATCAAAATATAATATATGGTTTACATATATGTGTAACTTACTTTACAATTTTGAGGTTTTGATGTCTCAGAATTCAAAAAAAAATTAAAAATAATCTATAATTTAATATTATCTCCCACAGTGTTTAAATTCATCTATCTTTATGGTAGAATGATTATTGATAAAATATAATTTATAAAATCTCCTACATGCATTACCTGTTATAAATCTTTTATGAAATACCACCATCAGTACACATGATTAAAACATATAAAGATACCGTAATTATCAGTCGAAAAACCTCCTTTAAATGAGCATTTCAAAAAGCATTAATTATAATAAAATATCGAATGTCACAAGACACGAATAATTTATATTGCAATATTCCCACAAATATTGCATCTCGACTATAATTGTTTTTTTTTTCAAAATAAGATTTTCTATAGCTTTAAAATTTTAAAACTCGATTCTATAGATCAATGAATACTTTTTTTTTAAACGTTTAAACTACATGCTGTTGTTACATAAATTAGCGGATATTAGCATAATTATTATAATATATACTGCGGAAACCATCAGTGAACCGGCAAAAGTATTTGAGATTTTATGAGCATGTCAGGTCACCATTCGTTTTCTCTCTTTCTCTCACTCGGTACGTTGGATACACGTGTTATGGCCGACTTGTAGTCGCCGCACTTATTATAGAGGTATACATACTTTTGTTGTCGTTCCACAAACTCGTCTGTGGACGACTATATCATCACGATTACCGCCGTACCATTATTAATATACTGTACAAAGTTACGTTATTTTAATATGCATTGATACCAGCAATAATGTTCGTATCACTATAATTATTATAGTTGTACTCGTGTAATAGGCATACTACGATTGTCGACAGCGCACACGACACAAAAATACTATAATTCCGCCGTAGCGGATACGCCCGTCGGACGTTGGAAACGTTTTTCTTCTCGCACGCGTATTTGTTTTAAGTCCCGACTCCCGATATGATATTATTATGATAATAATGTCTTCGCTCCGTCTGCGGCAATGCGGTTTTGAGTGTCAAACACGACAGAGTAATATCATCATCAATAAAATAAATGTAGATGCTGGCTATATTATGTATTATAAATAATGATTTATAATCTTAAGTGTATTGTTTGGTATTTGGAAATAGTAGCCTTGAATCGAAAATTCGGTAAAAAAATGGTTTGTGTGAAAAAAATATGCACAGTATATAGTTTCAATTACTCAATAGTCACTACTAAGGGGATTTTTTACTGGATGTATATGATTGCGGTATGCAAGACACGGGCAACAGATTATCCCGTACAGGTCGCAATTGCTATTCTCTGGTGCCGAAGCCAAGTGCGACATTTCGTTGTCGACGGCGCTCCGAAACCACGTCGTCATTGTCAAAATTAGAATAGGAAGAACGGTCCAATGGCTTCAATTGTTGTTATTAAACGCACTACAAAACGAACGGCGGCGACGCCGCCGTGGATTTTCATTCAAACGTTTTAATAAATACGCATTTGTATGCGCGCCCATATTATTATCATCATTATATCATAGTATTTACACGTATATTATTATTATTGTTGTCGTCGTCGTTGTCGTTATTATTATATTATTATTATTATTGTATATATATCGTCGCCACTTTTACCACCTTATGTTATAGTTAAGCGCGCGCGTATTTTGTATTTACACACGCGCTCCGTGGCTGCTGAACTATATTATAATATATACGACGTGTGAATGTATACTATTACAATGCACTGCATATCGGTGTTATACTGTTATAATATAATAATGGTCGGTACAATAATACAACCTGCAGCTAGCTGTACGGTAGGTATAGTGTTACGGTGCGCGCGTGTACGTATAACAATTATTATTATTATGATTGTCGTTGTTGGTGTTGTGCCGGCCGCAACAAACGGAATAGAGGTACTACGCGTAGTATACCTACGATAAATACCTGTGCAATAATATTGTTATTGGCCGTCAATATAAGCAACGACCGGAAAACCGAACAATGTAATAAGACGCGCGTATAATATTTGAGTGTTTGCATCGCCAAACGTGGGTTATCGGTAAACTATTGTTTTTTTATTGTTATATAATAGTGTATTCTCTATAGCGCCGGACGACCGTCGTGACATCTGTTAAGTCACCGCACGAACCGGCACTGAATTATAGTACAATTCTCGATTAATGGCGAAAGCGACTGCACACTCACACGCTAACGATACAACGCATGTACGACACGTTTCGTATGATATAGATATACATAATATTGTTCGTTCGTTGGATTTCTTGTGATTTTAACCGCCATCCGACATACGCGAATAATAGTTACGCGAGGACAGAGTTCCCAGTGACCAAGTAATCGCGTTTTCCGTCTAACCCGGTATATTGACTAAACGGGCGTGGTCCACGATGGTTCCCGACTAAAACAACGTTTCCGTTTTCTGCCAATGTCGTTTTTCGACAAATTAGACGAAATAACATTCCTTTTGCGAAAACTTTTAAACTACATAAGAATTATACTGTAAGGTGTATACTTCTTTTTTTCCTTAACATGTTTACTCATATTGAAAAACGTGTTGTAAAAATTACGGTGCAATATAATTTTATCATAATAATATTTAGTTATCGTTCAATAATTTATACAAGTCCGATGTCCCAAAGTTATATTATGTTTTCACGAGTAATTGTCCTGAAGTATATTTTTATGTGTAAATAAATTAATGTATTAAATGCGATGCAACAATAATAACAACAATATTGTAATAATAAGACTAATAGGTACATGTTATTATTTAACTTGAAAGACGTTGTATATCAAAACAAAATTACAAAACTGACGGGAATATCACACGCATTTTCCAAGAGCTAGAGGTGCGTTCTTTGGGTGAACCAACTGGTCCTGTCGCTCTAAAAAACGCTACGAAATCAACGCAATCCTGTAGTTGTAGGTACTGACACAGTTATTACGAAATATAATATCGTAAAATGTAAAATTAAAAAAGTACCCCTACACCGAACCTATTACCTTATTAATAAACCTATTAAGTATATTTTTGATACAATATCATGTAAAGTAATAATAGTAACAACAAAAATATTATAATATTATGTTAAAATGTGATATATATTTTATTTTTTTTTTAATATATACTTAAGCGTTATACTGCAGACCGTGTACTGCATGTAAAATATGCATAAATATTATACATGTGTGTGTGTGTCCGTGTATACTGCAATAAGTAGTAACAATAATAATATATTATACATTACCGTCGTAGTTGTAGATCGTAATGTACATAAGAACATAATAACGTATAATGCGCGTAAAAAAATAAAGGCCGTCTGTAGGCACGCGAGTTCAACCGGCGTTGACCTAGGTTGAGTTATTGTGCTCGTTTGTATTATGCGTTCGTTTTTTATTTTTTTTTTCTATCCATTCTACTTCCGTGCGTTCGCTGTTACATATATTTCCAGTGAACGGGACGAAAGTGGACGACTGCAGAACGACTCAATTCCAACCGTATACAACGTCGTGTCATCGTCATCATTGTCGTCATCAGGTATGTTCGATACACTTCCCCGCGTGGCCATGTGTACCTACCGTATACGTAAAATTGCTGCGCCACCGTCGTCGAAACAATCGCTGTAGTATACGAGGTACGCCCCATCATGTTGGCTTTATTATTTTTGTTGTTTTTATTAAAACGGACAAGTCATCCGCTATTATACTAATTATAGTTACCGCGAAACGTATTAATGTATACGTTTAATGAGCTATGTGTGTGTGTGTGTGTGTGTGTGTGTGTGTGTGTGTGTGTGTGTATACAGTGTACAGGCTCCCGCTCACAGTGTGTTTTTGATCGATTTGTTAAGGTTGAATTTAAAAATATTTTACATTTTAAAAAACAACAATTATATGCAACCCGCTTGTCTAATGATGATATTCAACGACGGATTGAGTTTTGAATAAAAAATATTGTCATAACACCTATATATATAAGTATTACATTATAGTATCATATGATGTACAGTAATACGAGTACACTAACATTCCATAAATTCTAAACGAATTTGGAATTTATACCGATCGATGTATTACAGCGTGTACAAGAGGTATCGTGGTAGGTATATGATATTATATTTACGTCGTTTGTTACCAACTGCATTCATCCGGACGGGCCGAAATATGAGTGTAGCAAAATGTGAATTGATCAGTCGTTCGATCGATCGTCAGATGTTATATACCATCGCCAAATACATAAACTCGTATTCATATATATATATACCCGATAAACGAATATACATATTACTCCTGCGTGTGTGTGCGTGATGCTGAATACTGAAGAAATCCTCGATTCCGTGTAATCAAATTATAATATTGAATTTCTCGGTGCAGAAAACATCCGTCCCATTCCGGGAAAAAAAAGGTACCTTATACAGTAACAATACATCGGAGATCGAGATTATGTCGCGAAGTGTCAAACGTGATGGATATCGGGTGTGCCTCTCGCGCCGAAATTTCGGACACGTTCACAATGAGATTCGCCGTTTGGAGTTTTGGACCGGGTCCCTCGGGACGGAAGCCTCAGTCGATGCAAATACATATATGAATAGGTGTACGTCGTATTGGTGCATGACTGGCGTATAATGTATATTATATTAAATATTTAAAGTGTGACATACGTATTCTGGGCGGTGATCCAAAAACACTATAACCATTGGCTATTTTATTTGTTGGTTTGCTTTATTTTTTCGATTCGCGCATCTCAAAATGTCGTCGTACGCGTTTTCATAAACAGGGCGAAGGGTACACTTATAGGTATCGCAAGACTATTCCTAGTCTCCTAAATAGAATTCTCGTCAAGTAAATACTTACTAACAGTAAGTGTAATTAAATTCATCGAGATTATTTAATACTCTGTTTTTGTGCAGTTACAGTTTTTCAATAGAAAGCTCTTAGCCATATAGACTATAAGAACTGTTGATTTTTTCGAAATAAAGTATTGTAGAAGAATTACTGATTTGACCGTATGTGTATTTACTTAAACGCTTATAAGTCAATTACTACGTTTTGTTTATTAGATATATTGTAATACATTAATACTAAAAATATATATTGTAAGTGAATATTATGAAAATGATAATTTGTATTTGCATTTTGACAACTATACTCGTTTGTGAGAGAATTATCTTGCATGTATTTTTTATTAATACTATGGGAAAATTAATCTCTCCCTTCCTCCATCCCAAAAAATATAAAATAAATAATTGTAAAATTTGAACTTCAAACGCTTCTATTTTTGACAATTTAAATGATTTAAGAACAACTTATAATAACTAAAATCTTATTAAATATAAAATTGTATACTTATGTAATAAATTAATAGTAATTGATTATAATCTAATATTAAGATATTATAACAAATATTTATTTATATTTACTAAATAAAATCAAAATAAATAATTAATTGTCAAAATAATTGTATTCCCATTATTCTTCTTGTATATTTTATAATATATATAATATATTATAATAAAACTATTATGGAACCATAAAACGTTCGGCCATATACCTTCGATGACGCGCATAGGTATACCAATACTTTTACTAGAATGTCTGTGTACGCTGCTGGTCAAGTGACGTGTTCGTCGAAATAATAATATTTATACTATTATAATAGTAATTACAATTACACGCACGTTATGCGTATATCATTATAGGTACGCACCGATAGTACACCGGCGCCAAACCCATCGTGTCGAATCGTCTGGATCCGTCACAATTATTAAACATTGTGAAATGAGAAATTCGCACCGCGTACATGCGCGACGCGATCGTAAATGGATTTCCCACGTGACTTCAATAACATCGTCCGCCGTGACCCGCAACCACCGCGGAAATACGCACGCACAGCAGTATAATATGGTTTCCCGCCGTCGCAAGCTGCAGTGGCGTTGCGACAATTGAAACGTTCGCAACCGCGGGATTCGCCCGTAATACGAAATAATAGCAGAACTGCAGAACAATGATCTACTACTGCACGTGTCGTAGAAATCGACGCATAATAATACGTGCCGGGCCGGGCCGACCGCGGGATACCCCGAAGTGGCGGTCGCGTTTAAGTCTCGAGGGCCGGGCGAATTCAAAATACAACGTGGGGCTTACGGACGGGATCGCGTGGTACAAACACCTCCACCTCGAATTATCGGCGTCGGAAGCGTATTGTTCATCTGTAAGCTCGTTTAATCGGTTTTGAAAAATCAACAGATTTCGGTGGTCTCGATTGGAATATCGTCTTCAATTATTGACTTATCGATATCGCAGAATTTCTCGTAGGTACGTATTGTGTCGTACCGCAATTAAAATATAACGAAAATACATTTTTT
Source organism: Rhopalosiphum nymphaeae (assembly GCA_036289425.1). Classification (NCBI taxonomy): domain Eukaryota; kingdom Metazoa; phylum Arthropoda; class Insecta; order Hemiptera; family Aphididae; genus Rhopalosiphum; species Rhopalosiphum nymphaeae. Next base: position 3,005,412 of record JAZAQC010000007.1, on the reverse strand, counting down.
ATTTTTATTTAATATTTAATTTTTCCAAGACTTATGAAATTTACAAAAAACGTACAAATCATTTTATAGTTAACAATTTATAAAGTTTTCAATTTCTATAGCTGACGCTTGACAATTTAAGAAAACATTCGTCACGAGCCGTTATAAAAGAGACCTACAAATTTCGATTCAAACAAAACAATGTGTTGTTAGTCTTATCCGGGTATCGCATATTTTGTGCAGCCCTGCGGGATGCGAATCGCTTCTTCATTGCGTGGTTCGTTAAGAAACACACACGTAGCGTGTCGAAAACGGAATCCGCCGTAAAATTAATCTTGACCGTGAACACGTTTCATGCGAGCTCCATACTGAAAACCCTGCTACTATTTTTCATTATATACCGATGAGTTATTGTCGTTAATACTCGTTCATTAAAAACTATTATTACTGTCCGTTTCAAAACTAAACGTCACGCGATGGTGATCAATTAATATATACATGCGATTGCAATTGTAATTATTTAATTAGCATCTCAAATCTGTTTTGATGTAATATTATTAGGGCAGTGAATTTGCAGGAATATGCATTTCTTTTTGGTAATTGTGAACCGTAGCTTTGTTGGTTCATAATTTGAATTATGTAATAACAAATTCCATTATGAAACTTTTATTTTGCATAGTTTGATGTTTTTAATTTGTTAGCTCGTTTTTTGTCCTTCTAGGTCATATTTTCCTTTTTAAGTTCATTTTCCAGTATTTTTAATTAAATTTTGTCAATAACATATTTAAAAATCTTTGAAAAAAATGTTTCAGGTGAATAGCATTATTAAAAAATTAATCGACTTCAAAATCAAAATTCAAATAAAATCAACTTTTTTATAATTTTTTTTTTTTAAATAAATATATTTTTATGCATATAATACACTAATATCAATATAAATGTTAAATTCCATTTTAAGAGCATTTTATACCATAATTTTGCCATTTTAAATGTATTTTTTGGATTTTAAGTCCATATTTTATTGCATATTTTTGACATTTGTTTAAGTTTTTAGTACATTAAATTCACGGCCCTAATTATTGTAGATACTACTACCATAATGTTAAGTTCTTACAATGAATTTCCTATTCGTTTCGATTGACGTTTTTCTCTCGATATCAAACTACAATATCATAATCAAATAATTAGGTATTTAATATTTATTGATAAATAAATATCATTACATGACACCAAATCGTAATATTATTACAAGAATTGCAGTCTATCACCGCATGTGATAAAAGCCATCAAACTGGATTTGAGAACCACTGCATTGTGGACCCACGCTCAGGTATTCTATATTTTAATATATATATATTTATATTATAAGAATACAAGTATGTTATTCGTTTATGGTACCTACCTAGTACCTATATATATATGTGTGTGTGTGTGTGTGTGTGTGTGTGTGTGTGTGTGTATGGTATTATATTGTATTAGTATTTTTTTTATTTTTTTATATATACATACTCTAACTAACGAGCGAGCGCGCGTGCGTGCGTGTATCGTTCACCGGAAACATTTAGAGCTCGTCTTTTGTTCCATTCATAAAATAAAGGAGAAGAAAAAAATAAAACGTTGACGACAATAATATATTAATATAATCTTCAGTTTTGTTCATATTTTTTCCTCCGTTCGTTCAATGACAGTAGATTTGACACGCCGATACACATTGATGTGTGTACAGAATAATTATTAATCTCTGAACGGTTTTCAGTTATAGGCTATAGCGCGTAGGTTAAGGCAATTTACACTGAAAATTAGTAATCACAAATATAACATAATATAATATATAATATTATAACAATAATATTAATAATAATAATATTACTTTTAAGTTTTTAACACTTATTCGTTTCAGTGGAGTTGTAACCAAATTTAAACATCATAATATTTAAATTACACTCATTCTGATTCGTAAACCAAAAGATTGTTATATGTTGCATATCAACAAACATTAGTCGAGATTCCGAAGAAGAAATTGTATTTTAGATTCTTGGTCTATATTTTTTTATGTATCTGAATAAGAAAATTTTTATACTTAATATAATATGCAATATATTTTTGCAAAAATGAATTCAATTTATCGTATTACTAATATAAAAACTAATAATGATAAAAGTGTAAACATTTGTGTTTTACGCGTTTAAAAATATTTGTCTAAAAATTATATTTTCTAATATTTTCGAATTTGTATCATACCTAACATAATATACTCTATCAAATTGAATCTATTCAACCAATCAAATTACAGATAAAATATATTATATGGCTTCATAAACATTTCCTCGACAGGTTACCGTGAACATTTTGCATTTTTACTACAATTACCTATGATTGGCGCAATTTTGTACCAAATTCAATATTAATTTCAATTTCAATAAACAAGTAACCGCTAAAGTATACTATACTCAACGTACTGTTTAGTGTTTAGAATTCAAAATCCATAGTGAAATAATTTTTCCAAATTCAAATATAACATTTTTTCAGTTTCCAATACAATTCAATCATTTCGGTATAAATGAAGAAGATTGCAATACTCGACTATTCACATCTACGCATATAATATATATATATAGATATACAATCGAAGACTTCGTGACTATAAATTATATATAAATACTTCGATACTCGTAATAATACTTGAACCGTTTATGCTCTTACACGCGTCCTATAAACTCATATCGTATAATATATACCTAATATATTTAATAAGGTCGTATATTGTTATAGTATATAAATACATATATATATATATATATATATAGGTATTATAAATATAATATCTATATATTAAACGTCTATCTACGCCGTTTCTCGTGTATAACGATAATACCCATATATTTGTTGAGGATTTGCTGGCAATCGGTATTCGGTATGCGCTGCGTGTTTATATCACAATATAAATATATATATATATAATAATATATATATATACTCTAGGGATGCGTGGTTAGCGGTATAAATGAGGTGCGTCGGTGGGGATCAGAGTCCTGCGGGCTGCTGCACAGGATGCACGGATTTATAATCCGCGTGTACGCGCCGCGGCTCGACATCAGTAGCGAAGCATCTCTAGGTGAAGGGTACGGGGGGGTTAAGGGAGTTCGTGTGAAGGATATATTTATGTGTGCATGTGTGTGTTCGTGTAAGCTATGGGGGCAGAGGGGTTTAAAACCACCCCACGGCAGAGGAGGAGTGAGAGAGGGGAACGAAACGAGAGAAAAAAAAAAGTAAAACGCGGGAGCCCGTTGTGTAATGTCATCAGTGGCGGCGGTGGCGGCGGCCGTGGCCGTGGTAGGTAAACCCCCCGCCGGCGTTGACACACAAAAACCCAACACACCTGGCCCCGATTTATTATGAAGGGTTCGCTTGCGCACACCACCACCACCGTCGTGCACACTACGCACCGCCACCGCCACCGATTCCTGCTAGTTTACGTGTATATATATATACATACATACATACATACATACACCACGACAATTGTCGGTATACTTAATCCCCCTACCACCCTCGTCCGTATACTTAACCACCCCACCCTCACCTCCGCAACTACACACCGCCGCCGCTGGCACAACGTTCCGCATCTGCAGCCGCCGCAGGTCGACACGGCGACGATCCGTATAAACGCAAGCGCGCGATCGCGTGTGTGTGTACGCGCTTAAATTTGTAACCGTATACGTTGCATATATAGCGCATATAATAATACCTACATGACGTGTGTATGTGTGCAATCGTCCCAAAACAGCTGAACGTTCGCGAGGTCTTTATTTTGAAATTTTTATCGCATCCCTTCGCGTCTCCCGCATCATCCAAACCCCGAAACCGTTGTGGGTGAGATATTTCTAAAATCTACCGAATTACCGTTGACAGATTTACTCGTTTACCAGTACAGGCTCCTCCTAGTAAATTCCCACCAATGACTGCGATAAACTTTTATACACACACGTGACGGTCGAGAACAGCCTGCAGCAGTCTCTCATCTCTCTCCCTCTAGCACAACCATCACTGTCAAATTCGCATTCATTCTCCCACGCTAATGTGTATTGTGAAAGTGTATACTTTGTGCGAAAACGCAACACTGCTAACCGCACGAAGACGTGTCGCAACGCCGTACTTTAAAAGCCCCACAACAGACCAAAGTCGAATTTTTAACCGTACAACACATAAATATATAGCGACCTATATAATACATTGTAAATATAGTATAGTCGACAGAGTTCAGTGTGGCCAAATGTTTTACTCGTTGAAAATTATCTAGATCAATCGTTTCCGTTCATCGGTTAATGTATAGGGATTCTTGAGTATCATGTCGAGTTTGTATTGTATATAAGTTAATAAAAAAATAATTTTTTTAACCAAACTTGGGGTTTTCTGAAGGGTCTGTACTGAACTCCCTTTATGTAGTGCGTACGGTCCAATTTATATTTTTATTACCATTGTAGCGTCTTACCCGCATTATTCCCTACCATTTTTGTCCATCAAATTAGCTTTTACTCAGTTATTACTAAGGATAATATTTTATATTAAAAAATACACGTCGCGCGTGTACGAAAGAAAAAAAATTATTAGATTTTTTATTACAAAAACATTTTAAACGTTTCAAAATTATTTTCAAATGACAGTCATATACACAAATATTACAAATATTACAAATATTATTATTATTATTTATTTTAAAAATTTAAAATAATATATTGTATAATAGGCAAGCTCATGTTTCTTAACTGTAGTAATCACAGATTTTATTTAAACATTCATTCATTGAATTTAAAGACTATACTTAAGCTATTTATTAAATATAGAAAGCTTATAATATTGCTGATAAAAAATTTAATTATGAAATATATAATAAAGTTAAATAATCAATACTCAGTAGCTTGTTGTAGAAGCCAATTTGTTAAATTTAGTTTGAACTTAACATAATTTGTATAATGATGTAATATTCATAAGTTAGATTTTAATAAATATATATAAATCGAGAAATATATAGGAAAGAAGATTGTGGATTTTTATACTTTAGGAGTAATAATATTTCAATAATTTGCGTCTGGTGCAAAAATAATGAGAAATGGGTTTATGGGTTTAAATAAGTTATTTTTTAATAAAAAAAAGTAACTAACTGTTGTTTTATAAAACAATATAATTAAAATATGATATAAAATAATAAAATAAAAACAATATAATGTTTCGCTCGTATAATATAATATATAAGTAAAACTGAACATATAAAAATATTTAAATGGTTAATTCTAATATTTATATAATAATGACTGTAAAGTTACAATAATTTTAAACATTGTTTATAGGACCTAGATACTTATCATATTAATTCACAACTTTGCAAGCTATTAAATGATGATAAATAAAAACTTATGACTTTGATAATATAATATATAATATATTTTTAACATATATTATATGTGTAGGTATTTCATAATAAAACCACGATTACTTTTATCAAAAGACGTAAAAAGCCATTTTTTACACAATTGATTCTGTTTTTGTTTTTAAAACTAATTATTATTTTAATATACTTAATTTATGATGTTTATAAACGATCTTTCAAGGGTAATAATAACTTTAAAATGTAATCAGTGGTAAAATTTTAAAATGAATGATCTTTTTCAGCCATTACAGCGCGTGCATTACAGTAATAATTTCTAATAGGTATACCGTGTACGAACTTACAAAACATTGCTTCACTAGCTATAGATACATAGCAGCAGGCATGAAAAAAAATAATGTAAAGTATAAATGTAAACATAAGTCTATACTTTATATGAAAGCCGAGAATGGTAAATGAAAATAGGAGTACTTAACTGTATTAAAAACAACTTTTTGTAATGATAGTAATGTACATTCTACGTTAAAACTAAAATACGCCACCACACAGAGGTTATTATATTATAGAAGGGTTATTAAAAGCCTTTAGGAAAATGGAAAATTGTTCATAATGGCGTATATATTATGGTATGTAATTAACTTCAACTTATATATTTATAAGAGGTACCTCTAAAAATTTTGTGCGATTTTCGATCGGATAAAACAACTTATTAATTTATCAATTATTGATCATCATGTACTATTTTGACAGTATTAAACTTTTAATATTTCGTACAATTTATCGATGGGAATGTCTAATAAATAAATCTGTAGAAGCCATGTAAGAACTTCAACATATTATCGACGTGGTCGTTCAATTTTTTCGTTTAAGTTAGCAGAACATAGAAACGTTGACTACGAGCGTATTTTATATTATTTACACATACAGTAGTGGAAGATGGATGATGAAGTAAAGACTAACAGCAGTCAACTCTACATTTTGAAAATATTAAAACGATTTACAATTACTTGTAAATTGTAATAACTAATTTTTTATCATAATAAATGTTTCTATTATAAAATAAAATATTTAATTTTTAACTAATACCGTATTTTACTGTACTATTTTATTAGTGTTTCAGTAATTATAAATATATAGTTGTTATATCGCTTTAGTTATTGATAGATTGAACTCAGATCAAAAGTTTTTAGGAACAGTAAAATACAACTTAGGATTGCTTGATTTCAAGTCCGATTCGTACATGTGGTAATTAGTCAGTCAACGTGCAACTAATATTATCAACTGGAAAGGATTAGTAATAAATGTCGACTCTCTCGTCACTTGGGTTGAAAAAACGAGAGAGGTATTCAAATATGTTGCAGAATTAACCATAATTGACCGGTTAAACCCTTTATAATATTAATACCATAACGGTTTATGGTAAGTATAATATATTATTCATCTTTTTAAAATTATTAATAAAGTGCTCGAATGGAAAATGTTAAAAAATATATCCCAATACTAATGAATAGGTGGTCTATAACTGTTATACGGATGTTAAGCTAGGTTAATAATAATACTTGTACACGTATTTATACAACATACACTACATATTTATAGTATTAGTTTCCTACACATTTTTTTTTTATATCTATTTCGACATAGCGTATTGTATTGTATATACGTTGATAGCTGATTATTATTCAAATGGGGTGGTAAAAGTTTTTTTGATAATATCCGTCTAGGGTGGTCGAATCGATTACATATTATAGAATTTTGCCATTGGTCACAGGGGAAATCGTATTCGTTGCAAAATCCCATGAAACCGGTTTGCAAACCGAACCCTCCTCCGTGGATGTACCAACCTATATATATATATATATAAATAAAATAAAATAATAATAATAATATGTGTTTGTGTTTTCCAAAACTCGTTGGCCCCCGGTCAGTATTATGATATAGTAGCACGCACGTGTGATTCCATTATTGTTGTAGCGTTCTATAGGTAAAATGCTAAAATGCGTGCATACATATTGCAGATGATGTTATGTTCATATTTAGGTATGGTCAATACTTTTGCGTCCTCGTGATAACATATTTAGCTGGTGGTATTAATATAAAATTCGCAGAATTTGAAACACTGTACATCGCTATAATAAGTACCTACTCTTTTTACCCGCTTACGAAATATGAGGTGCGACGACATCATTATTATATTCGGCAATAAAATAGAATATATATATGTATACCATCGACCGCAACCATAGGCAGTTGATGTTTTTGACAGTTCGTTTTTGTACGTGTGTGCGGGTGTCCCATTCTGAAGGGTTGCAAATCTCGAATGCGTTATATTGCTGTTTTTGACAATTTCAATTATTATCTATACGTTAGATCGAATACCGAAAAAAAAACGTCGTCGTCCCATTGAAAACCGTTTGCTTCCCCTATACTAAAAAAAATAAGTTTTACCTTACTGATGATGAACTAAATGTGATCCCGTAACGTCGGTTGTCACATTTCCTGGGATCCTGGAAATAATAAATTACATCTGCCTTTTAATTTTAATTCGTATTCACTGTAAAGTATAACTGCGTGTGATTATGCGTGTAGCCTGTCGGCAGTCGAAAATCGATGTCGTCAAGTTGTTTTCGCTGGTATCACGCGCCATGCGCGCCTCCCTAATGCGAATAACGTGTTACGGTAAAATATTGTAATAATATTCTATGATTACTATATTTACTATCGGGAAATCGGTCTCGAAGTGCAATATACCGTTATCATACCCGCCGAGTACGGAAATTACTCGAAAAGTATCATTTTATCGATATACAGCGCGCGCACATAAATTATATAATATTGTACAACAGTATATGTTTATAAAGTGTATTCATATATATGAATTTATAACCATTAAATAGACTGTATAAAGTCATCGATGCAACATTTCGTATTGCATATCGACCGTTCTTAATGCGCAAAACGCTATCGATCACAGCATTGCACAGTTTGAAGTGTTTGAACATCTATTTTGATTTTTAAGAAGGACACAAACGACGAGCGTGTTTCAAATTAACCGCGTTTTAACGTTATTGTTACATCGCGGAAACAACTAGAAGTACCTACTATTTACGAATAGTTAATAGAAATACATTACGTGCTAATGTGCTATACATATTTACGAATTCAAATGATTATTATGCATTTATGTGTATATTAATGTGTAGACACTCAAACATCCAATTGTGATCACATTATTGTGACAATAACAGTTTCAGGATATTTCGACCATATCATCCTTATGAGACGTGTAGTATAGTATTTTAAAATACACGTTTTGCTACGACTTATAAGACCGACCGAGATTATTTTACATAATATAGTCGTGAGGAATAGTATAAAATATAGTACTTATTACCATTAATGGTAGACGCTTTTATAAAATGATACAGCCGTGTATTTTTGGTAAGACACGTAAACGGTGTCTGAATACCCATTAGGAAAAACATTATTTTTTAATCGTATTAAAATAAATGCTTTTTTTATGATGGTTCACCCAAAAGTGAACATCATTAACATTTGAATACAAAATTAAATTATTTTTGGTGGTATTATTTAAATTCCGTTTCGTCGATTGTGTTAAGCCATTGACGATATTTGTATACAATAATATGCGCCACTATGTACCAATATGATAATATATGCAAAACATTTGTATAATCGATTAAAAATTAGTAAATGGTGTTATGAGAACATAATTAATAATAATCGATGAGTTTTTTTTTTCGTCAACACATATTTACACATATTTTTACTCTAGAGTTTAAACTTGATATCACATCTTTATTTCGACGAATGTCAAAGACACTATCACATATGGCAGGTCATAACAACTAATACAATTTATATAATCGGGAATTATAAAATATTTATTTTAGTTATAACAATATAACTGCATGTTTTGCGTTTATCGATTTAGTATACGAACCAGTTATTAGATAATTACAATTGCAAACTATAACTATAAGAGTCAGGATTTAAAAAACTATAAAAAATAACCAACAATTCCTTTCAAAATTGTGTCATTATTTCAGTGACCTTAAAAAGGATTGTTTTTTATAGTCACGCAATTACACAAGTGATTAGAAAAAGATGGTTAACTTTCGACATTTTTAACACTTCACTTTAAATAAACTAAAAATAATATAAAAACAAAATGTCAAAATTAGGCATGTAAAATAAATAAATAGTACATATATTCGAAATAAATTAGGTTATTGTTTATCTCTAAATAACTAATTAATATTTGTTATTTGATTGAAACCTCGTAATACATAATCACATTCGATATTTAATGGATGTAAATAAAGCTATCATCGTACATACATGTACGAAACGATTGGCAATAAGTATGGATGAAAAACACCTAAAAAATATTAAGACAAATATTATAATTTTGTAACATAATATTTTTAATTATCTTTAAGGTACAGTAAAAGCGTATACAATGTATGGATATTTGCACTAAAAATTAATAAAATGTTAAATAATGTTTTTTAATTTTTCCATACGGTTAAATGCAAAATAAAAGTTTCCCCTTTGAAGTATCGGTTACACGAAACGGCCAAAAGTTGAAACACACACCATTATAATCCGATATAGGTGTATAGTCGTGAGCTGGTGTATTATTGTTATAGGTATCAAATAATACCTCCTACACGATAAGTACACATAATATGATGTATATTATGTGCATGTATTATAACCGAATACCATATAGTGGTTCGCAATGAAATACATATTATTATGTACACTGTATTTGCTTATGTATATCATAATGTAAGCATAAAAATTACTCGAATAGAATTCTGGATGGGGATGGGGGGTTCACCGATATCCCTTCGTCGTGCAACCCTCTGTCGGCCCACATGCGTTTTGTTTGCGATTTTCACCATTTTATGCGTATAGTCCTTAGTCGCACGCGTCGAGTATGCGGCATCCGGGCAAAGTTGTATCCGACGGCGTTGCGTTCGTTTTCCGTGACGGTTTCTGTCGCGGTGGGCGGGACGAAAGCTATCGCGGTGGCTTCGTCCAAGCGACGGAGAATGGGGTGAAAAAATTTATGATTTCGGGGAAAAGGCAGCGGCAGAGACAAATTATTCCGAGTAATTAAGTATGGAGGGTGTGAACATCGAGGCCGGCCGGCCGGATGCAGCTAACTTATAATTTCTTAGCGCGGTCCCGGCGACCGAGAGGATACAGTGCGCGGGGTGGGCTGGGGGTGGGCTCGACGAAGAGTGGCGGGGGTGTCCCTAGCTTTTATTTCATCAACGAGAACGGAAGAGTAATTAACAAAACTTCACCCATTACTTTCATCCGTTGTCCGCCCACCTCCCCTTACACCACCACCGTCTCGCGGATGTTGGTGCTGCTGGAGCTGCAGTCTTCGCTTCTCCCTGCCACGCATAAATATATATATTATATGAAATATTCTTTTCTTTTTGTACATCGCGAAATCCTAACTCGCTCTCATTATTTCTGGCCCCACGAAGACCTGCCGCAGTACTACTACCGCCGTCGACGACTCGCTCGCAGCTCGGGAGTTTTTTTTAATTTTTCTTTTCCACAGGGATGAATATTAACGGTCCGCCGCGCCCGCGGAGTAATTGCACATCGCCTAACCTCGATCGTGTGATTAATGGAAAATTAACATTTCTTTTCCGTCCGTCACGCTTCTTCTTATAACGCACAGTATAATAATAAAATGTTACGTCCTACTGCGTGACGATATATATATATATATATTTTATATATAGGTATATGATAATAATAATAATAATATATAACGCGCGCGTTACACGCATAATCATAATCATCATCATCATGATAATAATAATAATAATAATAATAATAATAATAATAATAATAACAATAACAATGATAATATTTTAATAATATATATTGGGTACGGCGTGCCTTTTGGTTATTATATTATACACACCGTTATTATAACACGCCTATACCTGTATATACTTTTACCGTATTGTTGAATTTTACCCATAGTAGTCATACATGCAGCGGTGTTACGTATACAATATTATATAGTTTTATACAGAGAGAGGTGATGCCCCGCAACAGCGTAATAACAATAATAACATAAATATGGCATTGCCACGGTCGGCCTTTGCGCTCTCGTCCGGACGGCGGAGGCGGTGCAGTGCCGCAGAGTTCTACTCGCGCAGTCCAATATTGTATCGTCGACGTACTCAGACGATTAGGATTCACACGGTGTGATCCGCACGCGAATGGCCGTGAACAAATCGCGTCCCGAATATCGTCGCATTCGTATCGAGTGCGACATAATACGTATTACGGTGTTATAGGTCGCGCGCTCGGTCACCAGTTGCGCGTCTCCATACAATTTATACGGTTTTTATTGTTATTGTATCGCGGGCTGTTTCGTGATAATAACATAATATAATATAATATAATATAATATGATATAGTGGTAATACAAAGAAGTAGGGTGATCCGCGGCGTATAAGTAGGTGTACGCGCACGTACCTCGTCTATACAATTATATAATATTGTTATTATATTGTAGCGGGCGGATAGCTACAATAATAATTATTGTGTTACGCAACCGCGTCCGAACGGTATGTGCGACGGCGTACAATATGTGTGCGTCTATAGTCACGGGTAAAAAGGTATAAAGGTAATGTCGTCGCTATTATTGTACATGGTTAGGCTAGTGTACGGCATTGGGTTTACCGGCACGCGCGCCCATCACAATAATAATAATATATACGTTGATTTCCGCGCATCACTGTAAAAATAATAATAATGACGATAGTTATTAAGTCAAGACGACTGATTAAGTGCTATCATCGTATTGTCGTGAACTGTGATAATACGTTTTATACGTATTCGGTAATTTAGGTAGTCGTCGAAAAAGTTTCGGCTTCGACACGTCGCAGGCTGTTGTCGTATTTGGTTTGCCGGCCTACGACAAGTCCTGTGGGCACGATCGCGTCACTGACCGTAATACGCGTACCCTGTACACGCGTGCACTGTGCGCCAGCCGGATAGGCCATAATATCGTGCTTTTTGTATTTTTTTCGTGATTGAATAATTTACTGCACAGTTTATGTGTTCGCTGTAAAACGGTGGATCAATAAAATATAGTTCGCAAATAAGCATAACTTTGAAGATGCATTTTGACTTCGACTATATGTAACTACCGAGTATAAAATTAATACGCATATTATTATATAATTATCATTTATAGTGGTTATTGTACAAACTACAATAAAACGTATTATTTATACATAATACAAATAATATACGTATGCGTTCGTCCGTATATTATATAATATTATATATATATATACATAGATCGTCGTGCAAATATTACATATTATTACTTATAATATATATTAAATATATGACGTGCAGAGCTATATATTATACACGATTGTTAATCTGACGTACCGGAATTCTCCCCCCGTCCCTTTAACACTGGTTTTTGGTCGAATAGGTTTAGCGTGAAAAATCCGCCATTTTTTGCACTTCGGAGGGTGCTCACTGCTCTTGATATGCACAAAACCGATAACGTATACTACGGTATATACGCATCGTTCCCCCGCGTGAACAACGGCAAAACAATTCGGTCAAATGCCAAAGCTTTCCGAGCATTATTCTCGTGATACCACCAGTATGACAGTGTATAAATATATATTAAAAATGTTAATGCAAAATTATTATTGTGTGTGCATGCACGACGGATTGACGAATGACGAATGACGAATCGTATACTGTTATACTGTTTAACACTCCCTCCCCCCGTCTAACCGATGTGTCCTACTGCAAGCGTATACTATTGCTGTTGGATGAACTTAATGAAAAAACAAAAGTATTGACTTTCTAAAATAATCAAAATTCAATAAATTGTCTATTTGATTTTGTTTACAACAAATATTTTTTAAGGTTTGAAGTTTTTAAACAATTTTAAGCGCGTCATACATATTTAAAATAATAAATATAATGTGTAATTTCTTCAACAATAATTAATTAAATTTACAATACACAATAAATGATTTATATTATATTAATCATTTTTAATGTACTCCTAATTCAAATCAGTCTACCATTATACCTACAATGTCTGTTTATACATTCGTTAATAATAATATTATGCAATATTTATATTTCCAATTTGAATGCATGTAAATTATTCCTTTTCGCCAGTTTTATATATACAACAGGAATAATTGATTCGTATCGCATATTTATTGTATACGTTTTGTCATTTTATAATAATATTCTAACTAGTCTCTTCGACGTTTCGAGTACCCGCTGGTTGTTATTGACAACTTATACATAAAAGTATACATTTTAATACGATGCATCACAAATACATCATGAATTTACGGAAGCCCTTTAATACAATACAATCAAACAGCAATACATAAACATTATAATTTATAATAAACACACAAGCACATAATTGATGTATATTATATTATATACATATTTATAATTTATATCCCGCATAACTCGTGGCCGGGATAGTTTAGTATAATATTACGAACGTTTGCAAACAGTTGTAATAGCTGATCACCCCCTAGATATCGTATTTATTGAATGCAATCGCGATATTATACGGTAACGCGAATTACTTGCATTTGATTTGTAATAATTTATATACTCGTATATATAAATATATAGGTACAAAATGTTATTTTGTAAGCTATAATTCTGCTGACATTATTTGTTGTATCCATAAGTACATATAAATACCATGTTATTGCATAGAATATGTATTTATTATGAACAGTAATGTTCGTACAAGTACGTTGAATATTATAACGTTCGCTAGTCTGCATTCAATCATATAATATTTGTACTTCATTTTATAAACAAATATTATTCATTATTTACATTGTGTGCAATTATTGTTTAAATTGCATAATTTATAGAAAAATTGTTTTAACATCAAGATAATGTGTGCGCAAGTATATCATTTATGTTTATTGCATATTTAAATATTGATGCGAATATTTTCCGCACTGTCACTAAACATCGACGACCAAAACAGAAAATCTATTATCTTATTCAATATAAATATAAGCACAATATTATTATTATTATAACAATTTAATGATATTTCATAATTTATTGTTGATCCAAAGTAATGACTTGTAAGTTGTAACGGCGTACACGCGCTTTTTTTTTTAACTAATTACATTTTTAAGACTATTTATGGATCAATAATGATATTTTCATATTATACGCGCCGTTGCAACGTGGAGGTTCACTGTAAATATAATAATTATAGGGGTTGACTCAACAGAAATTCTGCATAATAGAGCCGACAAAGATCTTGTCGACTTGACAAAGATTAATATGTTATTTTTGAGAATTACGACAAAATGACCGAATATTTGTTACTTTCATTAATTATAAAACTATTATTCCAACACTCTGTTCAATTATCACCGAAATAATGTATTATTTCAACTAAATGCATAAATTCTAAAAATATAGAACTGTCTGATTAATCCACACAAAACAATAAATCATACCATTAAATATGTATTTAAAAAAAATATTTCTATTGGAGCTGTAAAATATCTACGAAAAAAACAGATTTAATATTCTTGTTAAGTAAGTATTACTTAGTTATAAGTTATACTCGTATATAAATAGCTATAATATTATCATAGTGTTTTTATTTTGTCGATAAATAAATTTCTAATTATTAATTATTTATTTATTATGTAAATTACAATCTTTATATTTGTATTCGTTATTATATTATTTTACGTTTTGTGGTATTATCTGTTACGATAAAATATTATAATTATATATTATTATCTATTATATTACGTAAATGTGTTGTCTCCTCCACATAGACTTACAATAAAAAACAAATATATATTTAGCAGCTCCAATTCTGTGGAGTAACCTTTAATAATAGAGTGAATTTACCTATTATAAAATTCAAAAGTAAGAACATTGTTTATATTTTCTCAAAATGGATATTTTAATTTTAAAGCAAGTTATCATTCTATAATTTCTAAATGTAAAATATTAGTATAACTATAATGTATACCATATAATCTAAGTTTAAAAGTTAAAATTTTATAAAAAAAACCCTCGATAAAACACAGATTATGTGCCTTCTTTTTAAGTTTTATGACAAGTCAATCACTTATTTAATGAAGTTATTATTATTTATACACACATTTGGAGCAGACTGCTGTTCATCAAGGTGCAATGTTCTACGCTAGTAAAACGGAGGCAACGCAAGATGCGGTTGTGGACGTGGGTACCCTGTGGAACGTAGTGGTTCCTCTTATTGGCACTAAAAAATATTTTAGTTTTATATCTATATATACTAACCATACAATCGTACAAATGTGCCATACGACAAGTGACTAACTAAAGGCAACGTTCCGCGAATAGGTTATAATATTATGATGTATAACTTATATAATAGAATAAGATAGTTCGGGCCGCGTTACACCGCATTCCCATCCACCTCAAAGAAAATGTTCAACATTTTTGTTCAAATATGTTGTACATCATTTACATGACTATTTTCGAAATTTTTATGATACCTCCTCCCCCGTACCTAAATATATATGTGAAATACCTCGATATTATATTCAAGTATTAATTTCAAACAAATTCCTAGAAAACATTTGAATAACAATTTTTGAGAATTTCTTTAACGAAAATAATTTAAAATAATAAATAATTTAAATAATTTCTTTATACATTCTTTAATAATGTGGGACTTTGGTATTTGCGTATGTATAATGTGTACATATATATAATATGGTGTGTATATGTGTATTGTTGTCGTTGTTATTATTTTAATACAATACTATAACTATACTATATTTCAAGCATATATATATATATATATATACACAAACGTGCTAAGAGATTCGTGAAAATATCCCATACATATACTACATTTTATTGATTCAAGTCCGAGTACACACACACAAGCGGGCGCGCGCGCGTAGCGACTCGGTGGCCAGTGAGTGTGTGTATGTATAATAATATTATGTAACTGTGTGTATATATAGTCGTCCTGCAGGATAGGGCGCGCGCACTTGCGGCCGCCGCAAACACACACACATTCACACACGCTCACGGCGGTCCTGTGGCGGGCAGGAATTTTCGCCGTCGCGGTCGCCGAACGAAATGGTGACCGATGGTAGTGGTGGTTGTGGTGGTGAGAGGGTATACGAATCGAAATTCCTCGTCCAAAACAAATTTAAACTTTCCTCGCCACGACAATGTGTGCATCCTCTCCAATGTCGTCGTTATCGTATATTATGTAATATATATATATATAATATTGTTATAGCCGAAGTAGTGACGATGTGCGGCGGCGGCAGTATAGTCGCATGTATAGCCGCCGTACATCAGTGGCATTATTACGCAGCAGTGTAGTTATTTGTTTTTGTTATTATTTCGCTCGAAATATATATAATGTTATGCTTGCGGCTCTTTTTATGGGACGGAAAAATAAAGCACACTAGGGGGGAATTGTCGCATTGGTGTGCGTATCTATAGCAACACACTGTATATAATGATAGACACAAAGTGTAAAATATTATGATTATGGACTACGGTTTATGGGTGGGTATCTGTATACTACTACAGTATATTATATAGAGATAAGGTTTAAAAATTAAAAATATCCTATTGAAGAATTTTCAAAACAAATTAAAACTTTTAAGATAAAAATGTATACGTATTAAAAAAAAAAACTAAGCGAGTTTTTAAGTTTAACCATTTCAGCACTAATGACAAAAATATGTGAGCTGATCATTATACATTTCTTTAAATAAAGCCCTACCAAGATTTACTTTTACGTATTGATGTATTATTAATTACTATTAAATATTAATTATAGCGATGTGGTTTATATGGTGAAACTTTGGGGGACTATTAGGGTTTTTGAAATTAATATCACCGACGAATTGATACTGACTGAACGATTTATTCGATGTTTTCAAAATACTGTACTTGCTCTATAACTACAAAACGATTCCGTCGTTTATTTTTCCAACAATTTGTAAACGATTAATAACAGATACCTATTATTATTACTTGTGTCGAACCTGCGTGGTTTTTTTAATAATAAATATAATTTTATTTATTATTTATAGATAATACAAATATAATCTGTAATAATAATATTACTATGTTATTTAGGGGAGGGATGGACGCAGAAAACATAACAGACTATTTTAAAAAATGAATCGTTAAAAATACAATGAATGCGTGTCATAATATAATTTAATAATACATTTTCTGAACTGTTCGTAGATAATTTAAAGCTTAAACATATATCATCGTGACTATTATATAGCCACACGAGTAATTATGATCTGTGCAATCAACACAGTTAAAACCAGTGATTACAATTAATGAACAACACAACCGTAAAATATTATAAACTTAGATAATATCAAGTAAATCGAATGAGATTCGAGTTATTTTACCTATAAATGCACAATATTATTCTATTGTTCGAGGGCTATGTAATCTTTTATTTGATTAGTTTTACATTTTTATATAGTTACTTTACGTTATTTCTGCGAATAAAATATAAATGTATAATTTATTATTATTATATTTTAGTGCTTAAATGCATAGATTTTATCGTCCATGGTGATGATTTTATAAACTTAATGTATTCTGAAGATTCAATATGATTAAAATAATCAAACAATAAAAAACAATATGAATTTAATATTTCTAACTAAACAATAATCGTTATCATATATCTGTATTTAAGAATTTCGTATTTATTATATTTTGACAAATTAACAGTTTTGTACACCTAAATTGATAACAATCGTACTTAATTACTGAATTACAATAACAATAACAACATAATTATATAATATTCTACCTTTGTTTTCAGCTTATTCGGTGCAGGTACTTATATTGTTTGGGTAAAGTCTATTATTTCAATTGGAAATCGAGAAACTTTTCAAGACAACAATTGAATGAATTTCCGCGAAAATCGTTTTAATTCACATAATTTCAATAGACTCCACAGCACTGAGAAGATATGTATTTGTATTGTATAAATATCAATACTATAATATTGTAAATATTATAGTATTATACACACACAGTGTTTAAGTGATAATTTTTTTTTTTCAATTGAACAACGTTTCCTTTGTTACGGATATAATATACATAATATGCAGCTCGGTGTATACACTATTATAATATTGGCTGTTTGTTGGTGTATATAATATGTATCGTTCATTGTACGAGTATTCCCCCGACTGCAAAACGAGCATTTTTGTCGGCCCGATCAAGTCTTACATTCAACGCGATTAAAATACTTTTGTTCGGTGTTTAACAGGCGGCCGCGCGTTCGGCAATTAATGCAAACAAAACACAATCGTCAAAATATTATAATAACAACAACAATAATAACATAACACAGTATAATTATTACAAATTGAAACAATAATATTAAGTTATTTGATAATATTTACAATATCGTTATCCCTTGTTAAAAATTTAAAAACATAATCATTTTTCAATAAAATCAATTTCTATTGTCTTTTATATTTTCTCAAAAGTATTGAAATATTTCATTTTTTTGCCTTAAATTGCATAAATTAGACCGGTCGACATGCATTTACAAATTCCACACTTTTCGACTCCGTCCGAATTATTATTTAATATATATTATTAAAATTGTACACGATTGCCAGTTCGGCAGCACCACCGACACGAGCGAACTCAATTAAACAGTTATTAACAGCCATATCTTCCATAATATTACATATCCACAGTAAATTACTATATTATAAAATATATATCATACATACATATATCAATTGTAGTTGTAAACAAAACATGTATTTTTATTAAAAAAAGCTTTACGTATCTATGCAAATATAATAATAATATACGTGCATTATCGATTACGTGATGTAACGATATTCTCTATAATGTACATCATCAGTAACGTCCAATAATATAATAACGTACTTAAAACTTTTTAACACGTGCACATAGGCGTATTCTGCGGATTGTTGGCACGGTGAAAGTTGAAAAAATAAATAATAACACATAGGTACAATGCAATACACGAGTTTGGAACGTCGAGTGATCGTCTAGACTATAACCCTTATTTTATAATATGCTTTCAAGCCTGGACTCGGGCGTATTTAACATAATAATATATTATATTTTATAGGGCGATCAGCCGTATTGGAGCTGACGAACTGAGCAAATCATGTGGTAGCAAACGTCGGAAACGTTTGATGACGTGGAATTAATTAGGACTACGTCCGTTTGCCATAGACGGCGAGGCGATTGCGAAAGTCATCGCAGTCCAACGTCTCGTCTGTTTTGTTAAAGTATAACCAACGACGAACGTGACGGGTACCGCGGTCGAGCTCGTTCGTGCCCGCAGGTAATTTCCGTATCATCGCGGTCGCTATCGCGGGGAATGTTTTATTTTGTGACTTATGTTATAACCTAGCCCGGTCGATTTACACGCATCGCACCGAGCGCTCACGAATAAACCCAACCAGAACAGCCGCGTTGTCCCGAAACGTCGGCGTTCGCGCGCATCGCAGTAAAACGTCTTCCGCCGCACACAGAACTCGTTCGCCGTGTATAACGATAATGTTATTGTGACGTGCTCGTACGCGCGGACGCCGCCGCCGCGTCCGCGTCGTCGGCACACCTCGCTGTATAGCCCCCGTTCAATGTGTACGCGTAAAAACGTACAGCGAAATACTATACGCGCACAAAGGTACGCGTCGCATACATGTGCGCGTAACGAACCGCGGCGGCCGCCCCCCCCCCCCCGACCGACCGTCTACGCGCACCTATGACCGTGTACACGCACGGAGGCGGAGTTGCCCGGGCACTCTTGTGTGCGCCCGTCACCCTACGCGGGCAACCGTGTGCGTATATCTATGGTGTGTACGTGCGTAATGCGCCAGTTTTGCAGCTGCCGCACAACGCACACACACACACACATGCGCGCGCACTGACGTGTGTTGTGTGCCCGTAACGCGTCGTTCCCGACGGCTGTGCGTCGGACGGGGGCAAGGTGGAAATAATAATATAATATAATATAATGGTATACGCACGCACTATGTATATATATATATATATCGCGCGCGGGGAGAACGGGCGCGAGGGAAACGCGTCGACGGAGCAGAGATTTCGACACACACCTGTGAAACCGGCGAGCGCCCCGCGTGCTGCAGCGGTCTCGCGGCGCGTTACAGTCGCGGTGGTCGTATAAGAGCGCTGGGCGGCGCGGCGGTTGGGCGCAGGGGCGCAGGGGTTGGGGTAGCGGCGGTCGCTGCGGCGAGGTCGACGGGGGCAGCAGATATGTCGGCCATAATGTTATATAGATCGGAAACCGGGGGGGGGGGACGTGTATTTACTTCTCGTGGTGGCGTACTGCTGCGGCGCGTATAGGCAGATTTATGTACATAATATATGTAATATGATGTAGCCGCAGCGGTAGAGAACGAGCGAAACCTATCCGCCGCCGCAACGGTGACCAGCGAACCGTCCGCGAGTCTGAACCCCCCCAAGACGGCGGCAGACTTGCTCGCTTCATATATATATATACGGTCGGAGAGAGACCAGCTGTTCGCGAGTTGTGTGCGTCCGCGTCTATAGATGTATATGCGATAGAATTTATTACACTCTTCTACGTATACGTTTATATAGGTATACGATTTTTTTTATTTTTACTCGCCCGCGCGTTGTATAGGGGGCGGCCGGAACTCACAATACCGTCTTGGCCTCGCGCGCATTACAACTATTATTATTATAGTACACTATAATAATAATAATAATATATCGTGTGATTATGTATTATTATTTTTATTTTGTCGTTGTCAACCGTCGTCGGCTCCTGCTGCTCCGGGAGCTCCCGCAACTCTCGCGGCGTTGCGGCTGCCAATCCCCCTCCCCTCGACCGCTTACCAGACGTGAAACATATAAAACTATATGTATATGAAACGACGTCGGATCGAATTTCTCGGAACCCGCCGACCAAAATATCGTATTATTATTATTATTATTATTATTAGTATATAACGCTCCTCTATTGTATTATAATATTGCGGCGCATTGTGTTATACGCGCGAGGACATGTTATTATTATTATTATATAGGTATATAATATTAAAATATGTACACACACACACACACATATACATAAATAAAAATTATATAAGCAAACGTTTATGATAATTTCGGACGTTGCTGCACCGCCACTGTAGGCCGCCCGTCGGGTGGGAGGGGGAGATGGACCCCAGGAGTTTGTGTCCTACGTGGTTAGCGAAAAAAAATTTACTTATACGTGTGTGTGTGTGTGTGTGTGTGTGTGTGTGTGTGTATTAGAAAAAAATGGCCGATTCATTATTATGTCATACACATATATAGGTAATAATAATAATATAATAATACGTAGAAATTATAATACTATACGTGTACCTCTACGTCGCTCGACCTTGATCGATATGACGGACGGGGAAAAAACGAAATGCGAAAAAATATTAATAAACTAACGTGAATATCCACCCGAACTTTTATTATTATTATTATTATTATTATTATTATTATACGGAACAGCGGAAACACACGAACAATGAACGTCGGTGTCGTCGTCGACGACATCTCTCCGCGGCTATAATAGTATTATAATAATATCGTAATATATTACAGGTACCTACCGGCAGAGTATTGAAATCGTTCGTGTGTTTCGATTCACTAGGCGTATTATCGATATATTATTTCGATGCGTTGAGACACGTCGAACATCGAAAAGTCTACTGATTCACCTACACTAGCCACTAGGTATACATACACAATGCATATACTTACGCCTCGAACAATATTATCTGACGCGCAGCATCACGTGTGTATTATTATTCTAATTTATTGTCAGTGTGTATATATATATATATATATCGTATCAATCGTCAATACGATTGTGTATTGGCTGCATCAGATAGTTGCACAATAAGTGTAATCGGTATACACTCGTTTACCGTGTAAAAAAAAAAATAAAATATGATGATAATGATCGTAATTATTCATATATTATTATGTTATACACTTACCTACTTAATAATGATACGTTTTACGAGATGAAAATGTTCATTGATCGCCCCGACGCTAATTTTATTATTATTATTTACGCGTGCTTCTGTCGATAAGAACAGGTTTTCTACAACTGGTTGTATTGCATTATTTTTTTTCGCGAGCACTGGGCACACAATACAAAAGCTCCATTGTTTGTCGAATCGACTGCATGTGTGTTATTATCGAATTCGCAAACTTATATTGTATAGTTACACTTTATTTATACACGTAAGAATATAATATGTATAATAGGTATATTACACTTTTTTTCGCGACTAGCCGCATAAAATAAAAAAAAAAAAAATGATGTACGGCTAACATACGGTGCGTTTCGACGACGTTATTATTGCATGCAGACGCTCACATTTAAAATGTTCGCACGAATATTCATATTAATATAGGTAAAAACGTTTTGTGGTTCACAAAAGAATACTAATACAAAACCCATTCATATTCATTCATTAAAAAAAAAAAAAAACCGTTTCATATAATATAATATATAACATATATTTCTACCTCTGTATTATTATAATTTATGTAAACTATAAACTTATGCGCGTCGTTGCAATGTATATAAAATAAACACGTTTAGCGGATTATTATACTTACATTTTATTTCGCTATCTTGGAATAAAACGATTTTTTTATTTTACTATACCTTTAACCTAGTTGTTCAATTATAATATTTAATTTCGTTAAACGCACAGAGCAAACCATTGCATGCAGTGAAAATGATATTATATGTTGCATTATATCCATATTTTTAATTTCAATTCTACACAATATTATATAATAATATATTCATTCGACGTTTTCCCCATCCAGTACTTGGCAGTTAGGTATTTAAAATGTCTAATGTCAGTAAATCACGCGCATGCAATATGCACTTATATTCTATAACAGGGGTGGCCAAACATTTTTGGTCACGATATACTAAAAATATACTTCACCTTTGAGGATCGACTTCCATAGAAAATGTATATAATGTATAAAAATTATCGACAACTTGTTCAATAAAACCTCGATTAATTTTCGTGCGCGTGGCCCTAAAAATAAATTCTAACATGGTCGACTTTGAAATTGTCCGCGATCAACCACGACATCACTACAGGTAATATAAAAGTATATGATGGGAAAACGCATTGGCGCATGTATGATATAAATGTTTTCTATTCGACAGGCGGTTCAACATAAAAAAAAAAAACAAAACTGGATCTTGTAAGATTAACTATATTTAATATGTATATATATGTATATTGTTATTGTTATATATAAACTGCTCGTTTTAAACGGTGGCCATGGTGTTTTCCGGTTTTCCTGCAGCTGTAGTGCGTATAAGATTTACAGGAAAACGCACGTCGTGTAACCCTGCAACCCTTGGTTCAATGTATACCTGTATAATATTTGAGCTGATGGTATGCATGTCACGAAGAGGTATCACCATTGCCTGCGTGGGAAACCGTTTTTTGAACGTCGTGAACAAGAACCCAGAAAAAAGCTGAAAAATTCCCGTTTGTATTCAATTCACCTATACAGCTTTATTATTTCGAACTTGCTTATAAACGTATGCCATCTATTATGCTGATAATTAGGGTTTGGATTTGAAGGCTATATATAATCAATAAAAAAAGCATTTAAAATGCGTGAAAAAGGCAAAAAAAGCATTTAATTCATTTAAAAAGCAATTACAACATTTACAAAAAAGTAAATAAATTTCAGTTGATTTAATTAGTTTGTGTATAAAAAAAAAAATCACTTCCGTGTACTTGATAAAGTGTCTTCATTAAAACGTTGACGGTTGGGTCAAAGAATTTAAATAAATAATTTTTGGGTACAAAGTTTAAATTGAACGACCCGCTTTTTTCATATAAGGAGCAGCGTTAGATATTAAAAGTAGAATATTGTCGTATTTTACATTATTTGGCCACAATATAGCATTGCTTTGTCAAATAGTTGTGTAATTTTACTATTATTTATCGTATATAAATAGTCTGTGTGAAAAAGACACAAATTTCCAAGGCATATGTGATATGTCATGTATAAAACTATCAGATCAATTGAATATTAAAAACAAATCAAGGCATTTAAAAATTAAAAAAATACATTTATATGTGAAATAGGCAAAAAAATAGATCCATCATCTTGGATATTAAATGAAACACATTTTTGTATAAAAAATATTTTTCTATTATTATTATTAA
Organism: Rhopalosiphum nymphaeae; assembly: GCA_036289425.1. Lineage (NCBI taxonomy): Eukaryota > Metazoa > Arthropoda > Insecta > Hemiptera > Aphididae > Rhopalosiphum > Rhopalosiphum nymphaeae. The sequence continues at coordinate 2,980,695 of JAZAQC010000007.1, read as the reverse complement.
AGAAAATGCTTTTGTCTTCAAATCCAAACCCTATTGATAGTAATATATTCTAATATTGCTGCATAGGTGTTGTGAGAATATAGACATTATTATTTGATTTACTTGTACACGACCAATGTGATTACATTATACCTCGTTGAAATAATTATTATACAAATATCTGTGATATATTATTATAATATATTAATAGCGGGCGGGAAACGGGTTGTCGGCGACTGTAGAACCACGCGGGGTGGGGAATATAATATAGTCAATGGCGGCCGTCCTATACCAGCCCGGTTTCGTACGCGGCGGCGGCCATCGTAAAACAATACGTCGTAGTAGCGTAGTAATAGTAATAATAATAATAATAATAATAATAATGCTGATGATGATGTCGTTGCCATCGTAAATGTTATGATTTTGTACGCACATTAAATACGAACGCGAGAGAGTGCTCGTGACTCGTTCGTTTACGTCTCAATCACGGCTGTGTACGATACACCTATATATACCCAATATATATATACGTTAGTGCTCGTTCTATATCATAGACATCACAGCTGTATATTGATTAAATTAATTATTCGATTTTTTTTAACCCTTTGACGCACGTGTCATCAGATAATACGACGCGCAGTGGGCACCTCTATAGGTAGTTTGCTTTTTATATAATATTCCAAAACCTTTTTTTATACGTATAACATACACAATAATTCGATCACCGGATATCTCCATAACATTATTATGTACGCCTAAAATATCTGTGCACCGATTGGACCCGCGTTCTATATACTACGTATACATATATTGTGTATAAATAGGTATAAGAGTTCGAAACCACCGTGTAGGTACACATATTATATATAACTGCGTATCTACACAGAATAATATATATATAATGATGTGCTCGGAAATCGTTCAATCGGTTTTCTTCTTCTTTATAAATTTACAAATGTATTATATCCGCCTACATAATATTATATTAATACTATAAAAGTACACAAATACCGCAGGCTACAGGTACCTCTTATATCAGCATATTATGATATATACCTACCGGCTACCAGTTATCAGCTATATTCTAAAATATTGAGTAAATACATTACAATATTGATATAGAATACATTTAATATCGTGTGCAGATTGCATATGATGTATACAGCAATAAGTATAATATGCATTATTATATAATGTACCTATATAATATTGACATTTACTCGCGTGTAAGCAATTTATATAGATATTAGATATATTATAACTTATGTATTACTATCTATTATCTATCTATTATGAACATAATTTCATATACCTAATAAATTATGTTATCCTTAATGAGATAGCCGATTCCACCGTATACGTTATGTATAGTCTGTATAAAAACATACATGTTATTTATTAGTGTAGTTGTAGTATAAAATAAATGACAATTCACCAAATGTATTGACTTCCAGGGAAAATCAAAATAACGCACACGTATAATATTGTATTATATTGTTCTATGATAAATAGCCATAATAATAATACTACTAAGTGCTAATAAAGGACGACTAATTTAGTACAGCAGAAGGAATATATTTATATATTATGTACAACATGTAGGTACACAGTATATTGATGTTTACAAACCGATAATAAACAGTATATCATGTTATGGTTCAGGATGTATACATGTAATATTATATATGTATCGAAGTTCGATTTGCATGACGATGCATATATATAATAGATTGTATATACACATATAGAAGTTATACAATTTTTATTGCATTATACGGAGAATTGGTTTTTAGTTATTTTTGCACAATGTCTAATTGTTTGTTTAATTGTATTTAAAAAAATATTAATTTTATTAAACAAAAAGAAAAAAAGAAATTTATATTGGTATTTTTTTAAATACCTATATGACTTCATAAAATATAAATATAATACAATTAATAGGCACCTATATAGCTATATTATATTATCATAATATAACATTTTAAATGCAATTTTAAGTATTTTATAAGTGTCTTAAGACTTTATTGGGTTTTTATGTTATATTAGAACTCAAAAAACACTTTATTATAATACACGAAAATCAAATATATTAAGTAGTTTTTAACAATAATAATATATACATAGTGTATAGTATGGTTAGGTGCTATTATACATATTATATAATATCATAACACGTATCAACAACAACGACAATAATAAAAAAAACAAGTGAATTTACAGACAAAAGACTATGCGTATTTATACAAAAGGTCCCTTATACTTATTCATATAACATAAATGTTGTATATTATGTATGAAACGTAGGTATGTTGTTTATGTCCATTGATAGTACCTACATATAAATGCATTCATTGAATAGAGATGTTTTCCCCCAAAGTAGACCAATTTCGTACGGTAGTAGACACAGTAACATAATAATAATATAATATGACGTATTGTAACTATATAAAAATATAATACACGTGTGTACATTAAAATACAATAATCACAATGTAACTCTTTTTCTATTATAAGAAATCGTCGATCTTTGACATCAGCGGTGAATAAATATAAGTAGGTACATAATACATTATATATATATATATATAATGTACAGGCTACCGCGTGTAAATCATTCTGAATACACAGGGCGATTCTTCACAAAGGTAATACAAATAAACACTTATTATTATACTTCGGAATATAAAATTACAAATGTATGGTGTCATTCAAAAGTAAAAGTCTGAATTGTTTCCTAATATTGCTGTTTCGTTACTAATCTTTAGTTATCAAAAATAATTTTTTTTTAATATAAAATACGAGTATTATAATAATATAAATAACCAAACCATATTGCGTACAATATATATATGTGTGTACTCCTGTTTCGGCTTCCGATCATTTTTTAATAGTTTTCGTTTTCCTAATCCTAAAATATTTATATTAATTACGGAATAACAATATTAAATTTTTCCCAGTAAGCTTTCTGAGTTATATATAAATGGACAACATAATATAATACTTTTGTATCATGAAAAATAATTTTATCGTTTTAAAATATCGATGGAAATAGGTTAATAATTATTTTACTATAACAAAAAATAGTAATTATAATATTGTATTTAATTTATTTTAAAGTATATGTATATAAGTAGGTACTCGTATATATATATATATTAGGTAGATATTATAATCACCAGACTACGGAATAATTTTTCGCCGATATTGAAAATAAAAATATTTTTTATACACACAATAATAATGCACATCATATTTTTATTATTTCCAAAAAATGAAATGACATCACGGTCATCCTGCAGCAGTGCGATGGTGTTCGCGGTCCTTTGTGCAAAATTCGTACCACATAGCTCATTCAACGAAGAAACAAACGCCCATCGCTATATATAATGCGTATAATGTATACATATATGTAGGTACAAAGTAAATCAAATTTCGGTCAAAAATCTCACGTGAAAAAATAAAATATAAACATATATCGAAAGCAACGTCACAACAAAGTGAGTACCTACGTAATGTGTAATATCGCGCAGAACACACATGTATAGTGCGACGGACAAAATCAATTACTCATTATACGCGACTATTTTCTCTGTGCCTTTATAATATTATATTATATGTTTTCTCAACACAGTTCATGTTCCGAATCGCGAAACGTTCAAAACCATATATCGGTCTACCCTCTCACAGGCACGTACCTATATATATATATATATATATATATAATATTATACACGTCGTACATACACCGTATAATATATAATATATATAATACCCTATGCCGCCGTTCCCTCCGTCATATTAGTTCACAAGCCCTTTATATATGAGAGAGATCCCAACAGATTGAAGGTTGGGACTTTTATGAGGGTTACCCTATACATATATATATATATATATATATATTATAGTTGTGTGCACACAAGAGGAAGAGGGATCATGCGGTGTTTTTTTTCTTTTTTTTTTACTTTATTATTATTATTACTTTTTTTTAGCTTTCAGAAGATTTGGAGCAAGTAAATTTGAAACGACGGCGGTGCCGGAACAATACAAGGCCGCTGTGGTCGTATTTCTCAACGAGCTGATTTCATTTAAAAATAAAAAAAGCACTACTTCTATATATATATGTAGATCATATATTTTTGTATAATATATAGAAATAGTTTTGATTAAGATTATTTGTGTTATTGAACTGATACCAATACTATCGTAAGAACGTGTAATACTAATAAGTGTATTTTATTTATTTAATTAATAGCCCACATGGGGCGTAACGATATACAATGGATGTTGTTATAAATTAATATAAGTATACAGTAAGTTAGTGTGTGAAACTTACAATTTTAAATATGTTTCTGAACGTGGTTAATTATTACAATAGTTTAACACAGGTGTTTATTAAATTGCAACATATTTTCATTTCATGGTTCAGTATTTCGTTCAGTCCATAACTGTTTCAACGATATTGCAGCAAAGGTTAAATAAGATGTTTGGGATGTACTTGTAACCACCAGTAACTACAGTTAATATAATACGTATAATAGTATTCTTTAATTATATAAAACATATCACCACAAATATCACGTAAGTACATAATATTTAATAATTTATAACTTCTGTATATATATTATTATATATATAATATAAAAAAACGCGTTAAAACTGCAAACATATTATATGATAAAATATATGTACATAATATAACTATATTTAGATGTAATAAGGTAAGGTTAAGCAGATATGAGTATAATAAAGATAATTTAAAATAAACATTCAATTTTACTAGAAGATCATCCTTATACAATAGTAATTTAATAATTTATATACAATAATATAGTAAATATATTGCATAAATATATTATATTCCATAGGTAAGAGATTTCCAGTGACTACATACTTTAAGGGCTCTTATCCGCTGGTTCGTTACTTAGGCGTATTATTATTATTACTTACATACGCGCACGCGCGTGGCGCAAGCTTATAATATATATATATATTTAAAATCAGCGTGTGCAGACCAAAATGAAAATATATTATAAGAAACGTCAATACCACCCTGTTGAGCTCTACTGCAAAATTCTCTTCTCTTCACTCTTTTTTTTATTTTTATTTTTTTTTTGCTGCTTTCTCTTTTACTCAGTTCTCTCGGTCTAATGACGGTCTCCACCCTCTCCTACCATCAGCACGCCCGCTTCAACCTCGCCGCGAATACGACCTCACCACCGCCTCCGTGCGCGTACACCCCCCTCTACCCTCCTCAGACCGTTTCCAACGCGCGTCCGTTCAAGTCCGTCCCGAATGCGGGTGAGCCGGAAGCGGATGTAGCCCTTGGCAGCACCGGAGCCGAACCCCCTCGCCACCGCCACTGCCGCAGCCGCTCGCGGAACTTGAATTTCCGGCCATTGCAACAGACCCCTCCCTCTGTACAGTCACACGTCCCACCGACGACTCCTCGCACCACGACCGGGGGTGTTTCTTCATTGTCTAATGCGCCCGCGATATGATATTATATATATACATACATATATATATATATATATATATATATTTAAAAGCACCGTTGCATATTTTTTTTTCTTTTCGAAAACACATTTTTCCCGTTCGATTACCCCAAAAAAAGATTCTGTACACAAAAATAAAACATATTCTATACACATAAATACGATGCTATGTATAGTACATGATATATAATATGTATACGCAATATCTGCAGTGCAAAAAAAAACTTGGCAGACAACCGCCGGCAATCAAACGGTCAAAACTTATTCTTTCGGTTACTACAAAATGTTGTACAAGAATCCAACTGATAATGTATATATAATACTGATTATAATTATTTCTTACGATTTGTGATTAGTGTGTGTATTTAAATGTTCAAAAACCAAAAAATAACTCTATTAAATTAAAAAAAAAAGTTATTTTCTTAAATAAGATAATATTATATTATTTACAATTAATAAAAAATATATATATAATGAATAAATACATATAATAAACAAATAAATTCCACAGAGCAAAATAATATAAAAGTAAAGGACATTGCTAGTTAAGAACAGAGAAGTTATCCGATGATAAGACGCTTTTACAAAAATACAAATCATAATAAAAACAAACTTTATTTATATTATTTAAATGTACATAATTTGACGTTATCGACTATATTAATGTAAGTCATAAATAAAACGACATGTTTATACTGTATATACATATTATACTCATGACGACAATTTTTTCACACCATTATACAGCTAATGCCACTTTTGTCTGTACCAACATAAGTAAAAACATAATACGTTATAAAAATAATATGAAAATTCAAAATAAAACAATGGGTACCAATTTAATATTTTTCTTTTTAATGAAATAATTTTCGGTCAATTTTAGTACAATTTTTTCAATTTTATAAAATATACAAAAAATGTAGGTACTTTAAGATACAAAAAATAAAAAATAAAAGTTTCATTGATATATGAAACGATTTTCGTATTTGGAAATAAATTATTTGGTACTTCCAGAAAAAATGAATTTAAATCCATGGTCCTGGAAAATCTTCCTAATATCATGTTTTCGTAATAGTTTTTTTTTGTCCACAGTAAAATCGTACAAGCTTCTTTTGCAAAAACAACTATTTTATGGAACTATTAAAAAATTAACCAATAAATACCATTTACACTCGAACAAAGCAACTAAATACGATTAGCTTTCTACACAATATGAAATCGCAAAAGTGTTGCAGATAATGAATAAAATTAATAAATTTCTTTTTGATACAATAATTATTATTGTTATTAACGGTATAAAATTCGTTGTGTTTTAATAATTAATTTATAAGCTATAAGCTACAAGTAATTATTAATATGATATGTTTATAGGTATCTGTATAACATAATATATAAATACTATAAATGATGTGTATAATACATCTATATTATTTTGACTAACAAAAGGTAGATAGACTTGATACTCAATAGTGATCAATTTAAATATTTTTTTATTTATTATTGTTATGTAATTTTTACTATTAGTATAATAGATATATTGATCTATATTAGAAAGCATACATAAATATGTTTTTATCTACTGTGAGGCTATTAATAAAAGTATGTTCAATAAGTAATAAGTATATACCTAGTATTTCTTACTTTTCTATGCATGGCTTGTATATTAAAAATACAAAACGGAATCTACAAAAATTATGCGAATCTGTTGATAGAACAAAGTATTTCTTATACAATTTTGTATAATCACATGAAAAAATGATAACTTCAGTGAAAATTATTGTAACAATACATACTATACAGTATGCTGTATGCATTACAATATTTACAATATAATATTACCGGTCTACAGCAAATTCGCAAAGCAGTGGGAACGGGTCATTGAATAATATTATTATTTCGAACAGAACGGCGCCATCTGTTATTTCCTTCGTCAACCACTATACTTACTATCAGAATAATATCACTCAAAAGTATCAGAACTGACCCGTTAAAAAACGTCGCAAGCACTTCGCAAAATAGTCGAATATCGTTATATATATTTTTTTTATTTGAATGATGGAAATTTTATGCAAATCCGATTTGGCCCTGATTTAAAAAACACCATTTTCAGAAGTCTTAATGAATGTTTAATTTTTTTATATTTTGAATTATATTTTTTTAGCACTTTTTAAAGTTAAGTAATTCAAAAATCAGACTTCAATGCAAATTGAATAATTGATTAAAGTTTTCCTCTTTCAAAATAATTATCGAAATTCAACAACCCTACGAGGTGTGATTGTTTTTCAGTCATTATTTTATTCGTTAAAATGGTTTGATTTTATGTTTACTTATTTCAGTTAGCTACAACTTACAAATTGAACCTAGGTCTGTTATTTTATATAACTAAAAATTATATTGATTATTGTCACATAGTAAATAGTCGACTCCGACATATTTAAATGAGATGTATTTAACTACGATTTCACCTAAATTTAATAATAATCTTGATTCTTGAGAAAATATATTTATTTTACTTATATTTAAACAGAAATAAATGTTTTAAAAGTATTTAAAATGCGTTTAAAACATATCAAGATATCCGTTAAATAGTTCTTAGAATAAATTAAGGTATATACTTCTTTATTAGGTACAAAATCAAATACTGTTTTTTGATTTAATTAATTGGAATAAATTCAACTATATCAATAGTTTTTAATTAAATATCAGTAAACAATTATATGCACATTTACCTACATCATATAACGTATACATAATAAGTGGACAGATATATCAAAAGTGTCGACTAATATATTGTGATAAAAGTACTATAGATATCATCTACCTACGTCAGTGGCCAAAATTGATATAATATTACTATATTAGTAGCACTAAAAGATTTTATGAGTTGGTGGTTGAACTTCTGCAATGTAATATTGCCACCTACCTTAGGCATATCATATTTAATTTAAATTAAATAACATATTAAGTAGGTGTAATTATCTAGATGATGTCAGTGTACTATGTCTGTTTATTTTCTATGACCCACGCGCAACAGAAAATTTGCGATGAGCAGAACCAACCTTGAATTGTTACCTTTAATATTGGAGTAAATGATATTTTGTCAAATTTAAATTTAGAAAAATAATGTGTGATTAATGATTATATATTACAGTCTTCATGAAATGTAAATTTTCATGATGGATATTATAAGTTTATAAAATACTACAGATTATTAATAAATAATGTTGAAACACTGCAAAAAATTGAAATATCGTAAAATAAGATTACGAATTTACACAACTGATTATTTTAATTTAAAGTTGAATTAATACCAATATTTAAATCACAACAAATACCTGATTCTACTGAACACTTATTAACAACGTTGCTTAAGAAATAAAGAAAACAATTATGCACTGACATCTTCTTGATCAAGTATTTTATTTTTATTTATTATTTTACAAACACATTATTAAACATTTTTTTATATACTGTTGTAGTCTTATACGAAATAGCAATCCCTAGTATTTGTAAATTCGGTAAAGTGTGTCATTTTTACCATATTTTTTTTTTTAGCATATCTAGACAATCATGATTTAAGGATTGTAACTAGTAAACATAACATTTTTTCGTTTATTTGTCATTTGCTACTGCACACAAAAATAGGGACTGTGATATATGAACCAATACAATTATAAACTAGGTATTAAGTATATACATCATGGCTGCTAAATAGTATTGTAGTATATGTAGATATCATTTAATAGCGAGAATGTTAAGCTAGGTTGGTGATTAGTACATAAAACAAATAATGTTATATTATTATTTTATGAGTGTCGAGATACTAACTTACTCAATTATTTTAAACGATAGTGTTAGGATATAAATGATAGGAGTATTTCGTGTACCTTAGTATATTAGGTGTATTCCTTTTGTTTAAAGTGAAATAACAAGAAAAAGTGCAAAATTACGTTTTTAAAAATGACATTCTATATTTTTCACATTTCAAATCCTATTATAAAAAATATACAACAAAACTTACAATACCTATATTTTATATTTACACAACTTATTTTTTTAAGTTTCGTATTGATAGTACCTATCCGATATTTATACCATTTAAAATAACTGATTTTCAGGGTACATTATAAAATATTCGATATTGAATACAGCATTTTGTATTCATATTTATATTTTAATTATTATTCATCGAGATAATAATTTAGGTAAATTTTAAAATGAATTTTTTTGTTACATTATATTATGTATTTGGCTGTATTTATGCGTTTAGTTAGTACTACTGTACAATTTTGACTTTTAGTTTATATGTTATCCTATTCCAACATTTGTCGGCTGTACACATTTTTATGACTTTACATTGCAATTTAGTTACGTAAAATTATAATCTCACAAACATTGAAAAATATATACGATACATACACACAACATCAAGTTTTAAAACAAAGACTACTAAAGAGTAGATTTCTAAATGTTACTTTCTGCTCGTTACAAATTAAACCTTTTTTCTGGTCCAAAATTAAAAATGTTTAGTTTACAACTATTTAAACAAGACAATGTAATCCATGTGCGTATAAACGCGACAAACGATCGTAAAGTTATCATCAGACCATATATATAATTTAGACGCGTTTAAAATTAAAATATCCAATTAGGATTCTAATAAATTTGAAGGCAAGAAAGTTCCCACTAAAATTGGTTAATGGTTAGCAATCGCGTCGATAATAATTATTGGTATATAATAGTGCGAGTAAATGTGCGCGTTTGTAAAATATTGTACAATACGACAATACGTACGTAAGTATGTTTTGAAATACCGAAAAATGAAACGAAAAAATACGCGTTTAGTCGGACAACGTACGAGAACGGTTTGCCGCGACGAGTCAACGGAGGGACTTGCAGGTTGTGCGTGACGGCGGTGGTCTGATAATTGAATGGGGTGCGGCGGTTTGGCAGCAGCGAAAGCGGTGGCGGACGACAACGACGGCGATGACTACAACGACGACGACATATAGTCGCCGCCACCGTCGGGACGTCGACGACTACAACACGCTCTTGTACAAGATTAATGTCGCCCGCGGTACGTGTCACCCGCCGCGGTCGCGGGGTAAAAAGCGACGCGAAGTAAAAGCCACGTGCACTTCCCTTCTCCTCCTCTCCCCTCCACCCAATCTATCGAGGGTTCGAAAACGGTGTGGCGTTCGAAACGCGCGCGCTGCAGTGGGGTAGTCGCCGCCACGCACAGACAGCCCAGGGGAACGTTTTAAATATTTTTTTTTAAAGTACCCACACACCTCCCCACCCGACCACACCCCTCGCGTTTGAATATAAAAGTACGCGTGTAAGTCGCGTCGTATATATACATATACACATTGGGTCGTCGAGGGAAATATCATGTTGGCATAACACCGCCCGAGCGACGGCGACGACGTGGTCTATGCACGCGTATACAACAGCAGCAGCTAGCTACCCTCGATTGCCGAATCTACATGTATATACAGAGGAGAAGAGAGACAGAGACAGAGTGACAGAGAGAGTGACAGAGAGTGAGCTGCGGAGACTTGCTCGCTCGCACAAGCACACCCTTCTCTCTCGGGGATTTTTTATTTTTATTTTTTTTTTAATACCCGTGTATCGCGCAGAGTCCATCAATTCCAGAAACCATATTGCCACCGCGCTTCTCGTGATTTCATTACGATTATATTATAATAATAATAATGATAATAATATATTATAATCCCCCCGACGACAACGGCGGTGGTGGTAGTGGTGGCGGCGGCAAGGTCTCCTCTCTACTACACACCCTCGGCGTACGCGAATCGCCCCGCTCGTGTGTGTGCGTGTTGTACTCGCGTATATAATATATATGTATTTATGTATATTATTATTATTATTATTATTATTACGTCTCCTCCGCCGCCACCGTATTTGGTTTCGAATTTAATAACCGTTAACGCCGCCGGACGGTTCAGAAGCCAGCACCCTATACTGATCCGATGTGTGCGTGTGTGTATGCATATAAACGTACACGTCACGGGGGACCGATTTTGGCGCGAATGTTTTGCATACTATTAACTGATAATATTACTGCTGCTGCTGCTGGTGACGAGTAGGGAGAGGTGACGTTATTTTTTAGTATTATTTTTATTATGTATATATATTTTTTTTAATCCGATTAAAAGCGTCAGAGAAACTTCGCGTAGATAACACGGTTTAAAAAAAAAAAAAAAATGCGATGACTTTTTCGCTCTCCGTAGAGCACTATCAGTATACAAACACTCGGCGCTTTTTATTTCGATTGCCCCGAAACTGTTTTTTCTTTTCCACTCGTCCCGTCACAATATTATTACGTCGTCGACGTATATATCATTATATACCCACGTGGTATTATAAATACTCGAATAACGTAGATATAATATACATATCATCGTTTCGTTTATCACTTCCTAGGGCCAAGACAAGATTGGTGTTTTTTTTTTTATAAATTCGTCTGTGTATCAATCGATTTCAACGTAGATTTGTCATCACGACTACCTCTAAACATGCGTGAATCGTATATACACTACGAATTCGTTTGGTTTATTCACGTGAAGACGATTTTAAATACGCCAATGAGGAGACACTGTAGTCAAATAAGTATAGACATATAAAAAAATGTCTCCCGATAACATTTCAATTTACATAAATAGTCAAAAAAAAATTATTATTATTATCATATACATAATATTAAGCTGTCGTGTAACGTGAGTTCTTGCACGACTTACACCCTCTCAAGAACACGCGCAGTTATATCACTTGGTAATCCGTCTGGGTGCCACTGCAAATATAGATTTGCACACTATTCGTTAGGTTTTTTTGGTGGATTTCTAGTTACTCAGTAATATTCCAATAAATAATTATGTAAGTTGTTGGTATATAATAATTGAGTTAAAAATATTATTAAACCTGTTCTTATGGTATTGAATAAGTGAAATGACTTTTGTAAAATTCATATAAAATCGGAGAGCTTCATTATTGTAAACACGTATGACGTGTTGTTAAGTGTGGACTGTCGGAATTGCAACGAGTAAAATATAAAATTCCTAAAACATTGCTATATTTACTATAAACACGCGATGTAAAATTGAATCTCCCGATTTCACTTCGACCAATGTCTGCCGCCATCATATTATACTACGTTATGATGGGTAGATAAATATAATATTATATATTATATAAATAAATGTAAACGTGCGCCACGGTAACACAATATCGAACGCGCAAATGTGGGGAAACGTTGTAATTTTATATTCTTATAATAATGTCCCGTTAATGTTTTCGATTGAATATTATACACGTTATATATATAATAGTGTCTCATTTTTCTGATTTATGTAACGAACGACTATAACAACCCTATGGCCGTGTATGTCCCTCGACGCCGCAGATACGTTATAATATTAATACGTCCTGTGAGTCTGCATGGCGTTTAAAGCATCAGGTTCCATATAATATGTACATAATATGTGATGTGCGTGGGACGGCGGACGGAAGCCCTTCGCTACCGTTTTGAATTGTTTACCGCAATTTGTGACCCCTATTTGTCTGGCGCACACAAGCCACGCGTTTGCCTACAGATGACTGTTCGGTGCAACTCAAGTGTCTGTCGAATCCAAATATTTAATTTTCCAGCCGTCAGGATTATTTAATCCGGCACCCCGTTTTACCGCAAAAACCTATATAATATTATGTTATTATGTGTATATTTGCCACTATATATAGTATGATTGTTTGATGACAATAATAACTGTACGCGAAGCGCACTACCGAGTTATATATAATATATAAAACACTTATGAGAACAATAAGGGTTCTACTATTTGAAAAATGTGTTTATTTCTATTTCCAAAATTCTTGGCAACACTTGTTTTTTTTAAAAATATAATTAACGAATTCAGTTCATTTTATAATAGATACAAAATGAGATATCTCATGAGATTCAAAAATATTTAGTTCTCTGCAAATAAGTCTCCGTCTCCTGAAAAAAGTGAAAGTTGAAATTTTACCCTTGTGAGTGTGTGATGTTATATAAAAAAAACTATCATTATATTATATTCTATTAACACATGTATATTGTATACTATATTGTAAATAAAGGTAATAAATAGTGGTAATAGTTGTTAATTTATTACTATTTTTAAACACTAATTTCACACATCGTTGAATAATAAACACGAGTAGGTTTATTATGAAACATGCTATTCGGAAACTGCACCGAGAGAAAAATTATTACAAAAGCACATAATATACATGAATATACGTACCTAATATTAGTTAGAGACTACTCTAACTACGTACGCTTGTATTTTTTTCATTATACCAATTCAAATTTAGCCAATCGCATTATAATTTGTTATAAAATAGCTAATAATACATTAACAACAAAGGCTGTGGTTTTTAACTGCTATGTTAAAATCAAACTGTTTGTATAGTGTGAGTCAGTTTATTTAACAATTTTAACTACAGCATCGAAAATAAAATAAGATTTGATATTTTGATGCTGGGAATCAACGATCTATAAATCCAAATCAACATAAAAATAAAAACTATCAGTTAATTTCATCCATACAATTTAATTGGAAATTTAAAAAGTAGCTACCATAGGTATAACTGACACAAAAGTATAGAAATCACATATTTTAACTGTATCAACATTTCATTATATTATTATTGCCAATAGTTATAATTTAATTTTTATAAAAGCTAATGATGACATATTATTTTGATCGAAATGTTTTCTACAAACTTTAATAAGTACGTTATTATAATATAATAATATATATGTATAGTAATAATCATTAATACTATATTATTAAATCTATATAATAATAATTATTGTATTATGCACGTAGCTTATTTTTTATTCTATTGTGTAAACTCGTTACAATTTATCATTCACTATTCAATGATTATAAAAGTAAAAAAAAAAAAATTAAACTTATGCTAAATATAACTGTGAAACATATAGTGTGTTTAAAGTTTATACAGTTTTAAACTAAGAATCTTTCGAATCTTGGCACACATTGCACACCATTAAATATAATTAAGTATAAAGTACATTTTTAAGTCCAATAAATCAGTTCTTGACTTGTTGCCATTATCAATACAACTGCTCCTAGATAATTTATCATTAAGTTTATTTTTAAAATAAATCAAGACAATAATTTTAAAAATGTCATTTATAATATGTGTACACACGACATGTTAAATATATACAACATAATACTATATTTAAGTGGTGTACACTGTGTAAACTTGAGCTGAAATGGAATATCAATTTACAAGCCACTCTGAAAATACGAGCTTTTCGTTTGCACGGTCAATAAAATTCCCCTCTGTACAGTGGAATGCAATACTAAAACTAAGTCATAACTATACTACTCTGTGTACTCTCTTTTCCGGTCCAAGTGATGCTCGCGCACTTCCACCCTTTGGCACTAAAAAACAACGCGAATTCGCCAAACAATACTTCTGTGTATAATTTATCATACCGCAAAAACTTCTGCTATATGGTTCGAGTTTCTGAAAATCTCAACTATTCTATTAAAAAAAAAAAAAAAAAAAAAAAAAAATCAAAACCATTTAAAACAGTGAAATATTTTTTTCTTACAAAACGTACCATTTTATTATTTTAACATTAAGATATTAATATTATATAATATAATATATATTAGTTATAAAAATGTATATTGAAATTATATATTGTTGAGATGCAACCAAAGTGCTCTAAATAAATACCATTAGTGGTCAATTCTTATTTTATAAAATACAAGTGAAAAATAGTTACAACAATTATATTACATAATAATGTAAGCATTTATCAAAATATAATAACATGTTAAAATATTTTAAAAAAATAATTAAAATTAAGTAGAAATAATAATAAGCTTAAAAAGGATTACATTGAATTTTTATAATGTTAAATAATTGTAAATATTTTTAACTGGACAATTGTATAATATCTTTATACTTAATACGATATAGTTACATTGTATAGATTAAATTAAGTTACCAACTTATTTAATTTTATTTAACTTATTTAAATTGATTGTATATACGTGATATAACTATTGTGGATTTCAACTACATTCTGTTAAAATTAAAGGGATTCGAGGTTATAAAATAATTTATATAAAATGTATAAAAACATTATTTTTTTTTACCTATTTATAATTTATGATAATATATTTAAAATAAATATAGTATAAGTATTGAGCAGACCAGGAAACACTGTACGAACAATTTAAAATACTGATTTCACTCAATTATTAAGATAAAACGTGAGTTACAACAATATTGTCAATTAACGTAAAAAAATATTTACATTATATTTTAATTAGGACTTATAGGAGTTGTACACTCATGCTCCATAATGGTTGTTTTATGGAAGTGAATCAGACCGAAATAGAATATTGTTAATTGCATAGTTTTAATTTATGGTAAATGCATGCTACTGTGAGGTGTCAAGTTTATATTTTTATTTTTTAATATTATTTATGGATATGACAGTATACTAAAGGACTAAATATTTGAATTGATAATATATTGCATTAAATAAACAAATCACAAATTTGTGACTTCAAAACCTTATTATTTTATTTTATATTATTTTTTATTATTAATTTATTTCAAATCTCACTAAAATAAGAAATCGCCAATACATTTAAGGCTAATAATTATTATCAATAAAAATTATTCATCTAAATATATGTATTTTAAAATATTATAGGTAGGTAGTAATGACTTTAAGTATCACACTTACCTAACATAGGTTTTTTCGTCATGAAAAAATTATTCACATATTCGTAATTCTATAATAAGTCATTTATAATAAAATAAATATATAAAATATAAATAAAGGTGCATATCCTTATATTTATGTATTCATCGATAATATTTTATACAACGAAATGCCAAAACTCTTCGAAAAGAAAAACCAGAATTATACCGGGGATATGTGGAATAAGAATCGAGGGGACATTATGTCACCCTACACACAATTGGCAAGGGATTCTATACTTTATTTTTTGTTTTCAAACGGGAAGTCAAATTTTTTACCGTCCAGTAAGTTCGTTATTTATGCTTATTTACATATCAATAGTAAGAATTGAAATGCCAAATAAATCCAATAACATATTGAATATTAGTCAAATTGACCTTCAATTTGCTTACACGTAAACGAATCAGAACGTAAATAAAATAACCAACCATTGTTCGCCGGCGTTCTTTTACGTTTAAAAATGTCAGTATTTTCTAAAACATACTTATTTATAAATTTTATCATTTTTTAAATCAGTAATAAGAAATTGCAATAATAAGCTATGTATTATAATAGTATATAGTAACTATATTAAACTTTCAGTAAAATCTTAAACTGTTTGTATAGGTACTGTTTAAAAATCATTATGTAAATTAACTGAAAATGTACGATAAAAATTATAAAATATACATTTATATAACCTACTGTTGTGTATTATTACATAATATATATATATATATATATATATATATATACATATATACCACGATATAATGCGTTAATCGATATTATATATTTATTAATAATAATGTCCAATAAAATATGTCTACAGCTATATTATTATTTTTTTTTATTTATACGGTTATTTATATTTATATAATAAATTCAAATGATAGAACGGTTAATGCTATAATACTTATTATAAATAGTGATATTTTTAAATTCTAAGCTTTAAATTATATAACTGTTATACATAAAGATTTTTATATTTAGTTTTTTTTTTTTTTGAAAAACAACCTGACAAAATATTTTTTTATTCACTTAAATTAGTACTTGTATTTGTATTATATGCTAAATAAAATGAATTTCGCTATCAAAATAACAAAATGTACCCATTTTCTATCATTTTTCAATAAATATTAGTCCTTCATAAAATTTACATCGAGTAAATGTCACTACGAACAATAAAAAAAGATTATTTATTTTGTGATTTAAACTAATTATACTATTTATACCATATATGTACACATTGCACATGTTTATATATTATTTTTTTTATATTTGTGTGTAATAATCTGAGTATAAAAGCATTTTAACTGTGAATTATTAATGATTTGTAGAATCTTGCTATGTGGATTTTTGCGGACTTACTCCATGTTTTTGGAAAATATATTTTGTTTTTAAAACAGACAAATCGTCTCCATCGCTATCCGTCTACCTTAAGGCTTGCAAATTTCTAACTTTAAATTAAATTTAAAGAAAAATAAGTGACGTCGCATAACACAATAGTTGTCTTCAATAATAAATAAAAATGATCAGTTTAAATAGAAGGGTGGTAAAAATGAATAATTGTAATATTTGTGTAACCCTTGTATGTTTCACTTAATATATAAGGTGGAGATAGTGCTGCGAATTATGTATAGCGGCCAGTGGCTTATGTCCCAACGTTGAGCTTTCTCGGCCATAACGGCGGCGGTGGCGTCTTAGTTGTCACGAGACAGCGTGATATGTTAACTTAACTCATAAATCACGCAAGAGAATAATAATAATAATACTTATTTGCATTGAACGTCACAGGTCTGAAGTCTTTATCAAGGCTGTGCATTTGTAGGATAATGTATTACTTCTAACTTATTGTGAAACATAGATGTCTTAACATAAAGTTTAAATTAGCTGCGTACCCACTACTACTGTATTCAATTTTGAAACTTTTATCTAGTATATTTTTACATTTTGATATTTTAGGTCTATTCCTTTCCTTATGACTGAACATTGGTATATGATTAAAAGTAAAATTTTAAATTGAGTTGGGTTATGTAGACAATAAATTATGATAGAATTTGTCATCATATAATTTCATCATTATGAAAAACAAAATAACACATAAATAATGCTATGTTCATAAGTACAATTTTAATCTTTGACTTATTGGTATACAAAAAGTTAAAAGCTAATAATTACAATATTATGATATTTAGTTTACAAAAACATTGCCTCCTATATGGCTATAGTTGGTTAAGGTTTTAATGATGAGTTGAAAACAATGCTCATCTATTTTAAAAACATCATACTTGATATCTTGAATAATAATTAATTATTATGTAATAAAAAATGATTTTATTTGTTACAGATATCATGTCACCACAAGGAGGAGCTAGTTACTACTTCAAAGTCAATAGGATCAGTTCTTCTTACAGAATATTCAGTGGTCCACGATTACGATACCTATTTCCATGCCCAAAAAACTATCTAATATATACGTAAATATACTCAATAAAACAAAAATCACAGTTGGACTAGCAGGGTCGGTTTGTGACTTCAGCCACATGGCTGTAAAATTTAATGGCACTGATTCTCAACTTATTCTGTATGTAATTTAGAGATCCTGGCTGCTTTGTGAAATACTGCAAGGATGTACAATCTATATGTGCCAATTGATAAATCGTTATTACTCACACTTCTCCAGAACACCAAAGATTAATTCACTTCCACATTAACTTGTACATTATTTAACACTCGAGGTCATTGGACGAGTAGTGGTGAGCTGACATCACGTACACGTAGTATTATATGTATTATAACTGTACTATAAATATAGAAGTAGATTGCCTAGTAGATTTAATATGACGATAACAATTATTACGTGCATGTTTATATGCAGATCTTATATGCACGGGCGTATAACATAAAAATACCGAAGATGGCCAATTTTAACTTATTATTCATCCAAGAAGTTAGATGAAATAAAACGCTTCTATTTGTATTACGCGGTTGTTTAATGAAACCTCTTTTTATAAACCACAAAACTAAAACGTTTTTTCCTATGATACGAATTATTATTAACGCCGACGACGTTGCAATAATCTATAGTATTATTAATAATCATTATTATAATTTAAAGCTATAAAACATTTTTATTGACGATATAAAATGTTGTGTAATTTATGTAATTTATTTGTAAATTAAAAAAGATATGAAATGTATTTTGATATTAATTAATGATGTTTTATATCTAAATGCATTTGATAATTAATAGTAACAGATTCTATATAAATATTTATTTTATAAACTTAAGTATATTATGACGTAAGTTTGATGGCTGATGAAAGACGGCGATTAAAATGTCAGTGAAAAACTTAAATACGCTACGTACAATTATTATAAGGAGTATAAATATACGAAAGGTTGGTACGAAAACCACCCCGTCGTGCGACATCGTCCTTGTGCTGTATACGCATAGCCATTAGCACCGTGCAGTGGCTTTCTCTCGGTACACATACAACAGTACGCAGTCGCAAATTGCATATTTCTTTTCACGTGTCCATCCCATGCCCTTTAATATTGTTTATTTTTTTCATTCTCTATCCAATCGTTTAGTTAACCGCGTTTGTACAGCACCTACATGTGTATACGCGATAATTTCACCTTTATACCACCCATCGATGTTGTTATTTTTCTCGCGTCTCGGGACTTCTGTCGTTTTTTTAAAACATCGCGACGTGCTTAATATGTTCTATTACCTGCGTTCCGACTGTACAGAGAAATTAATAATATCATTTAGTATAATTACATAGAATATATAGAAATGAATATAAATTTCCCTCGACTCCAGACCCCGTGACTGTGGCGACAACGTCACGTCACGCGCGCGCGAACCAAATGGACAGAAAATATTCCTATTAATTACGCGGTTATTGTGTGCGCGTAATTATACGTACGTGACGGGACGGGGCGGGCGGACGTCCGTGCGTGCGTCTAATGAAGTGTGAAGTGTTCGATAAACCGACGCGACGACGACCATGGGAATCGCACGACCCCTACATATTAACGCGCGTGCATTATATATATATATATTATATATATATATATATATATAATATTATACAGCGTGCATGGCGTAATATCATCCGCGAGGTTCGTGGACCGTGCCGGCCGTGTAATTTATGTACATATACGTCCGTGTACTGTGTATAATATGCACGTGGGATTTCGAAGTCGCTATAAGGGTTCGAACGAACAGCGCGTGTGCGCGTATAATGGTATAGACGATACTGCGATAGAAAATAAGACGCCGCCGGAAAAATTATACGGCTCTGCGGTACCGAAATCGTGTATATTCTGGCTATCTCGCCGATGCACAAGGCGGCTGCGTGGCGAACTGCGGCACCACCGCCGAGCCCCGAAGAATATATACCTTTGGCTGCGGCGGTCTGGTGGCATTTCGTCGGACGACTATACAATACGGCGGTCGACCAATAGTTATTATTGTTTAAGCTGACCGAACCATTAGCAGGAGAATCGTTGTTCGTGTACGGAGCACTGCCGTAATTTATAGCCATACGAAAAATGATTGCTCGTAATTTCGTTAAAGAAAAACGCCAAGTGAACACATTTTTACCGTAAAAACTCTGCGCAATGATCGCACGCTGCCATCGATGAATGATACGAGGCTTGTCCCAAAAGTAAGGTCTCCATTAATATAAAAAATCGAAAAAGTGCTTTATTAAAAAAATGTTTACATGGTCATATTATACTACTCATATTCTATTTTTCGACATAATCGCCGTTCATATCGAGACATTTTTGTAGTCGATCTGGAAGCTTTTGTATGCCAGCGTCATAGAACCCTCCGTCCACCTCTTTTTCCAAGTACTCCATCACTACAGTCTTCACTTCTTCATTTGAATTGAGCCTTTTCCCGCCCAAATGCTTCTTTAGGTTGGTGAACAAGTGATAGTCCGATGGGGCAAGGTCTGGGCTGTAGGGGGGGGGTGGGGGAGAATGTCCCAACCAAACTTATCCAAAAGCGCTTTTGTGTTGCGTGCCACGTGAGGTCGAGCGCACCCATCTTGCACTACACTTTCGGTATCCCAAATCACTTATGATTCTGTGAAGCGAGGACTTGGGTATCTGCAACTTTTCTTCAAGTTCTTGAACAGTCACTCGTCGATCTTCACGAAGTTCAGACTCAACTTGTTCTTGGAGATTGTCAGAAACAGATGGCCTTCCACTTCTGGCTTCATCATGGATATTCGTCCTCCCATTTGAAAATTCTCTGCACCACTTCCTCACATTTTTAATTGACATAGACGTCGATCCATAAGAGGTACAAAGTTGTCGATGGATGGCCGCAGGCGTCTCGCCACGCGAGTGAAGAAAACGGATTACCGCGCGAAGCTCACACTGAGCATGGACAGATAAGGAGGCGGACGCTGACGAGGTTGACGCGCTCATTTCGTTCACGTGTCACGAAGGTTCTAAACGTCCGATCCGTCTAGTTCAAACTTTCTTAGACAGATAAGAAGTTAATGGTTATATTGGTGGTACCAACTTATGAAAATAAAATTTTTCTTGGCCGCTAGAAAATTGGAGACCTTACTTTTGGGACAAGCCTCGTATTATACATCATAATATTGTAAGACACGACGTCGTGTACGGTATGGGTATTTAAATCGTTTACACATTCAGCAATATTTTATACTGGATTATGAAGACAACGCCGTTGCCGTATTGTATGATACATTTAATCCCAACTATACATCGTACACAGCGACCTCCTGACATCGACGTACGGCGATACTAACTACTAGTAACAATACTATTATATATATTTATATATTATATTATTATAAAAGATAATTATTTTTCTCTTCGCGCGTGGTTGCTCAGCCGCAGCTGTAGCGAGCGTAGAGTGTCAGCTGATCTACCGCGTACTCTACACAGCGTGCAGTTAAACAACTCGGCAATGACGATTACAGAATTACGGACTTCCTACGCAAAGCTATTTAACTATAGTCATCGCATAAGCATAAACGTATATGATATATGTGCTCGTACAGCCGCGGTATTAGGTGTGTTATTATAATGGTTTCCAGTTAAGTTTTCGACCGACTTCTATCGCCCCTCGGCTATTGCCCTAGTCGTGTACTCTCGACGGTCGTTATTTTTAACTCCCGACTCACGCTCGCCCCGCGTACACACACACACACACACACACACACATAAGCTCCCCTGACGACCCTACATCACCGATTATCTTAAGTCCCATTACGAATAAACCGTATTATATCGCGAGTAGTTCGCGTAGTGCACTACAGTACTATATTATAACGACCCGGGCACTCCAAAGCTGCAGCAGAGATTTCTGATAATAACAACAACACAAATCGTACACTCGTCATTACATTGATGCCTTATCGTATTTTATCTCTCCATCATTAGACCGTTGTCTGTGTCCAATGTTTATAATACTCGTAATTAAAATCTATATTAAATATTTATTGTTTTACATATATCTGAAGTTTTCTGACATTACAATAATAATATTCCTGATAAAATAAATAATCACTCGTTACCTAGTTTTACTTTAATCTCAATACTCACCAATAATATTGTATTCGATATAAATATTAATATACCGGTAGTAGATACCTACAGTATAATTACTTCAAATTGTATGAGGTAATTGACGTTATTTATAATTATCGCTTTAATAATCATCATAAACACTAATTAAGCAACAATTTCATTCTTAGTTTTTTTATTGCCGATAAAATTAAATTTAAAGTGTGTGGGTTATGTAATTACATTGACACGCAAACTACGCTCTGTATGGACGGTAATATTCTATGGTTTTAAATAGTAACCCTGCAAGATCCTGCAAAAATTTGATTTAGATTTTTCTAGTAATTTTTTGAAAATTTGCATTTAGATATAATTATAGTATTATATAAGTTATAGTTGTTATAAGTTTTTCGTACTTGCTAAGTTAATCCACATTTAATAATTGTACTATAAATCTTATCTCGTATAAATATTAAAATGAAATAAAGTTTATAAAATAGTGTAATATAATTGAATCCTAAAATTTTAAAATCATAATTCTATTCGGTTGAAATGTGTACAATAGCATTAAACCTTCGTATAAACAAATAGACATGCTTAAGTTATTGTAATGGTTAGTAGCTAATGATAATTAATAATTTTTTTCCATTATACAATCTATTAAAAAACGGCTCTTATCAAATAAATATAATATGAGAAATGAATATGACAGAACCTATGATTGCATATAAACGCATAATCGAGGATTTTTACAATATTATATTTTCAACAAGGTATGTAAATCGAGTAATAATTGCAATTCACTAGAATAATTTTAAACTTATCCTTAGAATTTTTCAAATAAAATTTGATAGCTATAAGTGTTCTTCCACTCTTTTATAAAATTAAAATAAAAGAATTGGTTTCTCGTTAAATAACGGTAAAATAACAAATTCGCAACCTTCTTACAGTTAAATTTATGATAAATTATTGTAACACGGCGTTATAGATATGCAATTTCACATCACTTTTGTGTGTCCGTTTTCCAGTACCCATCTCATACGATCAAAATTTGACAAATTTGCAAAATACATTAAAGTAAAATATATCTGACTGAGTATATTAAAATGATATCATAGAACATATTTTAAGTATTTTTTATGATCAATAACTGAAAGCATTTCCATTGCGCTATATCACCAACATAAAGTTCAAATCTGCATCGTATCTTTTTTTCAACATATTAGGTACATAATATATAGAAATAAATATATCAATACATACTATGCACTTTTTTAAGGACCCCCATTTTACATTTGAACGTAAAATTAAATATTCACAGCAATTTCACTACTTAATACAGTTAAATCTCTGAATAGCGAACACTCTCGGTCACCGACATTTTGTCCACTATTTAGAGGAGATACATTTTTAACTCATAAAAAGTAAATGTTTTTAAAAAAAAATATACACTATACCTTATAAAAATATAAATGAATATTACTGTTCAAATTTAAAATACAATATTATAATATCAATATACAAAACACAGTTTCCTTTTAAAGAAATTAAAAGATAAAAAAGATGGGGAAATGTCGAGTGGACCATTATAATGGACCTATTAGATTCATTTTTATATTATTTTATTGACAATTTTGGTAAATGAACAACTTATGAAGAAACATTAACATTTTCAAGCATTTTAAGCAAAAAAATGTTAAAAACATTTGAAGAAAAAAGATTGAAAATCTCAACTGTCCATAAATAGCTCAAAAAGAAAATATTAAGAAAATGTCAAATATTTACAATTATTCGTTCTTGGGTCATACTAAAAATAGAAAAACGATTTTGTCAAATACTGGTTTTGAGTAAAAATTCTCGTTATTCCTGATTCTTTTTTTTAATAGGCGCCCGTTATCTGGAGAGTCGACTATTCAAAGGTTTTTACATTGAAAAGTAATTAAAATGTCCCCATCATCAAAAAATCCTCCGCCATTATCGGAAAGTGTCCGCTATTGTGAAGTGTCCATTAGGGGAGGTTTCACTGTATGATATTTAATAAATATTGTACGAACAATACAATATATCTGATTAATTGCATTATTATCCTGCAACCAAACAGAATAACAAGTTAAATAAATTTCACTCACTACCACAGTACGCGTGTGGTATTGCCATCCGTGTGGTGTGACGTTTAAGTAGGAAAAAATTTATCATAAATTTCGTAATTTTTTCGTAATCGATCTGGCCAGTAGATCCAGTCCAGCACTCTAATAACTCGCGTCTATCACGTGTGTGCGCGAATACAAAGTACGTCTCGTCGTCATTAGTGCCACAAGTGCGGGGTAGACGAAGAGGCGTGAGAGGGATTAGGCCCCACTGCTGCCGCGGGGCATAAGCGCAGTGGTAAAGGGTGACGGTACGACCGGTACACGTCGCAGTCGACGTGCACACGTGTACCGTAGGCGGCTGCTGTGTCGGCGGCGGGACAATTTCGTCGTCGTCGTCGGTATACCAACCCCCGACAATTTCATTAAACGTTTTCCACACCCACACGTCGCGCGGTCACGTCATGACGTCGCGGGACACCCGTGCGACCGGTCCGCGTCGAGGGTGCGGGCTGCTTCGGCTACCGCGAAAATCACGCCCCGGCGACGGCGGTGTGGGCACAACACACGCGCGTCCCGTCCGTGCATCATACACGCGCGCGCGTGCCCCTCCGAGCCACTCGACGGCGACTGGCCGAAAAAACCGCATATTAAAAAAAAAAAAAAAAAAAAAAAAAAAAAAAAAAATACGTTATTGAATAATAATAATAAAAAAAAATATGCTACGGGCGAGCAATAAAAAGTAAAAAGGGAGAAATCGTATATTTTATTATATACGTTTTTTTCGCCCCGTGAGCGTCGCCGTCGATGACCTCCTCTATATAATAATATACAATAATACGTGTCAAAACAGAGTCGGCTGCTATATAGAGTAGTCCTCGTCCGAAATCCAATAATAACGACGACGACGACGACGACGCGGTTCGCATAATGTATATATTATTATTGCGTTTATTTCGGGACGACGCCTTTCGCAACACGCCCTTCTGCAGTCCGTATAGTGTAGTTTATATACAGTATTATGTATACATAACATTTTCGCTATATTTCTATTTGTGTTCGTGTGTGTGGAAACTGACCTGTGGGGCCAGCTCTATAAATGGAATTGGGGGCTAGACATAAAATATGCACATATAAATTTGTTTTCGTTGGAATACCAACATAAATTATTATAATTCAATCGTTAACACCTAACATTAGTGTTATTACACCTAATAAGAGGACGTTATACCCGCATGTGTTGTCTCTGTCTTAGTAATGTAGACCATAGCAAATTTGCGTTCAGCAGAACACATTTTGTGATTTTATGTTAGCTTTAATATTAGAGTAAATTTACCTATTATTAAATTTAAAGGTAAGAATATTATCTAAAAAATACTATAAGCTTTTACTGATATTGAAGTGAGTTATGAATATTTGAAGGTTGTAATATTTTACATAGCTATTACTCACTTTAAAATGATAATATCAATAAAAGCATATTATATTTTCTAGATAATATTCTTACCTTTAAATTTACTCTAATATTAAAGCTAACATCACAAAATGTGTTCTGCTAAACGCAAATTTGCTACAATCTACATTAGTAAGACAGAGACAACACGTGTGGGTAGAACGTCCTCATAAGACCAGATATTAATTACGGAATGTAGTGCATAGTTTTTGTGTTAATGGTATTTTAAGAACTGTATTGAATAGCACTTCAATCAGAAGAACATAATATATCATAAGAAGTCTAGGAATGGAGGTAGGAAAGATGAATATTAATAATGTGGACAATTAGGCAGTTTGGCAGTTTTTAATATAGCTCTGTTTTTGTATAATTACTAATTAGAACCGACTACCGAAACAATCAATAAACAAATTAGCCGTTAACCTATAGTCGTACCAAAGTTTTTTGGGGTCAGGGACAAATCAATGCGGAGGCTATTCAATCGTCATAACACGATACGATAAAGAGTTATCCGTTGAAATATTTTGCAAAATGTTGGAAAATGTGCCCAACTAAGGTCATTCATCAAATTTGTCATATCGCTATTAGTTTTCAGTGTTAAAGTAATGATGACAAACTATCAACTATATTAACCGTCCGATACTAAACCACTGAACAATGAATAAGTATGATTGAAAATATTGAACATTCAATTGTCGATGGAAAATAAATAGGTACTTTTTATAACTATTAACTAATATAGTAATGTATCACTACCCAACTGCCATATTACCGTGTCAATAACGAATGTATAGTAAGTAATTTGAATATTTTTATCGTTATCCTTCACGTTCTCCGACATTACAACGATAATAAAATATAACAATTGGTTATTGTTATTTATCTAATTATAAATGTATAATATCATTACAAACTATACAGAGATGAAATAAAATTGTATTAATTATAACAATTTCATAAGCGAAATTTCTTAGAAATGATACGGCCTTGTAGTCGACTACAATAGAATTTATATAGTTGTATGTTATAATTAATACTAGTAATTAAAAATAAAACTTATTATCAATTAACTAATAAAGTAGATGGTTACCTTTGGAATACTACTGTGCGTGTTTTGTTGACGACATGATATACGTATAAGTACATTGTGCCTAATACACCTATATAATTTATGTACTATTATTTTAAAATTAAAAACTTAGGTTTTTTTTTATTGAAAATGAAGGAAGCTTCGACATCTAAGGTCATTAGTCTTGTGTACATGTTGCATTGTATGTTCCACTAGTGGATAAAATTAAAAAGTATAAGTTCTAACATTAGGATATTTACAGATATTATATAAATTGGTTAGAGGTTGTTTCTAATATTGATTTTTGTAAAAAAGTGTAAGATGAGTGTAGAATATTCTTCGTTCAGAGTTTCTTTTAGTTTGCCTAGTATTTTTGTTTGATAGGGTGTTACGGGTGCCTTGGGTATCTGGGCCGTCTTGGATTATGTTAAACTTAGGTTTTTTAGATAATTTATTTTTAATGGATATTTGTCCGGTATTGCGTGACAACCAAATCAAAAAAAAATAATAACTTTGAGTCGTCATCACTTTGTAACACTCGACCGTAGAATAATGCTAAAATATGTTTAATATTAATATTATTTTTGGTACAATAAACATAGTGAACTTTGTCCACACAGCCACTATCCGTTTGACATGACAATGGTACTTAGGTATAATAATATAAAAAATTAATATATACGAAATTACGACTGAAACTAAAAACGCTTTTAACCATCTAGGTTCTGGGTAATTACTGGTTAAAAATAAAATTATATTGATGAAGTATATACTAGTATTTCATCTATTAAAATATTTTAAACGTAATGATGTGTTAAGTATAGAATTTACATTAAATATAGTTATTGACATTTATAAAAAAAAAAAATAAAAATTTCTCATACTTGTCCTATAAATAATACATTTTTTGAACATTTTTTCTGAAATAAAAAAAAATATTAATTTAAACATTTTGTAAAAATTTAAAGTATCTATAATTATTTGTTTTCGAGTTGCACCAAAAACAAAATCAATTTTATCGATTATTGGATTTGTGTAAAATTTCTGTTTTTCCTTAATTTTTTGTTTATCTTTCCTGATTATACATAAATTCTGAGGATTTTTTAGTCTGATCTCTTCAAAATACAAACTAAATTCGATTTTCTACACAAAACCATCCTTATTTTTTGAAAATTAAATAATTTTATCGGTTACATATTATCGTGTGTACGGTTAGTACAATACGATTATAATTATATAATAATATGACCTTTTTTTCCATTTCGGCTCTTCCATATTTATTAATATATTGGGTGGCTCGCGGGTCTCTTCTCGCCGGCCACCCCTGCTATATACTGCGATCATTGTGATTGGTCAGTTTCTCATCAAATCCTACGTATTTACACGTCAAAGTCTCAACTCATCGGCCAATTTAAGCTGGCTGCACACGGAGTGGTTTGGTCACGTGCGTTTTCGGATTATGATCCGCGGTAATTAGAAACCGCTTCTACGACTTGCTTGCACACATAGGTGATTTTAAAATCGATTTTTAAATATTTTTTACAAGACTGCCGCTAACGAACCGTCGCGATCAAACCGCTCCGTGTGTAGCCAGCTTTACACAAATCAGTAGTGCTCTTATTCACAGAATAGAGATTAGATAGAATCGACACTCGTCGGTAATAGTTCCTAAGAGGACGTGTCACCCAAAGCGAAACGAATATAACAGTCGAGAAAATGCGCTGTTAAGTGTTTTTGCGATCCGCATGCACGTGACGTTAAGCCACGCCACTATTCGCAGTTGGCAGCTACTCGTACGGAAGCGCTTCTTATTATTTTATCAACGTTCTCCTGAACACATTAATATACTATATAATACTACACAATCAATGGTAATATTAACATTCCCGGCGTTCCTCGTCAATACGCTATGTTTTCAAATACGAATAAAAATTTGTTATGCGATTCCAGAATTTTACCTCTCACGGATGTTTTACCACATTACTGACTTGCACCTCTATCCAAGCGAACCATCGTTTAATGGAAGAAGATAATGGGAAATTAACTATTTAAATTAATAATGTGATTATTTATATTATCATTGTTTTTAATCTTTATTATTGTATAAACATTAATATTTTTTAAAAGTCTAAATAATTATTTTGAATAGCATTTGATAGACGTAGTTTTATAATGCATAATATACATAAATAGTATAGAAAACTTTTACTAAGAAAAATGTATGAAATACTATGAATAATATTATAATATAAATATCAATGTATATGATATTATCCACTTATACTATAAACATTAATTGGTATAAATGCATAATAGGTATCTGCTATGTAAATATGTAATACAAAGTGTACATAAACCAAAAGAAAATAACTGTATAGGTAAATATATGCAATATATTTTTACAAATACACAAATATGAATGCATCAAGTTATGTACTGAATTAAATATAAATATAATGTATATTTCTTCATTATATTTACATATCAGTGATGAAAACATGATACATCATATGTTACATACATTATTTTTTTGTCTTAAAAACAAATTAACCCAATAGATACTAACCCAGTTCAGCCTATCTAAAAAGGTTTTAAAGTTCGTACTATTCACCAAGTATAACAAATTATGATAAACCTAGATATGAATAATGGTTATTTAAAAAAAAATTATGCCGTTTTAACACATTTTTACTAAGACGTTTATATTTGTGGGACTGTTTTCTCAAAATCAAGCTAATTGTATAGCTATGTGTCTACTGAAGTCTGAAATTAATCTGATGATTACTATAGGTGAATTTTTTTAATACAATTATTATATATATATATACATATAAGTACATATGTGTGTGTGTGTGTGTCGTGTCGGAGATTTATATATTAGCAAATGTGTGTAGGTATAGTTTATATGGGTAAACTGGGCCAAGTTAAACAGAATTTTTAACATGTGTTGTCATATAAAATAAGAGGAAAATATGAAACATTTTTTACCTACAATTGATTCTAAAAATGAATATTTTTTAATATTTGATAAGACATAAAAAAATAATCGATGATAATGTATATTGCAAGTTCCTTATATTGTTAATTAATAAATGTTTCAGGGGTACTTGGCAAACGTTAGTATGGCTTGTTTATAATTTTAAAGCAATATTAATTATTATAACCTTATACTTAAACTAGAAAAACAAAATAAGTAGGCATTTAATCAATAACATAGGTACTTAAAATGATTCAGCAGTCACAGTGCCACGATTTATAATGACCCTGAAAACCGTACTAAAAAAAAAAGTCCATATCGTACACGTGTAAAATCGAAAAATGTATAGTAACGTTATCCATGTTAATGCGAAAACAATAAATTGTAAGTATTTTTTTGTTCTATGAAATATGTATGTGTCAATCTATGATTCACTCAAATAACGGACTTCTTGAGTCTCCCTCGCCCTGGTAAACTATACATCATTTCACACGTCAGACAATAAACCGTACTAACGATGATTTATACATTGGGAGTGCACATTATTACACACTGGATATATTTTGCATCGTTATACTGGGCGGAAAGGGGAAAAAAGATAGGAGAAAGATCAATGTCGTCATCGCCACCTTATACAGTCGATTAAACAGTATAGCTGGACCGATGTGACCATAACATAAAATATTCTGTATTTTTTTAGCGTCTCCACGATGATTTTTCATAGTTTATTATACAGTTTTTTTTATTTATTTTAATAATGCACCAGAAAAATAAAAAAAATATATTTAAGTTATAAGTTTTAACGATTATATTTGTAATAAATAAATGATAAAACGTGTACAATCGTAGTGTGGTGAAATTAGAAAATTACCTGTTTTCTATAATATTAGTAAATTATTATTTGTCGCATGAGCATACGTTCTTATTAAGTTACGTAATTGCGTGCTACTAATTACTATTACATAAATATTATAATATAAGTAGTACAATAATTTTATTAATTATTATTAATAACTGATAAGTAAACAATTGAATTGATTAGTTTTATTTTCTATAGCTAATTGCGTTATTATATTTTTATCCTTATTTGTATTTAGTTAATTTTTCATTAAATTATCTTAATGTTATTTTTTTTATGATTGTTTTGAATATTGTGTTCTTATTTTAAAGTGACCTACTATTAATAAATTATCTACAGTTGCACGATTTACCTATTTTTAAATGTTTTTCAAATTATTTTGTAAAAATAATATATAATATTACGTATATATTAATTAAATATTCATAAAATAATATCTATATAAATTTCAATAGATGGCTGAAGTTTTCATTTAGATAAAATAATAGATAATACTTTTTATCAAGAAAAGTCTCAACACTGCTTATATTAGGTAGGTATTATGAAACATTTTCATTAGTGTTGTTTTAAAATTGAAATGATAACTCATAGAAGGTATAAAGAATAACAACCAAAGACAATCGTGTAAATGTAAATAATTTGTATTAAATCCACCGAATCGCAATCAATGCAACGATAATGCAATGTTGTATATAACATAACAATATAGGAAACGCTTTTGGCGAGTATCGGGTGTACACGATTGTGCGTTCGGGTTTGTTTCTTTTCACTTCGCCCCCGTTTCCGGTTGTTTGGTCTCACGGGTTATTCCTGCGCGATAAACGCCAAAAATATTTTTTTATTTTAATGGATTCCGAATTTTATTAGGTTTTTTTTCTCCTTTTTATATTTTTTTATTCCACAATTCTTCACAACGTTATATTACTTAGCTAAAGTCAACACAAACTACGCGTGATGATATAATATAGGTACAATATAAATACTCAAATAGATATTGGGTAAGATTTCAATATTGAAGAAATTTAATTATTTTTTTACATTTTTTTTATCACTCGTCAATAGATAACAATTAATAAATTTATTATCATATTCACAGTTTTTAATCATTTAACATTCACACTTTTTAGAATTGATTAAAAAATGACGTAAATGACTGTCTCGTGGTAATTAATAAAGGATACATAATTTTTAAATGCATACTTATGGAAAATAAGCTATGCCTATTTATTTTGTATTTAAATCCTAGAATTAATAAATATTTATTAAGCCAGTGGTTGTCTCTTTAAAGTTTGAGATGTTCAAAAAAAATATCTTACTATATATAGAACACTAAAAATAATCAAACAAAAATATCTACATAGCAATAAATTTTCAATGTTAGCAAGCGATAAGCACCCTTCTATTTTGAAACTTCTTATAAAAAAAGACATCAAAAGTCGTAGAAAATGAAACAAAATTTCAGCAGCAATTATTGACCACTGTTCGACTAAAATAAAGACATTAAAAAAGGAATATTATATGATAAATATATAATTATCATTACATTTATACTTTTCATAAATGTACATTATATGTAACATGTATATGTGTATTAAAATTACCAAGTACCTACATTAATTAAACACCTACAATATGTCAATATCATAGAAATATTGTGCAATAAAATAATATTTATTACACCTATTGTCGATCAGCATTATATAATAAATATTAAAAGTTTCATACTTATGTAATATTATGAAACACGATTACTCGTGTAATGATTATAATGTTCAAGTGTTAAAATATTGTTTTATTGAAATAATCTTATTTACACAATACCACGAAGTTGTTAGGTGACAATTATATAATAATATATTTAAATTTACCTATTTATCAATTCATTTAAAAATATACGGATATTCAATGTCAATCGGGTACTTTTAAATTACAATAATTATCAATTACTGTAATTGATATTTATACATTATATACATTTTTAAGTAATTTAAAATATATAAATTTTAATTAAAAATGTGTATAGTTATAAATGAGTAGGTACCTAATGAAAAATAACAAAAATTAGTTATTTTTTAAACTATGAAATAAGTTGAAATTTTATAACTCAAATTAATAGTGATAAATTCATAAATTTAAAGATTCCTATAATATAGTATATTATAATTTAAATTATCAGGCGCGTAGTCAAGTGTTTTAAGAGAGAGGATTAGAGAAAGTGTTTTAATTTAATATTTAAATACAATTAGTTGGGGGAAGTTGTACACATAACCATTGTGGAGTTATACAGTCACATTAATAAATTTTAAAATATCTTTAAAGTTTAAATATTTTTTCAAATAAAATAAATTACTAAATATTATACAATATAAATAAAAATACAAAATTATTATTATTATTATATCATTTATCATATATCAGTCTATTCTTTCTTTCTTTCTTGCCAAATCTTCAGATAATAAGGTCTCAACGTCATTTATTGAAAACATTTGTAATAACAGTTGTTCATATTTTGGAAAAAAACCTAAATCACTTTTAGCATAGGTACCTATATTATATTTTTGGATTATATATTTATATGGTTATCTATTATTATTAATTTTTATTTTTATTAAATGTGTGTACTGTGTAATTTGCAATCGGTAATCGCCTACCAGAAATATAATAATCAATAACAATTAATAAGATTTAATTGCAGTCGACATCTAGATGACTAGATAGGTATACTAAAAGATAATTCTACTAATCACTATCCATCACCTATGTACCTACATACGAGTATAATATGCACTAATGACTAATGCAGTATTATATCTTTATTGTCTACACGGGCATGGCCTCTCCGGCTCTCCATAGTTATGTAATTATATATACTAGAAAGTATTATACCTAATGAAGTTGATACCAATAGAATAATACAGAATATTCTCATTTCTCTGTACTAATAGGTATAGTTATAAACAAATCAATATTGTTGATAATAAAAATTTGACTACCAATGTATCATATTACGAAGAAAGTTTATCCTATGTATTATGCTCGAAATCTGGAAATATATTATACAGAGACATCTCATAATAACATTGATTTACAAATTAATGTAATTTTTAACGAATAAGATAAAACCTAAAATGCTTGGATAATTGTAGTAGAACAGTATTATTTATTCAATATATTGACTATATAAGTAAACTTTGTTCGTCGACCCGGTTGAAAGATTGTTTTCTTTTGTCGCTTTCACATAAGTTCCCTATATATAGTTGCAGGTATCCACTAACAGTTGTTATATAAATCACTCGCATAATCAAACATGTTATTTGATTTCAGACTTTTAATAATTATTTTAGGTACCAATATTATTAAAAATATATTTTACTAAACTCAAATGCGAAAAAAGTTGTGTGTAGGTACCTACCTAAAGGTAAAATACACTCATATTTATTTTGTCAGGTACTAATTCAAACTTTGTGTTCAGGAATGTTTTATATTAAGCTAAAAATAATGCATTTTTTTATAAATTCACAGCTATTATATCAATAAGTTAATCAACCAAAGTATTGTTT
The DNA here is from genome assembly GCA_036289425.1 of Rhopalosiphum nymphaeae. Taxonomy (NCBI): domain Eukaryota; kingdom Metazoa; phylum Arthropoda; class Insecta; order Hemiptera; family Aphididae; genus Rhopalosiphum; species Rhopalosiphum nymphaeae. Next base: position 2,945,857 of record JAZAQC010000007.1, on the reverse strand, counting down.
TTAATTTCTAAACTAATTCTATATTATGATAGAAAAAAAATTTTGTTTGATTCATCATATAATAAAGGTACATTAATGTTCCATTTCATAATTATTTACGCTTATAAATTATAAGCGAAGTGAAGAACGTATTAATTGTATAAAGATGTCTATAATTAATTAATATTTATGTCTGTGACTCTGTGTATACGAATAATTATAATAGAAAAAATCTTAGATTTTCAACTTAAAGGTAATTTTTGGTAGCGAATAAGATTTAGTTAATTATTATTTTGAGGGTTGAAGGAAAAAAAATTACAGTATTTTTCAAAATAAACGGGGAAAAAAAACTAAATTAAAATTAAAATCAGAGAATTTTACGTAAAACCAGTTTTCAACAAAATCGATTTGGTTTTTTGGATTAAAAACAAAAAATAATAACTGTAAATAACTTGAAAATATCAGAAAATATATATATTAGCTTTTTAAATACGCGTGATCAATATTAAAAACATTTTCATTCTTTTTAAGCTATTTATAGGCATTTAAGATTTTGAATAAATTTCAATAAAAGCGTTTGTATTATAGCCATTTAAAAATAATAAATATAGAAAGGTATTTTTTTGAAGTTTAAATTTTCAAATTTACGGACATTTTCTAATTATTTTACTGTTAAAAATGTACGAAATGTTAAATGTTTATATCTAAGGCTTGAAGATTCACTGAAACTGAACGACTTTTCATAAGTAGGTCAACAGGTCATACATACTGTAATCAAAAAAAAAAAAAATATAAAAACAAAAATTGTTTATAGATCTTTGATATTTTCAAATAGATATACCTATAGTTTAAATTTGAACAATATTAAATTTTTTAACCAAGATTAATACGATTTTAGTTATTTTGTTAAATAATATATTTTTCTTGATTATTTACCTACTTGAAACTTTTAAGGTATAGTGTTATATTTCCAAATACAATTGGGGTCCAACATTTTTTTTATTATAGATACTGAATTTTATAGACAATGAACTATAATTACCAGTAAAATTTGTCTACTAAATTTCGGTGAGGGGGTTCGGACCCCTTGCTCTCTCACATATATAGACTTATATCTACTTACCTACCTACCTAGTACCTAACATAAAAAATTTTATTGCCAAATTAAATTAGTTGTTATCTTGTTAATCCATCATTATTCGTAAGTTTACATAGTAAAAACATAGCACATGTTTTGTGATAATTGTTAAAAACAAAAACATGATTGATGAATAATAAAATGATAATTATTTCTAATAGTATAAATATGTATTTTTTATGTAATGGATGATTATTAAACAAATCTAATTAGTTATAGATAGAAATCATTTACAAATTTTACAATATTAAAACTAAAAGTAAACTTAGTTTTTTAATTACTAAATTTTGCACAAAATATTTAATTTTTTTTTAACTAGTAATATTAATTTTCTAATTACAATGTATTCTTATTTTTTTGCTGAATTTAATAATAAGATATTGACCAGAACCATTGAAAGCTGTAAGAAACTTATCGTTCTATGCATAACATACTATTCAAACAATATATTTTATTAATGATTAGTTAACTAATTATGTGCTTATAAAATAATGGATTTTCATAAATTTTAAACCGTCTCCTTTGAAATTATGTATTTAACTTAAGTGCCTCAAAATGAATCACATCATTAAAATCACTAATCAGTGGTTATGGCTAAAGATTCTTTTGATACTTCAAGGGCTAATAATATCGAGTGATCATACCAAACATATCTATATCAGTTTTCTAACAATTTAGAAATTCTGATAAAAGAATCAAATGATATGTGATATGGGTATTTAATTAATAATACAATAATTATGGTAACACTTTTTCAATATTAAAATAGGTAAAAAAATTTATTTTACAGACAAATAAATACATTTTATCTTATAATAACAATTTTATACATTCATTGGTCTTCTGTATGATTTAAGCTTATCATGTTCATATAATTGGTGAATTTTTTCATACATAAATCTAAAGAAAAATAACATATTATCATAATTTTTGTGCGGCTCATTTGTTTCGACATCTGTTTCTGTGAATTCAACAAGTAGTTGATGGATAGCTTCAATAGTAGCTAGAAACCACCTGGGGCTGCCTTTTTGATGCCTCCAAAATTGAGATAATCTTATTTGCAGCTTTATACATGGAAGTCCTAATAACAAGAAGTAATAAATAAGTATGAATTACTATTACGTAATAATAAGAATATCACACAACTAGAATTAGAGTATCAAACCTGATATTATTGGATCCTTCAGAATTCCATTACTTTGATTCCACGTACTATCAATAAACAATGCATGTGTAATGAATTTGCTAGAAGCCTTATTTTTATTATATTCTTTATTATCTTCTTGTCTGTAAAAATATGTGATAAATCAAAGTATGAATAATCAAGTATTAATTTAACTTAAAAATATTACTAAAAATAATAATTATTTACATTATTTTTATTGTTATACAATACTACTCATAATGTATTGTATTTTGCAATTTAAATGTTCTTATACTTTACTATAGACCAGGTTAAGACATATAAATATGCCATCCTACATTATCCCACAACACTTCTCCAATATGCCAAACCTAATCAATCATCTTACTTACTTAATAAATTATCTCAGAACTATAATAAATACAGTTAGATAAATAAACAGATAACAACATAATTCTACAAATTTCATCAATGTCTTTCAAAATCACTAATAATAACCCAACTAAAAATACATTCTCTAAGAGATAATCTAAAACCAACAACAATCCATTACTGAAATGCTATTAATGGATAATTTCACATCGTGTAAAATGTAAATACATATATATTATACATTTTTCTTATTGTATTTAGTATAAAGATTATTAAAAAAACGTCGCACCCGCATGTGTTGTCTGTGTTTTGCACATGTACGGCGTAGTAAATTTTTGTTCTCTAGTTTCAATAGTGTGCTTTTAGTTTTGATATTAGAGTGAATTTACCTGTTATCAAACTTTTTGGTAGGATAATTTTCTATGTTCTCTCATTGGTTTTTTTACGATATTTTAATTTTTAATTGAGTTATGAGTATGAAAAATATAAATACTTGAAAATGCTCATAACTCACTTAAAAATTAAAATATTATCCTACCAAAAGGTTTGATAATAGGTAAATTTACTCTAATATTGAAACTAAATCTACACTATTGAAATTGGTAAACAAAAATTTACAATGTCCGTACATGTGTAAGACAGAGACAACACATGTGGTTAAGACATCTTCTTAAATTTAAATATTAATAAAAAAGCACAACCTTTTACATTTGAATAGAATATAAAGAATATTCCAGAGGACTGGCACTTGTTTGCTGATTGTATTGTGTTACAAGTGTTATGTTTTAGTTATACATTTTAAAAAATATAATTAAAAAATATATTTGCATATTATGGTTTTCAGAAAGATTTTTGAAAAAATGTTGTATGTTTTTAATTAATTTCAGTTTAAATCTATTAATTTTTGTTTGATATTTCATTTTACATGTTTGAAATATATTTTTGCAATGATTTCTAGTATATATAATGGAATTACTTCAATTCTGTATTTAACAATAATACCAACAAACTAAATTGATTATACATTTTTCGTCTATTAATAAAATGTATAAAATTATAAGGGTCATTAATTTTAATAATAATTGAATATTTAATGTACAATTTATATACTTTTTTTTTGAAGAATAAAAGTCTTGTAAGGTTAAAGCAGATTTTCCTGGATAAACAAGGATTACCTGAAACAATAATAAGAAAACAAAATAAATAATAGGATTATTAAAATATTAAAATATATTTTTATATACATGTTTTTGTGAGTTCAGTGAACTCTCCTTTAACAGACACTTTTTTAGGAATAGAAATATTTTCACTAATTATTTATAGGAAATCCTCTAAATAATGGACATTTTTATTTAGATTTATATGATTTTATAGTAATTATTATCTAAATATATTTAATTACAATGTGCATGTTACACATTATTTTACTAATAAAGCTTATATTATCTGTAGTATGAAATGGTTGTCTCATTCGGCAACTGATTTTGTTTTGAAAAATAATACATATAAGTACAGTAGAACCTCGATTATCAGTCTTTCTCAATTACCTAACCACCAGGCGGCATACTAATCGTATGTTATAGTAAAAATGTAATTAATGAAAAAAAAAAAAATTTAATTTAAATTGCAATACAATGTTGTAACAGTCAAAAGTAATACGAACGACCCTTTTCTCCATTCCCCTTTGGATTACTGCGACACTACTGTATATATATTTAATGGATGAGAAAAAAACATTATATTGTGATAGTGGATGTATATTTTTTATTAAAAAGAGTCAGTTAGTAATCACACATGTGTTTGTTTGTTGTCGTTTATTGTCTCTTTGTGTGCAAATATTGTCATAATTATTGAAAAATAACATATAATGTGCATGCATATTTAAAAAAAATGCTTGTTGCTCACTTAACTGAGTTCGATTATCCACCAAAGCTCAGGTTCAGGTCCCAAGATCGACAGTTAATCAAGGTTCTACTATATATTCATATATACAAGTAATATAAATATTCATAAGTGTATCATTTGTTTAATATATTTTTATATTGTTCATTTTTTATTGAAATTTTCTTCTCTAAATAGTGGACAAGATTCTGGTGGACCAAGAGAGTGTATGGTATTTAGAAAATTCACTGTATTTAAAATAGTCCAAATAATATTTTTATATTAATGTCTAAATAAATTTAAATCAGTAAAATCAGATAAAAATAGGTACTTGCATATTATTATACATAAATAATTATAATTATAAAACGATGACAATAAGTTACTACACATAAAAATTAAACCTATTTAAAAGATGAACACTCTGAAAGTCTGTTGTCCCACTAAGATGTTTAAATATAATTTATATAGATCAAATAAGTTCCATAACAATGAACGTATAAGTCAATAACTGCATTAAAAATTGTAAGCCGATATTGTCACAATATAATTAGATAAAATTAATAATGTTTTTAGTTTCCATATTGTATACCAGATAATAAAAAATGGTATAAAAATTACGCTATACAATGAATAATTAATTAATAATGTTGATGAAAATTACTTTGTCATCTTCGGTGTACCTAGGCATGTCAGGGTAAATATAAATAGTGACATCGTTGGGTGCTAAAAGAGCAGCATGTATCGCAGTGCTTTTGCCCGCTATCTCTCGACTGTGCTTTATGATGTCAATTTTAAACGGCAACTATAAAAAAAAAAAAATAAGGATAAGTATTACAATTCACACATTATAACAATGTTCAAGAGCTACCTCAAGCGTCGGGATTTTATTTTCTACATCGGCATTTAAAGTGTAACATGTGTAGCAAAAATATTTCCTAGACTTCGAACACTTGCGGCACGGTTGCCGTTCGTTTATGTTGAACAATGCTTGCCAGTCGTTGGAGATCTCCAGGCCTTCGAACGGGTTCATCTTCGCGATGTTATAATATTAAATGATTAGTAGTTTACGTGTAATTAGGAAGGCACCGATATGAACATTTTGATCGTGCATCACATAAATTATTCTTGTTATCAAAATATTAGGTATACGGTTGAAACGAAATGAAAAATTACATAATAAATAATATTATTATTATTGTGACCTTATCAACAGACAGTATACTGGCTGTGATAACAAATTATCAATATTATGATGTTACAAAATTCCAAATTGTAATTTTAACTAATTTTAAAATCGAATTTATTCACAAATTGTATACGTTTGTTGTGTTTGCAAACCATTTTCTTTCCGTATACATTTCAGAATGAATGCATTAAAAAAATGATTTACCGGGTATTTTTTTCGACTACGAAAAAATTAATCACGGGCGTTGCACGTTTTTAGCTGCCGGGCGGCAAACAGCACTTTGGGCACGTCTGTCCAAAACGTCAATAACAACGTTGATAACAAACGAGTTCCCTGACTGCGGTTTGAACTTTATATAATTAAAAATCCATACCTTAGTATAATATTTTGCTCCGTTAGCTTTCATGGTAATTAAACTGACAATGGACGATGATGGACGTTTGGGCTTAATACATTATTTGGATTAATCACGTTCAATCGAATAAAAATTGTTTTAACATCAGCAGGTATGTAAATATAAATTATATAACAAGTGAAAACAGTGAAATTTCGTGTTTTGATCCATTTTCGATAAATAGGTAGATTAGTAATAGTTAAAATATAAATGTATAACATAAATACCAGAGAAATTAGTAAAATCAAAACATAAAATGTACTCATAATTCTATTTTATGTATTTATTTTATATTTTACTTGACCATTGAACAATTTTTCATTGTGAATTATTTTGTGGATAATATTTTTTTCATTATTAATTTATAGCATTTGGCTGGATTCCAAAAACATAATTGTTCAGCATAACTTTAATATTTAAATATATTTTTAGTTTGTTTTTTGTCTTCTGAGTGTTCAACTGTTCTCATATGTCTTTGAAATTTATGATTTTACAGGAACGATGAAGAAATTTATCATATCTTTACTGCTTTTCCATATAATACTGCCATTGAGTTTACTAATATGTGAGTAATATAATATTCAGTAAAAAATTATACCTATATATTATTTATAGTTTAATTTTAAGTAGTTTTAGGTTATTTTTACCTTTAGACTTTAAATAGATGTTATAAAATTTAAATGGTTTTTATTAAAAATTAAAATTAAATTTACATGTAATAGTTTTTGTTATAAATATTTTTAATTACTATTGTAGTAAAAATACTTAAACGTATTTGATATAATTTAGCATGACATGATTATGTAAAGAAATTCAAAGACTAATAAATTAACATATTTTATTTTATACTTTGCTTATAAATGATATATGTATAGGGCTGGATTGGTCTGGTGAGCTACCAAGTTAAACTCGGTGGACCAGTTTTAAGTGTTTGGACATATTTTTTTTATTATTGAGATAAATAAGGTAAAATTATAAGGTCCTTACAAAAATTTGTATATTTGAATATATTTTAACTTGTTTATGAACTTTTTCTATTATAGACTAGGACAGTAATATTTCTAATAAATATCATGTTAATAAACCATATCAATTCAAACCCAAATATAATTACTGAAGTCTAAAAGTAGTGCATACAATTACTTCTATGTATAGTAACTTATTATATTCTATCTACCTTATTTTAACCATAAATAAACATTACTATACTTTATTCGGAATGAGATCGTACCTCGGCAGGTAACTTGTACGCATGGGCTTGGCTTTACTATACAACAAGTGTACAGATAGTTTACTCGGTGGAGTGGACAGACGGGTGTTGTCTGACTGCCACTTGACAAAAACTGGTTGTCGCCGAGGTACGATCTCATTCTGAATAGAGTATACATATAAAAACTGAACTTAAGACGTTTTAAAAAAATAATTTATAGTTTTTTTTTTTTTTAATATAGGTACATGTACATATTATATATGATTTTTATAAATTTAAATTCAATATTTTTATTACATATGTACACATACATTTTAAAATTAAAACTGTTTACAACAGATACTATTGATGATTCTTTGATAAACAGGATTTACTGTTATTAATTATTGTATAAATTGAATGCATTCTAACATCTAGTTCTATATTATTCATTTTATGGGAATTATTTTTTCAACTATCTATATCAGATATCTAATATTATTTACAAATTATATTTGGTTAAAATGTGTTTTGTATTACTAGTTAAAGAGTAATCCTTAAATCATCAGTTGAGGTTAGATTTATGTACAGTAAAACCTTCTTATAACAGAATAGCTCTGTACTAACTGATTTTTCCATTATAAAAAAGTTTCTGTTATAGAAAGACTGAAATAAAAGGGATTTATACTATGCAGAACTGTTGTTGTTTTCTGTTTTAAGGAGATTTCCACTTTATAGAGGGTCTATTATAAAGATGTTTTACTGTACTCTTAAAATCTTTTAAGTATGGTATTTTAAAAATAGGTATTATATTCTTAGGTATTATTTCAAATATTCTTTTGATATATCAGATATATGATGTTTTATATTATTAAAACTGTAAAATATTCTGTAAAATATAAAAAATAATTTAAATTATTCATTTTAAATTTATTTAATTTTATTTTGTTTACAATAACAATTAATTGGTGCCTAAATTGTATATAAAAATAATATGTTATATAATTATTAAGTAATTATTTTATCCAGAAAAATGTATACAAAAATAAAAATATTTTTTAATGTATTGAATATTCTTTAACTCCTATAATATGCTTTTTTATATAAAATAAAATTGTTTTTATGAATTCTATGTTAAATGAATTATAAATAATATTATATCTTACTCCAGTTTAATCGCATACACTAGAATCAAATATTTAAAATCATATAAATGCAACCTTTAATCATCAATTTTATATTTTACTTTCTTACTGTTATAAATATTTACTTAACTACATGTATAAATTAGTTCATATTAATATTATATGAACTATGACCATACTAGAATAGATAGATATCTAATTGAATAACTATTAGATATTATTATTATGTAACAATAAGATAAAATAATCAAAAATTTTAAGTGATTACTTAATTTAAACATCAACATTATTAATAACTAATAAGAATCTGAATATTATAACAATTAACATATTTCAATGCATCATTCATTATAGCCAATACATAAATATATAATTATTTATTTTAAGTATTCTGTATTTTAAAATTATTATGCATAGGTAATATTAAATACTTGACATAATTTACAAATGATATTTTATTAGGACCTTTTTTATATTTCTAGTTATGACCCTACCTCTCTATGACGGTACTTATAACCATACTTGAATAATTATGAGGTATTCATTTAATAGAACAACGAAATAATATGATTCATAATATATCATTGATAGTAATTTAAACCACAAAATAGTAATTAATAACACTTAATAAAACATAAAATATGATAAATACCATGTTTTGTATGCAATGAAAAAATTCTGACAATCTTATCTTTGTCAATAAACATTTGAGATCTACATGCAATACATTTTTAATTAGTATCATTAATTATATCAATGAACATTTTATTTTTACTGTAATTATAAATGTTATTTATGTTAGTATATAAATGGTGGTGTTTAAATTTTTTTAATGTTAATAGATTTAATTAAAAGTTTTCTGGTATACTTACTTATTTCACACTACATTATTGAATATTACATTAGTAGCTTTTAGTTTTTAAGTAATAATAACTAAAATTTTATTTTTATGTCTACTTTTGTAGAAAATATTTTTTAAAGGCCTTAATAATTGCTGATAATATATAAAATTGTATTTAATTAATTTTTTTTAATTATAAGCCATTTGATTTATAATTATTAATTTGATTACCAATTATAATTTGTTAACTCTGAACCTTAGTAGAAAAATTAAAAATTTACCAGTGGATTATAATGTACTTGATAATATAATATAAGTATTACGTTTGTATGTTATATACATTTTATTAATGGCCAATACTTTTAATCAATACTCTACATTTTTTTTGGGCTAAATTAAGATATTTTAAGAGTTAACATAATTTTTTAACTTTTATTTGTTTTCTTGATAATTAATGATAAACTGAAATTCAAATTTATAAATTATATGATAATTATTTACCATGAATGTGTTAGAAAAATAAAATTTTGATTTAATAAACATTATTATGATATAATACTTTAAATTAATAACATATTATTAACCAAAGTGTTTTTATATGATATAAAATAATATTAAACATTATGTATTTACATTATTTTATGATAGTTTTTTTTCTAAAGTTGTTAGTATTTATGGTGTTTGTTTTAATATTGACAGTGTTATGTTGTCTTTTCTATTTTACTATTTTTGTAATTCGATATTTTAATTATATGAAAATAATCAAGATTTATTATATTTATTAAAAGATATTAGCTTTAGAGACTTGAACCTTTTTGCTAACATTTATTATTATTTGCTATGTACAGTGGAATTTTCAAAATATTTACACTAATTTTAAGATATTTATACCAAAATACTATTTACAGTATGCAGTTATTATATAAAACACACAATGATTTTATTGTTTTATGTATTTAATGAAAACATATGAGTAAATTAATTTAAGATCCTAAATAAATTTGTTTTCAAATCTTGAAATTAGATTGTTAAGTCTTAAAAGTAAGAACTTAAATTCACTAATTGAATATGTAAACTTGTTCTCAGTTACCTTATTAAAATTTCATTTAATTTAACTATGTGTATACCAGCTTCTTGGCGTAAACCTTATAATGTTAATAACTATATAAATACTTAATGGAAATTAATAATTAAACTTTTAAAACATTTTCATAGATTAGTGCTATTTATTTGTTATAGAAGAAAATTTTCTTTCAGTTTGAATACACATCAAAAAGTAATAGTTTTAGAAAATTATTTCTGTATATGCCTGAAAAATACAGTTGAACATAGCTCTTATTGGAGCAATATTTTAGATTCTGAACGGAATGATTGATGTGCTGATTTTGTAATAATGTGATATTTTTATCATCTACACCATAAATCAAAATGCTTTGATCATCAACTGTGATGCTGATTTATAATAAAAAAATTGAATTTAGTTTGAATTTTAGATAGGTTAAAATTAAGATCTACTTGTAATTTTCAAATTCACTGAAAAAAGTTTAAAAAAAAAGGAAAAAATGGTAATTTTTACATCGAGAGGACTCTACGGTGGTTTTTGCTAAATATGTCTTCGGATAATAGTTCTCATTTGGGTTGTAATTATCCCACGAAAATCAAATTTCGATCAATTATAATTAAAAATATTATTTGTGTTCCTATATTGAATAATATGTATATATTTACTCGGCAACTTTTTATAGGGGTTATAAAAGATTTAAAAAAAACTAAATATTCAACATTTAATAAAAATTACTAATTAATGTTATCAAAAAAAAAAAAAAACTAACATACGAACACAGATAATTTTCTCACTTTTACGTTGACGAAATTTAGTTTTTGAACGATTAGTGTATCCAAAATAAATAATTATATTTGTATATTTATAATCGTATAGTACTGCTCTGGTGATTACAGCAGCAGTTTTTCATAAATCATAATTATACCTAAACTCTCACACCGCGCGCATTAGCAGCAGTACGGCACCATAGGTAAAAACTTGTTACCTGTCGCAGGCGAGCACATTGAATCCGGGGCTATACACAGCGTATTCTGCCGCGTTTTCTATCGAATTCAAGATTCATTGTCTTACATCAGAGTAAGATATACACGACGGGCGTATTCGCCGCGATTTTATTATTCTGTTCTCTTATACATTTTTTACTACATCGAATTCGTTATTTTGTTATAATCTCAAAACAAATAACTACAGAAACTTGAAATGTCCAACAAGTATTTTTATTATAATTATTTAATAAATATTTTGAATTATTTGTAGATAATTGAAATTTTTGATTTTTTTTTTTATAAATATACATAACAAATGTATGAATAATAAGCGAAAATATTTTAAATTTAATACAAGGTTTCTAATAACTAATAGATTCATTAAGTGGTTAATTTCCTAATTAAAAAATATCGAAAGAATATTTTTATATTATTTAAATTTAGAATTTAAAAAAAATAACAAGTAGATACTAATTTGTTTTTTATACTTAAGATTTGAAAATATAATACAAAGTTTTTTATACGTTCGTAACATAATTGTTATGAAACTAATTCTACGGAAAATTAAAGTTAATTTTTTTAAGACAGTTTGAAGTTCAAATTCGTCCGTAACATAATTATTTCTGGTCAAACATTTTTTGATATTTTGTTATTAAAAAAAAAAAATAATAATAATAATAATAGTAGATACATACAATTTTCATCTAACATCTATATTATAATTTAAATTATATGATATATTTATCTATATTTTTAATTCTTTTTGAATTACTTATAAAATTATAAGAATGACAAATATTCAATTTATTTTTTATTTTTTCTATTAAGAGGACGCCATACTCGCATATATTGTTGTCTCTATCTTATTAACGTACATCATAGCAAATTTGCGTTCAGCAGAACACATTTTTCGATGTTAGCTTTAATATTAAAGAGTAAATTTACCTATTATTAAATTTAAAGGTAAGAATATTATCTAGAAAATATAATATGCTTTTATTGATATTATCATTTTAAAGTGAGTAATAGCTATGTAAAATATTACAACTTTAAAACATTCAAAGTTGTAATATTTTACATAGCTATTACTCACTTTAAAATGATAATATCAATAAAAGCATATTATATTTTCTAGATAATATTCTTACCTTTAAATTTAATAATAGGTAAATTTCTCTAATATTAAAGCTAACATCACAAAATGTGTTCTGCAGAACGTGAAATGCTATGTAGGTACGTTAGTAAGACAGAAATAACACATGCGGGTGTAGTGTCCTCTAATGTCGATAGCAAATTATTCAGCCGTTCAAAATTCTTAAAAATGTAATACAAGATCCCACATAAGCTGTTTTTATACCAATAAAAAATATTTAAAATACATTGATATAATTATATTAGATTCTGAACGGAATGATGAATGTATTAATTTTACAATGATGTTTTTTTTTTTTTGTGTCTATCATCACGTTTTGGAGTAGAAATAATGCTTTGATCATTGGTTTCAGCTCCTCTTTAAAAAGGAAAATAAATCTAGTTGGTACTTTAGGGAGAGGGAGGGGGGGGGGGGGTTAAAAGTAAAAAATGTTTAGTAATTTTCAAAAGCGTCAAAAACCTCTAAAAAAGTAACGGAAAAACGTGAATTTTCACGCATAACTAGTTTTCGACAAAATCGATTTTTTTATTTTGCTGTACCTCAAAAACGAATCTTGAAATTTAAATACTTGAAATTTTCACCAAATATTTATATTAGTGTTATCTATTTACGTTTAAATTTTCAAAATATTTTGATATTTTTTAAGCTATTTATAGACAATAGATAATTTTGATTTAACTAAGTTTTTTTTGTTAATATTCCTATAAAATAAATTTGGCACCAAAATATTTTTAAAATTTTATACAAGGCATTTAAAGTTTAAATGTTTACAACATATATCAAAATCTCGAAAATTTACTAAGAATTTTGAAGTTGAAAATTCATAATATTTTGTGATTTATACTTAAGGTTAAAAAACCCAATGCAAGGTTCTCCATAACTTTTTCTTGAAATAACTGGAAAAAAAATTCAAGAGTTAATATAGGTAATAATATAATATATCCTACTAATTATCTTAGACTGACAAATCATCTCCATTCAGAATCATTTTTCGTATACAATAATACCTGTTATTGCATTCAAATTTAAGATATCCATTATAGAAACTTACTCTCCATCTCTACTATACAGCAGAGCGATACCCACTTGCTCACTCTGTTTTTGTATGCTTATATAGTATAAATGTTCACAAAATTCGTCAAAATCGCAAAAAGTTTCAAACTATTTTTAGTTAGGTTAAATAAAAACTTTTTTTTTTATAAGTTTTAAAAATGTAATAAATATTGTTATCTTAAAATCTAAAACTATATAAAGACTTATATTTTTTTATTAACATTTCTAGTTCAAATTTGATCAAAATTACTTATTTAAGCGATAAATAACGATGTTAATTGTTTTATTATAATTTAAAAACATTATTCGAGGAAATTTAAAAGTTTTTCGTATATTATATTATTATGAATTTTACTATATTATGCATATGACATTTAAAATTTATTTTAAGATATTATCTATTTATACTATAAATTTTTTTTACTGTTTGATAATATTTATAGATGATAAATATTTATATGATTTTTAATTTTGAGTTTTATAAGTTGATATATGTTATAAATATTATATATTATTATAATAATACATTATTATTAAATACTAATAATTTAATAACAACAATATTTTTGAAAAAAATTATGTTAACCTACTGTAAATTTAAAAGTAAAACAAATGAATAATAGGTATGTTTATCAAAAAAATATCATGAAATATAGTTAGTGATATATGCTGACAAACTTTTGTCTCTCAAAACCGTTTTTTTATTTACAAATTTACAATTACATAATTCAAATTATGTACCCATAATAGTTATAAACAGCCATAGGCGAAATTAGAAACTTTTATTAGGGCAGGCCAAATGAAAAATATAAAGAAAAACTTCTATTAATAGCTTTATATAGTAATTTTGTATATGTATATATGTACATATATAATGAATATTTCTAATTATATTCTAATTAATAATTACCTCTCCATTATTTTGATATGTTAAATCTTGTGAACAATCGCGGTCGCCGGTCAATGATAAAAATATGAATTTATAATAAAAGAAATAATATGAAAATATTAAAGCACGTATAATTGACAATAATTTTCTATGGGTATATCACTACGTGACAAATATTATCGACTGGCGACTTGTTACGTAAAATTAACTATTTACTTGCTATAATATAAAAATAAACGTCAAATGTTTAAATTAAACAATAACGAATAAAACCGATTATTCGAGTGCATAAAATAGACTATACGACTCCATTATCAATGTAAAATATAAATTGTATTATTGTGTTCATTGTATAGTGTGTACAATTAATTTAAGAAATCATATCAAGTCCACATATTCATACACTAGATATGAGTGGTAATAATCATGCAGTAGGTACATAACATTTAAACGGAAATTTTCACAAATTTTAGATGTAAAAAATAAAGTTTTTAATTTTAAATAAATATACTATTAGACATTTAAAAAATTATTTTTTTATGTTATATTTTAATCCTCATTTGTATATGTAATTATAGTATTATATAAAACGTACAAATTTATACGTTTACATGTATAAATATATTATTTATAATGCCTAAATAATTATTAAAATATATAATATGTACACATTTTTAGTCAGTATTAGGTCAGGCCATGGCCTGACTGTCCTGACCCGTAATTTCGCCTATATAAACAGCACAACAGAATTTACCAGATTTTTTTTATATTTTGTCAATTTTTATTTATCCGAAATTCAATTGGAATTATTTATATACAAATTTATTTTATAAATATCACTTAATAATTACTTATTTACATTATTTTTATATGTTTGAATGAATAAATCTATGTTATGTAAAATACATTTTCTAGTTTCATTATTCAATTAATTAGTGAATTAAACAGAAGATTAGTTGAATTTAAACATAAATTAAATATAAGATAATTTCTTAAATTATGATTATATATCTTAAGATTGCTAGTAATTCATGGCTATAATTCAAATTATTTAGAGATCAAGTTTTTTCTTACACATTTTTAATAAGTCAAAATTGAAGTGGTTTAAAATTAGTATATATGATGAATGTGGTTCTCTAAAAATACTACAATAATGAGAATATATTGAATGACCTCTATGTTATTTGTTTGACCTATTTAATGCAGAGACCAAAGGATCAACGTTTTTTCTATTCATAGCCTATCTAGTGAGAAATATAAAGATTTTAACTTAGTAGGGTTAGTAAAACTATTACTGCATTATCTTATAAAGCCTAATTGCTTTAAAGTCTTATTAATTAAATTTAAAATATAAATATTGAAAATTAATTTTCAGTCCAAAGTAATACCCAAATCTTCAATATTTGAAACAGTCGACAGTTTTTAGTTAGAATAAAATATCGAAATATTAGATTTCCTTAGTACCTACTGTGAAAAGTTATAAATTTACATTTTAAAATATTTAAACCGATTTAATTTTCAAAGCATTAGTTTTCATCTGCAAAAGAGAATATTCTAGAAAAATTTAAAACAAACTTAATATATTTAATAAAAATATTAAATAAATATGGTGAAAGATGAGATCCCTGTGGTATTCCAGTCTCCAGAAGACATATAAATAACATAGGATAAATAATGTTTGTATTTTACATCTGGGTTCTATTTGTAAGAAAATATGTAAACCACAATAAAAAAAAAATTGTCTATAGTTATACTCATATAGTATAGTTTTTGTGATCTTAAAAAGTGATTTATTCCATCAAAATCTGTGGAAATGACATTAACTTGGTAACTGTTTTTAATACAATATAAGATATTATGGTACAAGGCAATTAAATTAATATTTTGAAACAATAATAATGCTGATTATTAGATTAGTGCTTACTGACTGTTTTTCTAAATTAAATTTTGACACAGTTAAATCAAATTATTTCACTCAAAATGTATGTATAATATAAATATATTCATTTATTCTTGAATATAAAAATTATAACAATTCATTCAATCAACTTTTTTTTATGATATTCATGAAGATTTGATACACTGAGTGTGATTGAATGTTATTCTTTAGAATATTAAGTATTGTTACTAAAATATTTTATATTTCATTATTGTTATAATTTATAACTATTTTCAGTATTGACTCAATAACATAATTAAATAACTAAGCGTTTACTATATATAATATTCAGACAAATATGTTAATATATTATTATAATACTTGTATACTTGTTGATATGAATTTAAGAAATTTTTTTTCAGATGTGTTTTATAAAAATGTATTTTATTTTTTAGGTATCTGTTTAAAACAGAATGCATTAACCGGAATTTATCTGTTTTTACTACTCTATCTTCCTCTAATCAAAACACCTACTCCAACAAATATAAATGGTATATTGTTAATTAAAATTAATTTAATTATAAAACATATTAAAATTTAAAATTGTATTTTATACTATTAATTAGGAAGTTCTGGAATGTTTTTAAAAACTGTAACTTTGATAAGTTGGCTCATGGTATTAATTCAGCTTTTATTCCAAATTGTTCTGCTTGTGATGCAACCATACGGTAAAATTTTAGAACCACCATGTGAGTAAATTAATTGTTATTCATTTAAGATAATATGTTCAGATTATTTTAACAATTTATAATATTTGTATACAAAACAAATTATTTATTTATTTATTATTATTTAAGGCAGTGGAGTAGAACGAATGTTTCGTTATATTGGTTTGATTGAGTTATCTAAACTACAACTGATTGAAATATTGTACTTCTACTTACCAGAATTAATAATGGTATGTGCATCTACTATTATACAACGTATGTTAATAAAAATTAATGTTGAAGAAGATGCGTCAGACACTTTTATGGAAATCACAGATTCTGAAACAAGAGCAACTACATGGCAACAGACAAGTTCTATTTCTGTTGCTATTTCTATTGGTAAAATTATTTGAGTGGTTTTAAGTTTATTATTTTTTTTATACCTATAGTTAACTAATATTTAATTATAGGAAAATATCTTTGTTTGGTGATTATTTGTCTTGCTGGAGTTGCAGTACCATCAATTATTAGTGCATTTTACTACATAACATTTTTGGGAATAATGACATGGTGGTCTTGTTACCATCCTATAAGTCGTGGATTTGCCTACTTATTTCGTTTTATTTGTTTGGTTGCTTGTATACATGTATCTATTCTTTTTGTATATCAAATGGAGTGGGCTCAAATCCTTTTGCCTCCACAATCACCAATTGCAAGGTAATTTTTTTTATTATATTATATTTGAAAAAATGAAATTGATTTAATATATTTCCTGTGTAAAATATGTAGGTTTAATTATTTAATATCTAGTTCTAAATAAATATCTAAAACTAGAATTTGTTAGTACAGTGAAACTTCTAAATAATAATGACTAATCACACATACCATATAATATTGGCACCATAAAGAAGTAACTATCCTTTAAATGCAACTAACATTAGCATTTTTTTAAAAATTACTATTAAGAGAATATCATACTCGCATGGGTTTTCTCGGTATTACAAATGTAAACATAGTAAATTTGCATTCAGCAAAATAAATGTTATACTGTTAGCTTTAATATTAGAGTAAATTTATCTGTTATCGAATTTAAAGGTAATAATACTATTTAGGGCATCCTAATTTTTATTGATAATTTAATTTTTAAGTGAGTTATTAATATTTTACATAACTATAACTTAAAAATTAAAATAATAATTATAATATATATGATGTCCTATATTATAATATTATTACCTTTAAGTTTGATTATAGGTAAATTGACTAATATTGAAGCTAACAGCATGAAATTGATTCCACTGAATGTAAATTTACTATGTTTTAAATTCATAAGACGGAGACAACACATATGGGTATGATGTTCTCTTAATGTAGGTTATAATGTACATAACATATTTGTTAGTGTATAATTTTTATATTTTTCTCAGTACTAGTTTAATATAATTATTATGTTTTTATTATAATATGTTATTTATGTATGTTTAAGTTTAAATATTAGGTACAATAGTAAAACTATATAATATGTAAGGATTTTTTAAAAATATTATAAAACACAATTATTTTTATAATAATTTAAATAATTAGGTAAATAATAGATATATAGAAGTTTTTTTTTAAAAATAATTCCTAATTATAGTTATTTAAAATAAAAGTAATATAATTTATTATTCAATTTTACTTTTAACTAGATACTATGGTCTCATTGCTATCATAGAAACAACTTGTACAAATACTGTTAAAGTCAAATTTATGGACTGTGAATGGCCGATGTATGCATTTCCTTTAATCTTGGTTGTTACACATTATCTCTTATGGTTTGAATCACTTCTTATACTAAACAACCCGGTAAGTAATTATTTTTATTCATCAAAATGTTTAATGTTATCATATAAAACATTAGATCTCATACATTGAGGTAATTCAAAATTGATTTTATTTAGGTATATTTTTTTAATTTAAAATATATTCTAAATTAATATTACAAACAAATACATTTCTAATATTTATTTTAATGCTTATTTTTACAAACAAATTTATTAAATATTATGTATTGAGTAAGAGTGGCAAATCTTTTTATGGTGATGTGCCAACATTTTGCAATCAGTTTCTAAAAGATTTTATGCTCCTCAAATATTTTTTCCTGGGGTTAAGGGATTTTTAAAAAAATCAATTTTTCTTTAATAACAGGTATGTTTTTTGTTAGTTTAAAGCACAAGCAGCATTAGCTTTTTTCATCAATGTATTATTATTCTATTCTGATTTGATTGAATTTATTGATTCTAAATAATACATTTTTATGTTAACACAAATACTAAATATATAAAGATTTGTTTTCATTAAATGCAACTATGAAATAAAAATATTTTCATGTGTTGTTAAAATTTGGTTAATGCAAACCTTTGTATGTGTGCCACAGCCTACAGGTTTGTCACTTATGTTATAGGACTCATGTGAATAACAATAATATATTTTGTTGTATGTATTTCATTAGAAATTGTTAATATATTTTTTATAATTCTTAATTGGTTAATAATATATTATTTAAAATTTTAATGAATTATAAAAAAAAATATGAAAACATTCTTAATTAATACTTACTACATAGTAATTACTACATGCTTTATTATTACAAAATAATTAGATTAAAATAATTCAAGTTCCAAGCAGTGGATAATATTATATTAAATTCATAAACATTTAGTTCAAGTCAAATATCTTATTAATTTAATGCAGAGTTTCTCAACCCGGGTATCGCAAAATTATTTTAAATATATTTTTTATAAAAAAACGACTTTACAAAAAATATAGTAATAAGAGTAATAAAACAGACTATAATGTTAACCTAAATAAGTAGCTAAATAAAACTGAAGTTACAAAATATAAATATACAATATATTACTATTGTGTATTCAGTATAGAGTATAGGACATAATATAACTAGCAGTTTATTTATTAAACAAACCAATTCTTATTAAAATTATAACTATTATTTGATCTATTTTTATATTGTAAAATTATGTTTGAGAATTTGTATATTTTTTATTTTTTATGTATTGTATTGTCTATGTAATATGCTGTACACATTTACATCGACTTTATTAGAGTTGATACATTATTTAAATAAATACTGTGCTCTCATAATTTAATATTAAATTAATTTAATTAATAAGTTGTAAAAACAATTAGAAACAATTTAATAAATTGTTATTAAAAACAGGCAAAAATTAATTTATTGAAATCTTCACAACTATACATTTTTAAATGTAGACTGAAGCATAAATTAAATATACTAACTTACATTTAATCTATGATTAATTACTATATGACTTTGTAATAATTAAGCAATCCAGGTATTAAATACTGATTGGTCAATATTTTTCAGATTTAAATAAATAAACATCAATAATAAATATTTTAATATACATTATAACATTATAAAATGCATTTTATATTTTCAAATTTCTAAAAATTTCAAAACAAAGAAATGAGTTAAAATTAATGGGTTAACTTTTTAAATTCTTTGTATTTTATATTTATATTGTTTTTATTAATTTTGTTTCATTTTTTGGAACATATCACTTAATTTTGAGGTTGAGTGAATAATACGTGTTTGTAATTTTTAATTTAAAACAAGACACTGAAATTAATTAAAATTAGTTAGAGTTAGACCATTAAGTATAGGATATTACTAAATATATTCTATGAATACCATATGAAGCTTAAATGGAATATTTTTTCCTATAGTTATCAATTATTTTTTCATATTTTGAATTATTATTTTTTTAAACTTACTGTACAATATTTGTTTAAGCTGAAAATAGTAAATATTTATTTATTTTGATTTGTATTTTATTTCTAAACTTAAATTGCAATATAATGAGTATAATAGTGTTGAATGTGATGTTAAAATAATCTTAAGATATTTGAGAGAAATATAGAATAATTGGTAACAATAAAATTAATTTACCCTAATAAATTAATAAATATATTTAATATTAGTTAATTAAGATAACAATTATAATTGATCATTCTACAATATTGTGGATTTGTCAAAACAAGTTTAGTTAGATATCTTCTTATAGCTTCATGCTTTCATCCTCAATAAGAAATATTCCTTATCTATTAAGCACATTTATTGAAAGATTTGCAATTATTTTGAATAAGTTTGCTAGAATCGATAAATCTGCAAATGGTACATTTAAAATAAATTTTTTAAGCTATTTTATTAAAAAAAATCTTGAGCACAGTATACTATTAATTAGTTTCTCTTGTATCTGTTGTCTTAAGCTATATATTTCAAATATTCTATAGTTTTATAATTAATAAAATAAAATAAATAAATACTATAAATGTATAAAATGGCATTAAAAAATTAAATTAATAATTATAATCGTGGTTTACTGGAGCATACAAATCATATGAATTAATTTTATAAATACTTAAACAATTGCTCTTATAAATTAGTTTACAGTTCATGATCTAACATCTTTAATGCATTTTGACGTGAACGATTGCGTTCATAAAGGAAAATGTTTAAAAGGTATGATATTATATGTAATTTCCTATGTTTCAAATAATATTAATTTTCCCTTTCTTTTTTTATTTGCAATTACTTTTATGTTTGGCTATAGTGTTATATTATAAAAATAGTAAACATGTCTTTATATATTATAATTTAGTTGAATGTGTAGATAACCCTTTAATTGTTGGTAGATGAATATTATAAAAACTTATATTATGGACTTAAATATAAAATAATTTATTAATATTTTCACCTTAATATAAATTATGCAGTGTTTTGTATAATATTCTATAAATAATTATTTATATAGGTATAAAATTGTAAACAAACTTTTGTGAACAGGTTGTTTAAACATCCCGTGCATGTATTGAAATCGGCGCGTAGTAGTGTTGATGTTTGAAAGTTTTTACAATACCTACACCATATATGAGAGATATTTATAAAAATTAATTTGCATAGAATCTATATTAAGTTCAAATTCTAGTTTCTTAAATGCATTACCATTATTAACTAAAAATATTAAGATTATTTAGTTCTAATATAATTTGTTGTATTGGATCTGAAAATAGGTACTTACACATAGTGTATATTATATACATTGTACAATACCTATAAAGTTATTGGTTAAAACTTTTAATCTATTGGAAAACAAAATATATTGTGAAGTTTTTAGTGCAATTAATAAAAATAGAACTATATAGCTGTAGAACATTTTTGTATAAATTATTAAAAATTACAGGATCTAGAAACAAAGGAACCATTAGGAATGACTCGGCAAGTAACAGTTCGTTTATCTCAAAAAGGTCCCAATAGCTATTTCTTTCGAAATAAAACAAATCGGTGGCGTGCTGCCACTCGCAAAGTTTGCGTATGTTAATGTTATTTATCCACATTTCAAATATGTTTTGTGTAAAAAGTGCACTGCTGATTTATTCACAAATTTATATGTTCATATCATTTTATATGCCAACTGTATAATATTTTGTGTTTTCAAGCAATATTTTATTACATGTAATTATTGGTTGTATGATAACTGATTAGGTTACATAATTTGAATAAGTTCTCTATTTTAAAATAAAAGGTTTTTATTATTTGCACTGTACATACATTATATTATATACATTTTTTTACACAGTTAAGATAAAATAAAATAGCAGCTATATTATAATAAAAGGGAAACATTAAAATAAGGTAATATAAAAATGTTATGAAAATAGATCTATTAGGTACCTATAAACACATACAATATTAATTTATGTTCAACGATTTCTCTTGATGGTTTGTTTAAAGCTTTTTACATGTTTTGTTGCTTTATGATTGTTTTCAATTCTTTAGAGCTCCATAAAATTAATCATTTTGTTTTGTATGCATCTGTTAAAATTATATGTTTATATTATTTTTATTGCACTGATTAATTTATATTATAGATGCACGCTTCTACAGAAAATTCCGTGGCCCATACTCAACCGACGGAAAATACGCCTGTATGTACATAATGGCATTGTATTATATAATCATTTATTACTATTATTATTATAACCTGAATAAAATTAACAGGATGTACAGCTAAATGAGGTAAAAGAACATGTTATAGATTTTGAGAAAACATTTGGTACCTTATCATTCAAGTAAGAGTTAACTAACCCGGGGATAATTTACATTGATTAAAAACAAATATGTATAAAATATGTTTTTGCTTATAAAATTCACATACACATTTAGCATATATTTTATGTAATGGTTTGTATATCAATCATAAATAACACACTTACGATGTTTAATTTAAAAAATAGTTTAATTGTTATTAAGGTTAGGATGTGTATGACCTTAAAAACTCTTAAAAGAAGTATGCATGCAAATATGTCCAAAAAAATATCAAAGTATAATCTTGAAAGAATTCAACATGATAAAATTCATAAAAAAAATGTATTATCCATTCAAAATATACTCAACATTTTTAATTTATTAATTTATTATCAACAGAAACTATAAATTTTATTATTGCACATTCACATAAATTGCGACTCCAACAATATTTATTTATGACTTATGGTTATAGTTTTGTGTGTGTATGTAAAAGGTTCAATTTCTATGGCTCCTTAAATTTAGATTTTTAAATTCTGTTTGGGTAAATTAATGGAATTCTTACTTTATAGTAGTATGATATGTTTAATGTATTATGAAATTTAAATCTAGCACATCCATTATAGTGATCTACTTATTATTTATTAACAATGATGAAATTTGTTTTAACAGAATTTTATTATTCTAAATCAATTCAAAGATAATCTCAACAATTTGTATGTAAAAATGATAGTATTTTGTACACTAACTATATATTTAAATAAAATTTGAAAATTCTATTTTAAGGGGGCTATAGAAATGGATTTTTTGTAAAAGCATACCTATTGGATCTGCTAATAAGTCCTTAATTCTTATTATATTATGTAGCTTAAATTACTCTATACATGATAAATCTAAATAATAAATATATTATTTGAATCATAAAAAAAATTTAAATATTAAATTTATAAAACAGACCTATATTTAATATAAAAATTAATAATTCGAAAATATGTAAATTTAAATTCAATAAAATTACTTTTTTTGTCATACTTAACATATTTATAATTTGATTTGCAATATGCACCGTGGAAAAAAAAATGTAAAAGTCATAAACATACTAACCCTAATATTATTAGAATATGCCTACTGGCTACTGAACATTGAATCAAAACAATGACTAAAGTTTATCATTATAACTAAAAGATAAATTTTGTTTAATATCTATTCAAAGAATATCATACAATCAATCTCATATTATAAAATATTATCAATGTTTATTCAAAAAAGGTATAAAAACTGATGGATATGCAAACTTTATATCACTATTATTTTAAATTACCAACTATGACTTTATAAATAATAATAATTTTATGTTTATTGCAATGATTTGATAAATGCTTCTGAGTGGACCTTAGTTAACTAAATTATAATTTTCATATTTCAAGATTTTTAGAATATTAACCAATACACTTTATATTTCGTATTAACACATTCAGTTAACAGTCAATTAACTGCTATAACAGCTCGAGCCGTGAACTGTTATATTAACCTTTATATAATGCATTTAACAGTTTTTAAATATGTATTTCTGTAAGATTTTTTAGCAAAATGTATGCATATTTAATATATCTCTTTTTAATTTTACTCAAATAAAAATTGTACATACTTAATTTAAAAAATACAATGAACAATTGGCATGATACTGTATATTTTTTTAATATTTACTCAAGTACATAAATATTATATAGGTATAAAGCAGGTTGAATTATGATCTAGACTTTAGAGAGAGTGGGCTAATAATATCCCTTTTATTTTATCCAGGTAAATAAGTTTATGTGAATTTGCTCATTTAATGTATTAAATATTGTGTTATAGTTAAAATATTTATAAAGTGAGAAAAACTTAAAATTATTTAAACTACCTTTTCATTTCCACAAATACCTTTTACTGCTTTTTGCAAATTACCTTATTTATTGTTATAGTAAAATGTTGTATAGATTTTATAGAAATACATTTTTGTTTATTAATGGCTGTATATAATTGTATGTACACCTATTACATATTTGATGTTATCATTTCAAAATTCAAATATTAATTTTATTATTATTTTTTATCATATGCATGTTAATGAAAAATATTAATCTAGAAATACAAATTAAATTTTATAGCAATATTATTTACTGATTTTAAAGTATAATATATTTAAATCAGTAAAATTAATAAAATTGTTTTGATTTTATAAAAACTTATGCATAAAATAAATGCTCTAAACATAATATATATTAGGTCTTTCTATTAGCTTTAAATGGTACTTTGGAGGGAAGGTTTTTCAAATTTTTTATTAGATAGTTTTCTTTATAAAATAAAATTAAAGTATCTATGTATATTATTTATATTAAATTCAAATTTCTAATAGAAATTAAAAATTATAGATAATTTTGGAAAAAATATTAAGAAAGCAATGTGTTGACTAAACTTTACTCAAAATTATTTTTTATAATTTTTTTTATTAATAAAAAAAAAGTCTTTTATTCAATAATAATAAATAAAAAATTTGATAAAAACAAAATTATTGAAAAATTTAAAAACCTTATACATTCATACCAAACTTTAATAATTTACAATTGCATTTTTGTACATATGGCCTATAATTTTATTTTAAAATAAAGTGCTACTATTGTTAATGAATCAAAACTCATCAGTCGAGAATATTCAGGATATTAATTTCTATGCATTAACATTTTAAAGCTGTACATCACAATATCACATTAACATTGATTTTCACATTATTATTTTTTTATATCATATTTAATATACTGTGATTGTTACTTAATATATTAAAAAATATGTTAAAAAATATCATAATCAAATTGTATTTAAAATAGCTAATTCGTGGCCAAAAACCTATGTATACTACTAGTCCGACGACAACTGACAGTCCATCTTGTAGTATGGTGGAAAGTGAAGCACAAAAACCTAATACTCAACTAGATGGATATCACGATGATAGTAAGTATATTTTCAAATTTCTTACTATTCACCAATCATTTTTATTTGTGTCTAATTATACATTTATTTATATTTTTATTTTAAGGAGAATATAAATCAAATATATTTTATTATTTGATGGATGTTCTAAGTACTGTCTCACAATTTATCACTCGCACATCATATATTGGTACTAATATTGTAATGATGGTAAGATCATTTACATTTATCAATAATTTTATGTGTTAATTTGTATATTTGTGGATTTATTTAACAGGCTTGGAGTATTACGTATCACAGTTGGTTAACATTTGTTCTACTGTTATGGGCTAGTGTTTCTTGGATGGTTCCTCAACAAAGAAAAACAATGTTAAGATCATCGCCATTTTTAGTGTTCTATGCAGAATTTTTGCTGTTATCGCAATTTTTATACGGGATGAATTTAAATGACTCTGAATTACCTCAAACCATTCAAGATTGGAATTTAGAACAAATTGGTTTCACAAAAGTCCTTCATTTCCCTTGCAAGCCTTTAATCATAAAGGTAATATGTTTTTATTTTTTGTTTGTGATCAATAACATCTGGTAGATAACACATTATTATTTACATTTTAATTAATTCAATGGCTTTTATTAATTATAGACATTATTTACTACAATGTTCTGGATAACAATGAGACAATATATGCAAGAAAGGAGGGAAGCTAGAAGTCATTCTGCTGTAGCTAATATGATTGCTCCTCTTCAAGTTACAGTAGGAACAGCAACAGGTAAAACTATTCTCATATAATCAATAAGTAACATCAAAATATTTATGTGTTTTTCTATTAATTCTCAAATTTTTTTTTATTTTTTTTAATTGTTTAAATTATTTATTTTTTTTACACTAGCTATGGGAGGTGATTCAGGTACAAAAGGTAGTCAATTAATGCAGAGACTTGGTGAAGAAGCTAAAATAATTCTAACCAAATTTTGGATATGGGTTGTGGCATTTGTGTTATTTGGAATTGGCATAACTGGCGAACGGATGACAATATTTCGAATAATCTATATGGCACTGGCATTAATATTTTTATTAACATTCCAAGTAAAAGTTTTGCCTATCTTTTTACAGTGTCTCTCAAAGGTTTTCTAATTATATGTTGAATTACATTAAAACATTATTATACAATTTAAAAAAATCTTTGTACACATTTGTATATTATTAAATGTATTTGTTTTTAATATTATTAAAACTAATTAAATTTGTTTTATATTAGTTGTCTTGGGTTTTATGGAGGAAAATTATGTATGGTTTTTGGCTTACAGTTATAATTTATTCAATGCTAATATTAGTTATGACGTATACATATCAGTTTGATAATTTTCCATATTACTGGGAAAAGTATCTAAAAATTCCACCCACATTGTAAGTCAATACATTGAATATTAAAAATAAGTTGACCAGACTATAAATATTTTTTTTTATTTGTAGACAATTAGATATAGGTTTGGAAAAATTTGAAACTGGTGAGCTATTTGTACGACTTTTGACACCAACATTTTTTGTTATTATAACTGTTGTTCAACTTTACTATTTCCACAAAGATTTTCTGGCTATTTCTGACATTAAGAGTCGGTATGTGTAATTTAAACTCTTAAAATGTATTATCGCAATTATAATTTTCATTTATATATAAACTTTACAGAGGTACTAGTATTGTTAAGCCATCCAAACCTGGCAATTCTTCTGCTTCGAATAGTGACAAAGAGTCAACAAATTCCAGCATTTCACTTACAGATAATAAATACCAAAAACATCCTCCACGTCCAAGCTTTATATCTGAGAGAAAATCTTTTAAAGTCTTTAAAAGTAATTATTATAATTATTTTATTTTTTTGTTTTGTCAAGGCTTTTGATTAATTATTTTATTTTTTTATTTTTTTTTTAGATCTACCAAAAGTCAAATTACGCTCATTTTTCAAGATGCTTAAAACAATTTTATCATATATTATTGAGCTAGCATGGCTGTATGCTGAATTACACATGATAAAAATCATATTGTTGTGTGTCATGTTTTTGGCTGTATATGAAGTAAGCTAATACAATATTGGTATTATTTTAAAATAATTGGCAATTAAAATTATATTTATTTTAATTTATTAAATGTTATTAGGTGTGTTTAGTTCATTTTGTATTGGTTGTATTAGTGACTATATCATTAGTATTTAATAGTCGTATACAGTCAATTATTGTCTATATCATATCTGTTTATGTATCTATATTGTTACTTACCAAGATGATTTACCAAATTGAATATATACGAGAAGGTACATGGAATGTCACATGTCCAGTACGTATTTATCATACAATTAAATACAATTTCATAATTTTATACTGCTAATATTTTATTAAAGGACCCAGATGAACCAGATAAAACTAAAGATTATAATACCGCAAATTGGGTTGGATTTAAAAAGTCTACAGCTAATATTTCTTTATTAAATTTACTTAAAGGATATATTTGTAAGTATTATGTATTTTAAATATTTGCATTTTGCATACCTACTAAAATTATAAAATAAAATAAACTGATATTTATAAAAAATTATATACTTCTTTTTACAGCTATAGTTTTTGTCATAACATTGCATAGAGTTGTTATAACTCGGCAGAAATATAAGAGACATTTAAAAGGTAGACCATTGTCAAAACCTTTAAGAATGTTTCCAGGTATTACATTTAAAGATGTAGATCTTGATATACCTCATTGTTTGAAGTATTTATTGAATTTTGGATTTTATCGATTTGGTGTAGAGGTATTATTCATATTTAATTTTATATTTAGTATTTTCTTTATTTTTATAGTTATGATAGTTATTATTTTTGTAGGTTTTATTGTTTTATTGTTTTTTTTTTTTTTTAATTTGATAAGTTTAAAATTCTATATCATTTTATTTCTAGATAACTCTTATTGCTGTAGCAGTACTAGTTGGAACAAGAATGGACTTTTATGCTGTACTTTATGCATTATGGTTAATGACTTTTGTAATGTTATCGAGGGCAACTTTAGCAAAAGTGTGGATCATTTTTATGTTTTTTGTCGTTATTACCATACCATTGCAATATGCTATCGTCATTGGACTGCCCCCAGATCTTTGTTTACGTAAGATATAATTAAAATAATTCATTAAAATAGTTTTACAACTTTTCCCATTAAAAATAAATAACACTGATAAGTGAGTGGTTTTATAGAAACAATTTTGAATTATTACTGTATAAATTAGACATTTGACATTACGAGTGTATTATTATTTAAAAGTTAATTTTCTGTAAATATAAGTTAGATTAGGTTGGTTACATTTAATCATAATATATATCAATATATACATATTATTATGTTAATAAGAAAATTGAAACCAAATTATTTGCTAGTGGTTATATGTATATATATATATGTGTTGTATGTGTATATATGTGTATCAGAGATAAATGAGAATAATATTATTATTGTTTACTTGATAGAAACATTTGGTTTTGTTAATGTGTTTTAGATTTTTATCATCTCCAATTTTGCAATGTTATTATAAATAATTTTACATTTTTTTAATTTTATTAACTACTATACTTAAATATATTATTATTAAATTCAAATTAGTATGTAAAAATACTTTTTTGTTGCTGTGCAAAATAAGCTTATTTTTACTATAAATATATAATACTAATTATTTTAATAACTTCTTCTTAATCTTAGTAGAAATGTTAATAACTCAATTATATTTATTAATGGTAAATGTGACTACTGAAAATATAATAAATATTCTGATTTTATTTCATTAACATCAAAAACAGAAAAAAACTCAAATGTTTATAGTGACCAGTTCTTAGATTCGATTTGAATTTTGTATGAATTGAATGGTTATTGTTTACAGTTTTCACACCTAAATCTGATTAATATTTGTTTAATTTGCTATCATTAAATTGTATTTACAAACAGATTATAGCAATAAATCACAATTTTCCATGAATATATCTACTACATCTGAAATCTCTGCTCTCAGTATTAACATTTCTTAATTGTACATTATAGTTTTTATTTTATTTACTATAGAATGGCCATGGGATGAAAATGAAATTATGAAGAATTTCCGTGACTGGATGTTCTTACCAGACCCAGATTCACCTCCAGATGCATACAAATTATTATGTAAGATCAGTTAATATCATAATATATTATGATATAAATATTCTAATATTTAGTTTAATGTTTTATGCCTAATTTGTCATGTATATTGAAATATCTATAACATAAAGATTTTAATAAGAAAATTTTATGTATTTTGAAGGTGATTTTATTGTATTATTGTTTGTGTCGCGTCAATCTATTGTCTTCAAAATAGAAAGAAGACATATAGATGTGGAGTACCCAGGAGGAACAAATCGTTCAATTATTGAAGAAGCTGAAAAGCCCAGTTTTATAAATCCAGTGCCCGACTTTGTATCTCATATAAGGTAAATCTAGCATAGTAGAACATTAAAAATATTACAATATTATATATAATTTGGCCTATAAATAATTCTAATAAGTTTATAAATATTTTTTTTAGATCATGGCTTGATATATTAAAACGTATTGTTCTCATTGGATTTATTTGGTTCACATTGGCCATTGTGTTTTTAGCTGGTACCAATAGAGTTAATCTATTTTCACTTGGATATCTAATAGGTTCATTTATATTTTTATGGCAAGGCAATGATTATTATCTTCGACCAGTAAACGTTATTCTTAAATGGTACTGTATACATTATATCTTAAAACTATATTTGTATCATTTTTAATGTAACTGAACAACAATTTCCAAACAGGTGGAATAAGTTAATACTGTATAATATAACTGTTATTACTTTGAAAGCTATACTCCAAATACCTGGTTGTATTTTTATGAATTACATGAAAATGAAAGCTTGTTGGATGATACAACTATTTGGTATTTCTTGCATACAAAAGTTTTCTACTAATCATCCAGCTATAACATCATCAGGTAATTATAATTATTATTATTTTTATTTCCTTAGAAATATTTTTGTTTCTTTTGAATTTTTTTTTTACAAAAATTTAATTTAAAAAAAAAATGACATGAATTCAATAATATTTTTTCAGACAATGATGATTGTGAGATTCCGATTGAACATGTTGGTTTAGCATGGGATATATTATGTTTTGGATTTTTAATTTTCCAAAGACGTCTTTTCAATAGTCATTACTTCTTTAGAATCGTGGATGAAACTAAAGCAATGGCTATATTAGCCTCTAGGTAATTACTATTTAGTATTGTATGTTATTTTTATAAAATATAAATATGCATGATTTATTCTAGAGTATGTATTAAATCAATTATTTTCAATTTTTATTTAAAAAAATAATAATTAATTTAAAAAACAAATGAGGCTTTAAAAATAACAATATAGGTTATTCTTAAACAGTATTATTCATATGAATCATTATAAAATTTCATTTTTTTTAATCAAAATTTAAATTTGAAAATTATTAGAGGTGCTGAATTAATTCAAGAGCTTTCACAAAAACGAATCCAAGAACAACACGAATCCGAAAGAAAGGTACTGGAAAAAATCAAATCAAAAATGGATCGAATCAAAGCCACTCAAAAGAAAATTCAAGGTTTTGGAATCAAAGATCCAGAATCTCATGAAAAAGGTATATTGATGCATTTTTAATCTTACTAAAATCAAATTAACTTAATTTAGGTCCAAAACTTGTCTATCTAAATAGGTATTAATACATATCAAAAAGGTAAAGTTTATGTTATGTATATATCAAATTATAAGTGTGATCATCTTGGGAATATAATTTTAATAGCGCTGTGGGGCTTATACATAGGATGACTTTTTAAAAAGTGAACTGAGCTATATCCATTGAAATGTTGATACTTTTTTAGTATTTTAAAATTGAAAATTTACTTTTATACGTTAAAAATGTAATTATTATATAAATACTAAAAAATACTAACCATATGTTGTGTATTGATTAAAGTAAAAAGAAACAAAAAAAAGTATATGACCAGGTATGATGGATGTTTGAAAGGTTATACAGATAGTTTCTTTTCATAAAAATACATTTTTAGTAGTCCTAATTTTTATAATTATAAGAACGATAAGTTTGAAATATTTTCTTGATTTACCGTCTGTTGTTGGTTTGATTTTAAGTAAGACCATATACTATGACACCGTGCGAGATACGCATGTCTCAGAGTATATAAACGGTTTTAATACTGTTTATTTATATTTTGCTCTGAGAATTCATCGTAGCTGTTTCCATTTAACTATACACGTCATTTACACGAATCTTTAATAATATAAAATCGTTGTGTGTATTTTTTCGCCTACCCCCGCTTACCTGCCGGAAATTAAAATGCTAACAAAAATAAAAAAAAAACAAAAAACTCACGTCACGGTGCGAACAGCCGAAGAAATCGCGTTCGCCCCGCTGGCCCGGGATCTGTCGGGGAGTTCGATCGTCCAAAGTTTTCACACGCCGCTCGAAGACGAACCGCCCACGCTGTCCTACCTGCAGCCGCCGACGCCCACGTCCACCGTGCTGACCGTGTCGCTGGACGGCTACCTGGACCCGCAGCGAATGTCGTTCAGCAGCACCGCGCACCGGCGGCCACTGTCGTTCGACGAAAGCGCCATTTACTCGGGCGTGTTTTCACCGCCGCCGACGATCGCGCAACACCGGCGACAATCCTCGTTGGGCGTGCCGTCCACCTGGTACCCGCGCAAACGGTCCGCCTCGGCGACGTCTCATCATACTTGTGTGTACCCGTTTTCTGCTAATGCGTGTTGCTTGCACATACCGCAAACGTTACACATACTACTTGTAAAATATATAACAATTATAACGTATTTTCTATACGCGTATATCCGGTGTGCGAGCTATTTTCTCGAGACCGCATACTATCGTTGTATATAGAGCTGTACATATTGTTTCGGCTTGAAATGTCTTAATATAATATTGTTTTTTCTTATTATGTCAGGTGACCAGCGCAGGATTGGCGAGGTAACGGTCTACCGAGTTTTAGGATTTCTGACTTCAACTATACAACTATTAATAGTTCGATTTAATCATATTTTCTACTGGTGTTTGTACTAATTTATCATTATTATAAAAAAACCAAACACTCATCACCGGCCTTTATTTTGAGCGTGTCAATGTGACTAGGGCGTTTGTACCCATAAACACATATATTTTACTCTATCATTATCGTACGGTACTTACCTATTGTTGTCATGTTTTGATTTGACTTAACAATTCTTATGTGTTAGATAGGTAGTTATATAATATGATATAACAGTGTTATAATATTGTTTACGAATTTCATAACACGTTTGTGCAACAATATCACAAAAATGTATATTTATATTTTATTCAATAATTGTGTTTACGTCTTATATAGTAGAAAAATTTACTATAAATCTACAGCAATATTAGAACAATATGTTAGAGTGTTACCGTCAAAACATCTGTGATAAATCTCAATTTGTATTATTGATTTCCTAGGCAATGATTACAATGCCTAATTTCTTTAGACAATTCTCATAATTGGCTTTTCTTGGTTAATAAGTCCATATTAAATAAGTGATGTAATTTTTTTTTTATGCATTTTATTTGGTATTTATCAAGGGATTCTTGACATTTATAATTTAAAAATTCTATTTTTTTTCATTTAATTTCATTAAACATTTATTTAATGAAACTAAATCCTCTTTTAGACCTTTGTGGGTTGCTGTACTTTGCTGCTCCCCAAAAATTTATTTCTCTCTGCCTTCAAGCTGTTAATTGTTTTAAAACCAAAAACATTAATTATTTACTTGGATTTATTTTCGTCCATGTAATGCGTAATAATTTTAAACCTTGACCGTAATATATACACACATTACATATTATATCATTAACCATTAACACCATTTATGCAATACTAACTATCATTGAATTAAATTTGAAAAACAAAATACTGTATTATTCATTAAACAGCTCAGATTGTAGTAGTGCCACTAATATCCACATTATAATAGCATACTTGACATATTATTATGTTCAACGTTTACAAAAATTATCGTATTTTGTACAAATATTTTTTCCGTGCTTTTTTTATTGATGATTTTCGTTTTAAATCAAATTTCAGCTTATTGTATTGTATACAACTGGAGATAATAATAAAAATAAACAAAAACAACTTCAGATGAAATATAGATGCGCTGTTAGCTGATATTTGAAGTCGATGGTTCGTAATTATTATGTACTTTCACAGACAGATAGAATATGTGATGTGCTTTAACACTAATAAGTCATAAACCAGCACTAACATGAGTTAGCTTTCTAAATTTGTTCACTAAACCACTAGCAACTATAAATGTGACTACATTAGATGTCTGTATCTCTACTATTTTATTTTTTATTAGCAATCCACAATTTTTCATCTGACTTGTTGACATTGTCAAGTATATCAATCTAAATCAATTTATTAAAAATCATTTTTTATTCCATGTAGTATTTGATAAATATATTCATTACACACTATATTTATTGCACAAAAAATTAATGAAAAGAAAATATGTTATTCTTCCAAATTTATTAATTACTATAATATATAAGTAAATTTATACAATCTAACTCTTATTTTATTTATACTTTTTTTTAGGTATTTTTATAATTTATTTTTTATTTATAAATTTATTAGTTTATAACTATACTAGGTGATTCTTTTATCAAACAATATCATTGAAAAATCTATTTATGTATTTTAAAATATTTATTTTACATATTACATAATTTCCAGTCAAAATAAAACAATATTTTTTAATATTTTTATTTCATTTTCCAAAATAGATTATTTTTTGGAGTATTCCTATACAAAAAAAGAATCTAAATTCGGGCAAGTAGTTTATAAGAGTTATAAGTATTTAATGTTTAGATGAGTGGAATAATTTTAAGAGCATATTTGGTGCATATTTCAAGGATTTTTGTTACATATATGCATATTGTTTAAGTTCTTTAAGCTCATAAAAATTTGAACTTTAGTCATGACTCATAAGTATAATCAATAATATTTTAAATTCTTAGTGGAACAAATAAGGATCTTTAAAATTACAACAATACTATTATAATAACATGGTTGGTATGCATTTAGTTAACCTGTTTTTGAAATTTCAAGTAGAATCTTAGTTAGTAATCAAATTTGTTATTACAAAAAAGGTATTAATATAACACCATATTTTTAAAACTGATTAATTTTTAGTAAACTAAGAAACTCTTAAATATATTTTTCAATTGTATTTACTATACAATTAAATGTAATAGTTATATTTTGATAGACTTAAGCGTTATTACAATATTCTTAATAAGTGGTTAATTTCCAAGTTAAAAAATATTGAAAATTTATTGTTACAATATATTTTATAAGCATTTAAATGCATTTTAAAATCTTGTAAATTATATATTATTTTTAGTTAAGAATTCATAAAGCTTTTCTACTTATACTTAAGATTTAAAAGTATAATACAAGGTTCTTGATAAATTTCCAATCTATATAATAGTTTGTTTGTTTTGTCTGTTTACAATCAACCAGTTTTTGACATTTTGCCGATGTTGAAAAAAAAACAGTAGATATATGTAATCAACATCAAACATTTATATTATCATTTTATATACATGGTATAATTTTAATAGCTAAGGTTTGAGATTATATTTTAATATTCTTCATAAGTACTTTATACTGTAACTAAAGAATTTGGAAAATATACTCAAAATATTTTTTTAAAGATAA
This sequence comes from Rhopalosiphum nymphaeae, assembly GCA_036289425.1. Lineage (NCBI taxonomy): Eukaryota > Metazoa > Arthropoda > Insecta > Hemiptera > Aphididae > Rhopalosiphum > Rhopalosiphum nymphaeae. The sequence goes on along the minus strand of JAZAQC010000007.1, from coordinate 2,909,954 downwards.
TTTTCTATTTCAAATTTGTATAAAATTACGTTTTTTAATGATGAATAACAATATATATGATTTTGTTATAAATCCAAACAATTATTTTTATAAACTCTAAACTTTCACATAATATGTATCAAATCATATTATTATGAGTTTAATACCTATAAGAAATAACGTTTTTGATTTATTTTAAGATATTATCTATTTATACTATGAACCTATTTTTATACTGTTTTACGGTATTTACAGAAAGACGTTATTAAATTTTTAATTATATAAATTGATGTACATAATATAGTATAAATACATAATATTATTATAATAATAAAATACTAATTTAAAAAAATTATATCAGACTACCGTATTACTATAAATATAATAAATGACTAGTTATGTATATCAATAAAACATCATTTAGTGATATAGTCTAACACTCAGACAAACTATCTCTGTTCAAAATCATTTTTCACATTTAATATACTCATAACAGTGAAAATTAAATATTAAATTATTCTTTTTATACAGGTATTTTTATATATTATTTGTATATAAATTGTATTAATCTATTTATTTATTTTTGTAAGATAAAATTGCTTATTTTATTTTATATATATATTTTAAATTACTTGTATGATAATTATTCTATAAAATATAATTTAATGTCTATTAATACACTTTATTTTAAATAATGTTTAGTTACTTACAATATATTTTAAAGATAATCAGTAAAGTGTGTGCACCTATAATTTTACATATATACATTTGTAAGAGGATATTTGGTTATTAAACTCTTTTTTACATTGTCATAAATACTATTAAAATTTTAATATACTAAAAGTATTTATTATTAATAAACATAAAATTCTTACACAGCGATTATACTTGCTACAAATGATATTTATTTTATCCATTTTATTTTAAACATAGGTTATTATTAGTATTAAATTTATGATACTATTTACAGTATCCAAAAACAAAAAAAAAATACTTTCATACTTGTAAATATTTTTCTAATTTTCTATTTTTATTGTTTAGAGGTGCCTAGGTGTATACATTTTATTTATTTTATGTATATATTAATTGTGTACCAATGTAATATATTTATATATTATGGTCATGGTAATATTTGTTTAATATTGTCAATTGCATTTAATACAATTTATTCAATTTTCAAAAACAATTTGTGCACATGGATTTTCAAATATTTTTAACACAGCACAACATTTTATTAATTTAGTAGTAACATTTCAAATAAGATTTAAGTGATTTGTTTAATAATATTAAACAAATGAAATTACTAATTTTCATTAAAATGCTATTTATAATCAATTTTAATTCTAATATTGGTAGAAGCATACTTCAATCACTTAAATCTGAATAAAACTCACTATTTTTAAATAAATATAGCTTAGTTATGTTATTATTATTTTTATGATAAATTCAGTAAGACTTTTTTTTTTGTTTTAAAAATTAATAAATAATTAGCAATTAAGTTCAAGCATGGAGTGTTTGTTTTTGAAAGATAAAATTTTTAGTGTTTTTATGCACAATATTTACATTTATTTTTAATCATGATTTTATTATTTTTTATATGGATCCATTAATATTACAGTAGAACTTTGATAACTCAAAAATAAAACAGTTAAAAAGAAATAAAATTTTCTTGATTCCACAGTTATAACCAATGTATATTACAAGTTGTATAAATTATCATTCACTCAAAGTTAATTTTATAGTTCTACTGTATATTGTTTATTTTCTTATTATATTGTTCAATATTTATACTTAAAGATTTTTTGATTATTTACAGCTATTCGTTCAGGTGATTATTACATGTTTGATGAATTTGATGATGAATTAGATTCAATTGTGGAAAAAGATAATGAATTAAGTGATGATTCACTTGAAGATTCAGACAAAACTGATACAGACCAATTTGTATATAAAGTAAATAAATCACGATGTTATGAATATTCATTTATTTGAGTTAAAATACTTAAATATATTTAGTTTTTAATTTAAATTCTTAATTTTTTTTTTAGAAAAAAAAGAAAGAAACAGATAAGTCAGTTGTTGGTGAAACAAGTAAACTAGCCATGTAATTATTAAATACAGATATTTTACTATTTATAAGTACCTTAATTGTTTGGTAAAAACTTGTTAAGCTTATTAGAGCTATGAACATTTTTTTGACTTCGAGAACAATTTCATACCTATTAACTATTATCTAATCTAAACTCAATAATATTAAATCAACTTCAATGTATATTGTAACATTTTAACGATTGCCTACCTACAAAATATTTAATTTTTACATTCAATTGTTTTGATTAGTTTTATACCTAAAACATACTATTAATTACATTTTTAAGTAAAACTATACTACATTAATATCTAATACACTTTTTTCATAGTTTATAAGTCAATTATTTCATTTTTAAAAACTGCAATCCTGATCAATTGCATAAAAGCTCTATTGATTTAATTATTTTTGTTTTTTTTAGGGGTGATAGTGAGGATTTAAGAGATGGTAAGTTATTTCATTTATTAAATACATATAATAACATAAGTATACATAATTTATGTTGAATAATTTTAGACACTCAAGATGGAGATAAGTTAAAATCATTCAGTATGAAAATTAAAGAGAATATTAATTTCTTCATGGCTTTTGTCAATAGTTCAACAAAAACATTGATAAGGAAATTAAATAAAATTTCTCGAGACTATAGATATGTTATTCGTACACTAGCAGTTGAAAAGAAAACATTAAAAGTATTTAATTTTTAAAATTTACATTAATAATTGCATAATTATTGATTATTTAATATAACATGTATATTTTAGCAAAATCGAGGATTTGGAATTGGTCTAAGAACAGGTTCATCAATGATTTGGCAGCCTATGCCATTTGTTGGTAAAAGTGTTACGTTAAGGTAGGTAATCTAACTCTGTAGTATGTCTCAGAATATTACCTAACTTTTAGAATAACATTCTCAATTGTTAAAATATATAATAGGTACTCTGTTTAAAAAAAATATTTATGAGAAAAGTGTTATTAGGATATATAATATCATCAATATATTAGGACCAGTCATTTTTATAATTATTGATTATATAAATAAAAATATATTTAAATATTAATAAATCATTATAATATAGTGTTATAGATATCAAACATTAATGTATCCTACAAAAATAAATTGATTTTGATTAAGTAAAAAATATTAATATCTCCTAACTTAATTTGATTGATGTATTACGATAACCTCTTTGTTTTGCTTAAAAATAAATATAGTTTATACATACCCTATAAATATAAGTCTAGAGATAACAAATGCATTATTCTGAAATCAAGTCTTAAATAGTTGATGGCAAAACTTAAATACAAATTATCATAATACTTAGTTACATAATATTTATAATATTATCTATTTGAACTTATGGAAATTGAATTTTGATTTATATTTAGTGCTGAAAAATTAGAAGAACTAGAAGAACAACAAGAATTAAATGCCTCCAATCAACCTCAGCTTATGCGTCTCATCCTTGCTCTTTGGTTTGCAATCATATCACACTCTGATTTGGTGTGTTATTTTATGATATTCTTGCATCAAATTAAATCTGCCACCATTTTAAGTTTACCACTGCCACTAATGGTTTTTCTTTGGGGTACGCTCACTGTTCCTAGACCAACAAAGAATTTCTGGGTCACTCTAATCGCCTACACTGAAGTAATTTTGGATACAACAATTAAAATGTTTTTATATTATTTTACAACTTTATAATTTAATTAGGTAATTGTTGTCATTAAATGTATGTTCCAATTTGATATGATCCCATGGAATCAACAAGTTGTTACTGACAATATGCCATTCTTTCTGCCAAGAATTATTGGTATTGAAAAGAAACCAAACTATGCGACATATGATTTATTCTTACTTCTTGTTTTGTTCTTCCATCGGTAATAATATTATTATTACATACATAATAAAATAATCTACTAATATTATCTACAATAAATTTAAATAATTATTTTAGAACCATGTTAAAATCGTTGGGTCTCTGGAAAAGTTCACTGTCATTTAAAGGAACACCTATTAATCAAATATCTTTATTTGATACAATCGATACTCGATGTTCAATGGGTTCTGAGGGCTATCAAGGATCTGTAGACAACGATCCAAGTACTGAACAAACGACTGTTGTGTTAGCTCCAGAATTTTTACAATCCAGTAACAAGGATGTACAATTGATTCAAAAATCATATGAACAGTCATTTGATAAATCAAACTCAATAGAGACTGACAATCTCTTAGAAATAATGCCATTATCGTAAATACAAACAATGTATATATTTAAAATTGTTTATTATAATGATGTTTATTCTTATTTTTAGTCTCAAAAAGCATTGCAGTCCTCTAGTGTCCTTCTTTGAACAATTAATAGATTCAAGCTCTAGAGTCAACGCTGATGTTTATACTTATATGTTTTTGTGTGATTTCTTCAATATATTTGTTGTTGTTTTTGGATTCTCAGCTTTTGGTGTACATAATTTTCATTTAAAATTAAATCAAATTTATTTTAATTATATATTAATTTAGTTGTATTTGTATTAATAGTCTCAAAGTGATGGTGGCGTTTCTCAATATTTTGAAGAAAATAAAGTACCTGTTCCATTTCTAATCATGTTGACTCTTCAATTTGCATTAATCACTGTTGATCGGTTGCTTTATTTAAGAAAGTATATCCTGGGAAAGATACTATTTCAGTTTGTATTAATAATTGGTTCTCATATATGGATGTTTTTCATATTACCCGGAGTTACAGAAAGGTAAGGCTAATATGACAATTTTTATCAACATTTTCACATTTTAATTTTATTATCCAGACAATTTAATGCTGTACTTCCACCTCAACTTTGGTATATGGTAAAATGCTTTTACCTATTACTGTCTGCATATCAAATTAGAAGTGGATATCCTACGAGAATTCTCGGAAACGTTCTATGTAAAAATTACAACTATATTAACATGATACTATTCAAACTGTAAGTTCACTTAATATAATTAAATATTTAAGTTTACATGATATTTACTATTTTGATTATTTTCAGTTTTATGTTATGTCCATTTGTATTTGAACTGAGAACAATAATGGACTGGGTATGGACTGAAACATCAATGACATTACCAGATTGGCTTAAAATGGAGGACATTTTTGCACATATTTTCCAATTAAAAGTATTATTTCATGAGTAGAAAATTATAAACAACATATTAACTTTTTTTTTATAGTGTTCGAGGCGTGTGGAAAATGAATACCCAAATCCCAGAGGAATTAAAATTAAACCAGCTAAAAAATATTTGATTGGAGGTGGATGCTTGATCTGTTTAGTGACCGCTATCTCATTTCCACTAGTACTATTTGCTCTTGGGAATACAGTAGGAGAACCTAATTTGCCCGAAGGTATCAATCTAAATGTTAAACTTGGATCTAACCAACCAATATATACTATGAGTATGGAAGGTACAATTCAGAAGTAAGTGTTGTTTTGAACATTTAAAAATACATTATATTTTAGTAAAGTATTTAATGTTATATATATAAAATATTGGTATTTAGTAACCAGGGCCCATAAATTCATATATTTACATACCAATATTCTCTAATCATATTAAACGCTAGCTAACATAGATATTTTCTTCAATATTACTGGATTCAATTTATATAATTGTTAAATGATTATAATTGTATTATTCAAAGTTCTAGGCATATTTGATATACTTTGGCATAATTGTACACTTATGTTACATTTAAAGAGCATTTAAATTCTTTTAAAATAATTGTTGGCATACTTTTAGTTTTTTCTATGTAAGTATAGGTACCAAATTATGTTGTCTATCAAAAACAAAAGTATTTTGAAAACATAAAAAATACTATCTACTTATATATATACTAATTTATTTATTTATTTATTCATAGAAGAATGAAATCAAAAACATTTGAAAACAATTAAGTTTTGTTTAAAAATTTAAAAAAATTAATATTATTTATTTCATATTTTAAAGCTTTATTGCATAATTAAAGATTTTTTTCTAACTACTGTATATTTAAATGAAATTTTGGTCATTTTTAAAAGCATATTGACATACATTTTCAAGAATTTTTAGTGCATAAGCTTACAACCCCTAATATTAATATAATGTATTTTTAGGTTTGATGAATCCGACTGGTACTCAATGATAAATGTGTACAAAAAGTCAAGATCAGCACAAACATTCTTATCAAACTATGATTATGAAGATGTTGGTGTATTTTACATAACAACCCATTCAGCAAATACATGGTCAATTAGTCCACCTGAATTGGAAAGCATGATAGAACAATTGAGTGCACCTAGTATGTTTTGAAAAATTTTATCATATTACTTAATTATATCTTTAAACACTTCTAATTTGTACCTTTGATTAATAATTGTATAGATGCCTCTTACACAGTTAAAACTGATTGGGTTATTAACCGTAAGAATGCTTATGGAGAACAACCAAAAGATGTTAAAGATAGTCATGAAATTACTATTAATCAAACAATTTGTGCAGAACTTGCTAATCTCATTACTAATAAAAATCACAGTGTTATGTTGTATGGTTTAATTCCCAAGTTTATAAAAGTCACTGGATTTGGAGGGGCAAAAGCTGTGTCACAGCTTATGATCAGTAATGAAAGTATGTAATATTAATTTTATAACTTTCAATCAAATAGGTAGATGTTTTTTATTAATTTTTTCATTTTTAATTCTAGCTGAGCCATATATGAATGCTAGCGTGTTTTTAAATAGTAACAATAATAATAATAATGATAGTGAAAAATGGTGGGATTTGTATGAAGAATGTCCTCACGAAAGCTCTGCTCGTTATTTATATGATTTGCCCAAAAGCTCATGTCTTCCTGGTGGTAACAAACAGAACTTCACAATATATACATTTAATGACAAAGCATTTCCAGAAACATTGAACATTATTAGTGGAAAAGGGTAAATGAATATTATATTTAAGTATATAACTCATGATTTTTTATATTTTTTATTGAAAACTACTTAAAAAAAAAAATGATTATAAAATAACATTTTAATACAGCTGTTCCTAAACTTTATTGATTTGCAGCGCCTTTAATAAAAGCTTTTCTTAGATCGCTTTCCCCAAGTCATAATTTATTATGAGAAATAAATAAAAATAATTAAAAACTAAAAAAATGGTCAAATAATAATAATGTAAATATTAATTTTATTATAATTATACATACATATATATATGAATGTATATGTATTATAAATTTCATTAATTATTAAAATGTATTAATTTATTTTTTCATATTCAATCAATGGAATGTACTAACAGACATTGTACTGCAGTATTTTGTATAATCACATTAAGTTTTATCCTAAGAGGATGTTATACCCACATGTGTTATCTCTGTCTTACATCATAGTAAATTTGCGTTCAGCAAAACTCATTTTGTGATGTTAGCTTTAATATTAGATTTTAAAGTGAGTTATGAACATTTTTTTAAATTTGTAATATTTTACATAGCTATAACTCACTTTAAAATCATAGTATCAATAAAAGCATATGACATTTTATAGATAATATTTTTACCTTTAAATTTGGTAATAGGTAAATTTACTCTGATATTAAATATACCATCACAAAATGTGTTATGCTGAATATACATTTGCTATGATGTATGTTAGTAAGACAGAGATAACTTATGTGGGTATAACGTCATTTTAATCAACATAATCATTATTTTTTTTATTGTTTCACTGTTGCCACTGTCATTTGGAGTTTCAAATTTATTTATAAATCAGATAATAAAATTGTACAATACCACAACACTTATGTACAGATACCATAGTGCACATTTTGGGAACCACTGTTCTAATGTACCTATAGATTTTTTAACTCCTTAATTCATTCTATTCTACTTGTAATATTAAATAAATGCATAATAAGTTCATTTAAAAAAAAGTCACAATCAAATTAAACAATAACATGTTATTTTGTTATAGGATTATTGGATTATATACAACATTTGTTATTGTCGTTCATACGTTTGTTCGAGGATTTTTCACCGGTATATCAACCAAAATTATGTTTGATGATATGCCATATGTAGATAGAATCTTACAACTGTGCTTAGATATTTATCTGGTGAGAGAAAGTGGTGAATTAGATTTGGAAGAAGACCTATTCGCTAAACTGGTATTCTTGTATCGATCACCTGAAACGTTAATTAAGTGGACTCGACCACCTGATACAACATCAAATGAAGATCCCGACGATGCTCTCCCTGAACTCTCTTCATAATCTCATAATATAATGTAATACTAAAATCTAAGCTAGTGACTTTGTATTGAACACCTATAACATTAATAATCTGGACTTGACAAACCTGATACAATATAAAACAAAAGTCACGACGGCGCTCTCACGTAATCTCATTTAATATAATACTATATAATATTATGTTTTATATGTTTCAAGTCTCTCATGCATCATTGTTATAATTCTATTAATTAAATAGTCATATTATTATTGATATCTAATTTACACGCTGAATATTGTATTTACATGAAATATTAATATTTTTTTTTTTTGCACTTCTTTGTCTGTGCTTTATTAATTAGAAATAACTATTTTAAGGTTGTTATTTCCTTCACATAATTATGTCTATTATTTTTATATATTTTTTTTTTTTTGTTTTTGTAATTCATTATTTTTTACATACACTATTAAGATGGTTTAATTAATAACCTTTGTGCATTTAAAAAAAAGCAATAAGTAATTTAATTAAGTAATGCAAATTAATATTAGTATATTAATGTCTTGTTTTCATAAGCTGATTAGCATATTTTTATACTTTTCACTTACATAACTTACAATCATGTACGTATTATAACACGGTTTAGAGTGTTTAGACATTGTGAATTTTTTTTATTCATCCACACAATTATTATAATTACATCATCATTTTATGTTTATCAATTTGTTTTATTTCAATTAATGAATATGAATCTAACCTACAATTAACAAAAACCATATTAAGATTGATAATTGTTTGCATAAATAGTGTGAGATTTAGGACTAATTGATCACTTTAAATTAAATCAAATAAACTAACTAAATATAAGGTAGTATTTAAAATTGACAATCAATAAAAGAAGTTAAAAAATATGTTTTGATAATCATTTATATTTTATTTAAATTACAAAGTAAATGGTTGATAGTATTTTAGATCATAATGATATTGTTTAACTTAAAATTATACATAAAATGTTTCTGTTGTATTTCAAATATCCAATTTACCTTTATCACCTCTCGAGATAAATATTTCATATACTGTTTTTAATATACCAGATGAAACCAGTGACTGATCAAACAAATATTCATAATATTTAAGCAGCAATTGTTTTTATAATCAAACTATTTTATCTGATGACTGATAGGTGTAATAATTAACATTTATTATTTATAAATAATATACAGATTTTTTTATTCTATATGATAATCTGTTAACTACAGACTTCATTACATTTGTATTATGAAGTCGAATATTTTTTTTTAAAGAAAGAAGGTGATAAGAGCATCATCTCATTCCACCACTGGAAATTTAACAATGTTTTTTATGTATATGTATTTATATTATATAATAATAGTATTTTTAAATTTCCATTATTTAAAAAATACTAGTACATTAATCTAATGGTAACGTAATAGTATTATCTAACATTACAATACACAATGGTACTTTTTTATAATTAAATTGTATTAGGTATAAATAAGTAATCTTATCAAATTTAATAAGAATTAAAATGTTTTGTTTTGTACTAAATGTGGTTAGTGTAAATATGATGGTAAGTAATTTGTAATAAATTGATTGTAAGCATCAAATATCTCAATATAATATAGATATTTCATTAATATTTTTATATTTGATTAATACATAGGTTTAGACGTTATATTACCTAAACTGACTTAGGCACTATATCATGTATGTTGTGTAACTATGCAAGCATTACAAACATAAACATAAGTATTATATTAATAATTAATAACTATGTATCTATAAAAGTTGTTTGTGGGTACCTACGACAAATAGAAATTTCAGGATTTCTCAATAATTAGTACACTATTTATAATATTATTGGTAAATAAATATATTTCTAGTTAATAAGTTTAGTTATTTCCATTTTTCTATACAAAAGCTTATATCACAATTAACTACTTTAAACCCTGACCATTTTATAATTGTATAGAATTTAACCATAAAAGATGATACCACACAAAATCATTTTTTACAATTTTTAAATTGAATTCTTTTGAATTATCTCAAAAAATGAAAACTTACTTTGCAAATTGATTTGGATTTTGATCATATAAAATATTATGTACAGAACCTCAATTTAAATATATTTATTATTTTTTTGATTTATTCGTTGTATCTATCCCTTAATTGCTAAATTACTCTAAAAATTAAGTTAACTATACAGTTTTTGAACTATTTGATAGTGCCAAATTCCAAGATCCAATTCTGTAAACTAAGAGCATGCCAAGCATATTCATTAAGATCAAAGATACACTATTAAACTAATTTTTAATAATAATTAAGGTCAGAAGTGCCTTAAACTTTTTAAATTTATATTTACAAATACTTGTAGACAGATAACCTACATACCTTACTAATCATTAAGGAAACTTGAATTTGGATGCCTAATTAGAAAGTTCATGGACATATTGTATATTATGAGTATCTTTATTAGTACCTACCTACAATAAATTATAAATTATAAGTAACTACATAATTTATTTTTATTTTTTATGCATTTGCTTTAAAATGAAATATGTTATAAATGAATAATATTATGTACAATGTACATGTAGTGACATACTGACATATTATAGTGTATATATGATATTAAATATTCAATATAGCTATGTTTTACCATTAATTAAATATTTAAATATACATTAAGTATATTTCAAATAAATAATAATAATAATCAATATGGTTTTACAACTGAATTATAATTTGTTATACAGACTAGCTACTAGCTATATAGTACCTACTACCTACCCATAGAACAACTGTTAGTATGTATTTAATTAACTTTATTAGAAACTCAATTATTTTAGTTTCATCTGCATTTTTAGTTATTCCATCGTTATCATCAATTATATCTATTTGAGATTCAATATGATCCAAGACTTATCTTAAACAGCTATTGCATCGCATTACACTGAAATAAAATATATAATTCATATTTCATAAGCAATCATTAAATTTGTTTTTAATGGCATATTTATGGTTTGCATTTTGGGCGTTATTACTCAGGATAAAATCAGTGAGTCAAGTTATCATGAGTATCTTTACTCGTCTCCCTCTCCCCACTACTATTACCTCTTTTTTTCGCGTTTCATGCATATCTCTCACTACTTTTTCCAATTCAATTTTAAAAAGAATGGGGGATAGCGCGTCCCCTTGTCTTAGACCGGATTTGATTTTGAAATTCCCTGACTCCCTTCCCAAAAAACGCACTTTGCATGTAGTATTGGAATTGCAACTTTTAACTAAGTTTACTAGTTTCTTGGGCAATCCAAAATTCTGAAGTATTGTCCATAGTTGTTCTTTGTCGATGCTATCGTACGCTTGTCTAAAATCTATAAATATCATGTGTAGGTCTTTGTCGTACTCATAATAATTTTCCATTGTTTGTCTGAGCGTGAAGATTGCAGGGGCGTATTTATGGGGGGTGGCTGAGGGAGCTTTAGCCCCCCCCCCCCCCCGAAATCCAGAAATTGTTTATTAGTTTGCTTGTTATGTCCTATCAGATGTAAATCGTAAAAGTTCAATATACTTTTATAAAGAATTATTATTAACAACGAACAAGTTATTCATGTAATGTGTCAATGACGATTATGATCGTAACGATTATACCTTTGAGTTTGGTACATAGTGCTTAATTTTGACGTGCGGTACTGCTGCATTATCGTAATTTTGATTTCTTTTGCCTAGAATTGATTTACTGATATACACGTGTTGTCGCGTCTCAATCACCGTACAATAATTATACGAACCCGTATGAGCTAAAAATATTTCCGAGGAGTTGTGACGGCGACGGCCGATAACACTGTCACGGTGATCAGTTTTCGTCGTATAGTTGTTACTTGTCGCTATTATAGATAAATATTTTGTTGTTTGATATATACGATGTTTAGTATCGCACGTACCTACTAAGACAGCGGATCGTGACGAGTGTTTTTATTTGTTGGTTAAATAAAATAATAATACACCTAAGCATAATGAAAATAACTCAACAATCATTATTGCATTTTTATAAAAAATCTAAACAGTCCATCGAATCCGTCGATGATACAGTTCTATCTACATCGAATGTTTACAAGATGATAACATTATGCCAACACTTGAAACAGAAAAAACAGCTCCAAGTCCATCAGTTGTTTCTCCGGTAATTGAACCTAGTTTAAAATGTTTAAATTCTAAGTTTCATATAGGAGGTTATGTTGAATGTAAGAAAAATTTAAGTGACGAAGAGAAAGTTTTAATTTTGCAAAACGTATGGACACCCGATTTAAAGTTTAATTTCCCATATGATAATAATGGAAAATATAAACATAAATTCCAAATATTGGCTTGAAACTTTCAAATGGTTAGCATATTCAAAATTAAGAGAGGGTTTATTTTGTGAATTCTGTGTACTGTTCTTAAATTTAAATCAGGCTGGTAATGGATCACATGAGAAGTTAGGTAAACTTATTTTGAAACCCTTGATAAAGCTAAAAGACGCATTGGAAGATTTTAGAAATCACGAAAAAAAAACAAGATAATATATTAGTACAATTAAATAGTAAACGAAAATATGAAGCTATAAAAAATCAGGCAAAACTTAAGCCAATTATTCAAACAATTCGGTTATGTGGTAGACAGCAAATAGCGTTACGAGGGTACGAGGAATCTGGTAGAATTTCTTTAGAAGAACCAAAAAATAACGATGGTAATTTCTGTTGTTTGCTTTGATATCGCTTGAAAAATGGTGACAATGTGTTAAAAGAACATTTGAAAACTAGTAGTTGTAAATCTATGTATACAAGTCCACTTATACAAAATGAAATAATAAATTTGTTTGAGGATTTAATTCAATCAAAAATTCTTGAAAGTTTCAAAAACTAATTTTTATACAATACTTGCAGACGAAACAACTGATATTTCTCAAATTGAACAATTCTCATTATATATTCGTTATGTTGACGAGCAGGTTTTTCAAATTTGTGAAGATTTTCTTACATTCGTTCCGGTATATGATATATCTGGTGAAGGTTTGGTTAACACCATTAAAGAAACATTAAAAAAAATTGGTTTTGATTTGAATAAAATGCGAGGTTAGGGTTACGACAGAATTACAGCAATGCCTGGTCGTTTTAGAGGTGTTCAGGCAGTTATTAAAGGTATGTATCTAAAAGCATTGTGTATCACACTCACTAAATGAATGTTTATCGAATGCGACAAAATCTCAAGATATTCGAAATGCTTTTGGTATAATAAGTGAATGCTGTTCTGTTTTTAACAGTTCAGCAAAACAAACTACAGTCCTCAAAAATAAAATAAAAGAAATTAAACCAAATTCACAATCTACAAAATTGAAATCTTTATGTGAAACTCGCTGGATGAAGCAGTTATGCTTTTTAAAGAATTTGTAGAACCCGTTGTTGCTGCGTTAGAAGAAGTGCAAAATGAATGTTCTGGGACCGATTCTTCAAAAAGAGCTAATAGCCTTTTACATTGTATTTGCGACTTTAATTTTTTAATATCTATTTGTGTGTCCAGTAAATTATTAAGTTATACTTATAATTTATCGAAATATTTACAAAGCAAAAATATTGATTTATTTAATGCTCTTAATCAAGTTTCCGATGTAATTTCGGTGTTTCATTTCATAAGAGAAGACGTTAATTTAAAATTTAATAATATCTATAAAGAAGCCAAAGATGTTACTGAAAAGTTAAGTATTGAACCAAAAATGCCTCGTATTTGTAGCAGTCAAAGAAATAGAAGCAATGTACCATATAACAACATTAAAGAATATTACAAAAAATCTATTTTTATACCGTACTTAGACGATTTGATGATGGCGTTAAATGAAAGATTTATACCTCACAATGAAACTATAACTTCATTATGTTCTTAATATGTCTTAACAAGTATTGTAGTTGAAAAACCATTTTCTTATTTAAAAAAAGCTGTTGAATTTTATGAAAATGATTTACCAGGGCTAAATGACGTTATAGAAGCAGAGTACGAGATTCAACTAATTTGTGACCATTGTCATTTGTAGTAGGATTCCAGCTTTCTTTTCCAATAGTTTGTCCAAAGGATGTTTCTCTACCAACTTAAGCATTTAAATCTCTGACAATTAACCTTATATAATTTTTGGGCAATGCATCAAAAGTTGCTTCTAATATATCGCAGAAACTATTTTTTTCTTCGTCGTCTGCATTTTCAGTCGGCGCATAGCAGTTTAATATTATTAAATCTAGTTTCTGTTGCGCGATTTGTATGTAGCAGATATGTTCATTCACTGGCACAAATTTTTTAACTTGAGTCATCACTGCTTTGTCAATCACAAAGCCAACTTCCTTCTCATGTCTACCTGTTTGTAGACCGCTGTAGAAAATTATTGAGTTACCACTTTGTATGCTACCACTATTGAGCCATCGAACCTCCTGTATGGCTACTATGGGAATTTTATACCTTGTGATTTACACATTTACTCATTCATACATTTCGGTGCACCTGGTTTAAAAAGCGTTCTTATATTCCATATTCCAATCCGTAACTCCAAGTCTTTTCGAGTCCTATTTCTATTTCGTGATCCATTTTTATCCATAGTCCGAGGCTTTTGTTGAAGTTTCTTAACAAGAGTTTGGTTTTTAAAGAGGACGGATTGTTAGCCGGTCACTCAAACCCTCAACCTGGAGGACCAGTTTGGGCCGACTAATTTAAGTCAGCCCGTAGCTCGGGGCCCCAGGTCCGCTAAGCCCATAGCACTAAATACATAGTACCCCCTTGAGGTTTTTTTTTTAAGAATATTAATTTAAAATTAATTACCATAGGTAATCATAAAATTTAATTTTTACAGAATCTAAAAGAAAAAGAACTAAAGCTAAAGCATTAAACACTCCATGTAAATAAATTAACTACCTGCTGAATGTAAAATAATGATATAAACTTATCTTCTAAAGAATATTGGTGTAAAAATGCCTATTATCATGTGATTAACGATGTTATTAATAATTTAACAGCCTAGTTTTCTGAAAAAAGTATGAAATTAGCCATTTTAATTAAAAATGTATTCAAATTATGAAAAAACCAAACAATTTATAAAATATTTATTATTATGAGGTCAGCTTTAAATCTGTAACAACTGTTACATATTTTACTAAGCGGTTTAAATTTCTTTGAGTGGTAAAAAATTTCGGAGACGAATATCTTCAGTATAGTTATTATTTATTATTTGTGATACTTCAGCCCCCCCCCCCACCAAATATTTGCATTAGTTTCGCCTATGCTTGTACTTATAGGTTAGGGTGACCATACGTCCCGTTTAAAACGGGATTGTCCCCTTTTTGATCATCGTGTCCCGTTGTCCCAAATAACTTCGAACGGGACGCTTTTTATCCCGTTTTTAGAAGATTGTCCCGTTTTAATCCCGTTATTTCCAAATAATTAAATTATAATTTATGTTTTTTTTGTAAAAGAATAAAATAAATTGATGAACCAAATATAAAACAGTTTATATTTAAAACTTGAAACCAAAGTTATAAATAACAGACTAAAATTTCCGTGGAACGAACGTCGAGTGCCGATGCCGGCGAACAATACAAATAGACAATAATAATAAAATAAGCATGATACACGTCGTATAATAGCATATGCATTACGAACTAAAATAAAATATAATACTATTTATAATCGATGATATATTTAGATATTATTATATTAATTTGTTTAATCTAAAAGTCGAACAACAAAATATGTCGAATAGTAACGTACGGACAGTAAAGCGATTGTGTTTATTATAGCCACTACCTACGTATCGTATTTTTATTTCAATTTTGTGAGTTGGTGCATTAATTTTTTTTTTAAAAATGCCAAAGAGGAGATGCACGTTCACTGTATCTTTACAGTCTGAATTTACTTTCCTAAAAAAATGTGATGAAATTGGAAAAGTGTTTTGTACGGTGTGCAAGGCAGTATTTTCAATTGAACATGGAGGACGCTCAGATATCAAACAGCATATGGAAAAGAAAAAACATACGACGGCCTTATCTGGTGCTTCAAAAATTGACAAGGTAACATCATATTTTATAAAACAAGGACCAGCTGGCTTAACTAATGAAGGTTTAAAAATTGCAGCAGAAGAGGGAATGTTTGCATTTCACACTATAGTACATAACCATTCTTTTAGGTCAATGGATTGTACTACTACTTTAATAAAAAAGTTACATGAAAAAAAGTTTTCTTGTGCGCGTACTAAGTGTGAATCAATTATTCTGAATGTGTTGGCTCCTTTTGCAATGGATCAAATAATAGACGAACTGAAAGCTGTTAATTTTGCGACAGTTATGATTGACACTTCAAATCATAAAAATTTAAAAATTGTCCCCATTCTTATTCGGTATTTCAATCCTAAAACCGGGGTACAAATTAAAGTGTTAGAATTCACAAATTTGAAAGGAGAAACTTCAGATATACTGTCGTCTTATATTATGGAAATTTTAACAAAACATAAATTAGCTCACAAAATTATTGCATTTACCGGTGACAACTGTAATACCAATTTTGGAGGTGCCACAAGGAGGGGGAATTTTAAACAATAATTTAAAAACTAACATTTCTGGAATTGGTTGTGCAGCTCATATTCTGCACAACGCTATGCAAACTAGTACAGATATCTTACCTATTGATACCGAATGTATCGTTAACAAAATATTTCAGTACTTTTATATTTATACTGTGAGAGTGGAAACATTAAAAGAATTTTGTGATTTTACAAATACACAATACAAAAACGTACTTGGAAATGTAAAGACAAGATGGTTATCTTTACAACCAGCAGTCTCCAGAATTATTGAAATGTATCCAGCTTTAAAATTGTACTTTGACACTCAGGATAAATGTCCAACCATTTTAAAATCATTTTTTAGTGACCCCGTTGCAATAATATGGTTTCATTTTATACAAAGTCAATTAAAAGTCGTTTGTGACACTATAAAAAGAATAGAAGGGGACAACATATCTGCATGTGAAGTTTCAGAAGAATTAGAAATACTATGTGGAAAAATAAAAAATAGAAAAACACAAAACTTTTTAACTTCTAGTGTAAACTCGATGCTTTTAGAACTAGAGACAAAAAATAAATACACAAAAAAACAATTTATAGAGCAAACTAACCAGTTTTATGACACATTTTTGATGTACATTGAAAAGTGGGGAAATACATTTGAAGAACTAAAAATATTTCGTTGGACTCAACTGATAAATTGTCCAACATGGAATGATATTCAAAAAAGTTTAAAATTTATTTTGCAAAATAATAAAAAACAAACCGGTTGGAATGTGGATGAAGATATTCTTTTTGATGAATATAATCATGTAAATAATGTTATAAATGAAAATTTAGAAGAATGGCAGAATAATTATGTTCGTGTTGAAGAAAGATGGTGTGCTATCTATAAAATTTTAAATAGTAAAAGTATATCGATAAATAATTTTTGGTTTATTGTAGAATATTCTCTAGCGATGCCTGGAACAAATGCTGCAATTGAAAGAGTATTTTCTATCATTAATATATTATGGACAGATGAAAAAAATCGCTTTCTCGTTCCTACCATCAAATCAATTATAATTCTGAAAAATCATTTCAAAAATTATTCGTGTAATGATTTTTATGATTTTTTGCTAACACAACCAAAACTATTAAACTCAATCAGTTCATCGCAAAAGTACAATAACAGCACAATAGATAATAAAGGACATGATGAGCAATCAACATCAACTCAATAAAAGTAAACAAGTTTTTTATTAAAATATTAAACAAGGTAGTTAAAAAATATTTTAATTGTAAATTGTTACTATAAAATATAAAAAATATTTTTAAAAAATATGTATGTTTTTTTAGAGTATTTAAACTAAAAATTGTTTGTCCCGTTTTTTTTTTTTGTAAAACTGGTCACCCTATTATAGGTAAAAGTGTATAGTGTATTTATGTTCTTTAAGTACCTGGGCCACTGTAATATAATATGTGTTATTCTGTTAAATTTGAATTCAATAACAAATCATTATAATATTTTTACGTTGAAAAATAATTCTGATCAGAGAACATCTATAACAGATTTAGATATACAACCCAACCAGTGGCGGCATCAGGTCTTTTTTTAAGGGTATGCTAAAAGGAAACCAACAATTATCAGGGCAGGCACAGTTGTGAGTCACACAATATAATGACACAAATGGTTGGAGGGGGGCAACACTGGTGCCTACGGTCTGCCCCCACCCTCGCAACGGTCGTAAGACTTTCTTGGCTGCGTTGACGCTGTTAGCTGTTCTCTAACCGCTAATCGTTACGTGGAACATGCTATACACCCATAGCCCATATAAATTAGAATTATACTAAAATAAATTGATAACCATGATAACCATTTCCGCGAGACCACGAATGGCACAAAATATAAAACGTATTTCGTCAACAACCTACAGTTTTATAGTTATGTTTGTGTAACTGCACGTATGATATAGAAAAACCAGACCCCGACATTACATAATTAATTTTAAAACCATTTACGTAATGCTATTTGAAAATACAAATTAAAACTTGTGAGTTAAATCGATATTTCAACTACTTCAAGGTGGGCCAACGAGCAACCCGTAAGTTTTCAAGTCGGTCCATGGCTCGGACCCGTCTTTGGCGCCGCCACTACTGAATCCAGCTACTTAGCAATGTAAAAAGAATAATAATTAATTTTGACGAATTTAAAATTTTGAAATTCAAATTCTCATTAAAATGAGTGTGCTTATATAGTTAGATTTTTTTCAATTCACATAAGAAAAACTTTAGTACCAATTACATTTTAAAATTTCAAATAAGTATAAACATTTAAAAATTTAATACATTTTTAAATACAAAATAGTATTCACAATTTTGCTAATTTGAAATAAAAGCGATTGATAATGATATTATGTATTTTTAATATTTCTAATGTCTATAAGAAATCTTGTGAAAAATCTTCTAACAAAAGTTGAAGCTCTTTTACTCAACATCAGTTTTGTTTAATACTAATGAGAAATAATGTTTATAGAAAAAAAATGTAACTACCTACGTCAGGCCCGTATTTAGGGGGGTACGAGTAGGCCATGCCCGGGGGCGACACCTCTCAGGGGTAGCAAAATATTTTAGCGAAATTAATTTCAAAAATATAATGGAAAGAAAATAATCGCATTTTATGGAGTAATTGAAAAAAAAGGGTGGGTAAGTGGTATCGCTCTGCTGTATATTAGAGATGGTGAGAATAGGTATAATGGGATATAGGAATAATGGATGTGTTAAATTTGAATAGAATGACAGGTATCATTCTATACGAAAAACGATTCTGAACGGAGATGATTTTTCAGTCCAGGATAATTTATTAGTAGGATATATTATATTATTAGTTATATTTAAATTGTAATATATCGTTATTTTATGCGATTTTGTAAAAAATTAAATTTTATACGTTTATAACATTTTTTCTATATTAACGCTAGAATTTTCTTTTACAGATATCAGACACATTTACAGACATATTTCGTAAACATTTAAACTTTAAATGCTTATAAATAAAAGTCGTGACTAACAATTTTAGATTTTTTTTTCTATGATAAATACAACTTATAATAAACTTTGCATTAAATTTTAAAGATTTTTTGGAATGTCAATTTTTTTTTTATGATCATTTAAAAAAAACTTAAAAAATCAAAAATTTCAAATGTCAATAAATGGCTTAAAAAAGTCAAAATATTTATACAAACATTCGATGAAAATTTCAAGTATTTAGAATAATTCGTTTTTTAGTTACAGCAAAATAAAAAAATCGATTTTGTTGAAAGCTGATTCTGTGTAAAAATTCCCGTTTTTTCATTACTTTTTAGGGTTGTAAACCTGAAGCTTTTGAAAACTACTGAGTAATGTTAACCTCCTAAAGTACCAACAAGATTCATTTTCCTTTTCAAAGAGGGACTGAAGTCAAAAATCAAAGCATTATTTCAACTCCAAAACGTGAAGACAGATATAAAAAAAAAAAACATCATTATAAATTCAATGCATTCTTCACTCCGTTCAGAATCTAAAATTATATGTATAAAAAAAAAGTCCATGTTTTATTATGTTATAATTTTTTAATTAAAAAAAAAGATTTAAATTTATTTTAACTATGAAACGATTTTTATTTATTAATTGATAATTTAGATTTTAATATTAAAGAATCCTTATTGTGGATGAAATAATTAGTGGAATATTAATATTATACTAATATTGTTATTTTGGCGGGAGGGGTGGCATAAAGTATATCATTATGCTCAGAGGGCCAGAGGCGGCAAATTTTTAAATACGGCCCTGACCTACATAATTGAACCACTAGCTTGAGAAACGACGTCACGAAATATTGAAAATTGAGCAAAAGTACTTTCAATCTACATCATTTAAATATAATATATTACACCAGCTGTTAAAGTCAATTAATAATTTTGCTTAATAATAGGTATCAGGATTCATTATATATAAATAATAAATTCTTACCATTACTAGTGTACTGTTATTTATTGAAACCAGGTGTTTATGAAATGTTAGATATACACACAGCTGGAACATCAATTTTTCTATTGCTGCTGATGATTGGCTTGTTGCAGAATTATCGAATATTGCTGAAATCAAAGTTTTCAATATTGCTTAGTGTTTTATCAAATAGTACAAAGGGTTTATCTCGCGGTTTAGAATATTTGGATAAAGCATTCGGGAAATCATTTATTATTAGATTCTAAGATATCTTCCAATTTTTTTTTAAATAAATTTAATTTAGAATTTATAAAACAATTTTCAAATTTTATTTTTATGGAATTAATGTGAATAATACATTAATATAATACCTACATTGTGCCTACATTGATACCAAACCAACCGACAATAAAAATCAGATTTATGTATATTATAAGGCTTACAAGTTATGGCGCAGGATGACAGGATTTCTTTATGGTGGGGATTATGAAAAAATTTAATATTTTGTTTATATTTATTTTTTAATTATGTGAAAAGTGTTCTTTAAATTATTTATTAATCATAGCTTTTTGTTCATGTATTATACATCAGGAGTCTTGCAAAAGTGAACTTCATTTTAATTTTATAAAACCAATCGGCGGCGTCATTTGTGGTGATGGCGGGGTAGGTATTCCCCCCCTTGTCAGTAGCAGGCTGCTGTCGGGCCGGTTATGTGCTAGCTTTAGGCTGCAAGTCCGCAAATATGATTCATGACATTCGTGTTATTGCTAAATAAAATTTAACCTTGATTCATGGCTCGTGCTAATACATAAATAATTATAGAGTATCTGTATGACTGTATCTTTATTACATATAGGCTATAGTTTATTAGTTATAGCTATGGAGAAGGAAACGGCTTCACTAATAAATTTAAATCAAGCTGTTTGTAGCTATGAAAATAATTAGGAGATATCCTGTATTATTAATAATAAATACTTAATAATTTATTGTATGTTTTGTTTTATTTTTCGTGAATATCTTTATACTCATATATTTGGTGGAAATAGGACATAAATTGGGGTAAAATTCCCCTCGAAACAAGTCATCATGTAATATCTAATACCCAATGGTAATAGATGATATTAGGCATCCCTCATCATATTATATATTTATTATTTAGTCATTGTTATCTCTCAAAAACATATGTTATTTACGCTAGAGTAAGCATGGTTACTTTCGGATATGTATAAAATTATGTAAGAAGGCTATTTGTATTGAGATAAAAATGTAATTGTGTTAGGGGGTGGTATTTTTGTTTTTATTATTATTGTGGGCCAGTCAAAACTTTTGCCTTCCCCCCCCCCTTTCAAAAACTGAAATAACGCCACTGAAAAGCTGTCAATGATCTAGATGCAAAAAAATAAACAATAGCGGAGGGTTTAACTATCCCAAATCCCTATCCACTCTCTTGCACAAGGCTCCAAAAACCAGGTAGAGCAAATGTATAATATACGATAAAATACTTTTTACCGGTTTTTAAAATATTAAATGCCTAATATATTTTGCCTAACTCCTTTTCGACTAATTTAACCATATATATATGTCCGTAATATGTCTTGATTCTTCTCGTCGTTGAAAAACTTATTTCTGTTGATTTTTATTATGTATAATAATATGATTAACAAGTCATAGATGTCTGTTTTTTCTAGAAACCTTCGTGAATAAACTAGGCTAGGATTAATTTTACGATTATATTAGGTATGAATATAGAAAATATTTGTTAATGACACAAACTATGATTGATATACGGCTAAAGAGTTACTTTCGCAGTAAGCCGATGTATTCGAATTTGATATACAATGTTTAGTATATTAAATAAAAAAAATTCTAATTTTTAACTTTAAAATGTATCTTTTGGGTATACTTAGTGGATAACCTAACCCAAAATCAGTATAGTCCTGGCCTACCAAGCCTACTTACTGGATGGTTCTCTACGGCTCTACTGTTGCTAGTATCTACTAATTACTTTGTAATATTATGTTATATAGGTACTAGTATAATATGATAACTATTTTTATAAATTATTTATTATTTATTTTTAATAAACTTATTATAAACCTATTATAAACCTATTATAAACATATTTCATTATAAAATCAAATAGTTGCCTTGGTGAACGGAATAGAGTATGAGATTTATAATCCCAAGTACCTAACCTAGTAGGTAGGTAGTTTGATATATTTTATGGTATCTTGGATAACTTGCTATAAAATAACTAGGACGAGTGGAATGAGTATACTTATTCAGTATTATTCCCTTTCGAAATGTCGACTAGATGCTAATTTATTGTTATAATAAAAATCGTAATAGGCGAATAGCCAATAGGCCATATCATATGAGGCATACCTAGGTAATATTTAAATATCTTATCGATATTTTTTTCGAAACGTAGTAGGTAAGCATATTGTAATTTATATTACGATTATGACACACTTCTTATTATCTTTATTAGAGTTTGAAGATGATAGAATTGTCGAAATTTCCGTGGTGTCTATATTGATTCCCAATGTATAGATAAAGAAGTATTCGCAGTTTTTTTTTTTAAAGAAAGCAGTTCACGTTCACTATTATCTTATTTAAAAGGAACTTAATCCTTATCAGTCCTTAACTCTCCCCTATCTTGGATCTAAACCTGTGACGATGAACCGAGTCGTTTAATAAGTGTTTAACCCTTACACTCTCAGAATAATTTTTTTTTGTTTGAATATTATTTAGAAATATCTAAGTAGTATCTATAACTAAATTATAAGATTGTATGATTTTTTTTACTAAGAATTTGAATATATCCTACCACCAGTACAACAGGAGTGAACGAAATCAACATTTAAATTGCATTTTTTCATTATTAAGAGGACGCCATACCCGCATGTGTTGTCCTCGGTCTTACTAAAGTATATTATAACGCAATTTCGTTCAACAGAATACATTTTATGATGTTAGCTTTAATATTGGAGTAAATTTATCTATTATAAAATTTAAAGGCAAGAATATTATCTAGACGATGACATATGCTTTTAATGATATTATTATTTTAAAGTGAGTTACAGCTATGTAAAATATTGCAACTTTAAAATGTTTATAACTCGCTTTAAAATAATAATATCAATAAAATCATACGTCATTGTCTAGATAATATTTTCACCTTTAAATTTGATGATAAGTAAATTGACTTTAATATTAAAGCCAGCATTACAAAATGTATTCTGCTGAACGAAAATTTGTTATGATGTACGTTAGTAAGACAGAGACAATACATGCCGGTATAGCGTCCTCTTAAATAATTCGCCATTTTGTTATTGGTTTTAATTTATATTTTGCAGTAATTGTAGAATACATTTTTTAAGTGATCTATTAAAGTTAGTTTTTAATAATGAATAGTATATTTTAATCTGATATGTTTACGTACGTTGTCGGCGTAAACATAACAATGTAATGATACCGTTCATTCCCCTTGTCATAATATACTCCCGCGCGTTTTACAGGTGTTTGGTAACAGTTACGAATATTTCGATTCTTTGAACACAATAATATTATGTTTATAAATTATATCTTAAAAAAAGGAAAAAAATAATCGGAATTTTCACATTTTTACTAATACGTAAGACGTAATTATTATATAATGTAAGATTCTAGATTACCCAAAAGACTTTTTTTTCATGACAACTTGTTCCAACAAAATACGGTTTAGGCATTAAATACTACTTATTATCATGTTTTGTTTTTTGTTTCGTCATTCACACGTGTATATTATCATATAAAAATTACAAGTGATACAAATCCACGTAAATATAATTATCAACAGCGCTTGGAATTATATGTCCTTGTAGAGTAGGTCAATGGGGGCGAAAGGGTAAATGTTTTGAAATAGGTTTGTGCGTAGGGTTGAGGAGAAATCGATAATTGTATTACGTCCAACTGCTACTTAGGTACATTCATCGTATTCATTTATATGATAAATACAAGTAACAAAATCGTATTGTTTTTTGCTGATATCACTGTTATAAGACTGTTTACGTTTACACGAATACGTAAGATTCCTCTCCCCAACTTTTAAAAATGTTTCGATTGAAAATGAGCGCTACCTTGCTAACACATACTGCTTAGCATTTATTATTTAGTAATTATAGCAGTAATAATATTTTCAAATAAACATAGGTAGGTAATAAATTAACTGTAAATACGTTAAGCAAAACTTATGTGTTTCTATTAATTGTATTCAATCAGGTGTAATAATAATAACATCATTTCAAATAATAATTCTAATAATATTAAAACTATTGAAACAATAACGATAACGTTTATGAAACTTTATCAAAAATGAGCAATCATTTGTAAAAAAAGTTACCTATTTTACACATTTTCACGGTTGTGAACAGCGACGATGCACCAAGTAGGGTTGTTTGGGTATGTAGAACGTGTGTAATCGTTATAGTGAAAAAAGGGTAGACACGTACGCAGTCGTCATGTATCCGCCCATATTATTCCGCTCGCACACAAACCCGCCATAAGGCATAAGAAGCCTAGTGATTTAGCTGTCGTTTCCAGTTCATTCTATCGCTGTTTGTGATTACAGCTAAAATCCCAACAGTGTTTGTTATCTTCAGATTAAGACTGTAAGCTAATATATTTGTGGTAATAATAACTGTTTTGGACTGTAATAATTAGGGCATAAGGCACAGCCCGTTTTGAACCGAATACCGATTTTGAGATCGATAGCACTGGTAATACAATATTGATGGAGAAAAATATATCGGACATTCGTATTTTCCGGCATTATTAACCATAATAATCGATATTTAACTCTATTTTAGATTAAGTAATATTTAATAATACTTATTAAAGTAAATATTTTTAAGATAATTAATAATTATTAATTATCATTGATAGTTGCTTATCGATATGTTATCAAAATCAAAATAGGTAATCATACCACACTACCATACGGCATATTATGTACAATAATATAATGTGGCTATATAATATTATATTTAATGTAAGTGTCATTATATCTACAGTGCGACCTGCCGGAGAAACGTATTGCTTGTTGCTACGGCCAGTTACGTTTTCGTGTCGAAGATCGCCGACCGCGAGTAATCTACGGTCGATGTCACGGGACGGCGCCTGCGCGTCAGGAGAAGAATGACATTGACCACATCGCAGCCCTTTGTTCGTTGCACCCACGACAAAGACTCAGGTAAACGTATTCCTTACTTTATCAAGAACGCACCGACCACGATACGGTATGTTGGTTTTCGGCTTGCCGCCACGCGTGGTATCGTACACGCACTACGCGCGCGGTAACGTGTGGTATACCAGAAGCGCGTATTGGACGCCACATTGAAGCGTCCCGCCGCCGCCGCCGCCGCCATTCGGCTTCGTCAATCATCATACAGTAGTGTACGCATACACAGTACGACCGCCGCGAACAGCAAGTCGTTCGAGTCTGTAGAACGCGTTTTTTGTCTCCAGTTTTTATTCATTTTGATACCCGCGTTCGCCCCGGCATTGCTGCTTCGTTGCTCGTCGTCGTTCACTCGTTCGTCACTTATTAGCCGCCATTCAGCTAACCGCACGTCTGCGTACCTAGTCCTATATAGCCATTGACCAGCTCCAACGGAAAAGTTTTTCCCGGTGCACGTCGTTGCCGTCGTTTCGTTTACAACGCTTTAATTGTCCGTGTACGCAGTTTTCACAAGTGTGCGCCCACAAGACGTGCTATATTGTATAGTTTTGAACATAATATATATAAAAAAGAATCGGGTATGAATTGAACGTTTTAAATGTATAATTTTGTTTTATAATGTATTTGATATTTCATTAATTAATGAAATATATGGTCACACATGTCACTTGCAAAAATAATGCTAAAAGGACTTTTTCTTTTCTAGATACGATGGGTCTCTGCTTTGTTTGTAACGAAGAATTGAATGGATATTATGTAAGATTATCTACAACCCGTACGTCTTATGGTAATGAGTTACTTCTAGAAAAGATTGCCGGGCTTCTTGGTGAACAGTTTGTGGTTATTGTCAATAATGACGATCTTGCGTGCAAAAGCTGTGCATCACGTTTAAACCAAATTGACAAGTTGGAATTAGATTTGAAACTTGTTAAAAATGCAATGTTGTCATGTATTAGGAAGAAGCATGGTATAGTAGTTGCTGATGAGGATGTCGAGGTATTTATTGTACAAAAATAATTTATCTATTCTGCGCTATTATGAAATACATATTTTTTTTTTTTTTTTTAACTTAGGCTCTCAAAGCGAACAAGGAATATTTGAAGGGTGTCAAATCGTCAAAAATATCAAATCCTTTGAAACTAAATGGACCTCCTAACCTTCTTATTCAACAGGTTAAAAATCCAATTAAATTTTTAAATGCACGACCTAGACCACAAGAAGTATCTACACCACAAGAAGTACCAAGTCTGCAACAAGTATCAAGGCAGCAACAAGTATCAAGGCAGCAACAAGTATCAAGGCAGCAACAAGTATCAAGGCAGCGACAAGTATCAAGGCAGCAACAAGTACAAGTACCTAGGCTACAACGAGTAAAGTCACAACCACCAGAGGAACAGTCACGATTAATGTCGCCAAACCAAGTACAGAACTCACAGCTAATACTGAATCAACAACGAAATGGTCCTAACAGTTTAAAAATACACAAATCAGATGCATATATTCAGTATGTAAATTATATCTGACATTTTATTATATTATTTTGAAGATATTAATACTTTTATTTTAGGAACCGTGTACCTCATTCAAATAAAATAGCACCGGGAAAACCTATCGAAATCAATCAAAATGTTGTTAAAACATTGACTCCGGTAAGAATAATAAAAAATATGCTTTTGCTATACATTTAATATACAATCAATGAATAATTGTGTAGTACTTATATTTTTATTTTGTTTGATTTCATCACGTTTTTCTGCGAACACTAATAAATAGGGCCTAGAATTGAATTTATGTGTTTTTACTGAATGGACCAAAAAATTACTAAATCAGCTACAAATTATACTAATATAAATCTATAAATTATGCATGCAATTACAAATTGAGGTTTTTTATTTATTCAGTTATTTTTCAAATTTTTAATTTTTAACTGCATTATAAATCAAATGTGGTGTAATTGTTAAAATAAATTACTTCTATGTCATTTTGATAATTAAAATAAAAAAATAACTTATAATTTTATTTGATGGAGTGGCTCTGATCAGTTTTTGATTGTGAATTGTAATGTTTAAATAAAACTTAGGTATTCATTTAATAATTTTATGTTTAATTTATATTTTTCATCTATAATAAAATATTTTTATTATTAATAATAAAATTGAAATAAAAACTATAGTATTAAAATGTTTTTATTAATTATATTTATAAATTATAAAAACAAATTAAAGGTGTATATCAGTGTTTTTTAAGCGTATAAATGCATGCATATGATTGAATATATTATTTTTTAGAGCATAAATTTTCGGGCCTTTCTAATAATCTTTTATTACTACTTTGTGCAGTTATAATATTTAACAATATGTTTTTAATATGTATAAAACATAGTATATTAAACCCAGACACACTGCAATTTTTTGTAGGTCAAAGCACCCAATGCCTTAATCAAATTGTCTATATATATATTAATTGTAATAAATATATCTAAATTACAAAATTCAATTTTTTAAATTACATTTTTAAAGCAAGTTGTAAAATTAGTATTATTCACTGTGTTGCACTCTTAGGTTTAAAGTCTATATGTAATTTAAAATATAGATATGTGGTAGCTAATATTAAATTATTATATATTAATAATTGTTATGAGTATTGTATATTGAGGAATTTATTATTCAATATTTTACCAATGATTATCTATTATTGATAACACTTAATATTTTTGGTTGTATTTTAACTTAAATGTTAACCCCCTACTACTCTCAGAAATGTATGATGTGTACAACTTCTATTTTTCTATTATATGTTACTTAAAAGTACATTAATAGGGCCAATAATAATATATGGCCATTACTAATTTTTAATGTCTGTGTATGCCTATGATTAAAATATACATAATATTATGTTAACCCTAGGATTAAACACACACAACATACATTTTTCAAGTTATTGCAATAACAATGTCAAAGATAATTTATTTTAGCTGTGAATTAAATAGTAGTAATAATATTATTTATTGTTTTTTTAAGTTTAATAACAAATATTAATCACAGTTAGGTGTATCTTATTCTGTTCTGTTTATATAATATGTAACTGTTACTATTACTATATTATATTGTTAAGAAGATGCATTCATATGTTTTGTCTTTGTCTTATAAACATAGAACATTTTAGATACTCATAACTCGTTGAAAAACTTACTATGTTGTACGTTTGTGTAACGTAGATAACACATTTGAGTATGGTGTTTTCTTAACCCGTTGTTGGTTGCGTTTTTTTTTACTCTTTTGGTCACGTGGTAAGATATTCTCCCATATTTTTTAATATGTCATATAATATGTAGTTTGTATTAATTATTCTGTTATAAGCACTTATAAATTACCTATATATATTTCAGTATTAATATTTTCTTTTATACAAAATACATTACACATTACAATATGAAGATAATAATTGGAAGAGTATAGAGAATTTCTTTCACCGTGTGTATACGAGTTGTGTTTGATAGATATTGATAATAGATAATCAATTACAATTTTGGTTAATGCCCATATGTTTTTAGATTAAATGTATTTGGTAATGTATAGCATAACTACTAGGCAATAAATTAATATAAAAGACCATGGTGACAAAAATAATATTGTGGTGAAAGAATCTTTCATCACGTGACCAATGACAGATTAATAACAACATTTAATTTGATCTCATGTATATGTATATATATATAAATTATAAACCTTGTTAATATTAAATTTTATATAGGTACCGAATCAGCAGAAAGCAACATTTTTTAGATGCCAAATATGTGCCGAAGCTTTTGATACCAGAGGGCATTGTATTGAACACATACATCAGTATCATAAAAAGCCAATCTTAAATAAATTGGTAAGTGAACAATTTGAAATCTTCACAAACTTTTGTATATTTATTGATTGATTTTATTTTTAGGAAAGAAAAATAGAAAAATCTGGCCCAGGTACTTCCAATGTCTTAAAAGTTATTTCTAAGTTTAAGTTGCAAACAATTAATGATAATCAACTGAACAATAAAAATTGTACTGTAGATGTTGATATGCCGTTGAAAGACAATGTGCCTGTTGAAAAATCTGAGCAAGATAAGGAAACTGAAAGTACAGGGAAAGGTGGAGAAATTGAAAACTCAGAAACTTAGATAGTAAAAGAAGTCAAAACTTTTATAAAATTTAAATAGATAAAAAAAAAAGTCACTGAAGAAAAAAATGATACAGAAAAACCTTATTAAAAAATTTATTCAAATTGAAACTTCAATGTTGAGACAAAGTTGATAAAAAACATTAACAATTTGAAAAACAAAAAAAGAAGACTTGGACATAAATTCAATGTTGACTGAAATCAATTTTGAAAATTCTACCAACAACAAGGATATACTAAACTAATTTTAAGATTTCTATAATTAATTGTTAATTAGTAATTAGATATAAATTTAATTTTATAAGTTCCAATTTAATGATGCTAAATATAATATTTTCAACTGTTTTATTTATTTAAGAATAGAAATAAATTCCTTATTTATTTTTATAAATTAAAAAGTTTTACAATAAGGGCAAAATTTTTATTTAAGACTAATTATAAATAATTTGCATTTGTATTTAACAATAGCTTTTAATTTAATAATTCAATTCAACTATTCTGTTACTAATAAGTATAGTTAAATCAAATTTATTAATTGTGATGATAAAGATATGAATAAAAAATAGTAAGTAATGTTCTTGGAACAAAAAAGTGGTTTTGTTTTTAAATAATTCGATAAATTTATGTGAATATCATATGCTTAATGTATAAAGTTAATATCAAAGAAATCAAAATTAACATTCAATTTTTAATAAATTGCATTATTTTTAAGATAAGTTTATAGGCTTCTAAATATACTAGAATCTAGGCTACAGTTTTTATAATTTTAGCTTCATCAAAAACTGTTGTAACTTAAAATCAAATTTACATTATTGCCAATTTAAGTTTTAAAAAAAAAAAATATTCATCAGTAAGTAATTATAAATTGTTGGCCACATTTGTTTCATGCTATTATATTTTAGATACTATAAATGTTAGTCTTCAAAACCTATATTGAAATCTGGTTCTCATTTTCTAATTATTTTTAAAACATGTCTTTTGTTATGAGACATCTAAATATGCGTGAATCCTTGTTATAGTTAAAAAAAAATTAAGAAATTATGTGTGACATTAAATCAAATTGATATACTTTAGTTAAAGTTAAAATAGGTAAATAATATCTATAACTATTAAAAACAAAATAGGTTTTTTTGTTTTAAATTATAGGAAATATTAATTAATAATACGTTTTGGTAATTATCAATATTTGTTATGTATCCAACATTCAATTTTTGTTGAAATTGAACTTCAACTGTTCATAAAAACCACTGAAAATAAGCAACTATTTATTGAAATGGTTATACTTAAAATAAAATACAAAATGATTAATACATAATTATAAAAAACAAATTAAGACATCTTTAGTCATTTTTTCATGAATTTATAAACTAGTTTTAAATAGACTATAAAGTCGGTACTAAAATAATTTACATAAATATTTATACTATTTGACTTTTGTAAGTTATATGTTTTACATTAATTTATTCATTATTCATCAATGTTTTTTTTTCAAATATTATATTGATTTATAGAAATATAAATAATCGAAAAATTAAAAATTAATAACACTAATATAATAATAACTAATTAAATGAAACTACAAGTCATTTACCTAATTACATAATAATAATTAAACATTGTTTCAATTCAATTAATTCTTAAACAATATCAATTAATATTATTTATATATAATACAGGAATTTTGTTTCGTTTTAGGAGAACTAATTTGATTATAAAAAAAATATCATAAATGTGCAGAAAACAGTCGGAGACTTTTGGGGGTATTGTTTTAGACATAAAATTGACATTTTATCCTCAAATAATAGAATCATCTTGTTGGAAGGTGCTAAAAATTCATGGGTTAATTAAACGAGTTTGCGCTCAATAATTAGTTGTGCCAATTAAGTTGCTATACATACTATTCCTCAGTATGTTGTAGATTGGAATATAGATCTGTTTATGGGATCCGCGTACAATATTAGTTAAAATAATTTTCTAGAACGCGTTCAGTGTACATTTTTATTTTTTCGGTGATAATACATTAAAAATAGATAACCAGTCACAGGCTATTCTCCAATGTACTCCTACGTGCAGTGTTATTGTATTTTATGTTAAATAACATTTTTAATATGTTTATTAACCAAAAACTGTTAGTGCATTATGGTTTAACATGCATTGTTGTAACTATAGTCGGTGACACGAAAAATGAGCGCAGACCGTCGTGCAGTTTTTCCATAGTGGCTGTCAAAATCATAAAATAAATACCCCGCGGTTAATTGGATTCGATGGTTTATTCATTAATAATTGGTTGCTAAAAACCAATTGTTACTATGGTGGGTACGAACAACAGACAGCGGGAGTCGGCGCTTATTTTTCGTGTTCTCTATTATAGCACTACTTACAGGCAGTTATCAATATTATTATTCTTTGTAGTCGTCTTCGAGCAATTGATTTTTATTATTCATACATGTTAATTTATTAATTGATTTCAGATACTTATATATTACTTATATTAAGTTAAAGATCATTCAGAATTAAATTTTTACCATTGACTTATCAAAAATATATTTGCTTTACCATTTTTATATGATTATATAATTTTTTGTATTACCGTGTTCAACAGTATAATACCACTTATTTACTCGTAGGTATAACTACACAATATAGGAAACTTATTCATATGCAAATAAGCAGCTATAATATCTTCACTCTACACGAGCCTACTTTTAGGTACTTAATGAATAGATAAATTAAACTTACTAACAACGACTGACGCTGCCAAATGTTTATTATGCATAGGGACCAGGACCGGCGAAAGCTATGGGCGAACTAGTTTTAATATTAATTATAGTTATAAGTATCAAATTTAAAATAATATTATTTTTATTTTATTCAATTTGTATATGCAATTTTTATAAGTTAATAACCTTTTACAATATTGTATGATCAGGCAATAAAGTGATAAGTTATAATACAAAATACATACCTAATAATTGTATTTAAACTTACTAAAAAAACTTAATTTTACTACAATTCAAATTAGGGGGGGGGGGTTGAATGGGTCAAAACATGGTTTCGCCAAGGGTGGCAATATTTCTAGCGCCAGCCCATGCTAGAGGCGACAGTTTAATCTCTAACTATCTCAACACTATCGATTAATATTAAATATTATGATTAAAAATGAAATGAAATATCAATTAATAACGAGTTATACAAAATATTCTTTATTGAAAATTGTATACCATCAACATTACTGAAATATCGAACAATTTATTATGCAGTTTTATTAGGTTTTTCTACTTTTTTAAACAATATTTGATATCCAATCTCAGTGTTTGCGCCGCCAGCACTTGCTTGGGCAGTTTGCTAAGCGACTCGCGAAATGCGTGGCAGCAAAATTAGAACAAAAATAGATTGCGGTACAGAGAATATATAATAATTTAGTGAAATGTCACCACACAATATAAATAATATAAAACGTTACCACGCCGAAGACGTCTCTTCGAACGCTTGCAATAATAATAATAATAATAATAATAATAATAATAATAATAATAATAATAGCCACAAAACAATATACAATTAGATGACATATTAAATCATATGAAAAGGCACAACAGATGTGCAATATGGATAACTAATATAAATAATAATAATATAATAATAAACGAACGATACCGCCGATCACAGCTGGTTGGCGTCCGGATCCCACGACGATTTCCGCGATGTCTCCAAAAACAGGTACCGAAACAGCCGAGCAGTGGACAGGTCGCTGACCTCTCTCGCAAGACGCGTTATACCGCCGCGGCGTGGCACGCGAAAGATGTGATGTCCGCGAATCACTCCCGCGCACACAATGACAATGTAAAAAACGGTTTGGCGATCGACGCAAATGTATAGTAATGATTTTTTGGTCGACACACGACGACAACGCGGTACGAAAAAAAAAAAAAAAAATGACCAGCACCCGCGGTCACGGCGAACAATCCCGGGCGGCGGTGTAAAAGAGACAACCGGTGGTCAGCGAAAAGTTGGCGCAAGCGCACGTCGCCGTCGGAAAGTCAGCGGGGTGACAAGGCAGGTGTCAAACGGACACACTGTTTGGCGCAACAAGGGCTCAGGTTCAAACACCCCATAAAAGTAAATAAATACAAATCCGGATTGAATGTTAGGATTTTCACAAACTGCAGATCTTTCACTGTTTTGATGATCGATCCCGAAGTTAGTTACTCTATATTGTTTTCCGTTACAAGTTAATGGACCTCCACGCTGTCACCACACAGGTGTTTGGGATAATTGGTTTTGGACACAGTGTTGTATTCCATATATTATCGCTACTAAAAAAATTAACACTATGGACATTTTATCATAAATAGTTGACCTGTATTTAGTACGACTATATGTACTGTATGTGTCCTGACAAGTTACACGTCGTACACTCTCTGACACCGTATTGTACGTTTGTCATTATCACAATTTTTCCGTTTTTTCAGAGTTTTCAATTATACCATTCATACCTGCATATAATAGCTGTAAAATTCAAGCTTGTTGTGTTACTAAGTTCATCAGGATGACCAGATAAATCTTTAAAATGACCAACATCCTCGAATGGATATTTTTAACTAAATTCCAAAAAGAATTAGTTTACCTATATTATTATTATTATTGCATTTTTATAAATCATATAAAAATTAATATACATGCATTAAAATATAAAGCTAAAATCATATTGTTGCTTACACATAATATGGTACAAAGCAATGATTGCATTAATAACTAAGTTAGTGGTGAGTTATAGTAGCGTAGACCATACGGGTGGTATAGTTTGATCGGGGAAGGGTGCAATCGGATGTATCAACTTAATATAAAAAATAAACTGTTATTGTTAATTGTTGAGGATGTTTTTTTAGTATTTTGGGTTTGGCCTCCCCCAATTTATAAAATCCTGGAATACGCCACTGGCGAGTTAATATTTCATAAATAAATTATTATATTATTATTTATTGTATAACACATTCATACTCAGTATACCGATTTTTGGCATTTAAACTCAGATATCTCAATACACAGACCGGTGTTCTAAGTGAGATAAGTGTAGAGTTACACTTACAATAATTGAATAGTATTTAGCATCTTCTTTTCTTTTAAAATCGCTTGTGTGACATGATTAGAACAACATTTAATAAACTAGTTTTGACTGAAAGTAGAAAGATAAAATATTTGCATACGGCTATTAGCTGTATATGACTATCTTACTTTACTCGTATGGTCTTTCAACAACGGATCACAGTTACTTAGAATACCTAGGAAGTTATCGTTTTGTGGGTCTCCTACCAGATGATGTTCCCTTTAAATTAGTGGTTCCCAACCCATGGGCCACGGGCAGCGTGGAACTGGGCCTTAGACCATATAATATTAACAATAGTTATTAACGTATATATTTAAAATATTTTTATTATATATCTATTAAAATATTATATATATTATATATTACATAGGTATACATACGTCTACAGATGTGCTAATAGTTATTGGTGGGCCTCGAAGGTTTTTTTTTATTTAATTGGTGGTCCGCAAAATTTTAAAGGTTGGGAACCACTGCTCTACATGATAGGTCTCGTTCTGTTAAAAAAATCATAACATATAACATTTTGTGTAAAATTAGTTTCCACTTCACAGCTTAATTGTTTATATTATCTCACAGTAATATTTCTACAGTTATTTTATTATATCTATACGAGACTCTAGACAACGTCATTTTACATAACATATTATTTTATGATTGAAAATATATTTGTGAGGTGTTAATTTATCTTGATATTTTTTCCACTTATTGTCAGTAGAGTATACTTCAGGAGTAGTCGAATTGATCTACTTGGTAATGGTAGTTTAATGATTAACCTACATATATGGAAAGCAATACAATGATTTTTAATTTTACTCCACACAAGTCAGTCTCTGTTATTTCTTTATTATTTTGAAGTGCGCATTTTACAACTGAACTGTGGAAAGCATGTCCCTCTTTAACTTCCGGAAAATGAGGTCAGTGAGATAATAGGCCACAATGGATAGTCCATATCTCTTATTGTCTGAGTGTAACAATAATATTTCAAACTTAATGGAGAATTTTAAGTATTTTAAAAGTACATTGGCCTTGATTCACCAACGTTAAAGAATGTGTAGGCTTTGTAAAAACATTAAAATAGTCAAGAGAATTTCGTCCTTTTTTGCACCTGATTTGTCAATATAAACCACTGCAGAGGTATTGATGTATATAAAATGTTTCAGGCATTATGTAAACAACAGCACTTACTTTTTTTCAGCATATATATGTACAACTGGGACTTAATAATATTTCTAATTTTACGTGTAGTACCTACTTACCTTCAATATACTAATATCATATGATGGGAATTCATTTGTATCGTATAACTCATGTTGATATATTATATGTTCAACGTATCGCTCAGATTTCGTATTTTGATTAGTATAGAGGTACCTATACCTAAAACAATCATATAAGAGAAAAGCAAAGCTTTAATACTCTTAGTAGAAGATACAAAAGAAGCATACATTTTATTGTATCAAAATAATTGAAGTATTCTTTACTGTTGTATTATTTTTATCGTGTCTGTGCAATGTGCCGCAGTTAAAACGAATAGTGGTAAAATCAATGAGCCTGTGCACAAAGAAAAATTTTCATTGACGTGAAAGTGAAAAAGTAAACTAAGAATGGATATTGCTGAATATCGAACAATTTCCCATTGGATATTAGATTATTATTTTCATAACTTGACATATTTGGTTCTAGTGTTTCTGTCGTCGTCTCCACCATATAGTTAATCAACTACAATAAAATAAAGACTTTTTGCATGGTGTCTAAAATAGTAATCCTATTTACTTATTATTCAGTTAAAATTATAGACAACATTTACGACTAATATACCAAATTATTAGAGCTGTGCCGATCGCACTTTTTTCCGATATCCGATATTCCGATTTATTTTGCCGATATAAAACCGATAGCCGGTCCGATATTTTATTTCCATGAACCAATATAAAAATACTTAAAAACCCGATATATTTTTTAAAAACCGATATCCGATATATAAACCGATGTAACATTTAAATAATGTGGCATATCAAAACATATTAGATTTCCGCAACGATAAATAATAACAAATTAATAAATAATAAATATTAATAATTTTACAATTCTTTTATTTTAAATTGAATAAGTGGACAAAAAAAAAAAAAAAAAAAATAAAACAAATAACCGAAATAACTATTAAATAGTATAATACTATAATAGTAAATACTAAATAGTATACAAAATTATAAAATATTAAAATAAATAATAATCAAACTTTAATGTATAAACTATAAATCACTATATTAAATAATTATTAATTAAATAATAAAATTATAGATTCTAATTAATAAAGTATACAAACTTAAGTATGAACAACAAAAAAGTAAATCGGTATAACCATCACCATTACATACAAATTGATATGCGACTACATTATATTGGTTTTACTATCGGTTCAGAAAAAAACCGATACCCGGATTAAACCGATAGTACCAATATCGGCCGATACTAATATCGGATATCGGTATCGGTCCAGATCTACTAATTATTAATATTATTTTGTTTAATTTGGGATACGTCCAATAGTGAGGGGCATTGGTGGGAGATGCGCGGAAATCTACAACAATCTCTCGACCAACTGATAATTCTCTTTTGAGAAAGGGCGTAGACCTGTATTATGGGAACTGCATACAACATTAGTCAAAGTCATCTTTTAAAATGGTATTTGAGTACGTCATTTAAATTAATATAATTTATTTTTTTCCGTAAATATTTGAAAATTCATTAGAATTGATAAACTTCTGTCAATTTATTGTGATGAACTTAATTTAATAAATTAAGCTTAATAACAACTAATTGCGCTGCGAGACTATTATGCATAAGTGGCAGTATAAGCTCTTACTATCTCAATTCTATCAATTAACATCCAGTATGATGATTAAAAATGTAACTAAACTTAAATTAATTATCATTTTTACAAAATATTCTTTATTACAAATTGTATACCATCAATATTATTGAAATATTGAACAACTTATTATGAAGTTTTATTAGGTTTCCTGAATTTAAGACATTAGATATCCAATCTCTGTAAAAGTGAACAAATAAATATCCAGATTGAAGGCTAGGATTTCCACAATAATTGTCTTCCATATTTTTATTATTGAATATGAAGTTAGCTATTCCATATTGTTTTCCGTTACAAATCAATGGACCTCCACTGTCGCCAGGGCAGAGACAGTGAATATTTGGTTTTGAACACAATATTTTTTCCCAAATAGATTCGCTATTTTAAAATAAATCTTATGTATATTTTATCATAATTAGTTGACCTGTATTTAGTACAATTCGAATTCTTGAGACCTATTCTTACACTCTCTAAAACCGTGTACTACAGTTAAGTTTGTCATATATCCCAATCGTTCCGTATTTGGAGAGTTTTCAATTATACCATATCCAATAGCTATACAATTTAAGCTTATTGAGTTATTAAATTCATCAGGATGACCAGATAAATTTATAAAACGACTGACATCCTTGAATGGATATTCTAACTAAATTTCAAAAAGAATATTAGTATATATTTATGTTTTTTTTTTAAATATTTAAATATAATGATAAACCATAAATTAGTTTAAAAATAAATCAAATTTCTATGTACATAATATTATATTCAAAACAAGTTATGTTCATTATATTTGATGGTAGGTATTTAAAGTTTTATTATTATTGACTTTTTATAAATCATTTAAAAATTAATATAGGTACACGTATTTCAAATAATGTAGGAGAGATTGGCTTAAGTACATACATGTATAGTTAATATATATTAAAGTGATATTTTTTATTCTCTTCATTCCATCATAGCATTATTTCTAAGTTTGTAGCGATAACGGTTTCGGATTTTTCTTTGAAATGGTTATTATCTACTTTTTACACTTATTTGTAAATTTATAATAATACACGTTATCGTCACGTTAGTCGACAGATAATTTTATAATTTTATCACAATTTACAAAACACAGAGTAATTAGAAATTAATTGTTTCACCATTAAAAACTAATCGTTCAACTACAGATTGATTTTGTTAAATTTAAAGTAGAACGTTTATTATTTTTCAATTAATACCTATCTATGTCTATCATTACATTTTTTATTACTATGCATAGATTTTTAAAGTAAAGTTATGTACTTGAACTTAAATATTTTTTTATATTTAATTAAAGATTAGATAAAATTTAGGATTTAGTTGCTTTGGCCGTGCCTATCTTATATACGTAACTATTTACTACTAAAAGCGTTTTATCACTGTTTAAATTAGTTTTATACCAAAAGTCCGAGACATTTGGTATTCACTTTTAAAATTGTACACGACTTGTATGACTATCACTACGAGTAAATCTTTATACTGCAGACTAAAGAGGTATGACTATGCGTAAATACATTATTATATGTGTAACATTTTTAGTCATGTTATTATTATAAAAAAAATTATAAGTTTTTTTTTAGTCAGCGATAAGATTACGGAACGATGTTTCGGCAACGATGTCTCACCTGCAACTGAAATAACTTACTTTTTCCTTTAATAATACTATATAAACTTTATATTGTTAATATTCTATATGTAGTGCTTACCCGTCCAAGCTCTGACGAATAAAAACCTGGGCTTTTTCGGAGAAATTGGATTTTTATCAATCCATATACAAATGAAATGAAACGATTATTACAGGTGGTAGAAGACAGGTATTTAGGGTTAATTTTTACACAGCCTAAGGTACTTATACGTTAGTTTATACACGGTAAAAAAAGGTACGTCAGTATACAATAAATTTCTACACGGCGGAAAACAGGCACGTATGTAAAAAAATTTACTATATATTTTATATAATATAAATTATCAAACTGACGATATTGTTTTAAGTAAAAATAAATATCATAATATATTTAATTTTCATAAATTTTAATATAATATTTCAATAGAACCTAGATATTGGAATTCTCAAACTTTTTAAAGTAAATATGTACATAAAAATAAATACTGTAGATAGTCATAAAAATATCAAAATCATTCAAAAATTAATTTTCCGAAAATGAAAGTTTTATAAATGAAAAAATTGTAGTTTTTATCAAATAAGATTAACTAATATGATTATGTTAAACATTTTTAAGTTTCTGAAGTAAGCTACAAAATATTTTTTTTTTTATATTTATTTAATTTCTTTGTTATACTCGTATTAAAATATATGACAATATCATCAGATTGATAATTTATAAATAATAGCATTGTATAAAATATAGTATTTTTATAATTATTGAATAATTATGTACCTATAATATATAGGTAGTATAGTAACTTACATTCGGTCCTTTCATAGGGCCAAAGTCAAGACTTGATCAGAATATCATATAAAAAAAAATTATTACTGAATAATATAATATTATTAAAAACAAAATTATTATTTGGCCATTTCCCAATATGCAGTTTACCAAAATGTACATGGTTGACTGTAATAATATTAAAAGTATGAATAAAAAAAATGTTAATTTACTTTATTTGAATTTATCTATAAATTTAAAAATGTTAAACTATGATTTTACAAAATAAAATAAAACTTTTTAGTGACTTAACATGCAATATAGAAAATTAAAAAAAAGTATAAGTTTAACTATTATTGATATTATGGATTATCCACATTATATAATTTAATATCTCTTAAGAAAGAATCAAAAATATTACCAGTTTTATTCAATCTTCGCCACATATACTCAGCTAAATACTTTTCTTATAAATCTTCATTGTACCACACATTTTCTTAACAATTTTCAGTTTAAAAGGTTACCAGTGTTGTACAAGATACTTTTAAAACGTATTCAAGTATAGATAAAGATACTTATTTTTAAAAATATTTAAAAAACACATACCTATTTGAATACTCGGAAAAAGTATTCAAATAAAAATACAAATACTTTTAAAAAATATTAATAGATACTTTCAAATATTTTTTTTTTAAATGTGAAATAATGTGTAATAATATATAATATTATATTATATTATATTATAATATATATTTACTATTCGAGTAAAGGTATTCCCAATTTTATTAGGACATTGACAAACTGTATACATTCAATTAAATGGAAAAGGACGGGAAAGTGGATATTGCTCTGCTGTATAGTAGAGATGGTGAGTAGGTCACTATAATGGATTGTTAAATTTGAATACAATGACAGGTATCATTGAATACGATTCTGAACGGAGATGATTTGTCAGTCTAGGATAATTTATTAGTAAAATATATTATATTTAAATTGTAATACATCGTTATTTTATGAGATTTTGAAAAAAATTAAATTTCATACGTTTATAACATTTTGTCTATATTAACGCTAGATTTTTCTTTTACAGTTATTTGAAGGACAACTTATGAAGAACCTTGTATTGGGTTTTTTAACCTTAGGTATAAATCACAGTAATTTTATGAATTTTCAACTTCAAAAATTCTTGTACATTTTTGCGATTTTGACATATTTCGTAAATATTTGAACTTTAAATGCTTGTAAACAATAATTGTGATTAACGATTTTTGATTTTTTTTTTTACTACGATAAGTAATAAACTTTGTATTAAATTTTAAAGATTTTTTGGAAAGCCAAATTTTTGTATCGTCATTTCAAAAAAAAAAAAAAATATTAAATTATAAAATTCTTTAACAAACATTTAAAAACTAGTTATTAAGTTCGAAATTTAAAAATAAGTTGCTTCATCATAAACGACACTAAACAAACTAAACTGTTGTTCCATGATAATATATATGTCAATATAAAAATTTGAGATAAAACATATAAATTGGAAGGTAATAAATAATAATGACGGGGGATTCCCAGCTAGAAAATATTGGTAGATTGCATATTGGGCGATGGCCGATTTATTAATTAGTTTAAAATTTTTTTTTCGTTGAATATATAATGGGGACTTTACAATATTTATAATTTTACGTGTAGAACTTACCCTCAGTATACTAATATCATTTGTGAATGTATTATCATTGTATAATTCATGTTGATATATGTGTTCAACGTATCGTTGAAACTTCATATCTTCATTATTGATATAGTGGAACACCTAAGACAATCACAATAGAAAATCAGATCTAAGTGATCATAGTATAAAGTACAAAAAAAATATATATTTTATTGTATCGCAATAATTCAAGTATTCTTTACAATTATATTATCTGTATCGACGTCGTTTGTGCAATGTGCTGCAGTTAACACGAATAGTGGTGAAATCAATGAGCCCGTGCACATGCCCATAAATCCATTGGATTTTGTAAATTGTAAGTACACTAAGAATGGATATTGCTGAATATCGAACAATTTCCCCTTAGATATTAGATTATTATTTTCATTACTCGACATATTAGATTCTATTGTTGCTGTCGTCGCCGCAATATAATGAATCAACTGGAATACATTAAAGAATTTTTGCATGATGTCTAAAATAATAATACTATTTACGTATATTATTCAGTTAAAATTAATATTATGTTTAATACGTATTGATTTCGAATTGTATTCAAAACAAAATCACCTAAGTAACGGACTGCATTTAGTTAAATACCAAATTAAAGCATATTACAAGGTAGACGATTTTACTGTATAACTCGTGTACATGTATACTTGAACACTTATACTCCAAAACAATATCTGAACGTCCACCATGTTCTATAAAAAATAACAATTTACATATTATTTATTGCTCAAAATATTATTTTACCAACTTTATCAGTATTTTTTAAAAAAGGAAATTCTGATTATACGTTTGGAGTGAAACGTAATTTAAATTACACTAATACAATTTAAATATAATTTATGTATTTATACCATCATGAATACACTACTATGATTTCACTCAATGCATTTTTCAAACTAGTAAATTAGGCGACATAAATTTCGCTCAGTAAAAATATTTTGTCGCCTAGCTAAATTTATTTTTAAAGACTGAACGACACATAATTTTTAATAGAATAATTTTTGTACAACGCAAAATGTTGTATGAGTAAATAAGTTATAATAATTCTTAATGACAAAATAAACATAAAATTCCAATATATTATGTAAAAATAATGATTGATAACGATTCATTGTTATTTGTTACATCTACGTGCGTAGTTGCGTGGACCGAGATAGCTCACGGCCTCACGGTGTTGATAGATGTAGAACATAATATTTATACATTAAACTGCACAGTGATTTTGATTGCATTCTTTTTTCACCTACATTATATGATACGATATATTTTTTATAATATAAAATCATAATTAAAATAGTCAAAATAGACTGTTATTTGTTCATAATTTGTATACGAAACAGATAAACTGCCGTGTTCTATTAACATCACAGATCTAACAGAAAAATGATATTATTATTTAAAAATAAGCAGCTATTACAATATTTTATGCAAAATTAATACAAACATATGTCAGACTAATACCACATAGTTGTGGACCAGAATGTGCTGTATCGTCATACTATATTAAAAAACCAATAAATAATTTTGATATTCAAAGGATACAATTAATAGTAGGATGTGTACTTTAAATAGTACTGGAACAGCAAATTTTGAATCCAGACCAGCAGTGGCTATACGTTTTTAACAATAAAAGAACGATGTTACAACTTCCAGACAAAGAAACACATAAAAATCGTTTATTTATCAAAAGAAAATTTTGAAAAATAGTATAATATATTAAGTTTACCTAAACATAATTTTGCAATTTATTTTTAGTTTATTGAAGTTTATAGAATAAAAATAGTAAAACAAGTGGTTATTATTATACAAATATTAAAAATATTAATAATTAGAGTATAATAAGATTTAATATTGTTCCTTCTTTTAAATAAAACATAATTCTTTTTTATGAAGTTTTACCATTTATTTTATATATATATTATATCTGTATCATTTGTAGGCATTGTTATCTGTGTTACTGACACATGGAAGTACAAATAATATGATTATCAATATAACAGTTTATATTATAGTGTATATTATTGAAACCAGTTAAAAATAAAAATTAATCACCACTATTGTGTCTAACGCATTGCACAGTACCTATTAAGTAACTAAATATTTAATGTTATAATATCTTAATAATATTGCCACTAACTATCCATAAGAAACGGCAACAGCGACAGCAAGTGCGAGTAGATAAATATTAACGATTAATAGTTAATAGGAAGTTATCGTGTATTTTCGTTCACATGTATGGATATCGACAAGAAGGTACATTTTAGTGTTGTACATTTCTTTTTCACGAACATTCAGTTTAGAACGTGTTTATTAATTTTTAATTTTTGAGTTGTTTGAACTGTTAAGTAGTTTATAAAATGTTGCAACAAGTTTGCTTGCGATCTGTTGCAATTCATGTGCAGTGTAGTAATATGTAAACCAAAACCGCAGAGAGCCATTTTTTTTTTAGAATGTGTAACATTTGTACAATATGCTACTTAAATTGCTGACATACATATATACATTCCTATAGATGATCATAAAATTCTCCAC
This sequence comes from Rhopalosiphum nymphaeae, assembly GCA_036289425.1. NCBI lineage: Eukaryota > Metazoa > Arthropoda > Insecta > Hemiptera > Aphididae > Rhopalosiphum > Rhopalosiphum nymphaeae. The sequence continues at coordinate 2,865,065 of JAZAQC010000007.1, read as the reverse complement.
ATAATGGGTATCATTCAAATTATTACTCCGAAAAGTTCCTGATGAAGAATCTTTAGAACAATTCATATCCTTTCAGAAAATGATTTTGTAGAAAAAGCACCGATTTGAGGCTATTAAAATTATCATAGTATAGTAAGACAGACTTATCAATTTTTATAGTATTGATCATTTCAGCCACCTTCAGTCAATTAATTTTTATTGTTTATGCACATGATCAAAATTTAAGCTTTTTATTATTATGTTCAAGCTCATTCAGGATTAAATTTTTATTATTGAATTTATCAAAAATATATTTGCTTTACCAGTTTTATTTGGTTATACATATTTTTATATCATAGAGTTCAACAGTATGATCACTTATTTACTCGTATAAAAAATACAAGATATTTGTTTATATGCAAATAACAAACTAAAATATCAACACAAAAATACTTTTGGGTACTTTAATAATGATATAAACACCGGTTACAAACAGTACATAATGTAAATGAATATAATTTATTTTATTATTAAATGTATATAGAGACTTATAATAATTGATAATTTACTGTCAATTTATTGTGATATGCATAAATTAATAAATTAATCTTACTAACAACTAATGGCGCTGCGAGACTATTATGCACAAGCGGCATAATACGCTTTTACTATCTCAATAGTATCAATTGACATTCATATTAATGATTAAAAATGAAACTAAACTTAAATTAATAATCAGTTCTACAAAATACTCTTTAATAAAAATTGTACACCATCAATATTATTGAAATATTGAACAACTTATTATGAAGTTTTATTAGGTTTCCTGAATTTAAGACATTAGATATCCAATCTCTGTAAAAGTGAATAAATAAATATCCAGATTGAAGGCTAGGATTTCCACAACAAGTGTCTTCATCTTTTAGTACATTATATATGAAACTTAATACTCCATATTGTCTTCCGTTACAAATCAATGGACCTCCGCTGTCTCCAGGACAGGGACATTGAATATTTGGTTTTGAACACAATATTTTTTTCCAAAGAGATTCGCTATTTAAAATAAAAATAATGTAAATTTTTACCATAAATAGTTTATCTGTATTTAGTACATTTTATTTTCTATAATGTTAAACAAACACTCTCTATAACCGTATACTATACTTAAGTTTGTCATAAATCCCAATCTTTCCGTATTTGGAGAGTTTTCAGTCATACCATACCCAATAGCTATACAATTTAAGCTTAATGAATTACTAAATTCATCAGGATGACCAGATAAATTTATAAAACGACTGACATCCTTGAATGGATATTCTAACTAAATTTCGAAAAGAATATTAGTATATATTTATGATTTCTTAAATATTCAAATATAATGATAAACCATATATTAGTTTAAAAAAAAATCAAATTTCTATGTACATAATATTATATTCAAAAAAAGCTATGTTTATTATATTCAATAATAGGTATTTAGTGTTTTATTATAATTAACTTCTTATAAACCATGTAAAAATTAATATACATATATTTCTAATAAAATTATAACTTGTAAGAGAATAGAGATTGGTTTAAGTATGTAAATATGTATAGCTAAAATGTATTAAAGTGATATTTTATTTTTTCTTTTTTATATCATGGCATTATTTCTAAATTTTTATTTCACTGTGAAAATATTTTTTTAATACAAACACAATTACAATTATAGAGCGGTTTGGATAGGAACTATACTTTGTCCTTGATCCACCAACGTTTAAGAATCTGCAAACTTTGTAAAAACACCAATATGGTCAAAATAAGTTTTTTTTTTTTTTTTGTAGCCTTTTCTCGTAAGTCTCACTCTTTTCTTTTTTTTGCACTCAATTTATAAATATAATCCATTGCAGGGGTGTTATATTATATTTATTTATATGAAATGTTCCAAATAATTTGTAAATAAACTTTCTTGACTTATTTGTGTATTTAAACATTTTATATCTTTATGAAAACAAACAATAGTATAATACTCTATAGTCTATATAATATGTTATATAACACGTGGTCGATGACTAACGCGCTGTACTACTGTTTGTAAATAACACCACAGTTAATTATACCAGTGGTAATGGTTTCGGGTTTTTTTTTGTAAATTTTATTATCTACGTTTTATACTAATTTTATAATTTAAAATAATTCACATTACTGCAGAAAAGTAACAACTAAGCTTATCATGTCGTCACAACTCACAAAATACCGAGTAACTAATTGTTTCATCATTAAAAATAAATTGTTCAACAACAAATTTATTTTGTTAAATTTGAAGTAGAACGTTTATTATTTTTCAATTAATATTTACCTATGTCCAGTATTGATTTTTTAAATAACTACACATAGATTTTGAAAGTTAAATTATGAATTTGAACTACAATAATTTTTATATTTAAGTAAAAATTAGATAAAATATAGGATTTAATTGATTTGGTTATCTTTGAGGTCCGGATCCTAGTGCTACAACTTGAGCAGAATATTATTAAAACAAATTATTATTGAATAATATAATAATACCTATTAATAGCAAAATTATTATTTGGTTCGTAGGACTTATCGATTAGTTCGACTTTTTTTGTTCGGTAAACATATAACTATAGCCTATAGGACTTAATAATATTTCTAATTTTACGTGTAATACTTACTCTCAATATACTAATATCATCTGAGTTTTTATTTGTATCGTATAATTCATGTTGATATATATGTTTAACGTATCTCTCAGATTTTGTATTTAAATTTGTGTAGTGGTACACCTAAACAATCATAAGAGAAAAGCAAAGCTTTTAATACTCTTAGTAGAAAATACAAAAGAAGCATATATTTTATTATATCATAGTTGAAATATTCTTTACCTTTATATTATGTTTATTGACGGTGTATGTGCAATGTGCAGCAGTTAACACGAATAGTGGTGAAATCAATGAGCCCGTACATATGCCCATATTTACATTGGATTTTCTAAATTTAAAGTACACTAAGAATGGATATTGCTGAATATCGAACAATTTCCCCTTAGATATTAGATTATTATTTTCATTACTCGACGTATTAGGTTTTATTGTTGTTGTTGTCGCCGCCATATAGTGGATCAACTGGAATAAAATAAAGACTTTTCGCATGGTGTCCAAAATAATAATCCTATTCACGTATATAATTCAGTTAAAATTAAAATTATGTATAATACGTATTGATTTCGAATTATATTCAAATTACAATCGCCTAAGTAACGGACTGCATCCAGTTAAATATCAAATTAAATCAGTTAGTTATAAGGTAGAAGATTCTATTGTACAACTCATATAGGTAAATGTACATTTGAATACTTGTGACATTCCAAAGCACCGTAATAACATAAACATAAGAGAATTAAAGTTTATATACAAGTTATGTTAAAACCTGGAAGATTTACCAAACTGCTGGAGAATATTATTAGATACCTACAAAAAATAAAATTACCTTATTACCTTCTTCCATAATATGTTAGGTTTGCTCCCCAGGCCATGTGTTTCACAATTAATCAATGATACCATGCTATAGAGTTGTATGTAAAATAGTAAAATGTACATATATTAATGATATAATATGAGTAGTATAATATGTTCATATGTCGTTTACCTGTCTTGGGATTGTCTATAAATTATGCTGCTGCAGGATTAGAGATGACACAAAGTACGTACTTGAAATACATATATCGAAGTAAGTAAACTCATTGAAAGATGACTGGTTGTTGTCTCTCGAAAGATTCGGAATTCAGAGAACGTTTTGTTGCTAAGATACGCATTGGTACGTATGTACTATAGATTTCGTATGATACAATCACGCTGTCCAACGAGTGGTAAGCGTTTTAAATAAAGTTTTCTGTGTTTATGAAGATCATACGTTATTATGAACATGAGTTCATTCAGGATTGAATTTATTTTTTAATATTTTCTATCTTCCTTTAACCAATCGTTATTCGATTGCTGTTATAATTTGGCCTCCTCGCAAAAGTTTCTTTGTCCAACGACTTTTTGATTTCTTAACTGTCATTTCTCCGTATAGATTTCAATTTCATTTTTTTCACCGATGATTGTATACATTATGAATTATTCATTATATAATACGAGTGTTATTATCAAAATTACCTTGGGGTATGTATAATGCACGGTTATCGAAATCTATGATATTTCCTAATATTTTTTTATGTTATTGTGTTAATAGACATTAATACATAAATGTCTTCAATTATAAACTCACACAGCCCGCGTGTATCTGGAACCTATTCTGTTAAAATTGAAGTTTAAGTTGTTGTTAATAGGTTTAGTTGATATTTTTACAAAATGTTAATATCATAATTTCCTACACAAGATAAATTTTTTCAATTTTTTATTCATTTTGATTAATTTGTAGATATTTGGAATTTATAGTTTTTTTTCTATAAATGTTGATAGATACATTTTTGTTGATTGCAAAAAGTTTATTTAAATTTAATTCATGATTCCATAAGTTATGATTATAGTTAGGTATTTAAAAATATCAAACAGATATATTCACTAATTACACTATTCTTATTTGTAAACATCATTTGTAGTTAAAATGTTGAGTAAAAAACATCTAAATCACAAAAATTTGCAAATAATTTCGTAGTTAAAATAAATTATAATTATTTAACTAAAAAAACGATAAATATAATATAAATATGCCAATTTTTTTTATACTTTTAAACAAAACTATAATATTTAAACGAAGAACAACAATTTTAGTTTTTTGTTGTAATTTAAAAATATTATTCGCGGTTACCTATATTAAAATTGTAATGTATCTATGAATATATTATTTTATGTACACGATGACATTTTCTTATGCAATGTTTTTGCCCTGTTTTTGGTAAATATTAACTCAACCTTTATTATATTATTACTAATAACAAAATAAATTATTCTAATAAGAATATAAAATATACTTAGTGACATAGGCTGATATAGTCTTTACTCTGAATCGTGTTTAGTCTTCAAAGTTAGTACAGTAGTTTCAAGAATTAGCTCTTGTTACAGGCGGAATAAATAATCGATGTAAAAACAGGACAGATGGCACCACGGGTAATGGATATATCTATTACACTAGTCAGCTTTCCGAGAGCGAGAGTTGAATCAGTGGCTTGTATACGTTGTTTGAAAAAATTATCTACAATGTATGAATAATATCATGTAAATCGTGTCAATAGTTTTGGAAATTAACAATAGACTCTATTAAATCTTCTATACTTAGGGATTTTAAATATAAAAATTTTAATTATTTTACATTGTAATTCACCATTGGTTTAATTTTTGATTGTATAATGCAGTATAATGCAATTTATATATTATTACCTATGTATTTGTAACATTCTATAATAGCATCATTTTTTTAATTGTATATTTCTTATAGACTATAGAAAATATCCACTACATAATATGGCGTGAGTTATTGTATCGGGTTATTGAGTTGAAATTTCGAATTGTAACTTATTGAATAGGTACTTACAAATAGTAATATTCAATTGGTATTAAAGTGTAATTCCACCGAAAGAACAAAGCGAGATACATATATTGAATTATACTGATGTATAGCAGAAAGCAGAGGTTATTATTTAATAAATTAATAATTATTTTAAGGTTTGAGGTCACAATAATTACTTTAAAAATATTCATATATTTTTAAATTAGTAAGATTTAGTGTAAAACAAAAAAAAAAAGAAATGCTTAGATTTGCATTATTTAATAATATTTATTATTATCCTCTTTAAATTACATTAGTTAATAATGTCTTTTGTTATAATACTTTATGATTTTTAATTTTGGTTGTTATTTATAAAAATAATATTTTTTAATATCAATAAAAAACAATTATTATTTTTATTTTTATTTTTTTTACAGGTTTTTCATTTACATTTATGTTATGGCATTAATGTCTAGGCTTTGTTATGACTTTTAATTTTTTTGATGGAAAATGCTATAGTAAGTTAAAAACTAATTATTTTTATTGTATTATAAAATAGTTTAAAATATAAACTATAAATCATTTTCTTTCATTATTCAAATTTTATCCATTCATTATTATATAATCTGATGTTCTTCATAATTTTTTTAATATTTAAGAACCACAGTGTTTTACACTCAAGTAATTTTTACTTACTAATTTATTATAATTATATATCTATATTTACTCCGATATTAACTAGTTGAAATGAAATAACTGTTATGAATATTTGATTATAATATTATTAAATTTATATAAATATATTTCTTATTATTTTAATGAACATCAAACGACACTAAAAACCTTTCAAACATCATTTTCTGGTAATGTATTATGTTTTATCGTATATTAAAGTGTAAGTGCATTGATTAGTTAATAACTTATTAAATATTCGCATATGTAATGATATTTGATATATGAAAAAATAGACACTTAAATATTTGTTATGATATAGCACTTAAATTAATCGTTTTAATCTGATAAAATAACCACTTATAAATTCAGATAGACAAAATAATAAAATGCGTACATATGTTTTACAGTATATGATCAGTTTTCAGGCATATTATCGTTCATAAAGTTCACTATTTAAATAATTAACTTCGCTATAGTTTAAATATTAAAGGAATAAATTAAAATGGTAAATATATATACATATATATATATATATATTAATGAATTATATACGTGTGACACATTGTAATTATATTACACACAAAATATATTATACATACGTATTGGAGAATACAGTATGTTTAATATAACATAAAGTTAAAATAAATTTATAACTATTTTTGTAGATTTTACGAAAGTATTAACGATAATTTTAATTAAATTTAAATAATATTTAAAATAATAATATTCATATTATATTTTATAAATTAATTTGTATTTAAAATATATTATACAATTGTAACCAAAAATATTGGATTTAAAACACCCATAGATAGTATGTATTCAGCATACACTTAAGATATTTTGTATAAGTTCTAGTAATTGAATAGGAAATTCAATTTTTAGGACGTGAAAGAGCTTCGTTTCAATGCTGAAAATGAAAATTATGAAAATGGGCTATCCGATCAAGGCGCATCATCAACTGATGATGTTATCAGAAAAACCACTATGAACGACGAGTGTTATGTGAATAAAGGATTTAATGATTCAAACAGCTTAAAAGAAGAATTATCCAATAAGGTATGCCCGAATTAGACAATTATAACATATTATTTCTATAAATTCAATAATTATACATAGACAAATTCTAATTATTAGTATTTTTTTGACCTAAATGTATTTCTTCGGTCAATTTGATACTTGAATCTTCTGTTATACTCGAAAAACTTCACCGAATTTGATTATTGTTTTTATTGACACGCACTTCAACAGCTTGGCCATTATTGGTGTTAGATTAATACATAATTATATAGGTTATATTGTTAACATTAAACTTACCTATATATAAAAAAAATAATAACTATATAATTAATTAACACAAAATTGTATACATTTGTTGTTTATATTCTATTTTTATGTATATTAAGTTAATTATACAGTTTTTAAAATTATTAAGTAAAATAAAAGACCAAATTTTTAAATATCGTTAGAAAAATAAGTTTCTATCGTCACTCTATAAATTATATACAGATAATAAAACTAAATATTCAAGAATACATTGGTTCTAACTCTTTAAGCATATATACTAAAAAAATTAAAAAACATAATGAATAAATTAATTCTTAGAATTCACTCTATACCTATTTGTTCACGAAATGAGAAAATGGAAAATAGATTTCTATATTATAGTAACAATAGTAACATGTAATAAAAATATTCATATTCAGAGTAATATGGTTTTCCACTGGTGAGTTACGTAATATGCTTTAAATTATGATTAAAAATGCTTTTAAAGTGTTTTCAACCGTTAGAATTATTGCATGTGACACAATGATAAATTCTCTAAGTATTTTATTTATTGTTTATCTTTATACTGATAACACGATGCTCAGCAAATAATTACAAAGCTAAAAGTGTAAATATCGAAATGTTATGATTTGTCCGGAATTGAACATATTTTTAGTTCAATAAATACTGTATACATTATTTTTCTGTAAAATATACATTTGAATATATCTAATTAATTCAGTTCATAATATTGAATGTATAAATATGCATTTTAACATATACATTAAATTTAAGAATTATAGTTATATAAGCTACTGGAATATAATAATCGATCTATAATAATTTAGAACATGATTTTAAATTTATTTGCATAATATTATGTAAATGAAATTTGTTTTTTAATATATTATCGATATGTTCGCTGTTCAAAATTATAGTCAAATATTTGAATTGTGTTTTTATGGTTACAATTAATTAAACAGTTGATTTTTCAAACCTATAATGTTGTTAATTTCCATACGATGTTGACATTTAAACGTATTATACAAAATCAATATGATATAGAATATAAATATATAAATTTATTTTGTTTAGAGACACTATTATTTATTATTTAATATATTTGTTTACTATATCAACTGGAATATTATTTTATACTTTAATAGTAGTATAATATTTTTTATGTCAATATTAATAATATTGGTACTATAGGTTTATGTAATTTTTAAACAGTGACAGCAAAATATTATATTGCATTGTATATGTTTAAAAAAAATTGACAAACTCTTGAGTTAATCAAATTAAATATATACTCTTAACGGCGGTTATGTTATACAAAACATTGATGCACTACACTAATTTTTGATTTAACTATAGTCAGAAAAAATAAATGTCATATCTACTCAATGTATTGTATACATTGAATACATTTTACATAATCTACTGTATTTGAATCTATTCGTTTTATAAGCGAATATTAAAAACGTATTTTGTTTGGTACATCTTATAACTATCTCTGTCACACGTCATATCAGTTGAAAAGAAACATAATACCATAAATCCATAAATAATTCATATCCATTATTATAGTTTCAGAAAATGTATTAGTAAAACGTCTGAAGGAATTAATATAATAGATAAACAGTTGATGTAAATATATTATTTTAAATTCAATATTAATAACTAATAAGCGTATATTTTATGGATTAAAATGAAAATTTTAAATTTTTGTATCAAATAATTATCATTATATATTTTATCATTTTCTAACAAAATAATGGTAATTATAAATATTAACTACTGTTAAAATACGTATTAAATTGTTAATACATTATAATACATAATATTAATATTTATTGTTTAGACGTCATAAAATGATTCATTTTTTATGTATATTTTTATTATTATTAAAAAAAAAAAAAAATAATACTAACTATTTACAATTTTATTACCTAATAATAAGAGAAAAAACGTGTATGGGATACTGGATAAATTATTTATGTTTTTCTTTCCTCAATACTGCGGTTACCCCTATAAATTTTCTGTTTAATATCTATGTACCTAATATTATAATATTTTTTGTGAATATGCAATTATACTATTATTATAAACTATTATTTATTATTTTAATTAATTTGTTGCTGTAAAGTATATATTATTTATGTTAGGTATTTACGTAATTTACTCGTTGCATATATTTTGTGTATAATTAATAATTATGTTATTTTTATCGCTATTCAAATTTAGTAATAATACCATAATATTATAATCTATTTAGAATATAATATAATACATTCTAATTTATAAATAATATTTTATATTTTAAATCACTGTACTCTTATGTAAAATAATATATAATGTTTTAAATCATGGGAATTATATCGGAAAAAATTTAGTACATATTATGGAAAAAAATTCATCTCATTAAATTAGAAGTTACTTCTATCAAAGAGTTACTCTTTATACAACTTAGTTGAAAGAAACTAAACCGCAGGTACATTTTTTACTTGTTCGTGAGCAGCTTTTCAAAATTATTTGAACGATTGATAATGAAATTAATATATAGGTGGTCACCATCTTTTAGACAAAGGAGTATGATTAGAGGTTTCGATTCATCAGATACTATATTAATACCCGGCAAAACTTCTCGTAATTTAAATTAATATAATTTTATCTCAGTTTGTTTTAAGAAAATTACAGTAGATCTCGATAGTCCAAGGCTTTTTTGTGTAGTATTTCTAAAATTATAGTTTTAAATACTTAAATACAACGCTATCTAACATAGTTACATACAAAATGGAGTAAATTATATTATTAATGTTATAATATAAATGCACATAATATGATATTGTTTGTGGATAAAATAAAATAAATTTTTATAATATATTGCCATATTCGCGTATAGATTTGCAGGACTGAGTACACGGGAAAAACAATTCTGACGGTGACATCAAACATTGTATTTTTTTTTTTTATCAAAAAATATCATTTAAATCATTATACCTAATATTGTGCGTTGTGTCCCGGCCACTTTCCCTATAGCATATACTCGTATCATAAAAATACGTTTAATTCAATATTAAATAAAACATAACAATTTCAGGTTTTTTTTTAAACATGACATATCCTAATTTACAGAATATAAACTACAGAAATGAAAATATTGTATTATCATCAATAAAATATAGTTACAAATTATATTTATCGTTCACTTGTGGTCAGTGATCAATCAAAGTTAAATTCTATCTTATTAATATTACAGATTGAGGTAGATTCAAATCAACTCTCTAAAAGTGTGATAACAATTTCTGATGGACTTTTATTGTCAACGCAAGATGGGTACATTAATAATGGATTTGAAGATGGACCTCAGAAAGCAGAAAAGGTGAATGATAAACATAACGTGCGTATAAACGTATAAATATAGAAAATAATTTTCATTCATCTATTCAGAATTGTGTAGTATGAATTTACAAAAGGTTTTTTAATTTCTGGAGAAAAAACATAATATTAAGACACTAACTTTTGCTTAATAAAGTTTAAAATAAAATATTTTACTATTTATATGGACATATTTTTTATCCTATTTTTTTATTATTATGTATACACGATATTTCAAATTTATTTTGTTTATTTAGTATTTTATTTTATTAATTAATTGCAACTTATTTTGTTATTATTTTATTATTTAATATTTAATTTAATTAATTTTATATTTTGATTGTTTGATTTACCTTGAACTCATAACTTTAAAGTTTGTTAATTAGTATTTATGTTTTAAGAAAAACTATTTTTGCCCTTTGGTCAAGTTTGGAAAATAAAAGTACTAATTGGAAATTAATATTATTATTTTCAAATAACAAATAAGGTATTATGTATAGCGATGTTGAATTGAAAATTAAAAATTAAAATAAATTTGAATACATCATGCATATTAAATGTCTTTCTTTTTAAATAATAGTTGGTGTAATAAATCAATCAAATGAAGTAAACAAACTATAATATTCTTATAAAACAAAACTTTTAATATATTTATAGATGAAAATAACGGTTTATGGTCTATTTATAATGCATTTGTATTTTGATTTACACGTAAAACATCTATTATGACTATTGTATTATATAGTTTTATGAATAAATAAAAACCCTGGTATTACCATTGAAAATACAACTCTATTTTAATATTTTTTTTTCGTATCTTATATGTGTTAATTTGTCTAAACAGGAGACGGTGCCACAGGCACATGACGTCACTGCCATTACTTCCTCTACAACAGAGAACCAAATTACAAAGCTGGATGAAGACAATAATGGAGTGGTGGCCGTTAATTTGGAAACGAAAGAAAAGAAGCGGAAAGTACAATTTGTCGGATGGGATTCAAATAAGAGCATAATTTTATTGGGTTTGGTGTTAGCTTTTGATGCGTGGGCAGCAATATTTGTTTGTTTCAAAACAAACCTATTCCCCGATATTTTTAATTAAATTAGAATTGGGATGATTTAATGTATTAACTAATTATTATCACTTTAAATTAATACTGTAATAATATGCTTGTTAACCAAAATTTATACTTGAAAGAAATTAATTATTTTTTATTTTATATTTGTCTTGTTTTTTTAATAATTTAATTTGATATAATATATGATAATTAAAAATTGAGTTTGTTACTGTGGTATAGGTTTATAATATTGTCTTATTTCCGAGATTAAGACCATTTTCTATTTAATCTATTGGAATATGTTAAATCAAAATCCCTTTCACTTGACATGGTGCGATCTCGTTCGCTTAGATAGACTCTTAGTTTATATTAAGAATGTAATGAATATGATTAATATGTCCGTAGAATTATTATATAAATAAAATATTGAGTATGTACTTTAAGTAATTAAAACATATTTTTGTGAATTAGGGAAAAATTTAAATTTATAAATGTATCAAATTTAAATAAATTAACAAATTACCATAATGTTAGAAGAAATTTATTTAAATCAATAGATTATTCGATGAACTGCTTAGTTTAATGGTTTTTTTTTTTAGTTTTATAATATTTATACTGCTCAAAATAAATATTGTCCTATCAAAACATTACAATTATTGATTAAAATTATAGTTAATAGTGAAATGGAGCGAGGGGTGGTTTAAGTGTCACCTTATAAAATGGTTTTTTTAAAGATATACTGATAACTAGGAAATGAGTTTAAAGCCAAATATTTTTGAATATTCTGAATATTCTAAAATATCGCTTTTCAGCCACAATTTTTGATTTCTACATTAAGGAACTTATAAAAATTGAATTTTATAACTTTTTTGATTTTATGAATTTGTATTATATTTATTTAGCCACTTTTTATATTTAAGGGAATACTTAACTTGTATAAAATAGACATTATTTTTTTTCATGAAATTTCTCTAGTCACTTTTCCACCATAACGAATTTTTCAATTTTGTTTTTTTTATTTAGTACGGAATGCGTATGGACTTTTCTGACTACTTACGAAATTCGTGCTAAATTCCTTTCAGGATTTGAACGTATTTTAAAAATTTAACATCTCTTTAATTCTTACAAAAAATAAATTAACTTTTTATAAAGTTTTTTTTGCATAAATATTTAATACGCAATTTGTAATATGATATTTTAATTATCGTGTTTTTATGGTATGATGGAGAGCTTTATATGTATATACTCTGTCCAGTATGAAGTATTCAAACTATTTTCATCTGATTAACTTATACACATAATACAAAACCAAATTTTAATTAATAAGTTACAGAGGTCTAATATAAGAAATATTTGGGAAATAATAATGTAAATTATGTGTTTATGAACAATGTAAAAAATGTTAAATAAGCTTCTTCAAGAATATTGTTATTATAGCAATTTTTTTAAGATTATTAATCTTTTCTATCAATTTTATTAACTGTATTTAAATGATCATACTAATTATCTCGACAAGTTACATATGTATAGGTATAAATTAAACCATAATCCAGTATCTCAATTATAATTTCTGATGTTTTTGGACTTAATATCATCGTTGGGCCAAAATGTTAACGTGTAAATTGTATCACCAGTTATTATTTATTTATTGCCATTCAAATCACTTCTGTATATTAAACATAGGTAATAGACTAATTTATTAAAATGTGTATTGTGTTATAATTTAAACAAGTGTAAATAATTTAGATTTAATAATCAAACAACATTTATGGATCATGGACTAATATTTTAAAAATTTCGTCTGGTTCAATTTATAAAATAATATCTATAGGTTTTAATTTTAAAGTAAAGAGTTGATACATTAATTCATTAATAATGAATGGACTAAAACATACGGACAAGGATGGATATTGTCCATTGGACAAGTTAATTTATATTTTTTAAATTTATTAAGTTAAGTTTTTTAAATTAAAATGTTGTTTATATTTTTTCTGACTTATATAAGAGATACATATTAATAAGAAAAAAAGTATCTCATCTTAGTTAAATATCAATTACTTTTATCATACCAAATTAATAACTTTATATTTTATCTGTAGGTTTTCATCATTACTTATACAGTTATACACTTATATTATTTATGCATTTTTCATAGAAAAGTGTATTTATATTCGCGAGACATTATACTCACTGTAGCCTTTGACATTTGCAAGTAAAATATGAACATCATAGGTAACTAAAAATATAAAATTAAAACAAACGTGTTGATAATAATATTAAAAATAATAAAAAGCAACATAACATACAAATTAACCCGTAAAACAATTACAAGACACAGGAGTGTTAGTTGTCAGTGTATAAATTATTATAATCAATTGCACTAACTTCACTGCTGGACAGAATACTTTCACTTCAAAATTGAATAATAATATTCATGTGCTACGTGCAGGAATTTATATTTCGACAGTGATTTGATTCATATTATATTATGCCTATATGATATTGCTCGTGCAACATAAATACAGTAGCTTTGTTTATGTACGCCACACGAACTTAACATCATATTTGAATGATTATTTATTAATTCCTTTGAGTGTTAGGGTACCTGCACGATAAATTTCGCGTGCACAACGTATGGTCATACAGTGCTGAGTGTTGGCTTATTGTTTTGGATGCTTTAATGGTGGATCGAGGATGAAATGATTTGGAATACTGAAATTATTAGATAACAGCCGAATATTTTATTTAACAATAACGTTACACATGCTACAATAGTTTTGGACGTTCAATAGATAATAACGTGAGTGTAGGTATGTATATCACTACAGTGATATTTCGTAAAAGTATATTACAAATTAATAATTATTCAAAAATATTTGAAAACAAAAACCGGACATGTAATGAGTAATATTTTTCTTGTTTTGCTCGTCCCAACACAGGCAGTATAGCCGCAAATTATTATCAAATATCTACTTATTAACATTGTTGTAGCGAAATAAATTATCATTGCATTAAATACAAATATATGTTTATAAATAATCAGAGCGATATTTGGCTTACTATAATGTTATAAACATCTCAGACCATAATAATTACCGACATTTTGAACATTTTACCGTGTATAATATTGTAATTTGTAATGTGATTAGTAACGCTAGAAAACCTTAAAATATGCATTTAAAAAAAATATATTTGTTATAACTGATTAATATTTTATTGCTTATTCGATGTTCATACTTTTACTAGTTTTACTTTATGGTACGATTGAAATTCGATTATCTGTAGACCGTAGAAAGTATTAAATAGCAATTTGGGTACTTATAAACATAGTATAAAAATACTAATATTTTTACATTTTTTTAATAGTTTAAATCTCTATTTTTAATTTAATCCATCGTTTCTGTTCTTTCCAAAGTAGCTTATTAGTTTGAAGTTTAGACATTCCATTACGCAATGTATAGGAGACGGTCGTTATAAGAGTTACACTAGTATTCAATAAACTGAATAGCTGATAATAAAATATGGTGTAAAGAACAAAATATAGTATGGTACTATCAGTCCCGGTGAAAATGATTAGGTTTTATTAAGTATGATAATTATATTGAACATATATAAAATGTGAATATATCCATATAGTAGTTATCATATCACCTTAATTAAAATAAAATAAAAATATCAGCATTTGAGAATTGCTATTAGAGCATTAGGTATATTACCGGCAGTCGCGTAATAATCAAGCAAGAAAAATAATTATAAGAACTGCGTTCAACGATTTTTTCATTGAATCAAATTTTTGATGAAAATTAAAAAAGGCGAATTCCATATGATATTTTTTTTATTTAAATTCATTTGATTTAACATTAAAAGTATATTGATTTAATAATTTGGTATAAATAATACAAAATAGGAATAATAAATTACTATTGTATACCTATAATTATGTATTTTCACAATTATTTATTTGTTTAATTATTGTATATTATTATTATTTTTTGGTGAAACTAATTTGGCTTGGCGAATAATTTACGTATATTTGTTGGATTTTCTGATTTTTTTAACCAGTTAATTTATATTCAGTTTTAAAATTAATAAATGCTTTTAAACCAATTGTTTTTTTTTATTAAAACATAATAATACATCCAGTGGTGTTAGATGGGGACATATACTATTTATACATTATCCTAGAGCGACAAGTGTATAAACATTTATCTATGTTTGTAAAGTTGTTTTTTTGACATTTTATTTTTTAATTTAATTATGCATATTTTTAAATTTTAATACTCTACATATCTATAATTTTCTTAACCAACATACAAACACAGATGCTATTCTTACCTTATAGTTGTATAATTGGTCAATATTCGCTCTAATATTAATCCTAATAGCACATTATTAATTTTATTAACTTCAGATTTATTGCGTTGAACACGTTTGTAAGACGAAAACAACACAGATGGGTGTGATGTCCTAATTTAAGTAATTGTTATTGTACGAGTATAACAAAAAAAAAATAT
Organism: Rhopalosiphum nymphaeae; assembly: GCA_036289425.1. Lineage (NCBI taxonomy): Eukaryota > Metazoa > Arthropoda > Insecta > Hemiptera > Aphididae > Rhopalosiphum > Rhopalosiphum nymphaeae. The sequence continues at coordinate 2,848,702 of JAZAQC010000007.1, read as the reverse complement.
TTTTCAATTTTCGATTACACACACACACAACTAACATTTCCATAATGATGATACATTTAATATAATATTGTTTTGTACCTAAATGGGAGTATTCGTATATAATTTAGTTCAAAATCAAATAATCCAGCTATAACCTTGTGTTTTTTGTATTTTTCCACGTAAAATTAGTTCCTACGCCATTTTACATATATTTTTTATCGATAGTACTGATAAAAAACCTGAAAACATAATTGAATTAATTATAAACTTTAATTTATATCGACCATACTTTTTTAAATGTTGTTAACTTGTATTTTATCTTATTTTAAAATTTTAACCGTGATTTAATTGAAAAAAATATTTAAAATAAGATTAGGATAGCCAATCTCAAGGTAATTAAATATTTGTTTAGAGTTCTTAAAACGTTATTAATTTTCTATTCTTTTGTTAGTGTGATAAAGGATAAGCATATGGTTTTAAGTGAAAATTATTACTTGGAAATTGAAAAAAATTATATATGCGTTTGAGGATATTCGGCTATCTCTTCTACATCACAGTCCCAAACATTAACGATTACGTATAAGTGTATCACCAACAGTTCATATAACATGTACCCATGAATTTGGAACATTGCATTAAACTCATTAAAATATGGTTTGTATAACATCTCTTTAAGGAGATTTTTCTACTGTGATATCGTATACTATTTGTCCGAAAATAGTATTGAATTAATGTATAATATACACTATTATACATATTATATCATTATTCACTAAGTGTTATTATTAATGAATTCATATATTATTATTCATTTTTTCTTAAATTAAAAATGTTTGTTCGTGTATAAAAGGAAATCGTCAAATGCCATTTTGTTAGACGAAAGAAGTGATCGCCACAACTCTTCTTTCAATTAGGTAAAGCTCCATTTACTTTTATATCGTAACATTTTTTCACGACACACCAAGAACTTCGATAGATTGAGTATATGTTACCCTGTGTTTGGAAGAATGAAATGTTGGCTATGATTTACTGTTTTACGTGTAAGCTCGTGTTCATTTAATGTGGCGAATACCCTCCACTGGTCTCTGTGAATGGTGGTTTCTGGTTCAACTTCTCTTTGAATAATTGTCAAAAGTGTTTTTCTATCACGTTTTTAAACTATGAAATATCGGTACTGCAAAAGGTCATTGTGTTACCAACATTGACTAAATACACATAATTTCATTGATTATAGTTTGATTTTCTTGTAATACGATTGTATATAAGTTTTAAAATAAAATAAAAATAGTTCATCCACCATTAAAAATGTAGTTTTAATTTTATTCAGGATAATTTGTACAATAATTTTAAATGTAATTATTAATTATAAATAATAAAATTAGAACAATCTTTATTCGGAGATTAGATTGCATACAATCGTGCAACTAACACATATTCTGTCAATATTTACTAGATCAATGGTAACTCATGTGACTCTAAATTTTATATTTGGTATACCATGAAACATTTTTATTGGTTGTTCCATAGTTTATTTTGTGTAAATTATGTACACATAAACATATTATATTATGTATAAAAACATTATTTAGAAAAAGGCCATTTTAGCGTTGTTAAATCTTTATACTTATTCATTATTTAAAATATAATACAACATTTTTTGCAACATTGTTGAAGGTGGTCAACTCGGATTTCTTGACAAAAAATGACGATTAAGATGGCTGACAATAACTGAATGACATATTCAGTTGGGAAACGGTCGAGTAAGATTATTCTTGTAAAAAAAGCTTTAGTTATTTTTGTTACTTTAATATACAAACGTAATGTGATGATAAATGCATGGAATTTTACTATATATTGGGTGTTTTATTTTTAAACTAAAATTATTAAATCTTGATGTCTGATGTAATTAAAAATAAAATATTGGCGACTAATAATGGATAGTATTATCTGTAAAAGATGTAACTTCTATTCTTCAGTTAAAAATATTACATGAACGTCTATTCATTTCCATTATTATAAAACATCAAATTTATAATACATGTGTTTTAAATAGAGAATTAATATTTTTCAACCTACAGAAATTATAATATTTGTACAGTAAAAATATTTACCCTCTTTAAAGTTATTAATTTTTCATAAACTTCAGTAATTCAACGACATTCAAGTAAGTATGTGTGTATCCAACTCTAAATAATAAAATAGGTCAAATTCTATTGAAATTTCTAAATTATGAAAGTCCAAATTAAAATTGTATTTTCTCCCTAAAGGTATTTTGAAGGTAAGTACCAACATAATGGTTTGTATATTTATGTAAACATTTGTCTAAAAGTCATAGCTACTTGTAAATAACTATTGGATTAGATTATTTTCCTGGAGACTTATTAAAGTTAAATAGAATCAATAAATTATTAATACAGTTCATGAACTACACTATTATTTAAGTATTCAAGTAGGTATTTTATATTCATTATATTTGTTAAATTTATTTTTTTTAAATAATAATTTTGTATCTATTTTCCTGATCAAATTTATTATTATTATAAGTTTATCTAAACATATATAAAAACTAAAACTGGGTATCTGGTTAAAAAATAATTGTTATGTAATTTTATTAAATTTTTGTTAGTAAATCATATTAATCAAAATATCTAGTAGTTTATTTCTTCACTGAGACGAAGTTTTTATTTTCTTGACCAAAAAATAATTTTATCAAAGTGTTTGTGTATTTTAATTCTGAAAGTAACATATTTATGTAGTAAAGTAAACACCAGCGAATTAACCGTGTATCTATTTCTTTAAGTTAAGTTTATAAATATTTCTTAATAAAATAGTTCAGCTGGAGAGTAGAAAAACTTTTTTAAAAGAAAACAATTATGAAATTGGTTTAATTTTAAACTGAAAACATGACGTTTTTGCTCATTTCATTGTTCATTGTAAATTATTAAGTTATACTATAGCTTAAACAATGAATAATAATTATGAACTAAATACAACCCCATGAGATTATTTAAAAATAAAATAATATAGTTTAATTATTTGTTTATAATTGAACATTAATTTTAATTTATTTATAGGCCATGTATAATACTGCAGTATATACCATATACGTACTATAATAATATAATAGTTGTAAAAAAAAACATAGGTAAACTCAAATGAATCTAAGTGTTTGCACTATTTCATTGAAAATCGAGTATAAACTAATAATATTTGGTTATTCTAAACCATGTTTTATATATTTTTTTCTGTAAACACTATTAACAAGTATTTCCATTTTCTAAATTCTGTATTCCTTTAAGTATATTACGAATATATAATAGAATAAAAAATGGAAATTGTGTGTACACTATACTACGAGGTTTTGAAAATTGCAAAAACAATTGTCACGTTCTCAAACAAAATTGTATATTTTGTATTGCATGCAATTTCAGATGATTTTTGTTAATAGTTCAAATACGATAATAATATTTTTAATCTATGAATTAGTTTTAATATAAATATTAAATTTATCAAAAATAGTAGTTTCCTATAAAATCATATAATTCATAATATACAATATACAAGCAAATTATATAGCTATATTGCTGTCAAAAAATTTAATGTTAAAATACACTAACCTAGTATAATTATTATCAATTTTTTTTTATGAAACAAGGCAATACAAATACATAAATTTATATAGTTAATTGTTTGGTACTAATTACTGTTTTGAACATTAAAACAGTTATAAAAAGTTATAAAAGTATTATTTCAAAAAAAATATATTTGGTTATAATAATATTATAATGCTTTAATTTAAAATAATATAAACTCACAATGTTAATATTTAAACGGATTAAATAAAAATATTGGTTGTTAAAATATATACATACATAAATAAGAACTGATAAACGACTTTCTACATTTTTTTTTTAGTTCTGTTACTTATATAAATCGATACAAAGAATTTCGGAATTTTACGATGGTTAAAAAACAACATTGGTTTTGAATAATCAAACAAAATTAAATTATTTTATGGAAATAAAACCAAATATATATATATTAACTAATATTTTAAATTTATAAATTTATACGAGTACAAAGTATACTTTTAAAACATAATAATACACTAAGAATAGGACACTCGAGGTTTACTTCATCACTTCATGGATATCTCACAGTAGTATAGTATGTGGCTCACAAATAACCATAAAATATATCTTAACGGAATGTTAAAGGTACGAATATTAGCAAATAAACTTCGACAAGATGCAAACTCTAAATACACTTTTAGGACCAAATCCGGATCAAAATAAGACAATTTTATAATTATTAAAATTAACAAATTTAAATGACAAAATATAATCAAAATGTAAAATTAATGTAACATAACTTAACAATTATTAATAGTAATAACTAAGAGATGCTGTAACTAATGGCCTTTGCTGCCAAATTGTATTAAATATCAATAAAAAAAAAAAAAAAAAAAAAAAAATATACATTAATATACATATTATTTGAAATTATATGAACATTTTATGTTTTAAAATGTAATTAATAGTGTAACCATGAACAATTATAATACCTGATGATTGTAGTGAGCAAGCTACTTTGTTTCGACCAACTGGTATACTATGTAAATTATAAAGCATCTATAGAAAGCACAGACAATTCTCAATTAGAATCATTCATTTGTGATACTTATATATATTTTTACCCATATAAAAAAAATCAGAGAACTCGATCCGTTGTATCTTAGTTGTCGTTGACTATTCCTGGAACAATCTGCCCAACAAATTACTTAGTAATACAATATTTATTGTAAGTTAGATTATTTTTTGCAAAGCAATATCACAGTATTATTTATATTAGTAGGTATAAATGGTATAATAGTATAATATATTTTTATATAATATACGTATGACTGTTATTAACTTTTGATTCAATACTGATTTACCATAGAACGAGTGAATGATATCTTTGTATAAATGGCTTAAAATGTATTAATTTATTAATTTTTATATCATGCATATCAAATAAAAAATTATGTTGTGGTGATATGTTTTAAGATCCTATGAATAATATATTTTAAACTACAATAAAATGTCTAAGACTGTAATTCTTTTTTTAAATATCCAATTTCGTAAAATAAAAAATATATAATATGTAGGTATATACGCAGGAATATTTATGAAAAATCTTATACACATTTTCGCGCTTTTTGGCCACTTATAAACTAGCTATATATATATATAAAAAATTGAAAATCAATTATAGAAAATGATAATTTAACTAACATGCAATATATCTTTCTATGATATATAAATGTTGAATTACAACAAAAAACTTAAATGGAAAACAACTTTTTTATTTTGATATAAGTAGTAATAACTTTTAAGAAACTTCGCATTACATTTTCAAGCTTTATGACAGTACATATATTTTTTTTATCAATTTTTATTATAAAGTCAGTCTATAAATACTTCAATATATTTTGAAAATCACACCGTATATAGAAAATAAACATACATAGATATGTAAATGGTGTAAACTTCAAATATCTATAATGATTTTAAATAACAACAAATTACTATATTCAAAAAATTAATATTATTTTTGATCGATTGATTTAAATTCAGATTTCGGGACTGGATTATTAGTACTAAATCGTTTAATATTTATATAAACGTAATAAGTATAAAATAAAAAAATATATAATCAGGATATTAACTTAAACACTTTAAGTAATTGTGTTACACGTATATAATTTTAAATCGATTGTTTTTGCGTACAAATTATCGTTTTTCCTTAATTTCTTAGTGGATATTTCTCAATTATTAAGAAAAGTACTGCGTATTTTAACTTTTTTCCTTAAAGTACCAATTAGATTTATTGTCCTATCAGAAAATATATTAATGTTGAAGATTAAAGCATTTTTATACTTAAAAGATTTCAGGCTAAAAATAAATATTTTAAATATAACACAACAGTTTGTAAATTCTATACATTTATTGCTTTGATTAGAATCTAAAAAAACATTTTTACAATAGTCTTTAAATTAATTTAAATATTAATTTTATGTCAACAAAAAGTTTAATATTTGCATAAAATAAATTGTGTTACTAATTCTGACTTAAATTATACAGGGCGGTCCATTTACGTAACTAAGACACATTTTATGTCAAAAAGTATTAACATTTTTCTATTTTTTTTTTTTTTTTTTAATATCAAAATTTTAAATTTTTATACCGTTTATTATATTAATTCTTATTTTTGTGGATGAAACCACAATAAAATTTTAATTTTTAAATCGGAAAATTCAAAAATGAATGGAAATATTTTTTCATGAATTTTTGTGTTCGAATTTTTATCTTTGAAAAATTTGTTGTTGAGATATAGTTCATTGAAATCAAGCTTTTTTTGAAAGTACTATAGTATTTTTCATTTGTAAAGACCTGGAGTTAAATATTCTATGCATTTGTCCCAGTTAAAAGATCACCACAGTATTATAGTATTACTATTACACCTATAATATATATTTATGTATAATACTAATAGTAATCGATCCACTACTGTCTATTCATTCACAACCATCTACCGACGCCTAATTACTGGGAAATACGCTTATAAGTTATAATACCTAAGAAGTAATGACTGGTCCGATAAGCAAGAACATTGTTCAATAATATGTTCCATTTGGTTAAACTAAGTAAGGTTCAAAACGTATACTAAAACGATATTACTGTCTTTTGATACAGTGTATACGTTAATACGGTATTACTACAAGATAAATAAAATAAAATGTATTTTATTGTAACACTAATTAAGGTAACTTAAAATATTTCATTATTCTTTTTATTATTTTGACTTATATTTTCTAATATTAATATCTAATAATTTTTAAACGATTCATTATTATATTTTGTTATGATTAGGTACTTTAAATTCCTAATGATTTGACCTGACCAGCTTATTTAGTACACGAGGTGAATTAAGAATATTAATTGAAACAAAAAGTTATCTTGATTTTAATTTTAAAATTAAATAACTAATACGTTAAAATATGTTTTTTTTTTATAATACTGTAATTTGAAATGCATTTTATATTTTAAAATTAATCAATTTTAAAATATGCTATAATAGGTACCGACTATGCATGATAATTGTATACTTGTTAATTACGTCTGCAGCGTCATTTGAAAAGTTTTTTTTTGTGATAGAGTATTTAAAGGTCAGAGAATAAATAATTAAAATGTACCTTATGGCTTTTCAATATATTTTTCTTTTAATCAATCTTGTTATTCTATATAATATAACATTTTTATTTAAAAATTGTATACGTATGGATCACTTAAATTGTCTGATGTATTGCTTCCAGAGAATAAGTGATACTTGTTCAGTTACATTGCAATAAACAACGCTCCGTTAAAAAATGATAGTTTATGAATTGTATAAAAGCAAACATACTTATGGAGTATAACACTCCAAACATGTGCAAATTCTGGGTATTCTAAGACCATCTATATTTTAAACACATATACCTACAAAACACACAATTGCAAACAAATAATTTTGCAAGAAATCTTGAATAACGTATATTATATTGAAAAGTAATACAGATTTGTATGCAACATTTTCTGGAAGGACTAAATCAAGATCGACTATTTCTACTTTTGTCAAATTTAAAAACGATGACTAATATTATATATACATAATTTAAAATCTATATCTTAATATTCGACTACATTTCCGATAATTATTTCTTATAAATAAGGATAAGGGTTTTTTTTTTAAATATGTTCAAACAATTGCATGTTATAGACAAAATTACGCTACCTCTGATATAAGATGCATTAATCAAAAATTTTCATATTTATTTTACTAATTTTTGGCAATTAAAATGAAATCAAAAGTTATAATCAAATTATAGGTATACTAGAGTTGTAGAAATTGGCATCATCAATTTCACATGCATTTTTAGATTTTACAAACTTTATTATATTATAAAATATCCTTTATGTAATAAATTCAAACTATAATAACATTTGTTCTTTTTAATTTCAATATTTATTACTAAAATATATATTATTTTGTATGTGCGTAAAATGGATTATAGTGTAGTGCTTCAAGATTTATAACATTTGAATCTATTTATATAGAAGTATAAAATGTATAAATATTAAATTATACAAACAAGTCATAACATAAATAATCTTCAATATTCAGTCTTAAAAATGTTTATTATTATAGTATTTATAATTTACTACTACAAACTAATAATTTATACCAAACTCCTATCACTCAAGAGATTATAGAAAACCCTCAACCTAATAACCCGACGGGCATCTTAAAGTATATTATTTATTTATTTTATTAGAAACTTATTATAAAACATGCTAAAAGGGTCTATAATTTTCTAATTTAAAAAAAATATATTTATTATAATTTTATCAGCAAAATATGTTTATTATTTCTAATATTATTTTATAATAACGTTTTTATTTAGACTATGTTAAGAAACGTGAATAATAAACAAAAAAAAAATTTTTTTTATATCAAATATACACACTAAATATTACATAAAAATTATGGTTTTAAGACATTATTTGGATTTAAAATTATAGATAAATTAGATACACCAACTACGTACCTGCTGTTCTTCATAAAAGTAAAACAAAATAAACGTCATAAATACATAACTACTCTTATACACCGATTGTAATCAAATAATTTTGAAAGATGTCTGAATTTATTTTTCATTAAAGTTTGAGATTGTGAGATAATCTAAATTGTTATCAAAGATCTTATGGACGGATAAAGCAATATTCTATAATAACGCACAGGTGATTGGTGAACCATAATAATCACATTTTTGGAATGTTTAAAATATTCATTAAATGACTGAAATCAATCTTAAATTTCTGGTTCAGTATTACGATATGAATACTCATATATAGTAAGCTTATGGGTGTCTGATTATTTTTATTCAACAATTTATATGATTAATCATGAAATAGTTAGGGCAAGTGTAAACACACATAAGAAGCGTCTCCTACAATCGTGTTTTGATTTGCAATTAAATTTCAAAAACTATTGAATAAAAATTAAAAATTGAAACACATCAGTTCTCAACAAAAAAATAGTTTTATAATTTTATAGTATTAAATATTGGTGTTACCATTTAAAAGTCTAAAATTGATATACATTTATCATAGAAGAAAAATATTGAAGTATTAGGGATATTAATTATTTGTGGATTTCATTAAATTCAACAATTAAAAAAAAAAAAAAAAAATTTAAAAGTTTAAAATGTTTGAAATAATAAGTGTCTTGTATTAATTGGATCACTCTGTATTATTATTTGATAATATAAAATAGTTTACAGACATAATCTGGTTCATATATATTTTAAATCCATTTGAATATTTTAAATAAGCAATATTGTATAATATGTATATACGAACGTGTATGCTTGGCTTAGTATGCTATTTTTATGTATCTATTATTCTATATTGTTTACAATTTATATGGAAAAATAGACTACCTTTAATATTTGTCAACTATTGGCTATGTGTTTGTTTGTTTCAATTGTAATCTTAGTCACTACATTTAATTTAGTTGAACTATGTAAATTAAATACTAATTGAATACTATAAATATTATATTATGTTATTTCACTAAGAGTGTCGTACCAATTTTGACTTGTTACAGTAATTTAATAGTACTTAAGTATATACTTACAGCTATCGTTGTACTTTTTATTCAAATTTAAATTACTCATATAACTTTATGAATGTATTTTCATAGTTCCATGAATTATAACATAATAATAAAATAAAATACAATATATTTTCATTTTTAAATTTGTTTTGTTTTTCATCTATTTATACGTTTAAGTTAATAATATACATGTATTGATACAAAAAAAACAATATGACATCAATTTACATTTTATAAAATAATTACCCACTTATCTATATTAAATTAATAAAATACAACGTATGTGTGTGTTTAATCTATTCATAGCCAAGTCTATTGCACTCATGGTTCTCAAATTTAATATATAACTGGTATTGGATTAACCAGAGGATATCGATTTTTGAAGTTTTACAGTTTAAGGACAGTTTCATTCGAGGATTTGTTGGATCACAAAAACCAATATCTATTTGTTTGTATAGAGTTTCCACTGGTTACACACAAGAAAATAATTATTATAATTGTGTATAATTTTAGATTTGTGTTTTATATTTGGTTTAAATCACTCAAATTAATGCGTTAAAAACATGTGTAGTTTAAATTTAATGGAGTATAGTACAGGTTAAATTCACTGGTGTTATTTAATTTATCACTAGTAATTCCGCGTGGGATCAGCTAATTAATAATAACTTTTTTTTTATTGTATTATCTATTATTCAAAACAACAACTATAATACTAATACTAATATGTCTATTATTATTATAGAACTGTAGAATTACACGTACCTATTATAATATTAAATTTTTTTAAAGTATTATATATTTGAATAATGGGTATAAGAGAACCGATTTGTTTTTAGTAAAAAAACTCGACTCACAGTAAAAACTTGCATGACCTGTGATTTAGCTTGATTGTGATAACTTTTTTTTATTCGAAGGATGAAGACTTTTTAAGGTCACTTTTGTTTCTGATTTTTAAAAGACTATATTCTGAAGTTTTAATAAATTTCACAAATAAAAATACAGTTTAATGTATTTTGAAATGAGTTCTTCTTGCGCTGTTTCTTTGTCATACACACGAAAAAATATATATCAAAATTCGATTATTCTACGAGGCGTGAACGTTATTCCTTTAAAGTCGTTTTTGATTGTTTAAATGGTTCGATTTTATTTTTCCCATCTGGTCTATTGTATATCTGCCACGTAACGTAAGTAGAAATTGACTGCGTTTTTGGTCCTTCATAAATAGCCGTCTCCAACACTTACGATCATTTCAGTTTTTCAGCAGATTCAGTGATTGTTAATCATTTTTCAAGATGATAAAATAAATAACCTATAACTAAAAATTAAGGAATAATTAATATACATGTAAGTATCTACTCAAATTATTGGTTCTATAATATATATTTTTTTAGAACTGTGTATAATAATAGTATAACTATATTGTAAAATATACTTTAAAAATTAAATAGAGGGATGCAAAAATCCATTTTCAATGGTAAACACAACTTAACATCACGTGGTATATATTTCATAGGTTTGACGTTATATATATATTATGTAGCCAACTATAATATGATAATATTTTATTTTACTAATATAAACTCTTGTAGACCAAAAAATGCAATTAATAATACCTATATATTTGTTTTTCAACAACAATACTGGTAGCTATGACAACTATTTTCACGATGTAGGATAGAACGATGTTACGGGCATATAAAGTCTTACTTAATGAAGTATATACGATGAACATCTAATAATATTTTAAACCAACTTAGGTATTGATCTTTTAAATCAAAATAATAATTGATATCACAGATGCCACACTGTCATCATTACCAGCATTACCATGTTTTATTCAACACATCACAAACTTATGTATAAACATAAAACTAAATATTATTATAATGTATGCGTGTGTAAACATTATAAATTTGAGTGATATGGGTGAATGTTTGTATTAGGAAAATCGAAAGTACCAATTATTTTTGGGTGAAGTTAAGGGTCAAATACTTTAGATCTAACCGAACGTATATAACACTATGTGCACTTCGATATTTTGTTTGTGTTTATACACGATCGTAAATATTATAATAATCAACTTTATTATGGATAAATTACATATTTAAATGATGATATACTTTAATGAACTTATATCGTTGTATTGTTTACTAGTTCCGATGTTTATGTTATTTTTTTAAATTATTAATAGCTTTATTCGATATTTCAGTATAGTTTTTATAGTTTTTATTTTAAACGTGTTTTTATATTTTATAATACTATAGTTATAACAAACTTTCAAGTACAATTCAACTGTTTTTTTATTTATGGTTATAATAAATAATTGGTAGGTAGTAAATTATATACTGATAAGTTATCAACATGAAGCTTTATTCATTTTATGTAAAATATGAGAATAATATTTATTGTATTTATATTGCATTAATGAATACGCATTATAAAACGAAATAATTATTTATTTATATTTATTTATAATATATCTACAATATAACAAAAATATAAAAACAAACATTTTTAAATGATAAATATATCACTTAAACCATTATTTTTGAAAATGTTACTGATAAGGGTACCTGATAAATAAAAATAAATACTCAAATAAATATATAAGTTTTTTAATAACTATTTACATTAAATTGCATGAATAATACAAATAAATTTAGAAGTAAGTAATTATTTTATTAATTATATTATGAAAATATTTTGATAGACAATATAATGTATATGTATTTAAATGTATGTATAAATACAATTAATTAGTTTCATAAAACGACTGACTTAATGAGATAATCAATGCCGATTACTCAAATAATAAAATATAATTTTATGTAAGTATATATCATATTTATGTAACCTATACTCAAGGAAAACACTTTGCTATTTTTCAAACCAAATGCGTTATTATATTGTCTTCTATTAGATTGTATAACATAATTACACAACAATAAGTGAGTTTTGTAATATACGTATTATTATGTTCTATTATATAATTAAAAATGCACATAGCATTTTATAAAAAGGCGCCAGCAAGAATATTTTGTAATAGAATTTTGGAATTTAGTAGGAGGTTTGAAAAGTGTGTAAGTGTACTTAAAAAAAAAAACTTCAACAATGAAGCAGTAATCTGAAATTTAAAATATAAAAGTTTTCCTCTTCCGTCATCTGTTTTAGTGTAACAATGAATGTTCGAATAACATATTTTATTTGGGTTAAACTCATTTTGTGAACTCTTTATTACATTGTTTTCCAGTAGTTATGCTTATTGATTAAATATATAAACTATTTTAAACCATCAAGCTAGTAGATATTGTAATTTTCTTTAATTTTGTATACATCTAATTACTACGCTTTTAATAGTTATTGGATATTGCGCATATAAATATCGATGTAAAGTAAAACTTTTAAACAATTTCAATTTCATACAATTTAGTTATAAAAGACGTTTTTATTTTCAAAAATTATTCAAATTTGTGAAATTCAGTTGATATAATAATCATTTTATTTAACTAAACTTTTATTTTTTAATTGATTTTGATAAGTGATAGTCATTCAAATTTAAAATTCTTTGATAACTAAACATCAGTGTGTTTGCTTCTTTAACGATGACCCTCTAAAGTTTAGTATATTCATTTATAGTTTTAATTACTAAATTGCTTAGATATTTTAATAACATTTTGCACATTTCATTCCACGAAAGTTTCATTTTTTTCTTTACAAACTATTTAACAATATGTTTCTCTAACAATATAATACAAATTAAATGAAAACGAAGGATATTATGATGCATTTCTGCTTCAAGTTTAGATATTTCACTCTCAATACAGGATAGCTTTAAGTTTTAACCACAATTTCTCACGCACAACAAGGCAGATTATTAGCATTATACACCCCAGACATGTGTGTCGAGGACGCGTGTTTTCCGATCCTGCGGTTCAGTGCAATGGGCGAAGTTCGTACATTCAAAATTAATTCTACAAAACCTATGTGAATAACGAATAAATATTCATTATAAAATACAAAAATACCTATGTGTGTACAGTACCTACATTTATACTGTAACATTTGTAAATTAAATTATATTTAAGTAGGTCATTCGAAGGGGTAAATATATTATACATAATAATGAATAATATAATATAATATAATATAATATATTATTCTTGTTTATATTATTCTAAAAATATAAACACATTATTAAACCTATGTCGATTCGGTGTACTGAATACGCATAGGTTTTGTAAAATTAATTTCGGATGTACAAACTTCGCTCATTGCACTGAATCGTGATAGGGTTAGGAAACACGCATCGCGGACCTCTAGGGTGCTGCCACGGAACACAGGTTAAGAAAATCTGATATTGACTAAAAATTAATGAATTTATAATTTTTTTTATAAATAATTATTATCCATTGCTATATGTTGCATTTTAATTGGTATACTATTTAAAATACTGAGTGATGTCATAACTCATAAGTTCCGTTTTCCTTACGCCCACCTATTACACGCATATTTCCTTCACGCACTTTAATTCATTTAATTATATACCTATTTACTTGCTCTACTACGAAATAAAATTGATTTACATATTATTATATTATGAAAGCTTACATATTTTCCTAAATGTTTATACCCATATAATGATATTTATTATAGTTAATATTATAATGAATAGTTCTTAATAATCTGCTATTAACGATTAAACTTAATGCTAATGTCTTACTCTTCTTAGATAGTCTTTATAAATAGTATTGGAATAATAGTTATTTATTTAGGTCTACATGATTTTTTTTTTACGCATTAAAGGTAGGTATTAATGTATTATATACAATTAATTTTAATTGTTTGACAGAGATTGAGAATGATGATTCTCGTTTTTTATTACATTGTTTTATACATTCATTTAAAAGTACTGTCTTCATAATATTTTATTTGTATGTAATAAATCATAAATTATTTTATACTTTAATATTATTTTATAGTGTCAAGTCTTAGAGAAATAATAAGAATTAAAATACAGATTGACTTGTAAAATATAACAAATTACCACTCATGATTCAATTGATAAATATGCTACAAAGACAACTTAGCGTACAAGTATGAGGCAATAACTTTTCTAGGTTTATTAAAAAGGAAATAAAAACAAAAATACTACTCATATAAAATTTCAGATAATCAAAAATATTCGCTTATACTACAATATTTATATATTTATATATTTTCTTTATTATATGATCTGAACAAGAATCAAGTTCAGAACAGCGTCTGTGTTTGTAAATTAATTTTTACGATATTTTAGTTTTTAAATAACTTATGATTAATAACTTATATGAAATATTTAAAAATGCTCATTGAATTCATTGTTAATTTAATCAAGTAGGCTGGTCTGGTTATACGTACACAGCATTAAGCGACATTTATCATGCAAAATCAATTAAGGTACAGTTATAGATGATTTAGATTGTAAAAAGCTTTCGTATTGGGTATGTAAATACCAAAATAACATACATAATGAGTAATTTTAAATATTGTTTGCATTTATATTACATATATGCTACCAGTATATATACCCATAGTACCAGATCTGATGGATTTTATTATCAAAACTGTAATGTCGTAACGATTTATAAGCGATGGATAATAGCTACAACAGTATGGGATTAGTTTAAAGTAATTTTCAAGGTAATTTTTATTTAATTTTATTTCATAGTGCCAATTAAATTGTTCATAATAGTATTAAACAGTTAAGATTAATAAATTAATTGTATTTTGTCATAATTATAAAATTGTTATCATTTCTTTAAGTACTTAAACGTGTTTATCAATATTGATGAGCTTCAAAGATATAATTTTATGTTGTAATGAAATGTTTATATTTTATACGTTCTTAAAAACTGAGTAACTTCTATTTTTCATCGCGTAAATACTGTATCTACCTTGGAAATTACCTAAAAAATATTTTTCATTTTAAATATTTATGAAAATACTGTTTTAAAACTTTTACACTTTTATTTGATTAATTAGTATAAATATTTGATTTTAAAATGTATATCTATATTTTTTTATTTAGCAAATTAATAGATTACATTTTCAGATTTTCCTAAACCATTTTAATATTGTTATATAATTTTTATTTTATAAATATTATCCATCTAGTTCATTTTTTTGTTTGAAATAGGTTCCCAAAATCTATTTGAAAGTTTTTGTAATTTATCAAACTTGTAATAAATTATAAAAATAATTAGCTTTTAGTTGTAAAATTACTAATTAATATAAATATATTCTAAGTTAAATATCAAATTAATAACAATAATATATATTTTTGCAAAAATAACAGGTGATAATAATTATAAATTATATACAACTAAGATAAATTAAATTGTAGCACCATTTATAAGCCAAGCTTGTGCTGGGGGGATTTAAAATAATATTTAGTCAAAAGTTGTATTGAATTTGTATATATTTTTTAATTTTGTTTTAAGTGGATATTAAATTACGAATTATCATTTATTTTTGTCAATGAAATATATTTTTTAGCCCCTTTTTTTTATTCGAATATAAAGGTCACCGATTACCAAGATAAGCTGGACTAATTATAATAAATGTTTGTAGTTTAAAAAAAATAAAATCGGCTGTTTTTTTCAGCGAACATTGTTTACAGTCATTGTTATAATAACAATACGATATTATATTTTATTAAATTATAAGGTATACATTTCAATTAATAAATTAAAATACGCGTAAATATTTAGTTTTTTTACTAATATTTTAATATAAAAAACTAAACATTTTTTAAATGAATTACTTTAAGAAAATAATTAAAACGTTAATGATTATCATTAATTTTATTAAATTTAAAACATAAGTAAATAATATTAAAATAGTTTCTTTTAAAAGTCAATAGGTGATCCAATTTTATCAAACAAAGTAAACCAATACAAACACTTAGAGTAAAAATGTAAAATACTATGTCCTAAAATGTTTGTCAAAAAAAAAATAATAATAATAATAATAATAATAATTTAAAAATTGCTTATATTTTTCTTTCAATAGACATTAAAAAATCGACCAAATTATGCAAAAGGTGTCCATGCAGTATATTAAAAATATAAAATAAAAATATAAACTAAATATTCGTGTTAACTAAAATAGCACGTCGCCAGAAGTTACCTTGTTGTGAGTAAATTACGCCCATTTATTCACCGTAATACTATAGTATTGCATTTCACGTTCAATTACTTTCTGTTATATTTTCAAAAATATTCCACTAAATACAGCAATTTAAGTGCAAGACCTGTAAAAAAAAAAATCATGAATATTTTAATTTTATAATAAAGTTTACTTATAATGAAAGTAAAAGAGAAAATAGAAAATGATATAGATCTGTGTATTTTCTTTAAATTATATTTCTAAAGAACTGTTATATAAGTATTAAATATAATAATATATTATACTTGTATTAAATATGGAAAAAATGTGAAAAATTAACAAATATATATATTTTATTTGAGCTCCAGGTAAAAAATGCATTTATAACAAAAATAATTTTTAAAAGACCCCATTTTAGGACAATATTATAGTAAATCATTCATTAAAAAAAACAATACAATCCATAATATTAAATATATTATTAAATAAATTATTATATTGTTATTGTTCCTATTTGGTAAAACGGCGTTAAATATAGGCAAAAGTGATACGAAACTGCATAGATATAAAAATAATAAAAATATTGGTAGAAGCACGCTGAAGTGTAGCATTTTTTTATTTTTTAATTAACACGAATACATAGTTTTAGGATTATTATGTAAATATATATTTTAGTTACATGCAAAACACACAATATTTACTGTAACTATATATAAATGCAATAATATTTTGTTGATGTTAACGTTTTTTTTTTTTTTTTTTTCATGAGAAATATCTGTAATTAATGGTTAAAAGAAAGTTATCGGCAGTGATGAAAGTGGGATATAGAATACTGGGTAGAAGAACGAGAGAGAATAATATATTCATTAACAAACATAGTAGACTGTATTATGTAGATTAATGCGTACAATAAATTATTTTTTAAATTTAAAAGACGAGGGGGATGTTTACGAGAACGCAAAAAATAACATTTATAAAAAATTGTATGATTAACAAATAGTTAATTGGTCGTATTTCGTCGAGTTAAATAATTTATACACTATGAATTATTATGCTCCCTTGCTGATTGACTGACGACGCGAAAAGAGGCAAAAGAATTGTTGAATGTTGGTCAAAGACTGCGCTGCGAGTACATATTACACGATGACTAAACCGACGACGAGAGCGGACACGCGGCGACAATGAGGTGTCGGATTCGCGAATCAAAAGTGGATAGCTACAAGCCAATATATAATTAAATTAGATCGGATGATTGGACCGCTTGACCACTATACCCATAGGCTATAAAGTATGAAACTACAGAAGTTAGAAACATACGTATCCATAGCCCGATAGAATGTCGGAAACGCGTAACCCTTTATGTTACGAAATAACTAAAACGAAATAGTTTAATATTGCTAGTATTTGTAAGTATGCCGATTTTGTTTCATTACAGTAATTATTTACAAGTAATTTATTTCATACTTCAATATATAAGTATTAAATTTCAAGTTATTATTCTTTGATAGTTTGAAAATTGTATTTATTAATTGAAAACTTTTCTTTGCCGTTAAATATATAGTATATTATATATATTTATGACCACGGTAATAATGAAATGCCCTTCGGATAACACCTTGGGCCGTACGCGACGCGCACATTTAGACTCATACAGTCAAAACATTCGTCATTGTTAAGCATATGATGCACGTAGTAATCGTGTAATCAGCAGATAATCACGATTACATTATTATTTTAAAATACAATGCCAAACATTGACCATTACAAATGTCAAGTTACTTTAAATCCACTTAGTTACATAACCAGTTAACTTCTTTTTTTATAACAAATTTAATGATCGGAAATATCGACATATCATATTGTTTATGAATAATAATGTTGTATGAATTTCAAAAAGGCACTGTCGAAGTTTTCTGTGCTATTATTGGATTCTATAGAAGTGATCAAAATAACGTAGGTATATAAATGCAAGTTCATAGAAAATATGTGAAATGAGCAAATAATTTATTGATAAATAATGTATACTATATAGTAACGTTTCCAGAGTTTCTATTGGTAAATTTAAAATATTAAATGTAAATAAATGAAAATACTAATGCAATATTCGTATCATATTAGAAAATATACTGTTAATTAATATGAGTATACCGCACCGATGAGTTTAAGACAAAATTATCCAGAAATATTAGAAGCAGCAATAAGACCATTGATAGTATTTTTAACAACGTACATCTGTGAAAAAGGATTTTCTACTAATGTGTGAACTAAATATAAATATAGAAATTGATTAAAAGAAGAATCAGATTTACGAATCAAACGATCTAATAAATATCCTAATATACCTGATTAAGTATCGAAGAAAAAAATCCCCACAATATTAAACCTTTTTTATATATGCTATATTTATCTACTTATTTTTTATTATTAATTCAATTTTATACTATAAAAATACCTATATTTAGTTAAGAAAATAAAATTATTAGTATTATTTATTATTTTTTTAATTTTTTTGTTAAATGGCCGTGACAATTTTTACTATCTCTATCCGATGGTGCTATAAATAACTAGCTGATATTGGTCGGAAATTTAGTCTAAAATTATATCCGAAGATAAAAAATATTTTATTTTTTATAACCAATGAAGGCCAAATAGAAACAAATAAAAAAAATGCTTGAAGATATACGTCCTTTAGTATGGGATAACCTATGTTCTAAATTTGAGAACCATGAATGGTATAGACTTGATTGTAAACACATACATACATTACCTTTAATTAATTTAGATAAATTGCATATTCATAGAATTTAATATATTATATTATGAATAATAGATATTAAATAGAATATGGGTAATTATAATTGAAAGAACAATATAACCAAATTACTAAAATTACTAATTTATCCAGTAACCCATATTATATATATATATATAAATATAAATGAATAAATGTATTTGTGTGTGTAAGAAATAAGTATGAATATTATTTATAAATACTTAAGTATTGAAAATGTTGGGTAAATAATAATATGATGGTTCAATTTAATATTATAATATTATATATAATTCATTCATTTTAATAATGAATTTGATTATTATATTAAGAAAAAAAGTTTTACTATCAAATCAGAAAAACTTATATTCTAGTAGCTAAGAAAATACATTAATATAATTTAATTATTTTATTGGATTTCAACATTAATTAAAGTACTAAAATATGAAAGTATCTGGGGTAATCAATTTTAATGAATAATTTTTTAAGTTTTGAAGTAAAAGTCCAATATTATATTGTTACTATTTACTTTGCTATTTGTTATCTTTAAAAAAGGTATATTTCTAAACCGTATATGGAAAAAGATAACTGATTTTCCAATTAACTTTCACAATTTAAAATAAAAACATAGTTTAAATTTAAACTTATATTTTTCTATATTGTCTTAAATTTACTAATAAGTTAAAAAAAAATTAATTAATTTGTCCAACTATAATAAAATATGACGGTTAATAATACTCATGAATTTATGACATTATGAGGCAAGTATAGTTGCATCGTCACTCGTATGATTGTCAGCATATCGATATCATACGATTGGTGTTTAAAAAACGTTAAAAAAAACCAATCAATTATAGTATATTTATAGCAAATAGATACATAGTAAGTACAATTTTATTTTGAGGCATTCTATGCGAGAAAATGCAGAATTCTAACTACTCTGCGAGTATCATATTAAGATCTCAAGTGTAACTACTCAAATCGATTCCCTTGCAACATCTTATTGACTATTCATAATTAATTTATTTCAAATTTATGCTTAAGCGATATAACAGTATTAAAGTGTATACGAGATGGGTTTGTGATGTAACATAATTTATATTGATATTGTGATTATCACATTTAAGTACTCGCAGAGATGAAAAATTGATAAATCGATGTTCTACTTAAAGGTCAGTTTCACATAGACGCATAGTGATCGTATGGTCTTCTAATGAATTTTTAATAGTTAATCTTAATATTTTTGGAAGTTATCGCTGTAAAATCCCAAACCATATCCAACACTATTTGAATTGCATAGCATATGCATTATGCCGTGAATCTTGTTTAACAGCATTCGTCGCATCGTCTTCGACGTTTTGTGATTCATTAATATGAATTCACCTTATAAATCAAAGTATAAGTAGGACTCATCTTATTTTATATACTAAAGTATATATAATCGCAAATTATAATGTTATTAAAAATAAAAAGTCGTATAATACATGTATATCAATATCAAATCGTGCCAAATATATTATTTTTATATATAAAATATCGACAAAAACAAATAAAAACTTAAAATATAAATTATATTCTGGCGAGATTTAGTTTATTTTTCTTAAAAAAGTTTTTTATGTACCGTGTATTTCTAAATAGCACCTAATATTTTTTACTTCGTAATCTGAAGTTGAATATTATTTAAGACATAATTTATGTACTTATGCAAAAAAAATAAATAAATATTATATTCAGGCAAAAACAATCAAAAGTGCGATTAATTTCTGAATAAGTACTATTAGTGATTTTTATACAATTCGTATTATATTATATAGGTAATCAAAATAGTCACCAAAACAAAACAAATAACAAACATTTATTGTTACGAGAAATCTGTGATTACGAGCATTGTATTGTCCTAATATAAATAGTTACGATAGATCAAGATAAAAATAATTTTTAGATGCTTTCGTTTACAGAAATTAAGTTATGCACTTGAAATGATTCCCAAAGGTTGTAATATGCATGCACGGCAGCAGATTATCTGAGTTATATAATTATATCGTCGCCCGGGGGCCGGGGCACATTACGTGGAAACGATAATTTATCTACTGTTAAACAAAATACTATACAGTGTTATCTGACACACTCACAGTAAATTTAAGAACCTACTACTCTTCTTCAAGTAATAATATGGGCTAACCCTTTTGTAGGTGATTTGAATATTGCGAAACACAAAGTAAAAATGTATAATATGCATTTTTTTTCTATATTTCCACCTTATTAAAGTTTATGTAGAGTATTTTTAATCCCTAAAAGAGTAAAAAAAAATATATTCATAATAATATGTATTATACGTGTATATTATACTAAGTGAGTATAATATACATAGAAAGTGATAAGTAAGCTTCATGATGTTATTCATAATAATATAATGTAACATTCATTAATAAAGGTTTACAGATTTCTGTATTTTTTATACATTTATTACAAGCTACAACGACACGCCAGTGTCTGCTTACTTTTAAAGTTGTTTTATTATTTTATCACTAATATACAGAAAAGTCGTTTGAGTTTTGTTGAAAATAGTACATTATAATATAATACATACCAGTTGTAAATTTTAAGCCATTATATGCATGTTTTTATTTTTAATTATTATGAATTGATAAGTGAAAAATACATATTTTTTACGTGAATAATATAATTGTTGTATTATGATAATTGTTAAGCATTCAGTTGTATTAATTTAAAAAAATAGATTTTTTTTAAATGCTGGTAACTGAATTCTGATTGGGTAATACAATTTAGTTCATTACTTAATTATTAGGAACGATTTTATAAAGTCAGTTAAACAAAATAATATAAATAAAAGAAGCAAGCTGGTAAATTGATATTTGTATTTATATTTTATCAATGATCGTTTTATGTTCACGGGGGATTAAATAAATATTTAATGGTTCCTTATAAGTGTTTGTTGGATCGACCGTCGTTAAGTTTTCGAATTTAATGTTTATGTATATGGTTTATAACGTTCCATTATTATGGTTTATTGCATAACATTATGATGGTTTGTATCTTATTTCCTGATAAACATAAGATCTCATTCTAATCGTTACGACGTTGTACAAAACACGTATAGAAACCACAGAAGCGGTGAGTGGATGTAACCGAGTTAACTGACTTAAACGGAAAAAACTTTTTATTGCATTAATAAAGGTGATTAACCGTACCTAACTTGAACAAATATTATATGTATATGTAAAATCAAACATTTAAGTTTAAAAGTAAAAAAAATAAGAAATACTAAGTTTCATGCTATTTTTATTTTTAATGTTCTACATTTTTTAGAAAATTATGATTAATGCATAGGTTAAACTATAACCTTCGTCAAACTAAGTATATCAATTAAAATTAAAAATGCAAGCATAAGTCTATAGATACAAAATTGGACTAAAATAAAAAATTGAGACTACCATAAATTGAATTAACTGTATTGAATTGGTTTACCGACCTTAATCTTCCTAGAAAATGCATAACCCACTTCTAAAATCTCTGATCTGGCCACACCTATTCCCTCTTATTTTTTAAAGCTTTCGTTGAATGACTTTCCCGTCTGTGCATTTAATAAGAATCCCGTGAGCTGAAGTATTCCCCGTATTATCTTCAACTGCCTTAAATTGTATTACTACAACGCGCATGCCTAGTATCCATTTTTAAATCTTTAAACATTACCTTCAATATAATTATTCCTCCCGACAAAAAAATATTAGGTTCTATATTTTTGTATTCTCCAATTATACATAATTTATCATTAAATGAAATATTTGTATATTTATTTTTACCAAATAAATGTGATGCTCATTTCGTTTATTATTGAAATTATAACTATAACATTTAGTATACTAAATAAAAAAAATCTAATCTAAAATACAAGGACAAGACAAATCCAACTTATTTTGGTTCTAATGGTTCAAATAATAGTTTCACTATTACTTTTATGATATGTATTTGAAATAATTATACGTATACATATATTTAGATTTACTGAATAATATTATTGTGATATTCATGTATACATAATATATGTATCATTTTGTTTTATATATATGTATTTTGGTTCACTAGTTGTTTAATAGGCCATATGAATTAATCTTGATGTATGTACAACAAAAGAGGAAATAGAATATAATACTGATAGTTAACCAATATATTGTATGATAATGAAATAATAATAGTATTTTTTTTCAATAATGTGGTTTAACTGGAAAATTGTGATAAAACTAAAATTTATTGATAATAATAACTAAAAATAAAACAGACGAACAATAAATGATGTATATTGTATAATTAATTACTGAATTTTCATTTACTGAGTTATTATTAAGGAATTGTATAATTAATTCAATACATTTATCTCGTATGTGGTATCTGACTACATGTCAGTGTGTGTGAAAAGTAAATGAATATAAATGTGTACAAGTCATTATTATTGCTGTTTCTATAAATGTATAATGAGGAAGGACATTTTTCGTACGCTCGCGTACAAGTCACTGGTGACACAAAACATACAATTTATTTGTTTATAGTATATTTATGTAAATGTAAAAGTTGTAAAAGTTTGTGTGTCTTTACACTAGGACTAAACATGAACCATGGTATGGGATCACTAAATTAGAGAATGGTATATTTTTAATTATATTAATTTTTATACTCAACTATGGTATTTATAATACGAGTTTTAGTTACGGTTTTGGTTATTATTCAATCGATTAATTAAATTTAAATCATAGATTTTATTGAGTATTTATTATGTTGTAAAAACCGAATTATAAAACGTTATCATTTATTTTTGACTGTAAAAAATATAATATCTAATCAATGAATAATTAATAATTTATTGTAGTGACAAAGTTTTTCTCGCAACGGAGTTTCTTAATTAGTTTTGTTAATAATTAACATAAATTTCATCTTATTAAAAATTTAAAGTTTAAGTATACAAAAGTCAGCAAGTGGGTACCACCTTGTCGTACAGTTTATATGTGTCGATATAATCACTATAGTTACTACAAGTCACTATAATCGATGAGTAAATAATTTGAATTCCACGGTATCTTATTTTATTTGATAGATGATTCTGAGCGGAGATGTTCTGTTAATTTTGTCAAAATTATAAATTTAAGCCACATAAAATTTGAGAAAAAATATTAAAATCTTAAAACTTTTAAGACTTGTAATAAAAAAAAACCAAAAAGTCACATAAGTTTTATATGAGCGTTAAAATTTCAAATTTTTTTATGAGATTGGATATTTATCCGTATAGCAACTATTTATTTTCAAACAATTCTTGATATTTTGTTGTAAATAACAAAAAACTATACATACGTAAATTGGTCACCAAATATTTCCAGAAAAAATTAAACCAATCTATTCGTACCAAAAACTTAATAGAAAAATAAATTACATTAATATCATGAAAATATATATTTTTTAATGGCTTTTTTATTTGTTGACTAATTTTACGTAACCATACCTAATAGAATCAGTTGCTCTAATTACCAAAACAAATTTGGAAATAGTTTTGTGTCAATTTAAATTTGCAGATCAGAATCACGTAATATACCTATGCAGCACGATCCAATATTATAGAATAAAAATTTTAATACTCTGTCAAGTGTCTTTCTTTCCTTAGATTTTGGTTGGCCGTTGCGGACAACTTGAAAACGATCGGAGATTTAATTTTTAACCGTTTCTAGAAAATGTATTTTTAAAAGCGTGAGCACTGCATTTATCCTATTATATTTGATGTACGATTAGCTGTTACTCAAATATGATGGTAGTCTATTGATTAGTCATGAAAAATATAGGAAAAATAGACAGTTGCAGTACACGTATTATTATATATTTATTATAGTTTTCTACAGGTGTGACCGTACCACAAATAGACGTTTCCTTCACCTAATAAACAATAAAACGCGACAATATTTATTGACAATAATATAAAATGTACTTTAAAAATATAGTTTCACTTATGAATATGATCTAAGATCACGACGTACATAATACAGTGAAACCTCTGAATTATGAACATTCTTGGTCGACAAAATTTCGTTTACTATTCAGAGGGGGTTAATTTTTTATATTGCTTAAATGTGTAAAAATAAATAACATAATACACATGTGCTACGTATATTGGATTGAATTGTATTACTAAAATATATTAAAAAATAGTAAAACAAATAAATACATTTGTACATAGAATATATTTTTTATGTTTATAACTCACCGTTTAACTTCATATGCCAGTACGACATACAATCGTGTAACTATTGTAAAGACAATTGAGTGTGGCACTCCCCAATGATGATCGATTATCTTGATAAATTATAAATTTAAAATGTCTATATAACTTTGAAACGAAGTCTAAGTGACAGTTTCTAACTTCAACGTCGTTTTAACTCAATTAAATACGTCATTTCCAATAATTTTTTTTTTTAATTTTCTCTAATAAATTTAAGTCTGAATTTATTTCTATATTTTTTACAGACTTCACTGTTCACTCAAAATCATTGCTCACGCATGAGTGTCCTGAAGCAATGCCCGTAGCATCAAATATAATGCAGCACCCGGTCATTGGCCAGTGAGTAGCGAATATCGAACTTTGTACGTTTCACAATCTTAAGACAATTTTAATATAGTTGTTACTAAACGTCTATTAGGTATATTATTATAAGTAAAAAGTTGCAACTATAATTTAAGGGTTTGAGGAAAAACATTACTGGAGGTATAAATAAGGAGGTATACTGTGCAAGTATAATAATGGTTATTTAGATATTATGAAAACAATAATTTAAGACTATTACGATATTATATTATACTATTATAAACTTTTTGTCGTTATTTTTAACTCGATATTAAATTTCTCAGTTCATACCAAAATAATTTGAAATGTAAAGATCTGTAATTTATATGTCATCGAATAAGCTGCGGTACTTTTATTGCGACTCTCCGTGTCCTTAATAATGATTTATTGCTCGTTCTGATTTGGAATATTTCCCTCGCGTTGAATTAATAATACATCGAAACGAAATCATATTATCGAATCATTTCAAAACATCAAAATTTGTTGCGTTTCGTTTCTTTTAATTTTAATACACTCACTCCGCGGCACGTACGAACCAGTTTTAAAATGTATACCAATATTTGCGCCACTCGGGAAAAGGTGCATGCATTTTAAAAGCTATTTTCGTAATTTCCTTTCGGGCGACATCGATCGTCCCGCGATCCGTCTGCCGACCGCGAGCAATGTCAATCGGTTCTGTCCCATTTCACCGAACGATTTATAACGACAGTGTACAGGTACCTCCCAATAACGACTCTACGCGGGCGTACCGTTCTAATATCGCATTTGTACACATCGCGTTTTAGCGTAATTTCCGCCGCGTCCGTCAACGCGCACGGCAAAAATTTAATTCGCACATTTGTACTGTCCGCGTCGTCATCGTGCGCGTGTACGACGACTACAGTTTTCCCTACGGGACTCGGTGCGTTTACAACAGCACGTAGGCGCAGATAACATCACGGGAACGCGACGGAATGAAAACAAATATTGTTATATTATTATTATTGTATATATGCAATAAACAACAGACGTTACAAAGTCGCGACGACGACGTGACGACAATAAGGTCGGGTACACGCGTGTGCGGTAGCCGTCCGGACGTATAGCCGTTTTGCTGCGTCGCCGGGAACGTAATATTATCGCCGTCACTCGTCGTCCGGCGACGGGCAGGTGCTGCCCACGTACGCGACGACCACCACGGGCGTAGTGTCGCCGCCGTCGCCGCCCGAGCAGTCGGACGAGCCGCCCGGGCCGCCGGCACCGCTGTACGACTGGGCGCCGAACCGGGCGGCCACCTCGGCCAGGTGACCGGCCGGTTCGATTTTCACGGCCATTTCGGCGGCCTCGACGGCGCCGGCGTGCTTGCAGTACGCCTCGGCCGCGGCCAGGTCGTAGGCGGCGCGGCTGGCGCCGTCGTCGCGGCCGTCGCCTCCCGTGGCCGCGGTCATCCAGTGCTCCAGGTCGAGGCCGAACAGCGCGGAGTTGATGGCGCCGGGCTTGCGGGGCTTGCACGCCTTGAACGGCGGCAGCGCGTCCGTCAGGTGCTTGACGTCGCCCTCCGCGGCCGCACCGCCGGCGCCGTCCTTCCGTTGCCTGAGCATCGCGGCCGTCAGCAGCCGGTCGGCGCGCTTTATCGGCGAGTTGCACAGCGACGCCGGGTCGTGGCAGTAATCGTGCGCTGCGGCCGGTGTGACCGGCGCGGCCGCCCCGTCGACGGGCGACGGCGTCAGCAGACACTCGCAGTGGCCGCGCTCCGTTTCTTGGGGCCCGTACGCGTGGCCGCTGACGTCGGCCGGACAGCACGCGTCGCCGCGCGAATTGAACATCCGGTCGTACAGCTTGGTCAGCGCCTCGAATTCCGGGTCGTCTTCCGGGATTTCCTCGCAGCTGACCACTTCCTTGCACGGGCCGCACGACATGGCGTTGTAGACGGGCGGGCGGGCGGTCGAAAAATAAAAGAAAAAGATAATCAATACGTCAACGACACGACGATTTTTTAATTCTTTCGTCTATTGCACGACTGACTGCGACGAAGATGACCACGACGATGGTCTGATAATTATATTACGATATTAAACTATATTGTGTCGATGATGTTTGCGGTCGTTGTTATTCGCGTTTCCACGACTATCCACCTCGGAGCTTGTTGTCTGCACGCCGTGACGATTAATTTTATAAAATTAATTATATCGCTGGCCAACACTGATTTTCTTTAAAGATATCGACATTTTGAATGCGTAGCTATCGACGAATCAGAGTAATGCGATAATTAATTTCAATATCGAAATCGAATTTTCAACGAATAGTTATAATATTATAGTCAAAGGTATAAAAGTATTTGTAATACGTACTACAAATTTTCCGAAAACAGTTGAATTATTCGATTAGTTTTAGATCTTATATTACGATTATCTGGATGACTTAATAAATCCAGGTTGGGTGATAACGATTCAGCTCCGGGATTGGCAATTAAAAAATTTAATCAGCCTATAAAAAAGGTAAAAAGAAATTAATAAAATATTAACAATAACTAATAGTTAAATAATAAAATTACAATTTTTATTAAAAAAAAAAATGGTTTTTTAATGCTTAAATTATGTAAAAATAAAATTTTCCAAAAACGATAATGGTACTTTTTAAATAATTGTCTAATAGTTTTTCTTATAACATACGTGTCATATTATTACATTATAATAAATTAATATACATTTTAGGTACATACTATTTAATACGATATTAATAGCTGCGTTTTACACCTAGAGCTTATTTCATACAATATTATTTTGTATTCATGTGATATAAAACCGTTTGATTAAATTACAATTGCATTTGTGCATTGTAATATCGCTTCGGATTACTCATATAGAATATATATTCATTATTGTATGACAGGTATGACGTATGTTGGATCAGTAAGAGAAACAGTTTTTATGATTTATATGCCCTGCAAGTATTTACACCAGGTGACAAACTGTATATTATGTAGGTTTATTTTATTTGTATAAGCTCCAGCAGTCTGCGAACTCGTTTTCTTTTTGGAAATATTATTTTCAATATTTTAGTCTATACATTAAAATTATAGCATTTTATTTTGAAAGTATACAAACAGTATATCACAGTAAAATATTGTTCTATAAACAATTCAATGCGATGTAAAAGATATAGTTTAGTCGCGAACGTTCTGCACTCTAATCAATTGAATGATTGAAATATTTTGCTAAAACACATTATATTGATTTAAATAACTAAATATTCGAAAATAAAAATACGAAATAAAAATATTTCATGTATAAAAGAACACTTCTAAGAATACAAATCACAATAGAGTTAAAGATTGTATCTTTTTTCTACTCCCTGCATCACTATACATTAATAATCATGGTCACCGTTTGGGTTCCGCTATGATTTCGTGGTAATTGAAAGTTTCAAAATTAGTATTTTTGTAAAAAATTGGTATGTTTATAGATTGCAAAATTTTTTTTTGTTATATATTATTATTTACCGTTAATTCTAAATAACTTGGATTTTATGTGAGATAAAAACAAAATCGACTTCTAACTCGAAAATTATATGGATAGTACATCCGTTACTTAAAGTATTAATGGATTTTCAAATGTTAAGAAAAATATCACTTCTTTAAGACTCGACTGTATAGTTATGTTTTAATTTTCTCAATTTATACATATTAATATAACTACTATTATAATTAATTATAGGTATAAATAGTATAATGTATTCGTTGTGCTTGATAATAGCCAAGACACATATTTTTACAAATGCTGCAATCTATAAACATACATTTTTTAGTTGATTATTTTAATTAATGAACTTCCTATATCATTGTCTCAATAAAATTAAATATTATTATGTTATTTCTATAATGTATCTAATAATACGCACAACGCTGAATATACGTCATTACAAATAAGATTTATACATAGGTGCACTATATTTGCGAGTCTAATTTTCAAATATTTTTCAATATTTTCAACGTAATTGCTAAATAAATTTCAAACACGTAATACGTATCATTGAATTCAAATTTAACATATTAATTACAGTTATTTATTTGAGACAACTATAATTTTAAAGCAGAGCTATTTATCAACCTTTTAATTTTAATTTTAATAGTCTTTGTAATTTAATTATTAGTTAATAAAACAAAAAACAAAAATTAAGTCGAAATTCGATTATTTTTTTAACGTGAGAGAATACAAAATTTAAATTTAATTTTTAAAATATAAAATATACGTTCTTTAAAAATAGAAGTTTTGTAAAAAAAAAAAAAAATTAATAAAATTCTTTTGTTAAAATTTCTCGGGTTTTCTTAACGAATGACTCGATCTACTATTATAGTCTGGTTTTTTGTAAATGTTCGTTCAACAGTAAATGCATGGTTCAAAGAGTTATTGAAAGGTTCTATTGATGTATGGGTACATTTGAACAATGTGAATTATTTTTTAAAACATATTATACTATTAAAACTATATACTCTAAAGGCCCTGGATTCCAGAGTTCCAGACGACTGTTGGTAAAAAAACGTCACAGTTTCGTGATTTTTTTTTTTTTCAAAAAAGTTCTATCATAATAAACGAGAGGAAAAAATAATAATGTCAACATTTATCTCACCATTCATTTTACGTAGAACACTCATAATATAATTAAATTATAATATACCTAGTATGATTCTAAAATTGTAGGCACTATGCAATTTCTTAGATATAATTAATTATACCTAATGTAACAGACTACGGAAAAGGATGGCTTGATAATTAAAAATAAATTATACACTACGGCATTTGAAAAATGTTTATTGTTTTATTTCTCATACAACATCAAACGTCCAATTCGACTAAATACTGTCTAATAATTAAATCGTAATTCCTAACATTGTAATAATAATAATCGACCGCAGGTAGTTCATTCCACACTCACGTCACGCACACACATCGTAAATAAATATAATCTTATATGGGGTATGATCGGTTGGATCGATAAGAACGACCGTCAGTATCCACAACACAATAAATTAATAAAATAAAATACGTTGCACACTAATAAGTATTTATTAGCCTAACTTTAAATTTTAAAAAATTCATAAACAATTTGTCAAATATTTAATAATATTGAAGTACATATAAATTGAAGTATTTATAAAAATAATTCTACTTTAGATGATGATAAATATGGTTGTGGACCATTTTGCCCAAAATCATCCTTACCGTTTTCTCTAGATACTCAATTCGAATAAAGCCATTTTAGTCGTTTTAAAATTAAGTCGGAAATGGTTTTAAAATAATATTTGTGTTTCATTTATCGTAATCCAGAAAAACCACGAAGAAGCTAAAGACAATATTTATTATATAGATTCATATTTGTTGCGATCACAATGATCACATACTATCTTTCAATGACATACAAATGACATTTATCTCGCTATAAATTTAATGATATGATAGTCGACTATTAAGAAGGAATTTCCACATTAATTTATTAGTTAATTACATAACGTAATATAAGTCAGTATAGTCGCTAGTAGTGGAGTTTCGAATTGTGTAAAATTTATAATTTAAAATATTTGCGGAAAGCAATATTCAACGATGACTATGTTATTTATAAAAAAATAAGTTAAATAAAGACATGGTAGTTTTCAATAAATATAAACTCTATTTCGTTTCGAAAAATTTAAGTACGGATAAAATTCGTTGACGATGCGTGAAATAACGTAGGTTTTCAGTTATTTTTTACACGTCCAATTCTAAAATGGTGAATGAAGTGGGCATTTTAAACACTAATCATCTTCATAATCATGATTCATATAATAATAAACTTTTCATAACAACTTTAGTAAAAAATAATGACTTAATATTATATTATTCAAAAATTATTACAAACTTTATTTTAAAAACGATTAAAACGGCATTGTTCGATATTGATATCTGGGAAAAACGAGTTCCTCCCGATAATATAATTATTGGTTGGTTATCATATTACCTTACCTAAAAAATAAAGTTGTACAATTGAATAATCCAATGATATAGCTTATTATGGAAATACAATCAAAGGTTAATACTTTTTTATATGAGTAAAATAAGAGCTATTTTTGAAATCATATTATTATTCATTTTACACGGGTATGTAATTTTCACATTTCACTAATTCCGAATTTAACTAAAATAAAAAAAAGTTGATTTTTAAAAATGTAATTAGGCACTTGATTTGTATTTTTAGAACGTTTTTTTTTTTTAAAGAATATGCTTTGATTTTAAAAGAAATATTATTCTTTATAAGTTTAAATGAAAAATTTCTTTCTTGAAAAGGATGTTGTTGACGGAACAAATATGAATCATATATTATTATTTTAAACTATTAAAAAAAAAAAAAAAAATAAACAAAAATAATTATTGATTAAGAATAAGTAAAATAATTATAAGTCACTTCACAAAAATTAAATGAAAGTGTATTGAGTTATGATCATATAATTGTTATTATATCCGTTATGTATCTACTGCGGATACCTTCTTATGATATAATACATTTGAAATAGTTTTTCAATTAGGTTTAGGTACTAATCATAAATTATGTTATTTTTATCATAGAATATACATTATATATATATTGGGTGATTGTTTTATCATTGAACACTCATTATTTCAAAATATTTAGCTTCATGTTTTTCTAAAACTATACAACATATTTATTTTTTTACCTTTATATTTAATAGTTAAATAACCATCTACTTTTAATCTTTAAATGGCAACTTATATTTAAAATATCATAAAATAGTAGGGCTATTTTTTTTTTTTTATACATTTTAATGTTCAAATTATTATCTTTCGTTAATTTATTAACGAGATATAGCTTTTCAAAGTTAGATGGTTTTTGGTTTTTTTATTCATTAAGCATGATCATTCCATTTTTTCTTTGATGGTGAATTTATTAAAATTTTGATTTTTTAATTCATAAATACACTCAAAGGCCATATCATTTCAAATATGATTTGAGACTAAGAAAAAATGTCTTTAAAAACGGTTTTACAAAAACATAAAAAAGATATTGTAATAGTTATTGTAATTCATTTTTAGCATTTATCATACTGGAACAATTTTTACAAATCACAATACAATAACTACTAGTTCAAATTTACTTATATAGCAGACATGATTCTCACATAAAAACCATCAATTTATAATATCTCCACGGATTAAAATCAGATTTTTAAGTAATGCATTACTGAAGAAACATAAGTGAACATGCATGATACAAATCACCCTCAGTATAATATTATTATACAAACGTAGACAAATTTTTCAACATTTTTCGCAGTGATAATGTTATTTTTTTTCTAGACCACGAAGGCGTAATAAATCGTTAAGCATAATACATATTGTTATAAACGCATACGGTGGCGTCGGGACACATTTGCTGACACGTTTTTAGAAAAATAATAAACTATAAATAATAAACACGCATTCGAGTGCAAGAAATCATCGCGTTACACACAGTTGTTATTTTACTTTTTCGTAACTGTACCGCCCCGTGATGCCACTCCGCACTCTACGAGTATCGGAAGTATATCGGAAGTAAATAAATACATTTATATATATATATATATATTACTTAGAGCTATGTGGTATCCGTCGCTGTACTTGTGAACGTACAGTTACAATGTCTAACGACATTATAATATATATATATATTATAATATAAATAAAATTTACGCAGGCATCATCGTTGTCGAGCTGTTAAAACGTAAACCGTATGCTCGGGGTCGGCGGCGGCGGAGGCGGAGGGTGAAACTCGCGTACCTACCCTTAAATCCTTATACATCATATATTATACGGCCGCGGCACATACAACCCGCCACCGTATGGCGCTGCCGATTCAAACTTTAAACGGCCGCGCCGCCCGACGAAAGCAGTGTCAGCCGAACACGACGGGCGGCCAGTCGTAGCCGACCGGAAGTGTAATACGCCGTCGCTACCGTCGCCATAATATCCTTCGGAAGTCCCGCGAGCAGCACGTGCCGCGAAGTCCGCGTGCTCACGATCGTCTTCAGCGAGTGGTGAGTACTGCCGTGCTTTATTAATACGAGCTATATTATCTTTATTGGGTAGGACAAATTAATACATAAGAATAACACGTGCATGAACAATATTTAATATAAATGTCATCGGCAATAATAATAAGTAATAACAATAATATTTATATTATTCGTTTAGCGAGGGGGGCTGCATTCAAATTGAGTTCCAAAACTAAAAAAAAAAAAATAAAATAATTATAAAAATGTTGAGTTCTTTTTAAAGGCGTTGACTATAACTGTTTCAGTGAAGCATTTTCATTTTCGTTTGTGTCCTTTACAATGATATTGTAAAGAACACAAACTTGGAACAGTTGTCCATACTCTATTTTTTTTTAAATTTATATAATTAAAAATGTGGTTTTGTCATCACGAAAATCAGAATTTAATTCAGATAAACTATTGTAATACGTAGTCAGAATCAACTAAGAAAATTTAAAAAGTGTATTATTTTGAGGGACTCAATTTGAATGTGCCACGATTATAATGTTAATTTGATACCAATCTCGTATATTGGTGGTAAGGAAAAAAATTTTCTATTTAAAAATAGACGATACAAAACATAATTTTAAAAATCTATCATATAGGTTTTCAGAATACAATATAATATATAGTATATCATTATACATTATATATTCAAATAAATAGGTCGCACAAAAAAAAGATTCCAATTTTGTGCACTAGTTCATAACGAAATTGTATAAATTATGTAGATCAACAAGAAAATAAAAATAATACATTTTTATTTGCAAGTTTAGTAATAAACTCGTGTGCTTATTGTATCAGAACTTCCGAGAAAAAATTTTATTTTTTTTAATATTCGTTAAAAACTATAATCTATTCGTATTTAAGAATTATTTTAGTTTTGGGACAGAGCGATAGATATATTCAATATACCTATTGGTTAAATTATTTTCACTGTGATGTGATTGAAGCAATGAAAGTATTTGCTTACTAACAGAATAATTTTTTTTGTCTGTCAACTATTTTTGGAACAGCAAAATTCTCTAATTTTTCTAATTTGACTTTGAGGGGTGGTTTTGAGTAAGAAATTATATTTAGGTTTCAATAAGTTGTACTTAAATTAAGTAAAAAATTCATAATGAATTTATGTAAAATATAATATATATATATATATATATATAATCGTTTAGAGCTACTTTTTTTTAAAAAACTACGAAAATTAGCAAATATTTTTATGATTGAAAAATTATAATCAAGATACTTTAAAAATTATTTTTAATAGAATTAAAAATAAAACATATTAAAGGTTGGTAATTTGGTACATTATTTTTTATGAACACTTAAAATTTAATTTTTTTAAAAATCTGATATTCTAACATAAAATAAGTTGCAAAAAATTATCCGTAAAAATTTTTTGCTATTTTGTTATATGTTAGATATTCAAAACTATTATCCATAGGAATTCGAAATATTAAACTATTACTTAAATTATCATTTTCCATACACCATTAAATTGTGTTAATATTTAGAGTAATATTAAGCTGTTTATATCACGAACCTATTAATATCATTCTACTGTACGTCAGAGTTGCAGACTTACAAGTTACTTAATAACAACAATACTTTGTAAAATATTATGATCATTAATAGTATAATAATATATAAACTATGTTTTTCAAAAAGAACGTCTAATTAGTCGTTTCCGCTCAGAATTGTTTTTTCTATGTTAAATCATCAATGAATTCAAAATAACTTATCTATTAATGCGTCTAACTCAATATCGTGAATTACAATCAAAAACCTACTATACAGCAGATCAATCGTACGGAAATCCACGGTCAATATTTTTTTTTATTTACTTGTTTTAACCTATATGTTATGAATAAATCAGTAAAAATGCAATCGTCATATTTGTAGAGTGTGGTTTCGTGTTATGTTAAATAATATATAGATCTAATAAAATATATTAGACTTTTGGTAGTATAATATAATATTATATTTGAAGTCATGTTCACGGAATATAAATTTTATTAAAAGACGCATCGAGATAACGAGATGACTTACGAATCTCATTATGCAGGCTCCAATAATTAGTTTGTTTTTTAACACTATGCCATAGAGTTCGGGGTGTCACTTCTCGACTTTCGTACATCGCATAATAATAATAGTTACTGGATGTGATCCTGTAGTCTTACGTTTTATAACCTTACCATATTGCCTTTGTGGAGAGTATATAATTATATAATTGTATACTATTATGTCTACTAGGATCGCGATTTGTGGGTATACCTATTACATTTCAAGAGCGATCGTGATCGTAACCGTTGATGTTTGAATATTTTAAATTAATTCGGTTTTTAGTGCATGATAGAAATACGAATTTGTACACATTAGTATTGATTTTTTTTCTAAGATGAACTTTAAACATGCAATATAAAAAATAAGTATACAAGCAAACAATTAACCTTTTCAATCTAAAGAAAAGAGAAAAACTGTTTAATATTACAATTTAATGCGGTAATGTTATTCATAATTTCGTTATTTCTACGCTGGCACACTGCAATATATCTTATTACAACATCATTGTGAATATTTTGATCTAAGAGATTGGTTGGTAATTTCCGTTTTAACGGCTTCGCGCATAGGATCTACTATATGAGCACCTATATATTTTATTATTGTTTAATATTTCTGCAAAGCAGTTAAGCTATGACATTCGATCAACATAAAGATATATTAAAATTTTGTCATTTAACTTTATCTCTGAGCGTTGGTACCTACGCAATTTTGTATTGGTTGAAATTGATATATACGTTCCATGAGAATAATATTGTGATGGCGATTACCACGATATACGGTAACGTAATTGTTATAAACGTATTAGTGACAAATATGGTATAAATAAAACATAATATTAAGCAAAGTGTTCCAGTGACGTTTCCATGTCAGGTACGTGGCCAGTATGCCCACGGAGGAAAAAACAAAGACGGCCGTTAATTTAAACAAATGACGATCACTCGTTGCCCTACCGAAACTAGCACAGCAATAAGCGAAACAGAAGTTGTGTGCGTATTCGTGATTGGGAAAAAACTGAAAGCGATCTGTTTGCCGCCCATGTGGATCGTGCTTACTGCACACGTCGCAAGACCTATATGCGACCGGGAAGCGTCGGGCGACCGTGTACTGTGTTGTCAGTGTAGTTGCGTGCGTAATGACTAATGAATAATGATACTGAGCGATCGCATTAATGAACGTGTCATACAACCAAACAATCAGACGAATTATATCTTATTGAGTAACATAGTATTAACGGTAAACTTTTAATACCTTATTAAATTAAGTAGATAGCTATTTTTTATTTTTTTAGAAAAAAAATTTCGAAAATTTCAAATAGGTACTTATTAATGCACTTAAATATCATACAATAATATACACAAAACACGTGTAAACAATGTAAGTATACATTTATAAACACATGTCTATGAATCAAAATATTGGTGTAGAAATAATATTATTCGGAACACAATATTTATGATGTTTTTTTAATAATAAATAATGATGTATCCGCTATCATTAGTTAATACACCGAATAGAAAAACATAAAAAATAATATAGGATATTTATTCAGATTATATGCTTGTTATTTAATGTTTTCTATTTCTTTTATGCTTACATAAGGGTGTAACAAAATCTTACAATTTTTGAAAATAAATAATAATAATGGTTATGAACAATAGCTGTTCTTTGATCATTATTTTGTCTATTTATCAATAGTTAAAACAAAAAAAAAAATAGTCGAATAATAAATAAGTCGAATATTCATTTAAAATATATTGTATTCACAATATAAATTATTAACGATTTAATGTAAATGTTACTATATCGTGGTGTGTTTACTATAATATTATTATATTTATAGATTCTGTAGTCTGTACATAAACATATGAATATATCAATTATCCATATTATAATTAATATAAATACTACTGACAATTTCTCTCGAAATTTACTACAACGTAAAACGACATCCTAGTTGTTCATATATTAATAGCAAAGTGTACTGTAATTTTAATAGTATTTCATTATATTATATTAATAGCTACATACATAATAAAAAGGTATTAAAAAAAAATTTTTAATAACAGTTCAGCATTGACAATAATTTAAGATTCGTATTAAAAAACTTTATAATAATCTGATATTTTTGTATATCTCTATAGTTTTAGAAGATTCCAATTCACCAAATATCAATATAAACTTGATAGAAGTTTTACCAAATATATTTTCACCTTGAGTTGTATTCAAAGGCAATGGTTTGAAAAAAAATGTTAATCTAATATAAAGTAACGAAAGAAATCATACATCTGGTGTTTTGAAAATAATAATCAATCAGTCAATGTAGTTGACAAAACTATTTAAAAAAATTAATTTGGTAAAATTAAATTGGTTAAGTTTATTAAAAATATTATCAAATAGGTACCTAAAATATTCAATAATGACTTATTTACAAATATATTTAAGATAATTTTTATTCTTAATTTATGTAAATAATAAACACAGATATAGAATAATATAATTTAATTTAGTATTTTAGCAATGGGCATTAAAACTTAAAGTTGTTGTTGAAACTTGAAATAACCATTTTCAAAATGTTAAAGTCAAGCTTGTGAAAATAATAAGAATATGCTAATGGCTCAGAATAGTTAGAATACAAATTAATTATATAATTTATACTGTATCGTTTTATTTTAAAATTTTAAAACATAATATAATACACTAAGATTGTATTACAAATATAGTTATAGAATAATAATAATAATAATAATATAATAATATTATATATATATATATTATTACTGTGCTTACACATTTAAATGCATTCAAATATTTAATAATAGTACATACTTTATATTTTTTATAGGTAAATAATATGGTTAAATTGAATAAAAATGATGTGACCAATTATATAGGTTAATTATAAATTAAAAATTAATAACGAAGATAATTAAATGATTATATTATTATATAAATTATTTCAAAAAAATATAGTAATAAAATAAATTATTACATTATCAAAACTTTTTTACTGGTTTAATAATCACAGGTCTCAAACATTTAAATAAAATTATTTTGTACATGTAATTTTGATTCTTAGAACTTAGTCTATTGAAAATATTTTATCTTATTATTGGAAAATAATAACAATTGTTTCCTAATACTGAACATAAATTGAATAAAATAATTCATATAATTCCATACCTTAGAACTTTTACTTTTTTTACATTTGGGTCTGTTCTTGGAAATATTAACAAGGTGTTTCAAGTACTTAATAATACATTTTGTTTTATCAACATTTTTTATTCAACTTTTTAGGATTATAATGCAATATAAGTTCTTCGTGACTGTATGATTAAATATTAATTTATATAAAATAATATTTATTTGTGCATACTACATAAATTTTGATAAAATAAAAATTACCTAAATAAATATTTTGTACAATAACAGTTGATTGT
Source organism: Rhopalosiphum nymphaeae (assembly GCA_036289425.1). Taxonomy (NCBI): domain Eukaryota; kingdom Metazoa; phylum Arthropoda; class Insecta; order Hemiptera; family Aphididae; genus Rhopalosiphum; species Rhopalosiphum nymphaeae. Next base: position 2,808,947 of record JAZAQC010000007.1, on the reverse strand, counting down.
TGAAACATCGTAGGATTGAGAAATAAAGACGAAGTTGAACGGCTCATATATATTAAACCAAATTATTTTGAATGTTTTTATTTTCATAAGAAAAACTTGACCAACAATGTGTACTTTATAAGATGGACAATTACCTTTTGTGCAATCAATTTATATAATTTAGGCAATATATGTATCACAGTATATAATATTACTGCTGCTTATGAGATTAATACATAATAACTAAAAATTGTTCATCTGACTTCATCTGTCACCTGATAAATTAATAATAAAATATGCTCTTAACAAACAAAAATGCTTAATACAGTTCGTTTATAATACGAAAAAAAGAGGCGAGTAAACATTTAATGGAATTATATATATTCAATATAAATACGTATTGAAACTTTATATTGAACAAATTCGTTCTTTCTTTGTGTTTTTTTTTCGAACAAAAAGATTTTCGATTAAAAAGTATATGTAAAACAAAAATATTAAATTGGAATCAATTGTGGATTATGATTGTAGATTTCAGCCGATTTTCTGATATCTGAAAAGATGTTGTAACAATAGATAAATACATTATATAAACACAATTATTAAATTAGGAAACACTGATACAAATTTACTTTTATGGCATTTCTTCACTGCCCTAGGGATTGCATGAGTTACATTGGACTACTAATACTGCATTTAATGGTTAATCCAGCACTGATAATATTGTACATATTATACTCGTACTAATAATACGTTATATAATACATAATATATATACGTATTTATTTCAGAGATATTTTCAAATGATTTTTTGATCAAATTAGTTGGTTCTGTCACTGTACACGACAATAATAAACATTATTTACTAACTGATAATTAAGTTAGTTATATCAGAGGTAATATATTTGTTAATGGTGTATTATGTAATCTATATGTATTAAAAAAAAACTGTGATTGGCTCTCAATATCGACTGCTATTAAGGGTTATTTCAAATAAATAAATAATTAACAATTATATTTGTTTTTTGACGATCGTATTATTATCCGTATACAATTTATTTCAATTGGATGTTTTTAAAAAAAACAAGTAGTATTTTTATTTTGCGGTTTAAAAACTTTTTATGTGTATACAAAAGTAAAAGTGGACATTTTACATGTTGAATACAGCTAACAAGAATGGATTAGTGTATTTGCCTACTCATAATGAGTTAACTATTAATTTATTTTTTCTTCCGGTTCTGTGAACTACATAAGGCACAGAAAAAAGTTTTTTTTTTTTTTAAATATTTAGTGTAATTTAAACCTTAAAAGTGTATTAATTGTTTGAATAGTAACATATTATTATGATATGATATAATACGTGAGTAAATTATTAAAGTTATATAAATTATTTTCTGGAAAAAATCATCTAAAAATTGTATTTTATTTAAATTCTGCGCGGATTTTTGTATAATCGGTAATTAACTTAGAAGTTTATAGCGAGTAGTTTAATAGTTTCGTGAAATGAATAGTTTAAAATAAAATGTGTGGTTATATTTTTTTTGTTATTATTATTGACTACTATTACTTTATGAAGCAGTTAACATGTTTCATGCGTCAATCATACATTTTTGTTCTAATTAAAAATTGAAATTCTATCTAAATTTTTTTTTCAAAAACTATTTTTTTTTTTTTATATAAGTTTTGTTTGCTAATACAAGATTTTTAAAATTAAAATTATCAAAAATACACACATATACTCTTACAAGTATTTAAAACTTAAATGGATATACAATTTGAAAATGTATGAAAATATATCTATTAATTATTTTGTAGTTAAAAATTTATAATATTACTGATATAAATACCTATGACTCAAAAATGTAATACAAAAGATTTTATTAGATTTTTTTAAAATAATTTAAATAGATATTCAAATTAATTTTAAGCTATTTTTACTACACATCTATTCACACTAGTCGTCAGTATTAACTAAATAAGTTATAAAATTAATTACAGCTAAGTCATTTTGCATGAAATAATTACTATAAGAAAAAATATGTAATGTTTTGTTGTAAAAAATGCGTTAAACATATTATTAAACTATTACTAATTTATATTAAAAAAATATCATTAGAGATATAAGATCACCGACTATTTCTACTTAAAATCACTTTTTAGAAATATTTAATATTGAATTTAAATTTTACATAGTAACTTACTCATTGAAGAGATACACTCATATTTATTATATTAGTAAACAGTAGACTAATTTCGCTGTTATTTCTTTTAATTTTCCAATTATACTTGCATAATTTATACTTTTTTCTAAATATATATTTTATGTATTCGTAATATGTTTGATAGAATATATTCGATAGGTATAAGTAAAATTCATTAAAAGTTTTTAGAAAATATTTCTAGAGAAAAAAATGTTTATTAAATTATTTTAAATCGGTGCAGTAATGTATAATCGATTTATTTTTTAATGAAATATAAACATGAAAATTAGATTTCATATTAAAATGATAAGATAGTGATTTTTTTTTTATAGTTAGTAACGTGTAATCAATATATTCTACCATTTTTAATCACTGTTTACTATATTAATATAGGTATTTGCCTACATTAATTGTTTCTAAATTCGTGTCAGGTCTATCATAATCATTTGCCATCCGATCACAATTTGCATTTTCGTTCGACTATTAATATTCAATACATTTATTAATATATTCTATATTGGTAATACTGTTCAGAAATTTGATGGGTCAAATAGTGTTTTTAAATTAAATACTGTAACTTAAGTTGTATTAATATTGATACAAGATGCAAAATATAAGAATGTGCAATAGACGAAAATGATAACCACACAATATAATATAATATAATATATTATGTTGTTCGTGATTATTAAACTATATTATTATTTTATGAAAAAAACTTTTTTGAATTGTATCATAAAAAATAATGTTATTCAGCTGTATATGTGGTTTTACATTTTAAAACAATTATTGTTTAAGAAATACGTTTTAGAGTTAATGGTTTAAAATTGTAATTTCTTATACATCTCTAGTCTATTTAAAAACAAGTAAGTAATAATTATAAAACGGATATGATTTTATATTTTTTAGTGTACATACTTAATGTAGGTATAATATTATATTACATAGGTATTCAAGGATGTATTTTTACATACGAAACAATTATAACAATCTAAATAATGTTCAATTATTATCACAGTTTTAAAAAACCATTCTAATTTTTTTAAATTTTAAGTTATTATAATTTATTCAAATATAGCCGTATAGATAATAGAAATATAGTGTAATTTATTTAACGTATTTTTTTATTTATGTTATCCGAAACATGCGTTGGACAAAACAGGCAGCATTTTTATAAAGGAGTATAACTTGAAATCAATTTATGGTTTCGTTTCGTGGTGGCTATATAGAAAAATATAATCAAACTAAAAAAATTTATAAAATAAGCTTTCGCGCTTTATGAATTAGTCAGATTTTGATCATTTTTTTATTTGGAAAGATGAAAACTTTTTATAGGTTTTATTGGACATTTGAATTTATTTATAATACTAGTAGAATTTATTTAAGGATAATTAAAACTGTGCGATTCTTTGGAAAGTTATTCCAACTTCTGAAAATAGAGTTCGCAAAATCTAAGTGCAATGCAACTTGTATTGATTTATTCTTCATGTATAAAATACCAGAATTTGTCCATTACACAAAGCATTATGATTTTTTCTATGGGATATACTTTTCTGTTAAAATGAATCAGAGTCTCCGCGCTCAGCTTATAAATAATATTAGATATTATAATACCAAGATATAAACTCAACTGAAGGTAGTTCATCGTAAAATAAATAATATAAAAGTTGTAATAATCTTGTACTTATTAGTTTCTTCGTATTTTAAATCCTAGCATTAAAATTTATTTCTCTTATTAAAATATAGACTTAATAAAATAATAAATTATTCACACTATTATCATCATAATTTTTGAAGCTAATGAATTTTACGTTAAATTAATCTTAAATTTTTAATAATGATTTCAATGACAGAATATAAAGAATAATTATTGAAATTTATTTTAAATTATTTAAAGTCTATTAAATCATTTGATTTTATATTAAAGCATAGAATAATAAATTATATAACAATTTAAATTTAATTTATGCTTAAAGATTATGAATAAGAAAATCAAACAATGATTAAAAAGTTCAATGATCATTTACCAATATACTGTTATTTCAAAATTATATTTTTTGTTTTAACCAATCGTAAAAGAACAATTTAAATATTCTTGCAATAAATAAATACAATTAAGCGTAGGTAGTTTTATTTTTAAAGTTAACATAGTTCTAAGCTTGCAAATTGGAAAAATATAAGCAAAATAAAAACAATTTTCTTTAAAATTATATAATAAAACCCATGTATGTCGATTTGTTTATTTAATATAAAAAAAAGAAATTGCATATAAGTTTACATCTTTTTTTTTATAATTTTATCTTTTTATACAAACTTAGAGTTATTTCACAACAATAATATGATAATAAGTGATATAACACATATATTTTTTAATGAAGAATTATCACTAATCATTAGTAACAGAAAATAGTTTGTAAATATGCATTTTTTGAACAGTTAATGGTAAGAAATAGAAGAATGGAGGTAGTGTTTAAAATCTTAATTGAGTAGATTCATTTACAGGTAGTGTAAACATCGCAATATTTATTAAACAATAGTTATTGATAAGCTTGGAGATAAATATACATATTTATAAATTTGACTAAATTACATTTGGTTGTGAAAAATTATAGAATAAATAATCTGCTTTTAATGAGTCATTTAGGGGAATTAAAGAACCGGGATTAAGTCAATACCAAAACCCCAAATAAATTTGTCCAAACAAAGCTTAGTAATATTTTTCAATATATTTTAACCTAAGTTCAAAAATTAATAATTGGAGCTCATAAAATAATTGATGTGTTGCCATTGACTACATTCAAGTTTGTTATTTCCAGTTGGTCATAAAAATGTTCTATATTCGTTTAATACATTTATAAATTTACTTCAAGCACGTAACTAAATAAAAAAAAAGAGTTAATGGGTCTCAACTACAGATTGTTTACTATGTATTTCTATTTAGTTGTTGAAGTTAATCGTACTAAGACCAAGGTTAATTAAGACTAGTGTAACATACTTTAAAAATTGTAATTTCAATATATTATAAATAATAAATTATGTGTTAATATTGTCGTTTAAAGATATAATTTATATTTATTTTATAATGGAAATACTCATCATAATAATATATAAGTTCATACCTGAAATAGACATTTTTTAACTATTATTGTTAAATTGCTATTTGAGATTTACAATAATTAAAATTAGCTAGATAATTAAAATATGTATATATTTATTATGTTATTATTTCCTAACATTTTGTTTGTTAAAAAAAAATAACAATCATTATTATTCACGAACCCTTCAATGTTATTATTTTTTTGAATCTCCTATGCATCACATACTTTATTAGTGTAGAAAATAAAATAAATATATATACATATTATTAATATATTTGTACATCGTATTTTAAAATTATTTGTTTAATATTTTCTTTTATTGTATATTTGACATTTTTATAGCAAATATGAAAAAAATGGAAAATTCAAAACTACATTTGGAAAAACAATTTTAGAAAATAATTAATATGTGTTTGTAAAATATATTATTTAAGATTCTGAGTAGAATAAATATATTGTTTTAAAATAGTGTGGTATTTATGTAAGTAATCATATTTTTGGCCATTAAAAATAATTTAAATTTTAAAGTGGTTTTCTAATTTTAAATTTCTAGATTAAAAAAAAAAAAATGTGATACTATTTTTACTTATGAGGAACTTTGTACTAAAGTTTCAGGCTTATGACAGAGCATACATTTTACTATAAATTTTTATATGAAAAAATGTCTACGAAGGGTCAAATCATTTTGAAAGTTGTACTTAGTATAGAAAATGCTTACGTAAAAATGTAGAAACATTTTTAACCACAATTTTCAATTTTTGAATTAAAACAAATAAAAAAAATAGATTTTGTCAAAATATTTGTTACTGTTTTTTGGTTTTTCGTACTATGAAGAATGATGTTTTATTTAATTCAAATTAAACATTACATCCAATACATTGAATTAGGCATTATGATTAGTTACATATTAAATGTTACTAATTACTATTTAGCAGAGAAACTTTCATAGTTTTTTTATTTTAATAATTTCTGTAATCTTATAGGTATCTACAACATTTTTCAATCAACTTAATACCTAATTTCGCATTAACATTAATAATTTTCAGTTCCTATATTATTTGTGTTTCTTGAGTTTTAATGATATGCAAAGTGTCAAAACAATATTGTTTGTCACATAAAATAAATTGTCCAGAGTAGCTTAAACATCTCGTTTTTCTTGTATATTTTGCTTTATTTTTTTTTTTTAATTGTTGAGTTAACCTACTGTAACGTGGTCGAGGGAACCTTGTTATGATATTAGTTATCCAAAGAAGGTTTTCTATTCCTTATGGATAAGTTTTCCGTAGCTATAGATTAGAGCACTATGTATAAAGTATTCATCAATAATAAGACACGTTTGGCTTATATATCAATAATAATGATATATTTTAAATTATACTTTACAGTTTGGTAGATTACTGAGTTTGCTTGCATTGATGGTTAGAATCGAATTGGTGCCGCATGTCATTTTAATATATTAAGTAATAATGTTGACGTGTAAAAAGTATTGAGTGTGTATATTTTATGTTGGTCAATCATATAGTGTGTTTAATATGTAACAGGTATTTGTATAGTGTGTAACAAATGTTACATTACTAATTACTTCACAATCTGTATTCAATTTTGAAATCTTGGCTCAATATGAAACTGGAATTCTAAATTAAGCTTTTATAGATTAGAATAAGCTCACGTTTTCTTTAAAATTGAGTTTAGCACATTGTAAATCAAGCTAAAGAAATAATGATAAATACTGTCTCCACGAAAAGGTAATTTATAATCAGTGATTCATATTTTATTGTACCAATTAGAAATACTTTTCTAGTACCTACTTTTATCATTAAAATGTTTCTATTTAAATAGAATTAAAAATTAAATAATAATAAAAGTTGTTTTTCTGATGAATATAATTTAAGTATATTATAACTTATAATTAATTATGGATACACCAATTTAGAAGTGGAGGAACAGCATATTTAATATTATTAATAATATATTAGTAAATGATATCTAGCATAAAAATAATTAATAATAAATACGTATTAAAAATTGATATAAAAGTGAATTAAAAGAATTGATAATTTTAAAGAAATGCCAAAATACAAATTCTTAAATGTGTAAATTAAAATAATATTAGTTTTTCAGTTACAATTTGGTATTTGGTATTAAATTTGTTTTTTTGTGTCTTCAGAAATCCTAATTTACTTTTATATAACACTAATCCAAATCTAATAATAAGCTTATTGATTCAATGAAAATTTTACTTATAACCTTTTTTTAAAAAATGACTTAAATTATAGTTTAAAAAATTTGTATGATAGTCAATTTATTATATTATTAACCATTCATCAAATATATTTAAATAACCGTAGTTAAATCATTTTTTCCAAATTAATAAATAATTAAGTATTTTATGAACTATATTGTAAAACTGATGATACTACTTTTTAAACAAATTATGTAGAAATAATTCATTCTAAAATTAATAATTGATATACAATATATACTTTTTTTAAGTAACTATAATTAAATTAAAAAAATAGTAAAATTGTTCCGTCAATTTTTAGCACGTGAAGAGTGAGTTGTGTCATCAGCAGATTCGTTTTCTTTTAGTAAATAAGCAAAATGAGTTTTTAATTTTCTATAAATAATAAGGATGTTACTAATATATAATTTATATAATAAATTAATTTAAATCAATATAAATAATTGACAGATGTAATAATAACTTTTTATTGGCTTATTTTCTAAAAAACGTTTATAAATATAGATATAAATAACAATCTAAGATGATTGTTGCTAATGGTCAACCATGATACATGTAATTTATTAAATTAATTATTTATCATAATATTTACCTATTGTTCTCCATTGTACAGATTGTAAATTTATTTTTTAATAAAATAAATAATAATAAAAAAAGTAAATAGATATACTATAATAATTATTGTTAATTATATTAAAAAATAATTATCAGATTTTTCTACTAAAATTCTAGTATGTATATGTAATTAATTTATATGTATAAATATACGTTATATGGACTATTATTTTAGAAATAGTAATTAGATAAGAAACATCGAAAAAAATAATTAAATTTGATTTTAATCTAACAGTATTAATTCATATATTATGTACTAAATTAAACTTAAATGTAAATAAATGTGATGTAATTTTATAATATAAGCCAATAAAATACTTTGTCATTATGTGCTATCGCCTCATACAATAATTTAATAATGCCATTTTTGTTAGATCCAACTATTCTTTTATAATTTATATATTACATTTTCTATAAATAATTCATAATTTATAACTATTAGTGTAACATTAATTAATTTTTTTTAAATTCGTATTTGATTACAGTAAAACGATTCACTACACAGACAATATCATGTTCAAACATATTTTTAACCACAATATTGAATAGGAACTATATTTTTTTATTTTATATATTATCTAATAAATGTATACTCTTATAACAAAAAAAGAAAATATTTATTTATAATCATTTTAAAACGTTATTATTATTATAGACAATAAATGTATTTAATGTATATATGGATGTTCACATTGTAAAAATTAAATACAAGAATTAATGTATATCTCGTAATTTTCAAAATTGTATTTTGTAATACCTATCTACTTTTGACAATATCGGAAAACTTAAACAGCTATTGTTTAAACTTATAAATTTAACATTTTAATTTGTTTTCATTATTTACCCACACCTTTAATATGTGTTATACAAGGTTTCATTGTATACTATAATTCTCATTAAATTACTAGTTAGACAGAAAAAGATAATTGAAAATTATTTGAAATCAATTGGTAAATAATTAGAAGGAGTACTTGGTTCTAAACTCTAATCAGTTAATACATGATTAAGATTACTTATATTATAAATAATACGATATTTATACCATAAATATGCACCTAAATATGAAGTTTCAAATCGTTTGATATTATTTATTATAAAATAATCCTTGTAGGTATATTATAGTCATTATTTCCTATATTATAACAATATACTATGATTAATTTATAAAGTACCGCTAATTTTTATAATCTACAATTATTTTTATAATTATTATAGACTAGGTATAAAAATCATAAAAAATACATTAGTATTTATCGATAAAATACGTTTATGATTTGAATTTAACTTAAGATTGAATATTCTTTTGATTAAAAGGAAATGACCTATTTAATATTATAATATACCTGCAATTATCGTATGCATATTATTTTAATTATAATAAATTAATAAGTTCTAGTAAATTGATTAATAATGAAAACTTTGTTAAGTTTATGGTAAATAAAGCTTATTCTCTATACAATTATCGTAAGCATTAAAAAACGGAAATTACAGTTAAATGTTTAAAATGCTTGTAGGTACTAAACTTTAGGAATAAAAGCTAAGTGATTAGAATTTAAAATTTAATCACACGAAATGTCTAGGATATTACAAACTATTGTAAAAGTTATTAAGTAAAGATGTTGACAAGTAGGTCAAAAACCTATCTACTTTTTATAAGGGGGTTTATTTTTTATTTATTTAGTTGCAATATTAAATATGATCAGATTTTCAAAAATTAAATTTCAAAAAAAACAGAATAATACAATATTACATTTTATTTCAAATTTATTATTATTAAAAAAACTGTAGTTCATTCAGAATTTATTATAAAATCACAACGTTAGTACTTTATAGTCGCATACAATTGATTATCAAAATACTATAAATTAAATAACCCTTTTGTAATTAAAGAAAAAAATGGTAATGAAATGCCAAGTGCACGCTTAAAAGTTTAAGGATAAAGAAAGTTTTTTACTGTTTAATCAATAACGTTTAGTGTCTCGCATTTGAAGTATAATACATAAAATTGTTCCATATCCTCCAACTTACCAGTAGTCCAAGCTATAGAGAGCTTATAGTGGTGTTTTAGTTTTTATCATATAAAATAATAAATTTAGCTTATATATTATTATCCATTATAGGTCAAAATATGTTATGTGTTTATACCTAGTCGTATTATAAACATAATATTTCTTTAGTAAATTTGAGAAATAATGGTATTCTTTGTTTAGGTGAATATATAATAGTTTTTGTTTTAAACTAACCACATAAACGAAATTCTAAAACGACTGATCTGGTTATAAAATCGAACATAATAATATTATAGTATTTATGTCAGAAAGATAGGAGATACAACTACAGTCCCTTCACGAGAACCCACGAGACAGGTTTTATTAAATAAATATATTATATATTATTATTTATTGACTTATTCAAATTTATTTTATTAAATATTTAATTATTTATGATGTGAGCTGTGTACCTACAATCACATGTATTTTATCATACTATTTTTATATATGTAGTTTTTTTCTGAATAATCTGATTATCGGGAGTAACTTCCAATTATACATTGTAGTGGTAAACATAAAACTACGGCCCTAATTTTGTTAATATTGCATAATATTACGTGACACACTTTGATTCATATAAACGTTATAAAAATAAAATATGAAACTACTTTATTATTAGGTAAGGTTACTATAACAGATGTATATATTGATTAATATAAAAAAAAAATTATGAGACCAAAATAAATTATTACATCAAGAAATGTCGTTATATTTTGCTTAAATATTAATTTCAACGAAATTTGATCTTTAGATGTCTAGAAACAAAATTGTGAAGTATTTTTGACATCATTTGATTTCTGCAAAAACGACTTACTTGTATTTTATTTTCAAGCTTTTTGACTGACAAAAAAAATGTTCTAATTTATTAAGTATAAAGTAGAGTGATTTTGCTGTTTTTTTTTTTATATTTAATTCAACATGATTTTTGTTGCAATGAAAGTAATTTATTGAGAAATAATATTGAGTTGGTCATCAAGTATAGATAATTTTTATTATTATTTACTAATATTTGAAACGTAGTCGTAAAAAACGAATTCATAAAATTTATTAGGTAAACATATTAGTTATAATTATTTTAAAATAAATAATAATTCACTAGTTAACAGATATAACTGTTTTAAATAATTCTCATTGTTAAGGTGAATAATAAGTAAATAATGATACATCCTAATTGTGAATAGTCACAAAAAATTATACTAAATAATATAAGTATATCATCATTCATCTATTGTCATAATACGTTTTATTGAACCCATAATAATATTTTTTTTGTTTTTAGAAAAGGATTTTTTTACAGTTATTTTTCTAAATAATATACATATACATATCATAACATATATGTGATTCAATACAATACTTATTTTCTCATTTCAAAATTATATAACGTGTGGTCCACAGGGAAAAGATATAGTGTTAAAATGTCAATTAAACTCTTATAAAATGTGAACGGTAGATTGAGGTTTTATCATCTGACCGAATTATTGAAAATTTGATATTTACACCGAAAGAGTAATTATTGAAAGTATAAATGTAAAGACTTTTCATTGATTCGCTTCTAATTTATATACAAGAATTAATAGTATACATTATGTTGGTTGAATATATTACAAAATTTCATAATACTTTATTACTGCCAAATTCCAATACATATGTTAGAGACTTTAAGTTCAGTTTGCTAGTATATTATGTATTTAATCTTTTATTTTTCTAATTAGTATTATGGAATATGTATATAGACTGTTTAAATTACAATGATGTAGGTATAATACATGAAAAGAATTGTATTATCGTTATTATTTCTTTCAAATATTCTTTTGGACCCTTTATAATATTTTTAAAATCTTTTATACATAATACACTGTGTGTATATACATATATATATATATATATATATACATGTAACTCTTAAACTATTGTTAATTTTCAAATCGTGAAAACCATAAAAGTGATTTTTTTAATGAAAACGTTGCTTTTTGTTAATACGGTATTTTATCAAAATAAACCAAACAATAGTGCACCTACAACACTTGATTTTAATAACTAATATATATTATGTAAATTTATTGTTCACAATTTCAACTAAATATTCTGTAAATTTTCTGTAATTTATGAAATTTGCAAGGAAATTACATCAATAATTGTTTTAGAAATAGAGACGGGCAAATGGGAGGTACAATTTAATTACAGAAATGGATCCTCGTTTTCCAGCCTTTTGGTTGCCAAATTACACTATAGAACATATTTAAATATAAAATTACAAAGTAGCATTTAGATAATACTCTGTATGCGTATACTAAAACAAAAAATAAAAAAAAACGACATTATTAAAACTGCGATATTTTAAGTACGTAATTTAAAAAAAAAAATCCATAAATGGTAAATATAGCTGAGTAGAAAAAAACACGCACATCATATTAACTAAAATTATTATGCCTAATTAGTAACTACTAGGTACTGCACAATTTATTGATCTTACAATGCTATTAAAGTCATATTTATTTTTCAATCACCTGCACAATATTTGAAGCTTATGGCGATATCATCAGTATCGATACTTGACAATACTTGTTCTATGTTTTAAAAATGCCATAGACTAATTCAATATTTTTCACTGACATTCTAAAAACGTTATCGATCCTAAAGTGTACCGATATACGATTATAGTCGTGTATGCAATCGAATCCGATGTCTTGACACTTAAATACTTTTGTGTATATTATATTTACGTAGTATAATGTTATAACTGGTAGTTGAAGCCGAAGCTAGCGCGTACCATTACTAGTGCCAAACGCAGAAAGTCGATGTTTGGCCCCCGTGCTTTTTTTCCACATCATTCACATTTATATACGTAATGTAATATACTTTCACAGAATCTATGCAAAACGTTGATGAAATTCTTTGTACGCGTACCTATTGTCAGAGTCGATGTCAATCCAAAAAACTCGCGAACGCAGAATTGTACGTCATACGTTCATATCGTATAACTTATTGTCATGTAATATACGAAAAAATCTATAGTTAAAAATGACAGAATATGTTTAGCGTGCCTATCTAGTTTAATATGGAAATCCATAAGTCACGTCGATTTGAACGTGTCACAAACTCACGAATGTGACATATATAGTTTTGTACACCTTGACTGCAGTATATTTTCCTGAAAACGTTCTGTGGGTGTTTTTTTTTTTTTTTGTATTATTTCAATAGAATAACGGAAAAAATAGTTAAATGTGACGAACTGCTGCAGTAGTACAACTGTCCGGTCAGTGATTTCTATGATGGTGTATATTCATCTGACTACGATTGAGCTGATTCGATGCAGTGTAGTTATATCGTCAATATATATTTTATAGAAAATTATTATGTTATAATTCTGATAAAAGTGTTTACGCATTGAAATGTTGTTATCGGTGTAAGTGCACTTAAAAGTAACTCCACCACATTATGATATAAGTTGTTTTAAGAAATAAAATTAAATGAAGAAATAATTGATAAATTATTAATCATATTTAATATTTTGATGGAAGAGATGAATTTTCTTTAACTATGTGGGTGGTTTCTTTTTAAATAATTGGAAAAAAGCTAAAAATAAAAACGGCGGAAACGGTGTTATAATTGATGACAAAATAGATTTTGTTTTTTGTTTTACAATGAAAAAAAATAATTACAGTAGAATTGAAAATTTTATAAGGAATTTATTTGGTTATTTTCTTAGTGTAATAATTAATTTTAATATTTAAGGAGTGACAGTTTAGTACAAGGATGCAGGTATATATTTAATATAAGAATTCAGAGATGTTGAAGACAGATAGTTACTTACAATTATTATTGTTATAATTCAAAAAAAATAACAATAGTAGACAATTTACGTTTTTTTTCATTACGCATGTATATAATAATGTTTGGTGTATTTGTGATTTGTTTAATTTAAATTCAATAATAAATCATTATATTCCATTAAAAACTATTCCGGGTGGATATATGGCTACAAAATAATATCACTATATATTTTCGATATTTTTTAATTGTGTTTAGATAACTGATTCATATAAGACAGTAACTCAAATAATTATTTTATTTAATATTAAAGAAAAATATTCATTATAATACATTTACGTATCTATGTATAATGCGTGTATGTTACGGGCAAAGTGTGGTATTCCGGCAATGTACACAATACCCGTGTATTGTACACAATTCCCAATTTTAGTGGTTAAAGTGAAAATAAAACACATTGTTCGGACATGTGTACAATGTCCGAATGCGTGAAGAGTAATGTATGCTGCCATGTATAAAACTATACTTATTGCAAAATAAATATTATATTAATTTATTTATTATTATATTGATTAGATACGAGTATATATATATATCAGTATACATATTAATCGTAATTTATTTACTTAGTTTAATAGGTAACATTAAAAAAATAGCTATGATTATTTATTTGAGGACGGATAGCAACTGATAAACAGTTTATCTGCTGCTTTAAATTTACACTTTTGCTAAGATTAAGTTTTTAACTAACATTTTTATCGGGCTGAGCTTGCATGTCGATATAGTCGACTTGGCAACGCAAATTCATTTCTGAGGAGAGGATTGATCGTACAACTAAACCTTTTTTGTAATACTTCCTTTTTTGACATGTTATACACAAATTTAGATTTAACATTATAGTTTCCATAGAAATAGTTTTATACTTTAAATTTTATCACGTATATCATTCAATTACGTCCCTTGTGTCCAATATTTAAATTAATTTAATTTATAATTTCATATATTTCTTCATTATAAATATAGCATTTAATTTAATTAAAAGTAGGCAATATTGGTACCACCAATTTTTTAACTTTGCCCACATCATAACTTCATATTTTTTTAAAGCTTTATATTCTGCACGTTTTAGTTGTGGTTTTTGTTTTTATTTCTTTAATTTTCTTTCATTAGTTCCTTATATTTGGTTTCATTTAAAAATGTATTATTGGAATTTTTTTCATTGTATAGTAACTATAAGCTTTTATTAAATTTATTTTTCGTGATAAAAGATTCGAAAAAAGATTAATAAAATATTACAAACATCAATAATCAGCGTGAACACACACACATTATTAAAATCTACAGTACTGGAACATTGTTCGAATAATTTTAGACAAGTACTTACATCATAACCAAAGCTTTCCAAATCATATTAGAGTAATAAAGATAAAATTAATAGATTAGGTAACTATAAGGTAATTTGTATTATAACTCTTTACTCTATATATTAATTTCATAGTAGGTAATATGAAATGTGAATATAATACTATTTTTGCACCAAAAAATAAAATCTTTGTACCTATGATAAATGATAATAATATATAGAGGGTGTCTACAGCATACAGCTGTATAACAGATGTCAAGTTTACATTTGTCAATAAGTTTTAACAATTATACATACATTAAACAGTACATTTTTACATTTACCAAAAGAAGGTCGGTCAATCCAAATTACCCAGACATTGTTATATAATGACCGATAATAGTAAACAGTTATTACTAACTGATTAATTTATCCGAAACTTATAGGCAGTGTGCACAATGCACGACTATCCCACTTTGCCCGTCACATATACAAGTTAAATAAATATTATAATAGTCTGATGGTTATTTTTTAGTTGGTGTACAACACTTGTGAAGAACTATGTATTAAAATGATCAATTTTTTTTACTAAAAAGAAAAATTGAATAGAAAATAAGTTTAATAAAAATTACAAAAATTACAATTGTCTATAAACAGATCAAATAGAGCAAAAAATATTTAGAACATTTCATAATGTCTTTAATTTACATATTTAAATATTTTTTAAATCATAAAATAAAATGATATGAACCAAATATTAAGGATTATTCGTTTATGAATAACATCGAATAAAAAAACAATACAATTATCTAAAAATGATTTTGCGTTATATTTTTTTTTTTGTATTTTTCCTGATTATTTTAAAAAATACTGAGAAATTTTTAGTTTTGTCTACCTTAAGTATAAACTTGATCTAATTTACTACTAAAAATCTAGCTCAATGAAGTTTATGACTAGAAACATTTTTCAGTAAAATAACCGTCAAAGAAAATTTTATAAAAATAATAAAAAAAAAATTTGCAACAATTTTTTTAACAGTTATTATAAAGATTAGATTAAAAATTTACATTGTAGATATGTAAAATAATGTAAACACTAAAAAATAAACTTTCTATGTTTATTTATTTCAACTAACTATATAATTGTTGAAGTAAAATATTTTTTAGTTATTCTTTTTAGATTTTAATAATACAATTTTAATTTTAAATTATAATATGCACTTAAAATGAAAATTTAACGAAATAATATGCATTAAAACTTAAAAATTAGCTTAATATTTAAAATATTCCATCAAAAAATGTCTATAAACTTTCCAATAAACAATTAATATTCATAACATACTTACATCAATACACTATCTCCAATTATAAAATATCCTAAGAAATCAAATACTTTTTTTGGTATTCAGAATCATTATTTTGTATACAACAGCTGATAATTGAATTTGAATTTAATTAATTTAACTCATCAATTACATTATTACATTGATCTATTTGATGGCGAGACACACTCAACATTTACTAGACAATAGAATGAACTCCTAGGCTTTTTTACACCTCATTCAAACTATACAATAGACTTATTATACTTTATTAGTTTATTTTTTCAATAATGATCATAATTTCTGTGTATTACTAATGTGAATAATTACAAAAACACATTTTATATTGATAACACACTTAATCATAATGAAAGTATA
The DNA here is from genome assembly GCA_036289425.1 of Rhopalosiphum nymphaeae. Taxonomy (NCBI): domain Eukaryota; kingdom Metazoa; phylum Arthropoda; class Insecta; order Hemiptera; family Aphididae; genus Rhopalosiphum; species Rhopalosiphum nymphaeae. The sequence continues at coordinate 2,791,949 of JAZAQC010000007.1, read as the reverse complement.
TTAAAATTGTTTACTCACTTAAGAGTAAACTGTAAAGACTAATTTGTCCCATTGATCATGTAATATGATACATATAATTATTATTATTAATAATATAAACATAACGTGTGGTATGTATACATAAATGCTAGATAAGCAATAATAACCATTACGTACAACTTTCTACAATAAAATTTAGGACATACAATTATGCATTCAGTTAAACAAACAATTTTTTAATTCAAATATATAGTCATATAGAACAATTACGAATAATATCATAATGCATTATAGTTTTATTCGAGGAATGAAGAGTTTCAATATTAATTAAATTCTTGAAAAACATTAATGCTTTCTTATAGTAGAAAAATAACTTTAAAATGCTTTGTACTTAAAGGGAATATTGGTCGGCTTCAAAAACTGAATGAGGATTACTATGGTACCGCAAAGTTAAAATTTTCTCTCAAAAAAACTATATTAAAATTTAAAAACTTATTAGAAGTCACTGCTATATTAATTAGCCTAAGAACAAAGCAATCATCAATTAAGCCAAAAAGAAGTTTAAAAATAACATTATCTAAGTATATCCGCTATATTGTACTTTAAACATTACTAAATATTTAATATTTGTATAAGAAGTTCATAACTATGTTCATTAATTATGATCCAATATAATATTATGTATCTTTGATCTAAAAACTCTTAAAAAAAAAAAAAACTTTAAAATTTAATTTGTTTATAAGCTTAATATGTCAGTGCACAAATAGTCTGATATGAGTATTATATGACTCAGAAGTATTGTATTATAAATCTTAAACAAAATACATAAGTTTTGAAGATAAAACATTTGAAATATGGGTAATCATATATATTTAAGTAATCAATTTTAAAGGGTTGCAACCCAAAATAAAATTACTAAAATAATTAAAATATAATATAGTAATATCATTAATCTTTTAATTATTATTCATTATTGAATAATATTTTATTCATAAAATTTGATATATTGTTTGTATAAATGTGACATTTTAAATGTGTTAATAATAATATTAAACAAATAATATTTTAATAACAACTTTAAGTAGCAATCTACCTATTTATGAATATAAATATTTTTTCTTAACTAAAATAAAAACCTATTTTATGAATAATAGTAGTACCGCATTGTTCACTTTTTAATCTGTTTAGCTATTGTACTAGCAAAGTAAAAAAATAAAAAACTATGATGCCTTTAAACTCTTTTTGCGTTCAATTTTCGATTTACAGATACCAACACGAAACTTTTGTACTACTTTTAATAAGGTTTTTAAAAGTATTTTCCAAAAGAAAAAACACTTTATGGTAGATCAATTCCCTTGCTTCATTCAGATTCTGTAAAAACTAAAACACGAGTAACGGAAAAATGCAACTGCTCATATATACACTACTTTATAACTGAATCTACATCTAAATCGCCACGACGTAGTTTTAATATTTTATATAAATTGCATTTTTTTTCTTGAGTTTTTATTCACGTATCGTCTTAAAGTTGTCTTAAGCATTACTACAAAATCAAAATATTTATAAACTCGCAATAATATTTTAATCAATATGGACATTTATAGTAACGAAATATATAATTATATATACTAATCTGTTTTTCAATCAGCAAAACTCAAAAAGTATCATGTATAACACTTTAAAAGATCAAACATTATCTTATATCTACCTACCAAAATGATTCGTGGAAATTATACATATTTTTTATTTTTTTATTTTTTGTATGTTTTTTTTTTATTATTTCCAAGCAAATAGAAAACTAAGAAAAACTTTTAATTAATGTAAACGAGCTTGAAGGTAGTCGGTACCAACGACTTCCACAAATGTATAACAATAAATAACCCACAACCATATTCTACGTCAAGGTGTCTGGTTATGTTTGTTTTCTAAATTTTTTTCAAAATTTCTAATTAAAAACCACTTATCAATGTGAAACTTTGGGACAATTTTATATTTTATAGTAGTTTTTGAAGTAAGAAATACATATACGTAATATTGTTAAATTACTACTCTTTCATACCCTTCAGAAGTCAAAATATATCAAATATGTTAGGTATATGTATAAAGGTTGATAATATGTATTCATTAAATAATATAATCTACCAATAAAAAAAAAATATATCTTGAATATAATATATAACAATTTAAAAATCAATTTTGAAACCCTGTCAATATCTTGATAAATATCAATTTTTTATTACAATAAATACGCATTATGTGCATCCACCTTATATTAAAAAACACGCAACCAGCAAACCAATACAGATACTTAGGCAAATTATATTGTTTATAGTTTATACAATCGTTATTTCGACCAGTCCTTTCGCGATAGTTACCGTATTTGGAATACTCCCAATATACTCGAGACATGTACTGGACAGCATGAGTTATTTAAGGCACGTTAATTAAACTTAATGATTTAGCATCCCATGAATGTTCGACATCAATATATTTTGCAATGTCTAACTACTCAAGTATAAATATTAGTATACATTTAACTTCTTTTTCACGGATAAACCAATATTTTTCTTATTTATCAACGTTGAATTTGTAATTATTTTCTATATAATATATCTGTTGATATTATTTTACTATAAATAATTCCTCTGACATAATGTCTGACTTCAAATAATGTCATTGGTCTCATTAACAAAGTTATACATTTATAATAATTATATGGCATTTTTATTAAGTCGCATACAATTTGTCGTTTTTCATCATTAGGATATGATTTAGTTGTGTTACAAATTCTATTGAATTCTGAGTTATTGCAATACCTACCTACCGTTTCAAATTAAAAAAAAAAAAACACTTTTTTTTTCCTGTCAGTGAAGTAAAAGTATAAATTATTTATTACATTTGTTAGTAAACAGAATTGGATACAGATACGTACATCCATACTTTGTATTCAATATACATTTATGCACTAAATCTATGTTCCATAAACGGACACCGATATACTGTACGTATAAGCTAAGTCACAATATAAGTTGATTTATTTGTCAATATAAAAATGTTTTACTCATATTTTTGTTTCAAGAGATTCGGAATATACGTGACATATATTAGAATGAGGATTACATTTTGAGGTAAAATAACTATTTACGTATTCTATATTATAATGTTTTCGTGTTCGGCAGGTTCTTTCTCACATAATATAAATATTTTGTTCTACGTAATATATTGATTTTCTCGGTTCAATTTTCACGGTACCTGCCTTTTCGTACGGCCTAATTATTATTTTAGGTAATTCATGCTTCTCCTCGTGTTTAAATAGGTAAGTGATGTACGTATTTTATCTTGGATACCTACCTACTTTGAATACATTTTTTTTTATTCGGTTTTATGTTAAATTTATTTTTTACATCTTTCGACGTGAAAATGTTTTTATTATATCTGACAAATATATTCAATAGCATAAGTCTGGGTTCCTTTATTTGCATTGTATTAAATCGTACTATTCATCAAGGTTATAGTATTTGTTTGTTAAATGTGTTCACCTGGACACCATATTACAGTGATAGATAAACACAATAGATGGGTAAAAGAAAAAAAACCACTTCATCAAATATCAATATTTCAATTCGAGTTTTGTAAAAAAAAAAAAGAAAGAAAAAAAGAAAAAAAGTATTGTATCGCGTCTTTATCGTTTCAGTTATTGAATTATACCGATTTATTTAGTAGTAGGTACCAACTCTTAATTAATTGAATTAAAAAAAAAAGAAAGAAAACGGTTAGTAAGCTTTTAGCATTTTTCTTATAAAATTGTATTGTTTTACACTTTTATGGTAGCACGCAATATAGGAAATAACAGTGAACGACTGTAAAGGTATAATACGCATGTACCTTTCAGTTTATTTTCACCGATCTACACAATTTCAATTAGTTCACCTCCGTTAATTTGTAGTGTTTTTAATCATTTTTAGAGGTTTTCTACCATAAATCATTCACTGTTTTGTAACTTATAGCTGATGGTTTAGGCTGAGTATTATTATTCATGTGTATTATTATTGTATAGTAATGATCTTAAGAACGATTTATACTAAACGGCCTCGAGACAAAACGATAAATCCAAACAAAATCTAATTTTCTCCCAACAATTTTTTGCTTTTATAAAATACAAATAGTTTGCAATTTAAATTTTATTTTTTAACATTATTATCAAAAACAACCATCGCCTTTTTTATTATTATTTTTATTTTATTCGCAAATATGTATTTTTTTAAATATATTTTAGTCAAGTAAAAAATCAATAACATTATTAGTAACGACATGGATTATTTAACGCTTTCGTCAGTCATCATAATATACTCATGTGTACTCACAATAAGGTTTTTCAACACTTAACTATAAAACTGCTTCTCTTTCATTTTTAACCAACATTTATATATTATTCGTGTTTTGTATAATTCAATAAGAGTTTATATTTTTTTATCGACGTGAAAAGTAGAAAAGTTTTATTTGCAATAATGTGTAAAATAAAATATATAATCATTAATTATTATATTATATCATCAGATTCTGAACCTTGAAAAAACCTTAATTATTCTAAATAAAAATAAATATCCACGTATTCGGTATAACATAATATATAAATTTACCCAATTGTATTAAACGACTATTATTTTTTATTGATTTTTCATTAAAAGTTTTGATACTATCTCGTAAATTGTTTTAATTATAAATTTATAATACATATTTTATATGTAGAAATTATAATTATTTTTCTGATTTAAAATGTATTTTTATATTAGTCATTAAAGAATCTTATTAAATTTTGTTGGAGATTATCAACATTTACAGTAAAAATACAAGATTGAATATTATTATATCTTAATATCAAAATTATATATAGATACCTATATTTTATATTTATATAGAATGAATAAAATATTATAAATTGTTCACTAAAATACTATAATATAATAATTAATCAAACTTAACATTTAGTTGAAAATAGTATTAATATAATAAATAATAATTATATTTATATAGATATTATGTATGGTATAGTAAAAGGTTGATAGGTATAAAAAAATGTTTCGCTTAAGTATTTAAGGCACCTTCCACTTAAAAATACATTGTCTAAATGAACGATTGTCCGTGAAGTTTATTAAAAATAAAAGTCTCAAGTATATTATTAACTTTTAAAAGTATATGTTCTCACTCAATGGCTCATATATTAAGTCTTGATTATAATTAGTAATAACTTAGTAAAGAGAAAAACTATTTTATTAAAATAAGTATAGTATTAATTATATTTTAAATAATTTAATAAAAAATAGAGTTTTAAAAATGAAGCTTAGAATTTCTAGCTATTTAAATATTATTTTAATTGTACCATTATAATACATAAAATTCTTTATCATAATAGATTATTTTATTTCTTATTTCAATGATTTATGGCAACTAAAAAATTGAAATATATATATATTTAGACATTTTAAGTTGACAAAATTGTTTATTCAAACAACAAAAAAAAAAAAAACATTTTTAATTAATTTATTGTAATTCAAAAAATATAATTCATAGGTCTGGAAACTTTTTCCCATAACGAAAATTATTATTTACTACACTATGACATTTTCAAAATATTTAGATTAATTTTAAGTTTCTATAGCGTACTGCGTAGTTTTTTCATAAAAAAATAAATGTAGTGTAATACAACTTTGTGATGTCCAATTTTTACCATTACACCAACAAATTAGGTACACAAACGGTTTTTTGTATTCATAATATGATATTGTAGTAGGTACATAATATAACTGGTGAACATTTTTATATACATTTAAATAATAATTTGCATTTGCTTGTATAATATTTTAGCTATAATAATTATTTTCTCGTTTAAAAATGTGGACGATCTAATAAAAGTGTGAAAATCTACAGGTATTCAAATATTAGATAAGTTATCCGATAATACTCGTATTTCTAAAAAAAAAAACGTAATTAAATTAACTTACTATAAATAGGCCCATTCAATCCATGGTATATGATTTAATATGCCATGTTTATGGGACGGATAAATTATTGAAAAATTCAGTGTGTGTTTTTGCAAATACACATTGGATAACAAACGTCAAAAGATTTTAATAAAAGGTAGTTTTAGATTTAACATAATTTGTATAATCGACAAACTGGCGTAGTGGATGACTCGATACATACTAATAGGTAGTATACTGTTCAGTCGACCCCACGCACGCCATATGGTCACGAAAAAATGTATTAATAAGTCAAGATTGGAGTATTCAAAAGAGCAATGGCGATTTTATCTAATGGTTTTTATTTTTCGGGTTGTTCCGTTCCACATTAACACTTAGCTAACTCTAAAAATTAGATTATCACTAATCATAAAACTAACTTAAAAAGGATACAGTTCTCTGTTAGCACATTATTGAAAATATCCAATATTTTGGATGGATTTGATTTTTTGTTCAAAATTATTATTATTATTTTTTATTGTAGATTTATAATATGCATATAGAATATATTTATACTTACTTAGTTTATAATAAAATTAAATTATTTATACATAAATAAACATATATATTTTAATATAAGTATTATTTAATACAGTATCATTTGATAGATAAACTATAAAGTAAACCCATTATAATTACTTCATAGTTCATACATGTATGAATTCGATATGTTTAAATTACTAAACTTTGGTACTATTATTACATGTAATGAAATACCTAAAAATGCATCTAAACAAATGGTAAAATTAAAATTATACTATTTCATTTGCATACAATGTACAACAATCAGGTGGCATTGAAGCTAGATATTATATTTTTATAAGCATCAAATTTGATAATATTGAAGATAAAATTAAGAAAAATGTTAAATGCGTTAAATTGTTTTATATTCAGTTTAACCAAATCTATGTTTCAAACAATTAATTGAATAATTTTAATTAGGGTTTTCTATTTTTTTATTCGTAATGCAAGTAACTGCTGTTTAAATTATAATTTTATTATTTTAAAATCGTCATATACAACTATTCTAATAATAGAGTAACGTTTCTAATAGGATCTATCTGTTAATATTAATAAGACATTTTGTATTTTCGACGGACTAGAAATATAAATACATTATATTTAACAGAATATAATATATTATGCATATGAGAAATTATATTTTAAAAATTCAAATGCATTCAATAAAAGTAAAGTAATAAAAAGTTAAATTTGATTTAACATTAAGAATTATTAAACAAATAGTAAAATACGCATTTAGTATCTATATTATACATATTATAACAAAAAATAATATTACGATTGACAAACCGTACAAAATTAAAGCTGATTGAATAATATTATGATATAGGTATATCATAACTGCAAAGTTGATATAAAGCCGTTTTTTTCTAATATTTATGAAAATATTGTCATTCAAATAGCAAATTTAAAATATTTTCTCTTTAAGAAGCTGAAATATAAACTATAAATTAATATTTTATTTTAATAATTTGAAAACTGAAATGTTTTTTTCATTTTCTCAAAAACAATATTATAGTCACTTTTTATAAAATATATTTAAAAAATAGTTTTACTTTTCAAACGTTAGGTTGACCTTATATTGTTTTACCTAACCAAAAAATATTGATGTGATAATTTTCAACTTACTTAAATTACTTTCTCATTTCAAAAGAATATACATTTAAATCATTTATTTGAAATGTGTAAAATTTAGGTTAATTTATAAAATAATAAAATTGTTTCTTAATGTTTCTATGTACAGTATTCCAAAAAAAAAAATAATTACTTAATCAATATTATTGCAAATTTTCTTATGGACAAATTTATTATTTATTTCAAATATTAAGCAATATTTTTTGTCTAGCATTTCATTTTTACCGATATTTATTATAATCTTTTGTATTTTAGCATATTATTTAAAAATGTTGAAAATTAAAATCATATTTCGTATCTCATTATATTAAACATGATTATATTTAAAATAACATGATTTTATAAGTTTAGTTATTATTTCATTTCAAATTCTGTAAAAAATACTAATACTAAATAAAAAAAATTAATTTATGTTTTTTGACATATAATGTAGAAAATATATTGGACTCTAAAATAGTATTAATATTGCTCTTAATTTGTGTAAAAAAATTTAATATTAACATAAATTATTTTAATTTATATAATCATATCAAGCACTTAGTTAAACAAAAAAAAAAAAAAATGATTATATTAGATTTTCAACTGTTTAAATGTTTAAATAAAATATTATTGAATATATGCTAAAAATATATTTGTTATACAATTTTTACTATTATTAAATCTATAAGAGATTAAACACCTTTATTAAATCTATTGTTAATATACAATACTTTTTTTATATAATTTAAAAAAATTTACCTTTATTACAAGCTTTTGATAATTTATATGAACATTATTTGAAAAATATTTATTGTTTGCTTATAATATTAGATCTATAAAATAAAAATAATCAAACAAGAAGTATAAAAGTATTGAGACTTTTTTTTGCAAAGATAATTTTAGCGCAGTATCGTCTCAAGATTATGTATAATTTCTGCATTATAATAAAAACACTTAAACACTCATATTGTATGAATCAATTTTTCTTGCAATTCAAATAATTATAAATGTTCAAGTCAATAAAAAGATCTATTCTCCATATCTCATTTATAAATATACTACAAAGTGCCTACTCTACAGTTCTCACTACCCTAATGTTTTTGTTTGTTCTAATATATTATACAACTATGTATTCATATACATGTATATGTATTTTTTATTAATTTAGAGGTGTTATTAATACAATGCATTTTTAAAGTACTAACTTTACTCAATATTAAATCAATAAATTATGATACTTGAAACTTCTAGAGTTACTCCTTACAAAAATAAAAGAGTCCATAAATATATATATATAAGAAGAAAATGAAATAGATATTTGTATTATATTAATTTATTATCTAAAATGTGTATACGGACTTAATAAAATTGCTTAGATATTAAAATAAATAGGAAATTATTTAATAACATTTGAATGTTTAAATTATTCACTGAAAGTAATTTATATTCTTAGACTATGAAATAAAACAAATTACCTACCTACTGTATAATATTTAATATACATATTATAATATTATTATGATAACCGAACATAAAATTACCTTACGGTAATAATAATAATATGTATATTGTGTGTGGATAGTTATAAATTACGATAAATTAATGAATAATTTATATCGAGTCTATTTTAAAACAACATTGAAAATGCCAATACCTAAAATCAATTATATTTAGTTGTCTGAATAAAATGTACCTATGGAAGATAAAAAAATAAACTTCAGATAAATTACACAAAATATTATTTTATTTTTGTTTCATTGTAGTAGCAATAAAAATTATTAATTACAAATACCAAAATGAAAGGAATGATTATAGATGTGTTAGCTCTTTATTTATTAAACGTTTTACATGATTTATACGTGAATCAAACAAATCAATATAATACAATTATAATCGATTTTACTAGCTGCTTTTATAACAGGTTAATCTACTAAAACTTCGATGCTAATATTGTATTTTAAATGAGTTATTTTTTACATCATATTAACATTTTATATTTAAGAAGTAATTCTAATTATTAAATTATTGAATAAAAACAAATATATGTTTTAGTGTTGTGACATTTTAACACTTAACTCGTAACCCCTTTGACCCAATTTTAAATATAAAAAAAAATAAACGAACAAGTAGTAACTACTGAACTACATAATAATATACCATGTGACATATTTCGCACATGTCGTATTTATAAATAATAATGTTATTATTCGTAATTGGTTAACATTCAATCATTTTTATATGGGTAATTTCTAGAGCGCATTTACTCGTGTAAGTGATAACATTTGATGCACCAAATATAATATTTTATTTATATTTACCCCATATTTGTAAAAATAATACAAATAGTTTCATTGTAGATAAGTACTGTACTAAGGTCGTACACACAACTTATATAAAACCTGGTTAATTTTTAAACCGATAAATTCCTTGCTCCACTTAGAATATAAAATGTATAATTTATGGCATTCTGCAGTCTTAATATTATATCATAATATTCTACGAAAAAATAAACAAAACAATTATACAAGTATACATGAATTATAATTTCATGACGTATGAAAATTTGTTTAACCCTTCAGTGTTTTTATTATGCTACATATGTCTTAAAGTGGATTATGGTAGAAATTTTACTACTTTTTCTTACTGAATAAAACCAACTAAAAACATGTATAAATTAAAACATATATTATATATTGATCATGTTAAAAATACATCTTTTCTTATACAGGCACTTTAATAATATAACTATGTATGTTAGTCTTGTAATTTATTATATTTTTAAAGTTAATAGTAAGAAAATAATGGATAAAAGGTGAACTATTATTATAAGTACATAGAAAACTACTACTTTTCTTTAGTGTAAATTTTAAATATTACAATCATATTTTTTTCCAATCAGACATCACAATAAAAACTTTGTAAAATAATATATATAGTATTCTATTATCCTCCTTTTAAAAAATATATATATATATATGCGTTGATCTCTATGGTAAATACAATTATTGAATTTAATAGGGTTAATAGACACTATAGACAGTGATCAAACATAGTATAGTGTATCGCAATACACAAAGTAATCAAATTAATAATATTATATTATATTGCGATCGATTTAAATAATTTCATGGACATTAGTAAAGACAATAAATTAATTTTAATGTAATCAATGAGTTAGATTGGACATATTATATTTCTATTTAAGGTGGTTGATACAAAATAACAGTTTTATTTTTTTTTTTTATTCGTGTATAGTTTACATAATATAAACATTTATGGGTTAAAAGTTACATATGAATTCAGTATGTTTGGATATATAAAATAAATGCTATCGTAAATATATTAAAAACAATTTAGGCTATTGCTGTATAAATGTGATGTCGGGAATGACGTGGTCTATTAGTCCGTGTTTTCGGGTGACTGATTAAAATACTGTTTTTCCGGAGCAAAGTAAGTTCATCGATACATTTTCCAGTCAAACTATAGTAAACTGAACATTTTAATGTGTTACTTTACTTATATATAATATCTATTTTTATTATTTATACTAACTTTAAAGAGTTACTAACGAGGTATGTATCCTGTCTATTTTATTTAACTTTCGTAGGTTACGTATTTTTTTTTTTAAATAATAGGTACTTACTGGCTGCTACCTATACACAACTATAATTAGTAACATAAATATAAAACTATTGTTCACTTTTTCTATTTATATTTCAAATGCACGTACGTACCTACATCAGACTTTCAATATTATCTCTTAAAATATCGCCTTGTTCGAAGGATTTTATTCATCTGCAAAATTGATTTAGCTTGTCGGCTTGGCAAAATAATTATAGTGAGTATACATACAACATACAATGATCAGTTAATAATTTTTACCATTTTAGGAACTTACTGTAATAATATATTTATTATTAGACACTATCTGAAATACAAAATTTGCTCGTGAACAAACGCATAAAATAAATAAAATGGTACTTTAATGTTCGTCAAACGCCGTTACGGTACTGGTTTTTCTGTATCTACTTCTCTAACGAACATAAAATAAATTCGTCGTTCAGCTTTTGTACATTTACCACTTAAAATCAGCACCCGCCTAACTACTTAGTTGTTCTCGATGGTAATTAATTAGAAGATCATATGTATAATATTATTATAATCTTATTATAATACGTACGACGTAGGTGTTACATTAACTTTTTTATCTAACTAAAGTGTTAACAAAGTTCACACGTATACTAATTTTCCATATAAAACACGCGACCGTGTCGTGTCATCTTAGGAAATTTACACCCGTCAACTCCGATTGAACAGATTTCTGAAAGCCCATTAGAACTTGTGAACTCCATAACTTGAAGAAGTGTATCGTGAGCGTGTGCACGCGTCTGTGTGGGACAAGGTCACACTTCACACTAATCACTGAACCATTACATAATATACAGTCGTAAACACATTATTATACTAATTTCTTATATCATTCTACGCACTACGTAGTGCGAGCCAAGACGACACAATGTTATATACAAATTATTATCTATACCAAATTAACATAACGCTTTTTGACAACCCACGTGATGAAGTAAGTCAGAAGTGACGGTGACGATGTAGTATTAATTTGTCGTTATTAATATTAAACAAACGCGACGAAACCGCGCGCGATACGACGATGATAACACCTATATACTTATTCGAAAAAGGGTAAAAGAGATACGTTTCTTTTATAAAATTAAGTACGGCTGTACGACAGCACTCGAGTGTCGTTTTTAACCGTCCCGAATAAATTATTATTATTGCACACGATCGAGTTATTATACGTTATAAAATGTAGTAACGTATAGCACACACACACTACAGGTACCCGACGGACGCATAGCAACAGCTCGGCGGCATAAACCTGCCATACGTCCGACGAACGGTTATGCCGTTGCGAGAAAACGCATTAAATACAATATAATAATATCACGATATCCGAAATTATTATCGCGCGGCTGCCGCCCCCGCACGTCGGCGACGACGGCCGTTCGCGGTGACCCGGAATATCGTCGAGCGTTGTCGTCGCCGTCGTCGGCGAAGGGTATTGCGATGTGTGTATATACATCGTCAAAGCTCATCGCGAGACGTGACCGCGGCAGGGGCGGTTTGTAATTATAATAATATCATATATAATATTATAATACCGTATCGGGCCGACTGCGGCGGTGGCGCACACGAATCACGTACGCGCGCACGCATGAACGCGCCCCTGCGGTGTTGACAGTCGGTCGGATCGCCAACATATTATTATAATCGTCGTCACTAGTATTGTTGTTATTGCTGTGTGTGTGTCGTGCCCCGTTACGGCCGCACTACTACTGCGATTATTATTATTATTATTATCATTATCGCTATTTCTATATTATTGCCGTACGGACAAAACTTTCTCTCCTACACCCCACACACGCGCGCTTAAGGGCGGGCGTGATCGGACGGACGGACTGCGTATCACTCGTAGCCGTGTCTGAAACCGTTAAAAGTCCGCGAACACGGTGTCGCGCGCGCGCACCGCAGCACCGCGGCGTTTTCCCACGTCCGCGCCGCCGTCCCCGTCGGTCAGCTCGAACGCCGGCCCCGCGCGAACCGGACGACCGTATATATTATAGTCGTTTTCGGTGTACATCCGTCTGCTACCTATGGGGTTATCGTGTCGACGACGACCATGACGATATTCGTGCGAAACACATTTATAACATTATTGACACGGAGTCCGTCCGAATTGATTCCCATCGGGATTTTCCGACGTCGGATGTATTCGATCGACCGGTCGGAGGAGGAGGAGTGGGAGGGGGAGAAGTAGAAGGTTATAAACAATCGGCTGCGGGGCATATTTTTGTGCAGAATATACTGGTATAGGTATAGTACGACTAAAACGATATGATGATAATACATAATATTATTATTATTATAGATCGGACTCATATATAAACGTGTAAGTCCGTAATAAACGAGAGAATAAAAAACAAAAACGACGTCGTGGATATTCGATACGAGTGTACGTTTTGACAAAACCTAACGACATACGGTTATATTATATTATATATTACATTACACACTATTCGAGATAGCAATACCGACTGAGAATCGAATTCCAAATACCATGCCTTACGTGGTGATGGTAATAGTAACCCCGGAAACCCGTGCATACGTCTCACAACCAATAACGTATTTTCCGAACGAAGTTTTGCTAAATATGCACAGATTGCATCTGTTCACGGTTTACAGCTGCGGTATAGAGTATTTCCTCAATTTTTATAAAGGATGCTAAATTTTATAAAACACACATTTTCTTATGAGCTTTAGCGCCGTTCTAGTGAAAATGTGAAACTGTTTAGACGATGTGAAAATAATATTATATAATATTGATATAGTTATAGCAGTAAAACTTTTTGATAGTGTGTAAATATTTAAAAAATGATACGTTACAGGTTTACTGGGTTTAAATTGACACAAATAAGAAAACTCAAGACATAAATGCATAAAAAATTATAGACATTTAATAAATCTAAGTAGAATTACACTGCGACTCAAACATTAACAATAAAGACTATTAAAATTATTTTTTGAGGTTAATGTCTTTTGATATTTAATCGTTATAACAATTATTTCGCTGATATATGAATAAAATTTTATTCAATTTCCGCGTATTCAAAATATAAATATTTCAAATTTTACAAAAAAAAATCCAAATATAAATATTAAAAACATTTAACGACTTTAAAATATTATAATGTGGTACTGATGAATAAGTGACGAAATTATCAATAGTTTAGTACTATTGATGTGTTATCCAAAATAATAAATAAAATAGATCTCAGGTGCTTGATATGATTATATATTATTACCTATACTTAAATATTTTTGATGCATAAAAACCTAACAAGAAAATCAAAAAAATTATATATTAAAAAACAAAGGAAATTACTCTACTGTGTAATATGTTTTAAGTGTATTTCATATGAGTAGGTCATTAAATTGGATATTCAAATTTTGAATCTAATGATAAATCTTTTAATCTTGTAAATATCTATAAACAACTAAAAATATTATACATCTATTTAGATAATTCAATATAAATGTTTGGTGAAAATTGCTAATATCTATTATAGTTGTTTATTTTTTATAATTAAAAAAAATAAACTAAATCGATTTTTCTAATAATTTGTGATGCGTAAATACTCCCGTTTTTTTTATTAACTTTTAATTTTTCTCGAATATGTTTAAAATACTTTTAATCCCTGAAAGTAACAAATAGATCCTATATTATATCAGGAAAGACCCTCAGAGTTTAAGATTGATGCATTTTTACTATTGCAAAAGGCAAAAATCAAAAGCGAACGAAAGACATAAAAGTAAATGGGTAGTTAAAAAGAACAAAAATAAAAAATCACATCACTGTAAAAACAAAACTTTCATTGCTACGCTCAAAACCTAAAATATCATTAGAATTGATATGTATATATATATATATTTTGTAATACTTTGTATAATAAATTGTATGCGTAAACATTGAAAAGTTCTTCGTAAAAAAATAAACGCTTAATTGAAAATAAAACAGTTGTATTCTTCGATTATTTTTAAAATATAATACAAATAAAACAAATTTAAATTAATTGTATTTTTCAGAGATAATTCAACAAGTAGTTGAATATAATATGACGGTAGGTCTTTAACAATTATTCTAAAGTTGTATTTACCTATATAATGAATAATTGATTCCTGTTTCATTAACCCAATACCCTTCCGTCAATCTCATAGAAATAATAATTAGCTTAATCTATTTTTAATTGTTTTTGTTTGTTTGTTTGTTTGTTACAAGTTTTAATGCTTATTGGTAATATTTTTTATGTTTCTTTTACTTCCTGTGAAAATTCAGCTGTAAAAGTTTTTATACTCTTCATTCTCAATGTTTGTTTCTAGTTGAATGATATAAGTTTCTAGTTTCTACTTCTTATTAGTTTATATAATTTATATCTTTATTTATATTTAGAATAACGTGTCAAAGTTGAAATGTCCGGAATACCAAGCATTTTTATGTTATACCAATTAAATATATTTTTATAATAACAATTAGATTTACACTGAACTGTTTAGAATAATCCATTGATTCGTACCTACTGATTTTATTTTTGAAAATTACATATTCAATAATTTTTTTTATTGATTTAAACTAATTTTTATATAATTTTCTTCAACTTATTTAATCAATACCGAATTTTAAGTATACTTAAAAATATTAACACATTAATTTAAAATATCTTTAACTCATCGATTTTGGTGTTATTCAGTACGATGTTTTAATTTATGCTTACACATATGTTATATGAGTTGGGATATCTGTTTCTAGAAACTATAAGATAATATACAAACGATATGAATTCGGTTTGAAAGTGACTTCTTACTCAAAATATACATCTTTGAGAATATATATAAGCCATATTTTATAGAAAACTAAATTATCATCAAAAACTTAACTTGCTACTCTTTGTATCAACGTTTAAAGTTATCAACATCTACATATTTTGTAATTTTGTATATCACAATTATATTGTGTTAATTAATACGGTAACTTATTAAAAATACAGTGACACAGTATCATGAATGTTGATTTTTTTCATTTAAAAAAAAAAAAAATAAATAATACATTTTACTACCTATCTATTTTTTTTTTTATACAAATAAAATATTAATGGTGTTTATTATTTTTTTCATCTTGGTAAATTTATAATTTTTACTTTTCTCAAAATGATATATTTTTATAATTTTTAGAAAATTAAATGAGGAAATATTGTTTATGACTAATTTTTTTACACTTCCTATATGAATAAATGTCATTGATTTATACACCAAATTACGTTTCATCGAATTACAGTAAATCGGGCTTACACAATCTCAAATTAAATTAATTAAACCAAACTATATTCAATTATGTTTTCATAATAAATATAATATAATTTCTAACTAGTATTTAATATATAGTATCTATACATAATTCCATGTAATAATAACTACGTGTATTTATTTAAAAATAATAACTAAATAATTAAATATATAAATCAGATATGTAATCATTTTTTATTTGTTTGAAATAAAGTAAACATTTTTATAAAATTTTATTATTGAAAAATAATGTATTAAACATTAATTAATTATTCAAATGTAAAATGCTACAATATAATGTTAATAATAAAATAAACATAAATCAAAAAGCCAACTATTTTATCGTATTATATTGTATAGTATGCATACTATGCACATCAATAACTCTCCGCGTAAATCCACTAGCAACTATTTAAGCTAGTGAATTAATACCACGAAATTTCTCTGCTACTTAAAAAGACACTGGTGTAAAATTCTATTGATTCCTAAATTCTGAAAAAAATAACAAATTTCTTTTCAAAAACCGAGAGCTTACACACTCTTAGGCCTTTTTTTTTAAAGTTTAATTTTGTTTATTAGTCAAATATTATTTCATACTAAATAGAATTATGTAAATCGTATTTTACTTTTATTATTATAATTCGTTTAGCATTGAATTAATCAATTGATTTCTAACCATTTGATATCACGTGTATAATACGATGTGAAAATATTTTGTATATTTTTCGTTTAAAGATTTGGAGATAATAATTTCTGTTTGATATTATAATATGGTAGTCATATTATTGTATGTCTACACGAAAAATGTCAATACCAGTAGGTGCGTACTAGTACTTGTTCGAGTAATAATATAAATATATAATACGCCGTATATAGCATCGAGCAAACGCGTCGCTCGCTTATCATATGCAGGTATATTTTTGTATATTCAACTTTGAATCCCTAAAACGCAGCTTCCGCGGATTTCACCACGAACGGACCGGCAAATTGGACGCGGTACGGTTTAGAAACACGCGACGAGGTTTTACACGATTGACTTAAATAATACTTTAAAACGCTTACAATGGGCCCTATAGTGTATACAGCCTGGTTCCTTTTAGATACGAGGTACTTATTTCGACGGGGAGATGTTTGAAACACGTACTACATTGATTCTCCACGACGATTCGAACGATATCATGACCGTTATTCGGCCGATAGTCTATGCGTATTGACGCAAATATTGCTCGAGGGGGCTACCGCGAATTATATTTACACGTCCCTCGCGTATACATTTATGTTTCACCGAAGAACATTGTTTGCCAACCGCACAAAGGTTGTACGCTAAGCATATTATTATACACAAAAGTGGCGTCATTTAAAGGCGTCTTTGTACAATATTTAATATATATATATACGAGCATATAATATATATGTAGGCTGCACACGTGTGTGATTCGATCTTCCGCCAACGTTTCAAAACTTCATCAGCACTCGGACTCGAACTAAACACATTATGGTTAGCCTTTTCAACAACATTTGATCGTTAAAATTCTAGAAATATAATTTTTTCTTCCCTTGCGATTTTAATTAAAGTTACACTGGCAAAAAATGATATATAAAAGTAAAAAAGTACTTAATTTAACGTTTGACTGCAAAGTATTATTTTTAAAATGCGCAGACACAAGACGACGACTTTTAATGTTTTTTTTTTTTTTTTTTTTTAATAAAGAACGTCTGTGTTTTTTAGATATAAAGTTATTTTTCCATATAGTTAAACAGCTTTTACGTCAATTTGCTGTTATTCCACGATACATAGACTCGTAGTAATTGGTAAATTTCTACCACTAATACATACGAATTAATATCGATTAGATAGAGTCGAACTTTCCAATAATGCCAGTCTTACTGATATTAATCACAACTGGGTCACTAAATATAAAACTTCGACAATTCTGCAGACTGCAGTCGAGCAAAAGTCACAACTTAGTTACCAATAATAAGTATAGTTAGCGTATTGTACACAACAATTTTACAATTTATTGCGAAGGAAGTTTTAAAAATTTTGGATTGAATAATTCGAGAATTACCACGGGAGATAAAATCAGTGAAATCATTTTTCTGGTGTATAATTCTGTTATAGGTACATATGCATACGATAATCATTTTAATAGGATGGCCGTTTCTTATATTATGAGTGATAAATTATGTGAGTTGTCTCAGTTGTCTCTTTGCTTATTAAGCGATTGCTAAAGGAAGTTATCCGTTATAAAACTCTGAAATGTTGTATACAGTTATTAATATTATACGCAGCTTGTTAAAGTTACATGAAATAAATGTTTTAATCTATTATAGATATACACGTGGATTTATATAATATGATAAATAAAAACACAAAACTATTTAAATGTCCTAAGCATTTAAGTTTTGTGTGGTTACTTATTTAATGTATTAGTTATAGAAATTGCAGTAATGTAAACATGAAAGATAAAAATAATTAAAATCAGTTAAATGTATTTAAGGTTATTACATTATTCTGAGATATTTTTATTTAGTGTAGAAACACTCGAGGTTATTCACACACGAGTCCACGATTATTACGCAGACGGATGTAAAAGGATAAAGAAGCCATATTATATTATATTGAACACTTATTTACTTTTATTCACTTATTCGGTTTTATTTTTTTGTTTTAAGAATTGACTGAACTCTTAACGCACCGCCGACCACACGGTGTGCACACTTGTCATAAAATACGTGATTTTCGATATGATATTCTTTTCGCCATTCTTATTGATTCGAATAAATGAACCAAAATATTTGGAAGCTCTGAAGTGGATAACTCAATTTCATGTTTGTAAATTTAACGCATTTAAAAATGAATGCTTTTTACAACGTTATATTTAGTCATACATTAATAATAAGTTTACTTACGGTGATTATTAAGATGTTAAATAAGTACCATGCACATTAATATATTAGTAGTTATATCTTATCCCTAATCATTATTGTATTTATTACACCATAATTTATTACAGTGTTGAATGTACGTTGGAAATAGAAATAAAATATATGTGTATTTAATAAGTAAACTATAAATTATGTAAAATTAATTCAGAGTATAGAAAATCTCTCATTTTTCATGGATACATTTAACAAAATTATATTATACATTTTTTTATTATTTTTACTGTCGCAAGTCATGTACAATGCACGTTAATTATTATTTGAATTTCGTTAGAGTTATAGTTTGTGCATACTAAATTGATATATACCAACAATGTTAGGTAAAAATATAAAATAACGGTTAATATGCTAATAACAAATATTTAATGTATTACGTATCATTGTATTATGTATATTTATAATTAATGTTTATACAAAATTATATTCACTTAATTAACTTTGTCAATTCAAATGTTAATTACAATATAGTGAGATAAAAATATTGATTTGTGAAACATACAGTGTTTTAAATGATAATTATTGCAATTTAAATATTAGCGTATAGCATAATAAAATATTGTATATTTTTTTATCGTAAATGTTAAAAATAGTTTTATACTTTAAATCACGAACTTACAGTTCAGTATCACGAGAGATTATATATGGAATATCTATACTTAACGTATTTTTCCATTAAAATAAACACCCCAGAGGGAATAATGGAGTAAATATACGTCTTAAATATTTGAACTTTAGCAGTTAGAACAAAATATATTTCACTTCATAAACACTCTTAACTGTGATCAAACACCTCACATGCATACTAAATAATTTGTACTACGCATTTATACATAAATAAAGATGTATAATTATATTTCGTTTGTAAAGTGTCTAACAATAATAATTTAAAATGAAAAAGTTCTCAATAATTGGAATAATAATTGATTTATATGAATAAGATTATATAATAAAGTATTATTTCATGATTATTATTCTAAAGTGTACATTTATATTGAAATATTTATTATAAATAGATACAAATCGGGAAACTTGTCTGCAGTATAGTAGATATAAAGCGTACCTCATCGTTGAGTAGGTAATTGTAATGGATGTGTTAAATTTTAATTCGATGATAAATAATTGTTTATGAACAACTATGCCGAGCGGAGGTGGTTAGTCATTTTATAATATTATAATGTATTTATATTGCTATCATATTATTTCTCTTACTATTACATATTAGTATATTACTATACATTGGATTGAATTTATTTTTGTCGAAAAATATTACATCAATTATATCATCAATATTATTATAATAATGTATAGGTAATATTATGTATTATACTGTATTTACATTTTGTGTCAATACCAATTAATCGTATACCTGTGTGGACGGATTCGTCATATAAATAGGCAATAGTTTAAAATTTATCTTAATATTTTTAAAATATCATTTTTTTCACTAAATATGATGATATATTTAAAAGTTTCAAGTCACCATGAATATTTTTGAACTCTACAAAAAAAACATCTAAAATTGTTTTTCTTTGTTTAAAAATTCAAAATCGTAAAAATGTAAACATAAAATGGCAGTTAAAAAAGAAATTGAAAAATTGTGTCAATATATTTTTTAGATGTTTTATTTTCAGTATAAATTATTTATGAGAATTATTTTATTAAACTTTTTTAAGTCTTAGCTACAGGACTTAAATTTAAAAAAAGAATATATCGTTTTTCCGTTTTCGGTTATTTTAACGTTATATAACATTTTAATTTGTACGTTCAAATGTTATTTGATTTTTTCCGTTCAATGTTTACATTATTTTAGTTTTTTGTTGATTTTTTTTTTAATACATTACACATTGTTTTTTCTAAATTATATTGTCATTTGTGGTATAATTAAATACACTGTAATGTAAAAACTACAGAAATTATAGAAATTTTGGCCAGGCTATTAATTCAAAAAAAAAAAAAAAAAAATAGAATAACGTTATTGAATTGTTTACATTACAATTAGGTTTTTTGTTTATTGTTGTTAATCTTTAATTATGATTAAAATGGTATTCATTTTTTATTTTTTTTTTATTTTTAGTTTACTGATTTTGTTTATTGTTTTTATTTTTTTTTCATAATAACGTTATAAATAACGTTTTGATGCCTCGCAGTTAGCTATAAGCATTAAATATTTCATAAATATTTTTAACTGTAAAACAATTTCCGAATTTTTGTGAATTTGGTGGTTTTTATCAAGATTTGAAGTTAAAAAAAATAAAATAAAATAAAATCATTAACAAACAAATTAAATTTACGAACTTATATATTTTATTATTTTTTTAAGCTTGGAAGCTTTATTTGGAGCTTTTAATTAAAAATGTCTATAAATTGTAAAGAGTAAAAATAATTTTTAAATAGTTATTATTATATTATATTTAAATATTGTATGCATAAAATGATCACATTAATTTTTATACTGCACTTATAGTTTAGAAGTAAAGTAAAATCAAAATACATAATTACTTTGATATCATACACTGTAAATGATTTTTAATGATATCTAATTGTTTACGAAGTATAATAGGTGTACAGAAACCTTTTGTAATTCTATTAAATATAATATATTACGTATTTACTTTATCAAATTAAGATGAAATTTTCTCTGCGTTATTTACATATTTTAATTGTCATAAAATGGTATATTATTTTATTTTTATTCTTACTTATAAACACCATACTGCTTTTAACAATATGGTACAATATAGTCCATAATAATGAATGTATATAGTAACATATTATATATATAATAACAACAATGAATATCTTATGTCAAAGTATCTTTTACACTTAACTACTATATTCGCTTCAAAATATCTTACCGTTTTTATAGTTTAATATTAAGGCAATTATATTATGTGCAAATGTTCACTTTAAAATATATATTTTAATATATTTTTTGAAGCTATTCATATTATGTGTTAAAGTAAAAAATAAAAAAAAAAATGAGACAAACCCTATAAACGTTCATAACCACTCTACGACAATTTCGTGAATACTAAAAAAAAAAAAAATTACCAGTTCACCGCTGAACATATAATAATTATTTTAACAGTTCAATACCTATCCACTCTTTCAAAAGCGTATTAACGAAATGATTTTTGTGGAACATTTTTCAGATCACGAAATGGTTGAGTTCAACTTCTTGACATTAATATTTTTGCTACTGGTGATGACTACAGATAACCTCGAAGGTTTGACGACAACCAAATCTTTATCACGTGAAATAGGTATGTATCATGTGTATATACGATATAATGTGTTTATGTATTTCAAAACAAATCATATTATAATAGTTTTGTGTTATTAAAATACACAAAAACAATATCCTTGTAGTAAAGTTAATTCATTGACCGTTGTGATATAATTGCTATCGTAGGTGCAACAGTTGGGCGGTACTGATAAAAAAAATAGTAGTAAAATGAATCCTTTTAGAAAAAGAAAAATATATAATAAATATATTAAACCAATATAATGAATATTAAGAATACAATGCATTCGTTTGTACTTCTTAATCTCTGAGTACATACTTTATTATGGTATAAATAAATGGAATCAACAAACAACTTATTTTTAAATATTATAAAACAGGAACATTTTTTTGAAAATCCATTGGATTTTTTTAAATGCTTGTCCACATAGTTTTTTAAATTATGCTTTAAATCATGCTAACACAGAATAATTTAATTACAAATATTATTATACATTATTTAAGTATTTTTTTTTTTTTATATGAACGTTTCTGAGCATTTTTCAATTATAATTTATGAATAATATAAATAGTTTAATGACATTATATTCGTATAAATTTCCATTATTTATTATTTACTTTAGCCAGATCGCGGAAACATACATCTGAAGGGCTTTATAGTTGATATTTATAGATAAGTATCGATTTTCTAACATTTAATTAAACAAACCTTATAAATTTACATTATCACATACCTGTTATAGTTGCATGAACTATGATGTTATATCATAAAAATTTGCTATTTATAATTAAATACATATACTTTGTGTCGACAATAATTATCTTTAATTATTAGAATTAAATATTGTACTTAATATAATTATTCGGTTGAAAAATTATCATAATATTGTTGATATTAAAGCTGAAAAATATGATTCCATTGGTTTACAATTAGATACAATGATACAAATGCAATAGGAATTTAATGTAAAATAAATACCTATTGTGATTGAATCAATAATTTTTTGAGGAATACCATGAATTTTGCTTGGAGGTCATAAGAATTTTGGAGTAAAACAATATACTGTAGAAAGTTACTTAAACATTAATGCAACTTAAATAATAGAAATAAAATTACTAGATGACGAATAATTATAATCTTAGTGAGAACAAAATATTCAAAGTACAAAAAAAATTATAAATTCTTGCTATGAAAATATTTCATCTGAAATCATTAGTTAATTAAGTCAACAGTATTAAACAAAAATGGAAGGTGAAGCTGATTTTGGTGAATTTTTATTCTTATTCCGAAAAAAATAGAATATTATATTATATCTTTATATTTTTTTTAGTTCTTTAAATTTTAAAGAACTCATGTCAAAAAATGTTCAGTTACAAAAGGAAGAGAAAGAAAAAAATGTTTGTAAAAATAATTAAATAATATAGAAATATTAATGTACAATATATATAAGAAGTCAAAGTCACCACCATGCTGTAACGATGAATGGTACATTTTTAAATGTCTATACACCGTTATTATATTCTCACTATATGCACGATATATTAATTTATTTAAAAAAACTTGTATAGATACTCGTAATGTTCAAAGTCTTATATATTATGTTGATAATTTTGTCAGTTAATACCGTTACTTAGAAATAATATTGATGTTAATCTTTTTTTAAATCTTTTAAAGAACTTAAAAAAGGAAAAGATTTTGACTTAGAGATTAATAATCCAAGAGTTGCAAAAAAACAAACAAACAAATAAATAGGCTTTATACTCAAGTACTTAATAGTACCTACGTCTTAATGTTATTGTAAAGTTTTTATACGTTGTATATTTACAGGGATTTCTTGATTCATTAATTATTAAATTCAATTAAGGATTTATAATACATAAAAAAATAGTTCAAGGATTCCAAATTTTTTCTAGTGGCTATTATACAATTCAACAAAAGAATAACTATAGTGCTAAATTTACCTTAATATTGTTCAGATGTTTTTACAATCTTATACATATTGGCTAGTGTTAATATTTAGTACTATTACTACTACTACTACTACTACTTATTTTTAAATTGAAATTTAAAGCGAATTAAAAAATCTACTGCTTATTACATACTTAATTATTACATTAATTACCTGTATCATAATATTTATACATTAGAAAAATGTATAAAAATACATATTATATTTTAAATTACACGTTAAAAAGAAAAATTGATGAAATGTCAAATTATTTGAAAAAACAACTCGTGCAAAAATTTAAATTATATCTACTTTTGGTTTTTAATTTAATTAAACTACTGATGTAACTCATCGTTATTAAGTATTATTTTATTCGATTTATTTATGACACTAGAGAACCAGGTGCGTATTTAGATATTTTTTTGGGGGAGGGGCTGAGGTATTTTCTCCAACCGAAATTCATACGTGACATACGTGTATATTTCAGTAATCGATTCTAGGTAAAACAACTCGAAATTGCGATAATATAGCAGTACCGCACAGCAAAATTAAGCACTAATACCGTGCTCATAGGTATGATTGTTACGATCAAAATCGTCAGACACATTACATGAATAACCTATTAGTTGTTGCTAATAATTATATTGAACTTCTACAATTTATATAATATTCTAGGACATAATAAGCAGGGTTAATAAATATTTCCTGGATTTTGGGGGAGGGGATGCTAAAGTCTCTCAGCCCACAATAAATTCGACCCGACCTTGGATTGGATGATACGAGCGTTAAATCGAGGAGTTGAAATAGAAATGAGAATGTAGTGTGGCGGTCGACTGCAATATCACGATGTAACTTGAAATGCTACCATCAAAATGTTGTAGTTAGAATACGTGTGTAATTATGTATCGTTCGTTTGTGTTGCGCTTAAATAATTTTACACATCGCGCATCTCTCATAGTCGTAGCCCATGATTTTCGTACGGTTCGAATGACGTCTCATACATGAATCAAGTGTAAGAGAAAGACGACTGCGTTTTATAGTTCGTCCAGCTACCAATTTAACGTGTTCGTACGGTTTATAACTAAGAAACAAATGATACCACATTGCGATGCGGTAATCATACAGATACCAAGCGATTACACCGTGCACAATAGTTAACTCACACAATCGTAGAATATTTTAGAGAACTACAGAAAAAGCCACATTGAAGATGCTCTCCCAGAATAATGACATAGACTGTACGTGTGTGATCGCGTTCCTAAATCGGCCTTTAAATGGAATCAAAAGGTCACGTGTGTCGATTTTGTGGAAGATTTCGTGAAAATAGATAGTGGTGTGTAGCCAATGGCATTTTTTTATAGGTCCAACTATAATACGCCTATCTGCTGTATTGCCATTCGTGAAACGAATTATATTTCCGTTTTAAACCAGAACGAAAAATAGTGGGTACATTATTATATTATAATTTAAAGAAGTGAAAAAAAATACACTTATTTAATAACTTATAATATGTATTATTATCGTTTAAGATAAGATTTCGACAAGAAAATAAAAAACCATTCTACTGAGATTGTCTAAAAAAAAAAAACGTAACAGGTGTTCGTTTACTGGAACCTAATCTTTAATTTGAATTTTTTTATTGAATTGTTTTACCCACTGAATGTTTTTCATGTTATATAATATATTCAAATTTGTGTTATTTATATTATATAATATTAAGTATTGTGCATAACATTACGGTACTCGGCTATTTGTATAACAATATTAAATGTTTGCACAAAAATCATTGAAAGAACAAGAAAAAACAACTGTTTACCGTGAAGTATAAAGTATTGAAACATGATTAGAGAAGGCACCAATATAATACGTTTATTTAAAGAATAATAATAATCATTATTATTAGAATACCGTTTACAGTAAATAGATAATTTTATTGTATCTTTAACGGTGTAATTTTATAGCAAATATTTTGTTGAGATCCATAAAAATATAGAGCGTATAAGTTACTATAATTTATGTACACAAAAGTAATTTGAAAATCAACAGTTTAGTTTGTGAAGATGGACGCCCTATATCCAACATAAATGGCGAATTAATTAGCTGTTGGACTGATAAAATAACTTCAATTTTATTTAATAATAATAAAAAAATGGTGCCTAATTGAAAATTATTCGTATTTAGCCATTTTAATTATATAATGGTAGGTATATATTTTAAACTTATTTTATATACATGGTTTTTGATGCAACATATTAATTTATTTAATGGTAATAAGAATAAATATGTATTTTGTAAATTAAACATAATTTATTTATAACTGTTGATTGAAATATTGTAATAAATGTATTCAATTAATATTTAATGCTTAAATCGTAATATTCTTAATACAATCTATCAAAGGAAAAATAAATATTATATTCGTATATTAAATCAAACTAGATAGGTATAATATAATAATATACTGAGATCAGTGTTTCTTTCTTTTTTTGTGTGTGTTTTCTATAGACTAAAAAACCAATTGATCGCTTTCAATAAAAGTTACATCAATAGATTCCTTGATACTCAAAGTGGATTTGTTGTTTCGTTTTATAACTCATATAGGTCGCTAAACGGTGGCTGACACATGCATTTTATTTCGGGTCACGAAAATCGAATATTTTTTGTTTATATTATATTATTGCATTACTCGTTGATTACAGATAATACGATAATACATATTATGATTGGGTATAATATGTCCTATATCATACCACACTTTTTCAGTTAGAGTAATAGAGCTATTTTAGATAAATGTAAATTTGATTAACAAGTATTATATTTAATATAAGATCCAAATTAGTTTGTATAAAAAATAAAATCTTCAATCAATTTCGGAAAAAACCGATTGAGGATAATATTTTAACTAAAGCAAAACGTATACAATAGACAAATAGATTAATACAATAGGAAGTTGAAAAAAAAAAACGAATATAGTTGTATCTAAATGATGATTGTCGAAATCCACAGTTTTCGACCAATAATTGGTACTACAATTCGCACACTTATTATTCAAGATCTCGGATGGGAAGTAAGAGTATTAGAATAAAAGCAACGGGTAAAAACATATATATATATTATATACTGAAATAAAAGTGTATGCTTAAGGCTTATAGAAACAAAAAAATATTAGACTGATTTTGGTGATACAAGGAAAATTTGAATAATACGAGTATATTGAATCAATAATTTTAGGGTGGTTTATCCGTTATTGATAATATTAAAATAATTACCATATTATATTCGTTTATTTCCGCTTGAGATTTGTCACATAGAAATATATAATAACATAAAAAAGTTACTCATATTATTTGCCGCAGGTGGATTGCTCGCACGGTTTTATTTATCCTCGGACAACATCGCGTAATACAGCTATTAGTTGTATTCTAACAATTTATTGTTCTAAAATACATAGGCATAACAATTTTGTTTATTAAACTTAAAATTCATAAGACTTTTGTACATGTTGATATTTTGTATCTCAGTTTTCTGAATATATTTGTGCTGAGCGCAAAGTATTATTCAACTTAAATCTTAATTAAATACGTTTAAATTCATCCGTTATTTTCTCGTTTTTTAATGTTCTGAAATACAATTTAAAAAAAAAAAAAAAAACTCTGTAAAGAAAATATTATTTGAATATTCATATTCAAAGATATCATTTTACAAAAAGCTAAGAATATTTCATATATTTTTTAAAATATTAATTTTGTTTATTCGAAATTTATTTTGTATACCAACATACAGTAATAAACTAAAATATTTTTACGTATTGATGAGCAATATATTATTGTTTTTGTTATTTTTTAATTCGTCAATAACAAATATATTTTTGATATAAAAATAACAACAATTGATTTATTCATAGATAAAATACATTATATAGGTACTTATTAAATGAATAATTTCATATTTTTCATTATTAGATTGATCTTTAACTTCTAACATTCGGTGTGTTCGAATTAAAAATAAAAATTCTATTTTTACAATAATATTATGTTTATAAAAATAAAAATATATTTGATAAAAGTAATGAAATAAAAATAAAAATACATTGAATCTTTTCAAAATAGCAATCATTGTGTAATAACAATTTGTATATAATATTTCATATAAAAACATGATATATTTTACTCACGTTATTACATCTTAAAAATGTATGTTAAAAATAATTATTAAATTAACATAAGCTTAATATAATTTAACAGTACAGATTTAGGTATTATATGTTTATAATAATGAAATATAAATAAGTAAATTCAATATTATATTCATTTAAAATAAATAATGTACTTAATCGTATAGTTTATTATATTTCAATACATATAAAAATATAGTATTATATACTCGTGTGACCCTGTCAAAAAACTTTTTATTTTATTCTCATTTTTTAAAACCATTATATCAATAGTCTAGCTCGTTATTATTTTTATGTTTTTAGAACTTAAGTAGGTGTTAAAAATATTTTTTATCCATTTTTTTTATTAAGCCAAATTTTTCTAAAAAAATAACAATAAAATAAATTTTTATGTAAATAAGTAAAAATATTAATTCCTATTATAAATATTCATATGGTTTTGTATATTTAAATTTAAACAAAACTAGACTAAACTGTTTTCTAACATAGCATATACAACCGTTTAAAGAAGGAGTCATATATAATTGGCTAACCTAATTTTTAAAGTAACACACAAAATACATTATTATATGCTCGTATAATAGGTACTTTATGTCAATATAATCTATTTAATATAATATGAAATTTTTCTACAGCTAGATTTAAAAAAAAAATAATGTGACAGCTATATTTGTGAATAAATATGGAAGGACGAGGGTCATGTATATTAGATATAAGGACATAAGATATGTACTCTATGAATTTTAGAAATACATTTTTATGATAATATATACGATCAAAAGTAATATTGAAATTGTACATAATATACTTCTTAAATATTTTACAATTATATATATATATATATATATATATATATAAGATGTATGTTATAGTATCATAATATTTCGAGGTTAAATATTTATTGCTTAAGAAAAACGAGAAAAATAAAATCAATATTTGAGTAATACCTATACATATTATACTCATACATATTTTGATGATATATAATTTTTTAAGTATTGCTTACAAATCAGTAATAATTTAATATAATAATCTAATTTGTATTACTTAATGCAGCCCATATTATTTATACCTTTATGGGGTGTGAGCTATATAAATTAAAAAGAAAATTAACTTAAGGTACTTAATAAAATATATTGTATTGTTACCTGTATCTATAGTATTTTAATATAAAACATCCTCATACAATTTTCGTTCGTAAATTATATCTGGAAAATTAATCTAATAGTCACTATCCTTCTATCATATAAACCTACTGGGTTAGTCACTGGAATGTTACATTATAAAATGGCGGAAATTACATAAAAACTTAATGTTTTTAATGCTGACCCTTTTAATAACCTAATCCTGTATAGTCTTTTGACCCATCAGCGTGTGACTAACACAAATTAGTGGTGTGTGCACTTAAAAAAAAATGTTTTATGAAAATAGAGCTTTATATTTCTACTTGAAAATATCCATATAAAGGGTACACGATTCGTTGACACAGTCTTAATACTAGCTGACAGGTATAATATGTATATGTATATTTATGTTTAAAAAGAAAATTCATATTTAAAAAATATATATAACCTTGAATAATTGCAATAACAAAATTAATTTAATATTTTTTGTACAGTGGGAAAAATAAAAAAAATATATTATAGGTATATAAAATGTTTAACCAACTAAAAATATTAGGAATGATTTTTTACTTCAATGTGATCAACAACTCACTAACATTTTTCAATATAGTAATAGATACATGTAAGTTATATATTATTTAATCTAGTTTTTTTTCATCTTGTGATTGTACAATCTGCTAACCAATAACGATGTACCATTTTATTTTAAATAGTTAGGACTTGAACTTAAAATTAAAATATAATCGATCTATCAAGTTAATAAAATATTTGTTTTAGTTTAATTAAGTTTTTGTAATGCAATAATGTTATAACATAAGTTCAATATTTTTCATTATGATATGTTTGTATAATGAACATAATTTAAATAAATGCTATGCTAAATACATTTATATTACTTTAAAATGTATTTTAGTAAAACTTTTTTACAAATAAATTATCAATTAACAATTACCTACAGTATACATATTTTTATAACACTGTGACTAATTTAAAATTACAAATTAAATTTATCTTTTCAGAATAAACATTTGATTCACATTGAAACAATTTAAATATCATCATTAGAATATTAGTGATAGGCGAAGCTAAAAATGTCTAAGTAAAAATAAATTTAAATAACAAAAAAAAATTAACAAAATAATTTATCAAAGTAAGTTAAATGATTTAAATAATAACATAACATTTAATATGATTTAATATAACTAAGGTATTTGAAACACTATATTTGTATTGGGTAAATTAATTAATTATGGAATCATAATCTATTTTTCGTTTTATCTACATTTAAAATTTTTTTTCTAATTTGTATATAATTACTAAAAAATACTTTAAATACCAAATTTATTCAATTCATTTTATGGATTAGTTATTTATATTACTATAACGAAGACAGTTCATAATGTTTCCTCAAAATAATAGGAGAAAAAAATCATCATTGTTAAAATAGCTTTGTTTGCTTCACTTAAAATCTAAATACCAGCGTTTAAATTTATGGAGAACCCACTTTTAACGAAATGTATTTTAGCTATTATATTATAATTTATAGAGTTAAGACCCATGAGAATAAGAATTTAAATTTTTTATATATTTAGAAGAATACAAATGTATAAATTCTAAAAAAAAAAAAAAAAAATGTGAGAATTTAAAAATTCTACTATTTTATAGTTTTAATAGAATTAATTATTATATTGTAAATGTGCTTTTACAGCATATTAAATTTCAAATATAACATTAACATAACAAGATTTATAAAATGTCCAGTAATAATATTTACATTTTTAAATTGTATTCAGTTCGATTAATACACATGAATTCAATGTTATAGATACAAATTATAAATAATAATATAAATAGGCCCTCAAAATCATAAGTATTTTTTTTTAAAGTAATAAATGATATTTGACATGAAAAGTAATTAGGTTAATGTTAACGTTTTACTTTTATGTTTGTGTTAATACATCTTTTTTTTTTTTTTTGTTACTTGTGCTATATAAGCCATTGTGATTTTAAAAGTGTGTTTTAGTTATGTTTACACTGATGAAACAATTGAAAATGAATATAAATTACTTAAAATATACAGTTTTGGGTAACTATACTATTATGATGTTGTGATCGAATCTGAATGAAAGAGTTGAGAGCTTTTAGGCCAAAACGTTGCATTTTATTTTAAGGTTTCATTAAGTGTCGGTTCATTTATAAATTATAATGTGTTTTATTATTTTATGTAACATGGCTATCTTATCTGTTATAGTATTATCCAGACTAATAGGAAATAAGACGTTATTTGGACCATTATGTGATATAAATAATTGAATAATTTATATACAATTTTAACGGTTTCAATATGTACATATATTAAACATTGATATGGTGGTCGGGTTTCTCCTACCATTTCGTTGAATAAAGTAACTCTTGTAAATGTGTGTTTATTTCTCTAATATAATGTATATGATGTATATAATTAAGTAGAGTTTGAATTGAGTCAGTACTAAATATTAAGAATAAGTTGCTCTTGCAGGAGTTTTCTTAATCTTTCAGAAAAATAGTCTCTTTCATTTCAATTTGTTTCGAAGTATTCACACAACTTTGAGACAATTATTGCAGTATCAGTGCTTTCAGTTGTGACTTTTAAGTTGATGAAATATACTATTATCTATATGTTATTAAGTTTCTTTTGTAATTATAGGTCAAGATTTTTATTCCTCATTATTGAAGATTTAATTCAAACTCTATATTATTCATTTTTCCGCAGTAACAGATTCTACTACTTTTAACAACATAGAGTTACATTTAAATGTTTTTAGGTTGATGTGATATTTTAATTCCCCGGAGCTTTGACATTTTTTAAGAGCCCTATTTTAAAGCGTTGTGTTTTCTTTAATTTAACTGTTCACCAAGAGATTTACAATTTTTTTTATAGAATTTAAAAAATGTATAGTTTTTTCAG
Source organism: Rhopalosiphum nymphaeae (assembly GCA_036289425.1). Lineage (NCBI taxonomy): Eukaryota > Metazoa > Arthropoda > Insecta > Hemiptera > Aphididae > Rhopalosiphum > Rhopalosiphum nymphaeae. The sequence continues at coordinate 2,759,015 of JAZAQC010000007.1, read as the reverse complement.
CTATAGATTATATATAATTCATGATTGTGTTGATATTAAAGCGATTTTTCATCTAAATCTTAATTGTTTTTAAAAATATCTAATGCGACCGTATTTATTTTTAAATATTTTGAACAAAACTTCAAACCTGATCTTTTGAGTTTCCGTCTTATTTGGTTTTGTGTTAGTATGGAATGATATTTATTTTTATATTTTACATTTCGTGGTTTCATTAAAAACTTTTAATTTAAATATTTAGGTTAGTTTATTTTCCTTTATGGATATGTACTATGTTATCTCTATTTAAAAGTGTTTAAAATATATTACCACTTTCATCGTTTTTGTGAGACTTAGATAGTGTTTCGACTCTTAAGTCACCAAAAAAAAAAAAAAAATGGATCAGATAATTCTTTTATAATATTTTTGATATGTTCTACTTTAAAATTAGTTTCTTTAAGAAGATAAATATTACTAAATCAAAAACGTGGTTCTACATTCTTAAACAATATAAACTATGTTGTAATATTGGTTTTCCAAAATAAAATGTGTGTATCTAACCAGAGACAGTATTTTTGAGTAGGGGTTATTCTTAGCGATTTTTTTAAGGATTTTTATATTCAATTACACTTACTCGTCAGATCCCTTTCAATACTTTTGTATTTATAATATTAGTTTTCCGAAATACATCTGGCTTACCTAGTTTTAGATATAATATCTTTGAATGGAGGTCATTGGGCGACTTCTTAAGGAATCTAATAATAAATTACAATGGTATAATGTTATTTGTCTTATTAAAAATTAAAATAATATTATCTTTTCCTATCCGAACTGTAATATTTTATATACCAATATAAATTATATTAAATACACGAGTCCGGAATTGATAGCAACTTGGTGATTTCCAGGCTGTACTAATATATATGTTCTATGTATTTTAAATTGGTTATAAATGGTTTTGTTTTTGGGGAACCTTTCACTTTGGTATTATCCTGTAAAAACTGTCTTCTAAAAACAGTTGTCAAATTTTTATCTATTAGAGATGTTTTATTTTGAATTTATATAGTATTGGTTTTGATAGTTTGAGTAGGTTGATTGTTTAATGCTAATAGTTTATTAGAAACAGATCTTTTAGAAGTTGGTTTGTGGTTTTGTAAGATTTTTGCTTATTATAAATAATTATTATTTGATAGATAAATTAAATTTAAATTCCTATACAAGGTGTATTATAAGTTATAACTATATTTTAATTGAGACATATTAATAAATAATTTGTTAAGCTTCATACTGTGGCAGTATTTTCTTCAAATGGAACTGAAACAAACACACAATTGCTTTTAAAATTAATATAATTATAAACGTGTCATTGTATAAGAATAAATTGCGAACAATTACATTTTGTTCTAAATTCTTATAAGGAAAAAATAAGAATTTGTAATGTTATATTTAAGATAAAAAATACCCAATCATGTTAATTAACTAAATATATTAATTTAATTATTTTACTTATTACTTATTTATATAATACATTAATTTTAAAAACATAACTGTGTGTAGCAACTATAAAAAAATGAATACAGTGTTGTTATAGACAGTTTTATTAAATATAAAATATTGTTATCATTCAAATTTTATCAACATTATTTACATTGCATATATTTGCCATATAATGTTTAGAAAAACATACGATTTGAATTCATGAAAAAGTTTTAGTAATGAGGTCAATGAGCGTTAACCATTAATATTATTAAACCAACATCTATAACAATAATAATTATAGACTTAAAATATTTTTTGCACGCAACTTAACTAATGTATATATGTACGTTACGTAGATAATTAACTGTTTGGGAGAGTAGTTTTCCATAACAAAATGGCATAAATAAATAGGCAATACAACTTTGAAAACAATATAGTACATATTATTTTCCTTATTTGTGTAAAACCAAAAACTATTTTATATAAATAATTGAATGTGCATTCATATTAACCGTGGAAATTTTTAGAAGAAAAAATAAATAAATATAAATGAAGTATAAATTTATCATTGATTTGTATTCATTTTTAAAATGTGAAATAATAAAGCAATAATAATACCTATGCCTCCGTTGGGTATAAACAAAACATAATCAATATTAATACCTATTAACATTAATGAAACACTATTGAAAAGCCGATCTAGGAACCTAATATTCACTACGCATATAATACTAATTTAATATGTTCAGTTCAAATGCTTACTTAAAGTTTTTATCATTTTATACGTAATTTAATGATGTGCGATTCATAATTACAAAAGATTTCAATGTTTGGTTACCGTGCACACAGATCGATGTATATACAATTATTAGGTTAGTAAGCATTTGTCGAGTTACAAGTTATTCTAAATTATGAAATTGTCTAGTTCGTTGAATGTAATGTAAAAAAAAAAAAAAAAAAACAATAATAATAACATAATATGCAAAATACTTATTATGTCCGTTAAAGTGTTTGTTCGTCTATTTGTCGTGTAGTTTGTCGTCATTGTTACCATAATACTACCTTTGCTGATTTTATAAACATAATATATTATCGAGTGATTTATGATGTATGCTCGTATGCTCACTATTCACTATTTTTATATCATTTTCTTTAGTTAGTATGAAATTTATACATACGCGTGCAACGACAACGATAACAGAACAAACTTTATCTAACTATAGAAAAATGTCATTTTTTTATTATTATTTTTACGGGTTTTTCATTATTTTTAATTTATTTTTATGATTTTTCTTTTACTTTTTTTGGATAAAATATGTATATTTAATTTGTATTACATATAAATACTTCCCAAAAAATATGAATTTCTAGGCCCTAATATAAAGAAATTATCTTGGCAATATTATCAACAGGAATAGTTATAAAGTATGGTTTTATTGGAACTAATTAAAATTAAATAACTATTAACTAATACTATTACTTATAGTATTTATTTCAACAAATAATCTTTAATATAAATGGCGGTAGTCTAAAATTATAATAATTAAATCAACCTATTTTAGAAATGTATGTTTAGAATTTAAATGATATTATTTTGGTTTTAATGTTTTAAGTATTTTTATATTTTTTGATGCAATTTTTAAATTTAGAAACAATTTACTATATTATCATGTTTATAAAATATCTTTACGTATGATTATGTTAAACATAAAAATATACAAAATTAATAGAAAAAAACTAAAAATAATCACTATGGAAATATCTCGGATACTGTTAAATCATCGATGGTTGGAATTTCGACGTATAAGAAATATCGATAGATTAAAATATCGATAAATAAAAAAAGGTAGTTAAGTAGATACCACTCAGGTATACAGTATGTGTCGAGTGCGGAGTGGGTCACTGTAATGGATGTATTTAATTTGAATTTAATGTTATATCAATGTATATAAAAAGCGATTCAGACGGTATGTCGGCCCATATAATTGAGTACATTTCGTTATATGTTTTTTAATATAGCTACAATTATTTTTTATTATTATAGCATTTAATTTATTATTAGTATAACGGTAGATTTATTTAATTTTTTTCCGAAAATATCGTATCTATAATATTATTTTTTAATGTATTTCCAAATGTATATCAAATCTAAGAACTATTAGAAAATACGTTGTTTAATAATAACTAAAAATCCTTAGAACCACCATCATTATCATGTGCAATTATATAACCACAATCATCAGCAATTAATATAATTGAATTGACCCTAAAAAAATAACAATTTTTGAAGGACTCAACAACGAAACCATAGCCAAAATATGGACTTCATGGATTTTCCTGAAAAGACGTCACCATTGACATATTCATATTTTATCACTCAATATTTCATAAACATAATAGTAATGGAAGAAAAAAATATAAACAAGTGGTGTATTGGATAAGTATTTACTTACGGATAATTGATTATTATTCATCAATTGTCAATTTCCCATAGATATTTCGTATAAGTGGATTATCACTAATAGTTGGTAAGTTAAACGATATATGATAACGAACATTTTGAAATTCGAATTAATATACACATAAAAGTATTCAAATTAAAATCTACATGACTAAATCACTAAACTATACACAATTCAACAGTGTGATTGCTTATATAATTTAATAATTATTATAACTACACATCTGTTATGTAATTTTAATTTTAACCTTTCGATATTTTCATTTTTATAAATTTTAAAATTCTAATCGAGCGATTTTCTGTACCTGCCAGGTACCTGTTTTGATCTAAAACTCTTCATCTAAACTATTAATAATTATCAAAAAGTATATGTTGCCATAACAAAAAAAAAAAAAAATAAAAATTTAAAAATTTCTTACAAAAAACTATATATAATTTTGATTAAAAATTTAGTTTTTTGATTTTGATTAAAAATAATCTCAACATTTTTTTTTTTCAAAAACTTAATAGATTTGGATATAATGAGAGTTATTCAATAAAATAATCGTCCTATTTATTCATAGATAAATGATATAAATTGTTAAATATTTTTTTAATATTCTGATTTAAAATATTATGTATCATATATATATATATATATATATATATATATTATTCTGAATAGTTTAACTATCTGGATAGCTAATTTCATAGCACTATTTTATTTATATACTTTGCAAATCTGTTATTAATTAAAAATATAATAAGCGAATTTATAATATTATTAAATTCCTTTGAGTACATAATTAATTGTATTAGTGACATACCTTATCTGGTGAACGCAACAAAATTAATAAAAGTGTATTTTAATAATTTGCATTCCTAGAATAAATAGTTTATACGTCAGCCACATTTTCCAATGAAATAAATTTCATTTCAATTTTTAATTACTCCCATTTCTTCTCTAAAATATCATTTAAAAATATGTCATTGTTATAACTGCAATACTAGAATATTTTACATTAATATTATAATATATTACATACATATTTAATCCTCATAAGTTGTTAGTTATTGTTATTTTTGTTATGTTTAAGTTTTTTTCTGTATGCTTAGGAATTATTATATTATAATATTCCCTCTTAAAAATTGAGCAAAGGGAACACTGTACAAAAGTTGCTTCAAAAAAAGTAGTAAATTATAATATTTTATATTATATCATCGTAATAAAATAAAATAAAGTTGGATAACTGCAGAGAAAAGCTGTTGGAGCTATTGTCTTAATTTCAGACTAAAACACATGAAGCATGTCTAGCCTACGATATTTTCAAAGAGAGACATTAAATCCTCCCAACTTCATAAACGTTTTGTAATTAACTCATATTACACGCATCTATGAATCAAACCAAAGATCTATATTCACAGAATTTGAAATACAATTAATCCTTTAACATGCTTTTTAAATTAAAGACCTTGTTACAAAAGAACATTGTAGAAGGCTTATTTAAGATAAAATTAAAACAGACTGAAAAAAGTGAAAATATTATTTTAAACTCATAAAGTTGCTTTTTAATGAATATATTAAATATTTTTAATAATACTGTATTATCTTAACAGTTAAAATAAAAAAAATGTATAGCTCTTAAAACTTTATAGTATAAATAAATAATCGTATCGCGCAACATTAACTACCTATGATATAATGATAAAATTGATTTTTAACTTATATGACAATATAATAACTTAACCTATTATTATAAATAACGATATCGTATTTTGATACATGATAATTTTGTGATATACATCTATGATTATTTTAAGTAGGAATAACTATCCACGGACTGGGATATAAAATTATGGACAGAATATTTACTAAAGCTATACATTTATAATTTTATAGACAATTTTCAATATTTTTCATTAATTTGAAGATTGTGAAAACTGACCACAAAATACCTCTACTTCGATTGAAAAATTATCTACGTATAACAGCAAAATATAATAAAAAAGGCATGGAGTGATTTAGTACATCAGGCAGTCCACACCAAGCAATAACTCATAGTTTATATTTAAAAAATATATTTTTTTTCAATCATCACTTTATGATTACATCATCACTATCATCAATAATTTATAAATTGTGCCTAATTGCATAGTTTATTTTTTTGTTTTTCAGTTAATTTAAATTTTTATTTTTAAATAAAAACATTTGTGGAAATGTGAGCATAAGCTAATTAAAAGGCCATTGTCAAGTTAAAAATTATTTAATATAATTTTATGTTTAATATAATTGTCTTCATAAATAAAAACAGTGTAGTATTAAAAAAATAATTCGGGATTAATCCAAGAGTTCAGGTCCTGTTGCCATTTAATTTGAATTAAATCTACAGTAATTTCTATTTTAGATTCTAGATGACAAAAACATTATAATGAGTAAACTATTATTAGTTTATATAATAGATGTTTAACACAAGATAAAATTTTATCATCGCTGATACTCAATAACATCAAGTTATGTGACTAATATTTTTCACACAACACATTAAATGAACGTGAAAGACATCGTTTCGCGTATTTATGCTTAAAAATAATGAGTAAATGGATAACATATTATAATTAAGAGTACTAAAAACCTCGTAACTGTAAGTAAGGTTATCTGAGATCCAGTACCAAACATCTGAGAATATATATATATATAATATTATTTGAATTATACAGCTTAAAATCGTTTGTCCGAGACACTAAACTATTTAGATAGGTTTGCAAATGTACACAGGTTTGACCTGAGTGCTTTAGTTTTAAAATGTGTGTGTATAATCAGTAATACCAAGGATTTTTCTTGGTGCTATTGGAGATTTAGTATAATTTCCAAGATAAAATTATTGCTGAAAGGTGACTCTCCGGAGACACTATAGAAAGATTTATTACGGTAATATTCATTGCATAGTCCTTAACACATTGGATTCTTTCAAAAAGTATGTACTTATAGCTTAAATTAAGATACTAGAAGTTCACACCGATAATAATATTTTTTATAGTTTTTTTTTTATAGCGCCATAGTGTATATGACTAAAATGTATTAAGGTTGTTTAATTATTTATTCTCTATAAATATTGTTCACAAGAATATTTCATAAGCAAATAATAGTACATGTGTTTTCATATTTCATAGGTACATCAATAACATAAAAATTTTTATAAAACTATAATATCATAACATATTATATTAATACATTAAATCAATCGATAATTTTATTAAAATATAAATGTTCAAACATTTACTTTGTATTTTAGTTTTAACATTACTATGCCGAAGAAAGACACATACTCGTAAACATGGTTGTTGAATAATTGATCAATTGTTTAACTCGGTAGACAAAAGTATTTGTTTATGATATTTTTAAACGCCTATAAATAATATTAAAATGAAATATTGTCAAAAAACAAATAGATTTTGTTTACTTACAATTTTTTATGTATCGTTTTCAAAAGGAGATATCCCCCAATTCGATTAAGAAAAATATGTCTTGGCTACTGTACCAGCCTATTACTATCATTAATTCAATAGGTAGGTACTGAACTAAAAAAAGTATTATCTAAAATACAGAATAAATGAATAGAGTTATACGACAAGCGTTTAGGTTCTATAATAAAATTATACAAACGACTTTCTACAAATTGGATTGTATGAATATATTATTATATTCTAGTACAATTGTGTTTTTGTTGAGAACATTCAAATGCTTTTGTTGACTCTTCTGAGTTGAAATAAACAAGTTTAATCCTAATTAATAAATATAGTTGAATCTCTGTAAATTAGTAATATATGTATATAAACATAATGAAAATATGCACGTTTGTTCGCAGTATGGCCATTTATGACTTATGAGGCACTGAGGCTAAATAAATTATAAACACTTAAATACGCATATTTAATTTGATGCAATTGTAACCATACAGTTTTATTTGAAAATAATATAGCATAAATCATATTATACCTAGGATTAGCAATATCGAATTTACTGTTTTTTCTAATATGAGTAAATTAAAAGTGCTTGGATATTATTATTGTTTGACACAAAACATTAATATATTATTGGTTCAACAAATTTTGTGAAACACAATTATTTAATAATTACACTTCGATCCAAATTATTATAAAATACTAGAATTTCATTTTTATCTTTTTTATTATAGTTTATATAATATATCATTAAGTTTGTTTCTATGTTTCTAACTTATAATATTACTACACTTTGATTTGTTTTAAACATTTCCAAAGTTGTTTATAATCAATTATTTTATATTAGATATTTAATTTGTTTGAAAATTTAGGAGTGTATGGTATTAATAATTTTGGTTTTATACTCGATATTCATTTTATTTCGATATTCCAAAGTCAATACTCGTAATTATTCGTTTGTTAATAAAAAATGCAAATCTTCATAATATAATGATACGTTACTCTAAATTTAAATAATAATAAAAATGATTGAAGTTCAAATATACCTAATATATTTTTATTATGTTAATAATTCTACTTTAATATGAATACCCACATATTTCTTCATTATATTTCACATTTATATTTGCAAATACTAGTATTTTAGTCATATTTTGATCGAATTTATTATTTAACTATTGAAATAATAACACAAGAATTACTAAATAAAGCTCGGGAGTTATTTGTTCTGTTAGAATACACAAGTGTCTACCTTTTTTAACTCTCTTAAAATGAGTTAGTTCAAATTTTCCGCCAGGTAGGTAATCAAATTTACTAATTTCTTGTGACAGAGAAGTAACATCAAAGTAACTTTTAAACTCAATATCAATAGCATCACTATTGGAAGGTAAGATAACTTTTTATTCATAATAGATGTACAAGTGCCCTATATGTCTGTTTAAACTTTTCTGAGTTACAACGATCGTGCTAAAAATGTTTATTAAATTATAGAACAAAAAAAATAAAATAAAATAAAATATTATTTTATACTTTTATACAAGCCTTGAGCTGATTGCGACAGATATTTTATTTTCCTAATCCATATTTCAATAAGAAAAACACTATTTTTGTTAAGTACACAATATGATTGCAAAACTAGGATATTATTATTTATTTTTTTTATTTTTATACTCGGTAATATATTGGAAACTTACAATACAACTGAGCGAGCTGTATGTTTTTTTCTCTACATCATATTTCTTGTGTGATTAGACCAAGATAAGATTTAACTGTATTGATAATTTTGAATAAATATTCACTAAAATTTGTACCGTTAATTCATTTAGATACAATATTTAAACTAAAATATAATAAATTATTTTTATTATATAAATCAACATGTGTTAGTTGTTTTTATATATATAAAACGTCATTTATTATTTTTAATTTTGACAATGCGCTAGTTTGTACGGAGGTTGAAAAATGGGATATTAGTGGTGAATACTCAGTTTCAGTATCTTGTTCGTATTTTTTTTAAAACTTTAGAGAATTTTCAAATATTGGCTTACCTACTCAAAATCCAATCTGTGTCCAATTTCCGATTCATTGAATTTCTGACACATATAAACAGTAACTCGTAGAATACATGCCTGGGCTGATACCTATGCCAGATTTTAATGAAAATTCAATGTTTAAAAAACGTAAATTTGAAGTAAAAATAAATTTGCATCAAATTTAAATTAAATTATTTTTAAAATTTCTGTAGCATATTTTCACGTCGACTCTAAAAAGGTTCAGTCTCAGCTGCTTAACACAATACTTCAAAAGTACTATTTCCGACAAAAAGCGTTAAAAAAAAAATTAAATAATAGGAATATGTACAACCGGTAGTTGTTTCACTCAAAATTAAATTAAAATTGCTTACTTATAAATGTAATTTAAATAATGACATAAATGTTTAATTTACAATAGCTGTTTTATTTAATATTCTCCTCTGTTCAAAAAAAAAAAAAAAAACATTAATATATCATTTTATTACAGTATACAACCTAAATTGAATATATATTAAATTATAATAAATGTTTTGTGCAAACCGTACATAAAATTATTTACATTCTAAGTGGGTACCTCTAGGAAATTTGATCAATAGATGTAATGTGATTGTATATATTCATGTTAATATATATAAAAACTAGTGGCGTGACGATTTTATATAACACATAATAAGGAAAATATTGTAATAATAATAATGAAAACGTTATTAAATATAGGTGTTGTTTTTTTCGGTGTAATTTAAAATACCTTACTAATATTATAATTTCTTTTCCTTCATGTTGATGAACATAAACATATATTGCATACTTTTATAATATTATACAACATAATGCCATATTAATATATTATATTCGTTCAAGCTTGTGGCACATCTTCTTTATTAACATACAAACTGTCTAACTAGTGAATTGCGTCCACTAATCCAATTATAATGTTTGTTTTTTTCTGTTAAAATACTTTTGCTATACTATCTTCTTTTTTTTAACCATTCCATATAATTATTTTGTTATATATAAAAATACCCAGAAGACTAAGCTTTTGAATTCACACGAAGTTTTGATCACTTATTGTCATGAATTTGATCCTTTTCAATTGAAAAAAAAATTGGCTAACTTATTATTTTCATAGGATTTAATAAAATGTTGTGACATTATTTATATATATATATATATATAAATGTAATATAATATAAAGATTTTTATTTTAGTAGTATATATATTATACGAGCATTTATGTATGTGTGTGTGTGTGTATTTCATAGACTGTAAAAAGAAGAGAGTATATTATGTGAATGTATCCCCTTGTGGCCCGAACCAAAAAAAGTAATAGACACCTCAACATTTTCAGGATATATAAGAGTATAATATAATAAAGTAAAAGCATCACTTATTAAGTCTTGGAAAATTGTTACAAATGAAAATACACACTTATATCTAATCTGTATAAGATAAACTAAAACAATTTGAAAAACAATTAATAATGTAATATTGAGAGTATAATATTCTATAGATATAATTATTAGAAATTTTAATTCAAGAGATAATACGATAAATGTATATAATATAGTTTTTCGTGGTTTTATCAATTTTTGTTATATCTCCTAATATATATTGTTTTATTATTTAAATTAAGAATTTTTAATGTGTATAGTAAAATTCACTTATAATTAACGAATTCATAAGTACTTTGGATAATAACAGTGTTTTCAACTTCAACGTTTATCGTTGGACTGATCAAAATCTTTTTTATATATGTTTTGTTTAACAAAGATAATAATACGTGTGTATATGAATTTAAACCACTGTGAACAAAAATTTATATTTACCATATCCTTTTAAATAATATAATCATAGTTTATCATATTAAATTATTAAAAACAAACACAGGTACATTATTATGTAACGGACTAAGCATTGACATAACTTATATATTCTAAAAATTGTAATTGTACATACATATTGATGTTCTTTGTGATTATTGAATTATATATATTATAATAAAAAAATATTAATATGAACAGGTCTTATCTTTGAATCGTTTAGAATGTCTTACAATTTGTTTACTTACCTTTTGAATACATTGTATAAAATAATAGAAAATATTAATAAACTAAGTAGTTATTTTCAATAGAATATATTATATACGGGAACGTTTTTAATTTCTAAATTAGTGAGAAAATTCGAATGACCTTCAGTTATTTGAACAATAAGTTTATATAGCCTATAGAATATACTAAATGAAATACACACTAAGAGGTTGGCCATTATCTATCTTCCAAGCGTTATAAATGATTTTAGACAAAATATTGATAATTAACGGTATTCAAATAATATCTTCAAGATATTTTCACTTTATAGTCTCATCTCTTAAATCGAAAACAATTATACATTTTAACGATGTATAAATAACGCTGTTTAATGAGCACAACATTTATTATGAACTAGATATTAAACACATTTTCCATGATTCAAATTGAGTGAATGAAATAATAGAAATTCCCTATTTCGTTTAAATCTAGATAATAAAAAAAAAATGTATATTGTATAAATTAAATAAATATTTTTTTTCAGATACTTAAATATATTCCATTTTAATAAATATTGGACTGTTATACATTTGTTTTTAAACAGAATAATTTATCAAAGACAGCTTGGAAATTAACATAAATAAATTTTAATATTAATATATTTAGTAGGATCTAGATAATTATATTTAAAAATTATTCAAAGATGACTTACCTATAAATATTATCAGTGTTAAGAACTCTGTTCTGAATTTAATACTTACAATAAACATTATTATACTATTATTTTGGTACATAAAAATATTGAATTTTCATTAAACTACAACTTATGATTTATAAAGGCTACTTCAAATGTTTATTGCGTCTATTATTTCAAATATTTATATAAACAACTTATATGGGATCTTGTATTTAATTTTCAAGGATTTTGACCCAGTGAAAAAAATGTTTATTTCGAAAATATAAAACTGAAATATTTAATATATATATAAAACATCATATTAAAATTTATGTGAATTGTAAAATAATATCTACAATTATACGTTTTTAATTAAGACAAAATATCAAAAATCGTTTAAAATCGTTATTTTACGGGGGAGTATTTAATTTAATTAGAACTTTAAATCTTAAAAGTCATAAAAAATTGATTTGACTTTCCGGGAGAATTTTTTTTTTATATAGCTTGAAAAATTTATAAAGAAGCTTAATATATTTTATTTTTTAATCTTTGAAATAAAAAGACATTTTTTGTGGTAAAAAATAATTTTAAACTTATTAAGATTTTATGCATTTCTTTAAAATTCTAAATACTATCACATGTAAAAAAAATATTAATATTATCAATATTTTAGTTAGCTTAATTTATAAGGAACTTTGAATTAAATTTGCATACATTTTTAGCCAGCTAATAATGTTATATAGACATTTATAAAAAAAAATTAAGAAACTTGAAAATTTTGAAAATTTTTTCATTTTATAAATAACCACAATTATTTATTTTTGAGTTATATTAATAAAATAAAATTAAGTTTGCTTAAAACTGAATTTGCATTCATTTGCCATCTTATTTTACTTTTTGTTTATTTTTCCTAGTTATTTTAAAATTTAAAAAAGTAATGGGCAGTTTTAATTTTTCATCGCTTTAAAGGTTAAACTAGATTAAATTTTTTATCAAAAACCACTTTAAAAAATGAAAACTGAAACATTTTTTGACTACTTAACGTGCATACAGACATAAAAAAAAACATACTGTAAAATTAATACATCCATCATTCATTGTTCTGTTAAAATCTATAATGACATAACAGAAAAAATTTGCTCAACAATCATTTGTGTAAATATCCATTATTATGATAACAATAAATAACAATATTAAAATCACCTTTGCATGTATGTATAATAAAGATATTTATCTGATATTTTTAAAATTATAGTATTATAATTAACCATAAACGACATATTATGTTTTCACGCTCTACAATAATCTTTAAAAAATAATCAAATTCCAATATTTTAACTATTGTTGTAATTATAATTTATATAATATTCATCTTTTTGAGTTGATAGATTCACATTATTTGTATATGTAGATATTTTTATATTTTTAAGTGTATACAACAACTATAATAAAATTATCAACAACTTGTTATAGAATATAAGTTTATAACCAAATGTAAAATCAGAAAAACTGAGTCAAGCTAATAGATGGGTAATTACAGGTAATAAAATATTATACAGTGAGCTAAGCGACGAATTTGTTGTTAACGACGTAAAGAAGCATTGACTAACTTTTAAAGGTGTTTAATCGCTGGCTTCATCGTAATCTATGGAGTGTCATAATATTTAATGCGTCATCACGATATCTATAAACACCAAAAAAGATGCTATATCATATGAAATACCTCGTACTATTAATAAATATACAAATAAAATACAATTTAAATCCTATGTTTTAGTAAAATATATTATGTACATTGAGTAACTATGAAATGACTCATTTCTTGTCTTTTTAAAGCCGTTTAACATAATACAGTGTACAGATAATAATAATACAAAAATGTATAAAATTAACAAATAACACATCAATTAATTTAATGCATTTATATAACTTTATTTCACTAAAAAATTACTACAAATATTTTAATGGCATGTATATTGCGTTATGTTTTACTGGAGATATTAATAAGGGAAACCCTATTTTAGTACATGTTACGTTAGACATATTAAGATTAATCTGTGAGCAAAACGGCGTGTTATATACACAAAAGTGGTACATTATTGGAACTTTATTGGAGAATAATATTATAAGGATTTATTTCTATTAATTTTTTTGTTATTTAATACAGACTTGAGCCTAAGTAAATAGTGTGTGTATGACATAAAAAAATATATCGGATAAAAATATTAAGGTAACTAGACAGCGAGAGCTTAATAGTTAACTGAAATCCACGATTTCAGATATATATACAGGTTACACAACATCATATTATAGAAATTGGTCTCCCAAATAATTGATGCACATAGTTTTTTTTTTTTCAAAAGTCAGTTGTTCAGCATAGAATAAAAATTCAGAAGCAAAATTATTAGAGTATGTTAATTACATACATATTATCAAATTAGAATTTATATAATATATTATATGATAAACATTATTGAAATACTCACAGTTTAATTTATTTATCCCTAGACACAACACCTCGTATGGTCATAATTATCGCTTTAACTGCGTGATCATAAAATTAACTCTCTGATTTCTATCTTTAAAACGCTTACAAATGCTTGTAATTTTGAATTTGAATTTAATTAACGCAATCAATTTGTTTCATGTTTTTTGTAACTATCGTTTAGCTTATGTATTGTCAAATAAATGCGTTCTTGAGTGGCTTGTATAATATGCAGATATTATCTTAAGTTGTGATTAAATATGATAAGTTAAGAATTTCAACATTTGCTAACATTATTGAGGAAACTAATGCAAAATTAGAGCGATTTCTTTGAAAAAATGTATTCATTGTTACAATACAAATGTAAAGCAATTCATAAAACCGTATAGTTGAATTTATTATTGGTAAATACGAATAACACAATAAATGATTAGTTACATTTTTTCAAACGATCAATGTGGTTTTCGTCCAGGATGTAAAACAATAACTAACTTATGCATAATGAAACTACTATTTCTGAATTATTTCAATTACAAAACTTAATTTGACTCTATCTATAACAATTTTTAAAAAGAATTCGATAGAATTGATCACTATCTTTTAACAAATAAAATAAAAGCTTATGGTTTTTTATCCATTTTTTTTCATGCATCTATTCTTTCTTAACCAATTGGGTACAAGCCGTATTTATCATGTTTATGATTTTCTTTATTCATAAATAATATAAATAAAACTTTAAAACATTCAAATTATCTCTTACTTGCGGATGGCACCAAAATCTACAAGATTGTTAAATGTCTTAAATGTGCATTAAAACTCCAATCTGCTTTAATAGCCTTTAACAATGGTGTAATGAGAAGGATATATCTTTGAATATTGATAAATGTGATGTTATACAATTTTATTTAAAAATAAAATACATTATTTTTTGATTGCACATTAAATAATTCAAATTTTACATTACGTAATAATGTAATTTAAGTCCTGGACGTTTTTTTTGACTCAAAACTTTCTTTCAATTTTCATTTTAATTATATATTACACAGATCATATATTTTTATATATACTAGCTCACTAAGCTCACTCCTATGTTTTACTAAAATAATATTTTTTTTTAAATTATGATTTTTGGAATTTTTAAATAAACCTAACAACTATGGTTTAAAATTCCTTAAGTTTTTTAAATACTGATAACAAGTTTTCCGTATATTAATGTATTCTGTGCATTGTGATGTAACAAATTTCTCAAACATTTAAAAAAAATACGGTTTCAAATGTATTTAAAAATTTAAAGTTCATGAATAATTGAATTATTGAAGACTAAAGAGGGGGGTGCACTTAGTCTGTACATAAACTATATATTTATATTAGATATTTAATAATAATTATAATAATAATAAAAAAAAAAACAGAATAACTTTTCAAGTTTTAAAATCCTTTACACTTTTTTTGTTTCAAAACAAAAGTAAATAGGAAAGGATGTAAGTTGGTACTACATTATTTCATGCTCTAAAAAATATTAAGATGCTCTTGAATTTTTTTAAAATTAAAAATAAATATGATATTATTTTATCATTGATTAATGTGTGGATTCTTTAAATAGTCAATCGAGTTTAATATTAAATTTATACATTAATTTAACGACATTATACTCATTGAACTTTAAAATACAATTAGACAAACAAGATCAAATGTATGTTTAAAAATGTAGTTTGCACAATATAACAATATTCATTCACAATTTATTTTTAGTTTTTAAATTTAGATTATTATAACACGATGCATTAAATAAAATAATAATATTTCAAATTTACTTAACCTATAGCTTCTCTTAATCACATGAATAACGTGTAATCTGAAGTCAAATTCATTCAATCGAATTTCTTAATTTCTTAATTCTTCTGTAATTTATGATAGTATGGTGGCACATTTACAGTATATTTAACATATCTACAAAATAAGTAGTCACACGGCTTCGGGTAACCTAAGAAGCCAGGTGCAAAGCATCGAATGATTCATTTCGACTAAACATATATGTTTATATTTATAATGACATGCAACATAGTTTATTAACGTTGATATAATTTAAAAACAAATTGATAGCATGTATAGCTGATTTATCGAAAATTACCTACCTATATCAAAAAACTTCATCATTTAATAAATAATACATCATAACCAATATAAAATCGTCTTTCAAACTCAAAACGATAATTTAATAAAAATCAATTAGCATAATAATATTATGTTACATAAAATATGTATTAACTAATAAATTATTTAGACTAAAGCTTTTGGATTAGTTTGACTTTAATATTATTTACGATTGAAACTTTAAGTGATAATATCAATGAGGCATCCAAGTGGAATATTCTGTTTCAAACTCGGGTTTCTTAACTTTTAAACACAATAAGCAGAACATGGATATGAGCTTATAGATTTTGCATGTATTACAATAAATATAATATTTAATAATAATCTACATTAAAATGAACTTTCATAGTGACGTAATCATTTGAAAGCATTATAATACCCTAAGAACTTCTGTAAATATTTCAAATATAAAAAGCGAGTTTTTGTCACTACAATTTAATACTCTTTTGTTTAATAAAAAAAGCAAAATAGCAAATACATTATGCTCTGTCGTAATTATTTATTATTGAGTTTGTAAAAACTTCTTAAATATAAACCACAATTTTCTTTTTAAGAAATCTCTTAGATTATAAAATTAAACTTTTTTTTTATTTTCATAATAATTTTGAGTTACTTATAATAATTATAATTAATATTATTGTAAATAAAAACATAAATATATTGATAAACGTAATGTCATATTTTAAAAACTATAGTTAAATTCACTATATAGCTATTATATATAAATATTGTTGTTGAGCCTTTTTATTAATAACTAATAACCTTCAAAAGACTAGTAGTGTGCTCTACAATAATATTTACTCCTCATAATATTTTAGTTCAGATTTATTTATTATCATATTTTTATATATTTAACAAAATTGTATAACATTTAAAACTATACTTGGAATATAACGTTTTATAAAATTGGAATAACTAAATATGGTAGTTATGTAAAACTGTACAAATACCAATATATAGTCTGCAAAACAATATTAACATTGAATATTATTAGACTATTTTATTCTTTGTCATCACAAACTCATTTAAGGAATTATATATATATAAATATTTTCATGATCTAATATTATTATGACAATAATAACTTTACTTGTATTTAAACAATTTCTATTTAATTGTTATCTGAGTTAAGTTTTTAGTATGTGTATAATATCTATAACCAGTTTTGTTTAATCATTTCGTGTAAGGTTGGACTTAGAAATAAGAATCAAACACTCCAATTTAAGAAATTGCATTTTTGACTTAAGCACAATATGTTTTGTGACAAAATACTATATTATAAAATATATAAGTTATTTGTTTGTAGTCAAATAATTCACACCGTTTAATAATAAGTTTGGCGTTGAGGTTGGGACAACTAGCGTAACAATTACAACTGATTGACAACTTGCCGCATGGTATCATAATTCAGAACGAACAAAAGTTGTCGAAGAGAACCATCAGTGAATACGAGGAGAATGAAAACTCGTTAATATACCAGATTTATGACTGTGAACTCGTACGTATGCACGAAATCGTTAAAACCACTGCGTGAATACTTGCAGGCAGTAAAACTTCAATATACCACATGAATGGTTCAAATAATGGCGAGAAACGGCATTGAATAATAGTGAGATGGTACATCAGTGTTTACCCTTAATATAGGTCAATGGTGGGTTTTGGTTTGACATGACTGGAATCGACAACATTGAAATCGGCCGAGAACAGAATCCCGTGTTTATATGTGACGCAACACCTAATGCAACGAAGGACTAAATAAGGACAACCCCACATATGAGTGCGGTAGCGAAAAGAACTACCTACTATTATTTATATTATTGTAACATGAAATGAAGGGGAAAATGTTAATGTGACAAGAAAAAAATTATACATTTGACAAAAGAAACACATGAATGACTGTAGGGAATTTGAATATTACTCTTTAAAATATAAGATTATTCCATTACACTTACCGTAGTCCATCATATTTTGCACGTATTACAATGGCAATAATAATAAAAGAAATATATAATTATATATATATATATATAGACTCAAATGCAATAAATAAAGAACATTCGCAATTATACAAACAGCAGTGCATGCATAATTTTTTGAGCTTATGTGTCTTGTGTATTCATTTATCTCGTATCATGTTAACGTATGATACATATTATATTTTACTCTCAATAAATTATTGTTTTGCCAAATGCTTTTCCATGTATATATAATATAGTCAATATATTTCTAGTTAAATTCTGTATAGAATATAAATATTAAAATATACATACACGCAAACTAAATAAATATAAAAAAAAATGGAAATTACATATACAGTACGAGTTTGCTCAGCATGTACATTTACAATACACTTAATGAAGTGTTGTTTATGAGACGATATTTTTCCATATTGATCTTTTCAAATAAATGTAAAAAAAAAAAACAATTCAAATTAACATTAACATTTTTTTTAACTTACTTATAGAATATCAATATAAAAAATGTATTTATTCAGTCATGCGCACTCATTTTTTTATTATTATATTATTTTATAGTAATTAATTTGAAATCATACAACTAAAAATATAGAATATTGCTTACACAAATGGTTCATTAATCATTTATTATTTATAATTATATTTAAATTGTTAATGTTTAAATTAAGCTTATAAAACATATTTTGTGTTAATATAATACCTTGGGTACCAACATAAAATTGTAATGAATAGCCTTGTTTTACATAAGAAAAGCATAGTATAACCATAATATAAATGCATTTGTATGATATAGTTAGGGTAATTAAAAATATGTTAGAAATATTGTTCTAAAAATGTAAGTCGAAATATACCAACCAAACAATATATTTTCATGGTTGAAAAAAAAAGAAAATTTATTTATTTTATATTTAATCATCTTTTATTAAAAAAATATTTTTCATACATAATATCACAATTACAATTTATAAGATTAAAATTTAACGTTATCTTGAAAATGTAAGCCAATTAATCAAGTTAACATCTTAAGAAAATAGAAATTTAATTAAAATATCATTATCTAATTATATGGTTACGTAACAATTCGGTTATTCTTATCATATATTATTATAATTTATAATAATAATAATAATAATAATTTGAAAACGACTATAATAATTTAACTGAGTCTTTTATCCGTTTTATACAATTTTATTATAGTTTTCATAAAAACATTTATTTATTTATAGAAAATTACATTTTTAACTTTAATTTGAATGTACTTGAATAATTTTGAGCTTTCTTGTAATTTTTTTTCATACATGTATCCTGTTTTGTCGGTTCAAGTTTTGTATCTATCAAACAATTTTTTTTTCTTTGATTACTAACATCATAAAGGGTTTATTGTATCGTGTTGTTAACCTTAACTTCATATAGGGTTATAATATCGTTAATTTAATAACAATAATAATTAATAAACAATTGTTTTATTAGTGGAAAGTAATTGAACAGTATTATTTTGTACTGGAATTTTATAATGATATTTAACTACAAGATAAAATATTATTCATCACAAATTATTTTTATATTACATTTTTCGTTTAAATAATTTTTCAAATTAAAACACGTAATAAATAATATTTAATAATACCTATGTTTATTGGTTTTATTTAATTTTAAACAAATTATTATAATTGTATACATATATTTAATGTGGGTGTGGTACGAAGTGGCCAACAAACTATATATTGACTGAAATAAAAAAAAAAATTGATTTTATACTGAGATAACGATATTTATGGAAATGCGACTCGTTGCTTTTTAGCTGTATTATTTGCACGGACTTATCTCTTGTAGACAGAGCTTTTGAAACAATGTATTTTGTATTTTTTTTTACCAACAATCTGTATTGAGCTGACTACAGTGTAGTATAACGAAGGACCTGTGGTAAAACAATTCGTAAAAGATAACACAACGGGTCAGTTACAGTTTTATCTCATGAAATAATTTCCAAAATTTTAACGAATTGAAAATGTATGTTTATCATCAGTTTTCCATCATATTGACATTTTTATAATACCTTGTCGGTTATTACAGTTATAATAATTTACTATCAGCATTTTGGCTAACGGCTGTTCGGATTCGTTTGAAAATATAAATACCAGGAATTAGAGTGGATAATCATTGCTTAATCATTTAAATAATAGAGATAATGTATTTATGTAAAAAAATAGTAATAAATTACTAACAATTTAAAATGTTAAACAAATTTATATGAATGTGAATTAGATATTATCACTTAAGTATGAAAATGTTAATAGTTGTATACAATTATAGTAGTTTATTAGCAGTTAACAGTAGAGTTTTTTTAATAAATTATATGATTAACTACCGCTTGATGGTAAATGATAAAAATTCAGTAATAGCTGTCAAATATTTAAATATATGTTTTTAAATCACAACCTATTGCAATTTATTTAATGAGTCAAAAAACATTTTAAGAAAAAACGGTAAACTTTACAATAAACTGGTAACATGTTTACTTGCAAATTCAAATCATCTCTAATTTAAATATACAAATAAATAAAAAAATATAAAAGCTGTTTCTCAAGAGTTATTTTGTGTATTATATTAAAACAAAAACAGTTTTATTAGACATAATATAAAGACCATTTATTAAAAGGCGCTACCTATTAATAAAGGCGATTGTATTAATTCTATTAAATAGTGAATACTAACATTAGTTTAACATTCGAGAAACATTTTTCAATATATTTCATTATTTGGAATGTATACAATATTTTGTGATTAAATTTTAAATATAATTGCATGGTTTCAAAATTAACATTAAAGTTTAATTTAAAAAAAAAATTTATAATCGAGTAAATATTTTTCAAAAATTGTTATTAAAGATATTAATACTAAAAGATAGAAAAAAAATATTAAATACTTAAACATATATTTTGGTAGTTCTTATTATATTAAGTAGCTGTACACTTTTAAACTTTACTTGCAATAGAAACAAAATATCTGGTATTCTAATAGTTATATAAATTAACTAAAGGAGACATCAGTCTGAATAATTGTATATACATATATACCTATTATTCGACTGAAAATGAAAACTTTATAGAGATTCGATGTATTTTAGTTTCAATTAAAATTTATTTTTATTATTTTATGATGTAAATAATTATTTAGCCAGCAGCTATTTAAATTCAAAAATATAACTTTTCATTGAATTAAACCATAATCTATCATGTTAACAATATTTTACAAATTTTTTGGGTTCAGGAATGTTATTCAGGATATGCATGGCCTTTCAGGAAGGAAATTATTTATAAGGATGTCCTCGGGTATGGTATTACCCGCTTTTTACACTGTCCCTAATATTGACTAAAAATACCGAAAACGATTAAAAGTATATTGGCGTAGAGGATTTTCCGCATCTCATAGCTATTTGGTGATTTTATAAAGGTGTTTTTCGTTTCCTTTTATCCAATCGATTTAATACATAACAGGATGTAACCGGGTCAACAACGATTGACAATGAAATATGCACTGCGGAAGCAACGTTAAAGGGGAGTCCATATTTTAATTTTTTTTTTTGTAAAAAAAAATTCTGTATTCGATTTTTAGTCCAATCGATTGCGTGATACGATTCCGTTAATTTCCTACTCATAATTCGTAAATGCCAAAAAAACAACTAGATGAATATCAATGTATAACAGTCTAAAATGCCCTAAGGAAGAACAATTCAACACATCATCGTTAATATTCCGTTTTAAGTTCTGAAAAAAAAAATCATAGTGGTTTTCTGTATTGTCTTATACTATAAACTTTTTTTTTCAAAACTATAATTATTTTAAATAAATTCAAATACACATTAAAAATTTGAATTTTTAAAATATATTTATTTACTTTTAAATTTTATCTGTGAATTAAAATTTTTAATATTACCTATATTAAATATTTATATTTTATTTATTGAATATTTCATTTACTGTAAAAATTAAATTTAATAGTATCGAAACTATCAATGTAAATATTGTTAGAAGACTTTTTGATAATGTGTAGTTAAGTTAATTATTTATTTTTTCGATACAATACATTTCGGGGTTTTTTGTTAATGAACATATTATACTCAGTGTTTTTTCCAGAACGTTTAAGATCAGGTATTGGATGGCTTAGCTAGTTTTGATTTATTTCTTAGATAATAATATGTTATGTAATTCAAATATGAATTATGAATTTTAGTATACGAATAGTATTATATTTGACATTATATTGTAAATTTAAAATAATCATAATATTAAATTTGTCCGATAATTCTGTTAAACATACTTTATTTAACAATATATTATAACAGCCCTAATATACGATCGACTTACAAAATATGTTACAATAATATTTATTTAAATATGGTACAACGTACAACGTTTTGAAAAATATTTTTATGATTGTACTGAAATTGATTAAATTAAACTTAACCTAATCTAAGTTTTTTAATATAATGCAAACATAAGAATGAATTAATTTACATATATGTAGATATGTTTTTCGCCACAGTGAGGTGTTCAATTAAAAAAAACATGCCATTTTTTACGGAAATTAATTAAACCGTTTGTTGACTTATTAACTTTACATACTGTACCTATGATTAATTATGGTCATGATTTTATGGTTTTATATTATCACATATAATATATAAGGACGCATGTATATCTTAGGGTACTACACAATATTGTACTTCGAACTTCATTTGAATAATGCATAGATTTTTTTCTTTTCATAATTATTAACGATGTGTTAATTGTTATTCAATATTTCTTTGTATACCGATAATTTTATGCGTATTTACTTTCTGAATAATGAAGTTGGCTAATGAGAATCATTTTCGATCGTTTATTGTAAACTTACAACGAATATTAAAAATATCATGTTCACATTGAAATTAATCTTTTCGTGAACTAGATGTCCAAACAGTGAAGTATAATTTAAATCCTAATTGTAAAATTTAATAAAATTACATAATATATACATCTATTTCATAAAATAGATAATAACTATATATAATATTGCAATATTTATGTAATTATTATAATACAAACTATTGTGAATTATTTCAATTTTATTTCTTAACATTGTTTCATACACAAAAATATAAATATAATTTATTTTATTTTATTAAAAATATATTTGTTATTTATAAAAAAGACTGATAATATATAAGATAATTTAAATTTATAAAATTGTAAAATTGTTGAATTTTTATCTATTTTTTATCTAAATATATTTTTATCTAATATATTTTCAATGATTTATATTATATAGTCTTTTAGTTATTGTAATTTTAAATTAAATTTAAATTCTAAGGCATTTGTAATTGTTATCAGTCTTATTAATTATGTACAGTATATTTAATTTATTAAAAATATTAAAAAAATGTAATTTTATATATTTGTATTTATAATGTTGTCTATTTTAAGAAATGGATGTCTTATATTAATATGTATGTTTGTTCAAATTTACGATGGATCTATTTTAGTTTCTGGATAAAAAAAAAGATTTATTTCACTAAGCAGATGTGACAAATACATATAATTTAAATTATTTCAATACTTATATTATAATCTAATATTATATAAAATAATTTAGCAAGCTCATAATATGATTGTTATTATTATATATTATATACTTCTTATTTATTTTATTATCGAAATTAGCCATATTGATATTAAAAAGTTATTATAAATTTAAATAAAATATTTTTGTTCTTTATTAAGTTGTATGTTTAAAATATGTTCACTGTTTATTGACCCTGCACCGTTTGTATAAAAACTATTTATTACAATTATATTTTGTTGTAACTAATTGTTATAAATAATTTTACTCAAATGGATAAAATAATTAATGGATAATGTATATGCCAAATAAAAATAATAATCTTCAATCTTCTTACTTATATTAACAATCACATTATCATATTTTATTAACTTTTATGTCTGAAAACATACTATAGTATATTTATTTTTAAAACTTACATATAACAATAGATTGAAAACTAAACATAAATTAATATTTATAAAATAACACCAAGGTTTATAGCAGTCATATTTTATATAAACTATATAGTTTATATCACACTAAAAAAAAATTATAAAAAATAATAATATTTGGTTCAGAAACGAAAGCAATGTGTATAAAATTTCTTTTAAATTACAAATAATGTTTATTTTATATGCCAACACATTAATTATACTATAAAATATAATATAATATAAAAAACAAATATTTACAAATGATTTAAAAATTAATTGACCATTTCTAGTAATTAAAATCTGTCTTATATTTTCCAAAACTAAAATAATAAACTAATTTTCAATAATTTGTAAATGCTTAATTTATTAAAATATAGTATATATTTATATATACAAGATGTATAAGATAAAACTGGCTTTTGGAATAACATTTGTTCTAATTAATATTTTCAATTTTTTCTTTTATTTATCATTAAGAGACTCTAGCGCTACATGTATAATTTAATTTTTTTTTATGTTTATTTTTAAATCCTGAAAATTTTAAACTAAAATTTGATTTAAATTTTTTTGGTTAAATTTAAAATAGTCAATTTTTAATCTGATAATAAGAACAGTTTAGATGGAAAAAATATTTATCTAATTCAAGTAGTTTATTTTTTAGAACTTTTTAAAATATCAATGATTTTTAATTAAATTAATTTGGAACGTAATAACTTTTTTAAAAATATGATTGTAGAGAATTTTCTGGCATGAGTATATTTCTTAAATAATTTATTCATTATATAATATTAACAATTTCTGTCACATGTTTAAGTAGCATAGTTTTTTCTTTTTTTTTTCTTGGTCGTCTATCTTTTATACATGTATATATTTAAGTTTATACTTTTAACAATTCATAGGCTAGAGAAAAAAAACATATGAACTTGAAAACTGAGATTATATTAAATGGACTTAATCTTTATTATTTTAACGATTCGTAACACTGTTAAAATTTTAATATTTAAATAGCCTTAGAAATTTAACTTTCTTACTTAAAAATGAATTATTATGATTGTTACTATACCAAAAATAATTATAAGTACATAAACAAAACTTATTTTATAAATATATATACAAGATGATATTCTTTAAATACATTTATATAAAATACTTAATAAAAAAAATAAAAAAATTCAAAATCAATATTGTATTGACTTCAAAAAAATGCAAAAAAATTACTTCTAAAACAAGACTTTCTGAGAAAACGTGAGTTTACTATTAAAATAATCACTGTATATAAGGAATTTTCTATCATTCTAAAAATCAAACAATAATAAATTATTTTATATTTAATTTAATAATTATAATATATTATTCAATATATTTTTTTTTAGGATTTTAAAATAAATATCTTTAATTTTAATATCTCATTAAATTTCAAATATCAGTATGCTAAATCCTTACATGTTATTGTTAAGATAGCAAGTGTAAATACTTAAGGAACAATGAAGTTATTTAAAAAAAAATTTAAATCTTGTTGTATAAAATTCATTTATTGGTTATGATGTTCAATTTTATTGATAATAATAAATGGAAAGATAATATTTTAGTCTATGTTAGACGGCGTATAAGTTATGTAATATTGCTACATGCATGTTTAGAACTACAAATCAACGAAATACATTATTACTCCTACCAAGTGTCCGCGTACAATGCATATGTACATAATACATTTAATATATTTCTGCAATTATTATATTTTTTTTGTACACTCAAACATAAATATACTTTGTGCCTTTACCAAATTATTGTTATTTATTACATTTAATATTTGATAATATTATAATATTATTAATGACAGTATATTTTAAAATTCTAAAAATTTTTCGTCAATTATTTTAATTTTTACCATTAATAAATATTATTTTATACAATTTAATATTTTATCACTAATAGTAGTGAGATTCAACTAGAATTGGTGTAAAAAAAATAAATAATAATTAATTGAACAAAAGTAAAAGTATTAATTTATATAAATAACCACAACTTTTATAACAAGTGATTTATCGCATTTTATGTTCTTAAAATTTAGCTCAATATAATAATATATTACATAAACATAAAAAAGAATAAATCGATATTTATGTAGACTTAAACAAATACCATATAAACTAGAAATACATAATACATATTTTTTATTGCAAAATATATCTATTAAAAATAACGTATTCAATATCCAATATAAATATAAATCTGAATATAAATTAATTTTTCAAACATTTTATAGTATAACAGTTATTTTAAAGTATGTTTATAAAGAATAATATTTGCTTGTAGAAATTATAATATTAACTAACATTATACTACATTAAATATTGAATTATTATAATAAACATATAATTCTCAGTGATTTGATTGTTTTTCAACTTAAAAGTAATTTTGAAATGATACTTTTAAGTATGCTTCAAAATATAAATGAATAAGTTCTAACCATTGTTATAGGTTTAATGTTTTCATTAATAATTCAAAATAGTCAGTAAATACGTATATTATCAATGATTTATAAGCTTTAAAATACTTTCATTTTTTCTCCACTAAATATCGATTCAATGAACTATAAGCAATAATATATGTATCAGTTAAATTCATTTGTATAATATACATAATATTATGATACTGTAAAATTTCAAAGTTAAAAATGAGTGTCATTCATTAGGTAGCAAATATTGACTTATTATTACAAAAATATTATTTACAAATGTGAATAAATAATTTGTATATTATTTATAATCCATAATGTATTGGTGATAGTCAGCCTCAAAAAAGTTCGTTTGATCATAATGTAAACTTTATGCTTTTACTATATAAGTACAAAAATATATTATTATTAATACTTACAATCTAATTATCAATATAAATCATTCGTATTTTATTTTTTTGTGAATTATTAATTAATAGTTATAACTGTGAGATGATCTCGATGAAGTTTTATTGAATAAATCGAAAAATATACAAATATAAAGATGTAGTTAACAAAGTTTATTTTGAATAATTTTACTAAAAGAAAAAATATCCTTTCTTTAAAACAAAATGTTTTTACTGGTTGAAATCTAAGATAATGTATGGATACAAATTCCGGATGTTGATTGAAATCGTAAGAGAATTCGTAAACATAGAATAACAAATAAATACAAAATAAATAATATCGTAATTTAAAAGTCATGTTTAAAAACTTGTACACCAAAAACAAATTTTTAGTAATATGTAATAGAAACGTATTATTATTTAATGATGTAATAATAGACATTGTTTTAGACAAGAAGTAACAGCTGCCTCCGATGCAAAATAATATGTGTTTTATAAAAAATAAAATGTTTAATAAAATGATGATACGTAATTCTAAGTAAAAACTTTAATATTTAGTCATGCTGCATTTTTTCAGAACTTTATTTAAATTATTTTATAAAAATAATACACATAGGTAATATTATATTAGTTTTATATTATGATTACTTTTTTTTTATTGTTATTATTATTATTATTATCATTAATTAAAATTCACAAACCACATTTTATATTAGTTGATAATAAGCTGTTAACGAAAAAGTTATTAAAAATTCCAAAAATGTTGTTTAAATAAATGTTAAATACATGTCTATCGACATTTATTACATTCAGTTTTTCCTGTTGACATTCATAATTAATCATATAAGTAATTTAACTTCAATGGCTTTTTTTTTTTTAATTTAATATTTATTTATAAAACTTAGTTTTAGTAAAATATTTAATAATTTATTAGTTATTACATTTTTTTTTTCTAACCCCATCGATCGGTCTTGTGTTTTTTTTTTTGTAATATTTGGTCACGCTGGGAAATAATTTTATAAAACTTATATTTTTTCTTCTTTTAGAGCTATTTTTTTTTTTAAAACTATGCAATTTATTTAAAAAGAAAAGTTAGGTTTCCACTTTTAAAATAATTTAGTCCATTTAAATACAAATACATTATTGAACATCTTTATCTTAGACAAGGAGTTAATGTACTTGGAAAACTTATTAGTTACAGAAACAATGCAGAATTTTTTTATATTTCTTTGTTTTATAATATTTTCTTACTACAGTAGCCTAGAGGTCTATACGAGTCTCACACAATTTACGCATACTTTCCTAGTCTTTTAATTATTATTTCTGTCACAAAATGAATATAATATGCCGGGTCATCAAATGCTAATTTTTCACGTGGTCACGTGAAGTAAATATATTTTCAAATATAACATGTTTAAATTTGAAAAAGACGGTTCAGCCTAATTAATTTAATATAACCAAGCTCTGACTTCTGACGTGTAATATAAATTTGAGTGAATGTGACATACAAGTATGTTATTTTAATTTATTTAACATCATTTTTCAATTTTAATTCAATATATAGTTTATAAACTGTTCGATGATTTTAGTTTACTCTATTCCCTACATACGACACCACACATAACATCTCGTATAATGCATGGCGTTTTAGTAATCTTACAATATTTTAAATTTAGATTATAATTACAATATTATATTAGAATTTATAACCTATTTATAAATCGTTAAATTTAAGACTATCATATTATTTCTACAAGCCCTTAACCCGTAATAATTTTAAAGATACAATTAAAATATTAATTTAAAACATAAAGACATAGGAATAATTGACGAGATGTAACACGATTTTGATGTTGGTAATCATATTTGAAATTTTTAAATGTAAATAAAGAAATGGAACAATAGTTTCTTATTTTTTGTTATAGTTATATATTATTACTTGATAATAATACGTAGACATGCAAGTCAAAATAGTATTTTAATGAGTTACCAAAAATACGAGGTAACTAGGTAATGCTTTATTATAAACAGACTACAGTACTGTTTAATATAGCTTATATAAATTATCCATAATATATTTATTTTTTATTATATAATGTAGATATACAGAAATCTAAACTAGTCTCATAAAATCTTCAACATTTTTCAATAATTTATATTTATATTTTATATTTGGTAATGATTAAATATAAATTCAATAGATCTAATCAACTTATGAGCTTTGAGATATACCCTTACATGAATTAATTTGTCAAACTGTCAGAAACAAAGTTTTAAGATTGCAAAATGTTTGTTGATGATTAGGTATAAAGTTTAAAATTGACGACAAATTCTTTGACTTATTTTAAGCCCAATAAGTAGCATTTAATCCTTGTTTTTGGTGATGAATTATTAAGTATTGAATATAAATAGATAATATAATTTTGACTTGAAATAGTATTACATGATGTATTTAAATTACTTACATATTTTTGAGTATTTTTTTTCAATACTTTTGATTCTAAACAGAACGATGTATTTTTTTGGTCTTGAATGTTATTCAATCGTTATTTTTTTTTAATAAAATAATTAATATGAAAAGTAACAACTAGAAACATTCCATTATTAATGAGGTTAAATTATTTAATACAAAATAAAAATTTAAAAAACAAGTATTATAATTTATTTTAAACTATTTATAGCGATTTGATATTTTTAACTTAGTCACTTAGTCAAACAGCTTGAATATTTAATATAAACTATGTTATAAGCTGTTCTTATAAAACTAAAAATAAATGAAACTGCAGAGTCATAATTTCTTTTTATCATCGTTTGATGCTAAAATTTATAAAATTGAATAATTTATTTTTTAAATATTTTATTAAAAATAAATTAATTGTTAAACGTAGATATATGACACTTTTCACTGTTACGTCTATATAATAAGTAAAATATTTCAACTATAAAGAATAATTTTAACTTTTTAACAACGAACCTGCTTATTCCATTCTACGGTACTATGTCTGACTTATAAGTTACATAGAATATTTTTAGTCACTATAAATAAAAGAAAAAATGCAATTAAAATAATAAGAATGATAATATCGCATTATACATTAACTATCTTTAATCTTAGAAATATATTCTGTTTTACCATTTTTCTATATTCATACATTTTTTTTCGTGTAGAATTATATATTTTTATTCATATTTAACAGATTCATTACATTGATCTATTCAATTACAAGGTACATTTGAAACCTCTTCTAAATAGAAAAAATAATCTCCTTGGTTTTGTTTTAAATGTATTTTATGTTAATATTATTAAGCATTATTCTTCATAGTAAATTGAGTTATCATCAATGAAAATACTTGTTTATAACTATTAAATGTGTTCATGATTAAATTACATAAATAACTATTCAATAATTATTCACCTAATTTAAAGGCTACAATACATAATTAAGAAAAGCCGATTATTTTATTACACAATTAGTGGTAACAACAATCTCAGTTATTTCTGAGAATAATGTGTTAAAGCTACTTACTTAGTTATACTAGGCTTATGAACATGGCACAAATAGTACTTATATAGTATGAAAGCAGTAGATTAAATATAGTGGAGTACTTTGAAATGGTTATTCAGTGAATTTTGCATTGTTGAGAAGTATGAAGTGATTTAATATATTAAACTTGATACTTTGCGTCCCTTAATTTAATTTATTTAACCTATTTCATTATATATTTCAAATCACTTGCAAGTAATTGTTAAATGTTTGTGAACAATTTAAATGACCTATGCTTTAAGAGTAAACATTTAGCGAAAGAAACCAAATAAAACTTGAAGAAAAATAATTTTCAAGTAATTGATACTAATAACTATTAATACTTAAGTGATTAAAATGTGAAAGTAGTTCATCAGAATAAACCATCGTACATCAATATGATAATATATTTCTTAGGATATATATTTATGTATTATCTATATTATGTATATATACACATTTTTATTTTCAATCAAATAAAAAAATCGACTTTAAAAAAAAAAACTAATTTTGTGCAAATAACCACGATAAAAAATAATATAAAATATATATTATCATATTGTATTTATTATATAATATTTATAATATTCATATCCACGAACCTGAACGTATTGTTTTACGGACGATGCCCACTAGCGAGAATAAGCATGCATTAGGTTGATTTTAATGTTGAAAAATAGGTTATTTTATTTTTTGTATTGAACTTAATATATTACTTTTAAGTTTAAATTACCCGTGAGATGACGTCTCGATGTTCCGCGTGCACGATCCAACAACAACGAATGAAAATTATACCGGCGTGTGCAATTTCTAAATTAATATTTCACGATATGCGTGAGAAAGTAATGTACGGTGGTGTTACACCTGAAATGCATTCTTACGTGTAAGTAATCTTCAATCGAGTACACGAAAACAATATGGCTAAAAAATTATTTCATTTATGTAAAAATATTGTTTTAAAACAAAATGTGTAATAATTGTATGATCAACTATGGGTGATTTGTCAAAGCTAAAGATTAAATCAAGCCGTATTTTTTCTGTACGTAAAATAGATTTTGTGGGACTGTTTTAAATAAAAATATAAAGTACTACAAAATACGTCGGTTATCTATACATTTTTGTATATTCTTAAACGAAGGCAGTATTGTAGTATGTGATTTGTTAACTCAAGAATCCCTTGATGTAATAAGATTTACCAACCGTAGAAAACTTTTATCAGATATATTTTCCAATATTATGACAAACTTTTCTGGAGCCAACCGCAGATTATCGAACTGAAAAATCTATTTTATACCGAAGAAAACATTGACACACATAATGAATCTTGATGAGTTGGGGATTTCCTAGAACATCATACCCTCCACCACTCACGGTCCCCTTAATTCGAAGGGTTGGGGGGGTTTATAGGATGTGGTTATGAAGTTGATAAAAACTCACTTAAATAGAGATGTAAGTTACGTAAATAAGTGTATGGCTTACAGACAACAATGTGTTAATTCATACAAAGATTTATCTGAATTCTTGTCTTTCATATCCATTATCATTTGATTCTTTGATCTCATTACTTTAACGACGAGTAATTTTTTGAAAGGAGATTCGTTGATCTTTTAACAGATTGAATAGATGGCGAAGAGTGAGTCAGGCGTTTCTGTAAATAGTATGGTCACACCGACAAAAATAGTATTTAGCTCAATCACAATAGCGTAGTAAATGAGCAGGCGGAGGTGTCAAGGGTTAGGATTTTATCGGATCTGTGGTATTAATAAAGGAGGGTGACAAAATACTCCAATGGAAGCTGGCCAAGGTGATAAAGTTACAACCTGGAAGGTACAATATTGCACGGGTAGTCAAATTGCAGACTTCAAAGGGTCAATTTACATACGCATCTAGAAAAATGTGTATATTTCCATTTAAAGGGAATCGAGCCAAAGTATCTTAATAAGTCTATACAGCTATATTATGGTAATAACATCGTATTAAAAAATAAAACTTATTTATTTATTTTGATCTTTAATATGATATTATATGTTTTATATACTAATCTTTATTGTAAAATTATTCGTATTATTTTATAACAATATATGTATTTGTATTAAGCAATTGATAATTTTTTTACATTTGAATTATTATCACATTATGTGTTTTAAAATGGTATTATTGGAATATTGTTTTACTTGATTTTATATTTCTTAATAAATCTATGTTAATAAATAATTTGTGTATTCCCGCATTGCTATACCTATTTTTTCAATTATTTTAAAATTACCAGGAATTTTTTGAAAAAACTTTTAACCTCATAATGCACCAACTAAATCTAATTATTTATCAGAAACTACCCTTAAAGTCGAATAGTTGAAGTATTACTTCAAAAGTGATGAATAAAAATAAAAATACTCATTATTGTCAAACCAATACATTCATGACTGAATCCACTTAGAATAGATATACAATTTATGTAAGTATATATATATATAATATGTAGGTATATGCATTTAAATTATTGTGAATTAATAAATTATTAATACATTATTGACAACAGAGGTTATTGCATTAATTAATTAATGCATTCAAATTATTAGTTTGAGTCAACTACAGTGCACTTTTCTCACAAAATATTTATTAATTCTGCGTTATTGAAACAAACTGACAGTTGTACAGCGAAACATTTATTTTTTTATAACAGTATTTATATTATTATTAATTTATTTATAATACTTCCTTATATTTAATTTTAATACTGGGAAACAGTCAATGTTTGTTTCAAAGAAACGAAAAAAACGTATCGTTCATTTGATAATATTAATATATTCGTTGGTCAGAATTTAATAAAATAATTCTCCGAGAGTTGAAATTCGCAATTCAACCAAATATCTATTGTTATATTATTTCCGCATGACATCCTGCGGACGCACATATTGTATTAAATAATAATAATATATAGTTTCTCTATTTATAATCGTATACATGTGTGTGCGCACGCATGTGTGTGTGTAATATACACTAAACAGGATTTGTATAGAGCATTCACTTTTGTGGAAGACCCGGTCCGACGAAAACCACAAGTCGACAAAGTCACTGCTGCTTGTTCCACACCACTTTCGAATAGCCCCATCGTGTATAGCCCGCCTTAGATAGGTACCTAAGTACACAGTAATAATAATGTAGCCGCGTACCTACCTGTGCACACACATGCACGAA
Organism: Rhopalosiphum nymphaeae; assembly: GCA_036289425.1. Lineage (NCBI taxonomy): Eukaryota > Metazoa > Arthropoda > Insecta > Hemiptera > Aphididae > Rhopalosiphum > Rhopalosiphum nymphaeae. The sequence goes on along the minus strand of JAZAQC010000007.1, from coordinate 2,724,724 downwards.
ACGCGTCCGCCGCGCGCGCACCTCCGTACCTATTGGCGGGAGGCTTATGACGAGAGCAATAAATAACCAATTGGGCTTACGGCGAACGGAATAATGTGCGGTACTTATCTGCGGGGTGTAAATGCTAATTTAAGCCCCAACAGCCGCCCGGGATGAGAATAAACAACGCGCCCGCCCCCGTCCACGGGGTGGATCTGCGTGGGTAGGGGATGCAATAGCGTCTAGGAAGGCGACCGGTGTAGTAGGTATAACCTATACATGTATATGTACACACGCACAGCTATTCTTCGTCGTATAGTGTATATATATATATATATATATGGGTGGGTAGTCGGACTCGCAACGCGATCAGACAGCGCGGGTAATACAACGCGGTAAGTGTAGCGTGCGACCGAATTACTTTGACTAAATGTAATCTCGAGAGCAATACGCGTTCGGTGCATATATGCTGTGAGCACCGTATTTGGCCACGCGATTTCGTGTGTTTTTATGCGCGTGTGAGCGTGTGTGTGCATGCAAAGGGGGATGGGGTGAGTGTGAGAGTGCGAGTGGGTGCGAGAATGCGAGATTCGCGTGCAAACTGCGGTCGTATATTTACGTAACGCCGTCGTCGCTACTTATGTGCCAACGTCACCTTATATCGTGTGTGTATATATATATATATATATATATGTATAATATAGAAACACATACTCACACATGGTATAGTCGATCTTGCCATGCCCCGCCATCTGACATCGCGCCGCCGTGCACTGAGACGTTAAATAATTATTCAATTCGTTTTCCGGAATAAACAAACGTCCCCTTTCCCACCAATCAACTCTTAACCTCGACGACTCGGAACCCCTCCATAACACAGTGTAATAATGCGGTGGACATACTGTGTATATATACTATTTATGTATTATATATAGTATATATACAAAGTGGTTTACCAAGCGCGCTCGTCCACATTTTTTATTTTTATTTAATAATGCATTTATTCAAATTCTGATTTTTGGAATTTTTAACTATACTCAAAGGTCGTATTTTAACGTCCTAGACGTTTTCTGTACTACTAACCTTTTTGTTGAAAATTATTTAGTGAATGTTTATGTACATTTTTAAATGACAAATGAGGCACATTCGACATTTGAACTAATAGTTTTTTAGTTATTAAAATGTTTATAGCTGAGGATACGATAACTTAAACATGGACTTACTAAAATATTAAAATATATGTAATACAGGATGTGATGTTATAGTATATTTATTATACTTGGACAGTTTTAACGCATTATAAATGTTGATAGATTAATGTAATATCTTCCAAACCCGTTATCATGGATCTATTGTTTTTTAGAACACGAAGTTAAAAAACCCAAATCTACTCTGGCTAATTTTGATTTTGAACAAGACATTTTCAGAAAATTATCCACTAAGTAAATTAAAGTAAACCTGGGGAGTTCTAAAAGGGTACAAACAATCTCAACATTTGAAAACGTAAAGAATATTAATTCAAAATTCAAAAAATCAGATTTTTAATAACAATACCTATTATTGAAGAAAAAAAGGGAGCGAGAATGCTTGGTGAATCACCCTATATGCCGTATATGAGTGCAGCTGCGTGACGCGTGAGAGTTTGTGATTGTGAGCAAACGGCATTCGACGGGACGGAATAATAAAATTTATCCATTTGGTTTATTACTCGTTACCGCGACGCCGACGTGCGACGTGATACACGTGGTAACGACCGGAATTAACCATACGTCATAATGTTATTGTTATCTGCAAATTCGGTCTGTGCATGATATTCTGGTGTAACGTATGCGCAAAACAAGGACGACTGTTATAACAATATTATAATTTATAAACAAATGTCATTATTCTTGCTATTATTTTACGAAATTAGATTATTTCGTCGAATTATCGTCGTAGGCCCGACCATGAGATGATTACATAATTCATACTGTAATTAAGTTATTATTTAAAGGCACGTGAAATAGTGATACAAAATATCAAATATGTATCGATTTCGCTTAGAATTTTGTTTATTTATACACTTTTAATTGCAAATTAATTTAATTCCTTTCTGGGATAGCGTTCAAAATCATATTATATATTATTATCAGTTATAATTTATCACTAATAATGTCAGACACTCTAGACGTGACAAAATATACCTTTCACATATATTTTTAATATTTGTTTTTATACTATTCCAATTCGCCTTATAGTACCGTTATTAAATTATTTTATATCAAATGTCCATGCATATCGTATAATAACATATTGCATGTAACGAATTCAAAATGTTATGTTTTAAACAGTTAAGTTCATTAACATATATTTTTATTGAATATACAAAATATATATATTATAATAAAACTAAATACAGATTTGTGTATAGTTGAATACATTATAAGTAAATATAATAATATAATCAGTACAGTATAATGAAATATACAGTAGATGTTATATAATAGATACAATGATATACAAATAAGTATAATGTGAATACAACTTTCAATAAACGATTTGTAGATATTGATATATTACTAATTATTATACACAGTTCACAAGCTCTTAATCGACATCGACACACTGATGTAATATAATACATAAAAAACTCTCGTAAGCGCAACTCTGGCAGGTGGTTATTGACTGGGGAAATAAAGGGGCGGTGATACCGGTTTGGCGCATACGGCTATGGTCAGGGGCGGTTGTCACAATAAGACGCAACGGTAATGATAAAAAACAGTGGGACGGCAGTAACGCACACTCTCGCAATTCACTCCGGTGACGACGATGGCATGGAAGGTGGAGACGTATTAGTTGGTTGGCCGGACAGTAAAGTCTAGTTTCTGTGCACACAACTAATAAACTGCATCGATAAAAACTCGTGAACGGTATTCATATGATTTAAGAACGTGGCGACGGTTGCTATTATCTCTATGTTATTCCTGATACGTTGGTGGTAATATCGCAGGTTCCGACTGTCACGTTCATAGGTGTTCCTTGTCCGTATTTATGAACTGCGGTGGTTCATCGTGTTACAGTGGTATGACATATATATAATTAATTAGTCAAATAGGATTGAATACATATTTGATCTCATTAATTATGTAATTGACGGGAAGGTGATACGATGTTGAACCCCGTTTCTCGCATGCCCTATCTGCTGTCACGTTTTATCGTAACCGTCACGAATTAGGCGATATCGGTGGCGGTGTGTAGCGATATATTTATGCGCGATATGCGGATTCGTTACATGTATTATATTTATCTACTTAGCATTTTTTCCTATCACAATAAAAACGAGGAGTGAGTATCCATAATACACAGACTTAGACAGGATTTAGTTTATTTGGGAAACGTATCGGTCTATACGGATTTAATTAGTATCCGTCATCTAGTGTATATTATAGTGTACATGTGATTATATGGATAGTTTCTAGTGTAAGCATAGGGATAATGACGTGATGATCTTATATATATATATATAGGCCAATGAATCTAGCCTTAGAGCATGAATATTTATTTGGATGATTTCACGCATTCTTTTCGTATTCCAGCAAGAATATCAGCAGTCTCCTCCCCCCCACCAATTATACATCAAATTTTGGTACCACATATAAGTATTTTTACGGACCCTATACGCATTTTTCAATAATACAATTAACTATACACTATTCATATTCAAGAATAATAAGCATTTTGGGAATTAAATATATTTTGTATTGCTATACACTATTTTAATGATTTGAATTCAGATTCTGATGAATCAGTGTATAATATTCCACAAAACTGATCAAATTTAGTCTATGGCAGCTAGATATGTAAATCAAATCCTTCTAATCAAAAATAGTCACATGTGTTCTATAGACAATATTTTTTGGGTCATCACTGATTTACCTGCTGATTAAAATAGTATTTAATATAAAATAAATATATCAAAATTTTCAAATATTACCTATTAATTTTAGCATGCCATTCTACCCCCGGTCTATCGGAGGGGGAGGCCATTCTAACTTATATAGCGTGTATGGGTTCCTGATATCAAAACAACTAATCTTCAAAGGGTATACTGACAATATTATTATATAACATTATTATAGTAACAGAATATAATCAAACAATAATCTGAAATCTGAATGTGAAATGGAGATTGGGCAACCTGGACCAAAAAATAAATAAACACATATAAAGCAGTATACATAATATGGGTAGAAGATATACGACGTTATCATAAACCATTTGGGTCTTGTTTTGCATAGACTACTCGTATTATTATTATTGTTATACATTATTTACAACGTTTTGGAACATACGCACCGTATATATACACGGTGTATATCGAAACATACCATCATGACTTTGTACAATTCCATAATAAACTTTGGATAATGTTTAATGATACGTTCATCAGAATAATAATACCTAATAACATATTATACACACTATATTGTATAAATAGAAGGATTTGTTAAGAAAACCCTCTTTCTTTGCAGTTTTTAACTTTGATAATACATTTATCAAAATATTGTAAAAATTGTTTTTAATTTTTAAGTATACTTATTAAAAAATATCATATTTTCAGTTACTTAGATTTCATATAGCAGTATCTTGGGTGGTTACAAATTTTTATTTTTAGATCAAAATCATTTAAAATAAAATAATAAAATATAAGTAATTTAATTTAATTTAGAACACGATTTTTATTAAGTTATTTGTTAGTATATCTAAACATTTGTGTCAAAATTCAAACGAATAGTTTCTAAATTTTTAAATTCTATCTACTAAGGATAAAAGTTCTCAAAAATGATTTCACATGAAATATAAAATGTATATAATAGGTTTTTAATCTAGTACTTACTATCGCCAGACATGTTTTATAAATTAGTAAACAATTTAACTATATTAATATTTATTAGGTACATACTATAATTTCTAAATCACGATACACTTATACCATTAAGATCTTAGCTTATAAATCTTAAGTAATATGTATACAATTGCTTAGAAACCAATAATTAAAATTAAAATGTATATACTTCAATATTTCTTGAAAAAAAAAAATAATCAATTACCTATTAGGTATGTTGTTAAACATTATAGTATTTAAATATACCTAGTTTATAATTACAAAAAATAATTTGAAAAATGAGACATCCGATAAATAAATAAATAAATATAAATTATTATTTATTAATTAATAATTATTTACAAATAAATCTCCTAATTATATATTATTTATGCATAACTATTATTAATGACATTTTAATATTAAAACAAAGTGCTATACAATAATATGAAGAACTTCTAAAAGTAATGTAATCTATAGGTATTGTTTAAATTACTAAACTACACGTTTTTCGTTTGAATTAAGAATTACGATAAAAAACAATTATACTTAATATGATATATTATATTATCACTACACATTACTGAAATATATAACTCATTTAAAGTAAATGTTAGTTTTCTTAAAAAAAGATTAAAAAAGTTAACGTTCTTGAAAGCATTTTTTTTTACGTGATTTAAAGTTATTATAAAACTAAATTTTTAAAAACATAATATTTTTCACTATATTATAATATTATTATCATATTTTATGTTTTTACTTTTTTCAAATGACAGCATACATTTTTAATTTAATATTCCGGAGCAATACATTTTCTAAGAATTGTAGTATATAAAAATCGAATTTTGGGTGATTATTTAGGTAATTATAATTTGTCTTATAAAAGTATTTAAAATTTACATAAGTGGAGTATAAGTATAATGGCACAAAGATGTGTACCTATTATGTACGATACTAAATTTTGGTCTACAACTCCGTTCATCTATACTTTAAATAATTATAAATACTATTTAAATTATTCGTTTAAAGTTAAATTGTTTAGAAAAGTATTCTGCAACGAAATATGAAATTAATAACAAAGGATGCTATAATTAAAAAAAAAAAAATGTTTTCAAAAATGTTGTTTTGTAATTAAATTAAATAATCTGAAAAAAATATATATTCTCAATAACATTTAAACTTTCTAAGAGAATAAATGTTTAGCTTTCTAAAAAATTACCCTGTGAAGGTTTAATTACTATAGACAGATATGAAAGTCAGATTTTAATCTAATCCGCTGTGAATATGTACCAAAACTCATAAATATTATGTATAGGTACATACTAAAATTTACAAAATATAATAACTTTTTAACAATTCGGTTATTTGCAAAAAGATAATTTAAAACAAACTATTTGAAAAATCAATAGTATGTGTTTCAGTATTATTTTTACTTCTTGGTCATTAGATAAACACTGCAGTTTCTTTGAATTATTATTTAACAATTTCAAATTTATTAATTATAATTATTGTTTTCATAACTATTATCATTTTTCTTTAAAATAATAATATGGTTGATAATATTTACATGGATCTTACTTAAAAAAATATATTCTATTTTCATTATTAAAAATAGTTAATATACCGGTGCTTATTAATGTATTGTAAGTTGTTTATAACTTGTTTCACAATTTAATCTAAATTATAATACAATACTGGTGATTATACAATTTCACCTGAAATTACCAACTTCTTTGAAATGGAATTAGTATTAGTCATATTGGTAAACACGAATCCACATATTATGTATTGACTTTGATGTTGTGGAATACACTTTAAGGGAGACAAATACCAAAAATAATAAATATTCTTTACAAAGGTAAAATGTTTTTTTTTTTACAAAAATGAACTGAAAAAGTAATACTCAACCAAGTTTGGACCAATATTTCTCTTGTAAAACACAAAATAGTCGCTGAACCTAAGACACACGAAAACTAAATTGGCTTTTCAATAAATCAAAATCAAAATGCAAGTATCGATATATTAAAGAAACTTGGGCATGTATCAGAGACCATTGGATATTAAACCTTTGTGCTATTCGCTTGTGTATTATCCTTTAACCTTGTTTATACACACTATAAACACGTTTCTTTACTTTAGTAACTATCATGAATACATTTTATTTTCATGTATTTGATTGCATGATAATACATTATAGTACATATAAAACTTAATATATCTAATCAGTATAATGATTGCATATTATATTTTGTTTATAATAAATAAATCTAAATACCTTAAGGTACCGCATTAAATAAAGTTTGTATAAATATTAGTTTATTTTTATTTTTTATTAACTCCATATTACGGAATATTAATAAATCGCTTTTGTATAAAAAATTGAATTTTATGTTTATAGTATTTATAAAATATAAAAGTTTAATTGTACATATTGTACATTATTTACCAATTTATTATTATTACTATTATTAATTATAATATTTATTTAATTTTTGATAGTGTTCTTAATGTAAAAAGATAATAAACAATAATCATTTAAATAATAAATATTATTCTTAATTACATTATGCTTGATCTACAAATTAAAACAATTAATTTTATAATATTAATTAATTTAAAAACAAATATATCTAGTGAAACAAAATTAAGTTTGATTTTATTTTATTTCATCCCAACTCTTAAGTGCTCTCTAACAACATGTTATTTCTACGTAATATTAAAATGAAATTCATTATTATTTCAATAATAAGTTTTATTTTTGTTTTTTTTTTTTTCGAATGTATACTTAATAAGATTCAATGAACGAAATTGTCCATATAAAATATCTAAAATAATTATTAGAGCTCGGATTTCAATGCATTCGCATCTTTTTTTTTAATGCCTTACTCTATACTTCTAAATTACAAATATATTTCAAGTATTCCATGTTATAACTAAAAATATTTTTTTGGTTATTTTTGACATTTTTTTATTTTATAAGACATTTTTGATCTATTTTTTTTGTATTATGACTAAAAAAAATGAGTTCATTAAAATATAAACATAATACTCATACATATAGTATACATGTGTAGTACATAGTGAAATACAAATGTAATTTGTCAAATTTAAATGTTTACTCATTTTGTATATTTATAAACGTACTTATACAAATGTACATGTTAAATAAACATATTTTTATTTGCTGAATTCTAATATTTATTTATTTCATTAATACACAGTATTTTTGTTTTTTAAAAAAAAAATAAAATAATTTAATGAAAGTTTATGTTTAACGCTTTTATGACATAAATGCATTTCTGGAAGAGCATTTTTTTAAATATTTTAAGGATATTTAAATCTGACCACTGCTAATTACAAATAAAAATGATAGTATTTTCAACTTGTATTTGAATATGGCTTTAATTTTTAAAAATATTGTTGTTAAAGTGTAGTGATATTATAGCATAACACATGTATTAGCTGAATACCTAAATTTTATTAGAATTAAAAAGGAGTAACTATTTAGGCCCTCGAATTAAAATATGATATAAATATATAGAAATAATAAAACAATACAATAATTATTTTATCATAATATGTCCTAAGTATAATACTTTTATAATTCAAATATTAACAATATTGAATATTTTAAAAAAAAATCATAATAAATTTACGATATTGGTTTAATAATTTATTCCAATAATTCAGAATATATTTTAAGTTTTACTCACATTTATTATTTCTTTAAAAAGAAACTATAAAGGTAATTTATATTGCTAAGTTTGTAAAATAATTATTATACCTGAGGTTTTTTCGTATTAAAATAAGCGATACTTACCTATATACAAGTATATATATATAGTTGTATGAAGTCCTAAGATAATACACAAATTGAGAAGAGAAAGTACAAGGGTGGAAAGCACTTAAGTATGAATTATAAATATTTGAAATTAATAACTTGACACATATTAACATACAAATTGTTTCTAATGGCAGCCCAATATCAACCAACGGTTATTAAACTAAACATATTACCTGCAACGACCGTCTTTGTGTCCCTACTTGGATCGTAATTTATTCTGACTATTAAAATATACATTACATGGACAAAAACTGCTTAAGTCTGCTAAAATTTAAGCCCGTTGGCTGTTACATATTATATGTTAGTTTGCATTTGTTTATATATATATTTAGTGAAACATATACAAGATAACAAAAAACAAACACTCAAACAAAAATAATAATGATATTATAATAAATTAGATTATAATTTTAAATTACTTTAATACTTAAAATAACAAATTGTTCATATTTCTGCGCAGCATAAATTATATTTCACGTTAAATAAAAACGAGTTGTATGTGTATCTACTTATCCCTATAATACTATCTCCTATCAACACTTATAGGCATTACACTTCCAATGCATTTCTATATGGTTACTTATTCGTGAGCAACAGTTTCGATTTTTTAAGAAATTTAACGATAAGGAATTCTATAAATCCATCTGAAAAAAATATTAAGAAAACTTGAAATGTTTTATTTCAATTATCAGTTCAAAAAAATAATTTACAAGCGCACCAATTCGGTTTGTACCACTCAAGATTATTGCGTGATGTTACCGTTGGTATTTATTATTATTTCTAAAATTATTTTTCTTAGTCGTAACGTTATCTGTGTTTTTTTTTTTTGCTATTTGTTTATATCCCATTTCGTGGAGAAAAAACCGCTGGAAAAAATAAATTTAACATAAATGAGAAAAAAAAGTACTTTAGCGTAAAATACATGGGTAAAGCGAACACCGTTCAACCAAACAAAACTAAACAAATATTTTTCTGTGAGCAGTTACGACCGGTGAAATGTGAAAACGCGTTTTGACAGCCCGATTTAACCTTTGTTGTTATACTTACCGATCCTCTATCGATGTCCATGGATGACAAAATACTTAGCTAACTACGGTTTGACGGTGATAATAAAACGTGCCTCGTGTCACCGAACATACATTAAACCGTCTAAATATTTATTTACAATAAAAGCTCTATGCCGTTTGACACAACAATGATACGATGGCAGAGAGACTAAAATGAAAAAATAAACCATTTTCGATTTCTTAAGGGTTTAACGTATCGCAACATAGACATGTGAAACTTTTTTAGGATTTCGTTTTTTTTTTTTTGCTTACAAATTAAAATAATAATGTATAGCGAAAAAAACTTGAGAATTTGTTCTACTGTATAGTGGGTTTTGAGTGTAACTCGTCATTAAGTGCTTAGGTTACTGTAATGAATAAGTAAAATTTGAATTCAATAATAAGCCATTGTATAGGGAAAATTATTTGAGCGAGGATACTGAATAGATCACCATCCATTTCTAAAGATAATTAATGATATATTATTATTATTATCATTTAATTAATTTGATTACTAGTTACATAGTATTTTTTGGGTAAACGCAATTCAACGATGCAAATTGTATGATAGGAGTATACAATCTAGTTTAATACAATCATTAACACTACAATCTTAATAAAAATGAATACATGACGTATAATTTGTATTTAAATTTAAGATTTAAAACAAATTTTGAAGTACTGTTTTATATTTTGATAAAACAATAATAAATATAAAAATAAAAATCAATCATGGGTGTTTTGTATTGAGTTTTAAAAATGAACTTGCATTTTTATAAATAAAATAGTATTAAGTAATATTATTCTTATCTAATCTTTATGATTTGCAAACGCAATATTTATTAGCCATGATCATAATAATATATTCATTATATTATGTGTATATTATTATAAATTACATGATAATTATGATAATTATAGAAACCAAATTATAAAACATTGCAATCATTTTAACGCGTGAACTAAAATATACTATAACGTTATTTATATATTAAGTCATTATACTCGACACAAATTTATTTACCATCTACCATAGTATACCTAAATAGTATGATAATACTTTCAATATTATCTTTAGTAAAGACACCGATTTACTTAGTTGAGTTCATACATTCCGGCTCATTCTTGGTCGAGTAATTTATACTTCCGTGTTGATTTACAAAGTTTAAATGTATACGTTAACACACATATAGCTAACAAAAGGATAGATTAGGTTGATATTTCCGATAAAACACAACCAAAATAATGTTATTATTATTGCTTAAATTATTGTTATGTATGGTTTTAAATAAAAATTTGTAGTGTGATAAACGTATCGTTTGCTTCGTCTGGAATATGCATTGTAAAGTTTTGTATGAATAAATTAATATTATTATTGGTCGTTTATCTCTTCATCGAGAACTTCACATAATGAGACATCTACAATTAGAAGTCAACGACGAAAATGTAATAGAACCTTTGTTCTTTGGTTCTACATAGTTTACAAATTGTTTTAACATTTCAAATGTAGGCGAGAGTTCACTAGAGTGCTTTTATGTATAGCTGCAATTTATCCCAGTTACTTACAATAATTGTGCGTTTGTTAAATGTATTTTATGTGAAAAATAATTACATTTTTTCAGGGATACAGCTTAACTTCAATATTATATACAGAGCTACATAGACTAAACTATATACATATTATTCATTAGTGTGTATTTCGTATATATTAAATAATATACTAAAATAAGAGAATATACATTGTATTGTACATTTAATGTCAACATATGCAGTATACATGCTGCGTATTATATAAATATTGATTTAACACGAAAATAAAAATATATATTTAACATTATTATTGAAATTAATAAAATGCTTAATCATTTAAACATAAAATTAATTATTTTTATTGATACAAATGTATTAATTACAATAAAATATAGATTTAAAAGTTTAAATATCGAAATTATAAAGTTAATTATAGTCCCAAAATATATGGCTTTTGGGTTCATTAAAACTATAGCATTACGCGTGTAATGATTTATAAAAAGTAGCCTTAGACCTTGTGTAAAAGATATAGGTTAACCAGCTAATAACATTTTTCTAAGATTTCGGGATAAATAATATTATCATTTAAACTATTAATGTATTATATATCTATGTTAAGAACACATGCATTTTTATACATTTTTTGGAAACTATGTTTGAAATATTTTTTTTTAAATTTAATAATACTTAAAAATATTTTAATTAAAAAATATAGTTGAAGAAAAATTGGAAAGTTACTACAGTACTTTCAGGACCCTTTTATAGTATATAATGTAGATTTTACCTTGACGTAGATTAATGCAATTTTATAGATGTATTAAATTTTATATATATCATTGCTTACGAAAACTAATTCAGAACGAAGGATACTGATGTATCAGCACCTATTTCTAAGATTAGTTTATGCTATACTAAATTCACTATTAATGATCTATTTTTATATTGGTTTAATACGGTAGTTTGAGTTAATTATTACAAAAAAAAAAAAAAAAACAAATATGTTATAATATAATTGTAGTTATTAAAATAATATTACAATCTTTATGCAACTTATAATTAGAAATTAAAGGTTTTAAATTCCAACGAATAATGTTTTTGAAAAATTAAATAGAATGACTAAAAACATTATTTAACATCAGCTTACATCGGTTACATTGCATCTTGCACGTGTACATCAACCTACGTTGATTCGCTGAGTGTTTTCCATGATAGGTAGTTGGGATGAATTTCCAGTATGTTGATGTACTTAGGTGATTTAAGTTGTTGAGCAATTCTGTTTGAGATAATGGGATTTTTTTCAGATTATGTAAAAGAGTTTATATTAAAACCACCAATGTCTCAGTATTTGGAATAATCAAAAACGAGGATCGGCGCTGAATTTATAATGTTCACTTCTAATGTGTTAGATGTAGTTTAGGGTAAATTAGAATATTAGTTGAATATTCTGAGGGATAATTGTGGGTAATAAACAACTAACAACTAAATAACCTAAACAACTTTGGATAATTTGTGTAACAACATAATATGCGAAAATTATTTTTCTATTTTATAATTTTGATAATATTTTGTCACTTGATACCTTAGGATTAGTTTTGTCTATATGATTTACATAATATTATACTCAATACTGCTAAATATTTATAAAATTATCCTGCTTGTAGATAGCCACACACATTTATATTTTATAAAATTATTACACTACACATAAATTATGTTTTTCAACAATTAGCATTAATATTGTTCATTGAATATCAACACAAAACTGTTACTTATAATTTTGGTTTTGAAATAAAACTGTAAAAATATTATTTTTCTCTTTCCTCGTTTACTTTTTTTTATTTTATGCTCATAACAATACGGAAACAGCGGGATTGAAAGCATCTGGTTTAAAGTTAGACGGTAGAACGGGTCAAGAGACTAAGATAATCAAAAAAAGGGAATAGTTTCGTTTTAACGGGACGTATTGCATATAAAGGTAATATAGACAATACTATAAATGTTTTACATTTTATAAAAATTCATAATTATTAAGAACTATTGTCCTTAATACAATAAGTTTAATAACTCGTTAACTATTAACGAACCAGTTGGAATTTTTCTTTAGAAGAGAAACTCACTTTAATAAAAAGTATCTATAAAAACTAATACCTATATCTATTTAATAAGTAATTTGTTTCAAAATATTTCATCGGTGAAAAGAAAAAAGTATAACTCTTAAAAAAAATAAAGGAGTCTAATCTAACCATAAAATCAAACGTTCAAGTTGTTTTGATTTAGCTATTATCGTCAGTATACTAAACAAATGTTTAAGACACTGGTTAATTCTTATCTAACAATAACAAAGAGGATCAATATGGATTTTCAAATAATAGTCAATATAATAACTAATTAACCCCGCTACATAATCCAATCGCATCATTTCATAATATCCTAATAAGTTAGCTAAAACTAATTAGAAATACAATAATATATAATATGTATAAGTATAGTAACTACAATATTATAATAATTCAACATAATATATAATATTAACCTTAACACAAAGGCATAGATAATTAATTTAGAGAAAACTGGGAGAGTAAATTTCTGGGTTTCGATAAAGCTTTCGTGTGCTTTTAGAATAGGTAGCTTTGACCTGTGGTTCAACGTTCCATTGAAGCATTTTTATAAAACGTTCACGATTAAACGACGAATTTATGGCAAAATATTACACGTGTAGCTGATAAATATTTCACAGATTGAATAAGTAACGTACCTAACCTTTTATGTAATATGCTGGTTGTCCTGAAAAAACAACGGATATCGAATGCATAATATGTATATGTGTGTTCCAAATTATCCATTTTATGATACTTCGGTATGAACAAAAAATAAATACAAAAATAAATTAATAATAATTTTAAGCAATTTGTGTTGTTGCTGTAACAACTGAAAGCATAAAGACTTCATAACACAATAATTTCAGCACAAATAATAACAATCGTGTTAGTAACAATTCAACGGATAAAAGGTCCAACGGTCGTAACCCTCACTTTGGTCGAAAATAAAGTTTAAACGATATATTGAATTCCATATTATAATTTTCTTATGTTTTAACCCAACATTGTAACCCATAGTTTCAATGCTTGATTGTATCATCAATTTTTATTTTTATTTTTCCATCACTTGAACATCGAAAGAAGCCAACTCTAAGTTATGACAAATATTAAAATATATGTTGAAATGTTATGCCAAGAATTGCTATTTATATAATATTATAATTTCCATCAAGCGAAACGTTTTGTTAATATTTGAATTTTCTTATTTTTTTTTTTTTTTTTTTTTATTATTACTTCTAAATTTAACAAAGAAAGCAAACATTTTTGGTAGGAATTTCTGCGTAAATTATGTCGGTTGTATTTTTACCAAATATACTTTTATTTAAATATAAAATAGATAATATTACGTATTTACGTATAATCCGTGTATTGTTCTGTACAAGTTGTATTTTTGAATTTATGTACAATGATCTATGTTTTGTTATTATTTTATTTTCACATAATTATTATAAATACATAAATAAAATTACTAATCCGTCTTTTAAAATATTTACATAAATTAGACAAATTAGTTTTAAATCTCATATTATTAGTTTTTAAGAAATACAAAGACAAATATTGCATTTTTTTAATATCGATGTAGGTGTACAAAAAGACAAAAAAAAAATAATAATATAAGCTTAAGATAGATTGTGGCTCTCGATAAAATAAAAATTTCCAAAAATATTAATATTAAATGCTGCTATTTTTAGAAACATTACATGATAATTTTACTTCTATAAAATATTTTATAGTTAAATTAATTAATTCAAAAATAATAACTATTTAACTGTAAAACTATTTGTATACAGCTCTGGGGCTCAGCAAAAAAAATCCAATACTAACAAAATTCAAGTATTCCAAAATTTAGCTCTTCGCCGACTCTCCAATTCACCACTACGTACGTCTCAAACCTAACTTCACATAACGATATTTACATCGGAAATTATCAGTAAAGAAGCTCATTTTTTTACTTGCCCTTTCACAAGTGACTTCTATTCTCTTATCAAAATCCTCTTATTAAAAACATCTTTTCACTAACACTCCCAGGAAATCCAAAGCGCAGGCTAAAAAGGAAGTGGTGTCGTGACTTTCTACAATTACCAATTTAAAATATATGCAATTATAATCTCTCAACAGTATTTAAATAACAAAAAAAAAATATAAATAAATAAATACGTATATATAATATATAATTAATCATGTCGTCAATGAATGGCTTCTTATTCGATACCTCGTGTCCTTGTTATTTCTCTTATCACATAAACTAATTGTACGTTAGTTATAAAGATTATTTATTTACTATACATATGAAAAAATACAATAGTTATATATGATACAATTTACAGGGCTTAAATGCTTGAGGGAAAGAAGCGTGATGTAATACTGCTTACGATTAATTTATATTTAAAATTCAAATAAAATACAAATCTATTAATGTGGTATTATAGATATTAGTTCATATTAATTCAAAATAATTTATGTTACTAAAAAATATAAAAATATATTAATAATAATATTTATATTTATTGTGAATATCCATAACCCCAACTCAAGTGCTATTTAAAGAAGTTTGACAATAATCATTGAAATTGCGTCACTGTTAAAATACAAATCAATGTACTTATAGTATCATATCATGTCATTTATTTTTCCAAAATGCATTGACATTATGATATTTTTCCAGTAATGTATTATTATAGTCAAGATTAGTAAGTTTCACTGTGCCAGAACACATTTTAATCAAACACCATTACCACAAAATGTAAATGTGTTTCGACATCTGGCAAATTTCCATCACCCATAACGTACTCTAGGCTACCTATTTATTTTGTTCATCAAATAGCATTGATCTCTGAGCGTCGTTATAATATTTTCATAAGGTATTATTTATATTAATTTAGTTTAACTCTATTAATTATACAATTAAATGTTAGGTATATAAGAATTATAAATTATAAAAAAATATTTTTCATATAATTTTATGTTTGTATAATTTGCATTGATAGATCCAAATGTTTTTTTTTTATGTTGTGGTCTATTTATATATTTATATTTTTACTGAATTAAATAATACAACCTGTAAATTGTTTTTTTACAATAATTATTTGAACACTTGTTTAAAATTTATTATATTAGTATACCATAATTATAAAGAAATTATTCATTGATAATATTCCGTGGTTTGAGAGTTAAGAACGATGACAACTAATAAATTGTAATTAGCTAGAAGGTAACTACACAAATAACGTTAAGACTGATTAAAAGAAAATTCCAGGAATGCCAGGAACGGATTCAACAGAAACAGAGATATCGTTAATGAGTTGATTTCTGTGATTTACGAGATATTTTTTATTGTTTTTGAATTGTTGAATGTACTCGTCTACCTATATGAATTAATTATAATTGTTCGTGTTTATTGTTTTTGTGATTACGAAAATGAAGAGATAAACTAGAGCCTAGATTACAATGCATCAATCCATTTAAAAATAGAACTTTTATTTATGTTATTGTTATTATTTGGGCCTTGAGGATTGGTTGTAATTGGTATTGATATACAAACTTGTAAAATGTTTTGAATGATCTTCGTATGTTGGTTTCTTATGTAGATTGACGCTAGGATAGTCTTCTCGGGGGAATCTACTGGCCGTTTGATTTTTATGTCTTAAGTGAAGTTTTTTTTATGTTTAGCAGCTTTTGGACGTGATCTTAAGCAAAAATTGTAGGTATGTCTAATTAATTGATTGTATATGGTAGACTCTACCAGGTACAGCAACGGTTAGTTCAAACCAAAGCTTTTTCTTTGTCTATTCGTTATTTGATTTTAGTAAGGCAGGTAAAGTGGAGTAGTGATACCATGAGATTTTAGATGATTTCTAGTAAGATGGATCATCAGATTTATTAACGAACAATTTTTAGCGGTGAAGCTTTATGAACTGGCCAACCGACGTACACTGTAAAGTAATATATATTATTTAAACATAAAAATCGATGTACAATTAAACAGTATAATAGTTTTCTTTCCATCTACTTTATATATAATTGTTCATATAATGCTATTGAGTAATATTTATTGAAATTATATGGCTAGGTACAGTTAATACTTTTATTTACGCTTTTATCATATTATAAAAATGGAAAATGTTTATTTAAACGATGAAAAATGTAAACAATTATTGTTTTTTTTTTTTTTTTAATGTTTATAAATGATATAATTTAGCCACACAATTTTCAATTATATTTAAACTTTTATAATAAAAACAGTTACAACATAATACAATAATAAAATAAAACTGAGTAAATATCTATACCTTACATAGTTACATCAATGTCTTATTATACTAATGACTAATCAGTCTCTATATTCAATGTACTTATTAGTTATGTTGTTTCGACGATAAACGATGAATAAAAAAATGTATTCACATTTTATTCAACTTATAAGATATATATAATATACCTATATAAAAATGTACTTTTGAAGTTCAGACAATATTATTACAAATTGTATAGCTAAACGTACATTGTATCAATGTACATTGTACAATGAACAAATGAACGACTCACGATTAAAAACCTGTATATATTATTACAGCTAAATTATTGTTATATACATATTATGCAATCAATAGATACTATCAATGGCATACGTATATGTTATGTGTGTATACGAGTACAATCATGTTATATAAAACAACTTGCCAATCCATAACGTTTATTGTATTATTTTGTATTGTTTATACCTACATGAAAACGTTTACTTGATTGCATGCTTTTAAACGCAGTCAAATGTTTATTTACTAGTGGGTAGTGATATTATAATGATGGATAATAATGTATCTTCAGATGCATAATCTTATACGATTAATTTAAAAAACGAGAATTGAGTATAATGTTTGAAAGTAATCGAGTTTGTTTTATTGGTAACCGATTTTTATTTAAGTGAACTAAATATGTTTAAATATAGAGGCAAGCAACTTGTTTTAACAATCAAATATTATTATTAAAACGGTACACATTACATTTACTATTTTTGTACTACAATAGTTTAAGAATTTTCTAGCATTGATAATATTACTAAGATACAAAGTATCAAAAGTTATCAATGCTTTATAGTAATATGGTTATAATTATATTGATTAAATTAGCCACTTATACAAAAAACTAAATATATTATATTAAACATAGAAAGACACTAGGTATTAATTTTGACAAGTAAATTAACATTTAACATATAAAGATATTATGCACCCGTACATTATAAACGATAAGATTTTTTTTTAATGTACATTTAATGTTTTATTTTTTTACTAACTGTATTTTTCTTAGCTTGGATTTAATCCAATTCAATGAATATAAATAATATAATAAATAACTTTGACTGTTTTAATTAGCTTATCTTGTACATAATCTCTCTGTTACACTTTATATTAACTAGGTGTGGATTCAACTTTAATTCCTTAAAACTAGTTAATGTCAATAAAACTCAACAATAAACTAATTATAATAAGTTTATTCTAAATAAAATTTAATTTAATTTATTTCAAATCATATTTCACTAAGCCATGTAAACAAAATAGTATTTTACTATAAAATTACTTACAAGGAACCTAGTCGATTTAGAAGTTTAGAACCATTGAAATGCATTGAAATGAAAAATAAACACTTATTACTAAGAAAGAAACATTTACATAATTTAATTTTTTTGAGAATATTAGTTAAAAAATAATACTTGTACAATTATTATAAATAGAAATATGTCTATTAAAATGTACAATATTCTTAGGATTTATATAATAATACAAACTTAAAAATTCTACTTACCTAACAAAAGAACAATACATATTATTTTTTTTTTTACTTAAAATAATATATTAATACTTATATTATCAAAATATTATTATGTTTATGTACTTAATTATTTTTTTTATGATCTTCATCGCAGTTTAAAGCTATAAATATGCTTAAATCTTTTGGTACTCAAAATATCAAAAGTAATTCCACGTACTCCGTTAATATTCAGAAAATACTTTGAAAAAAAAATCAGAAAAATGGAAATATTTACAAAACACCAATAGATGTTGAAAACTAATATTTTTTATTTTTCTATAATTTTTAAATGAATACCCATAATGTTTAAAATATTTAAAATATAATTGTTTAGGAATTGCATACATTTCAAAATATTAATTGGAATCTTTTTTTATGAAGTGGTTTATAGATGTTTACTATTATAACTTTTGTTTATATTGGTAAAAATGATTATGATCAGTTAAAATGTTTGAAAATGAATATATAGTTCATAATAATTCATTTTAACTAAAAATAATAAAAAAAAGTAATTTTACGTTAAAACGCGTAATTTTCTTATAAGAACTTAAGATCAAATTATAATAAAATTCATCGAATTCACAAACGTTTGAACATTATTTAATAATTTATCCAACTTTTAGTTTGGTAACTAACGGTAATGAATTTAATAAAAAAAAATATATATATATATAAATTAGCCTTTTAGCGTTTTAAAAATATTCTAAATTCTTAAGAATAATTTGTTTTTATGTACATTTTAATTTTATAATTTTAATGATATTATGAATTTAAATTATTATGCTGTTATTCAAAAACATATTTATAACTTATTTATATACATTTTTAACTGTCCATCACTATGTACATTATTATAAGCCATATATTATATATTCAACGCAATTGTTACAAAATATTTAGGATATTTTAAAACAATTTATACCATGAACCTATTTACAACGTTCGATGGAACATCAGTAATAACTAACAAATTGATAACAAACAGTTAGTGATAGTTAAAGTAATAAGTATAGTTTTTTAAAACATTATTAGAAATAGAGAACGAAATATTTATATTTATATAGCCTTCATCTTATTAATGTTTTTTATGTGCAATAATTAATTATTAAATTTAAAATGTACACGTCCTATATGCATACTATATTAATATATTTAATATTGATTACATACAATTGTTACCATCTTTATTGGTATATGACCTATAATAGATATTTAAGTATTAACTTACTTTTAAAATTTAAAGTCATTCATACTTATACATGTATGTATTATTTACATATAAATATATTATGTATACTTTCAAATATTTGAAAAATAATATTATAATAATTTGATTTTTTTTAAACATTTGTGATTATTTTTTCAGAATTTTGTAAACCTTTTACGAAACAGTTCAAATAAATTATTATGCATAGAACCTAATTTTTTTACACTGCAATAACCAAACTAATAGGTAGCAACTAAACAAATAATACAAATAACATTACATATATTGTAATTACAATGGTGCACACGTAAGTGTTCAAGAGTCAATTTCTGCCCCTCCCCTTGGAAACGTCATCTTTCATGATAATTTATTTATACAAAATGACCTTCTCCTTTATAATATCAGAAGTATATAATTTTGTAAAAATTATTATTAACACGGTTTCCTTGGAAAAAAAATCGTGTATGCGGTACCGTATTAATGATTGTTGATGTAACAAATCGAAATCTAAGATCTGAAAATAATTCATTTAATAATATACACTTTGCCGCTACGGCTTGCCTTAATGACGGCAACAAATAGAGATGGTAGCGTGTTAAAAAAACACAACCAAAAACTTTCATTTTAATAATAAAAAAATAATAAATAATAAAAAAAAAAAGTGGAAACTGTCGTTTGGTCTCTTTTTGGTTTTGATCATTGAAATTCGTTTTGTGCTTTTAACAATATTATTGTTATTATTGTTGTTACGAACATTATGTTTGGTACTTGTGGTTATTATAGAAATATTAATTTATTCTCCCTAGATAAATTTAAAAACGTACAGTTTATTTTTAACATTTTGTTAATTTTTTTATTTTATATTTTTAGATTCAGAGTGAATTAATAGATGTGTGGATTTTACTCTATTGTGTGTGTGTGTGTGTGTGTGTGTGTGTGTGTGTGTGTGTGTGTGTGTGTGTGTGTGTGTATTTGTGTGTATTTATATGATACAATTTTAAAGCAGTAAAAATGCTTTAATCATCAACTTTAAAAGGATCCCGATAGAAAATTGTATCTAGTCTGTATTCTTTAATTTTGTGAAGAGTAAAAAGTAAAAATTCGTAACATTTTATGATAACAATAGGGAAAAACCGAAAGTTTTTATCCAATAAAAATATCAATTTTATATTTTTGATTTTATTCAAAAACTAATTTAAAGACACTCGAAACATTCAAAAAAATATATTAGTGTTAGTTTTTTCTAGGTATTGCATAATTTTTAAAATATTTATTTTTCATAAAATATCTTTAGAAACTTAAGCAGATACTTTTTTCATCCCGAATTATGTTTCATATGTGACGATTTATCATTTAATTTAAATTTATCACATATAATACTGTGAACTAACGAAGTATTCTCGGAACTTTTTTTTTTAATTATTACTGATGAATCATCAAAAAAATATAATACTTAAATAAAATACATTGAATACAATAGTATTCATTTATTGAGTAATTATTACTCGTAGATTGGGTTTTCAAAAGTGGATCCAATTAGTTCATACAATTTTCCATTTGTTATTATTATAATTTAAGTCTTACAATTGAACTATTAATTTCTTGTTTCCATTATTTAAGGCATATGTTTAGGACGATGTACCTGTCAGAAACATATTAATACCAACCAAACGGTGAAATACAAGAGGATTTTTATGTTAATAATATACATAGTTGTATTTCTGAGTTCAATTAAACCTATATTGAAATAACATAATAACATACAACGTATTTTACTTTACCTGATAGTAATCTTATGAAACTAACGATGAAACGAGACTAGTACTACACACGAATATTTAGCAAGCCTAATGATCATTATTATAAATGTTATTAAAATGCCTCAAACATATAAATGTATAGGTAATACTACGATTTATATAATACACAAAATATTTATAAAAAAATGTCATCATAATTACAAATCTACACTAAAAAGAATTTAATTAGATACATTACGTAACTGTAAAAATATATTATCACTATGATAATGTATATACAAATTAGAATACCTATAAACATTGAAATTATTTAAAATGTATAACTAGTATTTTTTTTAACGAAATTATTGAGTATTAAAATAAGTCATTTAATTTTATAAAAATAAGTTTTGAAATAAAATTTAAAAAAATATTATAAATTATTTATATATTCATTAAATCTACTCAGAAATCGTACTTCAAACTCAATTAATCAATAAATCTTTTTAATTAAAATTTCTCTAATTACCCCACACAGATATTTTCATGAAATCAATTGGCTATAATTATATGCGTCTGAAGTACCAAAAAGCACTTATTGTGTATGTTAATTTATATTATAATTGTCGATTTATTAAAAACCATGTTAATAATATATACATACATTAATAGTTACAAAATAAAAAACACGTTCTACATAATACATGAAAATATCGTTTCAATTATTATTTATCAAAACATAAAAATATTAAAAAAATAATATATTTATGACATACCACAGCGTAACGAAATATGATAATCGAAAATCAGTTGTTTTTCTATTTTTTGAGAGTTATGTGAAGGCAGTGATGGTTCAGAGGCGACTCAGTGAATAGTAATTGGACAAAATACTGACAGGTAATATTAATCTAAAATCTAATGTTTCTAATTACACGTTTACATTTATTACAATCATATATGATTAATAGTGGTATTGAGGTTGGCGCATGCTTTGTTCGCGTTTGTTGGTTCCATCTAAAACGCATAACACGCCAAATTTTCGTCCAGTGTGCTTGTTTAGATTTATTGTTCTTCCCCTCTCCTAATACCAAAATATGACACATTAAGTTGATAAATATGAAATTTTAATTAATATTTTCTGAACTGCTTTGGTAACACTATATTAATTTGTAATCATTACTTAATATAATATTAATATTAATATTAATATTAATATCATTATTAATGATTATTCACCATTATAAAAATATTTGTTGGGTTATAAAGCTATGTAATAGAAGATGATAACGTTCATAAATTGGTGGTAATTGTTATTTTGTGATAATTAATTGAAAAATTAAACTTATATAACTGGAAAACTCTTAGAGGAATATAGGACATTCAGAAACTGTTTTTTCTTATATGATATTTCGACGAACATCGTTACACTTGTAATTATTTTTAACAATAAAATATTTTTTTTATTTTTATTCGAGACCTATATCTGTATACATTTAGATTTTTTAATTAGATTACAATAAATAATATATACTTTTTTACCCAATGATAATTTTCAAGACATTAAGTATGATAAGTTATATTTCTGAAAAAAAAAAAAAAATATTAAACTATTCGAAATGTAATCATATTAATTTTGCATATGGCTATTAAAAATTAAAAATTAAATAATAAAAATGTAATATTGTTATTGTGCTTAATTTAAAAAAAGTGTGTTTAATATAAGATATGATAATAGAATAAATGGTCATTCATAATGAATTGCCGGTGTCTTGCAAATGGCTTCCTATAGGTGGTACACTATGTTACTACTTATTTTGGGGATATGGTAATTATACTGTGTAGTGTGTACTTACCACACATCATCAATGACGACAAAAAAGCCAGAGTCAAATACACCGATATGCATGAAAAAAAAATTGAATTTAGACTAGACGTTGTTCACGTGATCAAAAGAAGCTACATAAAACATTTAAATATTAGGTATCAGGTATACCTATTATAATATTAGGTATAGATTTGAAATAGTATTATTTTACTTAATGTGTTTATCATATAATATTAATCTAAACTAAAAAACTAAAAATGTATAAGCATTGATTGAAATCGAATAAATCGTTTTGAATAATCCGTTAAGTTAATTTTACGCTGAAGTGTTAATTTGTATTATATAGTGTTTATTTTTTTTCAATCAATTTTATTAAACAAAGCAAATAAATTTGGCTTCAACAACTAAGCGAATAGTACTAGCACTATTTTATTTTATATTTTTTTTTTTCATTTAAATATTTCTGTTTGTGTTTCGGACTGATCTATTATATTAGTTTTATAACATCAGTGTACGATTAGGTATGTCAATGGATGATGTGTCTGGTGTGAAAATAGTTAATTTAGTTTATTAATCACAAATTATGTTAATCACCAGGTTATATATTTAAATTATAAAATTTCCTTTTAAAAATTAAATGAAACATTAGTATTCATAACGTTTGAAACATAATAATATAACTGCACCAATAATACAATTAAAACATCTGATTCTGGATATTCTTATAAAAAAAAACTCTTATATGTGAACTGACCAGACGTAAGTAAATATAAATTTAAAGTAATTTTCAATTCAATTAAAAAATAGAGAGAAAATATTCATCTCACATTTTTGTTTTACTGTTGTTTTTTTTTAATTTGCAAATAATGTCCAAGATATTTATTTTGCTTAATTTTTGATTATTAAATCTGTTTATGTGAATAAATAATTTTATTTAAAGAAATTATGACATATTTTATAGTTATAAAAATAAAAATTTTTGCTTTGTGATGTACTTGAACATATTATAGTAAGTAATCAAGTGTATTGTATGATTTAACAAGTCTATAATAGCCAATAGGTGTGTTGTATTTTAATAATTCATAAGTAAATCATTGTATACGAAACAATATTTTGGGTGGGGACCGTCTTTGTTATCTTATACTTTTAAGGATGTACTATTCATATTACTATTATTAATTAATGTTTTCTTTAGTGATTAGTTATACAGTAATTTGAACTAATTTTTGACAAATTGTATATAACTATCGTTATTATAAATTTATCTAACCTAGTAATATTATAAACTATAATATATTTACTAAAATATGTTATTATCATATAATTTAATACCGTTATACTGTGAAACAGCGAGAATATATTCAGGGTATAAATAGCTTCAGATTAATCTAAATATTTTGAAACAATTTCGTTGTATATAGTTATAATAATATACTTAAAGGTTAAAAGTTCTAAGGCCTTACGAATAAAATAATTAATTTATAATCACAACAAATTACAAACAATCTTTAATCGTATTTTTCATCTAAATATATTTCTAATTACATGAAATATGGACTTTAAATTTGTATATAAAAAAATTGTGCATTCGTTATTTTGTGACTTTTACGTTTCTGTAAGAACAGTTTAGGAGAAATTTTATAATATTTTGATAGGCATTTTTGTAAAACAAATAACTATAAAACTTAAAAATGTTAATTGTCTATTAAAAGCTTAAATAATTATTGGGTCATGTAAAATAATATGCTAATATATAAGAATCAGATTTAAATGCGCTAAAAATATCAAAAAATGCATTATTTATTAAATAAATTAAAAAACTCCGATAAAAGTTGTTTAGTTGTATGCAATAAAATCGGCTAATTGGATGGTGTGACATAAAAATAAATTTTATCCTTGTCTAATTTAAAACCAGATTACCTGATGTTAAGTTCCAAATGAAAATAATTTATAATACGTAGTAATATTGTAGGTGTAGTACTATATAGTACTTATATTTTGATGAGGTCAATTTTTCTAGTTATAATACGATAAATAAGTCAAAAATGTCAAAAACAATTTAAAAAAAAAAATACATTAAAAAGTCAAAAAATGCCCTAAAGAGTATAAAATCCTCTAAAAATTCAAAAAATGTCCCAAAAATTTTGTAATTAGGACACGGAGTACTTCAAATATATTTATAGCTTGGAAAGCATCGTATAAGACATTCCAAAAAAAAATAAGATTCGAAAATTAGAAATTCGAGCCCTACAGCCATATAAATACTTTTCGAAAATATCAAGTATCTAGAGTAGCTTGTTTCTTAATTATTACAAAAATACAAAATTGATTTTGTCAAAATTGGTGTTGCTTAAATATATCCATTTTATTTTTGAAGATTGAAGTATTTTTTAATTCCGAGAAAGGTGATTTTAGAATTCAGACACTAAATAAGCACAGATTATTATAAAACCAGTAAATTTATTATTTCACTCATTTAAATATAAATTTACCATTATGAGGAAATCTTAATTACGTAGAGTTATTCATAGATGACTTTCTGAAATATCTAGAAGTCTTTTGAATGAAAATATTCAGATTAAAGGGTTTTTAGGGTTTGAATACGAAATTGTGGATAATAAATTGTAACGGTTTCGTCCACTGTTTTTGTATTTAAGTTTTAATAAAAAATTGCATAAAAAATAAAAACCATTAGATTGATGATGAATATGTATCCATACTGATTGAAAAGTGAGTTACGTGAATTTACTCAAGAGCTAAGTAGAGCTCTATATTATAATAATTCGTTTTAACATCATATCAAAAATAAATTAAAGTGATTGGGTGTGTAATATTTAAGCTGAATGTATACGAGAATATTTAGGCAGAAATTGAGTTTTTCATTTTAAGTGTAGAAATCTGCAGTGTCTGTCCAATAATTAACATATATATATAATATCATACATTTTTAATAGAGTATAATGACAATTTTTTTTATAACTTTAACTATGGTATATTAATTGATTAATTGTTACAAAATTTAAAGTAAGTGTTTATTTAAAACGGTATATATTCACATCTACATCGTAATAGCTCCACCCCCCGTGTGTGAGATCTAATTGAATTGGTTTTTTTACATACGGATTATTTATTTGTGAAAAAAATAAAGTTCCAATTAATGTTAAAATTATAAATTCGTATGAGGTAAGAGTAATTTTTTTTTTTATATGGTTTTATTATAGATTTTCTATTATTGAAAACTTTTTAGGGAATTATTGTGAAAAAGTTTATTGGATTTTTCATTTATCGTTCAGTTGACTATAATTTGTTTTATTCCAATATGACAACTTTCAATAATTTATTATAATAATATATTATATCAATTATATTTTGGAAAATCTTCAATCGACAATATCATTACGATATTATTATTTATATTTACGATATATTTTTAATATAATATAACACTTATATATTGTGATTCCGAGTATGTTGTTATAATATCTTAAAATTTTCTTTAGCCGAGTGAAAAAATAAAAAAAGTATACACATTCATTATAATTGTATTATTATTATTATTTGAACAGAAAATAAAAATGTTAACTTGTATAATGTTGATAGTGACAATAGATAGTAGACTGATATCCTGTTTTATGACTTAAAACTATAAAAATTAAAAAGTACCTGCGATGATTATTTCACAATAAGTTTTACAAGATAAATAAAAATTTTTCTCTACTGACCTAGTTATAGTTCTTTTTATAAAAAAAAACTTTTTTTTTTGTACAAAACTTTCGCAATTATTCAAAGATGAAACTACAGTTAAAAATGTACGGGGAATTATATTACTCTAAAATATAGTCACTGCCAGGTAGGTCTATTACTAATGCGTTGACATACAAGCATTGTACGATATAATATTAATATATTATTATAATTGGTTTTTTTGTTTTATACTTAAGCTATTTTATTTATCATGTACAAATACAATTTTCTTAATATTCACATCGATATAAAATATATGCAAATTAAAAACGAATGCATTTTTACTCTATTAAGTATTAGGTACTTATTTATCTTATTTTAATATTTTAGTAATTATCATCTATATTGACAATTTAAATCTTTAATTAGGCCGTATGACTTTTATGCGAGAGTTATCTATTACAAACTTTAAATTAATTTTAATTTACGATTGATAGTTTGTTAAGTTCAAATTAATTTAATTTAATAATATTTATGGGAAAAAAAGGAAAATGAATAGAAATGAATGACAAAATATATTTCAGTTATTTAATTTTTATATCAAAATATAGAATGTTTTAATAATATTTAAATTTTACTCTGAATGTATTTAATTTTTTTTTTTATATAGTCCTTACTTGTTCTGTATTTCTTAATGAAGTAAATAAAAAGATACGTAACTTAAGCTATGTTTTCGTCCTTAAAAAAAATCATCGTTGTTACTTAATTAACTCTTTTATTTTTAATTAGTGTCAAATATTTTCTTTCTGTTAACAATTAATTGTTTTAAAACAAAGAATTTAATTGTTGATTTTAAATATTTTTTGGATAAATTCTAAAAAATCATATTAATTGTGTTTACAAAAATTAAATTATCAACATTATACATTGATATAATATTATGTACTTTTGTTTACCTATTAATTTCATACGATATGCTCTTAGGTTGATCGTTTATAAAACTTTTGAAATCTAACGCGCAAAAAGACCATGTTGATCTTTAGCTGTTATTTTACTCATTGAATATTTGTATATTTGTACGAGTACATCATTCATAATCTTAAAAACTAAGAAATTTAACTCTAGGTCAACTTACTATTATAATACAAATGTATTAAAAAAACTATTTACCTACTTAAAATGTTGGTATAGTTATTGCAATTAATATTTAAATAAGTTTAAAATTATCGTTGTGGTAAATACTTAAGTAAAATATATTAGCGATGATTATAAATTTGTACATGAAATCAATATAATATGATTCCAAATATTAGAATATTAAAAAAAAAAACGATAAAAACATATTATTTAATGCCCATTTAATGATAAAACATGTGTTAGGTACACATCTTAACCTGACATAATAGATTTAATTAAAAATATACCCATAATACAAATATTAGAAACAAATTTTCCCATTAATCATGTTTTAAACATCAAAGACATTTATTAAGCTGTGCACCTCATTATTAACACACGAGAAAACTGCGAATGGCTTTTATCTTTTTAATTCTGCCGAGGTTTTTAATTCTATTAAATTAAGTTATACAATTTTGAATTAATCCATAATTTACCTAAAAGTGTGTATTGACATTTCTACATTAATAATTTGTAAAATATAAAAGGTTGATTGAGGGTTATTATCTTTTTTTTTTTACGAAAATACTTTTGACATAAAGTTTAACAAAATTTAATATTCAAAAAACACAGTTAAATCATTCTTTTACATTTGTATATTTATTTTGGATACACCTCAAGGTGATTAAAAATTTTAAAATATAAATTAGTATAAAATTAAAATGTTGGTAATAATTTAAACTTAATTCCAATTAATTTAAAATCACGTAATATGAATTAAAATGTTTTTCAAGAATTTTATAGAAGTGATTTATTGACTAAGTTATAAATATTTTGTTTTTTAATGAATTCATTATGTTAAAAGTATTTATAATTTTGTATTTGCGTTTTTCGTTGACCATGGTAGATCTTTCTGAAATCTTTGATAAAGTCAATGACTAATGTATATAAATTATTGTTCTGTGTGATTATTTAAGCTTCATAATAATATAATGTTATTATTATTTGTATTACTTAAAGATCTAAAGGTTTTGTATAACTGTGCATTTAGTGTATTCTACTATAGCGGGGTTAAGAAACCTGGAATATATATATATATATGTATATGTCTAATTCAATGAATATTTTCAGGGACCTTTGAATTTTAATTTTAACAGTACCCGAAGAGCTTCAGCATAATAAACAGTTCGAATAAGTCTAGTTGAAATATTTATAATTAAACATAATCAAAAATGTATATTATACACTGTTATTTTACTGTTTCGATTTAAAAATTATAGCTATCAGAATTCCTATAGTGTACTAGATATTGTTGGCCCAGATTGATCGAACTTGACATGGTGTGTCTCTTTAATAACTTTGAATAAGAAATAGAAAAAGAGTTTCATGTATTTATAAAAGTCGTTTTTTTTTTCGTGGTACTATCAACAACACAGTGAACCAACATTAAAGAGATCTCGTTTGTTATTGATTTGTTTTTCTGAAATCAAAGCTCTGTGAATTCGACTGTTCTATATAACCTTTGAAATTTACCGACTACATGTGTCATTAGTTTACCAAAGACTGTTCATAATTTTTACTGTTTGGAAAATACATTGTTGTTGTCTGTAATTTACGTATTTCGTTAATTAAATTTGTTATTGTATTTAGAAAATTGTATTACTATTGTACATAATCTTTTGGCAATGGATTCAATTATACTACTAATTCAATTGACGTTTTTTATTAATTATTTTATTCATTAGGTAAATATATGATAAGTGATGACTATGGTATACTTAATTATTATTTTAATTTATGATTTATACTTATCACCAACATTTGATTTTCATGTCAATAATATTTATTATTAATAATGAAACACAATTTATTACCATAACTCTGTGAATTAAATTGAAGTTTTTTTTTTCTTGAACTCTAATAATATGTACTTGTACAATAAAACATTTATTGATAATTAAACATTAAACTATAAAAATATTTTTTTTTGTATATCAATGTATTAATTAAAATCTTCAGAATTTTATATGAAAAATCGTTTAGTTGTTCAAACAATATTTTTTAATTTTAATTATAATATTGTTATGATGCAATATATTAGATTTATAATAATATAATTTATTATTTATAAAGAAAAATATCTAAAATATAATTTTTCACATTAAAAAAATAATTAAATAGAATAATTTTAATTTTATAAGAAATTATAACTATAGATATTACTACGGTTAAACAATAAATTATGCTAAATAGTAATTTTATTTTAGATGTTTTTATTCTTCCTTTAGAATTCTCAAACTATGAAATATCAAAAAGTTAAAATTTGTTCTCATTCTTTCAATTTTTCAATTAAAATTTTAATTTAAGAATCATAAATATATTTTAACCAATAGATAAACATATAGTGAATAGTAGATAATAAAGAGTAATGACGTCATTCTGTGCCAAAAATTAATCATAACTATACCACGGCATCGGTCGAAGTATTAACGTGCAGAAGGAAAAAATCGCGTGACTAAAACATGGCAGCAGGACAATCATGTCTAATACACCTTAGAAGAAACGGTCCATTATTTGCTTTTATTATTGTGCATTTGTTGTACGACCTTCAAGCACGGAATCTTCGTGCATAACACCCTGGCCACCAAATAAAACGATTAACATTGATTAAATCTGTAAGTTTAGGAATCTCAGTTTGATTAGTGTTTATGTCTTGCAAACCCTCTCTCTCGGAACTGTCTCTGATACTCTATTTCTAAACTATTATTAAAACACATTAATTTTATCATCATTTAAAATATATTTTACCAGCTTTTTTCATTCCTATTGAGTCTCAAATTGATGTGATAAATTATTTTTTTGAGAATGTTAGCGATTTGTATTATAAATGAACTCGAATTTAATTTAATCACATTTGTATACCTATTAAAAAAGGCATATAAATACTTAATATTTTTATCTTTAAAAATAAAAATTGCAATTGTTATTGAACACTTGTCTTATAAGAATAATATTGTTTTAAGTTTTTATGAAACGAAAAAATTAATTTAATAGTTATTTATATGATGGAATAATATACTTACTTTAAAAAAAATAATGATTGATTATACCTAATTTATAGTTACATAACGTGTAGTTCTATATTTCGTATAGAAAATAGTTTATCTTAATTTATTGTATCGATTTAAAAAAATATAATCATACAATGTGAAAAATATATAAATTATTATTTGTGTCTATTTAAAAGAAGTTTTATTAACTTTTCTTTCATCAATGTTCATAAATAAAATTGTCCTTAAATAAACATTAAAAAGAAAATTAATTTGAACTTTTGTTTAGAAGATAACAAACAAATTAAATATTGATGAAACCATAAAAAATAGAACATTTACACTCATTATTAACTAAAATTTAATGCACTGTTCTGCACACTTGAAAAGATCATGTCCAGTTCATGCACATTTTAAAAATTGAGTAAATCACGATTTGACCAGTTGTTAAAAATCATAGTGAAGAACAGCAATCTATTCAAATCAATGGATCCTTTTTTAGTAAAGAAAATTTATAATATTTAATTATTCATATAATTTAATTGTTTTTGTTTTGGTTTTACAGATAAATTTCTTTACTAAACAATATGATAAAAAAGTTATAGTACAACACATAGGTTAATGTTATTACATTTTATATTAGAAAATAAAGATGATTAACATATTATCTCAATTTGTATCATTACATTAGGACGGTGATAAATTAATTACGCCATTATCTAGTAGCATAACCTAATAGTCTATATTCTAACATCCTATATTCGGAACATTTTTGTCTTTTGAGTTTCAAATCATCAAATTCTGTAATATCGTTCTATGCTTTTACTGTTTACTTTTTCTCAATATTTTCTAATTCTACTTGTTTCAATTATATGCCCCAATTATTTCACTTGTTGAAAAAAAAACATTTACTCGTATTTCATATAGATCAACCCTCTTGTAACCTAATAAGATCTTCTGTCAAATTATTTAAACTACCATAATCATCTGATCATCTTAAAATAGTACCGTCTAAAACGTTTTTCACTCCTTTCTATTATTTAATGTACTTTTTCAATAACTACCTGAAAAATATAGGAAGCTGCTTAATTCTAAAATACAATTTCCTTAATATAATATGTATGCGTATCCCGCGCTTAACGTTTTCTGTATATCTTCACATAAATCTAATTAGTTATCGTAATTTAAATATTAATCAACAAATAATAATATAATATAATAATTGTTTCATTTGGTTTTAACACAAATATAAATTTTCTATTACATCATCTCTTTCTAATTAGCCCAATTAACTTTCTACTTTTTATGTATATTCGTACAAAATTAATATGCTGTAGCTTGTTACGTATTCAAAATATTTTTATAATTTTTTATTTTATTTTTAAAGTTACTTAATGTATATATATATATATATTTTAGTTTATACCCACATTTAATAACAACAGCAACACCCACATTCAATTACAACATTTCTACTGGTTCGGTTTCTACTTTATATAATGATTTTAGATTTATTTTCTCACATTCTTACTGAATGAACCATTTCATTAAAAATTTTATATTTTATGTATTATACATACACTCCATAATTACTATAAATGTATGGTTTCTTAAGCCACCTACGTATCATTTCTCTTTCTTGATTCCTTATTAATGTTTTAAAAAGCTTTCAGTTTCTTGCATTTCCATCGCCGTGACTAGTTCTTATAATTTACTATATATTCTCTACTATCTAATTTATCTAGTTTATTCGTGTAGCCCTTTGAACTGTTTTATTTGTGTAGTTTCTATATCTCCATTAAAACACATGGTTAAATTGATACTTCTATGTATATCACTAACTATACAATCAAAGTGAGTTTTTTGGCAATATCCTCTTCGCATAAATAGTCCGTTAATAAATTTTTTCATGCCTTTAATGATGAACTTGTCTGTAAAAAAACCTATTCAAATTTGTCTAAACATGTTCATCACCTCATTTTTTTTTATTCTTAAACACCATCCATTTATAGTTTTTTTCAAGATAAAACTATTTAAGGCTTCTCGTTAAACTTCTTTAAATATAAAATGTTTGAGAAAACTGTCTACGTTCAAAATATAAAACTATTATATCTTTCTGATAGTATCACAGGGTAACATAAATCTCTTAGCGTTTATAAGATTTTTTCCATCATACATCACAAGATTAATAATTAGATTTTATGTTCCTTTCAGAGGCGTTTTAGACCCATTTGAAAAGAAAGGGGAGGAATGTGAAAATCAAAGGTTTTAACTCAAAATAATATGCAAAGGCATATCGTTAACTTTAAATGTATTATTATAAAATGTGTATAATACTAAAACAATATAAATATAATAACATTTAAGAAATTGTTTATATACACTGTTCTATTTTTTGTGAAAAATAATAAAATAAATATTTTATATTATTTAAAAGTAAATCAATAAGATAATTATTTAAAAATTGTATTTGTTTATTTAATTAAATATGTTAGTAACAAATATTATTAATTATATAACTGCTCTCCATTTTAACCGGGAAGTGAGTTAAGATAATTCAAGCGATGATGTGCATGACGCTTTTTGGTTCCATGACTCGTTCAAACTTTTATATTTGATAATAAATATTTTATTCAACAAACGTAAGTTATAAAAAAATACATACATACAAAAAATAATATAATTAATTCTGCTCAATGTAATTAGATACCATTAAATGAATAAAATATTTTTGAGTACCTAACAAAAATTACTTTATTTCATAATGTATTACTAAGGTAAAATTATATTATTTTTATATAAATTGTATTAGTATATCATTAGAGTGTAGAAATAATTATTAAAAAAAATATATTTTGTAAATAAAAAAAGTAAAAATACAAGTTGCCTATTTGGTAAGATAACTGTTTTAAATAATTTAAGAAAATAATATTATTATTTTCTAATATATGTAGTTCTATTGCAAATCATATTAATAATAAATTATGAATATTTATAACTGGATTTATATATAAAATAAATATAATTTTATGTCTTTCATAGATTTTTAACCTAGTAAATAATATCAAAGTCAAATGCACATGACTAAGGTTATATAAATATAAATTCAATAATTTACATGTGTTTACGATGTTTGTTTAATATCTATCCGTACATAATCATGAGTTAGAAAAAAATTTAGCAAAGTTATTTAAAAATAAATATATTTATCTGATATTTTTTATAAGTACATTATTAAATCCCAACGAAAAAAAATGTATGAAAATAAAGTGAATACGAATACAATTGTAATGTTTAAATAATTACTTACTTATCTTCAATAAAATAATTGGAATCGATTTTATTGAAACTAAATTGCTGTATTATTTTTTCACTTTTTTTCTATTTTAGTTCTTATTTAACATTATTAACTAATTTTAAGCCTATTATAATTAAATTAACAACTATACCGTTCGTCCTAAAGCTATACTTTGAAAGTAGTTTTCGCTATTTTCTATTGTATTATTATGTTAACTTAACATTATTTTTCTGGCAAATCAGAAATGTTAAGGTCAACTGATAAACTCCAATTTCCCTCTCACTATTCCTCGTTTGTCACCAAAACTTTTACCAGTTTGACAGGGGTTCAAACGAAATTGCTTTTATTTTTCAACTTTTTATATGGGCTGGACACAACACAGTAATTATTGTCTATTCACATGGAACTAAATGGACTTTATTAAGTCAATAATAAATTAGCATTTTTAAATTACAGTTATATTATATATACATTGTAAAAATGGTTATAACATGGAGTAGTTAATGTAAAAATTTCATTTTATATGTATTTGATTATTTTATTGCTATTGAAATATTATCAGTTATATCTTTTTTTTCTATAGTACAAATATTTAAATATATATAATTAAATGTATTATTCAACTATTTTAATTAACAAACAATAACATTTCTATTTGATGCAGTTACTTCGAAATGCATAATTCACAATAAATCACGAAATTAAAATATAAAAGAAAATATTAACACAATTTACCAAACTTATAATTTGTTTAAATTAATAACTAATTTTAATATTACTTTTGCCAAAGTTTTTGAAGAATTTTAAAAATAAGATATAAATATTACACAATATACAATACAGCTATAAAAAATATTAACGATAGCTTTCAACGAAAAGTTTTGTACTCAAAATAATCGTATCTTTACAACCAAGTATTGCATACATATTTTTTTTGAGACAATATTTTGTTTTTCAATTATTACTCCATTATCTATTTTATAGTTTTATTTGTATATAACCTATTTTCAAATTCATCGTATCATCGTATTCATCTTGACACATACATCTTATTTCAAGGTACAACCATGTATCAAGACATATTATATTCCAGTATATTTAATTTAAATTATGTGATACTGAAACAATATAGTAATATCATTAAATTATCATAATTATAATACGTATGATTAAAAACAAAGAGAAATAACAAATGTTTCAAAAACAAAATCTAATACAACGCAAGATCAAATAAAAGGTGTAGGTGTATACGAGTATAATACATACACATGTATATATATATATATACTTATGTTATATTAAAATAACATTGAACCCACGTGCAAAGGTTTTTATTGACGCTCGAAAATTGAACAACCTTTATTGTTGGTAGAAGTGAATTAAAGGGTCTGACATAAAATGTCTTTGGTAAACTACTAGTGGAAACACTCAAATTACAAAATAAATGTGAATCGAGTTGATTGTAATGCTTTATAATTTCAGACCAAATATTCAATAAGACTGTATAATATAATGACCGAATAAATTCTTTATCCTCAAAGAAATAATTTGTCAACAGGTAAGTAGGTAGGTAATTGTGATATAATTATAATAACCATAAATAAGTCCAGTTATTTTTAAAATTAAATTAAATTAAATTACATATTACAATATCGAATAATTTTTTGGGTGATGGGTAAATTCCTATACCGTATGGGTATGATAATAAAGAAGTAAACATAAATATACATACATATTTTTTTTAAATAATGTTATCTACTAAATCGATATTGACACTATGCGGTAAATTAAACACTGCAATAATAATTTGCTTTCTGTGATCTTTAAATTATTTCAGTTATAAGTTATACATTGTTTGTAATCTTCAGAAAAAATTTGTACTAATTGTTTTTTTCTACGAGAAATCTTTATCATATTCTATCATAATACATATTTGTAAATTCTATTTTTTTAAATTCCATAGTTTTAAATAAATAATGATAAAAAAAGAGAACATTCAATTAACTGTATTATTCTTTTTTTTCAAGCTTATTGTTGAATGCACTATGATTATTTTCACTGTAACGGTTTAAATGATTTGATATAATTACTGTCTTAGAATGTATCAGGTGTTATATAAAACCATTCTAATAATAAAATAAAAATTAATTCTCTAAAATTATTTATTTATTTTTTTTTATACCAGAGAAGTTTGATACACCTTGTTAGAAATACTTATTTTTCATGAATTTAAATATTTCATTTTATAAAAATTAGCGATTTTATCATTTTTTATGCTTTGTTTAAAAAAAGCACCAAGAATGTGTTTTATTTTATTATATCATTTAAGAGAATTTCATTTATTGATTTTTATAGACTATAAATATCACGCTTTTAAGACTTCAGTATTAGTACTTGTAAACTTTTTCCTGAACTTAAGTCTGAGGTCAATGAAATTAACAGTAATAAATAATTTATATTTGAAATATTAGTATGTTAAAGTTTCCTATTTTTAATTAATAAGTACAGTTTTACTACTATTGTACATTTAATATGAACAATTTGATAACGACTAACATCTGAATCTGATAATGTAAAATTCATATTCTTAAAATTATAAATATTTAAATATATTTTTATTATTATTAATGTTTTGTTAATGGTATAAATGAATAGATTATTGGTCTAAAAACTATTTACATGATTTCTTCATGATTTTACAAACTTAATAATTCAAAAGAATAAAATAAATATTATGATAATATACTAAGTTTAATCTTATAAATTATAATCAATAACAACTGTACCAAAAAATTAGCATTTTAAATGGTGATTTTATTTTAAACTCATTAATTAAATACAACTCTTTGCTATTATTTAACTGTTATGAAAAAAAAGTATAAACAACAGACTACAGAGTGTTGCAGATGGATAAAGTAGTTTTATTATTAACTTATTTAATTATGAATAGTCATTCTACAAAATGCCTTGCAATCGAGGATGAAATAAAATAATAAATATAAGTACAAATTCTTTTAAGGATAGTACTCCATTATTTTTTGTAGCTATATGATTTTGATACGTTATAAAAGTCTTATTATATTACATATAAAATAACTATCGTTCTATTAAAACATATTATCTTGATTATAATTATTCATACTATATAATTTACATCAATAAATAATTTTTAAAACTTGTGCTAAAAAAAATATAACTTTTTAAAATCAATTAAATATAATTAAATAAGTAACTACATTTACTTTTATCAAACAAACCTGAAAGTGTCCATTGCCATGATTTCAACATATTTTTTAATAACAGTTGATTAAATAAATGATATACTACTATAACAATTGATTGATTTAGAGTATCTATTAAATATTTCATTTAGGAGAATAAATTTATTTGTTTGTTTTCATGAAATAATCCCAGTTTGAACTAGTAGTTTCATTATTATTTATCACATCTATAAAAAATGAAACCTTAAAATAGGAATTATTTAATTTACATCTTAAATTTATTATTTTTTTTAATTGCTTATAGATAATCATAAAATTACTATTAAAAATAATTCAACACAGTTTAAAATTAAAACAGTATGATAAAATCTATTGGTCTAACAAAACGAGCACATTATACTATGTTTTATATATTGGATAGTAGAGTCACAGATGGTTTTTTAAATAAATAAAGAACGTTGTATTATTCCAACAATATCTCAAAGATCTTAAAACTATTCTTTTATCATTAATAACTTAAAAAGACCACGTGAAATAAATTATTTTTACATCGGTAATATTTTAAAAATTTTTTTTTGTTTAAAATTCCAAAATACGATAAAATATAAGGCTGGTCGTAAAATATTCTAGCTTAATATTATACTGTTTATGAATTTTATAAAATTTAATTTCATATTACATAAATTTTAATATTTTCTAGTACATTTTTACTCGTTAACAAATTTTGAAATTGCCTATTTCTTTTCTTTTTATTTGCTGTTATATTATAGTATTATAAAATAAAACAAGCACAAATTCACAATTGATCACATCAAAGTAGAATGATTCATTAATAACTATTTTAGTTTCATTGGTTTGATGGTATTCAATAATCAATATTTATTATTTTTATATGTATATTAATAACCTATGAAATCGAAAGCGAATATTTACAATATAAATACAATACATACTATGCATATCATATAAAATTCATGGATATGACCGCTTGAGTAAAGGATGTTAACTAATTATAAATTTTAAATAATATTTCACATATGTGATAATGGATTAATCAAGATCAAGCATTATAGTAGCCAAAATCCAATACACTTGTTCATAATTTTCATTTTACATTTATGATTATTCTATGAATAAAACCAAATTATTATTAAAAAAATATTTTGTTTCGTTAAAATAATTTATAATATTACAGCTTTAAAAAGTAAATGAGTAAGTAAAATTAAATTAAAAATTAAAAATTTAAAAAGTAAGTAAGTAAAATTAATATTGAATATTATAGTGATTGTTGATTTAAAGCTTAAACAAGGTATCTATTATATTAACTGAGTACATGTATTGATATTTATTTTTTAAACAAGATTAAATATTATTTATTTTATTTATCTTGAATAATTAATTTATGTGGGTATTAGTTTTTTTTTTGATTTAATTGAAGTCATTATGACATATACCTACCTACCCACTGTATAAATACAATTAACATAAAGTCGATTGCACCTATTTGTTTTTATAAATTCAGAGACGAGAAAAAGTATAATTTTAAGTTATTCCAAATGATATAGTTATTTCTGTATATATACCTATTTAATTAAAACGTCCATAATAAATAAAATGAAATTTGTTTATAAAATGTTTTACCTTAGCTCATTTTCTTTAAGTATCTTTGGTAAACATTTTTTTCTGCTTAGTGGTGTTTTCCTTTTGATACAGTAACTTTAAAACTCTTATCAACAGTTTTCATTATGCATTTTTATCCTCAGTTAGGTACGCAGTATTACAATTATATTAATTTTATATTTCAAAATAAACAAATACATTTTTAAATTTTATCAATATAAAATGTTTTTTTTTTAAACCAATGAAAAAAAGTGAATAGGAGGTGCCTATGTATATTTACAGGGATTGCCTAAAATAATATGTACTTTTTTTTATTTATCAAATTTAGAGGAGTATAAGAGCAAACGAAATATCTGGTAACAATTTTTTATAATTACTAATTTTGTTTAGTTTAAATAAATTAAATCAATTTTAGGCAAACAAAATAATGAAAAAAAACAATTTTTCGAATGCAATAATTTATTATTGTTTTTTTTAATTTAAAGACATCCATCTCAAACAGACCAAGTATTTTTCCCAAATCTTTTATTCAATTTGTTGTTTATTTATTATTTAATTAATTGAATTATATTACCTATCTATCAACATTTATTCGCAAATAATAATTACTCATACTATTTTGAATTTAAATAATAAATAATATTACGTTATAATGATATATTTTATTATATATTTATTTATATAATATATATATATATACTTGTAGCAAAAATCTAAATTTATTAAAAATTGTATTGAAACATTAATAATATCTCTAGTTTTTCAGTGTAAATAATATAATATATTGTATATATATATTTTATTCGTGTTATTATTATTCAATAAAATCAACTCATAAACAAATATTTTACGATTTTCTTAGGAACTGTGAGGAATATTTAAATATTTTTATTATACCGTATTTCAGAGTGTATAATATGAATAAATATTAGATTTAATACCCATTCAATATTAAACGGATAGGTATAGAATAAATGATTTTAAAATATAATATAATAATTTAAATTAAATTATACTGCGTATATTAATACAAAGAAAAATATAAAATCCGTTCTTTCATTGAACATTTTATAGTAAGTACTTACCTATATAATACATATGAATCTTATTAAGTTTTTATTATAATTATTAGTAAGTAGCAACAATTCAAAAGTAAAACATTAATATAATTACGTTATGTGCTTTTAATTTATTTATGAAACATTTCACTTAAGATATTTGGCATAAAAATATCGTTTTAATTGAAATCCGTGGAAATAGTTTATGTATAATATACCTGTTATATTTAAACTAGCTGAGTTATGTGGCTTCGTTTGAGTTATAAATATTTATTTAAGCATTATTAACATTTATAGTTTAATTGAACTAACTATCTTTACAAATTTCATTACATTATTATTATTGTAAGACCTCACTATAAATCCCATTGAAAGTTTTATTTTCCGGTACATAAACGTATAAATGGTCAGGTTTTCCCAAACTTAGATTACACTATGGCACGTATTTTGTTATAATTTGTAATAAAATACCATTTTGTGTATTTCATACATAATTCAATATTGTTTAGAACCATTTGAACTTGTAAGTTGGTCCGCGATATTATAAGAGAACTTTAGATGTAAACACTTGTAATAATATAACAATATAACATTAGATTATTTTAAAATTTAAGTTTCTATACATTTGCTAAATCTACGTATGACACTAAGAATAATTGTATTATGCGTATATTTGTAATATGTTGATATTATAGAATAAACTTTATTAGAACTCAGTAGTAAAAAATTATAATATATTAATATAAACTATAATTAACTAATGAAGAAGCGTTGACAAGATAATTTGAAATACAAAATGTATTATATCTATGATTAGGTATATTATTGTTTCTTCCTAGACCTGTCCTTAAGATAATAATACAGATTTTTTTTATAATTTACTGTTTTAGATGAGTACCTATGCTTAATTTTTTTTTTATTATTATTATAATAAGTAGTTCTGAGAAAATGTAAAAATGAAGAAAGATACATTTTGTATTCAACTATTTAGGGAAGTACACTATACTTTATTCTCCTGTTATATAAAAGTATTGTTTATTTTTATTTTTACTTAAACAACTTTAAACAATCATATTATGTATTATTTATGGCGAGCAGAGTGATGGTATACCGATGTGTCATATATACTCTACTCAGAATATTATGAAATCTATTAAGAAACTTAAATTATTATATCATATCTGTCTAACGACTAAAAGTTATTACATGTTGACACTCAGTTCACATATAATTACATTAGATTCAGTTTATATTATTATATTATTAAGTTTCAATTATATAAAAATCAAATTCAATAATATATTAACCTAATTAACGACTACAATATGCCAACTTTCACGTGAACCGAAGATTTTAATTATTTCATTATCCACCCTTAAACTGAGTGAACAAAAACTCTGACTAAGTTAAGTTTATGGTACCTATAATATACACTATTACACTTAGTTGGGTCGATTTTCTTCTTTAATTTATTAATGCTAAGTGAATTATTTATTTTCTAACGAACATTGTTTGGTGTGGAAATATTTATTTTCTATCATTATTGACCTAACATTTCATTATTAGTTTATCCCAAAAGTGTCATATTATTTATCTGAATCAAAGTTGATTTACATTCTAATTTAATTTACATCGTTGTAATTGTTAATGATAAAACGTAATATGTACTTCATACTATTCTATATTAACCCACTTTAAATACTTTATTACTTTTTTACGCTTATGCATAAAAATATAGAAATATAATTTACACAGAATATTATAATTTTCAATCGAAATAAACTTAAAAGCTTTAAATGATAAAATCTAAATAATTTGTTTATCAAATGGATTATTATAGTGCCATAAATAAAAAACGTTATAACCATTATCAACAATAATGCGTGATAGTAATGTAACCAACTCGTGTGATCACATAATTTAATGATTAAGTGCTATATGAGATAGATTTTTTTTTTTTTTTTACTGAGAAATTAACTTTATATTGTGTTACATTCTTTCATACTTGGTTTTAATAGGTATAGGGAATATCCATACATTTGTATGTTGCAAAAGTCTATTTCATTTGTTGTACTGCGGTTTGTTCAAAACTACATAAAACGCTGGTCTTTAAATAATCTATAAAATTGTTAAGTATCAAAAACATCTATCGTACTTTTATTGCCTGTTAGTAACAACGGGTCGTGCGTAAATGGGTTACCTAGTGTGCCTGTTCAATTTTGTAAATCATTTTGTAATCGACGCCCTAAAATTTAAGTTCCTTAGTCTACGGGGGACCGTATGTTGTTCCTAAATAAAATAAAAAGTTCTCTATGATACGTGATAATAAACTCCAATCCATCGTTTATAATTGAAGAAGTCTATGAACAAACACCATTTCAAATCATTAGATATTTAAAGTACAATGAATCGCTTCAAAATAAATGGTGATTTATAGTTAGTAATTAACGGATTTAATAATTTAAGTAATAGTTATACCTCTTACTATACATGTGTACCTATATTATATAGGTACCTGTTCCTGTCGTAATTTAACTGTGTTCAACATGTGTGTGTTAAAAAGTAAGTTAAGTAAGCTATAAGAAGAAGCTCATAAAATTACAAATCTTGCTAAATCTATTGACAATGATCTTATGAAAATAGATCGAAAATTGGAGATTTGCAAAGGATTGGCAATTCCTAAAAGTTCAGGCCTTTGATTTTATACAGTACATATAT
Organism: Rhopalosiphum nymphaeae; assembly: GCA_036289425.1. Classification (NCBI taxonomy): domain Eukaryota; kingdom Metazoa; phylum Arthropoda; class Insecta; order Hemiptera; family Aphididae; genus Rhopalosiphum; species Rhopalosiphum nymphaeae. Next base: position 2,681,018 of record JAZAQC010000007.1, on the reverse strand, counting down.
TTAATAATTAATGCTGATCCTACTCGGCATAGCCTGTGACAAGTTAAATAATTCCAATACCATGTATTAAACTACGATAAATGTTAACTACGCATATTCTAACACATTACTTCAGTATATTAATCGAACTAATATAAAATACAGGTCTAAAATTATATCCAATTTTAATAACTAACGACTATTTTATTTTTTGTAACTAATAGTAATAACCTCTATAACCAAAAACATATTCATTTTTCGTCAGCCAATAAATAGCTGTTTGGACATCTGTTTAATAAGCAAAATTTAAAAAATTAGCTTTAAAAGGTCCAAATCTGCGGATATTTTTAGATTACCTATATTCCAAATTTCAGAATTATTATGAGTTCGATAAACTCAGCTATGGTTATATACACATACAAAAATTGCGTTTTATAAATATAGCTTAATTTGGAGTATTGTATAAAACTCAATAAATAGAAAATAAATTAATGCCTATACATTACCACACAATAATTTATTAACGTCAATGTATTTACTAGTAAAGAGCCCAGAAAAAGAGAGGTGTATGAAAATTCTATAGACACCACTTTAGATTTTGGTCTACGCATTGAGTCGTGATAGGTATACACAATTTGTCCGACAGATTAAAGATACCACTCAAGTATTCAATAACCAAGAATAATATATTATAAAATATCTAATTGACTAAAAAACTATGACATCTACTCATTTAAATTTTTTGACTAAATCAATGTCTACGTGTCTACATATTAGGTTATATTTTATGATAATTATTATTGAATTGGTTATTAGAACTTTAGAAACGACTATACGATTTATTAATATTCTGTTAGGTCGTATACACCTAATATCCTTTTAATTATGTTGTTAGAGAAAACTAATCATTACAATATGTGTCGTTGAGGTCGATATTCCTAACATGTACGATTATATTATATTTTTTAATTATGTACTAAAATTCAGTAACTATTTGTTAAATATTTAAACGATTATATCAATTTTAAATCATTAAATACAATAAACGTGTTGGTTTTATAGTACTATTGTAGTTTAAATAATAAATATAATTTCAACAAAATTTAGTTAATTTAACGTAAAATGTTTTCAATTGATCTGTATGTTCATTAATATTGTTTTTATAAAATGATTGTTATTAATTTCTGCGTATGAATTGTGTTTTATAAAAGCTTCAACTGTGACAAAGCCAGCATCGAGAATTATACATAAATAATAAATATATTAAACGTGTGTTACATCGTACACATATATACAAATATACAATAGCATTATATAAAGATTAATACTAATCGGATGCAATTCAATTATTAAATACCTGGTGTGCAAATATACATAGCCTAGATTATAAACATAAAGGTTCAACGACATAGACTATACACGAGATAATATTATAAAGTTGTTATAATAATATATTCCAATGTAGGTAATCCTTACTTGTTTTTGAACAAGGGTACATCATAGTTTATTGTATTAAAATTAAAACGTTTTTTATTAAATGTATACAATTTATATTGACATAAGATAAGCTTAATAATGTGTACATTATTAATATAATATGTACATATTTGTTAATTTGTTTTTAAAACAAATGCAATAAATAAAATTATTTATACAACAGGACGATACATTTGTTAGGTTTTCAACTAGTATTAGTGAGGGAGGAGCAAAATATAAGAAAGTAACTCTCAAAACTCAAGATTTGATATTCTTTTTAGAGCTTTTGATTTTTCTTTCTATAACATTAATTATTAATAAATTAGTATACAAAAATATATATATACAATTATTATAAACTGAAAAATATAAAATTAGAAAAAAAATACTAAAAAAAAATTGTTTGTATTTTAAAGATTTTGAATAATTTTAGACAATATAGACCATCAGCAATTTATAATTTATTTTCATTCGTATTTAAAACGGAATTTACCTCACTATCAATATTAATGACATTAAAAGTATTATCATTATGAGAATTCATCAGTGAAACTACATCATCAAGTTATGCTGAATCATATCAAACACTCACTACTTTCATAAGTTATTAAACAAAACACGAAGAAGTACGATTAATTTTATGATTTTATTATTCATATATGTAAACATAAAGTTAGAAATGGTGATTTAAAAAGAAAAACTAGAGGAATTTTACTAAAACAAATTAAAAATAAAGAAACTAGATATCTAACACACATGAGAAATGATTTTCAAATCCAATAAAATCCAACAAATACTCTTATTTATTTGCAAGAAAGCACTTTTTGCAATCTATTCAAAGCTCAGCATTTATTAAAATAATTACAACGTTATATTTTAGATTTCAAAACTATTAATGCGTCGAATTGAAATAAAATTACAAAAATTTGTTTAAATATACATTTTGTATACAGTTATTAGGTATAAAAAAATTAATAAAAAAGAAAAATGTTTCTAGTGGTACTAACTTCTAATAATACTTAATTAAAAGGCAATGACTATTTTAAAATTTAAGACTAGCAATATCATAATAAGATTGATAAATTATGTTCAAATTCAGAAACAAAAAAATTAAATGCATATACAATTTCTGATTATTTTATGTTTTCAAAATGTATGTGTTTCAACTATAATGATTAAGCCAAAACCAATTCTAAGATTAATATATAGTCTTGGCTACACCTGTAGATAAGTCTTGATTTCGACCTTGTTCTTGCATACTCAATATTTTTGTTTAAAGACTCGTGCAGTCATTGATTTACGAAATTGACAAAAAGTAAATAAATTAACGATCTACTTACCTATTTTAAGGTTAGAATTTTATGTGATTTTTACGAACTCGTAAAATTTAACTGTACAAGAACGATATACTCAGAATTCAAAATTTAATAAATAAAATAATTTATTCATCATTAATTTTATTTTTATTTTCTAGTACTGTAAAGTTCTCAGCCTTTAAATAGTTGTCACTGTGATAATTATTAACAAAATGTATGTCTTATTTCTTTCACTAATACTTCAAAATATACTCAATGTACTTTTTTAATACACGTAACCGAGAAATACTGATGCAGATACTGCGTACATTGTACGTCTAATGCATTTTGTACAAACTATACTACAACTGTAATAATATATAGTAAATATACATTAGGTAAAATACAACAATATGGCACAAAAAAAAGATGCATGAAATAAAAATATACAATCAAAATATTAAATCCATCGCAATGACTTTATGCTATATTAACATTACAATATTACAAGTAGAATAAATCAGTGGACCTAAGTAAATATTGTGACTTATAAATTAATCGTATAAGTGACTTTCATTTTACGTACCTATCTATAGTCACTACTTATTTTGGTATTATGATCATGTAGATTTCGGAAAATATTATAGTCACTCCATAGTTACTAATAGTTATAAAAGAACTAACATATGTATAATACATTGTAATTTTATTTCCAATCATTTAGGTATACATGAAAAAAAAACTAATAAAAAGTAAAGTAACAAAAAAAAAAAAAAATAAAATAACGTTAAACGAAATAAAAGCCTAACTTTCAGGATGGTCAATAATTCGCAATAATGAAAGGACAACGCGTATAACATTATGTGAAATGGCTACAATATTTTGAAGGATCTTTTGGAGTGTTGCACAATATAGTTTGTAGTATAATATATGCATCAATCGATGAAATATATATAAATACATATATTATATGACACATTGACACGAAAATAATATAATGTTAGTAATAATATAAAATGTGTTTAATATATCCGATTACTGATGTAAAAACTGAACTTATACTTAATATAATATATCTATTTAAATATAAATTGTATCTGGTATGATCACCGTAACTTGGGAGGATATGATTAAAATCAATTTAAATTAATTATAATTCGATTAATTTAAATTGAATATAAGTATAAATAAAATTAACAAACAAGTATCAATCAAATCAACAAAAATAAAAATTAACCAAAAAGTTTCAATAAACTCTTGTTTATTAAAAAATAAAAATGGTTATCCATATTTTTGAACTTAATTTGAATTATATAAATAACAATAAATTATTAATAGTAGTATATAATTAAAATAGCTTAAGATAAGCAAATTAATAATACAAAATATGCACGTGTAGTGATGTACTCACGAGGTGGAGGGGTTAACCCCACATTGGCTTTTTTTCACCATGTATAATTACGTAAAAATATATTATAAAATTAAAGTTAAACGAATTGCAGTGTTACCGTCAATATAGAATTTCGATTAAAAATGTGCGGCGAAAAGACAGTCCCCATCGAAGTTATTGTTGGATATCGGTTACTCGAATTTATATTCAAATATACTATAAGGAACGCAGTTTATTGTAGACATAGTTAGCTAATAACTTATTACAAATTAATGAAATTATTAGGAAATTTGTTCAAACGCAAACGTGAGGGTCGATACTAGACAATCGTAGAATATTTATAGATTTGTATAATCCGATATTATATTATGTCTACATAGGTATCGCTTTATCTATACTTTTCAATTATCAAGATATTGGATTGGGACAACTATCATCTATGCTATGTCATTTCATTTAATATTTAAATTCCTGATGCGTTAAACATTTCATTATTATTTATTTCACAGGTCAAAACAGATAATTGCTAATAGGAAAAGGCTTTTACCAATTGTGGAATGTATAATTTTATGTTACAAACAAGAAATTGCTCTACGGGGATTACATAGGGATTTTGGCCAAATTGACTTTACCTGTAAATTAATGATCTTATATAGTTATATGGATAAAGGATTTTTTTATTAATTTATTTTTATTTTTTTATTATCTATATTACACAGGGTGATCCATTTAACGTAAGACACTTATTATTCCGAAAAGTTTTAACTTTTTTGGAATTTTTTTTTTAAGAAATATTATTATTTTATAAAATTTATAAGTTGTTAATATTCTTCAAATTTTAATATTTTTGTTTATATCATAAACATGCATCAACTCCAGATTTTTAAATGGTAACACCGATATTTTGTACCAACAACACGTAAGACGCGTATTTTTTTTTTTTTAAACTTTAGCGTTTACATTTCTTATTTTCATTCAGTCGTTTTCGAGATAAAACCATTTAACAATACGAATATAGGAGTCGCTTTTGATGTATTTTTACACTTGCCCTTATTGTATCATAGTAATTTAAAGTACCCGTATATCTAGTGTGAAAGTGAATGGGTCTGGTACTACAGTGTTATCATTTCTTAGGACTAAATATTTGTTATTATAACATAATAAAGATGAAGTGATAAATATTAAATATATTATTATTATTTATACATAAAAATTAAAAATCATTTAGATTTTGCATTTATATTCAATTCGTTATTACTCATAAGTATTTAATAATTGAAATGAATATATTAATAACACAAATTAATTACCTTGCAAATACAAATTTTATTCGTGCTATGAAAACAACATTTTCCAGTGCTACCATTTTCTATTTTTACTTTTATTTTGTAGAGTACACATCTATTTATAGACCTTTCTTACAAACAATTAAAATTTTTGATTTTTCTAAGTTTTGAAATGCTGAAAAAAAAATTGTCTTCCAAAAGAATCTTTAAAATTATTCAATACAAAGTTTATTATAATTTTTACTTATCGTAGTAAAAAAAAATTAAAAATCGTTAGTCACAATTTTTATTTATAGTTATTTAAAGTTCAAATGCTTACAAAATATGTATAATTCGCGAAAATTTGCACAACTAATTTTGAAGTTGAAGATTCATAACATTTTTATGATTCATAAAAATCAATGATTAAATTCTTACTAGTCTCTGTGTTATTCTTTAAAATATAGTTATTCTAATTCTAATTTTTGAAATTTTTAAGGATTAATAAGGATCATATTTTTAAATACCTTTATTTTATACTATTTAAAAAGTGTACTGTGACAATATAATTTTTTTTTTCTGTAAATTATTAAACGTATGATTTTTTTTTCTTTTGAAAATGTTATGATATTTCTTAATCCAAATTCGGATAAAAAATTTTTAAATTTTTATTTTTGAGTACTAATGAGAATAGACACATGATAATAATTTTGAGTTTAAATTAAATGATATTTTATAGTTTGCAAGAAATTGTGTGAATATAATAATCACTTAAATATTCTTAATTTCATACATTTTATATTCTATGTTTAACTAGTCTTTGTTAAACCAGTCAGTATTAACTTATTTAAAAATAATATATTAATTTAATTATAATGACAATAAGTATATATTAGATATAGATTTCGATTATAAAGGCATTGATTAAGTAAATTTCTTATTAATTTCAAATAAAATATAAATATTTATTCATTATTGAGTTATTATAAAATATGCACTTTAAATTTATTTAAAATTGTTCTTGCTTCTTGCTTTAATATGAATTTCAATTGTCTTTTTGTTTATTTAAAGCATGACATGCTGAATTTAGTACCCTAGGGATTTTGCATATTTCTCCTTCCGTTTCATCTTCCATTGAATGTTTAGCATTGATTATATGTTCTATTTGTTTTTGTGCTTCATTCAAATTGGTCGTCAATACTTCAATTTGATTTCTTAAACGTTCATCAATCTGTAGATCGCATTTAAATAAATAAATAAATAATACTATATGTTCTTATATTTGGAAAAGTATGACATAATAATATGATTGGATTGTTGTATGCTGCTTTATAGTGAATATATGTTTTTTGAGCTATTTTTATTTTAGAAAAAAATGCATGTTTGGATTAATCTTATTTTTTAATAATATTTTACATATTTAGAAACAAACCTAACAGGATGTGAGTATTAGGAGGACATCCTAAGAACATTTTCAATCACCCAATATCCGAAAACTAAATTTGTTTAGTACTAAAAATCATATATAATATGAATACAATTTTATTGATATCTATAATAAACAGAAATTAGGCACACAAACTGAGTTAATTGAAAAATAAACAAAAGCCATTCGTGTCACCAATTAAAATTATAAATCAGAATATTGAATACACTAAAGGACTTAATTACAATATCGTATGACTCATAAATTAATGATATGAATTACATTTTTGATTGTCTACTACAAATGTTCCTAACCTTTTTTGACTCACTACACCCTTAGTCGTTTTATAAAAATCCGGAGGCACCCAATAGACTTCTTCAGTTTTATTTAATAGTGCATAAGTATAAACAATAGAAATAAAATGCAGGTATATAGTATATATATACACATATTATATTTTATAAAACCAATTATTACATCGAATATTAACTATATATATTTATTTTTAATTATTTATATATATAGGTTGTATATTATAGTCTGTTTTATCACTCAAAATGCTATATTTTTCATAAAACCGGTTTTTTCTTAAAAAATATATTTCAAATAATAGCACAGAACTTTAAATAAAATTCACGACACCTTGGTTGGGAACCGCTGGTCTACTAGGTCAAATAGTTTTTCAAACAAAAAAAACTATTCACCAGGTATTTTCTTCGAAATAAAAACAGCTAATTATAGGTACCCGATTTATTTCTATAAACAAATACTCTTCACTTTCCCAAATTAACGGAGAACTACCGATGGAAATAGACATTACTCTTCACTCGATCCCAAAGTTCGCTATAACCTATACACCTACTCTACCACTATCACTGGCACCATCAATATCCATTAAAGCTTTTATTAATTATCAATCATCCAACAACACAATTCGATCTTTAATTTTCCGTGGAGAATGTCTGTATGAATCCTATATAAATGACCAAATGGCATAAAATTGAATACACCCTCAGAGTTGACGCTTTAAGAGAATGTAATCAAATATTTAAAAGAAAAAATCTTATTTTCAAAAATATCAAATAAAAAAAAATAAAAATCCTATTGTGTGGTAATAAAACACCTCCTCGTCGCTACTATAACACGCCGAATGAATGACAGTGATGTTTTAAAGTTTTCTAGGATTAAACAAAGATATCTATCTCTATATATCCTCTATCTATCTCTATCTATCTCTTCTTTGACGAACTAGGGACTCCCGACAATAATCTTTTAAATTCAATAAATTCTGTTAAACAAAAATTATAAATTGAATAAGAATAGTACGGTTCAACCTATATTGACACTCAAGATTGCTGTAATCACTATTCGAGATTTATGAAATACCGTGAAAATTAATTTTCAACTGCAGTTTATATATATATATAAAAAAAAAAGAAGTAATCCCCAGAAAATTTTAATCGCGCATTTCAAAATTTTACCTACTTAGGGAAATGCTTAATATTATCTCCTTTTAAAAAAAATTCCACTAAAATATAACTGCCACTAGGTAACTTCTCTTTTCCCGATCTAACCAATTCAAAATTTTACCTCGTATTTAATTATTAACTCATGTAGTTATAAAAAATCTCATCTAAATATTTAAATTATTAATAAAATTGTATTATTAATCATGTTCATCCAATAGGTATACACGTATACTCAGAATCAATATACTCACTTGATCGCGTTTTTGAAATTCTAAACACGATATTGCTCTGTGTTCGACTAACTTTTGTTCTAACTGTTCTATATATTCAACATATTTAAATATCTGGCAGTCAGAAAAATTTTTGGTTTTCGTCACTTGTAGAGCTGCTTCTTTTCTTACGAGATCTAAGTTCTCTTTCAATTGTAATGCATAGTGAGTTCTTTCCATGTATAGTTGTTTATTTTCCGCCAAAATAGCATCCTGAGTCATTATTTTAGCCCTTGGAAAAAGATATTAATTATATATATTTTAAAAGTAACTCATAATAATAGCAAAAAAGAAAGTAAAACAATATTTATAAAATGCTTTTACTGTTTATATTTAAATACATAAATATTTATTTAGAAAAAATTTGAAATACATTTTAATTATTTTTAAAATTGTCTTTTAAATATTTAAGAACAAATACAACAAATATTTAGTATATATTTAAATGCTTTACAAACATATTTTATAATACATTTTTAATTGTACAAATATTAAGAAAATTAGTTTTTTAACAAATAGATAATAATTACTAATTTAAAATTAAAATGTCACATAATTTGTGACTTAATGATCATTTGTACATTATACTAAGAACGTATTATTTTATACTGAAAAATGAAAATAATTACAAATTAGTTATGTATTAATTCTGAAATACATTTATATTATTTAAATAATATAACATTAAGATTAGTTTTTTTTAAATTTTTAAATATATTGAATCGTTCAAAACAAATACGTCTAATATAGTATTTAAAATATTTTCTAACTACTTAGATTAAGAAGACATATTATTTAAATATTATAAAAGTATTCAAATAAATTGACTCAAATTATTTACAAGACTGAAAAGAATACATACATTAACAATGTTTTAACGTTTTAATAGTAAATAATGTAAATAAGTACTATTGCAACATTACTTATCCATCATGCATAAAAAATAGGTAAACTTTAATATTAACTAACTTTTGAATAGTAGAAAAAAAGTAGGTACAAAATTGGGCTTACAGAGCAGGTTGAATTATTTTACATTAACAACGAAATAATAAATAAGAACATAGATGTGTAAAGTGTCAAGTAATGAGAAATGTTATGTTGTATTTTAAAGCTAATTATCTTAAAAATATTATATTTATCATACGAAAATAAAAATAAAACATTTCTATGGACAAAAAAAAAACTAGTCAAATATTTAAAAAAAATAATTAAACCAAGTTGAAAAAAATACCGTAATATATATTTGGTGAAAATTACAAACAATTGTAATTAACAATACAAATTCGATAGTTATTCATTTTTTAATTACAACCAAATACTAAAATCGATTATGTTAATAGCTGATGTGTATATATTCGTAATATTCGTAATTTTATTTTTATTTTTCTCGATTATTTTGAAAAGTATTTGACATTTTTTAATTTTGATTCCTTCTCTCTCAAGGTACTGACTTGATCTAATTCACTACCAGAAACCACTCCCAGAATTTAATTTTTACTGATAAAAGGCGACGACAGACACAAAATTAAAATTACTTTTAAAATAAATATACATTATTGGAAAATTAATATATTCATTGAGCCAATCCATTTCTAATAACTATAACAAATGGTTTTAAAATTATTATTCTTGAATTAATCAAAGTTTTGATATTTCTTGCAATTTATAATTTTAAGCTATTTTATGAATTACTTTAATTCCGTGTTTTCTTCTTCTAGACATAGAAGTCTTTTTTCTTTCGCTTCTCTATCGTCATTTGTCAAAGCTTCATTCTAATATAAGCATATAAATCTGTATTAATTAAAAGTAACAATATATGTTTTTTATGCATACTAATGATTCTATTTCTTTTAAAAGATTGTCACGTTCCTTTTCCAATTCTATTCTAGTCAATGTCTCCTTTTCTAAATCCCGCTGTGCAGTTGCTAATAATCCAGGTAATGTCCCGAGTTCTTCAAGGGATGATTTTAAATGTTCCTTAGATAACGATATTGCAAAAACAAGTATTATATTTTAAAATGTGAATTAATTTTTATCAACATGTAAATTTAAATTATGCTTATAATCTGTATAATGTTTATTGAGTATTAATATGTGTTTGGAAAGTACGCATTTGAAAATGAGCGTTCATCGCGTTCACATTCATATTTTGCAAACGACACATGAACATCCCTCGTTACTTACTATCTAGGTCGTTGAATTATAATATCCCTTTTACAATGTTTTTTGTTGATATTATTACCATATTATTGTATTTCTTATTATATTTTATCTACATAGCAGTATAATATTGTTAAATTTATATTAAAATAGAATATTCTTTTTTTTATGTTATAGATAGTTCATTGGGGGCTGCTTATTTTATTTTATTTTAAACAATATATGTAATTATATGACTAAATAAATTATAAAGTTTATCATATATTAAACTCTAAACAGATAGATGGATATATTGATTTTTAAAGATGTATATTTTATATATTTTGTATTGTCTGACATTGCCTTGTGGGATAATTTTACTATGTTTGGATTGTCAAATTTGAGGCTGGTTTTTAGTAGAATATTGAATCTAACTGATACCTCGAGTAGCTAAAAATAAAATCTATATCTTAATACTTTTCAAAATAACTTGGATAAATAAAAAATAAATTAAAGAAAATACAAACCAGTATTTGACAAGAATGATTATTCTTTATTTAGCTTATTTTTTTTAAATTTAATATTAAATAACCATAATATTTTAAATTTTAATTACAGTTTTATGTTAGTATTTCCTATATAATACGCTATACATTGTAAACTTTTTAAACTATTATAGACATTTTATTATTTTTTCCTATAAATGTCAATAAATCATTTTTGGATTAGTAAAAAATCTTGAAAATGTAACACAAGATTCTTCTTCATAAGTGTTTAATATACCACTAAATAATATTAAAAATACATACGAGTAGATACAATTTTTCACCAATTCCAAATTTTTATAAACTACTTTAAAATCTAAACAATTTTCAAATTATTTTGTATTTAATAATTATTTTGTATATTATACCTTTATAATATGGTTTAAAAAAGTATTACAAGGTTTCTCATAAGTTATTATTGTTGAAATTATAAATAACAGTCGAGAGTAATTATTCAATGTTATTAAGGTATTTAATATATATATATATGTATTTAATATTAAATTAATCTATTTATAGACTTTAAAAATAATAATTTTTTTATACATGAACGATAACACAAATTTTTTCATTGGGACAAAAAGTCTGGAAAATATTTCAAAATTTTTTGTATAGTTATTTAAAAATATTAAAGATACATATTATAAGCATGATTTTTTTTATAGAATAGATATTTTAAGTTAAAATTTGGAATTCGATATTTAAACGGAGAATAACAACTTCAGATATTTTTTCTTTGTAATTTTAAAAGATAATTCGTGGGTACTTAAAACGTTTTACGTACATAATTATATACTTAATATATACGTACAATTTAATTACAAAAAAAATTAATTTAATTTACCGTACTTACTTATGGTAAATTAAATTTCTTTATTGTAACGATACAAATATATCATAAAATACGTTCAATAATATAAACTGGAAGACCTTCTTTACTCAAAATCGTTATTCAGTTAGGATAGGTTTATTAATTATTTATCATTAAATTCAAATTTAACACATACATTATAATAACTTATTCCACGTAAATGAAGTACACAGAAGAGAAGTTATCTACTTTTACCCTGTTAATAATTCATAATATTTAAATTATTTATTCTATTGATGATAAAAGGGACAACCGTTTTAACTTTATAATTGAAATTTGAAATTATTACCTACCTATCAGAAATTATTTGAAATTTATTTTATATTAAATTTATAGGTTGTACTTAAGCATTTTTATTTTTATAACTGATATCATCATAATAGATAAAATAATCGTATATGTTAATATTTTATAAAACTTAATACCAAACTTTAAAAAAAAATTACATTTTTCTTATTCAATGTTCTGTTTAAATATTTATAAAGTAATAATTTATGAGAATGACCAGATGGACATCTTCATATTTTCTTTTTCAAACGTAAATGAAAATGACCCCAGTTTTCAAAAATAATCTATGAAACAATATCAAGTGAACTTTTCTAACACTGATAGAAAAAGTATATGATCTTTTAAAGACTTTTGGTGTATAATGAGTAACCACTAACAAATACAGTATAATTTCAATAATTATAAAAAAAAATATAAAAACCAAATAGCTAACGTCATTGTAATTTACACCTGTTTACAATTTGGATAGTTACAATATAAATTAAGAATACATTTTATCTATCATATAAATAACTTATAAATGGTTGTATAAAGGTTTTGGACTAAGTATTCAAGAGAAATATTACTGATTGACCTGACAGTCTTTACTATTTGTATCAATAATTATTTATATATGACTAGAGGTATATTATTACACAAAAGGAATTCAATGAAGTTCTCAATATATTTTCTAATTATATACCACTGTGTATTAATTAAATCATACCTAACTTTGCAAAATTCATTACAGCCGTCACCGTGATGATATTAAAGAATAACTTTTTAATTTGCTAAGAATAGTTAGATACCTACCCATAATGAATAACAATTTTTTTTAGATACTAAATTTAAAAAAACAACTAAACTTTATGCTTTATATCGAATATTAAATAATAACTTGAATATATACATATATTATATGGTGTTAAAACAATTTTAGAACTACAGCTACTTCTTATTTTACTGTTTAATAAAATACCTCGAACTATTAATAAGACAGCAAATATTCTTGGATTTCAAATCGTTTTCATACCACAATATAAACGTACTAAATTAATATTAAATTAAATATGAGTTTTCTTATTTAAATTATTTAAAATTTATAAAAGTTTAAATTTAAGAAATATAAAGTAGAATAACAAAATAGAATTTAATTTATTTTATATAATTTTAAATCGAAATTTAAGTGTTCCTTGCTACGTTTTTTAGAGCGTACAACTTGTAAAAGTTATTAAATCATTAATTACTTTTTAAAACTAGGGTTTACTTATTTTTATACATTAAGTTCTTGTTCTTACTATGAATATAAATCAAAAGAAATCTACCAAAAATATTAACTTAAACTAATAATATTTTACAATCAAAGAACAAATTTCTCTTAAAAACTTAAACTTATTTTTTAGTTTTCAACAAGTTTAAGACAAAACGACAAATACTATGTTTTTCACACTTTTAAATCTCCAAATTCTTCTTTTTTTCATAACATTTAAAGTTGTGAAAAGCTTAAAAACAAAGTTTGAAAGTTATGATTTGAACAAGAAGTGTCTAAATATTATATACTAGGACGTAAATTATTATCTACCAAATATTTAATACATATATAATTGTTTTAGAAACTATGTATTTAATTTAAGATTTTTAACCGGTTACACTTTCAAAATATAACCATTTAAAATTATTAAAATAATAAAATATAACCTTTTTATTCTTATAAAAATGATTTATTTATTAAGAATGATAATATCATAATATATTTTCAATAATTTAAAAAAATATAAATAAATATTGGAAATGTTTGAATATTAAAAATATGAATTATTTTAAGTTTGGGCATATTGACATCATACAAAATTATAATTTTAAAATTCGTTTATAATTAATCATTGTTTCTAAGAAATATCAATCTTGTAAATATCATAAATACTCATTGTACAGTTTTTTGTTTTTGTTTTATTTTCATGTACCTGATAATTGGATGTTATTTTTTTGTTTCCAAATAGTTTAAAATAAATACCCTATTATAATTTATAAGAAGTAAAAACCTCCCTCTTTTATAACCGTAATTATATTGAAGCTTTTAATTTAAAAAAATATTGAATAGGGAGTTAGAATTATGATTTTTTTTCGAACAAAATATTAAAGGATTATATAAAATTGTAGCGTTGTCATAATAATCTTTACTAATTACAGTCACCCATTATTTAGAGTATCAAATCGTCTGGATGATATGGGATTAAAAAGATTAAATAATATTGTGACTACATCTACATACTTAGTTTTATACGTAATTCCTAATTTTATTATTATCATATTATTATAATATAGCAAAAAATATATAATTGCCTTTATTTATTTTTGAATTTAAATAATAAATTTTTTAGTAGCAACCAATTTAAGTAGCTATATTTATTTTACATATTAATAATATTCCTTTTATCGTTACTTCTAAAGACTCCTAGTAGGTACAAATATCCAATATCTTACCAGACAGGTATTATTTAAACTATAATACAAATTCAATGAATAAGTGCATCTTTTTATGATAAAACCCAGTTCCATATTACTTCAAAGGGTTTTAATATAAACTGTAGGTTTTTTTTATAATATTTTGATTATTTGTTAATATTGCTTAGAAATAAAATATGATTAAAATACGTATGAACACAGATAGTATTCTTACTTTGATAATCTAATTAATGAGTGCGTCTAATATTTACCTACGCTAAATTTCTATTGAACTTGAATTTTATATGTTTTACGTTTCTATAACTTAGGCAATACGTGCACTGCCGTCCCTTAATATGCATTATTTATATTTATTAGCTTTATTTTAGATACTGTACAGAGCGATAAGTGATTTTATGTTGATGTGAATTTGTGTGTTTCCTTTTTTTATGTAGTATGTCATCACCTTATAGAGCAGTAAAAATCGTGAATCTAATCGGTATTTGAGTGGAAAAAAGATAAAAAGTAAAAGTTCCTACAACTTTTTTCTCCAAAAATTTTGAAAAAACGAAAAGAGAAATTAATGAAAAATTAAAACAATCAGAGAGGTTTTACGAAAAATCGAAAAAATTTTAAATTTTTTTAATAATCATATTTAAGTTTTCAAAATGTAAGTTGATGCTTTTTTATAGTTTTCATTACAAGAATTATAATAAAAAGTTGAACATTATTCATTCACCAAAACTTTTTATGAGTATCTGAATTTCAAATTTTTACGAAAATTAATATACACATGTAAAATTTTGATTTCTCGTCATAAAATGTTAGTGATTTGTTGTAATTCAAAAATTATTAACTTTAGATACTAGAAATATTTCACTGTACAATTATCATTTTGTATACTCAATACAATTTTTAAAAAATGTTTAGCATCGTTTTTTTTTTTTTTTTTTACAATTATTTATTATTTAATTAAAACTTAACATACCCATTACAGTGACCTACTCAATATAACAAAATATACTCCATACCTATTTACTGTACAGCTGAGTGTTTAGTATACTTTTTACTTGTTTTTTATTTAATAACGAATAATTGCTTAATATTTCAACCTAGGAAGTATCTACTTCATTTAACTACCTTAAACGTTTTATAAATAAAAACTTTAAAATTATTAATCAAGGTATGATTCATAACAATACATATATATAATAGATATCTTACATTCATTCGATTAAACTCCGCTTCATAATCTTCAGCAATTTTATTTTTTTCCCTACAAATACTTTCAATGCGGAATTTTTGTTCTTGATTTGTCTGTAGAACTGCCAAATACTAAAAGCCATTGACGTGATAGCAAAAATAAAAATTGTAAGATATTTAGTTCAAAGTATATAGTTAATTTTATAGTTTAAACATCGTAACCGAAAATAACCTTTGATTTTTTATCCTCGAGTTCGGTCAGATGAAAATCGAGTGCCATCTGCATGTTAGGTTTTTCGTCAGTTGCATCTTGCAAACGATTTCTCAAGCTTTCAATCAAGTATTTTTCATTTGAACAGGCCAATTCAGGATCCTAAATAAATATTGAGTTATTAATATGCTCGCAATAATATTATAAATAAACCATAGTAAATAATATAATGTTACATGGGATTTTGCTGAAGTGAAATCAAACAATTGTTTTTGTAATTGGCAGACCTGAGTTTTCAATATTTTTA
Source organism: Rhopalosiphum nymphaeae (assembly GCA_036289425.1). Lineage (NCBI taxonomy): Eukaryota > Metazoa > Arthropoda > Insecta > Hemiptera > Aphididae > Rhopalosiphum > Rhopalosiphum nymphaeae. The sequence goes on along the minus strand of JAZAQC010000007.1, from coordinate 2,664,461 downwards.
AACGATCTTCATAATTCTTATAGTTACACTGAGCTTCATTAAGCTTTTCTTGTAGATTTGCAATTTCTAATAATTTATTGCTAAAAATGAATATAATTTAACGTAGATACATATTTTGTAAGTCGATTCATATTGTAATTTTTTAACAATTTATGATAATATGAATAATATACATAGATAGGTACTATTTATATAATGTGCAATTTAGCCTCAAATTGAGATATGACCATTTTTTTAGTATTATTATTATTAAAACACAAATTAAGGTTTTGGATTTTGAGAGGAGCGCGAAGTATATTGGTTTTATAATGACGAGTTTTTATATTGTGTTTGTGACGTCGCGTTTTAGAGTGAAACATTTGCTTTATTTACTGATTAAGGTTAGTTATTGGACGATAATTTGATCTACCTAGTTGATATATTAGGCTGTAATCAGTCAAAACAATTAAATTTTAAAGTAAGTACTTTTTTTAGTAATTTGGAAAATTAATAAAATAACAGCTGAGGCTCATTTGCTACACAAATTGTTGACAAAATTGATTTTGTTTTATTATGTTCTAATCAAAAAAAGAATAATCGTATACTTTACATTTTCATTAAAAATATATATCATAATGGTTTAAGCACTATTAATATTTTTGTTATATTGTTATGTATTATATAACTATTTAATATTATTTGACTTAATTTATTGTTTTATTAGATTTATGTCAGTAACATATTTTGTTTGACATATTGGTTAAAAAACATAGATAATGCATAGTTATGATATTATTATATTTATATTGTATTATTTTTATTTTTTAACAATTAACAAACTTAATCACATTATTCTACAATACGCTAAGATAAACTTAAAGTTATACCCTAATTTGTTGGCATTAATCGGGTTTATATACTGTAATATAAATATAATATAACATAAACTATCCTTGGTAATTGACATAAACCACCTGCCTCCTTCCATTAGACCGTTTTCCGAATGTAATAATTTATTTATGTTATGTACCTGCTGAATGTCAAGGTGCACTCGAGAAATACTATAGAAGTACATCAGAGGAAGTTGATTGATTTTTATATATATAAAAATAATGACCGAGTAATTTCATATTATAATATTATACAAAAATCAATGTTTTTCAATCATTTTTATGACTTTTAACCATCGATATAACAAATAATTAAATGTATCATTTACGAAAAAATAGAAGGCCCCAGATTAACTTAAATCCGTTAAAACTCTATATAACACCCAAAACTCAAACAATCAGTATGGATTTTTTTATAACACCTGAATTAATCAAAACTCAAATATAATCGAGGAGTCTCTCCCTTTTTTTCGAAATGCATGTTTTTGCATTTTTTGATAAAGAATAATTTTGTCGACATTTAAATACAATAACCAGGTTCATTAGATAAACTGATGTCACACAAATGGATATGCCTGGATATAGTGTTCGGTTTAGTAACTGGTATCATTATTTGTTTCTCCTAAACAATTTAAAAAAGTGGAAATAACTGGTTCTTGCATGTTAACCAGAAGTCCAAATAATTTTTGTCTTACAAATTGCATGTTATAGAATGGCATTTTGTATATATTTATTGTCGTTTCCGTCGTTTTGCCCGAATTAACTTTTTTCCGAACGGTATGTTATCCGAAAATCCAAAAACCCGTAAACTTTTATCCCGAACGACTTTTTTCTGACGGTTATTGTTCACGAAATAAAAATGTTTGAAAATTTAAAAATTGTTTTGATATAACTGTTATAGTATAAGTATGTATTTTTTATACATCATGTATAAACCTATAACTAAAATACAGCTATTCTATTCCTATACATTCTAATCCAAAATCATCTGTTCTGTGCAATAAACGGTTAGTGATTTAAACTAACGTAAATCGTTGCGATCGTTGTAATCGTTGTAATCGTAGTCGCGTTACTTGAGTGCTATCGGACGTCGTTATAGTTTTACTTTACCATCATGACTGGAGTTAAAATTTTGGGTGAAAATTAGTTAATGGTCATTTTATTTACGTGCGTTCTAAATTACCAGTCAACGGCAAAATATACTGGGAATGTTATGGTATTATGATTATGCATGTGTTAGTGGGCGCCCATTCGTTATATATATATTTTTGATATCTTTGTATTGTATAATAATACAACGATGATGTTGGGCTCGTCATTCATATGAACTACTATTTTATTTTATTTATATTTACCTCGAATTACCTCTAAGTAAACAGTGAAGATTTGACATACAAAACATTTAATGATGAAACTACAGCATTTATTATGTTATTATTAATTTTATTAATACATTTTTATTTTTTATATGCATTATAATTTACCATTTTTTAATATCAATACGTGTAAAAAGTGTTCAGGAAAAAGGTTTCAGGAGGTCTACGGACTTTCGGAAAAATACTATTCAGTAAATTCGATGCAGGAAAAAAGATTTCGGGTTTTTGGATTTTCGGATAAAATACCGTTTCGGAAAAAAGTTCATTCGAGCAAAATACCGATAACCATTTATTGTGGTTAATTTTATTTGTCCAGCACACGTGCGTGAAGTGAGCTGTCTGCAGGGTAGAGATAATTTTAAAATAGTTCACAAGCTATTACAACTTTCTAACAGTAATTTTTTTATTAATCAAAACAATACCTTAAGAAACATCTTATAAATTCAAAAAAATATATATCCCATACATAGCATTCGAATTAAGTTTTTCTTAGAGTATTGAACGCCTGTGAAAACAGATGAAATACAAGTGAATACCCATAGTAACCCGAATAATAACAGTTATGAGCACTCAAATGTTTATTTAAAATGTTGTGCTCTGATATTTAAAAACTCGAACACACTGAATACACTCCACACCGATACCTGAATAAATGATTCAGGCACAAAGCCATGAAAAAATGTATTGAATAATAATGCAAACGTTTGTATATGGTACATTAATAATAATGATTAATGACCAAATATCATTTTTTGATTTTTTTCTCTTTAATTAAAATATACATGATAAGCACGTATAACATATGTATAATTTGTGTTTATAGTTTGATTTAAATAGTATACACTATTGGTATTGTGAAAGTATATTATTATATTATTAAGTCATATTATCAACTCACTTGTGATCTGCCAATAATGTATTATACTCCGTAGTCAGATCTTTACATTGTGGTTCTTGGCCGTCGCATAGATTTATTGGCCCTGCGCAATTCTATATACAATTATAGAAAACCCTATACTAGTACTTCTACGCTATTATTGATTTTTTTTATTAAAAAAACTTACAGCACACAGGGCATCAGATATGTTTAATACTTTTTTAGCTAATTCAATTTGACACCGATCTCGTTTTAATCCCTTTAATTCGTCATTTAATCGATTAATTTCGAGCAATAAAACTTGTGATTTTGATTTCTTTCAGATTTAAAGGAAAACAAATTTAGAAGTATAAAAAGTATGATATCGCAATAATTTTTTTAAATCAATTAATACCGATTCATTATGTCCAGGTTGGCATGTACCACTCTCTTTTTTTCCTTTATTTTCTTGGGAAGCTATCTACAAACGTTAAGAAAAGTTATTATGTTCGATGATTTAATTAAATAAAATATTCACTTTTTTTTTAAGAGCATTTGTTAAAATCTGTGTTTGTTGATTCTAAAAGAAAAAAAATGATTGATATTTCGTTGTAATCATATTTATTTTTAGAATTTTTCATTACAGCACTTTTAAGTTTGCACAGAAAATCGTGGTTCTGTTGATTTAATATCTTCATTTCTCCCTTTATTGTCATGAGTTCATCTCTAAATCCTTCCTTTTTACAATCAGTATCTGAATTTTTAAAACGTGAATGGATCTTATCACTCATAGTATGATCATCTTCATTATCAATCAAACAACAATTCTTGGATTTATCATTACACGAACAAATTGATTCATTATCAGGCTAAAGTAATGTTTAGTTGGTAATTTTTTGAAAAAAAAACTTTAATTTTTTTTTATCAAAATAACATTTTTTAAAAATCAGCTAATTTTCTGACTTTCAATTACTAACTTCATTGAATTTAGTTCCATTATTATTTAGATCATAGTGAAAAAATGTTGGATTGTTTTTTTCATTGTTAATTAATATCCATGGAACCATTTGTTCTCCTTCCTTAAATCAATAATGCAGACTTTTTTATTAAAACCGTATATTTGTGTAAAATTTAAATTAATTTAATTGTTATAGTTTTAAATGTTTTATTATCATTTCAAGTTATAGAATATTATAACCCACTTTAGTTTTAAATATTTAATTATTTGAACTTTTTAATAATACGATTGAATAAAAGTTAAAAATGTATAGTTTTATATTATTTGAAATTATTTCAGTTTATACTTTTCTATAGTGACTGTTTCTTACTATATTAAAAAGTGTTTTTATAAGAGGTATGTTTAATTATACATCATATAACTTTATTTTTAGTCAAAGATGTTTATAATTCTATAACGTCTTAAGATTCTGATCAGAACAGAAAGTTATTGATGTTACAGTGAATGTGATTATATTCTCATTATTTTTTTTTTTAATAAAAAAAAAAAGTTTCAAAAACTAAAAGAGCATCTTTATATCTTTATAAATTTAATTTCATACATTTTACATTAACTATATAATTTTTAGTTAATTTTCAAGGAAATTGAGAAAACGAACAATACAATTCAACACAAATTTTTAACAAAACTTGGCTAGTTATGTATTCATTTTACTCAGAATCATTCCTCTAATCATATGATAACAATGTTATATATTTAACGATCTTATTCAATCCTATTCGTGTATTCACTAGCTCTTAATCCTTAGTATAACTGATATTTTTGCAGTATTTATATACAATATGTAAGTGGAATATTTACAATATTTTTATTGAAAATCAATTATTACAAAAAGTATAATCAATCTAAAAACAAATAATAGTATTTAAAATGTTGTATTACTAATTAAAATTATCTTACATGTTGTAACTTAGAAATATAATATTTTATTGCGCAAATAATCGCCAAATGATACACAAAAATGGTTTCGTGTGAAAAATAATCGTTTTTATTTTGTCAATATCACTAAGTATTGTGAAGAAAAATAATTTTTCAAACAAACAAAAATAATATTGTTCAGTCAAAGTACTCCTATTATTATGATGGAAATTTACTTTTATGCTTTTTAGGTTTTTAATAAGCAATATAATATATAAACTACGAACGTATGACATTCCGTTAATATAATAAATACAAAAAGTTTTTTTTATTTGAGATCAGAAATAATAAATATTAAAACTTATAAGTACATGACATTATATATGAATTTATCATTATACAAATAATAATATCGTGATCTAAGGAGTAGAGTTTGTTAACTTAATAGTCTATACTAATTTATTAATAATTAAACTAGATTCAGTAATATTTGTTGGCATAATAAACCACTCGCAGATTACATGTCTGTTGTTAAACGGATAGTGTAAAACCATTATCAAACGTATTAAGTATTAATATTTTATAATAATAGATAAAATATTAATTTACTTATCAGTTAATTTCTCTTTTATGTATGACAAAGGGGTAATTTAAAAGAATACTGCCTATCTATGTGAATTATAAATATGGTTCGCTGGCATCAAGTAAGCATACAAACAAAATTACAATATTTCCTTCTATTTAATGTTTTAACCAATACCTAATTCTTAAATAATTAGTTAAAAAATAATAATCTTACAGAATCTTTGATTACTGTTGTCACACAATCGTCCAATTTAGTATTTTGATTAATGTCAATTTTTCGACATACGAGGTTTTCAATATCAAAGTTATTAGCTTTAGCCAATTTAAGCACATCAGCGACAGTTTTTTTATATTGTAGCACCATTTCTGTTAACTTTTCTTGTAGCCTACTTATGTTCTGTTCATTCGAACTTGTGGCTCCACAGTCCTACACATTTTAACATTTTCAACATTACTATTTCTAAACGTTGAAGTCATCAATGTGCTATATGCATTATACACACATTTTGTAAGTTAACTAAGTCCTTTTTCAATTGCATTATTATTTTTGCAATATTTACGGCCTTTTGATCAGTATCTCGAATTAATTCAAAATTATCAACGGCATCTTCAATTTCAAAATTTGTAGATACAATTTCCAATTCATCTCTACTATCCTATAATGATATTAAACTCCATATTTTATAACTTAATAATGTACGATTTAAGAGTTTCGTGTTTTATACCATAATTTTCGTTATTATATGTTGATTTTTATTTATTTTATATTTTTGAATTATACAAAAGGTATTTTTATGCTTTATACAAATAAACAATTCAGTAACATTCGTTTAATTGTTGAATAAATCAGCCAACTACTTATTATAATTTTCAATCAATAAAAAAGTAACAATAATATAGAATAACGATTAAAATACATAGTAACTGTATGTGCCAGAAACTCGTTATTAATAATATTAATATAATGAAGCTCATATCCAATCATTTGTGGACTCTTTCTGCATCGAACAATATTACATTTAAAATATTTTTCAATAACCTATCTACTATAAAAAAATTCATCTTAATTTTTACGTGATTCAGTGTCAAGTAATTTTGTTTTCTATTGGTATTTAATATAATCTATTTTTTTTTTTTTTTTTGAGAAAAGTAGACAAATCTGAATTACCCCATTGAAAATAACTTTAAATTCATAAACACAAATGTTTTCAGCTTATCAATACCTGTATAAAATATTATATTGTCATATTTTATAAGAACTTTTGTTTTATTTTTCGGTTGTAGACAAATTAATTAGAAATAATTAGACAAATCGTCAAATTTTAAAATATTTTGAAAAATGTTTTAGAAATACAAAATTTAATTAATTATTGATTAAAATTAGTCATAACAAAGAAACGTTGTAAGAATATTTGAAAATTTTCAATTATATATTAATCAAACTCATAAATTATATATTATAAAAAAGAATATAGAGTATGTTAACTAGTCAAGGTTTGCGAGTTGTTTATAAGATTTAATTAAAACGTAATTAAGTGTGGTGACTTGTATTGTTCTAATTTATCACAAATTTATGTTTTCAATTAATCAACAATTGTATTTTCATTTAATTTGTTTGGTTCTAAATCTCAAGAATAATCAATGCCATCTCTAACAGAAAGACAATTATGCATAATATTTGCATCAATGAGTTTCAGTAAATTTCTTGTTTGATTTACCCTCACTTTGTGGATCGTAGGTAATTTAAATGCCTTAGAACTAATTGTATATATTATGTGCACTCTATAAACGCAAAATATAATAATTACGGTGTATCTATATTCTATAGTACCTACATATTCTTACATATTATACATGTAGGTACTCCCGAGAGATCATTCTACAGCTTAAATATAATAAATAATTATCTTAAGAGTAATAAACATCTTAAGTAAGAATATTTTTGTTTATATTAATTTTATTTTTATACGTTATCAAACGTGTATGTGTATGAGTCTCATATCCTTTTAAAGTAGTAAAAATGGTAAAAACACTGAACGTGATTTTTGGTAGAAAACTATACCTTGTTGATATTTGTGGGAGAAATTTAAAAAAAACTCAAATAAAAAAAACAAAATTAAAAAAAAAACACTAATTTTTTAAAAACCTGTTAACAAAATTTGTTTATTATTGTAAAAAATTAATAATAATTGGGACTTGAATTTATCAATACATTCTTATATTAGATAATTTTTAATATATTTTGGCTCTTTTTATGTTAAATGTCTATAGACATTTTAGATTTTTGAATATTTTTTTCTGTAAAAAAAACTTGAAAATATAATACAAAACGTTTCATAAGTTATTTTTACCACCGTTAAAAAATATGATAATATGAAAATACATATGGCCAAATAATTTTTAAGTGTTTAATTTTAAAATGTTATCAAATTTATCGAAATTAATGAAATATGTAAATTATTTTATAGATCAAAATGCATAAAATAATTGTACATAATGCTTGAAAATATTATATATATATGTTCATAAATTTCTTTATTAAAAATTAGTAAAAGCTTAGCTAGTAGACACAAAAGTTCAAACGTTGATATCAATTAGATATTTATAGGTATAAATAACAAATTTGTTATTAATTAAAAATATTAATCATAGAAACACATAACTATTTATAATTTTTCATACACATCATCATTTTTAAAATATTCACTCTAATTCTAAGCTATATTTCTAGATATTTTAAATATTTTTAGATTTTATTATTTAAATATAAGTCTAATTATAAATTCAATTTTTTAGTCTTTATTCTATAATTATATTATGAGATATAGATGAAACTTCTGTTGAAATAAACATTTTATTAATGTTCTTATAGTTGTTACAATAAAATAAACGAAAACTAAACTAAACTAAACAAAAAAAAAATTAATTTTGTTTAACGATATATTAATTTTTTAACATCTATTTAATGTGTTTGTCAATTTAATGAAAATTATTGATAATTATTTAGATTATAATTTGAATTCAATATTTTCCAAAAAGCAGAAGAATAAAATGGGTCAATGATTTTTCAAAGAGCTTTTGGTTAATGCAGTTTAGATACCTATCCTTTTTCCATTATCTACACACATAAATATATACATATTTATAAACCAGATTTAGATTATAAATATCTTATTCAAGACAGTATTTTTTTTTCATTTTTCATCTGTATACATTATTAGTGTATTGTTCTTACTTTCTAAATTTTAAAATCTTTTTAGAATACTTGTTTATCATGGAAAAAGTCGTACTATAAGATAAAAAATATATCTTACATTTTGAAAATTTAAATATGAACAAGATTAAGTAAATTCGTTATAATTTAAATTATAAATTTAAAAATAGAAAGAATATAATAATCAATACCTCTTTGGCTATTTCTATGTTAAAATAGAAATCTTCTTTAATTCGTATCCATTTCTGCTGCTTTGACAAATTTATACTTTGAATTATTTTCCCATAGCTGAGGGATCCTCGTCCAAAAATTTAATGTTTCCATTAATATGATAAAACAAAAACTCGCAATTTCAATAGATACAATATCTGGGTGATCTATTTTAATTTGAATCAACTTTAGCATATAGAAGGCCTCTGTACTTGACAGTTGGTCTGGAAAGGTAATCCTGTTGAGTGTTGACTAAGCATCTGGAGCGTATCCGAAAAGCAACAGACGGTCACGTAAGCCATCTTATTCCAATGTTTAACAAACACAAAAGGTAAAATATACAAAATGTAATATTCATGCTTATTATTTATATATCCCTATACACATAAAACATACCTGTGCAATTTATTTTATTATACTGACGACATTTCGCTGTACAAGATCCACCGTCCTATATCAATTTAAACGTATACTGAGTATCGAAAAAAAAAAATACCTTAAAAACGTCTTTTATCATACTTTTCTCTGTTTATTGTCATGATAATTATTCAATTGTTTTTCAATATTAATATAAATTTATCTGTACATAAATGCTTACCTATGGTTTATAACACGAACGTATTGTAATTCTATGATGTAGACATACACCTATAAATTTATATATATATAAGGTGCCTATATAATATTTGGTATCCAGTGAATTGATCCCGAATACAATTAGTCGCCAGGATAATTGATCGCCAAACGAATATTTTTAGTTTTTTAGTTATGTAATTACTCTATATGTATATTTCCGAGTGTTGTGTTTATTATTTTAAAATATTCAAATATTCTTATAATAATGTTTATTATATTTCTACTCTTATTTATTTATTTCTAAATAACGGACAGTTAAACGCTAATTTTAATTTAAAAAAATAATAAATAGATTACGTATAGTAAATAATAATAATAACAATTTAATCACGGCCGTTTTGATATCACCTTAACACTAAAAGGGTTAATAATACAAGTTACAGAATTACATAATAATTACCTGACTTCACGGAATTGATAATATGATAACGAGAAGACGTTGGCTTTTGACGAACAATTTGAGATTATGGCGCTGTGACTAGAGACGACGGTGATAAACTGATAATACCCGTGTGGGTATATATATATAATAATAAATTCTTTATAACAATCTAATTATACGAACTCTATAATGAAAATTTAAAATTAAATCAAATAAAAATTACACATTATATTGTTAATAGCTAATAATTACACATAAATAAAATAAAATAATAAATAATAATATCAATTAATTAAATTTAAAAATATAATAGTTTAGTTGAAAATTGGAGTTGAAAATTATGAGCTATTCCTTTTAAAAAGTCTAGTTTATTCCTAGCATTATACGAGTAGTTATCACATATTTTTGTAATTCTTTCTGCGTAGTCTTTGTACTTCCGTTTAATACCTATAGTATTTCCTGCGACAAGTTGTTCTACCTATAACCGTACAACGCTCCCTTCCTCCTTAAATAAATATATACATTTCCATATAGTTGGATGACGTGCATTAAGACTAGATGGAATGCCATTATGCCACCTTTCAACAGAATTGTTGGTCCGGGGGATATTTTCGAAAATATATTTAAAACAATTCCACAGTGACACTGGAAATAATAACACTTTTATTTCCTTCGATTTCTTTGATCAAGACGTACAATCCATGTATCTTCAAAATAATTTGTCAAAGTTGTCGAAATTTCTTCGTTCAGTGAATAAAATTCTGAGTCCAGTAATTCGTTCCAAGCATTTTCTACATCCTCTTCTGGAACAAAACTAAGTGCTGTCATCATTCGAATTTATAAAGCAAATTCTGAGTCTTCAATAAACCTTCTTGGAATTCTAAATTTCTCCAAATGCTTTGCGTTAAATAAAAAAAAGCAACGAATTGGTGTGTTAGTAAAAACTCCTTGAATCGCATTAATCGTAGCTTTTTTTAAATCAACCATAAAAGATTTTGGATTTAATGACTCGTTCTATGTTTTTAATGATTTGTAGAAATCAACATATGTGTTTTCCGTTTTATTTGGCAGCAATATAAATATTGATGGGAAAACATTATATTGAATTCAGTACACGGTGTAAATTTGATAAAATAAATTTGAAAGCAATTAAATTAGAAGCATACCGGTGATCACATTTGTTGATTTTTTTGAGTGAAGAAAATTAAAATTCTATTTTCTCCAAGATCACTGTCAAACTATAAAAAAAATTTTCCTTCAAGTGCAGTTGTATAGTTTTCCGGTATGATCAATTCTATCAACGTTTTAGGGTTTGGTGGAGCAGTTTGTTCTTTTTGTCGAATAAGCCGTACTGTTCTCTTTAAGACAGATACTGATGGCATTTTACCTGAAGCAGCACTTGTCAATTACCCAATTGCCAAAAAATAATATACAAATTTTTAATTTCAATAATATAGATTATAATTTATTTTGTTAATAAATTATAAAAAAAAAAAATCGTGCCTGTGTTTTTTTCAGAGTTAGCCAATATAATTATTATAATATCATCTAGATAATTATTTGAATATAATTTTCAAACATAATGCTAATAAAAAATACAAATATATTTTAATTCTTTTTTTCTTTAGATAGTTATATTAATTGTTTTAATTATAGTATTTTTCAATCTATAACAGTATTTATTCGAATAAAATCATATTTAAAAATTGTTCGAATAATTGTGAAATAATCATTCGAATAATATAATTTTATTCGAATTACGCCCTACTCTGCTACCTTTAATTTTAATATATATAAAATATTAAGCAATGTATTTTATACTATTTAATATTGTATATACTCATATATATATTATTATTATTAATACGGTAGACAGTGAATTTAATATAGTAGCAATATTTTTTTATGAAATTAACGGCTTTAGCTGCTTCAATACTTCCACAATCTAGTACATGATTATATGATATTTCTTTAAGTATTACTTAATCATTGTTAGAATTAATACAGCCTTTACATTCCATTTTTTTTTTATACTGGTCCCATTTTCATATAGACTTTCATTTAGTTCCAAATTTTTCAAAAATATACATGTAACCATTATAAATTAATTTATCTTTGCCTTTTTCACTCTTTACAAATCCCATTATTATACAATAAAAAACAGTTGACACACACAATATCGCACCAGCATCGATTAATAAATACAAGTATGTAATGAAAAATTGGTATGACTAACGGAATAGATGACAATAAGTCGATAACGGCCGTATAAGCTTATCGAAGTTATCGTCACGTCAGTTCAATGATCTTGTGTGTATATCATTTAATGGTACCTTTCATAGTTACCTATATATTATTATATCTATTGACCGCATTGTAAATTGGATTTGTCCATTATTTAAAAATAAATCAATAATAATAATTAAATATTCCAAAATGATAAACATAAAATTCAAAAATATATATCTAGGGTAATAAAATAATTAAAAAACTAAAAAAGTTCGTTCGTCAATCAATTATCCTAGCGACCAATTTATCGGCGATCAATTGTTCACGACTAATTCACCGCGATCCATAATATTTGTATAATAAACTGCATTAAATAAGAAATCTAAAATTTTAATAAAACAGTTGATGTTTAATACCTACGTAATAGGTATTGTACAAATTCTTGTGTTGTCGATTTGATAAGGTTTATTTCTGCTTAAATACTAAAACTTAATTCCATTCTGAGAATCCGCGACTCTATATTTATTGAAAAGGTTTATCAGATTTTAAGTAAAGAGTTAATGTTTGTTCGCTCCGCTTCTAAATGTCACGTTAAGATTGGCTTTATGGCGAAACTATGTTGATAAATGTAATGCTATTTTACTTGTGTTTCGGTTCTATCCACAGCTTGCTAACTTAACATCGAATTATACTGGATAAACTAGTCGTGATATTTGCTATGTATATATTTAGACAAATTTTAAGGATATTATAGTTTATTAAGCTAATAGCATATAATTAGCTTAATTCTATAATAATATATTGTAATGCATTTGCATTGTAATATATGTACAAATATTATACGATAAAATTAAAGATTTAAATATAAACAGGCTATATACACCTAAGTATATATTTTTTATATACCTTGACCATACTACACTACATTAAATCTAAATACATGGAAATGCTAGAGATTTTTATTCAATTATAATTTTTTTGAAGCAACTAAAGTTAGGCATATATATGTCAAAATTCCTAAAACACTATTTTCTAATATAATTTATTGTTATACTTTATATTATTGTTGTCTTGTTTATTCATTTATATGTTTACATATTGTTCCTCGCTAATAAACATTATTACTTCTATTTCGTTAAAAAATAATTATTGAGATTTGTATGTACCTAAATAAATATATTTTAATAATCTCGCATTCTTTTATAATATAATATAATTATATATTTGTAAAATGACATAATACCTAATAAAAATATTCTATCTATGACTGTGTCATCATTTTTATTTTTTTTAAATGCATGTATTTTAATTATCATATAATTATTTAAAAATGCATAATAATTATACATATACAGTATTCTAAATACCGTACATATTTTTGTATTTAATTTGCATTTAAAATTTAAATTAAAAAAACATTACAATAACAAGTAAATCAAAAATAATATTAAAATATTATTATTATTATTTATCAAACCAAATTATAATAGTAATATTTGATAGTTTTGTGGATTTATTTATAGTGATGGTGATGAATTGTGTTGTCATTTTTTACACATAATAATATACTCGTAAAATAGTAAGCAAAAAATAATACGTTATTTGGCATATTTTCTGCAATTAAAAGTGTATGAAAATTCTGCCTCCAACATATTTTATTTTTAAAAGTTCAATATAGGTACAAATTATAAGTTAAGAAATTTCATACCCAAAATATAAAAAACTTGTTTCATAATTTTACGCATCGTTAACGATTGTTTGGAAAGTTTAATAAATACTGTTTTCACTATCACAATGTAAAGGTCAAATACTTAACTACAGCTAAGTTCAATATACTTTATTTAAAAAAAGTTTCATGCAACTATTTTAAAATTAATACTTACAAAAAATATTTGACAATTTGAAATTATTTCATTAAGTAATAATAAAATTAAACTCAGATATTAATCACATATGTATCAAATCAGAATATAGTTAACCATTTTAAGCATACTCTATAGTAGTTGTTTTTTTTTTTTTTTTTTTTTTTTAATAAGTAAAATGTGCTTTATTATAAAATAAGTATTTGTACACCACTTATTTTATGCGAATTGAGTATCTTCTTATAAATAAATCCACTATGCATCGACTCTATATTTAGATTATCTGGAGTAATTTAAAGATCTGTTTTTAAGTGTAACCTCGTTGAGAATAGTATGATGAAATTGTCTCTTTAATCTTTATTTGACATTAAGTGTCCTGTTCCTCAATACACATTTTAAAGGACGTTCATGTTTAAACGTGTATATGAACTAAGTTACTTGTATTGCCACCAAGCAACGAAAGACAAATGCAAATTAAAAAAATAAGTATAATTAATATGTATTAATAAACATGCATTGAATAAAATTGTTCAACTGTACACATTTTTAAGGTTTACATTAAAAACATCTATTTTTTATAGATTTGAACATTTAACTTCATATCGTTATGACATGATATGATAGGTGTTGAAATATTTTATTAGACATATAAAATATTCTAAAACTCTTGATTCTAAACGTTTAATACATAAAGGTATACTTAATCAGTATAAAAAATTATAAACAAATTTAAAAAAAATCAAAATCTTATTATTTTAACAAAATTAAATATTCATTATTTAGTACCACATTATAATACAATTAAATCATAAAATCGCTTAAATGCTTTTGATAAAAACAATATTATTAAAAGAATTATTTATATAATTATTTTTTTATTATTAATTTTATACTGTAATTACTCAAATTAAAATTACTGAGAAATATAGGCACTATTATATATTTCTTATTTTTTTTCTGTAAAAATCATATTATTTCGATTGTGTTTTGTACACACACAAGAAATAACTATTAATTTTGAAATCATTATGGCATGAGCAATAAAAATAATTTATTTTTCATTATTAAATTACTCATAACTTTAATACATATTTATCAATATAATATGGATTTTAAAATTAATAGAGAGTCCAATTAAAAACAAAATAAATATCACTAATAAATAATTTCGTAACCCATTTGTTTTAAAATATGTGCACATATATTTAATATTCACCTATCACTAATTAATTATAACTTATTATTATTGTTGATACGTATTACGTATGTATTTATTATAAATCGTCAAACTGGTGAGAGCTCAAGTACAAAAAATAAATTACAGCTCATACGTACAATATTAATTAATATTTCTCATGAATTTTGCTCTAAAAATAAATAATATCGTAAAAGAGTCCTTGAAAAATTATATTTGACGAGAGGGGAAAGGGGCGCTGGAAAAAAAGTTGAAGGAAGAAAGATAAGTATGGAAAAATAGATGTAACTTTGACAGAAAAATTAAAATATATTAATGAGAGAAGTACATCGCATGCAATTGTATGATGTTCAATTGAAATCCATTGATTTGACCCAGAATACTAAACAATCAAGGAGTGCACATAGAACTAAATACAATTTTTGCTGAACATAAATGCTTTACAGACAATACATGTCCGCTTAAATACATATACATAGTGCTTGTATGAATTTTTGTTTTAATTTGTTCAAATAATTGTTTGATAATAATTTTATCATGGTAATTTAGAGGTTAATGTTCCTTTAATCTAATATAATTTGGATTGGAATACATCTAATTATGTTATCATCAATTATTATAAATTAGAATATTTAGATATTTACTTATATAGATGTACGCAGACACAAATTTCAAGATGGTGATATCTTCATAATTCTTGATACAACTTCTAACAATAAAATGTATCTTAATAAGTTATTACTTTTAATGTTTATATTACTTACAAACAATAAAAGTATGCTATATATTTTTTTTCAATTCACGTACAAATGTTTATTATTTATTTATTTAAAATATTTCAATATAATATAATATATAATTCTTTAAATATATTGCCTAAATAGTTTCTATTTTATAGTTTGAGTAGAGTAATTATTTCATTTTACGATGATGTTATTTTGGTATCCGACATCAAAATATGTATAGAAATAATTCGTTTCAAATCTTAACATTTAGGAAGGTCATTGGTAACAAACTTGATCTAAATAATACCTTAAAAGGTCATATTAAGTTACATATACTTCTCTCCATAATTAAATAATTTGGAAAAACTAATAAAAAAACAGCAGTAAAATTAAAATATTTAAACACACCTATCATATAAAAACACTGATTAACAAAATTGATTTAATTGTTATGCCCTAATTTAGAAGCAATTAAAAAACAACTATTTAATTTTAAAAATAAATATTAACAAAATATTTATATTATCAGTTTTTAGCAATAAAATAATTTTTTAAATATTTTGCCTTTTTTTAAAACAATTTTATAATTTTTTAAATGTTGATTATTTTTTTAAGACAACTGCATTTTTGTTTCTAAATTAAAAATATTGAAAATATAATACACTATGGTCCTCATAGTTATGACAGAAAATTTTAAAATATTTGTTTAATTTATGTATAATTTTTTACATAGACATTACAATTTTAAATATTGACGAAATTCGAAGTGTATTTTTTTTCAAAAAATACACAATATAAGTACATATACCTAAACTTCACAATAAATACTTTTGATTAAGGTAAAAAACTGTACATTTAAAAACTATACATTCAATTTTTAATTGGTATTAATATAATGCATTAAGCAAAACACTATAACATTTACATTTGAGACGTCTTGGAGGATTACCGAAAATTGTGGGTACTACGAAATTTTTGACAAGAGGATTAGGATGAGAGATTAGACAATTGAGGAAGCGTTTGTAATATAGTTTAGCTTCCTTGTGCAGGGTTTTCAATTTGAGACCAGAATGAATTATATAGTTAAAGACATAATATGGAGGGCATTAGTTAATTTTCTTATTGCAATATTTTTGCAAGTTAAAATTGGATATTTAAACGAAAAATAACCATTTTTCTTCTGATGGATTTAGTTATTTTGTGTAATTTAAAAAATATTAATCGCAAAATCAAAACTGTTCTACATTAGATATATTATCTATTATTATTTCTTAAACACAATCAATTGTTCGAAATACATTTTATATTCATTTTAAGTTGTATCACGATTTATATTATAAAATAAAGTAAATTACGTAATGAATATAAGTACTCTTCAAAAAACAAGTGTTTTCTTTAAGTTGTAACTTACACCTTAGATAATATGATATCTAAAAATAGTTTTAAATATTTTTTTGGTATAAAATATTATATGATAAAACACTTAAAAATCTTTCTATAGGTAATATTATAAATACATAGGTAACAATATATAACATATAACCATATGCTAAATAAAAATTTTAATATAGTATATTGCTTTTTTGCTAGGTATATTATTATTTATTATACTTTCATCAAACTAATGAATGTTATGAATGAACCCAACTAATTTGATGAATTTCAAAAGGCAATAGCTTGTGCATTTTAAAATAAACAAAATACATGATATACTAGATATTATTTTTAAAAAATAAAAAATAAATCACTACAATTTAGTCAATTATGTTTCAACATCTTTTAATTTATATTATATTTTAAATATATATGATACATATTATTATTTATTTTTCTAAGGCTTTAATATTAATAATAAGTTTACAGCCTACTTGTGTAAGCATATCAATTATAAATTACAATACCTTAAGTCTACTGACAATATCCATATTTTTAATTTTTTCATGCATTAATTGTATTTTTTGAAAACATTTATATTTATTGCTATGGTAGTTTCTTCGTTAAACGCTTACTGCAGTTTTAATTGAATATTGAAAATCTTGCGTACTTTGGAATATTCAGATTAATTGATAATTATGTAATTGATTGAATGACATTACATCACACGTGTCTCAAACTGGACCCGGTTATTTGTTTATTAGATAGGAGTGTGTTGGATGGATGTGTCTGTTATCATTCAAGTGGTAATTACTTCGTCTCTTTTGTTAATATCAGGAGGATATTTCCATCTTTTTATGTTAAGTTTTATATTTTTGAGTTTGCTTAAAAAGTAATAAAAAAAGTTATTCTTCTAATTGGCCATGCTTCCATTGTTCTGTTTTTAATAATGTTCAGTAGGTATCTCTTATTTTAAGTTTATTTTGTGGAAAACAGATGATGAGACTTCATTCATTATTAAGTTTACTTTTTAATTTCTTAGTATCCCAATATCTGAAGAAACCCACATGAATATTATTTATTTATTAATTAATAATTATAGTTGAACTCAGTTAACTCAATCTCTATCAAGTTGAAATCGTTGGTACCTCAAACTTTTTCATTATACCTACCTAGACCTCTTACTCATAAGCAATGTAGCAATGTAAAATATCATGTTTAACTCAAATATTTGTGAATAACTTTAAGTTTCAATTGTTTTTAAATCAATGGTAAACAGTTCATTAGTTTACTATCCAAAATAAAGTCATAAACTAATATTTTTTACAATCGTTAGCGCTTTGTTGCATTTCAATGAGACATATTTATTAGATTTAATTTTTTTATTTGTATTTCTTTCCTGATTTTGAAATTAAAATGAAGTGCTATTTAAATAAATTTTATTTTAAATTTCTATTTTTGTTTTTTTTTTTTTAATTTTTCGGATATCATGAATTATTTTATGAACCTTTCCACTTCGAGTTAATCAAGTTCGACTGTATCAGTATTGATATAAATTGTTGTATGGATAGTGGTTAGTGTAAGTACTTCTAAGGTTCGTTTCTTAGGAAAGAATTTTTAATTGTTCACTAATGATGGTGGTGGAGTTATCCAAGATCTAAAATAAGTTAATTTTAAATACTTCCTATAAATGGCTTATATTCCAACAGTATAATACATATATATATATATATATATATATATATATATATATATATATATATATATATGTATGTGTGTGTGCGTGTGTATGTATGTATATGTGTAATTTTTATATCTAAGTTGAAATTTGGGATTTTTCTACATTCTTCTTTCTAACGGACTTCTCAATGACCATATTACCAAATGTATACAATTTCAATGTTTTTATCATGGGCCTCTTTTTATTTAGGTTTTATTTCACATTGTATTTTATGTAGATGATTAAATTTGTTTTATTAATACTAAGTATATTAAGTTTATTAAGTATACTTTGTATTTTATATTCATTTTTTAACCGTTACATAAATTAACATATTTTTTTCATTTATCTGCCTTAACAAAAACGTTTTATTTAAATTTTATAGATATATTTATATAAATATAAGTACCCAAAATAAATTATAAGTAATAATAATTTTTATTTGAGATGATAGGTATTACCCATTACTTTTAATAGATATAAATACTATAGTCGTTCTTATTATAATAACGATTAACAAGCATGATTGAATACGACTATAATAATATAACAGACTACTATACTATTTTGATATATTAGTAAACATTTAATTATTATTATATATTTATCAATACAAGTCAAATATTCCTGTAAAAATAACATAAGTAATAAATACTATGGTTAATATATTAACTAATGAATTAATCAAATTTTAGAAATAACAAATTCTAACTAGGAAATTTTGTAGCTATTCAGTTTAAATAAATTAATTTGTTTTAGCTATTGCATTGTTTCAGTTCCAATAAACAGATACTAGTTATTAATTACATACAAATTACTAACATACTGGCTTTTCGGTGTATAACGGTATTTAATAATAGGTACAAACTAACCATATCATACTGTGACACACTAATAAGTAACTAGTAAACATTCTATATTATGTAATAATATTCATTGTTATAATATTTAATATAAATAATATACCTATTACATGCTTAAAATAATTTAAAACGACAAGTACGTGCATCAATTATGTTAAATAACTATGAAACAATTTAATTTAATGAACTACACAATATTCAATTGTTTCTTATCATAATATGATGAAAATTTAGTACATTTGAATTATTAATTAAATATGATATTAGTATACAAAGTGTAATTGAAATAACTGACAAACACTAACAATTAATTAACTTTATCAATATTTATTTTTTTATTATTATTATTATTAGTAGTAGTAGTAGTAGTAGTGATTATTAGTATAATTTACACATTCAAATAAGAATTTAAAAAAAAACTATTAGAACAAATACAATGTTATTGAGATTTACTTACATCCATCAGTTTTTTACCATTCTGAATATGCGTGGTACGTCCAGAAAATGAGCTTAACATTTAAAATTTAAAAAAAAAGATTACTATTTATTGTAACTCAATGTAATTAATATTTTTTTCTATACCATATTTATGAAATATAATTTCATTATTTCGTATTACTTTATTATTACAGATAATGTTAGACACGTTGATGCAGTCTTGGGTGATAAAGCTGAACTAGCTTGTAACATTCAGACTATCAAGAATTCAACTGAATCGCCAATTTTAATAATTTGGTATAGAGGACAAGACTACCCCATTTATAGGTAAGCAATTATTAATAAAAAAAAACTTTTATTATTTGAAAAAGAAAAACCAGGAAGAATACAACTTCCAAGATAAGGTACTCGATTAGTTTCATTGAGTTTAATTCAATATACTAAATAGGAAATTATTATTATTCAAAAATATATACAAGATATTCTTATAGAGAATAATCATTGATTTTGATATTACACTGAATATAAGTACTTATGCTCAGAACAATTTGATAAATTATAAGATGCTAATGCTAATTTACTACTTATTCTTAGTTATTATAATTCTCAAATCATCGTAACTCCTATTTCTCAAAATCTATAATCGTAGAATTTAATTATTCTAATTAAGATTGAGTACATAAAACTTAATAATTTAGTAATTACTAGTTAAATTAAACTATGTAGGTACACGAACATAAAAAAAAATCATAGGATTAACAATTTACAATAAAAAATGTGAATTCTTATTTGAAAAAAAAAATAGGAGATAGTAGATTGTATCGAAAAAGGTTTTCTTAAAAATTACAAAACTTAAAATTTGAATAATTAAAGAAAAGAAACCAGAAAAGTTGCTCTGCTGAATAGTAGGTATCCATCGTACATCTTAATTAAATAAGTGACTGAAATATACGTGTTAAATTTTAATTAAATTATGAATCGAATTATACGTATACAAAAATCATATTATATATTTATATTTGTTTTTTAAATTTATTTTTCTATCATTAATATGATAAGTAGAACCAATATATTTCTTTTTTAATCGCATATATTATCCAGAAATTATTATAATATGATTTCATAAAATAAAATAAATTAATGTAAAAAATATTAATGTAATATAGAGAATTTCAACTAATTACGAATAACATTTTTTTTAAATTTCAACAAAATAATTAAAATCATTTTTTTTTTTTGCTTAAATGTCCAATTTAATAACAATTTATGAGTTTTGTTAAAATTTAAGAGAGCGCTACACTAACATTTGTTTTTTCTACCTATCTCCCACATAACATAAGAACAAAGATATTCCGTGTTTCCACGAGTACAACTCTTTGGTTCAGTTTAGGGCAAAAACGCATATTATATATTTTATAAAGAAAAATATTTCCTGTGTATTGAGCGAATAGATTTATAATATTTACATTTTTGAATAAATTATTAACGTTTAAAAATAATCAAAATTATTTTAAATTAAAACATGCTTATATTTATAAAAAATGTAAATATTAAAAATCTATCCGGTTAATGCACAGGAATTTTCTTCTTTATAAAATAAATAATGGGTGCTTTTACTCTAAACTGAACCATTAAGTCGTAATCGTGAAAATATAGAATCTTTATTCCTATATTATTATGTGGGAAATAAACAGCAAAAATAAATGTTAATGTAACGACCCCTTACACAAATTGTTTACAAATAAATGCTAACAAAAAAATTATATATTTATTTTCTATTGTTTTCAATACTTCTTAATTACTACTAGCACAACGATTTATGAGAAATCATAATTTAAATTATCAAAGTGTGTAACAGATCATAAACATTTATATTAATATGTTTAAAACAAGAGTTATTTTAAGTCATATTTAATGCTTCAAGCTTCTAAGGCTAATATTTTTCTAATAATACCAAAATAATAAAACTGTTGGTGATAATTCGTTATTATACGAATATCGAATTTCATCATCAACATTTGAATTTGAATCGTTCGTAAAAAGATATATGTGGGTTTACGATAAACTATTTTTGAGATGAATCTTGCATTACATTTTCAAGTATTATTTGTTAGTTGTATGCAATTTAACTAATTCGTATAATTTTATTAAATAGTAATGAAGATATTCATAATAATTTAAAGTGTATTTACACATCATTATAAAACCAATACATTTATCACTCATAATCTAAAATGAAATGATTATGCTTAGTGAATCAGCATTAAATATTGATAATAGATTATAAAAATTAAAAGCGTCAAATCTCCATGATTATTAAATAAGATATTATTACAAAAAGTAACCAAAATAAAATATACGATAATATTTCTCAATCTACATGAATTTGG
Source organism: Rhopalosiphum nymphaeae (assembly GCA_036289425.1). Lineage (NCBI taxonomy): Eukaryota > Metazoa > Arthropoda > Insecta > Hemiptera > Aphididae > Rhopalosiphum > Rhopalosiphum nymphaeae. The sequence continues at coordinate 2,641,661 of JAZAQC010000007.1, read as the reverse complement.
GTAGGCAGTACTCACACAAGAATGTTGCAAAAATTTTTTAAAAATGTTCTACATAATATATGCATTTATTTGAAACTTTAAATTTAGTATTTAGACAAACATTCGTGTGATTATAAATTCAGAATTAATTTAATTTATCGTCTAAATCACTCAATTAGTTTATTTATAAAATATATAGGTAACAACCAGCGTCAAATTGGAAAGATATTGGTCTACCGAGTGTTTAGAATTTCTAACGTTTGATAACAGCTACAGCTACTGTACGGCTAAAATAATTGAAATTAATTATATTTTCTACCAATGTTTGAACTAATTTATTATAAAAATAAAAAATAAAAATCGACCAAATACTCAAAACCAACCCATATTTTGAGCGGCTCACCGAGTTTTCCTCGATAGCTTACCAGACCGATCCGGCCCTGGTAACAACACGGAATACTGACAACAGGTACCGTATCGTGAGTGGCATCTTTATTATATTCCAATAGCAGTACTTATTATACTATATTATACACTTATGGACTTGGGTAAAATATTAATATTTATATTATACATATCTACCTCTTGATACCTAAATGATATCTATAGACATATACCATTAAAAAGATGCAAGCCATATCCATGAAAAATAGTTCAAAACATACCAGTCTCAAAAGTTCGTCCATTTGTCAACCGTTACTAATAACTTCAATAAAAATACTTATATAAAAATGTATAACGACTAAATCTCTTAAAAACTTACATCTAATATTTACTTTAAATGATATATATATATACATATATATTATCTCAAGAATAATCTACATCACAAACGTCTATATTGATAAAACTTCTGAAAATTTCTCATAATCTGATTTACTACCAAAAATCTTTCGCATCAACAGTTGTCTGTTGCTAATAGTTTAATTCCCCCCCCCCATCCCGAAAAAAAATCAATCTATGAATTAATACGTAAGTACTTTTTTTCTCATATCAATAACTCCACTCATAAACATATCTAAATAAAAATAAATGCTGAAATCACGCTATAATCCAAATACTTGTTCCCATATAAACGTCCATGATACAATAATGAAATGAGATGAAGCGTAAACGCCGATTCTGAACTGTGTGTGTGCCAAAAGTTTCAATACAGAGCACATTGATTTTATAAATAAAATGGTTTTCTAGATAAATGTCAACAATTAAACTATAATAGTCTATGTATTAATCGATGGTATACATTAAAATTGTTTGTAAATATACATAACGTCGTTTTATGAGCGTTTCGAATAACTAAAGGTGGCATGTGCATTTTTTTATCTGAAAATTATTAAAATGCAACAACACGTGTTTAAAATATGTAAATTATGTAATCCAAATAAAAAAAAAACATAACATATTATATCACTATATTTATAATTGAATCTAAATATATCACCTTACACCACCGCCGTAAACAAATTAATTTAACTTGATACACCATAATTTGGTTCAATTTCTTTTTTGAAAGTTAAACCGCAAATTGAAAAATTCCATATTTTAGGTTCCTGTCACCGAGTTTTTATTATTTACGGCTATATAAATATATTGTCTGCGTTAGTTCTATGATGATACTAACTATAGAATATTTTTATTTATCCAATGACTCAGTATCGTGTTTCTTATGTAAATTTTAAAGTAACATTACATCTAAATTTTCAGATAAAACGAATGCATATTTAAGTACCTCAAATTAAAATTTACACCAATTGATTTTCAACCGAAATCTATTAATATCAATTCAAAATCCGACATTTCTAATTTAGTATTTCACTAATACAGTAAATTTTATTCAATGATGAAAAAGATTGCATCACCTTCCTACAAACAATTAAAAATAACTAGTAACATTTCAATCCATTCTCAATTTAACCAGAAAAGACATCAAACAAAAACTTTTAGATATAGTTATAAAAATTAAACCTAGTTACCAAAACAATAGTAGGCATCAAGGCATCAATAATATAATGATTCACCTCACAATAATATAAACATAGTATCCTATGTATCTCAACAAATCTAAATGATATAATTAAAACCCTTATAATATCCAAAACTCGAGATGGAACTGATTTATTTAATATAAGTTATTGTAAATGTATAGCTGTTATGTATTTCATGGATATATATATATATAAGTCGTATGACTTTAGAAAATATATACATCGATTACTAAAAAAACTAGATATATTAAATTTTACCAATATTTAAATACAATAAAAATCGTAAGTGTGTGATGTTATTATGACTTTAAACTTATAAACACAAATTTAGTAAACCTAATACTACACGAGTAGTTAATATATTATTAAAATTTATATTTTAATATGTGATGATTATGAGAACTGTATCAGTTAGTGAAAAATTGACAATTTAATAACTTAACATTACAATAATAGATCAATATTAAGTCACATTTCAATTAACAACACGTTCTCATACGTTATCAGAATAGAACCTTACTTCAGAAAATAGTAGGTGCAATACTATACGAATTACAATTATCCGATAGTGTATGACTATGCTCGTCATGAGCTTTGTCACATTGCCGCGTTAACATAGTAATTCCCAGTTCTAGTAGAGTTTAAGTATACAATCACTTTTTATTATATTATGGTCAACCAACTGCTTTAATATTATTATTATTAAAAAGTGCTAGTGTTCTGTTTTCCATCTACTTTTCTTAACAACGCAAAAATCCCACATTAAACGTGCTAAGTTGTTTTAATAATAATTATTGTGGTAACCAATCGCAGTTTCCTCCACAGCGATCGCTATACAAAATATAACTACCTTGAACTTTATCGTTATTAATTATCTACATATACATAAATATTATAATGTGTTTGAAACGTGAATTTTTATTAGAATATTGATTGTAATTTTAAAATATCGAGTTTATCCGAAACTATTTATCAACCCAAGTAAAACACATTAAAATACGAATTCACGAATGTTAAAAATAAATAATTCAAGCGTACATAGCGTGTTACTTCTATAAACATTATTTCTTCAGACTAATCTCAAGATTATATACGCATGTTATGTTCTTGAATTTCTTCATAATAGGTACCTAAATAACATATACGTCAATCATATGCGAATGCTACAGACACGGTTCTATAAGACGTTAGGAATATGCTTATTATTCTCCATTGCATATTAAAGCCATTGACGTCTTAATCTTAAGATTAATTTTGAACAGTGTATAGTGTTTTATGTATCTACAGATGAAAATAAAGACAGTAATTTTAAATACTGACGATGTAAGTAGATCAATATTTAAAGTGAAATATTAAATCAATGACTATTTAAGTGGTACTGAATTAGTAATACTTATGTAAACGTTCATCATCGATAGAATAAAAGAAAACAAAATCCCCCTCTCACGTTTAATGAAATAGTTTTTTGAAAAATTAATTGATAATAATATACACTTTATACTTTAATAACAGCGTTGATCAGCGGGATCACACGTCCAGCAAACATTGGTCGGCTCATTCTATGGAAGACAGAATATATTACACAGAAAACAAAGGATTTGCTGTATTAATAATTGAGGACATACGTACAACTGATGGGGGTCAGTACAGGTGCCGAGAGGATTTCAAGTATGCTCCGACACGTAACAACTTTATTTTACTCGATATTATAAGTAAGTATTTACTGCACATCATACAGCTCACAGCTGCGATTAAATAAATAATTTGAATATACTGAAACACTGAGTGATTAAACTTAATTATACTAACTCCATCGTGATGTATTCTTCTGTTTATTCCTATTACATATTATTTTTCTCGTGTTACGTTTGTAAATTCAATTTTATTTCACCGGTCTTACGAAAATTATTGCTTTTACGTTCTACTACTTCTTTATTATTATCGTTGTTTTCGTTATACATTGTACATTGTTTTTTTAAGATTGTTGATATTTAATGCATAATCGCTAGTGGGATTTATTATTTATCATAGAAAATTTGCAAATTAAAAATGAAACCAAGTTAGGTACTTTAGTATATATAAGCTATAAATAATTATCAGCTATTACCAATCTTCTGAAAGATCCGTACTATAATTATAGGTACTCATTTTTCTAAAAAAAAGCATTATCCGATTAATCAGAGAATATAATATGTGTTTTTGCATGTTAAATATAATATTAAAAAAAAAATATTTATTTTATATTAAATGTATTATCTTATTAGTATTATATATTTTGGAAATTACATATCAATAAAATTAAAACAATATCTTTTTTAATATTTTCATTAACAATTGACAATTTTGAACCTTATCAAATAAAAACACAGTACCTATATAGCTTTAAAAAATAATTTGTTTTTGTTCTTGTACAAATCACGGTTCACATTAAACATATTATAATCGAAAACGTTAATACAATATGTCAGTGACGACATAATCCAATAAATTACTTTAATGAAAATAACACACACAAGTATGATAGTTACCTACCTGATGATAAATGTTACCAAAATTTTAAAAGTAACATTTATTATTTTGATTTAAACAGTTTTGACCGTTACATAATCATACATGAGAAGATGATTTTAGGCATTCAGGGTATCATATATTTTTAAATAATATCTATAATCGAGAACAATAATTACATTATATTATCATAAAAATGTGTATTTAATAAATACTTTCATTATAAATAGGCACATGATTTTATTTTTTTTGACATTTCAACTACTGAATGGTTGGTGCGGCACACGCACCGTGTGCCGAACGTAAATGAAGTCTTAACCCCGGTTGTTTATGCTGTAGATGATAATCTACCCGCTTAAGCAAGTGGCATTCGTTCATAGAAATCGACCGGAAAAATCGTAGCCCAAACAGGTGCGCTGGGGGAATATCGTGTCAGACGAAGTAGCCCTGAGAAGAGCGATTCTATTTGCGACGTTATGTGGCCTTCTGATAACCGGTTATTAATCAACCATCTGTCGTAGATCTGCCCCTGGTCCGTGGATTAACCGGCTCCTTGGCCAGTCGATTGTGGGACTCGATCGGAAAAGCGTGGCCTAGACAGGCGCGTTGGGGAGTCGTATCAGGCGAAATCGCCCTGATAAGGGTGATTTTAATTGCGGCGTTAGGTTGCGGGTCGATACGAGTTGGACTGCCGCGGGACGCAGACTTGTCGAAATGAACGCTAAATCGCCGTGGAGCGGCAATATTGTAATCGAACTGCCGTAGGACGGCATCCTCAAAAAGTAATCTTACGAGATGATGCTTGATATCTGAAGAGCAGTGGTATTGTATCGATGGTCGATACGATGTCTTGATCGCCGTGGAGCGGCGAGGTCGTTGAGTGCTCCGGAGTCTTCTGCTGTCTGGAACTGGTTGTTATTAACAGGTTGAAGATTTAAACTAGACTGACTGAGTCTTAGAAATGTGCCGGTATATATACATTGGAGGCTCTATTGTTGTTGCTGATTGGTTGCGGGTTTTTAGTATGACGAGTCATCATCACATCGATACCTGTTGGTTGTTATTAGTTCGGTGTGATTTCCCATCGTCTTACTGTTGAGATTTTATTGTTTAGAATCCATTATTTGTTATTTGTTATTCCTGAAAGGGACTGTTTAGGTTGTTGCTCCGTTACATGGTGAATATAACGCCCACTACCCAGACAATCAAAACACTTCCATATATTACGTTACTATTATTATTTATTAAATACTATAAGTATTTATAATTTTATGTTATAATATGATATGTATTTTTAATTTATTTAAGACTTGGGTTGATTACCGTATATTAAGCAAGATAAATGTTTTAGTATTTTACATAACTGTTATTCGTAAGAGTTTTGAAAAAATCTAGTGTAAAAAAATATTTTGAACTCAATAATATTGATAAGAAACAAAACACTAACAGTATTTCGTATATTATATTATTAGCGTTAAGTAGACCCACATGTGTTGCCTCTATCAAACGTACAATATATTTAGAAAATGTGTGTATTGAATTGATTTATATTACCAAACTTAAATATAAAAATATTACCTATTTTTCAAAATTTTTTTTTACGATAATTTTAATCTTTAAGCAAGTGTTGATCATACAAAACAATAAAATTAATAAATTCTCATGACTCGCTTAAAAATTAAAATATTGTTCAAATAAAACAATTTGAAAGCATGAATAATGTTCATACGTGTAAGTTTTATAATAAGTTAATTATCTGTATTATTTAAGGTATTGTACATAACTGGAATGGCTAAACACAAATGTCCTGTGTCGTACGTCCGTAAGACTAAGACAACATTTATTGTGTGGCGTCCTTTTAAGACTATGACAATTATAAGCAGTGATACATTTTAGGATAGACCTTCATTTTTTATATATTTCAAATATATTTATTATCTAATATTTATATACATGCATATAATTGATTATATGAATTATTGGGACTTCTATTCACGATTTGAAACATGTTCAAAAAGAAAATTATTTATTTTCAATTATTATTACAAATAAAATAAAATGGACATAAAATAATTTTCTTGTATACATATATTGTGTTATTTATAAATCACTAAATGGTAAGAAATTACTGATTATAAATATCAAAGGGATAGAATACAAAAAAAATAAATAAATAACAGCTATAAAACTGTATGGTAATCTATAAGAGTTAACAAAACTATAGATAAATGTAAATCTGGTTAAAATAAAATATAACCACTCAGGGTTTTGTTTATTACAAGTATTTTATGGTTGTTTTACTATTAGTGTTAGTAAATGAGCTAAAATTTAAACATATTAATTGGCCGTATTTAAATGAATTGTATTACAAAACAATTTATATTCTCTAATATGTGAGTAAACATTCTTGTATCATTAACATAAAAAAAATAAATCTGTTTTGAATAAAAAACGTGAAGTAAGTTTTAAATTTACCTACGCATAATTAACGTAATTTATTTATTTCATATTATAAACTTTTGATTGAACTTATTATAACTTAAGATTGTTTTTAGCAGAGTACGTCACTGACTATATGCAACTAAAACCAGATGAAACTGTTAAAAGTGAACACTAATTATATAAAAGTTTTAATGTTTTTGGGAATGAATTTAGGTAAATACAAAACAAAATACTTTTTACCGTTATTCTTTGTTGTCATTTTTTATTATAGGCTTTTAATTTTTGAATTACAACATATATTTTTAATTTCATACTCCAAAGTAAAATATTTTTTGAAAATTATAATAAAAATAAAATCCATCAAGTATAATTAATAAAAATTTTTTTTTTTTTAATTTACTCACTATTTTGTCAAAGCTTATTTACGCATTAACTAGCTTTTTAGTAATATTACAGATATTTATTAAACGTATTAAATTATAATACTTATAATGTTTAAATAGGTTTTTGTATGTAAATAATTTCAGTAAAAACTAAAAATATCTGTACCTAACTAAAAATAATTGTTTTAAAAACAGTATTATCATAAAAAGACTAGATGGTGAAACAAATGCTTTGAGTTCAAAATAAATAATTGATCATCGATCACTGCTGTGTAAAAACTAGAAACCATTGAAATATACTAAATGCATTGAAAATAAAATTCCACGTACATTAATAAAAAAATGAATGTGAAATAAATTAACGAATTCATGTGTAGTTAAATTCACAGACTCGTGTAATTGTATACGTAAATTTTAATTTCACTTGTACTCGTAAATTTAACTACATGTGAAATATAGACTTCTAACAAAAATGCACAGAAAAATCCACTACTTTTTAATATATGTTTTAAAAAGTATATTGTCATTCAAAAAGTAAAAACTTAAAATTGATAAATGATTGCAATAAAAAATAATGAAAACGTTATTTTTTTCCAAAATTTTTTATAGTAATGACCTTAAATTATGAACAATAACAAAATAATATTTCATCTACATAAATGTTCTTAAGACAATGATTTTTGTTATTTAAAAAGAACCGCCTTGTATAATGTTACATAAATATAAAAGAATAATAATTAATATTTAATTTATCTAGTATTTATAACCATAGGCGAAACTACGAGTCAGGCCAGTTAGACCATGTACTGATCTAATTATGACAGGTTATCGATCTCAGAAATTATATATTTTGGGGTACATAATATATATATATATATATATATAATAATAAAAAAAAATGAATTTAAAAATATTTAAGCTACCGTTTTTGTGGTTATTTTCCCGAAATGTAGTAATGGAAACAATGAATATATATTTTTACCACTGTTTACAATATTTACAATAATAATACATAACATTTTAATAGCTATTTTTTTAACATTTTTTTTTGACGAAAGAAGGGAAATTTCAATACATTTTGGCCTTTTATAAATGTCTAGTTACTCCTATGCTTATAAAATACCTAGGAAGTAAATAGGATTACGATTTGAATTTAAATGTAGCACAACAAAAACCATTTAACTATTAATACACGTCTTAGTCAATATGCCTAATTTACTAATTGATAAAAAAAAAAAAATTATGCAACATTTTTTCTAATAATACCTGAATACATTTTTTAAATTATTTTTAATATTATTGTAACATTCAAGGCAGTAACTACCATTTTTGGTTATTGCGTAATAATTACGACATAATATTATGACGTTATAACATAATAAACGGTTTTGCGTGAAAAATAACCACTCAAACTCCGGTAAGAAATTAAATTCACACAATTCAAAGGAAAATGTTTTTTTATGTCATGGTGTTTTTATTTTATTTTTTTTTAATATTTTAAATACGAATACAATTATTTAAGTTTAAAAACTCAAAAAAAACTTATTTTAAATTAATAATCACTTTGTTTGTATTAATGATATTAAAAAATAAAAACCCTATGGTACAGAAAATATTGCTTACTTTATCATGTATGACTGTTTCCTGAGTGGTTCTTTTTCATGCGAAACAATTTTCAACAACAATTTATGGGTGTTTGGAAGTCCTCTTAATTGTGAAAAAAGGTCTTAAATTTGCACTTAAAAAAGATAAAGTTATAAGTATGCACTCTTCTTTTCAAAACTAAAAACGAGGAGAAATATTATAGAAAATGTTGGCATATTTTATTTAAAGCGTCGCCTTAAACAGTATTTGTGTGTACCAAACACATTTTTATCTAGATTATCGGTTTACAGAGGGTTTTATCACTGGATAGCCTCCCACCACTCAGATTTTGCCATGAATTTGTAATTTATTTTTTTATGTTATCTTATTGTGCATATAGTATAGATTGTTAATTTTATTAATAAAAAAATATTATGATAAAGGCGAATATCCAATATGTAAATAACATACAAATCTATAAACATTCGAGTACTAAATTAATTAATATTACATATCATTATACATTATAATATAAGGTAATTTAATATTTTATCCATTATAGATAATACGAATAAAAAATACATCACGTCAATAATAGAGAATAAATTATTATTTTACATAATTTGTGGTTATTCAAATATTTAAATAAATAACCAAATAAATTCATCAAAAACCATAGCATATTGTATTATGTATAATATTATTCTATTTAATAACGATAATAGCGTTACAAAAAGTAAAAAATAAATAAACTCTAATATGATATACTGTATAGGTACATAAAAGGTTATTTGATAATATTTTTTAAACGTTTGTCCAATATTATAGTACCGCCAAGCAGACTGGAAATCTTAGACAACCAGAATAACGTTGTTCAGAATTCCACATTGCCACCCGTCATGGAAAACGAGACATTGGAAATCACGTGTAAAGCTTACGATGGTATGTATTCAATTATTTATATTAAAAAAGAAAAAAAACCGGACACATATCTTGTATATAATTTATTTGAAAGTATTGAACAAATTTGTCACTGATTTGGGTAGAACACGTACACAGCCGCACTATATATAGAACATAAATGCATATCTATCTATATATTATCTGCTTATAAAAATGAAACTAGAAAACGTTACTGAAGGACCATCCTTTCTAACGAGTAACGACTGAGATTTTTTACATGGCTATCTTATTCTCCTGTCAAGTGTGTTTTGTACTCTCAGCGTACTGTTATATCGATCGATTTAAACGACAAACGTCCCGCATTGTATTGTTTCATATAACTGTCACGCGTCGGTCACTTGCTTACAATACAGGAAACTATTTGTGTATTAAATATAAATTATACTTTTCGAATAATTTTGAAACTAAGTATTTCTAGAGTGTTTGAAGTAATAATAATAAATATTAATAAATAATAATATCAAAAATAATATTGATAATCTCAATAAAATTAATATGATACTATTACTAATTAGCTTGGGACCAAAATTTTTTATAGAGAAAAAAATATTGATTATAAAGTAAAATTATCTAGGTAGGTATTTGTATTTAAACACGTAGGTATTAAGTATTTGTATTTGTTTTAAAATACTTTTAAACAAAAGTATCTAAAATAAACTTCAAAGTTAATAAAAACTGTTCAAATTGAAATATCTGCATTTAAATTTAAATATAAACGAATAGTGTATTTTTACTTTGCTATTAGTTGAAATGTCAACAGTTGTTATAGCTAACATTGTTATAGCGACCTAGTTTCGATATAAATTTTCGACTGATTAGATAGTCAAGAAGGATTAAATGTAAATCGTAATGTTGCAGAGAGTAGCGACTAACAAGTTTGATTCCAGGTCCGATGGTTTCAGTGGTTTGATATCCAATTACGAAAGCATTTAATATATGTCAGATTTGATTGTTTTAATTTTTATTTTATTCCATTTATTAGTTTTTATATCATCATTAATATTATATGTATATAAATATGTTTATTAAATTTAATTCCAAATAATAAACTCGTAACTACTACATAGAACAAATGGCTATAAAGTATTAATTGTAATTTTTTTTTAGCTTATGGCATAATGATGAATGATCATAATTACTTTTTATCTATACATTTGTAATTTATCGCCAACTCTCTTTGTTGCGATTTTTACAACCTGTTTATTTTTGGTTTTTTAGTGTTTTATTTATGGCAGTTTTACTTTCTTTTGTCCGTCATCCCTCATCAAATTTTTGGAGTAGTTAAAATATTTCAACCTTCAACTTTGAGGGTTGATTCTGGGATAGAAATATATATTTAATGGGGGAAGGGTCAAAATCAAAAATTCAAAGTGCTTTTCGTAATAATTGAAAAAACTAAGAAAAAAAAAACATGTAAAAATTGAAATATTATTATTTATTACTAGTTTTCGAACAAATCGATTTAATTTTTTTATTAACTATAGTATTTTAAAGTGTCAATGAATATTTAAATTAACAATTATTATACATCATATTATATTAATATTATGTTTACGTATATATATATATATATATCAATGCTATATTAAGTTTTAATATATTGGCACTTATTGAGCTTTTTATATGAATTTTGAATGTTTTATCCATGATAAATTTTTTTATTAGTTAAAAAGCTTTAAAATTTAATAAAAAAAATAATATTTTATAATTGCATTTAAATTGTAAGTAAACCATACATTCTACAAAAATATGTTGTTATTCATTTAGTTATATTTATTAACATTTGAACTTCATAATCATAATCATAAAAGTCATAGTGACTTTATTTTATATCTGATCTAAAAACAAAAATTTATGAGAAACCTTAAATTATTATATTTTCTATCATAACATCAAGAAATAAAAATGTTATCAATCATTAACTGAAAAAATGAAATAAATTATAATATCATGTGCCAATAAATAACGTAAAATCGGTATAAATATTTTGAAAATATCGTTTCCTATAGAAAGAAATAAAATAAATAAATAATAGATTTTTCTAGTTATTATTCTTAGTAGTTTTAATAAATCTCAGTATATAACTTGAATTATTTGCGGAAAATCATTAATTTGTTAAAATGTTCAAACGTTTAAAAAAAAAAAATCAGTGATAATAATATATAGTTTAAATAAAAAACACATCAATTTAAAACCAATAAAAACCTTTTTGCATGAACTATAATTTAAAAAAATAATAATATGTTATATGATTTTAAATAATATACATGCTAAATCAATTGTGTAATCGTATATATTTAATATCAATTCAAATGTATTTTTACTTAATTCTTATAAAATGTATATAAATGCCTATATTATACAGTTATAATATTATGAAAGAGTCATTTGATTTAAATTATCTAAAATTTAACAATTAAAGTATAAAAATTCAATTTTTTAAATAATTAGGGAGTAACGCAATCTGTCAATATAGATTATATCAAAAATTTAAAACTGTTGTAAAAAAATATAAAAAAAAAAACTTGACAAGCTAGTATCATTTAAATAGTAATATAGGTATATTTTCAAATAAAATGAAATAAGATAACCAATAGGTATTAGATAACATAGCTATAGAAACAGGACGACTCATATAGGGGAACTAAATTCAATTCCAATAATCTGTACAACCTACAATTTGTACTTGAATTGACTTTGAAAACTAATAATCATCCCATAAGAATTTATCACATCATTTTTACAAAAACCATTATATTTTTACTTTATTTGATTAGTCTATAGTAATAATGATAAAAATGATATAACTATATTATCATAGTATTATTATATAGGTAGCAAAGTTTAAAAAATGTCATACTAAAATATAGTTAAGTTGTACATGATAAAATAAAAAAAAAAAATGTAAAGAATCTAACTCAATATTTAACTAATATGAGTTAAAAATATATATCAAACATTTATATTAGAAATAAATACTTATTTTAACTATATGAATGTAAGTATTGAGAGGTTTCTTTAAAGCCATTTCATTGCATTTTCTTAACTTCTTTTTAATTTACTTATACAAATATTGTATAATGTTAAATACTTAATAAACGCTGTTCTCGATAAATATTTATAAGTATATTTCAATTATAATTATTTTTATTTTTGTAAGTATTTTTATAACGTTAGAATAAATAGCAAAATTACATACTTGTATACTGGTTTTAGAATCATCAACACAAAGAGAAGAAAAGAAAAATGTAATAATACATTTGCAATATAAAACTTTTAAATTTTATAGTTATTTAAATGGATAATTTTCATATGATTGATATTTATTTTATTATATAGGTACCTAATTGGCAATTATTAAATATTATTTAAAAAACTAAATATTACCCATAGGAAAAAATATTAAATTGATGAAATGAAAATAAAAATTCACATTTCGTAGCAACTGTAAGTATATTTAATAAGTTATAACAATAATAGTTCATGAAAATATATATTTAATTTAATAGCAGTGACTTGGCGTGAAACTTAGTGGCCGGTTCTATAATATAGCTTTTAAGAAACAGGACCCTTTTTTAATATAGAATTTGAATTATAATAAAATTTGAATTGAATTTCTACTGATTCAAATGTGCTAATAATTATTATTATATTAAAATATATTAATAATATGTTTGTATATATATATATATATATATTATTATTATTATTTTCCCGCTTATACATTTATAAAAACAATGACATTGTAACATGACGTTTAATATATTATACTTAAAAATTAACTTTAGAGCTTTCTTTTGAGCGAACATATCAACGGTAACTGACACTCAAAATGTTATCTGTGTGAGTGACGAACTCACAATAATGTATACCAACGACGGGTTAAAACTCCACTTGTTTAGTTGGATGGATGCTTACGTTTATGTCTACGGAAACCAACTTATGTAAACATATGAACGCGTTTATTTTAGAACAACAAAAATGTTATGTAAAAATAAAATGTAATTAAATTGTATTTAATATAATGATAATACGCCTATAAACGGTGAACATTTAAAATACAAAAGCGCTTATTCGCAGGAGTAAAATCATTTTTCTAATGTGTTATGTTTTTAATTTCTTTTTAAAACTTTCACTCAAATATACATACTTAAATGTTATTAATAGACAAAAACGACGTTTTCACCAATATAGCTAAATATTACATAGTTTCCATCTGCAGTTATCTTAAAATGGCGATACTACAATTACCAAGTATATATTTTATAATGGTATATAATAGTTTATTTTTATAACAAACTGTTAAAAAACTAATGACGTAAGTATGTTAGACGATAAACGCCGTATAACTGTATTTTTATTTATTTCGTGTTATAAATCAAACTATTCTCAACAAAAATAAAATTTAAATCCAAAAGAAAAAAAATGTTCAGTGTTTTTATTTTTAGTGAAATGACAGAGGTTCTATGCCCTTCCCTTTCCCACTTGGGTATATCTTGAAAACCTCAGCCGAAATACGCCACTATTGAATGTAGGCATAATAATATTTCATATGTGATGATCGTGTTAATTAGTGCAAACTTCCAGATAAACGATCATTAAAGGGTGTGTGTGTGTATGTGTGTGTGTTATGGTTATAAGAGAGAACACTTGTCTTGTCCTCGCGTAGGTACCGAACAATTTTGTATTTCACGTATTTTTCGTATATTATTTCACTGCAAAAATTGATCAAATTAATTATAATCATCATAATAATTATATTAATGTTCTAATACAATTGTACAATGTAAGTTAAGCATCATAAATTCATGATATATATATATATATATATTTATTTTATATTATATTATGATATTGTTATTATAATATATTATGTAATAATAATATAGTTTAAAAAAACGTTAATAATTTATAAAAATATTTTCTAATAATAATTTTTACCTATAGGTACATAATGTAGTTAAAAGTGAAATGTTGTATCTTTAGATTTTATATAATGTTAGTATCAACAAAATTTCAAAATGTTTACTTTGCAAAAATCTAAATCTAACTTTGTGAGCATAAGATAATATATGTTTTTTGCAGTTTAAAGTTTAAATACGTAAATATTAATTATAAATGTGTATAGTCTTTAAAGTTTTTTAAAATACACTTGAAGTTTTAAATGAGCTTCAAGCTTTGATTGTACATTTTTAAATAAAAACTGCCACCAAAAGATAAATATATATATACATATACAAAAAGTTAATAAGGCGTAACAACTTATATGTTTAGTTTTAATATTTTTTTATACTTTTTTTAACATTTGTAGATAAAATAAAAGACTATCCAATTAAAAAAATAATAATCATTGGTAAAAATAAAATAAATTTTACTTTAAAATAAAAATCTATATTTTCAAGATATAAACAGAAAATAATATATTCCCGAAACAAAAAATGTTTTTTTATAATAAATATAATTTTATATTATTAATCAATATAGTCTTAAATATTATTTATTTGTACCTAGCTATTTATGTATTATATTAGTATTAATAATATAATAATAAATAGGTAGGTAGGCTAGATTGAATGATACAAAAAGTGTAATACTTATAATTTCTGTTTTCATTAATAAAATAATAATAATTTTTAACCGGAGTCGATCTTAGAAGGAAAAATATATTCTGAATTGTAATTTTCTCGTGTCTTAATCTAAAAAAAGTTTGGCCACCCTTGATAGGTTCAGAATATAGAACATAGAATATGGATATCTATGGATACCTGAGTATATTTTAAGTGTTTGGGGACTTTGGGTCATTGAGAAAGTTTAGTGGTTCCCTTCTCTTAATTCTTAGCGTATATAGTATTATTATTCTACTACTGTTTATTATTATGTGTTTAACTTATATTACGTGTATAAACTATTTAATGCACTTACCTTAGTTATAATTGCTGTTGTCTGTTATATGTAATGATGGTAATTGCAGAGATGTTTTGACGGGATTGAGTTCAATGACCGGTATTACTATGATATATCCATGATATGCTCAATGACAGTCGATTTATATTGGTTTAATGTATACAAAGTATAACACTATAACTTATGTCATTGCCCGCGTAATTTTTTAATGATTATGGATCGATGCTATGAAATTTCAAAAGAACAAAAACGTGTTTATTTAATTGTAACTGTCAATTTTTTTTTTTTTATCACAATTTTAAAATGTTTAAGCATGCAATTATATCAACAGCAAAATTGATTTTTTTTAAACAATTATAATTATATTTTTAATGGATTTTAATGAGCCTTTTAAAAAAAGAATGTAATAATCAAATTATCAATATTTCGACTCAATATTATATACTAATTTCTATGTATTTTGTTCTATAGTTAGTGAATATTGATCTAGTCTAAATTGAAACATAAGATTTACTTATCTTTAATATGATATTTAATCTAGTATAATATAGCCATATTAATTGTGACTTGTGATGATATTTGGCACTACCAAAGAGCCAAACATGGATCGATTGAAATTCAAAAATGTCCTGATATTCGTGTACACTTTTTTTATCTTACAATGTAGTTATATACCTTAATACTAAGCTATCTCTATAAGTTTATAAATTTACTACCAACATTCTTTGAATCTATCACATGGCTCCTTAGAAACTAATTAAAATTCAAAACAAAATACTATTCCTACTTAAATTAATTATAAAGAATAATATTGTATGATAAATATTAATTATTAGTTCTATTATACTATGTTATAGGTACTAATGAAAATGTAATTAATAACACATAGACAAGCTTGATGAATAGAACAAAGCAACAAGTTACTTTATTTTTAAGAGTAATACAAAACAGCTAATACTCGGTGTTTTTGTAACTTATTTGAATTGAAATTTGGACAATGTAATTTTATTAAAACTCATTTTGATGAAAAAAAAACTCCATGGACGACATGAGTTGATATTAAGACGTTAAAAAAATTGGCCATTGATTGTTGTTTTCATCAGCCTTTGTAATAATATTGTAATTGAAACAGTATCCTTTCTACATTTGATATGTATCGGCCGTATCGATGAATGTTCAGTCTATACAATACATTAATATATTAACGTGTAAATTTTAGAATGAAGTTTGATAGCGTAGTACATTTGTAGTTTTGTAGAGCCGTAAAGCGTCATAATAGTCCACTGATCGTAAATTTACGTGATGGAATGTTTGAGAAATTTGTATTATGTGTTACTCTAAACCCCATTATTAGTTATCTTTGGTGTTAACTAATTCGTAAATTCGTTTAAATATTTTTTATTGTATCACATTATTTTGAAGGAAGTTCATATATTTAGGAACATAATATTTAAAAAAATTCATATAAGTTTTAATGTAATTAAATTTATTTTTAAATTTAAATGTTTGACAATTTACATGTTGTTTTAAAATTGTACACAGATATTTTAATAATAATTAAAGTTAGGTTGGTACATCTCAATTCATGGAAAAATATTTACGATAGTGACTGAAAAATATTACAGTTATTAGGTATGCGAAATTTACTCGGGAATATGTAGGTATGTACTCGTATTTTATATTTTTATTATAATGAACCATATTTCCAGTGTTTGAAAATACCGCGTTCGTAGAAATAAGGCTAGAGTGTGGACGTGAGCAAAACTTATATTAAGAAAACCTGAACATTTTTAATTTTTATAAACCTAATGAATATAATGTGTATATCCGTCGACAAATAAATAAACTAAATGAAAATTTAAAAATTGTAATTAATAATTTTTTATAGTTATCGTGTCTTGTATTCATTATACTACAGAGTATGTCATTCAAAATAATAGTTTTTAAATTTATAAATAGATTACCAATATTATTCTATTGTACCCGCCTGAATAAATTGTCTGCAGTAGATAAGTATAGTTAAATTTAATAATTTAATAATATAATAGTAAATATAAAACACCGACAAACAGCGTAGTGATGAGAACCATTGTGAAAACTATGCACCGACCGCAAAGACAGGCATCACGATTTACGGTATTACATTATCGACCGTAATGACAATAAATATTTTTAATTTAACTACAAGCTACCTTCAACTCACTAATCGAATTCTGAATTTCTTCATAGTAATTAAAATTCATATTGCATATTATTATACCCAATAGATTTTTAGATTCTGATCAGAGATCTATTAAAACTGTGAATGTTAAACATATATATTTCAAAAAATAAATTACTAGTCTCGTTTTCTATAAATGTCAAATTCACAGAGCAATATTTAAGCCTTAAGGGGTGATTCGAGGAGAGGGTGAACGTTTTCAAACGAAAATTCTCTAATTCTCTATTGTTCGATTTCAAATTATGAAAAGTGGATTCGAGTTAAAATTCTCGTTTTTCCTGTTTAAGATTGAAAGTGAAGCGAAGAATTTATTAATTTTAAAATTATATTATATGTTCTTTCTATTTTAATTTATAGTTAATTTTATGTATTATTAAAATAATTATTTAGTAACCAAAATGTTGGATCATTTTTTTATCAGAATCGTTTTTTGACGTATAAAATGATTTATCATTACATTATATTGACCAAATATTTAATGACGAGATACACTAACGAATAACACCTACTGTACAGCAAAGTGGTTAGTTTCTGGATAATTTTTTTTTTTTCATGAATATTTGGAAAGTACTGGAATCTAATTTTTTACTTTTTATCTCCCAAAAAACCTATTAGATCTAATTTTTTACTTTTTATCTCCCAAAAAACCTATTAGATCTAATTTTTTACCCGCAGAAATAAATTTTAAAATTAAAAATCGAAGCGTCTTTTCTGCTTCAGAAGATGGAGACAGAAAAATATACACACCAATGTAAAAATATTACATTTATAATTATAACTTTACTCTGCTTAGAATCTAAAAAGAAATAATTATCAAAATATCAAAATTATCTTTTTAATATAATATATTATTATGTAATTTTTCAATAGTAACAATATAGAATTATTTATCTTATTTTAGAGGGCGCAAGCTTTTTATTACCCAAGTTAATTTCGCATAACAATAATTAAATATGAGCCCCTTATAATACATACTAATAACTAATAAGAAATAATATTATTAGTGTGGTTACAATGTATCCGATCTTATTAAATACGCATAAAATAGATTATGTTTATCTCAAAATTATTTGAATTTGAAGAATTCAATTAAGCCAAGTAAACAACACTATAACAATAATAATTCAATTTAAAAGATAATTCTGATTTAAAAAATCATCTTATTTTTTTAGTTCTGTGCGAAACTTGAGCTTACAATTACTAGATTACTTATTATTAAAGTTCGGGACTTGTTGCACTTAAAATTATCGAAATATACATTCAAATATGTAGTCAATATCATCAAAATATGCTTAAAAATATGCAGCCAATTCTTTATTTTGTTTTTGAAAACGCATATTATTATTATAAAAATAAAAATTTAAAAACTAGATAAGTACATAATAAAAATCGTAAAAAATAACAAATTAATTATAATTGATAATTTATAAAAAAAAACTGGCACATATCCTGAGTAAATAAGAAATAACGTAAATGTGTGATATGTGATCAGTTAAACGTGATTAACGTGAACATATAATGCTTTTCATTTCGTCGTACAGTTTAGAATCTATTAGGTTATTAGGTTTTACCACAACTATAGGTACAATTGTCGATATTGTCAATAAAAAGCTTGATTCTTAAACGACAAAGACGTACGAGTCAGATACAATAGACTACGACCGTAATTTATTAAAAAAATATATTTTTGACGTTTTTCTGACAATTTTACGTACATACAAATTTAAAAAATACAAAATATGCACAAATATACTAAAAATTGTTGAAATATGCACTTTTCCTAAAATATAACGAAATATGCAAAAATATTCAAATTTAAACTTAGAACTAAATTTCACCAATTCATAAAACAGATTTATAACTCACCTAGAATAATCTACGACCATTACAAAAAAAACATGCAAATACAAGAAGTCCCGAACCGTACTTATTATAAATTATTATAAATATATATTATAAACGAATATTAGGTTCAGTACATGTTAAATAATATAATATTATAATAATAGAAAAGTGGTAATATTATTTTGCACCTTTGTAATAATCAAAAAATATTTACTGACAAATAAATTCATATTTATTTTTAAATTCATTAATATCATTATATAGAATATAATATTCTTTTGCTAGTTAAAAAACCTCAATAAATCTAATTTCTAATAACGAAAATTATGTACATCATCTGTATTCGATAGGTTAACTTTCCTTGTTGAAGGGTCGTTTCACGATTTCGACTTCACATAAATATTGTTAGTATGAAATTGGTATTTGGTACAAACGACTAACGCGGCTAGTAATAATTATTAAAAGAACATATAAAAGGCACGTGCGCTAAACGTGAATTTAATTTTAATTTCACATTTTTCAATATTTGCGTCTATTAAAATAAAAAGCCTACATTTATTATAAAAACTAGTAGAATTAAATATTTATTGATTATTTCATAGTACCTATATATGTACATTGCGTACCTGCACATAATATTATGAGTATATTTTTAGAATAGTGCTCGTAAAAAACCTCTTATATTTTTATTATTATAAATTATAATAACCTAATTAATAAGTATTCAAGAGTTCATTTCTACTTCATGATATTATGAAATTATAAAAATGTAAAGGTTATTACTGTCATTAAAAAATATAAAAAAATATATATTGTTGTTACTTGTTTAATATTGTACCAAAAAACATAAGAGCTATATATTATAGTAATAAAGGCAATAAAACATTTTTGAATTGCATACAAATCTTAAATTATTAAAAAAGTATAATGATCTTCGTAATAATCGGTGTTGAGAGGATGTCAATGCACTGTTATCTATGTAGCGCATGTATTTCCGATAGAAACGACAAAAATTGCACTAGCATTCACTTAAGGCAATTAAACCATATAATATAATGTACGAATATACAAAAAGCGAATTTATTTAAAATGTTTTCATCGTAGATAGAGTGTTGATTACTTAATCACAATATATTTAATATAAGCCTTAAGTCTATTTAAAAATTATTATTTAAATTATTATTCAATATAAAATCACGAATATAGTTTCTACGTGTTCATAATTATTCATATTAAATAAAAACAGAAATATAACAATATTGTGCCAACCTTCACCATTGTCCGTAGTTACGGTTTGTTTATTACACTTTTAATCAGTTTAATCTGCATTTTAACACACCGCCAAAATACTTTTCAACTAGGTAGCACCATGCAGGCACAGATATCATTGGATTTCTCTACAAAAGATAATAATACAATTTATTTAGTGTAACAAATCGAATATAATCATTTAATCATATAACACCAAAAATATAAAATACTTTGTAACAAAAATGAAAATTATCAAGAAAAATAACTAAAATTTTAAGATCGCGGATTTAATTGATTAAACAGAACTCCTGTGGTACAAATAATATATTAACATTGTTCTTTAAGTTGTTTTTTTTTCAGAAATAATGAGTACCTAATTATTATTCTTAGTCATTTTTAATTAAATACGGAAAAAGTAAAATATACGACATCGAACATTTATGAGAAGTAACATGACACTTATACCAATGTTAGGTTTATCATTTATATATTTATCCATTTTCAAATTTGTATGAACCCTGCTGTTATAAGACCTCCATATTTTATTACATTTAATTTTAATATTCCAAACGAAACAAATTAATTATTAATCATATTTTACAATGTTATCGTTGATTATATTTGCAGCTTAAAATATGCATTTTTCTATTCAAACTATATTCAGTTTGCGAAATGGTTTGAAATGATTGATGAAAATAATAATATAATAGTTAACAGTTTAGTTGTTATTAAAGTGTTAAAAAAAATCTAAAAAAAAAATCGTTTAAAATACAACGAATATATTTTCTTTTATCTGAAATAACAGAGATTTAGCTCTAAACAGTTCTTACAATAATTCCATTATAATATATGTGTGTGTGTGTGTGTGTGTGTGTGTGTGTGTATTTTTGCTAATGAAATACTTATTTCTTTTAAATACATGTCCGTATCAATCATATTCATTAATTTGTACCTCGGATAATTATAACTTGCGAGTTATGACTTGGGTCTCATAGGTACTCCCAAATAATATATAAATAATATATTTTCTAGGATGCAATTTCAATGTTAACTGTGTAGTATTTTACGTCGGTACTGTTTATGCATTTTATCTACATAAATAACTGCGTATAATATAATATTTTAATAAATAAATAATTTTTCCGGTTTTCTATCATTGTATGTCGATGGAATACAATTTTTCATAGTATGTTAAATACGTCTAATTATATGTTTAAATACCGCTAGGAAAATTAAACTTGTATCTATATTTATAGAAATATCAATGGCATTTAAATATTTAATTAATAATGTAAATTAAATGTGGTTATGTAATTGATAAAATAAAATAATTTAATAATCCATGTTTCGTTATTTAATAAAATTTACTATTAGTACTATTTATATTAACTATTATACTCACGTCTCACATATTTTAACTGAATAAAATACGCATAATATCTGAAATGTGAACATTGATAAGGTCGTATATAATTTTATATATCATATTATCATGCATAAGTTATTTGATTATAAATGTGGTAGATTTATTATATTATATGAATATTTAATATTGCTTACAAGTCTATACAAAGTTTTAGTAAATAATAAAATAATATCAAACCTGTCAAATAAGTGTGTTTTAATATCTTAATATGTTTATTTTACTTAAAACACATATATTATATAAATTATTACAAGAACGAATCAAATCCCGTTTAAAATTTAAAAATAAAAGTGTTAATTTAAATTTTAAACCCCTGTCCGCAGTGAAAGAAAAACCATTCAAAGCTCATTGTATACACTTGAAAGTACACTACTTGACGTTAGAATAATAATAATAGGCTATTATTAATAGCACTAGCTATACTATAATCTCAACTGGGGGGTTTGTACATTTGTTGATCTTAAATAAAATCATTCTCATTGTTCGATTACAATATTAAAGATGCTTACCAAAATCAG
The DNA here is from genome assembly GCA_036289425.1 of Rhopalosiphum nymphaeae. Lineage (NCBI taxonomy): Eukaryota > Metazoa > Arthropoda > Insecta > Hemiptera > Aphididae > Rhopalosiphum > Rhopalosiphum nymphaeae. Next base: position 2,618,652 of record JAZAQC010000007.1, on the reverse strand, counting down.
ATATTATCGATTTATTATTAATTGACACAAATACTATAAATTTTTTTTAATCTATATTCTGTCCAGCAAGAGAACGCGCAGATTCTGCGCACCCCCCTCCCCCGCGTCGACATGCTAACAAAACTGATTCGCTTATGGCTGTATAGTACCTATCTACGTAATAAAATCTATAAATTAACTAAAAAAAATGTAAATAAAATGTTGTACATTTTTAACATTAATTATATAATATTGTTTTTTATAATCATTATTTTTATGCAGGAAACCCTTTACCACGTTTAATGTGGAATATACGAGGAGAAAATATAGACAGTTCGTACGAAATGAAGATAGACGATAATACAGTGGCCAATGTGTTACGAATTGATCACGTTCATCGAGAATATCTCGGTAGAGAACTCATTTGCGAAGCGTCCAACATGCCAAATACCATTCAATTATCAACGTCAGTTACTATGAATGTTTATCGTAAGTGAACAATTTATAATTAATCTATAACGTCATTTAAATCAAATATTTTTGAAAATATATTTGTATTTTTTATTTAATTTACGATGGGTCCAAAATCATAATGCATATTATTATCTTCATAATTCACATGTACCTAAGTCTATTTTACCTTAAATTCGGAAATTTAGTATGAGCAGTATAAATTGACCATGCTATACTAATGGAAAAAACTGACGGTAACTTATACATTTAAAGGAAATGATTAACATTAAAACGATGGAAAATGTCGAGTTATCAAGATTCAAGTTCCCCAGAGTAATGTAAATTAATTTCAACAATACTATACTTCATATGTCACGGATGAAATGTAAATACAGTTAGGACTAAACGTAATTATTTATTTATTGTTGTGAATTGTATTTTATACGTCATCTGCAAATTAACTTGTATAACTTATGCACGTATACGTTGTACACGGGTACTCTATTGATTGTTAGTTTTGTATGAATTAAACTTTTGTTGAAAATCATTGTCAATGTTTATTATTATCATTATAACATTGTGTTTAAACTTTTTAGTTTTTACTACAAAAATGTTAAATATTTTCCCAATTATAATAATTTATTATTCGACCTTACCTATTTGTGAACTTAATAAAAACTTTTAATTTATAATCCATTAATTTATTTTAATTTAATAATTAAAAGAAAATATTTTTCTAAAAATGTTGATGCATCATACGAAGAAACAAAGTAATGTTAAAAGTTTAACAGCAGAGACTAAAGCCGTATACAGGGTATATTTAAAATACGTGCAGGGATGAAATAACTTACTAAACCCTGACCATTCTTTATATATATAAATTGAAGGATTATTTATGCTTTCGCGAAACATAAAACTTATTTTAGATGAAATAAATAATTAGGTTCTAACTAAACTTGTTTTATGGACGTAATAGTAAAATATTCTATGTCGACGAGTCTGTATACCTATAATACTAATAATAATAATAATAATAATTTTTGATTATTTGCATGTTTTTTATTTTAATTCTGATAAACTATAAAATATTTCTTTAAACAATATTTTAAAAGTAATATAATTAATTAGAACCACAATTTAAACTTAATATAGTAATGTACAATTCTCTATTATTACCAAAAGTATAACCTTTCTGAACAAAATATAAAACCTGTAAACTGCTTTTGTTGTACGTGTTCAACAGTAAAATTATTAGATATGTCGATTAATATTATTATAGCAAATATTGATGAAATTGTAAATACTCACTACAAACCGTATTGACGCAATAATGGAGCATCAAATTTGATAGTTTGAGCGAAAGCCTATAAATTATGTGCAAGTCATTATAATAAAACCACAATCAGATTATCAAAGTATAACAATATTAAAGTTCATTATAGAAAAACTAATCGTATAAGGTAAATATATATACATACATAGACGAATATTCAACAATATGTATATTAAAATTATTAATTTGGGAATTTATACGGCCAGTAATGGAAAGTAAATTAAAACAAATTTTTATAACTTATCGAAAATTAACTAGTTCTCATTAATTACGTAATTATTATAATTATAATATTTAATTTAAATTCCATTACAAAGAACAAATGAATTTCTCAATACAGTAATAAATAAAGGTAATAGTTAGGTAATTGTATAAGAAAAAAAAGCTTTTGTTTTTACACTTAATTTTTATCAACTATATATTTTACGTATTAGAGTTTTCATTATAATCCGTAAGTCTACTAAAATACATTTATCTTTATATTTTATATGATTAAATATTATTAACAATTATTCCTGTTTTATATCCATAAAGTATAGCAATCATGAAACATGATAACTTTAAACATATGAAGTTCAATTAATTATAAATATACAAGGTAATACATCTATATATACAAAACAACAATTCTTATAAGTATGTTTCATCGGTTAGTAATTTATTTCAGGTGATCCTGATTAAATTTATATAAATTATATTAATTACAAAATTTGTGTTTTTCGATTAATATTTGATTTTAAACAATTAAATTATGGATGTTTATATATTAAAAACTTAGCATATTTAATACGTAGGTTTATTTATTTTAAGCTTATTAGAAGGTATGTGTAATAATCACAAAAAAAATTAATATCGCTTCGGTGTTTGCTATTTTCTGATGACTATTTCACAAAAAGTTACTTTTGCAATGTAAAATAAAATATTAAATTAAATAACAAAATTTTAGGTGTTAAATAATGATCTATATTTTACGAAATGAATAAAATGTATATCCATTACAAGAAATCTAAAAACGACCTATTCGTTATTATCAAACTTCATTACTGTTTATTTATTTTGTGAAAAATCTAATTACCTTACCTTATGTGAATTCTATATTATAAATATTATATTTAGGGATACACGAAATATATGAACAAATAGTAATATGGGTATTCTAGTATATTATTCAAACAAAAAAGTTATTATTTTGATTGTAAATTTGTATTTTATATAAACTTCTATTTAAATTTCAAAAACTAAATTCTCCAGGGAATTTATATGAATCTCTGTCTAGTGTCTATTTACGTAGAAAAATGTTGTAAAAAAGAAACAACAGTAACGTTTTTCAATTTAACATCTGCATAGAAAATGATGTGATTGAACAATAAAGTGCCATATAATATGTACACTCGTCTCTAGAGATAATCTATTATCAAACGAGACATAAAATGTGAAACCATTTATTAACATTATAATATTATATTACAAAGTTCTTTAGATATTGAACTAAAAAAATATAGACTCTTGTGTCAAATAACTTATTCGTGCGAGCAATTACCTACCAAACTCATTTGGATAAAAATTATTTCGAAAATTATTAAATTTCCAATAAAATTAAATTGTAAAGACTAAATGTGTACAGTAACTTAACAAATTTAAAAATAAACGAAAAATTACTAATAAAATTTATAAAATTTATACAGGATAAAAGTAAAAAGATATTATATATTTTTACCATGAATCTATCTTTACTGGTTTTCGGTAATGCGGTATTAACTCAAAAGTCAATAACATTAACATAATATGATATAAGTTAGAATATATATATATTATTATAATTAAAATATCAATAATAATATAAATGTAACTAATATTTTTGGCAAAAATGTTATCAATTTACTATAATACTAATAGTAAATTAAGTAACTTTATTAATAACTATATCAAAAATCATATTAAAACATGAAATATACTGAGTGATGCAGGCTAACAAACCGTCTAAAATCGTTTTTCGTATAAAATAATAAAACATTTAATTCAAATTTAACACATCCATTATAATTACCCACTTCATACTCAGCACTATGTATAGCAGTACGAAATATATTTACCTACCAAATAATGGAAATATTCAAATTTTTGAATTTTTAAATGCTTAAATTGTTTTCATCATTTAAGAAGTGAAAGAAAGAAAATGTTATTTAAACAATTAAATTATGTTACAAATGACAAAATCAGTGGAAAACTTATCTTATAAACTTTTCTTATGATATTATATGTAAAACTATATTTTCAAATACCAATTCTCAAAATCAAGAACATCACACTTAATCTAAAAAAATAAAATAAAATATTTGTTTTTATTTGTTATAACATTATACAGTGAAGCCATTAAGCGTAGTTATCACAGGAGCTGAACACCCTTTTCTCTCAGGAGAGCCAAGTAATCTCGATTGCATTTCATATGGTTCAAGACCAGCAGCTAACATCACATGGTATCACAATGGACGGGTCATCGAGTATGAAACAAAAAGGATAAAGGTACATACATCACCATTTTGCCTTATACTTTATTCTTGATTAAATATTATATAGGTACTGTTTAATAAAATAAAATTCAAGCAAAAATATGCGATTGAATAGTTTCATACGTCCATGATGTATGAATCAATCAAGTGTAAAGCTATAAACATTTTTAAGAGATCAAAGTATTTTTGGTTCTTGAAAGGTCAACCACAATCTTTTGGGCTTAATCTAGTTTCTTTTATGTATTAGAATCATTTAACAAAATTTACGACCAAAATAAGTCATAAATAATTTTTACCGATTAAATTTATAAAATAGTCTGTTGGTGTTAATTGGGTTACGTTTAGTCGTTTGTATAACTATAATCAATATTCTTATGGTATTTAAAGTAAAAAAAATAAATATTAAGTACTTCTTATTTTTTTATATGTTTTTGTGTATCCTTTTATTAAAAAGAAGTTATTATAGTTATATTTGCACAAAATACTACACAAATTTTATTTTAAATGTTTATTTATCTGATTTATAACTTCTTAAATAACAAAACTTCAATTGGTACTTTTATTATATATGTATAGTGTATAAAATATTTAAAATATTATTTTTTATATAATAAATACTTCTATAATAAACATCGTAAAAATACAATTGAATAACAAAACATTTTTCATAAAACAATTATTTATATTTAAATGTTTGTTCGCTTCCTATCAAAATACTCGTGTTAAATATTTGAATTTCAACTTTACAAATATTTGAACTACAAATATAAATTAGCAGTATAAAGTAGAAATTGCTAAGCTTCTTAATATTATCTACCTAATTATATTTTACAATTAATTTTTAGGTGGTGGGAAATAATAATATGACCTGGAGTACTTTAAGATTAGTACCAACTGATGACGATAATCAAAGTGTTATAACCTGCGTGGCAAGCAACATATATTTTCCAGCTGATACAAAAGAACAACAAATAATACTTAACGTTCATTGTATGATATTAATAACTATATAAATGTTGCGTAATATTTTATTGTAAATTATTTTTACTTAGATCCTCCAAGGCTTCAAATATGTTTAGGCAGGAACCTAAATGTGTCTAACATTAAAGAAGGATCAGATGTGTATTTCGAATGTACTATTAACGCTTCACCGACCATAACCAGACTTGATTGGGATCATAATGTCAGTATAACAGTTCACATATATAATAAATTGATTCAATATGTTGTATTTAGAGTAGCCATAAAACTAAGAAAGAAAATATTCGTTACTATAGATAGTTCTTTATTAAAATACCTGAAAACTGCATAATGTTTTAATAATTATTATTTTAGGGATCAAATGTCGGACAGCACGAAAGCCGAAGGACAATAGTGAGCAATCAAACATTAGTCTTACAATCAATAACACGTAAAGGTTCTGGAAGTTATCGGTGCATAGCCTCAAATGCCAGAGGAAAATCGATAAGTGACGCTTATCACCTTGATGTTAAATGTAAGTTCATATAATATTTCAAATAATTTCAGCTTAATTGAAATATATGACGGATTTTTAAGAGTTTAGTGACACAAAAAAGAATTTTATGTTTTTTTTTTTTTCATAATTTTCTTCAGTTATGATATAAATATCTAATTATATACACTTTAATTTTGCTTAATTTTTGACAAATAGGTAACTATTTTTCTATAATATTAATTAGGGCTCAGATTTTCTTAACTAATACTCATGCCTATTGTTGCCATATAAATAATACGTGTCACATATCCAAAATTAATACACGTGTCTAAAAACAAATTTTAAATGTTCCAAAACATACACAGACAATAAAATATTTTATATTAATACGTTATACGAATCATCAATTATAATTTATCATTCCAATAGTCATAAAAATATTAATATCAAGCTAGAATTACTGTTATGTGATCGCATAGAATATTCACAGAAATGGGTCCATTGCAAGGTAGTGGATACCACAAATAAATTTCACTATAAACTATTTTATGTGTATTTAATAATATGTATTTATTATTTATTAAACCATAAAATAATTCTGTTTTAGACAGATTTCTATAAAATTTAGAGGTCTAGACTGGCTTTACAGTTTACAGTTCAAAATTTAAATATTAAATATTAACCCACACTAAGTGCAATGTATGTATTATTTTATATAATTAATTTTATTAAATCTCACAAGGGGTAAATAATATATACGTTGACATGGTAATATTATTTAAGACTCAAAACTTTAGTTTAACAACAATTATAATATAAATCTAAATTAATAAGCTCATTAATTACCCACACAGACACACAGACACAGACACACAGACACAGACACACACAGACACAGACACACACACACACACACACACACACACACACACACACACACACACACACACACACACACACACACACACACACACACACACACATATACTACCTACCACGTACAATACAATAAACATAAACCTTATTTATATAATTTATATATTTATACTTATTACTAACAAGTTTTACGATAGTTACATGTATATTTTTATCTAGGTAGATACTGTTAAAAAATGAGTAATTAATTAAACGTATAAACTATATAGATTTATTGCGATTTTCATCTAAAAATCGAGTTAGTTATCTAGTTCTAATTACTTGTACTTGTTGTAATTCTAATAATTAAGATAGTACTAAATTTAAACTTTTTATCTCATATTATGTGATACATTTGTAAGATATTAAGTTAACTATAGCTTAATTTTAGAGTATAGTAATTTTTTTTTTATTAATATACATAACATGACAACCAATTAAAGTATCATGCATGTCCAGTGACTACTGTACACTTCATGTACCTATCCGTATTAGCTAAATAACCAACTTCGCATAAACATATATAATCTATGTATACATAATACTTATATACTATATTTTTGTAAATTATTTATTTAAAAATTGTAAAACTGTATCGACGACGAAATTATAGACGAACCATCTTGTAAAACCGATCAACAACGTGTATATGGTGCACACAAAGGAGAAACTGCGTGGGTCAAGTGTGACGTCAACAGCAATCCTATTCCTACTTCGTTCCGTTGGGCTTTCAACAACTCCGTATCTGGTTTGATCAACGTAGCTAATTCAGACAAGAGTATGGACATTATTAAATTTAAAGTATCAGATTTTGGTACTCTTCTGTGCTGGGCAACCAACTCTTTAGCAACTCAATCGCAGCCTTGTGTTTATCACATTGTTCCAGCAGGTATGTCACACATCCAAGAAATATTTTTTTTTAATATTTACAGTAAATTCTGAGATAACCAATGGCTTATAAAATATATACTACATATTTAATAATATAAATAATTTTAAATAAACTAAAACCAAAATAATTGTTACAATAGTATCGAGTTACGATAATCAAAAATATTCATATTGAATTTACATTGGTTTTAAAACGGTACCAATTTTAAGTGTACGTGTTTTATTAAAACATAATTTAATAAAATTGTTGTCAATATTATCCAAATATATTATTATGTAATATACATGTTACGCGCAAAGTAGATTTTCGGCAATATCAGCATTGCCCGGCTATTATGATGCTTCCCGATTATGATGGACAATATAAGTAATTAACCCGGACATTGCCTAGTCTATGTAAAATTGCCCAGTCAAGGTTCGGAAATGTAAACCAAAAGTTTTTTTAAATAACTATAAATCATACTTATGTTACTGTTCTTATTAATTACTTTATTATTTGAATATTATTATCTTAGTTATTTATTTTTATAATTATTATAGAAATAACATTCTGAATTGCATTTTTTCCTTGCCACCTTACATTTACATTTTTTATTTGAAAATTTTTTAGTACAATTAAACCATTTAAATCTACTATAATCTTATATTCTTCAATTACCTCATCAAAGTATAATTATTATTTAGGTACTTTTAAAAATGTTTAGGCCAATTATATTTTAAGACCATCATATTTATATGATGTATTTATAAACATTTTTTCAAATAAGTCTATACTTGATTTAGACCCCAATCGAATAAAAATTAACTTAGATATAATTAGCAGTGTATTGTGTATAGTTAACATATACAACAATTACTATTATAAAAACAAATATCAATTACAAATGCGATGAGTAGTGTACCTATTCTTTATAACGGTTTGGATTACCTAGCATTATAGTAACCAAAACTATACTATTTTACCATAATATTATGCTGTATTGTTTTGAAATAGAAGTTTCATTCGTTTATTCAAAATTCAACCGATATCAAAATTGTGTTTTTTTTCCTTATTAAAAATAAATAACTTTACATAATGGCTATTTTCATTTATTTTATATAATTTTTTATTTTATTTTATTTTATTAGTCATATATTACATTGAAAAAAACTGCACTACAATACCTGAATGTATTATTTTTCGAATTACAGCTACTGACTTTCCAATTAATTTATATACTGTATATTGGTATCTCGTAGCTCATACTAGTATTTGAAGTACCGACAGATAATTGTTTCTTAATATTATACTATATAAATAATAATAATAATAATAATAATAATAATATATACTTTATAAATATAAAAATGCGTAAATAATGCTAAAAAATATAATATGTACTAAATTGACTTTAATATTGTATCTACCTATCTTCCTCACTATGCCTAGTTTTTCTTAATTGTTTAACACGTTTTTAAAAATGTACAATCTGTATTCGATAACACAATAAGTAAAAAAGATGACTGGCATAACACATACGTAATATAAAAAAAACAATACATGAAAAGCACATGATGAGGGAAATCATCTAGCGACGGTACCTTCTGAATAATATTTCTTATTCGTGAATTTGTGTTAAAAACCTCATATAATAAAAATAACCATTGGTATAATATGATTAATAATTGCTTTTTAATTTGAAAATCTTAATAATAGCAGAATTTTAATTAATAATTAAATATATCGCCCGGAGGATCGAAAGAGTAAAACAAAACAAAAACTCAATACCTAAATCAATATCGTATCACTATTAACCTACTTGAAGTATAAAACTTAATTTTTGACTAAGAACTATATGATATGTGTACAACTACTAGCAGAGCTTAGCAGATTTCCCTGTAGGGTCAATACTTTTATCCAATTCACTACCATTCTCTTATTTACTCTTTATATAAATATTAACTCATATTCAAAGTTATAACTCATATATACATATATAACGTCTATACGGTTAGGAGACTGAGCCATGGAAGTACTACAACTATGATATAGCAATAGTTCAAGTTCATAGTAAAACTCATCTTAGTTTTATCACTTTATATTCGAAATAATAGTTGTACATTTATGTGTATAGCTAGATAATTAATTTAATAATAAATAGCAACTATTAAATTAAAAATCGTCCTATATATCTTTTTTTCACACAAATCATTATTCATAATCAGTATTTTAATTTTATTAAGATGCATTTAGTACACATTTTTTTATCGTCACATTTTCTAAATCTAAGATTAATTTCTTGAAACTTAAACATCGTATCAGTTTTATTTATTGGTAAAAATAACTGAATAGAAAATTGTCAATAATAATGTGTAAATAATACTCAGAATTCAAGTTATTATTATTGTAATTTGATCAGTAAGTTTATTATATTTTATTACGTAAGCTTAAAAATATGATACTTAATTTTTCAACTTTTTATATAATAGAATTCAATTTATTATTTTAGTCAATAAAGGAGTTTATTTTTTTCATTTATCCACTAGATTCTACTGACTGAAATATTTCCTTGTGTTTTATCTACTTATTCTGTAAAAATACTATATTCTTAATATATTTTTTTTAATTGAACTTTATAAAACTTTCAAAAGAATGTATTTCCAAAGACAACAAAAATCAAAGTGTTTATAGGAATGTTAAATATTTGGAATGTACCTATTTGTTTTTCATTCTTTTAACACCAATTGCAGTGTTTCAGTAATTGAATTTTCGCGTGTAGCATGCTGAACAAATTGGAATGTTTTCTAAATGACACTTAAAGTATAAAATGAAAAATAAATGCTTACCTAACCTATTCCAACATTTCTTTAGAAAAAAAATACTAAAAATAATAAATTTAAACAATTACTTTTACCTACATAATAATATATTAAAAATTATTTATTTTCTTTAATTTTACCTATAACAGATTGATTCCAAAATATAGTTGTAAGTTAAAACTTATGGCCTTTAATTATATAGTTGATACTCTGTACGTCTGATAGAATTTCCATTATCTGAATTGTAAACTGATTATATTTTATAAATTCTTGTGACGGGGGACTAAAATATTGATAAGTTTGTAATATTTATTTTTATTTTTTAATAATATTATGCATATTCGTAGAGTAATTAATTGTACTAATATTTGTAAATAGATTATTAAAGATAAGTGTTCTACTGTTCTTGTATTATTTATTTTATAACAACAACCACAGAATAATTATGCGTAATAATCTTCAGATTTGATTGTTTTTTTTTTTATTATTATTACTATTACTATTATTGTTTAAATAAACCCACGCAGCAATAACCATTTGATGCTCTTGACAATATTAAATGTAGATAATGTAGAAGTATAACAATACAAAAATGATAATAAAAAGACTATTTAAATACTAGATAATACATAGGGGAGAGTTGTATTATCTTGTTGAGTAGATTGAGGGTAATAATGCATTTTATTAAGCCGGAAATAGAGTTGAAATCCCGGTTAGTAATGCAATGAGTTTAAGTTTTACAACAGCATATTTTCACCCATAAAATAACTATTTCAACTCAGACAAGTTTTGATATTTTGTTGTGATTAAAAAATGAACAATCATAGATATTTTTAATTTTGAACACTAGTTTATATAACCATTCTTTCGACATTATTATATATTTTAACTCTTTTGAAGTTATTTTTAAACATTTGAAATTCAAATTTTTACAAATTATGATAAAATAGTCAAAATCGTGAAAATTTGTGAATTTTTTGTAGTTGTAAATTCATAAAATGTTTAATTTTTGTAGCTAAGGTTTGAAAATGTAATACAAAGTTTTTCATAAATAGTACATTCTGAAACCAAAAAATATAAAACATATAAACGCTTTACTTTTTTTATAGATATTTCAAATTCAAATTTGGACTAAATTTTGAATAATTATAATCACTATTTTGTTTTAGTTCAAAAACATTATTTATGAGAATATATTACTATATTTTATACAAACAATGATATTTTTAAATAAAATGTTTTCAGTTAAAAGTACATCAAAGTATATAATTATATCACATATAATAAAATAAATTACTTTTATAGTAATATCACAAGACATTATTATATCATTAAATATATTTAGTGATATAGGCTATCTCCGTTGAGCACCGTTTTTCATTTACAGCTATATACCATTGAATTAAAATTTAACATATCCATCACTCGACACCTACCGTACAGCAGAGCGGAACCCTCTTCCAGGGCTTTTTAATTTATACAATAATAAACTTTATGTTGATAATTTATTATTTTCTCATATTTAATGAATATTTGCTTAAGTCTATAGTATAATGATTGTGTAAAATATTCATAAATGATGGTGTTCTTTAAAAAATGCAATATTATACAAAAGCATAAGAATATTGGATACTTTAAATTCGTAACTGTTTAGACATTTAACACGATTGAATTTGGATGAATAATGAAAGAGCAATTTCCACTGCAATTTGTATGAAGATTTTTTCAAAAAATATATATTATAAGCTCTTCGTCTTAAAATCATCATAAAAAGCTGATTTTCGTATTACTACACTGGAGAAATGATCGAGTATCGTAAATATCTACCAATTTTTTTTTATTATTTTACTCGTTACCTCAGTCCTATCTCTAACTAATATTTTACGTACTGTCCTGTTATTAACACCGGGTAATTGACAAATTATCTGCTTTAACACAACGTATTGATACATCATAATATTATAGCATGCTGCAGCTAGTTTTAGTGCATAATAATACGATTATACCATATATACCATGTATACAGGTAGGCCAGATCCACCTAGAAATTGCTTACCAGTAAACGTAACAAGTACTCGGTTCACTATTCAATGTGAACCCGGATACGGTGGTGGACTTCCACAACACTTTGCATGCACAGTTGCCACGATCAATCAGCCGGATGTGGCTGAAGCTAGTTACGTTGGCCAAACCGGTCACATGGCTGTCAAAATTACCGGGTTACGACCGTCCACCCGATACGTGACCACAGTGTACGCAAGCAACGCAAAGGGCTCAAGTATCGGCCATGTACGAGTTTATGTCGAAACAGCTCCTAATCCCAAGGACCCACATGTAGCTGGTCAGTAGATTTATGTTCTCAAATTTTAATATATTATTTTATAATATAATATTTAAAAATTTTAAACTTAAATTTATTATCTCAAATTTAAAAAATATATATTTATATATTTATTAGTCCTATTCTCTATATTTTAATGGTTTCGTATAATATTATTTAAATGGTGAAAAACTGAAAAATTGTATTGATAATCAGTTAATAGTAGTTTATAATCATAATCATACGATTAAATTTGATGTATCTACAGACAAGAGTCGAGACAGATAAACAGCTTGAAAACAATTTTATGTTTTGTTTGATTTATTATTAACATATCTAATATTTGAGATTTTCTAAATAGTTTCTTAAGCATACCAACAATTTATAGATTTTAAGTACTAAATATAAAATATATAGATGTGTAAGTGTATAACTAATCTGCAAATATGCATATAACCTGAAATAAGAGTATAATATTTTTTAAAAAAATAAATAAATAATAAATTGTCTCATTTCTTAAAAAATGACAAAAATTTCATGTAAAAAGCCTTTTATCCCTTCATAATAAACAATTTCTAGTCCAAATATATATACAATCGAACAGAATGAATGGCTTTGCCGTCAGTTAATGCGTTTATTATCAATCGAACGCTTACTGCAAATTGTTTCATACCAACATAATTCTAGTCACGTAAATTATCGTTCATTACAACTTTTACATTTTCATTTACTAACACCGTATTGCTTGTCTTTTCTTTTTCGTTGTAGCGATTGTTCTCTTCAGGTATAAATTTAATCACAGACGATTACACGTGTACAGTTGCAAGTTTTACTAACAACAATTTGACATATCTATCTAGCAAAACATAAATATGAATTCTAAATTAAATGCCTATATTTAGACTACACATTTACAACATTCCCGAACAACAGTTTGTTTATTTTACTAAATTATTGATATCATGATATTGATACTTTACTAACAAATAAAATATGTCATGAATGTAATTTTGTAAGATTTTAAAGATTTTAAAACATTCGATTATATCAAATTGCCTATAACGAGTGATGCACTGATGCCTAAGTTATTAGTTAGTTACATAATTTTACAACATTTTAACGATATTTACTCAAACCATTTGAGAACAAACAATATTGTTATGAGAATAATATACAGCAGTTTAGAGATATTAGTATAATACTATATCGTGACGTATGTATACGAAAAACATTAAAATAAAAACTAAAACTAATATAGTTTTTCGTTATTTTTTAAACTCGATAACCGGTGTGTTATGCCATAGTTATTATTATTTCACATTTTACCTTACACGAGTATTATAATAATAATATTCACATTACTATTAATCTTTTTCCAACTCCACCCTAGGAGATTCCACCAGCACTGCTACACGGTTTTCCGAAGCCGCACACATAGGTATCCTATTTCTTGGATGCTGCTTCGTGGGAGTGTGTGCAATGGCCGTGGTGTACGCCAAACGGTTGGCGGCCAATGTCCGCGGACGATCAGTATTCCGTGAACGGCAAACTGTCAGGATTCAAAACGGCGAAGAAATTCGATTTACAGGGTCCAAGGGTGTAGAAGAACGTCCAGTTGTCACAAGTTAGTGGAAATAATGGAAGGGAAAAACAGGTCCCTCGTCGTAGTCGTGAAATATTCAATTTAAAAATAAAACTATCTCTCCGGAACCCTCTACAATAGATTATGTTGACCTGAATTGATTTATATATATATGCGCAAACAGTTTTAAATTTTGAACACGTGGCTGGATACTAATTTAACACTGTCAAGTGTATAGTTTCATGGTTAAATGATACTATATGTACACGACTGAAACAATCTCAGTAAAATATATCATATTATATTTTAATAACCACCTAATATTATGTTATAAAAATATAATTGAAAAATTTAGATAAGATTCGCAAGCTTTGTATTACCTATAATATTATTATGTTCATCTCTCGCCGCACTTCGCCCACTTTAAAAAAGGATAGCAGGAGACGTATTAATATTATTCATTGAAAAACAACCAACATAAAATCTTTTTTAAGAATAAACCTTTATTCAAAATATCAATCTCTATAAAAAAAAATGTCATTATTTTATGGTTTTGACTTATACTATAAATAGTCTATAAGTATTTCTTTCTTCGATTTTAAAATTCATTTTTATGCTACAGTATAAAGTGAAAATTCCTTTCTTACTTTACACTATTTAATTAATGGAATAACTCTAGGGATTCTTAAAAATATATTTCTTAAAAAAAATATGATGTGTGTTTAGTGTTTACCTTTTAATCTATAAATATAAGTATTTTACCTCACATGTCTAATCTATCTCGTATAGTCGTGTTAGTAATTCATTTGCATGATGCATTATTGTCACGTAGCACTATGTAACTTGAATAATATTAGACATTCATAATTCTAAAGTTCACTTAATCTGTATGTTGACATCAATTAAAGAAGACGTTTATTAAACAAAATAAACTCGAATCAGTAGAAAAAAACCTAATTATTCACATGATAATAAAAAATAGTCGTTTAGAAAAAACAGTTAAAAAAAATAATATATTCAACACTCAATCTCCCCAAATCCATTTTCTACTATTATATACACATTTAAAGGTTCGATAGCTTAGTTATGACACTGTGACAGCAACTATTATAATATTGTCCACATTAGCCACGTCTCACGGTGATAGTACCTTTTACCTATCATGTATAATTTAAATTATCGCATTTCGGCTTAACAAGATAAGGTAATATTATACCATCTATATAATCTCGTGTATAATATACTATACTATAATCAAAAATATAGAATATAGTTTTACTATATCAAATTCATAAATTACTATATCAAATATGTATTACCTATGATAAAATAACTGAATTGTTTTATGATAATGATCAAAAATATTATAATCTTAAACCTTTTATAAATAATATTATTTCATTGACCCTTCCTCTTTTAGAATTTTAAATTTCAGTTAACTTAATTTTTTATTTATATATGTATGTGTGTGTATTATCAGCCTCCCGGTGGTCAAAAATTATTATAATAATTTTATTATTCTATCATTTAAAACGCTATTATTTGGTTTTGATTGATAGTTTTCCAATATTTTTTTGACATTCTTTATGAAACTTATTAAAAAAATCTCGCTGAGAGAGATCACATTAATCTGTATAAATACCTCCGCTTGTACAATAAACATAATAATTATAGGTATGTTTTTTTTTAATTTTGTAATTTAAATTTATTTTGTACATTTTAAAGCAATTCTGAATTGTATTAATTTCAAATGTAGAATAATTAAATGAATCGTGAAATTTTTGAAAGAAAACTATTAACAAAAGCTTATGTTATTATATTTTGTAAGTTCCAAACTTTATACTGGTATACAAAAGTTATATTTATTAAAAATTTCTAGGGGCATTGATGCGAGCATACTATGTAAAGTGTCTTAACATGTGTTTTCAGAATAATTTCGTTACAGTTGTGCCCTCTTAGTAGGTTAATATTATAACATATATATTATTTTAAATGTAACGATGGTATGAAAGAGAAATAATCCTAAAAGCATTCAAATAATTACTTTCTAGATAGATTAACACTGTATATACCATTTTAGTAATGTCATATTTTTCATTTATGATAATTATAAACTTAGTGCTAAACTAGATTTCTAAAAATTTATTTAAAATTATGTTTTAATATTTCATAGATAAATTTCTATATTATTTTATATAAAATTAATTTTAATAATAATAATATACCAATGATTGTTATTTATTATTTTATCCACGTACAAAATGGTTTTATGGCGAAAAGTCTCACAATTCTACAACCGCACTCGTAAATAGTGGTTCAAAGATATTTAATTAAAAACAATTTATTTTGCTTTAAATATTATGTATTTTTTTTTTAAAATAAACAAATAAAATTGTTACCGAATTGCTTTTAAAATTATAATTCTTTAATTGAAATCATTTTAATAATACATATGATATTGATTATTATACCAAGAAACAATGGCTGTATTAAAGAAAAAAATAATTAAAAGAGATTAAAATAAACATACATATTAATAAACGTAAACGTAACAAAGTATAAATTATTATGTATTAATATTTAAAAAAAATTCATCAGTGTATAGTATTCATACTTGATTAACCGTAAATATTAAAATTACAAAAGGAATGAGCCCGACTTATAAGATTTAAGTAAATAATGAAATATTTGTAATTTATTAAGTTATAAGAAATATATTTTATATACATTTATTAAATAAACACAATTAAAAAAAAAAAACACAAAATTACAAATTATTTTCTAACTCATAAAATGATTAATTATAAACTTGGTTACTGTAAACAGTAACGACAATATATATATATATGAAAATAGGATTAGCGATGGTGTCCCCTTCCAGAGTAGCTAGTTCACAAAACATATTCTGTCTAATAGTCATATTTTTTTCAGTTTATTTAAATCGAATTCATTTTCCATATTAAAACTCTAATAAGTAATAATTAATCATGATACATACATTAGTATCTATAATATAGATAATATCGATAATTTTATTTCGTGGCTTCATATTATTAATATATTTTAAAAAATCTCTCATATTACGAGCATAATTGTAATGTATATATTTTTTATACCAATAAAAACAGTTTAATATTAAATTGATATTTTTAATATTCAAATAACTCCCGACTGACAATAATAACAATTGTAGGTTTTTTTGATTTCCTACAATTCTGATACTTTATATACTATTAATCAAAGTGCATATTACAAATAGCAATAACTACACATAAAAGCTTCCTTATTTTTAAATTTTTTTTAGATTAATTTTTATTAACAAAATGATTTTTATGTTTAAATAAATAGCAAATTTCAAATATGATAATTATTACTCATGGTCTGGTGGTCACGGAAACTTCATAAAACAAAGTTTTTAAAACAGAAATATTAGAATAAAACTATTTCAAATACTCACTATAAACTATTGTTGTATATAAAAACATTAAAAACTCTTATAATATTATATTTTTTTTAAATATAAGCAAGTCTTATCTTATAATTTTAATAACTTGTGCAGTTTAAATAATAAATCGTCAAACATTTTTTTTTGGTTAACAATAAAATATAAAAATACAACCGTCTTAAAAAAAAAAAAAAAAAAAAATAATAGTTTTTTTAAGTTATAATAATAAAAGGTAACAATTTTTATTAGTGATATAATTTTGTTAAAAAAATTATCATGTATGTAATTATACTTACTATACGAATACAAAGAATATTAATAAGTTTCTACACTTAATAAAAAGTGGAACTTGACTCTAAGCTTAAAATCATACCAAAATATACTTTAAAACAAACTTAAACACAAAAATGAAAAGTGCAATATCATCTTAGTAAAAATCGTAAATAATTTTGACAAAAGAAACTAATCATTTTTCATGAACTGTTTGTGTAACCGCAACAGCATTCACTTCCTATTATTTTAAGGATAAAGTGTTCAAAATCAAAGAGCTCGCTTCTGCTATATAATAAAACTTTAATAATAAATTATTGTACAGAAAAAAATTCTGAGGTTTTGAGTTAATTAAACAGATATTTTGATCGTTAACAACTTATTAAATAAACTCTGTGAATTTCTTATCAATATTTTTAAATTGATATAAACAGAACTTAAATGATGAACCACGAACAATATGAACTTGACGTGATTAAGGCATAACCTTTAGCTAGAATAATAGTCAATAAATTTTAAAATAATATTTCTTTCATTTTAATTTGACTAAACAACAATTAAATGATTGAACTAAAAGGCTTCATTAATTATTACATTTTTTAATTAATAGAAAGAATAGGAGCATAGTATTAAACAAATCAAGTTTTATAAATAAAAATACACAGTATTTTATGATAATAAGTATATTTTATGTTTTTATTATGACATTTATAATAGATATTTTAAAATATATTTTAATATATATAAAGCATAAGGTATTTTAGTTTATAATTTTTCATAAAACAATATAATGTTAAAATGTGATAAATATATAATTAATAATATTAATTTAAAATGATGAATAAAGTTGAATCATAGTTTCCCAATGTATTTCGAGACCTATATAAACATAAAAAAAACAATTTGTCATCTTACTTAAAAAATTAAAAATGTATATCAATACAATTCGTATTATTTGTTTTTAAAATTCTATTGTTTTAGGTGAGAGTATTTTAATTTATTTATGCATTACATAATAGTAAGTTAGGCTTACAAATATCACGTTCTCCGAATGTCATTCTTTAACTCCAATTGGCACCCGAAGCGGGTTTTGATGGTTGAGTTTTTGAAGGTTGAGCCTGTTGACTTCCTACTCTGTTTTGTAGTGGTGCCACTGTGCGATTCGAAAAACGTATACGCACATCCTGTACAGCCATGTTCGGTGTCAAAAACTGTTGAAGAGTGACCACTCCGTCTCTAGGTGTACGATCAAATGGATAGCCCATTGACCTAGCGTCTGGATAACGCGCGTTGCGGAGACCGCAATAGCTAGAAGCATTGTCACATGTTTGACCGTCCGCTTGTGCGTTTTCCACCTGTTTCGGTCAATAATTCATATTCGTTAATTCATTAATAAACATATCTGAAGTTTGAATTAACCACCAACAAAATTATTGTTGGGATTATGATAAAATAAGTAGAAAACAATATGTCTTGTGTAAACCATTTGTCAACGATTGATGTAATGTCTTGTACGTTTTTTCAAAGATTAATAATAAGATAGACAATAGACATAATATTTTTATATTTTATAAGAGTTAAACGTTTGTTTGTTTTTACCTGATCGTTGGCACCGTTAGATACCATGACAAACAATTGACACTGGAATCCTTCAAATGACCCTTTGGGTATCAACATGTTTTGTGGCCACCCACAACCACAGAAATTAAAAGCTGCTGCTGCTTCTGTATTACCGGATGGTCTGTTTCTATCTAAGTTTCGATAAGTTACTTCGTGTGGAATAGTTACTGATGATTCAATGGATCGTCGAGTGATATCATTTTTTCCTCTCTTTACTGTATAAAACAAATTATATATGTAATGTTAATAACGGAAACTAAAATTAAACAGTTGCAAAGTCATATTTGAAAAAAAATTTAATTAATTGAAAGGTATAGAAAAAAAAACTGTTAATTTATTTATGAACCTACCAATAATGATCATTTTTAAAATATTAATTATTAATTATCAATGTTAGAGGGTGCTTTTGTTTATACTTTTTATAAAACACATACAATAAGACTATATATATATATATATATATATATACATATAATATATTCATTAGTATAATAATATTATAAATTTTGTGATTGAAAAACTAACACAGGATACAACAAGAAAGAGAATATTTTTATAAGTTTTTAACAGTAAATCTTAATAAAAAATACTCACATGTTACGCTGAATTTATCAAGCTCCACAAAAAGTTTTCTCTGCTCCCTAAATAAGAATGGTAAACCTCGTTCATCAAACCTAGGTGCAATAAAGATGCGAACTGTTCCAACACGCTGGTTTCCATTATTTTCAATCTTAAAAATTTAAAATATTTTAATCAAATTATTTTATAACGAAATAACAACTAGTTAAAATTCTAATTTCCTATCTAAATTGTTAAACTAAACTAAGAAAATCAATATTATTCTATCCGTGTGGATTTACTTATTTTCACATTTAATTTCGTCATTATCATTTTCATTTAAAAACATTTAGCTTTATGTTGTCTTATAAAATACACAGAATCTGCTTACGGTAATTTTGTAATTGAATGGTGCATGTTGTAAATGAGTAAACCGAGCAAATACAGATCCACGTGGCAAAAAGTCCAAACCCCTAGACAAGTCAACATCACTTTGTTGCCAGAACGTCGAAAACTCATTACGTGGTATTCCAGTGGCTGATATTTCTATGCTTTGTACTCTTACGTTTTCGAAACCCAACTAAAAATATTACGGTTTATTTCAATAAAAAATTATTTTAAAAACATACTACTCTCATACACTTTGAGTGGTGTAACTTGGTATTGTAGATTTAAATTCTTGGAATATATCGTCAATATATGCATGCCAACGATAAAATATAGGATCACGCATGGCAGTGGCAGAATCACCCATAACTCCGTAGTTTTCCTTAAAATATATGAAGTCAATTGTTATATATCATTACATATACTACATATAACATAAATAGAAGGAAAAAAAATATTTTTACCAAAAATCTGTTATCAGGATCGTGGATAAAAGATATTGCGTTGTGGCCATCGTTGTGAAGAGAACCGTACAAATTTGAATTTAGACTTAATATACTAGCTTCAACGAGATTTCCCAAAATATTAATTCCATCAGCTTCAGTTAAACGAACTTGTTGACCAGCCGTCTAACAAATAAAATAACAATATTCAATTTATGGTTAATTTTAATTACCACCTAAACAACTTAATCACAGAACATATCATACTAAGAGTATAGATTTGATTTTAATAACTGCTCGTAAATATTTACGATTTATACCATTCGGCATATTATTATAAACGACAACAAATAATTAGTTTTTAAGAATACACATATAGCTACATATATAGCTTTATACATACATTAATAATAAATCCAGAGTGTATAGCGTTGAATATACGGTCTCTCCAGCGTTCCAGATCTTCGATGTCAAACGATATCTGTTCTACTTCTCTGTTAATGTTCTGTATAATATAATACAAATGTAAATAATTATGAGATTAACGTGAATAAAATTAAAATGTTTAATCGTTACAGAAAATCTGGCGTTGACTGGTCTCGGTGGCCATACACGGTTAGCCAAAATGTTATCTAATTTCGGGAAATAACCCTCTTCGATCGGGTCACGCCAATTTGTCAGGCGAACAACTCTATTCATATTATTGCTCAGTCGTTCCAAATTGTACCTATAAAATTTAATACCATTTAAACACATTGGTAATTAGTAACAATTTTCACTGTTCCATTCATCACATAAAACGATAAAATAAAATGCATAATATTAAAGTAATTCACCTGGCTATAATCTGTTGATGCATGTAATAAAATAGTTCACCACGTCTGTCTTTATTTACAATATTCATCGGTCCATCGAATGGATAAACCAAATGCCAATGCCAATGGTGAAGATTAATACCAATGTCTTCGCGGAAGTAGCTGATTCTGTGCTCGAAGTCCAGATCATTGGCAGAATAATCGTGTGGTATTTCTATTGGGGTCTAATACAATAATAATATTTGTTTAAATTTACAGGAATATAGATATATTATTATCTTAGTTATTAATGTAAATAGCAATTCTGTGGACTGAAAATTTATAGTTTTACTCACCCTCGAACCCGTTTGAACCACTGCCGATTCTTCTCTGGCACGTCCAAAAACTGATGAATCCATGTACAAACTTGGAAACATTTCTACGTGCGATGGCAGTTCCAAGTTACGAGTGTCGGGTCTATGTGTCACGACTACAGATAATGCATAAATAAACATGTACGGGTTGATTCGATCGCGACAGTACACGGCTAATGATAGTAATTCATCGAAAGATTTGGTATCTGTAAAATGTAATATGTATATAATATAATATATATACATTGTTAACCGTATTATACATACAAAATATTCAAAACCGATTATTTTAGTAGTTGCTTAAAATATCAAAAGTACTGTCAAAAATTATAATATACACACCCATAAAAATTTCAATCAATTTTGAAGCCATTTTAGAGTGGTACGGAATAAAAAGAGAAAATGACGCTTCTCTGGGAAGTGACAGTGGAAATGACAGGTCGGGGATACGGTCCAACTTAGTAATTGAGATAGTTTTTCCACCAGAAAAACGATTTTGAATGTCGGATGCCAATGGCTTGTATCGATCAGTCTAAACACATAAAAAAAAAATATGTAACGAACTGTTTGACAAATTATTATTAGAAATATAATTTTCAGCACTAAATTATGTTATTAATAGGGGCAGTAGGGCACGAAATTTGATAACCTAAAAATCTTTTTAAAAAAATGCACACAAAAAAAATTTTATGATAACTTATAAACATCAAAAAATAACAAACATATTAAAAATGACTTAAAATTTTTAAAAAATTGTTAGTTTTATACAATTAATTTATCAAAAATCGTAATTATTATTAATTAAATTATAACACACGTGTGCATCGGGCATAAAAAAAAAAACTGCCTACAGTTTATTAAATAATTGTAAATCGCGACAACAAACGATAAAATATATATTACTTATAGACAATCTATATACAAATATTATATATAATTATTACTTTATTATTTTTTTTATACTTATGGGTCGGATTAAAATCTGCATAAAATACTAATTTATTCCACTCACCAAATATTCAGCTGGCACATCAAAAGATACATTATCATCGCCTTTTCCGATGAATATGGGTTCACTGGGACGATCGAACAAGTACAAAATGTTATTTTTGTCTGTCATGATTATTTGCTTTTCTATAAACACATAAATTAAATCATTGGTTTTTTAAAAAAAAAACGAAAATATATAAATTTTTAATAACCAATCCAAATGAGTAAAGCAAACTTTTTGAATATATTCGTCACTCAAAAATCTAATGGATTAAAAACCTTTTGGAATAACATTAGAAAATTAAATTTGTTGTAAAATATATTTTTATGTGAATTATAAACATTAAAATAAATATAATGATATCTTTTTTTAATAAATAAAAAATTAATAGAAAAAAATATGGACAAAGTACGTACAAGAAATATAATTTTTAATCTGATTTTACTTCATGATCTTAACTCAGTAATATTACATAGTATATAATATATACATGTGATGAATAATAGATATATTGTAATTATCTTAAAATGTTTATTTACAAATAATTTAATGAAGCTTGTATAATAAATAAATAATAAATTAAAGTGATTTTTTAATTTTTCTAAATTATTTTATTTTGTCTAATTGTCTAATTTTATTTAAAATAATAAAAATTGTCTATCAGTATTTGACACCTCATACATGAATAATTAATTTCTCAAAAAATATTTAAAAAAATATCTACATATGATTTATTTTATATTTTAAACTGAAGGTGTGTTTTTTTAATAATAAATAAAAATAAATTATAATTCAAGAACTATATTATACTAATTAAATATTTCAGTTATTTTAATGTTTTTGTTTTTCAAATAATAAATATTGTATGATTTAAAAATAAAAACTAGCATGTTAATTTTAATAACTAGTTAAAAATAATATTTACTTATATGACTGTCTCTGTAGAACTTCGACGATAATTATTATTGAGCAAAGTATGTTGTTCAACTGATGAAGTGCTTAATTTGTTTCTCTTTTATATTGTGTACAAAATACCACAACGAAAAGTTATAACGCATTTATTATGGGAATTTAATAATAAAATTTGATTATAAAAGGCCCTACCGCAACAGTTCCGTATCGATTAGATATATTCAGGGTTTTTGTTACGCCATTCCTACTACAAATATATACTATAATATTTTCATGGGAATTTTTAAAAACATAACAGGAAGTTAAAATATGTTAATAAGATAAACTCTAAATCATATTGGTTAGTATAGTGATACAAAGTTTTCCCAAAAAAACAATAACAGTTCATTGCAATTATTTTAAATAATAACTCCCGAACAACTGCAGCTAAAAAAGTAAATACACCTAATCGTGTGCATACAATCAAATAACTAATATTCCACTAAGAAAATAATCTTTAAAATTATTTTCTAGTGTTTAATATTTTTCATAGTAAAGTGTATACATACATTTATCAAATAATTAAATGCTAATAAAAGAAAATATTTCTATACTAACTCAATCCACAATAAAACAAATTATTATTATTATTATTATTATTGATAAATAATTTGTATATTTTAGATACATATTATAAGACTATTAAAAAATATCAGCTGTAATTCACTCATGAATGAAGTTATTATAATATGTAGAATATTTAATATCAAAGATACTATAAATATATAATATATATTATCTATAGGTATTAAAATTAATCTTGTATAAAAATAAATATACACTATTTATACCTAAAAATCTATGAATTCATTTTAATGACATTTTTTTTTTCGTAATTAAATTTTGAATTTTAAATTATTATAAAATATTGTGAATCATGGTTTATGTGATATTATGTTTAATCTCGTGTTAAATTTTAGGTCATAACAATAATAATTTTAGATCTTATAACAATAAAATATTCAAGTTCAGAACTAGAGTTCTTTTTTTAAACATTTCAATTTCAATATCAATAGATAATTCTAAAAAAAAATAATTAATAAGCGCTATAATATTATTCGGTAAGGATTCTAATATTCATATTATATTATTCAGTCAAGATTCTAATATTTACTTTAATATAAATGTAGTTATGTATTGTAAACAACGTATTTAAATACATTTATATTTTATATCTTAAAAAACACTTAGTGTGCTACTATAGTGTTATCTATATATTACGAATTGTATAATAAATATTATCTTTAAAAATACACCGTCGTGACACTGGCAAATTGAAAAATAAAACCACATAAGCCGCTCGTATTAAAATCACCTGAATATTTTATTTATACTTTTGAAATTTTTAAAATCGATCATCATTAACAAAAACTCAAACTGTTTTTGAAATCTGTATTAAGGATTTAATATCGAGTACTTATCAACGTGATCCGTGTACTTTTTAATTGCAAAATTATTGTTGACATTTGGTATTACAACGGTTCGCATCAATTGATATTTCTACAACCGAATATTATTTTTCATTCATTTATATAATATTCAAAAGCTACTAGTAAATATAAATCAACTAATATATACTGCATCGTTTACAATACAATCTTAATAGTAGTTATATCAATAAAACAAATAACATAACAATTTGGTTTTTCGTATAATTAATACGTAATGATATTGAATAGAACAAAGAATTAATTTCTTTTTCAAATTGTACAATCATTAATAAAATTATTTTTACTTCTCAAATTATCATGTACCAATAATTCATTAGTATTATGAAACAGATTATGTAGAACACAGTATTATGCTGAAGTGAATGTAAATTAAAAATTCTGTAATTTCAAAAATATTAAACTCCAACTTGATATTTTAATATTATAATTAATTTCATATCTAATAAATAATTATTACAACCGTTTTATAAATTGTTTCTAAATGAATAGATTTATTGTAATTTCAATTCTACGAGTATAAAAGTATTTTTTTTTCAAATAAAATTTCATTTTTAAAGGTTTAAAGAGTTTAAATACTATTGAGAAAATACAAGATGAATATAATAATTTATTATTAGTAGATATTGTGAAAAAAGCCATTTTAAGTTTCGGTATAAGTATTATAATTAGAGATCGAATATTATAAAATGGTAATTAATAAAATATGAAAAAAATTTTTTTAAATACCCAGTAATATCAATTAAATATACAAAAAATGTTATTCAAAATTAAAAAAAAACAATTTATTAGATCCGTGGTTACATAATATTATATTATCTAAATAGTATTGTTTTATTAAAAATAACTATATAAATTCGGTTGAAAACTGGTTTAGTAAAAATAATTATACGTGATTGAGGTGTATTACAAAAATATGGTTAGGCTTCATTATGTTAAGTGTTTAGTATTTAACATAAATCTTTAAAATAATAAAATGCTTACGTTAAATAATTAAGTATAATGTACACATAGGTAATAAAAGAAAAACGTTAATTTTTTCTAAAACTGAAAAATATACATTTTTAATTTTTAACTCTCCATTGTTAGAATGAAGTTTTGGCCATAGTTTCTGCTAAATATCGACAACATAATATAGAAAATTATGCTAACCCAATAAGGCTTTCACTTCAAAACTCTAATTATAATACTTTCGTCGGTTATGTATACAGAATGCCCAATTGTGTGAAGAAGGGTTAATAATTTTTATCTATTATACCAACTGGTATACTTATAAATATTTTAAAAACTACAAACAATTTAAAAATAAAAATGTACATTTCATAAGTTATATATTAGTGATATTATTAACATAAATAAAATGTATACAATTATTAGCTATATTAATGATTAATATTCACATTGTTGTTGTTTTTAGACGATGAAAGAGGAATACAAACAGGATCAAAAGTCAAAATTAAAATTCATGAAAATATGAAAAATGGACAATATAAAGAAATTAATTCAGAATCATCGTATTCTGTACTAACTATACAACATATTAATACTTCACGAGCATCGCAGGTTAGTATTATTTTTTATAGATTATATTTCAAAATATAAAATATAAAAATATGGTATAAATGACTTATATAAATATATTATATTATCACAAATTCTAAATTTCAATATGTAAGAATATAGTTTTAAGAATTTTTTAAAATAGGTATTTTATTGTGTTTACTTGTAATTTATTTTTATTATAAATACGGTAGGTATTAAACACTCAATATCAGAATACTGTAGAATGGTGGAAATAGGTTAAAGACTAATTTTAAAAATCTCATAATTTATAGAAAATGATAATTTTCGTATTGATTGAACGTTTTAAAATTAAGTTTTTACAAGTGATATTTTTTTAAAAATTACAATAAGTCAACAAAATAAGTAAAAACCGTTTGAGAAAAAATCATTACTTTAGATTTGAATAGTTTAAATAACAATAAATCAAATGTTTAACTTCAAATACTTGTAAAAACATTTCTAAAAACCATAGCATAATATAGTAAATAATACTTTAGTCTATTAGTAAAACTTATAAGAGACATTGTATTACATTGTCGAACCATAATTATTGCAGTAATAAATATATAAACATATAAAAACAAAATTATTTTAAAATGTCGTAATTTAAACTAATTTTGTCAACACTTGATTCCAAAAATCCAACTAACTCTCAAGTACCCATTTTAAAATTCAAAACATTCTTAGTGCAATACAAATTGTCATTAGTTCATTAACTGCACATATAAAAAAAACAACAACTTATCACTGTGAAATTACTACACTCAGAATTTAATATAAATTTCTTCATCATATTGCAATTGATAAAAATATCAAAAATACATGGCCACTTCATTGTATAAGCTTTAGAATATCCAAAATACACAAATACCATTTTTTTACAGGTATTTGATGTTCAAATTGAATAATTTTTTTCAAATTTAAAAAACTATTTTAACTATTTTGATGGCCAATTCCCACCTAGCCACAGTTTAATTTCGTCAAATTTATTTTTTTGCTGACACTTTTTTTTTAAGTGTTAATAATAATTAGTGTTAAATTTATAATAAATTATATTATTAAATTATACAAAATAGTTTTCATTCAATAAAATGCAATAGTATACTATATACCATACACAATTACCTATTACAAAAAAAAAAAAAAACAAATCAAATTAAAACTATAATTTACAAATCCATTAGATTATTAAATTATAATGCATAATAAACCTAATTAATTTAAATTTTCATAAACATTTAATTAGCAGTGTTAATTGAATAAGTATTTTTACTATTGCCAAAATTGACGACGTCGATATTTCATATTATACAATTTAATAATTATAATACAAATAACAATAATATTAATTATTATTATTATAAATTCCAGTAATCACATTATTTTATTCTATGAATAGATAATATTGGTAGTTACATGTACATCACAATATTATGTTATACCTATGTTGTACACACATCAATAATCGATAACTGAATAATAATAATATAAAAATAATAGTTAACTATCTGGTAACTCGATTTCGTTAATTCTATCAATAATATAATATTGATAATATTATTCGTTGTGTTTAATTAAGTAACTAATATTGTCTAAATAAACGACCCATTCAATTTGTGGATGATCATTTGGTACTTTCTGACTACAAATTCTCTGTTTAAGCTAAATAAATTTACTAAAAATTATTTTTACTTGTTTTTCTTAACTAGACGAGAACTATAGCTTTAATTACAAAACTTATCCAAATGTACTATAAATAAATATAAAGTTGACTCAATTTTACTATAAATTGAAAATGTTATGACGTCATAGTTTTTAACGAATTTTCAATCCATTTAATTTTTTCTAAAATAATAATGACTAAAAGTATAAAATAAGGCACTCCATTTTTCACTGTGCGTATAAGTTTGTTCAATTTTTGACAATTATTTTAATTAATTAATAAATAAGAAGCTGGCATTTTGTATCAATTGTATTATTTGTAATTTTCACCACCAATAGGTAGATTTTTACGAATGAAATTTGCACTAAATATAAAAAATATAACATTTAATTTGTGCTACATCTAAAAATTAAGTTTTGTAATTAGCATCACGATAGAAAACGAAATGAAATAGGTAATCTGTACCACACTTTCGGAATATTTAATTTACATATAATATATCAGTAAAGAGGCTAAATTTCCACCAATAATTTGGGCTGCAAATACACTATACTATACTACAAGTGCTTGCGAATCTTATCATTTACGCTTCAATTCCGAGTTCTATTGCCCACATCCTACTATTTACCACTTTTTGGACGTACTGAAAGGTTTTCAAACAGAAACTTTGATTAAAATCAAAAGTATACATCTCAAAAACGGAATTCTACTTTAAATAAAAATCGGTTGGAAAATTTTCAACAAATATATAAGGACTATAGACAAAAGAAAATTGATAAAAAAAATCTTAATTCCGTCTTTAAGTTACAAGTATAAAAAAAAAGGCGAGTAAAATAGATATTATACATTTTATTTTATTGCAAACATTTATTTCACACAATTTATTTGTTTTAGACACATAAATCATAAATAACATGAAAAATAATTTATTTGACAATGAATAATTATAATAATACTGATTTTTATATATTTAATTATCAACCAAAATTTCACTTATTTAATGTACATAGATTTATTGTATTTTTATTTATTTTAAAGTGGTGTAACTTACAATTTTTGTGGGTACAATATGACGTAAATTACACAATGCATTTTATTTAGTTGAATATGATACAAATTACATACGCCCATTAAATAATTTGAGAAATATCACTAATTGGCAATATAGGAATAAATATGCAGTGATAAAATAGAATACAACTATTTATTATAATTGAAAAAACTTTAAGGCTAATTTCAAGCTATTTATGTATTTAACCTATTTATAATGTTCTACAATACTTAGATATTGACTTATCCATTTATAATAATAATATATGGTATACATACGATAACTTTTTTCTAAAATTAATTAATCCAACGTAACGTAATATTGGTAAAAAAATTAAGTATCTATATTAATATAAATATATTAGAAAATATTATTAGAGGTAAAAGTTCACCATCTTTGCTGGCATTTATTATAATAATGTACTTATTAATGGGTTCAAAGATACGCTCAAAATCTACTTTACAAAATTGAAACTAATCTAGTTACCTATTTTTTAATTATTTTTTTTTTGTATCTAATAATAATACTATTTTTTATCATTTTAACTGAATAATAACTAATTATAAAATCAGAAATATATATCTAACAAATTATTAACAACTGTGCTTTTAAAAGAGATAAATTATTAGGTGTTATTATCATTTCTTAAAAACATATTTATCAATTTTGTTGAATAATTTATAATGTGAGTTTTCTTAAATCTCCTTCATTAATTTATAAAAAAAGTAAGACTTTTAATACTGTATTTTATCAACATAAAAGTTACAAAACAATACACTTTTCATAATAATTATTAGTTATAAATATTTAGATATTTATAATTTTTAATACCTTCAAATCGTAATGTAACTACGAAGTAAAAGGCAATTATTCTAAAATATAGAATTGGTATACTAGTTTGCATTAGATACATGCGTTGTATTTAAGTAT
Organism: Rhopalosiphum nymphaeae; assembly: GCA_036289425.1. NCBI lineage: Eukaryota > Metazoa > Arthropoda > Insecta > Hemiptera > Aphididae > Rhopalosiphum > Rhopalosiphum nymphaeae. The sequence goes on along the minus strand of JAZAQC010000007.1, from coordinate 2,587,926 downwards.
ATAATATTTACAGACAATGACAGTATTAATTAAGTAAAATTAATAACGTAATTTAATTAAATTTCATATTGATATGGTACCTATCTAATTTATTTTAATGCATATTCTAACTATTAAGGTTCGGATATTAAAATTACAACTAAACTAAGGATATAAAAACAAAACATATACTCAACATAACTCAATATCATAGCATATTAAATTATACAAGTACTATAATATAATATCAAGCTAATTGAATAAATCAAATTCGATCAAATATTAGAATATAAACTAGAAATAAAACAGTCCTTGAGTTTTTTATAGTACTTTATTCGTTACATTATTGTACAATAATAAGTAATAACTAATATTTTCAATATTTGGGTACTAAGTTTAATAAACAAATAATTAGCATAATATACATTTCATTTTTTCTATAAACAGATAAGTTCTCACGTTATAATTTATTCATTAACTAATGATAGAAAATATTAGTTTACTATGGGACATTTAGAGCAATTATACATAGTAATATTACATTGAAATCAATTATAAGTATACGGTTATTCGCAGATTATAACTTTTATTTTTGATTAACAAAACCAAAATTCGATACAACAATTTATTTTTTCAGTTGGAAGGTCGTTTGAATGATAAAAACAATGTCCGGTTATTCACACCGCGAACGCAGAACAGCAATCAACAAAAGATATGTGAATCGTTTGTACACTATCCAAACCGCAAGTCCATCCCAATGCAGGATATGGTTTACACCAGCATGGCCAAACCATACGCTGAAGTAGAAAGCATTGTATAGATTAACATAGTTCATTTTAGGTAATTATCAATGATTTTTTTTTTTTATTTGTTATTGTGTAACTAAAAATGTCAATACACTAAAAGGTTATTATTTAATAAAACGTTAATTGCTCAAATTTACAGTAAAATATAAAATGATACCTACTATAAGTGCTATAAAGATTATGAATATTATATACTGTAAACATACTGTTATATTTCATACTTCATAAATAATAAATAATAGAAAATTAGCAATATTTAACAAAAGTGACGTACATATAATATACAAGAACTAGTGAAATAAATATAAAATAAATCTAATTTTAGATTTCGCAAATGTATTGGTTCAACAATGATGTATGTGTTTTTTTTTTATAGTAAAAAATAATACTTATCAGCTTCAACGTTTGTTTCTGGTAGCAAATTGGATATAGTTGCTACTTGGGGAGATCAACAGCTCAAAATTTCCTAGTATTTTTTTTTAACAATCGCGGAAAATCAAAAATAAAGTCAGGAAAAACTGAAATGCTTACACGCCATTAATGTATTACAAAATCTTGTTTTTTATTATAATTCAAAACTAAATAACTTAAGATATCATTTTTTTACCAAAAATATCTATTGTAGGTATATTATATTATATTTATAATATTTTTTTTTTTATAAATATTTGAACTTCAAATTTTGACGAAATCGAGTATTTACACGTATAATATTGATTTATCCTCAAATGAATTTTCGGTATTTTATTGTAATAATCAAAAAATATTAATCGTAGCAACTTGAAACATAACACTATTACTTATAGTATTATTATTTTGGAAATATTGGTATAGATTTCATAGTAGTTTTTGAACTTATTGTTTATTATTTCGTAAAAAGTATTAATAATTAAATTATACGAGGCATGTAGTTTTTAATAAATTCTAGATTTCTAGATTAGATTATATATCATTAGTACCCTATTAGTTCTATAATGTAATTGTTGAGATGAGTTACCTAGGTTTTATATTATTGATGTCGAAAGACATTTCTACAAGGATCTTGTGAAGCAGTGGTGTGGCATAGCGTATGCACAGCATACACTTCAACAATTCAAAAATTATTTTCATTATTACATTATATAGTGCTTTGAGATAAAATATATTTAATATTATGAATTATCTTCATAGTTCGTGAAGATTGATCAATTCGAAACACGCGATAACGTATAATAATATTACATTAATATTAAGTAAAACTACTCGTATATACTTTAGTAGGCGCCACCATGCCATGGTAATATCGTATAACAATTATTTATAGAATTATTGTATTTATTGTGTGTGCAGTGTGTATGTTGGTAATTGCATACGTACAATGACAATAATTTATATATTTTGTTATGGATGATATCAATAACAAAGCATAAAACGCTCTTAGACTGTCGCGGTCGTGTAGGTACCTTTCGCGTGTAAACGTGATCAGTATTGCATATACAATATCAATTTGCACGTTATTGCTCAGCGTATATTATATTTATAAGTGTATAACATTTATTATTGCCATTTATACGTACGTAATAGTATTATTTGTTTAATGGTATATTTTATTTTTAAATTAGCATTGTGTTGAAATAATTAATAATCAATAATGAATACAATCTGTGCGTGTGCAATTGAAAAACTATTTTTAAAACCTTTCGGTTCATTGAATTTTGATAAAAAAAAATCTATTATTGAGGTAAGGAGAAACACGCTAATAATTATTAAGCTTTAATTTGTGTATATTTTAAATTTAATTTTTGAAAACTGAATGGATGGTGCGGGGGGAGGAGCCTCCTACAAATGCATTGTCTTATAATTTTGAACGTATACATTAGGTTGAAACTCACTCTACGCTACTGTCGTGAAGACTTATGTATACTTCTAATGGTTACTACAAAAGATGGTTACAATGGATTTATGAAAAGATGTCATGCGTGTTTGAAAAGTACCTACATCTTTTTGGCTGTATACTATGTGATGAGGTAATTTTGTGGCAGACAGTTAGTTCCACACAACAAACTATCAATTTTTCTTGATTTAAAAAAACCCATTGCATTTCTTATATCAGCGTTTTGTACAGTGTTAAGTATTTTAGTGTTAGGATTGGTAGAACTATAAATATGTAATCCATTTTAGTTTTGATTATATTAAGGATTTATGATGAATCATTATTTCCTATATATGATATACGTATGTAATATACAAATCCTGAAATTGTTCACGTCGGAAAATATACAAACATATTTTATATATCGAATTTTAACCATGTTCTTACAGTTCTGTATAAATAAATCAAAATAAATAATAGTTCATATCTAAAAAAAAAGTACCGATACACATTTTTATATTTTAAATTTAAATATTTTATTAGGTAAATTGTTATATTAACTATTATTATAAATATTTGTTTACTGAAATAAAATATAAACTCATTTAATATGTCAATTATGTTAGCAAGAGTTATATACTATACATTTTTACGAATACGTTTATGATTTTAAAATTTGTAAAATGTAGAGTTTATTGATTCTACCTATCTGATGATAATTTATTTGTATGCTAGTTACACCCACATACAATTTTTTTGTATACAAATTTGTAAGCATTCACATTATATTAATGGTTAAGATATGGCATATATTATTTTCTACGTTAAAAATAATTTTAATTATTTCCATAGTTGAACGTACTATTATCTTTTTATTTTACCTACAAATGTTAGAATAAATTTATACGTCTAAAACAATGTAACGTTAATAATTATACTGTTTAAAATATAGAATACTTGCGTTATTATACTTATGACATAGATACATCATTTTTCACGATACGACTGTAATGTAGTTAAAAAATAATTATCAACACGATGTATATTGTATACTCGTCAAATCCTACAAACACGAAAAGTTTGTGTCTTGGGATAAATTAATGTTTATCATTTGATTAGACCCCTTTGAAGTAAAACTCTAGTCTATATACACATTCTATGGCTCTGGTGAACTCCTTTATTACTACATTTTGTATTGAATCAATGTATTTAAACAATTTTTGATTTGTGGGCAAGTTAAGCTATGACAAATGGGGGAAGAGATGAGTTCCTAGAGGCTATACATTGTAGAGAATAGTTTAGTTTAGAATTTAGATACCATCTTGAAAGTTTATTTAATGGATAAAGCGTCAATATTTGTTCTAAAATATTACTAATGAAATAATAATCATATATGTTTATTATGAACTACTATTCTCTAAAATATCAAAACCTTCCAATAACTATATTAATTACTATATTTCTTGTATTATGAAATTTGTGGAGAAAATTTGTCATAATTTAAAACAACATACTGTAATTACTATTTGTTTTAAAATAAATATTGATTCATTTTCAAGTAATGAAAAATAAAAATAAAAATAAAAATAAAACGTTCTAACTAAACAAGTGTACTTAAAAAAAAAAAAAAATTATGAATACATTTTATGATTTATAAAATAATTTATTTAAAAAATAATAGACCAAGACTGACATATAAAAAGACAAATATTATGATGTTTTTATCTAATTAATATGTTTAGCTTTAATTTTATTTAATAATTAATGGTAAATAACTAGCTTTATTAATTTTCATCAAAGAAAATAACTATTTTTATTTGTAGTAGGCACTACGAACTATTATAATGTCTGACAGTAATTAAACTAAGATATGAATATAATATTTTATTTTACGCACAAAATACAACGTACAATCTTAAAAGTATTATATTAAATGTATATTATATATATACAATGTATACACATGTTCGAGTAATTAAATAAAATAAATTACATGTTAGCTAATTATAATTAATGAATGATAACTAATCATATATTATATTACTACAAAATACAAATGTATCATAAGATAATTTGAAAATATTTTAACTTTACTTTATCATAATATTTGTATTTTAAAAAAAAATATTAATTTATGATGTAATATCGTAATACAATATTTATTAGCTATATAAAATCGAAATTCAAATAAATTGTACAGGTGTTTCAAAATAGTAATAAATATAATGAAAATGATAAAAAAAATTAACTTTAAAATTGTGTTCAATTAAATTTTAATTTATAATCATTTGACTAATTTCAACAAAATTATTTTTTAATATATATAATATACTTACATTTATTCAAGGCTTAAATCACCTACTGTAATTTTAATAGTAGATGGCAGATTTTCTTACACTATTAAATAACTAATTTTTTTTAACATTAAAATTCACCATAGTATACAAATTGTAATGACGGATACGAGATAAAAAGAAGAAAAGGATAAATTTAAAAGTTTCTATAAGTTCACAATGAAAATATTATTTAATATTAATTTCACTTACTGTGTAAATGTGTAACATAGCTCTGAGTACCACTTACAAAAAATAACAAATATGACATTTAAGATGAATTATAAACTATATTATGTTTTTTCGTCACACCTGCATATATTTTTTATGAATGACAAAGCTATGAATATTATGTACCTAAATTAATGTATATTACCTACTATGATGTATGTACCTACTAAAAGCATTAAATAACATAGAGAAAATGAAAGTAATTCTGTAAAATAAATAGCTGGCATCGGTATTTGTAAATTCTGACAATTATCTTAAGTGTTCTACACACAATTTTTTTCACTTACCAACATTTTATTATAAACGCTTAGTATATTATTTAATCTCAATGTAGTGTTATTTAAGTGTCATTTGTTTCCCACTGTTCTATCAATAAATCAAATATTATAGTTTTTCATAAGAACCATTTTTTAGCAAGCAATCAGTTTGAACAATATATTGTGACTATAATATATAATATAAATAATATATTTCATTTGATCTTACATTTTTTCTACATACATTTAACAAATGTTATCTGTTAATAGTTCGCATTTTAATTTAATATTAAGACATAAATTGAACGTATTATTTTTTTATCTTTATTATAATAAATGTATAATAGGCGCCGTTTTGAAAAATGTAATGGGTTCCCTAGGTGTCACAAACTTTAACCCTCTCCTGAAAAAAAGCTGATTTATAGTATAACGGTCTACTCGAAAATCGATGTTCTACTGAAATAAAAAGCATACATAAGTACATGTTTATAAAATTATGTTTTCTAATAAAAAAAAGTAATATATTATATGAGAAATTGAGACTTGACATTTCAGTATCTACTATTTTCGTTTTACACTTTTTTCAGAAATTATAATTTCCTAATCTGCATCACAAGAAACTTGTGGAAACAATCAAAAACAGTTAATTAAAAAAATTAATGAATTAAATTATGATATTTAAACTACTTATCTATATTTAATACAATTATAAGCATATATAAATACCTATTGGTATGATATTACAACAGGCGCGTATTTGAGGAGGGGACAATCCCTCCAAAGCCCGTATTATAGTCTATCTTAGTATGTATCTTGTAACTTATAAGTAGGGATGAGAAGCTATAAGAGGAAAAATTATCAAAATATGCACACAAAAAACAAAAAATATGCACAAAGAAAACTAAAATATGCCAAAAAATCAAAAATATGTATAACATTTTTAATTATAAATAAAAATTTAAAAAAATTAAATAAAATTAAAAAAATTAAAATAAAATAATATAATACAATTTATAAACAACGTCAAAATGTCAGCATCTAATCGACGACTTCTTGTTTCAACGTTTGTTATAATATTACTAAATATACATTTTTATGCACGAAAAAACGTTTAATATTCTATTCTTTAAAAATGTACCCAAATACGCAAAAAAAAACAACAAAAATGAACTCGCTAGGTTATGAAACGGATTTATAGCTCACCTATAGCTATAAATAGAAGGCATAGACAAAAATATGCAAGGCCTATAACTTATCATCCCTAATTATTAATGTTTGTAATTAATTATATATAATGAGCAATCCTTTTTATTTAAGAGTACACCTGCACAAATGTATTATGGAGGATTTGGACTATTCCTAGAAAAATTAATCGCCCTTCCCAAGATGAGGTTCCAAATACATGCTTGTATTACAAAGAAAAATGAATTTTAAATATTGTTATGCATTTTAATATAATAAGCATTTTATTTGTGTCAATTTAATATCATCAAAAAAGATAATATAAATTATAATACCTACAACTAGATACAATATAAAAAAAATGAACAGGGATTTCATTATTTTATACTTTAGTAAACAATGCATTCCGTCGTAGATTTGGTTTTTTACTTATAAATTACAATAGTTAATAATTACATACTATTTAATTGAACATATAACTATTATAGATAGTCCCCTTTCACATCATAATATTATATCTTATTAATTCTTCCAATTTCTATCACTTCATTTTATTTTAATATTTTATTTTAAATGGAGTACTTAAAGTAAAAAAAAATTTTTTTAATCCTGGCTAGAAAATCTAAAAATGACAATAAATTCTAATCGATCATAAATAGAATAGTATAATGATTTCATAATATTACAATATTATAATATAATATATTTTAATGTATTATATACGTAAATCAATTCAAGTTAGATGTTATTAGCCTATTGTCGGTGACATCTATCAGAGAACATGCGATTGGTGGTAACAACGATAACCCGATTTTGTATTAAATTCACAAAGACAAACGATCTCAATATTACCGGGAGAACGCTAGAACGTACATGAGTGATGTTTGCAACAAGTCGATCATTCAAAGATGTGAGACATCAAGAGATATATACAAAAGAAAACCCGTCTTGGCACGATGTTTGCGAAAAATGGTTAAATAGATAATAAATTTATAAGAAATAGATAATATAAAAACCAAATAAAAAATACAAGTTACCCAAAGGTGACCGTCAATAATAATCATAATTCACTACTAATGGAAACGATCATAATCCTGAAAAGGGAAAAAACGGAAATACAAAAATAAAGTGATATATGTGTAAACTAAAGAATGAAGAAATAGGTAGATGATTTAAGAAGTACCCAAGTAAATAAAATATTATAAGAAACAAAGAGCTAAAGGACTCAAGGTAAAATCCATAAATAATAGGAAACGTTGAGAAATACGATGACAAAAGCAGTGAAAATAAAGAATCTCAAATATACGAAAGAAATGCTATACAGTTATGTTTTTTATATAAATATATTTTTTTTTTTAAACACTGGTGATAAGCCATAATATAAGATTATAGCAGAATCGTAACTACACATAAGAACAATTTTAAACAATATAAAACATACATAACCCTCAAACGGGTAAACAACATATACATATACATACAGAAATTACGAATCACAATAACCGCTATATTATGCATAAGTACTTAAACAGTTATACGCAGGAGTATAGGACATAGGTAATACCTTTGTATCCATATTACGTGTAGTTCACAATTCGCGTGAACATAATACCAACGTTTTCGAGTAATCGCCATAATAATACTAATATAATATAAGTTACCTTACAACTTTATGTGCAGTAATATTTGATTTGGCAATATACATTTTAATATTTATTTAACTTGATAAATCATTAGAAAACATCGAAAAAGGCATAATAATTCGATAGGTACAAAATCACATAAGGCCGTTATAATAATCACAAACATGAGTTTTTTTTTAATAAAATATAAATAATATAAATACATTAATATACTATAAAAAATATCTAGTACACATATATTACATATAAACTGTATAACCTATTAGTGTAACCACATATCAAGTTGAACACTTAATTTGGCTCACTCACATAACTACAAGCAAAGCTATTATAATATTATTATTTAAAATTTTAAAGTATCAATGAATATCATTCAAGTTTCATAAAATAATATCGAGCTTGGTTAATTAAAAATAGATACATTTACAAAAAACGGATGGGCTATAAATTTTACTGTTTTTTTAAAACATTTATTTAATTCCTATAAAAAAAAAAACTTTTAATAGGTAGTACAATTTACTCGTGTACTCAAAGTTTATAATTTAAAATAAAAATTGTTCTACATATTTTGAAATAATCATTGCGTTTAGTAAAATTCATAATATACGTAAAAGTTTCAAGTCCTCACGAATAATGATTTTAAATTATAAAAAAAAATATTAAATGTTGTTATTGATCAATGAAACATGTAATTTCATCCAAATTTGAACTTAAAATATCTATAAAAAAATAATTGTAATTGTATATTTTTCAGACTTTTATTTCCAGTATTAACAACTATAACCAGGACTATTATACTAAATTTTCAAACTTTAGTTATAATAATAAATTTTATGAATTTTTAACTATAAAATTATTGTAATTTGTAAATATTAATGATTTTGACAAGTTTTGTAAAAAATTATACTTCATATACATATAAAACTAATAGTTTCTATTTCTATTTGATTATTTTTTTTTATACATATAAAAATAACTACTAAAGGATCTTGAATTAAATTTCAAGAATTTTACCAAACGAATATTTTTTTTATAATGATTACTAATTTATAGTGAAAAATTAAAAAAAAAAAAATTCAAGTATCTAAAATAAACTTTAATGATGTCTAAATGTTTAGAAAATTATAAATAGTATTTTACCATTTATGTATAAAATATAAACAAAAACATTTAATGAAAATTTCGAGTTTTTAAAATAAATCGTTTTTTAAATAATTAGTATATCGATGAATATCTAAATTCGTTAGAATTTAAACTTCAAAGTTTGTAAATGACCAAAAAAAAAATACTGTAAATAATAATTAATAATGACGTTTCGAAGCAATGGCGTTCAAGAACGTGAAACGACGTTCAAGTGCCTCTGTTAATATAGGGTGGCTGTGAACACTGTTTTATATTATAATAATTTTTAATACAAACAGCAATTTTTTATCGATTTTTCAGCTCACTCTTCAGCGCTTAAACGAAGATTGTCATCATGGTAGTGGCCAACGCTAATAATAGCGCGTACACACCGACCGTTGTGGCGCAGGTCTGATACATATATTACAGTGACTCGAAGAGTGAAGCAAAATGGGACGTGGCGACTTCTTGCGGGTGTTGGTTCATGGGTTCGGGAGTAACGGCGGCACAGCCAATGGTCTGCTGACGATCACGGAAACCCAATTCAAAGAGGAAGTACGTTCGCTCAGTCTGTTCAAATGCCGCGTCAAGCCGTTCACCGAATGAGTCCAGACGTGGTCTAATCACGACAAACATAATTTCCTGAGTGGCATTATGTTCCATGGACACGAATTTTGCAGAGACATACGAACAAAAAGCTGTCTGCCAAGTGGTCAGCAGTTCCAATTTTCCAAACACTGCAATAATATCAATGGGGATTAAAATCTCGAAGGATTACCAAAATAAACGATTTAAATGGATTATGTTCATCGCATATTAAAAACTCTGTAATTTCAAATAATAGATATTTCATTAAGGGTTGAAAGGTTTTATTCGGCCATTCGTCATTTTGTTAATGGATTCTTACAAAATGGTTATTTTAAATTAAACCAAGTTTTAAAATAAATTTGTACGACTTACTCACTGTACAACATTATAATACTTTCTACATTACAATCTATAATATATTTAATGTTCATGTATCTATATTACTTCAATAATTTACTGTATGCATATCGATTTATCAACAACTGTTACTACTTTTTTGTATTTGTGTACAAATACCTTCCTTTTTAATTAATGTTATAATATTTCAAGAACTGCCTAGTGATTATGACTATTTAATCATTTAAACTATATAAATGTCTATGAATGTATTTAATTCGTTTTAATTTTAATATGATGACTTATTTTATAAAACATCTTTTTTTTTTCATTGTATTGATATTATATATTCCATGTTTTTAGTATAATAATATATAAAATGGTTAGTAGTTAATTGTTATTTTCTCTCCCTATTAGAATAAAAAGTTAATATTAATATTTATACTCGATGTAAATAATTTATTGCATTTGTTTGCATGATAATAATTTGCCATTAATAAATTGAGTCTAGGATATAACATATTTAATATTATTTTATTTGATTATTGTTAAGATTATAGCTATGTTGTTGAGCAGTATTATTAGTAACATAACAGTATTATTTAATATAAAAATATTTACATAATATGATATTTAATTATAATTGTATGATACATATTTAGGCTTATTAATTATATTGCGCAATCATTATATTATATTTAATTTAGTTAAGATTAAGTTGTATTTTTATTCTTTTCTGTTTGTGAACCGAATTAGATTATCTAAGACTAATGTGTATTATATAATATCACATCAAAATATATTTTAACCTTAAACAATACATTATAACACATATCGTTTGGTTTTTTAGTTTTATAAAAAAAAAAATTAAAAATAGGCACGCTTACAAGTTACAAAACTAAAATTCTTAATACCTGACACGACACTTGTAAATGTAGAATTATTATAATACATCTTATACTATAATATAATTGTTACTGAAAACACTACTAATAAAAAATTGTTCCTCAAAATAATTAATCGCCCGTTTGCGCGTCTACGGTACCAAGCATTAGGAAGATTGTTTAATTTTCAATACTCGGTGCACCTGAAATACAGAAATTAATTTAAAAAAATAAAACAATACATGCTATTTATTTATCTAGAATAATAACGAATCGCGACCAGGCCGTGTTAAGTTCGAGTAATGAACAACGTAGCGTTCCTACCGCTCGAACGTGACCTCATCAACTTGCGGACGGTAGATTTGCGCGTTATAATTGTGTACCAGCCGAAGGAAAACCATATCGTTATGCTCGTAGTGCAGATGTCGTGGGGGGGGGGGGTGTAACACGTTTGCGCCCACCCTACCCTTTTACGTGCGAAAAACGCTACACGATATTGTTCTCTAGTAATTAGCATGATTAAACCGATTTATCTTTTTACCTGGAGAAAACAAGCCACGATTTCTTTCGATTACTCGAGCCTAAAATAAAGGTGTCCTTATTGGCATTGCAAACATTTATCATATTGTTTTTTTCATAAACGTATTTTCCCGATATATATAAAAAATAAATACTAAAATTTCTTAAATTATATAATTATTTATTTTACACATATTGGGAAAAAATATTTATGAAAAAAAAAATATGAAAAATGTTTATAATGCCATGACGTATTAATAAAGTATACAGTAGAACTTTTAACTTCAACTTTGAGTTAACCAAGTCCAACTGCATATTTAATTAAAATATTGGAAAATCGTTAGAAGTATGTAATCGTGGTGTGTTTTTTACAGGTAAAAACGTAAAACTGATTCAATCGTACTAATTACTAGAGCGCAATCGCCAATCACGTTTCATCAGTCGTCAGTACGAAATGTCAACTTCGTAAATTCTCCCCGCGTCTTCGGTGTCGATCATCCACTCGAGCTGAGGCCACATTCAAATTTCCCACATTTGCTTCTGTTAACTTATTCAGTTGACGCAATCTCAGTAATATGAGCTTCGTGACTTCTTATTATCGACATACTTCAAAAAAACTCCCATATCACGAGTATGACTATGTATTTTATATTTGTAGCTACAATTTGATTTTAAATTAATATTAGTAATATTAAAATATTTCTTGGCTGACAATACCTAATAATGATTGGAGTTATTGTTTATTTTCTACAGTTTAAATACTAAATACTAATATACTACTACTTTAGATACTATTAACTGCATAAGTCTATAGTCCACGATGACAGTGGCGAACCCCGGGTCCGGACTCCTCCCCTTGGCTCATGCCATAGTATTTATTTTTATTTTATATTTTTTAAAGTTACCCAGAAGTTTTCACTTATTAATTAAAATTATTATTAAAGTTGGTATATTGTTGATAACGCGACGAATCTGATAGATAAAATCAACAATATTGCCAATAACCTACTATATCATAATAGTTGCAACCACACTACCACAGTGATATATATATATATCTCACATACATATGTCGTATATCTTAATCCGTGGTTTTTCTATGAGTTTTACTGACTGCAGGCGATAGCCGATAATATATAAATAGCAGCGATAAGAAGGGGCAGTATCACAAAAAGAACAGAAAAACAGTAAATAAATAATTTTTTTCCTGGACCCCTCCCCCCCACCCTTGAATAAATCCTGGTTGCATCACTGAGTCTGCACTAGATATGCGGCTAGTAATTTTACATTAGACTAGCCCACAAAAATTGGTTGACGAAAAGTATATTATTTTATGGGAATTCAGGTATTTAACTTAATGCCCAGTGATGTGGCCAACATTTCGTTACCCCTTTACAAAAAAAAAATTCCAACTGGCTATGATATGAATATGATGCAACTAAAACTAAATATTTGCACCACACTGAAAAACATTGTAAGTTGAACTTGAAATTATTTATTATTATTAAAAAAAAGATTTTTTTTTTCATTATTATACCATAACATGTGCCGATACCTTTAAGAATATTTGTAAACTAAGATAATTCTGGGCCTCCACACGAGTTTTTCTCAGTGAGGCCCAGTAATCTTAAAACCATTAATCTATTAATTAAAAAAACACAGTAAATAAGTATAATTAAAAGTTTTATTATTTTAAATTATTATTGATATAATTTTTAAACAACAAAAAAATAACTGTATATATACCTACGAATAATTTAAATAAGTATCTACAATTAGTAGTAGAACAAAGTTAAACTTAGCCCCCTCCAAAATACTCTTTAACACCACCTTAAAAACAAAAATATTTAAATTTGCTACATCTTCTTGGTAAAAAAAAAAATTATACATCATTTGAACAAAAGAAACTAATCATTTTCCATAAACTGCTTGTGTAACCATATGAAAATCCGCTGTTATATATTTAAATCAAATTGTTTAAAATTGAATAGCTCGCTTCTGCTTCATAATTGAACTTCAATGATAAATTATTGTACGTAAAAATAGTTCTAAGAAAATCAGCCAGATAATTTGAATTGCTTATCAAATAAAACTATGCAAATTTCTTATCAATATTTTTGGTGAAAAAAATACTTATTTAAAGAACACTATGTAGATGTTATACTTAAGGCATAATAACTGCCTAGAAAGATAATCATTAAATTCTAAAATAATATTTCTTTCATTTTAATTTGACTAAACAACAATTAAATGATTGAACTAAAAGGCTTCATTAATTATTACATTTTTTAATTAATAGAAAGAATAGGAGCATAGTATTAAACAAATCAAGTTTTATAAATAAAAATACACAGTATTTTATGATAATAAGTATATTTTATGTTTTTATTATGACATTTATAATAGATATTTTAAAATATATTTTAATATATATAAAGCATAAGGTATTTTAGTTTATAATTTTTCATAAAACAATATAATGTTAAAATGTGATAAATATATAATTAATAATATTAATTTAAAATAATGAATAAAGTTGAATCATAGTTTCCCAATGTATTTCGAGACCTATATAAACATAAAAAAACAATTTGTCATCTTACTTAAAAAATTAAAAATGTATATCAATACAATTCGTATTATTTGTTTTTAAAATTCTATTGTTTTAGGTGAGAGTATTTTAATTTATTTATGCATTACATAATAGTAAGTTAGGCTTACAAATATCACGTTCTCCGAATGTCATTCTTTAACTCCAATTGGCACCCGAAGCGGGTTTTGATGGTTGAGTTTTTGAAGGTTGAGCCTGTTGACTTCCTACTCTGTTTTGTAGTGGTGCCACTGTGCGATTCGAAAAACGTATACGCACATCCTGTACAGCCATGTTCGGTGTCAAAAACTGTTGAAGAGTGACCACTCCGTCTCTAGGTGTACGATCAAATGGATAGCCCATTGACCTAGCGTCTGGATAACGCGCGTTGCGGAGACCGCAATAGCTAGAAGCATTGTCACATGTTTGACCGTCCGCTTGTGCGTTTTCCACCTGTTTCGGTCAATAATTCATATTCGTTAATTCATTAATAAACATATCTGAAGTTTGAATTAACCACCAACAAAATTATTGTTGGGATTATGATAAAATAAGTAGAAAACAATATGTCTTGTGTAAACCATTTGTCAACGATTGATGTAATGTCTTGTACGTTTTTTCAAAGATTAATAATAAGATAGACAATAGACATAATATTTTTATATTTTATAAGAGTTAAACGTTTGTTTGTTTTTACCTGATCGTTGGCACCGTTAGATACCATGACAAACAATTGACACTGGAATCCATCAGACGACCCTTTGGGTATCAACATGTTTTGTGGCCACCCACAGCCACAGAAATTAAAAGCTGCTGCTGCTTCTGTATTACCGGATGGTCTGTTTCTATCTAAATTTCGATAAGTTACTTCGTGTGGAATAGTTACTGATGATTCAATGGATCGTCGAGTGATATCATTTTTTCCTCTCTTTACTGTGTAAATAAAATATTATATAAATAATAATTTAAATTTATTAATTATTAATTACCAATTTAAGAGGGTGCTTTTATTAATTTGTAATTTAATATATCATTAGTATAACAACATAACAAATTATGTAACTTAAAAACTAACACAGGATACAACAAGAGAGAAGATATTTTTATAACTTTTTTTAACAGTAAATCTTAATAAAAAAAAAACACTCACGTGTTACGCTAAATTTGTCAAGTTCCACAAAAAGTTTTCTTTGTTCTCTAAATAAGAATGGTAAACCTCGTTCATCAAACTTAGGACCAAGAAAGATACGAACTGTTCCAACACGCTGGTTTCCATTATTTTCAATCTTTTAAAAATTTAATATATTTTAATCAAACAATAACTAGTTAAAATTCTAATTTCCTATCTAAATTGTTAAACTAAACTAAGAAAATAAATATTATTCTATCCGTTTGGATTTACTTATTTTCACATTTTATTTCTACACTATCATTTTCATTAAAAAACATTTAGGTATATGTTAAAATACAGAAAATCTATTTACGGTAATTTTGTAATTGAATGGTGCATGTTGTAAATGAGTAAACCGAGCAAATACAGATCCACGTGGCAAAAAGTCCAAACCCCTAGACAAGTCAACATCACTTTTTTGCCAGAACGTCGAAAACTCATTACGTGGTATTCCAGTGGCTGATATTTCTATGCTTTGTACTCTTACGTTTTCGAAACTCAACTAAAAATATTACGATTTATTTCAACAAAAAATTATTTTAAAAACATACTACTCTCATACACTTTGAGTGGTGTAACTTGGTATTGTAGATTTAAATTCTTGGAATATATCATCAGTATATGCATGCCAACGGTAGAATATAGGATCACGCATGGTAGTGGCTGGGTCACCCATGACTCCGTAGTTTTCCTATTTAAAGACGATTATTAAATATTAATTCATACATTATAGATATTTCATAAGTTCAAATAAAAAATAATTTTTTACCAAATATCTGTTATCAGGATCATGGATAAAAGAAATAGCATCGTGACCAAAGTTGTGAAGAGAACCGTAAAAATTTGGATTTAGACTTAATGTACTAGCTTCAATAAGATTTCCCAAAATGTCAATTCCGTCAGTTTCAGTTAAACGAACTTGTTTACCAGCCGTCTAATAAATAAAATAACAATATTCAGTCTATGATTGGTTTTTGGTTACTGCCTAAAATTTTTAATCACAAATTTACAAAACATGTCAAACTAGCTACATTTTAATAACTGTCCGTAATTATTTACGATTTATACCAAACATTATATTATTATAAACGACAACAAATAATTAATTTATAAGAATGTACATATAGCTTCATACTTACATCAATAATATATCCAGAATGTATAGCGCTGAATATTCGGTCTCTCCAACGTTCCATATCTTCGATGTCAAACGACATCTGTTCAACTTCTCTGTTAATATCCTGTAGAATACATGATATATTTAAACGAATATGATAATACTAAAAATTTCATTACATTATTTAATAGTTACAGAAAGTCTGGCGTTGGCAGGTCTCGATGGCCATACACGGTTAGCTAAAATGTTGTCTAATTTCGGAAAATAACCCTCCACGATCGGGTCTCGCCAATTATTCAAACGAATGACTCTATTCATATTATTGCTCAGTCGTTCCAAATTGTACCTAAAATAATTAATACCGTGTAAACACGATAACATTTTTTGTGACCATAAACACTGTTATATGCGTCCTATAATAGACATAACGGTACGATAATATGAAAAATATTCAATCAATTTACCTTGCATTAATTTGTTGATGCATGTAATAAAATAGTTCGCCGCGTCTGTCTTTATTTACAATATTCATCGGTCCTTCGTACGGATAAACCAAATGCCAATGCCAATGGTGAAGATTAATACCAATGTCTTCGCGGAAGTAGCTGAGTCTGTGTTCGATATCCGTATCGTTAGCAGAATAATCCTGTGGTATTTCAATCGGAGTCTAATATAAAAATTATATTAATTTATATATTCAGTAGTATAGGTACATTTATCATAGTTATTGACTTATTGTTGTAAACAGCAATTCTGTAGACTGAAAATTCATAATACAGATTTACTCACTCTTGAACCTGGTTGAACCACAGTTGATTCTTCTCTGGCTTGGCTAAAAACTGATGAATCCATGTACAAATTTGGAAACATTTCTACATGCGATGGCAGTTCCAAATTACGAGTGTCGGGTCTATGTGTCACGACTACAGATAATACATAAATAAACAAGTACGGATTGATTCGATCACGACAGTACACAGATAACGATAGTAAATCATCGAAAGATTTGGTATCTGTAAAATGTAATATGTATATAATATAATATATATATATATATTGTTAACCGTATTATATATACAAAATATTCAAAACCGATTAGTTTAGTAGTTGCTTAAAATATCAAAAGTACTGTCAAAAATTATGATATACACACCCATAAAAATTTCAATCAATTTTGAAGCCATTTTAGAGTGGTATGGAATAAAAAGAGAAAATGACGCATTTCTGGGAAGTGACAGTGGAAATGAAAGGTCAGGGATACGGTTCAACTTAGTAACTGGGATAGTTTTGCCACTACCAGAAAAACGATTTTCAATGTCTGATGCCAGTGGTTTGTATCGATCAGTCTAAAAACATAAAAATAAATATGTAGGTAACGAACTGTTTGACAAATTATTACTATAAACATAATTTTCAGCATTATATTATCACCCATAGATAACTTATAAGTACATAAATTAAATCTGAATAATGCCATGTGATTTTTTTTAAACTTATGGGTCGGTTTAAAATCTGTATAAAATACTACTTCAACTCACCAAATATTCTGTTGGTACATCAAATGATACATTTTCGTCGCCTTTCCCGATAAATATAGGTTCAGTGGGACGATCAAACAAGTACAAAATGTTATTTTTGTCTGTCATGATTATTAGTTTTTCTACAAACATAAATTAGATCATTGATTTTTAAAAAATATATAAATTTTGAATAACCAACCTAAATGAGTTAACCAAATTTTTTTAATATACTTGTCACTGATAAAAACGGAATAACAGCTGAAAACTAAATGTATACTTCAATTAGGTTTATGTTTATATGATTAAAGATATTGTATGTAATATATAATAACACATTTTTTAATGAACAAAAAATTAAATTAAAAAATATAGAAATGCAAGAAATATACATTTTTAACACCCATTTTAATTCATATTCTTATAAGTATATTTAATCTATTTAAGTAATGGGTTTTTTTTTATATTATATGCATTTGATAAATAATAGGCACGTATCTATCTAGATTTAATTATTTTTAAATATGATGCCACTACCTAAATAATTTATTTCTCGAAAAATATTTTATAAAAAACTACATTCAAAGGTTACATAATCATATTTTTATTTATACATATCTTACATTTTAAACTGCAATCGTATATTTTTTAATATATTTAATTATAAACTAACTAACTAATTAAGTACTGAATTATTAGTAAACTAATTTTATTATTATATTTAAATATTAGTACTTAATTAGTAAAATATTTCAGTGTTTTTATTTTTAAAATAATATATGTTTTATCATTAAATAAAACAGACCTATTAATTTTAATAACTAGTTAAAAAATAGTAGAACTTTGACGATAAATATTGATGAACAGAATTTTTTGTTCAACTAATGAAGCACTTAATTTGATTCTCTTTTATATTGTATAAAAAATACCAAAAATAAAAGTTATAAAACACATTTATGATGGGAATTCAATAATGATATTTTATTATAAAACCACAATAGTCCCGTATTGATTAGATATATCCAGGTTTTGGTTACGCTATTGCTACTATAGTATAATGTTTTTATGGATATTTTTAAAAATATAACATGAAGTTAAATTATTTAGTAACATAAAATCCAAATCATATTGATTAATTTAGTGGTAAAAACATTTTCTAAAACATTTCTTTATCAATATTTTAAATAATAATTTCCGAACAAATGCCGAAATAAAAAAGATAAACCTAATATCGTTTGTATAAAATTAAATCACTAATATTCAGTTATGGATCTAATTCTTAAAAGTATTTTCTAGTATTTTTTATGATAAAATGTGTACATAAATGTTCAAAATAATTAAATTCTAATTAAACAAATACCTATCTCTATATTATACTCACTCACTGTAAACCAAATTATTATCATTATTGACAAATGCTAGCGTTTAAACAGACATATAATATTATAAGACTATTCAAAAACTTTAATTTTGATTCACTCATAAATGTAATTATTATAATACATAGAACTTTTAATAGGTATCGTAGTAATATCTATATTATAATTCATCTTGTATAAAAATATACACAAGACCTAAAAATCTATAAATTCATTTTAATGGATTTTTTTTAATTTCGTCATTTAATTTTGTATTTTTAAAAATATTAAACTCTAACTTGATATTCTAACATTATAATTAATTCCATGTCTAATAAATAATTATTACAACAGTTTTATGAATTGTTCCAAAATCAAAATGAATAAATTTATTGTAATTTCAGTTATATAAAAGTATTTTTTTCGAATAATACTTTGTTTTTAAAGAGTTAAACACTGAAAACACCGGATGAGTGTAATTTAAATATTTATATTTGAATTAAATATTAATTTATTTAAATAATTTTACTGCGTATTATAATAATTAATAGTGATTGAGAAAAAGCCATTTAAAGTTTTGTTATAAGTATTATAAATAGAAATTGAATGTTACAAAATGGTAATCAATAAAATAAAATAATAATACTTTTAAGTACAGAATACAATCAATTAAATAAACAAAAAGAAATTATTCAAATTTAAAAAAACGTATAGAAAATGAGATTTCTGGTCAAGTGACTACAGAATTATACTATATTTAGTGGAGAGAGATCCCTATTCATAAACCTGGAAAGCCAGCCAACTCTCCCTTAAGCTACAGACCTATCAGCCTCTTACTAACACTATCCAAAGTATACGAAAGGATCCTGCTGAAAAGGATAAAACCCTACCTACACATAATCCCCAAACATCAGTTTGGCTTCAAAACACAACATTCTACATGCCACCAGTTACAACGCATATCAGAAATAATAGTACACGGGTTTGAAAATAAACAATTCACAACAGCAGTCTTTCTAGATCTAACACAGGCCTTCGACAAGGTCTGGTATAAAGGACTAGAAAAAAAGCTAAAAGCACTAGATCTCCCAGCGTACCTATTTAAAACCATCACATCATTCATATCAGACAGAACTTTCCAAGTTAGAATAGACACAGACCTATCAGTAAGACACAAAATAAAATCTGGTGTCCCACAAGGATCAGTCTTGGGGCCAACTCTCTTCAATATCTACTGCTACGATATTCCCAATCCTTCTAACTCTCAACTCGCAATGTTCGCTGATGATACGACAATCCTTACACAAGACAGCTCTATAGACTCATCGATACAAAAACTTCAATCTCCATTGAATGAAATCACTTCCTGGTTCCAAAAATGGAAGCTGAACTTCAACCCGACTAATAGCGCGGCTAAAATATTCATCCTAAAAAGGTACAAAGATCCTAAAAGCATCTACATTAACAACCATGCCTTACAGTGAAACAGAAAAGACGACTCGATAAAATATCTTGGTGTTTTCCTCGATGAAAAACTCTCGTGGAACATCCACATAAATAAAAAACTCACACAGGGCTATGCCAGAATGAGAATGCTCTACCCCTTAATACATTTTAAATCTACACTCCAGATAAAATCGTCACTCCTTCTGTACACATCAATAATAAGGCCTTTGATATCCTACGCCTGTCCTGTTTGGGCAGCCGCGTCACCCACAAAAATAAAAAAGTTACAAATTTTACAAAACAAATTTTTGAGGATTTGCCTCAAAGCTCCGTGGTTTATGAGAAACAGTCAAACCCACAACGATACGGGTATACCCTTCATTAACAAATGGATAATGACTCAATTCCAAAACTTTCACGCCAATCTTAAAAATTCTGACGGAGCCCGTCACTACAACTTAGGAAAAAAAACACAAAACAGACGTCTGCGACCTCGACTCCCCCAGGACATTCTCCTAACGGATAGCGAAGACTCATCATCAGAAGACCCATAAAATAACACACTTACACTATATATATATTTATAATTTTACTAAACTGTATCAATTTTTTTTTCTCGTGTACTTTGTATAATCCAACCCATTGTTAAAAAATAATACTTGTTAAAAAATAAATAATACTTGTAATAGCACCCAGTGTGCTGAAACATTTTAAAGTTAAATAAATAAAAAAAAAAAAAAGTGGAGAGAGATGATCATAGAATAGCAGGGGTTGGTTTCATACTGAATAGAAAAATAAGAAAAAATGTAGTCGAAATTGTTTAGTACAATGGCCAAATGATTACCATTAAACTAGAAAAAAAACTTTTTGATGCATTTATTCAATAAGTATATATATCTATAATATAAAAATGAATCGCAAAATGTGTTGGTGAGCGCATAACTCAACAACGCCTGGACCAATTTGGCCAAATCTTTTTTTCAAATGTTCGTTGAAGTTCAAGGATGGTTTTTACGGCGAGAAAAATTAGAATTATTGCTGGAAAAACCCTAAAAATAGCCCTTTTCTTTTTCTAATACAAATGATTTGTAACTAAAACGTAGTCAATTTGAGCTTTATTGCTATGGTTACGCTTTATTTATTTTATTATTTTTAAATAAATAAAACAATTCGTACGGCTTAAAAGGATTTGACTTCAAGTCATATCAAATTTAAAAAAAAAAGTTGTCTGTTACCTAATCTACTGAGTTTGCTTTTGTCAACTGATACAAGAAACAAATTCGTATATCGTGTTTTGTGCAGAGTGTTTAGTTAGTTAGTGTTTGTTTAGTTCGTGATTAGTGAAAAAATAATTTATATTTGATAAGCCTCCTATAAGACGAAGCAATTTAGGTAGAAGAACCAGAAATGTTACAAACCAAGCTAATTTGCCAGATGTTTCTCAAAATTACAGAAACCATGATTGGTTGAGCGAACGAGCTATACTGGCTGCAAAAAACATAGATGTAAATGAATTAAATTTCAAAATTCAAGAACAAATTACAGGCGAATTGAGGATATATAAATCAGTTGATTCGGCTACTAATCAAGATGATGTAGTCAACTATCCACCGGAATTTTTAAACTCGCTGGATTTGCCAGGATTGCCACCTCACAATCTTCAATTAAAGGTTGGATCGGTGGTTATAATGTTGCGAAATATCAACCAACCGCGTCTTTGCAACGGTACACGGTTAGCGATAAAAAAATTACTAAACAATGTGATAGAAGCAACTATACTCAAAGGAAAGTATAAAGGAGAAGATGTTCTCATACCGCGCATCCCAATGATTCCGACTGATGTGCCATTTGAGTTTAAACGACTACAGTTTCCAGTGCGTCTTGCTTTTGCTATGACTATAAACAAGTCCCAGGGGCAATCATTAAGTGTTTGTGGTATTAATCTAGAATACCCATGTTTCTCCTATGGTCAATTGTATGTTGCCTGTTCCCGTGTTGGAAAACCATCAGATTTGTTTATCTATGCGCCAGGTAATCAAACAAAAAACATCGTATACCACAAAGCACTACAATGATAATAATAATAATTATGATTCACATGATTAACAATAAAGCGATTACTTACTTTTAAATCCTTATATATGTTTTATTTAATTATTTTTTATTCACAACGCCCTATCACCAGGGTGACGGTTCTGTTCAGGAGAATTTTTTAAAATACGTAGGCACAAAAACTGCCACATTACAAATCTTTTTGACAGGACGAAGTCTGTCGGGTCATCCTTATATATGTTTTATTTAATTATTTTTTATTCACAACGCCCTATCACCAGGGTGACGGTTCTGTTCAGGAGAATTTTTTAAAATACGTAGGCACAAAAACTGCCACATTACAAATCTTTTTGACAGGACGAAGTCTGTCGGGTCAGCTAGTTTTAAATAATAATACATATACTCGTAAATAATATAAATATAATTCATAAAATGTGTATTATTTTGTGTATATATATTTTAATGTTTATTTTTTATTTTAACTCTCCCCCCTCCCAAATAGTGAACAAATTCAAATAATTTAAAAATTTCGGTGATCGAAAACGTTCATTATTTAGAGGTTTCACTGCATTATGACCTGTTTCAATTTCCTCCGCAAAGTAAATTAAAATACAACAATAATTGCAGAGAATATAATATTCAAATATTGTAAATAAAATGTATCATCGACAAAATATAATAAGCCCTTAGGTACTTACGTAATAATTAATTTGATTAGTTTTATATTAAATTTGTACCTATTTTTTTATTTAATTTAAATACTTTAACAGTATGGACTATGCTATAGATAGTTATACAAAACTTTTTTATATAAATACTTTTTAAAAGAACTCTGATGACAGGCCATAATATCGTAACTACATACAAAAACAATTTTAAACAATATGAAATATACACAACTGTCAAACGGGTACATATACATACAGAAATTACAAATCACGATAACCCCTATATTATACATAAGTACTTATAAGTAGGACGAAGGTTATACCTTTGTTTCCATATTACATGTAGTTCACAATTATTCACATGCACGTAATACCTACGTTTTCGAATAACCGTCATAATCACAATATAATATAAGTTACCTTACACATTATATGTACAGTGATATACATGAATAATAATATATATTCTGAGTTTCTTTTAAAAAAAAATGAAAATTTTGAAAAATTAAAGGTTATTTAAAAATATTGAGATTTTCGCTAATTCTAAACGATTTTAATGAACGTTTTATTGGGAATAATGAAAAAAATTCAGCGTCTTGCCCTCCGAAATATTGTCATCTTATAAATTGGTATATTTACTATAGAACCAAAGTCGAGCGAGTTCTACTCAGACTGCGTAAACGCGTTTTGTCTATGTCGTACGTGTGTAAGACGGAGACAACACATGCGGGTGCGACGTGCTCTTAAAAAATATCCGTCAGAATCAAGTGACTCCGGTCGGCGAACGGCGGTATGTCTGTAGATGTAATGTACTGTAGTCGTAGTCGCTATTGCGCCAAACGGCCACACGATGAGGTCCGATTTGACATCAGCATTAATACACCTAATTGTTGTTATTTATTTTATCGTCTAATGTTATACACGGAATAAAAAAAAAAAATATATATTACATTATTATTATCAGCTTTGCCGACTAGGTTACTCGTTGTCGGCTGATAAGATAACCAAATCAAATGTTAATCGTGCAATCGTAGACCGTAGCTTACTATATAGTTTGTAAAATCTATGGTACAATCGTCGCGTCGTTACTATAATAGTACAAATAATTTTCAATCGTTTTTGTCGTATAACTGTGCCGTTGTTGCTATGGTGCCTGTCGTAAATAATTATTAATATTGCCGAGACCGTTACGTATAAGAACGTAAAACTGTTTAAGTGCCCGTTAATGTAGGACGACCGTGGGTACTGTTTTATATTATATTATTTTTAATTCTAACGACGGTTTTATATTGATTTAACAGCTCACTCTTCAGCAGCGCTTAAACGAATATTGTCATCATGGTAGTGGCCAACGCGAATGGTAGTGCGTACACACCGACCGTTGTGGCGCAGGTCCGGTACATGTTACAGTGGTTTGGAGAGTGGAGTGAAATGGAACGCGGTGACTTCCTGCCGGTGTTGGTTCATGGGTTCAGTAGTAATGGCGGCACAGCCAATGGTCTGCCGGCGATCATGGAAACCCTGTGCAAAGAGGAAGGCCGTCCGCTCAGTCTGTTCAAATGCCGCATTAAGCTGTTCACTGAATGGGTCCAGACGTGGTCTGATGACGACAAAGACAGCTTCCTGAGCGGCATACGTTCCATGGACGCGGATTTTGCAGAGAGGTACGAACAAAAAGCTGTCGGCTACATGGTCAGCAGCTCCGAGCACTGCAATGGTATCAATGGAGATGAAAATCCCGAAGAATTACCAGAAGAAACAATTTAAATGAACTATGCTCATCACATATTATAAGCTCTGTGATTTCAAATAATAGATATTTCATTAAGGGTTGAAAAGTTTTACTTAGCCATTCATCATTTTGGTAATGAACTCTTACACAATGGTTATTTTAAATTAGATCAAGTTTTAAAATAGTTTTTTACTTAATACTTAATACATTCCAACTTATATTTTACTTTATGCTCACTTATCTTTTACTTCTATAATTTACTGTATTCATATTGACTTATCAAAAATTGTTACTACTTATTTTGTATTTGTGTACAAATACCTTCCTAGAACCTTTTTAATTAATTTTATCATATCTCAAGAACTGCCTAGTGATTACGATTGTAATCATTTAAACTATATAAATTTCTATAAATTTCTTTTCTAATTTTAGTTTTAATATGTATTTTATGAAACATTTTTTTTTTCATTGTATTGCAATTATACATTCCATATTTTTAGTATATAATATATAAAATGGTTAATAGTGAATTTTTATTTTTTCTACCCATTAGAATTAAAAGTTAATATTTATACTCGATGTAAATAATTTATTGCATTAGTTTACATGATAATAATTTGCCATTTTTAAATTGAGTCTAGAATATAAATGTAATATTAAGAATAGGTAGCTATATTGTCAGCAGTATTATTAGAAACATAACAGTATTATTTAATATTAAAATATTTATATAATATGATATTTAATTATAATTTTATGATACATATTTAGGTTTATTAATTCTATTGTGCAATCATTATATTGTATTTCATTTAGTTAAGATTAAATTGTATTTTTATTCTTTTCTGTTTGTAAACCGAATTGGATTACCAATGATTAATGTGTATTATAAAATATCACATCAAAATATATTTTAACCTTGAACAATAAATTACACATATCCTTTGGTTTTTTGTTTTTGTAAAAAAATAAAACTTATAGGCTGAATTACAAAATTACAATTCTGAATACCTAACATATGGTTTTTATAAATACAATTTTATTATTTATAAAAAATAATTAACTATACATCTATACTAAAATAATTAGGATATTGAATATTGTATATCTTTTAAAAATCTAATAAATTAATATATTTTAAAGAATTTAATACTAATAATTGAATCAAAATCTAAATGGTAAAATTAAAAAACTACTCATGAGTTAAAAAATAGTAAAATGCTTCATGAAAATCTCAAATACCATTACCAGTTTTTAAGGTTACAATTAGTGATGTGGGTTAATGTAGATGATATGCCTCAGTATTTATGTAATATATAAATATTCAGTTATTTTAGTAATATTATGATTACTTCTTTGTACTTTAGTACCTATTTTGTTATTTTGTTTAATTTAATTTATTTTTACTTTTTCAAAATAATATCGTGACACCAACATTTTTCTATAAATATTTTGAAATGACTATGCATATATTAGCATTTCCTATACATCAGGGATAGGCAACTTAATGCTACTTAAGGGTCAATTTTTTTAAAGTGAAAATCCAGCGGGCCAGAGAACATAGAATCAAAAACAAATAAAAAGGTCAATAAAATTTACAATTGATGTTTATAGTTCAATCCTAGACGAGATCCTAAATAAGAATTCATATCTACGTTTTACAATAAAAATTATATTGGTTTTATAAATATAATAAAATAAAATAAAAAAACTAACAATTTATATTTTTATGAAGTAATTTTAAATGTAGCACCGGGCCAATTAACAATAGTACTCCAGCCACTGGTTGCCCATCTCTATTAAACATAATCAATTAGCGTTTAAAGTTAAAATGTTGTCAAGGTTTATATAGGTAATTACAAAAATTTTCAAATTATTAACCTTTTTTGAGCTAATTTTACCTAGTCTGTTTTCTATCAATTAAAAAATGTGTCAATCGGTCAAAAGATTTGAAAATTGAAAACAAGGCTTAAAAATCTAAAAAAAAACTGAAATAACATGCAATTTTAGTCTTTAGTTATTTTAATATTATTGTAATGACAAAAAATTTCTGAGTATTTAAAATTTTTTTTATATTATTATAATACTTATAACTTATACTAAAATCTATAGATAACATTGTTAACAATTAAACATTTAGATTAATTATTTGCTATTACCTATTTTTATAGTTAATATCTACTATATATTCTATTGCTATAAATCGTTAAATAAAGTAAAATAGTAATATTATAATATATGCTGTGTAGTATAATAGCAATATAATTATGAATATATGATAAGAGTACTACTAAAAGGTAGTTCAGCGCCACTGATCATATTTTAAGGAGCGAGTGGACTGGTACTCTCGAAAAACTAATTTAATTTAGGAATAATGCAACTCGTTAGGCGCAACCGACTAATACGCAGTAGTTTAAACGGACTATGCAGTAGCGTTTACCACATGGACGCGTTTAGGTATAGGAGAAACATCACCCGAACGCCATAAGATAATGAAATTATCGCACGTACACACGAACTCAAGCCACTCGAGGACACGCAAACCGTGGGAACACAACGTCCCGTATCTCTTGACCAGCAGTAACAGGAGAAGTATGGCGGGGGAAGCGACTATATAAGAAAGCCCCAGATAGGACTTTTCCAGGCGTAATTTATCAGAGTTAGGACAAGCACCTTCACTCTAGATTATGTTGAGATTTTTTCATTTGGACTTAGAAGAATTTTTTAATTAAAAAACATTAAGAATAATTTAAATTAAAAAATACATTTAAAAAAATGTACGATCTTTTTATTTTACCACGACTTCTACCAACATTCGACCAGTATTCTTAGAGCGCATTTTCAATGTCCTTTTATCTAATATATGACCCTCGTCCTTCTGTATTTATTAACGAATATAGCTGTCAAATTATTTTATTTTTAAATCTAGTTTTAGAAAATTGTTATATTATTATACAGATTATTTTAAGATAAAGTATTATTTATAATAATTAATTTTTTTATTAATCTACAAAAGAAAAAATAATGTATTTTGTGAATTACTTTTAAAATTAGGATAACTATAATAATATATGACTCTTTCATTTAGCGGTTTTAGGTACATACTAAGTTAGTTAACGGTTTAGAGTCAGGCACTCGTAAACTTCAAGATGCAGAAATAATTGTATTCGTCAAAAATCCATAAAAGATAAATTAAATTAATTGTTTTAACTTTAAAGATGTTCAATAATTAATGAAAGTAATTTTAAATCTAAATAATAGTATTAACTTTCTAGTTCAAAAAATCGTATTTAATTTATTTTATAATTTATTTCATATATTTTTGAACTATTGAACTATTATTATTGTTTTATAGTTTATTAAAAAAAAAACATGTATCCGTAATTTAATCTCCGAATGGATCAGCTCTATTATATATTCATAAAGATATAATTCTTAAATAAGAAAAACAAAAAAATATCGAATATTATAAAATTATTCGTATGCAACCAAGACGAGTTCAATTTTTATTTAATAATTAATAACAAATAAACATATCTATAACTATTATTATTTTATTATTATATATTACTATATTAATATAATTCTAGTATTATTCTTTAAGCAGGTTTATTACTAGTTACTATATTATAGATTATAAGTATTTTTATCTTGCCCCGAATGGGATTTTATTCTGTGGGAGCGATTGATATTACATAAATATAATTTATTAAAAAATTATAAATTATTGCAGATAGCAAAAAACCGACCGACCAACACAGACACACACACACATAACACATCAAATAAAATGTATTATTATTATTATTAGGTAACTGTTTTTGTGATTTATTTTAAATATAGTATTGCCGTAATTATTTTCTTTTATATTTAGTATGACCTCAACTGCTAAATCGTGCCATTTTATAATACCTATTATTTTGTGTGCACAAATTCCCATGCATCTTTTATTTTGTACAATCGTAGACTACAGTCTACAACGTCAATTTCATTAGATAAATACTCTTTTTTTCATTAGTTAGTGGTGAAGGCCAATCGTTAATTTATTATGTATTATATATCTATATATATAGATATATATATATATATATATATAGTCAAATGCGCATATTATTATTATTTTACATTACAATATTGTGCATAAATGTGCGCGAATCGTCACTTTACCAATTTTTACTATGTATAATATTTTTAAATTAAACGCTAATCACCGTCATTAAATTATTTACGTTTCAAGGCTCAAGGCGTCTTTGTAGTTATTATACATACTTCTGTATGTGTGAATATTAGTACCTATTTTGTATTACCAGCTGATCAATATACGCTCCATAGTTGTAAGTTTTTCTTTTTTATTATTTATTTATACATTTTTATTATATATTCGTAAAATTAGTTAAGCCAAACGAGGAACTTATAATTTTTATTTTTATAATTATGTGATTTTTATATTATGATGGACATGTATCATTTCACCAACATTTAAAATAGTGAATATTTTATCGTAAGCTAGGATATCTAGCATAGTTCATTCACTATGAAGTACGATTATAAAGATATTTTTAATACTTAATAATCATTCCTGGAACTCTAGAGTATACTCAAAATTATTGATCTACAACAAATAATATACTAGATAATACATTTTTTTATAAAAAAAAATATGAATAATGAAATAATTAATATAATAAATGAAGAGCATTATTTATAAACATATACACATGGTACAAATCGGACACAACTTTCTTTTAATAACAAAATCAATTCGTTAAGATGTAATTAAAGCATTTTATGATAACCTTTAATGACATACCTAATCAATAACTTAGGCATGAGGAAGAATTGTTATAAATTATACATGCTCATAAAGAAAATCTAAAATACTTACAGAACGTTTGTTTTTATTTTATTGTCCAATAGCTAAACGAAAATTTCAATAATGACAAACAAATAATTGTTGATTTTATTTTCATAAAGTAATGATATGTTATTCTATTCAAATGGACCTTCATATTATATTATAATCTATTATAATTATAATTTATGACAAAATTGTAATAGGATGTGATTTGTAGCATCAATATTGAATTGAAAATAACACTCTAATGCGCTAGATGAATTAGATAAATATAATCATAATTCTTTTTAAATATCTACAAATTTATTGTACATTTTAATTGGACTTCCGGTATTAAATTTTATGAAAAGGTAAATTAATTTTCTTCGCTAAAAGATTTAAATATATTTATTTTTAGAAATGTAAATGAAGAAAATGTAATAAATGATACCATTTCCAGTTATCTGGATCTCTTTAATATACATTAGATAAATATTTACTGATTACAGTTAATGAAGTTATTGACATACTGGTTTCAAAAAAATGGCGATACGAATTTTCATCCAGTGTTTAGAATTTTGTATGAGTTATGGTATACATAATAATGTATTAAATATTACTTTTATATATTTTAATCATTAATTCGGTATATTTTATTATTATTATTATTATTAATTATGGTGTTTGAAAATTGCGTAAAAAAATACTTTATTAGATATATTTATTTTGGAATTTTATAATTTTGTTGTGTAATGTTTGGAGTGTTTGGAATTTCTCCTTTCAAATTCTGGTTGTGACTCTGACATAATGCATTTTTTTTATTAACTACATTCTGTTGAAATATTGAATAATTGTATACAGTATATGTATAATTAATTTTATCAACCAGTAATTTATGTTAATTTGTTTTTCAGCTTTAACCAAATAGCTGTTTGTTCTAACAAATAATCTATCAGTAGTAGTATAATTATTAATAATAATTATATTCATCTCTACATTTTATGTTTTTATGGTTACCTTAAACCAAATAAATAAAAAAATAAAATTATTATTTCGTATAAGACGTTATAATAATATCATATAAATAAACGATATATTATTATATATTATTTTAAAAAAATGTCTATTTATGTATAACTCCTCTTAAGAATCACGTAGGCAATATAATATGCAGCGTTCTGATTGCTGTCTTATCAAGAAGTGATAAGTAACCACACGTTCATCTTCACAGTGACACAGACAAAATAAGTAATGCCGCATTACCGCAACTACTGATTACTCACAAGTCACAACAATGTTGTAAATTTATAGACTACTATACATTTTAAATTATAATTTTATTATTATTAATAATTTAACTATCTACCTTTGTTGTTACGAAACAAATGGAAATAATTTTTAATTGTTCTATTGTTTTTATGACTCAGACTATATCGCTTTATTAGAAGTCTGTCGGCTGTTAAATTATTAACCAATTTAAATAGGCTTCGCATTAATTAATGTGTCTTGCGATTAAACCTTTGAACTACCTACTGAACATACGTTTCCTGTAATCATAACGAGGTATGAATAAGTGTCCAGTTCTTCAATGGTCCTATGTTTGTTTGTTTTGGTCGTAGGTTTTCCAGTAGATAAATCATAATTTCTAAATTATACATGTAATATGTAAACATTTTATGTCTCAATTGCTTAAAATTTCCCATAGTTTCACATGTAGATATTTACTTAATAATTATTTGTATTTTAATCTTGTTTTGATATAAACTTGATTTTATAAATACTGTTAAAGTCAGTGGCATGAAGTAGGCTGTTTTTAACCATAATCCATTAGTCGGTCCGGGATGGTAGGATGTCTGTGCAAGACTTTAGATCAATGTAAGATGTAATAAACTAATAACCAATAAAAATATAATACATTTAACTTTATGTACAATCTATGTAAGTATAGAATGTACCGTAATACCAGGTACTTCCAGCCATAACCCAAGATATAATTAACAAACAGTGAGTTGTATTAGGTTTCCAAGTTCTAACCTCTTTAGGTAACTAATTGTATTTTAAACCAATTTAGTCCATATATTTTTATTATATTTGAGTTTTTATGCTATTTCTGTAGTACGTTTGAATGCATAGAACTACTAAAACAATTAGACAAGTAACAAAAAATAATGATTCATAAAGTAGACCAATTCAAAATATTTAGTTACTTGTTTATAATTGAATAATAGTTTCAATTGGAATAAGAAAAAAACAGCTAAAAATCTGCTATACACTACTGGTTGAAGATATTAAGTTATTGTTTTTTTTTTTTTTTTTTTGACACCTTGCTCTTTGTACACAACAATTGTAAAAATTTTTAGAAGTTTTTATTTTCTGTGCTGTAGTTTAATTTTATAAATTAATAAAATGCAAATACATTAATTCAATTTATTAATTTAAATGATTTTTTTTTGTGTTTTAGTGAATAAACTATGGCCCCAGAAAATATAATTCACGGATCTCCAATTCCTGATTATTTGTTAAACAGTAAATTAAATTTAAGTCAGCACTTTATTCAATTACTCAATGAACTTGGAAATAAAACTGCTATGGTATGTTAAGCTATTTTATTACTATTTTTAATAGAAATATAATTATGGAATCCATTAAGTCGAGTTCACTGCTATGTTGTCTATCATGTAATCGTACAGCTTTTATTATATTTATTCTGATTGACTATGATAATCATAGTACAATATACTAACCACGATCTACCAATAAATTTCCAGAGTTGGGCTGAGTTCAACTTTTAAACATAATACAACTGACAACATTACTGTGATCCCGGCTTTATTTAATTCTTGTTGTGCTTGTATAAAAACCAACAATATCCTGGTTTAAATACTATAGGCTGATATAGACAATGTGACCCAACTAAAAAGATCTATTTATTTGATTCGATTATTCTTATAAAAATAATAAATATAAAGTACCATTTTTGTATGCCATATTTGAATCAGTGACAAAATACATTGGTACTGGCACCTTATTTAACTTGACTATTCTATCCTCCACAATTGAAATATATTGAAACTATTGTTTTATGTAACTTAATTATTATTATTATTTGTGTTATCAGGGCCGGATTGGTCTGGCGAGCTACCGAGTAAAACTCGGTGGGCCGCTCAAAATAGGGGTTGGTAATGAGTATTTGGTCATATTTTTTTTTATTTTTATGATAAATTAGTACAACCATTGGTAGACAATATAATTAACTTCAATTATTTTAACCGTACAGTGGTTGTAGCTGTTATCAAATGTTAGAAATTCCAAAAACTTAGTAGGCCGATATATTGCCAATCTGGCGCTGTGTGTTATGACTTATGAGCAATAACTTCAGAGTCTTGTATTATTTTATTGATTTATAATTATTTTTAATGATTAAATTATGTAAATTTAAATGACAATTATCTATTACTTTATTTACCAATAACATGTTTAAATATTAATATTTTTTTTGTCGTTTACTGTAATTTTCTTATTCTTTTTAATTTCTAGATTGATATGCATGATGGGTCTTCGTTTAAATTTAAAAATATTTTACATGCAAGTTTAAATATTGCAAATAACTTAAAGTATGAGTTTGGAGTGCAAAAAGGTGATATTGTTGGAATATTTAGTGAAAACACAATTTGGTATCCATCACTTGTACTGGCAGTATGGCATGTTGGTGGTATTTGTGCATTATTCAATCCTATGTATAATACTAGTAAGTTAAAAATTAATTTAAATCATTAATTTAGTTACATTTACATCTAGCTATATGGCAATTAATTATTTTACTTGTTAGTTATTATATATACTTTATTACTTAAGTTTTACTTATGTGTTGTCTTATTTATTTTCAACATATTAGTTATTATTACATTAACGTAAGAACAATTTTTATTAAGTTTTTACAAGTTTATTAAAATATTATAAATATTAATTAATTTTTAAATTTCTAATAATTTAATAGGTATTTTAATTTTCTTATAACAAACTTTATATTCTTTTATAATTAGTGTATGCCATAATCTACTAAAAATATATGCTTATCAACACCTCTATACCATATTAGAATTTCTGAAACTAATTTTATTATAACTTTTGTATTTACCAGAGGAATTAACACATGTGTTAAATATAACTAAACCAAAAATCATGATAACATCAAAAATGGGGTTGGACACTGTAAGAAATACTGCCAAACCACTTAATTTTGTTAAATATGTGTGTCCTATTGATATACTTTGCCATACTAGAACAATTGAAGAAAATAGTAATTTTAAACCAACTCCGTGCGATAATAATCAGACTTGTGTGATATTATTTTCTAGTGGAACAACTGGTTTACCTAAAGGAGTAGAGTTGTCACATAAATCTATATTTCTTATGGTCTCTATCTTAAAGTTAGTATGACTTACAATTTTTTTAATTAATTTATAAATTTATTAGTTAATCAATGTGTTATAATGTATGTATAATAATACATATAAAAATATTTATAGTATATGTAATGTGTATACTTCATATTTTATGAGTAGGTATGTATATATATGTATATATATATTTCTATGCAAATCTCAGTAACAAATATTATTTGTGTTTAGAATATTATAGTAAATACATTAATTCATTATACATACTTAATTTAACGTTAATGTAGTAATATGTTACAACTAAATTACTGTATGTTCCAATTGAGTAATATTATTTCTATAATATTTTGAATTAATTTAAAAATAAATGTAATATATTTATAAAAATATTGACTATTAGTGCCTATTTTTTAAAGACAATATGAGTAAATTATACTTATTATACTAATTGAATAATACATTTGTATCAATATTTAATAGATTGTGTTTGTCATAGATTTTAATAACTCTAAGAGTATAGTGTCATTGCTGTATATTATGATTTTTGTAAACCTTTTGATATGTACAAAAATATTATACAATAAATTACCTAATTGATGAACTTATGAAATTATGCATTAAAATTAATTTTTACTTTTTAGTTCTGTTAATAAATTTGTAACTATCGATGATACCATGATGGGTCTAGTACCTATGTTCCACGGATATGGATTACTAATAATATGTTTGTGTATGTCAATTGGCAGCAAGGTCATAATGCTTAAATATTTTGATGAAGAATTGTTTTTAAAATCTATTGAAGTTCAAAAAGTATGTATAAATTTATAAATTTTGATTAAATTAAACATGTAATTTAATGCTTTTTATTCACCAAGATTTCAGTTTTATTTGCTGTACCACCACTAATGATATTTCTTGCCAAACATCCATTAGTAGACAAATACAATTTATCATGCTTGAAGGTTATATATTCAGGTGCTGCTCCATTATCTTTAAACATTGAAAATGAAGTAATCAATAGAATAGGTAAAGGTAAACAATTAAAAGTATTTCAAGGATATGGAATGACTGAATTATCAATAGTAACAACAGCATCTGACGAAAGTGAAGTTGATCATAAAAGCGGTACTGTCGGAAAAGTGATATGTGGCATGTCAGTAAAAGTTAGTAGTATACATAATTATTTTAATGTTTGAAAATTAAAACTAACTGAAGTTGACATTCATTATGTTATAATTGTAGGTAATTGATTTAAACAATGGAAAACCATTGGGAGTAAATAAAAGTGGTGAACTATGTTTTAAAGGGCCCATGGTCATGAATGGTTATTATAAAAACCCCAAAGAAACAACATCAATAATTGATGATGAAGGATGGCTCCATACTGGGGATATTGGATACTATGATAAAAATTTTAATTTTTATATTGTTGATAGAATCAAAGAACTCATCAAGTATAAAGGGTACCAGGTAAATTCAGTTATATTAATTTAGTGCTTTTCTTATATTCATATTTTAATATTTCTTCTATTTCCAGGTGGCACCTGCAGAATTAGAAGCACTATTATTAACACATCCTGAAATTAAAGACGTGGCAGTTACTGGACTTCCAAATCTAGAAGCAGGAGAACTTCCGATGGCGTTTGTAGTTAAATATCCAAATTCGACTCTCAGTGAAAAAGATGTTGTACAATTTGTTCACAGTTGAGTAAACAATTTTTTTTTTTTTTTTAATTTAATATTTTATTAATTAAACTTACTTATGTTATGTAATTATTTATTAGAAAATGTTTCAGCACAAAAACGTCTTAGAGGAGGTGTTCGATTTGTCAATGCTATTCCAAAAAATCCAAGTGGTAAAATATTACGTAGAGTACTTAAAGGCCTAATTAATCAATCAAAATTATAAAAATGAATGCAATTACAGTTTTTATAGGACATGTAGTGTACTATGTTAAGGTAAAACATTAGAATTTATATATAGATTAATTTTGTACTTTAATTTTTAATAATCA
This sequence comes from Rhopalosiphum nymphaeae, assembly GCA_036289425.1. Taxonomy (NCBI): domain Eukaryota; kingdom Metazoa; phylum Arthropoda; class Insecta; order Hemiptera; family Aphididae; genus Rhopalosiphum; species Rhopalosiphum nymphaeae. Next base: position 2,551,294 of record JAZAQC010000007.1, on the reverse strand, counting down.
TTATTATAATATTTTCTGGTGAATATACTCAATTTGTTGCTTGTTATTTATACAATTATTACTTAGAAGAGCCAATTAATAATATTCAAAATTGTTCAAATATTTGAGGCCAAACTAAAGTTGTATTACTATAACTCATTTTACAATTTAAATATACTTAGTAATAATTGATTAAAAGTGATGCTAAGGTATATTTTGCAAAAATATTTGTATCAAATATAGCAATTGCATCACTATTTTTTAATATTATTAATTGTTTGTAAACTAAATAATGAATTGAATACAAATAAAAATTAATAATTACATTTTAGTCATTTATTTAGTTTATTATAAACAGTCAAACATACTATAGAGCATCTTAAATTAAAATAAATTTGTCTATTAAATACATAAACAATTTTTGTATGGATTCCTTTACTCAATAATTTGCTTTTTCTAGGTTCAAACCAGGGCCGTATTTAAGGGGGAGGGGGTAATAAGGAGATTTACCCAGGTCAACCAAGCATTGTTATAGTACAGTATAATATTATATAAATACATTTTTGTTTCATTAAGAATTTGTTTAAATACCTATTGAAATTTTTAATTTTTGGTAAGTTGTCTGATAATACCTTCTAAGTCTTAGAGATATTAACACAGAAACAATACAATCTTAAAATATTGATAGTTATGGTTTTGCTATTAAATAATCAAGAAAAAAAATCATAAACATGTATTTTATTGGTTTTTTAAAATTATTTTAGCATAATATAATGTTATACAATTTAATAATAATTTAAGAAAAATTAATACCATTGTTTGTTTAATTGACAAATTAGTCAAATATAACTAAAAAATTTTAAATGGTGATCTATATAGTAGTGTGGGTAGTGTACAAATATGGTTGACCCAGGGTGCTAAAAGTGTAAATACGTCCCTGATTCAAATATTAAATATGGTTAAGGCCTTAAAGGTAGCAATTAACTCAGTTTGATTATGAAAAGAACACAATTAATAATACACTGAAGTTAAAAATTAGGTATATTATACAGCTAAGAAAATTAAATTATGAATAATATTGATAAGAAAAAAAAGTTATAAAAGCATATGCTTCTTAAATAAAAAAAACTATTAACTTCAGTATTGCTGACTAAAGAAATTATCCATTAAAAAGTATATTATTAATAAAAATCAGGTTTATAAATTTATTATACTACTTCACTTGTAAGTGTTACTTTCATGCCGTGGCAGTTCAAGTTTGTAACAATCATTTTCAAAGTTAACAGAATTAATAAGTTCATAAAAAATTTCCCGAGGAGTTTGTTTTTTCTGTATCACAATTCGCCTTTTTTCATTTTTTCCATAACTTTTGGTCCTTAAGTCATGCTGTGTACAAATCCTAATAAAAATAAATTATATTTTAACAAATAACCACAACATGTTTTATTTTCAGATTTTACTTGTGAATAATTTTACGCTCATCCTTTGTAAACTCTGTTGTAAATGAAATTTTTGTTTTTGGACCGCTTGAAAATCTCATTATGTGTTCCTTAGCTTCTGTTCGGAATTTTTCTAAGCTCATTCTTCCAGTTTCACGTGATGGTGCAACACTCAGTGATGACCCAACACTTAGTGATGACTCAACACCCAAACCTACTCTTTTTTTAAGTTGAACAACTCTGAAAACAAGATTTACATTAATAAAGATGAAAATGAAATTTATTATTATTTTTAACTTATTTGACAATATTTAAATTGACAAAGCTTAGTTTTTATTTTTGTAAAACACATAATAATTTACTAATCACATACTATACAAATTAAATTAAATATATCACTCAGTAGCCAAAACGCCAATATTTATTCAAAATTTGAAAAAATATTTTAGAATAAATAATTAAAAAAATAATTTTTTTTTTTAAATTTCTTATTTAAATTATAGGACTATGGTGTTGCAATAAAATATATGTGTCAAACATATTTCAAATTAATGACTTACTCTATTGGTGATTTAATTCCTTGGTTATTCTTTCCTAACCCATCACCTTCTTTCCAACCCATGTTTTTCAAAATCATAGTACCAAGATTGTTGCCCAATATTTTGTTATAATTTGTTGAACAATTTGGAGCCTCTTTTAAATTATTCATATCTGCCAATGAAATTTGAGATTGTGTATCAATTTCTTTCACCTAATAAATTAATTGTTTATGATAACAGATAACAAAATAATAACAATAAATAATATTATGCTACCTTAATGCTAAAGCACATTTCTTTCAAAACGGCATAAGCAATAACTGCAACATTCTTACGAGCATGTTTTATCGTTGGTCCAGCACCAACTGCTATCAATTTTTTATGTAGGTACAATTTAGCTTGCCTAAATATAATAAAAATGTAAATAAATTTAAGGTAATAATGGTAAAATAATTAAAATCATATTTTTTTATGTTGCAGCTAGAATAAAGGAGACATTTTACTGTAAGATCATATTAAAACTATCTGATATTTTATAAGAACTGAAAAAAATTAAAAGAAATTGAAACTATCCCATAATGTTTTGATCGGTTTAAACTAACCACAATTTCCATTCTTATTAATGGCAATCTTTAACTAACTAAATAGACAATTAAATCAAGTAAATTGGTACGTCTGAAGTTTCATTAAAAATACACTTAAATGAAAATTAACTCAAAAAATCTATTCTTAATACATCAAAAACTCTCATTAGCAAATTATATTTATACTTTTAAAAAAATTAAAATGTTTGAATTAATAATATTAATTTAAATATTAAATTTTCTAAACAACTATTTTAATTTTACAAACATCACAATATTAATATATTTAAAATTATTAATTAAAATAATCAACCAATAATAAAATTAAAACATAATATATATTATAAAAAAATCTGTATTTATCACAGTAATTTTTTTTTGATAAACTAAGATCTAAGTGAATGTAATTTTAAATAGAAATTAGAAATTAAATAGAATTTATTTTAGATTTTATCAATTTAATTAGTCAATTAAGATTCAAGTATTTTAACCACTTAAAAATAGATTTCTTCATAGTCCAATTCTAACTTTACTAATAGAAATCAAATTAGAATTACAATTTATTATCATTTAATTCTTCATATTCTATTTCTGGTTTTGTTGTTTCGCTAAATTTACATGATTGTTCAAGAATATCATTAACATTTGCACCATTTACAACCATTAACATAAAACCTGGTATTAAACAATTAGAATCATATGGTGTTGTATATCTCATATTTTTGTTAGAAGGTTGATTGATATTTAAGTTTGATGTAATAGCTTGAGAATTTCCTGAAATTTATAAAAAACTTTATTTACATTCATAATTATTTAAAACAAAATTGTTTATACAGATAAATTCACAATAAATACCATAATCTTTAATAGTATTTGAATCTGTTATGTTAATATCCTGTATATTTTCACGCAATTGTTCTCTCAAATCATTAACAAAACTTTTAGATAGGTCTTCAATAAAATCCATGGTTGGTTTTGGATACCTTGAAAAATGTAAAAAATTTTATATCTTTTTAACTCAGTTTTAAGTAATTATCATAATTAAACAATTAACTCACTTGCATTCCATAAATTCAATAAAAATAAACATACGAGATAAAGTCTCTAATCGATCTTCAGGGTATTTATTTTTGTTGGCAATCAAAAATGCACGTCTAAATTTCCAATGATCTGCATTTTCAAATTTAGTCGTATGTAGATCAACATCCCATTTTGTGTTGAAACGCATTATAATACAGTTAATATACCTAAACATAAAAAATACCATACTATAAAATTCAACGTTAATGTTCTTTAAAACAAAAACAAAAAATGTTTTGACATTTAGGTATAAGTTATTTTAATAGTTTATTTTGAGTAAACAATAATTTTAATTTAAAAATATATAAACAATACATATTATTAAATCAAATCATTTCACTATATTACAAAATTAATCATACTTTAGTTACTTAAACAAATACTGAAAATATGGTTTATTTATATGTAAGTGATAGTATTGCATAATATTTTTTTTTTTTTGATGAAAGAAACAGATTCTAACTAAACTTTAATAAACAATTTAACCCCAATTTTATTAAAATAATCCGTGATAGTCATAAACTCATAAACATATTCAAAATATATTCAATTGTTATATCCATGTATATGAGTAGATCAGTATTACTCATACAAAACTTGAATACATGGTTTAAACAACAGAAAAATAAAACAATTACACTGATTATTCCTCAGTTTTATTTACAATAAGTGTTGTAACTACTTATAATATTTAATGTATAATGTATATAGATAATTTTTAGTATAAATTAATAATATTATGGTATTGGTTTGTTATAGTCCCGCCACTCAGGTTTGTTATTTCTCCGCCATCCATAATAATAATAAATACACGAATTTAAACATAATCAACTTAATCATAGATACAATTTTGTTGATCGTAACTCAGGAGCCCACATACAAAATGTTGAGAGAATGTGGAGTTCAGCGAAATAGGGCAACAAAAAAACATAGAACAACAAAAAGATATTTTTTAGACTCGTACATGGCAGAATTTTTGTGGCATTCAAAACTAAATATTAGTGATCCGTTTGAAACAATTTTAAAAGATATAGCAGAATTTTAGGGATCATGGAAAACATAAACATTTTTATACATTTTTTTAATTAATTATTAGATTAATAAATATTAATAAATAAATTCATTATTTTTTATTTATACAATTTATACAAAATATAACAAACCAGAATGGAGGAACTACAGTCACCACAATGATGCTATAACAAACCAGTACCAATATTACTTAAAAATCAAATATAATGATCATGTAAGATTGACAATTATACTTGATACCGGACGTTTAAGATTTTAATGTAATTTGAAATATTAGATACTTCAAAAATTGTAGGTATATTATGATAAAATTATATAATTAGACGTGAAATCTGATTCCTATTTAATATACAGTAGAACCTTGATTATCCAAACCTTCGTTATACAAATTCTCTATTATCCAAACTGCAATTAATGTATCCGAATGTTCTGTTAACCAAACTGTTATTGTGAAACTTGGCTGCAGAAAAACACGTTACAGCTCATTGTCAAATAAAAATCAATAATTTTGTCAAAAAAATATAATAAACATTATATGTTCCTATGTATGTAATGTATTTCTAATAATGTAATGTATGTACATAATATAAAATATGTAACTGTTTTAAAAAAAAAATTTTTTTTTTAATTTTCAATGTCCAAACTTTAATGTATCTCAACTAGGTGTGGTTTCAATTAGTTTGAATAATCAAGGTTCTACTGTAATTACAAATTCAAGAACCAAATGAAAAAGCAAAGTAAATAAGCAGGTATATTCAACATTCAACATCAGTTGTTCAAAGATAATGTATGTACAAGTGTTTAACACCTACAAAATTGTCTTAATTTCAAAACTCTATAGAAACAAAACAATTCTCACAGCTTCAAATGTCTAAAACAACATATCCTACCAATGGTCACTGAAATAATAAACCCTCAAATAATAGTAATTCAACAAACATGAAGAAACGTACAAAAATAAATGTAATTAAAATGTCTATTGAGTTTCCTTTGTATTTTAAAATGTACATGTAAAACATTATTAAGTGAGGATAATATTCTCATTTATTAGTATGTAACACAGGTGAAAAACAAATACAAACCTTTCGTGCCTTGGAAAAATGAATTGAATTCACGTATTGTCCTGGGGTACAAATTGTAGCACTTGCCTCTTAAAAAATCAATAGCGACCACTGAGCATGAGAGGTGTGTCTAAATCAAACGACTTGAATCCACAGAAAAGATTGGGTCGCACAGGTCGACACTGTTGGCAGGCTCGAAGCTCAATATTATCGATATCGGAACGCCGGAAGATTTGTGGTAACAGTTGTTTGTGTTTATAGTACTAAAGTACTACAAGAAAAAGATACTGGACCGGATGAAACGAAAAGAAAATGGCGCAGCTCGAATTATGACGGCGAGTTCTTGACTTGGTTAACGGGAGGTACGTGAGGGGTAGTGGGCCATCTTCCGAAAACAACATTGTAGAGTTCGTGTCTCACTCGTCATCGTTCTTTCGAGCGATATTATGGTATATTATAGTGTAGAACACGAATTAAGATACGTTAATTATTCTTAATTCGTGAACTACGACTCTACGTCCAGTCGTTTGCATTTAAAGTTATAACCACAATTTAAGATATTTTAAGTTGTGGCAATAACACGGACTGCACGTGTGCACAGTCCCGAGCTCATACTACTATTGATAGAGTCGCAGGCTCGCGGCGTATCATGTCCATACAAAAAATTGTTGCGACGGGTCTCTTTATGAATTGCTCGATGTGCGATTGCGCGAAATTTTTCTGGATTATCACGTCTTATCAGTTAATTATTCTGTCATATGGTATTTTTCATTATTAATAAGCCTGATGATCGACCACCGTATTATTTTATTTTTATTTAACTTTTATACTCACTAACTTATTAAATAACGTAGTTGTTATGTTGATAATAATTATTTTAAAATTTTGACTATAAAAAATAGTATATGATCTAAGGTTGTTTAACTGAGTAACTGTCGACTAATTAGTGATTACTCCGATGATAAATATGTAACAAGTAACTTCGTGCATGCGCACGTCGAGATTCTAATACTGAGACCCGTCGCTCATATAAGCAACAAAAAAATACGCTGCGGCTAGTGGCTCCATTCAGAATTATATTAATATGAGTGTAATGCACAGCGCACACTCGACGCAGCAACGCTGGTGACGCCTCCCTCCCTACGGCAGTACCAAACGTTTCGCAAGCTCCAAAAGTCCTACCCGCTGTCAGCGGTCATAATAATAAATAATAGTATTAATTTTAAATTATCAATTATTTATTATACAAACGTTCCAGTTCGTTTTGAACGTAATAACGGTACCTATACATATCACATACATATTAAATAAGTATTAGAATTTTTCATGGACCAATTCTATCTAGTGTAATAGTACCCATGTTAGTGTGTACGTCCATAATTTGAGATTCAAAACACGTTTGCGGGAACAGATACCAATTCAGTATACATTTATTATACCTAGTAGAACGGTCAAATTTGCAGAGTTCATTAATGAGAATTTATTTTTTATTTTTTTAATAGTGTTATACTATCCTTGTTAAACTATTGATCTGTAAAAAACTAAAAATTAAATGATTTTAAAGTTATTTAATTAACTGCATGTACATAGTACAAAGATGTTATCTGTTTTCTTTCTTGCGTCTTGCACAAAATGTATAAGGCGTATTTTAATTATTATATTTCTAGAATTATTTTGTTAGAAATAGTATATGTAAGCATATATATTATATAGATACGCTGTTAAAATTTGAAACTTCTGAGAATAAACAAATAGCACAGCGTGTATTGTACTAAGGTCAATGGTTTTATAATACTCGAAATAAAATTTTGTAATTCATCATTTAACTTTTTAAATAATATATTTTGAACAATTATTATCCATAATTCATAAATAATTATGCCGATTGTTAAAAATCATTGAATGTACGTCAATAAGTCAAAAATGTTTAAAATAATATGCAAAATAAAATTTTATATTTTAATTTTGCGCACTATGAAAAGTATTTGTATATCACTGCTATAGTGCTATGTTTTACTATTTGTTTATATCTATCTATGATGGATATGCAAATGCTATAAGTCCTGAACCCTGCTTATCATTATTGCATTTTTTTATAATTATTATTCATTATTAGTGTTAAAAAATTGAGATCGCCAAATTACAATAATTACGTTATTCAATTTTATGATTTACTTATATTAATAATTATTATAATATTTAAATTCGCGCGGTAATATGAGTGTTAACACTTCGAACAAATGTATCAAACCACGGCGAATCGATATTTTTACAATCAAGGTTCGTGCAGTATATTGTAAACTAGTTAGGTTACTTGTTGTGGTTCATGCTGTTGATAACAGATGTGCTGGTAACCGGCACAATATAAATTCTTTTAGACGCATACCTACCTATTACCTACACGTCGAGCAGTACGCACCATAACCGCTGATTGGTGTTCGGGAGCGGGAAGGGAGACGCCGACAAGCGTCATAGCCGCCAAACTCGCTTACACACGCGCAATGCACACCTCTCAACAACTTGTCGATTACCAGTGTGGCGGCATCGTTTTAATATTTCTCAATCTATCGATTTCGTTTGACATTTCGTTTCCTACTAGTTTGCCTAGAGGTTTTGGATCGATAGTCACTCAGGCTCTTAATTTCTACGATCGTCGTATTTTAATCTCACCACATTACTGCGTGTCGGCGTCTGAGGTGAGTACCACATGATCGGGCCATTAACCAAATAATGGCTTGTTTTACTAGATTACGAGTTACGACAAGTACGTCATACGCGATTCGGTCTGTGTATTTGGACGATTATACATACGTGGGTAGGTCTATGATGACATGTCCTCGAATGTCAAGTCCAAGACTACGAATCGTGTAATGAGTATTTCGTTTAGAGATACATATATTATTTAATTTTTTTGGAGTTGTGCTAGCTATGGATGATAGAATACTCGACAATTGCCTCTTCTCTCCCTCCTATTCAAGCGATGTGGTTTGCCAATTGGGAGGTGCTATTGTACTAATGTACTCTCCACTATCGCCATATTCCTGTGTTCAGAATTTTCTTGTTATTTGTCAAATCAGCTAATATTGTTTGGTTAAAATTATTTCACTGGTCATTATTAACGAGCTAGCCATTATCATATAGTAAAGTGCAATCCTAACTTAACTATTTAATACATTATGTCACTATAGTTATAGTTCCATTACGGCTTTATAATTTATACTTTAATTTGAATCTGTTATTAAAGTACTGCATTATCTATATTGTAATAGGTTTCTAGCGTAGGAGCAAGTAACAAAAATGGAAGTCAAAATACTCAACCAGGAAATCACTGTCAAACAAAATTTGTCCAATGAACATATTATTAATACAAAATTAAAACGCAAATATGATATAATCATTTTTGGCGCTTCGGGATATACTGGAAAACATGTCGTTATGGAAATGGGTCATCTTTCTCAAACATACAATTTAACTTGGGCTATTGCTGGGCGTGACACTGATAAATTACAAAATATATTGGATAAATTGTATAAAACTCTTGGTAAGTTTCTTAGTTTTATTATATCAATTACTGTAAAATAATTATTCAATTTAGAATTTACAGATAACAGCTTTCATTTTTTAAGGAACGTTAAAAACCATTGTGTAATGTTTGAATTTTTAACATTTAAAACAACAATGGTGTTTTTCGTTTCTATAAATGATGTTAAGCACTATCTCCAGTAATAATGTTATTTTAATATCAGAGTATAAAATGTGATTGTATTTTTATTTGATTTTATTGAATTGAATATCCATAAAAATTTATTGTTTGAAGAAATATTTATGTTACATTATAGGTTTAGAAATATAATACCTCGGTGTTATTACTTATGTTTAGTGATTTTTAATGTATTTATAAAATATTATATAGATGGTTATGAAGATAAAAAAATTGATATTATTTATGCCAATGTATACGATACTAAAACTGTAATGAGAATGGCTCAAACAACTTCCGTGGTTATAAACTGTACTTCACCATACTATATATATGGAGAAGTTGTAGTCAAATCTTGTGTTTTGACATCTACTCATTATGTAGATGTAAATGGTGAACCATTAGTAAGTGATGTAGTGATTTATAGGTTGTTAAATTTAGATAAATTGTTATTTTTATATCGAGATTCTAAAGAATCTATCATTTTTTTTTTTCGTATTTTTAAAAGCATGTTAAATATTTATTGTTTTTTTTTTTTTGTTTGTTTGTTTTATTATTGTATTATTGCATGTTTGTAAATGGACAATTATAAAAAAAATATATTATTTTGATGTTTGTAAATTTTGTTTGTATTCAGTTATATAATATATTTTTAATTGTAGTTTATGGAGAAAATGGCATATATATATAATAAACAAGCTGAAGAGAACAATTCAATAATTGTTAGTGCACTTGGTATTGAAAGTGTACCTGCTGACCTTGGTGTGGAATTTTTATACAAACATTTTAATGGTATATTTACAATTAATAAACATTAAAAAATATAATAAAATTATTAATAATAATAATTTATATTACTATTATCTGAATTTTATTTTTATTTGTTTATTAATTGCGTTTCAATTTCAGGTGAATTGAAGAGTGTTGATATGTACATGAAAATGTATCTGAGTTCATTTGCATTTACTATGGTAAATAGTATATCTTTATTTTTATTAAAATAAGTAGCAAAAACTGATTTTTTATAATACACTAACAAAATTATCATCATTTATAGAAAATAATAATAATAAATCTTAATTAATAATATAAATAATGATAAATGATAAATAATTGATTTAAAACAACAAGGCTCAGCAATTTCTTTTGATATCAAATAAAATTAATGTATAATAATATTATTTTTTTCATTAATTGATCTTGTCACATAAAATCTAATTTTCAGCTTCATTGCTGTCATTAATATGTTATAACTAGGGAACGGATATTTATATATAATAAAAATACAAAAATATGTACATATATATGGAAGTATAATTTATAAAATATGTGCTAAAAACATCCAAATAAGTAGAAAAAAAAATTTAATTAAAAAAAAAAAAACAATTAAAATTATTAAATTATCAAAATAATTTGTTGCATTGAATTATTACAATTTCTTTTAAATTATGGAAGGTTAAATGTCGCCTATTAGGTCTCAAAATATTTTTAAAACGGCTAAATGATCGTTCCACATCAACCGATGTAATTGGAGCATATTTGAAGCGCATAATATCAGAAGACGATAATAACAAATTTTTAGAAGAGTGTCTGCCACTCATTATGCCATTGATTGTTTTAAAATCAATATAGCCTGGATTTTTTTCTGTAACAGCATGAATTTTCTTTTTTGCAACATCTCCTATTGGTCAGCTTACGAGTTTTAATTTTTCAATCGCTGATTCAACTATTTGCATACTATCATTTAAGGACATATTTTTTGTTTCTAATTTTGTAATTGTATGTGCAATAAAATTAAAATTTACTGAGTTGAAAATAAAATTATTTTTCAATGTTTCATTTTGCGTAATATTTTGAGTTTTTCCAATAGCTATAGAAGTTTCTGGATCTAATTTTGAAATAATTTCTTGTATTTTCGAAAAATGTTCACAATAATATTGAGCAGCTACCAACCATGTGCCCCACCTAGTAATTATGGGCTTGGGTGGTAAAGAAAGATCAGGGTATAATTCTTTAAAAATTGTGGTATGACTAGGAGCTTTCAAAAAAAATTTTTTGTCTGATGATTTGATTGTTTAAGTTTTTCACAGTTAAGTAGTATTGAATTAGTAGGCTCATTGCATAATTTGCCTATAACTACATTCCCAATGAACCTCCCCTCTACATCTGTCGTTTCATCGATGGACACCCAAATGGGCCCATCTTGAATCTCACCTCTAATTGAAGAGAGTTTTTCAAGATAAATATTTCGAATATAGTTTTTTCGCAATGTGCTTTATTAGTGAAATATGTAAAAATATGTAATTATACAAAAATATGTAAAATAAAAGTAGCATCATTTTAATAGGAATGATTTAAATCATGAACATTTCTTATCAATTCTTAAATATCTTGTTTTAATAAAAATATGCATTTACATATAAATCCATTCCCTAGTTATAACTAAGATATTATACATATATTTTTATATTTTGAAATAAAAATAATATTGGTTGTTAATATTTCATTTTATTATATAAGTATTCAAATTTTACGTAAAAAGCTAATTTAATAAATTAGCATTTTTAATTGCAAACCCTAATAAGTTATGATTGTATTTTAGACTGGATTAATACATGAGAGTATTTGGATAAGTGTTATACTACATTTTGCTACAAGAAAACAACGATTATACTATCGAAATTTGTTGAATGAGTTAATGGGAATGACTAGATTGAAACCAAATTTTTTCAAGTATGTATCATTTTTATATTTGTTAAATTATATTTTATCACTAAATTATTTAAAAATTAACCTAGTTCCGGTTAATTGTTCAAGCACAATATTGGTTTTATATGTGAAAAAGTATAAAAATAAACAGTTTTTTTTTTAGATGTATTTTTTTTAATACAGTGACTGGCAACTGGTGGCATCTATTGTGTACACCCGCCTTAAATTTTAGAATGACACAATTTTTTTATACATTTTATTATTTTAAAGTTTTTGACAGTTTTTTTTTTCATAGTGGATAATTATGAATATAAAATTTTTATTTTTGTCAGGCTTGCAAACTTTTTAATTCGTGAATGTGACCCAAGAGTCCAGAAAGGTTGCCAAACCACTAGTATAATATATTAACATTTTAGTAAAATTATTATATTATAATGATACTTTTATTACATTGTATTAACAAACAATTAAAATTATTCTCTTGCATCATTACTACTATTGACATACCAAATTTTGTGTTCAAAATAAAATAAACTAAGTGAGCTAGATTTTATTCTTGCCATTTAATTTAATATTAGGTTAATCTTCTCTAATGTTGATAATAATAGTTAAATAGATAATTCTGATTATAAAATTTTATTTATATACTATATATAATACGTGAAAACAACACATGTAGTTATTAAATCCTCTTATTTAATCTCCTCAATCATAATTATTAACATAGGCTATTATATAATATTTTTAAGGAATAGTCTTTCAACATTGTTCTATACTATATTCCAAATAAGTTTGGAAAGAATGAGGATATGAATGCATTGTAGTTCACAGAAATGTAGTCAAGCGGCCCGTGATGGCCAAGTGTTACAATATATTCTGACCATTTATAGCGCTCCAACTGAACGCCAGTTACGTGAGTTTTTCCAAACTTATTTAGAATAGAGCAGCGGTTCTCAAACTTTTTATTTTTATTTACCACTTAGGTATATTATCAATCAGTAATGACCATCTAAAAAAACCATCCAAATTCCAAATTGTACAGTTAAATACATTTATTTTAAATAATAAGGCAGTAAAATACCACAACTACAGTATAACTATTTTTTATTTATTAATTTTTTTAAATAAGATATGAATTAATTAATTAAATGGGTTTCTTATCCAAAATCATTACTGTGCGTACCACTATGTAGTCTTTTGCGTACCACAATTTGAGAATTGCTGAAATAGAGTATACTACTTAACAGACACTGCCATAGAAATATGCCTTGTTCTGGTTGTAAAAATATTTTATTATTTACGTATGTATGAGAATGAATTTTGAATAATTAATTTTAACTTACACATTTTAAATTTTAGGATATTGCATAGACAGCAAATAAGTATGCAAAGTAACACAATAGATTGGTGTTTGGCTTTTCCAGAACCCGATGAAACTGTTGTTGCTAGGTCAATACATCATGCTAAAACCATTGAAAATTTACCTTATAATTTTCATGTTCGAAATTATAGGGTTATGAGTGGTTTGTTACCAGCTATTTTTGCTATACTGTTATTTTTATTACTATCGATCTTGGCCATATTTGAACCGATTAGAATTCTTCTTATTAGGGTAAATTAATCCAATCATTATAAGCAAAGCTGTCTTAAAGTATTATAAGCCCAACCTTTTATAGTTATTGACTTATAAAATGAATATTTTTAGTAGTTTAAGAAAAGTGTAATGCATATTATTTGAATAAATAGAATAATTAATATTTTATATAATTGTTAAAGTAGGCGATATTAAATTTATGAAGAAACTAAATCTATTCCATAATCAGCATCCATTATATAGGAGTACTTAAAATATAACAGATCTATTGGCTATACAAATGGAGTTAGTCTACTAGCAATGAAAAACAATATCAAAATTATTAAATACCTATGTTTTATCAACACTTTTATATACATTTATTGGTGTAATGAATCATATTAATTATCCTTATTGAAAAATAAGAACAACCAACCTAGGTAATAGACCAAAACATTGTTATTCCACACAGACTGCTAGTATATAATTAGTATTATGAATAAATAATTGTTTTTCATTGATTGTATATAATTTAATAAATAACAATATACAGTAATTTAAATAAATGATTTCCATTAAATCACTTGAATATTTTACTCCATTTGAAGGCGAAATGAAAGGTATATTTTGGTCTATAGTCTATATGAGTGATATTTGAGCATTCATCAGTTCTATAAAATTTAAAAAAAATTATAATATTTTTTAAATAAATTGGGTATCTTTAGAATTTCTGGGCCCATACTTTAAGATCGCTCTGATTATTACCTACTATTTTTTCAAAAAAAATAAGTATGTAATTTATACAAAATTATAGTTTCCAGCATTGTTTTCATTTGGGATTGCAACTAAAACTGGTCCAGGTGAAAAGTTTTTGGAAAAAACACGCATGTCATTAAGTTTGATTGGTTATGGAAAAACATCTGTCAAGCCATTTACTACTAATCATAAAGAAATAACACAAAAAGATATTACTACCACAAGAAAAGTTATTGTTAAGGTAATTATTAATAATATGAATTGCTTACAGATTATTGAATATATAAATCATCAATATTTATATATTGACTTATTTTTGAAATTATGTTATGTTTATAGGTTGAAGCTAAACACCCAGAATATGGATTCTCTAGTAAAGCTGTTATATTGGGAGCAATAACTATATTAAAAGATCAAAATAATATTCCCAAAGGGTATAACATTTTATTTAAAAATAATGTAGTTTGAAGTTTAATTAAAATATTATGTCGTTTAGGGGTGTTTTAACACCAGCAGCTGCATTTCGTAATACTCAATTTTTAAATCGTTTAATGGATAATGACGCTGCAGTTTTTAAAATTGAGTCTGACATGGTTATTTACAACAATCAAATTTAATTTAAATCTTTTATCTACCTACTTAGCTGTTTTATGTATTAATTACCTTTTAAATTTTAAGTGACTTATTGAAACTTTTCATTAATACTAATTTTAAGTTAATAATGACCATGTATTTTATGCATATGTCTGCTTTTTAAAAGATAGTACTGTAGTTTAGTGTATTTAAGTGTCATTATTGAGTGTTATCTTTTCACAAAACTATTCATAGAAACTGCTTTACCAAATTTTTAATATGTTTAATTGTATTATAGAATAACTATAATTTCAGATAATTTTTTTTTTTGTTTGTGTTCATTTTCCATAGTCTTATTATTTATAATAACAGATATTTATCGCATAAAATAAAAATAATACATTATAACTAAAAATTTGTTCATTCAGTTATAATAAAATAAGTACTTCCCAATTAGTCATAAACTGTTGATTTGCTAACATTATAAATGTATACTTAGTTAGTGTGGTATCTAATATTTTGTATAACTATTGGTATATATATTTATTTTTTTATTAGATTAAAATGTAATTTTACCAAAAAAAAAGTTGGTAATTCTGATAAAACTTGTCTGAAATATTAGAAACTTTGATTGGTCATGGGATATCTGTCAAAACTTTTACTACAAATATTTAGGAAAATAATACAAAGATTAAATCAAAACAAGAAAAACTATTATGACAGTAACATTAATAAGAGGACATTACATCTGTATTTGTTATCTCCGTCTTACAAATATAAAACATAGCAAAAACTGTTATGCGCGGAAAAGAACCAAGAAGACTTAAGTCATAACTAAGAAACAAAATTCACCACATAATAAAAAGAATTTAAGCTGTGAAATATCGTTTTTATTACTTTTTTTTTTTTTTTGTATCACCTGTACAAAGGAGGATCTTATTGTTTCAAACTTTTTTGTAGTTCCGATATCCAAAAACTAAAAACGATATTTCACAGTCAAAGTTGAAAATATCATTTCTTAGTTATAACTAGATCGTAGATTTCTATGTAAAAACATGTTTTTAATGAATGTATGCATAACTACTAAAGTAAGATCTGTCAACGTTTCATATTAAAAAGAGTCTGAATACAAAATTTTATTTTACATATAGTGCATATTTTGATACTATGTGAATATATTCATATATTTCACTAATTAAAAACTTATTTATGTCGAAATATTTCCAGGAATAAAAAAAATATGTACATTTAGTATTTACTATTTACCATATTAAATTTACTACATATCAACCACAGACCTGATAATAAATAATCTGTTTATGATTACAACTGCTACAAGACGCGGACAATTGATAATAGATATTTTGTTATCACGTAAATTATCACATGTTTTCCTCCAACAGTCCAGTGATAACGGAGTCATCATTTTATATGCGAACTTTGAAGACTCGAAGTCTATTAAAATTTAATTTTAAAGTAATAAAAAGACAATTTTTTAATATTTAGGATTACATATTTAAGGAAAACCATATGGCTGGTTAATAAAATTACTATTTTTTTATCTATACCTACTAAAGACTACTAAACTGTTATTAAGGTGACACAATTGAAAGGGTGAATACTAATTTTTTTTAACAAAATCATATTTTTCCGTATTTTACTAATACTTTTAAAGTATAATCAAAGCATATATTCAAATTTTTAAGATAATATAAGCATCATATTATGGCTATTTTAAGCGAATATAAATCCGCGCTCTAGTTAATAATTTAACTATAGCATTCTCAATTCTTTACTGCGCAAATCAGTTTTTGCCATATTTTACATTTGAAAGACAAACACAACACATGTGGGTGTAGCATCTTCTTAATACTAATTATTTATATATTATTCAATAACTTTGATAGTGTAATAAAATAATAAAATATGATGATAATATTTTCAAAATGTATAATATTTTATTTAAAAGTATGTGTTGTACAGGGATGTATTTGGATCCTGATTACTGCATTATATAATCCTCAATTTTTAAAACAAACAATATTTAAATCATTGGAAACATTGCATAATTCATAATCTTTGATTTATGTCTGTCAATCTTTCTATTACAAATCTCGAGGAAATAACACATAATTAATATACTGCTACATGGATAACAATTTCTAAGGTAATTTTTATTCAAATACCACATCTAGATAAATTTTCCAACTTACAATCATGATATATAGCAGCAAAGTTTTACATCTACAATAATCCAATTAATTATGTGATTATTAAAATAAATCATGAATTTCCCTATTATAAAGTTTAATAGTATGATTATTTGAAGTTGTATTTCCAAGACTTTGCTTCCACCAAACCTCTTAGAGATAGTAAAAATGATTTAAAATAATCTTTTATTGCTTTATTTTCTTTAATAAATTTACATATTTTTATGATATAAAATTAAATTAATAATAAAAATAAAAATAATAAAAATGAATAAATTAATTAGTAAAAAAAAGTTCAATACGATGAATGGTGTGTTTATAAGATACTAAAACGAACATATTAAGATCTATATTAATTAGTTATATTCATAATTATAATCATACTTGTAATTGATTAATTTATTTATTTTAGTATATAGTAAACACATGAGCAGAAAATCTTGAAAGTAATATCAATCATCATTTGTCTCATTTAAAGCCTCTAAATAATAATCTAACCTTTTAATTTTATAATAGACCAATTCATAATTTTAGAAATAGGTATCAAGATAAAAGGATTATTATGAACATATAATTTGCAATGTTATAAGTTTATAAGATAGACAACACATATAGATGTAACGTCCTCTTAACACTAATTATTTACATACTGTAAGATCTATATCTATAAGTATGTTTACAGTAATTATAGATGTAATTTTAAAATGTTATTATATTTTTAGGTTAAAACTAAAACATGAAATATTAACGAATTTACTAATAAAACTGTTATTTTAAGAGCAATAACTATGATAAAAAAAGTTATTAATATTTCCAAAAGATATAGTATTTTATTTAAAAATATTAAAAAAATTTAAAATATTTTGTTGTACAGGAATGTTTAAATTCTGTCTACCGCATTCGATTATACTTAATTTTCGAATTGTTAAATTTATGATGATACTTTAGTTATTAAATTTATGTTTGACTTAGTTACTTATAGACAACATTTAAATTTAATTTGAATCATTGTAAACATCATACAAGTCATACATTTTGGTTGGTCTAAGAATAATACCTGTTAATCTGTCTACTACATTTCTTTAAAAAAATAACACAGCATTTTAATATGAAAACAAAAAAAACTATTATTTACATATTATGAGATAATGTATAAATGTATTTATAATAATTATAGATATAACTTCCAATTTTTTTCATATTTCTAGACCATATTAAAAAAAAAAAAACTGTTATAGATTCATTATAGTTTGTGTCATAAAAAAAAGATACTACATCTTGACAAAAACCTGATAGTTTTGTGCATCTTCACACCACAATGCAGCTAGTATCACCACCATATTCGACCCAACACCGGCTTATAGCTCAATCAGCATTCGGATAATAGTACCTTTTTTTTATGAAACAGACTAAAGTAACACTTTTTCTTGGGATAAATAATAATTATAATTAAAGATCATATGCATATTCCCAAAATGTACAATATTTTATTTAAAAAAATATATTAATAAACATTATTAAAAAATTATTTTGTTACATGGGTGTTTTAATGTTGGCTGCTATGTTCTGTAATACTCAATTTTTGAATCGTTGAAAATTCCTTACTGTTTTTAGTTTAATTCCCATGTGTGCCAATTTTAAAAAGGTACAACGTAGCAAACTTCCTTCAACAAAACTGATTTTATTTTGTCATCATTAATATTAAGTAGATTATATAATTACATTTTAAGACAATAATATTGTCTAGAGCATCTAATAGATTTTTATTCATATTTCAATTTTATAGTGAGTTTTAACTAATATAATGAATGCATAATTTAAATTCACTTTGGCTTACTAACTTACTAAATGTTTATTATATAACATATTATATTATTATATGGATGTGACTTCCATTTAAAATCATTAATTTTAAGACTCAATAATTATTTAGAAAATGTATTTAAAACAAACTATTTTTAAATTGGTTGTTTCTTTTATAATTTACTCATAATGTTTAACATTTTTACAAATTAAAAAAAAAAAAAATATCACTTCTTTAAATTAAAAAAAAATAATTATAATTTTTTTCAGTTAAGTATAAATAGTTTTATGTATATTATTAATCAATTTCCGATCCCTATACTAATGAGCATACAAGCATATATTGCACGAGATACTGGGTAAATAAGTAAAATTGTAAAATGTTGACAATCCTATTTAGTAGGTGCCTATTATATATATATATAACATGATTTAGAAATATCAAATAACTGGCTGAATTACTCGTCGCTGCTAATAAAAATTTAAAATTGTTTAATAACCGAGTCAAATCAATTCTAGGTAATAAAATACGCTGGCCAGTTTCTTCACCAATTATAGATTCAAGTTAAAGAGTTCTTTGTTGTAACTTGTAACACGAAATAACAAAATTAGAAATAGCGTGTTTTTATTATAGGTTTTTGCGACAAAAATAATGCAGCGGTGGAGCCATGGAGGTAGAATGTGTACGTGCACAATGTATAATGTAATAGTGTATTATTATTTTTTGTTTTTTATGGTAACATTTTAAACAAAATAAAATATATTTTAAATCTATATAAGGTTTAAATAAGGGAAAAATTAACTTGATGTGTCAATAAAATTATTCGTAATTCACTGGTTATAGTTACAAATTTAACTTAAGTTAAAATTTATTTCTAAAAAAAAGCAGCTCATTATGTAACGTAACTGTAACTCTTCAACTTGGTTATATCCTGCTAGTTTTAGAAATGTTTTGGGTATAGGGAAAAATTGAGTTATTGACGATATTCATTAGAACTAAACTATTTGTTAGGTATATAGCGTAAAAATAATAGATATGCTTGAATTGGAATGATCAAATGATGTTTTATGTACAGAAAATAACTCATTACATTTATTAGCTGTTGAGAAATAAGAAGAATTAAAAAATAATGTAGATTTCAGGTTAAAATATTTAAACTTTAACTATATATACCAGTCACCTTGCTCCTAATCTGTTTCTTTATTCTTAATGTTTGAAAACGTAAACCCGCAATATTTAATTTTAATATTTTACATATCTTACAAAATATAAAATTTATAAGTATTTTATATTAATTATATGTAAATATGTAATTAATATACAAATATATATTTACATCACAACTTTTAAGTACCTAGTATATTTAAAAAAAAAAAAAATTGTTTGTGTTTTTTTCACTGAGTTTAGTATATTAGTATAAATATAGGTAGTTCATATTGAAACCAATAGTAAATTTATATAAAATATTTAAACACAATTTTTTGTTTTAAAAATATTTTGAGCTTAAATTTGGTTAAAATTATATCGTTTAACAATGAATAACAATGTTAATTAAATGTTTTGTTTTATCATAATTCTAAAAAATGCAAAAATTTTATGAATTTTCAATTTCAAAATTCCTTGCAAATTTTCGCGATTTTGACTTATTTCGTAAACATTTGAACTTTAAATGCTTATAAACAAAAATTGTGACCAACGATTTTTATTTTTTTTACTACTATAAGTACAATTTATAATAAGCCTTGTATTAAATTTTAAAGAGTTTTTGGAATGCCAAATTTTTTTATTGGCATTTCAATTGTCTATAAATAGCTTAAAAAAAGTCAAAATATTTTGAAAATTTAATCCTAAATAGATAACGTTAATATAAACATATGGTAAAAATTTCAAGTATTTACAATGATTCGTTTTTGAGTTACAGCAAAATAAAAAATCGATTTTGTCGAAAACTGGTTACGGGTAAAAATTTCCGTTTTTCGATTAATTTTTTAGTTTTTTCTTGCGCATTTGAAATAATTGGAATTTTTTTACTTTTGACCCCCAAAAGTAACAAGTAACAACTAGTTTCACTTTATTTTAAAATCGGGACTGAAATTAAAAATCAAAGCACTATTATTACTCCAAAACGTGATGACAGACATAAAAATAAACACATATCATTATAAAATCAATACATTCATCTTTTTGTTCAGAATCTAAAATGAATACATTTATTTTATTTAACTAATTAAATAAATTAAAAACTATGGAAACTAATATATCGTTTAAACATAAATTAGCGAGCCGTAGGTTGGAGACCCCTTATTAAATTGTTAAAAGGTTTAAAATTAAATAAAATTTAACTATATAACTTGTAGGAATAATGACAAAAATAAAATCGAAAACAATTAATTTGTAAATATTTGTCGGAACGACTGAAGACCAGATGAAACATATTGCATTGTCGCGTGGAATAAATTTTTTTCTTGCATTATTATTCTATGGGTATTGGGTACCTAGGTTTTCCATTCTCAATAGACAATAATTATTAAATTTGTACTTCCAAAATTCAAATTACCAAACAAAATTATATGTATATAAATAAATAACAACATTAAGCATAAGAACATATTTATTATTAAATTATTAAATAAATTATATAATAATTTTAAACATTGTCATTTTTACAAAAAATTGTTGTCGTCCAGTAATTAAATATATCGTCTACTATAGGAAATAATAAATTTTCTCAGATCCTGTATATTAGTTAAAATATCCACTGACTTATACGTATACGGGAACGTATCATATATTATGGCCATATGATGGTAGTATTTTCGAATTATAAACTTAACTATATAGCAGGCATGGATACTATACAGGTAAAATTAATATATTAATTAAAAAAGGTGTACATTTTATTGTTAAATAAAAATAATGTTTTCGTATGATGACGAGTAAGTATGTAGCTATTATATCTGTCCACTCCAGCATACTCCGGTGATCGTATACGATGTCATTTTAGCCAACGAAAGCTATAGGTACCCAATACTCGCATATAGGCGTGCGCAGACTTCGATTTCCGATCGAGCCTGGAATAATTAATGCTCCAATACTTGGACAGTGCTCCTAATTTTTTTTTTAAACACATTAATATACATTTTAATTGTAAATTAAAAACTGTGTAAACAGAAATAAGTTGTATGTACACGCACAATACTAATGTGTTAATTTCTAGACATTATGTTTGAAGTTAGAAATAATGATATAAATACAATTAAGTACCTATATAAAAAAAATACAATACCCAAAATTTAATAAAAACTTGGTTTAATGAAAAAAAATTGTATATAAATAATATTATATTATATAAACTTAATTATATAATAATTTTAATTAAAGAACTATAAATAAATATTTCTATTCCCCATACTTTTGAATTCGTCAATGACCATGTTTTTCCACGAACCTGCTGGTACAGGTCCGCTTATTATTCACGGTGTATATAAAAATAAAATTATATATTTATAAATGACCAAACTATTAATGTCCATAGTAAGTTATGGTATGTATTATTTAGTGCACAATATTTTTGTTAGATAATTACATTAATAAAATTGTTGTAGTGGTACACAAATATTTTAAATTTTATTTTACTATTACAACAAATAATATTTTATGCCTCTAAAAGATTTCAGTCGATGTTATGCCGTGCACACACACGCTTATGTAGGTAGCCTGTCTATAGCTATTACCCATTTGTTTATTATTATTTATTGAATATTAATGATGGATAAATAATAATATAATATAATTGGCCAAGTGAGATTATAAATTAATAAGCCGAAAATTCGAAAACACACTGGTCATTGGAACCATTTAAAATTTCCGATGGTTGGTATTAATTTAATATGACTTTTTTTTTAGGTTGGAGGCACTTTATAGTTTATAAATGTTGTTTATATGGGAGCCATGTATGGAGGTAATAGTTTCGATAACGCCCGGCCGCTACTATTGTTATCGACGAAGTCGGACGTCCCAATCACAATGGTCAACACTAATCCGGGTTATCCGACTACAATACACAACGCGACGCTGTAGTGTACTAGTGACTAGTGTAGTCATAGACTCTTAGCTGAGTCCCGTGTGCGTCTTTATTGTGCTCTGAAAGTAACGACAATATTGTCCAGTACGCACACTCATTTACGCATATAACATTAAACGCTGTACTGCCGAATACAATTGTGCATACCTTTTAGTGGTTATAATTGTGTTTTTTAACCAAAAATATTCTAACCTGCAATCGTGTATAGATGTTTGATTTTCCAATCGGTCTCACCGATCGCATGCGATTTGTACTGCACGTATTATGCTGATCAGTAACCTTAAATATTATTGTTTTTTCAACGCAGTGATGAGTCGCTTTACGTAGATATTCGTTATTATACGACAACAATCACATTCGTCGAAACACATTCGATTACCGCCGTTCATTTTCTATTCGAACAACCCGTTTAAGCGTTGATACTTTTCATTTCAGGACATTTTGGTTTCGCCGACTCCAAAATGTCTGACCGTATTGAAGAATATTTAAGAGAGCAGTATCCGGGTATAAATTTCAACGCTTATGTATCAGTGATCAAGCTCACGCAAGAAGAAGTAGACGAGCTTACTGGCAAAAAGTGAGTATAAATTTTCACAATATATCACATGGTGTGTTTGTGTTAGAGTTAATGTGATTCAAAGTCCTCGGATATTTGTTTTATTATTGATAGTTAGAGTTGTATTATCAACCCGTTGATTTTAAACTTGTGGATCCGGCATAGTATAAATCTTATGTCATACCCTCATATGTTGTCTCCGTCGTACAAACCTAAAACAGCAAATTTGCGTTCAGTGAAATTTATTTTATGCTGTTAGCTTTAATATTATCTAAGGCATCTCATTAGCTTTGATTTTGATATTTTAATTTTAAAGTTTATTAAGAGCATTTTAATATTTAACATATAATTATAATTCATTTAACCCGTCATGACTCGCACGTATAATTTGAACACTATTACTTGCGCGTAGAGCGATTCGCTCACCTAGTATATTTCATCATGAATGTAATATTTTAAGAACAAATAATTGATAAATCATAAGGTACTATGAATTTGGGAAAAATATAACAACCCATAAGCCAGTGGTTATCAATCTAAAAACTATGTGAGGGAAATTCTCACACGCGAGCAATGACGGGTTAAAAATTAAAATATCTATAAAAGCCGATGAAATATTCTTGATAATATTATCACCTTTAAATTTAATAATAGGTAAATTGGCTCTAATATTAAAGCTAATAACATAAAATTGATTCTGTTAAACGCAAGTTTGCTATGTTCTACATACGTAAAACGAAGACAACACATGTAGGTATGACATCTTCTTAAGCCAATACAACTGATACCATTGTTAATTGTAACATTATTGCTTTTTTTTCATTCTTGTTTGATTAATGTTGGTTTCTCAATCGTTTAGAATCTTGCGCGAATGAGAACCATTATTTCTCATTTCTTTAAATTGTTCAAAAATTGTATAATATATTCAGTAAAGATAAATATGAAAGAAATTTTATATTCATACATTTTATATTAATATGTTTATTTTTACAAATACAAGTATACAAGTAATAAATACTGTATTAATGCTATAATATAAACAGTATAACCTCATAATTCAAACTAATTGGGGCTCTAGGTTGTCCAAATTAATGAAAGTCCAGATTAAACAAAATAACCAAAAATCGTAAATTATAATTTTAAGAAAATTGTATTATATATGATATTGTACAATATATAATTCAATATAGTGTTAAACCTAACAAAATCATTTTAAAGTATATACATATAACTATTACTTACATATTTTTTTTATTTTTATTTATTGATATAAAAATCAAAATATAATTACATATTGATGCACATTTATGGCTGTCCTGATTATTGAGGTTTTACTGTCAGTAGAACGATTTTGAGAAAAACGTGTTTAGTATTTTGCATTTTCTTAAAATCATAACACTTTGTACATTATAATTATTTAAATATGATATAATATGTTTTCCTGTGTAATTTTACCAGATGAATACAATAAAATAAAAATAAATATGACAATAAATTTTCAACAAGACGTTTTAATTTTCACATTGCACCTTAGTATTGGTAAAAAATTTGGTACTTTGTTCCTAAGAAAAACTGCAATAATTAATAATTAAAAAATATTTATACATCTTAATTATTATATTTATATTGGCACATAATTATTTTAAAGAATTCACAAACCAAAACTGTTATTTGGTAGCCAAAATGCTATCAATTATTATAATTTGTACTACATACTAAGATAAAATGCCATATCTTCAACAATATTTACGGTGTTAGTGCTTAGTATAGTGTATTTGCAGCATTATTACCTAGTACCTAAAAATTTTTCTACGATTTACGTTGTTTTAGGTATTTGATTGTTGCTTATATTATACTTTTGGAGTAGACGTACGGCATATTATCTACTCTAGCCAAATTTACAATTATATTTGTTTTTACCTCATTTTTGCTAACGACGGCAGTATTTAACTATAATACTATTCAACATTTTTTTTTTCTTAATTTTATTGATCTAGAAGACAAAAAAAAAGAATACATTTAAACCATTAAATGAGCTACATATAGCTTGTAAAATAATTGAATTAATGAGTGAAATGATGAACTATTTTAACAATGATAGGATTTTATTTTTTTTTTGTATTTCAGAGTAGTAAAAAGCTTTGATTTTTATCTTTGGTGGTGGTTTCTAGTTACAAATTGAATCTTGTTGGTACTTAAGTGGGGAAGGGAAAAGTAAAAACTGTCCTTTTCTTTCCTTAGTTATCAGGAAAAATAAAAACTGAAATTTTTATTCTAAATCAGATTTTGACAAAATTGATTTCTTTGTTTTGTTATAATTCCAAAATGAATAACCGTTGAAACTTGACAGTTTTGTCAAGTGTTGATATTTACATTTTCTATACGTGGTATAATGTTTAAAATATTTTGACTCTTTTTAGGTATTTGTAGGCGATCAAAATTTTTAAATATTAATAAAAAAAATTGTGTTGATCAAAAAGCTTATATATATATTAGCTTATATTATATTTATTTTAGTAAAACTTCCATTTAATGAAATTTTCTATTCAATGAATTATTTTTAAGAATCATAATCTTCATTGTTAATCACATGTAAATTTATCTCTGTATATAAAACATTTGATGTTTTTGTATAATGAATAAACTATTCGATAACAAATCCGTGTTTTAAATGAAATTGAAAGATATTATGAAAAAATTACAATTTATAAAAATAATAATAAACAAACAAAATTCACTAATTATTTCTCAATAAAAAATTAAATAGATAATTATGATAAACATGTAAAAAGATAATATAATTTATTATATATGTATTTGATGTATAATTTCAATTTTTTTTTCATACAATTTAGAATATGAAATATATAATTCAATTTAGAGGAATTCTCTATATTACAATTTTTTTTTGTTCCCTATGCGACTTTTTTGTGTGAGAGTTTTACTGGATAAGGTACCTTATAAGTTTTTATTAATAAAAATAAAAAATAAAATTGAATGTAAATCCACAAAAATAATTTTTTATGAGCGTTGAAAGTTAGAATTTTGTCCAAATTGAAAAAATTAGAAAATTATTTAGTTAAAAATTCATAATATAAAATATAAAATCATTTAATATTTATAATTAAGATTTAAAAATGTAATACAAGGTTTTTCACAAGATTTTTATCTTGTATTAAAAATAAAATGTTTACGTGATAGTCAAATTAATTTTTTATAATTTTATAAGTGTTCAAGTTTAAATAATTGACATTGTAAATTCTGAGGTGAAATCAGTCATAAAGTAGCTATATCTTTTAAATGATTCTTTTTATTTTTTTGTAATTTATAAACAAATAACCGTAAACACTTAAAGTTTTCATAAAATGTTTAAATTATCATTTTTTTTTTTTAATTATATAAATAATATATACATGGACCAAGGTATAGACATTTGCAATTTTTAATTTTCTTAGTTTTTTTTTGTTTTTTTAACTGTTATAAGTCATTTTTTTTATAATTTATGGAAATTCAAAAACATTATACATTGGGACTTACAACTTTTATATATTATATTATGAATTCACTATACAAAAAATAGAATTTTCAAAATAAAAAAATAATATCTAATCAGGATCGTCTGTAGGTTTTCTGCAAATCTATTTTATGTTGCCCTATGCAATAGTTCATTTTTGGAGGGGGTTGAATAAAATATGGACATTCATTTTTAACTATGAACCCTTGTTTTATTTTTAAAAAAATTTTTTTGATTGACCCTCAGTTTTCTTTACAAAATATAAAATAATAATAATAAAATTAAAATAAATGTTAAGTATGAAATAGAACAAGTAATATTTTTTCCATCATTATACATTTATTATCATTACCATAGATCAACAATATGTATCTAATTAAATATTAAAAAATATATAACTAAAAATTTTAAATATATTAAGTAAAATTGATTTTGCAAGCTTTTTCTTGGGAAAAATCAGTAAGTGAATTTTTAAACTCCAGATGTTCCATTATTTTTTTTTCAATTGAAATTGTAGCAAGATCATTTAACCTTTCTTGATTCATAGAAGACCTCGAATAGTTTTATATTATTTTTTATTTGAAAAAGTTCCATTTACCAGAAGCGAACGACACAGGCATAGTTAAAATAATTTGAAGTGCTACTATTACATTTAGTACAAAATTGTTATTATTTACAATAAATTGTACAATTTATTATATTATGTCATATTATAATAATTAAATCACTTTAGTTCATTTAGTTCACATTAGTGCCACCCTAGGCGGCTGCCTATTTTGCTACCATATTGAGCCGGCCTTGTATCTAATTATACCCACCATAAACCAATTCACATTGTTCTATCATAAAGTTAAATTTACCAAAAAATAATAATAGTATATGGTTTAATATATATATTTTAATTAAATATTAATAAAAAATTTAAATGTATTTTTGACAAAAATTAAATCAATCTACCTTAGTACTAATAATAAAATAAAATATTTGAATAGTAATTAAAAAAAAAACAGATTATCTAATATGCTTGGAGATATAGGCTAACAACCATCACCTCTTAAAATCATTTTTCATATAAAAAGATATATTATGATTGAACTCAAATTTAATACATGCATTATAGTGATCCATTCTACCCATTGTACAGCAAAGCAGTAACCCATTTGTCCAAATAACTTGCACTTTAATAAAAAATTTTATTTTGAATTTAATTGATTTAGAAAACAAGAACAGGAGAATAAGTTTATTGCTCCAAATGAGGTTATTCCGAATAAGGTAATCGAACAAGAAGTTCAAGATGAAGGGAACATGGAGAATTATACGTATGTTAATGTTGAAATATATTTTTTTATTTGCACAATTTTTACTATAAAATTTTTTGTTTTTAATTTAATTGAATTAGAACACAAGAAAAAGAGAATACCTCTATTGAACCAAATGAGGTTATTCCGAATAAGGTAATTGAACAAGAAGTTCAAGATGAAGGGAACATGGAGAACTATACGTATGTTAATTTTGAAATATATTTTTTTATTTGCACGATTTTTACTATAAAATGTTTTTTTTTAATTTAATTGAATTAGAACACAAGAAAAAGAGAATACCTCTATTGCACCAAATGAGGTTATTCCGAATAAGGTAATTGAACAAGAAGTTCAAGATGAAGGGAACATGGAGAACTATACGTATGTTAATGTTGAAATATAATTTTTTATTTACACAATTTTTATTATGTATATTTTGATTTTAAATGTAGTGCATCAAACAATTACAATCCTTATATGATAATCAAACAGGAAATTCAAAATGATTGTAACACGGAGAGCTATGTGGAGGAGTATGTTGATTTGAATTATTTTATATTGTGTGCATTTTCTTTACTGAAATTTTGTTTTATTTCTTTTGATATAGAACACAAGAAATGGAGAATTTGCCTAATCTATCAAATGAGTTTATTCCTGATGTAGTTATCAAACAAGAAATCCAAGATGATGATTACTACAACAATTATAATACGTATGATAACATTTAAATATAACTATTATACTTGCACTATCTTTAATTTAAAAGTTTTCTTTTTATTTAATTTTTATATTGGTTTAGTGAACAAGATGATGAGAACATGTTTGATCCATCTAACAATTTCATTCCCAATATCATGTTTGATCCAGAAATGCAAAATGATAACATGGATATTAATACGTATGTTAAATTTTGAAATATAATTTTTATATTTGCACTATCTAGATTTTTACCATAAAATTTTTATTTTTCATTTTATTTATTTAGTGAACAAGAAAATATGTTCGATTCATCAAACAATTTCATTCCTAATATGATAAATGGACCAGAATTTCATAACAATACTAACTTGGAAAACTATATGTAAGTTAATGTTAAACTATAATTTTTATACATGCACTATCTTTATTATGAAAGTTTTATTTTTAATTTTATTAATTTAGGCCACAGGTAAATGTGAATATGCCAAATCCATCAATTGGTTTTGTTCCCATAAGAATCAAACAAGAGTTTAATAATCCTAATACAGAGTTCTTTACGTATGTTTATCTTGAAATATTATATTTATACTTGGCTATTTTAAGTTTTTTTTTTTTTTTATTTGATTGATTTAGTTCGCAAGAAGGTATGTTCGATCCGTCAAACAACTTCATTCCTAATGTAAGCGGACAAGATACTCAAAATGATAGTAACATGGAGATGAATCTGTATGTTAATGTTGAATTATAATTTTTATATTTACTCTTTCTTTTCTATAAAAGTTTAATTTTTAATTTTATTGATTTAGATCACAAAGATATGAGAATAAGTTTACTCCATCAAGCGGTTCTGTTCCTAATAATATAGTAATCAAACAAGAAATTCTCGATGATGGTAACATCGAAATTTTCACGTATGTTAATATTGAAATATTATTTCTATACTTACATTTAGATAGATATACCATTTTATTATTCTATAATATTGTAAATAAATTTGCAAATAAAAATATTTTTTAATTAAACATTTAGGGTTAAAATAACATACAAATAGGACAAAATATCCAATTTTAAGAAAAATTAATAATATTTTTGATATATATTTAATATATATTATATATTAATTTTTAATGATGTATTTAAGAATGAGTGTCAGTAATAAAATATAAATAATTATAAATATAATAAAAAAAAAATATTTTAAAAATATTTGTAGCAATAATTATTTTCAAAAAAAATCATGTTACATTTACTTATAATGCTACAGAAAAAAACTCTATTACATTAAAAAAAAATTTTATCTTTTAAGTTACCAAGATATTTAAGCGGATCTTATGTCTGCATGTGTTGTCTCTGTCTTACTGATATACTTCATAGCAAATTTGTGTTTAGTAAAATACACTTAATATTATTAGCTTTAATATTAGAATCAATTTACCTATTATCAAACTTAAATATTACAACTTTAAAATGTTCATAACTCACTTTAAAATGATAATATCAATAAAAGCATATGACATGACCTAAATAACATTCTTGCCTTTAAATTTGATAATAGATAAATTGACTCAATATTGAAGCTAACACATAGTGTTTCTGCTGAACACAAATTTGCTATTATGTATGTTAGTTAGACATAATGTCCTCCTCCTAAAACTAAGTTTTGTTTTTGTATCATTAATTATTTTATGTTTTTTATCTGTTGATTATTATACTCACTATTTTAAAAACGTATTAATGTTTTTTAAAATATTTTTTTATACAATTTTAAGTTGTTTGAATAAAAAAATTTATTATAAATAATTAATATACTAGTGAGTAGAGTAATGAAACAAAATAAGGTTCACCTAGTAGAGTATTTATTATCAGTATTTGGAAATCATTAACAAATTTAATGTGATTTAAAAATAAATGATAACATTTTTTTAATATCATTTATTAAAAATATAACTTTAAAAATTTTTTTTTTAAATATGGAGTTATTGTCCTATCCATTTGTTTTTTTAAGTTAAGGTATTTTACTTAATTATTTTAATACATAATATTTTGTCCTTGAATATATTAACCCATTACTGTATTTTACTTTAAATGGTTAGTAAACCCTGGGTCTTTTAAGACTTTATAATGGGAAATTTTAAAATGTTTAAATATTTTTACTTATATAATATTATAAACACTAATTATTTTATAAAAATATTTTGAACAATTTGTTAACAAGTATAAAAAAATAACATACTAAAATAATAAATTTTAATTAATAATAATTGTACTGATAATGATACTTAATATTTAAATTTTAAAATATTGGCTGATTACAATATTTAATAGCTGATGTTTTTTTATCTATTAAGCTTTGTATTGAAATAATTTAATATTTTTACATAATCAATTTGGATTGAAAATAAATCACCCAGACATTTACATATAAACAACTTGATTATTACTATAAATTAATATTCTGTGTATAATCATAATCAATAGTTGGTATAACTGATTGTACAAATTTCAAAAATATAATTAAGTACATGTGCACTTTTAAATGTTTTCTTCGTTTTGTCATCATTTTGATCAGTTTTTTCATAACTTCTGCATGCCTGTAAAAATACATAAATATTGATTAAGATATTCATTACTATGATACACATCATAAAATATTTTTTGTAAAATGATGCGAGGTACTAAAGTGCATAAAAATAATAAAATATGATAATAGTGCTAAACCATTGTTTAAATTTAAACCTTGGGTGTATGTATTTAATCATACCTCATCTATTAAAAACAAAAACATTATATTTTACGTATGAATCATCTTTAAAGACTTGTAATTTATAAAATTTGTGTTGCAATAAACTATTACCACTGTAGACTTAAAGATTCATGTTAATTAAATATTATTTACTTACTTGCAGGGATGTATTGATGCCATCAGCGGACCAGGGATATGAGGATGGGACTCCATAGTAACAGTTTTTTTTGCATAATCCTGGCTCACATCTTCATATATTTCTTCAACGCTTAATGATTTTTTATTCTAAAAAGTATATTTAAAAAAAAAAAAATGTTTCCGTGCAGTACAGAGATTAGTTTATAAACTAAGATCTAGTGACTAAGATTCTGAACTATAACAATTTTAATGCTCATAATGTTAATAAATTTTGTTTAAGAACAATTTTGAATACTTACTTCATTATAACCATAAATCCACAATCTCGGTGTTTGATAAAATTTATCATATGTTATATGTAAATCATATGTTCTGGTTTTTAATATTTCATCAATAGATGTGCTTGTTAATTGTTTTCTTTCTTTTTGTGTTGAATAAATGGTTGCCTTTAAATAAAATAAAAGCAAAAGAAAATATTTTATCCTAGTTATATTAATTTAAAAAAATAAAACTGGATGTTATTGTATAACATAAAAAATAAAAATATCTTGTTATGAGTACAATTAATATAAATTGTATATTATGTTAAATGTAGAGACTATTGATCAAATAATATCATATGATTATAACTTAAAGATTATAATTCAAAAGAGTATGATTATTGAAAAATTAAATATAAAGTTTGTTGATTCAATAATAACTATAAATTAAATTTTGAAAATATTACACAAGATTCATGTGTATAATTAGAAAACTATTATAATACCTAATTTAATATAACCAGCTTCAAGATAAAATCAAAGCCATAAAACTAAGAAATTAAATGCAAATAGTCAATTTAATAAATCAAGTTTCATTCAGTCAAAATAATTAATAAACAATCAGTTAAATAATTATTAATAGTTAACATAAATTTAATCAATAACTAGACCATACAGAATATAAACAATTGTAACAGCTTTTTAAAATTGATTGCATTTTTAATAGCTTGTATTTTTTATTCGTTATATTTTGATTTTTTTTTTCTCTTAACTTATTCCATTCAAGAATATCTTTATCAATAATATAATCATAGTTAAATAATTTGAAATTTTGAGAAATAAAAAAAAAATTTCTTAAAAATTGATGGAGAAAATATTACCGAATCATCTTCCAGTAGACCACTTTCTACAAATGCATCCATATCTATTGCTTCACCTTCATCGTCATCGTCATCTTCATCATCACCTATACTATTATTTTTAGTATAGAAATTACAAGTTTTCATTATTTGATTTTCATGGGTCATTATGTTGGAAACTTGATTACCATTGTTTTGACCTTCAATATTTTCCTACAAACATAACCATCCAATTAACAGTTGAATATTTTTTTTGTATTGTGGTTTCTTTTAAGCTATACAGTATATATTTTAAATCCCTGTGTTTCTAAATAATTAATTACACAAATAATAGAATCAGTGAATTAATAAAATACTCTATTTAAGTTAAGAAGACAACCTGATGGCGACAAGCTTTTGTTAGGTGGTGGTCAGGCAACAAATGGTTGTCACCTCAACTGAGTCGACTATCTACACTTGCAGTATAGTTATGCCATAGCCCTACGTATAAGTCAATTGCCAAGTTGGTGTTTTAATTAGAATAAAGTGTAGATAAAAGATTATTTAAAAAATAATGTATTTTAATAATATAATAAGTAGGAATATTTTGATTATAAATGAGTATTACTTACCACGTGTGATATTTCGGATATTTTTTCATTAAAAGACAAAAATGAAGAATCAAAATGATGAGTCTCAACCCATCCTTCATTTCCTTCTTCCAATTCAACAATATTTTCAAGGATTTCACAGTTCTCAATCTAAATCAAAAATAATATGTTGCTATAGTCCATAAATATATTTGACTAAATTGTTTTATTACTTGTTTATATCGACGTAAACAGGGAACATTTCTTGTAATCAAGTATTGTTTGTCTTTTGGCAAATAAGATTTAATCTTGCACTCATCACCACAAGCCCATTCCCAAGTTGGACATGTATGTACTAAATGGTCACCAGCAGTAACAAATTCATTTGGTGTAACTACTCCTGTATCTTTAAATTTTGATTCCTATAAAATAAATATTGTATTTTTTATTTTATCATAACGTGTCTAATATAAATATTACAAAATTAACATTAATTATTTTTTACAATAAAATGTTAAATCAGCTAAACTAGTTTTGAAAAAAAAAATAAAAATTGACACATTAGCCAATAATGTCTATGATTACTCTATTAACTATAACAAGTGACAGGTACTCTTTATTCAATTATATTCAATTGCATTATATTTCAAAAAAAGATGGATTGGTTATCTTAAATATTGTAACACAATTAAATATTAAGTATTTCATAATCAAATGAGATAACTTTTATTTGAAATGTATAACATACACATGCATGATTACCTTTAGGACTGGAGTTAATAATCCAGCTACTCCAAGTGCAGTACCTTTAACGGTGTTGATAATGTTTTGCATGATTTTAATGTGACTCTTAATTCAATTTAATTCTGAAGCTAAGAGATCTGAACGATCGAATCAACAGGATTGCTTTCACCAGTTTCACTATAGCAAAAACATGTTAAAAGTAAAAATGTATAAATAATTTATTCTGTTGAAAAAAAACCACTTTGTAGAACGTAAAAAAACGAATTAGAATTCAACATTCCTGTAGTTGTAGGCCATGTGTATATAGTATTATTACGACAACGTCGGCATTCGGTATAGCGATGATGATAACAAGTGATATTTTGAAAACACGTTTGAACGGACAGACAGATGAGAAATAAAACACGAAACGAGTTAAAGACCCTGACCAGTATGTGGCAAGGTGAAATGGTATGACGCTCATTTTTCTTTATCAGCATTCAACATCGAATACGACAAAATATCCATGGTTTGTACTCCTTCAGTATATTATTATTATTTTATTGTTTAATTTTATTAATAATATTATTATACTTACCTGTTGGCTATTACTTACCATAGCCGTAATATCGTTTATTAAATGATTGTAAATTAGGTACATAATATGAAATATTATTTATTAATTATTATACAATGTAACGTTCAACTAGATACTACAAAGTACCCGATGAGCAGAAATACAAACCGAAAACGATTTAACGATTCAGTAGGTACCTACCTATATTTTGACATTGTCGGTGGATAAAATAATATAATGCGGATAAGGTAGGTATATAGGTAACATTACGACGCAGTCAGCATAATAAATTGATTTCGTCTTGGTAGTTGTCAAATACGTGCATATTATTAAATTCTACATATTTATACCTGTACGAGGACTATATAGTATTGCGGCTGTGAATGCTGTGACACTCAAATACTGAACGTGCTGGAGAATCTGCAGTGAAACTGGTGAAAGTTCGGTCTTCGGTGTGAGCTATGGTTCGTCCACGTGACACCATAGGCATACTAATATTTAACTTTATACGTGTGTCTATGCGGAGTACATCAGCGCCGGACACGGTTTAAAAATGTAAACCTTCTAATAAAATTCTACTGTCGTACAGGCACGGATCCAGAACATATTTACGGAGGGAGGGGGCATCTTGAATAAAATTTCAGCCTAAGTCTGATCAAAACAGTGTAAATAATATTATTATTTAAATCCCAGTTTACCAGTATAATAAAATAAAATAATTAAAATAAAAGGTGAATAATTCTTAGGTTAAATTAATTGTATATAACATATAAAAAATTAAAATATTACAAAAACATTTCCTCTTTTTGATTAATATTTGTCAGTATAATAATTCGATTACTAATATAAACTTGGTTTAATTAATAATGAACATTTTTCATAACAATTTTTCAAATTTTTCAAACATTTTTTACATAATTTCAAGTTGTTAAAAAACAATGTTTTTTTTATTAAAAAATTATATTTTTAAATATTTTTTAACCTTATTTTTTTTAAGTTTTTACTTTTTTGAATGACAACATAAAGTTTTAATTTCATATTCCTGAACAGAATATTTTTCTGAGTATTTTGATACATAAAAATCGAATTTAGGTTGAGTAGTTTATGAGTTGTACGTATTTAAAGTTTAGACAAGTGGAGTGGTGGACAAACATTTTGCGGAGTAACCCCGTACCACTCCACTCCGCGCATCAAAATTTTAAATACTTATAACTCATAAAAACATAGAATTATGTTGTCATTCAAAAAGGTAAAAACTTAAAAAAATATAAGGATAAAAATATTTAAAAATATAATTTTTTAATAAAAACGTTGTTTTTTTTCCAAATCTTAATGTACCGCACTAATACCGCCCTATTTTAAAATTTTAATGAGTAAAGTTTCTTATTAGGTTTTAAAATGTTTATATTATAGGAGTCTAGGGATAATAGGCTTTAAAAATGTTTTTCAAAAATGTAAAATACGTGTTTTAATATTGGTTCTAATATTAATTAAAATTGGACTACTTTTAAAAATGATAAATATTGTTAGTTTAATATTAATTAGGTACTTTAACAATTTCTTAATTACCATACGTCGAAGTATTTAGAACAATTTATAGATGAATATAGGGGGGGGGGGTTACATTTAGCATATGCTACTTCTATATAGAAAATCGGATCTTTGTAAGATACTTCTAACTCCCTAGTAGTTGCAGAAATAATTTACTACCTTGAAAACATGGTATTTAAGTAGATATATTTTAAATTTCTAAAAATCAAATGAATTATTATTAAAGACAAGTTATTTGGCGAATCACTCTGTAATAATAATATTCGGGAATCGTGTATAATATGATTATGATTTTTAACATATTTTAGATTAAACAACCTACGTAGTATATACTATTTATAATTACGAGAAGTCGATAAAGCTAGGTAGGTACCTATATCGTTTCTTCTGACACCTCAGTGTAAAATGGTTTTGTGTTTGCAATTTGTATTACAGGTACCAAGTACCAACATAATATCTACGTTCGAAATTTTAATTCAATTTATAGTTGTTTGTATTTTAAAACTAGACGTGTGTCGTGTTGTAAAAAGTTGTAACTAACGTCTATTTCTGAAGTATCAACATTATATTACTTATATATATTTTTCTAATATTTGTCAATAAATGTTTAAAAATTATTCCACTACATTAGGTCAGGTTTATTAAATTAAAGTCATTGCATAAATATTTTAAAAATCAATTCAGTGTCTTGTAACCAATTGGCCATTTTAACGCTGTATTACATTAATTTAACATTTTATTTTCCTTGAAAATTGTTGAGTTTTAATTTTCTGTTTACTAAAAAAAAACAAAGTTTTAATATTGCATTCAACGGACTACCCACATCACTACAACAATCATAGTCGCATTTAGCGGGGGAGTAATGCCCCAGGCCGGCAATTTTAAGGTGATTTGAGGGGCGGTAGATTTTTAGAAAATATATCATATTATAATATTATACGTGCTCCGTTACGAATTAACTATTTTTAATTTTTAATTATAATTATAATTAATTATATTATGAATATTTAATAAATAATGTGTTTCAAAAAAAAAAAAAATTCAAGTATAAATTCATTATATAGGTAGTTACTCTTTAATATTTCAAAACTAACAGAGAAACGAATTAAAATATATTTCTGCTGTGTTTGTGACAGTGAAAAAAGAGAGGTGAAAATCATATGATATTTTTTAAAAATATGTAGTGGCGGGCAATTTTATATTGCCCCGGGCGGCAATTTGGCTTAATGCGGCACTGACAACAATATTAATTCAAATTATTTATTATGTAATATTATGATATAGTATTATACTGTTATAGTTTACGAATTATGAGTTCAGACCACAAATTAAGATATACATAATATCTGTATATTTTTTTTTGTATAGTTCAGACTTTTAAGTTCAAAATTACGACCAAATTGGACACGAATACGACAGTACGACCACTAAAATAATGGTCTTATCTTATTCTTTACTTCGCATTTTGATAACCGGTAATGCATTATTAAGGCACTATAATGTATTTAGTATTATCAATCATCATATTATTTTAATACACTATTTATCATACAGATAACCGTGTTTAATACTTTAATCATTATTTTCTCACGGATAATAAAATGATGTAAAATTTAAAATACTTATATCTTTGTTTATGTACGGCAGTGTAATGTGTATATAATTTAAGCAAATTTACAATTTGTGATTGTAATATTTTATTTTAAATCAAATATTAATGCTATCATTATTTGTTTTTATCTAACCATGTATGAGTAATGTTTATGTATGTTATACACGTCGTATATATATCATAATAAATGTACTACCTACCTACTATTTATTTATTTATTTTTATTATTAAACTCTAATAAATTATTGTTATATACTGACACCAAATACTCAATATTCATTGTTTCTGTAAATACTTTCGCGATTAAACAATTAGGTGTACAAATTAATTTTAATGTTCCATCAAGTGTATACTTGTGGTTCTATCAAAATATTCAAGTAGATGGAAGAACTGCCTGCGATACTAGATCATTTGAAATCAACAGTAGAATGTTTGTCTATGTCCGCTCAAACCAATACTTGGGAAGTATGTGGTGGCTTAGATCGACTACATTCAATTATGATGAATATTTTTAGTCATGGATGTTTAACAATAAGTTCAAATGTAAGTAAAAATTTAGGGGCGTGTTTATACACAATTTAGGTAATTTATTCAATTTTACTTTAAATTTACCACAATTAAATGTTTTTTCTTTGTATAATATAATATGTCAATAAAATATTTTTAAATCTGTATGAATTTAAAATTAAAAAATATTTAAGTATACCTATATAACACTTATTGTGTTATTTATATTTTTGGTATTTTAATAATTATATTATATTATTAGGAAGGCAATTGTTACTTTTTTATTTTATTAATGACAAGTAATATTATGCAATATAGGTAGATAGGTAGTGAATTCATCTCAAAAAAAAAAAAAAAAACAAACAAACCAACCAACTAAACACTCAATTTTTACTATATTAAGATTTAATTTAGAAAACCTTTATGTAACGTCACATAAACAATCACTTTAAATATTTAATCAACTAGCAATAACCTACTTTTTAAAAAAACAAATTTTAAATAATGATAAATTATATTTAGATATATATATATACCAATATAATAAACTTATTTTTTATAACTACAGAACTGTTAACCTTAATGTAACCTTAGATTTTTAACCATGTTATTATTATACATTGATGTATATTAATATCCTTACATCTAGTTAAGACGCCTGCAGAAGATTAGCTTAGTAAGTGCAACATAATTTTGATGTCCATATAATAGCAATGACAAGTGAAATCCCTCATATCTTCATTTTAATTATTTTAATTTTGTAGTATAAAGCAATTGTTTGGGCTAGTTACTATTTTATGAAATTAATTTGAATGATATATTAGTTTTATTACATTTAAATAAAGTTGTAGGTATGTAAGAAATATATTTATTTTGTCGCTTGTTATTTCCTGTGGGCATAGCTTTTTTATTACCCACTAAGTTCACTAATGATTATACTATCTAAAAAAAAAATGTTTATCTTGCAGTTTTATTAAATTGTATAAATCATTTCTAGATAGAAATAGACGCATTATATTTTGGTTATTGCATAACCGTGTAGTTTAGTTACATTGTTTTCTATATTTTAGTTAAAATTAACTAATATCAAAATACTTATTCAAGTTATGTTATTCAATTTTGGAAATAACTAGATACCTTGTTAGTTAGTTTTCAAAAATTTTCACATATAGATCTTGATTTATTTAAATAGAAATACTTAAATTGCAATTAAGATGATTTTGTATAAAATTAGCAAATAGCAACAATGTTTAACTATATTTTTTTAAAGGCTGAAGATGCTGTTTGGCATTTTATTCAAGGAATCAATTGGTTGCACCCAACAATAGCATCATTATACACATTATCTAGAAATACATGCCCTAAAAATGAACATTTGGATAAATCATCATTATGGATATATAAAAGGTATGTCATGACACTTAATTCAATTAGTCATCCACTAGTTAATAAATAAAATTTTATAGATTACAAATTACTTTAAAGTGATTTGGTAATGCCACTATACCAATTTGTTTAGATGTGTTAACTGTTTGCTGGAAGTGTAGATAATCAACACTAATTTATTAATATTTTATAGTACTAGTTCCTATTTGTGTATAGTTTAATTTTAGGTACTATCATATATATTAATGATATTATTTATGGACCTATATATTTTTGACTAAATAATACTATTTGCCCGTTTATAAGCAAAATTCCTAACTTAATTCCTTCATATCAACTAATTTTTGTTTTAATCTATAATTTTTCTATGTATTGTGTTAGTTATAAAATATATAATGGTTGAAAAACCATCATTTATTTTTTTAAGTTATAAAAGGGTTATTTTATATATCTATGAAAATTTACTTTTGTTTTTCATTTGAGTATATGTAAGACACATGATAAATATTCTCCTCTATGAAACCCAGATAAACTTCTCTTCTTTCTTTTCACATTTTTATTTATTTTAATGTCACAGATCACATTTAATAGCTTACAACAATTGATTTATTGAACTAATTTTACGATAATATTACTATAAACTGAGATCTTAAATTGGGCTACTTATGTATATTTTCAAAATTCTATTGTATCTATCAATCCTTAAAATTTTGTTTATTATTCACCAATATTGATTATATTCAAATTATGAGATAATTTATATGTACCTATTTAAATTTGTATGCTAAATTATCAATATAATATCTAAATTTTTATTTTTGAATTGAATTTATCATATTACATATTATGTACTCTTAGTATTCTATAAATAGTTATTGATATTATTATAAATACATCACCTATAGAAGTCTTTGTTTCTAATTTTTTTTTATTGACTTTTACCAATTACATTTTTCTGGTTAATAAAGGGTGTAATCGGATATTTTGTCAGTTTATTCACTATTGAAAATAATTTAAGTTATCAGAGTAAAATTATATAGGAATCTATTATATTCTCTGTATAGTCCCTATGCTATATTGAGTCTATAAAATATTATGTTTGAATATTTGTGAAAATATCAACATGGTTATTTAATTAGTCATGTATAAAATAAAAAAAGAAAATAAAATAAAATTTTTAGTATTAATTAAACTATGAAAAAACTAAAAAATTATACTATGAATTATAATTATAATATGTTTAATGAATTATGTAGTAATTTTAAAAGATTAGTTGTATTACAATAATGAGATTTTCAAGTGTTAGGTTTGTAATTTATTTATTGTTTAGGACTAACAAATTAATGATTATCCTTTTGTCAATTTATTGTCTAGTGATGGATTATATTTCAAACTATTCTATTGTCCTCTATCAGTTAAAATCAAAATATATTATTTCTGTTTTAAGATCTGATTGATAATTTACTCTACTTCAAACAGTAAATTTTATAAACACCACAAGTAAACTTTTCTTTATTCAAAGAACAGTATTAATATATTATAATTTTAGTATTTTCTTTTTCTTTTGTTTTTTTGTTTTGTGCTAACATTTGACATAAGTATTAATATTTTAAAAGTTAAAAAATTAACCAAAACTAACTAAATTAATAAATATATTTATTTAATTAATATTAAAATTTAATAAATCACCATAATATATTTCTTTTCTACATAATCCTAGGTTTTGCATTATAAATATAATATATGTATATAAGAACTATAATTGACTAATTGTACTTTTTATGTAATTTTATTTAAAATTAATATTAATTAATAATAATTAATTTTATTGCATTAAAATGTATTGAAGATTTTCATGATTATTCAAGATTTATATTTATTTAGATCACATTTTAGATTATGTTTTAAGCTTACTTATTAATTTCTATATTCCACATTTTTGTGTTGTAAAAATGTTCTAAAAATTGTCTCTGAAAATTTTATGAAGATGATAATTTAAGCTGGATATATTATTTTATCTTTATTTTCTTTAAAAAAATTATAGATTGAAAATAAATAAAGTGATATTTGCTAATGTGGTTTTATCTACACTGTAATCA
The DNA here is from genome assembly GCA_036289425.1 of Rhopalosiphum nymphaeae. Taxonomy (NCBI): domain Eukaryota; kingdom Metazoa; phylum Arthropoda; class Insecta; order Hemiptera; family Aphididae; genus Rhopalosiphum; species Rhopalosiphum nymphaeae. Next base: position 2,509,076 of record JAZAQC010000007.1, on the reverse strand, counting down.
AAATATATTTTGGTATGCAATGATTTTTATGCAACCTTGAAATTGTAAATGCATTTTTTGTTGCATTTAAATAAAATGATAATAAAAAAAATAAAAGTAAATAACAATAGGTATTTTGATATAACTTCAAAAGAGGAGAATATTTAGTATTTTAGTACAAAAACAAAATGTATTCATTCTCTTGCTAAAGACAGTTTTTTTATGTTAGAAGAGATATAACTAGATACTATATATTTCGATAATCATGGTTAGGTTAGGATATTATGTGTATACTGCTAAATTTTCTCCGGAGTGTCACCCACCTGGGAACTAGCAATGGAGTCACTTGCTTAACTCTAATGTTGTCAAGCAATTAGTGTATACACTGCACTTCGCCATACCACTAATATCTACTGTTAATAATTGTAATAAATGATCATTTTTTTAATATTTGCATTTAAAAAAAAATATTAAAACAGTTACAAGAGTGAGTGTTATCCCACCTTTGTCTCTCTTAAAACTACCACTGCTATTCAATAAGAATGTTGTTACTGTTCTCTAAAAGGTTTATTATTAATTATCATTTTTATCATTTTATTAATTTAATGTTGATTATTTCATTAAAGTAATCATTCTATGTTAAAATGTTCCAGTCTTGAAAATCATTCACTATCTGAAAAACTTGGATTGTTATTGTCTGACAAAGATCATCTATATAAATTTTATAAGCCAGAAGCTTTTTTATGTCAAAAGGAGTATAGTGATGCTGCATTATTATGTTTAAGAGTTGTTGAGCTGAATCAACCATCTTTATTACTCGAAATTAATCCTAAATTAGTAAGCCATTTTTTAATTAACTAGGTAAAAACTGTTGTTAATAATATATTTTTAATAATTTTTAGTATTTAAATTATTCATCTAAAAGTGAACATTGTACTACTTTGCCAAAATCAAAATATAAGCAAACACACAGTAATTATTTTAAACAATTGGGTTCATTGACAAATATCTTGAATTATAAATCTTCTGAAAATATCAATGAACATAATATGAATACTGAACATCATAATGATTTACCTAAGCATAAAATTAAACACTTATCTAAAAGACAATGTTATAAAAGTTGGCCAGATATTTATAAGACATTTGATCAACTAAAACTCAAACGGTCATCGAGTTTTGACACATTGCAAACATCTGACTACTCATTAGATTGTACCCTCAAGGTTGCAACAATAGAAAATACAGCACAAGTTTTGCTCCCTAAGTTACTGGATGTAAATTATGAACAGCTTCTAAATGATAATGACAATCCAAATAAACATCAGATATTGAATAGTGATTTACCCAAACGAACTAAACGACAGTCAAAATTGTTAACACTCCCATTGAAAATATTAGAAGAATCTGATGACGACACTCGAAGCAATATCTCTGATGGATCCAGAACTTTAATACCATATGATGAATTTCCACCTTCAAAGTATGTGGGAATGTTTGGATTAGTATCTTCATATTTTCCTGATCAAGATTTGTTCAAGTTTTTATCTTCTGGACAGTTTCTTCAAGCCAATGCTGAACTTGATCGTGAAAATGCACATTTCAAAATTTCTGAAGCAATTATTGGCACAATTGAACAAGTAAGTATTTAATTATACCGAACTATTGTTTTTATTACTAAATCTACCATGTGGTCCAGCCGATGTAATAAATAATAATTTAATTTATTTTGACAAACAATATATCTTTAAATGGAAAAAGCTAAAAAACGCTTGGTATTTTTATAGATTAAAGTTAATTATTATTACTTCTATGCTATATCATACACGTACATTTTGCGTTTGTAGTTGATACTATAAGCAACTACTAATGTGTAAGTTTCTATCAGTATAGGTCTATTATAAGTCCTTATAACAATTAGTAATTGGGTATATTCGTATTATATAATTATTGTATACAGTATTTACGATATCAATCAAAAAATGTTGAACTAACAAATTAACTTACTTTTTCTTGTTTAGAAATAAATTCTTCTTCCCTTAAGGACCAAAATATTAATTACCTTAACTTTTATAAATAATTAATAGTTTAAAAAAATAAAAGTTTACTGTCAGCAGTCACACAATAATTGGGTTTTAACTGCATGTGTTTAATATAATATAGTATGAAACAAACACTATAATAATTTTACTTATACCTACTTTACCTATACATTATGTAGACAAATATTTTTTTGTCACAACGACGGCTACGTCAATTTTTTTGTCCACTGCAAGTGCGCAACGATCAAAGCAGTATCGGTCTTGCCAAGGGATTCCGGCTGAATGTCTCCTGCTCATCAGTAGTTGGGAGAGAAAGAAACCTACTCACGCAATACGCATCCTCGACATTGCAGTGTGCCGTTTACTACTATCACACAGTATTCCCTTTATGTACTAGGCGATTCTTATATCATTGAATTGCCATTTTCTCAGTAAATTAATTTTTTTTTGAAAATATTTTTGTTTTTATTTAATATATAATTACCACAAAATATAATTTTAATTTATATTTTTTTATTATTGTTTATCATTATCTAAATATTATTATAATATTTTAAATTTTTTATCCCATTATATAACAACATACATTTTTCATTGAATTTCGAAACAGTAGTCAATTAATTTGAATAAATATTTAAAGCTTAGATCAGTGGAGTATAGTGTGCTAATATTCAATTGATATCACAACCAGTTCATCTAAACATTAAATGTTGTTTATGTGAGTAGCTAACTTGATACTTAGTTTGACGTTCAATAATTATTGTCAGAAAAATATTCTAATTTCTATCTATAAAAATGAATAAAAATTAATATAAAATATATTTTTTTATTTTAAATTAGCCATCTGTAATGCTTTAAATTATGTAAAAAAAAAAATAATTTCAAAATCAAGTTAAAAAATAGATTAAGATAATGACTTTTTAATGATAAAATAATCTTCCTATGTATAATGTTTACATATGTGTATATTCACTCTTTATATATGTATAAATACATATACACACACACGCACATCGTATACTCCTCTAAAGTATCCTACAGATGTTGAGATGTATAATGACGTGTAAGACATCAAAATATTAATATTATTATTTTTTAAATTTTCTAAAACGTATATTTATATATATATTATATTTTAGCAATTATACCTGCATGACTGTTTTCATTTATGTCGTCAAATTGCTTTAGTATTTATTTTTACACCCCGCGGTCGTGTACTTATTTTTTTTTTGTTTTCATTATTAAATTGCGCATTGCCGAAATTTACGCACCCTGACCTACATACCTATCTATATTTACCTATTTTATTTTCGTTTGTTTTATTTTTAATGACGTATACATTATTGATTGCTAATATCCGTTAATATATTTATACATTTATTATAATCATGATTGTTTTATTATTAATGGTCACCGATATCTCATGCATGTACGTATTGTATTCTACGTTTTTAGATTAAATGCAATCAAAAATTGAAATTCACCGACGAAGTGATCGATGAGAGTGACGAAGAGATAAATCGGTTGAAACACAGAATCCGTTGTCGGCGTAGACAAAAGTTACAGATCGAACAGACGCCGACGGCTGGCACGTCGTCTTCCGATTGCTTAACCGAATGTAAGTAAATTACTGCAGTAACAATTACAAGACAAGTGTTATTTTCGTTTATGGAATAATGTTAAAATTTGAGTCTGGTAACAAAATCTTCAGTTTATCCAACAAACTTATTTGTATAATTGACGTTTTAATTTTTGATTTAGAATATAGGTTAGGCTATGTAAGTCTAACCTAAATACTATAATATTTATAATCAATGGTAGTAGATACTATACTATTGTTGTATGTAAGATATACATTTATCATATATAGTATATAATATTACATTTACAAATTAAAAATGTATAAATGATTGGGTTGGCTTGGCACAAATAGAATTTATACCCAAGTTTTTATTTAAATGTATAAACAATTTATCAGACCTTAAATTCAATGATGTTTTCAAAATTTTCTTTTTTATATTCCTGAATCAGCCCAACAAAGAAATAATTAATTTTTTTAAATTAATTTGTCCTAATAATAATAATTTTACGACAGTTAAAAGGTAGTTAGTTATTTAATAATAAACGTGAAAGTGCTTTATACATTTTTATTAAAAATTGTGATAATATATTTTTATAAAAAACAAATATAACATAATATTAATAGTTATAAAATTAAATTCTACAGAATTTTTTAAAAATTAAAAATTAAATTTCCTTTATATTATATTTAATCGCCTACCTCGAATCTCTTTATAGTGATCTATAAATATTATATAATATATATCTTTATCTGCCGATACAGATGGTGGCGATCGACACGCGTTCTCCTTTCTGTGTTGTAAATGCGATATTTAGACTTGTTGCTTCGTGTTGTATAAATTATGTTTTTATACACATTTTTTCTAGCAACAATGAGTTCGCTGACATCTTCTTACTGCTCAACCACATCTAGTATGTCTACCACAGATGATATGGACGATTTCGAGTTGGATGATGACAGTATTTGTTCGTCAATGTTCTCTGTATGCAGTTCGTCGATGGGCTCATTACCGTACTCGAATGCAGACCGGACGCGATCGGCCAGCGTGTGCTCGACGGTCACGGCAGAAAGCGTCGCGCGATCATTAATCCGCCAGATTAGCCAAAAGAATAACTGGCCCGTTGACATCAATGTCCAGTGGCTAATATCAGAAAATGATGTCCCACAACGGGTATATTGTCATTTATAAATGTTATAATCTATTATCACTGTAACATTGCACACGCCAGTGGAGACTATATGCTTGAAATTAATAGTTTTTTTTGAGTCAGCTTAAGATATTTCTGTGAACCCACCCAGATCATTCGACTTCTCCAGATATTTTGCGTTATTTGTACTATACATATTAATTATTTTGAAATATTTAGAATAAACTACTCAAATACCAATGCGCAAAATCGAATATTCTATATTCACATCCTTTTATAAATGTAAACTATCATAGCGTATGGTACATACAACATACACTACTGATGTGTGAGGTGGCATGACTTCAGCACAGATATTTTTGCAAATTAAAATAATATACATAATATTTTATGTTTGGAAATTGTAGATTTTACCTTTGCCATCGAGCTGGCCTGTCAACCCGTATGAGCCCACTGATGATCGTTCAGAGACTTCGTCTCGCTTGCGAGGCACTAGTGATTGGGCGCCACCACGACCGCAAATTATATTCACTAGTCATCCATCACCAATGTAAGCAAACTAAAACGATTAAAAAAAAAATACTAATTCATTTAAATTCTGTGTTTTATTTTGTATTTTGTGCTTTGTGTCTGTTATAAATAATTTGCATTTCATCAAACGTCTTTCCCCACATGCAGTTGTGGTGAGTTTTCACACTACTCATTACCTGCTAACATTTTTTGTGTGTTTTTATAAATTATTATAATAATATGCTATACATCAGGGGTCACTAATTAATATATTTGAACGGACACATTAGGAATCTAAAAATTTTTCGTGGGCCATCAAAATTCTAAGTACATATTTATATATTACATTGTTTAAAAATCAATAATATTTAACAACAATAATAATTTACATTTTACAACAATAACATATATAATGTTGTCGTAATATGTGTTATTTATTCTTTGTCTGCGGGCCGTCGTTTAGTGACCCATGTTATTCATTATACATATTATATTGGTCAAACGCTTTTCAATATTATATTATCGTTTCAATGACTAGTATTAAAACGTTTATACACAATTCAACAAAACTTTATTTTTATATTGTGATAGATATTGACGATATTTATATGAAAATAATGTGTGTTAAACAGCTATTTAACGTGTATTGTTTTTATATTTACAGTAGGAAAAACATAATGGAATTACAAGGTTTTAGATGTGCGGGTTGTAGTATGAAAGTGGCAGTAAAGTACGCTTCGAAGTTCCGTTATTGCTTTTACTTGGGTCGGTATTTTTGCACAGGGTGTCATGTAGATAAAACTGCCATCATACCCGGCCGGATAATCGGAAAATGGGATTTTTCGAAGTACGTCACATGCATACTGCAAATTTGTCTATAATATTGTAATATGTGTGTTATTTGTTTAGGTATCCGGTGTCATGTTTCTCGTTCAATTTGCTTGAGAAAATACTATTCGATCCGTTGTTCAACATAACAGACTTGAATAGTGTTTTGTACAAGCGCGCCCGAGGCCTAGACAAAGTTCGAACGTATCGGATGCAATTGTATTACATCAAAGATTTCATATTCTTATGCAGATATGCCGACAGGTTGATATAAATTTATATTAGAGTCGTTTTTCACGTTCTTATTATTATAGTATTTTGATTTGTACTTTAGTACTTATGCAAGTAGTAAACATTTTTAATTTTTACATTAATATTTAAATAGATTAAAAGAGTCATTGGAAATTTTGGACGCTCATATAATACTTAAGCCAGACCTGTATTCAATCCAAAACTTGGTGGATGTCAAAAACGGAGAGCTCGGTAAAAAATTACAAAACCTTATTGTTGTCTGTAATAAGCACATTATAAATTGTCAGGTAAAAAAAAAAACAAAAATTTTATACAAACATTTTGTTAATGTTCGTTACTGTAATTTATAGTTGTGCCAAGCAAGAGGGTTTGTTTGTGAAATATGCAACAACAACAAAATACTTTTTCCTTGGGACTTCAGATTGGTTACAAGATGTGTGGACTGCGGGTCATGTTACCACAAGAAATGTTACGATTCAAGGAAAGTACCGATGTGCCCCCGATGCCCTAGGATCATGACTATGTTTAAAAGAACAGAAAGTCAAAATGATCAGAATACTGTTGTATAGTACTGAACAGTGATAGAAAATTAGTTTCTATCACAATCAATCAAATGTATTAATTACGTTTTTTTCTGATTCTTTATTTTTTTTATTACTTACCTTATTAGTATTCTCATAACTATTTATTATATTGTAGATTGTAGAACATACAAAAACACAACAACAATGGTAATTATTTATAATTTTTTGTCACTCATTGTAGTGTCTTTTGATTATATATTCTATAAGTGAATTTAATACAACTCTGGAAAAAAAATATCAGATAACCGATATTGAAATATTATTATTTTTATACATTTTTAAAAAATTAATAATACACTAAACAGATATCATATTGTATAGATAATATAGATTCATTAGTTGCTTGCTTAAAAAAAAATTATATTTTAGAACTAGAATTTAAGTAAAGCATAGACTAACTTAAATGTTTATAAAATACTTTTATTATCTAATTAAAGATTAAATTAAACTAAATTAATAATACTACATTGTGTCATTGTGTAATACTATGTTATGTTCTACAAACTAATTCATATAATATATTATTTATTTTAGTCTTGGTTATAAATTATTGTTGTTATAATATTTAATTATTCTATAAATTAATTGATTTTTATTTGATTGTTTACTTTTTTTACAAATACTACTATATTTAAAATAAAAGATATTTAAACATAGTAGACACCTTGATCAAATAATCAGATAGATTTATTTTTAAATCTTATACAATTAAATAAGACTCAATTAATTTAACTTTTCTTAATATTATAGTTGTCAATTGATTTATAGTTTGCAACTGTAACATGTTAATAACAAATTGTGATGATTTTTTTTTAGAAAAAATATTAAAACTATATACTTTGTCTGGGTATTGGAGTAAAGTGAAAATCAACCAATACATGACAAAATCAAAAAATATAATGCTTATAACTTTATGTTGGGTAACACAAATATTTTTACTAAAATACCTAACTGTAAAATTATATTAACTTGTATACACATACGTATATATATATTATACTCGTACATAGGTATACATCTAAATATATATTAAATATTAATACTCTAACATTATGTTCTGACTGATATATATATATAGTTTAATTATGTTTTTACTGTACATTTTTGTATTTTTAAAAATGTAGTAATATATTTTTACATGAATATTTTTTTATTCTATGAATATGACTATTTTTTTATATTTTTAACTAATAAAATATTATTTTTTCAGGTCTTATTACAATTTTTTTCTAAATCTAAAATATAAATGATTGCAGATTTATTCATATTTTAAATGTCCATAAAAATTGTCAACAAACATTTTTAAAGATATCTATAAAAAAATACAATGAATAAAAACTTAATATAAAATATGTCAATTATTAAAAACATAAACTACAAATTATATTTAAAAACTAATATATTTATTAGTATATTGTATACGTGTTTTATAATCTTTAAGAACTAATTAATTCTTGAAATGTGTCATCAACTATAGGTCTTATACACACATATCTGAAAAAATAAGTCATTTTAAGTTTGAAATACTCACTAACTATATGTCTAAAATATATTCCATGTCCTAACTTATTAAATAAAATTTAAGATAATTTATAATAAATTATAATTATAGTTGTATTTTATTTTAATCTCAATAGTAGTAAATAAGCGCCAATAGGTGTATTAATACTGATAATAAATGTACAAGGTTACCAAATACAGTATTTATATGTGTTTTTATTTAAATTTTTTGCATAATTTTTTTCTTTCAATTTACAGTATGGTGTATGCTCACTAGATATGGTTGATCCTTAATGTATACTTATATACTTGTACCTACATAGTCGATATATCATTTTTTTTTTTTGTGAGGAAAATTTAATTGACTTTCTCCCAGTAAGCCAAAACATCCTTTGCTACATTATATAAATTATTTTATAAGTAATATATTGTGTTTACAGCCAGTGACATAGCCAGAGGGTGGGGGCAGTGGGCCGTACCTCCCCCATTGGCTGTATAAACTTAACTTTATAAACTTTATGTTTTTTTTAGTATTTTAGGTTCACCCCTCTCCTATTTTAAAATCCTGGTTATACCACTATTCACAGCAGTGTCTTAGTTGTACATAGATGTAATTATTAGGTATACCTAATTATGTAGGTACCTATTCTGATACTTACTTGAACTATCAAAGCTGTGACGTATTTAAGATTTTATCTTTTTCGAGGCATTTCTTCTCATGTACAAAAATATCCTACAAAACTTATTGACTCTAGAGGCTGGACTCTACCAAATTCTTCACCTTAAATTAATGTGATAACTTAATAACATCATAATCATAAATACAAAGTACATTAACAAAATGTTCTTTATAATAATAGTTATAATTAAGTTAAAAATTTGTTATTAAAACAAAATACCTAGATATACATTACCAATTATAAATATACTTGGCATTTGAACATTATTATTTAATTCTATTATTTTTATGTATACCTAGCAATATATACATAACTCATTGACAATTCAAAATTTCTATTTCTTGTACTTTACTTATTAATGAATTCATCTGGCATAATTTTAATATTATTCATATAGTTTATTTTTCTTCTGCATTATCGTTTAGTAATTATATCTTTTATAATTATACTTTATTATAGTAGGCAGATAAATTATGTAGGTACCTATATAATATAATTATTTATTTACTCTCTTTCTCTCTATATATATATATATGATGGATAGGTACAGGTTTTAGCAGAATTATTTTAGTAGGTAAATCTCTTCCTAGACTTTATTGTTGTGTCTAAAGACTTTCTAGTAGAAAAGATGCTCCAATCATCAGCATTGAGAAGGTTTCTGGTAACCAATTGGATCTGATTTGTATACTTTACAAATAACTATGAATTATGTTTTTAGGCTTATTAGTTCCAGTATAAGCTTCTTATGAGAATCATAAAGTTATAAATATTTGAAGATTTTATAATGTTGTAACTACTCGTATAAAGTATAAAGTAGGAATTTGTGCTAAAAGTTGATGACACACATGCATACAAAAACAATTAATTTAAATCAATAATCATTGTAAAATCAATATATTATCATCACTCTACACAGAATTTAAAAAAATTACATAAATTTATACAAGTCCATCACTTTTAAAATTGTTTAAAATCAAAAATTAAACCTATTATATGAAAATTATTTTTTTTGTTTTTCAACTGACATTAATATATAGGTACACTTCGAGATTTTGTACTCATATTAAATTATGTGTTCACGAAGTAAGTATTCTGCACAAGGCACAGCTTTGATAATTTTAAACAACTATGTACACCACTGGAAGATTCAGCGGACTTAATTCAGATACATTAATATAATAAACTAGACTTAATTTCAATATTATTCATAATTATATCCATCAATGTTATATCTACAACCTACCTAGTAAGTATAATATGCCATGTTTGAACTATAATATTCGCTATACGTGTGGCATTTGCGCGTACCTACCTATCTACTCTTCCGATAACGAAATCATTTTGTTTTTCGTGTTTAAAATTTTAAATGTTTATAGGAAGTATCCACTCGTATATTAACGATCTATATATTGGTACTTAATATACACGTGTATTTATTTTTAATTTATAGACAGTAAACACAGAATAGTATGCATCGTTTATTGTAAATATTACAAATGACAAATAATTTACATATTGAACAGAAACCAAGGAGAAGCTTTACAAACAAGTATTATTTTTAATTGTTTTTGCTTAAAAGTTCCATTTAAATTTGAATATTTTGCTTAAAACCAAATTTTTTACTTACAATTTTTACGTTGGACACGCACAGAGTTGAGCAGTATTAAAGATACAATTATATCTTGTATCGTGGTACATAATTTAAAGGTATCAAGGTATCATGTATCATACTGCATTTGTACTGAATAGTACCAAGAAATTTGAATTCAATTTGCAAGACACTCCAAACTTAAAATAAATGTAACAATTAAATGTGATATACTTATTTGTTTTTTCTGTGTGTATTATTAATATTGTAGTATTGTAAATAATTTTGTCACGATTATCTGAACTGAATATTTTTACGAAAAATTGTAAGATAATTTTAAAAACATAAAATTAAACTATGGTGTCCGTACTCTGTATGGCTGTATGTCCGTATACGGACATAAATACAGTCGTCAGTCATACAGATAAGCATTACATTAAACTGGAATTTTCGTTTTCATAAAATGTGATCCGTTATCGTCGCTATCTAGATATGAATGTAACCGTGTAGATCTTTCCACAAAAATAGAAAATAAAAATAACATTTAATTAAAAAACTAACTATAATAATTAATTTAATTTATAAATTAATTTTTACCTTACAACACTTTAGCACATCTATAAGTAAAAATTAAAATATATTTTTTATGTAATTCATTAACTTTAGTGTATTTATATGATATAGTAATGTATTATTTAATATTTATGATTTTATAAGTATTTATGTATAGATAGGTGGTCTATTAGAAAATATAGTACATTAGTTTACAACCTTTTTTTACGTTGGGCCAAATCTGAGATATGTTTTTTCATTGCGGGCTAATATTTTCTTAGGAATAAGGAGGTAATTAAACTGAAGGATAGATAAGATTTATTTAAAAATATATATATAAATACAGCGCTAAACTAAGGTATCAACAATCAACATAGTTTCGTTCAAAAACGGAATAAACAACATAATAATAAAATGGAATGATACAATTTTGCGACGAAATAAGGTGTGGCATTGGTATACTTTCCTTATTTTACAGATGCAACTAAATATACATGTAAGACATACAATCAATTTAACGTTGTATCGTACAAATAAAATATAACGTTCCGTTTGGAAAAAATTACAATTAACGCATAGTTGACTAATAGGTTCAAAATAAATGCTACGCATTATAATAATTTATTGTTAATTGTTATTATATCATTGGAACGGGCGATAGAGTAAATAACCGCGAAGACAATCTCTTAGGGTCTAGTTCGGTAAGATAATATAGTACCTAATGTATAAATTGTTCCTAGTTGTATAATAATTTCGCTTGTACAATATAATTAAATGTTTATAATATTAATGTGAACACATAAATTTAAAAAAGTCAAGTAGGTACCTATATAAATTATAGTAAATAATAAAATAAATAATAATATGAATCAATTTATTTAGCTATGAGTTATAGTTATTACAGTCGAAGTCAGTATTGATAAAATAAAAGAATACCGGTTAGATTGTACACACATTTTCATTTAATTTTTATAATAATATACGAAAATTCGTATTAAGAGTGAAAATCAAAACAACTCTGGCGAATTAACATAGTTTAAGTTAAGTTAACATAGTTAACAACCTATTTACTTCAGACCTTCAGGCAAAGAGGTAATCATAACGTTGACCCGGAGAGCTGTTTACCATCGCGAGAATGGAATGGTGTGAAACATTATTGAAGTATTTATATTTTATGATTATATCAAATACATATCTATTTATAAGTATAACATAAACATCCTAGACGCGTGTATCATCTTACTTTTATTCTGAATTATCACGAAGTACCACCATGTAGGTACTATTTTTGATTACTTAACACCATTTATATAATAATACTCTTTCGGTCTGCTACATATTCGTGTGTCGAGTTTCGTTCAGTTGATTGCTCGGCTTATTGATACCAGATCAAATTGTTAAAATTGTACTCAGTATCTACTATCTATAACTAAGTGTCTTGTCTATAATGTTATTAACATCAGGATCTTTTCATACTTCTCCGTTTGGTATTAATCCGTCGCCGATACACTATACCAGAGATGGACAACGTTTTAATATTGTTATCATACATCACGTAGGTAACAAAAAATTACTAGTACTACTAAAAAATCAAGAGAGTTAATCACCACCCGCCCATTGAATTGTAATGACGCGTGGTGTATAGACACTACACTTACTATTCAATGTTTAAAATATGAACGTACGAGAACTGAGTAGTGAGCACCTAAAATGATTTTTTGTCGAGCCTGCAATAAAAGTTTAATTTTTGATGCCAATTGAAAATTGTCATTTATTCTGTCTAGCTAGTGGACAACGTACCGATGCGTACTGTCCAATATAATACACATCATTATGAAACCGTGAGAAAAAAGTGCAATGATAATATAATATTTTTGGGTAAAAAACGAAATGTTATTTCCGTGCGACGAGGTCTTGACCAATATTTAAAATACTACAATGATGAACAAGTCAAAGAATTTAGAGGTAAATTAATTTACAACAAAATCTAGATTAAATTAGAATTTGTATTTTAAAAAAATTAAAAGTATTATGTGTGACTATTTTAAGTCTGTAAAACTCTTTAAAACAGAAGACGTAATATTTTCAAAATTGTAGTAAAAAATGATCAAATGTTGAGTTTTAGAACTGGTAATTTTAGAGTAACCAATAAGTGACAAAATTTGAAGCTTTATTATAATAATATATTAATATTGTATTATAAGTATGAAAGTTGTATGATGTAGTGGGATAAAGCTCTTGAGAGCTGAAGCGTAGATCCTGTGCTTACGCGATGGCAAAATTATCTAAAATAAAAATATATATTCACTAAATAATTTATAATGAAAAATGATGGTTTTCTTTTTTGAAAATTAGGATTTTGCATCATCACATGATACTCTTTAAGCAGATGAAAAATATTAGGGATTTTAAAATACTTAAATTTTTTATATTTTATAATATTTTATAATATCATATAATATTAAATTTAAAAATTCCAAAAATCATAATTCGAATCAATTAACTATTAAATGATGGAAAAATGGCGATGAACATGGTGGGTAAATCACATTGTTTAGTATTAGAATATAAAAGGGGTAGCTACTAACATTAATTTTGGGAGTTGGAAAGTTATGAAGTTAATTCTAAGCGAACCACATTGTTAAGAGATATTTATAAAATAATTAAAATAGTTAATAATTTTACTTTAAGCTTGATGTCAAGAGCCGCATACGGCTAGCAAGTCTCGTTGTAGCCACCCCTGGAATATAATATGCTAATATATTATACAAGTATATTGTGTGGCTCGTGCGGGAAGACAATAAGTTTTAGTTTTGGGTGTAAATGTGTAATGTATGTATGATGCGGTTGGTTTCGCACACGTCGTTACTCGTGAATGAAATAGCTCACTTCCAACTCTTACAACAGAATATATCTTTTATACAGATTTTCCAGTGTATGTTAACTTTTTTTTCACGCATATGACGGTACGCTATTTTGGTAATTTTTCTGATGACCTGTGGTGTGAGGAGTCTTTTTTGATTCTCAAAAACAATTTCTATAATAGCTATATGTATTTTCTGTTTAAAATATAACTATTATATTAAAATAGTGTTACTTTTCTTATAGAATATATTATATTCAAATCAATAACATTAGCCGATATACGTTCTTCATTGGTAAATTGTCTCTATCACTACAGGGAAAAAAGTCATTACTAATTAGTAATTACCATAAGCGTAACTAGTTCTTTAAGTTATGATGGGGTTAGATTTCTAAATATGTTTTATAGCAATTATTTTTTTATTAGATTATTATTTATTGTTTCTATTGTTGTTTACAACTGACTTGAATGATTATTCGTTTAAATGAAGCATTATATTTTTTTATATTGTAGGTAAAAATAAAGTTAATACTAATATGTTTATAAGCACATACATTTACCCAAAAATTCCGGGGGGGGCTAAAGCCCACTCAAGTCCCCCTATTTATGTCTATGGCCTATGGTAACTACTAACTACGTAATATAATAGACATCAATTGCATAGTGTATATAATATAGATATCTACCTACTGCGTTGTAGTAGCATCGCGATTTATACAAAATTTGTGAAAACGTGATGCAGTGGCGCAACCCATCTTAACGGTCACCCTGCACGATGATTACTATCAATTATTCACAACAATTAAGTATTTTAATTTGTAGGTAGATATATTATTATTCGTAGCGATTACTTATTTCATAACATAGTGTGAGCGAGCAATGATCCCCCGGATTCGGTAATTATTATTCCTAATCGATTTTTAACGATTCCGACTATAAACTTTAACGAACTAGACATTATAAATGATGGAACTATAGCAAAAATCAGCATGATAAATTATTTTTTGACGCCACTACCCATATTACACACCTCCATCGACCATAATTATTATACTTATGAATACGCAGGCACATAATTTAAGTTTTTTAATTATTTGTGTCAAAATGTTTACATAAGACATTATTTTAAAACCACAAACAAGCCACGCATCACAATATAGTAGGTATTATTGTTATGTTTCAGGATTCATTGAATTGTATATTTTTTTTAATCTAATAGTTCAAAAAAACTGTTCAATTAAACAAAAATAAATTTCGATATGCGATAATTTTAAGACGACAAACAAAATATTGTATACATGAAATTATATATTTTTTTACGATATACGAGGATAATAATGTTATTAACATATCTAAATTTATAAAGACAGTAAAATTTGAAATGATTTTATTATAAAAATATTTATTTTGTGCTAATGATAATTTAATTTTAATTGACAACCATCGTACAATAATAAAGTGTATGACGAGGAACTTTCATTTTTTTTTAGTTATTTTCAACGGTGCACTTAGTTGGTTAGCGGGTCATCGCCGAATATAATTATTATATGTTTACATGTCAGCTAGACTATCTTGGTGAATCGGGTTTTTATTAATTAATAAATACGTTTCAACTGCATAATTAAAACAAAAAAATGTACTTCTTATTTATGTTTTTCTTTTTATATACACACACACACACACACACACACACACACACACAAACACACACATATATATATATACATATATTACGAATCTCGAAAAAAATACCCACGAAAAAAAGACCTGCAGAAAAAAATCATATAGGAAAAAAAAGATCAGGAAAAAAAAACTACCAAAAAAAAAGTTTAATTATCCAAGCTTGCTTTACATTTAATTTGTGTTCTTATTTGTTTCTAGGAATGAAAATAAAAGTTGCTGTAGATAATACCAAAGCAAGGTAAAACCATTATTTAAAAACTATGCAATCAATAAAAAAGGAAAGAAAATTAACAGTTAAAAATCAAACTACATTAAAACGACTATGCATAGATTACAATGAAGAAAAAAGAGCGATTGAAAATTTCTCAGAGCTATGCTTATTGAACATTGAATACACATGAATGATAAATCACTATGATTATTATTTGTTATCTATATTATGATTATATTACAGTAGGTATCTTTAATCAACAAAATATTTAATAGAACAATTATATGGCACTTGCATGAAGTTTTTTTCCGTGGTTATTTGTTCTGCTTACCTATCCATATATATTATATATATACTTTTATACGTTTACCTATTTACACAATCTAAATAGATATATTAAATTGCATATATATATATAGATTTGATAAATATATATTTTTGTTTGTGCATATTCCAACGGTTTTAATATAATAAATTCTGAGCCGTATATAGTAGGTAAGTGCAGTAGTCTCCAACAACTATTAATGCTACCTATTATTATTATTATTTGAATTAACTGTAAATAAATATAAGAGATCTACACTTTTCTGTGTATAGTTAATGTTTTTTTATTCTATAATAAAAAAAAAACCATATTATTATTGAATGTAGATAATAGTGAGTATATGTAGGTCCCATTTAAATATCTATTTGAAATAAAATATAATATAATGAAAAATGACGATTTCAAATTACTGACCATTTACCTATATTTAAACGATTTTTTCAATATTGTAAAGAGCAAAGCCTGTACTTAACCTGTAGTTATATTTGATTTTATGAACTTTAAATATTAGAAATATTGCAAATTTAGTAGTAACTAGAAACCTACAAGTTTTTATCATTCTTGTGGGCATTATTAAGAGTTCCAAAAAAAAAAAAATGCGACTGTCAACAATGCCAACTAAAAGTACAATTTATAATATTGCTTTCAAATCATTAATATCAGTATTATCACAACATGTCATACATTATCATGCACGCAGATAGTCGACAGTTGAAGAGCGGAAGAGCGAAACGAGATGAAATTACAAACGTACTCGTAACACATCCGGCATTTTTGTTTCAGAAAAAACTGTATGATTTTATCATCAACGAATTGATTTAAATTATTAAAATCTGACTTTCAATAAAGTGCAGATGATGCGCATAAAGCATCCATCTGCACATAATATTTTATATAGGCGATAGATGATGGAATCAATGGTTTTAGTAGAAGTATATTTTTTATAAACACAAACAGCTTTACACCGCGTTTCGTTTTTTTAATAATTATATCTACCATGGTGGTACTATAACAAGTGTATTAGGTATACATGTTATGCGTCTATACTTACCTACCAGTACCTACGGATTTGTGCACGTCTGTATGAGTTTGTGACACGTTTTCGCACGTTTGTAGTAATATAAACGTGTGCAACGGTCAATAGTTGGATCTCACGTGCAGTCAGTCGGTGTGTGCAGGTCAAGTGTATATACCTGTATTTATTTACCTATACAAGCAGGTATATACGCTTTGCGCGGATATAGGCACCGGTAAGAAATTTGTAGAAGAATGTTTATAACATAGGTCATAGGTACTGTTTATGTGTTTTCTACTGGTACAACTATTATTATACATACGTGTTCGGATTTTCGCCCATCCGATTTCCCATCGCGTGAGCAGTAAAAAAAAAAAAATCATTATTTATGGGTAGATACCTCTGCCTGGGTTTAAGGTATGTTATTATTTAAATATACTTCTATGTCTAAAGATTCTTGATGTGTAAGTCTTATTATTTCAGTCACGGACTGATGAGAAAAGGCACGGGGTGCTATTTTAGGGCAAATAACAAAATAATATTATTTAGTACACAATAATATAAAACAAATATCATACAAAATAGCTGCTTAAACCGATTAATCTATTTCCTACTGGCTTCTATAAAATATTTATTCTTTATCTGGTTATTTTAGTTATTTTATAAGCAATAGATCTATGACTTTATCAGAGAATTATAACTTTCTCATTAAAATTCATATTTATTTTAAGAAGATTGACCATAACTTATAACTTATAAGACATATTTATATCGATTGGGACAAATATATTTTAAGATGACGGTTGCTGTAGTATTCCAGCGTCCCAGACAATCTACACCTGAGCCTTTTATTTCGAAGATTTTTAAACTTACATGGCTAGATTATTGGTCTGTCAAAGGTCTATTTTACACAATGATATAATTGTGTGTGTATATATGTATATATATATATTCAAAATAAGACAGTAAAACGATACATGAACATTCGAAACAAAATACATAAATATTTAAAAAAGAAAGTTCATGAAGTATTAAACGATACATTTACCGAAATTGATAAGACTATATAGGTACCTATATACTTATAGTAATACACTAAACGCTAAGTTGACATTCGATCTCATATTATAGATATATTTTTTTTATATTAGACAATATTATTGATACACAATGTCGTAAGGACCTATAAGACTAGGCATTTATCAAACGCCACGATAAGAAGAATCGGAGGAGAGGTGTAAAAGATAATCCTAGACCTGTGTAATTAATTGACTACTTTGGGACTAAAACCACAAGTCTGTTTAAATTAAACATTAAACATTAGTTGATAGAAATAATTCATTATATTTATTATACTTATCAATTTATTTTCCGATAAAATCAGTAATGTTTACAATGTGTTCTTTGAATACTATAATATCATTTAAAATATCATAATATCGAGAATAATACTTATTTTTACCATTTGCGTTACGTCACATTTTTCGCTCAATCACTGATTGTCTATGGTCCCTATCTATACAGTAATATAATTGGTGAGTAATCTTTGTTCTTAAAATAAGTTTTCATAGCACTACAAGTCACAACACAGATGAATATATGTTTAAAATTTTTATCGTAATAACTTTTATACTAGCTATTTATATTATATTATTATTTTTATGTAATCTTCTAACGATTTCCTCTGTATATGAGTATGGCTACTCATATTTAATAAAATTACATAAAATAAATTGATAAAATTATTAATAACCAGGAATTTATCGTGAATATTATATATATTTTAAAATATTTAAATTTTTAAGTTTTAATCAAACGTTTGGCCATTTTTAAAAGAATATTGCAATTTGCAAAAAACAGGTTCAAAAATTTTTTTTTATTTATATTTTTTGCTTGGTAATATGGCCAACACGCCAAATTTTTTATTACTACTAGACATTTCAGTAGTAAATTTTGCTAGAAATATTTATAAGTTTATGAAATATGAACAAGGAACATAAAATTTTTAATTTTGTACAATAAAATAACGAATAATGATAATTCTCTAGGTCTTTAATCAATTTATTATAATTTATTATATTGCTTATAAATATTATATTGGTTAACAAAGTAATTTTGCCTATTGATGTAAAATAAAATACATTATAGTCAATTATTGTTTTTCAAGTATTACCGTTTTACTTTTACATGTAGAAATCATTTTTTTTTTCAAGAATTTTCCCAAATGGTAGAGGAATATTCTTTGTTACCGGGAATATTCCTCGGGGAATATTTTTAGTGGCACATCACTCGCCAAGATGCTTAAAAAGTGTTGGAGCATCGGGAATTTTTTGTATGACATTTATTTAACATACTGTTTTGTTTTTGAAAGAGGTTACTGCATTTAACAGTTGAGAATTTATGGGATAATTTTTCTTTTTTCTTTTTTATTTTTAAGACACAATAATACGTAGTTTTATGTTTGATTATACATAATCGAGGGTAGACAATCCAAAACGAATTATTTTTAAAATTGTCGAAATTGATTTATATATTGATTTTTATAGAAAGAAATTCGAGAAATCGAATGGTGCTATCAAAGGTTGACTAAATGTACTAAATCAATTTGAAAATTACAAACTACGCCAAAACGCACTATATCCAAGGGAAAATATAAAACAAAAGTAAGTAGCTATTTCCAAATTATGTCAAAACGTAGTATTTATCGTGTTAAATAATTTTTTCATTTGACAAAATGACGAAAAACTTACCAATTCCTCAAATTTTTACAAAACATACTATTTAAAAATTAGGCCATATTGCACTCATTTCCATAGAACTAATATAGTAAATGGAGTTAAATTAAATGCATAACGTACTATTTGTATAGGTTTTTTTTATACAACATATTTTTAATCATATTATACCTAAATTAAATTATAAATAAATATTGTGCGGATTACTCATTTTCATTTGTTAGTATATTATTTTGTATAATAAAACTATCAAAACGTCTTTACCTTCATTGTGATTGATAAAAAATTGTGCCAAAGCTACAGTTTTGTCTATAGTCTCATAATTTATCATAAATTAATAATAATTAATAACAAATAAATTCATACTAACAAGTCAATTTTATATTTTACTGAATAACTATAAATAAAAAATATTAATTAATATATAATATTAAAATGTGTTCCAAACAATTATTATTCTAAGAGGCTAATCAAGATGATGTAAGTTTTAGCTTAATATACTTTTATTATTTTATAATATAATATTATTATCAAAAATAAATTACATAAAAAGGTTACTACATATTTGTGTATATTGCGTACTATTGGATGAAAATGGTATATTTTGGCACAATCAATAAATTTGGATGTTAAATTTAGGAAATAAACTGCAATATAATTTAGGAGATATAACAAAAAAATGTTTATTATAATTTTATAAATCTTTAAACTTGTTCAGTAGTTCGTAACAAAAAACCATCAATACTCAAAAAAGTGAAAAATGGAAATAGTACCTACATTTTGGATTGTCACCTCTCAATCTGAGGTTTACCATTATCCGTTATAATTTACATATTTAGACCAATTTATAAATATATATATATTTATAATAAATACAGCATTTAAGTGAATAATAATACAGCATATTCAATATTAAAAATTTGTGGTTTAATATAAACAACAAAATATTATTTGAATTGTATAATAATAGTAGGGAAAGGTGGGGCAATACCGTACGATTAAGCTGTCATTTAATATAATCATCACCATTATTCTCCAAAATATGTACATAAAAGTAAATACTAGACTAGTTTTGGAGATTTGGAGTTAATAATTTCAATTTGAAAAAGATAAAAAGGTGAGGATATTACGGAAATCAGGACATTTAGTGTATAAAAATTAACTAACTTACGTTACTAAGGTTTCTTTTGATTTTGACCACGTGTACCTAATATTTATAGTGTAATAATATTAGTATATTGGGCACTATATGTATACGCTGCTATTCATGCCATTGCTATTTATGTTACTGTGGTTCATCATTCATGACAGTGGTTAATGATAGATGGCTAGTTTTTTTTTTAAATATATTAATTAATAATTTCTTGATAATCTTGTTAGGTGGTTAATTTATTTAAATATTTAGATAATATAAGAAAGACGTTATTTTAAGGTTGTTACTGAGTTTTTATGTTACGAGCTATTATATTACTACTCATAGATCATATAGACATATAAAAACTTGTGGCTAAAAGCCAGGGCATAAATATTAAAAATAACACATGCATTAATAGCCGATGGTTAAATAACATTAGTAGTTATTTGGGCTACGGTTTTACCGTTATACTTGTTATATAATATTGAATAATACCGGATTGTGTGTGTGGGCATGATGCGTTTTCTATAGCAAGAATAAGCGACCGCCTGTCCAATGTTAACCTTTCGTTGATCGTTGCTGCTCGGTTTTCATGTCACCGCAGTGAGAGAACATTGTTGGTTCAGATTCTATAGTATAACATAATATAGCATATTAAAATTGCATTTGATTATAAATAATAATTAATACATTTGCTTAACCGTTACTCACTAGATTCAATTTTATAGCCTAATTGGGAATATGGCATTTTAGTTATACGTTTAGGGAAATCTGGTATGACGTGAACTAGATAAGTTAAACTTAATATTTAACTCAAAGCACTACGTTTATTTTTAATTAAACTCTAAATTGTTCTTAACTTATATGGTGTAGGAATTCAACACATTAGTTGACAATCGAGTAAGTTGATGACTTAGACTTTCTGATCAAGTAGGTATTTTTTTTTTTTTAATTTTATCAGTAGTCGAATAGTTGCCGTTTCAAAATATTGGAAAAAAACTATATAGCAATAAAAAATAAGACTTATAAAATAAATTAATAGACATATGGGTATATTTTAATCAAGCGCCGCTTATATCGTTTTACTAAAGCAATCATTTAAAATATTTGAATTTTTTAGTAGATTTTTCATATAATAACGTAACCTTTACAACTCACCCATCGTCAATAATATTGATATTAGTCATTTTCTGTAAACAACTTAGAAGACACAATAATCTGAATTTACTTGTATTATATTTAATAGATTATGATGAATAATTTATTTGAAATATTTGTCAATTTTTATGTTTATTTTATAAAATTTGAAATTTAAGTTCGATGATATTGTAAATATTTAATTTATTTGGAAATATAAGTTTTGGTGAATATCGAAAGCTATCGATTTAACCTTAATATTTAACGGTATATATATATTATTATATCCATTCAAAAGTAATAAGCTATTAAAGACGCCACTGGATGATAACAAATTTAAAGTTTGAAAATAAATCTATTATAATATAATATGTTTTATTATATGCTTTATAATAATTTAGTAACTGCATATAAGAGGTTTGTGTGTAGTGAATATAATATAATATTATACTTCATTTTGTGCTGCGGGTACACAATAATTATATAGGTACATCAATACATATACAATATTTTTTTCATTAATAAATATGATACTTGTTTAAATAATTACTTATTCTAATTATTATAATTTTGTTGAATTTAATTACATTTTTGATGTTTAAAATATCCTATGTCTGTTTTGACCTAAAATCTTTTCAATACAATTTTTAAATATATGTATTATACTTTTTTATGCACAGAATATAAATAATTTGCATATTTTTTTTAATAATGATGATAAAATATATCTAATAAAATGATGTCCTTGTTTAATGTTGCTTATTATTTAGTTCAGTATTATACAATTTTTATTTATAATTTAAAGGACTGCTTTTATAAATACTTAAAAATTATAATATTTAAATTTGAAGCTTCAGCCATATTGGCAGTTACCTAATATCATAACAATTAACAAGACTAATTGTTAAAATTAAATATTAATGATTAGGAGTACAATTAATTAGAATCCAGTTTTAAATATTGACGCACTTAAGACCCTCCAGGGGACTTTCTTAAAGAAATTATGATTTGAAATATTTTTTAAAAGTATTTGTGTTAATTTAAATAGGTATGTTTTAGTGAAAGTATACAAATTATTTTTGAAAATATTTTAAACAAGACTATATTTAATTACTAAGTGTTTATTAATTAGGAGCATATACCTGATTACATTATACGATTTATTTAATGGTTCTAAATATTTTAGGCTTCTTATTCGTATAACGATTAATGAATAATTGTTCTGTTTATATAATATTGCAGTATGTACATTGTATATTAGGGATGGGTCGGTTCCGGTTCTCAATTCTTCTTTACAAATATACAAATATTAATCGGTGCCGGTATTTTTTTTGTAGTCATACAGGTTTTTGTGATTTCTGTTTTATTAAATGAATACTATAATCAACATAAACACTAATATTTTGTATGGAAGATTGTAAATTGTATCGATTTACAAGTAGTTGATTTTAGGATCACATAATTTTTGACGTATAAACGGCATATTCCAATGGTACCAATTTTTTTATCCAAAAAATTTAAATTTTACTGATGGTAAGCACAATTGTGGATTAAATTATGAGTATAATAATTTATATCAAAAAATTAATAATCTGCCTGGGTGACTGTCATTTATATCGTAATTTTGTTTGAACGAGTGAAATTATTGTTATCTGCGCGTGAGCCATATGCACTTTGGTGCGCATGTGATTTTAATATTTTATTTTATTAATTTTTGACTTAACATTGCTATTTATTATTTCAATATTGTTTCATAATTGTCTTTAAAAGTTAGAGTACATTATAATTATTAATTATCAATATACAGAGTGTCCCAAAAAAAAAAACCGTTTTTTTTAAATCGGTTTGCATTTTTTTGTTTTAGTGTTAACAACATTGTTCTCAGCATTTTTTAATCTACTATCATTTCGGTTTGTAGTTATGTTATCAATTTTTGTCATGTGTACCATAGACCGAATATAAAATGAAACATGTGTGTTGGTTTATTGATTATTAAGACCTTTAACCAATCTAACGAAAATGGTGCGGAAACTGTGCGACAACTTCGTATTTTACTCGGATTAAATGCTGCATCCTATGTGTCATTTATTCATTGGCTAATAAAAGTTTGAAAAATCTGGTTCAGCTGTTGATTTTAAAAGCCACAGTTAGGTTAAGGCATCTTCGTGAAATTCACCAGAGAGAACTCAGAGGCAGTTATTATTAAATTTTCTCGACTGTACATCGGCCTGTCAATAATCTAGGGGAGGTCAATCCAACAATATTATTTTTTATAATACGTAAACCGGATGTAATACCGAAACTGTGCATATCCTATTTTTTTATATGTTTGAAAAATAAAGTGTATTTTTAACTAATTTAAAAAAAATTGTTTTTTTTTTAGGACACCTTGTAGTATATACTTATATTATTGTATTTTGTTTATTTTTATTTTTTGAATAGTATAGCTTATAGATTAATTTAGTTATACACTTATTAATACTTATTCGTTCAAACAGTACCTATTTATCGAGGAATAAACTCACCTATATAGACCAAATTTTGAGTTGATTTGCCTAAATGATCAACGTTTATTGCATCTGTAATAATATAGCTTAGTATTTTATTCGACTATTTTATGTTGATTTTAATATTGTCTAAACATTTACCTTCATTAAATTAAACAGTATAAATGAGCCAAATACTTTTGTACATATTTCTCATCGAAAACATGTGATCAATAAATTTTAAACAGTATAATCATTTTATTATTTAAGGAAAAAAAATAATATCATTTAATATTAACACGATGCATTTCGATGACGATTCGTGAAAGCAGTATGTTATCAATACTAATCAAAATTTTAAATTGTATTTAATAATTATACATTTATGATCGTCATTGATATATATATATATTTTAAATTAATGTAAAAAAATATAGGTACATATTATATAATTCTGTATGTATGCTGTTATACAATTAACAAAATATATAATTAGAAAATATAAAAATATTTTAACCATCTACTCGTAAATTCGTTGAGTATTTAAATGTACTCAATTCTAATTTTTTTTTTAATTTAATTGAAATTAGCTATAGTCTAATTTAATAAAAATAGAATTATTGGAGTTTACATTTATTTGTTCAGTATAAAAAACACAACGGTAAAATTTAATCGGACAAATGTTTAAAAAGGTGGAAATCGAAGGAATTTATTACATGTGCATGTTATTATTTGCTTAATTATCAATGTTTTAATGTTTAAGTTTTCTAAATTCTACGTTACAAATTACTGTGAAAACCACTGATTAAAATCATATTTTTATGGTTTCTAGTATTCGACTAACTTAGATATTGGTCTACGTTCTAGTATTCTACTTATTGAATTCTTATTCTTACATTATTTGATTTGTGGACCTCATAATTGGTGTCAAATTTTGTGTAATTGATTTTAGAGTTAAAATAAATAAGGTTGTTGTATTAATTTAATATTTATTTATAGGTTTATCGCTAGGGCTCGGGATCTTATGCACTTAAAATCATAAAAATATGCGTATACATATGCATGATAAAATATCGAAATATGCGCTTAAATATATTTTTTTAGACGTACTTAAGTCAAATTAAATTAAAAAAAAATCTTTTACAAATTATATTAAAAAATAGTACCAAAATATTGATCTTTTTTCGATGTTTTTAACATTCAGCATCTTATTCTATACCTACTATACCTAGTAATTAAAATTAATTAAATTAATTCCCATACTCAGGTATATTTTTATGTATAAAAAAATCATTATTATTCTATAATTCTAATTATGTGTCTACTTGTGTTACACTGAATTATTAAATGTTTTTTGATGTTCTCGTTTTTGAAAGATCTTCTATTATCTGTTAGTAAAGTTTTATAGGCGGAAAATGATCTTTCTATGTTTACCGGAGTGATTGGGGCATATTTAAAATATGTCAGATCATTAATATCCAAGTCTCCTGGTAAGTCTTTCATGTCAATTAATTCACTATTAGGAATGTTTTTAATTTTCTTTAGCATAATAAGAATAAATTTTTTCTATTCATTTTTCTCTAATGAAATACGGAGTCATGCTATCGATTATCGACTATCAGTTTTATTGCAAATGAAATCATATAGATAAAATTAATTTAGAACATGTTAAAAATGAAAATTTTACATTAATATTTTGAATTTTTCTTATTAATCGTTAATGAAATTAAAAAAAAAGTATAGAATATGCAATAAAAACGAATAAATATTTATAATATGCATGTGAAAAAAAAACCGAACATATGCAAAAATATACAATAATACGCAAATGCATAAAGTCTTACTATAATTTTTTCAAAAATTCTTGTTAAACAAGAAGCGTATAATTAAATGCCTAACCTGAGTAAATGACACTATGGGTATCTACAGACATTTTACCTATAAATATTTATAATAGTTTTATACTTACCTGTATTCCACAAATAAAAACATAAAATAATTGGGTATATTCCCATGTTCATTGTTAATACACACTTACACATTTTCTGTGTTTTAAATTATTGATCATTACACGCATATTATGTCTAACAAATTACACTTTTTTCTAACGAACTACTAAAATAATATTCATAATTTGTCTTTATAATATTGGTGAATATTTCATATATATATATTTTGTATTTTAAATATATTTAGTTTGTTAGCATCTTTAGAAAATAAAAATAAAAATATTTATTTTTATGCTTGTCACCTCTCTAAATATTGTTAACCAATTAGGATACTTTATTTGAAATATTTTTTACATATTTTTATCATTCATATCTGTAATTTTTTTTTGTGTCATTGTGATTATAAGTAATCAATAATATTTTAAAATCATTTTTATATAATCCAAAAATATAACTAGAGAAATAATACATTGCTTTTCAAAATATTTGGAAAAAATGAAAAAGAATACATACAGGAATATGCATATGATTATTTATGCAAAATCATTTTTTGTAATTACAATTTTGTTTCTTTCTTATAAATTCAAAAATAAATATCTACAGAGACTTGAGACTTTCATCTCATATTTATAAATATATGTGGTAACCATATGGTATATGGTTAACTGATTATTACAATATATAATATAATATAATTTTTTTTCTCTATTTCAACATTTATTTTTATTTATTTTTGATTTGGTTAATTTAAAACAAATTATTAGTATAGATGTACATTCAAATGGTTATATTTTTATTTTATGTTGCTATAATATTATTACCTAAATCAACAGCTTGAAACTTCTTGTGAACATATTTTTGCAGTGAGTAGACTAGTAAATTTAGACGAGATATTTATTTCAAAAATAAAATTATTTCGAATATATTTTCAAAAAAAAAACAGAATTTGGTCTTTTTAACATATTTTGCCATCAGAGTTATTAAAATTTTAGTTTTTTTGAGCAGTAAAGGTTTTATACTATAAATATTTCATTAGATTAAACATTTATTAATAACAAATATTTTTAATTAAGTGTATGTTCGTAAATTGTAAATATCGGTTTTGAACTATGCCATATTACCATCATTGGGTTACGTAACTATTAAAATTAAAAGCAAAGTATAATTTTTAAACATATTATAAGTAAAACAAATTAATTACTAAAAAAATAATAAATTGTGTCTATGTATCAATGTATCAGCCTGGGGGACTCATATTTTCAAATCTTGCGTGCTTATATATACATTTAAAAAATAATATTCAGAGAGGTTCAACAAAAACAACTATTCGGAAAAAAGACAACTTGCTTATTGGTCAAATTCATAATTCATCAAAAATATAGTTGGTAAAATGATACCAATTTTTAGCCTATTTTAAAATGCCATCACATTTGGTCTTCTAATTCAATAAATAATAATTTAAAACTGTTTCCTTATCTTTTAATTATTAGTAGGTATAACACAGATTTAGTGGCTCGTCGTAGCAGTCGTGTTATATTTTACCCATTATGAAAATACAAAATACAAATATTTTTTATGACATAATTAAAAAAAAAATAATTTTAGTGCAATAAATAAAAATTTAATTAGAAATTAAATATATAAAATTTTATTGATGAAAAGTACTTTTATAAAAACTGTTATTGATCAATTTATTTTTAAAAAATTGATTTTGATTAACTAATTTTTGATGAAATATTTTCGTTTAGATGTTCTATATTCTTTAAAATTATAACTGTTTGCTGTTTAAAGGATAGTTTGTAAAATGATAATTCAAAATAATAGTTAGTACAAATATATTAATTATACGATATTTTTATATACTGTACATAAATAATTTTAAATTTTGAGCAGAATGTACTTACTGTAGGTTTAATAGTATAATGAGTATATGTTTTTTTTGTGTGTCTGAAGACACTTTTTATAACCAAAAAATCCTTCAATATTGAGGATAGTTTTTTGGATAAAATTGAATCTAGTTAATACTTTGGAGATAAACAAATCCTTTTTAGATAAATAATTAAATAAATTATATAAAATATCCTTAGAAGTAGAGGCTGCTACACCGTTTCCATTCAGAATGGTTTTTCGTATTTAATTTTAATTATTTATAATTTAACTAAATCGTATTTTCAACTATTACAATGACGCACTCAATAGCGAGGTACAACCGAAACTTACTATACAGCAAAGTGATTTTCTTTGGATTTTGTCTGTTTGTAATTCGATTGAAAAAAAAAAGAAACGTATTTTATTAGAAATTCGTAATGCATTTTAAACGTTTGGTGACATTGCTTTGTTGGTTTACCTATGTTTTGCTTAAATAAAACCCATAAATTACCATTGAATTACCTAGCTTCAGGCGATAAAGTGTACACGAGACTTTAGAGAAATTTTCAATTGGACATACTCGTATATTTAAATAGACAATCCAACATTCTGTAGTCAGATACCCATTTACAATATAATATCCTTGTACGCCGTATGCAGGAGAATATTATTATAATTTATAACATTTTTTTCTTTTTAATTTGCCTGCGATATACTACTTCACAAGGAAATTCAACGTTTAATCGTTTAATTGAATGACAATGAGAATGTTTTATTGTGTCGTCTATGAAATTTCAGTGTTACACAGTAGTGTGTAATATACATACCTCTGTATAATACGTTTTAGTCGACGAGTAGGTAAGTCAATAAGCCGGTTTCGGGGCAGTTGACCTATTACAGTATGCACTATTAACACACCTGATATGCTTAGATCTCTAAAATTGGAAAGTGTTTTCTAGTCCGATTCTTTACACTGTCCCGGTGCTTTACTAGATCGTCGTTTTATACACTTTGAGGAGTACAAACGAAACAGCTACGACAGACGACAATACAATGCGGAGAATTCTAATCATAATAATAAAAAATCTGTTAACAATAATACGTTCTAGATAGACCTACGTGATGGCTTTGTGGTCATTATTATGATTCGTGCCCATGGATTGCTATTATGATTACTATTATTATATGTATTTTTTTATTATTAAAGCACACAAATAAAAAGAAGAAGAATGCTGTTTTCGTTTCGTGTTTTCTGGATATTTAATAAATTACTCTGGACAAATGTCTTGTTGATATTTATTTTTTGCATTGTTTATTATATTATCTTGTGTCAATTTTAGGCCTCGTGTTTGATATATTTTTTTTTAAAGCTTTAAACCAACATTATAATATTATTATATCTCAATATCTGTGTATATATTATGTATAATATAATATTTAGATCAAGGGTGTGTAAACCATTATTTAAAGTTGAAAAGAATACTGATGTAATTTTTTTGAACCACGAGCCAAATTCAGCCGGCTAAAGTATTAAAATTAAATCAAAATTCAAAAAATAATTTTAAATTTCGTCTAAATATAAATAACATTATATTTATCGTTTTGTATGAAAACTTAGTCATTATCCATTTATTATTCACGATTAATAATTTTATAATGTTATATGTTTATTAGATCACTGATCTTTTTAAAATGTCAAAATGTGTCAGTTGTTGTTAATAATTAACACTATTTTTATCATGAGACTTGTTTTTAGAATTTAAAACGATGCTTATTAATTTAGAGTAATTTTTATTATTAAAAAAAACAATTGTTTTCACGTTAAGAATTCATTAAAATTCTAAATTTTTCATTAAAAATAACCGGTCACTTCAGAGTTTTCATTTAGCCATCAGTATAGTTAAGCGATTTGTTTACAAAATTAAAACTCAAAACCACATAATTTGATCTAATCGAATTTATTTATCATCGTAAAAAGTTATGATAAATAATTATAATAAAATATAATATGATCAATTATTATACAAACGTATTTATAATAAATTTGAAGTTTACATTATGATTACTATCAACATTCACAGAACATATATTGTAAATATTGATTATTGGCTATCATATGTCCGATTCATTTATTATTATTTCACATGATATTTTCGGTAATTTGACAATGATGGCATTAAATAATATCAAAATGTACACCAAAACACTAATAAAATAAAAATTTCAGTATTTTATAACATAATAATATGTTAACATAACTAACATATTATGTGTGTAAATATATAAAAAATATAAATATAATTTAAAATTTGAAACAGTGGCTAACGGTTATAGGCTTAGTGTATGGGTTAACATGTTTTATAATAAGTAATGCGTGAATATTGATATGTATTTTTAAATAATGGATATAAAATTAAAATACTTGTTCAGTTTAGTTTAATCGGCTTAAAAAGTTGAAATTCAATATGGATAAACTTTAAGCAGGATTTATACTTAATCATTTTTTTTGCATTTTTTCGAAACAGAACAATAGTCCTATAATCTATAAAATATTGTTAAAACTTTTTACACATAAAATTTGGTTTTAATGTTTTATTACTTATCTGAATTCATTACTCCGATACCCTTCTTCAGAGGTTGACATATATATGCATTTAAGTATAAGGTTTCTACACACATATATATGTTTTTATGTACAATACATTATATATTTCAATTTACGAATTATACTTTAAATTCGTTTTTTTTATTTGTAAAACGATTAGTTATACGTAACAATTAGCCAAACTAACTCGTAGTAATACTTTTAATAGTTAGATTTGTTCTATTTAATTTATTGAATATACTTGTTTATCTTTGTTATTATTTATTAAAGCTTATATGCAACGAATGTGTTCGGTGTTTGTCTTATTTACTGTGTACTAAGAATAAATTAGGATTTTTATCCTAATAATTTAAGTCAACATGTATGTATTATAATATTAATTATGATTATTCGTAATCTTTAATTAAAGAAACAATTTAAAATAAATTATTATACGGTAGTGAGTATTTATTGTTATTCAATACTTAAATCAACTACATTAACTGGTTGAGGTTTGTTGTAAAATCAATGAATAATATTGTATATATATATTATTAACATTTATTAACAATACATATTGCACGGTCATTATAAATCTCTAAAATGAAAATAAAGATAAATCAGAATATACTTTTTTCACCCACACACTACTACTACGCAGATATAAACCTATACAAACTGCAGAACTACTTTTTGTATCATTATGTTACAACAAAAATCGATTTATCAAAAAAAAAGTATATAATATATATACGAGCTGTAAAAAAAAATAAACAATTTACAACAAGCATAATATTTGAATAGAGAATACAAGAGACATGGTAGGCAGACAAAATAATTCAATCAGCAGTGACACTTTTTTGGACAGATTGTTGTTAGGCATTAGTTTAATTATATAATAATTATTTAAAAAAAAAAATAAAAAAAATATTTGTATATAATACATAAATGTATGTATTTTAATTTGTTTTTTTGTAAATTAAATTTAAGATTATTGAACGTTAC
Source organism: Rhopalosiphum nymphaeae (assembly GCA_036289425.1). Classification (NCBI taxonomy): domain Eukaryota; kingdom Metazoa; phylum Arthropoda; class Insecta; order Hemiptera; family Aphididae; genus Rhopalosiphum; species Rhopalosiphum nymphaeae. Next base: position 2,476,834 of record JAZAQC010000007.1, on the reverse strand, counting down.
ATAAGATGCAATGTGGAAGATTGTCGTAATTAATATCAGAGTTGAGATTTTTAATAAGTGAATTTTGATGGAATCTGAAGAAGTCACAGAATTTTTTGTTAGATAACGAAGATCAGAAAGAAATGTAAGATTAAAACTTAGAAGCGTAAGAGCAGGGCGCGTTCTCGTTATAACCTGGAAATTAATAATACAAATTGATCAATAGATGTTACGAAATTATATACATATTTATTTTTGATACTTATCATATCTATTATTAATATTTAAATCGGAGAAACTTTACGTTAATTTTAAAATGATGAACGATATCGTGAATCAAGTACATTTCTATTGTAAAATGTATAATATTATAGGTGTGTTGTGTGTTTTCTAATGTCCTGAAATTCTGATCTACATAGTATGCTTATAAATTTTGTTCGCATCTGACAGGTATATTATACAGTGAACTATATAGGTCGAACAATTAATGTAAATAACTACGATGTCAGAGAAGTTCTAATTGAAATTATGCAGTTGTTTATCTATCGAAATTTAAATGATCATAAAAACTCAGTTCATAAGTTCATACAAGTTAATTTAACATTGGTGGACGTTTGAACGGTGTATACCTATAGAGTACAGACCATAATACATTATATACAAAGTATATCAATTCAGTTTCCCCTCGGCCCGCGGCCATTTTATCATTATTTTTATTATTTTTATTTATAATAATATTATAGCCAATATAGGTCAACATTTTCGTCCGTGTATCAATATAATATTATGTACAGGGTGATTCTTTTATCATGAAACACTCATTATTTCAAAACGTATTCATGATTTTAAAAACATTTTTTTAAATAGTTTCAAGTTGTTAAAAAACAACGTTTTTATTAAAAAATTATATTTTTAATCCTTATATTTTTTAAAGTTTTTTACTTTTTTGAATGACAACGTAGAGTTTTAATTTCATATTCCAAAGCAGAATATTTTTCTGAGTATTTTGATACATAAAAATCGAATTTAAGGCGAGTAGTTTATTAGTTATACATATTTAAAGTTGAGACAAGTGGAGTGGTGGACAAACATTTTGAGGGGTAACGCCGTACCATTCTACTACGCGCATCAAAACTCTAAATACTTATAACTCTTAAACTACTCGCCCTAAATTTGATTTTTATGTATCAAAATACTCAGAAAAATATTCTGCTTTGGAATGTGAAATTAAAACTCTATGTTGTCATTCAAAAAAGTAAAAAACTTTAAAAAATATAAGGATAAAAAATATAATTTTTTAATAAAAACATTGTTTTTAACAACTAGAAACTATGTAAAAAGATGTTTTCAAAAACATGAATACTTTTTGAAATAATGAGTGTTTCATGATAAAAGAATTACCTTGTATATATAATATATACTATATAAAAGGTAAATATATTTTACGATTGAAATGTTATTGATGAGCGAATTTAAGGTCTTAATCATTTTTCTAGACGTAGAATAGTGGATGGTCCAACGAATATTATTTGTCTACAATCTAAATCATTTTAGATATAACCTATATAATATAGTTTCAAACTCTGAGAAAAGCCTTAATTGTAATTATTTGAGATAGTCAGAGTGAATTACTATTTTCCATTGTTTATGGAGTATATTGTATCATTAATTGTATTGATGCATTCAAACATGTACTTACGTTATACATTTTTAATTAAATTAATTCAACAGGATTTTTTTTTTTTAATTTTTTGTTTACGAATATTTTTTATTATTAGATTACATCGAAACATATAATTGGGTATAGTTTGTATTCATAAGGTACTATTTTAACTATCAGTCATTTTAAATAGCTGATATTATTGAAAAAAAATAATTCATAATAAATATACTTAGAAATATTATAGTATTTAATATCTATACATAATTACTATCATAGTGTATTATATATTTATATGTAATAGTATATTATGTTATTATATCATTATTTATGATGTACTCGTACAAGATAAATGAAAAACAAGTTATCGATAGGTATGTAAAGAATTTAGAAGAAACGAGCGTAGCATAACGAATAAATTATTAGATATTAGTTAACTTAAATATTTGTCAAGGAAAATACAAAACATTAATAAGTAATTATAAGAAAACTTCAACATATTAAATAATAATTACTATTACATATTCTATACAACCTGATCCTATTTTATACTTGATGCAAGACAATTATTAGTAAAGATTTAATAACTCAGAAACTACTCGTTTAAATGTTAAATTAGATGTATCAAGATGATTCGTTTATGAAAAAATATTTTTTTAAATGTCATTCCTTAAAGGGTACCTATAGAAATAAATTCTAAAAATCAGAATTTGAATAAATAAATTATTAAAGGATAAAAGGAGATTGAACATGTTTATTGAAACATTCTGTACGTAAAAACTGATATTTAAAACATTTAAGTTCCTAGACTATAGTAATATGCTTATTTGTTTTTGAGGTCACTACGTAGTTTCCTGTACTTTCCTATTTATGTGTCCTCCTTATATTGAAGTGAAGCGCATCTGTGGATTATTAGTATAGATGCCTAATGTTTGCGTATTTTACAGATTTTTGAATTTGATTTATTACATGATAACTGATGAATACAAACAACATAATCATTGCTCTGTGCTCATAAACTTAAATCGCCATATTATCCTATATCGTATTGTTTTATTACATTTATTACTTTTAAAAATTTATAACCGAGAAAGTTTAGTGAATCTGAGTACCGTTTTTTCACTCCATTTATCGGAATGAATCTAAATAGTCGGTAGGTATATATACTTATAATGAAACAGGTTATTCTGTTGCTACCAAAAGTACTAATAGTATAGTAATTTTTTCTTTTGCACTGAAAGTGCAAATGCATTTGATTTCGTTTTATTTTTATATGGTTTTATAAGCAATGAACGAGTGTTTATTGTTTATTCTAGTTTTATTGAGTCAGGTTTTTAAAATAACGTTGTCCTGTATTTATATGGACAAGCAAATATTGGACACTATAATACTACTAAGGGCCGAATATAAATGCATTCTCGTTTTTTTTTCTAGTACTTAACAGTAGTTAAAAAATATATCATAGTTAATTAGATAAACATTTAAATAATAATAATAATAAAAAAGAAATGTTTAAATGAAGTAAAAGATTTCCTTTAAACTTTTTACGTATATTTGATCATTATAGTATAATGTTATGTGTTATGTGTATTTATTTTAGTTAATTTTTAATTATATAATGCTTATTATATTGATAGTTTTCAAATATATATTATTATTAGCAGTTAGCATTTTGACTAAAATTTAAATTTTTATCAGACATTTGTCTTATTGTTTCATTTTAACATCATAAATTTATATTCATATTTTAAATAATAATAGTAGTGTTGATATTATTTGTCAATATTATTACCGTATATATAATTAATTTATTTCCATTCTGGTTGATCTAAAATTTAGTTGTGTTAATAAAGTATTCAAATTGAATAATTTAAGTTGTCGGAATTTATTACTCGCATAAAAGTGGAAAGTTTATTATGCTGGCTGTTTAGGGGCACAGTCAAAACCCAAACATCGCTTCGAATATAGGTGGATTGTTGTACACTTAACCGTTAGTCGTTTACGTAATAACATGTAAGTCAAAAAGAGGATTTGTCTAATGTTAATTCGCACAGCCTGTTACATTGAAAATATATTTACCAAAAATAAATATTTTACAAAATTAAAATTAACGATGGGCTATAAATTTATTTTGTATAATTTTATATGAGTCTATAAATTATAATATATATTAACATAATATAATATGATATGTACCTATATTAATAAATTGAGAATTCGGTAACTCAGCTAGTTCACGAGGAAGAAACTAACAAGCTAACTAGTCATCGCTATTTAACAATAATTTAAAACAAAAGAAAACGTCAAAAGATGTTTAAACAATTTTGATTAAAAAGTTACTTTTTAGTTTTTAATAATACAAAAAAAAAAAAAATTGAAATGAGTTAAAGTTTGAAACGTTATGCTTAATCAAAAATAAAACCATATATCAAAGGACTTGTAAAAAACCCATCAATTTCATTCATTACACTAATTAGTTATTACAAAAAATAAATTGTTTATTTTTAATATGAATTGTTATTTTTACTAATAAATTCATCTAGAATTGTTTATTTGTTCAGTATAACAAAGCATAAAAAGGTTGTCAACTTTTTTATATTTTGGAGAAAGAGATTAGGAAAATGAACAAGTCGGGTGTGAAATAAAAAAGAATTTGGTATTATTAATCTAGTTATTTCTCGGGATTTAGTCGAAAATAGGAAATTTGAGTTCTTTTTAAAATTATTGGTAAAAATTAGTGGAATAATAGGAATATTCATGCGACTTCATTTATCGAAAAAAACGGCTCATTTTTTTCGTTGTTTTTTTTTTATAAAATAATAACCATAGAAATTAGGAATTTCACAAAAAGATATACTAAAATGTTCAAAATATTATTGCTCTTTTTTGGTATTTTTAAGTCGTAAAACATGAACAACACGTAATACAAACTATATCATAAGTTATTCTTATATATATTATAAGAATTTGAAGTTAGTATTGACAACACTTGGAAATATATAATTTGTAAACTTTTTTATAGTTAAAAATTTTAGTTTTAATAACTGAGGATTAAAAATATAATACAATGTTCTTCGTTAGTTAGAAAATCTTTAAGTCATAATTTAAAATATATACATTTTATAGAATAACTTAAGGCTGTTCAGTTATACATTTTTAATGTGCATTAGGTATACATATAATATTTTATTAACTATTAAGTCACGCTATAATTAAAATTCCATTCCCCTTTGCCTAGCTTAAATTTTAAAAATATATAGATATTTAATAACAGGTCATATTTTGTAAGAATTGGTTACCCATAATATTAGAAATAAAATAAAATTAGCTTTCTATGACATTTCAGATATCATAGATAGTTATTTGTTATAATGCAAAAATGAAAAATTTACCAAGTAGGTGAAAAGTTGTTGTAGGACAACTGATTATGGTCATATTTTAAAACTAGTTAATGGTCTATATGTAGCTTACAATTATTGATAAAAATTCACTTATAGACCGACTGGCTGTGTAAAACAGTGTTATTTAAAACAAGCATGTAATTTACGTACACGAAAGTGTATTTTGAAATGTTTGAATTATACAATTAACTATTAATAATAATTACTACATCACATTTTAAAACCATATAGTTTATAGTTTATTTGCTATTAGATATATTACATGATATAGATAAAATAATATGATATATGATCAAGATTTAAAATATTTAACTGCATATAAGTTATATTATGTTTGTTATATATTTAAGCAAAAACAAATATTAACAAAATATCTGTTGTAAAAAATCTTATTAATTTAAGTTAAAAACATAGATACACATTTATAAATAATATTTTTATATTATTATTATTATTTTGTAGTCTAAGAGTTCTCAGAAGAATATACTGGCTGATAATAAATTAATATTCGTAGAGCATATTCGGAGTTCCGTATAGTTAAGTAAAACTGGTTTTTTAAAATGTATGTCTGTAGAAAAATCCCTAATAAGCCAGCGACAGTGATTCTTAACAGCGTGCTGCGATAGTTCGATAAAAAAAAAGAAAAGAAAACACGACGTCATTTCAAGTATAATCTCATTCCACTAGTTTAACCAAATCAAGAGATAGATATTAGTGCCTTACTGGATACTGCACACAGTAGGTACATAGAGTATAAGTAGTATATCAATGACATTATAATATGTGGTCAACGCATATAAAATATAAATATAAAATAGGTATATTTAGTATTGTTGCTAATCCTTCTAAAATTTATTGTACGCTAAGCATCTAATATCCATTTAAATACTACTGTAATAGTGTATTTTGTAGCAAGGTTGGGTTAGAGGAGTGATGGGTCGATCACTGCATAGCTCCCTTCCCTCAAACATCCTTATGGGAGTAGGGTTTTGGTTTGTTTTTACGTCATTATACAGCTTCAGATTTCACATTGTGTATAATACGAATAATATAGTTAATGCATAGCCTTTTTAAATTTACTTATGCTTAGACAGAACTGTTACTACATATTATTGTTATAATAACATGGAGTAATTATTTTATCGAAAAATACTCATTATTTTAAAATCTATCAACATTTTTGAAAATATTTTTTTACGTAATTTCCAATCGAAATAAAACATTTCTTTAAAAAATTATATTTTTTATCGTAATAGCTTTTTATTTTTATAAATAAAAACACCAATTTTTAATTTTCATATTCTGTAGCAAAATATATTTTGGATAATTTTGATACATAAAATTCAAAATTCTCACGAGTAATTTATAAGTTATAAGTATTTAAAGCTTAGGTGAGCGGAGTAGAGTAGTATGGAGTTACCCTACAAAATATTTGTTTACATATAATGTTTTTATATCGAGATACTCCGAAAAATATTTTGCTTCAGAATATTAAATTAAATATGTCATTCAAAAAAGTGAAAACTTAAAAATATTAAATGTTGTTTTATTTCGATTAGAAATTATGTAAAAAAATATTTTTTTAAAAGTTAATAGATTTTGATATGATGAGTGTTTTTCGATAAAAGGATCACTCTATATATACTTGTGGATTGTAGATTGTAGACAAGTATAATATATAGTCTCAAATCGATCAAGTCAATGATTATTTTTAGAGATAAATATTATCATGATATTGTGAGAACTATATGTTAGTATAAAGGATGATAATAAATGAGATGGATCTGACTACCATAATATATTGAAATAATAATTTTTGAAAAATCTTAAAAATATAATACTGTTCTTTATATTCATAAACAAAATGTAATCATTTTATTATAATGTGTATATTTTATATGTTATAATATATATTAATGTATAAATAAATATACATAAGTATATACGAATTTGACACTGAATTTGAACATTCCAGTATGATATTATATAATATAATAATATTATAATAGTGTAGAAATGCCATTCTTGGGCCAAATTGAACTTTAACTCAGTATATTTTCATAACAAACGGTTATAAAAGGCTGATTTTAGTGGCAAAAGTTTGAACCTACTTTAAGTATATAAATAAGTACTCAAAGTTACCTTTAAAAGAATAAATCTCAGGACACATATATTTTTAATTAAAAACTAATTTTGTGGTGTAAATATTGAATCGAAATAAAAACATCATAAAAAACATTTATTAATTTTTTTTTTTTTTTTTATCTATTTATTAATTTATTAATCTATTATAATCTCAATATAAAAGAACCCAGTAGTTTTTTTGTAGTATTGAACAGTATAACATTAATATCTTTAGGTAGATAATAAAAATTAGTCAAACATTAAGATTAGATTTTATTGTTTCAATAATATATATACTATATAGCAATGGTTCCCATTTAGTATAAAGCCACGGACCCTTACCTAAAACTTAAATTGGTCTGGGGACCCCTTATTTGTAAATAATTTTAAGTTTAAATATTTACTTTTCAATTTTATATAACTATGAAAACTATATACATTTATAATAAATTTATTGTCGACCTTTTTCACGATAATCGAGTTTCAATAGTTCAACACTTTTCAAAATACCTGGAATTTTAAACCTCTACGAATTTAACAATTTTACTAAAATTAAATAAAAACATCACTTCAGTACTACACACCATATATATCTATATAATCGCGGTACTACACAACCACGGATCCCCTAACATCAACACGCGGACTCCTGGGGGTTCACGGACCACCAATTAGGAACCACTGCTATATAGTATCACTCAGAAAATAAGTGTCAATATTAGTACAGTTTTAACTCCTCATAATAATTAATGCATACAATAAAAATACTTCATAATATATAAAATAACGTTAACAATATTGTTTTTGATTGTGCTACTCAAGTTATGCTTGAATTAAAAAAAAAAAATAAAAAATATTGTTACTTTTATAATAACCTAATTTTGATAAATTATAAAAAAAACTATTGTGCTGACATTAATATTCTAAAACATGTAAATTCTATTCCATGTAACACACCTATTCCAATTATAGCACTTACATAGTTAAGTATATTACACACAAGATATGCACAACATTACAATATATTTAGTTGTCGATTATACCATTCATTAAGCCCCGTCTATACGACTATAGTAAAATGCGATGCAATAGTGACAGCTTTAATATTATGGAAATTTAAAGCAGGGCTTTGCGCCCGAATTAACCCGATACCCGATATCGTTAAAGTACCCAAAATAATTGTAATACTCAATAAAACCCGAAATTAAAATATTATTGATTACCAAATACCAAAAAAATATATTATGGTTTTTAATGTGAAACTTTTTTTATATACCAATATAAATCATAAGAGGCAATCAAAAATTAAAAAAAAAAATCATATATTTAATTATTATAATATTACATTTTGAACAATTATATTATATTTATATTTTTATTAACTTTTAATTGTATACATAAATATGTGTATAGATATAAAAAAAACCCATTATCCAAATCTGATTAAGAATTAAGAATAAAAATATTATTTGGTACGAATTTTAACTTAAATGTATTTTAATACAATATGCATACTTCATATAAATTTAACTGCATTCTAAATTTTAATTTTCTGGAATTTAAAACTACGTATTTAAAAATTAAGATTATTAATTTCAATGTATCAGTATTTATATTTGATGTGAAATATTGGTTACTTAACAATTTGTAATGTTATAAGTATAATTAATTTTTAGATATATACCTTATACAAATAATACAGAAATTATTAAAATCATCAGAGTGGATCCGCGGTGGCGGCAGTTTCAAGATACATCGAGAACATAATATAGATCTAAATTGCAATCCGAAGTGCAGGTGAAATGCAATTTTTAAAACTATAAATTGTTACTGGACACAGATTTTTGCATTAAAATATGTTTCCTGAGCACTAAAATTCATGAAAAAATAACTTTACATAATTATTGTATTTGTATACAAGTATACATTCTCATTTGATTTTCAAAAGTTTACCTCTCAAATCATCCTTAAAAAAACCCTATAATTGGCATTATGGAGTTTCATTACTTTTTGATTCTATATATTTTTAATTTTTTCTCTAAGTTATATATTTATATAAAGAATTTACTGTAACGTAAAATTCTGTTTTTAATAGATCATCTTAGTTTTTTTTTTATGTTTATATATATTTTTATATCAAATGACAGCGATAGTAACATGTTGTTATTTATAAAATGGGTTTAGAAACAAATTAATTAATTTTATTGATTTTTCAAGTGATTTGTCACATTTGGCCAAGTACCAAAATATCCTGTACTTAGTAAAAATATATGTAAAAAACTACGTAAAATTTTCGAAACTGAAAAATGTTTTGAGATTGCAAATATGTTAATGAACAGCAGCTTTCTCGGAATTAGTCATAAGGTTAATTTATTCCGGGTGTAGTTCGATTGGTTAAATTTTTATTGAATTTAGTGCTTCAGATTAACGATAATAAATAGATTCAATTTTATTAGTAAATGACGCGTAAACTGAAACAAAACCATCAATTTATTGTAAACAATGTGTATCTTTAAAATATAATAACATATACATTTATATATATTTATTATATTTATAATCGCGTATATTTATATCAGTGGCGTAGATACAATTTTTTCTTGGTGGAGATAATATATTTCTTCACGTTTTAATATACATTTTTTTTCATAGTTAGATATCTATATTATGATTTAATAAAAACGTATAAAATGTGCATGTATTTATACTATTAAAAATTAAAATATTTAAAAAATATATATATTTATATATACATTTAAATAAAATAAATAAATAAACACACGTAGATAAAATTAATTCAAAAAAATTATTTTTTTTTATATTGATTTATTATTTAGTTGGATATTCTAATATATATGCATTTAGTATTCATTTATATTACAAATTAGAACGAAAGCCAGTTAAAAATAATTTGTAGATAGTTTTGTGTATTACCTGAAGAGTGAAAATAAGTAGATATGTCAGATGATACCTACTATTAAATTGTATACTAGAATATTAACAACATTATTATATTTATAGTATTTTTTTAAAATGTTAAAATATGCACAATAATTGAAAAATTTCCAAGTATGCAAAAATATGCAACTGATATTAAATTTTGCCTATTTATTCATTAAGCTTAGATTTAAATGTATATGTATTTTATATAATTGTTTTTTTTAGTTTATTAATAATATTATGTTAATACATAAAAATCAATTTCAATAAATTGTTAATTCTATTTACGATAGCTATTTAAATTTAAATTGTTTTGATTAATCATGATTATTGCTTGAAATCTAAATTATTTCATTATATAGGATATACTAGAAAATTTAATTTTTTTCTCATAACACAAAATATATTTTTGATATTGATAGATTAAGTATGGCGGTCAATGTATATGACTATATTTAACTATACTAAGTGTATAATTCTATTGTAATATAAATATTTTAATTTTAGCTAATTTCATTTATTTGTACCATGGACTAATTTACGTCGTTCTATAATACGCATATTTTAGAGGTTAGAATATTAAAAATATATTCTGACTAATCGTTTTTGATCATATTCGTATTAAATATGCATTGATTGGTGATTTATCATTGCTTTAAAATTTTACACTTCAAACAAAGTTGAGGTAGGTACAATCGAAATCAACAGCAGAGCGATTACCATTTTTTTATTTGAAATTAAAATTTCATTTAAAATTTTATTAGAATGCCTACCCTTATTTCATCATATACAATATACTTTAAATTAATAGTAAACGAAAAAAATATTTTTGAACCTTATTTAAGTTCCTGCTTAATGAGTTTAAACAAAAGTTCGAGGTATCATAAAATAGCTAAAACAAATAGTCATGGGGTATTCATTGTTTTTGTAACATTGTGTTATCCCTACTTCAAATATTAAAATATTTAACTAGCTGACTGGTAAAATGTCCGAAATTTTGTCACATATAATAACGGGGCTTCGAATTCTAAGTACCATAAGTCAAAAATTATTATAATATCATTGTCGCAAAGAATTTGGTATATTAATGCCGGAAGCAGCTTACAGAAATTTGGTCTCTATCCGTGTTTTTTAATTAAATACCTGTCTATATAATTATTATTATACATGGTTATTATATTACCTTTATTATTAGAGTATACTTATTCGGTATTTTATCATAGGTACATCTATTCCTTATTTTGTGTCATGTTCCATTCTCATAGTACATGTTTTATACATATTTTGTTTTGTTTTTATTTTCATTTTCCTATTGGTCACCAATCACCTTCTTATTTGTTACTAATTAATACCTATATATTATATTATAATATATATAAATATGTTATCGAGTTAATGTTAGGTTTTCTAGCAAGTGAAAATACCAAATTTCGATCAAAGTAAAACTGATTTTTACATATTGTTTGTTACATGTAGTTACTGATGAAGCATTTTTATCGTTAAGAGGACGCTACACCTGAATTTTTTGTATCTGTTTTAAAAACCATTCAATATAGTAAATTTACGTTCAGAGTGGATTGAGTCCGGCTGACTTATGATAAAAGTTAAAGGTAAAAATATTATTTATGCTCAAACGTTTGATTTTTTTTATGTTATAATTTTTAAGCTATAGTCATGAATATTTTTGCTTGTAGTATTTATAAATTATAATAATACAATATTTATGTCTTGTTTGACAATTGAAATATTAAAAAAAATCTAACGTTCAAGCACATATTCAAGTATTTCAGTTATAATAATAAATAATACAGTTATTGAATAACAGATAGTTACATCAATCGGAGCATCGGCTTTGCATACATTTGGAAAGTTTGGTACACACTTTTAATTTTAGTTGATTATGATAGTTTGTGTAGGTATTTTATATTCTTAAAATCAACAAAATATATGTAATGTAAAATAATATATATATTTTTATATAATAGTTTTTTTTGATAATAAAATAATTATTTTTGCGTATGAACCTAGAAAGTCGCAACTTAAGATCGAAAGAGCCGCAGATTGTTAAACTCTGACCTAACCTTTTATCGGGCTATTGGCTTAATAAAAATATTGCTTTTAAAATATTTTTAAAATAATAATAACAAATAGTAATAATAGCTAGGTATTACCAGTAATTTTGTTTTCGCCGTTACATGTACATAATAACGGTTCAGCGGCCTATAATACAATGTAATATTATCATGACGCTGTGATAGTTATTAAATTATATGATATATATTATTATATATAATATATGCGTATATTAATATTATTAAATCTGCTTAGTCCGCATACCGATCGATATTTTTATTATTATTTACGACGATGACGCGCGCGGACTCGTCATCGCATCGGTGTCACTGTCCGCCCGCAGCATCTGCATCTGCACCAGCACGGGTATATTATAACATGTACGAGTAGGTATATAGACGCGTAGTCACGCCGATCCATTATCACGTTCACTATACTCGGTCGGTAGTCCTCATTCCTCATTCACGTGATTCCCGGTTGTGCGTCGTGTCCGTCTCACGAAAAGTATAGGTTCGTATGTAACAAATTTGTGTTAAGCGGAATCCATTTTGTGTCGTTGCTCACTAGTCTTAATATTACAGTAAATTGATCTATTATTCAATATTAAAGGTAAGACGAATTGTCGAGTGGGGGTGGGAGGGTTGTATTTCAATTAAAAATCGACAAATTGAGTTATAAGTATTACAAGGATGTGTAAGACGTCAAAAATTTAAAAATGTTCATGGCTCGCTTAATAGTCGCTTTAATATTGTAAATATTACGAAAAAAACCGATTGAAGAACACAGACAACAATAACAATAATATATACTTACCTTAAACTGTGAAAATAAAGGTTAAATTTACTGTAAATATAATATTAAGACTAACAACGCGAAATATAACCTATGCTGCTAAATGCAGATTAGCTATATGTTATGTTTCTGTGCAGCGTTTGTGACTTCTTAAGATGGAGACAGCTCAAGATATAGAAATCTTGCATTACGCAATTGATGCAAGTCGTAGAATATAAAACGACCTATCTATAATATAATAATTATATCTACCTGCACGTCACGATATATATGCGTAATGAATTTTTGCTTTTTGAATTTGTTCTAAATCCTTTATTACACAAATGCACACAAATTCCACACCAATTAATTGCGAAAAATAAACTACGATTTTCAAACTTGGGGGGGGGGGGGGTGAAATTTACGTAATGTATGTGACAGAAAATCATTTATGTACCTCTTATATTATAAATTATACGTACATATATTTATAAAAATTAAACTATTGATTTACGTTAACTATAGTAAAATAATAAAAAAGAAACATTTATTAAGTTTGGGTATAGGTGGTTGCATAGGCGGACATTAGGTTAAAGTTTTAGGGAAGTTATAATAATCCAATCTAAAGTGACCCGCAAGGACTTCATCCCCATACCCCCTTTCTATAATTAAGCATAACATATTACCTTCGATTTTTGAGGGGGACTCAGCCCACCTCGATTTCTGCCTATGGGTGGTTAGATGAAGAACAACATTGTAATTCGTAGGCATATATTATAATATCCCATAAAGTAGAGGTCCGCACGACGATAAACACGGTCAAGACAGTATACATTCGACATAATATTACATGTATGTATAAATATAATATTATGTTATGGTGGTGAACGATTCCAGCAGGTATTATATTAATATGGTTGCCGGTTGGTAGATCCGTGGTGTTATATATACATCGGCTATATCGCCCGATACGCCGACCCGCAACTATTCGCCCATATACCTCTACCAACTATCAGTTATTATGAGTTACGAATTTATATGTATAGAGTCCACGTTTCACGAGACCGTCTGGCGTCTGGTCATTAATAATAATAATATTGTTAGTGCAAATGTTGTTGACTCAATCATCGCGTTAGGCTACATTTATAAGTTACAGTTATATGATATTATTGTAAACTATTATAGTACAAAATGGCCGCGCAATCGAGGAATTTCGACGATTGGGCCACACGGAGATCATTTCGATCTACCGCAAAACCGTATAAATTATTTCGTTTTTATTTGCGATTGGACTATGATAGATTCGTTATAATCACAGCCAGGTATCTCAAACTTCATAACAAAATGAGAATGATTTTTCTCGTTTACAATTAATAGATACATTTTTTTTATGCACAAGTACATAACACGCGATTCATAAACGATAAAATTATTAATGAATAATGATCTACTAACTTTTTTTTAGTCAAGAAAATGTATAATATTAGAATTTTTATCGTCGAGAAAGTTTTTATAGATACTATAATTTCACAGTAAAACTATTACTAGGTATATAATTGGATTTATATATTAAATTGACCTAATTTTTATAAAATTTATTACCTATTTGATCTACGTTGATATATTAAAAAATAAACATAATATTATTTTATATTAATTATTCAATCGGTTTTAGTCCGGTATTATAATATACGTATTTGTTTTATTGAAATCGATTAAAATACGTCATAATAAAATTGAAAATATTATAATTTCTATTCCAGCAATAAAATAAAATAAATTAGTGAAAGAATACTCAAATTAAGAATCAAAATTTTTTTGTGGCTAAAGAACTTTACTTAAGTAATAGATGTATTTTCACTGTAAATTTCAACGTCATACCGAGAAATTTAATTTTTGAGACTACGTAATCTTGAATGTAATTTTAAAATATAGGTAGAAGAACTGTCTATAATGCCACCTGAACTATACTAAATGAGTCGAATCATTTCACCGATATTATAATTCTCAATAATATATTTTACTTTCCATATCATTATTGTATTTATAACTTTTTAGGTTGTCAGACATATTTATATGACTATGTAAATATATTTGATATAGAGTACAAATAGTACTTATATTATGGAAGTAAATATGATAAGTATTATCATTTTGTAAGGGATATTTGTATTACAATGAATTTATGGTTAATCAGTTATATATTACTATATTATTATATTATTTTTTATTGAATTAGATTAGATTAACATATCAATCAATAAATAATAATAATATTTATTTAGCAAATCAACAAACAAAACATAAATATAATATATATATATAAATTAATAAAAGATATTAAAAGATTTTCAACTTCAATTGTTCATGACAGTTTTATTATTTTGGTTATATATATATATATATTAAATACTATTTTTCCAAATTATTATAATATTTTATTCATACATACCTACTACCTACATAATCTTACCTACTATAGAAAATCTGAAAATATTACTCAAATGGTATTTCCCTTATTTATATACGTAATATAAATATGAATGAAGACTTGTGATTCGGGGCCGATATTTGATTGTGAGTGCCAAAAAATCGAAAAAAATTTCTTTTCTATTCATATTCCTCTTTAGACATTATAATATATTAGTGGTATTTGCATACACGTAACTTTATAATTATTGATGACTATTAAGATATAATATTTGTGTTAACACCACTGTTTAATTAGTTTTTATGCATATCGAATGATATGTAAATTTAATTAATAGCATAATTATTCTCATTAAGTTAAAAGTTACTTAACTGTTACATTTTTTAAATTAAATTTAATTAAATAGTTTTAATACGTTGTTATTACTTAAAGTTAAAAAAAATAATATAATACATTAATAATAAAATATTTTATTATGTCGCATATAAATATTGTAATTGAACTTTTCATGAAATAATATCCATTTCATAGACTTCGATCATTGTAAGAAATTTTTATTTTCATGTAACGAATACAAATAGTATCAAATTCATGAAATGAAAACCATTATTTTACACTTAATGTAATTTTTTTTTCAAATTTATATCACCCATATATAGGTAACTTTTCATGAAAAGTATTCAAAATGATATTTTGTACCTTGCTAATTATAATTTGTAACAAAATAATCCAATGATAGTTTCATAAAAATTTTGGTATAAGTACCTCTGCAGTGTACCCGTGCAATGTAAATAAAAAATAAAATACACTAAATATAAAGTAATATTACCGTATGGTATCTATCGATTTCGTGAAATATTGTATGAAGTATAATATTGTACTATTCGTACCTGAATAGTATCTATTTTAAATATATATGTACGTACATTTTTATTTTTATTAATATTACATATGATTGACCATTCATTAATACAAAAAAAAAAAAAAAACAAAAACAAAATAGTTAATTAAAAAAAATAATCGGTTAAATAATTTTATGAGAAAAAACAAGTACGTATTATTTTGTTTTTTTTTAACTCGAGCGATTTTTAAATTTGATTTATATTAAATGGTAATGTACATATTTTAAGAAGGTAGGTTAATTACATGTTTGAGAGTAATTAAATTAGTTTATTATATTATAATTAATGTTTTGAAAGCCAAATAAAAAATTATTTTTATAGTTAAAAATGAGTTTAAATAGGCCAGATTTAAAACATTTGTGTTTTAAATTATAATCAACTATTCATAAAATAATTTTTTTTCTAGTTCCCCTAATTAAATATATACATACGAGTATATAGGTACACCTTATCAAGCGATATCTTATAGTATAATTACTTGTATTTAAATATAAATTATGTGAGTACAGTCAAAGTAAACTTTATATTCGAATGTATGTCAAAATCGTAAGATAAAATAAAATAATAGTCTACAAAATAACAAATGATAATTTTTAATAAATCTGTCATAATGATACTAATTATTAATCAGTAGTTACTATTTGTTTAACATCAATTGATTAAAAATATAGTCTAATTTACTCTGTCGAAGTCATACAAATTAATAATATTATTCTCAGTTCATTTATACACTTCTCAGCAATTTTACAGAAATTCTAGTGATTCTTCAAAGTACCAATAACGTTAAGTATAGATTGTTTTTTTCATTTATATCTCTAGTAAATAGTAGATACCTATACTTGATATTATTAGTCACTAGACTTGTGAATTAATTTTCAGTTCGAAGTCGGTTGAGTTTGAAGTGAATTGTTATAATATTACACTCTTGTTTTACTTATGAACCGTCCATATTGGGACGCAACTCATAGTTGTCTATACGTAAAACAAGTGTGTTATATTAACGGGTGACTATGAGTGGCATACGTCTCGATGCACCTTTTTTTATGTAAATCGTATCCCGGGTAATTTAGGTAGTATCTTTGTAAATTGCATCACGTGTATTTTTGGAGGTATAGCAAACATGAAATTAACTACTTTTTGTTTTTAAATTATTACTAAGTTTTTGTCTTATAAAAATATTTTCAATATTTGTTCATGATTATGTTCATTAAAACTTTTAATTACGAAATTAAAAATATTCAATTTTGCAAAGCACTAATATGTTTTAACAGTACAACATAAGCGTTCAATATTATTTGTTAAAAAGTTATGAAAACGAAATCTATGACTGACCAACAATTTTAATGTTTTCAATATATTATATAATTCATTACTCATTGAAAATGATAAAATCACTAACTTAAACGAGCACTTGTATAGAACTGTTATAGATGAACTAGGTACTTACATGTGTTCATTGTATGTCTCGAAAATTATCGATTAATAGATTTTCATCAAGTAGATATCTCTTAATATATAATAAAGAGATATCCAAAATATATAAATATATATATATATATATTTTAGTATTTTAAATAGTTATTAACACAGCACTATGATTTGCGATATTGATCATTAATGTTGATCACAGTGATGATGCTAAAATATCATAATTAGGGCTGTGAATTTAATGCACTAAAAAATTTTAAAAGATGCATTTAAAGTGTCAAAAATATGCAATAAAATATGCACTTAAAATGCAAAAAATTCATTTAAGATAGCAAAATTATGGTATAAAATGGTTTTTAATTTAATATTTATATTGATACTAGTACATTATATGCACAAAAATATATTTATTTAAAAAAAAAACAAATTATTATAAAGTTGATTTTATTTGAATTTAGATTTTGAAGTTGATTGATTCTTTAATAATGCTATTCGTCTAAAACGGCTGAAACATTTTTTTAAAAATTTTTTTAAGGTGTTTAATGATGAAATGTAATCAAAAATACTATAAAATAAACTTAAAAAGGAAAATATGACTTAAAAAATTAAAAACATTAAAAAATGCAAAAAAATGCAAAATAAAAGTTTCATAAACGGATTTGTTATTATATAATTCAAATTATGTACTAACAAAGCTACGTTGCACAATTACCAAAAAGAAATGCACTTTCCTACAAATTCAGTCCTAGTCATAATTAATTTATATTATAAATTAATATCCTTTCATGATAGCCAATAAGTACCTAATACTAATTAGGTAGGTACTAAACTATAATATAACTGTTACGCATCGCAACTTTGTAGGCAAGTGGTAACTGATAGGTATACGTAATATGTTTAATAAAAGGTCATCAAACTTGAATATTATTACGAGTATATATTGATCATGACCTTATCAAACATGCCTGACTTGTTTTAAAGTCAATGTCAAGCCGAGTGTGGTCCATTTTAACGAGCTGTTTTATTTTTATACGTCTCGAGACAACATATTATATAGATAGTTTGGTTATTTAATCGGATGCATAAATAGGTGTTTTTAATACCTAATAATAGAAAAATCAAATGCAAAAAGTATTTGTTATTAAAGTCTTTTCTTATCGATTTTCACTGTTCAGTGTTTGCTTAAATCGTAAAGAACATATGATGTTGTTTATTGTTTATGCTACCATTTGTATATACTACGTGAGAATTTCTACGTTTTTATTCACAACGATAGTGTCTACAACGAATTTAATTGTATGGGATCTACTCGTAAAACTAAATTTTGTTACAAAATATTATGATACATCTTTAAACATTAAATTATAGACATTTTGTTTTAAATTATATTGTTTAAACGGTAACCATTTATAATACCTAATTAAATAGAAAGTTATTTCTAAAGAAAATTACTTATCGAATAACGTTTTGAGAGATTAAAATAGCAGCAATAAAAAAATATATATATTTGTTTGAATGTTTTTACTTTACCAACTAATATAGTTTAAAAAAGAGTTAAGTTA
Source organism: Rhopalosiphum nymphaeae (assembly GCA_036289425.1). NCBI lineage: Eukaryota > Metazoa > Arthropoda > Insecta > Hemiptera > Aphididae > Rhopalosiphum > Rhopalosiphum nymphaeae. Next base: position 2,457,563 of record JAZAQC010000007.1, on the reverse strand, counting down.
AAAATACTTCACTTTTATCGGGATACCTAGCGATAGTATGAACAATTTTTGAACAAAATAATATATTGTTGTACATTTAAAAACTGGTATGTAGTTCAAGGTTATAATATTAAAAACTACAACATAAACATTTACAATTTATTATTTTATGTCTTGACAACGATCATATTTTAATTAATTTTTTTTTAAAGAAATATATCCGTGTTACAATCAATCAACTATATGAGCTATGCCTAAGTGTTTATTGTAAGTTTGATTTCACCAGTATTACTTCTTAGCATCTATGGACTATTCACTTACAGAATTCCCAGCTATTAAAATATTTTAATTTATAGAAATTTGATTTTTGGCAGTTGGCAAGTCAGATATACAACATACTTTATTAATTTATAGTTTAGATGGCGTGCGCTTAGACTAACAATTTCCCTACCCGAGGGTCTTGAATTTGAGTAGCTCAGTGTGTAAGTGAAATTAATCTTTTGTGTATTGTTGTCTCGATTTTTTTTTACGATCGACCCTGAAAGAAGGCTTATTGCATTACATAAATACAATGGACAGTTTATGTTATGGTTATGATTATTATAAACGGTAGTTTAAGTATAATAAAAACATATTCAGAAGTTTGATGGGCTCTGATTATACATTTTTGGTATATTATTTTAAATATATATTTTATTATACAGTTATTGACAATTCATTTCACTTAGGTATACATAGCAATATAACGGAAACGAATATCTGTTTACAATTTTAATTTGACTGTAATAATAACATAATAATTGTTTTATTACGGGACAATAAATAATATTTAGACTATATGTATAGTAAAATGTGGACTAATTAATTATATTATTAATAAGTATAGGTTCGAAATTATATAGGAATTTAAAATTAGATTTTTAAATTTTAAATGCGACATTTAACGTAGCAGCAAGTTGGGTGTGAACAACTCACACGTTTTTTTAAGATAAATTATTAGTTAATAAATATCAATTATATAAAACTAGTTCACGAATAATTAATTTAATATAATGTTATTAGCAATAATATCGCATAAGATTTACTGATAAGTGGCAACAGAGTTTAAAAACCTGTGCAACTTCGAGTTACTGAAATGTAAATAATATATTCGTAGTTAATCGTGTAAATACGACTGTACGAGTCTGTGTGTCTTTTAAATCTCAAATATAACCTTTTTACCAAAGATTAGATTTTTGTAACAACTAACAAGATGTTTCCTTTAGTTGTATTTACTAATTTAAATATTTGATACATCACTAGTAATAGTTATATACTTATAGATATTGATTTTAAATAATTTAAATATTGCACGCTATTACTACATAGATTCAAATGTAATCTATATTTACATTAGTGCTAGATTTTGTGAAATTAAACAATTAATTATTGAAAAAAACATAATATGTTAAATTACTCTTAAGATTTTATATTATAACGATTAATTTTATTTTATCGCAGAAATTTAATCATGGGATGCAAGTTTATATCGTGTAAACTTAATTTACCTACAAGTCACGACTATCAAAAATACATTAACACTTTTTTACGTTAATTGTTATACTGATTTTAAAATATGTGTAGGTAGTAAGTACACAGTGTAATATGAGTTTCGCCTTTTGACTAAATGGTGTCAATTTAATTTGTGCGTGGAAAAGTTAAATAATGTATTTTCTATTGGAATACATATTATGTCGAACATATTCAAATAATATTAACTAAAAGTTAGTTATTTAAAACATTTAGTTAGCTATCTATTTACAAATGTCGTTTTATTATAATGGTGTTTTAATACAAAACTCAGTTGTAAAAATTATGAAATTAAATTAAATAATAGTTTTTAAAATTAATGTATAATACGCTCATCTTTTTCGAACCGTTATAGATTACTTATTTGATTTCCACGGGTATCAAAGTAATTTATGTTATAAGAAGTTTTGAAATAATAATATAATATGGCTAGCAGTTCTCGTTCCCCATAAATATATGATATTTTAAAGGCTAAACGGCCATTCAACATCTGAAAAAAAAATATTTTAAGATTGTTTTTGCTATCGACCAAAAACGCTTTAAGTTACCGTTATTCGGCAGTAAGAATATCTCATCGTACTCAGACTTAATAATTTTGTCAAAACCGGTACGAAAATACCGGAATCTATTCTACTGATTTTTTCAATGGGTGCTCTAAAGACGCAATACACTTTGGTAATAACAAAAAATCGATCACCATTTCTTCAACTGTATTTGACGTTGCAATACTGATACCTATGTAGTTGAACAAATCTAATTGGTTTCATAGTTGATGATAAGTAATTATAATATGCACCTAAACCAATAGAATTAAAGCTATAAATTAAGTCAAAATTTGTACTCTGATTACGGTTATACAATACCAATAAGATGAATCTTACACGACGATTGCGTTTATCTCTGAATAAATAACTGGTTTAATCGCGAAATATTTTATGTCTGTTGACGAGGTATTCGAACTTTATAGTTAAGTAATGGTGTAACGGTACTGTAGTTACTACCACGTAACAGTTACACGAGAACTACATGTTTTCTTTGCCAAATTTGTATAATATTTTTGACAAATTCGATATACGTTAAGAATGTGCAGTACTTACACGTAATTCGTGTGCGTGGTCTATTGGTCCTTACTGTGCTCTAGTTCCACAATTTCTAACACCTGCTGCAATTCGAGTAATATTATTTTGTCTACAATGTTTAGAATTTTTTCTTTTAATTTTATTTGGAGGATTGAAAATCTGTATTTGTTAACACAATAAATAAAAAATATGACTGATATAAATATTTACACAATAATAGTCAATAAATATAAAACAACGCATGAAACACAAGATGAGGTAAGTCATCCAATGATGGAATCCTCCAATAATTAATTAATAAAATATTTATTTTAATAGGTCACGGCACCGGTATTTCTTGGAGGCGACCCAGTAATTTATCAAGAAGAGTATGTGATGATAGACGGAAAATTTAAGTGTTAAGATGGTATTGTAGTTTGGAGTGAATCCTATTATAATATGTTTCACACTTAAAATTATTTCTAAACGGTGTGCTGTATATTGGATCTTTTTGATCCATCTATTTATACTTATTAAATAGATAATAATATTACGTTGAAGTAATTTCATTTTTTTTCTACAAATAATAATAAAAATGTTGTTCTCACTACATCCTATTAGATATAAATGGTTTTTAAATTATCATAAAATAATATTATATTACACAATATAGTCATCCTAGAAATATAAACAATAATATTTGTTTATGGAAATTTTGTTTTTTGTTTTTATAGACAAATTATACGATAGAAAAAATGAAATGTTATAATAGTCAAGCTAGAAGATTTTTTTTATGAAAATGAATAATGCATTAGCCTCGCAAGACCATTGCCCGTTAATGTTAATTTATCTAGAAAATTTAGAAAACATACAGACATAATTAGATAATATTATTGTACACATCAAAACAAAAAATATTACGTTGACATTACCATTTACTAATTACATAATGTACATGGCATAAACTTACAGGCACTAATAAATGTAGTGGTAAATCTATCATTATAATGTCATAGATATATATTGTATATTATAAATTTTTGTACACCGCAAAGCACCGCACAATTGTGATAGATACTATTAGCTTGAAATATATGCTTTGGAAAAAAAAATGTGATTATATATATCAATTTAAATTAATTATAGTGTGTGATGTATTGCGGATAGGAAACATTATAAATATTATTCACAAACTGTAATAATATAATAAAAATGTTTCCGAGTCATGCTGAACGTTGTAACGTTCGTAACACCAGTTCTGCTATTTTAAAGCAGATGCAATAACAGTAACTATTTCTTATCATTAAAACCATAGACAATTTTTCAGGGCCGGAATTTTGGGATCGACGAGTTTTAGCCGTAATAAAATAACAGTACAAATTAAAAACCGGTGTTTTTATAACCGATTTTAATAGTATGAATATAATAAATTCATATTTATACAACCCGTTTAAAACATCTATGCGCGTAGTCACTGTGACAAAATTGAACAAAATTAAACAGTGGATATTCAAAATGTAACAGGTATACAGTTGATACTATTCAGCTATAAAATCCTTTAACCAAAACATAAAATATGTGGGTCGTGTACGGAGAACCTGAATTTAGACAAACGGGAAATATTTTTATACAAACGTTTTTGTCGTTGAGCTGTCGGGTTAGTTACCTATAGAAAATCGGTATCGGCACAATAAAACATAATTATTATTATTGTTATTTGTATTCATTCATTGAATATTAAATAATCGGAGATAAAACTGTAATATAAAGGTAAATAATGTAAATGCTATGTGTGGCTGACAAGGCGTAAACTTAGTATTTTTGAAATTTATATGTATGTATAGGTATGCAAATGTTGTTTACACACAACACACTTTGTTGTTCTGGTGATTTAATTACTGATACAGGATACAAGTATAGATTAAATTAAATCGTTTAACATCCGTCGCATACATTCATGACCGGAGCATAAAATAATATTTTATAAATTGTTGAAGATAATCCGGATGTTTTTACGAAATCGTTTATATTTTTGAGCAAAACTACGATCTACTCATCATCGCTTCAGTGAATCCAATTTATTTATCGTTATTTTCAAGACTATAACATAATATTGCTCATAGGTATTGGCTTTCCTCGACAAGACGTCAGCAGGTAACAGAAAAAAATATTTTTAAATTCAGTTTCAGTTTACTCTAAAACTTTCACTTTGATAAAACTATTGATATAGGATATATAAGTTGTCGTGATCGTAGCAAAGTGTACAAAGATCGTGTGACTCCAACAAGAATCATTATTCAGTGGTGTCTAATGTCTAAAGTATATAATAATAGTTAAGACTACCTGATTACACCATCGTGACCATAAACCCATAAAAAATATATATATACATTGAGAACCTATTTGGGCGCAAATAATGGAATAACGTTTATAATATGTTAAATATATAAAATGAAAGATACGTCCATACATATATTATGCCTATTATACTGCTATATTACATATAAGTGGATTATTTTTATCTTGTTTTCGCCCTAGTAGAAAGTATCTAATTTTTTTTTTAAATGTTTATGATAATATGTATTATTTTGTAGATTCAGGGATTTTTTTTATGCTGTAGGTAGGTAAGAACATTTTCTTACGTTTTTATGTAATGTAAGATGATAATCGAATTTTAAGTAGTATTTTTCAACTCTCTCCTATTATTTTATTGCTTAAATTTTCGTTTTCAACTGTAGTTATATATACTTTAAAATTAGACATATAAAATCAGAAATTTCTTGTTCAATAGAAAATAAGATAGGAAATGTATTGCATTTCTTTAATTTGAAAAAGTCCTAAAACTTCTATAATTTTTTATCTATAGAACATCCTAGCGATCCGTATCTATTTTAAAAAAGTTTGACAATAATAAATTAACCTATTGATTAGTTTTTTAAACAATAGTTTTTTTTGTGCTTATACTTTTATACAAATAAGTTATCTATTATAAACAAAATTTTACCTTACATAAAATATTTAAAAAAAAAATGTACTCATATTTAAAACATTACTATTGAACATTATTTCTGGACAGAATAATTTATTGCTAATAAATAAATATAGTTATTACCTACTGATTTACAATTACACATTAATATTATATTGTGTTTAGGTTTATTTGTACTGTCATTAACTGTAAGATAAAAAAAAGGGGGAAAGTATGTAACTACTCTGTTATACTGCAGTAGGTGTCGTGTGTAAATCGTCATCGAAAAAGTGACTGTAAGGTATGTGATACATTTTTATTCAATTATAATAAATCATTTTATATGAGTAACCGTTCCGTACAAAGATGGTCTGCCGGTTGATATAATAAACATTATTATAAGTATAATTTGTGGAATTGTGATATATATTTTATACTGTGATTAATGTAATTTATTTCACTATTAATAATATTAATAATGCAGTATGGATTGAATTAATTTTTTCCATACATTTTGCATTTGAAAATGTAATTGTGTGTAAAATATAATAAAATACCTATGTTAAAAGTTTTAAATTTAAACGGAAACCATTTTTGATTAATAACAAAATAACTTACTAAAATAGTTATTCTTCGTTTAAACACTTAATTTCGTAAGAAAATTGATTTTTAAATGTTTATCAAATAAACAATATAACATCGTACTCTGTACAATGTACATCATAAAACTATTTTTATTCTATTATAAGAGCCCAATATAGGTGAACAATTAATAGACTATTGTTTAATAATGATTGTACTTTAAAATTAAGGAATGCGATTTTCTCGGACTACATATAGTTAAAAATATGTTTGAAATATTAATTTAATGAGATATGAATTTTAGGATTATTTATAAAAAAAATACAAAAAATTAATGTGATAAAGAAAAATAATAACTGTACATATGAATTACGTATTTTAAAAATCATGTTGACTTTGCATCGTTATATTATGAACTATAAAAATATTTACATATAACATGTATTATACAGTTTATACCTACATAATATAATATGATATAATAAATACTAAACCATAATATTTTACGATATCATAATCGTAGACGTTTTATGAGTTTGTGATAGATACAATAATATTTTTATTGCTATTATATAAAATGCTTCAATTTTTTTTTTACACATACAATAATAATCATAGTTACAGTAATCCATAAAATCAAAATATGGAAATAATTGTACCATGTGCATTAATGAACAATAATAATGTATAATAACAATATAAACAACGTTGTTAAGTTATGTCAAATCTTAAATGTAATGTTATTGTACATACTTGATGATCAATTAGGTATTTTACAAATATGTTACGCTCTTCTTTCCTCAGACATAAACATAATTTAAGCGTATTGGGTCACGTTTAAATAATAATAACAATAATTAACAAGTAGGTACAATAAACATAGAAAAAGTGAAATAAATTTAGAAAACTTTGTGTTGACTTTCGAACACATAGTCAAGCAATAAGGATGTATTATTTGTTTGTATTTTTGAAAGCAGTTATATAAACTATCGAATTTGGATAACGGTTTTAATAATAAAATTGAGGTTTAGGTTTTTACGTGCAAATATGACTATAATTAATTCATTTTAATTCAATAGTCTGGTTTTATAAATGAGTATTTAAAGTCCACGTGCTCAAAAACCCGCATAGTTTTTTGCATTGTATAAAACGATCATGTAATTTTTTAAATATATTTTAGTGTCTTTATAATCCAAAAAATAATTTTTCAAAAAGATGGAGGTAACTATACTGTATGATAGGAGTGTCACCTATATTGAGTTAAATTTGAATTTAATGAAATTATTGTAAACGATAAAAAACTATACTAATAGGATTCATTATATATTTCTAAGGATATTTTCTTCTTCATGTCTTCAATCGTTTGTTTGGTTTGCTGTAATTCTCAATGTTTCCCTATTGTAACTAAATTCCTTTAGTTATTTGTAGCTATCTTTTCCTATATATATATATATAAATATCGTAATTTGCTTCATGTATTTCATACTTGGCCTATATAGTTTATAGAGCCAAAATAATTATTATTATCAAAGTTCGATTTTAACATAAGCTTTTTACTTACTATTTCTGAAAATCTAAAAATATATATATATACATGACATCATTATAAAGATTACATAATTGCTTACATTATGTTTCCATTTTAAGTCTAGAAGTAAGAACTTTTAAACTGATAAAGGTACCAGATATTTAATCTAATATAATATGTTATGTATGATAATAATATATTAATGATATGAATATATAAATGAAAAGTATTTCTAATAATATCAAAGACGTCATTTGAGATGTATTCTTATTAGGCACAGTACACAGATAAAAAATTAGTGGTGGTGAGTGGATGTAAATTATTATTGATATACATTATTCAGATTATAAGTTATAATATAAAGTTAAAAAAAAGGTTTGACATCGTTTTTTGTCAGCAGTAGGGGATTTGAAGCATAACCTAACCTTATGCTCATGTTTTAATGAATGAAACTGTAAATACATTTTATTAAAAAAATTGTTAGTTATCATAAAAATTGTATTTGCTAGCTAAAAATAGTTTTACCAATATTTTTAAATCTAAATTCAAATAAAACAAGTAGACAAAATAGGAGTATTGTAAACAGATTTTAAATTATACGTATCGGAAATTATATAGGTACACATTCTCAACTTAATTATATTTACACATCTATATTTTAAGGTACCTATCTAATATATTAAGTTAATACGCATCAAGGTATTCATTTTTAAAAATTAAATCGCTTATAATAATTATATATACACTAAAATTAAGTATATGTACGAATGTAATAATGCGTATTAAGCATAATCTAACGCCCATCATTTGAATCGGCATACTTTTTTGAGCAAAAACCTGTCCGTTGTCGCGTTAAGTATAGGTAGGTATGTATTATAATATTACCAGTATTTCCGCAGCCAGTCATCCTATTATTACGGCATATTACGATTTCCGATTACCTATCTGCCCAGACACTGTGTGAACTTGTTGGGGAATGTGGAAGTTATGAATGCTAATTTACATTCGAATATTACGTTTGCTGCAGTGTAAACTATAATGACTTGCATTAGCGATGCGATCGGTTATTTTATATTGTACAGTTGCTATTTTTCGATTTCCAAACCACGATGACCTAACGAAACGCTTTTAACGAGAAGTTACTATATTATATGTAGAACATAGATATACTGATACTAATGATTTGGTAAATTAAATAAGTATGCATAGCAATAATAATTATAAAATTGTATATAATACGATGTACCTATTGCCATGATGGCTTTATTTAGTTTTATAAAGTGATGTGCTTACTAACTGAGTGCTCCGACTTTGCCCGTACGCAGTTTTTACTAAAATACAATTATTTATATAATATAATATTAATAACAATATAATAGCTTTGTGAAAAAAATCGTAAAATAAGTTTTGTTAGAAATTTGGTACACACAAAAAGCCTGTTTATATATATGTATATTAATATGTATAATATATTGTATTAATTAACATATTCTAAGAGTACAAAATATATGACCATTATTTTCATGTGGACAGACGGTGTGGAACCAGGAATCTTAATATTTAATAATTCATTTTTTTATTATTATTAGGATTCTATAACTCTGTGATAATAGTTTCAACAATTAAAATATTGATTTACAAGATTAAAAGTCATTCATTTTAATATATAAAAATATAATGTACAAAAACAAAATTAAATTTTATATCCGGTATGGTTAAAGAATGATTGTAAGGAGAATAAATTATTTTTTTGGAGATGAGAATATATTTTAGATATTTAAAGGGACATGTGGCGTGCGTTGTAGTTATAATTTGGGGCAATTGTAAATGATATGGATGAGTAATGTGACAAATCGCGGTGTTGTTGTTGAATGTGCAGAGGGTGGATCATTCAATGAAAGTTTATAGGAATGAGAAGGAAGTTAGGTGTGGCCAGATCGGTGACGGGCAAGCAATGTTACGAATTTCATACTCTTAGTGAGAATAACAAATTAAAAATATTGGTATCCCAAATTCACAGTGAAAATGAATGCAGAACACTTATAGAATAACCTAGTTAGTGGTCAATGTATTTGTATATTTGTAATTTTATAAATAATTAGAAATCAGTAAACTAGTATAACAAATAACCAAACCGTGTAATTCCTAAAGTCTGCTTGTAAATATTTGACAGCCCGAAGCTATATTATTATATTATGTAAATTGTAATATTATCTTACATTTTTTCTATTAAATTTAAGTTTATATTTAAAAAAAAATATTATTTAATATAAAATAATTACAGGTATATTTTATAAAATAATTTAAATAAAATAAAATAATTAAGCACAAATATAATTTTACCGTAATATATTGTTGGGTTTTAATGCATTTTGAGATTAATATATTATTTTGAATTTTCACGACGTAATATTATAAATTTAATATTTTATTAATCTTTTTAAATCATTAAGTCGTTGATAAAAAATTACCAATAATATTAACATTATTATATATAACCTACTAACATTTAATAGATGTATCCATATATTATATATATATTAGTGGCCATTAGTGAAGATCTTATATTTTCGACTATGACAATTAATTTACTATGAGAAAATTGCTTTTAATTGTTCCAAAGTACTGACTTGTTGAACAAATTAATGATAACCGGAATAAAATAATACGCTACTATTGTTTGTTTTTTTTTTAATAATTATTAATAATATTATTCAAACATTTAAATAGCCTACAAAAACGTGTGAAATGATTTTCACGTGTGAAGTATACCCATTCTTTTATGAATATCAAGTATCTAATTTATAATTGTAACTCCAAACATACAAATATATTTAACATATAAGTGTATAAAGTAGGTACAGTAAATATAGCTATTGTGTATATGTGTTTAATAGAATATTTATAACATATGTTATGGCATTAAAATATTAAATAGAAAATAGTCATAGCATTATAAAGTAATCAAGAATTAAGGAAAAGAATGCTATTTTTAATTTCATAGCATCATTTCTGGTAAAATTCGCGTTTTTGAGTTATGCACGAAAATTTAAAATATTGACAATATTATAATTAAAATGAACAAGATAATCATCAACAAATAGGTTTCAATGACAAAACTTTTTTTTGACGACCGGATTACCCGAATGATTTCAGTATGACCTAACTCAAATCTTTAATGTCACTAAAATTATCGCAAATTTAATCCTTATACAATAAACACCTTTACTTTTATTTCGTTTTAAGAAAACCAAAAAAAATTTTAAAAATATGACGTGGTCTGTGATCGTTGTTAATAGTGTTAGTATTATGTATCATGTGCAGGTGAGTCAATATTGATTAAAAATAAATCGAGTGGAAACATAGATTGGATACGGTCGACGATCAGTAATTTATTAAATAACTCGAGTTAATCTAGAATTGGTGAGTACTCGTGAAGAAGATAAAGGATGTTTAGCCTATAACTCGAAATTTGCAGAAATTACATGTACATATTTATAGTTTTAAATTGGTGTGCTAATTAAGAAAACAAATATTGTAAGGACTGCTAATCTTGGTCTGAATAAACGGACGGATGTATAACTAGTGTACGTATATCAAATGTAAACAATTTATAATGTATAACTAGTAGAGTTGAAGTCCAATCCATTTTTTGTATGGATTTTATACCTAAGTGTAATCGTTGTAACGATTATATCCAACTATTAATGATTAATTTATTATCAAAATTTATTATTTTTAATTAACTATAATATCTTATATAGTATCTGAGATTTGTAGTATATATTTTTAATTTATAAGCAATAATTGTTGATTTAAATCTTAAAAATAGTCAGTCCTACTAATCGGTTAATAACTGTCGATATAATATTTATCTTCTCTCGGTATATTGGTTATCAGATCTATTTGTCTGAATTAAGATCCGGTTTGTACATCTTATACATGTTTTGTTCATAAGCCATTGTTTTCCTACGAAAATATTTGTGCTGTAAGTTAGTTATGATTTGTAAACCCCACTTGGCTAAATTAAGATCGATTTCACTTTTATAGTTTATTCTAGATACAGACTATATTATGTGGGATCATATTATTATTATTATTGTACAATATACTCTACTCATCTACGTAGGTCGTGACACAAAAACAAGTTGTTATAAAATTGGAAATTAAATTAGAAAGCTTCAAGGGGATATTATAAGGTAATACCCATGTTTCAAAAGTGTGTACTACTATAATACACGTGCATTGAAGATAGTTACTGTATGTTTAAAATGTTATCGAGGTAGAAGAATTTTAATTATTGGTTGCACACGTCATATAGATTATACACTATAGTTACACATATTTGAATACGTATAGTATGATTTTCAGATAAAAAAAAATCAAATATAAATACTAATTTATAATATTTTCAGTGTTCAGTGGTAAAAACCTTAAAAATCCGCACAAGCGGCGTAAACTGTTTAAACGAAATTAATATTAACACAAGCGTTAATCGTGTTTATTCGTGCACATTATCTACGTTCACAACTTTACCAATATTTCCATCAATACTGTTAAATCAGTCGGAAACCAATAATATAACAGTTGAGGAGTAGTAGTTTTGTATCTCTTAATTCGAGAGTATAATTTTTTTTTTATAATATACTCCAAAGACTGGGAAAAGCTTTTGATATTCCGAGTTAACGATTAGTAAAAATGCGATATTATTCTTAACCGTTATAACTATTGAAGCCATAACTAGTTTATAGGTGTGACGCATGCATGAATAGCGTAGAACACGTTTATATTACATTTACCAGAGTAATAAATAAAATGTTTAAAATTACTTTAGGTAATCTTTGGTAAAGTAGAAGACAGAAACTTATCTATATAAACTAATTTGTTTTATAACTGTTTATTTATAAATATGAATGTGTAAATCATTCTACTATTTTATAAATGATAATAACAAAAATTATATAATTGTATCGATAACAATATATAGAATAATATCTTGTCACTAGTCAGTAGGTAGTTATTCATTTATAATAGAGATCAATGTATTTATTCATAGTTATAATAACTGCATACAATATTATACTAAGGTAATGCAATTTCAATATTAATGATACAGCATGTAAATATGTTTTATATATAATTTGTTTGTAGATAATTTATTTTTTATTTTGTTAATAAACGTTTGCTCAAATATAGGTCAGTCTGTCTAATCCGCAGTTATTCTACAGATATTAAGAATGAATATTATAAGAAATTAAAAATATTAATTAGTGAATTATGAAACAATAAAATGTATAATCATGTATACGTTTAGTTGAATATTTATAGCATATCATTATAATTAATTATGAATGTAAGAAGCATATGATGATGTGTTAGTGTTATGTGACTGTGACATATATCGGTCGCCAAGTGTCATATATAGGTAATATATATATATATATATGTGTGTATTACCTCTGAATTCCTATTTTCTTAAAAGGTCGAGGTCGAAGAGGAGGAGGCCAACTGTAAGCATAAGTAAACATTAGGTACTTGAAAATTTCTATTGGAATAGAAAGCTATTAATTAATATTAATAATTAACTTGATAAGTTTTGATTTAATTATTGATTAATAAGAGTACTATAACTTTTTTATAGACAAAATTAATTCTATTTAAAAGGTTCACAATTGTTTTTTAAATACCACACAAATAAAATTAAGTAGGTAATAATTACCAAAATTAATTATAAGTTTCTAAATCAAATAACTATATTGGACTACTTTAAGCTCAACTTTGATGTACTTTTAGAAAATAATATTCGTATTGCGAAATACAATACATAAATGGATTATCGATTTAAAAATAAACAAATATTATTTTTATATGAAATAATTATGCGTATAGGCATAGTAGATAAGCAGGTAAATATAAAAATCAATAATAAATGAAATGTGTTTTCGACAGTTAAATTATGACACATAGACAAGTAAAGTAAACGATGATGAATGGAGTTCCTATCTTATTTATTTAACGTCAAACTCAAATTACATTACTATGAATTGGTTTGGTTTTAATTTTTAATGATTTACAATCTCAAAGATAATTAAAGGTTGAACGGTTGGGTGCTTTTATTTTGATTCCAGAATTGAATGATTGAATTAAATCGTATAAATGAAGTGTCTATTAAGTTGATGGCTTTAAGAAATCTCAATATTATCACTTTTTTTTAAAAAACATTTTTGTTTGTATAATCTATATTATGGTGTATGATAATACATTATAGAAAAGTTGTACAAGTCACACTAATGTATTCACAAAATTGAAAATATCTTAAATATTTTAAATATTTCACTGTGTAGAAGAAGATAATTTAAATAATAGTGAAATGTTTCGAGTTTCTACGATAAACGCTTTTTGATTCACAATAATATTATAAAAATCGTTTTAAAGTGAAATCGTACTTTTATGTGTGAATTTCAATTGATCATAAAAATTGAATCAATAATTATTCTATTTAATTTAAGTGAAGCTTATATTCTATACGAATTGTAAATACGATTATTTTACGATGTAAATAGCTTATAGCCTAAAATATCGATGATAACTTATTGGATTAGTTGAAAAAAATGTAGATATGTGGCTTTATTTAAAATTTAAATTATTTTACAACATGAAACTTAGCTTATACACTACTGGTTTGGCAAAAATTGGTTTTGTGAATAAATTCAAAACGTCCCTGTTCATTTTTAAAGTATTAGAAAATTTAATATTAACCTTACTAAATCCGATGTTCAATCAGAAACTATATCTTCATAGATGAAGACTGTTGCATGCTTACTGCTTCAAAAGGTGGTAATAAAAAATTGAAAAACATTGCAAAATTATACATTTATCGCTTTACCTAGAACCTAAAATGTTAATAATATCTACTATCTAATATGGTATACGATTTTTAAATATTTATTAAAAATTATGTGGGTTATCTATTTGAATAATCGCAATGAAATAATATATAAGTTTTAATATTTAAGTCTATGTTAAATTTTATTTTCAGCCCTTATATCTATAATAATAACTAACAAAACTATTTAGTATATTTTAGTAAATCAATGTAATAACGCGGAATTCTTAGTACTAGCTTTCTTTATTTGACCAGAAAATTATAAATCATTCTCTTTATTTACCTGATATAACACTCGGATTTTTATCTCTTTGCCAAATTAAAAGAGTTTCTAGGTGGGAAACGACAAGATCAAGCAGACATTAAAGAAGTGGCTAAAAAGGTTGGTGAGAGATTAGTACGATACGGGTATATCAAATCTGGTTCTCTGATTACAAAAATGTATCTTATTTGACGGCGATTATGTTGAAAAATATTAAATTATATTTGTAACATATCATCCTGTGAATTTCGTTAAAATATATGTATGCGTTCTTCGAGATTAGAATATTAATGTTGTAACCTTATTTTCTGACCTTCCGAAACATACTAATATAATTAGATTTTTAGAACTAATTACAAATTTTTTACTAACGTTGTTTTGAGAATATTGCTGTACAAAAATATTTAAAAGTAAAAATGTTAATAAATGTGAGTTCACATACAAATAAGTATACATTAATATGAAATTACCAATACACATTTTTTTTATTTGATAAATAAAAAGTAAGCTAAATTTAAGTTCTTTAGTAAATTTAATGAAAAAATATTATATTTTTTTTATATTTTGTATAATAAAAGCTTAGGTATAAGATATTCACAGAATCAGTATAAGATATTGCTTAAGAATTAAGTATCTATGGATACTCTATCTATCGATACCCGTATCGTACTAATCTCTCACCAACCTTTTTAGCCACTTCTTTAATGTCTGCTTGATCTTGTCGTTTCCCACCTAGAAACTCTTTTAATTTGGCAAAGAGATAAAAATCCGAGTGTTATATCAGGTAAATAAAGAGAATGATTTATAATTTTCTGGTCAAATAAAGAAAGCTAGTACTAAGAATTCCGCGTTATTACATTGATTTACTAAAATATACTAAATAGTTTTGTTAGTTATTATTATAGATATAAGGGCTGAAAATAAAATTTAACATAGACTTAAATATTAAAACTTATATATTATTTCATTGCGATTATTCAAATAGATAACCCACATAATTTTTAATAAATATTTAAAAATCGTATACCATATTAGATAGTAGATATTATTAACATTTTAGGTTCTAGGTAAAGCGATAAATGTATAATTTTGCAATGTTTTTCAATTTTTTATTACCACCTTTTGAAGCAGTAAGCATGCAACAGTCTTCATCTATGAAGATATAGTTTCTGATTGAACATCGGATTTAGTAAGGTTAATATTAAATTTTCTAATACTTTAAAAATGAACAGGGACGTTTTGAATTTATTCACAAAACCAATTTTTGCCAAACCAGTAGTGTATAAGCTAAGTTTCATGTTGTAAAATAATTTAAATTTTAAATAAAGCCACATATCTACATTTTTTTCAACTAATCCAATAAGTTATCATCGATATTTTAGGCTATAAGCTATTTACATCGTAAAATAATCGTATTTACAATTCGTATAGAATATAAGCTTGAATTGAAGAAATCTCCCTGTAAAAAAGGTGCTCAGAATATACATATATATACTACTCGAGAGGATCTTTGAAATCTCGAATGCTTTTAGGCATATAGTAATTGAGCACCGTAAAATTTAAAATGTGATGCTAATTAGTCCTCATATTAATACTATTACTAAATCCTATCAAACACGGAAAAAACATTTTCATCTCCGTTTTAACAAACTTGATATTGTTCGAAAAGAATATTTTTACTATAGTAATTTTTTTTTTATGTTAAACTGGTAATGTTTATTATATACATTATCTAGTATGTATGTAGTATATTTTCACAATATAAAGTTGCTTAAAATAATAAATAAATGAACGTAATGTCTTACCTATACCAATTAAAACTTCAACAATTAACTTTTTATTTTTTATAGAGACAAATCTTGGTATTTGTTTTGTTTGTAAAATGGGTATATTTTATCTCTTTAAATAAAATATAATTCTTCTAGTAAGTTTCGGTTTACCAACTAATATAGTGTTTTAGTATTTCTTTTTCAACTTACAGATCAATAGAAATGCACAGTAAACTCATACAATATCAATAAACTTTACGGGCTCAATTGATATATTTTACTTCACCAAAGTATGTACTTAATTCGTATAGTTTTTCGTTTCCTTATCTTGGACTCAATTAGTGTATTATTATTATTGTTTTCCTTTTCAGTTATGAAAATTAATTAGTATGCATATGCTTATTAATAGATTAATTATCAAGCGATTATAGTAGGTACCTTCTGGCTGCTGTAAAAAATAAATATTGAAATTAATTATAATTTAGAAGTACTAAGTAGGTACTACTTATTAGGTATAGCCGGTATAGATAAGTAGGTATTTCATATTTAATTTAACAAATTCAGATTAATCAATGGCTAATATTTCAGTATTCATATAATTAACGTAATATAGTAAACTTTCCCTTTTATCGTGAATAAAATTTGAATAAATTATATCTCTTTCACCGGGTAATTATAACGTTAAAAAAACGATGAAATTAGGTATCTAATTTAAACTATCGTAAAATAATCTCTCCAATAGTTAAATATTTCAAAAAGTTAAAATCGTAAAATTTTACACACGCTATTTTCTGAATTAGCTGTATCATGCTATACTAAATAATTTCAAAATCAGCCAAAATGTAATTATATAATAATAATAGATTTACAACTTTTATCGTAATAGCTATTAATATTACTGGCTACTAGCTATTAGTTGCTACTTAAAAAGATCATACTTACAAACTACCATATTAATTTGAGCATTTTAAGCAGTGATAATTGTAATAATACTGGCCAATAACTGATAATATTATTGATGAAGTTATATTATATTAAGGCATTTAGTCATGTATAAAGTATATTTTATTAAATCCTCGAACTTTAGCTTTTTCTTATTTAATGATTAAAATTACACACAATCATTATATTAACTACCAAAATATAAAATATAATCATTTGAAAATAACACCATTTAAAGTAGGTACATATTTATTTTATTTATATGTACGAGCGTATATGGGTTTATATTCAAAATTTAAGTACATGCTATTATTAGTCAATATGTATATATTTTATACACATATTTTTATAAGTACTCCATGTATCTTTTTAATATAATATTATGTACAACTATACTATTTTAAGCATATTAATAGTTATAGTTTTATTTTATTTTAATGGATAAATAAACTTATTCAATATTAAGTACACAAAATAATGCTGATGTATATTTGTACATTTTAAAATTCATTTTATTGTAAAAATATTAAATAACACGTTGAAATAAATGAAATTGAATAAATAAATTAAAAAAATATTTTTTTTATTGATGACAATTCTTTGAAAAATTATTCTAAATCCCAAAAAAGTACAGAATGTTATAGTTTTTCTTTGATTTTATAAATTATCGAAATCTTCATATCTTGGTCTTGACCTCACTGAAACCAAACTTAAAGTGATTCAAATTTGTTGCAATAAAAACTGACTAATATAATATTATAAATATCAATAATATTATTAATAATTATATGTACCTATAGTCACTATTGCAATCGACAACGGTTTAGTTTTTGGAAAAATTAATTACACGTAGATAGTATCATAGAACTATTATACATAATTATTAATAATTGATTAATGTAGATAAATACCTATGTTAGATAGAGGGCCATGAAAAAAATCACTTTTATTTCAAAAATCAGTTACAAAAAACAAAGATACAGAAGAAACTCTTTCATTTGTAAAAAATAAATATCATGCCATTTTACATTATTTGGTCTTGTTACTTTTAAACACTAAATACTTATAACATATTAATGAAATATAAAATACGAAGATTTTTTTTCTAGAGATTTTTGTACCTTATAATCGGTAATATAATACTATTATATAATAAAAGTACTATACATCTCAGTGCCATTTCGAAGACGGTCTTTGGAGGGAGCATCTTAAACTCTCCTCCCCAAAAAAATTGTATTTACGAAAAATAAATTTATTTTAGTATACAAATGTCATTATTGTACGTTATAAAGTAAATTTTTAGAAAAATAATAAATTGTCTAGCGGTTAAATTTGCATCACATTACTATAAAGTATTTATATTATATTATAACTAGGGCTGTGAATTTGTAGGAAAGTGTATTTTTTTCTGGTGGTTGTGAAACGTAGCTTTTTAAGTAGGTATATAATTTGAATTATGTAACAACAAATTAATTTATAAAACTTTATTTTTGCATTTTTTGACGTTTTTAATTTTTTTGTCTTTTTAGCTCATATTTTTTTTTTTAGTTCATTTTTTAGTATTTTTAATTAAATTCCATTAATTTCCATTTTTAAAAACCTTCAGACAAATAGCATTATTAAAGAATCAATAAATTTCAAAATCAAAATTTAAATAAAATCAACTTTCTATTAAATAAATACATTTTTATGCATAAAATATATTTATATCAATATAAATATAAAAATTAGATTAAAAACCATATTAAGTGAATTTTTTTCTATGATTTTTAACATTTTAAATGAATTTTTTAAGGTTTTTTAGTACATTAATTTCACACTCCTAATTATAACATTTCAAGATTCTTATAATATTATTATTTTAAATTAAATACGTAGTAATGTAATATTAGTTATAAGTATCTAATAATTATTAATAATTCACATTTTATATTTATTTAGTATTCAAGGATGGGCATTTAAAAATAATTTATTTTTTTTGGAAATTGAAATTACATTTTATATTAGCATCAGGATACTTTTTCGTATTTGAATATTTTTGTTCTTAAAATAATTAAATAAACTGAATTCAAAATTGGTACTAATTGTATGTAAGGTAAGGCTGGTGGTTCGACCATACTTGTTGAATTTGTAACCTCTCTCATGATTTTCATTTTTAGGACGATCTTGGACTGTCTGTCTATGATACTGCAGTGATATCTAATAATTTCTGCGCATCCGGTGTATTTCAGGGAAAGTGAAAAATGTGCACCCCCAATTGTCTGTATTTATATAAATTATTTTACAATGTATATTAAGTATATACTGTCTTTCTCCACCCCAGGACATATGCATATTATATATAATGTATTAACTATTAGTGTTGGTATAATAATTCTCATTACTTAATAATAACTTAATATTTATGTAATTAAAAATGTATTTAAGCGAGAGCACGTGCAGTGGCGTGGCATAAGATTTAGTGACCTAAACACAGACATAAAATTAATAAATCCTGATGCTATAGAAGCTAGTTAAAAATATATATTAATGATAATAATTGCTTAATTTCTTATACAATTATTTGAAAAACAATAGCATTGTAAACTTAAAAATTAATTTGACAAGTCTTCATTTGATAGGAAAAAAATTATTATTTTTTTGTTTTAAGGTCTTCATGCTAAGGTTAAGGGTGGGTGGGTGGATGGGAGTATCCAAGAGGAGTCCAAGGGAACTCCGGTCCATAAAACTTAAAATTGTTTTAATGATCAAATATTATGTATAAAAGAAAATATATCTGATACTTTGAGAATCTTTATTATGAATAAAAAAAAAATCAAATTTTTATAATACGCAACCCTAGATAATTTTTATTGTTTCCTTTTCGGGATTTAATATTATTATCAGTGTAACGATAAATTTTTACAATATCGCTCAAATGTCGCACAACAAGAGTAGTTTTTCGGACTCCAAAGTAGTCCAATTTTTGTCGTACCTGTGATGGTTGTGATTTCGGGATGGACAAGGGGGGGGGGGGGTGTAGATCCTGGTCACAATACGCCATCGGGCACGCATAGATCTATCGGCGCATAATCGTGTAACAATATTTTGGGGATATCGCGTGGATATAATACGTTCGGTTCACTTTTGACGCGTGCCCAAGAGAAGAAGTTTCTAAGAAGTACGCCCCTAAGTTTTTACAATAGCCGTAGAGTTGCCCGTTGTCATGATTTATCGGCATATAATTTTATGATATGACTGTCATTTAGAGGTACTTATACCTACATACGGCGCGTATAATATAAATTATTGTTAAAAAATTGACGTTTTCCTGCGCCGATGTGGCGAGAACACTATACCGCGCGTCCTTGACTGTTGGCAGAGAGACCTACTGCTACACGATATTATTATACACGCGCGCGTAAACATCGTAGGAACAAAATCGGTAAACGGAAAACGAAGCCTCCCGGAACGTGTTGGGTAGGTTTACCGCGGGCGGCAGCGGCGGTGGCTATTGCGCGTTTTCTGATACCCAATCTAATGCCGCGTCGTACGCTCGCGCGCGATTCTCTCTCGTGTGCGCTACTTCCGAGAAACTGGTCACGTCCGGACCGGGTTGCCCGACGGCGGCGGCGGCTGTGGCGGCGGCGGTGCTTCTATAAAGTCACCGGACATCCATTCACATACATTCATTGCACTGCTCATCGTCGTCGGGGACAGCGGCCGGCACACGCATCGCAGTTCCACACACACACACATATACACACACCGTTTGCCACCGTCCACCACACGATGGTCAAGTACGCAACAGCGTTGGTGTTGGCGTTCGCCGCAGCAACGGCCTTCGCAGCGGAACAGACGGCGCCCACGCCGTCGTCCAACGAACAGCAACAGAATAACGCGGCCGCCGACGACGGCCTGTCCTGGACCGAAGTTATCGCGTGCTACAAGAAGCCTCAGGCGGCCATCGGGTGTCTGGAATCCCGCATGAGCCGCGCCATGGTGTCGATGCGCGACACGGCCGTCGGTCTGGCCCACAGCGACCCGGAAACTGCGCCCGAGGACGTGGCCGGCGTCGGCGATCTGGTCCAACAGATCGGCGAGTTCATCACATACGGCATTTCCAGTTACTTCCACGGCGGTGATGGCGGCGGTGGCGGTGACGAAGATGAAGTATCGGCCCCGTCCGCCGGAGGGTCACCCGTCAACGCGCCAAAAGACCTCGACGAAGGTGAGTTGTTGTTATGTATTCTATACGGGCAAATGTGCGGATAACTGTCCGAGTGGGTCGAGATTTGTCAATATTAACACGTTTAGCTGACATCGTAGTATATAGTTTATTATAATAATGACGAAGTCGAATAACGATGATTTTTATTTTGAGGGGAGGGGAGAGCTTCAAGAGTTTTCTGGGAGTTAAGTACTCAAATGTGTACGCCTATATGCGTTATAAATTTATAATATCACACGTTATTTATGTCCACTCGACTCGTAAAGCCAATAACATGTGTAAACATGATTTCTCAGTTTTTCGCGATATTCGTTCAACAGGTGCCGTCGGTAACATATGCTGGGTATTTGTTTCAATCGTTTTCTTATACCTACCTAAATAGTGTGCGTGTGTGTAGGTTGATTCATACTGGAAAATCTATTGTACTTCGATTTTATGATACGATATTGAACTGCGGTTCGAGTTAACTTTCCGACTGGCGTTTACCGCATAACTATCATATGATGCAGGTACACACATATAAATTATATTATTAATTATTTAACCCACGTTCAATTCGGTGGCCAGTTTGTAAAAGGATTGTTTTAGGCACAAACTGGACATGAATCTTACATTATAATCAGACGTCAAGCCGACGTCAATTAATACCTTTTTTTTCACTTATTTATTCATCCGAATACACGCATACAGTCAATCGTTACGGTAGATGTTCGATTCGAAATCACTCGCGAATAATTTTTCACAAATTTTATCACGAAATGTTTAGTTATTATAAACGCTAACACAAAATACATATATTTCATACACACAGTGTAATTTTTTTATTGTTAACCACTCGTTATTTAAAAATCTATTAATGTTTATGAAAATATTTTTTTTACATAATTTTTAGTCAAAATAAAACAATACTTTTTCGAAGAAACCATATTTTTCATATTTTTTTTATCGTTAGTTAAGGTTAGGATAAGTTAGGAGTAGTTAATGAGTTATAAATATTTAAAGTTTGGATGAGCAGAGTAACAGGCCAATATTTTGCAGGTTATCCCAGTGCCATCTCACTCTGTTCACATGAACTTTAAATACTAATAACTTTTAAACTACTCATCCAAATTTTAATTTTTTATATTAAATAATATTTATAATATTGTGCTTCAGAATATGAAATAAAAAATGTATCTAGTCATTCATAAAAGTAAAAACTTAAAAATGTTGTTTTATTTCGTCTGTAAAAATCGCCTTGTATTTTTGATATGTATATATTACATACATATCTCTTTCTAAAACAGATTATACTAAAAACTATATCATTTAAAAGGTTAATTTTAGTTAACATAATAATTTAATAAATATTACAATATATTATTTTAACAATTAATAATATTATTTAAATCTTTAAACATTGATGACATTGATCAACGCCGATAATGACGTACATAAATAAACACTGAAGAACTTTTTTTTACTACATGATTTATGACTTTTACAATAAACACAATATGTGTTCATTACACTATTCTATTACCACTATTAAAAGTTACTATTGATTAAGCGATTAATAAATACGTTATTTATATACCGCCATGTGTATACATGGTAAATAGTAAATACAATTGTTCATTCTGCCTGTGGCGCCAGGTGAAATAGTATTTTATTATTAGACATTATATTTACAAACTATCGTTGGTACGTAGCTTAAATAAATTGTAGAGTAATAATTTCATAGCATGAAATATTTACTTTTTGAATCAAATTAATGAAATTAGGCGAATTGAACAATTGTGATCCGGTTACGTGTAAATTCAAGTATTAAGGTATGCATTAATGACAACTCTACAAATAAAATTGTATTAATTATACAACCTGCAACTGTTAAACAAAAATTAATTATTCAAAAATATATAATTATGGCATTACATTTATACATATAAGCACTTATTGTAAATACCAAGTAGTCTTTCGTAAAACAAATTATATTCAAACATAAATTATTAAAAGTAATTGTCGGCCGATACGTAGGTATAGTTAGAAATTGAGAATTACAATTTTAACCTTGATCATTGTTTCTTTGCAGAGAATAAAAGAAATCTTATTATATACATTTTTTAACTCTTTTAACTCATCAGTCATCACCTACTTTTTATTTTCTTTCATTCATCGCTCTTAATAAACTATACTTAGAATCAAATAATACAAATAAATAAAATAATACACCAGGTAGGTATCGTACGTATCAGTTGTTAAATTCACATAATATCACATATGTGTACACATCAACGAAAGTGTACAGTTATAGAAATGGGTATATTGATACACGTGGGAGTGACATTGATCGGAGTACGATCGAACAATACGTCCATAGTAAGATAATATTTTTAAATTAGCTTGTGTCTTGTCACTCACGAAACTCGTCTAAACACAATTACCGATCTACGATTGAGTTTTCCAATTTCTGTTTGTTCGATATTTGCCCAATGGGTTTTATTAAAATGTATTATTTTTATATCTTTGTAAAGTGAAAACGTTCACGTTCTGTACACTCTTAAGGAAAATATATGTATAGCTTATGTTTTAATAATCACACGTGTGATAATGGTCCACAAGGCCACGGAAACACAGATACCTACACATATTATATTTATACCACGCCACACCGTCGTGAAGATGATACGGTATAGGACTTTCACCGAAGTTATTAACACCTCTCGCGTTTTTACGATTTCTCGTAGAGATTCTCTATCATAACAATTGAATATCTTACTCGCGTTGTTTATCGCCATCAAAGGCTCATGATAATTATTTATTTTTAACCACTGTCCAAAGTTAATTTCTTTTGAATACGTACGACCGTTACCTAGATTAACTAAATGCCCATCTTCCGGGGAATAATAATTATTATGGTCGTGTGGTTACACGTAGTTGTTTACAACCTGTGTGAATTATTTCATAGCACCTATGAGTTGACTCTAATGCGTTTTGGATTTCTTTTAGTGTCTATCATAAATATTGAATCGCCTTTATTGGTCGTTGGGACCGCGTTATACTATCACATATAGACAACGTACGTAATATAATATTTTTAATATTTTGTGGGTGGTCATTTTTTGGAATTCACCACTAAACCAGTTTCTAAAAGTGTTACGGATGAGGACAAATAACATGCAAACGTCCGGAGAAAGATTAAGCACAAGGTGTCAAACCAGTTCTTCTGATCCGAAAAAAAATATGATAATTTATGAATATATTTCACCGTCGTTTTAAACTGATGGCTATACAATTAAAACAGCGCAGACAGAAACTACAGTGGACTGAAGTGCGTGTTGGAGAGTTCCCGTACTTATTTGAATTTAATTACACAACCAAGTGAATTCGTAATGTCAAAATTCTATCAGTGCTGTTAATATATTTTTGATCTACCGACCGCGATACACGAACCGGATACTCGTATATTTATGTTATAACGTATATCTCCAAATAATATTATACATACGTATGGGTACACAAAATACTTAAAAACGAAAAAGATCCAGAAGAAAGTATACGGGCAGTATTTTATTAAATTATAACGGAAGAGGTGTCCATACTGGTATAATGGCTCGTGGCTGTATTTTTAATTTACCGTTTAAAGCCATTCTATAACACAGCATCAAAATATATTTAAATAATAATAATATATAAATCTGCGTAAAACTCGTTTTTAAAACAACCGGTCGTATAACAAACTTGTGCGATCCCGAACATTTCAAAAACCGTTAATGGCTTTAACGGGAATTAACGATTTAATATTGCTATAAAATTAGTTATGTGGACTAACAGTTAATGCATCAACGAGTAATGGGATAATTATTATAATAATATTTAAATAATATTTTATGTGCATAGGAATACGCGAAATGAAATGAAATAACAACTATGTATTATAAAACGTTATCGCATCTCATGTAATTGGTATCTATGTAATGAACATAAAATTATTATATGCAGTAAAATATTGTTTTTAACTGTTGTTACTTGTTTTTATTTTATGCTGTTAACATGTGTACACACACAATTGTAAAGGTCTAATGTTGAATCATTTTATTCAATGAAACCATTTATACGTTTATAATTATTATAAATTACAATTATCAAGACGTGTTAAAGAAGTTTTATTTTTAAAATTCGGTTAACACTTATAATTACACGAAATTATTTAGAGCGTAAAGTATAAAAGTGAATTATCATATTTCGATTTTAACCTTTCGTTTAATATTTTTCCCACCTACTTTCACATAGCAATCGTGCATTACTATTTGTGAAGATAACGAAAACAAATCTATTAATCTCATATTGTAATATTAATGAACCGTTTAAAATACGAATAATTACATTAGGCATGTACGTCAAAATTTTGATATTAATCAGTATAATATATTATAAATATTTTAATATTGAAACCGATCAAATAAATTTCACTTTTTACTGATCATTTACAACCCAAGTACTTACCTATTTGTATCAGACGAAAAAAAATGTAACGAGATCGAAACAAATGCATTTATGTAATATATAACCGTCACAGAAAATCATCAACAAATCATACATGAATAGTTTGAGGATTAAAAAAAAAGAATATCAATAAGAGAATGTAAACATTTCGAGGAGATATTATTTTATAATATTTTTGAAGTTTATAAGTATTCAGTTTGAGTATATTTTAGTATTAAAATAAAATAACAAGTGAAATCGTGAACAGTAATATAGGCCCAGGGAAGTTGATATTTTTTTTAAATAAAGTACAAAACCCGGAATGTCTCCTTTACATAATCTCTCTAGTAGTAAAAGTTTGTAAGAATTTCTGTCAGATTAAGTATCTATATTCTATACTGTATTAAATTATCAACCGGATTAACTGTAATATACCAGCAATTAATTATACCGTCCAGATTAAATCGTTTTCTATAAATATCAAGTATCTCTAAAATAAACCAGTTTATGAACAAAAATGTACACTAAAAAAGATTGTCGATTTCGTCCTTTTTAAGTGATACCATTTTTGTGTGTTTTACCTTTTCTGTTCGATAAAGCTTAAAAACATGTCTGCTAATACAGTGAAAGCAAACATTTATATTGAAATACCATTAAACAGATATATTATTGGAGATAAATTTAAAAATCTTTATAGGTACCTTAATTAGTTTTTTACATGTAAAAAATGATGAATTTTTACTTTTAAAATCGAGTTTTACCGATTTTATTATTACAATTTAAATCGATAAAATGATTAAACGCAACATGTATATGTATTGTATTTTAATCTATAACAAGTTATTTGTTTAATCAACAGTTTTTAAAATTACTAGAAATTTGAAATTTAATATTTAATAATTTCACTGATGAGTACATTGGTATCTATTTGAATTGTTCATAATCACTAACTCATGTAAATGACGAATATTTAAGTCATTTATTCAAATTATGACAAATTTAAAAGGCTTTGTTTTAATACTTAAATAATATTTAAGTAGAAAGCCAATACTCTTTGGTTTATTTACCTATTAGCAATTAATTAATTGCTGTGTATTCTTACTATTTTTGTAGCTATGTATTTTTATTCACCCCATTGAAGACGTATTGTCTGGTTTTATACGCATATAGATAATTGGACACGTGGGCACGAAGGTAATTGATGTGTAAGGTTAATGTCACTGCCAAGGGTATAATTTCCATAAGCAAGTGATCATTTATACGAGTGTTTTTATTATACTTGATTGTATGTAGGCCAACTAGGTTTAGATCAACATGTGTACGACTTAGGAACCGGTTGTAAATAAAGATAGATTGAAATCAGCCGACAATAAATTAATTAAACTAGGTCACGTATCCGCCGCGCCGTACGAAAGCAACCGTTTTTTCGATCGACGACCTTATCCCTCTATCAAGATTGTCTTGTTAATCTCTCGTGTTTCCATTTTCTGAGCATTCTAACTATTCCAGTTTACTTCTTCTACGATGTTATGCCATAATTCGCATGCACCTATGAGCGCACGTAAATATTAAATTTACTAATAGAGCGATTTAATTAATGCATAAATTGGTTTAATTTTTTTTCAAAACTATTCTAACTTCTAGACTGAATAAAAAAATATACGCTTAATTTATATGTTTTGTTTTTATAGGTAGAGGACATCATAAGAAGAAGAAGATCCAAAAGGAAATCAAGAAATTTGTGTTGAAGGTTTTGTTTGGTATCTATCTGTTCAAGCAAAAGATCAAGATGATCATTATGACAATCCAATCGATATTGATGAGCAAGTTCTTGATCGTGGCAATGATCTACGCTCTATCCAACACTTTCAAGATCTGGTACGATATCAAGTGGGGCAAGCACCACCACCACGACAAAGTTGTATACTACGAGAATGCTCACCACCAACATCATTATGAGCCACCAGAGCACGGAGATTTCGACGACCATCACGGTTTCGGAGGTAGCATCTGGGGTAGGAGTATTGTGGCCACCGAGCCTTCTGTGATGGAACAATCTAATGGTGCTGTATCTGGAGCACATGGAGATGGCATCAGCCGTTATATCAGACGTGTATCAAGGACGACACAGCCCCAGATTGGAGCACAGGACTTGGCCTATGGAGCTCAAATACCGGGTCAATAATTAGCCTCACTTTCCAATTTCTCTTAACCCTAACCAAAACTAGAAAACATTAGGACATTTTTTTTTAAATACCTATCGTTATTTTTCTAACTATTACATAATCTGTAATCTAAAAAGACTAAAGAGTGACGAGTGTAATACAATGAATAATTGAATATGCATTCGTCCGGGGCTAATTATTCAAAGGGATAAGCTGATTGCGGGAATCGGCATTCTTATAAACAATCTCTATCGTCTTACTATATAGATCAAAAGACGTTACGAGAAAACATTCTTATTCCATGGAAAGTAATTTTCCTGTAATTCCTAAACTAGGCCATAATATTATCATTAACTTGTATGCACACTCCTTATTTATTATATATACTTTTATTTAATTAGGATCGTAATCGTCCTTAACAAATAAAATTAGGATTATATATAGTTTGACAACTCATTAGTCTGGTCAGTTAGATTATATTTAATAATTAATTTGAAACTTATAGTGTTAGTGTAAAAGACTTTTGTTTGTTTACTTAATTTAAACTAATATACTGCACTTAATTTAATGTTATAAAAAAGTTAGTTTGTCGTTTGTATGGTGATCTTCCATGACTCATACCTATACGTAAATATAACATGCATGCCATTTACGGGATACGACCTGGCCTAAGAAATTGCTCAATATTTTTGGTTTTAACAACAATAGTTAAATGTCAATCTATGTATTGATTTAATTTATATATCGCAAGAATGATATTTATGTGAAAATTATTATTCAAAATACTGATATTACGCATTCATAAATACTTATTGTATTATTTATTTATTTATTTATTTATTTATTTTAATTTATTATATTATTTTTATATTGTAAAATAAACGTTTTCATCTGAATAGTTTTGTTTTTCTACTATATACTTTAGTTGGATATTATAACTATTGGAAAAATAATTGGTATATTTTAGTATGCGCATTTTATAAATTATTTTGTGTTCAAACAATTTAGAATACTGCAAATAATTAAGAAACCAAGTATTTACAAAAACAGATACTTTACCAATTCTTAGTAAATTGAAATGCTAATTTATGCAAAGAGGTATGGAAATAAAGAACTAAAAAAAATTAAACTTGGGCGTAAGTGAATAAGGAAAATGTAGTTTATCCAAATTGGTGTATTTAAAAAAAAATTATATTAACATCTACATACGTCGTATGCAATGACATAGAATTAATACAATTTATCAAACTATCATTAGGTATTATATAGTTTTAATTTCTCTCATTTAGGTTATAGATTACAATTTTGAAACCAATTATTTTTATTACGTTATTATAATGTTATACATTGAGGTAAATTGAAATTGTTGAATATAATAAAAATTAGTCCTTATTTAGTTTCTATACAACAATTAAAATAAATAAACGATCCAAAACAATTCAAATAGTTTTGAAATCCTATGATATATATATATGAGAATTCTTTTAATTTTTTTTTTGAATCTTATAGAAATAAAGTTTATAGATAATGCATAGACAGAAAAATTAACATGCGCTTCAAAATCAAAATTAATTTTATATGGAACCTACAAGTTCAAAATGTATACTCAAACTATAGTCTACCAAATACTAATATTAAAATTACTATGACACGTATCTAAATAGTTCATCTTTAAGTCCCATTATAAACATGAACAAAACAATTCCTGTTACAATGTTAAGATTAAGAAGAGTGTTACAAATAAATATGTAATGTATAAGCCTATTATAGATATTGTTAATCACATTAATATGCAGTGAGAATTATTAAAATTAGAGAAAGGCTGCCTAATAAAAATATTATTATTTTATTATAAACTGTCAAATCGAACAATGTTTTATAGTACCTGCTGCTATAATATAGCAAGCGTAGTTTTAATGTTATGTAGCAGTTACATTTCAGCTACCTATATGCCTATATACAATGTGGCAAGTTAATAAGTTTATATAATATATTAAGAATTTAAACATGTTTATTATAAATAATAAACTATGGATATCCAAAAATTTAAGCTCCTGCCTAATGTTTTTATTAAAAAATATGGTTTGCAGAAATTTCTTACACTGACCTTTTTATTTGATAACAACATTTTGAAATATCTCAAAACAATCTGCGTTTAGTGTAAAAAAAATATAATTCTTTTAAAAAATTTGAATTTATATTTATTTGAAAATTTTTAAATAAAATATAATAAATATAATAATTTGAGTTTTTATAGTTGAATTTCTATAAATAAACTGTAAACACGTATTAAAAATTTTTATGCACTGTATTTCAACGGTAATTGACAAATTTTATTTTTTTCATGCTTTTAGCTTTCTGTACTATTTTTTTTTTTAACATTTATTATTTAATACACAATCTGTAATTATTATTTTATAATAAGCGTATGTGATGGAGGTAACATGGTTTGAGTGACAAGAGATAGGAAGCCACCTACTGGAGGCATTTAAGGGTAGGATTTTGTTTTTAAAACGTTAATAAGAGAGAACGAGATTGAAGACAAAGGCAAGGAAGGGAAGTATAATAATTTTAATTTAGCCGGTCATGATATCAGGTACCTACGTTTGAGTCGCCCTCCGGGATCACCAAGATTAGCATTGGTGGATAGTTCAGAAATCATGGAATTATAATTCTGTGCTATTAATAGATATTTTAAGTTTTTAAATTTATCTTGGTTCATGTTGAAATATTTTTTTTTTAGTCTAAAACTATCAAAAGTAAGCTTATACCATTGTTTTTTAATTTTGGTTTTTAACTTTATTATTATTTTTTTATTCGTGTAACTGATTTGGTTTTTGAATAATGTAGTAATATATCACACTTACAAAACTGATATTTTTATAAAAATAATACTTTTAACATCTGCTACATGTTATATACAAATATAAATATCTACTATACATTAATAATACATACTATAAAATATACACTTAACAGTCAACACTTTTCTTCTCCGTCCAAATTATTATTTATAAATGAAATAACACATGTCAATTAGTTTGTTATTCGCCATAAACACGAACGAACTCAAGTATACAATTTTATTAAAAACTGTCTTCCGCGTAGAAAAATTTTAAATATATTAATAATTTATTATTCTAGATCTATAAACCAAGCTTATCTTTTAATTGATAAAAAAAATCACTTTCGCAAGTGTTAAAACCCCTAGATACGTTAAAATTATCCTTAAAGGAACAGAAATCCTTCCCTTGACCAAGTTATATTATAGTCTCATACAAATTAATATTTTTTAAACGTTTTTATAAAAGCTTATATAGAAGTTAACACTATATCATGTAAGAGCCTAGCATTCCTTCAGTAAATACTAATATATAGAAATTACAATTAATATACATTTTCAATAGAAAATGACTTACCTGCCTAACATTTGAAAGCAAAATAACTATTAATAACCTAATATTGTTTTAAGCAAATTACATTAGCTTTCTTGGCTCCTTATTTTGTCAATGCTCAATGATGTCACTTGTGCAGTTTGCAAGGACAGCAAAAATTGAAATTTCATACAGTATAGATACCTACTTATTACTTACACCTAACAATATCACTGTTACACAGCACTATATCAGTATTATTGAAGAGTGTCTCCTGGTGTCTCACACATTCGACAATTCACACTTCTATTGCAATGCAGATGTATTCTTGAATAATAACTGTTCATCAATATGATATACTATGAGTCTATGAGATATAAATAGTGAATATTATGCAATACTGAATCTAGGGGGGCCTATACCCAGGGCGCTAATCATAAAAGAGTGTAAATTTTAAATTTTAAATTCATAATTTTTATTGCATTTTAATTTCTTTTAAATAATATTATGTTGTGCCTCGGGTTAGAATTACATAATTTGTAAATCCGGACATCCGGTACTAATATTATGTAATAAAATTACTTTTCGTTAGCATCGTTTAATACAAAAACGTTCTTAAAGTTTAAAAACGTATTTAATTTTTTTTTGGAATAGTGAAAACCTATTTAAAATCTAGAGTAGTGAATAAATATTGAACTAATTAAAAAAAATATATTCAGCTAGTTCTAGTGTGTTTTAAACTCTTAATACTTATAAAAATTATACAGTTGATTCTTATTATGTTGAACATTGCTATCTCGAATTGTTGGTTATTACGAACTACATTGAAATTCTCTGGAAAAACTGATATTGGGTAACTACACTTAATAGCGTTTTTCTCTCGATAACTCGAACTAAAATTAATTGTTTTTTGTTATCTCAAATACAAAAATAATATTTTTGTTACGGTAAGAAATAAAATAAGCAGTATGTACATTCAGTATAATGATTGTAATTTCATGTGGTTGTAGTCAATATTTGTAGTCATTCAAATAATACAATATACTATAATATATAGTGAAATAGAAAATAAACATAGATTAAATGTCTTTAAAATTAATTTTTAAATTCTTACAAAAACAAAAGTAATATCAAATAAACTTTAATGACAGATTTAAAAAAAAAATTAATTTATTCATTATTATAGTTCATAAGTAGTATTAGTACTTTAAGTATTCAAACTATGCATTTTAAGCAATTATTTACTAATTTTTTCAATAGTTTTTAGAATTTTAATAAAACTCGATACCTCGAACTTTTTCTTGTTCATCTTGAAATTCGACATAACGAGAATTCACTGTTAAGTAAAAAATATTTAATATGTTAACGTAGAAATTTTAAAGTTATAATCTGCGCAGTACAGATTTTATCTTTGGCCACTAAGTTTTTAGATACGACTAGCTTAAGTATTAATACGTATATAATACATCATTTAAAAAGATTAAAAAAATTTTCACTACTTACAAAATTAAAGAATTCGCTTGTGTATGCTTATTTTTGGGAAAAATATTAGCTGAAAACTTGGGTTTTAAAATTTATTGTTCTACAGATGCATTGATTACTTAATCATAAGAATTTAAAATATTCACAAAACTTACATATTAGTCAATTTTTGAAAAATCTTAGTTAAACTGTATTTTGCATAGATCCTAGTAAGAAGCAACTTATGCTTGATACACGTGAAACTATTAGAAAGGTATTTATGATTTTTATAATTTTTTTACTTTTATGTAGAATGTAGCTAAGTAGCACATAACTGGCTTATATAATTTATAATTTTAATAAACCCACATTGTAACCTATAATTTTTCAAAATCTCATTCACATTCCACTACTCTTAAAAAAAAATACACACATGAGTTTAAATGGAAAAAAAATAATTTAAAACAACTATTGATTATTTATATAATACGATTACAATTATTTTAATTGTATATATTTAATGTATAATGATATTACGTGTTGAAATATTGTAGTTACCGTCTAGAATAGTTGTAGATATATGTACAAGTCTGTTTCCCCGACCTATGATATAAATAATTATTATAATTACGGTAAGAGTGACATCACTGAATGTATATAGTTGGTACACAGTAAATTAATTAATTTTCTATTTGTAATTTAACGGATGATTTATTTATTTGCGTGATTGTGCCTATGTTAGACATTTAACTTTTTTTTGTTAAATAAAAAAATACAGCAATAATTGTTACGTATTTTATCGGTGATACACAATATGGCTATGCTGAGAGAGGAGCTGAGCGATATGTATATTAGGGCACTTATTAAAAGATTAATTTAATTTAATTTAATTTGCTGTTCAATTCGATGCTTTGAATCCAATAGTTGTGCAGGTTAGGTACCCACTTATCGTATATTTCCAATGGCGCCACGGCTATCGGTTTACAAAAAATTATTACACAACTTCAAAAACAAAACAAAAAATGCGTGCCCGGTAATATTTACCACTATTATTTATTTAGGTAATGATTACCTAACCTGGTAATCAATCGTAAAACCCTAACTACGAGTCGACGATGATTTTCCATAAAGTTGTGCAAAGAAAACGGTACGCATGGCGCACTCTGGTTTCCAGCTCATGATTTAGTTGCTATATTATTTGGTTTAGTATATAATTTATGGTTCATTAATTATTTTGATGATACTCTTATGAAGATTTCTTTTTCAAATGATCAGCTATAAGGTAGTATTTGGTATTCTATTACAATGTTAGTATGTTACTCATCAGCTACTACAATATTCGACGTAAGTAATACATTTTCAGAAACTACAAAACTTTTTTGTAATTCGTTATTTTTATTAGTACCTTACTTAATATATTTAAATAGTCTTTAAATATTCTGTATAATTTTCTGACTTATTATTAGTTATTTTATCGTGAAAAAAAATAATATATTTAATTAAAATTACGAAGAAGAAGTTAGGTAGGCAATTTCTTAAGCACTTCTATGTTTTATTCACTATATATAACGCCTTAAAAAATGTATTTATTTTTCTATTTGTCTTATAGATTGATAAGAAAGAATACTTACTACGTTTTCATTGAATAGAACTTACTATTTCTAAAAGCCAATTAATTATATTCTTGGCTTTGTAAATACCAGTTTCAACAAGTTTAAAATATAATTTCTTGATGTTCTATAGTATTTTACACCCTATTTGATTGTCGTGTAATATTTTTCCAAATTATCAGATATCAGTAAAAATTACTAAACAATAAATTGACGAAGCTGCTTATAAATTACAAAAAAAAAAAAAAAAAAAACAATATAAATAGGTACTTATAAAATATAATTTAGGTATTTTAATTACTTTTAATAATAAATAAAAATTACAGATTACAGATTACATATATATTTTAGATATATGCCACTAATCTGATCCTATGACAATGTCAGGTTATTAACTTAGTATGAGTTAAAAAAAGTATATTTCAATTTTTAATTGTTTGTAATATATTTACAAAATAAAATACTATTTTGAATATCTACTTCAACAATATAAAGTGTAATTATATTATATCCGATCCAGATTGTAATAGTTAAATTCGACAATCTTTTTGACAATAACTTTTTATGAAAATTAATATTATTAGAAATAATTTGAATTATCCACTCCAGTACTCCACGTGTCTAATATTATACTTCAAATAATCAATGTCTATTAAATGTTCGAATACATAATAATTTATAGTTATTAATATTTTTAATAATATTATAAGTGATACTTTTTACTATTTATAAGTCTTAATCCTTATCTATGTATTTACGATGTTTTCAATTATAAGACTAATAGGGCTCGCTAAAAAAATGAATACAACATAAAATATTCTAGTAAAATGAAATGTTATTGATTCACAAAATAATTTTATTATAATTGCTTAAAATTCTAATCGTAATAATATTCAGATCAATTATTAAATGTATATATTTTAATCTAGGCTATTGAGGAAAATGACTAACAGTTTTAAATGATTATATCGTTGTCGGGCTTCATCTGAGTTTTATCATCGACATAATTCAAATTCGAGCATGCTGTAGGTTGGATCCTGTTTTAATAAAATAATTATTGTACCTACATTAATAAAATACATTTTACCAAAATTAATTAATTGTATTTACCTTTTGCAACGAAGTAAATTAGGTAATCCTGTAAAATCACAATATATACCATAGGATGGCAAACAAAGTGTAAAATAGTAAGGATCTGAAAAAAATTAAATAAACCAAGTTTTAGTTTTAAAAATATTAAACTATTAACAAATAATTGTGTATATTTAAGTATTTTTAAGTGAGTTATTTCAAGATATTAATAATTTCTCTAGTTAAATAAATTTGAATATTTTAAACCGTTAAGTGTTTTCTTAAGAATTGAATAGTACAATTTTAACGTTTGTATTTTATTATATATACATTTTTTTATTATTTAAACGATTATAGTAAGAATGACATTGTGAGGTATTTTGTAATGAAGTTTTTTAATTTATAATTAAAAATATATTCAATACAAATCGAAAAAATATTTAAAAAGTTGTAAATTTCAAATGTATATAAAAATATAAAATGATCCGGAAACCACTTTCAAAATTGAAAATCCAAGAATTTTTTCTGATATAAAAAAAAGACTGAAAAAAAATATATATTTATTTTTTTAATAGTATAAATTTGAAATTTTGTAAAATATTCAGCTACCAAATATTTATCGATATAAATAAAGTGAAATATGAATATTTTTCTTGAAAAATTATGATTTTTTTTTAAATTTAACATTCAAATTTTACCTAACAATTTGATGTTAGACTTATTTATGTATGTTTTTCATTTATAAAGTGATACGTTTTGAATTAAAATGAAATAAAATAATTTTATATTTATAAATATCAGTCGGTAAATTATTATATTTATAAGTAATTATTGTTTGAATAAATTAAGAAATGTATACAAATGTATAAAAATATTTACCTGTAATTGAGTTAGTACTTCGTTTACCATACCTTGATATGTAAAAACCTCTTTCTATCCTAGGTGGTACATTGTCCACTGATCGTGTTTTTACCATGGTCGCATACCGAATATCTTAAAATATCAAAATATCATTATAATAATGGATTCCATTTATTTTTGTAAATAATAAACACAATAATTATTGTTTATCTAAGTGAAAAAGTAAACATATTATTAATAGGTATAATAATAAACTATAAAGTTTAATAGGTACTATATATTACATTAATGTTAATTTTTTAATAATAATCAAATATTGTTTTAACTTAATATGTATAAAATATTAAAAATAATTCCAATTATATAAAAAATAAAACTATTTTAATATATGTCTAATAGTGCAGGAGCATATAGCCTTATATGTTAAAACCATATTATTTTTATTCATCACATGTCATATTTTTGTCAAGTTTTTGCTATTTTAGAAAAGAAAATGACTAAACGTAACTTTGTAAGAAAAAAAATGTATCTTAGGTGTTACTGATTAGATTAATATGAGTTTTTCACATTTTAAAGCATTTTTCAAGTTAATAGAGTATTTATAACAACTTTTTTCAGTCAAATTTTTTATTGTAATATAAACCAGCATGTTGATATAAGTACACTGGGGTTTGAATGTTAGATATTGTTAAATATATAATATATAGTAAAATATATACACGTTAACCGCCATTTTCATATCTTCAAATAATTAAATAAGCAATAGAAATACTTCGATTTGAGTGAAAAAGTATTAACCATTCTGAAAATAATAAATCATCACTGTACAGCATATAATACTATATAACTTTTAAAACTGTAAGAAATACATTTTTTAAATACATATTTTCAGAGTATTTTTTGCAATTGCTAAGGGCATTCAAAGCACAGCCCCAATGACAAACGTATTATGAACTACCATACCATTAAACTTAAAATAAAACTCAAAAACTTTAAAAACAAATCTTATTACAGCTATATATCCAATTTAAATTCTGGATTTAGCTATCTCCTGAAAACTACTAAGAAATTACTTGACCATATTATTGTAGAAACTACGTCTCCGCCCTCCATTTCGTCGTCCAGATATCTCTAAAATTATAGACGACAAGGAAAAATGCAATGTATATTTTCTCACAGATATCTTTTTTTCGTCTTAAGTCCTTAAAATATTCAATGTAACCTTTATACACAAAAAGTCAAAGAATAACATAAATATGTTTTTGTACTATATAATTTATATTAAACTTTGCATTACTGGGAAAAATGCAAATTTCTCGTGGTATTTTGGCAATACCGTAGCATATTAAATAATCTCTCTCTCTCTCTCTATTTATATATATATAAATATATATACATTAAAGATAAAAAATTATAAAATAAATATTATTGTACAAGTATAATTAAATATGATTAAATACGCATAAATAATAATAATAAGTAAGGTTCGGGACTTGTTGCACTTATAATTATCGAAATATACATTAAAATATGTAGTCGATTCTTTATTTTGTTTTTGAAAACGCATATTATTATTATAAAAATAAAAATTTAAAAACTAGATAAGTACATAATAAAAATCGTAAAAAATAACAAATTAATTATAATTGATAATTTATAAAAAAAAACTGGCACATATCCTGAGTAAATAAGAAATAACGTAAACGTGTGATGTATGATCAGTTAACCGTGATTAACGTGAACATATAGTGTTTTTCATTTCGTCGTACAGTTTAGAATCTATTAGGTTATTAGGTTTTACCACAACTATAGGTACAATTGTCGATATTGTCAATAAAAAGCTTGATTCTTAAACGACAAAGACGTACGAGTCAGATATAATAGACTACGACCGTAATTTATTAAAAAAAAATATTTTTGAAGTTTTTTTGACAATTTTACGTACATACAAATTTAAAAAATGCAAAATATGCATAAATATATTAAAAATTATTGAAATATGCACTTTTCCTAAAATATAACTTAATATGCAAAAATATGCAAATTTAAACTTAGAATTTAATTTCACCAATTCATAAAACAGATTTATAACTCACCTAGAATATTCTATGACCATTACAAAACAACATGCAAATACAAAAAGTCCCGAACCGTAATAATAAGGTAGGCAAATGGATGCCGCTTTACTGTACATTAAGTGTCGAGTGGGTCACTGTTATAGGTGCGTTAAATTTGAATTCGATGATAATATATTATTGTATATTAAACACGATTCTGAATGAAGTTGATCTATCAGCCTATATCAATATAAATATAGTTCATGATATATTTTTTCGATAGACCTATATAGCATAATATTATACATGAGAGTAATTTAAAGTAGTTTGAAATTTCCTATTATACAAAGTGTGTCGTACTAAACATATGTCGGTCCTTGTTAAAAGTGTAAGCGCTTTCCTAGTCCTTTCATGTCAAGGTAATCTCTAGTCACTGTTCATAAATCTAAGTTCTCAAAATAATATCATATGTCAAAAATATAATATAATCAAAAATTGGATCAGATAGAACTTAATTAATTTCTATAGGTATGTCTTTGTATACGGTTTACCACAATACAATTATTACTAAATATTGTACATATGCTCGTACACATCTTGTTTTAGGAAAATGGTTTTTGATTTTCTGTTGAGCTGTTTTTTTTTTTATTGGTTTTTAATATTTAATTTATATGTGAATGTTATTTATAACTGTTGAATAGTGTATACTAAAAAGATAATGCTATATCAACATGATATATAATTGAGTCAAATTTTGTATTTTAGATCAAATTTATTGGAAAAGAGTACATTATTTATTAATAATAAAATATATTTTATTAGAATTTTCTTATTTTTAAACAAAATAAATAAAAATAATTTTAAATGCAGAATATAGGATAGGATTTCTAATTTTATTCATTATCGATTGAACGCACGCTAAGAATACAATTCTTAAATTCATCATAATTAACTATTATATCACGCGTCTTTTTGGGCTTGAAGTGGCAATGAGAAAGTATAGGTGTTTAAGGAATAGAAAACTTGTGTTTGAACGTACAAATAGTTTTGACAATTTATTACTTTGTAAAATAATAAAACAAATTAATATAGCTTATTGCTATTAAAACATTACTAAGTCTACAAGTGATTATGTACTCGCGGCGATATATACAGGGTTAATAGTCAGTCTAAAACTGTGACTACCTTCTGGTTAACACTATAGATGTTCTATTCGTTTTTAAATGGGTCCTATAAATGATGGGCTGTTAGAATAGTCTAATCATATACCTTTATGTGAATTAGTAAAAACACGTTGTTTCCGCCTTTTGACCTAGGCTTTCCATATTTTAGGTCGTGTACGTATACCGTATGTTAATTATTAATACTTAACTTATATATTATTATAAATTATACTACTTTTATACCTATTTTTATACGAATCAACTGTTTGTACCTGGTATATGATCACCGTGTCTTTTACCAAAGCGGCCACCGGTCTGAAAGAACTTATCTGATGCTGTGGTGTTATCCGGCATTATTAACAACAATGTCGACCCAAGAATACATAGTACCATTATTGTTACACTCGTCGTCATGTTATCAACGTGACTAAATTTTTTTCTAGAAAAAAATAACACAAACAGTAATATTTTTACACAATATTCAAGCAAACATTTATACATAACTAAGGATTTAGTAAATATAGAATAGTGCGTTTTAAAACCGTGAAATATTTCAAATAAAAATTAACAAATTATTTATTTTTTTTAAACAAAGAAATTTACGTAGGTAATACCTACGAACATTTTATAATCACTCATTTTATTTATACATTAAAAGTTGAGCAACACGTAACAAATTCGAATTCCTTGAATGTGAAATTCGTTATTTATTATAGTCTTACATGTAAGACGCAACAGGCTACACGTCCTTTTAGAGTACGTGTTAATACAATTAATATTCCAAAACAAAATCACTTAAAAATATATTTACAAAGAAAACAGAACAATGTTGTTAATCCAAGAAATTTCAAACTTTGTTAAAATTATAAAAGAACATTATTAATACGTATATGATAAATACGTATCACAAACAGTATTCTTAATCCAAAGCAAAGAGAAAGAGTTATTGATTTAATAATGTCGTGTACTAGGTAGGTGGTAAAATAATTATAATGAATCATATAGAAAATTTACAAAAATAATATTTGAAAAAATGGAAATTAGAAAAAAGTTATTAACAAAGGTTAATATTTTTAAAATTATTTTATGATAAACCTCTAAATAAGTTTAATAATAATTTAGGGTAAAATGTATTACAAAAATATTCATAGTCTATACTTATTATAGATATGACAAGTACTTAAGTATTTAAAATATATTACCAAATGGAATATATGACCCACTGATTAATTTCATAAATTCGATGCACATCGCACGATAATATTGATAACATTGAATACTGATTATTATTTCTAAACAATTTCATCATATTTTAAAAAGTTTTAACTTATAATTTATTGGTGCATGTTAGTGGTTACAATTTAATAAATAAATGTAACTATACAAAGTATAAGCTTAATAAGTCAAAAACTCATAATAGTAGACATTAGATTACCTACTTATAACAACTAATATTTAAAAAATAAAAATGCATTAACTTTATTTCATTTAGGTATTTAAAAGTAATATTTTATTAACTAAGTGTTTAAATATGTGGACACTCAGTATAAACAAAGATGATGATTTATTATAATTTAAAATAGCTGATGTAAAAGATAGTAAATATTCGTAAGAAGAAACGGTAAGATACATACAGAAAAAAAAATTATTATTATCAAAACAAGTAATATCTTATGGCTTACGAGTAAAGTCTTGATCATTAATTTTAGAAAATGTAATATAAGTATTATGTTTATATCAAACCTATTTTAATATCATTAAAAACTTAAGTTAGTTATATATTACTACTACCTATATCCATTATACATATTAATATATTATAATTTCCCTTGTTTATAAGTTAATCACTTTGAAGTTTAATTAGTTTTCATCAAAGAATTTGGTTTATAATAAATACATCTATTTATTTTTAAAGGAACAACTCGTCAAAAGTACATAATGTTTGCTATGTTATCCAATTGAAATCATGGTACCTAAGTATTAAATATTTTTAAAATTCAGTAACGTACCTATAATAAACTGATAGCTATTACAGTTATTACTGGTAAATATTGATCAGTTAATCTCAATTTATAAAGAATTTTTCTATAACAATGATATAGATAAATGCTGATAAGTTGATAATGATAATATCACTGTCCTTAACTTAGCTCGGTAGGTGTAATCAGAAGATATATTATCAAATTAAGTTATATTGCTATGAATTTCTACACATATTCACAGTTTTTATTTATTTTTAAAAACTTAACATTTTAATGACAAATTATATTTAGTAATGTAGTTTATTTTTAAATAAATAAGAACTAGAATATCTGTCAAAGTGGCAATATTATTATTAAAATCACTGTGACAAGTATACAGTTTCTACATACATTTTGTAAGTAGTTATAGTAGTTATAATAATTGTATTTATTATTTCTATTAAATTTCGAGTGCTTTTAAATTTGCGTTTGTAATGTGTCAAATATTTTCAAATTAAAAGAATTGGTTAAATATTTAAATTCTTATATTTACAATAAAATATTTAATTTGATTACAGCTCACAGATTTTATTAAAATTTAACATATTCTCGTTATCGAATTGCATTAAATATTGATTTTTAATTGGAGAAATATTATTACTATGGTATACGTAAAATTATTTTATATGATTAATTATTATCAATAAATAAATTAATAATATTATACACGTTGGTGTAACCGAGTAGATAATTTAAATTAAGGGCTAAGTCTTTCAAATATATATAGAACATTACCAAATAATATTGGAAATATAATATTATTAAAGCAAGATATTTTTTTTTTTTTTTTACTAGTCAAAACATAAGCTAACACGAATATGCTGCAAAACCATTTTTAAGATTTATATTCATCAAATTAGTAATATATAGTTAGAAATATAGAATCCGAAAATACATTTTAAATTTATTGATTGTGAATGGAAAAAATCATACTTAAAAAAATTCATACTTTTCACACCGATAAGTATCC
Organism: Rhopalosiphum nymphaeae; assembly: GCA_036289425.1. Lineage (NCBI taxonomy): Eukaryota > Metazoa > Arthropoda > Insecta > Hemiptera > Aphididae > Rhopalosiphum > Rhopalosiphum nymphaeae. The sequence goes on along the minus strand of JAZAQC010000007.1, from coordinate 2,414,593 downwards.
AACGCACAGTTATTTATATCCAACCTTATTCTTTGACCTTTGTAATTATATAGTTATGTAAATTATTGAAAAAGAAGCATGAATCTTCTTTTTTATACATGCTTTCATAGCCAACTTATAAATCGTAATAATCCTCCAATAAATTATCTTTTCATCTTAACACTACCATAGTACCATAGTGTAAAATTCTTCAACGAACCCTTGATGAAAACTAAAAAGGATAGTGTTGTGATGTTTTGTTATACTAATATTTATTAAAATGTAATTTAATAATATAAATATAAAATGTATCATAATAAAACTGTTAACCACCAAAAAAAAAATCAAGATTAGTGTCACTAATGAGTAGTTAAATAACTCCTTCATGATGTACCTAACTACTAATACCTTATAAATTAATTTGGTATAATATTGTTTATTTTTAAAAAATATGTTGTTTTTTTAAATACCTATTTATGTGAGCATTATTAATGTAAATTTATATTTATTATAATCCAATCAGGAATTAATAAAGAAAAAATATAAAAGCTACTTCAGCCGTTCCAAAAAATTAATGGTAGTTATGATAATGCATTTATTAATTTACCATTGTCATTACATTATCTGTGATGTATACATTTTCGAATTAATTTCTAAATAATAAGTTACAATCACATTGTAAAAAAAAAAATTATAATGAAAACATTATAATTTCTATTAATTAATTTATAGTAAATGAAGTAGGTAGTTTTAATAAAGTATTATACGCTTAAGGCCGTCTCAACAATAATAAATATAATATAGTAAAAGCATAAATTTGTTGACCAAATTTTTTTTTATTAATAACTAAAAATTATTTTTTATCGTGGTGAAAATAGTAATGAATTTTTCTTTGTTAAATGTTTTACAAATTGTTCATATTTCTATAAAAATTATTTGTAATTATTTATACGTTTTTCATGATAAAAAAATATTGAAAATATAACATTGAAAATTTGTAATGTGATATATATCATTAAACAACAAATTATTGAAATGTAATTTTGAAAATGTTATGCTTATGGCTAATTTACAATAGATATTCTAAAAATATAGAAATGCATAGAAATCAACTATGATCAATACTGCTGAATATTTTGAATATTTATATCTTATGGTATATACAAATTTTGAATATCGTTTTTCATGTTAAATTAATATTAATATTAATAATATTTTTAACTAAAGCCTAAATTGTCAAAATTTATATTTTTTAAATAATTATTATTATATACAAATTGTTCAAGAAACTGAATTTAAAAAAAAATGGCTAATTGTAAGAATTACAAGATTTCCGACCAGATATTAAAATTTTACAGTTTAAAAAGTTGGGCAACCCACTCACATCCCATTTAAGAACTGTCTTGTATACGGTATGAACGACTAGTTTAGAAAAATGTAATACGTTTAATTATATAGTTTCAAATACTGCAATGCCAGTTCAAATGCTAAGTATCTTTAAAATATAAAATATGTTTAATATATTTATAGTAAACTATTATATGCATATGACGTTATTATTTATTAGCTGTTATAATTCAGGTTTTAATTTTGTTCAAAAGGATACAATGATACATATATTATGATATATTTACAACGTCCACTTTGATTATATAGCTGAAAAATAATTCGTGAACAGCATAAATTAAAGCGATAATCATCTTTTTGGTTAAATAATTGGATTTTCATTTATAAGACCTATACAACTCGTATCGCTGGTTTCAAAGTCAATATTTTACAGACGATACGTGCCTAAAACCATATTCAACTTTAAAAATCAAATTCTTACATTTTCATTACACGTAGTGTTAAATCAATAATTAATATTAAACTTATTATGTTTATTCTCGTGGTAATTCTATAATATTATAGATAGTGACATGTATCTGACATCCATTCTGTTAATGTAATAAATTTAATTGTGTTTAAATCTGCAAATGTAACCGTTATCTATTTATACTTAAAACGTAATATATATATTATTTATATAAACATATATATTTATATAGAACTTTCATACTGAATGAGGCTGAGAGTTTATTTTCTAAGACTCCACTAAGTTTTATGGAACGTATTTCTATGTAAAATAAAATATATATAATAGTCACTACCTACTCACTATATTAAAAGTAAATTAAAAATTAAAGTAACTAATATCCATGGCTAGGTGCTTATTACTTTAACTACTAATACAATCAGTCAATTAAAAAATTATATTATAAACAATAGAGGCATAGAACTTAAATTGAAAAAATTGAATTTATTTTACACAAAAAACATTTATTAATTTAATTATTATTCAATTTAAATATCGACGCAACAAAATTGACTAAAAAAAAGGTTAAACAACTTAGATTTTGGGGAATGATTGACTTTAAAATTATCTGTTGCTACTCCTGAAAAATGTATCGGGCACCATTGTTTATGTATAATGTAACTATAAAACATTTAATACATAACATCATATTTCAAGTAGTTGGTAGAACTCCAAAATAAATGTTGGGTCGAAAATTAGATTTATTATAAATTGTGGTCTCATTATAAAAATACGAATATATCAACAAATAATAGCGTAAATTGTGACGATGAACCCAATAAATCGATTTTTTTTATACCTGTTAGGTTGTGACCTATTTTCTATTAAAAGAGAAGTTCACAAAAAGTCTACCTATTATTAGGTGTACGGTGTCATCATAATTACAAGGATGTCGAGTTTATGTAAGAACAAACTCTCGAATGACTACAATTAAATAATGTAACGGTTTAAAGGCCAAAATATAATTTCATCTCAACAATTGAATTAAAATCTTAATTCACGTTGATTTTAATTGAATATAAATGTATTATTGTGTAAAAGTTTAATAGATGTGTTAAATTTGAATTCAATAATTAGTAATTAGTATGAAAAACGATTGGGAATAGAGATTTTGAAGAGAAATTATTATTTTACTTTTGAATATACAATTTCGTCAAAATATAAACTTCAAACACTCATAAAAAATGAACGTGATTTTATTCAGAACTTTTTCTAAAAATCTATTCTAGTATAATAAATTTATGAAGAATCTTGAAAACTTTTACCACATTTTTAAGCCTTGAATATTAAAATCAAACATCATCTTATGAATTCTAATCTACAGCAATAATTTTAAATTAATGATATTGATGATGTTGCCATACAAAAAAATATGTAGTTTTCGAATATGTGTCTTTCCCCTTCCTACTAATTAATTCTAATTGTTACTTGTTTACTTTTGTAGCTTTGTTTATTAATTTAATTTCAATAACAATTAATAAATGATATTTTATCCCTAACGGTTGTCTGTGGTTATCTTGGTTACTAATACTATACTTTAAAAATAAATTAATGTTTTACAAAATGTTTTATTTTATATGCACTATTAAAATTCTATATTTTTTCTCTTAAATATCAACTGTAGTTTTGAATTTTTTAAGATAATTAAGTACTCACATAGATACATAAAAAATAAACTTTAATCTAAAAACTTAATAAGATAATTATTATAATATTTATAATATTATAATAAATGTATAAATAAATAATAGTATCTAATATATTAATAATCTATAAAATGAATAAGTCAAGCAGGTCATTCAAACATTAAAATCAAAATATTATTATCAAGTATAAATAATAATACATGTTTAATTTTAGATTTTAAGCAGAGCAATAAATGTACTAGGTTTGCAAAACTTGTATAAATCTTTATATAACTATATTCAAAATATAAATAATAGAATCAGTATAAATTTTGTATAAATATTTTTTTCAAAATGCTAAGTAATCTTTAGTTGTAAATACTAAAAATAATCTATTTTAATATATATAATATATATATCGGTTTTCTTTTGCGCTGATCGAAAAAAAAAAAGCTATACAAATGTAATATAACTGTACCTACCTACCTATAGTCTGTCCAGAGAAAACACGTCGATTTTACACTCCCCCCCCTACTCCCGTCACCATGCTATTAATATTGGTTTGGTTATGGTTGGGTATCATTGGGGAATGTGCAAAAACTGATTTTGATCGGTTTGCAGTTCTGTCGCTGGACTGAGTATATATTATATTATCAATAGTTTATATTACGTCAATTTAAAAATGATTGATGAAGTCACGATATGTAATTTTTGTTTAGGAAGTTTTATTTTCCTAGAACTTCCCTAGTTCGTTTAATTGTAATTTTTTTTATTTTTGGTATTCAAAAAAAAAAAATCAATATATTATCGAGCTCAAGTTAACTTATATCTATAACTGAAGGGAATCATTGGTTAATTATTTGCGTTGCCCTCTGTGACGGAATTGGTGTAACTATCTTTACTCAAGTAAAATAAGAAGAGGTCTGTTCAAATTAATCGCATGCCGCAAATTATAACTATAAATTTCCTGAAATTAAGAAAATTGTACAAAGATACTGCGTATAAAGTGTATGATGATATCTTGATTTTAAATTATAATATTTTAACTTTATTAAATACTGACATTCATTTCAAACTTAAAAATATATGATATAATAAAAAAAACTCTGTGAGCATTGTTGTTTATAATAATAATATAAAGTAGAATAATAATTATGATGTGTACAAATGTCATAGATCAATAGCCAATATATGTATATACCTAGAAATTAGAATACACTAAATTTTTAAACTAAGATTGTTTTTTCTAATCTCTAAATTAGTTCTTACATTAATAAAACTAAAAAATGAGAATATTTTTTTTTAATTGGATATTATCAACCCGTGTGAAGTTGGAACCTCTAAAATTTTAAATTAATATACAACACGAAATAAAGTTTTTTTATTTCTAAAAAACTAAATTTATAGTAAATCCAATTTAGGTACTGTATTTTTTATTCTAAATATAATTTTGTAAGATTTAATGCAGCTTAACAAATTAAGAACAACTGGCTTATGGTATGTTTAAAAATAATAAATTTATAAATATGAGACAATATTTACTTTAAACATTTTAATCATTTTAATCAAACAAATTATAGTGTATTTTGAAAAAGTAATCTGTTATTGTACCTGTTACTAGTTTCATTAAAAGCCATATCATTTTTATTTATAACGTTAATTATATTGAATTAAAATTCTATCCATAGACAATAAATATTACAGGAAAAAAAATAATAAATATTGAATAATTTACTATTTACTCGTATCAATAAATGTTACACTGTACACTGGTATTTTTAAAAGTTTAATTTGTATTGCAAAACAAATATTATAAAAAAAAATATCTTTTTTTTTATATATTATTTTTGCTTATCATCATTTATTGTCATTTTGAAAATATTACTTCAATTTTTAACTTTTAGAGTGGTTTCTAGAAAATTATACCTATTTACTTTGAAGGGTCAAAAATAAAAAGAATGAAGTGGAAAAAATTAGGCAAGTCACCAACGATTCCGTTGTAAATTTGTACAGTAGGTGTAGAATGTAGTAATTTTATCATCGAGTTAATCATTGTTATAGATAAATTAAATTTTAATTCAATAATAAATTATTGCATATAAAATATTATCCCAATGAATAATATTTTATATTTTTAAATGACAACAAGATAACTAAAATTAAGCATTGAATTTCGTCAAAATTTTACATAAAACGTCTATTAATACATCCTACTTCAATATTTTATACATTGGAATTCACTAAGAACTACTTTTAAAAATTTTTACATAAATATTTATCATCAGTTATTAAAATTGATAATATTATATATATTTAACAACAAAATAAATTTAAAATTTAAACTTCAAATTTCAAACGCTTTCAACAAAAACCGATTTTTAATATTTTTAATAAGAAAAAATTATGAAGAGCTTTAAATTCGATTATCAAGCTAATAATTATTGTTACTCGTATCTGTGGTTATTCGTTTATTGATTAAAACAAAATAACAAAATTTAAAGCTGTTTTTACGTAAAAATTCTGTTTAAAAATTTAAAAAGTATTTTTGGTGCTTCTAAAAGCAAAGACAGATAAAATAAACCACAAATACATAGATAAAAACAAATGAATAATTGTAAAATCAATCTATAGATACTTAAAATGTTCGCAAAATATTTATATTAACATCTATTCTACTATAAATATTTTTATAATGTTTTGTAATATAATCATTATAAATCATTTACAATTTTGAACTTTTTTTTTAGTATTTTTTCAATTTATATATGTCAATATTAAACAAATAAATTTTTCATTTATAAGTGCATAAATGCTATAACCTAATTTGCAAATTAATTTTTAGTTTAAAATACATACAATTTTCAATTTTAATATTCAAAACTTGAACATTTAATAAAAGTTCTTCATATGTTGTTCTAACAGCAATCTAAAATATTAAAAATACATATTATGTAAAGTTTTTTTATAGTAATTTTAAATTCATATTTTGAAGAAACTTAATATCAATTTAATCAAAAATAACGATTTTAATTAATTTGAAGTAAGTATTTCAAAAATATTATTTATAGAGACTTGTAACTTTTCGTTATTATTTATTTTATTTACTATACACTATTTAACTTTCAAAATATTTTGATTAATTGCACATGTATTCAATTAAATAATATACACTACAAACCTATTCATACCGTTATACGCTTCATCTACAGTACTATTATATTAATATTTAAGTTATTAACTGCTATATTAATATTATAATATGTAGGTATCAGATTAATTTTTGATAACAACTAGTACAATGACGTGACTTGGCCATTATTTGTTTCTTCTTATTATTATTTTAATCAACTGTCTTTGTATTTGTTTATAATTAGATCAATTTATTATTTTACACATAACGCATAAAAGATTCGTATAATAGCTCAAATGTTAATAGACAATAGTGTTATACTTCAAAATATTTATATGCATTATTTTGTGTATATATTATATTATTATACAAAAAATGTAATAACAAATCATTCGTTAATTTGTCCTTGTTTTTATATAAAAAGTAACATTTCTTCAGAACATTTCAATCCAAAAAATAATGTTATGCTTATGGTAATATTATTGCAATGCATTTTGAAATTATCAATTCGTATAATTTATAATAAATATACTATGAAACTTAAAATTATATGAACTACAGCTAATCGAAATTTAATTATGCAAGTCTGTAATATCAGTCGCAAATAATACAATCGTACAAAAATTGAAAACTAATTTATTTTTTTTAATAAATATTTCCACTATTACCAGCATATTACGTTTGACTATAGCCAACTTTAGTAATAGTAAATTTGAATATGCTAAAAGTTTCTTTTGGTGCCATTTAATTATAGATATTACTGTATTAGATAGGTGCATACCTCAGTTTGAAGGTGTGTTATACCTTATAAATAAAGAAAAACGAATTCTATACATAAGTAATGCGTATAATTGAATTTCTATGCACAATTTAATTTTTTTTCGAAAATCTTTAAATATTTTCCTAATAAATAAAGGTACTCTAGAATAATTTGTCTAAGTTAAAAGAAGGGAGGTAATTTAAATATAAAACCATACGTTTTTTATTTAATTGTAAATTTGAAGTTCTTCAAACTAAAAGAAGAAATACTTTTATAAGACATTTTACTGGATTATATTATGACATTTAGAGAACTTTAATAAAAAAAACAATGTTTTTTTGATTAAGTTAATATTTTTATCACACACAATTATTGTATTACCTTTTTAATTATCTTATCTGCTTAATATTAAATTAATTAAAATATTAACTTAAACGTATTTTAGTATATCATTGTGAAAATACACAAAACTTTACCGTGTTTATTCGAATAATAACTCTAGTAATCTATTTACAGACCTAACTGTAAATAAAAAAAAAATCATTCGAAATTACTTTTTGATTATTTATAATAAATAAATAAAATTATAGTACTAAAAAGATGTATAAAATTAAATTAATAATTTCATTGATGTAAATAAACACAACCTGTAGATATTCAATATAGTATTAGTTTCTAAATGGATTTATAAAGTGTTCACTATTTATTACTGAAGTCCCTAATTATTATTATAAAACTTTTATTTCACTATTGCAGAATGATTCAAATCTATTTATTATTTTATATATTTACAATTTAAATATTAGTATTAATATTTACGAAACATACAAAATAAGCACTAACTATTTACATTTAAATAATATTTTAATTTATAACAGTGACAATTCTATTTGTTCGTACTTTAATAATATCAATTTATTGCGAGTAAGAATTTTAATTTTTCATATTTTGTTGAGAAAAATGATCTAATAACAATTTTATCTTAATTAAGATCTAGAATAACTAACTACATTTGTGTGTATAATTATCTTATATAGATGATAGATTACCTATATCAATAACTTAATGATGTGCAGATATTGATTGTTAAAAATTGAGCATTTTTGATCGAATTAAGTATATGTATTTTTATGACGGTGTATGATACCTAAACCTTAATATCATTCGTATAGCATTATAAAACTTTTTTAAAGTTTGAATAGTTATTGCTTTAGTTTATTATGAATTTAATAAATTATTTTTTTTAAACATTTTAAGTTTTTTTATTATAATTAATTCAAAGCTAAGAAAAAAAGTATTACATACGATTATAAAAACAATTTTTGTTTTAGATTAAGTATAATTCTTCTCATAAATAATACTGGAATTCAGCTAACAAGTTATTATCACTTAATCATTTTCTTTAATCACGACTTCTTAAGATAAATCAAGATGTACTTATAACACTGCAGTAAACTATTTGTTTGAATTCAAAAATCAAAAGATATTTATTCATAGAATTATTTATTTTCTCAAAGCGCGTTTTTAATAAATTAATATAACTCATACGAAATATGAATAAGGTGTATAAAAGTAAGCATTCAATATGAATACAACTAGCTTATTAGGTAAAGCATAATTTTGGACCCACTCAATAGACGCATAGACCCTTGTAAATTATTTCTATTCTCGCTAATAGCATATCTTTGGAGCTTGATATTTGGTAATAAATGATTCAAATCGCAAGCTATCATGTTATTTATAAGGTAAACAAGTTTCCGGTTATATTTTCTTTTAGACTATCATAATAAATAAAGGGTTGAATTTAATCTTTTGTTATGTTCTTTAATACACAAACATATGTTTTAAAAATAATAATATAGGTATTATAATGTTTATTTGTTAATACAATTGTATACCAATACATATAATTATCTCATTGTAAAATGTAAAAACATAAAATACCAACACTTTTTATTAAACTATGTTACCTGAATAATAGTATGAATTCCTAGAGCTTTAAATAATTGAAATATGCCAACAATCACATTTTATATTCATATGTTATGGATTATTTTAAAACAATTATTGTATTTGCAGAAATAATAAATTCGAATACATTTAATAGTAGACTAAAATAACGTTAAAAATTAATAATGAAAACACCATAGAACGTAAGCATATTGTAAAAATAATTTTACTTTCATTAAAATGATAATTATAATTTGTATTAAATTAATATTAATATTAACAATAAATTCATAGTTTCGTTGATTTTTTTTTTTTTTTTATTTGAACATAAAAATGTTTTTAATAATATTTTACATTGTTGGGGGATTAATACAATAATATTTTTTTATAAAAATATATCGTTTACACTTTATCATGACTAAATGACTAATGTTGTTGATTAATCATGAAAAATTATTGTATTTATTGTATCTTTATCATTTATTGAATATAGTTGTTATTAATATACTAATAAAATTATAGCGATTAAAATAGCTTTACAGGCCTACTAATAAACCCTATCATAACAAGCCTACGTGTCCATATCTGTAATCTGTTTTACAGTCTAACACTTCAACAATCCCTAACCAATCCCTGTTCTCTCGATGTTAATCTATATTTATTGTCAAAATGGAAATTCAAATTTACTACATTGTACTTAAATTATTATCATTAACAATCTACTTTGACTACAGAGAGAACTGATATTTGTTTTTTTTTATTATTGTTTAATATTATTTTAACATTTAATAAAATTAATTAATAAAGTTAATTATTTTCTTTGTACTTTTACTCTTAATTAAACAAATTCATGTGAATTGACTATTGTAATACTTTGGTTAACTTAAAAATGGCTATTGTATCATTATTAATTTAAAAAATATATTTTTAGTTTATTATATTTTTATTGGATCATTATAATGGTACCTATTTAGACAACATATAATAGATATTTTTATAATAAACCATAATTTATTAATACTAGTAAAAATAATTGTATTCATCACAATTAATTTATAATTTTTTTAATAATTGTGATTATAATATAATATATTTTATAGTTTTATACAACGTCTACTATTTGGCCTACAAATTAATACGTTATGTAAACATTAATTTATTACTAAGTTACAGCATTGAATATTTAAATAGATTTTTCTTATATTTCAGTTTATTTCAGTTTATTGAGTCTAACAATATAACTAATACAAAGTTTAAAATAACATTAAATTTATTATTTTTTTAAATTATTTTTTAAAATAAAACAAATTAATTATTCGTCTTAGATTGTAATATTATAAGTAATGTGATAAAAAAGAACCCTTAGTTTTATATGGATGATCTGTAAGCAATGTAGATTAAATTGATCTAATATTCTTTAACTGTAAATAATAATATAAAAAAGTTGTTACAATCGAAACTATAAAACAGAATATTATAACATAATATTGTAATAAAATCGTATAACTAGATACTTGTTTTCTTTCTGTTTAATTTTCGTATTTCATTATATTTATCACTTTGATTGGGCTACTCAGGATTTACTCGCCAATTTCTTTCTGGTTGATGCATAGTCATAAAATTATTATTTTAGAACCAAATTGTACTTAATTCTCCATCTCTTTCTACTTTATAAGCGTTTTGTATTATATGTAACGTAAATTATGCAAAACTAGTATGCATAACGATTTTTAATAGTCAAAAGTTATACATTTAAATAGTTATTACTACTGTGACTAATACTCGTTCTAATTTTAATAGCAATTTTTAAAACTTCTATACATTTTTATTTGAACATTAGAAATTGTTAGTTTTAATGATTTTAATTTTATTTTAATGAACGAATTTATATTGTTCTTATCATTATATAATAATAAGTACCTATTACAAACTTTACCTACATTAACATAATAATGCATTTTTAGAAATACTTATTTATAATATTATTGACTTTATACATTTCTTGATATATAAAATGTTAAATACCCTATACTCTACCTACACAGTTTATTTATCATAATAATGACTATAATAATAATTAATATATATATTATAATAAATTGCATTAATAGAGTATTATAATATATAGTTACCTCTCCCATAATTTTTCGTTATAGATTTAAAATATGTAAATTTAAAATTTAAATCTATAATACTTAACATAAAAAAAAATATATAATATATTATGTGCACAATAATATTATTATCGTTTCTATTATTTTTCTACCTTAAATAATATTAATTTTAAAATATACAGAAATTATATTTACAAAGATAAAATATAATATATTACATAAAACAAGATAAAAAAAAATTGTATTTTAATAATAAAATATTAAAATACTTATGCAGTGTACTTACTATTCAGAAGGGACGGTATGTAGTGATGGCCAAGTACAGAATAGGACACTAGCGGCACTATGTGAAGCGTTTTATATGCACCACTGGCCCCTGCGCCATGGAAGAGACTTTGTAAAATCGTGTTCTCTCCTTCACACCCACTGACACACCCATCTCACCCCGCATAAAATCTTATGATTCATTTTCATGTATCTATATTACATACGTTTTTATTTTAATCCGTAGTTTTAAAAAAAATATATAATGTTATAGTTTATTTATTTACTTCTTTTTTTGTTCTTTATTTTTGTACTTTCTAAAACGATCAATTGAACGCCAATTACGGTGAAAATAGAATACCATATATTGCGTATCATATATGGTCGACTATCGTATTCTATACATGATGAACAAACAACCCAAGTTCTGCTTTCTAGTCATCGTATGTATAGCTATTTTAATTTCTATTGTAGGTATTCATCTCTATTGGATTCTCGCAGGATTTTAATCTATAGACCAGTGATTTGTTAAAAAATAATGATTGTTAATAATACTTTTTTTTTTAAATTATAGTAGGATAATTCTTGTACACTAATGTATTTCGTCTAATTTTTATAATAATGGATAAACGAATTATAAATTATAAATTTATCACAATTATAATTGTATATGTATTTACGGTACAAATCAATAAAAGTTTAAAGAGATAATGAAAATTTGGAAACTAATAATCTGGATAATTACTTATGTATGAAATACGCACCGTTAACTTCAATGGTCGTAAAGGTAATTTTTAATGTATAAGAATATTTTGAGTCTGAACTGTCTACATTTTTCTGAAAATAGATTGTCAAAAAAAAAGTATACCTATATACTTAATTTCACATTTAATTGGCATAAATATAATAAATTGATAGGTAGGTAAATTTTAGACACAGTTTTTTTCTCAGGTTTTTTAATTAGAAAGTTAATACATTTTAATTACTTTTTTTATATAAGAAATGCCTTTTTTACTTTTTTTGCATTTTAAGTGCTTTTTCTATTATTTCTATTATCTTAAATTCCGAACTCTATAATTTAGTAATAGAGATAATAATAGTACATTACATATTTACTGTTTGAAGTTTGAAATATTTCACAAAAATAATAAATTTTACAAAAATGAAAAAAATGCATTGAGTGAAAATAAAATAAAATTTTTAGTTTTATTGTAGTAAAGATTCTGTATTTCTGTATGATATTGTGTCATTCAAACTTTTTTGTCAATTCAAGTAACTTTAAATTCTTCACATTTTATATTTTATGAAATTTTAAAATACTGCATTTATATTATTATTTGAATGAAAAATTACACATTATGTATTTTTACTAGGTAAACACGGAAAATAAGATAATCATTAATCATAATATACTATTTTAGTTTTGAATTCTAAGCGAAGCATGTATTGTGATACTCCAAAGTTTAATAAAAATTATCGAAAAAATAGTGAAATTTAATGTGTATCTTTTACAAAGTACCTATGCTTTACATAATATTTAACTAATTTTACATAAATATTCAAATATTTACCGTTCCCGTTACTATAACTAATTTTAGTTATTTTTTTGTGAAATGTACCTACTATAATTATACAAACATATAAGTTCGTCTTTGAGAATAGTAATTATATAAATCACCAATTATTTATTGAATTATATTTTATATATATAAATATATATATATAAGTGAAATGATTTTCCTAACAATGAAACTAGATTATAAAGAGATTTAAAATTTGATATTTCTTGCCAGATTAAATTTATAATATTTTCAGACTGAATGATCTACAAATTTTATAGACAATTAATATTACATAATATGTAAATTGTTATAACTAGAGCAAGGACTCTTAAGCATGTACGTATTTTTTCGGGTTAACTTTATTGTATACTCAGTAAGTACCTATACTATTCATTTTACAACGTTCGTGATCTAATTAATAATCAAAGTTTTTAGTGCATATTTTAATAGTTTATAAAATATAAATATTTTTCATAAATCAAGGTCAACAGTCATATTAAACTATATCTAAAGACGATAGAAAATAATTTTTATCTAATGATCAGTAAGTTGATTATTTTAGATCTATGTTGGGTGTATTATTGGTTTTTTATGCATAAAAAAACATAGACAATTAAAAAATGTAAAATAATTAAATGGATTAAAATAAAGAAGATATTTAAAGAAAAATGTAACTTTTTAATGTAATATAGCTGAAAAATTTTGTTTTAAGGAATATTTAACTGCATATTTTTAAGTTTTTCATGCATAAATGCATAAAAGGGCCTTTGCTATAACTTATAACTAAACTGCAAACACCTTACAACAGTAAATATTGAATTTAGGTGCATAATAAATTAATTTAAAGTATTTTATAAATTTATTTATTTTTATATTTAGATATATAAGTAATGATATAATTTTTTAAGATTTATTTGAATCAAATTTATATCGTTACGTGTTAGAATATGGAATTGAATATTAATAACTTATATTTTATCCGTGTATATTTATTTATTTATTTATTTATTGGTGATCCCCAAAAGCGCAAATTCGTTTTGAGCTTTAATAGATTGGTAGTGGGATAAAAGCACAAAAATAATTTAAATTACCTAATACATTGTTGTTATACCTGTTACATTATATGTTTAGTTAAAAATATGATGCTTATTATGTTTAATTTTCAAATAAATACTATTTTTATATTTAAAAATCAACAGAGATGAACTTTAGTTGAAGTTTGAAGATTCGTGTTATTATATTGCATTTTACGAATTTAAAAAAAAATCCAGATTGGACTACTTAAAATCTTTGTGCTTTAATTTTCAAGTTTTGTTTTAATGTATTTATTATAATATTGCAGGTATTTATTATACTTATAAATTTAAAATAACTCAAACCGTTTATTTTATTTTTTAACTCATTTTAATATCACTGTAAAGGCTCAATTAATAATAATTATAATATTTTAATAAAATAAAATTTAATTTTTTTAAATTTATTTATGCTTTTGGGTTGTTAAAGATGTAATTTTTTTCACCTATGGGATATTTATTTTTGCATTTTTTGTTTGCGTTTTGACTATATTTTACTCTTATAGGTTACAGTAATATATTTTACTAATATTCAAATTTTAAACTGTAATTCATATAACTATAATATGCAGATAGTTTTTTGTATTTCGGAAGAATTTTATTTTAATAACAAAGTTTAAACCCTATTTGAATTCTAAAAAAAGTTTTCTTTGAACACTTTTTATTTAGTTATAACAATTATTTTAGTTTTGAATAATTAATATTTTAATATTATATCTCCACATACCTTAAGATAAACCTCATATTTTAGCTGATGATATTTGTATTTATTTAACATTTTCGAGTTTGGAGCAAACAGAAAACATCATTATATTTAAATATATAATATTATGTCAATTTTGCAACACGCATTCTATGGTATATAGATTTATCCTCAGCTTTATTACGTCATACATACTCATATGTGGGTGGTAATATTATATCCAATCATAGTAACGTATTACTTACACAACAACTGAGCTTACTTGTATGCCATCAAGTACCATTGATCTATACACTTAAATATAGGAGGAATTAAAAACAATAATTTTTTAATATCCTTTTAGTTCTTACAAAGTTGATATTAGATTATATTATACAAAGTGATTTTCTAAGTAATTCTATTTTTCCTAGTTTATTCAAATTCTGATTTTGGGAGTTTTTAACTAAGATTAACGACCGTATTTTCAATTATTTAGATTTTAGGCATTTAAGAATTGTCCCGTAACGATACCACTTCATATTTTCAAATGAAAACCACTCTTTTTTCTACAAATTATCAAGCAAATATTTTATTTTGAAATTTTTAGGTATAAATTTAAATTTTAATAAATAAATATTAATTTATTTCACTTTGCATACTAAGTAATAAGGATGATAAGTCTATACTATATAATAATAGAATTGGTAATAATATTAATTGCTATTAATCATCTGTTATTTTTAAAAATTGTTTGAGTCAAAAAATCTAGATATTTAATTAATATTTATTCTATATTTTTGTAAAATCGTATTTAAGGACTACTGTACATAAAATTTAATAACTCAGAAATTACTATTTTGAATTATAATTTAGATACAATAAAATTTTTAAAAAATCATCTCCTTAAAAATTTAAACTTTAAAGTAAAAAAGTTCAGTTCTTATATGTAAAAAAAATTTGTATCATCACAAAACACTATTTAAACAGTAAAGAAAAAAATTAAAATTTGGTACTTGAGTAAACTTAAAAATTCCAAATATCTCAAATTTACAAAATAACAGGAAAAATAGAGATTAAAAATCTTGATGAACCACGTTGTTTTATAATTTAGTACATTTAGTACCTATATCATATACTATAACAAGTATAATAAAATATACTAAGTAGTATATATTATTATAATATTATTTTGTTGTATATAAATTATTAGTTTCTATTGCCTCAATTTTAGCATTTGATATGTATTATTACATTACAGTCAATAATTATAAAAAATATTTGATACAATTTTAAATTAAGTATTTTATTTTTAATCTTTATTACAAGCTAATAATATGTTTTAAAAAATATTTACTTTTTTAAAAATAATTGAATACTACAACTTAATATATTTTAAATCGAATATAAATATCACTACATAGAGCTAAATTATCCTAGTACACATCTACAAATTGTAAGCTAATAACCATGTAGTTGATGCTGAATCAATAAAAAATAATAATATTATATGTTATAATGTTTATTATATTATATAAGTGAATACTCTTATAATATATTCAGTGCTCACTACCGTATTATATTATCTAGAAACCATGATATTTGAAAATGCACAAAATGCAATTTTAATTATATTACTACGTTATGTTAATGCTCAATATTGTCTTTTATTTTAAAATGTTATCAAATAATTGTTAAGTAGCTTCATATGCTCATTCATATTTATTATGATTATTAATTACATATATGTTGTAAGATTAAAAATAAAACAAGATATGTACTTAAAGTGTTTGCCCATTTAAAGTGCAATAAGCATGCATATACATTGTACACGCACTACTCCTATATAAAACAACAGAAATATATTCTTCAATTAAAAAAACGTACAATTATGCGAGATTTGCTCATTTTTGTGTTGATAATTTTTAGTTAAATGTATAGTACACTCAGATTTCCCACTTCACCCCCGTAACATTAATATTCCAGAATGAGCATTGTTAATTATATATAGGTACGTGTTTAAAATTATTGAAAGGCATTTTTGTTAGTGTCTACCCACTCTAAGTTTAATTTTAACTTTAAATTCATAATTTTGAAACTTAATTTAGGAAACTTTTTTTTTTTTTTTTAAATTCTCATTAATACTTAATACTATACTATATTATATACTTGTATTACTCTCACGTATAATATGTATATAGGTATCTATATATTTACAATTTCACCCCTAACTTAAAAATATGGAATATCCAAACTAGTTACTAAAATATACAAATAAAATTATGTTTTTATGTTTAAGATATTCTATAATAGCAATTCGTTTGTAAAATATCGTATATATCATATCACTGATAATATTGTATAAAAATATTTTATTAGAATTAATAAAATAATAAAAAAATCTTATTTCATTTTTCATATACCACTATTACTGGTTTTATTACTTTACCAAAAAAAAAAAAATTTAAATTTAACCACTGCCCAACCAATAACCATACAAATATTTATATTAAATTGCACGTAATCTAGAATTATTAATGGCTTTTTAGTTTTCAACGTCTTCGACATTTTTAGATAGATAATAGCATTGATTTAATGTACAAATATAATATTTAATCAATGATAATAGGTATATAAGTTATCATTAAATATTAAAACTACGGAACAGATATAAACGAAATAAAGACTAATTAACTATAATATTATTATCTTCACAAAATCATATTAATTACATAAGTTTGACATTATATTAATTTTTATTGACTTTTGATCTCAGTAAATTATGCATTATTTTTATACAAAGTTTTCATAACTGATCATGATGTGAGTGAAATTATTATTCGTAAGGTCTTGAAAGTTTTTGTCATTACTCATTCCCTGCGTATATTAATTTATTAGAAATGTATGTACGGTGAAGTTTTCAGAATACTCATATTAATTTTAAGATATTTATACCATGCATCTATTCACAGAGTTCAGCGAAATGTTAGTATTGACTTATAAATTAACAACAACTAATAAAATTATTTAGTTGAAAGTAGTAAAAAAAAATGCTTACCAATCAAGGTAGCATCATTAGATTAAATAGAAAATTGTTTAATGTTAATACTGATAATTATTTTTTGTATTTTTATTCAAGTAAATTAAAAAGATTAAGATTCCACGCAAAATCTTAAAATTAACAAGTCAGTAAAAAAGAAACTCATCAATAACAAAAAAAAAAAAATAACTCGTATAAAATGTTTCTGATAATAAAAATATATAATGTATAAGTCATCTAAGAACTCAATTCACTTTCTCGTGTAATGAAATTAATATCATCCGAGAACGTGTAGAAACTAGTTTGTTCTTATAGAATATCAATGGTATTGAATGATGTAATTTTTAAAAAATATTACAGTTTAAAATTTTTTCCATAAAGTTTATAAGATAAATAATATTTACTAGCCACTTGTAAAATAATATACTACAATAAGATAAAAATTGAAGATTTTATCGCTAAAATAATAACTCATTATGAATATTGGATCGAAAATGAAGCTTGCGTTGACGTTATTTTTAAATTTAAATATCCACAGTAAAAAGTATTGGTACTTACCAAAATATTTTATTTTTATTTTTTCATGATTACCTAATAATTATTAAAGAAATGTGTATATAAATTTTTTTTTTTTTTTAGATTTTAAACGGAGAGAAAAATGTTATTAGTCTTGCGACGATGAGTATGTGTGGGTGTGATCTCATGTTTAAAAATACAAAAAATTCTTTAATCCAACTTTGAGAGTGGTTTTTAGTAGAAAATTGGGAAATACTAAGAAGGCATAGCGAAAAAATAATAAAATCTACGAAACGCCAAATTTTAACTCTTTGAAACATTCACCGAACATTTATAATATCATTTTCTATGCATATTATAATTTAAAAAATATTTTAGTACCTTTTAAGTTAACTATAGATACTTTTAATTTTTGACTATTTTTAGTTATTTTTCGATTTAAGTTGATATAATTCTTGTCTCTATGTTAAAAATCTTGAACATTTAACACAAATATCTTCATAAATTATTTCGTAGCAATTAAAAATAATTATAGTGTTATTCAAATCTTATCAAAATTCGTAAAAATCATAAAAATAAAGTGAAAATTATTTTGTAGTTGAAAATGTATGAAATGTTCTTAATTTGATACTGTAAGCTTACAAATTAAATATATTAAATACTTATAGGATATCAATAATATATCAAAAATAAATGAGTGTAAATTATTTTTTAAATGTATCAAAATTAAATTTCTAATGTAAAACGTAGATTTTCATAAAACAAATTTTAACACAATTCAAAACATATAAACTATAGAAACTTGAATCATTAAACAGTTAATATTATACTATAATTATAATGTTCTAAACTCGATGACGTTTTCTCAAAAATATATATACTTATATACAGTGTCCCATGAGAATCCTAAATATTTTAGAAGATATCGTAATGGGTAAATCCTGACGAGAAACTCACTACCAATATATTAATTTTAAGGTATTCACATTGGCATGCGCACGGGGGGGGGCAGGTGGGCATTCCCACTCCTGTGGGCTAAATTGTTCTTCCAAATATAATTTTAAAATAACATTATAGTAAAATGAATAATAATATATTGTAAATATTGAGTATACGGACATGCAATGCATAATGATTTTGTGTTATTCAACTTTGTGCAAACCACTAGCTATACTGCGTTGATAACGTGTGCTTATAGATACGCGACAATCACGGTGGTATATAAGCTAACATTTTTTTTTTGTAATATAATTATGTTGTTGTTTGTTTTTGTTTAATTGCTTAATAAATACGTTTTGTTACCTTTGTCTTGTTATCAAATAAAATATATTAAATGTTTAGTTTTATGCAGTTTTTGTTTAATATTATTATTTATTTTTTATTAAGTACAAATTTTTAAATGTTTATCTCATCTATACCCATTGCCTATAGGTCATAATAAAATGGTCCCTGATATACATCCTGAAGATCCTAAAAATTATATTCCTGTAAACTTTGAAGTTTCAATTATTGGTTATTTTATTATATTTGTAATTAAATTAATGATATATAAAATTGAAATACTTCGATCACTAATGTTGATTGAACTAATGAATAAATAAAATAATATTCAATTATTTATCATATAATACATAAATATATTATATACATTCTGTCCCCCTTGCCAGCAAAGTCTGCGCACACCTATGGATATTTATAGTATGAATCGATTCATATTGATAAATTATCAATCATAAGAATTGATTTAATAAGTTAACGACAATAATATTATAATATACGTTTTTAGAAAAAATTAGTTCAACCAGTCGAGTTTTTAATAGAAAAATACCATTAGAGGTTGACACGTAGTTTCCGCTCAGACGTTTTCCATATAGGTACCTGCAATGATTTGTCATTGAATTCAAATTTAACATATCTTACAGATTATAGTTATCAAAGTCCAACATGTTTCTTTTTTACTTAAAAATATGTTTAGCCCTTAATTGAATATAAAATAAATAGTCTTTACCGTATCTGTGCGTAAATTACGATGCACATGTGTAATTTCCTCATATTTAAGTAATATCAAATTGACATAGTTAATAATACTTATTTTAATTTTCTATTTGCTTTATTCTTTATTATATTATAATCAATTAACTTATATTGATATTCAAATAGCATGTTAGTTATTTTAAATACTATGTAAAAGTATTAAGTTTGTTATTTACTGCGTCAATTTGATATCAAATAAATTATTATTAAATTAATGTGAAAACACTTATGTCTGGCATGTTTAAAAATGAATTCTTTTCAATATTTTTCACGTTCTAATTAGAATATATTTATCGATAATATTAATAGATAATAAATTACTAAAATATTGATGTATGTTTGATTTTTAAATGTTGCTTAAATACAGAGTGATTATTTTAAATGTTACTATTCATTTTCTTAGAAAGTGTTAACTTTTATGGCCTAAATATATAATTAAATAATGTTAAATTATACAAAACAATATTTTCTTTAGGTTTTTTTTTCTTTTGTTTTCATTTTTAATTTTTTCCTTTTTTAAAAAGACTCATACAGTTTTATTTAGTTATAAATAAATAGGTATTTAAAAGTAGCACCGAACGTTCGTCAGAGGGAGTTTCACTCTACCACATCCTATAACTGCGCATCACATTAAATGCTTAAATTATACATAAATTAATACAGTTTGTAATTATTTTTTATTTTAATAATAACAAAAATATTTAAACTTATGATTAAATGAGTTGTGAACCAGTATTTTACGGAATATCAATAAGTGGAACTTAATACACTTATTTGAAAGGGTTTAAGCCTTAACTTTTTTTCATTAGCTTTATTATTATTTTATATAAATATAATTTAACTCATACTATAGAATTTGAATTAAGTTTCTTGAATATAATATTTTCATGCAATATTATGGATTAGGTTTTATTATTAATTAATTCATATTATTAAACATTTTAAATATGTGTATAAATTTACATTACAAGTACCTATATTTATAATAAGTACAGAGTGCGCTTTAATGCTTTAGTTTCAATTAAGTATTTGGAATTACTTAGTCTGGGAGGGCTAAGTACACTCAAATATTAATACACCATTCCATAGCTCCATCACTGTGGTAGTTTTAACATGCCATTACGATAGTACGATAAAATAAACTTTAGATAATTATAACTACTGTGGATCAATAAAATCATTTAATTAAATTGTATAAATAAAAGTATTTTTTTTAGACTATAAAATTAAAAATTCACCTATGTTGTTTTTCAAAAAAGTAAAAATAAAAAGTACAAACAATTTAAAAAAATATATTTGCTTAAACTTAATACTTTTTAAGAACTAATAAAAAAAAACTAGTTTCCAAACTTGTTAAAATTATTAATATAGGTATTTCTGTACAGAAAATATTTCTAAAATAATAATCGGAGATATACGATCCACTCATACACAAATATATAATTGGGCTTAGTTGATTCTTCTTCTTCAAAAAACCATAAATAAATACAGCACCTGCTATTGATAATCGGGCTAGCTTCTTACCGCACAGATGGTGTGCCCTTTCTTCCGCCCGTCTAGTCCTATTTTATGGTTCTTTATTCGCTAGCATCTTCTTCGCTATTTTGTGGAAGATCCTAAACGACTCTTCTACTTTTATTTGATAAAAAAATCTTTATGGTCATATTAATATCAAAATAAGAAATCTCTTATTGTCATTCTGATTTAATGACAGATCAATTAAGACTGAAAAGTACTGATATCGGGGACATTAGGAAACAATGTTACCTAACAACCCAGATAAGCAAAACTCAACCCCAATAGAGCAAGCACCCAAATTATTTTTATTTCATTTCAATACTTGTAATTTTTAAACAAGCATAATATCATTATATCATATACAAAATATATACAATATCCGCAATTAATATGTATTATACTTACATATTATACCTATATTCTTGATATGATATAACTTTATTTTTGATCTTTTATTTTATACCTGGTGAAATTGCTTGCTCATATGACGTACCTATTTTTTTTTTAACATTTAATAGAAATATATAAAATTTGTAAAACAGTTTACAATAAGCATATGAGCGCGATAAAGAATGTATGGGCTTGAATGCTTGAGGCGAGTAGCTACCCAGCAGTGACATTCGACTAATACCTATTTTAAATTATATAATCTAACGATCTTGCAAAATACAGTTGTGTTTTAAAATACCTAATGATTCAAATAAAATAATTTTCTTCAATATACATGTATGCGACGTTTTATTACAATAGTAATGAAAATGTTAAAGAATGCTGAATAATATTGAGACGTGAGAACCTATAGTCAGATGTCCAATAAATGGTTAAATGGTTAGGTATTGTATATTTGTTTCAATAAATCTGCCAACAGTATGAAAGAACCTCAACGTATTTTTTGATGATAAAAATTTTATAGAAGTCATTGCAGTTAAAATTATATGAGTACCTATAGTCTACAATGTCTACATTATAACTGAAACAGAACGTGAGAATATGTTTGTTTGATTAAAATTTATATTCTCATCTTACCTGTGAACTATTGACTGTACAAGGAAGAATAAGGGGGATCATATTCTATTTTTTTAATTTAATCGTGTATGATTAAATAATGTATATATTTAAATATATATAAGCTAAATCTATAGCATTTTGATAGGTATATACATAAATGTATATCATACAGTCTACGAATTGTAAAATGCTAAGAATGCCGATGAAGAGCTATAGGTATAATATAAAAAATCTTATACAATTAAAATTGTGTATATTATAGTATTTATTTAAGATTAAAATTATTATTTCATTATGATAAAATAAACCATGTGCTTTAACACAAATTAATTTATCAACTAGTATACTAATTAAATTTTTAAAGTTATTATAAAATTGTATTATTAGATACATTATGAGTTTCTAATCAGCTAGAAAGCTAGATCATTTAAAATCTAAAAGAAGCGATCGATTATATAATTTATATATTTTGTTTTATGTATCTCTTACATCATCTGTAAAAGTAGTAAAAATGCATCATTCAACCATTTTGGCGATGGTTTTTAGTATGAAATTTAATCTATTCAGTATTTTAGGAGTATAAAATTAAAACTACAATATTTTTCAAAATAAAATGAAATAATCGACTTTCGAACTTAAATTTTAGCGAAATTGACTTTATATTTTCATTAATTTAATTGTTATAATTTAAAAATATTGACTTAAAACATTCCGCAATTACTTTAAGTATTATATTTTTTTGTACACAATGACATTTTAAAAATATTTGACATATTTATTTTAAAATATTTATTGAAATTTCATAGATTTATTTTATTGTTTATTTGTGTTTATAAATTAAGTGTTAATTAAGTTTTTATAGTACGTAGAAAAATATGAAAAATGTCATGATCTTATCTTGTTTTTATAACAATTAAAAAATACCAAAAACATATGCACATTTGTTTTTTTACACATTTCAAGTTCAAATTTTTATGAAATTAATTTTTATTTATCTATTTTATTTTTATATATAAAATATATAAATAAAATTAGATAATTTTAGCTGTAAGAATGGATGTAAAGAGATTTTAAGTGGATTTTAATTCATTAAATAATTTAAAAAGTGAGATAGTAATATTTTTCATACGAATAGAATTAAGTTTGAATGGTTGGTGACCAAATTAGCAAAATTGGATATTTTAATAAGAAATAAAAATTTTAGTTATTTTATTGTAATTCAAAAAATATTATTTTTGGGTATTTGAAACTGTTCACTATTATATATTATATTATTATTTACTATACTTACACAATGACATTTTCAAAAAATTTAGATTAATCTTAAGCTATTTATGACACAAACCTATTGATGCCGCCAGACGGTCCGTCGCTATTAACTTAAAAATTAATGATAATCATGAAAGATGAGCGAACCCCAGTCTTAAATGAATATATATACCTAATAATAATATTTAAAATAATATTAAGTACTAAAAAATAAAAACAATTATGAACTCATCATATTTGTTAGTCAAATGTATATGAACATTTTTATTGCGAAATTGTATATTTTGAAACATTATAAATAATTATGAAAAATAAATAAATAAACATTAAATTTATTTGACGATAAAATGGGTTTACCTAGAATTATAATTATAGTGTGGGTATAAATTTTTTCTTAAACCGTGTTTGCATATATTAATATACGAGTATAATTATAACAAAAACATTTCTACTATATTGTGTTTATTTAATAACATTAAACATTTAAATTGACTTTTATGGTTGCATTCATTAAAAAAAAGCTACATATATCCATAATTTTTATTTATAAAATAATTAACGACTTAGCGGATGCAAATTACAATGTCATTAAATTAAATATACACAATACCTGTTGATATTAGATATAGGATTCATACTCGTAATAACGATAACATTATTTAAAAATAAGTACGAGTTAAGGATTTAGTCAAAATTAAAATTAAAAACTGATTAGTATAATAAATTAAATATTATTTAAGATATAATTCATATCTATCATTATAAAAGTGGAAAAGGAAATTAAATTTCTTAAGATTATTTTTTAGAGTTAGAATATATATGGTTCACCTGCGTAAAAAGATAATAATATAATTTACATGTAGGTAGGTACATAAAATGTGGATATGAATCTTAACAAGAAAGATAGAACATTCAAGGTGATTAAAGATAATATTTTGAAACATTCAATATTAGATTTCAGTAAATTATAAAACCAGCATAAATATTTAATTTGTCTTCTACACTCCAAAGTTCAGTAAAAAATTCAACAATCTATTTATTATATTTACTAGCATTCATGAAAATCTGTTTTGAAATCGTTCCAATTTTGTTGAATAATAAATGAGTCTTCACAGACGAGTAATTATTTCTAAATGATTTTTATGAGTGATGAATGAAAAAGTATACTATAATACATATTACATACTAATATTATGTAAAACATCGTTTCTCAATCGAGATGTCGCAACCCCCCTGGGTGTTCGCGTAGGTAAAAAATAATAAAACACTGATTTACAAAATAAACCTTTTCATTCAAAATTTAGCTTTCCCAACGTTATGATACTTTTATTGATCGAATTTATACTTAATGTAGATAGGGAGGGGGTCGGGAAATGATTGACCATATTTTATACATCTTTAGGAAGTCGCGAAACTTAAAAAGGTTGAGAAACGCTGACATAAAAGGTATAGGCCTATTATAATATTATAATGAATAGCCCAAAAGTAGGTTGTTTGTCAAGACATTTAAAAACCATAATAACAAATAAATCTATTCTGTATGTTGAAAACTGATTTGTTTGATTAACTGTTTTAAAACTGATCAGCAGAAATCAACGATACATTTATATATATATACATATCAAAAATAAATATTTATTATGAACCTGAATGCTATATTTATTTATGATTATCTCTTAAAATATTATAAGTATTTCCAGTATTTGTAAAGTATTTGCCAAATAAACAAATTAAATAAATATTTTCATTAATAAGTAAATATTTTTATCAATATAAATAAAAATAATTATTTTTATAAAAACTTAGATTATTAAAATAAAGTAATTGATTGGTGGCTGATGAAAATGTCTAGTAATTATAGTGATATACTGATATATTTACCTATGTTATGCATTTCACACAGATAAAATTTAATGTATCTCTATATATTTTAAACACTTTTTAACTATCTTTACAACTAGTTAATTTTTATTGAAGCACTAAAGTACCTGTATAAATAAAATACTATACAAATATGTAA
The DNA here is from genome assembly GCA_036289425.1 of Rhopalosiphum nymphaeae. Taxonomy (NCBI): domain Eukaryota; kingdom Metazoa; phylum Arthropoda; class Insecta; order Hemiptera; family Aphididae; genus Rhopalosiphum; species Rhopalosiphum nymphaeae. Next base: position 2,388,197 of record JAZAQC010000007.1, on the reverse strand, counting down.
ATAATAAAAATATCATTAAATAAAAATGTATATTATAACTAACAATTTTATTCTTTTTCTATTTTTTTAGACAAATACTAAATACTTACTCTTTGTTTTAAAATATTATATTACACATACATTAATTAAATTAGATTAGCGAAGAAAAATGTGACAGGAGGTTTAAATAGCCATTGTCTAAAAATATATACAGTCGAGTCACGATAATTTAAAGCTGAAGGGAAATAAAAATTTGCTTCGAGATATCTAACTCGAATCTATATTAATTTATATTTCTAGAAGAATGAAAAAAATTTGAGTCGTTAAGTTTTTCGAGTTATCGTGACTCAACTGTATATGTAGGTATATAAGTAGTAATAACATTAAAGTAAGGTATCCATATTTGAAATGTTTAAATAAATACAGTAGAACCTCCGTTATACATACCCTCTATTATTAATACGAACAGTAATTGACGTATCCAAACGTCATGAGCATTGTAGCCCTCATGTAAGTAACCGTGTACTATATATTCTATACTCCAGTGCAGATTAATTTACCAAGCATACTCACTCCCATTTTTCTTGAATTTATCTCAAATTTTGATTTTGATTTATTTATTTATATAAACACCTACAAGGACTCAATTACAGTATATGAAAATATTATAAAAACTTAAAATTAGTATAAAAACTATCGATAAATTAAACAAGAGATACCTTAGTTAAACTTAATTAACAAGAACACATAAGAAAAATACTGTAGATTCTTATTATATCGAACATCGTTATCTTGAATATACAAATAATATTTTTATTACAGTAAAAACAAAAAACTAAGTAGCACATTCAGTATACTGATTGTGATTTCACACGTTTTTAGTCATAAGCGTAAATTAAGTGTACTCGCAAGTAGTTTTACATTCTTACAAAAACAAAAGTAATATGAAACAAACTTTTATAACATATTTAAAAAAAAAAAATAATTTATCCATTATTGTAGTTTATTGATATGTATGTAGTATTAATACTTTAAGTATTCAAATTATTTACAATTTTTTTTAAATTATAATAAAACTCGATATCTCGAACTTTTTCTGAGAATCTACTGTGTATTTAATTAGTGCACAATTTTAAAATTAATAGAACTTCAATAATTATTAAATCATAATTTGTTCATTAATTAGGTACATTCTTAGGCGATACTATCAAAGGTATAATTATAGCTTTGAAAGATACGATGAAATGGAATATTTAACCTACAATATTGAGGAATAATAAAATTTAATGATTGCAATATACATATACTTTAAGTAAATATTTCGAAATAATTAAAATTTTTCTGTCGTGTAATATGAGTGCTTTGTGGTTACAAACTTCTGTCTTTTTCTATAAACTATTTATCGTATAATTTATCTAAATATTTTGATTTACCTAAATCAAAATTCTAGCGAGTAGTTTCTCAATTATTAAAATACAATACATTCTCGTTATGTAGAATCTGGAAAGGAACAAGAAAAAGTTCGAGGTATCAAAAACTTCGATACCTATCGATTTTTATTAAAATTCTTAAAAAAAAAATTAAAAAAATGTTAAGTAATTTGAACACTTTAAGTATTAATACTACATAGGTACCTACATATCAGTAAACTACAATAATGAATAAATCAATTTTTTTTTTTTTTTAATCTGTCATTAAAGTTTACTTTTGTTTTTATAAGAATGTAACAATTAATTATAAGGCTATTTAATTTACGCTTATTTTTCATTTCAGTTTTCAGTATATGATATACTAATGACTACAAATGCGTGAAATCATAATCACTATACTGAATGTACTGCTTAATTTTTTGTTCTTGCCGTAATAAAAATATTATTTGTGTATTCGAGATAACGAAAAACGATTAATTTTATTTTTAGTTTTCGAGAGCAAAACGCAAGTAAGTGTAATGGTAGTTTTAATGAGATTTTAATGTAGTTCAAGATAGCGACGTTTGACATAATAAGAATCTATTGTATATTTGTACATATAATAATATTAATTAAAAATTGTTTTACCTAAATATAAATTTGATATAGTATTGGATCTGGGCGGGTCCATTTTCCTCCAAAAACGAGATACCGTTTTCCTCCACTGTCCATTTTTCTCAAAAAAAAAAGAAAATAATTTATTGACCATTTACCTCTACTTTCCATTTTCTTCCAGTAAATAAAATAATAAAATCGTCATTCGTTGTCAAAATGTTAAATTAAAAATAAAAGAACAAATTAAATATTTCAAGTATAATTATAATATAATAATACACCGTACGCGCCAAACTTGATGGGTGGCTAAAAGAGAATGAATATAATAAAAAAGCACATACGTCGACAAAGATGCATCAATCAATAAATAAAATAATAATAATAAGTGATTGGTGATAACACAATCAGACAATATGTAAAATATAATATATAAAATATAGTAAAATCACAGTATGTTTTTCATAATTATAGGAAATTTCAGCAACAAATGAATACCTATTTAAAGAAAATAAAAACTAGACATAATATGAATAATTATTTTACTTTTTGTAATTACATACCTAGAAATTACGCGACCAGAATTTGATCAAAACATACGCGCAAAATGTGATCCTAGCCATAATCTATCTTTATAATACGGAACGCAACACTCAAACACTGGCTAAAATATTGGGAGAAAATAGACATAATTTCAGTCAAAAATAATGTGAAGGAAAATGGAAACCAACCTTTTTTTTTTTGAGGAAAATAGACAGTGGAAGAAAACGGTATCTCGTTTTTGAAGGAAAATGACTACGGCCTTAAATCTAGTATTTATTATACTTTATATTACCGATAATTTTTAAAAATTATAAATGCCGATTAATATTAATCACTAAAATTTAAAAATAACCATACACCTTATATCTTCCAAACTTATCATCATGGATCTTTTATTTTTAGTGTACAGAATTTATCGGATTTTGATACATAAACATTTCCGAAAAATTATCTGCTAAAATGTGTAATTTTGATTAACGTTTATTAAATTAATATGAAGATAATACTAAATAAATACTCAAGAAGAAATAAGCTTTATATGATTTTAGAAACATTCTATGTAGGTTTAAGTGTGATAAATAATAATGCAAATACAGTATTGCTGTTACCTTAGAAACATAATTAATCGTTTAATAAATTAAATGCAAAACCTTCACGTACCTTTATTTATTCATATTCTGTAATAGTCATTTAAAAGTTAAAATACAATTTAATAAATAATAGATAGTCTAAATTAATTCAAATTTTGTAGTTTTATCTAGGTTAACCTATTAGAATAAAATGTTATTTCTAGATAAAAAAAATCAAATCTTAAAATGGTTTTATAATTAACAGTTATTACAATGAAAATTATCAATTAATAATTAAAAACTATTTATTTTAAATAATAAGAATTTTTATTATCATTAATATCATATATTTGTATGTATTTAACACAATATTAATTATTTTAATGCTTTTATTTTCTTAAAAAAAATGTATTTAATAAGAAAAGAAATATTGATTAGCACAGTAAAATTGTGTTCATTTATTCGTGAAATATGTACACACTACACACTATATATATTATGAAACCATGCAGAGGTACATCAAAAAAAAAATAAAATACAATATACTACGCTATAACTTTAAGCTTGACAATGGATGGATAGTTTAAGTATTATTCATGAATTTAAAGACAATATATTTATGTTCTCAAAATATTTACCTACTTAGCGAGTATACCTATATACCTAAATACTACATAATATGTGGATATGAAAGATAGTAAGAAATGTCCTTGAAATATAACTGTATAACAATTTGTCTCTTAAAATCTGATGCTCTCGGACAACAATACTGGTCCTGTTGACATTCTCTGTAATTATTATAATAATGGATTTATCCTTTTTCTAATAAATAACACCATTAGTATATATAATTGTCGCACTCACATACACAAAACGTATTAGATTATGCCATGTATCGTATTAACTATTAACACTATAAAGGACTGTTAGGGCGTGTTAGATTCCATACGGGCGTATTCAACAATGACGCGTCGGTAAATAGTATCAAGTACAAAAAACATAATAATTAGATGCAACAACCAAGGAAAGACCAAGCACAGTATATATTAACTATATAGGTATATGCAGATATGCTACATAACGTTTTCCGTCAACATTGTTTTCTCTGTGAAAGTTGTAGAATAAACGAAATAATTACTAAATACTGACATTTTTAATACAATTCGACATTTTTATTATTAAATCGTTAGAATATGCAATTTATATATTATTTCCTAAATAGTAGTATATGAAAAATAGAGAAAAAAATCTGATTTCATAATGATCTTAATGCAATATTTAAAAGCTATCTTAATAAAACACTTACCGACAACAGTGATAAAATTCGATGCAAGTTAACTAGTAACTAACTAGCATACGTATTTTATGTAATATTATATACACACAACAATTTTTGACTATAACATTACTTTGCAAATTTAAACTTTAAGCACATGTAAATAAAAAATTAGCTAGTTGATAAATAATTGACAAAATAAATCGAAACCTTACAAAATAGTAATATTCTATAATTATAATGATTATATATGATATATTATATTCTGGAAAAATGTATTTTTATTGGTAACACTTAATCATTTCATGGTATATGATATTGATACCTATTCAACGTAGTCGTAACTATCTACCAAAGTGAGTGTACCGTATACAATCAAACAATATTAAAGATGTATACTTACAAAAAGAAAAATACAAATACGCCTATCTGATAAACAATATAATAATATATAAGATTATTTCATTACAAGAGTAAATTAATTCAACCCATTTATAATTGTAAAAATGTACTGAATAATAAATAGGGAATGTTATATATAAGGTATATAATATAGTACAAATATATATTATAATAATTAAAAACTAACAACATAACAAATTTAAAATTTTTAGAAAAATTCGAAAAATTCATTGCTCCACTCAGAATCTTAATTTAAAACACTTTAAAAGAAATTGAATATAAATATTTCCAATCAAATGAATGTTTTAGTTTTTCCATAAAATAATATGATAGATACCTACGTATATTCTATGTTTTAGTTATATCCTATAATGTAAGAACCATAATAAGCGGTTATGTTGTATGAAATTAAAATATAAATAAATTATTTTACTTATTATGGCCTCAGTATTAAAACAATGTTTGTTTTGTTAGTTAAAAATGTTCTCATTCAAAGTTCTTATTTATAAAATCAATACATTCATAGTTAAAAATCTAAAACGCAGGTTGTGTGTGGTGTATTTGTGTAGGCCGTTTAGGTATTAGTATAATAATATTATTGTTTTTTTATTTGGACGGACTTTTGACAAATATAAATTATCATCAATTGTCTCATCATAGTAGTATATGTACCTAACTGAAATATTGTTCAGTATTCAACAAGTTCAGTTCGTAAATATTCTGTATTTCTGTTGATTGTTCACTGTGTATAACATTATATAACTAATAAGACAATAATAACTATACTTGCCGTTCCCGTCGATGCGGGGTGAATCTTTTCTCAAATGACTGCATTAAATCGCCATTAGATCTCATCAAGTACGCTCTAACTCTAACTCTATACTCGAAGCTGTTTACAGCTTCGTATAAGGGATGTCCTTTTTACAAAACCTCATCTCCACCCGTATGTATGAACCATACGCGATCAGATACAACAATCGTTCCATCTCTACTTTTTCAGTAAAGCTACAAATTGTCTACACTTTCAAAGTCCCAGTTCTAAACATAAACAATTATACACCAATATCAAAGCTAATGCATCGCCCTTACCCCACCATTTCAACCAGAAAATACAATCTCTAAATTCCTTGATGAACTTAAATAGTTAAGTCTATCATTATAGACCGCTGCTACTTTTATTAACAAAATTATTTAATTATCCATCAATGTCTACTAACTCTACTATTATAATTTTATAATAATAACACTTTTATCATTTTATTATCTAAAAATTTTCATATATTACTATATAGATACTATAATAATAATATTTCATGTGTACTGCTATAACCTATATTATTTTATATGTATATAATTATAACTGATATCTTTATAAATTTAAAAACATAACTTTATTTTATGGTAGATTGGATTGGTCTGTGGCCGATTGATACATTTTAATGATGGTTCAGAAAATATAAAACCTAATGCCTTCTTTTCTTACAACTTTTCTTTTCAATAATAGTATTGACTCAAAATACCATGGAGCACGAAATGATTTTTGCAATAATTATTAATCATTATTAGTTGTATTACACGGTGTTATTTGGAAATAAATGAAGCCGAAATGGGCAATCCAACTGCAATGACGCAGTAGATATTAAACTAAATTAGATATCAACTATTAAGTAATAACTAATAAGTAACTTTTATCCTTACGTGTAACAAATCGCATGCAGATATAAATGAATATGCAGTTATAATTTTAATATTATTACTAACGAGTAATGTACACTAAAATAACTGGTTCAATCTATTATTTAAGTATTCGTTGAATTGACAAAATAGGTATAGAGTATTTTTGATTCTTTAAGCTAGCTTGACCACACGCATTGTCTTTTATAATATAATATAATAGCTGTGATAGTTGTTTTATCCCAAATAATATGTGTAAAAAATTTGGTGCCAATTGGTAAAAAACTATGGATTTCCATAAGCGTGATTTAGATATAACCCGACAATGATATATATAGACTGTAATAGCCATAAATACCTATCATTCATTTCCGTTTTGCTTCAGTTAAAATATTCAGTTTTTTTTTTCTCAAAATCGGTCGAAGTATTTTTTTAGTGAAAATACACCTCTATCGTATACTTGGACTCTTACATATAATAGCTGTTAATCAATTTTACATTTATACAGAATAACTATTAACCTGAACGACAAAAAATAATACAAACAGAAAATTACACCCAATTATAATAAATATTTTTATTATCTGTAACCAATCGCAATCTTATATAAAAGTAAAAAAATATTCGACTTTCGTGAGCCGAAATAAAATTCTTGTGTAAACGACCTTAAGCAACTTATGAGTAGGAAATCGAAGCTAAAAACTCATCTCAAGTCTTGAGGAATCTATTGACATAACTTTTACTTAAAGCGGTTCAGTAGTTTTTAAGTCTATATGGAGAACAATGAAAGAAAGAAAAAAATAAACGTTCATTTTTATACAAACTCTTTATAACGAGTTACTACAAAACAGAAATCTCCTTACAATTTAAAATAACAATAGTCTCGTATAACCTATTTACTCATATATCCTTATATTTTAGTCTCTCTATAACGAAAACTCTTTTATAACGGAAAAATCACTTGGTCCCCGAACAAATCCACCATAAAGAAATTATACTGTATATATGTTAGCATTTTTAGCATTTTTTCATGTATTTAGTTTGATAATAAGTAATAACTCAAATTATGAAATGTATTAAATACAAATTGTATAAACATTAAAACATTAGTATTTTAAAAAAGTTGTTTAAATAGAAGCAGACATTAATATTTTTTAAATTAAATTTACCTGCATATCTATTACCATAAATATTAATTTTATATCTAATTATGAATATATCTATCGTATCTTACCTAAAAACAAAATTCTGAATAATTAGGCTACCGGCAAATGACGATACGTTTGATGTATACGCCTATAATATCATGATCATATAGGCACAATAATAATAAAAATCCTTTGAGAAAGGACACTGCAGGCTCGTGTTATCGTTTATAGTTACTTTTATAATTTAATACAAATTGCGTCACTTGATCTATTGCCAGTAAAAATATTATGTATCATAAAATACAGCGATCTCCGATATTAGTCTTAAGTCCTTGTGGTTACTTCTACGATCTACTCCGTACAACTAAAATCAATCCCCTCTCGCATCAAGTTTCAAACAATTTTTATGCCTATATGATCGTGCGGCGGAATATCATCCGGTATCGCGGTTCTTGTATATCATTATTATTATTATTACGATGAGTATAATTATCATTTAACGTTTCTCGCATACACTATAATATAAGTAGGTGCCCATTAATAGTGATTTGCAATATTTGCGTCGTAGGCATATCAGTTTTGCCGCGTCTTCGGACGAACCGGTATGTAATAATGATACGTACGACGGTGGCCGTGACCGTGGTAGTGGTATTAGGCCGCGGTTGATGCGGGCGAACCGGTGCGTGATTTTTTTTCTACTTTTCGCTTTCCACCGGCTTTCGCACTCTGCCACCGCCCCAAATTCGCCTGGTGGGAATCAATTAAATACCCGGCACTGGACTGTACCGGCGAACATTCGACCGAAGCATTTTGCGAACGCATCCATCACTCGCCCAACACGCAACGGTATAACACGTACACGACGTCACCGAGTCTCTTCGACAAATTTCGTATTATATATAATATCACATTTTGAATTATTGTTATACGAACAGTTTATCGTTCGTCCTTTTGTTCGATAGCTTTTTTTACGCATTGTGTCTTCTAATTTGTTGTGACTTTTGCGAATTTTGTTTTTCTTTCAGTAGTTCGCTGCACAACCATATACGTCGTCGACGAATCTCAAGCCAACAGGTACCTATACAAATACTCATTTTTATGTTTTAGTATAGTAACAATAACAGTAATATAAATTATATTAATAATATAACAATAATGTACGATAATAAATGAATTGCCATCGGACAGGCGGCGATCACTCTGAGCACTTCTTATTATATAATATGTCTTGTACTCGTACACATAGGCGGGCATAGGGTATATTATGCAGCTGATAAAATGTGCTCGCCAAAAATATAACCGCACTAGTTACCATTATTATTATTACTGATTTTTATTAGAAAATATTTGGTTTTTCAATATTTTTTGTATGTTGAAAAACAAAAACATATTTTCTTATTGAGAAGGATATGATTTCATGGTTCTTATCATCTCGTAATTATCATCGATTGCACCTGTACATCTTTTATTTTTCTAAGAAAGTATTATTTTGAGTCTATATTATGTCATCTAAAAAAGTGTCTTCCTTTAAGGAATATACTTGGACACCCTACATACCACGCACGCACGCTTATGCTCGTATATTTAGTTGTTATTGAAACGGTACGCGAGAAAACGGTTTATCCGTATTACAAAAGCCTTCCCTAGAAGTCTAAAAATGTATTTTGGTTTAAGGAAGGCTTTGGTTTTCGATTAGAAACCAACTTTAAAGTTTAGACAATTTGTGATTAAAAATACCATTGATTTATATTACTTACCTATAGCCTATTTGAAACTAGTCTTTACAAATTATTTTGCAATATATTTATTAAATCAGATAATAAGTAAATAATTCAAAATACAAAGTCTTTAACAATAAATATATTTTATTTAATGTGCATAAATACATAATATTTATGTATATTAAATACATCTTAATATTAAAGAGTTTTATACAAACTTTAATTATTATTTTCCCGTTCGTAAAATATTAATGTTATTATTTTCAAAATACATTATTTGCTTTAAAATTGTCTTTATGGAGTTGTAAAAGAATCACTCACGATTTTACAGAAAAAAAAATAATTATTGAACAATATATCAAATTTAAACGTAATTTAAAAATGTTTAACTTTCCTAAACTTTAAATTATCCATAAAAGCTATTAAAGATTGGATACTAAATAATACACATGATTTATAAAATAATACCAGTTATAAAAGTGTACTTAGTTTATAGTGTTTATACTATTAAAGTGAATAAGCACACTAAATTAATTTTCATTAAAAAAATGTTAAACCCAACTTCAATTTTAACAAATTTAAATCGTATAACTACAAATACCTATAGTATAGGTTCTATACGTATATTTATAATGATTCAAATTATGTTATATCTTATATGTTAGTTTTATATTATAATATTGAATTGATTTTTGATTTATTAACTTTCCTCTTAGTATAACTTAAATGTTTCTATTAATAGTACAAAACAGTTTTTAAAATGAATTATGTTTAACAAAGTGTATTTATCTATACCTTCATATTTATAATTTATACAGGTATATAGGTACAATAGTTAACTATCTACAAGAGATCACATATTTTTTCTGTTTCAACGATTTTTATTTATTTATTCACTTACGCACAAAAACCTTTTGTATTATTAGTACTAACAATTTTATTACACAATTGATTTATGTTTAATACAGATATTAAAATATGAATAACGATAATCTACGTTTTTTTCTTCACCGTGACTTTTGAAATATGTCACATTTTCCACTGATAAATATATTGAGTCTGATATTTAATGGATCCAATATTTTCCAACTAAATTAGGTACACGAAAACATTATTATGTTAGCGAAACAAATAAGTAATGACCACCAACAAATAAAGACAGAAAATTATAAAAATAAAAAAGTTACTAACCTATTATCTAGACACGATTAATTTCGGAATTCATACTTCAGATTAAATAAAAATTATATCAACTAAATATCATAGACAAACCAATTTTATTAAATATATATAAAAACCAAAATAAGTAACATTGCTTTAACTGTAATTTGATACTATTTATAACCCCCCCCCCCCACAAAAAAAATATAGATAAATATACTTAAAGACATAAAATGTGTAAATAAGTAAACAATGGATTATATTGAGAATAACTATAATCCAGTAAAAATATACAAAAACTACAAAATAAATAAATTCAAAATATCGCACATATATTTAAGTATCTGAAGTATCTGTATAATTTTATCAAATCTAATAAATTATTATGCATATTTAAAAATCTAATAAGTATTCATCACCACCCATAACATTCGTACTTTTAAATCTACAATCCTGTTAAATTGTAATTTAATTCTACAAAATAAATGTCAATTTTATTATATGCCCAATAGTATAATTATAAATTTATAAGCTATACAATACAACTAATAGCAGTTTGAATATGACTTTTTAGAGATAATTAATTATATAAATAGAGCATATAGATAAACATACTTTTTTATTTACTATTATCATTATTACTATATAAGATAACTAACAGAAAAATAACAACCATAAAATATTTACAATTGTATTGTTGTATAATATAACATAATAATTTCTATATTGCAGACATTAGACAACAGAAGTGCTGTTCGATGATGACGGTCAAAAAGTTATAATTTCGATCTTTAGCTAACATTTTTAAACTAATTTTAATTTTTTTTTCATTTTTGATTAAAAAGTAAACTTAAAAAAAATACTAATCGTCTATAAAATTTAATAAAAATCATTATACGTAATTCAAAAATATTATTACCATTTAATTTATTGTGAATGGCAATAAATAATATCAAATGTATAGTGTACGTGCGAGGACTGCCTATATTTTATTTAGGCTAATGTTATTGCACTGCAATGTATGTCCATAGTATGTCTAATGAGTTGAAATGTAAGTTGGTAATTCTTATATACACATTTTTATAAATGTACAAAATTCCAATGACATATTTTAACTAACCATAACAAACTGGTGTTCACTTGTCTCTTCCTTGACTAATTGTCAACTTCAGTCAATATAGATATATATTCTCGAAGATATATAGTCTTGTATATTTGATTATGTGAAATTTTTGGAGACGTGGATTTCACGCTTAATGGAAACACTTATTTTATTAGGTTTATTTGAAATCGTATTTTATAAGATTCATTTGAAACTCCTAAGTGTACTTACATTTTTACAAAACTATAGAATAATAATGTTATTAATGTTATTAATAATACAATCAATTGTTTGTATTTCGAATCATAACTGTTTAATAATAATTTTAACTTGAATACAATTATTTTTAAAAGCCTGGTTACCTTTTTCATTAGTAAATTGATGTAGAAAAGTAGTTCATCTCAACTTAATAAAACTTGTACGATGAAAAAGAAATTATACGCACGTGTACCACTCCTCTATTGTTACCTCTTTCTTGAGCATTAATTTTATCACTAATGAAGCTCGAGCATTTGGTACCCTTGGGATCAAACTTTTATATCTCTCGAGTTTTGACAGTTTAAATTCGATCAAAATAATAGTACGTACTACTAAAAAAACTGTTCAAATCATAGATTTTCATTACAGTATAAAAAAAAATGCTAACAAAATAATATAAGTAGAGTACATTTTTCTGTTTTCTTTTACGTTGAGTCTTGAGTGATCTAAAATAGACGTTCATGACTTTTTAAAAACGATTTTCTTCTTTTTTACCAAGACATAGGCAGTCCATCGGTATACGATATAATAATCATTGAAACAACATATTAGATTGTTCTTTCATTCAATTTCTATATCAATTATTTTAATTTCAGTAAAATTGTAAATCATTTTAGTCTAATCGAAGAAACTTATAAGAACACGAAAACAATAATAAGTAATAACTATAGTACTATACTCACATGTTATAAAATATGACGTGTATATCAGGTACATGTGTGGGTATACATCTATGTTGCAAACCATGGAAAACCAACAAATTTAAGTTAAAAAAATGTATTTATATATATTATTTTAGCAATATCTTAGTGATGTGGTAAATTTATTAATTGAATGTAAATCAAGTTCAAATAATAGTCAAATATCAAGTACAAATAATTAAATAATTGACTGCGTTTGAAAGATACATAGAAACAATGAATATGATTGTTAACAACATAGTCTGCGCTTGTAAATTAGTTGTAATAATTAAAAAGTGTGTGTGTGTGTGTGTGTGTGTGTGTGTGTGTGTGTGTGTGTGTGCACGCGCTATGATGTACTACTGTGTACCGTTTATGCTGTAAACGTCATGTTCAGCAATTGTACGATTTCGAGTTCAATATTGAATGACCTGGTTTATAATATGGAATTAACATCTCTCATCGATTTCAACTTGCTGGTTTATCAGCAATTCTAAAAAATACATCTTTGTCACTCATTAAGTAGCCGTTTAAAATATACTTAACAATAATAATATTATATGCAAGAAATGCCTGCTATAGATACATCAAACGCAATATAACTATTCTTATAGATACTACTTACCTATGAAATAAATATATAATAAATCAAATTCATTGGCACATTATGTATGTACCTACATGAGTTATATGATATATGTATGACCTACGTATAATAAATATTGATTTGTGAAATGATGTACATTATACATGTATATATTATATATGTGTATGTGTAACTTTGTGCATATCGAAAACGTTTCGACTCGCACCAAAATACCTCGGTGTCGCGATATCACCGGTCGGTTTGAAATTTTTAAATCATTACAAAAGTCTCGTAAAGATTACGGTTAGAACCGCTTGTCGAATGTTAATAATAATCGTATTTGTTATTACAGTTCGTGACGAATCACCGTCATCATTATTAATGGGTGTGTAGGCAGTAGTTAAAAGCGGATACGGTCTATCTGCAAAACACTGTTTTGATATATTCCAAAGTGACCCGATATATTAACAATTCAGTTTCCGACTGGAACGCGACCGGAATGACACTAAACTTAAAATCATTATTACCGCTGCACCAGGAGTTTCGATTATAGAAATTATAATTAACGGACACAATGGATACATTATTAGAAATCCGATCGTCGCGCACATGCATATTAAACACTCAAATTCGTATATACATATTTGCTATTTGATTGTCCATGATGGGTACCAAATACCTATATATATTATAATAATGTATGGTGAGAGTATCGGGTGCCAGCCACGAGTCTCTGTTCGCGACCGTTGCATTGTGGTTTTCATTGCGACTGGACACCCGCATGATATTAGACGCCGTCGATTACAATAGAATGTATTCGGAAACGTATACCTACATAATAATATAAGTAGAACTCCACTCCCGAGTACGGATCTCACGATTGTCGTTCGATCTGAAGACAGATGACGATCATTTATGCAAACTAGAACGATCCTTGAAATTAAACTCATACAAACATACGTGGTAGGTATAATGAAAAGTAAACCAATGTTCACATTAACTGCTCAAATACAAGTATTAGTTGTTAATAATACAAATGTGTTGAAAACGATCATTATTACTATTTCATTAAAATATAATATGACATTATCCCATATCTAAGTGGTGTTCTTCTATTTGTAGAATAAAAAATTAATAACACAACAAACATAAACAAAGATTATTTCAATATTAAATTTGATAGTTTTTATTTTACATTGAACAGTAAAAAATAATACATTATCATATTATATTATTTTGTGTGTTTAAAACATAAAATAATATATCATCTGACAAAAACATAACAGGAAATTAACAATTAATTGATATTTTATATATATTAAGCGTATACCCGCAAAGCACTATTTTGTAAAAAAAGAAAAGAAATCAAGAGAAATTTATTAGATTAGTATATGAGTTGAATTTACTACATGAAAGTACGTTACCATATTCAGACAATATTCATATTCCGGATATCCGGATCAATTTTGAATGTATAGACTATTTAAAACACAAAATTCCCAATTATAATCAACCTATCATAGAAATAGTTTCTATAATATTAATTTTAGAATAAAATATAGAATAACTGGTTATATAACTTTGTAAAAGGATCTAGTTATAATAGCATGACAAATTCAAATGCAAACTGGTTTATTGGATAATGGGTAGGTAATTTAAATATTTCAATTTTGGTCAATATCTTATTGCATCTTGCAAGTAATTAGCAACAAATTTGTTCAGTGTACCTACGAATTAGAAATACGAGTACAATATTACAATAAATTATTAAGTTATAGATTTTAATTCTCAATTACATAGTTATTGCTAGCTACACAAAATGTTTAAAAAAAATGTTATTTAACACATTTTCGATAAAATGGACTTAAACGTACGAATATGGAAATAAACGTATATATTGTATTAATACATTAAAAATAATAGGTTAGACTAACCTACCTAATAATTATTTTTTTTCGTAACTTAAATATTCATATAAATTTAGAGTATCCGCGAAAGTTAGATTGAGAAAATTTATAAGTGTAAAACATTCAAATATATTTTAATCAATTTAAATTTAAATTATTAAGAATAAAATTTTTATTCTTAACAGAATATAATTAGCTAACTAATTTACTGTTCGTATTTTCTAGAACTAGATATTATACATATAGAAAATACGAATTAGATATTATACATGCATTAATTTTTAATAGCTATTATAATAATACATTGTTTATTGAATTATTCTAAAAAGTTAGAAATTAAAATAATATACGTATTTACTATTTTTTACTGTAATAATGGTTATTTTTTATTGATTATTAAAATACATCTATTTGATATTTTACATTATTTACACTTTTTTATGTATATACTGATAAAATAACATGGTATTATTTAAGTAACCTGTTGATATGTATATTATTTATATTTAGTTCGATTCACGTTCCAATCCCGTCATATATGACATTGTTTTAATGTTTTATACTATTTTAAAAAGTCATTAAAGACAATGTACCTATATGAGGTACAAACAGGGATTTGGAGACTTAAAGCTTTTTACTTTTTATGGGTGATTTTTTTTTTTGTATTTATTTGGTCGGTCAATTACTAGTGAACTTCATGTATACTTATTTTTAAACATAGTAATCTATATTCACTGAATCTATATAAATTGTGAATCACTATATAGGCATTATTAGACGATTGAAAATTATTATTATTTGTTTGTCTTGTTTTTTTCATAGATTTTTAAGTCATCGACAAAAACAAAATATACACAATGAACAAATTACTATCAATTGTCGTTTTGTTGGCTGTAACTGTTTGCTCGTGCCATGGTAATTTTGATCGTAGAAGCATCAGATCAGTAACAACTGAGATTTCTGTCAACGTAGACCCCATTGACACAATCGCACCCCGAGATTCGGCAGCCGCAGACACTTTTGATGTGTTTACAGGTAATATTATTATATCTATAAGACTGCAGCAGGTTTCTGATCATTTTAAACAATAGTTATTTACCATTGACACAAACTTATCAACAGTTCCCAAATAATAGATGTATTTGACAAATAAGTCACGAACTGAAATGTCAAATCATAACTATCATTTATTATTATTATTATAACCTATTATTGTCCAATTATTATTTATTTATTACTTATATTATAATATATACGCTTGAATAATATTTAAACAGGTAATTAATAAATATTTGGTAGAAACTTCAAGTTTCGAGTGTAAAAAGGTGTTAATGATTAATGAGTATTAAGTATAAGTACTACAAAGCATATAATACGAGTAGATATAACGTTCTAGATTACTAAATATACTATTATTTTATTAAAAAAATAACAAAAATAGTCTTACTTCTTATATTCGACAATATGTACTTAGTAGACAGTTATCTATTTTATTAATTATATAAAATGCAAACATTGATTGTGTTTAATTTATAAACCGTAGATTATTGTAATTGAAAATTCAAATAAATCTAATAATCTCTAGAACAGTTTAGTTTTTTTTAGGTATAGTATTTACTTAAACGTTTGTATCTTTAATATATTTTTTTTCCAACACATAATTATTGTACTATTCTGTACCGTCTGTAGTCATGCATCGTTGAATAGAAGCCTTAAAAAACTAACTTGTGACAATTATCCGAGGTTTTCATAGTATTGCGTAGTTTTCTTTGTAACGATGTTATACGCACTGAATTTTTGTAATGGTGTACACAAGATAAACATATTATATAAATAGCTCGGCAATTACGAATTTGAGTTCATTATACAGCTCATAAAGGTACATCATTTTTGCTCTATATATATAAAAAAAGGACATTTCATGACCTTATTGTTTGACCTTATTTTATTGATTGTTATTACTTACTATGATTACCTGTAAGTACCTAACGTATATCAGATATGTAGGTAAATAATGATTTTCTTCTTTTTGAATTACAACAATATGCCTACAACGTGGGTACGCTTACAGTGTATCTATAATAAGTATACAAATTAAATTTTAAAACATTCTCATACACTCGGTTAGATTTATTAATCGAGATCATTTCACCACATAAACTATAATATTATATTTTATATATAGGTTCTCTTAACACAACTAATTAATTTACCTTATTTGTAATGCACACATACTGGCGTACACTTATACTTATTAGTTATTACTTACCGTCGTCGGATTAGTACCAACCAGTGACTAAAGCTTACATTCGGTGTTCGTATTTCTATTAGGTACCATTCAAAACAAATCTTAATATTATTTTTATTTTATGACTCCCGTTTTAAAATTATACAATGCATTGTGAGTATATAAAACTATACCAAACTATCAGATTGTATAAAAAATAAGATTTTTGTGTAATAATAATAAATAATAATGTTCATCAATAATATAATTTATATATTTTAATATCTTTTAAAAACGAGCATAAAACCTTAAAATTATGATAACATATTAATATATTGTTATTTAATATTTTTTAAATATTTATCGATTCGTTTTTAATCAAATATTATTTGAAAATGAAATAGTTTGAAATTATTCGTTTTTTTCCCTATTGCATTTTTTTAAATTTATCAATTTGTAATGATATACGTGTTATTGCCCTGCATGTCAGTATGCCACATACCTATTATTAATACTTACCAACCGCGTCGGGTTAGTTTTGATGTATAGTTCACTTTAACGTTTTTTCAATCGTTGAGAAATCAAAAATATGTTAAA
Organism: Rhopalosiphum nymphaeae; assembly: GCA_036289425.1. Classification (NCBI taxonomy): domain Eukaryota; kingdom Metazoa; phylum Arthropoda; class Insecta; order Hemiptera; family Aphididae; genus Rhopalosiphum; species Rhopalosiphum nymphaeae. The sequence continues at coordinate 2,370,346 of JAZAQC010000007.1, read as the reverse complement.
TTTTTCTGAAAAATGGTATATACGTGTATTTAATAAATATATTAAATTTTATTATTCTGATTACACTAATATTTTAGTATTTTTCAAATAAACGTGCTTACTACCAAAAAAATATTTTTATGTTTATATAAGGATATAAAAATCGCAACAGTGGATCACAGAAAACTATTTATTCTAAAGGCTAATGTATATACTTATGTATATAGATAATTAATAAAAAAAAATTTTTAAAAAAACATTCACGTTTAAATTGTGTAGACTATGCAAATTACCAAAAAACTTGTAGACCAATAATTTTCTCCTATAATTTTTTTATTTATCATATTCTTCAAATAATAACTCCAATTTTAGTAAATTACTTATACATCACGAAGATTTTTCAATTTTCGTAATTATATTATTAGTCATAAACTATTTTGATTGAACAATTTCCACTTAAGATATTTTTAGATACATTTTAAATGATTTTCTTGGTAATACACGTTTTAATCATCTAAGATAATTTTTTAATAAACTGTTTCTTATAAAATTATTCATTCATTTTAGAATATTTTTCTATATAGTATTACATTTTTAAATAGATCTATTTAATCCAGAACTAATCGTAAAAACATTAAATTATCGATTTTAAAACGTTATGATTAATATTTTTAAATTTAGTGTCATATTTTACTATTTTTAACATAATTTAAAAATTAATAAACGCTAAAGAAATTATTTATAATATTTGACAGTTATTATAATAATAAGTACTTATATCATATATATGTATTATATATTACCTGAAATATTTGTTATTTTTTTATATAATTTTAAGTCTATTAGGTACATAAATAATAGATATGATTATATAAAAATCGGTTAAACCTACATAATATATTATGTACATTATTGTATTTAGGGGATTTGTTCAATTTATCTAAAAATATATAACACAATGATCCACTATCCACTAAACGTATTTGATACATTTAGAATTTTTTTTAGAATTGTCAAAAATTATGTTTCCATATAAATGGTTAATGGTGATATTAATAAAGTAAAAATTAAAAACATCACGAAAAAAAGTTCACATATAACGCCATATATAGACACTAAATTTGAGTTCACATGATGCATGTAAAAAATTAAATCCCGTTCTCTTGTGTGAACCCAGTTTAAAGGTAGACAAGGATAAAGTAATTCAAAGCTAGTAAATCAGCAACTGAATTAATTTACTTCTACAGGAGGTAAATTGAAGCTTTTGTAGGTTCCCTAGTTCTATATACGCAAACACAGAACATTATTATTTTTTGACGCTAGTAAGTAGTTTCAAAAACGTACAATAAACAGTTTGTTAGAAAAATAGATTAATAGAAATTATCTTTTTACCGACAGCACAAATTTTCATACATCAGTTAAAGCAAATCTGCCCTCCATAGGAACTCATTTTAAACTCAAAAGTGTCCGTTCTGGTTATTCTATGCCATTTCCTATATTATCGTAGCTGGTACAATATACGTATGGTATCTACTATTACTATATAGTATAGTCTATATAACATGTATAACAGTTATAATATAGTTAATAACTAAATTGTATCTGTAATACCACATGTGACATGTCTAATTGCCCATAATATAATATACATAGATCACAAAATCAGTTTAAATTTCAAGTACTATTTAAATAACATACAAAGTAGGTATATAAACAATAGACATGAGATATATATATATATACATGTCTAGTTATTGTGATGAAATACTTACCAGGTACAACTTAATATATACCTATATTTAGTTCAATGACGGGACTAATTATTTTTCTTGATAGGCCAACTACTTATTTTTATGTATGAGGTATATGCGACACAAAATCACCATAACTTTATGCCGACCACTAGGGCGTGTCCTATCTTTAACTGCTTTAACCATTTTTTCTTTGTGCTATAATAAATAATATTATTGTGTTTTTGGGATGTATCGCTTATTGCGTTTCTATACTTAACTCGCGTATCCTGAAGCTGTATATACCTTTCCTCGTTGATAAATTTGGACAAACCATTTCGGTCCGTAATTTATTTTATAAAAATTATTCGTCGTTTCCGCTGCAGCCTTATAAAAGTACAAAATAATGAATTATCATCATAAAAATGCAACATCACGTATATTATAATATGTGCACAGGTCAGTTTTCATTATATTAATATACACGTAAACTGGCCCAAAAAATGCTATAAATTATATTTTAAATAATTTTCTATTAAATATTGTACGTAAGAAAATAAGTGAATTAGGGAAGAGGCGTTTTACTAAGTCTCCCAAGCCGGCTTAGCCCCAATCTCTAATCGCGATGGTAACCTATAATAATATATAATATACATAGATATTATCAAGCTTGGATTAAGATAACTTTGGGCCCGGGGCCAAACAATTTTAGGGGCCTATAACCATAATCAAAATATAGGTGAACCACAAATAAAAATATTTCAGACAAAAAAAAATTATATTTATAAATTTATTTCTTACTTTTTTAAATACAAAAATAAAAATTTTATTTGTATTAATAATTGTATATATTACTTTTGATATACGAAATATACTACTATTATTATATTCGAATATTTCTGATTTAATAAAAAAAAAAAAAAAACGTACTATTTGCCAAGGGTCCACCATTGTTTGACATCCGTTGTGGGCCCGGGGCCATGGCCCCTCCTGCCGCCCTTTAATCCGGGCTGGATATTATTATCGCATCAATTAGGTACCTAGTAATGAATTATTAATAGTTAACTATATATTGTGTACACACACAGCACATTATACAATAATATAATAATGCCGCGAACCGCGTTGCTTTCAGCCAGGGCCAAGAAGGGCGGCCACAAGGGCAAATTGGAGGCCATGCACATGGGCCTGAGCTACGTGAAAATGGTGCTCAGCACGCTGATGGCGGCCATCGGACATGTGTTCGCGTTCAAGAGCGTCGGGCTGAGCCTGATCAGCGTGCTCATCCAGATCGCGCAGTTCATCATGGTGCTGAAAAAGAACCGGGACAGCCAGCCGCCGTCGTACAAGATCGTCGAGACCCCGTGGCACACGTCGCCCACCGAGTCGTACGGCGCTTACGGTTCATACGCCGGCCACGCCAAGTCGGCCGCAGCGGTCGACTATTTGCCGTACGCCGCCGCGCCGCCGGTAAGGAGACGCCGGTGATGACGGGGCGACGGAAGGATAATATATGACATTGTTACGATGATGTGTATTGACGTCCGGTCCATCCGGAAGACCCGACTGCGCGGGAGGAGGAAGGACGACATATCTATTTATATCGTGTATACCACCTGATTAATACTTAATCAATAAGCAAACAACAACGGCAACACACCGCCATCGCTGCGAAATGCCATCCACCGTCGCGGAAGCATTACAATTCATACATATATATACATCATCACGTCATATAACCGCGAAACATAACATTTCAGCCATTTTTAATTATTATTATTATTATTATTATTATCATTTACTATTATATATTTATTTATGTATTTTATTTATCACATGTGACGTGTACCTACATGTATATGAATAAATTACTTATTATCATCATTATTAATTTATTGCGCGATTCGTTTCGCGTCGTCGTCATCGTCGGCCGCTGCAGCGCAACTACCTGTATGGTATATACACCTACCTACACTACCTTTGGCGCCGCAGTGGACCGCGCACGACCGCGTAAAACATATAATGCAATAATGCCGTTTCTTTAACGTCTTTAACGACTAATTATTAGATTTCGCGCAGTCATTAGCGTTTCCATAAATCGAATTGCCTATGTCGACGCGTTATTATCACTAGATAATATTGAATAATATTACCATCTCGTAAAAACCCTTCCCACAGTGCAGCTCGTCGAATAACTCGTGTTACAGTGTACACGTGTATAGGTGTACATTAATGTCATTAGTGCAATCGTCGAGCGCGTGTAAGATAAGTACACATATATTATGATTGCATATATGCGTACAGTATTGTTTGCCAGTCCCGTGGTAACGAGCTCTGGTCGTCGTACACATTGAAAACCTTCGTATTTTATGCAAATCTTTAAATACATTACAGCGGTGCGTTATATTTTGACGGTCGGTATATGTTTACCTAATACAATATTAATGTCGTAGATATACGTTTTCAAATTATGTCGTTTCCGATTATTTTGTACAACGTATATGAAGAATTGGAGAACAGTTAACACCGCCAAATAGAATATTTGTAGATATAGTGTACTCGGGGTGATCTTAAATGTAGATATACAATATAAGTATACATTGCTCATTATTTTGAAAAGTCGTAACTATTTGAAAATATTTTTGTTTGTATACTGTAACGTGGTCGGGGGAACCTTATTACGATTTAGTTATCTAGGGAAGGTTTTTCTATTCCTTATGGACAAGTTTTCCGTAGCTGGGGGTTAGAGCACTATTATGAGGTGTTTATCAATAATAAAACACGTTTAGTTTATATATCTAATAAATATATATTTTAAATATACCTTACAGTTTTTGGTGGATGGCTGTTAATTATTGTACTGCTTGGTTCGTTCGCGTTGATGGTCAGTGGCGAACTATCGTCGTGTGTCATTTTAATATATTAAATAATAATTTGGACGTGCAAATGTGTCGAGTGTGTATATTTTGTGTTAATGCATCATATAATGTGTTTAATATTTATAAGTATTTATATAGGATGTAACGAACGTTACAATACATTTCAGTAATTGAAGAACAACATAAAAAAAAAAAAAATTAAAAATCGAATTTCAAACAAGTGGGATAGAGTATCTAAAAGTAAACCAACATTTCACATCTAAACAACTTTATGTCTTTAAAAACGTATAAGTTATAAACATTAACTACTTATTTAAAAATTTATTTATTTATTGATTTTTTTTAAATACACCGAAAAATGTTTGACTTTTGAATATGAAATTAACAATATGGATTGTCATTCCGAAGAGTAAAAATTTAAAAACTTGTTAACATTTAGATCATTTAGTAAAATATAATTACGTCAAAATAATATTTATAAAAACTTTGAAATGAAAAGTACTAGCATATAAAAGTTAAATAGATCAATTTGAAGTTACATAGACTTAATTAATAAATGATAGTAATTATTCCCATGAGACAATCGATTTCTATAATCAATGATTTCCTAAATCATAATTATTGTATTCATCTACGGTGTTGTTATTTTTATGTACCAAATATAAGTCTGGACAGCCTAGTAGTGTGCCACTAAATATTAATTTTCCCAAGTCGGTCCGAAATCTCAATCCGTCCCTGCTATTTGTTATGAACTATAATAGGTATTGTCAGTATGGACCATACAGATAATCTAAAATACAAACTCATAAGTCATAACTTAGAAATTAAAATATAGATATTTAATAAATTATAATACAAATTATTACAATTCATCGTAGCTTAAAATGTTTTATTTTTCTAAAGTATCTTAATGGATTGAATTTAATTCTCTGTGAACTGGGCTAAATTATAATCACATAAGTACATCATAATAGTTAATGCCTATCCAATTTGATGATAATGACGGAATGGAATAATTTACATTGATACAACAGAAATGAAAACTGTATAAAATATTTTGAATTTAAATAAATTGTTATATAAAAATTATGACAAGTAAATATCGTCGAGAATTCGCTTTTTTAGCACTTACTGACCAAATATATAATTACAACTGTCCGTATTAGTTAGAGCTACTTGTTAACACAAGCTTCACATCATTTGATTTTTGGCATAAACGTAAAACCGTCATCCTTTAAATACATAATGATGTTATCTACTGTATAAAATAACATACAGACTAGGCTAGGTATACATTAATATACAAACCGTAAAATTCACATTCATATTCATTTTACAAAACTTGCATAGTGATAGTATGTTTATAATTTGTAGATTAAATTTGTAAATAGGTAGCTCTATATATTTTTATTAATTTATTAGCATTTAAATTCACTATTTCCAATTGTGTACATAAATGTTAAATTATCAAGACATAATTTATACATTTTTAATATACCTCCATAATTTTTACAACTAATAGAACAGTCAACAAAATAGTACAACCTAAAACCTTTATATATATATATATAGCAGATAGCTATTGAATATGAATATAGATTTATTATAACTTAGAGTCAAAAGAAATTTAATTTACATTGCAATTAAAAATCAATCATCAAATTATCATCGTAACAGCGCATAATGAATAGGTAGGTAAGTCATACTACATGTATACTATAATACGTGCATACAAATATAGTTAAACCTACATTAAACACAGTATAATTATAACACTTTTTTGACAGATCTATTGTATTATTTAAACTTTATACGAATTGTTCCGTCGTTAATAATTGTTGAAGCATTTTTCGTTTGATCAATGACGTCAACATCCTACAATCTACAACGTACCTAGGTGTGTCTTAAATAAGTGATCTATTTTTCAAATATCTTTCTCGAATAAGTCAGTTATGTTTTTACGTTCAACGTGTGAGACTTCAATAGCATATAATATAATATAATAGTTTAATAACTATACCTACAGTCTATTTCGAGGCGTATAATATGTATATTGTATATATGGATAATGGTAAAATGTCTAACACTGTTCTTATAGAAATACTATATACATATAGATTTATAATATTAATATCATTTCGAAGGTACTATATATATATATATATATATATATATATAGGTACTCGATAAATTAAAGCATATTAAATGTAATATAATATGATAAATCATTAACAATTTGGTAGGGATATATTTAGGTAGAAGTAATGTATCGTGTTACAACAACTATACAAGAAGACCAATTTTAGATGTTAAGCAGAACAATGAATATATTGGTTTTTAATGCTTTAGATTCTGACCAGAGCGATAAATGTACTGATTTTACAATGATGTGTTTTTTTTGTATATGTAATACGCTAAAAGTAGTCGAAATAATGCTTCAATTTTCAATTTTGAAGGTGGTTTTGGATAGTAAATTTAATCTAGTTTTATAAAGGTAAAAAATACTCAATATTTTTCAAAAAAACAAAGTGAGAGAAAAAAGAGGCTAGTGAGTACCGCTCTGCTGTAAGTACATCATGTGTCGCATGGGTCACTATTATGTGTTAAATTTTTATTAAATGATATATCATTGTATCAATATAAGAAACGAATACGAGCAGAAACAGTCTGTTAACTTATAATACACCGAGTATAATATTCCATGATACGACACCTGTTTTTTTTTTTTTTTTTTGACAACTGCTAAAGCCATTTATTTTACTTTTAATATTATGTTATAGATTAATATAATTTTTCTTGGATAATGTACCTAGTACTTAATTATTATAAAAATATATATTTATACCGTACTAAAAAATTTTTAAGCTCAATACTTAATTTTATCTTTTTGTAAATACCGTAAAATAGTAAAAATAGATTCATAATATAAATAGATTTTCTCTTAAAATAAATTTTAAAAAAATGATGCATATAGGTATAGTAAAATTCATAGTAATATAATATACGTAAAAACTTTAAGTTTCCACAGATGTTTTAAAATTATACAAAATATAGAGTATATATACATATAAGAGTAGATAATAGAGTCTAAATTAAGAAACAATATCGAGAATTCATCATTAAAATCATGCATCAAATTAACTACCACGGGGTGTTCGATTGATATTCAAAAATAGGCTTCCAAAAAACTATATTAATCATCAAATTAATTATTAAAATATCAAATTCAAATAAATTTAAGTACCTAACCTTTTCATCATAATTATAAATGAATACTAATATACATATACTACGTATTCTATAATGACGGAATAACTTGTCTATGTTATAAAATAAAATACGAATAAAAATATTTTTTTTCTCTTGCTGTCCTATCTAATATTTATAAATGTGTAAATTGGTACACTAACTACAAAAGGTTGGACCACCCCGATACAAATTCTTGGTGAAAATTTCAAGTTTCAGTGGTTATTCGTTTAATTGTTTTTGAATCATAACAAAATAAAGAAATTAATTTAATCAGAATCTAATATATCATAAAAATTCCAGTTTTTTTAATTTTTTTGTTTTTTTCCCCAATTAAAAAAAAGGTATTAGGAGTTTTTAATTTTGATCTCCCTTAAAGTATAATGTACGTATAAACTACCCAATATCTAAAAGCTAGAAAATTCAATAGGTACATAGTACATGATAACTTATAAATTGTTTTTAAAATAATTTTAAAATATATAAAATACACAGGTAAATTTATTTTTTATTTTTTCATAAGTTTGAAGATAAAATTTTACAATTATTTTATAATTGACATTTATATAATTTTTAATTTTAGTGGTAATTACTTAAAAACGTATTAAAAGTATCTCCTTAAGTAGTTTTTATAGCAACTAAAAAATCTCAAAAATACAATTTTTTTTATAGACGTTTCAAATGTATATTTTACATAATTAAATACTTAAGTGAAGATTAACATCACTGACTTCAACTATTTCAGTTATATTGTTCTAATTAATGATAAAAAAAGTGTTTTCAAACATGTTATTTTTTAATAGATACGTTAATAGCCTTAACCTTGGTGCTCATAAATATCTATAATATAGAAGATTTCTCATTGTCAAAAAAAAAAGACAAAAACAAGATTGCAGAATATTATTGAAAATGAGGTACTTAATACTAAATTTATAAAGTATTTATTATTGTTTGATTAATTATCAACATTGAAAACAACATATTGTACAAGTACAGTATTGATTTTAAAGATTCAGTTTCAAAGAAATTTGGCTAATGAGGATGTGTGTAGAATTATCCTTATTTTTAAAGGTTTAAATAAATTTTTACTTATCAGTTATTGCAACCACCCAATCGATTTTCCAGTAAGCTCAATTCTATCATTACAATGATCACAAATTTATACTAAGTTATATTATTTTTAGACAATTTTATAATCTACAAAACAAAATGTTATGAGTTTGTATGCCCAACAAAACTTGCCTTTTTAAACTTTTCCATAATATTTTATCAAAGAAACAATGATATAAGTAAAGAATCCAAATTGTACTTAAAAAAAAAACATATATTTCAGAAATATTATAAAAAATAAAAAGTAAATAAGTGTAGATATATTGCAGCCATTACATGAATTAAGTTTGCTAGCATATAAATTGAATCTTATATATTTATAGATATAAGGTAAGTTTTGTAGAGTAGACCTGCTTATAATATTTTGTCCTTTAGATTACAAAATTGTCATGAAAATAATATGATGCATTATTACTTGTAGTAGAAGCAATTACAGTAATTAAATTTACCAAAAAGATTGTATAAGTTGTCTCTACAACGGCATAACCAATAAATACCAAAAAAATATTTATTAACGCATTTATTGTTATTATTATTATAGTATGTTCTTGAAAAATTAAAATATACTTTTTTTTTATAAGTGATTATTATGAACAAATCCAGTTAAAGACACAAATTGTTGTAAAATCTTGCAAATACATCTAAACACATAAAAAATAAAAAATTATAGTACGTATCTAGGCATAAATATTAATAATACTAATGGTTTAAATAAACATCTACCTAATTTAAATTTATTGGAAACTAATATAACTACTATAATATTAATATACTATCCGTTATATTTAACTTAAGTTAAATATATCCCTACTTAACCTGCTTTCCATAGTCCATTTACAGCCATGTAGTCAACACTTTAGAATATCATCAAAAAAATTATTAATGAAACTAGAGGTACATCTTTTAAAATTATGATTATCATAGTTATTTTTGTAATTGTTTTTCTCAGAAATAATCAGAAATCTACATAAATATTTATTAATGTGTCACAATTGTTACAATGTAAAGTTACAAAATAAGTATATTTATTTATTAAAAATACTTGCTGGTAATGATAAAATAATAATACCTACCGGCTACCATATATATATTATACATAGTTGAGAAATATTAGCAAACATAAATAAGAAAATGTATTGGGAAATATAGTTACTGTTATGAGGAAGAGTGAGATAGTTCAACATTTACAACCTACATCATCTTTCCAAAAGGAAAATTAGTAGTATAGTTTGTACTAGAGTTTGTATTCAAACATAAAATGGATAGTACTAACATGAAGAAAAAATAGGAACTTTGTAATTAATGTAACAAAGGAGACATAAAGATAAACAAAATTTACTTAGAAACTGGAATGTTCTATCAGTTAATGAGGTAAGTTGCAAAGAAATAAGAAGTGAAGAATAATCAGGCAGAAGGCGATACAATTTTAAGAAATATTCAGTAAAATAAAAAAACCTACGTTGAATGCGCTCTAAAATATAGCTATTGTAATTGTATATGAGCTCCACTTTATAGACTTAATTGTCGTAACTAATTTATACTGAACACAAATACAAGAATTTTTAGTATCTTACAACAAGACGATTTTATATATGTGTATAAAATGTTAATTTCGAGTCAAAAACCATGGCTAAGTTATTGACCATGTTTCCTGCGCGTTTAAACTTAGCTTAGAACGCTAAGAGATCCATAAAAAATTATTTAATAACATTGTAGTCTGAAACAGATGAGAAAAACTATTAACAGTAGTACAGTACCTATTAACAATGTTTCATCCTTCAAACGAAATATTGTCGTACTACTACGTAAGTAATAATTTACAACTATTACGATTACAATTATTATTATTATTATCTAAAAACCTTGTACGGTGACAAGCCACTGAAAAATCCACATTAGTGTGTAGGTCAGTAGTTATAAACACAACTATGGTTAAAGATTAAAATACTGTTATCACAATACCTTACTAATCACAGTAAACACAAAAATTCTTCCTGCCGGTCAGTGTTAACGGACGCTTTACAGCCTTACGGGTCCGGGGACCTTTGTCTTTGTGATAATTGTCCTAAGCTTGTAAACAATAAATGTTAACAAGTAAGCAATATTAAATTATTTTCCATCGGCAGTGAAGCTTATGTTAGCTCGTAATAATTCTCATAATTATTTTTAACTTTAAAGGTTTACCAATAGTTTTGCCTAATTTTTATTTCAAAAAACGTTGAACAAACAACACTATTACGTTTCTTATTTCTCGTTTACGTAATTGTTTCTTTTATTTGTATCGTATAAACGGTTTTTGTTTCTAAAATATAACACTGAAAGAAATTAATTCGATCTCAACTCTCAAGCGTTGTTCAACTATACAAAATGGAAACAAACCACAGAGCATCGGTATGTTTATGGTTGATTAAGAAGACGCTTCACCCGCATGCGTTGTCTCCGTCTTACAAACTTAACAATATAGTAAAAACCGTTTCACACAGGTAAGAACCACTTAGGTTGTAGTCCTAGTTAAACAACCAAGTTTTCCACTAGAATAAGAAGATTTTAGTCTGTGCAACATCTTTTTATTTTATCGATATCAAAACTACAAAAAAAATTATTCTAGTTTAAAAAATATAAAATAATGGATTTTGAAACGATAAGAACTTTTTTTGTATGTTAGTGATAAAATAACTAAAAATTATGTTATACAGCCAATTTTTTTCTTTTTATATTGTGGAAATTGAGTTGTTTGACTTGAACTACAATCCTAGTAGTTCTTGTCTGTGTGAAATGGTTTTTACTATGTTACAACTTTTGCTAGACGGATACATGTCATATGAAAAAAGTGTCCTCTTTAGAGAACATTGCAATAGCTTGTGTTGCCCCATCTTACTAACACATAGTATACCAAAATATATGTTTAGCAGTTCCAATTTTATATGTTTAGCTTAAATATTAGAGTTTAATGACCTATTAATCAAACTTAAAGGTTAAAACATTATCTATGTTCTCTTGTTGAATTTTATAGTATTTTAATTTTTAATCGAGTTATGAGTATATGAAATATTTATATTTAAAATTGCTCGTGATTCACTTAAAATTAAAGTATTGTGAAAAAACTAACAATAGAACACAGAAAATGTTTTTACATTTAAGTTTGATAAAAGGTTATTTCTCTCTAATATTTAAGAGGAAGTCGCTCCCACATGTGTAGTCTTCGTCTTACACATATACGACATAGACAAAATGCATTTACACGGTCTGAAAGAGCTCACTCAATTTTGTTTCTAGAGTAAATATACCTATTATAAAATTAAAAGAAGGAAATATTTTGGAAGATGAGTTTTTTCTATTATTCTCAATATAATGTTCATTTTATCGTTTAGAAATAGTGAAAATTTAAAAAATTATAAACAGCCTTTTACTTTTCAAAATTTTAATTTTTAAAAAAAAGTGCATCATCTTCCCCTCCAAAATATTGCCATATTTTAATTTTATAATATGTATATTTACTCTAGAACCAAAATTGAGCGAGTTCTACTCAAATTGTATAATTGCATTTTGTCTATGTCATACGACTTCCTCTTAAACTAAACACAGCATTTTAACTACTGAACGTAAATTTCGGTACAATATGCATTAGTAGGACGGAAAAAACTTGTGCAGGAATGATGTTCTTTGAATATTGTTTTTAAACTTAAAATTAATAAATTGTTTACATTATATTATAATTTTTATAGACGTCACATATCCAATCTGATTCATCGGACGATGATGATAATCATCATGAAAACTTATCTACTGAAGAAATATGTCATAAGATTAAGACGTTTCGTAATTTATGTTTTGGAAACGTAAGTATAATTATTATAAATGTATTATAAAATGTAAACATTAATTTTTAACTCATGCCCATGCCAAGGAAAGACTTCCATTGACCAAAACTATTTGTTGCCAATTTTACAGACAAAATATATAGCAAATATCTGTTCAAATTATAATATGTTCTATAATAGGTAATAACCTAATTATTTGCATCTTACAAGCTCTCACAAATAAGTGCATTCATATGTTATAAAATTAAATTATAAACTATAATTTAATAACTTTTAGGTATTAGGTAACATTGCTTCTGGCTGCAATTAATTAGTATAAATATATGACCACCAAATGATTTGTCTACCTTTAAAAAATGTCTAATACACAATAAAGTCTTAACTAAAGATTTTATGTTGACATATGGTAGGCCTTTTAATCTTATTTGTATTCGGTGATAATTTTATTAAAGAACATGTATTATTTTATAAACTACCTGTCAACGTTTTTAAAATTATTTTGTCATATAAATTTAAGTCATTGAAAACCCATATAGGTAATTGAAAAAAATCTGTTTTTTATTTTTATTATTTTTTAAGTGGTTAAGTTGTTTGAATAACAATTTACATTTTTAATTTCTTAGGATGAAAAATTTATGACATTAAGTTATAAGTACATATTTAAATTTTGAAGGAGTAAAATTTTGTTATATATTCCAAATCACTCATTTACCCTTAAAATTCTTGTAAAATACAATTTTAAGCTAAGTAGTTGACCATAGTAAAATTCGACTATTTAAAAATCCACAATTTGTCTAGTAGACACTAATAGATAGATAAAATAGTTCTAGTCACATTAGGATTTCTAGTATAAAATTAAATGATTTGTACATACACAAGACAATTACAAGTGTGTTGGTAAGTTGTATTGGTATAAATCCTATAAACAGTACAAGTTACACAATTAAGATTTTAATCCAATTCCTTTACATTTTACTATGTAAAACGTTGCATTGAAACATTAACAACATTTTTTTTATCATTTCCACCATCCAGTCTATCATTTCTGCTTTGAATAAAGAATCTAAAAATATTTGTTGTCATTTGTGAAAAATTAAAACTAAAAAATGTTTCAAATATCAACAACTAATAGTTATTAAAATAATTACTAATAATGTGATTATACAAAAATACATAATGATTTTATGACATACAATATCTTCAATAGGTTTTTCTATACATGTTTTGAATAATTATAAAAAAAAAAATGTTCAAAGTAGCTGGTGTCACTTCTTGATAAAAGGTACTTGTAAAGAAATAGTGAATAATTGTCAGCACAGCAAGCCGTTAAGTTGAAAGATAATTTTTGAGTAATATAAAGGCTTAAAGCTTACAAATTGAGTTTAATTTCCTTTATAATTTAATAAAATTACACTTATAATAAATTCAGTACACTATAAAATATTATAGTTATGCGTACTACTTACTAAATTAAAAGGACATGATACCCATTTATGAAGTCTTCCTCTTAAACAATATGCAGCATAATGTTAGTGTTTTGCAGAGTCCATTCTATATTATAATTTTCAATAAGTATTCATGTGAATTTAACTACTTACAAATTTCACGACAAGAATATATTTGTTATCTGTCATAGATTTTTTTCACTTTTTTTAATTTTTAAATGAGTTGAACACTTTTTATTCAAATATTTAACATAGTATTTTTAACTTATTTTACAATTAAAAATATAAAATACTAAATTAAAAATGTTCTTACTTTTAATTTTGATAATAAGTATATTTACTGAAATATTGAAATTTACAATACAAAATCAACTCAGCTAGCTTGTTAAATTGTATATTTATAAAATGGTGGTGTTACACTTGCTGCAAGCATCATAGCGAATTTAATAATTATTAATTAAAAGAATTATTGTTCATTTGTCATTACAAACTAAAAATTAACTTTTTTTAAATTTATTTTTTAGAAAATAAATGTTTCCAATGCATTTGACATTGATATGATCGGATATTTTTACTCTTGGTTAGAGAAAAAGAAAAGCTCAATCTTTGAGGATGACAATGATGTTACCTCTGTAAGAAGTTTACAAATTGTTTTTATTTAGAGTTTAATTGTATTAATTTATAATGATTTTATTTGTATGTTAGTTCCAAGAGATCAGTGACTATCTAGAAGCTACGGCAAAAGTCTATTCTTATCGTGTTGACAATTTAACAGAAACAACTAGTAAATTAGTTGAGCAATTTAAAACCATGAATTACAACAAAAGTACAACAAAAATAGATGATAATAATGCACCTAAAATTCAAAAATCCAAGGTAAATATCAATATTTTAAATTATGTGTATAATTATTATTTTTAAATAAATAAATAATTTCTATGGACTATAGAGACAAAAAATAATGCTGACTACAGCTGATAAATTAAGACGTAGACCAAATGAAAATGAAAGTTCTATAAATCCAGCTTTAATAAATCATAGGATTTCTAGCTTTAATTGTAATGAATTATTTTCCACTAATCGTCCATCTCGTCATCTTAATTCATTGTACTTCAATAAATCCTTGGCAGAAGAAATGAAAACTTCTAAAGACGAAAAAAAAGAATATGATGAAAAAAAAAATGATGAAACAATAGAGGTTGATAAAAGTTTTCTTCATATGATGGGTATTTCAATTATTTATGAACATTTTTCACTGTTATATTTAGTTAGAAAATAATATAATTATATTTTATAGATGAAATTTCCCAAGGAGCTATCTGCCCTGAATTTAAAGGTTTTATAGCTGCACATGACAAAGTTGACAATTCAAACGACGATCAATTGGATGGTATTGAATATCGCTTTGATCCTACTGATTATCAAAATACTTGTGATGACTCTATATCTATTGAACTAGATAATAATGAATTTGGTACATGTATATAATAATATTAATTAAAGGCCTATGGATACTTTTGTGTTTTTTTTTACAAGAATGTATGTAAATAAACATTTTTATACACTTCTTAAAAGTAAATTAAACTTACATTTGTTATATTCATTATTATCGGATATCCAAAGGCCATAATAAAATGTTTTACTTGAAAAAAATTGTATGTATAAATCTATATTTAAGATTCCAATTCAAATGATAAAAATACAACAGTACTTGATGGACTTTTGGAATGTATTGATAATGTTGATAGAGACTATAGCTTTTTTAATCCTAAACTTCTTGCTAATTGGAAAGGACCAAAAGCCTGGAAAGCTCAAGCAATGATGAAAGCATTAAAATCGTGCACTCCAAGTAATATAAAAAAAATAAAATTGAACTTCTTTAAATTACTTATAATATCTATGATAAAATGATTATTTAATTTATAGCTGAACGAAAAGATATTATTTCAAACACCGATGATAATATTGATGAAATCGTACAGACAAATATTAAACAACCTAAAACTTGTAAAAAACGAAATAAAGTTAAGAATGATAAAATTCAAATAGATTGGTTGGATATGAGCCAAATAAATGAAATATTGAAAAAAAAAGTTCAAAGTAAAGAAAAAATATTACCTCGTACACTACAAAAGTGGGATCCACTTGACAATATATCTGATACACAATCAATTGTTGTTGATATTAAATATAAGTAAGTATTTTTAATAGCAATTATTTTCTTTTAACTGCATTACTATAACTAATATAGCCTCAAATTATATAATTAAGAATACATTTAAAAAAACTAATAATCTACTCAAGAGTTAATGTTTATCTTATTTTATTTATGTTAAATAAAACGCATATGTATTTAATAACTATTATAAAAATTTTATGACATGCAATAATATTTCGAAAAATAAATTTTTTATTAGCCTATGTATAATTAATATTTATTATTTAAATTAAAGGTTTAATTTTTTACAATATACTGAAATTAAACCAGATTGGTGGATGCACAAAAATCTAGAAGAAGACAATCATTCTGAGGCTTCAAATTCTTATGAGGTAGAAATTAAAATTGTATTAGTAAAATATAATATGTTGTATATAGATATCCAACCCAACTGGTCAATGTAAATATGCTCATAGCATTAATACCATTAAATAAAACCTTGTTTTATTATTCTATAATTTAATATTTATAACTATTACTGTGACAAGTACTGATGTCCTAAACAACTGATTCTACTTCTTATACTCTTTCTATACATACCACATTTATACTTAATATAGTAGTACTACTAGTACATTAATTCTTCATTTATATTAGCTACTTTTGCATCTAGATCCTTTGTCTGGATTCTACTGTTTTATAATCATGAGTGGAAAAATCTAATATGTTTGTATACTTATACATTCAAAATCTTGGAAAATTACTAAACTTGTCACCTAACTTCTTCACAAAAAAACATTAGAAACAAGTCACAAACTAACGTAAATACATTATAACATCTGTATACATTATTACAAGCATTTTAAAATTAAAATTTAATAAACATTTTGTAGACAATTAAATTATGACAAATATAAATTTTAAATTCTAAATTCTAAATATTCCAATAATAATAAATATTTAGATTGCATATACATTGAGAGCCTTGGTAGCATATTTATTTTATACCCACTTCAAATAAAACCCATATAAATAAATATACATACAATATTTCAATTTAGTAAAAATCTTTTTCATAAAAATTCAAATTATTTAAACAATTTTTTAAATAACTAAAAAGTATTGAGCTCATATAATTACAACTAAGTTACTTATTTACATATATTGTGTTTCTTCTATTATACTAGAAAAATGTTTTTATTATTGTTAAAATACTCTCATAATATCTATAAAATTAGTAATATTATAAAGACACAATTTATGTTAATATGAATTATATGTTAACTCTGTTTTATTTTTTATAAGATATCTGATATTACTATTTCATTTTAAAATAAATACCTACTATTCGGTATTTTATAAATTTGTATCTGTAGTATTCATTCAAGAATGTAAACTTTTTGTTGAACTATATTATGACTAATGCTAGGATTTAAATGCAAAAATGACTTGAAAAAATCAAAAAATGCATTAGAAAAATGTCTAAAAAAATTGTATAGCTAAAAAATGTTTTAAATTCAACTTTACTATTAAATGATAAACCTTGTACTAAACTATAGATAATTGTGACGAGTATGACTGGTGTGATATACCGCGGATGTTATTATCGGTTTTATTGTTCTAATAGATCATTACACCGAGAAGGACTCTTTTCCTTTTTGTAAATAAAAATCTTTTATCTTTTTTTAATGTATGCATATCTTATAAATTCATAATACAATTTTGAATTCAAACTTAAGATTCAAAAACTCCAAAAATGATCTAAAAACCCTTTTAATGTCTTAATAAATGAAAAAAAAGACTAAAATTAAAAATTGTTAAAAAATTCATTCAATAAGTTTGTTTATGTATAAACCTATATTTGCTTACCCAATATGCCTAATTGATTTTTAATGCTTAACCAATTATGTTACAATTAAATATTTGTTCTTTTAATTATTTATTTATTTTTTTATTGTTTCTTATGATAAATTATATCTAATAGTTAAACAGTAAAATTTATTTAACTTTTTAACTTACTACAAATAACTAGATAAATTTTAATTATTTTGTTAATATCATTCTTCTTGTTTTTATTTGTTTTTTAATCTTCATAAACTAGCTCTATAGACTTCCTCGCTTTGACTTTATTTTGACCTAAATAAAATGTTTTTTAGGGGCCATCATCAATTAAATGCTTAGTAGTTATAACATTTATAAATATTAATTTTTTTTTTTTTATTATAACAAATGCCTCAGCAACTATGGGCCATTGGCTACAAAAAATTACATAGTATTTATATTAACAATAGATAGGTTACATTGAATATGGTAGGTACATTATACTCATAATATATATTAAATTTTTTTATGAAGTTCTGTATCCTTTAGGAATTTGAGAACGTTGGTTATATCAATGTTGAGGTTTTCAGCAAGATGGTGAGTTAGATTGAATTTTTGACGTTGTAATTCGTACTTTCTGCAGTCGGTGAGGATGTGTTTAACTGTCATGGGATCGTTACATGTCGGGCACATGGGTGGGTCTTCTTTCTTCATTAGGAAGGCGTGAGTTAATCTAGTATGGCCTATTCTGAGCCTATTGATAACTACTTCTTCTTTTCTGATAAGTGTGTTTTTTGACCAAGGGAGAATATGATTTTTAATTTAATTTAATTTGGTGTTAGATGTTTTCCATTCGTTTTGCCAAATATTGAGAATTATTTTTTTAATTATTTGTTTGATGTTGGTTATTGAATAAACTTGACATGGGGTTGCGTTTTGTGACACAATAGCCTCTTTAGCAAGTGTATCAGCTCTTTCATTTCCGGTGATATTTGTATGACTTGGTATCCAGATTATTTTTGTGGTGGTGTTTTCTTTTTGTAATTTATGTATTTGGTTCTGTATTGTTCTTGCAGTCTCGTTTGGTCTAAAGGAGTTTTGTATACTCATAAGGGTGCTAAGTGAATCACTAAAGATTATCGCTTTTTAAATATTTTTATTTTTAATAAGGTCGATGGCTTGAATTATGGCTTGTGCTTCGGCGGTATATATGGAACAGTAATTTAGCAGTTTTAACATTATTTCAGTATCTTGACATGTCACTGCTGCACCAACACCTTTGTCCAATTTGGAACCATCAGTGTAAATTTCAGTATAGTCTTTAAAATTTTTTCTTATCTGTAAAAAGTATTGTCTATATGTATGTGGTAATGTAAAAATTTTTTTGAAGTATATTCATTTCTGAATTTATATTTATTTTGGCTGCCCAGGGAGGGACTAAAGCATTTTCTCTAGTAATCATTCCAGAATAGGAGAAATTAATTTTTTTTAATGTGTTTTTGATGTTTTCCATGATTTTTAGGTTGTTTAGGGCTCTTTTGGATGCAGTTGTCATAACGTTTTGTAGTCTACAAATTTGAAGAGATGGTATTTCAGCAATGTTATAGATGCTGCTACATGGGCTTGATTTAAAGGCACCTATGGAAATTCTTAGGCCTAAGTTGTGAATTGTGTCGATCATTTGTAGGTAGTTATGTTTGGCATTGTGAAATAAAAAGGATCTGTATTCAATTTTGGAGAGGATTAAAGCTTTGTATATTTGCAGTAGAGGTTTAGAGTGAGCGCCCTAAGATGTATGAGCTATGGATTTAATGAATAATAATAATAATAATAATTTAATGAAAAATATTTAATGGAAATATTAATTTTGTATTAACTAAAAAATATTATTTAATTGATTTTAATTTCAATCATTAAACATGTAGTCCAAGTTTACTATGTAACACAAATTACCCAGATCATGCTTGTACAAGACTTAAAGTACTCATCTCATTGTCACTTTGACCTCATTTATAAAAAGACTTAAGGGAATAGCTCTTGTAAGACTAATATTTAGTAAAAATCAACCTAACTGATATAAAAAATGGGTGATTTTAAATCTAATTCCACCAACTAAAAAAATAAGTAATATTAATGAGTATATTTATCAATCAGTTACTTATGTCAGATGTATTATAGAAAATATTACTAATTTATCCTACAATTCATGTTGAGTCTAAACTTAATAGTTTGAAAAATGTATTGTTTTACAAATTTTATTCAAAAGTTAAATAATTTATTTCAATTAATAATTTGATAAATTTACTTTATTTTTAAAAATAATTTAATTAATTTGAATTTTTACACCAAATGTATAAACTGAGTTAGTATTAAGGTATTAATGCCATGAACGCATGTGGCATGTGCATTAACCAATCCGGTATAAAATATTAATATGGTTAGTCCATGTACACATTATCTAAAGGGGCATTCAGGTATCTAGATTATGGAGTATTATATAGTATTAAGGAAAATATAATTTCTAAATTGTATTTCTTATACGTACGTAGAACATTTCTATAAATTTCTTAGGAAAGATATAATTTGTTTTAATTTATGAATATTATATTTTTAGAATATAAATGATTGTGACGAAGGCATTGAACAAACATCACAAGCCATGGAAATTGATTGTGAAGACTCTGAACAGTTAAATAATATAACTCATGAAGAAAATGACGAAAAATTGGCCACCTTAGATGTATCTGGAGAGGTAATTTATAAAATATTTATACAGTAGCAAACTAAAAGATCAAAAGGTTTGAATGCACCTGGGCTCATTATAACATCTTTAACCCATCGTTGGTGTCACTATGATAATTTCACTCACACAATTGCCATTTTAAGAACCACTGGTTTAAATATTATTAGATTTTGACAACATTATACAATATGTGCTTCCTCGAGTTATTTATGAAAATGATTATGGAAAAATATTAAAAGTTATAAATAAACTTACAAAGTTATCAAAGTCCAACGTTACCATATAATATGTAATAATACCGTGTATAGTATAGCGTTGTACTCACCTGTCACTGATCACCTTACTGTATATTTTATAATAATATTGTTTTTATTTTTGGTTTATTATCTTGTTATCTTATTATACTATAATAGTCTAATATTAACATTTATCAGTGCCATGGTATATTTTTATGCTCACACGTGTATTGTAATAGGTAAGCAAAACACTAACATGACACTAACGATGTCAAAATATTAATGACACCAACGATGGGTTAATAATGATGTAAACTAGCGTTTCTCAAAGTGTTACGGAACCTTAGGGCTCTGCCAAATTTCTGTGATTATTGAGAATTTTTTTTTCTAGCTGAACCCTAATGATGATGTTATGGCTGACATTAAAACTGAATCGAGGATGGATATAGCAGAATTAAAAAGAGAAATATCTAATATTATTGATGAAGAATGTGTAGTAAGTTTCTATACAATGATGTTTAATGTTTTATTTATAATCCTAATTATTTTTAAAGGAAACTGACGACAGCAGTGAATGGAGTTCAAAATTATCGTTTTTAAACTTGTTAATAAAGTTACGAATTAATGAACGAGATGGACTTTCAATACCTATTGTTTATGTTGGCCTACTTCATTTAGCAAATGAACGAGGTTTGAAATTATTCCAAGAACATTGCACCATAAATGATATGGAAGAAACTTTTATTGCCAAACCAATTGAAAAAAATTAAATTTATTTTGTGATTAGAAAATCATTTCATTATTCTTATTTTATTTTTTTCGTCTGTTGTTAATAACTTTTTTAGATTAAGCTTTTTTTTATTTTTTTATTTCCAAAAAGTTAGCATTAAATGTATAATTAAGAAATATTTAATGCATAAGTAAATTAATACAACATGAAAAATCAATAATTTATTGCTCAATATTTTGGTTTAAATTTAATTTATTAATGGTACATTGTAGCAGGAGGAGGTGGAAAATAAGTATCTATTTGTTTTCTGCATTCATGTTCCACCAATGACACAAATCTATAATCCAAGAGTTTCATAATACTGTATTTAATTTAAGATATAATTAAGTTATTTCATGTTTATTAAAAATATTTGTTCTAATATGTAATATTAATGTATACAAAAAAAATGATTCATGAAAATATTAATTTTAATCCTACTATTAAATAAACTATTAAATTTAATATAATATATGTGTTTATTTATCTGATTTGCACATTCTTAATTCTTCAATATGCTAAAAATAATATACTGTAGGTTTTCAAAATAATTTTAGTTTAAAGTCTATGGTTCCAACTAAATTATATTATGTAGAGTTGAATATTATATTTAACTTGTAGATAATGTATTATTAACATTTTGTTACCTTTTTTTAATACACTGAATGTATAATTAATTTTCCATAATAGCCTATAATTCTGATGACACATTTTTATAGAGTTGATTATTTATATTTAGTCCATTTTGATTTCTTCTATAAGCATTTAATAGGGAATTTAAATTATGATTTTTCTTTAGCACTTGAAATAGACCAAAACACACCGGAACAGCGTTCTGGGTCATAATTTTGACTTATGTATTAGTTACAATTGGTTAAATTTGAATTCTATAGTTCCGAATTGGAAAAATATTAAATAAATATTGAAAAAATTAAACAAAATTGCTACTTGGTTAAACGTTTCTGGTAGTACTACAATCAAAGGGATTAAAATTATCAATAATTACTTTAATAGAAAATAAAATTTCTGAAAATGTATGTATCTATATTAGACTTATGGCCGCAGTCATAATCATTAATGTATTCTGAAAAATATCTATTGACTTTCTATCTATATATTAATCTATATTGTATTTCTAATTATTTTGATTATAAAAGTAGTTCATGTCAATATATATATTTTATAGACATATCCGCATTTGGCATATTAATTTTGTGTACGTTCTGATTACCAAAATTTTCCTTTTCGAGCACTAATTGATTTAATAGCTATTTTTTCTATTAAGAGTGTTTGAAATAATTATTAATATACAATGCTTGTATAATAAATTAAATAAATGTGATATTACAATACTTTAGTTGTTGATGTATTAAATATAAATATTTATGTATCGAAATAATTAAATAAATATTCAGCAGAGGCGGACTAGCTTGGTAGACACAATATCTCCTTAAGCCGATGAAAATTTAATATTATAAGCCAGGTCAATTCAAGAATGATGAAAAGTTCTTGAAATAAATACACTAATATTGTAAGAAATGTACCTTTTTTTTATCATTATTTAACCGATAGCACCAGAAGACAGGTGGACTGAGAAGACATGATAGTATGCGTATCTAGTTGACTCAATATATGGGATGAAGGCTGTTACAAATTTGTTATTACTGATAAATTTATTTTAAAAAGTAACAAACAGTTTTAATCTACAACTAGTAAGCCAACTTAAGAATAAATAATATAATACATTTATTATTGAACCGTACAATTTATAAATTATAACATATTTTATTAATTATATATTATATATTAATAAAATTATTCATTCAACATTCATGTTTTTGTAAATTATTTGTATATTTATAAATGTTTATACACTACACTACTACAGTATTAACTATTTTTTTTCTTATAGAAAAGTTAATTATGTTCAACATAAGTTTTATTTTGTTTTATTAGGCGTGTACATAGGCGCAATTTCAATTTTTAACTCTATATTTAAATGAAACACCGGTGGAAGCCACCAACACCCCTTGTTCAAATACTAATATATTTATCTCACCCACTTTCCTACATCTTTAATAATACATCTATTACTAAAATGAAAAATATTTTAAGTGAAACGAATAACAACATTTAGGTACTTACATTTAATATATTAATTTTAAAACATTAGAAAATAATTTCTTCAAACAACAATTACTGTTATGTAGATTAGATAATTAATGAAGGATTTAATACTTCAATTAAAATACAAATTTTTAGAGGGACTAAGTACCTACAAGCCCCCACCCCATGAATTTTTTCTATGGGCGTAAGAGTACTAAAAACCTACTTGAAAAATTAGGTTATCCATAAACCAAAAATAACTTTGTAAACAGAACAGACCAAAAGGTTGATGTAAGTTTGATTTTGATGTTTTCAACAGTTTCTAGACTTTCATCGAGTGAAAGTGACACATTTTTTACATTCCTATTTCAAATAATAGGTATTGCATTCATTGGAGACTTCAGTGTTTTCATCTCAAGATAAAAGTACGGTTTTTATAAAATTTAAATTATCAGCATAATATTAAACCGCATCTAGCCTAGTTACCCATTGTGTAAGTATAGGATATGGAGACAATGAAAGTTTGCGAAATAGTTCTTGGAATTTCCAAACGTGACTAGGTGTTAATTATTTTTATTTTTTTTTTTTAGGAATATTCTACATTTTTCTTCTTTTATCAACCACCACTAAAATATGCTATAATACATGTATTTTAGGTATTAATAGTTGAAATATACAAAAATATGCAAAATAAAATAACCATTATTTTTTTCATCATGACGTAATTCTGTGGACACTACTAAAACAGTCTTCAGAATTTGTAAAAAAAAAAATTAACAATATAAGTTCTAACTCTGTAATAAAGTTGGTCAAATTAATTTTTGCCAAAAAACAAATAGCATATTATATTACACAGGTAATATTATTTTATATATTAACAGCTATTGCCAACTTATAAGTCAATATTGTAAAATAGGTGAAAAGATCAGATTAAATTAATAATGATATAAATTGGTCAAAATTATTTAAATATTTAAAATGTTATTACTAAATTTATTTTTATCATAAAGTTAAATTTTAAAATTAATTATTACATTTTTAATTTGTTAAATCAATTAATTTTAAAAATTTATTTGAAATACTAAATGCAAAAACAAATTCACAATGTTCTATAGCAGTTTCAGCTAATTAAATTAAATTCAAAAATGTAGATAATACAGAAAAATAAGTACATCAACAATGTTATATAAGTACATCAACAATATTTTGTGAGCATAAAAATTAATAATAATAGTAGTAATAGTAACTCTTAAACAGTCAATATTAATTTTTCTTTGAATTTTCATCGGTTACACCTGAAAATGTAAAATTAATTATTAATAAGATAATTGTATTAGTTATTAAAATAAGGTTAAAATGTTTACTTTTTCCGTCACATGCAACAATTTTTAATTTTTCTACTTTGGCCATTTCTTGTGTTTCTTTAAACTCTACATCGCTTAACATAAATGTCCAAACATTATCACAAAATCTATAAGTGTCCATTTTTCCAGCCTAGATAAAATAATACAAATGTTTTTTAAAAAAAAAAAATGCATTAACAATATCTCCAAATCAAATTTCTTAAGCTAGCTATTAGTAGTTATACAAAGTGCCATAATTTTCAAAAATGTTTAGCAAAAAAAAAAAATCATTATTAAAAACTGATATTAAATCAAAAAATTAACATTGAAGAAATGTTAACAAATAATAATTATAATCAAATCATTTATTTTTTCTGTTAGTTAAAGTAAACTTTAATCAACACTGTTTATGTTTATTATACTTAAAAATTAAAGTTATTTGGTTTTATGGTTTATCAAAGTCATGTACATTTTTTTATTACTATTGTTTAATTTTTAATTTAATAGTTGTTACTGTATAACAAGGTATTGCTTATAGCAGTGGCTCTCAACTTTTTTATGCTCACGGCACATTTCTCATAATCATACATTTTGAGAGAACACTAGTAATTAAGTACTGGGAAATTTCTATTTTTAATATATAATAATACTATACATGTGTACTACGGTCACGACTCGTAGCACATTAATGAAAAACACTGGCCTATAGAATATGAACTAATTGTTTAGAGAAGTATAATTTATGCAAAATGCTATTTTTATTAATTGCAATAATATAAATAGAACTAGTAAGTAAATGCAAGATTTTCATTTTACACAATTAAATGGATACCTCAAAGGATTGTTAAATGTTATGTAAAATAATTAAAACAAATTTATTGGCTGATTTAATTTTATTGGTGCAATGTGCTATCAATATTAAATTTGATTATTTCTTCACTTAACAATCAATTCAGAAATATCAACAACTTGACAATAAATAATAAATAGGAAATGGATTTTAATATAAAAATAAAACCAAAATATGCACATTAATATGTACTTATTTCAATAAAAATAAGTTCTGATTGCTAACACGAAGAAAAAAATATAAATAAAGAAATAAAATACAAAAAAGTATTTATTCATCACTTATCTAATTCTTGAAACAATGTGAATGTGAAATTACATATTCTCTGAGGTTTAAAAATATAAGTGGTGACGATTTGTTTACAACATAATTCTGTATTGACTGAACGAATTCTATGGATCGACTGATGCAATAAGGGCATACTTCATAATATTACGTCCAATAATTCTTTGAGATTCAAATTTTAAAATATCTCTAATTATTTTATATTTTTAATCAATTATTTTTCTGGATATATATGCAGATTTTTCTTTAGCTAAATTTCCTATGCGATCTCATGTACTTGTATCTTCACTAATGCTTAAGGTCATGTAACAAAGGTATATTTCAGATGTCTTATCAATTGAACAAAAAAAAAATTTGCAGCAATATAAATTAAATTATTTTTCAAATTAGTATTTTCAAGTCAAATTATTAGTTACTTTGATAAATATTTTTCCATCATTAAAAATCAACAAAAACATCGGAATTAATTAAAAATTACTAAAATATTTAAGTTTGTAAAAAAAATTCAGCTTATTTAAATTAGAATAATAAATAATAAATCATACACAATTTTAAACAGATTAAAAATATTTCATTCCAATAAAAGTATGTATTTACAGTGAAATTTGTTTCCTTATAATGAATAACACTAGAAAAACTGAATAATATATTTTACAAATATTTCAATCATTAAGAAAATGCTACGCTCATACGTTTTGATTTACATATGTATAATATAGTAAATTTGCGTTTAATAAAATTCATTATGTTGTTAAATTTAATATTAGAGTGAATTCACCTACTATCAAAATAAAAGACGTAGCAAACGTTATAATTGGAACTTTAGAAGTAGATACGCCCGGAAAAGTATTTTTACTGAATAGCGATATTTTAGAAAAAGCGAACCATAGTACAATCGCAAAATTATTTGATAGATCGCTTTTAATTTTGTGGCCAACAGGAGTAAAACATGACAAGGTATTACTTTTTTTGAGTGACGCAGCTCCATATATGGCCAAGGCTGGACAATCTTTAAGTCCCTTGTATTCCAAAATGATCCATGTTACTTGTTTGGCACATGGTTTACATTGAGTATCGGAAGAAATACGGGGTCAATTTTCAGAAGTGGATCAGTTTATTTCAAATGCAATGAAAATTTTTTTAAAAGCGCCATCCAGAGTGGATACATTTAAAACTATGGCTCCTGGTATTCCTTTGCCCCCTCAACCTATAGTGGCGCGATGGGGTACATGGTTAACTGCAGCATTATATTATTGTGAGCACTTTCCGATTATTGAAGCCATTATAAACCAATTTGATAAAGGAGATGCAATTTCAATTGCGAAATGTCAACAATTACTTAGTGGATATATAAATTTAAAGAATAAATTAATATACATTAAATCAAACTTAAGTAACCTTCCAATTGCGATAACTAAGCTAGAAACATCAGGATTAGCTTTAACAGAGTCTATAAACATTGTAGCTACGGTTAAAAATATTATAAGAAAATCACCAAGTCAAATTGGAATAAACGTAAATTTAAAATTTGACAACGTTTTAAAGAAAAATAAAGGCTTTAATCAAATAAAAAAAATATGTCAAATATTAGAAGGAGAAGAAGATATTAATCCAGAAAATATTATTCCAGAAGACTTAACACCTAACGATCTGACATTTTTTAAGTTTGCTCCTATCACCTCAGTTGATGTAGAGAGGTCATTTTCAATATATAAAAACTTATTGGCAGACAACCGTCGATCATTTAAATTCCAAAACATTAAAGAAATTCTTATTGTACAATGCAATGCAAATATAATTTAATTTTTAATTTTAATTTTTTTTTTGTACATTGTCATTTTTTGATATTTTTAGGGCATTTTTTAGAGTTTTTAGGTCATAAATGCATTTTTTTGATATTTTTAGGGCATTTAAATCCGAGCCCTAGTGATTAAACATTGGATTTTTTTGATTTTTAAACAAGACAAGTAAATAAAATATTACAAATTGATAATAGTCAAAAGATATTTTTTTCTTATGTATGAGATACATGATTATATATTTTATCATAACATTATAACAACTTTACATTATCTGTTTCTATTCCACAATTATTTAAAAAAATTTGATTTCAAAATGAACTGTAAAACTATTATGAAAATAATTGGATATCTACAATAGTCTCAATACTTGTGACTTGTGTTATGTAAACTTCTTTATTAACTCTGGTTTAATAAAAACAAAATAATTTCAAAAATAGCACGACCAAATACAAGTAAAATTTTAAATGTTATCTGTGATTCTCCAAACAAAACATTTTCTAACAACAATAATAAATTTTACTGTAATACATGTAACGAGAGTATTTTAACTATTCAAAAATATAAAGTAATTATTTAACTTTTTTAATTTAAAATAAATGTAAAATATATAATATAGATATTTGTTTTCTTTATTTTTGAAAATTTAAAACAACATAGTTTTACAATGATTAAATATTAAAAATAGTTGTATTTCATGGAAGTTTTAAAAATGTTGATTTAATTTAATATTGTATTATTAATCTTAAATTATTTATTATATATTATGACCATTTTAATTACATAATATATATTAATATATTTTGACATTTTAATCAAATATAAATCTCAACTTAAATAATAACTAACTAGGTACTTATTTTATAGATGCTAGGCAAAACCAACCATTAGCCAACAATAATAATATATAAAATATAAAAACTACAGATCGTTATAAAGAATACCTATGTAAAAAATAAAATGATATATGAATTTATCAAATTAATGTAAGTTTTCTATATAATTATTTGAATAATTTCAGTCAACTTTTGTAATAGGTGATAAATACAGAATTTACCATTTCCTAACCGACTCTTCAACTTTAACAGTAAAATCCATATGGAAGTATTTCCATTATTGGAGCTTATACAGTAATACTTATTATCGTTCTATATGTTTTATTCATTTTTATTTCTTTGACTAAACCCTTAAACAATTTACCTTAAATGTAATTTTAGACTTGACGCGTGTGGCCAATGAATTGTTTACTGACTTATCAAACTGCAGTAGGATTTTCATGCCGAGAGCAGGTGTTATTTGACCATACTGAAACATCAAAACAAGTATTTTAAATATGTTAGGTAATAATACGTTAGCGAGCGGTTCACATTATTGACTACGAAAATGCATTACTTGAATCATTTCGTCAATGCTCTCTTGGAGAGTATTCCCTAGAGTCGTGTTTCTGTACAGCTGATAAGACATATTGACGTGAAACAACGAGTTTCAAATGTTTCAATGATCGAAAAAAAGCGGTGCAAGTCGACGGATGATGATTCAAAGACGTGACATCGATACTCGACGATCGATCGGAGTTACCGACAAGGCAATAACTAAAACCCGTGTGCGGTGTCGACCCGAACGAAATATTGAATCAATATCACACACTAACGTTTGGTTAATCTACCAATATCACTACTGATAGGTAAGCGTTACAGATAACGTTTAAATGGCCTACGGTTCATTTGGTCCACAACCACTATGGTCTATGGTTCGTACTTCATAGACCGTATTTTCGTGGTTATATTATAGTCGAATCGCAGTAAAAAAAAAACCCAAAGTATTTAAAATCAATCATAAAATATATAATTATTTATTTGAAAAGAATAAAATTATCCATTACCTATACGACTAAGAACAGACACCGAACAGTATTAGATACTTAACTAATAACTAATAAGTGATGAGAAAATTGTATTTTTTTTACTTATTTTGTCAATACAATAGTATCATTATTCTTTAAAATATTATTGTACTTATATAATAACTTGAAAAAAATCGTGCATAATTTAAAAAGAAAAATTGTGAATATACAATCGTTATTTAACTGTATAGCATTATAGTGTATTGTATATAAGTACTTAAACGAATTACCTACTAAAAAATATAATATTATTAAATCTTTACGTAAGAGTTTTTAAAATTCTATTAACTATAACTGGCAGAAAACGGAAAATTCATATTTGACGGAAACCGGTGATAAATTCGAAATACAAATACTATTATACGAATTTTTATAAAAATATTTCGTGTATACCTACTGGCTACTATAATGCATTAGGTATAACTTCTGAGCGAATAGCAACAACATGTCGACATGCATATATTTAACCAGTGCTTGAATTGAAAAGGCACAAACTCTTCTTGAGAGATATTTAAATCAATATATTTAAAAAATATTTATGCAATTATGCGTGCCCCTTCTAATTATTATATCCTAATCGAAAAGATTTTTACATATTTAGGTACCTACGCACATTTCTTTAAACTTTTACATTCCCCGTTTATTTTTTCCTCCAATTTAAGCACTATTTTTAGCGGAATATGTCAGTATATTTTATTTCATATTTTAATAATGATAATTAGACATTATTAAAAATGACTAGTCTATGCTAATCCTGCTTATTTTTCATAGGCATTGATATTATTGGCTAGTTATTTTAGAGAATGCCTAAACTAAAATAGACAATTATAGAAACCATTTAATACATTAATAGTAATACATTAATTTTAAAACTGGCCAGTCATTGTTATCATTGACTACAAACTATGCATGTAATCATCGACAATTTAGTCAACGAGAAACTAATAGTCAACCGAATTTTAAATTGTGATAAGGTACATAAGGTAATAAATATGTAATAGGTACAAATTTTTCATATTTTCAATACTTTTATGAAGATTGCGTATAGCTATCACTTATTCTCACATGGTGATCTGCCAATTCTTATTAAATAATAAATGTGAGCAAGATTATTTTCAGCTAATTTTAACCATAGATTTTTATGCATTAAAAACAAAATATACCATATAATATAAAGTAAAAATCGTGAAAATATACAACACTAACTTGTTAGAAAAAAAAATAAAATTGGATAATAAAATGGTAAAAATGCACATGTTTTTGATAATGACTGTTATTAATTTATTTTTTGAATTTTCTTGACGAAATATTAAATTATAACTTTTTTCAAAAATATTAACATTATATAATAATTAATACTGTATCATAATATGTACATATATGGTAAACAAAAATTCGCTATAAGCTCAAACTATTATGTTTCATAAATATTACTAACGAAAATCGAAAAATGTATAAAGGATAATACTATAAAATATAAAATTAATTAATTAGTTAAGTATTTTAAATTTAACTTTTTAATTACCTAAGAGTACCTACCTAGTTAATGGTCAACTTTTTTAATTATCAATTATTTTTGTACAACATTTAATTTAAATTTTTCAATAATTTATTTTAAAAACTGAATGAAAAGCCCGATTTTTTCTAAACTGAAAAAAATTAAAAAATATATAAACAAACTTCTTTTTAAACACATTTAAAGTTTAAATTTGGTCAAAATTAAGAATTTAAACAAAGAGCAATAGATTTTTAATTACTTTGTTATATTAATTCAAATTTTTTTTTTCGCTAAGAATAATTTTTACAATTATTATTTTACAATATCCTTTTCAATAAAAATATTAAAAATAATATTATATGCTATTGTGTTAATTAATTATTGACTTTATAAAAATTATAATACATTTTTGGCAAAAATTAATTCAACCTGCCATATTACTAATAGTTAAATAAATTATTATTGTATCAATACAAATATAGTAAAATATACCATGAAATAAATTAATATAACCTATAGATAGAACCACCTTCTCTTTAGAATTATTCTTCATTTGAAAATAGTGACTTATTCTGAGAAGATTTACTTCCTCCCTTATTATATTATTTTTTTTATTTTAGTTATGAAGTAGCTACCTTAATATTTATCAAATTTGACCATGCATTGGACACGCTGTATCGTTATAATATTTATAACTCGATTAAAAGTAAACAATAAAATAATCTACTTTAATATTTTAGTTATGATTGATTACTAAGCGTAATTGATTAAATAAATATTTATTTTAGAGATATTGACTTTTTTTATTTAATTTATCTATCACTCATCACAAAATTTTACTATTTATTATACAAACAGAAAAATGTTATTACTTTTTAGTACCGAAATAAATCAACTGTAATAAAGATGATGAATGTTTTTACAATATCTTTAAGACCAATTTTAATATTATGTAAAATTATAGGCCTCATAAATATATCTTATTATTTTAATTCTCATGGATTATTGGTCAAAAATACAAATTCTATATATTATTCATTTATTGAATTTACAAGAACAGTTGTGTTGATGATATTTACTTACATTGTTCATGAAAACTTATTCTTTATTGAATACATGGTTTTATATAAATATTGGATCATAATTATTACATCGAAACTATCAGAAACTTGGATAATAAAGTATGATAAATATTTAAAATTGTTGTTTTGTCAAAGGTTATTTTTATTATTTTTTGAATAAATAATATAAAATCTCTATATGTCACACGTACAGACTAAATTGAAGTTCAATAGTTTTAATTATTATTTAATTTAATTTTATATTTAACACCATATGTTAAGAATTAACATTACACATTATACATTATTGAAATAGTATTTATTATTAGCAACCTACTAAGAATGCTAATAATGTTTTTCTATTTATTAATAAATTATTATGAATATTTTTTTTCGTTTCTATTAGGTTAATTAATAGCATCATCGAATTTGATCAAAAATTGACATCACTTCCAACGTACTTGAAAGTTCAACAACGTAAATTTAGTAAACACTATTGGTATAAAATATTTATTTGTGCGTCTTTGTACTACATAGCATGTACATTATTGTTCCTGTACTTTTGGCCTATAAAGAAAATGGATATTTCCTTCGTCTTTACATATTTTGTTCGTCTGTCTTTTATCATAGACTTTACACTAATTATTTCTTCATATTTTTACTTACAAAACTTGGAGAACAGATTCGAAACATTGAATGACTTATGGAAATGCCTTCCAGAGGAATTGTTGGATGTTACTGGTGAATGTTCAGAATATGATATAGCAATGATGGTGGATAACATACGAACGTTTCACGCTATACTATCTGACATATTAAGAATATTCAGCAAGGGCTATGGGCAAATGCTTTTAGCCTATTTTGTACTAACTTATATTGATATGATGACTATTTTATTTTATTCGTTCGCGTATAAAGTTTCAATTTCAGCATCAGAAAGTGATCAAACATTCGAAAATATCGTAAAACAAATTGTGTCTTTCGTCTTAAATTTACAACATATAATTTTTATTATGTCCATTATTACTGCTTCATCTCGAGTAAATGATAAGGTAAAAATGATACAAATATTATAATATCTTATTACATCCCAAATAATCGAGAAAATCAAATAAAGAATTAAATAAAAACAAGATTTTTCATCATGTATACATATTGTAAATACTTATAATAATCACCAAACTTCTATATTAATATTGTTTAATCCTACTAAACTATTCAAAGACATTTGAAATATTCCATTTTATTATTTTAGTTTTTTCCTTTAAGTATATATAATATATCACTAACAGGTTTTTCGCTTATTCAAAATTCATGAAAATATAGTACATAATTCATTATAAATTTTTCATTTATCAAAAATATTGTAAATACAATAGCATATTATATTTTTATAAGCGTTTAAATTTAGAATTTTGACAAAAATCGAAAAATCTCGAAATTTTCAAATTAATTTGTAGATAATTATTTATATTTCTTTTATCAAGAGTTTTAAAATTTAAAATGAAATTTTCGAAAAGTTCGTAGATTGATTTTATACTTGAATTATACAACATATGAATTTAAAAGATTATGTAATCATTTAGATCATTAATAGAATTTGTATTTGTGATTATATAATTTGCATTGTAGAGCTGCCCATTTAATAATTCACTCACGTAATACCTACGTTTATACAGCTCAGGCCAGGTCGGTCCAAAATTATCTGTTTAACCTCTATTGGTGCCGGGCCATATATATTTCGATTTTGATTTACTCTATACCACAGTCTAGCTCGGTGGTCGAAATCTAAAAGTGTTTTTTCCAACTTAATAGTTCAGGTTTTAAATTATATAAGGTATACGTTTACATTGACGATTGACACATTGTACATTATTTGTGACTTTATATTTTCAGAAAAGACAGATAATATCCTATTTACGGTTAACCAAGATTTCAAAATTATCAGTTGCCTTAAAAATCCAGGTTATTAAATTAATATAAATTATATGCTTTTAGTTATAATTAGCTATATTTTTTTTCTATAGGAATAAAAACTAAGAATGTACAGTATATTTACTCGGTACCGTGTTAACGAATATGAGATACGGTATTCCGAAAAGTTATGTACTAAAAATTTATTATAAACCTTTTGTGATACATGAGATATTTTCCGTGTTTCAGTCAAAAGAGTTTGGCTATTTTAATATTGTTTTTAAAAGAAACGATCATATAGATAGATTTATTTATAAATCCATAATACAGAGTCTTGTTAGTATATAAACTTCTGCAGTTCGCAGTATGTTTATGGAGTTATGGTAGTGGATCATGGGGATAGACCTACTCTTATGATTTGTTTTCAAATTTATATATTTATTGATGTGTAATTAAACTATAATACTTAAAAATTCAAAATTTTAAGTATTTAAAAAAATATATATGTTATAACTTATAAGTAATGTATGTAATATGTATGTTACCAAAAATTTAGATTCAATCGGTAATGTATGACACTAAATACAGTAATATTATAATTATGAAATTTAAATTTAACATATTTAATTTGTTGGTTGCACATTTTTCCTGGAAATTACATCACAAAATAATTCTTTAACTTCCAAACAATGAAACTTGACGTATGGTTGAAATTGTATTTGGACACACGCATTAAATGGAAATATATTTTCCTTCCCATAAAATAAACTGATTTCTCAAATAATAGTTTTTCTGTTTTCTTCGCGTTGTATAAAACGTTTTAAGTAAAAATTCGATTATAATTATGAATTTTAGCCTTTTTTTAATACACTAATATTAGGATACAATAACTGGAAAACAAATTATTATGTTACAATTGATTTTTAATTATTAATAATAGTCTTCCTAAAAATAATTGTTACTTATAAAAAATAACCAAACTTTAATTTTATTTCCACTTCCAACGATTTCTATTCGGGTACATTTACAAGTACTCTTCCCACCAGCCATCCTATAGATTGCACCTCCACACACTCATATCCACTCAATTTATATTGTACCTACTGACTAATCTATATAATAATATGACAGCATATGACTATTATTAGAAAAAACAATTAATACTATGATTATTTTAAAATTAGGTTAAAATGTTTATGAATCAAATATCAGCTTTTGAATCAGACGAAATGACAGCTTTTGGAATTTTTAATATTAATTTGAATCTAGTTATATCAGTAAGTATGTGTAATTTATTAATAATTAATCCTATGCAATAAAAAATGTAATATGATTTAAAAATAAGAATACTATTCTTATAGACCATCAAATAATTATTATTGATATTAAAGTATATCGCAATTATGTACGTATCTAGATTCTAGATTTACATACTATAGTTTATACCCATTAAAAATACATTACACCTATACAATTAAAAATGAACATTTTTTTTTTTTTGCAGATTATAGTATTAATTATTTCTGGAATATCAACAATAATACAAATGAAAAAACACCCAATGGTATTGCAAACAATTAATGCTACAAATATTTACTATCAGAAATTGAATATAACATTGTAGTGTTTTGCAATGTATCAAATTCAGCATTGTAGCATGTAGCAATCATACTAGTGATTTACTTAAAACTATATTGGTTCATATCAATCTTTCCTATCTTTTTATTTTAATGCATAGGTAGATATTAGATAATGCTGGTGCTTAAAACTCAACTGCTTTATTGTATATTAATAAGAATTCAAATGTGAGGGGCTAAGTTAAAAATACTTCATTGGAAATTTCAACGTAATTTTACTTAGTCACTTTTTTAATTTCTATTACCCATTAGTATTTTCTGATTGCAGATTACAATAAATTTACAATGGGCTGGCTTGTAATACTTATATATCTAGTGTTAAATTTTTGAGTATGATATTAATGCGTTTAGATACCTAAATATTTTACATTATGATTTGTTTTTATTATTACTTTATGTTTGAACATGTTATTACATTTCAATTTTGAAATTATAAGACATTTGAATATATTTGTGTTACATTTATATTGTGAATAAATTGTATGGGGCGTATATTATCTGGTGTACATAAAAATATATATAATTTATATCTTCACAGGTATATATAGATTAATTAATTATTGATGATTATTTAAAAAATTAAAATAAAAAATATTCAGTTTTTTCTGTTTAAGTGACTGCAGTGTGTGCTCTGTGTGAACAATATTACCTACTCCTCTGCTGCAATCGCTTATTGATGTATACAAATTCTGTAAAATTAGCGAAATGTTGATGTTTCGGTTGTCGACGAACACCTTCACATTTGGAGTGGGTTCCAGTATTAACAATAAATAATTATTCGACCAGCAGTGTCCTACGGGTATTTGGATTAAAACTGTATAGTGTTAGCCTTAAATCACTTTATCCCTATATTTATTTAAAGAAAAAGTAGTAAAAGTTCACACAGATAGGTTGGCGAATAAAGTTATAGAATAATATTATTTGAATTAAAAATATACATGGTAGTAATGTTAATATCATATGGTCTATAGTCCAGTTTCACGATGCCCGAACCCCACAATTGGACCGCTGGCCATGGGTAGTTCGCTGGTGAATCTAATATATATCGCCGCTGCCGTTTTGTTCTCGCCACTTCGCCGTAACACCATATCACCATCGCCATTTCGACTTAAGGCCACTTCGCCGTTAAAAAATGCCCAATAGGAAAAAGTGCACTCTTAAAAACATAAACTAGTAAATATTTAATAATAGTAATTAATTTTAAAGATATATTTTGATCATTATAATTTATAAGCACCTACATAATATGCGTCAACATTTAATAATAATAATAATAAATTTTAAAGATATATATTCATCCTTATATACTTATTATTATTTAGTATACACATTTTCCAATATTTTATAATATTAAAATATATTTATTTTTTGTCAATATTTAATAATAATAGTAATAAGATCATTTGAAAGATATATTTTGAAAAATTCCTCTCAAAAATGAAGTGAAACCAAGATTTTTGTAAATACTTTCAATATTATTTTTATTTTATCAACGTCAATATATTTTTAGATTCTGAACGGAGTGATGAATATATAGATTTTACAATGTAATGTGTTTATTTTTTTATTTTTGTGTTTGTCATCACGTTTTGGAGTAGTAAAGCTAGTGCTTTGATTTTTGACTCCAGTCCCTCTTTGAAAAGCAAAATTAATCTAGTTGGTGTTTTGGTCAAAAGTAAATATTGCAGGTAGTTTTCAAAGCCGTCAGGAAAAACCCAAAAAAAGTTACGGAAAACGGGAATTTTTATGCAAAATCAGTTTTCAACAAAATCGATTTTTTTATCTTGTTGTAACTCAAAAACGACTCATTGTAAATACATACTTGAAATTTTCACAAAATGTTTATATTATTGTTTCCATTTACGATTAAATTTTTAAATTATTTTCACTTTTTTAAAGCTATTTGTTGACAATTGAAATTTTCGATTTTTCTAAGTTTTTTTTTTTTGAAATTATGGTAAAAAAAATTTGACATTCCAAAAAATCTTTTAAATTTAACGCAAGGTTTGTTATAAGTTGTACTTATCGTTGTAAATATTTATTCACTATTTTTGTTTATAAGCATTTAAAGATTAAATGTATACGAATTATACCTGTCATAGCATTCAAATTTAACACATTCATTATAGTAACCGAGAATAGGTCATCTCTACTATACAGCAGAGCGATACCCACTTGCCCACCCTTTTCTTGGTTGATTTCTCCCCATTTCCAATTGTTAATAGTATGTATCATGGCTAGATTGGATTGTACTGAGACTTGAAATAAACGACCACAATGTTGGATGGCTATCATTCATTTCAGTATTTAATCTAAAATATTACGATTAAAAATATTTTTTGTGATTATACTAATTGTTAATTATTTTTAATGACCTCCGGTTAGCAGCTTCGGTATAATTATTATTACGATCTTGACCATTGATTACTCGATCGTGTACATTACATAATGACGATGGAAAGTGCTGGTCTACGTTCATTTTCGATTTATTTTTGCGAAAATATAATAATTATCCTCAAACTAATTCAAAAGATCCTGTAACTCGTCTGGTAAGTATTCTGTTAGCTCATCTACGGCTTTATCGATGTTTTCAATTTTAATAAAAGCTAATGCAGTTATCATTTTAACGAAGAGATGAATTCTAACATTATAAATCTGTGAACTTTATGGTTTGGCAGAAAAGAGAAGATTACAATAATGGTCAAAAATTTTGATCGAAAACATCCATGGCCATGCAACTTATTTATTTATGCATTTTTAGATTTTGAGTAAAACAATATTGTATGTATTGATTTTGATTATACTATAATATGTGCTTTTTGGTATGCACATACGAAAGGAAATTAGTATAAATTATCATAGTAGCAATTCAAATAATATATCATGAAGTAAACTTAATAATATAACCTGATAGAACTGTATTTGTTTAGAATTGTTTTTCGTGTGAAAATATGATTTTGGCTTATATTTAATTCCCATTTAACAATGACTTATTGTGTAAAGATATACCTTCCCCAAATTCATATATTTGTTTTTAATTTAGTTATGAAGTAGCTACCTTAATATTTATCAAATTTGACCATGCTTTGGACACGCTATATCGTTATAATATTTATAACTCGATTAAAAGTAAACAATAAAATAATCTACTTTAATATTTTAGTTATGATTGATTACTAAGCGTAATTGATTAAATAAATATTTATTTTAGAGATATTGACTTTTTTTATTTAATTTATCTATCACTCATCACAAAATTTTACTATTTATTATACAAACAGAAAAATGTTATTACTTTTTAGTACCGAAATAAATCAACTGTAATAAAGATGATGAATGTTTTTACAATATCTTTAAGACCAATTTTAATATTATGCAAGGTTATAGGCCTCATAAACATATCTTATTATTTTAATTCTCATGGATTATTGGTCAAAAATACAAACTTTACATATTATTCATTTATTGAATTTACAAGAACAGCTGTATTGGTGACATTTACTTACATTATTCATGAAAACCTAATCTTTTCAGAATACTTGATTATATATAAATATTGGATCATAATTATTACATCGAAAATATCAGAACCTTGGATCATAAAGTATGATAAATATTTAAAAACGTTATTTTGTCAAAAGTTATTTTTATTTTATTTTTTTAAATAATTAATAATATTGATAATCTTAGCATCACTATGTAGTTATTGAGCTCATTATATCACACATACTGACTACTGACTAATTTTAAGTCCAATGATTTTAATTGTTATTTTATTTAATTTTATATTTAAGACTATGTGTTGGGAATTATACTATATTGAAATTGTTTTTATTTCTTTTCTATTCTACTTATTATAATAATTATTTTATTTCACAATGTTAATATTATATGTATCACAAAAGGTAAGCGAAAATAATGATGTATGACTTATAGTCATGTGAATTTTTCTTGTATGAAGAATATTTCCATCGATAGAATTTTGCATCAGAGTGTTTTAATAAATTATGTAGCCCATTTCAATTTGGTCATCTTCTGGGTTCACCTGAAATAATATGAATAGATTATTCGAAGATGAGAGGGTTGTATGAAAATGGTTTGTAAGATAAGTTATATTTTGTACAATAGAAATTGAGAGGTTTTTTACCGAGTGTGATTTGAGAGAACAATGGTGCACTAGTAATTTGATTTAAAACGGGGGATTTTTTAATGTTCAAGGGTTTGGCTATACGTCCAAATTGTACTCTTTAAGTCCATAATATTGACTTAATGATAAGTAGATTTATGTTTCAGAGCAATGTGTATGAATTTAAATAGAGGTCGTCTTATCGATAGTATAGTTATTAAAATCATGGAGATTGGTGATTATGTGATTGACAATAATGATTTGAAACTTCAAATCAATTGTTTCATATCAGTGATATCAAAGATTATGATATCACTTAGAAACATATACAAACCTTTCTGCACATTAGAA
Source organism: Rhopalosiphum nymphaeae (assembly GCA_036289425.1). Classification (NCBI taxonomy): domain Eukaryota; kingdom Metazoa; phylum Arthropoda; class Insecta; order Hemiptera; family Aphididae; genus Rhopalosiphum; species Rhopalosiphum nymphaeae. The sequence continues at coordinate 2,329,536 of JAZAQC010000007.1, read as the reverse complement.
TTTAGAACAACATAATATTTGCATCTAAAATTAGTGTTCAACATAAATATTTATTAAATAATTATTCTGAGTATTGTTTTAATTGTTTCAGGTTGATTAATAGCATCATCGAATTTGATCAAAAATTAATATCACTTCCAACGTACTTGAAAGTTCAACAACGTAAATGTAGTAAACACTATTGGAATAAAATATTTATTAGTACGTCTTTATATTACATAACATGTACATTATTGTACTTGTACTTATGGCCTATAAAGATTATGGATATTACTACTTTCGTTATATATTTTGTTCGTGTGTCTTTTATTATGGACTTCACACTGATTGTTTCTTCATATTTTTACTTACAAAACTTGGAGAACAGATTCGAAACATTGAATGACTTATGGAAATACCTTCCAGAGGAATTGTTGGCTGTTCCTGATGTATGTTCACAATATGATATAGTAATGATGGTGGATAACATACGAACATTACACGCTGTACTATCTGACATTTTAAGAATATTCAGCAAGGGTTATGGGCAAATGCTTTTAGCCTATTTTGTACTAACTTACATTAATATGTTGGTTAATATATTTTATGTAGTATGCTTTAAATTTTCGGTTTCAACGACAGAGTATCATCCAACACTGAAAAAAATCCTAAAAGAAACTGTACCATTCATCTTAAATTTACAACATGTAATTTTTATTATGTCTATTATCACTGCTACATCTAGAGTGAATGATAAGGTAAAAACTATAGAAATATTGGAGTATCTAATTATGTTTCAAATGATCGAAAACAAAACAATAAATAAAGGAAAAACGTTATTTTACATTGTTATAATATATTTTTTATAATAGTTTTAATTTAGAAACTTAATGATAAAAATTGTAAAATATCGACATTTTCAAATTAGTTTGAAGATAATAGTTCACATTTTTGATCCAACATTTGAAAATTTAAAACGATATTCATTCAGTTTTCGACTTAGAATGAAAAATGTTGGCATTCCGATATGGTCTGTAGGTTGGTTTCGCGTCTAAATCATCCAAAATATGAATTCGAGAGATATGTAATATTCAGATCATTAAAAAATCTTATTTGTATTTATGTTTATATAATTTGCATTGTAGAGCTGCCCATTTAATAATTCACTCACGTAATACTATATACAATAATAATATTGTTCCTGTACTTTTGGCCTATAAAGATAATGGATATTTCCTTCGTCTTTACATATTTTGTTCGTCTGTCTTTTATCATAGACTTTACACTAATTATTTCTTCATATTTTTACTTACAAAACTTGGAGAACAGATTCGAAACATTGAATGACTTATGGAAATGCCTTCCAGAGGAATTGTTGGATGTTACTGGTGAATGTTCAGAATATGATATAGCAATGATGGTGGATAACATACGAACGTTTCACGCTATACTATCTGACATATTAAGAATATTCAGCAAGGGCTATGGGCAAATGCTTTTAGCCTATTTTGTACTAACTTATATTGATATGATGACTATTTTATTTTATTCGTTCGCGTATAAAGTTTCAATTTCAGCATCAGAAAGTGATCAAACATTCGAAAATATCGTAAAACAAATTGTGTCTTTCGTCTTAAATTTACAACATATAATTTTTATTATGTCCATTATTACTGCTTCATCTCGAGTAAATGATAAGGTAAAAATGATACAAATATTATAATATCTTATTACATCCCAAATAATCGAGAAAATCAAATAAAGAATTAAATAAAAACAAGATTTTTCATCATGTATACATATTGTAAATACTTATAATAATCACCAAACTTCTATATTAATATTGTTTAATCCTACTAAACTATTCAAAGACATTTGAAATATTCCATTTTATTATTTTAGTTTTTTCCTTTAAGTATATATAATATATCACTAACAGGTTTTTCGCTTATTCAAAATTCATGAAAATATAGTACATAATTCATTATAAATTTTTCATTTATCAAAAATATTGTAAATACAATAGCATATTATATTTTTATAAGCGTTTAAATTTAGAATTTTGACAAAAATCGAAAAATCTCGAAATTTTCAAATTAATTTGTAGATAATTATTTATATTTCTTTTATCAAGAGTTTTAAAATTTAAAATGAAATTTTCGAAAAGTTCGTAGATTGATTTTATACTTGAATTATACAACATATGAATTTAAAAGATTATGTAATCATTTAGATCATTAATAGAATTTGTATTTGTGATTATATAATTTGCATTGTAGAGCTGCCCATTTAATAATTCACTCACGTAATACCTACGTTTATACAGCTCAGGCCAGGTCGGTCCAAAATTATCTGTTTAACCTCTATTGGTGCCGGGCCATATATATTTCGATTTTGATTTACTCTATACCACAGTCTAGCTCGGTGGTCGAAATCTAAAAGTGTTTTTTCCAACTTAATAGTTCAGGTTTTAAATTATATAAGGTATACGTTTACATTGACGATTGACACATTGTACATTATTTGTGACTTTATATTTTCAGAAAAGACAGATAATATCCTATTTACGGTTAACCAAGATTTCAAAATTATCAGTTGCCTTAAAAATCCAGGTTATTAAATTAATATAAATTATATGCTTTTAGTTATAATTAGCTATATTTTTTTTCTATAGGAATAAAAACTAAGAATGTACAGTATATTTACTCGGTACCGTGTTAACGAATATGAGATACGGTATTCCGAAAAGTTATGTACTAAAAATTTATTATAAACCTTTTGTGATACATGAGATATTTTCCGTGTTTCAGTCAAAAGAGTTTGGCTATTTTAATATTGTTTTTAAAAGAAACGATCATATAGATAGATTTATTTATAAATCCATAATACAGAGTCTTGTTAGTATATAAACTTCTGCAGTTCGCAGTATGTTTATGGAGTTATGGTAGTGGATCATGGGGATAGACCTACTCTTATGATTTGTTTTCAAATTTATATATTTATTGATGTGTAATTAAACTATAATACTTAAAAATTCAAAATTTTAAGTATTTAAAAAAATATATATGTTATAACTTATAAGTAATGTATGTAATATGTATGTTACCAAAAATTTAGATTCAATCGGTAATGTATGACACTAAATACAGTAATATTATAATTATGAAATTTAAATTTAACATATTTAATTTGTTGGTTGCACATTTTTCCTGGAAATTACATCACAAAATAATTCTTTAACTTCCAAACAATGAAACTTGACGTATGGTTGAAATTGTATTTGGACACACGCATTAAATGGAAATATATTTTCCTTCCCATAAAATAAACTGATTTCTCAAATAATAGTTTTTCTGTTTTCTTCGCGTTGTATAAAACGTTTTAAGTAAAAATTCGATTATAATTATGAATTTTAGCCTTTTTTTAATACACTAATATTAGGATACAATAACTGGAAAACAAATTATTATGTTACAATTGATTTTTAATTATTAATAATAGTCTTCCTAAAAATAATTGTTACTTATAAAAAATAACCAAACTTTAATTTTATTTCCACTTCCAACGATTTCTATTCGGGTACATTTACAAGTACTCTTCCCACCAGCCATCCTATAGATTGCACCTCCACACACTCATATCCACTCAATTTATATTGTACCTACTGACTAATCTATATAATAATATGACAGCATATGACTATTATTAGAAAAAACAATTAATACTATGATTATTTTAAAATTAGGTTAAAATGTTTATGAATCAAATATCAGCTTTTGAATCAGACGAAATGACAGCTTTTGGAATTTTTAATATTAATTTGAATCTAGTTATATCAGTAAGTATGTGTAATTTATTAATAATTAATCCTATGCAATAAAAAATGTAATATGATTTAAAAATAAGAATACTATTCTTATAGACCATCAAATAATTATTATTGATATTAAAGTATATCGCAATTATGTACGTATCTAGATTCTAGATTTACATACTATAGTTTATACCCATTAAAAATACATTACACCTATACAATTAAAAATGAACATTTTTTTTTTTTTGCAGATTATAGTATTAATTATTTCTGGAATATCAACAATAATACAAATGAAAAAACACCCAATGGTATTGCAAACAATTAATGCTACAAATATTTACTATCAGAAATTGAATATAACATTGTAGTGTTTTGCAATGTATCAAATTCAGCATTGTAGCATGTAGCAATCATAATAGTGATTTACTTAAAACTATATTGGTTCATATCAATCTTTCCTATCTTTTTATTTTAATGCATAGGTAGATATTAGATAATGCTGGTGCTTAAAACTCAACTGCTTTATTGTATATTAATTGTATATTTATTAAATATAATAATTCGTGTATACTGTATTGTAGTCACCTATGCATGACGTAAAGTATAATAAAATTTACACAAATAAATAAAAAAATTTTTCTTGATTTTTTTTACAATATATATCTTAGGTTGTACAAACCATTTTAGTAAAAATTCGAATAAAATTATGATTTTTAGCTTTTATGATTACAATAAATGTAATGTCCATTAAATAGAAAATAAATTATTTTGTTACAATTAATGGTTTTCAATTATTAATAACAGTCATCCTAAAAATATTTTTTACTTCTAAAAAATAACTAAATTTTAATTTTATTTCGATTTCTAACAATTTGTATTCGGAAGAATTTCCTACTATACCTCCCTTCCTACACACACACTCACTATCATACAGATGACACATATAAACAATCATATCCACGTCTTTAACACGGTACTGACTAAACTATACAATTTGTATAATACAACAATATGATTGCATTTGACAATTATTGAATATAATAATTAATATTATAATTATTTTAAATTAGATTAAAATATTTATGAATCAAATATCAGTTTTTGAATCGGATGAAATGACAGCTTTTGGAATTTTTAATATTAATTTGAATCTATTTATATCAGTAAGTATGTGTAATTTATTAATAATTAATCCTATGCAATAAAAAATGTAATATGATTTAAAAATAAGAATACTATTCTTATAGACCATCAAATATTAATTATTGACAATAAACTATATCTAAATTATGTACATATCTAGACTTATATACTATAATTCGAATCCATTAAAAATACATTGTACCTAAATATTTTATACCTATACAATTAAAAATGAACGTTTTTTTTTTGCAGATTATAGTATTAATTATTTCTGGAATATCAATAATAATACAAATGAAAGAACACCCAATGGTATTGCAAACAATTAATACTACAAAGATTTTGTATCAGAAATTGAATATAACATTGTAGTGTTTTGCAATGTATCAAATTCAGCATTATAGCATGTAGCAATCATACTAGTGATTTACTTAAAACTATATTGGTTCATATCAATCTTTCCTATCTTTTTATTTTAATGCATAGGTAGATATTAGATAATGCTGGTGCTTAAAACTCAACTGCTTTATTGTATATTAATAAGAATTCAAATGTGAGGGGCTAAGTTAAAAATACTTCATTGGAAATTTCAATGTATTTATCTTTATTCTTTCCATATTTTTTTTTTTAATTTGTATTACTCATTACTTATTAGTCATAGGCCGATATTGGGGGAGACTTGGGGGGCTTAACACCTTCTAGAACGTAACGTTATCAAACCACACCAGACAAAAAAATAAATAATTATATATTCTAAATTTTGATATTTATAATTTTTATTTCATTTTGTTGGGATACGATTGATACAAGAATGGTTTGGAATATTTACGATCTATCATTAAGATTTTGAGAAAACGATATTTTGTAGATATATATTTATAGTCTAGAATATTCTAAAACTTGTTTTAGGTACTTAAAAGTATAAATAAGCAATTAACTTTATTTTTTTTATTTTTTAATATCTTCGCGGTATCCTTTATCTATGCGTGGTTTACCGTAGTAGCAAAGAATTGTATATTGCAGTCTACTAATGAAAAGTATTTAACTTTAAATGATGTGAAAAAGGTTTTATCAAAACAGATTTTTCCTAATTTATATACCTACCTAAACTATTTCAAATTGTTTTAATAATACCTATAAGTTCGTCCATTTATGAAACGAATTTTTCAGCCATGTGTCGAAAAAAAACCTAGCTTCGACCTTCTATTATGCTGCAAAAAATGTTTAACAATACTTCAATTTTGTATATTAAAAAAGAATTATCAAAATCTATATTGATACCGATACGATTTTTAATATAATTGCACAAGCATTAGGTTTATACAATTAAAATAAAAAAAAATTTAGTAGCTATTCAATTTTTAATTTTTTTATGTTCCTATTACCTATATATACTTATTGCCTCAGCTAGAATAAAGTAGGAGTAGCCACTAGTTACTTGGTTGAAGCGTCTAAAAATGTCTCTTTACGCTAATGGATAAGACAAAAATATTTAGCCCTCCACGGATGTGACCAAATATCTGCCCATGTCATGAATACACATAACAAGAAATTCACAATGAGCTAGCTTATAGTCTTTATATATCTAATATTTCATTTTTGTACACAATATTAAAACGTTTTGATACCTAAATATTTTACATTATAATTTGTTTTTATTCTTTCTTTATGTTTATTTTAATTTTTCTTTTACAATTTTAATGTTACCATTCATTGTACAAAATAAAAAATATTTATACTTTTTAGTACCACAACAAATCAGCTCTAAAAATGATGAATACTTTTACAATAATTTTAAGGTTATTTTGCAAGTCTACGAATTAAATATAATCAAAATAATATTTAATTTTTTTGTATCTAACGTGTTATTGGTCAAAAATACTAACACAACATAGGTATCTATGTTATAATCATCTTGTTATTTTGACCAAATTATCAAAATAAAATTTATTGAATCTAATTATAAGTTAAATAATGTAATAAAATTTTTTTTCGGTCAAACATTAGTGCGCCATTAGTGTGAAATTGTGCAACTATTTTCAGAATTTACAATTTAATCGGTATCTCTTAACACCTCAAAACACATAAACATACTTTTAGGAATGTAAGACATTAATATTATTATTTACAGAAGGAAAAACAGTATAATATCAGTATATGCATAATTATAGATGTTAAATGTACAATATTGGAAGATTTAAAATAATGTTAATAATATATTACGGTCGGTGGACCAAATCACAATCAAAGAATTAATAACACCCACACTGTAGTATCATAGAATAATATTTTAATAATAATATTTCATGACAGTATCTGTATTCGCTATTCTTTAGAAATTATTATAATTGTAGTGAATCACATAAGATATAAGACTCTGAGCACGGGCGCAGAACGTTCTCTGATTGATTGTTCGTCTCAACTAGTTCCGCGTAGTGACGATTCGGCGACGCACAGCTTCGCCCGCTTCTACCCAATAGTCACCACCGGCAGACATCAACAGATACAAGTACACTAACACCAGACCAATGTCCTCACGGACGCCAGCCAGTGAAATCTTTTTGTGCACCCCGCCAAATAATGTATGATAATATGACATTGTGTGATACAGCTATGAAATTATTATCAATACTAAACGAAAATACTGTATTTGGGCCAATACTAAACAAAATTATCGTACAATGTGATCAGTTACTGCCTTTTTTTCTCAGCATTAACATATGTTTGATATTGTTTTTTTGCTTAGTATCGTTCATATATTTGTAAATATGTATATGTTAAACCACGCTTATTGTTTATTACAAAATCTATTGAATTTACGGAATTTTTGCTAAGACACTCACTTGGACGTATCATGATTGTGCATTTTTTACCTTTTTACCTAAAAAAAACACAACACGATTGCACACCTTTTATCTTTTTTCTTTGAGTAAATACAAATATTTAAATAAATATCAATTCAAAAAATTTACCAACATTAATAATAACGTAATACATATAGTAAAAAAAAATATCTTATAATACATTACAGTAATTTATTATTACGACGCGTCAAAAAAAAAAAATAAAAAAATATATATAACAAAAATCAAGTTCTTCTAACTTTTTAATACAAAAACTTAATCCTAAGTTAGGTTACAATTATGTATACAGGTATCATCTGATGCCGCTTTTCTATCGATTTTATGGCAGCTGAACCTTCAATAGAAGCAAGAACGACCAATGGGCCATACTCTTTTCATAGCCACTATAACGCTTAGTTTTATACATCTCATCCATCTTTTTGCCAAGTTATAAATATTTTATTATTGAATATTCAAAGTGAATCTCTTGTTTAAAAATATATAGTATAAAACAACAAAATATTAACAAGCCTCGTAAAGAGCAAGAAGAAAATATATTGCATTTATAGTAAATACTTGGGAAAAATATAAAAATAATAAGATATATTTAAATAATTATTTGCTGACATTAAGACCACATTTTTATGCTAAAAAGTTATAAGAACTTGATTTTTGTTATATATATAATTTTTTTTTTTTTTTGACGCGTCGTAATAATAAATTACTGTGATGAGTATTATTTTAATTTTTTTTTTTTTGACTATAGGTATTACGTTATTATTTTATAATATATTATTATTATTCAAATTTTTTGAATTCGTATTTATTTAAATATTTATGTTTGCCCAAAGAAAAAAGGTAAAAAGTACGCAATCATGTTGTGTTTTTTTCAGATAAAAAGGTAAAAAATAAAAGGTAAATCGTGTTACACTGACTTATTTTTCAAATTTTGTTGGTTACTGCTTTTTGACTTAGGAGAATAGTTTGCAACTTTCAACTATGACACTGTCATTGTATTTTCATCAGTACTATAGATAATTCACTATACATTAATAGTCAATACAAACGAAACAAATTATGAAGTATATTGTTTTTTATTTTTATTATAGCAATGATTTACTATGTTTTTATATTTTTTTTTATATACTTCGATGAGATTTTTTTTTAAACAGTCATACAAATTTTCTCATTTTCTTAGAACCACTTTGGGTACCACTAAACCTAAATATGGATTCATATTTCTATGTTATATTGTACTATACAATATTCAATAATTTAAAAAAATAATATAATTGTAATTAAATTTTAAGTTACGTATAATAACTATTGATTATAATAATATATATATATTTTTTTTAAAGTTGTTGTGTATAAATATAATAATGTTAGTTAAATTTTAATTCCATAAGTTAGGTATAATAAAAAAATTTAAGCATTATCTACTCATGTCTCGTAGCATTAGCTAACCTATTTATATTATAATTTATTATTACTAAAATATCTTATACATATTGATAATAACAATGAAGCGTTTTAAAAATCACACCAAAAATTAAATCGAGATACCAAAATTGTGTAAATTTTTTTAAAAATCCATTAATAATTGGAAAGGTTTTTTTAAGTTTATTCAAAATATTTAAATTGGAAATGATATTTTTATAAAGGCCTTAATTTTTTGTGTTTTTTTATAAGTATTATTATAACACAAGTACATAAATAATATGGGTACTCATTTCATAATTGACAATTCTTTTTTTAATTTAAATAATACAAAATCTATGGGACTTTATGTATAAGGAAAAAAATGTAATTATAAAATTAATTAACCAATTACCAGTACCTATAACTATAGTGGTGCCGAGTTTTATATATTCAAGGGGAGCAGAATCAAATTATTTGCACACTTACACACCCACCATTTAAATGCAATTTTTTAATTTCTCAAATCTTAAGGTAATTATTTAACATTTGTATGCAGTACTGGCATCTGGTAAGCAATAACATTTAAATTTAAATAGCCGGATTTTTTTTTTTATTATTTAATGAGATTTTAACGAGTATATTATAATATCTTGACAATTACTTGGGAAATCGGATTAATAAGACCAAACAATCTTTCTCGCTGCACTTATTGAAATCTATTTCCAATCAATACCTACCTAAAAAAAAAAAGAAATAGAGTGGTCGCTCAACTTGACATACTTGACGCCACTAATAATAATCATAAAAAATAATTTAACTCGTTAAGTTAAACGTCGTATTTTAAAAAAGTAATTCGTGTAACTTAGAAAAAATATATCTAACTTAACTTTAACTTTTTAGCTGATTAATTTCTATCCCAAGTTTTCAGTATTGTTTGGTGTGCATTGGCATTATTAGGCCTTTAATTTAAGGTGGCTAGAATTTAGATTTTTTTGATAGTGAAATAAAGTATTGAGACATGGACAAATTCAAGTTAGATCTCGGAGTATTTTATCACTCAAATTAAACACGAGTTGGCTCCGTGTAGTAATTTTATATTACTCGAATTATTGGGTCCTTAGGTACGGCACGTGTGGTAAAATTCAAAGGTTGCAGATTTCACTTAGTGTTTGTGGAGAAAAATTCAACAACATGAGATATCAATGCTTATACAAGTACAGATAAGATATAAAAGACTATATCTTAAGTGTCTATTTGATTCACCCTCATATAAAGTCAATATTCAAGCTCAAGTATCAAATTATATTGACCAATGTCCAATACAGTACTGGAAACTTCAAAGGAGTGTATTATTGGGTAGGTGTAGTAATCGCTATTATGCTAGAGACTCATTCCCTCCCTTAAGCAATATGTAATATATATTATAATAACTGTTAAATATTTCTAAATTATAATTATTGGTAAAAACTGTAAAATATAAGAATATCAATATGAAAGGTACGCACTTTATTTTAAAACCTATAAATAAGATACACAATTTGTATATATTTTTGTATTTATATGTTTTTACAGTCAATTAAATATTACTGTAATATTGTTATGATTAATGTAGATTGTTGTATAGACTTTCTCGAGCGCAAATAATGTAAACAATAAATATGAACAATTTAAGTACGAAGTACTTATCTAATACTAAATGTAGTCATATATGCTCTTATTAGTACCTACATAATAAAATATTTATTAGGTACTTATTCAGTCGACTAGGTTGTAGCTTGCGATTCCGAGGTTATCCTATAATTATAGGCAAGTCACGTCATTCCGTTCTATTTCGTGTCTATATGATACAAATACAAGCTTATACAGACCACGAGCTTCAAACCATGTCCCATTATTCCCACTTCGTAGAAATTATACATTAATAAATTCTACATTTTTCTATTTTGTTCTATATATATATAGTCTATACTATTCTCATATAACAATTGGTAATAAAATATATCATTTTTATACTTGAATAAGTACTTAAAAGCATGGCAGTTATTTTTCTCAATAGACATCACCTTTAAGTAATATTAAATAGATAAACTATAAAAAGCTATAACTGCTATAACACATAATATTTTAGTTCATACTTACAACAACTATAGTCTATAATACTATAAGGCATAAGTATGATGATATTGGTGTATTACGGAATTATACACCTATATGGGGATTTAGTATAACCAATAATCACCGTTAGCAATCCTCAATGTATAAGTGAATTAATACGATTTGGTAGGTTTATATTAAAATTGTACAAATAATGTATGTATATAATACGTTTTTTATTTTTTTTTTAACTAATAATGATTAATATTAGCACAAGACATTTTTTTGTTTTGAATCAACCATTGTCTATTATAATAATCCATAACAATATACCTACCTTCATATTCAAAAACACACAATTAACACTTTTCACAAACATCAAGCACTAAAGCTATACCTATATACATATAAGATATAACAGTACCTATGGTAAATAAATAAATATAGGTGACCACATAAAATAAAGAAATTATTCATATAAGGTCTTATATACATTTAAACATATAAATATGTTGCACACTTGCCTCATACATTATTGCCTATAGAGTTATAGCTAACACCTAAGTAGATTATTAAATATACATGGGTAGTCAATATACCTAACCATTGATTAAATACAATTTAATATAAATTATACTTAATTAATCGTTTATTGTTTTATACATTTATATATTAAATATATAACTTCAAACTCTTAACATTTAAATCAATTTGAATAAAATATTTTTTTTTATCTTAACATACCTACTTAATAATTTAATAGATTTTCACAAGAAATTTAAAATTGTATTAATTATATTTAAGTGTAATCAAGTGAAATTAAAATCGAAATATTGTAATTCATAACTTATCTCAAGTACATATTCCTAATAATACAAGAATTTATAAGAAGATAATATTTTTTTATAAATACAAGTATTTATTGTCCGTATTTTCATATAAATTATTCATTGATATTTAAAATTTGTTAATTATTATAATGTAGGTAATAACTTGCAATTTACGCCAACAATTTTAAAAGATACCGATAGTGTATTTAAACAAATTTTGATTAAATTTCAAACATTTTTTATAACTTGCTTACACTACACTTAAGTGTAGTAATTATTTAAATATTTATTAGTTTAAGTAATACTGAACATTTATTATTGTGTATAGAATATCACAATACAGTGAAATTCTATAGAAGGAGTCGGGAACCTGTGATTCCTTACCATGTAATCCGTTTTAATTACTTTTTTTTGTTCTTCGCAATGAACATCTTATAAATTATTAGGTAGCTATCAAAGCCTTTATCATGGATAACTCAATCATATCGTCTTTACTTTTAAAATATTTATTATTTTACAACCTTTTTTTACGTCTGAACATATATCAACTAATTCAACGAGTTTTATATTATCGAATATAAGAAAACAATTAAGATAAGGAAATATGAACAACACATATATAAGATAATCAATATAGTATTTTTATTATTCGTAGTATTTGTACTTAAACATTTTCGATACTACATAATATAATAACTGATGAAATAATTATTTTTGTACCGATGTTTTTAGTATGCACATTCTGACATTCGCTATTATTTATTTAGAGATTATAATCCCTTATTATGTATTATAATTTTTTGAGGAATTTAAAAATGTCTGAAACTAATAATATGTATACTTTTAAGAGGTGTCAATTAATAGATGTTTCACTATACAAATTTGATGAACATTTCAAGTCTACTACATTTTTAAATTACAACAAAATTGATATTCTCAAACATTAGTTTTGTTTAAATATACCTGGTCTTTCGAATTTGTTTTAGTTTTGCCCAATTTCTTTGAAAAAAACTGAGAATTTTTACAGCTTGAAATATTGATTAAGTCTAATTTTCTACCATCGTGAATTTTCAAAAACCAAATGTTGAAGATTGTTAGTTTGTTATTACTCTAAAAGGAGGTGGCAAGTACAAATAATAAATTTATTTTTAAAACAATACAATTGTGTAACTATTATTAACAACAGCCTATTGCTCCATTATAAATCTAAAATTTTACATTTCTGTTTTCTAATTTTATATAATGTATACTCTATACTGTATAGTGTGTACTACATAATATTATACAAGTAAACAATAAAACCTGTGTATATAAAGAAGGTATCTATGTAAGGGATAAATACTCCTATCTCTGCAGTAGCCCTTTTGTCTAACTATTTATCTATTATGTGTTTACTATAGAGTATAAGACATAAGTACTTATGTACAATTTTGATTTTACTATAATTCTATCTATATTTTATTGTGATTTTAATTACAAAATTAAAATCAATAAATTTATATGCAGTGTATTTGTTTTGGATAAATATTGTAAATACCTACTTAATCACCTATTAATAAACATGACACTTTAATGTACACACTACTTATTATCTTATCTTATATAAATATAGTTTGAATACTATAGTTTTTAATTTCATTCAGTTTTTTTTCCTAACTTTAACTTTTAAATACCTTGGTTTATGGTCGTCCCAAATAGGGTTTTATAGGGGTGGAGAGTTTCTTATCCTCTAAATTCAAACACCAATCAGCCATTGAATTTGTTTTGTTATAATAAATGGCTGCATACGAATTGCGTCCCAATATAAAAATTGCGATTAGTGACATATTAATTGCGTCTAGATTATTTGGGTACCCTGAATACAGAATGTACAAAAAATAATATTAACGAGGTTAACGAAACAACACGTTTTGATTATATTAAAACTATATTCATTGGCGTGCGCAGGGGTGTAACAAGGTATGTTATAGCAACACCAAATAATAGCGAATAATTTGAGTTTTCACTAACAATTTTTATTTTTTCTTACTAAATATAGTTAGTACTTTAATAGTTATAATTTACAAGATAGATTTACGTATTAAATGGAATTTCTTATAATACTATTTAAAATATTTAATTAGGTTATTATTTTTAATATCATTAAAGTATTATTATTATTATTTTCATCATAATTTTAAGAAAAATATATTCTTATTACTATGTTTGTTTTTATTCAAAGCATAATATGTTTTAACATTTTATATAAAATAAATTACATTTTTGTATTAGTCAAATACATTATCAAGACCGAAGAAAAAGTGGTAGTATTATTATATGTGAATGCACTATTTTTAAAGCTTAATACTTAAGCAAATACAAATAAATAATTTTCAGCAATACCTATCACTAAGTTTCGTACACGCCTATGACTGTATTATTCAAATTTTTACCAATCCATAAGTAATATTTAAAAATATTTTAATATAACTTACTGTATAATAACCTAATCTTACTTTTATATTTTTATTTATTTTTTTATTAGTTTAACGAATTAACGACGAAAATAATATTTTTAACCTACCATTAACAATACAATATTTAATGTTGCTATTGACAGTCATAAGTCTATCTTAAATGGGAAAGAAAATAATTATGTATTTATATCGGACGCAATTAATGTAGTTGTTGATTATTAACCAGACGCAATTCGTATGAAAAAGAGATCTTGGAACATAATTCGTTTGTTGCGTAATAAATACTTATTATTTACTTGTAAATAGGTACTACATTTTACCCAAAGTTTCTGTAGGTTCCAATTACCAGCGAATAATTTTATTTACAAAAAATAAATATATACCAATGTAACATAAAAATAAGAATGATATTATTATACATAAACTTACTATAAAATATTTATTTTTTATAAAAATAAATTGATAGTATTATCACAGAATAGATGAAACTATAATTTCATCTAATCTGTAGTATTATAGCCATACTCAAATAGGGATTTGTGGTCGGCATGACAGCACATCAAATTGCTATAGTTAGAATTAAAAAAAAAATAGTTATATTTTAAAATTTTAGTTAATATCTGCTATTAATGTTTTAATGATACGATAACACAGCTGATAAATGGCATATATAAACTATAATACCTTTTATACATAAGCCAATTATACAGAGTTAGGTACATATTTTATCTACTAAATAGATATTAATAGTGTTTTTTGTTTTTTTAATTTTTTTAACTAGGCATATCTAAACAATAATCATCTTTAAAACTATGGCATTAGTTACTTTTGCAAATAAATTATCGAATTCAAAATGTTATCAATTATATTATTTTATGAATTATGAGTTTTGACGACTGAAAGTGTACTTGTTTACATTTTACAAATATAATAAATGTATACGTATATAACTGTTGCATTGATATTAATTTTTATAAATTATTGTAAAATGTCTAAAATTAATAACATGATGCACATTGCACGTTAGTTGTAAGTTAGAGATAATACATGCGGAACGAGATCCACCTAAGGGAATTTGGATGATTGAATATTGATATTTATTATTTAGTATCTTTATCCTTCACACAAGCAATATAGTAAAAACACTATCAACTAGTAACTACCCATTTAACGACCCACATCAATGTATTGAAACGATAATTATTAAAAAGAAAAAATGTTTATTCAATGTAAACTGTTAATAACTTTAGACACATGATGAAAACGATATAGCAACTTTTAACATATATTCATATGTTTTTGGGCTGTATATGGTTTTTATTTCTGGCCGATTTCAATATGTAAACAAATTTGTTACATTTAGATCACATTCATTGTTATAATTATTTTTTAATCAGCATTTTCGTAACGTTACCACTATAAAATGATTATTGATATACTTAATTATGTCAACATAGTAACCTTACTGTTGATACATCTTTTTTTAATTATAAATTTAAAAACATATGTATATGATTATAATTAATTTTTAAATTGCACTCCCTAATCATCTGATTTCCAAAAATTTAATTTAAAGGCTTGAGAATGTAATTTATTATTATTTTTAAATAACTTTAATTTAATTTAAATCAGTGACATAATTGATCTCGTGGTAATTCTGCATGAATATTTAAACACACAATTCATAATCCAAATAGGTAACATTAATCCACTAGTGAGTAATGAATCTAGATTAAATTCGATAATGATAAGTAATAGTTATATAGACTAAGTATGTGGAGAAATTCGTTAAGAATATACTTGTTTTAAATAATATTATTATAAATCATTGGACAATTTTGAAAAACCAAAAATAAAATATTTAAATATAGTTTTTTAATACATATATATTTATTTTTTAATTATTATATAATCTAAAATCAAAGTTTAAAATACGATATTCAAAAATATCAGGGTCTAACTCTGCTGTATATATATAGTAACTGTCAAATGTACCTATTCCATGATTTCGTTAGTCACTGTATAGTGTGTAATCGATGTGCTAAATTTGAATTTAATAGTAAATTATTACACTCAAGAAACGATTCTGAACGGAGACAGTCTGTTTATATAATTTCTTTATCTTTTAGTAGGTCATATGGTAATTTGAACTAATTTTTGTCAAAAATATAATTATAATATAGTTATGATTATTATATAATATTAAAAATTACAATATTATTATGCCTATAAAAAAAATTCTGCATTTGTATTATTTAGGTTTTTAGGTTTCTATAAAATAAATAGGTATAATAACTAATAAGAAACCTATTGTATTTAATTTTCCTTGGCTATAAAAATAGAAAATTTTATTAATTTATAATTTGAACATTTTCGTAATTTGGAACAATCTTATAAATATTTGGCTTCACTAAGAATCCAGAGATTAGAGAATCTAAAAATCCCACTTTTAACTTATTTGGTGTTTGAGTTATTGAAACGTCACAATAATTGAGGTATATATTTACATAAGCTACAAGAAAAGCGTAATAAATTAATAAACCTACAGATTTCACACTAAATCACAAAAAAACATTATTTTTTAATCTTATATTCTTATCTTATAGTATATTATATATATGTACATTTTTTCAACTTCACACACAGCTAGTATATTATACTGTTTGCGTCTGCATTATATTTATTACGACGACAGACTAAAATATATATCTCATTTAATTAATTTATTGACTTAGAAATAATAATTAAAATCGATAATATAATATATTAATATTATCATATATTTTATCTTGTACTAAAATTTAACACATAAATTATTATAAAGTTTTTGACCGATAAACATTAATGACTTTTTAAAAAGATTTTAATTTTGATTATCAAACAAATTAATGTGTTTTTCTAGAATGATGAGGGCACTATTTTTATAACTAATATATTGAGATTATATTGTCTAATAGTATCTATAAAATATTAGTGAAGATGTAAAATGAATAAATAAAACTGAATGACATTTAATGGTAGATTACAATTATTAATTTATACGTTGCTAATTTTCTGTCAAATATAATACAAAAACATAATCTATACATGGGCATCGGATATGGTTAACTTTAAACTAAATTAAATGATTGTAGTTAAAACTATCTATAAATTGTCATTATTTTTTAATTGTATTTATAAACCTATATATGTAGTATGTGGGTATTTAAATTTATAGAACTTATAAATGGTATTAAATATTAATAACTCATTTTATTCATTTTAAGTACCTAAATGCCATAGTAATTAATGATTATACATCGCTATTTGAAATAAAATATTCAATTATCATTTTTCATAAATATTTAGGTAACAGCCAATAGGTAGATAGATACTGACTACTGACGCGCAATATTACGTACGCCGTTTAAGTTTTTTCCAAGCATTACAGCGGGCTATAAACTTATTTAAATGAAATATTTAATTTATGCATATATATATGTATAATAAATATTTATAGACTACCTACGCCACACATGTAACTAAAAATTATGAATTGTAATTATTCAATATTATATTATAATTTATTATATAGGTATAAAAATAATATAATATATTGATTAGACATCACAAACTTTCGTAGCCCATCAGTTGAATATGGTACGTTGTGTACAGTCAAATTGATGACAGTCGTGTGTAAAATATATACGAGGTACAAGTGTACCTACTAGGCACTGTACAAACTATGTATAACTCATAACTATAAGACATAAGTATATGTATATAGGTCCGTTTCAGTACGTATATTGTGTGTGTGTGTGTGTGTGTGTGTGTGGGAGAGGTGTAGGATATAGAAAAAATTCGAGTGACATAATAATAAATAATAATAAAATTTAAAAAAAAACCGTTTGCAAAAAGCGCATAATGCGTATGGATCGTATGATAATATACATTACAGTAATCGAGCTCAATAGGTCGTACACATAGCCACCATCCAAAGCGTAACATTATGCACTTTATTAGAAATGCCTATATTATTCTGGTATCTGACGAGTGGCGATCACATGGGTAGGTCGCGGGGGACCACTCGAGACGGATATCCTCTTATACACGTGATTGCGAGTTGTTACGTTTACCTATAATGTAACAGTGTATATTAATTACATACACACGTAGTACCTATATATTATATATATATATATATATATATATGTGTGTACATTCTGTCGCGTCCTACTTAAGTAAAACGTCGTCGTAGTATAGCGTTATGTAACCACACGGATGCGACGATGTACCTAACTCTAATATATTATATAGTTAGGTAAGTATTGTAATAATGTAATATTTAGCGGGAACCGAAAAACATCGTACCGACAAAATTAATTACAATAATATAGTACATACCCAAGTTATAATCATCGAAAACGAGACGTGTGCCTGAATACACGAATATCCTAATTGTATAATTAGTGACAAGCGACACCCACATCTTATAATATATTTACTGCCCTAGGATAGTTGCTGTACTACATTATATTATAATAGTTGTTGACTTATTGTAAATAATATTAATTATAATGCGTATGTACGTGTAACCAAAAATTATTATTATTTATTTAGTTTATTTTTTAATTATTTTACATATTATTTTTAGTGTGGGTGACACTTTTATTTTTAGTTGGTAAAATATACAATAAAGGATTAAATTATAAAATATAATATTAATAACAAATTTACTCATAGATTATAGGTAAATTACATTAAGGATAAAATGTTAGATAGGTATATTATATTGAAAGTCTGCAGGTCTTAGGCTTTCAAATATATGTGATCAGTATGACATGCAAGCGCATATTAATTGGCGGATGTTCGGTCAAATGTGACTGTGTGGGATTGACATTTCTATCTATTATCAAAATGAGGAGGCAGACTTCAACCTTCAACTCACTACTTATAAAATAAATTGTCCCCATACACGTGTTTAGTACCTATATAAAGTATACAGTGTACGGAGTAAATCAATAATAATAATATTATACATGAACTTATTACGCTGTAAGCAAGTTGTACAGCCCATCTTTAGAGGGGGATTTAAAAACATATCGGGAGGCTTAAGCCGCCCTCCCCTCCCCTTATAACCATAAATGATTCCCATATTTTGGTACCTAGGTAGATACTGGAAGTGCGGAAATCAATAAAATCAATAATATTATATAGACTATAACCATAATATTATAATGTTAAGGAAGGAAAAAACTGCAGTTTGGGGTTACTCGGCGTACGTAATGTGTATATACGCCAACACGATAAGTGCATTTCGTCGAGCGCGTACCGTCGCCGCCGCCGGGCTCGGAGTTCCGGATCGCGGTTGACAGCGCAAGCGGTCAAGGATCATCGGTATAAAAATAAATAATACTATCGTGGACATCCGCCACGGACGCCGCCGAACGTTACCCGAAAAACCAGAACGCAAAAATATTATGTTATTCGTAAACAACAAAATCGGATTCGCGTCTGGTCCCCTCTCAACACTCGACGGAATATTCTCGCCGTCCCACTCCCCACCCCGTCACGGATGTTAAGTATTTTTTTCCGTCGCAGATACCGGCGGCGGCGGCTCTAATCAGCCAGCGACCAGCGACCACCGCGCCACCACGGTTCTACCACTGATTAGAACACGACTGCAACACAGTCCGTAGTAGTACCATTTAGAGCGACCGCAGACCGTGTCCAGTGTCCCGCTGTTGCCGAGTAGACATTTGTGCTCAAAGTCTGTACTCGGCGCGGTCTCGTCTCAAGTCCGTCGTAATCGGTCCGGTCAAATATCTACCACTTACCGCTGTGAAAACGCGCGCACAACACGGGCCCGGGGCACATGGTTTGATAACGTTGCCAGCAGAGCTGCAGCTGCCTAACAATACCACAGTCGGCCGCAGACGAAAACGACGACGTTAGTCTTCGTTTGTTCCTAACAGTTTTTGACGATTTTCACCACCTCGTTACTCGACCGTGGAGGAATGCCTCCGGGAGGCTCTAAAACTGTTCATACTTAGTCTGGCGTGTAGGTTCGGTCGCAAGTGATGACGGTAATATTATTATTATTATTATTATTATTATTATTATTGTCAGGTATTATTGGCGACTGCTTTGTTCGACTACTTGTACTGCTGTGCACCGACCGACGATCTGGACAAATGGCGAGGTCGGACGACTCTTACAAAGAAGGATATCTTTACTTTCCGCCTCACGGAGTACTATCGCAGCTAAAGGTTAGTCCGTCAACGTTATTGCCTACCTTTATGATAATCGTTTGGTGATACCTGGTCCATTGAGATATTATTGTATAAAAACAATTTTTGATTTTATTTTAAGATAAGCCTTGTTTTCTTACCAGTACAAAATAACATTACTTATAAATTCCACCGGTACCTACCTAGTCGCAAATATCTTTTTTTTACCTAATTTAAAATTCATTTTTCAGAAATCCTGGCAGAAACGATATTGTAGATTATTCAAATGGAGTAAACATGGTATAGATCGTCTTGAAGTATTTGATGGTACTGAAGACCAGAAATCTTCAAATATTGCCTCTATAATACCCTTGGAAAGCTGTGTGAAAATTACACAAGATGCTCAAAAACATCAACCTAATGTGTTCGCGGTAAGTCAATTGATATTTTAAAATATGTTTACATTTATTATTAATTCTCAATTAACTATATTTCAATGTTTATACAACTTAGTATTTAAATGTAGGTACTATTTTTCAACACTAGTATACACTCGTAGATATGTATAAATAGTATATCATAGTAATATCTAACTTGTGCCCCAAAATGTTTAATTTTATGGGGCTTGCAATACATTTTTAAATTAAAACAGAATAGCAGAATATGCCAAAATATATTTGATTATAGTTATTAAAATTGAATTAAGTAAAGATTTGAAAACTACTCTATATATATGAAAAACTCAATAGAGCAGCGGTTTTCAACCGTTTTAGTCTCGTGACCCCCAAAAAAGGTGTAAAATCTGGTCAATCACTTAACAACCCTCCGCCCTATCTATATGAAGTATAAATTTATATCATTTTTGACTTATGCGACCTTCCAGTTGAAAAATACTGTTATAGAGTATAAACTATATGATATACTAAATAGACTATATATATATATATTTTATACTGCATTGTTTTATAAAAACAATATTGATATATTAAGTATATAGTACAGCATATTTAGTTAGCTCAAAGTAGGCGAAGGATTAATTCCAAGACATGGTTTATTATAAAATTATAGTACTTTTTATTTATATAAAAATGTAACTATATTTAAAAAAAAATCTAAAATCTTAGTAGGTACCTTATGTACTAAATGAAATATATTCATAAATATGCCAGTAATGTAAATATTTGGTTTAATGTTGTTTTAGTTTGGTAAAGTATCTAATCTATATAGTTTTATAAATTAACTTAGCCTACCTTTAATTTTTGGCGAGAATTTATTTTTGTTAAACAAGTTTGATGAAATATTTTGATTATGGACTGAATACCAATAAATGTATAAGTAATTAAATATTTTCCTTTTAATAACTTCCATTAATTAAGAAAAAATTGTTATCATAAATTGTTTAAAATAATCTTTTAATGTACTATTGATTATTGTAATATGTTACCAAGCACTTATTAAACTCAATAAAAATATAAATTATGTTATTAGAGAGTTTATTATTACTTTGTAATCAATTTTTATTATGATTATTTTGTAATACTATTTTTATGTTTGGAACAGCCTTAAATAATTTATTCAGAAATAAAGAATAAGCATCTTTGTATAATCTGAAAATATTATACCCAATAAAAGATTAATTATTATTTGAAACTGATCAACAGAATTAATTTAATAATATTGTCTTTTCATATTTTATATTCCAAACATATAAATGAGTTTAATCAAAGATATTATATATTTATATATAGGTAATTACTAATTATATAATTATTAAATACTGATATTTTGTTAATAGTTTTACTACATTATAATTTATTTTTTCATTTAAATTGAATTTACAAGTTATTAATGAATTAATTATTTAAATTATTGATAATAAATAGTGCATTTATCTTGGCGTTTGTCAACTGTTCCGATTTAAAAAAAATTTTGATCCAAAAACTTTATTAAGTATAATGAAAAAAAAAATTAATAAAATCCCACCGATTAAGATAGAAATTTACTGAATGTTAAGATGAACTGAACAAGTTATACAAAGTTTAACAACATTTTAAAACATTGATGTACAATTTGATATTTCTAAAGCTACTGCATTGTACTACATCATTGCAATTATTCAACAATTATAGTAAAGGTTAATAATGTAATTAGTAATCACCATAATTATAATTATTGGGATATTAAGATTACTATATGTTTGTTATTGTTAATTATCAAATATATATTTATTTATTTTTTATAATTCTTATGCTAACTAAGTAAAAATACTTTTACTTACTGAATAAGAATAAATACGTAATTAAATATTTATATTTTGTTGATAGCTTTAATATATTATGTTTTATCTTTTTATTTAAATGTAAATTGCACTGTACTAATTATAAATTAATATATCAAATTATGGATTATAGAATTGCATAATAAATGTATACCCTAGGAAATTTAATATGATAAAATTCTAAAGTTACTGTATTATTGCAATTTAAAAATTATAGTAAAGGTTAATAAAGTAATTATTAATTACCATTATTATAGTTATTAGAATATTAAAATAACTATATGTTAGACAGTTAAATAACAATTATTAATATTGATAAATTTAATTGAAAGTTATTAAGTAATAAAAGTCTTAAGTATGATCTTTTGGTATTTAAATATTTAATTTGTATTGTTTTACTGTGCATTGAAAATTGGATATCCACATCGTCTGTGTCTTACAATCATAAAATATATCAAATTTGAGTATGCAAAGCTAATTTTTTATTGTTAGTTTAATTATTAGAGTTAATTAATCATTATTAAACTTGAAGGAAAGAACATTATATCTTTTTTTTTTTGTTTTTTTACGATATTCTATTTTTCAAATGAATTGGAATATGTAAAATATTGAAATACTGAAATGCTCTTAGTTCATCTTTTACTGTATTCTATTATCTTATTTACTAATTTTGTTATTTGTTTATCTATGATATAGGTTTGGACGAAAACCAGTGTTCATCATTTTGCTGCAAACAATGAACAAGAAATGACTGACTGGATATGTGCCTTGCAAGCTGTGGCATTTAGAGATAATGTTTCAAGGCAAACAATTGAAGAAGACAATGATTTATATTGTTCATCTGGAGATGGTAAGCTAACTAAAAATAATTTTATAACTAGTAAGGGAATGATTTATTGTAAATATAAAATTGTTATGTATGTGTTTAATATAAAAAAAAAAAAAAAATGAAAATTTTTTAATTTTTAATATACTTATAAGGTTTAAGCAGTTATTATTTATCTACTATATTTCACTTTGAAAAAATAAATTAAGTTGTGGTGATTATATTTCATCTATAGTCAATAGTTCTTACATTTTTAAATTTGAAAGTTTAACACAAAAACAAACTAAATGTATAAGATTTTTAGTTAAAATTATTCAAGTATGGTGAAAAATAAAATTACACTATTAATTTTACGAAAAATACATATTAATGTTTAACTTCTCTTGAAATGCTCTTAAAATTATATAAATAAAAATAATAAGCAAAAAGCAATTTCACAAAATTATATTTGCCATTAATAAATGGTTAAATAAACTATAAACATTACCTTCAAAACTTCCATGTTTATTCTCTTATATTATAAATTACTAAGTATCTATACCTAAGATAATATTTTTCAATTTGTTTTATCTGATAGTAATTAAACCGATTAGTTTTTGTCAGTGACACTTCCTAGTACCTAATATTTTATAATCATAAGAACAAGTAATACATTTTCACAGCACTATGCTATAAGTCAAGTGACATAAATAAGCAAATTAATTAAGTTTCAAACATTGTTAATGAATTTAAATCCTAATATCAAATTTATATTTCAAATATAATTATCTCACTTAGCAGTTAACATTTAAATCATTTTTTTTTTCAGCTGGTGTTTTTAGTGTTAAATTAATATCATCTGATGCCAGTGAACGTTGTGGTTTAAAAGAACAGCCTTATACATTAGTCATTACTCCTGTTGCTCTACAGTTACGAGAGTCTGATGAAAATGATACACTACTTCTAACGTGGCCATATAGATTTATTCGAAGATATGGGTATAGAGCTGGTAGATTTACATTTGAAGCTGGTCGCAAATGTGCTAGTGGTGAAGGCGTATTTCATTTGGAACATTCAAACCAACAGGAGATATTTCGATGCATTTCATCAAAAATGAAAAGTATGAAAAAACTATTAAATGGTGGAGGTGATGCAACATCCATCATGTGTGGTGATAATCAGTTCAGAGCAGCTTTATCTATGATGGCTCGTTCTCGAAGCCCTTTACCACCATCGCCCACTAGTACTACTCCATTAATTTTGGACAATGACTTTAATAGTTTTTCTTGTTCAATCAAACCTCTTATGCCTCTACCAACATTATTAGTACCTCCAACTACATCTCCACCGCCACCACCACTAAAACCAAAACCAAAGGCAATTTTTTCCAAAAAATTACCTACTCCTTTTATGAATGACCCTTACAACGAAACTAAAGAAATAGAATCACCAGATGCAGCATATGAAGATGTCCAAGTAAGAAATGATGCCTGGAGGACTATGGGTTTAAATGATTCAAATCATTGTGAAAAACCTTATGCTAGTAATACTATAATATCTGATGATGGTGCTGAACATTATGATCACCTACAACATTTTGGTTTCATATCTAAAACAGCACCTGGGTATAGACAAATTCACCCTATTGCTTTAACAACAAAACAAAAATCCATAGTTAAAGCAGATACCGTGATGATGCCTGCTCGGAAAGCTGACGATTCACATTACGGTTATGGTACTATTAATAAAAAAAACTCGACCGAAGAAAATCGCTCAAATAACGAGTCTTTGGATTCTGTAGCACACAATGAATTGCAATATGCTATGGTTTTCAAGCCTAATAAGGTCTAGTCTTATTTTTATTTTTATTATTGATGAAAATCAATTTTTAAATTTATTTATTTTTATTATATTTTCCTATGTCTATAAAAAATGTCATATATTTATTACATAGATTCTGACTTAAAGGAATTTGTTTTTTACATATTTTATCATTGACTACATCACATTTAGACATTTTTGTTAGTAAATTTATTTTACAATGTTTGATTTTAGTTTCTTATATTTGTTTTATTTAATTTATAATAACTTTTAATTTTTAATAATATCATATGTGCAATAATCACAGTGGAAAAGATTTATAAATATTTATTTTATTAATATGTCGTAACTATACTCTAATATATACTATATATATATGAGTTATTCTGAATATATAAAATACTAATAATGATGAAACTAAATGTATGAATATTTGTAGTTTTAAAATTGTATTATGAAACAATATTTATCTATTTATTTTTTTATATCTTTAAAAATTAAATTAAATTGTTTAAAACAAAATAGTTCAAACTATATTTTGTACAAATATTTTTATATAACACCAATCAAATAAAAATCTGTAAAAAAAAATATTTATTAACTTTCAACTTGTATGACATTGCACATGAAGCTCATTATAAACTATTTTCACTGTATTGTGAATTAATGTATTATAATTTATGCCATATATGATATAACTGTATAAGAAAATTTAATTAACAACTATTTTACTCTATGTATAATGTATAATGAATGAAAAACCAAAATGTATTACCAATAATTATGTATATATACATACAGTTTATATATTAAATATTTATTTGTGTATTATATAAGTATATTAATTATTGATTAGACATTGTCTAGGATTAAAATATACATATTGTATTTATGACGATTACTCTCAATTCATAATTTTGATTTAAAAAAAAATTAGTTGCCACTTCTTAAAACTCAACTTTTGTATTAAACTAAAGATAAAAACAGAAATATAATACAATGAATAAGCCATTTTTATTAATCATATTTTATATAATCACATTTTTTTATTGTAACAGATAATAACAATATAAATACTTATTAAAGTAGCCTCAAAAAATTACAGTGACATAATGGTTAGTTAGAAGTTTTACTCGATACTTACTAGATACAGCAGAACAATTATTATTTTTTTATTTTTTAGTTAATTTTTAAATCTTTCTTGGATTTAAAGTTTTCTAAAATAATAACTTACCGATTTTTTTAGAATTTGTCATATTAACATATTTCCCTAGAATCCAATGAAATGTATTAGTATTATATAAAACTTGGTGAGTATTTGCTTATCCTATATATCATACAAATTTAATTTTTTTCTGAATAAATATTTGTATCAAAATTGTAATGATTTTAAATGTATAACCAATTCTTAAATAGTGGAATAATACAAAATTAAAATTTTTTTCTGGGATTAAAATAAAAATTAGTGTCTATTGATCACTTAAATAAATACTTACATGCAAGAAAGTATTTCTACAAATAAAAGATTAATCTTTAAAAGGCGTAGGATTTATAGCCCTAGATATGCAAGCATTTATGCATTTATAAAGTCAAAATTATGCTCTAAAAACATACATCACTTACACTTTTTGTTTAAAGATTTAATTAATAAATATTAATAAAATAAAATAAAAATACAATTACCTCATTTAAATATATTTCATACTACATATTGTCAAACTTATTATCAATTAAAAATTGATTTTCCTTCTTCTATACCCAGAATGCTGGTATATACACAACGCAATGTGATTGTCTTGAAATTATATATTAATGAATTGCATAGATGTGCACAGATCTTAATTTCAGGAATGCCTACAATTTTGTTGAGCGTATTTCTTAATCTAGCCTCTATTTATAAGGCAATTAACTTAAATAAAATATTGCATATAGATGTTTATTACTTTAATTGTGTTATTATAATATTTACATACAACAATACAACAATTATAAATTTATTATAATATTATGACAGAAATACATCATTTATCATAAAACTCATTAATAACTGAATCTATTTAAACATATTAACTTATTTACTCTTTTAATTACTATTAATTAATTATTTAATATTTTTGTAGTACTTAGGTATACACAATAATTTAATATACTATTTATATTTTGTTTAAATAACAATTTATCAGAAAAAAATTCTAGTATACAAATATTATATTAATAAACTCAACTAAAATTAAATCAGTATTTAAATAAACCAAATTGTGTATGTAGGAATACAGCCGTTTAGTTGAAAAATAACTAACGGTATCTTTCCTGGTAATTATTTCATAAAATTTTAATTTTTACGTCTCAAAACTCAATATTACATTTAATTGGTTCATTAGAATAAAAATAAATCTGAAATTAATCAAAATAGAATAAATATAGATTAATCAATTGTAAAAACGTCAAGAGTAAACATTTTCAATACAGATTCCGAGTATCTTATTTTTTGTTGTTAGTGAATTTTATATTTGTCTACTAATTTTAATAGTATTTGTGGTTTTTTTTAGTATATCAAACAACAGGTACATTCATTTTTCAAATCACATAAAATTTAACTTCTAAGTATAGCATAATATATCGATGATTACTAATCATATAACAGAATATAATATCACATTATATTAATCAGAAGTTCCAACTTTCAACAAACATTACCTAAATTTATTTCATAAAATAGTTTCTATTTTTATTTACGATTTTTAGACTTAAATCAATGACTTTTAATTGTTATAATATTGCATACGTTTTTACATACAAATTTAAAAAATATTGCCCTTTATATTTTTATTTTTATAAATAATATCACGAAACATTATACTTAGTAACTTCAGATTAATTATGGCCCCTGGATTCTGAAAACCTAAAGTTTAGGGCCCCAAATATAAAATGTTAACCAGACACACTGGTATATGATTATGATGGATTGTCGTTTTTATAAATGTTATTAAAAATAGTTCAAAAAATAAAGAATTATGCCAAAAAAAATGAACTTAAATGTCTTGAAAAGTAAAAAACTTAAAAATGAAAAGATATAAATAAAATTACAAATTTAAATTTGTTGTAACACAAAGAAATCTGTCTAGGTAATCTATCTGGTTGATAAGTTTAGGAAAGTAATAGTTATTTACCACATTTTCTAAATCAATAAATAATATTATTATTTTAATATTTAATGTCAATTTAAACAATTAATACATTAACAATTTAAAAATATTAAATTATAATTAATAATATCATAAATAACTTCTTATATGTACACTAAAGATAAATTTATTTTTTATTATAAACTTATTTAGCAGAGCACCTCTGTCCAATATTTAAAAGCTATACAACAGTAATTCAATATGAACAAATATGAAATTTAAACTTAAAATATACACTATCTTCTGTTTAACTTGTATTATTTAACATAGAAGTATCAATAAAATACACCAGGAACATTATAAATCATATAACAGCCATTTATAAATTAATATTACTGTTAATAAAAAAAAAGTACAAACAAGAGTATTCGTCTTGTTTTTCCTATTTTATTCCAACTATTAAGACAATTAGTTTAAAAATATGTTTGTTACTCATCAAAATCCTATAAAATATTTAACAAATAGGAAATAAATTGTAATAATTATAACAGCTTCACAAATAACGAGGTAAATCGACAGGAAATGTATATTAATATTATTTATTATAAATATGTTTGGTGTAATGATGCTTAAAATGTAATAAAAAAAAATAATAATAATAATTTTAATTAATATTTATCGTTTATAACATAATAATATAAGGTAACTCTAATAGAAGTATTTAAAAATAAAAAAAATTATTAAAACAACATTAGACAAAAACACTTAAATATAAATATAATAAAGTATTCGATAGTATTTTGTTCATCAACATATAGTCTTAATAAATCTAAAGGGTTATACTTTAGTAGAAAACCACAGAAGTCTTGTAGAGTAAAGTATAGCGATATTTTTAAAGCTTATTTTTGTTCAATAATCATTTATGTAAAGGGCTGAATGTAAGTTGTGTGAAATCACGTACTGCATCTTTGAAAGATTCTGGAATTTCAGACTGATCATTCAGGCGACTGATTTTGAGCCTAAAATAAACACATTAAAATTTATGTAAATACAAATTATTAAAATTCAATTGCTTAATTTAATTTTTTAAGCTAACTTATGACCGGAAGGGGTATAAAAACCACTTCTTAGTTAATAATAGAACAATTTAAAATAAAAAATAGTCAATTGCTATTTATATAATACTAAAAAAAATAAATAAAATGATTATACTGTATCTGAATGAAAATACAATTTTTTTTATATTTCTTTGACAAGAAAATGAAATAGAGGTTTTTAAAACTATGTAGGTACAGTATATTCTTGATTATCTAAGGAATAGGATAGCAGGACATCCACGGATAATCCGTAAAATTAAAATTAGGAATTAAACGTATCAACAATTGTCAATTACCAAAAAGTATTAATATGTATTAAATAAGCGTATTATATTTTATGTCATTATCAAGTTATCAGCTATCACAACCCAATTAAAACGAAAATGATGTATAATGTAAAGATATATATTTTTTTTTTGTATACATAAAGGTATGTAGATGATTTTGTGGAAGACAACGGATAATCCGCAAGGAGATAGTCCTTTTGCAGATCATTGAGATACTGTATTATATATTTGATGAGTATAGGATAAAAAATAATACATACAAGGTTACAATATTTGCATTGGCCTGTTTTGTAGCTACTTCTAGCGGTTCAATATTATCATTATCCTTGAGATATTGATTTGCTTTATGTTTCAAAAGAAGACATACTTGTGCTGTATGACCTAAAACAGAAATTATTTTATAAATAACACAATGTATTATTATTATTTATTAACAAAGTATAAAATGTATAAATAACATAATACATAATGTCTGCTAGGCAAGCTTAGTATGGAAGCCTATAAATTTTTGTCTGATTATAATTAATATAACTATTTCATCAATATGTTATTTAAAATTATTAGTACCAGATACCTTCTTATATATATATGGTTGTATAAAAAAACAATCATATAGTAGGGAAGTAGTTAACAAATATGTCTATAAAAGTGTAAATTCCACAGCTTGTTACACAAGAGCAAATTTCTCACATACATCTTGAAGATTTTGAAATTTTAATGAATGTAGAATTTGATAGGTAATGTATTTATAATCAGTTGCATCAAGGACTGTGTCATGTAAAAAACCTATCACAGATAAATTCTAGAAAGGATTGAAGACTACATAAAAAAAAATGTACAAAAAAGGTGCAGAAATTTTTAACTTCAATTTGAATGATTATATCAAAATTAAATTTGATATTATAGTTTATAGTTATATAGTTTTTCAACATTATTGTTAATACTGCATATATTTAATATAAACATGTTAAGTAGTTTTAAATTTGTTATAATTGTATATAATTGTATTTATACTACAATCTATGCCCAATTTAATGTTTCAGTTATTGTAGTTTTTAAAAATTATATCAAAATTATTATAGGTCATCAATGATTATTTGGGAATTTATAATAATTTGTTAAATTTAATATTTAGTTGATGACAAGCTGTTAAAGTGCCAATTAATAAGTAATAAATTGGAAATGTTACAATAGTTAGTTAAAAATAAAAAAACGGCATGATTAAATTACAAAATTTATGTGTTCTAATTATGGATATGAAAATTAAATATAATATAATACCTACACCTATATAAAAAAAAATTGAACATTATAAAGAATAAGAAAATGTACCTAATTGTGTAGCAAAAAATAGAGGAGTTTGGCCATGATCATCTTGAATGTTTATGTCAGCTGCATTAAGTATCAAATACTCACAAGCCATTACAGAACCCTGTAATATTAAAACATTTTATTATAAATAAATTATAATTTAAGGAAAACTAAAAAATACATTAATGTGGATATTTAGAATGAACCATACACTGAGTATAGCTTGAAAGAGTGAAGTCCGTCCATTGTCATTTGGATTTTTCCAATTTCTATCTGCTCCTGTTGCTATTGCATGACACATAACTGGTAGATTATGTGCTGCTGCAGCTCGATAAAGTAGCATATCTGGCCTCAATGTAGATATATCTTCTTCTACAACTATCAAAAAAATTTAACATTATTTAACAATTAAAATAGTTTTCTTAATATTCTAACCATCTGTTCCATCATCGCTAACTGTAGAATCGTCATCGCTACTTATAACATCTAAAGATATGCTTTTAGTATTGCCACCAATTACCATGACATTATCTTTTTTCTCATTTCTTATTGCAGATTGGGTTCCCCGTCGCCTTACTTTGCGAACACTCCACTTTCTTGTATTATATTCTTCCAATACCAATTCATCATTAGGTATTGGTTTCACAAATAAGCGGTCAACATACTTATTTCGAATCCATTGTTCACGAATTGGACTAAAATATAAAATATTGTAATATCAATAACAATATATTTAATCAAAATTTGAAAATAATAATAAATTTAAAACTTACCCAAGACATTTTGCTGAAGCACGTATAACCGTATCAGGAACATTATATTCATACACCTCATTGACCACAGAGTTTCCAACTTCGGCCAAAACTTTCAAAATCTCTGGTTCCCAGTCATCAAGTGTTAATGAACGAACTTTACTATAATGAACACCAAGACTACGATGTACACCAGAACATTCTAAAATAAAAAATATTTATTAAACAACGAATGAAAATGGTATAAGAAATTTACTAATATAATAATAATTATTGCCTTATTGGTAATAAATATATTTTTTTTATTCTTTAAAATAATATTTAAATACTAACCAATACATAATGTAATACCCAAGTTTATGCTGGCCCAATCTGGATTTGGTGCTTTACAATCGCAACATTTTTCATTACCAGGAATTTTAACAAGCACATCTAACGTCCTAAGTAATAAAAATTATTTAATTAAATAAAAACAAAATATAACCAGCATTAATAGAATAATTTTTAGTAAAAAAAATTACTTAGACTTTTTAATTTTTGGAGTTGGAAAATTTTCATTTGAACCATCATCATCTTGATTAAGTTTTTGTTGAGGACGATTACGTATTGCATTTTCAATACCTTGTTGAATAGTTTCTATCCATAACTTGTATACATACTCAGAATCAGCTTGCAAAATGTGACTTCTGCAAAAAAATAAAAAAAAATTAATTATATAGGTAGTTCAGTTAGGATAAATATCTTAAACCAGCACTTACTTAGATGGAGATAAGACTTCAAAACAAAACCTTCTTTCTGCATCATATGCTGGCTTCACAGAACAAATTCCTAAATCATCTTCCATAACAGTAAATAAATTTTCCCCTAAAAAAATATATTAAAAGGATTGGTAATAAAATTGTAAAATTTTCCGCATGTGTTGTCTTTGTCTTACATACGTACAAGATAGTAAATTTTTGTTCACCAATTTCAATAGTGTACTTTTAGTTATAATATTAGAGTAAATTGACCTATTATCAAACATTTAGGTAGGAAAATTATTTATGTTCTCTCGTTGGTTTTTTACGATGTTTTAATTTTTAATTGGGTTATGAGTATACAAAATATTAAATATTTGAAATGCTCATAATTCACTTAAAAATTAAAATATCGTAAAAAACCAACGAGAGAACACAGATAATGTTCTTATCTAAAAGTTTGATAATAGATCAAATCAATTCACTCTAATATTAAAACTAAAAGCACACTATTGAAACTGGCAAACAAAAATTTACTATGTTGTACGTGTGTAAGACAAAGACGACACATAAGGGTGAGATGTCTTCTTAAAACAATTACATAAATATTATTAATACAATGAATTCAATTGGAATAAATTTTTTTTTTATTATTTTACACTATACATTTTAAAAACTTTTTTACACAAAACCTTAGTTTTAAATAAACTACTAACCATTTCTTTTACTATAGGCCAATTGATTATTCTTTAAGTAAAACCAACGTCTATTCCATGTTTTGAAAGCATTACTTGTCCTCTTGTACAAATAGCCTTCAATGCGTATCACATCATTTCCCTTGGCACCATTTTCACAATCACCATTCACCATAACCGTATCATTGCTTTAATTTAAAAATAATAATTATTACTTTTTAAATTAATAAATTGTTAATAATAACTATTTAATACACATCAATTCTGAACCTGTCGACCAATTTGTGATGTTCACTGAGTTGATTTTCCATTTCAGCTGCTTCAGCTGTCATTACAACTACCTCTTTGTTCAGACTCTGAATAAAATCTTGCAAGTCTTCAGTTAGAGTAAAACCTTGATGAAAATATGTACCCCATGCTTGGATATAAGATAACAACTAAAATAAGAAAAAATAAGAATTTTTAGCATTTATATATTAATGATTATATGCTATTTTTGTCTTTTAACTTAGTTTCTCTACCCCTGTTCAAGAACGATATACAACACAAACAATTAATTACTTACTGTTGAAAATATTTCTGGTTTTTTTCTAGTTAAAAGCATAGTAATACAATGCACGTGATCTAAGGCAGCATGACGAAAAGAACTTCTTGCTGATGCAACTTGACTTAGTACTTCATCTGCTTCTTGTGGACGAGATTTTAATACCTGGGAGTTTCTTAATAAAGCAGCATCAAGTTCATATGTAGCCTTTTCAAATACATGCTTGGATTCTTTGCTTGCTTTAATATCTCTAAACAAATGAATAAATTAAGAAAATATATATTTTTTTAA
The DNA here is from genome assembly GCA_036289425.1 of Rhopalosiphum nymphaeae. Taxonomy (NCBI): domain Eukaryota; kingdom Metazoa; phylum Arthropoda; class Insecta; order Hemiptera; family Aphididae; genus Rhopalosiphum; species Rhopalosiphum nymphaeae. The sequence continues at coordinate 2,295,000 of JAZAQC010000007.1, read as the reverse complement.
ATTACATTACTAATACAAAATTCTAAAAACTCACTCTTTAACAAATACTGTTAAGTTGTTCAAAACGGTTCGTGATGCCTGATCCAGGAATGTTGTTAAAAATTTGTTCATTTCTTGAAGAGCATGAATTATTTTATTTAAATTTTTAGTTGATGATGTGTCATCACGGAAACAGAGTCCCATTTCCCACAAACTATTAGCAAATAATGATTGTTGGCTTACATATGTCTTCCCAGAATCAATCATAAGACTGTATACTTTTACAACCTAAATTAATAATAATAATAATTTATTTTAAATATTAAGATGAATGGTGATACAAAAATTAATGATAAGTAATATTTCAAATCTCTGAAACACAAAATATTACCTTTTCTAACCTATGTTCCAGTAAATCAATATTGGACTCATGGCGATCAAGTTGTGTCCTGAAATAAAATATATAAATTATTTTTATAGTATATACAAGTAATTTGAATTAAGTTCATAGAAAAGTATAATATACTATTTAATCTTAATATTGATAAATTATACATAATTTTCATATTTTTATAATAAATAATTAATAAAAATGTTTAGGTATTAGAATTTTTTATTATTAAAATAGGTTTGATAATTGACTTTTTTGTTATTAGTTGTATTTTTAAATTTACTCAGATAAAATTAAAAGCTATGGCAATGCAAACTATTAAATATTTGAAGCACAGAACTAATTTTTATTGGCGCCCTAACTTATTTATAATAAATATTTTAATACTAATTTTTTCTTACCCCCATCTATCCAATTACTACTCTTGAGTCTTGTACTCAAAAAAATACCTTAAATTTTAAAGTACTAAAATCTAAGATTAAATTTTAAATACCTAGTTAATGCTCTTTTACTAACAATTTTTTAAATATGAATATTATAGTTAAATTCTTTGTTAAACAATCATATAATATATTGGAAAAAATTTGATGAAAAATAAAATGCTTATCTTAAAATATTTGGAACTTATTTAAAAATATTTTATTTAGTAATTTATTTATATAGGTAGTTATGCATATTCGTATTTTAAACAAAGTTATAAAAATTTTTATTTTACAATAATTAATAGAAATCTAACCTAACCCTGGGATAGTACCACAAATATTGTACTTTTAGTTGATTTATTAAAATGTTTCACAAAACTAACATTTATAAATAGTTTTTATATATTTTGTACACTGTAAAATTGAGTTGGTAAATAATTCATTATAAGTATTTATAATTTATCAATTAAGTTATTTATTTAACATTAAAGTATTGATTAAGTACTTAAAGAAATCAATTCAGTGAAATGTTTATAAATTGACACTTCCCAATGGTAAACCCTCCTAATAGTGGACGTGAACACTAAAAACTGGTAACAAAATTAAAAATTACATCTCATAAATGGACACAATACATGTACATTTCAAAAACTTTTAAATAATAAAAATACTATATTCATTTTTTAAAAGTACATTTTATTCATATTTTATCTTATCTTAATGGTTTTCCTATTAAATAAATCGATAAATAAATGAAAAATGGTTTTGTTAAATCCGTTGTGTACTATCCATTGTGTGAACACGTAACTATGATAAATTATTTAAAATGAACAATAAATAAAAAAACACTGAACTTATAAGAAAAAATAATATTATATAGACTAAAAAATCGAGAAATCTTAGTATACAAATATTAACAGAATGGTTTTGCATGATACCTAAATTAAAATTAATTTACTTATCATATTATAATAAACAGTTAATACATTAGAGTACAGTAAATAACTATGATATTTTTATAAATTATAATAAATACATTTATGTAATAAATAATATCAATTTGAATGTATATATATGTATAACCAATTCTTTTTATATGTACTTTGTAATTTTTTTCTGATAGCGCCTCACCAATGTGGATATTTTGTAATTTTTTGCTGATATGCACTATATAGAAGTTTTACTGTACATCAATTACCAAAATATATCATGACAGAAAACCAAGTATTTTAATTTAAAAAGAATGTGGTTGAGACGCTACTATTTTATGTTAACCCTAAAGCTATTTCTAAAAAAATGTTTTGAATCAACTGTTATCATAATGAATTTAATTGTTTTAACAATGGCTATTATATCAGTCGATACCAGTAACATATAGGTATTCTTATCATACACGATCTATTGCACATTTCTATTTGTCATATTATGCAGTCAACTGTATTGAGATATTTTAAATTATTGAAATTAAATATAGTAGGTATAAAAATGAAAATAATAATTAAATTAAGTATAGGTGTGTTTATTATTATTATAATAATAAATATATGATATATAAATCTAATAAGACATAAACACACAAATGCATAAATCATACTTTGTTTTTTAATCACCAAATATTTAATACAATATTATTATTTCATCAAATATTTTATATTACCAAATCATTAATTTTTAACTACTTATAAAAAGTTTTAACATCCCAAATAAACTTTTTTACATGTTGCTTATATGCGTTACTGATAGAATCAACAAAAAATTGGAAATGATAAATGGTTTTATGAATATGGATAGAGCATCTAACGTTTGATACGCTAACAATTCATATAAGTATATTTATATATAAATATATATCATGAGTGATTATCTTATTAGACTTACCTATAGATGGGTAATTTATTTTTCAAACAGAAGTGGAGTTTTATTGGTCGCCATAGGCGATAGATGTATGTCAGACAACAGTGAACAATGCGTTTTCTAATAATATTATTTTGAAATTTAGAATTTTTTTAATCATAGAACATTTTTAACTATTATTAAGTAGGTAGCAATTATTTTTGTATAAACATATGTTGGGCTATAGTATTTGCTACATTGCATATTTGTGTCTACTGAAGCGACTCAAAATTGATCACCACAAATAAAATATCTACTGTGCTAATGTCAAATTGCTGATCATTGTTAAGGTGCTAAAGGTAAGTTTCTATTAAACATAGACACAGAATAAACATTTTTGGATAAAAAAAAATAAATAATTTGCCACGTTGTCTACTCCAAAACAGACTAAGCACACAATATACATCCTGTAATTTCAATAGGTATACAGGTATTGTGTATACCTTATGTGTAAACAACACAATATATCATCTGTTGTTTTTTTTTAGTTTAATTAAGTACAACTTAAAAACGTAATAAGTAATAGGTGTTTGTGGGTTATCTAAGGAATACTATTATAATCATTAAGGAATATCAATTCACAATTGATTTGTATTGATCAAAGCACAAACGGCGGTAACAGATTTTACAACTATAGACAGGTAAGTAGCTCATGCCCGTCTATCGTGAGAATCACACAAATAATCACAACTGAGCGTTGATAATGATAATAATCTTGATGCCAATACACCTACCAATCAATTTACAAAACAAACAATACACTATTGTTGCTATCGTTTGGAATCAACTTCACCATATTATTCTAAATCGTTCACTGCGTGCAAATCGTGACTAACCTGAACTTGGGCGAGTCCTGCAGGCAATTGCTCACCGAAATGGTTTGCATCGTGACGGATTTCCTGTCTCGGTAGCGTTAAAACAGCGTCATCGTAGTCGTCGTCGTCGGGTGGGTGGGTCCGTAGTCGCGGTAAGCGACGGGGAGAACGGCGAAAAGCGGAAAAAGCCGCCAAAGGATTAAAGCGATATCGCGTCCGTCCACTGCACTGCAAGTGGCGGCGACTACTACAGAACGGACCACGGGAATAGGAAACTTATAGATAACGGGCGCGTCACCCAACGCACATACACACACACACACACACACACACGCGCCCGCGCACGCGATAGGACACCGCGCAGACACCACAGCGACCAGCAGCTAGACAACAACGAGCACCGAACAGGTACAGAGAGCGCCGAGTAGTGAGTGGTGACTAGCGACTAGTGACTACTGCGGATCATCGTGCCACTATCGCCTGCTGACACCGCGCCCCGACCCACTGCACCGCACAATAAACGTCGTTATCGTGTGTACGTTGTGTGTATAGACGTAACACACGGGTGTATCCACCACCACTAACCGAAATTGTGATATTATTATTATTATTATTATTATATATGTACAGTACGAAATAATAACATTATATTATATACGAATATACAATAGTATTGTACGGCACAATACGGCTGCGCGTTACGAGTCGTACTATATTATTACTATTATTGTAAATATAATATATATATATATATATACAGAGAGAGAGAGAGAGAGAGAGAGAGTAATAGTAAACCGTAAACGCAAAAAACCTATACCAGCCCCGCCGACGACGGTGTGGTGTCGAGTGCGCGGGGCGCCGTCGTCACTCCCCGCCGAGAGCAATAAGCCGGACCGCCGATCCCGTCGGGTGTTCGGCAGCACCGCAGATACACCTGCGCGAACTACGCCGCACACGAGACGGCCCGCACGGCCACAGGCCCGTCGTATTGCAATGTTTCCAGCGGCGCTATTACTATTGTTTTTGCCGCCGTCGAGCCACGCCTGGACCGCGTCAGTGGGTGGTTGACGGGTGGCTTTTCCGGGCTACGGTAAACTCATGCAGGCCTCCCCCCACACTCCCCGGCCCGCCGTAGACCGCAGTGCGAAATAAGCACCCGCTCGACGATTTCGAGTTGCGCGCATATCCCGTGCCCGTCCCGATCATGTTTTCATGAGCACGCCCGCATGTCATGTCTCCGCGTTACGATTTACAAACGTCCAATACAAAATCAGGTGTTTACGTTCGGTAGAATCGATTTTGTGTTGTTGTTAGCTACATAATATTATTGGGCTAAATGTAGTATGGGTTCTGACCAATATGATCGAACTCAAAGGTAAGTGCCCATATGATGGTCATCGTGTACGGTATTGTGTTCTCTCGTCGGATTTAAAGATATTTTTATTCTTTTTTAATTATTTGTATTAAATATGAGCATTTTTATATTTAACATGCCAACCCTCACTCCTCAGTATACTCATAACTCGTTTAAAAATTAAAATATCCTAAAAAACAAACGATTGAACACATTTTCACTCTAATACCAGGGTAATACCTAAATTTAAACTAATAACACAAAATCGGTCCTACTGAACGCAAAAACTTGCTGCCTAGCTATGTACGTATATTGTATGTTTCTAACGATGACGGTGACAACACATGTGTAAGCCATAACAATCTAAACAAAAATTAAATTTAAATTTAAAAATATTTTGATACTAAACCTTTGAACATACTTATGTTTTAATTAAAATTTAATTGCATGTTTATTCCGTAGCGTACCTGCGTCTCTGCGATGTAGATATATCAAATATAATATATTAATTAAACTATTAAAATATCGTTCAACAGAAAATATAACGATAGTCACCGGTCATTGACTAAATACATTGGTAATTATAGTTATACACTAGATATTCACTCAAATCCCAAATAAATATAAAATATAGGTATTTTTTTAAAATATAAGATATTAAATTTATAGGTACCCAGGGCCAGATTGGTCTGGCGAACTACCGTGGAAAACTGGGTGGGTCGTTCAAAATATGAGCTGGTTTTGAGTGTTTGGTTGTATTTTTTTTTTTTTTTTATGATAAATTAGTACAAATATTAGTAGAAAATACAATTAACTTCAATTATTTTAACCATACAGTAGCTGTAGCTGTTATCAAACGTTAGAAATTCCAAAAACTCGGTAGGCCGATATCTTGCTAATTCGGTGCTATAGGTACCTACTTATATTTATGTATAAGCACAGCATAAATAAAATATTTATTTAATGTATTATGTGGTATTAATTTCATGAGAACTTCTAGAATAAATGTTGTGTCTTTTCTAAACATATGGGCCTCGTGAAATGTTATTAATCTAAAGCTTTGCAAACCGTTGCACCTGATCACAGCTGAGTGATTAAATTGTAATGTCAAATTAATTAAGCGTAAGTGCTTTGGCACTAAAACAATAACATTAAAGACATTTAAGTTTCAACGATGGAAATTATTATTCATTTTTTTTTTTTTGGATAGAAGGATTTTTTTCGTCAATCCAGGAATTCTATTATCGTACTTATATTCTATTAAAATTAGTTCGTTCTAGGAATTCGTTTTTTTCAAACACTGCATGATGATATATGGCTAAAAGAATAAGAAGTAATTAATAATTAATATGTTAGCAAACTAATGAATCTCAGAAACTAGATTACGTTGTTCTTTTAAAATAATCTTAAACAGTTAAACATAAAAAATATAATTGTATATTATAATAATAGTCATTGATAAAACTGCAATTTCATTTTACTCAATATACCTAAATAGACTCTATAAAGTCCATATATTATATACCTATCTAATGGCTAATGTTATATTTCAACATAGTATTTCGTGATTTTCTATTATTTTATTCGTGTTAATTAATCTTTGTTTGATGATCATAAATTCGTAAATTAATGAAATTAATGACTTTTTTCTTTAACTATCTATCATTCGTATATAGAGTATAGACACGTTGTATATTCTTAAGTTGTATAATATACCCTATATTTAAGCTTAAATACAGCGTGTCATATCAGTGGTGGTTCTAGAATTTGATTTTTTTTGTTGAAGGGGCATAATCACCCAATTTTTTTTTATATTTCATGATAAATGAATTCAATTATTTAAAAATCAGTACCACATATAACCCACATAAGTAATTAGTACAAAATATTATACAAAATAGTACACAAGTCAATAAGATAAAAAATTATAAAAAAAAAGTATAAAGAACGACAACAAATTATAATTTATAATACAAAATTTAATTTTTAATTTTAATTTTTTTTTATTGATCGTCTGTCAGTAGTCTGCTCACATAAAATTGCTATAGTAAAATTAGGCACAACTTAAAAACAATATTACTCTGAATACGACAGTCGTCAAACATATTGCCGATAAGAAATCAACCAATAATTTACAATTAAACGATATTTACTATTTAGTATATTAATATAATATTATATACTGTAATAATAAAAGAGTACATTATATTAAATTCGCCTGTTTATTTTTTAATTTTTGAGGGAGGCATGGCGTATCTTATATAGCATGGGATGGGCTATGCGCAACTCACGGGCGACGCCCAGTATAACTGTTTTATTTGGCCCGCTAAATTTTAAAACTCTAAAATTGGCCCTCTAGTAACTTTGAGTTACCTATCCCTGTTATAAAGGTAGTTTAATAGTTTTCTGGATGGTGCTTATACCATATAGTACTATCTATACATTTTTGAAGCCGTGAATACTTATTTTGATTATATATATATATTTACACATTATACACGGTGTAATATCATAAGTAACTACTGTACAGAGAAGATTATAAATAAGGGAGTGCCTGTTTCCGTACTACGTTCTATACGTATAAAATATATATGTATAACGGACTCATAAATATGTGTTATATACTTACATGTATATATTATAAATTATAATGTATGTTACGTATTTATATATGTATATAATATGGCAACTATATAATATTTGTGTGTACTGAACTACAGCATACGCCCTATAACTATAGCTACTGGGTGATTCTATTTTATTAAGCAACACTCATTATTTCAAAATCTACTTATGTTTTTAAAAATATTATTCTTATATAATTTCCAGTCGAAATACAACAAAATTGTTTTTTTAAGCTATATTTTTAAATATTATTTTTTGTTATATATTTTCAGATTTTTGCTTTTTTTAAATTATAACATATATTTTTCATTTCATATTCTGAATCTGAATATTTTTCTGAGTATTTCTACACATAAAAATTGAAATTCAGATGAGTAGTTTGAGTAATTTATGAGTTATAATAGTATTTAAAGTTTAGGTGAACCCTGTATATAGTTCTCTCGTGGCATATTTCGTATAAAAACAAAATGTTAATAAATGAACAAAGGAAAGCTTTATACTTATTTATATTTAAAATAAAAACAAATTATTCGTTTTAAATCTTTAATAATTAAAATCAGAAATTTTAATATGTCAACCATTCAAAATCAAAAATAGTACAATAATTTTAAATGATAAATGAAATAAAATATTTTTATGCTTTAAACAAACGGTAAAGGTAATACGTATTTTATAGTAACCCACAGCATATAACCTTGGTCGATAACTATTCAGCGTATATTGATGAGTGATGACTGTTGTTATTTCATCGTAGTAATTTGTTTGTTTTATAAAAAGAATTATCGCAAAGCAAACTATTCAAATAGAAAATTATAGTGTATCTAACCTTTAAATTCGAAAAAGAATTAAATCTCGACCCATCAATATTCATTACTAAATAATTGAATATAATATTTATTAATTATTATTATTTGTTTATGATTTAATATATTTCATTTTCAGAACTATAAATATTCTAAAATTAGTTGTATAAAATAGGTATCGTAATTTAAATGAAATAATTAATTTTGTTAAGGATATGTCTCATAATTTAGTCATGAAACGTATTCTATGTTAATAGTAAATCTATTATAATAATATATTAATATTATAATAAAATACTTAAATTACACGATACATTATCAAATTTATTGAGACACGGGATTAAAAGAAGTTATAAATTCATTATGTACATAATATATTAATTTCAGAAATCTCTTTTAAAAAATTTTTAGACCACGATCTTAAAGTAGATAATTTTATTTTTATAATTTTAATCATTTCAATTTGAAAAGTTATATGTTATATTGACTTATTAGTTATTGTAAATAAAATTTGAATATTGGCCATATGTATGTAACACATGCAATATAATGGCAGGCAATTAAAAAAATTTCTATTCGATTAAGTTACGATATAATACAAATAAAAATGTATTGTTTGTGTTTTCTAGGTACACAATTAACATAATATAATGCTGTTTTAGTGTTCTATGTTATAAACGACGTATAATACAACTATATAATAAATCATAGGTATTTATATGTTACTTTATTTGCCAGCAATACGATTTTAATAAAAATAAATTATACATGAAGTAATTTTAAAACAATAAATAATAACAGGTTGTTATTCTGTAATCTGCAGTATAATAAAAATAGGTAAGTATATTTTACAAAAACCACTAATCACAATAAAATATTATTAAATACAAGTTGGTAATTTAACATTTTAAATTCTGAGCGAAGCTATAGTATTTAATTTTAGAATGATGAGTGTTTTTTGTTAATAAACATGCTTAAGTTAAAATTTTAACAAAATCACGAAAAATAATAAATAATGTTGTAGTTAAAATGTATAAAACGTCTAATTTTTATAACTATAATTTATAAGAATTAAACCTTATAAGAAACTATTAAAAATATTTATTATTTTATATGCGCTCTGTTCAAAATAATTATGTATATAAACTATGAAGCAGTCATCCGATTAGTGAGACTTCCGGACAGGTGCAACAGTACGCAAGTACGCTATAGAACTGTTTAGTCTTTCCTGTCTTGGTTTACGATTTTAATGGAAATTTTAAACAGAAGACTGCATGATGATTTGTAAAAAGTATACAACTAAATAAAACATAAATACTGATTTACTCCACAGATATTTTATATAAATTGTATTCAGTACTCACAACAAGACCTTCCTTAGAATTTGCGAGGCCCAGGGCAAAAATACTTGTAACACCTTTTTGTTGAACCTACATCGTTATTTTGATATAATTTTTGATATTTAGTAATTATACAAAACATACAATTTAAATGCTACGAAAACAATTTTTAAAACTAATTTTACTACTTTTTTCAAACGCGAGACCCCAAATTTAAGCAAAATGCGCGAGACCCAGGGCCTGAATCCCGCTCGCCCCTCTCCCTAAGGATTACCCTGACTCACAAACTATTTAACGCTTTATAAAGTTCTATTACACATTTAATCCTAAATTTTGTCAGGTGCTCAGGTATTTTTAGTACAATACTAGAATGCATATATGATGGGTAATGCCAACATAAGTAAACCGTAGATTATTGTGTTTAACTTTGGCCTTTAGGTAATGTCAAGTTTAGCCTACTTATTTCGACTCAAGCATCATCTTCGGATGCATTAATATAAATGTAAGATAAATAAAATAAAAATAAGTGTCTATATAATTGTTTTAACTTTAGGTTATTATTCTTAATTATAATAGCCAGTATTACTTTACCTACTATAAATATTACATTTTCAGAAAATTATAATTATTTTACATACGTATAATAGGAATTAGGAAACTTTTCGTGTAAATGAGACATTTTTTTAAAAAAAATTGCAAAACCCATGATTTTCAAAGAGCTGCAATAGTTAAGATAAAAAAACATACCATAGTACAAAAAACAACTAATATATATAACTAAGAAATTTCACTGGGAAATATTTTATGGACCTAGATATTGATGCATAAAGAGCCACAGATTGCATGTTAAGGAACTGCATACACTATTTATAGTAGGTTATATTGATTACTGAATTGCGAGTAGTTACCCTATATTATGCTTAATAAAACAATCCTATCGTTGTACTTATTATTAAGTTTAAGCTGTTTTAATTTTATGATATGTTGAATATTTTGCTAGTTTGCATAATAAGTGGCTTTAAACTTATGTAGATATATATTTTCTTGTATCACATTTTTTTATATACTCGAATACATAATATATTGATTGATACCTAAGCAGTAAGCGCATAGGAATAGTATGATACTGTGATTGCTCTGATTAAATATATTTTGAAAGACAATGAATATGTTTTATAAAAACATAAATAAGTGTAACAAAAACAATAGGTAATGAAAATATTTAAGTCGAATTAACTAAAACAAAAAATATAAAATTGCGACAAAAATTAATAAAAAGAAAACGTTTTAATCTAAATGGAAAGTAAATTTGTTGAGTAAACATTTAATTTATTGTTTGGATAAAGTTTGTTGGATAAGTATATCTTTTTCAATATTTAAAATTACCAGCGATTAAAAACTGTTTCTTGTAGTTGTGTCATAATTGACCGTAGGTTTAAATATATTGAAGAGTTTCTTTGTTGAAAATGACCTCTCACGTGATACTGAAGAAATTTGTAAGGTTTGAACTTTAGGTTAAGCTTATATTATATAAATTTGGAAAAGTTTAAATATTTATGTTTCTGAAATATATTTATTTGATGTTAATTTTCCGGTTCATTAATATGAATATGAATATAACTTTTAGTAAATAAAGTTCTTGACAATAATTGGGTCCCGCGGTGATAATAATATTACCTATATAACATAAAAAAAATGATGTTTTTATTTATTATCATTAAAGAACAAGAATCTAAGATATCTTCCCGTGGTTTCCCTTATGAGAAGTGTGTGCTAAAAGTATCCGTCAGCTCTATAAAGCCACGAAACGAAATAGCATCATATTATGGGTTGATAGGCCCACCGGGAAATTAGGATTTTTCCGTTAAGGCTTCACCTATCTATATAGTATCTAGTACTAAAACTAAATAATTTATAATATACATAAATATATAAATATATAAACTAATGACAAAAATACACAACTATAATAGGTAATATATTAATAAAATTAATTTTTCAGTGAGTGCTGATAAGTAACAATGATAAATAATAAATATAAATTAAAATGTATCAACGTTTGTATATCGTAATAAGTTCAATTTTCGTTGTTCTATTTTTTTTTACTTATCAACGTATTTAACGTGAAATACTCAAATATCATAGAAGTAGGTATAATATTCTATAAACATTAAACAATATAAAGTAAGTCTAAATGTATAATAGTATTATACCTTAATGTGTCAAATGTGTGACTATTGTCTATTGTTGTTAATATTATTGTACAATGTGTACCTAGTCGATACGAAGTACGGACGATACTAAAAAGTAAGTACTAACTAAATATTGTAACTGTAGCTTTTTGAATTGTGTTTTTGTTTTTGTTTACAAAATAATATAAATTATATATTATGTTTATAGGTATATATTATACCTATAAACAAAAATTCAAAAGTGGGGCTTTAAAATATAAAGAACAGAACAAAATTTGTTACTTAAATGTGCCAATGATAAAACTTAAAAAAAGATAAATTATTTTATATAATATAATATATAATATGCTAGTGACGAAATTTGAACTAAATCTGGAGGGTGGTACAACCCCACCTCTATATATAGGTATTATATCAAAGGTGAAATGTATACAAATGTATTTGTTTTAGTTGCGCTCATGGAGTAAGTCATAATTACATACTTACATTTACATGTAGTCCTAATACATATATCCCGGTAAAAAAGTACGTATTCACCTGCGAAAACGAAATGAATGGCTTTTTCGGCCAAAATTTTCCTTTTTAGGGCTCTCTTGGCATGTGCGGTACTGCAGTCACCGTGCAAAACAAAAGAACAATTAAAAAAGTTCTCAAAAAAATATATACATAGTGATAGTATATACTAAAGAACAAAAACTATAGAAACTATATTAATTATATGTTCCGTGACATGATTATGATAAATAATTAAAAAAGTGATAATATGAATATTATTGCCGTTAATAATACAGGCCTCAATAAACCATATAGGTACTCATAGTTCGGAACCTTTCGCTCGACTATAGAGACGCATAATGATTAATATGAGCAGGATTTGCCTGTCTTTGAATATAAGGTATAAGGCATTCGTTTCAAGTTTAATATAATAAGCACAATATATACGTAGGTACTTAAACGACATAGATAAAAATAAATTTTATTTTTAAACGTCGTGTCAAATATTATACAAGTATTAATACATATGATATTTTTTAAATCACGATGGCATAAAGTTCTATTTCATTTTTTTTTGTTCCTTTACTCAGATAAGTCGAAAATAATTATTATTGCCATAGTTAATATTACTCTGCAGGTGATCGGTTTACCCGCAAAAATTATTATTTAGTACTACAGCAGTACTTATTGTTATTGTATTATCTACCTATACATAAACGGCTAAACGTAACATACAATGTACCTGCATATCGCTTTATCCTAGATCATTGACTCAATCATATTCCATGTACAATGGATACATACATATATATATATATATATATATATATATATATAGTATATACACCAATGTATTGCGCATTAATGAATAATTATATGACTGACGTTTAACTACTATTCACATGACACATTAATTATATGTATATTAATATAAACATTACACGCAGACCGCAGACCTGACTAAACCTACTTATGCTATTGTAGTATTGTTAATTGTGTAGTAATAAGTTATCGTGCTAAAGTGATGTAGATACACGAATGTATATATTATACATGCAAGTTAATTAAGGCTTCCAATCTAATGGCAACTAGACTGTTACGTTTATTTCATTATACCTAATATGTTTATAAAAATATTTAATCAGCACGCCTCTGCTGTTATACTGAATATATTATTACGACGATGTCACGATGGGATATGAGTAATTGTTGAGGTAATAGTCGATATTACACAGTAATAATTTACGTCTGTACATAGTACATAGAATAAAGCCTAAAGGGCATAAGCCCGCTACAGCGCTATAAATTGTAATGGTTGTTTTTTAAAACTTTAAATTATTATTTATTGTTCTATCTATAGACTTCCTGACTATAAAATATAATACGTTTGGGATAGACACGACACCAGAATGATATTTTGAAGGGGGGTAATGCCTTAATGTTATATTTAGATCGGTCATAATTGATATATTATATATAAGATACCATGCATATTGAATGTACTATGTAATATGTAAGAACTCGTTTTATATTGGGACATCTTTAATATTTATGAAAAATAATAAACTACCTATTCATAAGTAAAATTAAAAGTAAAAAAAACCAGCGATACGTAGTAGTTTTTATACTTCGAGTGTATATCATCATTATTCATTAGGTCAGCAGACGACAGTGATACTATTTTAATTTTAAAATACCTAAGGCTACTTCATTTTTAGATGGGTTAAACTATTTTACCACAGGACCTTATAAGTAACATAAGTAAGTAAGAGCGGGGGTTAAATTCTAGATTTAACACAAAATATAAAATTAATTTACTTATTTGTTATGTCTTATATACCTAGCCTATACCACCATAGTTATAAGTGTTATAACTTTATAACTATGAACTTGGATGATGTCGTTTACGCACATTTACCTTTTGGCTTTTTTACTTACAAGTGCACAACTCGTTTGCACACACGAGTTTTTAATATCTGCATTTAAATGACCTAAACGTAGAATTCGTTTACTTACATAAGCTATATCAAATTTAGAAAAAGAATGATCGTGTTAAATATTTTTGTAAGATTGTTTTAAATTATTTTCATTTTCGCTTTTACAGGCTTTGGACTGTCTGTGTCGACTGCATCAATACTCAACAGGCGTGATTAAAAATGTTTTTTTCTTTGGTTATGTAAATTAAATGTATCATGTATATTATTAATTTTAATGTAATTCCTTCTTTTTACAAAATTATAATTTGATTAGGTATACTCGATTCAATTAGTACGTGTATTTTATGAAAATTCTAATCGTACTTACCTATCATTATTTTGCATTAGGCAGGTACTGTAAGTTAATATTAGTCTAAAATGGTAATAATTATATTGGGCGCATATCGATTCCGCCGATTTTATGTCGACTTCGCTGGCTATTGATTCCGCCGGCTACTGTTTATAATATCTATATATTGATTCTGTTTGTACTAAAGTTACATTAATTATACATTTTAATTTTGAATTATATAATTTTATACAATTTAGACATGTGACCAAATATGATTAAAAGTAGTTACATTTATACATTTTTATTTTATATCTACTTACAATTATTACCATTTTATAAAATTTAGATTATACATTTTACAATATATTCACATATACATATTAATTAAATTATGCATTTTCATTTTGAATTTTATAATTCTATAATTATGGAGGGGGAGGAGGGGGTGAACAGTATCCAGCGGAATCAATGTGTAGATTTTATAAACAGTAGCCGGCGGAATCAATATAAACCTTTTTCCTAAGCAGGTAATTTCGGCGGAATCAATAATCTCCATTAGATTTAATTGTTGTACACAAACAAAACATAAAAATTTGTATTAGCAGGTTTTTATGTTTTTTTATTGTACACAAACAATTTGTAAGTTAAAAAGTAAAAAAGTAAAAAACTTGTATGTTGTATGTAAACAAGTATCACCAATGAATTTTATAGATCAGTCATGTCCACAAGAGTATAATTTGTAATTTTATAATTACCTAATGCCATTAGTATAAGCATTGACTATATATTTGACTCATAAACTGAAGTCAAATAAAAATAAATAGTAGTTAATAGTTATATTATTGTTTTGTTTCTTATGAAAATAATTAAAAATAAAAATATTTTCTAATACCTTAATAATGTTAATTTGAATTTAATTAAATAATAAAAATATACAATGTGTGCAATAATTTATTATAATGCTGTAATTACATATTTATTAGTTGGTGTATACAATTGGTATGTGTTTTATTTGTTACATAAAACATTTATTTGGGAATAAAATATACCCGGTTAATAAAACATTTAAAGATTCATAGTAATTTATATAAATAATTAACATGTTTAAATGTACAAAAACATTTAAAGTATTAAATGAAAAAATATATGGTATAATATATATGGCACTATAGTAAATACTAATGAACGCATATAATATAATACATGTTATTGCTCAACAGATACATTAAAATCTACGTATTATACTTCAAAAACATTATGTAATACAATTTTAAATATGATTTCATTGGAAATTTAATCTAATGAATCACAATTGGATAATAAATTAATTGATATATGATATATTACATTCATATTTATTTGATATAAAAATTTAAAACGTTTTAACATAGTAACAAAATAAATTGTATTCAATAATATATTAACACAAAATTACTTTCATTCAGTCAATACATTTAAAGTAAGCAACTTCATATTAAATGGAGTTATGCATTATGACGATTAGTTGTTATGCATCATCTAGACGTTAGATTTTTTAACAATGCAGCCAACTTTTGTGATTTAAAATCTGTGCGTAGCTGAATAAAATTGCTCAATATTGAATGATCCAAACCCACCTATGTCAATACAAATTTATTTAATTAGTTAATTAGACAAACGCACATATTTAAAAATTATATATTACCAATGTTTCCCCATAACACACTTGTTTTAAGTTCTCGTGTTTTACAAGTAGCAAGTTACATAGAGCGTGTAAAGTATCAAATAAATCAATTACTAATGGTGATCCTAAATCTTTAACACATCTTCTATACTCATTCATATCACATATCGCACACATAGCGCCTAAAAATTTTGTTTTTAATTTTTAATAAACAATTAAAGATATGGTTAAAGATATAGATGATTTACAAATAAATAATTACCAGCAGAGTTATAAGTATATTGTAACAAATGTTCATAAACAATACGATGGAATCTGATTCCGAGTTCTGCTAAAACAAGATCAGCATTTTTGGCATCCAAACATTTACGTATGTGTTTTATGTTACTACTTAAATATTGAACAACAGATTTGCAAGCCTAAATAGCAAAAATAAATAATAAACATTAAACAAATTTTTGTTAACTTATGTACTTACTACTGATGTCATTGTGTCTACATCTGTCTCTGGTTTAAAATCTGACTTTTTTTGTTCAGAAGAAAGACAAATTTTTATCCAACCAGTGATAGCATTTAAAGATCTAAAACAAGTTCATTATGTAAATGAAAAATATATATTTTTATGTTTTAATATTTTTATACTAACCTATCTAGACCAAAATCAATTTTTGATTCTATTTGTTCCAGTTTCTTTTTTTTAAAGCTAATACATTGAGAATACTTAGGAGTTGTACTAGAAAATAAAACAAAACACATTCACTAGAATTTATATTTAATAATTAGGTTAATTAGAAAAATTATTAATACATACATAATTAAAGGGACTAAAGTATCTGAAAGCTGGTTTTCAAATAACAAAATGATTGCATTGACTTGTTTTATGACTTCAAAAAAGTAAACATTAGGTGGATCATGAGTCTTTGCTTCTGGGATAGGTACAGACTGTACAGCTAATTCTAAGCCGTAATCAACATAATCTTCAATCAAGTAAGATGTTAAGATTTCAAAAATTTGATAACTATTTGAAGGGATATCAGATGATGAAGATAACTGAAAAATGAATAATATTAGCAATTAAATTATTAATATTTTCTATGAATAACTATAACATGAGAACTAAGAAAAAGTAAATTGGATCAATTATACAAATGATAAATACCGTACAACACCTATCCAATGCTTGATTAAATTCGTGAATAAGAGAAGTAGCTACATATTCTGATAAAAATGTTTCACCACCATAATCTTCAATATGCATTATATTAAAATTGGTACGAGTGCTAATAACTGTTTGTAAATCTCTACGCAATTCTTGAAACCTAAAATAATAATAAAATTGCAATAAATATGTTTTAGTCATTTAAATATATTATAAATTAGCGTTTCTCAACTTATTGACACTAAAAGCTACCATAATTTTTAAAGGGACTCTTTTTATTCTTTTCTTAAACACAGATAGTTTTATTCAGAGATTTTGGAATAAATAAAAAAAATAATAAGTTCTGTATCAGTCAGCAGCAGTAACGATGATTAAACAAGTCGTTTTTATTATTGGTTACAATAAAAATAGTTATAAACATATACCTGTATAGGCTGTGAACTTAAATAAAAAAATAAAATTTGGACAGAGAAGTCTAATAAAAAATATTTTTGTGATATATTGATATTTCAAGTTCGAAAAATGATGAAAATTTTTAAAAATCTATAGCCGCTATACTTCACTTATAACCAACTCTTGGTTTAATGTTTGGGAAACATTGATATAAATTTTAATTTGAAATTTAATAACAGTAGGTCGTATAAATAATTAATATAAGAGTATATACCTAACCCTAACTCAGGTAATATAAGTCATCTCTTAAATATCTAATAAATTAAAATTACCCGCCAGCTTGAATTTGTTTTTTCTGGTGTCCTTTAGATTCATAAAATCGTTGTAAAATGATTAAACATTTTTCTTTAAGATTTTTCAGTTCAGAACTGAAAATGATAAAAAAAATTTAAAAAATATATTACTGATAAGATTAAACTGATAAAAAACATACATAAAGTATGAATCCAGATACTTTTGAAATATATTCTTTTGCATTTTATTTAAGAACATATCATCATTTCCCATGTTTAAGCGTGAAAGATTTTTAGACAATATTGATGTTCTAGAAAAAAAAAGAATTATATATTGGGCATAAATATATAAAACAATTATTGAATATTAAAATGGAGACATACTGTTTGTATAACTGTGATAACTTTTCTAAATAGTTTGCCGTATCTTTAACTTCAGATAATATTGTTATAATATGGTTCTAAAATATATACATATTTAAAAAATAAAAATAAAAGGTACAAGTGTCATATGAAAGAAAATAATACAAACATACTTGTAGTTTCAATTGATAAATATTTAAGATAAATTTGGCCATAACTTGATCAGGATTAGTAAATACAGCTTCAATAATTTTCAGATTGTTTTCACAAACAGGAATAATATCAGCAAACAGATTTTTCCCCGAAAGTGAGTTCTAAAGAGATATTTATTATAAAATGTTATTTAATTATAACTTAATAGTATTTAATATTACCGCTTGACTGTATTCAATAAAAGCATCAACACATTGAGAATAACCTTTGAAATGAGTTAATATTGCTGCAATTTCATTCATTCGAACTACATTTTTTTGTGAGTGGTTTTTAATAAATTCCTCAATTAGCGAACGTTCAATTTCATCATATTTTTTAATTATTTTCATTTTGGCTTCCTCAAATCTAAAATATTAAGTATAACATTTTCAAAGTGAATTAAACTAGAGACTTTTTCAAAAACTTACTTGCCTGGAGGAAGCTCTTGAGCTATAGGAAATAATTTTTGTATCACATCAGCTGCATCATCAATCTAATTTAAATTTACAATTGCATAAATACTTCTTGCTACAATTAAATAAACAAAAAATATTCACATCTAACAGAAATGTTTTTACCTTTGTTGGATCATTAAAAATATCTATGGATAATGGACCAGCAGACATAAATTCCTCTAAATATCCGATAAGTTTATGAACTTGTACAGCTCTTGAACGTGGTGTATTAATTGATTCCAATTGATCTCCAACATGAATAACTTTCGTGGCTACATAATTTATTCGTTCATCTAAATTTTGAAATATCAATATTCCAGTCTGTATAAAAAAATAGATATAATTTTAAGTAATATGTTCAGCATATAATTTGAATGAAATATTTTAACACTTAATCTAAAACAAGTCAAAATTACTAAATAAGTCTTTATTTTATACATTTTCTGTTAAAAAATCTATTTTAAAAGCCATATCTAAATATTTCCTTTTATAATCTCTATACAATCTATTTCTTTTACTTCATTTTCAAAATGTTTAAATAAATTATAATTGAATTTATATATTTTACATAACATTGCCATCATTTTTAAACATTTCATTAACAAAAAGAAAAAAAAACTGAAAGGATTAAATCTACCTTATTTTGCTCTTGAAGATTTTGAATTTGTACCGAATAAAGAGATTCCTTTTCTCGACAAACTTGTTCTAACTTTTCACATTTTCTTTTTTGACGTTCTTGTAAAAACTTCAAATCTCTGAAATCCATGTAATTGATGAATACTTAATAGTAAGAAATATTGTTGTTTTATAATTATTTATCATCATATCAAAGAGTAGTACTTAATTGCTTGGACAAATGTATCCTGAACATCGTCTACTACCGCATTATCACTGTCAGCACTGTTTCCGAATACACGATAAGCTAAACGTTCTACAAATTCATCAGGATCATATGGATCCTACAAAATATAAGTAATAACGATATAGATATATTTATTTTGTTTTTAAACAATATCACAATTTAAATGTCTAAAATATTACTTGTTCCATTTCTTTTATGTATTGTTGCATCATTTTGTTGATGTTATTTCTTAAAGTGAATAATAAAATAACAGAAAATCAAAATAATCGGTCAACACGAGATGTGTGGTAGCATATTACACGTACATTTTAATAAATAATAACATAGCGATAACCGTTTGACAAAATAAAATTGAATTAATACGAAATTCCGATCGGCGAACCATGGCGATACGCGAATTTTGTAAATCGTTATTATCAATTTATCATTGTAAAAAGAGGAGGGCGTTATACTGATGATTTGGCCGATAGGTTGACGACAGAGAAAAATGTCCAAACAAATAACGTGAAATATTCCATCAATAATCTTCTTTAATAAGACAATATAATAATTCGTCTTGTTGGTGTATTTTAATAAATTTTAGAATTTTATCTAACAAATAATGAAAATTTCAAATTTCGTGTCATACTTTATTGTCGTTTACCGAATCGTCAAATGTCCAACAAAGGATACATGTAAACTCACCGATTTTCAATGTATCCGAAATTTCGGTGCGGATGTATCGTCCCCATCACAGGCGGTTTAATCTGTCGTTTCGCGCCCATTTGCCTTGTCCCCGTTCTCGACCATTGATAATAACAAACAATTCAAATAACACAGTATTGTCTCTTGCGACTGCTGCTGTCCAATCATGCTACGCGCGTTTCAATAATTCAACATTAACTAAGTACTTATTATAAAATATTAGTATTTTTTCCGCTTTTAATTTTTCACCCGCATAGTTTATCGTGATTATCGTTCTCCGAAAAGACCTTTTTTAAAACATCAAATACAAATTTCAATCTAATCAATATCCCCGGTAAGTGTGTGTTTTTTTCTAATAACATTTCATCGTAAGTTTATATCATCGCTAACGCGTTGTGGTGTCTGGAAATGTGTGATCTTTTACACCACTGCATTAACAAAATTTGAATGTCTGATTTACTCTAATTGAAAGAAGTATTTGTTTTTTCTGGCTGCTGCTTCACTAACATAACTACTAAACAGGACTTTGAACTATCCACATCAAACATAAAATAATATATTTTTTGCATTCATCGTTTTAGTTTTGATGAAGTAGGTATACACAATTTAGTTTTGATATTTGAAAATTAGTTATGTCGAATAGTTGATTATATTAAGATCATTCACTTATTATTAGACCAGTGACCCTTGTTTCATCAAGTTCTTAGAAGTGGCTGTAACTAATTTAAATTTGAAATAAAATATTTAAAAATACAATTATTTCCAAGATATTTTAATTTTTTATTATTATAGTAATTTATTTTCGGTTATTGACAAGCCCGGATTATATTAGTGAGCTACCGAGACGATCTCATTAGGCCACTTCAAATTTGGGTCTTCAGAAAGATTTTTGAATAATAATTTTTTTTTATGAGTTATGTACCTATATAGTATGTAATTGGTCAACTTTACAATTGAAAATGAAAATACAATAAAATAGAAAAATAACTTCTGGTGAAAATACATAATATAATCAACCATTTAATAATCTTGAAAATAAATTTGGAATAAATGCTCATTATGATTTATGTTATTCACGATCAAGTAATAATTATGTGAACAATTTTCTTGGACCTAATATAATTTAAATATGTTTAAGACAAAAATTATAAATTCAAATCAGAAATAATTTCTGAAAGATTAAACCCTACAATTGTATCTTAAAATTTCCAAAAGTAGTTAAAAGAAATAACTACTGGGTTTGAATTTTTGGAAAATTGTTGTGAAAATGAAATAACTAAAATAACACGGGAAACCAATAAAATACTAATAGGTATTGTACACATAATAAAAAATTAGTTGCTTTGCTGTGTAGTAGGTATTAAGTGTATCTAGTCATCTGACACTAAACTCATTGTAATAGATGTTTTAAATTCGAATTCTAAGATAAATTTTTATTAGATGTTAAATAATTTTGATCAGACACTCTAATTCTGTCTATATTTTCAAGTATATTTTATTATTTATTTAATATATAATAAAATATATTATATTGCTATAAATAAATAGTAATTTATTTTTCTAATAATAATATAGGTGAACTAATTTTTTCAAAAAACAATTAAACTTATTACCCATATTGTTAAAGAATAAGAATTATTTATAGATTTTTTTGGACTAGAATCTTACATCTTATTTTATTTGGTTGTTCTACTACTATCTTAGTTGTCCCCTTGATCTTGTTCAATTTTACTTTCAAATTGTGACTTACTATCATATCTTCTGCTCTTCATAGTTGTCCTGTCTAGCTGAGATTTTGGCTTGATAGTAAGAAAACCTAATAAGTTCATTAAATATTTCCCTTAGTTTTATATTAATCCTTTATATGTATTCATTCTTTTAGAGCTAAATATCCTTAATACTTTAATCTCTAATTCCATTAGTCCTTTTTGTTTGTTACTAGACTTTCTAATTAAAATTGTAATTGTATATTTGAATATTTTATGTCGTCAAAATTTGTACTTAAATTAATTATAAAAAAAACTAGTGACTTTATAATAATTTTTTTTTTATTTCCTGTAATAAAATGCTCAAAGAAATGTTAATGATTTTCAAACTATTAGTGTTGAAAATAAAATTTTTATGAATTAAAATAAATTACAAATTTTGTGATTTTAATGAATTTCTTAAAAAGTTAAACTTAAAATGTCAATAGAAATAACTGTTACTTGTACTTTTGATATTTTTTAATTGAATATGAACAAATTTTTAATAACAACCTTGTATTACAATCTTTTTTACTCAATAACAAAAAATTTATCATACATACACAAAAATAGAAAATAAAAAAACTTCTATAGATAAAAAGAAAAAAAAGTTAAATTATTTTGAAAATTGTATTAAGTCTGTCAATTGCTAATATGAATATTTGATAAAAAATTTAAGACCAAAGTTATTCATTTTTGAATTTTAATAAAAATTAAAACAAAATAAATTTTGCCAAAAACTTCTGACATCGTCAAAATATTTATTTATTCCTAATTATTTTATAAATTATTGGAAAATTTGACTCCTTTAAGTCTAACTTGAATTAATTTGTTATAAAAACTCTTTTTAAAGTTGAAATCAAAGCATTAATCTTCAAAAAACACCCATAAAAAAAAGTATTGTAAAATAAATTGCTTTACTTAAAATCTAAAAATAAATTAAACATTTTAATAAGGGTTAGGTCTGGTTATATATTAAGAGCCAATACAAATTTAAAATCTTGACATGCCAAAATTACCTTATTTGGTCCTGATTATTAATTATGTTTACTAATGCAATATTTTACTTATGGTCCACTAAAGATAAAACAATGGGCATCACTGTACCAGCTAAACATAGTTTATGGAATGTCATTTTTAGAAATTAAATAATATGATTTATTGACTCATATAATTATGTCCAATTAATAAGATTCATTGTTGTTTATCTGAATAAGTTGAAGTCAATTTATTTGTTATGTAAACTGTAAATTTATTTATTTATTTTCAGCTGATATAATATTGTTTAATATAAAATGGCTATGGCATCATCTTCACATGTTGAAGAAGCTGTTGTTGAAGATCATGAAGAAGATGATGGTCCATTACTTATTTCAAAACTTGAGGTAAAATTGATTATAATAATAAGAGATAATATATTAAACTAATACTAATCAAATAAGTACATAAGTAAATATGTAATCTAACTAAAATTACGAATAATTAATTTTTATTTAATTTGTTTATTGTGTATAATAAATGAGATTGTTAATTTTGTTAATTAAATATGAAAATATGATACAGGGTCAAGGAATTACAAGTGGAGATATTAAAAAGCTTCAAGAAGCTGGATACCACACAATAGAATCTGTTGCTTTTGCAACAAAAAAACATCTTATAACTATTAAAGGCATAAGCGAAGCAAAAGCTGATAAAATATTGGTAATTTTAAGTATATAATATTTTTTTATTTATTACCTAAAAAATGATAATAAATTTTTTTTACATAATTATAATTGTTCATTATAGGCTGAAGCATCAAAAATGGTTCCACTTGGTTTTACTTCTGCTACAATATTTCATCTTAAGAGATCTGAAATCATTCAATTGACTACTGGCTCAAAAGAATTAGATCGTTTGTTAGGTGGTGGCATTGAAACTGGTTCAATCACAGAAATATTTGGAGAGTTTAGAACTGGTAAAACACAACTGTGCCATACTTTGGCTGTAACTTGTCAGGTATAATTAATTAATTTGTTATAAACTAACTAGAAATAAATACTGAATGTTGAAAAACTATTTTACTTTATTATCTTCGAGTTTCAACAGAAGTACTGTATTCATCTTTTAAAAGTTTAAAAGTTATACAAAGAAACAATTTTTATTGAGTATAAATCATATTAGTTTCATGTTCCTTAGCTACCTATTGGTCAAAATGGAGGAGAAGGAAAATGTCTTTATATTGACACTGAAGGTACATTCAGGCCTGAACGATTGCTTTCAGTAGCTGAAAGATATCAGTTAGTAGGAAGTGATGTACTTGATAATATTGCTTGTGCCAGAGCATATAATACAGACCATCAAACACAATTATTATTGCAAGCTGGTGCTATGATGGCTGAATCTAGGTATAATATTTTATATTTTTTGTTAATAATTTATCATTTAGACAATTGAAAATTTTAAATCAATAAATGTTAACATAAAGATCTATTTATATACTATCAAAAATAAAACCTCAGTGATCTCTCTTATGAAGTCGGAGCCAATATTGTTAATCCCTGATATTTTCCGAAAAAATATTAATAATTTTTGATTTTCTAAGTGAAGTGTAAATATTTACAATACATATTAATATCATAACTTAGGAATTGTGTTAAAACCAAATAAAAAATTATTGTTTTTCAAAAATAAATTATACATCAATGATCAGCTACCTCCCAGATAAATTATTAAAAAAAAATGTATTTTGTTGTAGTTTAAAAATAGCTAAATTATTTTATATTTATAATAAGTACAAAATTATTATTTATTTTTCAGATATGCATTATTAATTGTGGATAGTGCCATGGCTTTATATAGAACTGATTATTCTGGTAGAGGTGAATTATCTGCTAGACAGAACCATTTGGCTAGATTTCTCAGAATGTTATTACGCCTTGCAGATGAGGTAAAAATTAAATTTTAATATTCACAATGTTTACTTCATTGCAGTGCTGTAACATCCATCTAAGCAGTCACAGGAGTGGCCTTCCAAGCTTCTATAAAACCTCCTTTAAAAGTCCATATACAGTGTGATCACGATTTAAGGTACCACTAAATGTCTCAACTGGATGACCTTATGTTGAAGTAAATATTTTAGAGGGTCTAAGGGATACTTAAATACACATTTATTTATGATTTTTCAATTTTTTTACACTTTTGGCGTGCACATGCACAATAGAACTTACATTTTTTTAAATGGAAATACCATTTTTTTTTTACTTATTTGGATAGATTATTTTTTTTTTTAATGTTTTTTGTATAAAAAGTTTTTTTCTATTAACAAAATTAACCAAATTAGAGTATTCACCATTTCAGCTAATGCATAGTTCGTGTTTTAAAAAAATTTTCACTTATAACCACTGGAAATAATAAAATAAATGTTCAATTTACCTTATCTGCTTACAAATAATAATTTAATAATATTGTATGTCTTTCGGGTAGATAATCAGATAATGTAATTATTAAAAAATAATAAAATAAGTTTAAAGTAATTAAATATTATTTTTAGTGTACAATATTTTTTTTTCGTTAAGTGTAATAATTAAAAACCTATAACAAAAAACTATTAATAATAGTAATATTAATATTATAATACAAATTAAAATGTATTAAATAAATTTATCTTATAAATTATTCAAAATGTATACCATAACGTTCTAAACATGATTCGAGTTGCCTCAAAAATTCAGTTGTAGTTGCCGGCTTGATTTTCTCTTCATTTAAAATTTCATATGCTGCCTGTATTTTATTTTTTAAATCTTGAAGATTAACAGGTGGATCTGCGTAAACTACAGTCTTCAAATGTCCTCATGAAAAAAATACAATAGTGTTAAATCTGGAGACCGTACCGGCCAAGAAACGACGCCATAAGTACTAATCCAGCGGTTTGGAAATATTTGATTTAATTTTTGTCTAACAATAATTGTATTATGGGGTGATGCTCCATCTTGTTGAAAAAAACATGTTCTCGTATGTCTAATGAAGCATATTCTAACAGTCTTGGTAGTTCGTTGATTAAAAAATTTAAATATTGTCTGCCATTAAGTGTCCCATCATAAAAGTACGGTCCTATAAGCTTTCAACCAACTAACCTACATTTTTTAAATTATTATTTGTAAACAGATAAGGTAAATTGAACGTTTATTTTATTAATTCCAATGGTTATAAGTGAAAATTTCGTTAAACACGAACTATGCACTAACTGAAATGGTAAATTCTCTATCTTGGTCAAATTTGTAAATAGAAAAAAACTTTTTATACAAAACACGTTTAAAAAATAATAATCTATCCGAATATGTAAAAAATTAAATGGTGTTTCCATTTAAAAAAATGTAAGTTGTATTATGCATGCGTACATCAAAAGTGTAAAAAAATTGAAAATCATAAATAAATGTGTATTTAAGTATCCCTTAGACCCTCTAAAATATTTACTTCAACATAAGGTCATCCAGTTGAGACATTTAGTGGTACCTTAAATCGTGATCACACTGTATTATGTAACTTAAAAAAGTTTAATTTGTAATTTATATAATTTTAGTAATAAATTTATATAACAATAATTTATTATTCTATTTATGAATTTATAATAATAATGATAGTGTGTATGGAGTTAGAAAATAATGTATAACATTGTATACAAATGTAACATTAAGAATTAAAGTATTCATTTTATTATAATTGTTTTAATACAACTTAATTAAAGCTTGATTTGAATCCACAGAGAACAATTTACATTTGATTTTCTTAATCTATATAATTTGTCAAGATCATCTTAATGATTTAGTCGAAAAATTTATGATTTTCTATTATCTCAAAGACGTTCGGATTTTATTGGCAAAATTTTAACACTAAAAAAGTATACATAAAACTGTTTCTATACATGTTTATAAAAAATAATACCTATATTTTTATATATTTATATATATAATGGAAATATGACAATTTTACACTCAAATTACATTTGAATGTATTAGATCATTGTGATACAATGTTATATATATATATATATATATGAATACTACGACTATAAGTTACTCCAAAATTCTACCAGTTTATTTAACTTTTAGTAACTCCAGAGAGCATTTTTTTTGAAATTATGTCTTTAAGAAATTAGTGGCTTGTGGTTAATTAATAGTTAATGCAGAACATTAACAACATTCTGAAATAAAAACTGAACAATTATTCGATATTTTTTTCTATCTAAAAGTTAGGGAAATTAATTTTTAAATTTGTTGAAAAATTATTTTTTCTTTAATTTAAGTGAATTAAGTTATTTAATTGGTAATCAAAACATTATGTTATCCTTTATATAAGAGAATAAAAATTCTAATTGCAGCACTACCTTAAAGGATACTTGAAAACAATGACACTAAACAATATTTTTTCAGTTTGGTGTTGCTGTTGTCATAACCAATCAAGTAGTTGCTCAAGTGGATGGTGCTTCTATGTTTGCGGCTGATCCAAAAAAACCTGTTGGCGGAAATATAATGGCTCATGCGTCTACAACTAGATTGTACTTGCGTAAAGGTAGAGGTGAAACAAGAATATGCAAAATATATGATTCTCCTTGTTTACCAGAGTCTGAAGCAATGTTTGCTATTAATGCTGATGGAATTGGGGATGCTAAAGAGTAACTGGAATATAATTTTTTTTTCTTTTGTTATTAAATTTTCATTTATAAGAATACCACTATTTAAAATATGTTTAGTTAAAACAATTATTTTTATCATGTAGATTAAAAAAAGTTGAAAAGAATTTTTTTTTTGACATTTGCTAATCTAAAAATAATACAATTAAATTACATTTTTTTAAATTATTCTTATGTTGACTTATTATTTTGTATAATTATCTTTTATATTAAATATAATTTATCATATGCTTGTATATTATGATAGTGTTATTTTCTTCAGTAGTAACATTAGTTCTTGAATTATTGTATTATTATATCTATTGTAAATATTTTATAACAGCTGATATTGTATTTAATCAAAACAAACATTATATATTAAAAATATTGATCTGATATGAAGTCATGAATTATAACATAGTTTATTTATTTAGATAATGGATATCACAGTATTATGTTTTAAATACTTCTATGTTCATATTGTAGTTGCTATATAAATCTATTATTTAACACCACTAATGGGTATCTATTTATCCAATAGTCTTACATTTTTATTTTCTGGTAAGTTCTATGACCAAACACATTAAAGTGATTATTTTATTTAACTAAAATTACTATTATGGATTATATGCAAACATATCATGTCGATCATTGACTATTGGTCTTAACAATTTGTATTTCTCAAGCACTTCTTTTTTAATTAACTATTTAACAGCAATTCTTCTTCAAAAACAAATTTATTTTAATTATTAAAATATTTATTACTGAATTGAAATTAATAAGATTTTACATTGTTGTTGTATTACAAACATTAAGTCAATGAAGTATCTACTTCTTCTTATTATTATTATTATCTATTATATATTACTAAGATGCAATTGTATTACATTAAAAACTGCACTTAATTAATCTACTAATACTAATAATTGAACAATTATGAACATCTAATATTTAAATTTTAAGTTTATATTTATAACTTATCAAATTTTAATAGAATGTATTTTAAATTAGCATGACACATTCATTAAACACTACAGAGAATATAAAGTTTCTAAAATCTAAAGCATAAAGTTATATTACAAACATAATAAATAAATGATAATTTATAACTTAAATAATGTATAAATATATATATATATATTATTTATTATTAATAAATAATGAATTCTATACTATTTTTATTTCTTGTATTGTTTGTATATAATTTCAATTTTATTTACATACAATGCATACTATAGATATTAAAAATATTTTTCTTAATAAACTAAAACATTCAAAATATTCATACACTTAAATACTAGGTTTTGATAGTTTCTTTTTGAAAATTTGTAACTTAACAATTAAACACTTGCAACTTTTAAATTTTATGAACAATTATTATTTCTATAAATATAATTTGAATCATTTTAAATACTTTTTCGTCAAAATAAAATTTAAAAATAGCCATTTTATTATTTTTCAATTTAGTTTTGTACTTTTTATCTTGTGAAAATGGCAGTCAGGTGTAACTTAAAATTGTTTTCATTATTTTGATGTGTTTTCAAAATGTGTATAAAAGCAACAATTGTTTGATTATAATTGTATAAATAATATTATTTTTGTTATCAAGAAGAATACTATTTTCCTTTCATAATAAAAAGATAAATGACTAAATAGTTTTAGAAATATTTAAATAATCTATTAGGTGAAGTTGGATGTTGCAACGTGAATCTTGCTCAACCTATTTAATTTTTTTTTACACATTTACAAACTATCAACTAATATTTATAATAAATATCCAATATAGATATTATAACTCCTGCTAATAGCAAAACTAACAATTTTACTATAAATTATGTCTTTAACTTTTTGTAGAACTAATTTTCTACATATTACTACAGCTGATTAAAGGGAAAAAATAATATTGTTTATAATTATTTTTATTTTTATGCAATTACAATGAAAATAAATATTTTTGTTTTTAATATATTTATCAATTATTTTTTAATTAAAAATCAAGAAATAGAAGAAATAATATTTAAGTATTGATCAAAGTAAGTTTTAAAAATATAATAGTTAAATATTTTTAAATTATAACCATTATAATTATTATTATGTGTTATCCATGAATATTTTACTATAGTATATAATATATATAATAAATTAATAATATTTTTAAAAAGTAATAGATACATATTATGAAGGTAAAGTACCATGAAACGTGTACCTTTCATATGGTACTTGAAAAAATAAAAATAAAAATTTCAAACCTATTTAGTATTAAAAACAAGAAATTCAACCCTTGCTTTGATTATAATCAAATAGAGTATAATAGTTAAATAATACTTATAATAATATACTACTTATAATATAATATCAATTTTAAGTTATTTTAATGTAATTATTAATCATCATTTAAAAATTAAAGTACCGACACAATAACGATTGTATTTATAATTTAATTAAAGTATTTGATTCCAATAAATTTAATATTGTATGAATCATCACTTTTTTTTAGAATTGAGTTCTGGCACCCAATCGGAGATCATTGTATCTAAAGAGTTTTGAAGGATTCTTGCCGAATTATAATATTCATTAGTTGGCTAAAAATTATATAAATTCTATATTAGAAATATTAATATAATGTCATTAAATACATGCTACAGTAGTTTTATTATATTTAAAAATGTTATTAGTGTTTGTTAAGTTTTTGTTGCAGTATTTATCATGTTAAATTTGCATGATCAATAAAAATATATAATATTGTAAAACTAATTTTAAAGTTTAAGAAGATTTGGGATTCCCAACTGTTTTGTCTACCAAAAGGTTAGTTTATACTAACTATTCTAGCAATTGGATAAAATTTCTGAAAATATATTTGAATTTTACATGAAAATAGCTCTGCCTTTTTGGTATTAAACACTTAACCCTTCAAAATTAGATTTTTAAGTATCACATGAAGATGTTAGTGTACACTATTTATATCTCTCTTCTGCCTATGTAAAAATATAAAATTATTTGCTCAGCAGAACCAACCATGTGTCAATAGCTTTAGTATTAGAGTGAAATGATATATCATTTAAATTTAGTTAAGAATATTATCCGTGTTTCTATATTGGCTTTTACACAATATTTAATTTTTATGAGTGTTATAATATGTAAAATGTTATGATTTAAAATTAAAATGTTGTAAAAAATCATAATTCATATACTTAGCTTTTAGTTTAATAATGGCAGAATTTACTCTTATACTAAAACTAATAGCATAAGATTGACTCTGTATCATGTAAAATTAGCTATGTTGTATGCAAATCAAAGAGATAAAACAAATAGTCCGCTAACATTTTCTTAAAATTTTTAAATTGTAAATTATTTGAACTGAAATATGTAATAAAGTTGATTTTAAGTAAGCTTTATCACAAATTGAAGTATGTTTCCATAAATTGCATTGAATAATTAGACTGAATAAAATACAAAATAATAATTATTTTGTTATTATATTATTGATATGATCATACACGTGTGGGAGTATTCGTCAATTTCAGTCATATACATCAGCAATGGGCAACTTTTTTTTGATCCATGACTCTTAAATTAATTTATTTCTATAAGGTGACCCCCTCCCCTTTCTACCAACATTATTTAAATGTATAATATATACTTGCTTAATGTATACAAACATTTTATTCATATAAATTAAATTTTCAATTTTAATATTTCTTTAATTTAATTAATCCAAAACAAAAAAAAGTACAAAATATATACAGTATATAACTTTTTCTTTTGGTGTTAAATTATTGGCATTTGGCAACCCTAATAAAATTTTGCGACCTCAGGTTGCACACCACTGATATATACTAATGAAATTAAATTTTTATGTATATTATAATTATTAATTTATAACCATAAACATAGTTTTAAATATTTAATATGTATATACTATACTTACTAAACAACAAGACAGAGGTTTTTATATTTTTAGTTTTTATTGAATAAAGTATATATTTTAACTTTATACACTTACATGATAAAACATCAATGCATTTAAAAAAACTTGTTTGACATCATCAATAATGTGAGCGAGTGTTGTATAATATGTATTAGATTCAAAACGATTCTTAATAATATTCAAATTTATTGGATTAGAAATCTTTTCATAAAATGTTGGATACTATATTAGAATAATAATACACTAATTATTAAAAACCAATTGTGTAAAACAAAAATTAGTACCTAATATATACATAGGAAATAAACTACATAGTTTAACTTACAATTCGCATGCTAGGGCTTTCTCTAAAATGAACACTACTATAACTTTCACAGAACAATTCCATTAATATACGTTCAATAATTATACGTTCAGGTTCACCAATTGTAACACCTGAAGTCTTCATTTTATGAAGTTCCAAAGCCTTAGAAAATTTAAAATCTTTGCACATTGTACAACTCCAAAATCTAGGTATTTGAAGATAATATCAATAAATATAGATGTCCATTATTATATGTTAAAATTTAAAATATATTTAACAGTACAATACTTGTATTTGTATAAAATAAAATATATTGATAAACTAATAAATATTAATTTTAATTACATTCTATTAGGCATATCCTCGGGAAGTGCAGGTACATGGCAATGAAGATGATATCTTCTTTCACAACGAAAACATTGAATTAATTCCTCAGCTAATTGAAGACAGCAAGCACATTCTACGTAAACCGGATAAATACACTGTTCACTGTCTAAATTTTCAGTATCTATAAAGATATAATATAAATAATAATTAAATACCATCATTGATAATTTATCAGTTGTCATGTAAAATATTGTTAAAAGTAAGTTGAATATTCTTTATGAAAAATGCAAGTCTTATCATGATGAAGTTGCACAACAGCAATTATGTTTAATTATATTAATTTAATTAATAATAATAATTATAAATAAAAATTGTATTACCCATATTTATTTGATTATTAGTATTGACTTCTTCCTGTGTGGATTGAAATGGAAATTTGGACTTTGGATGTTCGAAAGACTGTGTCTAAAGATAATTCAATGTGAATAGCTTTAATAATTGTGTATAATAAAAAAATAAATTTTACTAATAAGGATAAGTTAATGCAAAATGTTAATTATTAGTTTAGCGTTTTATGTTTTTGTTTCATTTAAAAAGGATAGTCCGAGCCATTTACTATCTAGCTCCGTGTTTGTTTTGGTTTTCCTAATTTAGCTTTTAATTTGTCATGAAATAAAAGTGCGCATGACAGATTAAATAAAAACTAACAAACGAAAAACATCAAAATACTCAAAATATGCAATGTTATAGTACGTGGCTGGGCGAAGAATAGACGAGCGATTTTGTTCAAAACTGGTATATTGTCGACGCACGACGTCGATCACAATTAATTTGTGATTATAGACTTTTTTTTTTATCGTAGCAGCAAACGCTATCACGACACTATTATACCTAATCAGGCGGTTGTGGTTGGGGACGCGGCCGCACATTACTCTTTAGCAACTCGGGTAAATAAACGCATGTCGCATAGCATAACATTAGTTCACGGACTCGTTTCCGTATTTCTTAGAAATTCTTACTTCAGATTACAGGTAAACAAGAACCAAATTGACTGTCGTTTCTGTATATATTGTCCTGTAACTACATTATTTCTATCTCGTTTTTGGATTACTGTCATCATTGTTCCAAGCATCCAAGCGTTTGTAATAGACAATTAGTGTTGCCTATCCGAACTGTTCAAGGTGTTAAGGTACTTTCCAAAGCACAGTTGTTTTTATAATTTTAAATAAAGTCTCTATTATTGCCTATTTTGAAGTTTTCAAGGCGTGAGGATAGTATTCATTTATAATTTAATATGCCTCCCAACTCCTAAGCTACTTCTGTGTTCATAGAATTCAGGCAAAGGTGATGGTTATCAATTGGTGATCATTCGATTAGTAGAGTAGACTATTGAACGTGAAAAGTATTTGATCAATTTAATTTTATATAGGGTTCCCGGATCCATATTAATGGTGACTTCTCAATGAATTGCTTACAATGAGTCGACTTTAGTAAATATATTTGAATCAATTGGTGATGCCATTTTCCTTAATCTAAAACTAGTCTACGGTAAGGCAAAGCTCATCCTAATTAGCCCACTTATTAAAAGTTATATTTGTCTATGGAGAAGCAGCAACTAATTTATTAACTCTGTTCTATACATATAAGCGTTCAGACATTAACTTCCTTGTCGGTTTTTAAATAGCGAGTTACAAAACCCCAATACAACTCAAACTGCTGAGCTCATATTATGGCGAACTTGACCAGTGAACAAAAAGTGGAGAAGTCAAACCAAAATGGATCAACCAAAACATTAGGGTTCCTCCACATCAAAAAATGAGGTATATACCATAAACAATTATTCACTCATAATTTTTAATTCCTGAAAAGGAATCGTATCACTTAAATCATCACAAAAATGAACGGAAACCAATTCTTTTTGACTCACTTTATGTTAATATCGAACTAATATTTTACACGAAGCTCCCATTAGTCCCATTCTTGTTGCAAGTGTTTATGAATCCTTCATGATTTTTGATACTATTAATTATTACGAGTGTCATACAGAAGCCACAGAGGACTATAATTTTATAAATTATTTCATAGCGTGTTTCATACTGTCTAGGTTAGTGATTTCCAACTAAGCGCTACCGCTCTTTGTGGGAATTTTTTAATTTGAAGGGGGCGTTTTCTGAGGGGGGGGGGGCGCTAAAAGAGGCGCTCATCTTTCATTTGCATTTCTATTGTTTATCAACGTATAACTGATTGCAATGAAATGTAAGACTGCATAGAATAAAAACTAATTTAAAATACCAATTGTAATATACAGAATTATGTAGGTATGATATTTATGGACACTTAAATAATATCAACCTCAGAGCAGTAATTAGTCACATAAGTATTTTTTGAGTTATTATTTTATAATAGCAAATTCGAAATCAAATTATATAATTCAAATTAATATTATATTATAGGTATTTAAATTTTAAATTAACTAAATTGTAGTGTTAAAATGTTAAATTATACATTTTCTTTAATTAATTAGCTTATTAAAAAATAAAACATTAATCTTTTGAAAAAATTGATTGGGGGGGAGGGGGGTGAGTAAAAAAAGGTGGAAAGCACCGGTCTAGGTACTATAAACATTCCAAAATCGACCTTTTTCCACTGAGACTTAGAAAACTTATAGAAAATTTTTTTTAAAAAGAAAGAGATATAAGATATTAAGATCTATAAGAAGTTCGGTGGCGTGATTCGATATAACAATATTTGGTTTTTACGCTCGCTTTAAAAATTTTAATTGCAACGTTTATACATACTTACTTTATTTACATTATATTTAAGAGAAGTTTATTAATAAACCAAAATCATTTCGGGACCATACTCATAACCTTCAAAGGGGTTCTATAATTCCTAAACAAGTTCATCTTGGTGAAATAAAACTTTGTGATAATTAAATCTCAAATTTATTTGCCACATACTTCTTTTATATTTAGGTTATATAGGTTTGACTTCCATAACTGAATTAAACCCATATATTATTATGAATTTTCATTTTTACTATACTCTTTTTCAATTTCATCTGAAGAAGTCTTTGCAGTCCTTTGTGCAATAATATCCACTCGTGATTCTGGACCAAATCCAAATGGGATTGCCGCACTAATTTTATACCTTTGTTGAAATTTTCTCACTTTTCTCCGAATTTCACAATCTTTTATAAATTACTAACTGTAAGTTCTCCTCTCTATTTAGAAGCGTAGCAGAGTAACAATGATTTTAAAATTCAGCCAATGTTATGATCGACCAATTTCTAGTCTACATTTCTCAAGCTAGATATTTAAATCTGTTGTATTAATACAAATCAGAAAAACTTTTTATCAACCCTATTAATTCATCAACATAAGTTTTTCACCGGATGCACAACGATCACTATAATGCTATTGTATTTATTTTCATGTCCATGAATCATTCGATGCAAAATGACAAATTGATGTAATCTATTGGCTTATACTAAAATGCGAAATGAAGCCCATTAAATGACTTCAGATCATCAAGAACTTCTGAAGAAAAAACCCAGAATTGATACTTTATGATACTATACGAATGAAATAATTAATTATTAATAGACGATAAAAGTTTATTACAAATAAATTGTAAATTTTCTAATCCTCACCTGTAGATTTACAAAAGTTTGGCAAATATTTTTCGATGTATTTATGCTGTTCGTTTTTGATAAACTGAAAACTGGTGATGCAATTATATTTCCAAGTTCTTTGATTGCTAGAAAATAATTTTAGCTTTAATTAATTTATGTTTGGTTTTATTAATAAACGCATAAAAATACTCGAATTGCAATTGTTCATAGTGTCATCAAAGTTATTTTTCAAATCAATTTCCAATTTTGACGTCATCTCCGATGTATTTATGGTATTTTTGTTAATATTTTCTAGCTTAATCAATACAACCCTGTAACAAGTGTTATTTTATTAGTCAAACATGTTTATTGTTTATATTTTTATAGTATAAAAGTATTTAATTTAAGTACAAAAACCTTGAAATATTTAAAATGTCAGATAGATTGTTATGACTCAAAATAGATTTTGTAATTTCAATATAATATTTATTTCGATTTTAAAAATCCTTAAATGTTTCTTTATTTTTATAAGTTTCGCAAATTGTTTCTAAAAAACAATTGTCAACTAAATATTTTAGCTCAAATGCGCGTTTATTTATTTCTTTATGTAACATGAAACAAGTCAACAAAAAAATGGAAAAATTTAAATATTATAATTTTTATATTTAATTAAAATTAAAATTAGTATGTTAAATATTACACTTCTGTTTCTTTATCAATTTCTTCATGAATAGTTGTTTTTCAATTTTAAAATTTTCAATTTGCTTTTCTATTTCTTCTAAAGAAAAGTCTAGATTTTTGTTATTTGATCTGTAAATACATTATTATTAGTTTGTATAATGTACTATGTACATATTATCTAGTTAGAATTAAAGTTATTATTTTTTTTATCATAATTAATTGTTTGTTAAAATAAAGACTGCAAAAAAAATATTCATGGTCCATCATTTAATGACTATTAATTTCAAATGATTTATACTATAAGAATGTAAGTATCTAAATATATAATAGTAAGATATATAATAGTGATGGATTAATTCTT
Organism: Rhopalosiphum nymphaeae; assembly: GCA_036289425.1. Taxonomy (NCBI): domain Eukaryota; kingdom Metazoa; phylum Arthropoda; class Insecta; order Hemiptera; family Aphididae; genus Rhopalosiphum; species Rhopalosiphum nymphaeae. Next base: position 2,257,750 of record JAZAQC010000007.1, on the reverse strand, counting down.
TTTAAAAATGAGCTAGTTCAAGTTCAATTTAAAGATATTAAATTTAAATTAATTTAAATTCTAGTTCATAACTGTTTTTTTTGTAGTTAAAAATTTACATATGAAAATAGAAATAACCACAGGTAAATACCTATTTAACCATGTAAATGACTAATAAGTTTGTGAATTGATGAAATTACTTGGTATTTTTTCCGTTGAGATATTATCACATAATTAGTTTTAATTTTTAATAATTTATAATAATAGCCATACATAATAGTATTTATGTATGGTTGGTCTATAGACCTTATACCAAATATAAATTCTATGCGTTTGTCTATATTTTTGTGTTATTTATAGGTGACTATATAGCCATAATGAGAAGTGTTCAACATTTCAACGTTATAACTATAACTATGATCTATGAAAATTAAATTGTCAATGAATGAACTAAAACCATTCAAGATTATAATAGACACATAAGAACTTAGTTCAAGTTCAAGTTCTTTTATTGAAAATTGAACTCATTCAAGTCAAGTTCACACAAAATGAACGCATTCTTTTTCGTCAGTATATATAAGTAAGTAAATAAGTATAAAGTATATAATGATATTAAATAATAATTTAGTTTTTATATATTATTATATATTTTTATTATATCTACATAATCAATTTAATAATTAAATATGTAAATCTTTTAACATTTAAAATGTTTCTATTGTATATGTATGTATTTCGTTAATGTTTTTTTAACAATATGGCTGACAGCCAAAAAAAAAATATATATATATTAGGAATAAGTTAATATCTTAATATACAATATTTTATTTATTATTATACAGGTAATATTTCTCATACTCTAATTTAAATTTTTCTAGTAATACATTTGAAGTTATTTCTTTGCAAAACTTTTCAAGAAGTTTATAGTTATGATTATGATGGGAATGTAAATGGCAGAACTGGCACAGCAAGATTGAACATTGAGTACAGAAAACATCTGTATACGCCTGAAATAAAATAAAAATTAAATATAATAGGTATAAGGTAAATGCAATTTGTTAAAACACATACAAATATTAAGATATGGACTGAGGGTAAAGAGATAAATAATTTAAAGACAATATTATTAGAAATAGTACAATAACATAAATAGCATATAATATTGTTCACATATACTCATGAAAAGGTACAAAGAGGGGCAATGAGTGTAAGTTCCCCAAAACGACAAAAGTAACAATATTTTAAATAGTGTCGAAAAAGCCTCTAAAACCAAAAACAATCCTAAACCACCCATTTATTTTAGTTTAAAATATTCAAATATACGTTTTCTTTTATTGCTTTTATAAATTTAAAAATATCTTACATTTGTACAAATAGGGCATACAGGAAATTCTTTCAATATTGGATAAGTCATCATTACATTTGGATTATGATCTTTGTTGATATTTAAATGTAATAATCCAATAGGATATTCAATCAGATGGCTTTTTGTGACTGTTAGACATTTGCATTTTACCCCTATATCTTAACAATATTTAAGGTACATAAAATATTGAAACTTAATACATTTCAATAATATATAATATCAATAAATTATTTAAAATAAACAAATTAATAGGAATACATAAAATACTTATAGAAAATTAACCTGAATCCGAGTTATCCTTTGCTATGAAATTTTTAAAATTAAAATAAAATGCAAGCAATCTAAAATTTTAGACTCGCCAGTTAACTGCATATTACAAATAACACATTTTCCTATTGACCAAATATCGATTTCTCCGTGGACATCGTCGATTTTAACTTCAAATGTTGACGTTGAAGCCATTGTTTTAAATCTGTAATACACTTTTAATATAATGTGTGTCTATAATTGCTAAGTAAAATATATCTATTATATATTTTAATATTATACGTATACACGTATATATTATAGGTACAGAGGAATAGAAGATACACATTACAATTTAAAAAATTAGAGTGCTGTCTGAGTATAGGAACATTTAAAAACATAATATATAAATAATATAATTTATTCAATAATATTTTTAAGAGAAGACAACTCTTTATATAATATTTTTTTTTATGTATTTTGTCGGTCTATCTAGTCATTACATTTAATTTTCATAAATATTTAATTTTATTAATATTTTACTTAGTTTGCACTATATTCTGGTAAATACTAAAATGACGCAACTGACGTAGACAAATAGGGGCACAAAAAATCTATATTGATGTAGGATGACCACTTACATGTTTAAATAGGTGGATGGGTAGTAGACGGTAGACGTTAACCGTAAGAAAGATATATAAATATTAAAATATATTAGGTATGTAGATTATTTCTACCTATACGAAACAATTCTAATAAAAGTATAACAATTATTTATTTGTACGTAATACCTATAGCTGGTATCTTGGAATAACAATAGTACTATTTAAACCACTTGTAGGTATTAGATAAAGTGGGTGGGTTGATTTTCAAATATAATTTGCCATACATATATTTATATTTCAGCATAACTACAGACAAGTTCAAAAAGATTAAATTTTTTACTCATCGGTTTATTTATTAAACATTTTCCATGTGTCCATGTATATATAAATAAATAAATCAGGAAATTAAAAAAAGTATTCCTATAAAATTGAGCGTTTTCAATTTTTAATTTATAAGTCAATAATCATTGTCATTAAGACATTTTTATTTTATTTTCACGAACGCCTACGAATAGGTTCTCAATTACCAACTTGGTACCCGGGTATGCTATACATAAACAATACACATATTTTTAGATTCATGGATGGTCTACACTCTACAGGTTACATAGGTTACATAGGAATTGGTTCCGATGGAGTTACATTAAAATAAAAAAACTATAAATAATTAACTTTGTATATTTTATCACTGTTTATTCGAAAGTTAAAGGTCAATAATTCCAAATACTACAAATAAAAAAATATACATGTAGTTAATATAGGTAACAATAGTCTTCAAGTTTCCAATAGGTACTAAACAATTCAATCAAAATAAATAATAATAATAAAAAAATTAAAGTGGTATACAATTACGAGTAGGTATAACAAACTTTTTTACAAATTAAATACTTAAAATTAATAGTTGATTAATAGTATAATAAAATAATATAATTAATAATAAAAAAATATAATATATAATAATATATAATAATATATTATAATTATATAATTAATAGTATTTCTTTAATGATATTAACTGATGGAAACATAATTGTTGATTCATAATTTGTGTCATATTTGTTTATTAAAACAAAACAACAAAAATTTATATGATAAATGACTCAATTTTATTTTCAATGAGAATTGTTGTTTATATAATTGCTATACTCAGTTTCATATTTACAGGGGTGAGAGTAATAAAGGTTATCACTCCCTCCCCCCAAAAAAATAAATAATAAGTTGTAAATAAGTACAAGTAACTGAATATACTAATCCAATGATTAATGTCTTTAACATTATACATTTAATAAGAGGTAGAAAAACTTAGTATTCGATTCACTAATCACTTTTGATTAGTTATGAGAAAATCATATGGAGATTGGACGTTGTTGTAGTGAAAAAAACAGTTTTTTAATGGTTTCCAAGGTTACCTGAAATTTACCACCTGTCCATCGAAAGTCAAATATTTTATTGATTATTATCTGCATACTGCTTTTTTATATTCAGTTCAAATTATCAAAATCATATACCCAAGTATATACATTATACACTACAAATAACTAATGACAAATTCAATTTAAAAAAATCCTTATTTAACTTTGTATAACACATTATTGTCAAAAATAAAAACGTAAGGGCCTTAAATAATTATGTCAATTTTATTAAGTAAAATGTATAATAGAAAAGTATATGTAGCTATTATAAAGGTTTAAATATGATAATGACGGTTATTCCAAGATCAACCTTAAACTTTGACGGATGCATATAATATTATGCAGGGTAAGACAAAAAGTCACAACATATGATTATATCATACATGAACAAGTAAAAAGTTAAATCTCGTTTGTTTTTTAAGATTGTGTAGTACTGGATAAACTATAAATATATTATTTTATTATACTTACATTTAACACGTAAATATAGTATATAATATATTGTTCCGTTTAATTTTACGGTCTATCTCATCCGTTGAGTAATAATGACAATTTGGAACTATCGTTAATGTGTATTAACGATATTTAGAATATAATATATACAAAACAAATCTTATATTTTATGCATAATTGACAATTGTACTACAATAATTAAAATGCCGACGTTATCATAATACGTATATAAAAACATAAATTAAAACTCTTTTTTACATACCCGTAGGTACGAAAAAATACTGAAAAGGAAAGCAGTTCAACATTAATCGCGGCAACCACGGAAACGATCCTACAGAAAGTGATTCTGTCAAACACGCACACAAATGTGTACTATACATAATAGAGAGCGTACACATTTTTCACTCGTTCCACTTGAGCTGAATGTGTTGCGCGCGCATTATATAGTAGTATTATATGGCGTACTGAGGGTCGTCGACATCAAATCGATAATTACGACACCACAAAATATTCCCCCTAGGCTGTAAGACAAATATAGCATATAATCACATTTCAAATTTTTATTTTTTGTTAAAGTAGGAGATAGGTAATACTGTTTTAGGGTTTTATATGATTCTAATTTGAACTTTCACGGTAATATTAAAGTATCCTGCTGTAAAGCTTTGAAAATGTTCAGATTTTTAGAATGAATTTAAATGATTAGCTCTAATATTAGTATTGAATATATTTATTAAATTTTCATGAGATACTTGATCAATTTAGCTTTAGAATTCCATGCCTCCAATTTTCTGATATGATGCTTATCCTTTTTTATTCAACTTTACACACATGGGTAGTTTGAAATACTAACACTAGACATAATATTATACATGCTCTGCAACTTTGTTCGTACACAGAAGGTTCAAATACATTTTTTCTGGAAAGGAGGAAGTTACCTAAGCTTAGCCTAGGGGAGGGGGTTAGTATAATTTTCAGTATTTAAAATGCTCAAAATGTAAGCAGCAGTTTTAACATTTATTTTACTATATATTTTTTTTCATACAAAAATTTTAAAATTTTAAACAGTATGTTAAACTGTTTTATGTACCCAAAAAGATAGGCTGTAATTAAATCTGTAATTATCATAATATGTTTTTATAATAGCATGTAAATGTTACCCTAGGTAATAATCATTGTTTTTGAAGCCATATAATATTAATTAAAAATTAAACCTAATTTAATTATTAACGTATTAGTTATTAATAGTTATTTAAAGTCGAAATAAAAAATTTTAACTGTTTAGGTTATAGTTATACTATACAATTAATATTACACTATATTATTGAATAGATTTATAGTAAGTATAAATACTACCCTCTTTCGCTCACTAATGGGTATTCGACACTCATTCCCCAGCTCCAAGGATACCTAGTTATTAAATAAAATTCGACATACTTTATATTAGTTTTATTAATAACTAAATTTTTTTAGTTTATTTTTAATATATTATTTATAACATTATAATTATAATTAATAGCAACTGGATTAATTTCTTATATAATATAAAATATAACGTACCTAAATAAACGAAAAATTCATCTATAATTTAATTAAAATAAAGAATTTTTTAACATTAATGTAACAATGAACTATGAGTAGTTTATAAAATTGTATATCAACGTAGCCACGTAAATATCCCCTATAATAATAACTACTATATCGTCTATAAGAGGCTCCGAATCTATAACTAAAGAGAGGCGACCGCTCTCCTTCTCTTTTTGGTGGATGGGGTCTGTATGTATCCAAAAAAACTGGTTATAATTAAGTTATAAGTTATAAATGTATAATTATGTTTACCAGGCCGTAAGGAATAGAAATAAACTGGCTGACAAATAACACACACAGTATAGGTACTCTTTGTGCAAAAAGTAGTGAATAACAAGAAAAAAATTTTGCCTCTCTCAATTTAATTTTAGTTTAACACCAGTGCCGTCTATAATGATAGTTCATGCTTCTTTAGATTAATTATATAAAATATACCATTATTATTATATTATTATCGTAACATCATTATTGGCGAAGCGATCGAAAATAATATTCCGTATAAAATTTAAAATATAATTAAAGTTTTTACAATCAATAGGTACTCATATTATTATATTTTTAAATTTTTTATCTACCATACTTACTGTAACTAGAAAAAAAAATATTTTTGTATTCTTCAAAAATAAATTTGGTCCTGGTTAGGGTCTTAAAAAAATAAAGCATCGAATGAAAACGACTATAATAATAACTACTATTGCTATAGAATCTATACATATATTGATATATTTATGTGTTATTATTATTATGTAGTTATTACCTACTTATTATTGGTATAATTATGAACCATGTTGACTATTTGCACAGTGATGCATATTTTCTGCATGTTTTTTGTGGCTGATATCATACATTCCACATTGTTATCCGTCTTTAGTTAGAATACGGCGAATGGTGCATCCATTTTCCGTTTTTCAAAGGGGACCATGTTCGCAATTCAGATCGGCCAGAACAATTAAAACTATATAGCATTTTATTATTTTATTAAGCCGCGAAGCCACCGGATAAAGTTATTACTATCGAATACGAGAATGTTCTAGAAGCGTTACGATAATCTCCCCTCCCTACGCACGCAATAAAATCAACAACGGGCGAGCGCGTATGCCTTAACTCTTTGTATAATGTATTGCGTTATTTGCATTCCGTCTACCACCGTCGACCCGTCTACTACGCCGACTCGTACTTATTTTCCGCAATATTGTTCGTGCGCATAATGTATTTTTGCTCTTCCGCGTCGCTCTTTTTTAATTATTATAGTGCACTAATGCATTTTGAAAAAAATTGCGTATCGTGCGTTCGTGATTGTAAGACCGATCGTCATTGACGGATTCGTCGCCGAATCGAGTTTGTTGACGGATTATACATAATGCCTATGGCACGTCACCGATACTTTACTCGCCGCGAAATTTATGAACCGAGCCGACACAGTCCTATCTGTTTTCGCGTGTACGTATTACCGGAGAAATTGCCGGGTTGCTACGACATGTGGTTTGAATGGTTTGGTCGTCCGTCATTAGGTCAGTGAACTCTGTGTTCCCGTTCTCATCCACAGGTACACGGCGGTTGTCATCAGCGGCTCCACGTAATATCAGGTCAGACAGGGCTAGCGCCCAGCCGATGAACATATTTTTATTGTCATCGTTTTCTTATTTATTTATTTAATGATAAATCATTTTATTATTATAATTATATTGAAGCCTAACGCAATTACCACTTGCGTGTAAAAATATGAATATAGTTACTATCGACGAATCAACATCGTGCGTGTCAGGGGCGGACTGGCCTAGCGGGACACTTGCAAAAATCCCGGTAGACCATTATAATAATAGATTAAATGGCCCCATAATATTTTAGGAATTAAAAATATAGTTTATATAAAGAAACAACATGAAATATAATATAATATACAACGCATAAATAAGTTTATAGTTTATCTGCTCGTGTGATTTTAAACGTAATAATCGATAATATAATAGTATTATGAAATGATCAAGACATGTATTCTCGATAAACCATCTTATATTTCGTTCAAAAAATTTGTTAATTATATATGAGCGAATAGCCTGTATAGGGATTTATTTATAAATTATAATTATTATTGTTTTATACTAGTAATAACTAAAAATCATGAGCGTAACTTGGAAATTTATTAGGGGGCAAATATATAGTCACATATCAATATATTATTGATTATTATTATATTACCTACTCCTAATTTATTCGAAGGGTGGGGCAATGGCCACCCTACCCCCCTAGTTTATGAAATGCTAATAACAACGCCACCTCATACACAGCGCTTATGATTATCGCAGATAGCAAAAACAATGTTGTAATTTAACGTAGACCCCTGTTTTCTTTATTTATTTACGCTAAATAAGAGTATGGAGACTACAATATTACAAACAAAATCGAGGAAACTAGTAGAATTCTGTAAAAAAAGTATGTCTTTAAAAGTTAATTTTAATTTAGGTAGGTAATATATTAAAATGTCTATATTTATAAATATGTTTGATATGTAATGTGTATATTTATAATTTATAAATTATGCATCTATTCATTTAAAATTTGGATTTTTTTTTTTTTTTTGATCACTGATAATCCTTCTACTAATATTATATGCTTATTAATTTGCGTTTTGTCTCGCAAACGTCTAAAAAAAATTTGTTCTTCGTAGTTTTCAGCATTTTTTCAGCTCATAAGATGGCCGCACTCAACACTTATGGTTTCTGGAGCTGGAATAGATATAATATTATCTAAATGATGTACGAATATAATTGACAAATTTTATTGTCAAAAAATATTATTATTATGATATACATTGGCGTAACTAGGGGAGACTTAAACGGGGCTTAGCCCACTTTAATTTTTTTTTTATTATGTAAGAATTAATAATAATTTAAGCATAAGATAATGAGATACATGATTTTGATAAATATTGTAATAGAACTATTTTAAAATTGTATAAGTATAAAATATCAAAATTTATTTTGCAATTTATTATTTAATAATAATATTTTTATCTAATAAATTGTATGAGGGCATGCGGCAGTAATAAGTGGGCATAGCGACGGTCACCGTCCAATATTCCAACTCTGAGTATTTCCTACTATAAATATATATGCAATCGATGATCGGGGTTTCGGGATTCTCCGCGAACTGTGTTTGTGTGCAGGCGTATAGTGACGATAATAAGTAATAGTCAGTTGGAGTTGGACTACAGAGTAGATACTGTTGTGTAGTGCACTATTGCAATACCTTTTATTTAAGTGTTTTGTTTTGGCGTTTAAAAATGAACGAAAAAAACTTATTTAATATTTTTAATATACCAAAAAAAAAAAAAATATTCAGTCGTACTTGTACAGTTGTGTTACTATTGAAAATGAAAATAACCCAGACGATCTTCCAAGTTTTTTGAAAATCATGAAAGTAAGTGAATTAAATTAGGTACTTATTTTTAGCGCTGCAGCCCCCTTAATATTTAATATTTATTTTCGGCAATACATGTATATATTAATAAAGCAATGCGATAATTCTCAAGCCCGTTCGGATAACTGCGTCTTTCGGACCGTAACACGTTTAGGTACAGTAGACCCTAAATGCAACACATTTGGGTACACCACATCTTTAGAAAAATAACACGCTTAGGTACATAGTATACATATACTATATATATATTATGGTAGGGTAGTATGGTACACTATTTTCTGAATCCATGAAACAAAATCTTTTTTATTTTGAAAAATCATAGTTTTTGCTTTGAATAAAGGTTTTTGGTATTTTAAGATATATTTTTTGTCTGGCTTCATACATACCTATCCTGAATAATCTAACGTTGGAATGATTTAGATGCTCTAACTTGGCAGTTATGCAGTTCTTGTCGTATAAGTTTATTCGGCTTCACATTAAGATTAGCAGTTGCTTTTCGCTTTAAAAGTGACATCGCTGTTTGTTTAGTGTTCACGTCCATAATAATTACAACGAATAAAATAATCTTATAAAGATATTTCCGTTTAGAAATCCAAATTGAAATTAAACGTTTAAATATGAAATATTTAGTTTCACAAACCATATCTTATCAATACAGATAATCATATCTGTTTTTTTGCGATTGGCGATTAGCGTATGTACCCAAACGTGTTTCGCATTTATATATCTAAATGTGTTCTACATTTACAGGTAAAAATTCTGCTATGTGCCTTAACGTGGTGCGCCCGTCTTTTGGATGGCTGCGTACGAGTTGATTCCTGAGTACCTGTTTATCTATACCGATACCGTTGTGTTGATTCCCGAATCATATATTTTTTCAATAATTAGTCAAATATTCAGTCTATATTAGCGTAATCCAAGAGACACTAATAAGAGGTCGGCTGACAAGTTTCTCAAAAATGTTGTTCTTTTTAGTTTTTCATATTTTGAAAATCATTCAATTTTTATTTATTGTATTATATTATAATTTATTATTTACTAAAAAAATGTAGTAGTTAAGTCAAAGTTTAAAAAAATTGTTCTTAAAAACTAATATCTGGTATTGAGATAATCAGAATACGTATACTGTAATATCACTTTTCTCAAAAAAAATTTGTTTTTTTAGTTGTTCATGGATTTTCTAGTCTCATTATTCCTGCATTTAATCTATGTATCTGACTACACTCCTAACAGCTCAGTTTATTGATACACTAAAATAAGGAATCAACTCGCGAATATCTATTAATGACTCAGGAATCAACTAATACATAAGGTAGGTCTCGAGAATCAACTCACTTAAAGCGTTTCGAATTTGCCCGTGTTCGAAATAACAAGAACCCATAGTCCCTACTGCTGCAATATCATTGATTAGTATTATTATAATATAATTATAATTGTTATTATTCAAAGCTACTTATGTATTAAAACAAAAGAGATATGACATATTAGTTTAGTTGAAGTAGCTCGCCGAATTAATGTGGCCGTAACGACCAGTGACACATATCATACATCTAGCGATATTATTGTCTATGGTTCGGCGTCGTATCTTCGCCCTGCGATTGTTGGTTGCCTTGCGTTTTGCTGATTGTTATTCGAGGTAACTATTAGATAATGTATTAATATAGTAAACAAACGATTTTAAAGATCCACCTGTTGCCTTTATGAAAAACGTGCCATATTTTCCAAATTTCATTAAAATATTTTATAATACATCGATGCGTTCATTCGCAGTTAAATTTTTACTTTGAACATTGAATTTCTTTATTATTTATCAAATATACCTGTTGCTCGTATCATTTATTACGTCATAAACGTGTACTAGGTATTAACAGTCGTGCGAGTTACGACATATATTTGTCCACTCGGAGCACTGATAGAATAAAATGATAGCGAGTCATTTTTATAGGTATATTTTAAATCGTAATATCGTAATATATATATATATATACTCACTATAAAACACAAATCGGTTGACTAATATATAGGTACAGACTTCTATACTGCTTTTATATAAAAATCTGTATACATAGGACCTATATTTTAGGTTATAGTTTGTGATATACGCCTATACACGCGTATTTGTACATTTAGTCATAATATTGATAATAAATAATAGTATGAGTGCTTGACCAATGACCATTAAGTAACTTATAATTGATATTTGAGAGTGTAGAGACTTGTCTCTTGTCATTCAGTACTTTAGCCTGCAATCGATATTTTGCTTTTGATTTTGATTCACAGTGATTGATTTCTATTACTAATATATGATTTTACTTATGTTTTGTTTATCATCTGCATAGTTTGAATTTTTAATTTAACTTTGTGCTCACATACCATTATTTACGTGTTCTTCGGGATCAGGAAGTATGGCTAACAAAAATGCAATAGTTTTGAAAACAGGCAAGCGACGGTGCTATACAAATCCCAAACACAAAATGTCGGATCTCAATGATTTTATCGAAAGAAATAGTAAGCTATGTATACCTGTTTGCAGTGTTTGAATGATGAAAATCTTAGAAGGAGTGCACATATATATTTCTTCAAAATAAGATGAACTTTGTTTGTTTATATCACCCACAGTTAAATCTAATGAATATTGTTTTCCATTTATTTATCTGATAAATTATTAAAAGTTATTCATATAAAATGTAAATAATATTTTTACATTTTTAATCAAATATTGATAATATATTTGTCTTAATCTGTGTAGTATGTTATTGTCATACTGTTGTGTTTTTTGTTTTAAATATGAAGATGACATAAAATTGTTAATCCCCTATTTCATGGATTTATACATATATATGTAAATTGTTTTCTAGTATAATTAAAAATATCTAATTGAAATTATTTATTTTTTTAGTAGAGAAAACAATTAGAGTAGGACCAAATTATCAAGCTGATATTCCGGAGCTGTTGTCACACTCAAGTACATACTGCCATGAATAATATTGTTATTTTATACATTCCATATCGATATTATTATGATTTTATTATTTACAGAAAACAAGTGTTATCAGTCTCAGAAATCATTACTAGTCTGGTTACCATCCAAAAAAATTTCAGATGTTGAATGTAATAATAATTCTTATTTTTTTTTATTTTAAGAAAATATATTTGTAATTTATTTTTTACAGTAAATAACTACATATTTCATTCAAAACTGAAGTATAATTATGATACAGAACAATCTCTTGGCTTATTGTTATGGAATAAATATAACTTCCAGAAATCTATTCAAGATTTATCAGTTTTTTCTCAAATTATAAATTGGTCGATACTTGATAAAAATAATTTTGAGTTTGCCTACAAAAAATTTGGAAAAAACTTTTTAGAAATTAGAAAAATAGTAATTTAATTATAATTAAAGTTAATTATTTAATTCTCACATTTTTTAAAATTAATTGTTTAGCTACCTGATAAGTCATTAAAGTCAATAATTTGTTATTATTATCTACGTAAAAAAAAGAAAACTGCATGGTATGGTATTATACTTAAAGAATTTAATGGACTGGAAACTTTTTGTAAAAGCAAACTTAAAAATAGATTGATTGAAAAATCCAGTTCAGCTATGTCTACGCTCAATAAGAAGGTAAATATAAGATAAATTATTAATTCAATAATTTTTATAAGTCGTTAGTTAGATTAGATTCTATACTATAAAAATAAGTAAAAGATATTCATAGTTTATTGATTTGGTATATATAATATTAACATTTTATTTTCAGTTTAATACATTTAAATAAAATATATACAACTATACAACTGTAAGACTATTTAAAATGTAAATTGTATATTTGACTAATATGTGAGATAAGTATTTAAAATAGAAGCTTGTTAAGCCATAATCGATTAAAAGCCTAAGATATATTATGCATAGAAATTCCTTGTGACCAAATTGTTTAGTTTAGAGAAAGGATGAAATTGTATCTATGGTTATATTGATTTAACATTTAGTAAAACAATCGAGATGGAATTCACATTTTGATTTTGGTTATATATTATGCTAATTTAGAGATCATAATAATAATAAGCTGAATAACTGAATGCTCTCAGATAGAAGGTGAATAAGACAAAAAGATCATAGAACTATATATATATGTGAGCAACAGAAAGAATTGATTTTTTAAATAAGTATTTTTCTTATTTATTTGTTATCTGGTCAAGTCCAGGTGCTGTTTTTGGCTGAAGCTTATTAATTTCTTACACAATTTAGGCAGGAGAAATCGGTTAGTTTGGAAGAGACATAAGTAAAGTTGAAGACAACAACGATCTCACTAAATTGGCATAATATGATGAAGGATTTAAGTTTGGATGGAAAGAGAAAATTGAGAAATTTGAATTAATAACTATAAAATTTTTTCAAAGTCATTGTTATAGAATAGATAAATTTAATAATAAACAAAATGAAAATTACCTGTTCACATTGAACAAATGAGTGACAACAAGTGTATTTTGTTTCTAAAGAGTATTTCACTGATCTACTTGATAAGTTATTCAACATAGATATTAAACAATATTGATGAGAATAGGCAACTTACTTTATAAATGAAAATAACTTGTATTATTAAATTAAAATAATAAATATTCAAATTATTGTAGAAAACTAATTATCTTGCAATGCTTTAAATTTTTAAGCAAAATAGTATACATGAAATAAATTATTCAAGTACACATTCTAATATTGAGCTTAATAGTTAAACTTTTATCGAAAACTGTTGTACTATCACAGTTTAAATATTTCAAATTTATAACCAAAGACCAGATTTATATGCTTTTAAAATTTTAAAATATGCACTTAAAACGCACAAGATATGCAAAATAATTTTTGATTATTATGACTATTTATTTATCATAAAGTGATGAAATCAAAACATAACAATGATGAAAAAAAATAAACTACGAGTACAATATTATATACAATATATTCTATGAAGGCGATGAAAAAATATATAACTATAATATATTTATTATTAAAAAAACAATAAGTAATAATAATTTTGGAACATATTGATCTAAGTTAAATTATGACAGCAGCTTGTGACAATATATGTTTATAATATACAAAAGAACTTCGTTCTACATCAACACTAGTTATAGATATATATTTTTAAAAATATTTTCAATTTTTGTGTTGTGGAACAAATAGATATATAATAACTGTACATAAAATTATAAAATTAAATTAAAATATTTGAATGTATTTGTAATATGCAAAAACATGAGTTTCTATGGAAAATATGCTCTTACATCCAAAATATGCAAAAATATGCAAAATTTATAAGATTATTTATTTAGATTAAATCTGCTGATTAAATCATAAATTTTATGATTGATGAAAATCCATGTACTGCATGTAATTGTTTATAAAAATATAAACATGTATTAAATGCAAAATCTAGCCTTAAATAATTACTAATTTTTATTTTACTCTAATTTTGTCATAAGTTCAGACATGAAAACACAAGTTTTGCCTAAATATGAAATCACGAAACAGTAAATTTTACTGTAACACCTTCAAAATTAATATTAATTGTATTATTGATATATAATGATATGATTTTGTCTAAAAATAAGTACATTTTTATTTTCAAGTATTCCGAGGATCCACAACTACTTTGCCCATTCTGTGGATTTTCTTTTATTGGCTTTCATCAAACCCAAGATGCAATGTGTGAAGAATGTTTTACATATTTCAGGTATGAAATGAATTATGATATTAAAATGATAATTAAATATTAAAATGTATATTGTTGATTATTAATATTTTTAAATTACATAATGATGATTTGATTTGTTTTATATAATTAGTAAGATTAATGAACGTAATAGACCAAACTTATATTTACCATGTCCAGACGATTTTCATTTAAAATTTGCTCATTTATCACCACGAGACATGTTCGACAATCAAATTTATTTTCAGTCTATTGCGTCTATATCGAATGGCCAAGAAGAAACTAATTTATTTGCTATGGACAATGAGGTTGTATTATTAAAATAAATAATTAAACCTATGTGATTTATAACTTTGTTATTCTTAATGACAGATACAGTCCAATAACCAAGCTATAATGACCAGAAGTTCATACAAGAAGCTTATACTAGATAAAACTGATAATAGAAACCGTGAACCGACTAAGAATTGCATTTTTCCTTATTGTAACAATAATAGATGTTTGCGTGTAATTCAAGATACATTTAAGAGAAAATTAACCATTATAAGAACACGTTTTTTATAAGACTTGTTAAGCAACGATGAAGAAATACCTATAATATTATTCTTGTTTAATTAAATAAATTGTACTAAAATAAAAAGTTATTTTACTAAATTATACATATTTTATAAATTGTAATAATAATTAGGTATTAAATTTTTTTAATACCTAATCTTTCAATACGGTTTTAATAGCTTATGATTATTATTTGATTAGGTTAATGTCTTGTATTTAGAAGTAAAAATAAATTACTATAATATAGGTACATAGTATAATAAAACTTTAAATTTTTAAAATTAAAATTTTAATCAGCATATTTTTGTGTGTATGATTTAAGTATTTTACGCATATTCAATATTTACGATTGATACCATTTAAACTATTTAGATAATTGTGAACTTTTTTATTTAGTATATTTTGAAATTGTTAATGTATTTTTTAGAGTATTTAAATCACAGCATTAATAATCTAAAACTAGATTATGAAATCATTGTTGAAATATATTAGGTGACTCTTTTATTTAAATAACAATAATTATTTCAAATCTATTAATGTTTTTGAAAACATTTTTCTGAATGACATATTTACTACATTTGAATAATTAATTTAACACTGGAGTTATTAGTATAATTATCTTCTATTTCATATTTGTTATTTAATTTGTATATTTAAATAATATAGAATTATTAATTTTATTATTATCATTATTTGTACGGAAATCATTTAAATTGTTTTCAAAATTATTTAGCTGTGATCCAAAAAAGTTGATAACTCCTGGTGTAACTCATGCTTTTAGCTATTTACATACCTATTTTACACATAAGTAAAAAATTACAGCAATATTATACGTACAATTTGAGAACAACTGAAAAGACTTATGAATTATTAACTATGGTTTATGGTGAATATGTTACAAACCAGGAACTTTCAACAAGTAATATTAAGTACTCAAGGATAGTAGGGAGAGTATCATAGATGAGCAAAAGTAGGGCTGCTCTTCAAAATCTTGCATTAAAGTTATAAAGACAACAGCTGCTGCTATCACCAGTAAAAACAACAAATTACAGTTAGATAGCACACCCATGGTTCGATATATCAGTTAGCAATGCAATTTTCAATTTGTCCACACGAAGTTTGTCTTGCAAGTGGGTGCGTTGCCTTCTCACACCAAAAGAAATTCAATTTTTCTCTGCTAAATTGCGAATGTAACCTCAAGTTAGGTGATTAAATATTATTTAAATTGACAAATTTATTACCAACTAATTAAACATTTTTAATTAAAATAAAATAAATATTCTTTTGTAAATTTTTAATTTTATTAGTCAATAAAAATTAGATTAAGCATTTAATTTTTTAGCAATCTTCTTTCTCATTAAATCAGTTTTTGTTGGCTTTTGTTTCTAAAATAAACAGAAAAAAAATTTAATTAGTATACCATAATTGTTTAACATTGTGTATTCTTAAAATTCAACTTTAATTATAAATATGTTGAACGACTTAGACATAGTGGCAAACAATGGAAAGCAGAAAGATATGTTGGGGTCAAGAACATGTAATTGAAGAAGTCACCAAATAGATACCCAAGAGTAAAGAACAAGATAGCGATAGATAGGTGAATTATAAGTGATAGAAGTGAATTATGAGCATTTCAAATATTTAATATTTTTCATACACATAACTCATCTAAAAATTAAAATATTGTAAAAAACCAACGAGAGAACATAGATAATGTTTTTACCTAAAAGTTTGATAATAGGTCAATTTACTCTAATATTAAAACTAAAAGTACACTATTGAAATTGGTGAACAAAAATTTGTTATGTTGTATGTGTGTAAGACGGTGACAAAACATACGGGTGAGACATCCTCTTAATGGTGAAGATAGTTATAGACACGAAAAAAATGGTGTGGAGTAGCGGTTGCAGGGAAGGGTTTAGGTTAGTCAGGTTAGACCATACAGTAGGAATCACTTTAAATACTTATTGATTATAAACAATTGAAAATTGTTTGTACTTATACTCTATTCAAATTAAGAGAACACCAGAAGGCGGATATAAACATGTTTAATATGGGACAAATGAGCATATTGCTTATATCCTCACAGCTGTCAATCAGCAATCATCAGTAGAGGTCTAGAAACATTCAAAATTCAGTTGTCTATGTACTAAATTGATATATTATTATTTTGAATAGAGTAAAGTATAAATAAACAAAGAATAAAATACATATGAGTTATAAGAATATATAAAGGGATTTTTTTTTATCTATATAAACACTTGATAAATTACAATCAATTAATTCAGATACAGTCAAACTTGGTTAACTCGAAATTATCAATTCCTCAAATTTTTTTCTCGGTCCCTAGAATTTATATTTAAAAAATGTGAAAAAATCTTGTTTAACTCGAATATTTTTGTGAATAACTTAAATTTTCGAGGTTTATTAATATTATAAAATTGTAATATTTTCCTCATGTACCAATGTATATTTACTATTAAAAATAAGATCATTAATCTAATCATTACTGATAAGTGGTATTATTTTATTATCTGTAAGATGTACTCAGTCATCAAATGAAGAAGAGGAACAAGAATGTATTTAACCTCATTTCCACAATTCCACAAGCACAAATGTATTATAACGAATTAAAGCGATTAATAAAAAACAAACCAGAGGTTAGTGATGAATTTTTTGAAGCTTTAAATAAAAATAGAATGATTCACTGCAAATGTAACAATCAACAGTAAAACTTGAAAAAAAATAAATACCTTTTTAAAATTATAAATAATATATAAATAGTAAATATATTTTTTACATATCATAATAAATAGGTAAACAGGAATTAATATATTGTACTGTTTTAGAAAAATACCTTTGAATTTTGAAATTTTATTTAGATAACTAAAACTTTTTTTTTCTGTCCCTTCAACTTTGAGTAAACCAAGTTAGACTGTATATACTTAATAAACATAATTTACAATTTGAACTTTATAAATAAATTATTACCTTTTTTTGTGTTTTTGGTTTCATTATTTCTCCTTGGAAGTTTTGACTACTTCTACTAACAATAGATTTGGTTCTTTTAAATAGTAATGGTTTTTTGTCAAATACTTTATTTGTATTTTTTTTTGTTTCAATCCTTTTAATGCGAATTTCTCTGTTTTGAATTTTTTTCCCTTGGATTTGCATAGCTAATTCAACAGATTCTTTATTCTGTAATAAAAAAAACACATAAATAAAATATTACAAAGTTAAATTTGTTTGATTTTTAATTAAAAATAACTTTTTGTATGTTAGTATCTATTTTCAAATTTATAGGGATATAGAGTTTATTTTAAAATTGAAATAATACAATTTAGACGATTAAACATAATACATATTTTAGTTCTAAGAAAAACTATAACAAACTAAAAAAATGAACACTCACTTCAAAATCTACATATCCAAAACCTTTGCTCACACCTGTTGCATTATCACGGACTATACGCACAGCTGATATTGATCCACAATCTTTAAAATAGTCCCATATTTCATCTTCCTGAATACCTACATAAAAGTAAATATTTTTACATATAAATATATTAAACAATATCAATATTAACAACAATTAGCATTTCCTCAATACATTTTTAAAACGCTTATCAAAATGTTTAAATCTGGATAAATTATATTGATATATTTTTATTAATAATTACTGATTCAAGCAATTATAAATCTCAAAACCAGTATGTATCGACAATGGCGGAACTGCAGTAGAACTTGATTAAAAGATGTTCTTTAAGAGATCATCTCAAAAGAATGTTTATCTTAATCAGAAAAGTGTCATATTATGAAATTATAGTAATTTCTAGGGGCTAATGAAAAAATCGTCTCAGGTGAGTTTTACTGTATGTTTATCGAGGCCTTATTATATCTGTAACCCAATTTACTAAACATCGGCCTTTTAATTTGTATACAAAATAAATAAATATGCATACTAAATCAATATTTTCTTGAATTAAATATTGAACAATAATATTATAATTACATTAAAAATAATTTTTTTTTGCTTCAATCTTAAGTAAAAAACAATAATAATAAATTAAATTTTTAGAACTCCAATTTTCCACTGAAATTATCACAAGTCTACTAAGCCATGTCTTGAACATGATGCTTCTGAGATAATTTTTAATTTATTTAAGTTTTGAGAATTTTCTTTCTGTATTTGCTACAGTAATTAGTAATGTAAGTGATTAATGAACAAATAAAAGACCATCATCAAATTAGGAAACTCAGGATTAAATTATTATTTTCAATTATTAGTAATTTGCTCATATCAAACATCCCACGACAAAATTACCCAAGGTCAGAAGCAAACAAAAATTTTAATGATTAAGTCATAAATTATAACTAATTAAATCATTTATTTTACTATAATCACTAATTACTGTAAACACCTAATATTATTTTTGGTTGTGTGATAACTGTGTCAATATATCAATATAAAACTATACACATATACTAATATTATATTATATAATTTCAATATTAAATGTTTTTGTTTACCTATCTTAACTGTTACAATAATGTACAGTATCTTATATTCCTATTAAAACTAAAATTAAATAACTTAAATTTTTTTTATATTTAAATTGTAAAAACCTTTAATTATATGTAGTTCCACCTCTGGATATCGATTATCGATGTTAAAAATGTATATTTAGAAATTGATCTCATAGTAAAATATAATTTAAAATTTTAATTTAATAATACTCACTATATGGTAGATTTCCAATAAATATTCCTTTTTTCATATTCTGCTTATGACCTGTATTTAAAGCCATATCTACTCTGATTGTATGTCCTTCAAACTGTGTTGCGTTTAAAACCAATGCTTTTTGCGCCTGCTCGATGGTTTTGAAACGTACATACACATTAGCAGTATCTCTCTGCGGATGAAAATCTCCTTTCATTATAGATACACGTTTAGGTACATCTAGATTTTTGACAGCTACACTTCTTAATCTAGTAGTTTCTACTTCTCCGAACTGTTTAAATAAATTTTTGATGGCAGACATTTTAACATTAACTGGAACATTTCCAACAAACACAGTTCTCGACTCTTTTTCAGTATAATCCTCAGAAGATTTTACATCTCTATTAACAAAATTATTACTAACATATATTATTATAAACATTATACTATATTTTAATTATAAAATACTTACGATGAGTTAGTCGTAGATAATTTTTTATCAATTTTCTTAGTTTTATCATTAGGCTTAGTTGAATTGTCTTTTGATTTTTTGTCTTTTTTTTTTTTAATTTTTTTTTCAAAACTTTTTGATTCATTAACTCCTGAATTTGTATCTTCATTAATTTGATTTGATTTATTGGTTTCTAAATTTTTTTCTGGTTTTATATCAACAGTTTCAATTTGTGGAGAAACTACAGAATTTTTACCAATTTTCTTAGTTTTATAATTAGGTTTATTTGAATTATTATCTTTCAATTTTTTATTTTTATTTTTTTTTATTTTTTTTCCAAAATTTGTAGATGCAATAACTCCTGAATTTGTATCTTCATTAATTTGATTTGATTTATTGGTTTCTAAATTTTTTTCTGGTTTTATTTCAACAGTTTCAATTTGTGGAGAAACTAAAGAAATTTTAACATTTTTTTTAATTTTTTTTATTGATTGTTCATTTGAATTTTTGGATTTTCTCTTCTTAGATTTTTCTGCATTTTCATTTTTAGGTAAATGATTCAAATTTGTTTTTGATTGGAGTTGATAATCAATATTCTCTTTCATCTTTTTATCTAAAGCATAAAACATTATTGTATATAAATTAAAGTTATAGTATAATTTTTAATGGATTGTATTGATATTAAATATTATAAATTAAAATTTGCATCTTGATATTCTATAGAATATATCGCTACAAATTTTAAATTAATTAATTAATGATTTTATGTATTTATAACATAGTACGGTACTCCTCTTATATGACACTAACTAAAACCTGTTTCATATTATAATATACACTACCTATAAATTAATTATAAATTGATTCAACCATAGAACAACTAGGTGATTTGAAAAATGTTAATAATTATTTACTTATTAATTTTGCCATGTTTATTTTATACTTATCTATCTTTCAGATATGTTATCACCTATGTATCTTTAATTATAACATTTAGCGATGAAGATAATCTATTTTTAAAAACCATATAGCAATTTTAAATAATATTATATAGAACAAGTTAAATTCTATTATGCTATGTTTGTAAATACAACAAATAGTTAGTAATTAAATTATAAATAATAAAAATAATTTATAATATTTATAATTATCAATTATAGAGTAAACTAGGGATAATACATTAACTGAATTAATTATTTTTTTTGCAATTGATAACCCAAAATATTTTATGTCTTTTATGTATTTATGCCATAAGAGTTATAAAGAGTGCTAATTTTTAACCAGAATTAAGAAATCTATGATTAATAAATGTATGTTTTTACATCAATATAGCACTTTATTGATTAAGAAAAAAATAAAGATCTTTGCTATGTTAGACTTAATATTTACTGTAGGTAATAAAATTCTAGTAGGCAGTATACAAAACAAGCAGGCCAAAATATAATTAAAAATTAATATTCATAACTTGAAATAATATACACATACATAAGGTCCTACCTTTTTTAGTTTTCTTTTTGTTTTCGTTTGATGCGATTAATTCACACAATGCTCCAACTTTGTATTCATTATCCATGATATATCTGTAAAATTAAAGCACGTATTTTATAAGGTACTATTTACTACAACAAATTAATATTTTTCGTTCAAAATTAAAATTATATGACAATTTATATTTAATGAACAAAAAAATTTTTTAAACTAAATACAGTAGAAACCGTTTATAATGATGTTCAAGGGATCAAAGAAAATAGGTCATAATAACCGGTTATCATTATAACCAAAACGACAAAAAAAAAAAAATTGTGACTTCAATACATATTATTATAATTATTTATTTATGCAATGTATAATATAGAAAAAAAGTAAAGATAAAAAACTTTAAAAATCAGTAATATACCATTTAATACGCTGATATTTGTTTTAATTTTGTTTTCAATATTATTAATCAATATGTAGCATCAAACTTTTTCAAAAATAAGATTTATACATTTTATTATGCTTTATTGATATGCCATTGGTTGAAGCACATACGTTTTACAAAAAACACATTTAACCGCAACGACAATTATCCATACACTGATGATAAAATAAATATAAACTGACGACAAAACTATGATGAAATTATCAGTTGTAATAGTACCTTTGATAAAGTAAAATTCAGTGGTGTAGTGTAGGGGTTTTCCAGGCCCCTGTTGAATATTGAATAGGTGGAGTAGGTATACTTATAGGTACTTGGGTAAAGTATAAGCGTAAAATAAATTAAATAACACCCTTGGCATTTAAATTTAAGAGTTAATATTAATAAATTTTAGGTGTGTAAGTGGGTTGGTATTCTGTATTTGGCCCTTGGTCAAAAAGTAGTTCGCCATGCCACTGATTAAGTAATTACAAATAAATTTTTTTTCCAATTAACCAAAACTAACCGCCATAACATCTGTATTGTCACTATATAGACATCATAATAATTAATACAAATTAGTACATACAATATAAGTTTTGTGGGGACCTTTAATCTAAGGTTATTACACACAATATGTCACTACAACTAGTGTCATTATAAACGGTTTTTACTGTATTCTAAATTTCGAGTACTTACAATCAATGGACAACTGTGGATTGACACGAAAATAATATAATGTCAAACAAAAGTGATATTTGATTAGATGACTATTCAAAATAATATACTCTTTAACTTGAATATAGAAAATTCGAAACTATAGTCTACAGTCTATAGATCTATAAAAGTATAAAATAATGATATTCAAATGACAAATATTTTGCTATCAAATTGTATTGTCACGTGCTTGTAGCATTTTCCAAATGAAAATTGTTATCGCAATTATTGTTGTTAGCGTTATCACCATAGATAATTATCATTATAAATCACAGAATAATACACGGTTATGTTTATGGGTTTGGTATCAATTTATCATTTTTAATTCGAAAAAATATACAGTGAAACCTCCAAATAGCGAACAAACATTTCGGTGACAGAGAGTGTCTGCTGTTTTAAAGGAATACAATATATTTGGAATTCATAAAGGGGGTAAATGTTTGAAATGAGAACATTGGTATTTAATATAGGTATTTGATTGTATTTGAAAATGTTGATCATTAATGTCTAATTTAATACATAGGTACGTAAATAAAAAAAAATTGACCAAGTGCATAATTACACAAATATTCAATTTTATGTAAAAAAATTAATCATCTTGATTCTTGGTCTGTTTATATTTTTTTGTCTTTCTACTGTCTTTCTACTTCCTCGAGCCCATTTGGTTTCGTTAATAGGTACCTATATAAATATATTAAAGTGTATCTTTAATAATGGTTATGATTCTAGCTTTTAATTTTTCAAAATATTATCATGGCTACTTAGGCAGTAGACACTGTAAGTAGGTATCTATAGTATAGGCAGTAAGTATAACGTGGCCATATGTCTCAATTTTGATATTTGCAGTTCCGCTTTCCTCAAAGAACTCAAATATGTCCCGCTTTGAAAAAAAAATCACTATCTAAAATATTACGATAGTAGGAATACCACTATATTCCATAGGTATACGTATACTGTACACTGATTTACATAAATATTTTTTACTGTAAATAGTTAAAGGTAATAGTCTATAGTCCAAAGATAAAAATTATAAAAGAAAATAAATACTTAATTTACTTAAGTCGTTAATTCGAATTTGCCGATACAAAAAATATAAAAAAACTAGCCAAATAATTTAATCTATTACAACATTTGTCTGTTTTACTATAGGTATTTTTAGTATTGATTTTTCTATTAAAATTTACAAACGTCACGCTTTGAATAAAAAAATTATGGTCACGTTAAGTAATTAAACAATAGATGAAAATAATAAATATAAAATTTTAAATGACCCACATTCATATATAGTAAAATATTAAATAATACTATTTAAGAATTTGGATTTTAAATTCTAAAATACCTACTTGATTGCTTAATAAAAAAAGTAGGTACCAGGTATCTTTATCAAATACATATTTGAAGTAATCAAATATAAATCGTATTTTAAAGTTTCACCTCTATAAGATAAAGTAGGTATACTTATTGTCGTAGGTAGGTAATATTCAGTATATTGTATAATAATAGTTATAACTTATAAGTACCTATTGTTATTATGTACCTATCTAAATTCAAAGTATAAAATAATTATAAACTTAGATAGGTAGGTAGGTACCTATCTTAAACGTGTGAACCGTAACATAGTCTTTATTGTTCTTATATAAATAGTACGTACGTGGCTAGAACTCTGCTAATTACTGCTGAAATGAATATTTACTAATGGAATGTGATTTAAATATTAATCTACATGACAACTTAATTTATTTATCATAGTATTTCTATTTTATAATTAATATATAATGAGTAAATAATACGCGCACGTTGCAATCTAACTGTAATATTATATTTTGTCGCCAAAATACATAGGTATCTAATTATCTATATTTAAATTAAATATGATAAAAAAGGCGAACTGGTATCTATACTTCAATACTTGTAAGGTATATTAGTCATAGATATTGATGAAACCTTGAATGGGTAATTCAAAATAAAACAATAAGCAATTTTCAAGTTTCAACTTAAGGGGACAAATAAAATAATTATGGTTATAAGTATAGGTAACCAGATAGCAAATAGGTAATACATTTTTTTGCAAAATAGATTTATATACTTATCGAAAGTGGGTGTATTATACTATTCATACTACCATATTAACAACTTAATCGTTTATTAAATTGGTTTCACTATTATTAGTAATAACTAACATTCGTTATTATTAAAAAAACGATAAATTGTCATTTAAAAAAAAAATACATATGAATTATATCCATTTTTTTACAACAATTCGTATACCAAGCGTAGATATCTTCGTACGTGTATTTTAAAAATATTTAGATCAAAATTCTAACACAATCACGGACAATTCACTTTTTAATATTATTTATGTACCTACCTCAGAAAATCACTTTTATAATACCTACTACGCTATAACGGTAATAATTTATTTTACGTTATAAAATTATAGCAAAACCAATTTTATTACTTCTCAGAATATATTTGTATTATTAATAATTATTAGGGTTAGGATTTGAAGGCTAAAGTCTTTTTTTAATAATAATAATAATAGAAAAATAATTTTTATACAAAAATGTGTGTTATTAATATTTAAGGTAATGGATGTAATTATTTTTACCTTTTTTTAAATTTTTTACTAATAAATGCCTTTTTTGTGTTTAATTTTCAATTGTTTTGATAGTTTTGTACACCATATGCGTGTTAACAGTACAAATCGATAAAATTTTCTGAAGACGGCGCATTATCAATTATTTACTAAAACTTTTGCATTTAAATGTCGTTTTATTGGGTTCACATTGAAAAATTTTGATTAGGTGCCTATCTGAATAACATTTATTAACGATAGAACAATAAAATTGTACAAAGTCACGTAACACAGAGGAGTCATTTCAGTTTTTATCTCAAGTGTATTTTTTAAGCAGGCCATTTTATTTCATTTAAGCCATAAAAAAAATTCCATTCGTATTTTGTTATTATGTTATAGTTAAAAACGAAAAATTGTAGGTAAATATTTAAAAATTTAACGAGATCATCATTTCTTATACGTGATATAATATTATTACCATGATAAATATATTTTTAAACTTTTTTTGAGCTTTTTGTTAATATTTGAAATTTACGTTGTTTTTTTTGATTTTTTCAATAAATGTAAATAAAAACGCTAAATACTAAAAAGCTCAAAATGTAATAGAAAGTTATTAATTTATCAAGTATAAAATAATTAACTTATAAGAAGTAAGGTTGATAACTATTAAAAACTAAGGAAACGCACTATTAAAAAATGCATTGATCACCCAGCATTTAAAAATAATGCACTTATAAAATTAACTAATATCTTAAGTTAGGTACAACAATATAACAATACTTATGATGGTACCTATACCAAAAAATTAAATTTAAGTAAGTTAATATGCATTGTGTATGTAACAATAATATATTAATTAAATTTTCAATTATTTAGTATGATAATTTGGTAACTTTATGGTGCTAAATTTGGTTTGTTTGTCAAACTTTTGAAAAAGATGACAAATAATTAAAAATTGAAAATATAAAAATTGTTTTAATATAGTTAGTTACTTATTAATAATGTTTATTTTAGTTATTTTTTTAAGCTGTATATAATTTTACCATTCTCAAAAGTCAGTTGTGTTAAATGTCTATGATAGATAATAGATACCATTCTAAAACATTCAATTTAGACTTAATAATGATACCTATACCAATAGCTAACCAAATAGATACTAGATAGATACTAAGTTATAATTTATAATGTGTAATATAGGCAATTTATCTTAATTTTATTTAATATGTATTTTATTCACACATATTACGTATCAATTAATTAAGTAGGTACCTATTTTAAATATACCTAGTTAAATATGCCTAGTTTATTAGAAACTATTTATGATAATCTATTAAATGAGCAAAGTTTGTAATAAAAATGATGGTATAAACCATTCTGAAAATTAAGAAATAACTAATAAATATCATAACTTTTATTAAGACTCAATTTATGACTATATAGGACCTAAATAGTAAATACTAAGTACCAAGGTAATGTAAAGCTAATAAACTTTTAAATATTAAATATGTTAATATGATAGTAACATAATATAGTATATTTGTAGTGCTGTATGATCCATTTAGTATATTTAGATTTGAATTTTTACAGTTTTTTTAGAAATAGTTTAAAATATGTTTGAAAAATGACATGTTTATAAATAATACCTTTCTTATTTTTTTGTTAAATTTCTCTCATTTGTTTTCAATATTATGATACATGGAAATTCAAAAATTAATTTTTTAAATGATAAAATGTGTTTAATTTTTTCATACAAAATGCTTACTGTTTTTTGAGAATTTTTTTAAATGTATATTCCTTAAAGAAAAAATAATATCAAAACAATTCTAATTACATAGATAAATGTGGTTTTTATCTGATGTTCTGATTTATTTTGAAAATGAATTAGTATCTACCTTTAAACTACATTACCTAATAAATACAATTATATTTTATCTAAAAATATATGTAATGATTTTTAATTTTTATACCTATTGCTAAGCATAAGTGTCTAACGATAAGAAAGACAAACTCATTAAGAAGTAGGTATTTGCTTACTTAATTAGTTGATAAATAGGAAAGAAACTTATCTAATTATTTAATTTCAACTAAATCAAGAGGGGAAAATAAAGAGTTTATATTTTCATTTTATTGATGGTCATATACTTGTATAGTATCTAACTAGCTTACTATAGTATATATATAAATATATTTATTTTGTTTATTATACATGTTTACAAAATCTATAAAAAAATGTACGAGTGAAATAGAAAATTTTATAAATCTAAAAATAAATTATTTTTATACATAATATTTAGTGAAGTATTTTTAGTGTTATAAGAAAATTTTCTGGTCAAATTACGTGAAATATATCAGGTTTATACATTTTATTTTATCAAATTTATTAGTTATTATGCATATTATGGCTGTTATTTAGTAAGCAATTTACCTTTATAGTGTGGTTTACATATGGTGTTATTTACAATATCAATTGTATAGTTAAAACATTTCAGAAAAAAATAAAATATGTTACTACAAAAAATAATTATGATATAATAAAATATAATTTTTTCTAACTTGTATCTTAAAGTTTAAAAATGTTTCTACTCAATACATTGGATAGTTATAAAAAAAAGTATTATAATGTAAATGTATTGATTATTCCTTTCTACTATACTTCAGTAAAATATCTGACTGAATAAAAATATAATTAGGTATGATCATTAAATAAAAATATATGACTGAATGATTAGAAGAAGATTGTCAGATACCTTACTGAATATGGTAAAAAAAAAAATCTTAAAATATTTATTTGAATAATTTATTTCTTAGAAAAAAGTTTTTAATTATATGCATTTTTTATTTATCATTGATATAATTTGAAGATAATAATATAAATATTTTTTTCTGATACTTAGATGAAATTATAAATGGACTGTATACTTAAGTGGTGAAATCATAGGTAAGCCACTTACTAAATGATAGCCTATATAAACACATAATAATGTTTATTGATGAATTTAATATCTATTTTATTATATATTTTATCATAATTATTATTAGTTGTAAAAGGTATATTAATTTTAAAAATGTAGCCATATACTATGCTTTGAAAAATAATCACTAAGCATTTAATGCAATCTTTAATTCAATTAATATGTACTAAATATAATATACTTAACAGAAAGACTAAATATGTAATCATACAAATAAATTTAAAAAACAAATAAATAATCACAGTTTAAAGATATGTACTTTCTTTAACAATTGGTACGTGTTGTTTTTAGATTTATTTATGTTTAATTTATTAAAAAAAAAAAATCATTACTTTGTAATTAATTACATATTACTAACTATTGTAATATGCTTAAAAATAAAATAAAACATAGTTAAAAGTATAATAGTTGAATACACTCTAAGATATTTAATAGCAAAATGTTAATGTATTTACAACTTCTTTATGTTTAATATCTATGTTTAGATGTATATTGAATAGTAATAGCTCATTTTGTAGTTAGGTACTTAGGTACTAGTTACTATAGTTATTATTAAAATATATACAATATACATTGATACAATAAATGGGGGAGGGGCATGTGCCCATACTATAAATACACTACTGCTTATTCGTAGGTACATAATATGATGCAATATGTTCTATTAAGTGAAATTGTAAAATTAATTATTTTTTTATGAAACTTGTCAGTAGTTTAGTTAAATATAGCTAATGAATAAGAACATCAAATACAAATTATTAATTTTGCGGAAGTAATGTTAAATAGATTCACCTTATATAAAATAAATAAGGGTTGTATATTTTTGTAAACTTCTATTTAAATTCTAGATGCTTTCTACCTATACTAGTAATTTGTTAATAACAATAAATACCTATATTTTATTGTAACTATTGTCTAATATGAATTAACTGATGTTTATTGTTTACTTTAACTTCTATAAGATAATATTAAATAAGCTGAATAATTATAAATAGGAAAAACATCTATATTTAATCTAAGAATATTAAAAAATATTTAAAAGATATTCTTTTAGTGATTAAATTTATTATATTATTATGATTTGTACATTTTAATTTAATTTTTTTAAATTTATAAACATAGTAGACAGTAGCCAATAGGTAAAAGGTTCACTTAAATCAACTTAAAACAAACTCAAATCAGAAAATTCACATAAAATAAAAACACTGTTGATCTTCAAATATATTCATTTATTGACATTTACGAGTACCTACATACAGTTTAATCTATTATAGTGAATGCATCAGTCATCAGGCACTTAACCCGATTTCATACGTTTTATACAAAGTACTTAATCAATAGTGATATTTATTTTATTTTAATTTATAATATAATTATTGATACAAAATGGGATTTAAATAATGCAATAGATATATAAATTGATACTAGATACTAATAACTAATAAGAATGTTTTAATAAAAATATGCAGGTGCCTACTTCAGTTTGTTATTTTAATATTTGATTACTTTATTACATAAAAACATTTTGCAAAATAATAACTGATTATTAATTACCTACCTATCTTTTAGAAAAAAAATACAAAAATAAAATATAATCATAATTTTAATTTAGGTACAATAATTCAAATTCAAACTAAAAATTGCAATATATCATTTACATTTACTATTTATAACTATTTTATGAATATTATTATATTTATATGTGTACGTAATTTTTTTTTTTAGATTATATATTTTTTTTGAAAAATGAAATCGAAATTTTGTGTATTGTGGCTTTTTATGTGGTTGAGTTCACCAGCCAATTGTATGAAAAACATTCTTATTGGTTTAGGAGAACCAAATGAGCCAGAATCATTAAAAGCAATGAACACTGAAGACGAATGGTTTACACAGAAATTAGATCATTTTAATCATACTGATAATAGAACGTGGAAACAGGTAAGTAGGTATAGTATGAAATATAAATATATTAAGAAATAATCATCAGAATAATTCAAAATCTAATATAAAGGTAATTTTTACAAATTATATATAGAGATATCAAGTGAATTTGGACTATTATAAAGATGATGGACCAGTGTTTTTGATGATTGGAGGAGAAGGAGAAATTTCAGCTAAATGGATGCGCAGCGGATCCTGGATTGATTATGCTAAAGAATTTAATGCCTTATGTTTTCAACTGGAACATCGGTATTATGGCGAGAGTCACCCTACTGAGTAAGAATTATAATAAAATATAAATCAATGAATTTGAATGATGGTAATGTTTTTATACATATAGGCTATAATATCTGCAATAGATATTTTATGACATATTATATATAAATAATATATACCTACAGATAGTAGGTATCTGTAGGTAATAGGTATAATCGTATATTATTGCCTATTGGGAAAAATTAATTTAGAACAACAAATTTAAATTTGTTGTTATTTATTTGAGTGAATGTCTCAGATTTTTGCCTGTTATCAACTTTTGAAGCAGTAAAAATAATATATTTAAATTTTCAACTTTGAAGATGGTTAGGTTAAATTGTTTTTTCGTAATTGATTTTTTGAGATTTTCCAGAGTAATTAGTTTTTTTTAGCAGACACAACAATCGAAGTTGAAAATCAAAACATTTTTTCTGCTTTAAAATGCAAGATCTCCACAGATGACATTAAAAACACAATACAAAACCAATATATTTATAACTTTGTTCAGAATATTCAGCATATTTTTATAAAAGTGTATAATTTTTCTTAATAAAATTAAAAATATCATACCTAACCTATTCCCACTGCTTAATTTTATTTTTCTGTAAATTGTAATTTATATTTATTTATTTTTATATGAATTTATTGTTATTATTATTATTATATTTTCATATTTAAATGTATATTTTTTAGAGATTTAAGTACTAGCAATTTAGTGTACTTGAACAGCGAACAAGCATTAGCTGATTTGGCAGAATTTATTATTAATATTAAAATTAAATACAAAATACCGTCTACAGCTAAATGGGTAGCATTTGGAGGATCTTACCCTGGATCTTTAGCTGCATGGTTAAGAATGAAATACCCACATCTCATACACATAGCAGTTTCTTCTAGTGGGCCTTTGTTGGCAAAAATCGATTTTAAAGGTATGTATATTATAAATGGATTGCCATTTTCCAATAAAATATAGTGATTTTTAAATAATAATCTTTAAACAATTAGATGTAATACTACGTATGCAACAGTAAATGTAAAACCAACAGTCTATAAATAGTATAAACACAGGAGTATTTATTAGAATCTAATAATTAGACAAATCAGTGATGTAGCTAAGTGGCCGAGGAGTTTCTTCTTGAAATTTCAGGAAAATTAAAAAAGACTTTCAGTGTTCAATGTTCTTACCTAACCTACGTGTGGGATAACTATATATTACAATTATAATTTATATGAAGGTATTACTATAAAGGTTTAAAATATATTATATAGTATATACCAACAGCGTCATTATATCAAACGATATTATTATGAATCGTTGTTAAGATTGCTCTGTACAATGTACACCGGAATCAACAGTTGCTCTTACTGCACCCTTATGCTATTTTATGTATAGTTTTCACTGTTTAATATTCTAGGCCAACGCATATATTAATAGTACAGGTAATAGTGTAGGTATATAATATTACGATTCATAATATTAGTAACACACACGTGATTTTTTCTAGAGGGATTGTACCTATAATAGTATAATAATAAGAATATTAATATAAACCGTAAAATGCTGTTTTAAATTATTTTTATAACGGCAGTAATTCTGGAGGGGTTGACCCACTTTTTATCAGATACTTGGACAAGAAATGTTATGGACGATAGTCCCCTAAATGGCTTATATACCTATGAATCTATAATATATGTTCTATATTCATAAAGATTATGTTAAGCTTTGTAGATCTAAATCGATTGAAAAAAATTATTAACGAGTTTGAACTGCTATTATTTCATAAAATTGAACTGTTAATTTATCATTTAATAGAACCTTAATTTGTTGTCTCTGTCTTACAAACGTATAAGGTACAGCATGTATTTTTAAATATTATATTTTAAATACTCATAAAAATTATAACACTGGAAAAAAAAGAATACAGATGTCAGATAATGTTCTCACCTTTAAGTTTGCTAATAGAGGAAATTGTATTTAAATATTTAAGCTAAATATACAAAATTGGTTTTATTGAATTAAAATTTTTCTTATTATATACATTTATAAGACGTAAACCTTGTAAACAATAAATAAGGGTGTGGCGTTATCTTAAAAGATTTTTTAGCTATTATATTAATTTACTATTTACTATTTATTTATTTACTTTTTTTAGATTTATATTACTAGTTACTACCTATATTTACATTATGTTATAAATTATAGTATACTTATGCCGAGCTTCATAGAACATTCTAAACATTGATTAATTTAATAGTTCACTGAAATGAATTTCTAAATCATGATTGGAGGGCAATTAGCTCACTATATTAATTCGAAAAATGTTTATAAATTGTTTATGCAATCAGGAATTAATCTTTTAATTTTGTTAATTAAGTTGTTAACAAGGCCCATTCATTATTATTACAATTTAATACAATAAAGGAACATAATATGTACTTAAGTCTTAAAGTACTTATAGTTAGGTACTTAACTAATAAACGAGCTAAGTGAATTAAAAATTATTTTTGTTGTTTTCTGCTAGTTTATTAATATAAATACATATTTTTTTATAAAAAATAAATAAAAAAATTATAATATTAAAGAAGTATAAATAAATATACATACACAATGTATAATTGATACCCTTTTGAAAAATTTCTGTAAACGCTCCTATACAAGAATAAATTATTAATATAAAAAAAAAAAAAAATTATGGCTACATCTCTGAGTTAAATTGTTGTATAGTTATATTGACTATCATTAATTAAATACACATTTAATGCTTTAATTTACAGTTGGCTGTAAGGTTATAATTTTAAACTATTTAGGGAGCTATAACAGAATATTAAGTTTAATTATTAATAAACAATTTCAGGTAAATAAAAAATTAAAATCATTATTAATATAATATATATTTACGCATAATTAACATTTGTTAGTACGTCAAATAGAACAGATAAAATCATTCAATAATGTTACTTTCTCCGTACCATAGAGTAATAATACAATTACACATCTTAGCATAATTGTATGTATATTTTATTTTTATAGAATATTTTATGGTAGTCGAAAATGCATTAGCAACATATAAGCCAGAATGTGTGTCACAAATAAAAGAAGCAAATCAAATGATCAATTATTTGCTTAAAACCGATCATGGAGCAAAAATAATTGAAAAAAAATTCAAGTAATATGATTAAACCGCAATAATATGATTTGTTTTATATTCCCTGTATAAATAATAAATGTTTTCCAAATGTTTTAGATTGTGTGATCCCTTAGATAGAAAAAACCATAAAGATGTATCATATTTGTTTGAAATTTTAGCTGATAATTTCGCAGAAATTGTACAATACAATAAAGACAACAGACATTATTCGAATCCTGATCGATCCTCAGTAACAATAGAAACTATGTGTGATATAATGGTTAATAAATCAATACCAACTCCAGTAAGTTAATAATTAATATATTATATGCACTATATACATATTTGAATTCTGAACAGACTACAGAGCGATGAATGTAATGGTTTTGCAATAATGTATGTATCTTAAAAAGTGTTTTGATACGTAAACATCAATATGCAACTCCTTACAAGAAAACGTATGGCTGTATTCATTTTGTGTAAACGAACGAAAATAGGATACCTACCACTATGACAAACGTAAATTGCTAACTGTGAATTTCAAACACTACGTCTTGATTGTTTTCAATAAAAGTTGTATCTCCTTGAGATTCGGAGAGTATTTCAGCTTCTTTTTTCAATCCTTATAAAATGGTCCATAGTCTCATACAATTACCCACGAATTTCTTTATGGATTATAAAAACTGAATATATTTTTTTATTATAGTCGCCATTGGTTACATATTATAATTTTAGAAATACACAACATTTATTTTTTTGTTTTTTTTTGAATGTGATATATTATAATCCACGTCCCACTTAATCCATAAATGGTCTAGATATTATACATAAAAAAATTCAATATAATTACTAATTGTCTGACACGTTAGGTTTTAATGGCATTATATTTATAGTCAAAATAATAAACATTTTTTTAAATTTACTAAAATAATATATTGCGTCCTAGATAAATAAATCATATTGTATAGAAAAAGTAATTTTAACAATATTGAACATTTTAACCAAACTCTGAAAAATTACGTAAGTAGGAATATGAAATCATAAGTACTTTATTATATCTTCAATCTGAGATAAGTTTTGGTTTATTTAATAAAAATTAAAAAATAAACTTTCACTGCTAATTTATTACATTATCTATTATAATATAGGTACTCTGGTTTATAGCAATATTGTAATAATATAATTATTATATTGTTTTAGTTAGATAGATATGCAGCTGTTAACAGTAAACTATTATCTTTAAATAAAGCAGAATGTCAAGATAACATTTATTCCCAATTGATTGATTTTTATAGAAATACATCTTGGAGCAGTAGTGCAGCAGGAGGTGGTTAGTATTGAGTTTTTAAGTGTATTAAATTCAATTATGAAAGTTATATACCTACTAAATATAGTTTGAGAACTATTATTACGAACGATAAAATATAATATTTTATTGTAAAACGTGGTTAATAGTATTAAAAATTGTATTATAGGTCGACAATGGACATATCAAACTTGTACAGAGTTTGGATTTTATCAGACATCCAGTCAAGATAATCATGTATTTGGTCATAACTTTCCAATAGACTTTTTCATTAATTTGTGCATGGACATTTTTGGAAAATCGTAAGTTTGATGTACATGGCATATAAATATAAATATCTATTATAATTAGTAGGCATAGTAGATATAATACTTTAAATTATTATTATTATTTTTTTTTATTAGTGTTAACAATTCTAAAAAAAGTATTATTTTTCAAATATTAACATATAAGATATAACATTTACAAAATGACATAGTTCTTACTTAAAAGGTGCATTACCTAAAGGAGTAGGTATATAAGAGATATGTTCATTTTATGACAATCATTATATACATATACATATATACATATATGTGCACTGATAAATTCATCTACTGTAGAAAATGTATTATACATTATTTATAATGTAGAATATATAAATTATTTATAATACTAGAAACTATTTGAACATATCGTACTAAACATAATATTTTCCGTTTAGATATAACTCTGAACTACTATCGGATGCTGTCGGAAGAACTAATACGATGTTTGGTGATTTGAACATAATAGAAAGTCGGGTACTATTCATACATGGTTCTGTTGATCCATGGCATGCATTAGGTATTACGCATGCAAGAACAAAAAACAACGTGGCAATTTTTATTAATGGTAACTATTAATTAATATTATTTAAATTTCGTTATTATAATTTTATTAGATTTATTTATAACGTATACACGTAACTTAAATTAAAACTATTCAGCAATGTTAATAATTAATTGATTGTGATTTACGTGGATTTATTTTTTAGGGACAGCTCATTGTGCGAATATGTATCCTCCGGCATCATCAGATCTTCCGGAGTTAACGCAA
The DNA here is from genome assembly GCA_036289425.1 of Rhopalosiphum nymphaeae. NCBI lineage: Eukaryota > Metazoa > Arthropoda > Insecta > Hemiptera > Aphididae > Rhopalosiphum > Rhopalosiphum nymphaeae. Next base: position 2,221,377 of record JAZAQC010000007.1, on the reverse strand, counting down.
GCTCGTACGACTATCAGAGCATATTTGAAAGAATGGTTGGCGGAAAATGATTTTATTGAGTCAGCTCAATATACATAGTATGCGATTTGTTTATTTAATTTTAATACTTATTTGTGGTTGTAATTATTATTATAAACATATTATAAAATACATGTTCGTACGTTCAATTTTTCCATAGTCGTGTCTATTTACATATTACCTGTTTAGTGTGTAGTAATACATAATAATCCAGTTAATCCTTGCAAAAAATATAAAAATAATATTTACGATGGTGATACACCAATAAGCATTCATTATCTACGTGATGTCTATTTAATAAGTCAAATTAAAGATGTATAGGTTTGTCACATTCACTAAGAGATTATTCATTTCATATAAATAATATTGTTCACTTCATAAAATAAAAAGCACTTTTTACGTATAAATTTTGATCAAATAGACACTATAAAATTAAACTTAGACAATATTTTTTATGCATTTTATAAAATAAAAAAGTTTAATTGTTATCAAAAGAATGCGCGTGTTGTTATTGTCTTACAAATACATAACATTTTAAATTTATGTTCAGAAAAACCAATTTTAAGTTGTTAGTTTAAAATATTAGGGTCATATAGACTTAAAAGTTATAATTATGTAACTATGTAAGAATATTATCCATGGCACCTAACAGGCTTTGATTGATATTTTAGTTCGAGTTATAACTTATAACTCATAAATAAAATACGTCTATATGAAAAATATGTAGATAGTAGGTACATCTATCTATTTTAAATAATAAAATCGTGAATCGTGCATTTATGATACCTATATTATATTAGTATATTACACTAGGTAGCAAATTATGCTCGGCATTCGCTGTAATAATTAAATAATGCCAGTGGATTTACCTTAATTGTCTTAAATTCCGTTAAAATATGTAAACTACTCATGTTTTTAACACAATCATTCGGACGATTTTGCGTCAATATATTGATCAGTATAAAATACTACACGTCTAAAATGATATAATTCTAATAACTATTTTATTGTATGTAACCAATGGTAATTCCTTTTAGACAAAAAAAAAATATTCGCTTTTTGTGAGCCAATAAATCCTTGTGAAACCCCTCTTTAAAATGAATATTTTTAAAAATTGTCTTTAGGTATTCTCAAGTAAATGATTACATATTTTAGATGTACTTTGTTGTAGATCGCTTACATAGTTGAGTTAGTTTGGATTAATATAGATAATTACACATACTTATACTAATTATACTCGAAAGTTCACATGTAAGCTATGTAAAATGTATAATCTTTGAAAAAAACTTAAAGTTTCCAAATAATTTCATGATATAATAATATATATGGTATCATTTTTAATGAACTCTAAACGTATAAACAGTCTTTACAGTCATTTCAATTTTTATCTGTCGTAAGTTGAGACAGTTTGCAAAATGCATGTATTGATAAGTACTTAAAATAATTAAATTAACTATTATAATATGTACTTTTTAGATAAAAAAAAAAAATAATTAAAGCAATTCATTATTTTTTATAATTATTACATAGATAATTATGTCTAATAACCATGTATTAGAAATTAAATGAGCAGAGAAAATTTCACTAGTATCTAAGACTTTTTTAATATGACTAATATAGTTAATGTAATTCTGATAGTTCTGTGGATTTAGAAGATATTTCATCTACGACAATAAGTTAATAACACCAACAGTTGATAAAAATGTATTTAATGTTGCTGATTTGGAACATTAGAGCAATATATAGTTACTTATTTAAGTTTTTTTCTGATAGCTGGTTGGAACTTAGAATATGAAATTAGAATAGGAATAATAGAAATATGAATTAAAAAGGAAAATTATTAGAAAATTGTTGCCTATGCATATATTTATTAAAATATTTCAATCTTACTTTTAAGCTTAGATAACTAATCTGCAAATAAATTTTCTACTAATATTTGTTATAACAGAGTTACTTATATTTTAACTGAACGTAATTCTAATGACATAAAAAAATTTACCGAAATATATTAAAACTCTGATACAAACACCTATAAAACATCATTGATTTCTATGTATATCAGAGATTAATGGGAATATATTATTCATTTAGGTTTTGACATGGGTTACAATTAAAATAGAATGAAATTAATAAAAAAATAATTTATTGAAAAGCGTTAATTCGTGAAATGTTTTATATGTAGTTTAAAACTCAACCCATGGTAATGTTCATTATTGGTTTTTTTATGTCCTCCCCATATACTTTATAATTTATATTATACGCATAGTTATACACTTGTATGTGATTTTTATTTTAAGAAAATCGAATATAATGTATACAGTTATGTGGTACTTCTTAAATAATATTTATATTTATATAAAATAACTAATACATTATATTTTATTAGTTTACACTTAATACTTTAATAACTGAAACTACAGATAGTTTTAAAAATGAAAGCAAAAAAATTTTAATTACTTCGAAAATAAAACTGATTACTGTGACTACGAAGACACAACAGCAACAAAAATATGGCCTGGGAAAATAAAACAATTTCCTAATAAACATATAACATAAATAATTAAAAAGATATTGACATATTTTTCTCTTCTTTAATAAGTAGGCCAGTTTTTGATTTTATTCAAAGTTAAAAATTGATTGAAATTGACTGCAACGGCTTATAATGCATGTAATTTACAAAACATTACAATTTTTCAATTTAAGTTGGGTTTATACTGCAATATTATGACATACCACAATATTATGTTATGTGGGCGGAATATTTAATGCTATCCAAGTATCAAACACTCAGATAACTGTAAAAACGATTTCGACTCGCTCGTTTTTTCTCTCTCTAACTGACAATCTACTGGTAATGTATTATTATTATTTATATACATATTTTAATATAATATTAAAATTATAATATGATATAAATGATTAATTATGAGACATTGAATAACAAGTTATTGTTGATATTAATATTTATAAATAATTTATTAACTTAATTAATTAGATAATGATAATAAATATGATTATTAATTTAAATTTTATTCTTATATTTCTTGGAATGTATTATATAATACATATTTGAAATATTTGTATAACATTTTATCACGTACAGCGCAACTTAAATATTTTAAATGTAAAACTTCAATATTTTACTTTGTATTTTTTATTACATTTTTACTCATGTCTAAGTATAGACAGAAATTTAGATGGCACTTGAAATATCGTAAGTAACACTTAACTACGTTAAGGATGTTTAGATGATACTTAGGCTAATAAAACTGTATGTTTATGCTAGCATATTGTAGGTATTTTAATTTTAAATTTGTATTGACGCAATTCAGCTTTAATAATTATTAATTTATTAATATTTTAATTGTTTTTGCATTCAAAGTGGTAATAATGTACCTATAGTTTGTCAGTAAATAATAAGTATACGTATTAAATAAAAACATTATTATTCACTTAACAGACATCAGTTATCTGCTAATTTAAAATACAATTTGTCATAAAAGTGCACTCAGCTAAAAACTGTATACATTTTTCACTTTATTCATTTAATAGGTATGTACCTACCTATTTATGATTTCAGATGAGATCGTCAAAATGCCATAACAGTAACAAGTTCGTAATGTATAAAATAAAATAATAAATTTAGTCTATTTTCGCAAAGCTAATTAAAAATTTTACAACTAACATTTAACCTTGATACAATCCTTTAAAACACCGGTCTAAAAACAAAATATTCATAGTAAAATAGTTGGACTTCAATTTGAAATTACTACAATAGGTATTTAAAAGTTTATAAAGTAAAATTCTGTATATCATTAAAAGTGAGTATATTTTGTTTGTATTATTTTATTTCGTCTTTTTATACGCATATATAGCCAGGGGCGTCATCGTTTTCGGCCAAAATCTACCCTTCCCCATTCGGCCAACACTTACAGTTCCCTTTTCGGCCAGCACAGTTTTCTTTAAAATTTATAAATTTAACAACTGAACATATTATTTAACATATTACATTTTTTAAATTAAAAATTAATTTTTGCTTGAAAAATTTAATATTTTTGTAATCCTCACTCTTAAGATTAATTTCGTTCATAGTTGGTTTTTTGGAAGTAAAGATAAACCAGCGTTATTTCTTGTTTGACATAATACAATGTAAGACGCCATCAAATGGGTTATAAATGATGTGTCTAAAGTATACCTATATTTTAATATATGAATATATTACATTATTTTATTTTATTATTTTTTCACAAAGTATTAGGTAGGTAATAATTTATTTTTTTAAATCACATTTTTAAATACTATCATATTAAGTTTAGTAAATTTGTTAAAATTGTAAATTTTAAAGAAAACTGTGCTGGCCGAAAAGTGATAGAGGGCCTCCCCATAGCCAGGACTTTACATACGAATTAACTGGAATTCGTAACACCTCTATAATAAACCTATAACAACTGCAACTTCCAAATACCCTATATAGATAAAAAAAAATATTTTCAAAATATTTGAATTAACCAAAACTAAAATTATTTTTTATTTTAAAAATGTCATCGAATAATATGTAATTTTGACATTTTGTATGTATTTTTTATGGTTTAGCGGTTAGTTCAAATTTTTAATTAGTTATTTAGTAATAATTATTATTAAGAATAATTTTACAATCAATTTTTATCATATAATTATCGTTATCAACACATTTCAAAACGTATGTATTATAGTTTGTATCATTCATCTATTCAGTATAGTATCATCCATCAGTAATATTTTATGAAATGAAATAATATTCTAAGGAATATTCTGTAATATAAAAATATGATTACTTACATAGTTTTTAAATTAAATTTTCTCTGGACTATTTTAAATCCATGTTAACCTGAATAATAACGGTTACGAAGTTTGTATCATCCAAACGTTTGTTTATATATACTTTTCAGTTTTCATTCTAGTGTTTGAACATCCGAGTAGGTTAGGTTAGATACATTCAAAAATCTGAAAGCCAAGTACGTAAATGATTTAGATGTGCACAAGCAATCATAAATATTATAACAAATAGTTTGAACAGTTATTTAGGTTCTTAATTAATTCGTTCATTTATATGATGGCGGTAAAACGTTTTAAGTTCAGTATGTATGAGTAGGTATTATAGACCTGCAAGGGCCATACATTTACGGCCCAGCCCGGTCTTATAATTTCTTTCTAAAGCCCGGCCCGGCCTGGTCCAAGAAATGTTATGGAAAAAATCCCAAGCCCGGGACGAAAATTATTTTAAGTTTTTAAAAAGTCCGTTCCGGTCTAGTTTAAAATATTTTCATTTAAAATATGAAAATATTCGTTATTCGTAATTATTTCAACATTGAATTGTAAACTTATTATTTTAGTTTTAAGTAATGATTATTTGTCATACAAAAAAAACCAAAAAATGCCATGCGTGATGTAAAAAATTCTTAAAAGCCGGTCCATCCTTGGTCTTAATATTTTGAGTCTGGCCCGGACCGGTCCGAAATGTTCTACAAAAAAAAAGCCCGATCTAGCCTTTTATATTTTTTTTAAAGCCCCGCCAGGTCCAGTCTCAGACGGGCCGACCTTTTTGAGGACCGGGCTGTGCCGACCCGGTCCTTGCAGGTTTAGTTACTCACTTTCTTTCCATAAGTTTGAGTTATTTTATTTATCAATAAAAATACAATTAGTTATCCGTGGATCTAAAACCGTTTCAATATCATCATTTAAATATATTAAATAATTACCTACTTGGCTACTTAACATCTTAGTTTGTACATACAAATAGTAGATACGAAAACCAATAGAAGTCTTATAGTTATATACAGGGAGCGGATTTTAATTTAGTTAAAAATTAAAAATATTTAAATATATATTTGTTTATTACTTCATAAATATTTATTTATGATATTGAAATATTTAAATTGAAAATAAGATAGAATTCGCTATAATTTATAAACAATACATGATACAAATTGAAAATTTTTATTCTGAATTATCTGAATAGTTTTCGTGGGGGAAACAATTAGAAGCGATATATAATTTGAGATTTTCAAATTTAAAATTACGGCGATTCGATCTTAGTATTGCTTTATAACGGCTAAATTACCTTTCCACATCAACAGAAGTGATAGGTACATATTTTACACAGGTTAATTCTTTTGGATTGTATTCTATTTCTAAATTGTTTTCGGAGTCTTGTTTAATAGTATATCCCTTATTGACATTACAGCGTTAAACCCTGGATTTTATCCTAGTATGTTTTGTAATTTAGAATTGGTTAAAACTCCAATTATCCAGGAAATTCTACAATAATACAGATTACGTATATTTATTTGTAAAATATTTAAAATAAGATTAGCATTAGCTTATTCAAAATTAAATAAAACGTATACATATGTCAAAAATTTTCCGATGTTAAAACTACATAAAAATATTTATTTAAATTAAAATTCATTCCCTAGTCCTAGTTATATATTATGATTACAATTAGTAGAGTTATTATGCCTTTTTATGTGTTATTCTTTTAGTCTAAATTAATTGGTTGTCAGCAAGCCCTTATAATGGGTGGGGGGTTAAGGATTCAAGCTTCCCAGAATTTTTTAAAATAGAAACAAACTAACTATAAACTTTCTAATGTATTTTAGTTCATGTATTATAAATATTTAATCCCCCCTCTAAAAAAAAACTTGTTTCTCAAATTATATACGACCACTGAATCTGGCACATGGTTGAAAAACCAACGAAGTCCACTTAATTATGGTCTATAATTGTGGCTTTGCGTGTGTTACCGTATGAATGTAAATGTATACTTTATAATTTGTAATTTTCTTATAAACGATTTCTATGAATGCTGAAAGCTTAAAATGAATTAGTCTTAGTTTTTATAATCTTACTAATCTACTTATATACTAATTTTACTAAAATCTAAAATGACAATTTAAGTTTTATGACAACTTTTACTAAATATAATAGGTGAATATAAATGCATGTTCATCAACATAATATATTATATTTAATATCAATTGATTGCTTATTATGTATATTAACTATATTGTATCAAGTAGAAATATAGTATTTAAAAAATCTAGTAACGCCTGGCGGGTGCGGTGAAAAGCCTCCTATGAGTTTGTGTTGAAAAAATTTAATTTAGAATGCAGTTTTTAAATCATTAAAATGAGCTCCTCTGTTTAAATTTCCAAACTTGAAAAATTAATATAACTATAAAGAAGCGGTGTTCTAAAATAAGTATAAGTGACTCAATGTAATAATTATTTTACAAAAGATTGGAAATACATTACATAACAATTAAAAAAATTACATAAGTATAATTTAAAAAAAAGTTTGATTTTTTTCAGATTAGGGATTTGTTTTGAAAAATGAATTTAATATTTTGTGTGGTTTGGTGTTGCCTTTGGTGGGGTTCTTTGGCTAATAAAAGTAGTTCTATGAAACTTGGAGGCATAGGAGAACCAAATTTACCAATATTAGCTAGAAGTTCGATTTTCGAAAACAAATGGTTTGAACAGAAACTGGATCATTTTAATCCTATCGATACTAGAACGTGGAAGCAGGTATTAATTAATTTGATTTACGTATAATATAATAATATGCGCTATAACGTGTTAAAATGAATCAATAATACGTATTATCGAGTATTGACTGTATGATTGGATTTCTTTTAGAAGTATCATATGAATTTGAAATATTATAAATATGGTGGCCCAGTATTTTTGCATATAGGAGGAGAAGACGAGATTTCTCATAATTGGATGAATGGTGGGTCTTGGATCGAATACGCTCAAAAATGTAATGCCTTATGTTTTCAATTGGAGCATCGGTATTATGGAAAAAGTCATCCCACTGAGTAAGTACTGTAATGAGGAATAAAATTATAATTAATTTAAATGGTTTTCTTTAAATTAATATTGTATTGCGGACTTCATAATTAATGTGGTATGAAGACCGTTTAGTAAGATTTACAATTAAATAGTCGAATATAACGGTGCACCATAACTGCGCATGCATCGTGGCCATCTTGTCACATATCACCTTAACTCAGTATACAAGTTTTGTTTTTAGTATAGTAACTCCGCACATAATTTTTTTTTTATTGTTTAAATACAAAATATAATATATGTTATTTAAGTTAAATAAAACTAAATATCTAATAAAAATAATAATAATTAATGCATATAACGTTATTGTCGGTATGAAATGTATAGATTATAAAATAAAATAGTTTAGGGTATCAATTAAGGGCATCGCCCATTTGCGCCAAAATAAAAAAGGTATGTTTTTTTCGATGGCTCATTTGCGCCAAATTTATCTGGTATAATTATAATAAAGTAGTATATTTTTTTCTCAGATAATTATAATAATAATTAATACAATTTTATATATATTTTATATATTTTATATATATATTATATTTATAGTAAATAGTACGATTTTTTTTTTAAAATAACTAATCAAATTAATCGTAATAAAATATAAATAAATACACCACATATATCATCCTAATCTATATTGTACCTACCAAATTAAATACAACTTTTTATACATAACACGTTAATTTTTCGTTTTTATAATTCTTAATTGATTTTAAAGTTTTTTTTTAATTCTTGTTTTAACTTGTGCAATCACACTGCGATCGTTCTTTTGACGAAGAACAGTACCTATATCCGATAACTGAGTACCTACATGGTGCAACATAATAAGACTGATATAAAACTTGTTTTCAATCTTTCTACACCAATACAATAATATACAAAGCTTTAAAACCTATAGACTTATAAAAACAACTTTTTGATACGTTACAGACACGACGTATTTTAAATAAACGAATTAACTAAGTGGTTACCCTCTAATATTCCTAATTAGAAATCTTCTATTCTCTCTCGAAGCCAAGGGTTTTGAAATACAGTTTCTCTAGATTCCAGCCCACACAGGTATCGCCGGTAATGAAACAGCTGACTACTTAGCCAAAAATACAGCGTCGATCCAACTTCCGTCCAATATTCTGATCCCCAGGTCTGACTTCTGTTCTAAGCTTAAATCTTGCATTCCACGTCTATGGTCTGACACTTACAACAATCTTCCACCGCACTTTGCCACATGGTATAGGAAATTACATCCCACAATTCCATCCAAGCCATGGTTCCATAGCTTAAAATTATCCCGCAAAGTAATCAGTTCATTTTCCCGTCTCCGCTTTGGCCACACTCTTCTCCTCTCACACTCTTTTAAACTATCTCTTAACGACTCGCCTCTGTGCACCTTTGATCATTCTCCAGCCATCTGCGATATAAATCATATTCTGTTTAAATGCCCTGCCCTGCACGCAGAGCTCCTACATCTTTTTTCCATTTTCCACTCTCTATATATTCCTCTAAATTCTTACCACATACTTACTTCTCAATCCCACCGTGCTATCCTTGCGACAATTGCCTTTATCGCTAATTCTGGGCTGCTTATATAAATAATTCTGTTGTATTAATATCTGTATATCTAATAACATAATCGTCGAGACTAATTGTGACATACAAAGTTTCAATAAAAAAAAAAAAAAACTAAGTGGTTAATGTAAAATTTTCACGCAGGTAAGTTTGGCGCAAATGGGCTGTACCCAAAACGAATAAATATTTTTTGGCGCAAATGGATAACCCCCTCAATTAAATGTAATAAAATTATAATGTAAGTTAAAATAAATTAATATAAAATATTATTAAATGAAGCCAAACTTTTTACAAAATTATATCTAGTAAAATGTGGTTACTTTTAAAAATTTTGGGGAGAATCCGGACCCCATGACACCCCCCCCCCTCACAGATACTGTCTTATAATAGCGCTATCATTATTAATTTTATGGCGAACGGAATTTTGGTGTTAAAAATATTTTTAGAATGCGAAACTGTGGTGCGTCTGAATATAATATAGTTCCAAAAATAAAATAAAATATAATAAATCAAAATAATAATATTGTGCCTACCTGACTGATATTACAATTCCTGATTTAAACGGTTCAATGTCTTAACAAACTTTATTTCAAATTATGGAAGATTCTACAATCTGATTGTGTACTATGTGCATACTATATTTATTAAACGAATAATAAAATACTCTGTTATAAATTATAATTTATTACCTCAATTCTTAAATATGTATGATATAATGGAATAAAGTCACTCTACAGTCTTCCTGACGTAAGTTTTGAAATTTGTTTTGAAACTTAAGAGGATATTATACCCGTATGTGTTGTCTCTGTTTTACTAATGTACATCACAGCAAATTTGCGTTCGGCAAAACACATTTTGAGATGTTGGTTTTAATATTAGAGTAAATTTACCTATTATCAAATTTAAAGCTAAGAATATTATCTAAGAAATGTCATATTATTTTATTGAAATTATTCTTTTAAATTTGTAATATTTTACATAGTTATTACTCACTTTAAAATGATAATATCAATAAAATCATATATTTTTTAGATAATATTCTTAGCTTTAAATTTGATAATAGGTAAATTTATTCTAATATTAAAGCTAACGTCACAAAATGTGTTCTGCTGAACGTAAATTTTCTATGCTATACATTAGTAATACAGAGACAACACATGTAGGTATAACGTTTTCTTAAAACATAGCATATTAGACACTTTTTAGGCATTTTTTGAATAATGATTTATGTATTAATAAATTATAGTTTAAATAAATGTGGAATGTTTCAAGAATTTACGGTTAATATTTTTTGAATAACTACAAAATAACAAACATTGTTTACTATTATTGTATATTTATATATTTGAAACATCGGCTATACTACACGGATAATTTATTATAGTGCTTAGTATTATAATGATTTAAGCTGGAAATAGTGGCGCCATCAGAATTTATTTTTCTCAACAGATATTCGGGATTTATAAGTTAACTCCAGATAAAGAGTATAGTATACACTATATATATATATATATAATTGAATTAAATTCAAACACACATAACGAAGCTAGGTACCTATATACTGTTCTACTGTAGTATGTATAATCCGTAAAATTTTTGGAGTCGTTACAACTCTTAACTTGGTGTTATTATTATGATGTAGCTATTTGTGAGTAGGAAGTATAATATAAACTATGAATATTAAAACGAAATTTAAAGTATTATGTCATATCTATTAACCCATAATAATTATGAAATAAAATATTCATACATAATTTATGTCTAGTTGAATAAAAAATTGATTAATTTAATAGTTGAATAAAATTTAATGGAACAATCACGGTCACCATAATAATTTAAGTATCATCTTTCAGACATCATACATTGATTTGCTTAATTTTCACTATTGATTCATTAAATGTTTAGTACTTAGGTGATTATTTGTATTATCCAACGTTAGTATAGTCAGTTATTAAGAAAATTATAATTTTTAACTTTTTAAGCATTCAACCAATATCTCAGAATTAATGTAAAAAATAACATAATAATTTTTATTGATTTTTTTTTATGATAATCGTATGTTTCAGTAATTTAAATACTAAAAATTTACTATACCTGAATATTGAACAAGCATTAGCTGATATAGCAGAATTTATAAATACCATAATAAACGAAAATGAAAATTTGCTGTTTAATGCTAAATGGGTAGTGTTTGGAGGATCTTATGCAGGGAATTTAGCTGCCTGGTCAAGAATGAAGTATCCACATCTCATACACGCAGCAGTTTCATCAAGTAGCACCTTAAATGCTACAATAGATTATAATGGTAGGTATTATATAACGCATTGTTTGATAATTTATTTAGCCTTTCACAACATCGTAAAATATATATTATATAATTGGTATCCCAATAATATATAGTTTTAAAATAGTAGTACGTACTAAAATAAATTGATACCAACGTTAAGTTAAATACTTAATACTATATTATATTGTCATATTTCATTTTATTTTATAAAAAATTACTTTCTTAGATAAAATCGATGAAAAATAAATCATATTTAGTTCTTTAATTTTTATAGAATATTATATTACTGCCCAAAACTCATTATCAGATTATAATCCAAAATGCGCTTCACATATAAGAGAAGCAACTAGAATGATTAACGATTATTTGAAAACCGATGATGGAGCCAAGTATATTGACAACAAATTCAAGTAATTTAAAATTATTAATTTATTTCAAAATAGTTTATACAACAATAGTAAAATATAATAAATTTCAATAAATTGTGATTATATAATTTCAGAACGTGCGATCACATAAACATAAAGAATAAAAAAGATGTAGTACAATTTTTTGACAACTTAGCTATACCCATTGCACTAATTGTGCAGTACAATAAAGATAATAGATATTACGAAAATGTTGAGCGGTCGAATGTATCAATAATAACAATATGTAGTATAATGTTAGACAAGTCATTCGGAAACGCAGTAAGTATTTTATCAATATGTGGCGTACTAATTTTAGAAGCACAAATATACAAGTATAGAAAACAAAAGTATACCCAACCTACCCCCATTTGCACACCTAACTATTTTTTTTTAATAAATATATTGTCTTGCTGTGTTTCACAATAATATTTACAAAATATTTATTTAAAGATATAATATGTATAGTTAGGTACTACAGTTACAGGAACTGGTTTATATTTAGTTCCCTGTTCTGTTTAGAAAATAGGTATGTTTATTATATTTTGTACATATTTTTAAAATTATAGCTATACATATACTATTTTAATTAACTTTCTTTGTCGATTGACAATTGCTAAGGAATTAGCGAAAACTCGTGAACTATTAAACACTAACCTAACTTAACCCATGAACTGGCTTTTTTTTTGTAACGTAAAAATAACAATTCTAGTTACTTTTCTGCAGATTAAAAAATAGAGTAATTTTATTATATTATTTTTTGGCTAACGATTAAAGTAACTTCCCCATAATTGCTTATTTTAAGGTTTGTATGGTAATATATACATAATTAATTACCTGCTACTTAATATCTACATATATTATGCTATTTAGATAAGAATAAGCTATAGGTACGTCTTAAACTAAAGCCAACTGATAAAATTCTCATCGTCGACAGAATAGAGATTTTAATTATTTTATTTGAAAAAGACAAAAAAAAAGTAACGATGAAACGTCAAAACTTTCAAATAATTTTCTTGTTAAAAATGTAATCAAAAAAAATTATTTCAATATCAATCGGTAATTATTGTAGTAGATACTAACAGAGTAAATATAATATTTTACTAGACATTAAAAAAAAAAAAAATTTTATTTTTAAATATTTACCTAAAACATTAATGGAACTGACAAACATACTAAACATTCAACGATTAAGTAGCTAATACATTGTTTATAATTTATATGATTCTTGTAATTGAATGATTGTTATCATTTCATAAATTAGAAATCAATAAAATAACAACCAATTATAAAGAAAAATTTTTTTAGCTTGAAAGATATGCATATCTACAAAGGTTATTAAGAACAGTTTCTAATAAAAATTGTACTGTGAGTAAATATCAATCTATACTTAAAGCTTTTAAGGAAACGTCTTGGAAAAAACAATATGCAATATCTGGAGGTTAGTATGTACTATCATATATGAATAAATTAATAATTACAAATGTTTATTAATAATGAATATCAATCGATTATTAACAGATCTTATCGATCTTGGTGATTTTAAGGACTATAAGTCAGTGGTCAATAATTTTCAATTAATGGGTAGTACTAAAAAGTACGTTGGGTAACGTAACTAAAATAATGTATTACTGTAATTGAGTCATTTCATTAAAATTGCTTAAAACATCCATAACTTTATAATTTATGAAAATTACTTTTTACAAGTAACATTATCGTTTCGTTTTATTCAAGTATTGCGGATTAAAAAAAAAAAAAATCAAAGTAATTTATTAAAAAAAAAAAATGATATTCAATAAATTTAAGTTAAATTAAATTATTTTAATCGAACGGAATATTTCCTATGAATAGGTCAAGTGGACTATGATTTTATACATATAAAAGTTTAAATATTGACACTCATTTATATTAATAGTTAACAATTAATAAATGTTATGTATCAAATATTTATAATTTTTAATTTTTGTTCACATATTTTTAAAATTTACTTTTTAACTGATAGTTATGTTTCAGCAATTTGTTAAAAAACGAATGCTATGGAATTAGAAGAATATCCGTGAACTATTAATGTTTTGTATCTTGAAAATAACGTAGTAATTATATACTTTACAAATATTGTACATAATTTTTATAATCTATTAAAAATAATTGAAAAACCGAAAATATCAAAGTCTATGGAAGACATATTAAGCCAAACAATAAAAAACAATAATAAATACATCAATCTACTCACAATAGTACCTATAATAACTGTAGGTATATTGTACATCCTCTATAAATGTATATTTTTCAATATAGTAAAACAATAACAGTATAACAATCTAAATTACTAAGCTATTGCTGTTCAACTATTGTAAATTTATTATTATTTTAAAACCAACTTCATTTATATATTAGAATTTTATTTGTAAAGTATTTATCATATAATTACTAGTAATTACTTATATGAAAAAATTCATCATTAAGTAGTATTATAACTATTTTGTACCTAAAATAGTAAAATGATAATGATGATTTAAAAAAATCGCTTACTTAGCATTTTTTATTTTGGAATATTTTTTTTATTTCTGATGCATTATTTTTATTCAAAAAATACCTATATTATTTACTTTTTTAAATGGATAGCTATTTTATCTGCGTTTATACAGTATAATATTAAAAAATTATTTTATTTCAGATCGTCAATGGCTTTACCAAACCTGTACACAATTAGGTCATTTTGTAACATCTAATAAAGTTAATAACTTATTTGGTAATACCATTCCATTAGACTATTTTACTAAAAAGTGCAGAGATGTTTTTGGGAAATCGTAAGTTCATAAAACAATTTCTTGAAAATTATATTTTTTATTTATGTTATAAGTAGTGTATTTCAATAAGTTCTTGAGAAAGAGGAGAGGGGAATTTTGGTGTTCTTGAGTCCTCCAGATTTATAATAATAAGCACTTGCAATTCCCCGATCATTTTAAAATGTATAAGCATTTATATATATATACACATATACATATACACTATCAAGTTGAAAATGAACACATTAATATTTTTCTTAAAAATTAAAATATTGTATATTATAATATTTCTATATTTAGGTATAAGGCTCATAATAGGTTAATTCACTCTAATATAAAAATTAATAACACAAAATTGGGGTTGTTTGTGGCCTCGAAGCCAACATTTTTAAACAGTCTCCTAGAAAAGTTTTATAAAATCAATATTTTTTTATTACGAACTTAATAAAAATAAAATCAGTTACTTTGATTAATTAATTTTTATCTATAGTATATATTTTATTACATTAAGTTGTATATTTAAAAACACTTTTTTCTTGCTTTTAGGAGAGCTAATTTTTTTTGATAGTCTCATAAAATTCAATACATTCAAAAATATTTTTTCTAATAATAACATTATTAGAGATTTTGAATTTTCGTATATTGAAGTAATTCTATAATTATTTATATACATGCCAGTTTATAAAATATCCTTTTATCTATGAATTGATGTATACAATTTTTTAGTACATAAAAAAGCTATACTTGTGAAATATAATTTAACAATATACACCAGTATATAACCATAATATAGATAAAATATGACTGTGAATAATTATTTTAATGAAATATATTATAATTTTTATAAACTATTACTTTTATTTGTTTTTTCAGTATTTAATACATTTTTATGAAAAATTATATTAGTTCAAAAAGAATATTTATGCTCATGAATTTATAATTTCTTGTAACATTTATTAATTATCACAGGTCTTAATAATATTATACACAAATTACTTAAGTTGAAGTTTAATAATTGGATAATATAATTTTTAATTTGTAAAAGTTATTTTATCAAATAGGCAAAATATAAGATTATGTTCTTTTTCTTTTCATGCCCCTATTTCTTGTTGTCCCAGAGAGTCATGGCCCCCTGCTTCCTTCATTTGATCTTGTAAAGGGGACACTTTAATATGTCAACACTTTAATACCGCAATATTTTTTTTTCTCTGACCCATATGCAACATAAAAAATTACATTCTTTTAACTAGGATCCCTCATAAATTTGGTATGCTGATTCGGTAGGTATATAATATTTAAGAATTTTGTAGCAATGATGTTCTTACAAATTCAAATATTTATTAAATGTTACGTATTACGTAATACGTTCACCAAAGAGCACTGAAAGCAATTTTAAATATTTCTAAAATTTTAGAAAAATCTGCAACCGGCTCAACCCTTTTGACATCTTTAATGCATAATATGCCTATGCATTTTGGAATAGTATTTAATATGTATACACAATAAAAAGCATAGTCATTTACAGTGGTTGACAATTTGATTTTTGGTGGTTGACATACAATACAATAATATAATATATATATTATTTGTTTTTACCACATGTTCTCATTGCAGTTTATGGTTGCTGATGTCTGTTTATAGATGTTTGAATCGTATCATGATACGGATAATGGCCTTATTTTGAAATCTTTTGAATGAACATAAATAATTCCGTATGAATAATTTAATAAATATTATAATGACATTATATTTTGTTCGTTTAGATATAACTTAAATGCATTGTATAAGGCAGTCGACAACGCAAATATGATGTTCAATTATTTAAAAAAAAAAACAAGCAGGGTTATTTATTTACACGGGTCTATCGATCCGTGGAATAAATTAGGTCTAACTCAACCACAAGCACAAAATTCCGTTTCAATCTTTATTGAAGGTAGGTGATCTTAAAACTTTTATTAATTTTAACTCATTTAAAAAAATTAAATATGTTAATTTAATATGAAAACAAATTATGTATTTTTAGGAGTATCTCATTGTGCAGATTTATATCCTTCTACTTCATCAGACCCTCCTCAGTTAACTAAAGCTCGTAAAACAGTTTTATATTATTTAAAAAAGTGGTTGACGCAGACTGGAATGTGATTTTTTACTACGTTAAAAAATAATGCGACACACCTCTACGCAATTAATAACCTAATTCAATTTGTCTGAATTATATGAAATAATATTTGAAAAAAAATATCTATGCTTATATTAATAAATATCTTTATTTTGTATTTTTATTTTAAACTCATATTATTATTATATATTTACCTATAGACACAATTTGCACTAATACTCCAACTGTTGATGATTCGTAAATATAATATGTCTTATGTATAAAATATAGTATCTACAAAATTAGAAATAATTCATGTACTTATAATACTTTTTATTTATCCTTATAAACATTAATATAAAATGCATCATGCTATAGTGACTAATTTATAATTTGTACCTACCTAAGAAATAAGCATATAGATTAAGTATGAAATAGAGATTCTATAAAATGGTTGCAGCACTATACACAAGTTTTTTTACAAGCGTTTAAAATCCAGAGTTATACAAAATTCTAATACTTAAAGCTTCACAAGTGACAATTAATACAATGTTCCTTTTACATTTTTATTACAGAAACCGAAAAATATTAAAAATTGGACATTTTTTTTTATAAACATTTCAAGTTTAGATACTGACGAAATTGGTTATATTTTAACGAAAAATAACGATTTTAGCTATTTTGTTGCAATTCAAAATATATATTTTTCATAGTTAATTAAAAAGTTTACATTACTGCGTATATAGTATAGTAATAGTATATAATTATTATTTACTATAGAGTATAGATACATCTTACATATACATTTAAATTTTCGAAGTATTTAGACTAATATTAAGCTATGTTCATTGTTCTGCGATTAATGATTTATTATCATATTAATAATAACTAATAATATCATATGAAGTGATTTACATTATACATATATTATGTGTAATTAAAATTTGTTCAACTTACCATGTTAGTTATTGAAAAAAGTATGAATAGTAATATATACTAATATAAATATAAAATAAATCATAATATATATATATATACTTATTATTCAAATAGGATGAACAATCATTAAAAATTTAATAAATTAATATTTAATAGTTAAAAATGGTCCTTTAAAATGATTTAGTGGCCAGTCATTGGTTTATTAAATTGTATTGAACTATTAATTAATTTGTTTATACGACCCAGAATTAGAAACATAAAGACTGATTTTGAACGGAGACAGTTTGTTTCCATCACTCAACATTTTATCACGTGATTTATTATTAAATAAAAATCTAATCCACTAAAGTGATTTATTAGTTAACAAAATACATTCGGTTTCTATTATAAATCAAACTGAAGAGATAGTTCCTCAAATTTGTGTACACTGTAATGGTATAGCTAATGACAGTTTTAGCTTTTTCCTTCATATCGCCGTTTGCCCCATACCATATCAGTATAATAAGAAAAAATAAACTAACATTTTTCAATAATAAAATCTTTTATTTTTATTTTTTATTCATTAAATTTCAAGTAGACGCACGATGATAACTATATTCTTATTATTCTGAATCATTATAAAATAAATTTATGACATATAAAAACAATTAACTAATACTTGATGTTAATATGTAGGGTGTTTGATTTAAAAATAACCCATGAATTGAATCTTTGTTATCCTGTTTACTAGGATTTTCTTTATATAACATATTAATACTATTTATCTTTTAAGGCTAACCGATGAATTGTGTTACTCAATCCGGTCGAATAAAATTAGGTAGATACAATCAAAATGCCTATTCACGTCTCTGTCCATGTAAAAAGCTTAAAGTAATAATTTAAGTAAATTATTAAATTGTCCTAGCTTAAAATCGTTATGCCAACCAAGTGATTAGTTTCAAAAATTATATTCTAAAATTATGAGTCACTTGAATTTTTTTTTCAAATTTAGCACCATCAAGCACTATAAATCACAATAGTACTAAAATATCAATTCATAACGCATTGCGTAATAATTTTACTTAGGTTTTATCAAAAATTGTTTATTTATGATCTGAAAAGTTGCTAATCCTCTGCTATACAGTAGATTTCGAATATATTTAGTCATTGAGTATATATCACTGTGATAGAATAATGAATGTGTTAATTTTAATAAGAAATCATTGCATTCGAAGTAGAGACAGTTTGTCAGCCCATACATTAAGTGTCTAAGTATATTTTATTGTACATTTATATTACTTTTAAAGTAATTTATTTGATTAGGAATATTGTATATATTAGTATTATGGACTACAGTATTATAGGTATGTTATAAATAGTCATTACTTTCAAATTAATCTGAATATTTTTAAAATACTATAGCGTATGGTAAATATTAATATTATATGTAATAATTGCAAATCCCCAAAATAACTGAAATTGTTATTCTTTGTCGAAAAATGCATATTCGTAAAAATTATAACTCTAATTGTCCATAAAAATATTAACAATAAAATAATTGATAAATGTTCGTGTTTTCGACGGAGTTGAGAAATTTTAACCACATAAAAACGCTTATAAATAAAATTAAGCTTATGTATTTTTAATATTTACAAATTTGTAAAAAGAAAAACCTTATGTAAGATCTTGTATTATATATTTTCAAGGTTTTTGACCGAGCATAACTTTTTTATATGCGCATTTATAGAAAGAAAAATAAACAAAAATAGTCAATTCAAATATCTATAAAAAGTTTAAAAAATGTTTTAGAAATTTTACTATGCATAAAAAATTTATATAATAATTTGGTAGAAATTTCAAGTATATCTAGTTAAATTCGTATTTGAATTACAACACAATTGTAACAACGGCAATTTATTTTTACTTCTTTCCTCCAAAATACCAACTAGATACATTTTTCTATTAGAAAATATATTGAAGATTGAAGCATTTTTACGGTTCCATAAAGTGATAACAGATATAAAATAAAAATAACATTTTTGCAAAATCATTACATTCAACAAGCAATATGAATGTAAAATTGTAAAACCATATAATTTGAGAAAAATAACATTAAATACCATTAACAGAGTAAAAATATCTTATGATGAGATTATTGTTTTATCAACAATGCAGTAAAAGTATAAATTGTAGCTGAACTAATAATTATAATTAATAATCTTACATTAGTCTCTAATATTGGTTGTGATTATTGCAGTAATATTAAATCACTTGGTAACGTTCTATAACTTTTAAAACGTTGACTTAAAAAATACATACTCCTATGCCGTATTTCGTATTTATCTCCTGATTGTGTATATATAGTCACCCGCTATTCAACCGAAAATATTGGTTGTTAATTGTTATAGAGTGGTGGCGGTGAACCCAAGGTTTTAGTATTATGGCTCAATTCACATGATGCAACCTTAGGAAACCAACTGTTTATATACATTTTTTTGATTTTTTGATTTCACTATGAACTATAAATACTTACGGGGAACATTGTATTAAATGTTCATAACCTCAGCTACAAAAATTAAAATAAATTTAAGTTGTTTACTACTAAATATTCTTAGGCTATATATTTTCACGATCATGTGTAAAAAATGATAATATAAGCAATTAGTTAAAAATTCAAGTATTAATTGTTTATGAATCAAAAAAAAAACATCAAAATTAATTTGACCGATTAATGGTTGTATGTATATAAAAATTTCCGTTTTCCTTAATTTTAAATTTTGAGTGGAACAATGAATGTAGTGGTTTTAAAATGATGCGTTTTTTTGTACCTGACATTATCTTTTGAGTCAGTAAAAATGATGCTTAAATTTACAACTTTGGAAGTGATTTCTGATTATTTTGTTATAATTTATAAATGAACAACCGTATAAACTTGAAATTTTCACCAAATATTTATATTATCGTTTTTTTTACAACATGATACAGTTTTAAAAATATTTTGAATTTTTTTTTTAAGATAAAAGTACCTATCAGAGGCGTATTTAGGTGTTCGCCTTATTATATAGCCAATACACGCAATACAAATAAAATATGAAGAAAAATACAAAAAATAATTAACATTGAAATAATGAGGATAGCAACAGTTTACTCTTGATAGATTTTTTGACAGAAAAAAACGAAGACATTAAACATGTTTGTTTGAATTCATACCATGTTTCATGTTAGTCAAATGGATAGTATTTCAATGCATTCTATACAAATTGTTTCTAGGTAATTTTATTGTTCGGAATTTAAACTTTTGCAAATTAATTCTAAGTTTCAACAATTTGACACTTAAATAATTATATTATATTTGCATTCCGTGAATTATATGGACTGCAATTTTATTTCCGGTTTATATGTTTTATTCTTTCAATTTAATGATAAACGGCCGGATAGACATTCATACCATGGTTTCCGATTTCCGATAATTTTTATTGGCATTCAGGACGTCTTATGTTCCATTTCATGATCTAATTATTCCTGTCAACATTGTATCCCGTAAACTTTGTTTTTTCGTGTTCTAAACATTGTTTTATAGTTTAGGATTTGAATTCTAAAATTATTACTAACCTATTGTTCTCTGTATAGAATTGTATGGGCCTCCAATTAAAAAAAAAAAAACAATTTAGATAAACCATATAGATATGAATATTAATTTTAAGTACCTTCTTAGATTACCTATTGTAGTTTTATGTTGTAAACATTTTAATTGTTTCAGGCTTTTTTCAGATGAACCATTAAAAGTTTTATTGTATAATATACACATCAAATAATAACGTTATTATTTATTTATTAGATATTAGTTATCTGCTAATAATTAAAAATATAATTTGCCATAAAAATTCGTTTTCATTTTTTTCTTTTTATTCATTAAATATTTTTAATTTCTAACGAGATCTTCAAATGATATAATGATAACAAATATGTAATAGACACATTAAAATATTACATTTAGTGTAATTCTAAAAAGTAAATTAAATTAGTTTACAACTCGTTAAGTTTTTACAATTAAATGAACATCTTTTTAACCTTGAATGAAATGTTTTAAAGCACAGATACAGAAACAAAATATTTACAGTTGAATTAGTACTAGGTACTTGGTTGTCTTTTAATTGGAAGTTATTTTTTAAGGTTGTGCCAAAATTTTGAAAAGTAAAATTCTAATAATATCATTATAAGTGAGTAAATTTTGTTTTGATTACAATGTTTTATTTTATATTTTGTATAGTTTGTATACTAAGAATGTCGTTATTAAATATTTCTTGAAATACTTTCTAATAAAAAAAATCACGAAAATGAAATATATAAGAAAATAATTAGTAATAATTATTGAGGCTATGAATTTTAAACTTTGGTTTATTATTTTTATTGATAAACATCAAAATATTTTTTTGTTATTCACCTGATATTTACTAAGTACTGTCTTAGAATTAATAGATTTGCAAATAGTTGAAGACAACTTTATTTACGTCACTGAAAATATGAAAACGTATACTACGTGGCAATACGACCATATCACATGTTCATTGTAATGTTGAAATATTCTTGTAATGAAAATTCAAATAATACCTTCGTATACCCTTGTACAATATATCAAAGCACATAGCTAAATAGAAATCATGAGATTAAATTATATTTTGGGAGATTAATGGTTTATAATAACTTTATAAAAAATTATAAAAATTATTTTTAAAAGTTATAGGTAGATATATTATATTAAATAAATATTAGGTATGTTAGTACTCGTATATGTATTATACAACAATTAAGAACTTGCCTTTGCTATTTTGTATGATGTAAGTTAAATTAATTTTAATATTATGTTTAAGTAACAACTCCTATACTCCCTATACTTATGGTTTACTGACTGAGTAAGCATAACTTTAAAACAAGTTATATCTTTTTTTCAGCTTTACGATTTTAATTTGAAAAATGAGTTTAATATTTTGCCTGTTGTGGTGTTGCTTTTGGTGGGAATCATTAGCTCATTATAGTAGTTTCACAAGTTTGGTTGGCATAGGAGCACCTAATTCAGGTTTTATTGGAGCAAGATATATAAAGATAAGTTTATCTCAGTACAATATTGAAGACAATTGGATTGTACAGAAACTGGATCATTTTAATCCTAATGATAAGAGAACGTGGAAACAAGTATTAATTAATTTAATTTTATATGATTAGCTAAAACGTGTTGTATAATGATTCATTAATTCAAGATTTAACAGTCTGAACGAATTTTTTTTAGAGATATCATATGAATCAGAAATACTATAAAAAGGGTGGCCCAATATTTTTGTTGGTAGGAGGAGAAGAAAAAATTTTACAAAGGTGGATGACTGATGGGGCTATGATAGAATACGCTAAAATTCTTAATGCTTTATGTTTTCAATTGGAACATCGGTATTATGGAAAGAGTCGTCCCACTGAGTGAGTGCTATTTTTAGAAATACAACAAATTATTAACTTAAATGGTTTTAATCGAGTAGCATTAATGAATAAATTAATACCGTTTTAATTAAAAATAAATACTCTGTTTAAATAAATTATTATTAAATAGCTGAATTAACTATAATTATAATTAATATAATGAAATAAAGTTATAATATGTAAACAAAGAAAATATTATAATTTATAGGTTAAAATAACAAAATAATTTTAGTTATTATTATTATTATTTTTTTAAATAAAAATCGTTTATTGCAGTAATCTAAATACTACAAACTTAGTGTATCTGACTACTCAACAAGCATTGGCTGATATAGAAGTATTTATAAAGAGTAAAACAAAAGGAAAATTAAGTAATGCTAAATGGGTAGTATTTGGAGGATCTTATCCAGGAAGTTTAGCTGCCTGGTCAAGAATGAAATTTCCACATCTTGTACATGCAGCGGTTTCGTCAAGTAGTATTATAAAGACAAAAATAGATAATAAAGGTAAGTACTAAATAATATGAATTATTATGTTATCAATTTAACCTTTCATAACAAACTCATATAAAAAACAAACATTTTAAACTGAATTTACATGTTCTGGTATTTTATACTATATACTATATTGCAGTTTATTTGACTAACATTAACTTTTTTCGAGGTCATCATCAATGAGAAATATAGTATAATGTTGAGATGTTTTATTTCCATAGAATATTTTATGGTGGCTCAAAAAGCATTATCAGCTTATAATCCAAAATGTAGTACACACATAAGAGAAGCAACGATAATGATTAGCGATCTTTTAAAAACTAAAAATGGAACGGAATACATTCAAAAAAAATTCAAGTAGTTATTGATTTATATATATTATTATATATACACAGTTATTAATTAATACCAAAATAGTTGATACAATAGTGGTAAAATAAAAAAAAACATAAATTTTAATTATTTAATTTAATTACAGAACATGTAATAAAATAAACACAAATATTAAAAAAGATATAAGACAATTGTTTCAACAATTAGCTGTATCGTTTTCAGCAGTTATACAATACAATCGAGACAACAGATATTATGAAAATATTAACCAATCGCTTGTAACAATAATAACATTATGTGATATTATGTTAGACAAGACATTAGGAAATTCAGTAAGCATTTTATTAATCAATAATAAAAATAATAAGCATAAATATTTTAAATTTATAATTATGAACAAAATATAATATTAATTAACTGTTAAACGACTGTATGTGGATTTTGTTTTGTTATTTATAATTCATAATATCTCACTAGATATTAGAAAATCGAATAAGTACCCAACCTAAATAGTAAATATTATGAATAATATTTTTTTTGTTAAATATTATGTGATGTTTCACGTCGTCAACAGAATAGAGATTTTAATTTAACTAATTAAGACATAATAAAATGCATTTTTTTACAAGTAGCTAAACTTACAATAATGTTTGTGTTGAATATTTAATCAAACAATGTGCAGTGTAATAGGTACTAAAGTACAATTTATATGTATCTGCATTAATATCTTAAACGTGATTTAAAATTATTAATTAAATTATAGTAGATACCAGTATAACAAATTAACTTTTATTATAACATTTTTTTTTTTTACAAGTATTTAAAGAAAGAGACAGTATTACTATTTTATGGTGGCTGGTGAACTAACTGTAACTAAGTGATTGATATAATTTAATAACTAGTAATTGCTAAAATAACGATTTATAACCATATTTTTCTCAGCTTGAAAGATATGTAGTCGTACACGAAAAATTAAGATACGCTACTAATAGACAATGTTCATCCTATTCATACAAATCATCACTTGCCTCGAATGCAGAAATATCTTGGAACAAAGGATATGTAGAATCAGGAGGTTAGTATACCGTAACTTTTTTGATCAAATAGGTATAATTAATAAATCATTATCTATTATTAACAAATCTTGTCGAACTCGGAGATTCTGTTGACTACAAGTAACTATAATAATAAATAAATAATAATATTATCAGTATCTGGGTAATAAACGTAACGAAATTAATAAGTCACGTAATTTCATTATAATTAGTTCCAAAGAACGAAATTTTATGAAAATAACGTTTGATAGGTATTCTTATAATACGTATAACGCGTTACCGTTTTGATTTGTTTCGAGTATTGTGAAATAAGAAAAATATAATAATAATACTATATAATCAATGTGTATTACCTGTCTTATTTATCGTGTCGTCCACCGAACCGCTCGAGCAAGTGGCATTTGTGTTACGAGGGCGACGTCGGCTCGATAGACGTGACTTGAAGTTAAGCGTGTCTGAGAGAATGAGACTTGATGAAAAAATACTATTTTATAACTAAATCTATGGCTGTAGACCTCACATAGATGTGAATCTCGCGTTATTGCACATAGGGTAGGCCTCCGTGATGCATGGCATTGGTCACCGGGGCAATATTATACCAGGACTACGGTATAACGACACAATCGTTGTGGTGATTGTGGTTAGATTAGGTTAACAATTTAGGAAAACTGGCAGTATAAACGTTTCCATAGAACTTGGGTAAACGAACGTATAGCCTAAGGTTGACGCACGGGCTCGTTTCCATGTTTCTCGGACGTTCAGACTTTAGTTCACAGGTGAACGAAAATACAATCAGCTGATTATATGTAATTTTCATTTTGTTCTATGATTATACGCTACGGTGTTGTCCCAATCGTAGATTAGCAATGTTAGCACTCGATGCCGTCGGTAGGCAATAAGTTCTGTTTATGTTCAGACCGCTGGAAACACATTGCGGTTATTATTATTATTTTTATCAAATGTAGCCGTGAAATACACAACTACACAAGTATATACATATAAACGATGAGTCGGTTCCTACGAATAGTAGGTAAGTACAACTTACTACGGCTTTAAGTTGAATCGGAAAGCGGTGGAAATTTAATCGTGGCGTACGGTCATCGACGGATTTATGGTGTTACTGCAACGTGCATGTGCGATGTCATAGTATGTATGTGTAGCCGTATTTTACTGGGCTACGGGTGTGGGTGAACTGAATGGTTGAACTCAGGTGATTACGTCGAGAATATGAATTTTTCTTTGTTGCTTGTTTCAAATTTCTTCATTGATATTTTTTCGGGGTTTGTTGTGTGCGTATTATGTATTTGTATTATTCTATTTTGTTAAATATGTAACTATTTTATTTTTTTACGTGTATTTCTTGTTAATATAATGAGAACACTTTTTTATTTCAGATCGGCAATGGTTTTACCAGCTCTGTACAGAGATAGGCAATTTTATAACATCTCATAAAGATAATCACTTATTTGGTAATACCATACCATTAGAATTTTTCACTGATTTGTGCACTGATGTTTTTGGAGATTCGTAAGTTGCTAAAAAAAAAAAATTATAAAACGTATTGTATAGATTGTACTATTGTAGGTATATTTATTTTAGTGTAGAGTTAATTTAAAATATTATGTTAAATAATAACCAATGTGTAGAGCGTTTATCGTATATAATATTATAGGAACGTGTAGGTATATCATCTATGATGAAATATGTAACGAGATAAGTAGCAAATTTCAATAAAATCTTTAGAAAGTTTTGGGTGTTTATAGCACCTTTAGATTTCTAATAAGCACTCGCAATTTTCCGATTAATTTTTTCCCATATTTGATTACTTTAAATGTTATTTTAAAACTATCAGTTTTCATTGTAGTTTATGATTGCCTGTTTATACTAATTAAGGTCGTATCGAGCATATTTTTCCACGTCTCTGAAACCTAATTCGTCGAAATCCTAGTTCACTGATTTTGATTCTCGAATTTCATTAATACTATTGTCGCTTGTCAGTAAATTATTAGGAATACTATTATAAGTCAATAAAATCGGTATATTTATCGGCAAAATGAGAATATTTTCAAAATATTAAAAAACCAGTCTATTCATTTTTATCGATCTAAAATATCAGCAAATTCAGATCCAGTGAAGTGATATGAACAATATCAGGACGTCAATATGCCAGATGAATAAATTAATATTGAAATCTATAGAATTAATAAGAACATTACTTCAGATTTAATTTAATCAATGTTTGATATAGTTATTAAATTGTTTTGTAGTTTTGATTTTAATGCATTGGAAAAGGCAGTTGAGAAGACATCTATGATGTACCATGACTTAAGAAGCAAAACAAGTAGGATTGTTTATTTACACGGGTCGATCGATCCATGGAATGGATTAGGTCTTACTGAACCGAAAGCAAATAATTCGGCTTCAATTTTTATTGAAGGTAATATTTAAACTTTTATTATGTTATGTTTATTTTTATAAATTAAAAATTCAGATTAATATGAAAACAAATAAACAAAATATGTATTTTTAGGAGTATCTCATTGCGCAGATGTATATCCTTCAACTCCGTCAGACCCTCCACAGTTGTCAAAAGCTCGTAAAACAGTTGTAATTTATTTAAAAAAATGGTTGAAAGAATATGGACTATGACACAAAAAGATAATTACAATTGTCATTTTATAAAATACATTTAATAATATCTTAATTATTGTAATGTAACTATTTCTTCATACATAAATAAATTTTGATTAATACAAAATACATATCAGTACATTTTACTATAAATGATTGTCGATATGTTTATTCGTATAGGTACACTATATAAAATAGTAATTTATAAATACTACCACACATTCTAATTGTGTATGAACAAATATTTAAAAAAAAAAAAACTGTAACGAACTAGAACTTCATTTAAACTAACTACAATCAAAATATAAATGTATTTAACACTTAATAACTATAACAGTATCTATTATAGTGGTCAACGTTTATACCAAAGATTACTTGGTATTACTCAAACTAACAAGAGCTCATTGCTTTAGATACATCATTATTTATTATATCATTAATTATATATTTGAACTGATAAAGAACCTTATCTAATGTATAACTGTAAAAAGAAAAACTCCCTAGTTCATAGGCATTAATATTTAATATTTCACAATACTAAAGATCTCATTCGTTTGGATTTCTACCTCCCGGACAGCAATATTGACAGCTAAAAAAAAGCAAATATATGTAAATACATTAAATATAAAATATAAAATATCACAATTAGTTCTTAAAAAAAAATTAATCAACATCAATATACACCATATTATATTATATTATGTTAAAAACAGACCTTGTATGAAAATGTAAAACCGTATACTAAAAACAGTAAATTAAGAGCAATTAAGTCATTTAGAAGACATGGTTTAAACTCTACCTAAATGTACTCAAACTATTATTAATAGACTTCAAATCGCAGCCACTTTTACCGGTGTCTATATGTGTTCAATATATTTACAAAGTTAGTACTCATTAATTAACACCTACTTATTTATTTATACTTTGTTATTTAACATTAAACTCTTACTCTTAAGATAGTAGTGGACAGTAGTGTAGTACTAATGACTATAGCACATGTAGATTATAGATAGTAGGTACCTATATGGCTATACATAAGCTGTACATAAGTAGACTTTTTAGGGCATAAACTTTAGACAAGTCGACCCTATGACCAATACATATGTTGTGAAGATATATGATGGGCTACCAGTAGCGGCTTGTCAGGGGAATCTTTAAGACGGCGACTCCCCATAAAAATAAAAAGTAGTAACGCAATAAAAAAGTTTGAAGAAAATTGTATTATAATTTAATATTTTTATGCTTTATCCATTCTGAAAATAATTATTATGGTTTTCGATATTAATATTGATAATATTTTGTATTCTATTTTTACATTAATAATGAGTGTCATTCAATAACAATACGGGCTAAATATATCGATAACGACAACGGTCGCTAGTTCGGGAGTCTGCCGTCCGAAAGACTCAATTATGTATACAAATTTCATATACATGACAAGGCGGAGGACGGGGATAGATTGTATAGATGTTATTCAGTACATTGAGACTAGACTTATTCAAAGTTTTTGCCGTTCGCATCGCGGTCGTCACGTATTTTCCTGTAAACACGAAAACTGCAGCGTGTCGTGCGTCCGTATTAGACCAATTAATTTAGGTATTTGACATTGTATAGCAGCGTGTAGTAATTAAATTATTATTATTTATTATTGGTATTATACAAAACTACATAAGTTACAAACTTAATTATAATATAATAAATTACACTAGAAATACATATATTTATTATATTTTCTACTATGGAAATACAGAAAAAAAAAACAGATATACTAGACTTTTTGTTTAAAAATAGTTTTAATACGTTAACATACGAAGAAAAGTGTCAATTAAAATCAAACAAACCGACACCTAACATTGCATTGGAATATAAAGAAGGTAAATTCATTAGAAAATGTCAATATAGTTGGTATAATAAATTTCCCTGGCTAACTGGTTGTGATAAGCTAAATTAAGTGTTTTGTTTTTATTGTGTAATTTTTGGAGGAAAAAAAAATGGACTGTTGATGGAATATCGTCAACAAAAAAATTTATAAGAAAATCAGAAAAACATTATGTATCTAAAAAGCATTTGATAAAAAATTCCATCTTTTAGGAAAAGTTCGAATTGAACATGCTATTTTGGAAGGTCGACGATTAGCTGCTATAAAACATAATGAACAAGTTTCTATAAATAGACGTTTAATAGCACGTATGATCCACGTTGTTTGTTTTTTGGGATAACAAGAGCTTGCCTTTCTTGGGCATCGGGAACACGACGAATCTTTAAATAAAGTGAATTATCTTGAGTTACTTGATTTACTCGCTCAAGAAGAGCATTTACTTAAGGATCATTTTTTGTCACCGTCAATATGAGAGCGTCACTACAATTTTAAATTCAAACATTTTTAAGGAAATACAAACTGCTAATTATATATCTATTCAAGCAGATTAAATTACTGATGAGTCCTGTCGATCTCAAATGAGTATTATTTTTCGTTATGTTATAGAAGAAAAAATTGTCGAACGATTTATTGATTTTTTTGGTGTTTCAAGTGATAAAACGGGATCTGGATTAGCAGATGTAATATTGTCTGTGATTAAAAAATGAGATTTAGGGAATAAAATAATTTCACAGACATACGATGGAGCATTAGTTATGTCTGGAGCAAAAATGGCGTACAAAGTCTTAAAAATGATTTATAATTATTTATCCAAATGTATTGTTTATTCATTGCTATACTCAGTTGAACTTGGTATTGTTATATGGCGCTAAGACAATAAAACCAGTCAAACTTTTTATTTGTAATTTAACGATGTTTCATACATTTTTTAGTAGGTCTTCTAAAAGGAGTAAGTTACTAAGACAACAGGGCTTTAAACTTCCAAATCATTCTGATACTAGGTTGTTGTGACGAAGCAATACAATTAAATAATGATTTTGAGTATGGTGACAAACAAAAAAATAATTTACGTAAAATAACATACGAGATACTGGATTCATTAATTGTCTAAA
Source organism: Rhopalosiphum nymphaeae (assembly GCA_036289425.1). NCBI lineage: Eukaryota > Metazoa > Arthropoda > Insecta > Hemiptera > Aphididae > Rhopalosiphum > Rhopalosiphum nymphaeae. Next base: position 2,190,438 of record JAZAQC010000007.1, on the reverse strand, counting down.
TTAATAAAAGATTTGAAGATACTTCGGAATTAGAATTCGTAGAACTTACAAATGAAAAAATGTTTGATATCTACCACAACACTTTTCCCGAATGCAAGTTGATTAAGTTATTAAAACAATACCCTAATATGAAGAAAATCGTTTGCGTAATGAATTGTCCGTCATTTATTCAGATAATAGTAAACATCTCCATCTTCATAAACTACTGAATTTAATAATAAAAATAATTTACAAGAAATTTATTCTCAGTTCACTAAACTATGTCAATTAGTTTTAACAATACCGGCTACTACTGCATCTAGTGAACGTTTTATGAGTACGTTAAAGCGTATAAAGAGCTTTTTAAGAAATACAATGACAAACGAGCGACTTACAAATTTATCTTTGTTGGCAATTGAAAAAAAATTACTGGGTGTTATGGCAAAGGACCCGACATTTATGGAAAGTATTATTGATGATTTTGCGAAGAAAAAAGAAAGAAACATTGAATTAGAATATAAAATAATATAAATTATCTATTCTTATAATTTTTATAAAGCTATCAATTATAATAATAAAAAATGTTTTTTTTGTCTTTTTTGTATTCATTTTTTTTTAAATTAAATTTTCAGTCTCCCCAATGAATTTACTTGCGAGCCGCCACTGATGATGGCTTAGATGGCTCAATAACATGGACCCCGGGACCACTAAGCTCAACATTTAAGACAGATAAAAACAGATACTACTTACTTATAATAATAATATTTTTGTATTCATTTCTTATTTCATGATTTTAAAATTGTTGTATATTTTGAATAAACTGTTGATACAATTTTGATCAAACGGACTTGTCTGATTTTTATTGCTAAGCTCTTCAAATAAATTCTCAACAAAATTGTCTCATAAGTTTCTCTCACTGGAATTAAAAAAGAAAATTTCATCAAAATTAAATATAAGATCTTTCATAAGTTGTCCTTAAAGTAATTTGAAAAATAAAAACATCAAAAACAACAATAGACTCATGTATTTTTATAAACTTCAAATTTTACAGAATTTGTTATAAAACAAAAGTTATGCAATTATTCAGTAGTTAAAAATTTAAAAAATGTTCAATTCAAATAGCATAAGCTTGACAATTTAATACAAATTATTGATATATTATTCTTATAGCAACCTAAAATGATCGAAAATATATAAAATACGCTCAATTAGTTTTATATATATTTCAAGTTAAGATGTTGAGAAAATTAAGAAACAATGGTTTTAGTTATTTTGTAGTAATTCAAAAAATATTATTGTTAACGACGACTTGATACTTTTTGCCACTGCAGCTACCTATATATAATTATTTATAATATTAGGATACGATCATAGCATGTGCATGAATCCTGAAATGCGTAATAATGTGAGAATACAATGACGCATATAGTAGGCCAGAAGGGACATAAGAAGTAGGACGAAGGAAATCTATTATATAAAGGGGCCATGGAGAGGACTCCAGTAGATGTGATATTACCAGAGTTAGAGTAAGCATCTTCATGTCGGTCTACATCAGAATCTTATCATTTGGACTTAGAATAATTTTCAATTAAAAACATTTTGAAATATTTTCAATAAAAACCACTTCGAAATATTTTTGTAATTTTATTCATTTGATACGACTTCATCATACTATAATATCAACACTTAGTTGATTGGGCCACTATAAATTTGACGCAATCGATAACGGAATTCTTTTAGAATTCCTAAGTTGCATATTTTTTTTAAACAAAAAATATTTTTTCAATTTTCAAAAAATGTTCGAAATTATAATTAAAAATAATTTAACTTTGAGAAATCCAAGGAAGCAATTCATCATTCAATCACTGTTGAAAAATACTAACTGCAGTACGTCTACTTCAACGACACCAAGAAAAAACCGTAACGCATAGCGAGCCATCAACGACGTCGACAAATTCAACAAAAAATTACAATAGATGAATGGAAGCAAAAACTGCTCAAGCCATCGTATTATCGTAATACGAGTTATAATATTTTTTTATTATATTCGAAAATCAACCGACCATGCGACGAGACATGCATCCAATCTGCCGTAGGTAGATTGCCCAGCCAGGTATCGATTTACACTGAATGAGAAGTAATAGTTAAATACTCAATTACCGATTTCGGTTTTGAATTCAAAAAAGCACCTGGTAAGCGTTAAGGCTAACTTTTAAACCGAATGATAATCAATAACTGATAACTCAAAAATATGGCAATCAATCCTATAACCTTTTTAATGACTGATTTCTAAACACTCGATTATTATTACCTTCCGAATTTCCGGTGAAACAATTTTCGGTCGATCACCTCGAAAGCAGCTTCTGCACATCTAGGAAATACTTTTTCCAATATTTTTACAATTCATTTAGTGTTCGGAGAATTGTTGATTAGGATAACTATTTTTTGGTAAATTGACCCATTTCCTTCGTGCAGCGATATTCCTTTTATTAGTTGGCTCCACAGATTTCTATATAGTATAGATGTTTGTGGTTGGCTCACATATTAAGATTGTAAAACCTTATCAACATTGGTATCCCAAGTTCCCATAAACACCAGGTTAGACAAAACTCTTTAAAGGTTTTAATAGAAAATATAAAAACTTTCAAATAAAAATAAAAATATTGTGTAGTTCTATTTGATGTAGTGAGCCTACAATCACAGTTATATTATAATGACAATGTTGTTGCATTGTTGGATTTGAGGATAATGGATTAGACCATATCCAATGTTTTGCTGATTATAGCTTAGTATTTATGATAAAAGGTATAACAAAAGAATTCAAACAATCTATTTCATATACATTTTGTGAAAGCTTAACAAAAAAATATGACTTGGCGAATCAAATTAAAAATGTAGGTACTAAAAGCATTGCAATCGAATGATCGAATGGCCTTTAAGTTGTTAGTACTTTATGTGATCAAAATACTATAAACATAGTTGCTATTAGTGTATTAATCAATGACACTAAATCGTTTTATTTGCGCTAAAATAAATATTACACTGACACGTTTTGTGAAATTGATTGCGGTGTTGAACGAATTAACCCTAACAGCACCAGGACTTCAGTGAGATTATCCTATTATTGTCCTAAACAGGACTCCTAAAAGAGAGCCCAAAAGGAATACTGCTGGAAACCTTTATAACACTGGAAATTGTATCATATTATCCTACTAATGTTCTAAAAAGGACTATAAATTAGGAGTTCAAGAAGATAACTACAGGATTTCTAATTAACATACTATAATAGTCAAGTTATTTCACCAGTTCTCTATAATGAACTCCAAATTAGTAGCTCAATTGGAGTAGGCGCCTAGTGTTATAATAAATTACTATACTACCTAGTATATAAGGTTGTTCACCTGTATGATTCTCCACATCTCTTAAAAGGTATTCGTAACAACCTTTTGAATATTTATTTTGTAGTTTTGAAACATTGCCTATTAAAGTAACAATACCATTTTACCTACTTATTATAAACTATCATATACAAAAGCCTTTTTGAGATTTTATTTAGACTTTAAAACATGATTTATTTATCATAATTTTGACGAATAACATTAAGATATAAAACGAAAACATTAACATTATTATAATAGCTATACTGTTAAAATTGGAAAATTTATAACTTTCACTTATAAGAATAATATACTAATAATAATGTTATTATATAACAGTATGGGTTATTGCACGGAGGATATAGTCAGCTATTACTAAAAATAAGTCTACAAAATTAAAATTATGGAATTAGACAATTTGTATCAACAACGTTTAACTAAAAATTAGTATAGCAAAAAAATTAATGGGTAACAATTGGACAACATTAAATAGGTACTCTATAGGAGTATAGATCATAAATAAATAAGTTCTTATGTCAAATTTTATTTTTTATTTTTCTGTTTTGCTTTCCAATTAATGATTGAACTATGAATCATTATATTATATCTATTACGTTATTATAATAATAATTGTATCACCATAAACGTTACTGCAATAATAATTGTAACATTAAAATTATTGTAATAATAACTTAAAAAACAAATAGGTAAAAATAATGAATAATTTAGGTAGTGTTAGATACATAATTGCTGCTCTTCACCAACACCGAAAAAGACTCTACTAAAAATTAGGCAGCCTGGTAATATGGGTCTCTTATCTAGTTCATTATATCTTAGTCTGTGGTCAGTGCTTAACGCACTTTAACCCATCGGAATTCTTGTAGTTTTGCAATAATTATTTGGCATAACTGTGCAAAACATTCGAATCTTTTTTTAAAATGTTGTATCGTTTATTTAACTAACAGTAAATGTTTCTCTTCTCCGCCCACCAGTTCACGAAAAGGACACGAGATAATGATTGTCTACGGTGTTTTCTTCGTCGTAATATTCATTCACATCGGTGAGTACCTCTTAGTAGTTAGTATAAATGTAAAGTATATTAATCATAAATAAAAATTACCACATGTTTAACTGTGTGGGTGTGAATAATTTGTTGCGTAAGTTCGTATATTGGATATAAGAAATTTAAAAGGAAAGGTTATCAATTTTTAATATTATTGATTTCCTAATAGGTAGGTAAATAATTATCGATTTTAATGTAATTATTTTATGAATGGTAACCAAAGAATAATGATCATAAGCTTCACAAGCAACAAAATAACAATAAATAATAATATTATTATTTAATGCGTTATATAAGGTTTATTTAATTAATGCATGACTTTTAAGTTAAGCACGATTTCAGTGGTTAAAACTTCGCAATGTATAATGATTACAAAATGTATAATTAATTACTATACTAACAATTAGAAACAGCTTATTGTTAAAAAAACGTATAATTCACTTGAAAAATTGTTTAAATAAAAATGTCTAATTATTAATCAATTCAATCTTTTTAAATCAAAAAATAAGACCATATCAATCAATTATGTTGAAAAAACGATTCACGTTCGTCGACCGAAAATTTCGTGTACAGTGTAGAAGAGTAAAGTAAATACCCGGTGTTAATATAAACTGTTGTAAAAATTGAATATTACATTAATTTCCACGAATATGATCGTCTAGATGATTAAAATTCTCTAATTTCAATAAATATCCTGGTATGGCAAACAAAATTCATCTAAAATACCTTAGAAAGCCATAAATAAACGAGAAAAAAAACAGTTTTTTCTTAAAAATCCAATTAACCTTTTTAAATAGGATAGGATTGATGCATAAAACTTTCATATATCCAAAACACCACTGGTGTGGGACACTAAATTCATCTAAAAATCCTTTAAAAGCTATAAAACTTCTAATTTATCGTAAATAATCATCAAAAATCCATGAATATACTGGAGAAACACTGCTTTTTCATGAAAATTCCATTAAACTCCAAAAATAAGGAAGGATTGATGCTTAAAACTCGCAAATTTCCATAAAAATCCTGGTGTAGAACACAAAATTCATCTAAAAATCCTTTAAAAGCTATAAAACACATAAATTGTCGAATAGAATCAATAAAATTCAATGAGTTTAATGCATAAACCAAGTTTTTTCTGGAAAATCCCATTAATCTCCATAAAAATAATAGGATATATGCTTAAAACTCTTAAATTTCCCAAACATCCCAGGTAAGTACACAAAATTCATCTAAAAATCCCTTAAAAGCTATAAAACACATAAATAATTGTATATAATCATCAAAATTCTATGTGTTTATTGAATAAACCCAGTTTTTTTCTCGAAAATCCCATTAATTGACATGATTATGATAGGATAAAAGCTTAAAAATCTCATATTTCCATAAAAATCCAAATTTCGTAATGAAAATTCTTATAAAATTCCTTAGAAAGCTTTAAATTTAATTGAAAAACAGAATTCTTTCTTGAATGTCGCATTAATCTCAATATATATGACAGGATATATGCTTAATACTCTCAAATTTCCCAAACATCCCAGTTGAGGGACACAATATACATCTAAAAATCCCTTAAAAGCTATAAAACACATAAATTGTCGAATAGAATCAATTAAATTCCATGAGTTTACTGCATACACAAAGTTTTTTCTGGAAAATCCCATTAATTTGCGTGTATATGATAGGATGAATGCTAAAAACTCTAAAATTTACATAAAAATCCTGGTGTAGAACACAAAATTCATCTAAAAATACCTTAAAAGCTATAAAACACATAAATTATCTTATATAATCATCAAAATTCTATGAGTTTACTGCATAAACGCAGTTTTTCTCGAAAATCCCATTAATTGACTTGATTATGATAGGATAAAAGCTAAAAACTCTCATATTTCCATAAAAATCCTGGTGTAGAACACAAAATTCTTCTAAAAGTACCTTAAAAGCTATAAAACACATAAATAATTGTATATAATTATCAAAATTCTATGAGTTTACTTCATAAACGCCGTTTTTTCTTGAAAATCCCATTAATTGACATGATTATGATAGGATCAAGCTAAAAACTCTCCTATTTCCATAAAATCCGAATTTCGTAAAGATAATTCTTCTAAAATTCCTACAAAAGCCTTAAATTTATTGGAAAAACAGAGTTATTTCTAAAATATCCCATTAATCTCCATATTAATAACAGGAAATATGCTTAAAACTCTCAAATTTCCATATTAATCCTGGTGTAGAACAGAAAATTCTTCTAAAAATCCTTTAAAAGCTATAAAACACAAAAATAATTGTTTATTATTCTCAAAATTCTATGAGTTTACTTCATAAACGCCGTTTTTTCTTGAAAATCCCATTAATTGACATGATTATGATAGGATGAATGCTAAAAACTCTCAAATTTCCATCAAAATCCTGGTGTAGAACACAAAATTCATCTAAAAGTCATATTAAAATTATAAAACACATAAATTGTCGTATAGAATCAATTCAATTCCATGAGTTTACTGCATAAACCAAGTTTTATCTGGAAAATCCCATTAATCTCCATATAAATAACAGGATATATGCTTAAAACTCTAATATTTCCATAAAAATCCTGGTGTAGAACACAAAATTCATCTAAAAATCCTTTTAAAGCTATAAAACACATAAATTGTCGAATAGAATAGAATAGAAAAAACGCAGTTTTTTTTCGAAAATCCCATTAATTTCCATGTATTTGATAGGATGAATGCTAAAAACTCTCAAATTTCCATCAAAATCCTGGTGTAGAACACAAAATTCTTCTAAAAATACCTTAAAAGCTATAAAACACATAAATAATTGTATATAATTATCAAAATTCTATGAGCTTACTTCATAAACGACGTTTTTTCTTGAAAATCCCATTAATTTCCATGTATTTGATAGAATGAATGCTAAAAACTCTCATATTTCCATAAAAATCCTGGTGTAGAACACAAAATTCTTCTAAAAGTACCTTAAAAGCTATAAAACACATAAATAATTGTATATAATTATCAAAATTCTATGAGTTTACTTCATAAACGCCGTTTTTTCTTGAAAATCCCATTAATTGACATGATTACGATAGGATCAAGCTAAAAACTCTCATATTTCCATAAAATCCGAGTTTTGTAAAAATAATTCTTCTAAAATTCCTTAAAAAGCCTTAAATTTATTGGAAAAACAGAGTTATTTCTAAAATATCTCATTAATCTCCATATTAATAACAGGAAATATGCTTAAAACTCTCAAATTTCCATATTAATCCTGGTGTAGAACAGAAAATTCTTCTAAAAATCCTTTAAAAGCTATAAAACACAAAAATAATTGTTTATTATTCTCAAAATTCTATGAGTTTACTTCATAAACGCCGTTTTTTCTTGAAAATCCCATTAATTGACATGATTATGATAGGATGAATGCTAAAAACTCTCAAATTTCCATCAAAATCCTGGTGTAGAACACAAAATTCATCTAAAAGTCATATTAAAATTATAAAACACATAAATAATTGTATATAATTATCAAAATTCTATGAGTTTACTTCATAAACGCCGTTTTTTCTTGAAAATCCCATTAATTGACATGATTACGATAGGATCAAGCTAAAAACTCTCATATTTCCATAAAATCTGAGTTTCGTAAAGAAAATTCTTCTAAAATTCCTTAAAAAGCCTTAAATTTATTGGAAAAACAGAGTTATTTCTAAAATATCCCATTAATCTCCATATAAATAACAGGAAATATGCTTATAACTCTCAAATTTCCATAATAATCCTGGTGTAGAACACAAAATTCATCAAAAAATCATTTAAAAGCTATAAAACACATAAATTGTCGTATAGAATCAATTACATTCCATGAGTTTACTGCATAAACCAAGTTTTTTCTGGAAAATCCCATTAATCTCCATATAAATAACAGGATATATGCTTAAAACTCTAATATTTCCATAAAAATCCTGGTGTAGAACACAAAATTCATCTAAAAATCCTTTTAAAGCTATAAAACACATAAATTGTCGAATAGAATAGAATAGAAAAAACGCAGTTTTTTTTCGAAAATCCCATTAATTTCCATGTATTTGATAGGATGAATGCTAAAAACTCTCAAATTTCCATCAAAATCCTGGTGTAGAACACAAAATTCTTCTAAAAATACCTTAAAAGCTATAAAACACATAAATAATTGTATATAATTATCAAAATTCTATGAGCTTACTTCATAAACGACGTTTTTTCTTGAAAATCCCATTAATTTTAATGTATTTGATAGGATGAATGCTAAAAACTCTCAAATTTCCATCAAAATCCTGGTGTAGAACACAAAATTCTTCTAAAAATACTTTAAAAGCTATAAAACACATAAATAATTGTATATAATTATCAAAATTCTATGAGTTTACTTCATAAACGCCGTTTTTTCTTGAAAATCCCATTAATTGACATGATTATGATAGGATCAAGCTAAAAATTCTCATATTTCCATAAAATCCGAGTTTTGTAAAAATAATTCTTCTAAAATTCCTCAAAAAGCCTTAAATTTATTGGAAAAACAGAGTTATTTCTAAAATATCCCATTAATCTCCATATTAATAACAGGAAATATGCTTAAAACTCTCAAATTTCCATCAAAATCCTGGTGTAGAACACAAAGTTCTTCTAAAAATACCTTAAAAGCTATAAAACACATAAATAATTGTATATAATTATCAAAATTCTATGAGCTTACTTCATAAACGACGTTTTTTCTTGAAAATCCCTTTAATTTCAATGTATTTGATAGGATGAATGCTAAAAACTCTCAAATTTCTATCAAAATCCTGGTGTAGAACACAAAATTCTTCTAAAAATACCTTAAAAGCTAGAAAACACATAAATAATTGTATATAATTATCAAAATTCTATGAGTTTACTTCATAAACGCCGTTTTTTTTTGAAAATCCCATTAATTGACATGATTATGATAGGATCAAGCTAAAACCTCTCATATTTTTATAAAATCCGAGTTTTGTAAAAAAAATCTTCTACAATTCCTTAAAAAGCCTTAAATTTATTGGAAAAACAGAGTTATTTCTAAAATATCCCATTAATCTCCATATAAATAACAGGATATATGCTTAAAACTCTAATATTTCCATAAAAATCCTGGTGTAGAACACAAAATTCATCTAAAAATCCTTTTAAAGCTATAAAACACATAAATTGTCGAATAGAATAGAATAGAAAAAACGCAGTTTTTTTTCGAAAATCCCATTAATTTCCATGTATTTGATAGGATGAATGCTAAAAACTCTCAAATTTCCATCAAAATCCTGGTGTAGAACACAAAATTCTTCTAAAAATACCTTAAAAGCTATAAAACACATAAATAATTGTATATAATTATCAAAATTCTATGAGCTTACTTCATAAACGACGTTTTTTCTTGAAAATCCCATTAATTTTAATGTATTTGATAGGATGAATGCTAAAAACTCTCAAATTTCCATCAAAATCCTGGTGTAGAACACAAAATTCTTCTAAAAATACTTTAAAAGCTATAAAACACATAAATAATTGTATATAATTATCAAAATTCTATGAGTTTACTTCATAAACGCCGTTTTTTCTTGAAAATCCCATTAATTGACATGATTATGATAGGATCAAGCTAAAAATTCTCATATTTCCATAAAATCCGAGTTTCGTAAAGAAAATTCTTCTAAAATTCCTTAAAAAGCCTTAAATTTATTGGAAAAACAGAGTTATTTCTAAAATATCCCATTAATCTCCATATAAATAACAGGAAATATGCTTATAACTCTCAAATTTCCATAATAATCCTGGTGTAGAACACAAAATTCATCAAAAAATCATTTAAAAGCTATAAAACACATAAATTGTCGTATAGAATCAATTACATTCCATGAGTTTACTGCATAAATCAAGTTTTTTCTGGAAAATCCCATTAATCTCCATATAAATAACAGGATATATGCTTAAAACTCTAATATTTCCATAAAAATCCTGGTGTAGAACACAAAATTCATCTAAAAATCCTTTTAAAGCTATAAAACACATAAATTGTCGAATAGAATAGAATAGAAAAAACGCAGTTTTTTTTCGAAAATCCCATTAATTTCCATGTATTTGATAGGATGAATGCTAAAAACTCTCAAATTTCCATCAAAATCCTGGTGTAGAACACAAAATTCTTCTAAAAATACCTTAAAAGCTATAAAACACATAAATAATTGTATATAATTATCAAAATTCTATGAGCTTACTTCATAAACGACGTTTTTTCTTGAAAATCCCATTAATTTTAATGTATTTGATAGGATGAATGCTAAAAACTCTCAAATTTCCATCAAAATCCTGGTGTAGAACACAAAATTCTTCTAAAAATACTTTAAAAGCTATAAAACACATAAATAATTGTATATAATTATCAAAATTCTATGAGTTTACTTCATAAACGCCGTTTTTTCTTGAAAATCCCATTAATTGACATGATTATGATAGGATCAAGCTAAAAATTCTCATATTTCCATAAAATCCGAGTTTTGTAAAAATAATTCTTCTAAAATTCCTTAAAAACCCTTAAATTTATTGGAAAAACAGAGTTAATTCTAAAATATCCCATTAATCTCTATATAAATAACAGGAAATAAGCTTAAAACTCTCAAATTTCCATAAAAGTCCTGTTGTAGAACACAAAATTCATCTAAAAATCCTTTTAAAATTATAAAACATATAAATTGTCGAATAAAATCAATAAAATTCCATGAGTTTACTGCATAGTCTAAGTTTTTTCTTGAAAATCCCATTAATTTCCATGTATTTGATAGGATGAATGCTAAAAACTCTCAAATTTCCATCAAAATCCTGGTGTAGAACACAAAATTCTTCTAAAAATACCTTAAAAGCTATAAAACACATAAATAATTGTATATAATTATCAAAATTCTATGAGCTTACTTCATAAACGACGTTTTTTCTTGAAAATCCCATTAATTTTAATGTATTTGATAGGATGAATGCTAAAAACTCTCAAATTTCCATCAAAATCCTGGTGTAGAACACAAAATTCTTCTAAAAATACTTTAAAAGCTATAAAACACATAAATAATTGTATATAATTATCAAAATTCTATGAGTTTACTTCATAAACGCCGTTTTTTCTTGAAAATCCCATTAATTGACATGATTATGATAGGATCAAGCTAAAAATTCTCATATTTCCATAAAATCCGAGTTTTGTAAAAATAATTCTTCTAAAATTCCTTAAAAACCCTTAAATTTATTGGAAAAACAGAGTTAATTCTAAAATATCCCATTAATCTCTATATAAATAACAGGAAATAAGCTTAAAACTCTCAAATTTCCATAAAAGTCCTGTTGTAGAACACAAAATTCATCTAAAAATCCTTTTAAAATTATAAAACATATAAATTGTCGAATAAAATCAATAAAATTCCATGAGTTTACTGCATAGTCTAAGTTTTTTCTTGAAAATCCCATTAATTTCAATGTATTTGATAGGATGAATGCTAAAAACTCTCAAATTCTATCAAAATCCTGGTGTAGAACACAAAATTCATCTAAAAGTCATTTTAAAATTATAAAACACATAAATTTTTGTATAGAATCAATTCAATTCCATGAGTTTACTGCATAAACCAAGTTTTATCTGGAAAATCCCATTAATCTCCATATAAATAACAGGATATATGCTTAAAACTCTAATATTTCCATAAAAATCCTGGTGTAGAACACAAAATTCATCTAAAAATCCTTTTAAAGCTATAAAACACATAAATTGTCGAATAGAATAGAATAGAAAAAACGCAGTTTTTTTTCGAAAATCCCATTAATTTCCATGTATTTGATAGGATGAATGCTAAAAACTCTCAAATTTCTATCAAAATCCTGGTGTAGAACACAAAATTCATCTAAAAGTCATATTAAAATTATAAAACACATAAATTGTCGTATAGAATCAATTCAATTCCATGAGTTTACTGCATAAACCAAGTTTTATCTGGAAAATCCCATTAATCTCCATATAAATAACAGGATATATGCTTAAAACTCTAATATTTCCATAAAAATCCTGGTGTAGAACACAAAATTCATCTAAAAATCCTTTTAAAGCTATAAAACACATAAATTGTCGAATAGAATAGAATAGAAAAAACGCAGTTTTTTTTCGAAAATCCCATTAATTTCCATGTATTTGATAGGATGAATGCTAAAAACTCTCAAATTTCCATCAAAATCCTGGTGTAGAACACAAAATTCTTCTAAAAATACCTTAAAAGCTATAAAACACATAAATAATTGTATATAATTATCAAAATTCTATGAGCTTACTTCATAAACGACGTTTTTTCTTGAAAATCCCATTAATTTTAATGTATTTGATAGGATGAATGCTAAAAACTCTCAAATTTCCATCAAAATCCTGGTGTAGAACACAAAATTCTTCTAAAAATACTTTAAAAGCTATAAAACACATAAATAATTGTATATAATTATCAAAATTCTATGAGTTTACTTCATAAACGCCGTTTTTTCTTGAAAATCCCATTAATTGACATGATTATGATAGGATCAAGCTAAAAATTCTCATATTTCCATAAAATCCGAGTTTTGTAAAAATAATTCTTCTAAAATTCCTTAAAAACCCTTAAATTTATTGGAAAAACAGAGTTAATTCTAAAATATCCCATTAATCTCTATATAAATAACAGGAAATAAGCTTAAAACTCTCAAATTTCCATAAAAGTCCTGTTGTAGAACACAAAATTCATCTAAAAATCCTTTTAAAATTATAAAACATATAAATTGTCGAATAAAATCAATAAAATTCCATGAGTTTACTGCATAGTCTAAGTTTTTTCTTGAAAATCCCATTAATTTCAATGTATTTGATAGGATGAATGCTAAAAACTCTCAAATTTCTATCAAAATCCTGGTGTAGAACACAAAATTCATCTAAAAGTCATTTTAAAATTATAAAACACATAAATTTTTGTATAGAATCAATTCAATTCCATGAGTTTACTGCATAAACCAAGTTTTATCTGGAAAATCCCATTAATCTCCATATAAATAACAGGATATATGCTTAAAACTCTAATATTTCCATAAAAATCCTGGTGTAGAACACAAAATTCATCTAAAAATCCTTTTAAAGCTATAAAACACATAAATTGTCGAATAGAATAGAATAGAAAAAACGCAGTTTTTTTTCGAAAATCCCATTAATTTCCATGTATTTGATAGGATGAATGCTAAAAACTCTCAAATTTCCATCAAAATCCTGGTGTAGAACACAAAATTCTTCTAAAAATACCTTAAAAGCTATAAAACACAAAAATAATTGTATATAATTATCAAAATTCTATGAGCTTACTTCATAAACGACGTTTTTTCTTGAAAATCCCATTAATTTCCATGTATTTGATAGAATGAATGCTAAAAACTCTCATATTTCCATAAAAATCCTGGTGTAGAACACAAAATTCTTCTAAAAGTACCTTAAAAGCTATAAAACACATAAATAATTGTATATAATTATCAAAATTCTATGAGTTTACTTCATAAACGCCGTTTTTTCTTGAAAATCCCATTAATTGACATGATTACGATAGGATCAAGCTAAAAACTCACCTATTTCCATAAAATCCGAGTTTTGTAAAAATAATTCTTCTAAAATTCCTCAAAAAGCCTTAAATTTATTGGAAAAACAGAGTTATTTCTAAAATATCCCATTAATCTCCATATTAATAACAGGAAATATGCTTAAAACTCTCAAATTTCCATCAAAATCCTGGTGTAGAACACAAAATTCTTCTAAAAATCCTTTAAAAGCTTTAAAACACAAAAATAATTGTTTATTATTCTCAAAATTCTATGAGCTTACTTCATAAACGACGTTTTTTCTTGAAAATCCCTTTAATTTCAATGTATTTGATAGGATGAATGCTAAAAACTCTCAAATTTCTATCAAAATCCTGGTGTAGAACACAAAATTCATCTAAAAATACCTTAAAAGCTATAAAACACATAAATAGTTGTATATAATTATCAAAATTCTATGAGTTTACTTCATAAACGACGTTTTTTCTTGAAAATCCCATTAATTGACATGATTATGATAGGATGAAGCTAAAAACTCTCATATTTCCATAAAATCCGAGTTTCGTAAAGAAAATTCTTCTAAAATTCCTTAAAAAGCCTTAAATTTATTGGAAAAACAGAGTTATTTCTAAAATATCCCATTAATCTCCATATAAATAACAGGAAATATGCTTATAACTCTCAAATTTCCATAATAATCCTGGTGTAGAACATAAAATTCATCAAAAAATCATTTAAAAGCTATAAAACACATAAATTGTCGTATAGAATCAATTACATTCCATGAGTTTACTGCATAAACCAAGTTTTTTCTGGAAAATCCCATTAATCTCCATATAAATAATAGGATATATGCTTAAAACTCTAATATTTCCATAAAAATCCTGGTGTAGAACACAAAATTCATCTAAAAATCCTTTTAAAGCTATAAAACACATAAATTGTCGAATAGAATAGAATAGAAGAAACGCAGTTTTTTTTCGAAAATCCCATTAATTTCCATGTATTTGATAGGATGAATGCTTAAAACTCTCAAATTTCCATCAAAATCCTGGTGTAGAACACAAAATTCTTCTAAAAATACCTTAAAAGCTATAAAACACAAAAATAATTGTATATAATTATCAAAATTCTATGAGCTTACTTCATAAACAACGTTTTTTCTTGAAAATCCCATTAATCTCAATGTATTTGATAGGATGAATGCTAAAAACTCTCAAATTTCCATCAAAATCCTGGTGTAGAACACAAAATTCTTCTAAAAATACTTTAAAAGCTATAAAATACATAAATAATTGTATATAATTATCAAAATTCTATGAGTTTACTTCATAAACGCCGTTTTTTCTTGAAAATCCCATTAATTAACATGATTATGATAGGATCAAGCTAAAAATTCTCATATTTCCATAAAATCCGAGTTTTGTAAAGATAATTCTTCTAAAATTCCTTAAAAAACCTTAAATTTATTGGAAAAACAGAGTTATTTCTAAAATATCCCATTTATCTCCATATAAATAACAGGAAATAAGCTTAAAACACTCAAATCTCCATAAAAATCCTGGTGTAGAAAACAAAATTCTTCTAAAAATCCTTTAAAAGCTATAAAACACAGAAATAATTGTATATAATTATCAAAATACCATGATTTACTGCATAAACGCCGTCTTTTCTTGAAAATCCCATTAATTGACATGATTATGATAGGATGAATGCTAAAAAATCTCATATTTCCATAAAAATCCTGGTGTAGAACACAAAATTCATCTAAAAGTCCTTTTAAAATTATAAAACACATAAATAATTGTATATAATTATCAAAATTCTATGAGCTTACTTCATAAACGCCGTTTTTTCTTGAAAATCCCATTAATTGACATGATTACGATAGGATCAAGCTAAAAACTCACCTATTTCCATAAAATCCGAGTTTTGTAAAAATAATTCTTCTAAAATTCCTCAAAAAGCCTTAAATTTATTGGAAAAACAGAGTTATTTCTAAAATATCCCATTAATCTCCATATTAATAACAGGAAATATGCTTAAAACTCTCAAATTTCCATCAAAATCCTGGTGTAGAACACAAAGTTCTTCTAAAAATACCTTAAAAGCTATAAAACACATAAATAATTGTATATAATTATCAAAATTCTATGAGCTTACTTCATAAACGACGTTTTTTCTTGAAAATCCCTTTAATTTCAATGTATTTGATAGGATGAATGCTAAAAACTCTCAAATTTCTATCAAAATCCTGGTGTAGAACACAAAATTCTTCTAAAAATACCTTAAAAGCTAGAAAACACATAAATAATTGTATATAATTATCAAAATTCTATGAGTTTACTTCATAAACGCCGTTTTTTTTTGAAAATCCCATTAATTGACATGATTATGATAGGATCAAGCTAAAACCTCTCATATTTTTATAAAATCCGTGTTTTGTAAAAAAAATCTTCTACAATTCCTTAAAAAGCCTTAAATTTATTGGAAAAACAGAGTTATTTCTAAAATATCCCATTAATCTCCATATTAATAACAGGAAATATGCTTAAAACTCTCAAATTTCCATAATAATCCTGGTGTAGAACACAAAATTCATCTAAAAATCCTTTTAAAGCTATAAAACACATAAATTATCTTATATAATCATCAAAATTCTATGAGTTTACTGCATAAACGCAGTTTTTCTCGAAAATCCCATTAATTGACTTGATTATGATAGGATAAAAGCTAAAAACTCTCATATTTCCATAAAATCCGAGTTTCGTAAAGATAATTCTTCTAAAATTCCTACAAAAGCCTTAAATATATGTGAAAAACAGAGTTATTTCTTGAATGTCACATTTAACACCATATATATGACAGGATATATGCTTAAAACTCTCAAATTTCCCAAACATCCCAGTTGAGGGACATAAAATTCACGTAAAAATCATTTAAAAGCTATAAAACACATATATTGTCGTATATAATCATCAAAATTTAATATGTTTACTGCATACACCAAGTTTTTTCTGGAAAATCCCATTAATTTCCATATATTTGATAGAATGAATGCTAATAACTCTCAAATTTCCATCAAAATCCTGGTGTAGAACACAAAATTCTTCTAAAAATACCTTAAAAGCTATAAAACACATAAATAATTGTATATAATTATCAAAATTCTATGAGCTTACTTCATAAACGACGTTTTTTCTTGAAAATCCCTTTAATTTCAATGTATTTGATAGGATGAATGCTAAAAACTCTCAAATTTCTATCAAAATCCTGGTGTAGAACACAAAATTCTTCTAAAAATACTTTAAAAGCTATAAAACACATAAATAATTGTATATAATTATCAAAATTCTATGAGTTTACTTCATAAACGCCGTTTTTTTTTGAAAATCCCATTAATTGACATGATTATGATAGGATCAAGCTAAA
The DNA here is from genome assembly GCA_036289425.1 of Rhopalosiphum nymphaeae. NCBI lineage: Eukaryota > Metazoa > Arthropoda > Insecta > Hemiptera > Aphididae > Rhopalosiphum > Rhopalosiphum nymphaeae. The sequence goes on along the minus strand of JAZAQC010000007.1, from coordinate 2,172,952 downwards.
ACCTCTCATATTTCTATAAAATCCGAGTTTCGTAAAAAAAATCTTCTACAATTCCTTAAAAAGCCTTAAATTTATTGGAAAAACAGAGTTATTTCTTAAATATCCCATTAATCTCCATATTAATAACAGGAAATATGCTTAAAACTCTCAAATTTCCATAATAATTCTGGTGTAGAACACAAAATTCATCTAAAAATCCTTTTAAAGCTATAAAACACAAAAATAATTGTTTATTATTCTCAAAATTCTATGAGTTTACTTCATAAACGCCGTTTTTTCTTGAAAATCCCATTAATTGACATGATTATGATAGGATGTATGCTAAAAACTCTCAAATTTCCATCAAAATCCTGGTGTAGAACACAAAATTCATCTAAAAATACCTTAAAAGCTATAAAACACATAAATAATTGTATATAATTATCAAAATTCTATGAGTTTACTTCATAAACGACGTTTTTTTTTGAAAATCCCATTAATTGACATGATTATGATAGGATGAAGCTAAAAACTCTCATATTTCCATAAAATCCGAGTTTCGTAAAGAAAATTCTTCTAAAATTCCTTAAAAAGCCTTAAATTTATTGGAAAAACAGAGTTATTTTGTAAAATATCCCATTAATCTCCATATAAATAACAGGAAATATGCTTATAACTCTCAAATTTCCATAATAATCCTGGTGTAGAACACAAAATTCATCAAAAAATCATTTAAAAGCTATAAAACACATAAATTGTCGTATAGAATCAATTACATTCCATGAGTTTACTGCATAAACCAAGTTTTTTCTGGAAAATCCCATTAATCTCCATATAAATAACAGGATATATGCTTAAAACTCTAATATTTCCATAAAAATCCTGGTGTAGAACACAAAATTCATCTAAAAATCCTTTTAAAGCTATAAAACACATAAATTGTCGAATAGAATAGAATAGAAAAAACGCAGTTTTTTTTCGAAAATCCCATTAATTTCCATGTATTTGATAGGATGAATGCTAAAAACTCTCAAATTTCCATCAAAATCCTGGTGTAGAACACAAAATTCTTCTAAAAATACCTTAAAAGCTATAAAACACATAAATAATTGTATATAATTATCAAAATTCTATGAGCTTACTTCATAAACGACGTTTTTTCTTGAAAATCCCATTAATTGACATGATTATGATAGGATGAATGCTAAAAATTCTCAAATTTCCATCAAAATCCTGGTGTAGAACACAAAATTCTTCTAAAAATACTTTAAAAGCTATTAAACACATAAATAATTGTATATAATTATCAAAATTCTATGAGTTTACTTCATAAACGCCGTTTTTTCTTGAAAATCCCATTAATTAACATGATTATGATAGGATCAAGCTAAAATTTCTCATATTTCCATAAAATCCGAGTTTTGTAAAAATAATTGTTCTAAAATTCCTTAAAAAGCCTTAAATTTATTGGAAAAACAGAGTTATTTCTAAAATATCCCATTAATCTCTATATAAATAACAGGAAATAAGCTTAAAACTCTCAAATTTCCATCAAAATCCTGGTGTAGAACACAAAATTCTTCTAAAAATACCTTAAAAGCTATAAAACACATAAATAATTGTATATAATTATCAAAATTCTATGAGCTTACTTCATAAACGACGTTTTTTCTTGAAAATCCCTTTAATTTCAATGTATTTGATAGGATGAATGCTAAAAACTCTCAAATTTCTATCAAAATCCTGGTGTAGAACACAAAATTCTTCTAAAAATACCTTAAAAGCTAGAAAACACACAAATAATTGTATATAATTATCAAAATTCTATGAGTTTACTTCATAAACGCCGTTTTTTCTTGAAAATCCCATTAATTAACATGATTATGATAGGATCAAGCTAAAATTTCTCATATTTCCATAAAATCCGAGTTTTGTAAAAATAATTGTTCTAAAATTCCTTAAAAAGCCTTAAATTTATTGGAAAAACAGAGTTATTTCTAAATTATCCCATTAATCTCTATATAAATAACAGGAAATAAGCTTAAAACTCTCAAATTTCCATCAAAATCCTGGTGTAGAACACAAAATTCTTCTAAAAATACCTTAAAAGCTATAAAACACATAAATAATTGTATATAATTATCAAAATTCTATGAGCTTACTTCATAAACGACGTTTTTTCTTGAAAATCCCTTTAATTTCAATGTATTTGATAGGATGAATGCTAAAAACTCTCAAATTTCTATCAAAATCCTGGTGTAGAACACAAAATTCTTCTAAAAATACTTTAAAAGCTATAAAACACATAAATAATTGTATATAATTATCAAAATTCTATGAGTTTACTTCATAAACGCCGTTTTTTTTTGAAAATCCCATTAATTGACATGATTATGATAGGATCAAGCTAAAACCTCTCATATTTCTATAAAATCCGAGTTTCGTAAAAAAAATCTTCAACAATTCCTTAAAAAGCCTTAAATTTATTGGAAAAACAGAGTTATTTCTTAAATATCCCATTAATCTCCATATTAATAACAGGAAATATGCTTAAAACTCTCAAATTTCCATAAAAATCCTGGTGTAGAACACAAAATTCATCTAAAAGTCCTTTTAAAATTATAAAACACATAAATAATTGTATATAATTATCAAAATTCTAAGAGTTTACTTCATAAACGCCGTCTTTTCTTGAAAATCCCATTAATTGACATGATTATGATAGGATGAATGCTAAAAACTCTCAAATTTCCATCAAAATCCTGGTGTAGAACACAAAATTCTTCTAAAAATACCTTAAAAGCTATAAAACACATAAATAATTGTATATAATTATCAAAATTCTATGAGCTTACTTCATAAACGACGTTTTTTCTTGAAAATCCCATTAATTTCAATGTATTTGATAGGATGAATGCTAAAAACTCTCAAATTTCCATCAAAATCCTGGTGTAGAACACAAAATTCTTCTAAAAGTACCTTAAAAGCTATAAAACACATAAATAATTGTATATAATTATCAAAATTCTATGAGTTTACTTCATAAACGCCGTTTTTTCTTGAAAATCCCATTAATTGACATGATTACGATAGGATCAAGCTAAAAACTCACCTATTTCCATAAAATCCGAGTTTTGTAAAAATAATTCTTCTAAAATTCCTCAAAAAGCCTTAAATTTATTGGAAAAACAGAGTTATTTCTAAAATATCCCATTAATCTCCATATTAATAACAGGAAATATGCTTAAAACTCTCAAATTTCCATCAAAATCCTGGTGTAGAACACAAAGTTCTTCTAAAAATACCTTAAAAGCTATAAAACACATAAATAATTGTATATAATTATCAAAATTCTATGAGCTTACTTCATAAACGACGTTTTTTCTTGAAAATCCCTTTAATTTCAATGTATTTGATAGGATGAATGCTAAAAACTCTCAAATTTCTATCAAAATCCTGGTGTAGAACACAAAATTCTTCTAAAAATACCTTAAAAGCTAGAAAACACATAAATAATTGTATATAATTATCAAAATTCTATGAGTTTACTTCATAAACGCCGTTTTTTTTTGAAAATCCCATTAATTGACATGATTATGATAGGATCAAGCTAAAACCTCTCATATTTTTATAAAATCCGAGTTTCGTAAAAAAAATCTTCTACAATTCCTTAAAAAGCCTTAAATTTATTGGAAAAACAGAGTTATTTCTAAAATATCCCATTAATCTCCATATTAATAACAGGAAATATGCTTAAAACTCTCAAATTTCCATAATAATCCTGGTGTAGAACACAAAATTCATCTAAAAATCCTTTTAAAGCTATAAAACACATAAATTATCTTATATAATCATCAAAATTCTATGAGTTTACTGCATAAACGCAGTTTTTCTCGAAAATCCCATTAATTGACTTGATTATGATAGGATAAAAGCTAAAAACTCTCATATTTCCATAAAATCCGAGTTTCGTAAAGATAATTCTTCTAAAATTCCTACAAAAGCCTTAAATATATGTGAAAAACAGAGTTATTTCTTGAATGTCACATTTAACACCATATATATGACAGGATATATGCTTAGAACTCTCAAATTTCCCAAACATCCCAGTTGAGGGACATAAAATTCACGTAAAAATCATTTAAAAGCTATAAAACACATATATTGTCGTATATAATCATCAAAATTTAATATGTTTACTGCATACACCAAGTTTTTTCTGGAAAATCCCATTAATTTCCATATATTTGATAGAATGAATGCTAATAACTCTCAAATTTCCATCAAAATCCTGGTGTAGAACACAAAATTCTTCTAAAAATACCTTAAAAGCTATAAAACACATAAATAATTGTATATAATTATCAAAATTCTATGAGCTTACTTCATAAACGACGTTTTTTCTTGAAAATCCCTTTAATTTCAATGTATTTGATAGGATGAATGCTAAAAACTCTCAAATTTCTATCAAAATCCTGGTGTAGAACACAAAATTCTTCTAAAAAAACTTTAAAAGCTATAAAACACATAAATAATTGTATATAATTATCAAAATTCTATGAGTTTACTTCATAAACGCCGTTTTTTTTTGAAAATCCCATTAATTGACATGATTATGATAGGATCAAGCTAAAACCTCTCATATTTCTATAAAATCCGAGTTTCGTAAAAAAAATCTTCTACAATTCCTTAAAAAGCCTTAAATTTATTGGAAAAACAGAGTTATTTCTTAAATATCCCATTAATCTCCATATTAATAACAGGAAATATGCTTAAAACTCTCAAATTTCCATAATAATTCTGGTGTAGAACACAAAATTCATCTAAAAATCCTTTTAAAGCTATAAAACACAAAAATAATTGTTTATTATTCTCAAAATTCTATGAGTTTAATTCATAAACGCCGTTTTTTCTTGAAAATCCCATTAATTGACATGATTATGATAGGATGTATGCTAAAAACTCTCAAATTTCCATCAAAATCCTGGTGTAGAACACAAAATTCATCTAAAAATACCTTAAAAGCTATAAAACACATAAATTGTCGTATAGAATCAATTACATTCCATGAGTTTACTGCATAAACCAAGTTTTTTCTGGAAAATCCCATTAATCTCCATATAAATAACAGGATATATGCTTAAAACTCTAATATTTCTATAAAAATCCTGGTGTAGAACACAAAATTCATCTAAAAATCCTTTTAAAGCTATAAAACACATAAATTGTCGAATAGAATAGAATAGAAAAAACGCAGTTTTTTTTCGAAAATCCCATTAATTTCCATGTATTTGATAGGATGAATGCTAAAAACTCTCAAATTTCCATCAAAATCCTGGTGTAGAACACAAAATTCTTCTAAAAATACCTTAAAAGCTATAAAACACATAAATAATTGTATATAATTATCAAAATTCTATGAGCTTACTTCATAAACGACGTTTTTTCTTGAAAATCCCATTAATTGACATGATTATGATAGGATGAATGCTAAAAATTCTCAAATTTCCATCAAAATCCTGGTGTAGAACACAAAATTCTTCTAAAAATACTTTAAAAGCTATTAAACACATAAATAATTGTATATAATTATCAAAATTCTATGAGTTTACTTCATAAACGCCGTTTTTTCTTGAAAATCCCATTAATTAACATGATTATGATAGGATCAAGCTAAAATTTCTCATATTTCCATAAAATCCGAGTTTTGTAAAAATAATTGTTCTAAAATTCCTTAAAAAGCCTTAAATTTATTGGAAAAACAGAGTTATTTCTAAAATATCCCATTAATCTCTATATAAATAACAGGAAATAAGCTTAAAACTCTCAAATTTCCATCAAAATCCTGGTGTAGAACACAAAATTCTTCTAAAAATACCTTAAAAGCTATAAAACACATAAATAATTGTATATAATTATCAAAATTCTATGAGCTTACTTCATAAACGACGTTTTTTCTTGAAAATCCCTTTAATTTCAATGTATTTGTTAGGATGAATGCTAAAAACTCTCAAATTTCTATCAAAATCCTGGTGTAGAACACAAAATTCTTCTAAAAATACCTTAAAAGCTAGAAAACACACAAATAATTGTATATAATTATCAAAATTCTATGAGCTTACTTCATAAACGACGTTTTTTCTTGAAAATCCCATTAATTGACATGATTATGATAGGATGAATGCTAAAAATTCTCAAATTTCCATCAAAATCCTGGTGTAGAACACAAAATTCTTCTAAAAATACTTTAAAAGCTATTAAACACATAAATAATTGTATATAATTATCAAAATTCTATGAGTTTACTTCATAAACGCCGTTTTTTCTTGAAAATCCCATTAATTAACATGATTATGATAGGATCAAGCTAAAATTTCTCATATTTCCATAAAATCCGAGTTTTGTAAAAATAATTGTTCTAAAATTCCTTAAAAAGCCTTAAATTTATTGGAAAAACAGAGTTATTTCTAAAATATCCCATTAATCTCTATATAAATAACAGGAAATAAGCTTAAAACTCTCAAATTTCCATCAAAATCCTGGTGTAGAACACAAAATTCTTCTAAAAATACCTTAAAAGCTATAAAACACATAAATAATTGTATATAATTATCAAAATTCTATGAGCTTACTTCATAAACGACGTTTTTTCTTGAAAATCCCTTTAATTTCAATGTATTTGTTAGGATGAATGCTAAAAACTCTCAAATTTCTATCAAAATCCTGGTGTAGAACACAAAATTCTTCTAAAAATACCTTAAAAGCTAGAAAACACACAAATAATTGTATATAATTATCAAAATTCTATGAATTTACTTCATAAACGCCGTTTTTTCTTGAAAATCCCATTAATTAACATGATTATGATAGGATCAAGCTAAAATTTCTCATATTTCCATAAAATCCGAGTTTTGTAAAAATAATTGTTCTAAAATTCCTTAAAAAGCCTTAAATTTATTGGAAAAACAGAGTTATTTCTAAATTATCCCATTAATCTCTATATAAATAACAGGAAATAAGCTTAAAACTCTCAAATTTCCATCAAAATCCTGGTGTAGAACACAAAATTCTTCTAAAAATACCTTAAAAGCTATAAAACACATAAATAATTGTATATAATTATCAAAATTCTATGAGCTTACTTCATAAACGACGTTTTTTCTTGAAAATCCCTTTAATTTCAATGTATTTGATAGGATGAATGCTAAAAACTCTCAAATTTCTATCAAAATCCTGGTGTAGAACACAAAATTCTTCTAAAAATACTTTAAAAGCTATAAAACACATAAATAATTGTATATAATTATCAAAATTCTATGAGTTTACTTCATAAACGCCGTTTTTTTTTGAAAATCCCATTAATTGACATGATTATGATAGGATCAAGCTAAAACCTCTCATATTTCTATAAAATCCGAGTTTCGTAAAAAAAATCTTCTACAATTCCTTAAAAAGCCTTAAATTTATTGGAAAAACAGAGTTATTTCTTAAATATCCCATTAATCTCCATATTAATAACAGGAAATATGCTTAAAACTCTCAAATTTCCATAATAATTCTGGTGTAGAACACAAAATTCATCTAAAAATCCTTTTAAAGCTATAAAACACAAAAATAATTGTTTATTATTCTCAAAATTCTATGAGTTTACTTCATAAACGCCGTTTTTTCTTGAAAATCCCATTAATTGACATGATTATGATAGGATGTATGCTAAAAACTCTCAAATTTCCATCAAAATCCTGGTGTAGAACACAAAATTCATCTAAAAATACCTTAAAAGCTATAAAACACATAAATAATTGTATATAATTATCAAAATTCTATGAGTTTACTTCATAAACGACGTTTTTTTTTGAAAATCCCATTAATTGACATGATTATGATAGGATGAAGCTAAAAACTCTCATATTTCCATAAAATCCGAGTTTCGTAAAGAAAATTCTTCTAAAATTCCTTAAAAAGCCTTAAATTTATTGGAAAAACAGAGTTATTTTGTAAAATATCCCATTAATCTCCATATAAATAACAGGAAATATGCTTATAACTCTCAAATTTCCATAATAATCCTGGTGTAGAACACAAAATTCATCAAAAAATCATTTAAAAGCTATAAAACACATAAATTGTCGTATAGAATCAATTACATTCCATGAGTTTACTGCATAAACCAAGTTTTTTCTGGAAAATCCCATTAATCTCCATATAAATAACAGGATATATGCTTAAAACTCTAATATTTCCATAAAAATCCTGGTGTAGAACACAAAATTCATCTAAAAATCCTTTTAAAGCTATAAAACACATAAATTGTCGAATAGAATAGAATAGAAAAAACGCAGTTTTTTTTCGAAAATCCCATTAATTTCCATGTATTTGATAGGATGAATGCTAAAAACTCTCAAATTTCCATCAAAATCCTGGTGTAGAACACAAAATTCTTCTAAAAATACCTTAAAAGCTATAAAACACATAAATAATTGTATATAATTATCAAAATTCTATGAGCTTACTTCATAAACGACGTTTTTTCTTGAAAATCCCATTAATTGACATGATTATGATAGGATGAATGCTAAAAATTCTCAAATTTCCATCAAAATCCTGGTGTAGAACACAAAATTCTTCTAAAAATACTTTAAAAGCTATTAAACACATAAATAATTGTATATAATTATCAAAATTCTATGAGTTTACTTCATAAACGCCGTTTTTTCTTGAAAATCCCATTAATTAACATGATTATGATAGGATCAAGCTAAAATTTCTCATATTTCCATAAAATCCGAGTTTTGTAAAAATAATTGTTCTAAAATTCCTTAAAAAGCCTTAAATTTATTGGAAAAACAGAGTTATTTCTAAAATATCCCATTAATCTCTATATAAATAACAGGAAATAAGCTTAAAACTCTCAAATTTCCATCAAAATCCTGGTGTAGAACACAAAATTCTTCTAAAAATACCTTAAAAGCTATAAAACACATAAATAATTGTATATAATTATCAAAATTCTATGAGCTTACTTCATAAACGACGTTTTTTCTTGAAAATCCCTTTAATTTCATTGTATTTGATAGGATGAATGCTAAAAACTCTCAAATTTCTATCAAAATCCTGGTGTAGAACACAAAATTCTTCTAAAAATACCTTAAAAGCTAGAAAACACATAAATAATTGTATATAATTATCAAAATTCTATGAGTTTACTTCATAAACGCCGTTTTTTTTTGAAAATCCCATTAATTGACATGATTATGATAGGATCAAGCTAAAACCTCTCATATTTTTATAAAATCCGAGTTTCGTAAAAAAAATCTTCTACAATTCCTTAAAAAGCCTTAAATTTATTGGAAAAACAGAGTTATTTCTAAAATATCCCATTAATCTCCATATTAATAACAGGAAATATGCTTAAAACTCTCAAATTTCCATAATAATCCTGGTGTAGAACACAAAATTCATCTAAAAATCCTTTTAAAGCTATAAAACACATAAATTATCTTATATAATCATCAAAATTCTATGAGTTTACTGCATAAACGCAGTTTTTCTCGAAAATCCCATTAATTGACTTGATTATGATAGGATAAAAGCTAAAAACTCTCATATTTCCATAAAATCCGAGTTTCGTAAAGATAATTCTTCTAAAATTCCTACAAAAGCCTTAAATATATGTGAAAAACAGAGTTATTTCTTGAATGTCACATTTAACACCATATATATGACAGGATATATGCTTAAAACTCTCAAATTTCCCAAACATCCCAGTTGAGGGACATAAAATTCACGTAAAAATCATTTAAAAGCTATAAAACACATATATTGTCGTATATAATCATCAAAATTTAATATGTTTACTGCATACACCAAGTTTTTTCTGGAAAATCCCATTAATTTCCATATATTTGATAGAATGAATGCTAATAACTCTCATATTTTCATAAAAATCCGAATTTCGTAATAAAATTCTTCTAAAATTACTTAGAAGGCTTTAAATCTAATTGAAAAACAGAATTATTTCTTGAATGTCGCATTAATCTCAATATATATGACAAAATATATGCTTAAATCTCTCAAATTTACTAAACATCCCTGTTGAGGGACACTAAATTCATCTAAAAGTCCTTTTAAAATTATAAAACACATAAATAATTGTATATAATTATCAAAATTCTAAGAGTTTACTTCATAAACGCCGTCTTTTCTTGAAAATCCCATTAATTGACATGATTATGATAGGATGAATGCTAAAAACTCTCAAATTTCCATCAAAATCCTGGTGTAGAACACAAAATTCTTCTAAAAATACCTTAAAAGCTATAAAACACATAAATAATTGTATATAATTATCAAAATTCTATGAGCTTACTTCATAAACGACGTTTTTTCTTGAAAATCCCATTAATTTCAATGTATTTGATAGGATGAATGCTAAAAACTCTCAAATTTCCATCAAAATCCTGGTGTAGAACACAAAATTCTTCTAAAAGTACCTTAAAAGCTATAAAACACATAAATAATTGTATATAATTATCAAAATTCTATGAGTTTACTTCATAAACGCCGTTTTTTCTTGAAAATCCCATTAATTGACATGATTACGATAGGATCAAGCTAAAAACTCACCTATTTCCATAAAATCCGAGTTTTGTAAAAATAATTCTTCTAAAATTCCTCAAAAAGCCTTAAATTTATTGGAAAAACAGAGTTATTTCTAAAATATCCCATTAATCTCCATATTAATAACAGGAAATATGCTTAAAACTCTCAAATTTCCATCAAAATCCTGGTGTAGAACACAAAATTCTTCTAAAAATACCTTAAAAGCTATAAAACACATAAATAATTGTATATAATTATCAAAATTCTATGAGCTTACTTCATAAACGACGTTTTTTCTTGAAAATCCCTTTAATTTCAATGTATTTGATAGGATGAATGCTAAAAACTCTCAAATTTCTATCAAAATCCTGGTGTAGAACACAAAATTCTTCTAAAAATACCTTAAAAGCTAGAAAACACATAAATAATTGTATATAATTATCAAAATTCTATGAGTTTACTTCATAAACGCCGTTTTTTTTTGAAAATCCCATTAATTGACATGATTATGATAGGATCAAGCTAAAACCTCTCATATTTTTATAAAATCCGAGTTTCGTAAAAAAAATCTTCTACAATTCCTTAAAAAGCCTTAAATTTATTGGAAAAACAGAGTTATTTCTAAAATATCCCATTAATCTCCATATTAATAACAGGAAATATGCTTAAAACTCTCAAATTTCCATAATAATCCTGGTGTAGAACACAAAATTCATCTAAAAATCCATTTAAAGCTATAAAACACATAAATTATCTTATATAATCATCAAAATTCTATGAGTTTACTGCATAAACGCAGTTTTTCTCGAAAATCCCATTAATTGACTTGATTATGATAGGATAAAAGCTAAAAACTCTCATATTTCCATAAAATCCGAGTTTCGTAAAGATAATTCTTCTAAAATTCCTACAAAAGCCTTAAATATATGTGAAAAACAGAGTTATTTCTTGAATGTCACATTTAACACCATATATATGACAGGATATATGCTTAAAACTCTCAAATTTCCCAAACATCCCAGTTGAGGGACATAAAATTCACGTAAAAATCATTTAAAAGCTATAAAACACATATATTGTCGTATATAATCATCAAAATTTAATATGTTTACTGCATACACCAAGTTTTTTCTGGAAAATCCCATTAATTTCCATATATTTGATAGAATGAATGCTAATAACTCTCATATTTTCATAAAAATCCGAATTTCGTAATAAAATTCTTCTAAAATTACTTAGAAGGCTTTAAATCTAATTGAAAAACAGAATTATTTCTTGAATGTCGCATTAATCTCAATATATATGACAAAATATATGCTTAAATCTCTCAAATTTACTAAACATCCCTGTTGAGGGACACTAAATTCATGTAAATATCCCTTAAAAGCTATAAACCACAAAAATAATTCTATATAATTATCAAAATACTATGAGTTACTGCATAAACGACGTCTTTTCTTGAAAATCCCATTAATTGACATGATTATGATAGGATGAATGCTAAAAATTCTCATATTTCCATAAAAATCCTGGTGTAGAACACAAAATTCATCTAAAAGTCCTTTTAAAATTATAAAACACATAAATAATTGTATATAATTATCAAAATTCTATGAGTTTACTTCATAAACGCCGTCTTTTTTTGAAAATCCCATTAATTGACATGATTATGATAGGGTGAATGCTAAAAACTCTCAAATTTCCATCAAAATCATGGTGTAGAACACAAAATTCATCTAAATGTACTTTTAAAATTATAAAACACATAAATTGTTGAATAGAATCAATTCAATACCATGAGTTTACTGCATAAACCAAGTTTTATCCGGTAAATCTCATTATTTCCATGTATTTGATAGAATGAATGCTAAAAACTCTCATATTTCCATAAAATCCGAGTTTCGTAAAGATAATTCTTCTAAAATTCCTACAAAAGCCTTAAATTTATTGGAAAAACAGAGTTATTTCTAAAATATCCCATTAATCGCCATATAAATAACAGGAAATATGCTTATAACTCTCAAATTTCCATAATAATCCTGGTGTAGAACACAAAATTCATCTAAAAATCCTTTTAAAGCTATAAAACACATAAATTGTCGAATAGAATAGAATAGAAAAAACGCAGTTTTTTTTCGAAAATCCCATTAATTTCCATGTATTTGATAGGATGAATGCTAAAAACTCTCAAATTTCCATCAAAATCCTGGTGTAGAACACAAAATTCTTCTAAAAATACCTTAAAAGCTATAAAACACATAAATAATTGTATATAATTATCAAAATTCTATGAGCTTACTTCATAAACGACGTTTTTTCTTGAAAATCCCATTAATTGACATGATTATGATAGGATGAATGCTAAAAACTCTCAAATTTCCATCAAAATCCTGGTGTAGAACACAAAATTCTTCTAAAAATACCTTAAAAGCTATAAAACACATAAATAATTGTATATAATTATCAAAATTCTATGAGCTTACTGCATAAACGCAGTTTTTCTCGAAAATCCCATTAATTGACTTGATTATGATAGGATAAAAGCTAAAAACTCTCATATTTCCATCAAAATCCTGGTGTAGAACACAAAATTCATCTAAAAATACCTTAAAAGCTATAAAACACATAAATAATTGTATATAATTATCAAAATTCTATGAGTTTACTTCATAAACGACGTTTTTTTTTGAAAATCCCATTAATTGACATGATTATGATAGGATGAAGCTAAAAACTCTCATATTTCCATAAAATCCGAGTTTCGTAAAGAAAATTCTTCTAAAATTCCTTAAAAAGCCTTAAATTTATTGGAAAAACAGAGTTATTTTGTAAAATATCCCATTAATCTCCATATAAATAACAGGATATATGCTTAAAACTCTAATATTTCCATAAAAATCCTGGTGTAGAACACAAAATTCATCTAAAAATCCTTTTAAAGCTATAAAACACATAAATTGTCGAATAGAATAGAATAGAAAAAACGCAGTTTTTTTTCGAAAATCCCATTAATTTCCATGTATTTGATAGGATGAATGCTAAAAACTCTCAAATTTCCATCAAAATCCTGGTGTAGAACACAAAATTCTTCTAAAAATACCTTAAAAGCTATAAAACACATAAATAATTGTATATAATTATCAAAATTCTATGAGCTTACTTCATAAACGACGTTTTTTCTTGAAAATCCCATTAATTGACATGATTATGATAGGATGAATGCTAAAAATTCTCAAATTTCCATCAAAATCCTGGTGTAGAACACAAAATTCTTCTAAAAATACTTTAAAAGCTATTAAACACATAAATAATTGTATATAATTATCAAAATTCTATGAGTTTACTTCATAAACGCCGTTTTTTCTTGAAAATCCCATTAATTAACATGATTATGATAGGATCAAGCTAAAATTTCTCATATTTCCATAAAATCCGAGTTTTGTAAAAATAATTGTTCTAAAATTCCTTAAAAAGCCTTAAATTTATTGGAAAAACAGAGTTATTTCTAAAATATCCCATTAATCTCTATATAAATAACAGGAAATAAGCTTAAAACTCTCAAATTTCCATCAAAATCCTGGTGTAGAACACAAAATTCTTCTAAAAATACCTTAAAAGCTATAAAACACATAAATAATTGTATATAATTATCAAAATTCTATGAGCTTACTTCATAAACGACGTTTTTTCTTGAAAATCCCTTTAATTTCATTGTATTTGATAGGATGAATGCTAAAAACTCTCAAATTTCTATCAAAATCCTGGTGTAGAACACAAAATTCTTCTAAAAATACCTTAAAAGCTAGAAAACACATAAATAATTGTATATAATTATCAAAATTCTATGAGTTTACTTCATAAACGCCGTTTTTTTTTGAAAATCCCATTAATTGACATGATTATGATAGGATCAAGCTAAAACCTCTCATATTTTTATAAAATCCGAGTTTCGTAAAAAAAATCTTCTACAATTCCTTAAAAAGCCTTAAATTTATTGGAAAAACAGAGTTATTTCTAAAATATCCCATTAATCTCCATATTAATAACAGGAAATATGCTTAAAACTCTCAAATTTCCATAATAATCCTGGTGTAGAACACAAAATTCATCTAAAAATCCTTTTAAAGCTATAAAACACATAAATTATCTTATATAATCATCAAAATTCTATGAGTTTACTGCATAAACGCAGTTTTTCTCGAAAATCCCATTAATTGACTTGATTATGATAGGATAAAAGCTAAAAACTCTCATATTTCCATAAAATCCGAGTTTCGTAAAGATAATTCTTCTAAAATTCCTACAAAAGCCTTAAATATATGTGAAAAACAGAGTTATTTCTTGAATGTCACATTTAACACCATATATATGACAGGATATATGCTTAAAACTCTCAAATTTCCCAAACATCCCAGTTGAGGGACATAAAATTCACGTAAAAATCATTTAAAAGCTATAAAACACATATATTGTCGTATATAATCATCAAAATTTAATATGTTTACTGCATACACCAAGTTTTTTCTGGAAAATCCCATTAATTTCCATATATTTGATAGAATGAATGCTAATAACTCTCATATTTTCATAAAAATCCGAATTTCGTAATAAAATTCTTCTAAAATTACTTAGAAGGCTTTAAATCTAATTGAAAAACAGAATTATTTCTTGAATGTCGCATTAATCTCAATATATATGACAAAATATATGCTTAAATCTCTCAAATTTACTAAACATCCCTGTTGAGGGACACTAAATTCATGTAAATATCCCTTAAAAGCTATAAACCACAAAAATAATTCTATATAATTATCAAAATACTATGAGTTACTGCATAAACGACGTCTTTTCTTGAAAATCCCATTAATTGACATGATTATGATAGGATGAATGCTAAAAATTCTCATATTTCCATAAAAATCCTGGTGTAGAACACAAAATTCATCTAAAAGTCCTTTTAAAATTATAAAACACATAAATAATTGTATATAATTATCAAAATTCTATGAGTTTACTTCATAAACGCCGTTTTTTTTTGAAAATCCCATTAATTGACATGATTATGATAGGATCAAGCTAAAACCTCTCATATTTTTATAAAATCCGAGTTTCGTAAAAAAAATCTTCTACAATTCCTTAAAAAGCCTTAAATTTATTGGAAAAACAGAGTTATTTCTAAAATATCCCATTAATCTCCATATTAATAACAGGAAATATGCTTAAAACTCTCAAATTTCCATAATAATCCTGGTGTAGAACACAAAATTCATCTAAAAATCCTTTTAAAGCTATAAAACACATAAATTATCTTATATAATCATCAAAATTCTATGAGTTTACTGCATAAACGCAGTTTTTCTCGAAAATCCCATTAATTGACTTGATTATGATAGGATAAAAGCTAAAAACTCTCATATTTCCATAAAATCCGAGTTTCGTAAAGATAATTCTTCTAAAATTCCTACAAAAGCCTTAAATATATGTGAAAAACAGAGTTATTTCTTGAATGTCACATTTAACACCATATATATGACAGGATATATGCTTAAAACTCTCAAATTTCCCAAACATCCCAGTTGAGGGACATAAAATTCACGTAAAAATCATTTAAAAGCTATAAAACACATATATTGTCGTATATAATCATCAAAATTTAATATGTTTACTGCATACACCAAGTTTTTTCTGGAAAATCCCATTAATTTCCATATATTTGATAGAATGAATGCTAATAACTCTCATATTTTCATAAAAATCCGAATTTCGTAATAAAATTCTTCTAAAATTACTTAGAAGGCTTTAAATCTAATTGAAAAACAGAATTATTTCTTGAATGTCGCATTAATCTCAATATATATGACAAAATATATGCTTAAATCTCTCAAATTTACTAAACATCCCTGTTGAGGGACACTAAATTCATGTAAATATCCCTTAAAAGCTATAAACCACAAAAATAATTCTATATAATTATCAAAATACTATGAGTTACTGCATAAACGACGTCTTTTCTTGAAAATCCCATTAATTGACATGATTATGATAGGATGAATGCTAAAAATTCTCATATTTCCATAAAAATCCTGGTGTAGAACACAAAATTCATCTAAAAGTCCTTTTAAAATTATAAAACACATAAATAATTGTATATAATTATCAAAATTCTATGAGTTTACTTCATAAACGCCGTTTTTTTTTGAAAATCCCATTAATTGACATGATTATGATAGGATCAAGCTAAAACCTCTCATATTTTTATAAAATCCGAGTTTCGTAAAAAAAATCTTCTACAATTCCTTAAAAAGCCTTAAATTTATTGGAAAAACAGAGTTATTTCTAAAATATCCCATTAATCTCCATATTAATAACAGGAAATATGCTTAAAACTCTCAAATTTCCATAATAATCCTGGTGTAGAACACAAAATTCATCTAAAAATCCTTTTAAAGCTATAAAACACATAAATTATCTTATATAATCATCAAAATTCTATGAGTTTACTGCATAAACGCAGTTTTTCTCGAAAATCCCATTAATTGACTTGATTATGATAGGATAAAAGCTAAAAACTCTCATATTTCCATAAAATCCGAGTTTCGTAAAGATAATTCTTCTAAAATTCCTACAAAAGCCTTAAATATATGTGAAAAACAGAGTTATTTCTTGAATGTCACATTTAACACCATATATATGACAGGATATATGCTTAAAACTCTCAAATTTCCCAAACATCCCAGTTGAGGGACATAAAATTCACGTAAAAATCATTTAAAAGCTATAAAACACATATATTGTCGTATATAATCATCAAAATTTAATATGTTTACTGCATACACCAAGTTTTTTCTGGAAAATCCCATTAATTTCCATATATTTGATAGAATGAATGCTAATAACTCTCATATTTTCATAAAAATCCGAATTTCGTAATAAAATTCTTCTAAAATTACTTAGAAGGCTTTAAATCTAATTGAAAAACAGAATTATTTCTTGAATGTCGCATTAATCTCAATATATATGACAAAATATATGCTTAAATCTCTCAAATTTACTAAACATCCCTGTTGAGGGACACTAAATTCATCTAAAAGTCCTTTTAAAATTATAAAACACATAAATAATTGTATATAATTATCAAAATTCTAAGAGTTTACTTCATAAACGCCGTCTTTTCTTGAAAATCCCATTAATTGACATGATTATGATAGGATGAATGCTAAAAACTCTCAAATTTCCATCAAAATCCTGGTGTAGAACACAAAATTCTTCTAAAAATACCTTAAAAGCTATAAAACACATAAATAATTGTATATAATTATCAAAATTCTATGAGCTTACTTCATAAACGACGTTTTTTCTTGAAAATCCCATTAATTTCAATGTATTTGATAGGATGAATGCTAAAAACTCTCAAATTTCCATCAAAATCCTGGTGTAGAACACAAAATTCTTCTAAAAGTACCTTAAAAGCTATAAAACACATAAATAATTGTATATAATTATCAAAATTCTATGAGTTTACTTCATAAACGCCGTTTTTTCTTGAAAATCCCATTAATTGACATGATTACGATAGGATCAAGCTAAAAACTCACCTATTTCCATAAAATCCGAGTTTTGTAAAAATAATTCTTCTAAAATTCCTCAAAAAGCCTTAAATTTATTGGAAAAACAGAGTTATTTCTAAAATATCCCATTAATCTCCATATTAATAACAGGAAATATGCTTAAAACTCTCAAATTTCCATCAAAATCCTGGTGTAGAACACAAAATTCTTCTAAAAATACCTTAAAAGCTATAAAACACATAAATAATTGTATATAATTATCAAAATTCTATGAGCTTACTTCATAAACGACGTTTTTTCTTGAAAATCCCTTTAATTTCAATGTATTTGATAGGATGAATGCTAAAAACTCTCAAATTTCTATCAAAATCCTGGTGTAGAACACAAAATTCTTCTAAAAATACCTTAAAAGCTAGAAAACACATAAATAATTGTATATAATTATCAAAATTCTATGAGTTTACTTCATAAACGCCGTTTTTTTTTGAAAATCCCATTAATTGACATGATTATGATAGGATCAAGCTAAAACCTCTCATATTTTTATAAAATCCGAGTTTCGTAAAAAAAATCTTCTACAATTCCTTAAAAAGCCTTAAATTTATTGGAAAAACAGAGTTATTTCTAAAATATCCCATTAATCTCCATATTAATAACAGGAAATATGCTTAAAACTCTCAAATTTCCATAATAATCCTGGTGTAGAACACAAAATTCATCTAAAAATCCTTTTAAAGCTATAAAACACATAAATTATCTTATATAATCATCAAAATTCTATGAGTTTACTGCATAAACGCAGTTTTTCTCGAAAATCCCATTAATTGACTTGATTATGATAGGATAAAAGCTAAAAACTCTCATATTTCCATAAAATCCGAGTTTCGTAAAGATAATTCTTCTAAAATTCCTACAAAAGCCTTAAATATATGTGAAAAACAGAGTTATTTCTTGAATGTCACATTTAACACCATATATATGACAGGATATATGCTTAAAACTCTCAAATTTCCCAAACATCCCAGTTGAGGGACATAAAATTCACGTAAAAATCATTTAAAAGCTATAAAACACATATATTGTCGTATATAATCATCAAAATTTAATATGTTTACTGCATACACCAAGTTTTTTCTGGAAAATCCCATTAATTTCCATATATTTGATAGAATGAATGCTAATAACTCTCATATTTTCATAAAAATCCGAATTTCGTAATAAAATTCTTCTAAAATTACTTAGAAGGCTTTAAATCTAATTGAAAAACAGAATTATTTCTTGAATGTCGCATTAATCTCAATATATATGACAAAATATATGCTTAAATCTCTCAAATTTACTAAACATCCCTGTTGAGGGACACTAAATTCATGTAAATATCCCTTAAAAGCTATAAACCACAAAAATAATTCTATATAATTATCAAAATACTATGAGTTACTGCATAAACGACGTCTTTTCTTGAAAATCCCATTAATTGACATGATTATGATAGGATGAATGCTAAAAATTCTCATATTTCCATAAAAATCCTGGTGTAGAACACAAAATTCATCTAAAAGTCCTTTTAAAATTATAAAACACATAAATAATTGTATATAATTATCAAAATTCTATGAGTTTACTTCATAAACGCCGTCTTTTTTTGAAAATCCCATTAATTGACATGATTATGATAGGGTGAATGCTAAAAACTCTCAAATTTCCATCAAAATCATGGTGTAGAACACAAAATTCATCTAAATGTACTTTTAAAATTATAAAACACATAAATTGTTGAATAGAATCAATTCAATACCATGAGTTTACTGCATAAACCAAGTTTTATCCGGTAAATCTCATTATTTCCATGTATTTGATAGAATGAATGCTAAAAACTCTCATATTTCCATAAAATCCGAGTTTCGTAAAGATAATTCTTCTAAAATTCCTACAAAAGCCTTAAATTTATTGGAAAAACAGAGTTATTTCTAAAATATCCCATTAATCGCCATATAAATAACAGGAAATATGCTTATAACTCTCAAATTTCCATAATAATCCTGGTGTAGAACACAAAATTCATCTAAAAATCCTTTTAAAGCTATAAAACACATAAATTGTCGAATAGAATAGAATAGAAAAAACGCAGTTTTTTTTCGAAAATCCCATTAATTTCCATGTATTTGATAGGATGAATGCTAAAAACTCTCAAATTTCCATCAAAATCCTGGTGTAGAACACAAAATTCTTCTAAAAATACCTTAAAAGCTATAAAACACATAAATAATTGTATATAATTATCAAAATTCTATGAGCTTACTTCATAAACGACGTTTTTTCTTGAAAATCCCATTAATTTCAATGTATTTGATAGGATGAATGCTAAAAACTCTCAAATTTCCATCAAAATCCTGGTGTAGAACACAAAATTCTTCTAAAAATACTTTAAAAGCTATAAAACACATAAATAATTGTATATAATTATCAAAATTCTATGAGTTTACTTCATAAACGCCGTTTTTTCTTGAAAATCCCATTAATTAACATGATTATGATAGGATGAAGCTAAAAACTCTTATATTTCCATAAAATCCGAGTTTTGTAAACATAATTCTTCTAAAATTCCTTAAAAAGCCTTAAATTTATTGGAAAAACAGAGTTATTTCTAAAATATCCCATTAATTTCTATATAAATAACAGGAAATAAGCTTAAAACTCTCAAATTTCCATCAAAATCCTGGTGTAGAACACAAAATTCTTCTAAAAATACCTTAAAAGCTATAAAACACATAAATAATTGTATATAATTATCAAAATTCTATGAGCTTACTTCATAAACGACGTTTTTTCTTGAAAATCCCTTTAATTTCAATGTATTTGATAGGATGAATGATAAAAACTCTCAAATTTCTATCAAAATCCTGGTGTAGAACACAAAATTCTTCTAAAAATACCTTAAAAGCTATAAAACACATAAATAATTGTATATAATTATCAAAATTCTATGAGTTTACTTCATAAACGCCGTTTTTTTTTGAAAATCCCATTAATTGACATGATTATAATAGGATCAAGCTAAAACCTCTCATATTTCTATAAAATCCGAGTTTCGTAAAAAAAATCTTCTACAATTCCTTAAAAAGCCTTAAATTTATTGGAAAAACAGAGTTATTTCTAAAATATCCCATTAATCTCCATATTAATAACAGGAAATATGCTTAAAACTCTCAAATTTCCATAATAATCCTGGTGTAGAACACAAAATTCATTTAAAAATCCTTTTAAAGCTATAAAACACATAAATTATCTTATATAATCATCAAAATTCTATGAGTTTACTGCATAAACGCAGTTTTTCTCGAAAATCCCATTAATTGACTTGATTATGATAGGATAAAAGCTAAAAACTCTCATATTTCCATAAAATCCGAGTTTCGTAAAGATAATTCTTCTAAAATTCCTACAAAAGCCTTAAATATATGTGAAAAACAGAGTTATTTCTTGAATGTCACATTTAACACCATATATATGACAGGATATATGCTTAAAACTCTCAAATTTCACAAACATCCCAGTTGAGGGTCACATGATTCATCTAAAAATCATTTAAAACCTATAAAACTCACTCATAAATTATCTTATATAATCATCAAAATTCTATGAGTTTACTGCATATACGCAGTTTTTCTCGAAAATCCCATTAATTGACATGATTATGATAGGATAAAAGCTAAAAACTCTCATATTTCCATAAAATCCGAGTTTCGTATAGATAATTCTTCTAAAATTCCTACAAAAGCCTTAAATTTATTGGAAAAACAGAGTTATTTCTAAAATATCCCATTAATCTCCATATAAATAACAGGAAATAAGCTTAAAACACTCAAATTTCCATCAAAATCCAGGTGTAGAACACAAAATTCATCTAAAAGTCATTTTAAAATTATAAAACACATAAATTGTCGAATAGAATCAGTTCAATTCCATGAGTTTACTTCATAAACGCCGTTTTTTCTTGAAAATCCCATTAATTGACATGATTATGATAGGATCAAGCTAAAACCTCTCATATTTTTATAAAATCCGAGTTTCGTAAAAAAAATCTTCTACAATTCCTTAAAAAGCCTTAAATGTATTGGAAAAACAGAGTTATTTCTAAAATATCCCATTAATCTCCATATAAATAACAGGAAATAAGCTTAAAACACTCAAATCTCCATAAAAATCCTGGTGTAGAACACAAAATTCTTCTAAAAGTCCTTTAAAAGCTATAAAACACAGAAATAATTGTATATAATTATCAAAATACTATGAGTTACTGCATAAACGCAGTTTTTTTTCGAAAATCCCATTAATTTCCATGTATTTGAAAGGATGAATGCTAAAAACTCTCAAATTTCCATCAAAATCCTGGTGTAGAACACAAATTCTTCTAAAAATACCTTAAAAGCTATAAAACACAAAAATAATTGTATATAATATCAAAATTCTATGAGTTTACTTCATAAACGCCGTTTTTTCTTTAAAATCCCATTAATTGACATGATTATGATAGGATGAAAGCTAATTACTCTCATATTTCCATAAAATCCGAGTTTCGTAAAGATAATTCTTCTAAAATTCCTACAAAAGCCTTAAATTTATTGGACAAACAGAGTTATTACTAAAATATCCCATTAATCTCCAAATAAATAAAAGGAAATAAGCTTAAAACTCTCAAATTTCCATTAAAATCCAGGGGTAGAACACAAAATTCTTCTAAAAGTCCTTTAAAAGCTATAAAACACAGAAATAATTGTATATAATTATCAAAATACTATGAGTTTACTGCAAAAACGCAGTTTTTTTTCGAAAATCCCATTAATTTCCATGTATTTGAAAGGATGAATGCTAAAAACTCTCAAATCTCCATCAAAATCCTGGTGTAGAACACAAAATTCATCTAAAAGTCCTTTTAAAATTATAAAACACATAAATTGTCGAATAGAATCAATTAAATTCCATGAGTTTACTGCATAAACCAAGTTTTTTCTGGAAAATCCCATTAATCTCCATATAAATAACAGGATATATGCTTAAAACTCTCAAATTTCACAAACATCCCAGTTGAGTGTCACATGCTTCATCTAAAAATCATTTAAAACCTATAAAACTCACTCATAAATTATCTTATATAATCATCAAAATTCTATGAGTTTACTGCATAAACGCAGTTTTTCTGGAAAATCCCATTAATTGACATGATTATGATAGGATAAAAGCTAAAAACTCTCATATTTCCATAAAATCCGAGTTTCGTTTAGATAATTCTTCTAAAATTCCTACAAAAGCCTTAAATTTATTGGAAAAACAGAGTTATTTCTAAAATATCCCATTAATCTCCATATAAATAACAGGAAATAAGCTTAAAACACTCAAATCTCCATAAAAATCCTGGTGTAGAACACAAAATTCTTCTAAAAATCCTTTAAAAGCTATAAAACACAGAAATAATTGTATATAATTATCAAAATACTATGAGTTACTGCATAAACGCTGTCTTTTCTTGATAATCCCATTAATTGACATGATTATGATAGGATGAATGCTAAAAACTCTAATATTTCCATAAAAATCCTGGTGTAGAACACAAAATTCTTCTAAAAATACCTTAAAAGCTATAAAACACATAAATCATTGTATATAATTATCAAAATTCTATGAGTTTACTTCATAAACGCCGTTTTTTCTTGAAAATCCCATTAATTGATATGATTATGATAGGATCAAGCTAAAACCTCTCATATTTTTATAAAATCTGAGTTTCGTAAAAAAAATCTTCTACAATTCCTTAAAAAGCCTTAAATGTATTGGAAAAACAGAGTTATTTCTAAAATATCCCATTAATCTCCATATAAATAACAGGAAATAAGCTTAAAACACTCAAATCTCCATAAAAATCCTGGTGTAGAACACAAAATTCATCTAAAAGTCCTATTAAAGCTATAAAACACATAAATTGTCGAATAGAATCATTAAAATTCCATGAGTTTACTGCAAAAACGCAGTTTTTTTTCGAAAATCCCATTAATTTCCATGTATTTGAAAGGATGAATGCTAAAAACTCTCAAATTTCCATCAAAATCCTGGTGTAGAACACAAAATTCTTCTAAAAATACCTTAAAAGCTATAAAACACAAAAATAATTGTATATAATATCAAAATTCTACGAGTTTACTTCATAAACGCCGTTTTTTCTTTAAAATCCCATTAATTGACATGATTATGATAGGATGAAAGCTAATAACTTTCATATTTCCATAAAAATCGTTGTGTAGAACACAAAACTCATATAAAAATCATTTAAAAGCTATAAAACACATAAATTGTCGTATAGAATCAATTACATTCCATGAGTTTTCTGCATAAACCAAGTTTTTTCTGAAAAATCCCATTAATTTCCATGTATTTGAAAGGATGAATGCTAAAAACTCTCAAATTTCCATCAAAATCCTGGTGTAGAACACAAAATTCTTCTAAAAATACCTTAAAAGATATAAAACACATAAATCATTGTATATAATTATCAAAATTCTATGAGTTTACTTCATAATCGCCGTTTTTTCTTGAAAATCTCATTAATTGACATGATTATGATAGGATCAAGCTAAAACCTCTCATATTTCTATAAAATCCGAGTTTCGTAAAAAAAATCTTCTACAATTCCTTAAAAAGCCTTAAATGTATTGGAAAAACAGAGTTATTTCTAAAATATCCCATTAATCTCCATATAAATAACAGGAAATAAGCTTAAAACACTGAAATCTCCATAAAAGTCCTGGTGTAGAACACAAAATTCATCTAAAAGTCCTTTTAAAGCTATAAAACACATAAATTGTCGAATAGAATCAATAAAATTCCATGAGTTTACTGCAAAAACGCAGTTTTTTTTCGAAAATCCCATTAATTTCCATGTATTTGAAAGGATGAATGCTAAAAACTCTCAAATTTCCATCAAAATCCTGGTGTAGAACACAAAATTCTTCTAAAAATACCTTAAAAGCTATAAAACACATAAATCGTTGTATATAATTATCAAAATTCTATGAGTTTACTTCATAAACGCCGTTTTTTCTTGAAAATCCCATTAATTGACATGATTATGATAGGATAAAGCTAAAAACTCTCATATTTCCATAAAATCCGAGTTTCGTAAAGATAATTCTTCTAAAATTCCTTAAAAAGCCTTATATTTATTGGACAAACAGAGTTATTTCTAAAATATCCCATTAATCTCCATATAAATAACAGGATATATGCTTAAAACTCTCAAATTTCACAAACATCCCAGTTGAGGGTCACATGATTCATCTAAAAATCATTTAAAACCTATAAAACTCACTCATAAATTATCATATATAATCATCAAAATTCTATGAGTTTACTGCATATACGCAGTTTTTCTCGAAAATCCCATTAATTGACATGATTATGATAGGATAAAAGCTAAAAACTCTCATATTTCCATAAAATCCGAGTTTCGTATAGATAATTCTTCTAAAATTCCTACAAAAGCCTTAAATTTATTGGAAAAACAGAGTTATTTCTAAAATATCCCATTAATCTCCATATAAATAACAGGAAATAAGCTTAAAACACTGAAATCTCCATAAAAGTCCTGGTGTAGAACACAAAATTCATCTAAAAGTCCTTTTAAAGCTATAAAACACATAAATTGTCGAATAGAATCAATAAAATTCCATGAGTTTACTGCAAAAACGCAGTTTTTTTTCGAAAATCCCATTAATTTCCATGTATTTGAAAGGATGAATGCTAAAAACTCTCATATTTCCATAAAATCCGAGTTTCGTATAGATAATTCTTCTAAAATTCCTTAAAAAGCCTTATATTTATTGGACAAACAGAGTTATTTCTAAAATATCCCATTAATCTCCATATAAATAACAGGAAATAAGCTTAAAACACTCAAATCTCCATAAAAATCCTGGTGTAGAACACAAAATTCTTCTAAAAGTCCTTTAAAAGCTATAAAACACAGAAATAATTGTATATAATTATCAAAATACTATGAGTTACTGCATAAACGCTGTCTTTTCTTGATAATCCCATTAATTGACATGATTATGATAGGATGAATGCTAAAAACTCTCATATTTCCATAAAAATCCTGGTGTAGAACACAAAATTAATCTAAAAATCCTTTGAAAGTTTTAAACACAAAAATTGTCGAATAGAATCAATTAAATTCCATGAGTTTACTGCATAAACCAAGTTTTTTCTGGAAAATCCCATTAATCTCCATATAAATAACAGGATATATGCTTAAAACTATCAAATTTCACAAACATCCCAGTTGAGGGTCACATGATTCATCTAAAAATCATTTAAAACCTATAAAACTCACTCATAAATTATCTTATATAATCATCAAAATTCTATGAGTTTACTGCATAAACGCAGTTTTTCTCGAAAATCCCATTAATTGACATGATTATGATAGGATAAAAGCTAAAAACTCTCATATTTCCATAAAAATCCTGGTGTAGAACACAAAATTAATCTAAAAATCCTTTGAAAGTTTTAAACACAAAAATTGTCGAATAGAATCAATTAAATTCCATGAGTTTACTGCATAAACCAAGTTTTTTCTGGAAAATCCCATTAATCTCCATATAAATAACAGGATATATGCTTAAAACTATCAAATTTCACAAACATCCCAGTTGAGGGTCACATGATTCATCTAAAAATCATTTAAAACCTATAAAACTCACTCATAAATTATCTTATATAATCATCAAAATTCTATGAGTTTACTGCATAAACGCAGTTTTTCTCGAAAATCCCATTAATTGACATGATTATGATAGGATAAAAGCTAAAAACTCTCATATTTCCATAAAAATCCTGGTGTAGAACACAAAATTAATCTAAAAATCCTTTGGAAGTTTTAAACACAAAAATTGTCGAATAGAATCAATTAAATTCCATGAGTTTACTGCATAAACCAAGTTTTTTCTGGAAAATCCCATTAATCTCCATATAAATAACAGGATATATGCTTAAAACTATCAAATTTCACAAACATCCCAGTTGAGGGTCACATGATTCATCTAAAAATCATTTAAAACCTATAAAACTCACTCATAAATTATCTTATATAATCATCAAAATTCTATGAGTTTACTGCATAAACGCAGTTTTTCTCGAAAATCCCATTAATTGACATGATTATGATAGGATAAAAGCTAAAAACTCTCATATTTCCATAAAATCCGAGTTTCGTATAGATAATTCTTCTAAAATTCCTACAAAAGCCTTAAATTTATTGTAAAAACAGAGTTATTTCTAAAATATCCCATTAATCTCCATATAAATAACAGGAAATAAGCTTAAAACACTCAAATCTCCATAAAAATCCTGGTGTAGAACACAAAATTCTTCTAAAAATCCTTTAAAAGCTATAAAACACAGAAATAATTGTATATAATTATCAAAATACTATGAGTTACTGCATAAACGCAGTTTTTCTCGAAAATCCCATTAATTGACATGATTATGATAGGATAAAAGCTAAAAACTCTCATATTTCCATAAAATCCGAGTTTCGTAAAGATAATTCTTCTAAAATTCCTACAAAAGCTTTAAATTTATTGGAAAAACAGAGTTATTTCTAAAATATCCCATTAATCTCCATATAAATAACAGGAAATAAGCTTAAAACACTCAAATCTCCATAAAAATCATGGTGTAGAACACAAAATTCTTCTAAAAGTCCTTTAAAAGCTATAAAACACAGAAATAATTGTATATAATTATCAAAATACTATGAGTTACTGCATAAACGCTGTCTTTTCTTGATAATCCCATTAATTGACATGATTATGATAGGATGAATGCTAAAAACTCTCATATTTCCATAAAAATCCTGGTGTAGAACACAAAATTAATCTAAAAATCCTTTGAAAGTTTTAAACACAAAAATTGTCGAATAGAATCAATTAAATTCCATGAGTTTACTGCATAAACCAAGTTTTTTCTGGAAAATCCCATTAATCTCCATATAAATAACAGGATATATGCTTAAAACTATCAAATTTCACAAACATCCCAGTTGAGGGTCACATGATTCATCTAAAAATCATTTAAAACCTATAAAACTCACTCATAAATTATCTTATATAATCATCAAAATTCTATGAGTTTACTGCATAAACGCAGTTTTTCTCGAAAATCCCATTAATTGACATGATTATGATAGGATAAAAGCTAAAAACTCTCATATTTCCATAAAAATCCTGGTGTAGAACACAAAATTAATCTAAAAATCCTTTGAAAGTTTTAAACACAAAAATTGTCGAATAGAATCAATTAAATTCCATGAGTTTACTGCATAAACCAAGTTTTTTCTGGAAAATCCCATTAATCTCCATATAAATAACAGGATATATGCTTAAAACTATCAAATTTCACAAACATCCCAGTTGAGGGTCACATGATTCATCTAAAAATCATTTAAAACCTATAAAACTCACTCATAAATTATCTTATATAATCATCAAAATTCTATGAGTTTACTGCATAAACGCAGTTTTTCTCGAAAATCCCATTAATTGACATGATTATGATAGGATAAAAGCTAAAAACTCTCATATTTCCATAAAATCCGAGTTTCGTATAGATAATTCTTCTAAAATTCCTACAAAAGCCTTAAATTTATTGTAAAAACAGAGTTATTTCTAAAATATCCCATTAATCTCCATATAAATAACAGGAAATAAGCTTAAAACACTCAAATCTCCATAAAAATCCTGGTGTAGAACACAAAATTCTTCTAAAAATCCTTTAAAAGCTATAAAACACAGAAATAATTGTATATAATTATCAAAATACTATGAGTTACTGCATAAACGCAGTTTTTCTCGAAAATCCCATTAATTGACATGATTATGATAGGATAAAAGCTAAAAACTCTCATATTTCCATAAAATCCGAGTTTCGTAAAGATAATTCTTCTAAAATTCCTACAAAAGCTTTAAATTTATTGGAAAAACAGAGTTATTTCTAAAATATCCCATTAATCTCCATATAAATAACAGGAAATAAGCTTAAAACACTCAAATCTCCATAAAAATCATGGTGTAGAACACAAAATTCTTCTAAAAGTCCTTTAAAAGCTATAAAACACAGAAATAATTGTATATAATTATCAAAATACTATGAGTTACTGCATAAACGCAGTTTTTCTCGAAAATCCCATTAATTGACATGATTATGATAGGATGAATGCTAAAAACTCTAATATTTCCATAAAAATCCTGGTGTAGAACACAAAATTCTTCTAAAAATACCTTAAAAGCTATAAAACACATAAATCATTGTATATAATTATCAAAATTCTATGAGTTTACTTCATAAACGCCGTTTTTTCTTGAAAATCCCATTAATTGATATGATTATGATAGGATCAAGCTAAAACCTCTCATATTTTTATAAAATCTGAGTTTCGTAAAAAAAATCTTCTACAATTCCTTAAAAAGCCTTAAATGTATTGGAAAAACAGAGTTATTTCTAAAATATCCCATTAATCTCCATATAAATAACAGGAAATAAGCTTAAAACACTCAAATCTCCATAAAAATCCTGGTGTAGAACACAAAATTCATCTAAAAGTCCTATTAAAGCTATAAAACACATAAATTGTCGAATAGAATCATTAAAATTCCATGAGTTTACTGCAAAAACGCAGTTTTTTTTCGAAAATCCCATTAATTTCCATGTATTTGAAAGGATGAATGCTAAAAACTCTCAAATTTCCATCAAAATCCTGGTGTAGAACACAAAATTCTTCTAAAAATACCTTAAAAGCTATAAAACACATAAATCGTTGTATATAATTATCAAAATTCTATGAGTTTACTTCATAAACGCCGTTTTTTCTTGAAAATCCCATTAATTGACATGATTATGATAGGATAAAGCTAAAAACTCTCATATTTCCATAAAATCCGAGTTTCGTAAAGATAATTCTTCTAAAATTCCTACAAAAGCCTTAAATTTATTGGAAAAACAGAGTTATTTCTAAAATATCCCATTAATCTCCATATAAATAACAGGATATATGCTTAAAACTCTCAAATTTCACAAACATCCCAGTTGAGGGTCACATGATTCATCTAAAAATCATTTAAAACCTATAAAACTCACTCATAAATTATCTTATATAATCATCAAAATTCTATGAGTTTACTGCATATACGCAGTTTTTCTCGAAAATCCCATTAATTGACATGATTATGATAGGATAAAAGCTAAAAACTCTCATATTTCCATAAAATCCGAGTTTCGTATTGATTATTCTTCTAAAATTCCTACAAAAGCCTTAAATTTATTGGA
Organism: Rhopalosiphum nymphaeae; assembly: GCA_036289425.1. Taxonomy (NCBI): domain Eukaryota; kingdom Metazoa; phylum Arthropoda; class Insecta; order Hemiptera; family Aphididae; genus Rhopalosiphum; species Rhopalosiphum nymphaeae. Next base: position 2,142,425 of record JAZAQC010000007.1, on the reverse strand, counting down.
AAAACAGAGTTATTTCTAAAATATCCCATTAATCTCCATATAAATAACAGGAAATAAGCTTAAAACACTCAAATTTCCATCAAAATCCAGGTGTAGAACACAAAATTCATCTAAAAGTCCTTTTAAAATTATAAAACACATAAATTGTCGAATAGAATCAGTTCAATTCCATGAGTTTACTTCATAAACGCCGTTTTTTCTTGAAAATCCCATTAATTGACATGATTATGATAGGATCAAGCTAAAACCTCTCATATTTTTATAAAATCTGAGTTTCGTAAAAAAAATCTTCTACAATTCCTTAAAAAGCCTTAAATGTATTGGAAAAACAGAGTTATTTCTAAAATATCCCATTAATCTCCATATAAATAACAGGAAATAAGCTTAAAACACTCAAATCTCCATAAAAATCCTGGTGTAGAACACAAAATTCATCTAAAAGTCCTATTAAAGCTATAAAACACATAAATTGTCGAATAGAATCATTAAAATTCCATGAGTTTACTGCAAAAACGCAGTTTTTTTTCGAAAATCCCATTAATTTCCATGTATTTGAAAGGATGAATGCTAAAAACTCTCAAATTTCCATCAAAATCCTGGTGTAGAACACAAAATTCTTCTAAAAATACCTTAAAAGCTATAAAACACATAAATCGTTGTATATAATTATCAAAATTCTATGAGTTTACTTCATAAACGCCGTTTTTTCTTGAAAATCCCATTAATTGACATGATTATGATAGGATAAAGCTAAAAACTCTCATATTTCCATAAAATCCGAGTTTCGTAAAGATAATTCTTCTAAAATTCCTACAAAAGCCTTAAATTTATTGGAAAAACAGAGTTATTTCTAAAATATCCCATTAATCTCCATATAAATAACAGGAAATAAGCTTAAAACACTCAAATCTCCATAAAAATCCTGGTGTAGAACACAAAATTCTTCTAAAAATCCTTTAAAAGCTATAAAACACAGAAATAATTGTATATAATTATCAAAATACTATGAGTTACTGCATAAACGCAGTTTTTCTCGAAAATCCCATTAATTGACATGATTATGATAGGATAAAAGCTAAAAACTCTCATATTTCCATAAAATCCGAGTTTCGTAAAGATAATTCTTCTAAAATTCCTACAAAAGCTTTAAATTTATTGGAAAAACAGAGTTATTTCTAAAATATCCCATTAATCTCCATATAAATAACAGGAAATAAGCTTAAAACACTCAAATCTCCATAAAAATCATGGTGTAGAACACAAAATTCTTCTAAAAGTCCTTTAAAAGCTATAAAACACAGAAATAATTGTATATAATTATCAAAATACTATGAGTTACTGCATAAACGCAGTTTTTCTCGAAAATCCCATTAATTGACATGATTATGATAGGATGAATGCTAAAAACTCTAATATTTCCATAAAAATCCTGGTGTAGAACACAAAATTCTTCTAAAAATACCTTAAAAGCTATAAAACACATAAATCATTGTATATAATTATCAAAATTCTATGAGTTTACTTCATAAACGCCGTTTTTTCTTGAAAATCCCATTAATTGATATGATTATGATAGGATCAAGCTAAAACCTCTCATATTTTTATAAAATCTGAGTTTCGTAAAAAAAATCTTCTACAATTCCTTAAAAAGCCTTAAATGTATTGGAAAAACAGAGTTATTTCTAAAATATCCCATTAATCTCCATATAAATAACAGGAAATAAGCTTAAAACACTCAAATCTCCATAAAAATCCTGGTGTAGAACACAAAATTCATCTAAAAGTCCTATTAAAGCTATAAAACACATAAATTGTCGAATAGAATCATTAAAATTCCATGAGTTTACTGCAAAAACGCAGTTTTTTTTCGAAAATCCCATTAATTTCCATGTATTTGAAAGGATGAATGCTAAAAACTCTCAAATTTCCATTAAAATCCTGGTGTAGAACACAAAATTCTTCTAAAAATACCTTAAAAGCTATAAAACACATAAATCGTTGTATATAATTATCAAAATTCTATGAGTTTACTTCATAAACGCCGTTTTTTCTTGAAAATCCCATTAATTGACATGATTATGATAGGATAAAGCTAAAAACTCTCATATTTCCATAAAATCCGAGTTTCGTAAAGATAATTCTTCTAAAATTCCTACAAAAGCCTTAAATTTATTGGAAAAACAGAGTTATTTCTAAAATATCCCATTAATCTCCATATAAATAACAGGATATATGCTTAAAACTCTCAAATTTCACAAACATCCCAGTTGAGGGTCACATGATTCATCTAAAAATCATTTAAAACCTATAAAACTCACTCATAAATTATCTTATATAATCATCAAAATTCTATGAGTTTACTGCATATACGCAGTTTTTCTCGAAAATCCCATTAATTGACATGATTATGATAGGATAAAAGCTAAAAACTCTCATATTTCCATAAAATCCGAGTTTCGTATTGATTATTCTTCTAAAATTCCTACAAAAGCCTTAAATTTATTGGAAAAACAGAGTTATTTCTAAAATATCCCATTAATCTCCATATAAATAACAGGAAATAAGCTTAAAACACTCAAATTTCCATCAAAATCCAGGTGTAGAACACAAAATTCATCTAAAAGTCCTTTTAAAATTATAAAACACATAAATTGTCGAATAGAATCAGTTCAATTCCATGAGTTTACTTCATAAACGCCGTTTTTTCTTGAAAATCCCATTAATTGACATGATTATGATAGGATCAAGCTAAAACCTCTCATATTTTTATAAAATCTGAGTTTCGTAAAAAAAATCTTCTACAATTCCTTAAAAAGCCTTAAATGTATTGGAAAAACAGAGTTATTTCTAAAATATCCCATTAATCTCCATATAAATAACAGGAAATAAGCTTAAAACACTCAAATCTCCATAAAAATCCTGGTGTAGAACACAAAATTCATCTAAAAGTCCTATTAAAGCTATAAAACACATAAATTGTCGAATAGAATCATTAAAATTCCATGAGTTTACTGCAAAAACGCAGTTTTTTTTCGAAAATCCCATTAATTTCCATGTATTTGAAAGGATGAATGCTAAAAACTCTCAAATTTCCATCAAAATCCTGGTGTAGAACACAAAATTCTTCTAAAAATACCTTAAAAGCTATAAAACACATAAATCGTTGTATATAATTATCAAAATTCTATGAGTTTACTTCATAAACGCCGTTTTTTCTTGAAAATCCCATTAATTGACATGATTATGATAGGATAAAGCTAAAAACTCTCATATTTCCATAAAATCCGAGTTTCGTAAAGATAATTCTTCTAAAATTCCTACAAAAGCCTTAAATTTATTGGAAAAACAGAGTTATTTCTAAAATATCCCATTAATCTCCATATAAATAACAGGATATATGCTTAAAACTCTCAAATTTCACAAACATCCCAGTTGAGGGTCACATGATTCATCTAAAAATCATTTAAAACCTATAAAACTCACTCATAAATTATCTTATATAATCATCAAAATTCTATGAGTTTACTGCATATACGCAGTTTTTCTCGAAAATCCCATTAATTGACATGATTATGATAGGATAAAAGCTAAAAACTCTCATATTTCCATAAAATCCGAGTTTCGTATTGATTATTCTTCTAAAATTCCTACAAAAGCCTTAAATTTATTGGAAAAACAGAGTTATTTCTAAAATATCCCATTAATCTCCATATAAATAACAGGAAATAAGCTTAAAACACTCAAATTTCCATCAAAATCCAGGTGTAGAACACAAAATTCATCTAAAAGTCCTTTTAAAATTATAAAACACATAAATTGTCGAATTGAATCAGTTCAATTCCATGAGTTTACTTCATAAACGCCGTTTTTTCTTGAAAATCCCATTAATTGACATGATTATGATAGGATCAAGCTAAAACCTCTCATATTTTTATAAAATCCGAGTTTCGTAAAAAAAATCTTCTACAATTCCTTAAAAAGCCTTAAATGTATTGGAAAAACAGAGTTATTTCTAAAATATCCCATTAATCTCCATATAAATAACAGGAAATAAGCTTAAAACACTCAAATCTCCATAAAAATCCTGGTGTAGAACACAAAATTCTTCTAAAAGTCCTTTAAAAGCTATAAAACACAGAAATAATTGTATATAATTATCAAAATACTATGAGTTACTGCATAAACGCTGTCTTTTCTTGATAATCCCATTAATTGACATGATTATGATAGGATGAATGCTAAAAACTCTCATATTTCCATAAAAATCCTGGTGTAGAACACAAAATTAATCTAAAAATCCTTTGAAAGTTTTAAACACAAAAATTGTCGAATAGAATCAATTAAATTCCATGAGTTTACTGCATAAACCAAGTTTTTTCTGGAAAATCCCATTAATCTCCATATAAATAACAGGATATATACTTAAAACTATCAAATTTCACAAACATCCCAGTTGAGGGTCACATGATTCATCTAAAAATCATTTAAAACCTATAAAACTCACTCATAAATTATCTTATATAATCATCAAAATTCTATGAGTTTACTGCATAAACGCAGTTTTTCTCGAAAATCCCATTAATTGACATGATTATGATAGGATAAAAGCTAAAAACTCTCATATTTCCATAAAATCCGAGTTTCGTTTAGATAATTCTTCTAAAATTCCTACAAAAGCCTTAAATTTATTGGAAAAACAGAGTTATTTCTAAAATATCCCATTAATCTCCATATAAATAACAGGAAATAAGCTTAAAACACTCAAATCTCCATAAAAATCCTGGTGTAGAACACAAAATTCTTCTAAAAATACCTTAAAAGCTATAAAACACATAAATCGTTGTATATAATTATCAAAATTCTATGAGTTTACTTCATAAACGCCGTTTTTTCTTGAAAATCCCATTAATTGACATGATTATGATAGGATAAAGCTAAAAACTCTCATATTTCCATAAAATCCGAGTTTCGTAAAGATAATTCTTCTAAAATTCCTACAAAAGCCTTAAATTTATTGGAAAAACAGAGTTATTTCTAAAATATCCCATTAATCTCCATATAAATAACAGGATATATGCTTAAAACTCTCAAATTTCACAAACATCCCAGTTGAGGGTCACATGATTCATCTAAAAATCATTTAAAACCTATAAAACTCACTCATAAATTATCTTATATAATCATCAAAATTCTATGAGTTTACTGCATATACGCAGTTTTTCTCGAAAATCCCATTAATTGACATGATTATGATAGGATAAAAGCTAAAAACTCTCATATTTCCATAAAATCCGAGTTTCGTATTGATTATTCTTCTAAAATTCCTACAAAAGCCTTAAATTTATTGGAAAAACAGAGTTATTTCTAAAATATCCCATTAATCTCCATATAAATAACAGGAAATAAGCTTAAAACACTCAAATTTCCATCAAAATCCAGGTGTAGAACACAAAATTCATCTAAAAGTCCTTTTAAAATTATAAAACACATAAATTGTCGAATAGAATCAGTTCAATTCCATGAGTTTACTTCATAAACGCCGTTTTTTCTTGAAAATCCCATTAATTGACATGATTATGATAGGATCAAGCTAAAACCTCTCATATTTTAATAAAATCCGAGTTTCGTAAAAAAAATCTTCTACAATTCCTTAAAAAGCCTTAAATGTATTGGAAAAACAGAGTTATTTCTAAAATATCCCATTAATCTCCATATAAATAACAGGAAATAAGCTTAAAACACTCAAATCTCCATAAAAATCCTGGTGTAGAACACAAAATTCTTCTAAAAGTCCTTTAAAAGCTATAAAACACAGAAATAATTGTATATAATTATCAAAATACTATGAGTTACTGCATAAACGCTGTCTTTTCTTGATAATCCCATTAATTGACATGATTATGATAGGATGAATGCTAAAAACTCTCATATTTCCATAAAAATCCTGGTGTAGAACACAAAATTAATCTAAAAATCCTTTGAAAGTTTTAAACACAAAAATTGTCGAATAGAATCAATTAAATTCCATGAGTTTACTGCATAAACCAAGTTTTTTCTGGAAAATCCCATTAATCTCCATATAAATAACAGGATATATACTTAAAACTATCAAATTTCACAAACATCCCAGTTGAGGGTCACATGATTCATCTAAAAATCATTTAAAACCTATAAAACTCACTCATAAATTATCTTATATAATCATCAAAATTCTATGAGTTTACTGCATAAACGCAGTTTTTCTCGAAAATCCCATTAATTGACATGATTATGATAGGATAAAAGCTAAAAACTCTCATATTTCCATAAAATCCGAGTTTCGTATAGATAATTCTTCTAAAATTCCTACAAAAGCCTTAAATTTATTGTAAAAACAGAGTTATTTCTAAAATATCCCATTAATCTCCATATAAATAACAGGAAATAAGCTTAAAACACTCAAATCTCCATAAAAATCCTGGTGTAGAACACAAAATTCTTCTAAAAATCCTTTAAAAGCTATAAAACACAGAAATAATTGTATATAATTATCAAAATACTATGAGTTACTGCATAAACGCAGTTTTTCTCGAAAATCCCATTAATTGACATGATTATGATAGGATAAAAGCTAAAAACTCTCATATTTCCATAAAATCCGAGTTTCGTAAAGATAATTCTTCTAAAATTCCTACAAAAGCTTTAAATTTATTGGAAAAACAGAGTTATTTCTAAAATATCCCATTAATCTCCATATAAATAACAGGAAATAAGCTTAAAACACTCAAATCTCCATAAAAATCATGGTGTAGAACACAAAATTCTTCTAAAAGTCCTTTAAAAGCTATAAAACACAGAAATAATTGTATATAATTATCAAAATACTATGAGTTACTGCATAAACGCAGTTTTTCTCGAAAATCCCATTAATTGACATGATTATGATAGGATAAAAGCTAAAACCTCTCATATTTTTATAAAATCTGAGTTTCGTAAAAAAAATCTTCTACAATTCCTTAAAAAGCCTTAAATGTATTGGAAAAACAGAGTTATTTCTAAAATATCCCTTTAATCTCCATATAAATAACAGGAAATAAGCTTAAAACACTCAAATCTCCATCAAAATCCTAGTGTAGAACACAAAATTCATCTAAAAGTCCTTTTAAAGCTATAAAACACATAAATTGTCGAATAGAATCATTAAAATTTTATGAGTTTACTGCAAAAACGCAGTTTTTTTTCGAAAATCCCATTAATTTCCATGTATTTGAAAGGATGAATGCTAAAAACTCTCAAATTTCCATCAAAATCCTGGTGTAGAACACAAATTCTACTAAAAATACCTTAAAAGCTATAAAACACAAAAATAATTGTATATAATATCAAAATTCTATGAGTTTACTTCATAAACGCCGTTTTTTCTTTAAAATCCCATTAATTGACATGATTATGATAGGATGAAAGCTAATTACTCTCATATTTCCATAAAATCCGAGTTTCGTAAAGATAATTCTTCTAAAATTCCTACAAAAGCCTTAAATTTATTGGAAAAACAGAGTTATTTCTAAAATATCCCATTAATCTCCATATAAATAACAGGAAATAAGCTTAAAACACTCAAATCTCCATCAAAATCCTGGTGTAGAACACAAAATTCATCTAAAAGTCCTTTTAAAATTATAAAACACATAAATTGTCGAATAGAATCAATTAAATTCCATGAGTTTACTGCATAAACCAAGTTTTTTCTGGAAAATCCCATTAATCTCCATATAAATAACAGGATATATGCTTAAAACTCTCAAATTTCACAAACATCCCAGTTGAGTGTCACATGCTTCATCTAAAAATCATTTAAAACCTATAAAACTCACTCATAAATTATCTTATATAATCATCAAAATTCTATGAGTTTACTGCATAAACGCAGTTTTTCTGGAAAATCCCATTAATTGACATGATTATGATAGGATAAAAGCTAAAAACTCTCATATTTCCATAAAATCCGAGTTTCGTTTAGATAATTCTTCTAAAATTCCTACAAAAGCCTTAAATTTATTGGAAAAACAGAGTTATTTCTAAAATATCCCATTAATCTCCATATAAATAACAGGAAATAAGCTTAAAACACTCAAATCTCCATAAAAATCCTGGTGTAGAACACAAAATTCTTCTAAAAATCCTTTAAAAGCTATAAAACACAGAAATAATTGTATATAATTATCAAAATACTATGAGTTACTGCATAAACGCTGTCTTTTCTTGATAATCCCATTAATTGACATGATTATGATAGGATGAATGCTAAAAACTCTAATATTTCCATAAAAATCCTGGTGTAGAACACAAAATTCTTCTAAAAATACCTTAAAAGCTATAAAACACATAAATCATTGTATATAATTATCAAAATTCTATGAGTTTACTTCATAAACGCCGTTTTTTCTTGAAAATCCCATTAATTGATATGATTATGATAGGATCAAGCTAAAACCTCTCATATTTTTATAAAATCTGAGTTTCGTAAAAAAAATCTTCTACAATTCCTTAAAAAGCCTTAAATGTATTGGAAAAACAGAGTTATTTCTAAAATATCCCATTAATCTCCATATAAATAACAGGAAATAAGCTTAAAACACTCAAATCTCCATAAAAATCCTGGTGTAGAACACAAAATTCATCTAAAAGTCCTATTAAAGCTATAAAACACATAAATTGTCGAATAGAATCATTAAAATTCCATGAGTTTACTGCAAAAACGCAGTTTTTTTTCGAAAATCCCATTAATTTCCATGTATTTGAAAGGATGAATGCTAAAAACTCTCAAATTTCCATCAAAATCCTGGTGTAGAACACAAAATTCTTCTAAAAATACCTTAAAAGCTATAAAACACATAAATCGTTGTATATAATTATCAAAATTCTATGAGTTTACTTCATAAACGCCGTTTTTTCTTGAAAATCCCATTAATTGACATGATTATGATAGGATAAAGCTAAAAACTCTCATATTTCCATAAAATCCGAGTTTCGTAAAGATAATTCTTCTAAAATTCCTACAAAAGCCTTAAATTTATTGGAAAAACAGAGTTATTTCTAAAATATCCCATTAATCTCCATATAAATAACAGGATATATGCTTAAAACTCTCAAATTTCACAAACATCCCAGTTGAGGGTCACATGATTCATCTAAAAATCATTTAAAACCTATAAAACTCACTCATAAATTATCTTATATAATCATCAAAATTCTATGAGTTTACTGCATATACGCAGTTTTTCTCGAAAATCCCATTAATTGACATGATTATGATAGGATAAAAGCTAAAAACTCTCATATTTCCATAAAATCCGAGTTTCGTATTGATTATTCTTCTAAAATTCCTACAAAAGCCTTAAATTTATTGGAAAAACAGAGTTATTTCTAAAATATCCCATTAATCTCCATATAAATAACAGGAAATAAGCTTAAAACACTCAAATTTCCATCAAAATCCAGGTGTAGAACACAAAATTCATCTAAAAATCCTTTAAAAGCTATAAAACACAGAAATAATTGTATATAATTATCAAAATACTATGAGTTACTGCATAAACGCAGTTTTTCTCGAAAATCCCATTAATTGACATGATTATGATAGGATAAAAGCTAAAAACTCTCATATTTCCATAAAATCCGAGTTTCGTAAAGATAATTCTTCTAAAATTCCTACAAAAGCTTTAAATTTATTGGAAAAACAGAGTTATTTCTAAAATATCCCATTAATCTCCATATAAATAACAGGAAATAAGCTTAAAACACTCAAATCTCCATAAAAATCATGGTGTAGAACACAAAATTCTTCTAAAAGTCCTTTAAAAGCTATAAAACACAGAAATAATTGTATATAATTATCAAAATACTATGAGTTACTGCATAAACGCAGTTTTTCTCGAAAATCCCATTAATTGACATGATTATGATAGGATGAATGCTAAAAACTCTAATATTTCCATAAAAATCCTGGTGTAGAACACAAAATTCTTCTAAAAATACCTTAAAAGCTATAAAACACATAAATCATTGTATATAATTATCAAAATTCTATGAGTTTACTTCATAAACGCCGTTTTTTCTTGAAAATCCCATTAATTGATATGATTATGATAGGATCAAGCTAAAACCTCTCATATTTTTATAAAATCTGAGTTTCGTAAAAAAAATCTTCTACAATTCCTTAAAAAGCCTTAAATGTATTGGAAAAACAGAGTTATTTCTAAAATATCCCATTAATCTCCATATAAATAACAGGAAATAAGCTTAAAACACTCAAATCTCCATAAAAATCCTGGTGTAGAACACAAAATTCATCTAAAAGTCCTATTAAAGCTATAAAACACATAAATTGTCGAATAGAATCATTAAAATTCCATGAGTTTACTGCAAAAACGCAGTTTTTTTTCGAAAATCCCATTAATTTCCATGTATTTGAAAGGATGAATGCTAAAAACTCTCAAATTTCCATTAAAATCCTGGTGTAGAACACAAAATTCTTCTAAAAATACCTTAAAAGCTATAAAACACATAAATCGTTGTATATAATTATCAAAATTCTATGAGTTTACTTCATAAACGCCGTTTTTTCTTGAAAATCCCATTAATTGACATGATTATGATAGGATAAAGCTAAAAACTCTCATATTTCCATAAAATCCGAGTTTCGTAAAGATAATTCTTCTAAAATTCCTACAAAAGCCTTAAATTTATTGGAAAAACAGAGTTATTTCTAAAATATCCCATTAATCTCCATATAAATAACAGGATATATGCTTAAAACTCTCAAATTTCACAAACATCCCAGTTGAGGGTCACATGATTCATCTAAAAATCATTTAAAACCTATAAAACTCACTCATAAATTATCTTATATAATCATCAAAATTCTATGAGTTTACTGCATATACGCAGTTTTTCTCGAAAATCCCATTAATTGACATGATTATGATAGGATAAAAGCTAAAAACTCTCATATTTCCATAAAATCCGAGTTTCGTATTGATTATTCTTCTAAAATTCCTACAAAAGCCTTAAATTTATTGGAAAAACAGAGTTATTTCTAAAATATCCCATTAATCTCCATATAAATAACAGGAAATAAGCTTAAAACACTCAAATTTCCATCAAAATCCAGGTGTAGAACACAAAATTCATCTAAAAGTCCTTTTAAAATTATAAAACACATAAATTGTCGAATAGAATCAGTTCAATTCCATGAGTTTACTTCATAAACGCCGTTTTTTCTTGAAAATCCCATTAATTGACATGATTATGATAGGATCAAGCTAAAACCTCTCATATTTTTATAAAATCTGAGTTTCGTAAAAAAAATCTTCTACAATTCCTTAAAAAGCCTTAAATGTATTGGAAAAACAGAGTTATTTCTAAAATATCCCATTAATCTCCATATAAATAACAGGAAATAAGCTTAAAACACTCAAATCTCCATAAAAATCCTGGTGTAGAACACAAAATTCATCTAAAAGTCCTATTAAAGCTATAAAACACATAAATTGTCGAATAGAATCATTAAAATTCCATGAGTTTACTGCAAAAACGCAGTTTTTTTTCGAAAATCCCATTAATTTCCATGTATTTGAAAGGATGAATGCTAAAAACTCTCAAATTTCCATCAAAATCCTGGTGTAGAACACAAAATTCTTCTAAAAATACCTTAAAAGCTATAAAACACATAAATCGTTGTATATAATTATCAAAATTCTATGAGTTTACTTCATAAACGCCGTTTTTTCTTGAAAATCCCATTAATTGACATGATTATGATAGGATAAAGCTAAAAACTCTCATATTTCCATAAAATCCGAGTTTCGTAAAGATAATTCTTCTAAAATTCCTACAAAAGCCTTAAATTTATTGGAAAAACAGAGTTATTTCTAAAATATCCCATTAATCTCCATATAAATAACAGGATATATGCTTAAAACTCTCAAATTTCACAAACATCCCAGTTGAGGGTCACATGATTCATCTAAAAATCATTTAAAACCTATAAAACTCACTCATAAATTATCTTATATAATCATCAAAATTCTATGAGTTTACTGCATATACGCAGTTTTTCTCGAAAATCCCATTAATTGACATGATTATGATAGGATAAAAGCTAAAAACTCTCATATTTCCATAAAATCCGAGTTTCGTATTGATTATTCTTCTAAAATTCCTACAAAAGCCTTAAATTTATTGGAAAAACAGAGTTATTTCTAAAATATCCCATTAATCTCCATATAAATAACAGGAAATAAGCTTAAAACACTCAAATTTCCATCAAAATCCAGGTGTAGAACACAAAATTCATCTAAAAGTCCTTTTAAAATTATAAAACACATAAATTGTCGAATTGAATCAGTTCAATTCCATGAGTTTACTTCATAAACGCCGTTTTTTCTTGAAAATCCCATTAATTGACATGATTATGATAGGATCAAGCTAAAACCTCTCATATTTTTATAAAATCCGAGTTTCGTAAAAAAAATCTTCTACAATTCCTTAAAAAGCCTTAAATGTATTGGAAAAACAGAGTTATTTCTAAAATATCCCATTAATCTCCATATAAATAACAGGAAATAAGCTTAAAACACTCAAATCTCCATAAAAATCCTGGTGTAGAACACAAAATTCTTCTAAAAGTCCTTTAAAAGCTATAAAACACAGAAATAATTGTATATAATTATCAAAATACTATGAGTTACTGCATAAACGCTGTCTTTTCTTGATAATCCCATTAATTGACATGATTATGATAGGATGAATGCTAAAAACTCTCATATTTCCATAAAAATCCTGGTGTAGAACACAAAATTAATCTAAAAATCCTTTGAAAGTTTTAAACACAAAAATTGTCGAATAGAATCAATTAAATTCCATGAGTTTACTGCATAAACCAAGTTTTTTCTGGAAAATCCCATTAATCTCCATATAAATAACAGGATATATACTTAAAACTATCAAATTTCACAAACATCCCAGTTGAGGGTCACATGATTCATCTAAAAATCATTTAAAACCTATAAAACTCACTCATAAATTATCTTATATAATCATCAAAATTCTATGAGTTTACTGCATAAACGCAGTTTTTCTCGAAAATCCCATTAATTGACATGATTATGATAGGATAAAAGCTAAAAACTCTCATATTTCCATAAAATCCGAGTTTCGTTTAGATAATTCTTCTAAAATTCCTACAAAAGCCTTAAATTTATTGGAAAAACAGAGTTATTTCTAAAATATCCCATTAATCTCCATATAAATAACAGGAAATAAGCTTAAAACACTCAAATCTCCATAAAAATCCTGGTGTAGAACACAAAATTCTTCTAAAAATACCTTAAAAGCTATAAAACACATAAATCGTTGTATATAATTATCAAAATTCTATGAGTTTACTTCATAAACGCCGTTTTTTCTTGAAAATCCCATTAATTGACATGATTATGATAGGATAAAGCTAAAAACTCTCATATTTCCATAAAATCCGAGTTTCGTAAAGATAATTCTTCTAAAATTCCTACAAAAGCCTTAAATTTATTGGAAAAACAGAGTTATTTCTAAAATATCCCATTAATCTCCATATAAATAACAGGATATATGCTTAAAACTCTCAAATTTCACAAACATCCCAGTTGAGGGTCACATGATTCATCTAAAAATCATTTAAAACCTATAAAACTCACTCATAAATTATCTTATATAATCATCAAAATTCTATGAGTTTACTGCATATACGCAGTTTTTCTCGAAAATCCCATTAATTGACATGATTATGATAGGATAAAAGCTAAAAACTCTCATATTTCCATAAAATCCGAGTTTCGTATTGATTATTCTTCTAAAATTCCTACAAAAGCCTTAAATTTATTGGAAAAACAGAGTTATTTCTAAAATATCCCATTAATCTCCATATAAATAACAGGAAATAAGCTTAAAACACTCAAATTTCCATCAAAATCCAGGTGTAGAACACAAAATTCATCTAAAAGTCCTTTTAAAATTATAAAACACATAAATTGTCGAATAGAATCAGTTCAATTCCATGAGTTTACTTCATAAACGCCGTTTTTTCTTGAAAATCCCATTAATTGACATGATTATGATAGGATCAAGCTAAAACCTCTCATATTTTAATAAAATCCGAGTTTCGTAAAAAAAATCTTCTACAATTCCTTAAAAAGCCTTAAATGTATTGGAAAAACAGAGTTATTTCTAAAATATCCCATTAATCTCCATATAAATAACAGGAAATAAGCTTAAAACACTCAAATCTCCATAAAAATCCTGGTGTAGAACACAAAATTCTTCTAAAAGTCCTTTAAAAGCTATAAAACACAGAAATAATTGTATATAATTATCAAAATACTATGAGTTACTGCATAAACGCTGTCTTTTCTTGATAATCCCATTAATTGACATGATTATGATAGGATGAATGCTAAAAACTCTCATATTTCCATAAAAATCCTGGTGTAGAACACAAAATTAATCTAAAAATCCTTTGAAAGTTTTAAACACAAAAATTGTCGAATAGAATCAATTAAATTCCATGAGTTTACTGCATAAACCAAGTTTTTTCTGGAAAATCCCATTAATCTCCATATAAATAACAGGATATATACTTAAAACTATCAAATTTCACAAACATCCCAGTTGAGGGTCACATGATTCATCTAAAAATCATTTAAAACCTATAAAACTCACTCATAAATTATCTTATATAATCATCAAAATTCTATGAGTTTACTGCATAAACGCAGTTTTTCTCGAAAATCCCATTAATTGACATGATTATGATAGGATAAAAGCTAAAAACTCTCATATTTCCATAAAATCCGAGTTTCGTATAGATAATTCTTCTAAAATTCCTACAAAAGCCTTAAATTTATTGTAAAAACAGAGTTATTTCTAAAATATCCCATTAATCTCCATATAAATAACAGGAAATAAGCTTAAAACACTCAAATCTCCATAAAAATCCTGGTGTAGAACACAAAATTCTTCTAAAAATCCTTTAAAAGCTATAAAACACAGAAATAATTGTATATAATTATCAAAATACTATGAGTTACTGCATAAACGCAGTTTTTCTCGAAAATCCCATTAATTGACATGATTATGATAGGATAAAAGCTAAAAACTCTCATATTTCCATAAAATCCGAGTTTCGTAAAGATAATTCTTCTAAAATTCCTACAAAAGCTTTAAATTTATTGGAAAAACAGAGTTATTTCTAAAATATCCCATTAATCTCCATATAAATAACAGGAAATAAGCTTAAAACACTCAAATCTCCATAAAAATCATGGTGTAGAACACAAAATTCTTCTAAAAGTCCTTTAAAAGCTATAAAACACAGAAATAATTGTATATAATTATCAAAATACTATGAGTTACTGCATAAACGCAGTTTTTCTCGAAAATCCCATTAATTGACATGATTATGATAGGATAAAAGCTAAAACCTCTCATATTTTTATAAAATCTGAGTTTCGTAAAAAAAATCTTCTACAATTCCTTAAAAAGCCTTAAATGTATTGGAAAAACAGAGTTATTTCTAAAATATCCCTTTAATCTCCATATAAATAACAGGAAATAAGCTTAAAACACTCAAATCTCCATCAAAATCCTAGTGTAGAACACAAAATTCATCTAAAAGTCCTTTTAAAGCTATAAAACACATAAATTGTCGAATAGAATCATTAAAATTTTATGAGTTTACTGCAAAAACGCAGTTTTTTTTCGAAAATCCCATTAATTTCCATGTATTTGAAAGGATGAATGCTAAAAACTCTCAAATTTCCATCAAAATCCTGGTGTAGAACACAAATTCTACTAAAAATACCTTAAAAGCTATAAAACACAAAAATAATTGTATATAATATCAAAATTCTATGAGTTTACTTCATAAACGCCGTTTTTTCTTTAAAATCCCATTAATTGACATGATTATGATAGGATGAAAGCTAATTACTCTCATATTTCCATAAAATCCGAGTTTCGTAAAGATAATTCTTCTAAAATTCCTACAAAAGCCTTAAATTTATTGGAAAAACAGAGTTATTTCTAAAATATCCCATTAATCTCCATATAAATAACAGGAAATAAGCTTAAAACACTCAAATCTCCATCAAAATCCTGGTGTAGAACACAAAATTCATCTAAAAGTCCTTTTAAAATTATAAAACACATAAATTGTCGAATAGAATCAATTAAATTCCATGAGTTTACTGCATAAACCAAGTTTTTTCTGGAAAATCCCATTAATCTCCATATAAATAACAGGATATATGCTTAAAACTCTCAAATTTCACAAACATCCCAGTTGAGTGTCACATGCTTCATCTAAAAATCATTTAAAACCTATAAAACTCACTCATAAATTATCTTATATAATCATCAAAATTCTATGAGTTTACTGCATAAACGCAGTTTTTCTGGAAAATCCCATTAATTGACATGATTATGATAGGATAAAAGCTAAAAACTCTCATATTTCCATAAAATCCGAGTTTCGTTTAGATAATTCTTCTAAAATTCCTACAAAAGCCTTAAATTTATTGGAAAAACAGAGTTATTTCTAAAATATCCCATTAATCTCCATATAAATAACAGGAAATAAGCTTAAAACACTCAAATCTCCATAAAAATCCTGGTGTAGAACACAAAATTCTTCTAAAAATCCTTTAAAAGCTATAAAACACAGAAATAATTGTATATAATTATCAAAATACTATGAGTTACTGCATAAACGCTGTCTTTTCTTGATAATCCCATTAATTGACATGATTATGATAGGATGAATGCTAAAAACTCTAATATTTCCATAAAAATCCTGGTGTAGAACACAAAATTCTTCTAAAAATACCTTAAAAGCTATAAAACACATAAATCATTGTATATAATTATCAAAATTCTATGAGTTTACTTCATAAACGCCGTTTTTTCTTGAAAATCCCATTAATTGATATGATTATGATAGGATCAAGCTAAAACCTCTCATATTTTTATAAAATCTGAGTTTCGTAAAAAAAATCTTCTACAATTCCTTAAAAAGCCTTAAATGTATTGGAAAAACAGAGTTATTTCTAAAATATCCCATTAATCTCCATATAAATAACAGGAAATAAGCTTAAAACACTCAAATCTCCATAAAAATCCTGGTGTAGAACACAAAATTCATCTAAAAGTCCTATTAAAGCTATAAAACACATAAATTGTCGAATAGAATCATTAAAATTCCATGAGTTTACTGCAAAAACGCAGTTTTTTTTCGAAAATCCCATTAATTTCCATGTATTTGAAAGGATGAATGCTAAAAACTCTCAAATTTCCATCAAAATCCTGGTGTAGAACACAAAATTCTTCTAAAAATACCTTAAAAGCTATAAAACACAAAAATAATTGTATATAATATCAAAATTCTACGAGTTTACTTCATAAACGCCGTTTTTTCTTTAAAATCCCATTAATTGACATGATTATGATAGGATGAAAGCTAATAACTTTCATATTTCCATAAAAATCGTTGTGTAGAACACAAAACTCATATAAAAATCATTTAAAAGCTATAAAACACATAAATTGTCGTATAGAATCAATTACATTCCATGAGTTTTCTGCATAAACCAAGTTTTTTCTGAAAAATCCCATTAATTTCCATGTATTTGAAAGGATGAATGCTAAAAACTCTCAAATTTCCATCAAAATCCTGGTGTAGAACACAAAATTCTTCTAAAAATACCTTAAAAGATATAAAACACATAAATCATTGTATATAATTATCAAAATTCTATGAGTTTACTTCATAATCGCCGTTTTTTCTTGAAAATCTCATTAATTGACATGATTATGATAGGATCAAGCTAAAACCTCTCATATTTCTATAAAATCCGAGTTTCGTAAAAAAAATCTTCTACAATTCCTTAAAAAGCCTTAAATGTATTGGAAAAACAGAGTTATTTCTAAAATATCCCATTAATCTCCATATAAATAACAGGAAATAAGCTTAAAACACTGAAATCTCCATAAAAGTCCTGGTGTAGAACACAAAATTCATCTAAAAGTCCTTTTAAAGCTATAAAACACATAAATTGTCGAATAGAATCAATAAAATTCCATGAGTTTACTGCAAAAACGCAGTTTTTTTTCGAAAATCCCATTAATTTCCATGTATTTGAAAGGATGAATGCTAAAAACTCTCAAATTTCCATCAAAATCCTGGTGTAGAACACAAAATTCTTCTAAAAATACCTTAAAAGCTATAAAACACATAAATCGTTGTATATAATTATCAAAATTCTATGAGTTTACTTCATAAACGCCGTTTTTTCTTGAAAATCCCATTAATTGACATGATTATGATAGGATAAAGCTAAAAACTCTCATATTTCCATAAAATCCGAGTTTCGTAAAGATAATTCTTCTAAAATTCCTTAAAAAGCCTTATATTTATTGGACAAACAGAGTTATTTCTAAAATATCCCATTAATCTCCATATAAATAACAGGATATATGCTTAAAACTCTCAAATTTCACAAACATCCCAGTTGAGGGTCACATGATTCATCTAAAAATCATTTAAAACCTATAAAACTCACTCATAAATTATCTTATATAATCATCAAAATTCTATGAGTTTACTGCATATACGCAGTTTTTCTCGAAAATCCCATTAATTGACATGATTATGATAGGATAAAAGCTAAAAACTCTCATATTTCCATAAAATCCGAGTTTCGTATAGATAATTCTTCTAAAATTCCTACAAAAGCCTTAAATTTATTGGAAAAACAGAGTTATTTCTAAAATATCCCATTAATCTCCATATAAATAACAGGAAATAAGCTTAAAACACTCAAATTTCCATCAAAATCCAGGTGTAGAACACAAAATTCATCTAAAAGTCCTTTTAAAATTATAAAACACATAAATTGTCGAATAGAATCAGTTCAATTCCATGAGTTTACTTCATAAACGCCGTTTTTTCTTGAAAATCCCATTAATTGACATGATTATGATAGGATCAAGCTAAAACCTCTCATATTTTTATAAAATCCGAGTTTCGTAAAAAAAATCTTCTACAATTCCTTAAAAAGCCTTAAATGTATTGGAAAAACAGAGTTATTTCTAAAATATCCCATTAATCTCCATATAAATAACAGGAAATAAGCTTAAAACACTCAAATCTCCATAAAAATCCTGGTGTAGAACACAAAATTCTTCTAAAAGTCCTTTAAAAGCTATAAAACACAGAAATAATTGTATATAATTATCAAAATACTATGAGTTACTGCATAAACGCTGTCTTTTCTTGATAATCCCATTAATTGACATGATTATGATAGGATGAATGCTAAAAACTCTCATATTTCCATAAAAATCCTGGTGTAGAACACAAAATTAATCTAAAAATCCTTTGAAAGTTTTAAACACAAAAATTGTCGAATAGAATCAATTAAATTCCATGAGTTTACTGCATAAACCAAGTTTTTTCTGGAAAATCCCATTAATCTCCATATAAATAACAGGATATATGCTTAAAACTATCAAATTTCACAAACATCCCAGTTGAGGGTCACATGATTCATCTAAAAATCATTTAAAACCTATAAAACTCACTCATAAATTATCTTATATAATCATCAAAATTCTATGAGTTTACTGCATAAACGCAGTTTTTCTCGAAAATCCCATTAATTGACATGATTATGATAGGATAAAAGCTAAAAACTCTCATATTTCCATAAAATCCGAGTTTCGTATAGATAATTCTTCTAAAATTCCTACAAAAGCCTTAAATTTATTGTAAAAACAGAGTTATTTCTAAAATATCCCATTAATCTCCATATAAATAACAGGAAATAAGCTTAAAACACTCAAATCTCCATAAAAATCCTGGTGTAGAACACAAAATTCTTCTAAAAATACCTTAAAAGCTATAAAACACATAAATCGTTGTATATAATTATCAAAATTCTATGAGTTTACTTCATAAACGCCGTTTTTTCTTGAAAATCCCATTAATTGACATGATTATGATAGGATAAAGCTAAAAACTCTCATATTTCCATAAAATCCGAGTTTCGTAAAGATAATTCTTCTAAAATTCCTTAAAAAGCCTTATATTTATTGGACAAACAGAGTTATTTCTAAAATATCCCATTAATCTCCATATAAATAACAGGATATATGCTTAAAACTCTCAAATTTCACAAACATCCCAGTTGAGGGTCACATGATTCATCTAAAAATCATTTAAAACCTATAAAACTCACTCATAAATTATCTTATATAATCATCAAAATTCTATGAGTTTACTGCATATACGCAGTTTTTCTCGAAAATCCCATTAATTGACATGATTATGATAGGATAAAAGCTAAAAACTCTCATATTTCCATAAAATCCGAGTTTCGTATAGATAATTCTTCTAAAATTCCTACAAAAGCCTTAAATTTATTGGAAAAACAGAGTTATTTCTAAAATATCCCATTAATCTCCATATAAATAACAGGAAATAAGCTTAAAACACTCAAATTTCCATCAAAATCCAGGTGTAGAACACAAAATTCATCTAAAAGTCCTTTTAAAATTATAAAACACATAAATTGTCGAATAGAATCAGTTCAATTCCATGAGTTTACTTCATAAACGCCGTTTTTTCTTGAAAATCCCATTAATTGACATGATTATGATAGGATCAAGCTAAAACCTCTCATATTTTTATAAAATCCGAGTTTCGTAAAAAAAATCTTCTACAATTCCTTAAAAAGCCTTAAATGTATTGGAAAAACAGAGTTATTTCTAAAATATCCCATTAATCTCCATATAAATAACAGGAAATAAGCTTAAAACACTCAAATCTCCATAAAAATCCTGGTGTAGAACACAAAATTCTTCTAAAAGTCCTTTAAAAGCTATAAAACACAGAAATAATTGTATATAATTATCAAAATACTATGAGTTACTGCATAAACGCTGTCTTTTCTTGATAATCCCATTAATTGACATGATTATGATAGGATGAATGCTAAAAACTCTCATATTTCCATAAAAATCCTGGTGTAGAACACAAAATTAATCTAAAAATCCTTTGAAAGTTTTAAACACAAAAATTGTCGAATAGAATCAATTAAATTCCATGAGTTTACTGCATAAACCAAGTTTTTTCTGGAAAATCCCATTAATCTCCATATAAATAACAGGATATATGCTTAAAACTATCAAATTTCACAAACATCCCAGTTGAGGGTCACATGATTCATCTAAAAATCATTTAAAACCTATAAAACTCACTCATAAATTATCTTATATAATCATCAAAATTCTATGAGTTTACTGCATAAACGCAGTTTTTCTCGAAAATCCCATTAATTGACATGATTATGATAGGATAAAAGCTAAAAACTCTCATATTTCCATAAAATCCGAGTTTCGTATAGATAATTCTTCTAAAATTCCTACAAAAGCCTTAAATTTATTGTAAAAACAGAGTTATTTCTAAAATATCCCATTAATCTCCATATAAATAACAGGAAATAAGCTTAAAACACTCAAATCTCCATAAAAATCCTGGTGTAGAACACAAAATTCTTCTAAAAATCCTTTAAAAGCTATAAAACACAGAAATAATTGTATATAATTATCAAAATACTATGAGTTACTGCATAAACGCAGTTTTTCTCGAAAATCCCATTAATTGACATGATTATGATAGGATAAAAGCTAAAAACTCTCATATTTCCATAAAATCCGAGTTTCGTAAAGATAATTCTTCTAAAATTCCTACAAAAGCTTTAAATTTATTGGAAAAACAGAGTTATTTCTAAAATATCCCATTAATCTCCATATAAATAACAGGATATATGCTTAAAACTCTCAAATTTCACAAACATCCCAGTTGAGGGTCACATGATTCATCTAAAAATCATTTAAAACCTATAAAACTCACTCATAAATTATCTTATATAATCATCAAAATTCTATGAGTTTACTGCATATACGCAGTTTTTCTCGAAAATCCCATTAATTGACATGATTATGATAGGATAAAAGCTAAAAACTCTCATATTTCCATAAAATCCGAGTTTCGTATTGATTATTCTTCTAAAATTCCTACAAAAGCCTTAAATTTATTGGAAAAACAGAGTTATTTCTAAAATATCCCATTAATCTCCATATAAATAACAGGAAATAAGCTTAAAACACTCAAATTTCCATCAAAATCCAGGTGTAGAACACAAAATTCATCTAAAAGTCCTTTTAAAATTATAAAACACATAAATTGTCGAATAGAATCAGTTCAATTCCATGAGTTTACTTCATAAACGCCGTTTTTTCTTGAAAATCCCATTAATTGACATGATTATGATAGGATCAAGCTAAAACCTCTCATATTTTTATAAAATCCGAGTTTCGTAAAAAAAATCTTCTACAATTCCTTAAAAAGCCTTAAATGTATTGGAAAAACAGAGTTATTTCTAAAATATCCCATTAATCTCCATATAAATAACAGGAAATAAGCTTAAAACACTCAAATCTCCATAAAAATCCTGGTGTAGAACACAAAATTCTTCTAAAAGTCCTTTAAAAGCTATAAAACACAGAAATAATTGTATATAATTATCAAAATACTATGAGTTACTGCATAAACGCTGTCTTTTCTTGATAATCCCATTAATTGACATGATTATGATAGGATGAATGCTAAAAACTCTCATATTTCCATAAAAATCCTGGTGTAGAACACAAAATTAATCTAAAAATCCTTTGAAAGTTTTAAACACAAAAATTGTCGAATAGAATCAATTAAATTCCATGAGTTTACTGCATAAACCAAGTTTTTTCTGGAAAATCCCATTAATCTCCATATAAATAACAGGATATATACTTAAAACTATCAAATTTCACAAACATCCCAGTTGAGGGTCACATGATTCATCTAAAAATCATTTAAAACCTATAAAACTCACTCATAAATTATCTTATATAATCATCAAAATTCTATGAGTTTACTGCATAAACGCAGTTTTTCTCGAAAATCCCATTAATTGACATGATTATGATAGGATAAAAGCTAAAAACTCTCATATTTCCATAAAATCCGAGTTTCGTATAGATAATTCTTCTAAAATTCCTACAAAAGCCTTAAATTTATTGTAAAAACAGAGTTATTTCTAAAATATCCCATTAATCTCCATATAAATAACAGGAAATAAGCTTAAAACACTCAAATCTCCATAAAAATCCTGGTGTAGAACACAAAATTCTTCTAAAAATCCTTTAAAAGCTATAAAACACAGAAATAATTGTATATAATTATCAAAATACTATGAGTTACTGCATAAACGCAGTTTTTCTCGAAAATCCCATTAATTGACATGATTATGATAGGATAAAAGCTAAAAACTCTCATATTTCCATAAAATCCGAGTTTCGTAAAGATAATTCTTCTAAAATTCCTACAAAAGCTTTAAATTTATTGGAAAAACAGAGTTATTTCTAAAATATCCCATTAATCTCCATATAAATAACAGGAAATAAGCTTAAAACACTCAAATCTCCATAAAAATCATGGTGTAGAACACAAAATTCTTCTAAAAGTCCTTTAAAAGCTATAAAACACAGAAATAATTGTATATAATTATCAAAATACTATGAGTTACTGCATAAACGCAGTTTTTCTCGAAAATCCCATTAATTGACATGATTATGATAGGATAAAAGCTAAAACCTCTCATATTTTTATAAAATCTGAGTTTCGTAAAAAAAATCTTCTACAATTCCTTAAAAAGCCTTAAATGTATTGGAAAAACAGAGTTATTTCTAAAATATCCCTTTAATCTCCATATAAATAACAGGAAATAAGCTTAAAACACTCAAATCTCCATCAAAATCCTAGTGTAGAACACAAAATTCATCTAAAAGTCCTTTTAAAGCTATAAAACACATAAATTGTCGAATAGAATCATTAAAATTTTATGAGTTTACTGCAAAAACGCAGTTTTTTTTCGAAAATCCCATTAATTTCCATGTATTTGAAAGGATGAATGCTAAAAACTCTCAAATTTCCATCAAAATCCTGGTGTAGAACACAAATTCTTCTAAAAATACCTTAAAAGCTATAAAACACAAAAATAATTGTATATAATATCAAAATTCTATGAGTTTACTTCATAAACGCCGTTTTTTCTTTAAAATCCCATTAATTGACATGATTATGATAGGATGAAAGCTAATTACTCTCATATTTCCATAAAATCCGAGTTTCGTAAAGATAATTCTTCTAAAATTCCTACAAAAGCCTTAAATTTATTGGAAAAACAGAGTTATTTCTAAAATATCCCATTAATCTCCATATAAATAACAGGAAATAAGCTTAAAACACTCAAATCTCCATCAAAATCCTGGTGTAGAACACAAAATTCATCTAAAAGTCCTTTTAAAATTATAAAACACATAAATTGTCGAATAGAATCAATTAAATTCCATGAGTTTACTGCATAAACCAAGTTTTTTCTGGAAAATCCCATTAATCTCCATATAAATAACAGGATATATGCTTAAAACTCTCAAATTTCACAAACATCCCAGTTGAGTGTCACATGCTTCATCTAAAAATCATTTAAAACCTATAAAACTCACTCATAAATTATCTTATATAATCATCAAAATTCTATGAGTTTACTGCATAAACGCAGTTTTTCTCGAAAATCCCATTAATTGACATGATTATGATAGGATAAAAGCTAAAAACTCTCATATTTCCATAAAATCCGAGTTTCGTTTAGATAATTCTTCTAAAATTCCTACAAAAGCCTTAAATTTATTGGAAAAACAGAGTTATTTCTAAAATATCCCATTAATCTCCATATAAATAACAGGAAATAAGCTTAAAACACTCAAATCTCCATAAAAATCCTGGTGTAGAACACAAAATTCTTCTAAAAATCCTTTAAAAGCTATAAAACACAGAAATAATTGTATATAATTATCAAAATACTATGAGTTACTGCATAAACGCTGTCTTTTCTTGATAATCCCATTAATTGACATGATTATGATAGGATGAATGCTAAAAACTCTAATATTTCCATAAAAATCCTGGTGTAGAACACAAAATTCTTCTAAAAATACCTTAAAAGCTATAAAACACATAAATCATTGTATATAATTATCAAAATTCTATGAGTTTACTTCATAAACGCCGTTTTTTCTTGAAAATCCCATTAATTGATATGATTATGATAGGATCAAGCTAAAACCTCTCATATTTTTATAAAATCTGAGTTTCGTAAAAAAAATCTTCTACAATTCCTTAAAAAGCCTTAAATGTATTGGAAAAACAGAGTTATTTCTAAAATATCCCATTAATCTCCATATAAATAACAGGAAATAAGCTTAAAACACTCAAATCTCCATAAAAATCCTGGTGTAGAACACAAAATTCATCTAAAAGTCCTATTAAAGCTATAAAACACATAAATTGTCGAATAGAATCATTAAAATTCCATGAGTTTACTGCAAAAACGCAGTTTTTTTTCGAAAATCCCATTAATTTCCATGTATTTGAAAGGATGAATGCTAAAAACTCTCAAATTTCCATCAAAATCCTGGTGTAGAACACAAAATTCTTCTAAAAATACCTTAAAAGCTATAAAACACAAAAATAATTGTATATAATATCAAAATTCTACGAGTTTACTTCATAAACGCCGTTTTTTCTTTAAAATCCCATTAATTGACATGATTATGATAGGATGAAAGCTAATAACTTTCATATTTCCATAAAAATCGTTGTGTAGAACACAAAACTCATATAAAAATCATTTAAAAGCTATAAAACACATAAATTGTCGTATAGAATCAATTACATTCCATGAGTTTTCTGCATAAACCAAGTTTTTTCTGAAAAATCCCATTAATTTCCATGTATTTGAAAGGATGAATGCTAAAAACTCTCAAATTTCCATCAAAATCCTGGTGTAGAACACAAAATTCTTCTAAAAATACCTTAAAAGATATAAAACACATAAATCATTGTATATAATTATCAAAATTCTATGAGTTTACTTCATAATCGCCGTTTTTTCTTGAAAATCTCATTAATTGACATGATTATGATAGGATCAAGCTAAAACCTCTCATATTTCTATAAAATCCGAGT
The DNA here is from genome assembly GCA_036289425.1 of Rhopalosiphum nymphaeae. Classification (NCBI taxonomy): domain Eukaryota; kingdom Metazoa; phylum Arthropoda; class Insecta; order Hemiptera; family Aphididae; genus Rhopalosiphum; species Rhopalosiphum nymphaeae. The sequence goes on along the minus strand of JAZAQC010000007.1, from coordinate 2,116,225 downwards.
TTCGTAAAAAAAATCTTCTACAATTCCTTAAAAAGCCTTAAATGTATTGGAAAAACAGAGTTGTTTCTAAAATATCCCATTAATCTCCATATAAATAACAGGAAATAAGCTTAAAACTCTCAAATTTCCATCAAAATCCTGGTGTAGAACACAAAATTCTTCTAAAAATACCTTAAAAGCTATAAAACACAAAAATAATTGTATATTATTATCAAAATTCTATGAGTTTACTTCATAATCGCCGTTTTTTCTTGAAAATCCCATTAATTGACATGATTATGATAGGATAAAGCTAAAAACTCTCATATTTCCATAAAATCCGAGTTTTGTAAAGATAATTCTTCTAAAATTCCTTAGAAAGCCTTGAATTTAATGGAAAAACAAAGTTATTTCTAAAATTTCCCATTAATCTCTATATAAATAACAGGAAATAAGCTTAAAACTCTCAAATTTCCATAAAAATTCTGGTGTAGAACACAAAATTCATCTAAAAATCCTTTAAAAGCTATAAAACACATAAATTGTAATATAGAATCATTAAAATCCCATGAGTTTACTGCATAAACCAAATTTTTTCTGGAAAATCCCAATAATTTTCATGTATTTGATAGAATGAATGTTAAAAACTCTCATATTTCCATAAAAATCCTGGAGTAGAACACAACATTTTTCTAAATTTCCTTTGAAAGGCTTAAATTTAATGGAAATACAGAGTTATTTCTAAAATATCCCATTAATTTCCATGTATATGATAGGATGAATGCTAAAAACTATTGAAATTCATCAATATTTCACAAATATTGTTGACAAGCCCAGTTATTTCCTGATAATTTCTAAATGGTAGTGGAAAAGCCCATAAATATATTAAAAATACTATAAACATAGTGGAAAAATCCTATATTTACAAAAAAAATCCATAATTTTGCATGAATATGAATTTCTAGATGGTTAAAACCAGTGTTTTGAAAGAACGTCGTTCATGAATGCACCTTCACGCGTTTACGTTTATATATAGTGAATGTTACGTAAACATCATTCGTTGTTTTTAAATAGAACTCGAACCTGAACGACGTTTATATTTTTAATGAATTTTATCTTTTTTTAAGACGTTAAATTTATTTATCATTTAATATATATATGTATAAAATATATTATAATCATAATATTTTCGTATTATAATGTATCTCAAATAACATGACAGATAATAAAAATATAATTCTGATACTTTATTAATATTATAAATATATGTTTATGCTCAGAAGTCTAAATTGTATTTTTATTTTTGGTTTAATCGTATTCGTTTATGGATATTTATATCTACTGCAGGTTAACTTCATAAAAAAAAAAAATTAAATGAACGACTCAATGAACGAGTTTCTTTTTTAAGGACTGAACGTGAACGAAATCATTTTTTTAGTGAACGTTCCGAACACTAACTAAACCGTTCGAGTAAGTATTTGAAAACTTTGTATTGTTATTTCGACATTTAATGTGGGTTATTTTTAAGATTTAGAATTATGGAAAAGGCCACTGAACCACCAGTTTACCATGTCAGCTTCAAATTTTCTCAAATTTGATAATGATCGATACGGTAATTACACGTTTTAAGCTCAGAACACAATTGGTACAGCTTAAATTACAGTTATTGGTAAATATTATTGTTTCCATAAACATATGAAATGGATAAATATTAAACTTGGTTATCTTGATAAATGAATGTAGACAAAATTAAAATAATATTAATTAAATGTTTTGTGTTTAGTCGTCGGTGTGTAAATTAAAATATTTCTCTAACCAAATTACAAAATTCGTCTTATTTTTCATTTTACTGTGAGTTCCGATAATATGATCACATTGGAACAGGTCGTTTTGATTCTATTAATCGTTTGCATTCCACAAATACCTTTATCTTTATACATTTATACGTATGGGTAATTAAATAACATTAATAATACATTTAAAATAGGGAAAAGAAACTATAAATTTTAGATTAGACTTGAATGCAGAGACGGATTTACACAATTGCCGCCCCTAGACAAATTTTTTTTTGCCGCCTCATTACGACTTAGTAAAAATACAAAATAAGGAAATATGTAATCTATGGTTAGTATTTAGATAATAGATAATATACGTTCCGGCAGTCGTTCGATTATTTACTTGGACGTTTATTGTTATGTATTAGTATTATAAAATAATGAAGAAATTATATTAACAAAAATATTATGTTATACAAATATTAAACATTTTCATTTTCCATCCTTCAAAGTAATCACCGTACATGAGAAAATCAAATAGAAACCTAGAGTATATTTTCAATAAAATATTAGCCTAAAATTGCCGCCCCTAAAAATTTGCCGCCCTAGGCAACTGCCTACTTTGCCTGACGCTAAATCCGCCACTGCTTGAATACCTAATAAATTTTCATACTAACATGAAATCTAAACCTTATTTTTTGCACATTTTATTCTCCATATTCAACTGTTTGCATACGACACATTCACTATTTAGTTCGAAAATAAAATCGGTTTTAAAAAGTAATATAAGATTAGACTCCAACAAACGCTGGTTTTATAAACCATTGATCATATTTAGTAGAACTCATTATACTATTTAATATCAAATTTACATGGTTATTTTACTATATTTTAATAAGTTTTATTCTTCGAAAAATTTATCCGGTGTAACTGACAAACGTTGATTTCTTATAAAATAAATAATGCTAATTAATGTTTTCTCATTCTAATCGATATAATAAAATCTACATGAGTCTATTTATTTGATGTTTACAATTACATATTAAGTGCTCCAACTTGATTCATAATATTAAGTTTTATTTTTAAATTGTGAACATAATTTAACTATTATTATTCGTTTATTTTACAGAAATACCATGCTAAAAACCAAATTGTAATGCTAAACGTATTCATTCGAAGCCTTTACCCAATTTCTATGGTTTACCATTTGAATAATTATACTTCGCATTAATAATAATAATAATATATATATACATATATTTACATTATTTTTAACAATATTTAATTTTAGAGATTATAAATTCTAATAATATTATTTATATGGTATAATTTGTATAATTATCTCTCGGCAGGCCAAACATTTAAATACTAAATAAGATTATTTAGATATGAATAATTTTCTGATGTAAGCCACATTTTAATTTACACAAATAAAAGTTAAACATTTTTTATGATATTATGATGCTATTTCAAATTATATTTACTACATTAAATGTCGTCTATAATCAATGATAATGGCCAACTTATGGAGCGTTTACATGAGCTTTACTGTTCACTTATTACACAGGCCCATCTATGCTTACAATTTATTGTATTTAGTGCATACCTAAGAAGTTTTATTTGAGTCGTATTTCTATATCATTAAATTAATGTGGACTGCGTGCAATGATACTACTAGCGCTCCAAAGAAACAAAAATCATAATAGTACAAACCAACTTATTTCAGTTTAACTTATATGTATTTAGTTCTTCTACAAAATTTGAATTCAACAACTTTTCACACTACGTTCTTACCTCGATTCTTCCTTTTATTTTCTAAGTGCTCTACGTTTTTCTGCTGTAATCAATTTTTTGTCAATTGAAACCATATTAGCCTGTCTACTTTTCTCACAATGAGCCATTAAAAATTGTTTATCTTCCAAAATTAACACAAGATTTAGAGCAACAGCATGAACAATCTAAAAAGTGTCGTCTAAAGATTTTTTAAATTAATTTATTTGTCTTTTTTTTAACAGTTTCCAAGTACTTTAAATATTTTTTTTATTATATTTGTCATATGACAATCTTATTTTTTTGGAAGTCTTGCTTTTTCTCAAAAAAAACAAATTCTTTAGAAACCGATTTTATACTAGGTATTTTTTATTGTGTTTTTCTTTTATGTGTAGATAAAGAAAACACTATAAAACATGGTTTTATATGATAATTTAGGCAAATAATATAGATAATTCATATTTTTAAATCTTTATAAAATCATCAATGATCAATATTTATTTTGTAATACTATAAGTGCAGACTACAGGCCCTAGAACTTCCCAAAGGCCGTAAGTCTACCCGTCAAGAGATACTACTTTGTTTATGACTGTATAAGCAAAGTACAAAATCCTACCGATTGCTTCCAAACTTTTTGTATTATCGTCACGTAAAAATTAAGATGTTTTAATATTTTAATCGTGGTACTACCAGCGGCAGCTCATGCATATGTGCGATGGTGCGGTCGCACTCCCTACAGAAATGAACAATTTATAGTACAAATATATTTACAAAATAAATAGGTACATATTTTAGTATATGATACCTTAGCAAATTAACAATTAAATATATTTTTAATTATTATTAAAATTATTTCCATAGTTTATTATAATATCGTTACGAACTCGCGATGTTATTATACGGGTATATGGATAGCTGTATATACGCCTATGCAACGCCACAGCTTGTACGACAGTGTGAATCGCACATAAAAATACTGGTTTCCCGTATAAACTGTAGGTTTTATAATATTCATATGGGAACGAGTAATAATATCACGATGACTCCGGTGGCCATAGAAACTTATGATATGCGATGAATTTTATCGTTCAAATCGAACGGCAACGACGTGTTTAATTTTTTGTATGATGTTTATACCTGTAGTTCTTTAATTTATTCATCGCACTCCTGTGCTAAACTACTACGAGCCACCAGTGAGTACTACTATATGGATTGTCGCCAAGCCCTTAGATCATATACGATATATGAGATATAATATAATCTAAACTCCATTATTCACTGATAAATATTTCAATCGACCTTAAAATTTTGTTGTATTCTCGCATGATGTAGCCGTAACGTCATTTTAAATCCGTATTAAAACATGTTTTGTGATAGTGTGATGATATCGTACTATCGCAACGAACAGTATAACGAGCCACCGGTAAAATGAAAACAAATCGATCAGTTGTTTGAATGTCGCTTCAATTATGTTCTATGCCTAAACAGATGGCGGGCGTTGCGTTTGTTATCGTAAAGAATACGTTTTTGAGAAACTCTCTGATCCAGCTGATGGTAGATAACTACTTTAACGATTATCGGAGTGTAACCATAAACCGCACGGTTCCACAAACGACGCGCGACGGGTTTACTTGTTAAACATTGAATTGCGCGTAATGCGTATCATTATTATTATTATTATTACTATTGTTGTTTCTTTAGTACAGATGTCTGTCAGATGTAGATTAGTGCATACTGTATTATGTAATTAGTTCTCAATTACTCTTACTCAGTTCAATAAGATCCTTTTCCTTAAATTCTAAGCCTAACAAACTCGGTGTATTGTATTTGATGATAAATAAATATCTATTCTGTATTATTATTAAATAATTTCATTTATTTTACGATTAAGTCTTAATATTTTTGTCCCATATCTTTATTATAGTTATAGTTATTGTTTTCTTATTTGATAGTTATTTTTCTTTATTGAGATTTATTATACATAATTAAACTCGATACTTTTTTGTAAGACGTTCTCCATTGTTGCAGACCGGCAATAAGAAGGTAGGTATCTATTTTTTATTATACCTTTACATATTCATAATAATTGGTTTACACACGAAATTAAACTATTCTAGGTTCATGCGTGTAAATTGCACTCAGCTTCATCATTGGTTGTATCTTACTGTGTTGCCTATGGTATCTAAGCTAGAAACATGTCAAGAGAAGAGCCAGAGTTTTCGTTTGTTTATGTAAAGTTACGTTTGAATACAATGACAAAGTACACTGAAAAAGTGTATATAGATTTACAGTCGCATGTTAGTGTATTAAGACACAAAATTTGTGAAAAAGATACCACTCTTAACAAAGATAATTTTATAATGGTTTATTGTGGAAATATTATGGAAGACCCTGTTCCTATTTATAATTACAATCTTTTTAACGGAGCTACAGTGCATTTGTTCAAAAAAGTGAATAATGAAAAGATACAACCTCTAGATTCTATTGATAAGAGCCATGCAGGATTGGTGAAACTAGGTCAAGCTCTTCGTTCATTTCCGTTAAATATATCGTACAAATCTGCATTAATGGATATTGATAAGAATACATTGATAAATGAACTAATCTTGAAAATTCCTCAACTGAATGAAGATCCTGTAGCAGTTACTCTTTTACAACATTCTGAGTTTTTAATCAAGCTCAATGATGTTAACTTGTTGAAAGACATTGCGGAAAAGCATCCCGCTTTGGCATTAGCTGTATTGAAAATGTCTTCAATTGTTAATAAAGTAGTTGTGCAGGTAACTTAAAAAAAAATTCTTAATGTCTACTATTATTTATATTATATTTTGACATATTTTGTGTTAGAACCACGTGGATGTTTTGACTAGATCTATATCTACTGGCAGTAATGAAGAAATTGGAGATTTAGATAATTCATCTTCTGAATCAGACACTAATAGTCAACCAATGAATAGAATCCATGCCATCACTGCTGCAGATTTGGCAAGAGCTATAGAAATTGTAACAACACACCATCCACAGCCAAGTACTAGTGGTGCAAGTACATCAACTGGTAATACAGGAAATGTGTTGATGACTCAACCGACTACACCTGCAGTTGATTATTCGCATCAATTAGGAATAATGAGAGAAATGGGTCTGTGCAATGAATCTTTAAATCTACAAGGATTGCGACTAGGAGGCGGTCACTTAGAAACTGCTATTGAATTAGTATTAAATGGTTTAAATACTTTAGAATAATACATTATAACTATAAGAAAATAATGTTTAGTTACTATTGCATTTGATTCTTGATTAAAATTTATCAATATACATTTAAAGACAAATAAAATATGATATTAGTAATAGTAATATTTATTGAATTTAAGTTTAATTATAATCATTTATCAATATAGTGTAAATAATTTATATAATTTTTTAACATTCTAGTATGAATTTATTTTTTTGTCAACACTTGCAATAAGTCCCTAATGGCTAAATGTATTAATAAAAAAAATGTGAATGTTTTAATACATTTATTATGATTTAAAAAAAATTGCAAGTGGGTACGCTGTACGGTAAATATTGAGTGGGTCACTGTAAAAATATGCATTCAATAATGCATCATTGTTGTATAGAAAATACAATCTTAAGCAGAAATGTTAATCAGTCTATATCACTAAGTATAATTCATGATGTTTTTTTTAATATTGTCATTTAAGTAATTTATTTTACTGTTAGTTGAATTAATATTTACCAAAATAAATAAATATCTTGTAAACAAATCATTAAGTTAATTAATTTCAAACATTCAAGTGCTAGCTGCGTTATATGACAGAGCAATTGATTTGTAATTTTTTTTTTCTGGGTTCTTTATTTAAGTGTCTAAATATTAATTTTTACTACTTATAATTTGTGTATTAGATTTACATATTATGTTTCAATAAATAACATTAAAGAAAAAAAATTACAAAATATTCTATTTAAACTTAATTTGTGTATACATTAATTTAATAAATATAAATTCTTGTAATAGTAATTTCATTTTTATGATCAAATTTTTACCTGAGTTGTCAATAGGAAATTTCTATTAAATATAGTAAATCTTAGAAATTTCTATTAGTTATATCATATAGAACAGAGATCCGGAAACATGTTATTAAATTGGTATACTTTTTCCTAATACTAATTTTTGAATTTTCATTTTGTTTTGTTATACTTCTCAATTTTAATGTAGTATATATATTTATTATTATTGATACAAGTTGCTCCTTATGGTTGGTGAATGATATTTGACCTGAATACCTGATATATGCATATATATCTATAATACTTGTATTAAAAACAGACCAATAAACAGTGCTGATTTTGGTTTACACAGGCCTCAAGTAGTCTAGTTACAAAACTACATATAAAAATAATTTTTTGTTTACAGGTACAATTTATTAATGACATTTTTTTCTACATATCTTTTAATTGTTTACACCTAATTCATTTTTTAGAAATACTGCATAAATAAAATACAACTTTGCTAGGTTTAGTTAATGCATTATTTCTATCCTTAATGTTAATTAGTATAGGTAGTGTTTGTTTTGTTATCAACTAATCATCACAATTTATTTGTACTGATGTTACTTGATGTTAGTACTTAATGTTATTTTTGCAACAAAACCAGATATATATTCTATGATGTTTTTAACATAAGCTGATACTCTAAAATATGTATGAAAATTCAAAATAGTCATGATCTGAAATTCAAAATGTTATTCACTATCATTAAAATCATTATCATTGGTATCTTGTATTATAGAATCAGGTATAATAATTTGTTATGTTGTAAACATAGATTCCGGGAGGCAATTACCATACTGAAAGCCACTAACATGATGTACTAGTAACTTTTTATAAGTTTTGAATTCTTTTGCTCAGCGATTGTAATCACCTCTTGACCTCATAGCACTAAAAAATGTTTTCAAATGGTCTTGTGACATTTTATAGGATAGAATGTATATCATATTATAATTTTGTCTAAGAGTGTTAAAACAAATTAATGGATTTTTAAGATCCCACACAAGGCCTATGAAACCAGTTTTTCTTACAACTGTATAACCAATTGTAAGTTGTAAACTATAAATGTAAGTTTCAAATTCAATAATAAAATGTTCATACTTATCAAAAGTATTCAAACTAAGTGCTTGATTAAAAAGATTTTTTGAAAATTTTGTACAGCAATTTTAAACATCAAATACATTGTTTATCTTTAGGTAAAATTCAGCAGTGGCTGAAGACTTATCAAATCCTTCATCAACAGTCTGACAAAATATAAGTGCCTTACTCACACTGCTACTTAATACTTGAATTGCAAGCCACACATTCATTTTTTCACTATAGAAATATATATGCTTTTAAGTTAACTTAGTAGTACCTTTAAGACCTTCTATTTTTTCTTTAAAATACAATTTTTTTATGTACCTATTCCCATTCTATTTTTTCTCCTTTGCTATTGATTATAACTTATTTGTCGGCTAAGGTATAAAGAACTAGTTTCACCATATGGCATATATCAAAAAACAAATGTACTGGTTCACTAGAAGTTGTATAACTGTATGAAGAAACGAAAAATAAGGTCTATGAATCTATGATTGTAGTGATTGTACCCATGAACATATTATAATATTATACCTATTCAAATTACAATTTCAAACAGCTGTTGACAAAGTATCCAGGCTTATGTGTTTTCGATTAGACAATAAAAGTGTGCATTTAAATTGAACTGATACTACACTTACACTAGAACACAGTGCACTATACGTCTATACAGTATACACTCGTTAATTAAAATCGAATACGAAAAAATGTGATTACATATTTAATCACAGATGAATAAATAACTCGTAATTTTGAATCATTGCAAATCATATTTAACCGCCAATTTGTTCGAAACAAAAGTAAGTTATCACAGAATCGATCATCGTTATCAATTAGATAATAATTGTCATTTTGTCTTTAATAAAATTCCCTATACTCAAGGTCCGTAGAAGTCGTAGAAGTTTAAAAATTGAAAATATCTGATTCCGATACTGAAACATTAAATGTGAGTACCTACTTATAAAATTGGTCTTTAATTTGACTATCAATATTATTTTTGTAATAAATGTTTTGATGTGTATAGTGTATTCCAGCATTCCAAGTCATACATGCCACTAGGCAAAATTTATAAATATTCAAAAGTAATATCGAATTACAGTTTTTATAATATAAATTACTTAAAATATGTTGATTCCAATATGTGCTTGCTTGTATCTATAATACTTAATAAGTCTAAAGAAATCACAAAAAGTGATGTTATGAGTAAAACAAAAAATGAAAAGTTGTATACACTAAATGCAGTTTCATTGTCAGGTTACTGAAATATGTATAATTTATAAATGTTTTTTTTTTTTGGCTATTCTTTCAAAGTTATCACTAGAGCTAGGATTTTTATGCAGTAAAAAATTGTAAAATATGCATTTTATTTACCAAAATATGGTAAAATATGCAAAAACAATTTTTTTTAAATATTAGTTAATATTATTACATGTTATTATTAAATTATGTTTTTTTAAATTTTCAAATGAGAACAACTGGCAATTAAATCAAAGATTTATATTAGCTGAAACTCCTTTCCGCAATATTGTTGGAGCATATTTAAATGATGTGATTTATCCCAAATTTATAGTAATATTAACATCTTTTTCTTCCGTTTTATATTCACCGTTTATAATGTTACACATTTTTAGAAATGTTTTGAATCCTTTATTCTTTATTATTAAGTCTATTTTAGTTTAGATAGGTAGTATATTTACAATAATTCAACAAATAAACCAATAATTATAAACGTTATTAAATAAATACCATTTAAAATTAACAAGATTCTAGAAAATTTATAAATATGCAATTATATGCATTATGTTTAAAATATAAAAAAAAAAAATTGCGCTATTTTATCAAGAATAAGCCAAATCATAAACATATCTGACAACCAATCAATTTGGGTTTAAGGAAAAAAACATGCAAATGCATAAAAATCCTAGCTATAGTTATCATCAGTAGATTGTAGTGAATAATATTAATAAATTGTAGATTAGATATTTATACTTATACTTTTAAAAGGGAAGTACAAATGTTGAAATGACACTACAATCTCGGGTGTCGCCATTCACAATAAAGTTTTAGTATTATTTGGACATTGTTATTAAAATTAATTTACAAATTTAACTTAAAATGTCAGGATTGTTTTCTTAATATCATACAAACAACAAAGATACTTCAGAATTATATTTAAATAGAGTTACAAATACACTAGTTTTGTATGATTTTATTTAAATTCAAAAATCATTTTTTTTTTTTTACTTTAACATTTATACTTTCATAATTTTATATTTTAATATTCAAGTAGCAGATGTTTCACAGATTTTTATGTGTGATTTTAATATATTAATACTGTGTTAACAGTTGACTATATACAAGTTCCACAAATATTACATCTTGGACAGATGTTAAATTGTTTCCATAAGCATTTGAAACAAATAGGTCCTATGAAAAAATTCTGAAACAAAAAGATGATGTAGACAAAAATTTAACATGATATGATAGAGGAATTAGGCTGTTCATTTACAAAAACTAAAATTGAAAACAGATATAAAACAGTTTTAAAAAGAAACAAATCATTGGTGAAAAACAACAATACTTCTGGATCATCTCTCAAGTTTAGTAGCGTTGATGAAGAGTTTAGTAAAATAACAGCATTAGATGATTCTATTGAACCATCTGTTTGTGTAGATTAGTATTATTTTAGCAATACATTATGAAAAACAATTATTATTAATGAAGTCAGTATATCGGCCTATATTATTAAATATATTTTATAAAATTATTGCTATTAAAGTAATTTATTTTACCATTAATGTTTTAGTATATTTTTTAAATTTTTTAGTACAGATAGTACCAAGATAGTTATCTTTAATATTTTTAAACCTCTAGAACAACAATTTAATAAAAATCTATTAACATCTAATATTAGGACCCTAGTATTAGATTTTCTAACTGTTTATCACAGCAAACAATTTTTATCGTTAATAATTTTAATACAATTTAATAAAAATTATAATTGTATTATTTACTACTGTACATTTTCAATTTCAACCTCCAACTAAATTCATTTTTCCACCAGAAAAGATAATATTGAAGATGAAAATACAATAACAAAACTCATTACATTTTACATTTTTAGGAACATCTAATTCTGGACTGAAAAGAATAATCAAAAATGTTGAGTTACGAGTTACAAAACAGGTTAAAACTTTTCTAAATGATTTGCTGATTACACTGCACAAAGAAAAAGAAGAAGGCAGACTAAGGAGAGAACTGAAACGTCAAAAATGGCGTGGAGAAAAAATGAATTTTCTTAAAAAAATCTTTAATAATAAATAGATTTCTCTTATACAATATTTATTAATATGTTCCTAACAATCAAAATTAAAAAAATTTACAAAGTAAAGCATAACAATTTTTGTTTTTGGAATTCTTTTTCAGAAGATTGTAGAGTTCTTGGGTGCATGTTATAATTACATTTTCTGGTAATTCTTCTACAAGTTGTTCAGGAACAAAATCATCATCATCTATACACAAATTATATAGCACACAACAAGCTAATAAAGAATTTGAATTTTTTCAGCTATTGAAAAATCGAAACTACCTAATATCATATATGATCTAAAGCTCTATCCATAGTATCTGGGTCATAAGATGTTATCACTTTTTCTATGATAAGCTTAAACTTGTACACAAACCTTAGTATCATTTATGTAACCCATACGTGTCTGTACAGTTATTTAACGGTTAGATAAAACTATTCATAAAATAAATTTAAAGTTCGGTTTCATATAACCCGGCATATATATTATAATTAAATATTTATTTGGTACAGCAGTACTAGTATATTAGTACGAATAGTGTATTGTAGCGGACTAACCAGCAACTGATTACTGGAGCGGTATAGCCGTGGTAAATAAATAGATTGTGCAGATATTTTTTATAAGTGTAGTTTTATTGATAAATAAATTATACTGTAAATCATTCTAAGTGTATTTAAATTAGAAAATTAGACTAAGTCACAGGAACTGATTTGTGATGACATCTGACGTGAAGGTGCTCGTGCTGACTGGTGGATCACGTCTACCGGGGGCTCTCCAGGACCCCCTTATATAGTAGATTTCCCCCTACCTATTCTCCTGCTGTTCCTTCTGGTAAACGGATGTGACTCATTTGTTGTTCATACGCTGTTTACGCGGTTTAGGATTCTGTGAACGTGCGATGACCTAGTTAGATACGCGTTACTATTATAATTATTGCGTATCACTATTACTAGCATTATCTAGGATGTTAGAACATGTAGAAAAAACCATACTTAAAAAGATGTATAATCTTAATTAATTGTAGGCATAATAATCTTTTCTTATCATATGTCTTCATAACATGTTGTCGTTATTATAATAATTAAGTATTACTATTATTATTATTATCCAAGATGTCAGAGCACACAGCAGTATAGATATATAGTACTATAGTGATTACTGTCTGAATCTTGAATAGTGCTAAATTTTTCATCAGTGAAACAAGGAAAAATGTTGTATTAACCATATCCCCTATTATAATTTTATATCAATTTTATTGTTTTGAAAATTCATAAAATAAATACTACTACTTTTCATAATTATTAATTATATAAAACAATTTAATATTTTAAAACTTAAATTAAATCAACATAATTAAGTAAATCCTCCATCGTCAATCACAGAATACTTAAGCTGGCAAGTTATTACATATCCTTTCAATTAATAATTAATATTACCCAAACATTTTTTTTTCAATACACTTGAGGAAAGTCCAAATTTGTTTGTAAATTCTTCAATATATTCATTTGTATGTTTCTTTCACAAGAAATCAACATTAACATTTCAACCTTTGTTGGAATATTGCAGACAATTTATTTATTTTATTTCATTGGATATTGGGAATCCATGTTCAATATTGTGGTATACAAAGATTATTATTATCATTGGCATCATCATACTGTAAACGTTAAACAACATTTTCGATTTGCTTAACCGATAACTTAACTCTTTTAATATTTTTTATTATATTAATTTATTTGTTTGTTTGTAAAAAAAAAATTAATATAATAAACAATTTTAAAAGAGTACCTACGTCGGGGAAAAAATCAAATTTCCCTCGATTTTTCATCGGGCCCCCTTATCATTTTTTAGACATTTGCCCACACAAATAGATAACATTTTATTATCTATATCCATGGTTACCTCCAAACTCGCTGCCAACTACAGACTATAGACGTTATCTCACGTTGTCACTAATCACTATCTCAAAAGTCAAAATGTAATTTAATTATTCGTAGCTGGTAAAATATGCTTCGCCGTCGCCACTGACCGTTGGCATAGAGGCCCGAATCGTTATGACCAAAAGCATCGAGATGGTGAACGAGTACATCATAATAACCTCATAGTTCGTGTGTCGTGACATTAGTAGTGAAAAGTCTGATAGATCTAGATCATTTGATTTTTTTTTGAAACCTATGTCTGGAAACGTCCTCGTAGTCAGTACAAAGATTCTATGTTAAAAAAAAAAACAGTAAAATACCAAACATTCCACGTTCTTGTACCGCCAAGCGATGATTTTTATGATTTTAGTCATTGCTATTGCTGCCATACTGCAGATAGCACTAATTTCGGTTTTCATCGGTGAGTTAGATTTCTATAGATCGTTTGCATAAGATTTTTATGATACTTACCGCGCATGTGGTGCATCTAATCCCGTTGTCAAATGAGCACGTCGTTCTATTTTATATGAATAATTCATTAAATTTAATGTAAAAATATTATAAGGGCTATTGACATATTTGTGATTGATCGAAAATACATTTTTGTGACTGACACATAACTGACTGATTGAAGACTAGAATTCTAAAACTACTGTGTTTACATCATAGTGCTAAGAATAGTTTTAAATCCATGTGTTATATTTGTTTTTGTTATTGTTATTATTATCTCCATCACACAGATCTTAATCTGTGGCTCATCTAGACATTAGATCTGTTTTAAATCAAAGACTTCTATACTATATATTATAGAAATCTATGTTTTAAACACAAGTTTTAATTAACCATGGTTTAAATTTTTTAAATCTACAAAAATTTAGGAGTTAACATAATAATATAATCTATCGTATCAACTTGTTTTTTTTTTATATTCCAGGTGCTGGAGTTTATTACTTGGCTGAATTTGTTGAAGAACACACTGCATTAACAAAAAAAGTTATAAAATGGACAATTCATGTAAGATTAAATATTTAGTTGTTTCGAATTAATACACTAATACATTTCTATCGATTCTGACGAGTTGTAACTTATCTTAATTGTCAAGTTGATTCTTATTAAGTATTTTAAAGTAAAAAATCATATTTTTTTTTTTTTGTTTATCATATGAAATAATAATTATAATATTATTTTATACCATATACAATATGTATAGCCTCTCTTTTACAATGATCTAAAATAAAAAAACCACTTAAAACTTTTTTTTAAAGTTCTAAAATAGCCATTTTGTAGAGTTATTTATTTATAAAGTGGAGAAAAACAAAAGAAATTTCTATTTCATAAAATATAGTTAAATATTATGTGCATTATGCTTGAATGGCTAGAGATTGGTATTATAATTTCTAGGAAAAATGGATTGGTAGAGAAGTATCAATAAATTACCAGCTCGATCTCCAAACTTGATCTCAATGAATTTCTTTTATGGAGCTACTTAAAAAATATTGTGTATCCATCAATATCTATGCAAGAACATTGTGAAACTTTAATTAGTAATGTGTGGAATATTCCCAGTGGCACGTTGCATTTGTTACAAAGTTCATGGCCCTTTAAAATTGCTTTATGCATAGCAGTTAATGATAAACATTTTGAAAAAATATAAAAATAAGTACAAAAATGTTACATAAAATATCAACGAATTGTATGTTCTTTATAATCTATTGAATTAGCAAATTAGTTATCAAAGTTTAGAAACTATACAACTTTACAACAATATTATGCTGTATTTTTTGAAATAGAAGTTTTTTTGTTTCTTCAAAATTGTGTTTTGCTTTATATGGAAAATAAATAAATCAACAAATGGCCATTTTCGAATTTCTAAAAGTGGTTTTTGAAAAAATTAAAAAAATTAAAGATGTTTTTATTATTTTTATTTTAGACCTTTGTAAAAGACTGAGAGAAGCTTTTAGTCATGTATTAAATTAAAAAATACTGAACTACAATATGTCTATAATATTTCTAATTGCAGTTACTAACATTCCAATTAATTTACATACTGTATAACCTTAAAATTATAAATAAAATTATTTGTTATTCGTCGTTACAGGTTGTGATAATATGTCATATAGGATTGTATTTGTTTGACAATATACCTTTAACACTAATTGCTTTGGGTCTTTTAAGCCATATAGTATACTACTTTTTGCTCATTGACTTTCCAAACTTCAACTTAACATCACTGTCATTTATTTTGTCAATTATTCTGTTGATTGGAAATCATGTACTAGCCTTCAAATTTTTCCGACAACGTTACACAACATTATCAGAAGTGTGTATACATTTTTCAACATATCAAATATTAATATGGTCTGGTTAAACATTTATGTATAATATAAAATAACATTTTTAGGTTTTTTCATACTTCACAGTATGTTTATGGATGGTGCCCTTTATGTTTATATTATCATTATCAGCCAATGATAATACATTACCAATCACTAATGTGGGTAAGTTGAAACCTTTTTTTAATTCTAAGTACCTATTTATAGCTATAAATATTTTTTTGAAGTTGAATTATTTGTCATTAGTAAAGTGTATTACTCACCAGGCTTACCATAATCTATTGTAATTTTATTACTCGTTTAGTATGTGCACAATTTACAATGTTATATTACCAATTTATTATAATGTAAACTAGTATGAATGACAACTGCTACACCTAAATATATTCAACTGCAGTATCGTGTTTTAGATTAAATGTGCTTTTATAAAAGTATAGTTCTGATTAAAAATGCTAGCATTGGAATTTTAGGTATCAAATGTCCATTACAAATATTTTACAATTAGAACATTTTGCAAAAATAACCTAAAATGTATGATTATAAACAATGTGGTACAGTAGAAACTCATTAATCCGGACTTTGCTTAATCTGGACAACTAATTAAGGTTGTTTTCATGTTTATTTTATAATTTATTCTGAAATATAAGTAATAACAAGTTTCACAAATTTTCTGCATGTTATTATTGCGATTAAATACTATTAAATATTGTCACTAACATTTTACTTTATTTGCCTAATATTATGTATGTATCATATGCCACGTTATAAATTATAATTCATATTCTTAAATCTATAATACACGTATTTTAGTTATTTTGTTTAATCCGGACTTTCATTAAAATGGATAACCTAGAGCCTCAATTAGTCCGAATTAATGAAGTTCTACTGTACTACCAAATGATAAAAATCATAAAAAAAATTAGCATTTGAAAAGACATAAAAATACAAATTAAACAGGTTTCAAATTCAAACCAACTATTATTGATTAGTTTAATCTATGCAGACATATTTGATATTCATTGTTTGACAAACCCCAAGCAATTGGTGATATAAGAAAATGAGAATCTATATAAATCATTAAATCACTAGTGTGAAAATAGCAAATACAATCTTGGTCCACAAATTTTTTTCATACTTCAATTAAAAACAAAAATATTTCAATTTTAATCATTTAAAGATGTTGGTAACAACTATAGTATCATATTTCAATATTTGTGCCAGTAAATCACAAAATAAATTTTAAAATATCCAGCATAAAATAACTATTATTATAATATTATTTTAGATAATTATTATTAATGGAAATGTGTTAAAACTTTATTCAATTTTTCATAAATCACAACCTGCAATAAGTATTTTTGTTTAGTAACACTTTTCATGGATAATTTTTAAAAAAAAAGTTAAATATTATGATATATTTACTGTATATCATTGACAATAAATATTCATATTGACTTGTTTGAAATATATTATTATAAATTTAAGTATGTATTTAACTTGTTTACTACTTGTTTACTTGTTCACTAATGGTAAAATATTTGAAAATAAATGTGTTAGATATTAAAGAAAACTTCTGTATTAAAATTCTATAAATATTTGTATTACAAAATATTACCCGATTGTGTATATACAAAATATAACTTAATGACATTTTTTTATTTGATCTTATAAATATTTTATGTACATTAATTATAGTTATCAAACTCAAATTTTTATTGTTATTAAGTAAATTTATAGATTAGTTTTTGATTATGATTGTGAAAATAAAGTAGTATGATTAATAATAATAAAATTAAGAGGACACCATACCCACATTTATTTTGCCATTCTTATATGTTAACATTTACATTATAATATAATTATTGCTTTCAAATAAAAAAAAATAGAAAAACATGTGGAAGAAAGATTTTAGTTAATTAAATCCTCAGCTCTTAAAATAAAAAATTTTGAAAAGTTGTACCACCATGTGTTAACTACCTTACTAATAACTAGCATACCAAATTGTATGTTCAATAGAATCTATGTTACTCTATTATTTTTAATATTAAAATGATTTAACACCTAAGATAAAATATTATCCAAAGCCCCAGTCTTGTTTTGATATTTTAATTTTGAAGCAAATTCTTATTATAAAATAATTACAACTTTAAAATACATACTTCATAACTTCAAAATATTTTTGGGATTTTGATTTAAGGATAATATTCTTACATTAAAATGGTTTATCAGGTCAATTCACTTTAATATTAAAAACAACCAAGTAAAATGGATTCTTTTGAACATTAAATTTTGATATGCTATTTATTAGTAAGGCAATCAATAGATGAGAGACAACTTTCCACTATTTTATTTTAAAAGCTATGAATTTAGATTAAATAATATATAATTCTATTTTTTTAATATTTGAAAGCAATTATTCAATTATAACATAAATATTAAAAAATTTAAAGGAAACTATACAATAAATACATTTTTATTATTACTTTTAACTTTTTTAACTGTAGAATGTATAATTACTAGAGTTTGGAAATTATAGGAGCCAAAAAAGGCTAAATATCCACAAAAAATATGAAATATGCAAAAAAAATATTATTTATTTATTAAAAGTATTACTTATTTCTTAATATACACGAAAAAAAATTCTAAAAACCTATAATTAAAAAAATTGTATTATTGGAAACTAAAATATGGCGCATAATCTGTTGGCATTTGAGATTTTATTGGACTGAAAAAATAGTTAAACAAATATATTTTCATTATTTGTGAAATACAAACAAATATATGTTGTTTAATACCTGTTAAGTTGTTGCATTGAACCACCAATATTTTCTTAAAATTTTTCATGTGAAATGCCAAATTTTTGTTTGAAAATATTAATTATGCAAAAATCAATAAAAATCGACAAAATATGCATTTTTTTTCTAAAATTAATAAAATATGCATAATATGCATTTTTAATTTTCAATTTTTAAACTAAACATTGTATAGCTTGAATTTCTAGCTTGATCTGCTATAAATCAAAAGCATACAGTAAAATATGCAACTCCTATAACTTTTGAACTCTAATAATTACCAATCAATATGACTATAATACCTTTGGTATATTTTTCCGATCAAAAAAATGTTCACAATATAAAACTATTGAAACAATATTTTCAAAACAAAAATATATTTCAATGAGATATTATATTTATCAAATACTTATTACATGCAATTTTTAACACATCTTATAAATATTTTTGATAATTATTAATTATATTGTAAATTTTTTTAGATGACAATGTAGTATCGCATTATTTCACTAACCGTAAACGAAGTTATAAAATAAAAAACCTTTTTACTTATCTTGGTGATATTACTGGTAAAAATAATCACCTCAAGTAATGATTCAACATGAAGAAATGGTATTTATAATTTCAAGATAATATTATATATAAATAAAATTATTTGTATATTTATGTGTTTAATTATTTGTAAGAATATTAATTACCATTGTTATCTATTTATTTTAATAAAAAAAAAAGACTGTTGAACCTACAGTTGTTTGATATCAGTTTATGAATGGTGTTATTACTATTTGACGCTGATTTATGTATTTGTCTAATATATATTCAAATATAAATGACACCAACGATGATAATACACCTTAAACAAATCAACAAAGAAAAACGTAATAAATAAATCATTTGTGTTTGAGAAAGTAGACTTACCCAATAACAAAACAATAAACGATCCTTGCATATCATCTAAATTTACTTTATGATTTGTTACTTCTAATTGTGTGTTGGTCCAACATTGGTCTTTTTTGGGTAAAGTGTCTACCAACCATTTATTTATGAGACCAACCTTATGCATTTTTTCAATCCTATGATAACATTAAAGGTTTAATTTTTAAATACTCACAAATCATACATATATATACATATATATAAACTAAACACTTAGAAAATGAGGTTCAAAAATGTGCTTTAATAGAACCAATAACTAATAAATAAATGGATTAAGTATTTAAATACCTATTTTTATTTTACTAAAAAAATTGTTTTTTAATTTTTAAAGAGTATACTTAAAATAAATATTTTGACTGAAAAATTCATGTATAAACATAAATACCTAAGCTAGTGTTTTTATATTTATATATATATTTTTCAATTTGCTTAAGCTTGAAATAATTTTTTCATGATAGAAAATATACTATGTAATGATTATTTGTATGCATAATGTAGGATATATGCTAAACAACATAATATTTACTAAGTGAAATATGTGAATTTATATTAGTAATGATGCAAATACACATTTTTTATTTTTTTTTATTTTATAACCATTATGTATTATGTTTGATTAAATCTTTAATAAGAAAATCTTATTCTTTACCTTAAAAAACATTCAACTCTTATTTCAACCTTAATCCAAGTATAATATTTATATAATATATTTTTAACTTAATTATTAACTGATATTTACTCTCTGTTTATTCTGCTAAGATAGGGGCTTTCTTTTGCTAACATCATTGCCAATTTTTCTTCTGCAAAATCTTCATCTCCTGTAAATCACTCTTAAAGGTTATGGTATATTTTTATCTATAGTTAAAAGTAAAATATTGATTGATTTACCTATAGCAAAGTCACATCTATTAGTTTTAAGAAAATCATTCTTCATAATGTACATCAAATTAGTTCGACGGTGAATGAACGCATGTTTACCAGATCTCACCCTTTCTATTACCGGCCGTGATAACCCCTCCAAGCCCTCATGATGTTCTGCATTTTTAATTAATTCTTTGACCATCGTATCATCTGGTAATGACTAGTCATAAAATAAATCAAAATCAGACCATTAATAATATTAAGACATTAATAGACCTAACTTTATAGAATGGCCACTATCCATAATATTTAATATCTTTGTTTATAAAGAAGAATTCCCTCAATCATTTAATGCATTTTTAGCTATTAAAATTCTTAGAAGTGACGACGAAAGCAAATTTTCAAACTACAGACATATATCTCTCACTTTAATTTATCAACATTTTTTTTAAATGCCTTAAAATCAGGTTATTAAAGTTCTTAAATCAACATAAATCCTTTTACAATAAACAATTAGGTTTTCAAAGTAATTTATCGACTAATAATGTATTGTATATTTGTACAAAACTGTCAAAATTATTCAATATTTAGGTACATGATATTTTAGATAACAAACAACATATTCTTGGTATTTTTTAAATATTAAAAAACATTTAAATTAGGTAACCATAATATCCTATTCTATAGCTATACCATTGTGGATATAAAAGATTTTGTGCATAACTAATAAAATACAGAGAATAAAAAATAAAAATAGAAAATAATTATAATAATGAACAGAAAATACAGTACTATTTTAGACCATTATTATTTATAATATTATATAATATACGAGTACATTAACAAATAACTTTATCAAGATATTCCTGAAAAAATAATTTGTTATACTAATGACTAGGGTTAGGATGTTTATGACCTTAAAAACACAAAAAATACATGCAAATACGTGCAATAAATATCAAAATATGCCCTTAAAAAGATGAAATATGTCTTTTTAAAATTAGTTTATTACTAATCCAAAATGTATACTAAATTAATTTACAATTTGTTTTATAATTTTAAACTTAAATACCAATATACAAAAATATAAGATTTTTAAATTAAATATAATTTTAAAATAATATAATTATATTAATACACTAAATTAAAGATTTTATAATGTAAGTCATTATGTCCTATTGGCATCATTATACTAA
This sequence comes from Rhopalosiphum nymphaeae, assembly GCA_036289425.1. Classification (NCBI taxonomy): domain Eukaryota; kingdom Metazoa; phylum Arthropoda; class Insecta; order Hemiptera; family Aphididae; genus Rhopalosiphum; species Rhopalosiphum nymphaeae. The sequence continues at coordinate 2,094,226 of JAZAQC010000007.1, read as the reverse complement.
AGCGTTTGTAAAAATGATATATTGATTAAAAAACATAGAGATACAGTAAAGTAAGTAATAAGTATAAACTACACGTTTTATATTTTCTCGTTTTTGTTAGTTGCGAAACCAACAATGCCTACCTATGGGTTTATATTGATCTTTACATTATATTTAAGTTATTTTTTTGGTGAAATGTGCATTTATTTACAATTTTTTTCAAAATATGCATTTATTCATAAAAATCTTTAAATATGTAAAATAAAATTGAATGTATTTGATTTAATGGCTTACAAAACGAATTTATTACTGGATTTGCAATGTGTACGACTATAAAAAAAAATATATAAAATCATAAACATCCTAACCCTACTAATGACACTATCATATTAAAAATACAATGCATATTAATAATTCAATTAAGATGAGTATAGAAAAAACTAATGATGTTCACTATGGTATAAAAAATATATTATATTAATATTAAGATATTAAGATATTCACAAAATTATTATTCATACTTGTGGTTGTGATTTGTATTAATAATGAAAATGAAAAAAAGATTGTAAGTGTAGTGTGTTAAACAGAATTAGTTCTATAAAGTATTTTGGTATATAATATTTTGAAAATTTTCTTACGGTGAGTAATGAATGTAAATTTGATGTTTTCGGTATTCCCCACGAATATCCTTGAGGTTTGCGAGCCATCAAATCAGCCACATTAGACACCATTGTATCCATTTGAGGAAACGTCAAATACGCCACTAAATTTCCACTATAAGTGGTGACGATGACTAAAACGAATAGCCACCAGGTGCCAACTACCAATCGACCACTATCCGCATCAGGTAAATGAGCTCCTCCTAGTAGGTAGATAATCAATATTTTATAAGATATAATGATAAATTATATTGAAGATTAAATAAGTATGTGATTTAAAAAAATTAATTATATAATGGTTTATTTTTGAACGTGTTTTATTAGGATCGTATTTTTACAAAATTTCGAACAAATCAATACCGAATCATTATAGTACCTACATTATACATTAATACATTGGCGCAACTAGGGGAAGCTTAGCCCACTCAAAATGTATTTTAGCCTTTTCTCCAATTATTTTAATTATTTAAGATTTAATAATAATTTAAGCATAAAATAGTGAGATACATCCAATGCAATATGACGTAGAGAATTATTGTAACAAAATTATTAAAATAATAATTTTATAAATATTAAAGTTTATTTTGCAATATGAAATTTAATAATAATATTTTTATCTAATGAATATTATGTGATCAGCGGCATTGCGGTGGTCACCATCCAATATTTTAATTTTATTTTGGTGATTAAAAATAGATAAAAAAAATTATTTAGTATATTATTAACATACCTACTAAAAAAGTATCCAGTCGTATACTCGTACAGTTATTATTATTGAAAATAAAAATAACCTAGACAATCCTTCTAGTTTTTTGGAACGCATGAAAATAAATACATTAAATTAGGTATTTATTTGTGCGACTGCAGTCCCCCTAATTTTTTAAACCTAGTTGCGCCAATGCATTAATGCCTACCATAATTTAAAGATTCTATATGAGATAGAGATATTTAATATTGTGATAATTTATAAAATATAATTAAATTGTCTGTAGATTAATTGCTATTTAGAATTTTAAAACGTTGGTTATAGGAATGATATACTTTGTAATCACTGTAGAGGGTAAATTAATTAGGTACCGAATATTATATCCAACATAGGAAGTATTATGTACAGATACAATATTATTTAATTTGTCCGATGTACAAAAATAAATAATTTAAACTTCTGAGAAATTCTGGTTATAATTATTAATAGCTATTGGCTAAATTAGATTAGAATCGACTGTTAAAACCTACCGGTATACGGAGCTAGGTGTCAAGATTTTTATTAGACTTACCTTGTTGTAACAGTGCGCCGTAAACATACCAAAAACAATTTAATGGTGAGTTGAGACCTCCTTTTCTTGTTATACTGTGATATTCATAGTATGGACTTAGGATATGAAATACATTCAATATAGGCCCCATTAGACCAACCACAATAGCTATGCATAACCAAGTCTGAAAAATTAAAAAAACAAAATAGGTTTTTAATTAAATTCCGTTTAATTATAGTCATAGCAAATATCTATAGACGATATTTAATTCGGATAATAGTCATAATCTTATGAATGATTCTATGATGTTATGTACCTACTTGTATTATTGTTTTTTTATAATTTTGAAATATCAGCAAGCTGCAAGGTGTAGAATAAGTCACATTCATACATTTAATCAAATCATAAAAATGTATGCTTAAAATTTCCAAAGAAGGGTTAAGGGTTTATTTATTAATTTTTTTTTTTAGTAAAAACTGTAAACTTTATATCACTTCCTAAAATAAACTTTTTTAAGAACACTGTTATTTATAATAATATTATTATAACTGGACGACGTGATGTTAAAATACAGAGTAAAGAATATTGTTAAAACGATTTTTAATGCTCGGATACCTCTATTCATTTTCTTACTGACTGTTTGAGTTATCTATTTACTTAACCAATAAAAATTAACCAGTTGATTCTCCGTTGATTTAAAACTGTTTCAAACGTCGTCTCATAAATGTAATAATTGACATAGATAAATTAACCATAAAGAACATAGTAATTATATGGTAACCAGCATTTTAAAGATGTCCTTTTTTGCAACTCAGTGTGGTAAATCGGTCGAAAACGATTTAGTACCTATAAGTAACATAATACCACCTAATCAATTATTAATATTATTATTATTATTATAGTATAAGGCCTGTGTGTAATCCACCTATATCTTTCTGAATATACTCTACCTACTGTCTATACTGTTCTCGTGGAACTCATATTATGATCATTTTTTAGGATATTTGGATAGATATACTATTATTATCAATAATATAAAATATTTCTATAACCTAGGTAAATAGTTATATTTTAGCATTAACTACATTACCAATAACGTAAACGGAGCAGTAAACAACAAAGCTCGGCTTAATTCTTTTGGTCTAGCCACTAAAATGTGATGTGGCTCTAGACTTATATGTGTTGTATAGTTAAAAAATATTTGGTTTGTTTCTTTTACAGCAAATGCAGCTGCTGCAATGAACACCTGATTTGTGAAAATAAACAGTAAATTAATCATTATACACTACATATTAGAAATTAGAATATGTATAATATAGGTAGATGTCTATATAATATATAATTAGATAAACAAATAAAAATAATATCATTGCATTTGTTTTCTGTAGCTATATAGTCATATAAACGTATTATACGTACTCTTATTCTATGAATAAATCAATTTTGTACTTATATATATATATAATAAACAATAATGTAATACATTTAAATTAAAAATAAATTATACCTAGTAACAATTTAAAAGAATAGCTTTACGATGAATGCAAAACAACCTAACTCCAAAAAATTTCAAAATCGATTTAATTATGTGTTTGAAAGTCGGTTTTTTATTTGAAACTCACTCTTTCGGTTCGAACGAGGTCTATCATTTTATCCCATATTGGTTTTGAGACCACGGCGTCATAGTCACCCAAAATATTCTATAATAGATATCATTCTATGATTAGATATTAAAAATAAATAAATTAGGTATAATTGACTTACATTTTGCGTAAATAAAGTTCTCGTAATATTCATTTGGTCCGAGTTAGATATGACAATGACATTATAACTACAAAATATTAATAGTTATTAAAAATCTACTTGTTAAGAAATATTTATGATATCCTCTAAAATCCAATTATTTTTGAAACACGTAATGTGTAAATTATAAACGATATTTTCTAATTCCTTTTTTATTTCTATCTAACTTGCATGTAATACGTATTTTTTTCCATTTCATTATTTTACAAAATTTAGATAAACTACGAATTTAAAACTTATACTCACGTAAAATTTAATGTTTTTGCCAATTGATCGACAATATCGAAAACTAAACCACTATAGCCTATTAAGTGTCCACTTCTATTAAAATTTACGATTTGCCAAGGTGGAAACTGAAAAAAACATTACAAATCTTTAACAATATAATGATATATTAATACTTTTTACATAAAATAATGTAGTTTGTCATATAATAACCCAATTAAATAATTAAAATAAGTTAATTGGTATGTATAACATTTACTTGAAAATTGTGTTAGTTGGACCATTAGTTATTATTCGTCATTTGAAAAATTAGAGATTCAAAATCTTGTTTTAAATATTATAAATTTGATTATTATTTACGTTAAAAGTAGCAATAGGTAATGTTTTTCCTCTGAAACCATTCGCCAAATGCAAGAAAAGTGGTTCAGTTAGCTTTAAACCATTTTTTGTATTCCAATAACCAACCGGAAGAATATAACATCCATGACCAAAATATTCTTGGCCCCACGTAACACCAGAATCAATGTGCCACATTGGGCAAGTTTCACATACACCGGATTCATTCAAACGAAACTGTGAACATAAATAAACAAGTTTTTGTTTTTGAGGTACTCAAGTTTACATTTATCATTGGTTTTTAGATTAGTATAAGCCGAACGTATTATTTTATTTTATAAATTATTAATATATATATATATATATATATATATATATATATATATATATTGTTTTGTTGTAAATATAAAAATTCATAAAAAATGATAAACTACCATTTTTTATTCCTATACACATACTGAGGAAAATTGTAATGAATATACTGGCCTATTTTTAAAATAATTTAAATTAAATTACTAAACAGTAAACATAACTGAATAAATTGTTCTCTATTAGCAATTAAGTATCAACATAATTATTCACAAAGAGTATGAGAAATGTTAACACAATGGTGGTTTAATTTGCCGAGGGAAGAATGGGTGACCTGCCTACATTGGCTCTGAAATAATTATTCTTTCAATTTTTTAATTTTTAAATAATAAAAATAATAACTTATGTCAATTATTAATTGTCAATACTTTTTGCCATGGTACTAAATTCATATTCACGTAATATGATATTGTGCTTACTGCACATGAGCACATCAATGTTCTGTAATAATTTTCATCATTAAAAAAAAATTCAATGCAATAAATAAATTTTAGTTAATCATTCTGACTAGGTACGTAATTTATGAGATTAAAATCTTGATATACCTACATCTTACGTATATATTTACATTTGACAGTCAAAATTGTAAGTAAATATAGGTAATAAGTATAGTTGATGATCGATAATAATTACGTCTTGTTTGTCAGTACCTACTAACTACAGCTACAGTCTGTAGAACTTATTGTTTTTATTTATTGTAAAATCTAAAAAAAAGTTATCTTAGTTATACAGGGGAAATTAAGGCGGTTCGAAAGTTTTGTAAATGGTATATATGACGGTTTAGTTCAAAAAGTACAGGAAACACTGATGAATATTTAATTATAAATTTTTAAAAATAATAAGATAGGTAATTTTTAAAAATTATTTTTTTTTCTAATTATATATTACATTTTTAATTAGTCTAGGTTTAAAGTGTACAACTGTCTACATGTTTATTCAATCATATTTGTTTAATATCTCGATTTGATAAATTCTAAAAATGTATTTTAAAAATATACAAGTTGTCCAGTTGTATATAAATAATAGTTAATATTAAATATTAATAAACCAATTATTATTATATATATTTCTTAGTTATATTATTACGTTTACCTTGATGAATGACACCATCGATTGTCTCCTATCAGTTTTTGATGGTCTAATTTCATCCCATTCTTCTTCCGATACTCGTTGTGATAACTCAATTTCTTGTTGAATCAATGCACTGAAGGCCATTATGAATACAGACATTAATTCATCCACCAAACACAAAATACCACCCTTTAAATGTATTATAGTAAAAATTCTACATTAAAATATACATTATTTTTAAATCAAAAAAAAATGTAATTTAAATTATGTATATACTATATAAAAAAAATATTGCTAGCATATTGTTTAGCGAAATGTGTGTGAAAAACGTAGAAGGATAGTATTAAAAATGTTTAGGATTGTCATTGAATTGAACACTTAACTAATTATCTAAAATATAAATGTACATCGAATATGGAATGTAAATGATGTTATATTTTTTTCAGATACTTATTTAAAAAATACTAATTCATTGTATCAAATACATATACATATATAGATTTGTTTTTAGATTTTGCAATGAATGTTTTACAAATGTATGTGTGTTTTTTTTCATATTAAATAATAGAGATGTTCACTGTATATTTTACGTACATAAGTACAGACATACAGTTATTATGATAGAATACCTTATTATTAGTATAAAAAAACATTTTTTGCTTAATACTTTTCAGTATAAGTATATTAACTTAGTTCTTGTTTATGTAACTGATTTTTATAACTTGTTAAGTATGCTTGTGATATTCAATTAATTAAAATATATTAATTTTTACATACGCTTTTGGTTTAAAAAATTGAAAAATAACAATATTACAATTATTAAAATCACAAAAAATAGTCTTATATTCAAGTTTTATAATAAATTTAACGTCATTTATTAACTTCAATATTTATTATAAGTCCACCTATTGATTTAGTTATGGAAATTAAAAGTAGACCAAATATAAAGTACCTAACTGACGCTGTAAAATGTAAATAACAACTAAATTAATTTTCAAATCTAAAAAAATGTAAACATTGGATTTATATTTAATTAAAATGTGTCTATTCAGGTTTATATAAGTATCATAATTTATTATAATAATATTATTTAGTATTAACTATTGTACGTCATACAAAGCTTTAAATAATTCATTAAATATTCAAATTGATATATTTCAAAATTATTTTATTCAATTTTAATTTTTTCATTAATCATCTATTTAAACGTGGTTTATTGAGCGTGCCCCTAGTATTCTTACAAATAAATAACTAATAAACTAACGATAATATTTTATTTTTAAAGATTTTTATTTATTATAATATCATCATTATGAACTTACAATACATTTAGACTCTGTTTTTGTAGAGTTGTAAATAAAAGATATATTTTCTCCTTCGCTCAATAGACTTGTAAATGATGATGTATTACTTCTAGACGAATCTATATCTGGAATAATAATTAGCCAACTATTTTCAGCAGTCATTAAATTCAATGATTTAGCCTAAAATTATAAAATATACACTATTTATACTCAAGTATGCAATATTTTATTATTTGAATATAATAATTCTTACCACATCTAGAATTAAAGGTACATAATGAATGCTAACAATGCAAATATAATTTGAATTCATTTCACTCATTTTTAAGAAATGTTCAAGATCCTCCATAAATAATTTTCTCCTTAAAAATGTACGAAAAAAATTATTATTTATATGAACAGCGCTAGTATACAGTGGCGTACACAAGGGTGACGTGGGGGTCAGATCCCCCTCCACATTGGCTTTTTATTATTTTTTGTTTTTGCTTATATTATGCATTATGCAATTTTTTGTGATATTATGATCTATCGAGCTATTGAGTTTTAGCAATTTCTTCAATACTGAATACTATTCTAATTTTATTTTTATCAAGTAATTTTCCAATTTTCCCCTCTCATTTAACTATATTGTTTTCTTTTTTTTGATCTCCCCCCCTTTCAGAAATTATGTCTACGCCACTATTAGTATATAATACAAATAAATCGATTGCAAAGTAGATATTGTATTATATTATAGTTGGTTCAATTTACTTTGTTATTCAATGTATATTTAAAAATGTGTTAAATACCTACGTAATATAATATGTGTGTAGTAATTAATATTGACCTTTATATTCATGAATTTTGCCTATCCAAATAAACAAATATCTAATATTGATTATTCATTATTATTATATTAATTTTTCTAATTTTAATTGATTTATTAGTTTTAAAATTATACCATTATTTTTACGAATGTACACGTACGTCGCCATCGTACACTAATGGTCTTTAATATAACCGAATAAATGTTTCAATGGCGTTAAAAGTTAGGTAAAACTAGTAGGTACTATACCACAATTATTATTTAACATGACCTATCTCTTAAGCTTAACATTGAATTTGATGTTCTACTATTCATTACAATACTTTTCAGTTTGTACTATATTCCGAACACCAATTGCATCAGATTTTATATCATCCGATCATCCGCATTATCAAAATTAATTACAAATTATCTCATATCTATTAGGTAATAGGTACTTATAACAAGTATACAATATTACATACCTATACATTTTATTTTGTATTAAAATAATTCTTCCATTAATTTATAGATTAATACTGCTGTTATAAGTATAGTATAGATATAATTTATAAAAAATGTTATAAAAAAATATTTTTCAAAATAAAATAAATTAGTAAAATAATTTTATTAAATAAACCATATCAATTTACCTTAATGTTTTACCTGAAATACCTAATACTTAAATTCCTATAGAATACTAAAATACGTTTGGTACTTTGAGAACCATGAGATTATGCGAATGACAATATTTATAATTTATTGCTATTTTAAATTACTATATTTAGATAGATACTACCAAATTTAACATGTCTGACATATATATTTTATAATATTTTCTTATGTAGAATACATTTGTATTTTAAATAAAAATATACAATTATTATGTGTTCATTACAGGATCTTAATTTTAATATATCTTTAAAGATATAAATATACTACTTTATTCCTAGTATAGATTAGATATAGGCTATGTTAGGGTTAAATATGAAAATATAATAGTCATAATATAATATTGTAATTTAAAAAATACTTTGTACTGAGTAGAGTTTATTGTTAAATATTATTAAAGTAGGTTTCAATTTTTAATACCTTTTCCACTCAGATCCTTGAGTAAAGATTTCAAATATAGCTACGGATGGTGATAAAATATTACTTGGGAAGTGCTTTGTCAACGAAGTAACTACATGTTGTACAATGCTATCACCTTAAATAAAAATATATTAATTATTTTATTCATGTAAAGTGTTAGGTACATTATTCTCATTTGTATTTATATAGTTAAAAAAGATTACCAATAGAATTATCATGCATTAATATTGCTGATTTCCATGAAAACGCATTAGACATTCTTAAATCCAATATCATTTGTGATAGTTCCGAATGATGGGTAGTCAAAGGAATAGTAATTGCCTCATCGGTTGGTAGCCTCGGGCAGTCAGTATCTAAGAAATTATTAAATTATTATTTTTTAAGCATGATATACAAACAGGATATAATGGTCAATGGCCAGCATATATTGAGAAATATCGTTTCATTTTGATCAATTTAGCATTTTAAAGTAACACGATGAAACATTAGTCATATATAGTACAAGGAAACCCGTTATAAATGCATTATAATATTGTATGGTTTACTTTAATATTATATAACTCTTATATTTAATGAATAATTAATAATGTATGTTTTGATAATTTTAAAAGTTCAAAAAATAAAGCTTATCTACGTATTGAAATGTATTATAATGTATTATGTACATGTACAGGAAATTTAATAGTTAATGACTAATATAATCAGATATTCGGATATACGTAATACGTATTTATAGAAGCTTAGTAGCTTACGCTATTATTAATTATGGATAAACTAAAATACTAAAAAGCCAAGATTCAAGACTCTTTGGCAGTCTATTTATTAATCGTATACCTACAGTTACTACCAGGCACGTATATAGTGGGGGGACGGTTTGAGGTTCAAATAATTTTGATAATTTCGAGTAACGAGGAAAAAATTATTTTACATATTATGTTGCAGTACAATTTGTATTGCTATATTTTATAAACACCCCCCTCCCCAATTTTTTTTTGTATATATGCCTGAGTACTTTAAAGAGTATATAGGACTTTAAAACAAATTAATTATAATACAACATGTCACGCACTTATGAATTATGTTGGTTTTCAACTTTTAATTTTGATAGGATGCCGCACACGAATTTCCGTTTTACAAAAATAGGTGCAAATTATTGTACCTAAAAATTGCGATCATAAACATCCATTTCGTATAGATTTAATATAAAAGTAAAAAATAATTATGGGTATTATATTATTTAAATATAAGAATATTATCTATCTTCTACCATTTTCCCTTGATATTTTAATTTTAAAGCAATTAATTAGTACATATGAAAAATATTAAAATTTAAAATAATATATAGTTATAATAACTTGCTTTAAAATTAAAATTAAAAAATCCATCAATATTTTTGATGGTGAATTTATCAATGACTTAGGTACTTGTAATTTAATTTCAGTACTCAATAATTTCGACTTCAAAGAGAAGCGATGAATTTATTTATTATACAATTGCTCTTTTCTTTTGTTCATTATTCAACTATTATTTTTTAAATACCATGATACAATTTTCAAAATATTTTGTCACTTTTTATGCTATTTAAAATGTTCTACGATTTTTAGTTTTTTCGATTTCTGTATGATAAAATTTATAATTTTGAGTAAAAAAGTTTGAACATTTAATTCCTCATAATATGTTTTCTTTCCGCAATTAAATAGTATCGACAATATTAAGTCACAATATTTTTAGAGAATTCAACAAAATCACAAAAATTGTAAATTATATAAATGCCTAAATATTTCATTTAAAAATTAATAAAAAAAAAATGTTATTTAATATTTAATTATGTGAATTATAATTGTATACATAACCTGTTATTGAAATATACAGTAATCCGTTAATTCCTTCGAATTCAGCTTTATAGTATAAATCCCAAATATCTTCACAGTATGATACAATGAAGATCGAAACCATATCTAAAATTAAAAATAAATTATACTCGTTTTTTTTTATTACATAAAATCATTAAGTCCTCGACATCGACTTTCGTCTACAGTATATACAGCAGACACTAGCGACCCACGACCCGCGGTCCTCAATCCTCATAACTTTTTTTTTACAGCCGTCATGATGGTGTTTAAAATTCTAATTGCATGTCTTAAATTGTAAATGATATAAAGTATTAATTATATGGTTTCAATTCGTGGCTATGGACCTGTGGTTGTTATATTTTTACAATATAAGCTACAAACTTATTTCATTAATTGTTATCAAGTTTATAATCGAATATATTAGACATAGTAACAATATGTGCCATAAAATTATACTATTATAATTATAATGAATGTGTTTCTGATTGTCGATATTGAAAGTTTTTTAATTATTGTTTTTAATTTAGTTTATTTTTAAACTTATTAACGTATAAACATTGTTCGAAAATGTCTAGTTTAAACTAAATAATTTTAAGTGTATTATAATCATCAATTTATCATTACAAATTACAATTTAAAAAAATCGTAAAATATGCGATGATTATCGTATATTAAGTATTCAACGAATCATGGAAGGATTTAATTTTTTTTTTATCAAAAATAAAGTTAAACTGTTATATTTAATTTGCCAAAAAAATTAAATTATTTGTGAAAGAATATAATAATTATGAAATAGTGCGTATAAATAAAAATATCAAAACTCAAAAATTACATAAGAAATTATATTTTTGTATACTTTTTTTTATTATTTTTTTTATTCAAAGAAATTTTATTTAAAATCAGTTAATAAGTATAACTATAGCGTAATGTAGTACCATTTATTTCAGTTTTTATTACGAACTTCAATGAAAAATTGTTAAAAATGTGTGGCGTGCTAAAATAAAAAAGTTTCCGACCACTGGTATACACGTATAATTTATAATAACATTTTAAATAAATTATTGTTCGTCTTAAAAAGGTTACAAACTTTAAAATGTGCTCCTAAATATATAATTGAAATTCAACCATTCTTTCGTAATTCACATTCTATTGACTACTATTAAGTATATAGATTGTATCATATTATAGTGATGTGAACAAAAATGTTTGCAATTTTTTATGTATCTTTAGGATATAGCTATATACAACCCGATTGATAATAGTTTTAATGAATTAAATTATTGTTTTGTTAATAGTTTAAATATATAATTTTACTTTACTTTACCTTTCGATAGTTTGATGTTCGTTTTTGTATAAACTTCGACGGACACTCCAGCTTGTTTAAATACATCTTGCTTTAATTTTTGAATGTGCCCATCAATTGTATTCCAAATTTCATTATTTTTATTTCCAGTAAACTTTGGATTTATGATTATAGCTGAATAAAATAAAATAATTCACATAAACAAACAATAATTATAGTTAATAATATAATTTTAAACGACGTAAAAAAATATTATTTTTTTTACTTACCAACTGTGTCGTTATTTCTTGGACCAGTGTCAATGTTGTACATATTAAGACCATTGCAAATTGTAATGAGCAGAATGTTGTGTACAATAATATATACCGTGGTTAAGATTATCATGTCTGGACATCTGCCTGCCGTTCTAAGTATTAATTTAAAAAACTGCTTTCGGCACTATTAGATATTGAAAATATAATCGAATATTAAATCAAGTAACTGTCGGTTTGTCATATTTAACTTCAATAGTTTCTATAATTTTAATTTTCGATATAATTTATACTATGATTGAACATAAAAGCAGGTAATAATATTATATATCATATTATATATCATTATATGAACATTACCAACGATCACGCGACGTAGGTTTTGCAAAGGTATACCACACACGAATGTTAGTTGAAAAAAATTAGTCCATCATAAAGGTAGTTTCGTTCACCTCTAGAAACTAGGTCGTGTAAATAAATAAACTGACAACCTCTTTAATGAGCTCACCAAACGAATAAACCATTAATATAAATATAATAATAAGGGGATAATTTAAATGTATTATTGCCTATAATAGTACATCTATATTTATACTTGATGTACCTATAAATAGTAAATGATTGGAAAGATTTTTTATTTTTCAACTTACAACCGTTATTCGTTAGTTACAAGCGTCAAGTTTTATACAACTTATAAGAATAATCAACGCTATATATAAATCCAAGTATTATGTATATATATTGTAAAGCTAAAACACTATAATAATTACTCAGGCCTGAATTTAATACTAAAGGTACTCTACTATACTAGTATTAAAAGTATTTAGTTAAAAATTCATACCTAAGATTTGAAATTTATAAAAATATCGATATAAACAATTTCACTCGGTTAAAATGCAATATAAGGTATATAAATACATTAGTATATTATTTATTCAATTGGTATAATATAAGCTGATAGATTATTTTTTATTCAGAAGTCAGAATCATTTTTTGTATGTCAAAAGTTATCATTGAATTCAAGCTTAACACTATATTACAGTGACTTATACTGCAATAATAGAGATGACAGATGATTACCTAATTTTTTCTTATTGATTTTATTTATTTTTTTTGTTTTTTGTCGCATTTTTAAACAGAAAATATGCTTTAATCGTTTTATTTCTTACATCAAAGTGGTGTCTTTAGCACAATATTTAATATTGGATCAGTTAGTATTTTAGAAGGAAGAGGGTCAAAAGTAAAAATATAGGAAGTCTGCGTATTTACACAATATAGATCTTTGACAAAAATGATCAATGTCAATATTGGCTTAATAAAAATACTACCGTATAACAAGTAGTACTTACTTCCGTTCAAAACCCAAAATAAAAATAATAATTTATTGTTAGTACTTAGCACTTAGCAGTTAGCAGTACAGCGAGCTGTTATAACTCATACACACACACACACACACACACACACACACATTATATTTATATTATTGATTATAACATTTATAACTTATAGCAGGACTCGTAAGTTCCACGCACTAAAAAATGCATAAATTGGCATGCAGACGTGCACTAAAAATTCAAAAATATGCATTTATATACACTAACGTTTTTAGATTATGCACTTAAAATATGCAAAATGTAAAAAACATTATAAGCAAATTTTTAAATAATAAGATATATTTATTAATTTTAAAAGTATTTAATTTCTTTTAATTTTTATACATTATATTATTATAACACTCAATACATACAATTAATATACCTTGTAAAATTTTGTCAAACAAAAGTTTTGTCGTTTTTAACAATCTTAATTAATATAATTTTTTGTCTGATTTTTTCACCTTTATCCAGCAACTGTGGGTACAATACAAAAACATAAAAATAAAAGCGCAAGAAAACTGTACATAATAGTATGCCAAATAGTAATATAATGGGTGCAGCCGTGTGAGTATGAATCCTTCCGAATTTCAATTATAGATGCGGGTGACAAGCATTACACGCGTGTACATGCCTCCACAAGTTTCGTTTACGTTGCGACAAAGGACAAAATTGAAAATAATATAAAATAATAGATTTTCGATATTTTCATAAGCACGTTGTACGACGGAGGATGGTAGTGGTAATGATAATATTGTTTTCGACGTTTCCGTGGTACTACGTAAAACGCATAAAACGTATATAGTCGTACGAGAATACAAATAAATCAAACAGATACTACAATTTTGTAAATGAAAAAGTAAATACCTAAGAAATAAAAAATAATTCAAACATTTATTTGTTTTAACATTTTTTTTATGAAATAATATAATATAAATAATAACTTTATAAAATCTACTTTATCATGTTAAATACGCATTTTCACCATATATAATCTACAAAAACATGCACTATTGGCCTTTATTTTTATATTACTATTGTTATGAAACAGATTTGTATCTCAGTTAGCATGTTTTCCCGTGTTGCAAGAAAAACATGCAAATATATGAACTTACGAGCCCTGCTTATAAATATAATATGTGTATATAATAACCATATAATAACATATATATATAAATAATAACATAAAAATAGCATGGGGCAGACTATATTATATTATCATTTATGTATAATATTATGTTATGGGTGAGCGTTCTCTATTAGTACATTTGGCCCTTAAACTGACAAGTTTGGCGAAATAAAAAAATTTTTTTTATTTATTTGTATAAATGGTGCAGGCTATCTTATTATTATATTATATTATAATAAAATTAGTAATTAATAAACAAATAACTAATAACAGTTATAACTATATTTTAACTAATATCGTTTCAGTACTACGATAGCAATGGACAGTGGTTATTAAGATTTCACTGACTGTGATGTACTGATGTCTGATGTAGGTACTTACTTATATTATTATTTACAATATTTATCGTGTAGGTGTAGTGATAATTTATTTGTAAAAATATAAATTTAGTTGACATATGATATGATACACACACTGCCAGGGTCGTAACTAAAAAAAAATTTCCGGGGGGTCTGGACCTCTTGACCCTCCCATGGTTACGGCCTTGCACACTGCAATCCTTGTGATTGCCGTCATTAACATTAAATGCTAAACTCAAATGTGTGCAAGTACCTACTGCAAATTGTTTTTTATTTGTAAAATAAAATAAACAAAACAATTTTATTTTGTACTTAATTATTTTATTTTATATAACATGTTTTATATTTTATTAATTATTAATGATTATATAATATATGTAAAATTAATTGGAACGAATGCAGATTAGCTCTTGTGCGATTTTTTTTACAAAATGTAAAAGTAAAACAGACATTTATAAAAAGGTACAAGCAGTGTGATATGTGTATGTTAACGGCTCTACCCATTAATACGGTACCTACCCATGTCCCATACGTAGTCATAATACTTACATATACATACTTTTAATACTAAAATATTTAACAAGCAGTTAAAATCCAGCAATTATGCACTTTGTCATACGTAACATAATGATGTTATAATATTATATTTAAATCTGTTTATTAGAATAAAATACTATTGGATATAATGACGTATTTTTTCGTTTAGACTATCGATCTTTGTGGCGGTACCCAACTGTTGTTAATATCGTACTATGATAAGTACTATTCCTGTTGATAAGCTATCACAAAATTATAAATTGTTTTCATCTCAAAAGTTTTATTCTACAATCGGCGCCTTAAAAATAATTTTTTGCTACTCGACATTGTTTATAAATTACGTAACGTTATGCCAAAGGTTCCTTGTAGTTGATCGCTCCTTGTTAGTTTGAAGTCATGTCTAGAGCAACGTTTATGAATTTAAGGCGATTAACTAATACTAACGCAAGTTCAAAAATCAGGTACTTTTTTTTGATTGTTATATATAATGTAATAATTTGCTTATATTTTTTAGATAATTTTGAATATTTTTAAAATGTATTTTGCATACCAATACTAAAATAATGTTCAATTAAAAAAAAAAACTTTTTGAATGTATAAAAAAATGTCCTTGATAGATATGTATTTTTTTTTTTTTTTGGATTCATTAGTTATAAGTTAAAATTAGGTTTTTTCTCGCCTACTCAATTTTAACTCAACATTATTCGAGGTCATGTACTAGTACTATAAAAAATGATGAATAATAAAATTTCACAATTGTTAGTAAAATAAAATTAAATATTAAATAATTGATATACACATTCACTTTGTTTTTCCTTACAATTTTTTTATAATAATGTGCATAGTATACCTTATTTCAAAAATCTTGAATAAAATTACTTATATTAAAATTATATTAAAAAAAAAAAAAAAAATAATTTGACCATTAATTACATTTAATTGAGCATTTAATATAATATTTTATTTTATATTTTACTTATTTTTCTTTTTTAGTATATTATATGGAATGTGTTATATATTATAATTAAATATATAGTACATAGGAGATTAATTAATTATTTTCAGTTTATTTATTTATACAATTTTAGGACAATATTAAATTTATAGTAAATATTATATCCCTAAATAATTTGAAAAATACACTCTTTTAATAGTAATTTAAACATAATAAAGGATACTACGCTCTAATATGATAATGTTATAAGTAACAAATAGTGAAATATTTTTCCATGACATTTATTTGTATTCTTAGCAAGAATCCTATATTTACATTAATGGTTTACAATGAATGACTAAGCATAAATGTGTTTTTTTTAAAGCAAATTATTTTTTCAAAACTATTACATTGACACATATTCTAGATTTTGTCTTAGAAAAGCAAATAATAGTTTCATTGCAAATAATGTTTTTTAATCATGGGTACTTAAATTTTGGCTACAGTGAATATATTCATTTTTTAAATATTTTTTATTTAATCAGAAAATACATTTACATAGTAAAATGTGTTAGTATAATACTATAAGTATATTAAATTTTAATACTAGTTAAATTGTTAAAATATTCTTTTATTTCTAGAGAAAAATTATTAAAATGTATAACATCATAGTCAACTGCTCTTAATATTTATATATTTAAAAAATAATAAAAAATAAAAGTATATTCAGGTAATCTTATAATTTATGTCTAATATGATTACTTTATGTATTCAATAATTAAAAAATAATATTTTTAATTTATAATTGTTTTATCAAATTGATTATAACTTGTTTTTCTGTTTTACAATTTTTTTTTATTTATAGGGAATGGAAATTCATCAGTTTAATGAATAGCAAAGATATTTTCTATTCAACTAATTGTCTTACAAAAATAGCAATAACACCCAAATATTTGTTTTCCATACAAATACGACCCTTTATAAGTGCGTTTAATAGTGGAGTAAATAATGGAAAAAAGTATAAAGAAAAACAGTTAATTGGGTAAATTTTACATAATTTAAAAATTATTACATTTTTATTAATCTAATACATAATTTTTAGATATTCTCCTGAGCAAATGTTTGATGTTATTCAAGACACAGAAAATTATAAACATTTTTTACCATTTTGTCGACAGTCTACAGTCAAAGTTAAAGGAAAGGATCATGCTAAAACTTATTTAGAAATTGGTTTTCCTCCTATAATAGAAAGTTATGTATCACATATTACATTTCAACGCCCTCATATGATTAAAGCAGAATGTCGTGATGGAAAACTGTTTAAATATTTATTAACTCAATGGAATTGTGATCCTGGATTAAAAGATAATCCAAATACTTGTGTTATTACTTTTTTTGTGTCTTATGAATTTAAATCACAATTACATTCAGCGTTAGCTAATATGTTTTTCAATGAATTAGTTAAACAAATGGAACATGCTTTCTTTGTTGAAGCTGGTCGACGATATGGTAAACCTTGTATAAAAGCCCAAAGACTTTAATAATTAACTGGAAAATTAAATTTGTTGTTTAAGAGGACATTATACCCACATGTGTTCAGCGGAACACATTTTGTGATATTAGCTTTAATATTAGAGTAAATTTCCCTACCAACAAATTTAAAGATAAGAATATATACAATGTCTTATGCTTTTATTGATATTATATCATTTTAAAGTTGTAATATTTAACATGACTATAACTCACTTTAAAATGATAATAATATTAATAAAACCATATGATGTTGTCTAGATAATATTCTTACCTTTAAATTTGTTAACAAGCAAATTTATTCTAATATTAAAACTAACATTACAAAATATGTTCTGCTAAACGCAAATTTGGTATGATGTATGTTAGTAAGACAGAGACAACATATCCGGGTATAATGTCCTCTTAGCGTTTCCAAAAGAAGTAACTAATAAAAGTACTTCCAAGTGAATAATTTTGTTAAACTTTTAATGTTGACTATTGTTTATGTTTATTTTTGAAGATAATATCTAGAAAATAAATTATCTAGGTACTTATTATTGTTTATTAATTAGTAAAGAAAAATAAAAGAATATTAATAATAATAGTGGAAATCAATTGTGATAACATTGATGAAAACATTAGGAATAATAATAAAAATAAATATTAAAGTTTATTAATGTATATATATATTTTTTTAATGTGTTTAATTTTACCATAATTTAGGCAGCAGTAATACATGTGTTATAGTTCTGTTATATTTTAACTTTAAACCAGTGTTATTAATGCCGATTTCTACTTGATGTTAAATGTTATTAAATATTTGCTCTTTTCTATAATCCTTATAATAAATATAATATATTTTAAATTGTTATTTTTTAATGTGAAAAGTAATGAACAAAAATACAAAATTATTAAAATATATTAAAACCATTGATCTGTAACAATTGTTTTTTAATAAATTATACTTATTATATGTTATTTATTCATACATCAGTCAATAGCACCAAATTTAATCCAAACACTTTACATGCCATAGATATATTTTAGTGCCATTCGAGACATTGAATTATGTGTGATAATTGTGTTACCAGTTTATTGTTACTAATAGGTATTACCTTTCTTATTTTATTATATTTTGTATTTTGGATATTGTATATATATATATATATATATATATATATATATATATATAGTATAATGTAAATAAGATTATTTTCTTTATTTTGGTTGTTATTTAATTTTCGTATATGTATATAATTTATTAAGTATATTTAATAAATTAACATCATTGTATTGGAAACTTATGGACTAATAAATTATGATTGTATACACGCATGTCATGAATTTGATCAATTTACAAGACTAATAAGATTAATTACAATATTAGTATGTATAGGGTTAGTGTACTATGTTGAAATATTGGGATTGATATGATGACAAGACACTGAATGTCTGTATATTGATGCAAGGTATTATATATTTATAGGTATTCTTGTAGTATGTGATTTACCATACACTTGTTGTCTACTATGGATTTATTAAGTAATTCTCATCAAATCAAACTGGTGATAATTAAACTTAATGTTAATCAAAGTTTTTATTAAATACATTAATTGTTTGCCAAAACATTAAATTTAATTATTCAGTTAGAGGTAAATACTTCTGTACATTTTTAAAAAAATATTGACTTATTCAAATTGATACTCATATTTTTTAGCAGAACAATGGTGGAAATATTACAAAAACAACTCATTTTAAAGTTTTCTATGGGACATCAAATCATAATAAATATTTTATAGTAATTATTTTTATAGATATTTATAACATTCTATATACCTATGTGTAATGCTATTTTAATTAAATATAAAAAACAAATAGTAGAGCATATATGACAAGAATACCCATTTATACATGATTTAATCACTATAATAGTTATCCAATGAAAGATATTTCTAGATATTTTATGCTATATGGATATATATTTTTTCGTAATTAAAGATCTATGCTATTGCAAGAGTTTCATATCAATAAAAAAATACATTGGGTTAATCTTAACATAATTTTTTTTTTTATTATTATTTATTTAACTGAATAATTTAAAAATAGTTGTTAATGAATTTATTTTTTTTTTTTTTTTTTAGTTGGTTTTTTTGTTGTTGATAAATGTTGAAATGTTATTTTAAGAATATGTAATAATTATGGCCCAAATTTAAATACCTTTAAAAATATCAAAATACACTGTAAAAATTACCAAGAAGTATAAAATAGTTAAAACTTTTTACATTTTAATTTTGTTATTTTATTACAATTTTTAATAGATTCTTTGGCAATGATTTTGAATGTTGACTGACGAAGAAATCATTTTTGAAACTGATTTATTTATTCTAAGCATAGCAGATTATATAATATATAAATATAATCTAAAAATTAATAAAGTAGGCTAATAATTAGTAAAAAAAATATATATGCTATAAGTTTCAAAACTGTTAAAAATATAAAATAAAAGTTTTATTTTCAATTTTCTTAAGTATGAAAAGGATTTTGGTACTTGAAAAGCATTGCCTAAAAAATATTACATTGCTCATTAAAATCCAGACCGTAAGAATAATATTTTTATGGGGCCAAGTATGTGGATATAAACTATAGTTAATTTAATAAGATATATTTTTTACTTTTAGAGTGTAATTTAGTGTCCTTTTTACTCCAAATATAATTATAACTTAAAAATATTTTAAAGTGTGCTACTGAAGACCAAAATTAGATTAAATAATATCTATCATAATCAATATAACAAGATTAAAAACACTTAAAAAAAGCCTCTTTCTTACCTAATGTATCACAATTCCGTAATACCTATATTTTTTTAACCAAATTAGGAAAATCAGGAATCAAACAATTGCAAAATTCATAGTTATCTATTATTGGTAGATATTAATGTTGAACATATAATTATATATAAAAATTATTTATTTGATGATAATATTTAAACATTTTTGTTAAATAAAAAAATGTATCATTCATTTTCATATTTAGTTCTTCAAATAATAAAAAAAACTACCTAAAACATGATACCTATCTTATATCTCAGATAGTTTTAATGAAATAGACATTAAACCACAGCTAAACTATTAAAATACATAGGTAAGAGGTAATTAAATATATTTTGTCCCGTCACCCATAGAAAATAAAATAGATACATAGATAATTTAAATATCTACAAGTTTGTGCAATTATATAAAACAGTGGCAGGTATCTAGTACATAGTACTTACCAATTGATTCTTAACAATACATATTAAAATAGTACCATTTGATATAAGTAATGTATTCAAATATATTTGTTGATAACTACTATTGATAGTATTTGAAAAATTATTTTTTTTAAAACCAAACCTAATTAATTAATTATACTATGTCTATTATAAGATCTGTATTTAGATCTACTTAGACAATCATTACCTTTCGTCAACGACCATACCACGTTGAATACACCAGTTCTCGTCCGATCACTGAAGTTAAGCAACGTCGGGCGTAGTTAGTACTTGGATGGGTGACCGCTTGGGAACACTACGTGTCGTTGACATTTTTTTTCTAAATATTAAAATAGGATTTTAATTTCTATACGTATTTTTTCTGTAAGTATTTTTTTTTTTAATTCATTAATCTATTATTATTTTTTTTTATATAAATATTTGTTTTAGTAAATATTATTTATTCACAACGTTTCATCAATTTATATATTATTAGTTTATAATGTCTCTGACTTATAAATAAATTTCTAAATTAAATTATCTTGAGAATTATATACTACAATGTTACCGGATTTGTGTAAGAATCCCAATTATTGTTTATTTTTCTCAATTATTAAAAAAGTACCTATTGAGAATTTTGTACATTCGACTCCTCAAAGTACTAACTAGATTCAACTTTTTATCAGAAAATATTAAAGAAGTTTGAAGGGTTTTTACTGTTCTAAAAAATTATGATTAAGGTTAGGATGCTTATAACTTTTGCATATTTTTTCTTTTAATCGTATACATTGCAAACCCACTAATAAATTTGTTTTGTAAGCTATTGAATCAAATACATTCAATTTTATTTTACATATTTTTGCATATTTAAAGATTTTTATGAATAAATGCATATTTTGAAAAAAATTGTAAATAAATGCACATTTCACTAAAAAAATAACTTAAATATAATATAAAGATCAATATAAACCCATTGTTTATTAGCGTTGTTGGTTTCACAACTAACAAAAACGAGAAAATATAAAACGTGTAGTTTATACTTATTACTTACTTTACTGTATCTCTATGTTTTTTAATCAATATATCATTTTTACAAACGATGGTCAAGTTAGTGTAATGATGCCGATAGGACATAAGTTATTAAACTTACATTATAAAATCTTTAATCTAGTGTATGGTGGCCAAGAATACCGTGTAGACTGCAGTGTTATTTAATTATATTATATTAAAATTATATTTAAATACCTATATAGTTTTAATTTCAAAAATCGTATATTTTTGTATATTTGTATTCAAGAGTTAAGTTATAAAAAAGTTATAAATTAATTTAGAATACATTTTGGATTAGTAATAAACTAATTTTAAAAAGACATATTAAGTATTTTTAAGGGCATATTTTGTTATTTATTGCGTATATTTGCATGGATTTTTTAGTGTTTTTAATGTCATAAATATTCTAACCCTAGTAATGATAGATACTAAAAAAAAACATTTTTTTAAAACTAAATTTTAATACATACACCCAAAATCTAAAAGTTATTGTTGCTGTATCATGTTTAAAAAAATATTGTAAAATGTTTTTATGGCCTTTGTATTTTAATATTAATAATGATGTATCCTTTAATATATAAACTAAAATAACTGGGTAGGTAGTATAATTAGAAAAATAAAAAGCAATATTTTAACAAAGACAAATGTAAATAATATCAAAAGTATCTTGTACTTGTTACCTGTGTTTTACATTTGAATATTTTAAAAAAACATCATGGTGGAATTTATATAACCGATTGTATGTTAGATTGTATATTAAACCATCTAATTTTATAAATTTTACATTTCAGATTTTTGACTGTTGTACAAAAGGTATGAGGGGACCTAATATTAAATGTCCAAGCCTTAGTTTAAAAAATTAAAAATTTTAACTACAAAAATTAGTTTACTATTTCTTGATTTTGTAAAAAAACATTATATCTTCAACTAGCATCTAATAGTATACGCCTAATAAAATATATATAAACTTTAAACGTCTCATACAAAAGTTTAACGTGCTCTCAAGATGAATACATAATTAATTTATGTAGTTCAAGTATCACTTTCATAGATAGCGCAAAGGATAATAATACTATAATAGGTACAACGTTGGTAAATAGTATATGCAAATAAAATACAATATTTTTAAATAAATGTAGGAAAATGATTTAGCTAGAAAAATATTTGTTTGAAAAATATTAAGCACCTATACCTTTATTATAATACAGCATTATTCTCATACCAGAGAATATTTAAAAAAATTATCACACACACGGCGACATTAAAAATAATTATCCATGTTAAACATATCACAATCAAAATCAACACGAAAGCCTAAAAAAAGAACACATCAACATTAATTAAATAAAACTTTATCTAATCAAACAATACTATAAAACTAGAAACACTTAAATAACAAGTATAAGTAATTTATGAATTCAATTTAATCGTTTTAATTAAAATAAATTGTTAATTATATTCAATATACATATTATACAAGTATAAAAAACAACAATGTAAAATAGGAGCAAGAATTAAAATTATATAATTTATTCAAATTTCTTTAAAAAACTTATTTATAACTTATTAAAGGCTCCTAGTGAAAAAATAATTGTTTAGCAATATAGCCGATGATCAATTTAAAATTTAAAATTAAAAAATAACGTGTGCGGCGTGCTCGTTTTTGCGAAAGCGACGTTGTTAATATAAATTATAATGTATTTATACTATGTTAATATAGTTATAATAGTGTCCTATACTTATTATGATAGAATATATAACTACATAGGATCATATAATAAAATGCATTACATACATATTATAAGAAAATCATGATGATATTTGAATCTATGTGACTATGCATAATATAGAAATATCAAAATAAAAGTACAAAAGTTACAACCAAAAAAATGTAAAATAGAGAAAAAATATGCAACGAAAAAAAGTATGTCATGCAAGGTATTACCTTATGTTATATACCTATTTACTTATTAAATAATACATATTGGTTTTTTATGCAATTGAAACTGTAAGATCAACAGAACCTAATCGTATACCAAATATCATAATAACATTGATTAAAACAAATTAAAATTGAAAGAATATTTATACTTTGACAACAATTATGTCAACACAAACTATATTGGGATACACTTCTTAATTTGAATTTTAATACTTTATAAATATGTCATTTTTTTTTTTTTTAACGAAACAGTAATAAGTTTTATATTAATTGTGTTAAACATTTGTTTTTCAAGTAGTAATATTTTAAATGTTATAAACAGTCTCATAAATACAATTTATATTTTAAATTACGGATGACAAATCTTTCTAACATTACGTGCCAAAAATTAACTAATTTTGTTTTCTTGCGTGCCATTCAATTATAGAATCAATTATTATATAATATAATATATATATATATATATAAGAAAAAATGTACCTATTAATTTAAATTTATTTATTGTAACTATATAGTTACTAAGGAATAATAAGTAAAAAAAATGACGAAAATAAACGAACTTACAATATAATTTTCCGATAGACGTCAACGATAGTAAAAAGATTTTTATTATTTATTATTAAAAATAAAATAATATACTTAATAAGTATTTTAATTTTTCGCGTGTTCTGAATCTTTTTGCATGTAATTTTGAGTGTGCGTGCATGTATTTGCTATTCCTGTTGTAAATCTGTTATATATAAATCTGATTTTTAAAAAGCACTGATGAATACTTTTTTAATTGAATTTTCGATCAAATACGAAAATATATGGCTGTTTTTTTCACTTTAACCAGGTAATTTGGAAACAAGTATAAAATCACGATTGTTCAAATAAATATACTAAAGATACTGGGTTTGTGTTACTATATAACACAAAAATTAGGAGAACTTACTTTTATGTCTGTGAATAAAATAGGTAATTAACTCATGATTTGAAGTATGTAATTAGAAAGCAAGTATTTTAATAATAAATTAGACATTTTATCACATATATTACAACATATTTTGAGATGAAGTGGATTGGTGGAGCGAAATTTTGGATTAAAGAGATAAAAGAAGAAGAGATACGAAGTCTGGAACTGTTTTAGTTGTCTTCAAGGTGATCTTTCAGGTAACCAACAACAATGTTCAATATGGAAATGTAGCAATTAATACATTTTCAACACTATAACAAATATTATGGACCCAATCATTAAATTCATAAATACGTTAAAAAGGAGATCATATAACTTAATTAAAATGACAAAACAAACAATTAATTGACAGATTGGTGTCACAAAAATAACATAGGTATATGTAACCGATTTGCCTTTATTCGAAATTAGCACGTCTCAGTGACGCTACACTGATGCTATATACGGAGTTTCACTTTGTGTCTTAGCTGAGACGGTAGTACATATCATTACATAACCTATTATCATATTCCACAGTTACCGCCTTTATCTTATACGGTTTAGCAAAGTTCTTTTTTTCTTTTAATAGATTAAACATTGTTTAGTTTGTCTATATTTACGTCCAATTAATTTTATCCGTATTTCTCCAGCATCATATCATTGAATTCATGCATTTTCTTTTTATAATTTTGTTTTTTAGTTTAGGTGCTTATTGGTCATAATATTGGTGATACCGAATATCACTTCAGACGCGATGTTGCTTGTTCGCAATAACGTTCACCATATATACCCACCCTATTACAGCAACAACAGGACTTGACCTGCACTCTCGTACAACTCTCCAGATATAAAAAGTTGCATGAAATGAGGCTACCCAATAATACAATAATAATAAGACCTCGTGTGTAAATACTGGTCTTCTGCAGCAGCGCCACGCCATTATTCGTGTACGGGCCATTCGGTGACAGTCACGGAGCTTTGCAAAAAATAATATATATAAATATAATATGCGTTTGAATTTAAAAAATAAAAATTACGACGCGCCGTAGGTATATATGCAGCTGAATATTTCGAAAACACGCCAATGACATGTAAAAAGAGGATATATAATAATAACTGCACGATAAACACGATAATAAAAATCCGCGAAAACGTCGAGGGTGCAGGGTGTCTAACCTACATTGTATATAATGCTTACGCATATACCTATACACACAACACACGATAATAATGACAACGATGATGATAAAATGACGATGCACAAAAAGTTTTTCACGTTTACGTGCGCGCCAACGACGACCAGCTCGCCCGACAACGATCGGGTGGCGTGTCCACGAGTCGTATATATACACCTACCCTCTTCCCGGCCATAACGATAAGGGTACGTGCGTTTCGCGAGCAATGGAGTGCACTACACACCCTCACTAGTACCTTGGTATAGGTATATAAGTATATTATTATTTCGACTTTTTTTCTGTTGTTTTTGTTTCGGGAGTCTGAAACTCGTGCCAAGGTGAACTTTCGACAACCACGACAGAGGGATGGGCGTCATTATACGTATATATATACCGTAATATGTACCGTTTATGTTTATTCACATCATAAGTAAGTGTATATATATAATATCATGTTCGCGTACTGTATAATAATACAATAATAATAATACGATCGTTTGGTCGTCGTCAACTGCTGTAGTCGACAGGTCGTCTTCGAGCTTATATATATATATGTATGATGCGCGCTAAAACCGTACCGGTTGACACGGTGTACCGCCACTGCCGCAGTTAAAAATCCGAGCACACGATCGCGATCGCAGTAGTAGCGTTTTGTACTTAGTAGTTCGATAGTGGTTTTCCGCGCGTACACGTGTTCCGGTGTATCGCGCGTGTGTATACCCAACATCGACATTTTATTTATTATATATTAACACAGCATCCGATTTACGTACGAAGATCGCATCGTGTTTAATAAAACATACCTATATAACTGATAAATCACGTATATGCAATGCTATTCTCAGTGTACAATCCAAATAAAATCATATTTATCCATACGATTGTCGTTATGTTATAATATGATGACGTTTTAATGGAGGACGTTGGTGGCGGCAGCCCTACACATAATAGTCATCCGTCGCGGTTTACAAACAACCGTTTCGGTTCGACACATCGATTTCAACAACAATAATAATATACGCAATTTCAACAATTACGCGGACGTGTGACACACTCTACACCAGAAAACAATATCTATACGATATATCTGTGTATATTATTACCTAACCTTAATACACCGCAGCTTCCACCACTGGTCTGCAGTGTTCATAATCTTCTCAGTTTCTGGACCACAACGAAACGTATCTCAGGACCTCCCACGGTACTCAGTAGCAGTAGTATTATAATAATGATATTATAATTGTGGCGCCAATCAAACGTCAGTTGATCGCAGCTAGTAGGTACGTTGTGTGCATACTAGTCAATAAAGGATTTTGCACAACGCACTTATGCACCATCATGCGTCCATGTATAGGCGAATGTTACAGATATTATAGAGCGGGGATTTTAAGTTTTCTTGGACCATCAATCAGCATTTAATGTACATAATAGATTACTACAATGATATGATTATCCAAAAAAAATTAAACGCAAAGCTAAAAATAAAATTGAAAGAAAAACTCATTTAATCCAACATCAAAAATAATAATTTAAAAAATTGATATCTTATCTAATAACCCACTTATGTTGGTCCACGTGACGCTATTTCGTCCAATTGTTAAAATTACTCGTAAGTAGAAATTAATAAAAATATAGTATCCTACCACCATTATATATTTTGTGATATTGTTTTCATTACAATAATTTACAATTACTAAATTAAAATTATTAAATTATTTTTCAAAAATTTTCATTTTAGAAAAAAATAAGAGGAGGATTGAAAACTGAAACTTAAAAAATAAGTTCGCATTTAAAACATACTTAAATATATAATATTATACTCTTAGTCTTAAATAATACGTATTTCACTACGCGAATCTATAAACAACTACAACAGTATCCAATGAAAAAATACTATTAGTTATCCGTCGACCGCGTGCCGTTGAAACGTATATACGAATCGTTACGATATTGATCGCCGGCCCGAGTTCCTGCAGGCTGCAGCACGCTACATATCATCAGAGTAGATTAAAATTATAATTTATAGTTGTATATTAGTAGCAGGGGCGACTTTAGTTCTTTGCCTGGAGGAAGGGACAATATTTTTTTTTTGCATAGGTAATAATTAATATTATACAAATTATACATAATTAAATTAATGAAAATATTTGACAAAATAAAGAGTAAGATGTTTTAGGGGAGGGGGGCATGGCCATTATGGCTCCCCCTAAACACCGCCCCTGATTAGTAGTCATATACATAAATATGGCGTGGCTAATGTTGACGAAATTATGCGTTTATTTATTGCGTTGAACCATATTATATTATATTAATTGTTTCTTACTTACTAAAATAAGTTATGTTATTATAATTTACGAGTATAATATTCATAGTGCGTAAACGGCGACGGTTAAACATTCGATAAACTGATTTTACTTTAATTTTTTGTTATATTATATCGATATGATATACAATAATTTTGTATGATATAATACTTTTCACTCTTGATATCGACTAAACAACAGTTATTTTTATACCTACTTATGAAATGTTTGTAATTTTATCCTATTTATATACATTAATAGGTATCATTAATAATTCATCGGCGTAACTAAGGAGGACTTGGGGTAGCTGATATTTTCCCCTAAACATTATTATAATCATACCAAAATATTTGAATAGAAAACATTAGGCCCCAAAATATATTTTAACTTCCCATAGTCCCACCTTTACACTTTGAAAACCGTGTTTGAATATTTTATATAACTATGTATGTAGACTGAGGTACTATATTATGAATAATATGTATAATTATATAAATGTTATACGCACTTATGTAGATTCAGTGCAAGATTTAAGTTGATAGAAAAAGTTCGAGTTTTGTAGACGTTGGTTTTTTTTTTTATTAGCCTAGCTTTATGCATCAGCTAATAAATTAATTGTACTTCGTAAGTAAAATAAAATGCTCGATATTTGATTTTGATTTTTAAAGATTTTTTTAAGTTTTTTTAGTTATTTTAACTTTTAAACTGTGTTTTTATTTATTAGTTATTTGGATTTATTAAGATATATTTTATAAAATGTTTTCTTTTCTTAATCAAGGAGTATTTAAAATATTTTAAAGGTCAATATTCTTATTCATTTTTGTATTATAATAATATAATGTGCACTAATGTACTGAATCGGGTTTAAATTGTCATTTTTTGATTTACGTACAAATATTATAATATTAATACTAGAATAACTGTAACCTTTAATAGACATTAATTATAGCCAATTAATTCGTATAGGTATATATTAAATTCAAATAATACAATAAAATTAGTACATTTTAATTCTTTATAGTTTTAAAAATAATTTGTATTTCACTTTTATAATTTTTTTAATAATAAACGTTAAAACTTAAAACGTAATATCCAATAATATAATTATGTTTAAATATTCTATATTAATTCTAATATAAAAATGAATGGGCGTTTAACTATATATTATTGATTTTGTTCTGATTTACTAGTTTTTCAACTGGTCAATTTGAATGTTGTATGTAATAAAACCATCTAACTAAGGCTATAAATTGTAAACATTTATTAGAAATTGCACACGTTTTTTCTTAATATTTCATTTCACACAATCTTAATTCTTAAATTTTACATAAATATTTTTAATCTTCATTTTTATTGCTATAAAAAATGAATATCCAATGGAATTTGAAATAGTTATATTATGAAAATATTTATTTATTTATTTAAGTTAAAATATTTTGTTTGTATATAATTGTCTACTAAACTATTCTACTATTGTCTATTTATGAAAATCACGAAGTCCATTTTTGATATAATTTAATAAATTATTACAATTTTTATAAACTTAATTATGAACTATCTATTATCGATTTAATTAAAACATTCGCTTTTTTAAAATTGAATTCGGAGTAATATTAATTTTTTGTATGATTTTTAAAAATATCCATAGTTAAATTTCACTGAACTTTTTATAATATGTCTGTAGATGTTTATAGAAAACAAACAAGTAACAACTGATAAATATCTAAATGAATAAATTCAACATTCCAACATACTATACATAGTTTTATTAATTTTAATAATACAATTATATTATTATAATTTATCATTTATAAAATATAAAATATAAATATTTTTAAACTATTATCTAATAGTCATAGATAAATATGAATATGATTTCTATATCATTCATTTTTATATTTTGTGCGGAGTGGAATTTTGGTATTGGTTTTATAATAATGATATGTATTTTTTTTCTGTCATCTATTAAAATAGTAAAAGAGCTTAAATATTCAACTTTGATACTTTGAAGTGATTTATAGTAGGAAATTACTTCTAGTTAATACATTGGAGGGTCAAAAATAATAAATTCCTGTTATACATCATTTTCAAAATGATTGGGAAAACAAAAATTTATACGCATTGTTACAACACTTTTTTAGAAACGATTAAAGTAAATATTGATAAAATTGATCAAAATCTTGAAAATTTATAAATTATTTTGTTGTATATTTTTACCAAATGTATATATTTCTACTTCCCACAGACAGTATAATTTATTAAATATTTTTTCTTTTATTATTTAAAAACATTTGAAATTTTTATATTTTTTTGAAATCATGTTGAAAAATTATTTGTTTGGTAAAAATTCTTCAAAATTTATTACAAAACCCTACACAAGTCATCATTAAATCTGTTTCTACGAAATTCGTAAAAATGTATAAACTGCAAACATTTTGTATTAAAAAAATTACAAAAGCTTATACTGGAACTAAAAAGTGTGTAATTACAATTATTTTTATATTTCATATTTTAAGCTCAAATTTGTACTAAATTAATTAAATTCACATTTTTCAATTATGAATAATGATAAGGTCGTAACTGGGGATCCAGACCTCCAGAAATTTTTAATAGTAGGAACATTTTAATGGTAAATATACGAGTAATTTATTGACTCGTAAGTACTAGAAAAAATGTTAGACCCCCTCCTCCGATTTTTTTTTCAGTTACGGCCTTGAATAATGTAGTATAAACTAGTATAAAAAATATATATCAATAGCAATATAAAAATATAATAAAATACGTGTAGAAATATAAGCTGACAGAATCTCTGTCTAGAATTTTTTTCGGTAGGTATAGCCATATTATTATCCTTGAGTTCAGATTTAATACATTTATAACAGTAACCTATTTAGATGAAGAATAGGTACTTGATATTTATTGGCTACTATACAACAGAGCTACTCTGAGCTACAGAGCCCTGGTTTTATATTATTATAAATTTACAACTTTGGCTTCATAGTTCATAGGCCATTTTTTTTTTACACTTCCATATTCATATGAATTATTAATCTTGATTGTACCTATTCTTGTTATCGTAAATTATTTAAATACCTATTTTTATGGAACTATTTTCATTGTTAATAACAATTTTTATATAACTATATTTATTACCTTGCTACATTTTGATTCAATAATGATAAATCATTGTATAAAATGAAAAATAATTCTGAGTAGAGACAGTTTATATATCAGTTTTATATGTAAAAAGTTTATATTAAGTACTAATATAATTTAAGTAATTTATTTTTCTATTAGGACCACGGTATAGACTAAACTTAAATTAATTTATGACAAAATCATTCCATTTTTTATATATTATATTATTAATTACTATAATACTGTACTATAACAACGAATTATTGCAGTTATTAACTTAGAAGGCAATACGAATGTAATGTAGAATAGTATAAATATTAAATAGGTACATAGTATAAATTTTATAATAAAATAATTAGTTATAAAAAATTATTGACAATTACACAATCACTATACAATTTTGATATTTTAACTAAAACTACCTTGAATATTTTGAAAATGTAATTGTATTTAAAAATAAATAATAATACATAATACATAAGTACCAGTTTGGAATTTTTTCAATTCTACGATTAATATTTTTGAATTAAGTACAACAAAATAACTCACATTGTTTCATAAAACATTTTACGTTCAAATAATCCAGTTTTAACTAAATTTGCATTTCAAACATCTGTAAAAAATTTACTCTACGAGTATGTGATTTTGATATTTTTGAATTTCTGTTAGAAAAACTTATGATGAATCTTGTTACATACTTTAACTTAATAAATTCTTAACTTCAACATTTTTTCGTAAATATAAGTGATGTTTACGAATTTTGTCTGTTTGAACTTTAGAGGTTTGTAAATAAAAAAACAAAGAATGTCTATCCAAATAATCTGTACATATCTTATTTATAAATATAAATCTTTATACTATTCTCATATTCTTTAAACTAATGTATCTAATTATTAATTTAATTTAATTTAATTATATCGTAGTCAATATTAATCGATAATAAATTAGCCAATCAGTTTATTATGATGATTTATATAATATAAAATATGATGCAATAGTACCTAATTAATGAGTTTATTACTCTTATTATAGATAAACATAATTATCATATTTCCTATTCATAATAATTTATTGATTTATTTATCTGTAATGTAGTAGGTACACTTATTACTTTTATAGTTAACAAACTAAAAGTTTTTTTCTTTTTAATTTTGATAGCTTTAATATTTTGTTTGGTTTCTTTATTCATATTTGGTATCAAATTCATTCAGTAATTATTAATAATTAAATAGAGACCTAATATAAAAGTTTTTTATATTACAAATCATATTAAAGTTCTTTTAATTGTCTAGCTTGTATAACTTTTGACTAAAACATTTATGAACTATGAGTATTACAATATTAATTACGATAAATATGTTTTAATTAAAATGTTTTAGTACTGATACTGTTCATACTGAAGATAGTTAATAAATATTTCACATTTCTAAATGGATGGAGTTCAGAGAAATTTCAGTATGATGGCCGAGAAAATCGATAGAATGCGATGTTTAAGGGTAATACATTTTACTATATTATTATATATGCAAGTAGGTATAGTATATTGACGTTTTATTATCTGCAATGAATATATATACTTTTTAATTTATTCATATTTATTATTTATAATCAATTTGTTACTTTTTTCTCAAAATTGCTAACTATTTTGTATTTAATTTTATACATTTAAGTAATATATTATAAAACTTTGAACGAACTAATAATTAGTTTATTTGAGATTAACGAAAACTAAGTTAATTAAATTAATATTACGTATATCACAACACTCATAAAAATGTAGTGGGTTATTTATTTCTGAGCTGTTGCTTAAAATATCATAAATGTTTTAATTTAATGAGTATTATGATTTTAAATTGAATGACATACTGTATTATATATTATTATAATGCTATTGTTGTATAGTTTAATATGTAATAACTACTTGATAATTTAATACTATAATGAATAATTTGATTTTTTTTTAGGAACGATGCGACAATTATGTTAGGCTAATAAAACTAACACTTGATGAAACAATCAAAGAACAAAATTCGCTTTTGGATGGATCAGCAATTCATAATAGACTAAAATATTTGGGTGTATTAGATAAACCTAAATCATTATCAAACACATTCAATACTGATAAATATCATAAAAATATAGATTTTAATAACAAATACAAGTATTTAGTGTTTGATGATGATTTGAGTCTTAGGCAACATAAAAATAAATCTAACTTAAATACAAATGATATGTATTTATCAAATGACTATAGCAACTTCAATACTAAGTATAAACCACCAGTTTATGATTTTTCCACAGTATGTGATGATCAGAATAACTCATATTATATGCCAATCAATTATAAGAAATATAGAAAACCAATAAACTTTCGAACATTGAATACTCAAGAATACCAAGTATATTATTTTCCTACATCAAAACCTATACCTCAATATCCTCGACAAACCACTGATAGATTTTACAGAAGAAAACCTATTAAACAATATCCCGAAGAAGAAGTTCCTTATTGGCCAACTCGGTATCCAAAACCAGTAAGAGTTGTTGAACGAGAACCATCGTATTCAATGATTGATTACGGTTACCGAAGTACAAATGATTATCACATTGGAAAATCAAAATATATTGAACCATATTCATCTGAACACCGTACAAGATATTACCCAACAAATGATAATAATATTTATCACGGCCATGATGATAGTGATTATTATTATGAACCTCATTTGGAGCCGCGATCGTTTTCTAGTGTAACAAGACCATGTTCACCTGTATATAATCAAGATATTTTATATGATAGACCTCAATTAGAAAATTCCAGCAGTTTACTTGAAAAAAAAATCCGAGATTATGTATGGAATCCACACAAAGAACGTGTTGAAAAGTATATGACTCCAAGTTATGAAAAAACCAAATATTATTCAGATTTTAAACCATTTAAACCATTAAAGATTAAACACCAAGGAGACGAAACATTCAGAACACGTTCATTATCAGGATTAGATTCTCGGGTACGCAATCAAAGAAGCGAAGTAATCAATGAAAATTCATATAAAAAAAACTCAATACTTACGTCACCTGAAAGAAAATCTGCAGATGACGAAATTCTTCAATCGCATAATGACAATGATCATTATACTGAATACACATTAAATAAAAAAAAAACTGAAAGTCCATCGGCTTTACCAAAACGAATTAGTTTTGATCTTGGTAATGAGCATATTGATCTACCTATTCATACAAATTTAATTGGAGAAAATACTAATGACAATTATGTAACAAAAGAACATAAATTAATTTTAGAAAAAAAAGAATCAAATACGAAAGTTGACGATAAGCGTCGAACATCGTTATTATCAAATGATAATTATTCAATTCCAATAAACAAACAACGGGTTTCACCAAATGATACAAATGTGAGTTCAAGAAGACAGTCTTTAAGTAAACAAGAAAAGTTAGCTTCAATAGGAAATTCTTTTGAATCTGAAAAATATTTAAATTTGAAAAATAATTATCAAGGAAATGATTTGAGTTTATCAGAAAAAAATGTACATTCTTATAATAATGATAGAATAAATAATGATAATAATAATGATATTCAGAGTTACTCGAAAACACCAAATGATAAAAATAATGTTATGCTTAAAGATGAAAATACATATCGTGATCTCAGACGTGATAGTAATGATATTAGCAGAAAAAAATCGTTGGAGATTACAGATAAAACCAATTTTAGTTATCAAGATCACACAGAAAATACTAAAAATAAAAGAGATAAATTAAATGTCACTGAACGAAGAGAAAGTTACAAAGGTGAACAAAAATCGAAAATAGAAAATACTCGTGGAAATACAAGTTTAAGTGGTGTGGATAATAAATTAGACACTTTCGACAACGAATATAATAACAAAAATGTTACAAATATATCGCCTAAAAATAAAATTAGCTCACCAATAATTGATCATAGTAATGGTATTAATAATACGAACAAATACAATATGGACGAATATGAAACTGATCAACTTCAACAATTTACAAATAAAAATGATAATGGAGAAAAACGAAAAAATTCTGAAACTATTCAACCATATAATAATTTTGTTAATGATTCAAATGATGAAATAGAAAACTTTAATACCGTAACACAAGTTAATTCTGATTTCAAAAAAATTCCGAAAGACCTAGATTCATCACATGGAATTTCGAAGAACGAATTTACGAATAATATAAATTATTACCAAGATCATTCTGACGACAACCATATAAAAGAACACCCAACTCATGGTTATGAGACACAACCGGAACATGTTGTTAACGATGAACACTTTTATCCAGACGAACTTGTTGATGATAACAAAGAAATCATAACACACAACAATATCGAACCCATTCAACAAAACGATTTTGATGAAGACAACAATGTACACGATGAGTATTATTATCAAAATCCTACAGACGATAAAGAAGAAAATTTAATAGAAAACCAATATGAGAATCCCGATTCCCAAGTAAATAATGTCGACAACCAACACACTAATGATGATTATTATTATCAAAATTATTCTAATGTTGACCCAAAAGAACAACAAGAAAATCAATACTCCGAACCTGCTGTAAAAGGAGAATATACAGGTGAGCACGTCGAACACGATGATTATTACTATCAAAATCATGCAAGAGATGACATAAAAGAGCAACAAGGAGATCAGCAGTATGTTGACCCTAACTATCAGGGAAATTATGTCGATCAGACACCGACTCACAATGACTATTATTATCAAAACTATTCTAATGTTGACTCAAAAGTACAACCAGAAAATCAATACACCGAATCTGATCACCAAGGAGAATACGTAGCTGAGCAAATGGATCGTGACAATTACTATTACCAAAATCACCCAGAGGAAGGTACAAATGAAAATCAAATCGATCAGCACTATCAGGAGCATCAAGGAAATTACATAAATGGAGAGCAGGATAATTATTATTATGAGAATAATTCTAATGTAAACTTAGAAAGGCATCCTGAAGACCAATATGACGAACATGCTCAACAGAAAACATATGCAGGTGAACAACACGCAAATGACGGTTACTATTATCAAGAAAGCGATACAAACTACAACGATTCTGTCCCCAAAGAACAGTATGATGGTTATGTTGATAACAGTCACGACGCTAATGTCGCTTATTATCCAGAATCAAATATCGAACATTATGATCAACAACAACATGATTATGAAAACAATAGTTACCCAACACAAAAAGTAGACTACATAGAACCGTATGAGCAAAATTCTAAAAATGAAAATAATGATTATTCTGAAAACGTCGATGGAAGTCAACCAACAAGTCAAATTACCAATGAACAAAAATAATTTTCCTATTAACGACGATCAATTGAAAAATAATACTTAAGTATTACCTATCTATATTAATAATAAAAATAATATTTATGTTTATTTATAGAAAAAAGTAATCAGGTTTTGTTACTATCGTTTTTTTAAACGAAATTTATTGTAAAATAAATCGTAATATTTAATCATTTAGTACATTTATTTTAATAAAATTAAGACAATTTGAAATTGTAGTTGTTACAAATAGTACAAACAGGTACAATCAGTTAATAGTTGAAACTGTAAAAAATCCATAAATTAATATTACCTTGTACAGTTTTATAATATGTTTATTATACCTACGTGTTATATCAAATCACGATAAAAAAAATAACAAGAATAAGTACAGTAATATAAGTAGGTAATAAGTATTATAAAAAATAACTATAATAGTTCGATATACTACATTACAGGAGTTTTTATTTATCATTTATAAAAAAAATATATTACGTTAACTGAACAATTTAACAATTTTTCACAATATTAAATAAATATAAAAAAAAATGAAAGCAATAAAAATAAACTCGATTAATATTAATAGTTAATTTTATTCTCGACAAATATCAGGATGATGGGTGTAGTTCATTCTATTTTTTTAATTGTATCAGTAATGAAACACAATACACAAAAATAGCATGTACTCAATAATAGGATGTAAAATAATTTATTAATAGTCCGTTTTTTTCTCCGTTATAAATAGTTGTAATGGATTTTTTTTAATATTTAAATACCTACCCAATATCATAATAATTTCATTATATGGATAATGAGAACTATTATTATCATCACACATTTTTCTATTATTGTAATATATTTATAGTTTATATTGTTTATAGTATGCATAGCTAAATGTTAATATTGTGATAATACCTAAGTGGCTAAGTTTGATAAACACATTTTGTCGTTTTGAAACATATCGTTTCTTTTGCCTAATCTTTTCACTTCTATTTTACGTAGGAACTTATTTGAATTTCCAAATACATTAAATAAGTTAAATACTTACTTACAATTAAAAAATTAGAATGTACTTTTTTTATTGTTTTAGGCACACAGCTTACTAAATTCTAATATATTTTACACCACTGAGTCGGATGTAGTATATCGAACTGCGTATACCTAATACGAAATTCATTATCGATAGTACCTACCAAATAGTTAAGCGTGTAACTACTACTTTGTTACAATATTTAAATTATTTTAGCGAATAACAAATTACATTTTGTGAATTTTTTTATTTTCTATCCTATAATAACATAAATAATATTTTATGAGCTTTAATGTTTTTCGATGGCTGTGATAATAATTTATCAGTAATGGACTTATGGTTAAGAGCTTAAAACCACATAGTAACCGATAATTTTAAATAAATATTATATTTATAACTACCTAATTGTCCTAATTATATTTAAATTATGTAAAAATGTAAACAAGACTACGTATAGACTATAGATTAAGGATGGTCACTTTTATTTATTATAACACATTTGTATGAAGTAATAAAATGTGTGCATTATGAAAATTGACAAAAAGTTGGCCATGTACTCTACCCAATACTAATTTTAATTGTAGTTCGTATAGGTGTTTACAATGTATAATGTTATATAAAAATGTAAGCTGTATGTTATAATAAAGCTAAACAATACTTTTTTCACATATCAAATATTATAAATTTCTTCTCACCGCAAATTTTGGGTAAGCCGAAAATGACCATTGACCATCGGTTGATAGATAAGTTAAATATTTCTTAGTACTTAGGTACTAAAAAAAATCTAACTCAGTCTAAGTTTATAAATATATGAACTTGATAATGCTGTATTATATATGTTTTTATTTGTTATTACTTATTTAAATAAAATACCTACCAATATAAGATACAGATTATTATTTACTTAATAATATAGAATATACCATATCTTTAGACATAAATACAATTATTTAATAAAGCAATTAATATTCAAATTCATAATAAATTATTTTCCAACGTAATAACATTGAAAATATTCAATTAAATAGATATTTTTAGAGTTTATTATTATTTATTTATTTACAATTCATATCGAGTATTTGAGTGGCAAGGATAAGATTGATTATATTATTATGTATATGGTTCTAACTATCATTTTTCAACAAATTTTATTTTGTCATGGCATGCCAAAAAAAGTACAATGACGGTATTTTGTAAATCTCATAAAATAATAGGTCATATTATATAAATGCGTAACACAATTGAATTATTTCGACTAAAGTTATAAAGATTTGAAGTCACGCAATGTACGATCGTACGTAACATTTTCAATAAATGTGTTACCTACATTCAAGATTAGGATAGGTAAATATTTAAAAATAAAAAAAACAATAAATATTAAATATTTTTATTCAATTTAAAACATTTCAAATAACATCAAATTATATTTATTCAACCTATCTTAGAACTTGAAATTTATTTGGTAAAGAAAATCATGATAGAAAGATAAAGAATTGTGAATTTATTTTTTGGTACTCTTATATTATATAATATTATAATATGCAGACTACTACGCATGTATCTACACATACGCACGTAGGTGCGTCAGGCGAAAATACGAAATATTAACATAATAAATATTAAATGTAGTATGATTAGTGATATTTATTTATCTAATTATTAAATTCAACGAATTAGATATTTAGAAATATTGGACTTTCTTGATATATAATATATATCACCTTAAATATATTATTATAAATTGTGATATGTACAGAACCTATTTGTTTTACGATATTTTATTAGCGTAAAAATTATATTATAATCAACGTTTTAAGCCCTTTGTAATTTTGTATAAAATAATTCTTGATTTTTTCCATATCACATTTTTTCACTATTTCAACTTTATTTAAATATCGAATAAAATGTTTCTGAGTGGTAATATTTTCAACCGGAGTTCTGTTAAATAATTATTTTTAAGGTATCCAAGATAACATCATCACAGCATTAGTATGATGAATATTACAGTAAATTTAATCTAAAAAATATAAGACATTATCGAGGGATTATCCGGTTATGTATAGATAATAAGATATATCGAACAAGCTCGATCATTGTTTATGGAAGATTTTAAAGCATGAATATGTTAATAAAAGTTGTTGTTGATTATTAAACATCAGAATAGTTTAAGAAATAGATCAAGTTAAAAAAAAAACAATTCCCCGAAACACATATTAGTTATATGATATTACCGAGGTGCGTATTATAATGTTGATTTTAGTTAAATTTTAAATTATAATATGATAAATGATTAAATGAATGTACGAAATTTTACATAGATGCAGGAAGACTTATGAACACAGCAGAGTTATATGCAAATAAGATAAGAATTACGTATGTCGTATAGGTAAAGGACTAGAGGTATTCGTACAAATATTATTATTTTTGAAACTTACGTGTACATTTTTATTTTACTTACTAATGATAAATACATATAATTATTTATTCCACATTCTTGATTGAAGATATATTTTTTTAAATTAGATAAGAGTTTTTTTTGGAAGGATATCAAAACACTTCCATTAGAAATTATTTTTTTAATAGCAAGTTAATAACATAATAAGTGGTCCCTAAATTACCTACCTATAAAATATAATCTAACTAATCAAAAATGTGAACATTTCTTCAACTACGTAAACGTAGTTATTATATAAACTCGTTTATCTAAAATTCAAATATTTCCATAGATATTATTTTATATTTATATTGTTATACAATAGGTAGATAGGATAGGTACACGATTTACTGACATCTGATTAGTGATTACTGACAATAATTTTGTAAATCTAGCATGTCAAAGGCTTCAAAAATACAATCAATGTGGCCGAAATAGTGAAAAAGGTTTTTGGTTGCGTGCGAACTTCGTTTTATTTTTTATTTTTGAAAGTTTTCAATGTATCATAATATGAAAGTTTGTAGATATATTGCCCACATTATAAAACAAAACAACTGCACCTAAGTTAGATTTATATTTTTGTGTCTTTCACAATTGTTTAATCGTTAAAAAGTTTAGTAATAAAATATAATTATTTAATGTTTGATAAAATTATAGAGGTCGTCGTATCTCTATTAATGGTGTAACTTCAAACAAAGAGCTAAATATTAAGTATAGATAACGATGAATGTTTATCAACAGCTGTATAGTATATATACTAACCTTAACTCATATCAAAGTGTAATTTAATTTAGTTTAAAATAAAGGTTTTAAAAATTTGATTTAAAAATTCAACTTTATATTATTATCCTCACACCCTCCAATCTACTAATTCAAACCAATATTTCATTAAAATTTCACACAATCTCAATTCCTTTTTAAAAAATGCTATACTATCGGGAATTTCTTAATTCTTTTCTATAGTAAATTCCAAAACATCCTAAAATTAAAGTCACATCTCTAGATAGTATAGATATAAGCCTTGTTATATATGACTCATGAATTGAGTTAGGATGTTTATGATTTTGGATATTATTTTAGGTTATTCATTGCTTCCATTCTTTATAGTAATGTGTTTCATGATATCTATATTCAAAATATCAAAATTGTATTTTGCATATAATTGCATATCTTACCATTTTTTATTTATAAGTACATAATTTGTGTTTTTTTGTTTTTAAGCACATATTTAACGGTTTTCGATGCAAAATGCTGAAAAATACCGTAATTAAAATATTTTATTAACTGAATCTGATATAAGTTTGATTATCGGTTTTTTAAAAAGTATTTTACAAATTATCACTTATTCATTGCTGAGAATTCAATATGGTTATACGCAGTAAAGGTACCTACTTAAATATAATTTTCGATAACTCTCGTCAATTGTCACAGTCAAAACTTATCTTAAAACTGCGAGCTATTACAATTTTATCAAATATTTTGACAGAACATTTAATAATTTGTAGTTAATTGCCGTCGAAAACAGTACAAATTTAAATATTATTATTTTATTAAAAGTACTTGAATTTAACTAAGCCATTAAAGTCAATACCCAGACAGCACCATTTATAAACTGATTCGTTGTTTATAAATATACAACAAACAAAATTTAAAAATCATATGATTAAATATATGAGTTATTTTATATTTTGTTAAAATACACGCGCCTACCAGTATTATTAATGTTGTTACGACGTTACTAGACCGTTTTTCGACTATCGTCTGCTCTTAAAATATTTTTTAATTTTTTACACTATTTTTTCTCCAAAAGATAATGAGTGTCAACGAAAACAATAATAATTCTACATAGTTCGAATATTTTTATCAATTAGAATATTTCTATGATTTTCTAGTAAATCTAAATAATTTTGAACTATGTTATGTTTAAAAAAAATAATGTATCTGCGTTATACATCATCGAATTATAGCAACCATGGAAAAAATATAAACAATACAATAGTCAATAATACATAATAACAATACAATTATAAATATCTGTAAAGTTTATGTAACATACATCATTTATAAAATATATACCGACTGAATTGTATAGTAGATATTATATAAATGGCTAAATTTAACTATGGGTTGTGACTACTAATTTATTTTAAAACAATCGAAAATATAATTAACTTAGTTTTAGTTGAATTCATTTACAATTAATTAGTGATAGGCTCACACCACTACCTTATGGCATTTTAACTTGTATAGTAGGATATTATGGATTTAGTGTTCTTTTATCTTACTACAAATCTTTTAGAAGAAAACATTAATCTAATAAATGCTTTTTTATATCTCATATTCTGGGACATTTTAAAACAACATTTATAAATGCGTATAAATAAAATGCTAAGCAACCATTAAAAATATAGGTCCCTATATATTTTTGATTTTTACATAATTGATATTTGTTAATTATAACGTTTGAAATTATATATTTAGTTATTTAAATTTAATATAGCCTAGAATTTGAAGTCTGTATACGTTTTATTTTAACAAGAAAAGATATAATGGTAAGGTATTTATTTATTTGGTATGAGTATATGACAGGACAAATATTAAATTATAACTAATATTAAAGTTAGGGCGCTGTATTTACATTTTGAACGTAGCGACCGGTTACGGAAGGATATGTCGTAATTTGCATTTGAAAATTATTCTTAAATACCTAACTATGTAAGTTTCGAATTTTCAATAATAGTTTCAAGTAAAATAAAGTATAAAAAACTGGAAAATATACTTACCACTATAATACTATGCTCATGCATACCATAATTTAAATAATATAAGTTACAATTTTTATATTAATTATTTTACCATAATGAAAGATAATATTAAATAGTTTTAATAACAGGATGACGTTTAATTTTAATAGGGGTTTTTCAAAATATGATAATTCATTACATATTTTGAGCTCACATTAACATAAACAGTTGTTTAAACAATTTATTGTTACAAATATAACTATGAATTTAGTTTTTGAAACGAGTGAAACAATTGTGGCATAAGTAACTTTAAAATGTTCCAAATGCGAA
Organism: Rhopalosiphum nymphaeae; assembly: GCA_036289425.1. Taxonomy (NCBI): domain Eukaryota; kingdom Metazoa; phylum Arthropoda; class Insecta; order Hemiptera; family Aphididae; genus Rhopalosiphum; species Rhopalosiphum nymphaeae. Next base: position 2,050,416 of record JAZAQC010000007.1, on the reverse strand, counting down.
CAACGATCACATATATAAATTGATTCTTGTAATATTTTTTTTTATCGGATTTCGTAATTGTGTAGGTGCCTACACAGTGTATAGGAGATAAACATTAAATTATATTCGTTTTTAATTAGTGTTACTAAAACAATCAAAATATACACAATTTATATGTGTAAGTTGTGTTATATATATTCTTTTTGTTTATTGTAACTTTTTTAATTCCATGACAACCAACTCGGATATTTTCATGGCCTGCTTTCGACACGATTTATCCCTTTACTTCGTTCCATTATTAGGTCAACTTTAACCATAGCGTAAATACACTTTTCAACAAATATAAAAAAGTAAAAATGTATCCTTATATTATATAGATCTAATATTAATTCGAAACTTACTCATCATTTTTTTGAAACTCATTTTTTTCTACTTTATTACCTAACTAAAATTTCACTAACAGATTATTACCATATTAATTAATATATAGTCTATTAATTGCTTTTTGTTTAAGATAATATGATAATTTAGTCTAAATATTTAATATACCTATTTCTTAAAATTATTTTTATTAATTCATTATTACTTGTTTTAAGACAATGAGTCTAATTGTATTTTACATTTAAAATGAGTACCTCTAATTGAATTAATTTTATTATTACGTCAAGGATATTAGTGATGACGAAAGCGATGAAAACATAGAAGATATTAATGGGAAGAAAATATATCTAAATAATTTGATGAAACAAGTAAACGAGGCGGTGTTGATTGATATTCGACAAAGCTTTCTGAAATATGTTAATGGGAAAATAAAAGAAAACCAATTGTGTGATATTTTGAAACCATACAATATAGTTTTGTCGAATAAAAAATTCCACCCAATGTTCTCTAAAATAGATGTTAAAAAAAAAGGCACCGTCAATTTTTTACAATTCGTTACTTATTTAGCGTCAGAATTTGAAATAAAACGTAAATATAATGCATTTTTATCGAACGCTGACACTGAATTATCAAAATTAACCCCTAAATTACTACCGAAAAAATTGATCGAATACGGAGAAAAATGCATAATTCGATATGTAGATATAGTGTTCTTACCGAACAAAATAAAACAATCTCAAAAAGAACCCGATGAACCAGAATATATAGCAGCCAGTCAATCGGGGAAAATTGTTCGTTACAAACCAGGCATGGAATGGAAAACTACATACCAAATTGTTTCGGTAATGTAATAAATTCAATGGTATACAAATATTGAAATATATAGACAAAATTTTAGATAGTAGATGTAACTTCTTAAGAACTGAGATAAATGTACAGCTAACATGTGGGCTCATTTACCTAATCACTAATATATCGTTATTCGTTATTATTTTACATTGCCACAAATAAAAAAATAACTATTAGCTTTAATAATTATTATTAAAATCTGTAACTTATACTAATAGAACTGTCTATAAAATTGAACACAGTATACTATGTAAGGACTTTAATAATATGTAATAACAAATTTTTGAAAATATCGTAAATCAGTAAAAATAAATTCATAGTATAAAACGATAATAATATCTTAAAATAAATCAAAAATGTTGTTGAGTATAGTGAAATGTATAACAGTTTAAGTAAACTTTTAAGTATCCATGAAAAATGTCTTTAAATTATAACAAAATAATTATTAGCATCGTTATTTTAAATAATGTCGGCTAAATTATAACTTTAAAGCTATTTAAACAAGAATTGTGTTTATGTATTTTTAATATTTTTATACAGATATAAAGACAACATAGGATCATCTGTTAAATTTTTAAGAATTTTAACCCACCGAATAAATTTTCCTACATTAATAGAAAGAAAAATGAAATTTTGTCATGTCTGTAAATAGCTCTACGAGTTAAACAATTTTGAAAATGTTATTATATAGTTAAAATTATAAAAATTTGTTGAAAATTTCAAATATCTATTGTTATTTTTTTTTTTTTGAAAATACAAAAAAATATTAAAAACAGTTTGAGAACAAATAATAATTTATGGATGAATATCCAAATTTTGTAAAAACACCGTTTTCTGTAATTAAAATTCGCACGACGAACATTATAATAATTAATAATCATGATACAGAACGTGTCGCCGACCGAAGCCAGAGGTTTGGTGGCGATGCCGGAGTTCAGCGTAATTTGCCTGTCGCTCATGGGCGGCCATCTGATGTTCTATGACATGTCTTCCGGCCAGTTCAAGCTGTGCTTCGTCGTCATTCTGGGGGAGTGCGTGTTGACCACTTATCTCGTACACGTGTACGCGTTCAACGAACGCCAGAAGTTCGGCTCATCGAAAATCGCGATCGGCAACGAGGACGGCACAGTGAGCGTGCTCGAGTTCTTATCGTCCGACGAGTGGAACCCGTTCAAGGACAAATCGGGCGACGCTAACGATACGCCGATGTTATATTTCGAATTTTTGTTGGACCAAACGTCGGCCGAGCCGCCCACCATGAAGCCGTCGGCCAAGTGTCCGCCGTCAATCCGCGCGTACCATTACGACCAGCTGCACAACGCGCCGGTCGAGCAGATCACGTTCTACAACGCCGGCAGATCGTTCGCGTCCGTGTCGCAGTCGAATCGCCATTCGATGGCCCAATATCACTTCCAGCCCAAAAAAAACGAACATCCTGTTTACACGGCCAACGTCGAGGGGTTCTCCTGCGTGTGCGCGATCCACGACACGCACCTGGCCGCCGGCAGCCTGGACCGGTCAATCAAGCTGTGGAACATCACGGCCGTCCGCGTGCCGGGCCCCGTGGACTGCATCACGCTAACGGGCCACGACTGGGGCGTAATGCGCGTCTCGCACAATGCGGCCAACGGGTTCCTGTACTCCGTGTCCACGGAGTGCATGGTCAAGGTGTGGGACCTGCGCCGGACCACGTGTCTGTTAACGTTCGCCGGGCTGACGGTGGCCGCGATACCTGACAACAAACAATTTTGGCCGTTCGCCGTAATGCACTTCAATTGGTACGACCAGACCATCATAAGCGTGGCCAAAGATTACAAGACGTTCATAATGGTCGAGTGTACTAAACCGACGGTCAGCAACCAGGATCTGTCTCGGCTACACGACGATAAGTCGCACGCAACGCCCGTCGTCAAGACTATGTACAACGCGCTGTTCCGGGTGTTGATATCCACGTCCGCCGCAGACTCGTCTATATCCGTGTGGAACTTGCGCACCGGCGACGTGATCATCAAATGGTCTATGGCGCACACAGAGGAGGTGTACTGCGAGATCCTGCCGGTTGAGATCACCGCTGCCAATTTCGACCCGTCCGGCGGTCTGCTCGTCACCGGCGCGGTGAACGGCAGCGTTCACATGTGGGACCCCAACACCGGTGTGTGCTTGAATCGACTACGGATCCCGTCCGGCGGCCGGATATCTGAAGTCTTCTGGCTGCCCAATAAGGTGTATATTATTATGACATATCATAGTGAAATAAATGTTACACAATCTATATATGTGTTTCAAAAGTTAGGTTTATTTTTTAAACGTTGTTATATTGGCGAATGGCTTGCTAGAGAGAGAATAGATTTTTCCAGATGACCACTACTCTAAACATCACAATAATTATCTCCACTTATATATTTTTCAAACAATGTAAATAATACAAAAAATTGTAATTAGCCGCGATTATATTACGTAATTTTGTTTGCATTCCATGACCACAGATATTGGTGACCGGTTTAGATCATCGGGTGACCGAATTCAATGACCCACTGTTACTGTCCAAAGGAAAAGTGTGGCTTTCCAACCACGACGAGCCAGTGTTGAGTGCGTGCGTCAAGCTACCGTCGCTTTTCGTGACCACGTCGCAGGCAGGTGTGATGGGTTTCTGGCGGCTAGAGACAGGACAGCTAACCAAAAAATACAAGGCCCGTATGAGGCCGGACACTCGGAAGACTAAGAACTCATCGTCGGCGAGCAGGAGCCTGATGACATCAACGATGGTAAGCAAGAGCCAGATAAGTTCTATATCGTACGTTGGCAGCCGTATAGTAGGTGACAGTGGTGCCATAGAAACGAGGGAGGAGAAGCTTAAGAGGTTGGATATCAAGCATACGCCCCGTGAACATTACGCGGCAGTTGCCACACACTTCCTACGGGCTCGGCCAGAAGACTCGAACATCGGAACCCTACTCGTGGCCACACGTAATGGCGTGGTGCAGATATGGTGCACGTACAAAGTTCCAAAGTACATAAGCCAGTTCGTGGCCATACATATTGTGGATGATTATGTCACATCGATGGTTTCGGACCCAAAGAGCGAATTCTTGATCACAAGCTTTGAAAGCGGTTACATTAAGACGTGGTCGGTGACCAACTTTGGACAGCCAAGACACACGATCTACGACGTGAACATGCCATCCCTTAGGTTACGTTTTCCGTTCCTGATAACTATATTCTTCATCGGTCGAGCCGAGCGTGCCGCTTCGAAGAACATGGCTGGCCCACTGTTGGTTAGTACGTACAGGGCACACTTACAGCGCATTAATCACATCGAATTTATCGAAAAACTGGAGCTAATAGTTAGTAGCAGTGTGGACAAGATGATTCGTATCTGGACATTAGCCGGTCATTATGTAGGAACTTTAGGTAAATACATCATCGTGGTCAGTTATACGATATGATAAGTACTGTAAGTGGTCCAGAGTGGGACAAGTTAAATAGGTATTAGATATCCAGAGAAGGTAGTTACACCAATATATATATATATATAATATATACTGTGGCTATATATTAGTAAATGGGTGTATTGTATTGTTTACTTGTATAGTTAAAAATAGTTTAAATTTATTGAAAACTGTATAGGTGCCTAATATATAGAAAATACAATGGTTTAAATATAACAATAAAATAACAAAAATCGTTTAAGGAAAAATCATAATTTTACTAAATTTTACTATTGAATTTTCAATTTCATAAAAAACTGTATCCGAAACAAATTAATTTAATAAATGACAAAAAAGTATTTAAAATTAAATATAAAATATAGACAATAGCTTAAAGTTCATATGTTTTGAAAATTACATTGTCTTTAAATAATATAATAATATACCTACGTAAGTGTTTCAAATCTTTACAAATAATATTCAAACACTCACCAAAAATAGTTATGAATTATGAGTGTATCTACATTAAAATTCTAGAAATATCCTTATATTCAATTTTCAAGACTAAGTAAGTACCTACTACTTACTATAACCTATATGACTATATGAACACTTTTTTGTTGTAATACCGTACTTACCTTATTAATTATTAACTAAAAATATTGTACATTTATTAACTAGGTTACTAATAATGAAAAAATGAACAAAATTAAAACCTTTTGTTTATAAAAATGTAACATTTGTTACTACTAGGTTAGATAACCTACTATCTATCACTGTCATTACTAGTATACCTACTACCTAAATGTCAATAATTATTAAATTAAAATCATGTAACATCTTTGCTACATTTAAAAAAATATTATTTGTCCAAAATTAGTATCAAATAGTATCTACTATAACAGTAAGTAATATTAGCAGCGGCAAGATTTTTTGATAATAATATTTTTAGAACAGTTCCAAATACCTAGAAGTTAGTTTAACATTAAGTCTAAAAAATATATTTAGAGGGGAGTATTTAGTACAGTAAAATAATATTAAATAATGTTTTTTAAAAGTTAAATATTTATTGTCATAGTATTAACAATTAATGTTTTGAATAATTATTTTAATATCAATTCTACATGAATACACGTTTATATACACTTGAACTTACACGTTCCTTCGCCAACGACCATACCACGTTGAATACACCAGTTCTCGTCCGATCACTGAAGTTAAAGCAACGTCGGGCGTAGTTAGTACTTGGATGGGTGACCGCTTGGGAACACTACGTGCCGTTGGCATTTTTTTTCATGTTTTTTTTTTTGAGGGGGTAGGCTTTTGATATTAAATATTTAAAAATATTGATTAATTCATTTATTTTAAATTATTAATTTTGCTGAAATATCTATTATAATTAATACTCTTTATTTTGACAGAATGTCTCTACAACTACCTATATTAATTAGTAATTACCTATAGTATTAATGATTATTAATTACAAATATAATACGTAAATAATATTATACATTTATTAAATTTAAACAAAATGAGTATAAGTATAGGCCGTAAATACCTATAAATAAAAACAACCCAGATTATGATTTTGAATTATTAATATAATATATTATGTAAATACTTTATGCATTAGTATATCATATATAGTTTATATACATATACTATATATGTATTAGTATGCACATGTAGCAAAGTGATTTTATAGTACTTATGGAAAGAAGTGTATATTATTAACTATTTAATTATAAAATAGAGAAAATTAGCGAACTATTCGTAACTGAGTTTATGAAACGAATTGATATAAAATATTTATTTTTTCATTAAATATGTACCTATTGAAGTTTCAAACGAATTTCGATCAAGATAGTTTTTATTGTACATTAGTACATTCAAATAAATATGTTTTATCATTTTTGAAAATACATAGTTTTAATGAAAAATGAGTATGATTTGGAACCAATGAAATGAATTCATTATGTTATGATTTATGAATATAGAATCTTTTAAATTAATTAAATATATTGACTAATAAATCGTTAATTATATGACAATATTTATCATAATTTTTAAAAAGTTTTTCATGGTAGAATGATATGATATGGCTTCCTAAAAGTTATGACAAATAAGTAATAACCACGAAAGGTGATACAGACACATATCTATACAAAAAATTACATTATTCATTATCACTCAACTCTACAATAGCTAGGTATAGAGGTTCTTACTTAAAAAAATATGTTGTGTATAATTAAGATGTATCAAGTTATACCTACATACCCAAAATACATTAAAAGTTAAAAAAGTTTAAAATCAGTGAAATGTACTGTCCAGAATCTATCTTCATCTTCGTAAATCGAATTAAAAAATATTTCCGTGTTTACAGGGTGTATAAATATTAAATAAATAAATGATTGTATAAAATGTTTAGGAATGACATGGCCACACATACCAAAGGTCCGCCCGATAAATGTTACACAATTTAATATACCTCCGGATATCCAACGGGAAGCGTCATTCACTACAATTCAAATTTTGAAGGACGGCGTAAATGCAAGTTTACGATCACCAGCAGTATGGGACAAACTAGAATTGTTAAGACAGCAACGTGTTACACAAGATAAAAAAGGCAAGAGGAAACTACACAACAAAAAATGCCCAGATCTACCTCTACACGACACACATATGGGATTTTTAAGAAGTAAACCTTCATCGATCACACGCCCAGTAGTAATAAAGCTAGACGAATCAAAACCTAGAATAAAGATTCATAAGCATGTTCCTTTGTACGATCTTGATAAAATCCCTGTAATACAAAAGTTGGAGAAAACAAAAAAAGAATCCACTCCTAGGACAAAATTAATTTTTTTCAAATAACAATTAATATATTTAATTTATGTATATGTGTGTGTGTGTGTATTAATGTACACTAAACAGACTTTAAAAAATATATTTCTACAATAAAATCATTATTAAATAAAATAATTAAAAATAATGTACAAGAATAACTCGAATATGTTTAAGTTTAGTTAACTGAAAATTCTGAAAATTAAGATTAAATAATATTATGTTATATACAATTTTTTTTTAAAGTTAGATTAGGACATTAAGTATTGTAGGTAGTGAAGTGAGTAAACATTTAATTGTACCAAATAATAAAGTGTGAAGTGCAAGGCAGTGAGACATATATTATGTTGAAATTCGAAATAAATACAATTAAGTATAAATATGTATTACTTGAATTAAGAAAAGTAGATAACATACCAAACAAGTGATAAACGTTTTCATTATAAGAGATAATTTAAATGTATTTTTTCATGTTTATACGTATCTATTTTATCGCTGAAATATATATAATTATTTTGTACCTTAAATTTCTGATACTAATTATTAAAATTTAAATCAAAATAATTTATTTACAAATCTACAATTAACAATCTATATAAGTATTTGAAAAGTATATTTTATTCGTATGTAAAACCATTAACCAATACACCTAAAATAAACTATTATAGAAACTAGAAATCAAAAGATATTACTTTCATTTCGTTTAATAGGTTAGATAGTTTTTAAAAAATTGGAGCATGTTTAATTTAATATACTGTTTCGAATAGCTATTAAAAATAATTATTTTTTTCCAATTGGTTATAACTGCGAATATATTATAATGTATTAATACATCAAGATTCAAGGTATAGGTTAGGTATATAATATATATTATACTGGAATTCATCATTAGTTTTACAATGATATGTTTCTTATTTTGTAATTCAAAAATGAATAACGTAAGCTTTAAATTTTTATTAAATATTTATACAAAAATTTCTATGAATGAAAATATTTCTAGTTTTTATTCTATTTATAGACATTTGAAAATATCGACTTAAGTATAATGTAATTTTTTTAATATCAATAATTAAATAAAACATTTCCAATAAATTTTTGTTTACAATAATTACAAACTTCAATTTTTTTTTAAGATTCATTAAAATCACAAACCTGCTAACTATTTTGTAGTTGAAATTAAATTTTAAATTTTCAACACAAAATTCCTCTTCATTAATTTTTAAAGACTTTAAGTTTTGATTTTAATGAAAATTGAAAATTTATAGAAACAATTAAATACCGTTCTGGTGTATTCATAAGTATTGAATGCGAATCATCTCATAATTAATGTGTTAAAATTTAATTCAATGATTTACTTATATATATGAAAAACAAATCTAAGTGCAGATTGTCAGCCTAATCAACCTACATTATCACTGTAAGTATATCAGAGCTTGCGCTAGCGTGCAGTTGTGTATAAAATATTCAGTTCATATTTAAATGTTGTGCACTTCATAAAAAATAATATAATTTTAATTGTTAATAATTAATTCTATATGTCTATGAGCTTATAACAGGTACCTATCATTTGGGATTATTTTGTTTTTCAAAATTATTATAAATTATGATCAAAACATTGATAATTTATCTATGAATATCAAAAAATTATTGTTATTAAAATAAACCGTGCTCACAATCGTTGTGTTATGCCGCCAAATATTGTGATTTGTGCTCAAATGTATAACAATCACTAAATGAAAAATAGTGATACTAAAGAAGTTGTAATGAAAAAGAAAAAAAAATTAAAATTAGATTAATATTAATTATTGTTAATGAAAATATAATTTAAGGATTTTGTTATTTAAACTGTTAATAGTTATGAATTTATGATAGGTAGTATGAGTTATTACTTATTTATTATATATGCGAGCGAAGTGATGATCAAATTTTTTCTCATCCGTAAAACAAACATGATGTGTAGCTCTAATATTTCTAAATTTCTTTAGCGCAAGCTCTGAAGTACATTACATATGTTTTATGGTATTACGCTATTGAAGCTATTTATTTTACTATACTATTATTACAACAGAATGTTGATTTCATTTTTGCAGAAAAAATTAAATAATATGATAAATATTTATTTATATTTGTACAATATTATATATTATTGTTATTAACTTAACTTTCAATACAACCAATAATATAACCTTAAAACAATGATATAAGTTATTAAGCTCACGATATATAAATAAATCTACATATTTTGAAAGTTGCATTGCGTATAGTAAAATGCATAATATTTAAAGTATATAAATAAGTTTTAACAGTTAAGTCACCGCGAATAATGTTTATGAATCAAAACAAAATAATTCATCGATTAAAATTTTAAATATGTAATTTCGTCAAAAACTCAAAATTTAAATTTCTATAAAAAAAATTATAATAGTACATATTTTTAGATATTTTGGTTTCAATCTGAATCATTATGAACAACCTCGTATTCAATTTTCGAGTCTCGAAATAAATAAAAAAAATAAGTCTGTTATAAAAAAATAACATCTTATGAATTGTTATAGAAATTATTAAAAAAAGTACCGAAAATATAATAATTATTTAATAAACTTTCAATTTATTTAAAACAATAGTATTATATACTTAAAAATAACTTTTCAAGCTTTTGTTTGATTATAAAAAATAATTTATCAATGGCATGTTACAAGTACTGAGGCCTTCCAACTTTGACGGTACCTATCCGGAAGGTCTCGGGGCCAATCTGTGTACACTGTTAAAGTGTAAAACAATAATATTTATAACGATTATGACTTCTACTGTTATCTAATATTAACCCGATGAGTGGCCTTGTGGGAAATGTGTATAGGTAGGTACTCAAAACTCAAACCCAAGTTAAGTGAGCCCAAGACGGCTCCAAATGCAAAATCGTCATAAGCATAGCCTTGTGCAACATGCCTACGGTGCATCGGTGCTCGTGACGTCTGCAACTATTAGTACTTGAAAGCAGTCGGGCAAAAACGTATCGCCTAATCGGGCTAATCGAGGTTCGATCGTACTGTAAAAATAATAAATAAAAAAAAAAAATTGTAAATCGTTATTCGTAATCCACGATCGTATAAAAGACGATCGTCAGCGGTGATAAGAAGCCCGGAGACACGTGTGATAATGGATCGCGCCGGCAGCAGCAGCACTGCGGCAAATCTCAAACACGCATTTCTCGGTAGGTACCGACCGACAGTTGGCAGTTACAATAGTTATATTATACTAAATTACGTAATATAATAACACGAACGACACGAACTATGAACCAAGAAGTTCATAAGTTAGTTATGTCATTATGAATGTTATGATATAAATATCTATTGACACTGATATTGAACTGTGTCACCTCCACAGATATAGTGTTTTATATCTGTAGCCACCTCCGAACTACAGATTGATACTTGACAGATTATATTATATTTAATCCGTATCTGAACAAACAGTAATCGGTGATCGTTTTGCGTTCGGTAAGCTATCGGTTAGGTTCTACGCGTTATAATATTATAATATTTTACTGTTTTCATTATCCATTGATAACAATGCCGGTTTTGAGTCACACGAAAACACGTTTTTGTGTGCGTTTTGTTTATTTTATCCGTCGTTTATGCTAGATTAGGTCTCGGTCCTATCCTTGACGATTGCGAGAACTTATTGATTTAGTTCTGGTGATTGCAGTACAGAGTCTTGTCATGAAAGACGGATCAATGGATATTGATCACCACCAGAACCAACACAAAAGCTGTTTGACATGCAAAGTATCTGGTTCGGTTACTTTTTTAATGGTTGCTGCTTATTTTTATTCCAAATGCAAACACATTAAACCCGTGTATTACTTAGGAACTCCAAGTATGTATAACTTTATCCATTACACTATTTTGCACAGAGGTTCCCAACCTTATTTTACTTATGGCACCCTTAGTTATTTTCTAAAAATCCGGAGGCACCCTATGGCCTATACTTTATACTGAATACTCAATAGTAATATATCGTGCAGTATTTATATTTATATTTTGTAACTTTAATTTATTTAGCTAAGTAGGTTTTATACTATTATCTATTTTATCACGCATATTGCTATTTTTTTCATAAAAAATATATTTCAAATAATTTTGTGGCATCCTGGTTGAGAACTTCTGATTTAGTATGTCTGTGACATGATTGGTAATACAAACTGTTAATGTTTTCATATCGTTATGCTACTTATGTTATTATTAACAATGTATCAGACTTATAATTTTTGTTTACAGGTATGATTTATTTAGCTGTGGCTAGAGCATTTGATTTGAAACCTTTTAATGATTAACATTGCATATCAACTATAACTTTTATATTATAAAATAATATAAGTAAGTCCAATCATTATGCAGCCCTCATTATCAGAAAAACATTCTGAACCTCTACAAGTTGTTAAGATTTCAGCTAAACCAATACAAAATATTAATAAAAACAAGCCCAAGTTTAAAGAAAACAATTTGTTGTTTAAATATGGAAATTATAACAGGTAAATTACATATTACTTATAAAACCAAAAATTATTTACCATATACTCGTATCTCTGTTTATTGTGCTTAATTAGAAAACAGTATTCAAATTGAAAAATCTTCATTGCTGGATCTGATCTAAAACCTAGATAAACTGATATGACACTTTAACATTAAATATACTATTAATTTATTATTAATTTTTTTAACTAATTTAAGTCAAGAACATATTCTAATTCAGTTATTGTGTTTTTAGAATAAATATTACTTTTTTAATTTTGAACAAAAAATTGAAAAATAATAAAATTATTTAATAGATTATTTTATTAGTTAACCTTTGATTTGCTTACTTATTATTCAAAAACAATAATATGAAGGCATTTGACATACATTAATCTAAATTGAAACATCCCAAATTTGAACAAATTGTAGCTTCACATAAGTTAAATTTTTACTTCATAGTGAGCAATAAAAAATAGAGACAGTCACTTTAATAATTTCTTGTAATTTTGTACAACTTATATATTAACAATCAAGTAATATTTCTTAAACTTGTAGTGTTAGTGTTTAACATCTTAATATCAAACCTTATTATTGTTTATTTTCAATCTTTATGTAGAACTACTTATTTGCTGTTTATATAATATTTTTTTTTTTCGTTAAATTTATTGAATTGCCGGTAATAAATATATAATAAACACATTAATTGTTTATATTAATCACTTTTACATAATTAGTATTTGGTGTATGGAAGTTAACTGATATGGTGGATCGTAGTTAGTATAAAAAAAAAGGCAACGGTCCGAGTTTGATTTGTATTATTTATTATTTTTTTATTATATCCATTTTAAAATCTTAAACGATTTTTTATACTATACATTTATCTTATAGTACAATATAGACATAATAAATATTTATGTTTGATTTAAAGTAACTATGCACTGTAGAATTGAATAAAAATTACAAATTGAATTATTAAAATTATTAAGAATACTATAATTTGTACAAACTAAAAGAGTTATTTATATCCTGAAATTTTTTAATGAGATATTGCAATGTACATAATGTATTCTTTAATTTATAATTAGTCTACATAAATATTATTTCAAATAAATCTGTAACCTTTTAAAACAATTTGTACTTGTCCAACCTTGGCTTTTAATTTGAATGAATTATTAAACATAAATATTCCATAACATAATACTTTCATAAAATATTATTGTAGTGTATATTATTTTTTTTATAGATATTATGGTTACCGTAATCCAGATGATGAAGACAATAGACTGAAAGTGTTAGCTGAACGTACGGATTTATTTTATGGCAAGGACGTCTTGGACATAGGCTGTAATATTGGTCATGTAACATTCAGCGTTGCTAGAGATTTTGGTGCAAAGTCAGTTGTAGGAATGGATATTGATCGTAAACTAATAAATATTGCACGCAAAAATGTACAGTATTACATCAAAAATACGGTACAGTCTCCAAATAACCATTTTAAAGATTGTACTTCAAGAAGTCAGAATGACCCAAACTATGATAAAATCAAATCATTACCTATGATGTATGGCCCTATTAATTTAGCTGATATGGTAATATCTAAAAGATTTCCCAACAATGTCTCTTTTGTACAGGTTAGTAAAGCATAAAATGTGTGGTAATTCTACAAATTTAAGTTTATTACAAAGGCAATATGTTACAGGGAAATTATGTACTAGAATCTGATCTTTTACTATCATTGGAAACGTGTAAGTTCGACGTTATTCTCTGTTTAAGCATTACCAAATGGCTTCATTTGAACTGGGGCGATGATGGTTTAAAACGAGCTTTCAAACGTATGTATGCACAGTTGCGACCTGGTGGAATACTTGTGGTAGAGCCTCAGCCGTGGAAATCGTATGGTCGTAGAAAAACATTGACGGTAAATATTACGATAATATTATTGAACAAGTAGAATATTTATTGACTATATTTAATACATAATTTTAGGAAACCATTTGGCGAAATTACAAAAACATTCAACTGAAACCTCCAATGTTTACAGACTATCTGTTGAACGAAGTTGGTTTTGCTAACTGTGAAACTCTTACCATGCCTTATAATCCATCTAAAGGGTTTCAACGTCCTCTCAAATTATATAAAAAATCTAATGTATTGTTACCTAACTAGAAACAAACCAAAGTGTACGATAGTTCAACCAAATAAAACCCTAAATTCATAAATATGGTATTGAAATACTCGCTTAATTTGTTTTAGGCGTTTTACATATTTTTAAACTACACTTTATTGTAATTTAACAACTGACCATGTGTAAATTGACATTTATTATTTACTAAGTTGTTATTTAATATTTTTATATATCTTAATATTTAATGCTATCCTTAAAGTTATATTAATTGTACAGTTTGCAAGATGAATAAATATTTTTTATTGTTAAAAATATATTGATTATTATTTTCCATTTTTTTTGCATGAAAGCATTTGGTTATACTTGTTCATACATGTACTTGTTTTGGATTAATGTTATGACATAATTACAGATGTTAAATAATCATTATTAATTTATTTCATGTGGTTTTATTGTAGTCTAGTTAATTACGCAATTTTTATTTACTCGTCCCTTGAAGTATAAAAATATTATAATTTATAATAGTTATATTGTTTAAGAGAATGTATAAAACAACAATCAATTACAAAATATTTTCATTGTCGTAATCTGATGTCAATATTATTATTTTTTAACTAACTTAAAAATAAATAAATTCTGATAAATACATGATACATTATAATTTAACAAAATAAATAAAAGTTTAATAGGTTTAATATAAAATAGGTAATGGGTTTTCTAATAAAAATTATAATAAATTCTAAAATCAGTGCCATAATTAACCTGATCACCTGGAATTTTCTTATTTTTAGTATATTTTTGTCAAAATAACATTTTAATAATAATTGTATCATACAAAGTATCTTAGTTCTTACATATATGTATATATAAGATACATTACAACATTTGTAATACATATAGATAATTGAGTATACACATTATAAATAGTTTATTATTCATAGTCATTGATTAAAATTTTAAATTATTGCATGTAATCAACAACTTAAATAATCTAAAAACAGTGAAAACAATTATCAAAATTAAATCGATAAATCTTAAACTTTTAAATCTACTAATAGGTGTTGATCAGTAGGTCAGCGTTCTAGTTCTAAAATTTTAAATATTAAGAAATACTAACTACTGCAGTAGCTGTAGCTTTTCTTGTTGTTCAAGTAGTGTATGCTAAAGGCAATTAATTTTAACAAATTTCAGATTTACATTATTCGAATCAATATTTGTGTGCTTAAATATACATCATGGTTGTCTTTGTTGGAGTATACATAGTACAGTATAATATACTGTACTAATCTGTATGTATGAGACAATATTTTATGTTACCTGAGTGTACATTGTAAACAAACATAATAAGGTATATAACAGTACATAGAAACACTTGATATTAACATTCAACGATAATAAATTTAATTAGGCTAGATACTTACTGTTATAAATAACATTAAAAAAATATATGCAAAAATGCTTAAATATGTTCTTAAATATATTTTATTTTCTAATGAAAAAAAAATCAAAAAATATAAAATTAACATGTGTTTGTTATTCTTTCATTGTCCTTCTTTTTAAACTTGCCTTTGATCAAAACAATAATTTCTTTGGGGGGGGGGGGGGACTACTTTGAAACTAGGAATAAGGAAATAAAATGAATACAAACAATATTATTTTATAACTGAAAAAATGTTGCCGTACCGTTACCGTATCGCCGCAACAAATTTCTGCCCGGTCGACTACATATCAACATCGGTCACCGGCGCTCTACTACTATTGATTTTTGTGGATTGTGGAAAATATTTTTATAATTTGTTAATCGACACCTCCCTACACACATATTGGTTAGGTATTTTCTTATAATTTATAAATAATAATTTAATTAAAAAATTCTACGACGCGTTGGTACATAGATACATGTTTTTTTTTTGTTTTGGGGGGTCTGAACTCGGCCCCCACCCCTGTAAATACACTACTGCATTATGTATCTAAAAATTTTAGAATATTTTTAAATTGAAATGAGCAACTGTTAATTCAACAATAGGTACATTTATGTACCTTAAAACAAATGTTTAATAATAAATATTTTATAATATGTGAAAATAAACTTAAAATATGCCATGTTATCAGCCATCATATCATTATATAACATATTTCATGTTTTTTTTTTTGAAATTGCTATTAGGTAAAGCAATTTATTTTACAATTAATAATACAGTTAGTTGAATTAATTTTTGCCGAAAACATTACGTTTGTAAATACCATTTAGTAAAAACATATTACAGTAAAGGTGCATAATAGTTCTAAATATGTCCACAAATAATGCTTTTAAATTATAACAAAATAATGAATAATTAATATCGTTTCATAGTTTAAAGATATGATTTCATACAAATTTTAAATTCAAATGTCTAAAAATAATTATGATAAATATTTTTTAAATATTTTGTTTTCAGTATGAGCTACTTATTAAGAACTTTGTATTAAATCTTCAAATGTTAGCTATAAAACAAACAGAAAAACAATTTGCTAACTATCGTGATTTTGATGAATTCTGGCAACATTTCAAATGCTTATAAAAATTAATCATTATGTGTTTTAAATAGTTTTATATACCTATTATCTATAAGAACAACATACGTGGAATCTTCTATCATATTTTAAGCTGTTTTATCGAGTGAAAAAAATGCTATAAACATTTATAGAAATAAGACTAAAACATGGAAAATTTCGAATACAACAATAGTTAATATATTTTTAAATTTATATCGTTTGTATAAAATTATCATTTAAACATTTAATAGAAATTTCAAGTACCTACTATTTTATGTTTTTGAATTACAACAAAATATTTAAATAGCAAATGTCGTTCGAGGAGAAATAGTTATCTTACGAGTAATTACGAATGGGTTGAAAAACTTATAAAAAAAAAGTATTAAATTATCAAATGTTTGAAATAAAATGAAAATTGTTTTTTAATTTTACCCGAATGTAAAGCGATTCTGCAAAAAAATTGCTGTGACGTTGCCAAAATGCCAAGTTTATGATTACATGAATACCTACACAATAATGATAATTTGTTTTCAAATTGTATTGCAATGAAAATAAAACAAAAAATCAATAATAAAGTGCATACAAAATTATAATACGAATATCTAGGTAGTTGTTTCAATTTTTTCCTTAATATTAACGACTATAATAATATGATTTAATATTGGTTTGATTTGTAATTACTTATATAAAAAAATACAAATGATAATTATTTGCTTTAAATTCTATTGTAGTAAAAAAAAATAGCAAAAACTTAACTAATTTTTTCTCTTGATATCAAGGACAGATTTGTGACAGTAACTTAATTATATCAATTTGATTTAATTTATAGGTACTTATTCTTGCAGTCATGGTGAATTCCATACATTCTTTTTCATTCAATATTGTCCAATAAGTAATAATTATTATAAATCATTTCAATGTCCGGAATTATTTTTAAAATAAAATGCAAATTTATTTTTGGAGACTCGTATGAATGAAAATGCATACATGCGGAATTGTGAATCACCGAAGTCAATACAGTAATATTTTTTACAAATACAAATGTGTACGGGTTTTTTTCTGAATGAATCCTAATGAAACTAACGAATGCGAGTTTATATAATAAATCTTTATATTTTACAAATTATGTCATAATTAAATAAATGTAATCAACAATAAATATATTCTATGTTTTAACCCAACTATAAAATAATTTTTGTAACTTAGGTTAGTTTATAAACTTAATGACTAATGTTATAGAATAAGCTATATCATAAGTAATTAAATGTTTGTAATTAACTATTAATATATTGTAGCTATATTTTATTATCGTAAAATAATTATAAATAATAATTCATGACAAGAGTTTTAGATTCAACAGTTGAGGAGCGATGAATATATTGATTTTAAATCATATATTTTTTTTATTTTGTCTGTATCACTTTATATTGAAACATTAAAAACTAAAAATGCTTCGATATACAACTTTGAGAATGGTTTCTGATAGAAAATTGGATCTCGTTTATACTTTTAAAAGGATAAAATTAAAAGCCCCAAGTATTTTTCAAGATAACCGGGAAAACCTTTAGTAATTTAAAAAAGTGCAAATTTTTCCGTAAAATCAGTACCTATGTAACAAATTGAATTTTGTTTTTTGGTGTACTATAGTTCAGTTACTTAAAATTTTTATCAAATATTTTTGTTATCATTGCCTACACATAGTATAACTTTCAAGATATTATGATTTCATTTGATCTATTTATAGTTATTTTTCTATAAATGTTAATAATAAAATTTAATTTGGTTAAAAATCTTGATTTAATACAAGGTTCCTAATAAGTTATTATTAAAATATTTAAAAATATATTAATATATTTCAGGGTGTTTCATGAGAATTTACCCATTGAGATATCTCCTGAAATAATGAATATATCATAATTCTGGTATTTATTAAGATTCACAGGGATAAGAACTACAAATATTTCATGTTTTAATTTATTTTAATATTTGGGTAAAAAAATTAAAAAATATATTTTTTATTTAATTATTTTCAAAAAAATTAAAGATAGTCATTTTGTAGAGTTCATTTTTCTGAAAATATTGACGTTTCAACATTTTAATTTCATTAATCTCCTGATTTTAATATTTTTTTTAGTCTCGAGAAAACTGAAAGCGTTTGCCGGCCGTATGAGCACATGTTTAATACAATGATTTATTGTATAATCGTATTAAATAATTCGTAGTTTTTTTAAAATATTTTAGTTTTTTTAATACTTAAAAGTATTTGAAGTTAAAGTTAAAATGTATACAAAACTTGTTAAAATCACTAAAATTTGCAAATAATTTTGTTGTAGAACATTTATAAAATATTATTATTTTATTTTTATTGATTTTAAAGTCAACAATTTAAATGAATACAACTTGCAAACTTGTCCAAATGATCTCTTAATTGAATCGCTATCAAGTTATCTTTTTTAAAATACAATTCAATTTAATTATATTATCAATTATTATCTACTCTTTTACGTACTATAGGTATAATAAAAAAAATAATATTAAGATAAATTACTTTAATAGCAATTTTATAAATATATCATAAAATATACTCGGTAATATAAACTAACAACTAATAAGTAACAAGTCTTCTTCGCTCTGAATCGTTTATTGTATAAAATTATTAATTTTCATTGAATTAAAATTTAACATATACATTACAGCTATGACTTACTATCCTTATTGATGGTGAGTATAAGTACATTGGTCCGAGTAGTCATTTATACCATAGAGCAGCGGTTCTCAACCTTTTTATATTTGCGTACCACCTCTTTATTTTATTTATAAACAATTTATACGTTTATTTTGAGTGTATAAAATTGTATTTTATTAAGAACTACAAAATTATGACTACATAAGTATTTAATGCACAGACAGAAATTCATTACACCATCGATATACTATAAAACAAGCTAATTGTTAACATCAAATAAACCAAATAATAATATTTATAAAATGTTAATGAATCTTTCCAATTTTTTTTTATCGTGAAATTTTCTTCGCGTATCACAGGTTAAGAAGCACTTCTATATAGAGGAATATTTATTTACTCATTCACATAATAATATAATATATTAATATATATAGTATATATACCTACTAATAAGTATATAATCTAATAAATTATTAGGTTTTTTGACGGTTAATATTTAAGAAGACTGAACCAAGCTAGGGTATATACAGGGTAATTCCTTTATCATGAAACACTTATTATTTCAAAAAGTATTCATGTTTTTGAAAACATTTTTTTACATAGTTTCAAGTTGTTAAAAAATAACGTTTTTATTAAAAATTTTATTTTTAAATATTATTTTTAAGTTTTTTACTTTTTTAGGTGACAACATAGAGTTTTAATTTCATATTCCAAAGCAGAATAATTTTTTGAGTATTTTGTTACATAAAAATCTAATTTAGGGTGAGTAGTTGATGAGTTATACGTATTTAAAGTTAAGACAAGCGGAGTAGTGGACAAACATTTTGCGGCGTATCACTCCACTCCGCGCATCAAAACTTTGAATACTTATTATAACTCATAAACTACTCGTACTAAATTCGATTTTTATGTATCAAAATACTCAGAAAATTATTCTGCTTTAGAATATGGAATTAAAACTCTATATTGTCATTCAAAAAAGTAAGTAACTTAAAAAAATATAAGGATAAAAATATTTAAAAATATAATTTTTAATAAAAACGTTGTTTTTTAACAACTTGAAACTATATAAAAAAATGTTTTCAAATACATGAATACTTTTTGAAATAATGAGTGTTTTATGATAAAAGAATCAACCTGTATAATATTATACAAACTATAAATGAGTAGTCGAGGTATTAAACGTTAACTTGCAGTATATTCGAAGGTAAGACGTTTTATAGGTATTAGTACGAGTTACGAGATTTAAGCGAGTGTATGACGAGGTGCACTAAGCACTTGACACTTACTGTCCTGCAAAAGAGCAATTATCAACTTTTTATTTTTATTTTTTTTAGGTACTGAGTAGAACGATGGATGCTGTATTGATTTTACAACGATGTGTTTTTATTTTTA
Source organism: Rhopalosiphum nymphaeae (assembly GCA_036289425.1). Lineage (NCBI taxonomy): Eukaryota > Metazoa > Arthropoda > Insecta > Hemiptera > Aphididae > Rhopalosiphum > Rhopalosiphum nymphaeae. The sequence goes on along the minus strand of JAZAQC010000007.1, from coordinate 2,029,677 downwards.
TTTACTGGGTTAAAATGTTTGAATATTGAATACAAGGTTATCATAATAAGTTTTCAATTTTTAACTAAAAAATATCGGAAATGTATTATCACAATTTTTTTTCACAAATGTTTAAATTTCGAATTTTGAAAATTTCCAAACTATTTTGTAGTTAAAATTAAAAAACAATTTTGTGTGATGACAATTTGTGGTATTAGATAAATAAAAAGATAAATTGTCACCTAATGACTTAAAGTCGATGTTTCATAAAATAATTTATTAAAAAATATAATTTATTATATGCAATTTAGTTTAACCTTCCTCATTCAAAATAGAAAAATTATTATTTATACTATAATATATTATAAAATATCCTTAAAAATATAAGATGCTAATAGCTGATATACCATTTCCGCACCTATGCAATAATTTTTCATTTAATTCAAATTCAACACATCCATTATCAGCTCCATCGTCAATGTAACTAATTTTACACACCCTAATCATGAGTTTCTACTATAGGTTTTAAAAAAATGTTATAATAGTTTAATTCTCATTAAAAAATGTACGGGTGTGTAAATTTAATAGTCAATGTCAAATATTTTTCCTTTGAATTATTTTTTCTTTTCAGTAAAATACAAAATATACATGATTTTATTTAAGTTCAATTCAAAAGAGCATATTTTTAATAAATGAAACATTGCTATTCTATTTGGTACTATTTTATTTGTATAATCATTTTGTTACTAAGTTATTTTTACAATTTTATTAGGTATGTACTATTTTACACTATGTATTCTGTTATAGAGTTATCTGTACCTACCTCTTGTTACTGTTTAGTGTTTACCCTACAATCGTTGTTTATCATGAAAATAAAATATAAATGTACTTGTGAATAAAAAATGAAAAAAAAGTTATACGCTTTTGTTACTAGACATCTGTGACCTATAATATAGTATTTTATAGACAAGGTTAATAAAAAATTGACGTAATACCCATAATCAAGCTCCTTTATAATAAAACGTGGCAGAAAAATTGAAGGTTCTCATTTACAAAACTATACAATATACTAAATTGAAAATAATTATTATACAAGATATATAATTATATGATGGTCATTTTTTACTTTTTCAACAGCTATTTCTTTTTAATAATCAAGTTTAATTTTGTTGTTTTTAATAGTGTTCACACTTTCATCAAGTGAAAGTGACGTAATTTTTATTTTTATAATAAAACGAACAATAAAACTAAAATCATTATTTATATTCTTATTTTCAAATAAATAAATTAGATTTTTTATCAATTTTACAGGGTTTTCTTCTTATAAGACAAAAGTAAATACTAGATAATTTAATATATACTTTTACACTGAAACATATACTATAATTTAATACATTTTTTTAAATTTAATTAAAATTATAAATGTACTATGACTGAATATAATTTTATAAGAAGAACACAATTGTATTAACTTTTTTTTATACATAATAATAACTCCCCCCCCCCCCCCCCCAATAAACAAATTAAGTCTAGTTAGTATTTGGTTATAATATATTATATATTTATATCATAACATATAGTTGCACATTTATAAAATCTATTCATATTATATTGTTCACTTACATTTATCTTAATTTACAACTTTACAAGCCATCATAAATCCATCTTATATATAATTCACGATTAAGAGTCCAAGACTAACACTTCAACAACAATTATCATATTATGCCTATTATGTTGAATATATTTTTTATAGAATCATAATGATGAACTATATTGTCAGGGTAGGCTGCGTAGATTGTCAGAGAACACATAAAAGTTATAATATTCGGTGATTGTATAAATATACCTAAGGTATTAAGGTACAAACGGTAAACATAGAATTACATATGTACTCGTAAATTGCGTCCAAGTTCTTATCAACTCTAAAAAGGTGATATGTAAACTGTAGATAAAATTTTAGAAATTAATAGCTATATTTTTGCAAAATCAAACAAAATTACAATCTCTAATTTATACTTGATTCATTACATTCATATAATATGAAAAATTAATTTAATACAATTAAAAATCAAGAAATATAATTTTTAAAATTAAATTAATTAGAATAAATAATAACATGCTATTATTGATACATGATCACCAATTGGAATTTCTCCATTAGTATATTTACAATTAAACTTTGTAACTTTTCAAATTTTTTTTGGTTTTAGAATTTTGATATTTAGTGTTTATTTTATACTACAGTCGAGTCGCGATAACTCGAACTTCGACAACTCGATTTTTTTTTATTCCTCTCGTAATATAAATTATACATAAATTAATATAAATTTGAGTTATATATATTGAAGCGAATTTTTATCTCCCTTCGACTTCGAGTTATCGCGACTCGACAGTATTTAATTTAATATATTATGTAAAAAACTATAAAAATTTAAAATGTCTAAGGATAGCCTAAAAAGAATTATAATACTTTAAAATGCTATCATATATTGTCTACAAAATACTTTTATAAACAAATTTTGGTGAACATTTCAAGTTTAATTTGAGTTACACTAAAAAATAAAATTGATTTTGTCAAAAACTTGGTTTTGCCTAAAATTCCCGTTTTTCCTTAATTAATTATTAGGTTTTTTTTCAATTATTTTAACCAATCTCCATTTAAAATAGTCGTATCTATGTTAATTGTTAGATATTTATTTAAATAATTTTAAATATGGATATAATACAAATTTAGACGTTATTTTTTTCTGTTTTACGAACATATGAACGTATATCCAAACAGAATAAGTGAATAATAGAATCAATATATATCATATTATTATCACACTACTATTAATACTATTATATTACATAAAAAATAAAAATAATAATACTTATATCTTTACACGTCACTATATCATTTAAAAATCACATAACTATGCTTTATAATCTCATTATTATTTATTAATTTTTAAATAAAATACTAAGTATAATACAGTATTAAAATTCAATGTACAGAAACTCATCAATACAAACCAAAAATTGGGCTTAATGGTTTAAAATGTTTAAATGTGTCATCAATTATTCAATTATATATATTTACTAACATGGTTTGTTGATTTTTCGTTTGCTTTATTAAAATATATAATATTGATTATATTATCATTTATTTATATATATATTATACAGCTTAAATTATAGATAATAGATACTTCTTCATTTACTTCGGGTCTTTTATATTGCTATAGAATTTTTATTGAGTTAATAATAAATAACCACGAAGTGCTATCACTAGATATGGTTCTTCAGCACGTCCACAAGCCACTAAATTTTAATTTTATTCTTTATCCTTATTGAATAATAATTTATACAGATAGTATTATCTATTATACGTGGCCCACCACAATTTTCTAAATAAAAAATGTTAATAATGATAAAAAAATGATTTTAATTAATGTTGTTCAAGAGATTAGGACAGCCATGCATAATTTACGACGTCGTCGTCATTGTGATTTGTACGTAAAACACTCGTTGGCCGTTGCAATACATATTTTAAAAGTGAAAACTGTAAAAACGCTACAACTGTTGTGTACTAGCTGAAACAACACACTACAAAACACTAGTTAATGACGTATATACAACGCGTATATATATATATCATAATGTGTGTATAATATATCAATACATAAAATATAATATGCAAGTGAGCGTGTAGGACATAGGTAATATAAAATACACTATTACCTACCTATATCTATACTTATAACATTGAATATACCTAATACAAGTAATGATAAACAAAATCAAATTGCCATTTTTAGACGGTATAATATTAATAATATTTTTAATTAAATAAGTAAATAGTAGTCAAAATCAACCAAGAAATTTGAAAAGTATACACAAATATTGGAAAAACATCGTCTCAAAATGTTAACTGTAATAGAAATATGAAATATTAAATATTCCAAATATTATCTGAGAACTTAATTTATCAAAAATATTATCCATATATTTAAAATCAAATTATTGAATTATTAAATATTAATAACTCTGGGATCAAGATTTCAGGTGCTATAGAACTTTAAAATATGCATTTAAATATGCGTCATTTATAATATCATATGTAGTGAAATATTATACGCAATAATACAAATTGCGTATGTTATTATTTGTTATAGGTATACAATTTATAAATTTTTATTATACAATGTACCTATATTTATATCATTAATAATTGATCATTGCTAATGATATTAAAATTATTATGTATATAATATAATGAGTACCTATAATATACAATTTGTTTTTAGCAAAAATCAGTTCAACTTAACATACATAACTAATATAACTAATAGGAAAATTACTATTTCTAAAAACCTAAATGATTCATAGTTATCTTAAATATATTTATTTTTTATACAGATAAATAAATAATAAATTATTGTTTTATAGGATGAAAATTATGGGTACATAATTGCACTTAGTACATTTTGTAATTTTATTTCTTCATAAATAATTAAATATAAATTTTAAAACTTAAAAGATTATAAAAAAATTTTGAATGATAATAGAGAGCATCTATTAAAATAAAACCATGTATAGATTATAAGTACCTATTTAAAATATAGAGGTTTTTTTTTTTTTAGGAGAGCATACAATTTACTCTTTACTCTTTAGTGTAGATACCTACTACATCACAATATAGTGGCATTGCGTATTATACACTACGTATACCGTTACTGTATAGTGTATATTTATTCAGTATTCAGAGTTGAAAAAATAACATAAAAAAAATTAATTACAGTTGCCTCATTTATCTGTCTCATCGTTGTGTTTCGTAATATTTTAAATTAGTACATGGTTTTGACAGTTATTATATATAATGTATACCTATATGTATTACGAACATAAAAATGAAATTTATTTATTTATATAACTTTCATCGTTCAAATCCAATTACATATCACATGAAAAATAAATATTTGTTGTCTTATTATTTCATATGAATTGCTCTCGATTTACTTTTGTTTTTATGAAGCAATATAATTTTACATTTTTTTAAAATAAACATTGGTAAAGTAAATAATAAGTACCTACCTATGCCTATATTAATTATCGTATTAATCCTATATTAATAAATATTTTTTTGTGTATAAAAACTATGAACAAGTATAATAATTTTCAAGTTGAATGAATTTATGTTTTATGTATTTATATTATACATAAGTAAATATATAGTAATATACAGTATATACATATATAATTTTATCAATTATAATCATTTGATATTGATTTATGGACTATGGTATACTAAAAAGTAATTAATAAATAATAATACAGCACTTAAAAGTTTAAAAACGCATTTACGCCGTTGGGTACGTATATACAATTGTGCAAATATTAAACGGTTCTAACGTAATACTACTTTGCAAATTTTAATTATTTTATATAGGCCATATAGCAATACCATAATTTATAGGTAGTAACTACTTACTATTAATTGTATACATTGTACAATAATTAATAATTACTATATTCAATTTAATAAACAGTAAAACAAAACATATACAGATACAAACATATTTTAATTAACAGATAAAATATGTATAAAATGTTTAAATATTCAAACTTTTCATCCATCGCGTAAGGAAAATAAATTACAAATGCAAAGAACTAGGTAGATACTTTAAGTATTTGCGCGTGTAGTTATACATTTTTCAAGTGTTCGTAAATAAAAGTTTAAACAAATGTCTATACATTTTTTAATTATTTTATAGTTTTACATAAAATATAAAAAATATGCAATGTATTTTAGCCAAGTTTATTTATAGGTACTCGAATTCATAGAATTTTTAGAAATTATAAAGCATTAATAAATTAGTAAATAATTATTATAATTTTGCTCAACTTTCAGAAATATTATTTTATTAACACGTATATTATCTTTATCAAGCACAAGTAGCTTAATAATTAAAAAAATATTCATTTGAACTTCGATTTAGATACGTCAATATTTTCAAAAAAATTATATGCTTTACATCTAAATTAAAAAGGGGTTGTTTCTATTAAAAAAAAAAAATAGTTTGTATTACCACAAGTCCACAAATGATATAATAAACCTAAGTATTTAAAAAAACAATATCTATTATCTTTGCAGGATTGCATAAGCATAAAAACAAACATAAAATGAATTTATAGTAAACTTATTTATGGTCCTATAAACATAATTTTTGTTGGGTTATATCTTATAAACACAATTTATTAATCAAATAATTTACTGATATTTGGTGGACCAATCATAAGATTATAAGCTAATAAATAATGTTTAAGCGATCATTAGCTGATCAAAAGTAGATCCCTTTAATTAATATAAATATAAATAAATAATTCATTAAATGTTAAGTCATTATTTGTGAGACCGGTCATTAGTGATCATGATTGGTTTATTACATTTTAGTTAATCATTTAATAATATTTCTATTTAGTATTTTTTAAAAAATTATTGTATACGACAATGATTCTGAACAAAGATAGTCTGTCAACTTATATCAATAAGTAAATTTCATAATAATATATCTTCTAATATTAGTAATTTATTTTACTTAAGGTATAACTATAGGTACATTTTTTGGCGAGAACATTGCACTTAATATTTAATTACCATTGCAGCGATTATTTTTTAAAGTCAATATTCCATTTTACCATAAAACAGTATGAATAGATTCATGGCTTATAAATAGGTAATACCTATTTAAATTTTTAAATTTATATATTTTAAAAACTTCATTATGTAAAGTAAAATTTATATTTTACATAAAAGTTTTAAGACATATGAATAATGTTTTTAAATTAAAACGAATTAATTAACATCTTTATAAATCATAATTTATTTAATTTAGTTAGCTATAAAAATTCAATATATAAAAAATCTTATTAATTAAAAAAATAATTTGTAAACTTTTGTAATTTTGATGAAATTCTTCAAATGGTTAATATCAAACGCTTATAAGAAAATTGAGATCATTATGCATATATTTTTAATATTTTTAAACAATGATTTAGTAACGATTATTATATAGAACCTTGTTTTAAAATTTCAAGGTTTGTGACCAAACAAACATTTTTTGTAAATATTTAGAAAAAATCTAAAATAAATAAAATAATTTTAAATGTTTATAAAAAGTTTTAAGGAATTTAAAAACCTTTTACATTTTATTATGTTTAGAAAACGGTAATGTAAAAATTTCATGAAAATTCCAAGTTCTACAAATATATGTTTTTGAGTTACAATGAAATATCAAAACCAATTTTGTTAAAAACTAGATTTGTATAAAAATGTTTGATTTTACCGATTTTTTGGTTTTTTTTTTAGTCGATTATTTTGAAAATAATAGTACTAAATTTTTATTTAGAACTTTCATAAAAACAATCTACATTTAATTTTCTACTATATACCACCGTCAAAGTTAAGGATTGAAGCATTTTTTCATAATAGGGGGTTTCGAGGGTTGTCATTGAATAAGTTATTGAATATAGATTCACTGTTATGGATAAATCAAAATATATTTTGAATATTATACGTGCGTGTTTAGAAAATTTGAATACAAATATTTGTTGAACATTATTTACAAGTATTTATAGATACATTTATAATTATTATAAATTATTACAACAAAAAACAAAATTGATTATGTATTTATGTCAAAACAGGTATCTACTCGTATGTTTTTGTAATTGTGTAAATATTCCCGTTTTCCGTATTTTTGTTTTGTTTTTCCCAATAACTTTGAAAAATTTTTCATCTAAATGGTCTACTAGAAACTATCCTCAAAATTGGAAATTGAACTTTTTTATCGATAAAATTATAATAATGTCATAAATTCTGTAGTAAATAACCGATACCTTCATTCATATCGTTCTGCTCAGCATATAAAACATAAATAACATAATAATTGCTTAACAATTCTTTATCAAGTGATAATAATAAAAGTTAGGTACCTACGTCGTACGTAGAAATGGTTTCAATTAATATATTAGCAAATATTTTCCTCCCATGTTTAGTCGTGTACACCGGTATTTGGAGCATTCAGAGTTCAGACCATTGACTATAATAATAATATTATAGTTCACCCGGCGCAACTGCGCAAGGCGATCATGGAGTGCTCGTGTTTTTTTTTTATTACATTATAATATAGGGGTCCAACAACTGAGGAATATTGTAAATATTTAACGAATTTATGGCCGAATGGGGGCCCGTTGAAAATATAATATGGTCGAGCCGGGGACTTTCGCGAGTTAGACCGACAATAATATTGAATATAATACATGTACGATGCACGGCATACGCGATGTGCATATTATTATAATATAACAAATTATTAATACACTGTTGGGCTCTATAATATTGTATTACTTAGGTTTTAGACGATACACGTTTTTTAGACGGCACGAACGTTTTCGAGTTTGCATAAGATAATCCGACGACACGATAATGTTCAATGATTTATTAATAGTTGTTCATACGTACGTATATAGATACAGTGTACTTTATATTACGTTAATTTAACATAATAAATGAATAATGTGTCGACTTTAAAATTACGTACCGTACATTTTACGTTATCGCAACAACCGCGAATAAAATGATTAACAACTAATAAGAAACAATCATAACTTGAATAGGTACCTAATAATAATATTATAGTGTTTGTGTGTCGATATAATATGGTATATCGGGTATCATGAAATGCATTACGATCTGTGTACAATAATAACATTTATAACAGTATTGCGACTTGTACTGTGTATAACGTAATATTATACAGTATCTACGATCTATACATACTACATATTATACCTATGGCGTACAAGTCGTACAAAACGCTCGCACGTAGAGGCGTATATTATTATATTATTGTCCGTTTGGACTTTCCGATTTTCATCGTCGTCGCGCCGGCACATCGCAATAGACCAATAGACACGCAATATTATGTTTTGGGACTTGCTATAACAGAAGCCACGATAACATATTATGATATATCCAATATTATTATCGTTCAAAAAACTGTAATTTCGATCGTAAACTCGTAATCCATAACATTCGTACGCACACGACGATCGCTGGTTGGACGGTGGCCTATATATATGCATATATAATATATATACATTGCTACGTGACAATACATGGTCTCGGTCGGTAATATACTAATATAGTAGTAGTGAGAACATAAGAAAACGACGACGGAGAAGGAGAAATTCGTCGATCGTTTTCCAAGGTAAGCGCACTCGGCAGCGACGGCAATATGAACGCAATTAATTCTGCCTACCGATCATTGTTATCGAACGACGGAACGCCCGTCCGATAATCCGAATATCTAAACAATATTGTACGCCTAAGCTTTTACGCGAATCCCGCAGACTCGTATGCTCTCTCCCCGTCCGCGACACACGCCAAACGACCCCGAACCCGCCCAAAAGTACGTAAATCTAAGTTGACCGAGTCCAAGTGCACCCGCCGCAAGCACTGTGTGCGATATGCATTATGCACAACGCACACACGCGCCACACGGTGCGTCGGTGCTCACTGCAACACTGTTCGTTGCGGGCGGTCGCGCTAAAGCGTACGGCCCGTTCCGACGGTACGAGTATAGTACGATAACGACGGGAAGTGTAGCATAAAGAATAACGAGGAAAAATATATTATCGTAATCCGCTACGGCGAGAAGAAGCCGAGACGTGCGCGGTAATGGATCGCCTCGGCTCTGGCAGCACTGCGGCAGTCGTCGTACAACACATTGTACTTCTCGGCACCGACCACCAGTTATTAAACATTTCGCCGCCGAACGCTCCGGTACGCAGATTCACACGTCCCGACGTTCGCCGTGCGCAATCACCAGACACCGCCGCCGCCGCCGCCGACACTCTCCACCGCCACTCGCCACCACCGCTGTCGACGCTCTTTGCCGTCGCTGCACCAACGGAGTGTCCCTCCTGCCACCACCACTACCACCACTACCACTGCATCGCCACACTCGTCGCACGCTAAAAATGGCGTCCGCCGCCGTGTAATCGTCGTTGTCGCCGCCGCCACCGACGTCGCACCACGCAGCCTCATTCATGTTGTGAGTATAACAATATTGTGTCGTAACTCGTTATTTGTATAGCAGCTGGAATTTTTGTCGTAACCATTGCGTTACATCTGTACGGAATCGCGTCTTCCGATACGATTTTTTTGTTTATAAATTGTATATTTTTCATTTCCTCCCATGGTAATAGTAATAATAGTTGTATCGTGTGTTTTCGAATCGCAGTCGCCGCCACCGCGCTTATCGCGGCAAATGATTAACCGTACCGTTGTTTACGCCGCACTCCCCCCACCACCATCAATTACCTCCACGATCCATTGCGTGTATTGCGTTCACGTTCACCTTCACGCTCCGTCACCATACTCACCACTTTTATTATTATTATTACTATTATTTTCTATGCCGCCGTCGTGTGTCGTACTCACTTCAGCTGCTGGTCGGGGAGGTCGGCGCTGCACGTTAAGCACACCGTCACCGGATTATTTCCATTACCCTATAGTCCCCTCCGATGCGTGTAAAAAACGCGACAGATTTTTCTCGTCCGTCACCGCTGCCGGCGACCATTTTGAAAATTTGTTACGACGGAAAAAAATCGATCGAACACGCGCTTTTTAATTTTTACTACTTCCCGATCTGTTTTTTCTCCGTCGTATACACCACTCGACCACCGCTGATGCTTGACTCCGGATGTCAGCTTCCGGCCGGTCACAATGTCATCGTTTGTATGTCGTACCTATGTGGGTAACGTGGTATAATGCTTACCGATCGGATTAGGTCCCTTTGGGTTATTCTAGATTTTCGCATTAAATACTACGGCCATCGTCATCTAGTTATTGGTTGTTGTCAACCGTTATACGATCATCGTAGGTACAATAGAGTTGACGTGTGTACTTATTACATACCTATGATTATAGCCTATAGGAATTGTGCGATGCTCCGAGAGCTGGTTTTATAAAATCGAAAATTCGTGATAGGTTTTGAGAATGTTATAATATGTTTTTAATATAACTATGTAAGTATTGGATGTTAAAAGTACCAGTTTTGTAAATTTGAATGATGAGCAAACAAAAATTATTTTTATTGATATTCCTTTTAAATTTTAACACAGTGCAAAGAATGTACCACTAAAATTAATACTCTTTTAATTTTATTAACATCAAATTACAAATTTCAAATAAAAGTTTAATTTTCTTATTTTTAAATATATTTGAATATATCAATATATTTTTTATAAAAATGTACCTGATAAGCAATAGATTGAAATTATGAAAAATAATTTATTCTTAAATAATTGCCAATAACTGCTTTTATAATAGCAATGAACCATGTTCAATCTGTTAAATATTAAATAAATTAATATTATTAAATCAAGTGATATTTTATTGTTTACTTCTTTTAATAGTTAATAATTAGTATCTCCTTGCAGCTAATTAAGAAATTAAACTTTTTAAATTTAAAATTTTACCTAAAAATATTTAAACTCAAATGTATGTACAGTTTACTATAGTTAGTATACTCGGCTTAATTTTTATGTGGGCATGTAGCCAAATCTATAGCCAGCTATGTAAGATTCAAAAAGATTATGAGATTACAATCACAAATTTTTATAATTTTTATTTTTACTTATTCAACTTGTATTTACATAATATATCATTGTGATTAATTACATATTACTTATGAACTGAGACTTCCCTATTTAATGTTAGATATGTAAAAAGACAATTAAAAGTTGTCTACTTAGAGTTACACATTTGCTTTATTTAATAGATATATGTTTTTTCAAAATGTATTTATAAAACAATCTAATTTAATATTACAATAAGTATGTATGTGACCCAATGCAGTTATACATTATGATTTGGGCACACGCGGAAAATGCAGTTATTCAAAGTGGATACTTTATGTCCTTCATATAAAATATTTTAATGTTATTAGTAATATCATTGATTATAAATATTAGTATTTATAATCAATGGTAATATGTATGACAATATTGCCACCCTTTCTATAAATAATCATAAAAAATAAGTTGATTGATATACCATATAATACTATTGTGTTTAATTTAAATATATTCTATCCAAATGAAATATATTTTATAAGATGAGCCACGGCCTACTGCTTCCTAAGAAACTCCCAGTTCTTTGCGTTGAGTTTACCATTCATTTTGGCATCTAGCCATTATAATTGTTTTTAACTTTATTTATATCAATAAAATTAAACAGTTATTTATACAATTATACCATTTATAGAATTTTAGTAAATATAAATAGTATATATTTGTTTTATTTAATTTTCCTTTATTATTCCACATTTTAATTGTGATATACCTATCACTTAGCAACTAATTGTATCATATATAGCCTATACAAGCAAACATTAAATATTTTTTAAATAATAAAAATCCTACAAAAAATAAATAAATAATACAGCAGAAATATTAAAGATATTGTCTAAAACTTTAAATCAATTAATGAACCGAGTAGAATGTCTAATTCCGCTTTTATATATAATACTTGCTAACAGAGCAACACAAAAATGGATTTTGTCATGATATGATTTTCATGTGTTTAACAATTAACCAGCAGAAAGCTTGACAATTTTACTTATTTTACATTTAAATCAAACTGTATTAAATCTCAAAACATTTTAACAGAATTTTAGATCTCATACTGCAGAAATAAAATTTTAATATTATTTTATACATTTTAATTTTAATAAATTATTATCTATATATAATTATATATATATATATATATATATATTATATGTGTATCACCTAAGTATATGTTAAAAAACACTGATCATTTAGGTATAATTTTAAGATAATACAATTAAAAATAGTTAAATTTATTTATAAAAATAACACCACTAAGAAAGAGCTATGTTATGTTTCATGACTAAATAATTATGTTTTAGGAATACAAAAAAAAATATAAACGTGTTATTAATTGTAAGTAACTATATATTCTATACATTTTTAAACTTGAATAATAATCAAAACACAAACATTAATAATGTTTTTATGAATTCTATTGAAGATTTTAAAATATATATTATTTATACAAGATTTATTTGTAATTTCTGAGCAGGTAGGTGTATTATGAAACATTTTGTAATTCTGTATGTGTAATTTAAATATATATTCTACAAAATGTCTTAACCTTACCTTGAAAGTTGTTAAAGGAAATTTTTATTTATGATTTTTATAATATGCTCTTAAAAATTGCATGCTTTACTCTTATTAAATTTTAAAATTATTTATATTTGAAACAATTTGTTCTTATGAAACTTGGATGCATTTTCCAATATTATTTTAATTTTAGAAATGTATGTCAAGGCTATAAAATAGGTACATGTGTCTAGAATCATTGTATACTTATTTACTCCTTAAATTTTGTAACCTAACTGTTCAAAATAGTTAAATCTATTGTACGAAAATGAATATAGAAGTGTACGTATTATCATTATATTTTGATTTTCTATACTTAGTATTTACATTTTTTTAATGTTATAAGTCATGAACACTTTATGATGGTAACAATAGAATCATAATAATTCGTACTTTTCCAGTTTTTTTAACTATTAAACTTTTGAATAACTATAAAAATTAAAATACCGAGTACTAGATTGACAACTATCTACTTATTTCTTGTTAAATAAATTATATTTAGTATATTTAAACAGTATTAGTTACAAAATAAAAATGCGTAGTTATTTTGCTATAAACGCCTAGTTAATTTTTATTAGACATTTGAGTACGAGTTGTACCTGTACCACACATTCTTTTTAAATTAATTTTAAATAGACAATTTTATAAATTATTTAAAAAAAAAAACGTAAATGTAATAATTAAAATATATTTAAAAGTGAAATTGCGCTAATATAGTTTGCTATTGATTTTCTCGCGTAGTTATTAGTTACCAAATTATTCATAAGAAATGTATCAGTGGCAGATCAAGAGAAGGGGGTAGAAGAGAAGCACAGGGCCCCCTTGGCGGTTATAATTTAGCTGTATTGCTAGTAATAACGTGCACGTGAGAGCGATGATTTTCTACGTTAAAACGTATAAAACATACTTAAAAAATACAATGGGGGAAAATCGTTTAAATGAATTAGCATTGCTTAATATTCACTAAGAAATTAATGTAATATCAGAAGATATTTTAGATCTCTTTTCCAACAGCAACCTAGGTGTTACAGTTTTCCCCACAATAATATATAAATTAATTAGATACATTTCAAGTTATTTTTGTTTATTGTATAATATTTCGATTATACCAAACTTTTTTTAGAAATTATGAATCATATTTATATATATATATATATATATATATCATTATATTTTTAAATTTTTCGTGTTAGAAAAATTTGAGTAATATTTTATTTGAAGACCTAACATCAAAACTGGTATACAAAACAAAAATGAAAAATTTTGGGCATCCCTCTACCTCAAAAAAAAAAATCCTAGGTCCACCACTAAATTGTATAGATTCTTGACCATTAAAACGTTATCGTTATCTTATTTATATATACAATTATATATTTATTTTTAATACCTAGGTAATTATTTAATAGACAACGATCTCAAAAATCAAAAAATTACTTATTTTAAATATTTATTATAAATATGCTCTTAGCATGATAAAAAAGATGCTGACATATAATAAATTACCTTCTATTCATAATAAAAATTTAGTCAATTCTATTATGGATATGAACCAAGCGATGGAGTTTAGTGATTCGCGCACACCGAGTGAATTGCTAGTACATTTTACGATGTTTACTACTTAGTACTTACGTCTAAAACGTCGTACTCTCACTTAAGTGAATGTGATCATTGATCACAAATTACTTAATTTCTCGCAGAGAGGGCTTAAAAGATTTTAATATTAAAAGTAATACTATAGGCACCTACGAATGTTGAATTAATATATCTTTACTAAATAAGTTCCTTTTTAAATACGTTGTTTTTGAAAATTTGCGCAATTACGACATTGGCTTTACATTTTTTATTTTATAATAAAAATAATAAAATTCTAAACAATTTTTCATATTATTTTGCTAACCTTTTTTTGTAAAAACCACAGTTGAAATGGTTAAAATTGAATATAAATTTTTATGAATATTTTAGTCTGTTATAACCTACTTTGATACTATAAATACATTTCGTACTTAGCATAATTTGTTTTCTATTAATATCTAAAGATATTATGCTAAAATTATGTAAAAAAAAATGATCAATCGACGGTTGTTAATTTAAAAAATATAAAATTTTAGTTTAAGTGTATACAAATTATCTCGAACATTACGTAAATCAATCGATAAAAATTATGGTTAATAAACATGAAATTCAATTCTATTTTTGTACATTAGAAAAACAATATATTACAACCTATCAGTATTAAAACAAATGTTTAACTTATTTTTTCTATATCTTCGAGTTTTATAAAGATAATTTAAAAAACATCAATTCATCTACAGAAAATGAACATCATCTTATTATATGTTAATAATAGAAAAAAATATTAGTTCGTTTTCGTGAAAATAGTTTGTTCTTTAATTTTTAAATATTTTAAACTTCTATATAATAGTGTATTTTTATAACGTTATATTATGAAATGTACTAAATGTATTTTAAATTTATTAATTTATTGTGTTATAATACTATTATTACGAGACCTTGAATGAAATAAAATAGTGTTTCAACAGCACTTGAAACTGAAATTGGTGGTTCCTAGCGTCTATAATCTTATGTATTTACTTACTATATAGTGTGTCCCAAAAGTTCTATATCACCTTAAATATCTCCACGGTTAATAATTAATATTTTAATACGGTTTTTTCATTAGTCAAAGTGATTTGTTTTAAATGTATACTTTAAATTAAACATTTTTTTATTAATTTCTGATGAATAAAAAACATTTAATTTATCAATTAATCACTAAAGCTTGACATTTTATTTGTTAAACTGTAATAAATAAAACCAAATTTAAATGCTCTAAAAAAACAAGGAAAATGCTTTAAAAAATACAATTTAATGCACTCATAACAGACATTTCTTTTTAAATGCACTAAAAAAATGCTCTTTAAACTATTTTTAATATTGAAAAATTTGTTTAATTTTATAAATTTTTATTATTAGGTATAAATTATTCGTATTAATTTCATCAACATTCTAGTTTTTCTATCTTCTTTTTATTTCGAAAATTATTTTCAAAAAAGAAATATACAGTTTAGATAAATATATTTGTTATACTTTTACCTTGTGTTTTATAATAACACTGTATAATCAGGTACTGCTTAATTTTTTATCTAATTTTATCAATTCCTTCATAAAAATGTCAAAAAAATACGAAATAAAAGTTATTTTTTTAATTCCTTGATGTATGAAATGAACTTTGTGCTTGGAATGCAATGTTTTCGGACATTCAGAAAAAAATGCAATTTACATTTAAATCCATTCTTTAGTAATAAAATATATGCACAAAAAACATCTCGAATATTTATGCATTTAGAATTTTAAAATATGCACTTAAAAAGTTTCAAATATGTATATAAAAAGCATAAAATATGCAAAATAATTTTTGATTATTACGACTAGGCATTTATTTATTATGATATAAATTTAAAACATTTATGATGAAAAAAAAATAAACTACAATATTATATATTTTTTGAACACATTTTTATAATACATTGATTATTGCCAAATGTACATTTTGAACTAAAGTCGTCAGTGTGTCAGTCCATGTTCTGTAGTATTGACTAATAACAATAAGTCAATAATGTTAGTCTAAATAGATAAAATAAAAATATTCGATATGAAAATCAGTATACAATGAATTAAGTATACCTACCTATTTACCAACTAATAAATAATAATGATCTAAGTAAATGTAATATTATAATTTTAAAAATATTTATAATTTCTGTGTTGTGACCAAATGTATAGATAACAATTGTAAATAAAGTTATAAATTAAATTGAAACATTTAAATGTATATGCAATATACAAAAATGTGTGTTTTTATAGAAAATATGCAAAATAAAAATTTATAATAAATTTACTTAGATATGATTGATGAAAATCCATTTATTTCATGTGATTGCTTGTAAAAATATGAATATGCATTATATGGAAAATTCGATCTTTAATTATAACATACATTTATAGTGAATAAACTTAAAAAATGCTTTATATTTTTATAATTGACATTTTTAAATTAATTTTTAAACTAAGTTTTTTATATACAAAAAAAAAATGTTAAATCTAAATGTTTCAAAATAACCTTGGAATGCATGATTTTTTTTTTTTATAAGTTACACTTTTTTTTGTCATCGATATAGGTAATTTGCATTAATTGAGATATGTTAAACTGCTTAAGTTTAGAAAAATAAGTAATACATTTTCGGATTTTAAATATATTATGTATAGTAAAACTTCTTTATAACGGACCCTCTATAAGGAGAAAATCTCCTTGAAACGGAAAACAATAACAGTTCCACTTTTCCTTTATCCCATATATCCCTTTAACAGAAAAATCAGTTGGTATCAACCTATTCCGTAATAAGGGGATTTTACTGTATCTATTGTGAAATTAGATTTGAAGTTTCTTAAGAAATTTATAAAGTTCAAAACACTAGTATGACAATTAATCTTTAACATTTTAGATTAAGCTGTTTCATGAGAACATATAAATATATATGAATATGAATAATTTTCAATATCATGTATTTACTACTTACAATTAAAATATTTTAACATATGTGAATTAATACTATACTATATACTCTATAGTCTACACCAGTGTTTCTCTCAGTTTATGGGCTACTAAATTCTTTTTGATGGATTATAAGCAAATTATATGATTTGAATTTTAAATGTATTTGTATAATAAAAATAATAACAATAATAACTAGAATTTTGTTTTTCAATGGTTACCTTACAGGAAAATTATTTATTTGTGGGTTGCCATATTAAAAAAAAAATGGCACTTATGGTGTTTTTGTGGTACACTGTGTAATACAATTATAAAATAATATTATAATGTTTATTATGAAGTATTAGGGTATTATTTAAAATTAAATATTTAATATAGTATAATAAAAAAAAATTAAATGATTGTATATTATGAAACTAATACAATTATTATAATTATTCTACCTTATAAGTTGATAAATTATTTTAATGAAATTCATAATGTGTCTCATATTTTTACTATTGAATTTTAGAATATCTGTTATACATTTTATAATACCTATATATTGCTTATTTTTACCTATCTTTTTTAACTAAATTATTTTATTTTGTGTTGCTATTTTTTTTTTTTCATAAAGCATACATTTTTTAATAATAAATTATATTCTGATTTAAGGCTTATAATGGCGACTAAAACTGAAGTTGAGAATGAAATAATTGAAAAACCGCTTGAAACTCAAGATATGAATACAGTTTGTACAAATTTACAGTATTGTGATGATACAATTAAAATACAATCAACAAGAAAACGATGTGTCAGCACGTCAATTCTTATAAGCACATCTCCAAAAAAAAAAAAAAAAGAAGGTCAAAATATAATACCACCTAAAAAGTTTTTGCTTGGTGGTAGCATGTCTGATCCCCTCAATTTAAATAGTCTCCAGAATGAAGATATTAATAAGTAAATTAAAATGTTTATATATTTAATACTGTCATTTATTTTTAAATTATGTTAATGTATTATTTTTAAATTTTAGAGCAATGAATAAAACTCCAAAATCATCACCTTTACACTCAAATACAGTAAATATAAAAAAAGATCAAGTCAATGTTATGATTCCTCGAAATTTATCTGATCCATTAGAACTTAGTCAGTGTGATGAAGCCAAAGCAATTGTATGTTCTGGCATAGATTCATTAAAACAAAAAACTCCACAAAAATGTAAACCTAAAATACAACTGTCAAAATCTTTGTCTGACTCAGGTTTAACTACTGAAAATACCCCAGAAAAAGTGTAAGTTATAACTAGTAATAATAAAATAAAATTTTAACCCGTCGTTGGTAACGCTAATATTTTGACATTGTTAGTGACGTGTAAGTGTTCGCCCACCTATTAAAATACATGTGTGAACATACAAATATACCATGGTACTGACAAATGTCAATATTAGACTGCTATAGTATAATAATATAATAAGATAATAAACCAAAAATAAAAACAGTATATTTATAAATATACGATAAGGCGAATACAACGCTAACTATACGGTATTATTACATATATGGCAATATTGGACTTCAATAACTTTATAAATTTATTTATAACTTTTGATATTTTATTTTGTATTCATTTTTGTAAATAATTCAAGAAAGCATTAATATAATATTGTTAAAATCTAATAATATTTAAATCAATAGTTCTTAAAATAGCAATTGTGTGAGTGAAATGCTCATAGCGTCACCAATGACAGGTTAAAGAGTTTTGATGTTAAATAATTTTGTTATTATATTCAGCTCTAATAGTCATATTTTATAAAATATCGCAATTTAAAATTTATTTAAGCAGTATGAAAAAACTATTTTGCTCCTAATTGTTAACAGAAAATTTTTATTTATTGTTATTCAGTTTTAAACCAGAATATAATAATGAAAAGGAAAGACAAGAAGAAGAAAACATTATTTCTTCACCACCTAAAAAAAAGTTCAAACCTGATTTGCCTGAAAACTGTATATACAAGTCTGAGAATAATGAAGCTTCAAGTGAAATAATTGAAATAATAGAAACCATCATAGATGTATTAGTGAATGAAGTTCTAGTTCAGTCATTAGATAAATGTAATATTCCAATTCCAAAAGCTCCAGTTGAAGAGGTTATTGAAAAGATACTCGAGCCATGCAAAATGCTGTCACCATCACCTGAAAAAAAAGTTGAAGATGGTAAGGAAACACAAGAGCAGCGCGAAAAAATTAAGTCTAAAAGATGTGTAGTAAGTCCGGTTGTTAAGCAGCCCTCATTATCAGAAAAACACTGCAAACCTCAGCAGGTTGTTGTTACGACGTCAGCTAAACCAAAACAAAAGGTTAATAAAAACGAGCCCAAGTTTAAAGAAAAAAATTCATTGTTTAAATATGGAAATTATAACAGGTAAGATTAAATGTTATT
This sequence comes from Rhopalosiphum nymphaeae, assembly GCA_036289425.1. Classification (NCBI taxonomy): domain Eukaryota; kingdom Metazoa; phylum Arthropoda; class Insecta; order Hemiptera; family Aphididae; genus Rhopalosiphum; species Rhopalosiphum nymphaeae. Next base: position 2,009,485 of record JAZAQC010000007.1, on the reverse strand, counting down.
GGCAAATCCAAAAATGATTTACCCTATATCACCATGTATTTTAACGTAGTTAGAAAAGAGATGTCCAAACGGAAAAACTCTTTAAACACTTTGAATGGATCAAAGGACTGTATCTTTCAATAAATTGCTGGGTATGATCTAGATAAACTGATATTATGATAATCACTATAACATTAAATAGACTATTATATTATTATGAATTTTTTTAACTAGTATAATAATATTTGTAGTTATTATAATTTTTAAGAATTAAGAACATATTCTGCTTCAGTTATTTATATTCCTTAAATAGATACAACTTAGTCAATTTTAACATCTTATAAGATTTGCATTAATGATCATCTCAGCATTATTAAAATTTAAAAAAACTATATGTTCTCAAATTTTAACTTTGTTAAAATTATTATCATAAAATAATTATATATCAACTAGTGTATAATTTAGTTCTTCCTAATTACTCCTTATTGTTATTTATCACATATCTCATTATCTAGAAATTTTAACTTTTTCACCTTGCATATATCACTAATTCAAAATTATATAATTAATTTGTTCTGAGCTATAACCTTGCAATGAAGTATTTTTGACATTGTAGTACTTTAGTAGTATTAAAATTGTATGTAATATTTTACTTTATTTAGGATTATTGCACCCCTTAACAAAATACATAATTTCACTTATTTAATTAATAGTATTTAATCAATTTTTGTTTTATAATGAAAGCTTTACTTTTCAAACTCTAAAGTTCACTAAATAGTATTCTTACTTAACCCTCAATTTGCTTACTTATTATTCAAAAACAATTAATTTGAATATTTTTTGACGTATGGTTATTTGATTACCTTTTACTTACCTGAGAATCTAATACTAAACATAATGTTTTTATTCAGAGTAAATTTTGATCTATTCTCAAATAGAATTTGAAAAGAATTATTTTTTATGCAAGACTTATTTTTTTCCAGCATAATGAACGATCTAATTATACAATATTGATTTAAAAAACAAGTTTAGATTCCTTGTCTACTTTAGATCTTACTAACAGCCTTTTTATTTTACAAATTTGGACATAACTTCATAATAAAGATTTCTCTGATAAAAATGTATAAACAAGTATTAATTGTGTTCCTTCAAATAGATAAATGGAAAAAGTTCTACGTAGAATCCAAGTGAACATATTAAGCCGTTCAATATAAAATAACTTCAGATAATTTTTTTGGTGTAATGAAAATCAATTAATTAAGCAATAAAACAATATGAGATTAAATAAATGAAACCTACCACTACAAGCACGTAATAAATTTGATTATTGCCTATATTGAACTCCAATTACAAATGCTGTGTTTCTAATCCTCTTAAAAGCAAACAGCATTTTCTATATTTGTACGATGATTTTTACATTATTATAATTGTTAATCGAGTTTAAATCATTTTTAGTTATAATGTTTATACCTTTATGTTAGACAATTATTGTTGAATTCACTCCAATATTAAAATTAATTCTATTGAACATAACAAACTGCCTGTTTAAATTTAACACAGTAATAATTCACATTCACATTCATTCCTAAAAATGATGATTAATTAATTTTAGTAAACCTTTTAGCATCGCGATTCAGGGTGTCACACTCACTAAATGACATTGCAGAATGTACTCTGATAATGTTATCATTTATAAGTATATAATTATGAAATGCCTTTTTCGCCTTCTTTTGATACTGTTTTGATAATAATAATCATGAACAAAATGGTAAACGAACTTCAGTATCACCCGGAGTTATTACCATCAGAGTATATTGGATATTGATCATTCGTTACCCAATAATTTTATTTTAATATATTTATAATTTTTTTAAGAGCCGCCAAACTAACAGTTGTTTTCTCTGTCTATGCATAATATAGGAACAAAGATATTCCGTACTTAAACGACTACGACTCTTTGATTCAGTTTAGGGCAAAGACACCTATTTTATATTTTAGAAGAATATTTCCTGTGCATTTATCGAACAGATTTTTTTTTAATATTTTCATTTTTGAATAAGTTATTAATGGTTAAAAATAATTTAAATAAATTTAAATAAAAACATGCTTATATTAATATAAAAGTTAAATTATTAAAAATCTATCCAGGTAATGCATAGGAAATTTTCTTCTTTAGAAAATATAAAATAGGTGTCTTTGCCCTAAACTGAACCAGAGACTTGTCGTTCGTAGAAATACAGATTATTTATATTATGCGTGAGATGGACAGAGAAAACAAATGTTGATGTGACCTTTAAAGATAATAGTATTAAGTTTGGAAATAAATTCAATAAAATAAAATGTTTAAATTGAATTTTCTAATAATTAGGAACACATTCACATTAGCTGCCTTATATATTATTTTATTTATACATTTTTTTGATACAAGAATTTAAACAAAATAAAAACATTTGTGAAAAAAAAAGAAGTTATTAGTTTTAAAGTTTTAATATCCCAAATTTCGCGATTTTCAGTGTTTTACACATGCATCAACGCTCGTTTTTACGCCTTTAATGAGAATTTTGATTTATTTATTTTTGAAACTCGCGTATTTTATCGAGCGAAGAACGAATTATTATAACCTTGCCAGTTAAAGTATGACAGTCGCTTTCTTGTCTACCAGTTCCGGCGCCTTATTATATTCTTACAATATTTTGTAATTTATAAATTTTTATATTTTGAAATAATGAACTAATATAGAACAGATTTTGAAACTTAATAATATTATTTTTTAAATTCTGAACGGAGTGATAAATGTATTGATTTTACAATAATGTATGGTTTTTTTTATGTTTCTGTCATCACGTTTTGAAGTAATAATAGACAATAGTGCTTTGATTTTTTACTTCAGCAAAAGTAAACAATTTACAGTAGCTTTCAAAAGCGTCAGGAAAAACCCTAAAAAAGTAGCGTAAAAACGGGAATTTTTACACATTAGTTTTCGACAAAATCGATTTTTTATTTTGCTGTAACTCAAAAACCAATCATTGTAAATACTTGCAATTTTCACCAAATGTTTATATTAGCGTTATCTATTTACGATTAAAATTTTTTTTTTTTTGAAATGCCTATAAAAAAATTTGGCAATCCGAAAATCTTTAAAATTTAATGCAAGGTTTATTATAAGTTGTACTTATTGTAGTATAAAAAATAACGTAAAATAACGATATATTACAATTTAAATATAAGTAATAATAAAATATATCTTACTAATTATCCTAGACTGACAATCGTCTCCGTTCAAAATCGTTTTTCGAATACAATAATTATACAATGATACTTGTCATTGTATTAAAATTTAACACATCCATTATAATTACCTATTCTCTATCTCTACTATACAGCAGAGCGATACCCACTTGCTCACCCTTTTTTTTAATATTTAAATGTTACTTGAAAAATTAATAAAAACAAAACTTTAAAAATAAGTTATGTAATAAAAAATCTATGGTGTCTAACATTTATCTTTTGGTTATTAGTTGGTATAATTTGGACATAATAAATATTTGTGTTTAACTAAAGTACAGTGTAATTTGAATAAAAATTACAAATGAAATCATAAAAATCATTAAGAACACGGTTATTGAACTCTTATAAAGCCAAATCTTATTCAACCAGAATTTAGGTGCTGAAATGATCATGATAAGATATAATTGTGATGAGCATAATGTACTCTTAATTTATAATTATTTATCTTCTTACATATTATTTCAAATAAATGTGTAATCCTTTGAAACAATTTGTACTTGTCTAACCTTGGTTTTAAATTTGAATGAATTGTTAAACATAAATATGCCACAACATTATATTTTCATAAAATATTTTTGTAATGCATATTTTTTTTTTTTTTTTTATAGATATTATGGTTACCGTAATCCAGATGATGAAGACAATAGACTGAAAGTGTTAGCTGAACGTACGGATTTATTTTATGGCAAAGACGTCTTGGACATCGGCTGTAATATTGGTCATGTAACATTCAGCGTTGCTAGAGATTTTGGTGCAAAGTCAGTTGTAGGAATGGATATTGATCGTAAACTAATAAATATTGCACGCAAAAATGTACAGTATTATATCAACGATACGGCACAATCTTCCTCACATCTGTCACCAAATTACCATTTTAAAGATTATGCTTCGAGAAGTCATAATGATTCAAACTGTGATATAATCGAATCATTTCCTATGTCATTACCTATGTTGTATGGTCCTATTAATTTAGCAGGTATGACCATATCTGGAAGATTTCCTTACAATGTCTCTTTTGTACAGGTTAGTAAAGCATAAAATGTGTGGTAATTCTACAAATTTAAGTTTATTACAAAGGCAATATGTTACAGGGAAATTATGTACTAGAATCTGATCTTTTACTATCATTGGAAACGTGTAAGTTCGACGTTATTCTCTGTTTAAGCATTACCAAATGGCTTCATTTGAACTGGGGCGATGATGGTTTAAAACGAGCTTTCAAACGTATGTATGCACAGTTGCGACCTGGTGGAATACTTGTGGTAGAGCCTCAGCCGTGGAAATCGTATGGTCGTAGAAAAACATTGACGGTAAATATTACGATAATATTATTGAACAAGTAGAATATTTATTGACTATATTTAATACATAATTTTAGGAAACCATTTGGCGAAATTACAAAAACATTCAACTGAAACCTCCAATGTTTACAGACTATCTGTTGAACGAAGTTGGTTTTGCTAACTGTGAAACTCTTACCATGCCTCATAATCCATCTAAAGGTTTTCAGCGTCCGCTCAAATTATATAGAAAATCTAATATATTAGTATCTAGAAACAAACCAAAGTGTACGATAGTTCAACCAAAAGAAATCCAAAAATCATAAACATGGTATTGAAATACTCACTTAATTTGTTTTAGGCAATCAAAGTCTTAAATATTTATGTTATTGTTCTTAGCACTGTAATTTAGCAACTGGACCACATATTTATTGACATTTATTACCAAATTGTTATTTAATATTTTTTGTTTCTCGTAATATTTAATGTAATTCTATTTATTGTACAATTTGTAAGATGAATAAATATTTTTTTATTGTTGAAAATATATTGATAACATTTTGTTTTATTTTTTCATAATTTTGTATGAAAGCATTTGGTTAAACATTGTTCACTTATATAAATAACAAAATGAATATACTGCCATTGGCTTTTACTTTTATGTATACATGTTTAATGGAACAATATATTAATCTGACATTTTAGAACCATTTTTTTGGTTTAATGACAGATGTTAAGTGATCATCAGTCATTTATTTATGTCGTTCTATAGTATACCATTTCATTACACAATTTATACCTAATCGCCCATTGAAATATATTTTAATGCAAAAAAATGATATTCATTATATTATTTAAGATAATTTGTAGAACAACAAACAAATACATGTCGATATTAATTTATTTAACAACTTAAAAATGTATGATCAATTAAATTATTTCAAATTATAAAATATTTTAGTATATTATAATAACTTTCAGAAATTAAACCAGTGCTTGACAGAAGTTAAGTGCAAACATGATCGGGAAATAACATCTAAGCTAACAGAACAGAACTCATTGTTTGTTCATAATGAATAATACTACTACACTATTGACTAATCCTTAACACAGTTTAATATTTTTCAAGTAACTCAATCAACTTGAATTATAAAATATATAATGAGAAACACACATAAACTAAATCATCTTTTTTTAACACTTTTCTCCAAAGTCTTAATTCTAAGGAATTAGCTACACTTGTCTATAACTTTATAGAGCTCTTGTTCATCTACCTCTTCATTACTTTCTCAAGCCATTTTTCATGTCATTATATATTTCGGCTATAAATCTCTTCTTTGGTTTTCCTCTCAAACCTAACCTAAACTCTTTTTCCTTACATTTTTTGTTCATTTCCAGAACAACTCTCAGTCTACCATTCAATATTATGATACCTCCTCAATTTCCTAAATAGCAATTCTTTATTCAATAGCGTTATGAGATACTTTTTCTATTTTTTTATTTTTATTTTTAGTTCAAATCATAAACTTGGATAATAATTATGTATATATAATGTATGGTAATATTATATATTGTTACCCATCACATCCATGGTTCAAATTTAGTGGCGTAATTACATTCACCACGTCCCGAGGCAAAATATTTTATTCACCTCTAAATTTATAGAAATTATTTTACTTTGTCACTATAACAGTGCAGTGAACTATGAAAACATGTCTATGTCATGAAGCAACTACCTGTTGCCCCTACAGTAGCTATATCGCTGTTCAAAGCCAATAATATTTTATATTCCAAAACGACTATTCTATTTCTTTTAATTTTTTTTTACAAGACACACTAAACTCTGCAAATTGATTTGGTTAAAAATTAAATAAATAAATAAAAATTGTATATAACCAAAACTTATTTTTATTGAAATAATTTAATGAATTAAACTTTAACAATTTAAGTCAATAACTTTATAATAAATCAAAAATAATGACAGAAAATTTCAAGAAATTATGTCCAGTTCCATTTTTTTTAAACTATTATAATATATAACTAAATTAAACAGTACATACCTTAGCAGAGTTAACTTTAAAAATATTAAACAGCAGCATAATATTTCAAGTAACATTAAAAAACAAACAAGATATAACACAATGAGCATCCTCCTCTATCAATGATCTCATATTTGATAATAGAATACTTTTTACTATTCATATTAATTTATTAGTAAAAAATGAAAATAAATTACTATACATGGCAACACATAAATTATGAATGTGCTAAATTAAAAAGTTCCCATTATATGTGGCTGGCTATCCTTATTCTACAACTCAATAGACCTCTCTATCCTTAGATATATTTTTTCTACCTGGGGAAATTTTACATTCAATAGCTTTTCGAAATACTTGTTCTAATTTTTTTTCACAAAGTTTTTTTTATTTAAAATCATAAAATGTAAAGATAAAGCAATATTAATATATATGTATATTATTTTATTATAATATTATTTATTGTTACCTAAACTTATTTGTGTTCATGCACATTGCGCATAATAATAATTTTAAATATAAACCTTATTACTCCGCAATCTGATGAAATAAGTCAATATATAATAAGCATATAATATCATGCAATGCATACTATGCACTATCCTATGAATTGTATACTATTATAATATAATAATATTAGATTCGTGGTTCTCTGTAAATTCACTTATGTCCTATAAATTGTTACAAACCCATTACAAACTACATTTATTTTGAATGACAACTACTGTAACTGTAGGTCTTCTCAGCGCTTAAATTTATATGCTTAAGACATTTCGTTTTAACATTCTTAGTACGTAATATATGTATACCATTAATGTCAATATTTGTTTATTTAGGTATGCATATTGTACTAGTCAATACTTATGGTACTTATGAATAAATTCTACATATCTACCACATTTATAATTTTACAAGATAGATGGGTTAATAAAAACTGGTGAGTTTGATTGAAACAAAAAATATTATGGACAATTTAAAATCATTTAATGAGTAATAAGGTATAATTACAAAATACTGATAGTTGATCACAAATATTTATTTATGATACTATTTGTAACATAAGTCTTTAAGTTTATGAGTTAAGCTAAATTGCTAAATTAAATTATTATTTTATGGAAAAATATAGTTAAAATACATTGATAGTTGATTATATTAATTATATTAATTAACAATTTGTAATATAAGTTTCTATAACATATTTGCTACTTGAGAAAAAGATTTATTACACAAATTCACATTAGAATTAATACACGAGAAGCCTACACAAATTATTTATTTCATTATTTTTATCTAATATAATAGTGTTGATGTTTGATAAAATTATTTATTAAAATATAGAATGTATATGGCATTTTTTAGCTTTTTGATCATTTTTGAACTTATTTAAAGTTTTTTTTTAAATTCACGTTAGGATTAATACAAGAAAAGCATGCATACATTTTTATTTGTAATTAATACTTTTGTAGGTATATTATTGTATTTAAGACTAATTTAAAATTAATTATTAAAAAAAGGCTTGCCTGCAAATATCACATTATAAAGTTGTTTTCCCATATGAATTCTAATGTGAGTTATGATAACCTAGCATAACTTGCATAAGAATTCATACGGAAGAAAAACCATATAAATTATTTATTTATAACTAATATAATAGTATTGACATAATATTGATGTTTAATAAATGATATATTAAAATATAGAATTTACATGGAATTTTTTAGCTTTTTGATCATTTTTGACTTTATTTAAAGTTTTTGCTTTAGTATATGAATTTTTAAAGATAACTTATTTGTATGGCTTTTTAATATAAGTTAGGAAAAGTGCATTGGATTTGTTTTGAGAAAATTGTTGTGTTTAGTTGGTGCTTTAACATCAATATTGAAATTTACAGGCTAGTTTTCAAGCTGTGACTTTCTATTGTGTTGTAAATACAAAGTATAGTACATGTTAGTTTTTATTTATAATATCTTCAATGATTTTCATGTTTGGAAATTTAAAATTTCCTGTTTGTAAAAAATCTTTTTGGTAACTGAAACAATAATTCATAAATAATGTATATAAGATATATAATTTAATGATAAATAGTTTTAAGTGTTATATTACCAAAATCTAAATAATGTATAATAGAAATTTAATAAAGGTTAGGAATAATTTTGATTGTAATTCAAAAAATATATCATTTTATATAGCAATTACAAATGGGAGATAAATAAGATGCAAATTTATAACAATAATGCACTTAACCATAATTTATATTTTGTTTAGCATAAATTGTACTTACACTATAAAGTACTAACTATAAAAAAAATGTATTGGTAGATTAATATAAAGAGCATGAAAGCTTCCATAAAACATACAACAGCTAATTGCAAATAATCGTGTACTCAAAAACAGATTTGATGATCTCAATAGATATGATCAATAGAGAATCAAGTTGAAACAATGATCAAAATGTCTTCAATCTCTTATAATAAAAATGCACTAAAGACAAACTTATTTAAATCCATTATAAAATTTAAAAATGATTTAAGTATATTTACCTTCAATCAACTGAAATTTCTAGGGAAATGATTATTTTAAATTATTCAAATCAATAACTTCGTTACCTAATTACAATAATTTTGCAATTTAAATTGTTTTGGCAATTTTATTTAAAATTATACTAATAAAGATTTTAATTTATTAGACTCATTGTTAAGTTAAAACCTTAAAACAAAGGTTAAACCCTTAGATTTTTATTCATGATTGCAAAAAATATTAAATTTATTGTTTTACAATGAACATTTTATAATTATATATTTAACAACATTAGATTCAATTTTATTTTATAAATATATTTAATTTTGTTCCTAAAAAGGTAATTTGTAAATATTAAATGAGATAGTCTAGTATACAATATAATACATAATGATCGATATTAAATAAAATAACTATTGACAATCAAGCTTGACTACATGAAGCTAATTATAAAACACTTACCATTAATAATTAGACTAACATTCATCACAATCTGATTAAGGTAAGATTCTGTCGATTCATCAATATATTCTTGTTTTATGTACTATGTAAAGTAAATTATTTTTTGAGACTCACATTCTGGGCTCTTTAAAATGTTGAACTATTTGGAAATATCTAAACAAAACAAAATAAACATTAGCTAAACTAAATTAGGAGTAAGAATAATATGTAATAAATATTTTTCCAAGTAAATAAATAGCTCTGGTATACACAAAATAAGTTGATAAAGGTAAATCAGTAATGTTAAATTAAAATGGTATTGGAGTTTAGAATTGCTACGTACTCTGATATCCTATTCTAATAATATAATAAATAATAGATGTACTGTAACATATGCATAGGTATTAAGATAATGATCACTGATATTTATTATAATATAACACATAATAGGGATACTACGATGTAGAAATAAATATTTAAATATATAACGAGAGAAGATATCCATTTCCCTGAGTTAGATGCTGGTAGTAATAAAAATAATAAACAATAATAACTAAAGAGTTATACCACCTATAATGGGTAACAGCAATAGGACAGCAGTTCTGGAAAATGCTAGTGCAACCGTTGTGGTTGACAAGCTTGCGCATGGGAAAAATGTTATCCGAACATTATATTGTGAAATTATCATCACTTTTGCGATCCTGAATCCTAAAATGCCTAATAGCATGAGAATGTAATGACACATATCATATGCCAGAAAGGATATGAGTAGTAGGAGGGAAATCTACTATATAATAAGGGCCCTGGAGAGGACTATGACAGACCTGATATTACTAGAGTTAGCGTAAGATTAGCGTGAGTCTACATCAGAATCTTGTCATTTGAACTTAGTCTAATTTTCTGTTTAAAAAACACTGAAATATTTTATCATATTTATTCTTTGACACGACTAAATCTTAACTATTTAACACTTAATTGATTGACCTACTATAGAATAACGTAACCATAATTTTTTTTTACTCGAATGTTTACAGTATAAAATATATATTATATATATAAGTATAAGTACACAGTATACCTATCAACATAATGTTTTTGGTTTTAAATTTTTTTAAAGCTGGACATTTATAGGTTCTTTAGAAACTGCGGAACTTTCCTGCCCAAAGCAGGACGTACCAAAATAATTATTAGATATCAGCAAAATGTTGGAAAAAAATGTTAATAGTTAAATTTCTGATACAGGTGTAATAATCACTAATAAGTAATTATTTATGTGCTACAAACATATAAAAAATGATAGATTTGTACTCAGTATAATCCATTTAGTTTCATATGTTTTGATATTACAGCAATTTTACTATTATAAAATTAATAGGTAAGTATATTATTGGTTTTGTTTTATATTTTAACTTAAAAGATAAGTTAGATATAAGTATATAAAACATAATAAATTAAAAATGATCATAACAACCTTTAAATTAATTAATATATAAAAAAAAATAAGAGAATATTGCAAATAATATTCTTACAGTTTAATAAATCAATTACTATAAAATTAAAACCAATAATACATGCGGTCATCATGATCTTTTAATAAATCTATTTATTTATTTATTAAACATTAAACATCATTTTTTTTTTCTATAATAACAATTAAAGTTATTGGGCATGTGGAGTGACTAGGTATAATAAATTACCAAAGTTCTTCCACTCTGTCACCAAATTTACAAAGTTTAATATTTAGTATAATCTACTGTTCTTATGTTTTTATACTCATTACTCATCACAACTTCATATTCAGAATGTAAATCAACAGACATAAGAGATATTTTTATAAAACAATAGTGAGAGATCACACCAAGCACTTATCAAAAGCTACAAAAATTGTTTAGTTACAAGAATATCCATCAGGAACTGCTTGCGATTATGACTAGTACGATGAAAAGTAACAATAATGTTATAGTGCTTTTACTTTTTAGTAATAACAAAATACATCATAGATAACTCTTATAACAAAAAATAATAATAAGCAAGTTATAAATACCTAGTAGTTTCAGTCTTTAAATTTAAATTTAAACTAAAATATCTAATTTGATCATAAAGCATAAATGTTATCATGATATATGAAATCATCAAAATCCTAAATTCCTAACATAATTACACCATACACTAGCCGAACTAGCCAGAGGCACTCAAGTACAATAATATCTTAATTATTAATAAAATATTAAAATAATTATTGATGACAATAAAATAATACATGAGCGATAAAAAGTGATAAGCCATGTCATATTTCTGATGATAAGTAATAATTTAATCTAAACAGTAAATATTCACCTCAAAACCACCACACGCTATTATAGGGCAGTGGCGGTAAAACACAGCATTCTACAAAATTCACTTTCATCACGATAGTTGTGTATATTGTGTGTGGCATGTTTTCTTGGAACAAACATCATTCAGTACCTATAAACAAATTAAAAAATAAATTTACTAATAGTATAATATAGTAAACTAAAAAATAAATAATAGTATTATATATTAAATATACTAGTTTTTAACAAATTAAATCTAAATCTAATTCCATATTATTCATATAAGTTGAAGAAATTATATATTAAAAATTATATTAATTGTGTATTTGTGTTGATTTCTTATGATAAAGGCTTAGAATTGTCCAAATTAAAATATTTAATGTTTTTAATTCATTTATTTATTTCAAAGCTTTTAATTTAAATTAAAGCAATATTGGGCATTGGCAAATATGTTTCAGTGATCTACTTGAAATCAACTAAATAAATTAAACAGAAACAGCAACGATTTATCTTTTTTTTTAAATACAATACAATTGAATTATACTATTAATTATTATTCTCATGCTCAATAGTCTTATACACTATACGTATCATTTTTATTTATTTGATGAAAACTTACATAGAGCTATGAATTAATGAGAAAAAGTCTCTAGTAGCAGTAGACACTCTTTTTTTTATTTTTACAAAATAATGATTGAACTTAAAATTAATATTTTTATTTTATTAATATAATATTAATAAACTAAGTATGTGATTAGTATAGTGTTAACGTGTTATATATATATATATAATATAATTTTATACTTATATAATTGAGTGAATAAGCCATTATTTTTTTAAATCTTTTATTATTAAGAAAGGTGACAAAAAAGAAAAGAGCTTAAGAGAGTAGAGAAATAGATAAATAATAGGTAAAAAGTCCCAATACAACTAATGAAAAAATTACAAAACCATGTCAAAAAAAACTTAGTTAAAATTGGACATTTAATAATATTTTTAATTATGTTGTTGTAACTCACAAATATTATTTGTGAGAACTTCTATGTATATCATTAAACTTAATATTACACATTATGAAATTTTCTGATTTTCAAAAAATTTAAATTAATTTAACTAAAAAAATCCAAATAAATAAGACAGTTTTTTAAAAATATTTTGATCTTTCTATTGAAAAGATTTTAACATTTTAACAATGTTCTAAACAGTCTAAACCATAAACCAGACTGTCTATTGTACTAACATTATGCAACATGATCTGAAATAGACAGTGATTAAGTGGCTGAGTAGCCAATGATTGAATATTGTTGTGTATTTACTACTTCTGTAGTCTACCAAAACATATCTGATTTGATCTGGTCCATAACCAAACTATAAATCTAGCTATTAACAGATATTAAAATTTTATAATTATTAAACACTTAAGTAAATATTTTTCATATATTTAAAAAATAATATAAATATAATTATTAATTATATAGTAAAATTTTGAATAATTGGGTTCTCTTTTTCGAAAATTTGTATATATCAAAAGTAAAGAAATAGGAGTGTAAGCACTTAAGCAGTACACAATATTATATTATACACAGGTTAAGAATGATGAATAATTATGATTACTTAAACCATATATAGACTGTACTATAAATAGAGTTAAAAATGATTAATTACTTCATATTTTAAGTCCTGATATAACTTTATTACTTTCTAACAAGACAATGTATACACAAATGTATATACAATTTTTAAATGAATAAATAAAATGTTTCGATTAACCATATATTTCATTTATCCACATGACTCCTCCCCACTATTACCCTGGATAATTGAGGTTCAACTGTAATACTATTTTTATAATATAAATAATTTTTTCAAATCTCATGAAGAAATCCTGTGCACAAACCTAGTTGTGTATAGATGTACAGTATAAAAAAACACTTGATGATGATAATATTTAAAATATTCATGAATAGGTATTTTCTACATTTTTACTACATTTATAATTTTACAAAATAGATGACTTATTAAAAACTGATAATAAGCCTGTTTGTTTGAAACAAAAATGCAATTCAAAAAAATGTTATGGACAATTTAAAATCATTTAATGAGTAATAAGGTATAATTACAAAATACTGATAGTTGATCACAAATATTTATTTATGATACTATTTGTAACATCAATCTTTAACTTTATAGATTAAGCTAAATTGCTTAAATTATTTTATGGAAAAATATAGTTAAAATACATTGATAGTTGATTATATTAATTATATTAATTAACAATTTGTAATATAAGTTTCTATAACATATTTGCTACTTGAGAAAAAGATTTATTTCAAATTCACATTAGAATTAATACACGAGAAGCCTACACAAATTATTTATTTCATTATTTGTATCTAATATAATAGTGTTGATGTTTGATAAAATTATTTATTAAAATATAGAATTTAAATGGTATTTTTTAGCTTTTTGCTTTAGCATATAAATTTTTAAAGATGACTTATTTGTATGATTTTTTAATATAAGTTAGGAAAAGTGCATCAGATTTGTTTTGAGAAAATTGTTGTTTAGTTGTTACTTCAACATTAATATTGCAATTTATAAGGTTTTGTTCAAGTTGTGACTTAATGTCTTAAAGCGTTGTAAGTTATAGAATATAACTTGTTTTCATTCATAACACTTTCAATTATTTCCATTTTTATTTGAGCTTCATATTGTTTAGAATTTGTTTGGTAACTAAAACAATAATTTATGTATAATAAATATTAACAAATATAATATAACAATAATTGGCTTAAATATTTGATTTATTACCTAGCTTGCTTAGTTGGCATTTTAGTTTTTATAAATAGTAGCAACAAGATATATAATTTATTGATATCATGATATTCAGATTAGTAAATCCACATGATGTCGTATACGTGTGCATAAGTATAGTAGAAGGTTAAATTTGAATTAGTGTAAATAAATATTTTAAGTATAATTTCATTAAATTACATTTTTGCTTAAAATTTAATTTTAAATTATATTTTTAAAGTATTAATAGTAGCCTTTAACTCAAATCATTAGGAAATAACATTAAAAAAATTCAACACCTTATGGCTAATACTAATAAAACACAAATTATATTTTGTTCAAATACACCTGTATTAACTGAAACCTAAATAAAACATCATGGTTAACTCAAAATTTGAATAATTCTTTTACAAGTATGATAAGCCATTTTGTATTTCTTGCTGTTGGTTAGATTTTGTAAATTGTTAACTTTAATTTTATTTATTATTGCAACACATGCACTAGGACGAATAAAATAGAATCAGTACCAAATAAGTAGGAATTGTCTAAATTTATATTTTTAATAATAATCCTAGTTACAGTTATATTATTAAATTGCTTTATTCTGTGCTATCACTACTACCATATTTTAAAATTTTAATAATATTCTATAAGTTTGTTATATAGTTTTTAAATTAACAAGATTGTAATCTGCTGAACTATTTGACATCTTTATCAACCAAAATAATAATGCTTACGAGCACCCAAATGTTGGTTTAGATTTTTTATTTCTGTATTTGAACTTTCTGATAAATTAAATATATATATTTATTTACTAGTAAACTTGAATCCTGAATAAATTATTAGAGTACATATCCATGATTTTAAGTGCATATTTTTAACATATTTTATAACATTGATATTATAATCATTTTAAAAGCATATTTTAAAGGTTTTATGGACACATAAATTCTTTCCCAAGATGGCTAGATATAATACTACTTTTAAGACTTAAAATTCTGCCAAATATCTCATAGCATTTAACATTTAATTTTGTCGATAATCACATTAATCATCTACAAAATGATTAAATACAAGTTTTGTGGGTGTTTCTAAAATGTATACCTATAGCCATTATATAACTTGAAAAAACAGGAAATGTGTGTTTCTGTTGAGTAGATTTTAAGTGTACATTATCATTAAGTAGAATACTGTAATATACCAATGTATCAAATATGAATTCAATGAAAATAATTAATGTACACGAAAAATGGTTTTGAGTGGATTTAAACATGCCGTTTATTTATATTATTATTAGTAATAAAGTAGTTCTTTAATTGTTAAATTAAATTTTATCAAAAACATCAATTTATACTTTGGTTAGTAATATATTAACTATAATATAAGTTATAGATAATAAAATTCAATACAGCAAAAATAGTACTTAATTACAATTATATGTAAATTTTTATTTAAAATTGATAAATTAAATAATTGTGTTATTTATAATAATATAAAAGAAAAATATCTTAAACAAATAAACAATATTATTTTAACGAACTATAAATGTATATTGCTATTAAAAATTTGGATTTAGTAATTGTCCTATAATGGTAAATGATAATGTATTACGTTCTGTACTTCTATAGATACTAAATACACCATACACATAAGTTATTGCGTAGGATAAATTATAAAAAATTGGGAGATAAAACATTAAATATAAATATATAACTGATACATCAAATAAGAAATGATTGTTTAAAAATGTTTTACTTACGTAAATACTAGTGAAGTAGTAGGTAACTCTAATAAGTAATAACAATAATAACAGTAACAAGCAACAGCCAATGAGTAATTACTAATTACTAATAAATGAATAATCAATCATGATAATGATTAATGGCTGGTTTTACTATCTAAAGTGTAAGTAACTGGTAACTAGATACAGGCGTTGGCGATAAAAACGTATTTCACGACCTACAGTTGGGTAGTAACTTCAAGTTAATGAAAATCTTTACTCCCAGATTTTAACCCTCAATACTTCTGAGTGTTAAAAGCCAACTCATAGTTACAAATTACAATCACGGTTTACCGTGATATAAACAACCATTGATAGCGGATGTTGTATAATTAAAATGTATTTTCATTTTTCTTTTACCTTTAATCTGTGCTTTGATCAAAATTGAAAAGTGTGTTCGTTTTTGTTTAAACTTATTCCATTTATTGTGATGAGTTTTTGACGTTTTAATACGTTTTATGTACCATAGAATATTATTTTATGATGACAAAGTTATTGGGATGTAACGGTGGTCCAAATTTTTTTACGAGAAGGTCAACTATCTTGAATTAAACGATGTCCATAATTTTATAAATCGATTTCGCCTTTCAAAAGCATCTTTTAATAGAAAGTGAAATATCTCCTACTTCTACAAGGCAAGTAGACATTAATAACAGATAAGAATATTATGTTTTCTTCCACTTACCTAATTTTTAATTTTTTGTTTCAGGAACAGAGCAATATTACCACCAACTAAGTGATATATTATGCTGAGTTACCTCGCTACAGGTTCATTTTTGTTGTGTGTTTCTAACTTTACTGGAGCCGGTGAATTCTTAGCTTGTCGGTACATTAACCCAATTTGTAGAGCCATAGCGAGACAAAGGCCAAATTTCATTTCATTCCCAACTAATGATATTGATGAAAAAAGTGTAGTCAATAGATCTCATAGTTGCAGCAGATTTTCTAGAGTGGTAGGAGCTGTGTACTGTACCCATATAAAAATGCAGTCTCCAAGATAGACATAAACATTTAAATACTATTACCATCTGCTACATTCTGTTTTATTCGACCATGGTTTGTCATACATTTTATAGGTGGAGATAATGCAGACATATTTAGAAACTGGAAAGGTCAGTTTTCTATCAATGTCCAATGCATTATATTATGTATAGCCTATACCCTATACAGTATATGGATGGCAGGGTAGAATCTGTGGCCTTTGTCAAGAAATTCCAATGTCACTTTTGGTTATTTTCCGGAAAATTACGTTTTCGAACTTTTTAAAATTTTCATGAGATTTAAATTTTAAATTTTATATTTAAACATTACATAACACTTTTAGTTATTTTGTAGTAATTTAAAAATATTATTTGGAATAGGTACTTGAAACTTTTATATACATAATGACATTTTCAAATGCAATTTGATAAGTTCAATATGGCCAAAAAGTAACATTAGCCCTTCTTGACCCAAGCCTTATTATCTATTGCTTAGAAATTGTTATAAATATAAAAAGACTTAAATTATTTTTAAATTCTTTTTTAATAAGAATATAAGGTTATTCATTGTAGATGTTTTGGTGTTCTGAAACAAAGATTCCCTGTTTTTAGTAAAGGATTAACAATATATTTGAATAATACACAAGCAATAATAGCTGCATATACTATTCTCAATAATATTTGTGTTGATATGCATGATGAACTTTCATATGATGAGCCAATGGAAAATATTATAAATAATAATGTTAATCTTAGAGAAGATCACATTGTTAATGTACAGAAGAATAAACATTCCAGTTTTAATACTGCAAGTCTGTAACATTATCATATTGTATTTAATTTTGACTCTATATATTTTATATTGTAATATAAATATATAAGTCAGGAAGACTTTATAAATAAAATACTTAAAATAAAAAATAAACATTAATATGGTAAATTTACATTTGCACTTTTTTTTTAAGAATTTTTATCCCTAATTTTAGTTTTTCCTCTTCAAAAATAATGTTCCTTTTCTTTACTTAATTAATTTCAACTTCTTGCTTTAAGCATTTTATCTGCAATGCAACAAGTCTTTGTGCTGTAATAAATTTGATGCCTCTACAGTACAACTTCTTTTTCCTGAAAACATAATATAATGTGTAAAATTCCATAAGAATGATTACAGAATCTAACCTTGCAAAATTAGGATGTTGATGACCTAAAACAAAAAAAAAAAATGAGTACCACTCTGCTGTACAATAGTTGTAGAGCATATAGTTGTAATGGGTGTATTATATTTGAATTCAATGATAAATCATTGTATATAAAAATCTATTATGAACGGAGACATTGAGTCATACTTGTGTAAATAATCAAATGATAACAATACAATATTATTTTTAAAATTGCAAAAATTATCTTTAATTAATTTTTTAAATATTAGGTTCCTATATTTAGTATTGATATTAAATTATAAATTTTGAACTAGATGATTCATAGTTTGTTTGTTTTTAGACTAAAATATATATTTTTAGTTTGAAGATAATGTATTATAAATTTTAAAATTTATAATTATTGGGAGAATAATAAAAATTTCTATATTGAAAATAAATAAAATAATTGCAATTAAATATATATTTAAAGAAAGTGGAATTTGTAATTTATTGAATGTATAAAATCCACTTTCAAATGATGCTGATTTATTATGATAAAATTATATTTTTATATTAATGAAAATTATAATTTAGAATAAGATTATGATAATAATAGATATTAATTTTAACATGATAAATACAATTATTGTAAATAATTTAATGAAATAGTATTAAATTTATAACTGTTAAATTCATTTTTCCAACTAGTTTAAGTTAAGTTACTTTAATACAAAATCTAATTTTCAAATTTTAGCAGTACATAATTTTTACATACAAACGTTTATATAAAAGTGAGCCTAATTTTAATAACGTTATCTATGGGTAGAATATTATGTGAGAAATCAAAGATAACTTTAGTAAACATACCTAGTTCAGTAATGATGTTTGCAAAGGTCAATATTGAAGATTTTACAGTTTGGACTACATCGGGCATAACTGAAAAAATAATCATTTACATTATATTTAAAAAAAAATTACTGAACTAATTAAATTTTTTCTATTATATGTAATATGATCTTATCAGTCTCAAAGTAGGTTAATCAATCGTTTAATCGACAATATATAAGTCATCATCGATCATTGTAAAATTGTCTGAAAAATCAGTATAGGTACTTATATTTGAGGCTGAAGGCAAATATAGGACATGCTTAATATTATCTTACCATATACTTCATTGGCATCATCATCGCCATTACATCAAAATCAGTGAAGTAATCTAGTAATCAAAATGTGAAGACATGTTAAACAGAGAGTTGCATCATGTTGTTACCTTTTCTCTAACATCACTGAGAGCCAGAGACTCATTTTTATTATCGGCTGTCATTAGACTTTCCAGTCTTGAATTAAACAAAATAAAATTATAAATATTGATTCAATAATGAAGAGAAATATGAATTGTTGGAACTGAAATATTGATCACACTTACCTTATCTAAACACTTTTTTTCCGCACAACTTTTTTCATATTCTTGTACTTCAACTGAAGTTGTCCTACAATTCGTAGAACTAATAGCGATCGGCTATTAAATTCCGAGGACAGTTTTACCCAACAAGCTTCTTTCTCTCTCCACATTACAGCGTCAGTTAATTTATTTCCAAGAACATGTTTGTGAATGGTTATTAATTCCACAAGTAGTTCTTCTTTTTTATAAAAGTTAATATAAATTTACTTTATCATGTAATCAATTCCGACTAAACAGACGTAAACATAGTCTCATAATGATAAGTGGTCGACAGACAGAGCGGCCAGTACGCGGTAACAGGCACGTACCTCATTCTAAGGCAGCAGCTGTTCTACGATCTGTCCAGTGTCTGCGGCTGTGATC
This sequence comes from Rhopalosiphum nymphaeae, assembly GCA_036289425.1. Lineage (NCBI taxonomy): Eukaryota > Metazoa > Arthropoda > Insecta > Hemiptera > Aphididae > Rhopalosiphum > Rhopalosiphum nymphaeae. The sequence continues at coordinate 1,989,115 of JAZAQC010000007.1, read as the reverse complement.
CTCGATCCTGAGGTGACGGCGGCAGCAAGTTATCGAAGCTGTATGCAAAAGCCTGACGAGAACAAGTGGCTACATGGCTTTAGAGTTTAAATAGTATTTTAATGTAATAATGTATATACTTACTATTACTATAATACAATTAAGTATTATCTAAAGCCAGGAGTGGGTGCAAACCAAGGTTAATATTATTTTTGTATTATACCTACCGAAATACTTAATATTGTACATTTATGCAAGTGTAGTATAGGTTCAATGTATAATATATAGTGTAAGTGTATTAATAGGTATTAAACAGCAGTATGATACCGTATATATTACTACCTACTTAGTTGAATAGTATAAATGTATAATATTTTTTTTAACATATTTACACATTTCATACGCTATATGTATATAGGTATATAATATAATTATATATTATTCATAATTATTCTGAATAATTTTGTTTTAAAAATTATTCAAATTATATTAACAGTGCGCATAAGCATTCGTTACAATGGTAGATACCTAGTAGTGTAACACACTAGCACCTGTTTTATTAATTTAATATTAATAATATTAATCCTTTTAAATAGATGCCTTAAAATTAGGCTAAATATTTTGAAAATTAAATTGTATATAGATAATCTTAGTAATTGAAAAATTACAATTCTTTATGGTTAATATTTTTTTAATTACAGCAAATTTACAGATCGTTTAAAAAAAAAATTATTTCAATTGTTAAATATTTAAATTAAACATTTTATAAATAGTTAAGTATATAAAAAATAATTTATAAATTTTCAAGAAGGATAGACAAAATTTAAGATGAAATTTCCAAAATCAAGGCTCTTCGATTATAAACAAGGAAAAACATGTTTTCTGGAAAATTGAAAAATATGGTTAAATCAAAAATGCATTAAACATTTTTTTTCTGAAAATAAAAAACAAAAATACTCAATGATAAATCAGATAAATGATAATAGTTAATATTATCGTTTCAAGTTTGTACTGAATGGATCTTGTTGGTTCGATACTTTTAGATATTAGTAATAACTTTTTATTATAGTTAGTGCTTTTTTTATACTCATTAACTTTAAGAATATCATAACTATTATAAGTACTTACTGGTAAGGCATATAATAAATTTAAATATTCATTATTAAACATGTAAAACACGTTTTCTTTTCCCCAAAATTATTTGTTGCAAGTACCTATACGTAATTTTTTAAATATTCAATTACATCTATTATTTATTATTATTTACATTAATTATTTAATGGTATTAATTTTTAAATTTTATATAACATAAACATAATATAATTACGATGTTTTAGAACAATTATTAATGATAGTAGAAATTATACTTGAAGCAACAGTTAATAGCATTAAGCATTTAATAATAATAATGATTATAATAATAAATAATAATCATAATAGAATAATCTATATATTGAAAATTATAGTAACTACTAATTATTATAATATATTATTATATATTAATATTATAATAGACAATAGTCTCACAGATTCCGCGTCTACAATTTTAGTGACTGCTGAGATCATTAAATTTCTCCGCCAAAATTACCAGGGCCCAATCCGACTGCGATGTGTTTCGTTAATGTATAGATAGGTACGTATTTGATTGATAAATTCAACATAATAAATGTTATTGTATCATACTTATTTCATTCGATCGACTCACGACCACCAAAAGCCATTTATAAAAAAAAAAAATCTAAAAAGACACTTCGTCTTCCGTACACCACAGCGATACTGTGAAAGATGACTTATGTAACGGGATAGGAGATCGCCAATCAAATAAAATATATCTAGGTATATTTATAATAATATACGTAAATAAATTAATAAATATTATATATTTTTCTATTGGACACATCAACAAAATGATAAAATATATGATTATTTTAGAAGATAATATTTATCATTAAGTATTAATACCATAATATTATTATGTTTTTATTAAAATTTTAAAAAACTATTTATATACCCAGCTCAATACAAAAAATATATATTGGTGGCACAGCAGTGTATATTATCTCGAAACGGGAGTTTCTCATTTAAACCATATACTTTTTAGTACTTTTATTCAAACGAGATAACATAAATAATTATCTACTAAATAGATAAATACCTAGTGAATGACACTCTAAAATTAAAATTAAATAATGTATAACTTATAATTTAACCTAACATGCGAGTGATCCTACACAATTTACTCTTTATACATTTCAAACATTTATCCCTCCTCCCTTAATAGTGAATACCTCCTAATAGTGGTCAAAATTTCGGTGACCAAGAGATTTGAGAAGTAAAATGGGTTCCTACAATACAGAAATATTTAATTATTATTTATTTAAAATTTCTTAGCTTAGAATCATATTTCATTGAACACAATTGATCTATGGTTGAATAAAAATTTAACATATTTAATATTGTAGTTGGCTATTTAATGAGAATACACTCGTCAATTGACATATATGCTACGAGCAGAGCAATTTCATCAAGTTTTTTTTTTATTGAATGACATTTTTAATACATCCATTAAAAACGTTAATAGTTATTAATTACACTAGGATTTATACTAAATTTATAATAAAAAAAATCACAATTGTATACAGAGTGTCCCGCGAGGATTTACCCATTGCAATATCTCCTGAAATAATGATGATAACATAATTCTGGTTTTTTAATAAGATTCACACAGGGACACGAACTCCAGATATTTCATGTTTTGGTAAAAAATTTAAAAAATATATATTTTTATTTAATTATTTTCAAACAAATTGAAGATAGCCATTTTGTAGAGTTCATTTTTCTGAAAATATTCTCGTTTCAACATTTTAATTTCATTAATCAACTGATTTTTTATATTTTTTCTAGTTTTGAAAAAAAACTGTAAATTATTTAATATGATAGTAGTATTATTGAGGTGGATACTCGGTATCCCTATGTTCAAATTTCTTATTTTAACCATTAATTGTACTTTAATTTATTCCGCTTAGTATAACCATTTTCAGAATTTGTATTATATGTTATTTTCAAACATGTGGCCCGCGTGCTCGTACGACCGACGAACGCTTTCATTTTATTTCATCAACATTGTTAAAATTTTAAATAAAAATAAATAACTATTGTATAAAATATCAATTGTCAATATGTACATCTTTGTTATACTTAGTATTAAGTGTGGTTATATTATAATAATCATAATCAATAGATAAAATAAATTTATTTTGTTTACTCTGGATTTAGTATAAAAAGGTGTTTTTTAATAATTCGCAGTTTTTTCTTTATATGTATATAATTTAGCCACACGGAAATTATCATTTGCAGGATCACTGTCGTCTCCAGTCACGGCGGTATAACCATAATTAAAAAAATAAATATTGTTCAAAAACCAACGTTTTATCGTTGTAATATTATTATTAATATCGTGAACTCACGTAAATATTATATTATTTTGTAATTTATATTATTATTTTTATCATCGTTATCATCTGTGTATTGTTAATTTTGTGTTAAGGTGATATCAATACGGCCGTGATTAAATTATTATTATTATTATTCACTAAAAATAATCTATTAATCATTGTATTATATTACAGCTGATATTTTAGTATTCATAAATTAACGAGTTTTATTTTACGTCTTGTAATCGGCGCATCCCGTCCACTGTTTGCTTATTCCCGAAAGGCTTCTGTCGAAAAAGGTTTTACGAACAGGTAAATTCTCAAACAGCTCTCGTCAAAAAGTTATACAAGCAAGTGAACTTCCAAACCGGTGCAACACGATTGCGCACTTTTTACCTTTATATATTTGATAAAATACAATACGATTGCGCACATTTTACTTTTTTTTTTTTGAGCAAACACAAATATTTAAATAAATATCGATTCAGAAGATTTACTAACATTAATAATATCGTAAAACGTAATCAAAAAATAAAAATAAAAATACTTACATCGCAGTAATTAATTATTACGCGTCAAAAAAAAATATATATATATAAATATAACAAAAATCAAGTTTTTATAACTTTTTAGCACATAAACGTAGTCCTAATGTCAGCAAATAATTATTTAAAGATATTCATTATTTTTATATTTTTTTCCAAGTATTCATTATAAATACAATATTTTCTTCCTGCTTCTTAATAAGTTTGTTATTATTTTGTTATTTTATACTATCCAATAAAATATAATATATAACTTGGTAAATAGATGGACGAGATGTATAAAACTGAGCGACTATGGAAAGATTCTGGTCCACTATTCGTCCTTTATTTCTGTTGGAGGTTTAGTTGCCCATAAGATTATGTATATAATTATAAACTAACCTAGGACTACGTTTTTGTGCTAAAAAGTTAGAAGAACTTGATTTTTGTTATGTATATTTTTTTTTGACGCGTCGTAATAATACATTACTGTGATGTATTATTTTTATTTTTTTTTTTATTATACGTATTACTTTATTATTAATGTTGGTAAATTTCTTGAATTTATATTTATTTAAATATTTGTGTTTGTTCAAAGAAAAAAGGTAAAAAGTGCGCAATCGACGGAATTTACATGACGAAATTAATGCAATAAAATAGATTGTCCGTTGTAATCATTAATCGCCACACGTGACATTGGTCACCCATCAGAATGTGAATAAAGGACTAATATAACACTGAACGATATGAACGCTGTCGATAATGTTCGAATTAAACATGTATTATTTCGATTATTTTTAGGATAATTAAGTGATGCATTTTTCACAACTTTAAAAATTCAGCTCACAGTCTTAACGTAATAATAATAATAATTGTAATTTAATTATCACTTATGAAACGTAATTACTAATAAGATTATTTTGATATTATTATAAATATTATAGTATAAACAGAATAGTAATCATTATAATGTATTGTAGTCTTTGGTCATAGTTAATCTACGACAACGCTGACGAAACACACGTCTAGTCGGATGGGACCCTGGTAGTTTTGGCGGATAAATGGTCACAGTGGTCATGTAATACGTAGTCCGGTTTATTGTACAATAGCGATAATTAATAACTTCGAACAACCACAACCACTTGTGAATATTTTGTATGCATTTTATTATTATGAATTGATTTAACCTATTGATTTGTCGAAACTTGAATGTTATTACAGCATATTTTTTTTATCTAATATATTTTTAGTTGTTTAAAATTTTAAGCTTTAAAGTTTTGAACGAAAAACATATATATATATTTATATTATTCTATATTATTACCAATAGTTAAATAAATTACATTACCTAATAGTACCTAATAATACCAAAAAAAACTATTATGAAATATACTAATGATAATATTGGTTGACACTGATAGACCATCTCCGCTCAGAATCGTTTTTCGTATGCAATTATATATTCATTTACTCAAATTTAACACATTCATCACAGTTATTTATATGACACCTACTGTATATTTGTTGCTACTAATGTAAGTACCGTTAGTAAGACTATGAATTAGCTCCTAAGCGGCTAAGCCCATCCGCCTTGATTATGAACACTTGGTGTGGACGTGTTTTTGGCGATTTTGCAGAAATACGTCAACAGTTTGATGAAGTCTAGCGTGGGTTTATGAGATCCTGGTTGTTTTGGGTTGAAATTTATAAGAAATATGGAATAGTCAACACACTATCAAAAAAATCAACTGGCTTGACCTATTTTTAATTTTGTTGTACATACAGTCTTGTGAGTTCATTTGCCAAGGTATAAGAGAAAATGGTATTGTTTTCTACGTCTACTGATGAGATAAAACGATGTTTATAGCTTTCGTAAACTCGAAATGTGTTAGTATTACAAATTTTTTGAATGGGTGTTGCTGAGATGTAAATGTACGTGTATTTTCGTGTTTGGTACCAAATAATTTCGTTCCTCTGAAACGGAGGTGAATATGAAACAGATGTAATTATAGTTAAACCAGAAAACGGCGATGTAGGAGTCTTTGTTATTCCGTCCGAAACGACCAGGGTCCCATACTCTGTGATATTTACGGTACGCGGTTGTCTTATAAAGTTATAACATACTATGAAATGTCTAGGTACAATGTCTAGTACAAATGTCTAGGTACAACAATATAAATGTATAATGTTGCTATTACTATCAATTATCATAAATATATTTTATTAATACATATTATATATTACAATAATTGTTTTAGTAACTTATTTTTCAAATTATCATATGGTATACCTACCGTATTGCACAAATAATTTGAAAAAATCACTATGTAATATACGATAATTTTCTAGGCGTGTGTATCATACATAATGTATGCAAATTGTAAGTAATGGTACATTGGTGCTAATGACTAATGAGTAATGTCAGTTTTGTTCGTTTAAAAACTTTGTGTTAACATTATTGTGTAGAAGTGTTGGGTGTGGCGATCATATCAATTTTTAAGAGGTGAGCGGGAAATTTCGACCGGCCCGTAATAGAACTGAAAAAAATACCACTCGCTAACAATGGCATTACATATCAATTACAATAAAATTTTTATTTCAAAACAAATATCATTCTTACATTATTTTATAGTTATTATTATTATTCATTTTTTTTTTTTTTTTGGAAGACAGCAATGACTATAAATAATAATAATAATAATAATAATACATATGTATCTATTAGCTACTAGATGGAGATTTAGTTTGAGTGGAATTTTACTCTTGCAGTTTATGTCTTGCGTCAAATATGTAAGGAGAGTATAAATAGATTTATAAAAAATAAAATAAATTATAGAATAACTTATTAAATATTTATAAGTAATTTATATGTTATTACAAAAGTTGCTTAGATCCTAGGCAATAACATGGTATACTATTTATAAAAAAATAACGCTCGTAGATAATAGAAGAAGAATTATTCTATTATCTAGTATACTAATATACATAAATTAGAAAAAATAGGCTACAAATATTCCATGTATATATATATAAATATAATTATTTACGTATTAGCACAAGCCACGATTTATGGTCAAATTTTATTTAGCAGTAACATAAATTATGTATGCGTGCTTGCGGCCGTCGGTTGTCGTTTGCGCATCGCTATTGTTAATTTTGACCTTTTTCGTAAGACAGTTACGCATCGTTCGATTTCTGGGTTATACATCGTTTACGCATCGTCTATTTAAAAGGTCGTACAGACACCATTTAAGTATCAATATTATTTAACAATGGAACAAAAAAAAGGTATTATACTCAAAAGTGCTAGTTGTTTTTTAACTTTGATCTCGAAATTTACTCTTGCAATATTAAATTTTAAAATATTGTATTTGTATAGGTATTTCTGTTTTAATACATATATATTCACTGTAGATCGTAGTAATATTGTGTTTTTAAGTTAGCAATAACACGACGAAATTAACACCTAAAGTGTACGGGTAACCAATCGAGACGTACGATTGTTACTACTACTGTAACGTGTCATATGTTTCACAAATGTAAATTATAATTTAAATTTAATTGAATTTATTAAATTTATTTTTAATTATTTGTATATATTTATTATATATGATTTATGATAATAATTGAGTTTTCAACCTAAAATTATTTCTTATACTCTTCTATTGTACAGAGTTCAGAATATTGATGCGCATTTGACGTACGTACCATAATTTGGTGCAGGTAAAACGGAGAATGTGCAAACGATAATCGGCCACTGATGCATAAACGATGTATGATATTTTAGCACAGGTAAACAGACGATGCGCAAATGATATACAATCCTTACGTTGTATAAAACTAACCCAACACCATCGCGTATACGGCCTGATAGAAGTCCGATAATGACGAGTGGGAGGGAGAAAATGCCTAACCTGCAGTGTTGGGGAAGTTACTTATTTTGGGTAATTCAATTATATTACTAATTCCTTATCAAAATTGTAACTAAATTATTTTTAAGTTACTTTTTTTTTATTTGGTCAGGTTACATTACTTTTGAGTTTAAAAAATAACTCAATTACAAAAGAAGTTACTTTTTTTTCTTCAAAAATATCTTTAGAGCTTAATAACCATGTTGTCAATACGACAATACATAAACTAAATAATGATAATCAACAATATGAAATTAACAGATACTAATTTTGATACATATTAAATATTAATCTTTATTTTTCAAATTGTTTTAAACAATAATGCGTTTTAAAAATTACAATCACTAATTTTAGATCGTTTTTTAGTACATATATCTCCTGCTATGCTTATTAAATGTTCAACAGAAACACTTGAAGGTAAAGCAGTATTATACTTTAAAAAAATTAATTTCATGATTGGTATGTTTTTTAAAATAGTCAAATCACCATTAAAAGTAGTCAATAAAAAACGTTCAAATTCAGCATTAAAATGCTCTTGTTCTATATCTACATCAAAAATAATGTTATCATTGACTTCCTCAAATTGATTTTGTTCTAAATTATAAACTGTATTATTAACTGGTCTGAAATATTCTATTTCACTTTGAAGGACGTCAGTGGCTTCTTCTTTTTTCATTACTGATATTCCTTTGAACTTAAACTTTGAATGAGAAACAGTTGCTAAAATATTAAATTTGTCAAGCAACATTAGGTCAAACCTAGAATAGACACCATTTAAACATGCATTTGTAAGATTTTTGCAAAGTATAGTTTATAACATTTAGGTATAACATGAACTATTTTAATATTTTAATATTTACACACATTATCAATAAGTTTTAAAAGTGTATTAAACCAAAAAAAAGTAACGAGTAATTTAGTAATAATTACTACAGTAAAAGTAACTAAAATTATATTTAAATTACTTACAATAACATGTAATTAAATAACCATCAAATTACTTAAAAAGTAATTTCGTTACAGTAACTTGTAACTTAAGTTAAGTTACTCCCCAACACCTAACCTGCCACCCTTAAACGACGTCACTGGTCGAATGTGGTTGCTGGTGGGCTAATTTAAAACATTCCAGAAGTGAAAAAGTTATTTGGTTGATAAAGATGGTAAATAAACGATAACCTTTTAAAATTTTCAATCATCCAAAATTTCAATTTCTAAATTGTTAATTATTAATAAGTTAACAATTTAACTTTTAAAATTATGTATGATATTTATGTGGAGTTGTTGACTCATCATCCGGTTGGAGATATTTTACTCCTATAGTGATAGATTTAACTCATCTTAATATTACATATCAAAAATATGAATAATACAACAGCATAAAAATTAACAATAAATTGTTGATTAGATTTGTCAAACTTGCGGTGCTTATATAAATTATTATAAGATATTTAATCAATTAAATTAAGCTTGATTCAAGATTTACTAACTATATTGGACAATAATACCGTGTTAAAACCAGAATAACAGTCCTGAATATTTATTACAATTGTCCAAAACAATGTTTAAAACAGATCAAATTTATTTATTTGAGTTTTAAACGGGCCAGGCCCAATTACGTAAATTAAATTGTTCGTGAATAATAATGAAAAATAAAGAAATTTACCGAAAAAATAAAATAAAATATTGATAGCTATGAATTAACAAGACGTATAAAATTACAATATATTTTAAATTACTCAAAGTTTGGTGATATGAATAATCAATTGCTAGTTTGTTTATGATTTAAATATTTGTATTGTAAGGGCTGTGTAATAATGGTCATCCTTTGTAGTCAATGGCTAAAAAATGTATTATAATCAGAATCTTAGTATACTCATCTTATTGTATATATATTCACACAAGTGCTTATATTATAACATAGTCATCTGTGAACATGTAGTGTTATTTCACAAACTTATAAACAAACTGTGTTACCTACTTGGACCGTACTTATCGCGTCGACCATCGGCCAAATTTCTACAATAGTTCAACAGAATTATCTCACGTATATGCCTCCGGATGTGATCATGACATGAACTAAGGAGAAAGAAATAGGTTTAATATTAATATATTAATTGTAGTTTGATAATAATAAAGAAAGAACATACTTAACGTACTCAAAACACTAAAAAGAATATTTTTATTATTTGAAAATACAAAATATGACGATGAATTTATTACGCCACTTGTTATGCATTTTCCTTAATTCAGCTATAATGATTGGTAAGCATTTACTTGGATTAGGCCGATTAGGGCGCCTAAGTAAATTTGTTACCTATTTAACTAAATTCTTATATACCTTTATATATATGCATGTTTGTGTGTGTGCACTTATATGTGTACATTATACATAAAAAGGTAGTGCATGGTATATATACCTATATAGATAATAAATTATATACACAAATGATTAACTATTTAGGTACGTCTAAATCTATATAATTAAAAAGAATAAATACGTAGATATTACGAACACGCTTTATTTTTGTATTAGTCACTACATTTGTATAATTAGTTATTTCTGTATTAAGATAATAAGATAAAATGTGTTTTTAGATTTAGGATTAGTTGGTTTATAGAAAGAAAGCGACTTAAAAATGTAGGACAGTTAATATTTCTAATGAATACCTTACCTATATGAAAAATAAAAATCTCAACACAAATGTTATTGTTCCGGTGTTCTAAAATTATAAGAATATATATAAGTTAAAAGAAACGAGTATGAAGAATGTGGTTTTCTGACTATCGGCCGTTTAAATGAGTCGAACAGTCTTTTGCTGAATTTTTTCTGGTTTGCATTTAAGACTTGGTTGATAAAGACACCATATTATTGAGCCATATTCACAAATAGAACATACAAAACAATAAATGGGTTTTAGAGTAAGTTTATCATTAAAGTGAACAACCTAATATTTAATAATAGCTTATATAACTGCAATTTTAAACTCAGATTATACACAATTCAACAAAAGTATTCATTTACCATCTATATTACCGTCAAGTGCCAGAATAAAAATAAACCCTTTTCCACTTTGCATTTATAATTTATTTTTTCATAGCAAAAAATGAAATAGACTCTAAGTATAACCTAAAACTTACCAATTTTAATTATTACCGATAACACTTTGAAAAAAGGTAAAATGCATCACAGAAAAAAATAAAAATAGACAACAAATTGGGTCACTTCCCACTGGTTTGATGAACAAATATATTGCCAAGGAGAATCTAGGTCTTGGCAAACCGCAACCATTTGAACTGTTATTATTATAATTATTAGGTATTTTAATTATGTTACATATAATATTAATATTTTTCATTAAAGCTGCATACTCTTCTCAGAATCAGGTCGAATACATTTTTTATCTATTGTGATATTTGAAGTCATTGACAACAGTGAATTAATTGTAAATCAATTAAAATAAGTTATAGCTATGTAAAAAATTAAAACTTTAAAATGCTCGTAACAGCTGTAACTCACTTAAAAATTAAAATATAAATTAAAGCCTACGAGATGCTGTAGATAATATTATTACCTTTGGGTTTTATAATAGGAAAATTGACTCAATATTAAATCTAATAGTATAAAATTGATTCCATTGAACGAAAATAAATGTTTCTATAGGAGGTAGAAAAGTAAATTGAATATATTATTACGCTCAGTTGTCATTTCTGGAAAAAATGATAACACAATACCATGATAAAAAGTAGCTATATCATTTCTTAAAACCAATAAATAAGTATTAACTTTTTTAAGTTTTTATTTCAAGTACCTATAGAATTATCCCCAAGATTACTAGTAATTTAGATTTAAACTTGGACAATATTTCTGAAGACTCTCCTTAAAGTTTAACTATTGTTAATAATCAAAAAAGAAAAGTAAAAATGCAAATTAAAAATGGCATGTTTTATTTTCATGTATAAACCAAAATATATACTATGTATATTTACTTCCTTGTAATATATATTTTTTATACTACCAAATATATTATAAATATTTAAAAATTTGAGTTAGTGTTTTATATTAATATCAATATCACACAGTATATAAACGGCAATTATTGCATTTTATAAATATTAGTTTAAAATTGTGTATAATAAAATATTAACATTTTTTTGTCTCTAGAAAATCATCATGACTTCCAAAGTCTAAATGAGTCTAAAATGGCAAAGCATTCCTTATTAACAAAACTAATCAATGAACTATATGATACTGATGTTATTTTTGGAAAATACTTATCATCATTAATGAAAGATTTACCAATAAGTAAGAGAATAAAGTTATAAAGTCAAATTATAACGACTGTTATAAATGCTTTGGATTCAGAGTGATGCACCCACTGTTTATAACATATTTGCAAACAACAGACTCAATCATATAACTTTATTTTTATTTTTGAATGTTGTTTTAATTATTTATAAATATTTGTAGTACTGTGTATAATATTGTTTAAAGTTTATATTTTTTTGTTATAATTACCTTTGTAGTTTTAAAAAAATTTAATAGATTTCACCAGAAGGTAAATATTTAAGAAAATAATCATCAGGTCAAACATTTTTAAAACTACATCTCAATTTCTTGTGCTACTTATAATTAATTATACCTTAAAATAGCAATTATAATGTATCAATAAATAAACTTTTAGAGAAACAAGTATAACAAAGAAATGTTTATATATTATCATATAAAATATGAGTATAACGTTAAATTATATATAGCCGAAACTATATTAAACAAACTTGATGGTTTTTTGAAAAAAAATTGTTTAAATGAAATAATAACTTTCTTTACTTAAAAAATTAATTTTTACTGTACAAAATTTATACAAATATGTGTGTATTTAATAATATCAATATGTATGTATGTATAAAAGGAACAGCAATAACTAGTTAGCGACATTTGATTTTATAGTAGGTTTTATAATAGATCGTTTCTTATATATCAACATCAATAACAATAGTCTAAGGTAGTAAAATTTAACGAGGTATGATAGTATACTATGATCTGTACTCTTGATGAGTGTGTACTTTATAAAAAAATAATAGTTATTAAATTTGTTGAAGAAATGTAACACAGAATTAATTTGTTAAATATAAATTTTTTTCATTTGATAGAAGTTTTCAAATTAAAATTTTATGGTTTCATAAAATATTTTGTTATATAAAGAGTTTTGTTAGATAAAGATTTGACTGTAATTCCAATACTTTTGTAAAATAAGAATAATGGCTGTGTGTTTTTTTCTCTTAGATACTCAATATCTGCCATCTATATTTGGTCCTATTTAAAGTAGATTTGTTCAACATCTTTTATAAAAAGAAATATATTTTAATTGTTTATACTATTATATTATTTATTTTTTTATTAGAATTTATTATTTTATTTATTATTATTTATAATATACCAGTGCAATTTATATCCTAGGGATATGGACATAAGGTCAGTCGGCAGAATAGCGGAGCACATGCTTTCATATTATTAACGAAATCTATTATTTATTTGTCATTATTCGATATTCGTAGAGATATTAATATAAGTAATAAAAATATTTATTAATTCATTAACCCCTAAAAATAGACAATTGGATTTTAAATTTAACTTTATTTTAAACTCTTCAGTTTTATCTAATAATTTCTGGTACTAAGCTATTTTGTTTATTTTTACTACATCCATTTTGATCATTATTTCACATTTGTAAATAAATTGGTATTACTAACTCAAACGTGTGATAAGCAGTCTAAACAATAGTAATAATAAAATTAATATGCTTGCTCAAATTAAATTTTTAACTGTTACTGGATAGAGTAATTAATAATAATAAGTGACATATGAATCAGCCCATAAAGTAGTATTATTCTATGAATCAGTCACAGGACATTAAATAAAAAACCTTTTATCTTTCTTTTTTCATACATGTAGTGAATAATGTCCAATTTGTCATTTATCTGGATTTTCTGAATTTATAGTTGTTTAAGTAATAAAATAATTGAAATTAAAACATTTCTCACCACTGCAAAAAAAAAATTAACAATTGAGACAGTTTACTGGTGGAAAATAAACTCTTAGTTCTAAGAGGTAGATTACTTCTACATACCTTTTCAAAAGAGTAAATATTTTTGATTTCATAGTCTGTTTCATTATCATTATTTCTGTGAGCATATTTAGTACCTTACCAACTTAGTAGTAACTTACCCGTCTACTGTATATTTGTGTTAAATCTCAAATGGTTCCTTTAATCTACATTGTCCATTACATTATCAAATGAATATTTATTATTTTTTTCACGTCTAGCAATGACGCATAGTTCATTTAGAAGTAGATATTCACATGTCACTATGTTACACCAAGAATAATTCTATTTAGAGTGTTTTATACGAAAAACACTAGAAATACATTTACTAACCATTTACTATTTTGAAAATGTAAACTAACTGTACATTATTGAATTGCTTCTAGTCTTAGTTACGCAATAACAATTTCAAAGCAAACTTGATATTTTTCCTGTTTATATAATATACAGATGTTTCAATTACCTATGACACTGAATAATTATTGTAAATGATTAAATATAGGTAGATATATATTCACTATCAGACTATTGTAGCAGTTCGTTTGTGGATAAGATTAATCAGGGATCATATATATAAGAACAAGAAATAGTTTAATATAAAGTTTATCGATAGAGAATAATACGAAGATTCTATCTAATTGGTCAGTTCAATAAATTTTGTACTTTAAAGTATTTGTGTAGATAGTTAGCAAAACCTACAAAAAAAAAAAAGAAAAAAAAAATGAACTCTATTAATGATAATAATTTCGTAAATTATGTTAACGAAAGATTATTAGTATAATCATGGTTTACATAATTGTGTTTGAAAAGGTTACCAATTCAAATTTTAAACATTATTCATTTTATCATAAAACCTTAAAATTCTTTACAAATTTATACATAAATATACCGTCCAAAAATATGAAGTTAGACTATTTTTTTATCAGAACAAACAATTTTTGTTATACATTTAGTCGTCTAGTAAAGAACATGTTTTTAATAGTTTAAACTTTTAAAAAAAATGCACAAAAATTTATTTTTGTTACCCATGTATTTCTTATGGAATGAACTGTGATAACAGTTTGTTTTTAACCTCCGAACTAAGATAATATGGACTGGAAACGAATGTCTAAACGACGTCAATTACAGCGGCACAGTTTTGTTACGGACATTTTTTGGTGAGGGAAATCACCGGATTGTACCTGCTCTGGTAGTGATTGTCATAAGCTACTAATATGTAGTCTTTTTGGATGGTGTATAGTGAACCACCAGGGTACAGTACAGTCTATTCATTTTGCCCATAATAAAATGTCCGTAACAAAAATTGGCCACATTTAACCTGTCAACCGATTACCATGTCGTTTCCAGGTCCATTGATAGTATCTTAATTCGTGTTTTGAACCGTCGGTCTTATCAATAGACAATGTTATATTACTATTATTAATTGTTGTAAATGTTTATTATTTAATACTTACGTAATTTATTTTGCTTTATTTTATGGTTGTACCTATTTTGAACGTTAATTTGATGTAATTTATTTTGAATTTTCAAAGAAGTTTTTGGAAATAATTAATTAACTATTGTGTTCCACTATATAAATTACAAATTGAGTTTATCTTAGCTGTGATTTTCGTAAGTTATTATTCGGTACCTACACACTATCTACCTATTGGGTGGATTTTATAGAACTATATAATTATTTTTAAGTTTAATATTAATAATAATGTGTCAAGGGAGAAAACAAACTATTGAATAAACATAATAGAACTTACGTTACTATTACCTACAAAAAAGGGATCAGTCCAATGTGTGATCTATCGACTGAATATTTATGTATGCTACTTAAAATAGTAATGTACTTACTCGTACTGGAATTTTGATTGTTACATTCTTATAGAAAAAGTATTTTTTTTAATCTGATACAAAATCAATTATTTGAGTGGCATGACCACTACAATTTTTCTTTAAATTGGCAGTTTAATAATGGAGATTCACCATTAATTTTTATATTATATTATTGGACTTGACTAATTTCCACAATGACTCTATTGTTTGTGTGTGAGCTCCAATATTTGGATCCACAAAAGTGTCAGTACAATACTATATAAAACCAACAAAAGTTATATATTTGATGATTTTTATCAGATTTAAAAAAATGCTATATAAGTATAAAAATTAAAATTACAGTACGAGTAAGTACATTACTATTTTAAGTAGCATACATTTATTCGGTAGATTATACATTGGACCAGTCCCTACAAAAATTACATTCAAACCTTCATATCACAAATCATGTAAATTCTGTAGTATTTCAGTTCGGTAATATAATGTATTATTACTCTATTTTACAAAATTATGGTCTTCAGTCAGATGTAGAATGATTGCCAGGGTTTTGGTAATTGTTAACTATAAACTATTTTACTAATAGTAATTGCAATAGAATTAATTCATTTTCAAAATTTTAAATATTTATGCTTATGATTTTATTTATTTTAATTTTTAAAATAAGCAATAGTGATTGATGTAAGCTTGTGCTTGAGCCAATGTATAGATTATTTTGTTTGTTCTATCAGACATTATGCTATAAAATGGATTAAAATGTATTGTATTGAATGAGATTTACTGTTTAGGCATTTTAAATTATATACATTTTTATGTTCTATTGATAAATTTAACAATACCATTTGATTTGATGTACTTACTCAAAGGCAATCATTTTTAATATTATTCACTATATTTAACAATGATCTGTACAAACATGACATGGCTATTGGCTAGAAGCGAAGAAGAATAATATTCTAAGCAGCAATAAAAGAAAATATGTTTGGAATTATAGATGTTTGAACTTTGTGCAATTTTTAGAAGACTTGAAATGTGAAAAAATTTATGGAGTAGGCAAATAACAAAATTTATCATATTATAATATTGATATAATGATTGTAGGTGTAGTATGCAGTCTTCATATTTTTGCTGATTGTCTCACTAAAAAATCTTATGTACAAAAGAGCAAATTATTTGCTTTTATATGATTGACTATTATTATTTAATGTAATTCATTAGTTAAATTTATCAATCTTTTTTTCTATGTTTTAACCGACAACGCCGGAGAAATAGCTTTCGCAATACTTCCGTGGATAATTTATCAATCCATAAAATATATAAAAATATATACATTTATTATTTACTTTATGTAAGCTTATAAATATCTGAAAATATTTTCGCAACCTTTCACTGTATGCAAAAACATCAGACATGTATAATATGTCTTATTATTGTAATATTATCATACACTGTGATCTTATTGTGATTCATATACAAAACGTCATAAATCTACAGGTGGTTCATGAAGTCGTGGTAAATCTCTGCACAAATTTATGGGTTTAGATACTAGGTACATACATAATACACATCATCATAAACCTAAAGGTGGTCAGAGTATCGCTCTTTATATCGCATACATTTTAGTATGACCCAACCATAAAACGTATACATGTCAATATATTTTAAGTTTGAAAATTCTTCAAGTAATCCTCAAATTTGTATCGCTATTTGAGAACAAAAATTCATATTTTTCTACTAAGTTACCAAGTTAATTGATGAAGTAAAATTTATCAATCCCATTGAAACTTTAATTTTCATAACAGTTTTTAATAAATATTTTTACATTAAAGCTATATCAATACTTTCAATAATAAGTTTTAACATGTTCAAGTTATCCCGGATTGTTATCAACTGTACTTTCATTTATGAAATTAAAAGGTAAAAAAATAAAAAAAAATAAAAATATGAACAAAAGTGATCACGGAATGAATTCAGTCAAAATATGCTATTGGATAAAACGACAAATTTCAAACAAAACA
The DNA here is from genome assembly GCA_036289425.1 of Rhopalosiphum nymphaeae. Taxonomy (NCBI): domain Eukaryota; kingdom Metazoa; phylum Arthropoda; class Insecta; order Hemiptera; family Aphididae; genus Rhopalosiphum; species Rhopalosiphum nymphaeae. The sequence continues at coordinate 1,971,324 of JAZAQC010000007.1, read as the reverse complement.
TGAAAATTGTTGTTATTTTTACCAAGAATGTGAATACTGAAGAAGGTTTAGAAACAAATTTACTTGAACTAAATGACTACAAAACGTTAATATAACAATCATAAATGTATAAAGGCAACAATAAATTTAATGAAATGGACAAAATAAAATCTAACATAGAATCAACAAATACCATGGTTCCAAAAACATTTTATGACCTTCTAGAATAGTTTTACATGGATAAATATTAATCCATATAAATAACATAATATTTTATAATGTAGAAATACATAACAATTTTGAATGTGATGTAGATGGAAATACAAGAATCATTTGATTGCATTGAAGAGGGATGTGTTCAATATGTAGGTAGATAAGTCACAATTTATTTTTCAAATTAATATCTTGAAACTATTGGACAAACATATATTAAACAATTTATTAAATTAGCTGTTTTAATATTTATAAAGGCATCGTTAAGACTACTTTTGACATAATTTTTTAAGCTATAAAAATAATTGAAAATATTTTTAATGAATAATACTTGTAAAAACAACTACAAATAATTATAAAACTTACTAACATACTTACTAAAACTATATATCACAAATTTTAATATTCTTATGGAAGTCATTTAGTGCTCAAATCGGACACCCATCACGCATAAATGACTGTTTCAACAATATAAACAAATTATAGATAGACAATTTAATAGTAAATTTAAGAATAAACAGAAAAAATGTATGAGTAATTTAAAACAATTATTACTAGTAGTATTTAATAATTTAATATCAGACTTCTATCCAAATCCAATCAGTAAAAGAATGAAACAGTTCACATCTTGATACAACTCTAGGAAGTTTAATCATACATAATTGAATGGTCTATATGTATATTTTGTTATGTCCAAATTCTGAAATAATTTGAACACAACTAATGTTTAAGGTAAAATAATAATTAGTGTTCTTGTTGAATTTAAAACTTACTTGCCCATTTCAATACGTCAAATTTAACTTGTTTTCAACCTCTTGTCATTTTCGATGATAAAAGTAAAGATAGTAAAATGTATTTTCAGCATATTTCAAACAAAATACCTTTTTTTTTTTATATAAGCTATGACATTTCCAACAAATAATCAGAAGTTAACCCTGTATACAACAATAAGCAGTTTTAAGATCTAAATAGGTCACTGGTCACCATTACTCAATACTCACCTATTCATTAACAATCGCCAAACACAACAATCAAATAATAACTAATAAATAAAGAAAAATACGTGTTTTGTTATCGTTGTTACCGCTCGCAGATGTAGTTATCACCGTGAAACCGGTAACCAGACATACTGTGATTATGGGACCGACTTAGGTTTGTCGCACTGCTTTTCAGCCGTTCATCCACACTAGTGGGCGCGTCGTTCGCCAATAGCTGCTCGCGTCTCGGTGGTCGGCCACCATCAAATCCGCTGTGTCATATTGTAGCGTAGAGTCTTGACCGAGAGTGTTCTCCGTTGCATCTAACCGTTATAGTCATCATTGTTGGCTTGCTTATACCTGTCTTTAAACATTGTCAGTGTCAGTTGTGCCGATCTCTCGTCTCTCATTGTGATTGTGCTTGCTTTTTTTTTTTTGTTTTTTAATGTGTTTGTATTACGTGCATTAATGATTTTTTGTGTTTACATTAGTGAATGTGTTTGACTATTGTGTAACCTAACCTCCCTACGTATATGTGATGCGTAAATGTTCGTTCAGAAAGACTTTTTCCTCTTGTGCACTTTGAACATTTTCTGGTGCCTGCTTGCACCGGTCATTCGCCGTCTGTTTTTGTAGGTAAGCAACCAAAACCGTTGTTTTTATATATCTATTATAAAATAATATCGTCATTCAACATTGAAAATCGACTGTCGGCCCACTACTCTGATGTCTGATCTTAACAAAAATTATCAATAAGATTAACTAGTTATATATATATATTTTTAAATAATTTTAATTTTCAATCAATTAACTTTTTTTTTTGTCATAAGTCGAAATATCGTTTCTTTGGATGGACTACAATCTATGTTATTTTAATATCCTTGTTTAACTCTTGACTCTTGAGACACCCGTAGAACGTAGTCTTGTTTTAAACAGCTGACTTAACACTCACGATGTAATACCTAATGGATTTATCAAAATTGCATTTCACTAATAAGAAAACGCGTCCAAATGACATATGTTAAGTACAATATGTAATAATTATTAAACTATTTTCCTTCTGTAGTCCAGCCTATACAATATTAAATTTAGTAATTTAAGTATCATTAGTGCTGGATCCAAGACATTTGACGCCCGGGGCTAATAAAAATATAGCGCCCTTACAAAATATTAGTTATAGGGGTCAATATTTTTCATATACTTAACGCTCTTATACCCATAGCACTTGGGGTCAAGGATACCCACTTTTCCCCGCCCCTAGATCTGGCACTGAGTATCATTAAATGCTAAGTATTTAATAACTTTGCGATTTGAAGGGAAAAAATTGCCCACTTACGACATAACTGATGATTATCGAATTTAATAAGAAAAATTGTGATCCAAGTTACGTTATCTTTCCCACATTTGCAGATTCAGGAGTCAGCTACTCGTTTTTTTAAATTATTAGTTTTATTTCATAAAAATGTAAACAAAATAAATAAATTTATGTAATCGGTAAGGTTTATGTATTATTATTTTCAAGTCTAATTTTTATAAAAATAATTCAAAAAATATAAGTAAATAAACAAATGCACCTACCTACTCATAGAATAATAAAATATAATAATATTCTTTTTAACGAACAATAAATATTTAGTCTACTGAAATTCATACTAATCAGGTTTATGGTTCTATTGTCATTAAAAATCAAAAATTATTTTTATTTATTCAAAAACATATTTAGATATTTCTATTAGGTAAAAAAGTTTTATATTCAGTACGGAACAATTAGTTTTATTTACAATGATGTGTTTTTATTTCTATTTTTGCGGACACTTTTTTTAGTTAACGTTTGATCATCAACTTGTGATGTTTGTGGAAACAAATTGAACCTAGTATTTAATGTTTAGTGGATTTAAAGTAGAAAAGTCTCAGTACTTTTAAAATAATTAGAAAAAAACTAAAAACATTGTACATACATCAGTAAAAATTTTAATATTTATGAATTTATGAATGATTAATGTTGATAATATGGATCTATGAACATCATAAATATCAGATATATAGAATAAACTAGATTGCTAGCTGTGATGTAGCGCCCACATTAATTAAATCTATTTTAATCAAGGCCAATGTTGTTATCACTTATCACTCGTAATAAATAATCATACAATTAATGTTGATTATTATCAACATTAAATGAATGTGATAAAACCCATTGGTCAATTTTTAAATGGCGAATGGTGATTTCACGTCTTATTATAATTAACAATCTAGTTTATTCTATATATCTCAATATCTGTTATGAACTTAATAATATTATATTATGGTTGGTAACGAAAATGTAAAGATAAAATGGTGAAGTAATTTATCCACGACTCACTTGTCTACTTGTTCTTTCTTTCTCAATTACGAGTTCACGTAGAAAGCGCTATTTATTAGTTTATAGGTTTATCCTCTATGGTATGGATATCCACCGTCATATGATAAAAGTATTTCAAATTTATTTACAGTGACAATATAAGCAGCTTTAAAATATAACTACTAACGCCCTATTTCAACATTTAGAACTAAATAAAATATTTTATGGGTTATTATGATTCTGCCGTTTGGAGCGCAGCAGAAAATTTTTTGCTAGTATTTTGATATAGGTAGCCGATGGGTAACGCATCATTTTATCTTTAATTGTGGTTTCAACCAATTTTATTGAACAATAAAACTCAATTGTGCTTTGTAGTCCTTTATATTACTATGTTGTTCGAGAAGTTGAGTACTTAATACATAAATATAGTCTTGCGATCAGGAATTATTCGATAAATTACAATTTTAAAATTAAGGATATGTAGCGTACATTTTTTTATATTTAAATTTCATATTGATAATCCTTTTAACGACTACTCATTTTCTTACTTTTACTAAATTAATATAAATTTCCTACAATTATGAATAAGGAATCCAAAAACAGCAAAATGAGCCATTTTTGAATAGTCAATTTATTATATCCTATCCATATGTTACCAATTCAATATATCTATTATCAATAATCAAAAAGTAACATTTATATTTTATTTAATATCATTCATATAATATTCTTCGGACATAGATATTAAATGAGAAATTAATGTTAAAATATTAATTGATGCTTATTAATATTATAAGACAGCGATTCCCAACTTTTTTAGTTATGCGGACTACAAATTTTGCAAAAATTCTTTGTGGCCCACTTATAGCACACCTATATATTATATCTATATTATATTTTATATATATAAAACAATTTTTTATTAAAAAAAAAAATGATTGAATCTTATTACAAATTAAATAATTTAATGAAATTTTTTACATTGCTTGTGCCCTTTAAGAGAGTCAATATTTGGATTAAAACTGGATAGTTTATTGCGTTAATTGTGTAGTTATGATTGATTAAATATTTTTATATAATACAAATATACTTAAGTTATATTATTATTTATTTTACTTTAGAAATATAGACGTTAGTAATGTTAATATTATATTATGATTCACAGTTTAGTTCCACACTACCAGCGACCCACAAGAAAATAGGGATTGAACTATTTTATTAAATAATAAAATATGTTAGTACTTTAATATCATAAAATTCAATAAATACGTCATATATAATACAGTAGTGTCCGAAAAGAATTGAGGAAAGGGGTTGTTCGGATTGGATTACCTATGACTGCTTACGTGGAGCCATATGTACTTTTTTTGATAAAAATGAAACCACTATAAATTAACGATCAGACATGTGTGATATGCCATTTACAATCGTAATAATAATTTTTTTTTATGTATATCATTACAATAATAGAACGGTGTCGATGTACACTAGAAGCCGTTCGGATTAGCCTATATTCCGATTGCCATGAAATTACAGTATATATACTTAAATTATAAGTAGTGTTTAATCAGTATTAATACTGTATATATAAACTAAAATTATGTCTTGACTTTTGACTATTATTTTTTTTTGCTTTTTATAGTAATGTAACACATTTCATGATAATAATAACGATACAATGTATATATATATATATATAATAATAAAAAAATAACAATTTAAGTAGTCTTATTTTTTGGTTATAAATAAATTATTGTTATTTATTTATGACTTTTCATTTGCTTTTGATAGCCAAATACTTGCAACTCTCTCAATATTTTATAAAAAATATGAGTCATTCAAAGATTAAATTATTTCTAGAATACAACAAAATTTTGATTTTAGTAAATTCTTAATTACTACTTATACCTAAGATATAATAATTTAAAAAATATATTGTATAGATAAATAATATGAATTATTTTTTATTCATAATTTTAATAAGTAATATTATTAAAACTTGATCTTGTTCAAATGTCCATAACAAATAATTGTGTTTATATATTTTTTGGATTTTTTTAGTTTCAGTATAAAATATTTATGAGAAAAATGTTTAATTTTTTTATTATAAAATAATAATTTGTAATTTTCATGATTTTGATATTTTATAAAAATTTTAACTTCAAATTTATACCAGAAAAAAATTATTTGTTTTTAATAATTGTATAATATATAACTATACAAGATGTAGATTTAAAACTTATGTGGGATCTTATATTACATATTTTTAAGAATTTTGATCCATATATTTTTATTAACATTTAAAAAGAAATAAATAATCAAAACATTTTTATGCTTATAAATAGTTCAAAAATTTAAAAAATGTTGAAAACTATATGTGTATAGGAAGGAAATGATAATATAAACATTTGCTAATAATTGTTTGTGTATTATTTCATTTGATTTTGAATTACAATAAAATAATAAAGCAAATTTTGTTAAAAATTCACATGTTCCCAATTTTTTTTCTCCAGTCATTAATTGAAAATTTAAAACATATAGCTTATTATATCTAGTAAAAAAAAATGCTCATGGTTCTTAAATTCACAAAAAGTACTTAGCTCTTCACTAAAATCTTCACTGTTAAAAATAGTCCAAGTTAAAGACCACTTAACAAAAAATATTAGTCCATAAAAGTAATGATTTATAAATTGTAAAAAGTCTAGTGACTTTACCAAGAGATTAGATATTAACAAAGGCTGATAAAGTTGTTTCAAAGAAAAAATAGAAAAAAGTCTTTGATGTATAAACTTCATTCACTCCCACTTTCATAAGCAAAAATGGTTATTTTATTTTTATTGATAAAAACTTGGTCAGTTTCACAGCTATCTAATGAATGGGTATATATTACAGTGATCTAGATATTTGATGAAGATATTCACTTGACATTTATTATACAGCACAGTAATAACTTCCTCAGGTTATTTTTATTAATTTATGATTTAATTACTTAGTATGACCAATGTGTAATTTTTGTATTTTATACAATTAATATGATATTATAAATTTAATGTCTATATTATACAACTATTGAACTAATATATATTTTTTTATTTTCAGAACATCATTTAATTCCCAATTTGACATGCAGATATTTTAAACTGGTAAGTCATAACTTATTTTAATTTAATTTTTATTATGTTAAATTTATGTTTAAATTTACCCATCATTGAATTAAACTAAGTAATATTTGTTTATAAAAATATATTTTAACTTTAATACGTGAATCAGCATAATTTTTTAAGAAATATTGATTTTCTAGTTGAATATTTATTCTTCTTCCGTCTACAAGAGTTTTAGAAATAGTATTATTCTAAACTAATTAAATTATCTAATTATTAACTACCTTTTGTAGTCAAGAGTTCTACTAAAATCAGGTATATTAATAATAAGCTATCTATAATTAAAATTACAAATAACCTGTTTTACAAATTTATAATATAAGAAGTATTAAACATTACCAATAACTTAAATTTATTTTTATTTTTTATTTTGTAGTATATATTTTAATACTATATTAAGTATATACCTAATTTAAAATACTGTGAAATCTTGTAATATTTTAGTTTTCAAACAAAAACTAAATATATATAAATTATTATATATCAATAAAAATTGAAAAAAAATGTACAGATTCTAAAATTCAAACTATTTATAAATAATTTAAAAAAATTACAGTTAGATTAAGAATTATATCAGAGATTCCCAATCAGAGCACCGATAAATTATTTGAAATATATTTTTAGTCTATAGGTCATAGGGAATAGGGTGCCTTTGGATTTTTAGAAAATGACTAAATGTGCTGTGAGTCAAAAAAGGTTGGGAACCTCTTAGTTATATAATAGATATTAAATATAGGAGGTCATCAATTTTCTGTACAATAAATAATCTGGTTAAACAATTTTTTTAATGTAATTTAAATCTCTGAGTGGAACAATGAATGTATTATTGTATTTGTATTGATATATTGATTTTACAAATATGTTTTTTTTTCTGTCACTACATTTTGGGGCAGTAAAAATTAAATTTTGGGAATGGTTTATACTAGTTCATATTGGGGTGTTAAAAGAAAAAAAGTTCCTTGTACAATTTATCAATTTGTAGCTACTGAAAATACTTATTTTGATGTTGATTATAAAATATGTTTAGCGTATTACTCAATCATGTATATGGTTATATTTTACTTTTTATTTCTTTGGTTACTAATTTACTTTTAAAATGAAATAAGAGTTATAAATATAATTTAAAAAAATATATATATTATTTACAATTTTTGGCTTAAGAGATGGTGTGCCCGTATGTGTCGTTACCATCTTACAAGCGTACACAATATAACAAATTTGCTTTGAGTATGTATAATACAAATGACATAAAATACCGATGAGAGATAACAGATAATATTCTTATTCTAAAGTTTGATAGTAGGATAATTTGTTCTAATATTTAAGTTATCAACACAAAATTGGTTCTACTGAATGCAAATTTGCTATGTTGTATATTTAAAAGACTCTTAACTCTTAACCTTATATCGAAAAAAAATTTTAAATATTGTATGTTAGAAAGAGTCCGGATTAATAAAGATTTATGTGACTTGTATTTTTGACATTTGATTATAGTGTGATGGTTTGTTTTTATAACATGTGTTATATATTGAGATTTGTTCATTGGTGATAACTGATAAGGTATAAGTGGGCCAAGTGTATGCGTATATCCTTTTGCCACTCAGTGATTATGTTTTTTTTTTAATTAGGGGATATTTATATTTTTTCAACGGGGTGTTTTATTCCAAGCGTATATATTTTCAATAGGTTTTTTTTCCAATTTTTTTTTTTTTAGGTACATTTGTGGATAATTTTTTTAAACGCATGCTTTTTAATAGCTGTATCATCTTTATTTTCTTCTGGTACTTTGCATAATTGATGATCTACTATACTTAAAACATACTTATGTAATTAAATAAAATCTACAGCTTATATATTTTAAACATATTATTTATTAATTAGTTGAATCTTAAATCAATGTTAAAAAGTTTTAGTATGTTATGTATATTTTAAAACATAGGTTATGAATATGTATAATTGACAATGATATCTTTTTTAGGTTTGAATATTATCATAAACATTAAAATGTGGTCTAAATTGAATAGTGAAGAAAAGAACTTCTTTTTTAACCATGGAGAACATTCCAATAAAGATACAAAAACAGTTACACAAACAAACTATGATAATACTATTATTAAACCATGTTCTGTATATTTGGGCCCCCCAATTAATATGGATGTATTGAAGGAGTATGCCAGAAAACCTTCCGAAGAACTTGCATTTGGACTGAACCAAAGATACCCCAAACGAACAAAAATTGAAGATGTTCAAGAGAGACTTAGTAATTACATAGGACCATTTGATGTCGAACTTCTTACTAGCCAATCAAATAATGATTTATTTAAATCTAGAAGGTTCAATTATAATACCATTTATAAAACTTCATTCAAATATTCAAAATTGAATCCAGGGGTTGTTTTAGATTTTCTTAGAGTGCCATCTATGAATAAACTCACGACGCTATTGGATTTAATGTATAATGAATCTTTGCATCGCTTGTGCTCAAATGACTTAAGAGGACGTGAAAAATGTATTCGAATGTCTACAGACCTCAAAAATTTTTTATTTGATTTATGTTATCAAAAATTTATTCAATTTTGGGGACCCGATGTAGAGTTTTCTAAGGGTAAATTGGATTTATTTATATTGAGAGAATACAAACGACTCAGACGTTCATTAATTAAACATTCAAGACGTAATACAACTATAAATAGCATGAGTTTAAGAAGATTAATAATTCGTAATGGAGGTTTAACAAGGTTTGCTAAGAAACCACAGATAATTAGGTGTTTTTATATAATTAATACCTTCTGCACAATCCTAGTGAAAAAATTTTGCAGACTAATTCGTAGGGGACTTATGAAAAAGGCGTATCGCAGAAATTATAGTAAAGATATGAGAAGAACATTATTGTCTAATTGTATACATCCTGATAATGAAATATTGCGTTTAAAACTCTATCATGAAGGTACGACCAATAGAAAAACATTTATGGAAGTCGTTAATGATTACAAACAAATAACAAAAAGTAGTAGACTCAATTTTTTTCAATTATCCGATGTACAATTTGCTTATGAAAGTATACTTGAACCTGGAGAAAGTATAGATAAATCAGATTTAGAAAAATGTGCAAATGAAAATTACAATTATGAACATTTTCAAACCGGCACTGAAATAAATCACTTTAGGTTTTCTACAAATCACAATAAGTTTAATGATGATGATTTTGATTTACATTTGGATGATTGTAATATTAAACCAGAGAATGTATTAAATGATTTGTTCATGATTCCTTCCTTTACTGGTTTTTTATCAACCTCCATTGTTAATAACTATAATAACATGACTGATAAACTTCCAAAAGATTTAATTGAATGGGTTAACGAAATTCGATCTCGTAGTTACTTTATTCTCAATGATGAAAAGAACACGGAAACTACTAAGAATAATTCAAAAAATGTATCTATCGAAATAGTAGAGAAAGAAGTTCACGTAGAATATACTTCCAATAAAGACCATAATATTGAAAATGAAAAGGAAACTCCAAGCCATTGTTTAGAAGAAGTTATAACGTCTACAGATAGTTTAGAACAAGAAAGAGCTGTCACAATCAAACAAGATAAGGACATTTATACTGATAGTTTGGAGGAAAGTACTGTCACAAATTTTTCAGAAGCAAATGCTTCTGAAAAATTAGAAACAGTAATTCCTATGGTGAATTTAGAACAAGCAACTTGTATTGATGCTGTAGAGGGTGAAACTTCTACAAATAACTCAGTAGAAGAAGAAGAAGTTGAAGGAGAAGAAGAGGAAGACGTTGAAGAAGAAGAAGAGGAAGATGACGATGACGATGATGATAATGATGATGATGATGATGATGATGATGATGATGGTGATGGGGAAGGAGTAGGAGAAGGAGAAGAAATAGGAGAAGGATCAGCTATAAATACTTTAGAAGAGAAAGGTATTAGTTCAAATTATACGAAAATCAATAAAATATTCAAAAAAAAGTTATTAACACATTCAATGAAAATTACCAAAGCAGAAAAAAAAACGTTGGTAAGGATTATAAATTCAAAATTTGATCCTGATAAAATAAATTGGAAAAGATATAAACATTCAACAAGAACGAGATTGTTTCAAATTATTGTATACTTTGGAAGTTTTAGAATGGCACTTTCTGACGAACTTCATTTGGACCGTTTGGGATTAAAAAACGATAAAATATGCGAAATCGATAAACTTTTGAGATCAATAAAAATCGAAGCTGGTCTGTTGCAACAATTTTTTACATTTAATGGAGTAGAAAACTTTTTAATTTGGCCACTGGGTAAAGATATTGTTAATAATATTATTCCACAGAGTAGTCCAACTATTAACATTTTATTTAGTTTTGTTAAAGATATAATTACTAAATTTTGTGATAAAGTAAAAGTTTTCTTACGCAAATCTGGTTTAAAAATTGTACTGAATAAAGAATCTCTTTTTGAAAAATTATCTAACGTTCAAATAGGAAAAGACGTTTTTATTACTGAACTATCATTGGAATATGAAAATGTTCCAACTCAGTCATCATCAGTTAATATTAATACATTTTCAGCTGATGTGCCAGAAAAATTAAACACCGAATGTTTAAATTTAACAAAAACATCTTTTTGTATTAAGAAAAACAGCTCTAATGAAGAAATATGTCAGAGTATGATTAAAATTTTAAAATCGGATGATTCTATTTTCCAGTCTTGGATAGAATGTAATGACTCGAAAAAGTTCAAATCTAAACTCCTACAAGCTGGCGTTACATTACCAATAGAGGAAAGTAATACTGTACATTGTTCAAAATTTGTTGAAATATATGTAAGATGGTTTTGTGAAGAATACCTTCAAGGTGACAAATTTTATAAATTGGCTCTAAGTATTTTGAAAAATATTTCTATTCATATAAATACCGTTGGCGAATGTACAAACACAAAAGTTGAAATGGCAATTAATAACGCGTTAATCATATTGTATCATGATCCATGCTTCGCAAAGGCGTACGAATCATATCTTGATGCAAAAAATTCTCCTAGTTATTCGTCTAGTTCAAAATATGAAAATTCAAGTGTTGACAAAGATCACAGTGATTATAAAGATATCAATACAAAAGGCATTGAAGAAGGAAACATTGAACCAAATATAAATGTTCAAACAAATGCGATAGACACCGATAATGTTGGAATGACATCTATTACTAGTGACATTTCCACATCTAATGTGTTAAATGAATTGAATAATGTTCAATTAAATGATTCAGATACTTTAAATCCACAATGTTCAAATGATGACTCAAAAAATGATTTTATTCACGATTTTACAAAATTATTAAGTGAAAATGATAATGGCGCGTCTAATAATTTATTTGAAAATATTGATGTTGATGAAAATAATCTATTTAACACTGATTTGATAAATATTGATGATTCTAATTGTAATCCGTTGCAGTTCAATGAAGCTAATCCATTTGATGATTTTCCAATGACTAATTTATTCGATGATAATATTCCACTTGAAACTCATTCGGTTAATGATATGTTAGGAATAAACTTACAGTTTCAACAAGATAAGAACACGGAAGAAGTTTCACTGATATCCTCATGTGATCAACTTGTTAATTATGCTGTGAGTGATGAAATTAGTCTCGAAGAGCTTAATATGGCAGCAGTTAGTGATGAATATGGTTTTGACAATGCTGGAGTACTATTTCCACCTTACAATTGAGTGCTATCGTGTATATCAAAAACAAATTGAAAAAAATAGTTTAGTTAATAATTAAAATATAACAGTACGCTTTTGTTCATAATTAATAACTTTTATTTGTTTACTATGAAAAGTTTAACTTCACTTTTACCATCTTTATTATAATATTTGTCAAATTAATTGTTTTAAATGTGAACACTACAATTCATAAAATCTATGATTTTTTAAACATTTTTATTTTTGTTGATATGAATTGTAATATTTATATAAGATGTTATACATTTTTATAGTTAAAATATTCATTTTTTTTTTCTTTAATAATGGATTGCATTTATATTGTTTATTATATTATGTGAAATGTATATAAAATAAGTACAAAAAGTAGGTAGTAAGAATTATTTATTATTTAAAATTTTTTTTTCAACAATTTAACTATAAATTATGATTAGATTAAATTAAATTAATTTAAATGAGTTTAGAATTGTTATTATTACAAATGTTACACAAACTGTTTAATTGTTTAGAAATAATAGTTATTTTATTTGAAAATCTAAATGAATCATACCTAATTGTTCTTTAATTTAAGAAGTTACAATCATATTGTTTGTCAATTTTTGACATACAAAGAATAGTCAATTTCATACAATTATTCCTTATAAAATATTGTCAGAAATTATTGTTGATACTGATATAGTGTCAGAAGTTCAAACAATTTGGTGATATTATTTTCCATCCTAATTTTATTCCACGCAATATATTATTTTATTTTTCTTCAGAATTTTTATTTGAAGATCATGCTAAACAACGTAGATATTTATTATTCATTTAATACTGCGGATGATTTATTTTTTATTTTTCGATAATCTTTCTTGTAATGAAATAAATTCTAGTAGTGTAAAAAATGTTTTTATTGATGAGCCCCACCTATGGTGCTTTATACATTTTACTGTTTATTTATGTTATTTGATTTGTCAAAAAAATATTTTGTTTTTTTTTTTAATTTTAATTTCAGATACATAATTTATATTTTTTGTTGTATCAACTGCCAGAATATCTTATTTATGTCAATAGATCTTGAAATAAAGAATAATGAACTATGTATTAATTATTTTGTTTTTGTTACGATTCATATTATATCGTTTTAAACAATTTACTTATAATGTACTTACAATGTTTTAGTACCTGTTTATATTAAATGATGTTCTTTAATACCAGCACACTTGTTGTATTTTTGTTTATATGTTTTTTTGTGCGTGGTGTGATATTTAATTAAATACGTATCAATACATTCGGATTGTAAATGTATTTTTGTAATCTAGTTCAGTGGACGCGTTTTTCCAAAACAATTAAATTTTAGTCCACACTATAAGACGTCGTTTGTGTACGTTTTATGCCTAAGTGTTAAGACTGATAAAATAATATATATTATATCTACTATATTGTACTTTTATTTGTTGAGTTCGATTTGCTGTGAGGTGGTTTCTGTAAGAATCAGATTCATAAAATGCTTATTCGGCTAATTATTGCTCAAAGCACACCGACATCAAATTGAGTTCCTAATCATTATTTTATATAATGTTGTAGGCACGATGATTTTTATTATATTTACATAAAATTATAAGTACTAAGAAAAAATATGTATCCGTTCTCTATTATGTGTAATCCTATTTGATTTTACTCTTATATCATAATTATTTAATCGAGTTACTATATTATTGTTGTCTGAATTTAACTGTAATTTAATGAATAATGATAAAATCATAATAAATTATATGCTATAAGTGTGTCTATAATAATGTTTCGATCTAATATATGTGTTTGAATACTGATTTCTTGTCGAGTTTTAACTGTTTTTAACAATATTCAATATCCCACAAATATTTCCCGTCTTTTCCATGCACCATTCAGGGTGTCGGTTATCACACTCCCCTCCCAAAAAAGGTTTTATGAATATATACATTATATATGCAGACATAGAGTATATAGTTTATTTTATACTAACTACAGCGTATGAAATAAAAAAAAAAAATCACGTGTATAAACCAGCAGATGCCTCAGCGCTACAGCTTTCACGGTCAAACTAGTTGCTGCATCTATGAAAACCTGTAAAAAACACTGCACGCTTAGGTAAGTATTATACGCGATTATTCCTGATTGACGGCAGTAAGCCAGTAAATAATAAGCATTCGATTCTTCGAGTTTTATCATTTTCTGAACAACTTAATATCACGACACTACGCTATAATACACGGTGCAGTGGTTCCCAATTAATGGTGGATCAACGTAAGGAGGGGCGCTTGTCAGAGCGACTGCCCGCGGTCACTGGTGTATGACGCGGTGACACGGCTAACGAGAGGATAATATACCAAAAACATAGTCCCTAGGATCAATATTTTTAAGTTTTAGATAGTGGTTCGTGACTTTATACTAATTATTGGAAACCACTGATATAGCGTATACCTGTGTAGATACTATCATTGATCCGCTTACGTTTTGACGATTTACGAAACAATAATATTTCCATATCACATAGGCAACCAAACTTAACTTCGTTAGTGGTCAAGTTTAAACGGACAACGGACAAGATGGAGTTGACTATTCTTTTTGATAATTTTCCCATAGCAGATTAACAAGTATTGTGCTTTATTATTGCTCCCACAAAACAACAATAAGTCGACCTGTAGGCTATAATTAGTGGCGATTGTAGTCACTGTTTGTAAATCATAAGTATTAAAGATAGGTATATTTTTTACTTACATGGAATACGTGGTAGTATTAAACGTTTACGAATGATAAATAAAAAAAAACACATCGATTTCTGTATTCTATTCTACGGAAGACTGTGGGTAGTGTGATGAAAAACCTACAGGATGGCGGTCAAGGCTACTAAGTAGTAAGTACCCAATTGCCGTTTTAGTAATTATACCTACGTATTTAAATATCGAATATCAACTTCAAATGAATAAAAAAATATTTTTCATCAGGATGTTGGTCATAATTACTTTTTAATTATTGACTATTATAAACGCGTTAAAAATTAAATGTAAATAATAATTAAAATATAGTTTGGTATTCACTGTTCGGTTGAAGTTGACAGTAGTGTTGCACTTATCTATCTTAAAAGTTTAATACTAATTTTTAGCTCATTCAGATTTATAAAAATGTAATGTATAACTGCATTATGCATAATGTACATGGTTTTTTTATTCAAACTATTTATAAAATATTTGATCAACGACAAAATTCGTATTTTTTTTAAAACTAGATTATAATTTTTAAATTAATCGTTTTTATACACAGGCCAATTATTATTATAAATATCAGTTATTTTATTCGTTTAACTCTTTTTAAACTTTAAACATATACTGGTAGATGCCAAAAGAATTAACAAAACGTTTATTTTTAGTGTTATTTAAAAATACATGTAGATTTTATTTTGAAAAACTATAATATTAAGTATAAAATGTTTAATACTTAAACAGGTTATAATAAAAACAGGTTAGTTTTACTATATACACAAAAATCAAAATATAAAAATCTATAGATTATTATTTCACAGCTAGGAATTTATTTGACTTGTTTTTTTAAATTTGTATTGAAGTAATAATAATATGTAAAATGTACAGATTTTTAATACGGTATTTTGCCCAAAATATATAAAATACAGATCTAAAATTATATCCAATTATGATAACTGATAACTTATTTATTTTCCGTAGCCAATGACAACAATTATATATAATATACATACATGTAAACAATAGGTTTTTGTAAATTTACGGTCAACTATATTCAACATTTATGAGTTGAAAAGTAAAAAATAAGTAAAACAGTGTAGCCTATGACTACGGATTTTCAGAATCTTTTAACGAATACATTGTGGCTGACAACTGTGGATTTATATAAGGTCATAGCCCTTTAGGGTCATTCGTTTCAGACCTCTGATTTTATATTGTAGACATATTTATTGATCTACACCGATTCTGCATAGCTTTGAATATTAATACACAATATATTTTAGTAGCAAAATAGTTATAGATTTACATCAGTTAGTTTTAAATCTTATTTCATCGTGTCATATAAAGTGTCAGTGTGTCACCTTGTATATAAATACATGAGCAAGTATACCTAATGTGTGTGATTAACTGTAACGTTATCAAATTTCATCAATTTGTAAATATATAAAATGAAAAAGCAAAATATTTATACGAATTGTAATAGCCAATTGGTAAGTACTATGTTACTATCATAACATATAAAATATGTAAACATTTCTTGGGTATTTGAATTCGGTATTATTTTCTAAATTACATAAAAATATTGATGCAACTAACAGTTTTATGTTTCATATTATTATATTATAGTTTTTATTATATGTTTTCAATCATGTACCATTGTTCTATTCTGTTTGTTAATTTTTCAAAATTTCCTTGAAAAGAGCTCAAAAATTATGCATGCATAGTAAAATTAATGAATTTACAGTTTTTACAGATAAAGTTGCACACACTTAGGCTACCAATATGTCTTATTGGTTTCTAACCTTCTAGGTTGTACATAAGCGTGATATAGGTACAGTGCGATTGCGCATTAAAACAGTTTTTTTGCATTAGTTGTATATGTAAGTCCTGGTGTATTGTGTTTGCTATAATGTGTACGAATATATAAAATCGTAATTTAAAATATGTAGATATATATTAAAACAAAAAAATTATACAGTTTTTAGTATTTTATTGTCATACATAAAATTTATTTTGTGTGTATTTGATGTGCATAGGTGTTAGATTAGTAGTAGGTAAAAAAGGACAACCCTTATGTTTTTTGTATTGTATGTTTTTCAAGTAAAATAAGTGCAATATTGTTGTATCCACAAAATAAATAAGTATTTATATAATTCACCAGTAATAATAATAGCTAATAATATTTTATTAATACTACATAGCTTAGGTATTAGATAATTAAGTGCACCTTCACTTTAGTTGGAAAAGTTTTTCGGAGAACTTTTTTTTTCATTAATTAAAATACAAGTTGTACCAATATGTACTACCAAGTTTAAAATTTGTACCAAAATATTGCACAGGGAAAATTAATTTTCCCATTAGGACGTCAGTGTAACGTTACCCCACAGTTAGTAAATAATTGATGCATTTATTTATTTCGGGCTACAACTCCATAACTCCATTAATATTTGTTAATGTGTATAATTTGTTAAAATGAGTTTGTACTTTCCAAGAATATATAGAAATTATTCTTTTTTTATTTTAATTGGTTATTATGATCAGCGTATTTTTAATAACACATTAATAATAACTTTGATAGTGTAGCAGTCATTAATTTGAAAATATTTTGTATACATAATACAACCATAATTAACCATACTTTTTTTAAAATGCAAATTCAATTTATATAAATGCACAATAATTTCTGTAACTTATTTCTCATTGACTCAAAAGTAATAAAAACTAAAAATTAATTAATTATTCGTTTCAAATTATTATTTGTAAATTGATCCGTATAACGTATATTCAATACAAATATTTATTATACGTATCTATATTATGTTTTATTAAATTTAATATATATTTTTTCAAAAGGTTTTAATAAAAAAAAAAACCAACGATTTCTTAATTTGGACCAAAACAGTAAGCTGCATTATAAAGTTTGGAACCTTTATGGCTTTATGATGTTTTCGGTTTCGAATCTAAATAAGTTTAAAAAATTTGATAGTGGTTATGTCCCTATTTTTAAATTTATAGAATTAAGATTCGGGTGACTTTTGAAGAATATCTGTTTTAGTCGTAGTGATGGCAACTGTATTGTTACAAGGGGTCTTGTAATATGATTTAGTATGCTTGTCAACTCATATCCCATATCCATGGAAGATAATCTTTCGATTTTTTCAAGAAGAGATTTGTAACTATACTTAAATAATTAAATTTAAATAGTACAATAATCATGCTTTTCGTTCTGACTTCAATCATGCATGTGTTATTAATTATTTGATAAAACATGTAACACCGTATGATATGTGAGTTATAGCATTTGATTTATATATAACTAGCTGAATTACCCGTTGTTGCCGGGTTTAAGTATAATAAATGTCTACAGCCCAACTTTAACCGGACGGCCGCAGACCAAGACAGACGATTAATTTTAATAGGTATATAATAAAAAATAATAATGTATGACAAAAATCTTATTACAAAATTTCTAGACAGTAGGATTGACCATTTCATGAACATAAGCCTCAGCAGTGGAAAAGTTGTCACCATTTGAATTGTAAGACATAGTAATAAAGTTATTCCAATTATCAGATACATACGAAACAATTGTATTCCTGACATCTTTCTTGAGTGTTAAACAAATAAAATGATATTGAACGGAAAAGGCAGGCACCATCACCGATAATTGGTACAACTATTTGAGGTGTCAACATTCCATTGACAAAAATGTCTTCAATCGATGACATTTTTATAAAAATATTCAAACAATTAAACTGAATAAATATAATATTTTAAATAATTTTCCAACGTGTTCCGGGTAATCTTTATACATAAAATGTGATATACCTACGTACAGCTAGAGGCTCAAGGCTTATTTTTCACTAAAAATTACGTATTATAATACGTATTAGATATATTGGCCAATATTTTACGTCATAAGTTTAGCGGTTGCAGCCGTACTATATATTACTAAAACACAATGTATGATGAATAATGTAATAAAAATATATAACGTATTGTAATAATAGGTATATTTGTGTGTTAATATTTTACGTCATATATTTAGTGGTTGAAGCCGTGTTATAATACGTATTAGTAAAATACATATAATGTGTATCAGAACGTATCAGTAGAGCAGTGAGCCTCGTGACTCGTGAGTAAGTCAGTAGACAAATGAACTGTCGTAAAGACTGCATATATGGTGTAAATGATATAGGAAACGCCGCGACGGCATGGTGGATCGTAACACGTTTATCGCATATTGCTAAGAAATGTATTATTATTTTTCGATAATGCAATATTTGTTTAATTTGTAGTCGGTGTTTTCCATACAACTCATAAATATAGCAACAATTCATATCTACACGCCGATAAAATACACACACAAAAAAAGGTCAGAGTCCAGGTAGATGGAAACCCTCGGGCCACCGGGCCGTGGCTTACATTATTTCCTGTTATCGGTCGACTACTATTGTTATTATTATATCATCAATATAGATATACAAATTACATGTAAAAAATTATTTTTACCGATTTGAACCTTTATAAATCCTTTCTTAGTGCCCGATGAAATTATTACAAAAATCTATCCTCGAAATTTCAAGTCGATAACTCAAATAAGTTTGACTCTGCGTTGATTATTGGTAAAGTACACTTTCCTTTATATATATAGATATGTCACAGGACTCCAAACAGTGTATTATGGTATTTTATTTTTATAAAAAACCATTCATACATTATAAAGCATTTTATAATATAATAATACGTATTAAATAACCAAAAACCAACATTTTTTTTATAGGCACGCATAATAAACAGTATATTGGAAGTAATTGCGATCGAGATGTAGCAGTGGCGTAGCCAGGATTGTTTTTAGAGAGGGGACAAGCACACCTTATCTACAATTTTACCAAATAGTTCAATTATCCTAAAAAAAAAATAAACCAACTATTTAATGTTTTTAATGCGAATACGGTCAAGTGCCCCTCCCCCCAAATACTACACTGGTTGTTACAATTTATTTAAATCTAGGTAAAACACTTTATCCAAACAATTTTTGGAGATAAAAAGTTCATATATTACATTCATATATAGAATGATTGTCATCAAAATTTGATATGATTGAAAAATACCTTAAAATCATTAAAGGATTTAATATGTTCTGAAAACACAATATTTCTTGAAGGTTTAAATCAGGGGGATACGACTTGCGGCTGTTTGGAAAATTCATCAATATATACCTGCGTTATTATAGTGATAATATTTCTGAATTAAATAATATTATATTTATATAAAGAATAATAATAATGAATTAATGAAATAAAGTATATTTTCTAAATTTAAAACGTATTATTATGTTTTTAATGACTACCAATTTGCTCAATGAATAATAATACTATCTTTATTTTAAGATTTTGTAATTTATACTAACAACTACAACTAAAAAAAAAACGGTACAGACGTCGTCGTCCGAAACTAAATGCGGAATTATTATGATGATGAACAAAGGGTATGACTTATGGCTATAAGTTATGAGTTTATGATTAACAACGGATTGCCGACGGTTGAATAACAATAACGCGGATTGTACTGACTCGGTACTTAATGCAGTGGTAAGTATCCTCGCCTATCACGTGGGAGTCTGTGCATCAATTAATTGTCCTTATGATTATTTTTTTTATATTATATATTCTAGTGAATAACGACATCTTATAAGCGTTAAAATAAATATATTTTATAAATAGTGATTAGTGATTAAAATAATATAATTTTAATTAATTAATTTTACAATATTAATGTTTCTTTTAAATCAAATTTCAAATCTGTTATTCAATATCTTAATAAAAATAAGTTCATTAAATTGAATTTAAAATATTTGAATATCCCATTCGAACCATTCAATAGAAATGTGCAATATGAAAATTATAAAAAAAAATATATATATGTTATTTAAAACAATGAACCATTTCCCCAATAACAATAATTAGTAAAAATTAGTGCTTGAAGAATATTAAAAAAAAAATAGTTTAAAAGTTTCGTTTCAAATTGGGAGTACGTCCCTAATTCGAACGTGTATAATGAACCATTCATTTATAGATAAGAATTTTTACTTCTATGGTTTTATGGATTTGAATAGATTATATTTTGATTTTCTTAATAATTTGTTGAAATTTATTTAACAGCGTAAAAAAATCCAACAATCAACTAGTACCTAAACTTTATCCGGTAATACTCTCTATAAAAATCCTTATTGTTTGCATGATTGTGTATGACCTCGATAATCAGTATTGCATGTTAAAAAAAAGTTTGGAATTCCACTGGATTAATGTTATTATAAAATGTATTGACTTGCAGTGTTTACGCCTATATAGAAATAATATTAGAACGTCGGTAATTATACATGTCCAAGATGACCGTGACCGGTACGCGACTAACGATATTTCTTACTAGAAATGCTGTCGACAACCATAATATAAATATACAACAACTCGTATTGCATGGCATATTATTTTATATATACCTACCTACCTACTTAGCTACTTAAAAAAAATACAGAGAGTTAATTTAAGGTCATAATATGATATACCTACGTTATTGGTAGGTGATAATGCGTGGACACTAACCAGATTCCGCGGAAATTCTCAGTAGGCTATAGCTTAAACACATTATATAATGCAGTGGTGTTTAAAATTTTTTGATTCACTTTCTAATTTATTTATTTATACATATTAATAATTTTACATTATATAAACAAATATATGGCTTTTTTTAATTTCATAATTAGTTATAGGTCATCCCTTATTACAATTCTTACAACGTTCTTGGAGTTCACGGCTCACACGTCTTACACCAACGATATAATGTATAATAATGTTACTCAATATTTTATAGTCTATTTATTAATTAGAATAAATCTAAATACCTTTTTTCAGTACGCCCGCACGTTGTTCACCCAGGGACAATCCGACCACAGATAGTTTACTTACCTACTAGCTACAGGTAATTAAAAGAGACATAACATATCAATTATACCGATTTTCTATCGATTCCGCCGGCTACATCGGTTGATAATAACCTATTGCCTCCAGCGACTATTGATTTCGACTTTCACCATATTTTCTATACTACAAACATAAAATAAAAATATTGGATTAAAATTAATTAATTCAAAATATTAATGCATTTTAAAACTAATGGCTGTTTTCTACCAATTTTATAAGCTTTAAGAATTATTAAGATCAACGAAATTGATAGATATATGCTATAACCAGTAGCTGGAGAAATCGATGTATACCTTTGTGTACTTAACCTTATGTAACTGATTTTAAAAACAAGTTCACTAAATTTTTTTAACACCCTCATCATCCTCAGAAACAATTGCTTATAAAATATTTTTTTTGACTAATTATAATTTTGGTACGTTACTCGAAAAAGATTTACCATCTCGCCCCCCTAAGGCATTCAAATGATTTTTTAAGAAGGTAACCACTTTTCAAAATTTTCATATTTTATTCTTTTTTAATATTATGATTTTTTTTTTAGATAAATAAATATATTGAATATATCAATAAATATACCTATGTTTATTATAAATTTTATTTTTATTCATATTAATAAACTAATAAAAAAATAATAGTTTTAAAATTCAGTTGGCTTGTTTATTACTGAATTTCAAGTGTGTACAATTACTGTATTAAATTGTTATAGTAATTAATAAGTTCTTGTTGAAAATTCGAGTACATAAAAAATTAAATGTGAAGTATTATAACACATTATCTATAGTATGTATTACTTAGCAAAAGTTGTTTTTATATTCTGAACAGAGTGAAGAATGTATTGGTTTTACAATAACGTATGTTTTTATGTTTTTAATTTTTTTATTTTTGTGTCTGCCATTACGTTTTGGAGTAAAAATAATGCTTTGATTTTTGACTTCAGCCTCTCATTGAAAAGGAAAATTAATCTAGTTGGTACTTTGGGGGTCAAAAGTAAAAATTTTCCAATAGTTTTCAAAATCTTCAGGAGAAACATTAAAAAAGTAACAAAAAACGGGAATTTTTATGCATAATTAGATTTCGACAAAATCGATTTTTTTATTTTGTTGTAACTCAAAACCGAATCATTGGAAATACTTGAAATTTTCACCAAATGTTTATATTAGTGTTATCTATTAACTATTAAATTTTAAATACCTATAAAAAAAAATTGGAAAGCCAAAAAATCATTTAAGTTTAATTAAGGTTTATTATAAGTTGTACTCATCGTAGTAAAATCAAAAATCGATAATCACAAGTTTTGTTTATAAGCATTTAAAGTTCAAACGTTTACGAAATATTCAAATATGTCAAAATCGCGAAAATTTGCAAGGAATTCAAAGTTGAAAATCATAACATTTTTGTGATTTTTACCTAAGATTAAAAAATCCAATACAAGGTTCTCCATAACTGTTTCTTAAAATAACTGTAAAAAAAACTTCAATGTCAATATATTTAGAAAAATTTCATGAGCGCATAAAATTTAATTTTTTACGAAGTCGCGTAAAATAACGATATTTAAATATAGGTAATAATATAATATATCCTACTAATTATCCTAGACTGACTAATCATCTCCTTTCAGAATCGTTATTCGTGTACAATAATTAAACAATGATACTTGTCATTGCATTAAAACTTAACACATCCATTATAATGACACCCACTTGCCCACCCTTTATTTTTATGCATTGTAAATGTATATTGTACATTTGTAATATTATAAATAATATATAATAAATATATATATATATCATATAAGATATAATTATATTTTCGTGTAGTACGCTAGTATGTAGTGCATACGTGGTTTTCCGATAGAACGGACTCACAGGTTCTCTATTTATAATTCTAATTTGGTTGATTTTATATTGTTAATATGTTTGACGACTGTCATGTTTAGAGTTATTGTTTCAATACTTGTAGCTGTGTATAATGATACACGACTGCATACTACTCGTGTCCCAAAAAATGTAAATTTTGCAGATAGTAAATTCAACAGGTAATATGCGTGCCGTTTTAGGGACGCAACTCGACCCGGTAAAAAATGATTGAGAATGCTACTATTGAGAACGTTCGATTTTTTTTCCAATGTTGCCCAATTTAATTGAACGATAATTTCAGCACAATAATCTGTTGATAATTATCGGAATTTTATATAAGCGGGAAATAAAAATTCTAGTTATTTATTAAAATATTTAGAGTATGTTAGCTTACACTATCATGCTATAACTGATATATAGGTAACTCAGTTGTTTATACACAATATTATATTTATTACACTTTTCATACATATATATATATATATTATATTACATATTTTTATAGGTTTGAAATATTTTAAAATTGTTATACATATATAGGTAAGAGGTGCTCATTTTTATAAGATTATAATTATTAATTTATGACTGTTTTCAAGAATATTTATTTAATGTATACTAAATCTTTCATTAGCCAAATTAATGATATGACAACGTTGCACGTAAATTCGATCTCAATTGTATTTTTTAAGGGTTTTTTTGGGTCAGCGATAAGTTCTATGTTAATTTTAAGTGTTCTCAATCGTTCTATAGCCACTCGACCAATATGAATAATATATTCATCTTACCTGTCTTATAATAGTGACTGAGTTGCGTCCATAAATATTATGTCTATGTTATATCACTCTGTATAATAAAAATTCGTTTAATCAATGGCTCAATTTTAAAACAAATAAATTTTGTAAGTGGCAAAAAATACAAAATTTTGGATTGGAAAATGAATATAAAAATAAATCAGAAAAGGTTTATTTTTTAGAATTTGTGTTAGAATGTTATTTTTATCTTTTGAAATGTTAAATGACGTATTTCAATATTTGTCTATGAAATCATTCCAATAATTCTTGCAGAACAGTGCCGTAATTTGGAATGGTTTCTTGGGTGGGATTGGGAAATAAGTTTATATTATCGTTCTAGTGGGGCTATGCCCCCTACACCACCCTTAACCATTAAATCTCATAGATCACAGTATTATGTTAATTTATTGTTATAAATTAAATGAAGTAAATGGTATAATAATGGTTTTCAAAGACAATAAAGTAAACAATTAAATTAAATTAATTATAATTTTCATAAATTATTTATTATCAAGTCAATTTTCCTTTTCGTTTTTTTCGTCAAAATATCCAATACGTCATCGGGGGTTCAACTTAATGACCCGATGCACTGATAATATCGTAAGTCCATTCAAGCGTTCCTATTAAGTATTTAAGTTAGTAAAAGTTCATAATTATTATGTAATTTACAAAAATAATGATTATTACTCGTTTTATTATAATAGACTTTAATAACAAGAAACTCTACGTATTTATCTAAACTTTTTATTACATTTTTTATTAATATCTACACTTTATATTACCTCTCTATAAATATATTATATATACTATACTATAACATAAGATTATTATTATTTCGATATAACGGGAATATATAAACTATAATACTTATAATAAAATATTAACAAAAAAAAAAACAATTTTATGATGTTTATGGCACTCCTTCCAAAATTAAACACTAGAGCCGCCACTGTAAACCTTAATTGAATACGCTATGACTAAGGCATAACAATTTGTGGCAAAATACTAAATAATATTAATCATATTATTATTTTTAATCCTATATACATTTCAGACCAAATATATTGTATTAAATAATCACATTTTATTAAAATATTAATAACTTTTGTATCAATGCAATGTGCCATTGCGGTCAACGAGGGAGAGGGATATGTAGATCATTGTACAATATTTTTAGATCTATTTTTTGAGTTACAAAATATGCTATATTTGATGATTATAAAGCAGAGCTTAAAATCGACTTTAAATATCGATAAATATTATCAAAATCTTTTAAAAAATCAAAGTTATATAAAAATCAAATATGTTTGTTTATGATATTAAAATGTTAACCAAAATTTAAAAAAATTAAATCGATTATTCATATCAAAATAATCGTACTATAGACAGATCAATTTAAAATTAAAAAATATATTTGATTTCAACAATAACCAACGCCTAAAAGTTAACAGGCATATAAAATATAAATATAGTAATAATTATTATTGGTAAGAAATTAATAAGTTATAAGCAATAACGAAAGTAATAGGTACTTCATAGCTTATAATTCATTTTCTTGAATAACTATACCGATAACTGATTACTGGTGCGATAAACAATCCGTGCGTTCGATTAGCAATCGTTTTGAACACAAATAATTTATTTTCACACAGGGTAAAAATGTTTGGAAAAATATTTTTTCCATTATTATTCTCGACATTGTATTCCTTAAAAATAAATGTTGTATCATAGTGAAAAGCAAGTAACAGTTATACAAAGTGTATCACTAAATTCTAATATTTTTACATTGGAAATTGGAATTTTATAACATATTATAAGATAACAAATGTGATACACCTGTCATTCTGTATAATATTATGTATAAAAATGTCCTACAATTCAACTGACCGTATTGGGCGTATTTCTTATCGACCGATTTTATGTTTTTCATCACAACATATAAATAATAATTTTTATAATAACATATATATAGGTATATAATAATTGGGAAAACACACTATAGATAGATTATTTAATAATTTATATTTAGTCATTTTAAACTATTTATTTCCATTTTCTAGAAAATTCTTATTAAATATTGTATAGTATGTATAAAATATTATTCTGTACGACACATATTGTTATACATTTTTTTTTTTAATAAAATATGTAAAATATGTACCTACGTAAAGTAAAAATATAACAAAATATGCACTCCCAGGGGAAAAAAGTGTTAAACATGCAAATTAAATAATATAATTGCTTTAAACTTCTAATACTACGAAACAAATATCTATATTGTTTAGCTGTTTTGAATGATTATTGAAAAACATGCAAATTCCTATAAATCTTTAGTGTTACCAACAGTGAGTAATAAGGTATTAAGAAATAAAATATAAAATGTGAACATTTAAGTATCTATAAAATAATATGTCATTATATATGCTAATGTTGTTAACATTATCATTACTGTATTTAATTTAAAATATGCAAAGTATTAAATAAAAAATAAAAGTTGTATTATTTAATGCAGTGGTCCTCAATCTTTGGTACGCAGAAAGCTCGTAAGTGGTACACAAAGAAATTTTTTAGATTTATTAATTGCGGCGGCTATCACTTCGGCATAATATCGATTCTGTTAAACTTTAATATAATATATTGGTTCCATGGGCTCATATTTTATTATATTATTAAATGCTAATATTTAATCGATATTTATAGTAAATTTATAATACAATATTAATAATGGTGTTGAACACTAACGCCTCTACCATATACAGTGAAACCTCTGAATAGCGGACATTCTCGGCCACCGAAAGTTTGTTCACTATTTAGAGGAGGTACATTTTTGAAATTCATAAAGGGCTTTAAAGGAATAAAATAAATATGCACTATGTTCAATTTAATCACAGTGTTTTAACAATTGATAAATTAGTTAAAAAAATATAAACGAATATTACTGTTAACATTAAAAATATTATATTATATTAATATAACACCTTGTTTCCTTTTAAAGAAATCTAAAGATTAAAAATAAGGTAGACAAGTGTCAAATGGATCATTGTAATGGATGTGTTAAATAATTTAGATTCATTGTTGTATCATATTATATGAAGTTTTGATATACGCTTATAAAAACACTGTAGGAGGCAGCCAAATGAAAAAAAAAATGATACTTTTATTTTATCTTAATATTATTTTTATTAATATAATACACAAATTATTATATTATAGAATAATATTAGCATATTATAATCAAAATAATAAATTAGATAACTTACTTTTATTTAGAATTTAGATTTTTTAGATTAATGTCCGTGATTTTTCGCCATATACCCACCGTATGTTTTATAGTTTTGTATTATAACTTTTATCAATTTATCGTATAAATATTATAAATATAAAAATATAAAACTTAAAATTTATATGATTATACTACGGTTTGGTTATAATATTATTGTGAATTTATGAATATTTTTTTATTATAAGTCTTCTAGGAAAGAAAGAGGTGCAAAAAATGGCTTCATTAGCAGTGGATTGAACACATTATTACATAATTGAAACATCTAAATTCAATCCAAACATATGGGTTTTGTTTTCAATATTACCAGAATAAATAACTAATAGTTGCTAGTTTCATTCTAAACTTAACACTTAATTACACAATTCACTAAAGTGCATCCTAATATATTTTTGTTTCACGTGTATTGAATTTCAAAATTCAAACTATTTCGGACATTTAATAAGAGGACTAAACACAAATAAAGTTAGTAAAAACAAAAAACTTTAAACTATGAATTAGAAAAATAAATATGTAACAACAATCATTTATTTTTGACGACTTAACGAATTATAAAATCAATAAATTCACTAATAATAAATTGGCATCAAATCATTATTTAAAAAAGACGATTTTGTAATATATATTTTATT
This sequence comes from Rhopalosiphum nymphaeae, assembly GCA_036289425.1. Lineage (NCBI taxonomy): Eukaryota > Metazoa > Arthropoda > Insecta > Hemiptera > Aphididae > Rhopalosiphum > Rhopalosiphum nymphaeae. The sequence goes on along the minus strand of JAZAQC010000007.1, from coordinate 1,942,658 downwards.
GTTTTTTTTTTTACCATTCCATAATATTATATTTATATATTTTTGTTTTCTCATTGTGAACAATAATGTATGATCAATGACGATCGTTGAAATAAAATAAAAGATAGGTAATAGTTATTTGAGTTATATTATTTTGTTTATCCATTATATTATTGTATTATTGTATTTGTATTAAAAGTCAGCGGAATCTCCATAAATAAATGTCTGGCGGAATCGATAATATCGGGCCCGTGACTAACAGGCTAGAATCGTTGCTACGCCTGCTCCACGACTTCTTTACGTTTCACTATTACAGGTTTGCACATAGCAGTACTTAAAGTCGGTGTATCCGTTGCTGCATAAAAATGCAGTATCGATCGTTGTATTTGTAAAAATCCAAAAATACCATATGAAACTTTCATCTATAAATTAATCTCAACCCCTTTCCTACGATCAAGCCCCAGGTTTGTATGCTAATATACTATATATAGTTTACATACCAGTTATGTTCAATACTTAATAATTATAAGAACTAGGGCATAAGATTTAAATGCAATACATTAATTGTAAAATATACATTTTATTTACCAAAATATGCAAAAACCAACTTTTATTATTTTGAAACATAGGGTTTTTTGCAAATTATAAACTGAACATAATTACCAGTTTGAAAAAAAAAATTCTTAAATGATGGATGATTTAACTTTTCTAAAGGTATATTAGATTCTAACACTGCTTTATATAAATTTAAAGGAAAGGTTGCTTGTTTATTTTGGTTTTTTAGTAAAGAATTGTTTAAATTTAGCTCTTAAATTATTATTTTTTGTATGCTTGCTTATTGTATTTAAATATTGTAGTACCTGAAAATGTTTTATTAGTGGCACAGCTTGATCACAATAATAATCTGTTTTAAAAACTTCACTGGAAAATTCTTCAATAATTGACGTAACGGCACTTTTATTTTGAACTTTCAACAATTTATAAAAATGGTACTGTTATTAAAACCACTCAAATTATTAAATATAAATGTTCGTACCTTTACGCAACATACGTCGTAATAACGAAAAAAACATCTGTACCGTTTCATAATATACGTAATGTGTAAGTAATCCTATCAGTCATCCAATCAAAATAAGATTAGATAGGTAATACCTATTATATTTACGACAATTTCTACAAATAACCCAATAATTATTAATATATGTTCGTTAAACAAATAATTTATAAAATTCACAAGATTCACAAAAATTTATATATGAAATATTATTTTAATATATTTACAAAAAATAGTTTTATTTAATCAAGAATAAGTCAAATTATGAACATATAATCTGATAATAAATCAATTTGGATTAAAAAAAAAAACAGGCAAATGTATAGAAATCCTAGCCCAAATAATAATAGTGTTATAGAATAAACCTTACTACTTTCGTTAGCATCTACGAATTATGATAATGACTAATAGGTAATAGTTATTGATTTGATAATCATATTATGTACCCGAGTATATGATAAATGCTCGATTTAATCTGTATGTACATAATACTAGTACATTGCATTATACATTCCTAAAAGACAATTAGTTTGGGAAAAACGTATAGGTCGTTTACACACAAATTTATGAACATTAAAAACTTTTTTTAAGTAGTTTACGCATATTGCCGTGAGGTAAATAATACAATTTAAAAGGAACATGGAATGTACTTAAGGTTTATGTTTGTATACACTATCAATATATCTACTTGGAAATTATTACTAAAAAATTAAAAAGATCTAAACTATTTTTATTCGTATAATATTTATCCTATCTTATTATAAGGCTTAAAATATTTTGTCTAATCATGAACCTAAAAACTGGTAAGCTATTTGCGTACAATGAAAAACGTGAAAACCTACCAAATATTTTGTCTCCTGCAAACTGACGAATTGTTTCAGTACTAAGATATAAAATCTACAATCTCGACTAATTCAGGTAAAACTAAAACAGGTTATATAGATAATAATTGCTACTAAAATTATTAATAGGTTAATGTTTTTAGATTTATAAATTATAGAATAAAGTTTATTAGATAATCTTGCATTTTTTGCTCTTTACTTATTGTTAGTTTATTTGTCATGAATCTATGTTTTTCGAATCACTGTTATAATTTTGAATTATTTGGTGATTATAAAATATTGTTATATTGACTATTGAAATTGTTGTGTATGACATTATAAAAAGAAATCGACAAATAAAAAGTTTCTGTAATTTTTACTTAACTTGACATTTATATCAAATTTTAACATTTTCTACAAAATAACATTTTCAAAATATTTTATGTTATTTTTGTATTATTTATAAATAATTCAAATTATAGAAAATCTAATATTTTTTTTTCATCGACTGTTGATAATATTTCTGTTATTAAATAAAAAATACTAACAATTTAATTCAAGAATTCTCATGAATCATGAGTAATCTTATATAAATAAAAAATTCAATAACAAAAAATTTAGTTACGACATTTTTTATAAACAGTTTACTTTTTTTTTTTGCTCAAATTTTTTCTTAGTTAGCTATTGTTTTAAAACAATAATTAATAATGATTTTAATGATTTTATTGTAATTAGGACATGGAAAATTGATTATTCAATCAAAAATTTCCGTTAAATAATTTTTAGTCGTTAGATAAAATTACATTTCTATATTGGAATCTATAATTTAAGAGTGACTAAAGAATTAAATGGTTTATCGATAGTTATATATCAACGAAAAAAGAAATATCTCTGTTTGTTTATCTACATTCACTAATTTTATATTTAACATATTGTAATTTATTTAAATTACAATTACACGTAGGGTTTTATACATAAAAATTAAAAGGACTTGATTAGTTGTTTTCACAAGGAGTTGAACAAAAGTTAGAAAAAAAGAAAGCAGATTTTAAACTTTAAACATTATATCATCTTTATAAATTAGTCACAATTAAGATAAAGTAGGTTTAATTATTATCTACTAATTACAAAACAATAAATATTTACAATTTACATTTTTTTTGCGAGCTTTAGAGGAGCTATACACTTATGACCTATATACTCATTGATTATATTATCATACTCTAAACTTTTTGTAATGCCTGATTCAACATTTAATATGTCTAATATCTATACTGTTTAGTCGTTTATCAGTTATCCTCGACTACAAATAATTTTTAATTCGTTTTAGTTCAAATGATCGCTCTAAAGTCTAAAGAGTAGTTTGATACGAGACAACATAGATACATTCTTAGGGCAACATTTACATAACTATATATGTCTTCAATAGTTCAATCCTTCATCTTTAAGTGTTAGACACATATCTATAGTTAATTTTGGTAATTGTTCCTTAGGTACAGTAAATATATGATTATGAAAATGTATACATTCGTTTAGAAATGATAAATCCAGATCCGTTGAGTGTTTTCAAGAGGACGTTATACCCGTATGTGTTATATCTGTACGTAATATGATACTGCTGATTATAGTTAATATAGATACTATACGTGTAATATAATATAATATAAATGTTGAATATGCAACATTTGTCTTACTAACGTACATGTACATCATAGAAAATTTGCGTTTAGCAAAACAAATTTTATATTGTCAGCTTTAATATTGAAGTCAATTTACCTATAATCATTTATATGTAAACAATTTGAATACAATTGTATATATTTTAAAAATCGCATAAGTCATTTATCTTTTGTTGTTTTGGAAAACAAAAATCCTGCAAAGCTATAATTTTACGATGAGCTGATATGTATAATAATACATTTCGATTCAATATAATAATTTCTTAAAATATTTATTATCTAAATATTATATGTATTTTATTTTAAATACTTTTTTTTTATTTCTATGCTGTCATATGTAATTATTCCAGTTAATTTATCATATTATATTGAATTATTTATAGTTACAGTTTGACGACAAAAGACCTCAAAAAAGAAATATAGGATTTTATGTTAGTAGAGTCTTATACCAAGATTTAATACACAAATAAGGTGGTGATTTGTTTACTAATTTTTTTCGTATACGGAACATCGTTTGTTACGTATGCCCATGTTGTACTATATCCAGTGGTAAAGGCAACAAATAAAATTAACGCGTAACAAGTAAACACACGCCACATATTAATATATTATAATCGTAATTTCACGTAAAAGTAAAAAAAAATAAAAGATATATTTCATTGAAACAAAAAGAAACAAAAACCATTTTAATCAAAATATGTATAACAGAATACTCACTGCATCAGACAAAGCATTTAACTGCCTTTTTTAGACCATGCATCGATTATCAATAAAATATGGCGGTATTTTTTTTTTTTTACATTATTTTTCACTGTAGCCTTTTTTGTCAGCATCAATTGGTGTCTCCGTCTGTTAATCTGTGTAAAATGTTAATATTATTTATTTAATCAAGCCACTCGGTTCACAAATGCATTATAATATGTATTATTATATTGTTATGTCATCACCGCGGGGCGCGGCGAGCTCGGGCCTGGTTCCGCAGTACGTTCGCCGCCAGAAAATTACGGCGGCGCGCGGCGCTTGTTTCCTCCGACTAGGCCCCTGGTACCTAATCCGAGCTAATATCGTCGATTGACCCCACAGAAATCAACTTCAAGGTTGAAACTTCAAGGCGTGGTGCAACCAACAGCATTTTCTTGATATTACAACAATAATATTTCAATATTATTATAATATTTTTATAATATTCAACGTAGTTGCTGCAACGCCAACCGGGCAGTTAATTTCTCTGGGGTCTGTCGACGATATTAGCTCGAATAAGGTACCAGGGGCCTAGCCGGAGTAGACGGACGCCACCGTAAATTGTTGACGGCGGTGCGGGCCGCCGCCGAGCACCGAGCTCTCAGGACCGCAAAATGTAATCCTATCGCATAGGCTCCTATTAACCTTAAACCATCTTGGGGGTACTCTTACGGCGGCACAACAGCAACAAGCATCAATACCAACGTCAATATCAACATCAACATCAACGGAGCAGCAGTAGCAGTTACAACAACAACAACAACAGTTTCAACGATTGTGGCCGCAATAATAGTAATAATAATTGTTGTCAATAATAGTAATAATAATTGTTGTCAATAATAGTAATAATAATTGTTGTCAATAATAGTAATAACAGCGATTGCAGCGCACTCTCTTGGAATCATGGTTTGACCCGCTGCCAGTTGAAAAGAAAAAGTAGAAAAAAGGCAGAATGATCACGATTTACGACTATAACAGTGATGTAATAAGTGGAGGGGGGAGAGTGTAGAGATTGTGGACATTTTTTTTCTTAATTTTGACCATATTTCAAGTGTGTGTTATATTGTAGTATGGAACTAGCACCGAATAACCTGTGTATCGCGCTATAGAGGGACAGAGCATACAGACACACGCACAACACAGCGGCTTCGATTCGTATGATTTGGTAATAATGATTGATAAATGTAAATGCAATAAATACAATTTTTCATAGTCAAATATATCGATGAATGAGTCGGTTATTTGTATAAATCTTAACGTTTTTCACGATATAGCAATTTGTATATCGCGTTATTAGGTACCTATATGGCTATATATGAGTAAAGTATTTTAATATAAAATGTTTATGTAGTATATTATACAAAAAGCCCAACTTAGGAATTATGGGCTCGGAGTAATATAATTTTAGTGTCCTTTAATATTTGTCGAATATAATTTAAAAAAGACATTGAACATTAAAATAGCTTAATTGCAATAGTGAACAAAATTTTTATTTACCGAACATAAATTTATTTTTTAACACTTGTATAATATTTAAATATAATTATTAATTATTTATAGATAGTTATAAATTATAATACAGTCGATTCCGCTTAATAGAGACACCGGATAATAAGGACAACTGCTTATTCGGGACAATTATTCAATTACAAAAACAAATGTATACTTATAATTTAAAACTATGCCGTTTATTTGGGCCGCGAATCCGGATAATTGGGACATTTTTATCGAGTATAATATTTAATATTAATAGATCTATAGTCCGACAATCGCGATTAACTCGCGTAATCGATTATTAGATTAAATTTTATAAATTTTATCTTATCGTATGTTTATATGTGATGTGTGTTTAATGTTATTTAGTGCATTAGTCGTGTTTATCGCGTGCAGGTTATAATACTATGTTTTTGTTTTTGTATAATTAAATAATCAAATGATTTCTATAATTGTGTTATTGTAATATGTAGGTATTTGTAATAATAAAAACATCAAAAATTAGTTATTCAATAAATTTAAGTTTTTTTATTTCGGATTATTGGGACAACCGCTTTATTGGGACAAAATAACATGCAACCGATATGTCCCAATAAAACGGAATCGACTGTAATATCAGTACAAATGAAAAATATTAATTCATGTTTACTGATTTACTTCGTGTAAATACAAAAGCAATAATATCATAAAATTTCACAGTGCTACTTTAATATTTAATCATTAACAGAGGCCCGAGATACAAAATAATATCAGGTCCCGCGGCTACGCCCTCCTAACTCCCCCCCCTTAAGTTGGGCACTAATTATATGGAATATACATCACTTTAATATTGATTTATTATTGAAAAGCCAATGAACGAGTACAACTAATGTTTTAAATTTTAAATTTGACTCAATTACACCTATCTACACGCGTTGCAAGGTTGATTTTACTGAACGCGATATGCCAAGTTTCCGCGTAAATGATAGAAAGAAAACGAATAGTGCACTGATATCTCCTGTTGTTCCATATTGCAACGCTCAGCAAATAGGTGTTTTTCAACTCTAAAAAATATAAATTTTAATGTGTACGAGTTTAAAACGACTAATGGGCGTTTAAACTCGTTATCGATTTTAACCATTGTCTCAGATGTAACCATAACAGATTGAATTATGATGGCATGTAATCAAAAAAATATGACGTTACAGAATTCTGCTGTATGGCCTGATTCAAGGATATATTATTTTTATATAATTTATTCCATTTATATTTTTTATTACTCTTGATTTCAATACATATTTAATAGAGATACACAACAATATTTAACATATTTGCCGTTGTCGCTTGTTTTTCTAATATCAATATATAGTATAGATTTATTTTCAAATTGGTATGTGTGTGTATGGGGGGAGGGGGTAAATTTATTACGACTGAGGATGCGCCCTAAGTACATCTCTAGACTCTGACCGTATATTATAATGTATTTTAACTTATATACTTGATGCAACTCGTTGGCATTTAAAACGAGTAAAAAATCTACTCCGTCAGGATTATATGCCTAACGAATGGATCAAATTGTTCATACTAGGTATCAGTAGACCGTGAAAGTTGTACGATCGTTTACCTCTCTTACACTTATAACGCGATCGATTGAACAGTGTTATAATTAACGATTGAAAATTTTCAACGTAGAGAACACCACATTATATTATTATTATTATTATTATGTTATCCACGGTGTGTTCTACGGTGGTGATGGTGGCAGTGACGACGGTTTGTTGGTATATCGGAGTGGCGGTGTGGAGAAGTGTATGTATTGGCGTATTGCCGGAGTATAATGCCATAAATAAGAACCGTAAATAATATTATTACACGTCGTACAAAACACTAGCGACACGTGTGTCACGTCATTCCCGAATCTCAATGCGACGTTAGTGTATTGTATTATCTACTTAGTATTTACTATCTAGTTTTTTTCTTTTTGCTGTTATTAACCTATATAATTGTTGTTAGTTATGCTATTACGCTCGTTTTAGCCATACATTTAAAGTTTTACATCGGGTTTGGTACATATCATGATAATAATAATTTATTACTAGCCGTGGATTTCGATGTAATAAAAAAACCAAAATACATAAATATTTATGTTGTAATTTTTTCTAAATATGTATTAAAAACATGAAATATTTAATAAAATTATTTTATTTTACATTCATTTTTAAAATTTGAATAATAATAAAGAAGAAAAATCGGTACCGAATAGAAAAACGAATGAATTAGTTCCATTAGTTGGAGTAATAGATTGCATAGCAGTTATGTCGATTTTATCAAAATTAATTTACATAATTATATCGTATTTATTACGACCGATTGGACATATTTATTATTTCCCTATCAAATAATTATTTTGTTATCGAGTTCGTTGAACCTCGCACGCGCACGGCGTGCGTATCCCAACGACATGCTATATTCGTCAACGACTCGGTGGTGTATATTCGTACAAAACAGTTGTACTGAAGAGGTATATACTTACTTCGTTAATGCATTGCTATTTTTAAATTACGGAATGTATGTCAAGTGAAAAACAAAAATTAATTTCAAATGATTAATAATTTTAAGTTTTAATTTCAAAAAAAATATCGAAAGAAGAAGTTTAATTGTGGACTTTTTGTAGCAACTCGTGCAAGTGTTTTTTTTAAATTATCCTCCGATAATGGAATCTTCGAAAATGTCTAAGAAATTTTAAGAAACAGTTAACTTCTATTTATCTGCATTCAATGGAAAGTGGTGGGGTTATTTGATTACAGTTATAAGTTGTCTTTTGAATAACACATATATTGAAGAGACTTAGCTCAAACAATCAACAAATATGTGTTATCGTGTCGGATTTAATTCCGTCAACCCAAAAGTATTAATGGGAATTAATTTTTTATTTAAATGGTCAACCACATTCCCTCCTTTGACATTAACAAATACATGAAAACAATTGTACACCCAAAATTAGCTATTTTAGCAATAATTTTAATAAAGATAAAGCTGTTACTTTGTCGTTGTAGATATTAATTTGAATGCACAACCTATGAATTTTAGTGATTAATTATTAGTTTTTGACTTTTAGACATAAAAACGTAATCGTTTTTATTATTACATATATATATTTTATGAATGCATGATAATTTATGGCGATCGGGTTCACGTAGTTCAATAAATATAATATAATAATTATCAACTGAAACAACTGTCTGATGCTGCTTTAGGATATTAACATATTGTGTGTATAATAGGTATACATTACATAACATATTATTGTATATTGTAGGTAGTCATATAACCGTACGTGCCGTTAGGTAACTTTTATATTATAGGTATATATATATATTTTTTTTTTTAAACGACAGATTTGTCATATACGCATAATTAGCATTAATTCTAGTCTATTATACTGATATATACATATACATAAATATGAGTATTATAATGTTGGCATTTCTTATGGATCAATGTAAGTATACAGATAAAACTTACTATACCTGTAATGTTTACGTAATATTTGAGCTTAATATATTATAAATTTACACTTAGTACCTTTATAGAACTCAATGGACAATTATATAAATTATGCGGTGGATCTCTTATGGTATAATATTATTTAAATTACGTATTTTTTATATACAGGGTGATACTCATCGAAAATGTTTTGTCGTTTTTTATTCATATTCTGATATTGTAATTTTTTAGTACCTACATATAATAGTATAAAGACCTTATTTTTAAATTACGTACCTGTTTCATATTTTTTTGTCTTATATCTAAAAAAAGGGTGATAATATATAATGAAGATTTCTGGTTTTTTTTTAATCATATTACAACTCCAGCCTTAATGATTTATTAGAACTTAGAATATAATATAAAACGACAAACCTACATTTTGAGCCTCGCAAGACAATTTATATATATCTAAACTTATTATATCTAGGTACGTAATATACAGTAAAAAAATACTTTGGGATATAATTCAGGTAAATACCTATTCAAGATAGCATAATGTCACACAAAAATTATATTAATATTTAGTACAGCTCCTCGACATTGCAAGTATGATGACGAACGAATCGTAAAAAAATTGTTTAGTTTTTTTTTATACGTTTTGTACGATTAGAACCATTCGCCACGCATCCTAGGTGAAATAAAATTATCACACGCCCATTATACACCAAAAATCAACCGTCACGGAAAACGCCCAAAAATCCGGCGGTGCGTGGCGATGGTTTCATTTCACACGATCGATTTTTTGCGTTTCCATAGCGACTACTCCGTCGGTTGAGAAAGTGATGTGATACGCTTACTATGCGTATCGGGAAAACTGTGGTCAAAGAACCAAATCCACTATAATAATTTTTCGTTCGCATGTAATATTAAATCGTTTTGAATTTTAGCAAAAAGCATAGCGTTTATAGTTATAATTTTCAGATACATGTGTCTTCACTGTCTTATACGATTTATTCGAAAAATAATTTACAAGATCACTGACGAATACACGACGTTTTATCATTTTTTTATGATCTCCAATAAATAAATAATTATTTATTTTTTTAATTATCCAACAAATTAATTAATCAATGACAAAAATATAATAATAAGCAGGCGTTTATAGGTACCTATTATTAGTATAGTATCTTCATTATTGTATTATTATTATGATTCAGACGATAAATCTGCTTGCCTAAAATTATTATAGAATCAATTTTTAAATTTTCAGATCAATTTATATTTGAAACTAAATTTTGATTAATAAATTTTTAAAATATAAAAATTTGGATCAAATACTTATTGTTTTCATTTTATATCACATATTTTCAGGTAATTATTTATATTTTTTTTTCAATTAGCTTCCTTTTATATATATATATATGTAGTTGACTAAGTGTTATTTTTTTGGTTGAGGGGATTGCCATGTACGTAACGGTTATGAAGGCAGAGCCGTGGAGTCTGAATTATGCATTTGTGTTATTATTTAATATTTATTCTTGTTCATGACGTGACAGTGTTACACCTATAGTAATTTGACATCATTAAGCATTATTTGAGTATATGGTCATAATCACCCATTACATCGCATGATCAGATCCTATAACTCTTAAATATATTTTTTTTTATGATCAATTACTTCTATTTGTTATAATTGTATTTTATTCTTTCTTTTAGTATATATACTTTACTATGTTTACTCTAATAATTTTATCTTGTTACTGTTGTTTTATACGTCTCAACGCTACATTATATTATTTTTATTCTATTTTTATTGTTTCTACTATTGTTACAATTTCTAGTATTTCTACTTTGCCATTACCATTGTAAAATCCAATTGGCGTTTATTTTATAAATAAATGACAATAGTACGTAATGGTTTTAATATCGAATTTTATTATAAGGTTGGGTATTTGTGTGGTTTTTTTTTTTTTGATAGCTTGAATTGAGTTTAGTTTATTATTTTAATATGTGTGAACTTTCGATTCGTTGAACTTAGCACAGTGTACGATACGCAACGATAAGCTATAATTGTCAACGGATCTATGGTGTATATTCGTTCAAAATAACTTTACTGAATAAACCTATGTATGCATAATGACATTTATAAAACATTTAGACTAATTTTAAGTTATGATGGCATAATTATATTTTATACCTTAACACTAATATTAAAATAAATTACTATAATCATTTATTTGTATAATATAGATCGTATGATACGATAAATGTTTATGTTTAAAATTAAACTTGATTAGAATCACATACTTTTCGCTTCCCAATTTAAAATAGTTATTTAATTACTAACTCATAACCTATAGGAACTACAACTATTTTATAGGTGCGTGAATAAAAATATGTATGACTTTTAAAATTGTTTTATGATGATTAATATAAATATAATTTTAATAATTATTAAATTTTATAATTTTGTTAAAACACATTTTCATACGTTTTCTGTAGATACCTACTTTATACCAACTTTAAAATTTAAAGTAATAAAGAAAATACGTAGGTGTTTATATTATAATCATTATTGGAAAAATGTAGTTTTAATCTGTAATTTTTAAATAAATAAATAAATTGTATTTTATTTTAAATGTTTATTATAAATTAAAAATATCAATCATTATTCAAGTCCAGGGTTATATTTATAGATCATAATTAATATCTATACCTATGGACTTAAAAAATGTATAGGTTTGTACTTGTACATTTACAGAATAATTTTCGTCACCTTTCTGATGTGCATCCCACTCCATAGGAAGTTACAATGTGATAAGTATGACTATAATAAACCTTAATTGTAAATAATTTATAATAGTATAATATAAGTATTTAGTTTATAATAATATACTACACCTGTATAGATTTAAAATTTCAGAAGACCGCGAAAGTCACATTTCGACGTTAATTGATATACATTGATGGACAAAATAAAAATTTAAATGAGCTTAAATGTTTAAACCAACTTGGGTTAGATTAAACAACATAATCTCTAACATTTTTTATTAGATAAGTTATATATGAACAATGCAGTGTAGTAATGTGTTCAGCAAAAGTTAAAAAATATAGGTGTAGTACGTATATGTATTAACTGGTCTGTAGATCAGGTAATAATTTGTTATTTCATAACCTATATAACATTCTAATTGTATAGTAAATGCCATAGGGTGTCCAAATTTAAAAAACAGATAAAAAACACGACAAAAATAATTTGGTATTTTATTACTTATTAACGGAAATTCAACTTTTAAGTTGGTAGTTTGTACGTGCATACTCTCTGGAATTTAAATTTAAATTTAATGTTTTAGTATTTAGTACTATATTAGAATATTATATGTCAAGTTAATGATTATTATAAGAATGTAAATGAAATGAAAACAAAAATTAAATGATTTCATAATAATTATTTTTTTGTATTAATCGATTTTCGGGGAGAGGGGGTCCGAAACCTATATAATATATATTGTATACTTACTCAACTTAGGTAATAATGATATCAGAAAGGATGACAATCATTGTATCGCTTGCCGAACGATATTGAACGAGCATTGCGGTGGACTTCGGTCAGCCCACGAAGGCGTGATGAGTACGAGCATTCCAGGAAGGCGGACTTCGAACGCTCCGAAAAAGTATCGTGAAGTATATAAGAATTGTAAATTTGAAATTTATTTATATGACAAATTATGTATAAATTATGTCAATGAAAACGATGACAGCATCGAGGAAGTATTGCGAAAGCTATTCCTGTGACGCCGTTAGTTTTAAACTGAAAAAAAAGGTAATAAGAATAATACAAGTATAATCATTTTTTAAATGATATAATAATACAAACCAGTGCATCTATTGAAATTTTTGCCATATACGACTGAAATTGTGTATTTGTATGTTGGTATTAAATATAATTAATTATTTTAAACATTTGTAAATTATTTAAGAGATTTCGGAGTGGGCTGGAACCCTTGAATCCCCTCAAATACGGCCATGTCCATTTATGCAGGTACCTATTGCCCTCAAAAATACCTTTTTTTTACCAATTCCTCCAAATTAACTATTACCAAATGTATCTGTTATCCTAAACCAAATATATCAATATTTCACGTATTATATACATAATTATAATACCAGTCTGTAAAATAGGAGAATTAAATATTGTATTAAGTGCAAAAAAAGCATTTTACAATATTTATAATAACAAGTGGCACACAATATAATTTTTTCAAAAAATAATAATAAATAGCTCATCTAATAAAAAAAAACAAGGGCAATTTTAGTTGCATCTGTGTACGAATAATAATGACAAGTAATGATTTTCCATAGCCTAAATAGGTTACGTGCAACGACAATTAGGTAAATTACTTTGTTCATGTCACTTATTAATATAAATATTGTACGTAGGTTTGTATCATTTTTTTCACTTATTTAAATGTTTATCAAGTTTTTTTACGGGTTAGTATTTTAATCGTGTAAATTATTATTTGGGGACAACTGATATAGTTCTTAAATGCTGAAAAAGTGAACACGACTACTGAAGGCAGCTGATCAACATCACCCTTCCGGCCTCCCATAAAATTTAAATTTAAAATATTGTATGTTGGTTAATATTGTTAGGTAACCTATATAGTCCCGTTAGAAAAAAAACACGCTGAGATCTAAGATTAACTTTGTTTAAAAAATACTACGCAACCAACTGTTAGGTAACACCGCAACAAAATAAAATCGTATTGATATATTTACGGGATACGCTTTATGTTTTTTACTTTCTAACCTAGGAAACATCTAATATACTTAATACTATTCCATATTGAATTTACATTGACAATAATCTATCGATTACACGAGTTCAATAGTATTCAAATTTATATCATAGAGAGTGCTAGAAGATGCAGAGTAGCGATCGCGGCTGGCCAACAGGCCCTCGCCGTTCGCCGAACTTATTAATACAATCGTAAACTGGAGAGTGGGAAGTGGTTGTGCATCTATCCACCTTAGCAATTTAGTAGTAAAATATTACCACCTTAGTACTTTGTAATTAATTAGATAATTACCAACCAAAATGCATTTTACGATCTATTAATGTGGCCGGTCAACACGCGGTTGGTGTACGTCACCATACGACGAGTAGTAGTAGTAATAATAATAAAAATATTAATAATAATAATAACAATACGGGTACTAGATGCGGCTATTTACGTTTACTATTATGTAGTAATAAAGGGTCGCTTCATGCTATCGCGGTTCCGCTGCGTTGAATTTTTCGATTGGTTAGGCGTAGGTAATGAATTTATGATTAATCGTTACGGTACAACGGTCGAATTAATGATGGTGTATCGACCGGTGACAGCAACAGCGATGAGTAAAGGTCATGAAACGGCGTTCGAAACTCGAGCAATAGCGAATTTTCCCCTCTCACCGTTGTCGTGCTGGTTGTTGCACCGATTGTCCGTGCCTTCTTGTGAGCTTTCGCCTGGTGGTTTGGGTAAGACAATATGCCGAGTACACTAGTATTACGTATAATGGGTCCGCGAAAATAATATATACATTTTATACAGATAAGTATATTTTAAACGATTAAGTACAGAAAAATGTTACACTTCATTAAATTTAAAAATGTAAGCTATTTTCAAACAAGAATCACCTTTTATCGTAAATTGTTGAGTATAGACGACTTTCTCGATAATGTTTATGTATCTAAATTGAAATTTTAATAAACAGTTTTTGAGTTTTTAAGCTTTGAAAACTATAAATATAATAATATATCCATGATAGTAGATTTTAAAGATTAGGTGGTAAGTGATTTTTGAAAGATAATAGTAATTACAAATAATGTACGGAAAAAAATGTTTAAATTGATTATTATTATGTCAATTATTATATTATTTAAAAAAAAAAATTATGCCACCTGTAAATAATTTACAAAAATAATATACTACCCTTTTCAATATTCTATAAGAAGGAACATTGATTTAATAATTGTAATAGGTGAAATCAAAAATAGAATATTTTATATTTTGGAAAAAGTATATTAAAACCTATATTCTTTTAAAAATAACAAAAAAAATATCGGATATAATTATGGTTTTACTGGTTAGTGATACATAACTGCATAAAGGTATAATGCAATATTTATAAATATACCTGTATGTATTTATACATAATCCCTCTCAAATAAATATGATAGTTAATACCTATCATTATGATATAATATATTATGGAGGTAACAGAAAATTGTACCTATATTCAGGAGCAACAAGCATAATATTCGTTAGCGTCGATGTTATCGTGCGTGCGATTTCTAAATAATTTTTTTAATGGAAACGCTTATGAAAGAGAAATCTTTGAAAAACTTGACTTATAACAGTTTGATTTTTTCATCTGTGCAAAATATTTTTGTTTTTGTGTTATTTGACGCTTACAATACCTATATATCCTATTAAAGCATAAGCGAAAAATGTATAAACAAACAATAATAAAATATCAAAAAAATGTCTCCGAAGCAGATTTAATGGTAGAAAATCTTTGCAAAGCCATAATGTTATTCGTGTCGTACCATATTTATCAGTAAAATCTATTAATTCGTCGCTTCAACCTCTCGTAGCAACGAGCCTATATATGTTTCCAAAGTAACCGATGGACGTTCGTTACCGTTTGGCCCCCTACACAATTTTTATACTTTTACCCAAATTCATAAATAATGGCATATAACAACATAAGTAGGCGCGAAGTGCAAAAATGAAAAGTGGTATGAATAATAAAATAACTAATAAATTATAAATATTTAAATCGTGCGTTGAAAGGCTATAGGGGTGATACATACAAAGAAAATTGTATTCTGATAAAACAATTTATGACATACATAAAAATGTATTATTGTTGACTTGACGAACATATTTATCAGTATTTATTTGTAAATTGGTGTACTTGTTTGATAACACAGCTATAACACGTAATAAATACATTAAAATATAGTTCCTATAATTACTGAAAAAAAAAATAAATTGACCTTAATATAAAATTTCTGTCAGTATTTTAAATGTATAGAGCTAGGTAAGTAGTGCATATCAAAATATGATTACGTTTTTGGCATAATTTATTCTAAATAAGTAAAAATAAAGGGAAAACAAATTTGAATATCAATACAATAAATAATAAACGTATAATATTTCTACAGTAGAGAAAATAATGTAATCTGCAAGATATACTGTATAAAAGGGATATTTATAGGACATTTTAATTTGGTCAGAGAGGGATGACAATTGCGGAAACTTATAGATGTTAACTCGACACAGAACGAGACAGTGTGTGGTAGCGAGTAGCAATGGAATGGTGGAAACGTCGGATCGCGGAGACGACGACAAATGAAAAGAAGACTGTTGCAGGTGTTAAACTGTAAAATGTTTTAAAAAAATGATATTTTACGTACCTTTCCTGATGTTTGAGCGTTTAAACTTAAAAACTCAGTGTTATTTTAGCGATGTCGCATAATAAGTGATGATGGTGATGCAAAAATAAGGTGAAAGTTGTTTCCGCGGTACCGTCAAAAAAAAAAAAAAAAAATGTGAAGAAAAAGGTATTATTAAAATGATGCAATATTATTATTTAATAGAGCGATTCGGTGCCATCACAGTTTTCGGGTTGGTTCATGAACGACAATTATAACGGTTTTACGTTTTTGATTTTTACGATTGTTCTTACAGCACGCCGACACGGTATATAACTGCGCAGATTGTGGGACTGTCATGGTGAATGCCGGTTTTCGTCACAAGCGAAGACAATAGAGTAATTTACGTTTAAATAGTATATCAACATGCTGCGTTTCAATGAATTGCCGTAATATTTGACAACGCCACATCGCGTGAAAAAAAAATAGACGCAGAAAAAAAAATCTTGATGATAAATTGAAGTTCATTAAAGATTTTAAACTTTGAAACTTTGAATGAAACAATAAAGTGTCTCAAATTTTGAAATAAAACGATTAAATATATTTTCTTTAATTTAACAGTTGAAATTTTAATAATACATGATTATTATACAACATATTATTTAATCTAATAATTAGGTATACTTAACATATCTTAAACACAACTTATTTTATTAATATTTAAATATTTTTAATCACTGTTTAAATATTAGTTTATGACTAAATTTGAAATTTATAATTTATTTCATCAAAAACTGTATAAAATTATGTATAGATTGTAATTATTTTTTTAATACAAAAAAAAATAGTTTAATGTTGATATCTGACCAATTATACAAAAACATAAATGTCTTGTTTTCTCTTGTTTTGATAATCAATAAGTAATAGCCAGTAGGTACCCGTGTGTTTTAACTTTAATTAAGACGAAATCAGGAATCTAGTGAGAATAAAAGTATATTTTAAGAAAAAATGAGCCTAAATATTGCGAATGCTGAGGACACAAGCCCATGGGCCATGGCCTGTGAGGTCTACACCCCAACACCATCAAATACCATCTCAATATTTAAAATATCTTTATTCTAGTATTTTTCGGTATTTTAAACACATACACACGCCAATATTTTAGTACCTATGTAAACATTAACATACTTACTTTTTTCATTAAATGTTAATATCATGAATGTATATTAATTGTCATACTGATATAAAAAAAATATATATTTTGTTTGTTAAAATAATTATACAATTTATGTGTCACAAATTACTTAAATTATTTTGAATTTTTAGCCATTACATATAATCAAATCTATCTGATTCAACATATATATAAATTCGCATTAACTTTACCTATCTGTTATTTATATTTATAAATTATATAATAAATATTGTATACTATTCATAGTGTTATTTTAACTTTATTGGCCTATAGCAAACATCTCTTTTAATATTAAATATCGATTTAAAACTTGTTTACTATAAGATTTTATTGTAATATTTCTATTCAGTTCAGAAGATGAAATTTGACAAGGGGCTCCAGGGTCATCAATATTTTCATCTTCCTTAGACTGATTATTTATTCTGTCTTTTTTATTGTTCAAATTAAAAATACTTAACATTTTGATATTATTACATTATTTTTGACATATTTATAACACTTCACATATGGACATAAGATATAATATTATAATAAAAAAAATATTCTATTCAAAAAAATGTATAAACATTATATAATTATAACAATTAGAAACATATGAAACACATCCAAGCACCCCCCCCCCCTAGTTGCCTATGTTTGTGTGGGATTATCATATACATTTTTACCAATTTCTTAATACGTTTTTTTTAGTCATAAGCAACATAAAAAACAAGACCAATATTTTTAACTATACCAATATATAAAAACAATTATATTGCCATTTCTAGATGTGATAGAAAATATTAGTTTTGTAAAAATACCGCTAGACTAAATTTAATAAGTATGAATAAAACTATATAGGCTGCAATTTATAGCGATCCTACTGTACAGTACGAAAAATGAAAAAATTATCAGACACTCAGTAACCTGGCACGGTTAACGGTAAAAACAAACAGCAGTAACTGTAGTCAACTGTTGACGTATAGCGCACTTCACAATCTCCCACACAACATAATAAATCGGTTACCTACGTGCTATTTCCGACGTTGCCATTTCCGACGACTGACGGGTTAATTTTACCATCGAGTATTGACCTACGTGTTAAATGCTATCACAACCAACACAGTTTAGACAATTTGGAATAATAAATTAAAGAATTGAAATATTCACAGATTAGTACGTACCTAATAGATAATATAATCGTGTTCTCTTTGTATACAACGTCAAAAACAGCTATATTTTCAAAAATAACATTTATTTAGATTAAGTTAATAATTTACCCTATATAATAATCATCATAATAAACATGTATAATAATTGCATGCAATACAATTTAGAATTTATAAAATAAAATAAATCCGGAAAAGTTGTCCTGCAATATATAGTAGTAGATTTTGAATGTATCTCGTCATCGAGTATTAGTCACAGTAATGCATTTTTCAGTTGGATTTAATTTTTTTATTTATCTGTTGTCTTAATCTGAACAAAGTTCTAAATATCATCTTGAATATTTTACTAGTTCATACTAGTAGAGAGATATTAAGAGCAACAGCGTATTAGCTAATATTTATAGATTATGTTTATAATTTTATATTAATCAATATTTATTTATGCTGACAATATTTCTGGATTACTTTTAAAATATTACATTTTATTCAATCCATTTTAATAATTGAATTATTAATTTTTATATTATCAAAGTAGATTTCTGACAATAGATGACAATAACTCATAAATATAATTATTAATTGAATTACATTTTTATTAAAAATGTAACCAAGTGAATTTATTAAATAAACATTTAACAATTTTTTTTCGTCATTAGCATTCTTAACTTAATCTATAATGCTAAATAAATTTAATTATTCCAAAAAAATTGATTTAAAATACATTGGACAATGCTATAAATGCTATACTAATTATACTAATTATTTTAATGAAATATTAATTTAGAAGTAATTAACTACCGGGTTGTTTGTTATAAATGCTTAGAATAATAATTATTTATGGATCGTGCGTTCTTGTCCTCATTCGTAATTATGCCCTATGTGATGGCTCAATTGATGGCGAATGCGAGAGATACGATCTTCAGGACTATAACCTACGTTTTTTCCAAACTGATGCTTATGACCAGTGTGATCTTCTTCCTTATGGATTGGGTGATCACAATCGACGTGTTTGTGGCCTGCGTGGTCACCTCCTTCATGACTCATGTGAGCATCGTAATCTTCATCATTTTCTTTATTATTTTTTTCTCCTCGGTAATGAATGTGAACACTCATACATTGCTGTATTATAACAAGTCCCAACAAACACAATATAACCTAAGAAAAAATTATAAAAAATTTAATTAAATTATTTTAATATAATATTGTATTTAGTAATGAAAATATTATTTTTCGAGGATCTTTAAGTATTGATACTATATTGATTTGATGAAATTGAAAATGATTGAAATTAATTGTATTAAATAGTTGTCTTATTAATAAAGATAATTAGGTGTCAATTAATAGAATTGCATTTTATCGATCATTTAATTAAAACGTTATATAAAATTACTATTTTACTAAATTAAACAAGTAGGTATCCTATTTTTTTTACAACTTAATAATAAAAAGTTAATTTTATTTTTATGAACGTCTGAAACTTGTAACTTTCAAAAGTTAAATAAAAAAAAGTAACATAAATAACTTAAACTTCAATTACTTTTTTTATATAACTGAATAGTTCATCAAAGCACAATATTAGAACATTTTATAGAAATATTTCATTAAAATAATTAGTATAACAGGAATTCAATATATTCTTAAATCTGTTTTTTTTTTGTAATAACTAATATTATACCTTCTTTCCCACAATCAGTGTGGAGCAAAATATTATTTAGATAATTATTCGAATGATTTTTTTAAATTATCCAAATATAAATTATTATTTGAATAAAAAATTATTCGAAAAATTTTCAAACATAATACAAAATACAACTATATTCGAAATATTCGAGTTCTTTATTTTTTAGTTTCTTCTTTGGATAGTTTTATATTTGTTTTGTTTATAGTATTTTTCTATTTATTCCAAATAAAAGAATATTTACGAACATGAACTTAAAATACAATCTCAACTATTGTTTTTTTAATACGTAAGTGTTTTAATTACCGAAATACCAGCCATATTATGTTAACTAAGATAAAATAACTGGAAATTAATCGAATAATTATTTATTCAAATAATCATAATTGAATAATTATCCGAATAAAATATTATCCAAATAAAATTTTATTTGAATGACGCTCTACTCTGCTTACAATATATATATTATTATTCGGAGATAAATTATTCGTTTGAGTGAGATATCCTCTTTCCCATTAAAATCTAGAAATAGCGAATTCAACATTTTGCACTCAAAAATTTAGTATTTACAATACATTCTTATAATTCATAATAATTAATAAAATCTATGTATTTTCTATTTTAAATCTATGTGGCTTATATAACGAAAAATTTAACTTAATTCAGCTATAAAATTAATTAATTGATTATAGTAATTAACAGGGCTAGGATTTGTATGCGATAAAAAATTGTAAAATATGCATTTAAATTTTTATAAGATAAACACAAAAATATAGTTACAAAAAAAATATTTATTTAGTAAAATACATCAGTGATTAGTTGTTTGTCTTAATATAATATAATTGAAAAATAAAATAAAATAATTTAGAGATAAAATATATAATTCACATTCAATAGTGGAAATACTTTGAATTTTATGTTTGACAAAAAAACCAAGCTTTATACTGTAATCAGCAGGGCTAGAATTAAATACGAAATATTAATATTAAATTATAAATATTATCTACAAAATATATTACAAAACATGCATTTTTCGTATTCTTATAATCGAAATATGCAATAATATTCATTTTATTCAATATATGCAATACTAAGCATTTTATTTAAAATATGCAAAAACATGCAAAATAAAAACACCAACATTCATCTCATTATGAAGTGATTCGTTGACATTATTGACAAAATCAATAATCAGAAGTTGCAAAAAAAAAACATGCTGTTGAATATAAATCTTAGCCCTGGTAATAAGTAACTGAAAATTACGAAAAATAGTTTTACGTGTTAATTCATAGAAGTTCCTTTAAAAGCTTAAAAAAGTAAGTCATTATATAACTTAGTTGAAAGCAATTTTATTTTATATTAACACGAGAGCTCATTAATTTTCAATATTGTTGTCTTAAACTTTAATGTTAAAATAATTTAAAAGTTTTAATATATATAATATGATAAGACATATTCTTTATTATGTGTTCCTAATGAAGTTTTCAAGACAATAAGTCAACATAGAAAATATCAATAAATTGTTTAATTGCTAAGAAACATAAGTTAAAATATATAAAAAAGAATTGTTGACTGTTATTAATTTTAAGAACTAATAATTTTTAACTACTCTTTAGTAATTTCGTATTATTTAATAGTACTTACTGAAGATTTCATGATGTTGAATAGAAATTTATAACTGTGTAAAAAAGACTTAGAAATAATCAGTACCAATAGTGCTATTACAACTCTTTGTGAAAACTGTGAATAAAATGTTAGAATACCTCTATTTAAATACTCAGCGTTTGGAATGATAAAAAAAATTATCTAATTAACTGTTGATTAAAAATCGGAGGTTGAACCTCAATATTTTTTGTAATTAGTTTTAATAAACTAATTTATATTTTTTTATACCTAATCTCATAAAACACACACACATATATAAATATATATATTTTAACCATTATTATTATTATTTGATATCATATTTCTACGCGCCTAATACAATTATTGAATAATATTATTTGGAATTCAATTTTATATAATTACGTAAATATAGAACTGTACGATAATATTTTGTTAAATTACATTGAGCATTTTAGATTCTAAGCGGAGCGATAGATGTTTTGCCTTTAAATGATTTATGCGTGTGTCGAAAAAAAATTAAAAATGACTCGACCTTCAATTTTATTGAGAGTAGTTTCTCGTAGCTAATTAAATCGAGTTGATACTAATCCTAATTTCACGTATTCAATAATATTTTAACTTTTTTGTTATATTTATGTTATATTATGATATTGAAATTGATACAATTAACACTTATTTAAATGTATTTAAATGTCTTTTTTAGTTATAACGTATTATTCATATTTGTTTGCATTTCAAAAAGTTTATTCAAAAATTGAGAAATATCTCAAATTTATACAACATTTATTTTTATAATTATTTTAAGCAAATGTGCTTACAAAATTCGTTAAAATTATAAAAATATGTACTTTATGTCTTAACAAAAATGCATCATACCTATTTATAGTTTTAATTACTAAAACTTAGAATTTAATACGATAAGGGTCCTTCTAAATTGTTATTAAGAACTGGAAAAGTCACACTGCTGTATAGGTTTTGAGTATACCCATTCATTGAGTTAATTAAGTTGTTTGATGGACCTATTCAATTTTAATTTAATCATAAATTGATGGCTGCATACGAGTTGATTCCCGGATAATTAAGAAATACGTACGAGTTGATTCTCTACTGTTTTATATATTTTTTCCAATATTTATTCAAATATTCAGCCTATTAGCGTAAGCCAAGAAACACCACGAGGAGGCTGGCTGACAAGTTTCTCAAAAATATCGTTCTTTTTAATTTTTTCATATTTATATTTATTAATCATTTATTATTTATTAAAAAAATTTAATAATTTGGTAAAAATGTATAACACATTGTTTTTAAAAATTGGTATCTGGTAATGAGATTACCAGTATACCTCGACATCACTTCTCTTACAAAAATACTTTATCTTGGTTTTTCTTAGATTTTCTAGTCCCATTGCTCCTGCATTTTATATAAGTTTTTTTATTGATATACAACAATAGGGAATCAACTCGTACATAAATAAAGTCTCGGGAATCAACTCACTTACTCCAAAATTGATAATCATCGCTATTCGTCAAATGCTCCGAATTTGGAGCACTAAATATCTGTATAATATACATCTATTGTACTGGTATACTAAAAATGGGTGTAACACGATTGCGTCCGCCTACTCTTTTACATACGGAAAACAAAATATAATTGAGGTCTATTAATTAGCATGATTGAATCTGTTTTACCTTTTTACCTGCAAAAAAACATACTACGATTGCACTCGAGTCAATAATATAGATATTGCACTTATTGACATTATAAATATTTATCATACTTTTTTTTCATAATCGTATTTTCCGTATATGTATAGTTTAATAGTTAAAAAATAAACACTAATATTTTTTATTACTAAAATTGTGTAAGCATTATAGTTTATAAGTAAAATATCCCTATGAAAAAAAATATGACAAATATTTATAATGTCATCTATTAATAAAGTATACAGTCGAACTTGGTAAAATCTGGTTTTTTCGCATATAATAAGGTAGGGTGGACAAAATTATAATTCACTGTTAAAAAGGTATACAACAATTTTGTGCCAATAAGAATAAAATACAAAAACTGTCTTTGTTAGTTTAATTTCTATAATGTTAATTTTTTTTTTTTATGCAATTAATACCGGAGTTTATCGAGTTGTGCGGTGGTCGCAACTTGTATTGTACAAAATGTCATTGAATTGAAATGTCTTGAATGTAAATTTTTATTTTTTTAAAAAAATATAATAAATAGGATATCCAACATGTAAAATCAGATTCGTAGTTATCAAAATCGATCAGTGCAATTGATATTTACCCATAATATTATATTTACGAGTAAGAAAACGATTCTTAGCGAAGAGCTGTCGTGACGTGTCAGCTATTACTGACATTATTTATTACTTATTATATGGTATTATTAGTTTTTAATGACATTTTATAATTTATTTTATATACTAATATAATAGTAGATATAGGTAGCTTTTGAAAACTTGATCATACATAGAAAATGTCAAAATTGACTAGGTAATTTTTTTAAGTATTTAAATAAAGTTTAAAAAAATAAAGTAAATTAATAATTAATTTATTAATTTTAATAAAGTTTTTTTTTAATTTTTTTTTTTTTTTTTTTTTTTTTTTTTTTAAAGTTTTTCGTTTTTGAGTTATACTTAAAAAAAACAAAATTGATAAGTCTGGCTTTACGTAAAAATCCTTGTTTTTCCAGTTATTATAAAAAGTATTGTGAATTTTATACTTTTATTATTTTATTTTGTTGTTCTTTATTTAAAAAAGAAAGTATCTCTATGCGCAACCTATGTAATGCTATTAATATTATATACCTTAAAATATAGATCCCTATGTCGATTTGAAGATTTCGTTTTATTCGGTCCGTGTGCTAATGTAATTTACATTTATTACATTTTTTTCTATCTAATACAACAATTGAGCACAATGAGTACATCCACAACACGCCACGCGCTTAATAACAACAACCATATTATTATTATATCACGTAGTCGAACGTCTCTCTCTCTCACACTCTCTCTCTCTCTCTCTCTCTCTCTCTCTCTCTCTCTCTCTCTCTCTCTCTCTCTTTCTTTCTCTTTATAGTCACTCACTGCTTTCGACAATGTTTAAAAACAAGTTTTCTGGCGGTTACCGTTGAAATTCTTCAACCTGTTGTGCTGCGTTACCTACAAATATTACTTATATAGTTTTATATCCCGTCGCTTTAGAAGGTCAACCGGCTGCTCGTGGATCGCTGAACCGTCCACAATAATATTACTGTACGTAAAAGGTACCTATAATATTACGCGCTAGTGTTTATAGGGTATAACGTAATATTATACGATTTATACAGTTTCGGGCCAACAAACATTCCATTTTAAAATTTCACGTCGTACCATCAAATACAATATAATAAAACATAATAAAAGTGCATCTGCGTTAACAGTCAAGGATGATGCGAAGCTAGCGAAAGTTAACAAAAATTATGCACGAGCATTATAGGTACAAAATATGAATCTATTGTTATTATATAATATATATGGAGTGATCTATTTAACATATAAGACACTCATCATTTAAAAAAATATATGTGTTATTGGAAATGTTTCTTTGTTTTCCATAGTTTGAAATCGTTACGAACAATATTTTTTGCGAAAAAATGTATTTTTAATTCTTATCAATCGTTTTTTAAATTTATTTTTTTTTATTAAAATAATATTATTTCAATTTATAAGTATATCTATTCTTTAAATATTTTGGTCTAACTTCGTTCTATAAGCAAAGTTTGAGTTGAAGGTATAGAGTTATTTTCTTAGAATCTATTGAATCTACAGATGATATTATAAATTTACAAATAAGAAATACAGGCAATATAGAAGTAATGACAAAATACAGAGTAATTTCTATAAAGTTTACAATTCAGATAAAAAAAAACTGGATAAAGATTTATTTATATTGATATTATTATTTACTTTAGAATAATTTTTAAAATAAAAAATAAATATTGTTACGAAATTTATGAGAAAGTATCTAGAATAGTTAAACTGTAGTAGATTGGGAACGATTTTTAATTTTTTTAATTTCATATTCTGCTTCATAATATGATTTGGAGTATTTCAATGTATGTATCATTATTTATTTATTTTTAGACAGATATAGATATTTGAATAATATTATGTAAACAAATATTTTCAAAAACGTTAATAGTTTTTGAATTAATGAGTGTCATACATTAAATGGATCTTCATTCATCAGTATATAAATTAATAGTTTATTATATTTATCTTAATATTATTAAATGACCTCTGAAACATTTATTTGTAGCTACAGCCTACAAAACCTTTAGGTATATCATATAATTTCGTATATTAGTTTCTGTTTTGGTTTCATAACTATGGTCTTCATAAAACGAAATACATAAATTTGTTATATTATAATATATTAATAATTTGTTTAAGTTAGGTTGCGTCACGGTGCTGTGCGTTTTTAACGGTATAATATTATGTACCTATATAGTATAGGTGTATATATATATATAATTATGTACTATATACCTGATGGCTATAACCACAAAGAGCGTCTGACAATGAATCAATGTGTTGTTTTCAACTGCAGTTTTGTACTACATTCTCCTTTATACGACGTCTGAATAATCGAGGTCGACCACGATGGTTTGAATAGATAGGTATTATTTGCTTCGTATACAAGTGAAATGCATTTCGTACGTAACAGAGCAGTGGATTCCACTTATTAATATGATATCGATGATTAATTTATTTGGAAATAAGTGAATAGATTTAATAAAGGAATTTTCATATTATAACGTCTACATAATATTAAGTAGTTTAACATTACTGTGATTAAAAATTTGAACATATTATCGATTACTTAATTTAAAGTACCTATTTAAAAATACTTGAAACACAGAAAAAATATATAATGTCAAAAATAATTTACATATCAGTATCATATTATTATATTATGACATATGTGTATAAATAAGTTTTACCAATTAAAATTTTATAAATCATATACTACAAAATAATTCGCAAATTTTCGCGTTGTATCAGCAATTGAATAAAGCGTTGAATAAAGTTTTTTTAATATTAACAAAATAATAATTCGTTCATAAAAATTAACGTAACTTTTAAACTTTTTTTTATTTACAGTAAAAATCTTGTAAAAATCTTTTAATTAATTAAAAATGTCACGCATTGTTAACTAAAAATTAATAAAATTTTTTTCGTAATAGTGATAAAAATTTTGAAATTTTGAACTATTAAACGTTTATAGATAAAATAAAAATTGTGGCTGTATTTTTAACATTTTTTTAACTGTGACAAGAAAAATGTATGCGCATCATATTTGTATTGTATCTTCAAACAAACTAAATTTTATCATACATAAATTAAAAAAAATAATAAAAATATTTCAAATTTTATATGTCTGTAAACATCACAAAAAGAGACATAATATATTGAAACCTTATCTAGAAAATGCTAATATAAATATTTGGTAATAAATTCAGGACTAAAGTTATTCATTTTTGAATTACAAACTAGATTTCATCGCACTAAAAGTTCCTGGATCAAATTTTTTACTAGAGACTATAAAGTTAAAGATCGTAACATTTTTATTTTATTATACAACGTGTAAGTATATATATAACTACACCAGTGTTGTATATAGGGGGTAGGGGTTTATTGTTGGTACTGCACACGTTGCACACTTTGCGAACTTGCCTCAAAAATTAACATAATAATATAATAACCCCCCCCCCCCCCGAAATTAATTTAAAACCAATACATTAATCGCTCCAGTCAGAATCTAAAACAAATAAGAAAATAATTTCTTAAAATCGTTTCAAAATATCATGACACACTGGTTAAGTATTAATAGCGGATTCATTAATTAATAATATAATAATATTGGATTGATTGAGCCAATATTATGTCCTGCTTGTACAAATGCACATTTTGAGAAATAAGTATAAAAAGTTCAAAGTATGATCGTTCATCGTGCAGGCATAACTTAACACATATAGACAAATATTATATTTTCTTTTTTAAACATATCATACATATGCTTACGATTTCAATCATCCAAAATAATGTATTAAACATTAAGTATATATTATAACAGTTTTTGATTGAGTTGAATAAGATACGGCATACGCAGATATCTTAGTATAAAATACAAAGTTTGTGTAACTGTGAATATCTGCAGGTGTAGTCCGCGTGATGTTCAAAATATGTAATATTGATATAGGTATATTTACTATATATATATGAACATTGCAGTCAAAAATACTCCGATGTGAAAAAACTGCAACAAAACAATATTCAGTTATAATTTGTGCATAATACACGTACTACAATACACTATAAAACACAATATCATACATAGGTACATAGCGGTTACAGATTAAAAGTGGTATGTGATGGGTGGCTTGAAATTCAATAATAACTCCCTTAATAATTATTTTAACTTAAATGGACGTCACATCCGTATGTGTTGTCTCCGTCTTACACAAGTACGACATAGTAAATTTTCGTTTTTACACACACACACAAATATATTATTTTATATAACCTACTGCTCTGTTCAGAATCTATAGTATGAATGGCGTATTTATTTATTTATTTATTTATTTTGTCCTTTACGTACGAAAATCAGAATGATTATCAGCTGGACGTATTTTATATCATATCACGATTTTGTGGTTAATACATTATAAAATATATATAGGCACCTCTTACCAATGTATTAATTCGAAATAATGTATACGATGAACGTGTAATAACGTCCGCAGAATCATAAGAGTGCGTGCGGTGTGTGTGTGTTCCCGTCTGAAATGTATTATTATTATTAATATTTATTATATATTATATATATAGGTACATACATAGAAATTCAATATGTTAATGTTTCACGACATTTGCACGCCGAACGACTTGCACAGCTCTTCGTAGATCACGTAGCCAATGGACGTGGTGGGCAACATTTTCACGATACTGCCGGCGATGCCTCTGTAAAGGAGTAGACCGCTGCATAGGATGTTAACCGAAAACGGCCGCCGCCGGCTACATTTTTCCGACACTTTTTTCATCATTCCGCTGGAGTTTCCTGCACACACACGATGATTATAATAATTGACAATACGATTTATTGATTGGTTTTATTTATTTGCAGGGAAATGATGTTTCATAGGCATGTCGTGTCAGCGTGTAGTGGCTATTGACAATGACAATGATGGATTAAACCCTATATAGCAGCCCAAGTATACGGTAATATTGATGGTTGTGGATTCCACTGTAGAATGAAAAAAGTTCTTTTCTGAGCTTATCCCTATTTGAACGTTATACTTATAATGTTGACCGCATAGTTTTATAATATTACTGACTGTAAAGAAATATTATATATTATGTAAAATTAATCGATAGTATTATTTTTATTATACTTAAAATGTACGTTAAATTTTAAAACTTTATCTTTTTAAATACATAAGTTACGGTCCTGAGAATTAGTTTGAAACAATGCTTCAACACACTACATTCCCCCAGAATCTAAATAATATGTGTGTGTGGATTATTATTATTAAATATTTTTCACTTTTAATACATAAAACAAAAACAATAAACTGGTGGTGAATTAACAGAAAAACCAAAAAAAGTAATGGTGATGAATAGATGGAAAAGGTCCAAATAGTTTAATATATTCTTATTAATTTTAGTAATACAGTCAACTCGCAAGTCGCGACATAACGAAACTCGATATAACGATAATCTCTATAATATATAACGAAAAAACCTGTCGTTCCCTTAAAAATCTCACAATATAACAAAAAGTTAAATGTATGTCCCCTTGATATTTTGTTCAAAACTCTCACAATTTTATACATTTTTAGTTTTTATTAATGTAAGATACACGCTTGCTAGTGCATATAATGACTATGGTCATGAGTCATAACTCATAACTATGCATACAAAGCGGGACATTTGTCCAGGGTCTTGCGCTTTTAATTACACCTATATTCTATAGACATAGAGTATAGACATAGCTTATAGGTGACTATGGAAATTGGTTAAATTAATTTTGCCCAGGGCCTCGCAAAAGGTAGTGCCGTCTCTAACTATGATAAATAACTTTTTATTACGGAGTTTTTTCGGCGATTATTACGCGATAAGATAAAATTTATGTCAATAAATAATGACTAAATTTGGACAACACCATTGATCGGGTAAGAGAAAACGGCTAAACGCAAAATAAGACTGATTTAAAAAGATAATAAATAATATGTATACGTAACACACTATAAATACTTATTAATAAATAATGACTCAAGTATGTATTAATTTTTAATATATCTACTATATTTATCAAACTATGTATGTATATATTATGATATACATATATTTATAGGTATCTATGTAAATATGCATTATTAATATTAAATGAAAACTAATATATATTTGTAGTGTGTTGATTTAAATTTTGAATTTTCTTTTAAATCTTGCTAAAATAAATTATGTTGGCTTATGCTCTTGATATAACGGATTTCGATGAATAATTTAATATAATGAACTTTTGATGAACTGAATTTTTTCCTCGGTTACTTGAAATTCACTATACTGTAAGTTGATTGTACTTATCTAAAATATTACTTATGAATAATAGACAATATAAAATTAACACTTATACTTATATATATATATATATATACTGATTTGTATATAATAAAATGTAATAATATTACATCGTATTATTAAAAAAGATAATTTAAACATTAAAAATTACACAAATAAAAATTAAAGCAGCATTGAATACATCTATGCTTAGGTATTACCTAAATAATTGAATTAATACAAATTTATTCTAGTATAATAATACCTTTTTTAATACATTACAACAATTTTGAAAGATTCTATAATTTTTAGAAGCTTTAAGAACATTGAGAACAGAATATTGTTTCAATGTTTTTTGTCACTTATCTACTCTATTTTTTGTTCCAGATAACAATTTTTATATATATAACCTTTATATTTATTATTTTTTTGATATATTTAAATACTTGTATTAGTTGTATTTACAAACTTTGGTGTATCATTGCATGTAATTAAATATATGACTAAATTCGTTTTGCCTAATTTCGGCTAACATTATTATATATTCATAATAAAAAATATATAGTGATTCATCAAGCATGCTTACATCTATTGTTACTTTAATAATTCATTCATACAAATTCTTATGTTTTGAATGTTTAAATATAAATTACAATGGTTATATTTCTTATAAGATTTTGTATACTATTTAATAAGTGTTTTATAGCAATACCAAATTATATTCTTTAAATTTAAACGACTCATTTTCTTACAAATTGTTAACAACATAAGTAGTAACTCATTAGTTATTTAAATTTCGCTTTCACTTTACTTTTAAAACAATTGGGATGAGCATTCTTGATAAATCAACCTATATAATGTATACAATAACAGTGATTTATTGACCCAACCTTCCGGATTGGCGTCTGGATTTAAGAAATGTCCGGATTTTGCAAAGTTAACCGTTTAACATGGTTTAAAGCAAACACGATACAAAAAGTTATGTCAAGTGACAAATTTTCGTGTTCACTTAGTATAAATATATAATATGTAATTTCTATTTTTGTTCATATTTTTTCCCGAAATGTCACAATAAGCGACTAGGTACTCATTATTATCGCCAAAAAAATTCGTTAAAATAACACATTATATAACATATTTAACCTAATAACTATTATGTAGACATTGTATTCATAGATCTAAATACAATTGTATTAATGAAATAACAGTATTATTTATTTTCAATTTTACCTCCCCCCCTCCCTCCGTGAAACGGAACTGATGTCCGGATTTGGTCTAAAAACATTATGGTAACCCTAGCTATAGTATATAATATAATTCTTATTCTATTTTTATTTTTTAAGTTTATCGTTAAAAGCATTTCGTGGCAAAAATAGTCTGCGGTAAAAACACTATAGATCTATTTAAAATGTCATAAAATAGTAGGGCTTAAATTTAGGTTGCCATTTGAAAATCAAAAGTTGATTGTGGTTTCATTATTAAATAAAAAGTTGAAAAAAATTAAAATTCCATACTTGACAAAATAATGAGTGTGTAATGATAAAAAAATCATCTAT
The DNA here is from genome assembly GCA_036289425.1 of Rhopalosiphum nymphaeae. Taxonomy (NCBI): domain Eukaryota; kingdom Metazoa; phylum Arthropoda; class Insecta; order Hemiptera; family Aphididae; genus Rhopalosiphum; species Rhopalosiphum nymphaeae. The sequence goes on along the minus strand of JAZAQC010000007.1, from coordinate 1,910,185 downwards.
ATAATATAACTATATTTTCATTAGCATGTAACGGTAAATAAAAATTAAAGGAAAACGTCATATTATTATTATAAATGTGAATTCCTCTATAACGACCTATATTATATTATAATATATAGTTATTTTGTTCAAATTTATAGATGAAAATCGAATTGGTAGGTACATTTTATACGTGGGATGAAAGTTTTTTCAGAACGCGGTATTTCGTTTTGAAATGTAGTAAGCCTACAATGTACTTATTCCTATCCGAGTATGCATAATTTGTTATTGTAGCGGTCGAGGAGCGTATAATAATATTTTATCGTGACTAGTATGCATCGTCGTTCCCTTTTCTATAGCCATCTAAAACGCGTTTCACGCATTAGGTATACGAAGACGAAACCGAGAGTGGGAGTGGAGAATATTTTATGGTGGAATGACGACGAAGGTCCGACAACTAGCTCTCTCCAATCTGATTTCGCCTGACACGGCTGCCTAACACGCATATTACAATGGTTACAACTAAGTTTGACCTCAAACTCACAAAAATACTGACAATTTTATATCATCGCAGTATAGTACTCGTATATAATATTCACCTGCGCGCAACGCACTAAAATAAAATAATATTAATACTTAGTAATAAATAATAATAATATTATTATTGCAATAACTTCCTGTACGCGAGTGTATACCAATAACACAACGTCCGTTATGCGATATATTATCGTTTATCGGCTATTGGCCAATAATGTTTTGTTGTAATGTGTGGATTATATTATATTATATTTTTTTTACGCACAATTAGAAAATACAGTACATACATTAACAGTACTCGAGTTTCGAATCGAGAAAAAATTAAAAGGGGAATATATAAATGTAAAAAAAACTCAGGTACCTAAAGATTGTATTTAACCATCTTTTGATATATCTAAAAGAAACACACATAAATATATATATATAAAGATTTTGCTCTACCCCTTTTGCAATCCCATAGTTTCGAGCACTTCCTATAAACAATACTACACGTTTCCGTGCATATTTGCGAAATTCCAAAAAAAAAAAATAAATAATGATTGACTACCGTGGTTATTTGTTCAATATGTATTGCTCTGCAGACTACAGTAGACAGTAAGCAGATTAAAATAAAATCGTTACATATACTATTATTATGATTAAAAATATAGCACTCTGTATACAGACATAATGTATATGTATACGGACTGTTGTATAAACACTCAGTATATGCCATAGTCCTACACAACAACATTAGGTACTCCCTTCTTCGAAAACAATTCAGTCGTCAACGCACTATATATATATATATTGTTTAGTGTACAGAATGTCTCGTTCTCACTGTTATGTTTGACCTTGTAATTTCCGCCTGCTTTCATAATATTACGTAGGCACTCTTCTAAACAAGCCTGTTGCTTAATATTTATAATAATATGTATAAGTATACTACGTGAATATCTAATGAGAACTAAAATATTTACATACATATTTTCTGATACGATTTGATTATATCAAATTGTTTAATAACGCACAAACAGATGATTTTATTTTAAGTTAGAGTAAACCGATATATACTCATAAAAAATGTATTACAATAAAATGTTTGATATTGGTCTTCATCAACAAAGAAATAATCTAAAAAAATCATATTTTGAAAATATATATAAAATGGCGAATGGGATTCTATAGAATATGAGCATAACGTAAACCTTATAACTTATGAAATACATACCTATAAATATATAATTTATATTACGAATATAAATATCAAAATTTCGAACGGAAATGTGATTAATTTAAATTCTGACACGGTGGAAAGTTTTTGTTTTGTTCTTTTTATATATTAAAAACGGATGTTGATCATTATGATCATATTATAATATTAATATATTACTTCCTACGTGTAGTAACAATGATAATATACAACTAGGGCTTTAATAAACAAGCTTGTCGCTGGGCAAATCCGTGTTAATGAGAGGGGACATGAGTATAATTTTTCAAAAAAAAAAAACAAAATAACATACGTACTATACAGTATATATTATTGTACCATTTTGTTAAATTGTTAAAACTACAGCTAGAGTAGTGATTCTTATGATATTGTATTAGTTATAATTTTATAAATTATTAAAAATTCTTTTGTCGTGCACAATAATTTAGAGCTAAACATTTTTTCCATTTTTAATCGAATACTCAACGAACGTTGTATAACATGTACTAAGAAATGTATAACGCACTGTGCAAAATACTTTGTGTTAAACTGATAAATTATAATATATGATATATCTATCAAATCAGATACTTATAAAATGTTATTGGTTTTTCAAAGCAAGCATCCAGTGTTATAAATAGGGCTCGGAAATTATTTAGCGGCAATCGGGCATCACTAAGGGATATTTCAATTTTTTCACACTAACACGCTATAATATTATCATTTGTATTGTTTGGAACCCTTCAATGTAGTAGTCATGTAAGCATAATGTATTTTACAATTTTTGATTATTATTGTCTCTTATTACAACGCAATCGCTAGTTAATATATGCAATTTGTAAAACAGTAGTGTCGAACCAGTGATTCCGTTAAGATTATTGTAATACTCATTATTTTATAACGTTGTTTTAGTATAAATAAATTAATAAGTAAACTTAGAAACATTTTTTTTGTGTTGAATAATCCTTAAGTGCGAACTTTAAAAAAATAATAATTAAAACGTCGTCAAATCCAGAAACAAACCAGGACTGACTGACTAAACAGACGGTATAGGCCCAAATCGAACTTCCGTACACAACAGTATTAAGTGTGCAAATTTTATTTATAAAATGGAAAATGTACACAGAAATCATAACACGAATAATATTATTGAAACACATGATATCTATATGGTTATATGGACACAATTCCGTCATGTCTGTTATAGCAGGTTTAGCTAGTATAGAAAGAATATATATGGTCGAGTTGTGTCCCCAAAACGGGACGCAAATTATCTGTCGAATTTACAACGTGTAAAATATATCTTTTTTAGGACGTAAGCACTATGCAGCCATTAATTATGAACATGAAAAAATACTGCTATAATTAATATACCATATATTATGTATACAAGGTGTCCCGTGACAATTTATCCTTAGCGATATCTCCTGAAATAATAGAAATATTATAATTTTCTTTTTCTATATAACTCTTAGGAACAAGCACTACAAGCATTTCATATTATTTTAATTTAATTTAATGTTATGGTAAAAAAGTTAAAAAGATTTTTTATTCAATTATTTTAAGAAAATCGAAAATAACCATTTGTAGTAAATTTTTCCAAAAATATTAATGTTTTAACATTTTATTTTCATAAGCATCGTGATTTTTAATATTTTTTTCTAGTTTCAAGAAAAATTGTGAATTATTTAATACCATATAAGTATTAATTATAGTGTTATAAAACATGTGGACCGCAAGCTAGCGCCCGTATAATACCTACTACAAAAATATTCTCAAAACTAAAATAAAAATTAAAAATCACGATGCTAATGAAAATAAAATGTTGAGACGATAAAATTTTCAGAATGGGTTAAAAGTTTCAAATGTTTCAATAGTAGGTGTATAATTTTTACACTTTTCATATTTAATTGTTGTTCTTTATAGATTATATAATAAATAGCATAATATAGAAATAAATAAAACAATAAATGTCAATTTTAAAATAATAATAAATTTTCAATTAAATATTTACATTTTATAATCACCACATTTGTTTTTTTTTATGCACGTATTACATTATAATAAATCTTTAATCATTTTATTTGCTGTCATACCAAATGGCTTATCAAGTTAAAATTTGTCATTCTGTACTTTTTAGTACTTCATTAATTTTCAATAATACTTTTATTCGATGGTTTTCTGATCGTCAGGTGTTTTATTTAAAATGCTTCATTACTCAAATCAAATGAAATTTTGAAATATTTTTAACAAATATCAAGAAACAAAAACTATTTCATCAGATGAATATTCAGTGGATAGTTTCAACTGGAATAGTACCACGATTTTGTTCTCGCATTTGTTCGTCATAAACTACGTTCAACAGAATATTATTTAAACATCGTTATAGAATTTTTTGGTTTAGAAAATGTTCTATAAATTAATCACCACTCGAAATATGATCAAATGATAAATTTTAACGATATGTCATATATTTATAGAAGAGTCATTTAATTCACCGTATTAAGAATTAATAATCAAAATTGTATGTAATTTATACTATGGACTAAAATCTTCAATTGTTTATTATGTATTATAACAACATCGTGTGCATTAAATGCTTATAACAATTTTTTTTTTCATTTTTGTTTAATAAGCCTGTGTGTAATGAAGAGTATTTTACAATTTATATCATACATACAATCATATAATTTTTAGTTACGTCATGTCAAATTTGATATTCATAGAAATTTTAACGCAATTGCTAGATTAATAGTTTTTAATAAATCCAAGAAGTGTAATCAATTATTACGAGTGTATTATTGGATAATATTCAAGTGTCCCACTTAATAATATATTATTTTTGATTGGCTCAATGTTTCTATTTTAATTTTCAACTATTATGGTCCTTAAATTGTTAATCCTTTGTGAAATAAACACTGTGTTCAATATAATACTATGACATGGGTGGTGGGTGTACTATTCCATACACATTTAATTATAACTATACTTATCACCGTCAATAATACGTGAAAGCTTTGGACACAATTATATGCTTGCTTAGTAGTTAGTACATTATTTTCATTGCCAAGAGTAATTGGTAAGTATGTTATTCATATTAACATAATACAGTAACTTTAAAAGTATTGCTATAAATGTTTTAACAATCCGGATTTCAATAACTTGTTTGAATTTTCATATAATATATACCCAGTGGCGGATTTAGCGTCAGGCAAAGTAGGCAGTTGCCTAGGGCGGCAAATTTTTAGGGGCGGCAATTTTAGGCCAATATTTTATTGAAAATATACTCTAGGTTTCTATTTGATTTTCTCATGTACGGTGATTACTTTGAAGGATGGAAAATGAAAATGTTTAATATTTGTATAACATAATATTTTTGTTAATATAATTTCTTCATTATTTTATAATACTAATACATAACAATAAACGTCCAAGTAAATAATCGAACGACTGCCGGAGCGTATATTATCTATTATCTAAATACTAACCATAGATTACATATTTCCTTATTTTGTTTTTTTTCTAAGTCATAATGGGGCGGCAAAAAAAAATTTGTCTAAGGGCGGCAATTGTGTAAATCCGTCTCTGTATATACCTATCAATACCTATCAACAGTTTTACCTGCATTGATTTGTGTTGTAATTCATTGTTAAAACTAGCATACTATTTTAATTAAACATAAATTATACCAATCTATACTTCGTAATATTTAATAGAGAGGAAAAAAAATATTATATAACAAGGAAGGACGCGATAACAACGAATTAGACGTGCTAACAAATTTTACTATGATTCGTAATAATGAATAATTTTTATGAAATAATCAGTTTTTGTAATCAATACAATTAATCTACGTTGTGATGATCGTTGGGGGTGATTGTAAATTCTGCAGCCCTCCGAACTTATCCGTGTACGTTTTAGGAATTATATGTAAATTGAACACTAAAATGAGTAGATAAAACAAAATAACACCAACATTAATCATAATTATTTAAAATTGAACAATATCAATATTAATATAAGAATATACTGTTTTAACATATTCGTTAACTGAAATGCATTTAATGTAATCTTCTTCTTATATTATAAAACGTGAAAAATAATTCGTTTACTATATAAAGAATACGCTACAGTCGTATAGAAAAAAGTTCTGTCATAAGGTCTATGTACACTGTGCCATGCGGTCAATTATATTAGTTATTATTATTTCTATTAGCGTGATTTTTCGAATATTTTTTACTTTTCACAGGATTTTAAGACTTTTCCAGAGTTTTACCAATCCGTTCTTTTCATATTCGCGTAATGTGCGTCTTTTGAAAGCCGTACGTGTACAGTTTTTTTGCAGTTTATGTTTGTAGCGGTCGCGATTACGGTAAACGAGTACAACTGCTGACGACAGTCCTCCGGACGTTTTTCTTCGTTCTTTTTATTTTCTAACATAGGATCATAAATGTCGATTGATGTACGAAATATTTGTTCTATTTTTTTCCTTAAATGTACACATATACTATATTATGTAGAACACTGATGTTTGATTCGAAGCCCATTTATCGATGTACAATACAGTTTTTTTAATTTAATAAATTGCATTATATCGTATTTATATTGTTTTGTTGTTCTCGGTAGCTTTAACGGGTTGTGCTGTGTATCATAAAAGTGTTTCTCGACGACGTTTGTGTTGCAAAATACTGTATTCGTGTACTTGGGTGATAACAATAATATTTTATGTTTTTTTACACTAAATAATGAAAATGTTATTAAAACATTGATACTGCTGCTAAAATTGGGATACTTTTCTTTTTGTAACATTTAACATCATGGAAGGAGATAAATATTAGATTGTATATTTTACTCATAGTATTATAATATAGACAATAATAAGTGCAGACAAATACATTAAATAATATGTACCTAATATTTTTCAGTGGTAATATTTTATATTAGGTAAATTAATTAGGCTTCTTGAGTGTAATATAAGTTATTCAACACTCAATTAATAAAAATCGATTTATAATAAACGTTATAATGCATTTTTGTTAATAATATGCAGTATTAAATAATAGTATTCATTAGCTACCACGTGTTTGTAAAATTTTGCTCAAGAGTAAATAAACGATTTAATAATTAATAACAATAATGAAATTAATAATCATCAATAAGTTTTAATTTATGGCCTCAATTGTTTATATATTATATTTAATATTTGAATATAATTCTACAGGTTTTAAATTTAAATAATTATATACTTATATTGTTAAAAAAATAGGTACCTATCTAATAAACAAGGCCGTAGCCAGAAAAATATTTTTTTGTGTGTGGGGGGAGGAGTTAGAATATAAATATGTTATATCATATAATAAAATATGAAATTAAAAAATGAAACTATTCAATCGTATTTCAAAAAAAAATTTCGGGGGGGTCTGACCCTGACCAATATGTACTTAATATGTATTGAAATTATGAAATTATACAGATCACGTTTGAGCATTAATATTTAACTCTTTGAATGAATTTAGTACATTCAAATAGTATATAATGTATTAGTCATATTATGAAATATATATGTAATAATACACATAAATCGGTAATTGTTGACATATGCATTAAAAAAACAATTAATAAGAATATCCAAATTTCATTACACACAATTATACGAATCGCATATAAGTGAAACAGTTCTGGACGCAAAATTTCTTTGCGGCTTAGAAACGGTTGAAGTGCTCGAGATTCGGCACTGTAAATGCATTTACACTCAACTATCAAATATCATAATATTATAATATATACGATATGTTATATACTCTAACAGGTGTTTGTATAGGAACTTTATACTATTCGAAGTTTGAGTTTATACAAATTTTGATTTCACTTGCTACTGCGCGTAATCGGATTGCCTACTTGGGAGGTTTAGTTTCGTTTAAACGGACTGTTCACTGATGATATCTGACAATTTAATTTAAGTTTTAACACGTAATTCGACTTTAACTTTTTCTTCTACAAAACAACATCAGACTTTCGACGTCAGGAGATATAACAATCCGCCGCAGGTGGATTGCCCAGCACAGGTATCGATTTGCATCGATTAAGGACTGATAGCTAGATACCCAATAGCCATTTTTAGTATTTATTTATTTTTTTATTAATTAAAAAAAAACCGGGTATGCGACATAATATATAATAGAAATACAATTTCACCCGTGCACCACCTACATCGTCCGCGATCCGACGCAGTTTTAGATGTGTGTAAATTGAACTTCCCCGATGATTATGGATTACTTATTATTCACACATGGCAATCAACTTTAACATTTTCTTCTACAAAATAGCATCAGAGTTTCAACGTCAGGAAGTAAACCAATCGGTTGAAGACTAATAGATAGACCCCCAGTTACCATTTTTCATAGTTATATATATTTTTTTTATTCATTCAAAACATAACCTGGTATGCGACGGGGTATGATATTACACCGATTGATGACTGATAGCTAGATACTTGATTACAATTTTAGGCATGTTTTTATTATTTTTGAATTCAAAAAAGAACCAAGCATGCGATGGGACAAACTTTTACACCGAATGATAACTGATATTTGATAGCTCATAAAAACGGTAATTGACTTTATCACATTTTTAATGACAAATTTCTAGACACCAACACCGAATTTCTGGTGAAACGATTTTCATTCGACCCCCTCAAAGGCGGTTTCTTCAACACCCAAAATCGAGTTACACTAGCCCCTAGTAACTAATAAATTATGATTATTTATGTACCAATTTTGTACTTTTAAAATACTATATTTTGTAGATTTTTTTTTTACTCTATACATTTATATTGATATTATTTATTTTTATTTACCTACATTTAGATTGATTAATTCAGTTGAGATTATTAAAATTAATACAAAATTACAAGGATGAATAAAGTTAAAGCTTTTGCTAAAACAATTATTCACATAGGTACATTTTTCTGTTTAAATCTGCTATAGTCTTTCCATAGCAGCGTAAGTAGCAACATTTTATAAAGTATCTGGTTATCTTTATTATAGTGTATTAATATTTTCTTATGAATAATAATAAAAAAAAATCAACTAAATAAATATAAAAATATGTCATGCTATGAACCATACACGGTCATTTGATTTGGGCCTCGTTAAAGATACTTCTTATAGGCTATAGATACAAATTTAGGTAAAAATTATTTATATATTATAAGTACCTGTATGGACATTTTTAAATTGTAATATTTATCATAGACTAACATTTTATCTATTTGTTTCGAACGTGATATTTAACGTCTACAGTACATTTTCATGCCCGTCCGAATGAGATCTCTATATATGTAACTCATATTCTAATATATACTGATATAATATAAATTGATTGAAAACGTAAAAGTATAAAAGTACAAAAGTATACGATTGTAAGTCTCTCGAGGAGTATAAAAAAAATATTATTCGACTGACAACGATATAAAAAAGAAAAGAACCGGAGAGGAAGTGAGTAAGATAAAAGAATGGTTTTTGGTCGACCTATAAAAAAAAGTAACGACGCAGTAAAAAAAAAATATAAATAAATAAATAATAAAAATATAATATAATATTTTTTATTAATTATAGGTATACGTATTATAATGGAATGCACGTGTTACATAAAGTTTAATATATTTTATATAAGTCGAGTCGAATTAATTGAAATCTGAAGTTGGAGAAAAGTAGATATGGCGTAATGCAATATAATACATATATATTACAGACCATTCAGTCAACCAGTACACTTCGGAATAATATTTATGGTGGTATAAGTAAAAGTTTACACTCTCAAGCCTCGAAGATTATCATCTTTTCACTGAATAATAAATACGTATTAGTATAATTTTTGGATCCAAAAAGATAAACGAAGATATGCCTACGAAAAAAATTAAAATAATAAATATAAAATACTGCGAGCTTGTTAAAATAACAGGATGACAAAAACGTCGTCGTAAAAAACCATTTTTGGGATAATTCTACAACTCGTTAATCCCATGAGATGGTGCTCGTGGTGTAATTCGGGCGAGGCGAAACACACATAGAATATAATTGGAAGTATATTATTTTTTTTTTTATAATATTACGTAATCGAAGAAAGAAATTTATGCCTTAGGCCGTACTCGGCCTATTAGATAGGAAATACCTGGAATATAATATTACGATAAACTCGTTAATATATACTAATCTATAATTTGATAACTTAAAAACACCATTAACGTAACGCATTAAGTACGTCTACAGGTTTATCGAAATTAATGTATACGAATATAATGCACTGAAGTTATCGCTGTATAAAGCTGTTCATTAAATATAGGTAAAAATAATGGGATGGAAAAAAAAGGTCATCGTAGAAAATTAGTTTTAAGATAATATCTGACGCATCTGAACCGTCGGAATTGTATATTATGTTCATGTAAATATAAGTACTACATAGTTTGATTTTCTGGGATTCATTATCAACTATGTATAATAATAAAAATATGTTAAAACGACTTTATATAATCATATATTATTAAGTCGACATTGTGTGTTTATAATGTGTGTACGATATACCTATTCGTTAGATGCTACACAAAAAACCTTATGCTTAGGTACATATATTTACACTTTATGTATAAGTCGTTAATGTATAGGTAGAGAAAAATAACTTATTATTGTATAACAATGTCTACAAGTTTAGAAAAAAAATTTAAAGTAGATGAAAAAACACGTAGATGACATGTGATTTAAATTTGTTTTTCCTAATTTATTTCACTCACAAATTCCAACTCCAATATTATCTATACATGATAATATATATATATAGTCTAAGACTACACGACATTGTTATGACACATACGGCGTACATGATAATATAATATGTATTTACCTTCGTCCTTCAACTCGAAACACTATAATAAGTATGTATGTGCCAATACAGAAGAGAAGGGCTAATACGCGTGCTATGGGGTAATATTTCAGTCATTTGTGATTCACTGTGCACTGTAATTATTTTAGTCGACAACGTTGCAAATGTTCAACTATACTTACTCGTGTTCACAACATATTCAGTCGACCAAAGTGCTACAGAGTGCATGTGGAGAAGAGTTGCAATTTTTAGTTTCCTTTTTATTACTTTTAGGTGAGTGGTTTTAATTACAATATATATAATATATAATAATAAAACCAAACAAATTAGAAATACATGTTTTTGAAAATATTTTAAACTAAAATTGCTTTTTTTTTGTTAAAGTTGCATCTAATCATTATCAATCGTAATTTTAAATTTTATTTAAGTAAGTAATTATTTTATTATCATTAAATAGTTGTTATTATTGATAATTAATATATTTATTTATTAAATATTAAATATATATATTTTTTATTAATTTTATTTTTATTTATTTTCAACTAACTACTAACTAGTGATTATTAATGGTTATTATGGTATATATATATATTTTAAAGTCCTGTAAAAAAAGATAAAATGTATCTAAACATAATATGTATAAATAATAAATCTGTACATAAATTATGTAGGTACTTATTACCTATTCTAAATTATTATTGTTATTGTTTACTCATTTTATTGTTATTGCATTTTTAATAATTTTATATCATACCTATAATGTGGTCTGTGATACTATGATACTAGTTAATTTTTCTTAAATGTAAAAGGATAAATCCTGCAAATCTAAATAAAAATAAATTACGTTAAATTTTTTAAGTAAAAGAATGGTAAAATTTACATTTTTTCAGATAAATAAAACGTACCGCTTGAATTTACACGCACCCAACAATATATAGGTACCTAATGGAGTTTTTTTTGTCACTTTTCAGTCATAAAAAATTTGAATTAAAAATAGTGAACTATTAGAAATGATTTGACCTTCACTATTGTCATATTTATCATCGCATGGTTTATTCGCAGTAAAAATATAAAATTTAAAGTGTCAATTTAATGTATATTTAATGCGATGTTATAAGTGTACTGTACTCTGGCATTCGTGTAGCAGATGACGTTTTAAATGACAATCGTTTTAACTGTTTAGAGGAAAATGGGACAACTATGAATGTAGGTACCTATAAAATATAAGGAGCTTCATATACGTTTGATTATGTGCTATATAGTGATACATACACAGTGAAATCATTTCGAAATTCTGTTATATTTTTAAGTGTCTTTTTTCTTTGATATATAATTGGCATGCTCGGTTATTAATGAATAATGAACAATAAATTTCTAAGACAGAGTATAACAATTATATTGGATTAAAGTCATATAAATTTGAAAAGTTCTTACACTGCCGATACGTATTTAGCTTATCATATTTGTTTTAATTATCAGCACTTATTATTAGTATTATTGTGATATCATATTTGAGAATAAATAGGCCAGTTTTTTAAATTCAATGTTACTCAAAACACAGATGACTAAAATTAAAATTTAAGAATAAGAGCAGTTTCAAATTTAACCATAAATATATTTATTTTTTGATTTATAAAATGTTTAAATTCAAGTAATAGTTATTAGTTAGGTGCTTTTAAATGTATTTAGGTATATTTTTTTTACATAACATATTGTGTAAAAGTTTATTACTTAAATATTATTGAATATTTTAATAAAATAATTCAATTGGAACATTTTTTAAGTAATATTAATAATAATAATTCAATAACAAGAAATAATCAAACTATTTATTATCAATATTTTAATATTTCGAAAAATAAATGATGATTACATTTGATATGGATATTATTTGTCAAATTATGATTTTAGAGTTAAATATTTGTGTAACATTGTGTATCCCCGTCAGAGTCTAAATAATTTTTAAAATAGGTCAACCCTGCAAGTACGACATAAAAAATAGGTAGTATGTTTTTGATTAAATAATATGTAATACTGAGCTTGAGAAAACTGAAATTGAAAATTTTTTAAATGTTCTTAGTATATCTAATTTATAATGTTACATTTTAATTCTGCAATGCAATCCGACCAGGAAATTAAATGTTCCCTAATTCAATGTATACATGCTATAATGGTATTTATAAAACGTATTAAATATTTTACTGCAGTCTTCAGATTATAGTATTTTATTATTATTTTTATACTAACCGTCATCAACTTGGAGTCTAGTGATAACCGTAGATATCGGATAACATATCATGACACCCACAGTGCTGGAGATAAATGCCGAGTAAAAGTTAACAATCAACCTCAGGCAGTCGTCTTTCTCGCAGTAATGGGAATAATTTTCCTTTATATGTTCGTAAGTCATAAGTTCAATTCCGGTGAACAAGAAAATACTTAACGTACTAGGCCAGAAACCTTTGAAGAATGCAGACGCACCTCCATTTTTGTAAGTCTTGACCACCACGTCCATAATATTCGTGTATTTGCCAACGATCAGGCGTGTTTTTACAGTCTTTGGAAAAAAAATATTATTATTATTATTGTTATTTTAATTGGTTTTATATTTCATACAGGAAAATTACCTCCCCAGAATATTTTAAAAATCAGTTTTCGGTATATCAAAGCATGAATACAAATTATTTTTTATATAGGTATAATAAAAAAATAATACAACGTAGTATTTTTTACGCCCAAAATAAATTTAAATAACATAATTAATTCACTTTTCCAAGCTTTGTTAAAATGACATTCAAAGATTTTTTTTTCGTTAGTAATATTAAAATTTAATTTTTCAAAATTAGTGTGAATAATATCGATTATTATTTATACCATTTTTTTTATAATGTCTGAACAGTTCGTTAAAAACTAAAAAAATGACTATTTATATATATAATCTAACGTCAAACTTTTATTGGTCAAATTCAAAAATCATTAAAAATTCATTTTGGTAAATGATTATTTATTTTTGATTTGTTTTGAAATTTCAAGGTTTAGTGCTCGAAAATATTCAATTAACTAAAATTGTTTATTTTTCTTCTGATTAGTATAATACAGGTAATATATCGCCGTAATCGTGTTATATTTTGATTCACGGCTGTTTTGTATAGTATTATAGTGATATAAATTTAAAAGCATTTAAACATTTATATTTTTTTAAAGGCTTAACATGCAATTATATAATTACAGAAAACTATAAATATTAATACAATCATTTAAAATGTATAATTTTATATGGAAAATATTGACGTTAATTAATAAAAAAAATTTATTACTAAATTTAATATAATTTTATTACAATAAATAAAAACCTTATCTAAAATTATAAATAAATAGGTATTTATTTAAAATACTTTATTATCCACGAAAAATGTTATTGAAAAATTTTTTCTTATGAAATTGTTCTAACTCTTATATCCATAATATTTATTTTAAATTAAATAGGTATTAATCAAAATTACAAACAGAGTTTGGGGAACTATAATGGGCAAACTTGAAGTTTGGGGAAAGAAATTTAATAATTTAACAAAAAATGTCAACAAGAGTAAAGAAAATTTCTTGCAGACTATATTTATATTTTGATCCTTTGCGCGCAACAAGTCAAATAAAGGCTGTTTACTTTAACAATTTCTGATCAAAATAACAAAGAAAAATCCATAAAAGTTTTTAATTAAATGTTATATAATGTTGTTTTATTTATTCCCATATATATATATATAATAAAAATGTAATTCTATTAATCCATATACTATACTTAAGCAATACAATTTATAAGCACAATTAAATACATTTGAAATTGCTCGAGAAGAAAAAAATTGAAACCATTATTCCTGATAAAAACGAGTTTCCATTTTATTTCTTTTTATAACTTCTTTTAATTGTATAAAATACAAAGATTCGTTTTTAATAAAATAAAAATGTATATTATATTTTTTGTTTTGTTGTATGTATGTAAATATAGACATCGAGAATTAGTCCCTAATGAACCATTTTTTTAATCATAAGTTATCATTGGGTGACTATTTTATATGATTTTTAGTTATTGAATCCGGTAATTGGATCTCTATATTTTAATACTAGTAAAGTAATATATTATATTTTATGAACCGCTATTTTAGTACAGCGCATATAAAGCTTTGTGCTTACGTCTATGTATTATCAAAAGGTAATTCGCTAATATATTCAATAATATTATAGAATCAGCTTCAATAATGCGCATAGGTTGTCATCAAATACAATAGATAAAAATAGCTTAAAATGTAATTATTTAAAAATATTAAAAAACATTGCAATCGTATGTGGTATGTTACAAATTATAAGATCCACATTTAATATTGTATATAATGTGGTTATATACGAGTAAACTAACTGTTTTTTAATAATTACAACGGATTCACAATATCCGAGAGAGTAAATACGGCAAAATTTGTTTGCAATGTGCTAAGAAAATATGTTCAGTAAAAATATACACTATTTAATATCCATTCATTAAAATAATATTATCAACAATTGCATATAATTTATCTTTTTTAAGTTCGACTAAACACTTGAATTTTACTTTATTGGAGACTGTATAGGTTCAATACACAAGTATTATGCATGAACATAATTATATTTTAAATTTTACGTTTATTACAATCTACGCAGGTTGCAAAATATATTATTATTGACCAATATTCGAAAGTAGTATGAATTTATTATACTCAACATTTTTAACCAAACCTAGGTATTCTATATAGTGTTTGAAGTATATATAATATTTTATACATCTATAATAATTATATACAGTCCTAAGTCTGTATAAATGAGAATTGAATATATCATAATAATTTGAAAAGTTAATTTAACAAGATTTTATTATCATCAAAGCATTCAAAGCTTGCGAGTTGCGAGAACCAATTCGTATGCAGTATGTTACCTGTAGACAACCCAGGAACCAATTCAACAATCACAAACCAACTCGTAATCGTCTTTAGTAGTAACACACGCGTTGAACATTTTATTTTTATTATTCTTCACCGTCTTAATATTCTTAGTGGATTATACACCAAGTCTTACAGAAATATAATATAAATTTCACATACTCATAAAATGTATTGATTGTCTTGATCGCTCAGTATCTGTTTTGGCTGTATGTATGTTATACATAATTTATACAGATTTATCAAATAAATAAGGAAATCGGACAATATATTATTAATTATTATCATATTATTATGGAGGGTGTATAGTGACATAATGTACAGTATACATTCATACCATTTATAATATAATATAAGTGTTTCCAACCTATGTGTACGACCCACCGAGCTAATTATGTTATGAAAATAACATAATAGTTTTCATTGTTTTTAATTAATGTAGTTAGTTAAATAAAATTAATTTATTATTTTTTTCATTTGGTATTATTCATAATAACTTATTATAGTCATATTTATTATACTAATACCAGCTAATATTAGAAAAACCTGTCAATCACACTTATTTGACTTACAATGTACTCACATAGTTGTGAGTTGGTCAGATAATACTTAACGTCTGCTCCGAAATAACAATAACGCTATCAAACTTGTGATCGACGAGTTTTTCTAACTGTAATATAGTAGATATTTAATGTTGAACTTGATTTTTTCTTCAATTTCATTACCTCCTTTTCTTCAAAACATGTCTGCCTACGATGAAAAATGTATCTTAGATTTGGTCTGTCGTAAGAAAAGGTTGAAGATTTCTGATATAATATAATAGGTATGGTGTAATATAATGCTGTAATGGTATATGATGACTGTATTTATGCACACTTCTTTATAGCACATAAGGTATTACATATTGTATATTAATACCTAATTCGCGCTTGCAGTATAGAAGTCCTAATGCCGTACAAAAAATTAAAAGTAATTACCATGCAAGTCAAAATGTATACATACAAAAAAAAAAAAAATAAGAACAATACAAATATATTTATCGCGTTCGTTATAAGACACGCTGTAACTACGTGTACGTAACATAAAAGTTAAAAAATGACCTTCGACATAACGATAACGACGTGAGTTTATTTAGAAACATTGTAGTTCGTTTAATTTTTGATTGCGAAAATTTAATAATAAATAATATTAGATGATACAATTTTAATAGTAGGTATAGAATACTATAGACGATATCTATTAGACGTCATATTTTTCATAGAGTAATATCATATGTATGCTATGGCTCATAGAATCTAATATTTAATTTTATTGATTTTATGGACAACGATATATATATTATATTATATTTATAGTAATTTTTTATAATGAAGACATAATTAAATTATAAAAAAATATAATCTTCGAGCATTTATAAAAAAATTCTATCAAACAACAAGGTTAATGGAAATAAATCCGAATCACAACTAAATCATGTTATAAAAAATATATAATGTAGATACATAAACATAATTATATTATTATGTAGGTGCTGCACTTTATAAACCGGTATTGCGCACGACATAGACAAAAATAGAATGGAGCTAAAAGCTTCTTTGAGTATACAAGAAACCACCTATATTCTAGTCCAACATAAACATTGTCAGTACTCGTAAATAGGGTTCTAAAATTTCATGAAATTTATTTTTTTGAAATATTTCATTTTTATGAAAAATAAAAAAAATAAGATAGATTAAAAGATATGAAAAATTAAACATGTTAAATATTTATAACTTTTAAGTTATAATAGTTATAACTTATAACCAAATGCACTGTTATAGTTATCTTTATCAATATTATTTAACATTTATATAATTTTGCTATTGCCTATTTGAATTAAAATAAAATAGAAATATAAAATTTATAAATTTATAATATAGTATAGTATGTATTATAATTATTATTTATTATCACTTATTAGTTTATCACATGATCATATTTATATAGTAAATAGGGTATAAAATCATTATGACTATTTAATGTTTACTTCATGAAACATACAAAAAAATTCAAAAATTATAAAAAAAAATATTTTTCAATATTTCACACTCATAGTCCTAGACAAGTATGTATCTAAAGTGTCAAATGGGTATTTACTCGAACGAAGTTTTGTTCGGGACATGGTTTACTTCCATCATGGACTAGAGTGTACTAAAGCCCAACAAAATATAAATTGAAAACATTGACACCCTTCCCCTGCTTTATTTTGAAATCTTGTTATATTTGCAACATTTTCTGTCTTCGTCTAACTAACAACTAATAAATTAGTAATAAATTAGTAATAAATAATAATATATACATTGCAAAATTAAAGCTAAACTAGATTTAAATTGTTACATTTTAGATAACTTTTCATGTTAAGCTCATATTATAAAATTATTTTATGAGAACATTATCTGTTCTCAGAATTTAAGTATTAGCTATTTACATACATTTAATTTTTAAAAATATTATTTACTATTATTCAATTTTTTTCTTTGCTATATCCAACTTTATTTGTCTAAACTGATGTCCGTAAACGTGATTCATCAGTGAAAATATAGACGACACGTTTGAAAAGAGGTTATTTAATAATTTTAATTTTAAATGTGAATTTTGACTCAGGAGGGTACTTTGTACCAGAAGTATTGATTTTTAAGAATTAGAGTATAATACTATAATATAATATAGATACCGTTGTATAGCTTGTGTACAACAACTACAACATTACAACACTAGAGGTACGACAACTGGAAGCGCACATCGTATGAATGCGCAGTCGTGTCTTTATTGATTATTATATAAAGGAGAGAAACAGCTGTGTATATGTATTACACATCTCTATTATTCACGTAGATACAAAAATAAGGTTTATACTATCATTTAAAATACATTTTTTTTTATTTCATGCGTTAAAAGTGAATAATTTCAAAAAAATTAAAAAAACTATAAGACTTTATAATAAAAATATATACTAAATATTTAAAACAACATTTTTAAATTATTATAATACTTTATGGACTGTGCGAATAATGCAACAAAGATAATAAAAATGTACGAGCTTAACTCTGAAGTTTCTATTATTATTGATAAATAACTAAATTATATTAATTTTATCTGTCGTTAATAATAATTATTATGATATTATATGTGAATAATAATATTATTTATTTTTATGTTGTGTAACTTTTTAATATAATCGATACAATATCACTATGTACTTTTATTTATTGTTATAAATTAAATATATTATACTACCAATGAATATATTTTAAAATTGGTTATATTACTATTACTATATTAGTAATATTTTCTATTCATTTACAATATACTCAATAGTTACTTATTCATTTATTCAGAATTTTGTTTCCTAATTACAGGTTTACAATGAACAACAAAGTTATATTGCTAACAAAAATGACAACGTACGTTTTGCATTATCTTTCTGATCCAAGAGTCTATAATAATATATAGCAAATATTTATATAGCAAATTTGCGTTCTATAAAATTATTTTTATGTTGTCATCTTAAGAATTTGAATGATTTGACGATTTAATTTAAACTTAAAGTTAAGAAAAATATCTGTGTTTGTAAGTTGGCTTTATACTATTTGTTTATGTGTATGTAAGATACTTTAATTAAGAAATATATTGCAGAAAAATTGAAATACCGTAAAAAAGTCAAAGTGCAAATACAGATATTATGTTCTTAATTTTAAATGTAATAATAAATTAATTCACTCTCTTATGACCACTATAGGAACATAAAATTGGTTCTACTGAACTCACATTTGCCATATTTTCCATGGGTCAGAGAGAGAAATTAACCGATAGACGCGTATTGGGCTAGGTAAATTGGATCCTCGAAAATTTGTTAATATTTTGAAAGCGGTAAGTTGTGTCCTGGGTATTAATAGATAGTAGATAAGTTGAGTCCCTGCTATGGACTATTGGCGCAATTAGGTCTAAAACATTAAAACTTAAAACTTTATTATATATTTCTACAATAGTTTAAACATAGAAAAAAACAATTTTTTTAAATATTTAGTCTTTTAGACTAATAAATATGCTTCGATTTTCAACTTTGAGAGAAGCTTCTGATAGAAATTTGGATCTAGTAGGTTCTTTGGTAGGTGAAAACTAAATAATTCCTTTACTATCCAAAAAACTAAGAAAATAAAAAAAAGTGAAAAGGGGAATATTTATACAGAAACGGTTGTTCAAAGAATCAGTATTTTATTTTTAATTTAAAGATGAAACACGATAGGTTTCATACTAGCATTTAATAGACATTATATAATTTTTCAAATATTTTTTTTACTGCTATTTACACACGTTTGAAACTATACATTTTTTTTAAAAATCTATGTATAATAAAAATGTTTGTCTTTACAATTTAGTACAGGAACCCACATAAGTTATAAATATCCCGACTAAGAAAAAACCAAAAATACATAGTCAAAATTATTTTATAAGCATTTAAAGTTCTAATTTTTAGATCAAACGTGTATTAACAACTTATATTTACTACGAATTTTTGTTATTATTAAAATAATATATATATATAATTGGAAATTGAAACATTCCATAAGGAGTTAATTTATTAGATCCTATATACAATATCATATTAAAAATAGTGGTAGACTAATTTTATAAGTATTTTAAATTTTTTTTTTCAAGTGTTGAAAAATATGTTTAGACTCGGTTGGTCAATAAGCTTGAGAATGTATGTGATTTCATATTATTTGTTCTTATGCAAATTATTTAAAAATATTAAAAATAATTATTTTATTATATATTCTTCAAAAGATTTAAAATTTGAATAAATTCACCAAAACCACGATAATTTGTAAATTATTTTGTAGTTAAAATGTAAAAAGACTTTAAAATATGATACAAGGTCTCCCATTAGTATTTCTTATAGAAACCTTATTGTTTAAAAACTTTTTTTTTGACATTTTGTTTAAAAAATTAACGGAATTGTATATTTAGATTGTAAAAAAGTATATTTATTTTATTATAATATATAAATTTTACTAATTTTATACGGCAATAATTAATGATTATTAAAATAGTACAAATGTACTATAGACATTAAAAATTAAAAAATTAAATACCTATTAGTCCATTAGTTACTTTTTAACACCCAAAATTCTGTCATTGACTTTTAAGATGAATTTATTTTCCTTCCAAATCTTTCTGTCACTTTTTTTACGAACAGTTTTAGCCCAAAATAAATAATAAGAAAGGATTTCATTTTTAATTAAACGGATCTGCTCATTTTATAATATTAAAAGAATTTGTTTTTACTTTAAATTTTAATAATGCTATTCAAAATATTGTGATTTTACTTCTTTTTAAAATACATGGGTAGATAAAACGTAATAAGTTGAGTTACGTGCATCGAGCGGATACAGGAATGTCTGGCCAAACACACCAGCCACCGCCCCGGCCACGAACCTGTCACAGGCGTCCAAGTGGCCATCATTCCGGGATGCCTTCAGCTGACGTTTTGTGTAGTCGTATACGCTAAATTTGATGGCGAACTCGGGTGACGACTTTAGCACGCTCAACCCGTTGCCACGCCAAAATCCACGTACTCCCTGTCTGTTGTACACGTATTGGGCTGCAGCTCGAAAACCACCGACGTCGGTAATCTTTAATACAACATAAAAGACATCAATATAATATATTATTATATAATTATAATATAATAGATACACACTATTCAAACGTAATTGGAAAATTTCTGTCATTATAAATTTAAACTCATATTTTCGCGATGTTAATGATAAATTAATAATATACCTACACCGTAGTATTAATGTATTTAATATAACTTTATTAATTACACCTAAATATATATATATGGATATATTATAATAATATTGATATTATCTACGAGTTCGTTCAAGATGAAATAACATACTAATAAATAAATTATTCGACCTAGGTGTTACCCTGAAGCCTGACTATATGTTTTTGTATTGGTTTAAATAAATGCAAAATATTTATGAATAAAACTCAATTTTTATCAAATGTATTTTGTATCTGCAATTATGAGTTGATGAGTCACGAGTTATGACTTTTATATATTTATAAAAGCAATATGCACATCGAGTTATCTTATGCAAATAAATAGTTTATGTATATTATATATTATGCTGATTGATAAAATTGCAATTAATAAAATGTACCATATTTAATACTATAACTGATACTAATGAATACACGCAATTCGAGTATGGATGAATTAAATGTTTACCCATGATAAATATACATATATTTTATAAATGTATTTTATATTTTACATATATACATTGCTACACTATATAAGTACTATACAGAATAATATATAAACTGATTAATGTGGAGTCATTAGTACTATTTTTTTATTTGTTCTAATGGATCTCAAAATTTCCAAAAGTTCATCACCTGTCACGATTATTATTTGTAATTTTATTTTATTATTATTGTTATCCCAAAGTCACTATTGTACAATTTTATTCTCCTATATTGAAGAACCAAAAAACAATTAGTTATGGTATTATAATAGGTACCGCTGTACCAGGAAACTCAGTTCAAAAACCCGTGATCGACGAATAAAAAAATATTACTCGAGAAAGTAATTTATTACTAATGCACAGTGTTTAATATTGCATAACGAATTTTGTTGTAGTATATTTATTATACATGTTTAAAATATATTTAATGCTTTATAGTTAAAACAAAATCAAGTTTTACTTTACCACATAATATAGATACAAAATATACTAATATTCCAATATTTTTTTTATGCCATCACCTTTTAAGGCAATTTTATTGTTTCAATTTTCCACTTTAAGAATGGTTTCTAATAGAAAAATTGATGTTTAGGAAGTATTTTGAAGGATCAAAAGTAAAAAGTTCTCATTACTTTTCAAAAAAACTACGAAAAATCATAACCAATATCAACACAATCAATTTTGTTTTGTCGTAATATAAAAATAATTACTATAGTACTTGATATTTTCATCAAATATTTATATTATCATTTTTATATGTTCATAATCAAATTTTCAAAACATTTTAACTCATTTTAAATTTTGATAAATTTTTTTATGCGTTTAATTAGTATAATAAAATGTCAGACGTCTATAATATAGTAAATTTTAATGTAATGCGTCTCAAATATTTTGTTCCAATAAATATATTATATGAACAATAATAAATTCATATTAATAAAACATGCTTGGAAAAATTCCGTTATACTTTCTATGTTTAGTTACTAATTTCGGGGGTTACCCATTTGAGCCAAAATAAAAAAAATATTTTTTCCGACAGCCTATTTGCGCTAAACTTAACTGCGTAAAAATTATACATTAACAACTTGGTTAATTCATTTATTTAAAAGACGTCATGTCTGTAACGTATCATTAAGTTATTTTTATAAGTCTATAGATTTTAAAGCTTTGTATTATTGTGTTTGTGTAGAAAGATTGAAAACAAGTTTTATTTAAGTGTTATTGTGTTGTACCATGTAGGTACTCAGTTATCGAATATAAATACTGTTCTTAGTCAAAAAAATGTTCGTAGTGTGATTGCACAAGTTTAAACAAGATTAAAAAAGAACTTTAAACGCAATTGAGAGTTATATAAACGAAAAATTAACGGGTTATATACAAATAGTTGTATTTAATTTGATAGGTACAATAAAGACTAGGATGATATTATGTATGATGTATTTATTTATATTTTATTATGATTAATTTGATTACTTGTTTTAAAAAAAATTCTTACTATTTACTAAAATTTTAAATAAAATTGTATTAATTATTATTATCAATATTTGAGAAAAAATTATTCTACTTTATTATAATTATACCAGGTAAATTTGGCGCAAATGGTCCATAAAAAAAAAAACATAGCTTTTTTATTTTGGCGCAAATGGGCTGTGCCCAAAATGAAGTAATTCTTTTGGCGTAAATGGGTGATGCCCCTTATTTCATATCTCTATATAATATTATGGTCGTTGACACAGATAACATCAATTTTGTATGCCCATTTTACTCAGATATTATTAGGTAGATATAATACGTGAATTCGTGATTAGTTCATGTTAATATATTTGGTCAATGAGAATAATTTATACATGAATGTTTAATAAGATTATTCCTATATTGTATTACTGTTTTGAATAATGTATACATTCATATTTTATAAATTGTGTGATTTTATCATAGTAAAGGTTATAATATAAAACTTAATAGCCAATAGGTATACGTACGGATATCATCATATGAGCTAATATAAGTATTAAAATGATTCTATAAAAAGTATGCTTATCAATATTTATAACTCCCGTCTTAATCCAGTTGTAACTAGGTATTGTATTTCTTAAATGTATTACCCGAAACTTCGAAGGATATAGTGTAGGACAAATAATAAATTTTATGATACGATGTGTTTAATTTATTTTGAATAGCATATAGTTATCAGTAACTACACGTAAATCAACTGACAACCATTAATACTCATTATTTTTGTATATTCTTATTAGTGTTAAGTATTATAACGAATACTATAATCGTATGGCCGTATGGGCCTAATAGACAATAGTACCCTATCATCTAATACAACGGTTCTCAAACTTTTTTTTTACGTACCATTTAGCTATATTATCAATCAGTCGCGTACCAATAATGACTAAAAATAGAACGATCCAAAATCTAAATTGTACAATTAAATACATTTATTTTAAATAACAAGGCAGTAAAATACTACAACTACAGTATAATTATTTTTTATTTATTAGTTAAAGGCCGAGTTTTTATTTATTGTGATGACAATAAATGATAATTTGCTTATTATTGCTTAACAATCAGAAATCGGAAAAATCCATTCGTTATTGTAATTTATGATTATGTAATGCATTACTTGTATTTTGAAAAATAATATCAAAGCCCAGGACACCTTATACGCCTTATACGCCTTATACGCCTTATACGTCATATATCACGGAGAACCCCTGAAAATGAAAAATTCTACCATGTATTATTATGCGCCCATTTAGTAGGGCGCAATTCATGTATACTTATTTAACGAGATGCAACTCATGTGATCCCCATATAACTGTGGTAAAAACAAAATAGGTAGGTCTATTGTAGAATTAATTTTAACAATAAATTAAATATAATAACAAGACAATGTACGAAATAAAACGTATAATATTACACTCCGACCATTAACATAAATAAAACCCGCTAAGACAAAGAAAACAAGTAATCTCTATTATAGGTTATAATAATAAATAATAAATATAATGATATACCCCCTTCAACATATATTTTTTTATCTGAATACTTCAATTGTTTTTGAATTCGAATTAAGATAAACGTGTTTTGTTTTATTCATAAATAATAAATGTTTTAGGTGTATTTCTGAAATTATTATATTATTTACTATCAGTGACGGATTCAGAGAGGGCACAGGCACATGTGCTCCCTATCAATGAACTACAGACAATTTTTCGAATTAAATAAATACCTATATAATAGTTCGACAGTTGGTGTTGAAAATTTTTTATAAATTTTACTGGTATACTAATGTCTAATTTAATATATAATTTATAATAAATTCATTGAAACTATCTAAATCCGCCACTGATTACTACGGGCTTAACACGTTTGGGCACATAATTAACGTAATTTATCTGAAAATTGTAAACACATTTAGAAGCAAAACTATATTAATTTAAAAATTAATATAGTTGTAAAAAAAATTATGTATAAATTAATTAAATATTGAAAGTCCTATTGAAGATAAATTTAAGTGTATATACAAACAATATGAGAAAATTATAAAATTGATAAAATACGTAAGAATATACAAAAAAAATATTATTATTATTATTATTATAAATAGAAAGTATCACAAATTGAATTACATAAAAAAAATACATTTTCGTAACACACATCAAAATTCACTTCTGCATGTATATTGTGTTTTAAACAGCATTATAATCGCCAGTCATTCTTGTAAAAAGGACATAATTACAGTTCTAGTATAATCATATATTATATCAATGAGTATAATACTTTAAATATATTCACACTAATTAACAATAATTGCTACGACAATGTAAAATATCAATCATATCAAAGGTCAATTGGCCGGGATCATATAATTATCTAATTTCATTTATTTGTCCATATTTAATATTATATAACTGAAATAGACGAATGCCATCTTGAGTTAAAAATACTGAATTCAATGTTTATCAGTTTATAAATGCGAGTTAAAGGCAGAATGGTTAATTTCAAATTTATTGTTTGTATATTCTATATTTTTTTTAACTTCATAAATTAATTTTTTTATTATATTAATATTGTAGTTTTTAAAGCAAAACAGGAATATTTATTAAAAATTCCACTTTATACTGTAGTATTAGGCATCATAACCGCATTTAATTATTTAAAAAAGGTTTTAAAGTCGTGGGGGATTGTAATATTTTCAACTTAGAAATAGTTCTTATAATATAATTAATTTGCATTTATTCATATTGTCAACAATATTAAAACGGCTTTATTTATAATATGATATCAGACAAGTATAAATATGTAAAATTAATAAATGTGTTATTCATCTACCTATAGGTATTATATTCTAAATCTATTGTTGGACAATTCATATAATATTATCGACGAATTTTGTAAAAACGTAGGTAATAAGTAAATATAAATTTTTGTAGTTTTTATACTATATTATTATTTTGTAGAGTGACCTAATAATACAAACTAACTGTGTATAATATTAATTTAATTATTCTATATCAACATTATAACTAGTCTTCGGTAAGGCGTAATATCGTTTGTTTAAGGCGGCGCGACGAATGGAGTTTGATGCGAGAACGATCGATGTAGCTCTCCCGGACGCCTTTGGCAATACGGCGGTGATCCGAAATATTAAATTACCATGGCAACCGTTGGGTAAATCTATCTTTATTCGTAGAAGATTCCCTACCCCAAATAAATGGTTCGATGGACCAGTCCACGCACGTATATTATGTATATACCTATTGTATGGTGTGAGTCTGTATAAGGGAGAGAAATAGTGAGATAAAAGTAAATGTGTTGTATACAAAAATATTGATGAACAAAAATCGACCACTTGGCTTGCAAACACCGCTTTTAAACAATAGGGTGCCTATCGATTTTCTTTTTACTTTTTTATTTCGAGTCTTCGATTTCTTGCTACCTATTTCTACGCAATATCGAAGATTATCTCAGTTCCTTAATTTTAATTTTTTGAAGTACATATAAATGTTAAATAATAAATATCATTAACAAAAAAACCAATAGAGTACCTATTTTTACTCTATCTACATTGTTTATCCGTGTTATTTATTTTTGTTTTAGTTATAGGTATCGTATATTTACATGCAAATGTTTATAAATTAATTACATCTATATTTATGATTTATAATTTATGCTGTTATACATTCTATTCGTATATAATTGTATTTAGGCCTTAGTGTTATTCT
The DNA here is from genome assembly GCA_036289425.1 of Rhopalosiphum nymphaeae. Lineage (NCBI taxonomy): Eukaryota > Metazoa > Arthropoda > Insecta > Hemiptera > Aphididae > Rhopalosiphum > Rhopalosiphum nymphaeae. Next base: position 1,883,100 of record JAZAQC010000007.1, on the reverse strand, counting down.
TACAATATCCGGTTAAGTGTCGGTTATCTTAAACCACATATTGTAAGAACGATCTTTAATCAATTTTGTATATATTATTTTTGTGATTTATAAATTAATGTAGTGTACATATTAAATATTTTCATACAGCTTGATATCGTGATAAAACTAAAAATATAATTTTTTTCCCTTTATTTCCTGTATAGAAAAGTCAATTATACATTGTAATAACGTCCCCTCGTTTAACTCAATACATGCGATATTTTATAATAGAAATTTGTATACTATAAAGTTTTTTATTCAAATAAATCGCTATTATTGTTTAAGGATATTTATTAAATCCTATAATTCTTTTGACAGGTATTCAGTTGGTTATTTTATAGTAGAATATTTTCAGAAAATTAACATACCTAAATACCAAGTTTTTAATAATTTGATTATAAATTTGAAATTCCAATACATATACTTTACTATTATGCTATTGCTTTTTATAAGATAATAAGATATATCATATAGGTATGATATATATTATAAAAAAAATCTTATTTATATAATGTGTAAGCGTATAAAGTAGTATGTTATAGGTAATATTTCTGTTATTTAAACTTGAAATGTCTGTATAAATAGGAAATATATTACATTTATAACAATTTAAACGTTAAAAAATATGTTCTACTTAAAAATATAAAATTAAAATCAACAAGTAGGTTGGCATTTAAAATCTTACATGAATGAATAAATTATATTTTTGTTACACAGGGTCGTCATTTGCAATGTTGCAGAGTATTTCTTTATTAATTTATTTGTGAAAATGAATATTTAAAAAAAAAAAAATGTTTCTTATTTTAAAATTCAATCTATTAACTCCATACACGTAAATCGTAATTTGTATTTTTTTCGATGTGATTCAATTGGAATTGGTTTATATGCGAAATCAGCAATTAATATTAAATGGTACATTTATTTATAGCTCATTAGTTAGCAATTTGTAGGTAGGTATACTTATATTACATACCTATAGATTATTATTATTTTTTTTTTTGCCTGCCATTAATTTGGTAAATCATTAAACAAATGAAATGACGCCCAAAAAAAAATCATTGACAAGAATGGTGTGATAAAAAAAATCACACAGCAGTTCCGATGATTTAATCTCAAGCCATACGTTTCTTCCTACGTGAATACGTGATCCTATATAAACGGAGAAGAACACGATAATATATAATAATAATGGACTCTATACAATATAATATAATGGCAGCTGCAACGTTGCAGTCGTATTACATTATACACATTGGTCACATAGTATAATATAATAATAATATATTGTTTCGTGCGTTTTGTTCCCGTGCACGTTATAAAAACACGAAAAAAAATGTGTTCGAATATAATATATTATATATAGGCAGCATATATGACGTGTACACAAAGGACGAGTCCCATCTCACTGCAACTGCTATATTCATTATATATATATATATATACACGTGCGTGTCGCTTTTCTATTCTCTATATATCACGTATATTATATTATATATATAATAACATTCGTATCGCGCGCACTGCAGCAGAGAATCACGTTCTCACAATTTTTATCATCGCGGTCTTGGTTTTTTCTTTCGTTCCGGAAAAGACGCGCTTTCAAGTTCGCTTTCAAAATCATAATACCTATATATAATCGGTTCAAATGCAACAATACCGCCGCAGGGTAGCTAACCATATTTTGAATTCGATTTCGACGTCATAGCAGCAACTCTCCCCAAATTGTATCATGATATAAAAATTATTTTTATTTATTTTTTAAACAGGCTACGACCTAACTAAATAATACTGTTTATTATAAAGTAGGTATATTGTATATGCGACGGTTTAACGTATCCGAGGGGTACCTAACTATTTCGATTATAATTATAAGTTCAATAAAATATAATAATAATATAGGTATACAAAGAAATTATACACTCATACGTGTGTGAACTATATTACATAATCGTTTCTGATTGGTGTAGAAAAAATGAAACAATATTTTTTTCTGTATGTAGTGTGTGTATAAAAACCTATTATTGCGTTTCATTGCGTTTATTAACCTATCAAGTTATAATGCGCATTAGACTTGGTTTTTATCTACGTATTTTAACAAAGTATAAAACTATATAATATGTATGTTTTTTTCATTTCAAAAAGATTATTTTATTCCATGAAACATGATATGAAAATGGTGAATTGTGGTATAGAATTTAAAAATTTAAAATATCTGATCAAATATTATTGCACATTGAGCCGTTTAGACGTTTTTTTTCTAAACCCAGAGTACTTACGAAAAGAAAATTCGTTTTGAAAAATCCAATTAATTATTTAATATAAATTAAAAATGCGCTTATAGGTAAATTGCTCCTTGATTACGTATTAAATTATCTTAATGTGCAATAACTCAATACTGAATATATCATATATAATATATGTATATTGTATAGGTATTATAAATTTATAAATTTATAAGTTATAAACTTCTAACGAGGATATACCAAATGCATTCGTATTCATATCAACAAATTATATTGAATATAAAATACATAAATAAATAAATAATATTTTTCTTCAAATTCAACAAGTGACTTGTATAATAATAATAACATTTCGTAAAATTCCCAATATTGTTAAAAATATATTATAAATTTATAACCAGTCACTTTAACCAATAAACAATTGATCAATAAATAAGTTTTTAATTTTCAAGTATTTTAGTGTTTAAATTTTTTATGTTGAAACTTTGCATTAGGTGCAATTAGCCCATGTCCATTCAAATATACAACTATAATAACTATTTATAGATGTTTAATTTTAACAGCTATGGTTGTGAAACACTAGAAATGGTAGGGAAATTGCATTTCAATTGAACTTCGATAATAATTGGATACCTCTAAATTAACTAGGACACACTATGGCTATTTCAAAAATATGACCTTTTTTCTTAGGATGTACTCGGAACAATAAAAAAGGTAACTCCGGGACGCACTCGGGAAACTCCCATTCTATCAGCTTGTGCACTTTGCCGTATTGGTATTATTCGACATATCTAAAGAAAATTAATAAAAATAGTAATCACTAATCATTAATAATAGGTAATAATAATATTTCCTCTTAGCATTGCCCCCTTTCCAAATTGTATTGAAATGGTTTCTGTCAAAAGTATATACTTTTCCCTTTTCCGCCGATTCACTTTTTTGTCAAACCATAAATTAGTAGATTCCCTATTCCATCCAAGTCATACCGAAAAAAAATTGTAGGAGAGCATTCAAAAAATATTGATTGTAACTACTAACTATCGGTCGTATTAGGGAAGCTGACAAATTATTAACTAGATAAATCGGCAAAACTGCAGTTTAGCTACCATGCATTATTTTTTTTAAACAAATGTATTTTAATGAGTTAATAACGATGGTGCAAAAACAAATTATGCAAATCATTATTTTTGAAGTTATATCCTTCCAAAGTTTGCGATTTAACGTTTTTACGCATGCGTACTACGCTATATTTTACTGCCACGTGAATTTTTCAATTTTTCTTTTTACATATTTTTAGAATATACATTTATTATAACAATGGTGAAATCATAGTACGATCGACAGCCCACGTTTGCAAAAGTTGTGACCGAGACTAGTGGTCGTAGGGGGTGACTCCTTTTTTTATTTTATTGGTAGGTTAGGATTACCTGTTAAGTTACTGGTTGCCCGAAAGTATACCTACAAGTATGCTCCCTCTTAAGACCCCAAAGGGATCGCTAACCTCTTCCCCCGGGTTGACTATTCCTCTATACTTGACATTTAACTGTTAGAACTGTTTTTTACTTTGAAACCTAAGTAAAATTATTTGAACACGAGAGTACTAAAGATATACATAATCACAGAATATAGAGAATTATGATAATTACGATATAATTTATATTTATTTACCCGATATTTTCGGTAAGTATTTATCGGTTTAATTAAATAAATAAAAACCATAAAAATTATATTATGTATTTTAATGTCATTTCAAAACTAATAGTTTTATTAAATTTATATTATCAGTATAAGTTTTAAAACGTTGTTTTACCTGATCGCCGAAAAAATGTAAAATCGCAAACATTGGAAATACATAAAATATACGTTGAAATACATGCTTAAAAAAATCGGAAAAATCTCTTGGTAGCTTAACTGCAATTGTTATGATAAATCAAAATATAAAAAATATAATATATTAAATTAAATTAAATAGATACATTTTCGATTTATGTACTTTCAAATTTTTGTTCAAAATATTAAAAATTAAATACAAGTTTTTTCATAATAGTTATAATATGCTCTAATTTCTTATTATACATAACCATAATTAAAAAATAAATACATAATTATTTTGTTGTTATAAGTTCAAACTTTAATTGTGAGCCATTGAGCTATATATACGTGTATTGAGAAAATAATGATATAAGAAATAACTAAAAAAATAATGATGGCTTGTACAAAACAAATTATATTTTTATTGTTATAAAATATTGTCACATAAATGCCATATTATTTAAATTATTTTAAGTTTATAAGCGGGGAATTGTTACTAGTTAATTTATTTTATTAATCTTCTATGTATAAATATTTTTAAATAATATCAAATTCTAAATATAATAACAATACATTTATTCATATAATAGAAAAAAGAAAGGTATACTTTTGGTGGAAACAATAGTAACTCTCATTCTACAGACATCAAAAATAAATTCTGTATACCTGGGTATACCTATACCAAAAAATCTATATTGTAAAATAATCAAACTATTTTTTCATATTAATAAATTAATATATTATTTAAAATGTGAATAATGCTAGTTAACTAATAACCTTGTATTTTAAGTTTAAAAAAAAAATAAGATATATTTTACGTTATTGTACTTTGTGAATATAAATGTAACCTTTTACCCTATTGCTCAAGACGCGTTTAACGAATTACATTGTTCGGACACGTGACTTTAATCAGCACCATATAATATGAACATTGGACATTACGAAACTCCGGTCTGTTATTCTTATTATACTATCTAATCATCGATGGTACTCAGAACTTTTCTTTTAAGTTTTAATTAAAAAAATTACATCATTTTAATACCTAATAAATATACTATGTGCTCCTGATAAAATGGGTTATCATTCTGACTTGCTTTAAATAGCTCGATTTGTAAATGGTTTTTAAGCGCAATATGTATACCTAATTAAATATAAAAAAAATCATATGACCTCTACACGCGCATCGTGTGAAGGACAACCACTTTTCAATTTTCATTTCTACGATTAAAAACTGTTGAAAAATCCTTTTAATTGCTCTATTTGTGATTTTCTAAAACAATTAAAAAATATTGTATGCAATTATGACAATTAAAAAAATGTATATATTTTATTTTGTTCAATTTAAATTAATAATGTGTAGCTAATTTCTTAAATCATATTATTTAAATACTTCTTTCGAAATGTTTATAATTTATTCTATTCTCTGTACATTTTAGTTTTTTATATAAAATATTGTACTAACTATTTTTAGTTGTATTCGCTTTAAATAATTGTGTCTTTTAATTAATTAGGTATAATATATTATACATTATTTAATGTAGGCGTGTTAATACAACTTCATTAATATTTAAAGCAGGAAATAATTAGAAGAATTAATGAATTAGATTATTTTTTTTCGATTACTTTCAAATTTTTATATCGATATCAAAACGGCAATATTGTATTAGCGACTAACGAATTACGTTATTAAACATATTTCATTTAAGAAGGGAATTGGTAAAACCTATAATTGTGAATGAAGTTTTAAGAATTTTAATTTCTTATATGTTCATATTGAGGTATTAGGTATTATATTATATCCTAAAAATTATAAGTTTCATTATGTAAACCTGAGAAAATTCATATCGCAATAAATAAATATAGTAAAATTAATATTTTGTATATAAAATGTTAACGCGCTGGCTACTGTCCTATATAGTTTTTATTAGCACTGTAAACTGTAGATGATGACAAAATCAATTAAATTTATGTGGTATTTTTACTTAAAAAGTCATGATAATATTTCCAAATCTAGTTAATGTTTATTCTACGCACACACATTTATACAATCTATAGGCACAACATCAGATATCATCGTCACATTCATTCACTCCTACTTACGAGTATATATTATAAAAATTCAGTATTAGCTACGTTTTATATTATATAAATTCATCGTGTACGTCCCCGTTATCCACGGGTTTTTAATTTATATATATTTTATAATATTATTTGAATGGCAGTAGATATAGTAAGGATTATAATTTATAACCAATTAAACCGGCGTCGCAGTTAGTATAATAGACGAGCGATACGCATTTCGAAATTATTTAAATAATATATTATATATAGTCACCTATTCGTTTGCCGTGAGGGCGGGACATATTTAAAAACATTCAATTCAACCACATAACATACTGTTATTTGTTATCGTTTTGTACCATCGAAGATCACGATAAAATCGTAAACGCGTCCGTTTGATGTATGCACCGTAAATATTTACAAGTAAAAGCTATTAGGCATAGGTAATTAATACCTGCATGGCCGCGTATTATCTATATTAATTTCGGACGATGACTCAAATATCGATTTATAAACGTCATTCTGTTTTTTTTTAAAAAAATTTTTCTTTTTATAGAACTAGCATTTAGACGACGGCGTACAATTTAGTATATAGCAGGCCACTAAAAGACAATAATAATAATAATTAGGGATTGGATTTCAAAGTATATATTATGCTTATTTTTTCTGTATTAAATGCAATTATAAAAATATTAATATTAATAATAGTATAATGTAATAAAATAATATTATATTATAATATAAACAATGATTCAAAAAGAATACCACATCTTTGATAATCGAGATCTCTGCAAAGAAGAAACAAAGTATTAAGGACTATCTGTAATTGTTTATGTGACTGAAATTTTATTTATTGTTGCTGAGAGAGTTATCCTTCACACTATGCAAGTATTTCTCAGTTAATGCCTATTTGAACAAAAAGCACCTTCACAACAATATATCGGCCGTCAGGCAGTTCGTATTAGAACTCTTCCTCACTGGCCTTCTATAGTCCTATAAGCCATGATCTTACCTCCTGTGATTGTTTCCCTACAGTATGTGAAATATATATTTTTTTTAAAGTTCCATTGTGTTTATTTTAATAAATACATATTTTAACAGATGTGGTATTATTTTTTAATCACTGACCGCGTCGGCGCAAACACACCTACCTGCATGTGCATTCTTATGCGATCCAGGGGAGCCGAGACGGTTTTAGACACAGCGGCTGACATCCCGCCTGCAACGCAGTGTCGGGACCAAAAACCAAATTCCGTCAAACTGTCAGTGGTCGGTGTGTTGTTTTTCAACGTCATGACAATAATATGTAAATAACAATTTATTTTGAAGGTACACTGTTCGAATAGTCATGAATCGCAATCAACGACCGACCTGATGACATATTGTAATGATATTAAGATAAAAGGATTTGGGTAAAATAAATACTAACGGGCCATGATACTCATACAGTATATGTTTGGACGTATATAGGTTATATCGTAACAAAATGTACATATTATTATTACGAGTCAGTAGTCATGAAAAAATCAACAACTATATTTCGCAATGTGTACAATTTTGATAAAAAAAAAAAGATTAGAGAGATTAATAAATAATAATAATAAGAATGAATAAAATAATAAAATAATTTAGACAAACACAGGAAATAAAAAACGAGTAGATAAATGAACCAATGTTCAGAGTTCAAATATCACACATAAAATTTGCTTAATTTTGTTCACCATATTATCATAAAGATGAGTTGTTATTTCTCTATGGCTTTTAATTAAATTATAACATAGCCGATTATGAATCGTCGTTTGGATACATATAATAATGTTTATATAATACGATTTCGTTGTCACTGTTTGTTATACATAATATTATTACTATTAATTAATTACCATGCGTATCATTATGCTATTTTACTGCGCATAATTTGTAGGTACACATCAATAAGCCAATTATTTCGAATGTGGTTGGTATTAATTATTATTATATTTTATATATCAACGTCTTTCTATAAAGTTGCTAAATTAGTGTATTGTTAAACGATGTAATTAGCCATAAGTGTGAATACCTATTATTGAAAATATATTTATTAATCACACCAATTCAAAAACTAGGTATATGCCTCCCCTATCGAATAATATTAGAACATCATTTAATATTTAAGTATAAATTTATTTCTTTAATAATTAACTAAAATATATTTAAAAAAACTAAGTCCAGTTAAATAAGATAAGGCTATTATTTTAATTTTTAATTATGTAATTTGTTTTTTGTATACTAGTTGTTTGCTCTGTATAGCGAAATAATTTCTTAACATTATTTTAATAATATTAATAATTTTTTTAACTACGTTTTGTGTGCTAATCAACAATATCTGTAGAACAATACTACGCGTATACTTATCCGGAATTAAGTGAATAAATAAAACAAAATAATTATCTACCATATTATATAGTAATATTATAATATTATATTATTTCATGCACATATTAAATTAATGTTTAAGCCATAAACCCATCATATAGTTATAGCAGTATACATAATGTTTATACAAAAATAACCATGTATAATGATGGATTCATGAAGTCAGATAATCAATACATAATAATTGTAATAAATCAACACATAACACATTGACATATAATAATATTTTTTTTATAAAGTAATGTTAGAAAACTGTTAATTATAAAAATCTTTCTATTTTGTCATCTACAATAGGCAGTACATTTTTAAATCAATTATAAAGAATATATTTATTTTAACAATTTAGTAAGTTAAATAGTAGTTTATGAGTTATAAGTATTTAAAGTATAAGTATCTAAGTAAAGTAGTAAACCAACGTGTTTTAAAGTATACCTGACAACTCCATTCTACTCATCTAAATTTTAGTACTTATTAGTTATAACTCATAAATTACTCATCCAAATCTCGATTTTTATGTATCAAAATACCCTAAACAATTTCTTCACATAAGGAATATAAAAAACGTACACAAATTACTAATCGTAATAGATATTTCTAAATAAAAAAACGTTTGTATTAAACATTTTTCTGTATTATGAATATTTATATGATACAATAACTGTAACATAAATTTTGAATCATCATGTATATATAACAATATATTATATATATTTATCAATTTTTTATTATTTCACAATTGAATAGTAATAAAACTATTTCAATTCATAACCACGTATAATAACTGATAAGTATAAGCATATTTTATAATACATGGTTAATAAATTAATAAATAATGAACATACAAACTACTTTTGATTAAAAACCCTATAAATATCAAACAAATAAAAACATAACAAAATACTACACTAATATAAAGAAAATATTTATCATAAGAATATTATTTAAATAATAAGTAAATAAACAATAAAAACACTTAACACATTTACACATATCTACGATATAATCAACAACTTATTTATGTAAAAAACATCATTTTCAAGAACTACCTATTCAATAAGTGTAATAATTCGATTTGAAAAACTTGATAAATGATATTCATTTTCATTTTTTATTTTTATTTCAGACTCCAAAATAGATAGAAGTTAGTTCGTTAGTAATCCCAGTTTGGTTTAAGTATGATCAACTACATACTCATATGTTAAAATATGTAATTTTTAATAATGTACACATACCATGGTACATAAAAGTACTAACAGTCAAGAAGCTAACAGCTAACAAGGATATGATAATTTCAGCATAATTTTAATACAAAGCTTTTAAATACAGCTAACATGTTAATTTTAAATTTCCTACTAAACAAATAATATTTTATTCTAGATTTAAAATACTGAATAGATATAATTTACTATCTATAAAATATAAACTTAGAAGACGCAAACGCATTACTCATTTTCTCTCTCTAACACTTGGGTTAGCGCAACATAGATAAAACACGTACACACTAATTCAGGTTTTAATGGTTTTAACATTATTAAGTAAATTATTATAACTTTATACATAAGTAATCTTATTAATCTTTGAGTAAAATCACTTACTACGAAAATTATAGAGAATGATATTAATTATATTTTATTTCATTCTTGTCTCAAAAAATTATTAATAATAATATATTTACATTTATAATAAAATATTTTTTTTTTTTTAATTTTATACTCTAAGATTCCTCAAAAATGATATAAAACGATTTTGAGTAAATGTTATGTTGTATATTTGTTGTAGCGCGTAAATCAAAGATAGAATATATTAATATCTTTTAGTGTTGTACCTATACTTTATTATAATCAGTAAAATAGGAAACGTCGTAACACTCATAACTATATTAATGCTTACAATTCTGCCTACCTATACACGTGTACCTTATTAAGAATACGCCATACCCGTATCTGTTGTCTTTGTCTTACACACGTACGACATGGCAAATTTTCGTTCACCAGTTTCAATAGTTTGAAGTGGCGTATCCAGCACAAAATAATTGGGTAGGCCAGTTTTTGTTCTATAGTGTGTAAGTGTGTTTATAACTATTAGGGAAGATTTGCTCTATCACATATTCACATGAGACATGCGTATGATAATAATATTTAATAATAAATATTAATAATATTAATAATAACATTTTTATCTTTGATAAAAAAAACACCAAACAATCAAATACAAATTGGGTAGGCCTGGGCCTAGCGGCTACCCTATAAACATGCCATTGATAGTTTGCTGTTAGTTTTGATATTAGAGTAAATTGTTTTATTATTCAATTTTTAGGTTAAAACATTATCTGTGTTTTCTCATCAGTTTTTAATGATATTTTAATTTTTAAGTGCATTATAAGCATTTTAAAATATATTATAATATTTTTCATATTCATAACTCACTTAAAAATTAGAATATCGTAAAAAACTGACGAAAGAATATTGTAGATAATGTTCTTAACTAAAAGTTTAATAATAGAACAATTTACTCTAATATCAAAACTAACAGCACACTATTGAAATTGGTGAACGAAAATTTGCTATGTCGCACGCCTGTAAGACAAAGACAACACACATGCGGGTACGAAGTCCTTTTAACTGTTACGGCGTCTTAGATGTATATTGTGCGTAAGTGTATAAATGGATCGAGGCTACATCGTTACATAGTCTTAAGAGAGACGTCAAATAAAACGGAATTTTGACCCAACTGTTTTAGTCGCCACCAAAGGCCAAACATTTTGATAAAGCTTGTATATTATACATAGTTTATACGAGAAAAAAATATATGGAAATATTCTTTCGAATGCTATAATACGGCCAGTACGCAGTGGCTTAATTATAAATGTTTTATGGGAGGGGATATGAATATTTTGTAACCATAAACCCGTGGGGGGGGCTAATTTGTATTTTGTATTTTGTAAGAAAACAGTACATAAAGACGGAACATAGGGGATCTATCCCCCATATCCCCCCGTAAATTACGACCCTGCCAGTACATATAACAGCTACTTACTATATTTTAATAGGCAGGTACGTATAAATAATATGACTGTATACACACTACACGTACATTGAATCTGTGCTATATACTCCGAAGATCCAAGGTCAACAACCTTTTTGTATCTAACACACTCGTAGGTATATTCTGATACTCATTATATTTTATAAATATAATATATTATGTGCGTCCTAGCTATTACATCGGCCGCCCAGGAATAAACACATGGGTCATGCGGACAATTTTAATAAAAAAAACCCGGAATGCTGCAGCTCCTATTATTTCCAGTTAATGAAAACGATGAGGAATTCCGTCCCCCCCATGTGCCCAAATTCAATAATCATTATAAGTATTATATATTAATATTTTATAAGGAAATAAGAACTAATTAACTACAAGTGGTACATATTTGAACTACTTTAAAAATTATAAGCGCAAAGCATATCCAATCTATTTTCAAATAAACAACAAAACTTCAAAAATCGACTCTATATCTCTCTTGTGAATTAATGACTTCTAGACTATAAAAAAAAAATTAATTCGCCCATACATATAAAATACAATATAGTACGATGTAGATTACCAATTATGAAAATAATTGACCATTACTTTTAGATCTTAGTCCGTAGATTTAAATATCTCTTGTTATGTATAAAATATAAGACATATGCGTATATAGACTATAGTGTACATAAATTATATAGTAATTAGTTGGTAGTATATACATTGCATAATATTATAAAAGCGCTACATTTATATTATTTGCTTTACAATAAACCCAGATAAAATTAATTTTGAAGTTTTCAATAAGATTACTCTTTGCTTATCATGGTATGTGTGGTATTTATGTCTAAACAAAATTAAAAAAAAATAAGATTAAGAAATGTTATCAAAATTATTTGATTAGTACGATAATTAACTGTATAATATTAAAGTATATTATATAATTATTCATTACAAAATGAATAAAGATCATTGATTTATATAATAAATAATAACTTTTGTTCACGTCCATGTGTATTGCTTTTTAAAAGACTCTTGTTAAACAATAAACCAATTTTGAATACAAACGTTTAAGTTTCAATTTACATAATTAAATAATTTATTACATAAATAGATCACCGATTTTATATTACTACGTTTTTTATTTCTTTGAAAATATATTATACACTCACTCAATAAATCAGTTTACATAATAATATACAATAAATAGTGATTGTGTAACTCATTTGTATATACTATATAGTATATATTAATATTAATAATGAGATGTACAGCCGATAGATAAGAGAAAACTACACACTAGAAATATTTATTTTTACTTCAAAACATATCTCCGATATTTTTTATGTCGGATGTATATAGACACAATACATAATAATTAAATTATTATAATAGTTACTAGGTACAGAGACTTATAAAATCAATAAAATATATATTAAAATTGAACACTCTATTATATATATTTAGTATATTTATTAGGTATCTAATAATATTTTAAAAAGATGTATATAATTTATTCATTTATTTCATAAATCCATTTACAATAGCAATAAATATTATATAGTGATCTATGTTACGTACCTATTTTTAAATTAATATTATGAAAAAATTGTACTCTACTTATATATTTGGCCGTCGATTTAGGGGGAAAGTCTGTGTTGTTGCAATGCGGTGGCAGCGCGGCGGGGTTCTGGTAATGCGGTGGGACGGTAATAGTGCAGTGGCGGTGGCAACGGCGCTCGTTTCTTGAGCCCGGCCACGCGCGACGCTCTCCAAGGTCTTTGTTCGTGCACGCGCAGCACCGTCGGCAGGTCAACAACAGCAGGCTTGTCGCTTCTGCGCAGTTGATGGCGGCAGTTTTGTTTACGCGAGCGGACGTTCGCGGGCCACCATTGCTATACGGTCACACGCAGTCACGCGCGCGACCGCGCGCACACACACACACACGCACACACGCACACACACACACACACACACACACGCACACACACGCACACACACACACACACGCACACACACATTTTAGGCCGTTGTTGTCGAAGTAACGACGTTTTGGTGATGTAGCTGGGGGAAGCATTATAACAGAGGGGTCGAGCAGATGGTTTGGCGTGGGGTCGACAATACTCGACATGTGTTTCCCACAGTTCGTGCTATACATAATGTAGTAGATATTTTGTATGTATGTATGTGCTGTATATACATTTCTTATTTATATTTGTGTATGTGTGTGTATGTATATACACATGCGTGAGGACGTCGGGCCCCTCTGCCAGGTGTCGTGTGTAAGCCGAACTGACGAATTCATACAACTGGGGATTTGGAATATTCTCTTTATGTGCTGCAACGTACATATAGGCACTACAGTGATCACGTAATTGACAAAAGGATTCCTCCCGAAGTGTATTATAGACGTATAGGATAGTATTGCGTCTGTGGTGTGTATAAAATGATATGGAACTCTAAACTTATTTTTGAACCTAAAATACCAAAAAATATACACCACATAATCCATCCCGATGTATAGCGAGTATTCGAGTAGTCAAGATCATACAGGATAATGTTATAGCATAACGTCGTTCGAGTGCAGTCCGCACGTCAAACACTATTTACCGATTAAAATTATTCGAAATATATCTATATACGCCCATCTTTTAAAGAGCTAAAATGTAACTCGTTATTTGGCTTGTCTCGAATCAAAATAAAAAGGTTTGTTTTCGTATTATTTAAAAATCTTATACAGGTTTCTCCATCAATCTTTAGGACAAGATTAATACGTATTAATTATTATGCAAATGGATGTTATCGATAGGTCGAATTATACATATCCATTTCATAAGTATTAAAATATTTTAAATATAATTATGTCTATTATTTAGATTATGGGTTTTTTGTTTGACCTACGAGTAAAATAGTAAATTTTCCATGTTGAACATAGGTCACGATCTTAGAAAGAGAAAACAAATAGTACTTAACGCAGTAAATTAACATTCTTTTATGTACATTTTTAAATATGCTTATTAAATATGCAGGTATCTATTAGCAGAGGGTAGTGCGAGAATCATCGAATAGGTACAAAAATGTTAAGGCACGAATTTACCTTCTTAGAAGTTTAAAAAAAATAGTTGGATACGTTTACAAAGACCCGTTTCCGACAAAATAATATAACCCGATTCCGCCATAGCCCTTTTCTGCCAAAAACGAAAAAGATACGATTCCTGTTCGCTAAAAAAAGTTTGGAAAGCAACGGTTTTAGTTTTTAAGCAATATAATATGTTGTGGTATCTATAAAATATAGTAATGTATAGTATAATACAGTATAGTAATATGGTATAATATAGTATGTGAATTTTTAAACTTGACCCATACTTGTATTATAATTTATATTTTTAAGACAATTTAATTATTACTTATATTTTAATTTGAAATATCGAAAATTTTAAATATAATAGATATATGATATGCAATTGTATAATATTTGAAAACTCTAATTTA
This sequence comes from Rhopalosiphum nymphaeae, assembly GCA_036289425.1. Lineage (NCBI taxonomy): Eukaryota > Metazoa > Arthropoda > Insecta > Hemiptera > Aphididae > Rhopalosiphum > Rhopalosiphum nymphaeae. The sequence continues at coordinate 1,868,032 of JAZAQC010000007.1, read as the reverse complement.
ACTGTGCCTTTATTTGACTAATGTATTATTATTATTTACTTTTATTATAATTTAACTTTTAAGAATATGTAAAATTTGTACATAGTTTCCATTTAATAATTGGTGGAAACATCTTTTCACAAAAATAAATTTTGGTGGAAACGGGAATCATACCTTTTTCGTTTTGGCGGAAAAGTGCTATCCGTAAATTTGGGAACCGGTTTTTTGGCAGAAACGGGCCATGTCCTCCATATTAAAACCTTATTTGTTAATTGTCAATTAAATGCATTTTTACACAAGGAAAACGCAAAATGAAAACGTCATATAAGGGGTTGTAAGTGCCAGTTTAAAACGGTCTCCGCAGTACACAATTATTAAACACTACAAATTTAATATATAAATATAATACAATTAAAGTGCGCGCTGTATATACATTTTTTATTCAATTTATATATATCAGTGACAATAAGAAAAATAGACTAAGGAAAAATTTCTTTTAGTTTTTAATTATATTATAACAATAATAATTATAGAATAATTAACTTAATAGTTCATAAATGTCTTATCAACGTTTTAAATTTATTGATAGATACCTTAGACTTTTACTATTTATATTATTAAAAATATTTTAACTAAAAATGTTTTCTTGTTGGGCTGTAAAATATATCGATTACTTTAAATTACTTTACATTTATTTTAACATTTTAAGATAGAAGAACCTTTCCTATTTTTATTTTTAGGAAGAAAATGGAGAGTAGATAAAATTATTACTTCGTTTTAATTATAATTTTGAATTAAAAAATGCCTTTTGTTTGATCTCAATTTTAATATTTTACCTATTTTTAATATACAGTTTATCAATCATAGACAAGTAGTCTATATGAATATAATCGATTAATTGGTTAGAAATCAAACACAAATATATAAATATATATATACTTTAAAACAGGAAAGGCAAGTATCAGTTTTAAATAAAATCTTGACATTCCGTGGATAACGAAATAATACATATAGTAGTGGTATTATATGTACCTATACATAAAGAAAAAACCATGTTGGCGACGATGTGCAGTGCTGGGATGTATATAATGTAATAATAATAAAAAGTTAATAAAATAGCAACGGCGGCTGGTACCCGCTGAACATAAATCAATATACCCTTTTCACACACATAAAATATAATTATATATATATAGGTTTATAGGTATATGTTATATTAAAATACAAGATTTTACATCCAAATAAAATACTATTCACTGCAGCCGCCAAAGTGAGCTGCGTATACATAATGCGCATGCGCGTGGTTGCATGGCAACGACAGCCTGATAGATGTATTTAACAAGTATTTCCGGGACACATCGTCGTTTATGTTGAAGTGAAAAATATAATCCCAAATCCCAAAGCGTATACCTATATGACTCAGTACTTCTCAGTAGTATTAAAACCATATATATATATATTATAATATAACAGCAAAATTATGTAATATTCATAGTATTTCCGTTTATCGTCGTATATCAATGGCTTAGCTATACACATAAAAGCACTACCAGGAAAATATTTTTTTCACCTCTACAATAGTATAAATTGTACTACTTTTTACTAAAACAGTACTGTGAGTCACCAAAATATGTTTGCGCCCTGAGGCAACTAATTTTGTTGCCCTTGTAGTAGTTACGTCTATGTCGTATGAATGTATGATGGGTATGGGTACAGGAAGTATATATGGGTATATATTATTATATATACTCGATAACTAATTTAAATATTATAACTTAAGTATAAAATGTTGGAACTCTATTTTTCAAGTATATTAAATTTATAAAATATAACAATACAAGTAAAACCTGTACGTTTGTACAAAATCAAATTTGAATTATTAAATGTTAACAATAATTTACTTTTTAATACTGTACTAGTATATGTTATTAAACATTTAAATATATTACGATAAACGATTAAAAAATGATTTTGTGGAGAATGAAGAAGAAGTTAAAAATAAGGTATTAAATAATAAATTGTTTTGTTATTTATTTATAAATAAGGTGTTTTGGCTGTATTAAATGTATATTTTTTTGTTCTTTGCTATATAATATACCTTTAATATCCTTAAATACTAACCCTGTACTATTATTAACTATTAATTATTTTTTAGTATATTGGATTATATATCTGTCATATTATTATTAATACTCTATAGGTATATAAGTACATTATGTACGATAATTTTATTGTTATTTTTTACATGTAATTATATGTACCTAACTTGTAAGCGCCTATCTATTATATTAGATCAATATTATGCAAATACATATAATTAGCCAAAGGTACTTATAATAGGTTAGGTTATCTATACGAGTATAAGTTTGATAAATATATACTATAGATAGTATAGATTGTAAAATATACCGGCTAATATATTTGCGAGCTGTTTTAGTATTTTTCGATAATATTGAATGACAAAAAAAAACTTATAAAATATTTACCATAGATTTGGCTGGAATTTGATTTCCAAAGGGCGGAAGACCAAACAGCACATAACAATACCCCGTTACGTTTGGTAAAAGTAATACATCTGAGAACATTTCATCGATAAAATAAATAATAAATTATTAGAAAATTATATAATTTTAAACATAAAACGAATTTTTCACATTAAAAAACACGCTATTCAAATTTATATAAGTATAAGTAAACATATATTTATATAGATACCAATTCGAAACATTAATTTATAGCATATAACGATATAAATGTATGGATATTATATAATATTCAGCGGGGTTCATACTACGACCACTGTTCTAAGTGTCATGTCGAGCTTTGTCTTATTCTATATATTTAATTCGTTAATACTAATAAGAAACAAAATTTAATATAATAGGTTACCTCCTTGTTGCAAATATTTAAATCTATATGACGTATAGTATTTAGTGAGAATCTGGATTTATATTTTACAAATTTAATAATTATATATAATATATAGGTATGTAATAAAAAAAATAGTTCTTTATCTCATCAAATACTACATCCAATCTTGTCAAGAGGAAAACGATATAACATATACGCTATTTTATATACTTATCATGCAAATAATATATCTTTATAAGTGTGCAATATATATTATATTATAATATATTATACCTGTATACTACACTACAAACCATTAAATAAATATAATTATATACCTAATGTATATTCTAATGATGTTATATAATGTGTAAATAGAAAATAAAATAAAAATTAATAAATAGAAAATAAATTATTACATTATTAATAATAATTCTTATTGTATCATAATAATGGTGTTTAAAAACAGAATCGAAAAATATGTATAAGGTTTAGGCAGTGTTGGGTAGTAACGCAACGTAAATTACAAATTACTGTAACGAAATTACTTTTTCGGTAACGTAGTAGTAACATTACATTTTATTCAAATTAACGTTAATGTAACGAAATTATTTTTTAAAAGTAATTTCTGCGCAAAATAATGCATTTTTTATGTTATTAAAATGAAGTAAATAATTTATTCCATAAACATAAAGGGATTACAGTATTCGATAAAAATTACAAATCATTCTGAGGTAATATTATTATTTGACATTTCTATCTATATACCTACGGTCATATACAGCGTATAATATATTTTATACATCCTGTTTATTTATAAAATTATCAATATTATACCTATACAATTTATATAGATATAAGTTATATAATGTACGAGTATTACTGTTTTTATCATAAAAAAAAATTGATACATTTTATTAATAAATAAGAAAAAAGTAACGTTATGTGTAACGCCCTACTTTTTAAAAGAAAAAGTAATGTAACATGATAAACATAATGTTAGGTAACGTGAATGGTTATACACTTGTAATTAAATCTGAAATCTTTTTTATATTTAGGTACTAAATTACTCTCTCCTCCCCTAAAAATGGTAAAAAAATTACTATATATACCTAACTAAATGTATAGTAAACATCAAATAATCAATTAACTGTTTATTATAATCATGTACACTGTAAAATACCAATAAATTATAATCTATAAATATGTCATATGTGTATTGTGTATCTAATAGAGAAATAGGCACATAAAATACAACTACCTATACATAGTTTACCTAAGCTACTTATCTCCATTTTGCAATTTTAATGAACTTTTACGAGATTTAACGGTATGGGTATATTTACGTATGAAAATCACACGCATAAATAGATTATTACAATCACATTAAAAATGAATTGTCATCAAAAACTTAGAAAATGTTTAGAAAAAAATAAAGTAAAATATAGAGTTGTATTTTTTTGTTTAAACTTAACTGTTTTATTTTTTTTTACAGCAATCAATGTAATTTTAAAAGTTCAATGTCAAAAAACTAAAATTCTTTTTTTTTCATGACTGATTAGTAATTCTCAAAATGGCCGAGTCGTTGCGATTGTTCCGTTGTCGAACGACTACACACAATGATGACGCACCACAGAGATCAACAATTACGATAGATTCGTTGTACACATTGTTTATCTGTTCGTATAGACGACGAATCTCATACAAATTATTTTTTTTAAATTTAATATGATAGGTATATCCTTGGTATATTTATATACGTTATGAACAGTTTATAATATAGTAGGTAATAGCGATATATAGGTACTTATTATTTAATATTATATAGGTACAACATATTAAAACTTATTTAAGTATTAGGTAAATGATTATGAAGACAAGATTTATCGCAGATGTTCAATTAAAAATTATTACATTATATTTTATCGAGATTTGAGTCTAACCCGAAAACTAATCTAACCTGATAGCACATTCGTTAACCTTAGCATAATGTTTATGTACAGCTAAATTTTAATTAATATTTGAGTTAAAATAAAAATTAAATTAATGTGTCTGTAAAACACGTTAATACAATATCATTTTAACTCTTCTATTCAATTTTATTTAAGCTCTTTTTAATTAAACTATACCATAATGGATTGTCACAGTATAGAATCTGTCTATAGTCATAATTACGGTGATTAAAATTAAATAGTTCATAGGTATAGCAGAAAACTAGACTTCTATGGTGTTGTATACTTGTACCTACGTTTAATTAAATTGTCTATAATATAAGTAATATTGGCAATATCGTATAAGGTACATCCAAAACATGGGATAAATTCCACGAAGTACCCATAGATGCATGACGCTTACGTTTTAGTACGTTACATTGTTCAATCGTTTCTTTCTGAACGGATTCAAAAGTAGGTATATTCACATGTTGTGATCAGTGATATTATTCATTGATTGTACCATTGTAATTTGTAGCACATAGGTTAAAAAATACCTATTTTAATGGTCATAACATGAACAAATAATAATAAAAAAACAACAGTAATAATAATTGAGCTGATAATATCGATTTATAAAAATTGAGTGCGATAATCGATATTGTTCGCTCCAAAATGGCCATCGTCAACGATAGAATTGCTAACCGTGATTCTACCACTACACCCCGTTATAATTCCCGTTTTGGCTATTAGTGTGAACACTGTTTGGCCGCCAAAAGACATATCAAATTTGACGATAAAAAGTCCGGGAAAAAAATATTATGACACACTATTACACTAGAGAGTTATTTGCTATAGGGTGATGTTCTCCGTCGTCGAAAAGGGACCAAACGACATGCATATATATTATATACAATATACACACACAAACACACACATTGTAAGAGTAAGGTCGAATTGCACTTGGATTAAAAAAAGGTAATAGTAAAACTGCACCCGGATTAAAAGTAGGTGTAATGTTTGTATTGCATTCGGGTTCAAAAAGCAGTACAGCTCTATTTAATATTATGTCATAACACAATTTCTTAAAATTTCTATAAAAAATTATTTCATTAAATAATATATATGTATTTCAATACTTGTAATATTATACATTAAATTATATAAAATTAAAAAGTATAAAAATAACAATTAAAATGCCAATGGTTGTAATTTAAATGGGAGGGGAACTAATGTTTTACAAAGTTTAAATTAACATTATTGTTTGAACATCATCTGCTTTTTACTCGATTGTAGTTCAATCATTAAAAATTTTTTTTTACCTAAGTGGACTTTGACCATTTAATTTTGGTAAAAAGTGGAATTCGACTATCCCGCATATATTTAAATCATATCATAATCAATATATTTTAATCACTCCGCCCGAAATCTAAAATAATATTGTTTACATTTAAGAAAGTATTTATACATAAATACTATTTTAATTATTTGCAAAATAATATATTATAACATATTATTATTATATGATATACATTATATAGAATAAAGAAGCGCGTGAGAATGAAAAACGCTCAATGAATACCGAAATTTCTATTATAATTTATTTTAATATATAATATTTAAGAATATTAGATATACATTAAATATATGTAAAACTATAAATTTAGTCGAATTCTTTATGAAATAAAAATTATACAAAACTGCAGATTATAAATGATATGTATTATACATAAACTATAGGTATTTATTGGGTATTATATTATTATATTATGATAATAAACTATAAAATATACATATAATAGGCAAAAATATCAAAATTATAATATTATATAGGCGTCTGAACAAACAAAATAATTTACATAACATCTTTTTAAATAAAAATAAGTAATTCATTTTTTTATAAAGGTACCTATATAATATATATGTGTTGAAACAAAAATATTTGTGTTATGCATCAAAAAGAACATTTTTATGAAGGTACCTATTTATTGAACTAATTAAATAAAGCAATTTAAAATACGACTAAATAGTAAATATTACATATTTATCCAGGAATGGACATTAACGCGTTAGAACAAGTTACAAGTTTTTACAAGTTATGACAAAAGTTAAGTAACGTTTGACTAAATTACAAAACGATATACTTTTTTTTAAATAACTCCTAATTAAACGAATTAATGTTTTTACCGTGGTTTACAGTTAATTCATTTTATATAGTAATGTTACTTAAATTTTTTTTTCTTTGTGTAAACCTCATAGATTTTATATATACATTTTTTTCATTAAAATTATTGTTTTTATAAATAAATAAAAAATATATTAATTTAAAATCTGTCGACAGTAACAATATTAAATAAACCAATACAGTAACGTTTAAAGATATATTGATGCTATTGTCCACGATATTTTAAAAAATAAACTGAATAAATTTCAACTTAAATAATTAAATATATTTTGTTAGTAAGATCTTCTCATTGGTTGATCCCATTTTTGTTAATTTTCTATCAATTACTCTTATTTCTTTGATTAGATAATAGATATCTAATGTTATGTATAATTTTTACTATATATTTTAGATTTTGAGTGGAGTGATAAATGTATTAATATTACAATTATATGTGCGTGTTTTTGTTTACATGTATACGACATATATACACGATAAGAAGTTGAAAAAAAATTTGATTTTCAACTTTGAAGGTGGTTTTTGATAGAAAATTGGATATTTGGTACAGTTACTACGTTAGAGTTCAAAATTAAAAATTTCCTGTATTTTTAAAAATTGTTAAGTAAAAGTTTTAACTTTAACAAAGTTAAGGAAAAACACGAATTTAAAAAATAAACTTGTTTTCAATAAAATCGATTCATTTGAAGTTAAAACGATTATGTATAAACTATAAAACTATTTTTTAGTAATAATAATATATATATATATTTATAAAATCATCAATTTTTATAGTTATGGTTTAAAATTGTATAGAAAATAAATTTATACTGAAACCAAACATTTTATTTCATATAGATTTTAAGTTTAAATTTAAACAAAATTACATATTTAAAAATTATTAATGATATTAATTATTTAGTTATACAGTTGAGTCACGATAACTCGAAGTTGAATGGAGATAAAAATTCGATTCAAGATACGTATTATTCGAAGTATCTAACTCGAATTTATATTAATTTATATTTTTAGGGGAATAAAAAAAAATTCAAGTTGTCAAATTTTTCGAGTTATTGAGGTTCGAGTTATCGCGAATCAACTGTATCATAATACATATTATATAATAAAATTCAAAAACATCATTCGTATTGACTTAAAACTTTTATCTATAATATTAATAATGTTATATTATACTCAATACAATTTTAAAAATATGTAGATTTATTTATTTATAAATATATATTATTATAATAATTAAATATTAAAAATATAATATTTCCGACAACATCTTAATCAACCTACCGGAATACAAACAATAAAATATTTACTTTAATAGCAATTTAAAAAATTATATCACGAAATATGTTTAGTGATATAGGCTGACTGACCATTTCCGCTCAAAATCATTTTTCATATACAATGATATCATTAAATTCAAATTGAACACACCGATCATATTGACCCACTCAATACCTAATGTACAGCAGAGCGGTACCCAATTTTCTAAATTGTTTTTATACTTGTACTTTAATGAAATTTTCTCATTCTGCTTAGCCATTTAGGCATAATAGTTGCATATAAAAAAAAACTGACTAACTGAATAAACTGATTCTTTACTAAATCAAGTTGCTGTTTTCTATTCAAATTATAAATTTAACAAATTTAACAAATTTTAAACTTTCTATATTAACTTAACTTAAAATTCTAGAGTTTAAGTTTTTTTTCTCAGCTTTGTTTATATATAAAAACAGAATTAAAATTATGGTGCTTTAAATCCTAACTAAATACTATATAAAATAAAATATTATCTCGTTTTAATTCACCGATATTGCCACTGTACAACTCAAATATATATTCAGGATTAATTTTTTTTGTGGGGGGAGGGGGGTTAAAATATTTATAATACATGCATTAAAAATATATTATAAAGTTTGAAGTTAGTTTAGTTCTACTTTAAAAATGTTTGAGGGGGTTTGAACCCCTACCCTCCCTGTATACGGGATTGATACTACTTGAGGTATTCAATATCAATTAAATATTATACGACTCTATTTTCTATGACTTCATCTAATATAATTATAAAAATTATCACCTCAAACTATCGGACTCAATGACTTTTTACCGAAGACATATTCAACGATATATTCTAGGTAAATACCTACTTAATACATACTATTTATATATGTAGACATAATATACATACTTCATGATATTTTAGTTAATTCCAGACAGGTGACTATTGAATGGCAGTCATGTGCTGTGTAATGTCATTATCAATATACGTGTGACACGGCCGCGCGTATATTAATCGATTATTAGGTATAATATGCAAAATAACTTCGCGACGATGTATTCGAATCGCACTATAAATATTGTCGTTAGTACTCTAGCATACAACAGTAGACACAGATTCCAGATACCCAGTGTATGTATTGAAATATTATCTATAAATACATAAATGTAAATTAAAACGATAATCACGTTTTCGGATCGAAAAAAACGGTTAACTATACAGATGAGTGATGTGTATACGACGCGTCTAGAAATAACACTGTAACATAACGATCACAAGTAGGTATATATTATTATTGTGAAATACTTACAGTAACGATATCGTTCGTTGCTCACTGTTGTAGGTATCTGTTTACAAAAAAACTCGGTCAACTGTAGTAGCTTGTACATGGAAAACTTGTGATACTATATAGCATATTACTATAATATCATATTATATTGCGGGGCGCGAACGAATCACATCCGCCGCGGGCGGTTGTGTAACGATAAACGAATGAAATATGTATACTGTATTTGCTAAAACAAAGATTATTGTTATACCACCTATCCGTTGATGTTCGTCATACTGCAGTTATGCGTATTAGCACGCAAAAAAAAAAATGATCGATGCAAATATTGAATATTCAACCGCGGTTAGGTTTTGCCATTAATTATTACCTCTTCCATGCAAGATTCAAACTGGCGATCATGTACCACCACATTTTGCTGGTATACAGGGTGATCATTTTAATACCAGACACTCGTCAATCGTCATTTTACTCGTTATTATTATTTCGAAACGTTGTAACACGGTTATTTTTCGAAATAGTCTCTCGTGGAAATGTATATAATCTATGCATAAATGCATTATTATTAACCTCCGCGTGAATATGGGTACTGGGTAGTGAGCTGAAAAGCGGGAACAAGACCAATATAATATTTTAAACATTAACAAAAACTAATTAAGTAATAACTATAATTATATTATTAAGCATGTTATAATTATTGCGTGTATTTTTAAAGTTTTCAATAAAGAAAATGTTTAAAAAACTTAATATTCTTACGAAATACCGATAGTGTTTGTTATAGTTACTGTTAAGAGGAACGACCCGTATAATTTTTTCCTTTCGTCATAAATCGATCTTATTACTTGTAATGATATATAATTAAAGTCTCTATCCGTACATTTCACTCATTAGTTATTATAACGCATTTTATTAATTAATTATGGTATTAATTTATTAAAACAATATTATAAAGAATAAGTAACATTATCTATATTTTGTCAGAAGCTTTATTTTAGATTTTTTAGTTTTTTTTTTTTATTATTATTTTGAATTTTCAAGAAGTTGTTAATGTGTAAAACCAATCGATGATCAGGTAATAAATTATAAATTTAAAACTTTACTTTTTGATAGCAAGCAAAAAATAGGTAGGTAGGTTTCATTATATAAAATAATAAAATATAAGTAACAGTTAATAAATAGTAAATAAATTATTAGAAGTTGATAGATCATAATGTCTTAGAAAAACATCAATCAATTCGAAAATATTATTCAAAATATGGATCTTCATTAAAAAAGTTGTGTTGCGCTTTATGCATACTTAAAATATTTAGGTATAACTTAAAACAATTATAAGTTGGAGGAATGTATGATCCAATAATTTAGTTTAATATCCCCCAAACATAATTGAAAAATAGGTAACTTAAGAGTATCTACTGAATTACAAAGTGTAACCTGTTTCTGTGGACATACGCATAGATCTGTGATTATAGTAATATAGATAAATATAATAGGAATACTCTAAGGTAAACATAATAATATAAGTACAGTATTGCCATTTCTCAGATAACATTACATTTTTTGGACAGATTGCTTTGGATTTAATTGGAGTTTTTTTGATTAGTTAAGGGTATCTATAAATACGTGTTATAGGAACATTTCAAATTTTAACTTTCTAAGAACGCACATGAGCAGTAAAATTTGTATTTTTATAAATAGAAACATCTACTTTTATATCATATTTAAGTAGGCCTATTTTTATTTTATTTTGACAACATAGTTATAAATTTTAAATCAAAATTTAATGAATGAAATACAGTTTGTATATTAGCCTTTTACTATAAATGTTGTTATTATAAAAAAACAATACTTAAATAAGATATTTATTGTTATTTTAGTAAGATGTATCTAATTTATTAGCACAATAGTTTACAAATATATATATATATATATATACCCACTACCTATTTAACTAAAAAATATGTATACATTAAAAAATTTATTTAAATAGAATTTAAACATTTTAATTAATTATGAACTGTATAATTATTTTTAAATTAGAAACCGCAGTTAATTTTGAATTTCAGAGCTAAAATTATGAAGCGAAAATAGATATTTATAAATGGCCTACTCATGCAATTGTGGTATTAAAAATAGTTGTTGTTATACATAAAAATATAAGTCTTGCTAGTAGCTACGAATACGCGTTCTGCGATGGTTAAACATTTAAAATGTTCTAATAAATATATATTTAAACTCCCCTATATTATCTAAAAAGTGTTGATTCGATCCAACGTAAATATACTAATTAGGTATAGAGAATTTAGTGTTATTTGAAACAATTTTTAAAAATGCATAACAAAATTTTTAACTTTTAAGTACCTTTTTCTATTACTAAATTACTTTTTTCTATTCAAATTATAACTTACACAAACTTTAAACTTTATATATTACCTAACTAAAAAGTTAGTATATATGTACGTACATAAATACAAATCCAATATAATATAACTTAAGACCTAAACACTTTACCAAGCAAAATCATGAATTACGACAACAAAATAACTAAAAATTAAAATAACATTAGTTCAACTTTAAATATTCAATTCCGTCAAAATTATGACGATATATTTTTCAGATTTTCGGGGCTTAGTAAGAATAACGTAGTGACCTATTGTATTAGATATAGCTATAGTGATTGTCAAGCTTTAAAAAAATTAAACATTTTATAAATTTTTAACTACATGATAATTTGAAAACTTTATTTTAATTTTACACATTATAAAATCTATACATAATACCTTAATAGACTGTGAAACTAATAATATTGAATTAAATTGTAACATGCATAATATTTTGATTATATTAGGTCCTTAAAATATTTAAGTAATGTTATAGTATAATATGTATTTCAAGAAAATATATTTTCTTAGTCAGTTTTAATATTAACAATAAAATAAAATTTCGTTAATTAAAAATACTAATTTAACTCACTATAATTTTTCATCATAAATGTAAGTTTAATTATTTTCTTATGAATATCTACCAACGTACAATTATTGATGTTAATATAAAAAATAATCTATCATAACATTCAGTGCTTTGAATTTAACACATTTTTTAATAATTATTATATAGGTATTTCAACTGCGTACATGGTCAGATTAAATTTGGCTAAAATAGTAAACAAAAACGTTACAAGGTGCTGCGCTCTAGGATTAATATTGTCTAAGTTCTTAATAAATTCATTGAACTATATAATAACATTAAAGTTATCACATAGTTCAATAAATCACACATCCTAATCTAAGTACGTATGTTACTTCCCTATTATTCAATAATTTATAAATTCGCCTAACTATCAGTTAATTTCTATTCCAAATGAATGACGCCCCTACGTGTGTAACCGTATAGGTGTATAGGTGTACACATTTTATAGCGAATAAAATGCTTAAAATCTTAATTTTTTATGATTGTTTGAACTATTTTTTTGATTTTATTTTATAAAATTGAACCTAGTTGAACCTTTTGAAATAAAAATAAAAAATTGTTAATGCTTTTCATAATCATCAGGAAAAACAAATACTTAATTAGCTAGAAAAAACCCAGTTTTCGAGATAATCGATTTGATTTTCGGTATAATTCAAAAATAAATCACTAAATAACCGTAGGCACGAAAGAAAATAAATGCATTTTAGCTATTTTTGTGATATATATATTGAAGTGCATTACCTATAGGCTATAGATATTTGAAATTTTCAAAATCCAAATTATTATATTTTTTTTTGATTTCAATGTGATAAAATTTTCGTTTGTAGGTAACAAAAATGTAATATAATGCTTCTCGTAATTTTTAGTTTTCAGTAAATAAAAAATATCGAAAATTTTCAGTTTTTTTCTCATTATTCAAAGATTAAATTCATAAATTCATGGAAATTACTTAATTATTTTGTAACATAACATTTATAATTTTATTAAATAATATTTAAAAACTGTAATCAAGATTCTTCAAAAAAATTTTTTATAAAAATAAAAAATTTAATATCAAATAACAATGATTTTTTATGATTATTTTAACTTCAAATTTTGACGACAGTAGATATTCAAATGATTTATCCTAAACTAATTTTTGTTATTTCGTTATTATTATAAAATTATATTGGTCGTAAAATCTTGAAATATTAAACTTATGCTATACTCAATAAAATTTTTATAACATGAAGACTAAATTAAAACAATTATTAAACATTTTTATTTGAAAAAAACCAACGGAAATATACATTTTATTTATAATATAATAATTAATATAATATAAATATTTTTTATGAATTTCTGAGATTTACCTAAATTTTAACCAACTTGGATATTCACTAGTAAAATAACGATTTCACAACGAACGAGTTTAGTTTGTTTTAACTATCACAAAAAGAAAGAGTAGTATTAACTACAGAAACTTGAAATAATCCATATTATATAAATTATTATTTTCTATAGGTACTAAATAAAATAAATAATACTTATTTTAATATTTAAACTAGTTTTAAGTATTAAGTTACTTTAAGATATTAAATTATAAATCAAAGTAAAATATTAATTATTGATATTTTTAAATTTATTTAGTATTTTTTTTTTAAAGTATTAATAAATATTTTTAAACCTGTTGGAAAAAGTTAAATATTTAAAATGACGTCCTAAATAAATTTTTATTTATACTTTAAAAATATTTAAAATAGGTACAAAGACACGATTTATTTTATAAGAGTTTTATATTCAAATTTTGACAAAATACAATACAATTGCAAAAAATGCTAAATATTTTTTATTTAAAAATGTATAAATTGTTTAAAATATTAAACTAAAGCTAAAAAATTTAATATTGGGTTAGTTTTTAATAATAAAAAACAATTAAGATAATACGGGTAGTTTTTTTAATGATAGGTATACAGGATGTCCTGTGAGGATTTACCCATTGCGATATCTCCTGAAATAATGGAGATATCATAATTTTTGTATTTTAATAAGATTTATAAAGAAACGAACTACAAATATTTTATGTTTTAATTTATTTTAATGTTTAAGTAAAAAAGTTAAAAAATATATTTTTTATTTAATTATTTTCAAAAAAAATGAAAATAGCTATTTTTCTGAAAATATTGACGTTTCAACAATTTAATTTCATTAATCACCTGATTTTTAATATTTTTTCTAGTTTCGAGAAAAACTGCCATACTAAAAGAATTTGCCGACCGTACGAGTATTAAATAATTCACAGTTTATTTCGAAACTAGAAAAAATATTAAAAAGGGTGGCAAGTGGGTATCACTCTGCTGTATAGTAAAGATGAAGAGTAGGTCACTATAATGAATGTGTTAAATTTGAATGCAATGACAGATATCATTGTATACGAAAAACGATTTTGAACGGAGACGATTGGTCAGTCTAGGATATATGTATTATATTATAACTGTATTTAAATTGTATTATATTGTTATTTTATGCGATTTCGTAAATAATTAAATTTCATACGCTCATAAAATCTTTTCTATATTGACTCTTGAATTTTTTTTTTACAGTGAGTTATTTGAAAAAAAAGTTACGGAGAACCTAGTATTGGGGGTTTTCAACCTTAGGTATAAATCATAAAAATGTTATAAATTTTCAACTTCGAAATTCCTTGGAAATTATTGCGATTTTGACGTATTTCGTAAACATTTGAACTTTAAATGATTATAAACAAAAATTGTAACTAATGATTTTTGATTTTTTTTTTACTACGATACGTACAACTTATAATAAACCTAGTATTAAATTTTAAAGATTTTTTGGATTGCCAAATTTTTTTTATCGGCAAATGTTTATATTTTTTTTTTTGACAATCATTTTATTATGATAATTATATTCAATGGTAACAAAATAACGAAAGCAATATAATATTATATAATATAAATTTGTAACATATACATAATTTTATTTATTCAATAATGTTCTTGAATTGTACAATACAAAATTAATATTATAATTTTTGATGACTGAATACAAAATATTTACCAATGAATGAATAAACAACTTTTTAAAACCGTAAAATATCGAAGTGTGTACCTACAGTCATAATGTAAACGTAAAATTGCGAAACTGACATGATGCTGGATGAGATCCTGGTAGTACAGAATCACAAAATGGTCTGTTGATAATTTAGACTCCCTTTGATTTGATGTTATAAATTAAACTAACTAAAAAGTAGGTAAAACCATTAAGTAGGTGTTAAGAGATTGAGGCTTAACCTTATAATAGAATTGTTAAATTTGAATTCGAGTACTGCAAAACGATTCCGAGCGGAGACGAAACCGCCTAATATATGAGGCATACATAAAGTATTTTACTGACATTTTGAAAAGAATTAAAATCATTAATCTTAAATTTTAAATTTTAAATTTTAAATACTAATTCAAAGTAGTTATTTTTAAATCGGTTTCGTACAGTACTAACTTGGAAATTATAAAAAAAAAATTATTTCATAGTTTTAAATTTTAAATATTTAATTTAAGCCAAATTCAAAATTCAAATATTTATAAAAAAATTGTGCCTTTATTTTTAATTTTTTATTAAAATGTTTATATCGGAAAACTATAAAAAAAAAAACGAAAATTTCTCATTCTTATATAAATAATAGCTTAAAAAGAGTAAATTTTTTTTTAAATGTATTATACATAGAAAATAATCATATAAACATTTTAGTAAATTTGACTCAATAAACCATATCCCAAGTTGAAACTCTAGACCCCAAAAGGTAACAACAGACAAGAAAAAAAGATACATTGTTGTAAAATCAATACAATCATTGCTCAACTCGAAATCTAAAAAAGATGGATTCAATAAGTACAGTCATACAAATTGTGTTACAATTGTTGATGTGGTTTTTGAGTCAATAGCTAAATCAAATATACCAAAATGCGGGCGTTGATATACGTGATGCCGATACGTATAACATAAAACACGAAAAAATATTTAAAAAGTGTAGGCAAGTGGGTATCGCTCTGCTGTGTGGTAAAGATAGTGAGTAGTTCACTATAATGGATGTGTTAAATTTGAATGTAATGACAGATTTCATTGTATACGAAAAACGATTCTGAACGGAGATGATTTGTCAGTCTAGGATAATTAGTATAATATATAGATAGGATATATTATATTATTACCTATATTTAAATTATAATATATTTTTATTTTACGTGACTTCGTAAAAAATTAAATTTTATACGTTCATAAAATGTTTCTATATTGGCACTGGAGATTTTTTTTTACAGTTATTTGAAGAAAATGTTATGGAGAACCTTGTACTGGGTTTTTTAACCTTAGATATAAATCACAAAAATTTTATGGGTATATACATTTTAAGATTGTAGTTATGAACTCATATAAATTGAATAACAATAATAATTAATAATTATGTATACTACCGTTATAATTATATTTATATCTTTATCGTATTTACTCGTTTTATATACCGAAGTATACACAAGACTATTTTGATTTATCCATAATAATAAAATTGATTTTTTTATTAATACAATAATGTGCTTATACAATTTACACCAAAATATTATAAAATTCAAGTATATTTATTATTTATTTCACTTTAAATAAAAACTATTATAGATATTAAAAAATACATTTTTTTTCCTGGTACAAATACTTGGTCTAATAACAATCTTTATTTCCGGAACCCAATTAATTGAGAAAAGGTCATTTAGAATCCAATTCACCAATCCTAGCTAGGGTAACAGACTTAAATCAGGTTTCATAATCGATATTTTTGCGGTGGTCGTCTCTCGGTTAGTAAAACAAAATACCTGTATTATTACGTCGACAAAACACTCGTTGTTATTGAATGGGACCCTGGTAGTTTTGGCGGACAAAATGGTCCATGAACCACCAACGAATCGGTCAAATACGGTCAAATACAGAAAACAGTAATAAAAAATACTCTCTTTTTGAGCTATTTATTGGTATCAGAAACTTTAGATTTTTTTTTCAATAAATGTCGATAAAACAATTATTCACCGGGTCAAAATTATTGAAAATTTAATACTAGATTTCACATATTAAGTTATTCTTATATATTTGTATAAAAATTATACAAATACGAGATGAACATTTTTTTATATGCATTTGAAGTTAAAATTTTTAAAAAATTACTAAAATTAACTCACTAACTTCCATTACAGTGACCGATTTGACAAATAATGTATAGCAAAGCGGTACCCACTTGCCTACCCCCTTTTTTTTAGTCTCCATATTATAAAACTAATATTTTAAATATTACTGACTGACATGTTATACCTATCTATTAAAATAATTTGTATTGTTTTGTTATATTATTATTAAATTGTATTTACCTGCCTACGGGTACTGATGTACAATTATTATAATAGTAATATATTTTTCAGATAATAATTGTTAAGAGAATCCTGAGTATCCGTAACATCGCTGATTTCTGATAAAATAATAAATATACGAAGTACTAAGTAGTAGTGTAGCACCTATTATAGATAAATACTACAATCAATATATAATTCTAACTACATTAATCAAATAATTTACTAAGAAAGCGGTTGTGTTTGACCTCATATTTTGGCCCACTAACACATATAATGTCAAATATTGTATTAAAAATAATTTATTTTAATGAATTATAATATATTTGAAGTTAAGAATGTGATATTAACTAGTTCTAGAGAACCATATATTCATATAAGACCTAATATTTTAATTATAAAACAAATTATGAATTTATATGAGAATACATATTTTCTATTGTTATAATAATATAATACATTTATTAATACACAATTTATTTTTAATTTAATTACATTTTTTTTTGTATGATATCATTTTTTTAAGTTGAAACTTCAATAGGAAAAGGTATGAATTGTGATATGCCAATAATATTAAAATAACAAGATTAAACCAAAGTTTTACAATGATGAATAATTCATATTTATTAATTTAAATAATGTAATGTATTATATTATATTACGACATACAAAGAATTTTCAGGAAATAATAATATTGAAATCATAGAATGATTACTTTATGATTCAAGCGAACATGGTGGCGACACCTATACGTTTATACGTTTATTACAGAAATATTACACGCGCATCCTCTATAATCTGTAAACTACCAGAGGTTGCCTAGTGCAAACGTTGTTATTAATTAGTAAGAGATAGCCAATACAATAAATAGTCTAGGTAATATGATTGAACTTAAAGTGTAGTCATCTTTTTCTAAAAATGTTGTTAGTTGTTAAACTTCTTTTGTTATGATAAAGATAGATTAGTTGTATGCTATCTTTTTCCAATATTAGCCCATACTTAGATCATATATAATGTACAATATAATACAATTTGTATATGATCTAAGGGCCCACATCTCTCGCTCTTACTAATATCAATTTAATTATTTAATTCTTAGACCTATTCTGTGTACATCTGTAACCAGTAACCACAACCATTGAATATTCTGTAGTCATTTTTATCGAATTATAAGTATGTAAATACTAAAGTATAAAAATATCAAATGATCATAAATTCATAACTCACAATAAAAATAAAATAAATAAAATATCGTAAAAATCAACGTAAGGCAATATTCTAAACTTTAAATTTGATTATAGTCTATGGGTAAAAATAAATATTAAGGCTAATAACACAAATTAGCTTCTATTAAATTTAAATTTGATATGTTGTATACTTGTAAGATAACACATGAGAGCATTTTTTTTGAATAAAACATTAATTTTAGCTAAAATAAATTTAAACATGCCACAATTCTTTTAAATATAATTAAATTAATTATATTTTATTAAAAAGGTTTTTATTTTATTTTTATGCTTTATTTTCTTCTAACCATATTTTTATTTGAGTAAGTTATTTATAATATACTTTTCCTTTATTGGTTATTAATACAACGATATATTTGAAAATAAAATAACTACTTAATAATTGTAGCTTCCACATCTGTTAGCATTAATTTATATGAGAT
Source organism: Rhopalosiphum nymphaeae (assembly GCA_036289425.1). NCBI lineage: Eukaryota > Metazoa > Arthropoda > Insecta > Hemiptera > Aphididae > Rhopalosiphum > Rhopalosiphum nymphaeae. Next base: position 1,848,512 of record JAZAQC010000007.1, on the reverse strand, counting down.
CAAAATGTATTTATGAAATTTTACATTAACGTAATGATAAACTTTATAAATTGACTATAGATACCGTGCAAACCTATACTTGCGCAGTTGCGATGCCTAGTTCATAACACTACGAGTTCTTTATTATCAAAATAATAAACAAATATGACAATAATCATTATTTATTAATTGTTTTTTATTTTTGTTATTTATTGTTCATATTTTCAATTTTGTAAAATATTGAATTTATAGGTATAGTTTTTGTCATTGAATAAAAATAAAATGAGTAACCAAATATGCTGTGTTGTTAGTTGTATAATAGCAACTCTTATAAAAATACAACCAATGTAAAATTCTACAATTTCCCCAATAGATCCTTTGAGAAAGACTTGAAAACATTGTGGATAAAGGCTATAAATTGGTTAGAGTAAGTTGTATTAATACAATTTATGGAACTCTTTTATTTACCTATATTCCTACATACCTAGTGTATAATATAACTTTACTGTAACTCATCTTCTTTTTTAGAATAAATGGTCACCTTTGGCAGCTAAAGTCGCATAGTCTCATATGTAGTAACCACTTTGTTGGAAAAAAAAAATCAAAAGATCCAAGCAGTCCTTCTTATGTGCCTTCCTTGTTTCCTAAAGTTTATAAAAATAAATGTATAAATAAGGAACAAACAAGTGCTAGGTATAATTGTATTGTGAAACGTCGAGAAGCAAAATTAAAAATATTACCAGTTGATTTGTTTTCAGATATACCATAAAAGGATAGTAAGTTTAACACTTTGAATACACTTATTTGTGCTGAATTAAAATCTGTTAATTCTGCTTGTCAAGCTGGTTTAGATTATCACAACAAAGATTCATTTAAATTTGAATGTGTATTTAATAAATCAAACAATGATGTATCAACTCAAGCATCAATTCCTATTGATTATAATTATAATTCTAAAAAACTTAATTCCATTGATATTTCTTGTGGTTCAGATGTGTCTTCAATACATTTTAATTGTTTTCAAGGATTTCATTCAATTAATTGAAAACGAATCTCAATTAAAGATTTAACTGGCACCACTTTTAAAGTATTTAAACTTTTATTATCATCAACACTTATTTAACCTGTAGCACAATTAGTTAAGAAAATAGGTTATTAATTTTTTTTAATAATAATTTAACTTGGATCTACATATTCGGCCATTAGTGTTCTTTTTAATGTTAATCATACTACTGTTACAAGGATATATTATTTTCTAAATTCTATAGTAACAAAAACAAGAGTTCATTTTTTGGCCAAACAAAAAAAACTATTTTGGAAACTCTGCCAAAATCAAAATTTTTCAAAAAAAACTGTCAACTGTCGTAGTATAATTGATTACACCAAAATTAAAACTGAACAGCCAAATACTGTTGAACAAAGAGTTCACATGTACTCTAAATACAAAAATGCTTTAAACAGTAACATTTCTTATTGCTATAACTCCAAATGGTTTAATTTGTTTTTTATTTAAGTGTTATGGCTGTTTATACGTTTATTACCAACAATAGTGGGTTTTAGTTAAAACTAGAATCTGGAGATAAAGTGTTAGCAGATAAAGGGTTCCTAGGTATCACAAGGTCCATTGTGATGAAAAACAAAATATTTTAGTAATACCACCTATTCTTCATAATGGAGGGTTCACAGAAGAAGAGGTGATTGAAACTTACAATGTAACTAGTATACGTATACACATTGAAAGGTATTTGCCAGATTATAAACTTATGAAATATTTAATAAAATCACCTCAGATTTACTTTCTTCTATTGACGACATCATATACATATGTTGTGTACTAACCAATTTACAAAGCCCTATAATAAATGACCTTTAAAACTTTGGCTAATTTTCCATGTCCAACAACTATACCACCAGGGCTAGCATAAAGCCATGAATTTTCAGATTGAATAATAACTCCACATTTAATTACTGAAATATTGAAACTTTTAGAATAAAAATCTAAAGCTATGTTTTCAAATTTTTTACCATAAGGAATGTTAATTTTACTTTGATAACCTAAATTTGTATTTGCTAAAAGAAATATGGCTAATTTATCTTGACTTTGAATAGATAAATCTTTACATGATTTAATCTTATAAGCCTTAAGACTAGCTCAAGTCTAGCTGATATTCTATCATTTTTAATTCTGACCCATAAATTACTTTTAGATTGTACTTTTGTTTCACTAAATATTTGTGTTATTCTATTAATATTAACCATAATGTTTGTAAAAAAGTACTCATTTTCATTATAGTTTAAAGGAAAGTTATAGCCTGAGTTAAAAATTAAAGTATTACTGTTTTGCAAGTATAACACATCACATATAAAGCTTTTGTCCATATCCTTTTTTACTTCATTTAAAATAAATTCTAAACATTTTTTACTTTCAATAAAAAAATGCTTAACATTGCTATTAATTGAGTTGATTTAAGATTTATAATCTTTTTTACGTTTCTTTGGAAATAGAGCATCAATAGTTTTTCCTTTTTTATATTTTGCCTCTACCGACTTTGAAGGTTTTCCCCATCTTGTTCATTATTAGTTTTTTACAGTGTTTCCTCATTATTTATATAGAAAATCACAGCTGCAATATGCTTACAATTACCTCCAGCACACTGATATGAGCTGTTGATAATATTTCTAGTAGGATTAAGCTATGCAAATCAGTGGTGTATTGGGGGGTATACGGGGGTATACGAGGGTATACAGCGTATACTCACTTCTCTAGATACTTTTTTAGCGTGTACTCTTTAAATTAACAACGATACGCATATCTCGTAGGCCGTATACCTATTATAATTTTCGGTGATGAAAATAAAATGTTATGTATATTTGTAATTTTCATTTCTCAGATAGTAGGTATGTACTAATTATTAGCTGATTATCAAAAAAATATTTGATCATTGTGTGGTTTCATTTCATTAGTTGTTGAAAAATACTTGTCTAGGTAGTTGTAATGCAATAGTTAATAATAAATAATAATTAATAAGGGTTGTAACTGTATTGGAGCAAAGAAGAAAAAATTTTTTTTGATTTAATGTTAAGGTTATATTATTGACACTAAAGATCTAACTGCGTCAAGAAGGCGATAAAAGAAAGACCCATGAATAATTTTAGCAATACACCACTGATGCAAATATTTTTATAAAATATAAACAATAAAATAGAATATATTACATTAACACCTATCTCCAAAGTCACTTTATAAAGTGGTTAACTTACAGAAGTTTATCTTATAACAAAACTAGATATAAAAGAATATTCATTAGGCTATTGTATTTCTTAGACAGTATGCATATGTTCACAAATTACCAATTAATATACTTCAAAATTTAGGGGTTAAATTACTTTATCAGGTTTATAAACTGCACTTTGTTATTATGATATTGAGCTATAAAGTTTTGAGGTATAATAATGTAAATATCATAATAAACTGTAACTATAATGAATATAAAAAACAGGTATAGTATATGATGTTTAATACAGATATACTATGTATGAAATTTAATTTTAGTTATTATAATTTCAATTTTTAAAAACTGTCTGAAAATTAAGTCTATTTACTGCAAAAATAAATAAAATTATTGGAAAAATAAAAATAAAATGACAAGGAAGTTTTAATTTGTATTTTTCAGAAAATATTTTGTTAAACTATATGTATATAATAATTATTCTTTTTGAGCATTTACAGTCCTTAAATACCATAAGTACTTTTTGCTACTAAACAATAAATAATACTTTACAATAATTATAATCTTAAGCTCTAAAAATCTTTCAAAAAGTGTCAATATTATTGATTTCATCATTGTTTATACATGCTAATTAGTAACTAGTACCTTCCATAGACCTATACATTTATTAATATGTCTGTGATACATTTTTAGTATATTTATAATAATGGCTTAAGGTAAGTACTTTATAATGAGTAAAACAATATAAATAGAACACAATTATTTAATATACACTACATATTATGTCATTTACAAGCTATAAAATTCACATAAATAATAATCTTATTTCAAATTTTAAATACAAACAGCTTTTCATAAAAGCTATCAAAATTGTTGATAGGTATATAAGTTATGAAAATGCTATTATACACATTAGAAATACATTTACTAACCATTATACTTTTACATTTTGGAAATACATTACTAAATGTACATACTTAAAGTTTCTAATCATAATAATACAACAAAAATGTTAAAGTCAACTTGATATTTTTTCTACATACCTACAATACACAAATAACAAGTCTTAAATGCATCTAACGCTGAACACTTACGACAAATTAATAATTGTAGGTATGTCTTCATATGGAACTATTGTGGCCATCTGTTTGTGAATGAGATTAATCAAGCAATTGGTAAAAAATAAAGTTTATCAGCAGAGAATAGTATAAAGATTATATTGAAATAACTGAGAAAACTAATTTTTAAATCATTGTTTAGTTTTCATACAAATACAAAATAAAAATAAAAAAATTTCGTTTTATCATAATAATTATATTATTATCAATAACCAAAATTTGGTAAATATCATAACGTTGATAACGAATTATTAAGTGTAACCATTAAAGTGAAACTATAGTTCAGGTTTTAATTTACCAATATAAATTTCAGACATATAATTGAGAAAGGGATGACATTCCAAAATGTACTATTGGCAAAAAGTGAAAAAATGAATTGTATATCAAAATGCATATTACAAATGGAAAAGAATTGTTTAAAACTATCGAATAATGCCCTAAGTATATTATTCCCCATTAATAAGTACATCGATTTAAAATTCCGCAATTGTGTCAGTATGCACTATTGCCATTGATGAAAATTTGTCAAAACATTCTATCTAATAGTTTATTCAAAGTATACTATTGACTATTTCCCATATTAAAATTAAATAAGGTACCGAGTATTTACATAAATTATATTCAAAACGCACTATGATCATAATATGTCATACAAGTACAAATTAAGTGTATGAAGTAAATTGTTAATTTTAAGTTTATATTTATTCTAAATTCATGTTATTACTTATTAATGTAATATTGAAGCTGTGGCACTGTGCGGATTTATATTCAATAAAATGATTACATTCCAAATAGATAAAAAATATAATACAATATCAATACAATATCAACAAATTCACTCCAACCACGATGTAGAGAAGATAATAATGATAACATTTTAATAGTAATAATAACTTCTCTATGTCGTGACTCCAACACTTGTTTATCGTCCGTGATACGAATTCAAATGATCATTATTTTTAGTTTTGTTGCTTTTTAAGTAGTATAAAAATCATTAAGAACCTATAGAAAACGTAATATGTAGTTATTTCTTATACAATAAAATTTAAAACAAAAATATGTAAGATTTCTTTTAAAAATTTTTACAATATCAGATGATGCCAAAATATTTTACTACGATATATTTCAAAAAAGTTATTCGGTACTTTTTTGAAATAGTTATGATAATAGAATTACTGATGCATAATCAATAGTTTTTATGTTTATATTTGTGTTTGTGGGATCAGTCCAATGTGTGATCTACCGATAAGTGGCTGGTCCAATAAGTGATCTATCTACTAATTATTTATGTATGCTACTTATAATAGTAATGTACTTACTTGTACTAGAATTTTGATTGTTATATTCTTATAGCAAAAGTATTTTTTAAATCTGATAAAAACTCATCAGTTATTTGAGTTTTAATCGGGTGGCATGACCGGTACAATTCTTCTTTAAGTTGGCGGTCTAATAATGAAAATGCACCATTAATTTTTATATTATATTTGGACTTGACCAACTTCCACAATGACTCTATTGTTTGAGTATGAGCTTCAGTATTTGGATCCATAAAATTATCAATATAACACTATATAAAACCAAGAAAAGCCAAATATTTGATAATTTTAATCTTATACTTTTGCTGTATAAATATAAAAATCAACATTACAGTATGAGTAAGTGCATTACTATTTTAAGTAGCATACATATACATTTATTCTGTAGATCACTATTAAATCACTAGACCAGCCATTTATTGGTAGATCACACATTGGATTGATCCCATGTTTGTTTTTAATTTTATTTTTCATAGAGTATAGAGAATAATAAATAATACAAATTTAGAGTATAACTAGCACATACAACTACAACGCAAGTACTATGTCATATTGGTACAACCTATTTATGTATTGAAATTATAAATAATGTTATTATAATATTATTTTAAAATTGATTTTCTTAAACTATTGAGTTATGTTGTAATATTTAAAAAATAATTTTATTAGTTTTATTTTTAAATTTTAGATATCAAGTCATAAAAGGAAGTAATGTAAGTATGTATTCAAGCCAAAGAAGAAATTACTTTGTTTGGAAAACGTATGACTGTTCCAACTGTTTATATCGTAGTGTTATAGAAGAGTTCTTACTTCTTATTACACATAATTATTAATGTAATACTTTATTTTTATAAAAGTTACTTTGTCAAGACTAAATTTTAGTCTACATCTTTGCATTAGAAAAACAAGAAATCAATGTAAACATTTGTTTGACCCTACTATTTATTACATTCATAATTTAAGTTTTCATTTATTTCAAATAATATTTTTAATTACATTTTTACAGGTTATTTGTTAAAAGTTTTCTATATTAATAACATCTGATTTATTTATTTAAAAAAAAACATATTTTATATTTTAAATAGTTATTTATTAAATTTATTTATTAATTATTATTTTACAGATGTATTTTATGTTTGAACTTTAAACAAACCAGAGTATCATCTTTTATTTTGTTACAAATACCTTATTATTACTATTTTATATAGTAAAATTTACTAATTGTTATTTTTTTATTGTATGTAATATTTAATGGATTATAAATATATACATTTTTTATTTGTAATAATATTGTCTTATGTTTAATTTATTAATTTATAGTTTTTAAAACAAATCTGTTGTATTTGCATTTGTGATATAATTGTATTTTATTAATTGTTGTACCTCTTAACGATTCTAAGTTAAAAAATGCATTTGATGTCATAGGTATGATGATTTCCCAAAATTGCAGTTTGTCATTGTATTTCAAAATTAATTAATTGTCAATATGTGTGAAATTACTTTTTAATATTGATATATCAATTTTTCTACTTGATAACTATTATCGTTGATTACAAATACCATTTTATATAAAAAAATAATTTAATAATTTAATAAGTTCAATGACATTAATACTTAATTTTGTCAGTGAATACAATTTAGAGCCTTAAGTTTTTTTATTATAATTTACTAAATATGAAAATCAATTTCAAGATATTATATTGCTAGACTTGCTATTCACTTAATATAAGCTGAGAGAATAATATTGTATTATTTAATAATAATATTGTACACTGTATCATAATATGATTATCTTATAATATTATGTTATCCAAAAAAAAAAATTATTTAATATGATGTTTCGGTTTAGTAATTTTAAAATCTATTAACCCTATATTTACCATACTAGCTCTTTTTATACTATCTCAATTATTATAACTTATAAATTATTGCATTTTTAAAGTTTTTTTTTCTGATTAATGAATGATAAAATATTTGTTTTTGGGTTAAAAGCTTGCACGTATTACAAGGTTTCTAAGTTACTAATTAAAAAATATTAACAATTTATATAAATTTGACTTTTTTAAAAGTATCAACATTTGGATATGTAATGTTTCATATGCTGAAAAAAATAACAAAAAAAAATTATTTGTAAATTGACAAATATTTTTATGTGTTCAAAGTTTAAATTTTGACAAAAATTGGATAATCACTTAGTTTTATTGTTGTAATTTAAAAAGTATTAACCTTAAGAATTTCAAAAGTTTCACTATTAATTAAATTATTATTTTCTTTACTCCATTTTTAAAGTATTTAAACTAATTTTAAACTTTTTTTTATTAATTTTATATTTTTAGTTATGTTTTTACTTTAAACTGATTTTTTATAATCTATAAAAATTATCTATTGTTTATCTAAAGTACTGTAGAACAACACTTCTTATTATACTGCTGATTACTTATTTTGACACTTAATATTTGAAAAAAAAAAGTGCTATTTATGTGCTCTGATATTATGTATATTATATTCCAATACATAATAGGTAAACAAATGTAGAATATATGATTGGAATAGTGAATGTGGTATTCACAATTGCTAATTAGCATACCTACATCAAAGAATCATAGAGGTTAATAGTGACAACAACAAAAATAATGACTTATTCTTTATACTTCTGTATCTATATTATAAAATCATTTATCATTTTATATAGATACCCATCTCTTAGGCGCTGCGAGAACAGAGCAATCTAAACAGTGTTTTAACTACAAAATATAGCTGTACATAATTGTAATTTAGAGGATAGCTAGGCGTGGGATTTTGGCATATCATTCAATACAGTTAAAAGGATGTTATACCCATATGTTGTCTTTGTCTTACTGACATACATCATACCAAATTTGTTCTGCTGTACACAAATTTACTATGATGTATGTTAGTAAGACAGAGACAACATATGAGGGTATAACATTCTCTTAAGAATGTGGTCGTTTAGAATCACATCAGTTGACTATAAATGATCTATCAGCAAATGGGTCCAGTTATTATAAAGAAAAGCCTAAGGTAAGACCTATTCAGACATGACACATCTGAGTTACTTAATAGTTAATGCTATAGATAAGTATATAAACATAAACAAATTAATTTCACGTTTCATATCAATAAGTTTAATAATTATTTTAGAAATAGAAAAATTTCAAGTTAAACTGTATTATTTGGACATAGATATCAAGTCAAATCGTATGTTTATGGACTTGGAAAATATTGAGTTGAAATAATGAATTATCGGGAAATAGTCATAAAATGATTTGAAATAGTTTAATACACAGTACACGCAGAATATTTTTGTTAACACTATAATAAAATAATAAATTGCTATTGGACTTAAAACATTTTACGAGTTTACGACTATAGTCTATACTCTATAATACTAATACTATAATCTTATATCTATATAATACAATTTACAATTTTGTAATCTACTTTCTTTTCTTATCACGATTTGTTAGTAGTTAATATGTTAGTCCGCCGTTTCGCCTCCGCTGACAAAGTAATTGTCGAGTTTGAGTGAAAAAATACACAAAAACGCTCGTGAACCTTTTAAGTTAACAGTTATTGTATATTATAAAAACGACTTCGATATCAAAAAGATCAATAAGTCAATGAGAAAAATAATATTTTATAATATAGACAAATTGACAAATATTTTTAACGTAGGTATGTAGAAAAAGGCGTCACATGAGTACAGTGTAGTCAACGTTCCCACATAATTTTATTAACACTTCAACGGTATCTATGGTCTATAGACAATAGTACGGAATGGAAACTACGGTTAGAAACCCGGGAAATCAATGTAAATAAAAAACTATATTGTAATCGTATAATATACTATATTAATTATATTATTAACTTTTTTTTTTTATGTGGATTAGTTTCATGGATAATATAATATATCTATAAACCTTGGCTCTTGAGTGTCAGCTGCTGTCCACACATCACGAAGTTATCAGAATAATACAATTTACTATTATCCAAGATGTCAAAGCACGTAGCAATATTATCATTTATCAGTAGTCATTACTCACTACTTCTCTAGTGCAATTGAGCAATACTGCTACAGTGTAACTGCAAGTTGCAGCAGTCAGCGTTTCTGTACTCGGCAGGTTACAGTTTATTTTCAAATCTTTATTGATACATTGGATACTGTTTAATAGTCTAAAATTGTTCTACGTAAGTAAATACATATTTTTATTTTTATAAAAATAATTTATTTCAATATATTATGAAATTATGTAATAACTGGGTACCTTTATTTACTAATTACAAAAGTAGTATTTATTTAACTATCTTATTATGTACACTTTACCTCAAGCTCACAAGAATATAATAGTATAACCAATACAAATACAATGTGATATTAAACTTAGTAATATAAAGTATTGTACCTAGTAAACATAGGCCTAAACTAGTGTTTCTCAGCCTTTGTATTATGTTGACACACTATTAAAATTTTTCATACTTCGTGTACATTTTGTTTTATTTAAGTAGTTCAACTTAGTACTTCCCGCAAAATGTTTGGACTTACCGGCAACATACTAGTGTGTCGCGACACACCGATAGAGAAACACTAGCAGTGGAAGGGAGGTGTTTTAATACCCAAAAGCTCCTGAAGCTTCACCAAATATTCCCTAATTTGTCAATATATTAAATCATGTTAATAGGTATGTGTTAATTGATATTTCTAGATATTTAACTATATTTTTAACATTGCCAGTATATATTTGAAATCTCATTATTGCAAAATCTGACCTGATAGTTGTTGGCCTCCTATCGTACATAGAAAAAATGTATAACTAATTAAAATTTAGTTACTTTCAATATTTTTAAATATATACAACTAAAAATATGTTCTACAAAAATGTTTGAAGGGAGCAATGTAATTTTAGAAACATTAATCAACAATTTTATCATTGGATAACAAATAAAAAGTATTATAAGAGTGCTCAATTTCAACTCATTTACATATTACATACTATCTTTTTTTTCAGAATTTATAAAATGTTACTTGTTATTTAACAAATAAATAAATAATAAAGTTACCTTACTTTAAAAAAGTGAGTTACTACCCATCTATTTTAAAGATATTTTATTTGAAATTAAATATTAGTATAATATTATTAATTCATACACTGGAATATTTTATTTGATTTATGTTGACTATATAAACTCATTTGTGGAGTTATTTAATTTTTATAGTAGGTAAATAATAAAATGTAAACTATAAAAAAACACACACCTAAAAAGTAACCATAAAGATAGAATATAGAATTTCTATTCATTTTAATGTTACTATAGTATTATTAAATAAAATATAAGTTAATAAAAAATATATTTAATGGATTTTGTTAATTTTTATTTCAGATTAAAATTTTGAATATGTTAACATCAGATTGTCAAGTCAGCTCTAATTCTGGTGATATTTTAGAAGATTGTCCTAGAAAAAAATCCAAACTATCAGGTATAAATGAACAATCATTTGATGAAAATAATTCAATTGATAAAAATAGCCAAAATTACAATAAGATTGAAATAGACAATTATTTTGATTTTAAAGACCAAAATTTGAACAAATATCATACTGTATTTTCTGAAGGATCTGATGATGAAGATTATAATATTAATACATATGAAGATAGTGAAAGTGAAGATTATATACATATTTCTGATAGTGAATTTGAATTAGAAAAATATGTAATAAATGAAACAAACTCTAAGACTAGTGCTAATGAAAAGTTAGATGATGAATCTGTTAAAGATGTTGGCAGTGATGCAAATAATTATATTAATAATGAACAAAGAATTACTGAAACATGTACATCCATAGGTATAGATAATGATGAAGTGTATGATTTACTAGACAAAGCGTATAAAGACAAAAATAAAACCATTAATGAACATAAAAAGAAAACTGTTACTCAAGATGACTTTAAAGAATATGAAAAAATTGTGTTAGAAGAAGTATGTAAAAATCATTTTGATATATTGCCTGAAAATTGGATTGAAGTAACTCATAAAAGTGGCATGCCTATTTATTTACATAAGAAAAGTAGAGTTGTAACGTTATCAAGACCCTATTTTTTAGGACCAGGTGATCCCAAATCGCATTTAGCCCCTTTGTCAGCAATTAGTTGTTTACAATATCAAAAAGGTCTTAAGAATAAAGAAATTATAAAAAATGAACCTGATTTTAAGGTTAGTAAACTTGGAGATATGATTATACCAAATGCCAAAGTTGAGACTGCACAAGAAAATATTACTAAAGAATCTTTAACACATGCAGAATTACGGGAATATTGTCAATCACTATTTAAGTAAGTTAATGTCCATTAATTGATTTAATATTGTTTTGTTTAACTATTTTATTTTTATGTAATAAATTTTGATTATATTTTGTTTTCAGGTTTAAGATTAAAAAAGTAGAATTTCCATGTAAAAAGCAGAAAGAAAAAAATATAAAAACAGAAATTTCTAGCGGCACAAACAATACTAAAGAAAGACCTTCACTTCCAGATAGTACTAAACTGATATCATTTCCAGTTCAAACTGAAGATCATGATAAACAATGTAATCATCGTCGTGAATGGATAATGAATCCCGATGGTAAAAGTTATGTGAGCATATTACATGAATATTTACAACAAGCATTGAAAACCCAGCCTTGGTATGAATTTAAAGAACTTGAAAATACAGAAACACCCTATTCTGCTACTGTAGTGCTTAATGATGTCCAATATGGTGTTGGTATGGGTAATAGTAAGAGACAAGCAAAAGTTAATGCTGCCCAAGCCACCTTAGATATACTTATACCGGAAATGAAAACCAAAATAGATATTAAAAACCAACGTGATCCAGTAATATTTAACCAAATTAAAGTTACTGACCCTAGAATTACTGAATTCTGTGCCAAGACTACAGAACCTAGTCCATATGCTATGTTATTAGTGTGTTTACAAAGGAATTTCGGTGAATGTGAAGTAGGTATTGAATATAAATTAAACAATCGTCGTAGGATGTTGAACCAATGCACAATGATGGTGGGTAAACACAAAGCTACCGTTACTTGTAAAAATAAAAGGGATGGCAAACAAAAAGCTTCTCAAGTAATATTGGGTTTATTACATCCACACATTGATAATTGGGGATCGTTGTTACAGCTTTACGGTAACCGGAGCATTAAGAATGCTAAAGAAAAGAAACAAGAAGAGCAAGAAATCACCCAGCTCCAAAGTAAAGCTGCAGCGAATCAACCCAATTTTGCTATATTGAATAAACTTAAAGAAGAAATGTTAAAAATTAGGGACCAGAGAAAATTAAAAGAAACAAACGAAAAGTTAGGACTACCACATACAATGCTTGGTACAACAGGTCCATATACCATAGCAATTCCATCATCATCGACAAGTCCTAACAAACAAATTTAATTCATGTTCAAGTTAACAACCATTGATGTTCAATTAATTGTATTAACATGTAATTAAAATGTTTTGTTCCTAAAAGTAATGTCTAATAGTAATTAATACTAGTGTAATATTTAGGTATTGATCTATACTATAATATATTACGTTAGTTGTTACCCTAAAACGTAATACTTAATTTATGAATACAATATTTATAAAAAATTGTAAATAAATAATATATATTTAAAATTACCAGGTTAATATTTTAATATCATCAGAATTAAATACTTATGTCAAATCTTCTTAAAATTAACACTATTCTATTATATAGTGCCATAAACATGTTTACAAGAGTTTTAGAATATGTTAAAGAAATTTATTGCAATAAATTATTATTAACCTACCATGTCCTAGTGCGGAGGAAGAGGGTTATGTTCCCAGAATACCAATGTATACAAAAGGTGTTTTCAGCTTAAAATAAAATTTTATAATGGTCATTGGTTGTTTTATACTTCTATCATACAAAAATAATAATTTTAAGACAGATCATGGCAAAAAAATTATAATTAAAATATATAAAATTAGTTTAATGAGACAAAAAAATAGGTATGAATATATTGTCAACTATTCATAAACATGTATATTAAAAAATATAATAAATACATTGTACAGATAAAATATCTAAAAAAAAAGGACTTTTCAGTAGTCAGCAAAACAAAAAAGAAGGAAAACATGAACAATATTTCAAAAATTAATAATTAAATATACTTTTAAAATATAAAGTCAGGACATATATCTACTAAAATTAATTAGCATCTACATTAAATTTTCGAAATAATTTTAAAATTAAAAAAATAATTTTTTAAAAATGAATTTAGAGTATAATATAATATATAAATATATTTTTAAGTTGAAAATTGAATAAAGTAAAAATTTTCTTTATCCATTATTATTCTCTTATTTGATCTTGTTTTTACTATATAATATTAATTATACTAAGCATTACATGTAGTGATTTACTTAAATGTATAAAGCTGATTGTATGGTTGATAATTTCTTCTTCAATTCATACTTAAGTAGGTATTTTGAATTGTAATTTTTGGAGAAGTGGTTGTCATTAAAAATGATATTTTTCCATCATACCATTCAAATGTAAATATATACCATACTACCATCGCTTACTAAAAAATAAAAGTTATAATTCTTAGTTTTCACATTATAATTCAATATAAATAAGTTGTGTATGTTTTTATTGTCCACATTCATTAATTTAGTATTTATATTTTGAAATATTTTGTTTTAACTGAAGTAGAACGTTTAAATATAACAATAATTAACACAGTTAATATTTTCAATTATACTATGCTTAAGATAAACCATAGTAAAAGAGACCTTTCTTAACACATATAAATAACTTCAAATTACTTTTATGATTTTAGTAAGTTTTGGACACAAGTGCAGTTTTTCAAGCATGCAATAAATTAAAAATTGAATGAGTATGTTATGTTATCAACAAAAACGATTAAATAATACATCCTTTGATTTTTATGTGGTATGCTACCTATTGTAAAATGGTGTTTTCTTTCTATCTACTAGCTAATTGCAATTTATTAAACTACTAAAACTTACTTAATGTATCACATAATTTCATAAACAACAGAAACATTTTTAAAAGAACCTAGGGTTGATAAGGATTAATTGATTAAGTCTAGTTGCAATTATGAAATAAATTAAATTTGGGTTAAATTCTTCTATCAGCTAGTGAGGACAATTTTAGAGATACAAGAATAGGGTGAATAATCATGAATTAAATTTGAAGTGATCTACTGAACAATGAACTCATAGGAAGTTCATATCGCATGATTGATTGATTGATGATTAATTAAGTTACTAATTGAATAAATATTTTATGTATTTTACATAATTTAACTCCCGAAGGCTAATACTATTAAATATATTTATTTAATTTAATTTATATACCTAAGATGTTTTTGATTTTTCCAAAATACAAAATAGATACACAATAAAAAATACATTAAATAATTTTCAATAAATATATCTACCTTTTGATTACTAATAGTATTTGTCTTCTGAGGATCTTTTTTAGTAGAATTTTTATATTTTGCTTAGAAGGGCATGTATTCTGAACATGTGATGTTGGTTTTTGGTTGACTAATGGAGATTTTAATAGGAGTTAATCAACAAATAATGAACTACAACAAATTAAAATTAACTTACAAAGTTTGTGTTTTCTTTAAAAATGTATTAAGAACTATTTATGAACTTGAGATTTAATATTTAATAACAAATTACAGTTATTATCAAGGTTTTGATCCGGCTGCATGGAAAGTATATATTTGCAAACAATAATTATATTATCCAATAAAATATAGTTTCTTAGGGAAAATTAAAATTAATAAATATTATGCATACTCTGTCATGTCATTTTGTACTTTAAACTGTAATAAAGCAGTAAGTTTATCACAAATTAACTAAATAAATTCTTGTTTGGATATTTTAAGCTATCCGTTAAAGGTAAAATACTAAAATTAATAAATTTAATAAGGAAATTTAAGAAATATTCATGAAGAATGTAATGGCTTAAAATTTTAAGTTTTGTTCATCAGGAATCTTAGATCCAAGCAAGAATTCTCATTTATAATGAGGAATACATTCTATAAGAAGATGGTCAGTTAATTCAATTGTCAATTGTCATTACTCACTACTCAGTATTTAAGATAATCGTTATATTAATTATTGAAAATTTAGTTGAACTTAAATATTTTTTTAAATTCTTATATGGTTCTTTAACTAATACATAGTTCATTGGTGATAGTTTTGTTACACTGAGAATATATTCACAATGTATTACATGTATATTTATTGGTTTATTATAATCGGCAAAAGAAAGCTTCCAGAGAAACTAGGATAAATTTGTCTGACATTGACCAACACTAACTATTAATCTCATCCATTGACAATGGATCATCACAAGTTCTTTTATCATATTTTGTCTAATTAATCTTTTTATACTAAACATATATTTTGACAAGTATTTATTGACAAATGTTAAGTATATATATTAATATTTTAAATGTCATCTATATATTTTTTAACAAATATATAAAATCAGTTTTTTTATACCTATTTTATGTGTATCACTAATTTTATTTATGTACCTATATCTTAAGAAAATTATTGCAATTTTAAAATTGTTAGGGTTTTAAATTTTTAAAAATCCAAATTTTAACAATCAACTGTTAAAGTGATATTAATATATATATATATATGCATGTGTGTGTGTGGGTTCTTGAAACTAAATTTTCTGAGTGTTAACCTAACTCAACCAACTTAAATTAATTTTTTTTCATTAAATTATCTACTTTTGCATTCAAGTGTAACCATAACTCTCAGTTATTGATAGATTATATTATATACCTTAAATTATAGCTAACACAAAAATGGTTCTTAAAAATTAACCATATTGAATATTTGTAAGATGAAGATAACAAGCATATCTTCTTAACAATTCGAAAATAAATTTCTCATTTGATTATTCTTTGTAAAAAATCAGTAATTTAAATGTTTTGAAATTATAGTCTTTATTAATTTTATAAATGAATAATGTATTATTTATTAAATAGTTATGTATTCATTATAATGTTGTAAAATTAAATTTATAGCTATAAGCATATTTTCATTAGCTATTGTAAATAAACAATACTTACATATAAGGTAGAAAAAAAAATAATACATTATAATTTTTATGTATAATAAAATGTCATATTAGTATAAATATTTTATAAATGTATAAATAATATAACTATAATAAATGCCCTAAAAAAATATTTTAATGCAATAATAGCCTGAAAAACGACAAAAATATCTTTAATAGAAAAACTACTATTTTTAACACTTCATTGTGACTAAAAAAAATTTACTGTAATACAAAACAAAATGCCAAACTTATAGGTATACACACAATAAATTTACAAAACATTGGAAATAAATGTGATTTGTATCTTCTATTAATCAATTAACATATGTTATTCAAGTATCAGAAAACACATCCAACAATTCCTGGAGATAAATAAAAATGTAGTTATATTAATTTATAGAACGATTGACATTTGGTATGGATGAAAACTACCTAAAAACTATTAAAGCAAACACTTAATACATAGTATGAATTTTCTAACTACTTATTAAATTTAAAATATTTAAACATGATTAAAATAGACTAATTTTCAATTCCTAAGACCTGAAGCATTCCCTTCTTTAATACATGTTTAATCTGAGATTTTGCAGTAGAATAAACTTCTTTATTTTGCTTTAATTTTTTCATTTCATTCCCTATATAAACGGAAAATAATAATGGTTCGAGCATCAAAGACTTTATATTTTTTACATGTTTCAGGAAACGGATTTTATGGTTCAGCAATTTTAAGTCATTGTTATTAGTACATCTTCGTTTTTTATTTTTCAAAGTCTTCATTTTTTTGAAATATGAATCCTTTGTTAGTTGGTATTTAATATTCTGAAATTATATTATCATAATTCGTTTATACAACTTTAAAATATAATTTATTTCATAAAAAGTTTAAAAGGAATTTATAAAAGCAAAACAATAAAAATAAAAATTTAATTAAGTATAAATTACCACTGGCTTCTCTTTTACACTTTTTTCCATTTGCTCTGCATCAATACATACATTTAGTGACTTATTTTTGCTGTACTCCTAAAAATGTATTATTTTTGTAAAAATTGTTTCATATTAATGAGTTTTCAAACAACATACTATAAAACTTACACAATATTGAATCGTTGGGACTGCTGTTGGTTTTAAAGTTCCTTTCCCATCGTTACTTATATATTCAGTTTTTTCAAAATGATTTTCACATAATCCACTGTATTGAGTAGGTTCCCATTCTATTGTCTGACCGGTTGCTGTTTTCCATAAAGACAGTATTTCTGAATTCATTAAAGGAAATCTATAAGAAAAAATTAATTTGTAGTTATATCGAAAAACACACACTTTTGATTTAACTTTTAATAGTTGAATGATAGATAAAAACCACACACTTTATCATTCTTATAACTGTTTACAGATTATATACTCTTCAATTCTAACACATTTAATTTAATTTCATAACAATAATTTTAAGATATGTAGTAATGTACATATTATCATAGAATGTACTAGATATAAATGTAAATTGTATTGTTTAGGGACTACATCAACTCGAATTTTACTGAAATATCAAAAAAACGATTTACTAACCTATTTAAAATAAAACTACTGCAAGAATATATATAAAAATAAAAATAAAATGTGTTATGAAATTATAAAAAAAACATTGTATGCCACTAATTATTTTTACAATAACCTATAAACTGTTTAAGTTTTAAACAGTATTTCTAAAGTTTCCAAATGCTAAATAAAACTTTTTATATAATTAAAGATTAATCCTACTATAATAATTTTATTGAAAATATAATAATTGTATAAGCGTAAGGTATCATAAAATATGTCATACCCCAGTAAGATTGTATAATGTTTATAAAATTATTGGTTAGATATTTAAATTCTAGAAACAGACAATGTGAGTCTAATAATTTATATTGAACCTTCATAAAACAATTTCTCATAAGTCATTACTTTAAATATTTATTACTATTATAATTGTCAAAATGCATCTTCATGATCTACCTAACATATAAAAAAACAAATATATTTTGATGAAATTTATATTTATTTGTTCAATGCATACTGTATACATATAATTAAATAAATGAGTTGAATATAAGTAGGTATTAATTGTTAATCTTACTTTTTTTGATATATATTACAAGAAAATTTATAATATTTATGTTTAAGTAATACTGAAATATAGTACTATTAAAATTATAACAAAATAAGGCAAATTATTGGTCAATTTATGGTTTATTTTCTTTTACCCTATATATTACGAGTATTATGATCATTATGTAATTGAAAAACGAAGTTCACCATAAAAAAAGTGTAGGTAATTGTAAATTAAAACATATTTATAATATCATTAAACATAATATTATTTATAATATTATTAATATTTGTTGAAAACATTCATGTCAGTATTAACTAACTCTGTATGTAAAAATTCATTAAAACCGTAATGTTAATTCCCATATTTCTTTTATTTATTAACGTTCACCAATTTATGATGTGTACGTATATTTATGTTGGTCATTTCCAGCATTCATCATAATATGGACGTTCACATTAATATATTAGATGTGTCTGTGTGTGTGTGTGTGTAAGGTAACAATATAAAGTATGAAATACACAGACATCTAAATGCTTAAAACACATGATTTTAATGGAGATCATATTAATTTTTTATATGAATTAATTATTTTAAAATCTTTTAATATTATTTACATAAACAGAACATTTAAAATTTTGACAAATTTATTATAATGTGTATTGGTTTTGGATGTACAATTTTAAAAGATTGAGCGGTTTTCGTAATGGGCCATAGGTTTCTAGTAGTTACCTGTGTAACTTGACATCATTTTCGTCCATTAGGCTTTTGCAACCAATTACACTGCACTTCTTTTCCATAATGTTAGTTTTGCTTTTGTTTTAAATGATTAAGAAAACAGCACTAATTACGGTAAGTCGGTAATAATTTTTAGTTATGTCTTTCGTGTTTCAGCTTTTACTGGACCACTTGGATGTTACTGTGTTAGTATTGATTATCATATAATCGATATGGTGATGGGGTGTGGTAGTCCGATGCCACAATATGTTTCCCCGTAGTCAGCGCTCCTGTAAGCGCGTTGGTTACGCCCCGTAGCTACTGATCGGTCGTACCTCGACTACAACGCCGTGTCCGATCGGACGTTTTTGAGCTTTTTCAAAACCGTTCTAAACACATATATCCGTACTTGTTATGATTTTTTTTTATGTCAAAGCCACAATTTCACATAAGAATCGACATATTTCACGTAAACACTTTCTATTTTATACTATGTGGTTGATTTGTTCCCTCATTTAATAATTATTAGTATTTTACTTAAATATCACATTGAATTATTTTTTTTATTTTAAAAGACAAAGAGTCAGATTGTATTTTTATGGGTTTGAAAATATTGAGTTAAATTGTTATTTTCTGGAACATTGAATAATTTCAGTTTAATAATCATTAAAAATATTTTTGACGATATTTTCAATAAACTGCAAGTAAATCCCAAAAAAGAACCTAACTTACTCTAACCTAAGTCTGGAAGTTCGTATTAATATTACAGTGGCGTAATTATAGGAGGGGAGATATGGGGATATATTCTACCTCAGACGCTTTTTTTTTAGAATAACCATAATTAAATTCCTGTAAGCACTTAGTTTAAAAAAAATTTAAGATCACAAATATTTTAAAATAAAAAACAAGAATTCATGGATATTATCATAATTGAGATTTTTTTTTATTTTACTAATATAAAACTATAATAGCTCAACAATTACAATATATAACAAGAAAATTGTATAGCTCATAGTTAAAAGATAACACTGATAAAATCTACAACTTACGACTCTTGTTATCATTTTTAACTAAAACCTTTTACAAAAATAAATAATATGAACGTGTTATAGACTGGTAATGAATGAAAATATATTATTATTTATTCTGTGGTATAAGGTATTAACTATTTTTCGAATATTATATTACTGTAAGCCACGATTAAAGATAGATCTCAGTTCGTGCTGTAAACCTCGAGCAACAGTGCAATACCATTACACCAATGTCTATTATAATAAAACTAGTAATAATCATTATTTTTGTAAATTACACAATAATTATGAACTTCTACTAACTTAAATATTTAATAGGAATGCTTGAATGGACTTACGATGTTATCAGTGCATCGATACATTAAGTTGAATCCCGATGTCGTACTGGATATTTTGGCGAAAACAACGAAAAGGAAAATTGACTTGATATTATAATTTATGAAAAATATGGTATTTTATTTAATTGTTTACTTTATTATCTTTGAAAACCATTATTATACCATTTACCTCATTTAATTTATAATAGTAAATTAATATAATACTGTGATCTATAAGATTTAATGGCCAAGGGTGGTGTGGGAGATAGCCCCACTAGAACAATAGTATAAACTTATATCCCAATTCAAAATTACGCCACTATTATTAAATGTATATATTATATTATATATTATATACTATGAAACAGTTTTATTTTTTAAATTACAATATACATTCATGTGTTTCGACTATAGCGACTGAATAATGAATATAGCCAATATAGAATATAATATCGATATATTATTTATAAAATATTTTTGAAGTTAAAGAAGTAAGATATTAGGCGTCTGAACGATAAGAACAACCGACAAATACCCATTTGTAACAAAAATAAATCATACAAAACATTATTTATTATTGAACTTCGCGTTTTTTACAATTAAAATCTACCTCATTAATCATTATTTTATAACAGTAGTCAGACACTGCCAGTACGTGAGACCGCGGCAGACTCATCAAAGGTTTGTGTTCTACGAAAATGGATGACAAATAAAATTAATCCTATTTTGGAACTATCAAGAACTAAGGACTTCATGCATTGTTGAACTAATTGTATATGATATTCAGACTTGGAATTTATTTCCTTATTATTCAGTTAATTACCCAATAATAAAAACCCAAATTGTTCAATACCACAAATAGATTTTAAATTTTAATTCAAAATTAATCTAAATCAAAATTCTAACAATCTCATAAATTTAGAAAAGCTGAATTGTTCTGAAACTATTAAGCTACACTTTCTTCCTATTACAGAACAATGCCAGGGTATTAATGTCTTTGTTTTTATTTTGGAACTAATATGATTATTGAATGATATACTTATATAGTAGATTCTTATTATGTTGAACGTCATTATCTCGAACTACATTGAAATTCTCTTGAAACTGCCATTACACTTAATAATAGCATTTTGCTCGGGATAACTCGAAATAAAATTAATCTTTTTTGTTATCTTGAATATACAAATAATATTTTTATTACGGTAAGAACAAAAAATTAAGCAATACATTCAGTATATTGAAATGGCAAGTACGTATAAATTAAATGTATTTACAATTTAAAAAAAATAAATACATTTTTCATTATTGTAGTCTATTGATATGCATGTAGTATTAGTACTTTAAGTATTCAAATTATACATTTTAAGCATTAAAATTATTTACCATTTTTTTCAATTTTTTTAAAAAATTTTAATAAAACTCAATATCTTGAACTTTTTCCTGTTCCCCTTGAGATTCGACATAACGAGAACCTACTGTATTATTATATAGGTACTTAATTCTTTTTTTAGTATTTTTTTCGCGAAAAGGGTGCGGTGACATCACTTATTATCATCACACAAATCAGATATTCAAGTTATGGGGAAAGGGGAATGGATTCCTGAAATTTTTTGAATACAAAATAATGTTAGACAGACATCCTCTCACGGTTAATTTTTAACATTATTGAATAGTTGTTGTGTTTGTTTATAATTATTGTATAATAGGCATTATAAAATAAATGGGTATTTTTAAAATTGTACAACAAAAATAAAATTGATAATATTATAATAAACTTGTAGCGTACCAATACATATTTACCCAAAATAATCTGAGTGGGCTCCAAACAGTTTTAGGTAGTTTTCCTATGTAATCGATACGTGCAGAACCATTTAAAGTTTTAAACTTCGCCTCAAAATTTAATCTGTGTAGTCTCTATGATCATCATGTGCAGGAACTATATTTAGTGCTTACCATGCCAATTTTTGTATCTGTGGTTAATTTTCTATAGTTACGAAACTGTATATTGATGGCTTGTTTTCTGATGGCGTTAAAACATATTTTTATAAAT
Source organism: Rhopalosiphum nymphaeae (assembly GCA_036289425.1). Lineage (NCBI taxonomy): Eukaryota > Metazoa > Arthropoda > Insecta > Hemiptera > Aphididae > Rhopalosiphum > Rhopalosiphum nymphaeae. The sequence continues at coordinate 1,825,514 of JAZAQC010000007.1, read as the reverse complement.
ACTACTAATCATAATCTAAACTAACCTAACTAAAGCAAACCTATATAATATTGATAATGGTGTGTAAATGCAGAAGAAATTTACCCCGACAACAAGACGTTTACATTGATGACAGCGATGACGAAGGGGCCCTAGGAAACGCAAAAAAAACATATTTAACACACGCCGAAATGGCAATCCGGTTACGTGAGGTATATAGCACATTAGCACCTAATCTTGGATCAACAACTGACTTTAAATCTATTCCTGAATGTAAGAAAGAAGGATTAAAACTAAATATATTTCTTTTGGAAAAAGCAGCAAATATGTGTGGATTGAATGGTCAGAAGTTCTCAAGGTGGTACTCGGTCAGCAAGTGGGCAAAGGAAAATAACAGTCCGCTGAGCTTTGAAGAGTTTCAGTCAATAATAGAACGTTACATTAAAGCGGGTAGGAACACGGAAAAAATCCGTTCATTAATTGAAGAAACTTTAAAGAAAAATGGCAAGCGACTTCAGTTTGATCTCAACGATTCGAATAAGTACCAAATAGTGTACTTAAAATACCATCCAAAATGCACACCAACACAGAAAATATCCTATTGTCCGTGCGTGGGTATAGTGGATCCAATAGTGTATAAAGTGATGCAACGGGCAGAGATAATTCTAAAGGAAAACAAAAAGATTAACAATATCAAGACAAAAACCAACAAATTCTGGAAGATATAGATAATAATATTGATATGAAACGAACATTAGACCAATTCAACCCACGCACAGAGGTGATTGGGTATTCTAACATGATTCGCTACTTCATTGGATTTTCAGACCAATATTTGAAACAGTAATATGACAGTAGTAACGAATAATTCAATTAAAATAATTTTTAAATAATATTATTATAGTTAGTATATACAACTTAATTAGTTAATATTTTAATCAATGAACTTATTTTTATTATGCTTTAAAAAAACAAGGAAAACATTGAGGATAGATATAGAAAACTTCTACACTTCTACAACAGTAACACAAATAAAGAAATGTAAAAATATTCTTAATAAAAAAAGGAATCTTGAAATTTGATAATTCAATAGGTTCTTCAAAGTAATAATCATAACTAAATTTTAGATTTTAAGCCAGGGGCGCCTCACTCACAGCACGCTAAAGTTTCCAACTAACCTGTGACCATTTTATAAAAATTATAAATTTTTATAGGTATAAATAAAAATTATAATTGAAAAAAATTTTATAATAAAATGTTTTTAAAAATTATAAATTATCATTGAAAACACGTCATTCAATATCTATCTTGCCAATTTTATTTTAAGATATTTTAATAATTAAAATGTTATTTATTATTTTTGCAAACAAGAAATGTGAACCTACAGTTCCTAATGAAGAAAACAAATAATAGTGAGTAGCTTGAAATCATTCAGTACTTAAAACACACACGATTAGAATCATGAATTCGATAAGTGAACAAAAATAATATATTATATTTATTCACCATTTTATTAAAATAAACAGTACTCAGTATAAATATAAATTTGGAATTTGGTTATTCGCAAGTTGAAAAGGTTGGATACGCCTATTCAAGCCGTTAAATATCCAATTTACTAATATAAATGTAATATTTGCTTTTATAGTTAAAGCACTAGATATATGTAAAACAATAAACATTCATCCTATATAAACAGCTACGACTTCAATTATCTATATTATTTAATTATATGTTAAAACATTAAATATCACATTCATTGGTAGATTAAGGTATGTTTCAATGAATGGTTATAGTTAGTCCCACATTTCTCACATTTTCTAAAATTTATTTAAAAATTAAAGTAAAAATCTATTTCACATGAGACATTTATAAAATAAAGTAATATTTCTTATATCATTTTTACTGCGTTGATAATTAAATAATGACATGGAATTACGTTTATTAGGATATTTTATTTATTATTAATTATTTGTATATTGTTTATTAACATGACTGGTTTCCACGGTTACTCTTGGATATATATACAATTATGTAAGAAGACTATTTGTATTGAGATAAAAATGTAATTGTATAATGTTATTGTGTTAACGAGTGGTTTTTTTTTTATTATGGACAGGTCAAAACTTTTTGCTCCCTCCCCTTTCTCAAAAACTGAAATTACGTCATTGGTTACAGAGGTCTTTGGAGATCATAATACATAACTAATACATGCTCTCCGATAAATTACTTTCGAAGTCTATCGACAAATTTGAAATTTTATTATATTTTTACAGGTTAATTTTAATAAAACAGTTATTTTATAATTTACAATTGAATTAACTTTATTTTAAACCTCAACCTTCAACGTAACAGTGACGACACGCGCCTTCGTTGTAAAAGAAGTATTGCAGCAAACAAATGGTGAGAGCACCTAGCGATTACTACAGCGGTTACGTTAGGTTAATTAAAATACAATTAGACTATTAATATTTAATGAATTGAATATTGCATTTTGTTAGTTTACTTTATACACTCGTTTAATAATAATTAACCGATAACCATAACAACCGAAGTGTATTCATTTGTTCCTCATCCACACGCGGTAACACAAGAATAAACGCCAAAAAATATCACTGTCTAAAAACGAAGATTAACATCGAAAACGTTTGCATAAGCTAATCGATCATTCGTGAATGGCCAATGACTTGATCCTTATCGTCGTTTACCACCATACATGCAGATACGTGCACGCAAGTAGCTCCTCGCCCATCCTATTTGGAGCAAATATATTTTATACATTAATAATATTGAAAATCACCAAATCGGTAATATTAAAAATATTATATTATTAGTTGTTATTTATATTAGTATTTCAATCTCGAGTGTTACTAACTTACGATATGACTATGCATTTAGTGTCAAACAATGCTTAGAACATTATACGAATTATTATGCTTGGATTAATTGTATTCACTGTTTTATAGGTTAAATAAATTAAAATTTATTTTTTATTTAACATCACTGCAAAAATATAGGTTTTTCATAATTAAAAAAAAAATATTTTACGTACCTTTCTGTGAAAAAAAAAACAGATGATAATAATAGTGTTATTTCTTACACCCTTAAAATGTATGCTTGTGTGACCTGAGTTTTTTGTCGTAGTAAATGATATTTGCATTATGTATAGCGACTCGCGTTAGCTCAACAAAACCATCAACCAAATTTATTATACACTATAAAAACACGACGTAATTAATCATAATAAAATTAATAATAATTAGCTCAAAAAATTACCGAATTAGAAGAATACTTACAATTTACCAAGAAACCGGGTTTACCTTTTATTAACTTTCTTATTAGTTTAATCGTAGATTTTATTTTATTTCTGTTAATAAGAACTGCAAACGCATATATAAAAAGTGCTAATAGGTTAGGTTAGGTTAGGCTAGATAGTTATTTAATAACTGCTTTGATTAAATCTTTAAAATTATAAGTGTTAACAAAATAAATTATCCAACTTTTTTATGAGGAACAATATACTATGGTTAGGTATGAATAATATTATCTTTGTTTTACACAATTTTATTTATTTTTACACTTCGTTTATAGATTTGAGTTTATGATACATATAATAATATTTAATCTGCTTAATTATTTTTTGTATTTAATTATGACGACACTGCAAGTGTATATGAGTATCGATGTAATTTATATGAACGAATAGTGTTAATGTAGTTAATAGCACCGTTTAATAACATAAATATATTTGTTTACTTTTATAATTAATAATTAATATTATTAATTTGTGACACTGATAGATGGATATGAAAAAATCAAAACAAAATAAATCCTATGATAAAGAAATGACACTAAAATTAGTAATTACATCAATTGAAAATGATTCAAATAATTCTTCGATCGAAAATCAACAGCTTAATCGATATGAGTTTTATCTAGGGGACACAAATGTAACGCCTCAGGAACCAACTCATATTAAATATAAAACTATACAATTTAATGATGAATTGTTAGATAAACCAGTTGTATCAAAGGTATTGACTACTACTAACGTAGAACTTGAACAAGAACAAGAAGAACACCTCAATACTTTTCGTCGTCTCACCATTAAATCCCTTGACAATTTACTTGACAACATATTTGCCAAACGGCAATATCATTATAAAGAAAGTTCGAAAGAAAACAAATATGACGTTGGACCAAATATTCTATTTCCAAAAAATAATATTAGTAATGACCATTATGAGATTGAACTTGTTGAAAGTCCACCATTTAACATTTTAAACATACCTAGCAGTGTTACCGTAAAAGGGTAAGACTATAAAAATGTAATCTTAATTGGTTACTAGTTAGGTTTTTGTCTGAATTTTATGACGAAGTATTCAGAAAATTTCATTAAATTATATGTTATATATTATATAGAATAATTTTATCAGAATGTAAAAGACCTACTTTTTGGTAATTATGTTTTAATTGAAAATATAGAAAATGTATATCAATAATAATTCTTAGTTACAATAATTATTCGACTGAATTATTTGAAATATTTTTAAATAAACCATAATGATACATTTATTTCTAAGGGTACAATGCCAAAAACTTATAGTATAATTATACATATTGAAAGTTGTAATAAACAGCAATTAAGCATTAAAGTACTAATGTATAGCCATAAAATATAGGCTATACATTCTAGGTACCTTTATAGTTTATGAGAATTAAATAAATTGCTTTTTAATTTATCAACGAACACTTATTTATAACAACAACGTCAACAACAAAACTATCCAATAACATTTATTAAAAACTTTATGAACGAATTTTGTTTTTTCAGAGATGGAGATTACGAAAGATTACAGAAATCAAAAGAAGTTTATCTAAGTAATCTATCAAAACCACACATGAAAACCGACAATATATCGCAAACAATCAATTCTCTCATGGAACGTGAAAACGTAGAATGTCAAACCTTGAATGCCACCATGCTTACGACTGGTACACAGGTCCACAATTTCAACATAATAGATGTTTACAACGAAATAGACAAAAAGCAAAACGTAATCACGCCACCAACCATTGTAGGAGTGTCGAGTGACACAGAAAATCCACATGACGCACATATGGACCAACTGGAAACCGACGAGACGGAGGAAGCCTATTTCGTTAAGAGAATGTTTTTGGAACGGATATTGGCTCAAAACTCGTTGGACGTTAAACTATTTTGGTCGAATGATATAGAAAAGACGAATCACAATGACGAATTGCCGGGGCACCAAAATAATTTTGATCTTAAATACTGTTTTACATTGACGTTGCTTGGTGACGCAGACAGGGGTATAGCTGCCAGATGCATGCACTGGAACGAAACCGAAAAACAGTTACTGGCCGTCGTCTACAGCAAGTTGATATACACCGATTACACGGGTAAGCAATACGCATCCGTGGCAGTGTGGAGTACAAAAAATCAGCATACTCCGGAAAGGTAAAAAATATGGAACATAAGTGTTAATGCATGGTTATTTATATATCGTTAAAACAATATTATTATACACTGTGCTTGATTTAAGAAAAAATAATGGTAAAAATGATGACTAACATACTATTTTAACTTTTTCAAAATTATACCACACTACTATATTAATATCAACCTTCTTCATTTAACAAATCTATATGCAATTTCTATTTATATGCGTTCTATTTAAAAAATATGATTGGGAAAAATATCTAAAATATCTAAAAAAATAAGTACCTTAACTCAGTTCTACTGTGCTCTTACATCAAAGGACGCGCGATTAATACTTGTTAATCGGTTTTAGATTCTACGAATTCAACATATCGGCTATCACATGCTTAAAGTTCTCCACTGTAACACCGAATCATCTTGCTATTGGATTCGACTGTGGAAAAATATTGATAATCGATATCTCTAAAAAATCACTCTACATATTGTTTCAAACGTCCACGGAGCTATCGTTAGAAACCACCAGAATTTCAGAACTATTTTGGACCATCAACATTGAAAACAAAAAGATACCATATGAAATCAAATCTGAATGTCTAGTTAGTATTATAAATAATGATAATTAGTAATGCGTAGTGAGTGTCTGCATAATAGTATTGTACTTATTAATTCGACTTATATTTGATTTGTATAGATGGCGTGCAATAAGATTGGATGTATTTCACGTTATTATTTTTTACGCTGCAAGTTTGAGGAACAATTAATTATGAAACTATCTCATAGTTTGATTCACAACGACCATCCAGATAATAATTTAGACAGAAGCAAAACGTATACATCGGATTTTCGCGTAACTAAATTCATTGAACTTAATCAAAACGTGGATTTGGTGGGCACTGCAGACGGTCTTGTCTTCTCGTTTTCATATGACGATTTAATGACAAATCCAAAAAAAACAGTTTCTCATTTCGGAATAATTAAATCCTTGGAAAAATCGCCTTTCTCCCAAGATGTATATTTAACAACTGGTTGTGACTGTAACATAAATATTTGGATTGGTGATCTTTTTCATGAACCAATAATATCTTTAAGTACCGGGAAACAAATCGAAAAAGCTATTTGGAGCAGGACAAGTTCGACAACTATAGCATCTATAATTGGTAACGTACAATAAAATTAGCCAGATACATTGATAATATTTAAATTAATAATAAGATATATATATATATATATACATATAAAACCCAAATACCACTTTGTCACTGATCGCTGTAACTCAAAAACTACGTTATACAGCCAACTCCCATACGGCAGCCTGTAAAGATAGTTGCTTCAATTAGATTTTTATGTAAGGTCTTAACCCGAAGGCGTGTGCTATTACAATGTTTTGGAGGTATAAGATTACGCAATAGCATTATTGGAGCTCCAATTTTTAAACATAGATTGTGTGGTGGATTTAAAGTGTGAAGGAACTCTACGGGATAATGAACTACATCTTCTAACTCCACAACTGAATCCACAGATGGATATTTCTCCATTTCAGTAGGAAACTGGTCCAATAAGGAATCGTTGATGCTTGCTGCAGTGTCATTCTTTGGTGTAAGGATGGCTCTTTCGTTAAGCCAATTAAGGTTTTCTGAATTTAAAGTATTGGAATTTGGATAAATTTGCTCATTCAAACTTTTTAGATCCTTAACGACTGCACACAAAATGTTCACTTTCCTATCATCATCTTCATGTAAATCTCCATTTCCTATTTGAAGGAATAAGTTGGAAAAATCCTCTGCCTTAGGATCGCCTTTTAGGTACACTCTTATGTTGACTTTTAAGGATTTGACTTAGATCTTAGGCCATAGGTAGGATGATTTTAGGCAGGCCCTTGCCTCATCAGCACGAGTTCCTCGAGGAACAACAGGTAGTGTTTGCCTGAAGTCCGTCTCCAGCTAGTAAGACTGTCATCCCATCCATTAGGTGTAGTACTATTCTTGATGTCCTGGAGAGTTCTATCCAATGCTTCTACTCCTCCCTTGTGAGCCACGGTGGCTTCATCCCAAACAATTAACTTGTTTTCCTTAAGTACACGTGCTGCATCACTTTGGTTTGAAATGTTGCATAAAGGAGTTTCGATCAAAATTTAAGTTAATGGGAAGTTTAAAAGCAGAGTGAGAGGTCTTTCCATCATCCAACAAAATTAACTGCTAAGCAAAGTGGTGCAGCACTAGTCATTGACTAGTATTGAAATTTGCGCTTCAGGCCCATGCCTTGCTTTGAATACGACCCTGCTCATTTCATCAGATACGATACGATTATGGTTTTTATTTTCGAAATATTTGTACCTAACATGATGACCGCCGATTATCGAATTATACCGCATATAAATAACCATTATCACAACAACTCACTACGCTCGTGGCTCGTCCAGTTTCCATAATAAAACGAAATACTGATATGATATCGATTATCGATACCAGTATAAAACCAATTTATTAATAGACATTATAAAATTCTTAATAATATTAAATTAATACTTGGCACTTGCATAATATTGTTCAGATTACAAGGAAATTGAGACAGGACTGCCTTTATCAATGAATTTTTTTCTTAGTAGTTAATTTAAATTCGGTTCCTCATTAGTCATTAGACATTAAGTATATTAATAAGGCATAATAACTATAAGTTTTTAGTCGTTAGCATATAATAATTGCAGAATAAAAATTGAGAAATATGTTGGGCTTTACAGATAACTGTATACACGTTTGGGACTTAAGTGTGACGAAATATGATCCAATATTTGTACAAAATATGCCAAATCCAAATCAAAAATGTACCGGCATAGAATTTTCACCAGACGGTAACCATTTGTGCGTGTCTGATATAAGCGGAAAAGTCATGGTGTACGTTTTATCGAACATTTCACTACCTGATGAGTATGAAGAACAACATAATTTAGTGTATGCCATCGCAAAAATCATATACGGTCAGAAATATTTCTCCGACGTGCTAATTAAAGAAAGGAAGGGTTTCGCTCAAGCATTTACAAAAGTAGACTTCGAGAAATATGGACGTAAATTTTCCTGAAAATATTCACAAGCTTTATCATATTAATGGTGTAATGTCAAAGATATCCACTAAATATTGTATAAATTAAAATGTGATTAATTTTCACATTATTATATAAAACGAAAATCATAATATTTTGTATTAAAAAATATGATGAATATAAAAGTTTCAAAAATCATAGTAAACAACTATTATCATCATTGACAACTATCAACATGAAAAAATAAATATTGAATGATTCGAAAATAATTATAAAATTTCAACAAAAACATTTCATCTATTTATTGTTTAAACTTATCATAAACAAATTTAGCTTTATAAATATGTAAATTACAAAACAGAAGAAAATCCTAATTATTAACATTTCAATAAACAGTAACTATTTTTTATAATTATAAGCTAATGTCTTCATATTATGTTTTCAAAAATACCATCAATAAATCTTTGTCAGGATCCAGAAAATTTATCTGATACATATATTTATTCATTTCAGATAATTGCAGGTACTTAAGTAAATCAAAAAATTAAATATATAAATACAATAAGTAAAATGATTTAAAAAATAATAATCAACACATCCAATAAAAACCTAATCAATTTGAACAGAATTTATGTTTATCATTTAAGATTAAGAACAATGTTCGATTAATGTATAAACATATTCTAAACATTATCAGTATTTTAAAATCTTAAAAGTAAAAAGTTTTTTATAATTACAACTTAACAATATGATTTATTCTATCATTGTCGATATAAAGCTAAAATCTCCCCATATTAAGTATATTTCAATAAATCATATCTAACAATGAATACAGAATAGTTTAAAATGGAACTAAATTAATAACAATAACTATTTAAATGATAAATTCATACATAAAACAGAATAAACATATATAATAAAAATTTAACTACATAAAAATCAATAATATCTACTTAAAAGGAAGTAATACCTGTATTACCTCCGTCTTACACAGGTACAAAACGACAATCTTATGTTCACCAGTTAAAATATTGTAATAACAGTTTTGACATAAAAGTAATCTGCCTATTATAAAATTTCAAAGAAAGAATATTCTCCAAACACCACGTAGCCTTAAACTGATATTAATATTTTTAAGTAATTATGATCATTTTTAACTGAACAGTTAAAACTATCAACACTTACTTAAAAATAATAATATCAGAAAAAGGTTATACTTTCAATGGATTACACCGATAAATGGTATGAAAAAGTTTAAAGGCAACTATAAAAATCTATAATCATCACTAAAAATTATAAAATTTAATTAATGGAACGAGAACGGGTTATAAAGTATAAAGCCATTCAAAATCATTGTGTTCTATTACTATTTTCTTTGAAAAAAATGTTCTGCATATTTAAACCTACATAATGGTCACATCCAAAGTTGAGTAAATACTATGAATACATTACATTTGTGTTATATATAAAAATAATGTAAAATCAACAATGAATGGATATGAATCAAATAGAGGTAATTCATAAACAAAGATAATATAATCATAAAACTAACTCGAGAAATAGGCAATGGTTGCAATAAATATTAAAAATTTTGAGTCAATTGATAAATAGCACAAAAAACAATATACAAGAACAGTGAAAATGTTTTCTATATGTTTAACATTCGAATGGTATGAAACTGTTTAAAAATTATGATACAAAATTATAATAATCAACAACTATAATCAACTAATGTAAGCGAATGAAATTGTGATAAGAACAAAAAATTACAAAATGTGTTTAATTTACAGTGTTTACTATCAAATAGATTTTAATATTATCCAAATATCAAAATAAATCAAAAGAGAATAATAGTGGTCAAAATACTTATGTTCACTACCTATTTTATATGTTAATAGACATTTATGGTCCTTACATTTTGATCATATAATTTTTTCAGAATGAATAAAAATCGATGAATATCCGAGTTGTTCAATACTGTTTGATGCGTGATGTATATGAATAATCTTGTAATATGATTGCAGTGCAGCAAGTCAACCATTATCCTAAAAACATAAATATTATTAGTATGTTTTGTAAAAAAAAAAAAAAACAATTTAACCAATGATTTATTATTCTACAAGAACAATTTTGTTACATACTTAATCTATTTTTATTTAAAATGATTGTATCGAAAACAAAAGGTAATAGGATTTAAAGCCATTAAAATCATTGTGTTCTATTACTATATTCTTTGTAAAAAATGTTCTGCATATTTAAACCTATATAATGGTCATATCCAAAGTTGCGTAAATACTATGAATACATTACATTTGTGTTATATATAAAAATAATGTAAAATCAACAATGAATAGATATGAATCAAATAGAGGTAATTCATAAACAAAGATCATATAATCATAAAACTAACTCGAGAAATAGGCAATGCTTACAATAAATATTAAAAATTTTGAGTCAATTGATAAATAGCACAAAAAACAATATACAAGAACAGTGAAAATGTTTTCAGTATGTTTAACAGTCGAATGGTATGAAACATTTTAAAAACTATAATACAAAATTATAATCATCAACAACTATAATCAACTAATAAAAGCGAATGAAATTGTGATAAGAACAAAAAATTACAAAATGTGTTTAATTTAAAGTGTTTACTATCAAAAAGATTTTAATATTATCCAAATATCAAAATAAATCAAAAGAGAATAATAGTGGTCAAAATACTTATTTTCACTACCTATTTTATATGTTAATAGACAATTATGGTCCTTACATTTTGATCATATAATTTTTTCAGAATGAATAAAAATCGATGAATATCCGAGTTGTTCAATACTGTTTGATGCGTGATGTATATGAATAATCTTGTAATATGATTGCAGTGCAACAAGTCAACCATTATCCTAAAAACATAAATATTATTAGTATGTTTTGTAAAAAAAAAAAAAACAATTTAACCAATGATTTATTATTCTACAAGAACAATTTTGTTACATACTTAATCTATTTTTATTTAAAATGATTGTATCGAAAACAAAAGGTAATAGGGTTTAAAGCCATTAAAATCATTGTGTTCTATTACTATTTTCTTTGTAAAAAATGTTCTGCATATTTAAACCTATATAATGGTCATATCCAAAGTTGCGTAAATACTATGAATACATTACATTTGTGTTATATATAATAAAAATGTAAAATCAACAATGAATAGATATGAATCAAATAGAGGTAATTCATAAACAAAGATGAAATAATCATAAAACTAACTCGAGAAATAGGCAATGCTTGCAATAAATATTAAAAATTTTGAGTCAATTGATAAATAGCACAAAAAACAATATACAAGAACAGTGAAAATGTTTTCTATATGTTTAACATTCGAATGGTATGAAACTGTTTAAAAATTATGATACAAAATTATAATAATCAACAACTATAATCAACTAATGTAAGCGAATGAAATTGTGATAAGAACAAAAAATTACAAAATGTGTTTAATTTACAGTGTTTACTATCAAATAGATTTTAATATTATCCAAATATCAAAATAAATCAAAAGAGAATAATAGTGGTCAAAATACTTATGTTCACTACCTATTTTATATGTTAATAGACATTTATGGTCATTACATTTTGATGATATAATTTTTTCAGAATGAATAAAAATCGATGAATATCCGAGTTGTTCAATACTGTTTGATGCGTGATGTATATGAATAATCTTGTAATATGATTGCAGTGCAGCAAGTCAACCATTATCCTAAAAACATAAATATTATTAGTATGTTGTGTAAAAAAAAAAAAAACAATTTAACCAATGATTTATTATTCTACAAGAACAATTTTGTTACATACTTAATCTATTTTTATTTAAAATGATTGTATCGAAAACAAAAGGTAATAGGGTTTAAAGCCATTAAAATCATAGTGTTCTATTACTATATTCTTTGTAAAAAATGTTCTGCATATTTAAACCTATATAATAGTCATATCCAAAGTTGCGTAAATACTATGAATACATTACATTTGTGTTATATATAAAAATAATGTAAAATCAACAATGAATAGATATGAATCAAATAGAGGTAATTCATAAACAAAGATCATATAATCATAAAACTAACTCGAGAAATAGGCAATGCTTACAATAAATATTTAAAATTTTGAGTCAATTGATAAATAGCACAAAAAACAATATACAAGAACAGTGAAAATGTTTTCAATATGTTTGACAGTCGAATGGTATGAAACATTTTAAAAACTATGATACAAAATTATAATAATCAACAACTATAATCAACTAATGAAAGCGAATGAAATTATGATAAGAACAAAAAATTACAAAATGTCTTTAATTTACAGTGTTTACTATCAAATAGATTTTAATATTATCCAAATATCAAAATAAATCAAAAGAGAATAATAGTAGTCAAAATACTTATGTTCACTACCTATTTTATATGTTAATAGACATTTATGGTCCTTACATTTTGATGATATAATTTTTTCAGAATGAATAAAAATCGATGAATATCCGAGTTGTTCAATACTGTTTGATGCGTGATGTATATGAATAATCTTGTAATACGATTGCAGTGCAGCAAGTCAACCATTATCTTAAAAACATAAATATTATTGGTATGTATTATAAAAAAAAAAAAAACAATTTAACCAATGATTTATTATTCTACAAGAACAATTTTGTTACATACTTAATCTATTTTTATTTAAATTGATTGTATCGAAAACAAAAGGTAATAGGGTTTAAAGCCATTAAAATCATAGTGTTCTATTACTATTTGCTTTGTAAAAAATGTTCTGCATATTTAAACCTATATAATGGTCATATCCAAAGTTGCGTAAATGCTATGAATACATTACATTTGTGTTATATATAAAAATAATGTAAAATCAACAATGAATAGATATGAATCTAATAGAGGTAATTCATAAACAAAGATGATATAATCATAAAAGTAACTCGAGAAATAGGTAATGCTTGCAATAAATATTTAAAATTTTGAGTCAATTGATAAATAGCACAAAAAACAATATACAAGAACAGTGAAAATGTTTTCAATATGTTTGACAGTCGAATGGTATGAAACATTTTAAAAACTATGATACAAAATTATAATAATCAACAACTATAATCAACTAATGAAAGCGAATGAAATTATGATAAGAACAAAAAATTACAAAATGTCTTTAATTTACAGTGTTTAATATCAAATAGATTTTAATATTATCCAAATATCAAAATAAATCAAAAGAGAATAATAGTGGTCAAAATACTTATGTTCACTACCGATTTTATATGTTAATAGACAATTATGGTCCTTACATTTTGATCATATAATTTTGTCAGAATGAATAAAAATCGATGAATATCCGAGTTGTTCAATACTGTTTGATGCGTGATGTATATGAATAATCTTGTAATATGATTGCAGTGCAGCAAGTCAACCATTATCCTAAAATCATAAATATTATTAGTATGTTGTGTAAAAAAAAAAAAAACAATTTAACCAATGATTTATTATTATACAAGAATAATTTTGTTACATACTTAATCTATTTTTATTTAAAATGATTGTATCGAAAACAAAAGGTAATAGGATTTAAAGCCATTAAAATCATTGTGTTCTATTACTATATTCTTTGTAAAAAATGTTCTGCATATTTAAACCTATATAATGGTCATATCCAAAGTTGCGTAAATACTATGAATACATTACATTTGTGTTATATATAAAAATAATGTAAAATCAACAATGAATAGATATGAATCAAATAGAGGTAATTCATAAACAAAGATCATATAATCATAAAACTAACTCGAGAAATAGGCAATGCTTACAATAAATATTTAAAATTTTGAGTCAATTGATAAATAGCACAAAAAACAATATACAAGAACAGTGAAAATGTTTTCAATATGTTTGACAGTCGAATGGTATGAAACATTTTAAAAACTATGATACAAAATTATAATAATCAACAACTATAATCAACTAATGAAAGCGAATGAAATTATGATAAGAACAAAAAATTACAAAATGTCTTTAATTTACAGTGTTTACTATCAAATAGATTTTAATATTATCCAAATATCAAAATAAATCAAAAGAGAATAATAGTAGTCAAAATACTTATGTTCACTACCTATTTTATATGTTAATAGACATTTATGGTCCTTACATTTTGATGATATAATTTTTTCAGAATGAATAAAAATCGATGAATATCCGAGTTGTTCAATACTGTTTGATGCGTGATGTATATGAATAATCTTGTAATACGATTGCAGTGCAGCAAGTCAACCATTATCTTAAAAACATAAATATTATTGGTATGTATTATAAAAAAAAAAAAAACAATTTAACCAATGATTTATTATTCTACAAGAACAATTTTGTTACATACTTAATCTATTTTTATTTAAATTGATTGTATCGAAAACAAAAGGTAATAGGGTTTAAAGCCATTAAAATCATAGTGTTCTATTACTATTTGCTTTGTAAAAAATGTTCTGCATATTTAAACCTATATAATGGTCATATCCAAAGTTGCGTAAATGCTATGAATACATTACATTTGTGTTATATATAAAAATAATGTAAAATCAACAATGAATAGATATGAATCTAATAGAGGTAATTCATAAACAAAGATGATATAATCATAAAAGTAACTCGAGAAATAGGTAATGCTTGCAATAAATATTTAAAATTTTGAGTCAATTGATAAATAGCACAAAAAACAATATACAAGAACAGTGAAAATGTTTTCAATATGTTTGACAGTCGAATGGTATGAAACATTTTAAAAACTATGATACAAAATTATAATAATCAACAACTATAATCAACTAATGAAAGCGAATGAAATTATGATAAGAACAAAAAATTACAAAATGTCTTTAATTTACAGTGTTTAATATCAAATAGATTTTAATATTATCCAAATATCAAAATAAATCAAAAGAGAATAATAGTGGTCAAAATACTTATGTTCACTACCGATTTTATATGTTAATAGACAATTATGGTCCTTACATTTTGATCATATAATTTTTTCAGAATGAATAAAAATCGATGAATATCCGAGTTGTTCAATACTGTTTGATGCGTGATGTATATGAATAATCTTGTAATATGATTGCAGTGCAGCAAGTCAACCATTATCCTAAAATCATAAATATTATTAGTATGTTGTGTAAAAAAAAAAAAAACAATTTAACCAATGATTTATTATTATACAAGAATAATTTTGTTACATACTTAATCTATTTTTATTTAAAATGATTGTATCGAAAACAAAAGGTAATAGGATTTAAAGCCATTAAAATCATTGTGTTCTATTACTATATTCTTTGTAAAAAATGTTCTGCATATTTAAACCTATATAATGGTCATATCCAAAGTTGCGTAAATACTATGAATACATTACATTTGTGTTATATATAAAAATAATGTAAAATCAACAATGAATAGATATGAATCAAATAGAGGTAATTCATAAACAAAGATGATATAATCATAAAACTAACTCGAGAAATAGACAATGCTTGCAATAAATATTTAAAATTTTGAGTCAATTGATAAATAGCACAAAAAACAATATACAAGAACAGTGAAAATGTTTTCAATATGTTTGACAGTCGAATGGTATGAAACATTTTAAAAACTATGATACAAAATTATAATAATCAACAACTATAATCAACTAATGAAAGTGAATGAAATTGTGATAAGAACAAAAAATTACAAAATGTCTTTAATTTACAGTGTTTACTATCAAATAGATTTTAATATTATCCAAATATCAAAATAAATCAAAAGAGAATAATAGTAGTCAAAATACTTATGTTCACTACCTATTTTATATGTTAATAGACATTTATGGTCCTTACATTTTGATGATATAATTTTTTCAGAATGAATAAAAATCGATGAATATCCGAGTTGTTCAATACTGTTTGATGCGTGATGTATATGAATAATCTTGTAATATGATTGCAGTGCAACAAGTCAACCATTATCTTAAAAACATAAATATTATTAGTATGTTGTGTAAAAAAAAAAAAAACAATTTAACCAATGATTTATTATTCTACAAGAACAATTTTGTTACATACTTAATCTATTTTTATTTAAAATGATTGTATCGAAAACAAAAGGTAATAGGGTTTAAAGCCATTAAAATCATTGTGTTCTATTACTATTTTCTTTGTAAAAAGTGTGCTGCATATATAACCTATATAATGGTCATATCCAAAGTTGAGTAAATACTATGAATACATTACATTTGTATTATATAAAAAATAATGTAAAATCAACAATGAATAGATATAAATCAAATAGAGGTAATTCATAAACAAAGATGATATAATCATAAAACTAACTCGAGAAATAGACAATGCTTGCAATAAATATTTAAAATTTTGAGTCAATTGATAAATAGCACAAAAAACAATATACAAGAACAGTGAAAATGTTTTCAATATGTTTGACAGTCGAATGGTATGAAACATTTTAAAAACTATGATACAAAATTATAATAATCAACAACTATAATCAACTAATGAAAGTGAATGAAATTGTGATAAGAACAAAGAATTACAAAATGTCTTTAATTTACAGTGTTTACTATCAAATAGATTTTAATATTATCCAAATATCAAAATAAATCAAAAGAGAATAATAGTAGTCAAAATACTTATGTTCACTACCTATTTTATATGTTAATAGACATTTATGGTCCTTACATTTTGATGATATAATTTTTTCAGAATGAATAAAAATCGATGAATATCCGAGTTGTTCAATACTGTTTGATGCGTGATGTATATGAATAATCTTGTAATATGATTGCAGTGCAACAAGTCAACCATTATCTTAAAAACATAAATATTATTAGTATGTTGTGTAAAAAAAAAAAAAACAATTTAACCAATGATTTATTATTCTACAAGAACAATTTTGTTACATACTTAATCTATTTTTATTTAAAATGATTGTATCGAAAACAAAAGGTAATAGGGTTTAAAGCCATTAAAATCATTGTGTTCTATTACTATTTTCTTTGTAAAAAGTGTGCTGCATATATAACCTATATAATGGTCATATCCAAAGTTGAGTAAATACTATGAATACATTACATTTGTATTATATATAAAAATAATGTAAAATCAACAATGAATAGATATAAATCAAATAGAGGTAATTCATAAACAAAGATGATATAATCATAAAACTAACTCGAGAAATAGACAATGCTTGCAATAAATATTTAAAATTTTGAGTCAATTGATAAATAGCACAAAAAACAATATACAAGAACAGTGAAAATGTTTTCAATATGTTTGACAGTCGAATGGTATGAAACATTTTAAAAACTATGATACAAAATTATAATAATCAACAACTATAATCAACTAATGAAAGCAAATGAAATTGTGATAAGAACAAAAAATTACAAAATGTCTTTAATTTACAGTGTTTAATATCAAATAGATTTTAGTATTATCCAAATATCAAAATAAATCAAAAGAGAATAATAGTGGTCAAAATACTTATGTTCACTACCTATTTTATATGTTAATAGACATTTATGGTCCTTACATTTTGATGATATAATTTTTTCAGAATGAATAAAAATCGATGAATATCCGAGTTGTTCAATACTGTTTGATGCGTGATGTATATGAATAATCTTGTAATATGATTGCAGTGCAGCAAGTCAACCATTATCTTAAAAACATAAATATTATTAGTATGTTGTGTAAAAAAAAAAAAAACAATTTAACCAATGATTTATTATTCTACAAGAACAATTTTGTTACATACTTAATCTATTTTTATTTAAAATGATTGTATCGAAAACAAAAGGTAATAGGGTTTAAAGCCATTAAAATCATTGTGTTCTATTACTATTTTCTTTGTAAAAAGTGTGCTGCATATATAACCTATATAATGGTCATATCCAAAGTTGAGTAAATACTATGAATACATTACATTTGTATTATATATAAAAATAATGTAAAATCAACAATGAATAGATATAAATCAAATAGAGGTAATTCATAAACAAAGATGATATAATCATAAAACTAACTCGAGAAATAGACAATGCTTGCAATAAATATTTAAAATTTTGAGTCAAATGATAAATAGCACAAAAAACAATATACAAGAACAGTGAAAATGTTTTCAATATGTTTGACAGTCGAATGGTATGAAACATTTTAAAAACTATGATACAAAATTATAATAATCAACAACTATAATCAACTAATGAAAGCGAATGAAATTATGATAAGAACAAAAAATTACAAAATGTCTTTAATTTACAGTGTTTAATATCAAATAGATTTTAATATTATCCAAATATCAAAATAAATCAAAAGAGAATAATAGTGGTCAAAATACTTATGTTCACTACCGATTTTATATGTTAATAGACAATTATGGTCCTTACATTTTGATCATATAATTTTTTCAGAATGAATAAAAATCGATGAATATCCGAGTTGTTCAATACTGTTTGATGCGTGATGTATATGAATAATCTTGTAATATGATTGCAGTGCAGCAAGTCAACCATTATCCTAAAATCATAAATATTATTAGTATGTTGTGTAAAAAAAAAAAAAACAATTTAACCAATGATTTATTATTATACAAGAATAATTTTGTTACATACTTAATCTATTTTTATTTAAAATGATTGTATCGAAAACAAAAGGTAATAGGATTTAAAGCCATTAAAATCATTGTGTTCTATTACTATATTCTTTGTAAAAAATGTTCTGCATATTTAAACCTATATAATGGTCATATCCAAAGTTGCGTAAATACTATGAATACATTACATTTGTGTTATATATAAAAATAATGTAAAATCAACAATGAATAGATATGAATCAAATAGAGGTAATTCATAAACAAAGATCATATAATCATAAAACTAACTCGAGAAATAGGCAATGCTTACAATAAATATTTAAAATTTTGAGTCAATTGATAAATAGCACAAAAAACAATATACAAGAACAGTGAAAATGTTTTCAATATGTTTGACAGTCGAATGGTATGAAACATTTTAAAAACTATGATACAAAATTATAATAATCAACAACTATAATCAACTAATGAAAGCGAATGAAATTATGATAAGAACAAAAAATTACAAAATGTCTTTAATTTACAGTGTTTAATATCAAATAGATTTTAATATTATCCAAATATCAAAATAAATCAAAAGAGAATAATAGTGGTCAAAATACTTATGTTCACTACCGATTTTATATGTTAATAGACAATTATGGTCCTTACATTTTGATGATATAATTTTTTCAGAATGAATAAAAATCGATGAATATCCGAGTTGTTCAATACTGTTTGATGCGTGATGTATATGAATAATCTTGTAATATGATTGCAGTGCAACAAGTCAACCATTATCTTAAAAACATAAATATTATTAGTATGTTGTGTAAAAAAAAAAAAAACAATTTAACCAATGATTTATTATTCTACAAGAACAATTTTGTTACATACTTAATCTATTTTTATTTAAAATGATTGTATCGAAAACAAAAGGTAATAGGGTTTAAAGCCATTAAAATCATTGTGATCTATTACTATTTTCTTTGTAAAAAGTGTGCTGCATATATAACCTATATAATGGTCATATCCAAAGTTGAGTAAATACTATGAATACATTACATTTGTATTATATATAAAATTAATGTAAAATCAACAATGAATAGATATAAATCAAATAGAGGTAATTCATAAACAAAGATGATATAATCATAAAACTAACTCGAGAAATAGACAATGCTTGCAATAAATATTTAAAATTTTGAGTCAATTGATAAATAGCACAAAAAACAATATACAAGAACAGTGAAAATGTTTTCAATATGTTTGACAGTCGAATGGTATGAAACATTTTAAAAACTATGATACAAAATTATAATAATCAACAACTATAATCAACTAATGAAAGTGAATGAAATTGTGATAAGAACAAAAAATTACAAAATGTCTTTAATTTACAGTGTTTACTATCAAATAGATTTTAATATTATCCAAATATCAAAATAAATCAAAAGAGAATAATAGTAGTCAAAATACTTATGTTCACTACCTATTTTATATGTTAATAGACATTTATGGTCCTTACATTTTGATGATATAATTTTTTCAGAATGAATAAAAATCGATGAATATCCGAGTTGTTCAATACTGTTTGATGCGTGATGTATATGAATAATCTTGTAATATGATTGCAGTGCAACAAGTCAACCATTATCTTAAAAACATAAATATTATTAGTATGTTGTGTAAAAAAAAAAAAAACAATTTAACCAATGATTTATTATTCTACAAGAACAATTTTGTTACATACTTAATCTATTTTTATTTAAAATGATTGTATCGAAAACAAAAGGTAATAGGGTTTAAAGCCATTAAAATCATTGTGTTCTATTACTATTTTCTTTGTAAAAAGTGTGCTGCATATATAACCTATATAATGGTCATATCCAAAGTTGAGTAAATACTATGAATACATTACATTTGTATTATATAAAAAATAATGTAAAATCAACAATGAATAGATATAAATCAAATAGAGGTAATTCATAAACAAAGATGATATAATCATAAAACTAACTCGAGAAATAGACAATGCTTGCAATAAATATTTAAAATTTTGAGTCAATTGATAAATAGCACAAAAAACAATATACAAGAACAGTGAAAATGTTTTCAATATGTTTGACAGTCGAATGGTATGAAACATTTTAAAAACTATGATACAAAATTATAATAATCAACAACTATAATCAACTAATGAAAGTGAATGAAATTGTGATAAGAACAAAGAATTACAAAATGTCTTTAATTTACAGTGTTTACTATCAAATAGATTTTAATATTATCCAAATATCAAAATAAATCAAAAGAGAATAATAGTAGTCAAAATACTTATGTTCACTACCTATTTTATATGTTAATAGACATTTATGGTCCTTACATTTTGATGATATAATTTTTTCAGAATGAATAAAAATCGATGAATATCCGAGTTGTTCAATACTGTTTGATGCGTGATGTATATGAATAATCTTGTAATATGATTGCAGTGCAACAAGTCAACCATTATCTTAAAAACATAAATATTATTAGTATGTTGTGTAAAAAAAAAAAAAACAATTTAACCAATGATTTATTATTCTACAAGAACAATTTTGTTACATACTTAATCTATTTTTATTTAAAATGATTGTATCGAAAACAAAAGGTAATAGGGTTTAAAGCCATTAAAATCATTGTGTTCTATTACTATTTTCTTTGTAAAAAGTGTGCTGCATATATAACCTATATAATGGTCATATCCAAAGTTGAGTAAATACTATGAATACATTACATTTGTATTATATATAAAAATAATGTAAAATCAACAATGAATAGATATAAATCAAATAGAGGTAATTCATAAACAAAGATGATATAATCATAAAACTAACTCGAGAAATAGACAATGCTTGCAATAAATATTTAAAATTTTGAGTCAATTGATAAATAGCACAAAAAACAATATACAAGAACAGTGAAAATGTTTTCAATATGTTTGACAGTCGAATGGTATGAAACATTTTAAAAACTATGATACAAAATTATAATAATCAACAACTATAATCAACTAATGAAAGCAAATGAAATTGTGATAAGAACAAAAAATTACAAAATGTCTTTAATTTACAGTGTTTAATATCAAATAGATTTTAGTATTATCCAAATATCAAAATAAATCAAAAGAGAATAATAGTGGTCAAAATACTTATGTTCACTACCTATTTTATATGTTAATAGACTTTTATGGTCCTTACATTTTGATGATATAATTTTTTCAGAATGAATAAAAATCGATGAATATCCGAGTTGTTCAATACTGTTTGATGCGTGATGTATATGAATAATCTTGTAATATGATTGCAGTGCAGCAAGTCAACCATTATCTTAAAAACATAAATATTATTAGTATGTTGTGTAAAAAAAAAAAAAACAATTTAACCAATGATTTATTATTCTACAAGAACAATTTTGTTACATACTTAATCTATTTTTATTTAAAATGATTGTATCGAAAACAAAAGGTAATAGGGTTTAAAGCCATTAAAATCATTGTGTTCTATTACTATTTTCTTTGTAAAAAGTGTGCTGCATATATAACCTATATAATGGTCATATCCAAAGTTGAGTAAATACTATGAATACATTACATTTGTATTATATATAAAAATAATGTAAAATCAACAATGAATAGATATAAATCAAATAGAGGTAATTCATAAACAAAGATGATATAATCATAAAACTAACTCGAGAAATAGACAATGCTTGCAATAAATATTTAAAATTTTGAGTCAAATGATAAATAGCACAAAAAACAATATACAAGAACAGTGAAAATGTTTTCAATATGTTTGACAGTCGAATGGTATGAAACATTTTAAAAACTATGATACAAAATTATAATAATCAACAACTATAATCAACTAATGAAAGTGAATGAAATTGTGATAAGAACAAAAAATTACAAAATGTCTTTAATTTACAGTGTTTACTATCAAATAGATTTTAATATTATCCAAATATCAAAATAAATCAAAAGAGAATAATAGTAGTCAAAATACTTATGTTCACTACCTATTTTATATGTTAATAGACATTTATGGTCCTTACATTTTGATGATATAATTTTTTCAGAATGAATAAAAATCGATGAATATCCGAGTTGTTCAATACTGTTTGATGCGTGATGTATATGAATAATCTTGTAATATGATTGCAGTGCAGCAAGTCAACCATTATCTTAAAAACATAAATATTATTGGTATGTATTATAAAAAAAAAAAAAACAATTTAACCAATGATTTATTATTCTACAAGAACAATTTTGTTACATACTTAATCTATTTTTATTTAAAATGATTGTATCGAAAACAAAAGGTAATAGGGTTTAAAGCCATTAAAATCATAGTGTTCTATTACTATTTGCTTTGTAAAAAATGTTCTGCATATTTAAACCTATATAATGGTCATATCCAAAGTTGAGTAAATACTATGAATACATTACATTTGTGTTATATATAAAAATAATGTAAAATCAACAATGAATAGATATGAATCTAATAGAGGTAATTCATAAACAAAGATGATATAATCATAAAACTAACTCGAGAAATAGGTAATGCTTGCAATAAATATTTAAAATTTTGAGTCAATTGATAAATAGCACAAAAAACAATATACAAGAACAGTGAAAATGTTTTCAATATGTTTGACAGTCGAATGGTATGAAACATTTTAAAAACTATGATACAAAATTATAATAATCAACAACTATAATCAACTAATGAAAGTGAATGAAATTGTGATAAGAACAAAAAATTACAACATGTCTTTAATTTACAGTGTTTACTATCAAATAGATTTTAATATTATCCAAATATCAAAATAAATCAAAAGAGAATAATAGTAGTCAAAATACTTATGTTCACTACCTATTTTATATGTTAATAGACATTTATGGTCCTTACATTTTGATGATATAATTTTTTCAGAATGAATAAAAATCGATGAATATCCGAGTTGTTCAATACTGTTTGATGCGTGATGTATATGAATAATCTTGTAATATGATTGCAGTGCAACAAGTCAACCATTATCTTAAAAACATAAATATTATTAGTATGTTGTGTAAAAAAAAAAAAAACAATTTAACCAATGATTTATTATTCTACAAGAACAATTTTGTTACATACTTAATCTATTTTTATTTAAAATGATTGTATCGAAAACAAAAGGTAATAGGGTTTAAAGCCATTAAAATCATTGTGTTCTATTAGTATTTTCTTTGTAAAAAGTGTGCTGCATATTTAAACCTATATAATGGTCATATCCAAAGTTGAGTAAATACTATGAATACATTACATTTGTATTATATATAAAAATAATGTAAAATCAACAATGAATAGATAGGAATCAAATAGAGGTAATTCATAAACAAAGATGATATAATCATAAAACTAACTCGAGAAATAGGCAATGCTTGCAATAAATATTTAAAATTTTGAGTCAATTGATAAATAGCACAAAAAACAATATACAAGAACAGTGAAAATGTTTTCAATATGTTTGACAGTCGAATGGTATGAAACATTTTAAAAACTATGATACAAAATTATAATAATCAACAACTATAATCAACTAATGAAAGTGAATGAAATTGTGATAAGAACAAAAAATTACAAAATGTCTTTAATTTACAGTGTTTACTATCAAATAGATTTTAATATTATCCAAATATCAAAATAAATCAAAAGAGAATAATAGTAGTCAAAATACTTATGTTCACTACCTATTTTATATGTTAATAGACATTTATGGTCCTTACATTTTGATGATATAATTTTTTCAGAATGAATAAAAATCGATGAATATCCGAGTTGTTCAATACTGTTTGATGCGTGATGTATATGAATAATCTTGTAATATGATTGCAGTGCAGCAAGTCAACCATTATCTTAAAAACATAAATATTATTGGTATGTATTATAAAAAAAAAAAAAACAATTTAACCAATGATTTATTATTCTACAAGAACAATTTTGTTACATACTTAATCTATTTTTATTTAAAATGATTGTATCGAAAACAAAAGGTAATAGGGTTTAAAGCCATTAAAATCATTGTGTTCTATTACTATTTTCTTTGTAAAAAGTGTGCTGCATATTTAAACCTATATAATGGTCATATCCAAAGTTGAGTAAATACTATGAATACATTACATTTGTATTATATATAAAAATAATGTAAAATCAACAATGAATAGATATCAATCAAATAGAGGTAATTCATAAACAAAGATGATATAATCATAAAACTAACTCGAGAAATAGGCAATGCTTGCAATAAATATTAAAAATTTTGAGTCAATTGATAAATAGCACAAAAAACAATATACAAGAACAGTGAAAATGTTTTCAATATGTTTAACATTCGAATGGTATGAAACTGTTTAATAACTATGATACAAAATTATAATAATCAACAACTATAATCAACTTATGAAAGCGAATGAAATTGTGATAAGAACAAAAAATTACAAAATGTGTTTAATTTAAAGTGTTTACTATCAAAAAGATTTTAATATTATCCAAATATCAAAATAAATCAAAAGAGAATAATAGTGGTCAAAATACTTATTTTCACTACCTATTTTATATGTTAATAGACAATTATGGTCCTTACATTTTGATCATATAATTTTTTCAGAATGAATAAAAATCGATGAATATCCGAGTTGTTCAATACTGTTTGGTGCGTGATGTATATGAATAATCCTGTAATATGATTGCAGTGCAGCAAGTCAACCATTATCCTAAAAACATAAATATTATTAGTATGTTGTGTAAAAAAAAAAAAAACAATTTAACCAATGATTTATTATTCTACAACAACAATTTTGTTACATACTTAATCTATTTTTATTTAAAATGATTGTATCGAAAACAAAAGGTAATAGGGTTTAAAGCCATTAAAATCATTGTGTTCTATTACTATTTTCTTTGTAAAAAGTGTGCTGCATATTTAAACCTATATAATGGTCATATCCAAAGTTGAGTAAATACTATGAATACATTACATTTGTATTATATATAAAAATAATGTAAAATCAACAATGAATAGATATCAATCAAATAGAGGTAATTCATAAACAAAGATGATATAATCATAAAACTAACTCGAGAAATAGGCAATGCTTGCAATAAATATTAAAAATTTTGAGTCAATTGATAAATAGCACAAAAAACAATATACAAGAACAGTGAAAATGTTTTCAATATGTTTAACATTCGAATGGTATGAAACTGTTTAATAACTATGATACAAAATTATAATAATCAACAACTATAATCAACTTATGAAAGCGAATGAAATTGTGATAAGAACAAAAAATTACAAAATGTGTTTAATTTAAAGTGTTTACTATCAAAAAGATTTTAATATTATCCAAATATCAAAATAAATCAAAAGAGAATAATAGTGGTCAAAATACTTATTTTCACTACCTATTTTATATGTTAATAGACAATTATGGTCCTTACATTTTGATCATATAATTTTTTCAGAATGAATAAAAATCGATGAATATCCGAGTTGTTCAATACTGTTTGGTGCGTGATGTATATGAATAATCCTGTAATATGATTGCAGTGCAGCAAGTCAACCATTATCCTAAAAACATAAATATTATTAGTATGTTGTGTAAAAAAAAAAAAAACAACTTAACCAATGATTTATTATTCTACAACAACAATTTTGTTACATACTTAATCTATTTTTATTTAAAATGATTGTATCGAAAACAAAAGGTAATAGGGTTTAAAGCCATTAAAATCATTGTGTTCTATTACTATTTTCTTTGTAAAAAGTGTGCTGCATATTTAAACCTATATAATGGTCATATCCAAAGTTGAGTAAATACTATGAATACATTACATTTGTATTATATATAAAAATAATGTAAAATCAACAATGAATAGATATCAATCAAATAGAGGTAATTCATAAACAAAGATGATATAATCATAAAACTAACTCGAGAAATAGGCAATGCTTGCAATAAATATTAAAAATTTTGAGTCAATTGATAAATAGCACAAAAAACAATATACAAGAACAGTGAAAATGTTTTCAATATGTTTAACATTCGAATGGTATGAAACTGTTTAATAACTATGATACAAAATTATAATAATCAACAACTATAATCAACTTATGAAAGCGAATGAAATTGTGATAAGAACAAAAAATTACAAAATGTGTTTAATTTAAAGTGTTTACTATCAAAAAGATTTTAATATTATCCAAATATCAAAATAAATCAAAAGAGAATAATAGTGGTCAAAATACTTATGTTCACTACCTATTTTATATGTTAATAGACAATTATGGTCCTTACATTTTGATCATATAATTTTTTCAGAATGAATAAAAATCGATGAATATCCGAGTTGTTCAATACTGTTTGGTGCGTGATGTATATGAATAATCCTGTAATATGATTGCAGTGCAGCAAGTCAACCATTATCCTAAAAACATAAATATTATTAGTATGTTGTGTAAAAAAAAAAAAACAATTTAACCAATGATTTATTATTCTACAAGAATAATTTTGTTACATACTTAATCTATTTTTATTTAAAATGATTGTATCGGAAACAAAAGGTAATAGGGTTTAAAGCCATTAAAATCATTGTGTTCTATTAGTATTTTCTTTGTAAAAAGTGTGCTGCATATTTAAACCTATATAATGGTCATATCCAAAGTTGAGTAAATACTATGAATACATTACATTTGTATTATATATAAAAATAATGTAAAATCAACAATGAATAGATAGGAATCAAATAGAGGTAATTCATAAACAAAGATGATATAATCATAAAACTAACTCGAGAAATAGGCAATGCTTGCAATAAATATTTAAAATTTTGAGTCAATTGATAAATAGCACAAAAAACAATATACAAGAACAGTGAAAATGTTTTCAATATGTTTGACAGTCGAATGGTATGAAACATTTTAAAAACTATGATACAAAATTATAATAATCAACAACTATAATCAACTAATGAAAGCGAATGAAATTGTGATAAGAACAAAAAATTACAAAATGTGTTTAATATAAAGTGTTTACTATCAAAAAGATTTCAATATTATCCAAATATCAAAATAAATCAAAAGAGAATAATAGTGGTCAAAATACTTATGTTCACTACCTATTTTATATGTTAATAGACAATTATGGTCCTTACATTTTGATCATATAATTTTTTCAGAATGAATAAAAATCGATGAATATCCGAGTTGTTCAATACTGTTTGATGCGTGATGTATATGAATAATCTTGTAATATGATTGCAGTGCAGCAAGTCAACCATTATCCTAAAAACATAAATATTATTAGTATGTTGTGTAAAAAAAAAAAAAACAATTTAACCAATGATTTATTATTCTACAAGAACAATTTTGTTAGATACTTAATCTATTTTTATTTAAAATGATTGTATCGAAAACAAAAGGTAATAGGGTTTAAAGCCATTAAAATCATTGTGTTCTATTACTATTTTCTTTGTAAAAAGTGTGCTGCATATTTAAACCTATATAATGGTCATATCCAAAGTTGAGTAAATACTATGAATACATTACATTTGTATTATATATAAAAATAATGTAAAATCAACAATGAATAGATATCAATCAAATAGAGGTAATTCATAAACAAAGATGATATAATCATAAAACTAACTCGAGAAATAGGCAATGCTTGCAATAAATATTAAAAATTTTGAGTCAATTGATAAATAGCACAAAAAACAATATACAAGAACAGTGAAAATGTTTTCAATATGTTTAACATTCGAATGGTATGAAACTGTTTAATAACTATGATACAAAATTATAATAATCAACAACTATAATCAACTTATGAAAGCGAATGAAATTGTGATAAGAACAAAAAATTACAAAATGTGTTTAATTTAAAGTGTTTACTATCAAAAAGATTTTAATATTATCCAAATATCAAAATAAATCAAAAGAGAATAATAGTGGTCAAAATACTTATTTTCACTACCTATTTTATATGTTAATAGACAATTATGGTCCTTACATTTTGATCATATAATTTTTTCAGAATGAATAAAAATCGATGAATATCCGAGTTGTTCAATACTGTTTGGTGCGTGATGTATATGAATAATCCTGTAATATGATTGCAGTGCAGCAAGTCAACCATTATCCTAAAAACATAAATATTATTAGTATGTTGTGTAAAAAAAAAAAAAACAATTTAACCAATGATTTATTATTCTACAACAACAATTTTGTTACATACTTAATCTATTTTTATTTAAAATGATTGTATCGAAAACAAAAGGTAATAGGGTTTAAAGCCATTAAAATCATTGTGTTCTATTACTATTTTCTTTGTAAAAAGTGTGCTGCATATTTAAACCTATATAATGGTCATATCCAAAGTTGAGTAAATACTATGAATACATTACATTTGTATTATATATAAAAATAATGTAAAATCAACAATGAATAGATATCAATCAAATAGAGGTAATTCATAAACAAAGATGATATAATCATAAAACTAACTCGAGAAATAGGCAATGCTTGCAATAAATATTAAAAATTTTGAGTCAATTGATAAATAGCACAAAAAACAATATACAAGAACAGTGAAAATGTTTTCAATATGTTTAACATTCGAATGGTATGAAACTGTTTAATAACTATGATACAAAATTATAATAATCAACAACTATAATCAACTTATGAAAGCGAATGAAATTGTGATAAGAACAAAAAATTACAAAATGTGTTTAATTTAAAGTGTTTACTATCAAAAAGATTTTAATATTATCCAAATATCAAAATAAATCAAAAGAGAATAATAGTGGTCAAAATACTTATTTTCACTACCTATTTTATATGTTAATAGACAATTATGGTCCTTACATTTTGATCATATAATTTTTTCAGAATGAATAAAAATCGATGAATATCCGAGTTGTTCAATACTATTTGGTGCGTGATGTATATGAATAATCCTGTAATATGATTGCAGTGCAGCAAGTCAACCATTATCCTAAAAACATAAATATTATTAGTATGTTGTGTAAAAAAAAAAAAAACAATTTAACCAATGATTTATTATTCTACAACAACAATTTTGTTACATACTTAATCTATTTTTATTTAAAATGATTGTATCGAAAACAAAAGGTAATAGGGTTTAAAGCCATTAAAATCATTGTGTTCTATTACTATTTTCTTTGTAAAAAGTGTGCTGCATATTTAAACCTATATAATGGTCATATCCAAAGTTGAGTAAATACTATGAATACATTACATTTGTATTATATATAAAAATAATGTAAAATCAACAATGAATAGATATCAATCAAATAGAGGTAATTCATAAACAAAGATGATATAATCATAAAACTAACTCGAGAAATAGGCAATGCTTGCAATAAATATTAAAAATTTTGAGTCAATTGATAAATAGCACAAAAAACAATATACAAGAACAGTGAAAATGTTTTCAATATGTTTAACATTCGAATGGTATGAAACTGTTTAATAACTATGATACAAAATTATAATAATCAACAACTATAATCAACTTATGAAAGCGAATGAAATTGTGATAAGAACAAAAAATTACAAAATGTCTTTAATTTACAGTGTTTACTATCAAATAGATTTTAATATTATCCAAATATCAAAATAAATCAAAAGAGAATAATAGTAGTCAAAATACTTATGTTCACTACCTATTTTATATGTTAATAGACATTTATGGTCCTTACATTTTGATGATATAATTTTTTCAGAATGAATAAAAATCGATGAATATCCGAGTTGTTCAATACTGTTTGATGCGTGATGTATATGAATAATCTTGTAATATGATTGCAGTGCAGCAAGTCAACCATTATCTTAAAAACATAAATATTATTGGTATGTATTATAAAAAAAAAAAAAACAATTTAACCAATGATTTATTATTCTACAAGAACAATTTTGTTACATACTTAATCTATTTTTATTTAAAATGATTGTATCGAAAACAAAAGGTAATAGGGTTTAAAGCCATTAAAATCATTGTGTTCTATTAGTATTTTCTTTGTAAAAAGTGTGCTGCATATTTAAACCTATATAATGGTCATATCCAAAGTTGAGTAAATACTATGAATACATTACATTTGTATTATATATAAAAATAATGTAAAATCAACAATGAATAGATAGGAATCAAATAGAGGTAATTCATAAACAAAGATGATATAATCATAAAACTAACTCGAGAAATAGGCAATGCTTGCAATAAATATTTAAAATTTTGAGTCAATTGATAAATAGCACAAAAAACAATATACAAGAACAGTGAAAATGTTTTCAATATGTTTGACAGTCGAATGGTATGAAACATTTTAAAAACTATGATACAAAATTATAATAATCAACAACTATAATCAACTAATGAAAGCGAATGAAATTGTGATAAGAACAAAAAATTACAAAATGTGTTTAATATAAAGTGTTTACTATCAAAAAGATTTCAATATTATCCAAATATCAAAATAAATCAAAAGAGAATAATAGTGGTCAAAATACTTATGTTCACTACCTATTTTATATGTTAATAGACAATTATGGTCCTTACATTTTGATCATATAATTTTTTCAGAATGAATAAAAATCGATGAATATCCGAGTTGTTCAATACTGTTTGATGCGTGATGTATATGAATAATCTTGTAATATGATTGCAGTGCAGCAAGTCAACCATTATCCTAAAAACATAAATATTATTAGTATGTTGTGTAAAAAAAAAAAAAACAATTTAACCAATGATTTATTATTCTACAAGAACAATTTTGTTAGATACTTAATCTATTTTTATTTAAAATGATTGTATCGAAAACAAAAGGTAATAGGGTTTAAAGCCATTAAAATCATTGTGTTCTATTACTATTTTCTTTGTAAAAAGTGTGCTGCATATTTAAACCTATATAATGGTCATATCCAAAGTTGAGTAAATACTATGAATACATTACATTTGTATTATATATAAAAATAATGTAAAATCAACAATGAATAGATATCAATCAAATAGAGGTAATTCATAAACAAAGATGATATAATCATAAAACTAACTCGAGAAATAGGCAATGCTTGCAATAAATATTAAAAATTTTGAGTCAATTGATAAATAGCACAAAAAACAATATACAAGAACAGTGAAAATGTTTTCAATATGTTTAACATTCGAATGGTATGAAACTGTTTAATAACTATGATACAAAATTATAATAATCAACAACTATAATCAACTTATGAAAGCGAATGAAATTGTGATAAGAACAAAAAATTACAAAATGTCTTTAATTTACAGTGTTTACTATCAAATAGATTTTAATATTATCCAAATATCAAAATAAATCAAAAGAGAATAATAGTAGTCAAAATACTTATGTTCACTACCTATTTTATATGTTAATAGACATTTATGGTCCTTACATTTTGATGATATAATTTTTTCAGAATGAATAAAAATCGATGAATATCCGAGTTGTTCAATACTGTTTGATGCGTGATGTATATGAATAATCTTGTAATATGATTGCAGTGCAGCAAGTCAACCATTATCTTAAAAACATAAATATTATTGGTATGTATTATAAAAAAAAAAAAAACAATTTAACCAATGATTTATTATTCTACAAGAACAATTTTGTTACATACTTAATCTATTTTTATTTAAAATGATTGTATCGAAAACAAAAGGTAATAGGGTTTAAAGCCATTAAAATCATTGTGTTCTATTAGTATTTTCTTTGTAAAAAGTGTGCTGCATATTTAAACCTATATAATGGTCATATCCAAAGTTGAGTAAATACTATGAATACATTACATTTGTATTATATATAAAAATAATGTAAAATCAACAATGAATAGATAGGAATCAAATAGAGGTAATTCATAAACAAAGATGATATAATCATAAAACTAACTCGAGAAATAGGCAATGCTTGCAATAAATATTTAAAATTTTGAGTCAATTGATAAATAGCACAAAAAACAATATACAAGAACAGTGAAAATGTTTTCAATATGTTTGACAGTCGAATGGTATGAAACATTTTAAAAACTATGATACAAAATTATAATAATCAACAACTATAATCAACTAATGAAAGCGAATGAAATTGTGATAAGAACAAAAAATTACAAAATGTGTTTAATATAAAGTGTTTACTATCAAAAAGATTTCAATATTATCCAAATATCAAAATAAATCAAAAGAGAATAATAGTGGTCAAAATACTTATGTTCACTACCTATTTTATATGTTAATAGACAATTATGGTCCTTACATTTTGATCATATAATTTTTTCAGAATGAATAAAAATCGATGAATATCCGAGTTGTTCAATACTGTTTGATGCGTGATGTATATGAATAATCTTGTAATATGATTGCAGTGCAGCAAGTCAACCATTATCCTAAAAACATAAATATTATTAGTATGTTGTGTAAAAAAAAAAAAAACAATTTAACCAATGATTTATTATTCTACAAGAACAATTTTGTTAGATACTTAATCTATTTTTATTTAAAATGATTGTATCGAAAACAAAAGGTAATAGGGTTTAAAGCCATTAAAATCATTGTGTTCTATTACTATTTTCTTTGTAAAAAGTGTGCTGCATATTTAAACCTATATAATGGTCATATCCAAAGTTGAGTAAATACTATGAATACATTACATTTGTATTATATATAAAAATAATGTAAAATCAACAATGAATAGATATCAATCAAATAGAGGTAATTCATAAACAAAGATGATATAATCATAAAACTAACTCGAGAAATAGGCAATGCTTGCAATAAATATTAAAAATTTTGAGTCAATTGATAAATAGCACAAAAAACAATATACAAGAACAGTGAAAATGTTTTCAATATGTTTAACATTCGAATGGTATGAAACTGTTTAATAACTATGATACAAAATTATAATAATCAACAACTATAATCAACTTATGAAAGCGAATGAAATTGTGATAAGAACAAAAAATTACAAAATGTGTTTAATTTAAAGTGTTTACTATCAAAAAGATTTTAATATTATCCAAATATCAAAATAAATCAAAAGAGAATAATAGTGGTCAAAATACTTATTTTCACTACCTATTTTATATGTTAATAGACAATTATGGTCCTTACATTTTGATCATATAATTTTTTCAGAATGAATAAAAATCGATGAATATCCGAGTTGTTCAATACTGTTTGGTGCGTGATGTATATGAATAATCCTGTAATATGATTGCAGTGCAGCAAGTCAACCATTATCCTAAAAACATAAATATTATTAGTATGTTGTGTAAAAAAAAAAAAAACAATTTAACCAATGATTTATTATTCTACAACAACAATTTTGTTACATACTTAATCTATTTTTATTTAAAATGATTGTATCGAAAACAAAAGGTAATAGGGTTTAAAGCCATTAAAATCATTGTGTTCTATTACTATTTTCTTTGTAAAAAGTGTGCTGCATATTTAAACCTATATAATGGTCATATCCAAAGTTGAGTAAATACTATGAATACATTACATTTGTATTATATATAAAAATAATGTAAAATCAACAATGAATAGATATCAATCAAATAGAGGTAATTCATAAACAAAGATGATATAATCATAAAACTAACTCGAGAAATAGGCAATGCTTGCAATAAATATTAAAAATTTTGAGTCAATTGATAAATAGCACAAAAAACAATATACAAGAACAGTGAAAATGTTTTCAATATGTTTAACATTCGAATGGTATGAAACTGTTTAATAACTATGATACAAAATTATAATAATCAACAACTATAATCAACTTATGAAAGCGAATGAAATTGTGATAAGAACAAAAAATTACAAAATGTGTTTAATTTAAAGTGTTTACTATCAAAAAGATTTTAATATTATCCAAATATCAAAATAAATCAAAAGAGAATAATAGTGGTCAAAATACTTATTTTCACTACCTATTTTATATGTTAATAGACAATTATGGTCCTTACATTTTGATCATATAATTTTTTCAGAATGAATAAAAATCGATGAATATCCGAGTTGTTCAATACTATTTGGTGCGTGATGTATATGAATAATCCTGTAATATGATTGCAGTGCAGCAAGTCAACCATTATCCTAAAAACATAAATATTATTAGTATGTTGTGTAAAAAAAAAAAAAACAATTTAACCAATGATTTATTATTCTACAACAACAATTTTGTTACATACTTAATCTATTTTTATTTAAAATGATTGTATCGAAAACAAAAGGTAATAGGGTTTAAAGCCATTAAAATCATTGTGTTCTATTACTATTTTCTTTGTAAAAAGTGTGCTGCATATTTAAACCTATATAATGGTCATATCCAAAGTTGAGTAAATACTATGAATACATTACATTTGTATTATATATAAAAATAATGTAAAATCAACAATGAATAGATATCAATCAAATAGAGGTAATTCATAAACAAAGATGATATAATCATAAAACTAACTCGAGAAATAGGCAATGCTTGCAATAAATATTAAAAATTTTGAGTCAATTGATAAATAGCACAAAAAACAATATACAAGAACAGTGAAAATGTTTTCAATATGTTTAACATTCGAATGGTATGAAACTGTTTAATAACTATGATACAAAATTATAATAATCAACAACTATAATCAACTTATGAAAGCGAATGAAATTGTGATAAGAACAAAAAATTACAAAATGTCTTTAATTTACAGTGTTTACTATCAAATAGATTTTAATATTATCCAAATATCAAAATAAATCAAAAGAGAATAATAGTAGTCAAAATACTTATGTTCACTACCTATTTTATATGTTAATAGACATTTATGGTCCTTACATTTTGATGATATAATTTTTTCAGAATGAATAAAAATCGATGAATATCCGAGTTGTTCAATACTGTTTGATGCGTGATGTATATGAATAATCTTGTAATATGATTGCAGTGCAGCAAGTCAACCATTATCTTAAAAACATAAATATTATTGGTATGTATTATAAAAAAAAAAAAAACAATTTAACCAATGATTTATTATTCTACAAGAACAATTTTGTTACATACTTAATCTATTTTTATTTAAAATGATTGTATCGAAAACAAAAGGTAATAGGGTTTAAAGCCATTAAAATCATTGTGTTCTATTACTATTTTCTTTGTAAAAAGTGTGCTGCATATTTAAACCTATATAATGGTCATATCCAAAGTTGAGTAAATACTATGAATACATTACATTTGTATTATATATAAAAATAATGTAAAATCAACAATGAATAGATATCAATCAAATAGAGGTAATTCATAAACAAAGATGATATAATCATAAAACTAACTCGAGAAATAGGCAATGCTTGCAATAAATATTAAAAATTTTGAGTCAATTGATAAATAGCACAAAAAACAATATACAAGAACAGTGAAAATGTTTTCAATATGTTTAACATTCGAATGGTATGAAACTGTTTAATAACTATGATACAAAATTATAATAATCAACAACTATAATCAACTTATGAAAGCGAATGAAATTGTGATAAGAACAAAAAATTACAAAATGTGTTTAATTTAAAGTGTTTACTATCAAAAAGATTTTAATATTATCCAAATATCAAAATAAATCAAAAGAGAATAATAGTGGTCAAAATACTTATGTTCACTACCTATTTTATATGTTAATAGACAATTATGGTCCTTACATTTTGATCATATAATTTTTTCAGAATGAATAAAAATCGATGAATATCCGAGTTGTTCAATACTGTTTGGTGCGTGATGTATATGAATAATCCTGTAATATGATTGCAGTGCAGCAAGTCAACCATTATCCTAAAAACATAAATATTATTAGTATGTTGTGTAAAAAAAAAAAAAACAATTTAACCAATGATTTATTATTCTACAAGAATAATTTTGTTACATACTTAATCTATTTTTATTTAAAATGATTGTATCGAAAACAAAAGGTAATAGGGTTTAAAGCCATTAAAATCATTGTGTTCTATTACTATTTTCTTTGTAAAAAGTGTGCTGCATATTTAAACCTATATAATGGTCATATCCAAAGTTGAGTAAATACTATGAATACATTACATTTGTATTATATATAAAAATAATGTAAAATCAACAATGAATAGATATCAATCAAATAGAGGTAATTCATAAACAAAGATGATATAATCATAAAACTAACTCGAGAAATAGGCAATGCTTGCAATAAATATTAAAAATTTTGAGTCAATTGATAAATAGCACAAAAAACAATATACAAGAACAGTGAAAATGTTTTCAATATGTTTAACATTCGAATGGTATGAAACTGTTTAATAACTATGATACAAAATTATAATAATCAACAACTATAATCAACTTATGAAAGCGAATGAAATTGTGATAAGAACAAAAAATTACAAAATGTGTTTAATTTAAAGTGTTTACTATCAAAAAGATTTTAATATTATCCAAATATCAAAATAAATCAAAAGAGAATAATAGTGGTCAAAATACTTATTTTCACTACCTATTTTATATGTTAATAGACAATTATGGTCCTTACATTTTGATCATATAATTTTTTCAGAATGAATAAAAATCGATGAATATCCGAGTTGTTCAATACTGTTTGGTGCGTGATGTATATGAATAATCCTGTAATATGATTGCAGTGCAGCAAGTCAACCATTATCCTAAAAACATAAATATTATTAGTATGTTGTGTAAAAAAAAAAAAAACAATTTAACCAATGATTTATTATTCTACAACAACAATTTTGTTACATACTTAATCTATTTTTATTTAAAATGATTGTATCGAAAACAAAAGGTAATAGGGTTTAAAGCCATTAAAATCATTGTGTTCTATTACTATTTTCTTTGTAAAAAGTGTGCTGCATATTTAAACCTATATAATGGTCATATCCAAAGTTGAGTAAATACTATGAATACATTACATTTGTATTATATATAAAAATAATGTAAAATCAACAATGAATAGATATCAATCAAATAGAGGTAATTCATAAACAAAGATGATATAATCATAAAACTAACTCGAGAAATAGGCAATGCTTGCAATAAATATTAAAAATTTTGAGTCAATTGATAAATAGCACAAAAAACAATATACAAGAACAGTGAAAATGTTTTCAATATGTTTAACATTCGAATGGTATGAAACTGTTTAATAACTATGATACAAAATTATAATAATCAACAACTATAATCAACTTATGAAAGCGAATGAAATTGTGATAAGAACAAAAAATTACAAAATGTGTTTAATTTAAAGTGTTTACTATCAAAAAGATTTTAATATTATCCAAATATCAAAATAAATCAAAAGAGAATAATAGTGGTCAAAATACTTATTTTCACTACCTATTTTATATGTTAATAGACATTTATGGTCCTTACATTTTGATGACATAATTTTTTCAGAATGAATAAAAATCGATGAATATCCGAGTTGTTCAATACTGTTTGATACGTGATGTATATGAATAATCTTGTAATATGATTGCAGTGCAGCAAGTCAACCATTATCCTAAAAACATAAATATTATTAGTATGTTGTGTAAAAAAAAAAAAAACAATTTAACCAATGATTTATTATTCTACAAGAATAATTTTGTTACATACTTAATCTATTTTTATTTAAAATGATTGTATCGGAAACAAAAGGTAATAGGGTTTAAAGCCATTAAAATCATTGTGTTCTATTAGTATTTTCTTTGTAAAAAGTGTGCTGCATATTTAAACCTATATAATGGTCATATCCAAAGTTGAGTAAATACTATGAATACATTACATTTGTATTATATATAAAAATAATGTAAAATCAACAATGAATAGATATAAATCAAATAGAGGTAATTCATAAACAAAGATGATATAATCATAAAACTAACTCGAGAAATAGACAATGCTTGCAATAAATATTTAAAATTTTGAGTCAATTGATAAATAGCACAAAAAACAATATACAAGAACAGTGAAAATGTTTTCAATATGTTTGACAGTCGAATGGTATGAAACATTTTAAAAACTATGATACAAAATTATAATAATCAACAACTATAATCAACTAATGAAAGTGAATGAAATTGTGATAAGAACAAAAAATTACAAAATGTCTTTAATTTAAAGTGTTTACTATCAAATAGATTTTAATATTATCCAAATATCAAAATAAATCAAAAGAGAATAATAGTAGTCAAAATACTTAAGTTCACTACATATTTTATATGTTAATAGACATTTATGGTCCTTACATTTTGATGACATAATTTTTTCAGAATGAATAAAAATCGATGAATATCCGAGTTGTTCAATACTGTTTGATACGTGATGTATATGAATAATCTTGTAATATGATTGCAGTGCAGCAAGTCAACCATTATCCTAAAAACATAAATATTATTAGTATGTTGTGTAAAAAAAAAAAAAACAATTTAACCAATGATTTATTATTCTACAAGAACAATTTTGTTACATACTTAATCTATTTTTATTTAAAATGATTGTATCGAAAACAAAAGGTAATAGGGTTTAAAGCCATTAAAATCATTGTGTTCTATTACTATTTTCTTTGTAAAAAGTGTGCTGCATATATAACCTATATAATGGTCATATCCAAAGTTGAGTAAATACTATGAATACATTACATTTGTATTATATATAAAAATAATGTAAAATCAACAATGAATAGATATAAATCAAATAGAGGTAATTCATAAACAAAGATGATATAATCATAAAACTAACTCGAGAAATAGGCAATGCTTGCAATATATA
Organism: Rhopalosiphum nymphaeae; assembly: GCA_036289425.1. Classification (NCBI taxonomy): domain Eukaryota; kingdom Metazoa; phylum Arthropoda; class Insecta; order Hemiptera; family Aphididae; genus Rhopalosiphum; species Rhopalosiphum nymphaeae. The sequence continues at coordinate 1,785,470 of JAZAQC010000007.1, read as the reverse complement.
TTTAGAATTTTGAGTCAATTGATAAATAGCACAAAAAACAATATACAAGAACAGTGAAAATGTTTTCTATATGTTTAACATTCGAATGGTATGAAACTGTTTAAAAACTATGATACAAAATTATAATAATCAACAACTATAATCAACTAATGAAAGTGAATGAAATTGTGATAAGAACAAAAAATTACAAAATGTCTTTAATTTACAGTGTTTACTATCAAATAGATTTTAATATTATCCAAATATCAAAATAAATCAAAAGAGAATAATAGTAGTCAAAATACTTATGTTCACTACATATTTTATATGTTAATAGACATTTATGGTCCTTACATTTTGATGACATAATTTTTTCAGAATGAATAAAAATCGATGAATATCCGAGTTGTTCAATACTGTTTGATACGTGATGTATATGAATAATCTTGTAATATGATTGCAGTGCAGCAAGTCAACCATTATCCTAAAAACATAAATATTATTAGTATGTTGTGTAAAAAAAAAAAAAACAATTTAACCAATGATTTATTATTCTACAAGAACAATTTTGTTACATACTTAATCTATTTTTATTTAAAATGATTGTATCGAAAACAAAAGGTAATAGGGTTTAAAGCCATTAAAATCATTGTGTTCTATTACTATTTTCTTTGTAAAAAGTGTGCTGCATATATAACCTATATAATGGTCATATCCAAAGTTGAGTAAATACTATGAATACATTACATTTGTATTATATATAAAAATAATGTAAAATCAACAATGAATAGATATAAATCAAATAGAGGTAATTCATAAACAAAGATGATATAATCATAAAACTAACTCGAGAAATAGACAATGCTTGCAATAAATATTTAAAATTTTGAGTCAATTGATAAATAGCACAAAAAACAATATACAAGAACAGTGAAAATGTTTTCTATATGTTTAACATTCGAATGGTATGAAACTGTTTAAAAACTATGATACAAAATTATAATAATCAACAACTATAATCAACTAATGAAAGCGAATGAAATTGTGATAAGAACAAAAAATTACAAAATGTCTTTAATTTACAGTGTTTAATATCAAATAGATTTTAATATTATCCAAATATCAAAATAAATCAAAAGAGAATAATAGTGGTCAAAATACTTATGTTCACTACCTATTTTATATGTTAATAGACATTTATGGTCCTTACATTTTGATGATATAATTTTTTCAGAATGAATAAAAATCGATGAATATCCGAGTTGTTCAATACTGTTTGATACATGATGTATATGAATAATCTTGTAATATGATTGCAGTGCAGCAAGTCAACCATTATCCTAAAAACATAAATATTATTAGTATGTTGTGTAAAAAAAAAAAAACAATTTAACCAATGATTTATTATTCTACAAGAACAATTTTGTTACATACTTAATCTATTTTTATTTAAAATGATTGTATCGAAAACAAAAGGTAATAGGGTTTAAAGCCATTAAAATCATTGTGTTCTATTACTATTTTCTTTGTAAAAAGTGTGCTGCATATATAACCTATATAATGGTCATATCCAAAGTTGAGTAAATACTATGAATACATTACATTTGTATTATATATAAAAATAATGTAAAATCAACAATGAATAGATATAAATCAAATAGAGGTAATTCATAAACAAAGATAATATAATCATAAAACTAACTCGAGAAATAGGCAATGCTTGCAATAAATATTTAAAATTTTGAGTCAATTGATAAATAGCACAAAAAACAATATACAAGAACAGTGAAAATGTTTTCAATATGTTTGACAGTCGAATGGTATGAAACATTTTAAAAACTATGATACAAAATTATAATAATCAACAACTATAATCAACTAATGAAAGCGAATGAAATTGTGATAAGAACAAAAAATTACAAAATGTCATTAATTTACAGTGTTTAATATCAAATAGATTTTAATATTATCCAAATATCAAAATAAATCAAAAGAGAATAATAGTAGTCAAAATTCTTATGTTCACTACATATTTTATATGTTAATAGACATTTATGGTCCTTACATTTTGATGACATAATTTTTTCAGAATGAATAAAAATCGATGAATATCCGAGTTGTTCAATACTGTTTGATACGTGATGTATATGAATAATCTTGTAATATGATTGCAGTGCAGCAAGTCAACCATTATCCTAAAAACATAAATATTATTAGTATGTTGTGTAAAAAAAAAAAAAACAATTTAACCAATGATTTATTATTCTACAAGAACAATTTTGTTACATACTTAATCTATTTTTATTTAAAATGATTGTATCGAAAACAAAAGGTAATAGGGTTTAAAGCCATTAAAATCATTGTGTTCTATTACTATTTTCTTTGTAAAAAGTGTGCTGTATATATAACCTATATAATGGTCATATCCAAAGTTGAGTAAATACTATGAATACATTACATTTGTATTATATATAAAAATAATGTAAAATCAACAATGAATAGATATAAATCAAATAGAGGTAATTCATAAACAAAGATGATATAATCATAAAACTAACTCGAGAAATAGACAATGCTTGCAATAAATATTTAAAATTTTGAGTCAATTGATAAATAGCACAAAAAACAATATACAAGAACAGTGAAAATGTTTTCAATATGTTTGACAGTCGAATGGTATGAAACATTTTAAAAACTATGATACAAAATTATAATAATCAACAACTATAATCAACTAATGAAAGTGAATGAAATTGTGATAAGAACAAAAAATTACAAAATGTCTTTAATTTAAAGTGTTTACTATCAAATAGATTTTAATATTATCCAAATATCAAAATAAATCAAAAGAGAATAATAGTAGTCAAAATACTTATGTTCACTACATATTTTATATGTTAATAGACATTTATGGTCCTTACATTTTGATGACATAATTTTTTCAGAATGAATAAAAATCGATGAATATCCGAGTTGTTCAATACTGTTTGATACGTGATGTATATGAATAATCTTGTAATATGATTGCAGTGCAGCAAGTCAACCATTATCCTAAAAACATAAATATTATTAGTATGTTGTGTAAAAAAAAAAAAAACAATTTAACCAATGATTTATTATTCTACAAGAACAATTTTGTTACATACTTAATCTATTTTTATTTAAAATGATTGTATCGAAAACAAAAGGTAATAGGGTTTAAAGCCATTAAAATCATTGTGTTCTATTACTATTTTCTTTGTAAAAAGTGTGCTGCATATATAACCTATATAATGGTCATATCCAAAGTTGAGTAAATACTATGAATACATTACATTTGTATTATATATAAAAATAATGTAAAATCAACAATGAATAGATATAAATCAAATAGAGGTAATTCATAAACAAAGATGATATAATCATAAAACTAACTCGAGAAATAGGCAATGCTTGCAATATATATTTAGAATTTTGAGTCAATTGATAAATAGCACAAAAAACAATATACAAGAACAGTGAAAATGTTTTCTATATGTTTAACATTCGAATGGTATGAAACTGTTTAAAAACTATGATACAAAATTATAATAATCAACAACTATAATCAACTAATGAAAGTGAATGAAATTGTGATAAGAACAAAAAATTACAAAATGTCTTTAATTTACAGTGTTTACTATCAAATAGATTTTAATATTATCCAAATATCAAAATAAATCAAAAGAGAATAATAGTAGTCAAAATACTTATGTTCACTACATATTTTATATGTTAATAGACATTTATGGTCCTTACATTTTGATGACATAATTTTTTCAGAATGAATAAAAATCGATGAATATCCGAGTTGTTCAATACTGTTTGATACGTGATGTATATGAATAATCTTGTAATATGATTGCAGTGCAGCAAGTCAACCATTATCCTAAAAACATAAATATTATTAGTATGTTGTGTAAAAAAAAAAAAAACAATTTAACCAATGATTTATTATTCTACAAGAACAATTTTGTTACATACTTAATCTATTTTTATTTAAAATGATTGTATCGAAAACAAAAGGTAATAGGGTTTAAAGCCATTAAAATCATTGTGTTCTATTACTATTTTCTTTGTAAAAAGTGTGCTGCATATATAACCTATATAATGGTCATATCCAAAGTTGAGTAAATACTATGAATACATTACATTTGTATTATATATAAAAATAATGTAAAATCAACAATGAATAGATATAAATCAAATAGAGGTAATTCATAAACAAAGATGATATAATCATAAAACTAACTCGAGAAATAGACAATGCTTGCAATAAATATTTAAAATTTTGAGTCAATTGATAAATAGCACAAAAAACAATATACAAGAACAGTGAAAATGTTTTCTATATGTTTAACATTCGAATGGTATGAAACTGTTTAAAAACTATGATACAAAATTATAATAATCAACAACTATAATCAACTAATGAAAGTGAATGAAATTGTGATAAGAACAAAAAATTACAAAATGTCTTTAATTTAAAGTGTTTACTATCAAATAGATTTTAATATTATCCAAATATCAAAATAAATCAAAAGAGAATAATAGTAGTCAAAATACTTATGTTCACTACATATTTTATATGTTAATAGACATTTATGGTCCTTACATTTTGATGACATAATTTTTTCAGAATGAATAAAAATCGATGAATATCCGAGTTGTTCAATACTGTTTGATACGTGATGTATATGAATAATCTTGTAATATGATTGCAGTGCAGCAAGTCAACCATTATCCTAAAAACATAAATATTATTAGTATGTTGTGTAAAAAAAAAAAAAACAATTTAACCAATGATTTATTATTCTACAAGAACAATTTTGTTACATACTTAATCTATTTTTATTTAAAATGATTGTATCGAAAACAAAAGGTAATAGGGTTTAAAGCCATTAAAATCATTGTGTTCTATTACTATTTTCTTTGTAAAAAGTGTGCTGCATATATAACCTATATAATGGTCATATCCAAAGTTGAGTAAATACTATGAACACATTACATTTGTGTTATATATAAAAATAATGTAAAATCAACAATGAATAGATATGAATCAAATAGAGGTTATTCATAAACAAAGATGATATAATCATAAAACTAACTCGAGAAATAGGCAATGCTTGCAATATATATTTAGAATTTTGAGTCAATTGATAAATAGCACAAAAAACAATATACAAGAACAGTGAAAATGTTTTCTATATGTTTAACATTCGAATGGTATGAAACTGTTTAAAAACTATGATACAAAATTATAATAATCAACAACTATAATCAACTAATGAAAGTGAATGAAATTGTGATAAGAACAAAAAATTACAAAATGTCTTTAATTTACAGTGTTTACTATCAAATAGATTTTAATATTATCCAAATATCAAAATAAATCAAAAGAGAATAATAGTAGTCAAAATACTTATGTTCACTACATATTTTATATGTTAATAGACATTTATGGTCCTTACATTTTGATGACATAATTTTTTCAGAATGAATAAAAATCGATGAATATCCGAGTTGTTCAATACTGTTTGATACGTGATGTATATGAATAATCTTGTAATATGATTGCAGTGCAGCAAGTCAACCATTATCCTAAAAACATAAATATTATTAGTATGTTGTGTAAAAAAAAAAAAAACAATTTAACCAATGATTTATTATTCTACAAGAACAATTTTGTTACATACTTAATCTATTTTTATTTAAAATGATTGTATTGAAAACAAAATGTAATAGGGTTTAAAGCCATTAAAATCATTGTGTTCTATTACTATTTTCTTTGTAAAATATGTTCTGCATATTTAAACCTATATAATGGTCACATCCAAAGTTGAGTAAATACTATGAACACATTACATTTGTGTTATATATAAAAATAATGTAAAATCAACAATGAATAGATATGAATCAAATAGAGGTTATTCATAAACAAAGATGATATAATCATAAAACTAACTCGAGAAATAGGCAATGCTTGCAATAAATAATTAAAATTTTGAGTCAATTGATAAATAGCACAAAAAACAATATACAAGAACAGTGAAAATGTTTTCTATATGTTTAACATTCGAATGGTATGAAACTGTCTAAAAACTATGATACAAAATTATAATAATCAACAACTATAATCAACTAATGAAAGCGAATGAAATTGTGATAAGAACAAAAAATTACAAAATGTCTTTAATTTACAGTGTTTAATATCAAATAGATTTTAATATTATCCAAATATCAAAATAAATCAAAAGAGAATAATAGTGGTCAAAATACTTATGTTCACTACCTATTTTATATGTTAATAGACATTTATGGTCCTTACATTTTGATGATATAATTTTTTCAGAATGAATAAAAATCGATGAATATCCGAGTTGTTCAATACTGTTTGATACATGATGTATATGAATAATCTTGTAATATGATTGCAGTGCAGCAAGTCAACCATTATCCTAAAAACATAAATATTATTAGTATGTTGTGTAAAAAAAAAAAAACAATTTAACCAATGATTTATTATTCTACAAGAACAATTTTGTTACATACTTAATCTATTTTTATTTAAAATGATTGTATCGAAAACAAAAGGTAATAGGGTTTAAAGCCATTAAAATCATTGTGTTCTATTACTATTTTCTTTGTAAAAAGTGTGCTGCATATATAACCTATATAATGGTCATATCCAAAGTTGAGTAAATACTATGAATACATTACATTTGTATTATATATAAAAATAATGTAAAATCAACAATGAATAGATATAAATCAAATAGAGGTAATTCATAAACAAAGATGATATAATCATAAAACTAACTCGAGAAATAGACAATGCTTGCAATAAATATTTAAAATTTTGAGTCAAATGATAAATAGCACAAAAAACAATATACAAGAACAGTGAAAATGTTTTCAATATGTTTGACAGTCGAATGGTATGAAACATTTTAAAAACTATGATACAAAATTATAATAATCAACAACTATAATCAACTAATGAAAGTGAATGAAATTGTGATAAGAACAAAAAATTACAAAATGTCTTTAATTTAAAGTGTTTATTATCAAATAGATTTTAATATTATCCAAATATCAAAATAAATCAAAAGAGAATAATAGTAGTCAAAATACTTATGTTCACTACATATTTTATATGTTAATAGACATTTATGGTCCTTACATTTTGATGACATAATTTTTTCAGAATGAATAAAAATCGATGAATATCCGAGTTGTTCAATACTGTTTGATACGTGATGTATATGAATAATCTTGTAATATGATTGCAGTGCAGCAAGTCAACCATTATCCTAAAAACATAAATATTATTAGTATGTTGTGTAAAAAAAAAAAAAACAATTTAACCAATGATTTATTATTCTACAAGAACAATTTTGTTACATACTTAATCTATTTTTATTTAAAATGATTGTATCGAAAACAAAAGGTAATAGGGTTTAAAGCCATTAAAATCATTGTGTTCTATTACTATTTTCTTTGTAAAAAGTGTGCTGCATATATAACCTATATAATGGTCATATCCAAAGTTGAGTAAATACTATGAATACATTACATTTGTATTATATATAAAAATAATGTAAAATCAACAATGAATAGATATAAATCAAATAGAGGTAATTCATAAACAAAGATGATATAATCATAAAACTAACTCGAGAAATAGGCAATGCTTGCAATATATATTTAGAATTTTGAGTCAATTGATAAATAGCACAAAAAACAATATACAAGAACAGTGAAAATGTTTTCTATATGTTTAACATTCGAATGGTATGAAACTGTTTAAAAACTATGATACAAAATTATAATAATCAACAACTATAATCAACTAATGAAAGTGAATGAAATTGTGATAAGAACAAAAAATTACAAAATGTCTTTAATTTACAGTGTTTACTATCAAATAGATTTTAATATTATCCAAATATCAAAATAAATCAAAAGAGAATAATAGTAGTCAAAATACTTATGTTCACTACATATTTTATATGTTAATAGACATTTATGGTCCTTACATTTTGATGACATAATTTTTTCAGAATGAATAAAAATCGATGAATATCCGAGTTGTTCAATACTGTTTGATACGTGATGTATATGAATAATCTTGTAATATGATTGCAGTGCAGCAAGTCAACCATTATCCTAAAAACATAAATATTATTAGTATGTTGTGTAAAAAAAAAAAAAACAATTTAACCAATGATTTATTATTCTACAAGAACAATTTTGTTACATACTTAATCTATTTTTATTTAAAATGATTGTATTGAAAACAAAAGGTAATAGGGTTTAAAGCCATTAAAATCATTGTGTTCTATTACTATTTTCTTTGTAAAATATGTTCTGCATATTTAAACCTATATAATGGTCACATCCAAAGTTGAGTAAATACTATGAACACATTACATTTGTGTTATATATAAAAATAATGTAAAATCAACAATGAATAGATATGAATCAAATAGAGGTTATTCATAAACAAAGATGATATAATCATAAAACTAACTCGAGAAATAGGCAATGCTTGCAATATATATTTAGAATTTTGAGTCAATTGATAAATAGCACAAAAAACAATATACAAGAACAGTGAAAATGTTTTCTATATGTTTAACATTCGAATGGTATGAAACTGTTTAAAAACTATGATACAAAATTATAATAATCAACAACTATAATCAACTAATGAAAGTGAATGAAATTGTGATAAGAACAAAAAATTACAAAATGTCTTTAATTTACAGTGTTTACTATCAAATAGATTTTAATATTATCCAAATATCAAAATAAATCAAAAGAGAATAATAGTAGTCAAAATACTTATGTTCACTACATATTTTATATGTTAATAGACATTTATGGTCCTTACATTTTGATGACATAATTTTTTCAGAATGAATAAAAATCGATGAATATCCGAGTTGTTCAATACTGTTTGATACGTGATGTATATGAATAATCTTGTAATATGATTGCAGTGCAGCAAGTCAACCATTATCCTAAAAACATAAATATTATTAGTATGTTGTGTAAAAAAAAAAAAAACAATTTAACCAATGATTTATTATTCTACAAGAACAATTTTGTTACATACTTAATCTATTTTTATTTAAAATGATTGTATCGAAAACAAAAGGTAATAGGGTTTAAAGCCATTAAAATCATTGTGTTCTATTACTATTTTCTTTGTAAAAAGTGTGCTGCATATATAACCTATATAATGGTCATATCCAAAGTTGAGTAAATACTATGAATACATTACATTTGTATTATATATAAAAATAATGTAAAATCAACAATGAATAGATATAAATCAAATAGAGGTAATTCATAAACAAAGATGATATAATCATAAAACTAACTCGAGAAATAGGCAATGCTTGCAATATATATTTAAAATTTTGAGTCAATTGATAAATAGCACAAAAAACAATATACAAGAACAGTGAAAATGTTTTCTATATGTTTAACATTCGAATGGTATGAAACTGTTTAAAAACTATGATACAAAATTATAATAATCAACAACTATAATCAACTAATGAAAGCGAATGAAATTGTGATAAGAACAAAAAATTACAAAATGTCTTTAATTTACAGTGTTTAATATCAAATAGATTTTAATATTATCCAAATATCAAAATAAATCAAAAGAGAATAATAGTAGTCAAAATTCTTATGTTCACTACATATTTTATATGTTAATAGACATTTATGGTCCTTACATTTTGATGACATAATTTTTTCAGAATGAATAAAAATCGATGAATATCCGAGTTGTTCAATACTGTTTGATACGTGATGTATATGAATAATCTTGTAATATGATTGCAGTGCAGCAAGTCAACCATTATCCTAAAAACATAAATATTATTAGTATGTTGTGTAAAAAAAAAAAAAACAATTTAACCAATGATTTATTATTCTACAAGAACAATTTTGTTACATACTTAATCTATTTTTATTTAAAATGATTGTATCGAAAACAAAAGGTAATAGGGTTTAAAGCCATTAAAATCATTGTGTTCTATTACTATTTTCTTTGTAAAAAGTGTGCTGCATATATAACCTATATAATGGTCATATCCAAAGTTGAGTAAATACTATGAATACATTACATTTGTATTATATATAAAAATAATGTAAAATCAACAATGAATAGATATAAATCAAATAGAGGTAATTCATAAACAAAGATGATATAATCATAAAACTAACTCGAGAAATAGACAATGCTTGCAATAAATATTTAAAATTTTGAGTCAATTGATAAATAGCACAAAAAACAATATACAAGAACAGTGAAAATGTTTTCAATATGTTTGACAGTCGAATGGTATGAAACATTTTAAAAACTATGATACAAAATTATAATAATCAACAACTATAATCAACTAATGAAAGTGAATGAAATTGTGATAAGAACAAAAAATTACAAAATGTCTTTAATTTACAGTGTTTACTATCAAATAGATTTTAATATTATCCAAATATCAAAATAAATCAAAAGAGAATAATAGTAGTCAAAATACTTATGTTCACTACATATTTTATATGTTAATAGACATTTATGGTCCTTACATTTTGATGACATAATTTTTTCAGAATGAATAAAAATCGATGAATATCCGAGTTGTTCAATACTGTTTGATACGTGATGTATATGAATAATCTTGTAATATGATTGCAGTGCAGCAAGTCAACCATTATCCTAAAAACATAAATATTATTAGTATGTTGTGTAAAAAAAAAAAAAACAATTTAACCAATGATTTATTATTCTACAAGAACAATTTTGTTACATACTTAATCTGTTTTTATTTAAAATGATTGTATCGAAAACAAAAGGTAATAGGGTTTAAAGCCATTAAAATCATTGTGTTCTATTACTATTTTCTTTGTAAAAAGTGTGCTGCATATATAACCTATATAATGGTCATATCCAAAGTTGAGTAAATACTATGAATACATTACATTTGTATTATATATAAAAATAATGTAAAATCAACAATGAATAGATATGAATCAAATAGAGGTTATTCATAAACAAAGATGATATAATCATAAAACTAACTCGAGAAATAGGCAATGCTTGCAATAAATATTTAAAATTTTGAGTCAATTGATAAATAGCACAAAAAACAATATACAAGAACAGTGAAAATGTTTTCTATATGTTTAACATTCGAATGGTATGAAACTGTTTAAAAACTATGATACAAAATTATAATAATCAACAACTATAATCAACTAATGAAAGCGAATGAAATTGTGATAAGAACAAAAAATTACAAAATGTCTTTAATTTACAGTGTTTAATATCAAATAGATTTTAATATTATCCAAATATCAAAATAAATCAAAAGAGAATAATAGTGGTCAAAATACTTATGTTCACTACCTATTTTATATGTTAATAGACATTTATGGTCCTTACATTGTGATGATATAATTTTTTCAGAATGAATAAAAATCGATGAATATCCGAGTTGTTCAATACTGTTTGATGCGTGATGTATATGAATAATCTTGTAATAGGATTGCAGTGCAGCAAGTCAACCATTATCCTAAAAACATAAATATTATTAGTATGTTGTTTAAAAAAAAAAAACAATTTAACCAATGATTTATTATTCTAGAAAAACAATTTTGTTACATACTTAATCAATTTTTATTTAAAATGATAGTATCGAAAACAAAAGGCAATAGGGTTTAAAGCCATTAAAATCATTGTGTTCTATTACTATATTCTTTGTAAAAAATGTTCTGCATATTTAAACCTATATAATGGTCACATCCAAAGTTGAGTAAATACTATGAACACATTACATTTGTGTTATATATAAAAATAATGTAAAATCAACAATGAATAGATATGAATCAAATAGAGGTTATTCATAAACTATGATAATATAATCATAAAACTAACTCGAGATATAGGCAATGCTTGCAATAAATATTAAAAATTTTGAGTCAATTGATAAAAAGAATAAAAAACAAAATACAAGAACAGTGAAAATGTTTTCAATACATTTAACATTCGAATGGTATGAAACTGTTTAAAAACTATGATACAAATCTATAATCTATAACAACTATAATCAACTAATGAACGCGAATGAAAATGTGATATGAACAAATAATTATAAAATGTCTTTAATTTAAAGTGTTTACTATCACAAAGATTTTAATAATATCCAAATATCAAAATAAATCAAAAGAGAATAATAGTGGTTAAAATACTTATGATCACTACCTATTTTATATGTTAATAGACAATTATGGTCCTTACATATTGATGATATAATTTTTTCAGAATGAATAAAAATCGATGAATATCCGAGTTGTTCAATACTGTTTGATGCGTGATGTATATGAATAATCTTGTAATATGATTGCAGTGCAGCAAGTCAACCAGTATCCTAAAAACATAAATATTATTAGTATGTTGTTTAAAAAAAAAAAAAACAATTTAACCAATGATTTATTATTCTAGAAAAACAATTTTGTTACATGATTAATCAATTTTTATTTAAAATAATAGTATCGAAAACAAAAGGCAATAGGGTTTAAAGCCATTAAAATCATTGTGTTCTATTACTATTTTCTTTGTAAAATATGTTCTGCATATTTAAACCTATATAATGGTCACATCCAAAGTTGAGTAAATACTATGAACACATTACATTTGTGTTATATATAAAAATAATGTAAAATCAACAATGAATAGATATGAATCAAATAGAGGTAATTCATAAACAAAGATAATATAATCATAAAACTAACTCGAGAAATAGGCAATGCTTGCAATAAATATTTAAAATGTTGAGTCAATTGATAAATAGCACAAAAAACAATATACAAGAACAGTGAAAATGTTTTCAGTATGTTTAACAGTCGAATGGTATGAAACATTTTAAAAACTATAATACAAAATTATAATCATCAATAACTATAATCAACTAATGAAAGCGAATGAAATTGTGATATGAACACAAAATTATAAAATGTCTTTAATTTTTAAGTGTTTACTATCACAAAGATTTTAATAATATCCAAATATCAAAATAAATCAAAAGAGAATAATAGTGGTTAAAATACTTATGATCACTACCTATTTTATATGTTAATAGACAATTATGGTCCTTACATATTGATGATATAATTTTTTCAGAATGAATAAAAATCGATGAATATCCGAGTTGTTCAATACTGTTTGATGCGTGATGTATATGAATAATCTTGTAATATGATTGCAGTGCAGCAAGTCAACCAGTATCCTAAAAACATAAATATTATTAGTATGTTGTTTAAAAAAAAAAAAAACAATTTAACCAATGATTTATTCTTCTAGTAAAACAATTTTGTTACATGATTAATCAATTTTTATTTAAAATAATAGTATCGAAAACAAAAGGCAATAGAGTTTAAAGCCATTAAAATCATTGTGTTCTATTACTATTTTCTTTGTAAAATATGTTCTGCATATTTAAACCTATATAATGGTCACATCCAAAGTTGAGTAAATACTATGAACACATTACATTTGTGTTATATATAAAAATAATGTAAAATCAACAATGAATAGATATGAATCAAATAGAGGTAATTCATAAACAAAGATTGTATAATCATAAAACTAACTCGAGAAATAGGCAATGCTTGCAATAAATATTAAAAATTTTGAGTCAATTGATAAAAAGAATAAAAAACAAAATACAAGAACAGTGAAAATGTTTTCAATACGTTTAACATTCGAATGGTGTGAAACTTTTTAAAAACTATGATACAAAATTATAATCATCAACAACTACAATCAACTAATGAAAGCGAATGAAATTGTCATATGAACAAATAATTATAAAATGTCTTTAATTTAAAGTGTTTACTATCACAAAGATTTTAATAATATCCAAATATCAAAATAAATCAAAAGAGAATAATAGTGGTTAAAATACTTATGATCACTACCTATTTTATATGTTAATAGACAATTATGGTCCTTACATATTGATGATATAAATTTTTCAGAATGAATAAAAATCGATGAATATCCGAGTTGTTCAATACTGTTTGATGCGTGATGTATATGAATAATCTTGTAATATGATTGCAGTGCAGCAAGTCAACCATTATCCTAAAAACATAAATATTATTAGTATGTTGTGTAAAAAAAAAAAAAACAATTTAACCAATGATTTATTATTCTAGAAAAACAATTTTGTTACATGATTAATCAATTTTTATTTAAAATAATAGTATCGAAAACAAAAGGCAATAGGGTTTAAAGCCATTAAAATCATTGTGTTCTATTACTATTTTCTTTGTAAAATATGTTCTGCATATTTAAACCTATATAATGGTCACATCCAAAGTTGAGTAAATACTATGAACACATTACATTTGTGTTATATATAAAAATAATGTAAAATCAACAATGAATAGATATGAATCAAATAGAGGTAATTCATAAACAAAGATAATATAATCATAAAACTAACTCGAGAAATAGGCAATGCTTGCAATAAATATTTAAAATGTTGAGTCAATTGATAAATAGCACAAAAAACAATATACAAGAACAGTGAAAATGTTTTCAGTATGTTTAACAGTCGAATGGTATGAAACATTTTAAAAACTATAATACAAAATTATAATCATCAACAACTATAATCAACTAATGAAAGCGAATGAAATTGTGATATGAACACAAAATTATAAAATGTCTTTAATTTTTAAGTGTTTACTATCACAAAATTTTAATAATATCCAAATATCAAAATAAATCAAAAGAGAATAATAGTGGTTAAAATACTTATGATCACTACCTATTTTATATGTTAATAGACAATTATGGTCCTTACATATTGATGATATAATTTTTTCAGAATGAATAAAAATCGATGAATATCCGAGTTGTTCACTACTGTTTGATTCGTGATGTATAAGAATAATCTTATAATATGATTGCAGTGCAGTAAGTCAACCATTATCCTAAAAACATAAATAGTATTAGTATGTTGTGTAAAAATAAAATCAATTTAACCAATGATTTATTATTCTAGAAAAACAATTTTGTTACATACTTAATCAATTTTTATTTAAAATGATAGTATCGAAAACAAAAGGCAATAAGGTTTAAAGCCATTAAAATCATTGTGTTCTATTACTATATTCTGTGTAAAAAATGTTCTGCATATTTAAACCTATATAATGGTCACATCCAAAAATGAGTAAATACTATGAACACATTACATTTGTGTTATATATAAAAATAATGTAAAATCAACAATGAATAGATATGAATCAAATAGAGGTAATTCATAAACAAAGATAGTATAATCATAAAACTAACTCGAGAAATAGGCAATGATTGCAATAAATATTTAAAATGTTGAGTCAATTGATAAATAGCACAAAAATCAATATACAAGAACAGTGAAAATGTTTTCAATACGTTAAACATTCGAATGGTGTGAAACTTTTTAAAAACTATGATACAAATCTATAATCTATAACAACTATAATCAACTAATGAACGCGAATGAAAATGTGATATGAAGAAATAATTATAAAATGTCTTTAATTAAAAGTGTTTACTATCACAAAGATTTTAATAATATCCAAATATCAAAATAAATCAAAAGAGAATAATAGTGGTTAAAATACTTATGATCACTACCTATTTTATATGTTAATAGACAATTATGGTCCTTACATATTGATGATATAATTTTTTCAGAATGAATAAAAATCGATGAATATCTGAGTTGTTCAATACTGTTTGATGCGTGATGTATATGAATAATCTTGTAATATGATTGCAGTGCAGCAAGTCAACCATTATCCTAAATACATAAATAGTATTAGTATGTTGTGTAAAAATAAAATCAATTTAACCAATGATTTATTATTCTAGAAAAACAATTTTGTTACATACTTAATCAATTTTTATTTAAAATGATAGTATCGAAAACAAAAGGCAATAAGGTTTAAAGCCATTAAAATCATTGTGTTCTATTACTATATTCTTTGTAAAAAATGTTCTGCATATTTAAACCTATATAATGGTCACATCCAATGTTGAGTAAATACTATGAACACATTACATTTGTGTTATATATAAAAATAATGTAAAATCGACAATGAATAGATATGAATCAAATAGAGGTAATTCATAAACAAAGATAATATAATCATAAAACTAACTCGAGAAATAGGCAATGCTTACAATAAATATTTAAAATGTTGAGTCAATTGATAAATAGCACAAAAAACAATATACAAGAACAGTGAAAATGTTTTCAGTATGTTTAACAGTCGAATGGTATGAAACATTTTAAAAACTATGATACAAAATTATAATCATCAACAACTATAATCAACTAATGAAAGCGAATGAAATTGTCATATGAACAAATAATTATAAAATGTCTTTAATTTAAAGTGTTTACTATCACAAAGATTTTAATAATATCCAAATATCAAAATAAATCAAAAGAGAATAATAGTGGTTAAAATACTTATGATCACTACCTATTTTATATGTTAATAGACAATTATGGTCCTTACATATTGATGATATAATTTTTTCAGAATGAATAAAAATCGATGAATATCCGAGTTGTTCAATACTGTTTGATGCGTGATGTATATGAATAATCTTGTAATATGATTGCAGTGCAGCAAGTCAACCATTATCCTAAAAACATAAATAGTATTAGTATGTTGTGTAAAAAAAAAATCAATTTAACCAATGATTTATTATTCTAGAAAAACAATTTTGTTACATACTTAATCAATTTTTATTTAAAATGATAGTATCGAAAACAAAAGGCAATAGGGTTTAAAGCCATTAAAATCATTGTGTTCTATTACTATATTCTTTGTAAAAAATGTTCTGCATATTTAAACCTATATAATGGTCACATCCAAAAATGAGTAAATACTATGAACACATTACATTTGTGTTATATATAAAAATAATGTAAAATCAACAATGAATAGATATGAATAAAATAGAGGTAATTCATAAACTATGATAATATAATCATAAAACAAACTCGAGATATAGGCAATGCTTGCAATAAATATTTAAAATGTTGAGTCAATTGATAAATAGCACAAAAAACAATATACAAGAACAGTGAAAATGTTTTCAGTATGTTTAACAGTCGAATTGTATGAAACATTTTAAAAACTATAATACAAAATTATAATCATCAACAACTATAATCAACTAATGAACGCGAATGAAAATGTGATATGAACAAATAATTGTAAAATGTCTTTAATTTAAAATGTTTACTATCACAAAGATTTTAATAATATCCAAATATCAAAATAAATCAAAAGAGAATAATAGTGGTTAAATTACTTATGATCACTACCTATTTTATATGTTAATAGACAATTATGGTCCTTACATATTGATGATATAATTTTTTCAGAATGAATAAAAATCGATGAATATCCGAGTTGTTCAATACTGTTTGATGCGTGATGTATATGAATAATCTTGTAATATGATTGCAGTGCAGCAAGTCAACCAGTATCCTAAAAACATAAATATTATTAGTATGTTGTTTAAAAAAAAAAAAAACAATTTAACCAATGATTTATTATTCTAGAAAAACAATTTTGTTACATGATTAATCAATTTTTATTTAAAATGATAGTATCGAAAACAAAAGGCAATAGGGTTTTAAGCCATTAAAATCATTGTCTTCTATTACTATTTTCTTTGTAAAATATGTTCTGCATATTTAAACCTATATAATGGTCACATCCAAAGTTGAGTAAATACTATGAACACATTACATTTGTGTTATATATAAAAATAATGTAAAATCAACAATGAATAGATATGAATCAAATAGAGGTAATTCATAAACAATGATAATATAATCATAAAACTAACTCGAGAAATAGGCAATGCTTGCAATAAATATTAAAAATTTTGAGTCATTGATAAATAGAACAAAAAACAAAATACAAGAACAGTGAAAATGTTTTCAGTATGTTTAACAGTCGAATGGTATGAAACATTTTAAAAACTATAATACAAAATTATAATCATCAACAACTATAATCAACTAATGAAAGCGAATGAAATTGTGATATGAACACAAAATTATAAAATGTCTTTAATTTTTAAGTGTTTACTATCACAAAGATTTTAATAATATCCAAATATCAAAATAAATCAAAAGAGAATAATAGTGGTTAAAATACTTATGATCACTACCTATTTTATATGTTAATAGACAATTATGGTCCTTACATATTGATGATATAATTTTTTCAGAATGAATAAAAATCGATGAATATCCGAGTTGTTCAATACTGTTTGATGCGTGATGTATATGAATAATCTTGTAATATGATTGCAGTGCAGCAAGTCAACCAGTATCCTAAAAACATAAATATTATTAGTATGTTGTTTAAAAAAAAAAAAACAATTTAACCAATGATTTATTATTCTAGAAAAACAATTTTGTTACATGATTAATCAATTTTTATTTAAAATGATAGTATCGAAAACAAAAGGCAATAGGGTTTTAAGCCATTAAAATCATTGTGTTCTATTACTATTTTCTTTGTAAAATATGTTCTGCATATTTAAACCTATATAATGGTCACATCCAAAGTTGAGTAAATACTATGAACACATTACATTTGTGTTATATATAAAAATAATGTAAAATCAACAATGAATAGATATGAATCAAATAGAGGTAATTCATAAACAATGATAATATAATCATAAAACTAACTCGAGAAATAGGCAATGCTTGCAATAAATATTAAAAATTTTGAGTCATTGATAAATAGAACAAAAAACAAAATACAAGAACAGTGAAAATGTTTTCAATATGTTTAACAGACAAATGGTATGAAACATTTTAAAAACTATGATACAAAATTATAATCATCAACAACTATAATCAACTAATGAAAGCGAATGAAATTGTGATAAGAACAAAAAATTACAAAATGTCTTTAATTTACAGTGTTTACTATCAAATAGATTTTAATATTATCCAAATATCAAAATAAATCAAAAGAGAATAATAGTGGTTAAAATACTTATGATCACTACCTATTTTATATGTTAATAGACAATTATGGTCCTTACATATTGATGATATAATTTTTTCAGAATGAATAAAAATCGATGAATATCCGAGTTGTTCAATACTGTTTGATGCGTGATGTATATGAATAATCTTGTAATATGATTGCAGTGCAGCAAGTCAACCAGTATCCTAAAAACATAAATATTATTAGTATGTTGTTTAAAAAAAAAAAAAACAATTTAACCAATGATTTATTATTCTAGAAAAACAATTTTGTTACATGATTAATCAATTTTTATTTAAAATAATAGTATCGAAAACAAAAGGCAATAGGGTTTAAAGCCATTAAAATCATTGTGTTCTATTACTATTTTCTTTGTAAAATATGTTCTGCATATTTAAACCTATATAATGGTCACATCCAAAGTTGAGTAAATACTATGAACACATTACATTTGTGTTATATATAAAAATAATGTAAAATCAACAATGAATAGATATGAATCAAATAGAGGTAATTCATAAACAAAGATAATATAATCATAAAACTAACTCGAGAAATAGGCAATGCTTGCAATAAATATTTAAAATGTTGAGTCAATTGATAAATAGCACAAAAAACAATATACAAGAACAGTGAAAATGTTTTCAGTATGTTTAACAGTCGAATGGTATGAAACATTTTAAAAACTATAATACAAAATTATAATCATCAACAACTATAATCAACTAATGAAAGCGAATGAAATTGTGATATGAACACAAAATTATAAAATGTCTTTAATTTTTAAGTGTTTACTATCACAAAGATTTTAATAATATCCAAATATCAAAATAAATCAAAAGAGAATAATAGTGGTTAAAATACTTATGATCACTACCTATTTTATATGTTAATAGACAATTATGGTCCTTACATATTGATGATATAAATTTTTCAGAATGAATAAAAATCGATGAATATCTGAGTTGTTCAATACTGTTTGATGCGTGATGTATATGAATAATCTTGTAATATGATTGCAGTGCAGCAAGTCAACCATTATCCTAAAAACATAAATAGTATTAGTATGTTGTTTAAAAAAAAAAAAACAATTTAACCAATGATTTATTATTCTAGAAAAACAATTTTGTTACATACTTAATCAATTTTTATTTAAAATGATAGTATCGAAAACAAAAGGCAATAAGGTTTAAAGCCATTAAAATCATTGTGTTCTATTACTATATTCTGTGTAAAAAATGTTCTGCATATTTAAACCTATATAATGGTCACATCCAAAAATGAGTAAATACTATGAACACATTACATTTGTGTTATATATAAAAATAATGTAAAATCAACAATGAATAGATATGAATCAAATAGAGGTAATTCATAAACAAAGATAGTATAATCATAAAACTAACTCGAGAAATAGGCAATGCTTGCAATAAATATTTAAAATGTTGAGTCAATTGATAAAAAGAATAAAAAACAAAATACAAGAACAGTGAAAATGTTTTCAATACGTTTAACATTCGAATGGTGTGAAACTTTTTAAAAACTATGATACAAAATTATAATCATCAACAACTACAATCAACTAATGAAAGCGAATGAAATTGTCATATGAACAAATAATTATAAAATGTCTTTAATTTAAAGTGTTTACTATCACAAAGATTTTAATAATATCCAAATATCAAAATAAATCAAAAGAGAATAATAGTGGTTAAAATACTTATGATCACTACCTATTTTATATGTTAATAGACATTTATGGTCCTTACATTTTGATGACATAATTTTTTCAGAATGAATAAAAATCGATGAATATCCGAGTTGTTCAATACTGTTTGATACGTGATGTATATGAATAATCTTGTAATATGATTGCAGTGCAGCAAGTCAACCATTATCCTAAAAACATAAATATTATTAGTATGTTGTGTAAAAAAAAAAAAAACAATTTAACCAATGATTTATTATTCTACAAGAACAATTTTGTTACATACTTAATCTATTTTTATTTAAAATGATTGTATTGAAAACAAAAGGTAATAGGGTTTAAAGCCATTAAAATCATTGTGTTCTATTACTATTTTCTTTGTAAAATATGTTCTGCATATTTAAACCTATATAATGGTCACATCCAAAGTTGAGTAAATACTATGAACACATTACATTTGTGTTATATATAAAAATAATGTAAAATCAACAATGAATAGATATGAATCAAATAGAGGTTATTCATAAACAAAGATGATATAATCATAAAACTAACTCGAGAAATAGGCAATGCTTGCAATATATATTTAGAATTTTGAGTCAATTGATAAATAGCACAAAAAACAATATACAAGAACAGTGAAAATGTTTTCTATATGTTTAACATTCGAATGGTATGAAACTGTTTAAAAACTATGATACAAAATTATAATAATCAACAACTATAATCAACTAATGAAAGTGAATGAAATTGTGATAAGAACAAAAAATTACAAAATGTCTTTAATTTACAGTGTTTACTATCAAATAGATTTTAATATTATCCAAATATCAAAATAAATCAAAAGAGAATAATAGTAGTCAAAATACTTATGTTCACTACATATTTTATATGTTAATAGACATTTATGGTCCTTACATTTTGATGACATAATTTTTTCAGAATGAATAAAAATCGATGAATATCCGAGTTGTTCAATACTGTTTGATACGTGATGTATATGAATAATCTTGTAATATGATTGCAGTGCAGCAAGTCAACCATTATCCTAAAAACATAAATATTATTAGTATGTTGTGTAAAAAAAAAAAAAACAATTTAACCAATGATTTATTATTCTACAAGAACAATTTTGTTACATACTTAATCTATTTTTATTTAAAATGATTGTATCGAAAACAAAAGGTAATAGGGTTTAAAGCCATTAAAATCATTGTGTTCTATTACTATTTTCTTTGTAAAAAGTGTGCTGCATATATAACCTATATAATGGTCATATCCAAAGTTGAGTAAATACTATGAATACATTACATTTGTATTATATATAAAAATAATGTAAAATCAACAATGAATAGATATAAATCAAATAGAGGTAATTCATAAACAAAGATGATATAATCATAAAACTAACTCGAGAAATAGGCAATGCTTGCAATATATATTTAAAATTTTGAGTCAATTGATAAATAGCACAAAAAACAATATACAAGAACAGTGAAAATGTTTTCTATATGTTTAACATTCGAATGGTATGAAACTGTTTAAAAACTATGATACAAAATTATAATAATCAACAACTATAATCAACTAATGAAAGCGAATGAAATTGTGATAAGAACAAAAAATTACAAAATGTCTTTAATTTACAGTGTTTAATATCAAATAGATTTTAATATTATCCAAATATCAAAATAAATCAAAAGAGAATAATAGTAGTCAAAATTCTTATGTTCACTACATATTTTATATGTTAATAGACATTTATGGTCCTTACATTTTGATGACATAATTTTTTCAGAATGAATAAAAATCGATGAATATCCGAGTTGTTCAATACTGTTTGATACGTGATGTATATGAATAATCTTGTAATATGATTGCAGTGCAGCAAGTCAACCATTATCCTAAAAACATAAATATTATTAGTATGTTGTGTAAAAAAAAAAAAAACAATTTAACCAATGATTTATTATTCTACAAGAACAATTTTGTTACATACTTAATCTATTTTTATTTAAAATGATTGTATCGAAAACAAAAGGTAATAGGGTTTAAAGCCATTAAAATCATTGTGTTCTATTACTATTTTCTTTGTAAAAAGTGTGCTGCATATATAACCTATATAATGGTCATATCCAAAGTTGAGTAAATACTATGAATACATTACATTTGTATTATATATAAAAATAATGTAAAATCAACAATGAATAGATATAAATCAAATAGAGGTAATTCATAAACAAAGATGATATAATCATAAAACTAACTCGAGAAATAGACAATGCTTGCAATAAATATTTAAAATTTTGAGTCAATTGATAAATAGCACAAAAAACAATATACAAGAACAGTGAAAATGTTTTCAATATGTTTGACAGTCGAATGGTATGAAACATTTTAAAAACTATGATACAAAATTATAATAATCAACAACTATAATCAACTAATGAAAGTGAATGAAATTGTGATAAGAACAAAAAATTACAAAATGTCTTTAATTTACAGTGTTTACTATCAAATAGATTTTAATATTATCCAAATATCAAAATAAATCAAAAGAGAATAATAGTAGTCAAAATACTTATGTTCACTACATATTTTATATGTTAATAGACATTTATGGTCCTTACATTTTGATGACATAATTTTTTCAGAATGAATAAAAATCGATGAATATCCGAGTTGTTCAATACTGTTTGATACGTGATGTATATGAATAATCTTGTAATATGATTGCAGTGCAGCAAGTCAACCATTATCCTAAAAACATAAATATTATTAGTATGTTGTGTAAAAAAAAAAAAAACAATTTAACCAATGATTTATTATTCTACAAGAACAATTTTGTTACATACTTAATCTGTTTTTATTTAAAATGATTGTATCGAAAACAAAAGGTAATAGGGTTTAAAGCCATTAAAATCATTGTGTTCTATTACTATTTTCTTTGTAAAAAGTGTGCTGCATATATAACCTATATAATGGTCATATCCAAAGTTGAGTAAATACTATGAATACATTACATTTGTATTATATATAAAAATAATGTAAAATCAACAATGAATAGATATGAATCAAATAGAGGTTATTCATAAACAAAGATGATATAATCATAAAACTAACTCGAGAAATAGGCAATGCTTGCAATAAATATTTAAAATTTTGAGTCAATTGATAAATAGCACAAAAAACAATATACAAGAACAGTGAAAATGTTTTCTATATGTTTAACATTCGAATGGTATGAAACTGTTTAAAAACTATGATACAAAATTATAATAATCAACAACTATAATCAACTAATGAAAGCGAATGAAATTGTGATAAGAACAAAAAATTACAAAATGTCTTTAATTTACAGTGTTTAATATCAAATAGATTTTAATATTATCCAAATATCAAAATAAATCAAAAGAGAATAATAGTGGTCAAAATACTTATGTTCACTACCTATTTTATATGTTAATAGACATTTATGGTCCTTACATTGTGATGATATAATTTTTTCAGAATGAATAAAAATCGATGAATATCCGAGTTGTTCAATACTGTTTGATGCGTGATGTATATGAATAATCTTGTAATAGGATTGCAGTGCAGCAAGTCAACCATTATCCTAAAAACATAAATATTATTAGTATGTTGTTTAAAAAAAAAAAACAATTTAACCAATGATTTATTATTCTAGAAAAACAATTTTGTTACATACTTAATCAATTTTTATTTAAAATGATAGTATCGAAAACAAAAGGCAATAGGGTTTAAAGCCATTAAAATCATTGTGTTCTATTACTATATTCTTTGTAAAAAATGTTCTGCATATTTAAACCTATATAATGGTCACATCCAAAGTTGAGTAAATACTATGAACACATTACATTTGTGTTATATATAAAAATAATGTAAAATCAACAATGAATAGATATGAATCAAATAGAGGTTATTCATAAACTATGATAATATAATCATAAAACTAACTCGAGATATAGGCAATGCTTGCAATAAATATTAAAAATTTTGAGTCAATTGATAAAAAGAATAAAAAACAAAATACAAGAACAGTGAAAATGTTTTCAATACATTTAACATTCGAATGGTATGAAACTGTTTAAAAACTATGATACAAATCTATAATCTATAACAACTATAATCAACTAATGAACGCGAATGAAAATGTGATATGAACAAATAATTATAAAATGTCTTTAATTTAAAGTGTTTACTATCACAAAGATTTTAATAATATCCAAATATCAAAATAAATCAAAAGAGAATAATAGTGGTTAAAATACTTATGATCACTACCTATTTTATATGTTAATAGACAATTATGGTCCTTACATATTGATGATATAATTTTTTCAGAATGAATAAAAATCGATGAATATCCGAGTTGTTCAATACTGTTTGATGCGTGATGTATATGAATAATCTTGTAATATGATTGCAGTGCAGCAAGTCAACCAGTATCCTAAAAACATAAATATTATTAGTATGTTGTTTAAAAAAAAAAAAAACAATTTAACCAATGATTTATTATTCTAGAAAAACAATTTTGTTACATGATTAATCAATTTTTATTTAAAATAATAGTATCGAAAACAAAAGGCAATAGGGTTTAAAGCCATTAAAATCATTGTGTTCTATTACTATTTTCTTTGTAAAATATGTTCTGCATATTTAAACCTATATAATGGTCACATCCAAAGTTGAGTAAATACTATGAACACATTACATTTGTGTTATATATAAAAATAATGTAAAATCAACAATGAATAGATATGAATCAAATAGAGGTAATTCATAAACAAAGATAATATAATCATAAAACTAACTCGAGAAATAGGCAATGCTTGCAATAAATATTTAAAATGTTGAGTCAATTGATAAATAGCACAAAAAACAATATACAAGAACAGTGAAAATGTTTTCAGTATGTTTAACAGTCGAATGGTATGAAACATTTTAAAAACTATAATACAAAATTATAATCATCAATAACTATAATCAACTAATGAAAGCGAATGAAATTGTGATATGAACACAAAATTATAAAATGTCTTTAATTTTTAAGTGTTTACTATCACAAAGATTTTAATAATATCCAAATATCAAAATAAATCAAAAGAGAATAATAGTGGTTAAAATACTTATGATCACTACCTATTTTATATGTTAATAGACAATTATGGTCCTTACATATTGATGATATAATTTTTTCAGAATGAATAAAAATCGATGAATATCCGAGTTGTTCAATACTGTTTGATGCGTGATGTATATGAATAATCTTGTAATATGATTGCAGTGCAGCAAGTCAACCAGTATCCTAAAAACATAAATATTATTAGTATGTTGTTTAAAAAAAAAAAAAACAATTTAACCAATGATTTATTCTTCTAGTAAAACAATTTTGTTACATGATTAATCAATTTTTATTTAAAATAATAGTATCGAAAACAAAAGGCAATAGAGTTTAAAGCCATTAAAATCATTGTGTTCTATTACTATTTTCTTTGTAAAATATGTTCTGCATATTTAAACCTATATAATGGTCACATCCAAAGTTGAGTAAATACTATGAACACATTACATTTGTGTTATATATAAAAATAATGTAAAATCAACAATGAATAGATATGAATCAAATAGAGGTAATTCATAAACAAAGATTGTATAATCATAAAACTAACTCGAGAAATAGGCAATGCTTGCAATAAATATTAAAAATTTTGAGTCAATTGATAAAAAGAATAAAAAACAAAATACAAGAACAGTGAAAATGTTTTCAATACGTTTAACATTCGAATGGTGTGAAACTTTTTAAAAACTATGATACAAAATTATAATCATCAACAACTACAATCAACTAATGAAAGCGAATGAAATTGTCATATGAACAAATAATTATAAAATGTCTTTAATTTAAAGTGTTTACTATCACAAAGATTTTAATAATATCCAAATATCAAAATAAATCAAAAGAGAATAATAGTGGTTAAAATACTTATGATCACTACCTATTTTATATGTTAATAGACAATTATGGTCCTTACATATTGATGATATAAATTTTTCAGAATGAATAAAAATCGATGAATATCCGAGTTGTTCAATACTGTTTGATGCGTGATGTATATGAATAATCTTGTAATATGATTGCAGTGCAGCAAGTCAACCATTATCCTAAAAACATAAATATTATTAGTATGTTGTGTAAAAAAAAAAAAAACAATTTAACCAATGATTTATTATTCTAGAAAAACAATTTTGTTACATGATTAATCAATTTTTATTTAAAATAATAGTATCGAAAACAAAAGGCAATAGGGTTTAAAGCCATTAAAATCATTGTGTTCTATTACTATTTTCTTTGTAAAATATGTTCTGCATATTTAAACCTATATAATGGTCACATCCAAAGTTGAGTAAATACTATGAACACATTACATTTGTGTTATATATAAAAATAATGTAAAATCAACAATGAATAGATATGAATCAAATAGAGGTAATTCATAAACAAAGATAATATAATCATAAAACTAACTCGAGAAATAGGCAATGCTTGCAATAAATATTTAAAATGTTGAGTCAATTGATAAATAGCACAAAAAACAATATACAAGAACAGTGAAAATGTTTTCAGTATGTTTAACAGTCGAATGGTATGAAACATTTTAAAAACTATAATACAAAATTATAATCATCAACAACTATAATCAACTAATGAAAGCGAATGAAATTGTGATATGAACACAAAATTATAAAATGTCTTTAATTTTTAAGTGTTTACTATCACAAAATTTTAATAATATCCAAATATCAAAATAAATCAAAAGAGAATAATAGTGGTTAAAATACTTATGATCACTACCTATTTTATATGTTAATAGACAATTATGGTCCTTACATATTGATGATATAATTTTTTCAGAATGAATAAAAATCGATGAATATCCGAGTTGTTCACTACTGTTTGATTCGTGATGTATAAGAATAATCTTATAATATGATTGCAGTGCAGTAAGTCAACCATTATCCTAAAAACATAAATAGTATTAGTATGTTGTGTAAAAATAAAATCAATTTAACCAATGATTTATTATTCTAGAAAAACAATTTTGTTACATACTTAATCAATTTTTATTTAAAATGATAGTATCGAAAACAAAAGGCAATAAGGTTTAAAGCCATTAAAATCATTGTGTTCTATTACTATATTCTGTGTAAAAAATGTTCTGCATATTTAAACCTATATAATGGTCACATCCAAAAATGAGTAAATACTATGAACACATTACATTTGTGTTATATATAAAAATAATGTAAAATCAACAATGAATAGATATGAATCAAATAGAGGTAATTCATAAACAAAGATAGTATAATCATAAAACTAACTCGAGAAATAGGCAATGATTGCAATAAATATTTAAAATGTTGAGTCAATTGATAAATAGCACAAAAATCAATATACAAGAACAGTGAAAATGTTTTCAATACGTTAAACATTCGAATGGTGTGAAACTTTTTAAAAACTATGATACAAATCTATAATCTATAACAACTATAATCAACTAATGAACGCGAATGAAAATGTGATATGAAGAAATAATTATAAAATGTCTTTAATTAAAAGTGTTTACTATCACAAAGATTTTAATAATATCCAAATATCAAAATAAATCAAAAGAGAATAATAGTGGTTAAAATACTTATGATCACTACCTATTTTATATGTTAATAGACAATTATGGTCCTTACATATTGATGATATAATTTTTTCAGAATGAATAAAAATCGATGAATATCTGAGTTGTTCAATACTGTTTGATGCGTGATGTATATGAATAATCTTGTAATATGATTGCAGTGCAGCAAGTCAACCATTATCCTAAATACATAAATAGTATTAGTATGTTGTGTAAAAATAAAATCAATTTAACCAATGATTTATTATTCTAGAAAAACAATTTTGTTACATACTTAATCAATTTTTATTTAAAATGATAGTATCGAAAACAAAAGGCAATAAGGTTTAAAGCCATTAAAATCATTGTGTTCTATTACTATATTCTTTGTAAAAAATGTTCTGCATATTTAAACCTATATAATGGTCACATCCAATGTTGAGTAAATACTATGAACACATTACATTTGTGTTATATATAAAAATAATGTAAAATCGACAATGAATAGATATGAATCAAATAGAGGTAATTCATAAACAAAGATAATATAATCATAAAACTAACTCGAGAAATAGGCAATGCTTACAATAAATATTTAAAATGTTGAGTCAATTGATAAATAGCACAAAAAACAATATACAAGAACAGTGAAAATGTTTTCAGTATGTTTAACAGTCGAATGGTATGAAACATTTTAAAAACTATGATACAAAATTATAATCATCAACAACTATAATCAACTAATGAAAGCGAATGAAATTGTCATATGAACAAATAATTATAAAATGTCTTTAATTTAAAGTGTTTACTATCACAAAGATTTTAATAATATCCAAATATCAAAATAAATCAAAAGAGAATAATAGTGGTTAAAATACTTATGATCACTACCTATTTTATATGTTAATAGACAATTATGGTCCTTACATATTGATGATATAATTTTTTCAGAATGAATAAAAATCGATGAATATCCGAGTTGTTCAATACTGTTTGATGCGTGATGTATATGAATAATCTTGTAATATGATTGCAGTGCAGCAAGTCAACCATTATCCTAAAAACATAAATAGTATTAGTATGTTGTGTAAAAAAAAAATCAATTTAACCAATGATTTATTATTCTAGAAAAACAATTTTGTTACATACTTAATCAATTTTTATTTAAAATGATAGTATCGAAAACAAAAGGCAATAGGGTTTAAAGCCATTAAAATCATTGTGTTCTATTACTATATTCTTTGTAAAAAATGTTCTGCATATTTAAACCTATATAATGGTCACATCCAAAAATGAGTAAATACTATGAACACATTACATTTGTGTTATATATAAAAATAATGTAAAATCAACAATGAATAGATATGAATAAAATAGAGGTAATTCATAAACTATGATAATATAATCATAAAACAAACTCGAGATATAGGCAATGCTTGCAATAAATATTTAAAATGTTGAGTCAATTGATAAATAGCACAAAAAACAATATACAAGAACAGTGAAAATGTTTTCAGTATGTTTAACAGTCGAATTGTATGAAACATTTTAAAAACTATAATACAAAATTATAATCATCAACAACTATAATCAACTAATGAACGCGAATGAAAATGTGATATGAACAAATAATTGTAAAATGTCTTTAATTTAAAATGTTTACTATCACAAAGATTTTAATAATATCCAAATATCAAAATAAATCAAAAGAGAATAATAGTGGTTAAATTACTTATGATCACTACCTATTTTATATGTTAATAGACAATTATGGTCCTTACATATTGATGATATAATTTTTTCAGAATGAATAAAAATCGATGAATATCCGAGTTGTTCAATACTGTTTGATGCGTGATGTATATGAATAATCTTGTAATATGATTGCAGTGCAGCAAGTCAACCAGTATCCTAAAAACATAAATATTATTAGTATGTTGTTTAAAAAAAAAAAAAACAATTTAACCAATGATTTATTATTCTAGAAAAACAATTTTGTTACATGATTAATCAATTTTTATTTAAAATGATAGTATCGAAAACAAAAGGCAATAGGGTTTTAAGCCATTAAAATCATTGTCTTCTATTACTATTTTCTTTGTAAAATATGTTCTGCATATTTAAACCTATATAATGGTCACATCCAAAGTTGAGTAAATACTATGAACACATTACATTTGTGTTATATATAAAAATAATGTAAAATCAACAATGAATAGATATGAATCAAATAGAGGTAATTCATAAACAATGATAATATAATCATAAAACTAACTCGAGAAATAGGCAATGCTTGCAATAAATATTAAAAATTTTGAGTCATTGATAAATAGAACAAAAAACAAAATACAAGAACAGTGAAAATGTTTTCAGTATGTTTAACAGTCGAATGGTATGAAACATTTTAAAAACTATAATACAAAATTATAATCATCAACAACTATAATCAACTAATGAAAGCGAATGAAATTGTGATATGAACACAAAATTATAAAATGTCTTTAATTTTTAAGTGTTTACTATCACAAAGATTTTAATAATATCCAAATATCAAAATAAATCAAAAGAGAATAATAGTGGTTAAAATACTTATGATCACTACCTATTTTATATGTTAATAGACAATTATGGTCCTTACATATTGATGATATAATTTTTTCAGAATGAATAAAAATCGATGAATATCCGAGTTGTTCAATACTGTTTGATGCGTGATGTATATGAATAATCTTGTAATATGATTGCAGTGCAGCAAGTCAACCAGTATCCTAAAAACATAAATATTATTAGTATGTTGTTTAAAAAAAAAAAAACAATTTAACCAATGATTTATTATTCTAGAAAAACAATTTTGTTACATGATTAATCAATTTTTATTTAAAATGATAGTATCGAAAACAAAAGGCAATAGGGTTTTAAGCCATTAAAATCATTGTGTTCTATTACTATTTTCTTTGTAAAATATGTTCTGCATATTTAAACCTATATAATGGTCACATCCAAAGTTGAGTAAATACTATGAACACATTACATTTGTGTTATATATAAAAATAATGTAAAATCAACAATGAATAGATATGAATCAAATAGAGGTAATTCATAAACAATGATAATATAATCATAAAACTAACTCGAGAAATAGGCAATGCTTGCAATAAATATTAAAAATTTTGAGTCATTGATAAATAGAACAAAAAACAAAATACAAGAACAGTGAAAATGTTTTCAATATGTTTAACAGACAAATGGTATGAAACATTTTAAAAACTATGATACAAAATTATAATCATCAACAACTATAATCAACTAATGAAAGCGAATGAAATTGTGATAAGAACAAAAAATTACAAAATGTCTTTAATTTACAGTGTTTACTATCAAATAGATTTTAATATTATCCAAATATCAAAATAAATCAAAAGAGAATAATAGTGGTTAAAATACTTATGATCACTACCTATTTTATATGTTAATAGACAATTATGGTCCTTACATATTGATGATATAATTTTTTCAGAATGAATAAAAATCGATGAATATCCGAGTTGTTCAATACTGTTTGATGCGTGATGTATATGAATAATCTTGTAATATGATTGCAGTGCAGCAAGTCAACCAGTATCCTAAAAACATAAATATTATTAGTATGTTGTTTAAAAAAAAAAAAAACAATTTAACCAATGATTTATTATTCTAGAAAAACAATTTTGTTACATGATTAATCAATTTTTATTTAAAATAATAGTATCGAAAACAAAAGGCAATAGGGTTTAAAGCCATTAAAATCATTGTGTTCTATTACTATTTTCTTTGTAAAATATGTTCTGCATATTTAAACCTATATAATGGTCACATCCAAAGTTGAGTAAATACTATGAACACATTACATTTGTGTTATATATAAAAATAATGTAAAATCAACAATGAATAGATATGAATCAAATAGAGGTAATTCATAAACAAAGATAATATAATCATAAAACTAACTCGAGAAATAGGCAATGCTTGCAATAAATATTTAAAATGTTGAGTCAATTGATAAATAGCACAAAAAACAATATACAAGAACAGTGAAAATGTTTTCAGTATGTTTAACAGTCGAATGGTATGAAACATTTTAAAAACTATAATACAAAATTATAATCATCAACAACTATAATCAACTAATGAAAGCGAATGAAATTGTGATATGAACACAAAATTATAAAATGTCTTTAATTTTTAAGTGTTTACTATCACAAAGATTTTAATAATATCCAAATATCAAAATAAATCAAAAGAGAATAATAGTGGTTAAAATACTTATGATCACTACCTATTTTATATGTTAATAGACAATTATGGTCCTTACATATTGATGATATAAATTTTTCAGAATGAATAAAAATCGATGAATATCTGAGTTGTTCAATACTGTTTGATGCGTGATGTATATGAATAATCTTGTAATATGATTGCAGTGCAGCAAGTCAACCATTATCCTAAAAACATAAATAGTATTAGTATGTTGTTTAAAAAAAAAAAAACAATTTAACCAATGATTTATTATTCTAGAAAAACAATTTTGTTACATACTTAATCAATTTTTATTTAAAATGATAGTATCGAAAACAAAAGGCAATAAGGTTTAAAGCCATTAAAATCATTGTGTTCTATTACTATATTCTGTGTAAAAAATGTTCTGCATATTTAAACCTATATAATGGTCACATCCAAAAATGAGTAAATACTATGAACACATTACATTTGTGTTATATATAAAAATAATGTAAAATCAACAATGAATAGATATGAATCAAATAGAGGTAATTCATAAACAAAGATAGTATAATCATAAAACTAACTCGAGAAATAGGCAATGCTTGCAATAAATATTTAAAATGTTGAGTCAATTGATAAAAAGAATAAAAAACAAAATACAAGAACAGTGAAAATGTTTTCAATACGTTTAACATTCGAATGGTGTGAAACTTTTTAAAAACTATGATACAAAATTATAATCATCAACAACTACAATCAACTAATGAAAGCGAATGAAATTGTCATATGAACAAATAATTATAAAATGTCTTTAATTTAAAGTGTTTACTATCACAAAGATTTTAATAATATCCAAATATCAAAATAAATCAAAAGAGAATAATAGTGGTTAAAATACTTATGATCACTACCTATTTTATATGTTAATAGACAATTATGGTCCTTACATATTGATGATATAAATTTTTCAGAATGAATAAAAATCGATGAATATCTGAGTTGTTCAATACTGTTTGATGCGTGATGTATATGAATAATCTTGTAATATGATTGCAGTGCAGCAAGTCAACCATTATCCTAAAAACATAAATAGTATTAGTATGTTGTTTAAAAAAAAAAAAAACAATTTAACCAATGATTTATTATTCTAGAAAAACAATTTTGTTACATGATTAATCAATTTTTATTTAAAATAATAGTATCGAAAACAAAAGGCAATAGGGTTTAAAGCCATTAAAATCATTGTGTTCTATTACTATTTTCTTTGTAAAATATGTTCTGCATATTTAAACCTATATAATGGTCACATCCAAAGTTGAGTAAATACTATGAACACATTACATTTGTGTTATATATAAAAATAATGTAAAATCAACAATGAATAGATATGAATCAAATAGAGGTAATTCATAAACAAAGATAATATAATCATAAAACTAACTCGAGAAATAGGCAATGCTTGCAATAAATATTTAAAATGTTGAGTCAATTGATAAATAGCACAAAAAACAATATACAAGAACAGTGAAAATGTTTTCAGTATGTTTAACAGTCGAATGGTATGAAACATTTTAAAAACTATAATACAAAATTATAATCATCAACAACTATAATCAACTAATGAAAGCGAATGAAATTGTGATATGAACACAAAATTATAAAATGTCTTTAATTTTTAAGTGTTTACTATCACAAAATTTTAATAATATCCAAATATCAAAATAAATCAAAAGAGAATAATAGTGGTTAAAATACTTATGATCACTACCTATTTTATTTGTTAATAGACAATTATGGTCCTTACATATTGATGATATAATTTTTTCAGAATGAATAAAAATCGATGAATATCCGAGTTGTTCAATACTGTTTGATTCGTGATGTATAAGAATAATCTTATAATATGATTGCAGTGCAGTAAGTCAACCATTATCCTAAAAACATAAATAGTATTAGTATGTTGTGTAAAAATAAAATCAATTTAACCAATGATTTATTATTCTAGAAAAACAATTTTGTTACATACTTAATCAATTTTTATTTAAAATGATAGTATCGAAAACAAAAGGCAATAAGGTTTAAAGCCATTAAAATCATTGTGTTCTATTACTATATTCTGTGTAAAAAATGTTCTGCATATTTAAACCTATATAATGGTCACATCCAAAAATGAGTAAATACTATGAACACATTACATTTGTGTTATATATAAAAATAATGTAAAATCAACAATGAATAGATATGAATCAAATAGAGGTAATTCATAAACAAAGATAGTATAATCATAAAACTA
The DNA here is from genome assembly GCA_036289425.1 of Rhopalosiphum nymphaeae. Taxonomy (NCBI): domain Eukaryota; kingdom Metazoa; phylum Arthropoda; class Insecta; order Hemiptera; family Aphididae; genus Rhopalosiphum; species Rhopalosiphum nymphaeae. The sequence goes on along the minus strand of JAZAQC010000007.1, from coordinate 1,750,408 downwards.
ACTCGAGAAATAGGCAATGCTTGCAATAAATATTTAAAATGTTGAGTCAATTGATAAATAGCACAAAAAACAATATACAAGAACAGTGAAAATGTTTTCAGTATGTTTAACAGTATAATGGTATGAAACATTTTAAAAACTATAATACAAAATTATAATCATCAACAACTATAATCAACTAATGAAAGCGAATGAAATTGTGATATGAACACAAAATTATAAAATGTCTTTAATTTTTAAGTGTTTACTATCACAAAGATTTTAATAATATCCAAATATCAAAATAAATCAAAAGAGAATAATAGTGGTTAAAATACTTATGATCACTACCTATTTTATATGTTAATAGACAATTATGGTCCTTACATATTGATGATATAATTTTTTCAGAATGAATAAAAATCGATGAATATCCGAGTTGTTCAATACTGTTTGATGCGTGATGTATATGAATAATCTTGTAATATGATTGCAGTGCAGCAAGTCAACCAGTATCCTAAAAACATAAATATTATTAGTATGTTGTTTAAAAAAAAAAAAAACAATTTAACCAATGATTTATTATTCTAGAAAAACAATTTTGTTACATGATTATTCAATTTTTATTTAAAATAATAGTATCGAAAACAAAAGGCAATAGGGTTTAAAGCCATTAAAATCATTGTGTTCTATTACTATTTTCTTTGTAAAATATGTTCTGCATATTTAAACCTATATAATGGTCACATCCAAAGTTGAGTAAATACTATGAACACATTACATTTGTGTTATATATAAAAATAATGTAAAATCAACAATGAATAGATATGAATCAAATAGAGGTAATTCATAAACAAAGATAATATAATCATAAAACTAACTCGAGAAATAGGCAATGCTTGCAATAAATATTTAAAATGTTGAGTCAATTGATAAATAGCACAAAAAACAATATACAAGAACAGTGAAAATGTTTTCAGTATGTTTAACAGTCGAATGGTATGAAACATTTTAAAAACTATAATACAAAATTATAATCATCAATAACTATAATCAACTAATGAAAGCGAATGAAATTGTGATATGAACACAAAATTATAAAATGTCTTTAATTTTTAAGTGTTTACTATCACAAAGATTTTAATAATATCCAAATATCAAAATAAATCAAAAGAGAATAATAGTGGTTAAAATACTTATGATCACTACCTATTTTATATGTTAATAGACAATTATGGTCCTTACATATTGATGATATAATTTTTTCAGAATGAATAAAAATCGATGAATATCCGAGTTGTTCAATACTGTTTGATGCGTGATGTATATGAATAATCTTGTAATATGATTGCAGTGCAGCAAGTCAACCAGTATCCTAAAAACATAAATATTATTAGTATGTTGTTTAAAAAAAAAAAAAACAATTTAACCAATGATTTATTCTTCTAGTAAAACAATTTTGTTACATGATTAATCAATTTTTATTTAAAATAATAGTATCGAAAACAAAAGGCAATAGAGTTTAAAGCCATTAAAATCATTGTGTTCTATTACTATTTTCTTTGTAAAATATGTTCTGCATATTTAAACCTATATAATGGTCACATCCAAAGTTGAGTAAATACTATGAACACATTACATTTGTGTTATATATAAAAATAATGTAAAATCAACAATGAATAGATATGAATCAAATAGAGGTAATTCATAAACAAAGATTGTATAATCATAAAACTAACTCGAGAAATAGGCAATGCTTGCAATAAATATTAAAAATTTTGAGTCAATTGATAAAAAGAATAAAAAACAAAATACAAGAACAGTGAAAATGTTTTCAATACGTTTAACATTCGAATGGTGTGAAACTTTTTAAAAACTATGATACAAAATTATAATCATCAACAACTACAATCAACTAATGAAAGCGAATGAAATTGTCATATGAACAAATAATTATAAAATGTCTTTAATTTAAAGTGTTTACTATCACAAAGATTTTAATAATATCCAAATATCAAAATAAATCAAAAGAGAATAATAGTGGTTAAAATACTTATGATCACTACCTATTTTATATGTTAATAGACAATTATGGTCCTTACATATTGATGATATAAATTTTTCAGAATGAATAAAAATCGATGAATATCCGAGTTGTTCAATACTGTTTGATGCGTGATGTATATGAATAATCTTGTAATATGATTGCAGTGCAGCAAGTCAACCATTATCCTAAAAACATAAATATTATTAGTATGTTGTGTAAAAAAAAAAAAAACAATTTAACCAATGATTTATTATTCTAGAAAAACAATTTTGTTACATGATTAATCAATTTTTATTTAAAATAATAGTATCGAAAACAAAAGGCAATAGGGTTTAAAGCCATTAAAATCATTGTGTTCTATTACTATTTTCTTTGTAAAATATGTTCTGCATATTTAAACCTATATAATGGTCACATCCAAAGTTGAGTAAATACTATGAACACATTACATTTGTGTTATATATAAAAATAATGTAAAATCAACAATGAATAGATATGAATCAAATAGAGGTAATTCATAAACAAAGATAATATAATCATAAAACTAACTCGAGAAATAGGCAATGCTTGCAATAAATATTTAAAATGTTGAGTCAATTGATAAATAGCACAAAAAACAATATACAAGAACAGTGAAAATGTTTTCAGTATGTTTAACAGTCGAATGGTATGAAACATTTTAAAAACTATAATACAAAATTATAATCATCAACAACTATAATCAACTAATGAAAGCGAATGAAATTGTGATATGAACACAAAATTATAAAATGTCTTTAATTTTTAAGTGTTTACTATCACAAAATTTTAATAATATCCAAATATCAAAATAAATCAAAAGAGAATAATAGTGGTTAAAATACTTATGATCACTACCTATTTTATATGTTAATAGACAATTATGGTCCTTACATATTGATGATATAATTTTTTCAGAATGAATAAAAATCGATGAATATCCGAGTTGTTCACTACTGTTTGATTCGTGATGTATAAGAATAATCTTATAATATGATTGCAGTGCAGTAAGTCAACCATTATCCTAAAAACATAAATAGTATTAGTATGTTGTGTAAAAATAAAATCAATTTAACCAATGATTTATTATTCTAGAAAAACAATTTTGTTACATACTTAATCAATTTTTATTTAAAATGATAGTATCGAAAACAAAAGGCAATAAGGTTTAAAGCCATTAAAATCATTGTGTTCTATTACTATATTCTGTGTAAAAAATGTTCTGCATATTTAAACCTATATAATGGTCACATCCAAAAATGAGTAAATACTATGAACACATTACATTTGTGTTATATATAAAAATAATGTAAAATCAACAATGAATAGATATGAATCAAATAGAGGTAATTCATAAACAAAGATAGTATAATCATAAAACTAACTCGAGAAATAGGCAATGATTGCAATAAATATTTAAAATGTTGAGTCAATTGATAAATAGCACAAAAATCAATATACAAGAACAGTGAAAATGTTTTCAATACGTTAAACATTCGAATGGTGTGAAACTTTTTAAAAACTATGATACAAATCTATAATCTATAACAACTATAATCAACTAATGAACGCGAATGAAAATGTGATATGAAGAAATAATTATAAAATGTCTTTAATTAAAAGTGTTTACTATCACAAAGATTTTAATAATATCCAAATATCAAAATAAATCAAAAGAGAATAATAGTGGTTAAAATACTTATGATCACTACCTATTTTATATGTTAATAGACAATTATGGTCCTTACATATTGATGATATAATTTTTTCAGAATGAATAAAAATCGATGAATATCTGAGTTGTTCAATACTGTTTGATGCGTGATGTATATGAATAATCTTGTAATATGATTGCAGTGCAGCAAGTCAACCATTATCCTAAATACATAAATAGTATTAGTATGTTGTGTAAAAATAAAATCAATTTAACCAATGATTTATTATTCTAGAAAAACAATTTTGTTACATACATAATCAATTTTTATTTAAAATGATAGTATCGAAAACAAAAGGCAATAAGGTTTAAAGCCATTAAAATCATTGTGTTCTATTACTATATTCTTTGTAAAAAATGTTCTGCATATTTAAACCTATATAATGGTCACATCCAATGTTGAGTAAATACTATGAACACATTACATTTGTGTTATATATAAAAATAATGTAAAATCGACAATGAATAGATATGAATCAAATAGAGGTAATTCATAAACAAAGATAATATAATCATAAAACTAACTCGAGAAATAGGCAATGCTTACAATAAATATTTAAAATGTTGAGTCAATTGATAAATAGCACAAAAAACAATATACAAGAACAGTGAAAATGTTTTCAGTATGTTTAACAGTCGAATGGTATGAAACATTTTAAAAACTATGATACAAAATTATAATCATCAACAACTATAATCAACTAATGAAAGCGAATGAAATTGTCATATGAACAAATAATTATAAAATGTCTTTAATTTAAAGTGTTTACTATCACAAAGATTTTAATAATATCCAAATATCAAAATAAATCAAAAGAGAATAATAGTGGTTAAAATACTTATGATCACTACCTATTTTATATGTTAATAGACAATTATGGTCCTTACATATTGATGATATAATTTTTTCAGAATGAATAAAAATCGATGAATATCCGAGTTGTTCAATACTGTTTGATGCGTGATGTATATGAATAATCTTGTAATATGATTGCAGTGCAGCAAGTCAACCATTATCCTAAAAACATAAATAGTATTAGTATGTTGTGTAAAAAAAAAATCAATTTAACCAATGATTTATTATTCTAGAAAAACAATTTTGTTACATACTTAATCAATTTTTATTTAAAATGATAGTATCGAAAACAAAAGGCAATAGGGTTTAAAGCCATTAAAATCATTGTGTTCTATTACTATATTCTTTGTAAAAAATGTTCTGCATATTTAAACCTATATAATGGTCACATCCAAAAATGAGTAAATACTATGAACACATTACATTTGTGTTATATATAAAAATAATGTAAAATCAACAATGAATAGATATGAATAAAATAGAGGTAATTCATAAACTATGATAATATAATCATAAAACAAACTCGAGATATAGGCAATGCTTGCAATAAATATTTAAAATGTTGAGTCAATTGATAAATAGCACAAAAAACAATATACAAGAACAGTGAAAATGTTTTCAGTATGTTTAACAGTCGAATTGTATGAAACATTTTAAAAACTATAATACAAAATTATAATCATCAACAACTATAATCAACTAATGAACGCGAATGAAAATGTGATATGAACAAATAATTGTAAAATGTCTTTAATTTAAAATGTTTACTATCACAAAGATTTTAATAATATCCAAATATCAAAATAAATCAAAAGAGAATAATAGTGGTTAAATTACTTATGATCACTACCTATTTTATATGTTAATAGACAATTATGGTCCTTACATATTGATGATATAATTTTTTCAGAATGAATAAAAATCGATGAATATCCGAGTTGTTCAATACTGTTTGATGCGTGATGTATATGAATAATCTTGTAATATGATTGCAGTGCAGCAAGTCAACCAGTATCCTAAAAACATAAATATTATTAGTATGTTGTTTAAAAAAAAAAAAAACAATTTAACCAATGATTTATTATTCTAGAAAAACAATTTTGTTACATGATTAATCAATTTTTATTTAAAATGATAGTATCGAAAACAAAAGGCAATAGGGTTTTAAGCCATTAAAATCATTGTCTTCTATTACTATTTTCTTTGTAAAATATGTTCTGCATATTTAAACCTATATAATGGTCACATCCAAAGTTGAGTAAATACTATGAACACATTACATTTGTGTTATATATAAAAATAATGTAAAATCAACAATGAATAGATATGAATCAAATAGAGGTAATTCATAAACAATGATAATATAATCATAAAACTAACTCGAGAAATAGGCAATGCTTGCAATAAATATTAAAAATTTTGAGTCATTGATAAATAGAACAAAAAACAAAATACAAGAACAGTGAAAATGTTTTCAGTATGTTTAACAGTCGAATGGTATGAAACATTTTAAAAACTATAATACAAAATTATAATCATCAACAACTATAATCAACTAATGAAAGCGAATGAAATTGTGATATGAACACAAAATTATAAAATGTCTTTAATTTTTAAGTGTTTACTATCACAAAGATTTTAATAATATCCAAATATCAAAATAAATCAAAAGAGAATAATAGTGGTTAAAATACTTATGATCACTACCTATTTTATATGTTAATAGACAATTATGGTCCTTACATATTGATGATATAATTTTTTCAGAATGAATAAAAATCGATGAATATCCGAGTTGTTCAATACTGTTTGATGCGTGATGTATATGAATAATCTTGTAATATGATTGCAGTGCAGCAAGTCAACCAGTATCCTAAAAACATAAATATTATTAGTATGTTGTTTAAAAAAAAAAAAACAATTTAACCAATGATTTATTATTCTAGAAAAACAATTTTGTTACATGATTAATCAATTTTTATTTAAAATGATAGTATCGAAAACAAAAGGCAATAGGGTTTTAAGCCATTAAAATCATTGTGTTCTATTACTATTTTCTTTGTAAAATATGTTCTGCATATTTAAACCTATATAATGGTCACATCCAAAGTTGAGTAAATACTATGAACACATTACATTTGTGTTATATATAAAAATAATGTAAAATCAACAATGAATAGATATGAATCAAATAGAGGTAATTCATAAACAATGATAATATAATCATAAAACTAACTCGAGAAATAGGCAATGCTTGCAATAAATATTAAAAATTTTGAGTCATTGATAAATAGAACAAAAAACAAAATACAAGAACAGTGAAAATGTTTTCAATATGTTTAACAGACAAATGGTATGAAACATTTTAAAAACTATGATACAAAATTATAATCATCAACAACTATAATCAACTAATGAAAGCGAATGAAATTGTGATAAGAACAAAAAATTACAAAATGTCTTTAATTTACAGTGTTTACTATCAAATAGATTTTAATATTATCCAAATATCAAAATAAATTAAAAGAGAATAATAGTGGTTAAAATACTTATGATCACTACCTATTTTATATGTTAATAGACAATTATGGTCCTTACATATTGATGATATAATTTTTTCAGAATGAATAAAAATCGATGAATATCCGAGTTGTTCAATACTGTTTGATGCGTGATGTATATGAATAATCTTGTAATATGATTGCAGTGCAGCAAGTCAACCAGTATCCTAAAAACATAAATATTATTAGTATGTTGTTTAAAAAAAAAAAAAACAATTTAACCAATGATTTATTATTCTAGAAAAACAATTTTGTTACATGATTAATCAATTTTTATTTAAAATAATAGTATCGAAAACAAAAGGCAATAGGGTTTAAAGCCATTAAAATCATTGTGTTCTATTACTATTTTCTTTGTAAAATATGTTCTGCATATTTAAACCTATATAATGGTCACATCCAAAGTTGAGTAAATACTATGAACACATTACATTTGTGTTATATATAAAAATAATGTAAAATCAACAATGAATAGATATGAATCAAATAGAGGTAATTCATAAACAAAGATAATATAATCATAAAACTAACTCGAGAAATAGGCAATGCTTGCAATAAATATTTAAAATGTTGAGTCAATTGATAAATAGCACAAAAAACAATATACAAGAACAGTGAAAATGTTTTCAGTATGTTTAACAGTAGAATGGTATGAAACATTTTAAAAACTATAATACAAAATTATAATCATCAACAACTATAATCAACTAATGAAAGCGAATGAAATTGTGATATGAACACAAAATTATAAAATGTCTTTAATTTTTAAGTGTTTACTATCACAAAGATTTTAATAATATCCAAATATCAAAATAAATCAAAAGAGAATAATAGTGGTTAAAATACTTATGATCACTACCTATTTTATATGTTAATAGACAATTATGGTCCTTACATATTGATGATATAAATTTTTCAGAATGAATAAAAATCGATGAATATCTGAGTTGTTCAATACTGTTTGATGCGTGATGTATATGAATAATCTTGTAATATGATTGCAGTGCAGCAAGTCAACCATTATCCTAAAAACATAAATAGTATTAGTATGATGTGTAAAAAAAAAATCAATTTAACCAATGATTTATTATTCTAGAAAAACAATTTTGTTACATACTTAATCAATTTTTATTTAAAATGATAGTATCGAAAACAAAAGGCAATAGGGTTTAAAGCCATTAAAATCATTGTGTTCTATTACTATATTCTTTGTAAAAAATGTTCTGCATATTTAAACCTATATAATGGTCACATCCAAAAATGAGTAAATACTATGAACACATTACATTTGTGTTATATATAAAAATAATGTAAAATCGACAATGAATAGATATGAATCAAATAGAGGTAATTCATAAACAAAGATAATATAATCATAAAACTAACTCGAGAAATAGGCAATGCTTACAATAAATATTTAAAATGTTGAGTCAATTGATAAATAGCACAAAAAACAATATACAAGAACAGTGAAAATGTTTTCAGTATGTTTAACAGTCGAATGGTATGAAACATTTTAAAAACTATGATACAAAATTATAATCATCAACAACTATAATCAACTAATGAAAGCGAATGAAATTGTCATATGAACAAATAATTATAAAATGTCTTTAATTTAAAGTGTTTACTATCACAAAGATTTTAATAATATCCAAATATCAAAATAAATCAAAAGAGAATAATAGTGGTTAAAATACTTATGATCACTACCTATTTTATATGTTAATAGACAATTATGGTCCTTACATATTGATGATATAATTTTTTCAGAATGAATAAAAATCGATGAATATCCGAGTTGTTCAATACTGTTTGATGCGTGATGTATATGAATAATCTTGTAATATGATTGCAGTGCAGCAAGTCAACCATTATCCTAAAAACATAAATAGTATTAGTATGTTGTGTAAAAAAAAAATCAATTTAACCAATGATTTATTATTCTAGAAAAACAATTTTGTTACATACTTAATCAATTTTTATTTAAAATGATAGTATCGAAAACAAAAGGCAATAGGGTTTAAAGCCATTAAAATCATTGTGTTCTATTACTATATTCTTTGTAAAAAATGTTCTGCATATTTAAACCTATATAATGGTCACATCCAAAAATGAGTAAATACTATGAACACATTACATTTGTGTTATATATAAAAATAATGTAAAATCAACAATGAATAGATATGAATAAAATAGAGGTAATTCATAAACTATGATAATATAATCATAAAACAAACTCGAGATATAGGCAATGCTTGCAATAAATATTTAAAATGTTGAGTCAATTGATAAATAGCACAAAAAACAATATACAAGAACAGTGAAAATGTTTTCAGTATGTTTAACAGTCGAATTGTATGAAACATTTTAAAAACTATAATACAAAATTATAATCATCAACAACTATAATCAACTAATGAACGCGAATGAAAATGTGATATGAACAAATAATTGTAAAATGTCTTTAATTTAAAATGTTTACTATCACAAAGATTTTAATAATATCCAAATATCAAAATAAATCAAAAGAGAATAATAGTGGTTAAATTACTTATGATCACTACCTATTTTATATGTTAATAGACAATTATGGTCCTTACATATTGATGATATAATTTTTTCAGAATGAATAAAAATCGATGAATATCCGAGTTGTTCAATACTGTTTGATGCGTGATGTATATGAATAATCTTGTAATATGATTGCAGTGCAGCAAGTCAACCAGTATCCTAAAAACATAAATATTATTAGTATGTTGTTTAAAAAAAAAAAAAACAATTTAACCAATGATTTATTATTCTAGAAAAACAATTTTGTTACATGATTAATCAATTTTTATTTAAAATGATAGTATCGAAAACAAAAGGCAATAGGGTTTTAAGCCATTAAAATCATTGTCTTCTATTACTATTTTCTTTGTAAAATATGTTCTGCATATTTAAACCTATATAATGGTCACATCCAAAGTTGAGTAAATACTATGAACACATTACATTTGTGTTATATATAAAAATAATGTAAAATCAACAATGAATAGATATGAATCAAATAGAGGTAATTCATAAACAATGATAATATAATCATAAAACTAACTCGAGAAATAGGCAATGCTTGCAATAAATATTAAAAATTTTGAGTCATTGATAAATAGAACAAAAAACAAAATACAAGAACAGTGAAAATGTTTTCAGTATGTTTAACAGTCGAATGGTATGAAACATTTTAAAAACTATAATACAAAATTATAATCATCAACAACTATAATCAACTAATGAAAGCGAATGAAATTGTGATATGAACACAAAATTATAAAATGTCTTTAATTTTTAAGTGTTTACTATCACAAAGATTTTAATAATATCCAAATATCAAAATAAATCAAAAGAGAATAATAGTGGTTAAAATACTTATGATCACTACCTATTTTATATGTTAATAGACAATTATGGTCCTTACATATTGATGATATAATTTTTTCAGAATGAATAAAAATCGATGAATATCCGAGTTGTTCAATACTGTTTGATGCGTGATGTATATGAATAATCTTGTAATATGATTGCAGTGCAGCAAGTCAACCAGTATCCTAAAAACATAAATATTATTAGTATGTTGTTTAAAAAAAAAAAAACAATTTAACCAATGATTTATTATTCTAGAAAAACAATTTTGTTACATGATTAATCAATTTTTATTTAAAATGATAGTATCGAAAACAAAAGGCAATAGGGTTTTAAGCCATTAAAATCATTGTGTTCTATTACTATTTTCTTTGTAAAATATGTTCTGCATATTTAAACCTATATAATGGTCACATCCAAAGTTGAGTAAATACTATGAACACATTACATTTGTGTTATATATAAAAATAATGTAAAATCAACAATGAATAGATATGAATCAAATAGAGGTAATTCATAAACAATGATAATATAATCATAAAACTAACTCGAGAAATAGGCAATGCTTGCAATAAATATTAAAAATTTTGAGTCATTGATAAATAGAACAAAAAACAAAATACAAGAACAGTGAAAATGTTTTCAATATGTTTAACAGACAAATGGTATGAAACATTTTAAAAACTATGATACAAAATTATAATCATCAACAACTATAATCAACTAATGAAAGCGAATGAAATTGTGATAAGAACAAAAAATTACAAAATGTCTTTAATTTACAGTGTTTACTATCAAATAGATTTTAATAATATCCAAATATCAAAATAAATCAAAAGAGAATAATAGTGGTTAAAATACTTATGATCACTACCTATTTTATATGTTAATAGACAATTATGGTCCTTACATATTGATGATATAATTTTTTCAGAATGAATAAAAATCGATGAATATCCGAGTTGTTCAATACTGTTTGATTCGTGATGTATATGAATAATCTTATAATATGATTGCAGTGCAGTAAGTCAACCAGTATCCTAAAAACATAAATATTATTAGTATGTTGTTTAAAAAAAAAAAAAACAATTTAACCAATGATTTATAATTCTAGAAAAACAATTTTGTTACATACTTAATCAATTTTTATTTAAAATGATAGTATCGAAAACAAAAGGCAATAGGGTTTAAAGCCATTAAAATCATTGTGTTCTATTACTATATTCTTTGTAAAAAATGTTCTGCATATTTAAACCTATATAATGGTCACATCCAATGTTGAGTAAATACTATGAACACATTACATTTGTGTTATATATAAAAATAATGTAAAATCAACAATGAATAGATATGAATCAAATAGAGGTAATTCATAAACAAAGATAATATAATCATAAAACTAACTCGAGAAATAGGCAATGCTTACAATAAATATTTAAAATGTTGAGTCAATTGATAAATAGCACAAAAAACAATATACAAGAACAGTGAAAATGTTTTCAGTATGTTTAACAGTCGAATGGTATGAAACATTTTAAAAACTATGATACAAAATTATAATCATCAACAACTATAATCAACTAATGAAAGCGAATGAAATTGTCATATGAACAAATAATTATAAAATGTCTTTAATTTAAAGTGTTTACTATCACAAAGATTTTAATAATATCCAAATATCAAAATAAATCAAAAGAGAATAATAGTGGTTAAAATACTTATGATCACTACCTATTTTATATGTTAATAGACAATTATGGTCCTTACATATTGATGATATAATTTTTTCAGAATGAATAAAAATCGATGAATATCCGAGTTGTTCAATACTGTTTGATGCGTGATGTATATGAATAATCTTGTAATATGATTGCAGTGCAGCAAGTCAACCAGTATCCTAAAAACATAAATATTATTAGTATGTTGTTTAAAAAAAAAAAAAACAATTTAACCAATGATTTATTATTCTAGAAAAACAATTTTGTTACATGATTAATCAATTTTTATTTAAAATAATAGTATCGAAAACAAAAGGCAATAGGGTTTAAAGCCATTAAAATCATTGTGTTCTATTACTATTTTCTTTGTAAAATATGTTCTGCATATTTAAACCTATATAATGGTCACATCCAAAGTTGAGTAAATACTATGAACACATTACATTTGTGTTATATATAAAAATAATGTAAAATCAACAATGAATAGATATGAATCAAATAGAGGTAATTCATAAACAAAGATAATATAATCATAAAACTAACTCGAGAAATAGGCAATGCTTGCAATAAATATTTAAAATGTTGAGTCAATTGATAAATAGCACAAAAAACAATATACAAGAACAGTGAAAATGTTTTCAGTATGTTTAACAGTCGAATGGTATGAAACATTTTAAAAACTATAATACAAAATTATAATCATCAACAACTATAATCAACTAATGAAAGCGAATGAAATTGTGATATGAACACAAAATTATAAAATGTCTTTAATTTTTAAGTGTTTACTATCACAAAGATTTTAATAATATCCAAATATCAAAATAAATCAAAAGAGAATAATAGTGGTTAAAATACTTATGATCACTACCTATTTTATATGTTAATAGACAATTATGGTCCTTACATATTGATGATATAATTTTTTCAGAATGAATAAAAATCGATGAATATCCGAGTTGTTCAATACTGTTTGATGCGTGATGTATATGAATAATCTTGTAATATGATTGCAGTGCAGCAAGTCAACCAGTATCCTAAAAACATAAATATTATTAGTATGTTGTTTAAAAAAAAAAAAACAATTTAACCAATGATTTATTATTCTAGAAAAACAATTTTGTTACATGATTAATCAATTTTTATTTAAAATGATAGTATCGAAAACAAAAGGCAATAGGGTTTTAAGCCATTAAAATCATTGTGTTCTATTACTATTTTCTTTGTAAAATATGTTCTGCATATTTAAACCTATATAATGGTCACATCCAAAGTTGAGTAAATACTATGAACACATTACATTTGTGTTATATATAAAAATAATGTAAAATCAACAATGAATAGATATGAATCAAATAGAGGTAATTCATAAACAATGATAATATAATCATAAAACTAACTCGAGAAATAGGCAATGCTTGCAATAAATATTAAAAATTTTGAGTCATTGATAAATAGAACAAAAAACAAAATACAAGAACAGTGAAAATGTTTTCAATATGTTTAACAGACAAATGGTATGAAACATTTTAAAAACTATGATACAAAATTATAATCATCAACAACTATAATCAACTAATGAAAGCGAATGAAATTGTGATAAGAACAAAAAATTACAAAATGTCTTTAATTTACAGTGTTTACTATCAAATAGATTTTAATAATATCCAAATATCAAAATAAATCAAAAGAGAATAATAGTGGTTAAAATACTTATGATCACTACCTATTTTATATGTTAATAGACAATTATGGTCCTTACATATTGATGATATAATTTTTTCAGAATGAATAAAAATCGATGAATATCCGAGTTGTTCAATACTGTTTGATTCGTGATGTATATGAATAATCTTATAATATGATTGCAGTGCAGTAAGTCAACCAGTATCCTAAAAACATAAATATTATTAGTATGTTGTTTAAAAAAAAAAAAAACAATTTAACCAATGATTTATAATTCTAGAAAAACAATTTTGTTACATACTTAATCAATTTTTATTTAAAATGATAGTATCGAAAACAAAAGGCAATAGGGTTTAAAGCCATTAAAATCATTGTGTTCTATTACTATATTCTTTGTAAAAAATGTTCTGCATATTTAAACCTATATAATGGTCACATCCAATGTTGAGTAAATACTATGAACACATTACATTTGTGTTATATATAAAAATAATGTAAAATCAACAATGAATAGATATGAATCAAATAGAGGTAATTCATAAACAAAGATAATATAATCATAAAACTAACTCGAGAAATAGGCAATGCTTACAATAAATATTTAAAATGTTGAGTCAATTGATAAATAGCACAAAAAACAATATACAAGAACAGTGAAAATGTTTTCAGTATGTTTAACAGTCGAATGGTATGAAACATTTTAAAAACTATGATACAAAATTATAATCATCAACAACTATAATCAACTAATGAAAGCGAATGAAATTGTCATATGAACAAATAATTATAAAATGTCTTTAATTTAAAGTGTTTACTATCACAAAGATTTTAATAATATCCAAATATCAAAATAAATCAAAAGAGAATAATAGTGGTTAAAATACTTATGATCACTACCTATTTTATATGTTAATAGACAATTATGGTCCTTACATATTGATGATATAATTTTTTCAGAATGAATAAAAATCGATGAATATCCGAGTTGTTCAATACTGTTTGATGCGTGATGTATATGAATAATCTTGTAATATGATTGCAGTGCAGCAAGTCAACCAGTATCCTAAAAACATAAATATTATTAGTATGTTGTTTAAAAAAAAAAAAAACAATTTAACCAATGATTTATTATTCTAGAAAAACAATTTTGTTACATGATTAATCAATTTTTATTTAAAATAATAGTATCGAAAACAAAAGGCAATAGGGTTTAAAGCCATTAAAATCATTGTGTTCTATTACTATTTTCTTTGTAAAATATGTTCTGCATATTTAAACCTATATAATGGTCACATCCAAAGTTGAGTAAATACTATGAACACATTACATTTGTGTTATATATAAAAATAATGTAAAATCAACAATGAATAGATATGAATCAAATAGAGGTAATTCATAAACAAAGATAATATAATCATAAAACTAACTCGAGAAATAGGCAATGCTTGCAATAAATATTTAAAATGTTGAGTCAATTGATAAATAGCACAAAAAACAATATACAAGAACAGTGAAAATGTTTTCAGTATGTTTAACAGTCGAATGGTATGAAACATTTTAAAAACTATAATACAAAATTATAATCATCAACAACTATAATCAACTAATGAAAGCGAATGAAATTGTGATATGAACACAAAATTATAAAATGTCTTTAATTTTTAAGTGTTTACTATCACAAAGATTTTAATAATATCCAAATATCAAAATAAATCAAAAGAGAATAATAGTGGTTAAAATACTTATGATCACTACCTATTTTATATGTTAATAGACAATTATGGTCCTTACATATTGATGATATAATTTTTTCAGAATGAATAAAAATCGATGAATATCCGAGTTGTTCAATACTGTTTGATGCGTGATGTATATGAATAATCTTGTAATATGATTGCAGTGCAGCAAGTCAACCAGTATCCTAAAAACATAAATATTATTAGTATGTTGTTTAAAAAAAAAAAAACAATTTAACCAATGATTTATTATTCTAGAAAAACAATTTTGTTACATGATTAATCAATTTTTATTTAAAATGATAGTATCGAAAACAAAAGGCAATAGGGTTTTAAGCCATTAAAATCATTGTGTTCTATTACTATTTTCTTTGTAAAATATGTTCTGCATATTTAAACCTATATAATGGTCACATCCAAAGTTGAGTAAATACTATGAACACATTACATTTGTGTTATATATAAAAATAATGTAAAATCAACAATGAATAGATATGAATCAAATAGAGGTAATTCATAAACAATGATAATATAATCATAAAACTAACTCGAGAAATAGGCAATGCTTGCAATAAATATTAAAAATTTTGAGTCATTGATAAATAGAACAAAAAACAAAATACAAGAACAGTGAAAATGTTTTCAATATGTTTAACAGACAAATGGTATGAAACATTTTAAAAACTATGATACAAAATTATAATCATCAACAACTATAATCAACTAATGAAAGCGAATGAAATTGTGATAAGAACAAAAAATTACAAAATGTCTTTAATTTACAGTGTTTACTATCAAATAGATTTTAATATTATCCAAATATCAAAATAAATCAAAAGAGAATAATAGTGGTTAAAATACTTATGATCACTACCTATTTTATATGTTAATAGACAATTATGGTCCTTACATATTGATGATATAATTTTTTCAGAATGAATAAAAATCGATGAATATCCGAGTTGTTCAATACTGTTTGATTCGTGATGTATATGAATAATCTTATAATATGATTGCAGTGCAGTAAGTCAACCAGTATCCTAAAAACATAAATATTATTAGTATGTTGTTTAAAAAAAAAAAAAACAATTTAACCAATGATTTATTATTCTAGAAAAACAATTTTGTTACATGATTAATCAATTTTTATTTAAAATAATAGTATCGAAAACAAAAGGCAATAGGGTTTAAAGCCATTAAAATCATTGTGTTCTATTACTATTTTCTTTGTAAAATATGTTCTGCATATTTAAACCTATATAATGGTCACATCCAAAGTTGAGTAAATACTATGAACACATTACATTTGTGTTATATATAAAAATAATGTAAAATCAACAATGAATAGATATGAATCAAATAGAGGTAATTCATAAACAAAGATAATATAATCATAAAACTAACTCGAGAAATAGGCAATGCTTGCAATAAATATTTAAAATGTTGAGTCAATTGATAAATAGCACAAAAAACAATATACAAGAACAGTGAAAATGTTTTCAGTATGTTTAACAGTCGAATGGTATGAAACATTTTAAAAACTATAATACAAAATTATAATCATCAACAACTATAATCAACTAATGAAAGCGAATGAAATTGTGATATGAACACAAAATTATAAAATGTCTTTAATTTTTAAGTGTTTACTATCACAAAGATTTTAATAATATCCAAATATCAAAATAAATCAAAAGAGAATAATAGTGGTTAAAATACTTATGATCACTACCTATTTTATATGTTAATAGACAATTATGGTCCTTACATATTGATGATATAATTTTTTCAGAATGAATAAAAATCAATGAATATCCGAGTTGTTCAATACTGTTTGATTCGTGATGTATATGAATAATCTTATAATATGATTGCAGTGCAGTAAGTCAACCAGTATCCTAAAAACATAAATATTATTAGTATGTTGTTTAAAAAAAAAAAAAACATTTTAACCAATGATTTATTATTCTAGAAAAACAATTTTGTTACATTCTTAATCAATTTTTATTTAAAATGATAGTATCGAAAACAAAAGGCAATAGGGTTTAAAGCCATTAAAATCATTGTGTTCTATTACTATATTCTTTGTAAAAAATGTTCTGCATATTTAAACCTATATAATGGTCACATCCAATGTTGAGTAAATACTATGAACACATTACATTTGTGTTATATATAAAAATAATGTAAAATCAACAATGAATAGATATGAATCAAATAGAGGTAATTCATAAACAAAGATAATATAATCATAAAACTAACTCGAGAAATAGGCAATGCTTACAATAAATATTTAAAATGTTGAGTCAATTGATAAATAGCACAAAAAACAATATACAAGAACAGTGAAAATGTTTTCAGTATGTTTAACAGTCGAATGGTATGAAACATTTTAAAAACTATAATACAAAATTATAATCATCAACAACTATAATAAACTAATGAACGCGAATGAAAATGTGATATGAACAAATAATTATAAAATGTCTTTAATTTAAAATGTTTACTATCACAAAGATTTTAATAATATCCAAATATCAAAATAAATCAAAAGAGAATAATAGTGGTTAAAATACTTATGATCACTACCTATTTTATATGTTAATAGACAATTATGGTCCTTACATATTGATGATATAATTTTTTCAGAATGAATAAAAATCGATGAATATCCGAGTTGTTCAATACTGTTTGATTCGTGATGTATATGAATAATCTTATAATATGATTGCAGTGCAGTAAGTCAACCAGTATCCTAAAAACATAAATATTATTAGTATGTTGTTTAAAAAAAAAAAAAACAATTTAACCAATGATTTATAATTCTAGAAAAACAATTTTGTTACATACTTAATCAATTTTTATTTAAAATGATAGTATCGAAAACAAAAGGCAATAGGGTTTAAAGCCATTAAAATCATTGTGTTCTATTACTATATTCTTTGTAAAAAATGTTCTGCATATTTAAACCTATATAATGGTCACATCCAATGTTGAGTAAATACTATGAACACATTACATTTGTGTTATATATAAAAATAATGTAAAATCAACAATGAATAGATATGAATCAAATAGAGGTAATTCATAAACAAAGATAATATAATCATAAAACTAACTCGAGAAATAGGCAATGCTTACAATAAATATTTAAAATGTTGAGTCAATTGATAAATAGCACAAAAAACAATATACAAGAACAGTGAAAATGTTTTCAGTATGTTTAACAGTCGAATGGTATGAAACATTTTAAAAACTATGATACAAAATTATAATCATCAACAACTATAATCAACTAATGAAAGCGAATGAAATTGTCATATGAACAAATAATTATAAAATGTCTTTAATTTAAAGTGTTTACTATCACAAAGATTTTAATAATATCCAAATATCAAAATAAATCAAAAGAGAATAATAGTGGTCAAAATACTTATGTTCACTACATATTTTATATGTTAATAGACATTTATGGTCCTTACATATTGATGATATAATATTTTCAGAATGAATAAAAATCGATGAATATCCGAGTTGTTCAATACTGTTTGATTCGTGATGTATATGAATAATCTTATAATATGATTGCAGTGCAGTAAGTCAACCAGTATCCTAAAAACATAAATATTATTAGTATGTTGTTTAAAAAAAAAAAAAACATTTTAACCAATGATTTATTATTCTAGAAAAACAATTTTGTTACATACTTAATCAATTTTTATTTAAAATGATAGTATCGAAAACAAAAGGCAATAGGGTTTAAAGCCATTAAAATCATTGTGTTCTATTACTATTTTCTTTGTAAAATATGTTCTGCATATTTAAACCTATATAATGGTCACATCCAAAGTTGAGTAAATACTATGAACACATTACATTTGTGTTATATATAAAAATAATGTAAAATCAACAATGAATAGATATGAATCAAATAGAGGTAATTCATAAACAAAGATAATATAATCATAAAACTAACTCGAGAAATAGGCAATGCTTGCAATAAATATTTAAAATGTTGAGTCAATTGATAAATAGCACAAAAAACAATATACAAGAACAGTGAAAATGTTTTCAGTATGTTTAACAGTCGAATGGTATGAAACATTTTAAAAACTATAATACAAAATTATAATCATCAACAACTATAATCAACTAATGAAAGCGAATGAAATTGTGATATGAACACAAAATTATAAAATGTCTTTAATTTTTAAGTGTTTACTATCACAAAGATTTTAATAATTTCCAAATATCAAAATAAATCTAAAGAGAATAATAGTGGTTAAAATACTTATCATCACTACCTATTTTATATGTTAATAGACAATTATGGTCCTTACATATTGATGATATAATTTTTTCAGAATGAATAAAAATCGATGAATATCCGAGTTGTTCAATACTGTTTGATGCGTGATGTATATGAATAATCTTGTAATATGATTGCAGTGCAGCAAGTCAACCAGTATCCTAAAAACATAAATATTATTAGTATGTTGTTTAAAAAAAAAAAAAACAATTTAACCAATGATTTATTATTCTAGAAAAACAATTTTGTTACATGATTAATCAATTTTTATTTAAAATAATAGTATCGAAAACAAAAGGCAATAGGGTTTAAAGCCATTAAAATCATTGTGTTCTATTATTATATTCTTTGTAAAAAATGTTCTGCATATTTAAACCTATATAATGGTCACATCCAATGTTGAGTAAATACTATGAACACATTACATTTGTGTTATATATAAAAATAATGTAAAATCGACAATGAATAGATATGAATCAAATAGAGGTAATTCATAAACAAAGATAATATAATCATAAAACTAACTCGAGAAATAGGCAATGCTTACAATAAATATTTAAAATGTTGAGTCAATTGATAAATAGCACAAAAAACAATATACAAGAACAGTGAAAATGTTTTCAGTATGTTTAACAGTCGAATGGTATGAAACATTTTAAAAACTATGATACAAAATTATAATCATCAACAACTATAATCAACTAATGAAAGCGAATGAAATTGTGATATGAACACAAAATTATAAAATGTCTTTAATTTTTAAGTGTTTACTATCACAAAGATTTTAATAATTTCCAAATATCAAAATAAATCTAAAGAGAATAATAGTGGTTAAAATACTTATCATCACTACCTATTTTATATGTTAATAGACAATTATGGTCCTTACATATTGATGATATAATTTTTTCAGAATGAATAAAAATCGATGAATATCCGAGTTGTTCAATACTGTTTGATGCGTGATGTATATGAATAATCTTGTAATATGATTGCAGTGCAGCAAGTCAACCAGTATCCTAAAAACATAAATATTATTAGTATGTTGTTTAAAAAAAAAAAAAACAATTTAACCAATGATTTATTATTCTAGAAAAACAATTTTGTTACATGATTAATCAATTTTTATTTAAAATAATAGTATCGAAAACAAAAGGCAATAGGGTTTAAAGCCATTAAAATCATTGTGTTCTATTATTATATTCTTTGTAAAAAATGTTCTGCATATTTAAACCTATATAATGGTCACATCCAATGTTGAGTAAATACTATGAACACATTACATTTGTGTTATATATAAAAATAATGTAAAATCGACAATGAATAGATATGAATCAAATAGAGGTAATTCATAAACAAAGATTATATAATCATAAAACTAACTCGAGAAATAGGCAATGCTTACAATAAATATTTAAAATGTTGAGTCAATTGATAAATAGCACAAAAAACAATATACAAGAACAGTGAAAATGTTTTCAGTATGTTTAACAGTCGAATGGTATGAAACATTTTAAAAACTATGATACAAAATTATAATCATCAACAACTATAATCAACTAATGAAAGCGAATGAAATTGTCATATGAACAAATAATTATAAAATGTCTTTAATTTAAAGTGTTTACTATCACAAAGATTTTAATAATATCCAAATATCAAAATAAATCAAAAGAGAATAATAGTGGTTAAAATACTTATGATCACTACCTATTTTATATGTTAATAGACAATTATGGTCCTTACATATTGATGATATAATATTTTCAGAATGAATAAAAATCGATGAATATCCGAGTTGTTCAATACTGTTTGATTCGTGATGTATATGAATAATCTTATAATATGATTGCAGTGCAGTAAGTCAACCAGTATCCTAAAAACATAAATATTATTAGTATGTTGTTTAAAAAAAAAAAAAACATTTTAACCAATGATTTATTATTCTAGAAAAACAATTTTGTTACATACTTAATCAATTTTTATTTAAAATGATAGTATCGAAAACAAAAGGCAATAGGGTTTAAAGCCATTAAAATCATTGTGTTCTATTACTATTTTCTTTGTAAAATATGTTCTGCATATTTAAACCTATATAATGGTCACATCCAAAGTTGAGTAAATACTATGAACACATTACATTTGTGTTATATATAAAAATAATGTAAAATCAACAATGAATAGATATGAATCAAATAGAGGTAATTCATAAACAAAGATAATATAATCATAAAACTAACTCGAGAAATAGGCAATGCTTGCAATAAATATTTAAAATGTTGAGTCAATTGATAAATAGCACAAAAAACAATATACAAGAACAGTGAAAATGTTTTCAGTATGTTTAACAGTCGAATGGTATGAAACATTTTAAAAACTATAATACAAAATTATAATCATCAACAACTATAATCAACTAATGAAAGCGAATGAAATTGTGATATGAACACAAAATTATAAAATGTCTTTAATTTTTAAGTGTTTACTATCACAAAGATTTTAATAATTTCCAAATATCAAAATAAATCTAAAGAGAATAATAGTGGTTAAAATACTTATCATCACTACCTATTTTATATGTTAATAGACAATTATGGTCCTTACATATTGATGATATAATTTTTTCAGAATGAATAAAAATCGATGAATATCCGAGTTGTTCAATACTGTTTGATGCGTGATGTATATGAATAATCTTGTAATATGATTGCAGTGCAGCAAGTCAACCAGTATCCTAAAAACATAAATATTATTAGTATGTTGTTTAAAAAAAAAAAAAACAATTTAACCAATGATTTATTATTCTAGAAAAACAATTTTGTTACATGATTAATCAATTTTTATTTAAAATAATAGTATCGAAAACAAAAGGCAATAGGGTTTAAAGCCATTAAAATCATTGTGTTCTATTATTATATTCTTTGTAAAAAATGTTCTGCATATTTAAACCTATATAATGGTCACATCCAATGTTGAGTAAATACTATGAACACATTACATTTGTGTTATATATAAAAATAATGTAAAATCGACAATGAATAGATATGAATCAAATAGAGGTAATTCATAAACAAAGATAATATAATCATAAAACTAACTCGAGAAATAGGCAATGCTTACAATAAATATTTAAAATGTTGAGTCAATTGATAAATAGCACAAAAAACAATATACAAGAACAGTGAAAATGTTTTCAGTATGTTTAACAGTCGAATGGTATGAAACATTTTAAAAACTATGATACAAAATTATAATCATCAACAACTATAATCAACTAATGAAAGCGAATGAAATTGTCATATGAACAAATAATTATAAAATGTCTTTAATTTAAAGTGTTTACTATCACAAAGATTTTAATAATATCCAAATATCAAAATAAATCAAAAGAGAATAATAGTGGTTAAAATACTTATGATCACTACCTATTTTATATGTTAATAGACAATTATGGTCCTTACATATTGATGATATAATTTTTTCAGAATGAATAAAAATCGATGAATATCCGAGTTGTTCAATACTGTTTGATGCGTGATGTATATGAATAATCTTGTAATATGATTGCAGTGCAGCAAGTCAACCAGTATCCTAAAAACATAAATATTATTAGTATGTTGTTTAAAAAAAAAAAAAACAATTTAACCAATGATTTATTATTCTAGAAAAACAATTTTGTTACATGATTAATCAATTTTTATTTAAAATAATAGTATCGAAAACAAAAGGCAATAGGGTTTAAAGCCATTAAAATCATTGTGTTCTATTACTATTTTCTTTGTAAAATATGTTCTGCATATTTAAACCTATATAATGGTCACATCCAAAGTTGAGTAAATACTATGAACACATTACATTTGTGTTATATATAAAAATAATGTAAAATCAACAATGAATAGATATGAATCAAATAGAGGTAATTCATAAACAAAGATAATATAATCATAAAACTAACTCGAGAAATAGGCAATGCTTGCAATAAATATTTAAAATGTTGAGTCAATTGATAAATAGCACAAAAAACAATATACAAGAACAGTGAAAATGTTTTCAGTATGTTTAACAGTCGAATGGTATGAAACATTTTAAAAACTATAATACAAAATTATAATCATCAACAACTATAATCAACTAATGAAAGCGAATGAAATTGTGATATGAACACAAAATTATAAAATGTCTTTAATTTTTAAGTGTTTACTATCACAAAGATTTTAATAATATCCAAATATCAAAATAAATCAAAAGAGAATAATAGTGGTTAAAATACTTATGATCACTACCTATTTTATATGTTAATAGACAATTATGGTCCTTACATATTGATGATATAATTTTTTCAGAATGAATAAAAATCAATGAATATCCGAGTTGTTCAATACTGTTTGATTCGTGATGTATATGAATAATCTTATAATATGATTGCAGTGCAGTAAGTCAACCAGTATCCTAAAAACATAAATATTATTAGTATGTTGTTTAAAAAAAAAAAAAACATTTTAACCAATGATTTATTATTCTAGAAAAACAATTTTGTTACATACTTAATCAATTTTTATTTAAAATGATAGTATCGAAAACAAAAGGCAATAGGGTTTAAAGCCATTAAAATCATTGTGTTCTATTACTATATTCTTTGTAAAAAATGTTCTGCATATTTAAACCTATATAATGGTCACATCCAATGTTGAGTAAATACTATGAACACATTACATTTGTGTTATATATAAAAATAATGTAAAATCAACAATGAATAGATATGAATCAAATAGAGGTAATTCATAAACAAAGATAATATAATCATAAAACTAACTCGAGAAATAGGCAATGCTTACAATAAATATTTAAAATGTTGAGTCAATTGATAAATAGCACAAAAAACAATATACAAGAACAGTGAAAATGTTTTCAGTATGTTTAACAGTCGAATGGTATGAAACATTTTAAAAACTATAATACAAAATTATAATCATCAACAACTATAATAAACTAATGAACGCGAATGAAAATGTGATATGAACAAATAATTATAAAATGTCTTTAATTTAAAATGTTTACTATCACAAAGATTTTAATAATATCCAAATATCAAAATAAATCAAAAGAGAATAATAGTGGTTAAAATACTTATGATCACTACCTATTTTATATGTTAATAGACAATTATGGTCCTTACATATTGATGATATAATATTTTCAGAATGAATAAAAATCGATGAATATCCGAGTTGTTCAATACTGTTTGATTCGTGATGTATATGAATAATCTTATAATATGATTGCAGTGCAGTAAGTCAACCAGTATCCTAAAAACATAAATATTATTAGTATGTTGTTTAAAAAAAAAAAAAACATTTTAACCAATGATTTATTATTCTAGAAAAACAATTTTGTTACATACTTAATCAATTTTTATTTAAAATGATAGTATCGAAAACAAAAGGCAATAGGGTTTAAAGCCATTAAAATCATTGTGTTCTATTACTATTTTCTTTGTAAAATATGTTCTGCATATTTAAACCTATATAATGGTCACATCCAAAGTTGAGTAAATACTATGAACACATTACATTTGTGTTATATATAAAAATAATGTAAAATCAACAATGAATAGATATGAATCAAATAGAGGTAATTCATAAACAAAGATAATATAATCATAAAACTAACTCGAGAAATAGGCAATGCTTGCAATAAATATTTAAAATGTTGAGTCAATTGATAAATAGCACAAAAAACAATATACAAGAACAGTGAAAATGTTTTCAGTATGTTTAACAGTCGAATGGTATGAAACATTTTAAAAACTATAATACAAAATTATAATCATCAACAACTATAATCAACTAATGAAAGCGAATGAAATTGTGATATGAACACAAAATTATAAAATGTCTTTAATTTTTAAGTGTTTACTATCACAAAGATTTTAATAATTTCCAAATATCAAAATAAATCTAAAGAGAATAATAGTGGTTAAAATACTTATCATCACTACCTATTTTATATGTTAATAGACAATTATGGTCCTTACATATTGATGATATAATTTTTTCAGAATGAATAAAAATCGATGAATATCCGAGTTGTTCAATACTGTTTGATGCGTGATGTATATGAATAATCTTGTAATATGATTGCAGTGCAGCAAGTCAACCAGTATCCTAAAAACATAAATATTATTAGTATGTTGTTTAAAAAAAAAAAAAACAATTTAACCAATGATTTATTATTCTAGAAAAACAATTTTGTTACATGATTAATCAATTTTTATTTAAAATAATAGTATCGAAAACAAAAGGCAATAGGGTTTAAAGCCATTAAAATCATTGTGTTCTATTATTATATTCTTTGTAAAAAATGTTCTGCATATTTAAACCTATATAATGGTCACATCCAATGTTGAGTAAATACTATGAACACATTACATTTGTGTTATATATAAAAATAATGTAAAATCGACAATGAATAGATATGAATCAAATAGAGGTAATTCATAAACAAAGATAATATAATCATAAAACTAACTCGAGAAATAGGCAATGCTTGCAATAAATATTTAAAATGTTGAGTCAATTGATAAATAGCACAAAAAACAATATACAAGAACAGTGAAAATGTTTTCAGTATGTTTAACAGTCGAATGGTATGAAACATTTTAAAAACTATAATACAAAATTATAATCATCAACAACTATAATCAACTAATGAAAGCGAATGAAATTGTGATATGAACACAAAATTATAAAATGTCTTTAATTTTTAAGTGTTTACTATCACAAAGATTTTAATAATATCCAAATATCAAAATAAATCAAAAGAGAATAATAGTGGTTAAAATACTTATGATCACTACCTATTTTATATGTTAATAGACAATTATGGTCCTTACATATTGATGATATAATTTTTTCAGAATGAATAAAAATCAATGAATATCCGAGTTGTTCAATACTGTTTGATTCGTGATGTATATGAATAATCTTATAATATGATTGCAGTGCAGTAAGTCAACCAGTATCCTAAAAACATAAATATTATTAGTATGTTGTTTAAAAAAAAAAAAAACATTTTAACCAATGATTTATTATTCTAGAAAAACAATTTTGTTACATACTTAATCAATTTTTATTTAAAATGATAGTATCGAAAACAAAAGGCAATAGGGTTTAAAGCCATTAAAATCATTGTGTTCTATTACTATATTCTTTGTAAAAAATGTTCTGCATATTTAAACCTATATAATGGTCACATCCAATGTTGAGTAAATACTATGAACACATTACATTTGTGTTATATATAAAAATAATGTAAAATCAACAATGAATAGATATGAATCAAATAGAGGTAATTCATAAACAAAGATAATATAATCATAAAACTAACTCGAGAAATAGGCAATGCTTACAATAAATATTTAAAATGTTGAGTCAATTGATAAATAGCACAAAAAACAATATACAAGAACAGTGAAAATGTTTTCAGTATGTTTAACAGTCGAATGGTATGAAACATTTTAAAAACTATAATACAAAATTATAATCATCAACAACTATAATAAACTAATGAACGCGAATGAAAATGTGATATGAACAAATAATTATAAAATGTCTTTAATTTAAAATGTTTACTATCACAAAGATTTTAATAATATCCAAATATCAAAATAAATCAAAAGAGAATAATAGTGGTTAAAATACTTATGATCACTACCTATTTTATATGTTAATAGACAATTATGGTCCTTACATATTGATGATATAATATTTTCAGAATGAATAAAAATCGATGAATATCCGAGTTGTTCAATACTGTTTGATTCGTGATGTATATGAATAATCTTATAATATGATTGCAGTGCAGTAAGTCAACCAGTATCCTAAAAACATAAATATTATTAGTATGTTGTTTAAAAAAAAAAAAAACATTTTAACCAATGATTTATTATTCTAGAAAAACAATTTTGTTACATACTTAATCAATTTTTATTTAAAATGATAGTATCGAAAACAAAAGGCAATAGGGTTTAAAGCCATTAAAATCATTGTGTTCTATTACTATTTTCTTTGTAAAATATGTTCTGCATATTTAAACCTATATAATGGTCACATCCAAAGTTGAGTAAATACTATGAACACATTACATTTGTGTTATATATAAAAATAATGTAAAATCAACAATGAATAGATATGAATCAAATAGAGGTAATTCATAAACAAAGATAATATAATCATAAAACTAACTCGAGAAATAGGCAATGCTTGCAATAAATATTTAAAATGTTGAGTCAATTGATAAATAGCACAAAAAACAATATACAAGAACAGTGAAAATGTTTTCAGTATGTTTAACAGTCGAATGGTATGAAACATTTTAAAAACTATAATACAAAATTATAATCATCAACAACTATAATCAACTAATGAAAGCGAATGAAATTGTGATATGAACACAAAATTATAAAATGTCTTTAATTTTTAAGTGTTTACTATCACAAAGATTTTAATAATTTCCAAATATCAAAATAAATCTAAAGAGAATAATAGTGGTTAAAATACTTATCATCACTACCTATTTTATATGTTAATAGACAATTATGGTCCTTACATATTGATGATATAATTTTTTCAGAATGAATAAAAATCGATGAATATCCGAGTTGTTCAATACTGTTTGATTCGTGATGTATATGAATAATCTTATAATATGATTGCAGTGCAGTAAGTCAACCAGTATCCTAAAAACATAAATATTATTAGTATGTTGTTTAAAAAAAAAAAAAACAATTTAACCAATGATTTATTATTCTAGAAAAACAATTTTGTTACATACTTAATCAATTTTTATTTAAAATGATAGTATCGAAAACAAAAGGCAATAGGGTTTAAAGCCATTAAAATCATTGTGTTCTATTACTATATTCTTTGTAAAAAATGTTCTGCATATTTAAACCTATATAATGGTCACATCCAATGTTGAGTAAATACTATGAACACATTACATTTGTGTTATATATAAAAATAATGTAAAATCGACAATGAATAGATATGAATCAAATAGAGGTAATTCATAAACAAAGATAATATAATCATAAAACTAACTCGAGAAATAGGCAATGCTTACAATAAATATTTAAAATGTTGAGTCAATTGATAAATAGCACAAAAAACAATATACAAGAACAGTGAAAATGTTTTCAGTATGTTTAACAGTCGAATGGTATGAAACATTTTAAAAACTATGATACAAAATTATAATCATCAACAACTATAATCAACTAATGAAAGCGAATGAAATTGTCATATGAACAAATAATTATAAAATGTCTTTAATTTAAAGTGTTTACTATCACAAAGATTTTAATAATATCCAAATATCAAAATAAATCAAAAGAGAATAATAGTGGTTAAAATACTTATGATCACTACCTATTTTATATGTTAATAGACAATTATGGTCCTTACATATTGATGATATAATTTTTTCAGAATGAATAAAAATCGATGAATATCCGAGTTGTTCAATACTGTTTGATTCGTGATGTATATGAATAATCTTATAATATGATTGCAGTGCAGTAAGTCAACCAGTATCCTAAAAACATAAATATTATTAGTATGTTGTTTAAAAAAAAAAAAAACATTTTAACCAATGATTTATTATTCTAGAAAAACAATTTTGTTACATACTTAATCAATTTTTATTTAAAATGATAGTATCGAAAACAAAAGGCAATAGGGTTTAAAGCCATTAAAATCATTGTGTTCTATTACTATATTCTTTGTAAAAAATGTTCTGCATATTTAAACCTATATAATGGTCACATCCAATGTTGAGTAAATACTATGAACACATTACATTTGTGTTATATATAAAAATAATGTAAAATCAACAATGAATAGATATGAATCAAATAGAGGTAATTCATAAACAAAGATAATATAATCATAAAACTAACTCGAGAAATAGGCAATGCTTACAATAAATATTTAAAATGTTGAGTCAATTGATAAATAGCACAAAAAACAATATACAAGAACAGTGAAAACGTTTTCAGTATGTTTAACAGTCGAATGGTATGAAACATTTTAAAAACTATAATACAAAATTATAATCATCAACAACTATAATAAACTAATGAACGCGAATGAAAATGTGATATGAACAAATAATTATAAAATGTCTTTAATTTAAAATGTTTACTATCACAAAGATTATAATAATATCCAAATATCAAAATAAATCAAAAGAGAATAATAGTGGTTAAAATACTTATGATCACTACCTATTTTATATGTTAATAGACAATTATGGTCCTTACATATAGATGATATAATATTTTCAGAATGAATAAAAATCGATGAATATCCGAGTTGTTCAATACTGTTTGATTCGTGATGTATATGAATAATCTTATAATATGATTGCAGTGCAGTAAGTCAACCAGTATCCTAAAAACATAAATATTATTAGTTTGTTGTTTAAAAAAAAAAAAAACATTTTAACCAATGATTTATTATTCTAGAAAAACAATTTTGTTACATACTTAATCAATTTTTATTTAAAATGAGAGTATCGAAAACAAAAGGCAATAGGGTTTAAAGCCATTAAAATCATTGTGTTCTATTACTATTTTCTTTGTAAAATATGTTCTGCATATTTAAACCTATATAATGGTCACATCCAAAGTTGAGTAAATACTATGAACACATTACATTTGTGTTATATATAAAAATAATGTAAAATCAACAATGAATAGATATGAATCAAATAGAGGTAATTCATAAACAAAGATAATATAATCATAAAACTAACTCGAGAAATAGGCAATGCTTGCAATAAATATTTAAAATGTTGAGTCAATTGATAAATAGCACAAAAAACAATATACAAGAACAGTGAAAATGTTTTCAGTATGTTTAACAGTCGAATGGTATGAAACATTTTAAAAACTATAATACAAAATTATAATCATCAACAACTATAATCAACTAATGAAAGCGAATGAAATTGTGATATGAACACAAAATTATAAAATGTCTTTAATTTTTAAGTGTTTACTATCACAAAGATTTTAATAATTTCCAAATATCAAAATAAATCTAAAGAGAATAATAGTGGTTAAAATACTTATCATCACTACCTATTTTATATGTTAATAGACAATTATGGTCCTTACATATTGATGATATAATTTTTTCAGAATGAATAAAAATCGATGAATATCCGAGTTGTTCAATACTGTTTGATGCGTGATGTATATGAATAATCTTGTAATATGATTGCAGTGCAGCAAGTCAACCAGTATCCTAAAAACATAAATATTATTAGTATGTTGTTTAAAAAAAAAAAAAACAATTTAACCAATGATTTATTATTCTAGAAAAACAATTTTGTTACATGATTAATCAATTTTTATTTAAAATAATAGTATCGAAAACAAAAGGCAATAGGGTTTAAAGCCATTAAAATCATTGTGTTCTATTATTATATTCTTTGTAAAAAATGTTCTGCATATTTAAACCTATATAATGGTCACATCCAATGTTGAGTAAATACTATGAACACATTACATTTGTGTTATATATAAAAATAATGTAAAATCAACAATGAATAGATATGAATCAAATAGAGGTAATTCATAAACAAAGATAGTATAATCATAAAACTAACTCGAGAAATAGGCAATGCTTACAATAAATATTTAAAATGTTGAGTCAATTGATAAATAGCACAAAAAACAATATACAAGAACAGTGAAAATGTTTTCAGTATGTTTAACAGTCGAATGGTATGAAACATTTTAAAAACTATGATACAAAATTATAATCATCAACAACTATAATCAACTAATGAAAGCGAATGAAATTGTCATATGAACAAATAATTATAAAATGTCTTTAATTTAAAGTGTTTACTATCACAAAGATTTTAATAATATCCAAATATCAAAATAAATCAAAAGAGAATAATAGTGGTTAAAATACTTATGATCACTACCTATTTTATATGTTAATAGACAATTATGGTCCTTACATATTGATGATATAATTTTTTCAGAATGAATAAAAATCGATGAATATCCGAGTTGTTCAATACTGTTTGATGCGTGATGTATATGAATAATCTTGTAATATGATTGCAGTGCAGCAAGTCAACCAGTATCCTAAAAACATAAATATTATTAGTATGTTGTTTAAAAAAAAAAAAAACAATTTAACCAATGATTTATTATTCTAGAAAAACAATTTTGTTACATGATTAATCAATTTTTATTTAAAATAATAGTATCGAAAACAAAAGGCAATAGGGTTTAAAGCCATTAAAATCATTGTGTTCTATTACTATTTTCTTTGTAAAATATGTTCTGCATATTTAAACCTATATAATGGTCACATCCAAAGTTGAGTAAATACTATGAACACATTACATTTGTGTTATATATAAAAATAATGTAAAATCAACAATGAATAGATATGAATCAAATAGAGGTAATTCATAAACAAAGATAATATAATCATAAAACTAACTCGAGAAATAGGCAATGCTTGCAATAAATATTTAAAATGTTGAGTCAATTGATAAATAGCACAAAAAACAATATACAAGAACAGTGAAAATGTTTTCAGTATGTTTAACAGTCGAATGGTATGAAACATTTTAAAAACTATAATACAAAATTATAATCATCAACAACTATAATCAACTAATGAAAGCGAATGAAATTGTGATATGAACACAAAATTATAAAATGTCTTTAATTTTTAAGTGTTTACTATCACAAAGATTTTAATAATATCCAAATATCAAAATAAATCAAAAGAGAATAATAGTGGTTAAAATACTTATGATCACTACCTATTTTATATGTTAATAGACAATTATGGTCCTTACATATTGATGATATAATTTTTTCAGAATGAATAAAAATCGATGAATATCCGAGTTGTTCAATACTGTTTGATTCGTGATGTATATGAATAATCTTATAATATGATTGCAGTGCAGTAAGTCAACCAGTATCCTAAAAACATAAATATTATTAGTATGTTGTTTAAAAAAAAAAAAAACAATTTAACCAATGATTTATTATTCTAGAAAAACAATTTTGTTACATACTTAATCAATTTTTATTTAAAATGATAGTATCGAAAACAAAAGGCAATAGGGTTTAAAGCCATTAAAATCATTGTGTTCTATTACTATATTCTTTGTAAAAAATGTTCTGCATATTTAAACCTATATAATGGTCACATCCAATGTTGAGTAAATACTATGAACACATTACATTTGTGTTATATATAAAAATAATGTAAAATCAACAATGAATAGATATGAATCAAATAGAGGTAATTCATAAACAAAGATAATATAATCATAAAACTAACTCGAGAAATAGGCAATGCTTGCAATAAATATTTAAAATGTTGAGTCAATTGATAAATAGCACAAAAAACAATATACAAGAACAGTGAAAATGTTTTCAGTATGTTTAACAGTCGAATGGTATGAAACATTTTAAAAACTATAATACAAAATTATAATCATCAACAACTATAATCAACTAATGAAAGCGAATGAAATTGTGATATGAACACAAAATTATAAAATGTCTTTAATTTTTAAGTGTTTACTATCACAAAGATTTTAATAATATCCAAATATCAAAATAAATCAAAAGAGAATAATAGTGGTTAAAATACTTATGATCACTACCTATTTTATATGTTAATAGACAATTATGGTCCTTACATATTGATGATATAATTTTTTCAGAATGAATAAAAATCGATGAATATCCGAGTTGTTCAATACTGTTTGATTCGTGATGTATATGAATAATCTTATAATATGATTGCAGTGCAGTAAGTCAACCAGTATCCTAAAAACATAAATATTATTAGTATGTTGTTTAAAAAAAAAAAAAACAATTTAACCAATGATTTATTATTCTAGAAAAACAATTTTGTTACATACTTAATCAATTTTTATTTAAAATGATAGTATCGAAAACAAAAGGCAATAGGGTTTAAAGCCATTAAAATCATTGTGTTCTATTACTATATTCTTTGTAAAAAATGTTCTGCATATTTAAACCTATATAATGGTCACATCCAATGTTGAGTAAATACTATGAACACATTACATTTGTGTTATATATAAAAATAATGTAAAATCAACAATGAATAGATATGAATCAAATAGAGGTAATTCATAAACAAAGATAATATAATCATAAAACTAACTCGAGAAATAGGCAATGCTTGCAATAAATATTTAAAATGTTGAGTCAATTGATAAATAGCACAAAAAACAATATACAAGAACAGTGAAAATGTTTTCAGTATGTTTAACAGTCGAATGGTATGAAACATTTTAAAAACTATAATACAAAATTATAATCATCAACAACTATAATCAACTAATGAAAGCGAATGAAATTGTGATATGAACACAAAATTATAAAATGTCTTTAATTTTTAAGTGTTTACTATCACAAAGATTTTAATAATATCCAAATATCAAAATAAATCAAAAGAGAATAATAGTGGTTAAAATACTTATGATCACTACCTATTTTATATGTTAATAGACAATTATGGTCCTTACATATTGATGATATAATTTTTTCAGAATGAATAAAAATCGATGAATATCCGAGTTGTTCAATACTGTTTGATGCGTGATGTATATGAATAATCTTGTAATATGATTGCAGTGCAGCAAGTCAACCAGTATCCTAAAAACATAAATATTATTAGTATGTTGTTTAAAAAAAAAAAAAACAATTTAACCAATGATTTATTATTCTAGAAAAACAATTTTGTTACATGATTAATCAATTTTTATTTAAAATAATAGTATCGAAAACAAAAGGCAATAGGGTTTAAAGCCATTAAAATCATTGTGTTCTATTACTATTTTCTTTGTAAAATATGTTCTGCATATTTAAACCTATATAATGGTCACATCCAAAGTTGAGTAAATACTATGAACACATTACATTTGTGTTATATATAAAAATAATGTAAAATCAACAATGAATAGATATGAATCAAATAGAGGTAATTCATAAACAAAGATAATATAATCATAAAACTAACTCGAGAAATAGGCAATGCTTGCAATAAATATTTAAAATGTTGAGTCAATTGATAAATAGCACAAAAAACAATATACAAGAACAGTGAAAATGTTTTCAGTATGTTTAACAGTCGAATGGTATGAAACATTTTAAAAACTATAATACAAAATTATAATCATCAACAACTATAATCAACTAATGAAAGCGAATGAAATTGTGATATGAACACAAAATTATAAAATGTCTTTAATTTTTAAGTGTTTACTATCACAAAGATTTTAATAATATCCAAATATCAAAATAAATCAAAAGAGAATAATAGTGGTTAAAATACTTATGATCACTACCTATTTTATACGTTAATAGACAATTATGGTCCTTACATATTGATGATATAATTTTTTCAGAATGAATAAAAATCGATGAATATCCGAGTTGTTCAATACTGTTTGATGCGTGATGTATATGAATAATCTTGTAATATGATTGCAGTGCAGCAAGTCAACCAGTATCCTAAAAACATAAATATTATTAGTATGTTGTTTAAAAAAAAAAAAAACAATTTAACCAATGATTTATTATTCTAGAAAAACAATTTTGTTACATGATTAATCAATTTTTATTTAAAATAATAGTATCGAAAACAAAAGGCAATAGGGTTTAAAGCCATTAAAATCATTGTGTTCTATTACTATTTTCTTTGTAAAATATGTTCTGCATATTTAAACCTATATAATGGTCACATCCAAAGTTGAGTAAATACTATGAACACATTACATTTGTGTTATATATAAAAATAATGTAAAATCAACAATGAATAGATATGAATCAAATAGAGGTAATTCATAAACAAAGATAATATAATCATAAAACTAACTCGAGAAATAGGCAATGCTTACAATAAATATTTAAAATGTTGAGTCAATTGATAAATAGCACAAAAAACAATATACAAGAACAGTGAAAATGTTTTCAGTATGTTTAACAGTCGAATGGTATGAAACATTTTAAAAACTATAATACAAAATTATAATCATCAACAACTATAATCAACTAATGAAAGCGAATGAAATTGTGATAAGAACAAAAAATTACAAAATGTCTTTAATTTACAGTGTTTACTATCAAATAGATTTTAATATTATCCAAATATCAAAATAAATCAAAAGAGAATAATAGTGGTTAAAATACTTATGATCACTACCTATTTTATATGTTAATAGACAATTATGGTCCTTACATATTGATGATATAAATTTTTCAGAATGAATAAAAATCGATGAATATCTGAGTTGTTCAATACTGTTTGATGCGTGATGTATATGAATAATCTTGTAATATGATTGCAGTGCAGTAAGTCAACCATTATCCTAAAAACATAAATAGTATTAGTATGTTGTGTAAAAAAAAAATCAATTTAACCAATGATTTATTATTCTAGGAAAACAATTTTGTTACATACTTAATCAATTTTTATTTAAAATGATAGTATCGAAAACAAAAGGCAATAGGGTTTAAAGCCATTAAAATCATTGTGTTCTATTACTATTTTCTTTGTAAAATATGTTCTGCATATTTAAACCTATATAATGGTCACATCCAAAGTTGAGTAAATACTATGAACACATTACATTTGTGTTATATATAAAAATAATGTAAAATCAACAATGAATAGATATGAATCAAATAGAGGTAATTCATAAACAAAGATAATATAATCATAAAACTAACTCGAGAAATAGGCAATGCTTGCAATAAATATTTAAAATGTTGAGTCAATTGATAAATAGCACAAAAAACAATATACAAGAACAGTGAAAATGTTTTCAGTATGTTTAACAGTCGAATGGTATGAAACATTTTAAAAACTATAATACAAAATTATAATCATCAACAACTATAATCAACTAATGAAAGCGAATGAAATTGTGATATGAACACAAAATTATAAAATGTCTTTAATTTTTAAGTGTTTACTATCACAAAGATTTTAATAATATCCAAATATCAAAATAAATCAAAAGAGAATAATAGTGGTTAAAATACTTATGATCACTACCTATTTTATATGTTAATAGACAATTATGGTCCTTACATATTGATGATATAATTTTTTCAGAATGAATAAAAATCGATGAATATCCGAGTTGTTCAATACTGTTTGATGCGTGATGTATATGAATAATCTTGTAATATGATTGCAGTGCAGCAAGTCAACCAGTATCCTAAAAACATAAATATTATTAGTATGTTGTTTAAAAAAAAAAAAAACAATTTAACCAATGATTTATTATTCTAGAAAAACAATTTTGTTACATGATTAATCAATTTTTATTTAAAATAATAGTATCGAAAACAAAAGGCAATAGGGTTTAAAGCCATTAAAATCATTGTGTTCTATTACTATTTTCTTTGTAAAATATGTTCTGCATATTTAAACCTATATAATGGTCACATCCAAAGTTGAGTAAATACTATGAACACATTACATTTGTGTTATATATAAAAATAATGTAAAATCAACAATGAATAGATATGAATCAAATAGAGGTAATTCATAAACAAAGATAATATAATCATAAAACTAACTCGAGAAATAGGCAATGCTTGCAATAAATATTTAAAATGTTGAGTCAATTGATAAATAGCACAAAAAACAATATACAAGAACAGTGAAAATGTTTTCAGTATGTTTAACAGTCGAATGGTATGAAACATTTTAAAAACTATAATACAAAATTATAATCATCAACAACTATAATCAACTAATGAAAGCGAATGAAATTGTGATATGAACACAAAATTATAAAATGTCTTTAATTTTTAAGTGTTTACTATCACAAAGATTTTAATAATATCCAAATATCAAAATAAATCAAAAGAGAATAATAGTGGTTAAAATACTTATGATCACTACCTATTTTATATGTTAATACACAATTATGGTCCTTACATATTGATGATATAATTTTTTCAGAATGAATAAAAATCGATGAATATCCGAGTTGTTCAATACTGTTTGATGCGTGATGTATATGAATAATCTTGTAATATGATTGCAGTGCAGCAAGTCAACCAGTATCCTAAAAACATAAATATTATTAGTATGTTGTTTAAAAAAAAAAAAAACAATTTAACCAATGATTTATTATTCTAGAAAAACAATTTTGTTACATGATTAATCAATTTTTATTTAAAATAATAGTATCGAAAACAAAAGGCAATAGGGTTTAAAGCCATTAAAATCATTGTGTTCTATTATTATATTCTTTGTAAAAAATGTTCTGCATATTTAAACCTATATAATGGTCACATCCAATGTTGAGTAAATACTATGAACACATTACATTTGTGTTATATATAAAAATAATGTAAAATCAACAATGAATAGATATGAATCAAATAGAGGTAATTCATAAACAAAGATAGTATAATCATAAAACTAACTCGAGAAATAGGCAATGCTTGCAATAAATATTAAAAATTTTGAGTCATTGATAAATAGAACAAAAAACAAAATACAAGAACAGTGAAAATGTTTTCAATATGTTTAACAAACAAATGGTATGAAACATTTTAAAAACTATGATACAAAATTATAATCATCAACAACTATAATCAACTAATGAAAGCGAATGAAATTGTGATAAGAACAAAAAATTACAAAATGTCTTTAATTTACAGTGTTTACTATCAAATAGATTTTAATATTATCCAAATATCAAAATAAATCAAAAGAGAATAATAGTGGTTAAAATACTTATGATCACTACCTATTTTATATGTTAATAGACAATTATGGTCCTTACATATTGATGATATAAATTTTTCAGAATGAATAAAAATCGATGAATATCTGAGTTGTTCAATACTGTTTGATGCGTGATGTATATGAATAATCTTGTAATATGATTGCAGTGCAGCAAGTCAACCATTATCCTAAAAACATAAATAGTATTAGTATGTTGTGTAAAAAAAAAATCAATTTAACCAATGATTTATTATTCTAGG
This sequence comes from Rhopalosiphum nymphaeae, assembly GCA_036289425.1. NCBI lineage: Eukaryota > Metazoa > Arthropoda > Insecta > Hemiptera > Aphididae > Rhopalosiphum > Rhopalosiphum nymphaeae. The sequence continues at coordinate 1,711,283 of JAZAQC010000007.1, read as the reverse complement.
AAAACAATTTTGTTACATACTTAATCAATTTTTATTTAAAATGATAGTATCGAAAACAAAAGGCAATAGGGTTTAAAGCCATTAAAATCATTGTGTTCTATTACTATTTTCTTTGTAAAATATGTTCTGCATATTTAAACCTATATAATGGTCACATCCAAAGTTGAGTAAATACTATGAACACATTACATTTGTGTTATATATAAAAATAATGTAAAATCAACAATGAATAGATATGAATCAAATAGAGGTAATTCATAAACAAAGATAGTATAATCATAAAACTAACTCGAGAAATAGGCAATGCTTGCAATAAATATTAAAAATTTTGAGTCATTGATAAATAGAACAAAAAACAAAATACAAGAACAGTGAAAATGTTTTCAATATGTTTAACAAACAAATGGTATGAAACATTTTAAAAACTATGATACAAAATTATAATCATCAACAACTATAATCAACTAATGAAAGCGAATGAAATTGTGATAAGAACAAAAATTTACAAAATGTCTTTAATTTACAGTGTTTACTATCAAATAGATTTTAATATTATCCAAATATCAAAATAAATCAAAAGAGAATAATAGTGGTTAAAATACTTATGATCACTACCTATTTTATATGTTAATAGACAATTATGGTCCTTACATATTGATGATATAAATTTTTCAGAATGAATAAAAATCGATGAATATCTGAGTTGTTCAATACTGTTTGATGCGTGATGTATATGAATAATCTTGTAATATGATTGCAGTGCAGCAAGTCAACCATTATCCTAAAAACATAAATAGTATTAGTATGTTGTGTAAAAAAAAAATCAATTTAACCAATGATTTATTATTCTAGGAAAACAATTTTGTTACATACTTAATCAATTTTTATTTAAAATGATAGTATCGAAAACAAAAGGCAATAGGGTTTAAAGCCATTAAAATCATTGTGTTCTATTACTATTTTCTTTGTAAAATATGTTCTGCATATTTAAACCTATATAATGGTCACATCCAAAGTTGAGTAAATACTATGAACACATTACATTTGTGTTATATATAAAAATAATGTAAAATCAACAATGAATAGATATGAATCAAATAGAGGTAATTCATAAACAAAGATAATATAATCATAAAACTAACTCGAGAAATAGGCAATGCTTGCAATAAATATTTAAAATGTTGAGTCAATTGATAAATAGCACAAAAAACAATATACAAGAACAGTGAAAATGTTTTCAGTATGTTTAACAGTCGAATGGTATGAAACATTTTAAAAACTATAATACAAAATTATAATCATCAACAACTATAATCAACTAATGAAAGCGAATGAAATTGTGATATGAACACAAAATTATAAAATGTCTTTAATTTTTAAGTGTTTACTATCACAAAGATTTTAATAATATCCAAATATCAAAATAAATCAAAAGAGAATAATAGTGGTTAAAATACTTATGATCACTACCTATTTTATATGTTAATACACAATTATGGTCCTTACATATTGATGATATAATTTTTTCAGAATGAATAAAAATCGATGAATATCTGAGTTGTTCAATACTGTTTGATGCGTGATGTATATGAATAATCTTGTAATATGATTGCAGTGCAGCAAGTCAACCAGTATCCTAAAAACATAAATATTATTAGTATGTTGTTTAAAAAAAAAAAAAACAATTTAACCAATGATTTATTATTCTAGAAAAACAATTTTGTTACATGATTAATCAATTTTTATTTAAAATAATAGTATCGAAAACAAAAGGCAATAGGGTTTAAAGCCATTAAAATCATTGTGTTCTATTACTATTTTCTTTGTAAAATATGTTCTGCATATTTAAACCTATATAATGGTCACATCCAAAGTTGAGTAAATACTATGAAGACATTATATTTGTGTTATATATAAAAATAATGTAAAATCAACAATGAATAGATATGAATCAAATAGAGGTAATTCATAAACAATGATAATATAATCATAAAACTAACTCGAGAAATAGGCAATGCTTGCAATAAATAATTAAAATGTTGAGTCAATTGATAAATAGCACAAAAAACAATATACAAGAACAGTGAAAATGTTTTCAGTATGTTTAACATTCGAATGGTATGTAACATTTTAAAAACTATAATACAAAATTATAATCATCAACAACTATAATCAACTAATGAAAGCGAATGAAATTGTGATAAGAACAAAAAATTACAAAATGTGTTTAATATAAAGTGTTTACTATCAAAAAAATTTTAATATTAACCAAATATCAAAATAAATCAAAAGAGAATAATAGTGGTTAAAATACTTATGATCACTACCTATTTTATATGTTAATAGACAATTATGGTCCTTACATATTGATGATATAATTTTTTCAGAATGAATAAAAATCGATGAATATCCGAGTTGTTCAATACTGTTTGATGCGTGATGTATATGAATAATCTTGTAATATGATTGCAGTGCAGCAAGTCAACCAGTATCCTAAAAACATAAATATTATTAGTATGTTGTTTAAAAAAAAAAAAAACAATTTAACCAATGATTTATTATTCTAGAAAAACAATTTTGTTACATGATTAATCAATTTTTATTTAAAATGATAGTATCGAAAACAAGAGGCAATAGGGTTTAAAGCCATTAAAATCATTGTGTTCTATTACTATTTTCTTTGTAAAATATGTTCTGCATATTTAAACCTATATAATGGTCACATCCAAAGTTGAGTAAATACTATGAACACATTACATTTGTGTTATATATAAAAATAATGTAAAATCAACAATGAATAGATATGAATCAAATAGAGGTAATTCATAAACAATGATAATATAATCATAAAACTAACTCGAGAAATAGGCAATGCTTGCAATAAATAATTAAAATGTTGAGTCAATTGATAAATAGCACAAAAAACAATATACAAGAACAGTGAAAATGTTTTCAGTATGTTTAACAGTCGAATGGTATGAAACATTTTAAAAACTATAATACAAAATTATAATCATCAACAACTATAATCAACTAATGAAAGCGAATGAAATTGTGATAAGAACAAAAAATTACAAAATGTCTTTAATTTACAGTGTTTACTATCAAATAGATTTTAATATTATCCAAATATCAAAATAAATCAAAAGAGAATAATAGTGGTTAAAATACTTATGATCACTACCTATTTTATATGTTAATAGACAATTATGGTCCTTACATATTGATGATATAATTTTTTCAGAATGAATAAAAATCGATGAATATCCGTTTTGTTCAATACTGTTTGATGCGTGATGTAAATAAATAATCTTGTAATATGATTGCAGTGCAGCAAGTCAACCAGTATCCTAAAAACATAAATATTATTAGTATGTTGTTTAAAAAAAAAAAAAACAATTTAACCAATGATTTATTATTCTAGAAAAACAATTTTGTTACATGATTAATCAATTTTTATTTAAAATGATAGTATCGAAAACAAAAGGCAATAGGGTTTTAAGCCATTAAAATCATTGTGTTCTATTACTATTTTCTTTGTAAAATATGTTCTGCATATTTAAACCTATATAATGGCCACATCCAAAGTTGAGTAAATACTATGAACACATTACATTTGTGTTATATATAAAAATAATGTAAAATCAACAATGAATAGATATGAATCAAATAGAGGTAATTCATAAACAATGATAATATAATCATAAAACTAACTCGGGAAATAGGCAATGCTTGCAATAAATATTTAAAATGTTGAGTCAATTGATAAATAGCACAAAAAACAATATACAAGAACAGTGAAAATGTTTTCAGTATGTTTAACAGTCGAATGGTATGAAACTGTTTAAAAACTATGATACAAATCTATAATCTATAACAACTATAATCAACTAATGAACGCGAATGAAAATGTGATATGAACAAATAATTATAAAATGTCTTTAATTTAAAGTGTTTACTATCACAAAGATTTTAATAATATCCAAATATCAAAATAAATCAAAAGAGAATAATAGTGGTTAAAATACTTATGATCACTACCTATTTTATATGTTAATAGACAATTATGGTCCTTACATATTGATGATATAAATTTTTCAGAATGAATAAAAATCGATGAATATCTGAGTTGTTCAATACTGTTTGATGCGTGATGTATATGAATAATCTTGTAATATGATTGCAGTGCAGCAAGTCAACCATTATCCTAAAAACATAAATAGTATTAGTATGTTGTGTAAAAAAAAAATCAATTTAACCAATGATTTAATATTCTAGAAAAACAATTTTGTTACATACTTAATCAATTTTTATTTAAAATGATAGTATCGAAAACAAAAGGCAATAGGGTTTAAAGCCATTAAAATCATTGTGTTCTATTACTATATTCTTTGTAAAAAATGTTCTGCATATTTAAACCTATATAATGGTCACATCCAAAAATGAGTAAATACTATGAACACATTACATTTGTGTTATATATAAAAATAATGTAAAATCAACAATGAATAGATATGAATCAAATAGAGGTTATTCATAAACTATGATAATATAATCATAAAACTAACTCGAGATATAGGCAATGCTTGCAATAAATATTAAAAACTTTGAGTCAATTGATAAAAAGAATAAAAAACAAAATACAAGAACAGTGAAAATGTTTTCAATATGTTTAACAGACAAATGGTATGAAACATTTTAAAAACTATGATACAAAATTATAATCATCAACAACTATAATCAACTAATGAAAGCGAATGAAATTGTGATAAGAACAAAAAATTACAAAATGTCTTTAATTTACAGTGTTTACTATCAAATAGATTTTAATATTATCCAAATATCAAAATAAATCAAAAGAGAATAATAGTGGTTAAAATACTTATGATCACTACCTATTTTATATGTTAATAGACAATTATGGTCCTTACATATTGATGATATAATTTTTTCAGAATGAATAAAAATCGATGAATATCCGTTTTGTTCAATACTGTTTGATGCGTGATGTAAATAAATAATCTTGTAATATGATTGCAGTGCAGCAAGTCAACCAGTATCCTAAAAACATAAATATTATTAGTATGTTGTTTAAAAAAAAAAAAAACAATTTAACCAATGATTTATTATTCTAGAAAAACAATTTTGTTACATGATTAATCAATTTTTATTTAAAATGATAGTATCGAAAACAAAAGGCAATAGGGTTTTAAGCCATTAAAATCATTGTGTTCTATTACTATTTTCTTTGTAAAATATGTTCTGCATATTTAAACCTATATAATGGCCACATCCAAAGTTGAGTAAATACTATGAACACATTACATTTGTGTTATATATAAAAATAATGTAAAATCAACAATGAATAGATATGAATCAAATAGAGGTAATTCATAAACAATGATAATATAATCATAAAACTAACTCGGGAAATAGGCAATGCTTGCAATAAATATTTAAAATGTTGAGTCAATTGATAAATAGCACAAAAAACAATATACAAGAACAGTGAAAATGTTTTCAGTATGTTTAACAGTCGAATGGTATGAAACTGTTTAAAAACTATGATACAAATCTATAATCTATAACAACTATAATCAACTAATGAACGCGAATGAAAATGTGATATGAACAAATAATTATAAAATGTCTTTAATTTAAAGTGTTTACTATCACAAAGATTTTAATAATATCCAAATATCAAAATAAATCAAAAGAGAATAATAGTGGTTAAAATACTTATGATCACTACCTATTTTATATGTTAATAGACAATTATGGTCCTTACATATTGATGATATAAATTTTTCAGAATGAATAAAAATCGATGAATATCTGAGTTGTTCAATACTGTTTGATGCGTGATGTATATGAATAATCTTGTAATATGATTGCAGTGCAGCAAGTCAACCATTATCCTAAAAACATAAATAGTATTAGTATGTTGTGTAAAAAAAAAATCAATTTAACCAATGATTTAATATTCTAGAAAAACAATTTTGTTACATACTTAATCAATTTTTATTTAAAATGATAGTATCGAAAACAAAAGGCAATAGGGTTTAAAGCCATTAAAATCATTGTGTTCTATTACTATATTCTTTGTAAAAAATGTTCTGCATATTTAAACCTATATAATGGTCACATCCAAAAATGAGTAAATACTATGAACACATTACATTTGTGTTATATATAAAAATAATGTAAAATCAACAATGAATAGATATGAATCAAATAGAGGTTATTCATAAACTATGATAATATAATCATAAAACTAACTCGAGATATAGGCAATGCTTGCAATAAATATTAAAAACTTTGAGTCAATTGATAAAAAGAATAAAAAACAAAATACAAGAACAGTGAAAATGTTTTCAATATGTTTAACAGACAAATGGTATGAAACATTTTAAAAACTATGATACAAAATTATAATCATCAACAACTATAATCAACTAATGAAAGCGAATGAAATTGTGATAAGAACAAAAAATTACAAAATGTCTTTAATTTACAGTGTTTACTATCAAATAGATTTTAATATTATCCAAATATCAAAATAAATCAAAAGAGAATAATAGTGGTTAAAATACTTATGATCACTACCTATTTTATATGTTAATAGACAATTATGGTCCTTACATATTGATGATATAATTTTTTCAGAATGAATAAAAATCGATGAATATCCGAGTTGTTCAATACTGTTTGATGCGTGATGTATATGAATAATCTTGTAATATGATTGCAGTGCAGCAAGTCAACCAGTATCCTAAAAACATAAATATTATTAGTATGTTGTGTAAAAAAAAAATCAATTTAACCAATGATTTATTATTCTAGAAAAACAATTTTGTTACATACTTAATCTATTTTTATTTACAATAATAGTATCGAAAACAAAAGGCAATAGAGTTTAATGCCATTAAAATCATTGTGTTCTATTACTATTTTCTTTGTAAAAAATGTTCTGCATATTTAAATCAATATAATGGTCACATCAAACGTTGAGTAAATACTATGAACACATTACATTTGTGTTATATATAAAAATAATGTAAAATCAACAATGAATAGATATGAATCAAATAGAGGTTATTCATAAACTATGATAATATAATCATAAAACTTACTCGAGATATAGGCAATGCTTGCAATAAATATTAAAAATTTTGAGTCAATTGATAAAAAGAATAAAAAACAAAATACAAGAACAGTGAAAATGTTTTCAATATGTTTAACAGACAAATGGTATGAAACATTTTAAAAACTATGATACAAAATTATAATCATCAACAACTATAATCAACTAATGAACGCGGATGAAAATGTGATATGAACAAATAATTATAAAATGTCTTTAATTTAAAGTGTTTACTATCACAAAGATTTTAATAATATCCAAATATCAAAATAAATCAAAAGAGAATAATAGTGGTTAAAATACTTATGATCACTAACTATTTTATATGTTAATAGACAATTATGGTCCTTACATATTGATGATATAATTTTTTCAGAATGAATAAAAATCGATGAATATCCGAGTTGTTCAATACTGTTTGATGCGTGATGTATATGAATAATCTTGTAATATGATTGCAGTGCAGCAAGTCAACCATTATCCTAAAAACATAAATATTATTAGTATGTTGTTTAAAAAAAAAAAAAACAATTTAACCAATGATTTATTATTCTAGAAAAACAATTTTGTTACATACTTAATCTATTTTTATTTACAATAATAGTATCGAAAACAAAAGGCAATAGGGTTTAATGCCATTAAAATCATTGTGTTCTATTACTATTTTCTTTGTAAAAAATGTTCTGCATATTTAAATCAATATAATGGTCACATCAAAAGTTGAGTAAATACTATGAACACATTACATTTGTGTTATATATAAAAATAATGTAAAATCAACAATGAATAGATATGAATCAAATAGAGGTTATTCATAAACTATGATAATATAATCATAAAACTAACTCGAGATATAGGCAATGCTTGCAATAAATATTAAAAACTTTGAGTCAATTGATAAAAAGAATAAAAAACAAAATACAAGAACAGTGAAAATGTTTTCAATATGTTTAACAGACAAATGGTATGAAACATTTTAAAAACTATGATACAAAATTATAATCATCAACAACTATAATCAACTAATGAAAGCGAATGAAATTGTGATAAGAACAAAAAATTACAAAATGTCTTTAATTTACAGTGTTTACTATCACAATGATTTTAATAATATCCAAATATCAAAATAAATCAAAAGAGAATAATCGTGGTTAAAATACTTATGATCACTACCTATTTTACATGTTAATAGACAATTATGGTCCTTACATATTGATGATATAATTTTTTCAGAATGAATAAAAATTGATGAATATCCACGTTGTTCAATACTGTTTGATGCGTGATGTATATGAATAATCTTGTAATATGATTGCAGTGCAGCAAGTCAACCATTATCCTAAAAACATAAATAGTATTAGTATGTTGTGTAAAAAAAAAATCAATTTAACCAATGATTTATTATTCTAGAAAAACAATTTTGTTAGATACTTAATCTATTTTTATTTAAAATGATAGTATCGAAAACAAAACGCAATAGGGTTTAAAGCCATTAAAATCATTGTATTCTATTACTATATTCTTTGTAAAAAATGTTCTGCATAATTAAACCTATATAATGGTCACATCCAAAGTTGAGTAAATACTATGAACACATTACATTTGTGTTATATATAAAAATAATGTAAAATCAACAATGAATAGATATGAATCAAATAGAGGTTATTCATAAACTATGATAATATAATCATAAAACTAACTCGAGATATAGGCAATGCTTGCAATAAATATTAAAAACTTTGAGTCAATTGATAAAAAGAATAAAAAACAAAATACAAGAACAGTGAAAATGTTTTCAATATGTTTAACAGACAAATGGTATGAAACATTTTAAAAACTATGATACAAAATTATAATCATCAACAACTATAATCAACTAATGAAAGCGAATGAAATTGTGATAAGAACAAAAAATTACAAAATGTCTTTAATTTACAGTGTTTACTATCACAATGATTTTAATAATATCCAAATATCAAAATAAATCAAAAGAGAATAATCGTGGTTAAAATACTTATGATCACTACCTATTTTACATGTTAATAGACAATTATGGTCCTTACATATTGATGATATAATTTTTTCAGAATGAATAAAAATTGATGAATATCCACGTTGTTCAATACTGTTTGATGCGTGATGTATATGAATAATCTTGTAATATGATTGCAGTGCAGCAAGTCAACCATTATCCTAAAAACATAAATAGTATTAGTATGTTGTGTAAAAAAAAAATCTATTTAACCAATGATTTATTATTCTAGAAAAACAATTTTGTTAGATACTTAATCTATTTTTATTTAAAATGATAGTATCGAAAACAAAACGCAATAGGGTTTAAAGCCATTAAAATCATTGTATTCTATTACTATATTCTTTGTAAAAAATGTTCTGCATAATTAAACCTATATAATGGTCACATCCAAAGTTGAGATTATACTATGAACACATTACATTTGTGTTATATATAAAAATAATGTAAAATCAACAATGAATAGATATGAATCAAATAGAGGTTATTCATAAACTATGATAATATAATCATAAAACTAACTCGAGATATAGGCAATGCTTGCAATAAATATTAAAAATTTTGAGTCAATTGATAAAAAGAATAAAAAACAAAATACAAGAACAGTGAAAATGTTTTCAATACGTTTAACATTCGAATGGTATGAAACTGTTTAAAAACTATGATACAAATCTATAATCTATAACAACTATAATCAACTAATGAACGCGGATGAAAATGTGATATGAACAAATAATTATAAAATGTCTTTAATTTAAAGTGTTTACTATCACAAAGATTTTAATAATATCCAAATATCAAAATAAATCAAAAGAGAATAATAGTGGTTAAAATACTTATGATCACTAACTATTTTATATGTTAATAGACAATTATGGTCCTTACATATTGATGATATAATTTTTTCAGAATGAATAAAAATCGATGAATATCCGAGTTGTTCAATACTGTTTGATGCGTGATGTATATGAATAATCTTGTAATATGATTGCAGTGCAGCAAGTCAACCATTATCCTAAAAACATAAATATTATTAGTATGTTGTTTAAAAAAAAAAAAAACAATTTAACCAATGATTTATTATTCTAGAAAAACAATTTTGTTACATACTTAATCTATTTTTATTTACAATAATAGTATCGAAAACAAAAGGCAATAGGGTTTAATGCCATTAAAATCATTGTGTTCTATTACTATTTTCTTTGTAAAAAATGTTCTGCATATTTAAATCAATATAATGGTCACATCAAAAGTTGAGTAAATACTATGAACACATTACATTTGTGTTATATATAAAAATAATGTAAAATCAACAATGAATAGATATGAATCAAATAGAGGTTATTCATAAACTATGACAATATAATCATAAAACTAACTCGAGATATAGGCAATGCTTGCAATAAATATTAAAAATTTTGAGTCAATTGATAAAAAGAATAAAAAACAAAATACAAGAACAGTGAAAATGTTTTCAATACGTTTAACATTCGAATGGTATGAAACTGTTTAAAAACTATGATACAAAATTATAATCATCAACAACTATAATCAACTAATGAAAGCGAATGAAATTGTGATAAGAACAAAAAATTACAAAATGTCTTTAATTTACAGTGTTTACTATCACAATGATTTTAATAATATCCAAATATCAAAATAAATCAAAAGAGAATAATCGTGGTTAAAATACTTATGATCACTACCTATTTTACATGTTAATAGACAATTATGGTCCTTACATATTGATGATATAATTTTTTCAGAATGAATAAAAATTGATGAATATCCACGTTGTTCAATACTGTTTGATGCGTGATGTATATGAATAATCTTGTAATATGATTGCAGTGCAGCAAGTCAACCATTATCCTAAAAACATAAATAGTATTAGTATGTTGTGTAAAAAAAAAATCAATTTAACCAATGATTTATTATTCTAGAAAAACAATTTTGTTAGATACTTAATCTATTTTTATTTAAAATGATAGTATCGAAAACAAAACGCAATAGGGTTTAAAGCCATTAAAATCATTGTATTCTATTACTATATTCTTTGTAAAAAATGTTCTGCATAATTAAACCTATATAATGGTCACATCCAAAGTTGAGTAAATACTATGAACACATTACATTTGTGTTATATATAAAAATAATGTAAAATCAACAATGAATAGATATGAATCAAATAGAGGTTATTCATAAACTATGATAATATAATCATAAAACTAACTCGAGATATAGGCAATGCTTGCAATAAATATTAAAAACTTTGAGTCAATTGATAAAAAGAATAAAAAACAAAATACAAGAACAGTGAAAATGTTTTCAATATGTTTAACAGACAAATGGTATGAAACATTTTAAAAACTATGATACAAAATTATAATCATCAACAACTATAATCAACTAATGAAAGCGAATGAAATTGTGATAAGAACAAAAAATTACAAAATGTCTTTAATTTACAGTGTTTACTATCACAATGATTTTAATAATATCCAAATATCAAAATAAATCAAAAGAGAATAATCGTGGTTAAAATACTTATGATCACTACCTATTTTACATGTTAATAGACAATTATGGTCCTTACATATTGATGATATAATTTTTTCAGAATGAATAAAAATTGATGAATATCCACGTTGTTCAATACTGTTTGATGCGTGATGTATATGAATAATCTTGTAATATGATTGCAGTGCAGCAAGTCAACCATTATCCTAAAAACATAAATAGTATTAGTATGTTGTGTAAAAAAAAAATCTATTTAACCAATGATTTATTATTCTAGAAAAACAATTTTGTTAGATACTTAATCTATTTTTATTTAAAATGATAGTATCGAAAACAAAACGCAATAGGGTTTAAAGCCATTAAAATCATTGTATTCTATTACTATATTCTTTGTAAAAAATGTTCTGCATAATTAAACCTATATAATGGTCACATCCAAAGTTGAGATTATACTATGAACACATTACATTTGTGTTATATATAAAAATAATGTAAAATCAACAATGAATAGATATGAATCAAATAGAGGTTATTCATAAACTATGATAATATAATCATAAAACTAACTCGAGATATAGGCAATGCTTGCAATAAATATTAAAAATTTTGAGTCAATTGATAAAAAGAATAAAAAACAAAATACAAGAACAGTGAAAATGTTTTCAATACGTTTAACATTCGAATGGTATGAAACTGTTTAAAAACTATGATACAAATCTATAATCTATAACAACTATAATCAACTAATGAACGCGGATGAAAATGTGATATGAACAAATAATTATAAAATGTCTTTAATTTAAAGTGTTTACTATCACAAAGATTTTAATAATATCCAAATATCAAAATAAATCAAAAGAGAATAATAGTGGTTAAAATACTTATGATCACTAACTATTTTATATGTTAATAGACAATTATGGTCCTTACATATTGATGATATAATTTTTTCAGAATGAATAAAAATCGATGAATATCCGAGTTGTTCAATACTGTTTGATGCGTGATGTATATGAATAATCTTGTAATATGATTGCAGTGCAGCAAGTCAACCATTATCCTAAAAACATAAATATTATTAGTATGTTGTTTAAAAAAAAAAAAAACAATTTAACCAATGATTTATTATTCTAGAAAAACAATTTTGTTACATACTTAATCTATTTTTATTTACAATAATAGTATCGAAAACAAAAGGCAATAGGGTTTAATGCCATTAAAATCATTGTGTTCTATTACTATTTTCTTTGTAAAAAATGTTCTGCATATTTAAATCAATATAATGGTCACATCAAAAGTTGAGTAAATACTATGAACACATTACATTTGTGTTATATATAAAAATAATGTAAAATCAACAATGAATAGATATGAATCAAATAGAGGTTATTCATAAACTATGACAATATAATCATAAAACTAACTCGAGATATAGGCAATGCTTGCAATAAATATTAAAAATTTTGAGTCAATTGATAAAAAGAATAAAAAACAAAATACAAGAACAGTGAAAATGTTTTCAATACGTTTAACATTCGAATGGTATGAAACTGTTTAAAAACTATGATACAAATCTATAATCTATAACAACTATAATCAACTAATGAACGCGAATGAAAATGTGATATGAACAAATAATTATAAAATGTCTTTAATTTAAAGTGTTTACTATCACAAAGATTTTAATAATATCCAAATATCAAAATAAATCAAAAGAGAATAATAGTGGTTAAAATACTTATGATCACTACCTATTTTATATGTTAATAGACAATTATGGTCCTTACATATTGATGATATAATTTTTTCAGAATGAATAAAAATCGATGAATATCCGAGTTGTTCAATACTGTTTGATGCGTGATGTATATGAATAATCTTGTAATATGATTGCAGTGCAGCAAGTCAACCATTATCCTAAAAACATAAATATTATTAGTATGTTGTTTAAAAAAAAAAAAAACAATTTAACCAATGATTTATTATTCTAGAAAAACAATTTTGTTACATACTTAATCTATTTTTATTTACAATAATAGTATCGAAAACAAAAGGCAATAGGGTTTAATGCCATTAAAATCATTGTGTTCTATTACTATTTTCTTTGTAAAAAATGTTCTGCATATTTAAATCAATATAATGGTCACATCAAAAGTTGAGTAAATACTATGAACACATTACATTTGTGTTATATATAAAAATAATGTAAAATCAACAATGAATAGATATGAATAAAATAGAGGTAATTTATAAACTATGATAATATAATCATAAAACAAACTCGAGATATAGGCAATGCTTGCAATAAATATTAAAAATTTTGAGTCAATTGATAAAAAGAATAAAAAACAAAATACAAGAACAGTGAAAATGTTTTCAATATGTTTAACAGACAAATGGTATGAAACATTTTAAAAACTATGATACAAAATTATAATCATCAACAACTATAATCAACTAATGAAAGCGAATGAAATTGTGATAAGAACAAAAAATTACAAAATGTCTTTAATTTACAGTGTTTACTATCACAATGATTTTAATAATATCCAAATATCAAAATAAATCAAAAGAGAATAATCGTGGTTAAAATACTTATGATCACTACCTATTTTACATGTTAATAGACAATTATGGTCCTTACATATTGATGATATAATTTTTTCAGAATGAATAAAAATTGATGAATATCCACGTTGTTCAATACTGTTTGATGCGTGATGTATATGAATAATCTTGTAATATGATTGCAGTGCAGCAAGTCAACCATTATCCTAAAAACATAAATAGTATTAGTATGTTGTGTAAAAAAAAAATCAATTTAACCAATGATTTATTATTCTAGAAAAACAATTTTGTTAGATACTTAATCTATTTTTATTTAAAATGATAGTATCGAAAACAAAAGGCAATAGGGTTTAATGCCATTAAAATCATTGTGTTCTATTACTATTTTCTTTGTAAAAAATGTTCTGCATATTTAAATCAATATAATGGTCACATCAAAAGTTGAGTAAATACTATGAACACATTACATTTGTGTTATATATAAAAATAATGTAAAATCAACAATGAATAGATATGAATCAAATAGAGGTTATTCATAAACTATGATAATATAATCATAAAACTAACTCGAGATATAGGCAATGCTTGCAATAAATATTAAAAATTTTGAGTCAATTGATAAAAAGAATAAAAAACAAAATACAAGAACAGTGAAAATGTTTTCAATACGTTTAACATTCGAATGGTATGAAACTGTTTAAAAACTATGATACAAATCTATAATCTATAACAACTATAATCAACTAATGAACGCGAATGAAAATGTGATATGAACAAATAATTATAAAATGTCTTTAATTTAAAGTGTTTACTATCACAAAGATTTTAATAATATCCAAATATCAAAATAAATCAAAAGAGAATAATAGTGGTTAAAATACTTATGATCACTACCTATTTTATATGTTAATAGACAATTATGGTCCTTACATATTGATGATATAATTTTTTCAGAATGAATAAAAATCGATGAATATCCGAGTTGTTCAATACTGTTTGATGCGTGATGTATATGAATAATCTTGTAATATGATTGCAGTGCAGCAAGTCAACCATTATCCTAAAAACATAAATATTATTAGTATGTTGTTTAAAAAAAAAAAAAACAATTTAACCAATGATTTATTATTCTAGAAAAACAATTTTGTTACATACTTAATCTATTTTTATTTACAATAATAGTATCGAAAACAAAAGGCAATAGGGTTTAATGCCATTAAAATCATTGTGTTCTATTACTATTTTCTTTGTAAAAAATGTTCTGCATATTTAAATCAATATAATGGTCACATCAAAAGTTGAGTAAATACTATGAACACATTACATTTGTGTTATATATAAAAATAATGTAAAATCAACAATGAATAGATATGAATAAAATAGAGGTAATTTATAAACTATGATAATATAATCATAAAACAAACTCGAGATATAGGCAATGCTTGCAATAAATATTAAAAATTTTGAGTCAATTGATAAAAAGAATAAAAAACAAAATACAAGAACAGTGAAAATGTTTTCAATACGTTTAACATTCGAATGGTATGAAACTGTTTAAAAACTATGATACAAATCTATAATCTATAACAACTATAATCAACTAATGAACGCGAATGAAAATGTGATATGAACAAATAATTATAAAATGTCTTTAATTTAAAGTGTTTACTATCACAAAGATTTTAATAATATCCAAATATCAAAATAAATCAAAAGAGAATAATAGTGGTTAAAATACTTATGATCACTACCTATTTTATATGTTAATAGACAATTATGGTCCTTACATATTGATGATATAATTTTTTCAGAATGAATAAAAATCGATGAATATCCGAGTTGTTCAATACTGTTTGATGCGTGATGTATATGAATAATCTTGTAATATGATTGCAGTGCAGCAAGTCAACCAGTATCCTAAAAACATAAATATTATTAGTATGTTGTGTAAAAAAAAAATCAATTTAACCAATGATTTATTATTCTAGAAAAACAATTTTGTTAGATACTTAATCTATTTTTATTTAAAATGATAGTATCGAAAACAAAACGCAATAGGGTTTAAAGCCATTAAAATCATTGTATTCTATTACTATATTCTTTGTAAAAAATGTTCTGCATAATTAAACCTATATAATGGTCACATCCAAAGTTGAGTAAATACTATGAACACATTACATTTGTGTTATATATAAAAATAATGTAAAATCAACAATGAATAGATATGAATCAAATAGAGGTAATTCATAAACAAAGATAATATAATCATAAAACTAACTCGAGATATAGGCAATGCTTGCAATAAATATTAAAAACTTTGAGTCAATTGATAAAAAGAATAAAAAACAAAATACAAGAACAGTGAAAATGTTTTCAATATGTTTAACAGACAAATGGTATGAAACATTTTAAAAACTATGATACAAAATTATAATCATCAACAACTATAATCAACTAATGAAAGCGAATGAAATTGTGATAAGAACAAAAAATTACAAAATGTCTTTAATTTACAGTGTTTACTATCACAATGATTTTAATAATATCCAAATATCAAAATAAATCAAAAGAGAATAATCGTGGTTAAAATACTTATGATCACTACCTATTTTACATGTTAATAGACAATTATGGTCCTTACATATTGATGATATAATTTTTCAGAATGAATAAAAATCGATGAATATCCGAGTTGTTCAATACTGTTTGATGCGTGATGTATATGAATAATCTTGTAATATGATTGCAGTGCAGCAAGTCAACCATTATCCTAAAAACATAAATAGTATTAGTATGTTGTGTAAAAAAAAAATCAATTTAACCAATGATTTATTATTCTAGAAAAACAATTTTGTTAGATACTTAATCTATTTTTATTTAAAATGATAGTATCGAAAACAAAACGCAATAGGGTTTAAAGCCATTAAAATCATTGTATTCTATTACTATATTCTTTGTAAAAAATGTTCTGCATAATTAAACCTATATAATGGTCACATCCAAAGTTGAGTAAATACTATGAACACATTACATTTGTGTTATATATAAAAATAATGTAAAATCAACAATGAATAGATATGAATCAAATAGAGGTTATTCATAAACTATGATAATATAATCATAAAACTAACTCGAGATATAGGCAATGCTTGCAATAAATATTAAAAACTTTGAGTCAATTGATAAAAAGAATAAAAAACAAAATACAAGAACAGTGAAAATGTTTTCAATATGTTTAACAGACAAATGGTATGAAACATTTTAAAAACTATGATACAAAATTATAATCATCAACAACTATAATCAACTAATGAAAGCGAATGAAATTGTGATAAGAACAAAAAATTACAAAATGTCTTTAATTTACAGTGTTTACTATCACAATGATTTTAATAATATCCAAATATCAAAATAAATCAAAAGAGAATAATCGTGGTTAAAATACTTATGATCACTACCTATTTTACATGTTAATAGACAATTATGGTCCTTACATATTGATGATATAATTTTTCAGAATGAATAAAAATCGATGAATATCCGAGTTGTTCAATACTGTTTGATGCGTGATGTATATGAATAATCTTGTAATATGATTGCAGTGCAGCAAGTCAACCATTATCCTAAAAACATAAATAGTATTAGTATGTTGTGTAAAAAAAAAATCAATTTAACCAATGATTTATTATTCTAGAAAAACAATTTTGTTAGATACTTAATCTATTTTTATTTAAAATGATAGTATCGAAAACAAAACGCAATAGGGTTTAAAGCCATTAAAATCATTGTATTCTATTACTATATTCTTTGTAAAAAATGTTCTGCATAATTAAACCTATATAATGGTCACATCCAAAGTTGAGTAAATACTATGAACACATTACATTTGTGTTATATATAAAAATAATGTAAAATCAACAATGAATAGATATGAATCAAATAGAGGTTATTCATAAACAAAGATAGTATAATCATAAAACTAACTCGAGAAATAGGCAATGCTTGCAATAAATATTTAAAATGTTGAGTCAATTGATAAATAGCACAAAAAACAATATACAAGAACAGTGAAAATGTTTTCAGTATGTTTAACAGTCGAATGGTATGAAACATTTTAAAAACTATAATACAAAATTATAATCATCAACAACTATAATCAACTAATGAAAGCGAATGAAATTGTGATAAGAACAAAAAATTACAAAATGTCTTTAATTTACAGTGTTTACTATCACAATGATTTTAATAATATCCAAATATCAAAATAAATCAAAAGAGAATAATAGTGGTTAAAATACTTATGATCACTACCTATTTTACATGTTAATAGACAATTATGGTCCTTACATATTGATGATAGAATTTTTTCAGAATGAATAAAAATTGATGAATATCCGAGTTGTTCAATACTGTTTGATGCGTGATGTATATGAATAATCTTGTAATATGATTGCAGTGCAGCAAGTCAACCATTATCCTAAAAACATAAATAGTATTAGTATGTTGTGTAAAAAAAAAATCAATTTAACCAATGATTTATTATTCTAGAAAAACAATTTTGTTACATACTTAATCTATTTTTATTTACAATAATAGTATCGAAAACAAAAGGCAATAGGGTTTAAAGCCATTCAAATCATTGTGTTCTATTACTATTTTCTTTGTAAAAAATGTTCTGCATATTTAAATCAATATAATGGTCACATCAAAAGTTGAGTAAATACTATGAACACATTACATTTGTGTTATATATAAAAATAATGTAAAATCAACAATGAATAGATATGAATCAAATAGAGGTTATTCATAAACTATGATAGTATAATCATAAAACTAACTCGAGATATAGGCAATGCTTGCAATAAATATTAAAAATTTTGAGTCAATTGATAAAAAGAATAAAAAACAAAATACAAGAACAGTGAAAATGTTTTCAATACGTTTAACATTCGAAGGGTATGAAACTGTTTAAAAACTATGATACAAATCTATAATCTATAACAACTATAATCAACTAATGAACGCGAATGAAAATGTGATATGAACAAATAATTATAAAATGTCTTTAATTTAAAGTGTTTACTATCACAAAGATTTTAATAATATCCAAATATCAAAATAAATCAAAAGAGAATAATCGTGGTTAAAATACTTATGATCACTACCTATATTATATGTTAATAGACAATTATGGTCCTTACATTTTGATGATATAATTTTTTCAGAATGAATAAAAATCGATGAATATCTGAGTAGTTCAATACTGTTTGATGCGTGATGTATATGAATAATCTTGTAATATGATTGCAGTGCAGCAAGTCAACCAGTATCCTAAAAACATAAATATTATTAGTATGTTGTTTAAAAAAAAAAAAAACAATTTAACCAATGATTTATTATTCTAGAAAAACAATTTTGTTACATACTTAATCAATTTTTATTTAAAATGATAGTATCGAAAACAAAAGGCAATAGGGTTTAAAGCCATTAAAATCATTGTGTTCTATTACTATATTCTTTGTAAAAAATGTACTGCATATTTAAACCTATATAATGGTCACATCCAAAAATGAGTAAATACTATGAACACATTACATTTGTGTTATATATAAAAATAATGTAAAATCAACAATGAATAGATATGAATCAAATAGAGGTAATTCATAAACAAAGATAGTATAATCATAAAACTAACTCGAGAAATAGGCAATGCATGCAATAAATATTTAAAATGTTGAGTCAATTGATAAATAGCACAAAAAACAATATACAAGAACAGTGAAAATGTTTTCAATACGTTTAATAGTCGAATGGTATGAAACTGTTTATAAACTATGATACAAATCTATAATCTATAACAACTATAATCAACTAATGAACGCGAATGAAAATGTGATATGAACAAATAATTATAAAATGTCTTGAATTTAAAGTGTTTACTATCACAAAGATTTTAATAATATCCAAATATCAAAATAAATCAAAAGAGAATAATAGTGGTTAAAATACTTATGATCACTACCTATTTTATATGTTAATAGACAATTATGGTCCTTACATATTGATGATATAAATTTTTCAGAATGAATAAAAATCGATGAATATCTGAGTTGTTCAATACTGTTTGATGCGTGATGTATATGAATAATCTTGTAATATGATTGCAGTGCAGCAAGTCAACCATTATCCTAAAAACATAAATATTATTAGTATGTTGTTTAAAAAAAAAAAAAACAATTTAACCAATGATTTATTATTCTAGAAAAACAATTTTGTTACATGATTAATCAATTTTTATTTAAAATGATAGTATCGAAAACAAAAGGCAATAGGGTTTTAAGCCATTAAAATCATTGTGTTCTATTACTATTTTCTCTTTGTAAAATATGTTCTGCATATTTAAACCTATATAATGGTCACATCCAAAGTTGAGTAAATACTATGAACACATTACATTTGTGTTATATATAAAAATAATGTAAAATCAACAATGAATAGATATGAATCAAATAGAGGTAATTCATAAACAAAGAAAATATAATCATAAAACTAACTCGAGAAATAGGCAATGCTTGCAATAAATATTAAAAATTTTGAGTCAATTGATAAAAAGAATAAAAAACAAAATACAAGAACAGTGAAAATGTTTTCAATACGTTTAACATTCGAATGGTATGAAACTGTTTAAAAACTATGATACAAATCTGTAATCTATAACAACTATAATCAACTAATGAACACGAATGAAAATGTGATATGAACAAATAATTATAAAATGTCTTTAATTTAAAGTGTTTACTATCACAAAGATTTTAATAATATCCAAATATCAAAATAAATCAAAAGAGAATAATAGTGGTTAAAATACTTATGATCACTACCTATTTTATATGTTAATAGACAATTATGGTCCTTACATATTGATGATATAATTTTTTCAGAATGAATAAAAATCGATGAATATCCGAGTTGTTCAATACTGTTTGATGCGTGATGTATATGAATAATCTTGTAATATGATTGCAGTGCAGCAAGTCAACCAGTATCCTAAAAACATAAATATTATTAGTATGTTGTGTAAAAAAAAAATCAATTTAACCAATGATTTATTATTCTAGAAAAACAATTTTGTTACATACTTAATCTATTTTTATTTACAATAATAGTATCGAAAACAAAAGGCAATAGAGTTTAATGCCATTAAAATCATTGTGTTCTATTACTATTTTCTTTGTAAAAAATGTTCTGCATATTTAAATCAATATAATGGTCACATCAAAAGTTGAGTAAATACTATGAACACATTACATTTGTGTTATATATAAAAATAATGTAAAATCAACAATGAATAGATATGAATCAAATAGAGGTTATTCATAAACTATGATAATATAATCATAAAACTAACTCGAGATATAGGCAATGCTTGCAATAAATATTAAAAATTTTGAGTCAATTGATAAAAAGAATAAAAAACAAAATACAAGAACAGTGAAAATGTTTTCAATACGTTTAACATTCGAATGGTATGAAACTGTTTAAAAACTATGATACAAATCTGTAATCTATAACAACTATAATCAACTAATGAACACGAATGAAAATGTGATATGAACAAATAATTATAAAATGTCTTTAATTTAAAGTGTTTACTATCACAAAGATTTTAATAATATCCAAATATCAAAATAAATCAAAAGAGAATAATAGTGGTTAAAATACTTATGATCACTACCTATTTTATATGTTAATAGACAATTATGGTCCTTACATATTGATGATATAATTTTTCAGAATAAATAAAAATCGATGAATATCCGAGTTGTTCAATACTGTTTGATGCGTGATGTATATGAATAATCTTGTAATATGATTGCAGTGCAGCAAGTCAACCATTATCCTAAAAACATAAATATTATTAGTATGTTGTTTAAAAAAAAAAAAAACAATTTAACCAATGATTTATTATTCTAGAAAAACAATTTTGTTACATACTTAATCTATTTTTATTTACAATAATAGTATCGAAAACAAAAGGCAATAGGGTTTAATGCCATTAAAATCATTGTGTTCTATTACTATTTTCTTTGTAAAAAATGTTCTGCATATTTAAATCAATATAATGGTCACATCAAAAGTTGAGTAAATACTATGAACACATTACATTTGTGTTATATATAAAAATAATGTAAAATCAACAATGAATAGATATGAATAAAATAGAGGTAATTCATAAACTATGATAATATAATCATAAAACAAACTCGAGATATAGGCAATGCTTGCAATAAATATTAAAAATTTTGAGTCAATTGATAAAAAGAATAAAAAACAAAATACAAGAACAGTGAAAATGTTTTCAATACGTTTAACATTCGAATGGTATGAAACTGTTTAAAAACTATGATACAAATCTATAATCTATAACAACTATAATCAACTAATGAACGCGAATGAAAATGTGATATGAACAAATAATTATAAAATGTCTTTAATTTAAAGTGTTTAATATCACAAAGATTTTAATAATATCCAAATATCAAAATAAATCAAAAGAGAATAATAGTGGTTAAAATACTTATGATCACTACCTATTTTATATGTTAATAGACAATTATGGTCCTTACATATTGATGATATAATTTTTTCAGAATGAATAAAAATCGATGAATATCCGAGTTGTTCAATACTGTTTGATGCGTGATGTATATGAATAATCTTGTAATATGATTGCAGTGCAGCAAGTCAACTATTATCCTAAAAACATAAATATTATTAGTATGTTGTTTAAAAAAAAAAAAAACAATTTAAC
The DNA here is from genome assembly GCA_036289425.1 of Rhopalosiphum nymphaeae. Lineage (NCBI taxonomy): Eukaryota > Metazoa > Arthropoda > Insecta > Hemiptera > Aphididae > Rhopalosiphum > Rhopalosiphum nymphaeae. Next base: position 1,688,207 of record JAZAQC010000007.1, on the reverse strand, counting down.
CAATGATTTATTATTCTAGAAAAACAATTTTGTTACATACTTAATCAATTTTTATTTAAAATGATAGTATCGAAAACAAAAGGCAATAGGGTTTAAAGCCATTAAAATCATTGTGTTCTATTACTATATTCTTTGTAAAAAATGTTCTGCATATTTAAACCTATATAATGGTCACATCCAAAAATGAGTAAATACTATGAACACATTACATTTGTGTTATATATAAAAATAATGTAAAATCAACAATGAATAGATATGAATCAAATAGAGGTAATTCATAAACAAAGATAGTATAATCATAAAACTAACTCGAGAAATAGGCAATGCTTGCAATAAATATTTAAAATGTTGAGTCAATTGATAAATAGCACAAAAAACAATATACAAGAACAGTGAAAATGTTTTCAGTATGTTTAACAGTCGAATGGTATGAAACATTTTAAAAACTATAATACAAAATTATAATCATCAACAACTATAATCAACTAATGAAAGCGAATGAAATTGTGATAAGAACAAAAAATTACAAAATGTCTTTAATTTACAGTGTTTACTATCACAATGATTTTAATAATATCCAAATATCAAAATAAATCAAAAGAGAATAATAGTGGTTAAAATACTTATGATCACTACCTATTTTACATGTTAATAGACAATTATGGTCCTTACATATTGATGATAGAATTTTTTCAGAATGAATAAAAATTGATGAATATCCGAGTTGTTCAATACTGTTTGATGCGTGATGTATATGAATAATCTTGTAATATGATTGCAGTGCAGCAAGTCAACCATTATCCTAAAAACATAAATAGTATTAGTATGTTGTGTAAAAAAAAAAAAACAATTTAACCAATGATTTATTATTCTACAAGAACAATTTTGTTACATACTTAATCTATTTTTATTTAAAATGATTGTATCGAAAACAAAAGGTAATAGGGTTTAAAGCCGTTAAAATCATTGTGTTCTATTAGTATTTTCTTTGTAAAAAGTGTGCTGCATATTTAAACCTATATAATGGTCACATCCAAAGTTGAGTAAATACGATGAACACATTACATTTGTGTTATATATAAAAATAATGTAAAATCAACAATGAATAGATATGAATCAAATAGAGGTAATTCATAAACAAAGAAAATATAATCATAAAACTAACTCGAGAAATAGGCAATGCTTGCAATAAATATTTAAAATTTTGAGTCTATTGATAAATAGCACAAAAAACAATATACAAGAACAGTGAAAATGTTTTCAGTATGTTTAACAGTCGAATGGTATGAAACATTTTAAAAACTATAATACAAATTTATAATCATCAACAACTATAATCAACTAATGAAAGCGAATGAAATTGTGATAAGAACAAAAAATTACAAAATGTCTTTAATTTACAGTGTTTACTATCAAATAGATTTTAATATTATCCAAATATCAAAATAAATCAAAAGAGAATAATAGTGGTTAAAATACTTATGATCACTACCTATTTTATATGTTAATAGACAATTATGGTCCTTACATATTGATGATATAAATTTTTCAGAATGAATAAAAATCGATGAATATCTGAGTTGTTCAATACTGTTTGATGCGTGATGTATATGAATAATCTTGTAATATGATTGCAGTGCAGCAAGTCAACCATTATCCTAAAAACATAAATAGTATTAGTATGTTGTGTAAAAAAAAAATCAATTTAACCAATGATTTATTATTCTAGAAAAACAATTTTGTTACATACTTAATCAATTTTTATTTAAAATGATAGTATCGAAAACAAAAGGCAATAGGGTTTAAAGCCATTAAAATCATTGTGTTCTATTACTATTTTCTTTGTAAAATATGTTCTGCATATTTAAACCTATATAATGGTCACATCCAAAGTTGAGTAAATACGATGAACACATTACATTTGTGTTATATATAAAAATAATGTAAAATCAACAACGAATAGATATGAATCAAATAGAGGTAATTCATAAACAAAGATAATATAATCATAAAACTAACTCGAGAAATAGGAAATGCTTGCAATAAATATTAAAAATTTAGAGTCATTGATAAATAGAACAAAAAACAAAATACAAGAACAGTGAAAATGTTTTCAGTATGTTTAACAGTCGAATGGTATGAAACATTTTAAAAACTATAATACAAAATTATAATCATCAACAACTATAATCAACTAATGAAAGCGAATGAAATTGTGATAAGAACAAAAAATTACAAAATGTCTTTAATTTACAGTGTTTACTATCAAATAGATTTTAATAATATCCAAATATCAAAATAAATCAAAAGAGAATAATAGTGGTTAAAATACTTATGATCACTACCTATTTTATATGTTAATAGACAATTATGGTCCTTACATATTGATGATATAATTTTTTCAGAATGAATAAAAATCGATGAATATCCGAGTTGTTCAATACTGTTTGATGCGTGATGTATATGAATAATCTTGTAATATGATTGCAGTGCAGCAAGTCAACCAGTATCCTAAAAACATAAATATTATTAGTATGTTGTTTAAAAAAAAAAAAAACAATTTAACCAATGATTTATTATTCTAGAAAAACAATTTTGTTACATGATTAATCAATTTTTATTTAAAATGATAGTATCGAAAACAAAAGGCAATAGGGTTTTAAGCCATTAAAATCATTGTGTTCTATTACTATTTTCTTTGTAAAATATGTTCTGCATATTTAAACCTATATAATGGTCACATCCAAAGTTGAGTAAATACTATGAACACATTACATTTGTGTTATATATAAAAATAATGTAAAATCAACAATGAATAGATATGAATCAAATAGAGGTAATTCATAAACAATGATAATATAATCATAAAACTAACTCGAGAAATAGGCAATGCTTGCAATAAATAATTAAAATGTTGAGTCAATTGATAAATAGCACAAAAAACAATATACAAGAACAGTGAAAATGTTTTCAGTATGTTTAACAGTCGAATGGTATGAAACATTTTAAAAACTATAATACAAAATTATAATCATCAACAACTATAATCAACTAATGAAAGCGAATGAAATTGTGATAAGAACAAAAAATTACAAAATGTGTTTAATATAAAGTGTTTACTATCAAAAAGATTTTAATATTATCCAAATATCAAAATAAATCAAAAGAGAATAATAGTGGTTTAAATACTTATGATCACTACCTATTTTATATGTTAATAGACATTTATGGTCCTTACATTTTGATGATATAATTTTTCAGAATGAATAAAAATCGATGAATATCCGAGTTGTTCAATACTGTTTAATGCGTGATGTATATGAATAATCTTGTAATATGATTGCAGTGCAGCAAGACAACCAGTATCCTAAAAACATAAATATTATTAGTATGTTGTTTAAAAAAAAAAAAAACAATTTAACCAATGATTTATTATTCTAGAAAAACAATTTTGTTACATGATTAATCAATTTCTATTTAAAATGATAGTATTGAAAACAAAAGGCAATAGGGTTTAAAGCCATTAAAATCATTGTGTTCTATTACTATATTCTTTGTAAAATATGTTCTGCATATTTAAACCTATATAATGGTCATATCCAAAGTTGAGTAAATACTATGAACACATTACATTTGTGTTATATATAAAAATAATGTAAAATCAACAATGAATAGATATGAATCAAATAGAGGTAATTCATAAACAATGATAATATAATCATAAAACTAACTCGAGAAATAGGCAATGCTTGCAATAAATATTTAAAATGTTGAGTCAATTGATAAATAGCACAAAAAACAATGTACAAGAACAGTGAAAATGTTTTCAGTATGTTTAACAGTCGAATGGTATGAAACATTTTAAAAACTATAATACAAAATTATAATCATCAACAACTATAATCAACTAATGAAAGCGAATGAAATTGTGATAAGAACAAAAAATTACAAAATGTCTTTAATTTACAGTGTTTACTATCAGATAGATTTTAATAATATCCAAATATCAAAATAAATCAAAAGAGAATAATAGTGGTTAAAATACTTATGATCACTACCTATTTTATATGTTAATAGACAATTATGGTCCTTACATATTGATGATATAATTTTTTCAGAATGAATAAAAATCAATGAATATCCGAGTTGTTCAATACTGTTTGATGCGTGATGTATATGAATAATCTTGTAATATGATTGCAGTGCAGCAAGTCAACCAGTATCCTAAAAACATAAATATTATTAGTATGTTGTTTAAAAAAAAAAAAAACAATTTAACCAATGATTTATTATTCTAGAAAAACAATTTTGTTACATGATTAATCAATTTTTATTTAAAATGATAGTATCGAAAACAAAAGGCAATAGGGTTTTAAGTCATTAAAATCATTGTGTTCTATTACTATTTTCTTTGTAAAATATGTTCTGCATATTTAAACCTATATAATGGTCACATCCAAAGTTGAGTAAATACTATGAACACATTACATTTGTGTTATATATAAAAATAATGTAAAATCAACAATGAATAGATATGAATCAAATAGAGGTAATTCATAAACAATGATAATATAATCATAAAACTAACTCGAGAAATAGGCAATGCTTGCAATAAATAATTAAAATGTTGAGTCAATTGATAAATAGCACAAAAAACAATATACAAGAACAGTGAAAATGTTTTCAGTATGTTTAACAGTCGAATGGTATGAAACATTTTAAAAACTATAATACAAAATTATAATCATCAACAACTATAATCAACTAATGAAAGCGAATGAAATTGTGATAAGAACAAAAAATTACAAAATGTGTTTAATATAAAGTGTTTACTATCAAAAAGATTTTAATATTATCCAAATATCAAAATAAATCAAAAGAGAATAATAGTGGTTAAAATACTTATGATCACTACCTATTTTATATGTTAATAGACAATTATGGTCCTTACATATTAATGATATAATTTTTTCAGAATGAATAAAAATCGATGAATATCCGAGTTGTTCAATACTGTTTGATGCGTGATGTATATGAATAATCTTGTAATATGATTGCAGTGCAGCAAGTCAACCAGTATCCTAAAAACATAAATATTATTAGTATGTTGTTTAAAAAAAAAAAAAACAATTTAACCAATGATTTATTATTCTAGAAAAACAATTTTGTTACATGATTAATCAATTTTTATTTAAAATGATAGTATCGAAAACAAAAGGCAATAGGGTTTTAAGCCATTAAAATCATTGTGTTCTATTACTATTTTCTTTGTAAAATATGTTCTGCATATTTAAACCTATATAATGGTCACATCCAAAGTTGAGTAAATACGATGAACATATTACATTTGTGTTATATATAAAAATAATGTAAAATCAACAATGAATAGATATGAATCAAATAGAGGTAATTCATAAACAAAGATAATATAATCATAAAACTAACTCGAGAAATAGGCAATGATTGCAATAAATATTTAAAATGTTGAGTCAATTGATAAATAGCACAAAAAACAATATACAAGAACAGTGAAAATGTTTTCAGTATGTTTAACAGTCGAATGGTATGAAACATTTTAAAAACAATAATACAAAATTATAATCATCAACAACTATAATCAACTAATGAAAGCGAATGAAATTGTGATAAGAACAAAAAATTACAAAATGTGTTTAATATAAAGTGTTTACTATCAAAAAGATTTTAATATTATCCAAATATCAAAATAAATCAAAAGAGAATAATAGTGGTTTAAATACTTATGATCACTACCTATTTTATATGTTAATAGACATTTATGGTCCTTACATTTTGATGATATAATTTTTCAGAATGAATAAAAATCGATGAATATCCGAGTTGTTCAATACTGTTTAATGCGTGATGTATATGAATAATCTTGTAATATGATTGCAGTGCAGCAAGACAACCAGTATCCTAAAAACATAAATATTATTAGTATGTTGTTTAAAAAAAAAAAAAACAATTTAACCAATGATTTATTATTCTAGAAAAACAATTTTGTTACATGATTAATCAATTTTTATTTAAAATGATAGTATTGAAAACAAAAGGCAATAGGGTTTAAAGCCATTAAAATCATTGTGTTCTATTACTATATTCTTTGTAAAATATGTTCTGCATATTTAAACCTATATAATGGTCATATCCAAAGTTGAGTAAATACTATGAACACATTACATTTGTGTTATATATAAAAATAATGTAAAATCAACAATGAATAGATATGAATCAAATAGAGGTAATTCATAAACAATGATAATATAATCATAAAACTAACTCGAGAAATAGGCAATGCTTGCAATAAATATTTAAAATGTTGAGTCAATTGATAAATTGCACAAAAAACAATATACAAGAACAGTGAAAATGTTTTCAGTATGTTTAACAGTCGAATGGTATGAAACATTTTAAAAACTATAATACAAAATTATAATCATCAACAACTATAATCAACTAATGAAAGCGAATGAAATTGTGATAAGAACAAAAAATTACAAAATGTCTTTAATTTACAGTGTTTACTATCAAATAGATTTTAATAATATCCAAATATCAAAATAAATCAAAAGAGAATAATAGTGGTTAAAATACTTATGATCACTACCTATTTTATATGTTAATAGACATTTATGGTCCTTACATTTTGATGATATAATTTTTCAGAATGAATAAAAATCGATGAATATCCGAGTTGTTCAATACTGTTTAATGCGTGATGTATATGAATAATCTTGTAATATGATTGCAGTGCAGCAAGAAAACCAGTATCCTAAAAACATAAATATTATTAGTATGTTGTTTAAAAAAAAAAAAAACAATTTAACCAATGATTTATTATTCTAGAAAAACAATTTTGTTACATGATTAATCAATTTTTATTTAAAATGATAGTATTGAAAACAAAAGGCAATAGGGTTTAAAGCCATTAAAATCATTGTGTTCTATTACTATATTCTTTGTAAAATATGTTCTGCATATTTAAACCTATATAATGGTCATATCCAAAGTTGAGTAAATACTATGAACACATTACATTTGTGTTATATATAAAAATAATGTAAAATCAACAATGAATAGATATGAATCAAATAGAGGTAATTCATAAACAAAGATAATATAATCATAAAACTAACTCGAGAAATAGGCAATGCTTGCAATAAATATTTAAAATGTTGAGTCAATTGATAAATAGCACAAAAAACAATATACAAGAACAGTGAAAATGTTTTCAGTATGTTTAACAGTCGAATGGTATGAAACATTTTAAAAACTATAATACAAAATTATAATCATCAACAACTATAATCAACTAATGAAAGCGAATGAAATTGTGATAAGAACAAAAAATTACAAAATGTCTTTAATTTACAGTGTTTCCTATCAAATAGATTTTAATAATATCCAAATATCAAAATAAATCAAAAGAGAATAATAGTGGTTAAAATACTTATGATCACTACCTATTTTATATGTTAATAGACAATTATGGTCCTTACATATTAATGATATAATTTTTTCAGAATGAATAAAAATCGATGAATATCCGAGTTGTTCAATACTGTTTGATGCGTGATGTATATGAATAATCTTGTAATATGATTGCAGTGCAGCAAGTCAACCAGTATCCTAAAAACATAAATATTATTAGTATGTTGTTTAAAAAAAAAAAAAACAATTTAACCAATGATTTATTATTCTAGAAAAACAATTTTGTTACATGATTAATCAATTTTTATTTAAAATGATAGTATCGAAAACAAAAGGCAATAGGGTTTTAAGCCATTAAAATCATTGTGTTCTATTACTATTTTCTTTGTAAAATATGTTCTGCATATTTAAACCTATATAATGGTCACATCCAAAGTTGAGTAAATACGATGAACATATTACATTTGTGTTATATATAAAAATAATGTAAAATCAACAATGGATAGATATGAATCAAATAGAGGTAATTCATAAACAAAGATAATATAATCATAAAACTAACTCGAGAAATAGGCAATGATTGCAATAAATATTTAAAATGTTGAGTCAATTGATAAATAGCACAAAAAACAATATACAAGAACAGTGAAAATGTTTTCAGTATGTTTAACAGTCGAATGGTATGAAACATTTTAAAAACAATAATACAAAATTATAATCATCAACAACTATAATCAACTAATGAAAGCGAATGAAATTGTGATAAGAACAAAAAATTACAAAATGTGTTTAATATAAAGTGTTTACTATCAAAAAGATTTTAATATTATCCAAATATCAAAATAAATCAAAAGAGAATAATAGTGGTTTAAATACTTATGATCACTACCTATTTTATATGTTAATAGACATTTATGGTCCTTACATTTTGATGATATAATTTTTCAGAATGAATAAAAATCGATGAATATCCGAGTTGTTCAATACTGTTTAATGCGTGATGTATATGAATAATCTTGTAATATGATTGCAGTGCAGCAAGACAACCAGTATCCTAAAAACATAAATATTATTAGTATGTTGTTTAAAAAAAAAAAAAACAATTTAACCAATGATTTATTATTCTAGAAAAACAATTTTGTTACATGATTAATCAATTTTTATTTAAAATGATAGTATTGAAAACAAAAGGCAATAGGGTTTAAAGCCATTAAAATCATTGTGTTCTATTACTATATTCTTTGTAAAATATGTTCTGCATATTTAAACCTATATAATGGTCATATCCAAAGTTGAGTAAATACTATGAACACATTACATTTGTGTTATATATAAAAATAATGTAAAATCAACAATGAATAGATATGAATCAAATAGAGGTAATTCATAAACAATGATAATATAATCATAAAACTAACTCGAGAAATAGGCAATGCTTGCAATAAATATTTAAAATGTTGAGTCAATTGATAAATTGCACAAAAAACAATATACAAGAACAGTGAAAATGTTTTCAGTATGTTTAACAGTCGAATGGTATGAAACATTTTAAAAACTATAATACAAAATTATAATCATCAACAACTATAATCAACTAATGAAAGCGAATGAAATTGTGATAAGAACAAAAAATTACAAAATGTCTTTAATTTACAGTGTTTACTATCAAATAGATTTTAATAATATCCAAATATCAAAATAAATCAAAAGAGAATAATAGTGGTTAAAATACTTATGATCACTACCTATTTTATATGTTAATAGACATTTATGGTCCTTACATTTTGATGATATAATTTTTCAGAATGAATAAAAATCGATGAATATCCGAGTTGTTCAATACTGTTTAATGCGTGATGTATATGAATAATCTTGTAATATGATTGCAGTGCAGCAAGAAAACCAGTATCCTAAAAACATAAATATTATTAGTATGTTGTTTAAAAAAAAAAAAAACAATTTAACCAATGATTTATTATTCTAGAAAAACAATTTTGTTACATGATTAATCAATTTTTATTTAAAATGATAGTATTGAAAACAAAAGGCAATAGGGTTTAAAGCCATTAAAATCATTGTGTTCTATTACTATATTCTTTGTAAAATATGTTCTGCATATTTAAACCTATATAATGGTCATATCCAAAGTTGAGTAAATACTATGAACACATTACATTTGTGTTATATATAAAAATAATGTAAAATCAACAATGAATAGATATGAATCAAATAGAGGTAATTCATAAACAAAGATAATATAATCATAAAACTAACTCGAGAAATAGGCAATGCTTGCAATAAATATTTAAAATGTTGAGTCAATTGATAAATAGCACAAAAAACAATATACAAGAACAGTGAAAATGTTTTCAGTATGTTTAACAGTCGAATGGTATGAAACATTTTAAAAACTATAATACAAAATTATAATCATCAACAACTATAATCAACTAATGAAAGCGAATGAAATTGTGATAAGAACAAAAAATTACAAAATGTGTTTAATATAAAGTGTTTACTATCAAAAAGATTTTAATATTATCCAAATATCAAAATAAATCAAAAGAGAATAATAGTGGTTTAAATACTTATGATCACTACCTATTTTATATGTTAATAGACATTTATGGTCCTTACATTTTGATGATATAATTTTTCAGAATGAATAAAAATCGATGAATATCCGAGTTGTTCAATACTGTTTAATGCGTGATGTATATGAATAATCTTGTAATATGATTGCAGTGCAGCAAGACAACCAGTATCCTAAAAACATAAATATTATTAGTATGTTGTTTAAAAAAAAAAAAAACAATTTAACCAATGATTTATTATTCTAGAAAAACAATTTTGTTACATGATTAATCAATTTTTATTTAAAATGATAGTATTGAAAACAAAAGGCAATAGGGTTTAAAGCCATTAAAATCATTGTGTTCTATTACTATATTCTTTGTAAAATATGTTCTGCATATTTAAACCTATATAATGGTCGTATCCAAAGTTGAGTAAATACTATGAACACATTACATTTGTGTTATATATAAAAATAATGTAAAATCAACAATGGATAGATATGAATCAAATAGAGGTAATTCATAAACAAAGATAATATAATCATAAAACTAACTCGAGAAATAGGCAATGCTTGCAATAAATATTTAAAATGTTGAGTCAATTGATAAATAGCACAAAAAACAATATACAAGAACAGTGAAAATGTTTTCAGTATGTTTAACAGTCGAATGGTATGAAACATTTTAAAAACTATAATACAAAATTATAATCATCAACAACTATAATCAACTAATGAAAGCGAATGAAATTGTGATAAGAACAAAAAATTACAAAATGTCTTTAATTTACAGTGTTTACTATCAAATAGATTTTAATAATATCCAAATATCAAAATAAATCAAAAGAGAATAATAGTGGTTAAAATACTTATGATCACTACCTATTTTATATGTTAATAGACAATTATGGTCCTTACATATTGATGATATAATTTTTTCAGAATGAATAAAAATCGATGAATATCCGAGTTGTTCAATACTGTTTGATGCGTGATGTATATGAATAATCTTGTAATATGATTGCAGTGCAGCAAGTCAACCATTATCCTAAAAACATAAATATTATTAGTATGTTGTGTAAAAAAAAAAAAACCAATTTAACCAATGATTTATTATTCTAGAAAAACAATTTTGTTACATACTTAATCTATTTTTATTTACAATAATAGTATCGAAAACAAAAGGCAATAGGGTTTAAAGCCATTAAAATCATTGTGTTCTATTACTATATTCTTTGTAAAATATGTTCTGCATATTTAAACCTATATAATGGTCATATCCAAAGTTGAGTAAATACTATGAACACATTACATTTGTGTTATATATAAAAATAATGTAAAATCAACAATGAATAGATATGAATCAAATAGAGGTAATTCATAAACAATGATAATATAATCATAAAACTAACTCGAGAAATAGGCAATGCTTGCAATAAATATTTAAAATGTTGAGTCAATTGATAAATAGCACAAAAAACAATGTACAAGAACAGTGAAAATGTTTTCAGTATGTTTAACAGTCGAATGGTATGAAACATTTTAAAAACTATAATACAAAATTATAATCATCAACAACTATAATCAACTAATGAAAGCGAATGAAATTGTGATAAGAACAAAAAATTACAAAATGTCTTTAATTTACAGTGTTTACTATCAAATAGATTTTAATAATATCCAAATATCAAAATAAATCAAAAGAGAATAATAGTGGTTAAAATACTTATGATCACTACCTATTTTATATGTTAATAGACAATTATGGTCCTTACATATTGATGATATAATTTTTTCAGAATGAATAAAAATCGATGAATATCCGAGTTGTTCAATACTGTTTGATGCGTGATGTATATGAATAATCTTGTAATATGATTGCAGTGCAGCAAGACAACCAGTATCCTAAAAACATAAATATTATTAGTATGTTGTTTAAAAAAAAAAAAAACAATTTAACCAATGATTTATTATTCTAGAAAAACAATTTTGTTACATGATTAATCAATTTTTATTTAAAATGATAGTATTGAAAACAAAAGGCAATAGGGTTTAAAGCCATTAAAATCATTGTGTTCTATTACTATATTCTTTGTAAAATATGTTCTGCATATTTAAACCTATATAATGGTCATATCCAAAGTTGAGTAAATACTATGAACACATTACATTTGTGTAATATATAAAAATAATGTAAAATCAACAATGAATAGATATGAATCAAATAGAGGTAATTCATAAACAAAGATAAAATAATCATAAAACTAACTCGAGATATAGGCAATGCTTGCAATAAATATTTAAAATTTTGAGTCAATTGATAAAAAGAATAAAAAACAAAATACAAGAACAGTGAAAATGTTTTCAATACGTTTAACATTCGAATGGTATGAAACTGTTTAAAAACTATGATACAAATCTATAATCTATAACAACTATAATCAACTAATGAACGCGAATGAAAATGTGATATGAACAAATCATTATAAAATGTCTTTAATTTAAAGTGTTTACTATCACAAAGATTTTAATATTATCCAAATATCAAAATAAATCAAAAGAGAATAATAGTGGTCAAAATACTTATGATCACTACCTATTTTATATGTTAATAGACAATTATGGTCCTTACATTTTGATGATATAATTTTTTCAGAATGAATAAAAATCGATGAATATCCGAGTTGTTCAATACTGTTTGATGCGTGATGTATATGAATAATCTTGTAATATGATTGCAGTGCAGCAAGTCAACCAGTATCCTAAAAACATAAATATTATTAGTATGTTGTTTAAAAAAAAAAAAACCAATTTAACCAATGATTTATTATTCTAGAAAAACAATTTTGTTACATGATTAATCAATTTTTATTTAAAATGATAGTATCGAAAACAAAAGGCAATAGGGTTTTAAGCCATTAAAATCATTGTGTTCTATTACTATTTTCTTTGTAAAATATGTTCTGCATATTTAAACCTATATAATGGTCACATCCAAAGTTGAGTAAATACGATGAACACATTACATTTGTGTTATATATAAAAATAATGTAAAATCAACAATGAATAGATATGAATCAAATAGAGGTAATTCATAAACAAAGATAATATAATCATAAAACTAACTCGAGAAATAGGCAATGCTTGCAATAAATATTTAAAATGTTGAGTCAATTGATAAATAGCACAAAAAACAATATACAAGAACAGTGAAAATGTTTTCAGTATGTTTAACAGTCGAATGGTATGAAACATTTTAAAAACAATAATACAAAATTATAATCATCAACAACTATAATCAACTAATGAAAGCGAATGAAATTGTGATAAGAACAAAAAATTACAAAATGTGTTTAATATAAAGTGTTTACTATCAAAAAGATTTTAATATTATCCAAATATCAAAATAAATCAAAAGAGAATAATAGTGGTTTAAATACTTATGATCACTACCTATTTTATATGTTAATAGACATTTATGGTCCTTACATTTTGATGATATAATTTTTCAGAATGAATAAAAATCGATGAATATCCGAGTTGTTCAATACTGTTTAATGCGTGATGTATATGAATAATCTTGTAATATGATTGCAGTGCAGCAAGTCAACCATTATCCTAAAAACATAAATATTATTAGTATGTTGTGTAAAAAAAAAAAAACCAATTTAACCAATGATTTATTATTCTAGAAAAACAATTTTGTTACATACTTAATCTATTTTTATTTACAATAATAGTATCGAAAACAAAAGGCAATAGGGTTTAAAGCCATTAAAATCATTGTGTTCTATTACTATATTCTTTGTAAAATATGTTCTGCATATTTAAACCTATATAATGGTCATATCCAAAGTTGAGTAAATACTATGAACACATTACATTTGTGTTATATATAAAAATAATGTAAAATCAACAATGAATAGATATGAATCAAATAGAGGTAATTCATAAACAATGATAATATAATCATAAAACTAACTCGAGAAATAGGCAATGCTTGCAATAAATATTTAAAATGTTGAGTCAATTGATAAATAGCACAAAAAACAATGTACAAGAACAGTGAAAATGTTTTCAGTATGTTTAACAGTCGAATGGTATGAAACATTTTAAAAACTATAATACAAAATTATAATCATCAACAACTATAATCAACTAATGAAAGCGAATGAAATTGTGATAAGAACAAAAAATTACAAAATGTCTTTAATTTACAGTGTTTACTATCAAATAGATTTTAATAATATCCAAATATCAAAATAAATCAAAAGAGAATAATAGTGGTTAAAATACTTATGATCACTACCTATTTTATATGTTAATAGACAATTATGGTCCTTACATATTGATGATATAATTTTTTCAGAATGAATAAAAATCGATGAATATCCGAGTTGTTCAATACTGTTTGATGCGTGATGTATATGAATAATCTTGTAATATGATTGCAGTGCAGCAAGACAACCAGTATCCTAAAAACATAAATATTATTAGTATGTTGTTTAAAAAAAAAAAAAACAATTTAACCAATGATTTATTATTCTAGAAAAACAATTTTGTTACATGATTAATCAATTTTTATTTAAAATGATAGTATTGAAAACAAAAGGCAATAGGGTTTAAAGCCATTAAAATCATTGTGTTCTATTACTATATTCTTTGTAAAATATGTTCTGCATATTTAAACCTATATAATGGTCATATCCAAAGTTGAGTAAATACTATGAACACATTACATTTGTGTAATATATAAAAATAATGTAAAATCAACAATGAATAGATATGAATCAAATAGAGGTAATTCATAAACAAAGATAAAATAATCATAAAACTAACTCGAGATATAGGCAATGCTTGCAATAAATATTTAAAATTTTGAGTCAATTGATAAAAAGAATAAAAAACAAAATACAAGAACAGTGAAAATGTTTTCAATACGTTTAACATTCGAATGGTATGAAACTGTTTAAAAACTATGATACAAATCTATAATCTATAACAACTATAATCAACTAATGAACGCGAATGAAAATGTGATATGAACAAATCATTATAAAATGTCTTTAATTTAAAGTGTTTACTATCACAAAGATTTTAATATTATCCAAATATCAAAATAAATCAAAAGAGAATAATAGTGGTCAAAATACTTATGATCACTACCTATTTTATATGTTAATAGACAATTATGGTCCTTACATTTTGATGATATAATTTTTTCAGAATGAATAAAAATCGATGAATATCCGAGTTGTTCAATACTGTTTGATGCGTGATGTATATGAATAATCTTGTAATATGATTGCAGTGCAGCAAGTCAACCATTATCCTAAAAACATAAATATTATTAGTATGTTGTGTAAAAAAAAAAAAAACCAATTTAACCAATGATTTATTATTCTAGAAAAACAATTTTGTTACATACTTAATCTATTTTTATTTACAATAATAGTATCGAAAACAAAAGGCAATAGGGTTTAAAGCCATTAAAATCATTGTGTTCTATTACTATATTCTTTGTAAAATATGTTCTGCATATTTAAACCTATATAATGGTCATATCCAAAGTTGAGTAAATACTATGAACACATTACATTTGTGTTATATATAAAAATAATGTAAAATCAACAATGAATAGATATGAATCAAATAGAGGTAATTCATAAACAATGATAATATAATCATAAAACTAACTCGAGAAATAGGCAATGCTTGCAATAAATATTAAAAATTTTGAGTCATTGATAAATAGAACAAAAAACAAAATACAAGAACAGTGAAAATGTTTTCAGTATGTTTAACAGTCGAATGGTATGAAACATTTTAAAAACAATAATACAAAATTATAATCATCAACAACTATAATCAACTAATGAAAGCGAATGAAATTGTGATAAGAACAAAAAATTACAAAATGTGTTTAATATAAAGTGTTTACTATCAAAAAGATTTTAATATTATCCAAATATCAAAATAAATCAAAAGAGAATAATAGTGGTTTAAATACTTATGATCACTACCTATTTTATATGTTAATAGACATTTATGGTCCTTACATTTTGATGATATAATTTTTCAGAATGAATAAAAATCGATGAATATCCGAGTTGTTCAATACTGTTTAATGCGTGATGTATATGAATAATCTTGTAATATGATTGCAGTGCAGCAAGTCAACCATTATCCTAAAAACATAAATATTATTAGTATGTTGTGTAAAAAAAAAAAAACCAATTTAACCAATGATTTATTATTCTAGAAAAACAATTTTGTTACATACTTAATCTATTTTTATTTACAATAATAGTATCGAAAACAAAAGGCAATAGGGTTTAAAGCCATTAAAATCATTGTGTTCTATTACTATATTCTTTGTAAAATATGTTCTGCATATTTAAACCTATATAATGGTCATATCCAAAGTTGAGTAAATACTATGAACACATTACATTTGTGTTATATATAAAAATAATGTAAAATCAACAATGAATAGATATGAATCAAATAGAGGTAATTCATAAACAATGATAATATAATCATAAAACTAACTCGAGAAATAGGCAATGCTTGCAATAAATATTTAAAATGTTGAGTCAATTGATAAATAGCACAAAAAACAATGTACAAGAACAGTGAAAATGTTTTCAGTATGTTTAACAGTCGAATGGTATGAAACATTTTAAAAACTATAATACAAAATTATAATCATCAACAACTATAATCAACTAATGAAAGCGAATGAAATTGTGATAAGAACAAAAAATTACAAAATGTCTTTAATTTACAGTGTTTACTATCAAATAGATTTTAATAATATCCAAATATCAAAATAAATCAAAAGAGAATAATAGTGGTTAAAATACTTATGATCACTACCTATTTTATATGTTAATAGACAATTATGGTCCTTACATATTGATGATATAATTTTTTCAGAATGAATAAAAATCGATGAATATCCGAGTTGTTCAATACTGTTTGATGCGTGATGTATATGAATAATCTTGTAATATGATTGCAGTGCAGCAAGACAACCAGTATCCTAAAAACATAAATATTATTAGTATGTTGTTTAAAAAAAAAAAAAACAATTTAACCAATGATTTATTATTCTAGAAAAACAATTTTGTTACATGATTAATCAATTTTTATTTAAAATGATAGTATTGAAAACAAAAGGCAATAGGGTTTAAAGCCATTAAAATCATTGTGTTCTATTACTATATTCTTTGTAAAATATGTTCTGCATATTTAAACCTATATAATGGTCATATCCAAAGTTGAGTAAATACTATGAACACATTACATTTGTGTTATATATAAAAATAATGTAAAATCAACAATGAATAGATATGAATCAAATAGAGGTAATTCATAAACAAAGATAAAATAATCATAAAACTAACTCGAGATATAGGCAATGCTTGCAATAAATATTTAAAATTTTGAGTCAATTGATAAAAAGAATAAAAAACAAAATACAAGAACAGTGAAAATGTTTTCAATACGTTTAACATTCGAATGGTATGAAACTGTTTAAAAACTATGATACAAATCTATAATCTATAACAACTATAATCAACTAATGAACGCGAATGAAAATGTGATATGAACAAATCATTATAAAATGTCTTTAATTTAAAGTGTTTACTATCACAAAGATTTTAATATTATCCAAATATCAAAATAAATCAAAAGAGAATAATAGTGGTCAAAATACTTATGATCACTACCTATTTTATATGTTAATAGACAATTATGGTCCTTACATTTTGATGATATAATTTTTTCAGAATGAATAAAAATCGATGAATATCCGAGTTGTTCAATACTGTTTGATGCGTGATGTATATGAATAATCTTGTAATATGATTGCAGTGCAGCAAGTCAACCATTATCCTAAAAACATAAATATTATTAGTATGTTGTGTAAAAAAAAAAAAAACCAATTTAACCAATGATTTATTATTCTAGAAAAACAATTTTGTTACATACTTAATCTATTTTTATTTACAATAATAGTATCGAAAACAAAAGGCAATAGGGTTTAAAGCCATTAAAATCATTGTGTTCTATTACTATATTCTTTGTAAAATATGTTCTGCATATTTAAACCTATATAATGGTCATATCCAAAGTTGAGTAAATACTATGAACACATTACATTTGTGTTATATATAAAAATAATGTAAAATCAACAATGAATAGATATGAATCAAATAGAGGTAATTCATAAACAATGATAATATAATCATAAAACTAACTCGAGAAATAGGCAATGCTTGCAATAAATATTTAAAATGTTGAGTCAATTGATAAATAGCACAAAAAACAATGTACAAGAACAGTGAAAATGTTTTCAGTATGTTTAACAGTCGAATGGTATGAAACATTTTAAAAACTATAATACAAAATTATAATCATCAACAACTATAATCAACTAATGAAAGCGAATGAAATTGTGATAAGAACAAAAAATTACAAAATGTCTTTAATTTACAGTGTTTACTATCAAATAGATTTTAATAATATCCAAATATCAAAATAAATCAAAAGAGAATAATAGTGGTTAAAATACTTATGATCACTACCTATTTTATATGTTAATAGACAATTATGGTCCTTACATATTGATGATATAATTTTTTCAGAATGAATAAAAATCGATGAATATCCGAGTTGTTCAATACTGTTTGATGCGTGATGTATATGAATAATCTTGTAATATGATTGCAGTGCAGCAAGTCAACCAGTATCCTAAAAACATAAATATTATTAGTATGTTGTTTAAAAAAAAAAAAAACAATTTAACCAATGATTTATTATTCTCGAAAAACAATTTTGTTACATGATTAATCAATTTTTATTTAAAATGATAGTATCGAAAACAAAAGGCAATAGGGTTTTAAGCCATTAAAATCATTGTGTTCTATTACTATTTTCTTTGTAAAATATGTTCTGCATATTTAAACCTATATAATGGTCGTATCCAAAGTTGAGTAAATACTATGAACACATTACATTTGTGTTATATATAAAAATAATGTAAAATCAACAATGGATAGATATGAATCAAATAGAGGTAATTCATAAACAAAGATAATATAATCATAAAACTAACTCGAGAAATAGGCAATGCTTGCAATAAATATTTAAAATGTTGAGTCAATTGATAAATAGCACAAAAAACAATATACAAGAACAGTGAAAATGTTTTCAGTATGTTTAACAGTCGAATGGTATGAAACATTTTAAAAACTATAATACAAAATTATAATCATCAACAACTATAATCAACTAATGAAAGCGAATGAAATTGTGATAAGAACAAAAAATTACAAAATGTCTTTAATTTACAGTGTTTACTATCAAATAGATTTTAATAATATCCAAATATCAAAATAAATCAAAAGAGAATAATAGTGGTTAAAATACTTATGATCACTACCTATTTTATATGTTAATAGACAATTATGGTCCTTACATATTGATGATATAATTTTTTCAGAATGAATAAAAATCGATGAATATCCGAGTTGTTCAATACTGTTTGATGCGTGATGTATATGAATAATCTTGTAATATGATTGCAGTGCAGCAAGTCAACCAGTATCCTAAAAACATAAATATTATTAGTATGTTGTTTAAAAAAAAAAAAAACAATTTAACCAATGATTTATTATTCTCGAAAAACAATTTTGTTACATGATTAATCAATTTTTATTTAAAATGATAGTATCGAAAACAAAAGGCAATAGGGTTTTAAGCCATTAAAATCATTGTGTTCTATTACTATTTTCTTTGTAAAATATGTTCTGCATATTTAAACCTATATAATGGTCGTATCCAAAGTTGAGTAAATACTATGAACACATTACATTTGTGTTATATATAAAAATAATGTAAAATCAACAATGGATAGATATGAATCAAATAGAGGTAATTCATAAACAAAGATAATATAATCATAAAACTAACTCGAGAAATAGGCAATGCTTGCAATAAATATTTAAAATGTTGAGTCAATTGATAAATAGCACAAAAAACAATATACAAGAACAGTGAAAATGTTTTCAGTATGTTTAACAGTCGAATGGTATGAAACATTTTAAAAACAATAATACAAAATTATAATCATCAACAACTATAATCAACTAATGAAAGCGAATGAAATTGTGATAAGAACAAAAAATTACAAAATGTGTTTAATATAAAGTGTTTACTATCAAAAAGATTTTAATATTATCCAAATATCAAAATAAATCAAAAGAGAATAATAGTGGTTTAAATACTTATGATCACTACCTATTTTATATGTTAATAGACAATTATGGTCCTTACATATTGATGATATAATTTTTTCAGAATGAATAAAAATCGATGAATATCCGAGTTGTTCAATACTGTTTGATGCGTGATGTATATGAATAATCTTGTAATATGATTGCAGTGCAGCAAGTCAACCAGTATCCTAAAAACATAAATATTATTAGTATGTTGTTTAAAAAAAAAAAAAACAATTTAACCAATGATTTATTATTCTAGAAAAACAATTTTGTTACATGATTAATCAATTTTTATTTAAAATGATAGTATCGAAAACAAAAGGCAATAGGGTTTTAAGCCATTAAAATCATTGTGTTCTATTACTATTTTCTTTGTAAAATATGTTCTGCATATTTAAACCTATATAATGGTCACATCCAAAGTTGAGTAAATACTATGAACACATTACATTTGTGTTATATATAAAAATAATGTAAAATCAACAATGAATAGATATGAATCAAATAGAGGTAATTCATAAACAATGATAATATAATCATAAAACTAACTCGAGAAATAGGCAATGCTTGCAATAAATAATTAAAATGTTGAGTCAATTGATAAATAGCACAAAAAACAATATACAAGAACAGTGAAAATGTTTTCAGTATGTTTAACAGTCGAATGGTATGAAACATTTTAAAAACTATAATACAAAATTATAATCATCAACAACTATAATCAACTAATGAAAGCGAATGAAATTGTGATAAGAACAAAAAATTACAAAATGTGTTTAATATAAAGTGTTTACTATCAAAAAGATTTTAATATTATCCAAATATCAAAATAAATCAAAAGAGAATAATAGTGGTTTAAATACTTATGATCACTACCTATTTTATATGTTAATAGACATTTATGGTCCTTACATTTTGATGATATAATTTTTCAGAATGAATAAAAATCGATGAATATCCGAGTTGTTCAATACTGTTTAATGCGTGATGTATATGAATAATCTTGTAATATGATTGCAGTGCAGCAAGACAACCAGTATCCTAAAAACATAAATATTATTAGTATGTTGTTTAAAAAAAAAAAAAACAATTTAACCAATGATTTATTATTCTAGAAAAACAATTTTGTTACATGATTAATCAATTTTTATTTAAAATGATAGTATTGAAAACAAAAGGCAATAGGGTTTAAAGCCATTAAAATCATTGTGTTCTATTACTATATTCTTTGTAAAATATGTTCTGCATATTTAAACCTATATAATGGTCATATCCAAAGTTGAGTAAATACTATGAACACATTACATTTGTGTTATATATAAAAATAATGTAAAATCAACAATGAATAGATATGAATCAAATAGAGGTAATTCATAAACAATGATAATATAATCATAAAACTAACTCGAGAAATAGGCAATGCTTGCAATAAATATTTAAAATGTTGAGTCAATTGATAAATAGCACAAAAAACAATATACAAGAACAGTGAAAATGTTTTCAGTATGTTTAACAGTCGAATGGTAAGAAACATTTTAAAAACTATAATACAAAATTATAATCATCAACAACTATAATCAACTAATGAAAGCGAATGAAATTGTGATAAGAACAAAAAATTACAAAATGTCTTTAATTTACAGTGTTTACTATCAAATAGATTTTAATAATATCCAAATATCAAAATAAATCAAAAGAGAATAATAGTGGTTAAAATACTTATGATCACTACCTATTTTATATGTTAATAGACAATTATGGTCCTTACATATTGATGATATAATTTTTTCAGAATGAATAAAAACCGATGAATATCCGAGTTGTTCAATACTGTTTGATGCGTGATGTATATGAATAATCTTGTAATATGATTGCAGTGCAGCAAGTCAACCAGTATCCTAAAAACATAAATATTATTAGTATGTTGTTTAAAAAAAAAAAAAACAATTTAACCAATGATTTATTATTCTAGAAAAACAATTTTGTTACATGATTAATCAATTTTTATTTAAAATGATAGTATCGAAAACAAAAGGCAATAGGGTTTTAAGCCATTAAAATCATTGTGTTCTATTACTATTTTCTTTGTAAAATATGTTCTGCATATTTAAACCTATATAATGGTCACATCCAAAGTTGAGTAAATACTATGAACATATTACATTTGTGTTATATATAAAAATAATGTAAAATCAACAATGAATAGATATGAATCAAATAGAGGTAATTCATAAACAATGATAATATAATCATAAAACTAACTCGAGAAATAGGCAATGCTTGCAATAAATAATTAAAATGTTGAGTCAATTGATAAATAGCACAAAAAACAATATACAAGAACAGTGAAAATGTTTTCAGTATGTTTAACAGTCGAATGGTATGAAACATTTTAAAAACTATAATACAAAATTATAATCATCAACAACTATAATCAACTAATGAAAGCGAATGAAATTGTGATAAGAACAAAAAATTACAAAATGTGTTTAATATAAAGTGTTTACTATCAAAAAGATTTTAATATTATCCAAATATCAAAATAAATCAAAAGAGAATAATAGTGGTTTAAATACTTATGATCACTACCTATTTTATATGTTAATAGACATTTATGGTCCTTACATTTTGATGATATAATTTTTTCAGAATGAATAAAAATCGATGAATATCCGAGTTGTTCAATACTGTTTGATGCGTGATGTATATGAATAATCTTGTAATATGATTGCAGTGCAGCAAGTCAACCAGTATCCTAAAAACATAAATATTATTAGTATGTTGTTTAAAAAAAAAAAAAACAATTTAACCAATGATTTATTATTCTAGAAAAACAATTTTGTTACATGATTAATCAATTTTTATTTAAAATGATAGTATCGAAAACAAAAGGCAATAGGGTTTTAAGCCATTAAAATCATTGTGTTCTATTACTATTTTCTTTGTAAAATATGTTCTGCATATTTAAACCTATATAATGGTCACATCCAAAGTTGAGTAAATACGATGAACACATTACATTTGTGTTATATATAAAAATAATGTAAAATCAACAATGAATAGATATGAATCAAATAGAGGTAATTCATAAACAAAGATAATATAATCATAAAACTAACTCGAGAAATAGGCAATGCTTGCAATAAATATTTAAAATGTTGAGTCAATTGATAAATAGCACAAAAAACAATATACAAGAACAGTGAAAATGTTTTCAGTATGTTTAACAGTCGAATGGTATGAAACATTTTAAAAACAATAATACAAAATTATAATCATCAACAACTATAATCAACTAATGAAAGCGAATGAAATTGTGATAAGAACAAAAAATTACAAAATGTGTTTAATATAAAATGTTTACTATCAAAAAGATTTTAATATTATCCAAATATCAAAATAAATCAAATGAGAATAATAGTGGTTTAAATACTTATGATCACTACCTATTTTATATGTTAATAGACATTTATGGTCCTTACATTTTGATGATATAATTTTTCAGAATGAATAAAAATCGATGAATATCCGAGTTGTTCAAAACTGTTTAATGCGTGATGTATATGAATAATCTTGTAATATGATTGCAGTGCAGCAAGACAACCAGTATCCTAAAAACATAAATATTATTAGTATGTTGTTTAAAAAAAAAAAAAACAATTTAACCAATGATTTATTATTCTAGAAAAACAATTTTGTTACATGATTAATCAATTTTTATTTAAAATGATAGTATTGAAAACAAAAGGCAATAGGGTTTAAAGCCATTAAAATCATTGTGTTCTATTACTATATTCTTTGTAAAAAATGTTCTGCATATTTAAACCTATATAATGGTCACATCCAAAAATGAGTAAATACTATGAACACATTACATTTGTGTTATATATAAAAATAATGTAAAATCAACAATGAATAGATATAAATCAAATAGAGGTAATTCATAAACAATGATAATATAATCATAAAACTAACTCGAGAAATAGGCAATGCTTGGAATAAATAATTAAAATGTTGAGTCAATTGATAAATAGCACAAAAAACAATATACAAGAACAGTGAAAATGTTTTCAGTATGTTTAACAGTCGAATGGTATGAAACATTTTAAAAACTATGATACAAAATTATAATCATCAACAACTATAATCAACTAATGAAAGCGAATGAAATTGTGATAAGAACAAAAAATTACAAAATGTCTTTAATTTACAGTGTTTACTATCAAATAGATTTTAATATTATCCAAATATCAAAATAAATCAAAAGAGAATAATAGTGGTTAAAATACTTATGATCACTACCTATTTTATATGTTAATAGACAATTATGGTCCTTACATATTGATGATATAATTTTTTCAGAATGAATAAAAATCGATGAATATCCGAGTTGTTCAATACTGTTTGATGCGTGATGTATATGAATAATCTTGTAATATGATTGCAGTGCAGCAAGTCAACCAGTATCCTAAAAACATAAATATTATTAGTATGTTGTTTAAAAAAAAAAAAAACAATTTAACCAATGATTTATTATTCTAGAAAAACAATTTTGTTACATGATTAATCAATTTTTATTTAAAATGATAGTATCGAAAACAAAAGGCAATAGGGTTTTAAGCCATTAAAATCATTGTGTTCTATTACTGTTTTCTTTGTAAAATATGTTCTGCATATTTAAACCTATATAATGGTCACATCCAAAGTTGAGTAAATACTATGAACACATTACATTTGTGTTATATATAAAAATAATGTAAAATCAACAATGAATAGATATGAATCAAATAGAGGTAATTCATAAACAAAGAAAATATAATCATAAAACTAACTCGAGAAATAGGCAATGCTTGCAATAAATATTAAAAATTTTGAGTCATTGATAAATAGAACAAAAAACAAAATACAAGAACAGTGAAAATGTTTTCAATATGTTTAACACACAAATGGTATGAAACATTTTAAAAACTATGATACAAAATTATAATCATCAACAACTATAATCAACTAATGAAAGCGAATGAAATTGTGATAAGAACAAAAAATTACAAAATGTCTTTAATTTACAGTGTTTACTATCAAATAGATTTTAATATTATCCAAATATCAAAATAAATCAAAAGAGAATAATAGTGGTTAAAATACTTATGATCACTACCTATTTTATATGTTAATAGACAATTATGGTCCTTACATATTGATGATATAATTTTTTCAGAATGAATAAAAATCGATGAATATCCGAGTTGTTCAATACTGTTTGATGCGTGATGTATATGAATAATCTTGTAATATGATTGCAGTGCAGCAAGTCAACCAGTATCCTAAAAACATAAATATTATTAGTATGTTGTTTAAAAAAAAAAAAAACAATTTAACCAATGATTTATTATTCTAGAAAAACAATTTTGTTACATGATTAATCAATTTTTATTTAAAATGATAGTATCGAAAACAAAAGGCAATAGGGTTTTAAGCCATTAAAATCATTGTGTTCTATTACTATTTTCTTTGTAAAATATGTTCTGCATATTTAAACCTATATAATGGTCACATCCAAAGTTGAGTAAATACTATGAACACATTACATTTGTGTTACATATAAAAATAATGTAAAATCAACAATGAATAGATATGAATCAAATAGAGGTAATTCATAAACAATGATAATATAATCATAAAACTAACTCGAGAAATAGGCAATGCTTGCAATAAATAATTAAAATGTTGAGTCAATTGATAAATAGCACAAAAAACAATATACAAGAACAGTGAAAATGTTTTCAGTATGTTTAACAGTCGAATGGTATGAAACATTTTAAAAACTATAATACAAAATTATAATCATCAACAACTATAATCAACTAATGAAAGCGAATGAAATTGTGATAAGAACAAAAAATTACAAAATGTGTTTAATATAAAGTGTTTACTATCAAAAAGATTTTAATATTATCCAAATATCAAAATAAATCAAATGAGAATAATAGTGGTTTAAATACTTATGATCACTACCTATTTTATATGTTAATAGACATTTATGGTCCTTACATTTTGATGATATAATTTTTCAGAATGAATAAAAATCGATGAATATCCGAGTTGTTCAAAACTGTTTAATGCGTGATGTATATGAATAATCTTGTAATATGATTGCAGTGCAGCAAGACAACCAGTATCCTAAAAACATAAATATTATTAGTATGTTGTTTAAAAAAAAAAAAAACAATTTAACCAATGATTTATTATTCTAGAAAAACAATTTTGTTACATGATTAATCAATTTTTATTTAAAATGATAGTATTGAAAACAAAAGGCAATAGGGTTTAAAGCCATTAAAATCATTGTGTTCTATTACTATATTCTTTGTAAAAAATGTTCTGCATATTTAAACCTATATAATGGTCACATCCAAAAATGAGTAAATACTATGAACACATTACATTTGTGTTATATATAAAAATAATGTAAAATCAACAATGAATAGATATAAATCAAATAGAGGTAATTCATAAACAATGATAATATAATCATAAAACTAACTCGAGAAATAGGCAATGCTTGGAATAAATAATTAAAATGTTGAGTCAATTGATAAATAGCACAAAAAACAATATACAAGAACAGTGAAAATGTTTTCAGTATGTTTAACAGTCGAATGGTATGAAACATTTTAAAAACTATGATACAAAATTATAATCATCAACAACTATAATCAACTAATGAAAGCGAATGAAATTGTGATAAGAACAAAAAATTACAAAATGTCTTTAATTTACAGTGTTTACTATCAAATAGATTTTAATAATATCCAAATATCAAAATAAATCAAAAGAGAATAATAGTGGTTAAAATACTTATGATCACTACCTATTTTATATGTTAATAGACAATTATGGTCCTTACATATTGATGATATAATTTTTTCAGAATGAATAAAAATCGATGAATATCCGAGTTGTTCAATACTGTTTGATGCGTGATGTATATGAATAATCTTGTAATATGATTGCAGTGCAGCAAGTCAACCAGTATCCTAAAAACATAAATATTATTAGTATGTTGTTTAAAAAAAAAAAAAACAATTTAACCAATGATTTATTATTCTAGAAAAACAATTTTGTTACATGATTAATCAATTTTTATTTAAAATAATAGTATCGAAAACAAAAGGCAATAGGGTTTAAAGCCATTAAAATCATTGTGTTCTATTACTATTTTCTTTGTAAAATATGTTCTGCATATTTAAACCTATATAATGGTCACATCCAAAGTTGAGTAAATACGATGAACACATTACATTTGTGTTATATATAAAAATAATGTAAAATCAACAATGAATAGATATGAATCAAATAGAGGTAATTCATAAACAAAGATAGTATAATCATAAAACTAACTCGAGAAATAGGCAATGCTTGCAATAAATATTAAAAATTTTGAGTCATTGATAAATAGAACAAAAAACAAAATACAAGAACAGTGAAAATGTTTTCAATATGTTTAACACACAAATGGTATGAAACATTTTAAAAACTATGATACAAAATTATAATCATCAACAACTATAATCAACTAATGAAAGCGAATGAAATTGTGATAAGAACAAAAAATTACAAAATGTCTTTAATTTACAGTGTTTACTATCAAATAGATTTTAATATTATCCAAATATCAAAATAAATCAAAAGAGAATAATAGTGGTTAAAATACTTATGATCACTACCTATTTTATATGTTAATAGACAATTATGGTCCTTACATATTGATGATATAATTTTTTCAGAATGAATAAAAATCGATGAATATCCGAGTTGTTCAATACTGTTTGATGCGTGATGTATATGAATAATCTTGTAATATGATTGCAGTGCAGCAAGTCAACCAGTATCCTAAAAACATAAATATTATTAGTATGTTGTTTAAAAAAAAAAAAAACAATTTAACCAATGATTTATTATTCTAGAAAAACAATTTTGTTACATGATTAATCAATTTTTATTTAAAATGATAGTATCGAAAACAAAAGGCAATAGGGTTTTAAGCCATTAAAATCATTGTGTTCTATTACTGTTTTCTTTGTAAAATATGTTCTGCATATTTAAACCTATATAATGGTCACATCCAAAGTTGAGTAAATACTATGAACACATTACATTTGTGTTATATATAAAAATAATGTAAAATCAACAATGAATAGATATGAATCAAATAGAGGTAATTCATAAACAAAGAAAATATAATCATAAAACTAACTCGAGAAATAGGCAATGCTTGCAATAAATATTAAAAATTTTGAGTCATTGATAAATAGAACAAAAAACAAAATACAAGAACAGTGAAAATGTTTTCAATATGTTTAACACACAAATGGTATGAAACATTTTAAAAACTATCATACAAAATTATAATCATCAACAACTATAATCAACTAATGAAAGCGAATGAAATTGTGATAAGAACAAAAAATTACAAAATGTCTTTAATTTACAGTGTTTACTATCAAATAGATTTTAATATTATCCAAATATCAAAATAAATCAAAAGAGAATAATAGTGGTTAAAATACTTATGATCACTACCTATTTTATATGTTAATAGACAATTATGGTCCTTACATATTGATGATATAATTTTTTCAGAATGAATAAAAATCGATGAATATCCGAGTTGTTCAATACTGTTTGATGCGTGATGTATATGAATAATCTTGTAATATGATTGCAGTGCAGCAAGTCAACCAGTATCCTAAAAACATAAATATTATTAGTATGTTGTTTAAAAAAAAAAAAAACAATTTAACCAATGATTTATTATTCTAGAAAAACAATTTTGTTACATGATTAATCAATTTTTATTTAAAATGATAGTATCGAAAACAAAAGGCAATAGGGTTTTAAGCCATTAAAATCATTGTGTTCTATTACTATTTTCTTTGTAAAATATGTTCTGCATATTTAAACCTATATAATGGTCACATCCAAAGTTGAGTAAATACTATGAACACATTACATTTGTGTTACATATAAAAATAATGTAAAATCAACAATGAATAGATATGAATCAAATAGAGGTAATTCATAAACAATGATAATATAATCATAAAACTAACTCGAGAAATAGGCAATGCTTGCAATAAATAATTAAAATGTTGAGTCAATTGATAAATAGCACAAAAAACAATATACAAGAACAGTGAAAATGTTTTCAGTATGTTTAACAGTCGAATGGTATGAAACATTTTAAAAACTATAATACAAAATTATAATCATCAACAACTATAATCAACTAATGAAAGCGAATGAAATTGTGATAAGAACAAAAAATTACAAAATGTGTTTAATATAAAGTGTTTACTATCAAAAAGGATTTAATATTATCCAAATATCAAAATAAATCAAAAGAGAATAATAGTGGTTTAAATACTTATGATCACTACCTATTTTATATGTTAATAGACATTTATGGTCCTTACATTTTGATGATATAATTTTTCAGAATGAATAAAAATCGATGAATATCCGAGTTGTTCAATACTGTTTAATGCGTGATGTATATGAATAATCTTGTAATATGATTGCAGTGCAGCAAGACAACCAGTATCCTAAAAACATAAATATTATTAGTATGTTGTTTAAAAAAAAAAAAAACAATTTAACCAATGATTTATTATTCTAGAAAAACAATTTTGTTACATGATTAATCAATTTTTATTTAAAATGATAGTATCGAAAACAAAAGGCAATAGGGTTTTAAGCCATTAAAATCATTGTGTTCTATTACTATTTTCTCTTTGTAAAATATGTTCTGCATATTTAAACCTATATAATGGTCACATCCAAAGTTGAGTAAATACGATGAACACATTACATTTGTGTTATATATAAAAATAATGTAAAATCAACAATGAATAGATATGAATCAAATAGAGGTAATTCATAAACAAAGATAGTATAATCATAAAACTAACTCGAGAAATAGGCAATGCTTGCAATAAATATTAAAAATTTTGAGTCATTGATAAATAGAACAAAAAACAAAATACAAGAACAGTGAAAATGTTTTCAATATGTTTAACAGACAAATGGTATGAAACATTTTAAAAACTATGATACAAAATTATAATCATCAACAACTATAATCAACTAATGAAAGCGAGTGAAATTGTGATAAGAACAAAAAATTACAAAATGTGTTTAATATAAAGTGTTTACTATCAAAAAGATTTTAATATTATCCAAATATCAAAATAAATCAAAAGAGAATAATAGTGGTTTAAATACTTATGATCACTACCTATTTTATATGTTAATAGACATTTATGGTCCTTACATTTTGATGATATAATTTTTCAGAATGAATAAAAATCGATGAATATCCGAGTTGTTCAATACTGTTTAATGCGTGATGTATATGAATAATCTTGTAATATGATTGCAGTGCAGCAAGACAACCAGTATCCTAAAAACATAAATATTATTAGTATGTTGTTTAAAAAAAAAAAAAACAATTTAACCAATGATTTATTATTCTAGAAAAACAATTTTGTTACATGATTAATCAATTTTTATTTAAAATGATAGTATCGAAAACAAAAGGCAATAGGGTTTTAAGCCATTAAAATCATTGTGTTCTATTACTATTTTCTCTTTGTAAAATATGTTCTGCATATTTAAACCTATATAATGGTCACATCCAAAGTTGAGTAAATACGATGAACACATTACATTTGTGTTATATATAAAAATAATGTAAAATCAACAATGAATAGATATGAATCAAATAGAGGTAATTCATAAACAAAGATAGTATAATCATAAAACTAACTCGAGAAATAGGCAATGCTTGCAATAAATATTAAAAATTTTGAGTCATTGATAAATAGAACAAAAAACAAAATACAAGAACAGTGAAAATGTTTTCAATATGTTTAACAGACAAATGGTATGAAACATTTTAAAAACTATGATACAAAATTATAATCATCAACAACTATAATCAACTAATGAAAGCGAATGAAATTGTGATAAGAACAAAAAATTACAAAATGTCTTTAATTTACAGTGTTTACTATCAAATAGATTTTAATATTATCCAAATATCAAAATAAATCAAAAGAGAATAATAGTGGTTAAAATACTTATGATCACTACCTATTTTATATGTTAATAGACAATTATGGTCCTTACATATTGATGATATAATTTTTTCAGAATGAATAAAAATCGATGAATATCCGAGTTGTTCAATACTGTTTGATGCGTGATGTATATGAATAATCTTGTAATATGATTGCAGTGCAGCAAGTCAACCAGTATCCTAAAAACATAAATATTATTAGTATGTTGTTTAAAAAAAAAAAAAACAATTTAACCAATGATTTATTATTCTAGAAAAACAATTTTGTTACATGATTAATCAATTTTTATTTAAAATGATAGTATCGAAAACAAAAGGCAATAGGGTTTTAAGCCATTAAAATCATTGTGTTCTATTACTATTTTCTTTGTAAAATATGTTCTGCATATTTAAACCTATATAATGGTCACATCCAAAGTTGAGTAAATACTATGAACACATTACATTTGTGTTATATATAAAAATAATGTAAAATCAACAATGAATAGATATGAATCAAATAGAGGTAATTCATAAACAAAGAAAATATAATCATAAAACTAACTCGAGAAATAGGCAATGCTTGCAATAAATATTAAAAATTTTGAGTCATTGATAAATAGAACAAAAAACAAAATACAAGAACAGTGAAAATGTTTTCAATATGTTTAACACACAAATGGTATGAAACATTTTAAAAACTATGATACAAAATTATAATCATCAACAACTATAATCAACTAATGAAAGCGAATGAAATTGTGATAAGAACAAAAAATTACAAAATGTCTTTAATTTACAGTGTTTACTATCAAATAGATTTTAATATTATCCAAATATCAAAATAAATCAAAAGAGAATAATAGTGGTTAAA
Organism: Rhopalosiphum nymphaeae; assembly: GCA_036289425.1. Taxonomy (NCBI): domain Eukaryota; kingdom Metazoa; phylum Arthropoda; class Insecta; order Hemiptera; family Aphididae; genus Rhopalosiphum; species Rhopalosiphum nymphaeae. The sequence continues at coordinate 1,655,898 of JAZAQC010000007.1, read as the reverse complement.
ATACTTATGATCACTACCTATTTTATATGTTAATAGACAATTATGGTCCTTACATATTGATGATATAATTTTTTCAGAATGAATAAAAATCGATGAATATCCGAGTTGTTCAATACTGTTTGATGCGTGATGTATATGAATAATCTTGTAATATGATTGCAGTGCAGCAAGTCAACCAGTATCCTAAAAACATAAATATTATTAGTATGTTGTTTAAAAAAAAAAAAAACAATTTAACCAATGATTTATTATTCTAGAAAAACAATTTTGTTACATGATTAATCAATTTTTATTTAAAATGATAGTATCGAAAACAAAAGGCAATAGGGTTTTAAGCCATTAAAATCATTGTGTTCTATTACTATTTTCTTTGTAAAATATGTTCTGCATATTTAAACCTATATAATGGTCACATCCAAAGTTGAGTAAATACTATGAACACATTACATTTGTGTTACATATAAAAATAATGTAAAATCAACAATGAATAGATATGAATCAAATAGAGGTAATTCATAAACAATGATAATATAATCATAAAACTAACTCGAGAAATAGGCAATGCTTGCAATAAATAATTAAAATGTTGAGTCAATTGATAAATAGCACAAAAAACAATATACAAGAACAGTGAAAATGTTTTCAGTATGTTTAACAGTCGAATGGTATGAAACATTTTAAAAACTATAATACAAAATTATAATCATCAACAACTATAATCAACTAATGAAAGCGAATGAAATTGTGATAAGAACAAAAAATTACAAAATGTGTTTAATATAAAGTGTTTACTATCAAAAAGATTTTAATATTATCCAAATATCAAAATAAATCAAAAGAGAATAATAGTGGTTTAAATACTTATGATCACTACCTATTTTATATGTTAATAGACATTTATGGTCCTTACATTTTGATGATATAATTTTTCAGAATGAATAAAAATCGATGAATATCCGAGTTGTTCAATACTGTTTAATGCGTGATGTATATGAATAATCTTGTAATATGATTGCAGTGCAGCAAGACAACCAGTATCCTAAAAACATAAATATTATTAGTATGTTGTTTAAAAAAAAAAAAAACTATTTAACCAATGATTTATTATTCTAGAAAAACAATTTTGTTACATGATTAATCAATTTTTATTTAAAATGATAGTATCGAAAACAAAAGGCAATAGGGTTTTAAGCCATTAAAATCATTGTGTTCTATTACTATTTTCTTTGTAAAATATGTTCTGCATATTTAAACCTATATAATGGTCACATCCAAAGTTGAGTAAATACGATGAACACATTACATTTGTGTTATATATAAAAATAATGTAAAATCAACAATGAATAGATATGAATCAAATAGAGGTAATTCATAAACAAAGATAATATAATCATAAAACTAACTCGAGAAATAGGCAATGCTTGCAATAAATATTTAAAATGTTGAGTCAATTGATAAATAGCACAAAAAACAATATACAAGAACAGTGAAAATGTTTTCAGTATGTTTAACAGTCGAATGGTATGAAACATTTTAAAAACAATAATACAAAATTATAATCATCAACAACTATAATCAACTAATGAAAGCGAATGAAATTGTGATAAGAACAAAAAATTACAAAATGTGTTTAATATAAAGTGTTTACTATCAAAAAGATTTTAATATTATCCAAATATCAAAATAAATCAAAAGAGAATAATAGTGGTTTAAATACTTATGATCACTACCTATTTTATATGTTAATAGACAATTATGGTCCTTACATATTGATGATATAAATTTTTCAGAATGAATAAAAATCGATGAATATCTGAGTTGTTCAATACTGTTTGATGCGTGATGTATATGAATAATCTTGTAATATGATTGCAGTGCAGCAAGACAACCAGTATCCTAAAAACATAAATATTATTAGTATGTTGTTTAAAAAAAAAAAAAACAATTTAACCAATGATTTATTATTCTAGAAAAACAATTTTGTTACATGATTAATCAATTTTTATTTAAAATGATAGTATTGAAAACAAAAGGCAATAGGGTTTAAAGCCATTAAAATCATTGTGTTCTATTACTATATTCTTTGTAAAATATGTTCTGCATATTTAAACCTATATAATGGTCATATCCAAAGTTGAGTAAATACTATGAACACATTACATTTGTGTTATATATAAAAATAATGTAAAATCAACAATGAATAGATATGAATCAAATAGAGGTAATTCATAAACAAAGATAAAATAATCATAAAACTAACTCGAGATATAGGCAATGCTTGCAATAAATATTTAAAATTTTGAGTCAATTGATAAAAAGAATAAAAAACAAAATACAAGAACAGTGAAAATGTTTTCAATACGTTTAACATTCGAATGGTATGAAACTGTTTAAAAACTATGATACAAATCTATAATCTATAACAACTATAATCAACTAATGAACGCGAATGAAAATGTGATATGAACAAATCATTATAAAATGTCTTTAATTTAAAGTGTTTACTATCACAAAGATTTTAATATTATCCAAATATCAAAATAAATCAAAAGAGAATAATAGTGGTTTAAATACTTATGATCACTACCTATTTTATATGTTAATAGACATTTATGGTCCTTACATTTTGATGATATAATTTTTCAGAATGAATAAAAATCGATGAATATCCGAGTTGTTCAAAACTGTTTAATGCGTGATGTATATGAATAATCTTGTAATATGATTGCAGTGCAGCAAGACAACCAGTATCCTAAAAACATAAATATTATTAGTATGTTGTTTAAAAAAAAAAAATACAATTTAACCAATGATTTATTATTCTAGAAAAACAATTTTGTTACATGATTAATCAATTTTTATTTAAAATGATAGTATTGAAAACAAAAGGCAATAGGGTTTAAAGCCATTAAAATCATTGTGTTCTATTACTATATTCTTTGTAAAAAATGTTCTGCATATTTAAACCTATATAATGGTCACATCCAAAAATGAGTAAATACTATGAACACATTACATTTGTGTTATATATAAAAATAATGTAAAATCAACAATGAATAGATATAAATCAAATAGAGGTAATTCATAAACAATGATAATATAATCATAAAACTAACTCGAGAAATAGGCAATGCTTGCAATAAATATTTAAAATGTTGAGTCATTGATAAATAGAACAAAAAACAAAATACAAGAATAGTGAAAATGTTTTCAATATGTTTAACAGACAAATGGTATGAAACATTTTAAAAACTATGATACAAAATTATAATCATCAACAACTATAATCAACTAATGAAAGCGAATGAAATTGTGATAAGAACAAAAAATTACAAAATGTCTTTAATTTACAGTGTTTACTATCAAATAGATTTTAATAATATCCAAATATCAAAATAAATCAAAAGAGAATAATAGTGGTTAAAATACTTATGATCACTACCTATTTTATATGTTAATAGACAATTATGGTCCTTACATATTGATGATATAATTTTTTCAGAATGAATAAAAATCGATGAATATCCGAGTTGTTCAATACTGTTTGATGCGTGATGTATATGAATAATCTTGTAATATGATTGCAGTGCAGCAAGTCAACCAGTATCCTAAAAACATAAATATTATTAGTATGTTGTTTAAAAAAAAAAAAAACAATTTAACCAATGATTTATTATTCTAGAAAAACAATTTTGTTACATGATTAATCAATTTTTATTTAAAATAATAGTATCGAAAACAAAAGGCAATAGGGTTTAAAGCCATTAAAATCATTGTGTTCTATTACTATTTTCTTTGTAAAATATGTTCTGCATATTTAAACCTATATAATGGTCACATCCAAAGTTGAGTAAATACGATGAACACATTACATTTGTGTTATATATAAAAATAATGTAAAATCAACAATGAATAGATATGAATCAAATAGAGGTAATTCATAAACAAAGATAGTATAATCATAAAACTAACTCGAGAAATAGGCAATGCTTGCAATAAATATTAAAAATTTTGAGTCATTGATAAATAGAACAAAAAACAAAATACAAGAACAGTGAAAATGTTTTCAATATGTTTAACACACAAATGGTAGGAAACATTTTAAAAACTATGATACAAAATTATAATCATCAACAACTATAATCAACTAATGAAAGCGAATGAAATTGTGATAAGAACAAAAAATTACAAAATGTCTTTAATTTACAGTGTTTACTATCAAATAGATTTTAATATTATCCAAATATCAAAATAAATCAAAAGAGAATAATAGTGGTTAAAATACTTATGATCACTACCTATTTTATATGTTAATAGACAATTATGGTGCTTACATATTGATGATATAATTTTTTCAGAATGAATAAAAATCGATGAATATCCGAGTTGTTCAATACTGTTTGATGCCTGATGTATATGAATAATCTTGTAATATGATTGCAGTGCAGCAAGTCAACCAGTATCCTAAAAACATAAATATTATTAGTATGTTGTTTAAAAAAAAAAAAAACAATTTAACCAATGATTTATTATTCTAGAAAAACAATTTTGTTACATGATTAATCAATTTTTATTTAAAATGATAGTATCGAAAACAAAAGGCAATAGGGTTTAAAGCCATTAAAATCATTGTGTTCTATTACTATATTCTTTGTAAAATATGTTCTGCATATTTAAACCTATATAATGGTCACATCCAAAGTTGAGTAAATACTATGAACACATTACATTTGTGTTATATATAAAAATAATGTAAAATCAACAATGAATAGATATGAATCAAATAGAGGTAATTCATAAACAAAGATAGTATAATCATAAAACTAACTCGAGAAATAGGCAATGCTTGCAATAAATATTAAAAATTTTGAGTCATTGATAAATAGAACAAAAAACAAAATACAAGAACAGTGAAAATGTTTTCAATATGTTTAACAGACAAATGGTATGAAACATTTTAAAAACTATGATACAAAATTATAATCATCAACAACTATAATCAACTAATGAAAGCGAATGAAATTGTGATAAGAACAAAAAATTACAAAATGTCTTTAATTTACAGTGTTTACTATCAAATAGATTTTAATATTATCCAAATATCAAAATAAATCAAAAGAGAATAATAGTGGTTAAAATACTTATGATCACTACCTATTTTATATGTTAATAGACAATTATGGTCCTTACATATTGATGATATAATTTTTTCAGAATGAATAAAAATCGATGAATATCCGAGTTGTTCAATACTGTTTGATGCGTGATGTATATGAATAATCTTGTAATATGATTGCAGTGCAGCAAGTCAACCAGTATCCTAAAAACATAAATATTATTAGTATGTTGTTTAAAAAAAAAAAAACAATTTAACCAATGATTTATTATTCTAGAAAAACAATTTTGTTACATGATTAATCAATTTTTATTTAAAATAATAGTATCGAAAACAAAAGGCAATAGGGTTTAAAGCCATTAAAATCATTGTGTTCTATTACTATTTTCTTTGTAAAATATGTTCTGCATATTTAAACCTATATAATGGTCACATCCAAAGTTGAGTAAATACTATGAACACATTACATTTGTGTTACATATAAAAATAATGTAAAATCAACAATGAATAGATATGAATCAAATAGAGGTAATTCATAAACAATGATAATATAATCATAAAACTAACTCGAGAAATAGGCAATGCTTGGAATAAATAATTAAAATGTTGAGTCAATTGATAAATAGCACAAAAAACAATATACAAGAACAGTGAAAATGTTTTCAGTATGTTTAACAGTCGAATGGTATGAAACATTTTAAAAACTATAATACAAAATTATAATCATCAACAACTATAATCAACTAATGAAAGCGAATGAAATTGTGATAAGAACAAAAAATTACAAAATGTGTTTAATATAAAGTGTTTACTATCAAAAAGATTTTAATATTATCCAAATATCAAAATAAATCAAAAGAGAATAATAGTGGTTTAAATACTTATGATCACTACCTATTTTATATGTTAATAGACATTTATGGTCCTTACATTTTGATGATATAATTTTTCAGAATGAATAAAAATCGATGAATATCCGAGTTGTTCAATACTGTTTAATGCGTGATGTATATGAATAATCTTGTAATATAATTGCAGTGCAGCAAGACAACCAGTATCCTAAAAACATAAATATTATTAGTATGTTGTTTAAAAAAAAAAAAAACAATTTAACCAATGATTTATTATTCTAGAAAAACAATTTTGTTACATGATTAATCAATTTTTATTTAAAATGATAGTATTGAAAACAAAAGGCAATAGGGTTTTAAGCCATTAAAATCATTGTGTTCTATTACTATTTTCTTTGTAAAATATGTTCTGCATATTTAAACCTATATAATGGTCACATCCAAAGTTGAGTAAATACGATGAACACATTACATTTGTGTTATATATAAAAATAATGTAAAATCAACAATGAATAGATATGAATCAAATAGAGGTAATTCATAAACAAAGATAGTATAATCATAAAACTAACTCGAGAAATAGGCAATGCTTGCAATAAATATTTAAAATGTTGAGTCAATTGATAAATAGCACAAAAAACAATATACAAGAACAGTGAAAATGTTTTCAGTATGTTTAACAGTCGAATGGTATGAAACATTTTAAAAACTATAATACAAAATTATAATCATCAACAACTATAATCAACTAATGAAAGCGAATGAAATTGTGATAAGAACAAAAAATTACAAAATGTGTTTAATATAAAGTGTTTACTATCAAAAAGATTTTAATATTATCCAAATATCAAAATAAATCAAAAGAGAATAATAGTGGTTTAAATACTTATGATCACTACCTATTTTATATGTTAATAGACATTTATGGTCCTTACATTTTGATGATATAATTTTTCAGAATGAATAAAAATCGATGAATATCCGAGTTGTTCAATACTGTTTAATGCGTGATGTATATGAATAATCTTGTAATATGATTGCAGTGCAGCAAGACAACCAGTATCCTAAAAACATAAATATTATTAGTATGTTGTTTAAAAAAAAAAAAAACAATTTAACCAATGATTTATTATTCTAGAAAAACAATTTTGTTACATGATTAATCAATTTTTATTTAAAATGATAGTATTGAAAACAAAAGGCAATAGGGTTTATAGCCATTAAAATCATTGTGTTCTATTACTATATTCTTTGTAAAATATGTTCTGCATATTTAAACCTATATAATGGTCATATCCAAAGTTGAGTAAATACTATGAACACATTACATTTGAGTTATATATAAAAATAATGTAAAATCAACAATGAATAGATATGAATCAAATAGAGGTAATTCATAAACAATGATAATATAATCATAAAACTAACTCGAGAAATAGGCAATGCTTGCAATAAATATTAAAAATTTTGAGTCATTGATAAATAGAACAAAAAACAAAATACAAGAACAGTGAAAATGTTTTCAATATGTTTAACAGACAAATGGTATGAAACATTTTAAAAACTATAATACAAAATTATAATCATCAACAACTATAATCAACTAATGAAAGCGAATGAAATTGTGATAAGAACAAAAAATTACAAAATGTCTTTAATTTACAGTGTTTACTATCAAATAGATTTTAATATTATCCAAATATCAAAATAAATCAAAAGAGAATAATAGTGGTTAAAATACTTATGATCACTACCTATTTTATATGTTAATAGACAATTATGGTCCTTACATATTGATGATATAATTTTTTCAGAATGAATAAAAATCGATGAATATCCGAGTTGTTCAATACTGTTTGATGCGTGATGTATATGAATAATCTTGTAATATGATTGCAGTGCAGCAAGTCAACCAGTATCCTAAAAACATAAATATTATTAGTATGTTGTTTAAAAAAAAAAAAAACAATTTAACCAATGATTTATTATTCTAGAAAAACAATTTTGTTACATGATTAATCAATTTTTATTTAAAAAAATAGTATCGAAAACAAAAGGCAATAGGGTTTAAAGCCATTAAAATCATTGTGTTCTATTACTATTTTCTTTGTAAAATATGTTCTGCATATTTAAACCTATATAATGGTCACATCCAAAGTTGAGTAAATACGATGAACACATTACATTTGTGTTATATATAAAAATAATGTAAAATCAACAATGAATAGATATGAATCAAATAGAGGTAATTCATAAACAAAGATAGTATAATCATAAAACTAACTCGAGAAATAGGCAATGCTTGCAATAAATATTAAAAATTTTGAGTCATTGATAAATAGAACAAAAAACAAAATACAAGAACAGTGAAAATGTTTTCAATATGTTTAACAGACAAATGGTATGAAACATTTTAAAAACTATAATACAAAATTATAATCATCAACAACTATAATCAACTAATGAAAGCGAATGAAATTGTGATAAGAACAAAAAATTACAAAATGTCTTTAATTTACAGTGTTTACTATCAAATAGATTTTAATATTATCCAAATATCAAAATAAATCAAAAGAGAATAATAGTGGTTAAAATACTTATGATCACTACCTATTTTATATGTTAATAGACAATTATGGTCCTTACATATTGATGATATAATTTTTTCAGAATGAATAAAAATCGATGAATATCCGAGTTGTTCAATACTGTTTGATGCGTGATGTATATGAATAATCTTGTAATATGATTGCAGTGCAGCAAGTCAACCAGTATCCTAAAAACATAAATATTATTAGTATGTTGTTTAAAAAAAAAAAAAACAATTTAACCAATGATTTATTATTCTAGAAAAACAATTTTGTTACATGATTAATCAATTTTTATTTAAAATGATAGTATCGAAAACAAAAGGCAATAGGGTTTAAAGCCATTAAAATCATTGTGTTCTATTACTATTTTCTTTGTAAAATATGTTCTGCATATTTAAACCTATATAATGGTCACATCCAAAGTTGAGTAAATACTATGAACACATTACATTTGTGTTACATATAAAAATAATGTAAAATCAACAATGAATAGATATGAATCAAATAGAGGTAATTCATAAACAATGATAATATAATCATAAAACTAACTCGAGAAATAGGCAATGCTTGCAATAAATAATTAAAATGTTGAGTCAATTGATAAATAGCACAAAAAACAATATACAAGAACAGTGAAAATGTTTTCAGTATGTTTAACAGTCGAATGGTATGAAACATTTTAAAAACTATAATACAAAATTATAATCATCAACAACTATAATCAACTAATGAAAGCGAATGAAATTGTGATAAGAACAAAAAATTACAAAATGTGTTTAATATAAAGTGTTTACTATCAAAAAGATTTTAATATTATCCAAATATCAAAATAAATCAAAAGAGAATAATAGTGGTTTAAATACTTATGATCACTACCTATTTTATATGTTAATAGACATTTATGGTCCTTACATTTTGATGATATAATTTTTCAGAATGAATAAAAATCGATGAATATCCGAGTTGTTCAATACTGTTTAATGCGTGATGTATATGAATAATCTTGTAATATGATTGCAGTGCAGCAAGACAACCAGTATCCTAAAAACATAAATATTATTAGTATGTTGTTTAAAAAAAAAAAAAACAATTTAACCAATGATTTATTATTCTAGAAAAACAATTTTGTTACATGATTAATCAATTTTTATTTAAAATGATAGTATTGAAAACAAAAGGCAATAGGGTTTAAAGCCATTAAAATCATTGTGTTCTATTACTATATTCTTTGTAAAATATGTTCTGCATATTTAAACCTATATAATGGTCATATCCAAAGTTGAGTAAATACTATGAACACATTACATTTGTGTTATATATAAAAATAATGTAAAATCAACAATGAATAGATATGAATCAAATAGAGGTAATTCATAAACAATGATAATATAATCATAAAACTAACTCGAGAAATAGGCAATGCTTGCAATAAATATTTAAAATGTTGAGTCAATTGATAAATAGCACAAAAAACAATATACAAGAACAGTGAAAATGTTTTCAGTATGTTTAACAGTCGAATGGTATGAAACATTTTAAAAACTATAATACAAAATTATAATCATCAACAACTATAATCAACTAATGAAAGCGAATGAAATTGTGATAAGAACAAAAAATTACAAAATGTCTTTAATTTACAGTGTTTACTATCAAATAGATTTTAATATTATCCAAATATCAAAATAAATCAAAAGAGAATAATAGTGGTTAAAATACTTATGATCACTACCTATTTTATATGTTAATAGACAATTATGGTCCTTACATATTGATGATATAATTTTTTCAGAATGAATAAAAATCGATGAATATCCGAGTTGTTCAATACTGTTTGATGCGTGATGTATATGAATAATCTTGTAATATGATTGCAGTGCAGCAAGTCAACCAGTATCCTAAAAACATAAATATTATTAGTATGTTGTTTAAAAAAAAAAAAAACAATTTAACCAATGATTTATTATTCTAGAAAAACAATTTTGTTACATGATTAATCAATTTTTATTTAAAATGATAGTATCGAAAACAAAAGGCAATAGGGTTTAAAGCCATTAAAATCATTGTGTACTATTACTATTTTCTTTGTAAAATATGTTCTGCATATTTAAACCTATATAATGGTCACATCCAAAGTAGAGTAACTACTATGAACACATTACATTTGTGTTATATATAAAAATAATGTAAAATCAACAATGAATAGATATGAATCAAATAGAGGTAATTCATAAACAATGATAATATAATCATAAAACTAACTCGAGAAATAGGCAATGCTTGCAATAAATATTTAAAATGTTGAGTCAATTGATAAATAGCACAAAAAACAATATACAAGAACAGTGAAAATGTTTTCAGTATGTTTAACAGTCGAATGGTATGAAACATTTTAAAAACAATAATACAAAATTATAATCATCAACAACTATAATCAACTAATGAAAGCGAATGAAATTGTGATAAGAACAAAAAATTACAAAATGTCTTTAATTTACAGTGTTTAATATCAAATAGATTTTAATATTATCCAAATATCAAAATAAATCAAAAGAGAATAATAGTGGTTAAAATACTTATGATCACTACCTATTTTATATGTTAATAGACAATTATGGTCCTTACATATTGATGATATAAATTTTTCAGAATGAATAAAAATCGATGAATATCCGAGTTGTTCAATACTGTTTGATGAGTGATGTATATGAATAATCTTGTAATATGATTGCAGTGCAGCAAGTCAACCATTATCCTAAAAACATAAATACTATTAGTATGTTGTGTAAAAAAAAAATCAATTTAACCAAAGATTTATTATTCTAGAAAAACAATTTTGTTACATACTTAATCAATTTTTATTTAAAATGATAGTATCGAAAACAAAAGGCAATAGGGTTTAAAGCCATTAAAATCATTGTGTTCTATTACTATTTTCTTTGTAAAATATGTTCTGCATATTTAAACCTATATAATGGTCACATCCAAAGTTGAGTAAATACGATGAACACATTACATTTGTGTTATATATAAAAATAATGTAAAATCAACAATGAATAGATATGAATCAAATAGAGGTAATTCATAAACAAAGATAGTATAATCATAAAACTAACTCGAGAAATAGGCAATGCTTGCAATAAATATTAAAAATTTTGAGTCATTGATAAATAGAACAAAAAACAAAATACAAGAACAGTGAAAATGTTTTCAATATGTTTAACAGACAAATGGTATGAAACATTTTAAAAACTATGATACAAAATTATAATCATCAACAACTATAATCAACTAATGAAAGCGAATGAAATTGTGATAAGAACAAAAAATTACAAAATGTCTTTAATTTACAGTGTTTACTATCAAATAGATTTTAATATTATCCAAATATCAAAATAAATCAAAAGAGAATAATAGTGGTTAAAATACTTATGATCACTACCTATTTTATATGTTAATAGACAATTATGGTCCTTCCATATTGATGATATAATTTTTTCAGAATGAATAAAAATCGATGAATATCCGAGTTGTTCAATACTGTTTGATGCGTGATGTATATGAATAATCTTGTAATATGATTGCAGTGCAGCAAGTCAACCAGTATCCTAAAAACATAAATATTATTAGTATGTTGTTTAAAAAAAAAAAAAACAATTTAACCAATGATTTATTATTCTAGAAAAACAATTTTGTTACATGATTAATCAATTTTTATTTAAAATGATAGTATCGAAAACAAAAGGCAATAGGGTTTTAAGCCATTAAAATCATTGTGTTCTATTACTATTTTCTTTGTAAAAAATGTTCTGCATATTTAAATCAATATAATGGTCACATCAAAAGTTGAGTAAATACTATGAACACATTACATTTGTGTTATATATAAAAATAATGTAAAATCAACAATGAATAGATATGAATCAAATAGAGGTTATTCATAAACTATGATAATATAATCATAAAACAAACTCGAGATATAGGCAATGCTTGCAATAAATATTAAAAATTTTGAGTCAATTGATAAAAAGAATAAAAAACAAAATACAAGAACAATGAAAATGTTTTCAATACGTTTAACATTCGAATGGTATGAAACTGTTTAAAAACTATGATACAAATCTATAATCTATAACAACTATAATCAACTAATGAACGCGAATGAAAATGTGATATGAACATATAATTATAAAATGTCTTTAATTTAAAGTGTTTACTATCACAAAGATTTTAATAATATCCAAATATAAAAATAAATCAAAAGAAAATAATAGTGGTTAAAATACTTATGATCATTACCTATTTTATATGTTAATATACAATTATGGTCCTTACATTTTGATGATATAATTTTTTCAGAATGATTAAAAATCGATGAATATCCGAGTTGTTCAATACTGTTTGATTAGTGATGTATATGAATAATCTTGTAATATGATTGCAGTGCAGTAAGTCAACCATTATCCTAAAAACATAAATATTATTAGTATGTTGTGTAAAAAAAAAAAACCAATTTAACCAATGATTTATTATTCTAGAAAAACAATTTTGTTACATACTTAATCTATTTTTATTTACAATAATAGTATGGAAAACAAAAGGCAATAGGGTTTAATGCCATTAAAATCATGGTGTTCTATTACTATTTTCTTTGTAAAAAATGTTCTGCATATTTAAATCATTATAATGGTCACATCAAAAGTTGAGTAAATACTATGAACACATTACATTTGTGTTATATATAAAAATAATGTAAAATCAACAATGAATAGATATGAATCAAATAGAGGTAATTCATAAACAAAGATAGTATAATCATAAAACTAACTCGAGAAATAGGCAATGCTTGCAATAAATATTAAAAATTTTGAGTCATTGATAAATAGAACAAAAAACAAAATACAAGAACAGTGAAAATGTTTTCAATATGTTTAACAGACAAATGGTATGAAACATTTTAAAAACTATGATACAAAATTATAATCATCAACAACTATAATCAACTAATGAAAGCGAATGAAATTGTGATAAGAACAAAAAATTACAAAATGTCTTTAATTTACAGTGTTTACTATCAAATAGATTTTAATATTATCCAAATATCAAAATAAATCAAAAGAGAATAATAGTGGTTAAAATACTTATGATCACTACCTATTTTATATGTTAATAGACAATTATGGTCCTTACATATTGATGATATAATTTTTTCAGAATGAATAAAAATCGATGAATATCCGAGTTGTTCAATACTGTTTGATGCGTGATGTATATGAATAATCTTGTAATATGATTGCAGTGCAGCAAGTCAACCAGTATCCTAAAAACATAAATATTATTAGTATGTTGTTTAAAAAAAAAAAAAACAATTTAACCAATGATTTATTATTCTAGAAAAACAATTTTGTTACATGATTAATCAATTTTTATTTAAAATAATAGTATCGAAAACAAAAGGCAATAGGGTTTAAAGCCATTAAAATCATTGTGTTCTATTACTATTTTCTTTGTAAAATATGTTCTGCATATTTAAACCTATATAATGGTCACATCCAAAGTTGAGTAAATACGATGAACACATTACATTTGTGTTATATATAAAAATAATGTAAAATCAACAATGAATAGATATGAATCAAATAGAGGTAATTCATAAACAAAGAAAATATAATCATAAAACTAACTCGAGAAATAGGCAATGCTTGCAATAAATATTAAAAATTTTGAGTCATTGATAAATAGAACAAAAAACAAAATACAAGAACAGTGAAAATGTTTTCAATATGTTTAACAGACAAATGGTATGAAACATTTTAAAAACTATGATACAAAATTATAATCATCAACAACTATAATCAACTAATGAAAGCGAATGAAATTGTGATAAGAACAAAAAATTACAAAATGTCTTTAATTTACAGTGTTTACTATCAAATAGATTTTAATATTATCCAAATATCAAAATAAATCAAAAGAGAATAATAGTGGTTAAAATACTTATGATCACTACCTATTTTATATGTTAATAGACAATTATGGTCCTTACATATTGATGATATAATTTTTTCAGAATGAATAAAAATCGATGAATATCCGAGTTGTTCAATACTGTTTGATGCGTGATGTATATGAATAATCTTGTAATATGATTGCAGTGCAGCAAGTCAACCAGTATCCTAAAAACATAAATATTATTAGTATGTTGTTTAAAAAAAAAAAAAACAATTTAACCAATGATTTATTATTCTAGAAAAACAATTTTGTTACATGATTAATCAATTTTTATTTAAAATGATAGTATCGAAAACAAAAGGCAATAGGGTTTTAAGCCATTAAAATCATTGTGTTCTATTACTATTTTCTTTGTAAAAAATGTTCTGCATATTTAAATCAATATAATGGTCACATCAAAAGTTGAGTAAATACTATGAACACATTACATTTGTGTTATATATAAAAATAATGTAAAATCAACAATGAATAGATATGAATCAAATAGAGGTTATTCATAAACTATGATAATATAATCATAAAACAAACTCGAGATATAGGCAATGCTTGCAATAAATATTAAAAATTTTGAGTCAATTGATAAAAAGAATAAAAAACAAAATACAAGAACAGTGAAAATGTTTTCAATACGTTTAACATTCGAATGGTGTGAAACTGTTTAAAAACTATGATACAAATCTATAATCTATAACAACTATAATCAACTAATAAACGCGAATGAAAATGTGATATGAACAAATAATTATAAAATGTCTTTAATTTAAAGTGTTTACTATCACAAAGATTTTAATAATATCCAAATATCAAAATAAATTAAAAGAGAATAATAGTGGTTAAAATACTTATGATCACTACCTATTTTATATGTTAATATACAATTATGGTCCTTACATTTTGATGATATAATTTTTTCAGAATGATTAAAAATCGATGAATATCCGAGTTGTTCAATACTGTTTGATTGGTGATGTATATGAATAATCTTGTAATATGATTGCAGTGCAGTAAGTCAACCATTATCCTAAGAACATAAATATTATTAGTATGTTGTGTAAAAAAAAAAAACCAATTTAACCAATGATTTATTATTCTAGAAAAACAATTTTGTTACATACTTAATCTATTTTTATTTACAATAATAGTATCGAAAACAAAAGGCAATAGGGTTTAATGCCATTAAAATCATTGTGTTCTATTACTATTTTCTTTGTAAAAAATGTTCTGCATATTTAAATCAATATAATGGTCACATCAAAAGTTGAGTAAATACTATGAACACATTACATTTGTGTTATATATAAAAATAATGTAAAATCAACAATGAATAGATATGAATCAAATAGAGGTTATTCATAAACTATGATAATATAATCATAAAACAAACTCGAGATATAGGCAATGCTTGCAATAAATATTAAAAATTTTGAGTCAATTGATAAAAAGAATAAAAAACAAAATACAAGAACAATGAAAATGTTTTCAATACGTTTAACATTCGAATGGTATGAAACTGTTTAAAAACTATGATACAAATCTATAATCTATAACAACTATAATCAACTAATGAACGCGAATGAAAATGTGATATGAACATATAATTATAAAATGTCTTTAATTTAAAGTGTTTACTATCACAAAGATTTTAATAATATCCAAATATCAAAATAAATCAAAAGAAAATAATAGTGGTTAAAATACTTATGATCACTACCTATTTTATATGTTAATATACAATTATGGTCCTTACATTTTGATGATATAATTTTTTCAGAATGAATAAAAATCGATGAATATCCGAGTTGTTCAATACTGTTTGATTGGTGATGTATATGAATAATCTTGTAATATGATTGCATTGCAGTAAGTCAACCATTATCCTAAAAACATAAATATTATTAGTATGTTGTGTAAAAAAAAAAAAAAACCAATTTAACCAATGATTTATTATTCTAGAAAAACAATTTTGTTACATACTTAATCTATTTTTATTTACAATAATAGTATCGAAAACAAAAGGCAATAGGGTTTAATGCCATTAAAATCATTGTGTTCTATTACTATTTTCTTTGTAAAAAATGTTCTGCATATTTAAATCAATATAATGGTCACATCAAAAGTTGAGTAAATACTATGAACACATTACATTTGTGTTATATATAAAAATAATGTAAAATCAACAATGAATAGATATGAATCAAATAGAGGTTATTCATAAACTATGATAATATAATCATAAAACTAACTCGAGATATAGGCAATGCTTGCAATAAATATTAAAAATTTTGAGTCAATTGATAAAAAGAATAAAAAACAAAATACAAGAACAATGAAAATGTTTTCAATACGTTTAACATTCGAATGGTATGAAACTGTTTAAAAACTATGATACAAATCTATAATCTATAACAACTATAATCAACTAATGAACGCGAATGAAAATGTGATATGAACATATAATTATAAAATGTCTTTAATTTAAAGTGATTACTATCACAAAGATTTTAATAATATCCAAATATAAAAATAAATCAAAAGAAAATAATAGTGGTTAAAATACTTATGATCATTACCTATTTTATATGTTAATATACAATTATGGTCCTTACATTTTGATGATATAATTTTTTCAGAATGATTAAAAATCGATGAATATCCGAGTTGTTCAATACTGTTTGATTGGTGATGTATATGAATAATCTTGTAATATGATTGCAGTGCAGTAAGTCAACCATTATCCTAAAAACATAAATATTATTAGTATGTTGTGTAAAAAAAAAAAAAAACCAATTTAACCAATGATTTATTATTCTAGAAAAACAATTTTGTTACATACTTAATCTATTTTTATTTACAATAATAGTATCGAAAACAAAAGGCAATAGGGTTTAATGCCATTAAAATCATTGTGTTCTATTACTATTTTCTTTGTAAAAAATGTTCTGCATATTTAAATCAATATAATGGTCACATCAAAAGTTGAGTAAATACTATGAACACATTACATTTGTGTTATATATAAAAATAATGTAAAATCAACAATGAATAGATATGAATCAAATAGAGGTTATTCATAAACTATGATAATATAATCATAAAACAAACTCGAGATATAGGCAATGCTTGCAATAAATATTAAAAATTTTGAGTCAATTGATAAAAAGAATAAAAAACAAAATACAAGAACAATGAAAATGTTTTCAATACGTTTAACATTCGAATGGTATGAAACTGTTTAAAAACTATGATACAAATCTATAATCTATAACAACTATAATCAACTAATGAACGCGAATGCAAATGTGATATGAACATATAATTATAAAATGTCTTTAATTTAAAGTGTTTACTATCACAAAGATTTTAATAATATCCAAATATCAAAATAAATCAAAAGAAAATAATAGTGGTTAAAATACTTATGATCACTACCTATTTTATATGTTAATATACAATTATGGTCCTTACATTTTGATGATATAATTTTTTCAGAATGAATAAAAATCGATGAATATCCGAGTTGTTCAATACTGTTTGATTGGTGATGTATATGAATAATCTTGTAATATGATTGCATTGCAGTAAGTCAACCATTATCCTAAAAACATAAATATTATTAGTATGTTGTGTAAAAAAAAAAAAAAACCAATTTAACCAATGATTTATTATTCTAGAAAAACAATTTTGTTACATACTTAATCTATTTTTATTTACAATAATAGTATCGAAAACAAAAGGCAATAGGGTTTAATGCCATTAAAATCATTGTGTTCTATTACTATTTTCTTTGTAAAAAATGTTCTGCATATTTAAATCAATATAATGGTCACATCAAAAGTTGAGTAAATACTATGAACACATTACATTTGTGTTATATATAAAAATAATGTAAAATCAACAATGAATAGATATGAATCAAATAGAGGTTATTCATAAACTATGATAATATAATCATAAAACTAACTCGAGATATAGGCAATGCTTGCAATAAATATTAAAAATTTTGAGTCAATTGATAAAAAGAATAAAAAACAAAATACAAGAACAGTGAAAATGTTTTCAATACGTTTAACATTCGAATGGTGTGAAACTGTTTAAAAACTATGATACAAATCTATAACCTATAACAACTATAATCAACTAATGAACGCGAATGAAAATGTGATATGAACAAATAATTATAAAATGTCTTTAATTTAAAGTGTTTACTATCACAAAGATTTTAATAATATCCAAATATCAAAATAAATCAAAAGAGAATAATAGTGGTTTAAATACTTATGATCACTACCTATTTTATATGTTAATAGACAATTATGGTCCTTACATTTTGATGATATAATTTTTTCAGGATGAATAAAAATCGATGAATATCCGAGTTGTTCAATACTGTTTGATTGGTGATGTATATGAATAATCTTGTAATATGATTGCAGTGCAGTAAGTCAACCATTATCCTAAAAACATAAATATTATTAGTATGTTGTGTAAAAAAAAAAAACCAATTTAACCAATGATTTATTATTCTAGAAAAACAATTTTGTTACATACTTAATCTATTTTTATTTACAATAATAGTATCGAAAACAAAAGGCAATAGGGTTTAATGCCATTAAAATCATTGTGATCTATTACTATTTTCTTTGTAAAAAATGTTCTGCATATTTAAATCAATATAATGGTCACATCAAAAGTTGAGTAAATACTATGAACACATTACATTTGTGTTATATATAAAAATAATGTAAAATCAACAATGAATAGATATGAATCAAATAGAGGTTATTCATAAACTATGATAATATAATCATAAAACTAACTCGAGATATAGGCAATGCTTGCAATAAATATTAAAAATTTTGAGTCAATTGATAAAAAGAATAAAAAACAAAATACAAGAACAATGAAAATGTTTTCAATACGTTTAACATTCGAATGGTATGAAACTGTTTAAAAACTATGATACAAATCTATAATCTATAACAACTATAATCAACTAATGAACGCGAATGAAAATGTGATATGAACATATAATTATAAAATGTCTTTAATTTAAAGTGATTACTATCACAAAGATTTTAATAATATCCAAATATAAAAATAAATCAAAAGAAAATAATAGTGGTTAAAATACTTATGATCATTACCTATTTTATATGTTAATATACAATTATGGTCCTTACATTTTGATGATATAATTTTTTCAGAATGATTAAAAATCGATGAATATCCGAGTTGTTCAATACTGTTTGATTGGTGATGTATATGAATAATCTTGTAATATGATTGCAGTGCAGTAAGTCAACCATTATCCTAAAAACATAAATATTATTAGTATGTTGTGTAAAAAAAAAAAAAAACCAATTTAACCAATGATTTATTATTCTAGAAAAACAATTTTGTTACATACTTAATCTATTTTTATTTACAATAATAGTATCGAAAACAAAAGGCAATAGGGTTTAATGCCATTAAAATCATTGTGTTCTATTACTATTTTCTTTGTAAAAAATGTTCTGCATATTTAAATCAATATAATGGTCACATCAAAAGTTGAGTAAATACTATGAACACATTACATTTGTGTTATATATAAAAATAATGTAAAATCAACAATGAATAGATATGAATCAAATAGAGGTTATTCATAAACTATGATAATATAATCATAAAACAAACTCGAGATATAGGCAATGCTTGCAATAAATATTAAAAATTTTGAGTCAATTGATAAAAAGAATAAAAAACAAAATACAAGAACAATGAAAATGTTTTCAATACGTTTAACATTCGAATGGTATGAAACTGTTTAAAAACTATGATACAAATCTATAATCTATAACAACTATAATCAACTAATGAACGCGAATGCAAATGTGATATGAACATATAATTATAAAATGTCTTTAATTTAAAGTGATTACTATCACAAAGATTTTAATAATATCCAAATATAAAAATAAATCAAA
The DNA here is from genome assembly GCA_036289425.1 of Rhopalosiphum nymphaeae. Lineage (NCBI taxonomy): Eukaryota > Metazoa > Arthropoda > Insecta > Hemiptera > Aphididae > Rhopalosiphum > Rhopalosiphum nymphaeae. Next base: position 1,635,362 of record JAZAQC010000007.1, on the reverse strand, counting down.
AGAAAATAATAGTGGTTAAAATACTTATGATCATTACCTATTTTATATGTTAATATACAATTATGGTCCTTACATTTTGATGATATAATTTTTTCAGAATGATTAAAAATCGATGAATATCCGAGTTGTTCAATACTGTTTGATTGGTGATGTATATGAATAATCTTGTAATATGATTGCAGTGCAGTAAGTCAACCATTATCCTAAAAACATAAATATTATTAGTATGTTGTGTAAAAAAAAAAAAAAACCAATTTAACCAATGATTTATTATTCTAGAAAAACAATTTTGTTACATACTTAATCTATTTTTATTTACAATAATAGTATCGAAAACAAAAGGCAATAGGGTTTAATGCCATTAAAATCATTGTGTTCTATTACTATTTTCTTTGTAAAAAATGTTCTGCATATTTAAATCAATATAATGGTCACATCAAAAGTTGAGTAAATACTATGAACACATTACATTTGTGTTATATATAAAAATAATGTAAAATCAACAATGAATAGATATGAATCAAATAGAGGTTATTCATAAACTATGATAATATAATCATAAAACAAACTCGAGATATAGGCAATGCTTGCAATAAATATTAAAAATTTTGAGTCAATTGATAAAAAGAATAAAAAACAAAATACAAGAACAATGAAAATGTTTTCAATACGTTTAACATTCGAATGGTATGAAACTGTTTAAAAACTATGATACAAATCTATAATCTATAACAACTATAATCAACTAATGAACGCGAATGCAAATGTGATATGAACATATAATTATAAAATGTCTTTAATTTAAAGTGTTTACTATCACAAAGATTTTAATAATATCCAAATATCAAAATAAATCAAAAGAAAATAATAGTGGTTAAAATACTTATGATCACTACCTATTTTATATGTTAATATACAATTATGGTCCTTACATTTTGATGATATAATTTTTTCAGAATGAATAAAAATCGATGAATATCCGAGTTGTTCAATACTGTTTGATTGGTGATGTATATGAATAATCTTGTAATATGATTGCATTGCAGTAAGTCAACCATTATCCTAAAAACATAAATATTATTAGTATGTTGTGTAAAAAAAAAAAAAAACCAATTTAACCAATGATTTATTATTCTAGAAAAACAATTTTGTTACATACTTAATCTATTTTTATTTACAATAATAGTATCGAAAACAAAAGGCAATAGGGTTTAATGCCATTAAAATCATTGTGTTCTATTACTATTTTCTTTGTAAAAAATGTTCTGCATATTTAAATCAATATAATGGTCACATCAAAAGTTGAGTAAATACTATGAACACATTACATTTGTGTTATATATAAAAATAATGTAAAATCAACAATGAATAGATATGAATCAAATAGAGGTTATTCATAAACTATGATAATATAATCATAAAACTAACTCGAGATATAGGCAATGCTTGCAATAAATATTAAAAATTTTGAGTCAATTGATAAAAAGAATAAAAAACAAAATACAAGAACAGTGAAAATGTTTTCAATACGTTTAACATTCGAATGGTGTGAAACTGTTTAAAAACTATGATACAAATCTATAACCTATAACAACTATAATCAACTAATGAACGCGAATGAAAATGTGATATGAACAAATAATTATAAAATGTCTTTAATTTAAAGTGTTTACTATCACAAAGATTTTAATAATATCCAAATATCAAAATAAATCAAAAGAGAATAATAGTGGTTTAAATACTTATGATCACTACCTATTTTATATGTTAATAGACAATTATGGTCCTTACATTTTGATGATATAATTTTTTCAGGATGAATAAAAATCGATGAATATCCGAGTTGTTCAATACTGTTTGATTGGTGATGTATATGAATAATCTTGTAATATGATTGCAGTGCAGTAAGTCAACCATTATCCTAAAAACATAAATATTATTAGTATGTTGTGTAAAAAAAAAAAACCAATTTAACCAATGATTTATTATTCTAGAAAAACAATTTTGTTACATACTTAATCTATTTTTATTTACAATAATAGTATCGAAAACAAAAGGCAATAGGGTTTAATGCCATTAAAATCATTGTGTTCTATTACTATTTTCTTTGTAAAAAATGTTCTGCATATTTAAATCAATATAATGGTCACATCAAAAGTTGAGTAAATACTATGAACACATTACATTTGTGTTATATATAAAAATAATGTAAAATCAACAATGAATAGATATGAATCAAATAGAGGTTATTCATAAACTATGATAATATAATCATAAAACAAACTCGAGATATAGGCAATGCTTGCAATAAATATTAAAAATTTTGAGTCAATTGATAAAAAGAATAAAAAACAAAATACAAGAACAATGAAAATGTTTTCAATACGTTTAACATTCGAATGGTATGAAACTGTTTAAAAACTATGATACAAATCTATAATCTATAACAACTATAATCAACTAATGAACGCGAATGCAAATGTGATATGAACATATAATTATAAAATGTCTTTAATTTAAAGTGTTTACTATCACAAAGATTTTAATAATATCCAAATATCAAAATAAATCAAAAGAAAATAATAGTGGTTAAAATACTTATGATCACTACCTATTTTATATGTTAATATACAATTATGGTCCTTACATTTTGATGATATAATTTTTTCAGAATGAATAAAAATCGATGAATATCCGAGTTGTTCAATACTGTTTGATTGGTGATGTATATGAATAATCTTGTAATATGATTGCATTGCAGTAAGTCAACCATTATCCTAAAAACATAAATATTATTAGTATGTTGTGTAAAAAAAAAAAAAAACCAATTTAACCAATGATTTATTATTCTAGAAAAACAATTTTGTTACATACTTAATCTATTTTTATTTACAATAATAGTATCGAAAACAAAAGGCAATAGGGTTTAATGCCATTAAAATCATTGTGTTCTATTACTATTTTCTTTGTAAAAAATGTTCTGCATATTTAAATCAATATAATGGTCACATCAAAAGTTGAGTAAATACTATGAACACATTACATTTGTGTTATATATAAAAATAATGTAAAATCAACAATGAATAGATATGAATCAAATAGAGGTTATTCATAAACTATGATAATATAATCATAAAACTAACTCGAGATATAGGCAATGCTTGCAATAAATATTAAAAATTTTGAGTCAATTGATAAAAAGAATAAAAAACAAAATACAAGAACAGTGAAAATGTTTTCAATACGTTTAACATTCGAATGGTGTGAAACTGTTTAAAAACTATGATACAAATCTATAACCTATAACAACTATAATCAACTAATGAACGCGAATGAAAATGTGATATGAACAAATAATTATAAAATGTCTTTAATTTAAAGTGTTTACTATCACAAAGATTTTAATAATATCCAAATATCAAAATAAATCAAAAGAGAATAATAGTGGTTTAAATACTTATGATCACTACCTATTTTATATGTTAATAGACAATTATGGTCCTTACATTTTGATGATATAATTTTTTCAGGATGAATAAAAATCGATGAATATCCGAGTTGTTCAATACTGTTTGATTGGTGATGTATATGAATAATCTTGTAATATGATTGCAGTGCAGTAAGTCAACCATTATCCTAAAAACATAAATATTATTAGTATGTTGTGTAAAAAAAAAAAACCAATTTAACCAATGATTTATTATTCTAGAAAAACAATTTTGTTACATACTTAATCTATTTTTATTTACAATAATAGTATCGAAAACAAAAGGCAATAGGGTTTAATGCCATTAAAATCATTGTGATCTATTACTATTTTCTTTGTAAAAAATGTTCTGCATATTTAAATCAATATAATGGTCACATCAAAAGTTGAGTAAATACTATGAACACATTACATTTGTGTTATATATAAAAATAATGTAAAATCAACAATGAATAGATATGAATCAAATAGAGGTTATTCATAAACTATGATAATATAATCATAAAACTAACTCGAGATATAGGCAATGCTTGCAATAAATATTAAAAATTTTGAGTCAATTGATAAAAAGAATAAAAAACAAAATACAAGAACAATGAAAATGTTTTCAATACGTTTAACATTCGAATGGTATGAAACTGTTTAAAAACTATGATACAAATCTATAATCTATAACAACTATAATCAACTAATGAACGCGAATGAAAATGTGATATGAACATATAATTATAAAATGTCTTTAATTTAAAGTGATTACTATCACAAAGATTTTAATAATATCCAAATATAAAAATAAATCAAAAGAAAATAATAGTGGTTAAAATACTTATGATCATTACCTATTTTATATGTTAATATACAATTATGGTCCTTACATTTTGATGATATAATTTTTTCAGAATGATTAAAAATCGATGAATATCCGAGTTGTTCAATACTGTTTGATTGGTGATGTATATGAATAATCTTGTAATATGATTGCAGTGCAGTAAGTCAACCATTATCCTAAAAACATAAATATTATTAGTATGTTGTGTAAAAAAAAAAAAAAACCAATTTAACCAATGATTTATTATTCTAGAAAAACAATTTTGTTACATACTTAATCTATTTTTATTTACAATAATAGTATCGAAAACAAAAGGCAATAGGGTTTAATGCCATTAAAATCATTGTGTTCTATTACTATTTTCTTTGTAAAAAATGTTCTGCATATTTAAATCAATATAATGGTCACATCAAAAGTTGAGTAAATACTATGAACACATTACATTTGTGTTATATATAAAAATAATGTAAAATCAACAATGAATAGATATGAATCAAATAGAGGTTATTCATAAACTATGATAATATAATCATAAAACAAACTCGAGATATAGGCAATGCTTGCAATAAATATTAAAAATTTTGAGTCAATTGATAAAAAGAATAAAAAACAAAATACAAGAACAATGAAAATGTTTTCAATACGTTTAACATTCGAATGGTATGAAACTGTTTAAAAACTATGATACAAATCTATAATCTATAACAACTATAATCAACTAATGAACGCGAATGCAAATGTGATATGAACATATAATTATAAAATGTCTTTAATTTAAAGTGTTTACTATCACAAAGATTTTAATAATATCCAAATATCAAAATAAATCAAAAGAAAATAATAGTGGTTAAAATACTTATGATCACTACCTATTTTATATGTTAATATACAATTATGGTCCTTACATTTTGATGATATAATTTTTTCAGAATGAATAAAAATCGATGAATATCCGAGTTGTTCAATACTGTTTGATTGGTGATGTATATGAATAATCTTGTAATATGATTGCATTGCAGTAAGTCAACCATTATCCTAAAAACATAAATATTATTAGTATGTTGTGTAAAAAAAAAAAAAAACCAATTTAACCAATGATTTATTATTCTAGAAAAACAATTTTGTTACATACTTAATCTATTTTTATTTACAATAATAGTATCGAAAACAAAAGGCAATAGGGTTTAATGCCATTAAAATCATTGTGTTCTATTACTATTTTCTTTGTAAAAAATGTTCTGCATATTTAAATCAATATAATGGTCACATCAAAAGTTGAGTAAATACTATGAACACATTACATTTGTGTTATATATAAAAATAATGTAAAATCAACAATGAATAGATATGAATCAAATAGAGGTTATTCATAAACTATGATAATATAATCATAAAACTAACTCGAGATATAGGCAATGCTTGCAATAAATATTAAAAATTTTGAGTCAATTGATAAAAAGAATAAAAAACAAAATACAAGAACAGTGAAAATGTTTTCAATACGTTTAACATTCGAATGGTGTGAAACTGTTTAAAAACTATGATACAAATCTATAACCTATAACAACTATAATCAACTAATGAACGCGAATGAAAATGTGATATGAACAAATAATTATAAAATGTCTTTAATTTAAAGTGTTTACTATCACAAAGATTTTAATAATATCCAAATATCAAAATAAATCAAAAGAGAATAATAGTGGTTTAAATACTTATGATCACTACCTATTTTATATGTTAATAGACAATTATGGTCCTTACATTTTGATGATATAATTTTTTCAGGATGAATAAAAATCGATGAATATCCGAGTTGTTCAATACTGTTTGATTGGTGATGTATATGAATAATCTTGTAATATGATTGCAGTGCAGTAAGTCAACCATTATCCTAAAAACATAAATATTATTAGTATGTTGTGTAAAAAAAAAAAACCAATTTAACCAATGATTTATTATTCTAGAAAAACAATTTTGTTACATACTTAATCTATTTTTATTTACAATAATAGTATCGAAAACAAAAGGCAATAGGGTTTAATGCCATTAAAATCATTGTGATCTATTACTATTTTCTTTGTAAAAAATGTTCTGCATATTTAAATCAATATAATGGTCACATCAAAAGTTGAGTAAATACTATGAACACATTACATTTGTGTTATATATAAAAATAATGTAAAATCAACAATGAATAGATATGAATCAAATAGAGGTTATTCATAAACTATGATAATATAATCATAAAACTAACTCGAGATATAGGCAATGCTTGCAATAAATATTAAAAATTTTGAGTCAATTGATAAAAAGAATAAAAAACAAAATACAAGAACAATGAAAATGTTTTCAATACGTTTAACATTCGAATGGTATGAAACTGTTTAAAAACTATGATACAAATCTATAATCTATAACAACTATAATCAACTAATGAACGCGAATGCAAATGTGATATGAACATATAATTATAAAATGTCTTTAATTTAAAGTGTTTACTATCACAAAGATTTTAATAATATCCAAATATCAAAATAAATCAAAAGAAAATAATAGTGGTTAAAATACTTATGATCACTACCTATTTTATATGTTAATATACAATTATGGTCCTTACATTTTGATGATATAATTTTTTCAGAATGAATAAAAATCGATGAATATCCGAGTTGTTCAATACTGTTTGATTGGTGATGTATATGAATAATCTTGTAATATGATTGCATTGCAGTAAGTCAACCATTATCCTAAAAACATAAATATTATTAGTATGTTGTGTAAAAAAAAAAAAAAACCAATTTAACCAATGATTTATTATTCTAGAAAAACAATTTTGTTACATACTTAATCTATTTTTATTTACAATAATAGTATCGAAAACAAAAGGCAATAGGGTTTAATGCCATTAAAATCATTGTGTTCTATTACTATTTTCTTTGTAAAAAATGTTCTGCATATTTAAATCAATATAATGGTCACATCAAAAGTTGAGTAAATACTATGAACACATTACATTTGTGTTATATATAAAAATAATGTAAAATCAACAATGAATAGATATGAATCAAATAGAGGTTATTCATAAACTATGATAATATAATCATAAAACTAACTCGAGATATAGGCAATGCTTGCAATAAATATTAAAAATTTTGAGTCAATTGATAAAAAGAATAAAAAACAAAATACAAGAACAGTGAAAATGTTTTCAATACGTTTAACATTCGAATGGTGTGAAACTGTTTAAAAACTATGATACAAATCTATAACCTATAACAACTATAATCAACTAATGAACGCGAATGAAAATGTGATATGAACAAATAATTATAAAATGTCTTTAATTTAAAGTGTTTACTATCACAAAGATTTTAATAATATCCAAATATCAAAATAAATCAAAAGAGAATAATAGTGGTTTAAATACTTATGATCACTACCTATTTTATATGTTAATAGACAATTATGGTCCTTACATTTTGATGATATAATTTTTTCAGGATGAATAAAAATCGATGAATATCCGAGTTGTTCAATACTGTTTGATTGGTGATGTATATGAATAATCTTGTAATATGATTGCAGTGCAGTAAGTCAACCATTATCCTAAAAACATAAATATTATTAGTATGTTGTGTAAAAAAAAAAAACCAATTTAACCAATGATTTATTATTCTAGAAAAACAATTTTGTTACATACTTAATCTATTTTTATTTACAATAATAGTATCGAAAACAAAAGGCAATAGGGTTTAATGCCATTAAAATCATTGTGATCTATTACTATTTTCTTTGTAAAAAATGTTCTGCATATTTAAATCAATATAATGGTCACATCAAAAGTTGAGTAAATACTATGAACACATTACATTTGTGTTATATATAAAAATAATGTAAAATCAACAATGAATAGATATGAATCAAATAGAGGTTATTCATAAACTATGATAATATAATCATAAAACTAACTCGAGATATAGGCAATGCTTGCAATAAATATTAAAAATTTTGAGTCAATTGATAAAAAGAATAAAAAACAAAATACAAGAACAATGAAAATGTTTTCAATACGTTTAACATTCGAATGGTATGAAACTGTTTAAAAACTATGATACAAATCTATAATCTATAACAACTATAATCAACTAATGAACGCGAATGAAAATGTGATATGAACATATAATTATAAAATGTCTTTAATTTAAAGTGATTACTATCACAAAGATTTTAATAATATCCAAATATAAAAATAAATCAAAAGAAAATAATAGTGGTTAAAATACTTATGATCATTACCTATTTTATATGTTAATATACAATTATGGTCCTTACATTTTGATGATATAATTTTTTCAGAATGATTAAAAATCGATGAATATCCGAGTTGTTCAATACTGTTTGATTGGTGATGTATATGAATAATCTTGTAATATGATTGCAGTGCAGTAAGTCAACCATTATCCTAAAAACATAAATATTATTAGTATGTTGTGTAAAAAAAAAAAAAAACCAATTTAACCAATGATTTATTATTCTAGAAAAACAATTTTGTTACATACTTAATCTATTTTTATTTACAATAATAGTATCGAAAACAAAAGGCAATAGGGTTTAATGCCATTAAAATCATTGTGTTCTATTACTATTTTCTTTGTAAAAAATGTTCTGCATATTTAAATCAATATAATGGTCACATCAAAAGTTGAGTAAATACTATGAACACATTACATTTGTGTTATATATAAAAATAATGTAAAATCAACAATGAATAGATATGAATCAAATAGAGGTTATTCATAAACTATGATAATATAATCATAAAACAAACTCGAGATATAGGCAATGCTTGCAATAAATATTAAAAATTTTGAGTCAATTGATAAAAAGAATAAAAAACAAAATACAAGAACAATGAAAATGTTTTCAATACGTTTAACATTCGAATGGTATGAAACTGTTTAAAAACTATGATACAAATCTATAATCTATAACAACTATAATCAACTAATGAACGCGAATGCAAATGTGATATGAACATATAATTATAAAATGTCTTTAATTTAAAGTGTTTACTATCACAAAGATTTTAATAATATCCAAATATCAAAATAAATCAAAAGAAAATAATAGTGGTTAAAATACTTATGATCACTACCTATTTTATATGTTAATATACAATTATGGTCCTTACATTTTGATGATATAATTTTTTCAGAATGAATAAAAATCGATGAATATCCGAGTTGTTCAATACTGTTTGATTGGTGATGTATATGAATAATCTTGTAATATGATTGCATTGCAGTAAGTCAACCATTATCCTAAAAACATAAATATTATTAGTATGTTGTGTAAAAAAAAAAAAAAACCAATTTAACCAATGATTTATTATTCTAGAAAAACAATTTTGTTACATACTTAATCTATTTTTATTTACAATAATAGTATCGAAAACAAAAGGCAATAGGGTTTAATGCCATTAAAATCATTGTGTTCTATTACTATTTTCTTTGTAAAAAATGTTCTGCATATTTAAATCAATATAATGGTCACATCAAAAGTTGAGTAAATACTATGAACACATTACATTTGTGTTATATATAAAAATAATGTAAAATCAACAATGAATAGATATGAATCAAATAGAGGTTATTCATAAACTATGATAATATAATCATAAAACTAACTCGAGATATAGGCAATGCTTGCAATAAATATTAAAAATTTTGAGTCAATTGATAAAAAGAATAAAAAACAAAATACAAGAACAGTGAAAATGTTTTCAATACGTTTAACATTCGAATGGTGTGAAACTGTTTAAAAACTATGATACAAATCTATAACCTATAACAACTATAATCAACTAATGAACGCGAATGAAAATGTGATATGAACAAATAATTATAAAATGTCTTTAATTTAAAGTGTTTACTATCACAAAGATTTTAATAATATCCAAATATCAAAATAAATCAAAAGAGAATAATAGTGGTTTAAATACTTATGATCACTACCTATTTTATATGTTAATAGACAATTATGGTCCTTACATTTTGATGATATAATTTTTTCAGGATGAATAAAAATCGATGAATATCCGAGTTGTTCAATACTGTTTGATTGGTGATGTATATGAATAATCTTGTAATATGATTGCAGTGCAGTAAGTCAACCATTATCCTAAAAACATAAATATTATTAGTATGTTGTGTAAAAAAAAAAAACCAATTTAACCAATGATTTATTATTCTAGAAAAACAATTTTGTTACATACTTAATCTATTTTTATTTACAATAATAGTATCGAAAACAAAAGGCAATAGGGTTTAATGCCATTAAAATCATTGTGATCTATTACTATTTTCTTTGTAAAAAATGTTCTGCATATTTAAATCAATATAATGGTCACATCAAAAGTTGAGTAAATACTATGAACACATTACATTTGTGTTATATATAAAAATAATGTAAAATCAACAATGAATAGATATGAATCAAATAGAGGTTATTCATAAACTATGATAATATAATCATAAAACTAACTCGAGATATAGGCAATGCTTGCAATAAATATTAAAAATTTTGAGTCAATTGATAAAAAGAATAAAAAACAAAATACAAGAACAATGAAAATGTTTTCAATACGTTTAACATTCGAATGGTATGAAACTGTTTAAAAACTATGATACAAATCTATAATCTATAACAACTATAATCAACTAATGAACGCGAATGAAAATGTGATATGAACATATAATTATAAAATGTCTTTAATTTAAAGTGATTACTATCACAAAGATTTTAATAATATCCAAATATAAAAATAAATCAAAAGAAAATAATAGTGGTTAAAATACTTATGATCATTACCTATTTTATATGTTAATATACAATTATGGTCCTTACATTTTGATGATATAATTTTTTCAGAATGATTAAAAATCGATGAATATCCGAGTTGTTCAATACTGTTTGATTGGTGATGTATATGAATAATCTTGTAATATGATTGCAGTGCAGTAAGTCAACCATTATCCTAAAAACATAAATATTATTAGTATGTTGTGTAAAAAAAAAAAAAAACCAATTTAACCAATGATTTATTATTCTAGAAAAACAATTTTGTTACATACTTAATCTATTTTTATTTACAATAATAGTATCGAAAACAAAAGGCAATAGGGTTTAATGCCATTAAAATCATTGTGTTCTATTACTATTTTCTTTGTAAAAAATGTTCTGCATATTTAAATCAATATAATGGTCACATCAAAAGTTGAGTAAATACTATGAACACATTACATTTGTGTTATATATAAAAATAATGTAAAATCAACAATGAATAGATATGAATCAAATAGAGGTTATTCATAAACTATGATAATATAATCATAAAACAAACTCGAGATATAGGCAATGCTTGCAATAAATATTAAAAATTTTGAGTCAATTGATAAAAAGAATAAAAAACAAAATACAAGAACAGTGAAAATGTTTTCAATACGTTTAACATTCGAATGGTGTGAAACTGTTTAAAAACTATGATACAAATCTATAATCTATAACAACTATAATCAACTAATAAACGCGAATGAAAATGTGATATGAACAAATAATTATAAAATGTCTTTAATTTAAAGTGTTTACTATCACAAAGATTTTAATAATATCCAAATATCAAAATAAATTAAAAGAGAATAATAGTGGTTAAAATACTTATGATCACTACCTATTTTATATGTTAATATACAATTATGGTCCTTACATTTTGATGATATAATTTTTTCAGAATGATTAAAAATCGATGAATATCCGAGTTGTTCAATACTGTTTGATTGGTGATGTATATGAATAATCTTGTAATATGATTGCAGTGCAGTAAGTCAACCATTATCCTAAAAACATAAATATTATTAGTATGTTGTGTAAAAAAAAAAAAAAACCAATTTAACCAATGATTTATTATTCTAGAAAAACAATTTTGTTACATACTTAATCTATTTTTATTTACAATAATAGTATCGAAAACAAAAGGCAATAGGGTTTAATGCCATTAAAATCATTGTGTTCTATTACTATTTTCTTTGTAAAAAATGTTCTGCATATTTAAATCAATATAATGGTCACATCAAAAGTTGAGTAAATACTATGAACACATTACATTTGTGTTATATATAAAAATAATGTAAAATCAACAATGAATAGATATGAATCAAATAGAGGTTATTCATAAACTATGATAATATAATCATAAAACAAACTCGAGATATAGGCAATGCTTGCAATAAATATTAAAAATTTTGAGTCAATTGATAAAAAGAATAAAAAACAAAATACAAGAACAATGAAAATGTTTTCAATACGTTTAACATTCGAATGGTATGAAACTGTTTAAAAACTATGATACAAATCTATAATCTATAACAACTATAATCAACTAATGAACGCGAATGAAAATGTGATATGAACATATAATTATAAAATGTCTTTAATTTAAAGTGTTTACTATCACAAAGATTTTAATAATATCCAAATATCAAAATAAATCAAAAGAAAATAATAGTGGTTAAAATACTTATGATCACTACCTATTTTATATGTTAATATACAATTATGGTCCTTACATTTTGATGATATAATTTTTTCAGAATGAATAAAAATCGATGAATATCCGAGTTGTTCAATACTGTTTGATTGGTGATGTATATGAATAATCTTGTAATATGATTGCATTGCAGTAAGTCAACCATTATCCTAAAAACATAAATATTATTAGTATGTTGTGTAAAAAAAAAAAAAAACCAATTTAACCAATGATTTATTATTCTAGAAAAACAATTTTGTTACATACTTAATCTATTTTTATTTACAATAATAGTATCGAAAACAAAAGGCAATAGGGTTTAATGCCATTAAAATCATTGTGTTCTATTACTATTTTCTTTGTAAAAAATGTTCTGCATATTTAAATCAATATAATGGTCACATCAAAAGTTGAGTAAATACTATGAACACATTACATTTGTGTTATATATAAAAATAATGTAAAATCAACAATGAATAGATATGAATCAAATAGAGGTTATTCATAAACTATGATAATATAATCATAAAACTAACTCGAGATATAGGCAATGCTTGCAATAAATATTAAAAATTTTGAGTCAATTGATAAAAAGAATAAAAAACAAAATACAAGAACAGTGAAAATGTTTTCAATACGTTTAACATTCGAATGGTGTGAAACTGTTTAAAAACTATGATACAAATCTATAACCTATAACAACTATAATCAACTAATGAACGCGAATGAAAATGTGATATGAACAAATAATTATAAAATGTCTTTAATTTAAAGTGTTTACTATCACAAAGATTTTAATAATATCCAAATATCAAAATAAATCAAAAGAGAATAATAGTGGTTTAAATACTTATGATCACTACCTATTTTATATGTTAATAGACAATTATGGTCCTTACATTTTGATGATATAATTTTTTCAGGATGAATAAAAATCGATGAATATCCGAGTTGTTCAATACTGTTTGATTGGTGATGTATATGAATAATCTTGTAATATGATTGCAGTGCAGTAAGTCAACCATTATCCTAAAAACATAAATATTATTAGTATGTTGTGTAAAAAAAAAAAACCAATTTAACCAATGATTTATTATTCTAGAAAAACAATTTTGTTACATACTTAATCTATTTTTATTTACAATAATAGTATCGAAAACAAAAGGCAATAGGGTTTAATGCCATTAAAATCATTGTGATCTATTACTATTTTCTTTGTAAAAAATGTTCTGCATATTTAAATCAATATAATGGTCACATCAAAAGTTGAGTAAATACTATGAACACATTACATTTGTGTTATATATAAAAATAATGTAAAATCAACAATGAATAGATATGAATCAAATAGAGGTTATTCATAAACTATGATAATATAATCATAAAACTAACTCGAGATATAGGCAATGCTTGCAATAAATATTAAAAATTTTGAGTCAATTGATAAAAAGAATAAAAAACAAAATACAAGAACAATGAAAATGTTTTCAATACGTTTAACATTCGAATGGTATGAAACTGTTTAAAAACTATGATACAAATCTATAATCTATAACAACTATAATCAACTAATGAACGCGAATGAAAATGTGATATGAACATATAATTATAAAATGTCTTTAATTTAAAGTGATTACTATCACAAAGATTTTAATAATATCCAAATATAAAAATAAATCAAAAGAAAATAATAGTGGTTAAAATACTTATGATCATTACCTATTTTATATGTTAATATACAATTATGGTCCTTACATTTTGATGATATAATTTTTTCAGAATGATTAAAAATCGATGAATATCCGAGTTGTTCAATACTGTTTGATTGGTGATGTATATGAATAATCTTGTAATATGATTGCAGTGCAGTAAGTCAACCATTATCCTAAAAACATAAATATTATTAGTATGTTGTGTAAAAAAAAAAAACCAATTTAACCAATGATTTATTATTCTAGAAAAACAATTTTGTTACATACTTAATCTATTTTTATTTACAATAATAGTATCGAAAACAAAAGGCAATAGGGTTTAAAGCCATTAAAATCATTGTGTTCTATTACTATTTTCTTTGTAAAAAATGTGCTGCATAATTAAACCTATATAATGGTCACATCCAAAGTTGAGTAAATACTATGAACACATTACATTTGTGTTATATATAAAAATAATGTAAAATCAACAATGAATAGATATGAATCAAATAGAGGTTATTCATAAACTATGATAATATAATCATAAAACTAACTCGAGATATAGGCAATGCTTGCAATAAATATTAAAAATTTTGAGTCAATTGATAAAAAGAATAAAAAACAAAATACAAGAACAATGAAAATGTTTTCAATACGTTTAACATTCGAATGGTATGAAACTGTTTAAAAACTATGATACAAATCTATAATCTATAACAACTATAATCAACTAATGAACGCGAATGAAAATGTGATATGAACATATAATTATAAAATGTCTTTAATTTAAAGTGTTTACTATCACAAAGATTTTAATAATATCCAAATATAAAAATAAATCAAAAGAAAATAATAGTGGTTAAAATACTTATGATCATTACCTATTTTATATGTTAATATACAATTATGGTCCTTACATTTTGATGATATAATTTTTTCAGAATGATTAAAAATCGATGAATATCCGAGTTGTTCAATACTGTTTGATTAGTGATGTATATGAATAATCTTGTAATATGATTGCAGTGCAGTAAGTCAACCATTATCCTAAAAACATAAATATTATTAGTATGTTGTGTAAAAAAAAAAAAACCAATTTAACCAATGATTTATTATTCTAGAAAAACAATTTTGTTACATACTTAATCTATTTTTATTTACAATAATAGTATCGAAAACAAAAGGCAATAGGGTTTAAAGCCATTAAAATCATTGTGTTCTATTACTATTTTCTTTGTAAAAAATGTGCTGCATAATTAAACCTATATAATGGTCACATCCAAATTTGAGTAAATACTATGAACACATTACATTTGTGTTATATATAAAAATAATGTAAAATCAACAATGAATAGATATGAATCAAATAGAGGTAATTCATAAACAAAGATAAAATAATCATAAAACTAACTCGAGATATAGGCAATGCTTGCAATAAATATTAAAAATTTTGAGTCAATTGATAAAAAGAATAAAAAACAAAATACAAGAACAGTGAAAATGTTTTCAATACGTTTAACATTCGAATGGTATGAAACTGTTTAAAAACAATGATACAAATCTATAATCTATAACAACTATAATCAACTAATGAACGCGAATGAAAATGTGATATACACAAATAATTATAAAATGTCTTTAATTTAAAGTGTTTACTATCACAAAGATTTTAATAATATCCAAATATCAAAATAAATTAAAAGATAATAATAGTGGTTAAAATACTTATGATCACTACCTATTTTATATGTTAATAGACAATTATGGTCCTTACATTTGGATGATATAATTTTTTCAGAATGAATAAAAATCGATGAATATCCGAGTTGTTCAATACTGTTTGATTCGTGATGTATATGAATAATCTTGTAATATGATTGCAGTGCAGCAAGTCAACCATTATCCTAAAAACATAAATATTATTAGTATGTTGTGTAAAAAAAAAAAAACAATTTAACCAATGATTTATTATTCTACAAGAACAATTTTGTTACATATTTAATCTATTTTTATTTAAAATGATAGTATCGAAAACAAAAGGCAATAGGGTTTAAAGCCATTAAAGTCATTGTGTTCTATTACTATTTTCTTTGTAAAAAATGTTCTGCATATTTAAATTTATATAATGGTCACATCCAAAGTTGAGTAAATACTATGAACACATTACATTTGTGTTATATATAAAAATAATGTAAAATCAACAATGAATAGATATGAATCAAATAGAGGTAATTCATAAACAAAGATAAAATAATCATAAAACTAACTCGAGATATAGGCAATGCTTGCAATAAATATTAAAAATTTTGAGTCAATTGATAAAAAGAATAAAAAACAAAATACTAGAACAGTGAAAATGTTTTCAATACGTTTAACATTCGAATGGTATGAAACTGTTTAAAAACTATGATACAAATCTATAATCTATAACAACTATAATCAACTAATGAACGCGAATGAAAATGTGATATGAACAAATCATTATAAAATGTCTTTAATTTAAAGTGTTTACTATCACAAAGATTTTAATATTATCCAAATATCAAAATAAATCAAAAGAGAATAATAGTGGTCAAAATACTTATGATCACTACCTATTTTATATGTTAATAGACAATTATGGTCCTTACATTTTGATGATATAATTTTTTCAGAATGAATAAAAATCGATGAATATCCGAGTTGTTCAATACTGTTTGATTCGTGATGTATATGAATAATCTTGTAATATGATTGCAGTGCAGCAAGTCAACCATTATCCAAAAAACATAAATATTATTAGTATGTTGTGTAAAAAAAAAAAAACCAATTTAACCAATGATTTATTATTCTAGAAAAACAATTTTGTTACATACTTAATCTATTTTTATTTACAATAATAGTATCGAAAACAAAAGGCAATAGGGTTTAAAGCCATTAAAATCATTGTGTTCTATTACTATTTTCTTTGTAAAAAATGTGCTGCATAATTAAACCTATATAATGGTCACATCCAAAGTTGAGTAAATACTATGAACACATTACATTTGTGTTATATATAAAAATAATGTAAAATCAACAATGAATAGATATGAATCAAATAGAGGTAATTCATAAACAAAGATAAAATAATCATAAAACTAACTCGAGATATAGGCAATGCTTGCAATAAATATTAAAAATTTTGAGTCAATTGATAAAAAGAATAAAAAACAAAATACTAGAACAGTGAAAATGTTTTCAATACGTTTAACATTCGAATGGTATGAAACTGTTTAAAAACTATGATACAAATCTATAATCTATAACAACTATAATCAACTAATGAACGCGAATGAAAATGTGATATGAACAAATCATTATAAAATGTCTTTAATTTAAAGTGTTTACTATCACAAAGATTTTAATATTATCCAAATATCAAAATAAATCAAAAGAGAATAATAGTGGTCAAAATACTTATGATCACTACCTATTTTATATGTTAATAGACAATTATGGTCCTTACATTTGGATGATATAATTTTTTCAGAATGAATAAAAATCGATGAATATCCGAGTTGTTCAATACTATTTGATTCGTGATGTATATGAATAATCTTGTAATATGATTGCAGTGCAGCAAGTCAACCATTATCCTAAAAACATAAATATTATTAGTATGTTGTGTAAAAAAAAAAAAACCAATTTAACCAATGATTTATTATTCTAGAAAAACAATTTTGTTACATACTTAATCTATTTTTATTTACAATAATAGTATCGAAAACAAAAGGCAATAGGGTTTAAAGCCATTAAAATCATTGTGTTCTATTACTATTTTCTTTGTAAAAAATGTGCTGCATAATTAAACCTATATAATGGTCACATCAAAAGTTGAGTAAATACTATGAGCACATTACATTTGTGTTATATATAAAAATAATGTAAAATCAACAATGAATAGATATGAATCAAATAGAGGTAATTCATAAACAAAGATAAAATATTCATAAAACTAACTCGAGATATAGGCAATGCTTGCAATAAATATTAAAAATTTTGAGTCAATTGATAAAAAGAATAAAAAACAAAATACAAGAACAGTGAAAATGTTTTCAATACGTTTAACATTCGAATGGTATGAAACTGTTTAAAAACTATGATACAAATCTATAATCTATAACAACTATAATCAACTAATGAACGCGAATGAAAATGTGATATACACAAATAATTATAAAATGTCTTTAATTTAAAGTGTTTACTATCACAAAGATTTTAATAATATCCAAATATCAAAATAAATTAAAAGAGAATAATAGTGGTTAAAATACTTATGATCACTACCTATTTTATATGTTAATAGACAATTATGGTCCTTACATTTGAATGATATAATTTTTTCAGAATGAATAAAAATCGATGAATATCCGAGTTGTTCAATACTGTTTGATTCGTGATGTATATGAATAATCTTGTAATATGATTGCAGTGCAGCAAGTCAACCATTATCCTAAAAACATAAATATTATTAGTATGTTGTGTAAAAAAAAAAAAACCAATTTAACCAATGATTTATTATTCTAGAAAAACAATTTTGTTACATACTTAATCTATTTTTATTTACAATAATAGTATCGAAAACAAAAGGCAATAGGGTTTAAAGCCATTAAAATCATTGTGTTCTATTACTATTTTCTTTGTAAAAAATGTGCTGCATAATTAAACCTATATAATGGTCACATCCAAAGTTGAGTAAATACTATGAACACATTACATTTGTGTTATATATAAAAATAATGTAAAATCAACAATGAATAGATATGAATCAAATAGAGGTAATTCATAAACAAAGATAAAATAATCATAAAACTAACTCGAGATATAGGCAATGCTTGCAATAAATATTAAAAATTTTGAGTCCATTGATAAAAAGAATAAAAAACAAAATACTAGAACAGTGAAAATGTTTTCAATACGTTTAACATTCGAATGGTATGAAACTGTTTAAAAGCTATGATACAAATCTATAATCTATAACAACTATAATCAACTAATGAACGCGAATGAAAATGTGATATACACAAATAATTATAAAATGTCTTTAATTTAAAGTGTTTACTATCACAAAGATTTTAATATTATCCAAATATCAAAATAAATCAAAAGAGAATAATAGTGGTCAAAATACTTATGATCACTACCTATTTTATATGTTAATAGACAATTATGGTCCTTACATTTTGATGATATAATTTTTTCAGAATGAATAAAAATCGATGAATATCCGAGTTGTTCAATACTGTTTGATTCGTGATGTATATGAATAATCTTGTAATATGATTGCAGTGCAGCAAGTCAACCATTATCCTAAAAACATAAATATTATTAGTATGTTGTGTAAAAAAAAAAAAACCAATTTAACCAATGATTTATTATTCTAGAAAAACAATTTTGTTACATACTTAATCTATTTTTATTTACAATAATAGTATCGAAAACAAAAGGCAATAGGGTTTAAAGCCATTAAAATCATTGTGTTCTATTACTATTTTCTTTGTAAAAAATGTGCTGCATAATTAAACCTATATAATGGTCACATCCAAAGTTGAGTAAATACTATGAACACATTACATTTGTGTTATATATAAAAATAATGTAAAATCAACAATGAATAGATATGAATCAAATAGAGGTTATTCATAAACTATGATAATATAATCATAAAACTAACTCGAGATATAGGCAATGCTTGCAATAAATATTAAAAATTTTGAGTCAATTGATAAAAAGAATAAAAAACAAAATACAAGAACAATGAAAATGTTTTCAATACGTTTAACATTCGAATGGTATGAAACTGTTTAAAAACTATGATACAAATCTATAATCTATAACAACTATAATCAACTAATGAACGCGAATGAAAATGTGATATGAACATATAATTATAAAATGTCTTTAATTTAAAGTGTTTACTATCACAAAGATTTTAATAATATCCAAATATAAAAATAAATCAAAAGAAAATAATAGTGGTTAAAATACTTATGATCATTACCTATTTTATATGTTAATATACAATTATGGTCCTTACATTTTGATGATATAATTTTTTCAGAATGATTAAAAATCGATGAATATCCGAGTTGTTCAATACTGTTTGATTAGTGATGTATATGAATAATCTTGTAATATGATTGCAGTGCAGTAAGTCAACCATTATCCTAAAAACATAAATATTATTAGTATGTTGTGTAAAAAAAAAAAAACCAATTTAACCAATGATTTATTATTCTAGAAAAACAATTTTGTTACATACTTAATCTATTTTTATTTACAATAATAGTATCGAAAACAAAAGGCAATAGGGTTTAAAGCCATTAAAATCATTGTGTTCTATTACTATTTTCTTTGTAAAAAATGTGCTGCATAATTAAACCTATATAATGGTCACATCAAAAGTTGAGTAAATACTATGAGCACATTACATTTGTGTTATATATAAAAATAATGTAAAATCAACAATGAATAGATATGAATCAAATAGAGGTAATTCATAAACAAAGATAAAATAATCATAAAACTAACTCGAGATATAGGCAATGGTTGCAATAAATATTAAAAATTTTGAGTCAATTGATAAAAAGAATAAAAAACAAAATACAAGAACAGTGAAAATGTTTTCAATACGTTTAACATTCGAATGGTATGAAACTGTTTAAAAACTATGATACAAATCTATAATCTATAACAACTATAATCAACTAATGAACGCGAATGAAAATGTGATATGAACAAATCATTATAAAATGTCTTTAATTTAAAGTGTTTACTATCACAAAGATTTTAATAATATCCAAATATCAAAATAAATCAAAAGAAAATAATAGTGGTTAAAATACTTATGATCATTACCTATTTTATATGTTAATATACAATTATGGTCCTTACATTTTGATGATATAATTTTTTCAGAATGAATAAAAATCGATGAATATCCGAGTTGTTCAATACTGTTTGATTGGTGATGTATATGAGTAATCTTGTAATATGATTGCAGTGCAGTAAGTCAACCGTTATCCTAAAAACATAAATATTATTAGTATGTTGTGTAAAAAAAAAAAAACCAATTTAACCAATGATTTATTCTTCTAGAAAAACAATTTTGTTACATACTTAATCTATTTTTATTTACAATAATAGTATCGAAAACAAAAGGCAATAGGGTTTAAAGCCATTAAAATCATTGTGTTCTATTACTATTTTCTTTGTAAAAAATGTGCTGCATAATTAAACCTATATAATGGTCACATCCAAAGTTGAGTAAATACTATGAACACATTACATTTGTGTTATATATAAAAATAATGTAAAATCAACAATGAATAGATATGAATCAAATAGAGGTAATTCATAAACAAAGATAAAATAATCATAAAACTAACTCGAGATATAGGCAATGCTTGCAATAAATATTAAAAATTTTGAGTCAATTGATAAAAAGAATAAAAAACAAAATACTAGAACAGTGAAAATGTTTTCAATACGTTTAACATTCGAATGGTATGAAACTGTTTAAAAACTATGATACAAATCTATAATCTATAACAACTATAATCAACTAATGAACGCGAATGAAAATGTGATATGAACAAATCATTATAAAATGTCTTTAATTTAAAGTGTTTACTATCACAAAGATTTTAATATTATCCAAATATCAAAATAAATCAAAAGAGAATAATAGTGGTCAAAATACTTATGATCACTACCTATTTTATATGTTAATAGACAATTATGGTCCTTACATTTTGATGATATAATTTTTTCAGAATGAATAAAAATCGATGAATATCCGAGTTGTTCAATACTGTTTGATTCGTGATGTATATGAATAATCTTGTAATATGATTGCAGTGCAGCAAGTCAACCATTATCCTAAAAACATAAATATTATTAGTATGTTGTGTAAAAAAAAAAAAACCAATTTAACCAATGATTTATTATTCTAGAAAAACAATTTTGTTACATACTTAATCTATTTTTATTTACAATAATAGTATCGAAAACAAAAGGCAATAGGGTTTAAAGCCATTAAAATCATTGTGTTCTATTACTATTTTCTTTGTAAAAAATGTGCTGCATAATTAAACCTATATAATGGTCACATCCAAAGTTGAGTAAATACTATGAACACATTACATTTGTGTTATATATAAAAATAATGTAAAATCAACAATGAATAGATATGAATCAAATAGAGGTAATTCATAAACAAAGATAAAATAATCATAAAACTAACTCGAGATATAGGCAATGCTTGCAATAAATATTAAAAATTTTGAGTCAATTGATAAAAAGAATAAAAAACAAAATACTAGAACAGTGAAAATGTTTTCAATACGTTTAACATTCGAATGGTATGAAACTGTTTAAAAACTATGATACAAATCTATAATCTATAACAACTATAATCAACTAATGAACGCGAATGAAAATGTGATATGAACAAATCATTATAAAATGTCTTTAATTTAAAGTGTTTACTATCACAAAGATTTTAATATTATCCAAATATCAAAATAAATCAAAAGAGAATAATAGTGGTCAAAATACTTATGATCACTACCTATTTTATATGTTAATAGACAATTATG
Source organism: Rhopalosiphum nymphaeae (assembly GCA_036289425.1). NCBI lineage: Eukaryota > Metazoa > Arthropoda > Insecta > Hemiptera > Aphididae > Rhopalosiphum > Rhopalosiphum nymphaeae. The sequence goes on along the minus strand of JAZAQC010000007.1, from coordinate 1,612,144 downwards.
GTCCTTACATTTGGATGATATAATTTTTTCAGAATGAATAAAAATCGATGAATATCCGAGTTGTTCAATACTGTTTGATTCGTGATGTATATGAATAATCTTGTAATATGATTGCAGTGCAGCAAGTCAACCATTATCCTAAAAACATAAATATTATTAGTATGTTGTGTAAAAAAAAAAAAACCAATTTAACCAATGATTTATTATTCTAGAAAAACAATTTTGTTACATACTTAATCTATTTTTATTTACAATAATAGTATCGAAAACAAAAGGCAATAGGGTTTAAAGCCATTAAAATCATTGTGTTCTATTACTATTTTCTTTGTAAAAAATGTGCTGCATAATTAAACCTATATAATGGTCACATCAAAAGTTGAGTAAATACTATGAGCACATTACATTTGTGTTATATATAAAAATAATGTAAAATCAACAATGAATAGATATGAATCAAATAGAGGTAATTCATAAACAAAGATAAAATAATCATAAAACTAACTCGAGATATAGGCAATGCTTGCAATAAATATTAAAAATTTTGAGTCAATTGATAAAAAGAATAAAAAACAAAATACAAGAACAGTGAAAATGTTTTCAATACGTTTAACATTCGAATGGTATGAAACTGTTTAAAAACTATGATACAAATCTATAATCTATAACAACTATAATCAACTAATGAACGCGAATGAAAATGTGATATACACAAATAATTATAAAATGTCTTTAATTTAAAGTGTTTACTATCACAAAGATTTTAATAATATCCAAATATCAAAATAAATTAAAAGAGAATAATAGTGGTTAAAATACTTATGATCACTACCTATTTTATATGTTAATAGACAATTATGGTCCTTACATTTGAATGATATAATTTTTTCAGAATGAATAAAAATCGATGAATATCCGAGTTGTTCAATACTGTTTGATTCGTGATGTATATGAATAATCTTGTAATATGATTGCAGTGCAGCAAGTCAACCATTATCCTAAAAACATAAATATTATTAGTATGTTGTGTAAAAAAAAAAAAACCAATTTAACCAATGATTTATTATTCTAGAAAAACAATTTTGTTACATACTTAATCTATTTTTATTTACAATAATAGTATCGAAAACAAAAGGCAATAGGGTTTAAAGCCATTAAAATCATTGTGTTCTATTACTATTTTCTTTGTAAAAAATGTGCTGCATAATTAAACCTATATAATGGTCACATCCAAAGTTGAGTAAATACTATGAACACATTACATTTGTGTTATATATAAAAATAATGTAAAATCAACAATGAATAGATATGAATCAAATAGAGGTAATTCATAAACAAAGATAAAATAATCATAAAACTAACTCGAGATATAGGCAATGCTTGCAATAAATATTAAAAATTTTGAGTCAATTGATAAAAAGAATAAAAAACAAAATACTAGAACAGTGAAAATGTTTTCAATACGTTTAACATTCGAATGGTATGAAACTGTTTAAAAACTATGATACAAATCTATAATCTATAACAACTATAATCAACTAATGAACGCGAATGAAAATGTGATATGAACAAATCATTATAAAATGTCTTTAATTTAAAGTGTTTACTATCACAAAGATTTTAATATTATCCAAATATCAAAATAAATCAAAAGAGAATAATAGTGGTTAAAATACTTATGATCACTACCTATTTTATATGTTAATAGACAATTATGGTCCTTACATTTGGATGATATAATTTTTTCAGAATGAATACAAATCGATGAATATCCGAGTTGTTCAATACTGTTTGATTCGTGATGTATATGAATAATCTTGTAATATGATTGCAGTGCAGCAAGTCAACCATTATCCTAAAAACATAAATATTATTAGTATGTTGTGTAAAAAAAAAAAAACCAATTTAACCAATGATTTATTATTCTAGAAAAACAATTTTGTTACATACTTAATCTATTTTTATTTACAATAATAGTATCGAAAACAAAAGGCAATAGGGTTTAAAGCCATTAAAATCATTGTGTTCTATTACTATTTTCTTTGTAAAAAATGTGCTGCATAATTAAACCTATATAATGGTCACATCAAAAGTTGAGTAAATACTATGAGCACATTACATTTGTGTTATATATAAAAATAATGTAAAATCAACAATGAATAGATATGAATCAAATAGAGGTAATTCATAAACAAAGATAAAATAATCATAAAACTAACTCGAGATATAGGCAATGCTTGCAATAAATATTAAAAATTTTGAGTCGATTGATAAAAAGAATAAAAAACAAAATACTAGAACAGTGAAAATGTTTTCAATACGTTTAACATTCGAATGGTATGAAACTGTTTAAAAACTATGATACAAATCTATAATCTATAACAACTATAATCAACTAATGAACGCGAATGAAAATGTGATATGAACAAATCATTATAAAATGTCTTTAATTTAAAGTGTTTACTATCACAAAGATTTTAATATTATCCAAATATCAAAATAAATCAAAAGAGAATAATAGTGGTCAAAATACTTATGATCACTACCTATTTTATATGTTAATAGACAATTATGGTCCTTACATTTTGATGATATAATTTTTTCAGAATGAATAAAAATCGATGAATATCCGAGTTGTTCAATACTGTTTGATTCGTGATGTATATGAATAATCTTGTAATATGATTGCAGTGCAGCAAGTCAACCATTATCCTAAAAACATAAATATTATTAGTATGTTGTGTAAAAAAAAAAAAACCAATTTAACCAATGATTTATTATTCTAGAAAAACAATTTTGTTACATACTTAATCTATTTTTATTTACAATAATAGTATCGAAAACAAAAGGCAATAGGGTTTAAAGCCATTAAAATCATTGTGTTCTATTACTATTTTCTTTGTAAAAAATGTGCTGCATAATTAAACCTATATAATGGTCACATCCAAAGTTGAGTAAATACTATGAACACATTACATTTGTGTTATATATAAAAATAATGTAAAATCAACAATGAATAGATATGAATCAAATAGAGGTAATTCATAAACAAAGATAAAATAATCATAAAACTAACTCGAGATATAGGCAATGCTTGCAATAAATATTAAAAATTTTGAGTCAATTGATAAAAAGAATAAAAAACAAAATACTAGAACAGTGAAAATGTATTCAATACGTTTAACATTCGAATGGTATGAAACTGTTTAAAAACTATGATACAAATCTATAATCTATAACAACTATAATCAACTAATGAACGCGAATGAAAATGTGATATGAACAAATCATTATAAAATGTCTTTAATTTAAAGTGTTTACTATCACAAAGATTTTAATATTATCCAAATATCAAAATAAATCAAAAGAGAATAATAGTGGTCAAAATACTTATGATCACTACCTATTTTATATGTTAATAGACAATTATGGTCCTTACATTTGGATGATATAATTTTTTCAGAATGAATACAAATCGATGAATATCCGAGTTGTTCAATACTGTTTGATTCGTGATGTATATGAATAATCTTGTAATATGATTGCAGTGCAGCAAGTCAACCATTATCCTAAAAACATAAATATTATTAGTATGTTGTGTAAAAAAAAAAAAACCAATTTAACCAATGATTTATTATTCTAGAAAAACAATTTTGTTACATACTTAATCTATTTTTATTTACAATAATAGTATCGAAAACAAAAGGCAATAGGGTTTAAAGCCATTAAAATCATTGTGTTCTATTACTATTTTCTTTGTAAAAAATGTGCTGCATAATTAAACCTATATAATGGTCACATCAAAAGTTGAGTAAATACTATGAGCACATTACATTTGTGTTATATATAAAAATAATGTAAAATCAACAATGAATAGATATGAATCAAATAGAGGTAATTCATAAACAAAGATAAAATAATCATAAAACTAACTCGAGATATAGGCAATGCTTGCAATAAATATTAAAAATTTTGAGTCAATTGATAAAAAGAATAAAAAACAAAATACAAGAACAGTGAAAATGTTTTCAATACGTTTAACATTCGAATGGTATGAAACTGTTTAAAAACTATGATACAAATCTATAATCTATAACAACTATAATCAACTAATGAACGCGAATGAAAATGTGATATACACAAATAATTATAAAATGTCTTTAATTTAAAGTGTTTACTATCACAAAGATTTTAATAATATCCAAATATCAAAATAAATTAAAAGAGAATAATAGTGGTTAAAATACTTATGATCACTACCTATTTTATATGTTAATAGACAATTATGGTCCTTACATTTGAATGATATAATTTTTTCAGAATGAATAAAAATCGATGAATATCCGAGTTGTTCAATACTGTTTGATTCGTGATGTATATGAATAATCTTGTAATATGATTGCAGTGCAGCAAGTCAACCATTATCCTAAAAACATAAATATTATTAGTATGTTGTGTAAAAAAAAAAAAACCAATTTAACCAATGATTTATTATTCTAGAAAAACAATTTTGTTACATACTTAATCTATTTTTATTTACAATAATAGTATCGAAAACAAAAGGCAATAGTGTTTAAAGCCATTAAAATCATTGTGTTCTATTACTATTTTCTTTGTAAAAAATGTGCTGCATAATTAAACCTATATAATGGTCACATCCAAAGTTGAGTAAATACTATGAACACATTACATTTGTGTTATATATAAAAATAATGTAAAATCAACAATGAATAGATATGAATCAAATAGAGGTAATTCATAAACAAAGATAAAATAATCATAAAACTAACTCGAGATATAGGCAATGCTTGCAATAAATATTAAAAATTTTGAGTCGATTGATAAAAAGAATAAAAAACAAAATACTAGAACAGTGAAAATGTTTTCAATACGTTTAACATTCGAATGGTATGAAACTGTTTAAAAACTATGATACAAATCTATAATCTATAACAACTATAATCAACTAATGAACGCGAATGAAAATGTGATATGAACAAATCATTATAAAATGTCTTTAATTTAAAGTGTTTACTATCACAAAGATTTTAATATTATCCAAATATCAAAATAAATCAAAAGAGAATAATAGTGGTCAAAATACTTATGATCACTACCTATTTTATATGTTAATAGACAATTATGGTCCTTACATTTTGATGATATAATTTTTTCAGAATGAATAAAAATCGATGAATATCCGAGTTGTTCAATACTGTTTGATTCGTGATGTATATGAATAATCTTGTAATATGATTGCAGTGCAGCAAGTCAACCATTATCCTAAAAACATAAATATTATTAGTATGTTGTGTAAAAAAAAAAAAACCAATTTAACCAATGATTTATTATTCTAGAAAAACAATTTTGTTACATACTTAATCTATTTTTATTTACAATAATAGTATCGAAAACAAAAGGCAATAGGGTTTAAAGCCATTAAAATCATTGTGTTCTATTACTATTTTCTTTGTAAAAAATGTGCTGCATAATTAAACCTATATAATGGTCACATCAAAAGTTGAGTAAATACTATGAGCACATTACATTTGTGTTATATATAAAAATAATGTAAAATCAACAATGAATAGATATGAATCAAATAGAGGTAATTCATAAACAAAGATAAAATAATCATAAAACTAACTCGAGATATAGGCAATGCTTGCAATAAATATTAAAAATTTTGAGTCAATTGATAAAAAGAATAAAAAACAAAATACAAGAACAGTGAAAATGTTTTCAATACGTTTAACATTCGAATGGTATGAAACTGTTTAAAAACTATGATACAAATCTATAATCTATAACAACTATAATCAACTAATGAACGCGAATGAAAATGTGATATACACAAATAATTATAAAATGTCTTTAATTTAAAGTGTTTACTATCACAAAGATTTTAATAATATCCAAATATCAAAATAAATTAAAAGAGAATAATAGTGGTTAAAATACTTATGATCACTACCTATTTTATATGTTAATAGACAATTATGGTCCTTACATTTGGATGATATAATTTTTTCAGAATGAATAAAAATCGATGAATATCCGAGTTGTTCAATACTGTTTGATTCGTGATGTATATGAATAATCTTGTAATATGATTGCAGTGCAGCAAGTCAACCATTATCCTAAAAACATAAATATTATTAGTATGTTGTGTAAAAAAAAAAAAACCAATTTAACCAATGATTTATTATTCTAGAAAAACAATTTTGTTACATACTTAATCTATTTTTATTTACAATAATAGTATCGAAAACAAAAGGCAATAGGGTTTAAAGCCATTAAAATCATTGTGTTCTATTACTATTTTCTTTGTAAAAAATGTGCTGCATAATTAAACCTATATAATGGTCACATCCAAAGTTGAGTAAATACTATGAACACATTACATTTGTGTTATATATAAAAATAATGTAAAATCAACAATGAATAGATATGAATCAAATAGAGGTAATTCATAAACAAAGATAAAATAATCATAAAACTAACTCGAGATATAGGCAATGCTTGCAATAAATATTAAAAATTTTGAGTCGATTGATAAAAAGAATAAAAAACAAAATACTAGAACAGTGAAAATGTTTTCAATACGTTTAACATTCGAATGGTATGAAACTGTTTAAAAACTATGATACAAATCTATAATCTATAACAACTATAATCAACTAATGAACGCGAATGAAAATGTGATATGAACAAATCATTATAAAATGTCTTTAATTTAAAGTGTTTACTATCACAAAGATTTTAATATTATCCAAATATCAAAATAAATCAAAAGAGAATAATAGTGGTCAAAATACTTATGATCACTACCTATTTTATATGTTAATAGACAATTATGGTCCTTACATTTGGATGATATAATTTTTTCAGAATGAATAAAAATCGATGAATATCCGAGTTGTTCAATACTGTTTGATTCGTGATGTATATGAATAATCTTGTAATATGATTGCAGTGCAGCAAGTCAACCATTATCCTAAAAACATAAATATTATTAGTATGTTGTGTAAAAAATAAAAAACCAATTTAACCAATGATTTATTATTCTAGAAAAACAATTTTGTTACATACTTAATCTATTTTTATTTACAATAATAGTATCGAAAACAAAAGGCAATAGGGTTTAAAGCCATTAAAATCATTGTGTTCTATTACTATTTTCTTTGTAAAAAATGTGCTGCATAATTAAACCTATATAATGGTCACATCCAAAGTTGAGTAAATACTATGAACACATTACATTTGTGTTATATATAAAAATAATGTAAAATCAACAATGAATAGATATGAATCAAATAGAGGTAATTCATAAACAAAGATAAAATAATCATAAAACTAACTCGAGATATAGGCAATGCTTGCAATAAATATTAAAAATTTTGAGTCAATTGATAAAAAGAATAAAAAACAAAATACTAGAACAGTGAAAATGTTTTCAATACGTTTAACATTCGAATGGTATGAAACTGTTTAAAAACTATGATACAAATCTATAATCTATAACAACTATAATCAACTAATGAACGCGAATGAAAATGTGATATACACAAATAATTATAAAATGTCTTTAATTTAAAGTGTTTACTATCACAAAGATTTTAATAATATCCAAATATCAAAATAAATTAAAAGAGAATAATAGTGGTTAAAATACTTATGATCACTACCTATTTTATATGTTAATAGACAATTATGGTCCTTACATTTGAATGATATAATTTTTTCAGAATGAATAAAAATCGATGAATATCCGAGTTGTTCAATACTGTTTGATTCGTGATGTATATGAATAATCTTGTAATATGATTGCAGTGCAGCAAGTCAACCATTATCCTAAAAACATAAATATTATTAGTATGTTGTGTAAAAAAAAAAAAACCAATTTAACCAATGATTTATTATTCTAGAAAAACAATTTTGTTACATACTTAATCTATTTTTATTTACAATAATAGTATCGAAAACAAAAGGCAATAGGGTTTAAAGCCATTAAAATCATTGTGTTCTATTACTATTTTCTTTGTAAAAAATGTGCTGCATAATTAAACCTATATAATGGTCACATCCAAAGTTGAGTAAATAATATGAACACATTACATTTGTGTTATATATAAAAATAATGTAAAATCAACAATGAATAGATATGAATCAAATAGAGGTAATTCATAAACAAAGATAATATAATCATAAAACTAACTCGAGATATAGGCAATGCTTGCAATAAATATTAAAAATTTTGAGTCAATTGATAAAAAGAATAAAAAACAAAATACAAGAACAGTGAAAATGTTTTCAATACGTTTAACATTCGAATGGTATGAAACTGTTTAAAAACTATGATACAAATCTATAATCTATAACAACTATAATCAACTAATGAACGCGAATGAAAATGTGATATGAACAAATCATTATAAAATGTCTTTAATTTAAAGTGTTTACTATCACAAAGATTTTAATATTATCCAAATATCAAAATAAATCAAAAGAGAATAATAGTGGTCAAAATACTTATGATCACTACCTATTTTATATGTTAATAGACAATTATGGTCCTTACATTTGGATGATATAATTTTTTCAGAATGAATAAAAATCGATGAATATCCGAGTTGTTCAATACTGTTTGATTCGTGATGTATATGAATAATCTTGTAATATGATTGCAGTGCAGCAAGTCAACCATTATCCTAAAAACATAAATATTATTAGTATGTTGTGTAAAAAATAAAAAACCAATTTAACCAATGATTTATTATTCTAGAAAAACAATTTTGTTACATACTTAATCTATTTTTATTTACAATAATAGTATCGAAAACAAAAGGCAATAGGGTTTAAAGCCATTAAAATCATTGTGTTCTATTACTATTTTCTTTGTAAAAAATGTGCTGCATAATTAAACCTATATAATGGTCACATCCAAAGTTGAGTAAATACTATGAACACATTACATTTGTGTTATATATAAAAATAATGTAAAATCAACAATGAATAGATATGAATCAAATAGAGGTAATTCATAAACAAAGATAATATAATCATAAAACTAACTCGAGATATAGGCAATGCTTGCAATAAATATTAAAAATTTTGAGTCAATTGATAAAAAGAATAAAAAACAAAATACAAGAACAGTGAAAATGTTTTCAATACGTTTAACATTCGAATGGTATGAAACTGTTTAAAAACTATGATACAAATCTATAATCTATAACAACTATAATCAACTAATGAACGCGAATGAAAATGTGATATGAACAAATCATTATAAAATGTCTTTAATTTAAAGTGTTTACTATCACAAAGATTTTAATATTATCCAAATATCAAAATAAATCAAAAGAGAATAATAGTGGTCAAAATACTTATGATCACTACCTATTTTATATGTTAATAGACAATTATGGTCCTTACATTTGGATGATATAATTTTTTCAGAATGAATAAAAATCGATGAATATCCGAGTTGTTCAATACTGTTTGATTCGTGATGTATATGAATAATCTTGTAATATGATTGCAGTGCAGCAAGTCAACCATTATCCTAAAAACATAAATATTATTAGTATGTTGTGTAAAAAAAAAAAAACCAATTTAACCAATGATTTATTATTCTAGAAAAACAATTTTGTTACATACTTAATCTATTTTTATTTACAATAATAGTATCGAAAACAAAAGGCAATAGGGTTTAAAGCCATTAAAATCATTGTGTTCTATTACTATTTTCTTTGTAAAAAATGTGCTGCATAATTAAACCTATATAATGGTCACATCCAAAGTTGAGTAAATACTATGAACACATTACATTTGTGTTATATATAAAAATAATGTAAAATCAACAATGAATAGATATGAATCAAATAGAGGTAATTCATAAACAAAGATAAAATAATCATAAAACTAACTCGAGATATAGGCAATGCTTGCAATAAATATTAAAAATTTTGAGTCGATTGATAAAAAGAATAAAAAACAAAATACTAGAACAGTGAAAATGTTTTCAATACGTTTAACATTCGAATGGTATGAAACTGTTTAAAAACTATGATACAAATCTATAATCTATAACAACTATAATCAACTAATGAACGCGAATGAAAATGTGATATGAACAAATCATTATAAAATGTCTTTAATTTAAAGTGTTTACTATCACAAAGATTTTAATATTATCCAAATATCAAAATAAATCAAAAGAGAATAATAGTGGTCAAAATACTTATGATCACTACCTATTTTATATGTTAATAGACAATTATGGTCCTTACATTTGGATGATATAATTTTTTCAGAATGAATAAAAATCGATGAATATCCGAGTTGTTCAATACTGTTTGATTCGTGATGTATATGAATAATCTTGTAATATGATTGCAGTGCAGCAAGTCAACCATTATCCTAAAAACATAAATATTATTAGTATGTTGTGTAAAAAAAAAAAAACCAATTTAACCAATGATTTATTATTCTAGAAAAACAATTTTGTTACATACTTAATCTATTTTTATTTACAATAATAGTATCGAAAACAAAAGGCAATAGGGTTTAAAGCCATTAAAATCATTGTGTTCTATTACTATTTTCTTTGTAAAAAATGTGCTGCATAATTAAACCTATATAATGGTCACATCCAAAGTTGAGTAAATACTATGAACACATTACATTTGTGTTATATATAAAAATAATGTAAAATCAACAATGAATAGATATGAATCAAATAGAGGTAATTCATAAACAAAGATAAAATAATCATAAAACTAACTCGAGATATAGGCAATGCTTGCAATAAATATTAAAAATTTTGAGTCGATTGATAAAAAGAATAAAAAACAAAATACTAGAACAGTGAAAATGTTTTCAATACGTTTAACATTCGAATGGTATGAAACTGTTTAAAAACTATGATACAAATCTATAATCTATAACAACTATAATCAACTAATGAACGCGAATGAAAATGTGATATGAACAAATCATTATAAAATGTCTTTAATTTAAAGTGTTTACTATCACAAAGATTTTAATATTATCCAAATATCAAAATAAATCAAAAGAGAATAATAGTGGTCAAAATACTTATGATCACTACCTATTTTATATGTTAATAGACAATTATGGTCCTTACATTTGGATGATATAATTTTTTCAGAATGAATAAAAATCGATGAATATCCGAGTTGTTCAATACTGTTTGATTCGTGATGTATATGAATAATCTTGTAATATGATTGCAGTGCAGCAAGTCAACCATTATCCTAAAAACATAAATATTATTAGTATGTTGTGTAAAAAATAAAAAACCAATTTAACCAATGATTTATTATTCTAGAAAAACAATTTTGTTACATACTTAATCTATTTTTATTTACAATAATAGTATCGAAAACAAAAGGCAATAGGGTTTAAAGCCATTAAAATCATTGTGTTCTATTACTATTTTCTTTGTAAAAAATGTGCTGCATAATTAAACCTATATAATGGTCACATCCAAAGTTGAGTAAATACTATGAACACATTACATTTGTGTTATATATAAAAATAATGTAAAATCAACAATGAATAGATATGAATCAAATAGAGGTAATTCATAAACAAAGATAAAATAATCATAAAACTAACTCGAGATATAGGCAATGCTTGCAATAAATATTAAAAATTTTGAGTCAATTGATAAAAAGAATAAAAAACAAAATACTAGAACAGTGAAAATGTTTTCAATACGTTTAACATTCGAATGGTATGAAACTGTTTAAAAACTATGATACAAATCTATAATCTATAACAACTATAATCAACTAATGAACGCGAATGAAAATGTGATATACACAAATAATTATAAAATGTCTTTAATTTAAAGTGTTTACTATCACAAAGATTTTAATAATATCCAAATATCAAAATAAATTAAAAGAGAATAATAGTGGTTAAAATACTTATGATCACTACCTATTTTATATGTTAATAGACAATTATGGTCCTTACATTTGAATGATATAATTTTTTCAGAATGAATAAAAATCGATGAATATCCGAGTTGTTCAATACTGTTTGATTCGTGATGTATATGAATAATCTTGTAATATGATTGCAGTGCAGCAAGTCAACCATTATCCTAAAAACATAAATATTATTAGTATGTTGTGTAAAAAAAAAAAAACCAATTTAACCAATGATTTATTATTCTAGAAAAACAATTTTGTTACATACTTAATCTATTTTTATTTACAATAATAGTATCGAAAACAAAAGGCAATAGGGTTTAAAGCCATTAAAATCATTGTGTTCTATTACTATTTTCTTTGTAAAAAATGTGCTGCATAATTAAACCTATATAATGGTCACATCCAAAGTTGAGTAAATACTATGAACACATTACATTTGTGTTATATATAAAAATAATGTAAAATCAACAATGAATAGATATGAATCAAATAGAGGTAATTCATAAACAAAGATAATATAATCATAAAACTAACTCGAGATATAGGCAATGCTTGCAATAAATATTAAAAATTTTGAGTCAATTGATAAAAAGAATAAAAAACAAAATACAAGAACAGTGAAAATGTTTTCAATACGTTTAACATTCGAATGGTATGAAACTGTTTAAAAACTATGATACAAATCTATAATCTATAACAACTATAATCAACTAATGAACGCGAATGAAAATGTGATATGAACAAATCATTATAAAATGTCTTTAATTTAAAGTGTTTACTATCACAAAGATTTTAATATTATCCAAATATCAAAATAAATCAAAAGAGAATAATAGTGGTCAAAATACTTATGATCACTACCTATTTTATATGTTAATAGACAATTATGGTCCTTACATTTGGATGATATAATTTTTTCAGAATGAATAAAAATCGATGAATATCCGAGTTGTTCAATACTGTTTGATTCGTGATGTATATGAATAATCTTGTAATATGATTGCAGTGCAGCAAGTCAACCATTATCCTAAAAACATAAATATTATTAGTATGTTGTGTAAAAAAAAAAAAACCAATTTAACCAATGATTTATTATTCTAGAAAAACAATTTTGTTACATACTTAATCTATTTTTATTTACAATAATAGTATCGAAAACAAAAGGCAATAGGGTTTAAAGCCATTAAAATCATTGTGTTCTATTACTATTTTCTTTGTAAAAAATGTGCTGCATAATTAAACCTATATAATGGTCACATCCAAAGTTGAGTAAATACTATGAACACATTACATTTGTGTTATATATAAAAATAATGTAAAATCAACAATGAATAGATATGAATCAAATAGAGGTAATTCATAAACAAAGATAAAATAATCATAAAACTAACTCGAGATATAGGCAATGCTTGCAATAAATATTAAAAATTTTGAGTCGATTGATAAAAAGAATAAAAAACAAAATACTAGAACAGTGAAAATGTTTTCAATACGTTTAACATTCGAATGGTATGAAACTGTTTAAAAACTATGATACAAATCTATAATCTATAACAACTATAATCAACTAATGAACGCGAATGAAAATGTGATATGAACAAATCATTATAAAATGTCTTTAATTTAAAGTGTTTACTATCACAAAGATTTTAATATTATCCAAATATCAAAATAAATCAAAAGAGAATAATAGTGGTCAAAATACTTATGATCACTACCTATTTTATATGTTAATAGACAATTATGGTCCTTACATTTGGATGATATAATTTTTTCAGAATGAATAAAAATCGATGAATATCCGAGTTGTTCAATACTGTTTGATTCGTGATGTATATGAATAATCTTGTAATATGATTGCAGTGCAGCAAGTCAACCATTATCCTAAAAACATAAATATTATTAGTATGTTGTGTAAAAAATAAAAAACCAATTTAACCAATGATTTATTATTCTAGAAAAACAATTTTGTTACATACTTAATCTATTTTTATTTACAATAATAGTATCGAAAACAAAAGGCAATAGGGTTTAAAGCCATTAAAATCATTGTGTTCTATTACTATTTTCTTTGTAAAAAATGTGCTGCATAATTAAACCTATATAATGGTCACATCCAAAGTTGAGTAAATACTATGAACACATTACATTTGTGTTATATATAAAAATAATGTAAAATCAACAATGAATAGATATGAATCAAATAGAGGTAATTCATAAACAAAGATAATATAATCATAAAACTAACTCGAGATATAGGCAATGCTTGCAATAAATATTAAAAATTTTGAGTCAATTGATAAAAAGAATAAAAAACAAAATACAAGAACAGTGAAAATGTTTTCAATACGTTTAACATTCGAATGGTATGAAACTGTTTAAAAACTATGATACAAATCTATAATCTATAACAACTATAATCAACTAATGAACGCGAATGAAAATGTGATATGAACAAATCATTATAAAATGTCTTTAATTTAAAGTGTTTACTATCACAAAGATTTTAATATTATCCAAATATCAAAATAAATCAAAAGAGAATAATAGTGGTCAAAATACTTATGATCACTACCTATTTTATATGTTAATAGACAATTATGGTCCTTACATTTGGATGATATAATTTTTTCAGAATGAATAAAAATCGATGAATATCCGAGTTGTTCAATACTGTTTGATTCGTGATGTATATGAATAATCTTGTAATATGATTGCAGTGCAGCAAGTCAACCATTATCCTAAAAACATAAATATTATTAGTATGTTGTGTAAAAAAAAAAAAACCAATTTAACCAATGATTTATTATTCTAGAAAAACAATTTTGTTACATACTTAATCTATTTTTATTTACAATAATAGTATCGAAAACAAAAGGCAATAGGGTTTAAAGCCATTAAAATCATTGTGTTCTATTACTATTTTCTTTGTAAAAAATGTGCTGCATAATTAAACCTATATAATGGTCACATCCAAAGTTGAGTAAATACTATGAACACATTACATTTGTGTTATATATAAAAATAATGTAAAATCAACAATGAATAGATATGAATCAAATAGAGGTAATTCATAAACAAAGATAAAATAATCATAAAACTAACTCGAGATATAGGCAATGCTTGCAATAAATATTAAAAATTTTGAGTCGATTGATAAAAAGAATAAAAAACAAAATACTAGAACAGTGAAAATGTTTTCAATACGTTTAACATTCGAATGGTATGAAACTGTTTAAAAACTATGATACAAATCTATAATCTATAACAACTATAATCAACTAATGAACGCGAATGAAAATGTGATATGAACAAATCATTATAAAATGTCTTTAATTTAAAGTGTTTACTATCACAAAGATTTTAATATTATCCAAATATCAAAATAAATCAAAAGAGAATAATAGTGGTCAAAATACTTATGATCACTACCTATTTTATATGTTAATAGACAATTATGGTCCTTACATTTGGATGATATAATTTTTTCAGAATGAATAAAAATCGATGAATATCCGAGTTGTTCAATACTGTTTGATTCGTGATGTATATGAATAATCTTGTAATATGATTGCAGTGCAGCAAGTCAACCATTATCCTAAAAACATAAATATTATTAGTATGTTGTGTAAAAAAAAAAAAACCAATTTAACCAATGATTTATTATTCTAGAAAAACAATTTTGTTACATACTTAATCTATTTTTATTTACAATAATAGTATCGAAAACAAAAGGCAATAGGGTTTAAAGCCATTAAAATCATTGTGTTCTATTACTATTTTCTTTGTAAAAAATGTGCTGCATAATTAAACCTATATAATGGTCACATCCAAAGTTGAGTAAATACTATGAACACATTACATTTGTGTTATATATAAAAATAATGTAAAATCAACAATGAATAGATATGAATCAAATAGAGGTAATTCATAAACAAAGATAAAATAATCATAAAACTAACTCGAGATATAGGCAATGCTTGCAATAAATATTAAAAATTTTGAGTCAATTGATAAAAAGAATAAAAAACAAAATACTAGAACAGTGAAAATGTTTTCAATACGTTTAACATTCGAATGGTATGAAACTGTTTAAAAACTATGATACAAATCTATAATCTATAACAACTATAATCAACTAATGAACGCGAATGAAAATGTGATATACACAAATAATTATAAAATGTCTTTAATTTAAAGTGTTTACTATCACAAAGATTTTAATAATATCCAAATATCAAAATAAATTAAAAGAGAATAATAGTGGTTAAAATACTTATGATCACTACCTATTTTATATGTTAATAGACAATTATGGTCCTTACATTTGAATGATATAATTTTTTCAGAATGAATAAAAATCGATGAATATCCGAGTTGTTCAATACTGTTTGATTCGTGATGTATATGAATAATCTTGTAATATGATTGCAGTGCAGCAAGTCAACCATTATCCTAAAAACATAAATATTATTAGTATGTTGTGTAAAAAAAAAAAAACCAATTTAACCAATGATTTATTATTCTAGAAAAACAATTTTGTTACATACTTAATCTATTTTTATTTACAATAATAGTATCGAAAACAAAAGGCAATAGGGTTTAAAGCCATTAAAATCATTGTGTTCTATTACTATTTTCTTTGTAAAAAATGTGCTGCATAATTAAACCTATATAATGGTCACATCCAAAGTTGAGTAAATACTATGAACACATTACATTTGTGTTATATATAAAAATAATGTAAAATCAACAATGAATAGATATGAATCAAATAGAGGTAATTCATAAACAAAGATAATATAATCATAAAACTAACTCGAGATATAGGCAATGCTTGCAATAAATATTAAAAATTTTGAGTCAATTGATAAAAAGAATAAAAAACAAAATACAAGAACAGTGAAAATGTTTTCAATACGTTTAACATTCGAATGGTATGAAACTGTTTAAAAACTATGATACAAATCTATAATCTATAACAACTATAATCAACTAATGAACGCGAATGAAAATGTGATATGAACAAATCATTATAAAATGTCTTTAATTTAAAGTGTTTACTATCACAAAGATTTTAATATTATCCAAATATCAAAATAAATCAAAAGAGAATAATAGTGGTCAAAATACTTATGATCACTACCTATTTTATATGTTAATAGACAATTATGGTCCTTACATTTGGATGATATAATTTTTTCAGAATGAATAAAAATCGATGAATATCCGAGTTGTTCAATACTGTTTGATTCGTGATGTATATGAATAATCTTGTAATATGATTGCAGTGCAGCAAGTCAACCATTATCCTAAAAACATAAATATTATTAGTATGTTGTGTAAAAAAAAAAAAACCAATTTAACCAATGATTTATTATTCTAGAAAAACAATTTTGTTACATACTTAATCTATTTTTATTTACAATAATAGTATCGAAAACAAAAGGCAATAGGGTTTAAAGCCATTAAAATCATTGTGTTCTATTACTATTTTCTTTGTAAAAAATGTGCTGCATAATTAAACCTATATAATGGTCACATCCAAAGTTGAGTAAATACTATGAACACATTACATTTGTGTTATATATAAAAATAATGTAAAATCAACAATGAATAGATATGAATCAAATAGAGGTAATTCATAAACAAAGATAATATAATCATAAAACTAACTCGAGATATAGGCAATGCTTGCAATAAATATTAAAAATTTTGAGTCAATTGATAAAAAGAATAAAAAACAAAATACAAGAACAGTGAAAATGTTTTCAATACGTTTAACATTCGAATGGTATGAAACTGTTTAAAAACTATGATACAAATCTATAATCTATAACAACTATAATCAACTAATGAACGCGAATGAAAATGTGATATGAACAAATCATTATAAAATGTCTTTAATTTAAAGTGTTTACTATCACAAAGATTTTAATATTATCCAAATATCAAAATAAATCAAAAGAGAATAATAGTGGTCAAAATACTTATGATCACTACCTATTTTATATGTTAATAGACAATTATGGTCCTTACATTTGGATGATATAATTTTTTCAGAATGAATAAAAATCGATGAATATCCGAGTTGTTCAATACTGTTTGATTCGTGATGTATATGAATAATCTTGTAATATGATTGCAGTGCAGCAAGTCAACCATTATCCTAAAAACATAAATATTATTAGTATGTTGTGTAAAAAAAAAAAAACCAATTTAACCAATGATTTATTATTCTAGAAAAACAATTTTGTTACATACTTAATCTATTTTTATTTACAATAATAGTATCGAAAACAAAAGGCAATAGGGTTTAAAGCCATTAAAATCATTGTGTTCTATTACTATTTTCTTTGTAAAAAATGTGCTGCATAATTAAACCTATATAATGGTCACATCCAAAGTTGAGTAAATACTATGAACACATTACATTTGTGTTATATATAAAAATAATGTAAAATCAGCAATGAATAGATATGAATCAAATAGAGGTAATTCATAAACAAAGATAAAATAATCATAAAAGTAACTCGAGATATAGGCAATGCTTGCAATAAATATTAAAAATTTTGAGTCAATTGATAAAAAGAATAAAAAACAAAATACAAGAACAGTGAAAATGTTTTCAATACGTTTAACATTCGAATGGTATGAAACTGTTTAAAAACTATGATACAAATCTATAATCTATAACAACTATAATCAACTAATGAACGCGAATGCAAATGTGATATGAATAAATAATTATAAAATGTCTTTAATTTAAAGTGTTTACTATCACAAAGATTTTAATATTATCCAAATATCAAAATAAATCAAAAGAGAATAATAGTGGTCAAAATACTTATGATCACTACCTATTTTATATGTTAATAGACAATTATGGTCCTTACATTTTGATGATATAATTTTTTCAGAATGAATAAAAATCGATGAATATCCGAGTTGTTCAATACTGTTTGATTCGTGATGTATATGAATAATCTTGTAATATGATTGCAGTGCAGCAAGTCAACCATTATCCTAAAAACATAAATATTATTAGTATGTTGTGTAAAAAAAAAAAAACCAATTTAACCAATGATTTATTATTCTAGAAAAACAATTTTGTTACATACTTAATCTATTTTTATTTACAATAATAGTATCGAAAACAAAAGGCAATAGGGTTTAAAGCCATTAAAATCATTGTGTTCTATTACTATTTTCTTTGTAAAAAATGTGCTGCATAATTAAACCTATATAATGGTCACATCCAAAGTTGAGTAAATACTATGAACACATTACATTTGTGTTATATATAAAAATAATGTAAAATCAACAATGAATAGATATGAATCAAATAGAGGTAATTCATAAACAAAGATAATATAATCATAAAACTAACTCGAGATATAGGCAATGCTTGCAATAAATATTAAAAATTTTGAGTCAATTGATAAAAAGAATAAAAAACAAAATACAAGAACAGTGAAAATGTTTTCAATACGTTTAACATTCGAATGGTATGAAACTGTTTAAAAACTATGATACAAATCTATAATCTATAACAACTATAATCAACTAATGAACGCGAATGAAAATGTGATATGAACAAATCATTATAAAATGTCTTTAATTTAAAGTGTTTACTATCACAAAGATTTTAATATTATCCAAATATCAAAATAAATCAAAAGAGAATAATAGTGGTCAAAATACTTATGATCACTACCTATTTTATATGTTAATAGACAATTATGGTCCTTACATTTGGATGATATAATTTTTTCAGAATGAATAAAAATCGATGAATATCCGAGTTGTTCAATACTGTTTGATTCGTGATGTATATGAATAATCTTGTAATATGATTGCAGTGCAGCAAGTCAACCATTATCCTAAAAACATAAATATTATTAGTATGTTGTGTAAAAAAAAAAAAACCAATTTAACCAATGATTTATTATTCTAGAAAAACAATTTTGTTACATACTTAATCTATTTTTATTTACAATAATAGTATCGAAAACAAAAGGCAATAGGGTTTAAAGCCATTAAAATCATTGTGTTCTATTACTATTTTCTTTGTAAAAAATGTGCTGCATAATTAAACCTATATAATGGTCACATCCAAAGTTGAGTAAATACTATGAACACATTACATTTGTGTTATATATAAAAATAATGTAAAATCAGCAATGAATAGATATGAATCAAATAGAGGTAATTCATAAACAAAGATAAAATAATCATAAAAGTAACTCGAGATATAGGCAATGCTTGCAATAAATATTAAAAATTTTGAGTCAATTGATAAAAAGAATAAAAAACAAAATACAAGAACAGTGAAAATGTTTTCAATACGTTTAACATTCGAATGGTATGAAACTGTTTAAAAACTATGATACAAATCTATAATCTATAACAACTATAATCAACTAATGAACGCGAATGCAAATGTGATATGAATAAATAATTATAAAATGTCTTTAATTTAAAGTGTTTACTATCACAAAGATTTTAATATTATCCAAATATCAAAATAAATCAAAAGAGAATAATAGTGGTCAAAATACTTATGATCACTACCTATTTTATATGTTAATAGACAATTATGGTCCTTACATTTTGATGATATAATTTTTTCAGAATGAATAAAAATCGATGAATATCCGAGTTGTTCAATACTGTTTGATTCGTGATGTATATGAATAATCTTGTAATATGATTGCAGTGCAGCAAGTCAACCATTATCCTAAAAACATAAATATTATTAGTATGTTGTGTAAAAAAAAAAAAACCAATTTAACCAATGATTTATTATTCTAGAAAAACAATTTTGTTACATACTTAATCTATTTTTATTTACAATAATAGTATCGAAAACAAAAGGCAATAGGGTTTAAAGCCATTAAAATCATTGTGTTCTATTACTATTTTCTTTGTAAAAAATGTGCTGCATAATTAAACCTATATAATGGTCACATCCAAAGTTGAGTAAATACTATGAACACATTACATTTGTGTTATATATAAAAATAATGTAAAATCAGCAATGAATAGATATGAATCAAATAGAGGTAATTCATAAACAAAGATAAAATAATCATAAAAGTAACTCGAGATATAGGCAATGCTTGCAATAAATATTAAAAATTTTGAGTCAATTGATAAAAAGAATAAAAAACAAAATACAAGAACAGTGAAAATGTTTTCAATACGTTTAACATTCGAATGGTATGAAACTGTTTAAAAACTATGATACAAATCTATAATCTATAACAACTATAATCAACTAATGAACGCGAATGCAAACGTGATATGAATAAATAATTATAAAATGTCTTTAATTTAAAGTGTTTACTATCACAAAGATTTTAATATTATCCAAATATCAAAATAAATCAAAAGAGAATAATAGTGGTCAAAATACTTATGATCACTACCTATTTTATATGTTAATAGACAATTATGGTCCTTACATTTTGATGATATAATTTTTTCAGAATGAATAAAAATCGATGAATATCCGAGTTGTTCAATACTGTTTGATTCGTGATGTATATGAATAATCTTGTAATATGATTGCAGTGCAGCAAGTCAACCATTATCCTAAAAACATAAATATTATTAGTATGTTGTGTAAAAAAAAAAAAACCAATTTAACCAATGATTTATTATTCTAGAAAAACAATTTTGTTACATACTTAATCTATTTTTATTTACAATAATAGTATCGAAAACAAAAGGCAATAGGGTTTAAAGCCATTAAAATCATTGTGTTCTATTACTATTTTCTTTGTAAAAAATGTGCTGCATAATTAAACCTATATAATGGTCACATCCAAAGTTGAGTAAATACTATGAACACATTACATTTGTGTTATATATAAAAATAATGTAAAATCAGCAATGAATAGATATGAATCAAATAGAGGTAATTCATAAACAAAGATAAAATAATCATAAAAGTAACTCGAGATATAGGCAATGCTTGCAATAAATATTAAAAATTTTGAGTCAATTGATAAAAAGAATAAAAAACAAAATACAAGAACAGTGAAAATGTTTTCAATACGTTTAACATTCGAATGGTATGAAACTGTTTAAAAACTATGATACAAATCTATAATCTATAACAACTATAATCAACTAATGAACGCGAATGCAAATGTGATATGAATAAATAATTATAAAATGTCTTTAATTTAAAGTGTTTACTATCACAAAGATTTTAATAATATCCAAATATCAAAATAAATTAAAAGAGAATAATAGTGGTTAAAATACTTATGATCACTACCTATTTTATATGTTAATAGACAATTATGGTCCTTACATTTGGATGATATAATTTTTTCAGAATGAATAAAAATCGATGAATATCCGAGTTGTTCAATACTGTTTGATTCGTGATGTATATGAATAATCTTGTAATATGATTGCAGTGCAGCAAGTCAACCATTATCCTAAAAACATAAATATTATTAGTATGTTGTGTAAAAAAAAAAAAACAATTTAACCAATGATTTATTATTCTACAAGAACAATTTTGTTACATATTTAATCTATTTTTATTTAAAATGATAGTATCGAAAACAAAAGGCAATAGGGTTTAAAGCCATTAAAATCATTGTGTTCTATTACTATTTTCTTTGTAAAAAATGTTCTGCATATTTAAATTTATATAATGGTCACATCCAAAGTTGAGTAAATACTATGAACACATTACATTTGTGTTATATATAAAAATAATGTAAAATCAACAATGAATAGATATGAATCAAATAGAGGTAATTCATAAACAAAGATAAAATAATCATAAAACTAACTCGAGATATAGGCAATGCTTGCAATAAATATTAAAAATTTTGAGTCAATTGATAAAAAGAATAAAAAACAAAATACAAGAACAGTGAAAATGTTTTCAATACGTTTAACATTCGAATGGTATGAAACTGTTTAAAAACAATGATACAAATCTATAATCTATAACAACTATAATCAACTAATGAACGCGAATGAAAATGTGATATACACAAATAATTATAAAATGTCTTTAATTTAAAGTGTTTACTATCACAAAGATTTTAATAATATCCAAATATCAAAATAAATTAAAAGAGAATAATAGTGGTTAAAATACTTATGATCACTACCTATTTTATATGTTAATAGACAATTATGGTCCTTACATTTGAATGATATAATTTTTTCAGAATGAATAAAAATCGATGAATATCCGAGTTGTTCAATACTGTTTGATTCGTGATGTATATGAATAATCTTGTAATATGATTGCAGTGCAGCAAGTCAACCATTATCCTAAAAACATAAATATTATTAGTATGTTGTGTAAAAAAAAAAAAACCAATTTAACCAATGATTTATTATTCTAGAAAAACAATTTTGTTACATACTTAATCTATTTTTATTTACAATAATAGTATCGAAAACAAAAGGCAATAGGGTTTAAAGCCATTAAAATCATTGTGTTCTATTACTATTTTCTTTGTAAAAAATGTGCTGCATAATTAAACCTATATAATGGTCACATCCAAAGTTGAGTAAATACTATGAACACATTACATTTGTGTTATATATAAAAATAATGTAAAACCAACAATGAATAGATATGAATCAAATAGAGGTAATTCATAAACAAAGATAATATAATCGTAAAACTAACTCGAGATATAGGCAATGCTTGCAATAAATATTAAAAATTTTGAGTCAATTGATAAATAGAACAAAAAACAAAATACAAGAACAGTGAAAATGTTTTCAATACGTTTAACATTCGAATGGTATGAAACTGTTTAAAAACTATGATACAAATCTATAATCTATAACAACTATAATCAACTAATGAACGCGAATGAAAATGTGATATACACAAATAATTATAAAATGTCTTTAATTTAAAGTGTTTACTATCACAAAGATTTTAATAATATCCAAATATCAAAATAAATTAAAAGAGAATAATAGTGGTTAAAATACTTATGATCACTACCTATTTTATATGTTAATAGACAATTATGGTCCTTACATTTTGATGATATAATTTTTTCAGAATGAATAAAAATCGATGAATATCCGAGTTGTTCAATACTGTTTGATTCGTGATGTATATGAATAATCTTGTAATATGATTGCAGTGCAGCAAGTCAACCATTATCCTAAAAACATAAATATTATTAGTATGTTGTGTAAAAAAAAAAAAACCAATTTAACCAATGATTTATTATTCTAGAAAAACAATTTTGTTACATACTTAATCTATTTTTATTTACAATAATCGTATCGAAAACAAAAGGCAATAGGGTTTAAAGCCATTAAAATCATTGTGTTCTATTACTATTTTCTTTGTAAAAAATGTGCTGCATAATTAAACCTATATAATGGTCACATCAAAAGTTGAGTAAATACTATGAGCACATTACATTTGTGTTATATATAAAAATAATGTAAAATCAACAATGAATAGATATGAATCAAATAGAGGTAATTCATAAACAAAGATAAAATAATCATAAAACTAACTCGAGATATAGGCAATGCTTGCAATAAATATTAAAAATTTTGAGTCAATTGATAAAAAGAATAAAAAACAAAATACAAGAACAGTGAAAATGTTTTCAATACGTTTAACATTCGAATGGTATGAAACTGTTTAAAAACTATGATACAAATCTATAATCTATAACAACTATAATCAACTAATGAACGCGAATGCAAATGTGATATGAATAAATAATTATAAAATGTCTTTAATTTAAAGTGTTTACTATCACAAAGATTTTAATATTATCCAAATATCAAAATAAATCAAAAGAGAATAATAGTGGTCAAAATACTTATGATCACTACCTATTTTATATGTTAATAGACAATTATGGTCCTTACATTTTGATGATATAATTTTTTCAGAATGAATAAAAATCGATGAATATCCGAGTTGTTCAATACTGTTTGATTCGTGATGTATATGAATAATCTTGTAATATGATTGCAGTGCAGCAAGTCAACCATTATCCTAAAAACATAAATATTATTAGTATGTTGTGTAAAAAAAAAAAAACCAATTTAACCAATGATTTATTATTCTAGAAAAACAATTTTGTTACATACTTAATCTATTTTTATTTACAATAATAGTATCGAAAACAAAAGGCAATAGGGTTTAAAGCCATTAAAATCATTGTGTTCTATTACTATTTTCTTTGTAAAAAATGTGCTGCATAATTAAACCTATATAATGGTCACATCCAAAGTTGAGTAAATACTATGAACACATTACATTTGTGTTATATATAAAAATAATGTAAAATCAACAATGAATAGATATGAATCAAATAGAGGTAATTCATAAACAAAGATAATATAATCATAAAACTAACTCGAGATATAGGCAATGCTTGCAATAAATATTAAAAATTTTGAGTCAATTGATAAAAAGAATAAAAAACAAAATACAAGAACAGTGAAAATGTTTTCAATACGTTTAACATTCGAATGGTATGAAACTGTTTAAAAACTATGATACAAATCTATAATCTATAACAACTATAATCAACTAATGAACGCGAATGAAAATGTGATATGAACAAATCATTATAAAATGTCTTTAATTTAAAGTGTTTACTATCACAAAGATTTTAATATTATCCAAATATCAAAATAAATCAAAAGAGAATAATAGTGGTCAAAATACTTATGATCACTACCTATTTTATATGTTAATAGACAATTATGGTCCTTACATTTGGATGATATAATTTTTTCAGAATGAATAAAAATCGATGAATATCCGAGTTGTTCAATACTGTTTGATTCGTGATGTATATGAATAATCTTGTAATATGATTGCAGTGCAGCAAGTCAACCATTATCCTAAAAACATAAATATTATTAGTATGTTGTGTAAAAAATAAAAAACCAATTTAACCAATGATTTATTATTCTAGAAAAACAATTTTGTTACATACTTAATCTATTTTTATTTACAATAATAGTATCGAAAACAAAAGGCAATAGGGTTTAAAGCCATTAAAATCATTGTGTTCTATTACTATTTTCTTTGTAAAAAATGTGCTGCATAATTAAACCTATATAATGGTCACATCCAAAGTTGAGTAAATACTATGAACACATTACATTTGTGTTATATATAAAAATAATGTAAAATCAACAATGAATAGATATGAATCAAATAGAGGTAATTCATAAACAAAGATAAAATAATCATAAAACTAACTCGAGATATAGGCAATGCTTGCAATAAATATTAAAAATTTTGAGTCAATTGATAAAAAGAATAAAAAACAAAATACTAGAACAGTGAAAATGTTTTCAATACGTTTAACATTCGAATGGTATGAAACTGTTTAAAAACTATGATACAAATCTATAATCTATAACAACTATAATCAACTAATGAACGCGAATGAAAATGTGATATACACAAATAATTATAAAATGTCTTTAATTTAAAGTGTTTACTATCACAAAGATTTTAATAATATCCAAATATCAAAATAAATTAAAAGAGAATAATAGTGGTTAAAATACTTATGATCACTACCTATTTTATATGTTAATAGACAATTATGGTCCTTACATTTGAATGATATAATTTTTTCAGAATGAATAAAAATCGATGAATATCCGAGTTGTTCAATACTGTTTGATTCGTGATGTATATGAATAATCTTGTAATATGATTGCAGTGCAGCAAGTCAACCATTATCCTAAAAACATAAATATTATTAGTATGTTGTGTAAAAAAAAAAAAACCAATTTAACCAATGATTTATTATTCTAGAAAAACAATTTTGTTACATACTTAATCTATTTTTATTTACAATAATAGTATCGAAAACAAAAGGCAATAGGGTTTAAAGCCATTAAAATCATTGTGTTCTATTACTATTTTCTTTGTAAAAAATGTGCTGCATAATTAAACCTATATAATGGTCACATCCAAAGTTGAGTAAATACTATGAACACATTACATTTGTGTTATATATAAAAATAATGTAAAACCAACAATGAATAGATATGAATCAAATAGAGGTAATTCATAAACAAAGATAATATAATCGTAAAACTAACTCGAGATATAGGCAATGCTTGCAATAAATATTAAAAATTTTGAGTCAATTGATAAATAGAACAAAAAACAAAATACAAGAACAGTGAAAATGTTTTCAATACGTTTAACATTCGAATGGTATGAAACTGTTTAAAAACTATGATACAAATCTATAATCTATAACAACTATAATCAACTAATGAACGCGAATGAAAATGTGATATACACAAATAATTATAAAATGTCTTTAATTTAAAGTGTTTACTATCACAAAGATTTTAATAATATCCAAATATCAAAATAAATTAAAAGAGAATAATAGTGGTTAAAATACTTATGATCACTACCTATTTTATATGTTAATAGACAATTATGGTCCTTACATTTTGATGATATAATTTTTTCAGAATGAATAAAAATCGATGAATATCCGAGTTGTTCAATACTGTTTGATTCGTGATGTATATGAATAATCTTGTAATATGATTGCAGTGCAGCAAGTCAACCATTATCCTAAAAACATAAATATTATTAGTATGTTGTGTAAAAAAAAAAAAACCAATTTAACCAATGATTTATTATTCTAGAAAAACAATTTTGTTACATACTTAATCTATTTTTATTTACAATAATCGTATCGAAAACAAAAGGCAATAGGGTTTAAAGCCATTAAAATCATTGTGTTCTATTACTATTTTCTTTGTAAAAAATGTGCTGCATAATTAAACCTATATAATGGTCACATCAAAAGTTGAGTAAATACTATGAGCACATTACATTTGTGTTATATATAAAAATAATGTAAAATCAACAATGAATAGATATGAATCAAATAGAGGTAATTCATAAACAAAGATAAAATAATCATAAAACTAACTCGAGATATAGGCAATGCTTGCAATAAATATTAAAAATTTTGAGTCAATTGATAAAAAGAATAAAAAACAAAATACAAGAACAGTGAAAATGTTTTCAATACGTTTAACATTCGAATGGTATGAAACTGTTTAAAAACTATGATACAAATCTATAATCTATAACAACTATAATCAACTAATGAACGCGAATGCAAATGTGATATGAATAAATAATTATAAAATGTCTTTAATTTAAAGTGTTTACTATCACAAAGATTTTAATATTATCCAAATATCAAAATAAATCAAAAGAGAATAATAGTGGTCAAAATACTTATGATCACTACCTATTTTATATGTTAATAGACAATTATGGTCCTTACATTTTGATGATATAATTTTTTCAGAATGAATAAAAATCGATGAATATCCGAGTTGTTCAATACTGTTTGATTCGTGATGTATATGAATAATCTTGTAATATGATTGCAGTGCAGCAAGTCAACCATTATCCTAAAAACATAAATATTATTAGTATGTTGTGTAAAAAAAAAAAAACCAATTTAACCAATGATTTATTATTCTAGAAAAACAATTTTGTTACATACTTAATCTATTTTTATTTACAATAATAGTATCGAAAACAAAAGGCAATAGGGTTTAAAGCCATTAAAATCATTGTGTTCTATTACTATTTTCTTTGTAAAAAATGTGCTGCATAATTAAACCTATATAATGGTCACATCCAAAGTTGAGTAAATACTATGAACACATTACATTTGTGTTATATATAAAAATAATGTAAAATCAACAATGAATAGATATGAATCAAATAGAGGTAATTCATAAACAAAGATAATATAATCATAAAACTAACTCGAGATATAGGCAATGCTTGCAATAAATATTAAAAATTTTGAGTCAATTGATAAAAAGAATAAAAAACAAAATACAAGAACAGTGAAAATGTTTTCAATACGTTTAACATTCGAATGGTATGAAACTGTTTAAAAACTATGATACAAATCTATAATCTATAACAACTATAATCAACTAATGAACGCGAATGAAAATGTGATATGAACAAATCATTATAAAATGTCTTTAATTTAAAGTGTTTACTATCACAAAGATTTTAATATTATCCAAATATCAAAATAAATCAAAAGAGAATAATAGTGGTCAAAATACTTATGATCACTACCTATTTTATATGTTAATAGACAATTATGGTCCTTACATTTGGATGATATAATTTTTTCAGAATGAATAAAAATCGATGAATATCCGAGTTGTTCAATACTGTTTGATTCGTGATGTATATGAATAATCTTGTAATATGATTGCAGTGCAGCAAGTCAACCATTATCCTAAAAACATAAATATTATTAGTATGTTGTGTAAAAAAAAAAAAACCAATTTAACCAATGATTTATTATTCTAGAAAAACAATTTTGTTACATACTTAATCTATTTTTATTTACAATAATAGTATCGAAAACAAAAGGCAATAGGGTTTAAAGCCATTAAAATCATTGTGTTCTATTACTATTTTCTTTGTAAAAAATGTGCTGCATAATTAAACCTATATAATGGTCACATCCAAAGTTGAGTAAATACTATGAACACATTACATTTGTGTTATATATAAAAATAATGTAAAATCAGCAATGAATAGATATGAATCAAATAGAGGTAATTCATAAACAAAGATAAAATAATCATAAAAGTAACTCGAGATATAGGCAATGCTTGCAATAAATATTAAAAATTTTGAGTCAATTGATAAAAAGAATAAAAAACAAAATACAAGAACAGTGAAAATGTTTTCAATACGTTTAACATTCGAATGGTATGAAACTGTTTAAAAACTATGATACAAATCTATAATCTATAACAACTATAATCAACTAATGAACGCGAATGCAAATGTGATATGAATAAATAATTATAAAATGTCTTTAATTTAAAGTGTTTACTATCACAAAGATTTTAATATTATCCAAATATCAAAATAAATCAAAAGAGAATAATAGTGGTCAAAATACTTATGATCACTACCTATTTTATATGTTAATAGACAATTATGGTCCTTACATTTTGATGATATAATTTTTTCAGAATGAATAAAAATCGATGAATATCCGAGTTGTTCAATACTGTTTGATTCGTGATGTATATGAATAATCTTGTAATATGATTGCAGTGCAGCAAGTCAACCATTATCCTAAAAACATAAATATTATTAGTATGTTGTGTAAAAAAAAAAAAACCAATTTAACCAATGATTTATTATTCTAGAAAAACAATTTTGTTACATACTTAATCTATTTTTATTTACAATAATAGTATCGAAAACAAAAGGCAATAGGGTTTAAAGCCATTAAAATCATTGTGTTCTATTACTATTTTCTTTGTAAAAAATGTGCTGCATAATTAAACCTATATAATGGTCACATCCAAAGTTGAGTAAATACTATGAACACATTACATTTGTGTTATATATAAAAATAATGTAAAATCAGCAATGAATAGATATGAATCAAATAGAGGTAATTCATAAACAAAGATAAAATAATCATAAAAGTAACTCGAGATATAGGCAATGCTTGCAATAAATATTAAAAATTTTGAGTCAATTGATAAAAAGAATAAAAAACAAAATACAAGAACAGTGAAAATGTTTTCAATACGTTTAACATTCGAATGGTATGAAACTGTTTAAAAACTATGATACAAATCTATAATCTATAACAACTATAATCAACTAATGAACGCGAATGCAAACGTGATATGAATAAATAATTATAAAATGTCTTTAATTTAAAGTGTTTACTATCACAAAGATTTTAATATTATCCAAATATCAAAATAAATCAAAAGAGAATAATAGTGGTCAAAATACTTATGATCACTACCTATTTTATATGTTAATAGACAATTATGGTCCTTACATTTTGATGATATAATTTTTTCAGAATGAATAAAAATCGATGAATATCCGAGTTGTTCAATACTGTTTGATTCGTGATGTATATGAATAATCTTGTAATATGATTGCAGTGCAGCAAGTCAACCATTATCCTAAAAACATAAATATTATTAGTATGTTGTGTAAAAAAAAAAAAACCAATTTAACCAATGATTTATTATTCTAGAAAAACAATTTTGTTACATACTTAATCTATTTTTATTTACAATAATAGTATCGAAAACAAAAGGCAATAGGGTTTAAAGCCATTAAAATCATTGTGTTCTATTACTATTTTCTTTGTAAAAAATGTGCTGCATAATTAAACCTATATAATGGTCACATCCAAAGTTGAGTAAATACTATGAACACATTACATTTGTGTTATATATAAAAATAATGTAAAATCAGCAATGAATAGATATGAATCAAATAGAGGTAATTCATAAACAAAGATAAAATAATCATAAAAGTAACTCGAGATATAGGCAATGCTTGCAATAAATATTAAAAATTTTGAGTCAATTGATAAAAAGAATAAAAAACAAAATACAAGAACAGTGAAAATGTTTTCAATACGTTTAACATTCGAATGGTATGAAACTGTTTAAAAACTATGATACAAATCTATAATCTATAACAACTATAATCAACTAATGAACGCGAATGCAAATGTGATATGAATAAATAATTATAAAATGTCTTTAATTTAAAGTGTTTACTATCACAAAGATTTTAATAATATCCAAATATCAAAATAAATTAAAAGAGAATAATAGTGGTTAAAATACTTATGATCACTACCTATTTTATATGTTAATAGACAATTATGGTCCTTACATTTGGATGATATAATTTTTTCAGAATGAATAAAAATCGATGAATATCCGAGTTGTTCAATACTGTTTGATTCGTGATGTATATGAATAATCTTGTAATATGATTGCAGTGCAGCAAGTCAACCATTATCCTAAAAACATAAATATTATTAGTATGTTGTGTAAAAAAAAAAAAACAATTTAACCAATGATTTATTATTCTACAAGAACAATTTTGTTACATATTTAATCTATTTTTATTTAAAATGATAGTATCGAAAACAAAAGGCAATAGGGTTTAAAGCCATTAAAATCATTGTGTTCTATTACTATTTTCTTTGTAAAAAATGTTCTGCATATTTAAATTTATATAATGGTCACATCCAAAGTTGAGTAAATACTATGAACACATTACATTTGTGTTATATATAAAAATAATGTAAAATCAACAATGAATAGATATGAATCAAATAGAGGTAATTCATAAACAAAGATAAAATAATCATAAAACTAACTCGAGATATAGGCAATGCTTGCAATAAATATTAAAAATTTTGAGTCAATTGATAAAAAGAATAAAAAACAAAATACAAGAACAGTGAAAATGTTTTCAATACGTTTAACATTCGAATGGTATGAAACTGTTTAAAAACAATGATACAAATCTATAATCTATAACAACTATAATCAACTAATGAACGCGAATGAAAATGTGATATACACAAATAATTATAAAATGTCTTTAATTTAAAGTGTTTACTATCACAAAGATTTTAATAATATCCAAATATCAAAATAAATTAAAAGAGAATAATAGTGGTTAAAATACTTATGATCACTACCTATTTTATATGTTAATAGACAATTATGGTCCTTACATTTGAATGATATAATTTTTTCAGAATGAATAAAAATCGATGAATATCCGAGTTGTTCAATACTGTTTGATTCGTGATGTATATGAATAATCTTGTAATATGATTGCAGTGCAGCAAGTCAACCATTATCCTAAAAACATAAATATTATTAGTATGTTGTGTAAAAAAAAAAAAACCAATTTAACCAATGATTTATTATTCTAGAAAAACAATTTTGTTACATACTTAATCTATTTTTATTTACAATAATAGTATCGAAAACAAAAGGCAATAGGGTTTAAAGCCATTAAAATCATTGTGTTCTATTACTATTTTCTTTGTAAAAAATGTGCTGCATAATTAAACCTATATAATGGTCACATCCAAAGTTGAGTAAATACTATGAACACATTACATTTGTGTTATATATAAAAATAATGTAAAACCAACAATGAATAGATATGAATCAAATAGAGGTAATTCATAAACAAAGATAATATAATCGTAAAACTAACTCGAGATATAGGCAATGCTTGCAATAAATATTAAAAATTTTGAGTCAATTGATAAATAGAACAAAAAACAAAATACAAGAACAGTGAAAATGTTTTCAATACGTTTAACATTCGAATGGTATGAAACTGTTTAAAAACTATGATACAAATCTATAATCTATAACAACTATAATCAACTAATGAACGCGAATGAAAATGTGATATACACAAATAATTATAAAATGTCTTTAATTTAAAGTGTTTACTATCACAAAGATTTTAATAATATCCAAATATCAAAATAAATTAAAAGAGAATAATAGTGGTTAAAATACTTATGATCACTACCTATTTTATATGTTAATAGACAATTATGGTCCTTACATTTTGATGATATAATTTTTTCAGAATGAATAAAAATCGATGAATATCCGAGTTGTTCAATACTGTTTGATTCGTGATGTATATGAATAATCTTGTAATATGATTGCAGTGCAGCAAGTCAACCATTATCCTAAAAACATAAATATTATTAGTATGTTGTGTAAAAAAAAAAAAACCAATTTAACCAATGATTTATTATTCTAGAAAAACAATTTTGTTACATACTTAATCTATTTTTATTTACAATAATCGTATCGAAAACAAAAGGCAATAGGGTTTAAAGCCATTAAAATCATTGTGTTCTATTACTATTTTCTTTGTAAAAAATGTGCTGCATAATTAAACCTATATAATGGTCACATCAAAAGTTGAGTAAATACTATGAGCACATTACATTTGTGTTATATATAAAAATAATGTAAAATCAACAATGAATAGATATGAATCAAATAGAGGTAATTCATAAACAAAGATAAAATAATCATAAAACTAACTCGAGATATAGGCAATGCTTGCAATAAATATTAAAAATTTTGAGTCAATTGATAAAAAGAATAAAAAACAAAATACAAGAACAGTGAAAATGTTTTCAATACGTTTAACATTCGAATGGTATGAAACTGTTTAAAAACTATGATACAAATCTATAATCTATAACAACTATAATCAACTAATGAACGCGAATGAAAATGTGATATACACAAATAATTATAAAATGTCTTTAATTTAAAGTGTTTACTATCACAAAGATTTTAATAATATCCAAATATCAAAATAAATTAAAAGAGAATAATAGTGGTCAAAATACTTATGATCACTACCTATTTTATATGTTAATAGACAATTATGGTCCTTACATTTGAATGATATAATTTTTTCAGAATGAATAAAAATCGATGAATATCCGAGTTGTTCAATACTGTTTGATTCGTGATGTATATGAATAATCTTGTAATATGATTGCAGTGCAGCAAGTCAACCATTATCCTAAAAACATAAATATTATTAGTATGTTGTGTAAAAAAAAAAAAACCAATTTAACCAATGATTTATTATTCTAGAAAAACAATTTTGTTACATACTTAATCTATTTTTATTTACAATAATAGTATCGAAAACAAAAGGCAATAGGGTTTAAAGCCATTAAAATCATTGTGTTCTATTACTATTTTCTTTGTAAAAAATGTGCTGCATAATTAAACCTATATAATGGTCACATCCAAAGTTGAGTAAATACTATGAACACATTACATTTGTGTTATATATAAAAATAATGTAAAATCAACAATGAATAGATATGAATCAAATAGAGGTAATTCATAAACAAAGATAAAATAATCATAAAACTAACTCGAGATATAGGCAATGCTTGCAATAAATATTAAAAATTTTGAGTCGATTGATAAAAAGAATAATAAACAAAATACTAGAACAGTGAAAATGTTTTCAATACGTTTAACATTCGAATGGTATGAAACTGTTTAAAAACTATGATACAAATCTATAATCTATAACAACTATAATCAACTAATGAACGCGAATGAAAATGTGATATGAACAAATCATTATAAAATGTCTTTAATTTAAAGTGTTTACTATCACAAAGATTTTAATATTATCCAAATATCAAAATAAATCAAAAGAGAATAATAGTGGTCAAAATACTTATGATCACTACCTATTTTATATGTTAATAGACAATTATGGTCCTTACATTTTGATGATATAATTTTTTCAGAATGAATAAAAATCGATGAATATCCGAGTTGTTCAATACTGTTTGATTCGTGATGTATATGAATAATCTTGTAATATGATTGCAGTGCAGCAAGTCAACCATTATCCTAAAAACATAAATATTATTAGTATGTTGTGTAAAAAAAAAAAAACCAATTTAACCAATGATTTATTATTCTAGAAAAACAATTTTGTTACATACTTAATCTATTTTTATTTACAATAATAGTATCGAAAACAAAAGGCAATAGGGTTTAAAGCCATTAAAATCATTGTGTTCTATTACTATTTTCTTTGTAAAAAATGTGCTGCATAATTAAACCTATATAATGGTCACATCAAAAGTTGAGTAAATACTATGAGCACATTACATTTGTGTTATATATAAAAATAATGTAAAATCAACAATGAATAGATATGAATCAAATAGAGGTAATTCATAAACAAAGATAAAATAATCATAAAACTAACTCGAGATATAGGCAATGCTTGCAATAAATATTAAAAATTTTGAGTCAATTGATAAAAAGAATAAAAAACAAAATACAAGAACAGTGAAAATGTTTTCAATACGTTTAACATTCGAATGGTATGAAACTGTTTAAAAACTATGATACAAATCTATAATCTATAACAACTATAATCAACTAATGAACGCGAATGAAAATGTGATATGAACAAATCATTATAAAATGTCTTTAATTTAAAGTGTTTACTATCACAAAGATTTTAATAATATCCAAATATCAAAATAAATCAAAAGAAAATAATAGTGGTTAAAATACTTATGATCACTACCTATTTTATATGTTAATATACAATTATGGTCCTTACATTTTGATGATATAATTTTTTCAGAATGAATAAAAATCGATGAATATCCGAGTTGTTCAATACTGTTTGATTGGTGATGTATATGAATAATCTTGTAATATGATTGCAGTGCAGTAAGTCAACCGTTATCCTAAAAACATAAATATTATTAGTATGTTGTGTAAAAAAAAAAAAACCAATTTAACCAATGATTTATTCTTCTAGAAAAACAATTTTGTTACATACTTAATCTATTTTTATTTACAATAATAGTATCGAAAACAAAAGGCAATAGGGTTTAAAGCCATTAAAATCATTGTGTTCTATTACTATTTTCTTTGTAAAAAATGTGCTGCATAATTAAACCTATATAATGGTCACATCCAAAGTTGAGTAAATACTATGAACACATTACATTTGTGTTATATATAAAAATAATGTAAAATCAACAATGAATAGATATGAATCAAATAGAGGTAATTCATAAACAAAGATAAAATAATCATAAAACTAACTCGAGATATAGGCAATGCTTGCAATAAATATTAAAAATGTTGAGTCAATTGATAAAAAGAATAAAAAACAAAATACTAGAACAGTGAAAATGTTTTCAATACGTTTAACATTCGAATGGTATGAAACTGTTTAAAAACTATGATACAAATCTATAATCTATAACAACTATAATCAACTAATGAACGCGAATGAAAATGTGATATGAACAAATCATTATAAAATGTCTTTAATTTAAAGTGTTTACTATCACAAAGATTTTAATATTATCCAAATATCAAAATAAATCAAAAGAGAATAATAGTGGTCAAAATACTTATGATCACTACCTATTTTATATGTTAATAGACAATTATGGTCCTTACATTTTGATGATATAATTTTTTCAGAATGAATAAAAATCGATGAATATCCGAGTTGTTCAATACTGTTTGATTCGTGATGTATATGAATAATCTTGTAATATGATTGCAGTGCAGCAAGTCAACCATTATCCTAAAAACATAAATATTATTAGTATGTTGTGTAAAAAAAAAAAACCAATTTAACCAATGATTTATTATTCTAGAAAAACAATTTTGTTACATACTTAATCTATTTTTATTTACAATAATAGTATCGAAAACAAAAGGCAATAGGGTTTAAAGCCATTAAAATCATTGTGTTCTATTACTATTTTCTTTGTAAAAAATGTGCTGCATAATTAAACCTATATAATGGTCACATCCAAAGTTGAGTAAATACTATGAACACATTACATTTGTGTTATATATAAAAATAATGTAAAATCAACAATGAATAGATATGAATCAAATAGAGGTAATTCATAAACAAAGATAAAATAATCATAAAACTAACTCGAGATATAGGCAATGCTTGCAATAAATATTAAAAATTTTGAGTCGATTGATAAAAAGAATAATAAACAAAATACTAGAACAGTGAAAATGTTTTCAATACGTTTAACATTCGAATGGTATGAAACTGTTTAAAAACTATGATACAAATCTATAATCTATAACAACTTTAATCAACTAATGAACGCGAATGAAAATGTGATATGAACAAATCATTATAAAATGTCTTTAATTTAAAGTGTTTACTATCACAAAGATTTTAATATTATCCAAATATCAAAATAAATCAAAAGAGAATAATAGTGGTCAAAATACTTATGATCACTACCTATTTTATATGTTAATAGACAATTATGGTCCTTACATTTTGATGATATAATTTTTTCAGAATGAATAAAAATCGATGAATATCCGAGTTGTTCAATACTGTTTGATTCGTGATGTATATGAATAATCTTGTAATATGATTGCAGTGCAGCAAGTCAACCATTATCCTAAAAACATAAATATTATTAGTATGTTGTGTAAAAAAAAAAAAACCAATTTAACCAATGATTTATTATTCTAGAAAAACAATTTTGTTACATACTTAATCTATTTTTATTTACAATAATAGTATCGAAAACAAAAGGCAATAGGGTTTAAAGCCATTAAAATCATTGTGTTCTATTACTATTTTCTTTGTAAAAAATGTGCTGCATAATTAAACCTATATAATGGTCACATCCAAAGTTGAGTAAATACTATGAACACATTACATTTGTGTTATATATAAAAATAATGTAAAATCAACAATGAATAGATATGAATCAAATAGAGGTAATTCATAAACAAAGATAATATAATCGTAAAACTAACTCGAGATATAGGCAATGCTTGCAATAAATATTAAAAATTTTGAGTCAATTGATAAAAAGAATAAAAAACAAAATACAAGAACAGTGAAAATGTTTTCAATACGTTTAACATTCGAATGGTATGAAACTGTTTAAAAACTATGATACAAATCTATAATCTATAACAACTATAATCAACTAATGAACGCGAATGAAAATGTGATATGAACAAATCATTATAAAATGTCTTTAATTTAAAGTGTTTACTATCACAAAGATTTTAATAATATCCAAATATCAAAATAAATCAAAAGAAAATAATAGTGGTTAAAATACTTATGATCACTACCTATTTTATATGTTAATATACAATTATGGTCCTTACATTTTGATGATATAATTTTTTCAGAATGAATAAAAATCGATGAATATCCGAGTTGTTCAATACTGTTTGATTGGTGATGTATATGAATAATCTTGTAATATGATTGCAGTGCAGTAAGTCAACCGTTATCCTAAAAACATAAATATTATTAGTATGTTGTGTAAAAAAAAAAAAACCAATTTAACCAATGATTTATTCTTCTAGAAAAACAATTTTGTTACATACTTAATCTATTTTTATTTACAATAATAGTATCGAAAACAAAAGGCAATAGGGTTTAAAGCCATTAAAATCATTGTGTTCTATTACTATTTTCTTTGTAAAAAATGTGCTGCATAATTAAACCTATATAATGGTCACATCCAAAGTTGAGTAAATACTATGAACACATTACATTTGTGTTATATATAAAAATAATGTAAAATCAACAATGAATAGATATGAATCAAATAGAGGTAATTCATAAACAAAGATAAAATAATCATAAAACTAACTCGAGATATAGGCAATGCTTGCAATAAATATTAAAAATGTTGAGTCAATTGATAAAAAGAATAAAAAACAAAATACTAGAACAGTGAAAATGTTTTCAATACGTTTAACATTCGAATGGTATGAAACTGTTTAAAAACTATGATACAAATCTATAATCTATAACAACTATAATCAACTAATGAACGCGAATGAAAATGTGATATGAACAAATCATTATAAAATGTCTTTAATTTAAAGTGTTTACTATCACAAAGATTTTAATATTATCCAAATATCAAAATAAATCAAAAGAGAATAATAGTGGTCAAAATACTTATGATCACTACCTATTTTATATGTTAATAGACAATTATGGTCCTTACATTTTGATGATATAATTTTTTCAGAATGAATAAAAATCGATGAATATCCGAGTTGTTCAATACTGTTTGATTCGTGATGTATATGAATAATCTTGTAATATGATTGCAGTGCAGCAAGTCAACCATTATCCTAAAAACATAAATATTATTAGTATGTTGTGTAAAAAAAAAAAACCAATTTAACCAATGATTTATTATTCTAGAAAAACAATTTTGTTACATACTTAATCTATTTTTATTTACAATAATAGTATCGAAAACAAAAGGCAATAGGGTTTAAAGCCATTAAAATCATTGTGTTCTATTACTATTTTCTTTGTAAAAAATGTGCTGCATAATTAAACCTATATAATGGTCACATCCAAAGTTGAGTAAATACTATGAACACATTACATTTGTGTTATATATAAAAATAATGTAAAATCAACAATGAATAGATATGAATCAAATAGAGGTAATTCATAAACAAAGATAAAATAATCATAAAACTAACTCGAGATATAGGCAATGCTTGCAATAAATATTAAAAATTTTGAGTCGATTGATAAAAAGAATAATAAACAAAATACTAGAACAGTGAAAATGTTTTCAATACGTTTAACATTCGAATGGTATGAAACTGTTTAAAAACTATGATACAAATCTATAATCTATAACAACTTTAATCAACTAATGAACGCGAATGAAAATGTGATATGAACAAATCATTATAAAATGTCTTTAATTTAAAGTGTTTACTATCACAAAGATTTTAATATTATCCAAATATCAAAATAAATCAAAAGAGAATAATAGTGGTCAAAATACTTATGATCACTACCTATTTTATATGTTAATAGACAATTATGGTCCTTACATTTTGATGATATAATTTTTTCAGAATGAATAAAAATCGATGAATATCCGAGTTGTTCAATACTGTTTGATTCGTGATGTATATGAATAATCTTGTAATATGATTGCAGTGCAGCAAGTCAACCATTATCCTAAAAACATAAATATTATTAGTATGTTGTGTAAAAAAAAAAAAACCAATTTAACCAATGATTTATTATTCTAGAAAAACAATTTTGTTACATACTTAATCTATTTTTATTTACAATAATAGTATCGAAAACAAAAGGCAATAGGGTTTAAAGCCATTAAAATCATTGTGTTCTATTACTATTTTCTTTGTAAAAAATGTGCTGCATAATTAAACCTATATAATGGTCACATCCAAAGTTGAGTAAATACTATGAACACATTACATTTGTGTTATATATAAAAATAATGTAAAATCAACAATGAATAGATATGAATCAAATAGAGGTAATTCATAAACAAAGATAATATAATCGTAAAACTAACTCGAGATATAGGCAATGCTTGCAATAAATATTAAAAATTTTGAGTCAATTGATAAATAGAACAAAAAACAAAATACAAGAACAGTGAAAATGTTTTCAATACGTTTAACATTCGAATGGTATGAAACTGTTTAAAAACTATGATACAAATCTATAATCTATAACAACTATAATCAACTAATGAACGCGAATGAAAATGTGATATACACAAATAATTATAAAATGTCTTTAATTTAAAGTGTTTACTATCACAAAGATTTTAATAATATCCAAATATCAAAATAAATTAAAAGAGAATAATAGTGGTTAAAATACTTATGATCACTACCTATTTTATATGTTAATAGACAATTATGGTCCTTACATTTTGATGATATAATTTTTTCAGAATGAATAAAAATCGATGAATATCCGAGTTGTTCAATACTGTTTGATTCGTGATGTATATGAATAATCTTGTAATATGATTGCAGTGCAGCAAGTCAACCATTATCCTAAAAACATAAATATTATTAGTATGTTGTGTAAAAAAAAAAAAACCAATTTAACCAATGATTTATTATTCTAGAAAAACAATTTTGTTACATACTTAATCTATTTTTATTTACAATAATAGTATCGAAAACAAAAGGCAATAGGGTTTAAAGCC
The DNA here is from genome assembly GCA_036289425.1 of Rhopalosiphum nymphaeae. Taxonomy (NCBI): domain Eukaryota; kingdom Metazoa; phylum Arthropoda; class Insecta; order Hemiptera; family Aphididae; genus Rhopalosiphum; species Rhopalosiphum nymphaeae. The sequence goes on along the minus strand of JAZAQC010000007.1, from coordinate 1,570,719 downwards.
ATTAAAATCATTGTGTTCTATTACTATTTTCTTTGTAAAAAATGTGCTGCATAATTAAACCTATATAATGGTCACATCCAAAGTTGAGTAAATACTATGAACACATTACATTTGTGTTATATATAAAAATAATGTAAAATCAACAATGAATAGATATGAATCAAATAGAGGTAATTCATAAACAAAGATAAAATAATCATAAAACTAACTCGAGATATAGGCAATGCTTGCAATAAATATTAAAAATTTTGAGTCAATTGATAAAAAGAATAAAAAACAAAATACAAGAACAGTGAAAATGTTTTCAATACGTTTAACATTCGAATGGTATGAAACTGTTTAAAAACTATGATACAAATCTATAATCTATAACAACTATAATCAACTAATGAACGCGAATGCAAATGTGATATGAATAAATAATTATAAAATGTCTTTAATTTAAAGTGTTTACTATCACAAAGATTTTAATAATATCCAAATATCAAAATAAATTAAAAGAGAATAATAGTGGTTAAAATACTTATGATCACTACCTATTTTATATGTTAATAGACAATTATGGTCCTTACATTTGAATGATATAATTTTTTCAGAATGAATAAAAATCGATGAATATCCGAGTTGTTCAATACTGTTTGATTCGTGATGTATATGAATAATCTTGTAATATGATTGCAGTGCAGCAAGTCAACCATTATCCTAAAAACATAAATATTATTAGTATGTTGTGTAAAAAAAAAAAAACCAATTTAACCAATGATTTATTATTCTAGAAAAACAATTTTGTTACATACTTAATCTATTTTTATTTACAATAATAGTATCGAAAACAAAAGGCAATAGGGTTTAAAGCCATTAAAATCATTGTGTTCTATTACTATTTTCTTTGTAAAAAATGTGCTGCATAATTAAACCTATATAATGGTCACATCCAAAGTTGAGTAAATACTATGAACACATTACATTTGTGTTATATATAAAAATAATGTAAAATCAACAATGAATAGATATGAATCAAATAGAGGTAATTCATAAACAAAGATAAAATAATCATAAAACTAACTCGAGATATAGGCAATGCTTGCAATAAATATTAAAAATTTTGAGTCAATTGATAAAAAGAATAAAAAACAAAATACTAGAACAGTGAAAATGTTTTCAATACGTTTAACATTCGAATGGTATGAAACTGTTTAAAAACTATGATACAAATCTATAATCTATAACAACTATAATCAACTAATGAACGCGAATGAAAATGTGATATGAACAAATCATTATAAAATGTCTTTAATTTAAAGTGTTTACTATCACAAAGATTTTAATATTATCCAAATATCAAAATAAATCAAAAGAGAATAATAGTGGTCAAAATACTTATGATCACTACCTATTTTATATGTTAATAGACAATTATGGTCCTTACATTTTGATGATATAATTTTTTCAGAATGAATAAAAATCGATGAATATCCGAGTTGTTCAATACTGTTTGATTCGTGATGTATATGAATAATCTTGTAATATGATTGCAGTGCAGCAAGTCAACCATTATCCTAAAAACATAAATATTATTAGTATGTTGTGTAAAAAAAAAAAAACCAATTTAACCAATGATTTATTATTCTAGAAAAACAATTTTGTTACATACTTAATCTATTTTTATTTACAATAATAGTATCGAAAACAAAAGGCAATAGGGTTTAAAGCCATTAAAATCATTGTGTTCTATTACTATTTTCTTTGTAAAAAATGTGCTGCATAATTAAACCTATATAATGGTCACATCCAAAGTTGAGTAAATACTATGAACACATTACATTTGTGTTATATATAAAAATAATGTAAAATCAACAATGAATAGATATGAATCAAATAGAGGTAATTCATAAACAAAGATAATATAATCGTAAAACTAACTCGAGATATAGGCAATGCTTGCAATAAATATTAAAAATTTTGAGTCAATTGATAAATAGAACAAAAAACAAAATACAAGAACAGTGAAAATGTTTTCAATACGTTTAACATTCGAATGGTATGAAACTGTTTAAAAACTATGATACAAATCTATAATCTATAACAACTATAATCAACTAATGAACGCGAATGCAAATGTGATATGAATAAATAATTATAAAATGTCTTTAATTTAAAGTGTTTACTATCACAAAGATTTTAATAATATCCAAATATCAAAATAAATTAAAAGAGAATAATAGTGGTTAAAATACTTATGATCACTACCTATTTTATATGTTAATAGACAATTATGGTCCTTACATTTGGATGATATAATTTTTTCAGAATGAATAAAAATCGATGAATATCCGAGTTGTTCAATACTGTTTGATTCGTGATGTATATGAATAATCTTGTAATATGATTGCAGTGCAGCAAGTCAACCATTATCCTAAAAACATAAATATTATTAGTATGTTGTGTAAAAAAAAAAAAACCAATTTAACCAATGATTTATTATTCTAGAAAAACAATTTTGTTACATACTTAATCTATTTTTATTTACAATAATAGTATCGAAAACAAAAGGCAATAGGGTTTAAAGCCATTAAAATCATTGTGTTCTATTACTATTTTCTTTGTAAAAAATGTGCTGCATAATTAAACCTATATAATGGTCACATCCAAAGTTGAGTAAATACTATGAACACATTACATTTGTGTTATATATAAAAATAATGTAAAATCAACAATGAATAGATATGAATCAAATAGAGGTAATTCATAAACAAAGATAAAATAATCATAAAACAAACTCGAGATATAGGCAATGCTTGCAATCAATATTAAAAATTTTGAGTCGATTGATAAAAAGAATAAAAAACAAAATACAAGAACAGTGAAAATGTTTTCAATACGTTTAACATTCGAATGGTATGAAACTGTTTAAAAACTATGATACAAATCTATAATCTATAACAACTATAATCAACTAATGAACGCGAATGAAAATGTGATATGAACAAATCATTATAAAATGTCTTTAATTTAAAGTGTTTACTATCACAAAGATTTTAATATTATCCAAATATCAAAATAAATCAAAAGAGAATAATAGTGGTCAAAATACTTATGATCACTACCTATTTTATATGTTAATAGACAATTATGGTCCTTACATTTTGATGATATAATTTTTTCAGAATGAATAAAAATCGATGAATATCCGAGTTGTTCAATACTGTTTGATTCGTGATGTATATGAATAATCTTGTAATATGATTGCAGTGCAGCAAGTCAACCATTATCCTAAAAACATAAATATTATTAGTATGTTGTGTAAAAAAAAAAAAACCAATTTAACCAATGATTTATTATTCTAGAAAAACAATTTTGTTACATACTTAATCTATTTTTATTTACAATAATAGTATCGAAAACAAAAGGCAATAGGGTTTAAAGCCATTAAAATCATTGTGTTCTATTACTATTTTCTTTGTAAAAAATGTGCTGCATAATTAAACCTATATAATGGTCACATCCAAAGTTGAGTAAATACTATGAACACATTACATTTGTGTTATATATAAAAATAATGTAAAATCAGCAATGAATAGATATGAATCATATAGAGGTAATTCATAAACAAAGATAAAATAATCATAAAAGTAACTCGAGATATAGGCAATGCTTGCAATAAATATTAAAAATTTTGAGTCAATTGATAAAAAGAATAAAAAACAAAATACAAGAACAGTGAAAATGTTTTCAATACGTTTAACATTCGAATGGTATGAAACTGTTTAAAAACTATGATACAAATCTATAATCTATAACAACTATAATCAACTAATGAACGCGAATGCAAATGTGATATGAATAAATAATTATAAAATGTCTTTAATTTAAAGTGTTTACTATCACAAAGATTTTAATAATATCCAAATATCAAAATAAATTAAAAGAGAATAATAGTGGTTAAAATACTTATGATCACTACCTATTTTATATGTTAATAGACAATTATGGTCCTTACATTTGGATGATATAATTTTTTCAGAATGAATAAAAATCGATGAATATCCGAGTTGTTCAATACTGTTTGATTCGTGATGTATATGAATAATCTTGTAATATGATTGCAGTGCAGCAAGTCAACCATTATCCTAAAAACATAAATATTATTAGTATGTTGTGTAAAAAAAAAAAAACAATTTAACCAATGATTTATTATTCTACAAGAACAATTTTGTTACATATTTAATCTATTTTTATTTAAAATGATAGTATCGAAAACAAAAGGCAATAGGGTTTAAAGCCATTAAAATCATTGTGTTCTATTACTATTTTCTTTGTAAAAAATGTTCTGCATATTTAAATTTATATAATGGTCACATCCAAAGTTGAGTAAATACTATGAACACATTACATTTGTGTTATATATAAAAATAATGTAAAATCAACAATGAATAGATATGAATCAAATAGAGGTAATTCATAAACAAAGATAAAATAATCATAAAACTAACTCGAGATATAGGCAATGCTTGCAATCAATATTAAAAATTTTGAGTCAATTGATAAAAAGAATAAAAAACAAAATACAAGAACAGTGAAAATGTTTTCAATACGTTTAACATTCGAATGGTATGAAACTGTTTAAAAACTATGATACAAATCTATAATCTATAACAACTATAATCAACTAATGAACGCGAATGAAAATGTGATATGAACAAATCATTATAAAATGTCTTTAATTTAAAGTGTTTACTATCACAAAGATTTTAATATTATCCAAATATCAAAATAAATCAAAAGAGAATAATAGTGGTCAAAATACTTATGATCACTACCTATTTTATATGTTAATAGACAATTATGGTCCTTACATTTTGATGATATAATTTTTTCAGAATGAATAAAAATCGATGAATATCCGAGTTGTTCAATACTGTTTGATTCGTGATGTATATGAATAATCTTGTAATATGATTGCAGTGCAGCAAGTCAACCATTATCCTAAAAACATAAATATTATTAGTATGTTGTGTAAAAAAAAAAAAACCAATTTAACCAATGATTTATTATTCTAGAAAAACAATTTTGTTACATACTTAATCTATTTTTATTTACAATAATAGTATCGAAAACAAAAGGCAATAGGGTTTAAAGCCATTAAAATCATTGTGTTCTATTACTATTTTCTTTGTAAAAAATGTGCTGCATAATTAAACCTATATAATGGTCACATCCAAAGTTGAGTAAATACTATGAACACATTACATTTGTGTTATATATAAAAATAATGTAAAATCAACAATGAATAGATATGAATCAAATAGAGGTAATTCATAAACAAAGATAAAATAATCATAAAAGTAACTCGAGATATAGGCAATGCTTGCAATAAATATTAAAAATTTTGAGTCAATTGATAAAAAGAATAAAAAACAAAATACAAGAACAGTGAAAATGTTTTCAATACGTTTAACATTCGAATGGTATGAAACTGTTTAAAAACTATGATACAAATCTATAATCTATAACAACTATAATCAACTAATGAACGCGAATGCAAATGTGATATGAATAAATAATTATAAAATGTCTTTAATTTAAAGTGTTTACTATCACAAAGATTTTAATAATATCCAAATATCAAAATAAATTAAAAGAGAATAATAGTGGTTAAAATACTTATGATCACTACCTATTTTATATGTTAATAGACAATTATGGTCCTTACATTTGGATGATATAATTTTTTCAGAATGAATAAAAATCGATGAATATCCGAGTTGTTCAATACTGTTTGATTCGTGATGTATATGAATAATCTTGTAATATGATTGCAGTGCAGCAAGTCAACCATTATCCTAAAAACATAAATATTATTAGTATGTTGTGTAAAAAAAAAAAAACAATTTAACCAATGATTTATTATTCTACAAGAACAATTTTGTTACATATTTAATCTATTTTTATTTAAAATGATAGTATCGAAAACAAAAGGCAATAGGGTTTAAAGCCATTAAAATCATTGTGTTCTATTACTATTTTCTTTGTAAAAAATGTTCTGCATATTTAAATTTATATAATGGTCACATCCAAAGTTGAGTAAATACTATGAACACATTACATTTGTGTTATATATAAAAATAATGTAAAATCAACAATGAATAGATATGAATCAAATAGAGGTAATTCATAAACAAAGATAAAATAATCATAAAACTAACTCGAGATATAGGCAATGCTTGCAATAAATATTAAAAATTTTGAGTCAATTGATAAAAAGAATAAAAAACAAAATACAAGAACAGTGAAAATGTTTTCAATACGTTTAACATTCGAATGGTATGAAACTGTTTAAAAACAATGATACAAATCTATAATCTATAACAATTATAATCAACTAATGAACGCGAATGAAAATGTGATATACACAAATAATTATAAAATGTCTTTAATTTAAAGTGTTTACTATCACAAAGATTTTAATAATATCCAAATATCAAAATAAATTAAAAGATAATAATAGTGGTTAAAATACTTATGATCACTACCTATTTTATATGTTAATAGACAATTATGGTCCTTACATTTGGATGATATAATTTTTTCAGAATGAATAAAAATCGATGAATATCCGAGTTGTTCAATACTGTTTGATTCGTGATGTATATGAATAATCTTGTAATATGATTGCAGTGCAGCAAGTCAACCATTATCCTAAAAACATAAATATTATTAGTATGTTGTGTAAAAAAAAAAAAACCAATTTAACCAATGATTTATTATTCTAGAAAAACAATTTTGTTACATACTTAATCTATTTTTATTTACAATAATAGTATCGAAAACAAAAGGCAATAGGGTTTAAAGCCATTAAAATCATTGTGTTCTATTACTATTTTCTTTGTAAAAAATGTGCTGCATAATAAAACCTATATAATGGTCACATCCAAAGTTGAGTAAATACTATGAACACATTACATTTGTGTTATATATAAAAATAATGTAAAATCAACAATGAATAGATATGAATCAAATAGAGGTAATTCATAAACAAAGATAATATAATCATAAAACTAACTCGAGATATAGGCAATGCTTGCAATAAATATTAAAAATTTTGAGTCAATTGATAAAAAGAATAAAAAACAAAATACAAGAACAGTGAAAATGTTTTCAATACGTTTAACATTCGAATGGTATGAAACTGTTTAAAAACTATGATACAAATCTATAATCTATAACAACTATAATCAACTAATGAACGCGAATGAAAATGTGATATGAACAAATCATTATAAAATGTCTTTAATTTAAAGTGTTTACTATCACAAAGATTTTAATATTATCCAAATATCAAAATAAATCAAAAGAGAATAATAGTGGTCAAAATACTTATGATCACTACCTATTTTATATGTTAATAGACAATTATGGTCCTTACATTTGGATGATATAATTTTTTCAGAATGAATAAAAATCGATGAATATCCGAGTTGTTCAGTACTGTTTGATTCGTGATGTATATGAATAATCTTGTAATATGATTGCAGTGCAGCAAGTCAACCATTATCCTAAAAACATAAATATTATTAGTATGTTGTGTAAAAAAAAAAAAACAATTTAACCAATGATTTATTATTCTACAAGAACAATTTTGTTACATATTTAATCTATTTTTATTTAAAATGATAGTATCGAAAACAAAAGGCAATAGGGTTTAAAGCCATTAAAATCATTGTGTTCTATTACTATTTTCTTTGTAAAAAATGTTCTGCATATTTAAATTTATATAATGGTCACATCCAAAGTTGAGTAAATACTATGAACACATTACATTTGTGTTATATATAAAAATAATGTAAAATCAACAATGAATAGATATGAATCAAATAGAGGTAATTCATAAACAAAGATAAAATAATCATAAAACTAACTCGAGATATAGGCAATGCTTGCAATAAATATTAAAAATTTTGAGTCAATTGATAAAAAGAATAAAAAACAAAATACAAGAACAGTGAAAATGTTTTCAATACGTTTAACATTCGAATGGTATGAAACTGTTTAAAAACAATGATACAAATCTATAATCTATAACAACTATAATCAACTAATGAACGCGAATGAAAATGTGATATACACAAATAATTATAAAATGTCTTTAATTTAAAGTGTTTACTATCACAAAGATTTTAATAATATCCAAATATCAAAATAAATTAAAAGATAATAATAGTGGTTAAAATACTTATGATCACTACCTATTTTATATGTTAATAGACAATTATGGTCCTTACATTTGGATGATATAATTTTTTCAGAATGAATAAAAATCGATGAATATCCGAGTTGTTCAATACTGTTTGATTCGTGATGTATATGAATAATCTTGTAATATGATTGCAGTGCAGCAAGTCAACCATTATCCTAAAAACATAAATATTATTAGTATGTTGTGTAAAAAAAAAAAAACCAATTTAACCAATGATTTATTATTCTAGAAAAACAATTTTGTTACATACTTAATCTATTTTTATTTACAATAATAGTATCGAAAACAAAAGGCAATAGGGTTTAAAGCCATTAAAATCATTGTGTTCTATTACTATTTTCTTTGTAAAAAATGTGCTGCATAATTAAACCTATATAATGGTCACATCCAAAGTTGAGTAAATACTATGAACACATTACATTTGTGTTATATATAAAAATAATGTAAAATCAACAATGAATAGATATGAATCAAATAGAGGTAATTCATAAACAAAGATAAAATAATCATAAAACTAACTCGAGATATAGGCAATGCTTGCAATAAATATTAAAAATTTTGAGTCAATTGATAAAAAGAATAAAAAACAAAATACAAGAACAGTGAAAATGTTTTCAATACGTTTAACATTCGAATGGTATGAAACTGTTTAAAAACAATGATACAAATCTATAATCTATAACAACTATAATCAACTAATGAACGCGAATGAAAATGTGATATACACAAATAATTATAAAATGTCTTTAATTTAAAGTGTTTACTATCACAAAGATTTTAATAATATCCAAATATCAAAATAAATTAAAAGATAATAATAGTGGTTAAAATACTTATGATCACTACCTATTTTATATGTTAATAGACAATTATGGTCCTTACATTTGGATGATATAATTTTTTCAGAATGAATAAAAATCGATGAATATCCGAGTTGTTCAATACTGTTTGATTCGTGATGTATATGAATAATCTTGTAATATGATTGCAGTGCAGCAAGTCAACCATTATCCTAAAAACATAAATATTATTAGTATGTTGTGTAAAAAAAAAAAAACCAATTTAACCAATGATTTATTATTCTAGAAAAACAATTTTGTTACATACTTAATCTATTTTTATTTACAATAATAGTATCGAAAACAAAAGGCAATAGGGTTTAAAGCCATTAAAATCATTGTGTTCTATTACTATTTTCTTTGTAAAAAATGTGCTGCATAATTAAACCTATATAATGGTCACATCCAAAGTTGAGTAAATACTATGAACACATTACATTTGTGTTATATATAAAAATAATGTAAAATCAACAATGAATAGATATGAATCAAATAGAGGTAATTCATAAACAAAGATAATATAATCATAAAACTAACTCGAGATATAGGCAATGCTTGCAATAAATATTAAAAATTTTGAGTCAATTGATAAAAAGAATAAAAAACAAAATACAAGAACAGTGAAAATGTTTTCAATACGTTTAACATTCGAATGGTATGAAACTGTTTAAAAACTATGATACAAATCTATAATCTATAACAACTATAATCAACTAATGAACGCGAATGAAAATGTGATATGAACAAATCATTATAAAATGTCTTTAATTTAAAGTGTTTACTATCACAAAGATTTTAATATTATCCAAATATCAAAATAAATCAAAAGAGAATAATAGTGGTCAAAATACTTATGATCACTACCTATTTTATATGTTAATAGACAATTATGGTCCTTACATTTTGATGATATAATTTTTTCAGAATGAATAAAAATCGATGAATATCCGAGTTGTTCAATACTGTTTGATTCGTGATGTATATGAATAATCTTGTAATATGATTGCAGTGCAGCAAGTCAACCATTATCCTAAAAACATAAATATTATTAGTATGTTGTGTAAAAAAAAAAAAACCAATTTAACCAATGATTTATTATTCTAGAAAAACAATTTTGTTACATACTTAATCTATTTTTATTTACAATAATAGTATCGAAAACAAAAGGCAATAGGGTTTAAAGCCATTAAAATCATTGTGTTCTATTACTATTTTCTTTGTAAAAAATGTGCTGCATAATTAAACCTATATAATGGTCACATCCAAAGTTGAGTAAATACTATGAACACATTACATTTGTGTTATATATAAAAATAATGTAAAATCAGCAATGAATAGATATGAATCAAATAGAGGTAATTCATAAACAAAGATAAAATAATCATAAAAGTAACTCGAGATATAGGCAATGCTTGCAATAAATATTAAAAATTTTGAGTCAATTGATAAAAAGAATAAAAAACAAAATACAAGAACAGTGAAAATGTTTTCAATACGTTTAACATTCGAATGGTATGAAACTGTTTAAAAACTATGATACAAATCTATAATCTATAACAACTATAATCAACTAATGAACGCGAATGCAAATGTGATATGAATAAATAATTATAAAATGTCTTTAATTTAAAGTGTTTACTATCACAAAGATTTTAATAATATCCAAATATCAAAATAAATTAAAAGAGAATAATAGTGGTTAAAATACTTATGATCACTACCTATTTTATATGTTAATAGACAATTATGGTCCTTACATTTGGATGATATAATTTTTTCAGAATGAATAAAAATCGATGAATATCCGAGTTGTTCAATACTGTTTGATTCGTGATGTATATGAATAATCTTGTAATATGATTGCAGTGCAGCAAGTCAACCATTATCCTAAAAACATAAATATTATTAGTATGTTGTGTAAAAAAAAAAAAACCAATTTAACCAATGATTTATTATTCTAGAAAAACAATTTTGTTACATACTTAATCTATTTTTATTTACAATAATAGTATCGAAAACAAAAGGCAATAGGGTTTAAAGCCATTAAAATCATTGTGTTCTATTACTATTTTCTTTGTAAAAAATGTGCTGCATAATTAAACCTATATAATGGTCACATCCAAAGTTGAGTAAATACTATGAACACATTACATTTGTGTTATATATAAAAATAATGTAAAATCAACAATGAATAGATATGAATCAAATAGAGGTAATTCATAAACAAAGATAATATAATCATAAAACTAACTCGAGATATAGGCAATGCTTGCAATAAATATTAAAAATTTTGAGTCAATTGATAAAAAGAATAAAAAACAAAATACAAGAACAGTGAAAATGTTTTCAATACGTTTAACATTCGAATGGTATGAAACTGTTTAAAAACTATGATACAAATCTATAATCTATAACAACTATAATCAACTAATGAACGCGAATGAAAATGTGATATGAACAAATCATTATAAAATGTCTTTAATTTAAAGTGTTTACTATCACAAAGATTTTAATATTATCCAAATATCAAAATAAATCAAAAGAGAATAATAGTGGTCAAAATACTTATGATCACTACCTATTTTATATGTTAATAGACAATTATGGTCCTTACATTTTGATGATATAATTTTTTCAGAATGAATAAAAATCGATGAATATCCGAGTTGTTCAATACTGTTTGATTCGTGATGTATATGAATAATCTTGTAATATGATTGCAGTGCAGCAAGTCAACCATTATCCTAAAAACATAAATATTATTAGTATGTTGTGTAAAAAAAAAAAAACCAATTTAACCAATGATTTATTATTCTAGAAAAACAATTTTGTTACATACTTAATCTATTTTTATTTACAATAATAGTATCGAAAACAAAAGGCAATAGGGTTTAAAGCCATTAAAATCATTGTGTTCTATTACTATTTTCTTTGTAAAAAATGTGCTGCATAATTAAACCTATATAATGGTCACATCCAAAGTTGAGTAAATACTATGAACACATTACATTTGTGTTATATATAAAAATAATGTAAAATCAGCAATGAATAGATATGAATCAAATAGAGGTAATTCATAAACAAAGATAAAATAATCATAAAAGTAACTCGAGATATAGGCAATGCTTGCAATAAATATTAAAAATTTTGAGTCAATTGATAAAAAGAATAAAAAACAAAATACAAGAACAGTGAAAATGTTTTCAATACGTTTAACATTCGAATGGTATGAAACTGTTTAAAAACTATGATACAAATCTATAATCTATAACAACTATAATCAACTAATGAACGCGAATGCAAATGTGATATGAATAAATAATTATAAAATGTCTTTAATTTAAAGTGTTTACTATCACAAAGATTTTAATAATATCCAAATATCAAAATAAATTAAAAGAGAATAATAGTGGTTAAAATACTTATGATCACTACCTATTTTATATGTTAATAGACAATTATGGTCCTTACATTTGGATGATATAATTTTTTCAGAATGAATAAAAATCGATGAATATCCGAGTTGTTCAATACTGTTTGATTCGTGATGTATATGAATAATCTTGTAATATGATTGCAGTGCAGCAAGTCAACCATTATCCTAAAAACATAAATATTATTAGTATGTTGTGTAAAAAAAAAAAAACCAATTTAACCAATGATTTATTATTCTAGAAAAACAATTTTGTTACATACTTAATCTATTTTTATTTACAATAATAGTATCGAAAACAAAAGGCAATAGGGTTTAAAGCCATTAAAATCATTGTGTTCTATTACTATTTTCTTTGTAAAAAATGTGCTGCATAATTAAACCTATATAATGGTCACATCCAAAGTTGAGTAAATACTATGAACACATTACATTTGTGTTATATATAAAAATAATGTAAAATCAACAATGAATAGATATGAATCAAATAGAGGTAATTCATAAACAAAGATAATATAATCATAAAACTAACTCGAGATATAGGCAATGCTTGCAATAAATATTAAAAATTTTGAGTCAATTGATAAAAAGAATAAAAAACAAAATACAAGAACAGTGAAAATGTTTTCAATACGTTTAACATTCGAATGGTATGAAACTGTTTAAAAACTATGATACAAATCTATAATCTATAACAACTATAATCAACTAATGAACGCGAATGAAAATGTGATATGAACAAATCATTATAAAATGTCTTTAATTTAAAGTGTTTACTATCACAAAGATTTTAATATTATCCAAATATCAAAATAAATCAAAAGAGAATAATAGTGGTCAAAATACTTATGATCACTACCTATTTTATATGTTAATAGACAATTATGGTCCTTACATTTTGATGATATAATTTTTTCAGAATGAATAAAAATCGATGAATATCCGAGTTGTTCAATACTGTTTGATTCGTGATGTATATGAATAATCTTGTAATATGATTGCAGTGCAGCAAGTCAACCATTATCCTAAAAACATAAATATTATTAGTATGTTGTGTAAAAAAAAAAAAACCAATTTAACCAATGATTTATTATTCTAGAAAAACAATTTTGTTACATACTTAATCTATTTTTATTTACAATAATAGTATCGAAAACAAAAGGCAATAGGGTTTAAAGCCATTAAAATCATTGTGTTCTATTACTATTTTCTTTGTAAAAAATGTGCTGCATAATTAAACCTATATAATGGTCACATCCAAAGTTGAGTAAATACTATGAACACATTACATTTGTGTTATATATAAAAATAATGTAAAATCAACAATGAATAGATATGAATCAAATAGAGGTAATTCATAAACAAAGATAATATAATCATAAAACTAACTCGAGATATAGGCAATGCTTGCAATAAATATTAAAAATTTTGAGTCAATTGATAAAAAGAATAAAAAACAAAATACAAGAACAGTGAAAATGTTTTCAATACGTTTAACATTCGAATGGTATGAAACTGTTTAAAAACTATGATACAAATCTATAATCTATAACAACTATAATCAACTAATGAACGCGAATGAAAATGTGATATGAACAAATCATTATAAAATGTCTTTAATTTAAAGTGTTTACTATCACAAAGATTTTAATATTATCCAAATATCAAAATAAATCAAAAGAGAATAATAGTGGTCAAAATACTTATGATCACTACCTATTTTATATGTTAATAGACAATTATGGTCCTTACATTTTGATGATATAATTTTTTCAGAATGAATAAAAATCGATGAATATCCGAGTTGTTCAATACTGTTTGATTCGTGATGTATATGAATAATCTTGTAATATGATTGCAGTGCAGCAAGTCAACCATTATCCTAAAAACATAAATATTATTAGTATGTTGTGTAAAAAAAAAAAAACCAATTTAACCAATGATTTATTATTCTAGAAAAACAATTTTGTTACATACTTAATCTATTTTTATTTACAATAATAGTATCGAAAACAAAAGGCAATAGGGTTTAAAGCCATTAAAATCATTGTGTTCTATTACTATTTTCTTTGTAAAAAATGTGCTGCATAATTAAACCTATATAATGGTCACATCCAAAGTTGAGTAAATACTATGAACACATTACATTTGTGTTATATATAAAAATAATGTAAAATCAGCAATGAATAGATATGAATCAAATAGAGGTAATTCATAAACAAAGATAAAATAATCATAAAAGTAACTCGAGATATAGGCAATGCTTGCAATAAATATTAAAAATTTTGAGTCAATTGATAAAAAGAATAAAAAACAAAATACAAGAACAGTGAAAATGTTTTCAATACGTTTAACATTCGAATGGTATGAAACTGTTTAAAAACTATGATACAAATCTATAATCTATAACAACTATAATCAACTAATGAACGCGAATGCAAATGTGATATGAATAAATAATTATAAAATGTCTTTAATTTAAAGTGTTTACTATCACAAAGATTTTAATAATATCCAAATATCAAAATAAATTAAAAGAGAATAATAGTGGTTAAAATACTTATGATCACTACCTATTTTATATGTTAATAGACAATTATGGTCCTTACATTTGGATGATATAATTTTTTCAGAATGAATAAAAATCGATGAATATCCGAGTTGTTCAATACTGTTTGATTCGTGATGTATATGAATAATCTTGTAATATGATTGCAGTGCAGCAAGTCAACCATTATCCTAAAAACATAAATATTATTAGTATGTTGTGTAAAAAAAAAAAAACCAATTTAACCAATGATTTATTATTCTAGAAAAACAATTTTGTTACATACTTAATCTATTTTTATTTACAATAATAGTATCGAAAACAAAAGGCAATAGGGTTTAAAGCCATTAAAATCATTGTGTTCTATTACTATTTTCTTTGTAAAAAATGTGCTGCATAATTAAACCTATATAATGGTCACATCCAAAGTTGAGTAAATACTATGAACACATTACATTTGTGTTATATATAAAAATAATGTAAAATCAACAATGAATAGATATGAATCAAATAGAGGTAATTCATAAACAAAGATAATATAATCATAAAACTAACTCGAGATATAGGCAATGCTTGCAATAAATATTAAAAATTTTGAGTCAATTGATAAAAAGAATAAAAAACAAAATACAAGAACAGTGAAAATGTTTTCAATACGTTTAACATTCGAATGGTATGAAACTGTTTAAAAACTATGATACAAATCTATAATCTATAACAACTATAATCAACTAATGAACGCGAATGAAAATGTGATATGAACAAATCATTATAAAATGTCTTTAATTTAAAGTGTTTACTATCACAAAGATTTTAATATTATCCAAATATCAAAATAAATCAAAAGAGAATAATAGTGGTCAAAATACTTATGATCACTACCTATTTTATATGTTAATAGACAATTATGGTCCTTACATTTTGATGATATAATTTTTTCAGAATGAATAAAAATCGATGAATATCCGAGTTGTTCAATACTGTTTGATTCGTGATGTATATGAATAATCTTGTAATATGATTGCAGTGCAGCAAGTCAACCATTATCCTAAAAACATAAATATTATTAGTATGTTGTGTAAAAAAAAAAAAACCAATTTAACCAATGATTTATTATTCTAGAAAAACAATTTTGTTACATACTTAATCTATTTTTATTTACAATAATAGTATCGAAAACAAAAGGCAATAGGGTTTAAAGCCATTAAAATCATTGTGTTCTATTACTATTTTCTTTGTAAAAAATGTGCTGCATAATTAAACCTATATAATGGTCACATCCAAAGTTGAGTAAATACTATGAACACATTACATTTGTGTTATATATAAAAATAATGTAAAATCAGCAATGAATAGATATGAATCAAATAGAGGTAATTCATAAACAAAGATAAAATAATCATAAAAGTAACTCGAGATATAGGCAATGCTTGCAATAAATATTAAAAATTTTGAGTCAATTGATAAAAAGAATAAAAAACAAAATACAAGAACAGTGAAAATGTTTTCAATACGTTTAACATTCGAATGGTATGAAACTGTTTAAAAACTATGATACAAATCTATAATCTATAACAACTATAATCAACTAATGAACGCGAATGCAAATGTGATATGAATAAATAATTATAAAATGTCTTTAATTTAAAGTGTTTACTATCACAAAGATTTTAATAATATCCAAATATCAAAATAAATTAAAAGAGAATAATAGTGGTTAAAATACTTATGATCACTACCTATTTTATATGTTAATAGACAATTATGGTCCTTACATTTGGATGATATAATTTTTTCAGAATGAATAAAAATCGATGAATATCCGAGTTGTTCAATACTGTTTGATTCGTGATGTATATGAATAATCTTGTAATATGATTGCAGTGCAGCAAGTCAACCATTATCCTAAAAACATAAATATTATTAGTATGTTGTGTAAAAAAAAAAAAACAATTTAACCAATGATTTATTATTCTACAAGAACAATTTTGTTACATATTTAATCTATTTTTATTTAAAATGATAGTATCGAAAACAAAAGGCAATAGGGTTTAAAGCCATTAAAATCATTGTGTTCTATTACTATTTTCTTTGTAAAAAATGTTCTGCATATTTAAATTTATATAATGGTCACATCCAAAGTTGAGTAAATACTATGAACACATTACATTTGTGTTATATATAAAAATAATGTAAAATCAACAATGAATAGATATGAATCAAATAGAGGTAATTCATAAACAAAGATAAAATAATCATAAAACTAACTCGAGATATAGGCAATGCTTGCAATAAATATTAAAAATTTTGAGTCAATTGATAAAAAGAATAAAAAACAAAATACAAGAACAGTGAAAATGTTTTCAATACGTTTAACATTCGAATGGTATGAAACTGTTTAAAAACTATGATACAAATCTATAATCTATAACAACTATAATCAACTAATGAACGCGAATGAAAATGTGATATGAACAAATCATTATAAAATGTCTTTAATTTAAAGTGTTTACTATCACAAAGATTTTAATAATATCCAAATATCAAAATAAATTAAAAGAGAATAATAGTGGTTAAAATACTTATGATCACTACCTATTTTATATGTTAATAGACAATTATGGTCCTTACATTTGGATGATATAATTTTTTCAGAATGAATAAAAATCGATGAATATCCGAGTTGTTCAATACTGTTTGATTCGTGATGTATATGAATAATCTTGTAATATGATTGCAGTGCAGCAAGTCAACCATTATCCTAAAAACATAAATATTATTAGTATGTTGTGTAAAAGAAAAAAAACCAATTTAACCAATGATTTATTATTCTAGAAAAACAATTTTGTTACATACTTAATCTATTTTTATTTACAATAATAGTATCGAAAACAAAAGGCAATAGGGTTTAAAGCCATTAAAATCATTGTGTTCTATTACTATTTTCTTTGTAAAAAATGTGCTGCATAATTAAACCTATATAATGGTCACATCCAAAGTTGAGTAAATACTATGAACACATTACATTTGTGTTATATATAAAAATAATGTAAAATCAACAATGAATAGATATGAATCAAATAGAGGTAATTCATAAACAAAGATAAAATAATCATAAAACTAACTCGAGATATAGGCAATGCTTGCAATAAATATTAAAAATTTTGAGTCAATTGATAAAAAGAATAAAAAACAAAATACTAGAACAGTGAAAATGTTTTCAATACGTTTAACATTCGAATGGTATGAAACTGTTTAAAAACTATGATACAAATCTATAATCTATAACAACTATAATCAACTAATGAACGCGAATGAAAATGTGATATGAACAAATCATTATAAAATGTCTTTAATTTAAAGTGTTTACTATCACAAAGATTTTAATATTATCCAAATATCAATATAAATCAAAAGAGAATAATAGTGGTCAAAATACTTATGATCACTACCTATTTTATATGTTAATGGACAATTATGGTCCTTACATTTGGATGATATAATTTTTTCAGAATGAATAAAAATCGATGAATATCCGAGTTGTTCAATACTGTTTGATTCGTGATGTATATGAATAATCTTGTAATATGATTGCAGTGCAGCAAGTCAACCATTATCCTAAAAACATAAATATTATTAGTATGTTGTGTAAAAAAAAAAAAACCAATTTAACCAATGATTTATTATTCTAGAAAAACAATTTTGTTACATACTTAATCTATTTTTATTTACAATAATAGTATCGAAAACAAAAGGCAATAGGGTTTAAAGCCATTAAAATCATTGTGTTCTATTACTATTTTCTTTGTAAAAAATGTGCTGCATAATTAAACCTATATAATGGTCACATCCAAATTTGAGTAAATACTATGAACACATTACATTTGTGTTATATATAAAAATAATGTAAAATCAACAATGAATAGATATGAATCAAATAGAGGTAATTCATAAACAAAGATAAAATAATCATAAAACTAACTCGAGATATAGGCAATGCTTGCAATAAATATTAAAAATTTTGAGTCAATTGATAAAAAGAATAAAAAACAAAATACAAGAACAGTGAAAATGTTTTCAATACGTTTAACATTCGAATGGTATGAAACTGTTTAAAAACAATGATACAAATCTATAATCTATAACAACTATAATCAACTAATGAACGCGAATGAAAATGTGATATACACAAATAATTATAAAATGTCTTTAATTTAAAGTGTTTACTATCACAAAGATTTTAATAATATCCAAATATCAAAATAAATTAAAAGATAATAATAGTGGTTAAAATACTTATGATCACTACCTATTTTATATGTTAATAGACAATTATGGTCCTTACATTTGGATGATATAATTTTTTCAGAATGAATAAAAATCGATGAATATCCGAGTTGTTCAATACTGTTTGATTCGTGATGTATATGAATAATCTTGTAATATGATTGCAGTGCAGCAAGTCAACCATTATCCTAAAAACATAAATATTATTAGTATGTTGTGTAAAAAAAAAAAAACAATTTAACCAATGATTTATTATTCTACAAGAACAATTTTGTTACATATTTAATCTATTTTTATTTAAAATGATAGTATCGAAAACAAAAGGCAATAGGGTTTAAAGCCATTAAAGTCATTGTGTTCTATTACTATTTTCTTTGTAAAAAATGTTCTGCATATTTAAATTTATATAATGGTCACATCCAAAGTTGAGTAAATACTATGAACACATTACATTTGTGTTATATATAAAAATAATGTAAAATCAACAATGAATAGATATGAATCAAATAGAGGTAATTCATAAACAAAGATAAAATAATCATAAAACTAACTCGAGATATAGGCAATGCTTGCAATAAATATTAAAAATTTTGAGTCAATTGATAAAAAGAATAAAAAACAAAATACAAGAACAGTGAAAATGTTTTCAATACGTTTAACATTCGAATGGTATGAAACTGTTTAAAAACAATGATACAAATCTATAATCTATAACAACTATAATCAACTAATGAACGCGAATGAAAATGTGATATACACAAATAATTATAAAATGTCTTTAATTTAAAGTGTTTACTATCACAAAGATTTTAATAATATCCAAATATCAAAATAAATTAAAAGATAATAATAGTGGTTAAAATACTTATGATCACTACCTATTTTATATGTTAATAGACAATTATGGTCCTTACATTTGGATGATATAATTTTTTCAGAATGAATAAAAATCGATGAATATCCGAGTTGTTCAATACTGTTTGATTCGTGATGTATATGAATAATCTTGTAATATGATTGCAGTGCAGCAAGTCAACCATTATCCTAAAAACATAAATATTATTAGTATGTTGTGTAAAAAAAAAAAAACCAATTTAACCAATGATTTATTATTCTAGAAAAACAATTTTGTTACATACTTAATCTATTTTTATTTACAATAATAGTATCGAAAACAAAAGGCAATAGGGTTTAAAGCCATTAAAATCATTGTGTTCTATTACTATTTTCTTTGTAAAAAATGTGCTGCATAATTAAACCTATATAATGGTCACATCCAAAGTTGAGTAAATACTATGAACACATTACATTTGTGTTATATATAAAAATAATGTAAAATCAGCAATGAATAGATATGAATCAAATAGAGGTAATTCATAAACAAAGATAAAATAATCATAAAAGTAACTCGAGATATAGGCAATGCTTGCAATAAATATTAAAAATTTTGAGTCAATTGATAAAAAGAATAAAAAACAAAATACAAGAACAGTGAAAATGTTTTCAATACGTTTAACATTCGAATGGTATGAAACTGTTTAAAAACTATGATACAAATCTATAATCTATAACAACTATAATCAACTAATGAACGCGAATGCAAATGTGATATGAATAAATAATTATAAAATGTCTTTAATTTAAAGTGTTTACTATCACAAAGATTTTAATAATATCCAAATATCAAAATAAATTAAAAGAGAATAATAGTGGTTAAAATACTTATGATCACTACCTATTTTATATGTTAATAGACAATTATGGTCCTTACATTTGGATGATATAATTTTTTCAGAATGAATAAAAATCGATGAATATCCGAGTTGTTCAATACTGTTTGATTCGTGATGTATATGAATAATCTTGTAATATGATTGCAGTGCAGCAAGTCAACCATTATCCTAAAAACATAAATATTATTAGTATGTTGTGTAAAAAAAAAAAAACAATTTAACCAATGATTTATTATTCTACAAGAACAATTTTGTTACATATTTAATCTATTTTTATTTAAAATGATAGTATCGAAAACAAAAGGCAATAGGGTTTAAAGCCATTAAAATCATTGTGTTCTATTACTATTTTCTTTGTAAAAAATGTTCTGCATATTTAAATTTATATAATGGTCACATCCAAAGTTGAGTAAATACTATGAACACATTACATTTGTGTTATATATAAAAATAATGTAAAATCAACAATGAATAGATATGAATCAAATAGAGGTAATTCATAAACAAAGATAAAATAATCATAAAACTAACTCGAGATATAGGCAATGCTTGCAATAAATATTAAAAATTTTGAGTCAATTGATAAAAAGAATAAAAAACAAAATACAAGAACAGTGAAAATGTTTTCAATACGTTTAACATTCGAATGGTATGAAACTGTTTAAAAACTATGATACAAATCTATAATCTATAACAACTATAATCAACTAATGAACGCGAATGAAAATGTGATATGAACAAATCATTATAAAATGTCTTTAATTTAAAGTGTTTACTATCACAAAGATTTTAATAATATCCAAATATCAAAATAAATTAAAAGAGAATAATAGTGGTTAAAATACTTATGATCACTACCTATTTTATATGTTAATAGACAATTATGGTCCTTACATTTGGATGATATAATTTTTTCAGAATGAATAAAAATCGATGAATATCCGAGTTGTTCAATACTGTTTGATTCGTGATGTATATGAATAATCTTGTAATATGATTGCAGTGCAGCAAGTCAACCATTATCCTAAAAACATAAATATTATTAGTATGTTGTGTAAAAGAAAAAAAACCAATTTAACCAATGATTTATTATTCTAGAAAAACAATTTTGTTACATACTTAATCTATTTTTATTTACAATAATAGTATCGAAAACAAAAGGCAATAGGGTTTAAAGCCATTAAAATCATTGTGTTCTATTACTATTTTCTTTGTAAAAAATGTGCTGCATAATTAAACCTATATAATGGTCACATCCAAAGTTGAGTAAATACTATGAACACATTACATTTGTGTTATATATAAAAATAATGTAAAATCAACAATGAATAGATATGAATCAAATAGAGGTAATTCATAAACAAAGATAAAATAATCATAAAACTAACTCGAGATATAGGCAATGCTTGCAATAAATATTAAAAATTTTGAGTCAATTGATAAAAAGAATAAAAAACAAAATACAAGAACAGTGAAAATGTTTTCAATACGTTTAACATTCGAATGGTATGAAACTGTTTAAAAACAATGATACAAATCTATAATCTATAACAACTATAATCAACTAATGAACGCGAATGAAAATGTGATATACACAAATAATTATAAAATGTCTTTAATTTAAAGTGTTTACTATCACAAAGATTTTAATAATATCCAAATATCAAAATAAATTAAAAGATAATAATAGTGGTTAAAATACTTATGATCACTACCTATTTTATATGTTAATAGACAATTATGGTCCTTACATTTGGATGATATAATTTTTTCAGAATGAATAAAAATCGATGAATATCCGAGTTGTTCAATACTGTTTGATTCGTGATGTATATGAATAATCTTGTAATATGATTGCAGTGCAGCAAGTCAACCATTATCCTAAAAACATAAATATTATTAGTATGTTGTGTAAAAAAAAAAAAACAATTTAACCAATGATTTATTATTCTACAAGAACAATTTTGTTACATATTTAATCTATTTTTATTTAAAATGATAGTATCGAAAACAAAAGGCAATAGGGTTTAAAGCCATTAAAGTCATTGTGTTCTATTACTATTTTCTTTGTAAAAAATGTTCTGCATATTTAAATTTATATAATGGTCACATCCAAAGTTGAGTAAATACTATGAACACATTACATTTGTGTTATATATAAAAATAATGTAAAATCAACAATGAATAGATATGAATCAAATAGAGGTAATTCATAAACAAAGATAAAATAATCATAAAACTAACTCGAGATATAGGCAATGCTTGCAATAAATATTAAAAATTTTGAGTCAATTGATAAAAAGAATAAAAAACAAAATACAAGAACAGTGAAAATGTTTTCAATACGTTTAACATTCGAATGGTATGAAACTGTTTAAAAACAATGATACAAATCTATAATCTATAACAACTATAATCAACTAATGAACGCGAATGAAAATGTGATATACACAAATAATTATAAAATGTCTTTAATTTAAAGTGTTTACTATCACAAAGATTTTAATAATATCCAAATATCAAAATAAATTAAAAGATAATAATAGTGGTTAAAATACTTATGATCACTACCTATTTTATATGTTAATAGACAATTATGGTCCTTACATTTGGATGATATAATTTTTTCAGAATGAATAAAAATCGATGAATATCCGAGTTGTTCAATACTGTTTGATTCGTGATGTATATGAATAATCTTGTAATATGATTGCAGTGCAGCAAGTCAACCATTATCCTAAAAACATAAATATTATTAGTATGTTGTGTAAAAGAAAAAAAACCAATTTAACCAATGATTTATTATTCTAGAAAAACAATTTTGTTACATACTTAATCTATTTTTATTTACAATAATAGTATCGAAAACAAAAGGCAATAGGGTTTAAAGCCATTAAAATCATTGTGTTCTATTACTATTTTCTTTGTAAAAAATGTGCTGCATAATTAAACCTATATAATGGTCACATCCAAAGTTGAGTAAATACTATGAACACATTACATTTGTGTTATATATAAAAATAATGTAAAATCAACAATGAATAGATATGAATCAAATAGAGGTAATTCATAAACAAAGATAAAATAATCATAAAACTAACTCGAGATATAGGCAATGCTTGCAATAAATATTAAAAATTTTGAGTCAATTGATAAAAAGAATAAAAAACAAAATACAAGAACAGTGAAAATGTTTTCAATACGTTTAACATTCGAATGGTATGAAACTGTTTAAAAACAATGATACAAATCTATAATCTATAACAACTATAATCAACTAATGAACGCGAATGAAAATGTGATATACACAAATAATTATAAAATGTCTTTAATTTAAAGTGTTTACTATCACAAAGATTTTAATAATATCCAAATATCAAAATAAATTAAAAGATAATAATAGTGGTTAAAATACTTATGATCACTACCTATTTTATATGTTAATAGACAATTATGGTCCTTACATTTGGATGATATAATTTTTTCAGAATGAATAAAAATCGATGAATATCCGAGTTGTTCAATACTGTTTGATTCGTGATGTATATGAATAATCTTGTAATATGATTGCAGTGCAGCAAGTCAACCATTATCCTAAAAACATAAATATTATTAGTATGTTGTGTAAAAAAAAAAAAACCAATTTAACCAATGATTTATTATTCTAGAAAAACAATTTTGTTACATACTTCATCTATTTTTATTTACAATAATAGTATCGAAAACAAAAGGCAATAGGGTTTAAAGCCATTAAAATCATTGTGTTCTATTACTATTTTCTTTGTAAAAAATGTGCTGCATAATTAAACCTATATAATGGTCACATCCAAAGTTGAGTAAATACTATGAACACATTACATTTGTGTTATATATAAAAATAATGTAAAATCAGCAATGAATAGATATGAATCAAATAGAGGTAATTCATAAACAAAGATAAAATAATCATAAAAGTAACTCGAGATATAGGCAATGCTTGCAATAAATATTAAAAATTTTGAGTCAATTGATAAAAAGAATAAAAAACAAAATACAAGAACAGTGAAAATGTTTTCAATACGTTTAACATTCGAATGGTATGAAACTGTTTAAAAACTATGATACAAATCTATAATCTATAACAACTATAATCAACTAATGAACGCGAATGCAAATGTGATATGAATAAATAATTATAAAATGTCTTTAATTTAAAGTGTTTACTATCACAAAGATTTTAATAATATCCAAATATCAAAATAAATTAAAAGAGAATAATAGTGGTTAAAATACTTATGATCACTACCTATTTTATATGTTAATAGACAATTATGGTCCTTACATTTGGATGATATAATTTTTTCAGAATGAATAAAAATCGATGAATATCCGAGTTGTTCAATACTGTTTGATTCGTGATGTATATGAATAATCTTGTAATATGATTGCAGTGCAGCAAGTCAACCATTATCCTAAAAACATAAATATTATTAGTATGTTGTGTAAAAAAAAAAAAACAATTTAACCAATGATTTATTATTCTACAAGAACAATTTTGTTACATATTTAATCTATTTTTATTTAAAATGATAGTATCGAAAACAAAAGGCAATAGGGTTTAAAGCCATTAAAATCATTGTGTTCTATTACTATTTTCTTTGTAAAAAATGTTCTGCATATTTAAATTTATATAATGGTCACATCCAAAGTTGAGTAAATACTATGAACACATTACATTTGTGTTATATATAAAAATAATGTAAAATCAACAATGAATAGATATGAATCAAATAGAGGTAATTCATAAACAAAGATAAAATAATCATAAAACTAACTCGAGATATAGGCAATGCTTGCAATAAATATTAAAAATTTTGAGTCAATTGATAAAAAGAATAAAAAACAAAATACAAGAACAGTGAAAATGTTTTCAATACGTTTAACATTCGAATGGTATGAAACTGTTTAAAAACTATGATACAAATCTATAATCTATAACAACTATAATCAACTAATGAACGCGAATGAAAATGTGATATGAACAAATCATTATAAAATGTCTTTAATTTAAAGTGTTTACTATCACAAAGATTTTAATAATATCCAAATATCAAAATAAATTAAAAGAGAATAATAGTGGTTAAAATACTTATGATCACTACCTATTTTATATGTTAATAGACAATTATGGTCCTTACATTTGGATGATATAATTTTTTCAGAATGAATAAAAATCGATGAATATCCGAGTTGTTCAATACTGTTTGATTCGTGATGTATATGAATAATCTTGTAATATGATTGCAGTGCAGCAAGTCAACCATTATCCTAAAAACATAAATATTATTAGTATGTTGTGTAAAAGAAAAAAAACCAATTTAACCAATGATTTATTATTCTAGAAAAACAATTTTGTTACATACTTAATCTATTTTTATTTACAATAATAGTATCGAAAACAAAAGGCAATAGGGTTTAAAGCCATTAAAATCATTGTGTTCTATTACTATTTTCTTTGTAAAAAATGTGCTGCATAATTAAACCTATATAATGGTCACATCCAAAGTTGAGTAAATACTATGAACACATTACATTTGTGTTATATATAAAAATAATGTAAAATCAACAATGAATAGATATGAATCAAATAGAGGTAATTCATAAACAAAGATAAAATAATCATAAAACTAACTCGAGATATAGGCAATGCTTGCAATAAATATTAAAAATTTTGAGTCAATTGATAAAAAGAATAAAAAACAAAATACTAGAACAGTGAAAATGTTTTCAATACGTTTAACATTCGAATGGTATGAAACTGTTTAAAAACTATGATACAAATCTATAATCTATAACAACTATAATCAACTAATGAACGCGAATGAAAATGTGATATGAACAAATCATTATAAAATGTCTTTAATTTAAAGTGTTTACTATCACAAAGATTTTAATATTATCCAAATATCAATATAAATCAAAAGAGAATAATAGTGGTCAAAATACTTATGATCACTACCTATTTTATATGTTAATGGACAATTATGGTCCTTACATTTGGATGATATAATTTTTTCAGAATGAATAAAAATCGATGAATATCCGAGTTGTTCAATACTGTTTGATTCGTGATGTATATGAATAATCTTGTAATATGATTGCAGTGCAGCAAGTCAACCATTATCCTAAAAACATAAATATTATTAGTATGTTGTGTAAAAAAAAAAAAACCAATTTAACCAATGATTTATTATTCTAGAAAAACAATTTTGTTACATACTTAATCTATTTTTATTTACAATAATAGTATCGAAAACAAAAGGCAATAGGGTTTAAAGCCATTAAAATCATTGTGTTCTATTACTATTTTCTTTGTAAAAAATGTGCTGCATAATTAAACCTATATAATGGTCACATCCAAAGTTGAGTAAATACTATGAACACATTACATTTGTGTTATATATAAAAATAATGTAAAATCAACAATGAATAGATATGAATCAAATAGAGGTAATTCATAAACAAAGATAAAATAATCATAAAACTAACTCGAGATATAGGCAATGCTTGCAATAAATATTAAAAATTTTGAGTCAATTGATAAAAAGAATAAAAAACAAAATACAAGAACAGTGAAAATGTTTTCAATACGTTTAACATTCGAATGGTATGAAACTGTTTAAAAACAATGATACAAATCTATAATCTATAACAACTATAATCAACTAATGAACGCGAATGAAAATGTGATATACACAAATAATTATAAAATGTCTTTAATTTAAAGTGTTTACTATCACAAAGATTTTAATAATATCCAAATATCAAAATAAATTAAAAGATAATAATAGTGGTTAAAATACTTATGATCACTACCTATTTTATATGTTAATAGACAATTATGGTCCTTACATTTGGATGATATAATTTTTTCAGAATGAATAAAAATCGATGAATATCCGAGTTGTTCAATACTGTTTGATTCGTGATGTATATGAATAATCTTGTAATATGATTGCAGTGCAGCAAGTCAACCATTATCCTAAAAACATAAATATTATTAGTATGTTGTGTAAAAAAAAAAAAACCAATTTAACCAATGATTTATTATTCTAGAAAAACAATTTTGTTACATACTTAATCTATTTTTATTTACAATAATAGTATCGAAAACAAAAGGCAATAGGGTTTAAAGCCATTAAAATCATTGTGTTCTATTACTATTTTCTTTGTAAAAAATGTGCTGCATAATTAAACCTATATAATGGTCACATCCAAAGTTGAGTAAATACTATGAACACATTACATTTGTGTTATATATAAAAATAATGTAAAATCAACAATGAATAGATATGAATCAAATAGAGGTAATTCATAAACAAAGATAAAATAATCATAAAACTAACTCGAGATATAGGCAATGCTTGCAATAAATATTAAAAATTTTGAGTCAATTGATAAAAAGAATAAAAAACAAAATACAAGAACAGTGAAAATGTTTTCAATACGTTTAACATTCGAATGGTATGAAACTGTTTAAAAACAATGATACAAATCTATAATCTATAACAACTATAATCAACTAATGAACGCGAATGAAAATGTGATATACACAAATAATTATAAAATGTCTTTAATTTAAAGTGTTTACTATCACAAAGATTTTAATAATATCCAAATATCAAAATAAATTAAAAGATAATAATAGTGGTTAAAATACTTATGATCACTACCTATTTTATATGTTAATAGACAATTATGGTCCTTACATTTGGATGATATAATTTTTTCAGAATGAATAAAAATCGATGAATATCCGAGTTGTTCAATACTGTTTGATTCGTGATGTATATGAATAATCTTGTAATATGATTGCAGTGCAGCAAGTCAACCATTATCCTAAAAACATAAATATTATTAGTATGTTGTGTAAAAAAAAAAAAACAATTTAACCAATGATTTATTATTCTACAAGAACAATTTTGTTACATATTTAATCTATTTTTATTTAAAATGATAGTATCGAAAACAAAAGGCAATAGGGTTTAAAGCCATTAAAGTCATTGTGTTCTATTACTATTTTCTTTGTAAAAAATGTTCTGCATATTTAAATTTATATAATGGTCACATCCAAAGTTGAGTAAATACTATGAACACATTACATTTGTGTTATATATAAAAATAATGTAAAATCAACAATGAATAGATATGAATCAAATAGAGGTAATTCATAAACAAAGATAAAATAATCATAAAACTAACTCGAGATATAGGCAATGCTTGCAATAAATATTAAAAATTTTGAGTCAATTGATAAAAAGAATAAAAAACAAAATACAAGAACAGTGAAAATGTTTTCAATACGTTTAACATTCGAATGGTATGAAACTGTTTAAAAACAATGATACAAATCTATAATCTATAACAACTATAATCAACTAATGAACGCGAATGAAAATGTGATATACACAAATAATTATAAAATGTCTTTAATTTAAAGTGTTTACTATCACAAAGATTTTAATAATATCCAAATATCAAAATAAATCAAAAGAGAATAATAGTGGTCAAAATACTTATGATCACTACCTATTTTATATGTTAATAGACAATTATGGTCCTTACATTTGGATGATATAATTTTTTCAGAATGAATAAAAATCGATGAATATCCGAGTTGTTCAATACTGTTTGATTCGTGATGTATATGAATAATCTTGTAATATGATTGCAGTGC
The DNA here is from genome assembly GCA_036289425.1 of Rhopalosiphum nymphaeae. Taxonomy (NCBI): domain Eukaryota; kingdom Metazoa; phylum Arthropoda; class Insecta; order Hemiptera; family Aphididae; genus Rhopalosiphum; species Rhopalosiphum nymphaeae. Next base: position 1,540,906 of record JAZAQC010000007.1, on the reverse strand, counting down.
AGCAAGTCAACCATTATCCTAAAAACATAAATATTATTAGTATGTTGTGTAAAAAAAAAAAAACAATTTAACCAATGATTTATTATTCTACAAGAACAATTTTGTTACATATTTAATCTATTTTTATTTAAAATGATAGTATCGAAAACAAAAGGCAATAGGGTTTAAAGCCATTAAAGTCATTGTGTTCTATTACTATTTTCTTTGTAAAAAATGTTCTGCATATTTAAATTTATATAATGGTCACATCCAAAGTTGAGTAAATACTATGAACACATTACATTTGTGTTATATATAAAAATAATGTAAAATCAACAATGAATAGATATGAATCAAATAGAGGTAATTCATAAACAAAGATAAAATAATCATAAAACTAACTCGAGATATAGGCAATGCTTGCAATAAATATTAAAAATTTTGAGTCAATTGATAAAAAGAATAAAAAACAAAATACAAGAACAGTGAAAATGTTTTCAATACGTTTAACATTCGAATGGTATGAAACTGTTTAAAAACAATGATACAAATCTATAATCTATAACAACTATAATCAACTAATGAACGCGAATGAAAATGTGATATACACAAATAATTATAAAATGTCTTTAATTTAAAGTGTTTACTATCACAAAGATTTTAATAATATCCAAATATCAAAATAAATTAAAAGATAATAATAGTGGTTAAAATACTTATGATCACTACCTATTTTATATGTTAATAGACAATTATGGTCCTTACATTTGGATGATATAATTTTTTCAGAATGAATAAAAATCGATGAATATCCGAGTTGTTCAATACTGTTTGATTCGTGATGTATATGAATAATCTTGTAATATGATTGCAGTGCAGCAAGTCAACCATTATCCTAAAAACATAAATATTATTAGTATGTTGTGTAAAAAAAAAAAAACCAATTTAACCAATGATTTATTATTCTAGAAAAACAATTTTGTTACATACTTAATCTATTTTTATTTACAATAATAGTATCGAAAACAAAAGGCAATAGGGTTTAAAGCCATTAAAATCATTGTGTTCTATTACTATTTTCTTTGTAAAAAATGTGCTGCATAATTAAACCTATATAATGGTCACATCCAAAGTTGAGTAAATACTATGAACACATTACATTTGTGTTATATATAAAAATAATGTAAAATCAACAATGAATAGATATGAATCAAATAGAGGTAATTCATAAACAAAGATAAAATAATCATAAAACTAACTCGAGATATAGGCAATGCTTGCAATAAATATTAAAAATTTTGAGTCAATTGATAAAAAGAATAAAAAACAAAATACAAGAACAGTGAAAATGTTTTCAATACGTTTAACATTCGAATGGTATGAAACTGTTTAAAAACTATGATACAAATCTATAATCTATAACAACTATAATCAACTAATGAACGCGAATGCAAATGTGATATGAATAAATAATTATAAAATGTCTTTAATTTAAAGTGTTTACTATCACAAAGATTTTAATAATATCCAAATATCAAAATAAATTAAAAGAGAATAATAGTGGTTAAAATACTTATGATCACTACCTATTTTATATGTTAATAGACAATTATGGTCCTTACATTTGGATGATATAATTTTTTCAGAATGAATAAAAATCGATGAATATCCGAGTTGTTCAATACTGTTTGATTCGTGATGTATATGAATAATCTTGTAATATGATTGCAGTGCAGCAAGTCAACCATTATCCTAAAAACATAAATATTATTAGTATGTTGTGTAAAAAAAAAAAAACAATTTAACCAATGATTTATTATTCTACAAGAACAATTTTGTTACATATTTAATCTATTTTTATTTAAAATGATAGTATCGAAAACAAAAGGCAATAGGGTTTAAAGCCATTAAAAATCATTGTGTTCTATTACTATTTTCTTTGTAAAAAATGTTCTGCATATTTAAATTTATATAATGGTCACATCCAAAGTTGAGTAAATACTATGAACACATTACATTTGTGTTATATATAAAAATAATGTAAAATCAACAATGAATAGATATGAATCAAATAGAGGTAATTCATAAACAAAGATAAAATAATCATAAAACTAACTCGAGATATAGGCAATGCTTGCAATAAATATTAAAAATTTTGAGTCAATTGATAAAAAGAATAAAAAACAAAATACAAGAACAGTGAAAATGTTTTCAATACGTTTAACATTCGAATGGTATGAAACTGTTTAAAAACAATGATACAAATCTATAATCTATAACAACTATAATCAACTAATGAACGCGAATGAAAATGTGATATACACAAATAATTATAAAATGTCTTTAATTTAAAGTGTTTACTATCACAAAGATTTTAATAATATCCAAATATCAAAATAAATTAAAAGATAATAATAGTGGTTAAAATACTTATGATCACTACCTATTTTATATGTTAATAGACAATTATGGTCCTTACATTTGGATGATATAATTTTTTCAGAATGAATAAAAATCGATGAATATCCGAGTTGTTCAATACTGTTTGATTCGTGATGTATATGAATAATCTTGTAATATGATTGCAGTGCAGCAAGTCAACCATTATCCTAAAAACATAAATATTATTAGTATGTTGTGTAAAAAAAAAAAAACAATTTAACCAATGATTTATTATTCTACAAGAACAATTTTGTTACATATTTAATCTATTTTTATTTAAAATGATAGTATCGAAAACAAAAGGCAATAGGGTTTAAAGCCATTAAAGTCATTGTGTTCTATTACTATTTTCTTTGTAAAAAATGTTCTGCATATTTAAATTTATATAATGGTCACATCCAAAGTTGAGTAAATACTATGAACACATTACATTTGTGTTATATATAAAAATAATGTAAAATCAACAATGAATAGATATGAATCAAATAGAGGTAATTCATAAACAAAGATAAAATAATCATAAAACTAACTCGAGATATAGGCAATGCTTGCAATAAATATTAAAAATTTTGAGTCAATTGATAAAAAGAATAAAAAACAAAATACAAGAACAGTGAAAATGTTTTCAATACGTTTAACATTCGAATGGTATGAAACTGTTTAAAAACAATGATACAAATCTATAATCTATAACAACTATAATCAACTAATGAACGCGAATGAAAATGTGATATACACAAATAATTATAAAATGTCTTTAATTTAAAGTGTTTACTATCACAAAGATTTTAATAATATCCAAATATCAAAATAAATCAAAAGAGAATAATAGTGGTCAAAATACTTATGATCACTACCTATTTTATATGTTAATAGACAATTATGGTCCTTACATTTGGATGATATAATTTTTTCAGAATGAATAAAAATCGATGAATATCCGAGTTGTTCAATACTGTTTGATTCGTGATGTATATGAATAATCTTGTAATATGATTGCAGTGCAGCAAGTCAACCATTATCCTAAAAACATAAATATTATTAGTATGTTGTGTAAAAAAAAAAAAACAATTTAACCAATGATTTATTATTCTACAAGAACAATTTTGTTACATATTTAATCTATTTTTATTTAAAATGATAGTATCGAAAACAAAAGGCAATAGGGTTTAAAGCCATTAAAGTCATTGTGTTCTATTACTATTTTCTTTGTAAAAAATGTTCTGCATATTTAAATTTATATAATGGTCACATCCAAAGTTGAGTAAATACTATGAACACATTACATTTGTGTTATATATAAAAATAATGTAAAATCAACAATGAATAGATATGAATCAAATAGAGGTAATTCATAAACAAAGATAAAATAATCATAAAACTAACTCGAGATATAGGCAATGCTTGCAATAAATATTAAAAATTTTGAGTCAATTGATAAAAAGAATAAAAAACAAAATACAAGAACAGTGAAAATGTTTTCAATACGTTTAACATTCGAATGGTATGAAACTGTTTAAAAACAATGATACAAATCTATAATCTATAACAACTATAATCAACTAATGAACGCGAATGAAAATGTGATATACACAAATAATTATAAAATGTCTTTAATTTAAAGTGTTTACTATCACAAAGATTTTAATAATATCCAAATATCAAAATAAATTAAAAGATAATAATAGTGGTTAAAATACTTATGATCACTACCTATTTTATATGTTAATAGACAATTATGGTCCTTACATTTGGATGATATAATTTTTTCAGAATGAATAAAAATCGATGAATATCCGAGTTGTTCAATACTGTTTGATTCGTGATGTATATGAATAATCTTGTAATATGATTGCAGTGCAGCAAGTCAACCATTATCCTAAAAACATAAATATTATTAGTATGTTGTGTAAAAAAAAAAAAACCAATTTAACCAATGATTTATTATTCTAGAAAAACAATTTTGTTACATACTTAATCTATTTTTATTTACAATAATAGTATCGAAAACAAAAGGCAATAGGGTTTAAAGCCATTAAAATCATTGTGTTCTATTACTATTTTCTTTGTAAAAAATGTGCTGCATAATTAAACCTATATAATGGTCACATCCAAAGTTGAGTAAATACTATGAACACATTACATTTGTGTTATATATAAAAATAATGTAAAATCAACAATGAATAGATATGAATCAAATAGAGGTAATTCATAAACAAAGATAAAATAATCATAAAACTAACTCGAGATATAGGCAATGCTTGCAATAAATATTAAAAATTTTGAGTCAATTGATAAAAAGAATAAAAAACAAAATACAAGAACAGTGAAAATGTTTTCAATACGTTTAACATTCGAATGGTATGAAACTGTTTAAAAACTATGATACAAATCTATAATCTATAACAACTATAATCAACTAATGAACGCGAATGCAAATGTGATATGAATAAATAATTATAAAATGTCTTTAATTTAAAGTGTTTACTATCACAAAGATTTTAATAATATCCAAATATCAAAATAAATTAAAAGAGAATAATAGTGGTTAAAATACTTATGATCACTACCTATTTTATATGTTAATAGACAATTATGGTCCTTACATTTGGATGATATAATTTTTTCAGAATGAATAAAAATCGATGAATATCCGAGTTGTTCAATACTGTTTGATTCGTGATGTATATGAATAATCTTGTAATATGATTGCAGTGCAGCAAGTCAACCATTATCCTAAAAACATAAATATTATTAGTATGTTGTGTAAAAAAAAAAAAACAATTTAACCAATGATTTATTATTCTACAAGAACAATTTTGTTACATATTTAATCTATTTTTATTTAAAATGATAGTATCGAAAACAAAAGGCAATAGGGTTTAAAGCCATTAAAAATCATTGTGTTCTATTACTATTTTCTTTGTAAAAAATGTTCTGCATATTTAAATTTATATAATGGTCACATCCAAAGTTGAGTAAATACTATGAACACATTACATTTGTGTTATATATAAAAATAATGTAAAATCAACAATGAATAGATATGAATCAAATAGAGGTAATTCATAAACAAAGATAAAATAATCATAAAACTAACTCGAGATATAGGCAATGCTTGCAATAAATATTAAAAATTTTGAGTCAATTGATAAAAAGAATAAAAAACAAAATACAAGAACAGTGAAAATGTTTTCAATACGTTTAACATTCGAATGGTATGAAACTGTTTAAAAACTATGATACAAATCTATAATCTATAACAACTATAATCAACTAATGAACGCGAATGAAAATGTGATATGAACAAATCATTATAAAATGTCTTTAATTTAAAGTGTTTACTATCACAAAGATTTTAATAATATCCAAATATCAAAATAAATTAAAAGAGAATAATAGTGGTTAAAATACTTATGATCACTACCTATTTTATATGTTAATAGACAATTATGGTCCTTACATTTGGATGATATAATTTTTTCAGAATGAATAAAAATCGATGAATATCCGAGTTGTTCAATACTGTTTGATTCGTGATGTATATGAATAATCTTGTAATATGATTGCAGTGCAGCAAGTCAACCATTATCCTAAAAACATAAATATTATTAGTATGTTGTGTAAAAGAAAAAAAACCAATTTAACCAATGATTTATTATTCTAGAAAAACAATTTTGTTACATACTTAATCTATTTTTATTTACAATAATAGTATCGAAAACAAAAGGCAATAGGGTTTAAAGCCATTAAAATCATTGTGTTCTATTACTATTTTCTTTGTAAAAAATGTGCTGCATAATTAAACCTATATAATGGTCACATCCAAAGTTGAGTAAATACTATGAACACATTACATTTGTGTTATATATAAAAATAATGTAAAATCAACAATGAATAGATATGAATCAAATAGAGGTAATTCATAAACAAAGATAAAATAATCATAAAACTAACTCGAGATATAGGCAATGCTTGCAATAAATATTAAAAATTTTGAGTCAATTGATAAAAAGAATAAAAAACAAAATACAAGAACAGTGAAAATGTTTTCAATACGTTTAACATTCGAATGGTATGAAACTGTTTAAAAACTATGATACAAATCTATAATCTATAACAACTATAATCAACTAATGAACGCGAATGAAAATGTGATATGAACAAATCATTATAAAATGTCTTTAATTTAAAGTGTTTACTATCACAAAGATTTTAATAATATCCAAATATCAAAATAAATTAAAAGAGAATAATAGTGGTTAAAATACTTATGATCACTACCTATTTTATATGTTAATAGACAATTATGGTCCTTACATTTGGATGATATAATTTTTTCAGAATGAATAAAAATCGATGAATATCCGAGTTGTTCAATACTGTTTGATTCGTGATGTATATGAATAATCTTGTAATATGATTGCAGTGCAGCAAGTCAACCATTATCCTAAAAACATAAATATTATTAGTATGTTGTGTAAAAGAAAAAAAACCAATTTAACCAATGATTTATTATTCTAGAAAAACAATTTTGTTACATACTTAATCTATTTTTATTTACAATAATAGTATCGAAAACAAAAGGCAATAGGGTTTAAAGCCATTAAAATCATTGTGTTCTATTACTATTTTCTTTGTAAAAAATGTGCTGCATAATTAAACCTATATAATGGTCACATCCAAAGTTGAGTAAATACTATGAACACATTACATTTGTGTTATATATAAAAATAATGTAAAATCAACAATGAATAGATATGAATCAAATAGAGGTAATTCATAAACAAAGATAAAATAATCATAAAACTAACTCGAGATATAGGCAATGCTTGCAATAAATATTAAAAATTTTGAGTCAATTGATAAAAAGAATAAAAAACAAAATACTAGAACAGTGAAAATGTTTTCAATACGTTTAACATTCGAATGGTATGAAACTGTTTAAAAACAATGATACAAATCTATAATCTATAACAACTATAATCAACTAATGAACGCGAATGAAAATGTGATATACACAAATAATTATAAAATGTCTTTAATTTAAAGTGTTTACTATCACAAAGATTTTAATAATATCCAAATATCAAAATAAATTAAAAGATAATAATAGTGGTTAAAATACTTATGATCACTACCTATTTTATATGTTAATAGACAATTATGGTCCTTACATTTGGATGATATAATTTTTTCAGAATGAATAAAAATCGATGAATATCCGAGTTGTTCAATACTGTTTGATTCGTGATGTATATGAATAATCTTGTAATATGATTGCAGTGCAGCAAGTCAACCATTATCCTAAAAACATAAATATTATTAGTATGTTGTGTAAAAAAAAAAAAACCAATTTAACCAATGATTTATTATTCTAGAAAAACAATTTTGTTACATACTTAATCTATTTTTATTTACAATAATAGTATCGAAAACAAAAGGCAATAGGGTTTAAAGCCATTAAAATCATTGTGTTCTATTACTATTTTCTTTGTAAAAAATGTGCTGCATAATTAAACCTATATAATGGTCACATCCAAAGTTGAGTAAATACTATGAACACATTACATTTGTGTTATATATAAAAATAATGTAAAATCAACAATGAATAGATATGAATCAAATAGAGGTAATTCATAAACAAAGATAAAATAATCATAAAACTAACTCGAGATATAGGCAATGCTTGCAATAAATATTAAAAATTTTGAGTCAATTGATAAAAAGAATAAAAAACAAAATACAAGAACAGTGAAAATGTTTTCAATACGTTTAACATTCGAATGGTATGAAACTGTTTAAAAACTATGATACAAATCTATAATCTATAACAACTATAATCAACTAATGAACGCGAATGCAAATGTGATATGAATAAATAATTATAAAATGTCTTTAATTTAAAGTGTTTACTATCACAAAGATTTTAATAATATCCAAATATCAAAATAAATTAAAAGAGAATAATAGTGGTTAAAATACTTATGATCACTACCTATTTTATATGTTAATAGACAATTATGGTCCTTACATTTGGATGATATAATTTTTTCAGAATGAATAAAAATCGATGAATATCCGAGTTGTTCAATACTGTTTGATTCGTGATGTATATGAATAATCTTGTAATATGATTGCAGTGCAGCAAGTCAACCATTATCCTAAAAACATAAATATTATTAGTATGTTGTGTAAAAAAAAAAAAACAATTTAACCAATGATTTATTATTCTACAAGAACAATTTTGTTACATATTTAATCTATTTTTATTTAAAATGATAGTATCGAAAACAAAAGGCAATAGGGTTTAAAGCCATTAAAAATCATTGTGTTCTATTACTATTTTCTTTGTAAAAAATGTTCTGCATATTTAAATTTATATAATGGTCACATCCAAAGTTGAGTAAATACTATGAACACATTACATTTGTGTTATATATAAAAATAATGTAAAATCAACAATGAATAGATATGAATCAAATAGAGGTAATTCATAAACAAAGATAAAATAATCATAAAACTAACTCGAGATATAGGCAATGCTTGCAATAAATATTAAAAATTTTGAGTCAATTGATAAAAAGAATAAAAAACAAAATACAAGAACAGTGAAAATGTTTTCAATACGTTTAACATTCGAATGGTATGAAACTGTTTAAAAACTATGATACAAATCTATAATCTATAACAACTATAATCAACTAATGAACGCGAATGAAAATGTGATATGAACAAATCATTATAAAATGTCTTTAATTTAAAGTGTTTACTATCACAAAGATTTTAATAATATCCAAATATCAAAATAAATTAAAAGAGAATAATAGTGGTTAAAATACTTATGATCACTACCTATTTTATATGTTAATAGACAATTATGGTCCTTACATTTGGATGATATAATTTTTTCAGAATGAATAAAAATCGATGAATATCCGAGTTGTTCAATACTGTTTGATTCGTGATGTATATGAATAATCTTGTAATATGATTGCAGTGCAGCAAGTCAACCATTATCCTAAAAACATAAATATTATTAGTATGTTGTGTAAAAGAAAAAAAACCAATTTAACCAATGATTTATTATTCTAGAAAAACAATTTTGTTACATACTTAATCTATTTTTATTTACAATAATAGTATCGAAAACAAAAGGCAATAGGGTTTAAAGCCATTAAAATCATTGTGTTCTATTACTATTTTCTTTGTAAAAAATGTGCTGCATAATTAAACCTATATAATGGTCACATCCAAAGTTGAGTAAATACTATGAACACATTACATTTGTGTTATATATAAAAATAATGTAAAATCAACAATGAATAGATATGAATCAAATAGAGGTAATTCATAAACAAAGATAAAATAATCATAAAACTAACTCGAGATATAGGCAATGCTTGCAATAAATATTAAAAATTTTGAGTCAATTGATAAAAAGAATAAAAAACAAAATACTAGAACAGTGAAAATGTTTTCAATACGTTTAACATTCGAATGGTATGAAACTGTTTAAAAACTATGATACAAATCTATAATCTATAACAACTATAATCAACTAATGAACGCGAATGAAAATGTGATATGAACAAATCATTATAAAATGTCTTTAATTTAAAGTGTTTACTATCACAAAGATTTTAATATTATCCAAATATCAATATAAATCAAAAGAGAATAATAGTGGTCAAAATACTTATGATCACTACCTATTTTATATGTTAATGGACAATTATGGTCCTTACATTTGGATGATATAATTTTTTCAGAATGAATAAAAATCGATGAATATCCGAGTTGTTCAATACTGTTTGATTCGTGATGTATATGAATAATCTTGTAATATGATTGCAGTGCAGCAAGTCAACCATTATCCTAAAAACATAAATATTATTAGTATGTTGTGTAAAAAAAAAAAAACCAATTTAACCAATGATTTATTATTCTAGAAAAACAATTTTGTTACATACTTAATCTATTTTTATTTACAATAATAGTATCGAAAACAAAAGGCAATAGGGTTTAAAGCCATTAAAATCATTGTGTTCTATTACTATTTTCTTTGTAAAAAATGTGCTGCATAATTAAACCTATATAATGGTCACATCCAAAGTTGAGTAAATACTATGAACACATTACATTTGTGTTATATATAAAAATAATGTAAAATCAACAATGAATAGATATGAATCAAATAGAGGTAATTCATAAACAAAGAATATATAATCATAAAACTAACTCGTGAAATACGCTATTGAAGTAATTATTTGGTAAATGACATCGTAATTATTTGATAAATCCATTTCCGAATCACCAGTCTCTGCACGGAGATCTTAGATAGTGTACAATGAGTAGAGCTACTGTCTAAATGTTTGAGGCGAATCGCAAACATAACGTCATAAAATCGCGACTAAAATTATGAGGAGTTGCACAGTTGCACGATTTATAGTTTATATCACGTTGTTGGGTGTTGTTATGAACTGCCGTGATAACGATAAGCGCTAATAAAAACTAGGAAAAACGTATCTTGATAGGCATTGGACAGACACACGATAAATATTCGAAGACTACGGGTGGTACATGCGTTATAGAAGTTTGTCCACCGGAGACTCATCGCTAATGTGAGTTGTTTGTCGTCGAAGTTCCAATCCCGTAATTCCATTGTATTATTGATTACACTTTAAACTTGCAACATTATGATCAACGACCGTTACACACTGCACGGGCAGTTTGGTAGTGGTGAACACTGCACGTATAGTTGTCGCAACAGTGTTGTGTGCAATTGTTAAATTAATTTATTATGGATGACGCTGAATCCAACGCGACGGTAGTGGCGCGAACCTAAGTAAAAATAAAAGCGGAGCGGTCACTACCGTAGTACATTGCACGTTCCAGGGTTTGCCCATTCTCTTTAGCCAGGGCTACACACCTAATGAACTAACAGATTGGTCCGTTTATGGTATCAATAGATCGGGCATGATGTGCGGATTACACCTTTGTAATTGTTGAAGAAATTGGTCAAATAATGCCGGATATATTACTTACTATGTTATGTATTTTTGATGCAAAAACATTTTGTACTCGACCGTTTTAGTTATAACGTTTCACGTAGCAGCAACAGTGAACGCATTGCTCTGCGCTCTATGCCGTATACGTTTTCGTCGCGGTCGCACACTGGGCAGCGGTTCCCGCCGTTGTCAGGACGTGTTGCCTACTCCTTCGCTTATCATATTCGGGTTTCTGGCGACTTTCAGTGTGTATGTTCTTTGTCCGTGCGTGTAGTCGTCGCCGCGCCGTGATATTGTTAATATATTCAACAATATCGTTATCGTAATAACCGCGTGTTATTGTTGTATTTCGTTGTTGAAAGTAATTCAATATATTTTTAACGATGGTCACGGGGGGGGGGAGGCTATAAATATGCTTATATTATAATAATGGAAAAAAAATTGAATGTAATATAATAAATAAATAAAAACCTGAAAATCATATTAAATGCTGGTACATAAACATAATATGTTATAAAAAAACTACTGATTACCCAACAAAAACACTTCGTCGAACTCCATGTAAAATATTGCTAAGTCAAAAAAAATTGGTCATCTTGAGCATTATAAAAATTTGATATCATTAATAATTGCTAAATACGCTAAATTTTAAATAAATGTATTCTATCTCAATAATTTTTTTACTTTGCGAGAATTTATTTTATTTATAGATTAGTAATTAAGATTAAGACTTTTTTACAAAACAAATTTAGTAACATTTTTCATGGAAATTTGTTAAATAGTCCAGTTATGAACAGACATATTTATTTGTGGAAATAAATTATTAAGATAGAATACATTTATTTTAAATTTAGTGTACTTAGCAATTATTAATGATATTACATCTTTATAATGCTGAAGATGACCAGTTTTTTTTAACTTAGTAATTTTTTACCTAACAATATAATGAACGTTATATTTGAAACAATGAAAAAAAACTCATCGTTTTGTCTTTTTAAACAGGTACTACCATTTTTTAATTTAATAATAGATACCTATACTTATGTATATTTATTTTAGAACCAAAATTAAGTGAGTTGTACTCAAACTGTGTAAACGCGTTTTGTCTATGTGTAATGCGTGTGTAAGACAGAGACATTTCAATCTTTTTTTCTTTCGTCATAATTTGTCTAAGTTTAGTAGTAAGCTTATTATTTTCTCCAATTTCATCTGATACAAATTTTGAATAATCAACAGCAACCTCATATCTTATTTTTCTTAGGTATTAAATGTTATGGGCTCACGAACACATAATATACGTATTATAATAGGTGTATTGGTGTGTATTACCTTAAATTATATTATCAAAGATTTACACTATAACTTATACGTCAATATAGGTAAAATTTGAAGTTTTTATATCGTATACGCTGTCATAAAAATATTAGGAAATTTTATATTTTATTTCATGAATTTTTTTTCCGATTATTACGCTATCTTTTGTAGTTTTTATACTATATTATTACATGTTACATTGTTACTTTGTGTCTATGTCTGCGTTATATACTTGTATAATAAAGGTTATTTGAATGAATAATAGTTTTGCATTTATTGTTATAACACCGAAATCTTCGTAAATTTGTAAATATCTACATATTATACAGTGTATAGATATAAATATATATTATAATCAGCCCTGAAATCCAACTACACCATTATTGTACAAAAATAATCACAATATTCCTTTATATTTTTTTTACCACTATTTATCATGAATGAAAGATATGCATATTTTCTGTGAGGTGAAATGAACCATTATAACCATAAGTTTTAGTTAATGTAAGAATTTTACTAAATTCATTCAAAAATAGAAATATTTTTATAACATTAGATTAACTCAGGGCTGTCTTTAAAACAAACTATTTTATCAAATAGAATTACAAAATCTTAGTAAAGTAATTTTTATTTCTTATATTGGGAGCATAAAAAATCACATCACAGTATAAATATTCGTTAAACATTATAAGTGTTATGAATGTTATAATTAACAAACGATTTTGTACGACGGCTGAAGTCATGGAACAATTTCCCCTACTTCCATTTTTATCGGAATTTCGGTATGAGGCAACCTCTAGAGGTTATAATAGATATATTATATATAAACTGCCTGGTACAATCCAATGAGTTAAAAATATAGATATAATACGTATTTGAAACAAGAGATATCTTCTGGTGACAACTCTGCAAGGTCTTTATTGTCGTTACTCATTTCTCCGTTTATAATTCCAGAAATATTTTATTTGTGATGTTTCGGGATTTTTTTTTTTAAATATTTCCAATAGTTTTTTGCAAATTCAATACCTCGTTCACTAAATCAAAAGTAACTCCTCCTTTTAAACAAATCGCAAATAAAATATCGTAACCGGAAACAAAACAATTAAAACGCAATAAATCCATCGAAAACATAGTATTAAAGATTGATGAAATACTCGATCCTACTAAAACCAGATTTGAAGAAATACCTCCCAAAAAAATAAATTTTGAACAGTTCAAGTGCATAATCAAAAACTCTCTCGGTGTATCCAATCCAGATTCAGTACTAGAAAATGTCAACATTATATGTTTGAAAATGATCGAAATCATAGAAAAAATTAAACCTAAAATTAATACTCAAGGCATAAAAAAGATTGACAAGACTTTGCACTACTCTCCTTGATAAAGCTCTCTCCGCGAGAATACTCAAATCGAATAAAAATAAAAGTCAATAAAAGCCATAAGTACAACCATTATATGCCCCTTACATTCTTCAATAAAACGAAACCACAGCAATTTATACAACTACGCCATAAAAATAAACAATAAACAATAACAAATGAAAGCAAAAAACATAAAAATTCTTCAATGGAACATTAATGGACTTTACAGAGAACTTGACGAACTGAAATTATTAGTTTCAGAATACAATCCAGAAATATTATATTTGCAAGAAACAAACTTCAACATACTAAACACCGGCACACTAAATAACTAGAAATAATACAACTTTAATATAACAGATTGTCTTCGTCAAAGTGTGGGTGTAGTTATTTACATAAAATCGAATTATCAAAGTAAACCAATTAATATAACCACGCACTTGGAAGTTATTGTAGCTTTATTTAAATTGAAGAATCTTTAACTTAGCATTTGTAATATTTACTTTCCTAATCAGCATAATTTAATCAAAAATGATATTGAAAACAATATACTATACCAAATTCCTTAACCTTTTATAATTATAGGTGATTTTAATAGTCACAGCGGTGAGTAGGGTTAAAAAACTGATATCAAAGGGAAAAAAATAGAGAAAATGTTAGAAAATGAACATCTCATACTTGTCAACAACCTTGAACCAACCCGTATTTATTCTATAAACGGTGAACTCTCTTTTATTGACCTATCATTTTCCAACGAAAATCTGGTTCAACGCAACAAATGGAATATATTATCCAATCTTACCAGCAATGATCACTTCCCCATCCTGATACAAATTAATCCTCGTCACAATGACACTTCTTCTGTTGCTAAAATGTGGAATCTAAAATTCCCAACTGGTCTCTTTTTACCGAATTTCTAGAAATAGAAATATCGAAAATAAAAAATCCTGAAACATTAAGTATAAACCACTTGACAGAAATTCTTACAAGTCATATAATAAATACAGGAAACATAACTATTGGAAAATCCATAGCAAAAGACCAAAAATCCAAAGTGCCATGGTGGAACCAAAAAATAAAAGACGCTATATGAGCCAAAAAGGAAGCTTTAAAAAAATTTAAAAATCAAATAACCCGAATGATTTCATAATACTTAAACAACTCAGAGCTAAATCAAAACATATCATCAAAATAAGCAAAACAATTTCTTGGGAAAAATGTACTAGCAGCATTAACGACAATGTCGAGAGTAAACTTTTATGGAATAAAATAAAATCCATAAAAGGTCTCAGTAGAAATAACAAAATCAATTTAGTGGACAAAAACTCGAATGAACTAATTAGCAATTTTGATTTAATTTCAAACAAACTTGGTGAATATTTTCACAATTATAACAGTGACAGCAATTTCAATATTGAATTCAAATCATTTAAACAAAATTTTGAAAAGGAAACTATTGTTAACTCTGTTAATGAGAATCAAATCGACCAAATTCTAATGAACTATCAAATTACCTTACAAGAAATATTTTACTTTCTAATAAAATGTAAAAACAATAGTCTTGGATCCGATCAAATACCCTACGCAATTATACAAAATTTCGGAGGTGAGACATTTGCTATACTGGTAACACTATACAATAACATTCAAAAGGAACATGGCTATCTACTTGGAAGAGTGGAATATTAATTCTTATCCTAAAACTGGGTAAAGACAAATTTCACACAGAATGATACAGGCCAATCATTTTACTCAACACAATAGGTAAACTTCTGGAGAAAATTTTAAATCACAGACTTCTCTAGCTATTAGAAAAATACATATTCTCTCTCCTTACTAGAACGAATTCAGAAAAATCCTATGTACTATAGACAATTTGATCGAAATTAAAAAGGGGATCACTCAAACATTTAACAACAAGCAAATTATGAGTATAATAAATCTTGACATCGCCAAAGCTTACAAATCCGCTTGGAGATATAACATTTTAGTAAAACTTAATAAAATAATTGGCAAAGGAAAATTTCTGAATGCAATTACCAACTTTTTAGAAAACCGCATATTCAGAGTAAGAACAATTTCCTTTCAAATGAATTCACTCAAGAAAATGGTGTTCCTCAGGGATCGGCTCTTTCAGTTTATCTCTTCCTAGTCGCAATCAATGACATCGCTGAAAACTGTTCACATCCTGTTAAATTCAATTTATATGCCGATGACTTTAATTTCTGGTGCAGAATCAAATGTAAAAACACAATCCAAAACCTGCTCTAGACAGTTGCAACTTATTTGAAAAATTGGGCTAAAAAAAACTGGGTTCCAATTCTCTCCAGAAAAATTCAGCTGTACCATATTTACGAAAAAAAGAATATTGATGATATAAAAATAACAATTGACAAAACCGAAGTTGCGCATAGAAACTCTGTAAAAATGATTGGCGTAGTCATCTTTGATAGAGGTTTATCGTGGTCCCCTTACATAAAGCTCTTAAAAACCTCCTTCAGTAACTCAATAAAAATTTTAAAAATTCTCGCCCATACTACCTGTGGTGGGAAACAAACGCGCTAATTAAAATTCATAAAGCATTAATCCAATCCAAACTTAACTATACGGTTCATCACTTTATAGAAATAAATCCAAATCTCTACTAAACTGGATTGATAATGTTAATAACTATAGCCTAAGACTGGCATTAGGAGTTTTAGCAGTAGCCTAATATGCAGTATCTATAATATCGCCGGGGAAACTATTCTAGAAATAAAAAGATTGGAATTACACCTTAGATATGCAACAAGATCCGCAAAATCAAACAACACCATCCACGAAAAAATAACCACATCTTCATAGAAAAGATGAAAGACAGCAAATCCGTCTTATCACAAATCATAATCAAAGAAAAAAACAACTAACCTTCGTGGGCCAGCTCGTGCATATATATCAATACTGCACTTAGCCGTCTTTACAAATATCAAACCTCTATCAATATCTTCATAATCTTCTTTAAAAGCATTCTAGATAATTACAAAGACTTCCAGGAAGTATATACTGATGGGCCAACAACTCACGAAGGTTTAGGATTCGCGATAATATATCCAAAAAAAAAAATCTTACACAAACTACCTAATATTTGCTCTATATTCACAGCCGAAGCATTAGCTATCCTAATAGCTACCGAGATTATAAACCATGAAGCCCCCTCCAAATTCATTATCTTTAGCGATTCATTGAGTACAATAAAAAGTCTACAAAACCAATTCAACCCCAGTGATATTGCGTCTAAAATCCAGGACAGTCTCAACAAAGCTTCCGATTTGGGTAAACATATCACCATCATGTGGATACCAGGACACTCGGGAATAATAGGCAATGAATAGTAATCGACGAACAAGCTTCAATAGCCACTAACAACAACGAAACCTTGATAATATACCAAATATTATATGATAACTCGAAAATGTTAAATTAAACGAGATCAAAAGAGACATTTTCCGCTGGACAAACCCATAACTCAACTGAAAAGAGGAGACTGTTCTCAACAGACTTCGCGTTGGTCACACCAGGATCATCGGTTTCCTAATGGTCAGAGAAGACCCCTCATGTGTCAAACCTGTGGAACTGCGTTAACCATTAAGCACATAATAACCGACTGGCGACTGTTTAATGTTCAACCAAGAACGTGTTAAGCATAAGATATCATACAATCTAGATACCGCACTTGAACCTAACCATAAAATAAAATTATTTATAATTAATTTTACAAAACAAACTAAATTATTCAACCTATTATAAAAAAAATAAATTTCTAACCTTATTAATTATATATCTTATATCTGTGTATCAAATCATAACCTATTTATAACTAATGGCATTTGTTGTCGGTGTTTTTTTAGATCAATAAAAAAAACTCTACAAAACAGTTATTTTCGATTATTTTAAACATTTTTTTTAACTAAAATATATTAGTTTAAGTTAAAATATATAATACTTGTAGTCTTCGTCTCGTGAGCCTCATAAAAATAACAAAATTATAATATCTCAATTATTTCAGAAGATGTCACACACGGGACACGCTGTATATTCAGCAATTAATTGCTTTACATGTAAGCCAATTAACGTAGATAACTATAGTCATTACACTTTTTTGTATACATATTATATTCATTATTTATACCTTAAATAAAACTAGATATGCTTCTACTTAACACAGTTAGGATTATGGGAATAACTTAAATATATTCAAATTGCCTAATTTAAGTTATTTATTCATTCGATTCGTGGCTGTTGTCCGTAACGCACGTATTAGTTATTAATGCAAACGATTTCTATTTTATTTTTCACTAAATTCACTCAATTTATTCACGAATGGTGTCAAAAAAATCAAAAAATCGGTCTGGTTATCTTCCCGCTGTCACCGCAACAGTTATCTCAACTGTTCAAGTTCAAATCTTCAAAAATCGGTAATTATAATTACTTTACGGCATCTGCAATAAAAATTGTTGTCCGTGCTCCCCGGTATAGCCGGCGGAAGCCATATAAAATCCAACCCAAGTTTCGATAACGATTACACGCATAATGACCCGCAGCTATAGTTATACAAGTGGAAAAAAAACATAAACAAAAATAATTCAAACTCTGCTTCGCCCAGCCGTATACAGAGTGTGTCAAGTGATACTGTTTTCGACAACTCGGATATAGACGTAGAAAATTCGACACCAAATTCTAAAAAATCCGGACAAAATCTATCATCATCCGATTTACCTTCTTCAAATAAGATCACAAAAAAGTATATTCTCAACATCAAATAGGTACTCCCTCCTAGCTGTTGATGACAATAGTGAGATAGTAAATCCACCATTGCACTCAACAAATGTAGCTTCGAACGAAATTATCGATCGAGTTAAGCCCCCACCATCTCCACCACCTATCATTGTCAACGGAATAGAGGATTTTGTCCGGCTGCGTTCTGAACTAATCAAATTAATTGGATCGGAAAATTTCTTATTTAAATCGTCAACTAATAATTTAAAAATTCTAACAAAAAACTCTGACTCGTATAGATCAGTTGTAAAATTTCTCGACTATCAAGGAGCTGATTACCATACCTATCAACAACGCAAAAACAAGGCGTTTCGTATAGTTGTTCGGAATATTCATCCTTCCACTGACAGATGAAGTAGGAATTGCAATCCAAGAAATCGGTTTTACAGTTAGGCAAGTAGTGAACGTCCGTCACAAAATCACTAAACTCGCTTTACCGATATTCTTCGTTGATCTCGAACCCGCCGAGGTTAACAAAGATATATTTCACGTGACATCTATTCTTTATACGAAAATCAAAATTGAAGAGCCACGTAAACGCCGTGAACTCGTTCAATGTTACAACTGTCAAAAGTACGGCCATTCCAAGACCTACTTCTCTCACCCACCTCGCTGCGTTGGTTCCGCTGCAAATCATCCATCTTCTTCATGCAATAAAACTAAAGACCAACCTCCAACATGCGCTCTTTTGTGGTGGAAATCATCCAGCGAACTATCGTGGATGCACCGTTCACAAGGATCTCCAAAAATTTAAAAATGGTCCTAAAACCATATTAAAATATAATGTAAATTCAAACAGTTATGAAAAGGAGGGTAAAACTTCTGTTGATAAAATACCTTATTTACCTAATTTTAATTTTAATGATGATAAAACATTTCCAAATCTCTCCCAAACGCATCCTCAGAACCTTCCCAAAAGTTCAAATCCAAATCCTAACTCGCACATACATATTACTCCCCCAGAAAATAACTTAACATCTCAACTTTCATCCTTCATTACCGAATTAAAATCAATAATTAACCCTCTAATCCAACTTCTTACCACTGTCATAAACAAACTTATCTTAAAAAATGACAAATAGACATACCAATATAAACTCCCTTAACATATTCCTATGGTATGCGAACGGACTTAAAAGTCATGAACCCGAACTATTACAACTATTTATCGATAAAAACATAGACATCGGACTAATCACAGAAACTCACTGCACTCCAACTACCAAAAATTTCTTTCCTGGTTATAATGTATACCACGCCGACCATCCTAACGGAACTGCCCATGGCGGTTCTGCCATTATAATCTCTACAAAGATACATTGTCAACCCTTATCAAACCTCCGGGCAAATACCATTCAAGCAGCAAAAGTACAAATCATTCAAAATTATATTCCCACAACTATTTCCTTAGTGTACTGTCCACCTAGACCTGCAATATCTTTTCAGGAAATTGAACAATTTCTAAACTCGATTGGAAACACATCACTAATTGGCCATGATTTTAACGCAAAACACCCTCAATGGAGATGCCGTGTCGAAAACGCTCGTGGACGCATGTTCCAAAATTTCCTACAAAACAAGATATACAGTCATATCCCCTCCAGGACCTACATTTTGGCCATCACATCGAAATAGACATCCGGACATACTAGACCTATTTCTATCCAATATTCCTAGACACATAACTTCCACTATAAAAAACTTAGATTACCCGACGTGTGACCACAGCCCAGCCCTTCTGCAAATAAATTTTAAAATATCTCTAAACTCTCCGCGACCTTCTCTAGCAAAAGGGCCAGTCAACTGGGACCTCTTTTCCGAGAATCTGCAAAATTTGACTAACTTAAAAATCTCGTTAAAAACAAATGAACAAATAGAGGAGGCAGTCCAAAATCCCACAATGTCAATACAGACCACTGTATATAACTCATCATTCGAAACAAACATACCTGAGGAAAACTTAATTCTCAAAAACTCTCGTCCCCTCCATATTCAAGAGCTAATTAAGACGAAATGTAGGGCTTGAGCTCGCTGGCAACGATACAATCTTCCATCTGATAAACGTATATTAAAAAATCTCACTAACGTAATTAAGAAACAGATTCAACAACACAAATCAACGTTTTTCCAAAAAAAATATGAATCACTTAACACAAAAGATGGCTCTCTGTGGAAAACCACTAAAAACATCCTCCAAATTAAAGAACAATCTACTCCTTTAAATGGTCCAAATGGTCAACTAGCCATCTCAGACAGTGATAAAGCTGAACTTTTTGGAAACCATCTCTCAAAAACCTTTACCCCCACTCAAACATATACCCCGAACTCGAGCACCTAGATGAAATAAATAACTTTCTCGACAGCCCACTTCCTATGTCTCCTCCAACAAAGCACACAACTCCAAACGAAGTTAAATATGTAATAAATAAATTAAAAATAGGGAAATCACCGGGTTATGACCTAATATCCAACAAAATACTTAGGCACCTACCAAAAAAAAAAACAATAATACTCCTTACATATATTTACAATTCAATGCTTAGGCTTTCCTATTTTCCCTTAACATGGAAATTTTCAATCATAATCCTTATACATAAACCTTCCAAACCCAAACACTTATCGTCTTCCTTTAGACCTATAAGTCTACTCCCTACACTAGCAAAAATATTTGAAAAAATTATACTAAAAAGAATAAGACCTATAGTTAAATCAAATAACATAATACCTCACTCGCAATTCGGATTCAGGACAAATCATTCAACAATCCAACAAATTCACAGACTTACAGATCAAATCGCCACCTCACTTGAAAAAAAGGAATTCTGCTCTGGAGTCTTTTTAGACTTTGCTCAGCCGTTTGATCGAGTTTGGCATATCGGCCTCCTCTACAAACTAAAACTTTTCCTTCCAGCACCCTACTACTTACTCCTTCGCTCCTATCTTTGTAATAGGTCATTTGCAGTTAGACGAGGGAACTCGATTTCCTCTTACTTCTCTATACAAGCCGGAGTCCCTCAAGGAAGTGATCTCGCCCCAGACTTATTTAATATTTACACATCGGACATTCCCAAAGTTGCAAATACGACTATAGCTACGTACTATAGCTATGGTATATAATGCTTTATAAGCTAAGTATAAATTTGGAAAAGCTGAAGTAAGATTAAATTTTGATAACAGTTGTAATATAGATGCCGTATTTTCTTTTTTGCTTTTACAAGTAGTATGTTCTTCTTCATCATAATTTTCATTAGTGGACCAATCATGGTCGGACTCTTGGGCATCATGTAACGTATCTCCAAGATTTAAACCAACTGTTAATGAAGAATAAGCATTACAGAATGCAGAATATTCAGTCCGAAGAGATTCTAAATTTAATTCTGGAATCCAACATTGTAGAGCATCAAAACTATCACAAGGAAAATCCTGTATTGAACTAAAAGACTTAATTCTTTCTACAGATAAAAGACTCAAATCCTTTAATACTTCTCGTGCTTGAGAGTATCTAGAATTCAAAACAGTACCGACTGTGTCCAACACAAAAAAGTAAACTTGAAATTTAAATAATAAAGATGGTGTGTTGGCAACTTAATTAATTTCATCATGCAAATTCTCTCCACCCATTCTTTTTTTTCTCCTATTTCTGACAACTTGAAAATCTTGTTCTTTGAGCTTTTCATGTATTACAAATTGTTTTACTTCGTCAATTAATTCGTTGTATTTATGATCATTTCGTAATTTCTCAAGTCGTTTTTGAGCTGAATCGACTAAATTCATCGCTTCAATGAAATCTAATTTAGGAGACTGCATGTATACAGAAACTGGAGTTGTAATTTTAAATATCTTTTTCGTAAATATCATCATTAAAATAAATTTTAAGGACGTTACATTTTTAAGCTGACTAATAGCCTGCGATGAAGTAGTACGATCATTAAATAATGTTAACTCCTCCTAACTTTCAACAATAGCAGTATATTTTTCATAAATAACATCTATAGCTCTATCGTGTGATGTCCAACGTATAGAAGATAGATATTTCAATCTTCTGCATACTTGACCAGGATACAGCAGTTAACAAAACAAGCTGTACGTTTTCTTACTCCAAAATACTCAACCAATGCTTGAATTTCTCCAAAAAAATTACGAGTATCCAAATATGAATTACACATATCTACTATCACCAAGCTTATAGCATGAGCACAACACCAAATATATTTAGCACGGGGACATTGTTGTTGTATAAGTGTTCTTAATCCAGAATATTGCCTTTGCATTTCTGCAGCTCCATCATATGCTTGGGCATATAAATTATTTTTCCAATCCAATCCATGTTTTTCGCAAATTTTAGAAAATAGTTGAAACATGCCATTGCCTGTTGCATCCGTTGCTATTTCTAGTGCAATAAGTCTTTCTTCTACAATTCCTTCATCATTTACAAATCTTACGACAAACGTGAATTGTTCCATTTTGGAAATATCAGTTGTTGTATCTATAATAACTGCAAACATTCTAGCATCCTTGACTTTTTTTTAAATAATTGATCTTATAGAATCACTCATTATTTGAAGCATAACATTTTACGTCTGACCAGAAAGAAATGTTATTCTATTTTGTTTTGATGAATTTTCAATTTTATTTAAGCGAATAGCTAAAGGAGCATGATATTTTGACAAAACTTTTATAAGTGACAAGAAGTTACCACGATTTTTTGATGTTAAGCTTTCGTCATGCCCACGAAATGCAATGTTTTGTCTTCCTAGATACAATAGAATTTCAAATATAACTCTAACTATTTCTCTATTTTCCGCGATTTGGTTATTTGTTGTTAACCTGAATCTGACATCCAAACGATTATTATTGGAATACTGACCTCGACTGATTTTTGACTCTAAATGTTCTTTTGTTATCTCATGGTTTAACATTTTTAAAGTAATATGTTTCCAATCTTGAGTGCCAGTTGAAACTAATTTATTTTTTTTAGTCTTTACTAAACCAAAAAGCATGCAAGAAAAACAGTATATTTTATCCTTAGATGGTGAATATGCTAGCCATTGACGTTTAATATTTTTTCCATCAGGAAGTTTTTTAAAGTAGTATTCTTCGCGGAACGAACGGCCATTTGTTATTGGAAATTTATTAGCGGGCATATCTAATACTCCTGGTTGACATGGTCCCAGTTCAAAAAAATATAGTAACAAATTACTAGATTTATTTGTTTCCATAATAATTGCTGGATCGTTGGGAAATTTATAGTTTGAACTATTTGAAGCGAGAATTGCAAGTTCATTATTTTGACTAACAGTAGAACAATCCTGCAAAATATCATCACCGACATCAAGTACACCAACTATAGGGAAAAAAGATATATATAAATTTTCAAATAATTTAAGTAATTAAGTACTAACCTAATAAATATTTTAAAATTTGTAACAGTTTAAATTTATATTATGTACCTATAACAGGCTTGCGGTCTTATTTACAAAAACCAAAATTTTAATTTTTTTCCATACATTTATAAAAAAAAATGTTTTTATTATTATTATTTTATAATTTTATATTTCATAATTCCATTAATATATGTGGCTCGCATACATAGTCATGTTGGCCATCCCGGTACTATAGTATAAGCCATAAGGTATAACTAAATTAAAAATATAGTTAAAAAAACAAATTTTTAGATTGCATCAAACTTTTATTTAAAATAAAACAGTTCACTTAATTTTTTTTTTGAGACAATATTGAATAACACAATATCTGTATAAATAATATCTTACTAACATGAAGTTGGACTAGATGGTATATTATCTTCGCTTAAAATACTTTGATCCTTGGTGTCCATACAATTATGTTTTAATGTTAGATGCGTTACGTAGGTACTGTTACCAAGCATATCAGTTGTAATACCTAATAAAAATTTTAAATATTCTTTAAGTTATTTTTTTTTATTTATAGTAAAATAAGTAGTACTTTATTATTATAATCAGACATTATCATAATTTATTTGTTTATTTATTATAAATTATTGGTTTAAAAATCCTCATAAAATGAATTAATCTAAAATTATTTTACTTACCTTCTTTTGGTAAATCGTTAAATTGTTCTATAGTGCGTTTTTTTATAAAACAATTTGAAACGTCAATTATTGTTTTTGTGTTTTTTAACTTAACTACATCATATGCAAGTATATGTCTTTTCCAATTAGTATCGTTTAATTTCATTCGTTTCTTTCCACATAAACAAACATAATTATTGGCGGTTGACATTTTAAAAATACGAACTTAACAAACAAATTTGTTTTAACGCAGTTTATCACGCGCTCGATTCACGGCTAGTGACAGAATACAGGCGACAGCCAACGTTTTATTTTGATAGTGGTCAATAATTGATTCGTGTAAATAACATATTTTCTATCTATTTATAAAAATAGAATTGAAAATAATTGTATCGTTCTATATGTCGTATGTATGTGCCATATAGTGATATGTTTTCATACATATTATGACGGGGAATTACAGACAAGTTTATAGTGTGTCCCGCACTCCGGAGATAAGAAATATATAGTTACCAAACTATTTATGAACACTTCTTAATTTCCAGTAATAAATGCTATACGTTATACACCATACGCGATACGTAATATGCATTACATACAACAATACAGCAGTACAGCATAGTACGTTTTATTACCCGTGTACTAATGTACTAACAGCCGACTTCTAGAATAAAATATTTATACATAGTAATATATTTTTACTTTACGACCTAACAATTTTACCCACCCACCCACCCAAAATTGTTTGGGGCACTTGCCCCAAAAAAATAAGGTCGTGACGCCACTGCTTATAACCTCAGCCCCATGGTGTATAACAAACAAAGCACTACAAAAAGACCTAAAAATTGACACAGTTGACCAACTAGCCAAAAATTACTATTCTAAATTTCATGCACAACTACGACACCATCCAAATCCACTCATCTCACACCTATCCTCACTCACGCTACCCGACAACCCTCCACGACGTCTCAAAAGACGTTGGTGTAGAGATCTCCTAAATAAATAAGTAATTTTCTCTGAAGGGTTCTGTCTATGGATAGTCTCGCTCCTCATGAAAGTCATGTCATGTAATTTTAGTCTCTATTATATTTTATCAAATTTGCTTATTGTACACATGATACAGATTGTAAATATATATTTTAATAAAAAAAAAAAAAGTTATTTATTATAACGTAATTTATCATATTATTTGTTATCTAAAGTTGATATTTCTGGTTTTGGTGGCTTCTTAGGGATTTTAAATAATTTAAAACTAAAAGTTTGAGAACCGTCACCTTAAAAATATAAGTCATTAGGAACATATTGATGTTTTTTTGTGTTATATACAAATACTGTATGTCAATTATAATCATCTCGTTTTTTTATTTTATCCCTTTATAAATGAATGATGTTATGTAGAAATCAACCATCCCATGATTTGGATATGATTGAAATTTTAGAAAAATATTTTTTTTTATTTGTTTACAGCCATATGATTAAAAACCAAAATATCTTGTTATTTGGATATCTTTTTTAATGACTTACTTATACATTCCTGATAAAATCAATAATCGCCATTATTTTAATACTCATGTTGGTTAGTTGTCATGTGATAATGTAAAAATGTGGCATGGTTGCTTTTAATACAAACTATAACACTATTTATCTATAATTAAAAAAAAGTAATAAGTTACACTTATGTGATTAAATGAGTTAACTAACTTTTATAGTTAACAACTATATTAATAAAAGATAATTTATAAATTATAAATTTTACTAATAATATTTATCTCAGTCTTATATTATTATAAAACTAATATGTGTAATAACAAAATGCATAAAAAGTCTATTGAAACAAAAACAAATTAAACAATTTTTTTGGTAAAACATAATTATTAAAATTAAAATATTTATCTAAATCTTTGAGTTATATAAAATTTAATATTTAAAGTGTGTAACAATTCTAATTAAATAAAAATAAATTCAAAAACTTTTTTAGTACAACATAATAATTAATAATTACATATTTAACTAACAATATTAAATTTATCTCAATGGTTTAGTTATATTAGTAAAAAAAAATAATACGTGTATAAAAAAATGAAAAATTTGAATAATTTTTTAGTTTAAAAAATGAAATTATTAATCATGATTATTAGTCTCAATATCAAAATCTAAAGTCTCATTATAGCCATTAACAACATTCTTTGTAAAATTTGTATAAAACTCATGAGCATCTGCAGATATAAAATATATTATAGATATATTATTCAAATTATATTTTCTGGAGAATTGTTTTTTAAAACAAGTGCTCATAGTACCAGCATACCTTTTTTTCATAGGTAACTTTTTAAATAAATCAATTAAATATAAGCATTTTATTTATGAATTAGTATTTTTTTTTATATGTGAAATATATCTTATAAAATATATTTTAGGATCAAGAGGAAAAAGTAAGGTATGAAGTTGTCACTTCTCTTCTTATGCTTTCGAATGGGACTGACAGGTAATATATTGTTAATCTAATAAAATAAATTATAGATGTTTATCTGTAGTATAATTGCAAAGGAAGGATAAGAGGGATATATTGTTTATAAAAACAAACAATACCTAACCTAAATTATGATGAATAAATTATTTTTCCCTCCAAGTTACCCAGTTATGCCACTTATAATTTAATCTTTAAATATCAATCTAAATCTTATATGAAAAACTTACCTAATAAACAACTATTACTAATAAAATATATTACCTATAAGACATAAGTCTATAATAAAAATTGATTTTATAGAGAAAATCATAAAAAATGTACTGAAGTCTTTTTCAGTAAGACAGTGATTATAGCAATTGTGATACCTGATAATAATAGATATTAGCGAAAGAAAAACAATAAAGATATATTAAATGTCCAAGTATTTACTTTTTACTGAATAAAAAGGTATTTAAAATAATAATTAATTTAAATATAATGTGTTAATTTTAAAAGCTTCAACTAGATACCTTCAGGGTAAAGAATGCATACACATGTGAAATATTTTAATTTATAATTTTTAACACTCATCTGTAAATCATAAAATTTATTGAAGTTTTAATTGAATTTAAAACAGATACATATTTAAAAATAAAACCTTCAATAATAGCAAAGTACAATTAAAATATAAAGCAGCGGTTTTAATACACTAGGGCAATCAAACAGTAAGAAATATATTTAGATCACCAATTAACTTTATAGAAAACAACTTAATAAAGTTTAAATTATAAAAATAATACAGGTATAAAGCCTCATAATATGATATTTTACCATTCCTGAATAATAATATTATATTTTATCCTGTCAATTCAAAATCACAAAATAATAAGACAAGGAATTTAAGGGTTTTTAAGCCGTTGCCAAATTTATTAATTTATTATGTTTTTGGGTGCAACAATATTTTAACATTAATTAATTCTATTAAGCACAATTGAGGTTTTACTATATACAGGTATTATATTGTAATCAAAAACTTTGGTATTTTGATGCAAACATAGTCATAACATAGTAATTGTTTAATTAGAAGGTTTTGATACAGATTAAGTTTATTAAAACAACATTCTTACATTTTTGTATTAATTATTTTTGGTAAATATTATTATTTTAAAATTCTTATTATTTAAAATAAAAAAATTAAGTTTTAAAGTATTAGTTTAATTTCACAAAAGTAGAAAAATCATTTGCAAGCAAACTTTTTGGAGAATTCAATATGTTTTCAGAAATGGTATATGATTACTAGAATAGTTGGTACAGTTGACAAAAGATAGAGTTATTTTGGTAAAAAATCCAGCCGGGATTTTCTGAACTTAAAAAAAAGAAAATAAAAGCTAGGAAAAAGATTTTTTTTCTAATAAATATAAGTAGAGCATAGTTTGACAAAGAGTAGGGCGTCATTTGAGTACAATTTTATTTGGATAATATTTGAGTCGAATAATTTTCTTAAATTTTATCTTAGTTAACATAAGATTAGTACTTTACTAATCAAAACATTTATTTATTAAAAACAATAGTTAGCATTGTATTTTAAGTTCACGATTGTAGTTCTTCTTTTATTTGGAATAAAAAGAAAAATAGTATAAATAAAACAAATATAGAACTACCCAAAAAAAGAACTAGAATTAAATAATTTGAATATATTTGTATTTTATATTAGCATTATGTTTGAAAATTATTCATATACATTTTTATTCAAATAATTATAAACAAAATTATTTGAATCGATTTTTATTCAAATAATATTTTCAAATTATTTGAATAATTATCTAGATAATATTTTGTTCAACTCTGGTTTTATACGCATAAATTCAGGTAAATATAAAGTAACAATTTCAAATATGTAAAATAATATATTTCAAATATTTTCTAAATATATTAGGAACATGAATTATATTATTAACGTCGAGGTGGTCCACCACGTCCACGGCTTCCACCTCCACGAGGTCCTCCACGACTTCCTCGTCCTCTAGGACCACCACGTCCACGACTTCTCCCAGGTCCTAAAACAAAAGACAATAAATAATAAAATAAAATAAAATAATTTATATATTTGTAATATAGTTAAATGGCTATTATTACTATTTTAATAATAAAAAAAATGTATGTTACAAACCTCCATGAATTCCTCGCCCACTACGATTTACCCTTGATTTAGGTGCATCATCAACTAGTAGTGTTTCTAGGGTTAGTGAATCTGGTAAAATGAAGTACCGTATATTGTTACCACGAATGCTAAGTGTTTCATAAAGCACTGGCTGATTATTTTTCATAGTCATTTTCACTGTTTTCAAATGAGTGTTCATAGCTACATCAACTCCTAAAATATTAAATATTTAAATAGTTTTTGGAATATACTAAAATACTAAGTAATAGGTACAAGAAAACATTTATATAATATGATAGTTATTACTAACTTTGTTTTATACTAATTATATTACGTATAAAAATATAAAAATAAAATAGATTAATATGAGAGTACTTTGTTTTAAATACTTTGTAGAAAAAATATTATTTTTTTAATGCTTTATCATTTAAACAAGCATAAGGTCTTTATAAATATATTTCTACATCATAGAAAATAAAAACTATATTAAAATGTCAATAGATGATAAATTATATAATAAATAAAAAATTATATATAATATACATTTTATAAATTATGTTAAAATAATTATTTTCCATTTGGAATCTTCAGCCATCTTAGGTCTAATAATGCTAGTAAGAACTTTTTGATTGATAAAAATCTTTTTATAAGGTATATTTTGCTAATTTAACTATTAAATTTTAACATCAATAAATTTATAATCAAAGTTTTTCCTTCTGGTTGTTAAACTCAGCTTGATTGTTTTGTTTCCTTCTGATTATTAAAATAAAATATTAATAATAGGTATCTATTATATTTCATAATTGTATTAATTATTACTATTTAACTATAACATTGTGTCAACAATTGACTAAAATACATTTCCTTGGAATGACCTTATTTACTGGTTAAAATGTATAAATATATTACATTCATACTTTGTCATTTATATATATTAATATAGTGATACTTAAATTTAGTTAATCAGAAAATCAATGCTCAGTAGTCTATGTATTTTTAGATGTCTCTGGTGATTTCCCTTTTGATATAGCATAGATGCATATAAGTTTAATATTTTCTAACTATAGCAATTAAATAAAATATAAAATATAATTTTATTGAATTGTTATCTACTTATTGTTTACCTGTAATGGTTCCATGAACACTGGTGCCATTTTTCAGTTCTAATGTCACCGTTTCATGACTTAATTTCATCAAAAACCTGTTATTATGGATAAAATAATTAGATAGATGAAAAATAATTGTTTATAAAATGTTTTATGTTTATGAATCAATGATAAATCTTGTATGTACATATATTCTTTTATTTTGTTATATGAATTGGACAATAGTATTTAAAACTATACATATACTTCGTTCCAAAAGAGAATACACCAGTTCTGCACACATTTTTCTTCTTCTATTGGTCTCTATCTATACCATTATGTGGGATATACGCGCCGCCAATTTTCCGGTCGTCGCCTGGTGTATTCTCTTTTTGAACGGAGTATAGTATCCTATAATGCATTTTAAATAAATGTACAATATATATATTTAATTTATAATAATCCACTAAATAGGTTGAATAACTGATAAAGATAAGTAATTTTTATTAACTATTTTATAACAACATAAGTTTGGATTTACACAAAAAAAAAAACTACTCAGGCTTCACTCATAGTCATTTATGTTATATATGACAATATTTTCTGTGTAATAGCTATAGTAACATTATTTTTTTTCAATATCATTAAAAAAAAATTTAAGATTTTTATTCTTATTATTTGAAGTCTTTTTAGGATAACTGAACAGTCACCTGTGAAATCCCCCATTTAAATAAACTTGTGTAAAATCCTAGAATTATCTTTATCACAATTAAATTTATAAATTTACAAAGTTTATAATTTCTAAAAAAAAAAAAAATATAAATACTATCTACTTGGTGACAAAACTAAGATAATAATAATAATAATCTTTGACTACTGTGTGACTTGTAAACTTGAATTCCCACCAAATCAAAAATCTTTTGATAGTGAGTTTTTTTTAATAAAATTAAAAATAATATTTGTATATATTTAATACTTATTTTAAGATATAGGTTGGGTTATGTGTTGTCTTTGTTTTAATAGCGTACATCATAACAAATTTGTGTTCAGCAGAACATATTTTGTAATATTAGTTTTAATATTAGAGTAAATTTACCTATTATCAAATTTAAAAGTAAGAATATTAACTAATGACATATGCTTTTATTAATATTATTATCATAGTGAGTTATGAACATTTTAAAGTCATAATATTTTACATAGCTATAACTCACTTTAAAATGATAATATCAATAAAAGCTCTAATTATTGTAATTTTCTAGGTAATATTTTTACTTTTAAATTTGATGATAGGTAAATTTGCTCTAATATTAAAGCTAACATTACAAAATGTGTTCTGCTGAACACAAATTTGTTATGATGTACGTTATTAAGACAGAGACAACACATGCGGGTATGGTATCCTCTTAAGAAAGACTTGTTAAATACATTTGTATTACTTAGATTAGAAATAGGAAGAATGTTTAAACTTTTGTGTTTTATTTTAAAACAATAATAACTTTAATCGTATTAATGATAAAAAAAAATAAAAAAATAGAATGCTATGAAATGGCAAGCATTGTCTATATCATGATTTTTTTAAAGCTATGCATCTTCAGTTGTTCTTTTTTAAATAGTTTTTTACAAACAATTTATGAGTATGTGACATATGTATGACAAAATAAGCTCTTTAAAAATAATAACAGTTATTTCAACATTTTTTTTATCTTCAAAAATAAGATTATACTTTTATAAACATTTGTTTATTGAAATAGATAAAATTTCATAATATGTTACATAATGAATTCATAAACACAAATTGTACCATCAAACTTTTTTGTTCTAAAAAGTGTTATTATAGGACTTAGTTCATATGATATTCTTTAAAAAAAGTATGTCTCCAGACCGTGAAGTTGCGTATTTTGCATACTTCATGTGCATTGTACCCGTCTGCCTATGATGTGGTGTTATCTTAATAATAAAGTGAAAGATAATAAAATCTCAAATAATTTGCTCTATGTGCAGAAATAACAAGCTATTGCTAAAATTCTAAGCAATTACTAAAATTTTAAATTAAATATAAGTTATCAAACACCTCAATAGTTAAATTACACTATATACTATCTGAACATTATTAAGTATAGTATCACAGAAAATATTTTTAATGATTGACTTCTACTCTTCAGTTGAGACAACAGTGTTGGATAAATAACTTTTAAAAAGTAATAAAATTACGTTACTCGTTGAATTAAATATTTTTGATTAAATTGCATTCGCATTATTTTTATCATGTTATATTACTTTTTCTTTTAAAAAGTAGGGCGTTACAAATAACATTACTTTAATCTTATTTATTGATAAAAAGTATATATTTTTTTTACCATAAAAATGTTATACATTATACCTATATAAATATTATAAGTATAACATTGATTTTGTACATTGTTAATTTTATAAATAAACAAGATGTGTAAAATATATTATACATTGTACGCCTATATATAGATAAAATGTTAAATAATATTATTTTGGAATCAAAAATTAATTGATTTGTAATTTTTCTCGAGTATTATAATCCCTTGACGTATGTTGTAAATTATTCTACTAAATTTTAATAATGTGAAAAAATGCTTTACTCTGTGTAAAAATTACTACTATGTTACTGAAAAAGTAATCTCGTTACAGTAATTTGTAATTTGTGTTACGTTACTACTCAACACTGTGAATATCTTGAAAAAGTATCTTTAATAGTCAAATTAATGGAAATGTATAATTAAAGACCGTATAATGAAAAAGTATATTTATTTATACTAAGAATATTTTTTTTAACTTGAATAATACAGGTATATATTAAAAAAATAGTAAAAATAATATCCAGTCACATACTGGTAGATTTGTATTTATTAAAATTTTAAATATCTTAGTATCTACGCTTTAACAAATTTATGAAGGCAACTGAGATTTTTATTCAAATAATACAGTTTTGTAGTTTAGCTCAGCTAACTAGTTTGTTTATTTACTTATCACTATGAACTTGGTATATTTAATAATGCAAAATGTAAAACTAGTAAACATACAATTTACAATTTGAGCATATTAACAATAAATAAACTGACTAGGTACACAATAGAGAAAAATGTATTAATTACCTATTCAATACTAATTTACTTACTTGACCAATTTCATGATGGCTTTTCTCAAGACTATCGTAGACTAAAATTAATATAAATTAGGAACGATACTGATATATTATATCAAGCCAAATTTAAATTAACAACGAGTCCCAAAAACAGAGAATTGTCACCGACGAATATAGTCGGGAGTACGCTCTTTGTAGTTTACAATGTTAGAATGTTGTCTGTTGGGTATATATTTGTTTTCAGAAACGTTACGAAAGTGAGAACCCAAAAGTTAATATACGGACACGGACGTACATGACGTTACCAACGAAAATCGCCGGCCGCCGAAGAAACACTATCAAGATTTCAAGGAAAAAATTTGAGCGTAACGATGCGTATCGGTTTAAAATCGAGCGTTTATGAATTTATATTATGACATACGATGAATTAGCGAAACGTTTCGATTTGTTTTAAGACTCCAACGTAATTGCTACGTTTTGAATTTTTTTTCTCGAGAATCTTGCCAAAAATTCAAAACAAATATTAACTATTTAAGTAACAACATTTATATGAACAAAAATTCAACAGACTTATTGATCACTTTTACCGCAGCTTTTATCGGCTATCCGATCTGTCCACACCGAGATTCGCGGTATCAGTTCTAATCACTCTATTATCAGTGTAAAATCCAACTTAATCAGTCAAATGGCGTTTCACATATTATTCTATCAGAACTCCCGTGAAGACTGAAAGGTTCTAGCTAATTTCAATTACTTCGTTAGGAAACTGTTCACGTTTCAAAAAAAAATCATAAGTAAAAACATGTTCAAAACACCAATGTCAGGTATTCTATTTGGCGCGAGCAAAGTATCCACAAAATTGTTCGCGCCTAGCAGTGGTTTGCATGTAACTGCGCCAATGAAGCTGAAAGAGAGTGAGTATAATAGTGTTAAGACCAATGCACCTCCATTGGTGTTGGTGTGTTTAATGTGTTGTTCTTGTTGAAACGTCTAGTCTATGCAAATAAGGTTGGCAGCAAGTTAATTATTGAAGGATCATATGTACCATCTCCTAGGAAAGATTACGTTATCCAGAATAACAGCGAATGCTGTTCATTGTGCAATCTAGGCTTAAATGTCAAACACACGGTATACTATTATATAATTTATGTGTTAAAGACAATTCTAGATTATTAATCTTGTTGTAGGATGTATTGATTCTTAGCCAATTTGTACGACCTGACGGTTGTATGATGCCTCGACGAATTACTGGTCTCTGTAAAACCCAACAAAAGAGAATGTCTAAATTGGTGTCTATGGCACATAAAGCAGGTAATTTATTAGTTAGTTATGTTCTAGACTCTTCTATTATTTCAAAACATTGAACTAAGTATAGCTATAATTATTTGCTACATTTTCTTGTAGTTAAAAATGTTAGCATAAATTTGAATTTCAATATTGTGTTCTATTATAAATGTTATACTTTTTATTTTTGTTTGATCTATTCAAATTAATATAAATTACCTATTATGTGGTGTATATAATGAACTTATATTGTTACATTTATAATTATTTTTAGTTTGAATAATATTACTACACAATTAATACCTAACATTTATTTATTATTTATAATTTTTGTAGGTTTAATGTGTAATTTAGCTCCAGAAAATAGCAAAAAGGATCCCACTAAAAGAAAGTTATGGAAAAAATATAATACTTACTTTGATGAATCCACCATTCAAATTTATGAAAATCATTTCAAAACAGTTAAAGAAAACATTATACTTGACTATATGAAATTAAGAAAATCAGAAAATTAATTAATTGATAATAATCAACAATATTAAAAGTTAAGAGTAGGTATTCTGTAATTCTTCTTTTTATTATTAAAATAAAACATTTGTAATAATTATTGTACTGTATTCATTTTATCTTGATATTGTGTCTAAAAACAACTAAAATGCATTACCTTAATTATTGGTTAAAATGCATTATATTATACTCAAACTGTGTCATTCATATTTTAATGGTAGTAATTTAAATTAGCTTTTTTGTTTATACTTAACTATTAAAATTCAAAATTCACTTATTTTTATTATTAATTTAAACTGAGGCCTGAGAAAACTAACATTTTGTTTGAGCATTCATATATTAATTTGAATTTTTGTTAATTTAATTAGAGTAAAGCATAGTTACCTGGTTGTATTTATAATTTACCAATTATTAACACTGGTATTTTGTTAGTTTAATAATTTCATCTTTTTAGATGGAAGAACCTTAAGATGGCTTTTACGCAAGTATTTAGAATTAGACACAAGTATCAAGTATATTATAATCCATTCATGTTAAGATAAAGCTTAGGTTATGTCAAGTTTTTATGTACAATATATTCATATCTTTACTTGTGTTATTATTTATTTAAAAATAATATTAATTTCTACAAAATTTTCTCAGCTCATATTTAATCTATGGTTGTCATACATCTCGGTTTGGCCACATATGTACTAGTTTTTGAATATATTGTTCCGGTGTCTTTATTAAGTGTTTTGAGACTGCCATTTGTACCAGAATTAAACTTAAAAAATTATTAATATTTATATTCATTTGTTGTCTTTTATTAAATAATTTTAATATAACAACAGTATTGTTTTGATAAATTATAAAATATACAATCTTGGTTTTGACTATTATTGAGGAACTTTTGTTACTACTAATCAATCATTTTATTGATTACTCACTCTAATTTATAACTTTGAGTTTTTATTTTAAAATTGTATGTTGTAGACTGTAGAGTGCTGGCCATAGTATATGAGTGTGTGGTATTTCAAAGTTTATTTTGAGTATTGAATTAAATAAACTAATTGTACGGCCAGGTAAGCGCTTAAGTAAAACAGTGAAGTTTCCATTCTATTAAATATATTTTTTCATTTTTCCTATGAAGATGACAGCAGAAGTTGCATGTGCAGTATATCACTATGTTGATCAACAATCCAGGAAACAGTCACATGTTCAAATTAAATGTATTAATAAATAACAGTAAAATAATGTCTCAGGCTTTTAGCTATGTGTTTTATTTTTTATTTTTATAATAAATTGTTACTGTTACTGATATAGTAATAAATACAAAGATTATTCCATCAAAAATATTTTATCTAAATCTCTTTATACCGTACCAATAATAACAAAAAAAAAACATATTTTTACTACTTCCCCCCTTCTTCTTTAACCAGAAAAAGTGATTGAGGATCACTTTTTGATTTTTAACAATTAATTAAAAAACATTAAAAAATTAACAATTGGCTGAGTCTCACAATGATCTAATGAGCTAAATTTAAATATTCATATCATATTTATACTGCTCCTACCAAAAAATGTTAAGGTATTTAAATATTGAAAGTTGTAACTGATGGTTGATGCAATTTTTATCATAAAAATATATCAAAAAATGTTTGTTCTAGTTTAAATAAAATAAAATATATCAACTTTATATATTATACAATATACATACATAATTAATTTATATAAATTAAGAAAAATATAGTTGTAGGGTTATAAAAAAAAAAAATTATTATGATATATCACTTAAAAACATATACCAATAATTGTGGTTATTATATTTTTTGGCACTCTCCAATGTGAAAAACAGTTTCTGCGTTACTGTCATTTAATTATTTAGTTAATTAAAAAATATAACTCCATCATCTATTACTATAGTTCAGTGGTTCAAAAACTTTTTTTTTCTGTGGTGCCTTTTTTAGACCAAATTTAGCTGCAGTAATCTGCTGTAAATTTTATTAAAAACAGTATAAAAGAATACTCATTTATAACAATAAATTATTTATCATGAGCCGTAGATCACAGTGACCCTATTGCACAGTGGAAATCGGTGCTATAGTTTTTTCTTATTTTTTTAATATATAGAACTAAAAGAAATAATGTAAACAAGTGTTCAAACATTTAACATATTTTTATAAAATTACATATAAAAAATCCTCAAAATTTAGAGAAGCTAACAAATGTTTTACTTTTCTGTATACTATTATGTCATATCATTCATTAATGATTATTGATTAATCAAAGTTTACAAACACATACAATGTATGACAAAAATGTCCAGTTATAAATAATGACACTTATATAAATATGTTACTTTGATATACCAGTAATATATTTAAATTTATGACATTATTACTGTTTTAGAGTACAAATCATAAAAATAATTGTATTAAAAATAAACGCAATACATCAGTTATTGCGCTTCAAGAGAAAGTATTGAAATTAATTGAATGGTATCACACACATTTATTTTTAATTACAATAGTCAATAATAACATTTATTTTGTAGTTTGATTTAAACCCTTAAATGGTAGTGTATTATTGTTTACGAACTAAGAAAAATAAAATAAAATAAAGAGCCTAGCTGGTTAAATAAGGCAGTTAATATGTTCATGAGATTCGATTCGATAATATTGTTCTTTACAATTCTGCTATCTGTTTGATCCAAATTGTAGTAGTTGGGGCTCTAAAACAATGCTGAGGAAAAATGTCTCCCAACCATTGATCATGTAAGATACTGGCATTGGTTATTGTGATGTATTGATATTTACTTGGTAGATAATAATAATAAAAATCTAATACTAATAATAATAAAATGCTAATAATAATAATAGTAATATGATAGTAATTATAATAGCTATAGCAATATAATAAGAATAAAATAATTATAGTTATATTCCTTAAGTCTATTGATATTGATATTTCAATAATAATATTGAATTTAATTATCAAGTGTTATTACAAACGTTTTAAATGATTTAATAGTAATATTACATTATAAAAAATGTTTTCATAAAAAAAGTCTTGGTAGTTAAACTTATAAAATCACAAATAAATAAAAATCACACATAAATAGTAGTAAGATAATTAGGTACAATAATTATAATAATAAAACGTGTAGTCTTTGGTTACAATAATAAAAACATTGGATATAGGGTTTACAATAATTATGAGGGTTTATGGTTCTTTATATATTTATGAATAATATATAATTCACTTTATAAAATAAATGAAAATACCTATTGATAAAGATAATAATATTTTACCACTGTACTTTATGTAAAGTTGTTTTGTTTTTTATTTTATTTTATAGTTAGGTATAAAAAAACTGAAACAAAAAATTACATATTTTTAATTAAATTAATTATATATTATATATGGTTTGTAGTATAAAAATTCATAAAATAATTTTTTTTTTAATTTATATTTTATTTTACACAATTGGAAAATAAAGGCTATATTACATGGCACATTTGTTTGAATCTAGATGAATGTTCAAGAAAATTAAAGAGCATTTGAACACAATTTACT
The DNA here is from genome assembly GCA_036289425.1 of Rhopalosiphum nymphaeae. Taxonomy (NCBI): domain Eukaryota; kingdom Metazoa; phylum Arthropoda; class Insecta; order Hemiptera; family Aphididae; genus Rhopalosiphum; species Rhopalosiphum nymphaeae. The sequence continues at coordinate 1,501,773 of JAZAQC010000007.1, read as the reverse complement.
TATACAGTAGAGCCTCAATAGTTCGGACGACTTCAAACTAAATATCGTCCGGATTATTAATTCATCTGCATTACCGGAAGTTTTTCAAGATTACCTAATCAAATGATTAAGATTTTTATTTTTATTTACACCACCTTTATATTTATTGTACTTAAAATTATAAAAATAGATAAATTAATAGGTTGGTAATAAAAATGACGAAATTGTTTTTGTCGATAAGAAAATTTTATAGATTAATTGGGTTTCGGGAATTCCATATAAACTACATAGGTTTATTGTATAAGAACTAATGGATTTATATGCTGTCCGGATTATCGGGGATCAGAACTATCGAGGCTCTACTGTACCTATATACCATATATACACAGTGAATAATATCTTTGAGAAAAAAAAAGATTCAGTTTGAGTAGGAACAATATTAGTAGGGTTATAAAAATGAATTAATTTTATTTTCAAGTAAAAAGTATTAAGTTTATGACCCAGTTTAATAGTAAAGTTAATTTATTAAAGACACAACTGTTTTAAACATTAAGCCTGAGCAATTAGAAGTAAACAATTATTATTTTAATAACTTTAAACTTAGTGAGTTACTTTTAAGGTTTAATGATTAAGAATCTAACTATGAAAGTTAGAAAATATTTTAAACTGATAATATTATAGAATATAAAACAATATATTATATTATGTAGGTATTTATTGAGGGAATTTAAGAGGACGTAGTACCTACATGTGTTGTCTCCGTCTTACACGTATTATAGTAAATTTTTGTTCATTAATTTAAATAGTGTGCTGTTATTTTAAAACTAACAGTTCACTGTTGAAACTGATGAATGAAAATTTACTATGTCGTACGTGTGAGAGATGGAGACAACACATATGAGTACTACGTCCTCTTAAAATAGACTGTTTCTCACGATAAAAGACTTATTTTCATTTTAATACATTAATTAATTTACCTAATTATACAATAAATTTCATATAAACAAGTTTGGATTCTTTATTTTATCTTTTTTAGTTCCCAATAAAAACAAATTTGGACATTTAGTAATCATATATTTATCAGTATTATGTATATTACTGTGTGTCCATGTGATATTGTAAACCGTAGAAAGAATATTTGTTTTGTTTCTCACACGCATCACTCAAACCTTTCTGGTTTGAATAGTTAAGTCATATTAGTTTGCATATTGAATGTAAACAATAATATAATTACCAGTTTTAGATATTTGTGGTAGTTTAAAGTCCATGATTTAAGTGCGGTAGACTTGCTGGTTGATAATCCAATGAATAAACTGCAACTGGAAAATGTTTGATGTGTGTTTGCCATTGTGATGACAATTGGAAAAACTTCACACCACTCCATTCATATCCATCAATGGTTACTGGAAATTCAAACATAAAATAAATACCATATGCAAGTAAGTAACTTGTAAAAGTGAATTACTTGTGAGAGGAAAATGTTGAGTTTTTGGTGAGCAGATTAATCTTAATACACTGTCAATTACTTGATTCTTGGGATCTAAGTCTTTTTCCTTTTCTTTCTTTTTTCCCAGTCGCATAACTAAATTTATATAAACAATAACTGTTATAGAAAAGATATGGTTTGGAAGTCATAAGATTTGATTTAATATTTTATTTCTCATGCATAAAATTAAATGTAAACAATACAAGTCTCATTCACAAAAGTAAAGTTATTAAATCAAACGATTAATTATTCTTCAAGGTTAAAATGATACATGTACATAATTTTGTGAATATTATTAATACTAATTAAACATTTGCATAGCTATGGGTATAATGCTAACTTACTTTTTTGTTTTTTCTCCTTAATATAGCTCACAGTAAAAAATGCTAAGGGTTCTTCATTGGTCAAAAACAGTCTTGAGATATGTAAGCTCTTAAAACCAGTCTTTAATGTAAATTTGGTATCCACTCGCTTACTGCTTGGTTCATTGCCTCGAGTAGTTACTTCTTTGTTAGTGTTAGGCACTAACCAATAGTCAAGTTGTAATTCTAGAGGCTCGCATAACTCCCTATTGGAGATAAAATTGTTAGATTACAAAAAATATTTTAGGTTATCTAGCATTTTTTACCAATTGACTTGCTTTGTGGGAGGAGGCAAATATTGCATACCAATATTGGGTGAATTGGGTGGTGTTGTCTTGTCTAAAATGGACTTACGATCAATGATGATTGAACATTGATCATCTGTATCATTTGATCCTGATGCTGTATCCCCAGAGCAGATTCGCACATCCTACAAAATGGTATGGTTATAATAAGTTTACAAGGCAAATAAAAATGTAAGAGGTTAAAATCAAAAATTATTTATATATAAGAGGAAAATATTCAGAATGAAAATCTTACCAAACTTCATATTTTGAAGTTCAACATAAATGAATAAATAATAAGATAGATAAATTATTAATAATAAAATATTTTGAAATAGTTTAAATAATATTTAAATTATTATTGGTTGACTTTAAAACCAGAATACTATATTAATTCTTTCCAAATTTTCTAAAATAAATTGAATGTAGACTTACATTGACAAATGGTATGAATGTCTGTAAGGCTTCATCATCAGAACTAAAAGTAAATATGTATTATACATGGTTATAGTTTGTGTCTAATTTTTATTTTTATTAGCATACCTTTTTTCTTTATATGATAGCATTGCTTCAGCAATCTGCAACTGAATTGTGTTAGATGCTTCCATGATATAATTTTGGATTTTGACTATTATATCTGTTCCATCGCCGCATTCCAATTGTTCCTTCCAGTAGTCCTCTTTGAACAGAAATGTAGTACCATAATAACTGTCGACTGTACCTAAGTATCTTGAGAGAGTGTTAATTCCTGCATATTATAATTTTGTTAATATTATTTATATATACACAAATTTGTTTATTATTTATGATTATTACCTAATGGTATAATATAGAATTTAATATAATTCATCCAGTCGGGTGGCTTAAATGATAACTGTTCTACATACTGTCGTAATACATAGTTTATAAAACTATCAGAACCAGCAAGCAATATTTTCATTTGATTAGGGGGTTTGGGGTTTGAATTACAACTAAAATAATTATAAAACAAATAATATTATGTATAATTATAACAGTTATTATTGTTAAACACAAAGTTGAACAAGGTATCACAAAATAATATGTAATACATAACTAAATGTCAATGGTTTTAGGGAGTTATTATTTTGTATGTTGGTGTTTTATTTTGTACTTACTATTTCTGTATCTTGTTAACAATGCACACAAAAGTAGCACGCACATCGGCTAATCCAGCAGGTGTGATAACTTTGAAATGGTAATTCTGTAGTTTGGATGCAAGCTGACAACCCAATGGATCTGCGTAATGTATTAAACATAATACTTCAGGCATTTTATCCTCGGGCGGTAATACTTTAGACAGTTGTTCCATCAATGCTTTTCTAGGCTATATGTGCAAATTCATCGTTTAATAAATTAATATACATACAATATCTGTTTCATTTAATATTAATCTAGAATTAAATATGGTTACTTTCATTGTAATATTTTGTTGGGATTATAAGGAGAACAATTTATTTTAAAATTAATTTTTGAATAATGAATTGATTTATATATTGATTATTGCTGTAAGTAATAGTCTGGTGGTATTTTTTAGAACATAAATAATGCCCATGAAATTATCACTTTACTGTCAGATATCGACATTTCACTAAACCTTAATAATTGAACATAAATTGAATACAATAATCATGTATGAATATAAATTTGGTTTATAAAAGTTATATTAAATTATATATTTTATGTAAAATTTGGTTATCAAATAATATTTGGTGTTTGATAAAAATAAGAATCAAGTGTGTAATACAATTGTTATTTTCTTCTCCGGACAAAACATAGTTACAATATTATAGTACCTAGATATCACATGTAATACACTTATTTATTTTTTATAATAATATAATTAGAAGATTTCCCATTTGTCAAAACAAAAATCTACTAAAATGGATGTTTAGTTAAATACATGGACAAATAGTAAATTTATATACAAATTAAACTTAAACTATTCAACTATTTATATAGACATTTGATTAAATTTATGAAGACAGTGACATATACCTCAACCATTGAGACTACGTTGTCTCCCGAACCTCCAGTACCACCGGAAGTTGCGTTTGTGCGATCGTTGTCATTCGTCTGCTTCGGCATTGGAGACTTCTTGTACTTGTTCGACGACGAAGTGCGGTCCCTGGTGAAAATTCTCGATTTCTTTTCTTTTTCCTTTTCCACCGCGCCAGAAGTTTCCTATAAAATCATATTCAGCGTTAGCATTAAAATATACCGATTGCCAGTTTTCAAGTATACAATATACAAAACCTTTTTGTCGTCATTGTTGCCAATTTTTGGAGGTGACGAATTCATCGGAGTAGGGTCACTATCCGTCCAAGTGTCCAAATACGAATCAGAATCCGCTTTTTTCGAACTTTCATCACTAAATCTTTCAATGTTACGCTCTACAGTTGGCACACCTATGTCATTAAATAAATAAATAAATATATATATACAAATATATATGTATATGTATATATATATTTTTTTTGAGAATCAGTTTGTTCTAATATATTTGGGGTTTGTAAGCATACACATAACATATTTTCCCCAGCCAATATTTTTTTTTATTAATTTGGCAAATTGTTAGCTAAATCATGATAAAAATAAATTAAGCGTGAAGAAAATTGAACATGCAAACTGAAAATAATTATAGCAGTTATAAATAACAAACAAATTTATCATATTACAGTATCAAAAACATTATTATAAGTTAAATAAGAATGAAAATTAATTTTAAATACTAAATAGTTCGTATTATACCCACTTCCATTTTTAAGACTAAAAATAAAGGTATTATTTTAAATGGAAAAATCCCTTAGTTGTATCATATTTTAACTGCAAGTGTAGTTATTATATAATATAATGTAACAAATATGGTAATATTATATGTTTATACGCAACGGTGGATAGGTAGGTAATTGTGACACAGCATGTTATGAAAAATTGACAATTTTATTTTACCATAATAAACGTTGGTTTTACCGTCGAATAAATATATTTAAAAAAATAAAACATAAACAAATGTACGTACCTATATATATATATATATATATACAGCGCGGATTAACATCAACGTCCTATCGTATAAAGTTGCGTTAAAAAATTTACAACTGAACTGTAACTGTAAAGACATCTTCCTATTTACTTATACGAAAATTAGTGAAATTAAAAAAAAAAAAGGAATATTATGAACTATATTATATTTAGATTACATTTTTAGTGTACAAAAATAGTTTAACTCCTTTCTTTAGATTAAAAAGGTCAATTATTTGTTTATAATATATATTAATATATGAATATTATTGTATTTGTGTCAACTTCTAGAAAATAATACAATTAATCGAAATGGAATTAAAACCTAATTTAGGCCCTTACTCGTATTTTTGCGGGATGTTAAATTTTAAACTGGTACGATGCCCCAGCATTTTTCCCTTGAACATTTTTTGGTGATTATTGTTATGAAGTTCTACGCCCGCGATAGTTTGTCTTCCGCACTTTAGTGTTTGACATTCGTGCGTTGATTAAAATTTCGTTTTATTTTTTATAATCGGAATTCATTTCTATAATAATTTTAACATTCATGTTATGCCATTTGAATTTATTTATACAGATTAAGTGCGAAATAAACGCATTTATTACGCGACAATAAGTGTGTGATTTAATTAGAATTTATTGTTCGTGCGTATAACTTATATTATTATTATTATTATTATTATCGCGCTGACAAACTGTTCTAAGAAAAAAAACACTATAGACCTAATCCCGAACCGTTACAAGATCCGGGTAATTGTTTCTATTTGTGTGCGTTCGATATAACATTTATTCATTATTCAATTAACACGTTCATTTACGATTTTCAATATCGTGAATTAAAATCGTGTTCCCAGAAAAGTAGAAATAGTGGTAATGCATAAGGTACAATGACGATGGTTTTTATAGTAAAAAATGTTTCAATACTATTGGATAGACATATACCTAACTATTTAATAATTTAAAACTTTGATATGCTTTTAAGATTTTTTTTAATGTATACAATTAATAAATAAACATTTATTTAACGACTGTTTATTGTTAATTTTATAATTATGAACACGCATAATATACAAAAAATCCCACGAATTTTAATCAAACCTTCTTTCACACCTCACAGGGTAGTTACTTCGTATATTAGGGATTCTTTATCGGGGATAGTATTTCACTATATTTCCGAATGGAGATTTTTATTTGAATATAGATTAAAAATTTCCCCGGTCATCGGGACACCGATAGTTCTAATTTCGTAAAATGACCGTGTAGCAAATAATGAAAACATTTGCTCGACATTGTGATAAAACAATACATTATTAGAGGATGGTTATATTCAGTAGAAATGTAAAAATAGTCTGGTCACGTAAAGCGGAAGATAGCTATGGTGCTTATGTGATAAAAATATTCTTAAGAATTAAATAAACTAAAACAAACACTCGCCAGTGGCAATGATGAATGGAATTGAATGTTTGGCGGTGTATTAGTGAGAAAAACATTATCGAGATGGTTAGGGCGTATATAAAGAGGTGAATTCAGCGTTTCAGCATCGAGAGAAATGGAAGAAATGGAAGGGCACAACGATTAAGGGATAATAGAGATAATAGATGAAGACATGCAGACATATGATTTATGCTTGTAATATGTACTATAATAGATGATAAAGCGAAATAGTGGTAGATACTGGATAGAGCTTTGTTGTTTTATGTTCTATAGTAAGAGGGGCGGCGAAAACTCGTATAGAATTAAGGCAAAAGTAATTGATTTTATACCAAAATTATTGTTAATATACTTATAAACCTGTGTAATTTAAGTTTTTGTAAATGTAAAGTATAATCGATCATAATATTATAATATCCTCAAACTATATGAACAAAATTAAAATGATTTGTAAAAAATATAGTTTGATACATCGAAATGTTGAGATGAACTTTTGATTTCAAAAGGAAAATGTAGTAAAAATACATGAAATAGTTCTAGCAATTTAAATTCGGAAGATTCAAATTAATGGATAATGATACCCACGTAGAAAATGAACTACAATTATTATATAGAAAGGTTAGAAATGCACGTATAATAATATTATAACACAAATCTATATATAATGTTAATAATAATTAGAAAGTTTAAACTAATATTTACAAATAAAAATTTATGGTAAGGCATTTTTAATTTTGTTTAGTCGTTTTTAAAGTGGAATATTTTTTTCTAAAAATATATCTAAATAGACGTCTAATAATGATCTAATGTTATTTATAATTTAGTAAGTTTACAACTAAGGAGTATATCAAATGTAATATGTCGAAAAAAGTAAAAAATGGGAGTTACAAAATGCCAATAGGCATAATTATGATTATTCAAACATTAAATAGGTACATATAAAACAAAGGGAATTTTATGTTTGTAAATATTTTTATCATATTAACTTAACTGAAAATTAGTATAAATATTTTAATTCAAAATATGAGTGACAGTTTAGAAAAAAAAAATTAGTCTCAGAACATAAAATAAATATTACTTACTTCATAAAAAACCACAAAAATTATTTAAGATTATGAGTGTTGTGTTAAAATAATCACTGTATATTAAAATGTCTTTATCATGCACATGCAAATACTAATTATTAATAGTAGTAATGACACTAAGTATGTACAAATTTAAAATAAAAAGAACAACACATATTTATTTTATTATATAATAATTATTGTAATGTGTAAATTACTATTAAAAATGGGAATTTTATTGTTAAAATTTCGTCTTAAGAGAATAATATAGAAATTGTTAGTAATATTAAGTGCATTGGATATAAAGAAAATACAACAAAAGAAGATACTTTGTGCTTATAACTGCATTTTGATCGGGAATTTTCATAGTGCTAACCTTTGGTTCTGTTGTAGGGCGGAAAACTTGTGGTGTGACTTTTCTTATGGGAATGCCGTCCTAGTGACAGGGTGAAAAAATATAAAAATAATTTAAGTGAATAATATTTTTTAAACAATATATGGATAAAACAAAATTATGTTACAATACGATACAATATAAATAAATTAGAATAATCAGTGATGGACACAACCTAATGTAAAATTGTTTGCATTATTTTTAATTTATTTTCTTTTTGATTTACATATATATATTTTTAAATTAAGTTATTTATTTTAGCTTTAAGTGTTATAATTAGTTAGAAATGAAGATCATTAAAAATGTTCGTAAAAAAGTTGAGATTATTAAAATACATTTAAGCTAATGTTATAATTGAATTATGTAATTAGAATATTTTGTGTCATTAATTTTAAGACATATTTTTATTATTACAAAATGATTCCAGCTGTGAATGCCAAATTCAAGAAAATTATAAATATGGAGAGTAAGATTGGTCCATCACTATTATATATCCATATAAAAAAATATAATATATTATGTAATATTGACCTATAAACGGACTGTATACACATATTAAATCTAATATACAATTTATAAAAAAAATACAGGTAATAGCAATAAATAATAATATAACAACAAAAACAACAACTATACAAGTATTATATACAGTATTAAATACATATAAATATATCTATGTTCTATACATATATATATATATATTAATATTATATATAATGTAAAGATTAAGAAAAATGTAATACCGGTGTATTCCCTAAACTTGTGATGTTCAAAGATGTGTAAAATGTAAATAGTGTAATATAGAGCACATTTTTTTTCTAAACTACAACAAATTGTGTTTTTGTTATACCTTAGCGCGCGTAAAGAGCTGAAAGCTTGTTATATAAGGCAACATTTGTAATACAAGTTGTTTTCGTAGTCGCTAACGATAAACAAGCGCAAATCATTCAAACTTTTGGCAAAGCATACCACTAGAGCTTCTCGTCAAAATGTTGCGGTCATATTAAATGTCTTATTAATAACAAATTAATCGAATATGTATATTATATGACACATCAACACACTCAATTCAATATATAAAACTATTAGATATAATGACATAGTGCTGTTTATTAACACATTGTCATTAGCAAAATATGCAAATATATATCGAGTTCATAGCGAACAAACAGAAGAATCATTCACATGCTAATTTTTGAGAATAATATATAAAAATATTATAAACACGTGGTTAATTTGGCAGATCCAAGTTTTCTTTACTACGTAATGTTAAAATATTTAATTTGTTATCTACAAAACCCGCTTTTCAAGCAATATCATTTAAAATGTCATTTAATTATTAGAAATCTCTCATCTAAAAATGAAACGTTTTTTTCAAATTTTAGAAGGAGCTGAAGGTTTAGTTTACAACATTAGATAAACACTTTATGAGTTAAGTACCTCAAAACTCGATGTCTTGTATTTAATAGCAGATTCAATACCTTTTTTTTTCTAATAAATTGTTAAATGACTAAGTTAAAAAAATTTATATATAATATGTATGGATACCAAATATTTGAACAAAACATCTTTTGTATTATTATAATATAAGGACAATTGAACTAATTTAAACCTAGATATCACATCAATTACAGAAGTATTTATTTTTTAATTGTGGTTTACTAAATACAGTTATAAATAACAAATTTTATATTATTGAGTGTCTATATATATTATAACAACAAACACAAACATTTAATATGATAAATATTAAATATTTTAGTTATATTATGTAGACATACAAGATAAAATTATGTTATGTAAATAGATAAATCATTCTACTCCATGAACTTAACAAATATTGATTTTGGGACTTCCCTATGTAAATAGAAAATAGACTTCAATGAATAATAAAACAAATATACTTGATTGAAACAATAAAATATAAATATAACTCATATTTTCTTTTATTTAAAAATACAATTACTGTTGATTAAAAAAATAAATTGAGCTTACTCTTAATTTAAAATTAAAAATATAATATTGTAAAATGTACATATATTAACATGTACAATGGATACACCGTGTTTTGAGATACTCTTTGGTTATAATTTGTATTACAAACCTGAGATGCCTTCGTGTATCATATTTGTACGAGAGCTTGAAAAGAATGGACGAAGTGACGGTTTTGGTGTAGATAAAATAGACAATGTATCCAAGTCAGGCCCAGAATCACTCAAATCTTCTAGTTCCTCAAAAAGATCTTCAATATCTGCTGGATCCATGTCACCACCTAAAACAACAGTAATGCATACACATAGAATTAACATAAATAAGTGATAAACGATTTATTTATCAAATATACCTGACAGTTTTTGACTTATAGTCTCCCTATCATTTTCTAATGAATGCAAATCTTCATTTACTCTGAACCTTTTTAGAAGTGCAATAAATTTTTGCTTCAGATTTCTTTGCTGTTAATAAAATAGAACAAAATAATATTGCATTTTAATTCATGATCACAAAAAGAATAATTAAATTACTCTTGCATTTCCAGTTGCGATATTTTTTTTCCTTCGTCTATCTTCCAAAGTTGGTTCAGAATCAGATGCTTCTTCTCCGCTACTAAACTCTTCGTCTTCATCAGAATAATCTTGACCCCTTCCTATACACAATTTAAAATAATTAATTCAATATTTATACCTGTACATTTTAATATTGTATTGAACCAATTCAATTTTTTTATTGCAAATATTTTTATTTAATTAATTACCAATAACAGGTTTAGTAGCATCTTCGTGATCCACAGGTTGACTATTTAAACACATAATATATACACGGCCGATAAGAGACTTTGGATCTTTGGGATCACTTAAAAGTTCTAGTTCGAGATCAAGAGGTCTTTGTAGTACCTGAATAAAAATATTATGTTTGAAATGTATGAAGTGTACACACTACACATATTAATGTGCATCTAAAGTTTATTAGTATAATTACAAGCGACATATTAATAACTCCTTCGGCCAATGTTTTAAAGCCAAGTATAGTACGGTTTTTGTACTTCTTTCGCCGTTGAAGCATTACGTGTAATTTGTTAACGTCTCGTTTCAAAAAGTGCGGATACTGCGGAACAAATACATATTAAGACTTGTAGTGATTCTCTATTGTTTAGTACCTAACAGCAATTAAATACCTGAAGACAGAAGTTTAACTGCAATTCTATTTCGAGAGATCCATTTACAGTCAGGGGCAGTTCGTTTGTTCGTAAGGTTCTCTTTGATCCCTTAATTTTATACAATTAGATTTAATAAATAAATGTTTATTGAGTTATTTATTTTTATTTAAAATAGTTGATTAAATGTATAATACGCACTTGCATTTTTACAGCAATAGTTAACGAAGATGACATATCTGATCCCAGTGGTTTGGTTAGTACCAGTTTTGTTAAATTCATTGAACATACCCTAAAACATAATAAAATTGCTATATAAGTTTTTGTTTCAAATAAATGTATACAGTAACAGTATTATATTAATATAGGATCTATGGCGGAGAAATGGTTGAGGTTTGTACTTGGGTGTAATATTTTCTTAATTTTTTGGGAGTAAATTGTACACATTGATATATTTTTCAGTGATAGATTGATAAATTGCAAACCAAATAAAATTATAGTATGTAGTGTCATTTCTTTATCACTGAAAACAAGATAAATGAAGTGCAAAGATGAGTTTTAAATACTTAAAATGCTTAATCAAAATACAATTTTCGAAAAATAACTATAAAATATAACTTGAATTATATTTTTAGATATTAATATTAATAATTTACAATTATATTATCTAAAAATTTAACAAAAATCATATAAACTTTTAAAATCCCATTAAATGCCCTAATAATTTTCACGACCAATATTTATTCAAATATAGATAATTTTTAATATTAAATCAAGGATTTAGTTTTATTATATTTTAACGTATAGGTATTAGGTAAGTAGGTAATAAAAAAACCATCTAAAAATATGTCTAACTAAATATATTATAATTATAAATTAATTATATGCTTATAAATATTAAGTAGGTATGAAATTATAAAATGTAATAACGAGCGAAGTAATTTCCTTTTTTAAGGTTATTTTACATAAAAGGTAATGCAATTTTTAAGTTACACTTAAGTTATTTCAATGGAGATGGGGGTTATCTCCAGCTGTTACAAATATTAGATCTAGCCCTGTAAACCTATAAATAATTAAACAAAAACAAGAAGTTGTTTAGAGTGGTATATTGAGTAACTTATTTATATTTGGATATAAATAAATAATTACATAAACAATAATCGTTAATAAATGAATTACATAAATATATACATTAACATTATACATAAATAATGGAATAAATATCTATTCTTATCAATAGTCTTAAAGTAGGATAGAAGTATACAACTTAGAGCTGAAAATCTACTGCTAACATATAATAATCTATTGGACACAAAAAAAAATAATGAATTGCGCATAAAAATGCCAGTTAATTGAAAATATGCAAACCATATAATGATTTTATGAATTTTAAAATATACCAGTCTCTTCTATGTTATTATCAATCACCAATATACTATACATAATATATAGGACATGAGTTCAAGTTCAATATTGATGTATTGTAAAATGAACTACTGACGAAATATTTAGTGTTGTTAACTTAATGATAAATTTAAAGTAAATTGTTACCTTTCAAATGACAATAGATTTAAAATATTAAAAATTAGAATAATATATCAGTGTGAATAATATGTATAATAAGGCATATAATATAAATTACAATATAATAATCAATTTAGAATTCAACATTTTTTTTTAGATATAAGTTTTAAATTCTTTAACTCAATTTTTTTCTGTAAAATTATACCGTGCAATTATTATTATGTAATTTATATCATATTATAATATCTTATAAGCCTTCAGGTTTCTATAGTAAATAAATTATTAATACAATGTTATCTGACTTCGTAGTATAAAAGTACAAGACAATGGAAAACAATACTTCAAATAACAGGTGAATAATGTTTTATTGTATTAAATACTTAGGATTTATGTAATAATAAAATCATCATTCATCGTCAATAAGCTAACTAAAATAAAAGTCCAGTCAACTTGTCATTATCAATAATGACAGACATGGAAATATATAGTCCCTATCGTTTAAAAGTGAAATAAGTGACTAATTTCGTAAATAATGACTTCGGTGTTATTAGTAAGAATAAATCAATACAAAAATTAATAAAACTTAATATTTCAATCATAGAAATAATATTGTTATAATTTCTACCAAAATAATTGTTTAATAAACAAATTATTAATTTCGTATGGAAATTGATTGGTTTAAAATACTCGAAAGTCTCACATAATACGTTAATTAGTAAGTCTATTAAATAATTTACTATTTACGTTAAAAATATTCGTTCTGGAGGACGCAATATACTTGCGTTGGTCTCCGTTACAAACTTGTAATGTTACAACTTTAACATACGACAATTTTTCGTTAAAAATAATATATTTAACACTGTTGTTTTAATATTCTAGTTCAGGGAAGGGCAACTCAAAGTTATAAGAGGGCCAATTTTTAGAACTTTAAAATCCAATGGGCCAGATAGTAAAGAAAGCAAAAAAAAAAAAAACAACGCATTTACTTTTTTATAATTACAACGGCAACATGTTTTAATGTAAAATAAACATGATAAAATAAAATACAGATGAACGCTAAAATTGTATAAAATAATTTGAAAATGTAACACGAGATAGATAAAAAAAGGTACGCGGGCCATCAGTTGCCCATCCCCATATAATTAAATTTGTAGATAAGCATATTATCTAGGGCATCTTTAATGATATTTTAATTTAAAAATAAGTTATGATAATTTTAAAATGTACAACAATATATAGCTTTAAAATGATCATTGTTTCGTAGTTGTTTCGTATCTTGGGATCTATTCTAAAATGTACAAAATTATTTGATAATATTAAAAATAACATAGTAAAATTGATTATTCTGATAAAAAACTGCTAAGCTGTGGGTTTATACGACGGACACAACACATGTGGGTATGACGTCCTCTTAAGTTAATCAATGAACAAATACGAATGTAATCTTTTGAAGTGTGCACAAAATGTATGTTATGTTATTTCATAGATAATAAATAAATAGATGGGTCATTTGAGCTTATCGTGTAATGAGGATTAAGTGGATATATAAGTATTATGTAATAGTACTTGTAAGAAAGTGAAGACATAGATATAGAAATATCAATATGATATTGTATATTTTAGGCTGACCTTTTAACGTCCGCGTCTTTCTTATCCAATCATAAATGCGATCCTGTATAGACATGCAGTAATCAGCAGTATTTAAATAAATAATTCAATTTTTATAATCTATCAATATTCGATATAATAAAAGTTAAAATAAATTCAAGCAACATAAAACTATTCATAAACCAATTATTATAACATTTATAAGTATATAGTAGGTCTGTCCAGTAATGTGAGGGTAGGTAATCATAATGATTTAATAGTAAAAGATGGATTAGTTATTAATAAAGGTCGATAAGGGATAAATGTCATAAAATAATAATTTTAAACATTGCGAAAATCTATTACCTATATTTTCTTGATTATAATAAAATTTAAACATTTTGTTTTATTATTAATTCGTTAATTAAAATATTAAAAAATGAACGAAATGCTCAAAAACTCTACCAATGCAATTTTGATTACAAATTGTAATAAATAAATGTATTATGTATACTCAAAACAATATTTAATCATAGTTATTTATGGTATCATGATATTAACATCGTGAAGAGTGAAGATAATCATTTATACACATATAGGTTCGAATAGTGAACACATTACTGTCAGCTTTATTATTATAAGGCCCATTTAAATCAAAACAATAAAGCAATTATAAAGATAGTTAAGTAGGTAGTTAACTTAATGAGATACGTTCAAAAAATTATTATTGTTTTAGATTTATATAAATTGTTTTTTGAATATTATCTAAGACTAATTGTTAAGTAACTTAACTAAATATATGGACTGTTTTTAGATAGTACTCGTCTTGAGTATTCTATTAAAGTGGGATTCATAAGTTAATTTATAAAGTGTATTTTTAGCTCCAAGGTATTTTACGTACGTTTAAGGGCAATAATAGTGTAAACAATTATCACTGTTGAAATAGTTATGAAAAAAGATTATTTCAACTAGACCAAGCAAATATAAGTAATTACTATCAAGTACCTATTGCCAAGTAATTAATTCACTAATCCCGACATTTATGCCTTAAAAATTAAAATAGAGAAAAATGTCCAAAAAACGGAACATTTAAATCAAAATCCTAATTACTCAAATGTATCAAATAACAATAAAACTTATTTTAATATCCTTTAAAATCTTAAAATATACTTATTATAATAACACAATGCACAATTAATATACACTGAAAGTTTAATAAATAAAATTAAAAATTTCTGAACATGTGAACAATTTATTTTACATTTTTATTAATTACTCATGTATCAATAGTAATTATTACTTGTTCACTAATTATGTACTGATAGTAATTATTGTGTTATAAATTTCAATATTAGCTGCAGCTATTAATGACCGTAAAACATTCATTTTAATCCATAGTTTAAAATAAATTCGTTACTTAACTATAAACTGATTCAACTATATATATAGTTATATTTATATATATATACTATATATAAATTATTCGCTAGAATTAAAAGTAAAACATTATTTTTTTCTTGAAAATATTTTTTACATAATTTGGAATCGTATGACTAAAAGAAAAAAACATTATTTGTCGTTATAAATATTTAAGTTAAGAGTTTTTACTTTTTTGAATAATAGCATACATTTTTCATTTTTATACTCCAAAGTAGAATTATATTTTTCTGAAAATTGAAATACCTAAATAAAAATTAAATTTTTAATAAGTACACTTAGTTAATTAGTATTTTAATTTTAGATGGATAAGCAGAGTGGAATGGTACAAGAGTAAGTACATCAACAAATGTTGGTTAATTACTCAGCTCATAAATTATTATTATAAATAATTTTAACAATTAAAATTGTAAAATCATTTAAAATTTGATTTTTATATTCATGAAAATTCTCAGGTAAATATTTTCAACGGTATTCGGTAGATATCATATAAACGATGTAGTTAAAACAGATAATGAAATTTATTTTAAATCTGTAAGTAATACATTACGTACGTATTTAATATTTATATATAAAAATTATTTCAATTAATTTTTAAACATAACTTTTACTCTTGGTTTATATTTTAACTAGATACGTTATTCTAACTATGTAAAATATAAATTTATAGGGTTAATATAACCAATTTTTTATTATCTAAAAGTCTAAAGTAAATTTTAAACTATACAGAACATTTTTGAAGGAAAAATTACTTTATATAATTATTATACAGAAATATAGAATATAATTTGTATAGGATACCAATTATTACGACTAATCGTAAATTTCAATTTCTATAATTATTAATTACAACAGATAAACAAATACACTTAATTGAATTACATCATAGAATGGATAATAATTCATAACCCAAATGTTAATTATAAGTTATAATCATTATTTTTTTAAACGTCTAAAATAATCATGGTAAAGTTAAAATAATATATATATATATATATAAATATAAAATATTTCCAAATTGTATTCTTTAAGTATGTAATCATAAATTTAGGACAAATAATCTACATACCTAACTTAGGTAACCTAAGCATAATGTTTAATATAAAAAATCATGACCATTTTATCATAAAAAAATTCTGGAGTGTAATATTTAAGTGTGTAGTACCTATATTCTTTAATAACGATTATTAAATGATTTAAAAAATAAGACGTAGAGATAATTTCAAACAATAATTTTACAAGTCAATACAATATACGTATAGTCAATGTTAAGGTACAATTTTTGTCAGCACATTGCTGATAGCTATTATAAGTATATTACACTAAAACCTCAATTTAAATTAATTATATAAGTTATAAGTTTTATAATTTCAAAACAAAAGCCACATATCTATTGAAAAAGACGATTATAGTATAATACGTTATAATTTGTTAACCTTGTAAATTAATGTTTTAAAATGTATGCCTTTATAATTACAAATGAACAGTACAACGAATATAAACTAATTGATTTTGAAAGTTAGGCACCTAGTAAAAACAATAAAAACCTAAATCATTAGTAAAATATTGTTTTAAAAAATACCGTGATTTTGTATGTAAAATTATATAGATTATATTATAATTAACTAGGTATATTTAATATTTATGTATGAAAATATCAATTATTGTATAGTATATCTACATCAGATAATTATAGAGTAGGCACTATTATTAAGTACTATTCATTATATTATTAAAAAAAAAAATAAGCTACGTATAAATGAAACTTATTATTCTTACGACTAAAAAGTTGTAAAATCCTTATTTATATCAATACGAATACATAAAACATAACTTATTATAATTTTAAGTCATGATAAATTACATCGAAATGGAAGTACATATAGGTATGTTTATATAGTAGAAACAAATCAAAACTATGAATAATTTTAATTTTTGATATAGTAAAGAATTTATCGCCTTATTAGGATTCAATATCATTTTAAATCGTATATATTAAGTTATTTATAATTTATAACTAAAAGAAAATGAAAGAAATATTATTTTACAATGTTATGACAATATTTTGAAAATAATTATTGATCATAATCAAATTACACAGTTTTTTCCTCTAATTATAAATAAAAAAAATAGTAATTTATTTGTTATTAATTAATTATATTAAATCTACAAGCGACGTATTGACGATTATATGGATGATGTAAGTATTAAGGTATCCGTTATCCAAATCGGGTTCCAAGCCACACCTTATTCAAGAATAGTAAACAACAAATATAGTTTTGATAACAGATTCAGTTGTTTGTGTATTAAATTATATATGACTACGACGTACGCAGAAGTGTTGTGAAATGTTTTTTTTTAATAATAATTCAATACACCTACATTTACTTAAGAATAAAAAACATACTTAACATGAAGTTTGGTTAATATTCAAAAAGCATACACTTAATATTGTAAATATTTTAAACGTGAATTACGATTAAAATATAAGTAAACCACTAAAAATATGTAATGCAGAAGTTACGGGGTTTAAATATTAAAAAGCAATGATAAACCATTATACACGAAAAATATTAGACCTTATTCGTATTTATTGATAACATTTTTTTATATTTACTTTAAATTTAAAATATCTTACAAAGCAACCTCGAATTATTTTAGTTTTATTACAAGTGAAGATGGTTAAAACATTGGCTTTTATCCAAAAAATAATCAAGAATGACCTTATATACCTATACATTTATTTATATTATCCATTTAACTTTGTTTTTATAATATAATGTTTATTAGAATATTATATTATCTATTTTACATATCAACTATTGATATAAAAATAACTCCAGCGCCTATAAGAATAATGTTCGTATAATACGAATAAATAGTTTCAGCTTTTATTTAGTAAAATGTTTAATGTTCCATAATTAATGCGATGATAGAAATATTTCATATACAAATATTGAAATACATAACATAGAAGTATACATATTATTTTATAAAAAAAATTGAGTTTTGCCATTGTTACTATAGTTAATACTAAAAACCAAAATGAATAAAACGATTTTTTTTTTTTTTAATTGCTTAATTAACAACAACAACAGTTACTATTTTAAATCTAATGAAAGATCGGTAAGCACTAATTAGTAATCATTGCATTTGTTAATATGAAGCAAACAGTTTTTTTAAAAATATAATATTGAAAAACTTAATTAGAGGATTTAATTTATATAGCTGCATACTAAAAAAGGATAGAACAATAATTTAAGGAGTGCACGGCCTAACCAAGGACTTATTGTGTGACACAATAATAGAGGACAAAGTAACTGGAATAAAATTATATTATACTACATGTATACAGTACACACATAAGTATATAACATCGAACATGCGTGTTTACTGTAATATTTAGTCCGTATTTAGCCTGTTGATCCTAAAATCAATATCAATATTAACACTGACGTCGTCTGCCTATTTTTTCATAACGCGATGTTGCGTAATAAGACGAGAATAGAAAAAACACGTGTATCTAAAGTTATGTATCAACAATCATTGTCTTGTGTTTCAAAAATGTTGCCATAGCCACAAAAAGCAATGCGAGTCAATAAAAACTACATTAATCTGACCAATGTTTAACGCCTAACACAGATGTACCAGTAGAAAAACCAAAGGTATATAACTTACAAAGAGCAATGATTTCATTTTGTTAATACTTTTTAAAGAAAATAACTATTTGTACATTGATTTTTAGCAAAGTTATGATTTTATGCAACCTTCGTATCCTTGAATAGAGCTTTAATTAAATATTAATATTTTTATTTTATGACAAATGACTAATGAGAATACATTGTGTCATTATTTAAAGAAGCCATTTCTAAAAAAATATTGTCATCATTTTTAAATTAAATAATTCAATAAGTTAATAATACATCTATATAAAATAAAATAGTTACCATGTTGTTTTTGATGAATTGATTATTTAAAAATCAAGTGAAACTAAAACGTAATATAGGTGTAGTCAAAATTATTTAATAAATAATGTACAACTATACTAAGTTTTATAGTATTTTTTCTTTATTTCATTTTCAAGAAATTAATTAAAATAGGTATTGAATATTTGAGCATATCGTTTAAAATAAGAATATACATTAATCTTTAAAACTAATTATTTATTTGAAAACTCCGTTAAAAATATTTTTATTCCATAATATTTAACACTTCTCAATATTATTATTTTTTACCATTCGTTTTTATACTTTCAATGTTATTATGTACTCATTCATTTATTAAAGGAATTGACCAGCGTTTTTAGCGTAGCGACGTATTAAAAACTATTACACGCGTCGATATATTAAAACGAATTAAATTGTACCATGGCAACCATCGAATGAACTATCGTTCAGCCTGAAATTCTAAATTTATATGAACCCATTTGAATGACACAACAAAAAGAAAAAAATATAAAACAGTTATACACACTTTCATTCAATAACGTGTAAAAATCGTACCCGGAACCATACAATACTATTACAGTGTCGCTGAAGTATATATAGTTATATTATGTGTGAAATGGTAGGAACGAAATATAGTGAAAGTGTTCTATTGGGAAATTAAGTTAAACCGTATCACGATACTGTGACAAATCGTTCGCAACCAAATTTCCACTAGATGATATTGATTAATACGAGATAGATTGTGGTCGGAAACTAACAATGCAGTAAACCGTCCTATAACAAACGAATTGAATGGATGTAAAATCTTGAAAAAATAAAATAAAATGTATATAAATATTCATTTTAATTATATTATAAAAAGACGTCTTTACACCATAATAACCGATATAATTTTTATATTTTTTATATAAATATATAAATTATAATACAAACGCTCGTAAATTATTTTCATATTGAAATCATGGAATATAATTCAATTATATGCAGCAGAAACTTTTCATGAATGAACTTTAAACTAATAACGAATGAAATGATTTTTTTATCGTATCACTAAAAGCTTTCTTGAGTGCTTTTTATAGAAACAAAAATTAATACTTAATAACTATATAAAAATTAATTTTTAAACTTTTGTAATTTGTAAAAATATTATAATATACTCATTGTTGAAAATATAAACATTAAGCTTAATATTCGTACTATATAATATTGGTAGATCTAATAATATATGAATTAAAATATATTGTTTCATAATATAAACTAAAAAAGTTATGTTTCCTTTTTTTTGAATTTATTTATTTTTAGTGTAGGTACGTCTACTTTAAGAATAAATAATCCTAGAATAATTAAAATAAATAAACTTTAGACATAATTATATTAGAATGTAAATAATTATAAATAAATAAACTTAATACACGTGATCAATAGAATTATGATAGTATGATTAAAACTTTTAAGGATTTCTTTTCTATATATATTATATATTCTATTATAATATAATGTACATGGCTATAGGAAAACAGTATACCTATAATATATGATATTTGTTTATATACATACATAATTAATATAATGGAATAAAAAATATTTTATAATTTTATAATACACTGTTTGTTTATGCTTACAAGTTATAATTTATTATTGAGATATTAAGGTTTTTATTTTAAATAATAAATGTTAGTTATATATAGCTATAAACATAACAGTTACTGAACTAGGGGGTCAATCTTTTGGCTAGGATGTGGAAAATATATTTTTGAAAAGTCAATAATATCTACTTTGAAGCAGAACTTTTGGAAAGTTCAGAGAACAATTTTTCGTGAGTAAAAACCGACTTGTGTATAAAGGAACTAACTTGTAAAATTTTAATATGTAATTTTTACAATACATAATACATGTATTATGTACAATAATTTATTTTATTTTTAGAAGTTTCAAATTTATGGTATAAATTACTGTAGGAAAGTAAAAATTCAAAATCGACATTAATATTATGCATTTACATATTAAGAACAACCATCGCATTATTATTTTATTTTGTAATATATAATATAATTATACACTACTTTTTATTTTTATTTATTACAATTTGAAATATTTAACGAGTTAAATGTTGAAACAGATTATATAAAAACATTTTATTACAGCTTTATTAAGAGGACGTATCTTGTCGCACCAAAAGTGTGTTTCAGTCTTACAAACGTAGCAAATTTACGTTCAGTAATACCAATTTTGTAATTTTAGGCCTAATAAATTTAAGTTGATTGACCATTTATCAATCTTAAGGTAAAGGTAGGTACCATGTTTTCCCTACGTCAGACAGTGAAACAGTACGGTGATCGGTGACTACTGACATGCCGACCACGACTCAAATCTGTGTTGACACTAGTCACTATAGACGTATAATTTATTTTAAAGAGAGACGAGCATTTTATACATACAAAATATCTTACTTCAAATTAAAAATAGTAAAAACCAATGTTCTTACCTTTAAGTTTGATAATAGATCAATTCACTTAAATAACTCTAATAAGTAATAACAACTAACAATATAAAATATAAACTGATGAACGCAAATTTGTAATGTTGTTCGTTTGTAATGACAACCATGCGGGTGTGGCACCCTCTTAACTACAGTAGTATCTACAGTGTTAAATATAAATAAATCTAATAGTCCATTTTTAAATCACACTATGCCAACCTGACTAAATTTACTGAATATTATATTTTTAATAAAACAGTACATATTCTAAAGTCTATTTAGGATCAATTAATACGTTATTATTTCGTCTGAGTAATAAAATAGTATAAGTACCATTTGAACAACTAAGAAAAATTTTATACTTCGAATTATTATGAAAAAAATTATTATTAAAATATTCGAAAATGGTAGATGGCCAATGATACAATAAGACATTAGGAACTTATCTTTTTCACTTACCTTGATGTAGGATAATAGTTTATAATTTATTATTAAATTTAAAAACAATAACTTATTAAAAGAAAACGTTTAAAACGTCAATTGTTAACAATTTTTTTTTTTTAATTAAATACTGTTATTTTTTTAGTAAACTATTAAATTAAGAACAAAATAATTTTAATCGAAAAACTATCATAAGTTATAATCAAGTACCTATAATATGTTTCAACAGAGTATATTTTGTATACAATATGACACAAGGAATGGAAATTGTAAAATACACACATATTTCAGGCAATGAATTGATGTATACATTTTTCAAAACTTTTAGGAGGTAAATTAATGATAAACTGAACAAATGAATTGAAGTATAGGACAAAAAATAACTTTTGGAGCCAATATAAAATATAATACTTTTTAAATTATAAAAACTTGTAACAATACTTAGTTAATGTTGGTTCTAAATTATTTTAATTTTAGGAACAAAATCATTGTTTTGATACTTGATTAATATACAATTAAATATTATTTGATAAAAATGCATGGCATGTCGGCATATTGTATTATGTATTTAATAGAGATAGCTAGATCAACAATCGATACAAGGCCAGTTAATTTAAAATCTATAAAAATTAAACAATTTTGTTATTAACAGTGCTAATTCATTGACTAATGATAATACAAGGTGATAAAACTAAAAAGCTCGGACGACACTGATTGTTCAAGGACAATATTATGATGAATTAATAGTTGGTATGTAGGTATAATGACTATGCGAGTAACTCTTCAACGATATCAATCCGTACAATTTTTTGTTTTATCTACGGATCAAGAATGCCGTTTTATGGGTTCGTAATAAAAGTAAAATTCATTCATTTGAATCTAACTTATAATAACGGGATACCCTAAAAATAATTTGTTTAATGCATACCATATGTTAAGCCATATAAAGACAAAAGTTGAAAAGTATCATTTTTCAACTAACATAAAATATAAACTAACTTTCTGTTTTGTTGATTAAGAAGTAATTTTTCTTGTATGTAAATTATTTTAAGTGAATTTATTCACTCGTTTTGTAATACATCCCGTTTTGGTAGTTATAAAATTATAACTATTTGTTACAATTTAAAATTTTAAAAACATTATCATAACTATAGATTATAATTTTAACCCTTAGTTTGTCTTTATTAAAGTACATGTTCTATAAACAATTGTTATGTTAAAATGGTTTTCCCGCGGGAAATGTTATGAAAATGTCACGGACAGACTCCTATAATGCCCAAACCACGTATCCTAATTCAATTGTTTTGTGGGAGGTTGTTACAAGGAAAACGAATTGTAAAACATTGTATTTGACACAAATTATATCACGATATAATTTAGTTAATAGGGAATATTAGTTTTATTAACGTTAGGTAGGTACTTGTTAACATATTATTTTATATAATATTTAATATAATAATTATTTTTATTTTTTTTTAAATTTTTAACAACTAAATTTATTTTTATGGTAAATATGGTAAATATAGAGTTATGCTCACTTATGATAATCATATAGATTATGATTTATAAATAAATTAATAGTTGTGGGTAATGAGATCTAAGGTTAAACACATTAAACACAAAAAAATGGAGCTTGAGAATTGGATATTTGATATTTTTGAATTTTCAAACAACTGTTACTAAACTTTTGTCAAATGATGCATTTGTAATATTAAATACTAGAATATTATAAGTTAAAAATCAAATTTAATAAATAATTCAGATAGGATGCTTAGTATTAATTAAGTAGGTATACCTAGCTTACTTCATATGATTAAGTTCAATATTATTATTATTATTATCTAATATTTAAAAGTAAAATATAAAATTTTCAATAGAAATAATAGCTTTAATAACTTCTGAGCTACTATCAATTATTCGAAACAATTATAAATTTATAATTCATTATCTTACGGTTAGATAAGACACCGGGAACATCGAAAAATTACATTTTCAAGGTACCATTAAGTTTGATAGTTATAGGGTTACCTGTGATTGAAACTTATAAAATGCTCCATTTTTCTGATAAAATGACAACTGAAAATCAAAACGTCATTATAAAACCAAAATCAAAATCATAATAATTTTTAATTTGTTTAGAATTTAAAATATTTTTATATTTGCAAACATTTATTTAAAAAAAATAATTTTATTCTAATAATAATTTTAAACTATTTTCTTGACCATTTTTGATTAAGTCAAACTCATTTTAGAATCGTTTTTGAAGGGAATGGTTTATCATGTTATCATTATTGTTAACTTTAAAAACATCCACTCTAACTGTAACACACCCACTTTTTATCTTAGAAGGAAAATCCCTAGACTTTCGGAGTAAAAAAGAGAAGTATTTTATATTTCTATACTTCTTTATAAAGTAATGTTTACCTTCATAAATATTTGAAAAATGGATATACATTTAAATTGATATGCACATTGTACAGACACATACCTACAGTTATAAACAAAAATATGTTGTTTATTTATACAAACACTATTAAAAAACTATTATTTTTAGTCCAATATAAAAGTATACCCAAATCTGTAGAATATGTTAATAGAATTGGAATTTGGTTTTACTTAATAGTTTTATTTTGATGTAGTTATATAAGATTAGTATGCATTATAAATACTGAAATACATATTTCCACACTGTTGATATTTATTATTTTTCAAATCATCAATAAAAGCTAGAATATCAACAACTATTGAAGCAAATTAAAACGTTTATATTTTCTATTAAAATTTAGCCTAAAAGTTACTGAACTAAAAATAAAACAATGTGTATAAAATTAAAACAAAATCAAACAAATTTACAATAACAAAAACAAAAACATGCCTTTTCTGGCAATCAGCCATATTTCTACACTTAAAATTTTACATGGTTGAAAAAAATATAAATTATGTTCTACCTACAGTATAATGTATGTTATGGCATCAACATAATATTTTAATATTCTTTTATTTATTATTACTTTTTATATTTATATTATCTCCTTTAATTCCATTTTATACTAATTTTATAATATGTTTATATCTATTACATTATTTTGTTAATAATTTATTTATTGATTTAGATAAAATACAATCAATTCAAAAGCTTAGAAAACAATTGAAAAGTTTAACTATACAAATGAGATATTTTATATTCATTTCAATAGACACTGATTTACAATGACTGATAAATAAATAATTGATTATTACACAACAATAAAATTATTTTTTTTAGTAAAATTGAAAAACACTATTTATTTTTTAATTTTACAATAATATTCAGCAACTTTTTTTACCAAGAAAAAAATGTTTTATTATGATACAAAATTATTTTAATAACAATTTATAATTTTAAAATAACAAATATGTAAATCTTTTTAAATACATAAAAAATACCGGACTGGTAACAGTGTTAGGGACTTCTTACATTGTTTACCTTGTAGTAGAGTGCTGCTTATATAATAATAAATTTAAATATTTTTTTAAAAGTTTACATAAGGGAAACTACTGATAACATAAACATTTACTTAAAAATTAATTTATGCGATCTTAACTGATTTTAAAATTACTTTAAACATTTAAAAATATTAAAGTCTTATTTATTTTTGGTGACTGTATATCTTTTTTTTCAAACAGAATTGTAAAAAAGAATTTCTAGTTATTAAGTAATTTTTTGAAAATCCCAAAAATCAATCTATACAGTATTATATAAAATACATAGGTACTATAGATACCAATGAAAATGTTTCATGATAATATTTTTATATTACTTCTATACGTTGAATTTGTTAAAAGTAGAGCATTATCATAAATTATTATTGGTTTATAGGCAATTGGTTATGTGTCATGATACTATAATAGCATTAACTTTTATTTTTAATACCATACATCATTTTATATCAATAGCAGTTTCTATAATTATTCATTGAAAGGTCATACATAATATGCATAACTTACAATATAATCATTTATCACATCCCTAACAATGATAAATTCACATAAATATATACCTAACATATTTTATAATATAGATAGTAAAATTAGTATTTTAATAGTTTTATATTTCTTTATCATATCTAATGGCATAACTATCTTAAAAAGAAATATATTTTAATTAAATGTGTACAAAATAGTTAATTAAATACACAATTAATTATCAATATCATAGTTCATACATTTTTATTTAATCGATTAAAATAGTAAGTATTAAAAATATAATTAATTTAAATTTGAAGCTAAGCATAATATTAAGTAAAATCAATAATTGCATAACTTACTATTTAATTTTATTACTGTACAAAATTTTACAAATAAAACTAACAAAACAGTGAAACAATATTACCAATATTATAAGTAATTAGATCTCTATAGAGGTATCTATTATCTTATAAGTGCTATAGGTTCTTCTATTTTAGAAATAAAATCAATCATTTTTTTTAAAATTAATTTATGTATTTCAAGTATTAAAAGGATACCTAATATAAATTTAAAAAAAATTTTTCCATTAAAAAATAGAATAAAAATAAATACAATGAGATCTTATTTTATCACATTAAATAAAATCTTTTAAATTTGTTTTTTTTTTTAAAAAAACATTTTTTTGTGATTAATTCTAAAGGTATTGTTTAAATGGATAAAATATTGTAGTTCATAAAGTAATGTATCAATGAACTAGATAATGACAATTAACAAACATAATATATTTGTTTGAAATTACCTACATTATTGAGCACAGAAAAATAGATAATATTTATTACCTATATTATAATATAATAATTGTTATTAATTCCATACATTGAAAAAAAAACAATAATTTCAGATAAATACTTATGTACAAACATTAATAAAAAATTTTGAGTAATGTATTTTATTAGGTATTTATATTAAAAACTACCCATTTATAGAATTATTAATGCTATACATAACTTAATTGACCAGTCAAAAACAAAGTACTCAAATAGTTAGTCTTATATTATTTAGTACCTACCTAAGTAATTTTATGATTAAACATTAAAGTCTAAAATAATTTGAAATTAATGAAGCCAGCATTAAAATCAAACAATATTATCATTAAATAATGATTAATAATCAGGAATTTAATCCTAAAACAATTATATCACATAAAAACTTGATTGTGTCATAATATATTAATGATTCTTTTATTAGGTATGTATATCACTGTATTTAATACTTATAAATTCTGTTCAAATTTATCATCAAATGTTAAGTACCTATAATATGCTATGAATTTATTTTGAATAATTAACTAATAATAATTTAGATTATGTCAAAATTAAATTCATAACTTATCATTAAACAATTTGATAAATAAAACAATTCACTAAATTTAAAAAAATCAATTACAAGCCATTAAATAATATTTAAAAGACTTTAAATCCATTATTGATTCACAAATAATTTTTTATACAACCACCGGCATTAATAATGGTTCAACACAAAAAAATATCAAATAAAAATAGATCCATCTATCAAATTATAAAATAATAAGTTACAACACAAACTACTAGAAATCTTAAAATATTATAAAATTATCATTATTCATTAACATCCAAAAACAACTAATAACCTATTAATAATAATTTACAAGTATTAGTTATGAATTTATAATATTATTAAGCAAAAAAGTAATCTTGTATTCTTTTAACAAAAAATTATAGGTAAATATTATTGTGATGTATTTAAATCATACTTCTAACTGTTAATATTTCAACAAAAGATTCTATCTGAGATTCTATGTAAAGTAAAACTGAATAATATTTTTTTTAGCAATATTTTGAGCTTTAGAAAGCATATCATATGATAAACAATCAGTCTCAGTCACATAAAAAAATAATTCAATAACAGCAAAGTACCAACCAATACAACAATACGTTTTTCCATTTAAATCAAGCTAAACTAACTGGCATTTTTATACTTATGAGTATGCAGACATTGCAGATTGTTAATATTATAAATGTCTTGTAGAATATACCTCAAATAGAATTTGTTGTTTAATTACCTTGGTACACAGTTGGACGGTGTGCGGTCAACTTCCCAGGTGGCAAACAGTTTCATTGGTACCGGTCGGTTGCCGGCAGCAGGTGTCTTGACGCATTTCTCAGCCATAGTCCAAATGACGGCCTACTGGCAGAGAAGTCTAACCGTGTACACACCGCCTGTCTGGCGGCTGTCGGTCGTCTTGTCGGTCGCTGTCTCTACACGACGTTACGGTGCATATGAGCACAGGGCGTACGTGTGAGAAACGTCCTTACAGCGGGCGGCCGACGTTGTGATTGTACATCGGTGTGTCTGGGGGTGAGAGGGTGGATTCGACGGTGGTAAAAAAAATATGGTTATGAAAAGAAAAATTTAAAAAACAAAAAATAAAACAAGAAGAAACGCCGAGACTGCGTTTCTGGACGAACAGTAAAGGTCGCGGACACTGCGAGGGCGAAAAATCGGAATAGGAGACAGACGACAGACCGCAGTACGTACGCTACGGGTATTATTATATTTTTGTTGTTGTGCGTGGTGTGCCGGACGGCTGCGGGAAACGACGGGAGACCAACAGCTAATCACGCCGCACACATAATAAACACGGACCGCGACTCTCGCGTTATCAACAATACGGCGGCAGCTCGGCAGTAGCAGGCGCACGCACACGAGCCAGCGCAGTGTGAACGTTTTATTAATCTTGGGCGGCGGCGGCGGCGGCCCGGCCGGTCGGTCGGTCGGTTGCAGCGCTACCATCTCTTTCCCCTCGCCGCCCACGAACACCGCCGCCACGCCGCCTACGTGCTGCTGCCGCCGAGCCATTTGCTGTTGCATCACCACCGCCGCGCGCACGCCACTCCAAAAACCGACGTCGACGCCGCCGCCGCCTCCTGTTGGTTTTTGCTTCCCGACCGTCGGGTCCGTTGACCGTTACCCGTATCCCGAAACAGTGTCGGCGACGATGACGGTGTTCGGGTGTTCAAATAAAGGGCGGGTAGCGTTTGGGGGAGGGGGTGGGGAAAAGCGAGTACGCGGCTAACCTCACCGCCTGACCGGCTGGCGACAGGATTGCCGGGGATACGGCAGCCGAACGCTACAACAGTACACACACACACACACACACATATGCGGTTTCCGCCGTCGTCAACGACGACAAACGGACAAAGAATAGTCGTCAGACGTCGGCAATAACAGTAATAATAATAATAATAATAATAATATTCATGAATGAATGCACATCATTGCTACCGTCGTCGACGACATGTATACGTGTGCAATATAACTTTATAATATTATTATTGTAACACGAGTAGGTAGGAACTGCTGATGAGTGGTCGGGTACCTAACCGAGATGGAGTTGGGAAGAGCACGTCTTGTGTGTACAATACCCAATAATAATATTAATATTACATTTCTCTGTCCTCGAATGATAATATACACTGTTATAATTTTATAAGTACGAACGACATTGTGTTGTACGATGCGCTACATGTTTTGGGTTGTACGTTAGACGTATATTTATTTTGATATTCTATAAATGTATAATACAACACAATAATATATACTGGATGTTCGGTATGATCCGTTTGACGTAATAAGACAGTATATTTATATAATTGTTTAAGAAAACCCTAATACTTTTGAAAATATTTATTTTACACGCCTAATAATAAGTCGTTAAAAAAAATTGAATTTCAGATATATAGATTATTACTTTATTACAGGGACGTATATAGGGGGGAGGGGGAGTGAACCACTAGCCCCGGAAATCTTGAGAGGGAAGGGGACGTCAAATTACCAAATAATAAGTGAATATATTTACAGTTTTTATTCATTATATAATGAGTATTATAATATAAATTACAATGTTAATTTTACTTTGACTATCTATGAACACCTCCATTTTCCATACAGATTATTTTGTAGTCAAGCAACAATTTTTATTTTATTAAACATTTTTCCTAATCAAGTGTCTAAGATTTTTATTTTTTATTTTTTTTCTTAGAGAAAGTAACTAGAGTTACATAAGTATAACAGTGACATAATAGAGGGGAATAAATTATCAGAGGGTGCTAATTTTATACTTTTCCCCCGGTAAAAAATACGCTAGATCCGGTCCTGCGTTTATTAATCATATATGTAAGTAGGTAGATGAGTGGAGTAGAGGATCAACATTTTGCTTAGTACCCGGTACGCTTGTACTACTACAACACTAGCAGTTATTTAAATTTAATAAACTAAATACTCATAAACTATTTATCCAAAACGTATGTATCGAAGACCGATGTACCCAATAAATAGTTTGCTTTGAATTAAGAAATTAAAGATGTATATTTTTACTAAAAATAAATTTGACATAATTTGAAACGACAACAATAAAATAGAAAAAAATACCTAGTTTTTTTTAGAAAAAAGTTTTTTTTTAACAAACTTAAAAATATATTCCTAAACCGTTAATAGCTTTTGAAATAATGAATGTCTTGCGTTAAATGAATGACCCGGTGTAAATCACGCTCGGCGTATACCTCAGTTGTGGAATTAGGATTTTCTCATAGTGGGGAGGAGGATAAAACCATTTTTTCAAATTTTTTAGTCTATTGAGGTAATATGGTCGCTCACCGTGTAGACGCCCACCACTGATACCATAATATATAGCGGACATAGAATCAAACCTAGACGAAAAACCAGTACATAATACACCTATACGATATCAGAACGAGGTATACCTACTATGCATTATACAAGTGGAAGTGTCGAACAAAAAAACTAGTTTTTACATAATAATAGAAAACTAATAATGTTTGTTGTGCGATACAAAAATATAATGTTATGATAATGATGTTTCGTTATGTGGTAACGGCGCGTGGATGACGAGGGAGTGTGAAATCTGTGACCGGCTGCGATGCGGCGTGTGCGCACGTTGTGGAATAATCATCGGAATCATTATATTATATTATACGTATTATAATAATACTGTTTACCTATACAACATAGCTGAATTTACGGAAGAGTGGTGGGTTTTAAGTAGATAGGTACCTGGTTATTATTTCATATATTTATACATTTTCATACCCATATATATTAGGTACGTGCGGAGTAGTGCGACCGCGCTATATTATGTATAGATACATATACATACGCGTAGTATTATAGTATTGTACTGACTACTGAGCATTAAATATTTATATATTATAAACGCGTATAATACCTAAATATACCGGTAGGATTTTCGGGATTAGGGTGTTTATTGTTTAATATAACAGAAAGGAAACGAATGGTAGATGGTAGTAATAAAATAATACTATGTACAACGTTGATGCAAAATAATATATATTATATATATTATTTATTTTTGAACATGACGGTAGGTTGTAAGTATATACTTAAAATGTTTAAAGTCTAATTTTTTTACATTTAATTTATTTTTAAATTCATATATTTTTAGGATTTATATTATGTTTGTTTAAAATACATAATTTTTATTGTACGTGAATTATTGTCATTGTTAATGTAGCGAACATATTACACAATTATTAAGTGGCATATATGGGTCGACGCCCTTCACGATAATTGACAATGTACTCAGGCCGGGAATGAACGAGTTAATTAAATTTTTAAACTTGCTAGTTATTTTTGTTCTTTTATTAACTTGAGTTAATATTGTATATGCATTAACTTTTAAATTTTAATACAAGACGAATTATTTTCAAATTTAATTCCAGCTAACTATTATTGGTGTACCTACTTGTTTATTTTAACTAACATTGTTTAGTGTTGACACTTCGGAAGAATTTGTCACTTAGTGTTTATAGCTGTCCAATAGGTAAAATTATGCGAAATACATTTATCTTAACTAAGTTATTTCAAACATTTAATTAACTTTTAAGTCTAAAATACCTTAAAGTTATAAACTGTTCAATTATTTTAAACTTTATAATTTGCATGAGTTGATACTTAAAATGTTAATTATATTTATTCGATGTATAGTCCATGCACATTATGAATTTAATTCATACAAATATAATCACAGACTACTAACTATATGTGTATTCTTCATAAGCGCATTTTAAGGGGGTCTTGGGGGCTAAACCCTCTCAAAAATCAATCATAGCCCCTCCAAATAGTTTGTATATATTTCTTTCCACCTTTATATATGTCAGAGAGCATAGAGATAATACACACATGCAAATTATAATAGCCCCTCACCAAATTTAAAACTCAAATTGCGCCTATGGTATTCCTATACTAGTAATACTTTTTATAGCAATCAGAATTGTCTAAAATAATTAATAAAATACAATTTTAAATGTACCTACCTACCTACCTATTGTCCAGCTATTGATGATGCATCGATGAATTATGATATAAATATATATGTTTGTCGAACACATACACATTTGACATTTATATTTATAATATGCTTTACAATGAAAGTAAAAAATAATGAAATTAATAATCCTGCCTACGCCCTTTTTGTTTCGATTTTTCCAAAATGCTATTAATATTTATTACAGTTTTTGTATAACAGTTTTCCACGTAGACTACCAATATATTGATTTTATTATTACACCAAATTAAATATTAACGCTTGGTCAGTAAGTACACTTTGCAGTAGGTACAACATTTATTTTTAATATAAAGTGATAAGAAATTATGAACACTAAGTAAAATATGTAGACAACGGAAATATGTAATCTATTATATTTTAGTACAGGGGCATATTTTAGAGGACACAAAGAGTCTGTATCTCTAATTGCACTTATTTATATATTTTATTAAGCGATTGCATGTGTTATTATTGTCTCATTCTTACAAGTTTACAACGTATAAAGTATAAAATTTGTGTTCAGCAGAACTAATTTTGTAGATATATTGTTTCCTTGAATGGGATTTGAGACCGTTTCTGTCTTTGTTTAATACACGCGAATAAAGGAATCTAGACATATTTTTGATTGATCTAGTGAAACGATAAGAAATCTTATAACAAATTTGAATTTTTAGTTAAGTCTACATGCGACTGATTTTCATACATTATTTATTTATTTTTATTATTATTATAATTTCTTTAAAAATTGGAAAATGACAATTTTTTTATTTATACTTTTTTGGATTTATAGTGATAAAATCAAAAATTGATCTCAAGTAGACTTAATAAAAAATTTAAATCTATTTTCAAATTTATTATCATTTCACTAGATTAATCGGTACATTTGGCAAAAAATACGTCTACAATTCTATGTTCCGTGTGTATTTGACAAAGATATAAACAGTCAATATGGAATCCCATATTAGGGAGAATTGACTTATATAATAAAACTTATAACTAAAAATTTAATCTTTTTTTATAAAATTGTATTTTATAGTATTTGTGAAATATGTGAAATATAATAATTTAAAGATGGCCATATCTTGTATTATTATTTTGCTACTTATATATTAGTTATTTCTAAAATATACGCTCCTATTTTAACGAATAATGAGTGTTATATATGTAATTAAGCACAATATTATTATTGACTTAATATTGTTAATATTTTGAACTATCAAATAGTTGACTAAATTAAATGTTTAAATTATTTTTCCATTAAGTTAAATAAGATATCGTATGATTTATGTATAAGGTTTAGATATAATAGGCTAAATTTAATATAACTTCAAACGTATTCTTTACAAGATTTATTACATTTAACTTCACTAGAATTTATATAAACTTCATTTTTATTTGTGTAAATTAATTAGTATTTAACTAAATTTATATTCGTGCGTTTACATCGTCTATTATATTATCATTACTAAGTACCTAATATAAGTAATATCACTAATAATAAGGTATATATGATGTTTTAATTCGTGGTTTATAAATTAATTTCTCCAAGTTCTAAAATTAAAAATAAATATGTTAAGTATCTATCATTATTTTAATATACTAAATTAAAAATGTAACTATAAATGACTATCTGAGCATAAATCGTTTATATTATTTAATATATTTATGAACGCTGGAACACCAGGTAAAATAATGTATTGCATACATAGATTCATAAAATATTTAAATGGTTATTCGTAAAATACGTTCAATATTATTCGTTTAATATTTGACATTTAAAAATTAAAAGGAGGAAAATAGTTAACTATTCTACTATCTAGTAGGTTTCAAATGTATCTCGTTTTTGAGTAAGTTACTGTAATGTATGTGCTAAATTTTTAATTCAATGATAAATCATTACGTGATTTGAGCAAAAACGTCCGTCGGCCTATATTACTAAGTGTAATAATGATTTATTTATGCGGTGATGAAGAAAATACTTTTTGATTCCTAGATCTTGTCTTCGTTTATAATGTACGATATAATATTATAGTAAATATAATATAATATATGCAATTTTTTTGGCAAAAATTAGTTCATCAACCTTATTCTCGACCGTAGTCTCACTAATAGCAAAATAAATTATAATACTTATAATAAATAATGGCTGAAACGCAGTATCCACTCAGAATGGTTTTTCGTATAAAATGATGAATTATTGAAAATTGAGCTCAAATTTAACACACATCCATTAAAGATATGTATATAATGATGACTGATGAGTTATCCGATAAGCATACACTCGAAACCCACTATATACGGCATAGGGAGTTCCTTGCTGGTTTTTATCTATGAAAACTTCATTCACTTTACAAGTGGGTAAAATTGATTTAATATATATAACGCTTATCCTATATACTTAAAAAAAAATAGATACTATTAAATAACTATATTGCTAAAAAAAAAAAATGTATTCACAACTATATTGAATGTACCATTATACCACGTATAAGATACTTGTTTAATAACAACCAACTATATTTACCA
The DNA here is from genome assembly GCA_036289425.1 of Rhopalosiphum nymphaeae. Classification (NCBI taxonomy): domain Eukaryota; kingdom Metazoa; phylum Arthropoda; class Insecta; order Hemiptera; family Aphididae; genus Rhopalosiphum; species Rhopalosiphum nymphaeae. The sequence continues at coordinate 1,466,288 of JAZAQC010000007.1, read as the reverse complement.
TAAATGTAACTTATTTTATTTTTTGTTATCATCATATCTCAAGTTTTTATTTAATATTTATATTAGAGTGAGTTACTTAGATATCTTACTTTGAGTACCTGCAGATTAGTATATAGGTCAAATATATTATAATATTATAAAATTGGACAATAAATAATGAATAAACATTAATTATCTTATATTGTTGATTTATTTGTTTAATATAATTGAAAATCAGTTATATTTTGATTTTATTACTATACATATATATGTATGTGTAAGACTAAAACAGTTAATACAAGACTCACTTAAGACTCGGCTCCCCAACGTCCCAACGTGGGTTCAATGCTATTCTTGAATACACTACGTGTCTGACGTGTACTAATTATTTTTATGTATGAGGAAATGAACAAAAATATTATATATTCATACATTCATGAACATACGTGAATGTATTAAAAATTTAATTTTAATACGTATCATAATAATAAGGATAAAGTTTAATTCTAAATGTTCCAAAAACATAAAATAAATAAATAATATATTCATAAATAATTTTGAATGTTTCAGAAAAAGAAAAAGAAAACAATGATTCTCATTTAGAATTCTAATGAAAAAATCATTTTATATTTGCAGTACATATATTTAATAATTATTATATGGTTTCTTTAGTTTTAATAATTTAGTTTCAATCCTTAAAAACGTGTATAATGTAAACTGTAAATAATACAAAGATGTTCATGGTTAAATAGCATTTGTTTTTATATTATTAGTTATTACTATAGTTAAAGTTAAGTCTTATACTTAACTGCTTAAAAAGATTGAAAGCGGGGATTTTCTGTCTTGATTTAACTCACATGAAATATAAGAATCTAGATGTGTTTTCATCCTAACAGATTGAATCGCAGGATTTAATTAACCAATTAGAATTTTAAAAACAGATTTGAATTTTTTATTTTTTAGAACTTCTTTAAAAATTGAAATGTTCCATTTTCATTTACTTATTTTATAGTATGAGTTATTGCGGAATATTCGATTAATTATTTTCGTAAATTTTTTAAATATGAACCAAAAATATAAATTACGTATAAATTTATATTATTAATGTAACATGTATACCTATAACTATATATTCTGACACTTTCTTATACATTTTACTTTTATATAAATTCAGTGATCCTTAAATGATTTTACTCATTATCTTTTTTTGACAACATCGTCATGTTGCCGTTGAATTTTATTGTTGTTATTATTTTATTTTATACATATTGCCTTTTGGCAGTGATTGCACTTATCTTTACAGCCAACCATCAACTTAACCGTTAATCATCTATCGACTATATCATATATTAACCAACAAAGGCATACATTTAGCTTTAATTTATTACATGAGTATTTTTAATTTGTTTGATTTAATAAATACGAAATATTCAAATGCAATGTTCATACTGATAAGAGATAAATATTAAAATACTCGATTATCAATGAAGCAGATTGGTTATTATGGTTTTATGAAATGTGTCTCGTTTTAGATTTTTTTTATAGTTTTACGTAATACACAAAACATATATTTTTAATTATCACAAAATGTAGGTACATACAGATATATAAACAAATTAAAAATATGATATTATATTTTTTGATACATATAATATCTATATTTATATATGTATAGTAAACAATAATATAATATAATATCATATTATATTAAATATTATTCTAAGATTCTAAACCCCAAGTTCAAAAAATCTATTTCAGGCTCTGTGCAAATGTATTTGATATGCACATACTCATAAAATTACTTTTTGATTTCAAAATGGTTCAAATTGTATGGGTTGATTATGAAAACAATTTTTGAAACAGTTCAAGTTTCTATAATTTGTTTAGTTTGTCTTGGAACTTGGAAACCGTAAATATGAACTGAACAGGTTATACTAATTAATAATATGCTTGTAATTGAAAAAAAAAATTTCGCTTTTAAAATACGAAGGAAGTAAAGACATCTGAGGAACAAAGGAAAAAAGGTCCTACAATATTAATTAATTTATGATCCCAAAAACTTCAACGTCAGTCCTGATAACTAGATAACTCTAAGTAGTTATCAACTTATAGTTTGAGTATAGTCAAAAATAAAACAAGGTCTGTTATTATTTTATATCATTTATTATAATATAAATAAACTATATTAGTATAGAATGAATCTTTAGGTAGGAACTGTGAACTTTTATGAATATAAAATATATTTTTCTCTTCTGTAATATTAATGAAAAAGAAGTTGTCTGATTGTTTCAGAAAATTCTTCATTTAGTCTTGTACTGTTATCATCATGGAATAAGCTAAGTAACTTTACTCCTCAAATTCACTTTCTATAATCAAATATTAAATAATAGTTTTGTGTTTTAAATATACAGATGCACGATATACACTATAATAGTTTATTAATTATTAATATTTAGTAATTAGTAATTATATCATCAACATTTTTTTAAAGAACACAATATTATACCATGTACACTGATGTACGAAGTATACCCATTGACTGTTTCATCAGTATTTTAAAATAAATTATCATATTTTGAACTATATTATTATTACACGGCGTTCTAGATAGGCTATTTGGGTACTTGAAAAGGTACATGCCTAATAATATGTTAATTTTGTTTCTTGCATTTTACAGTACTAAGATATTTTACTTGGGCACTGATGCTATTCACTAAAATATATAATATATTACATACAAATAAGTGTGTAGATTAATTGGCAATTATTTGTACTTACCTAGTAGTAGAAGTTACGAGTAATGAAAATAAAGTAGGTACAACATTTCGATATATTTTCGATTTCAAAAATTTTTTTTTAAATAAATTTATTTTATACCAATTCTATCGATTATCCTAGTAATTGGATATATTTTCTGAAAACATATTTGAAATGGTTAAGACGATTACTTGAAAATTTCTGTTCCACTTTTTTGAAATTAAACAAAGAACCCTTCAAAATTTAATTTTTTTTTAAAAAAAACTTGACGGTAAATTCAAACATATTTTCAGAAATTTTATCAGATAAGTAGGTTAAATAATACAATTAAAAAAAAAAATTGATATTTAAAAAAAACAAAATAGTTAATATTTGTGTGGCATATTTTTGACACGTGTGGTATTGCTATGTTATTTTTTTTATCCATACAGTCACATACGCTCTAACAATCATTCATTATGCACAGAACATACATTTAAATGACATTCTCGCGCGTACTTAAAATTGTTTATATTTAAACATAAGAAATTCTAGGTACGTATTTTTATTTTTACACAATTATAATCAATTTTTTTTAAATTTTATAGAAAATCTGGGGATGATTGAAAATATTAATAGCGATAAAATGCGGCAAGTATTAAAATTCAGACTATTTCAATTCTTTTGCATTATCTATATAAAAGCTGCGTCTAAATATATTACATATTAAATTACACATTCATTAATATTCTCGGTGAAAACAATTTTATAACTGATATAATATAATCATAATTTTGAATTCGAATCGCTGATTAAGTACCCGATATCTGATAGCCCAACAGGAAATTTTTTCTGATACTTATAACGGAAATGGTAATGAGATCTCATAAAATTGAATCGATTGCTATGATTATGTCATCAAAATAATTGTCAACCACACTCAAATAATTAAAAGACAATAAATTCTCTATTGGAAAATAATTGATGAATTTTCAGTTCTTGAAGAATTAATTTCAATGTTAATTTTCAATAAATATTTTTAAAGCTGTTAATAAAAAAAAAAAATTAAACGTTACTAAGTACTGCTAGCGCTGTGGGTTTTCGTATTTTAGTTTTGTTTTGTATAATTATAGGTTAGTAGTTAAATACCACTGTTTTTAGTACTAACTTTTATGAATAATATATATAAACAGCAAAGGCGTTCTTTTAATGGTGATGGTTGACTACTGAAAGGTTTTAGTGTCTTCTTGACCTTAAAAAAATAATATATATGTATATTTATATTATCGTACCCAGTTTGACAGCTGAAGTGATTGAAATAGCTGTAACCATGGCACCAAAAGTCGTGGCAGGTGGGATATTACATAAATTAATATAATTTATACAACTAACATAACATTTTCAATATTATATTGTTGTATTTAAAACTTGTGGTACGAATATAAAAAAGGTAGACAAGTGAATACCGCTGTGATGTAGAGTGTATAGTAAGTGTCGGGTGAGTCATTGTAATGCATAAGCGTGTGTTAAATTTGAATTCAATGATAAGTTATTTATACATGAAAAACGATTTTGAGTGTAGATGCTTTATCAACCTACATTACTATAAATACATTTTAATTATATGTTTTTTTATGTTTCTATTAAAATAATTTATTCTACTATTACTTATTGGTATTACAGTAGGTAAGATTAATTTTTATTTTGAAATATTGCATTTATTATTGTAAATAATTTATTAATAGTTTTAGTTATTTAAATAATATTTTATACCTATGCATTATATTACTATTATACAATTTTAAGTAAATACCACCTTACCAAAAACAGTGTGTATAGATACACGGTATAAATAGGTAATATCTTAAAATTTATCAATGTATTTTGAAAATGTAATTTTGAATAATAACATTCATAATATGTGTATAAGATATAGTGGGTTTTCACGATTTACAAATAATGTTTTTAATTAATAACAAAATAATTTTATCATCGTAATATTCATATATTAATTATGTAATTTTTTTTTAACAATTATTCTAACTAAAAAATAAATTGTAAGTATTTGTGATAATGACGAATTTTATCAAAATTTGAACTTAAAATGCATATATAAAGATTATTGATAATTAAAAAAAAATAAAAAAAGTAGAAAATTTCAATAACGTTATTTATTTTTAAATGACAATAATACGGTCTATCAGTCTATATCACCAAGTATATTTTATGATATAATTTTTAGTATACTTATAACTTATTAAAGTTATTTATTTTACTATTAGTATAATAATAGGTTGATAAAGTGTTTTCTGAAAATATTACTTTTATTAAATTGTTAGTATTTAAATAATTATAATAATATATATTTATACCATATTAAATTAACTTAAATAACTCTAAATTTAATAAAATAATAAAATATCTTCCATCAAATACAGCAAAACAGTAAATCTGGATTAATAATATAAAAAGATAATAGTATCTTAAAAGAAATCAAAAAGGTCATTGCGTACAGTAAAATTCATTATAATAATATAATAAATATAAAAGTTATCAAGAAAATTTTAAGTTATAAAAAAATAACTAATATTGTTATTGATCTTGAAATGAATTCAAACTATTTAACTTAAAATGTTAAAAAAAAAAAATTACCTTCATATATTTATTAGGTTTTATGGTTTCAGTATGAATTACTCATGAGAAATCTTAAATCAAATTTTCAAAACTTTAATATAAAACGAAAAGTTATGAATTTTTTAAATTACAAGATAGTTAGTATTTTATTTTTATTTTGATGAATTTTATCAAAATTCTAACTTCAAATGAATGTATAAAAATATTGTGTCTATATAATATAAATATAAGAAAAACTTTTGTGGGATCTTGTATTACGTTTTCAAGAACTTTGACCAAGCAACAATTTTTATTAACAATTTATTATAAAAAAAAAACTAAAAAAGTTTTTTTTACAAAATGAAAATAATAATTTAAACATTTGGTTAATATCAAGTATACATTGTTATTATTATTTTATTTTTTGAAATACAATACAATATCCAAAATTGTTTGAGGAGAAATATTTATTTCTTATATAAAAATTTCAAATTTCAAATGGTCATACAAAATTTATTTGTTTTTTTGTTAGAATTTTTTTTTTATATATAAGTAAAAAACATAAAACCTTAATATATTTTTAGCTACAAAAATGTTTGTTAATTTTCACCACTTTAATGAAATTTGTTAAAATTCTAACTTTAAATGCTTATAAAAAAATGTTGACTAGATTTGTGATATATTTTAAATGCAAAATTATCTTTATAATATATTTTTAAGATTTTTTACTAAGCGAATAATTTTTAATCAACATTTATGAAAAAAACTACAAATATTGGAAATTTCAATGTATGAAATTGAATGATGATGTAAAATTTTCTGAAAATTTTCTTGTTCGTTTTTGAGTTACATAAAAAAAACGTAAAATGTTGTCCAAAATTGGATATACAGTAAAATCTCGGTAATCCAGCCGTTCGATAATCCGATATGTCCAGTAATCCGGCAATATTAACCTATACGTACCAATATGTATTTGTATATAATGTTACTATCATAAACGATAAAACTAAGTAATAACAGATTAAAAACTTTTTTCTTTTGACCCCTAAAGAACCAATTAGATTTAATTGCTACCAGTAACTAGAAACCACCTAAATTTTTTTCTGCACTAGAAATATATGTTCACATCATATCAATTCAATACATTCATTGTTTCTAATAATATATAACTATGGAGGCTTTGCCACTCACATTCTCTATAGATAATAGGTACACTTAAACATACATATTACCATAAACCTACAAATATTTCATACATTTTTGTACGTAATTCAAATGTTTTTTTGTTGCAACTTATTTTTTACTTATTATAAGTATACATTTAATTAAGTTTATTTTCTAAAATATCCAAAATCAGTCCTAAAAACTATAACAATAGAGTCAAGAACTATGTTAGAGCTAAGCTGACATCGTAAGAAATTTTTTAACGGAATTAACAAAATACATATCATTATATATACATACATACATAATATCTATGTTTAATAAATTCCATAAATAAGAATATTTTCCATTCATAATATTTTCTTCTTGTCTTTTATAGTTTTATCGTTCATGTCTTCTTGATTACTGATTAGTTATAAATTTATAATCTTATACTCTATCGTGTAATACACTCATACATACGTATAAATAGTTTTGATAGGTATTTTATTTAATCACATTAGATATGTGGGTAGAAATATTTAGAACTTGATTAGAGGTAAGCTAATGTAACATTTCATATTTTTTAACATTCTATGAGTAGTATAATCTGTAGCCATTTGACCACTGTAATCGCACTACCACAATTTGAATATTTTACAATAATAACCATCCGGTGCTCTAATAATGATCTGATAATTATTTAGTTTAAGCACTCAGTTCCTCTGCGTTACCCTTAAGTCAAGCACAGCTTATGTTCTTATGCTAATTATTTAGTGACTATATTGATTATTATATGATACGATTCCTAGGTAGGAATAAGGTATCCTATAATTTTCTGGTATAACCACTACAAGAGATTAATACCTACTAAGGAGTAAGGGTGCTATACTTTTATATCGCTTACAAAGGTGTAAAGTCTTAGTCTCAAGAAAATATATTAATTGTATATCTTATTTTCAGTTTTAAATTATGAGCATTGTAACATAATACAAAATATAAACTGTTAATCCAAAATTATATGTATAGGTAAATGTTTGTTAAGAAGAGACGAAACACCCACATCCACATAATATGTTGTCTCTGTCATACGCAACATACACGTAACGTAGAAAAATTACGCAGATACATTTTTCGGATTTTGATTGCAATTTATGTATAGTGAACATTTACATAGTATAGAATTTGTTAAGAAAACTATAATATGTAGAGCGTGGATTTATATGCATTAAAAACCAACTAAATACGCGCTAAAAAATCTTAAACATGCTTAAAAATGTAGCAAAAAAAAATTTATTTTTTGAATATTTAATTAATAAAATTTATTTTGGTATACTAATTTTATTTCTCCGATTATTGATATATATCTAAGGTTATGTTTGGGAAAACTGTTTATACCTAAAAGGTTACAAGTATAGGTACCTATTAATTTATTTTGATATTAATCGAAACTATAAAAATATAATACTTTTATCTTATATTATAATAGATAATAGTATATATTTCAAAAATGTCTAAAAATCCGACAAAAAACAACGAAATATGCACTAAAAGTTAAAATATACAATTAAAGTTGTAAAATAAGCAATTAAAATAAAAAAATATCGAAATACGCAAAAATATACATTAAAAAAGTTTCATTTTTTAAAACATTATGTCATGAAACAAATTATGTACTCACTTAGCATATTATACGATCAATAAGAATAAATATGCAATTACATACAAATCCGCGCTTTAATAATATGCATACTATGCGCGAGTAAAGAGTTAACATATTTTTATTTTAAAATATGATTTACATACTGCAATAATTCTATTTTTAAATTTATGAAAACAGATTAATAGTAGACATACAAATTTGATAATATGAAAATGTTTTCTGATATTAATTTAAAACAAAATTTAGTAAGAATTCATTTTTATATTTTCTATATGTTACGACGCACACATAAGATAGACAAAACATGTGGGTGGATATTTATCTGAACAATTAGTAATAATGGACAATGGTGTAAAAATGAAACTAAGTACATTTTTATTAGCTAATAACTTATGAAAAATAAGTACTAATAAGTTTATAGGTGCTTGGCGAATAAATATAATAATTTGACTATGTTTAATATATGTTTTACATAGTGTATTATAACTCTCTGTCATCCATTAAAAATGTAAGACATAAGGTTATAAAATTTTATGATATTGGTATAATAATGTAGTAAATGATTAGATACAGAAATCATTCGCTAATTCACTAGTTAAAATGAATCCACTAACTGTATTTGTGATCAATACATATTAGGTTTTTTTTAAGGAAAGCTGTAAATCAAAAATCCTTAAAATAAATAAATAATAAAAATGAAAAATAAATACCACAAATGTACATTAAAGTCAATTTTCTATTTATCTATAATCATAATAATAAATGTATAACATAATATTACATATACTGGACAACAGAATAGGTTTTTAATAGTTATAATAATAATATTAAAAAAAAGAAGTTATTTGTATCATCTTTAACATATTAAAAATAATGTATAACTGTATAGATACTATAATATTTTTAAGTACTGTATAAAGATTGCTCTAATTTGATTTATCTCCATGCTAGTGTATAAATGTTTTATGTTAATATATTAAAGCTACTTGTATATAATATATAGGCCCCAAAATCGAAACTGGCTGTGCAGATTATATAAACAATACCTAATTGAAACCATTAAACACAATTTAATTTCATCAAATTGTTAATTTAATAGTTAATTTAGAATTGAACATATAGCTGAACATCGAGAGCATCACAGCTAGTATTAATATAATTTTGAATTTTTTTAAACTAAATCAATTAAAAATAACATATTTTTGCCTATTTAACATCAGCTATAATGACATGTTTTTTTTTTTATTATGATCCTATACATTAAATAGAAGCTTAAGTGTTGAATATTTTAATTATTACTATATTAGTCTATACAACTATTGTGATTCGGCAATGTCAACTAAACACTTTTACTCGATCATCACTAATAATATTACAACTAGCACTTGGCTGATAAACGATTATTATTATTATATAATTTAGTTAATTTTTTTTAACCTTAAAATTAGTTTATATTTATTTTAATAATGCCTAATCTAAACCCAACAGCAATATAGTTTTTAACAGACTGAACGCAATAATAGAAATATCCATATTTTTCCCATAATTCTATCGCACAAACATTGTACACATTATTAGTAGATAAAGTATAGCGAAAAACTATTCTAGAAATAATAATGATAAAAATAGTATAAATAAACTAAATAAAAACAATATTTTCTTATTATAAGAAATTAGATAATTAAAAAACTATAAGCTATGCACATATATGTATAGTTATATGCTCAACAATAATATTTTCAAAATTAAATTAAAATATAATCATATTATTATATATTGTAAAGACAGGTACCTACTTAAATATATAATATTAAAATAATAATGGCGGTTTACATGAAAATGTTTTATGTCTATGAATATACTTTTCGGTAAATTAAACAATTTAACAATGAATATTTAAACACAAATAATAATATTTAATTATAAATAATAATGATAATAATATTATAATTTTGATCATAAATTATGACCACGCAAAATGATAATTATTGGTGTCAGTAAAATAATATTATAATTTATAACGCAATTGTACATACAACGTATAATCCGAAATGTATATAATATATACAATGCACCGAAAAAAAAAAACAAGAAAAAGGTGTACGACTAAAGTAGAAATAGTGAAATTATAATGGTAAACAATTTTTTTTTCGTGTGTACAAAAGAAATGTTTTTTTCCCCGAACCAGCGCAAATAAAACGTACTTATTGTGTATAGTATGTGTATCGTATAGAGGAATCCTAAAATCGACCAATAATCGTCACGGGGTCGTATCATTTTTATTCACAAACAATTAGTTGGAAAATTATTCAAATCGTTTGATTCGCATATCAAGATAGGCATTTTGTTGACACTTCGGTATGGTCTTATGATATATTTACGCTGCTTAAACATACCACTTTTAGACGTAGGTGGATAGATTGTTTTTTGGTATAGGCTGTTTGAAATATGGTTCAGTCGACGTTTTAGGATGACGAAAAAAAAAATATGATAATAATATCATATATATGTTGGACAATAATCGAGCACCACGTTTAAATTATTTACGGCTTGCACCTCAATGCACGTTCGTACCAATACGCGTAGATTGTACTATATAATATATTATAATATTATAATGTTGTCATTATGTTAGTCACGCGTATTGCGCAGAACCGTACTTTGATAAGTCAATAATTGATATTATGTTCAGACTCTTGTTGAGTAGGTATTGTTAGGCGAATTTCAATGACCATCAGTCGATTACTGTCAAATAGCTCTAAAATTATTATTCAGCTTAATTATATCCTATAGGGTATCTAATCTTATATAATTACTTACACGCAACAGATAAATATTACGAAAAATTTAGTATACAAACATTAATGATCATAATATTATCAATAATTATTATTAAATATAAATATATGTATATAAACTCTCAACATTATATTTCTCCCCATCCATATTAACTAATTATTTTGTTCCAACTAATCATCTTTTTTTAAAAAAAAACATTTTTTAACGAACATCACTATAATATATTATATCATAATATAACATGAACCGTAAGCTTAAAAAAGGACTAGTTAACTCTGAGGCTAAGTATTATGTAACGAATCACCAAACGTTGTTCCGATTATTATTATAACCTATAATTACTTAGACTTTAATTTGAGCGCATTCCTAAGAATTATAAAACGCCATGTTACTGTGTTAATTTTAAAGTTAATTAAAAAAACTTGTAGAATATATTCTATACATAGCAATATATAATATTCAAATGAATAAAAAAATTAACAACATAGTCGAAGAATGAATTTTAAAGGTAAACGATTTAATAGTGATGTCGTTTTGTGTGAGGAAATTGTTAATTATTTATAAGATTTCATTTTAAACTTGATTGTTTTGTTTATTCGATTAACGAAGGAAAATATTATTAATTTCATCGAAAAAAAAAGAAAAAAGAGAGAAAACAAAGAACAATACCGATATTGTATAGATTCGTCGATTTCTTAATACAACTTAATATCAAAAAATACGAGGACTCGCATACCTCTGAGATCACTCTGAGGGCTTGTTAATCGGTTGAAATTTTAAGAGACACGAAAAGCCTTGGAGATTCGCTTTTGCATATATACAAAACGGATTTCCGCGTCATCCGGACACAAAGCTTAATTATATATTATGTATAATCTCTCTCTATATATGTATAAATGTATATATATGTGTGTGTATGTGTATGTGTGTGTAATATGTATATTATTATAAATAATAATATGAAATAAATAAAGCAATTATATTATAAATCGTAAAAAAAAGTACAATAAAATAAAAGCTGGTTGAAGTAGTTAGTCACTAGAACGATAAAATGGGAGTCGAGTCCTCAGTGTGCAGCCATTATGGCAGTTTAATAACATTATGTTTATCCTATACGAGCGTAAAGAGAGCGTAGATAAATTAAAATGTACACATATTGATTGACACACGTATTGTTCAGATAGATTCTGCTGGGATTATTTGGACACTTACTGAACACAATAATGCTGGACTAGAACTACTTAAGTCAAAAATTATATGTAACACATAACAATAGAAAAAAAAATATGTATAAACTTAAATAATATCTGCTACGTGCTTATGCGTAATGTATTTCTCTAATTAAACGCTATCGTTTCAATCTAATTGAAACCGTGTAAAGCAAAAAAAAAAAAAAATGAAAATTATAAAAAAACAGACTAAAATTAATATCATTATCGATAGACCTAAGATGATGGATCAGTAGCGTCCGATTTTGTAGCAGCAGACAACGTGTTTGTGCCCAAAAGTGTGATTTTTTCTTCAGCCGATGCATCGGAGGTACCCTGTGGTGTTCGTGAGAATGCTACAGCTACGGGTTGAATAGGTTCTCCGTTGTTAAGAGATGCTGCGTTGGCTGAAATTGTTGATGGTTGTACTGTTGTCTGAAAGTCATGAACACTTTATTAAACAACGATCAGTAACTATAATATATGTATGTATTTGAATTATTTAGATTATATATTTAAAAATTAACAATTGTCAATTAATAATTGTATAATTCTTATATTTTTAAGCTCAAAATACAATAATAATGCGTGTGTTATACATCATGTAATATCTGTAAATATATTATCGTGTAATGCGTGTATGGGGTATGAAAATCAACAATATATATTGATTTAATTATTGTCGAGTTTCAAGGCTAATATCGTATTATATTTGAATATAATAATATGTTATATTTAAAGTAAAACGACTAAAAACACAATTGACAAATGTGCATAACCTATTTTTAAGGTATTAATTCAAAGCAAAATTAAATTATACATCTCATAGACAGTTGTAAGATGTCATATTATAAATTTGGATAGCATTTTTGAAGATTCAACAATAAATTAATTGATAATTTGTTTTAAAATCTTCAACTTATAAATAATTATAATATATGTGTATACTTGTTTTATGACATGATACAATTTTATCATACAAATATAGTTTGCTTATGAATCAGTAATGTTGTGTATTTTAAATAATTTCACAAAGAATATGAGTGTTTGTTTGATGGGTGTTAATAATTTTTATTTGTAAATGTAGCAAGTGTGCGTAAAAATTTAAAATCTAAATTAGGTAGTTCTACAAGGATTTGACGTGTTTGTATTGATGTAAACAAATCCTTGAAGAACAATTTGCAAACAAATGTTAAAAAGCATGTATTATTATTAATATTTATGTATTGTTTATATAAAGTAACTTCAAATAAACATGTAAATATGTAATGTATTGAACCAAGTTGTATTGGTAGTTACTGTCAGTCAATGTTAAAAACTAACTAGTAATCAAATCAAGGTTAAAATCGAAAATCAGTTAGTGAACAACTTTGGGCATTATTTTGTAACACTTGCTCACTCCTACTACCTCATATAAACAGCTCGTTGCTGTTTCTTTTTGTATTACTCGAACGCCCTTCGGACTTGAGGGGGGCGAGCGAACTTTTACGGTGATTTATCTGTGAAGAAAATATCATCGTAAAGTACGTATACATGTATGTATAGTATGTACTATGCAAGTAAATATGTATGTACGTATATATGTTTATACAAATGTATGTATGTACAAATGTACATAAATCGGTACTAGTAGACCCATTATCCATGCGGGTATAAGTATAGTTTAACACGTATAAATACATATATTTTAGTGTGACACTCTAGGGTAATTTTAAAAAACAAATCAGTCGTAATAATTCTATGAGCTAGACTGCTAGGCATATTGTCTATGTATTCGTGGTGAATGAACAAAATCGTTTCGATGGCAGCCAATTGAAAATTAACTTGATAATATTATATCAATGTGGAATAATATTTCAAAGCGTGCTTTTCATATTGTGATGGCAAAATCATATATCATAGTACATTATTTTACTTTTTTTCATTTTAGTCTCCCACTCACCATCAAAGGATTAGGAAAGGAAAATATAATGTTTTGATTTATAGACTAGTTTCTAGCAGTATTAGTGTTCGCGGTCTTGTGGCAGCGAACAAATCCACCTAAATACGAAGTGCGAAATCTGAGATGTTGGGCTGAAACGCGTTTACACCATAAATATTAAAATTACAGAAACTGCATTTTAATAATTTTTTCTGTGTAAAATTGTATGTAGAGAACTCTTTGTAAATATGAAGTTCAAAATAGCTCGTTGCGCTTTACCTGAGATGCATTCCTAGTGACGTCAGGAGAACCTTGAATACTCTTCCGATCTTCATCTCCGTAAGTATGGAACAGCTTTAACAAAAAAATAGATACAGCGTTATTAATTGTAATACGTAAAACAATTTTATAAAATCAAATATGTAGTACATTAACACATATTATCAGTATTATTTTTAAGTAAATTATACATGCTGAATAGTTGAACTATTTAATGAGGGAAGAAATTATTTTTAAATAAAATATAAGATGACAAAAACTCTACAAAAATAATTTATAAGATATCTCAGTAGGTAATAGAATGAATTCTATAAAATTTAAAACATCAAGATCAAAATATCAATAAAATGGAGTGTTAGTATCCACGCATCTTATAATTTACATCTATCCTAAAATCCTTATATAGTGGACCAAAGGAAACTTTATAACCTTAAGCCCAGATTACTTAATATACTTAATAATAAAGAAATTTATTTGAAATATCATTACATTGGTTCATATTCGAATGAGCTATGGAGTATTTAGCACTACAGATATCTGTTTATTTTACACTAAAATATTGTTAATATAAAATAATATATTATTATAAATTATTGTTTGAAAAATTCTTTTATTTATGGGAGAATGCCAGTTTATATTTTTTAGAAATAATTTCTTTATCGTAGTAATAACTGATAAATAATAAAATAACTCGATTGGTCGCGATAAAACTGACTAAAATAATTTGCACCTAAGAAAAGCGACTGAATGATAGACATTGTGAACTGTAGAGATTACCATATTATGGCTCTGTGAAGTTCCCAGCTAGTTAACACGTCTTGCGACTTTGTTTGTGTTAGTGGACATCATTACTGTGACAACACATTTTTTAAATTAAATAAATATGTTCAACATAATTAATAAAAATTTAAAAAACGAATAATTTTTTTTCAAATTAAACGACATACACAGTGATAGACAATATAAAATTGTACTTAAGATAGTGAGTAGTTCGTAAATAAAAAAGTTTACTCCAAGCACATAAAAGCATAGGCATTAAGTTTAAGTTATGAAATATTTTAAGTAGTAAGGGAGGGGCTTCAGCCCCATAGCCCCCCTGTATCTGCGTCTGGAGTCCATCTAGGGGTAAATAATTGTAACAATTCAAAGTTTTAGACTACATGTTCGCATATAAAACATTATATTAGTAATTGTAATGGATTTTGAATTTAATCACCTTATCTACTTCTTCATCGAATTCACCGGCGTTTGACATTTTCTTAGAACGTTCCATGAGCGTGGCGCGTTTTGCTGCCATATAGAACGAACGTTTTACGCGCAAATACATCACTTCAGTAACGGCACGCACCGAGTAATCTGGTACAAAAGTGTAACGCAACATAGCATCGATGTTGACCGACTGTATACTGCCCATGTTGTTCACAGTAGAATTGGCCATTGTTGGATTGGCTCCAGATGGCGGTGACTCACCTGGAATACATTTGATAATACAGTAATGATATGCTCGGGTTTTAGTCTTACACATTAAACATTCGAATAGATTAAGAATGTTTTAGATTTTTAAAAACCCTATGAATTATACAGTTTATGGTTAGGGTTGCCAACTTTTATAATTTCAAAAACTGAACACACCTATAGAAAACTTTTTTTTTAGTTATAAGCTATTGATATAATTTGGCGTCTAGTTGTATAACTGTATACTGGATAGATACTAGAATATCTGAACTTTCCAAGTAAAACCTGGACGGTTGGAAACCCTATTTATGGTTAGATATACATAAAATATAAAATATATATTAATTAATCGGTAATATTTAGTTTTTAATACTTATTCAGGTACTTTTAAGTAATTTTAAAACAAATTTTAAACTGACTAAGTTACATTTATAAATTCAACGATCCTTGATTAATTATCATATATATAACAAGCTAAAAACTACTCATTCGAATATTGACAATATATAATAATTAATAAGTATCAATAGGTAAAAATCATAGGTTTAACAATCTTAGTAGTTAGTAGGTACAAAGGAAAGTAAAAATAATAACATTATCATGGTATGCTTATAATTTAAATTGATTATAAAAACCTAACTTTTTTTAAATATATAATAATATTAAAATAATATAAATGTTTTAAGCATGGTTAAAAATGTAAGTATCATAATTTTTATGTATGCATACATAACTCAATAATAGAATTAGGTAGAGCATGCTTTATGAATCTCTTTGTATAATCTAACTCACCGATTCCGATGTTCTGGTGTAAGGCTTGAGATCCAAAGTACGTGAATGGCCCGCTCTCGAACACGAGATTCTCACGGCCAACAGTGACTTCGACACGTCCTTCCAATATGAGCACAAAGTAATCAACTGGTTTGCCCTGCTGGTAAATGATACTGGCTGGATCAGACTTAAATCTTTCTTTATCTTTCATTTTTATATGGAATATCACGTCTTGTTTGAGTAAGCGCATTAAAATAGTTTCGGATACAACATCAGTTTTGAAAGCTTCGACACCTTTTTGAGAAAAATCATAAAATGAAAAAGAATTATATTTCAATGTATATGTTTATTATGTTAACATACGCCATACATTATACACAGTGCTCACCGTAATTATTCTCTTATATGACCAAGTCAATAGCATATTATAATACATTTTAAAACTAGCCTAACTATTTGAATATAAGTATTCAAAGGAAACGAGTAATTCGACTTTTAAAATATTAACATAAATTAATTCTATATATATTCCAACATAGTTATGAGTAAAATGAAAAACACGAAAAACAAGAAAAAAATATTTAAGTTTTATTTTTTTTTTTGATTAAACCCAAAATTAGAATATGGACAATAATAATTTTACTTCTCTAACGTAGTATAATGATTATTCAAAATTATATTTCAAAAACACTAATTATTAAAAAAAAAGTTATTAAGTAAGACAAATACCCACGGTGAGATATTAAGATTAAAATTAAGCTCAAATTATGTATATAAATTTATATGTACATACTTGATGACAAAAATTGGAATGTGGCCAAAGTAAGTTGTGGAGAAATATGGATACGTTGGTTTTCACTACGCTCGGCAAATGCGGTAAAGTCTTGAGCTCTAAGTGAACGCTGTTGTCGACGTTGTTTCGAACGGTTATCAGCTGAAAATAATACGAACAAAAAACTAGTATTAGTAATATATTTTATATTAATGAGGTACTCGATATCCAACTTACTGTAAACATCAGTTTCATCCATGATCTCAGCCTGAATCAATTCTTCAATTACATCTTCCAGTGTTATGATACCAACGGTTTCATAGAACGGATCGCCTTCGCCTTCATTATTCACACGATGAACAAATGCCATATGACCTTTAATACCTGTTCATTTGAAAGTATAAAACATAAATAAAGATTATGTTATTTAAATTGAATCAACTAAATAAATAATATGCATTTTATTTCAAACACTACTATAATAGCTCTAAGCGATTTTATTTTTAAATTAAAATATTACAAAATATGTAATATATTATTTTATTCATAAAATCCTCACAGTGGACTAAAGAAAACTTATCGACTTTGCTATATTACTTGTGCTTTTTATTTCAATTATTTCAATTATTATTATGAATAGATGTATGTCTTAAAAAAGCTACACAAGCTATACTACACGTTTAGATAAACAGAGAACATGTGATATAAATTTATTCAACTTTAAAAATAAAATGATTTACTTTTCATTTTTATGTGTAGACCAATAAACTGTCAAGATTTTAATTCAATAATATACTTATATTATTGATATATTCAGAAACTATTATTATTTCATTTAGAACAAGATTCAAAACTTTTTGACATTAAAATATATTACTGTTGGCTTGACATTTTATTAGTATTGATTTTTAGTAAACATTGTTAAAAAACGTGGGAATTTTAGGTAATAAATTGAGATAGAATTTTTATAAGCTTAAATACATCACTGTCAAATTATTATTTTCAAAACGGAAAAATAAACATTTAATAAAAAATACATTTAAATGAATATATTATGGATATGTAACGAGCACGATTTTTCTCGCTGTAGTATACAACTTGGAAAAGTTTAATATTAAATGACAATTTATAAAATAGAATAGTATTTTATACAAAATAATAAAAAAATAAATAAAACACTTTTAGATGTAGGCGGTTTGCCTTTTGAATGTTGAAGGGTTTCGGATTTACTATTGTTATTGCTATAGCGTTTGTATTTAAGTTTCATATAACATTGAGTACGGTACATTTGGCATTCAAGTATTGACATGTTAACTTGAGATAGGTACCTCATTAATTTGAGTACTAAAGAGACCAACAGTATAAGCACCTAGGATTATCTTTGATTAAAAATGGTTCACCATATTCAAAACAATAATGAATACATGATTTTCGACCAATTACTGTCATAGGCGAATGAGAAGTATTGTCTGATTGAGAGTTAACCAAACCTTGTGCTAAAATGACCTTTATTATATACCAAATGCGCTCAAAACATTTATTAAGATTGATAGATCAGTTATGCTCGGTCGTTTTCAGAGTGCATAGACCAATTAATTGCGTTAAACAATAGCTGATGGTTATTTAAATTTAAAATATGTAAAAATAATATTTATTATACTTAGTATAAACTTAAGTTAATTTGCTTAAATAAAATTTTAAAAAATAGGTATCTAAATAATATTATAATTTTTTTTTCACCCCCATCATATTATTCAAAACTGTATTGTGTATTGCAATGACCGATAATAAATTATACCTAGCGATATTGAAAACTCGAAATCGTTTATCATATTGGTGTTTCATAAAATTACTCAATACTGTTATGGAATATTAACTGGTATTATTAATATTTTAAATTCAAGAATATATACATTAATTCTTTTTCGAAAAAATAAATATTTAACCAGTTAGGTATTCAATAATCAATTGATCTATATAATACAAGTAGGTATTACATTTTTTAATTATTTTAATATATTTACATAGTTTAAGTTAAATGTGTGATTATAGTTATATCAAAGTCGGTGATATTATATTTAAAAAAAAACATATTGTAACAGATCACGAATGTATGACATCGTTAAAATTATAAGAGAAGTGCAACTAGTATACTGACCATAAAATACAAAATAATGTTTTAGGTGTACTTGATCAATGTTTGCCTGATCAGTTATTACTTATTAGTTATCTATAACATACATTAAAAAGAAACGAGACTAAAAGAAAATTCGATTTTATTTTCAATGTGAATCCAAAGTATTTATTTATATTATTTTTAAATGTTGACTTGCTTAAAATAAATAAATAGATCTTAGTAAGTTAGGAAATGTAGTAAAAAGTTATCCCATAAGAGACCATAGTTTAAATAATTATGTATGCATTATATCATATTATTCCTTTATGCAAGTTGATACTCCATACACGAGTAATCATGAAAAAACTGAAATAAAATATTTATTTACTATAAACTTTTTTTATGTACCATATTTGTATGTATTTAGTAAAATTATATTTGATATAGTATCTTTATTTTATTTTAGCATATACATTTACATTAAACGTCCTATATATTTTAATTGGACATGAATTAAAAAAAAGTATTTACTATATGGAACCTTAATCTAAATGCAAATCTTGATAAGTTTGCCAAAACTATTACGATAAGGAACAGCTGTGGTGTTTATAAGTGGTAATTACAAACTAACTTAACGTCTGTCACAGTTGGAATATTTACGAAGTGATTATTTAAAAAAAACCAAACTATAATAATTTCGTAATTTGTGAAATATCTGTTATTTTTACTTTTATAAAAACATTCTTTATATTTTTAATAAATTATATTATTTTCTGAGACTTAATAGCCTCATTTACAAACGGTAATCAATAATCGTATCCTCAAAAAAAATATTTACATTTCTTTGAAAATTTTGAAAGTACATTTAGAATGTCAAACCAACTACTTAATAGTTTATTTGTTATTCGTACTTTGTCTCAAATTTAAATAGGGTAATTAGGTACATTAGTAATTCATTTAGAAATTCTATGCTAAAATATATCAAACTAGTTCATCCTCAATTTCCATTCATTTATGACCGTAACTACCGGTGCAACAATGCGCAATTATTTACCTTCTTTGAACTGCTTAAATAGTACGTCGAGTGTGGTGTCTTCAAATACAAAATAACATGGATTCTGGTAGAATTGGCACAGGGTTTTAAGCAATGTGTTGTCGTCGGGATCGACCAGCGCCAAGTCCTTGATATACAACATGGTGACAATATTCTGACGGTTGCCCTCGTACACGGGTATCCTAGAGTATCCTGATAAAAATAAAATCAACACAATGTAGTAAAAAAAAAAATAGAACCAATTATTAAAAGTGACCAAATCGTTAGTCGCAAATGTCCATAAATAAAACACGTAATATCTATGTCATAAAATGACGTTACTTAATAAAAATATGTTTTCACTTTTATTATTGTTTGTGTGCATATGAGATAGAGCGACCAAGGAAGAATGTGAGCTGAAATATTTTAGGATACCTATGGGACTATATTTTTTAAAGGTCGTTTCTAAAATGTGATTCGATGAGAAAAATGTTTAATACGATATTTCACATACAGTAGGTATATATTACTATATGTCTTGCACAGTAAAAGTGTTTTAAAATCGAGCACAACCCTTCGGTCAATTAGCAAAAAAAAACCATAAAAAAAAATTTCACATGAGTTATACATGCTCGACGTCGCCGATACGGCGGTGGCGTTATATTTATAGTTGGGACTTGGGCGGTGGCGGCAGTTCCCAGTTGGCCCAATGCCCGCGGACTTCTCAAAACGGATTTAATTTTAATTTTTTTTTTTTTAAACTTTTTACTCGTTATCCGCTACCCACTCTATATGACGGGACCATTGATACCAGAAATATTTATATGAGAGTATAAAGTCGAAAAATCTTTCAAATGTTGTGCACCTGCAATAACAGAAGCAGTAGTTACCACGGCTCGGGAGAATATAAATTTAGATCATATAATATGTGAACCGCATGGCGGACAGTAAACGTATTTACACGATTGCCAAAAATCGATTTATATATATTTTGTAGGTTCCTATGGTTTTTATTATCATTTATTTTTTTCATGACGAACGTCTGTTGTAGCAGTTATGCTATGCATTCAGTTAGATACAGCAATAACATTATTTAAGTAATATGTTTGACATTATAATACGATATTGTTATTTATTGATAAGATTATGTACAAAATATTTCTAAAATCAAAACGTTTGACCTGTACACTTTCAAACAATTGTTCATTTAAAGTTTAAACATAATAGATAAGTTAATATTGATATACCACTACAGTGTTTATATAAAACATATTATAATAATACATAAGAGTATGCAATGCAGTACATTTTTTTTTTACATATTTAGTAGACAGCGTGTAATATGCATCATTAAACTTTTTTATAAACTTTTTAATCATAATTAATTATCGTAATATACAATAGTATCATACAAATACGGTTACTTGTTTTAATTTTTAACTTGTATATGATAGTTCTATTTTTTTTTTTTTTTTTTAATGCTTTAGTAGTTATTCTGGGATATACATTACTGCGTACAAATATATTAAGTAACTTATATGCGAGTTATACGGATATATGCTGTATTATAATATTAAAATAAACAAAAATTATTATTTATTTATGATTATTTAATAAACAAACAATTAAAAATTAATTGTTATTGTCATTATTTATTCAACGGTAACTATGTGTGTACATTTCTAAAAGTTCTATTTTTATTATCTTTTAACTATTATTTATTATACCATTTTATTCAATAATAAAAAAAACTTATCATTTACGACGAAATTGATTTCTATTAATTTAAATGGATATACCATTTTTCAGAGGAACTCCGCATCATATATATATGTATATATTTTTTTATCAAACAAATTTAGTTTTATAATATAAAATTAAATATTTTATGCTGAATATATGTCGAATTAGTAATTATAGTGATACATAGAAATTTGTTAAAATAAGAATACAACAGTTATAACTTATAAATAATATATATATACACGGGTGCCCAAAAGTAAAATGTTAAGGGAAGGGAAAAAATAAAAAAATTCTAAAATGTTAGCTAAATAAAGGTTTAATGTAATGTTAACATATAAATATATAAATAATTCATGTTTTTATATTACATTTGTTATATAGTTAATTAAAATGTCACTAAAATCTTAAAAAAATGAAATAAAGAAAAAAAATGTATTTTATGCTATCTAAGTTATTAAGTTATAAATTGATATTATTTTTTAGGGGGTAAATACCTCGTCATGCCACCCCCAAAGGGCGAACATACATTATTTTTATAATAAAATATTTACATACCAGATTTCATGATTTCTGAGACGGTTTCAAAGTCCAACACTGTATCATATGACAGCATGTATACGTCCTCCAATTTGGTCATTACATCACCGACTTTTTTACGATGAAGTTCAAGAGCTCCAGAAATAATATTAACTTCATCTTTTTCCAAATCATTGTATTCATCACCGGTCATCTAGAGAATGTAAAAATACATTTATACAAACGGTATATAGGCACAAGACATTTTAATGTTAACATACAACACAGAGATACAGTTATCAGTTGAATAATAAAATAATTTATGCAGAATATTGTGTTGATAAATATATAATTTTGTTATTTATATAATATATGTCTAAATAATATATCTAAAAAAAGATATATTTGAAACTATATAGGTATGAGTGTACTTATATACAAAAATAATATTATATGATTTATTAGAATTTTAAAGAAATAATTTTTCTCGTTGAGTTTATAAGTGCCACTTTATTTTATATTGTATTATTATTCATTTATAATTTTTAATTCTTTCAGCAATACCTATAATTATTCATTAAACCATGTATATCAAGAAAACGGCTGCAAACAAAATTATTTATTTTTCTCAACAAAACGATTGTTATTGGTTGGCAGAATACACACACACATTAAGTGTGTTAGGTCCTGTTAATGATTTTTGTATCACCGCAAAAGTATACTTTTCTTAGCATGCGTACGACACGCAGTAATCATTGAACGGTTAAAATACGGCAAGATCAATAACTCGGCGGAGTGTTGGTTTACTTCTTTTGCAGTTGACCTCATGTGTTGTAAACACATACGCAGGATTTCGATTGTTAAATTCGTTAAGTATTTTCATAAATTTCATTATTGTTTTTTTTTTTTATATATAAGTCGACTGTACAAATTAATAGTAATAAATCCTACATGTTGTCTGTGTTTCAATCTATTAGAATAATTAAAAGTAAAATTTAAATAGACAGCTTTATATCCTTGCTGGCTACTGTAGAATAGTGACACGAAAGCGAGTCATGGTAAAACGAATTAAAATTGTTATTATTTTTCTTGTGAACATTATCTTTTCTAGCCAATGATAATTCAGTATTAATTAAGCGATGTCGGGTTTAAAAAAAAAAATTCAACTCAAACGAATGACATAATAAGTAACATAACAGAAACGACTATACGGTTATCATTACGTTTGTATAACAGTATTATTAATGATAAAAACCAATTTCTATTGTACAATATTGATATGATATTATTAAATCGACAAACTTAGCAGTTTTTTTATTTTAGTTTGTAGGTAGGTTTAAAAATAATTTCCAATTATAATAATATACTTATTATGTACTTATAAAATAAATTTATATTATTATTATTAATATATTTTTTTAAATACGAAATCACCAATTGCAATATTATATATAGTGTTTCCGGGAACTGATGATACGACCAGTTAAGTATCTGGTCACCTGGAGTCGACATTCAATTCAAGTTGATGTTTTGTCGATTACGGGTAAGATTAAAATTACACAGTACAAAACCTTTGTATTTAAAATGTCAGTAGATGTTTTGTGATCATTGATAAACGACAAAAAATTCACTCAGTAGTATATATAAAGGTTTCAATGTAAAATCTAATCAGACTCCAAAAGACTAAAATGAATGAGATTATTTCGGTAATTAATCGAAAATACCATTACAATGTCCATTGTTCATGGACAGTGGTAGAGTTTGAAAAAAACTTCAGAGATGTTATCGTGTGAACTGTATAGTGGTACCATTAAATTGCACAAACCTTTAATCAATCTTTACACATTCCTATATAGTTACTTCTAGACAGTTTGTAATTCAATTATAAGTATATCTATAAGTTTTTGCGGGATATAGTGTCATTTTTTCTTAAATCACGTGACGGTAGTTGATGGCTAATAACATCAAACCGTTATTGACCATTGCGGTTTAACTGGTGTACGTTTTATCACTCAATGTAAATTAATAAATTTATCGGGGAATCATAAAATCACGAATGTATAAATAAAAATCAATAAGGCCTTAAAATATTTAAGGTTGAATTTTACCCGTATACGAATATTTTATTATAATAGGGTTTTGAAAATCATTTAATGCTATCGAGAAAAAATATTTAAATTATAGAACGCGATTTTGCGATTATTTAATTATTTAGCGGAAAATACATTAAGTGAAGTATTTAAAAATTAATCCCTATAGTATATATTAATATATTCATATATTATTTATACATATCACTGTTTAATAAAAAATAAATAAATTTTCCTAGTAGAATTTTAAAAGAACAATTCCACAAAAATAATATTTGAAGAAAAGGAAGAAGTGTTGTATTGACTAAAACAAACGCACGACTACGCCTATGTGGTACAACTTTTTTTGCATACAATACAAGCCGAAAAAACCTTTACACCTATTAACGGGCCGTTACGATTCGTTTGTACGATGTATTGTAAACTATATTACAAACGACATTTCGTCGATCCACAAACTCTCTGACAAATATCATAAATTTATATTAAAAAAGTGTAGAATTCTATGACCCATAACAAGCCCGACGACTTGAAAAAATTGGTGTCCGTCATCAATGAAGGTTATCGTGTTTTTGTTGAAGTGTCCCTCAAAAAGAACATACATTACGAGGTAAGTTTTTACCATTGATACCACATAGGTCATAGATCACATACGTTTGTTATCATAAGCGTGCATACAAAGGGGTTGGGGTGGGGTACCGAGTATGTCTGGGTACTCCCTCTTCCAACATTTAATAGTTGGGGCCCTAAAATTTAAATCCCAGATAATAGGGCTCGTATTAAAACTGACGTTGCAAAAATAAAATGTAATTTTTTTCGAAAAATATGGTAGATTCTAAAATATTTTAAATTTTTATGGAAAAACTTACTATAATATAAAAGCTATAGATATACTATACATACATCAAAAATATAATTTGAAATTATTTTAGAAGCAGATACTAGATTCAAGGAATGATATTTAGAAAAGGTACCAAAATTATTGTAGGCACTCCCTGAAATTCAAGTTTGCGCACGCGTATGTTTGTAACAAAGGATTTCTATCAAAAATCACCCATAAAATATAAAATGATTACCGGCTTACCGGAGCAGCAACAGAGTTTAAAAAGTGTAACGCACTACGGTGACAATTGGTAGTTAATGATGACCCGTTTACAGAAAAATAAAGTACACTAATGAATGAGTTATTCAAATGAAATACTACGAGAGTAGGTACGTACGACGGATGATAATATTGTATAATAACTGCAGTTGATAATAATTGGAACGTGTACCTATATACAACAAGGTAGCTAACGGGTGCATGATATAATATTATAATCGGATCGAAACAGTTCCCTTGTTTTCTCCCACCCAGGAATTTACTTTTGTCGTGCAAATACAGAGAAACGTTTATAATTTTACCGTCGGCCGTTTCGTCTTGTGTATAATAACGTTCGCGTGGTGCCTCCGACTATTAGGGGTGCTCGTTAAAAAATGAGTACACGCCGACGGGGATCGCCCCTTTAACCCCGCGACCACTACCGCTACTGAATATACGATTATTACTGCCACCACAACTATTAGCCATTATCATTTTAGAACGCGATTCGAGTTTTGCAAGTGCGTTACCGAGCGATGGCGGGGCGGCTATAGCTAGGGAAGCGTGCAAACGATGCGGTGACTCGTCACGGAAAAAAAAGAGCTGATAGAAGACAACAGAGCGGAAAAGAGTGAAAACTTGAGCGTTATTATTTTAATGACGGATGGCGGGAGGTAGTTGCTCACAGTCGTCCTCGAATCGACGTAGACAACGGATAATGCGATATAAACTCCATTATACATTTGTACTTTTTACTTTTCAGTATCATATTAAAATATTATCCGCTACAAAAATTATGTTGAGCGCACGTCGGCGTATAACACTCTAATAAGGGCGCTATCCATATTATATAATAAATATGTATAATACACATAGATGGCCGCCAGTCAGTGTTAAATATTTATATATTATTCTTAAATGAGGCTATCATAATATTATTATCGTATAACGAGCAAAAATTTTAGTTGTAAACGAACACGTGTCACTTGAGAAAGTCATTTATAGACGCCACTTGTCTGCTGTAGCTATATTATAACAACAATATTGACGCGCCAGGAAAAGCTCGTCCCAGAAGACCAGTCGTTGTGCGCGTAGTATGATAGGGGTGGTATATTATGTAAAGTAATATATTAAGATAATATATACATGCCCGCATTACACACACACACACACACACACACTACTATTCAATAGAGTGATGATATACGTATAATTCAAAATCTGAATGAGTAGTTTTTCAGTTATTATAAAATGTTTATATACTCAGGATAATAGTCTCTAAACATGGTTTAAAAATACATAAAATAGTTTTAATATTCAATCTACAATTTATTATACTAAGACCATTTTTAAAAATAATAAATATTGATAGGTTGATATTAATTATTAAAATTATCTACTCACTATAGCTCTTAATCTTCTATAACCATATTATTATGGCCTTATTCTCATTAGTACATAGAATTAAATAACTCAAAAATTACTCGTTCAAATTTGATTCCGACAGTCAAAATTTTCAAAAAAAATGTTCGTTAAATTATTTTCAATAGAAAAGGGGTTCTCATTAGAAAAACAGTATTGTACTCCATTATATGTATAAAATAATTTTAAAACATGATATTTAAATATATTTAAAAAAATTAAAAAATTAAACTGTATTATAACTGTATTATTGAAAAATAGAGTGACCATTCTAGGTAAATAAGTGTGTGTATTATAATACGCATACTACATAATATTATAAATAATATTATTATGAATGTATTGTGTATACATGTACCGATATATGTATACCCTTGGCCTTATTATTTTTGTACATATCAAGTTTACATAATATTACTGTAGTTGTATATATTGTCATATAAATTAACTTGTTTCTTGAATTACACAACAAATCAACTTAAAGCAGTTCCCAGTAAAGAATACATACATGGTGAGTTTTTAAATTCCACAAATAGTAGTATAAAAAAAAGTTATGTGTAGTACCTACGTGCGTACGAAATCAAACCAATAAAAAAAGATTTGATTAGACATAATATTGATATGCCTTTAACTGTAGTAAAATGTAAATTATCATTACCACCAAAATTATCACCATCATATTATGTTGTGCGTTATAGTTTTTTATACTATAAAAATGTATCAGCTACTTCCCTCGTTTTCAACACTCAGGGTAGTATTGTCGAAGTGTGTAATTCGCTCAAAAAGGAATTCGATTCAATACAAGTGCCTTTTGCTCTCAGAAATTGGTAACTTATACACATTCTGCACCGCGACGGTTTGTATATAATATGCAGATATATTCTGCGATGTATTTATTGATTCTATTTATCGTAGATAAATACACGTATAATAATACGACGAATTAAATGTACAAAGGTATTACCTATAAAATGAAGTTACTTTGTCGGATCCGTTGCTGAAGGTAACGGACACAAATCTGTCTACGTGCGGCGAGCGGTGAGCGATGGACACGGTCAGAGCTCAGACAACGGTAAAAATGAACTTGACAGATTTAAAATGAAAAAATAAACGGGTGATGTCACAAACTGCAATATTCGTGGTTTTTTCGTGCCATTTATGTGCAAAACCATTGAACCAAAAAATCTTTATTTAATAAAAAAAAAAAAATTATCACTGAGATATGTGATTGTACGCTCGAGGTGCCGGGACTAGATATGTCGCGGATTGTCGTATACATTATGATAATTAATAGCACATAGATATATATATATCATATAATTAGCAGTGTCGAATAAATTTCTTTTATAAAGCAACAGAACTAATAGTTCTATACTCATCGCAAAATAAAAAAGCTAGTAGTGAAATAACTGATAAAATAAAAGAATATTAAAAATTATAATATACTTAATATGTTTATCATTAAAATAAAATGTATTTTTATTATTAAAATACAACTTAACAAAATTTTGGCCGGGTGGAAAATAGATTAATTGTTATGAAATATTATTAACAATTTTTGTGCATTCTGATCTAAATTTAAGATATTGCGATTTTCATTTTACTTGGCTTATTTTTTTCGATCAAGATAGGTGCTCATATATATTCACTTTAGCTGCTTTTGTTTTCGTCATACATCACACACCGTTATACCTTATGGAACCTCGATGTTTGCTCACATAATAAACATCCAACAAGTAACAACCAACAACAACGCTATATATATATATCAGGATTTATTTTATTTTTACTGTAACAAATCCATCACAGTTTTATTAATTGGTACTGGTACAGATTAACTAGTTAGTACACTACACCACATATTTCTTTAGATTCATTCATGTGATATTATTCGCATTATAAATTTTATTTTAACGTTATTACACATCATTTCGATTAATAACTATTAATTGGTATAGGTGTACAGTGAATTAAGTAAATCACTAATACACATATGAAATGTTTATACAAATATTTATCAGATGAATTCACTTTCAAAATATGACATTATAGATTATAGGTATAAACTCAGATAATAATGAACTATCTATAATATACTTATATATTTAAATGTTGGATAAATTATTAGAATAATACATTTTCCTACATTATAAAAAGATTTTGAAAAATTATATAGTACCTTTATAATATTATGCCAAGTGGTGTAGGTTTTTTGATTATAATTCATCATTGAATAAGTCACTGTAATAGATGTGTTAAATTTAAATTCAAATATGAACCACTATACGTACACGAAACAATTTTTAGCGAGGATGCTGGGTCGATTAGCATACGTTTTTGAATTAAGTTTAATAATATGTTATATTAAATATATACTATTATTATAATTTTCTTAAATTAGAACTATTTTTTGTCAAAATATCAAATCCACAAAGTACTATTATGGATTAAATTTTCTTATAAGAAACTATTATATTTATTTTTAAGATTGAAGAATTTTTCTGTTTCAAAAGTATCGTCATTGCAGACACAAACAAAGTATTCGGTATTTTTTAAGCTTATATCTTTAATATTTCAACTTTATGAACTTTTTATAAATAAATTATAACTATTTCTTTTGTATATGGGGTGATTAATTTTAAATTACTTATATTTATTCTATTGTGTTTTATATTTTTATTGTTAAATATTTATAACGTAAACATCAAAAATATAATAAATAGCTATAACATATAAAATATTGACCTATTACACAATTATACGTATATTATACAACTTTAGGAGTATTTAAGACTTCAAAGGTAATTTATTATCTTGTCACTAAACCTTTCTTGAGAATTTTTACGACATTGTGGTTTCTGTGTCATTATTAAGGTAAGATGGATGAGTTAGAAGGTTACAAAGATATTTACCGTAAATTCATTAATTTCAAATTGACTATGACTAATATAACTGAAATATAGATTAAAGATAGATAAACGTTATAAAAATACTATAGCTATCCATAATTAAAGTTTCTGAACATGTACGTAGGAATTAATATAACATACCTACATGATAAATTTATTAAACCTAAACTTAAAAATTCAAAATAAAGTCATCATATAGTTATGTTATATATTAAATTTTATAATTAACTGTATATAACTAAGGTTAAATCTTATAATTTGGTTAAAATATTTACCCAAATTAAAAATATTGGAGAACTTAGAATGACACGCGCTTAGGTCATTGTTTTAAAAAAAAAAAAAATATTAAGATATATGGATACCTGAGGTTTTATTAAAATATAAAATATCCAGTTATAAATATGGTATGACAATCTATAACAAATTTGCCTTTATTTTAAGCAAATTAGTATTTCTTTAACTTGTGACCATGCTTAATGCAAGACTCAGCTAATGATCATGTGTACATTTTTCTTTTAAAGATAGCTTACATGACATAAATCGCTCGTGAGAAATACCTGTTTTTTTTAATATATTTAATAATACTAAATATTATTATCGATTAAAAATAGTTTTAATGAATTATTACTTTTAGCATAATTATTTTTACAAGTTTATTTTTTATATTTTCTTATTTTTTAACATTTTGGGCACTGAGTAAACTCAGTGAATAATATTTATCGATTCTTATATAAACTGCGAAACATATATTACCGCGTAAGTTTATCAAACAAGTTATTTACTAAAAATTAATTACATCTAGTAAGCAATTAAAAACTTGAGAGTAAAAAGAAAGGTCAGTGAATAAAACAGGTTTCCGGATCCCTTTATTCTTTAAACGGCCATACTCGCATTGCAGAACTCGCTAGCTCACAATTCGATGTACAATTGACTTACAGTTATAATATAAATTAAATTCCAATTTTTATCGAATAGAATTCAATTTTGATTTTTGATCTTAACAGTTGTGCCGAATCATCTTTATAAGACAAACATTATAAGCATAGAAAAATGGTACGCTCCATATTCTCATACACCCACTTTATTAAACCTACAAAATGTCAACTATTTTGTATTCATATAATTTTAATCTTAGCGGAGGGATAAATTTAATTGATTTTATGGTGGTAATGTGTTTGTTATCAGCAGTAAATATACTTCAATCTCCAACTTTGAGTGTGGTTTCTGGTAGTAAATTGGATTTAGTTGGTATGCTAAAACTCGAGTAAAATTCTTAAAAAAAAAATTATTTAAGATGTTTCAAAATAATCAGGAAAAAGAACAAAACAAAAATACTAGTCTCTATATGTTCCATATGTATTTTAAACTACTCTTTCAAATATCGATTTAGATAAGTACAATAATAATTTAAAAAGAATATATCTAATTAAAAGTATAAAGAAAACAAAACGAGGGTAATATTATCATTTGAAAAAATAATTTAGTATCGCTATATAAGATAGTTTTTAAATGATATAAAAATCTAAATATTCGAATGTATGATGGCATATGAGTATATTTAAAAGGTTCAATAAAAAAAGGAGAATATGCGAGTGAGCAAGCACGGTGATTTACTTTTTATATACCTATATTATATTTAAACATTTTTTGTTATTTTTTTGTGCATCGTCAACTAAATAAAAAGTTAGACATATGCATCAGATCACACAAATAAAGTGTTTATAGGGAAGTAAGTAGGAAGGGCTCAGTCGTTTATTTGCACAACACATACTGCCCACCTATAAACCAGGCGTCTGCAAACTAAGTTTCTAATTATAATTTACTATAGGTAGGAATTTTAGTCTTTTAAACGTGAATATAATACCACTTCATGACGTAAGTACGATGTAATATTTAGATGTTATTATTACAAAAATCAAATTTCACATTTTTTCACCTTTTTCAACAAATGAAGGCGACACGTGTTTGCAGACATCTTAATATAATGTTGTCACACGGAGAGATAATGATAATTAACAAATATTTTCGATTTTTTTTTTCAGTTTCGTTTCAGTCAAGTAAATTGTAAGATTTTTTTATTTTGTATTTTAAAGAAATCCATCTTAAATAGAGATATAATTTGAAATATAATAATATATATCTAATATAATATACGACTTTTCTGCAAATTTTGTATTGCCATTTCTAGAACTTTTGGTATGTAAAATATTTAAACAAATATTTAATGAGCGATATCGGCAAAAGCTATGTACCAACATTTTGTTAGTTTCAATGCATCGTTAAAACAAATTGTTCAACAAATTTTTTAACAACGCATTTCAACTATTTGATTACAAACATTAAAAAAAAAAAATTAATTGCAGAACATATTGTAAATATATATAACAATAAATTCCATGGTATTGATCAGTTAAACCTTACAATGTAATTAAATATAAACACGATAATATAAACTAAATACAATTTTCATTGGTATTAACATATTACATTATAATGTAATGTTTATTTTTTGGTTAAAGCATTGGTTACCCTCCAAGCACTCTCGCTTCCATCTGTCATGATACTCATCTTTAAATGGATTTACTGTTTAATCATAGAAAATAATGATACTGAAGCCATTTACGAAGTCGAGTTTTAGTAACCGCATTTAATACTTGTTGTCCACATTCAACGATAATAAAAATCTATTCAATAAACTTTAAGTATAATGGTAGTTCGTATAGGTACCCATACACTTATAAATTATGAAGAGATACAAATAATTTTACAAATTTTAATGTAGGTACCTGTATAATAATAAATAATTAAATAAATATAATTATTTTATTATTTAACCAATATGGATATAATTTATAGATACGCTATGTATCACTTATAATATTTTTGGTAAATAAAAATATTGTACCTAACTATATATTTTAAACATTAATATTACTATTGCTCACATGATTTTATTGATTTTAAAAGGAGAAGGTAAATCTTGAGTTAATAAATACAAGATACGAATAATTAAATTGAGAAAACCTTTATTTTCTTCGGAATAATTTCATTAATACATGTGTTGGGAGCAATTCTATATTTAAATAATTTATATAAATATATGTTTTGGCACGAAAACAGAATTGCTCTAAGACAAAAACTGTCACAAAATCAATTTTTGTCAACTATATACAAATCATAATTCTTTATGATTATATGAGTACAACAAAGAATACATTTAATAGGTATTTTATGTTTAAATTGTATATAATACAATTTTTGAACAAACAATAATATTATAAGCCTAGAAACAAAACTAAATTGCATTGGGTACAGCTAAATTTAAAAGCTGAAAATAAACATATATTGATAAAATTCCATACGTTTATATATTTTAAAGTGGGCGATGATTACTCTGATTAATCGTTTATAGTGTAAAAGCTATCTCTAAACATATGCAACATATAGTATCATTCTACATTTTAAATGACACATATAATATATATATATATATATATATATATATATATATATATATATATATATTATATACTATATCATCAAAGTAATTTCAAAATTCAAATATTCAGAATCAATAATTATAAACATGAAATTAGAATAATGTAAAAATAATATAATATTACGACATAAGTATATAAAAACTTTTTAGCACTTTATAAAAGTAATGATTGAAATATCAAAAAAATATTTTATAATATTGGTAATGTAAATTTTATAAACTAAATATTTTAAATTACTCAGTTTTCATGGAACAAATATACGCATTGTATAAAAGTTAAAAATGAGTTTAATACCTTACAAGTACTATATAGTATATACTAGTATAGGTACTCAATATAATGTTACTAACAAAATACAAATAATTGATAGTAGGTCAAATTGTATGAGTTCTTTCCGGTATTTTAGTTTCTAGATAATATACCTTACTGTTTTATTTACATAAAAAAAAATATACAACAATAATAATACACTTTTAATTAATATTGATTAAGTAAATAAATTATAGCAAAAATGTCATTTTTTTTTTTTTATACAATATATGATATCAATCACCAAAGGCATCGAATTTATGCATTCAAGCGAAACATAATTTATTTATTTTACACACGTGATGTTTTATATCAACAATAGTTTTTTTCAGTTTATTAATAAGTTTAAATAATGACTACTATTTACTATTTTAACTAATAATTAGTACATTAAACACTTAAAGTGTGTATTCGTATAATATATATCCAGTTGCGTGTTTCATATACTTTAACATATTATATATAAACGTAATGTAGGTGAAATAAACTTTTCATATTTTATACATAGAAAATTTGAATTTTTGTTTAGTGATAGCTGGTAGGATATATCCATTAATATAAGCGTAATACAGAAATGTTTATTTCTCATCACTCATAAAACGCAAACACTAAATGACACCTATATAAATATGCAATATATATATAAATATATATTTTTTTAGAACCCTAGTATAACTATTAGGTTCGACAATTACAAAATATATATATATTATATTATAATATCGAATTATATTAATATTTATTAGGTTTTTTGCGCAAACATAATGCATTGATTTATTTTTAATCCTTTTATATATTTTTTCATACATATTAATTATCTTAAATAATTTTTTCAAAACAAAAGATAAATAGCTATGATTATAAAATATTTACATTATCTATTCTGTTATAACTTATAATACACCACATTTTTAAGCAGTTTTTTCAAACTATATACAATTTTTTTATGTTAACCCTAAAATAGAATGATTAATGGTTCCAAATAAAGTAATACATTTTTTAAATACTCTGCAATGTATAATTTATAAAAAAAAAGTCAATTTTTAGTTAATCAAGCAAACTTCATTAAAACATTAAATAAAATATTCATCAAATGCACAATTTATATATAATATAATATATATATTTGAATGATATTTACTGTTACAGTAAATAAAAAACAATAATTTATTTAATATATAATATAATAAAATACTCCAATATGTGTATAAGTGGATCGTAATAGATCGCAAATAAAATCTATTTTTTCATAATAAAATTGCATTTAACGATAGAAATTTAATAATAATAATAAGCTAATTATTAAATGATACTTATATGAAAAATAATTTAAGGTATGGTGTTTTTATTTCAATATTGATTGTATGTTTTAAGTAGCATTTATAATTAAGCCTATTTACTAAACTTTTAAGTTAAAATACAACAATAATTGCTAATTAATTATTAATTAAAAATATTCACGAAATCGATAACGCAAAACAAAGAACAATATGTTAATACTTTAAGATATATATATATATATATTTAAATACTTTGATTATAATTTTACCTCAGTATTAGTTATGTAAAATGTTAATTTCAACTGTATATTAATTATAATATATAATTTTATGACCTTGATACCGCCACTATTATTTGATAATGCATGCATTTTATATTTGTAAAAAATGCATGTTTCAGACAATTTAAATGGAAAAAGTAATGAACTTGTTTATTATTAACTAGAGGGATTGTTAATTATTTTCATTGAACAATGTAATACATATACAGATATTTCAAAAAATACATTGGAAGCAGGTAGGGATGTATACAATGTATATCTGTTAATTACTAAGATCGAACATATTAAGAAAAGTATAAACATATAAACCAAAGCCAAAAAATTGGTAGTGAGCCAATGTTTGGAGCTGTTTATAATCATTGTAGACTTATTATTATTTATTATTATAATAAAATACAAATCGTAGTACCTAGGTATAACATGATAAAATTACTAATTTAAAACAACTATTTAAATGAATAAAACAAGTCATAATAAATATATTAATAAATTGTACGACCATTTTTATTTACTTTTTATCTGCTTTTTAAATGTAAATTTAAACAAAATAAAATATATCATTAAAAATTGCAAGGATGACAGTGTATGTATTCTTACGAACTTGAAACTTATAGTTATAATTATTCCAAAATGACTTAATTAAATTATTATTTTTAGAAATATTTCTCACTTAGACAACCAGTATTCACATATATTCTCCCCAATATTTTTTCCACGTAAAATATATAATATTTTTATAAATTGAATAATTTATAATTATTAAAGTGTTTTTCTATCTAGTGAAATAAAAAATCTATTTTCTACAAATACATATATTTTTAAAAACGTCTATTTGTTTTAATTTTGTTCAATTTTTCAGCCATAGGAATGTATTTTAGGGAACTAAAAAATAATAAATATATTTTTTTTTTATTAAATATTATTTGGTTGTAATAAAAATCTATAATCTTTAAAAATAAAAATATATTTTGGGGATAGTGGGAGTCTGAGAAAAGAGGGATAGTATTGGATCGGGATAGTGTTAAAAAAAATGTACCTAGTTATATTTTTTTAGAGTCGAATTTTAACTATATTTGTTTTACAAAGCTTATTTTATTACATTTTTCAGTAAGTACTTTTTGGGATGAAAACAGTATTTATATAAATAGTACTTTTAAAAGGATATTTTTCAATATTTTTCAATACTTTATACAAGTGCTAGGAAAAACTAACGACAAAAGTCGAAGAATATTGAAGAAATGTCAACAAGCGTTGAGAATCGTTTTTCAAATGGAATGATTTATTATTATTTTTAAGTTTATATATTATAGATCATACCACATATATTGCTTTAAGTTAAGCGAACCAAGATGATTGGCTCGGGTAACTGCTGTGGCCTGTCCAGTTTTCTTTATTTTTACCTGTACTTACGGATTTGATAAATTATGGAGGAAAGAGTTATATATAAATATATATATATATGTATTTATAACAGGATATTATTAATGGTATACTTTTTTTTTGACGATTTTGACGGTTTTAAGAATTTATTTAAAGTAATGTTATTGTTATATAAGACTTACATACGGCCGTATGCGGAGAAAACTTACGACAAGATATGCTATCGGAAAGTTGTAAAACATTTGTGTATGACAAAACTGTAAATAATATATAATGCAAGTACGACTGGTTTAGCCAGTTATAAAGCATTGTACAAAATGTAATTATGCGCGAAACCAAAATATTATTCAATTTCATAAAATCGAAGAGAACAATACAATTAAATTGCATAGAAGCCATGTGAAATTAAATGTTTTAAAAATGCAACATGTATACT
Source organism: Rhopalosiphum nymphaeae (assembly GCA_036289425.1). Classification (NCBI taxonomy): domain Eukaryota; kingdom Metazoa; phylum Arthropoda; class Insecta; order Hemiptera; family Aphididae; genus Rhopalosiphum; species Rhopalosiphum nymphaeae. The sequence goes on along the minus strand of JAZAQC010000007.1, from coordinate 1,428,853 downwards.
TAGTGTAATGTTATGTTGAATTTAAGCAAGTTTTATCATTTTTAGAATATAAAATACATCCTAATTATACATTTATTTAGTAGTTTCAATATTATTATACAGATATAGTAAATAACATGATATTTTTAGTAAACACTTTGTTTTCATTACAACGGAATCCCTTAGAGAATAAACTATTTGAATTAGGGCAATTATTATATTTATTTGAGTACCTACTCACATAATAACATCTCAATAAATTATTTTCCTTATTATATGAGCTAAATATGAAACATTTTAATATTAAAATTTCCAGTTTAAATAAAAATTATAAAATTATCCACTAATGCACTAAGCAGCATACATTTTATCAATATATACCAGACACGAGTATAAATGTTAATTCAAAATTTATATTTCAGTTTAATTATAATTAGTAACAGTTGCTGTTACTGTTCAAAATTTTCAAAGCAAACAAGACATGACTATAGTGATTATACGCCCTTTTTAAAGTAGAAAAATGATTGAAATATTAATTTATAGTTATAATTATGTAGTATTGCATTAAAAATGGCATATTTTTATCAATAACTTATATTTTGATCATAAACGTACATGTCACCTATAATAATAGAAACGACAAATAATAGTTGTTATTCTCTTCAAGATCGTTACATAGGTACCTATTATTTACCTACTTAACACAATTTTACACGACACATTGATAAAAGTAAAATGTATTTAATTCAAAAGCCCAAGGGCTTTTATCACTATTTTCAATCTCCATTAGCTATTCGATATCATCTATCAATAGAACACTGCAAGTACGATTTTCGTAACATATTTCAAGACGGGAAATTTATATAATTCAATATACCAAAATGTGTTAAAAAATCGAATTGGTGTATAAAGAATGTATGCGTAGGATATTTCAGTTATTTTTATTTTTTTAAAACGCTTGAATGAAAAAATATGATGGGTTTCTGGTTTCTGATATCAGGAAAAGATTGCAAAGGTGAAAAACCAATTCCGTGAAATTACATCAAAAGTCAAGTAGAGGTATACAGACATTTTTTATATAGTAGCTTTAAAAACATTGATTTTGAATTTTATCCTTGAATAGGATATTAAGAAAAATCTTTTTATTGTTGTACAGATAATGAATATACATTTTAGATAGCAAATAAAAGGAATAGTTTTTCAATTATATTTTAAATAAATGTCTTTATATTAGATATATTTTTCTGTGAGTATTAGTTTGAGAAAAATAAAAGTAATAGATTTCTACAGTTTTTTTTTTTATGAAGCTTAATCATATAATATGAAAAAATAAATACATTGAAACGAGTAAGGTTTTATTGGTTTCACTAAAGACTATTTACCCAACTTAAAAATGTATCTGTTTTTAGATGTATTATCAAAACCATCCACTAATACTAATTTCTAATTTCCAAAGTCGTTTTAAATTAAAAAGTGAAAAGTAAATTAAAGTAATTTTGGTATAAATTAGGTAATGAGTAATTATATGAATATAATATAGAAACGCTTAATCAATAATAATAGTGTATGCATTCATCAAATGTATTTGTAAGAAATATATAGATGAATATTTTTACTTGCTTATTATTTGAAAAAAGTACCGATTACTTCTTGCAAATGTTTATCCCGAAATAATTAATTATTAAAGTTTAATTTTAAACTGCTTGTATTATTTCATTTAGTATGTAAATATTTTTATATAAATAGCCTATATTATCTACTAAGGTAGATAACCGTGCATATTATAGCTTATATTCAAAATATATCAAATTACAAAATTAAAATTGATACCTGCATAGTTTACTTAAATAATTTATCACAAACATTATACTTAATCTACTGACCATTTTTATTTGTAAAAATAAAATTATTATCTTAAGATTTATAAAATATGATAAAATTCATAAAAAACAACTGTTTCGCAAATTTAACTATAAGGCAAGTTTGATTTTCAACTTAAATTATTCACTATAATATGTTTACGCCTAGTTTACGCTGAACAAGGTATAAAAATATACGGACATCTCTTATGTCCAAAAACATATTTATGTATTTAAGTAGGTCAAACGATAAAAATAGTTTTATTTGAATATAAATAATAAAAATTAAAATTAAAACATGAAATAATTATATTATATTTATAGAAAATAGAAATAAATTCTATAAATTAAACATAAGTAATACATCGTATGTATCAAAAATAAAATGCTTATAAACACAAATATTAAATACATGACTAAATTTTTCAAATACAATTGTTGTATTGTTATACAATATGTATATGAATAGCAAATTACTTTCAAAGTTGAAAATGGTCTTTAATAAAAATTATTATATTATGAATTTATATATAATGATAAATTATAATAATTTAACTATATATCAAAGCCTCAATTGGATAAATAACTGTTAGTTTATAAGTAAATTATATTGATATTTCAATGGATTCGATGAACAAAAATACAGTATAGAGCAATGAAAATACCTTATAAATTTTAAATTATTTACATAAATTAATCAAAATAATTGCTATTTTTGAAAACACAAATAAACTATATATATTGTAGAACTGAACCTGACTACGAAAGGCAATCAATCAAATAATACAACTTGAATGGTTTCTCAAAATTACTTATAATATATTTTTATTTTTATTTATTCAGAAAGAAGGAAAATTCAATACATTTTATATCACTATAGAGTATAATAGGTGTAGTACGTATAATATTATTTGTAATAAGTAATAACGTTTACCTCAATTTCATTGGCCATTAAGTTTTAACCTAAATTATTTATAAGTTTGAAAATCAATCTTTTGGCCACTTTTCTCTTTTTAATTAAGCGTTATTATTTTTAAACTTTACGTTCTACTACTACAAGGTTCAAACTTCGTATGAACACATGAGTAATTTTATAATATTGGATGTTAAAGCCACACTAAGTGAATGCACATATTATATTATTTTAATGATAGTTAATTAGTTAGGTAACAATAAAAAATAATCATTTCAAAATTATCGTTATTTGTAACAATATTCTTATACTAAGAAAATATAGGTAATCAATAACCAACGAGTATATAATGAGTCGATATACTACGAAGCACGTAATTAGTGTGTCACTATTTTATGTAAAATCAGATATTGATTAGTTGAAGTTGATGATTTACTTTGTTTTTTTATTGACTGAATAAATAACAAAAACGTGAAAAAAAATATACATATTATTGCGCATATGTGTGTATAGATCGATTTAAGACACTAACTTTTAAATATACGTAAGTATACATATTTCTATTATATAAATCATAGTTTTAATACTTTAAATTTCAAATGTATTAACTACCTATAGTATATTAAAATAATAGTCACATTTTACATACAAAAATATTACGTGATAGACATATTAGTGAGGTAGGTAATTTGATACTACAGATTACAGATCATTATAAATTAGTTATAGTAATTAATTTATAGTCAAAAAATAAAACTATGTTACCTATTTTAAATGTTTAAATGATTCAAATATTTTTTTATAAGCAAAAAGTCGATATTAATATATTAATTTGTATACAATTGGGTACAAATTTAGGTTTGATATATTCACAAGGGATGGATGATATAGGGATCATTTTTGTTATCGTTATAAATTAACAAGGGTGATATAACCTTTACTCATTCTACATAGGTCAAAAATGGCCCCTATGCGACAACGTAATAAATCATTGTTAAAAATATTTACATTCAAAAAATTATGTTTTAACTGTAGGGAAACCAAGTTATCACAAATTAAAACGAATAGTATAAAACAGTTAAATAATCTAAAGCATATAATTCTTATAACACTAAGAAAAAATATCAACAGAAATAATAAAACTTTAAAAAAATAAGCCAATCGTCAAAAATCAAGAAACTGTTTTAAATTTTTAATATGTTTACAAACTTTTATATTAAATTGTAAGCGATGGAGATTAACATTTTAAATTATTTAATTACATTTTATTTAACAAGACAACAGCAGACCATAAATATTTGGATTTATTAATTAATAAATAAATAAATACAATTATTTACTAGAAAAAAAACCGCAAAAACTTTCATTATTGATTAAATACGTCTATTGCTATGGACACAATAACGTGACGTATTCTGTATGCATAGCTATAATACATATATGTTACTCGCTAAAATTTACATACAAATGCTGTACAATATGTTCCTGTACGGTAATCAAATAAAATGAAGTGTTTTTTATAATCAAAATTTGTTTTTAGTATAATGATTGGTAACTGATAAGTTTATTATTTTGATACAAAATTTTAAATATACAGTTATTGATTATAGTTTTTACGGAAAATACTTAAACGTGATATCAAAAAAGAATGCGTTTTAGTTTAAAATATTTATTGATGGATAAATAAATTTCGTTTTTAGAAATTCCGACTAAAAAAATCTTAGTTAATTACTTTACGCATAACTAAATTATAAATGATAAACTACTATAAGTGTAATTGCACACTGAAACAGTCGTGATATTGTTTTTAAACACATCATTAATCCAATGAACCATATTATTCTCGCTGAATTAAATATATGATTTATATAAGTACTTAATAATTAATTAATAAATAATGTATACAAATTAAAGTCATTATATATGCGTACACGTACGTGTATATCGTATGTTAGGAAGCAATCTATTTGTTGGTGTTGAATTTTGAATTCAAGAATTGTTAACGAATATTATAAAGTTTTTTTTCTAATTCTAACAACTAGTATGTACCTAACAATAATATTGTTATTATTGTTATTATGATGTAAAACTATTTAAATTTTTTTTCATAATAACTTAACAAAAAATGATCAAGAGAAAAACTCAGATATATTTGATTTTCAAACAAAATGGAAAATTGATTAAAAAAAAATAACAAAGGAACTTATTAACTTCAAAATATGTGTAAAAATAACGTTACTACAATATACCATTAAAAGAAAATATTTTAATAATAAGCCGAACAACTACGATTATAAATTGTTTCTTTGGCGAAAACACAAAAGCCCTATTTTTCAATAATTAAAACGTATATAATATATAAGTTAATATTTGGTACATAAATATAGTATACATTTTCTCTCTATACGTATTATGTTATGTTAGGTTTGAGTAGTATATGAATCGCGCACTTGATTTTAAAAAATTTAAAAACGAAATCGTTATAATTGCATAACTTAAAACCAAAACAACATAGTGAAATATATATAATAAAAATAAAATGAAAAAGCGCTAAAGTAAAAAAAGTATATATATTTATTTGTATTGTTTTGTGAAATTTAATCTGTCTGCCGTATACACCAAAGCTCGGATTATTCGGATTAATGAAAGAAAAAACGTATAGGTTCGGGTATCAACTCGGGTAACTAGATTAGGTAGGCACCTATATAATAAATATACTGCAGGATTTTTCTTATAGCTGTGCGTTCCATTTCTAATCAACGAACTCTTATTGTATATTGTATTACTTTGTCTAGGTATACGTTTTGGACACTATATAAAGTAAAACGGTTCTCAAAACGCAGTTTACCAATCGAGACCAAAAACGAATAATTAATAAATGCAAAAGGAATCAAATAATGATAATGCAGCGCGACGCTGTGTTAATAATTGATGAACCGTATTATAATATAATATGGTATAATATATGCCTAATGAATCATGCGACTGTTTAGAATCAAACAAATTTTATCAATTCATTCGTTAGATGTCCAATAAGTAATACAATCATTTTATATTATTGAATTTTAATAAACATAACCTAACGCGTTCGAAACAGTTGGCTTTTTATACGCACGCAGTTAAATTATATTGAATATATTCAAATCGTAATAAATCAATACAACGAAAGGCACTTACGGTGAAAATAAAATATTATAATTCATACCTAAAACTATATAATGGTTAAATTTTAGGCGTAATAAATAGGCGATACCAGTATTATAATATATTATAAATAAGAAGCGTTTTTTATAAAATTACATATCCCTAGATATTTCTATCGTGGTATTAGGTCATTTTACTAGCATGGTTTATTTTTTTACGTTGAAGACATAATTTATACAAGTGAAAAACGAACAAACATATTATTATGGACGTTTTTTCATGCTGTATTTAGTCGATTTACTAGCGAAATATAATATAATACTATTGTCGATATGTATCGACTTTAAAGTACAATTTCGCTTCATAAAATCATTTGTAATACAATTATTAAATTTATTGCTGAAGAAATAAATATGAAAACTAAATAAATACGCAATCAGACTCGTCATATCTCAATGTTAACAAATAATCATACAATCAAAAAGATCGGCCATCAAGCAAAACGTCGACGAACGCACACACCTGAATATATATAACAAGTTCGGTCGTTTTGGGATACAGATACCTAGATAATATAGAATTAACAGAAATATTAATAAGATGGTACCTATATATTTATATTGTATAATTTCAAATTATAAACCAGCACGGATCAATTAGAATTTTAGGAAATAATAAACAAGCCAGTGATCATATATATTGTATTGTAATTTAAAATGGATTTATTCATAAATATATTTATTAACACCCGCGATGCTATGTATTAATATGATGCAATTGCCTGTTAAACAATCTTTACACAAGTTGTAACGTCTGCTGTTTCGTACCGGAGCAGAGTTACGGTTACTGTTATTTTTATATACAATAAATACGTGAGAATACGCACACTCACTCTCTTCGTCGTAGTTCGTAGCCTTTTAAATCGATACACATCGCAATACTTTATACAATATATAAATATATACATAGTACACGGAACTACTATAATAATATACATATAAATATAATGTTGTATAACGCGGTCGGTATACGTTTGTATTATATTTTTACATGGTAAACGCATGCTCATGTATACGTCGTACAAGGAAAACAATTCGGCAATTGGCACGCTGAGTACATCATATAATTACCTTTATGAAAGTCGAATGAAGATCAGAATATATGCATTTCATTAATATACGTAATGTTATAGATGTAATAGGTATACACTTGGGAAGTCAAAGATGAACGTAACATACATTCTTTAAATATTTATAGTATATAGTAGTAGTTACATAGTGACTGCTGCAGGTTTATGTATATTATATTAAGTATAGTAAGACATACGGAACAACTCTCTATCGTTTCGGAAACTATAGGTAAATTTAACTATTCGACGAAAAAAAACAATTTTAAATCTAATCAAGTTTCAATGTTCTGTAATATGTAGGTGTATACGAAAAACTGCTAAAAAAACATTCACGTTTTACACATATGCATACATTTTGCTTACCTTAACATAATCAGTATCAGTCGACGGATCGTAAAATAGCAATAACGGCAACTACTTCTCATATGATAACAAGTTAAACGTCGTATATTACACGAATAAATTATACAAAATAAACTATATTAATTGTTAAAAGTTATTGTTTCAAATACATATGAAAATAGAAATATTTAAATATGATTTGAGATTTAATGCAAATGTTTAAATTAAACAATTATGTTGTATCGATTATCGAAAAAAAAAAAATCGAGGCAAATACAAAAATGCACAGGTTTGAATAAATTTAAATTCGGTAGTTTAATTTTAAAAATATACATAAGTACATGTGTTTAAAATTAAGTAAAACACATAATAATTAAGAAATTCAAAATATGATGAGAATTCTGTGTTCCTTAGCATTATTTGGTGTAATATAATAAAAGATTATGCATGTAAAGATAATAATTGAGTTGTAGAATTTCATTTAATTGCATGTAAAATTAAACTGTTAAAATTACAATGACACTGTAAATGAAAATTATCTTTCGAGTTGGAGTGCATATAACCGTATAAACTTATAAACAGTAAAAATGTCCTTCTATAAGCACAATAATACGCAAACACTATAAATAGTAATGTCTCTGCAGTATAGTCGGGCGTTAATTCTTTAGATCGTGTAATGGAAAAATCACTAGATTCATAACTATTACACAATAGTAGAATATACTTCCGAATATTTTGGGTAAGTAATGTGAAATGATAATTAGCTCCAGTGATTCATAAATGCATTGTCCTGGTATACTATGTCAACAGGGAAGGATTTACTATTTTTCCGCCCCAAGGCATTACAACACCATTATATTATATAAATAAAAGTTGAAATATTCTGAAAAATTGCGACACCCCCGAAATATGTTGCGCTCTAGGCACGTGCCTAGGTTGCTTATGTGTAAATCCGCCCCTGTATGTCAAGAACCCAAAAGGAATACGACTATATGTGAGTTATATCAAATGGTTAAATATTAATCAGGTTCAATGTATTTATTATTAATATTTATCAGCTGGAAAGGTCTTAGTAATTTTTAAGTTGGTGTTCGAAATTTAAAATAATAATAATAATCATATGTGCATTTCAGCTATTAATTTAAATGGAAAGTACCTCCTACTAGTTTCTAGTAATTTCGTTAGTATTTTAAGTTAGTTTTAGTTTTTAAAAATTAGGTTTAATACTTATTTGACCACCAAATTTGTTCTTTATACAATATATACTTAGATGTTTTAATATTTGGTGGAATTCAGATTATTCAACCGTATCGACCATTTTGATTTGCCTATCGTACACAAAGCACAACGCTCACTATAAAGGACCCAAACACAACATATGATCAATTTTATCTTATCAATATAATATTATTGACTGCATATGTACGTGTATAATATACATATATGTATTGTATGTGTTGATTATGTTAAAGGCATATTCATTGTACATTGAAAGTATTTAAAATAATAAAACCATTTTGATATTTATTGCGACGAATAGGTGCAGAATAATGCAATAAACTGTATGGATCCCTTAAAAATCGACAAATAAGTCATAACATAAGTCCCATAATAACTTGAAAATTGCTAGTATTAGAGTTAAAAATACACTTAGCAAGAAGAGTACGGATACTATAATATTATGTACTATACGGGTTGACCTAATAGGCCTGTCGGGCGACGACCGCGACGGCGGCGGCGGGCACGTGGAGACGCCGCGACCAAGGATCATTGTGACGGGGTAGAATGGGGGTAACACGGCAAGGGTATATCATATAAGACCTTCCTTCTGGCGTAAGTATATACCTAGGTATAATTTTATATTACAATATAACGACAACGAACGCGAAAATCGGCATACGCACACACGCGTACGGACGACTGTCGGACACGAGAGCAAATCGCCCGCGCATGCGCGTGTGTGCGCGACGACGATCGGTGAGGTATTATAATATTATATGTATATACATTGGGCGATGGCGAGGAGGGTGGCGCACCGGCGGCGACGGCGTAAAAAGTGACAGCGCGCACGCGCCGCGCGGTATTGACCTATATCGAAGGTTATTTCGGCGCGCGTTCCGCCGCGGCTCGGTGCCGTCGTCGTCGGCGTCGCATGCACCGCCACCGCCGCCGCCACAGAGTCCGATTTCCTCCCCCTCGGCCCATCTACGCGAGCGCGCCCGAAGAGGCCGACATTACAACACAACGGCACAACAATAATATTATACATAAACACACACACACGCACAATACACGCGTGTACTAGACACGGCTGCGGTGGGTGCCCTTTTTTTCGCCGTCTTCGACGACTAACGACGTCATACACACGCGCGAAGCTCGTCGACCGCGAGGGCACCGTTTCCGTTACATATTTATATTTTTCTATTTTAACCGTGTCGAAATAATATAATTATTATCTTCGTCATCACCATCGTTGTCGTTATCGACCTGATACATACACATTGATCACAAAAGCGTGCTTCCCTATTGTACGATCGTCACATCGTCGATAGATGTATAGTTCCAAACGATCACGGATATAGATAGTATATTGACAACTGATATACTATATTGAAAATATGCAATTTCATTTGCCACCATCTTTGTAGGAATTAGAGTATAATATTATCGATAAGTACATCGGCGAGTGTACACATATTTGTTTAAATAATAAATGCTAATATAGGCCATACAAGAACCAAATTTAATCGTGCGACACAGAATGTCCAGAATATTTTATGACAAGACCCATAAACCCCACATAAATTGTGGATTTTGAGTTTACTTATTATTTGTAGGTCTGTGCGTTCGGCCGACTGACAAAAATATAAATTATAATAATGTATTATTGGTAACGTTATCGGACTATATTGGATAACGTTTTATTCGCGTATAATATGCATTGTAAACGGGACACGATCTATTATAATATGGTGTGCACAGCAGTTGAAAAGTTTAACGACATTTATTGTGTTCGGGTAGTCCCCCAGGCGTGGACGTGTGAAGGGACGGGGTCTTTTATAGAGGGGAGACGTGCGCCAAACGTACCTATTTACTTATCACCATATACGCGCCGTCATGTAGTCGTTATATAATAACAACATATGTGATGTATCAAATAGCGGTGGGTGGGAGAAGTCGAGGGAAACCCGAAAAGTGATCCAAAAAGAAAGGGGAAGTTGTTCAGTCTATAACTATTATATATCATTATATTATTGTCGTCCTCATTCACCCGTCGCCGTCGATAGATCGCAGCGCACGCCGTCGAGTTTTTCATACCTATATGGATTTATAATAAATTAACTGCATTCAAGGCGCATACAGGCGTGCGCACACCACTCTTTTCATGGTATGCAGAACGCAACCACAACGCCACCCCTAAACGTTATTTTAAAAGTTTTGAACTTCTGGTAGAAAAATATTTCTACACCCAAATGTTTTATAAAATGTTTAATTTCAAAATGAAACACTGCAGCTTTTTCCACACCACCAAGCTCCCACTCTATTGATCATATGCACGTTTATTCTTCTTCAATCTTTATTTTTTTTTGAACTTGAGGCCAATGATTTTTATTTAACTTTGTTATTTCCGGAAGCAAAGTACTACATATGTAATATAACCTGCGAAAGCCTATATATGATTTAAGGTACGGCGACAGCGGTGGTAGTGATATAGAATATTTATGAGTTAATTATTAAATGGTAATATCGTAAACATGCGATTTATCTATAGTTATTAGTTTTATATAATACACTAATATTCAGTCATTTCTCGTTATCCGTGGATTTTTTATCAGCGGTTGAATCGGAAATATTTTTAAATTATAATATTCCCTACATTTTATCAATATATTTTACGAATTGTTTTAGATAATTTTTGGTATATTATTAAGTATAAATATACAAATATTTAAATAGGAGACCATACACGCCATTCCTCGTAAATAAGGGCTAGCTTGAGAAATTCAAAAATTGGTATAACCTCCACAACGTCAAATTAATTGCTGAGTCTGTCTCTGCAGACCATTTAACAGTTTATAACTTTCCTCTCAAGTTAAATTACAAGTTTTTTTTAAGTATTCTCATCTTTTCTAATATGCGTGAATATATATATGTACAATTATTGTATAATTAAAAATATGCAATAAATATGCAATAAACAAAGATTTATAAACGCATGGTGTTTTTACAATTTATTAAAAATAAAAGATATAACCTATTTTTAACATTAACTTATGGTTTCGTTATCAACGCAACATTACTGTAATCTAAACTCTGTGGATAACGAGGGATTCCTGTACAGAACTAAACGCCTCATTTGATCACTGTCAAACCCAAGATTCGGAACTACAATCACATTATTGTAAATACGTATCACGACTATTATAAAGCACGAGCGTAACTAGGATTTAGTAGATAGTTATAAATGGGCTAGAGTACTAGAAAACAAAGTTTAAAATAAGCAGTTAAGTCAAAAGCCCCCTCCTCTGAATCTCTGACATCATTGAAAGATGATTCTCGAAAATCAAATTTAAACATTGAAATAGTTAATATGAATAGTATGTACGTTATACACATTTTCTATCTTACAGAAGCAGTAAGCACATTTAATATTCAATAAATCTATGTAATTGTACTTGTATATTGAAAATAAATACTGAAGAAAAAATTACATTATATATGTACATTTTTAACTATTCTTTTATAATATACACAATTACCTAATCATATTTTAGATTGTCATGGATAGCTATCAAACATAAATAACTAATAACCAAATATGTATATATAAAAACTATTGATGAAATATTATATATTATACATAATTTATATAATTATACACATTAAAGGTATGTCTAAGTTTTTTTAGAAGACCTTGGTTATTTAAATGTCAATTGGAGGGATGGTTGAACGTATTCATTTAAGTCAGAAGAGGAGATATCCCCTTAGCTAAGCCAGTGCTATACAGTCCAGGTTATTTTAGGTGATCGTTATGGGTACATCTTATTATATAAGTTTCGAAATATCGATTCGATTTTCTTTTCGACACATTTTTGCCATCAACAATTCGCTCAACCTACACGCACACACACAAATACATGCACAAATGTTACGATAGTTACACATCGTTGTTTTCGTAGTCGTTATACTAACTACTACGTACGTGCCGCGCCACTCGATGTAAATAACACATTTTTCACCGCCGCCGTGATCTGTATGTAGGTATATTAATAGCTGGTGATATATGTTATGTGCATACAGGGTGGTTCGTATCGAATTTATTACTCCCGGCGGGGATTATATCGTGAAATACTATGAAAAATTATGCACGTCATTAATAGCGCTAGCAATAACAATCGAAATCAAAATGCAATTCGAATAACCACGAATTTACCAATATCTGACATTAAATTCAATGACCCGGCTTTAATAACAAGTATAATACTCGAAAAACTAACAGAAATATTTTTAAAATTATTTAATGTAAAAAATGAAATTAGGTAAACGAAACCCGTCCAATATCAATATTAATTAATATATATATATATAAACTTATTTGACCTATAAATTAATATAAACCTTTTTCTAATTTTAATTTATATATTATGAATAATATCGAATATTAGTTAATTAATATATAATGGTGATAACAACTGAAAAAAATGTGTTGTTTAATATATGACGTAATTATGTATAAGGTATGTTTAGGCGAAATTAATGAATATGTATTTTTAATTGTTCTATTATATTTACATTATAATAAAATTACTTTATATAAGTATTACTTATTAGATGATTTAAAAACTTTTAGTTCTTACCTTTTTAGATTCAAGTAATTTTATTTAATAATGTGTACAAGAATAATATATATATATATAATATTTATAAAAATAAAAATAAACTATACTACTAGGTACTACTACTATTATCACTACGAATCACATTTAAGATCATGTTCGGCGTTCATTCATGATGATCCACAATCAATCTCGTTGAACACCTGAAGGCCACGGGAATGGAATACATTTTTCAGATCAAAATAATGTATCCGAATTGAGTGGTGTTTTCGTATCCAAGCCGTCAGTACGGCGGAATCGATTAGAAAAATATAAAAAAGGACCAAAAACATTATCATTACAATACAAATTTTCTCCAGACAAAACACAAAAAAAACAAATAGCAATGATAAGTAAGCACTTTAGCAGATGATGTTGTATTATAACCTATCCATCACGTTACATTTTATTATTATTATGTGTGGAATACAAATAATGCGAATGCGAAATGTGAAGACAATTTGTAATTCACGATTTACGTACAATAATAATATAATGGAACGCGCACCCGTGTTATTTATTTGAATAGCTTTGAAAGTTGTACACAGTTAATGCTTACCGCGAAATATTCTATTTAAATAGATTTTGCCTACATAATAATAATAGTGGAAGGGCGATTAAATCTATTCAAAATAACGTATTATACATTTTATAAATTTATACGTAAAGCACAATTGTAGTTATATTATTATAATAAAAAAAAAAAGGTCAAGGTCGTTAAATGTGGTTAATATATATTAAAAAAGGGACAAAAGCTAGTACAGCAACACATTTTCTCTCGTATAGAGATAATTGTTTTACTCATATAAATAATATCTTTTATACTAAGCTCGTTTTTCTGTAGTATCTCGGAGGCGTTGGCCATCAGCCGTGTACATTCACAGGTAGACGAAACTTAATCGATGGTTATATCAATTGATAATTTGTTTTGTTTATACACAACGCAAGCACGATACCTGCGACTGTAGAGATAATACTTATATAAATAGTTGTTAAGGTATCGAAATAATGACACAAAAAAACAGTGAGCTGACACTGATAGGTATTGTTTCCAAAAGTGTTTCGTATTTGGGTACCAGCTATGAATATATACGAGGATAATAATTGCAGATTGTTATTAAAAGGCAGACTGTAGGTTAAATCTATGGTGTTATATTCAAGCCAAAACTTCAAAGAAACGGTGATTGATTTTAAAACCTTGTATGATGTAAACAATTTTTAAGTATTTCATCCTTTGTAATGGAATAAGGCCAGTTTATAAAGGTTATAATATTATATGTTTTATTCTTTGATGGTATTTTTTTCACTTTAAATCACATCGAAAAATCGAAATGTGAAAAAAAGATGTTCACTTTATATTATTTAACGTTATTACACGAAGGTTTCAAATCATATTTCAAAAGTATCAAGTTATAACATAGAAAACCTAAATTGATTTATTTTTTGTTGTACAAAAATAACTTTAATGGCCCATGGTGTATTTTTTTTTTTTTGTTTTTCAGTACTTCATGTTCCACCACATAAATTTCATTGTATAAGCAACATCATTGTCTGTACACCCTAGCGATCACAAATAAGTATAATATTATCAACATGAATATATAAGTACCTATACCCTTTATTTTAAATTCCCATAATTTAATAAACTATTATATTAATGTGAGCACTTGAGCTGTTTTCAATAGACTGTTTAAGCACAGCTTATTTTTCATAAATAATTAAATTTGTATATTTCGCACATGAGATTATAAAACTTTATGTACTAATAAGTATACTTATACTACTTATAAGTATAATTATAACAATAAGCATCTTATATTTTCAATTATCTTTATATTTATTTTTGAAGAATTCAATTTTTCTTAACAAGTTTACTTTGTACACTATTATGGTAATATTTCATAATATTTGATAAAGACGGTTTAAATTAATAATTAATAATAGAGAAATTTAATGAATCATGTTATAGGTACTTAACTTAGTTTTGTTCAATACATTTTACTTGACGTCTTGAAATAACAAGTTGTTAAATTAGTTTCCAAAAGTTTTCGAAACAAACAAAACGTCAAATACCGATACTTGAAAATGTTATGAAATTCGATTACCTTTAGTTGTATAATTTTAAGCATTTGAGGTTAACGAAAATTGGATTGTCGGTACTTATTTACGAGTCTTCAAAATATCTAAATTAGTTTGAATAATCCAACAAAGTCAATTATTAGTTTTAATAAATATCGTATGCTATTTATTAACAAACATTCATAAGTCATTAGTTGTGTTTTTTTATTTTTAAATATTAGCTTTTAGTTAGTGACTATGAAAGCTCAACAATTATTTTAGTAATATAAAATTATGACAATATAGAAAAATAGAAAAGAAAATCACAAATACAATATTAAATAACGAAGAAACCAGCTTCAATTACGGAATTAGTTATCTATTTTATGACCACTGCAGATTTAATGTTAACCATAGAGAATAGGTTGTTGAGGGAGATGTTAAAAAATTTTAGGTAACTGAGCAAAATTATGAATTAGTAAGTGTGTTATAAAATAACAACCAACAATGAACGTAATTTGTTTAATGATAGGTATTTCGAAAAGATTAAATATGGGGCAATAGTTAAATAATATAGTATTATTGGTATGGAGTGTTTGACTAAATTAGTCAGTGCTCTTCAAATAACTCATTTTCAATATTTTTATAGTAGGAATATATTATTATGTTTAAATCTAAAGCTACTGCTGTGATATTGACATTGCTATGGTTACATACATAAGAAAATGTCAAT
Source organism: Rhopalosiphum nymphaeae (assembly GCA_036289425.1). Classification (NCBI taxonomy): domain Eukaryota; kingdom Metazoa; phylum Arthropoda; class Insecta; order Hemiptera; family Aphididae; genus Rhopalosiphum; species Rhopalosiphum nymphaeae. The sequence goes on along the minus strand of JAZAQC010000007.1, from coordinate 1,412,820 downwards.
TTAGATTTTGCATTTAACTGAAATTGAAACTTATGTCTAATAGTTGTTTGCACTTATGCTAATACGCGTACGCATTTGCGGTAAATTCGCAATATTTTAGTTGAAAACAATTTATATTTTCCATGCTATAGCTCATGTCGAAACGAATTGAATGCGAGAATAATATGCACATTTATTATTTTATTTTTAAAATAACATAGGTACGTAGTATTAGAATATAATCACAAATTGACATTTTGAAATAAATTATTATTTATTTTCTTCAATTTTGATTAAAAAATGTAAACGAAAAAAATCGTCTTACAATATATTGATCGACTTAAGCAATTTGTGGACTTTTATTGAAAACTTACCCCCTAAGTACTGTAGCAAATAACTTTACAAACTACGAGCCTACACTGCATTAATATATATGATATAATTTGATATAATCAATTAATTGTTACCATATCAATACGGTTTTTGCATTAAGACTATTTATAATTCAGAAAATTAAACACTATTTATATAGTCTACGTATACCAGAGGTGGCAAATATTTCAACGTTACGTCACGCGTGCCACGGATTTGTTATATGTTGAATATATGTTTAAAATCGTTATTTTGTAAGATTCGCAAAAAAAATCATAACATAAACAGAAAAAGGGACGATTCTGATTTGGATTTACGACGATATAATCTTATAAACCATAGGTAGTTACAACAAGAAAAATAACAATATAACAAGTCAACAAAAATTTAGACCCACTACCCAGTAGGGTATCGATGAGGATCAAAATGACTGCACGTACCATTCTCACACACGCGGCGTCCAAACAAACACGCACAACCCTTGAACTAAGTTGGATAATAATATATTGTCCAACTTGTGACATACCACCTATTCTTTCCCCATTTGCGTATATATATATTTATTTATGACTTTTCTGTGACTCGTTTGCGTGAAAAAAACCAACTCACATATATAATTTAAACGGATACAACATATTATTTTATATACATTTTACGCTTATATATTACGTTAAACCAACAATATTATTATATAAAACAAAAACGATTTCCAAGCACTTTTCAAAAACTGCCGAAGCTTAAACATTATTATTGCGATTAAATAAAATTACAAGTTTAGCCTGTTTGATAACTGCATTTTAGCTATGTAAAGCAAAACCAGAACGCGTCACTACCGGTATATTATAGACGTGTAGTTTAAATCGATTAGACTTTATCCAAGTTGATATTAATACGTGCTGTAAACGAGAAATAGCATTAGCATTTTTATCACGCACAAACGAGTCGCATCGTCGATTTCCACCGTGCAGATCAACATCCCAAACACATCTGTAAATAATCGTATTTCAAAATATCCCAGAAACATTCTTAAACACGTTCTAATGATGAAAATATTTTTAAAATTCTATATGGAATTTGAAAATGATCTCTTCATCCTGTAATGCATCAAACGTATCGCGTGTGTCATGCGTACAGCATCGGCGATTTCGTTACTATATTATTATAACTAAACTGTACAACAGAACATAATATAGCTACACACCACGTCCATCATAATAATATAACAAGCGATAGACGCAAATAACCATCATGATAATTATTTATACCTGAGTCACACTATAATATATGATGTTCATCGCGACAAATCCTTCGGTCCACGGCGTAATCATGACGGTTATACCTATATACTCTCCAACCGTTCATTCGGACGTCACTACATGCCAGTGGGAGTATAATATTCCTATATGACGTGTACGCGTTGTGTATAATATTATAAGTACGTACTACGTACTTGAGCGGGAACGGTATCGCGCACGACCGGAATAATTACCATATAATATTAGCAATACTCGTTACGCAGCGGCGAACGAAACGAGCGGAAGAGGACAAATACGGAGACAGCGGTGACGATGATGGTTATATACCTAAATATAATGGACCGTATAAATATATTATAATACCTACGCTGCCACAGAAATATAAAATCGATAGACCGCGACGGATTTACACACCCGGATTGTTGCTTAATTGCGACGCGACTAGATTGTCAATCAAAATTTTGATGTGGTATGTATAATGTATATATTATAATAGTAGGTGATGTATACAATATTGGAATAGGGTCGAATAATGTAATACACACGATGGAGCTAGACATAATATTATTATTAAACAATTAGATAATCAGAAGAACGGAACAAACCAATTTCCCAAAGCACGAAACATTTTACTAAACAGTCGAGACAAAAAAATAAATTTTTATACATTGTTATTTATTCATCAAATAAGAATGAAGATATAAATACAAATTCATCTGGTTTTAAGTCTATATATGTGTAATATTGTGCTTTTAAGTCAGAGCCAGTGATCACAATCAGAGTGCTACAGATCACGATTTACACTTAGATGCATATAATAATTAATCGCAGCTTTGTATACTACTTTTCTAATCCTATAGCCATATTGAATGAAAATGCATCAATATTTGACTAATTAACAATTAGTCATTAATGATGAAACCATAAAGTTTCCATTATACATATCACATTCGTTTCGATAAATGATTCTTGAAAAAATGGAAGTTATCATATATATTATATAAATATAGCTGACAGTAGTATAACCTATTACCAACTAGTGGCACAACCATAACTTATTTGAACATGTATCATAATAAAGAAATAAATTATACAAAAACACACACAGGCTGGAACATTTGATATAATAATATATTTCATTTTTTCAAACAAATTAAATGTTCGAAATTAGAAGATGGCACAACAGACCAAATCTATATAATGATGTCTGCAATGATAATTGTTGTAGTTCTTAAAACACGAGTAAAATAAAAATAATAAAAAACGACCACCACTATGAAACATAAGCGAACAAAAACAACTTATGACTTAATAAAATTAAACGATAAATTGTGTAACATGCGCACAAAAAACAAATCAGACCTATAAATATAAACAGTATTTAGAAGGTCCACATTTTAATACCTTACACAAAAACAATAATTTATGACGCTTTAAGAATATAGTGAAATGTCACATACTGATTATCGACGTTTTGTCGACCGGGCATTTTTTTCTGCTCTCACCGGCCTAGCGTGGGATACTGGGATAGTAATATGCAGCCATACAGGACAGTACGTTCCATTGTCACATACGTTTATGTAATATATAGTGGATATAAACACACACGAATTCAACGGAGATAAGAAAATCTGTGTTTACAATAAGTCAATAACAAACGCAAAAAAGAGTATGTACACGTGATACGTATCATAATAAAGTATCATATTCTGTATTATACGCAGTTGACTGTTGGTGATTAGTGATCTAATCGCAACCAATGATTTTTCTATTTAGGTACTACATAATATTTTATCTGTAGACTGTAAGAGTAACTAAACCAAACACATTAAATTAATTTAACTGACAACCAAATCGAACTCAATTCGTTTCTATAAGTACATAACTTTATATAATAATAAATATAAAGAAAAATAAAATATTACTACATCTATCACAAGAGTTCATTTTTACGAGTATTGTGAAAATGTGATTATAGCAAACATAATTTACTTTAGATATTCACACATACTATATTTAGTCATATAGTAGAATATATATTACGTGCATATATAGTAATAAATTATGGTTTTTGAACACAAATAAGCATTAGCATAATAGATTTAGAAAAAATATATTTGTGTTAATATTATTGTACTTGGTTTATTTATAACTACGTACCACACAAAAATTATTTTAAAATTCATACAAATATAGTTCGATTTTTATGTTTATTGTAGGAACTTAATGTTTTTTTTTCAACATAAAACGGCAGTAAAAATAAATGAGTACAAAATAAAATCGATTCACTATTACACATCAAATAACTATAATATGTAGTTTTAAAAAAAGTGTAGTAAAGGTACTATTGTTGAATATTATAAAAATATAATATATATATATATATATATATTTTATATTATAAATGGCGCTTAGAAGTATTAAAAAAAAAAAAAAATATATAAAAACAATTTTATTTTTGTTTATAGTTAAATTGCTACGGAATTGAAATTCAAAAAAATTATATCAATAATCATTAACAATAAAATCAAAGAAATTTTTTTTTAGAAGACTGTAATTAATACAAGTTATAAAAAATATTATTATGTAGCATTGGTAATGATTATTAAACCGGAAAAAAAAATAAAATTTTATATTTTTATTAAACGGACATAAATTAAAATGTTTTTGACATATTTTATTACAAACAATGTTTTAGTAAGAAATTGTAAATATCAAATGTAACGGCGGGCAAAAATAATATTCGTGTATAGTGTATTATGTATAATTAAATTTTAAATAGTATTCGTATATAACCATTTAAAAATATAAAATGTTTTGGTTAAATATAATATTATTATCTGCAAATAAAATACATATTCACTTTCATGATTAAATATCAAAGATTTAAATATTACATTTTAAGTAAATGTATTGTATTATTACTAATATTATTTCATGTATCTAGAAAAAAGACATTTTTTAAATTTTAATAAAACTATTTTTACTTCAAAATATAAATTGGATTATTTTTTAATTTACAAATAAATAATACATTTAGCAAAACTTCATTTTATTTTATGTCTGAAGATATTACTTTAAATCGTAAGAATAAACAATAATTGAAAAGAAAAAGTACATTATATAAAGGTAAACAATTCTGAGCAGAATTTGTTTAGTTTTTTATGTTTGTTTTCAAGATTTATATAAAAACAAATTTACTCACATACTTTATCAATATTACAAGCATTTTTTTTTAATGATTTCCTTAAAAACTATTTAACAATGTTACAAAATGTTATATTACAATACCATTTGCATTCAATTTCTAATTTTGCTGAAATTTTTTTACAGAAATAAATAGATTTTTGAAAAACAAACCATACTAATAAAGTTCTTAAAATATTTTACAAGTACACATTATAATATTAACAGTTATTCTATTAAGAATCTAATACATTTGTAAACAAAAGTTCACCATTTTTCTAATATTGAATTAAATTTTTTTTTTTATTATTAAATTGTTTTCTAGTTAAATTTAGATGTAATATTAGTGAAAATAATAACTAACAATAGTAAACACTAAATTCCATCAAAGGACAAGTGCCAACTTAGCATAATACATCTTTAAATCAGATAATTTAAAATGTATAACCAAAATTAATTTCACAGAAATGACAAGTCGTGCGAGTAAATAATGGTATTAATTAATACATGATCCCATAGATTTATTTCAGAATAATCAGAGAACATACTAAATTCTTAAGTTAAAATTATCAACACATTAATGTTCAGAAGCTATTTTAATCAAGTAATTTAGAAAGTAGTTTTTACAATTAAAATTGAAGTAATTAGTTTAATACATAGCTTTTTTTATTTTTAATTTAAAAAAAAAACAAGCAAAATCTTGCATTGATCTATTTAATTTAATAAATATCGAAATAGTTTTGTATTGATTCAACTCAGTCTACAGTGTATAAGTGATAAATAAAATATGAGATGATGATAACAAAAAACTAAGTAATGGTCTTAATACCATGAATGTATATATATAAATACAACTAGATTTTAAATTTGTGAACATGTTTATTAACATGATTTTATAATTATTATCAAATTGGCGATGAAATCATAAAAGAGTTGGTAGGAGAATATCTCGACCTCTTATTATGTAATGAACAGTTTTAATTTGTACAGCTTATTGTGTTTTAATATACCTAACAGGAACACGCCTTTATATTGATTTCTAGAAAATAAATGGACAGAGTCCAGATTGTCTAACACAATAATGTATGAAAGTACCAAAAGTTCATCATATATTATAAATATTTACACATTATACAAAAAAGAATACGTAATCGATAATATGATTTGATAGTTTATCATATATTTAAACTGTATTATTTATTATCTTTAATTATAGGCAAATATTAAAAGTATATAAATCAATAATACAATTATTAGGTTTAAATGTTTTTTATGTTTAAATTATTACAGAAGATATAGTTTCATATTTAAACAATAATAATATGAAAATTAAATTGAAAGAATATTTTAAATAATTAATAAAAATAAACATATTGACTATCACATTTTGGACATTTGAAGGAAATGACACGGTGAATCACAAGTGTACATAAATAACACATTTTCAGCAGTATCAAATCGTTAAAAGAACATAGTTATTCAAGTGGAAAAATTGTTCAAGTGACAATATAACACAGGAATCGAACTATACTTTTCTGGAGAATCAAAATATTACGTTGAAAAATACATTTCTATGAAGATATAAAATAAAAATAAAGATTAAGTACATTAATATATTCAAAAATATATGAATACTCGATACATATATCTTACTTTCATATACAAATGATATGCTAAGTGAAAATCGTTTTAAATTTTAAATAATTAATTAATATTTATTTCACACCGAAGTGCTTTCATTGAAAGGTCTTTTTATTTGAGTATATACTAAAGACACTCACTCATACTGACTACACCTACACTTATTGTGAAAATATTTTTTATAGATTGTGTAATAAAAAATGAATGATAATATATATATGTATATATATTATATTTTGAAAATTTTAAAATAAAAACAATATTTTATGTCAACAATTATTTAATAGGGAATTGTACCATTACATATGTAAGTCCAAAATGGCAGCATATCGAAATTTAATTGAAGTTATTTTTAGTTAATGGGTTGAGTAAGAAAAAAATTGTATACGTTTTTGTTTGTTTACTATTTACTTTTGTTCTCTTATCAACTCATTTTTATAGTTAAATAATTATAATTTTTAATATTTTGGTAGTCAATAGCAAAGAGAAGGTATCGCCACCTCTTAAAAAACCTCCTTTTTAACTGTAATTTAATTTTTAGTATTATAATAATATAATAGTTTGGTAATATCAGTAAGTTAAGTTACAAATTATGTTATTATTATATAAATATATGTAAGAAATATTATTGATGAGGATAAGGAAACATTAAAATATTTTCAATGACATTTTGCGGTAGCCATTTTTTTTTGGATATCTGCAGTGTCGGTACAATTTACAATCAAATTCTTTATTGATAACACGTGAATTATATATGATACACCTAAATATAATTATAATATTATAATATGAAAACTATTTTACGAGTATAACATAGTTTTTAATTTTAATTTAACATCCAAATGTCTTTAAAAAACAAGCCTATAGATAAAAATAAATTGTCTAAGTCTAATACAAAAACATTGATAATTCTGCTCATTTACCTACAAATTCTTCATATTATATACCTACTTAAATTATCTATATGCATCATTATTATAATGTAAAATATCATCCAAACTTTAAGACTGTGTAACCTCTTATGAATGTCTATCGCTGTACGTGGACTGTGCAGTACAACTGATATTGCAATATCACGTTAGGTTATGTTATGCTTAAAACATTAAAAAAAAAAAGTGATAGTTGGTGAATTTACTCACTATAAGGGCAACAATCTCTATATAAGCATACATAATTTGTATAAAATAATATAGAAACCACAAATACTCAGTGCGAACATAAAATCAATTAGTTATCTGCAGGTGGTATAACAGAAAAATAATAGTACCACTATATATTGTTTTATTTTTTCTCAAAATATGTAATCAGGGTAGATTTTTGACTACTCTATGATTTTATGTTACTATACATTATTAAATAGATACCTAATATATATTAGACGTCAATAGACGTATATCTAATGTATACCTAATAAATAATAAAAGTGTTAAAACGGAGGTTTTAGTAGTTGTACGATATATTAACCATTTATTATGAAAATATATATATGTATATATATACCATTTATAAATATTAATATATCTTATTATATTGTATTGGTACGGAAGTGAAACTAGAGACTAATAGTTAAACGTAGTATATAATCCATAAATCATAATTGTAAATATGGTAATTTTTTTATGTAATATTTTGCAGCGTTTATAGATTAAGTTTAAAAACTGCAGTTGATCAGGACAAGACTTAAGTTTGAACTTTAATATTTATATTACTATATATAACAAATAACTGCGCACACTTAAATCTATAAATTTCGTAATATTTGGTCATTGTTATATACTTAAGCTATAGATTGCTGAGAAAGTGAGGAAATACATAGGCATGTCAACATCGTTTTTTATTATAGATTTTACACATTGAAGCCCTATAGATGTTATGGTAAACATTTTAGTACAATTTTTGAAAAAAAAAATGGATTGATAAATCCAAAACATAATTTTTAGGTTAAAACTAAATATTAACCAACGTATTCGATAAAATTGTACAATACTTATTATACTTATATCTTTAAGCTTATATTCGACTAGTTCACAGTGTTACAAATTTACAATCTATACTATATAATACTATACATAACAACATATACAAGCCCACGGACGCTTATCGTAATACCACGTAATAAACCCACATACATATTCTTTAAGGTTTATGTATATAATATATATCTTATATGGCAATTATACACAAGATTTAACGTACACTTTTCTTTGCATATACTTTTCGGAGTGGTAATTGAAAGTGTGTTTTTAGGTAGGTATTATACGTATTTCAAGAGGCTTACTATAGCCACTCAATTGTATATGGTTGCTATTCTTATCTATGTGTAATTAATAAAACATTAAATATTATAAGACGTTTTTATAATACATTTAGAGTGTGTTGCATGCAGCAGTATCCAAAAAGTTTATTAAACGAGTATAATGGAAACTAATAATGTAAGAATAGTTTACATTTTGATGTATGGCAACTGGTAAGACGTATGATAGTTATCTTATTTTAAATTCAAGAATTTTAAATCTTAATAAATATTAAATGGTGTTTTTTTTTGTTTGTACTTTGTAGAGTTGAACGCTTTTAGTATTTAAATTGTGAGTATAAATTATAATACTTAATAGTTGGATATTATACTAAACTCTGATTATACCAAGTAGACTAAACGATGACGAGCTTTTTTTATCTGCAGTTTATTATTCAAAAACCAAAGAAACTGAATACGAAAAGTAACGGCAAACATTGAATTATTAAAATATTTTCATTGACTAAATAATACTATAAAATACAGTAGATAAGTATAGAATATTTGAAGAAATATACAATTTTAGATTATTCTAAATTATACTTATACAATATAACATGTATATTTAATACATTACATTAATTTTATCAATAGAAATACACATATTTCATAATCACTATGATATGTGGATAAGTATATGAACTAAAACACAATGTTACAGAAGAGGATCATAAATTATTTTATTGTGCTTCTTATAAATGCATTTATCGGATATTTATATTATATATTATTAGATATAACATTTGTTTATTATTTTTTATGATATTCCAATTTTATAAATTAAACATGTTAAATGTTATTTATAAGTAAGGCTCGGGACTTCTAGGAGTTTGCATGTTTTTAAATAATCATTAAAAACTTAGCTAAGTAATATAGAAATTTGTTTCATAGCAATACGAGTTTATATTTAAAATTTATAGTTGCATATTTTGCATACTTAACCATTTTTCATTATAAGTACATATTTGACAATTATTTATATGAATGTGTAAGCTTTTAATTTCTAACTTTAGAAAATATCTAATAGTTCGATGTAATGCTCAAGGTAATTAGTACTATATTAAAAATATACAAATGTATTCAATTTAAGTTGATTTTTAAAAAAAAATTGTTTTAGACTATAACTTAATTTAAGATGAAAACAAATCTGAAAAAAGAAAATAATTATCTTGGATAATTATTTAAATCAATCTATATAATAAAATTTATCTAATTATATATCATATCTACGAATATTATTATTATTTATTACGAATATACTTTTTTTTAAATGCATATTTTAATAATATATTTAGTGATTCTTTAGAGCATAAATACATGCATATTTTAAGATTTTTTAGGGCATGAAGTCCCTAGCCCTGTTTATAACGGTATTCTATATTCATTAAAGAAAAAATAACAAAAAAATTAGAAATGTAGTAAATGTTTCCGTATTGAAATTTGTACGTTTTTAAGATGTACCTACCAAGGCGTTTTAATTGTATTCATATTAAAATGTATTTCAAAATGGAGTCATAAAGCGATTCATTCAATGCAACTATTTAGTAAAAGCTTATAAGATAAACTAACTAGGACATAATCCAACTACATTAATATTAAGATAAAAATCATCCAAATCTGTATAGAAATAAAATTATCTTAAGTTAGTAAAATACATTAGTTGATTCTTGTTTTTAATTTTCTACATATACATGTATAATATATTATAAAGTAACAATAAATTAAAAACTTTAGGAAAGTTGAACAAAATATAATATAATATACATTGTATTTAATAATAAGTGTCGAATGTTCATCGTCTTTGATTGGGTCACCATCGGTATATTCTAGAGTCCTCATAACTAAATAATATACTAATTGAGTCCTAGAATTATTTTAGGTGAAATATCAAATAAACCGTAGGAATACGTATACGGAAATTACTATGAAATATCATATAATTTTTATGATTTACGTCAAATAAAAATAATAATAATATATTGGCCAGGAATTTTGGATATTATTTGTTCTATTGACACTAATAATTAACAATAATATACTTACGTACTCTAGTTTACGTTAAATGTGTAAGCGAAACATATATCAATTATACATGAAATTATATAAAAAAACAACGAAAAAAAATATAACTATTGCATTCAAACAAAACTATACGATTTGAATAAATAAAAGTTCATCTTAAATATTTTTACAACTATAAGAAATTCAATTAGTATTAAATCATAATAATATAAATTGAGACTTTATAAATCGTAAGAAATTACTAAAATTGTAAAAAAAAACTTAATCTAATATTTTTAAAAATAAACAGATACTTAATAACACAATTTTTACTACCTATGCATATTATGTATATATGTGAAAAAAATTTATAAAGTTATAACTTAATAAAGTATTAATTAAATAAAAATATATTATGTTTAATGTAAATTTTATATTAATTTGTTTATCAAAAGAATAATATAATAGTAAATTTATATTTTAGAAAAATATGTTTAAAAATAAGGAAATAATAGTATTTATAGTTTTGTGTATAATATAAAATAAGCTTGGTAATTAATAAATAAGTGGTAAATTCGTAATTACGTTTAGAATTTATTTATATGATTGATTACACTTAATATTATTTGGTAAAATTAATGAAAAGCATCGAACCCCCACGAATAGTCTTAAATTTTTAACGTATAATTAGTCGAATGAAACGTATAAACGATTAGATATTTGTTTCAATAACAAAATTAATTTGTGAATTATGGAGGACTGATGGACGAAGACCTTTGAAATTATATTTATAGTTTTTAATTCAGTGATGAATGAGTGGAATAAAATAGAAATATAGTTATATATTTTAGCAGAAATATATGGAAACGTATATTCCTTATCGAATTATAACATTGAATGGGTATACATTTAAGGAAGCAGATCCTGTTTGATTAATATAAATGCATTAAATTTAATACAAATATAATAGCAACTTAATTCAATTTTATTTTTTAATGAAAAATAAGTAAAATCTAAAAGTGCAACCAATACTAGAAGTATGTTAATGTTGAATGATTTACATAATTTTTGTATGTATTCGTTCTATCCTTGTCCTACACTTTGTTAATAATACATTTTAGATAGGGACCAAGTACTCGTAAGGCAACAAATTTTTTGTCTTGACTTTGTAATGATAGTTTTTTTTAATTACATTTTTTAGTACTTCTATTTTTTTAAACTTTAAAAATGTTTATGAAGTTGCAGTGCCTTAAAAATATAATACTACTTGCATGTCATTATCGTTATTGTAAGTAGTTGCATTTGATAAATTGTTATTGTCTAATTTGTAATATACAACCCCCGTGAGTTAGGTTAAGAACCATACCTAACCCTAAGTTTTATCTTTTCACACATTTTAGAATTTAAAAGGAGCGATGTATGTTGTAGTAAACCACCGCCACTTTACTTTACTATTATTTATCACTAATGTGTTGTTGCTGAACCTAGACGTCGTTATATCATCGTAATATAAATGCAGTATTATATTGTTTTATTTTAAAAGCAAGGAATATCCTATATTGTAATATTTTTAATATTATATGTACAATAAATAATAGAGGAACCGAAAGGTATTTTACAACGACACATTACTGGTTTCTTTGATCCACCACCTTAAGTCTCTAACGTGCATCTGTACAGCCAAAACTCAACTATAGTATCAACTACAGGTATTGAAATGCTATATAATTAGAATTAATTTAACATCCCAGCTAGCTGGATTAAATGAGTTATTGGGCCGCATCCAAATATCACCGCTTGTTACCTAAATGGCAAAATTCGAATACTAGTATTTCAATTAATTTATTATTCCTAGGGCAGAGTAATTTCACTATTTCCATAAATTTTACAAAATTATTATATCATTATATATATATATTAATAAAATAATTAAACATTATTCAAAAATTACTTTTCAGTGTTCACTCTGTTTACATTCAATCAACATCCACAAATCCAACAGTAAGACTGACAAGCGTTCTCAGAAGTTTTTATAAGCGTAGTAAGAGTAGCTGAGGTCACAACAATGTATTGATTTTACAATAGAGAGTGTTTTTTATTTGTATGGATGTATATTGTATACACGATAAGTAGTTAAAAAATGCTTCGATTTTTAACTTTGAAGGTGGTTTCTGATAACAAATTAGAGTAAGGTGAAAATACGGTAAAGTGGTATTAACAATAATATATAATATCATATTATAATACTAATAATATGGAATAAAAATATATTATTTTAGTAGTTAAATATATATAATATAATAAATTCAATGTTTTCAGAAAAAATTAAATCAACTGTCCGTAATACCAACATTAAAATACATAAATTACTTTAATAACGATATCAAAAATTATAGCATGAAATTTACACTTGGTGATACAAGCTGACAAACTTTTTTCACTAAGAAATATTTTTCGTATACAATGGTAAATAATTGCTCAAATTTAACACATTCATAACAGTGACTCACTCGACACCTACGGTGTAGCATAGCAGTGCCTATTTGCCCACCTTTTTTATTATTTATAATAATTGAGCATTGCTATGATTATTTTTAAAACCCACTTAGTTTAACATTTAATACAGTATTAAGTACGGGTAATAAATGAGACGACTGAATAAAATAATGAACATGAATAACAAAGTGGGAAGATAATTACTGATCCCAGCTAACTGTTTTCTACAATTATACTTATAATAATTTTACAATTATTGAAGTAAAATAAATATACAAGTTATTAAATGATTTTATTTATATAATCATAAGCTCATTAGCTCAATTAGTTAGATAAAATGTTACAATTTCAATAATAATAACTCTATTCAATTTTATTAAGGAATAACGCTTTTTTTACTAACTATATTATCTTTGGATAAAATCAGAGGCATCATTTCAGGTTTTATTTTCGGATGTGCGAAGTTTCAAGCAAGCTATTTTGAAATTTCACTAGACCATATGAAAATAAATATACGTATATACGTACATTATATAAAATAAAATAATATAACATTGAGATTATTATATATTAGTTACTATGATAAAAAAAATCATTAATAAAATGGCAATGATTTTCTTATAATAAGCTAAAATATATAGTTATAAGTAAATGTATAAGTATAAATATCCTATCTCTACTAAAATTATTTCTTAAATTCTAAAAATTCTTTTAAAAATAATAACGAAATAATTTCTCTGCACTATAGTTTAGGTTTTTAATATATTTCGTCTTTAAGTATATCACTGTAATGGATGAGTTCAATTTTAATACAAAGATAAATCATTGAAGTTTCTAAGCAAAGATGATGTGACAATATCTATTTCTAAGAATATTTTATCATTTATTTTTTTATTTATTTTAATAAAATAGTAATTTTATTAATAATATAAATATATTAGAAGATATTAGTTAATGCCATAATACAGTAGACTATTACAGGTAAAAATAACTTTAAATTAGACAAAATATTTTGAAAATTAAACATAGTTTATCAAAAACTGTTTAATGCGATAGTAAAATTGTTTTGATATTGTTTAGTGTTCACTTAAAAAGTAGATTTAAGATTAAAGAACTTTAAGAACTGTTATTAAATAACTTAAATATCTTAAAACAAAATAACTAATTATTAATACTTATAATATTTCAGACGATAATTAAAATGTTTTAATTTAAAAATACTTAATTTTAATTTTTAACTCGAAAATTGTTATAATTTGTAATTATAACAAAAATCAATAATCTGTACTGTTTATATTTTATAAAAGGTATTTGATTTTTATAATTATTATTTAATCCAGAATGCATACCTTTATTAAATACATAGTTAATATTTTATCACAAAATATATAATATTTAAACAATGAAAATGATTGATTTAAAAAAGTATTTATGCTTCCAAGAAAAATCATTTTAAAATCAAATCTATGTTAATTAAAATTAGTAATTAAAAATAATAAATAATAACTATCAATTTTACAGATTTACATATTCAAATTATATGATATAATTGGATCTTGAAACTTTTCAATACTAATTTAATTCAACATCAGTTTAAAATAATCATTAGTATTGTAGCATTCCATTAACATAGATATTTTTTATTAAAAAATTCCGACCTAATGTCATCATTGAAAACAATGATTGTTGTTAAAAGAATTTCTTAGTTAAAATTAAACGATTTAATCTTCAACTATAATTATATTACGTATATTAATAATAGAATCTATATAAAATGAAAATAAAATTTGATATTCTAATTTTTTGATGTTGATATTGTTGTAATGATCAACGGAATAATAATAAAAATAATTCATTAGTAAAATACTTGATAAGCAATAATTGTTATACTTCTAGTCACCAAGTACTAAAAATTACAAAGTATTTTGCTCAATATCGCACACAAATTATAGTATCTACCTACATATAACACGTGTACGAGTATAAGTATTTATATTATAGGGAATTGATTTGGATCAATTACATCGAGAAGCTGAAAGGAAAATTTAACAGTACAAATGTAGTAGGTATCTTTGTACTATAAACCGATAAGTTATGCGACCTTGAAACAACATGGTGGTGCATGCAGTGACAATTCATTGATCTTGTACACTGTATGTATGTGCGCGCGCGTTTGTTTCAACCGTCTTTAAAAACAACTGCCACTCAGTGTACGCTCAACTAGCTACAAATTCACATGTGATTGGTTTTGCAATCATCAAGTTCAAACGTAGTTTCATCGCTAAATAGTATAGATTCATTATTGCTTTAAAAATTTACAGATTGAATTAAATTATAAATATTTATAAGTAGGAAAAAATATAATACACAATAAAATAAACTATATTTTTTAATATTAAATAATCGATAAATAAATTATAAAACTATTTTTACAGATAAATAGAGGATATTAATAGAAAAATGTTGAAAAAAAGCATAAATTATATTTTACTGCATAATGATATTAATTTTTAACATTCAGATTCTAATTATAAGAAATAAATGGTCTTTTAATAATAATATTATATTATTAAATTTTAATTTACAATTTGGGAAATAAATAACTTATTAACTGGTTAAAATAAATTAATAAATGAGAAAAATTTGTATTATTGGAATACATAATTAGAAAAATAATAAAAAGTGTGTTTATATGTATTTATAATTTTTAATAATTAAGTTAGAATTGTATTAAAAATAGTAAAATACATTGATAATAAAGAAAAGGCTAAAAAGTATATATAAACAAATTTAATTTAATAATTTTACAGTATTTTACATAAATTTCAAATTTATATAAAGGTTAAATACGTTGCAAAACGTTTTCAATTTAACTAACAAATATAACAATTTTAAATAACAAGTTCCTTACAATCTATAGATACAATTAAAAAGTAATATATCTATATTCGATGTAAATATACTATTTAATCAAAAAATGTATGAAACACTGTATTTGATATAGACATACTTAAAAGTTAACGCTTTATATTATCTTACATAAGTGTAGATTTAAACATATTATGTAATTTATAATTTATCTACTTTTAATAGATGGTTTATATGAGATGATTCATCAAGCATACTAATCCCAAATTTAAATTCTGTACAAAACGATGGATATATAAAACCAGTGACGGATCTGGGATTTTTTTTTGGGGGGGGGGGATTTTTATATTATTATATATTATATCATTTAATTTTATAAGCACAATAATAAGGATTTGATTTTAGGCCTTATAAATATAATATAATTGTCAAGGGGAAGGCTTCGGACCCCCCCCTAAATTCATCAATGTATAAGATTTTACAATAATGTGTGTTTTGTGAGTGAATGTATGTCTGTGCAAGCAGTAAGTAATAGAAAAAATTGTTTCGATTTTAAACTTTGAAGATTGTTTCTGATAGAAAATTTGATCTAAAAAAAAGAATAACTTAGGTATAGTTTTCAAAATATTTTGACTTTTTGAGCTATTTATAGGCATGATAATTTTTTTATTTTTTTTTTTATTTTATTTTTCTATGAAATTTGATAAAAAAATATTTAATAGATCAACATTTTTGATAACATAATACGAGATTTCAAATATCTTTTTTGCTTATAAGTATAAAAATGTTAAAAATATATACACATATTTTTTACAACATCTAAATTACAAAACTTTACAAATCTATAATTTTATAACTAAGGTTTTTATATAAATAATTCATAAAAGAATTAAAATACCTAAAAATATATGATTACAATTATTTTGACATAATTTAAAAGCACTATTCAATAGGTATGGACTTTTATGTATATTATTTGGATTCTAAGAATAAAGTATAGGATATTTAGAATACCTATGATAATTTGAAAATGTTATTTAATTAATACTGTATTAATTATACATATTAATAAAAAATATTAATTTATATATTTTATGTTGAACAATTAATATATACTATTATCATAATTACTTAAAGATTTAACTGCTATTATAACGTATAAGTATTATTATTATACCTAACATAATTTCGGATATAATTACATATAAAACAATAAATGATTATGATTCTATTAAGTATATTTTTGTGTTGAAACATGTAATGATATTCCATTAAAAATATTTTAATTAAAATACAATAGTGAACGAAGTCAATTGTAAAGAACGATCACTTAATTAGAAATATTATCAAAGTGTTAATATAATGAAGGTAATAAATGCGAGTATATTTTGAACCGATTGTAGATTATTTTTATTTTTAAATAATAATAATAAATATTTTAAAATAACTTATAGGTTGAAAATTTTTTTTTGAAAATATTAGAATAAACATACAAGTATGTATATAATAAATTACTATAAATAAAAGAACAGTGTTATTTTCTAGTAATTTTAGTAATACCTATTTAAATTAATAATACTAGGTTAAAATTATTTTAATATTCTAAAATTGTTTATAAAATAATCATTTATTTTTTAATAAAATATTTTAAATTAAATAATAATAAGGGGAGTTTTATCAATTGCGCTTAAAATGACCTTTTAATATACCAATTGCACTCGATAATTTTCAAGATTGTTAGACCAATTACGATAGATAATAACTATTGATCATTTAGATTTAAAATTATATGTAAACATATTATTTATTATATTCAATACAATTTAAGTTACTTTACTTAAAATAATTACTTAAATAATAAAAATATACTATAATTAACACACATAGGTGTAATAAATGTAATAAAAATAAATGAAAATTTAACATTTAAAAATATCTAATATTCTAATAATACTATCATTGCGTAACCTCATATTACAAAGTATTTAAGAAAATAAAAATTTGATTTCAAACATGTGTATATTGATTGCAATATGATGTTTCATAAAATTTTCAATCCTACAGTATATAATATTGACTCTAAATCAGCTTTTTTTTCAAAAACAAAATGTACTAACTAGTTACTTACTTAAACTGACCAATATAATATATGTTTTTAATTATCAATTATTTAAACACAAATAGTTTATCTATAATGTTTAATAATACAATGTTGATGGAATTGGATTAGACAAAAACATATTTTTTATAACTGAAGTTAAATCTAAAAATTGGTTTACTGACCGTATGATATAAAGAGAACAATTATTGATACACTGCAGAACCTAAAATAAAATTTTTTTTTTAGACACATCTGGTCTATGCCCACATAACAAAAAATTGCATTACACAATTAGTTATAAACTGTATTGTTCTATGAAATTAAAAAACTGAACTACTAAGAATACATAACTCAATTCATAGAAATCTGCCAATTAGTAAATTAAATAAATATAAATTCATAGCAAAAATTTAATTTACCAAAATATAATATATACATACTTTATTTATTACCAAATTATTTTGTCAATTATAATAGTTTAAAAGTTGGACATTATTTAAATAAATTTAGTCATTAAATTAAATATATTGATTATTTATTATTTTTATAAAAATTAAAATTTATTTTAATTTAATTTAATATTGTACATTAAATAAAAATAAGTTATTTTCTACAATCTACAATTTACTTTATTATATAAGACCTTCATATGATTTGTCATTCTTCGAATATAATAATTTATACTAGAACAACTTAAAGTTAAAAAGTTCGGAGTTTTATATTTTTAAACACCTAATATAATATATATATATATATATCTCAAGGCATTAAGATCTAATAGAGGTTTTTTACAACATACATTTAATTATATACATTCAATAATTCAACACACGTAGAACTAAGAAAACGTAAACCAACTAGAAATACAGTTATGTTTAGATATTTTCTGTTATAAAGACGTACCTAAAATATGATTTTTGAACTAACAATAATTACCTACGTAATAATACATCAGAAATTATTCTTTTCTCTATTCTACAACAAAGCTTATATTTTTAAAATATAGTAATAAAACATTTTTTAATCCAATATTACAACAAGATGTTTTATGATTCGAATAAATGTTGACATTAAAATTGTTCCAACATGGTTTACATTACGTAATATAAAAGTTAATCCCACCAAAAACTAAAAGTAAAATAAAATAACTAACGAATAGCAATTTGTAATCAGATAATTATATAATCGTAAATGAAAGTAAGAACGATAATATTTAGATATACTCATCAAACGAAAACCAACTATTTATGAAATAAAACTTATAACCATACATGATACTGTTGATATATAAAAAAGAGCATAACTCATCAAAATGTTATTATTTTACCTATTTAATGTGTCACTTTATCTTTGTATGAGTATGGAATAATAATAATAATAATAAAATATTATACTTATTAATACATAACAAATGGCCTGGCAATAAAAAAAATCATGAAATGGTATATTCAAGCAAAACATACATAAAATAATTATAGATTCTTGAGATCATTCACAATTTTTACTTACTACGAAAGAAAAAACTATTAACGTAAGGATTATTTACAAGTAACGGTTTTAAATCACAAAGCGTAACAAAAAAAAATAATATTATAGTGCATTTATGATCATTATTTTCACAGCTTATATTATTATAATACTTAATTTCACATTTTTTACATTTTAAACAAAAAAACAAACCCTAACATTTAGAATTATCTGTTTATATATATATCTAAACAATTTTACTAATTTATATTAAATTTAACAATGTTAATTAACATTTTAAATTAGGTAAATAGATAAATATTGTTCATAACTTCATAAGATTCTATGGTAATTTAAAGTTTATCCGCTATGTATGGAATAAGATAATTTTACCGATACTTTAAATGATATATATTATATATTTTTTCAAAACATATTGTTTGATTGACATTTGTTTAAATATGTTTTAAGTCATTATTTTAAAATCTAATAGAATCGTTCTAAAGATAGGTATTATAATCCTTTCAACTAAACCTAATGTCCATGGTTTTAGCGAGATAAACAATAAAAATATTTCATAATGTAGTAATTTTTTTTTCTCGATTCATATTTATTTATGTGTGTTTCTACTATCACATTTTAGAGTAGACAATTTTACTTAATCTTCATAACTGAAGGTGATTACTGGATAACATTTTTATCCTAGTTTATACAATATATATATATACTTTATTGGGCAGCCAAAAGTGACATTTAACAAAATAAAAACATAGATTGAGGAAAACCATGATTTTACGTTAAAATAAATAATTTTAACATTATTTGAGCTTAAACCTCGGTCATAAAAATATTATTACTGTTGATTTTTAATATTTTCTAACTTATTACTACTTTAAAAATAGTTTATAAGGTACCTTGTACTAAATTTTTAAGTTATGACTTACCTAATTTATATATTTTTTTTAATACTTTATAAAAAACTTCAACATTATAAATGTCTATAGTAAGTAAGCTGCAACAATACAAAATACTAGAAAAATTTTATCATGTAGTTTTGAAGTTTTCAATACATTTAAAAGTTATATAAGTTATACGATGTTTTTGATAAAAAATAGATCTATCATTAGTTATAGATACTGATTTACTCGTTTCTTTCACTCTACAAAATCATTTTTTTCACGATAATTATATACCTATAACCTATACAGTGATTTATCACAGAATAAAAATGTAATACAGCCTATTACAGTAACCTACTCAATGACGAATTTTATTAAAAACTTACTACACAATAGATGCAAGTTCCATTGTTTTATTATTATTATTATTATTATTATTATTATTATTATTTACATAATAAACATTAAATACAAATAAAAAATTATAAACGAAAATATTGAATGTACACTTTAAATATTAGCTATTAAAAATTAAATATTCTTTAATTTAGTTTATGTTCTTTACTTTTTGATTTCTATAAATGCAAGCCAGATAATAAACTCCAAACTAACGTAGCCCATTTTTCATCAAAACGATTGTAAGTATATATCATTGTATAATTGTATAAAGATATTAAGTTTATATTTGTTCATGCATTATTAATTCATTCTTTGTATAAAGTAGTATTATAAGCTGAAATATTTTTTTTTTTGATTAATACTTTATCTTCAATTATCTGATTGTTAAATAAATTAATGTTATCAAAACTGAAATCCATACAAAATGCCATGTATTATGAATTTTCAGTTCATGTATATTTTTTGTTGATGTATGTATATTGCACGTGTCACAATAAGTTTCGTTTGACGTACAATTAAATTAGTATTACATAAGCTATTAGCATGCATGTTTCAAATAATTAACAATTAAAACCTCGTACGTATTTTCTAAGATACTTTTCAACTAAAATCGTTCATCTTTAAACATTGTTGATTACCAGTAAAAATATAATTAAACAATTAATGATAATTTAAAAAGGTCAGTAGTTAATTATTAAAAATTTGTTTTGTATATATGAGTGTATTTAAAACTTTACTTAAAAAAAGTTAATTAATATCATGTCGATGAAAGAAGGATCAAAGTATAATAAAATAATTGTTACTTTATGTTCTATTTTTCTGCATGATGTATTTGTATTAAATATATTCATATTATATATTTATATATAATTGGATGAGAAAATAAAATATATTTACATTAAACTACTAACACTTACATAGAAATATCACATATACAAACAAAATTATATTAACAAAATTTTGATACAGTGTTCATGAAGTAATATAGTAGGTAGATATAAACTATTATGTTTAGTCAACAGCTCAAAATAATAAAATAAACCGATTAGTAGGTTTAACATTCTTTATTGAAATAATTTTAGTTTTTATTCGATATCCGTTTTTGAATAATAAAAACCATTATAATAAATAATTTAAGTTTACCTTTTTCAATATATAGTATATACATTGTAAATTTATCACCATTAATTAAATAATAATTAAAATTGAACTGAATAAGACAGCTGCACTGAATTCTTAAAGACAATTGATTTCATTGTTTAGTCTTACCAATGAAATAAATCAAAATTTAAACAATAAAATATAACGTAATTATATAACTATTTTTCTAAAGCATAAACAACTAAAATTCACCTATAAATATATTTCTGTTTTTATTTGAAATTGAATTAAATATTTTAAATTAAAAACTTACTAAAGTAAGTAAGATGGATATTTTATTGATCTGTAAAGATATTTATAAACTGAGATGAAGAAAATAGACCAGGCAAGTTACTTTTATCTTATTTCTGCACATAAAGTTAGTTTTCGTACCTAACTAAATCTTTATAAAATTAAGATTTAAAACTATAGCACGGTTTAAACACACACACACATATATATATATATATATATATATAGTAGAAAATAAGTATCACTAACCTTGACTAATTCTTTGAGACGTTCCCTGTTATAAGTGCTACCGATTTCCTCACCAAGCGCCCAGTCTAAAGCCTTACTGATGGGCCAAGACAGCGGAGTGGTAAGCACCATTACGGTTTTCGTGACGTAAATGGTTTTGGCACCAATAGCTAATCCGTGACGTGAGCAAACAGCTTGCGGAGTAATTTCACCGAATATTACAATGGCCAATGTAGAAGTAATGACGGCCACCAAACCGGACGTCAAGTCATCCAACAGAATGGTAAATATTGAGTTGACCATGACGTTACCCAACAGAATACTACATAACAAGTAGTTACCGTGAATACGCACAGGCAAGATAGCTTTGGCGTATTTTCGCTCTGCATCTGTACCCGTGTTACAAATGATCTTCAAATCCATTCGATTCAACGACATCAGGCCCAAATTTAGACCAGAGAAAAGAGACGAGAATGATAGACACGTAAGAATTATAGCAACCTGCAGCCAGAAAGGTAGCATTTTTTCGTACACTCCCATTTGTTTGTAATATTCGCTACCCATATGCGTCCAAATTGCGCCGGTCTTATCGCTCTCTTTTGAACAGAAGTAAAATATCGTACCTGCTTTACTGGCTTGCGGCAAAATTATATTTATTTTGGCTGTATTTGGCTCGCTTGGTAAAAGAGTTATCTAAAAATTCCAATAAAAAAAATGTATTAATATTTTATTAAATAGTGGTTTTAAAAAATCAGATATCTTTACACACTGGTAGAGCACAATAGGAATGATGTATCAATCACGTAATTATCAATTTATCATAGAACCATTTTCACTACTATTATGATGTTTAGAAGACGATTACTTACAAAATTCAGTTTATAAATGTATGTCTTAAGTATATATGGAATAACTAAATAATAAAAGTGCGATACAATTTCACGTTTTAATATTTTAAATTGTAAATTTGATTATATTTTGAGTATAAAAATAATAATAACAAATACTAGTATATTATTAAGTATTTTTTGTTTCAATGCTATGATAAATATTAACTAACATAGGTTAAGTTATAGTATTTTATATTATATTATTTGATTAAAATAAAATAGTAAATAATAAAATATTGACACAAAAATGATTTATTTATTTATATTTGTATTTACGGGACTAGCCCTTTGAAAAAAAAAATAGATATATACAGATGTACAATCAAATGATAGTTACAATTACAAGATTTTAAAATACATAAAAATTATAAATATATATATAGATATGTAATAGCATTAACAAAGGCGGGAAGCATCAACATTGACAAGAGACATTAATCTTGTGATAGGTCCAGATTTACATATTGTATTATTGTAGTTTCTCATAAAAACCAATAATAGTTATAAAAATAAATGTATAATGTCCTTACTTTATAAGAAGACATAGATATAGATAATTTTTGTATTCATACATTATTTGAATAAAAAAATGAATGTATTTTAAACATAGAATACATAGTCTTATATACTGTATTCAGTAAAATAGTGAATTAAAAAAAAAATTATACTACGTACTTCTTGAACATCTCCAACGGGAAATTCACACGGACCACCTTTATCGCCAACTTTTTCCGTAAGAACAAATATTGTTTTGTCAGTCCAGTCACTACCAAACAACCGAAATGACGCATTTCGTTGAACCAGTAACTGTGGTACTCCTCGATCATCGTAGTCTATCGCTGCATCCGAGTATTCCACCCGTAAACCATAAAAGTTTACTGGAGATATGTAAGCTGTACCTAATGGGGTAACATTTTTTAATGTTGACCCTTGTTGTCTTCTCTGTCTGTGAGAAAAAAAATTCAAATCATATAATCTGCAAAATTTAGTTATAAGAATTAAAGTACATTTCAAATAAAATAATTAGAATGCACTTATCAATATTCCTGTTATATTTAATATAAATAAAAATGTTGTAAAATATACTCGACAAGTGATTTAAATCTGATTTCAGGATTCTAAACGCGTTGCTAGATTTATTAATACGTTAAATATCTTATAACAAATAAATTCCATTATTGCGTGTGTAATAGGTATAGCGAATCACTACATAAACTACATGATTCCCGTTCTCTTAACTGCATTATGATAACGACGTTAAAATTTTAAATTTTAAAATGATTATAAATAGCTCAATTATTAAAATATAAAAAATGTGGCTAAATAAATAATGTAGTTATCATTCAATTTATTTAAAGCAAATCCACCCTAACATTAAATTAATATTGAGTAAAATGAATTATTCTAAACATAATATTAACTACCTATACGTTATAAATCAGTAAAACATTATAATACTATAACTAACAATATATATTTGGTTCTACTGAATGCAAATTTGCTACGTTATTAGAAATAGAACAAATACTGCGCAGATATCTTCTTAGTGAAATATTAAATAATCAAAACATTATATTAACAAAAACAATTAAAATTAAAATATTGTAACAATATGCATTTATACAATTAACAATAAAACATTAGTGTAAAGTGTCAATAATAAATTACAGTTCTATAATTTTTTTAATTCCACTTTTATCATATAAAACACCAAAATGATATTTGATTTAATTAAAATTTAGTCAGTTTGGACAAATTTAAGTAGGTAATCTATCAACTATAATTTAAAAATCATCAATTTAAATCTTAAAAGATATTTTGTAGTAACAATTTATGTGATAAACAGCTGTCACAAATTGCACTAAATTTGTATCACACATTACACACTATTGAAATATAGAAAACCTACCATTAAAAACAGACTATAATATCTATTTGCTTTTATGATAAGTTACGATTATGTAACAATTTAGATTCGTCATTCGAAGAAACTCAATTCGATCAAAGGCTATTATTCATAAAGCATAATTACTCATTTATTTTATAACACTATATAACTACAGATTATAATATATTTAAAGACATTTTGAAGTATGAACAGATAAACAAAAAGGGAAATTTGATAGCAGAAACCGAACAGAAAACATTAAAATAACAGAAACACTAACATTGACAATAATTATAAAGTTAAGATTCACAAGCCCCCAAAGAGTTAATAAACCATGGTTAGTTACTAAACTAACAACAATTTAAAAACGTCGATAACACATCATTATCACCTAACCACCGATTTAGTCAAGGATTTAGTTATTGGAACTAATAACTCCACCGTCAAGTAAACAAACTGATAGAATATAATCATTATCAAACATAATCAATGTTCTTCATTATCTAATTCACTCTAAGTACGAGACAGACAATTAATGTCTGTTAACACTGGTAATAGTACAAATTTTAAACAATCAATTATATAACGTATGAACTGTATAACACTACATGGTAGAACGTGCTGATATTTTTAAGAAAAATAAAAATATATGTTATTTCAACTATTAAAGCCCTTTGGTCTTCACATTTAATTAGTAATTATCCAAAACTAATAAAATTTACAGGATCCTGCTTTAAATGCGATTCAACGAGGTATTGAAAATAGAAGTGTAAAATTATCAAAGGCAAACCAATTGCTAAATAAGACACTCACAATGATTCAACAATGATGATTGAAACTGATGAGACAATTAATGTGCCATTAATGCTAAATATTAATAAAGAAGCTTAGTTGATGCTAAATGCAATGATTGAATGCAACCAAACTCCTATTATCAAACAAAATGTTATCCCTTCGAATTTTTTTGTGAAACAAGGCAATTATAACAACTTTCATCAATACAACAGATTTTGTTAAAAATTTAGATTTTATGCAATTAAACGTATTATTTTATGTTGTTGATAACGAAATTACCTAAGTATTTCATGTTTTATTAATAAATTACATTTTAAATCAATGAAGAAAGAGCTCGTAAAAAAGTAAATACTCAAAATGATTTTATTTTTGATGACATTGTGTTAGTTGATACCAATATTAATAATTAAAATAGATCGTAAAAATTAGATATTAATAGTATGTTATAAGTCAATATTCAAAATCAAGTTAAAAATGTAATTAACAAATATTAAATCAGTTAGACTGCTGCAATTTCAATATAAGATCAAATAAGTAGTAACTACATGTAAGTACATATATTAATATATATATATAACTCATTAATCATTTATTTCTATTTATTCTTTGAAAATTTAAAAAGTGTTTTAGATGTTAAACATTTTAACTCGCAGCCTCATATAAAATATATGAAAAGCACTTTATTCAAGCGGTAAGTATGTAATTTATATAATTTTAACTAATATTAACCGTCATTTACCATAGTGTAAGTATAAAAACGTAAAATACTGTACAGAATATAGAAAAAGAATCAACTGATTGAAATTAATTTTTAAATAATATAATCTAAAATATTGTTAATTTGTTAGAATGGATGATATTTTTTATAAGAGCATTTAATGGACACATAATCATAACACGATTCTCAACAATCTGACAGATTATGGGCCCATTATAAAAAAATAACATGCCAAAATTATAAAATATTCATTCTATGAATTTGAGACTCAATTTGAGATTAACGGTAGCGGTTTTGAGCACTAAATTATACAAATGGGACGATAACACTTAATGCTTCAAAACTTATTATTAGAGATTAAGTACTTTAAAAAAAACTTGTATATTTATAATACACAAAACAAAAATAATTGGCTAAAATATTAATAAAAAGTAAGTTTTGACAATTGATTTATTAAAATAATCATTCAATAAATATACAAAATTAAACATATAATTATACTCTAATACAATATGACAATGTATGCATAAAACTGATAGAAATAATAAATAAAAAATTAAGTTATATTAATATTCAAATGTATTAAATAAAAAACAATAAGAGGTGCCTAGTTGATTTTCAGATTTGCGACTGTATATTTATTATTTTGGTATGTTAAGAGAAAAATATATTTTTTTAAACCCAAAATACTTTGAACTTTCAAAGGTCGCAGAAATTGTTAAATAATTTTTGTTCGGATAATTTATGGAGTTAACACGATACGCAACGGCCGCCAGTACAAAGTACAACGACCGCAAAAACCGACCTATACTGTCATAACCGTCACCACGGGCAAAGATACATTCTTTGAACAATAACATATCAATATTTTAAATTTCTTCTAGCAAAAATGATATTCAATCATCGTTTTATTAAACATTTCGTATAAATTGTGAACTGAAAACATTATTTTGAAAATCCAAACAGTATGATATTAGTAGCAGTAGAAAACGAGACGTAATATTTACTAAAAGACCAACAAAATACTCGTTCAAGTTAACTACCAAACCAAAACAAAAATAACCATAAGTATAACTTCACTAATTTAATTTTTAAATTAAATTATCTCAGTATTTCAAAGTTTCTTACCTGCTTGGTGACGAATCCAATGAATTTTCCGTAGACTGTGCCATTTCATCGGATCTGATCGCTACCGAATCACCCTGGTTCACCCATTGACCATCACTGTCGTCGCTCGAACCACTGAATACGCTCCATAGCGACGAGGCAAGTCCATTAGGTGGTTTTCGCGGCTCATATGTGCACAAGTATACATTCCGCGTGGTCAAGTCACGATCAAACTTAAACGTGATACTCATCAACAAGTATGTACCGTTTGTCCACAACTGAAAACAAAACACATCATTTTAAAATGCTGGAAGTTTGATTTCATTCGCAACAAGAAATTAAAGATCTGTTAATTCGGAAAGCACACCTCGTTTAATAACGAATATAATAATCATAATGGCCTATGGGTTAATATGTGAAGGTATGAAAAAGAATTATTGATGAAATAAAGAATGAAATAGACGCAAAACATTCCTCTATATTTATATATAAATTAACATAAATTAACTGATAGTTTTAAGAAACAATATGCCATAAATATAGAAAATATTGTTTGAATTATCAGAAACCTATAAGTAGATATTAAAATATTTTAAAAATTATCTAATAAACGAGAAAGATATCTTTGATTATAAACTAAGTTTAAGTATATTTTACATTTTATTAAGTACTATAATATACCTACAGAAATACAATTTAAAAATGTACCTCAAGTTGCGATACAAGTATCAAAAAAAAAGTAAACGATAGAACACTGGTAGTTATTTCATTTTTAAGATTAAAAATAGTAATAGTAACAACAACAAAATTTTATATTTATCAAATTGAACCTAGATGTAAGTTTAGTATAATAATATTATATTGTACTCATTCAAGACAATGACAAACCACCAATAAACGGATGTCACATTCTTTTATTAAAATGCTATCCAACAATTAAGTAATAATTCAAATTACCAAACAATATAAGATTTAATTATGTAGCATATTTATATAGATTAATAAATAGTATTAGTTAGATAAACGTGAGTCGTCAAAAATACATTTTGTATAGCTATCACAAAATATAACTTGCATGATATGAAATGGTTCACTGCGCATATTATACAGAGTGACACATACAATGCTTACAGTAATTAATAACTTTTTTCTAATTTATTTTTCAAATTGTTATTAATATCGTAATATAATGATTTTTATTTTTTAGGTATATATGGGTACAATGGGAATAAATAAAAATTATAGGGTAAAAATGAATTAAATGACGTATCTGACTAGTACAAATAAGATGTAATACCATATATATTACGTATGTAGTATGTATGAGTGTAATGTATGTATAAACGATAATGTAATGAGAGTATAATGACTAATAAGATAAAAAATTGTTTAACAAATAGACGCGTATACCTATATCCTACCTACACGAAATTATGAATGAGATAGACAACGTGTTTATAATAGATTGTAGTAGAAATTTTCCAGATATATAGAACATTTATTTTAATTTGCTTATAAAATACATATTTGAAATTTATTTCTTAATATTTAAAAAACTTAACAAAATATAATAATTGTATACTAATTAAAATACAAATATAAATTTCCTTAAAAAAAACATTTAATATTATTTATAAAATCATAAAGCATTTTATTATTTACAGTTCTTAAAACTCACAATTCTACAAAACAAATCTAATGTTGTAGAACGTATAAAAAAGAGAGGTGCGAATTGAGAATCTCCAAACGCCTTAGTTTGAGCTCTAAACCCAAAACCCATCAATATCTTAAGCTACTTGATTTCTTAATAGGAATAAAACTAGGTAATAAAATATAATATAATGATACATAAACTTTGTATTACTAAATGTTATCATTTATTTAGACTCTTTATATTAACCGTGTAATTTACAGTATTTTTCTTGAATATATTTTATCATACATCAGTAATATTAAATGTATCTACTTGTAACTTGAATAATAATTAGATATATTATTACACTAGCTAGATAACGTATTGATTGATTTTTATTATTAATATGATGAATAAGCTTGAAAAATATTTTTAAATAATCCATAGTAATAAAAAAGTATTTAGTTACAAAATATCAGTTATATTTTTATAAAAAATTAGTACTTTAAAACATAAATTAAAACTTTTAACAAAATACGCAAACTTTTTTCTTTAACTATAGATATGAATTTTAAACAAAATCTTATAGTCACAACAGATAAACACATGTAATTTATGAGAATTTATAAATTACGTAAGATTTAGTTTACACAATGATTGTATTACGTAGCACTGGAGTTAATTTATTATTTAACTAATTTTCTAGTACTCATAAAACTAAACTAAATATTCAAGTTCTAATACATATCTTGTATAAAACATTTCCAAGAATAAAAACATTATTATTTCATTTATGTTGACATTTTACTCATATACTCTAAAATAAAAAGTTAAACTTCAAAATGTAACCAAAAATGTACAATTTACCTAATAAAACTGACAGACGAATTGAGTTAAAAGAAAACCATTTAGAACTAATTGAATCATGGAATTTTTTAGGTGCAATATACTAATTGAATCCCGTACAACTTAAAATATAACAGGTACTAATTGAGGCCATATATTTTAACCAGGCATTCCTTCAATAAAGAAAGAAGCTTAGGAACCAATACCCCTCCAAAATTTCAAGAAAATAATTAAGTACCTATGTTTTTATAGAGTAAAAGTGAATAAAAGTGATTTCTGTCAATAATCTTATTGTTACATGAGTATGAAAATGTATAACCTTAACCTTATTCGATTAGATTCCATTAATGTAGTAATTCATTATTTAACAATTTTACTATTCCTATTTCAACTAAAACTATAAAAATTAATACTTAATACATTAATTTCAAATATGAAAATTATAAAAGCTAATACTAATTTATAGTGAATGAATACATAAAATAATGGTTTATAGTATATTTTTACTAAATTTTAGAAATATACAATTAATAGTATTTCTGACTATTTCAATTAAATAATTTAATGTAGTGGTTATAAATGACTATATTTTACTAAACATTTTTTTATTATTATTAACTAGAAAATAAATACATATTTACAATAAATTATTAAAAGTCGTCATAACTCTAAATTAATATTAAATTACTCTTTCCCAAAGATCGATTATGAATACGGAAAGTAGCTAATAAGATAAAAGCAATTTTAATATATTACCATACCTAACCAATTTTGGCTTTTATTACTACGTTAATTGAAACTTAATACTCATTAAATACAATTGGAAATTTTAATTTAAATAACGTATTAAGACATTAAATACGTTTTGTTTTCAACAAATTTTGTTGATAACAATTGAATACAATTAGTTCATACTTCATATTATATTAATTAAAGATAATAATATATTATAGTTTTAATTTTGGAAATTATTTCTTGATAATAATAATTAATTGATGACCTATTGGGCAGTTTAATTTTAAATTAAAAGCTAATGGATGATAAATAGCTTAATTTTTTTCCGTATTTAATAACTAGATACTAGCAACAAATCAATAGTAATAATTGTGGTAATATTTTTATTGTGAAGACAATACTAAATTCTAATTTTGAATTAATTTCCCTCCCTAATAATGTTCATTTTTAACAAAAAAATAAGATAGGAAAACATAGGCCCAGAAAAAAAGGCATCGGGAATAACACAGACTACGATAATGTTGCCATAGATGCGTTGACGAGTATTGATTTGTAACACGGGAGCTCACTAACAATATTTTCCACCCAGCTGCGTCCAAATATCCTGACAAGAAACTCGATATTAGTATGTTAGTTAATACGGGCACACGGCAAAGTAGGTATTGACGTCTTAATGGACGAATTCACATACACACGTCAATCCAATCAGATCATAACATTACCACTAAGACTATAAGACTAACCACCACTATACTAAGATATACACTGTGACACCAATATTGATACAATGAATTATTTATGAAAATTTGTGGTATCACAATATTTCTTCGATTATACGTATACGTCAAATAACTGTGTGCTTAGGAAAAATAGCAATAAAAATCATACATAAAAATGCTTAAGCTACACAAAACCCCCAAACATATAATAATAATACACAAATTTGTTTTAGGCTGTAGAAATAAATTATTAAAAAAATATATTTCTTCAGATGATCCATTAACTGATATTTAAAAAACTAAGTAATAGTTATTTAAATGTGTATCACAAAATACATAATCTGATTCAACTTATTTTAAGATACAATATTTAAATAATAGAGAGTCGATAAAATATATGAAAATAATTAATAATAATAATTATTAAAAAACGAAAAAGTATACTTAGAGCATAATACATATAATATAATATTGTTTAAAAATATATATTATTAATAGTCATAGTTTGAATAAATAAATAATATAGATAGATAATAAATACGGGACTGATTCAAAATCAGATATTTTATTCAAATGAAATGTCATGAATTATAATAAACTTTTAAAATATAAATATGATATAAATAAGCTATGGAAAAAAATTGTATAGTGCGTATACATAATACTAAACGAATAATATCTTTTCATTATTTATATTTCACTAAATCATACAAAGCGCCTATTTTAATGTATTATTTTTAGAAATCAATAAATACAGTATTTTAAATAATTTATCTCAGTAGGTACTTTCTACTATCAAAAACTTAATTTAATTTTTAACAAGTTTAAAGCAAAAATTTTAAACTTTTCATTAGTTAAATATTGTTAAATGTATTGTATAAATGTATTATAAATTATCACCAATCACGGCAATTGTTTATAACAAAAATATTTACCACTAGTTTTAAAATAGGTGGTCTATATAATTTGGTTCCTACATAATACATTTTTCTAGTATACAAGTTTCTAAAAGTAATTTATGATATAATATCACTATTCCATATATTTTGGCATTTAACATTTTCCTCTGTTATTTTTAGATGGTTCCATTGACAGACGCCAAAGTATGTATCAACTATTTAGTGGTATAATAATTTATGTTACTAGTGAATCTTACTAATATTTAGGTATTGGTATTTCAATTTTTTTATAATAAAAAAAATAACTTAAGAACAGTACCTAGTTTATATAGTTAATAGTAAGATATTATGTCATTTTAAATATATCAACACAAGGTTGGTCTTGCAGTGAACACAAATTTGTTGTACGTAGCTTAAAGAGAGAGCATAAAGTAGTGCGCTGACATGCTCTTAATTCATTTTCCAAATTTTGAGAATTTGATACCTACTCCAAAAACAAATAAAACGTTACTATTAACTGACGTCTACTAGTATGCCATCAAATATATATATATATATATATATTCTTATACAATTGTGAAATATAACTATAACACTAGTCCAGCGAATTTTATATTAGGCTATATATAATATGATTGATTTTTTTTTTGTGTCGAGTATTATGATTTCTACAAAACTAGACGGTATAATAATATTGTTGGTATATTATATATTATTAGAGTAATTATGGCGCTAAGATTATAGTATCTGCTGTGACTACAACTATGGAAATGAGTAAATTAACATAAAGTAATTTTATGGTTGAAACGTCACGTATTATCTATTAGCCGTAGAAAATAAAGGAAGATATTTCTACAAATTGTATATGTACAAATTACTTTACATCGTGTATAAATAAATAAAATTAATAAATAAATATTTTAAATCTCATTACATTTTTTACAAAAATTGCAATTGCAATATTAGGTATAACAAAAATTGAATGCTTATTTAATAACAACATATAGTGAGACATATATACATATAACATATTATGTTATTTGTATATTTATTATTTGGTGATAAAAAAGACGATGTATAAGTAATAAATCATTATAAAAATTAATAGGTAAGTGAATCAATTAGTAAAAAAAGTAAAGTAGGTACAAATTATTTAGTAAATTATAAAATTTTGACATGAAATTATTGAAAATTAAACATTAGGGATTCGTTAAAAACATAACCAAAGAGTCAATACAAAGTAATATAAATACACAATGTACAATAAATCAATATGCGTTCTACACAACTACATGAAGATTTTTATTACGTACAAATCATTGGTAGGTAAGAAATATACTTTAGTTTTAAAAAGTAACTTATCTTGTCAGGTGTTTGTTTCAATAATAGAAGTATAATATACATTAGTAACTATATGAGTGTATTATACTTGTAAAGGATTAGATCGGATCCTAAGGACGAGATGATACTCTCTAATATATTTAATCCAGTATGCCTATATTTTCAAGAGGCAAACAATAAAATGACACTTCAATCTTTCGTTGATCATTTAAAAAAAAAAGTAATACATTATTTGTATAGCATAATACAAACTAGCCCTAAAAATTAATAACAAAAATGTTATTTAAAAAGAATCTTTTTTTATCATTATTGTTTATATTGCAGTACCTAAATTATCCAATTTATAGAATTGAAAAATTATTACCTAAATAGTTAGACTAAACATCGTCAATTTTTAAAACTAATTGTAACGTTTTATAAAATTTGGGATATTTAAATATATATTTATAGATATTTAAGATTTTAGACCAACGAAAGTAACTTTAATACTATTAATACTACACTATATAAGAAAAGTTTAAATATATAATGTAATATATCGTTCTTTAAAAATAATTTACGACATAATACAGTAAGTAGGAAGGTAACTACTATTATTTTAAATTAAAAAAAATATTAAAAGTAAACCAAGTAATTTTAAATTAATTATTAGTTAGGTAGTTATTGGATAAACCTAAATAGACCTATTTCATTTATTTTTCAACTAAAATAAACCGTGAAATTACATAAAACAAATCATTAAGATTTAAATAAAATATAAATACATATTTTACTAGAGAAATTTATATAAAAACAACAACTACTACTATACTACTATGTTTATTACATAAATACATGAAACTAACTAAATTTTTAAATTTGCAGTATTTAAAAAGTACTAAATAATAAACTTTTCTACTATTGAAAATAAAATCAATAGAAACCAATTTAAAAACTTTTTAATAACTGATCTGTTATAATCCACCTTTTAACACTACATTATATCATCTCATATCTGCCTTCAATGAAAATTAAATTCTATATATTTCAAGTAAATCTAGAAATGTGTTTGTTTAACAATTACAATCAGGACCATTGTTAAGTTGGGACGGGGGCAGAAGAGAACATAAAAAAATCAATATTCTTATTGATAGCAAATAGCAAATTACTCTCAAGTCTAATGTATACCATAATTAATGACAACAAACCATCACTATCAGAATACCTGAAATAACTAATGATACGCAAACAAATTCTATATGTTGTAATCGTTGTCATACTACTTACATACTTTTGAGTTCTGATGATAGAATTTTTAATTCATAGTATTCATAATATACTTATACAATTATACCTAAAAGTTATATTTTGTAGTATATACCTATATTATTATAACTATAACAATAACAAAAAGTAAAACAGTGATATCATTTGTGAGATACATAATTTCCAAAAATTATAACATAAATTTAAGGCTATTTTAATTTATAATTAATTACATTAATAATTGTATTACCTACTGATAATATAAGGTAGATATACCTTCATTTTTAGTTTTAACTTAGGTATTATTTAATAATTAATACTATTAACAGTTAATTTAATGCCCAATACATTTTTTTTTAGTTTTTTTTATTGACATTCTTAAATTACTGGTAGATACCCTAACTTGTCTATATTTCTGTTTTTTTATTGTTTTTTATTTTTCTAGTAACTCAACTAATAATATATACAATTTTTATACTTAACTAAAATGTAATAAGTATCAAATAGTCATAAAACTTGACATTTTAAAAATATTATTTGGTAATAAAAACAATATTACTTTCAATTAGATTAACGTATCTACATAATGATTTTGAACAATTATGTTAGTGAACAACATCAAAAATTAACTCCTTCTTTATCTTATTCTTCACTATGTAAAATACGAGGTAAAATATATTATGTTGAAAATTGCATAAAATGTATACCTCGATGTATACTAACACTCAAAAAGCTTACTTGTAATATAACATTCCTAAATAGTATACAGCCAGAGTCGGCAATTCAATTCTATGGGGTTCAGATAATATGAAAAAACATTTTTGAGGGCCAGAAAAAACCTAAATATTAATTAATAATTGTTGTGTTATCAAGACTATTATTGTAAATAATTATAAACAATGAACGCCATTGTAATCTCTAAGTACATCATAAAAATAGATCAAATATCTATTATACGAGGAAAACCAGCATAAAAAAAATATTTTTGGCGGTCCAGTCATTTCCCTTCCACGGGCCAGATTTGGCCCATGAGTCGCTTATTGCTGAACTCTGGTATGCACGCTATTATTGCCAAAGTAATACACATCCCATGATTTCTACATATACTGTACAGATTGAAAAGTATTAATTTATAATAAGATTTGTTTGTTAAAATTATATAGCAATCAAATCATTACTAATTTATTTATTCATTTTTACCTTATAAATAAAAATAAATGTATATGCTAGGTACTAGGTATAATATTAAGTATGTGTAAAAACTTTTATTGTGTACAGTATTAATAGTTGAAATTTAATATTCTTATAAAGAATAAACAATGAGTA
Source organism: Rhopalosiphum nymphaeae (assembly GCA_036289425.1). Classification (NCBI taxonomy): domain Eukaryota; kingdom Metazoa; phylum Arthropoda; class Insecta; order Hemiptera; family Aphididae; genus Rhopalosiphum; species Rhopalosiphum nymphaeae. Next base: position 1,376,100 of record JAZAQC010000007.1, on the reverse strand, counting down.
AAGTGAAAAAATTATGAGTTTTACAATGATAATAAAACATATTCAGAGATTATTAAAAGTAAAATTGAACAAATAACAGAATTTACTGTTTTTCAACTTTCATTGTCTACCATAGGCATGCCGCATGCATGCACAAACTTTTGTTAGAGGGTTTACAGCTGATGAAATTGTTTCATTAAAATCTAAATGACATTAAATAAATGCTTATATAATCAATGCCTTTAAGTATTACTACCATTATAATTATTAGCATTTCTTATAAAAATAATAATAGGTTATATTGCAAAATAAAATCATTAATTATTAAAATAAAGTATGTTTTGAAAAGGATATAATTTCATAATTCTTGTCACATAATTAAATCATGAACATTGATTGTATTCCTACATATTTTGTTTTTTTTCCCAAAAATGTATTATTTTGAACCTCTGATGACTGTTCACATACCATATCACATGTATTTGACTTAATCTGCAGGGTATGTAAGTGCATGTCTATATCACAAGAATTTAATTTTTTCCTAAGTAGGTATCAGTATATCCTCGAATACATCCCAATATGAATAACTACATATACCAAAACATAAACGATTAAGTACTTATAAAAAAGCTTAAATATTTAATTTTAAAACATACATACCTATTTAAAAAAATACATATATATATATATATATATATATAATTTAATTTTTAGTAATTTTATCAAACCCATTCTATTCAAAACCAATAAACCACAATAAACCTAATTTTATTCTGTAATTATAGTATATTTTAGTAAGTTATGTTCTGAAATTTAAAAAAAAAGTGTTTTTTTACAATCATAGTAAATTACATTAAAAAATATATTTAATTAGGTATAACACAAGTTAAAAGTTATTATATGTATTACATATTACATTATAATGTATAAAGTATAACCCTACTAAATGTTTTTACTTGTGCAAACGTTTAATGAAACCATTTAAGTATTCACAACATAAAGAAAATATCCCTAAAAATAATTTTAAAGGAAGTTTTTTTATCTAGTGACCACTAACTGTACTTATTGCTTACATAAAACACAATTAGATGACTATCTGCACCATATTAAATGACAATACATACCAAAATATTATTTTTTTATGTTGATCTAATTTTGATTATTATAGATTTAATTTGTAATGTTTTATTTCCTAATCATTTACTTCCTAACTGAATTCTGGTTTATTTTAAGAATATACATTTTTTTTTTTAATGGTTTAAAGTAAATTTTATGAATAAGTTTAATAAAATATTAGTGCAATTTTTAAAACCAGTAATTCATGCATAAAAATGAAATTACAATTTTATATGAAGTGAAGTGAATTTTAAAATTAATTGTTTTATATTTATAATAGAATTATAGTTGGATACACACAATGCAGCTATTATAAACTTATACCTAACACTAATAACTGTCTCGTACAACTGCATCTACCACACTATAAACATAAGTACTACATACTAATTATAATTTCAAAAAATACCAATGATTTTTTTAATAAAAAATAGAATTTTTACTTGATGACCTAAAATAAATAAAAATTAACTAAGTATACATTTAGGTTCATATTTTATATTGAACAGTGATACATACATATCAAGTAAATATTAACTGTAGTTTATGAATATGTAAACAAATTGGCAGATAATAAGTTACTGTATTAAATCAAGGAAGGTTACCTACCTACCTACATTAAATTATCAAATTATTAGTGTTGCATAAAAATATAAGATAACTAAAAATAATAAGTTTATTTCACAAATAGATTATGAATATCTGCATGAAATATGCAGGTATCTATCTAACAGTGTTTAGTTCAATTTTATACTTATGCTGACATACTATAATATTAACATTTCATTTCTAATAATTTTTAATTATAAATATACAATAAATACTACCTAGCTATTTATCAAGTTAGTAAACCACTAATTCAATAGCAAATTATTCAAATATTTAACAACTTGTTAAGACTTTACTAAAATATATAACACCTGCACCTAATTTACAAAGGTTATCAGGCAATCCTTTTAACTTAAAATATGGGTACATATTAAAAATGTTAAGTATGTAGAATTAGTAAAGTTATTATTCTGTAAACAAAAGTACATAGCCACAAGTGATTGATGATTATATAAGTAAACTTACCTGCTTAAAAATATGATTTTCAGAATCAATGTTTTTCATCGGATGATTTTTGTAACACTCAGTACCACGTAATGCAACTCTAGAGGTGGGCCTGATTTTAATGTTTTCGTTGAGTCCTTGTCCAAACATGCCAACAGTCAAATTGACGTACAAATCGTTGGTTTCATCTTGGGTAAACTTTGTATGGTTGACAACTTCCACTAAACTTACAAACGAACCACCGTACGATGCCGACACGACTAATCCTTCGCACAACACCAATAACACAATAAACGCTAACGTTCTTTTCGGGCTGCACGCAGCCATCGTTGCTATCGTTGCTATCGGACGGTTCAGACAAGCACTAAGGGCTATCGACGTTAAAAAAAAAAAAAAAAATGTAAAAACAAACGAACGATAGGTACGACCTAAGGGTTTAACTGTGTGTGCGCACAGCGAGCTCGGGCAGTAGTGCAACGTACATTGCGGTTACGAATCGAACGCGACGTCGAAGGTCGAAGTAGTGAAAAGTGTTCTATGAAATTTTTTTATATATAATTTAATAATTCGTCTCCACCACGTTTACGTTTCAGCGTTAGCCAAACACCCGAATGTCGCCCGGAATGGAAAATACAAATCGTATCGTATCGTATCGAAACGCGCACGCCGAAAGGTGGGCACGGTGGAACACGGACTGTGAACGACGCGCGACTGCTTGTCGCTCGGGACTAAACCGCGATGGGAAAACGACGAGGGAAATAAAACCGGCGACCGCCTGGAAACTGGAAACGCGCGCGCTGGGCGATGCAGCAGTGGCAGTGGACGTCGATTGCGCGCGACGATGTTGCGACGAGTGCGCGGCGTGGCGGGAGCACGGGCGACCGAACTGAACCGGCAGCGGCGACGGCGGCGGCGACGGCGATCGGCAGCAGCTGTTGTCATCGCCCCCACGGCGGACGGCCGAGATGGCGCGAGCTGTTATCAGTCAGATTAGCGCGCGTGGCTCATGCCTATCGCCTGATAGTGGCAATGTGGTCCAACACGGCAGATAAAAAACCGTTAACGTTTCGCGACGGCGGCACAGTCGGCAGCTCGCTATCTGCAATACAACATTTTACTGATGTCATGTCGGTGCTACTGTAGTACTGTCACTACGCGAGCGCGCGCGCGCGTGACCGGTAGCCTGTCATCGACGCCGTGTCGTTGATAAACGGCCGTGCGCTTCCGTTTTCGTGACCGGTCGCAAAACGGTCTGACAGAAATCGTTACGCAGTAGGGCAGGTATAACCGAACGCTTATTTTTAACCCATCGTTAGTCGGCGCTACGGTCGTAACGGCCGCACTTAATTATTGATATTATATTAATCTTACACGAGTTATACGTTATTATACATTACTATTATCTATTTCCACGTCTATGTGTACATCGTACGTACCTGACATCTAACACGATATCTGCTTTTCAATCAGATTGTTATGGTTATTAATTTGATATGATTGGGTAATGACTAGTAATGTATTTTCTAAATACACTCACAAGAAAAACCAAACTCAAGTTTGTTATCCAACTGAATACCTACTGCGGTCATAATTTATCGACCTACAAATTACAATACATACGTGACCAATCGCGTTTCTAAGACTTGAATACCTACCTAACTTGTAGTTATAATTATCATTTGATAATATTTATTTTTAGATCTCGTTAATATATGATCAAATTATGAGTAAAATAAAATAATTTGTATTTTAAGTGTATACTGTGCGCACCACTGTCACTGCAGCGATCGAAACAGGCATGTAGCCAAAAATTTCTATTAAAGAGGAGTCGACAATTTTGGACTTTTATCGTATCATTTTCCATAGTGAGTTGTTTTCTTATAAAAATAAAACTTGTGGAAGGCTTCTCTAACTTAGGCAATTGCAGAACTGCGAAGTCGGGTACTACCATAGTACTGTACTGACCACTATTATTATAATATCAATTTATTATTATATCTATAAATAGACCCTATTATTTAACAATTTTAGATAATGTTGTCTACCGATGTAAAAGTTAATATTATTAACTCTACATAGTAGGTAACCATACCTACTATACCTATAGGTACATCAGTGACGAACCAAGGGGGTGGACTCCAGGTCCAGACCCCCCTTGGCTCATGCCATATTATTTATTTTTATTTTATATTTTTTAAAGTTACTCAAAAGTTTTTATCAAAACCGGCGCTTGGATTTTACACTATAAATAATTATAATACTAAATAATGAATTTATCATAATTTAATTGGCATAATAATAATAATTAATTGAAATACCTACATTGTAAATATAAATTTAAAAATGTAAATAATATGTGTATTAAATAATGTAATTGTATTTATCTAGCAATGAAATGTATTTATAATGTATATACTCTAGACAAGGCCTAAAATAGTGTGCAGTGCGACACTGTTAGTGTAGTACGAAATTGGTATAGTGCAGTACAAAATGAAAAAGTGTGTTGATTATTTTAGTGTTATGTTTAGACTTTGATAATTCCGTCAATTAACCATATAGTTAAAACTTATATTTTTTAAATTTTAATCTATGGTTATATTATTAACTTTTATATATTAATATATATATATATATGTGATAATACTATTGACATTTTTAACTTATATTTTATTTTCAGACAGAGAGAATTCATATTAAATTAAGCGAAATTATAAAATAGTGTAGTGCGAAGTTCTATTTATTTTAGGCCCTGACTCTAGAAAAAAACAGAAAAATAGTAGATAAATACATTTTTCCTGGACCCCCTCCCTTGAATAAATCCTGGTTGCGTCACTAAGGTACATATAATAAATTGTATTACCAAATAGTTATCACTCACGATAAATTTATAAATTTATTTCAATGTGCATAAGCCTAGCACATTTTTAATACTAGATAAAAATAATTTAAATATAAATTTAAGGGGGGACCTGTCTCTGACTACGTACTTGTGTCGAAATATTCAAGATGTGACTTCTGGAATACCTAATATACCTGTACCTACTCTAAAGCGACTGTCGATTTAGGGGTTGGGAAAAGCTCCCCCCCCCCACATGAAATGTAAGTAAACCATGCAATTTTCATTTTTATGTCGATTTGGACTTCACGGTACTTAACGATTAGCAATAATAATATTAATTAAGTACCTAACACAATTTTGTGAATTGCAAGTGTATACCTGTGTTGTTGGTCATCTATCTAGTCTCTTTCAAGTTACAATTATAAACGCCACTTCTAGACTCTATTCTAGTATGCAGTTATCCTTGTAGTTGAAACTAACCATCAATTCGTAGCCGACATAGTCCGTAGCTAAATATAAAAATTAAACTTCTACAGGAGACGATGTAGCCCGCTGTAGATAATGTTCTAGAAATCTGGTTTTAAACTTGTGAAACTTATTTGGAGTTTATATTGATTGCTCTGGACGTTCCAGTTCATAAACTTAAGCTAATATTATTTGCTGGACAAAAACAAGCTATAAAATCTTAGAATACCAAAATTCTACGCCTACTAGAATTATTTTGCTTCGTGTCGCTAAGTTTAACGTATTCATAAATTAGATGACTGTTCTGTTACGCACCGAGCACATTTGTTTTCTGCTGATAATATTACTTTTAGTCTACTCAGTGTGTAGATTATGAATGTGCCTATTCTGAACCCACACCAATTGGCTTTTAATCAAAACCTATGCTAATTCCAAAAACGTGTGCAGTTTTTCACATGATGATAGTATTTTCTCAAATAATTTTCTAAGCATATAAATACCTAAATAGAGAACTATACAGAGATGACTGTCCTAGTGAACGTTCAAGCTTCGACACTAATACTAAATTCACCTTATTCCATCGTTAATCAAAAAATATTTATTAATTATTTATTTGCAAGATCGCGTGTGGGCTTACCACTATCATCGTCTTAAATTTTTCTTTATCTATGTATTTTAAACTATATTTCCATTTGGCAGGGCTCTAGTTGCTAGTGTTAGTTCTTTCAAATTAATCGCTAGAATATCTATCACTTAATTCATTGCATTGATAACTCATTATTTCCGTTTTGCTCATGATTTGGGAATAGAGTGTGTACCAAAATTTCATACAAATAATAAAGTTGAATATCTAATTTTAATTACTAAATTATGAAATAAAATATATTAATAATTTAACTATAAATTAATAAGCATCAAACTTTATTTTCAAAATGTTTATTTTTTCCTTTAAAAGTTTAAAAACAATTAAATATACAGCATTATAACTACAACTATAATACCTAATAGGTTAGTTTATTAGGTATTTTGTAAGAAAATATTACAGATGGCAGTTTCTCACGTTCTAAAACTATGTAGTATATAATACGTATAATATATCTATATATATCCTAATACAGGATATACCGTTTATTTACAATTCAGTCTCTTATTTGAGTCAATATATAATATGCCCCTACTATAAACACACAATAAATCTATTTATTTTCCTTGATAGGAGTAAAATATAACATGATTATTGAATTTATGATAAGTTGTAATTATTATACCTTGATCATTAATTTATATCTATATTCTACTTTATAATATTATGACGTATAATGTATAAATAAAATATCAATATCTATTTATGAGAATTTATTACAGGATTCAAAAATCGTATTATTATTCAAGACATATTAATATATAATACATAATAAAATTCATGTTTTGTTTAAAAAAAAAACGGTTTCATGGGAAATAACTCTGAAATTGTATTTATAAAGTTACCTAGTGGCTTTTACCTACAACAGTTTTATTATGAATTAAAACATACTAATATAGGTATTGGTAATTAGTCCAAATTTTTAATTATATACATTTTTAGTAGAAAATAAATTTGTACCTATTAATTAAAAACTAATAATAATATTTTGTATTGGTATTGTGTGTATATATTAATAATATTAAGAACCAATATAAGGACGAATAACTATATAGATATAATACGAATAATATAGTTAATATACTATTATATCTACTTAAAAATAAAAATTACTAAGCGGATCTTTCCTTCTTTCTAAAATATAACTAGTCGACTAATATACATTTTTTTTACCCATTTTAGTGTATTTTGTAAGTACGAAATCAGATTAATTAAGGTATAGTTCTTTTTCTTCAAAAAATCGATTCCCAGATTTATGCATATAGCCAGTTTCCTCCAAAAACAAAATAGATTGAATTCCAGCTTCTACATGCTAAGAAAAATTTTGAAAATGTGTTTTTAATATATATTATTTGGGAACCGTCAATTAATAATTAAAAATGTAACAATAATACCGTGTGGTGATAAAAACATTTTACTATCATTATATAATTGAATAACTCATAATATATTAACAGAAAATATTTGTATTAATAAAAAATAATAAGAAAAAGTGTATTACCTACCATTACAGTAAAGTATTAGTGAACAATAAAAAAATAATAGTTTTTATTCTTATTATAGTAGTGACTTGTAATGTACTAATACCGCAGTACAGTGTATTTCATACAATTCATAGCATCCCATAATAATTATAAAAGCTGTTCACTCAATCAAATTATTGGTTTTAAAAAATCTTTAATCACAATAAATTAATAAGTATAGATCATGATCATATGAAAATATTTTAAAATGTGTAGACAATGATAAGACTATATTATAGTTATTAAATTATAGTTTTTTTTTAAAAATCACATAAGTATCTAAGTAGGTAGGTACTAAATACTAAGTAGGTAACTAAAAGAAACTAATTATTATGTACTTCGTACTTATACATTATAATCATGTATATTACCTACCAACAGTTATTATTGTGTCTGTGTGACTGTCTATATTATTATACGGTTTTGTAAATTTTAAAGCAGTATATTATTATAGTATCACTAATGTCTAATACATTGTAATGGCTACTGGCTAATATTACTTGTTAGTTATCACATAAAATATTGCTTAAATGCTTAAAAAATAAAAAGTAAAACCATCAGTTACCAAAATAATATTGTCGGATATAAGATACAAAATTCTAACATTTTAATTTTTGACGGAAAAGGTTAATGTTATTTTGGAAGAAACTTGTTTCACCCAAAAATTATGGCATTCGAGAAAATAATATATATATACATTTGTATTATATGCATACCATATGAATTTTATTAAATGGTTCACATAACACATTACATTATTAATATAAGTGCCGACTTTCGGCTCATAGGCCACGGTCTAGTCATCAGTGTTTTCTTGTGAAACAGATACCTATTGAAAATGTTATAAAAAATTACACTATAGGAGAAAAATTGTTTTCAATATTGGTTTCATAGAATTATTTTTTCTTTAACCTGCTGAATACATAAGAACTATAGAACTATAATTTTTGGTTAGCAACTGTACCTAAGTAGGTACCTACTTTTTAATTTATTTGGTTAACTAAGTATTTAATATGTCAAGATAAAACAACTCGTTTTTATAAGTGAATCATATTTGCTGAGTTTGATAAGAATGTTAAATGTTTTGGTAATCTTGCTTTGACTATAAAATTATTCGGAGGTAAAAGTATATAACTATATTATGTGACAATTTATGTATAATAGATTTAGCAGGTATGTATAAGTTACCTACAGGTTACAGGCTGCAGAGTATCTAATTAGTACCTACTCAGTGTGTACTTATAGTAACGTAATAGAATTTAACACCTTTACTTTTCTTATAAAGTGTTATGTAAGTTCACTATATAAGTATTTGTTTACTATGTAACAATATATAACGAAAATTACTTTGTATTTATGATTTCCTTATTATAAAATATAAGATATTACAAACACAAAAAATTAACAATTTTTTAAACGTATTTTAAAATTTGATGACATTTAGAAATATGTCAGAAACATAGTGTCAAGTTTAAATATGTTGTACATTGTTTATTTTATTGACATATAAATAAATTTAGACATAGTTAATAGGTATTAGAACATTTATTTAAAAAGTTAATTTATTGATATACAAATATTTTTATATTATTCTTTCATTTTACAGTATAGGTAGGTACTTAAAAGGTATAGATACTAAAAATTAGCAAATGTATTAGATAATTATCTATAATTACCTATTATACTTATATAGGCAATAATTTAATAATCATACCTATACATACTAATTGACCTAACTTAAAAAAACAAAAAAATTAATGTCGGGACTCAAGAGGCAAAGACTAAAAGTATTTATATAAAATTGTTTTTTTAAATCATAATATTATTATCCCCAATGCGGCTATGAATACACCAGTGGTTCAATAAGTTTGGAAACTCTTAATTACCTACATTATTCATATTTTAATAACTACATAAAACGATAACGGATAACACTGTTGTACATTTATAATGTATAATACTTAATATAACACCATTAATATTAAATCATATCGTTTATTAGTTCCAGTCAGTCTAGGTATAATGGCCGTTTCTAAACTTTTCAAAGGTATTCATAGATTTTATCAAAATTTGCTGAGTACATTTATTATTTATCCTTCCTAGTATATATATGACTACACAAATACCACGTATATTGTATATATACATTTTATCGCAACGTGATTTCATGAAAGTACCAATAATTATAGTTAATTTTCTTATTAAAAAGTAAAGTAATTTTATTACATCATGTAAGTGACGTGTAAAGTGACGATTTTTTTTTTTATCGTTTATTTGACTCATACAATCTATACAATATTTAGCATAATAAGCATAATAGATGGTTAAAGAGAGAAAACAAAATAGAACAGAAGGACTTGAGTAGAGAAGCCACCCACTGGCGACACTCCGGCCATAAAGTAACGAATTTAACACCGTATCTATGTATTATACATACCTAGTCAATTAACATATTTGTGAGGAATGATTTTAATTTAATGTTTTAACATTTTTAACATTTTAAATACAAATTTTCTAACTTTCTAAGTATTATTCAAGTAAAATATGTTCTAAATTATACAGTGCTTGGAAGGAACACGTTCAAAGGAATACGTTCCTTTGATTTCGTTCAATTTTTAGGAACTTATTGGGTACGTAGTTCCTTTTTCATATTTAGGAACGTATTGGAATTTCGTACACTTTTTAGAAGAACATAAACGATACTTCTCGTTCCTTTTTTCGTTTATTTATTTTTAAATAAAAGTAATTAAATCATCAAAAATGAATAGCTTTTTTTGAAATTTAGTAGTTAACATAAAGAGGTATAATAATAAACCTGTATACGATATTATTGATAATGTTTACAAAAGTTAAAACTATTACTAAATAATAATGTGTTATGTTTAACATTTTAGAATTAAAACAATATTATAGTATAAAAATGTACCTATGTTTTTTTATTTTATTTCACATTAAAAAGGAACAAGGAAAAAAACTAATTCCTTTCTTTAATACAGGAATAGTAAAGGATTTAGTTCCTTTTTAGCAAGAGAAACGTGAACGTGAACTAGTTCCTTATTTAAAGGAACTTTCCAATCACTGAAATTACAGCATAAAAATAAAATTTATCAAATATTTTATGATTTTGGAATATATTGATAGATATCCCTCATAAACTCAGATGTCTTTGGTTCACTATATTTTCATTCATAATGATTATTTTAATAACTAACCATGAAGCAATGAATTTTAAAATGTTCCTTTTGTTCTTAAGACAGTAACAGAGTCCCATAAACAGTCACTAAGCATTTAATATTTAATGAATAAAACATGATTTAGTGGTCCATGATTGTCTCATTAAATTTTAATGAACAATAATTCAATTAAACAATTTTTTATGCTGCTCAGCATAAGATTAATTATAACGATTATTTCTTTCATTATTTCGTTTTAACTCCTTTATATTTCATAATTATCATAATTAATTGTGTATTTCTAATTAAATTCTAATAAAATATTGAATAATAGTAATATCCTTTTATAAAAGTATATATATGTGTGTACCTAACTATGTAAGTGCAAACAGACCCGTGAGGACTATTCTTTATACACCCAATAAACTAATTTTTATATTTAATAACTCATAAAAATAGTGCAAGGTTCTTATTATTATAATAATTAAAATATTTACAAACATAAAAAAGCAAATTCAATAAAATACAATTACCATAGTTACTTAGAATTTAGATCATTTTATTACCTAGTCAATTAATATCTAGATTTTTTAATTATATTGAAGTGTTATCAGGTTTCACTCTGTTTTATGAAAGAAGAATTAAAAAAATTAACTGAATTTTATTTAATCATATTAATTATGTACTGGCTCAAAAATTATAACATCAATACAATTACACTATTCAATTTACACATTATACAACGATTATAATATTATTATTATTATCTATGTTTAATACTTAGAACACTACATATTTTAAATACCTATATATGACCTAATCCTATAGTATTATGTACCTATCATTAACAAAAAAGAAACAAAAATATCTTTATGTCAAATAATTATTAAATTTATTTTCATTTTATATAATTTAAATAAAACTTCAAGTTGATCTAACATTTTTAAACTACCAATTATGAAATAAAAATTAATAATTACTATAATTAGCAACTTGTTTAATAACATAAATAAAAAAAAAATATTAATATACATAAGATTAAAATTGTATGGCATGATATAAAATTTAAAGATCCGCATAGAGTATAAACATAATTTATTTCAAACATTATTAATTACGTTCTAGACTTAAAGCTAATTTGTACACAAGTCTTGCTTTTTTTTTTATTTCCACATAAATACATAATGTTAAGTACCTAAGTGCCTTACTATTGAAATCAATTTTGGTTACAATTTATTCACTTTATATTTAATATGGTACATATTATTTAGAAACCAAATTCTACTTAAAAATTGAATAACGTCACTAAACAAGACAAGGAATAAAAGTGCACGATTCTTTCAGGTAAATTCGAGAATACACATTATATTAATTTGCAGTCAAAAACATTAAGATTGGTTCAAATAAAAACTAAATATTTTTGATAAATTACAAATCACTTGATATATCAATACATTATTCAAATAATAACAATATTTTATAAAATCGGAAATAAGATAAAAGAACATAATTTTACTATTATCAACATTTAAACCTACCCAACCAATTGCATGACACAAAGCTACACATTTATCAAGAGCCATTTGTAAAATTATGAATTGAAAAGATATGCTATACTAAGGAATAATTTTTTTAGCATTATTCATTAATAAATCTAAAAAATAAAATTGAGGAAAACACTATATTGTTTTATTGTATATATATTAAAATCTTAAATAGTAGGAGAGGGACAAATTATTCATATGAGGTACACCAGATTTAATTAAAAAATTACAAGAATGAAAAAATAATTTGACAAAGTTGTATCTTTTCTATTTATTAAATAGGCACAAACAAAATAATAAAAGTCTTGGCTGGCTAATCAACCTCTGCATGGTCAAAAAAAATTAATTAAATAAACATGGTTCATAATATCAAATGCTCTGGATGGGTCAGTAAAAATAACGGCTACCGATCAACAATCATTTGTTATGAAAAAATCACTAATATATATAAGCAGTAAGCAGTAAAATCCTAAAGTTTAAACCTTAAAAAAAGGACAATAAATAATAACACTTTTCTAAATTTGCTTGACATTATTCTAGTCTATAAACATTTTTTTTTTTAATATTTGATACTGTAGTAATAAGTATGTTATATCAAATAGATTATTATAAATAAATTAAATTATATTACTATAAATTATACTAAGCCATAACTCAAAAATCTTTCATCAAATGCTCCTAATTCTAACTAAATAAACAGAATACATTACAAAGGATCTTTGGTCTACACTATTGTAATTATTTAATTACATGAGTTTTTTTTATGAATTTAATCTAATTTAATTATACATATTTAATTTAATTTAATTTAGTTATACATATTATTATATTATTATTTATTAAGATCTTAATGTTCAATATAAATTGTTGGTTCTTTGCATTTAAATATTTATTACACAATTAATTCAAGGGCTCTTATTTTATAAATTATACATGCCTATTAATCATTCAAATTTATTATTTAAGAAAATTATTTTCATACATTGATTAATAAAAACTGAATATAAAGAAAGCAAAATAAATACTATATATTTTATAAAAAAATTAGTAATATTAATTTGCTCTTTATTATTATTTTATAACAGCCTAAAAACAAATACAATCATTGACTATTATATATATTAAATATGATAATAACTAAAGAACAATATATTTTAATATATATAATTAATAATTGTGTACAACACACATTAAATATAATTATAATATTATAAAATGTATCTGTAAAATTAATTTAATTATTTATTCATCAAAAATACCACTAGTTGACAGTAATAGCATAAAAAATATATGTTCAGAAAATATTCAGACAAATTGAATTGCATACTATGCATAAAAGTTGAACTATTATAACCGATCACCTTCAAAGTATTGTGCAATTTCACTAATATTGTGAATCCAGAGGTCTGCTATTTTTGAAAAAATCTTAGTACTTGAATATTTCTTCTAAAGTTTTAGGTTTGAGATCTACAATGTTACGATGATACAAATAGTATCATTAATGTTATTAAATAGTTTTTAGTTTATGAAACAAGTTGCAGAGAGGCCAAGTGAAGTGAATGTGGTGTATATGACACCACTGATATATTTTTAAATATCAAAAATTCTCTAAAAGAAGCTGTAAGAGCTGAATGAACGGCACCTAACCTTAATGACTCTTTTTTTGCTCACTTTCGATCTTTTAAAAGAAATTTTTGTTTTAATTTTTTCAAAACTTGTAAACAGAAAATTTGTCATTTGATTTGATTTTAACTACTAGGAATAAGCTTATACAGTGAGTTCCGCTATGTGATCACTGGTTTATAGAATCAACCGTTTATTGGAATCAAAATTGAAAATCCCAAACCCGATCTTATGTTACTAATGTAAAATTAACCTTTTATTACAACCACCAAGTACCGGATAATTGAATCATTTTTAAGAACATTCTTATCGTTTTAATTGTATTTCAAACTTTCACTAAAAAGAAACAAGAATTGTTTTGTAAAAGTTAAAAGGAGCTTTTAAAAAATATGGTGATAACGATACTTTTCAATTATTCCAAAATGTATAGGTACAATGTACATACATTATTATTTATTAAATTTTAAATAATTAAAAATGAAAATGAAATTATTAGATTCTTAAGTACAATATAAAAATAGATAGTTTCTTTACTTTATTTTATATGAATTTTATTTTAATTTAATATTAAACACACAAATATAAACTCATCAATAAAGAAAAGTGTTTTATGGAATCAACCGGTTAATAGAATCAAAATGATCTGAACCAATATGATCACATTAAGCGGAACTCACTGTATTGAAAAATATAAAAACATAATAAAGATATTGTGTTTTTTTGATAGTCAGTCTTTAATATTTTTTAAACTGTTTTTCAAAAAAGAGGAATGCGGTATTATCTGTTTACAATATGAAAGGTGCCCAGAGAACATAAGTTAACTTCTAAATTAACAACAATACAAAACTTTACTTAAACATAAACATTAAATAAATACATTATAGGTACTCAAAATAAATAAGATAGTGATGTATCTCCAACTCACCAATTAATTGTTAATTGTTAGAGACCCAAATCACATCTGATAACTGCTATTGATTAGATTAATACGTTAATACATATGTTATGGATAAAGTAGGAAAATCAGGCACTGTGCTCAATGCCCAAACATTTTGGGCAATTTTATAATGATCATTTTAATATTTGAATTGTTCAAATATTGGCCAGGCATTGTACGAGATTACCCAGGCAAAGTGTACCTTGCTCGGATTCAAGAGGTCAAAGTAAATTAAATACAGCACGCTGCACACATTTATATTGAATAGAATTTATACATAACAATAAGATTAGTAAACTAAATTTAGATATTTTATTCATACATGATACTCGTATCTTATAATATGAACCCATCTGTAATCTTAACAATAAAGTGATCGCATAGTATATTGTGTGAACACTATTGCTATTAACAATATGCAAAGAGATATTTCTCTAAGCTAATGAGGTACCACCAGTACAAATTTTTTTAAGTGATGAAGTGGCCAGAAAACTTCTAAATTGGGTGGTCAAGAGTATGATAAGTGTACTTGTAATACATTATATAAGACCAACCAATGTAAATGTAAAAATCTAGTTGAATTTGCAACTCAAAGTGCAACAATAGTAATGTATGTAGTAATAAATTAATTAAAATAATGCTATCTCTGTGTGCTTAACATTATTTTTTAGTAATAATTAATTAAAATGATTATAATTTAATAATAAAAAGTATTAATTTTAATCATGTCAAATCACTTTTGGATAATAATATTAACTTTTCCAGTTGTATATGCCTAACTGGATACTTAATAGATTTAAAAACTAATATTTGGAGGTCTTATTTAGGTATTTTTATGATTATTTAAGTAGCCTATAAGATTTTTTATTTAATTTTTAATCTATTCAATATTTAACACCTACAGTGCCAAATCGAATTGGGTACTATATACAATGCCCGGACAATGTTAACTTATTCCAACTTTGCCCTTGAAAATCAGGCATGCACAGTGACCAGGCACTGTGTACAATGCCTGACTTCCTACTTTGCCAGTAACACATAGATATATACAAACATTGACATTTGGTATAGATAAAAAAATAACTAAAAATTATGTATTAATACTAAAACAAACATTATAAAAACATTATTTTATGATATAGATAATATTTTGAATTTCACAATTTACAATATATTATAAATATAGGTTTGCACAATGAATTAATAAAAAATGCAAAATAAAAGTTTATGAAATAAATTAGGGACTTGAAATGCATTATCCTAGAGCACTCATAATATAATACACATTGGTAATTTTTTGAATACAAATCATATTTATGATGAGTTTTAAAATTTTAAACTTCTTTAATGTAAAAGAGCTTATATGAATATTCAGATTATAAATTTATTCTTATCCCCTAGAAATTTTTATTAAATATTATGTGTTTTGCTTTTATTAGATGAATTTTATTTTAATTAATTATACATAATACAGTTAAAGTTATATAAAATTAAAATTTTATTTTTTAAATTGTTACATTTATTTATTAATTTATTTTTTAACATGTGTAAACTTGTTTGTTTACACATCTTAAAAATTATCTAGTTTAAGATAATTAGAAATATTTTATTAGTTAAAAACTGAAAATGTTAGTAAAAAAAGTAGTCTTCAAACTTTAAACTGATAACACATGCACACTATTTATAATGGAATATTGTAGTATTGTTTAGTTTTCTAAATGTTGTTACTAAAAAATAAATAAATATACTATTGTAACATGGCTACTAAACAGCACGTTACTTCCAACCACTGTATGATATAATATAATATTTATAAGTAAAGGATTTTCAATGTGAATTATTTTTGGTGTGTTAGGAAACACCAGATTAGAAGATTTATATTGAAAACCTACTTCAATTAATGTAATTTAAAAACCTAATTATTTTGTTATTATTTTATAATATTATCAATATTATTGAGTTTAGAAATTTTTGATGGTTTAAGAATTTGATTATTATGAGGTGATTCAGTTTCTGATTCTACATTAGGCAATTTGGCTACAGACTTTTTCCGTTTTTTTGATTTTGTTGTATTTTTTTTAATTTCTCGTACTTTCTTTAAATCTATTTCATAAATAGTCCAATCAGTGATTTCATGATTTATATTTGTTGGATCTTTAATTTCGTCGTATTTGTCAATATCTACTCCAAGGATATCCATTAAAGACGTCATCAAATTGTCTACATATGTATGAATTACTAAATCTGCTTTACGATCCTTAATAAAATATTTAATACAATTAGAATAAACATTATAAAATAAAAACCAGTGATAAATTATAAAAAAAAATTAAAATAATAACTAAAAGATACATACACAGTTTGTTTTTTGTAAATTGCAAATAACAACTTTTCCTTTGTTTTTTTTTGCATTAAATGGAACCAAATTTATTGGTTGAATTTGCAATGAAGTTCCAAGACAAATGCATAAATCAGCCATTCTGAATAAACATAAATCCTTAAGTTAAATTTAAAAAGAAAATAATAAGATAGCTATCATGATTGAAATGTTTAATTACAAATATATATTTTTTGCATAGCTATAAAATATTAATTATGTTTATACGTATTATTACACATAACACTTGGTTACATATTTTCATAAAAAAATTTCATTCAATAAAATAACAAGAGGATTATTTCAACTACGTTTAGCAGGATGCTTAACCTGCTGTGTTGTCTCCATCTTACCAACATACAACATGGCAAATTTGACTTCTGTAGAACCAATTTTGTGTTATTAACTTTAGATGTAATTGACCTATAATCAACCTTAAAAATAAGAAACTATTATTTTCATCAGTTTTTAAGCAAGTATAAGCATATAAAATTCCAAAATATGAACTCATAACTCACTTAAAAATTTAAATATTATAAAAAATTAATGAGAAATTACAGTTATTACCTTTAAGTTTGGTTATAGGTTATTACATTAGTATTAAAGCTAACTAATAACACAAAATCAGTTGTATTAAACAAAAATTTGTTTTGCAGTATGTCTGTAAGACAATGATAACACAAGCAATTATAACACCCTCTTAGATTACCTTTAAAAAAATCTTTCATAGATTAATTGTTTTTGCATTATACTGAAGTATGTATAAGCTAAATATACTAGTTAAGTATCAACTGTGCTAAAATGACTAATGATTCTATTATACTATATTTTTTTCAGTCATAAACAGAATTTACCAATCTTAAAAGGCAGTTAGTATTTATATATACAATCTTAGTAGACTGTCATACAAATACAATAATGTCAACCAATAAATGGTCATTAATGTGCAAAACGTTTATCAATAATAATATTTAATTATAAAATATAAAGCAAACTATTATACAATTACTTGGAATGTAACTCTGATAACTCTAACTCTTCGATTGGTAATTGATGTTCCCAGTCTAATATTGTATCATATACAATACCTCGACATTGATGGCCATTCTTATTTTTCCCTAGACATTTTATGTTTAAGCACCGTTGTCCAACTGTTTTTACAGCAGTCTTACTGACATAGCTCCTAGTTTTTAAACAATATAATACAACTAAATCATCTCAATAACATAGCTAATTAAATAACAAACGGTTTCAAAAAAATTATTTTCAAACCTTATTATACTAGTAAAATAATTGTTGTATAATACTGTTTGAAATAAAATGATTTAAAACATTAATTAGTAATTTACTTTAAATCAGGGTTTGAAATTGGAGTATAACTAGTCATGAAAATACCTGGATTTTTCCAATTCAACATTTACCATGGTAAAATGCAAAAAAAAAAGTTTAAGAGAAGACACCTGCTACACATGTATGTGTTGTCTCTATCTTACAAATGTATTTATATGGTAAATTTTCATTCAGTTAAATTAATTTTGTGTATTTAGCTTAAATATTAGAGTGAAATAACTTATTATCAAACTTAAAGGTGAGAACATTTTCTGTGTTTTCTCATTGGATTTTTATGGTATTTTAATTTTTAAGCGAATTATGAGCATTTTTAATTATAAATATTTTACATACTCACAACTTGCTTTAAAATTAAAATACTGTAAAAATCCAATGAGAGAACACAGAGATTATGTTCTTACCTATGTTTGATATTAGGTTATTTTACTCTAATATTTAAGCTAAACATACAAAATTGATTTTACCAAACAAAAATTTGCCATGTTATACGTTTGTAAGACGGAGACAACTTATATGGGTGTAGTGTTCTCTTAAAACAGTTTAAGTGTTTGTAAAAAAATACTATAATATAGTATTATAGTACTTATTATTACACTTACATCATTAATATTAAATTTATGAACATGGCATTATTTAAAAATCTGTAATTCAACACAATTAATAACCATTGTTGACCACAACATAATTACACCTCTTCACTTTTATTTAAATGTTAGTTTTTCTTATCATTTAGAGCTTTTTTTACAAGTAAGAATCATCATTGAGTTTTCTCATTATATTGGCCTCAAAGTGTATATTTACTAAATATTATAGTGAAGATAGAAATGCCATATCCATATGTTTAATATCAATAACTAGTTTACTATTTGATTTTAGATCAACAATAAAATAAAAAATAGAAGTTTTATAAACATAAAAAATACTATATTTAATAATAAATGATAAAAGTGATGTTACTCAGTATATTAATAATTCATTTATTATTAATTATTTAAAAAATTATACAAGTTATTAATAATATATTTCTTAAATAAATGTGAATATTTTAAATTACCTTTTGCATTTATTACATTTCATAGTAAACATATTTCCATGAACTTCAGAAACATATTGACGAAGTAATCCTGATTTCAAATGCAAACCATCTATGTTCTGACTGACAACATATTTTGCATAACCTAATACAATATATAAAATTATTGTTAACAATTAGTTGTGACCCTCATTTACTGGCTAGTGTGAAATACTCTTACTAAATATATACTGTTTATTCGACAAAATAAATATTAATAGTATGACATAATTTATTTTTGCTATTCTCTGTCTGGAATGAAACAGCATTTGTTTTAACAGTGTAATGGGAAAAAATATTAAATTACTTAAAGTTTTTTAAATTTTAGTTTGGATTACTAATAGTTCATAATTATGTAATAAACTTAATTTAAAACTATTTATGAACAAAATGTGTCTTTGTGTATCAGTTATAACCAAATGTATACCAACTAATACATAACTGTAATTAATATATCATTGATTTAAATATTTTACTAATAAAAATGTATTATTATATTAACTGTGATATTTTATATTGTATTTGTTATTCATTTTTATTGGAATCTGGAATATTAGGTTAAAAAAAAGTTTAAATATGACTGACGTTTTTATATTCTCTAAAATACCTATAATCATTCTTTTAAAAATGAGAAAAATTATCAATAAATGTAAAAATAAGGTTTAATATGCAATTTTTTAATTTTTTTTTGTTTCAAGAAAAAGTTGAAAATTATATTTAAGTGAAAATTACTATTAACTCATTTTTTTAATAGTATACTGCATTATCCTGTTCTATACATAGTTTAAATTACCAGCTACCTATCTTTAGTAAAAATTAGGTATTACCAGTATTAATCATATTATGTTTACTTTACAAACTATTTTACATTTTTATAATATATCTCACCAGTTTTCCAAGGAATATTGACAACTTCTGATTGATCTAATCTAACCTACAAATAATAATACCACTATCCATATCTCAGATTTCTCTAATTGTGTAAAAAATATAGGTCTTGAAATTATTGCTAGTATTGTAAGTTCTCAACTACAACATACGAGTAAATTAAATGAGTCTTATAATCAATAAGCACCATAATATCTAAGGCTAAACACTTATGTGTTTTTATATAATATACATAATATTTTTTGTATATATTATACAATATAAACTTCATAATTATTTAAAAATAAGCTATCTAAACAATAATTAAAAAATCAGACCTTTTTTGACCAAGCTTTTAATTGCCATATGTGTAACTGTTGGTTTAGCATCATTGAAATCTAAGCTTATTTCTGGTTTCTTTCCTTCTTTTTCTAAAGTCCATACTCCGTTTGGTCCTCTATAATAAATAGAAAATATTTATTTATTTAACAATATAATATTTAGTAGTATGTATAGTGGCATAATGATTATAAACTATGTTCTAGAAAAGATACAAGATTAGGTATAGAATTAAGCAGAACAATTGCAAATTGAAAGATAGTACTTGAGTTGTATAATATTAATTTTAACATATAATTGCTGCTATACAATTTAAAATGTGAAGGGATTGGATGCTTGAGAGGACTGAAATATTAAATGAGCTATTAAGGAAAGAAGAAATAAAGCTAATGTCAGTAGCATGAAAATGAACAAAAAGATAATATTTAATGATAAACAAACAAAAGGGTAATTGTGCTTGGAATGATAAATTTTGAATAATGAAGAAAGGAATTTGTTTATTTCTTAATTCAATATTAAATTTGTTTTTAAATTATCATACTTTATTCTTAACTTAAAACTGCATTGTTTTATATATAAAAATAACAGTAAATATTTATAGAAGTAGGAACCATAAGCATTATATAGTGTAGTGGCAGTATGCTACCTAGCGGTAAATTGTTACTTATAGGAAAGTATGGCATACCTGCTATGTTGTTATGCTATTTATGTATAAGTAATAATATAGAAAATAGATTAATGGCAAGAATATAGTACCTTAAAAAATGTAGGTTATAATCATAAAACAGTGAAACATTCAAAGATTTTTTGTTGATCCTACATCAGACGCATAAACAAAAACGATCAAATGTATTCAAGAGACATGTCAAAACTTAATATAGAATTAACAAATTTGTTTGACCTCTAACTAAAAGAGAGATAGAAGTTGTATGTTAATACTCTACACAACAATTTATTGAGATGATATAAGAATAACATCTAACATATAATAATATATTATTTTACAATATACTTGACAATGATTAACTTCAGCAATATAGAGTGATTCTTTTATCATTAAACACTTATTATTTCGTCAAGTATTGACATTTTTCAAAATATCTTGTGTCAGGCTTTTTTTAAAACTGTATGAAATTTTTATTTTTTTCACCCTTTTAATTTTTAAATAACAACCTATATTTAAAATATACTTAATTAATAGGACTATTTTTTTTTTATGAATTTTAACATTCAAATTATTATTTTTTGTTAATTTTTTAGCAAGATATAGCATTTAAAAATTGGGTGGTTTTCAGTTTTTATAATACTTCTTGTTTCTGAAAAGACCAGTAGTCACACGGGTAATAGATAATAAAAGGTACATATTTCCATATGTAATAAACTCGTTATCAAATATCGATGCAGTGATGAACTTTGTATCTGTAGTTATATCAACACCTCACAGCTGTAATAACCTGTAAGATGAATACTTAAAAACCTCAACCACCTAACTTTCTAGTTTCTGAAAAACAGAAAACACATGAGTAATAAATAATAATAAGAAGTTCATATTTTCATATGATGTAATAAACTCGTTATCAACTATTGATACAGTGATAAACTTAGTACCTATAGTTGTAATGTCCAACTATTAATAACATATTATCTAATTTATATAATAACCAATGTTCTAATCAACGCCTCATAACCATAATACCCTGTAGGACAAACACTTGAAAACCCAAAACCACCCAACTTTGAGCAGCTATAAAGCACTAACGATTAAATGAAAAATATTAATTTTAATGTTAAAATTCATAAAAAAATATCCCTACTATTTTATGATATTTTAAACAGGTTACCATTTGAAAATCGTAAGTTAATAGTAATTTCACTATTAAATATAAGGCTGAAAAAAATAAAAATGTTATATTTTTTTAGAAAATAATGAAACTAAAAATTTTCAAAAGTCAATACTAAAATAATGAGTATTCAATGATAAAGAATCACCCTGTATATTAAGTAAGTTTTAGTTTAATAAATTGTAATTAATTATTATGTAGAAAACACCATCATTGGTAGATGACATTTTACGGCATATAAAATATCAAAGTAAAATGAACAATACCTTAAAGAATTATCAAAAATAGTAAAAAATATCAAATTAGATTTAATTATTTTTAAATAAAATATATTTATTTACATATATTACATTATAAAAGTCTTAATCATGTGCTTCTGTTTTTGTCAGGAGGGTACTCTTATCCTTTAAGCTGTGTACATTCTTTTGAACACAACTAAGACTGACGTAGTTTGGTAGTACAAAAATAGTTCTTTTAATGTCTGTTTTAGTGAAATATGTCTACAAGAAATCTCATCAAGAGTGAGTTCTTTGAGAAATTTGAATTGAAACAGTAAAATTATCTAAGTTTAATTGTAACAGAAGATTAAATATGAGTCATTATACTCTTGATACAAAATTATAGTTGTCACAAAGGTAACGTGTTAATTCCTAATATGTCAAAAAATTTTAAACCTCAAATTCAAGGAAAAAAATCATGGCCATTGTGTTTTGGGACACTTTAATCAAAATTTTATCTCAAATAATTTTTGTAGAATGAAATTGTGAGACTCTAAAAAAGCTAAACAAAGTAATTAAAAAAAAAAAAATGAAAAGAAGTGTTAATAAAAGGCGTATAACCAGAGTATTTGTATATATTAACATCAATAAACCAGAGATTTCAAGAACAAAAAGATGTAAGAAAATGTAATAAAAAATTTTAATTTTTCTACATATGTATTGTATGTACTAATAAATATTTATTATTATATATTTAATTATTTAAGTAGGTATTTCAAATATAATATATTGTGAATCTTAAAGAAAAAACATAAAAATTATCACCACAAAATATTTTTAACACTTTAAAACTTTTTAATGTGTCAAGTCAGAAGAATAGTATAAATTGTGAATATAGATAGAATATGTGAAAATGTGTTTTTAAAAATATATATTGACTTCATTAAACAGTATAACAAGTTTAATACATAAAATTGTTTCCAATATGTTATGTTGTATATGTGTAGTTTAGGACTAGCCTATATATAAGTCTAATAGGTGAATGAGTCAATCTAGTGAGAATTCGAGCAGCGACTACTGTACATACAATTTTTAATCAAATAATGTATTAACAATTATTCAAGATATAATAAATATATACTACATGTATACTGTCACAAATCATCAATAATGATAAAGATTATTTTAAGGTAATTTTAGAAATAAAGCACTTAAAATATATTAGGATAGTAAACTGTCTTGTATTTTATTCAATGTTAATAAGAATTTTTTACTTTAAAAAATGTTAATGTTTGAAAACACTTTTTTATATATTAATTTAAAAGAATTAAAATACCTGCAATATCATATTTTTAATTTACACTTGAAAAATTGAATTTTTATATCAACTCTTTAGTCTTTATATATATTTACCTAAAATCTGGTATACCTGCTGATGTACTTATACCAGCACCTGTATGAAAAACTGTATATTTAGAATCTTTTATCCACTCAGCAAGAAGTGAAATTTTTTGTTTTAAGACTTCAGGAGTATCAAAAACCTAAAATAAATTAAACTGTATAATATTAAATAACTTAACTATTTCTATAATTATTTTACTTACTTCATTCATACCAACTTCTCCTTTATATTCATACGGAGATAAACCATCAGCATAGTTGCAAGACATTTTGTTTTAATAAATATGTACTATTCTATAACATAAAAAAAGGTTATTGATATTGTTGAGAATGTGGTATGTCTTTTTAGAGATTTAAATTTAAAATATCTATGAGCAAAAATCTTAGATAAGTGTAGTTAAATCATATTATGCAGGATATTTAACTTTCCTGAAATATTTGTAATAAGAATAAATGAGATACATTTTGTGCTTTATTGAGCACAGTGAATTTATTTTTTAAAAATTGGTTGAAGTTTTAGATAACGATTACAATATAAAAATATATAAGAAACAAAATATCATAAAATCATTCAAGATATTCCCAAACTTTATTATACCTCAAAATAAAAGCCCCACACAAATTAATCTAATTCGTTTTTAAATACAACTATTAGGGTTATAATGATTTATTAATTGCCAAATTACGAATGTACTTATTAATTAATAGCTTGATACATACGTCAGGTAAGTACCAAGTTAATTTAATGTTCAAACAATTTACCGTAATAGTTTACTTTGTGAACAGTGTTTGTTTCGCGATGGTGTGAGTTTGAATTTTTCTTAATTGCTGTCACTTAATCTGTCAACTTTGACACCGACATAAATTTTTAAACAGAGTTTTATATTACTTAATTTCATTAACACCTATTCCACTGTTTACCAAAACACAACCTTTAAGTATTATCACGTGTTATCTTTGTCAATCAATTATTTTGATGAGATAAGATTATACGCAGGCACATAGCCCCCAACACGCCCTACACAGGGCAATACACAATAATTATTAAATTATTTAACTACTCATATTTTATTCATAATGTATTAATATTATTCATGAGATTTCTCGTATAAAGGCGAGTGCATTGAATTTTTATTACTACAAAATATCCTGCTAAAATCCTACGTATTATTATGCAAACGAGTAGGTATGAGTAGTAATTCGTAGAAATGTAGAATTGCTGTGTAAGTTTGTAAAACCGGGATTATCGATTTTGTATTACGAGTAGAATTTTAGAAAAACGGAGGACAATTCGTTCAACGGTCAATATGACGTTATGCTGCCTTACCTCCACAGTATATCGTATCAATAGACAATGATTAACGGTATCACTATAATCACTAATGAGTTACTGATAACTGATACTAATGAACAAAAAATATCTGATGGCTTGTAAATAATAATATGGAATTAGTTCTTTCGTTTTTATACGTGTGAGTTGTAAAATTGTTTACAGTTAACAATATATAAATTTGTTTAAAATATGTGAAATTCGATTACAATTCGTTTTGAATATTTTCAATCAACTTGTATTGCAAATCTATACATTAGTTAAGATTATCAAAAGGTATGGACTTTTTTTTTTTTAACTACGTACTTATTTATTTTATTTTCTAATAATATGATTCTGATGTACGAACTGGATAGATTTAATTATGAAGTTTTTGCAAATTACATCTATATTTGATATCACATAACTATCTATTTTAACATTTTAATTATTAGCTTATTTAATTAGAATTTATAATTTCATAAACTATCAACAAATCAATATTTTTATTTCGTGTCAAATTTTTTCTACATTACATCATATATTTGATAACTGTCAATCATATTATACACTTTTTTTTGTTAGCTAAATAATTTTGACTAATTCTATAGTTTTGTCTGATATAGTGCTGCATAGAGATTAATTTCTTTTGATGCTATTATGCAATTAGATAAACCATTTTACATAGGTACTAAATTGATTTGTATAATTATTAGTAATTTTATTCTTGTATTCAAAAATTACATTGCATCTAGTACCTAAGTAATGTTTAAAGACTGTGTGAATTTAAAGATTGTGGATTTTTAAAATACATTTTCTTTACAATTAATTATTTTAGGTACTTGAACAATATGCTTTCTATTAGAAATATTTTATTTATTATACCTAGTTTTATGTTGGTTTAATTGCTTTTATAACTACAATAATATTTTACTTTTACTTTGTTATTTTTTTTATTAATTGTCTGTTGATTATCTGATTATGTATAGATATATTTCTAAGTTTTATTTGAAATAACAAATAGGTACTATACAAGCTATATAATATATTTAAAAAGCATAAACCACAATTATACTTAAATGCTTTTCTAAACATCAAATAAGTTTATTTTTGTGTATATTGAGTAAAGTATTTGGTACTCTTTTTTATTACTCTGCTCGTATATAATTTTTTTTTGAATCTCACTTTTTACTATTTTTAAGAATTATTTTTACATTGATCATCACAAATTGTTTAATTTTTAGTTAATAAAAATCTGTTTTTAAAAGCATACATATGTTGCTTCATTTTGAATTATAAATTGATAAAAAAAAGCTTATAGATGAAATATTTTTATTAATAATCAAGTGATTTTTATACAAATAACCTTAGTTAAATAACGTTTAATCTGCTTAATTCACAAACATAGACTGGCAAACTTATTTTATTTTTGTTGTAAGAAACCTTATCTTAGTTGTTAAATAATATAAGTATATTTTACTTATATAATAAAATTTGGTTTGATGTATAGATATTGATAGATAACATATATTTATGTAGATAGCATACTAAATAAACAAATGTGCAGTAGATAGCATATTGTACATGAATCTTATTTTGTAACATCAATATATTCTAAACTATTATCTATGTACATTTAAAATAAATTCATACATGTCTACTTTTTTCAATATAAAACCATACCATTTACTTTTATATTCATCATCATACTCTTGTTTGCACATTAGGTTATCCTAATTACAACCAATATTAAATATTTTATTGTAATTTGTGTAACTCTTTATGTTGTATGTATTTAAGTATAAAATAAATTTAAATTAAAAAAATGTATTTATGTTATTTTTATTTTAGAGTCTTGGTGTATTGAATCGTAAATATGGACATTGATCAATTGGGTAATGATGCTAAGTTGGCAGCAACAAA
The DNA here is from genome assembly GCA_036289425.1 of Rhopalosiphum nymphaeae. Lineage (NCBI taxonomy): Eukaryota > Metazoa > Arthropoda > Insecta > Hemiptera > Aphididae > Rhopalosiphum > Rhopalosiphum nymphaeae. The sequence continues at coordinate 1,348,508 of JAZAQC010000007.1, read as the reverse complement.
ATACTTTACAAACATGCTAAAAAAACCAGGACAATTGGAGAAAGTTGAACAATTGAAGAATCGAATATCACGTAAAAAAACTTCTACTGAGGCAATGTTGAAAACAGCTATGCAAAGTCAATTAGATGGGGTTACAATTGGAATGGAACAACTAAAAGATGCGTTGGATGACATAAGTAAAGTAAAGATATACCTCAGTCAAACAAAACGTTCATTTATAAATTTACCATCTCTTGGGTACAAGTTGCAAGACGTGCGCACTAAGCAAATGCAACATTCTCAGTACTTAACAGCTAATGAAAATATGAAGCACCTATTCACCGTACCTGAGAGCATTGAAAAAACCAAACAGTGGATCAATGATGGAAAGTTTTTACATGCTCATCAATGTTTAATAGATCTTGAAAACTCTAGAGATGATCTTTTATTTGAAGTGCATAAATTGCCTAATCAAGCACCCAGTGATAAAATACTACTCAAAGCATATTTTGAAGATGTTGAAGTTATGTCTGATATGTTGAAAAAACAAATAAAATTAGTATTGAGCAGAACACTAAATACTGTTAGAAAAGAACCCATGGTGATTGTTACTGTTCTGAGAATTATAGAACGAGAAGAGCGTGCTGATACATTTGCATTACAGCGAAATAAACAATCTGGATTTATGCCTCCTAGTCGTCCAAAAAAATGGAAAGAAATGGCATTTGATGTGCTTCAAAAGTCAGTTGATCAGCGAATAGAAGGTACTCAAGTAAATGAACGATCTGACAACAAAATGTGGCTTGTAACATATTTGGAACTTTGTCGGCAATTAATTCTTGAGGATTTACGAGTGGTTAAGACTCTTTGTGTGCCATGTTTTCCACCACAATATGATATTTTTGAAAAATTTGTGTATATGTATCACTCCAGTCTTTCAGCAAATTTAAATGACATAATATCAGATGGATTAGAAGGCAATGAATATGTTACAATTATTTCATGGGTAACTAACACATATCCTGGTAAAGAGTTAATGTTACATCCTGAATTGAATATAGAAATTGGTAAAGTTGGTCCATTATTAAAATCATCAATTGTTTTTGATTTACAATCAAAATATTTAGAATACATTAAAGCTAATTACAAAGAATGGATGTTGAAAACATTGGATACTGAAAAAAATGATTGGTATGCAGGAGCCTCACCCGAGGTTGGTCCAGACGGATGTTTTCATACAGCTGCTCCAGTTATTATATTTCAGATGATTGATCAAAATTTACAAGTCACAAAAACTATAAGCCAGCACTTAACACACAAAGCGTTATTATTGAGTGTAGATAGTGTCAGTGTATATGGTTTGTCTTACAAAGAGGCTGTTATAGAGTTCAAGAAAAAGCACTTTGAGGATAGAAGCAAAGTACCATTTTTTACACACTGCATAATTACTGTGCTGAATAATTGTTTACAATTTATTGAATTAGCATTAGAAATGAAGCAGCATTATTGGAGTAGTGATTTTAAGGATCAGTCAAGTACTGCTTATGAAAAATTAATTAAGACCTTCCAAAACCTCAGGGATGAAGCAGCGCAATTTCTTTTAGAAGAAGCTTTTCTTGATCTCGACTCTCATTTTCAAGACTTAATAACTACGAAATGGCTTACCAGCTTTATATCCATTGAAACAATTTGTGTCACATTAGAAGATTATTTTCAAGATTATACTCATCTAAAACCTAAAAATTTAGAGTATATAATATTGGAAGCTGAAGATATAATAGTGCGACGATACATAATGGCTATTCTCCAAAAAAAATTAAATTTCAAGACCTATGAAGAGCGTCGATCAGCAGCAGATAAAATGACAAATGAAGTGGACCAATTGAAATCATTTTTTATGCGTGTGGCGCCTTTAGTAACACGTGATAAAGATTCTCCCTTTGATGCTGTTGTCAAGTTATCTGAAGTATTAAAAAGTGAAGATTCTGAAATATTATCATTGGACTTGCACACACTTGTAAAGATGTATCCGGATATTACCGAAGACCAAATGACTAGATTATTAGGTTTAAGAGGAGATTTAAGTAGATCAGAAATACGTGAAAAAGTACAGTATGCAATTCAAGGCAATAAGGAACTTGCTGGAACCACATTAACCAAAAGTATATTCCAGCAAATCCACTTATAGTATAATAATAATCACTAAATTTGTATGTCTTAAGTAATTATAATTAAAAAACTATATAAAGACTACTACTAAAATATATCGTGCATATGTATTCTATTTTCAATCAATATTCCGTTTTTATGTGATGCAGAATACAGTAATACTACATTAAATTATTTAAAATAATATTTATTTATATGTTTTTGTATTTAAAGTTTACTTTTTCAATATAAAAAATATTTTAGAATTTGTTTATTGTTTTTTAAACACCGGTTATTTAAAAATGTATAAGTGTTTACTTAGTTATGACTTAGTGGTGTTCAACCAGTAGGTTTCATAAGCTTCAAAATTAGGTCGAGGTTTATTTTAATTGACTATAAATAAAAAAAAAGTATAAATATGTTTCATCTGTTGTATAAAGTATAAAAAATAAACTATAATAATAAGAGTTAATACTACATTACTACACAAATAAAAAAATAGTTCGTTTTAATTGCATAATAAAATAGTATTTATTGAATATTAATCAGATATTTTTTTTATAAAATAATTAGGTAATAGTCATAAAACATAAATTATAACTATAGTGGGTTTGCGGGAATAATGAGGTTGAAGACCCCTGCTATATAGATGATAATATTAAGTTGTCTAAATATATTCATATTTAGTTCTTATTATACAAGTGTGTAAGGATTTTGTACCTATGATTTTACTTTAAATGTTTTATTTTAAGTATAATAATATTATCCAAATATTCTCAAGTTAATAATGACTTAATATATTGTTATGTGTGCTACAATTTGTTCCTGGTATCATAAAATCATTGAACAAATTGTTAATTTTTATTTCTATAGTTTTATTTATTTTTAGTATATTAAGTATAGATAAATATTTAAAACTAAAATCTATAAATTTTATATCAAATTATTTATTGTTTTTCTTATAAGTAATTATTGTACATTTTATTTAATGAATTTAGTTACATATCTTAAAAAATTTACAGACTCGTGCCTAAAGTAATAATGAAATAAAATTATTGGTGATAGGTCACACTGATAACAGTGATCATACATTTTATTGAAGTAGATAGAATAGTTTGTTAGTAAAAATAATGAATTTGGGGAAAAGAAAAAGGAATGGTCTAATTGTATTTGTAGTACACGGCGGAGAAGTGGTTTGTTTTACTGAAAATGAGAGGTACTAGACATTAGGATATAGAATGAAAATATTTAGTGTTTTGGAGTGGTTGAACAATAAGGAAATATTATAAAGATAATAAGTTTTGATGGATGAACAACACAAAATTAAATTGAACAATAATTTAATTTTTTGTTTTTCTATTACATATTAGATTTGTTATAAGCCAATTTAAAAATAAAACTTATTTTTGTTGTTACCTTTACTTGCTTGTTATTTCATATATGTGTATCTTAATACATACTTATAGACTATAGTCTTTGTAATAATGCATATTTTGTAACTTGATGATAGATGGATAGAGTTAATAGAGGTTTTAGTAATAAACTAAGCTTCCTTGAATATATTTTTACAATTTAGCATAACCACATTCCTACTTAAAATAATTACACATCGAATTCCATTTTTATATAGTTACCTAATTAATATTAAATGGTTAGACACTTAGGTCAATGATGATTAAAAAATAAATTACACAATTTAAATATTTATTTGTACCTACTAACAAGTAACAATAGTGTTTGTGCATCTTTTAATAATTATTATTAATATTTAATAAATAAATAAACTAAAATAAATTAAATTTGTATTTTATAGATAATCATGATTGACAATAATTCGGTTTATTAATTATTCCAACTTTCAATTTGTTATTTTTGAATTTATCATTAGTATCTGATCATTTTTGTTCCTAATTGATGTAGATATTTCAAAAGTCGAATTACTAGTTTTCATTAAATTTTTAATTTGTTAGATACCTAACTGTTAAACTTTTTACAGGATTACAGGACGGCCAGAACGTGATAACTATAAATAAATATATATATGGTCAATATGAACATAGATAGGTGTATAACTAGTGAACCGTTAATAACCGTCGGTTATGTACGTAAAGACAATCGCGGTTATATATTTAAATAAATAATTAGCTAGGTATAAGGTATTCCATAAATACATCTATGTTTGCAAACAATTTATTTAATATACCTATAGGCAGGTAGGTATATGTACATTATACTATGTACCGTCGTACAGTCAGTGGCGTATTTACGGGGGAAGTTTAGGGAGCTACATCTCCCCCCTTGATCACCCATTTTTAACTATTTTTATATGGTTATAGATTTGTGTTTTCCATTTATCACTCTAACAATAGGTTATAAACTGCTAGGACATGTGGTATCGACAATTTTAGTCATATCTTCCCCCTTAAAGAAATCCTAAATACACCACTGCGTACAGTAACAGTTTATAATGTTTATATATTACTTTTAACATAAATATTTTTATATTGATTCCATTATAGTTTGGTAATATATATATATATATATCATATTATCATATGCATATAATATGTATATTTTATACAATATGTGTCGTAATGTCGAATGTGAATTAATACTGTTAATGCATACTACATCATACGGCACACACATTTGATATCCTTTGAGAATTGAAAATAAGATGTGTATACTTGGCTATCTAATACATATTATAGACAATATATTACCTATATAACTGCAGTATTGGCGTAAGTATTATGTAGGTTCATATGTTAATATTATTAAACCCTCTGAGGACATCTAGTGTATGAATTAAAGTGGATAATACTAAAATATTTGACCTTAAGCATCTACAGACATAAACCTACACAACATTAAAGTAGGTAGGTATATGATTTGAGATTCATATTATTACTTAAGTTTAAGTTAATTTCGATGATTTTACTCTCTAAATGAATCTAAACCATCAATCACATTATCAACTAAATTAATTTTCTAAAAAAAAATGTATAAATGGAGATACCTATAATTAGGTATGCTTTTAAAAATGTGATATTCCTTATTAAATTCGCTAAATTTGTCCTTTGTATAGGTACAAATGTATCAACCATTCTAATATCAGTAGGTATAACAATGCCATAGATGTCGGGTATTATTTAGTGCATTTTGTTTTAAATTTAAAGCCATTTACTCAACAAAACAATTTTAAAAAATACCTACTAATTGTAGATATTTATTTTTATAAATTTATTGTACCATATATTTTGTGATAAATTTAGATAATTTTTGGCAATATATTCGTATTTACGTAAAGTTATATAAATGTTATACTATAATGATTAATGAGTAGGGAGGGCATTCTATTATTGCTTATGAATAACGAAGAGAAAACTTCATCAAAAGATTTTTTGTGGTAGGTATTGAACACTTAGAATAAAGTTAAGATTAGTGCCTTCGGGGAATTAAATATATTCTATGTAATATTATGTTATTATAAAATTGTATATGCTAATTTTGCATCTCTATAATGTTTGAGGTATCTAGATGTTAAATTATTTAATTAATATACATTATATTTAATGTTTGATATTTTAATAATTTTGTTTATGTATTATTAACTTTTAAACATTAAACCCTACGTCTCTAACCGACCAATGTGTGTGTGTAGGTATAAACAAAAAACAAACTACAGCATGTGTGAACTTAGAGTTTAGAACTCAAGAATGGCAAAAAGATCAAACATTTAATACAAAATAAATAATTAAGTAGGTATTTCAAAAGGATGTAATTTTAATACTCTGAAAATATTTCCTTTGTCTTGTAAATTAGGTATACCTATAATTTTATGTCAACAGAATGTCAAAAACCAGACTCAAAGGATAAATTATAAAGGTAAGTTCTTAATTTTCTTTTGGTGGTGACGGGTTAAATAAATAAATAATATTATTTCTATAATTAGAAATATACGATATTAAATTCAGAAAACTCGATTCTGGTTGGAGTTTCTACAAAAATTGTCGCCTATCTTATGTCAATTTTATAATAATAATATATTTTACTATATGGTAATATTTAGTAATAATTTATGTACTTTGAAAACATATTTGGATTCTTCAAGTATTTTTCTATGAAACGATTTGTCTAATTTTTGAAATTATGAGCTCTAAAATCTTCAAAAATTTTATTTTTAAATGTTTAAAATTAATAATTTTAAAATGTTAATAATATTTATTAAAAATAATAATAATCCAAAAATGTAAAAACAGCTGTTTTTAAGTAAAGTTTATTATAGTGAATTCAAACATTATGGTTTTAGAAATTAAATCAGATAAATAGGTTAATGCAATTCGCAAAAATATTGGTTTTAGAAAAATAAACATAATAATTAATATTCGTATTAAGGTTATAGTGCATGTGTGCACGGGAGCGCTATACTCTCCACTACGAGTATAAAAAAATGAAAAATCATATTCATGCACTTAAAATTGTTTTTATTAAAAACTTTAGAAAAATGAGATACTAATATATTCAATAAATAGTAAAAAAAATAATACGATTTATTACTCCAGTTCGTGTAACTTAAAAATTAAAAGTTAATACTTCAAGTTATTGGTAATCAATAGTTTATTCGATTGTTTTGAACCATCAATAAATGATTTTAACATTAACATTATGATAAATATTAAAAGTTAAAATTATTTTTTTGTAGGTATACATAACTATAGGTAAATAAGAATAAGTATATGTACTATGATTTTTCTGACAAATATTTACGCGATAAACATAATGTAAACGATTGTAAAACAATGAATGTTTATTTTTATATTTTATAAAATATAATTAATATTAATTCTAATTCGTCATTAAATAATATAAATAATAAAATCGACAATCAGACGTAGGTGTAGTGCACAGAGGATGTTCAGACTGTTCAGAGTATTTCAACACTTTCACCAAATAGCTCCATCGAAAAACTACAATATACTAAAATATATTATGTAATATAATAGGTAATGCGATATAATAATGTAATAATTTATATATTTTTATATTATAATAAATACTTAATGTTATGTATGCCAATAATATATGGAACCAAAAACTTCATCATAAAGTTTACTTGAGATCGATTACAATCACTCCAATTTTCCATATTATACAATTCTTATCTTCCCTTAAAATTAGATTTTTCAGATTTTGAACGGAGTGATGAATGTATTGATTTTACAATGATGTATGTATTTTTATTTATTTTTTTAGCTATTTATAGACAATTGAAATTTTAGATTTTTCTAAGTTTTTTTCTTTTTTTGAAATGCAGATAAAAAAAATTTGGCAATCCAAAAAATCTTTAAAATTTAATACTAGGTTTATTATAAGTTGTACGTATCACAGTAAAATAAAATTAGAAATCATTACTCACAATTTTTGTTTATAATCATTTAAAGTTCCAATGTTTACGAGATATGTCAAAATCGCAAAAATATACAAGACATTTTTAAGTTGAAAATTCATAACACTTTTATAATTTATACCTAAGGTTGAAAAATCCAATACTAGGTTCTCCGTAACTTTTTCTTCAGATAACTGTAAAAAAAAATTCAAGAGCCAATAAAGAAAAAAATTTATGAGCGTATGATATTTAATTTTTTACAAAATCGTGTAAAATAACGATATATTACAATTTAAATACAGGTAATAATATAATATATCTTATTAATTATCCTAGACCAGGGATGAAAAATCCATGGCACGCGAAAAGATATACTATAATATTATAGGTAATAGCTAAAAATATTTTTTGTACTAATGCATTAACTATACAATAAAATTACGATATAACAAAATAATATAAATTTTTTTTCATGGCACGCTCTAAATAAAAAAAAGGTAATTTTTGGCACGCCGTGTTCAAAAGGTTTGCCATCCCTGTCCTAGACTGACAAATCATCTTTGTTCAGAATCTTTTTCGTATACAATGATACTTGTCATTGCATTCAAATTTAACACAATCATTAAAGTAACCTACTCTCCATCTCTACTATACAGCAGAGTGATACCCACTTGCCCACCCTTTTTAAAATATAAAAATCAAAGAATTTATAACAGTTGTTATACTTTATTTGAAGAGAAAGTTAAGTGATTGACTTCAAGTAAACTTTATTAAGAAATAAACGACTAATCGATGAGTAATATAATATATTACCTTTACATAACATGCACGACGAATGCTCTTTAAAAAGGGTACACCAGCTTAAATTTGTTTACACTTGTATGACTTTGATGACAATGTAAGATACTACCTTGTGCTCTTATCCATAGCAGACATTATGTTATTTCGTATTGTAAAAAATTGATGGTTACAAATTAAATGTTTTTCATCTCTGTATAATAACAACAGTAGAGGGCGCCACTCAATTTACACAAACTATTATAAGATAATAATTACAAATGAAGGAGACTTTGTACTGACATATTTTATTAAGGAGAAATCAATTAGACAACCAGATAAACAATATAGATGTGATGGATTAAATGGATTTTAAGGATTATTTGAACACTTGTCACACAACAAATCCATAATTCACAGTGAAATTGTCTATAAAAACCCCTTAAATTAAATTGTATATGTTCTAAAGAATTTTGTAAGTTTCATCAGTACAATTAGAAAAATGATTTATTATAAATGTTTAAAACGGATTAAAAAAATTAACAAAATAATCTGTTTACTGTAATGTTATATATTTTTCAGATTTTTGAAAAAATCACAATTTTTAATACTTCATTATTTTTATTTTTACTATTCTATAAAGTAATTTATAAAATAATGAAATACAACTGAAAAAAGATTATGTAACGTACAAAGAAGATTTAGGCGAGAATTCAAATCTGTTTTCATAATTATTTTTGGTTTATGCTATCGCACGCATATCGATGGAACTTATTATAGGTATGTGATTTTGTTCCTAACTATAAAGAGACCAAGGACCCTTTAGTAAACTAAAAATATTTTATAAATACATTTTAAATAATATTTAAACATTATTATTTATAAAAATTAAAAATGTTTAATAACTAAAACTTTATTAAGTCATGACATAAATTATATTATATATCATTATGTCTGGTTTTAATTAATACTGAGCTGTGTTTAAAACTTTAAAAATATCAGAGGAAAATATCAAATTTTGTTAGTTTTATGTAAGTGCATTTTGAGATACTTTTAGCTAATAGGCTGATTATGTATAAAAATATATTAGTATTATATAATATTATGATGTATAGTTATTCAGTTTTATTATTCATGACATTTGTCAGGCGATTGTCAATTATTATGAATGATTATAACTTATAAGCATTGAAGTATGTATACATAAATACGTGTGGTTAAATAATTGTAATTATTTTCATTTTAGATTCTTAGCAGAACGATGAATGTATTGATTTTTGTTATCAGCTTTAGGGTAGTAAAAATGCTTCGATTTTCAACTTTGGGTGTGGTTTCTGATAAAAAATATGATTTAGTTAGTCAAGAGTTTTTTCTTTGTAATTTTTAAAATAACCTGGAAAACAATAACCCAAAACTAGTTTTAACAAATAAATTGTTGTTTCTTTGATGTAATTCAAAATCAAATAACCTTGATATTATATATATATATTGTATTTTTTTAGCCTTGAAATTGTCACTAAATATTTAATATTTTGATTTTTTTAAGCGATTTATAAGCATTTTCAATTTTCAATTTTTTTAGTTTTTTTTCTATATTTATCAATAAAATAATTTTGCTGAGTCAAAATCATGAATATTTGCAATTAATTTTGTAAATAAAAATTCATAAAATGTTTAATATTTATGTCTATGGTTTAAAAATGTATTACAATGTTTATCATAAATAGTTTTTTTTTCTGTACACATTTGAGTTTAAAATTGGAATACATTAGATATTTAAACAAAGAATAAGGATTTTAGTTATTTTATCATAATTTAAAAATATTATTAATGAGCGCATGCGATTGTTAACGTATATTTTTATATTTTATAAATATAATAATATTTTAAAATGATATGTTTTAGGAAAAAAATAATTTAATCTTTAGTATTACTGGGTAATAGTATAATTATATAATACTTTAATAGCGATATATATATAGATAAAATATAAAATATACTTAAAATACATAATACAGGCTGATGTCTATCTTCGCTTAGAAAGATTTTTTGTATAAAATTATTGTATAGAAGAGTGGTTAGGTAACTTTCACCATTTTTTTTTTTACTATTATTCTAATATTTATTAGTTCTCCTTACCAATTCGTAAAATGATTTACACTCATAAAAAAATATTTATTGTGTGGAAATATTTTAATGCTATTTTTAAAAATGTATAATATTTTGATGTATTAAAAATGTTTTTTTTTATATTTTTAAATCTGCATTAAAATGTATGTTTATTATTAATATGTATATGAAACCAATATTATGAATTACGAATTCTGAGAAGATGATGTTTTCAACTATTTTTTCTTCATATTTTGATTTTCAAAGAAATAAGTGAATAACAGTGAATAACAAGTATACGAATTACGTAACTTTTTGATCTTTCATAATTATATTGAAAATTTAAATGTTTGAAAAATTAGTTTTGGTCGGGCTAATCATATTATATTAGACTTACCTCAGTATATTTGAAAAATACATATTTATAAAATTTATAAAATATAAGGTAACCTTTTTATTCAAACTACTAAGCTTGAATACTATAATATTTTTCAAATTTTTTTTTTTTTTTTTGCTATAATAGTATTTTAAAAATAATTTCTTTTTCACTATCTTTTAAATATAGATATTGGAGATTATAATTAATAATTAAACAGCATATGATTTTGCCAACAATTTTTTCACAAAATAACGATAAATCATGCTTACAAATTTTGATTCCATCTTTTCGAAAGAATGGTATAGCATTGAGCTTTTATTTCATTTTTTTTAATGCTTCTAAAATTGTTTTTATGATTTTTACAACAGTTGTATATTCCCCGCCCATGTGGATACAGGAAGAACATTTTATATTATTATTCTTCAGTGTATCGTTATATTATTGTTAATTTGTATAGGTTTTTATATTTTAAATGTTATATCTTATTTATATTTTGTATTTTCTAAGTTAGAATCGTTGCAAAAATAAATAAATTATATTTAAACTTATAAGGGCGTATACATTTAAACATTGTTTTTTATGTATTTCACAGTACGTAATATATAAACACATATAAATGGTGATAAAGTGTTTTATTAAAAGAAAAAACATAGCAACCACCTGTCACATTATTTCAGTTTAGCGGAATCAAATTCGGAGAAAATGTACTTGATTTTTCGTTAAGTTCAATTTGAACGTATTGGTTCCGGCCTTTATTTTTTCTTGGATAACATTAAACAGTTGCAAAATAAAATAAATATAAAAGCTTCGAAAAATAGCCAAATAGGCTATATGCCTATATTATACATATTGATTGAATTTACTAATACATTAAAATTAAAAAATTGTTAGTTAAATCGTGGGGTAAAAATTTAACCAAAAAACATATTTATATCTATAATATCAAACATACTCCTAATTATAATCTATTTCTTTAAGAGAATATTACTGATATGATTTAACCACCAACCGGTGTACTTGAAATTTCCTATAATTGTGGAAAATACATGGTAATGTAAAAAGGCCGTTTTTTAATTTTCATTTGCATAATTCGTATATTATATATATGTATTATGTCTGCGTATAATATATTATTTTACAAAAATCGTATTGTGTTTACAAAATTATTAAATATTACTATCTACCCAAGTTTAGCAAGCTAAAAAACATTGCAGTTTATTGATGAATAATGATACATGTTAAATATCAAATTATTTAAATAGCTGTAAGGTATTAATAAATAGATTCATAAAAGTTTACTGTTTCTAAGTTTTTAACATAAGGTTTTAGTACTTATAGTGATTTAAACAATGATTAGTATATAGATATTTAATTTTCGAGTGTTTATTGTGGCCACAGCATATAATAGTAAGTTTATACCACAAACAATTAATTTTAATTAATACACACTTTTAACATAAAAAAGAATTTATTTCCACTATTGGTATACCATTTATCTCTGTTCTGTTAATTTTTTTATATATCCTATTTGTATTTTATTTTATTTTTATACATGACTTATAATACGCTAGTGTTATACAATTTATATAATTGAAAATACATAATACAGTTAAACTGATACAAAATTAAATGTAGAAATCTAAGCATTGACTTACCTCGGTTGATCAGTGGCCGTCAAGGACGGTATTTAAGCATTTCGTGTTGGAAAAATGTATTTACCGAACTCGCCTCATATACGAGCATAGTCCCAAATTCTTTTAGGACAAATTGAGTCCCGTGTGTTGTTTAAGAGATATAATACATTATAGGATGATCAGACTATTCGTCTCATTTAAAACAGGATTGCCCTTTTTTAAGCATTATGTCCTTTTGGGCCGTTTTAATACAGTTATCTCCATATTATATTATACATAACAAACGAATACAAAACAATACTTTTTAGTTCTGTGTTGAATATTGTTAAAACCTGCAATTATTAGTTCCTATATATTGGAATAAAGACGAACAATTATCAGCGATAAACGCGTTATATATTTTATTGGTATAATATGAACCCACACGAGTCACGAACGTAGCCCTTTACAAAATCACACTTTATCTAACAGAAAATCTTATTATTTCAAAAGTATCTTCAAAAATATAAAAATTTTATAAAATTTGTTTTTGAATTTTTTTAACACCTAACCTATCGAACCTTAATGCAAAAGTTAAATGTTTCAGTCGTGATGGAATAAACAAATTATACTTTCACACGTCTTAAGAACTATGAAAAATAGTAAAGTTATAAAGTATTTTTTTTTTTAATATTATTTTTTAATGGCTAAAAAATATTTTTTAAAACAACTGAATTATAAATTATAACTTATAAACCAATAACCAATAATAATAGTTTACAATTTGTAAAGAGACTTATATCTTAGTATTTCATAAGTTTATTGTTTATTTATTTATATGTACTAAGAATAGTTATACAGGCTAGATGTAGTTTGGTAGTTATTTTACCAGAGTTAATAATTTTCCACACTGTTTATATTATGTACATAACTATTATATTAATTATAATATTGTCAATATAATAAATTATAATTTTGAAATAATAATTTTAGGAACAAAATATATATACGCATTATACTGTCCTACAGACAAACCTGTACCTAAATAATATAAACGAGAGACTGACATTTTGACACTTTGTGCGTCTTACTTTGACGTCATGTCTGGCAAATAATTTTCGGAGAACATGTCCCAACCTGGGGGTGTTTTAGACTTGTTTCGTCACTACATATCTCTATATAAATACATAATAAAATGATTGCTTGCGAGCTATGCTGAGATTATAGATTCGCGTCCAAGTGTCTGACATTTCGTCGCACTACCGAAAACATATAAAAATTCACGGACTTAATATATTAATATTAAGTAATAGACTTAATATTAATATATTATACATTTATACACACTCGTTGAAATTTGATAAAATGATGTGATCAAGAATCAGAAAGTGTAGACGGATACATAAAACGACAGCGACAATTGTAGACCAATAGGACTGACCAATAGATAATATGGTTATCCATTCACCTCGACTCTCGAGTATACCGTATAAACGACGCTTCGTGCTTATTGTATACGGCGACGTATAACATGATCTACTCGAGTTTAAAACCTCACTTGGTTCTATGTACTGTCAGATATTTTAGCTACAACTTTCTGAACGAGTCCGTCCGTGAATTTTTCTATAATAATTAATAATTAATAAAAGTCTATGGACTCGTAGTAATTCATACGTCGACAATTGTGAATTAAGCTTGACGCCTTAGCGATTACTAGGGCCATATTTACCATTAGGCAGGATAGACAACTGCCTAAGGCCTTTGTTATTAGAGGACCTATAGAGATAGAAAATGTATAACGTTATTATTATGTTTGTGAAAATGTATAAGCAAATTGTAATTATTAATTTGTTTTATATAACTCATTTGTGGTAAGGGGAGAGCTATATACGTTACTGTTGACAAGGGGCCACATTTTTTATTTTGCCTAAGGCCACAAAATTCCTAAATCAGGCCCCGGCGATCACCATCTACATTTTTTACCATATTAATGTAAATTGGTAATGCAAGTAAGGCGGTGTTTCTAATATCCTATTTTGTGTTGTATAATATATACTTATATAGATTTACGTACCATTAAAGCTAGAAGGTAATGGTGCATTTAAAGAATTTTTTAAAAATAAATTACGTCAATTAAAGTTTTGAATTTTTGTATCAAACTTTTACAAGATTTTGTCACCATTTTATAACCAAATGTAATCCAAAATTCAAAATTTCAGGCCTACCTGTAATACTGTAAAATCAGTTTTATACATACATTATCAAATTATAATGTGATAATGTATAGGTGTTAATGTTTAATTCATAATAATCAAAAAAAAAAATAATAAAAATATTTCATGGTTCTATAATGTATTTATAGTGCATAATGCGCGGTTACCGTGGTCACATCACACATGATTAAATTCGGTTGAATGATTTGGAAATGATGTAAATTCATCGGGACATCAAACTAGATATGATAAAAGTTATATTGTACTCAAGAAGATTTGACTTAATATTATAATAATTTAATACGACATAATAATACAATGATTTTATTAATTATTATGTTAATTTGAAAAAAAATAATTCTTCAAATTTGAGGTGAGTGTAAATATTTGTAAAATTTATTTATTCAACCTAATATTTTTGAATAGTAACCTGTAGACAACATTAAACATATTTCTATATTGATTTGATTTAAAAATAACATTCACTTTAATACCTAATAATACTTTACTCGGGTAAACTTAAAAACAGTTTGTGATTTATATCTTGTGGAATTATTCTAAAGTTTAATATTTTTGAGTGTTCAGTTATAAAGTTAATCCTATATCGATTAATATATTACATGTTATATTTTTTTTTTGTTCAGGTATTGAGTATAATATGCTGTTTAAACACGGTTTATTAGGACGAAATTAGATACATGATAGTTTCGAAAATATACTACTGGAACAGGTACTTATTTTAGTATTGCAATTGTCATTCATTATATATACCTAGCTTATTGCTTAATGCTTATTGTGTATGGACAAATTGTATTCGAATAAACTGTGTTCCAAACGATGAAAATATGAGTGATAATATAATTTCTCATTGTAATACTGTAATAACAATATGACCATTTATTTCTTGTGAATAGATAAGACAAGATGTTTTTGATAAATTTAGTTATAGAGAGACTATTATAATTGATATTGCGTGCGAATATAACAAATGTAGCTACTTTTATAAGAATTATACATCTTTTTTAATAACAGAAATAATTAGTTTAAATATTGGACACACAGATATCAAGACATAAAATTGTTCTGAATATTAGTATGTTTTTATTGAAATTTTCAAATAAAGGACTGGTAAGCGTAATGGAACAAAAACATACAATGGAAAATAGTAATATTTATAAATATATTTTTTATAGTTAATGATTGTCGTCATAAAAAGTTATATTTCATTTAATTAAATTAAATTAATATAGCTGTTGAAGACAGGGTAAATGACATGAAGGATCGAATGGAAAACTAATAAATACAATTAGTATTATAAAATATTAAATCTATTCAACAGTTTTTATAAATATTACTCAAATAAATTAAATGTTTTCTATTTTTTATGAACCGAAGAAAAATATACAAAATATTGTTTTAAAAAATACATAATATAAGATGCTCCGATTGACTAAATTTGTTGGTTATTATTTTTAAATTATATTATCTGTACAATATGTATTATTGGACGTTTTATTATTTTTAATTTTACTCGTGATACGGCATGTCTTCAAAACAGAGGACTCCTGTAATCCTGTCTCGCCAACTATGCAGTTTCTGTATTGTTAATGTCGTCGACCTGCTATCTTCCAATCCGTTACTGAATCGGTTCAGGTTCTTTCTAGCATGTGTTTGTATTGTTTGTAATGAATCTGTGATTAGCTAGATAGACTTTTGAGGTTTTAAGCGTAACGTTTTGGTCCTTGGGTAGTTTTGATTTTACGGCGGCTGGTTGTTGTAAGTCCACGTGTACTGGCCTGTATAATTGTACCGGTGAGAATTTGTGATGATTGTCATATTATGCTTCTGACCCTGACCACCAACGTATGTGACAAGTGTCCTTTGTGGAGTAGGTAAGGAGGGGGGGTCAAAAGTTCTGCGTTCTTAATCCATCACGTTCTCTCCATAGTATTAACATTGACTAGTTTGATAAATGATTGTGAACATTTGTTAAGCAAGTTGGCAAAGTAAATAAAATATAAAATGTGTTGAAACATCATACTTACGTGTTTTTTCGTAATTTTATTTCAGAGTATTATCGTTATATTATATTATCTTATTTAATCAAACTATCAAAGTATGAACTATTTATAAGAATCTTAAAAATATTAATAAACAATAGTAAAAAATAATTACTTAAATAACAATATCAAAAAAATCATCATGAAATATTATACATAGTGATAAAGGTTAACATCCGTCTCCATTCAATTTTTTGTATACAACTACACAATTCCATAGAATTAAAATTTAACAAATCTATTATAGTGACTCACTCAACACCTACTGTACAGTAGAATGGTACCCATTTGCCCATCTTTTTTTCATTACATATTATAAATAATAGTTAATATGATATGTTGTATGAAAATTAAATAATAAGAAAATGTATAGTTTTTTGTAAAGCGACAAAAAATTGATCTAACCATTATCAATAAGTAACAAGAATTGTACCTACTGTGGCATTGTACAATCTGTATAAGTAAATGTACATACATTGAATATTTTATTTTCAAATAAATTAACATTTTTTTGATTCACTAAAATATTTACAAAGGTATTAAATAATTTATATTGAATCAACTAAAAGTTAAATACAATATCAATTAGTATTGTAAATTATGTTATTTAGTTCTAAATGATTAAAACAATATTTCAAGTTAAAATTAATCACATAAATCACGTATACTATACTTGCAACGTTATTTTATTTTTATTTTTATACAGAAACAGAGTTCTGACAATGGTTATTAATTGGGTAAGGTGCGAATTAGGCTGGTTAAATACCACGTACATAGATTACTTATTTAGTCATTAGATTACGATGAATCAATGCATGTACGATGCAGCTCAAATAATAATAAATAAATCAAATTCAAAATAAATGGACTACGAGAAATACAATTTATTCTACTTAAATATTATATTAAAAAAATCACCATCTATTTGTTAGCAGTTGAAATATGTCGCTTAGATTAAACTTATTCTTTTATTGATAATAAGGTACTATACTATTGTCTAATAATACTATATTAATGTCGTACTACGGATATTACGATTTAATATTATTTAGCTTTAGTGTGTGTTTTACATTTGAAAAAAACCAGACACATGTAAAAGTGTATCATGATCTAGGTAGATCTAACTTGCCACTAATAATTACCATTAAACAATAATTGTTTAAATTAATACAAAATAACTAAATATATTATGTTCACCATTGTGTATATTAAATAGTTCAACTGTTTTAGAACGACGAGTCACAAAATTATTTTAATTACATTTATATTTAATCGTTTATCATTATTTTCACATTAATGAAACATTCTATTATAATGTATTATGTATTCCCTTTAAGAAATATCTATAAATCAAATTTATTTATTAATATATAGAAGATACTAATTTCATTATTTTAAAATAATATTATAGTATACAATTTTAAACATATATTCAAAATTCAAAGGTATCTAAAATTATAATCACGAAGGCACTAAAAGAATAACTTTTTATCCCCTAACTATCTTTAATTATTAATTACTATCATTACTTTGTGTGATATCCAGTATCATCAGTCCTTTATCAAAATGTCATAAGTTGGAAACAGCTAAAGTATAAACATAAATTAAGCGCCGTATAGCAACTTATAACTCAAAAGTATTTTTAAAATACATTTATGAAATATAATTTATTTACAAATACCTATATACTTTTAAATTATCAGAGGTTTGTAAGGTTTTTTCATTTAAACGTTTTTCGGATAAATCAAAAATAATATTTATTTTCAATCAAAACAATCAAAATTAAAAAACTGTGGTGTATAATAGTATTATAAATGTTCAATAACTAAACTAATTTTAAACCTTTGATATTATAAAAAAAATGTAAATAAACGTTTTTTGCTGGATTGAAATGCTTTAAAATGTAATGCGTGGTTTCTCATAAGTATATCCTACCTACTGTAAAAAAAACCTAAAAAAAAATATAAGCATAATTTTTTCTAAAGATATTTTAAATTAATATTCTGTTTAAATTAGATATTTAAACAAAGAATAACGATTTTAGTTATTTTGTTGTAATTTAAAAATTTCGCGTGGGTATTTAAAACTTTTAACGGCGTCTATTATTATATACACAGTACGATATATTTTTTAAATGCAATGTTTTTGGCACAATTTAATTCAATCTACCTTATTATTAATAGTAAAATAAATTACTGTAATAGTAATTTAAATATATCATAAAATATATTTAATAATATATTTGTCTTTAATTTCATATTTAGCAAATATGCTAAATACTTTATACTATTACAGCTAGTGACTATAATTCTTCAATTTCGAATTCATGAGATATACACTCAAACTCTACTATACTGCAAATCGGTTACCTATCTACTTCCTTCATTTGTTTTTAATATGCACGTATACTTACAATGAATTAATAATAATATTTCATAAAATATGAGTTTTAACTATTTAATATTATAATTTTAATACACTATACAGTTTATATATTGATGAAGTTGAGTATACATCTTTTAACTAAATTATTGACTGTTGAAAAACCTTTTAAACTGTCAATACAATTATTTTGCTAGTACCAAATGTATTAAAAATACAATTATTTACTGTACATTTTATATTATGTTGTTAGATTTGAATAGAAGTAAAAATGAATAAAAGTATGAATAGAATAAAACAAAACACTAAACAAATATGAAAAAAAAAAATTAAAATTTTACGAGATATTTTTGCAAAAATAAAATTTACTGTTGTATTTGTTTTATAATTAAATCTATTGTATTGGTACAGTACAACTTCACAAAAGATAAGCTCTCATATTATATTTACGATTTTTAAGATAAACATCTTTTGATTAAAGTAAAATATTATTTAATTTGATTTTACTACATGAAGCTTTTTTTCGCCAAATTCAAAAAATAATATTTAGAATTATAATATTGTTTCAAGATAAATACTAAATGTTAATTGAATAAAATAAACAAAATATATTATACTTATATGAATTATCTATAGATTGATTTTAAATATTTTGTTTATTTTTTAAAGTACTGAGGGGATTCATAATTTTGACTACCTTCCTTGACAATTTAATTTTAGACATGCTTACTTCCTACAATACATGATGAAAATAATTGGTTCCTTTATTATAAAATTGAAAGTCATAATTTTTAAATGTTTGTTTTAATTATTGTGTTTATCTACTTCAAACTTTTGTAAGGACATATTACAGGTATTTATCGTTTTTTATTTACATTTTTCAATTATTGACCATTTAACAAGAACTATAGATATAAACACATATAATACCGTTTTCTGTGAAATATATAGCTTGCATAATATTATAAAGTAACCATTTTAAAATGCAATTTTTAAAGTTGGTAAGTTATAAATTATAGTGACTCAAACAGATTATTATGAAATATATATATATATACGTAATTATCAGTTAAGGTAAAACAACTAATTATTACAATAATATCTTAATAGGTGGGTAAACATCATATATCATAGATAATTATTTAATTTTTAAACGATTTTATAATATGTACTACATATTTTAGTAAGTTACTATACGTTTGTCGTTTGATATGCTACTTACACCACTATACTATATTATACTATACAAATTAATATATTTTTATTATTAATTTAAAAGATTTATTTGAATAATTTGATATATTTTTAATGTGATTTTGGTTATTAACTTTATTTTGTAATAACATATTATCTACAAACAATTTATAATATTTATAAAAAGATCAAAGTAGTTTAAATTAATTTTTAATAATATATTGGTGTGTATACTATAGAGGTAAAGAACTGCTAGCGGTATACTACCTCATATTGAAATATTAAAAAAAAATATATGTAAACCAACATATTTTATAATAATATAGCTTAGAGTATAAGTGTATAATCCTTGAGGTTAAAATTAGGCTAATTTAGTTTTTATTTTATCTTTGTAATATTGTATATTACGATTATTGGGATTTTGGATTATAATTAGTTTGGAGATCTATTTAGGTATAATTATTTTTGAGAAATTTTTGGAAATTCAAAGTTAGTAAGTATATTTTTAAATTCTATATAAGTACTATGCTATTATATTATTATAAATAAGAGATGTTCTTTATAGAATTGGTCTCAAATTAAAATATGTAATATATCGTTATTTTATACGATTTTGTAAAAAATTAAATTTCATACGCTCATAAAAGTTTTTCTATATTGACGCTAGAATTTTTTTGAAGAAAAAGTTATGGAGAATTTTGTATTGGGCTTTTTAACCTTAAGTATAAATCATAAAAATGTTATGAATTTTCAACTTTTGAATTTTGATATATTTTGTAAATATTTGAATTTTAAATGCTTATAAACAAAAATTGTGACTAAGGATTTTTGATTTTGTTTTACTATTATACGTACAACTTATAATAAACCTTGTATTAAATTTTAAAGAAAGCCAAATTTGTTTTATCGGCATTTCAAGAAAAAAATATTTTGAAAATTTAATCGTAAATAGATAATGCTAATATAAATATTTAGTGAAAATATAAAGTATTTACAATGATTTGGTTTTTAAGTTACAGCAAAATAAAAACATCGATTTTGTCGAAAACTAGGGGTAAAATTTCCCGTTTTTTCGTTACTTTTTTAGGGTTTTTCCTTACGCTTTTGAAAGCTATTGAATATTTTTTACTTTTGACCTTCCAGTGTATCAACAAGATTCATTTTCCTTTTCAAAGAGATGCTGAAGTCAATAATCAAAGCATTATCTCTATTCCAAAACGTGATGACAGACACAAAAAAAAAAAATACACATCATTGTAAAATCAATATACTCATCACTCTGTTCAGAATCTAAAATCATAAATATTATTTATGATTTAAAAAGTATCATAGAAATCATATCAAATATTTAAATAGACAAATAGCAGTTTTTCAAAGTGTTGAATGTAGTATTTTTCGATTTCAATAGGGATTAAAATAATTTACACGAATAGAACTTTATATACAGTTTTAGAGAAAACTACAATTCACCTAGACACAACACATCAATAATTTCATAACACTCAACAGTAATAATACTATCAGATAAGTGATAACTATCAGTTTGACGTTAAAATTGTTTAAAGAAACGTTAGTGCCGTGATATCTTAATAAATGAACTTATAAAATAACTAATAACTTCTGTTTGATGGGTTTATTAGGTGGCCTCCCTTTCTATTGATTAATATTGTATGTATTACTTTTATTATATATTTTGGTTTTTATGTATCTAGATAGGATTTTATCGAATTTACCAATTGTTTTCTGGCATCTCTGGCATGATGGATTGATGGGTTATTATAATATTCAGTTAAAAATATAAAAATAAACCGAATTTAACGTACTTGAGTTACTTTTTTTTCTGTTTAACTTGTGATTTTTATCTTTAAATTTAACTTACAATTTCTGTATAAACTTAGCTTGACGAGTAAAAAAATAAATTATCTAGTCAACTTGCCCAGCCTTGAATGTATAATATTATATAATAACAATCGTCGCATAATATATTATTGATAACGGCGGAATGTATAATGACGCGTAATGTAACGCCGAATGTTTATCTCGGATTAACTACGAGCAAACACGCGACACGTGAGCCTAGGATAATGTATAGGTGGGACAGGTAGGTATGAAAATATAGGTACGGTTAACGCGTTCACAATTACCTCGTACCCGTTATACATCTATATGCGCGTGTTATAATATGTACCGCGGTAAATAAAAAAACCATACGCACAAGTACCATTAACCAGATTAATAGATACTCAAGAGGACGGCGGCGATGACACCGCTGCCAGTCTTCAACCCGTTTCGCGCGCGCACACTCTGAAATATTATTATTATTGTTATATTCACATTGACTACAGGTATGATATTTTAATATCGCAATTATTAGTATTATGTTATGTTATTATTATTATTATTACCATTATAATAATATAAATTATCGTTGTCGAAGTGTACGGTCTCGCCGACACGTTTTATGATTATTATTAATGTTATATCATTGCGATGGGACGCAAAAATTAAAACTCATCGTCTCCGTATTAATAATAATAACTATATAACATCGTAATCATATAAAATAATACTAATTTAATATTGTTTTTCGTGCGCATCATAATCTGTGCGAAAGTTACGCGCATTACGTACGAGTAGAGTATAATATTATATTATTATGCCATTCGGTCCGTTTCGCCCGTCGTGTCGCGCGTCGTCGTCGGACCTAAACGCCGAGTACTCCCGCCCTGGCCCCCGCCCCTACAGGCATCGCGCCGCCGTCGAACGCCATCGTCGACGGTGGTGGCGACGGCGGCGGTGACTGACGGCGCGTCGCGGAGGAGGTCCACACTCATCTATTTAAACGCACCGGACGCGTTGCTCGCCGTTTTTGTCGCATCGCACACGCCATGTCGCGCACTGTCAGCCGCGATTCTTCGCGGACGGACGACGTAAACGTGACCACCGTCTTATTGGTCGCATCCAACGACAGACGAAAATCCGTCGTCGTCAACCTGCGCCGCCACCGTTTCTCGTCCAACAGGTATATAATATGAATTTACACGAATATATCTAATATATATAAGAAATTGTGTACGTAATAATAAACGATCCTACAACGGATCCATGTACGTACCGAAACGTGATTTGATATTTAATGATAATATTATTTTGATTAATAATAATTATCAGATTAATAGGTATATATACTACAATTAACAGTTTATAATATAGCATGAGTCAGGATAGTTAAAGATTAGTTAGTTATATTTTCTTATTCATAGGTATATGTATATATATATATATATATTATACATAGTATATAGGAACATTATGATTTATAATATTTAATATAAATAATGTAACGGCGGACCATGTTTGATTATGGTATTCAAGCGTACTTAAATTTTTTTTTTAATAATATTTTACCCTGTGTTCCAATCATTATTGTTGTAATGTGATTTGATTTTTGATCCGCTTAATTTGGTGTAAAGATTGTGGTTTATACCAGCAGCTTCAGTGGTTTTTGAATTTTTCTAAAATATTTTTTGCAGTGATCCATGTCGGATTTGATAAAAAAATATACAATAATCTCACTAAAGATTTAGTACATTAAATTAGTAACTATTTACAATACTGTTTTATTAGCGTATTTAATAAACAATTTCTTATTTGAATAGTACATTTTACTATAGAACTAAATGGCAATTAAATTGAATAAATACAAATATTACATTATTATATCGTGTGAATATTTCATGTAACCATATATTTTAATTTTAGATAATATTAGCCATTAATGTTTTAAATTATTTTAAATGTAAGGTTTATATTATGACCTAAAATGGCCAACATTGTATAAAAACCAATCTTCTTAGGTAAACTGAGTGATTTATTTATTCTATTATTATAGGTTATAGGTATTTAAATTTAAATTAAGAGGAGTAGTAGATCATCATTTTGCAGCGATTCATGTACCTTACTAGTCTGCTTAACTAATCTTTAATAACTTATAACTCATAAACTACTCGTCCAAATTTCAATTTTTGTGTACCGAAACATTTCAAAAAATATTCTACTCGAGAATATGAAATTAAAATATATGTTGTCATTCAAAAAAGTAAAAAATCTTAAAAAATTATAGTGGTAAAAAATGTACTTAAAAAAATGTTTGGAAATTAAGTAAAAAAAAATTTTAAAAACAATAGTTTTTGAAATATTCAATACACGATAAAAGAATGACGAGCCCTATATATTAAAATATAGATTGGGTAATAAACTCACATTGGTATAAAATAATTTATAATGTGTAATGGTTTTAATCATTGTATCATTATTAAATTGTGTTGATATGTTATAAAGTTTTTTTTTTGCTAGGCCATTTTTCAACCAATTTCAATATATTTTATGTATACTTGGCACTAGCTATTTTAAATAAAACCAATACAATGCAAATTTTATTCCAAAAAACATTTATCAAAAATGAAATGATTTTACATGTGTCTAATCGTATTAACACACAAACCAATATCATGTTAAATGAATACATTCTGTTGCTCAGCAAATATGTAAATATATTAAATTCATTTTTTTTTTTATATATATAATCGTTTATTTTATTATATAACCACCGAAACAATAACAAGGTTATTCTATTATTTTTTGATAAAATATTTTGTTAATTGAATTTGAAAAACGATTTCCTATCACTTCTTCATTGAAAACCAGAAACCAATATCTTTAGGTATCTATGTTTTTTTAAACATCCCTGAGGAACCACTTATAAATGATGCTCTTGCTTTGTTTTCATATAAACTAATACAAAGCATCTATAATCTCATCTAAAATACGCCCGTCTACTATTATTTCATATACCTAGTGAAATAGTTCAGAAATTCAGCGCTTCCTACACATCCATATTTTATTTTGTTTTATTAGTGTGATTATTTAACACCACGTTAACTCCTATTTCTACTTAAAGACTTACAAGTACAACAGTGGAAAACACTGGAGAATGAAATGTCACAAATCTTTAAACACCGCATACAAGAATATTAGCTCATAACGTTAAAAATGTCCACCATACATAAATAATATTTTTATCGGTATTTCACGCAGAAAAATAGAAACATATTTTCGTATAGTAATATAACAATGTATACTTATAATCAATGGTTAAATATTAAACTAAAAATTTGTATAACAGTCAGATGGTGTGTCAATAAAACTGTTGGCTGTTATACTAAACAAAAACTATAAAAATAAGAAACAATTGACTTTCTTATAATATTTGCATTATACCTTAAAGTGTTGGGAATTTTCTTTTCAAAAAGTATGATGAACGTCATACGCATCTATAATACTACTATACATATATTATCTACCCAATTCGGTAGGAACATACTTATTAAGATTTATAATTTGTACTTATTGTAACTTTTAAATACTAACTTGTTATTATACATTTATAAATAATGTAAAATTATATACACGATTTGCACGAGAGCACTATATTTTGTTTTTGTTACACAGGTAATCAAAATTAAAATTAAATTTCAATTTTGTTGGGATTTTCATAATATTTTAGCCCCAAAAAATTAAAATTGTATTATTTTTGACAAATTTGTTTTAAATTAGTGTTTTACTTAATAGATTACAGTTGTTATTATTATGTAGACTATTTATTGTAATATATATTATACATAAGAACAAAAACAATTTGTTGATCGATAATTTTCATATTTTATTGAATTTTGCGTGTATAATATTAAGTACTTATTTGAATGTTTTTAATTTGATTTATAAAATTTAATTTCACTAAAGAATCAAGTTAAACATTACATTAATATTAAATTATCAGATTATTTCCTTTAGAATTTAAATTCCAGAGTTTTAACTTGTTTGATCTATACATATAATTAAACTTAAATGAAGTTATGAAGGGGTTGAGAATAAAATATAATGTAGTTAACTTAGTGTTTTAATACGGTAGATGAGTTACCGAAAATGTATACAAGCTTCAATGTACCTACCTACAAACAACTAAATATAACGATTTATGATTTCATTAAAACCTATATAAAGTTATTTAAATATATAATAAGTGGTAATTACATTTTAAATCATGGTTTGAATGACCTTTTCAGAGTGAATGTCAAAGTTCTTTTAAAAAGATATCAAAACAAATTGTATTTTATTATATATATATATAAGTACAATTTTTTAATGCTTATCAAATAATAATGTTACCGTTATAGTAAATATAATAAATACAACTTAGTAACTTCAATATTTAAAACTTATTAATTATTAGTTTTTATCAATATATGTTTTTATATACAATAATAATATACTACATAAATCACTTGAATGCTTTATTTAGAAAATTTTAATTCAGCTATATAACGCATTATACTGAAACTTATTAAAAAAGAGACAGTATTTTGATATTCCTATGTGTAATTTAAAATGTATTATATTGTTGTAGCTTATAAAATATTATTTTGTTGAAATTTATTTATTCGGATTATAGGTTTTCCAATTATAATTATTATTATATTTATACGTATAACTTATAAATTATATTTCACTCAACGTGACTTTATGAAAATATATAAGAACATAAAATATATCTGATTACTAGATATCTTAATAACTATTGATATTATATTTATAAATATAATCAACCATATCATTGTAATTAAATAACATGTAGTTTATTTTTGATCAACATTATTTGTGGAAAAAATGTATTTAATATGTTTTATTTATTTATGCAACTAAAATAAAATATTTTTGTAGTTATACTGAATATGTTTCAATAGTTTAATAATGCACTGTACAGAAACAGATGTATTAAATTTATAAAACCTTTTTATTTATCTATGATATGAGCTTAAATGTTCCAATAAGTATTATTATAAATATAATTATGTATATGTATTTATATATTATGATGGATGTTAACTAATACTTAATTAAGTAAACGCATTCATAAAACTTACATTTTAAGATATAAATCGTTTTGTGTAAAACGACAATATGAAATATTTACTTGGAAATAATAAAATCATACACTAAAAACTAAACAGTAAATATAAATCAATAATTATTACTATTTAATTTTATTTTCATAATATACTACCTACGTATTTGTTAACCGTTAGTGGACGAGTCCATAGTTGACTTAATATTAAACATATTTCTATACTAGTTTAACATGGACAAATTTTAGGTATTTATATTATATTATATTAATGATATATATATATAAGTTACGAGGTGATACAAAAATAAAAAGGAAATAAAATATATTATTATAGACACTATGACTACATATGTAGCCGTGTAAGTATGCATTATATTATTAATTTAAATTTTTAAATTTTTAAGCACGATACTGAAAATTTCATACTACCGTTAACATTTCAACTTTTTCTAGTACACATGATAAAATATACATTGTACATATTATCGAAAATATAGTAAAATTACTTTCCATATACTTTGCATATTATGATTAAAAGGTTATAATTAAAATATTATGGAAATTACTGAAGCGAATCAAATGTTTGTAAGTAATAAAGTAGGTTTTAAACATTTAATTTTTTATGGAAATTAGTAACTAAAAAGTTTCATAATTTGGGTTCTAAATAATTTAATAACTTAAAAATAACTCATATTAGAAAGCAGTAATTTTATAAAAATAAAATATATATGCAATACAATTAATGTATTAATATCACTAATAATATGGAGATAGGTTTTGCTATCCTGCCAATTTGATTGATTGAGTCATTATAACTGATTGATTCTAATATCTTTACGGGCTTATAGATTCTAAGTGAAAAACAGGGAAGTCGTTCTGCCGTATAATAGGTTTTGAGTGTAACTCGTTATTGAAAACGTTTCTTAAAAGGATATATCAAATTTAAATTCAACGGAAAAGTTGTAAACGAAAAATAATATTGAGCGGAGACTGTCCATTAGTTTCCATTTCTAAATCTATTTATAGCTTATTACTAACTGATTTGTTTATTAATATAATAATGATAATATAATATTTTTGTCAAAATACTACATAATACATCATATTATTATTAATTATTTTTGCTATTAAACAGTGGCGGCGCCAGGGAGGTGAGCTGGGCGCGCCCCGCCCCCCTAAATTTGTCCTGGCGACTCCTTGCCCCCCTTTGATCGCCTAACTACAAGAGAAATAAAAATCTTTAAAAGAACAGATTATAAAATTGAAATTCTATATTTCTCTAAAACTTTATGGCAACATTTTTTTTTTTTTTTATTGAATAAAATATGAATAATTTTTTGAATCATGAATAATTATGATCACGATCTTCACAATTCACAAAATTATGTTATTAAATCGAAATATTGAATATGCAACACAATCTTTACAATAAATAGTGTGTAAGCCCAACGAATCTTGTTTTCAATTTTTAAGCTTAAGCTATTCAAACAAAAAATTTTATGAATTTTTAATTACTAAATATTTTGCAAATTTTTGTGATTCTTACCATTTTTTTTCTTTAATTTTCAAAGGCTTATACAAAAAATGAGTGTATATTTTTTAATTCAATTTTTAACTCTTGACTTGCATAATTTTCTTTGATCCAACAAAATTATATTTATGTAAATATATCGAAAAAAAATAAAAATGTTTAAGAAAATTTTAAATGTCTATAAATAATTCGAAACAGCTCAAACGTTTTAAAATTATATCATATCTAGAGAGTATACAATTTTTTCATAATTTCAAGTATCTACGGTTTTTATATTTGTAATATTTTTTTTACAATAAACTTTCAATAGCAATTATATAATTATAATTTGAAAGTTGTTGGTCTAATATTTAAAACTGAATTAAATTGTAGTTTTGATTTATACAATAGTTTAATAATAATAATAATAATAATAATAATAATAATAATAATAGTTTTATTAGTTTAAGCTTTAGCTAAATAATAATACATAGTTTATGAATGAGTTTATTATATTTTCAATAATGTATATTTACATTAATAATAAATAAAAATATACGATTTTGTAAAAATAGTATACTAAATAAACATTCAATGTTGAGTTCAGATAAAGTACTTACTCGGAAAATTTGTGGTGTTAGTTCTGTGTAGTATAGGATCATTTGATACTGTGTCATTGATATATATATATTAAAATTTACAATATACGTATTACTTATATGCATAATGCATTAATGCATCTATGACATAATATGCATAACGCTCTTGGTTTCCTGTAATTTAAAATCATTAAACTTATACCTCTGTCATGTGTTTGAAATTTGATAGGATAGTACATTTAGTTCTAAAAAATAATGAACACTAATTTTAAATTTAAAAAAATAAAAATAAATATTTTAGATGTCATTATCGTGTCAAAAAATACAATTGGTTATTTGGCAATCTAATACATTGGTAATATTTTTATGCATTAGTGAAATAATAAGTTATTATATACATATATTCTTAATGTCCATATCATTCAAAATTTTTATCATCTTTTTTTTTTATTATTGCCAAAAAATAATGAGATGAGGACATTCTTTAAACGAATCTTGAGTTGGAGTTCTATTCCAAAATTAAAACGTTTCACCGATAAATGATCGACTGGCTACTGATTATATATATATATATATATATATATGAAACGTCCATTTAATTTTCTTATGAATAGGTAAATAGGTTAATGCATTAGACTATTGATGACATAGTATTTTAAAAGAAGAATTTCCAATACAACAATTTTTATTTTTATTAACTAAATTCCTATAGTTATCTTTCTAATATTAAACTTTTTAAAACATATATTTTATTTTCACTCAGTATATTTAAACTAATAAAAACTCTAAAATGTTAAGCTACTTATTAATCTTAGAATTATTAATTTTTATAAAGTTAAATTTTTGCTATCTATTTAGTGATTTATTATAATATTTTTACATACATATTACCCAACAATAATAATTTAACTATAATTATTTATTATATTTTTCAAGTTAAGAAAATATACAATATGGCCAATATGAATTCAATAGGTATTATTGGAAATAATTTACTTTTAAAAAAATATAGAAAAAAATACGAATTGTTACAATGAGATGATACAATTATGAATTACATAGTAATATATTTAGTTAATATTGAAATACATTTTAAATAATTTTGGAGTATAGGTACACCTAAAGTTTATAAAAAAAAACAATATTTTAAGCTAAAATAAAAAAATAAAAAATTATTAAAATAAAATATTTTATCTAATAATTTAATAATTTGATTTTATCAAATATCGTATAAAAATAAAATAAAAAAAGTAACGAAAAATTAAAAATATAAAAATAAACACAAACTTACTTAAATAATTATCAGACAAATTATTATAAAGTAGTGAATGTATTTTAAAAAGTTTATTAAATAATTCAGTATTGTGAGTCAATATCTTTCAAATTATTTAAAACTATAACTGTTATAAGATATCATGTTATTCATTAATCAAGATTATTGAATTAATTTTACGTCAATTATTTAATATAATAATATACCAATATGTTATCTAATTTAATTGTTAGTAGTTAATAGTTATTTTTATTATAAATCAATTATACTTGGATTAAATGATTTTTATTTTATTTAAGCATTCTTATTGAATAACATTAAATCTAACTATTGACATTTCGCTATATTGATACAAAAATACAACACGATTTACTTACAGAAATTGTAAACTATAACAGTTATAATACATAGTTATATAGTTCATGTTTAAATACATACCATAGAGTAGGAGGTATAAATATAACTTAAAGCCTTAGAGCATAAATTCATAATAATATATATTTTGATCACCTGTTACATTTAGATTTTTTTTTAAGAAAAATGTATAATAAATAATCAATTGTGTTTTATAGAATCGACAACAACAGCCATAGTTTTCTAAAGACAAATAAGTTAGTTAAAAAATTAAATAAAATGGGTTATAAATAAGAATGTATAAAATAAACGTTCAACATTGATATAAAATTAAAAATATACAGAAACTTTTAACGACTAACAGCTATCAACTAATCTTTTGTAAATTTCATATGAATGCACATTACATAGTTATAATAAGTATAGACATAGTTAAAAAAATATATAATCTGATTTATACAAATATAAAATATTAGCTAACCCATCTTTAGACTAATGATTTATTATTATTAATATTAGTGTTTCATATAGTTATATTATTTCAAGTATAAAGTTTGTTATATATTTTCTAAGTCTTGTATTTTATAATATTATATTTAAATTTAAAAAAATATAGTAATTAATAACTAAATAATTCATTTTTTTTTTTTAGTATTACAAGTATATATTGTTATACTCTTCCAGTGTATAAGTAACAATATTATACATTCTTAAAATATTTGTTAATTTTATTATAAATCAAATTTTTAATAGGTACATTTAAAGTTAAACACTTTTTATTTAAAATTATTTATTCTTAATCACTTTTATATTTCAAAGAACACATAAACAATAACATCACTGATATGAGTTATTGTTACTAGATAATAATTATATTATTAGAAAGGTATGATTGATCTTTGTGTATATGTAAGCTTTAAGAGATGATCAAATATAATAAATTATTAATAAATAAAAAATTATATTGAAAATAAAAATTTGTTTTTCATTATTTTTTGATAATAGAAAGAAACATTTAACTAAATATATTTAACATAATATTGTTTTATTTTTTTAATATTCCAGTCTTTTTTTTAGATTTTAGACTTCTAGTTTAAATCGAAAACAATATTTTTTTAACGCACGTGGTCTAAAATAGATCAATATAAATCTAAAAATATTTTGTTGAAAAGAAGATATAATTTCTAAATATAAAGAAATTTATTTCTTTTTTTTTTTGCATTAGAACACTTTTAGTTAAGACTGATAAAATATATTATGTTTGCATACAAGATACATATAGTTTATACTATATTTTGTGTTGTAATATTGAGCAGCAATTAATAAATGAGAAAAACATTAAAACCCTCTTTTATTTGAATACATTTTTTACATAATACAATTTGAGTGAAGAAAAAAAAATTTAAAGGACTTTATTACCTTATATTACATTAAGTTATGTGAATGACAAGTCTTTTTATTATGTAATAAATATAATAAAATGCAACTATAGATACATAGAGATTCCTTTAATATCTAATAATAAAATGTAATGCATAATTTTATTGAATAATTAAAAGTTAATCCGAGAAATATAAATTGTTGTAATTTTAAAATTATTCATGTTAATAATATTATACAGGGAAGTTCTATAATGTTGATGATTTATGATATTCTTTGAATATTACGAACTTTAGATGTCTATTGTTAACACTACCTATTGGATAATATTACGTATAATATTCAGGGTATTACGACATAAAGCTACGATTCACTACTTAGTTATCTCTATTATAAATATTTAGAATTATGAATTTATTATTTTATTCTCTCATTATTTTTTGTTCTTATAAGATATACATCTGAACTTTTATTAAAAAAAAAATTAAATTTATATATTAGGCTTTAATGCTATAACTATTAGTTTTTGAATTTAATTTAATTACTATAAACCTATGGAACCAAGTGTACATGCTTATTAATCTAAGATATTATTATAAATACTAATATTATTCTCTAAGCTTGTTTTATTATTTTTTTTAATTTGATTATAGATTTAATATTCTTGTAAGTTTTTTTATAAGTATAATAAAGTGACACATACCCAATTTGACCAAATTCAATTCAGCCTAACAAAAAAAAATGCTTACTTTTACAAATTTACTTTAATGCTCTTCATTTTATGTTGACAAGATTTAAGTGCACGTTAGTGAACATGTGTGACATCCCATTTTAGAAATTCTCATTTACCGTTTATTATGAATCGAAGCCAAGACGGCGATAATAGAAAAATGTGTATAAATTTAGTTCGACTATGTTGTTGAATATAGTTAAATATTGATACCAAGTGATTTTCTTGGTAACAGTTACACTAATTGATACTGGTATAACTGTATTCAGGGGATGCAATGGTGAAATACAATAAGGGTTGAAACCAACCTTCTTGGATACTTTGTAAAAGATTATTTTGTGTATGTATTAGTTAATTTAAAAACGGTTGTAATACTTAATGTCTCTAGCGCAGCCTATCTCAACTTCCGATAAGCGGAAAAAACGTAGGTGATACCTAACTGATAAATGAAGGAAGAGTCTTGTTTTATCAAACAAATTTAAATTCTTATTAATATTAAATACATAATGCATTGTCCAGACAAGCTCTTCAGTTTCTAAATCTATTTATATTGAAATATTTTCAGTGAGAAAAATATATTTTTCAACTTATATTTTATAAAAATAAAATACATAAATATAAATTGAATGTAGAAAGTATAATTTAAAAATTAAAGTTAAATATGGAGTAGGATTTTTATATCCTTGTTCATTTAAAACAACACCATTCATCCCATTAAATTATTTTTAAAACTATATAATAATTATAATAATAACAAAAATAATATTTGTGCATATTTAATTTTATTTTTGTGTATACTAGTATAATTTTTAAATGTACTAACACATTTTTTAATAAGCAAAAAAAAGTTACGAGATGGTATGTTATAATAATTTCAAAATATGTAGGTTGGATTCTGATGTAAAAACGTTGAGAACTGCTGCCTTAACAGTACTAGCAGTACGTTATATTATGTTTATAGTTTTAACTTTTTTAAGCTACGAGTATTTTATTTATTTTTTTTTCGTTACTTGGATATAGATAAGTAGGTTATGTGGCTTCTGGACCCCACATTTATAGATACAGGCCCATTTTTAATATTTAATTTTCTAAAATTAGTTCTATAGCACCTATGTATAACGCATTTACTCAGAACGTTATTGTGAGACTGTAAAAACTAAATTCTATTCTAAAACTCTTTATAAGGGGTAGTTAAAAAAAAAAAACAATTTATGGTTCTGAAAATTAATACACATACTATACTATGAAGTACTTAGATTTTGTCAAAAAACAAAAGTATTGTAATATTATAATTGCTATGACTATATATCTCACACTAAGAAAATATAACTAGTTTTTATTTTAGTATACACTTTTATAAAAAAAAACTTATTTAAGAAGTTGGTGGTAACATAACAATGATGAATTTGAAAGTATATAATAATAATAATAACGTATATTAGTGAACTTAACACTATTAAAATAAAACAAATGTATGAATAGCCAATAGGTATTTATAACTAAATGATTTTTTTTAAAAATGGGATGCTTGTTGGTTATCATCTTGCTGTACAGTAGCAAAGTGTGGCTTGTCGAGATATTGAGTACCTAATTCATTGTAATGCATGCATTAAATTTAAATTCAATGGTAAGTCTTTGGTTGTTGCATTCGAAAACTTTGTCTGAACAAAGTGGTTCTGTTAGCCTAAATTATTTATTAAGTATATTTATTATTTTATGATATATTTAAATTGTTACTAAAATAATTTATTTTACTATTAATACAGTAAATTGAATTAATTTTAATCATAAATGTTACATTTTAAAATGTTATTAATAATATAATATGTTAAAAATTTCAAATACCCTCGAATAACATTTTGAAACTAAAACAAATTAACTAAATTCATTATTTTTCAATATTTAAAACCTATCTAATATCAACTAAATTGTAATATAAATGTAAATAGAAAAAAAAACTAATTGGATATTTAATAAATTGTTAACTAGAAAATTATTTGTAAATGTTCATGAATTTTGTTAAGATTTGAATTTCAAATACTTACAAAAAAAAAAAATTGTTCCTTTACATCTTTAATATTTTTTAACAGTTATAAGAAAAAACTTATAATAAATCTTTCAAGTATTCAATTTTCAATTTTTTTGACTGAGTGAAAATATTTTTATCGACATTTTTTTTAGAGAAGTTAGAAATTAGGTAAGTGTTCTGTTGTACACTATAGGAATAAGTGTAGCTTGTAATTGATTCGGTCACTAGGATTACATTTGAATTTTATGATAAAAATATTACATACGATAAATGATTTTGATCAAATTGTTGTGATATTTCTTTAATTTATTAACATTTGAATTTCAAATACTTATAAAGCTAAATCTTGCCTATTTATCTTGTATTTTTTTGAAAGACTAATAAAAACTTACGATGAATTATGTGTTAAGCAATCAAGCTTTTGAAAATATTATTTACCTATATTTATGAAAAAAATTTAGAATTTAAAATGTTTATAATAACAGCTGAGGGAATGTTAAAGTATTTAGAAAATTAAACAAATATACATCATGTTTATAAAATTATAATATAACTAGTTGGAGTATTAAAATGTAGAGTATCTAAAGTTATTCGTTTTTGATCTACAACAAAATAAGAAAATCGTTTGATGCGAAATTGTGATTTTACGCGTAAATATCTAATTTTGTCATAATGTAAACTTCAAAAGGTCATAAAAAATATTTGTTATACAAAATAATTTTCAAATGTTCGTAATTTTGACAAATTTTGTCAAGACTTTAAACGCGTATAACATAATACGGCGAATATGAATTAGTATATTTAATAAACAAAAATTCTACTTAATTTAAGAGTAAATTAGTTATTTTTGTAACTAGATCTCTATAGTTTTTAAATTTATAATATTTAGATTTGTATAAGATTCTCTATCAATAAAGTTGTACTACTTGGGATCTCTGGTTTTTTATTTGAATCTTTAATTAGATCAAGTAAACATTATTCAAATATTTAAAGAAATAAATTAAACTACCATATTTTTAATTTATGGCACAATCAATGGAACAATCTAGCTCCCAATTATGCATCTTGGTACAAAAACATCTCACCTTGTATCCCATCTCATCCTTGGTTTCACAAACTCAAACTAAATTGTAACGTAATTACCTCTTTTTCTCGTCTAAGATTTGGTCACACTCTACTACCTTCACACTCTTATAAACTTTCTCTCAATCTTTCTCTCAATGACTCTCCTTTATGCATGTTCCACGTTCATGATCCCATGATATGCGATATACCATACATACTTTTTCATTGTCCTTCGCTGGTTCCCCAACGCAATACCCTCTTCGCCCTAATCCACTCTTTTAATGTCCCTTCCGACACCCAATCTATTCTCTCTTCACCAATTGTTCCAATTATTACCTCACTTTTATCCTTCATTAACCAAATTGGCTTAAAAATATAATCTTTTTTTTTTTTTTTGTTCTTTGTTTTTTGTAATATTATTTCTGTTGTTAATTTTTATTTACCTTTATTAATATCTTGTAATTTTAATTGTTGAAACTAAGTTTCCTTAGTAAAAAAATAAATAAATACACTTTTAATAATACTATTATTTAATTTATTAATGCAAAAAAAAATCACATTTGATATTTGTTCTGTGTTTTCAATAATTATAAATAATGACGATATTCGTATTATCTCATATTTACTTTTTGAAATTATTTACCTAATAATATATACATAGGTAATCATAATTTTTATTGTACTTAATACTTAATTTGTTTAATACTTTAAAGTTTGAGCTATTAATCTAAACCCTTAATAATTACCTACATTCTTTATAAGTAGGTACCTATATAATATTTAATCATAACTATAGTATATAAAAATACATTTTCTTAGGCTAATAGCCTTACATATGACATCAAAAATACTGTTAATTTAGTAGTGTCTTTAAAATTAAATATTAACAAATTATATAGATCTTAAGTGTTACACAAACTCTTAGTTTTTAGCTACTAATACAAATGCAATTGATAATATTTTAATACATGAAATATAATTTGTTATAATGATTCTATAATAATGTATGTTTCTATATGTTTTTGTATTGTTACTTTTGGAACTGTAAAATAACTAAATTATAACTTTAACTTCAATATATTTTTTGCTTAGAAAGTAAAAATAGTTGGTACTCTTTTTAATAATTGGGTAAAACACAAAAAAAAACAATACGGAAAATGCAATTTTATACTAAACCAGCTTTTGACAAAAATCGGTTATCTTATTTTGTTCTGATTCAAAAACGAATAACCATAAATACTTGACATTTTCATGTTACCATTATCTACACATATTATAATTTTAAAAATATTTTGACTATTTTTAATTTATAGACATTAATATCCTTTTTTTTTTATAAACGTTGATAAAAATTTGTACTTAGGAAGTTATATTGGTTCTATTATAAACACCTATATATTTCAATGAAATGTATTGTTTTATTAATATCAGGGTTTGGAAGTTGTATTATTTTTTGTAATATATTTTTGATCATGTTAACATTTGTTTTCTCTGTCTATCTCACACAAAATATAGTAACAAAGATATTCCGTATTTTCACGGTTATAACTCTCTGGTTTAGTTTAAGAACCTATTATATATTTTATAAAGAAGAATATTTCTTGTGCATTGACTGGATAGTTTTTAATATTTAATTTTTTTTATAAATATAAGCGTGTTTTAATTTAAATTAATTTTGATTACTTTTAACCATTAATAACTTGTTTAAAAATGAAAATATTAAAAATCACATAACACGTTTAAACCAATTATTATAATCTGATATGATATCCAACAAATATAATTTTGACACTTTGTGAATGGCTCTATTTTTAAAAAATTGATTCTTAATTCCTATAATTTTTTATGTTACAGTTGGATCTCAATGTGGTCGATTTTCGATTTATTGATGGTTTTGTGCATTTGCATCGTGCAGCTATCAGCGAAAAGTACAGTTATGAACACAGCGTGCACTACTATTGATAATTGCTGTGTTCGCAACATGACAAACTTTTGGAAACATAAAACTGAGTTGCATTGTTCGGGGATTCAACATATACCGGTTGTTAATGAGATAATACACGTGCTGTGAGTAATATTTACACCAATTTTATAGGGTTTTATTTATGTCAGGAATGGGACTAGGGTGCATGTCAAAACCTAGAGGGATGGCAATCATAAAATAAAAAAACTTTTTCATAGCACATAAATATATTTAATATGTATATACATAATACATAATTCATATTATATATGCAGTTGATTGATTGATACAGTATTTGACGTACGATAATAATCGATTAACAAAGTACGAGTATGAGTGTGAACAATGTACATCATGTAGTATTATTATTAGAAAAATTAATTAATTATTTATTACTAAAAATATAATAATAATTTTTCTTGGGAGGTGAAATTTCACCAGCTAATGGATGCCCTTGGAATGGGATATTTCGATGCGGACAATTCGGCGCCGACGTTTCGGCGTGAAAATACTTCGAGTAAATGTCAGTGTGAAAGATTATCACGGAGTTTTTTATTTTTGAAATATAAACGACGAATATGTATGAATATCTGTATTAATAATAAATTAATAAAATAAATTATTGTTTTATATAACTTTTAAATTATTTAAAAACAACTATATACCTATTATGTATTTATTCTATAAAAAAACATTTGACTATAATATATACGTATAAAACAAAAAATAATAAAATAACAAGTTATTGTAGTTTTATTTTAATGAATATTATGAACGATCCTATTTAAATAACTAATAAAATGACGATTATGATATTCATTTACAATTTATTTTTATGCAATCTACGATTAAGTTCTATATAATATTATACCGAAATAACTTGTATTTCGTAACTATCTATCAGATTATACATAGACCAACTGCTTTATCTTTTATTGATTTATCTTAATTGCTTTACCTAGAGTATTTGGTATTTCTTTGATAATGGTTATGGATAAATAAAAATATTCGATAACTAAATAATTTAAACCACGCTGAAATAACTACGCCAATTTGTCCTAAACCCATTTTTATTTTTTTATTAAATAAAATATTTTCTTGTTCTTACGTTTGTTCAACATTAATAAAAATTATTAATATTTTTAAAATGTATTTTAAATCATTTATAAATAAATCAAGTTACTATTATTTTTTAAACTACAATAAAATTACCATCAAAGTAGTCTTATTATCCTGGAAAAATATTCATCTATACGTAGGACAGGCAATTTGAATAAATAACAGCATTCTTTTTTTTATAAATTTTTGGTAATTGGTAGAATGCAATATTTTGTCGTTAAATTATTCATTATAATTGTTAACACTTGTCATTTCTATGTAGGGGCTTATGTTTAAATAGTATAATAATTTTTTGTTTAAATAATAAAAGTACTTAATTTATTATATTATATAATATAATAAAAAAGTTTATCTTTAAGAAAAATATTTATAAATTAACTATATAACTGCATATACGATGAAAATAATTTACTCATTTAACTAATATTATACTAAGAATAAATAAGTGCTGCAGGAAGAATACGACAAACATTATTGAATAACTGTTATATTCATCACATCAATCTATAGTGACACAAGTAAATGGGGTGGATAAAGGCAGTTTTGTTATTATTGGAAAACATTTTAAACATTTCCTAAAAACGAAAATGCCACTTGTAATAACATTTCGATACAACTTTTATGTTAAGCCATAACTACACCTCACGCATTCGGTCGATAACAATACTGTGTTTTTAACGATTAAAAATTCATTTAAAAATAAATATCAGTTTTAAGTACTATTAATTATCATGGTTTTAAACATTAACTCCAGTTAATACTATTTATTTAACTTTAGACAATAGTTAAATCAGAATAATAGTACAATATTTTCACTAGTGACCTTAATTAATTATTTAATTCGGGTAAACATCACATAATATGCAATATTCAATAATAAATATAATAATTTTGATTCAGTAGTGTGTATATTTATTTCAATATAAACTGTTGTTGAGGAGGGTAAGTAAATAAAAATCTAACCTGTGTACAAAAATAAGATTTTTAAAGTATAAAAATAATAATTTTAGGTAAGACTAGAGCCACTCTCCAAATTTAAATACCTTAGTATGCCTATTATATTTATGCTGTTTTAATATACTAATATCATGATATTAGTTATCACAATTTAAAACTATCGAGTTTTATTACAAATTTTATCATCGTGTGGAACCGGCTATTGATCAGCAGTTATTAACATAATCTATACAAATACAAAATAGTATTACCATAAATTAAAATATATTGTTAAAATATGTCTGTATTAAAATAACTATTAAGTTGTAATATAAATTGTACGGGTTTTAAATTAAAGGCGATTAGATAGTATGTATTTGGTGATTTATATACGTAATTTAATTACTTACTCGTATATGGGTATAATACGTTTTATGGAAATCAAAAATTCAACCATACCAATAGGCAATAGTATTAAATAATACTAAATTATGTAAAAACCAAATGTTGGTAACTGTATGATTTCAATATAATTATTATTATCGTCGTATATAAGTGTAACAATAAAAGTTCCTATTCGTTGAATTTTCAATCATATAATTTATGAGTTATCATAAGATTATAAAACACCATCAATATATACTATGATGTATAACGTATTATTGCACTGTATACCATAATCTATACACTATACATATATCAATAAATTAACTTAATTAACTATACTTAAGATATATATAATAATATAATTGTAAACTATTAATTATATTGTTGAACACATTATACAATATAATAAAGTATCTAATTATATAGCTGTAATCTTCAGTTAAGAACTGCATACACTTACATTAAAATTTCATTATTGAACATTGAAAAATACTTTTTATGATTAACATTAAAAGTTTGTATTGCAAAATCAGTACAACACATCATGTATATCTCGTTTTTGTATGTACCTACCTACTATTGGGTTGCAATAATAATTTAGTAAAAACTTTTTCTGAATTTGAAACGATCTAAGTTACCAAGAGTCAGTAAAACAAACATTATTTATTCAGTTTATATCATTTTGTTATAAGTTCCATATACATAAAAATTATTTTATATTTACCTAATATTTTTGAAAATTCTTTAGAGCAGCGGTTTCCAAAATATATTCACCATGATTTTAAGATTTAAATATTAACTTACATGTGGCCTAGTTATAATAATATAGGTAAATTGAATTTACTAGTTGATATTAAAGTTAAATATTTTATAAAATAAATTATTTAGTGTAATTTTCAGTATTTTCGGTGTATAATTTTCCAACAATTAAAATAACATCTTATATAATTGAAGCAAATGAAATAAAAATATGTTAAATTATTTATTTTTCTACGACCAACCATAAAAACATCCACAACTATGTTTTGGGCTGTGACCACGAGTTTGAAACATTCATAATTCAAAACAAAAATTTATTAAAAATACAATATGGAAATAAATGTGTTAAGTTAAATATTTTTTTTTCTTCAGAAATACCAGGCAAACAAATTTTTTATCTAAATAATACAAAAAATATAAAAATTGTACTTTATTGATATTATACGCAATTAACATATATATATATTATTAAAATTAGTAGGTATTTAATAAATGTATAGCTTATAGGTAAATACAATAGTGTATTCTATAATATAATATATATGTATCAAACGTATTCATAGAATAAACATTGTTATGCTTAATATTAATAACCTTCATATTTTATTTATTTTAGAACTATTGATGATTCAGACGATATTAAAGAATTATCAGAAAAATCGATTAGTCCATATAATAATCTTACAGATATGTAAGTAAAATAATACTATAATAATACTACCTTATCTGTTATAATTTTTAATTTCTTAAAATGGATAAATCAAATTTTTTATAGAATATTAAACAACATGAAAAACCTAGAATATTTGGATTCATCAACTTTCAAAAACTTAAATAAATTGCAATCATTGTACGTTTTTCTATAATACTAACAAATTATATTTAAATATATATTATATTTTAACCATTAATGAATGATTGATGTTTTGATTAAATTTTTAGGTATATATTGCGAGCTAGTGTTTTGAAAGAACTATCTTCCGATATATTTCATGGTCTTTCAAAAACATTTTTAGTACTGTGAGTTTATAAAATAGATAAACTCAAACAATAGAAAAAAAATGTGGTAAAAGATCTAATTAGCAATAATTTTAATGCATATGACACATGTATATATTATATTTGTATTGATGTACTAGATTAACTATTCATTATATGCATTTTTATTAATATTAAACATTGCGATAAATAATGTATTATGTCATTTGTATGTTATGCATGTATTTAAATCAGTAATTTAATTAAAACAATAATTATCTAGTTAATTTATTTAAATCTTCTTAAATCTTCTAATTAATTAACGTATATTTTTTTTGTATTGCACCCAACTGTACTTAACAGTAAATAGTTAAATATTTTTAAATAATAATTTGAATTTTAAGTATTGAAAACAATCAAATAATATTTTATCTATAAAAGATTTATTTTTATTTAAAACATAATTAATTGTGTTGTAAAAAAAATGAAAATGATATAAAATAGGTTTTCTTTTACTACATTTTGAACGTAATACATAAAATCAAAATTATTTAATTGTTTTACTATTTTATGAAAGGAAAATATAATATTTATGATATTTCATTTATAGTCGTATAAGTAAAGCGAATCTTAGGGTCATTCCTGATCTTTCAGACCTCGGAACTCCGACTGCGATGCACATAATGTAATTTAAAATTATTGACAATTTATAATTTAAACTATAACAGTAAGAGACATCTTTAAATTCAATTTATTTTTAGTGAATTTGAAGGAAATCAGCTGGACACTTTACCAATGAATGGAATTAAAACTCGAGCAGAACAGCTGTAAGTACTATGTTAGTTATTAAGTAAAATTAAATTATTTAATTACATTGAACATTTTTTTTATTTTAGTCAAAATATAATATAAGTTATATTTTTTTGAAAATTTTCTTAATTTTTATAATTTCATAATATATTATTCTTATTCTGAGCGTCAATGCAAATTGTGACTTTTACTGATTTTTTAAGTTTTATAAATTGTATTTTGTATTAATTTAATTTTAATCAAATATATAAATACCTATATTTATATATTATAATTTGAAATAGTACAACGGAATAATAATTAATAATAGTACCTACTCTGACGGTATAAAATCTAGACAATTTAAGCTTTATCTAATACATAAATTTAAAATCTAAATGCATATACCTATTGATAAATTGCATTAGTTGTCTTAGTGGTTGATTTTTTAAAATAATATTTAGCATTTTAATCAAGATATAATAAGCATGTATGATAGTAACATAAATAATTATGATACACCTTTTATAATTTTTGTGAAAAAGAAAAAGAATAATAATAATGTATTATTAATACGAGTATTATCATTATTTCGATGTGTTAATTTTATTTTATAATTTTTATAATACTTTGTTGTTGGGTGACTTAGTATAAGTCTAGTTATGTTATTTACGAGGATTTAGATGTCAGATATGTTGAGGCTATATTGTTATTGGATCAAATCAAATGACAGACCACTTTAAGAAGTGTCTAGTCTTAAATGGTTTTAATATTGATGTGTAAAATAATAATTTATCATGTCCATTATTGGTATGATAACAATATAAAATAATGAAATAGTGATATTTTAACAAAAATTTATCGGCTTTAATTTTTAAATGTGTCTAATGTAGTAATACAATATTTTTATTTGATTAGCGTGTATTTTAGATTCTAGCTAGTATAATGGTAACGAAAGACTATACTATAATAATAAAATCAACACATTATGATATTAATGTCTTTGATTATCAACTTTAAAACCTTTTAATTAATAATACATTATTATACAAATTA
This sequence comes from Rhopalosiphum nymphaeae, assembly GCA_036289425.1. Classification (NCBI taxonomy): domain Eukaryota; kingdom Metazoa; phylum Arthropoda; class Insecta; order Hemiptera; family Aphididae; genus Rhopalosiphum; species Rhopalosiphum nymphaeae. The sequence continues at coordinate 1,304,371 of JAZAQC010000007.1, read as the reverse complement.
TGTAGTTATGAAATTATGTAGCATCATTGTTATTGGGTTGTTATTGTACATTTAATTGACCTAGAATAATGAAGATACCCTAGGTACAGCTTCAATTAATTTTTTCCCTTGTAAATAAATTATATATTTATAATTTATTAAAAAATAAAAGATAACAATATTATTTGTATATAAACTAAAATATATAAAATTTAAAAATAATTAACATTTTTTTTTTTATAAAACTTTAAATAGTCAATAATATGAGGTATATATTTTATGAACTCAAATTGTTTATGTTTAACAATAATGTTTAAACATTAAGATTTTATTATTTTATCAATATTTGAACATTTAGATTCAATTCACTATGAAATAAAATTAAAAAATTAAGGAATTCCGTTAAAAAAATGATTACTGTCAAAATGTTTAATAAATTTTCAAATTATTATCTCGAAAAAGTACTTACAATGATTTTTTATGATATTTTCGATAATGAATGTGGAATATAATTAAATTATAATATTGGAAAACGTTTTAAATTAAATGTCAAGTCTTAAAATCCAAAATAACACATTTTGTCAAAATAAATTAATTCTTAATTACATCAACATGATCAAAATAGAAATTGTTGTATGGCTTCGGTATAAATTGCTTTGTATATATCATCAGTTTTTGTTGGTTTTCCAAAAACTACTAAACAATGAAAAAAGGTGTTATCATAAGTACCTCTGTGCTTAATTTATAAGAAAAAATAAGCTAGGTTCTCAATAACTATATACAATATTTAAAGTACCTATTTTTTTGTTCAATCCAAATAAATAAAATGACAAAGAGTAAAAAAATTATTATAAGGTTTACAAATTTTAATTTTTATAATAATAAGTATATTTTCATTTTTTTTTTATTCAATACCCCTTTTAAATTTTCAAAAATCTCACATCCTCTCTAATTAAATTTAAAAACATTTAAGTTTACTTTTTAAATCTGCAATTCAATTTAAATTAAAAATAAAACTCTACAAACTATTTTTATTTTTATATGCTTAAATACTAAATTTTTATAGTGTTTACATTTTATGCATACTAACATAGTTCTGTTTATTACCTATTAACTATATTATCTTAAATTATTTTTGATTTTACAAATTTGTCTATACATTTAATTATATTAAATTATGAACAATTAAAATTAAATTCACAGTAGAATCGCCCCCCCCCTCCCTTATTCATCCCTGAAATTAAAAATCCTTCATGGGGACTGTACCACCCATGTTGGAAATCACTGTTATAAACAGTAAAATCGTTATTGATTTTGAAGATTTTTTACAAAAGATGTTTTTTTTAAATTGTTAAGAAAGTAGACGTTACTTAATATACATTATAAATATTATTTTATTTTAATATTTTTCTGTTTATCTAGAAAATTTCATCAATAACAGAAAATAAGATTTCATTTAACATTGAACTTGTTACATAAATTTAACTTTACAATTTATGTTTTTAAGATCGTAAAAACTAAAAAGTTTTTTAGTATATTTCATTATTTGTATACCTGAAATATAATTCATTTTCAGCATAATATTTCTTATAAATGAGTTTACAAGTATAATATATACGGCTAAACATAATACTTCGCATGCTTATACTTGTAATATGATTTTTGTAAAAATAATTTTTTTAAATATTTTAATAAAAAATGTATTTACTTTTTTGTTTCAAAATACATTTTTAGGTTATTGGAATATAATAAAATAAGCGTAGTTGAAAATTGGGCGTTCAATGGTTCTGAAATAGCAAAACTGTAAGTAGTTGACAAATTATAAAATGGATTTTTTTTTTATTATTTGAAAAATAACCTCAGATTTTTATATTAATTATTTTATTATTATAATTATCATCATAATTTATTAATTTTGTTACAGGAGTTTGAGAGGAAATTATTTAGACTTTTTATCTGAACACAGTTTTGATGGAATTTTAAACTTACGGACATTGTAAGTTACTTAAAAATATAAAATTAATTACCTGTGCAAATAAATTAGTAAAATTATCATCATCGTAACTTTTTTTTTTTTAAATAATAAAAAAAATCTTCAACATTTAACTTTAAAGGTCTAAGATTTTCCAGAGAATGTTACTTTATTTTTCCAATTGTTTTGAAAATTAAAATCTACCAATAGAAAAATTTTACTTTCGGCACTTCTAAAGTGCGTTTCTGTTAAATCTACAAATTATAGATAAGCTCTAAAAATAAATCATTTTAAAATGTGTTCAGAGCTTCATATGAAACTAATTTGTTTTTATAATTTATAAATGACCAATTAGCTAGGTATTTAAAACTACTTTTATCTGCGCATGTAAATTTTATTGTTTTTTTATCTATTGAAATTAAAACGTTCTTAATTTATAATTAACAAACATTTTTATTAATCAGTATGATGTATATTTTTAGAACTGATTATTATTTACATATTACATACATTATTATTACATAATAATTTAATAGGTTAGTGCAATTATAACCTAAGCCATTTGGATTTATAATTAATGTTATAAATTATTGTATTTTAGAGATTTATCACATTCCTCAATGAAAGTATTACCGACATCGGGGTTAAAAAGTTTAGAGGTACTTCGCATAGAAAACGCTCCTTCAATGACTGTGATTCCTTCAGTTTATTTATTCGGTGTATGTACCAACTATAACATTATTTTATAATTTTGGGTTCATGTTTATTAATTGTCATTAAAATAATAATAAATACATTTTTTTTGTGATTTCAGAATTTAAAAGAAGCTTATCTCACTTATTCATTCCATTGTTGCAGTTTTCAGTTTCCAGCTAAACATGATTATTCGTCATATGAGTTTCATAAAGTAAGTGTTAATTTATTCCTCATGCATAAAAACAAATTTTGATTAAACGTACGGTACTTAGTACCTACACATATTTAAATATTATTTATATACTTTTAATTATTTTCATTTTATCACTGTTAGGATAAATTATCTCTATTTATTTGTATTTATTGAAACACAAAATTGTTTACACGAAGGTACTTGAAATATTATTTAGGTATTACAAAATTGGGTAATAAATATAATTATCCAATAGCATTTTGTCCATAACAAATTTGTTTACTACTGGTTATTTTCAAAAAAGCTTGTGAACTATTATTAAAAAAAAATAACGATTTTATAGTTTAATACTAGGATATTAAATTATAATTTGTTATATATAATACGCGTGATACATATTATGATAAGTACCTATGAATACGATACAATATTTGAAGTTAAATTCATCGCATAGTCTAGCTTTTTAGAGTTAATTATACTTTGTAGATATTTGAAAATTAAATAGTCCCATTTCCGCAAAAATAAAATCATTGAATTAATAATAACATAAATATAAATCGTATACGAATAACATATATGTTTGATATTTGAAATAAGTAAATATCAATTTTTATGTGTACATCCATTTATTTTTGAAAATGGTTGGGGGTCACAACGGATTTGTTATAGTTTTAAGATAAACCTCTCATAATTTCTTTTTTTTTTAATTATTGTATTTTCAGTAAAATGTTCGTTACATATTATAGGAAGGTTCACAAACTCCAAGCGAATGCGTTCAGACGAAAAAAAATTACAACTTTCATGTGGTGTCCAATGATTTCATAGAGAACGGTTATATAGACTATGCAAACGATAGCGAAGAACAGTTTTTTAACGAGCCGGCTATAACAAATAGTACCCAGGACATTATATGTGGCAATATTACTCCACCTACCACGTAAGTAGCACCGTAGCACGTAAGTATCAGTATGTTTAGTATTTTCATAGTTTTTCTACCTATTGAACCATTACAACAGTTTAAACTCAAAAAAGTGTGTAATTTTGATAACCATTTATCGAATTGTGACACTTTCATATCACAATTGCATCCTGAATAACAATGCACCATTAATTAAAATTACAATTTAATTGATGTATTATATACCGGGATTTTAAAAAACATACATTATTTTTATAATTTGTTTATTATTAAGGTAATATAATCAATGTCCCTACTGTGTAGTTATAACACTGTATGTTCAGACTAAAACAATTGTTTAAAATTATTATTATTATTATGACGCTAATACTGTATCAAGTTTTAATAGATTAAAACAACTATACAATTATTTACGTAATAGTTATGTGATAAGAAATAAAGATTGGAAATAAAATGGATCTATTATTTTATAGGTCACGTAGTATTTGCGTTTCAATGAAATAGAGATAAAAAATTTGAAAGAGATACGTGTAGATGCGGATGTTTGGAAGTTGTGTCCGATTAAAATAATGTTGTTTTTATTGTCCATGACATTATGTTATTTACATTTTAAATTAAAGTTATTCAAGTCTATTGTGGTTAAGTTAGGTTAGACCCGAAATAAATCGTTCATGACAACCATTAAATTCATTTTACGTATCATCCACTTTAAACTGTATTTTTAAATAGTGATATACGTGTATAGCTAATAAATATATTTTCTTAAGTAAGTTCGAATTAAAGTTTCAAATTTATTGTTAATAATAAAAACGTATATTTGATTACATCTAACATTTTCAAAATAAATGTCGAACTTGATTTTGTTTTTAACATTTAAAATAATAATGAAAAACACTCATATACATGAACCCTAGAAACTGTAATTTACAATTCTAATGCACTAGTTGTTAACAGTATATGGACATGATCGGACACATAGTGTTGACGAAAATCCAACTTTCGTCACCGACTTCAAACTCCGACTATAGAGTTACATACGTTCTGTTTTAGGAGATCCGATGTAAAATGTTGGCCACAACCGAACGCCTTGAATCCATGTGAAGATATAATGGGTTTCTATTGGCTTAGAGTGTGCGTTTGGCTGGTGGGAATCGCAGCGTTACTGGCAAACGTAGTTGTAATGTTGGTGGTTTTCCGTAAAAAGTTTAATTACTCCGTGCCCAGATTCCTAATGAGTAATTTGGCTTTCGCCGACTTCTGTACCGCCATTTATTTGTTGCTATTGGCCTACGAGGATTTGGTGTCCAGTGAAAAATATTTCAACTACGCTTACACATGGCAAAATGGTAATTATCGCGCGTCAAGTACTTACCATTTAACCACGAACAGTGGAACAATGCGAATAATATTTACGTCATGGCAAATCCGAGTATACTTATACCGGTTTATAGATATAGTAAATTTTGTTTATGATATTATTATTTATTCATATATATATATTTATCATAAAGCCCCTATTTATTATTAACGTCACATGAATACATGTATAGTAAATAGTAGGGTGAACGCAGGGGTAGAATAGTCTCTTCGTTCGCATTTATAAAAAAATAATCTCTTCATGTGTTTTTAGATACTCCACTATTTTCGATGAGCCACAAAGGAGAGTTCGGTTCAGTATTAGATTTGTTAGTGATTTTTTTTTTTTTTTTGAAAACAGATTTCCATTAGTTTTTTTTTTTTGTTTACACATAATACGTAAACGTTATTCTTCGAATCGTTTATAAATATAAATTCTACTTATTTTCAAAATTTTGAAATTTTTACTAAGAATAATATTACCATCAGTCTTACATATAAATGTCAAGTCATAATTCCTAAAATTACAGATTAAATCTAAAAATAATGTTTTAATGAAGAGTTAGTACACGTTTCATAGTTTAAAAATAAACGTTATCGGAATAATTATTGAAAATGTTGTTCTTGGAATAAAGTTATTATATGTGTACATTCTGATTATTTTGTCTCCTTTCGATCAAAAAAATGTTTATGCTTGATTGAACTATTAGGATTTTTCCACGATAACGCTAAATTATTTTCAACTAGGTATTATACTTTTAAATTTTCGGTACCAAATTTTATGTTTATATTTTATAAGTATTCCTTGTTTTTAAATTGAACTTTACGTGTTATATAGGTCATAAAATGTATGTACAAACGACTATAAAAAATAATTCATAATTTTTTTTAAAACACTTCATAAATGTTTATGACTTACGTCTAATTATTACAATATTAATCTGCCTATTATTGCTGAACGACTAAATATGCCTATAGGAGTTATGTTATATTGCAGCATTCGATGAATATAGTGTTCAAAAATAAATTATTATTTAGGATATTAAACTATTCATGTAAAACTAATAAAGTTTTTATTAAGTAATATTTATTCGCATTTTTATCAGCTATTTTATTATGTATTTTAATTTATTTTGTTAATTTTAAATATTATGTATATCTAATAATTATTTTTAGTTATGGTGTAGTAATATAATACAGCGTTAAATATTGGTATATATTTTTTTGCTGAAAATCGGATGCAACAATATATTAAACTTAGATAAAAATTATAATTCATAATTTAACCCAATTAAAAAAATAATAACCTATTTCAATCAAAATGCTTATAGATCAAATGTAATAAAATAAATCATTTAAGACATTATGTTCACATTGATAACCAACTATATGTATAATATAATTATATAATATAGACTATCTTTAATGTAATTTTCTATCATACATTATAACAATTATAATAATTTGTCAAATTATGCATAATATTATGTGATATATTTATTATAAATATCTACTAAAATTTGAATGAATTTTTTGAGTAATTTCAAGAGTTATTATGTGCTATAAATAATAGTATCAAATAATTGGACTAAGAAACGCGAATTGGCTTATTAATTAAAAAAAAAAAATTATTATTATTGTTATTATCATTATTATTATTATAAATAATAACAACAATAACGATTAAATATTTAATGGAAATGGAGCCATTATTACATATAGTGTAATGTGCACACAATATTATCATTGTGTATTTTTCACTATACTTAATTATATTATATATCCATTTAGTTATACTAAATTGTAAAAGTTATGATATTTTTACACAGGCGTTGGATGCAAAATTGGAGGTTTCTTGACGGTTTTTTCGTCTCAACTATCAGTTTTCGCGTTATGCTTGTTAACGATTGAACGGTGGTACTCAATACGCCGTGCACTGTACACAAACAAAATGACATTCGCTTCAACTGTGAGAATAATGGCTTTTGGTTGGGTTTATTCAATTGTAATGGCAACCATGCCGTTATTGGGCATTTCGAGTTATTCTACTACCAGGTAAACACAAAGCGTTCTATCTAAATTGTACGTTAATTGTAAATAAATATGTTGTTATACATAGTATGAGTGAGCAAATATGTTAGAGATTTCGAATAAAATAATAAATGAATCTTAGAATATCGTATGTATTATCACATATACGCTCAATACGGGTGCGTATTAATAGGAGCAAAATACTAATATTATTTAACTAAATCGATCGTGTTACAAGACATCGTTTTAAAAATATTATAACAGTATTTTCCTTACATGGTACACGTATAGTTATATTATATTCTATATATAAGTAAATGCAAACAGTTTTAGTAACGCTATCCTTTTAAACATGCTAATATTATATTACGATAAATTCGTGAAAGTAGTATATTAAATATCATATGACTGGTAAAACCTCCCCAAACACCTAAATTAAAATCATAAATATTTAAAATCGGCTTGTTTTAAATTTTCATAAGGATTATAATATTATAATTTATTCAACATTAATTTTATAACGTAATTTTCAAAACGTGATTTGAATACGAAAATGATGACTTGTGTCAATGGGTTTGACGTCAAAGGAAATACAAGCGATCGTTTAAAGTTTGACATATTCTTAAATGTAGGGTCAATTTACGTTGCAGTATATTACACCTATACAATCCAAAATATGTAATATTTTCATAATGCTGTCAAACATTTAGTATTTCTTAGATTATTTAAAGGAAATAAAAACAAATTTAAAATTTAAAAATTTAAAAATAAAAAATTATTTATATGAAAACATATTAAATAATGCACGAATCAGTAGTAAACATTTTAACGAGTTTAATTTGATGTAGCTTAGCCCTTATATGTTCTTAAGGGGCCGCTACACTAGTATTCGTTTTCTCTGTCTATCTCTCACTGTATATAGGAACAAAGATACTCCGTATTTCCATGATTACGACTCTCTGGTTCAGTTTAGGGCAAAAGTACCTAATATATATTTTATAAAGGAGAATATTTCCTTTGCATTAACCAGATAGATTTTTGATATTTATATTATTTATAAAATATTAGCATATTTTAATTTAAAATTATTTCGATTATTTTTAATTATTAATAATGTATTCAAAATTGTAAATATTAAAAATCTATCCGATCAATGTTCATGAAATATTCTCCTTTATAAAATATATAATAGATGCCTTTGCCCTAAACTGAACCAGAGTCGTAATCATAGAGATACGGAGTATCCTGGTTCTATATACAATGGGAGTTAGACAGAGAAAACAAATGCTGGTGTAGCGGCTTAATAATACAACGAACGATAATTTAACTATTACAATTTTTTTTGTAGTTTTATACTTCCAAAATAGTTTATATGAATTAACATTAAAAAAAAAATTAAGGATGCGTTTTAACTTTATTTTTTATTAAATGAAATAATGTGTATATAAATCAACTTTAGATGATATTAAGGTCAAATATTTAGGTACGATTCAAATTTTAATTGTTTACTGACCATTGATGTTCATTATTCAAAAACTATCAATTTTTTTAAAAAGAAATATTTTTTGCGTATCGACTAAATGAAAATATTTGAGACGAGTCAGAGAACAAAGCACTAAATAATTTATTTAATTTATAAAAACTATCATGTTCGAAATGTTGTAATAATAAGTATTAATTGTTAATTAAACATCTAACAAATCAGTCAAAACGTTTATTTATTGTAAAATGCAAACTTATTTTATAGGTACAATAAAAAGCGTTGTAATAATAAATTGTATAATAGCTACATAAGTAATTTCTGACACCATATTTTGATAAATTCCAAAAACAAAATTATCTTTATTAAATGAAAATAAAAATCATTACGAGTTGACTTGCATACTCCATAAAAAAAAAAATCACTCCAAAAACCGAAATGTTTATAATGTGTATTCGTCTACGAGCATGTACAGCACTTTGCAGTTATACCTGTTGGCATTATCATAGTATGTGTCCCATATAATACCTTATAGTAGCAAACACAAATAATATTACACTGTTAAAATTCGGTTTTATGCGAATAATAGCTATATTTATATGTATAATAAACTTAAAGGTACTATGTACTATATAATATATATTATAAAGTTTACTACAAGTACTATAACAGTAAGTTCAGAGCCGACACCTTAATATTATATTGTTATTCTACGCCTTTTAAGCCTAAATCCGTCATCGATCACATACGTAACAATAACATTAACAACATCAACAACAATAATATTACCAGTATGTCGTTTACGACGAAATAATGATATATTAGGTATTTTATAATACCACGTCGAGTATCTTTGTACCTACTTAATATAATATACGTATTGTTGTACAGATAGGTGCGTGCACAAGTATATAACACTATAAGTAGGTACATCGCATAAATAAATATTATATACATACTTACTTGAACGAATAAAATATTTAATATATTTATAGGTAGTTTATATTTGTGTATTGCTGCTGATATTGGTGGAATTCGTCGAGAGTGATTTTTGCTGGTTGATTGAAAAGGTTGTCGCAGTTTAGAGTCGGTTGAGATTGAAAACTATAGTAGTGGTCAAATGTCTGCGGTCCAACCGAATAGTCTGTGGTGTAGGAGTGCTTGTATATAACCTTAATATATATTATGTATATACGTCATAAAATACGATAATATAATGTTATTGGTACTACTGCTGTCGCTAGGGTATTAATTATCCATATTGCTACGAATAAGAGAGGACTTATCGATTCTCATTGAATCCATCATTATTTTAGTGAGAAATGAAAACAAATTTTAAATGTTTAAATGGAAAGAATCCCGCTCGGTTTTGCAAGTACAGATAGTTTTAAAATAATCTATCCATTCTGTCATCTGCCATATTTTTTGTTCTCCTAACAAAAAATAAGTTTATAATCTGAATTATTTTAAATACGCACTAATTGAATAATATTCACTGCTTCTTTTTGTGATGGAATTTGATGTACATTTTTGCTTTTCCTCGAATGTCTTACACAGTTCTTCTTTTAGTTCGGTTATACAATATTATTTGTACATCAATCAATTTTTCATTACATTTTTCATGATTATGTTTACTAAAATTTTACGAAATTACATTATCAAATGAAAAAACAACTTATATAGAGACGGGAATAATAAATTCACCGAAATTGATGCTATATTTAAAGCTGTTTTTTATAAAAATTTATTTTTTTTTCATTCAACATATTATATTATAATACTTTATTTTACTATCGTATCTGTGTGTTCAGTGTTCACGTATTCGACCCAACTGTTACGTATATGCCACCGAGCCTATATTTATCATTCGGTATTCAATCCGTAGTACGACCATTGACAACATTGACAAAAATACCTTGCCGCGGATTATTGAACGCTGTGTTCAAGGTCGTCATCAATCAATAACCTTACAAACATTCAAATATTTTATCCACGGGCCAATTCAAACATATTACAGAAAACACACTGTATGCTATTCAGCGCCTAAAATTAATCTGTAACTATGGGTGAGAGGAGGTGAGGTAACTGCAGCCTTTTCTGAAATTTTGGGAAAATTTAAAAATACTCTCCGTGTATTATACGTATTCTTTTAACGTATTATGAATAGGTATATAGAACGTAATCATATATTATACTAAAAATATAACTTGTATGATATTTTCTGCAAAAGGTTAAAATGTTATATACTCACAGTATAGTCGGACATAAATTATGAGGGATCATAGTTAAATCTACTCTATATAATAAATTAACAAATCCCCTCTTACTAAAAAAAAAAAAAAAACACAAAATCTTGGTTACACCGGTGTCTGGTGAAAAATTTAATGCTATGTTATTGTATTGGGGTTGTATTATAGTTGTAGACCTGGACATGTGATAATCACTAATGTGTGTTTACAATTTTCACACACCACACACATACACAACATACAAACCAGTAGTTATACTAACGGGTTTAAACAGCATATTTTTAAAGTAACTAACAGCTCTACTATAACGGTAGGTGTTGAGTGTACCTCGTCATTGAAAAATAAATAACTGTAATGTGAATGTTAAATTTGTATTCTTGATAATAATAATTACCTATATTTTATGACAGATACCTGTACTTTTATTGTCATTTTAATAATTTATTTAACTAGTAATAATATAGTAGGTTGAATTTATTTTTGTCGAAAACATTGCGTTTATAAATGCCAATGTGTATAAAAAATAAACTTTGTGTTTTATGTTCATTCCTTATATATATAAAAATTAAACATTATATATTTTTAACTACAGAATTATTTGTTAATTTGTTTGATTTTATCGATTTTTAACAAAATTTTAATTTAAAATTCCTATGTATCTATATTGTATTCTTAACATTTTTAAATGGCTGTAATAAAAACTTTAAAGAAATTCGTATTAAATTTCCAACTCAGCGAAAAAATTTAAATCAACATATTATATCTAAAGACATTTTTTTTCAAATTTTAAAAGTCTATATATAGCTTTAAAAAAAGAATCATAATTAAACCATGTGTAGGAAATCATAATTTAAAACATTCAGTCAACATTTTAAGTATCTATATGGTTATTTATTTTGGAACTCATCTACATGAGAAACGTATCTATCACAATTGTTTGTTGACGTTGTATGTTATCTACAATTTTCCACCACGCAATCCGTAGATTGTAGGTGTCGCCTGGGCATCTGAGCATTATTACATTAATGAACTTTTTTTCATGTCTTCAAAAAACTGGTCAAAAAGATTCTTTGATGCATTGAGTGAACGCCACCACTCTTCCATCAACTGCCGTTCTAATAAGTTAGTGGTATCACGTGTTTTTATGCCATATTTTACTTTGACACGTCTTCACGTGGACTCTATAGATTGGGTATTGGCCCCTGTTTTTGGTTCAATGGAGTGGAGCTGATGGTTTACAGTTTTATGTATATAGCCGTGGTAACTAGCTATGATATGTGTAAAGCGTAGGCTATAGAGTGTTGATGCTGTAGGTAAATAACATAACGCGATCAAAGTACAGGTAGATAGCATACAACGCGAGTTCCTTTATTTTTTTTAGAGAAAAAAAAACAATATTGTTTTTTTAAATACTTACCCACTATAAAAGTGATTTTTTGACCAAATTCATGTATTTATTAATTATTTTACTATTTTAATGTTCATGATTTTCATCACGAAATTCTAGAAAATCTAGAAATCTAAAATCTTACGAACAATCACATTGTGCATCGTATACAAAGCGCAGTGACTACGAGCCAAAATATCAATGGTCATTGGGGTGTTCCCTCCCCACCTGAGTATAAAGTGAATTACGACCGTTGATTATGATTTTTTGTTGCCATCATAATATACAATTATAACTACTACGGGGTACTATAATATGTATATAATTTATAACAAAATATAATCATCATCATCAACATCAGCATAATAATATAGTCTGTTGTCGTCATTATAATATTTTGGTTTTCCTGCGCATAGCATCTGCCTGCCGATGGACACGGCGCGCGCGAGTGGCATGTGTTACGTGTTCACGCTGCTGACGTTCGCCGCGGCCGCGTTCCTGCTGATGCTGTTCTGTTACGTGCAGATCTACACGTCGCTGAGCTACGAGACCCGACACGCGGCCAAGGGCGAGGCGTCTGTAGCCCGTAAGATATCCGTGCTGATCGGAACGAACTTCGCGTGCACCGCGCCCGTCATCTTCTTCGGCTTCACCGCGCTACTCGGCTACCCGCTCATCGACGTCACCAAGTCGAAAATACTGCTCGTCTTCTTCTATCCCATCAACTCGTGCGCTAACCCGTTCCTCTACACCATACTCACGGCCAGTTTCAGACGCGAAGCTTTCTCCACCGTCACCAAGTGAGCACAACCAGCATGCTATTACGTATATTAAATTGTGTATATATATATTATTTTTATTACGTATACGTTCGGCTTTTCCCTGAATGGGTACCTACTTTTATTAACTATACTATATTATATACGAGACTATCCAAAACAATTCATCCGGTCGTGAAAGCTTATATATTTTTTAGTTTTAAGTTTACTGCTAAGTATATTATAAAAAGCAACAATATATTTCGATTCAATCAAATTCGTGTATAATAATATTATGTTATGTAATATATTTTAATTTCTTACAGTGCGTCACTTATCTCTTGGTAGGACGAACAACTCAGTTAGCATTCCGTAATATGCATATTCGTTGTAAAGTCACATTGTGGTTGTGGTTGAAGAAAAGGGTCGCGATCAGGTGACCTATATACTAGGGTACAAAGAGTCGAATGATTAATTTTGAATATCCTTGTATTTACGCATATGTATAAATATAATATGTATCTAATCGTTAGCAGACCATCGACGGTAGTATTCGAAATATTTTTTGAAAATAGACTGTTTCATAAATCAACGCGGTTATATATTATATACATAATATATAATGTAATATTTTAACATTGGGCGTGATTTCAAATTTTCTCCGAATAATATACCAAACAAAACAATTTTAAAAGTATTTAGAATCCGTTTGTAGTATTTTAAATACTTTATTCTAAATGCTATTTTCATGAAAATATATTTCAGTACATATTTGGAATACTGTGTTTCATAAGTATTTTGGTATTTATTCTCAAATGCTTTACAAAGTATTTTACCATTTTTACTATGCCTGTTAGCAGTGGCGTCTATTTAGTAACCGTTAAGAATGTTTTTTAAAAAAAAACAAAGACTGAATTAATAATCATACATAACCAATTTTTTTCATTTTAAATGACCTAGGTCATAGGTATAATTTTTTTATAATTAAGATTAATGGCATTTTTAGAAAAATTAAGATTTTAAATCTTCAATACCTATATATTTTGAAAAAATACTATTTATTTACAAATGGTATCATATATCACTGTATCAGTATTATTACTAATTGTTACGTAATTAGTTATTCTTACAAAAAAAATTAGTTTTTCATTAAAAAGACTACTCTAGTAGTCTAGCAAAGACATAGTCAAGAAAACAAATTTATACATGTTATATAATATGGATGACAACATTTATTGCAATACTACAGCTTTTTATTTTTTTTTTATATCATAAAAACAAAAGAATTTTATTTAAGTTTAAAAACATAAAAATATTTACTTCAAAGAGGCAATTTTATAATTTTATATACTTAAATCTAAAAAATCAAAATATTATTTTGAAATAATTAAAGATATTATACTAACTTATAAATATGTACATATTATACGTGTATAAACACGTATAGGTTAGGTTAACATAGATGTAAAATGCAAATTTTATAGTTCGCACCATGCAGACTATATTAATCAACACTTGACAGTCAATATGATATATGAAAATATTAAATTAATTTAAGAATATAGTAATTAAATTATATTTTAAAATCTATAATTTTGATCAAATGCATAACTACGTTCTATCCGTATGACATCACTGATAATTAATATTTTAATTACTATTACTTATATTATAATAGACTGTTTGTTTATTCGTTATTAACCTCCCACTGACCATTATGTAGGACGTATCAACCCTTATACTTTCACTTTTTTTAGGTCGTATTTGTTGAGGTTTTCACATATTATAAAAATTAATTCTTGTCGCTCAACCCACCAACCCCAAATAATTCTTTATTGGTATTTAACTGGTTTTTTATCTGTATAATATTGTGATTACCTTATAATTTTTTACATTCATGGGATTTATACTATAAAATAAAATAATAGTTCTTAAAAATACTTAAAAATTTAATACCGTGATATGTATAATACTTAAACAAAAACTAAGATATGATCGATTGTTAATAAAAACTTTTTTTCGCTGCTGAAAATTGCAACGTATTATTTTTGTACTACCGTCAAATAAGGCCCTGCAGTGCTGTGTCTGGGGATTTGTAAATATGAATCAAAACAAATAAAATTATAAAAACTGTCATTAAAAATAAATTGTTTACCTTTATATATTTAGATAGTTGTAAATCCGTTATTATTTTGTTCTTTTATTTGTCATATTTTTCGAAAACGGACAAAGCGGATGAAATTCACTTTTTTACTTACTCACGACAACGGCAGCGTCGAGATCATTTAATTGTGTACGTTTGTCGAACGCCGAAATAGACATATTTATTCCATTGCGTCGTTATGGCATAAAAGTAGAATATTTACGTTGCGAATTATTTTTTGTCACCCTACATAATACGATGTATAAAACATTGGTGCATTCGAATTGCATGCCAAAAAAATAAAGATAAATTGTAATTTCCAAATTGTATGCTGTGTATAATTTTACTAAATAAAATAATTTAACTTACTTTTTTATTTCTGGAACGGAATTTTGTTAAATTACAATAAAATATACAAATATCGGAGAAGGTGACACTGTGAATATTAAACATTAAATAAAACGACTTTAGTTTAGGGTAATCAATTGAATGTATTTTATATTTTTACATATTATTTCAAATAAATAATTGTTTTGATATTTCGGGCATAGAATGTCACAATTTCAATAATAATAATATTGTCTGTATTGTCATATTCAACGTCATTATACATTAGAAATTTAGAAAAGTATCGCTTAATTTATTTTATTGTCGGCAACACAATATATGCAACTTTTCTACATATGTATATGATTCTATAATAATTTAATTATTTTGAAATTTCGTCGTCACTGAAATTATAATTTTTTTAATTTTTGGAATATTATCCAACGTGTATTATTTAAATTTGAACTACGCATGCAGTTACCATACATATATTATTTTATACTTGCTTTAAGACATTAAATAATATACTAGGACTTGGTGAACAAAACGTCATGCTATTTAGACTGGAATGAAATTCACAAACATTAGTTATAACTTTATAAGCATTGTAGAATTAGAAAATTCATGCCAAATATATAGTAGAAATAAACTGTTAGCCATCACATACATTTCTAAGAAGTAGTCGTAAAATACATAAATACGATCATTGTAGTGTTGAATTTTACTTAAGTCCAAAAAAAATTTAAGTTGTGTACAAAAATGCATGATAAATAAACTGATAGGTACAAGTCATGCAATTCGGACAGACCCTTCTAAAAGATGGCATGTGATTTTGACTATATTTTTTAACATGCGATTCAGATGCAGCCATGTACTATACTATGTATATTGTATATAATCGGAATTGTCCCAATATCAGTTGGTAGGTATTTGTAGGTATTCCCGGTCCGTCCGTTATATGTATGTTGCAAAAAAAAAAAAAAAATCAAACTTGCAGGATCATAACACATAGAGGTACATCGTGTTATACGTATGTGTATAGAAATACTCATATACCTAAATATAATGGTTTTATAAATATATATTCAAGTTTATTCGTGAATATATTATATATATACTCGTCGAATTTATATTTGCGTAACTTTTGTCCACCACAGCACTGCCAATCCCAAAAAGGAAATAATGAATTTTTATTATGTATACATGTCATGTATATCCAAAGTATCCCGTAAGACGAATGGTCTTCAATCGTCTTGTAGCTATCCCTAATCCCATACTTATATACACCTATATCGTTTACTCGCGAGCAGACTAAATCTATATATGGCTCTTCCCTCGAGCCATACGTAGTTATACATAGTAAAATTTGTTGATAGTAAATAAACTATAAATTCAGGGTTTGGACGGTTTGCAATAATTTTGTCACTGAAAAAAATCAATGTGTGTCTATAATAAAGAATAATAAAATATTCAAATTGATTTTTCGCTTTTCAAAGCACGGGTATAATATTATTTTATAACAGTCGAATTGCCAAAAATAACTTGACGGTAGGAAAATGTAAAAATTATTGAACCGCCGCCGTCAATTGACCAGCAACCTTGAAATGAAAAATGTAAAATCTCTACCCCACCTACGTATTTCGTATGAAAAGGTCGTTTGAACAAAGTATCGGTGGGGCGTATATAATATTCCTAGTGGAATTTAATACTGAGGACGCGTATCTATTACCGCTCAACCAAATTCTGACCATTTCGTTGGCCAATAATTATTTACGCAAAATACAAACACAAGTCGTTAGCGTTCCTAATTCAGGGTATATAATTTTATAGAAATCAGCAATAGAGCGTGTAAGATAAAAAATTTAATATTATGAAGTTATAGTTGCTGAACAGGAGATTTTTCTTCATTCCGTGAATCATATCTTTATTGTTCATGCATGCATTATGTCATCATTGCATTCGTTTTTGTTCAATATATTTATGAACAGAAGGTATATTAAAAATAAATTCTAAAACTAAAATCTTGAAAACTTTCATAATTCAACTCTTGATTATACATTATCATGATATGAAAACCATTGAGTTTATAGTTTAATAAGTTTATTTGATTAGAAAAATACAATCAAACTTATTATAATATTCAATATACGGGTCACAATAAAGTAAAGAACATTTGAGATGCCTGCACGTGACTTATTTTTTTTTGTTAAAAAATATGGCTTTATTGTATACTCACGGCTTATTTTAGAGTGATATGATTTTGAACTATGATTTCAAAATTCTATTTCTTAACCAAATAATATAACTTTAAATATGACCAATTTTCGAAATTTAAATTTTAAGCGGAGCAATTAATTTATTCTACAATGATTTGTGTGCGTGAGTGCGTGCGTGTGTGTACGATACATATCAATGAAGATATTTAAAGGCATGGTATTGTATAGAAAATTGGATATTGTTTGTACTTCAAAAAGACTATAATTAAAAATGTCTATAGGTAGTTCTTTTATTATAATTGTGAAATACAAATAAACAATTAAGGAAAAACAGGAATTTTTACGCTAAACCAAAATTTAACTAAATTGATTTCTTTATTTTTTTATAATTCAAAAACTAATAACTACAGAAGCTTAAAATTTTCACCCAGTATTTAAATTATCATTTTTTATATGTGGTATATTATAATAGGTATATTTTGACTTTTTTAAAGTTATTTTTAGAAATACCAAATTTTCAATTTTTTTTTTTATAAACGTCGATAAAAATTATTCAACAGGTCAAAATTCTTGAAAATTTTATATAAGATTCCACATAAGATTTTCTTATATATCTGAAAAAATCTTAAATTTTTTATGTAATTGTTTATATATATATGTATATATTATATGTTTGAAGTGAGAAAATTGACGAAATTTGTAAAAATAACAAACTATTTTGTAGTTAAAATTCATGAAATTTTTTATGTTTTATATCTAAGTTTTGAACTGGAACCATAAAATGTGGAAAATTTAAAAAGATAATTATTTTATATTTAAATTTGAATTAAATTTCGTGTTTAAACAATAAATAACAATGTTAATTATTTTGTTATATTTTAAAAACATTATTCATAGTAACTTAAAACTTCTACGTGTATTATATTTTTGATTTATTTAACATTTTTACGATATAACCAATTTATTTTATGAATCTATTTTACTGTTTTACAGTATTTACAGAAAGATTTTATTAAATTGTTATAATATGATTAAATTGTATATAATAATTAAGTACTAATAATATGATAAATACAATATTTTCGGAAAAAATTATATCAACGTACTGTAATTTAAAATCTAAAATAAATTATTTTAATTGCTATGTATGTAAAAAAAAACATTCATAAAATAAAGTTTATGATATAAAATAACCGCTCAAAATCATTTTTTGTATACAATGATATATCTATCATTGAATCAACATTTAACAAACCCATAATTATAATGACCTACTCGATATACAATGTACAGCAGAGCAATATCCACTTGGTTACTATTTTTTTATTATTTTGTTTTAAGCTACTTAATCAAAAACCAAAGTCCATTGTACCCTGTAGAAAATTATCCTTTTTTAACAACGACAAATAAATAACGAAATCAGACCATTGTCTTATTGCGACGCGTGGCAGTAAACATTTCCTGTAAATCTTGTTTCGAGCAAAAAATCACGTTCTTCATTTTTGGGGTTGGCGGTATCGTTGACATATGCTCATTTGCAGCGCGAGCGTAGATAGCCATGTATCCGTATAATAATACAACCGCATTCGCGTTAATTATACCATTGAAGACCAACACAAAGGCCACGAGCAGTGACGATGATGAGATTGCATATTGTCCCTTATTAAATATACACAAAGAGGACCCTCAATTTTCTAATTAATTAATATTCTCGTTCTCCAAAATTGTACGCTAATATAGTACACATTTACGAGCACGTGCATCATTCGTTGTATTTTCCGCCACCACATTTCAAGCGATTTAATGTTTTTTGTTTGATTTTAATTTCGCATCATCAATTATACTCGCCGCAACTGAACCGTCGCGACACCACCACCGCCGCCATTAAAAATAAACGGAAATATGATAAACACCACCGTTATGTTTTAATACGGTTGTCGATGGTGTCGACCGAAATCAAACCCTCTGTTCTCACATTTTACGGCTGAAGTACTATCTATTTTATCTTTCGTACATCCTCGTTTGAAAATTTTAATAGCCACGCGCAAGCACCAAACCGCAAAACGTTAAAAAAACGATGATAATATACACACCTTGATATAATATTATGTATGCATTCGAACTATAATTTATGTACGAGAGTAATATTTCAAAAACGTATTCAATTTCGTATATTCGTAGACCCTTTTCTCTATTGTTCATAAAACGATTCTACAATAATGTTTTGTGAGTTTATATTATATATACATATATAATACTGTTTACCAGTTCGTCTCTGGTTACCCGTGCACTACCATTATTCACAATTCGCACGATCCAAAAATTATCACGATCCGTGTTATTAAAAGTCTAAAATCTGTGAGATCTGCTTGATTTGTGCTTAACTATACCGCTTATACTAATACATTTCCGACAGCTTCTATGCATTTTAGCAATTATTTTTCCGTCGTTAATATTCATACATATTATAAAGAATATCAGAATGTATAAATGCATAATAGAGTTTGTCTTAAAAATGTCTATAGATTATAATATATTTGGGTGAAGAAATTATTAATTTATTCATTATTGCTTCATTGTTCATAAAGTTTTCAAAAATAATTGGGTTTTAAAAGAATGTATGTACTCGTAGTATTGTTATAAGTAAAAATGTAATTTAAATCTTTAATATTCTATACATATTTTTCATTGATATATTTTAATTTACTAGCATAACTGTTAATATTTAAGTAAATAAAATTTTAGTTTGAAAATTATTAAAATTATTAGACCATATTTTCCTACTTTTTTAGCGTATAAGTACATACATAAAGTTATGATTTTTTAATTTTATTTGCTACAGCTTTGTTTATAAATTATATTATTGGTATGCATTTCTAAGCAAAAAAAAAATTTACAGAAATAATGTAATATAGACATTATAAGATACCAATATTTAATTCAAGTATTAATAACTATAACAAATATTGCTTCGAGTATATAAATAATAATTACAATAAAATTAATCTAATAGTATAAATTAATTATTATTATTTATAACTAGATAATAATAATGATCTACTTTCTACGTGACTACCTTACTACCTATATAAATTATTAATAGCTTATTAATAAATGACAATTAATAGCTATACATTTGACTATGAGTTATGATATTATTTGATTATTAAATTTAAAATTCATATAATTGCTAGGTATTATGTGATTTAATTACGAAATTCAATACCTTTATGAATAATAACAATTTGAAATCATTATAATTCAAAAACCGTATGTTAACCAATGTTTTGTTTAGGAATTCAAATATTGAATATTTAAGATTTTTAAATATATATATTTTGTGGAAATATGATTTTTTGATATTTATTTTGAAAATATTTTGTGAATTAAGGTTCTTAAATTATAGATTTTAATAACTAATATTAGTCGTATAAGAATAATCAATATATAATATAAATATAGTATTAAGTATCAGCTAACTATTATTGTTAGTAGGTAGAACTAGTTAATTTAAAAACATTTAAACTCTAAATGCTGTAGTAAATCGATTTTCACACCGAATTAGTGTTTCCGATTGCGAAAATAATGCAATATATTTAATATTTTCCTTCAGATTTTGCATTAATCTATTATGTGGATAATATATTTTTTCGTCTTAATACGTTTCGGTATTATTTAAGATCGTACGAAATAAATGCATAAAATACGTGAAATATTTAAAATAGGTACCTAAATAACTTATGGGAATTACATTTGTTTGATGTTTATTTAAAAAGTCTGGGAAATTATTAAATTTATCCAAAATAATGGCTCAATTATTACACACATCAAGGTCGCAAAACAAGATTTTGGTTTCAGGCATTATTCTATACGCAGCATCCATTTTTCTTTCATTACATGTTATAATTCATGTCTTTTGTTTGTTTTTGAAAATATTTTTCCTCATTCTACTTCTTTGGAAAGTTTTTTCCTTGCATTAAGCAAAAAACAAACAGTATAAGAAAATCGACTACACACATACACATACAGAATCGCTGAGTCAGTAAATAAACTACCCACGAAAATATTTCTTTAGAACTCCTGGTCTAATTTTACGAAAATAAGTTCAATACTTTAATGCAATTTATGTTTCAAATGTATTTATTTTTTAATGTTTTCAAGATTCAAACATTCTTTTTTGTAAAAACTTTAACTCGTCATAAAAGTCAACAAAAATAAAGCATTTTTGGTACTAAAAAAATTACTCGCTTTTGTATGATACTGTTGCAAATATTTCATTAATTTAATAGTTTAAATAAAAATGTTCTAATTTAATTGTGTTTTATAAATTTGTAAATGTTGAGTTGATTCGTAAAAAAACAAAATTAACGATTTCATTTTTAACGGTTTTAGAAATTATTATTGAAGTTTAAAAAATGGTAGCGTAACATTTAGATAGCTATAGTACTGCAGTATGGGCATTTGTATTTGACTTTCATTAAAAAAACTTTTACACTACCCTGATTTAAGAAACAAAAAAACTTTATTATGTTATATGATGAATTATGAATAAACATTTGAATTAAATAAAAAAAGTTGCAATAAAAACTTTCAAATCAATGTGTTTTTTAAAAATGATTTTTTTCGTTTTATTTAAACGTGTTTAGTGGTTTACAATTGATTACACTATATTATTACATAATGGTATTTTAGTGTTATAATGCATAAATATTAGGATAATTAATTTTTCATGTTAAACGTTTACAAACAAAACTTAAAATATCTAAATCAACATATAATTATTATAATTTCACAAATGCGAACTTGTAGGACGATACAAAAATATAATTTTTATTGACAATGAACATGAGTGTTATAATATTGTAATTTCATACCACAGCACACTATAATATTGTTATCCGTGATAATAATGATGTCAACCTAATTGGTTGATAGTCTACGAAAGAATCATAACTTTATAAGTTTATTACATATTATATTTTATATATTTACAATAATAATTAGATCTTCACCATCAGTGGACAACACGACTTGATAATTATTTTTTATTTTTATTAAACATAATTGTTGACTTTAAGACTTTGTGTACACTGTAGCCTGTAGGTGGAGGCATTCGAAGTAGTTGGTAAATGCGATTAAATTAAATACCTGGAATTAACAAACATCAGTTTAAAAAACACAAATCTGTCTACATTTTAGTGAAAATGCTGTTTGCCGTAATGATGTAAAATGTTTAAAACGTGTTAAAATAAATATATAAGAATTGTTTTTATATCTATTATTATTTTTTTTGATACCGTTCAATATGATTTGATTATATTTTTATTGATATTTTAAATTAAATTAATATATTCAAGCATAAATTAAACAGTACTGTCAGTATGTTTATTTAATAAATATGATAATTTATAATATTCTGTTTGAATCCATTGGCAAAAATCTCGAGGGTACGAGACTGTACTACGAATTTGTATGGTTTGAAATATTTTAGGGCGTGAAAAAGTTATACTATATTATGTAGAGTATTGTTTAAGTGCACCATTGCCGGAGAATCTTTGACTAATAATTAGTAGTTAGATTTATTCTTTAGTTATTTCATACATACAAGTATAAGAATATGTTTTATTTAGTAAAGTATTTCATGGTTCATTATTTAGAGTTACAAAAACAATTCTATAGAAAAAATCTAAAATTTATTCTTGGGTGGATATTAAAAAATTGTAATTAACTATAGTCAGTTATAGAAATACATATTTTTAAAAATAAAGCTTTTTATTAAGAGCATTTACCAGATTCAAATTGGTGCAAAATGTGAATATGTTTTAAATTATTACAAATAACAAAAATATATACATATTATCATGTTTATTTGGTTAAATCAATAAATTTATAATATGACGTATGACGTATTTCTACACCAATTTAGAAAAATACGTTTTTTTCTTATAAAATAATTAAATACCTAATGATGAGTGTCTGGTTAATAAAAATCCATACACCATACTGCACGTCAGAATTATATTATTAATACTTCTCCTCGAATCAGCTTAATGACTCATGTAATAATAATAATAATAATAGGTATTATTATGTTCTCGTTTTTTGAACTATTCCCCAATGGTTGTTATTTCGTTGTCGGACGATAATGATAATAACAAGCTTCTGAAATTTTAGCTAGGCAAGTTAATAGCTGACTGATGGCAGTAAATTTTGATATACATTGTAATAATATTATCAATACATATTATACGTACACGTCTAGCTCGACTTCTTTATTAAAATTGTACACAACCACTTTCCAATCATGATTACAGAAAAGCATTTGAATTTTCAGCGTTGTCTATACCTATGTACATATTTATTTGCAAAAAACTATTTTTAGCACTATGGTGGTTTTTCATTCGAGTCTGTGTATTATTATCACTAGAAATTTTACTACGATGTAAACATAAATTACATGAAAACTGTTTTCCTTTGGGATGGGTCATTGTCCCTTCAAGTTGTTTGAGTTTAGTTAACCGTTATTTAGTATTATAAGAAACATTTATTTAAAAACACCGTTGAGATGTTTTATTATATTCTAAAATTATTAAATTTTATATTTAAAAATTATTCAAATGAAAAATTATGATTTTTATTCGAATAAAATATATTAAGTCGTATATTATGTAAATTGTTTTTAATTGCATATTTCAATTTAAACACACATAGTTATAGAAAATAATAAAAAAAAAAAAAAAAACAAGAAATATTATTATTTTGAATGTTATTTATTTTTTTATAAACCCAATATAATTAAATTTCTATTTCTTTAATTAGGTATAATAAATTATATAATATTTGTTTGAAATTTTAAATAGTAATTTGTTTGCAGTAAATGTTATACCGTAGATCAATTTGATATTAATAAAATGTATACTAGTTAGTCATATACATTCTATAGATATATATTATAAGGTTCCTTAATAAATTCAATACTTATAGACTTACATTTATAATAATTATTATTCATAATTTTAAATATGTGCAATGCGTATAGAAATAGACTCATTTCATTAAAAGTTATAAACTTAATAATTTGTTTGTACATTTTAAGTAGTAAGTACTACCACACTTCAATAACTAATACTGAGTGCTATAATAATAACCTATTGGTTGAATCCAATATTTTATTTTACTAGTTTACCTTTGGGATTTTGTGAAGATTTATATTCAACTATTTGATGTTGGACAACATTACACTATTAAAATATAAAGTGAAATCAAAATTTAACTGGTTAAAACTTTTTCATAAGACCACATAGTTTAATTTCCTGGAAAACTGTATTTTTAGAATTCTTTTGCTATTATTTTTAAGTTTTTACTATGTTTGATGGCTCAATGCTCAACATACATTTTTAAATAGTGTTTTAAACTAGAGTATTTTCATATTCGTATTTTAAACATGTTAAAATGAAATTTAAAATTAAGTATTGTTTATTGAATATTATAAGTACAAACGAGCGGAACCCTAAAATATATTAAGCCACTACTGCTTCACTCATTAATTATTATCAGTTATAAGTTCATCACCATTTAACTATTTGAAAATTCATTTTTAATACATCAAAGTACTTTGAAAAATATTTTATCTTTGAAATATAAATTTATAATTTATAATTTTTTTTTCGACGTAATGGTTTTGCAATGACATAAAATTATGTAAAATTAAAATTTTTTGAAATAATGGAACTTTAGTGATTCGCCTTGTATTATGACATAATATAGTTTATTTCAACGAACTAAAAAGCCTTACTAAAAAAAAATAATATAGGAACACGATTTGTTGGTCTTTATTTTAACAACACTACCTCTGCATCAACTGTATAACACACGCGATATCACATGTACCAACTGTTTGAACAACTGTTTGATTGTTGGAAAACATTTGTAAGCTGTTGGGTCGCCAGCGGGATCACTGATGACGATGAAAACAACAACAATAATAATAATAATAATAATTACAATATGCCCTACCATAAGACGGATTTAAACAATAATAACAATTCCTTTAAGTCCTTCCAATGATTATTTTCGGGGCTTGATGGCGTACTTGAATTTAACTGTATAGTAGCAAATGCGACCGTTATAGTCAACGAACTATAGACTCGGTTATGATAATATACACGTTGAACGACAAAATGCTTCGTGAAAGGAGCCAATTTCTCTTAAGAAATAAGTGCATACAGCTCGTTGTCCGCCCACACTTGAAACAATATTATGTTATACATTTAAGCATTTATAGGCATACGGTATAATATATAATAATGATGCGTATGCTCTTTCTCGGCACCGCAAGTACTGCCTGTCGTTGTGGAGGATTTAGAAAGCTGGTGCATATTATTTTTTGTGGTGGCATAATTTTTTCAAACTATACGATTCCTGAGTATATGTTTCTGTTGATAAAAATAGATAGGAACATAATACAGATCAGTGCTTTTTATTGGTTGTGACCCAAAGTTTGGTGAATGTCGAAATCTGATAGCAATGGGAAAATAAAAAAATGTATTTCAATTTTAAAATAATCTTTTTATTTAATAGAATTAAATATTTATTATTTAGTATTGTAATTTGTATTATATTATTAAAACAATCAAACGATAAAATAACTTATAGTAAAAATTATTATAAGCTAATATTATTATAATATTACAGAATAAGTACTTGATTTTTTTTTCTTTGGAAAAGAAAGAGGTTACTAACAAAAAAATATGAAATTTTAGAGCACTCTGTATAACAATCACGTGTATTGATTAATTCTATAAAACATTCTGTATTTATTATAGCTTTTTTTAATGCCTATAGTTATGTTGTTGGATTCAATGAATTTCAGTTTGATACTTCGAAATTACATTCTTCGTTTTTATTTTAAAACGAGAGGATAACATTATTTTTGTGAAAATTCGTTGGGTACTACTTACTACTCAACAATAATGTATTTTAGATAGTTAACTGTGGTAATTAGTTTGTATAGAACTTATTATTACTCGTACACTAACCTTTAATCAGAAACCTAAACCATATTGATTAGTTTATTAGTACTTATTATATGTATACTATTCCTTAATCAAGCTTAGTACAATTTAAGCTTAGGTATAGACGTATAGCGTACATTTTAATAAAACTTCCTTATATGTTGATCAATCAAAATTACAATTTTGTATAAACAAATTTAAATCATCGTTAGCTATTTCATTATTGGCCATATAAAGTTATATATTTTGGTTGTTATAATATTTAAATAATACTTAAGGATGTTGACTAATATTTTACGTTTTAGAAACATAAAATACAATATAGATTGTGTTATGTACCGTGCTTCTAAAATACAGAAAAATCATCACTCATGACTGCTAAGTACCTATATTGCCTATTCATAACGCCGTGTTATCACAATTTCGTTAAATTCGAATTGAGAGATTGTTAAATCACTTGGATCATAAATGATTTTCTCTTTATAAATACACGTGTGTGATTTCTACTCATTTTTAATAATTATCCGTTCGGCATCTCTTCTTATTTACCAATATCTTACTGCACATGCGGTCTTACTTTGTGATTGTCCATCGATCGTATACATATAAAGTAGCCATTACACAATATACTCAACCTTTGACGTGCAAAACATTATTTTGTGGCACAAAAATTATTTAAATTCAAAATTGTAAATCCACTTATTATATTAAATTATTATACAATAAATATCAAAAAATAATATGAATAATTAATAAAAGTATTATTAATTGTTTTATTTTTATAGTTTTTGAACTTCTCGCTATTTCACCTATATTACCATAATATCTATGAAGCGACATGTGTAACTTTATAACAATTCTATTTAATATGTAGCCCAAGCTATAAAGAATTTGATAACTCACTCTAATAATTTAAATGTACTTTTAACATGTCACTAAAATTAAGGTGTTAAAATTGAATTCGTAGATAAGCTATTTCTGTATACATAAAAATAATTTTGAACGACGAAAACGGATGAATTATAGAATTGTATAAGACGCATTTACAATTATTAAGGTATTCAAATTGTAATAATATGTTTTTATGAAATTATTATTTTGAACATGAAATTGCGATGTTAGAAATGAATTATATACTTTATTATTTATTTATTGCGTTATAATTTATTAGTGTTTTAAGTTTCTTAAATAAATAATTGTAAACTAAAAAAAAAAACTAAAATTGAAGAAAACTTTTACTTTTCACCAAACTATGAAATTCAAACCCTTCGTAAAAAAAAAATACTTATTATCTTAATTGTTAAATAACTATTAACTACTTATGAAAAATACTCGAATTAAATGTTCAACATATTTTTTCAAAAAATAAACATTTTATTAACTAATATACTTGTTAAAAAAATCAACAAACTAAAACATATACGAAAAGCTTAAAAAAGGTCTATTTATTTTTTTATTGATAATAGTACAAGAAAATTAATATTTTATGAAAATGCTTAGTAATTACAATTATTCTTTATTTTTGAGATTATTGCCAAAGTTCAAAACCAATTTTGTTAAAAACTATAGGCCTATAGACGATGTATAAATATAATTAATTAAAAGAAAAGTGATGGAAATCCGGCAGTTATGACGACTCAAAGTACTAGACATAATTTTCTAACTTAATATACCTGCAGTATAGATTGAAGATTGAAGCAAATTTTCTGTTCCAAAATGTTAGTTTAGACACGCATGAAATACACACACATAAACATACATAAAAACCGTCAATACCATTATATTTCTTGTTTTCCCATTTTGCAAAATTTAAAAGTTCGAGTATTGCTGATTATAGTCGGTATTATTTATAAGTATAGTACTATAGTGTAAACGCGTGCAAGTATAATGGTGAATTTGTTGATTCATCGTAGAATTCTAATAATATATAATATAACGCAAACATTGACTGTTTGAAAGTTTGAAGCAAATAAATCCAGTCACCGCGTAAAAATTCAACTAGGAGGTGTACCGTGTGCGGAATGCGACAGAACATCAAACAGTTCCAGCGATTACTTTCCAATAATGGCTGTACTCTTCAACCCTCCTATAATATACAGGATGATTTACCAATCATGATCGCCCCATTTTTCATTTAATAATTTATATATTCGAAAGATAATAGTCCTAAAAAACGGTTTTACAAAAATATAAATATATACATACATATATTATGTGATATTGGATCTAAAGTGTACTATACTTGGACCACTTATACAAATTATAAATGATAATAAATATGTTAGTAAAATGTTCAAGTTTTTATTTATCCAAACCTATTATCCTTAGGTTACACTACATGTTTAAGTTATGATAATGATACGATAAAATTTTCAGAAAAATAATTCGTTAAATAATTTACTGTACGATAGGAGAGTTCTCATTTGAAAAAAATATCTGTAATTTCACAGACGTTTTTTTAAACAGTATAAAAAATTTCTCAAGCATTTTAAAACGTGACCATTAAATATCTAAATTTATTTAAAGATTCCTGGAATCATGTTTTCATCATTCAAAAAGTAAACGGGAACGAGCATGCTCGACGAATCACTGTGTATATTATATAATATATTAAGTTGGGTAGGTTGGGTACTAATGACAGTAAACTTTTATATTCACCAAAATGATGTTATTAACACATATTTGATATTATAATAATATGTACACATTATACCCATCTAGCTCAACTTATTAATTAAAATATAAATGTGGAAAAGTATTTGAATCTTCTGTGGTTTCCATACCTATTTATTTATTTGCAAAATACAACATCTTTAACATTATGGCGTTTCCTCGAACGAATGATACTATGTATTATAATTAATAGGAAATTGTACTACGTTGTAAACAAATGAAAATTAAATGAAAACTGTTTTCGTTCGACTCGGGTCATTGTCCTTTCGATTGGATTGATGAAAAGGGGGCGAGTATGCTTGGTTAATCACTTTGTATATATATAGATTGTACCCGTTGCAGATCTTTACATTGATATCATATTATCGAATCTGAGAGGCGACTAAACAACGAGTAGGTGTTATTCCGTCACCGACTTAGACCGCGAATTGGGATTCTTTGTCTCCAAAAAATCGCACGTGTGATCGACTGTTATTGTTGAAGTATGCGTATTGTGTCTACATTACAATATACAACCATTACAACCGAACACCATTATTTCCAATCATGCGCCATTACACAGTGTAGCGTAGTTACGCTAGACGTCTGTTGCTTAAGGGTTGTACAAAAGATGTAATAAAATATCCACGAGGTGATTCTTTTTATAACAAACCACTCGTTTTTTTTTTGCGAAAATAATTACTGTTTGGAAAAGGTTTTTTTACATTTTTTCATATTTATTGGCCAAAAAAAAGTTATATTTTTTATAGTTATTAATTTTATATGTTTTCTACTAGTTTGAACGAAGGTGTACATTTTTTATTTTATACGTAGAAGTAGAATATATTTTTTCAAAGTATTTCAATTCATACAATTTTTATCGTAATAGTATGCATTTAAAATTAAATGGAGTAGAGTGGACTGGCTGTGTTCGTACAACCAAGATTACCTAGCTGTAAAACTATAAAGGCTTTAGTATGAATACGTCGTGAATTTTTTTAATTTTTTTTCGGTAGTCTACCTCAATAATATAATATAGGTATATTTAAAGTTTCTAAAAGTCACGTTTTTTCTTATATAATTTTCATTGGAGAACGATGTCAACTTTAAAAAATCAAATCGTCTCGAAAACCAAAAACTACCTGTATCGTTACGATTTCTTCATGTAGTATGACAGTATATATACATACATCACATAATAAAGAGCTTTCTGACAATTTTATATCTGCACGATGATTACAATTAATTCGGAGACGTATATGAGGAGTTGTGTTCACAATAACTCACCTATAGTAGAAGATTTATTGTTTTTTATACACAATATTAATATATTATGTATTCGCGTCGATAAAAAAAACATTTAGATAGATCAGATAGATCAATCGGTTTTTATTATAACGCTTCTGGCTTACTGCAGGCATTATTTCCTTAAAAAAAAATAACATTATTAGATGCTTGAGTCGTATGATTTTAATGACTCAATCCTATTTTCTAATTTTAAAATATGACATCAAATATCCATTCAAATTTATCTAGCAGGACAATCTGTAGATTATCTGTACCTTTATACACGTATTATCATATTGTACACTTGTATAATATTCTAGTTTGATAGTTGATACATAATAATATTATATAACAGTGAAGCCCAGACATTTTTCTTTCATGGACCTCAACTTCAGTTATTTTAGAGCGAGCCACTAAATATAAAAATAGGAATGATTATAATTATTAAATTATCTAGGTATATTAGAAAATTATATTAGACTTTTTTTTCTTATCTTTTATTAGTTGTATTAGTTATAATATTAAGATTAAATTTACAGATTAGATATATTTGAAATTTAATATACGCAAATCGTAGTTGCTTAGTTAGATTAGTATTCTCTTATAAATAGGTGCACACTATAGTGAGTTAATACTAAATTGTGGAATTCTCATATTTTATTTTAGAAATATGACATATACGTCCATATGCGTTAACTGGTCGCGGCTTAGACACTACGCTGTTATATATAATATAATATACCGTTTTATTGTTTTTAAAAAAACCCTGGACGCTTCTTCTTTGAGTTTTGCAAAAAAAAAATCTTAATAAAACATCAAGTACAATGATTTGAACGATCTTATATCGAATTACATTGCATATGAAAACGCAAACGAGTCAGGCATAATAAAATATAATATTGTTGAGTGGAACGTAGTGGAGTTCATTAAAATAACATCGCGGCGATATTGGAGGATGACAGACGATCAAACTACCTTGTTTTGGTAATTTATTGAATATTCTGTTTTTTATTTTCATGTAGTCCTTATCCTTTCTAATGTGGTCAATAAAAATAATTATGGTACAGCGCTAAATTTAAACAAATACATGATATCTATATTCACCACAAGCTTTGTCATAACTTTTTTAATTTGATGTTTTATTTTATTTTATTTTTACTCGAATTTTTATATCGAGACGGTTTTTTCTGTTCAAGACACACTAAAAGACATAGTTCAACCTGTTATATGCGGTTACGTTATTAATATCGGTGTATCTATTCAAAAAAATATCGAAAATATAATAATATATTATATGAGTGTATATTAAGTTGGACATTTTAACCTAAAACATTTCAATGGCTTTTCAGCGCTCGCCTGTCTGCTTCGCAGAAATATTATAATTATAACAACGTGTACGAAATATTTATAATACATTATATTTTATCAGTTTTCATATTTATTTATAAAAATAAATTATAATTAAATCGATAATTTCGTAAAACACGATAAAATTGCAATTGACAATTTTTTTTGTTGTTTATAATTAATTTTCACAAAACCGTCGAGACACGCATATTAATCGAATTTTATTAATCAAAATTGAATGACAACCCGCCGCACCGCCACAAGTCAATAAACTACTCGTAAACACTTTTGATGGCGTTGTATGGAATCGAACTAGAAAATGTTAAATTATATCCTACAGGTACGACATGCGCCCTGTTGGTTTGAAGCGAAACGATCGTTTAAGATGATGTATATCTGTTAAAATACTATAATATTATCAACTTAGCTTTTAAAATTAAAGTTTTTATTTTTGTTTATATTTATGCTTATGCAAAGCGATTTAGTTGATAAATATTCAATACTTATGTTTTAACAAAGTTAATTTAAACACTTATGTGGTATAACGTATAACATACTAATAATGGTAGTTATTTAATTTATTAGAAATTTTACGTAATATTATTACTTATGTTAAAAATGGAGTCGTAAAATATTTCAGATTATAATAATATCATATGAAACGATATTTACTAATTCTTTCCTAAGAGTTCCCAATCGAAAATATTTCAACAGACGTCACTACAATATGGTTGTGATAAGTTTGGAGAGTAAAGATTTTTAGTAATATTTTTACTCTTCGTTTATGTAACGTATATGACCTATACCAAACCTTCATATCGATATTTATACATAGTGTATACTACAACGTGTATGTGTGGTGTTTTTCATGTTTTGCATTTTCATAATTATTATGACTTAGAATCCATGCATAGCTGTAGGTATATACCACTTTTCCGTGTATGGGTATTAGTATTTATATTGCCCAAACGTTATTTAATTTTATTACGCATCCCACACATGTAAGTTAATTTATTCGAGTGCGCACATACGGCACAATTAATCTATTTAGCGAAATATAATGTTTTCAGATAATTGTCACGAAGCGCTTGGTCGTAAACTCGACGTTGTTTTTGTCGCGCTTATTTGTTATCGGAGACATTTTTCGCAGAACACATTAACTTTTACGTATAGCTGTGTATGTGTGACCTCAATGTCGGAGAGAAGACGAATTTTTCCGTTTTTAAATCGTGCACGTTCAAATAATACAGACAATTATTATAAATCATTATGTTATATTATAAAGTTTTATTCAAATTTCAATAATATGCTCGACTCTGCCGATAATACTAAGAAATTAACTCGATAACAAAACGTAAGATCTATGGGGGGAGGGAGGGGGGTAGAAAACGTAAAGGAGCTATCGCCCCCCCCCATATACCATCAAAAACGCTCATGTCGCAGACTCCTTAGTTCTTATCTACATATTTTTCATAAATAATACGAGGAGTTAAAACTCGTCGTTGTTTTGATTTTCGAAATGATCACCTGCTTCAATATTTTCGTACGCTCAAATTGATTTTACTGGTAAGATACCTATATACTCTCGACTCTGTCAGCCGATCGATTTTTGTGCATATATGTATAGTAGTTTAAAATGAACATATTATTATTTTTTAGCTTTTATCTTACGATAATAATAATATAATAAAGGACGCGTGTCTATATATTATACGTTTCAAGCAACTCTTGAGTGCTATATACAATTCATATATATCTTTTCTCTACTGATAAATAATTAAAACCATCGTTTCTCATATAATATCAAGTAATAACTTATAAAAAGACCCAAACTATTTTTTCCGTAGGATGTGACCCATAAATTCGAAAACTAGATTGCATAAATATTATATATTATGTATGGTGCATGTAATAATATCGTGATATGTATTGTGTGTACAACTATCGGGTTACTCGAGACGGACTGTCCTAAATTTTTGGATATAAATTCTGGATCTTGGTACGGTATTTTCGAGGAATTCGATTATAATAATGTAATATTGATTTTTTCCATCTATTCGCTATCTGAGCTATTGTCGCCGGCACATGATAAACTTTCTACAAATCATTATTCATAATTATTAATGGTTAATAATATTCATAGGATATATTATGCATTGTTTTTAAATGCGTTCGTTATGCGTATAAGGTTCGGGAATTACGCGGGATTTTATAATAAATGCGTATTTAATTTATTAAATAAATGTCAGATTATATAATAATCCGACAACTCGTTGGTGCATATGGTAACTCGATTATTACGAGAGCAATAATTTCAATTTATTTCACCATATAAATTACCGATAGTAATTTGCCCGAGTCGTTGTCTATATACATGGACAACGTGGGTATATTATTAAAATTCTTTCTGACGTTTTTTCCCATTCTATCTACTAATAAGACGCATTACCTATAATAACACTTATTTTTGACATGTAATAACAAAAATCCGGCCACCGACTATTCGAACGAGAGATGTCAAATCCTCCTACACTTGAATACGAAGTTATAATCATCCCCAAAAAACTATCTAAAGTTTTGGAAAAAAACCAATTATTTATATAATCGAACGGCTATGGCATAAGCATCACGATTTCGTATTCTATTATATAATACTAAGTGCACATTCGTTGACGTGATGCTCACAGTTTGCACATTGTTACGGCGAACGGCGGTGCTATTTAGTATTCAAATATTTAAAAAAAAAAACAATTTTCACTAAATTAATAAACGCATATTTTAAGCAGAAAATCTGAGAAAATCTGTTTGCGATCGTTCGTCATAAAATTCCATAACCCACAAAACTCACTGAACACGCCAACGCTTAACGTGCATAATATTATAATATATTATTCGCTATTCAGTGAAGCTGCAATGTTTACTTATTCGTAAGCGCGTACATTGCATGCCGTTTTTTTATTCTTCTTTGGGAATTGTCGATGAAACGTTTACAACGTAATATTGCGTGATACTAACTGCCTTTTAGCTATATATGTATTATGTATATTACTTAAGCATAAATATATAATAATAATTAAACATTAGATATGTAAGACTTGCACGTTACAATAAGTTTAATATTGTTTAGTTGTTATGATATTTATTATATGTCTGTTTTGTTTTGTTTCTGTTTTTCTGTTTTCTACTCGACTATAGGTTCGGTCTTTGTTTGGAGAATGAGAAAGAATATAAAGTGATTTATTCAACGCAAACCAACAACACCCAACGTTTAACTCCGGTGCACAGACACACATTGTCGTTGACGTTGCCACAGCCCTGAATGAAAAACATTCGACAATAATCTACTACTATTATTATTATTTTTCGTCATAATTATAATTATTATTATTATTATTATTTACAGTTGCCATAATACGTATTATATTGTATTACATAGGTTATTATTACTAAGATCGTCGGCGTCGATTTAACAATCGGTATAATAATAATATAATGTTGTATGTAATGTGTGGACAGGCGATCAGAGTCATCGACGGCGATCGGTCTACAAATAACTCAAAACGCGTAATTATCTAAATCATCTAAAATCACCAGTAAACGTATAATATAACACTCCTATCAACGAATCAATACCTAGATAATTTATTATTCATACTTATACCTATAAATTCCAGTTTCGCTCGCATAACGTGCTTTAGCTATGTAATAATATTATTGTCCCGCGCGCGTCTCCGATAATTATTTGCTATCCGCGTTATCTGGTGTATCTTATAATTCTTATTTCTGCAGCGCATACTCCGTCAAAACCTTGACATATTGATTGCGCATTTTATGTGATTATAGATTTCTCACTTTAATTTTTCCCGTTATCTGTCGATTATAATAACATATAATATTTTATAACTTCTACACACTCTACTTTTCCGATATTATATTGTTTATATAATATATAGCTAATAGATCTGCTTCCTCCCCCTTCAAACAATCTGACTCTGGATCTCTCGTTAAAACATATAATGTACAACATAATATTATTATTATTGTGACGTGTTGACGTGTTCATGCTCCATAGAATTTATCATATATATAGCGGGTGATTCGACAAAAACACAAACGAAAATATATTAATAAAAACCAAAAACATCAGTTAATAATGTTTACTTAAATTCTTAAACAATCCACACTCGATTATAATATAATACTCAAGCCTATAAGTACTACAATACTATCATCATCATATTCTTCTTGTTATTATTATTATTACTATTATTTATTTTTATTATATTAATTTTTATTTATTAAATACAGCACCGGCGTCGTCGATATATCACACCCCCGCGATGCTGTATTGTGTTTTCACACTTTTTTTTTATTCCTTTATTGAGATTAAACAACAATCGAAGATCTTCACGAGATATCAATCAACGCGAATGATTCGCTACCGTCATTCGCCAACGCAAAAATCAATTTAAATAGAATCGAAAACGCGTAATATTGCGATGCGCGTTTAAACCTCACGACAATAATAAATTATAAATTATAATATTATTTCGCGCACATTGCAATGTATCGGGATATACGTGACAAGTGTATCTATACATTGGCTATATTGTATCCTGTCCGTGTATTACCTAAAATTAATTTTGAAAATTCGAAACCAGATATTTCATCGAATATCGACATCCGATAGGTACTACATATCGTGACCTACATGCACATTTTCAACGGGTTTCGAACGGCCGCGAGCAGCCACTCGTTTATAAAACGAAATCCGTCGCCCAGGCCAACGGGTCCTGTCCAAACACGCAAATACCTCACTGATACGCAACACCACAATAATATTATATATCATACAACACACGACGTAATATAAACGTATGAGCTGACGGAGCATTATATACGTGTATAATGGTAAATATGATCTGGAACGAAACGTCTTAGTCGGCACGATACAATGTTGAGCTGCTTCACTACGGTTTTTGATTTCGTTATTAATCTAGTCAACAGAATATCATCCCTATCGAAATCCATTATAGATTTGACCGTTGAAGCACACCGTTTGATTTTAAATTTATTACAAAAACTATTATTATTAAAATATATAATATTATCAACGTTTTCCTTACTCGCGGTCGTATTACCATAAATAGTATACACTGACCGATAAAGATACGCTATATTTATATGTATTTTAACACGGTTCGTCCGCATGACGAACTCTATAAAACAATCGGAAAACTCAGTTTCATACGCTTGCGCTATAGCCGAGTGCCTATTTTAAATCTTCAAAACGTTTCCACGGCCGTAAAAACGATATTAGTTGTCGAACGAATTCGATCTTTGACACGTTTATATTATTTTAACAAATTACTATTATTTTTAATTAATTATTCTCGATAGTTATTAGTATAGTGTCCTAGAGACGTTTTAGTGCTATTATTCAAACTATTGATGTTTTTAAATATTATATAAAATAAAAGATAATATAAAACTGATTTTAAAATTATATTATAATTGTATATGTTAAATGTGCCGCGTGCATATATATATATATAAATAGGTTGCGAGTGATATATTATGTTATTGTTGTAGAAGCTTACAAATTCCTAGAATTATTTTAGCTTAGGTATACACCTCTATACTCATATTATTATAATAGTATTATAGTTTTAAAGTTTATCGACTGTCGCGTAACATATAACTATTATAAATTCCTTGATGGCGCATATTAAATATTTTATGACAATGTACACTGGATTTAAGTAATTCAATTTTATTTAATAAAATCAACTAGGTCACGTAAATAAATTAACTTTTCGTAAATTTAAATTTAAACATTACATAATATAAAAACAATAAAATATATATATATATATGGCTTTTGTTTTGATTAAAAGTATAAATGACTGGCCTCTTTTCGTTGTTTCTAGGGAAACACTTTATTTTTTTTTTTTTTTTGAATTATTAACACCATTCTGTGTCTGCGATACATTTTCCCTTGAACCATTTGTACATCAAACGCGTATACAGACTATAACCACTTAGGTCTACAGAGTTGTTCAAAAAGTTTGGATTCTGAAACAAAAATTATTAATTTTTCGTTTATTAATCAATCTAAATGCTGTAGTCTATTATCTTATATTATAAATACACATATTCGGCAATTGATTTCAATATAGTTCTCTATTGCCACATTTTCATTTATGTATTCTGTTTTGTTTTTATCTATTTTATAATTATTTGGTTTTTTTTATTAACTTATGTAATTTTATTGATCACCATTTTGCATAAAATTTATAAATATAATATAACCGCCGGCGATGCAACGAATATATCATAATAATTCATAAATACTGTTTATAATAATTATTATTATAATTATGACTTACAAATTTCGGTGGAAATACTCTTTTGCAGTCATGTCTATCGATATATTCCCGATAAGCGTTTGTTAATTGAACTTTCGTGTAACTGTCCATGCAAGGCTTGCATAGAAGGCAGTCTTCCGAATCGCACGAATTGCAATTCATTTTAGCGCACATTCCCGGGTATGCCACGATATTTTTCGTGGAAACTGCCATATTCATACTGTTTTCTTTACTAAACATACAAATCGTACATACAATATATTAAAAAATGCTTGAGCAACGCCAATAAAAATAAAAATCAGTATTTAATCAATTTTATTATTTAAAAATTATATAGACAAAAATTTAAAAATCACACTCATCGATGACAACTCCGAAAAATATTCTTATATAATCTATTATACAGTATAGGCAACGATACAGATAGCGTAACACGACTGTACTTTAATTATTAATTTCACACTGTTCATCGTTATACCGATTTACGTCATTAAAGGTGTTCAGCGTGTAGTATCTGCATAGTATTTAAAATTATTAGGTTAGATACTCATTTAAATTTAAATATAAATTATGAGCCATAAACAAAATAAAATAATAATTTCATCGTTCGTCATATAATATAATATTATAATATACGTAAAACAAAAATGATACCACATTTTATTTATTCTAAGTTTTTCCTAGGAATAAATGTGTTCAACCATTTATTATTGAAACACATCCAAACAAGTAAGGCGTATAAGCACGCGTCGATCTTGTTTCCAGTCTCGAATAACAGTTCCTCTAATTATTTGTCCCAACCTTCTTGTAATAATTAAGACTCTAGCCATTTTACAGGCACATCGTTAATGTGCCAATCCACTTAATTATATAATATAATTTTTACTATACTATTATTATCAAATTATATTTTATTTTATATCTTCTTTAAGCATTTAAACTTGTTTATTATTTCTAAAGCCTTATTAAAATTTGCTCTAAAACAGACTTGCTCACATTTTTAAAATTGTTTAATTATAATTGTTCTAAATAACTGTAACAATTTTATGCTTAATACATGATTTAAAAATGTCACTGTAATAATAGAACCTTATTTAGTGTTATTATTGAGTAGGTATCGGTATAATAATAGAAAAAAATATCCATTATTACCGTTCAAAATGAGTGAGGCCAACAATAGCAAATAAATTGAATAACACTTGTTCGTAGAGTAAACGATTTTGTGGGTAATGAGCCGATGACAAATTTGGTGACATGTTGACCTGAAAACAAATTTTACAATTAAAATTTAAATTTAAAATTTTTAGTCTTTGAATTTCAAAAAAATAAAAATACCATAACTCACCTCCA
Organism: Rhopalosiphum nymphaeae; assembly: GCA_036289425.1. NCBI lineage: Eukaryota > Metazoa > Arthropoda > Insecta > Hemiptera > Aphididae > Rhopalosiphum > Rhopalosiphum nymphaeae. The sequence goes on along the minus strand of JAZAQC010000007.1, from coordinate 1,264,647 downwards.
TTATATATACATTTAGATCATTATCAACAACAAAATCAAAACGTGCCATTTCAAAAAAATTCGTTTTCGACTTATAATTTTTCATAAGATTTCTTATTTTTGATTCTTTTTCTAAACATACAACTCGTATGGCATCTTCCAATTGGTCCCATATTTTTGTGGCATCTCTTCCTTTAAACAGGATAAAGTGATATTTCAATAATCAGTCCAATTCAACAGTATATAGTTCCGTGGAATGATGATGATCACCTTGAGATTTCAAATGAGATTCAACAGAAACTTTCATTGAAGCGCCTTGGTCAACGTAATATTTCTTTAAAGACGGAACTTCCCACGTCGGCAAATAGTCATCTCCTATCACGTATTTATCTATGTTGTCGGGATTGAATGGGTGATATTTTTCTGGACAAAATCTAGAAATACATTTTAAAATATAAATGTTGAAACGAACTGCGCTATGTACCACATACGTATTTTAGTTACATATTTTTGCTCGCAATCACAAAGACAAAAGACATAAATAATCATAATTAACACAAAATAGAAAAGAATTTAGTTTAGAAAATCTAAAGTTAAGTTAAGAAAAAATAATTGTAATAAACATTGATAACTATTTGTTGATTTACCGAGAGTGTACTAAACTTCAGTTAGGTAAATTTAATATAAATGAATTCGTGGAATAGGTATCAGGTATTCGATTAATAGGTATATAGAAATTCAAACTTAAAGTAAACCGTTTTATTTCAACTAAAAATCAAAAAAAATTTTTTATATTTAATTTTTGATTTCATTAAATCAATAATCACTTTTGTTACAAGCTAAACGAAAAAATGTTTCTACATACACATTTTCTTTTACTTATTGTAATATTTATATAAAACCCGACTTTTTAAATAACCACACATTATCCGTACTGTTTAAGGCATCATACTTAGTTTTAAATACCATAGCGCTCCACCTAAAAAAGTGCAGAATACGCTCGTAAAGAAACGAATTATGTCAAAAAAGTAGATACTGAATGTCATCCAAGATATCAAGGCGAATAAAAGTATAGATATCATAAATAGTTAACCGATTTTAATTATGGTGCAAAAATTAAATAGTTTATGATCACAGTTTTTTTAAAAACTAACATATATAGATTAAATAAAAACAAAAAATTACCTCACATACTTATCATGATGTTATTAAAGAAATTATCAAAACTTATTTTGCCTTATTTATATATTATAATAATTAAACCTACGATAAAAAAATCAAATATAATATATTTTATTTCATATAAAAGCATATTACAAATTACTTAAGAGTTATTATATATGCTGTTGCGTTATTAATAATTACTATATAATAGACATAACATATTTATTTAGTTTATATAGTGCGTATTGTTCATGTTTTAATAGATTTTATTTTATTTGTATAAGCCATTTATTTTATATTATTGCTTTATTACAACTCTAGGGTAACGGCCGAGTATGTATAGAATGAGACTGAGCTTCAGTTCAAATCAGAGATTGTATTTTGAACAGGTAACATCGACCGATCAAATACTCTATACCTAGAACTATAATACTATTAAGTTTTTTTTTTTAAATTAATTATGTTATTAAAATATTTTATGATAAGTTATATTGATGATTGTTTAACAGTTTAAAATATCATATATCTACCTATAGTTTATTTTTTATTTACATTGTAGATTTTAGTCTAAGTTTATCATTTAATTATACATAGTATAATATATCTTTTATTTGATGCTTTAAATATTTTATTGTAGTTGAATCTATTAAAAACTTACTCATTGGAAAACAAATAAATACATTTAATTTATTAAAATTAAGAATGTGTTATTATATTACATAAAGTACAAACTTTTTCACTATAAAATGATCAATTTTCTGATGAAAGACGTAAGTATAATATAATATTAATTAAACATAATTTGATCATATTATTATATTATTATGTTACAGAAATATTGTAAAATAACGTTTATTTTTTTCCTTTTAATTTTTTTATATCAATCATACGGACATAATCACTTGATTATATTTATATAAAAAGTTTATTAGTTTCATTAAACGCATAAAATGGACAGATTTTCTTAATCTTTTTTTGTACATTTTATAAAAGTAATTTTCTTTTAAATAGTCTGTATTTTTTCAGTAATTTTATAAAATCTATAAAGAAAACTTTATTAATTTGATCAATAAAAAAAAATAACCCCTCATGATACTATAGTATATTAATTACACTCAACTTATGATCTAACAAATATTTTTGTGAGACAAAAGAAAAATTCAAACCGATTAAAAATTTATATTCAGTTAATATAGAAATACAACAAATTTTTGAATATTATGAAATTATAATTTCAATTTGAAATGTTTTATATTCTTATTTGTTACCAGAATCGCCGTACCCCCTAGGTAACGCAAAAAAATATTATGTATATCGTTGTCCGAGAAAAAAAAATATTGCATATACCATCGAATGCTGTAAGTTGACGTATGTACTAAAGTTCGTGATAACAAATATTTTACAAAATGAACGAGACGCTTACGTATAGTCAACAATAAACATTTTTTTACTTTTTATCTGTAAGTTTTTTTTATTTAATTACATTATATATGTTATTAGTCAAATAAAAAATAACCCAAAATATATAACGATATGATGTACCTGAATAAAATGTCCCCGTTGTATATATAGACCCTAAGAGGATCTATGGACGTGATGATCGTATACACGCCGATATCAAATTTATATCCATCAATCAACAGAGGATTATCAATATACTCCTGAATGAATGTGCCGGTTGAGTTGAAGTCCAATTCTTTAATTGATTTAATTTTTATGCCGCGGTGGTTGTTCTGTTTTTGAACAAACAATTTGTGAGGATATTGTTTGGCCTGAAACAATAATATTCCTAGGTATTACAAAACAATTATTGAGCTTAATATTAGCGCTTGATAATTATTATTAAATTTATTATACGTAGATATAACGCTATAGTTATTTGACATAAATGTAAGTGCAAAGAAATCAATTTAGTTATGCGCCCTGCATTTCGAGGTTGATCTCTTCAGCTATACATTTTTTTTATTTTTGTATTTATTTAACATTCTATAGATCTTATTAAAATATGTTTGCTGTACATTTTATTACTTTTTTCTTGTGGCCGTATAATATGTAACTATGCACATCAAAAACGCATACGAACAAAAGTTATTAAAAATGTTAGTTCTTAAAAGTTGTTTTCAATAAAAATATCAAAACAGGTCAACTGTATACAGTATATTAAAAAAAAACATTGGTATTATCATCAATAAAAATATTATAACATTATAGTGAATACATATTTAATAGATCCATTTATACTCGAAGATCTAAAAAGTAACTCACAAATGCGAAAAATTTTGATTTTTCTTGTGGCATGTGAAAAGCTGGAGGTACATATTTTATGTCCGATGTCGCCAAATCAATTTTGTTGGTTATAAAACCTACGCCAGGGAAATGGTTGACCTTTAATAAAAAAAAATAAACATTTTAAATATACATATTAAACTGAAAATAAACTAGCTATTAGTATATTTAAGATTTTAGTTTAGTTATTAAAGTATCAATATATATATATCAATTAGCATAGCGAATAAGTGAAATGTTATAAATCATTTTAATAGTAAAATACTCGATGTATAATATACTATTGAGAATCGTTATAGGCATATGTTGATCATTATAACTATGATCAGTTAACTAAAATATTGTCGCCATTGTAAAATGTATAGACAATTGTTTATCTAGTAAACTCATTTGTCCATATTCCTATGATGAGTACAACATAACCTTTTTGGGTTAATAATGTAAACCTAAATAAAAACTACTGAATATAATATAATAACATTTCTAAACGACGTATAAATACTAGCGGTGTGTATAGAAAGTTTGAATAACGTACAGTTCGTGTCGTTCGTATTAATGAGAGATTGTAGGTAGATACACAGCGATCAATATAATAAAACTGGAATACACAGGTATCTTACTTTTTGGTGAGGTTTCAAATCGGAAAACATAATCTGGTCGGCGTACGTCTTGAACGGATATTCGTGAGCCCATATAACGTCCCAGTCCACTTTTTTATCGAACGGTCTCCTCGTGTACCCGTAGACGTTGAACACATCGAAAACGTGCACCAAGTGTCCGGCATCGGCCTGAAAAACGATCACCAGATCACTCATTTGACAGATACACATACACGCATACACACATGCAATATAACGATTAACTACGATTGTGGTATTGCCGTCGCGTACATAAATACAATAACATGATACGGGGTGATCCTATGACGAATGAACCGAAAAAATATCTTAGAAATCGTTTCGATTTCCATTTAAAGAATAAATATTGTTTCATTCAATGTTGCGCAGAGTAGAAAAATATATGCAAACGTCGTAAGTACAGTAGCGCGTATAATAGGCGAGTTTAAACGAAATTTCACGTTCTCATACATACTATGTAGGTACACTGTATGTTTCCTAAGACTGCCGCCCAATTACAATTAGTTCGCAAAAATACTCGACTCGCTGCAATGTGATCACACGCTCACTTCGTCGTCGTTTTCCCATTACTTTACCGCGATTTAAAGAGGTCCTGCGGTGACTTTTTTGTTCCGGAGACGGTGAAATTACCGATTTCCATTACGGTACATACTCAAAAACCCGCGCATTTATCGTGCGAGATCTGAAACCTGGTATATACCCGCTCGAGCTACGTGATCGCTAACCGTAAAAGTGTCCATCGACTCAGGATAACTCACCGGCTCGCGGCAGACAATAAGGCCCGTCGAAAAAAAATAAAACGTCATTGTACCCACCGGCGGAGTGTTTGGGAAATCGCGAAGCACGCGCTGTGCGATTATACGTAATATTATAATATATTGTTTGCAAACGATTATTAAATCGACCGGGGAAAAAAAAACCGAAAATAAAAAACAAGATGATGCAAAGCACGTGCAGTCGCCGAAAACGCGGTGAGCGTGACGGTATACGCATGCGCATGTCTCACGTGTTTCGCCAGGACTATGTACGCGGGCCTTTTAACGGCGTCCGCGTGCCTTTGGGACGGCGACGATGGCGGCGGCGACTGTACCACGTACGGCTCGCGTCCGTGATGGAACTTGTTGTGCTCGTACTGGATCCAGTTGAGTTCAAAAAAGTTAACGGCCAACAGGACGACGCACAAGAACAGCATGAAGCCGACGACCAGCGGCGTGGAAAACCATCGGATCCTCATGTCCCGCAGCCGGCAAACAGTCGAGAAAATTCGGGCGCGTCGTCGGCGTCCGCGGTGAGCGTGTGCGTGCGGCTCGGCGAATCGGATATTATGATATTACACGCGTCCGTTACATCGTACGGTCGTACGGGTTATGCGGTTATGTCCGCCTACCTGTTGGCAGTGCAGGTCGAGCGACGCGATCCACGTGGACCGGAGAAAGTAGGCCGATCAACGACCCGACGACCGCGCTCATCATCCTTTCACTCTTGTCGTCATCGTTCAAGTACAACGAATATATATATATTAGCATATTATTATTATTATTATTACCCGAACGTGCGCGTGATGTGTGGAAGAATCGAGTTATTCGTATTCACCGAGTGTGCAGTTTCATATATTATTATTACGAATGCGACGTTCGGTCTGAAACTTGTCGTTATTTTACGATGACGTCCGCGCGTCCGGTATGCGAGGCGGCCGCCGCGTTGGGCGGGTATTATAGCAGCCGCGATGTACGGTGGCGGTCAAAACTCGTGTAGTGTGAAACCGTTTTCGGACACAAAACTCAAAAACCCAAAAACCGATCTTATTCTCCGGCTCCGGTTGGAGGGGGAGGACGAATCGTCGATTCTTCTGCGTGCGAGTAAACTTTCATGGCGGCCTGCGGTGTTTTATGTATTCTTTCGTCGGCAGAAACAAATTAGATACTTTAAATTTATAAAATAATCATCGGCACATTATTACAACATTCTATATACAGCGAGACTTATCGAGTTCAAAAATAGTTCGTGACAAACTCCCCTAAAAATCACGTGTCCGGTTGGTTAGGTGTGGCGATAATGTATAACGGTATATAACACCTTACGTATAATATATATATATATATATATATATATATATATGCATCGATGTATCATATTCGATTATACGATATTATGAAGTACATTTCATATAATACCTACATAATAATGTATTAAACATTATATCGTAGGTATGCGCAATATTGTGCATAATATTATATACTACTATTATTACAGTACTATCGTATTGTGGGTAGATATTAGAGAATTAGTCGCATACTATTGTTGTATTCGTGTATTCATAGACACTCCAGTGGTTTTTGTCCGAAGCCATAAATAACTAGATAATGTCCGTGTAGCTGGTTCTGTCGTACAAAACACGAGGTCCAAGTCACCGCCTCAACACAGATGCGCGTTTCGATTTTATTACTCGTACAATGACTGCAAAGGCCCAAGGCTGGAATAATCATTACAGAAATAATAAGCTCACCGTCTAGGGCCTGCCGTGAGAATAAAAACAAGGACTACGGATCACGGCGGAGGACGGGTGGATGTGCCCGGCCGGTGGTTCCTGCAGGTTACAAACTAAGGAGATCACGCTATAATTGTATTGGTATAACAGAACGCAGATTTCCACACGGAAGGGCTGGCGAAACGTACGTATTAATTATTAATGTAGTCTCGTGATGTGTACACGTCGGCTGTAGTGTATTTATTATTTTGACAACTGCATGTAATCGATGGAATAATAATAATTGATAAGCGATGAAAAAAAAAAAACAATTTTTTTGATATTAACATTTAGAAACTAGTCAGCCGAGAGTGCCGAAATCGAAATACGGTAAAAGTCGTTCCTAAACAAATGGAAATACCTGTACGAAAACCGAAAGTTGACAATATAAGCGAGACGCGTCCTACCGTCAATGGGATACGAGTGCCATTTTCTGTAACGAAACGCAAAAACCATACTTGAATGTATACTCAAGTGTATGACATAAAATCATCAAAAACCAATCGAAGTCAACTTGTCATATTTTAAAAAATCAAAACTATATCGTCTCGTAAAGTATTTATACATAATTATATGCCTATACTGGGCTATATACTGCTGAATAAGACGACGGCGATTTCGGTATCGCGAACACGATACAATATAAATGCTGCTCGTCGTATGTCGTGCATTAAATATTTAAACAGTTCCGGCGCTATATATATAGTGAGTAGCATATTATTTTATTTTAGAAATATACGACTTTAGTTTGCCCGTTACGGTGCCACTAGACAGCAGCAGTGGCCACAATACGCACAGTCGGTATAGCGTTGTATAGTTGTTTACATTTTAACATCTATTTATTTCAAACGTAATTTATTTTATATTATATTGTCAGTGGTAACGCCCGGCAATGACGAACGCCGTTTTGTCGTCGTCTACGATCACATTTTATTATCATGTATATGAACACAGATAAACACATAAAATATTGGTGTGAAAAAATCCCGAGGAGAAAAGAGTGTGAGTGCAGCCCTCACAAGCCAAACTCGAATAGTTTCATTTACATCTTAAGTATAACGCTATACAGTAATACGTTATACTAACGCGCTCGTAAATTTATATTGTCGTACGGACATATATTACGAATATTGTACGTTCTATGCAGTATTATTTGACGATGTTGTTTAGAGTTTACGGTAACCATCGAACATCGAACATTAGCGGTTACTGCGATTGCTATTTTGATCGTACAGTTCTGCAGAAGCACGCTCTTCACGCGCGTGCGTATAAAAATACCTATATATGTGTATAATTACAATGAAACGCAAAGGCCTGGACTCGTCATAAAGGAATATCGTATGCAAATTATTTAAAACGTATTTTACACGTCGGCCGGGTACCTCCCGAAATGCGATATTATTTCTATACAGTTATCGTGCAGTGTTCACTCGTTTCGTTCGCCTTTCCAAAACCAGAACAACGTACAGCGTAATAGCGGCGCTCGATATTTTCACACAGCAAACCTAACCTACGATCGTCGGACAACACGTCCGACGCCTACTCTGTCACGATAGTACCCGAAATCGCATTAGACAAAAATACATTTGAACGCGTTCGAAAAACGCATTTAATCATTTCCACGTCCCAATGATATTGTACACATCATACGGGAACAAAATCATTATGCAGACCGCGGCGGGCGGAAGTCATTAGATCCGATGTTTAACACGAACGGTATACCTAAAGCAAATCGTACACAGTGTTAGTATAACGTTTTTCACTGCAAGGTCAAATCAGAGTGATATTTTGTTTACATATTCGAGTTTTCAGTCTATTACTCGAACAGTGTCATAACGACTGTCTTAAGGTTTAAACAGCGTACGATAATATGCGTGTACTATTATTTTGGCGTGAGGATAATACTGCGGTAGTGACTTTAGTGGCTCGTCGCTGATCTGCGGTGACGGGTTCGTCACGGGACTCGCCGCATATACACATTCTTCTATGTACGAAACAGTATATATTTTTCGTTATATCGCATGTTTCAGCAAATGTTGGCCGCAAACGAGGTTTGTAAAGCGTCGATACGAGAATCGAAAAGGAGAGGACGTATCGACGACGATGCGCAATATACTGTACACCGGTGTAACGCAATGTAACCTCGGGGCTCGGGGAGGAAATATCATAGGACACGAATCATCTCCCGGTTCCTCCTCCTCATCCTCCTGCGCTCCGTGCCGACGACGTTCACGAGTTTGCGTGATCGTCACGAAATGTTACACGTTTGAATGAATGTTCCATGACTATCGCTACTCCGGTATATTGTTAGAAACCGCGGTGTTTTACTGTGTTACGCGTATTACGTGCCGTGTTAGATGTACAATATAGAATACCGAACGGGCATATAATATAATATAAAGACCGCTGTGCGGTGTGCTTTAATGGTGTCGACCGTGTATACAATTTGTCCCTACATATTTATGCACTTAAAATTAATGGTCTAAATGAATGTGCCAGATTAACTTTAGCTCAGCTGGACAGATCTGACCGTGAATATACAATATGCGGGCCGTTATAAAAATGCATATAATTCAGAACATATTAAACGATAAAACCTCTAGAAAAAAATTGTGATCAAGTTCCTATATGCACTTTGGGAATGCTTTATGTTACCATTTCCGTTGATTACTATGCAATTTTATCGTGATTTTCAGATTTAATTGACTTATTTATTATCTGGGGTAAAACGTCTAAACTCAAAAAGGCGATAAGCAATGCAAGTATAACTATAACCTCAGTGCTGTAAAGAATACTTTTAAAAAGTATTTGAGTAAATGCACAAATATATTTTTTTCAAGTATTTAAAATACTACTTAAATACTCTAAATATATAGTATTTCATATACTGCTCAAATAATTTTGGTCTTATGAAGACTTAAGGTAGGTTTGTAATTAATTTAATATAAACATATAGTAGATTTATCATCATTTTTACTTAATTTTTAAATTATATAAATGTTTATTACACTTTAAAAACATTATGTTTTCAAAATTTTCATCTCTCAAACTGGTTCTCTTTTTGGTCATTATTGCTCCACCCACGCTAAATGCTCACTCCACTGAAGCACTGCTTGGCAGCAGAATATTGATTTTAATGAATACTAAATAAAATTATTATTCGATTATTGTAGCAACTAGCAGCCAATAATATTTTCCCAACCAAATATTTCGAATAAAAATAAAATATATGAAAAAAAAATCAAAAGTAATCAATACAAAAAAGAAGCATTTAAAATACCATTGAAAATGTTTCATGCTGAAAGTATTTAAAAAGTTATTCAATACTTAAAAAAAGTATTTGAATACTTTTACTCAAATACTTCACAGCACTGTAACTTATCATTTTTATAATTTTTAAAACAATAGTTTCTCATAGTGCCTAATATAGTTTTATGAATAGATTTATTTTTCATTTTAGTAACGCCATAATACTTTTCAAATACAGTAGGTTATAAGAATTTGAAGCAGGTGTACACTCAGGATTTTTTTTGGGGATGAAGAGAAGAACTCACAGATTTTTTAACTTTCTTTACACACAATTAATAAATTAAACCACTAATTTTTTTTAAAAAATTAAAAAAATGTAAATGAAAAAAAAATGTATTTATTCATTATTATAGTTAATTGATATGTATGTATAGTTATAGTATTAATACAATTTTAAGCATTAAAATTATTTACCAATTTTTTCAATTTTTTTTAAGAATTTTAATAAAACTTGATATCTCTAAATTTTCGATGTATCGAACTTTTTCCTGTTCTCCTTGAGATTAGACACAACGAGAATCTACTGTATAATATAAATACCTCTAATTTTTTTATGAAGATTAAATTTTAGTAATCGTTTTAGTTCTATATAATATGTTTTAAAATATATGTATACATTTAAATTGAATACATTTTGTTGTATTTAACGTTAAATAATTACAAAACTATGGGAGCTCTTAAACGGCAGCGGATAGTCAGCTCTCAACTAAATCCAGACCTATTCAAGTGTATTATGCAAAGAGTAAGTATTTATCACTCACTCTTCACTAAAAAATTAATTTGTAAAAATGAAATAGTAATCAGTTAAATATTTGAATTTAACCAAGTTCTCGAATATAAAATGGCTATTGAATATCAAGTAATTAAATTTACATTATGTTATAGTGAGCATATTACAGTTACATTTTATACTTCTCAAAATAATTGAACATAAAAATATACAATTATTAATTAATTTATAATAGCAAACGCAACACAATTAATGCTGTCGATGATTTAACTTTGATTAGGTAACAAGTCATAAATAAAATGATTTTAAACATCCCTAAAAATGGCTTTGGTTTTTACAACTATAATAACAATACAACGTTGTTTAAGTAAAAACATTATATTGTTATAAGGTTCTTATAAGGTTAAAAGTTTCTACTTTCAACTTTCGACGTTTGGTGGTAGTTTTGAAAATATCTACTATTACATCATATCTAATTATGATATTATAGGCCTGTTGTTGTTGTTACATAATCGTGGTTATGAGTCTAATATCTTTTGCGACCCGTGGTAATGTAGTACTTTTATGTCTTTATGAATTTTTGTTTGGTTTCTAAAACGATTCTTTCGCATATTGAACAAAACTCATCAGCTATTATATATTGGTCTAAGAATATTTTAATGGTATTAAAACATTAGAAAATATAGTTTTTCTTTGAAAATATATATTATATTCAATTTGTAGGATTGGTCAACAATTATTTAGAAAATGAAATTATTATTTTATAATAATGCAATTTAATAGATATTACAATAACACAATTGAATTTGAATTTATAGGTAATAATTAAACATTTCATCTCAGTTACTTGCAAACTCTGTAAATAATATTTTAAAAAGACAGGGTTAAAAAATCAATTGATCAGCAGATTGTACTAACGTTAAACGTCGCGTATATAATAAAATAATTTATCACCTAATAGTCCTAATACATAGAACGTATATTTAAAATAGGAATTTGTTTTTACAATATAATTCCATTATTTACATTTTTTTTTAAATAAAAATAGAAATAATGTATAATATCATTGGAATATCGTTTCGTTGCATTATTTTTTTAGCTTGAGAATAAATTTTATTATTTTGTTTGGTAAATGTGTATAGCACTTTGCAACATTAAAATTATTTATAACTTTTGAATTTAATTATAACTTGCGTTCACGTGTCATATATTACACAATATACTCCGGTACTCGTACGCCGTGTAATACACTTGTATGCCTACAGGGTTGGACAGTTTTTTTACACACACTTACACTCAGATACAAGAAGTACCTATTGAGCACAATATTATAATAATATTAAACTCTTATAATTTAAAATGTACACGTCATAAATGTAATATTTTTTTATTTATTTTTTTTTTTTTGTGAACGAAATAATAATTATTAAAAGTTAAAACGACAGTAATTTTCCCAAGAAAACATTTGTAGTATTTATAGATTTATTTATGTTATCATTAAATGGACCTCGTAATTGTCAAAGAAACCTTGTCCCGTTTTCGCGGATTCACACTAAAATATTTTAATGTCCTCTCACATCATCTCCGTCGACCACCGTGTACGGTCTTTGATGTACATCGCCACTATATATGTCGTATACGCACACACACAATTATAATATTACACTTACACAGTTTGTACGGTATACGGTATATGTTATGTAGGTTAATTTGAATAGACTTAGTCTTTTTTTATTATATTTATTTTGTTAAATGTTTTTAATATTATAGATAATAAAAAAATATATAATATTAAACTTAAATAATATAAGTTTATTAAATCATAACAATATTACAATATTTTACTTAAAATTTTTTTTTTTAGTATTAGGTATAAATAATTAATTGAAATTCTTAATTATTATACAGGGGCATTGAATCAAAATAAGTTAAATTAATTTTACTCATTTAATAATAGAAATATATTTGTTATAATGTTGAATAAAAAACCTTTGTTTAAAGGTACAATTGTACAAACTACTTTTATTTAACATGGTATCAAATAAAATATTAATTACCTAAACTAAGTGTTGTACGTTTGTAAAATGCACATTTTAATTAATTTTAATAATTAAAATAATTGTAAAGGAGGGTGGATTAGGTTAGGTTAACCTAACGTAATCTATAATCTGTATTTAATATTAATATGGCATATATTATATTATTTTAAATTAAGTTTATTGATAAAAATATAACGATCGATATGGTTGTACAGGAGTCGAGGGAGCAGTAGCGCGGCAAGCATATTTTAAACCTTAGGCAAAGTATTTAAACAATGGCCCACCCGCTACGCACCTACAACACAATATAAAATTTAAAACTGTGTGCTAATTTAGAATTTTTGCCTTAGGACATAGGTTATCAACAATTTAAAGTATATATAAAAAAAAATACTGCGATAATCAGTTATACATATTCATCCACACAAATTTTAATTTTTAAATTCAAAGTTCACTGATACACTTTTAAGGCTAAGCAATTGCATCTGGCAAATGTCATTCAGCAAGAAAGTAAGGATCAGCCTTACAGTTATTATTTTAAATTAAAATAAATACCTCACTTACCTGCTAAACAATGAATTCAAGTCAGTATTCAGATTTATTAAAGATCATCACAAACCGTATTATCTAAATATTAAAACCTAAAAGAATACCATTTTTAAAAATAAAAACACAAATAGATAGATCATAGATAATTGGTTGTATTTATCTGCACCTACATACCTATTGATTTAACGTACAATACTATTTTGTTATCTCTCTGAATCGTGCGCATTGCGTAACATAACAAATTTGTATTCAGCAAAACAAAATGTGTACGTTGTTGGATATAATATTACAGTAAATTAACATTACTGATGTTTATTAATTATTAAATACTGATTATTACTAATGTTAATGTTAAGAAAATAATCTATATTTATATGTTAGATATTTTATGGTATTTAAATATTTATGCAAATTATATAACTGGTGCTGGGATTTGTATATAATAAAAAACCAAAAATACGAGTATGTACATATATATGTAATAAAAATGGCTAAAATATGTATTATAAAATAAAAAATATGTAATAAGGAAAATTTAAAAACACGTTAACGTGTTAAATTAAAATACAACTCTAAATCATTTTTGAATAATACAATTCATTGTTTTTAACTTCTAATCAATCTAATTTAAAAATATAATAATATGTGGTTAAAAATAAAACATAAGTATAGGTAATAAACTAAAAAAAAATCAAAAATATGGTGTCAGATTAAAATACAATTAATGTTTAATCAATTTAAATCAAAACAATGACAAACCATAAATTGTTTTTAATTTTCAAAATTAAAAGAACGGCGATTTGATCTTAACACTGACTTATACCTGGTGAGTAGTTGAAACACTTAGATCACACGCATTGCTGTAAAGTGCATTATTATTACTCGAAAAAGTTTCGTTTGGAAATCACAGGTAATACTTGAAATTTTAGTTCAAATAGATCGAACTACTTTAGGCATGGTTGTTATTATTTATTATTTAGTCTGTAGTTTATATAAGATAAAAGACAACACTCAACCACCTAAACGCAAGTATTGACACTGTTTAACTGTTGTAAATTTGTATAATTTGTCAAATAATTGTTGGACATAAAATATAATCTAAGACTATTAAGGTATAACTGTGTAAAATATTACAATTTAAAAATCATCGTTAAATCGCATACAAATTGGAATACTGCGAAAAAACCAACCGTAAAAACGCAAAACACAAATAATTTTAACATTACATTTTACGAAAAGTAAATAATCTACTCCAAATTCTTTTGGAGAAGCACTTATACCAATTCAATTATGTATAAAATTTATTTTTATTTTTATTGTCATCTCTGCTCTACGATGAAATAAATATAAAGTAGATTCTCGTTATGTCAAATTTCAAGGGGAACAGAAAAAAATTCAAGATATCGAGTTTTATTAAAATTCTTAAAAAAAATGGTAAATAATTTGAATGCTTAAAATGCGTAATTTGAATACTTAAAGTACATACATATATAATATAATTATTTATATATATATATATATTGACATGTATGGTATAGTTTATTGAAACTAAAATAATGAATAAATACATTTATTTTTACAAATCTGTTATTAAAGTTTGTTTAATACTACTTTTGTTTGTAAGGACATTTAATTTAAGCTTATTTTCCATTTTACTATATAAATATTAACTAATATTAACTACAAACGCGTTAAATCACAATCACTAGGTATACTGAATGTACTTATTGCTCAACCATAATAAGAATCTACCTATTATTATTAACACGAGATTGGTAATTCTAAACGCAAGTTTGCTATTTGGCGAGTGGATCAAAGAGAGAAGTTAATAGTTTGCTGACATCTACTAATACAGGTGTATATATATATATACATAAAAGTAATCGAAAATCGATTCGTAACAATTGGTGGAAATTTTCTTTTTGAATTTTGGTATACCTAATACTACTTATAACACTATTTTTTAATAATTTATTGTTTGGTTATTTGTTTTATATTTTTCATGGTTGCGTGAGTGGTTTGATAATCCTTACACACTTTCCCTATGGGGAGTATTTATTTTTATTCCAACAGAATAAAGGGATAATAAGCCGCACTGATTATGCTCGTGAGGAGCTTATAGAGACTTACTGAACAAATGATTTTTTTTTTTTTTAATATTAGCTTACTTTTTTTTTCTTTTTTTTTTTTATGAATTTAATTGTGTCGATACACTAGTTATTTTCACAATGTTAATATTAATTTACTAATTGTGTGATAAAAAAAAAAAAAATAATATCATACTCAATATTATAAATTATAATAAATACTTGGGAAGTAAAAATGCAATTTATTGTAATGTACATTGTATACCTCTTCACTTCAATAAATGTACAACAAAATATAAGCATAGTAAGTTGTTAGGTAACTAACTACTAACCAACATTACAAATCAATTAAACTATACTTTACACAAACCAGTCAATACGTCAAAATTTTATCAATAGTTGGGCAATAAAAAAGCTTTTATTATTTATTGGAAGACATTAATATAGCTACATTGTAAGTATAGTATATGTACCTAACCTATTCAACAATTTAAATTAAGTAAACTATGCTAGGTGTCTCAAATTAATCGAAATGTAAAAATATTTATCAATATAACTGAGTGTAGACAATTATTAAAATACTATTTATTAAATATTTTATTTATATTATTATTGTTATTATTTTATACTATGGAACAATTACAATGCGGCACTCGCTTGGAATTCTAAGTGCGTGGGTTTTTCCCGACGGCTATTTTATACCGGAGCGTGTTTTTTTGAGGAGGTTGTTTCCTTAGGGTTTTTCCATAGATATTTTTTCCGAATATTGCCTTAAGCCGATAACATTATTCTAAATAAGTGGCGTGTTTGTCATAATACATTTATACAGAAATCCTCCAAGACAAAAATAATAAAATATAATTGCGTCTAAGCGCCGGTCATAATTCCGCTGTCCGGAGTATCGTATTTTTAATACTAATACCTATAATATGGCGATAAACGCGTTTTCGCGGAGGTACCTACGCCAAGTGCAAACAGTTCAGTGAAAATCGTTTTGGGTGTTATTCCACGTCAACGCCGTTGAACGATTGCTATAATGTTTGCTCCCATAGTCCCGTCATTAACCGACTTTTTTTACGGTCTAGTGTTTCGGGTGGGTACGGCCCCAATAGATAATGCATGAACAATAAATGTATTCCATTTTACTTTTTAGTGTATACAAATTTCTTTTCGGATCACTACACGACGTTGTACAAACTTCGGATGCCGTTTCGGTAAACAATCGGCGATAATAATATTATAATATAACTAAACAACGAATACCTATCACGTCTCGGTTTTAAGCCGTTACCTACCACCACGACAGGTCACCGCTGGTCGGGTACGCCGTCACCGCCGCCGCCGCCGCTCGGTATAACAGCCGGACGGTGATAACGCGTTGATAAGTGATAACACGGTGTTATCAGCGTTTGTGTCGCGGACGATGGACGACGCACGTGCACCGAGACAACAATAATAATGTCATTGATTCTAACACGACGGTGTCCCGGGCCAGACGTTTTTCGACGGAACAGTAAAATCCCCATACGTTCGGTCGATGTCGGTTGCGAGGCGTAACACGCAAGACCGATGAAAATCATCATTCATCGTCGTTGGCCTGCGCTCAAGTCTACGTACCGGTAGGCAATGACGATGACGACGATAATAATAACGACGACGCGTACACGTGCCGAACGTTTCCGTCGTTTGCTCGCGATTCACAAGTGTTCGCCGCCCGCTATTTGGCCACCGGCCATTTCGTCGTGAGATCCGTAGCATCTTTTTTTTTTTTTTCTTTTTATTATCGTTAAAGTTTTTATATCTTATAACAGGACCCGATCGGATCAGAGAGTAACTGCTGCCGCCGCCGTCTTATATTATTATTAGCCGTTATGTAATATTGTTCGAAACCTGGCACGGGTCCCGGCATAGCTGCTGCCGTCGAGTGGTGGTAAACTTCCGAAGCGCTAAATATAGAAACAGTCGACCGAAGAGCCGCAGCACCGACTCGCTCGCCGCTTCGGAAATTCAATACAATCGCTGCCGTCTCCCGAGTGTGTGCGTCCACCGGCCGTGCGTCAGAATATTTATAATACACCGTAGGCATACGATTATTTTCCGTTCGTTTTTGTATACACATCGCTTCAAAAGATGGGCGACGAAGTGCTGGACTCGGTCAAGAAATGCGTGAGCGTCATAAAAGGCGCCAAAACGGACACTGAGAAATTCGCCGCCTTGTTTATGGTCACCAAGACCGTGAAAGCCGAAAAATGCAATCCTCGCTCCAAACTTGCTCTGTTCGAAGCCATCGAGTTCAAATTCATCAAGCGTTTGTTGCTCAGCGACGAAGTGCCGGCCGGCTGCCCGCCATTCGTCTACAAGTCTGTAGCGATGAGCATACTTACGGCACTGTGCAGTGTCCAAGAGGTTGCCACTCATCAAGAAATATTACAGAACGTTGACGTGTTCCTAGACATTGTGATTGGCGAGGGCGATGAAGACGAAGATGAAGTGAATGAGGACAATCTCATGCTGGTTAATGAGGCTTACAAGTGCTTAAATTTTATTGCGACGTTTGAACAAGGCTTAAAGGCACTGTTTGATGTTGACACAGTCGGAAAAATGTGTAAAGTGTATTCAACAAAGAGCTTTCAGACAGATGAAGCATTGTCATTGCTCGTGACTATTGTTGAAAAGTTTGGTCCGCCTTCGTGGGAAAACAATGTCCAAAACTTTAATACCCTATTGAACATCTTAGCAGTAGATTTTGAAACTGACCACAGTGAACGAAAATTTAAATTATGTTCAATACTTTCGCCTTTATTAGGCAATTGCCCAGTAGAAATTGTACAAGACACTTGTGATAATGAAATTTGGCCTTCCAAATTATTCTTAGGACTGCGAGACATATTGACCAGTAAGCTTG
The DNA here is from genome assembly GCA_036289425.1 of Rhopalosiphum nymphaeae. Classification (NCBI taxonomy): domain Eukaryota; kingdom Metazoa; phylum Arthropoda; class Insecta; order Hemiptera; family Aphididae; genus Rhopalosiphum; species Rhopalosiphum nymphaeae. Next base: position 1,246,434 of record JAZAQC010000007.1, on the reverse strand, counting down.
TTAAAGCACAACGAGATCCAGCCATCAAGTTAGCATCGCAAATGCTTACAACGTTTGGTGCTGAATGGTCTCTACAAGATGAAGCAAAACCAAAAGTATTTTTCTTGATGTTAATACATTTGGCTTCAATCGAAATACGTATGCAATTAGAAGATAAAAAATTTGAACAGGTACCTACTACCTACTATTATTTATTTCTTACGTTTTATTGACATTTTGAATATAAATTGTTAGGTATAAAACTGCATTCATAATATTACATTTTAGTTTAAAAAGTTAATTTGGTTTCTAAAATGTATGATATGTTTATAAATACCTACCTATTATAGGTACATTAGTATACATTACCTATTTATGTACAATAATATTTTAATCAAATTATGTTTTCACAACTTATTTATGGTATACAAGTATGAGTTATTTTATAAACATTGAATGAAATTACTTATTTAATACCATACCCACCTAATTATAACAAATTAATAAGATTTTCTGTAAAAAAAAAACTAACTGGCAAGTGTTTACTTTTTATTTATTTTTAATAATTGAATTTTTAGTTAGAATTACTAAAAAACCTCCATGAACCCATAACATTTTATGTTGGATGTATTCCAATGAACTGTTAGTTCTGTGTAAAATATTGTAAATACAATTTATTACTACGTATTTTTATAAAATTAATTTTATTTTTTTTCTTAACTTAATACATAACTGTAAAGTATATCTAAGGGAGAAAAATAATTTATCGGGTGAATAAACAATTAAAAATATTTTATTAAATGTATTATTTATTGCGAGTATTTACTTAATTATTTTTAAAATTTATTTTTTTTAATGTATTAAAATTTAATTTTGAATAAAAATAAAAATTATTAATTTATTTTCAACTATAGGTACTTAAATTCTTTGGTCTAAAATTTCTATTGTAAAATAATGTATATTTGCATTTATATCATAACAATTTATGTCAGTTTTTATCTTTGGTACTTATAAAACTTATAAAAATACAAAATACTTACTGTTTGGTTAAAGTTCAATATTTATATAACCTGTAATTTACCTTCTGTAATATTTTGTGAATTAATTTTATTTAATCTTCTAAGAGCTTAAAATGGTTTAGGTAGGTATCCATTACCTATAGACCCTAATACCATAATATCATATAATTGTTATTGATGAATTTATGTAGAATTTTAAACATTATTTACTTACTATTATAAAATACAATATTTTAAATAAGTAGTGAGATGCTTATCATATTTAAAGCTTACCTGTAAAATTTGTTTTTTTTTCATACCAAAAAAATTGTAATCAATTATAAATTGATAGTGAAGAATATACAAAATGTACAACCATATTTTAATAAATAAATTTTATTTTTTCTAGGTATTGGCTGTAGAAAATTTACTTGGTTCATGTTTCACAATTCTAGAAATATCAATTGCTTTCTTATCAGCAGACACTTTAGATTTAGAACAAAAAGAAAAACAGCAAACATATACAGCACTTAAAGGAGCATTTACTGCAGTATTAAATCTTCTAAAAACATTGTCTGTATCTAAGAAACCCTTAGAAGTCAAAGATAAATGTTTTGTATGTCTGATGCTCATGTCACTTTCTGCATGGTTGACACTAGAAACATCTGCAATGAAACCTGCCGTAAACAATATTTTGCCATTTGCTTTACAGATTGCCAATGAATCGTTCTTTGCGTATCGCACACGTTACATATCTGAAAATGTCAAATCTGAAGATAAGCCAGTAACATATGATCCTTTGAGTTCCGTAGACGTATTGAGGGCATTCTTACCAGCTCTGTGTCATATAACAGTGGATGACAAGGGTCGTGCCATATTATTACAAATTAAACAAGAAGAGGTGTTGCAAGAATGTTTGGCTTTTCATTGGTCAATTGCCCATTATAAAAAACCATTGATACCAAAATCTGAAAGAAGTAAACCCAGAGGACCAGAACCCGAAATTCCAGCTGAACGTCTGAAAAAAATGGCTGACTCTAGAGGTGCAATTATTAGTATATGTAATACATTTATGAACATCTGCGTACTAGAAGTAGATCACGTAAAAAATAGTCCTTTGTTTTTTACTCTCATGAAATTTGTGTTTGATAATTTACCCGAATTAAAGAACAATCATGAAAACCTTGTTGTGTATGGCAACATGGCCGTTTTGGGGCTATTGCTTCTAAAATTAAAGACTGCGTACATTAAGAAAAACGACTTCTCTATTTGCCGTTATATACAGTCAACCATTCGATTTTTGTGGGATGCATACACAGTTGATGAAAACAGCAACAGTTCAAGATTTGCATTAGGTCAGTTGGTCGTGACTATGAATTACAAAGAATCGTGGATGGAGTTGCAAGAGTTATGGTTTTTGGGCATGCAAAATCTTAGTGGTATCTTAACTCTTGTTCCGTGGATATCAGAGTTTGCAATCGAAAGCGGTTGGGCAGAAGGCATCATAGACATGTTGGTGAAAATTAAGCCGGGCTCACTTCCAACCAATGTAAAATATGCTTATGAAGATTTATTGTGTCGCCTTATTGATGCAAACAGTGATTTGGTAGCCACGCTCAAGAAAAAAGACGCTATTACAGCTTGTCGAGGTCATAAATTTATGGAATTGGGTAAAAAATTATTTGGAGAATAATTATATTTCATAAAACTATTTGTATTATTTTCTATAGCATTTATACTTTTAAACATTTTCATTTTATTGTATACAAAAAAAGAAAAAAATACAATTATATATTGTAGTATTTGAATCAAAAAGCATATTCAACTATGGACTAATATTAATGATAAGGACAAGTATTTAAAAATATATTTTTAATTTTATGAAATTGTGAAACAGTAATAATTTTTTATTTGTGTGTCTATTAAAATATGGCCTATGTATCGCTTTAAACAAAATAATCTCAAATTAACTATTATTCCAGGTTAAAAATAGTTTTCCTTGATGAAAATGTTTATTATATATTTTTGAAAGTATTAGATATATTTAGTTTATAATATTATTATTATTAATTTTTTTTTTTTTTTTGGATAAAACGTTTATAATGACTGATATTCTATTTTTGTTATTTTTTTCAAATGATGGGCACAATTACATGCAACCAAATTGTATTTCTATGACAGTAGATACCTCAGAATTATCTTCATATTGATGTCGCTGTACATACCAAATAACTATATTTCATTATTAATTCTAGTAATTTAGAATATTCTTACCAATTGCTGGTTAAACCCATACACATAATATTATGTGGCTTATATTTTATTTATACCATACAATATTGTAATGCAATTATTATAAAAAATATATAATTAGGTATACAAATAGTCTGCAATAGCGAATATGAGTAGCATCTATGTATCTATAACATTTGTTTTCTAAGTAATAAAAAAATTCGATAACTGAAGAATTTGATTTCTAAGAGTAGCCATTTATAATGATTATTAATAAACAAACAGATCTAATATTCATTAAACATAATAAATGTAAAATTAAAATTGTTAACCCATTAAAACGGTTGTTTCACACAGATACATAATATATTAATAGATTAATAACAAAGTCTTTAATTCACATTTAGTTATGACATATCTTCTTTTTTTTTTATATGTATTATACACATTAATATACTGTTTCTAAATGATCTATTTTGATAAAATATACTTTCATTTTGAATTATGTATTATGCTAACGTGGGTTGTATAAATTATTGTATTTTTTACGATTTAAATGCAATACTTCACACACAAGACACGAATAACAACAAAATGAAAATACAGGTATATGTTAGGCAATACAATATTATTTCTTTTTAATTGCTCATCATTGTTCATACGAAATACACGCATTCACTAATAATTGATCTAACTGTATATTGATTTATTTATTATTTTTTTTTTAAATCAAATATATTATTGCCTTTAATATTTATATCATTACAGATTATAATATGATATATTGTTGTATTGTGCCTATAAATTACAGATGTATATATGTATATTATATATATATATATATCGTTTTGATGTAAGTCCTAAGACTCTTACGCTATTATGATACCTATATTAAATAGGTATTATATTTATTTTTTATGTTGTATAATTTACGAGTAATCTATCTATAGGTTTAAAAAAAAATATGTATAGTTTTTGAAGAATTACTGAAATATCAAATTGATCTTTTAAATTGTGTAACACATAACTGTTTTATGACGCGTTGTTTTTTTTCTATTCTGTTTGTAGGTTATTAATTTATACTTATTTTTCCACACATTTTCTTGTAGAAGGAGAAAATACACCAAAAATGTTAACTCTTAACAGAAATTTCAACTTATTGATTTGAAGAAATTTCATCTACTTGATAACTGGTAAGATGTATTATTATTTGATAGGTTTCCATAAGCATATTTTTCAACTTATCTACCAATTCTACTATAATGTATTGAATAATGTAAATAGTTCTAAGTTTATAATGTTATCAAAATCAAATTGGGTCAAGCCGGTCAAGGTTTGGTAGGTACCTAATTAGTTGACTGTAGTTAAAACAATAAATCAACACCTGAAATGTTTACAAACGAACTCATTTACACATTTTTAATTATTATGTAGACATAGGAAACAATTGTGTCGACAAAATACAACTGTCTTGGTAGTTAGAATATTTGTATACGGTAAATTGTTTTGCAATTTGAATTTTGTATTTCTAAGATCTAAAGAGCCGGGAAACATGATAACTGCACTCGATACACTTCTCAACCATACCTATATTTAATTGTACGCATTGGTGGCGCCAGGATTTTTTTCTAGGCCATAAAAAAATGAAAAAAGAATACATATTGGTATACCTAATGATATATTATTATGTCTAAGGTTAGACCAGTGGTAGGGCCAATGTCCCTATCTAGTACCTTGCCCATCCATGGCGCCGCTACTGATTGTACGTGTCTATAGTTAGTGTACGAAGTGATCTGGGTAGTTACTGCAGTCTATACCATAAAATAGAAATCGTATAAGTCATATATAAAATATATATTACGTGGTCACCATATTAACAATAATAATTATTACACTCTACTCTGCTACTTCCTTCTAAAATCTAGACGATCGTAGTGCAATAAAAAAGTGCTATCCCAAAGTCATTTTATGTTTTCGAATGAACAACTTAAATTATTATTTACAACAAATAAATAAATAAATATTTTAAACACACCCATAACAGCTAATATGGATATTATGCTTTATACTTATAGTTAGGTACATGCACCTGTTATTTTATACGTATTATGTTCTATCAACTTATAAACACTATATTAATTAGTAGTAATATTAATAAAATTTCGATGCGTTGTGGTACCAGCACCATGGTCGTGTTCGTGATTATTATAGTTTACTCGAGGAAAACGTGTATTTAATTCATAAAAAGAGAATCTATAATAGTATATTACGTGATTCGTTTTTTACTCAAACGATTAAAAAATCAAACAATGTAAAAATAGAGATATTTAAATTGACAACATATTATAGTTTTGAGACATTAATACACAGATGAGATATAAGCTACTTTGATGGTCTACTGCTATGTATAACATAATGTTGGTACCTACCTATGTATTATGTTTTTACGATGTTTTAATTTTATATCGGACACGATTATCTGTACAGTATAGGTATCATTGGGTGCATGTAGGTACTAAAATATAACAATAATATTGAACATACAGTGTAACATATAAATCACAGGTGCCTACCAATGTAAATATACACATAATCGCGCTTATTATTATATACAATAATATATAATAGGGCTGAGATTTTGATACGACGTAATTTGTTTCACTTGTGATTTAAATCGTAGGTAACTTTACAAGTGTTTATGCGATTTTGTTTCTTCAAAATAAATCTTTTAAGGTCATTCTTAACAATTTATATCGCACGAGTAACACTCGTTGATTACCGTTATTGTATCCAAAAAAACATTTAAAGGAGCGAAAACCATATTGTATTAATTTAATTTTTCCTATTACCACTCAGCTATATATTATTATAATATATACTTTTTCACTTCCTAAACTCAAAGAATTACATTTTCGGTTATATTATCAAATCTTTTTTGCTCATTTATTTATTTATTTATTTATTTATTTTTTTGGACATTAAAATCCCAGCCCTAAAATAATAATGCATTATTATAATATATGTATATATGTGATACGTGTATATGAAAGAAGGAATACTGAAGAAGGATAAAAAGGCGAAGGACCTGTGGCTTGGGCACACTCCGAGATAGTACTAGAATGTCCTTAGGATTGGCCGTACCGGACTATCGGCTGTGGTTTGTTAATGGGGTTGGACATAATAGAGTTCGGCATACTCTGATCCTGTGACGCGTACTCGGTATTATATTGAGGAGCTGTGCGCTGTGTGGACATCTGACCATTACTGTTGGAGGCCATGACTTGCCCTGTTCCTGTCTGGGGCTGCATATTATTATAGCCCGTTCCGCCGTAGTTGGGGGGTGTCATTTGTGGATTGAAGGAGTAGCTCGAAGGCTGTATATTCTGCTGCGGCAAATAATACTGGCCACCGTATTCGGTTGGATTCTGTTGGTTCCTGAGGGTTTCAGGCACCAACAGTCTCCGTCCAAAGTTAAGGATAGCATTGGTTCCGTTCGAGCCCAGGTCGAAAACTGTCTGTGCCCCTGATTGGGTTTGATCTAATATTTTGCCAACTACGCCCCTAAACACGGTGGTTAAGCCTTCCTTTACACCATCGCCGTATCTGCCAAACTTGTCGACTGTGTTGAATATCATATCCATCGGCTTCTGGACCAACTGCATTGGATTCGCCGGCATCATATTATTCAACGTGTGCATGGGCTGCAGTAGATCTCCTGTAAACAACGAGTGCGGTGTAGTATTATAGGTTATAAAATATCATAATTCTTTTAGACCTAAGGTCTTCAACCGTTTTAAGTACTATCTTAGGCGACATATTTTTTTTTTATAGTCTCTCGTGGGCCTCGTTTATAATAAAAAACGTGTAGTATAAAATATGATTGAATATGTATTAAAATATATAATAGGTACGTATTATGATTAAAATATCTTTGCAGGCTTAAAATAAGACAAGATGGTTGAAGACGTCTGTTCAAAACCTTTCAGTAGAATATCTGATTATAGAATATCACATAAGTTATTATTAGATACAACATAATATTATATTATATATAATATGGAAATTCCACTTTGTATAGTTTCAATGACCTTTGGCAATTTAAAATTACACAATGCACATAAAATAAAAACCCTGAATAGAACCTATATTAATGATCAATACCTATGATTTATTATTAACAATACTTATATGTGATAATTTAGTTTAGAAATTACATTGAATTGAAAAATAGTTTTTCTAGCTAATAGAATGAATTTGTATTGATAGAATCGATAAAAATTTTTATTTGGTATCATAATTCCATGACTATGTACAATTTTTATGACTTATAACACTTGATAGTGCGTTTTCAGTAAGGGGGTAAGTTTCCATATACGGGGAAGAAAAAGGAAATTTAGTCCTTTCATTTTTCATTTTATAATATGTTTAATTTACTCCTTAGAAATTTATTTTTGTCATTGAAAGACTAAACTTTTTTTTCTGCTCGAAAGGTAAAAAAGAAAAACAGATACACTTAAGATAATTAAAAATTAGAAAAATGTTATAGATTAGTTAAAATTTTCTTAGCGTTCCATGCAATTATTTAATATCGATAATCCTGCAAATCTTAAGGGCACCTCGCTTGTAGTATTCTCTAGTCAGATATCAAAATTGACCTTAATCAATGGATTACTATTCAGGATAATTTAAATTATAATGGTAGGTACCTACCTGGATTCATGATTGAATTCAACTGGTTCTGATAATTTGGTACATTGTTTGGCATTTGGATTGGAACTTCATACCCGTTGCCGTTTGTATAATATGGTATTTGGTATGGCCTTTGACCCTGTTGGTCCATGGGCAGCTTTGTGGGAAAGTGGTGATTTGGTGAAAATCGTTGTGTGTGTGGCGTTAACTGCATCATTTGTTTCTGTTGCATCGATGATGGATATTGGTGTGGAAGGTTATACGAAGGATTTTGTGGGATATTCAAATGGTTTTGTGGGTTATTAAAATGATTTTGTGGGTTACTTATTGGCTCGCTAACCGATGGGGGAGGACTCCATGTATTTTGGACTGGTGGCAGATTTGTCTGCAATGATGGTGAGTTTTGGATCATCTCTTTAGATGGGTTAGTTTCAACGAAGTTTGGCGCCTGTGATGGACCACCAGTCTGCATAGATGGTTGAAACTGTTGAGAACCAGTTACCACAGGTGAACCTCCAGAAAACATTGGTACTCGGTCACCGACTGGTATATTCAATGAACCTGCACCATTGCTAAGTTGTTGTGTTATTGGATTTGATCCAAAGTCAGGATTCATTGCTTCTTCAGTCATTTCCTTTATACTTGGTTGTAGATTATTTTCCATCATATTTAATGGACCCATTACCCCAGATAATTGTGGCTGATTTTGTGGTGGTTGCTGTGATGGTTTTAGTGGTTGCTGTGATGGTGATAGTTGTTGTAGTGATGGTAGTTGTTGCTGTTCTTGTTGCTGTTGTGGCCGTTGTTGCTGTTGTTGCTGTTGTTGCTGTTGTAGTAGTGCTTCTTGTTGATTTTGGTTTAATAATTGTTGGGTATTTTGTTGTGCACGCTGTTGCTCTTCTCCTAGTGTTTGGCAGTGTACATAATTCTAAAATATGACATATTTAATTATATTATTAAGACAACGCAAAATAAAATATTTAACTTTGATTATGTAGATATTTACTATTTATGAATATTATTACCTTACAAATATACAATAAATTATAAATTTATAACTGTAAAACCTAACACTCACACAATATATAATATAAAATGATATACTCGTATTTAATTTAAGATTTTCCCAGTAAGTATTCAAATTTATTCAAAAATATCTTTAAACCATTTATATTATTTATTTAAAAGTATAATATTATTATTATTATATCAATACATAATATCAAAATTTTAACATTTTCGTTAAAATATTTTAATTATAATGAATAATGATTAATATAATATTATGTCGTTTTCACCATAACCGTATCCAGACTTTTACAGTAGGTGACGCTAACGCGAGTGAAGCCCGAATTATTCCAATAAAGCTATCAACATTATTTTAAAATAGAACAGTATTTGAAAAAATTAAGAATAACGCACTAGAGATATGTAATATACAAGCAACATACATAATGAGCATACAGTTGCCTACTGACTACTCCGTGATGAGATACGGTTTATCAATGATTAATATTATATTAGTTTTATACTACCAACTACAGCAAAAGAAAAAATATTATGGACGGTTTTTAGATTTTTAATATAATTCGATAGTAACATCATATGTCCATAGTTCCATACCCATTAAGTAGTGTTTGAAATCTGAAATATTTATTTTTCAAATTTTAGTATTGTATATAGGTATACTCGTATAATACTATTAGTAATGTAAGTATTGATTATTTCTGTGTGATATTGTACGATTTATATTTTATTCATTTATTTATTTTTTGTTGATAAAAATACTTTCAGTTATTTATATAATATTATAGAAAACGATCACTGATGACAAATGGAAGTAAACATAAAGTTTATTAAAACAAAAAACAAATTTTATTGAAATATTCATAACATTTTCCCCTTCCTATCCGTAAGTACGCTTATGGTTTGCCAATTAACATGTTACATCGTTTGTTTTATAATAAATCTAAATTTAAAAATGTTAACTTCAATTATTTTTTAACGGAAGAAAATAATGAATTAAACAATAATGTACTACAGACCAACGTGTGAATGATATAAAACTTCAAGGAGCCACGAGAATATTAAAAAATTGTATTTCCCTTGAGTTCATCATCGACACACTGATATACATGATGAATATTATCAATCCTTGATTGTCTCCGCCGTAATCTTTAGAGTTAAAAGCATCGTATTTGGGTAAGTGAAATAATAATAATAGTAATACTTCCCACGTAATCATTATTATTATTAATGTAATTTATATACTATTATTTACTTGTAAAAAGTTATTTACAAATTGTATACACATAATATATTTCAAATACATGATAAATACATGTACCTATTACATATTGCTTATAATTTATATACATAGAAGTAAAATAATTATGAATATTTTTTTATTTAAATAAAAGCATCATTAAAATAATAATAATATAAATGTAATAAATGTATAAACCCTGGCAGTTAATCGAAAATATCCACCTTCCTAATTATTTAATTCATAGTGAATGTAGTTCTCTAATGTTATGGCCTTACATGCACTGAGCTATGTAATGTATGTCATATTAACAATCAACAAAAATTAGGATCTCGGTCTGCTGTGTATATATAGATAGAAAGGGTTCAAAGGACACCTCGTTATTGAATAGGTCACTATATCGATTTTGAGTAAACGAGATAAGTGGATCAAATTTATTTTTAAAGAAAATATTTTATGTTACGTTATCATATTATAAAGGGTGACAATATATTCGGTGGTCACTTCGAAAATAATAATTAAAATAAGGATATAGGCCAATAATAAATCAATATTTCTATAATATCGTAGGCTACATGAAAAAAATCTCATATGCATTTAAGATTTTTAGGATTTGAAGTGGAATTAGAAAAAAATAAGTTATAATTTTATATCATAATCTCCTATCGGCTGTCAAGTCGTTATAATTAATGAAAAATAATAAATAAAACACATATTATATGTTTACTAGCTGCTACTATATAGATCGTTTATGAAATACTTTCTATGTGCGATTGAAAATTTATAAAACGAATCCAGCTGTCGTTCGAAAAATATCCTATATAATCTCGGTGAAAATACAAGCTATATATTATGATAAAACATCAAACGTGGCAAAACATTGTCAATATAATACTTCCACTGCAGACATTGAATTTCGACAGCAATTTTTTTCTATACATAAAACAACACTCGTGTGTTGCCAGCTAAGACACGATAAAATAGCGTTAAAATTTGTTCCTGTAGATCGTACACAATTTTTTTTTATTTTTAAATCATTTTTTTTTTATCCTAAAAAATCTATGATCGGAAGCTATTTCGTATCAACGACTCATATGATATGGACACGCGCGCAGAATAAGTGGTCGGGGCGATGCATATATTACTACACAGAGTTACCGACCTGATTTGCGAAGATCGCGACGAGCAGCCAGAGAACGGTCGCTGCGGCGAGTCGGCTGGAAGTCTTTTTATCGTCGACGGCCATCGTCGTCGTCTTCGTCTTCGTCGTCTTAGTGGCAATTACGTGACGTGACGCGTAACCGATGCGGAAGAAACGAAAAAAATTATCCGGAACAGGAATGTCGTCGGGCAATATCATCGATCGCGCTGTGGTGATATATATTATGTCGTCGCAATCGGTGTCGTTATTATATAGGTACGACGAGCTTTGCGGGATGGCGTGTTTGCGTACGATATGTTTTGTCGGAGCGGATCTTTTGTGTTCGCCAAACCGTCGAGCAGATGTGACAGGTCGCGTGATCGTGACGTTTTTTTGTTCGCGCGATAATAACAAAATAACAACTACGACGGCGGCGGCGGTGATGATGATGTAGTCGTCGTGTGTGCGCGCGCGTGTGTGAAAACGAATTACAAAAAAAAAAAAAAAACAAAATTATTCGATGCGAATAATGTCATTTCGTCACATCGATATTTTACTATTATTATTGTTTGACCGACTCGAACGGCCGATCGGAGAACGCGCGGTCTCTACCGCGGTCTGGGTATCTAATAAGAGACGGTACAGCAATCTCGAGGCGGTGTTACAGGTTAGGGATTTTTTTTTTCGTCGTGCCGTTCGACGATTCCGCGGGATTGTCGGTTGACACAACGGCGCCGAGGTCGTCGCGTATACCTGTCGGACGGATCCGCAGTCGTAGGCCGCGAGAAAAATAAACACGCCGCGTGATTTACCAGTCATCCGTCCATGTGGTACGCGCGCGCGCGGGCCGTGTGATGCCGTGTTGACGCAACGTATATAGATATATAATAGCACACGAAGCGCACGCCGACCCCGTCGCGTACGGTTCAGCAATCATATTATTCTCATATTGTCGTATTATTGTTATGATTGTTTCGACGGTCGGAATTTGACAGGTGTCGGTTACTGGCGGCGGCGTATGGCCCTGTTCGTATAACATATACACTTATAGTAGTTAATGATCTCGCGGATAATATCGGGTACCCGTGTAAAATATGACATACCGTCGTCGTGTGCAAAACGCGATGTGTGATGGTATAGAAAAAAATAAAATAATAAACAAATAAATACAAAAATACATATATATATATATATGTATATTAACGTATAATGATATAATGTGGCGTACAAATAGCATAGGTATACAAGCCGTCGGCGTTTTTTCGAACTTTGTCGGGGAAAAAAAAAATAATAATAAAAACGCCACTTGCCGGGCCTCCCAATTATAATAATTATTGCGGGTTTTTTTTTTGCCTTTTCCACATTTTTAAAAGGTATTTTCCTTTTTTTACGCGCGTTTGTTTCCATTGTAATAACCCGTCATTAAAATAATCATTCCATACAATTGTCGTCGCGACGGGGGCGAGCGTCGAGTATAAATTGTTAGATCGCCCAAGTATTATAGTCGCTTTCTGAAATCATTGAATTTTTTTGAAAAAAATACACACATTTATATAATATAGAATTCGAAGAAAATGAAGAGCTATTCCGTAATCGCCGTGTCAATCGTTTTGGCTTTTTTAGCGGCCAACACGTCTGTGAGTATAATATCCGTATTATGTTTTAGACAAGAGGTATATCATAAAAGTTTGCATTTCTGCCGCTGTCGTACCTAAGACATATTATAATAATAATAATAAGCTACTAACGTTTTATCATCCCGACATGTTATGTCGTGCGATCTTACATAATATTTAATTATTATTATTTGTCCTTAAATGACAAAATGTTGAATCGTAAAACTCATAAAAATATAGGCAAGAACGATCATAATTTTGTCAAATTAGTCGTAAAGTTGAAAAATATTTCACAGAAATTGAGAATTCAAATAAAAAATAATAATTTATTTATTTTGTTCTAATCCCAAAAATATTATTCGTATGGACTAAAAACGTTTTACTTTCACCTACCTATATATGTATATTATTATTTAGACAATCATCGAATAAAAATTTAACACATTCATTGCAGTGACCTAGTCAATGACAAGGTATTCTCGACACTTATAAATCAATAATAATAAGTTATAACACAGCATAGCGAACTGCCTATTTTATAAAATAATAGTTACCTCTAAATACTGCAAACCACAGAAGGCTTTATAAATTTATTATTAATTTAATACTATCTTCAATGCTCACCAATATAATTTTTCTGTCTTTTAAAATGGTAATTATGCAGTATGTATTTTTTTAAATAATAATTATATATGTATAATGTATTTATATATTATGTATAGCTTAATAAAATATTATGATTTTTTGAAAAGTGGGTGGAGTGTCAAAAATAAAACAATTTGCTGAGTAATTTTCAGTTTTTTATACAACAATTTAGGTAAATCACGGTTAGCAGAGTTTAAAATTAACAATGTTTTCGGTATAAATGTTATTCATTGGTAAATGATAATTATGTCAGCTGTCATAAGACTAAGAATCATCACTCATCAGATTTAATATTATATATTCATTACTGTAGATGTTATTTTTTAATTTTTGAACCATTATTCTTTATGTAATAATTTAATTAAATTCGAACTTTGCACAGTTGATTGGAACGATGGAATGATATTATACTTTATAACATTTTTTGGCCTTGATGTATAAGCCCTAAATGGGCCCCCATACCTAAGCTTCATCGGGAAATTAAAATTATAAAAATAAACATATTTCTTTGAACAGTTTTTTATAACCATTAACAGTAAATAATAATTTATTATATTTACAAATTTGTATGTTGTATTAAACTATAATATTTAGTTTTATTTCTTATGACTTTTGTTTTGATTTATATTAACCAGCTGGGTTATAATTCTCAAAGGAAAGTTAACACAATTTTTGTAATTTTTTTTATTTGCTAAGTATATTTAAATATTAAATCTAATACTCAGCATCAAAAATTATGACACGTGAATTTCTAAGACTTTAATTTATGTTTCTATAAATCGTTTTTATTTCTAGACACAATTTCCTAGTCAAATATTGTTGTCAATTTAATAATTTGGAAGTATCAGCTCTATATATTTATCTGGTTCTCCTGAATAACATCTTAATTTGTATTTAAACATACATGCTGTAACGTATGTGTACTTAAGTATTAATTTATTGGTATTAAATAAAAAAAGTTAAAAAATCATATTTTAATGCTTAACCGTTGAAATCAGATCACAGTTAAAAAATTCATTGATAATTTGTTATTTATTTCATAGTAATATTGTAATAGGTAAGGAAATTGTAAATACATTTTAGTAGCCTTTATCTAACTCTATATTCACGCTTGTTTTGATCAATGTGTGTTGACGTGACGTGTATACCGTGTCAAGTAGCATCTGGCTATGTATTTGCCATAGGAAAATTGTAAACTAAATACCTTTTCATAAAAAGACTATGACTATACATTACAATACTGCCAAAGTACTTTTGATTTTAGAACAAATAAGTAATTACAATCAACATTATTTATCTTGTGTTATTCAAATTATTATATAAACTAAATATATATTATTATTGTAATTTTTCAATTATTTATTTATGAAATAAAAAAAATATTATTAAATATTTATCATTCATCGCAATATTTATAATACGTTTTGTGGCAATTATATTTTTTCTAAAAAAATTAATATTTTCGACATTAGATAGATGGTCTAAATCATTCCGTTATACTTAATACGGATTTTATTATTACGTTTCATCGTTAGTACCTAATATGCTATTAAAATATTAAAATATTAACCGTGTAACGGCGCAACGTATTTTGGGTCTGTGTATTTGTGAGATAAATCGGTTGACTGCATACATTATTATTAGGTTTCCCCTTTATTCATTTTGTTTATCGATTTTCAGGCGTATGATTCGTTCTTTGGACAAAACAGTTGTGACGTTAAGTATAACTTGCACGAAAATTTGGCTTCAGTGTTTAATGACGAAGTAGCCATCGATTTAGTCAGTGAATTGCGACAGCAGATAAATAATATCTGCTTGGACCCAAAGGCCCACAATGCAATCGTTTCGCTAACTGACGGGATCATCGACGTGACGACCAACACTAATGTCTCACAAACTCTGGGAAATGTATTCTACTGGGCCAGGAAGATCATGAAGGATCCTAACTTCCGTTTGATCTGGCACGAGACTATGAAAGGCACCAGCATGTGTTTTGATAATCTCGATGTCACCAAGCAGATAACAGAAACGCTATTAAACAATTTAACTTTGTTGTTGAATCATCCCAAATTCGACACAACATTCGAATCGGTGATCCGAAATCTGTCCAAGGTGATCAACTTCCGCCGGAACTTTATATTCAAAGCTGCAGGTTTGCTTTCCCAACCATCGATGAGACGTTCAAACTCCAGAAATTACTAGGAATAATTGCAATAGAATTGTGCCCGCTACGCCGAAAAAATGCAAATTTAAAAATAATAGCGTTTAATAACGAAGCAAAAACGTAAACATAAGAGTAAAATAAAAAATAAAAATAGTATTTTTAAATGTTTTCCGTTTATCCTAAGACGAATAATTAATTGTACGTTTGTTTGGTTATTTGTAACTATTATTGTACATAAAACTTAAATATAATATCCACATACTGTCAAACGACTGTAGTACGAATAATATTATATGACAATAATGAATAAATTACAGTTGAATTTCTCGGTAACCGATAAAATTGTATTCACTGCAGATAAAGTTATTACATCATAAATTGGATATTTTATAGTATTTTGTAGGATTATAGGTGCTGGGGAGACAAAAATAGGCGAAATGACGAACGAAACCATCGACCATGGAGATTTAACAGAGTGTTTGGTCCATAATTATACAATATAAGTAATATTATATGATTTACAATTATTAATTGGATCTCTGCAATATCAGAAGACACAATAAGATCGCGTAAGTTGATTTTAACGGTATCGTCGCGATTAAATCTGATCGTCTGCCAGAATCTTGTTATATCGGTTCTCATCGACATTTTCGTTTTGTACCGTTCTTATCGTGTCCGAGTCGTCGTCTAAAAATATCACCGTAAATCGGCGATAATGTATATAAAGCGTATCTAGTGAGATCCAACACGCCAGTGTACAATAAACGAGACGTGGTATTATGTGCTGCGTTAAATCAAAAATGTAAAAAATAATAAAATATAATGTCGTCGTTCAGATGACGTGCTCGTAATAATATTATAATAATATTATGTATGTTATTGGAAAGGTCGCTAATTTTGCGTATACGTTTCGTTCTGGACCACGCGCGCGACATACCCAATACAAATATTATACATCAATAATTATACATCTATATCAATATATGACAACACCCATCACGAGCTGTGACGTGTATTATCGTTTAAAGCATGTTTACGCGCATAATACGCTTACAATGGGCACCGTTTGTCGGTATTGTAATCGGCGAGAGCGCTTGTTTTAATACGCTCAAATAGGTCGTTGCCGGTTGTGTACAGTTATTATATAATATATTATGCTGTAGGTACCCATCATCTATTTACAAGAGTATGGCGAACACATGTCGATAATGAAGCGGTTGTGTTAATATTATATTGACATTAGACACGCCGAACGGCGCGATAATAATGACGGTTTATACTGTGTACGAGCATTACGTGTACACAGGTATCCGTGCAGTCGAAGTCGTATTCGGTGTGCGAAAAAAAAATTGAAAAAAAAAAGCTAGGCGGTAAAGCAATATTGCAATATTTATTAACGTTTGTTACGAGGTTAATATGTGTGTGTGTGTGTGTGTGTGTGTGATAAACTAAATGTTTTAGCGTGGAACTCGTTTCGTATATATAGCAAACGTATACACATATCTACGCGAGTTGTTATTATTGTTTTTTTGCACGCACATGTCGCCGTCAGTCGTCGTCGCATTATAATATGCCTTTAGGGCCTAAACAATATTATATTTACATTATTTAATAACAACGATCATTATACCTACGAGCCCGTTATAATATCAATCAACCGTCGCTATATAGTTATTATATTGGGTCTGTGTATATAATATAAAGAATAGCGAGAGATCCCAAACTCTGTCATCGTGTGGTTTTTTCAGATGGCGAATAAAAACGGTGTACTGACCACCGATATTTCATTATCTTTTACTCGTGCATTGCGAAACGATATAAATGATGTATTAATATATTATCTTAACAGACATCGGCGGTGTACAAGACCGGCATGTCGTGATGAACTCGTGAAATTATTTCGAACATAAAACGATACGTACATATTTTTCATAATTAAAAAATAAATTATTTTATAAAAGATAGAGCTTGTGTGTTGAACGCGATAATTAATTAATTTTTTTATTAAATATACAATTATATAAGTGCACATGCGTTGCGTGTGTATAATCCGTTTGATTATATACCTATAGTAGCCTGTTGGCTAAAGGAACCCGAAGTTATAAAATATAAATATAAATACCTACACGATATACTAAAACCACTATCATAGGTAGGGTACCTGTGGATTTTTAGAAATTACCTTAGGGTCAAAAAGAGTCAAAAAAGATCGGAAACCTACTGTGCCTTAGTTAATACAATTAATTTGACGCAGTTCCAAGTATATATTTCTATAGTGATTAATATTCAGACACTTTATATCATTATTTTTATTGTATATTATACTTATTATTATGTATTAAATATTATGTTGTGTTAATCATTTTGGGCTGATTGTTGCACAGCGGAAGCTATATAAGGATTAGGCATATAATTATAAAGTGTACTATATCAGGTAGCAGTGTGTTCGTCTGGAAATGTTCACTCAACGCGTCAGCCATATTATAATGTTATTATTTAAATATGACGTTTTATAAATTCAAACGCCAAAATATTAATTGAACAATACGTTAAAATATATTAAGTGCACCAAAACTCCATTCACCGTTCACCTGTCCGTACCAACAAATAAATATTTAATATCGTGTGACCGGTGAGTGGTAGCTGTAGGCATCATATTCTAATATGAATAATCGGGAAATTAAGAGGGGTGACAGAGTGTGCAGCGAGACGTCGACGAGTTCGAACTTTTTCGACGACTTCGTGTTACTGTGTATAATATATTATAAAGTTAGGTACGTCGATGGGTACTATATACAGTGCTGTAGAATATACCTTAGATTGTAGAAAACAAAATATATTATTTGTCGACGGCAAATGTTATTGACACGCGCATCATCAGAGAGAACTTCTTTTTTTATACCTACCCATTGTACACTTATCAACATAATAATACATCGATGAATATACATAAATGAATATTGTATAATACACAATTCGCTACTCGTGCCAAAACGAAAACGAAAACAACATTGATGCGTGCGTGTCAAAATTTGATATTTATATGATATAAATACTTTGTTCTACCGAAAACAATAAAAAATATGACTAAACAAATAACTGAAATAAAAGGTACCTACATAATTAAACATACTGTAACAACAACGAATATCAGTAGCAGCGTATATTATAGCCATGTGTCAATTATTCGCATCTTATTTTTAGGTATCTATCTATTATTATTATTATTATTATTATTATTATAAACTTGATTGACGTCAATACGATTTGTGCTATAATGTATTATATTCTATATAAGTATGGCTATTTGAAATAAATAATAATTTAAATTAAACATCTGTACGCAAATATATGTATAGATCCTTATATACGCTTCAACCTAAAGTTTTGAAAATTCGAGAAGATTGCGACAAAAATATTACAAAGCATTCTAGACTGAAATACATAGTATGACATTTTCTTGGTAAAAACCAGAACGTACCAGCTTTAGTGTATCTACTTGTTATAACTTAAAGCTATTGTCTTTTTGGCGATTTAACACTTGTTCAGAGGATTCAATACCACCCATTTTTGTGGAGTTAAATATAGGCAGTTTTAATGAAAAGTGTATTTATTATATTTTTTTTGTAGGCACATAATTAACGGAAATTGGTAGGTTAAGTTTTTAATTACAGACAGATGTTTCGTTTGGATGATAATTTATTCGATACTAACTCTATGCAGAAAATGAAAGGTTTATCTTTTTTTAAAGGCTTATAGAATTATAAAATATCAATATATTATTGATGTTCGAAGTTGTGGATTACTTTTTATTGATAAAAATCTATACACAGTGCAATATAATTTAAATCATATTAATAGTTTAATTAAAAAAATTTATTAGAGAGTTTGTTGACTAAAAAAATGACTTAAAAATTAAAATACTTAATAGTACATCGGTTTCCTATGTCAATAAGTACAAAAAATAAAAATGATTTGTAAAATATATATTGTAAACAAAATGATACAAAAAAAAAAAATTTATTGTCGAATAGTTATTTGTATCTTTATAATATTTTTTGGTCTAGTCTTATCCATCTTTATATGTTACTGATTTAAAATATTATTTTCTGTAAAAATAAATAATTTAATTTGTATTTCTTGTATAAGTTTAAAATAATCAATAATCCTGTATCTCTATCTTTGCCTCAAGTATAGCTTTTAAAAGATATAGATAATCTAAATGTATAATCTATAACTTGTATATTTATTTTTTAATTAAAAATAATAAATATATATCTGGTAAGCTACCTGAACATGTTATAAAATATCATCAATGTGAGATATCTATTTCTATAATATATTCAGTAAATGGTAACATTTGAAGCATAAATAAAATTAAAAAAATAATTTTAGAACCCGATTAACTGTTACATATGTATCCTATCACATTTTATTAATATACTAATAATTGTATTATTTCTGTCAATTTATTGATAAAGACGTTTTATTAAATTATTTATTATCTACGGTAAAAATATTAATGGTAGCTAAATAGGTACCTATGTCACATTTACCTACAGTTTTATAACATACATTTAGTGTTATAATATACATAATCAACATTTGTGAATAACATTGTACACTTGGCCAATATATAAACTATATAAGTATTATATAAAATACAAAAATAAAAACAATTTTCATTTAGTAGTTAAGTTAAAGCACAAAAGTTGTTTCAATTAAGCAGTTTGTGATTAGTACAAAGCGCCTTTTGAAAAAAAAAACTAAAACAATAACATATTCATTTTAGGAAAAATCGACAATTATTGTACCTATTCAATTGTGCCAGATGTGCATATGCGATATTCATAAATTATGTTGATTTTCAAAAATATTCAAATACACATAACAATATCACCATCGAGTGTATCATAAAGTTTCTGTAACTCGCAAGTGTGTGAATTACAGATCATGAACGTTTATGAATTTAATCTCAAGTTTTGAATAAATCAATTACAATCATCATTTATTTAAATTGTTGAAATATATTGTGAAGTAAAGCATATACAATTTACATTATACATATTACAGTACACATTTTGTTAATTTATGTTCTGCTAATCTAAACCAAAGAAAAGTATATAATATGATGGTTTCCATTAATCAACTTAGCAGTTTAATTAAGTTCTGTTTACGTGGTACATATGCTTCTAAAATACATAGATTACTTACTAACTTACTATCTAGATATTATCGGGACTTCAAGTCCACTCTTTGAACAGTAAATATAGTGAATTAACTATTGCGAAATTAATCGTTACCTATTTTCAATTTTGATCATAAAACATTATTTTATACAACCAAATAATATGGTGAGCAATATAATAAATTGCGATTTAATTTTAGTTTATGTAATTTGGATGTTAAATCTTGAAAATATAACGCTTGATTAAAAGAAAACTCTTACATGCGTTAATATTTATTTTCCTTTTTAATAGAAGTTTTTCAACATAATATTATAAAATTAAATTATATATATATATTATAGCCTATGTACATAAAAAAAAAATTCTCAAATTAAAACAAAATTAGGACAACAACAATATTATTAAGTTACAATGTTATAACAGTGTTATATAAAGACAATTTTGGTATAAAGCACCGTTGTAATTATAAATTTATGTTTTTTTTTTTTTTTTTTAACTAAAAATAAAATATTATACTTGAATTATATAATAGTAAAATCTAGAAAGAAAAAATAACTTTTAATCTATTATTGTATTTATGTATGTATATATGTATAAATATATTATATATATTTGACAATAAAATATTATATGAACATAATATACATGTAAATATACATAACACCTGTGGCGCAATCAGGATTTTTTCATACATATATTATATATAAATACACAATAATAGACGAGTGTATATTTTGTGAAATTATACTATATAAGTACTACCGTTAAATTTAATTGCAAAAATAATTATTAATGTTTTTTAACAATCAATAAACCCGTGTATATGACTGTGGTTTTGTCATAGAAATATAAAACAGAAATATATAAGTATCAATCCCTGTTAGTACAATATGTTCGACTTAAAATTATAATAAAAATATAAGCTGATAACTTTACACGATAAAACGAACTAATCTTTCCACATTGTATTGTAACGTTGTATTATATAATAAACATTATTTTGACAATGCATATTGTTTTATGCGCGAATAATATAACATACAACGATGGTCGCAGAATGTTTTAAATTTGTTGTTATTATTAAATATAATATTACTATTAGTTATTAGTAAGAACACAGAAGCCAGACGAACAGAAGAAACGTTTGGTGTCGGTACCACCCATTTAGCATCTGCGCACATTTACATAACAACATACATATCAATAACCTAAATTATTAGCAATTTATAATAATTATTAAAATATCATAATATTGTATATTATATTACATAAAATATGATAAATCTATATTTTGCCTACACGCTAAAAACTGTATAGTAGTACAAATATTATTATCATATTAACTTCTTACTACTAAGTGTTTTAATACTTTTTTTAATATTACGCAACGAAAATAAACAATATATATTATAATCGTTTAAAACATGTTACATTAATAAACGGGCAAACAACATATTAACGCAATTTGTTATAATAGTATAATATTATAATAATTTACAAAAAAAAAAAAAAAAACGTAAACAAGGAAACAAACGGACCTCCCCTCTCTGTCGTATATCGAAACTTGCGGCTACATATTTCAGTGCAACCGGCTAAATTCGAGGAAAAAATAAATAAATATTATTAAAATATGCGCAATATATACATTTTCTATTTCCATCCGTATCTCGTTTGTTCGATTGTTTCGTACGAGGATGGGTGAGCGAGACGAATGATATATGGTCGTCATCTTGCCCTACGCCAGCCGATGTGACACTCGTGTCCATGTTATGACCAGCCACCGGTCAATTTGTGGAACAGCTCCTCGTTCAGCGTTTGATTTACCTCTTTGGAACGCATCGACAAGAATATGTAACCGCCTATGAATTCGTGTATCACTTTGCAATCGGCCGATTGGCAGGCGAATATTATGTTGCCCTCTTCGAACTGCACCATCATGTGTTTGACTTCCCAGTTGATGTTCCACGCCTGCGAGAACGGGATAAAACCAAAGGCGGCGTTAACGAGAGAAAAATTTTGGTAAAAAAAAAAAAAAAAACAATTAAACACACCTTCATCGTATTATATCTCCATGTTTTTATGTGATCGCCGGTAGCGATGTCCATGCGCATCAATCGGTTGTACGCTATGCCCAGCAGCTCCTCTTTCTTGTGGCCCATGAACTTGACGACGAATAGCGAGATACCGAACTCGGGTAACGACTGCCATGCTTTGATGTAGTTCATCTTGGCCTCCATTAAAGTCAGCTCCTTGAGATTGGCGTGCGCTTCGAGTATGCGCTGCTGAACCATCTACACGAAAAATCCAAATTTATTATGATTTTAACAATTTATTAATGTAAAAATCAACTATGGTCATTCGCTGCTTGTTGATTTAGGTAGGTATTAAGTTATAAGTAAATTAGTTAACAATTATATGTATTCGAATTTGATAAAGTTAAGTTATTATGGAGTTATTTAACATTTTTATAATTTACTACTTATGTCATCACACACAGTGAATGTGAAACTTTTTACATTTTTAAACAATAATAACTCAACATTACGTTGTAAATGTATTCTAATTTAGCTTATTATTACGTACATGTAGTTGTTTAGGAAATTACAAATTTTAACAAAATTGTCAAACCAAGGAATACATATATAATAATAATATCAGTTAATTTGTAGGTATTTTAAATGTTTGCATTTGTATAGTGAGATTAAACAAAAATCAACCAATTAATCAGTTTTAAATGTAAATGTAGAGATTTTAATTGAACGTATGATTATTGAAAAAGTTTAATTATTACACTTGAACTAAAGAAGTAGTTAAAACTTTAAAGTTAAAAAATAAATTGAATTTAGTTAATATCTTTTGGGTAGGTATTTTTATGACCAAGTCGTGAGTGACTACCGACTGTAGTGCTTACTTTTCCCTTGAGTTTTCTGGAAAACCTGTGCGGTATGTAATCCTCAACCGTGATGTCCAAGGAAGATGGGCTAATGACGGGTGACTGGATGATCGATGGATGTTGCATCTCGAGGAACGCTTTGATTGATTTAACTTCGGACTCGTAAGAGTGATCGGATAACGGGCGTCCTTTTGCCGCCAGTCTACAAGCAGCCATCCATTTTGCGTACTGTTCCTCCTATATATGTGTACATTTAAGAGTGATTACAAAAGTCAATTATCATCACACTAAACTAATTTAGTTAGCAGTAGCAACTTACGCTATCGCATTTGATACACATTTCAGTCATGCCATCTGAGCTGGGTACTTCCAGCTTTATGCCGAACTTGTTTTGTGAAATATTTACGTCGGGTGTCACTTCACATCCCTTTAGACTGACACTATGCACGGGAAGTGCACCGACTTCGGCGTCTTCCGCCGTTTTGTACATCCGCAAATGCAAATCTCGGCATGTGAACCAATACCGTTTAAACGCTTTCAATGTAAACTTTTTTGGTCTATACAAGAAATTACGAATTAGAATAACATTGGTTTGCCGGATTCTATGTCAAACTAGTCAAATTCTACTCACTTCAAAAATCTCAAGTAATCAGACAACTCTGGTGCATGGGTCAAATTGTTGACATTGCTCTGTGGCTGGAACCCTTCAAGCGTAATTTGAAGATCTGACAAAGCAGCATCGATATCATCGTCTCCACCTGACGTCTCCATAAGTGGTTGTGGTACACTGGCTTTTAGATTTATTTGAACCTGAAATCCAAAAGTATTAATAGATGAGTGGTATTTTAACAAACGTTTTCAATGTGGCCAGTGAAAAGTTGTGCAAAACACTAAACAGTAAAAAGATATTACTGTACTACGCAGTAGACAATTATAAGGGTACTTGGATATTTATAAGCATTTTAATATATTTTAATCGTGACATACTTGTAGTGCAGCAAACATTAAAGCTTCCTCTTCGGTACAATCAATTTCACCACTCAATAAACTCCATTTGGCTTGTTCGTATATTTGATTTATGCGTACAGAATCTAACCTGGGATTCAAATCATAGAAAGAATAGAATTTGAACCGTAATTTCAACAAGTCATATTCCCTGACGCCTTGTTCCATAATCGAAAGTGACGAATCCAACCATCTGTATATAGAAAACAAACTTTTTGAATGACCATCGGTGTTACTATGGTATTATATATTTTAGAAATACTACTCACGCTACGTTCATTCTAGCTTTCTCTACCAACGACTTTGGTTTCAAGACTTTGTTTCGCACCTCTTGATTTAGCGAAAGTGGGCTGTTGGCCAAAGACGTATCGAGGGAGCCATTTAACATTTCCAGTGACGTTACGTTGCCATTCATTTCCGGTTTGCTGTATCCTTTCTTCCAAGTGCCATTTTGCTGTGGAATGAGTAAAAAAAACCGTAAAATAAGTACACATGTATCTCGTTTATAGTGTTTTGATCGACTACTTAAAACAGTTGGTACTCACAGACACGGGTGAACTGATCGGCGTAGAGTGATGTTTGAGCGGAGCGCATATAAACGGCGAAGACGTCATGTCAAGGCTTCCGGTGGAGCCGGACGGGCTGTGGCTATTGATAGCGAACGAGTTGGTGTCGGCCGATGGCGTTTGACCGCCGTTGTATTGCATTTCCTTCATGTTGTGCTTCAGATGATACGGTTCCAGTGGCTTGCTCAACGATAATTCTTCTGGGTGTCTGATATCTGATCACACAACGAAAAACAAATGTTTATAAATTAATGTTCATTGCACTACAGTAAGTACAATCGGTTAGTCGGCAGATACTCACTCAGCTCTTTGCATATCTGTATGACGGCGTTGAACGTTTTTATGGAGAAGTCCACGCGCATGTCCACGTACCGGAGGTCGGGCAACTGGATGCGTGCAGTTTTGTGCATTCTGGTGAATTGCAACTTGGCGTCAGCTTGCACTCCATACTGATCTAACGTTGACCGGGTCCTGGTAAGCCACGAGTTACGATTCGGCCACCAGAGAGCGTGATCCGACCAGTCCATGGCTATATCTGTGCGGGAAAATAACGAAATACGTTTTATTATTATAGTTTTATTACTTGTTAGTTAGCCTACAAAATATTGTATTCGTGTTGTTGTTTTTTGCGTGTTTATTTGTAAAACCAATCGGTTCACTATGTGTATGTAATCAGTAGGCCACCCGGTTACAATATACCTAGTTTCATAATTATATATTATAATATTTACTGCAGTTATTCCCTAATTGAACAAATATATATATAAAGATAAATATTTTCATTACATAGGAATACCTATAAATACATATTTTTTATTTAATTTTTATTGGTTACGATATAAATCTTTTATATTTATTATTATTGGTTTTTGATACTGTAAAAGCACATACGTACGAAATATATATTATGCTTTTTCCTTTTATGGATCGCATTTGAGTTTAGTTATATTACATATATTTACGTGGTTTTAGAGTTGAAACAAACAAATTCAATAAATTGTCTTGTAAACAATAGAGTTATAAAATAGATTCGTGTCTGTATAGCTCAATGCCTAATCAATTGTAAACGTTTGAATTTTATACGACGAGATTCTAGTAGGAATTAATTTGTTTACGCGCAAATCAATAAACTTATTTAAAAAACGAATTGATCAACGATTAATCACATAGCGTGCTCAAAACAATATATACTGTATAGGTAATAAGACGTAATAGTAACGTTCATTCCTATCATCTACACCGAGGTCATCATTTTTACGATAGGTGAGAATTCAAGATTTTTATTTTTGTACTTAATGACCTATCACGTTAAACATTTATGAGTAATACGCTCCATATGGTTTGAGTATTCTCGACTAAATTTATCATACGTCGATTGTGCCACTGTCATAAACAGCCCAACATACCGAGTAATACTCATTAAAATGTATTTCATCTCCGTGGAATGTACGCGCGTTAGATTCTTCTCGAGCTGAAGGTACATACCGTTTTGCAGTTTAACGTAATTAAACAAAACTTAATAATAATAATAAAAAACGAATTTAACATTCTTTTTATTTCTACTCGGAACATCACCATACTCGTTTGATTGAACCAGAAAAACACTTAAATTCAGTACTTTTTTTCACTTTTATTTGGAACTCGTTCGAAACATTTTTTTTTTGCGAATACTCGAGACGCCACGATGTAACTGCTTACAATAATATACGCTTTTATCTGTACACACATATTATATAAAAAAAACAACGTTAACCTAATTAAACGCCGAACATCGCCGCGCGTATAGAACGGTCGCGTTGACTTTCAAACCGATAGACGGAATAATAAATAGGGCAGGTCATGTGGTTTATTATTTTTTTTTTTTTTTTATATACAACCAGCGTGTACGATATTATTTCCTAGAGTTTGATCAGGTGGGCGATGCGTTCGCGGATGAGGGTGTCGTCGGAAACTTTAAACTATATTAGTGCTCCGCCCACAGCACCTAACATTCCGGGCGCACTATACGCGACGTCATCGACAGGAGAACTCAAGCCTTTGCGAACACCATTGGTAATCCGAGAGGAGAACCACGGCAGTGGTATGAAACGAAACGTTGCGCTGCAAACTCTGGGGATTGCGGTTCAACACCATGTCAATACGGCCGTCGGTCGCATTGCGACAACGTGTAGCGCGGTTTTGCGGTCTCGTCGTGTCGATACGGTATCATTGCTGGAGCCGCAGATTGCACAATATGGTGGACCGAAAAAACGACAGCGCACACGGCAGATGAAAAACACTGCCCCGAAACGATACATCCGTGTAAGGATAACCGCGAGTCGTCCAGAAGGGCTGCGCAACACGGCGCGACGGCGATACGACTTGCGCGCGCGGTGGCGGTCTCGGTGTATGTATTATAATACAATAATTTTATTATGACACGTCGACACTAATATAATATAATAATAACAATACGATATTATTTATAATACACGTCATCCTCATTAGGTCTCGTGTCGTCGTCTCGTACGAAAATAATAATAATAATAATAATAATATGTATTATTATCGTGTACGCGCGGCGGCGGTTGCGGCGTAGATAACATTTCGCTTTGGATATATATATATCATATGAAAGAAAAAAACCTGCCGCGTGACACGGAATAAAATACGTCTTTGGTCCGGCAAGGTTATAATAATAATATTGTATACGCCTTATAACAATTTACACACACATGGTTGCGCGAGGCTGCCGTTGCCGCCGATTTTACCGTAAGCAAACGCCATGTATGGAAACTGAATTCTTCGTGCGGCCGGCCCGCCGACCGATCGACCGACCGACCGACCGCCGCCGCTCAGCAACGGTCGCCACCACCGCGGCAGCAGCAGCTGCGCGACTGTTCGCCGGAACAGTATATGCGCCGCGGACTTTCTCTGCGTTTCGTCGCGGTGTCGCGCGTCTTCTCCGCCTGCCATCGCAGTATAGTATATTATTATTATTATCATTATTATAATGTCTATGAATATTCACCAAATGGCGTAGCTAAAAAACCCAAAACTCCAGTCCACGATTATATTATAATGTACCGGGACAGGAAACACCGTCCACGTCTATACTGTTCATCGCCCTAATTTTCAAATTTCGATTATTGAAATCTTTGAATATATTCACTAAGGATACGACCAAACCTATAGGAAATGCTGAGCGACGTATCTGGGGAGGGGGGATGTACAGTACTGGGCCGAACTGTCATTGGCTGGATTTAATACTATAAATATTCGTCTACATTTAATTGTTTCTTTAAAATGCATATGACACACAATATAGCTGCAGATTTTATGTATGTTTCATGCTGATTTATTTGATATTTTATTTGACTATATTAAAAAAATGATTGAACATCACAATGCGCGGATAACTGATATAGAAATTTAACCTATACAAACCGTCTATACATAATATTATAGATTGCCTTGTATACACCTGAATACGATAACACATTGGAATGAACAACATCAAAAGTTAGGCGATATAACAAGAACAATCCTGCACGTGTATGTGGCCTATATTAACGGCAACAACGGTAATCATATTAGACAGACTAAAAACTGCAAAACGCACTAGATATTATCATATTATTATGTCAGAACCCAAATCAAAAGTGTCTCCAAAAACTGGAAAGAAAAAACAACGCGTTCATCTAGGTGGCATGTATCGATACATCTGGCGAATCTCAATAACTATATACGAAATTCTACATAGAACCTAGGATCGAAAAAAGAACAAAATAATACGTTAAGTTTTACGATAAACAGCTGTAGAACTGAACAAAATATCGATTTGGACTCAATACAAAACTAGTGTTAGTATATATATATATATAAGCGAAAATTGTTTAGATATACAAATAAACTAAAATTTAATGGTGTATTATATATGTGTCAGCAGCAAAATCGCATAACATTATTCTAGTTTTACGTATATAAATTTATTTGTGAATGATGCGCTACAGATGTGCTCGATTTACGTTGGCGTGACCCGGTCGACTCGAAGGCGAAACCTAAAACGTTTTTGTTCACACATAACCATAAAAGCGAACTTCCCACCTTCGGCTTTTGCCCGTCGCCAAAATTGTGGGATATTCGCGTACGCCGCAATATCGGCTTTAAGTAAAGGTTTCCCGCGAGACGTTATCATTCGGAATATTATATATGCAATATAAATCGCGACGATTTTTTTTCTGTCTTGTGCGTTCCGAGGATTTGAACGTGTTATAATAATCGTCATCGACGCGAGAGAGCGCGATCCAGCCAATGGGAAAGCTGCCCAGCGACCGGCCTTATATGGGAGTCAATCCGGCGGTTTCGCCGCCGCGTTGTCCTTGCTGGCGCACTATTATTTAATATTATACAATATTATATTATAAATTGTGATTTTTTTTCTTTATTAAATTATAAAGGGAAAAAACCCAACGAACATCATCGTCCTCTCGCGCGGCCACAGCCTTGGTATAGTATATATAGTATAGCTAGCTACTCTTTTATAAATTCACAAATGTACACGATAATATACATATGGGAAGGTAGTATACCTATACGATATCGCATGCTGCCACGCTATTGCGAAACGCGTTTTAAACACAGCAACCGAGGTTAGGAGTTTTCAAGACGCATTCGTGGACCTATATATGCCATACGTAATATACTACATGTATACACGCGGGTATGACGTGCATTATTTATATAGATCGGACGACGATGTGTCGCACTGCTTCGGCGAAAAACCGTGTACACAATAATAACACGAGTAATAATCATAATATAGGTATATATATATATATATATAGGAAATGTAATGATAACGACAATATAATTTGCCGCCGGCCTTGAACGAATCATGATATACGCGATCGGCGATTTACGACCGGAACCGAATTCGTCATTTCGCTGATTGGTTTACAAATGTAAATGTATGCGGTGGTGTGGACCGACTAACGCGTCCCATCGCGGACCATATATTATAAACTATTGATTTGGCGGTCACGACATCTGTAAACAACAGTATATTTTATTGTACAGGGTGTTTCGCGTAACGCGCAATGACGGCCGCCCGGTTTCAAAACGGTAATATTGCTTAATAAATTACATAATATAGTCTAGTGACAAAAAAGTGATGTGCCTCAACCCCTCCTCTCTACGCTGGTGGTTATGAAGAGATCACCACATCCATTCTGCAGACTAACACTGACCGACGGTATTTTTAGACTCTTTCTCTCTGCCGGTCGATTCTTTTCTACAATAAGTATTGTTGCGGTGGAGAGGTGATGGAAAAACTATATTATATAGAGACCCAAACCTCCGGAGTTGTGATGATTTCCTGAGTATACCCTGTATACGATCACCGTGAGCCGTTCCGACGTGTACGGCCGCGGGTACGAGGGACTGCTGTCGTGACGGTCGCGATATAGATTATCCACGATCGTCGGACGGAGTTCACGGCGAGGGATGCGCGCAGTATAAATAAACATCATCGGGACTCACCCGGCTGCAGCGGCAGTCCGCGATTCGTCGTACTTGTCTGTACACGGTGAAAATAAATGAATATATATATATATATATATAGGAATAGTGTCGCACAAAGGTCCGGAAAATGGATGATAAATATGTGGCGCGCGGGGAGACGTGATAAACTACATATATATATACACACATACACACACATATAAGCGTAATAAAGAGTCTAACGCGTCCGCCGTTATATTATATTATACGATAATCAACGGAATAGAGCATAATAACACGCACACGCCCCGAAAAACGGGACCGTTTCTGGGTTATATTTTCTACCCGCTCGCGATTTCTTTAAGGGACCGAACGGACAGACATTATATTATTATTAGACGCGATGTATGTTATTATGTGTCATTATTGTTATATACTATATATATATATATATATGTGTGTGTGTTTGAGTATATAATAATAATATAATATATATAGACCGTTAAATAAAAAAATCCCTCGATAATGACACAGTAACGAACAACGATTTTCTTTGCAGTTGCCATGTGCATGCATCTGTGCACCGCCTCTATACAGAGGTGCGCACCTATACGTACGTCATGGTCGTACTGCTGAACCGGAACGCCGTTGGTTTCAGACCGAATCCCTGCGTTTCCGAAAAATGTCAATACGCTCTTAATTATATCGACGCCGTTCGTTTTCGGGCGCTTAGAAAAAAATATAATAATGTATAGAAAATTATTTATATAAATAGGTAGGTAGGCATAGGTGGTACCCGAACGAGTTTCGTGTTGTAATTTCGTTTTCCATTGGTTTTATACGCGATCACAATGGACCACGTAATAACACATCATACTATAGTATACCCCTTTATTATATTATATAACGCGCGTAATATACGACTTCGATGCGTAGTCACACGTTCCACTACGGAACGGGTAGTTATGCCGTAGATATTATATGGGTATAGGTTTCGTTTGATAAAGTGTGATGCGGACCAAAAGGTTGAAAACGATTAAAAATTACGTAGACGAGAAATGCGTTGGGTTTCGTTCCCGATTCGTTTCAACTGCCGTCACGACAAAGTATAAAATATTCGTTGTCGCCGTTATACATATCATGTACATTATTATTATTATTTATCGCGACAATAACTGCAGCAGCAGTCGCTTTAATTTTTTTTTATTATTGTTATTATTTATTCCACAGCCGGTATACACCAAGCTATCTTGTCTCGGCTCTCCGCCGGCGGTCGCCCATTGTTTTTTTTTTTTACGGTTTTAGACAAATTTATCTCTATATATAGAAGTATTTACGTCCGTCGTCTAGCAATAAAGTCGGATCTGCGCCGCGTATATATAATAATATTACAATATGATATTATTGTGACCGGTATAAACATTACTACATTATATTATACGCGATATTCCCACGAAAAGGTCGGGAACCCGCGGGGGTGCCCGGTTATCTTGATTTCGGATTTACCATGAATGGGCCTGGCGAGATTCACTGCGGCCGATTTCTACGCGCGGCATACGGTCGGAGACGATTTCGTATGCAAAAGCGTCAGCGGCGACTTCACAGGACCTTATAGTCCGTGAACGTCTTGCATGATAATATTGCCGCGTACGTTTATTATTTCGGACCGGCCGCCATGTCAAAATATCACGTACTTCGATTGAATATAACGTGCAATGTGTATTGTGTATAATTTGTATATATTTTTATAGCGATGTCGGATGTACTGCCAAAAATGTTTACGTTGTTATTTTGCTGTTTTTTATTTTTATTTTATTATTTTTTATTTTTATCAACAGTTCCGCCGGAAACATAATAATATTTAATATTTTTATTACCGCAGTTGTAATGCGTCTCAAATTTCAATTTCTTTCCATACTCTGTCATAATAGTAAGTATAATATACCTGTATGTATATTGTATATATACGTAATATCCGTCGTAGTTACGAATATTACATATTTCAAGCGAATAACAACTATTCGGAATATTACTTAAAGATTATTATATATTAAAAA
The DNA here is from genome assembly GCA_036289425.1 of Rhopalosiphum nymphaeae. Taxonomy (NCBI): domain Eukaryota; kingdom Metazoa; phylum Arthropoda; class Insecta; order Hemiptera; family Aphididae; genus Rhopalosiphum; species Rhopalosiphum nymphaeae. The sequence goes on along the minus strand of JAZAQC010000007.1, from coordinate 1,213,513 downwards.
GCATTAAAAAAAAAATATGTGCGAATAGTAAAAATGCATTACTCATTATTAATAATACAATTTATACGTCCTCGAAATTATTTATTAGTTAAAAAAAAAATAAAAATAACGTCATATCAGTATATTACATCACAATAAATTGGTTGTGGCAATGAAAGGCTATTGAGTAAAAATAACATACATTCATACATACATACATACATACAATTAACAAACTAATTATACTACAACGAAGCCGTTTATTTTGTACACAAATATTGTGTAAAGAGGCTAATACCGGGAACAGTTTATGCGATGAAAAATCGGTCGAATAAAACATACATTTACATAATATGTGTGTTAAAAATGTACGCGGCGTGACGTTTGCCGAGGAAAATTATGTTTTTTTTTCTTTTTTTTATCAAACACGTTCGAATAATGACATAGTATTGTATTAATAATGGCAAAAGAATAAAATACATTTCAAAAAAAAAACTCGAGTGAGTAGGTGGCAGGCAGGGCAGTAAATATAAAGTATGATGCTACAGTACAATATGCATGTGTTGTTTTGTGTGTATCAACTGCGTTCATTATAGTATTTCGTTAATACTATGGTTTTTATTTTTTATGATTACGCACGTCGCATGTACACCCATTAATCATCCCTCGAATCACGTTATTGTTCTCAATGGATAAATTATTGTTGATGTGTGTGTGTAGGTATTTGATAATTCGAATGGAATCGTATTATAACGACACACGGACACGTTACAATAAATCATGTGCTCACAGAAACGAGATTACTTATTTTCGTTTTAAATTCGAATCCTAACTCGTCGAACCGAAATCCGATAAACGGGGTTTCGATTCGGATATTTTCTTGTTACAATGATTTATCGCCCTACATAATATTCCGTCCTACAGGCGCACGTTTACGGTATACGCGGTATACAATATAATGTACCTGTAGTCCATTACGCGGTTGTAAATATAGGTATATGTCCGATGATGATGATGATATCAAAAACGTTTATGTACGCTGCAATTACGTCATTTCAATAGATAACGATTTATAGTCTTTTTTATAATATTCGTGTGTCTGCATGTAAACAGCTCGCAACTCAAACGGAAACAAAAATAATCCTATACGTCATGGTGCGTGCAGATACAGATACCTATATAAAGTCGATAAATTATGAACCTAACGTTTAATAAAATTTAGTAATAACGATTATAATATGTTCCGTGTACCTACATTATTTTGAATCAGTCGCAAACTGGAGCCTACCGACGTCAGTACAGGTATTTAGCATACAGCCAGCAGTGTCGACTTTTTTCGAGGCGTATTAACTATTAATATTATAAATGAATATACAAGTCGCGCTATACGCATATACTATTATGTATATTGTATATGTAATAATAATAATAGTAACAAGAACAATAATAATATACGTAAAGGTATATAATATAATATGTACGTTGCCGTCGCCTTAGTATTATAATATAATATATTGTGTACACCGATAAAGCGTATACCTACGGTATATCATACACAATCGTCGTCCACGAACGGCGTTACCGGTTTCGGTCGGAGACACTATGCGCCGCTCGCGATTGTCATATTATTATTATTGAGATCGTCCTATTGTTCGCGGGAAAAAAAGATTTTCTCTTCTCCCTTCGAATACAGACTCCTCTGTAAGCCCTACACACCTCCGACTGCATAGGACTCCTATGACCGACGGTCGATCCCGGTTTATCACGATAATGTATAATATAATAACAATATATGCGAACATAATAATAATAATATAAATATATATATTTAAGCGCGTCCAGAGTCTCAATATCCATATACCCGCGCGCATATAATATATATCATTATTATATAATATGTATTTATGATATGGACACGACGTATATACTCTTGCTGGTCTTGATCTCCGGTCGCAGCCACCCACGGCGATGATGTTTTAAACGCGCCGCTTACAACGGGAGAGTCTTCGCCGCGGAACGGCGGGTGATGGCCGACGGATAAATAAAGTGGTTTTTTTTCGAGGGTGGGCGGGGGGAGGCCTGTCGGGCAGAGACGAGTGAAACTATACATAATACAATATATTATCTATGATAATAATAATGATATAATGACGGGTCACCACCGTCCACTGCTAATAGATAATAATATCATAATAATTATGGTCCGGCATTATTTATAAATAACAATAATGTTTTGTAGGTGTATATTATTATATTATTATCATCATGAGGCGCGCGCGGCGGCTATGCGATTATATTCGGATTCCACTACGTTGACCCTACGTGCACGTGTATAATGATAATAATAATAATAATACGCGCGCGACCAGCCGAGACGATGTTTGTTTCGCGTGCGATAAACGACAAAATATTTTCCAGTCAGTCAGTTTACCGGTGTACAGTTTAGATCTGACGGAATAAACACTATAATATAATAATAATAATAACAACAACAACAAATAACAATAATAATAAATCATCGGGACGTCTTATCTGCAGCGAGCAGAGCATTGTTACAGGTAATAGGTGTACTTATTACGAAACGCGTTTTTTCTTCTTATTTTTTTTTGCCTCCGAACGTCCGTCATCCGATTAATATAACACGGCCGTCGGATGCGCGTTTACGCTTAACGAAAATGTAGTTACGTTTTTTTTTTCCATACCCGACATTCGCAGACGATAACAACTAAAATAAAAAATACATATTATATAATTGATCCTCGTTCGTTAAACGCATATAAAAGTATAAATTATTATAATATTGTTATTATATTGCATGAGGTGTTTGCCAAATCAATTATGTGCCGCACCTCTTCAGACTAATATCATAATAACGCGCGTCCATCACTGGTAATAATTATTTTTTTCCCCGTTTTACTGGAAATCGTACGCGTGCATATAATAAAATATGTATATTATATGCATATTGCGTACATTTTTATTGTTCGAGAATATATAATATATTGCGCAATTATTATAATTTAGTGTTTTAATTATAAAACTTGTATAGGTACTTGATACATTATAAAATGTAGAAAGACTTCAATAATTATTAGATTCTAGAAGCAATTGACTGAAGAACAATACTAATAGAATGTGATGAAATTCTTTACGTATAGTAACTGTTTTCTCTATTATTCTGAAATTGAGGGGCGATTAATCAGTTGAAGTGATCAGTCATATACAAGTCACCGTAGAGATTGACAACACAAACCGTGATTGAGCTCTAAATAATAGTTAGTTCGTTTATTCGTACGTTTATTATTGTTTGTACACTATACATGCAGTAATAAACTATGAATAGTAGCTGTGTCTTCGTAATTCGGGACGAAAATCGCTTCCCTTCTTGATAACTATACGATGAGATACCGAAAGACATCTGCAGGAGCAGGAGACTATCAATGAGACGTCATTCATGTTGTTAGGTACGCGTGTAGTTAATAAAATAATAATACGGCCCTGTCGTAGGCATTACCCGCTATTACGACGTCAAAAATCATTACCTAGCCGACTTATTTAATAAATTATGCTAACAAATTGATTGTAAGTGAATCAACAGACTGAACGTCGTTTGTTTCATCATATGAGCTCCACAAACGTAGGTTTCTTAATAGAACGACTACAACAATACGCTGTTTAATCATTTTGATTAGGATTAATTCGAGCCGAACACAATCGTCTTCACTACGCGGTTTCTATGTCGTATGATCACGTGTCCCACGTTTCTACGCATGCACTATACGTCACAGCAGTAGAAAATACTTGACGACAGCAAGTCTGCAGAATAAAATGTTCGGGGAGGGAGAAATATAAAAACGACATCCGGTTAAATGTGGAAAAAAATTCTAGAAACGTTTTCATTTTTAACAATATATCTATAGTTAACAAAACACTAATCGAATCTAATATAGTTTTCAACTAACTCTATATTAATATTTATTTTATATAATAATAATTTAAATTTAAAAAAAAACATAATGCATTACTAGTACATAAAAAAAATACCTGTTGCTCTCATAAAATACAGCGGCACATAATAAGTTTTACGACATATATATTATAATACAATTATTACATATTATATCATCTTCGTTCAGCGTACCTAATAAGAATAATTGGTTGACAATTTATGTATTCTAATTAGCCAAATATGAGATTTATCACACACGCATATAGTACTGTAACAGCAGCTTATTACTAATTATCACCATAATATAGCATGCAAGATCGATAAGATCAGTGACGCATATTTTTTTATTTATAATATTCTTGTACCCTGTAGTTTCGAATGTACTGGTGTGTATGCAGAAGATACAATGCACCGCGAACTCAAGACTGAGGTTGTTTTAAGGACCTCGGTGGGATGTCCTAGATTTTCTGATTTTCTAAGAAAATAAACAACTAACAATATTAAATGATAGTCAAGAAAAAAATAATTTTATGAAATTACCCACTCTATCGTTTATTCTAGATTGTTGTATAGACTCGGTTTTATCGTTACTTATAACTCAATTTAAAGAAATCTACGAGCTATATAGGTACCCGATTGATATGTTTTCTTTTTTTCATTTACCTTCATTTTTATCGAACACCAAACAATATATAATTAATACATCACATTGCAGTTTAGATTTATAAATGGAAATTTTCTTCTATGAAACGATAGCTGCAATATGTTAGTAATTGAGCCTACGACATATCGAGAATTCGGAACTATACAGAACGTACCAATAAATATTTTAATGAATTTATTATCACGGGGAAATATTAAAAAAAAATGAACGGTCATGCGGATTTTCCATCGAAGAAAATCTCAATCATTCTTTTTACTTCAGAGTTAAAATTATATCAAACAAAAGAATGATACACAAATAAATATAAAAAATCAAACACGAGAAATAACTGTTTTTCTATTGAATAAAAAAATTATTTAATAATTTCAAACATCATCATTTTTACAAAACGTCGTTGTTGTCCATTGATAGTACGTCGTTAGTCAAAATATCCACTGCGCGCGATGACATAGCTACAATAGAGAGGTACATGCGCGGGACCGGATCGAAAGCATAAATGATTATAATATAATATCAATAATATATTATTACATTTTGTCCACACGCGTCTGCATAACGTACACAATATTACATTATAATAATACTATGTACAGCGTCCATCGCATTATCAGCCGCGCGTGTGCCCATACGTATTCTCATTTGGGATTTTCTATGGCCTCATTACGTACAGCGCTAAATACATCGTCGTATATAACAATCCGGATAGCTGCTGCCGGTTGCGGAATCCCATTGACCCGGTGCATAATAATGACGTCGACATCACGGTCGTCCGCGAACAAAATATCACGACGATTACGCGCGGATCAGCAGCGGTCGTGTATATTATATTATATTATAATAAGTAGTATACGATTTACGGTATGCGCGGTATTGTGTTGCACGTCTTGCGCGTACACGATTTTCGCGCTTGGTGTCCAGTTTTGTCAAACGTCAAAGCTATATCGTCTAAAAAAGTCGATTTTTTTAATAGAAAAACATTAACAGTTAAAACGCGAAAACGGTTAGACCTATAGCGTCCTGAAACAATAATAACACGTAATGCGACTGTTATAATGTATAAGGTCGTTTAAACGCGGCCCGCAAAACAGCGGTGTATACGCAATCGTATATTCGCCGACCTATACATATTTTATACAGTATAATAATTACGTGCAGTTATACATCATTTTTGCGATGCGTACTGTCATACGCGTGAACGGCGGTGTTCACTGTTTATTCCAGGGGGGGGGGGGCGGGAGAAAAACGTATACGATGTTTTTATTTCTCTTTATTATTTACTTTTATGGCATACCCCCTGAAATATGCGATACCCCCCCATCCTCCGGGATAGAAGGTCTGAAATAAACACTGGCGGTATTTGTTATCTCTGTAAGCGCGCCCACGATCTTATCCGTACGCCCGCAATATTAACAATATAAAATACAATAATATATATTATAGTATGTATAATACTTAAAGTCACCTAAGCCGCGCCGGCGCTAAACAAGATTTAAGTGTATTATAGTCCATTATTACGTATGCATAATATATATTATATACCTATATACGGTTATAATATATCGTTACACCCGATAAACTTCGCGTATATTAGACAGCGTACGTGTACATAATAAACGAGAATTATAATATTATAATTGCTCGCACTGGAAATCGCAGGTGCGTTTCGTTAAATTTATTTTGAATTTAAAACGGAACATTAATGATAATAAGCCGATTGAATATACGCGTATTTTAATATCCACACACATGGTGCGATATATATATTATATACGTACACATATATATACACAAATACGCGCGACATAAACTATAAATATTATAAATGCGATTTCGATTACACAGCAACGACCATCATCGCGCATATGCTCGTATATATATATATATATAAACACCGCGCGACCTCGTACGGTCGTGCGAAAAAAATAACGAAATATATTGGCAACGAGTTTCGCAAGTAATCGTCGTGATTTTCTGACGTTTCTGACGCGACTGACCGACTGCGCGTCGGCGGCAAGAGAGGGAATACGAATCTGCACATCGACTCGGCGATTTATCGCACTACGCGTTTGGCGAGCGGCAATAACGATAATATTATAAATTTTATTAAAATAATATTATATAATAACGATTTCGTCTTTTAAATATAAACCCGACGGATGCCGCCGATATTGAACTGTCGCCAATATCACGCACGTACACACACACAATATATTATTATATATATTTATATATACGCACAAATTTCGAGCAAACAAAACGTATAAGCTTTCTAAAAACTGGGTTATTACCTTCGCCGACAGATGTATAGTATAATGTAATATCGTACGCGTTCGCGAGTATATATGCGAATACGTGTTATTATCATCATCATCATCATTATTATTATTATTATTATTATTACTATCGTCATCGCCGTCGTCGTTATAAGCACAGCACACATGACTTGTTGTTTGCTCGACGCCGTCGTGTGCGAAGTGTGTGCGTGAATATTATTATTGTATTTTTATTCTGGCGCGCGCGCACACACGACGACCGTGCATAAAAAACGATTCGAAACGCAAAAAAGAAAAAAAAAATTGTAATATTTGCGGTGGCGAGAAAAAAATAACCGTACGTCCGCACGACCTTGGAGATAATTAATGTCATTACCGACAACGCGCGGTTATTATGAGCTACAGCAGTGCAACACATTATGCATAATATTGTATTATAATGCGCCGGAGCAGTGTTCGCGTCGTACACCGCGGATTGTTGTAAAAATAATAATTATCATATTATTACATAGCTGCCGGTTGAATCGTTCGCCGTCCGTACACACGACACAATATCGTAACGTATATTATATACGTGTTTATATAAATGTATTATAATTATCGTTATTATTATTATTTTGTTTTATTCCGTCACGTGCCTCCAATATAACGGTCGTGTAACTTATTAAACACGACGATATAATATAATAATAAGACATTGATTGATACGGAAAATCGCCGTGCGCAGAAACGCGTATATATATATATATATATATATATATTATTGTTATCCTTAATACACGAAGACTATAATATATAGGCTCGTGCGCTTGGACTCTACCACCGTATGACGATAATTATATAATATATATATATATATATCGTTACGATACATCCAATGCGGCGCAGCACAAGCGCCGCTCGTGCAGCAGTTTTTTGCGGTACACCGCAGACTGATATTTCCTCCAACGATTTTTGTTGTATAGAATATTATTATAATTCTAGAGACTCGTTACTTTTTGCCATAGGGTATATTATAATAATTTTGTTTCAATGGTGTGAAATGTTCAGAATGCTTAAACTAATTTTAATATATTTATTCATTGCACAATTATATAATATATGCACGCTGTATAGGTACGTTGGGATTTACTTGGACAAGTAGTTGTGTGCGGTGGTTATTTTTAGAATAAATTATAAGGCTCTGCGCCAAACCTGAAAGAAAAATCTTCTGAGTCATGGACCGTGGGGGCCCCTCCAGGGTGGCCCCACAACCCCAAATCCAGCCGTGCTGGCTATATGAGTGTTATTTAACACAATTCGTTACTGCGCCTATATACGTACGCCGCTGTCCCGATCGATATAAATCTGACGATTTTATTTTTCTCACTTCAAGCTGACGAGTATGTTTTTAACCCTCCTGCAGACGATCGGTTTTGAATCGTCCCTTGGCGTGGTCGTATATATACATATAATATATAATATTGCCGTTTACTTATAGAAACGCACAATAGTCCCTGTATGAATGATAATATGATAATGACAATAATATAATAAATACGACGACAGAGTATAGGTATAGGTTAGTATAATAATAATACGTATGCAATTATAATAAGTATTCTGTGGATGGCAACTGGCAAGTATTTAGTGAGTTGTATATACCGTCGTATCATATAATGTATGATGACGTATAGGTATTACGATAATATTATTAGACGTGTGACAGTCCGTCTTTCTCTTCGCCGTAGTGTTAAAATAACGTCGATCGCGGGACGATCTACGAATGATTGATAACGGCGCGCGCGATGAACTCAACTATATATTTATAATACTACCCTTCTCCACCCTTTCGGTCAACAACAATACGACTATTGTACATAGTATATACTCTCACACACCTTATTTGTACCTATGTATATGTGTGTATAGTATATAGACACAAAACGGAAGAGCGTGACGAGAGATTGACACGACGTCCTTGACTCTGGTTCGATAAAAAGGAAATTGATAACGCTATTATATATTATTATTATTATTATTATTATATTATAAACAACAATCGGGCTCGAACGAATCGCATTGTTATCATATTGTCATTTATACATATATAATATATATACAGAGCTTCGCGTTACGGCAAAAAGTGTCGTGTCGTAAAAATAAAAAATAATATTTTTTAAGCTATTGTCGACGGACATATTATTATTATTATTATTATTATTATATCATCATTATTTTCACGTTTTTCTAGCCCGCTTCGACTGTATGTATAATAATATAATATACTATGTTATTGTTATAATATTGTAACGATATACTGTACTATATATTTACATACAACACAGATATTATAATATATTATTATGCTACTATATTATCTATAATATATAAATATATATATATATATAGGTACATCAGTACGTGTCGACCATACACCGAGAAAATAACGTTTTGACATTCATAAATTATATGCATAAGGTATTAGGTATACGGATAAATTAAATTAAAATTAAATTGTATTCATTTATAAATGCGCAACTTGTAAAAAATGCAAATCTAATGAACGTGTCGTAAAGTACTTTTTTTATAATATGTGCGACACGAAAAAATGATAATATATAGCCCGCCGTCTTCACGTCTTTTCGTTCGATACCACATATAGGGAACACGCGTTAAATGCAAATTATGTATATGTTGAATATTTTAATATATTTACTTAGCAGTGGAGAGAAACTTCGCGTTTAGCGTATAATAAAGTCAATTAGCTTCTTTGGCGTAGTTCTTTTTAATGTACAAAATATATGTTAAGTATATAATATTTATGTACTTGGATAATTTTCTTAAAATATTATTTATTTATTTATTTATTTATTTTTTAAATATATAATATTTAAAATATTGTGTATGTTTGCCATAAAATTAAATGACAAAAATTATTGAAATTGTTGCACTAGGTATAGCCACTCGTTAATTCAGAGTTTTAATAGGATTTTTAGAAATCGATAGGTTTACTCGTATTCTATTCCAAGGGTCATAAAAAAACGCTTCGGCAATAAACTAAAAAAAGATAAAAACACAATAATATATAGGTATATACATTACGTATCGGTATAATTCATGATCGAAAACCGATTTAACTGCTGCGTGCACTTCATATAATAAATATACTTATTATATTATGACTTATATACGGATCACTCGAATTTGCGTACGCATTTCATCATAATTTAATGTATACGTAAAACGACGTCTCTATTACATTATTTATATTTTATCGTTTTGTCTTTGTTACGACATAAGTATATATTCCTAAGACAGCCACATAGAATATCGTCGAAATCTTAAATCTCTTCGAGTGTCACCGCGTGTATATACATAATAACGAGTACAACACAACACACGTCAACACTTGAGCCATATTGCGCATAACATAATACAATATTATCTCTCATCGTTATTACGACTTTTGTTTCGAACCATAATGATAATCAGGTCGATGATAAAACGACAATTGAGAATGGTCAAAAGTTTCAATAAAAACACTGTATAAATAATACTCGTCTATAATAGTCGCGTGCATCACGCATTCACGCCTAACCTAACCAGCAGTGCCTATAATTTATAGGTACCCATATGGCTATATAAAATGCACAGGGTGATTCACCGAGAAGGCTCAGCCACGTTTTCTTCTTCAATGATTCATGCATAGTTATTCAAATACTAAAATGGAGCTTTTTAATGTATACTAAAAGACTCCTTATCAGGTCTTGAATAATTTCCATTGTTAAATGTAAAAACGGGTATTTGCGTGCTTGCGGCAAATCACCCTGTATAAAATATATATTAGACCGCATAATAGTGCAATACGCGCACACTGACATTTTATATTCAAATGCGGTGATATGATGTCGTTTACTGCTGCGGACAAGTATAACGAGTTATACCTACCTACTACATATATTATAATATTATAATCGTATTCTGAAAACATCAGTATAGAGTACGTATATATTGCGCGACGATTGACGGAGCTTGTGCGTCGTTGCAATAAAGGCGCAGCCCGCCGTACGTCGCGTTTGACCTACATTAAAAAGTCTGGGCGGTTTTAAACAAAATGGCCTAAACAGCAGCGTAAAGGGCGAGGTCCCGTGCAACGAGTTAAACGAAAGTGGCTTTAAATTATTCGGCGCGTGCGGTATTATATATACATGGCGCGGGTAATCGTTATTGATGGACCTACGCGAATTATGATTATATATTATAAAACTTTTATAATATTATATACCTCACACAGGGTGTAGGTTTAGCAATAACGTGGTCGCGGCGGCGACTATTGAAAAATTATTATATTTCTCGTATATATAATATATACTGCTGTTGCTTCTCAGTCCGCGGGTTTGGCCGCCGACGGTTTTTATCGAATTTGCGAATATAATGCAGACAACAACAACTATACAAACGCAGTAACGTTGTATAGAGACAGAATATTATATTGATATAATAATTTCGGTGATTAGCTATGACTTCTCGGAAAAGGGTAGTCGGTCGGTCGTTTTCAAATGCCAAGCACTTTAAATGTCAGATGTTTGATGTATAAACTGTGTAAAAAGTTTATCGTGAAAATATAATAAAATAAATATATAATGGTATAATATGCGCACTTTTGCAGCAATTTCAGATATATACTTAATATACTATACCCAAACAGTATATACTTGTATTACTATAATTTACAGCTATTGTCGCTATTGAAGATAGATAAATATACCAGTGGCACGTAGTATTAGGAGGGAGGTGGTCTGGGTGGTATATTACCTGTCCCTAAAAGTTTTTTTAATTTTAAATTTTAAGTAATAAAAATGTATTTTTAATGAATATAAATTATTTAGGTAATAAATATAGGTATAGGTAATCAATACCAATATAATATTATTTATACATTTAAAAAATTTAAATTAATTTGTATTCATTATAATATACACGCGTATACTGTACAGGTCTTTATTCTAAAATTGCTTGCTCGTTACTTTGAAGTACATTCCGCACTGTCAGTATACTGTGCATGAAGTTGGTTTATGTAGTAATTTTAAAAACGAAAACTAATCCATACGATGTTAAAATGCTCTAAACACGAAAAGTATTTTACAATAAATTGTATAGTTTGCAGGATATCTAATTTCATGTTAATATACTTTATAGTAATATAACATTTGTAATTAATTCAGAAATGTATTGTCAAGAACGTAACTTTTACAATATGTGCAAGTAAAACAAAAATGTTTTTGTGTACCGATGATATGTTTTTCATCACCAAACATCACAGAAACACCTACATTTATAAATATATAATAAATAACATTATATTATTATTATATATACTCGCCATTTGGCACGGTAAACAATTATTACAAATCTTTCAAAATAAAATCCAATTATTATACAATAGTAACCCACGGCGTGCCTACATCAACCGATCAACCTATACATCATAACATTAATATTATAATATATATATTATACTTGTGGCCGCCCGCCATCATGCACGCCCGCCGGTACCTAATGATTTCAGACGTATGTGTAATAATATTTTATGTTATCCTTCACGTTGACGGAGGTTTTATTATTTTTAAACGGTTTGTAAATTAGTCAAGAAATATCACCTTTTTTTTTTTTTGAATAGCTCCGTAACACGATTTTGTCCGAGGGTTTGTGCATATATGGTTGTAAACTCAATAGTGTCGCGTTAAGAAAAATAGCCTATTTTACGACTATTCATAAAAACGAACATATAATATAATATACACTAAACAGCAGTAATTAGAGACGACTCGAGGTGAGGCTTAAGACTCCAACGATACAATAAAAATAAAATAATTACATGTGTATATAAAATATAATTTTTTTTTCTTCAAAACCGTTTCGGCGCATTTTCATTACTAGATAATATTATATACGTGTACGTATGCACTTTATATTACAGAGTATAGGTACACGTATATACGTTTTCTTTATCAAGTCGTGATCTCGTTTCGAACTCGATCGAAATTACCGCGTAATTTTAATTTCAAAGAGTTCTGCAATCACCGCTGTCGGGCACAACACAAAAAGGAGGAGGAAAGTCATCACAGCGTTACAGCCATACGAGTAAGTATACACTGTGCTCAAGGCATACAAGCGCGGTGTCGGGGAGAGAACAGGGTACCTGTAGTATACAAATTGTATGTGTGTGTGTGTGTGCACCTAATATTAATACAATATTATATAGGTAGTATATATAACACATATATACAATATATAAATAGTATATCTATTATATAGGTACATTGACCAATGCGATTCGACTTTCTTTTTACGTCAAAGATATGCTATTTCGAAGTCCATCACCTACGCCTATATATATATATATATATACATATATATTACACACGACCTTCGATTTTTCTTTTTGTTTTGTATGTGTAATCATGATGCATGGTCATCGGCTATCAGTGCAAGTATCAACATAATTATTTTAATTGTCGAAAATTCCGTGAGTTTTATTTGAATTTCTCGTTTTTTTTTATATATATAGGTAGGCACATTTAGAATTTTGAGTTGTTATATGAAGAACATAAGTTTGGAGATGTGTATACACTATACAGCTTACCGGAAAGTCGGCAATTTCCCCAGTCAATATGTCGATAATGATGTGTAATAACTAGGTACCTATGATAATATATCAACTATAGTAATTCAAAAAAAAAGATACTCTCGTAAAACTGGACGATGTATTACACTATATTATACATACAGTATATTTATAGTATTATTAAGTACGACGACACACGACGCAAAACATGACGTTTGATCATCGTTTTGCAGTAGGTCATGTCCAAATTATAACTTTCAGAGTTGGATAAGTAAATACAGTGCATATTTAGCATGCGTATTTATGTGCTATGTTAAATAGAGGCTTCACTGGCAAATTCTACCAATCTACAGCAAACTTACGTCATATAATTATTCGATTATATTATACATATTACAGGAAGCTGATATATATCTCGGGCCGAAAATGTTGTCAATCCACCTCTAAGTGACGTTCGAGTTACCTCAAGAGTCGACATCCTTATTATTTATGACCGGAGTTTAAGCATCTTGTAAGTGTATTCGGTTGTTCGTATACATATAATATATCATACTGTTAAATGTTTAGTTCCGCACGTGCAGGTATATTTGATGTAGTATAAATGGCTGAAAAGCAACCATTTCTCGTAATAACTCGTAATTGTGTTAACCATATTTATCGTAGAATCCAAGTACATACCAATATACTTGTTAATAGACATCTGGTGTAATTTAAATAATATATATAAAGGCTAAATGATTCATTTAGCATGTCCATCCGTTCTTTATGAACTCAATTAATAATACTACGTTCGTTGAAGTTCTGATTTTTGGAAATTTTAAGTTTATTTAGAGACCTACCCATTGTTTTTCAAATACTTTGTATTTTGTTAGGTATACCCATAATTTTTTAGGGATAGGTCTATAAATATATACGCGATAAATAGGATATATTACAATATATTACATATACGTACTACGCCGACGCGCCTTCGGGTGCGATCGGCGGCCTCCGGTAAACTTTGAACGGACGTAATTTCATCACTCGCACGCCATCGCACTACAATTATGTGCGTATATATGGCATGATGATTACTGCGGTGAAAAAATAACTACGAAATAACAAAACATTATCACCTATATATTATACAATCACGCAACACCTTCGATGACCGCCACTGCCTGAGAGGAGACGTCAAAAACGGTGCGACGCGCTTCGAAAATATTATTATTTTTCCATCGATAGGTACGTCGTTTATGTATAATATGATATATACAAGTTAATATATATATATATATGATATTTTACGTTTACTATACACGCCCGACGTACTCGCGGCGGTTAATAAACACGACAGCGTAATTGCGACGGCGGCGGCGGCGGCGTACACGCGTGTTAATAATTATTATGTACAGTTAATTATATATTATAATATATATTATTATTATTATGTAATTACACAGCGGCCGAACGGGTTGAAACGACCTATGAAAAACCACCCAAATAATATTATACAATGTAATATACTCATTTTAATTTCGCGTGTAAACGTCGCGTGTCGGGGGCGCGAGATCGAAAAGCACA
Source organism: Rhopalosiphum nymphaeae (assembly GCA_036289425.1). Classification (NCBI taxonomy): domain Eukaryota; kingdom Metazoa; phylum Arthropoda; class Insecta; order Hemiptera; family Aphididae; genus Rhopalosiphum; species Rhopalosiphum nymphaeae. Next base: position 1,198,475 of record JAZAQC010000007.1, on the reverse strand, counting down.
AAATAATACAAACACTACGATATATTGCAAGGACAAACCGGACACGTGGACGTGCGCTTGTATATTATATTTTAACGAATTCAGTTCACTGTAGATTATACGTCGCGCGTTGACGTCGAGAAGCTACAGGACGTTTCTTTTACCGCTGTTTTTTAAAAAAAAAATTGTAAAACAATTCAAGTATAATAATTACTAAAAATCAACTTTATATTCTTGTAAGATCATTATTTTGGACCATTATCGTCACATTATCCCAAACATTCTTATAACTGAGAACACTACTCGTTCAAATATTGAAGGATGAGATTCATCATAATTTTCAAAAAACTTAAAATTTACAATAAAAAAACGAGGAGATCTAATTTGAAAAACTGAAGTTTATATCACCATAGGACAGTTCTTAATAAGTAGGACGAAAAAATATAGTGAATTTGAAAATACGGTATTTATTAAGTATATTTAAAATTTCCATAGATTGAATTCGTTATTAAAAGAAAATTATATGAGGGTGAGAATACTTAGTGAATCACTCTGTATATTTGAATCTGTATACCAACGCGATATATTTTGTGGTAGGTATACTGCAATACACGCTAACCAGGTATGCTTATAGTTGATACATGTATATAACACCACATCGGTGCACGCCGCCGCCGTCGGACCCTGCGGTACGCCGCACACACAACACACACACACCCGGCCTCGTAAATTATGTAGTCTTTTTGAAAACTCGGTCCGTTTGTTGTATTGTTTACCGCAGCAATGCGCGCATGCAGAGAGTCATTCATTGTGGGACTCGCGTCATTGAGGCGGGAACCGCGATTTTTCGGGAAGACTCGTCGTGATTTTGCTCAAAGCCTCGAAATTGCAGTGCACACGAGTATAAGACGCACTGTTTCCTCTCCATTATATATTTTATTAATAATCGCGCATTATTATAGAGACAGATATTATAATAGCGGTAATATATCATGTTTATCCGCGGCGGCGCTGCGGATTTTACTAGCTCTTTTGTCCAACAACTATGGCAAGTACCTATTGGGTAATAATAACAATAATAAGTGTTCGTGTGCGTATATACTTGCAGTATAATAAACAATATATATGTATTTATCATAATAACTTCTCGTGATGTGGATGGAACAATATAATAACTATTTCGAACCATGACGAGACAATATTATATTTGTGTACCACGGCCCGAGATCGAGCACGCGTATTCGTCGTGTTCACACGCGCCGGATGCCATCAGCAAATCGTTAGGTATATTATATGATAAAATCGATATACATAATATGATAATAATAATAATACAGTTTCAACGCATACAAATTTTTATCTAAAGCAAAATATTATAATACGCATTTCGAGAATCGTCAGACGTGCTTGTGGGCGACGAAAACTAATCGATATTATATTATACACGGGACTATATAGACCTTTGGCGATTTGAAAAAATATAATATAATAATAACCAATAGAGCCGCGTGTTACGTAATTTTTATTGTGACGATCGTGAATGAATGAAAGAGAGCCAGAGTGAACAATATAATCGCTGAACGAGCGAAACGGCCGAATTACAAAAGTGCGAAATCATCGTTTTTTTCTCTCACTCTTCATATATCGCGTGTGTACATGTAGTTAGCTGTTTATACTATGGCCAGGCCTGCACATTATTATTGCAATTCAATGATTGATTTGTGTATTTATTGCGTCTGATTAATAATATAATAATCGAATACAGGCTTATATGTATATATTTTATAATATCAAACGTGAACGTCGAGTAGTGAACATAATATACGGATTATTACATTATATAATATTATGCATAATTATATAAATATTTTGTTGTCCGCGTTTCGCACGCTACTGCATGTAGGTATGTATGCGTACACATTTTCCCCATCATGCGTTCAGCAATCGCGATTTAATTGGATTTTAAAGGACGGAAATGAAAATTCTATTACTGAAAGATGCACCATAATGTTAATACTATCCGAAATTCCCACGACCCGTTTGTCGTCAGTTTGACAAATGTCTTCTATAGTGTACCTATATATAATATATGATATACAAATAGTGTACTGCTAATAATCCGTCGGTCGTTTAGCGCAATCGCAGACACACGCGGCGTATAGACTTCATTGGATTTAGGTTGTAAAACAACGCGGGAAACGTCTTTATAATACGAGATTAATTGCACACCATTCGGAAAACGTGAACTGCTAACGACCGACGCCGGCACGGCGTGTACATTATATTATTATATACTGTTGTTTGTAGTAGTCCAATGGCGCAGACAAGAATTTTGTATAATGAGGGGTTCATTATTATTATTATTACTTATCTTTAAAAAAAAAAAATGACCTTAAAAACATTAAATTACGATAAACATTTTTAAAGGGTGGTCGGAGACACTTACCCACCCTTGTCACATTTCTACATCCTGCTGTTTACATTTTTATTGCGTTTCCACATCGTAATAGGTACACCGAGAAAAGTATATTTTTGAAAATCGAATAAGTATCTATATATATTTTATACACATCGTATTATTATTATTATTATTTATTATTTATAAATATATCATTAAATGTATCGAACCCGCAACGTAGTTAATAACTCGGTCAGACAAGAATTATTATGATATTATTTTATATGTAGTGTTGAATACATTTTAACACCGCGTGTTCGTTACATTATTATTTGTTTTTGCTTATCGACGAATTTTGCGAACTATACACTGATAATAATGGTTTAATTTTTTTTTTAAACGCTGACCGAATTTTTGAGAATTATTGATTTCATTATTAAGATCAACTCAATACGTCAAAAAGAGTACCTATTGTTGGAAAGTTACAATAATTATTTCACTTTGATGTTATATACGTTGGGGCACTTATAGTGTTCATGTCTATTATTATTATTACTATAATTTTCTCTCGCGTTTATTCGACTTAATTTCCCTTTAGTCCCTTCAGTGTACGACTTCAATTGTTTTTTATTTACGGAGTGCGGAAAGAGTGTAGCAACCATGTGACGATAGACTACAACGTATACACGACGAGAACTTACGTATTCTTGACCTTTTTTCGTTCACCTATATAATTATTATACGCGTGGAAAGAAGCAGTTAAGCAAAAACATAGAGACATAAAACGCGAGAAACTGGCCGATACAAATCGATATAATATAATAATATGCATACGATTCGGTCGACACTATAGTAAAAGTGAAATCTAACTGTTAATATAATATTACAATGTATTATTTACAATATTATTAGTACACCTATATAACTACGTGAAATGTTCTGGGCCGTTTCACGCGTTCAAGTCGCGTGCACGCCGTTCTGCGCAATATACGGTCGGCCGGGGAGCTTATACACAGCGTGCTTACACCTACAATTAGCGATGGAGAACTGGGGGGGAGGGGGGTTATATATTAAATAATATAATTTTTCAAATTTTTGTATACATATATCGAGGGAAATCCAAGTGAAGGTGGGTGGGTCAAAAACTCAAACTCCCCGTGTGTGTACACGCCACTGGCGCAGAGTGGCTGCAGCAGCCTACATCTCTTACCGCAGTGCAGGAGATGCGTTGCAGTGGCGGTGTATGTATAATGTAACGCTATCGTGACCCACCCCAACGATGAACGGACAAACACGCTGTTAGCCCCGAAAACAGCTGAAGCCGGACGCAGGACGTTAAGCGTACGTATAGTTTATAGGTCTTTTGTGTCCGGTACACACGAGTTATATATGTATACGATTCACCCTCGCGGCCCGTTCGCGATGACGTCAACATTTATCGATATGCGCGAGCGTTAAATCTGCACCTCATGTGCAGTCCGTCCACAATAATATATATATATATCGGTATATGTATAGGTATATATTATTATAGATGTACCTTGTGCGTATATATTGATGCGCATGCACCGTCGCGTTCGGTTTGTGCACACCCGGACTTTGCCGGGCCGCCGCCTGCAACAGCAGGAAGAGGCACAATGTACACACAAATTTTGTATTTTACAGCCCACCATAATAAAGGGCACATTATGTGTGTGTGTGCGGATAATTCGGCATAGTATTGTCTGCACACACACGCGTGCGCGAGCGAATATTTTGGTCCGTGCTCCGACGACCGGCCAGGTGAATTTTATATATTATTATACTTCGCGCCACCGTCGTCGAGGGGATTGTTAATACAGCAACGCGTATTAATATATATATATATCATAATAATATGGTATTGTGTACTTTTTTCCCCGTTTCCATACAGAAAAACCGAATTTACCCACTATATTCGTGTATATTATACTGTACCGAGCGGTCACCCGTCATTATATATTATTGTATACCGTAGAAAACACCTTCCAAAACTGATTTCAAGTCGACGATGAGTGGTGCGTATACAGCGACGCGTATGTTATAATACGACATACGCGTATCCGTAAAAGCGGCCCTCGATCTTTGCTAAAATAATTACTTTTAGTTTCTCTGAGCACACACACGCATATATTATAATATATGTATAATATTTAACGCTATTCTAGCTAAAAATACTTTGGATGATTAATTTCGCGAAATTGAATAGGTTTGGCTGTAATAAAAACGTAGGTACACTTGACGTTTATAGCGCGTAGTAGGTATATATAGGTGATAAACACGACAATTGACAATATATTATATAGGCGCCTATATTCGTTTTTTTAATGAAAATGCATAAATTTTTAATTGCATGTCGTGGGGCCCTTTGTGCGCGTGCGACTTTCAAAGAATATTATACATATTACAATATGTTATACATAATGACTTTGACTGTATATCATATACCAAGTACGGACAAGAAATTTCACGGTCGATTATATTAACTCATTAGTCATTTTATTACCTTCTGGGATGGTATACTGTGCATAGCGAGAATGCAGAGACGCGAGAAGATATGAATGATAATATTGTAATATGTTACTAAATAAGTGAAATCCGGCCACTTCACAGATATACAGTGTAATATAATGTAATATTAAGTACTCGCACATACATCATCATACATAACTGGGTAAAGGAAAAAAAACATGATTTCTATGATAATAAAATGTCAGAGGTACATTATTTGTTATCGAGCGTATTATTTATTTTTCACCTTTCTTCACTGTGTCTTGTCAGTATCGATTTAGAGCATTGTTCCCGGAGGAAATAATGCACACTTATATACACACACATATATATGTGTATACATTATTATTTTTAAGAAGTAGCCAGACAAATCTTATAAGTATATAGCTATACAACAGAAAAGAACTCGACGAAAAACACAAAAGATATACACGGACATCTCTGGTCCTAAAAACCGTTTAACGCGCTTTGTTATAATAATTTATATGTATTCAACGGAGACAGATTACCCTTTACCTAGAAAATCAACCCTTAACTTGGCGTGAAGAATGGTAGTCATTATATTATAATGCATTATTATTATTATTATTATTATTATTATTATTATCATCATCATCATCATCATCATCGTCATCGTGTCGTTGAATCGTCGGTAAAATGTGTTTGGAGACTAATATATTTCGAAACCAGTTTTATTTCTTACCTATAACTACTACTACTACAGATGGCAAAACATAAAATATGTCTCCCCCACCCCCGTCGCTCCTTTGCTTCATCGCGCCGCCGTCGGTCAATACTCGTCCAAAGCAAACATCGCTACAGTAACGGGCGGCGGATTTTCAACAAATCATTTTTATTGTAATCAAACGTCCGTCGGTATATTATGGGTACGCAATAGGTATAACCTATAGATACCTCCCGAGCGTGTTCGTACCACCCAAGTGCAACGGCGCACCGTGCACGACGTGTGCACGCAGCAGAGTTTTTGTGTCAATACGCGCACCGGAGTTGGCGAGAGACGACTGTGAGAACGCCGATCGACACCGACCGGATACGACACGACCGACGTGTAGGTATATTATACTATTTGGTGTAACGGCAATAAAAACGTCGGTATTACAATGAGACAAACGCCGCGGTCTCGAAGAAACAATATATTAATTTCATAAATATTTTCTATGGACAAATTATTCGTAAAAACGTGGATTCTCGAGAGCCGGACATGGTGGTGCGATGAAGCAGTATTTTCTCTTTGGCAGGCAGCTCGCGCCGGAATAATCACTGTTATACACACACACACATATATATATATTTATAATATATACATAGCCGTACAGTGTGCCGTACCCTGCTGAAACCGGTCCGGGCTCCCGTTTTTCCTACGTACACGACGACCAATATGTATAAAGAGAACCTGTTCTTAATGGACGATTTTTTTTTTCCATTCCGTTTTCGCCTAGCACAATCATATCCACAGTATACGTAGGTACAATGCGCAATTGCAATCGTGGTATTATTCTCGTTTATTAACTGCACCGAGTTGGGTACCCCTGAACCCTGCCGCCGTAGCTGGTGTATTTTATTGTTATTAAAAAGTTGTCGAACAAATTGAACACACAAACATGTATACAGGCGGTAAACGCCCGGGTGGCAAAACCGGTGTTGTTGATTTTCGTATTTTCAAGTGCATATAAAATGACAACGACTGTCAATAGAATAAAAACAAATTTCCCGACGTCCGCTGCGCATATTATAAAATAATGAGTTCACTACGTTTTTTAACCCTCGACCGCAGAAGCATAATAATATATACGTTTATATGATACATATGTCTAGTGTATTTGTGTTATTAACTACTATCGTCAAGTGAGGGGAGGGGGTTGGTGGAGGACATTATATGACTCAGTATAACTCGAGGGTTGGCCGTGTTTGTTTTGAGTATAATATACATTTTTTTCCCGTCCCCGTCGACGATGTCTAATGGTGTTCCAATAATATGTGCAGCGGGACAAAGTCGTCGGGCTTAAGTGGTAATCGATGGATGAATGAGGGCAGACGTTATTGGCTTTCGAAGGGTTGTCCGCTGTCGGTGCATACAAATGCCATCGTAAACCCGTCAAAATTAATACGTCTCAGTTTTATACTGACCTCCTCGTGCCGATGAGGGACGAAAGCTGTTTTGTTCCATCCCCAACACTCGGCTTTTGTATGAGCGTCGCGGGTAATCGAATTTCGCCACAAAAACCAATAAAATATATATCGATTTTGGTTTTCTCCGCCGCACGGCTGCTTAAATATCTCTTAAGCGCATCGCGGGCGTGTGAGCTGGTCACGGAACCTGTCAGACGCACCGTATACATATATAGATATCTTTGAGGTTTTCTTTTTTGACCTTTAAAAGTGATTCCGATTGTCAAACAACCGGTGATTATTGTTCAATTATACAGTAATATATTATAATATAGTGAACGTACATATTATTTATTGCGACATAATCTATCGTGAATGATCTATAATTGAGATACGTTAATTTTGTTCGTTTACAAATGAAAATCGTTGAAGCGGAACAACGCTAAATGTATATACATATATTTATATATATTGTAACGATTGTATCGACTCGCCAACGTATATACTATATTTATTACTGTACTATAGGATTAAGACAATATACTAATATTTACGTATATATCATGTAGGTACACTGTATAATGTTATATTATTTTATGCCAGCAAAAATGTAGTACGAAAGTACAATAAATAACTGTACGTGCCAATCTGCAACGCGCGAGATTAATGGAAATATTTCTCGTGACTGTAATAATAGGTTAAAATAAATAACTCTTTGAGATGCAGGTATGAGAATAATTGAAAGAAAAATGCATTTCTTAAATTGTTTTTAAGTGAATTATAGCCGCACGAGCATCGTGCGCATACTATAATATATAGCAGCAGCACTACATATGATAGGCTGTAAAATACAAACGTAAAAGAATGCACGGCGCTCGTAATTAAACAACAATCATGGTGACAATGACAATAATAATAATGATAACTCCGACACGTGCAGTGTACATAACGAAATATCACACCAATGTAATGTTATTTAATAACGACTCGCGTGTATTATTTGTACAGTGATTGCGACGGGATCACATGAATGAACCGTACGCGGGATGGTTCTCGAAACATCTAGTACCGACGCCTAATATTATAAATATATAGGTACGACACGACAAGTGAGAATCACCGACTCACAAAATATTTCTATATGACAATATAATATATTATATAGACTTGGGATTTGCTGCAAAATACAAACGAATTAAGAGGTTATATATAGATAACTGCAGACAATCGGGACGATATTGTCGTTGGAGGCCAAGTGCACTCTTGTCAATGTGATAATAACAATGTATGGCGTTTATATTATTGACATTAAAATTTTACGGCGTTATTTTAAATAATTTATAATGCGATGGAAACGTGCGATTATATAGGCGTCAGTCGAATATTTGCACGTTTTGAGCGGAATGGAATGTCCGTATACGAATTTCAGAGCAAACACTACGCATTAAGTAGGTATACATAACAGGTATACGCAAAATATGTATAGTGAAAAAACGTGTTAAACGATTTGACTCGGTAAAACGTGAATAATAATTTTTTTTGTTTTTTTCCGCGACCGCGAAATTACTAGTTGTAGGTATGCACGTATACCTCCTATAATTTGTAATACTATAATTCATCCACGCCACCGCCCGTTTGACACATAGGTATTAAAATAACATTATATACGTCACAGCAGAGTAGGTACACCGAGTTATCGGAGAAACTCGATATTATTGGAGCCCGTTCAAAGCACGGCCCATCCGACCGATTTGCGTTGGAAGAACAAATTGCTGCTGTATACAGCACGCACGCGGATTCGACCGACCAATTTAAAAACCAAACGAAAAAAATTGATTAATACGACAAAACAATATTACGCAGTTTAAAAAATTGTTATAAATAAATTTATCGTACATACTCAATGTAAGACACTCGCAAAATGATAAGTTGGTATGCCCTGCGTAAAACATTTATAAATATTCATTATTTCAATAAAAAATTTAGATTCACGATTTTTCAGTATAATAGTATGCATAGTTTTAGTGTAATCGAGACAGAAATGATATTTTAAAATTGGAATAAATTGGAACTACCACATAATATATGGCCACAAATATACGCAGTATGGTATACAAGATAAACGTTTGTACACAGTAAAAACGATGCGAACTAAGCGTACTTTTTGTCAATCCACTTCCGCTCGGCTACTATATATCATAAAGTATTGTGCAGGCGCGGCACGCGTGAATAATGACAAAACGCACTTACCCAGCTCCGCGATAAGAAAAAAAAACTCTATTTTCGGGTCACTCTTTTCCGGATATCCCCTAAGCTGCAGAGTTAGGGCGTAAGCGCGGATATAATATATTATATAAAATAAATGATATATTATGTATATTATACACTGAGAGCATAGCTATATGTAATACATGTATTGTAAAAGGTTGTCAGTTGGTTTAGCGCCAAACCGGCGTGTCTTTAAAGGAGTCTTTGTATAATATAATATTATTATACGTCGAATTTGAGGATTCAACCTAAAGAGTGCTTGCGACAATGGGGGCCAACGGGCTACAGCGAATGCGCGCATCAAAGGATTCCTCGCACGCACACACACTCACACATACACTAATGTATATTTTATAATAATAATTATTATTATTATAACATTATACAAATAATATACGTTCTCGGATAAAAGACCTATTGTATTATGCGACGCTGCTCTCTCCCGACCAAACAGCTGACGACGACGACGCTGACGACTACGACAATATAATCCCTTTTCGTCTGTGCGACCCTCGTCTGCCGTTCCTACGAACCGTAACCCACTGTTTTGACAAAACGCATATTTATTCCCGAACACGACGCGCGCACCGATCGTAATACTCACTATGCACTCGAGTGTTATATTATTTGCACATACAAGACATAATATTATAATATATCCTCGGAGGACATTATTATTATACACGTGATGGCCACGATGGCTGCAGTTATGTATACACACGTCATATTATTATAATACAGCGAGTATTGTATGATATGCGTACGTTTTTATATATTTTATTATTATATACCTAACACTTATTCGTTTTTTCACACCGCTGCCGTTGTGGAGAGAATAACGCGATTTAACGCACCCTTACGACGCACACTCTTATTGTCATTGTTGCCGATTTAATCTAAAAGTAATCGAATATTGTCGTTGATGCACCCGTGAGCGACAACAGCGGCGATGTATCGTATCGATAACTCCGTTAATAGTTTATTTTTGTATTTTCCTATCTGCTCATCGGGGGACATCACTCATCGCGGGAAAACGCGAGCCCCATATTGAAGTGTGTTGTTCCGATCGAGGGACGGATCCAGGGGGGGATGCGAGTCTTTCACGAACAAAATTATACTGGAAAAATATTTGTATGATATATTATTACGGTTTAAATAGCGAACGGGGGTCCTATACAGATATTCACTCTGGACCGCGGTGTACCTGCTGCAGGTCCCGAATACCGATCACGCAGCAGATTATTAAGCACTGTATAAATACGAGTTGTACGTGTATTAAACATCACTATATTATATTATATAGATTGGCAAAACGAATTTTGTAAAAGATTTATAGTTAACGAGGAATATATAGGCACTATACGTGTTATGTTATTTATTCGCGTCTCGACCGATACCTCATTTTGTAAAATATATCTACTTCGAACCACCTTTTTTTTATGTACCTACCTTTTTTACGTACACCGCGTATAACATATTATAAAAAAAACCTTTTAGTGTAATTTTCGTTCGCGTGTTCGTTTCACTTGTTTAATAATAATTTATACATATACACAAAAGCAGACAGGAGTGATTGGAAAACGTGACCGTCGGCCTATTTTTTTTATATTCATCACGCGGTCTATATTATGTGTGCCTTTACATCGTACCTGTATATTGTACACGTTCGAAGTATAACGACAACTGTAGTAGTATAGTATAATAATATCATAGACACGAGCAGCGTGTTGCGGCGAATTCTGGAGGACTACATGGATCATGCCCGAAGAATCGGTCGTGAAATGAAATAATAGAGTCATCGTTGTCGTCGTGTCGTTTTTATTATTACTATTATTTATTATATATTGTCGCTATTTTCTCGGACAAAAACTCGACGCGGTCGCGTGATCTCGGATCTTTGTGGTTTTGGCGGGGCCGACGACGGCTGCAGCGGCGGTTATAGAGGTGTATATATCTTCTGCAGCCACAGCACGACAAAACAAACACTCGCATAGGTATATTGTGTATAATGTGTCTTACACTTCAACTCTGTACACAACAGCACACCTAACCTGCACCCTCCCACGGTATATTATTATTACGCGCCACACGGTCGCGACAACGGAAACACGACTTTCCAACACGTCATTTATAATAAAAATAATAATAGTAATAATAATAACAAACCGACATCGGGCGACGTATGTATATTAACTGCGGGCGTATTGATTAACGAGCATCCATCAGCGTCAGCTGCTGCTGCAGCGATGCAATGTCAACCTAAAACTACCGCGTCGCGGTCTCCCGACCGTAGATGAGTTGACGACTGTATGCGCTTAATGGATTCTGTGCTTTCGACGACGAAGACAAGGAGGAGAAGAGAAAAAATATAACGTTTCCTTTACAAAACAATATCATACATACAAATATGTACACGGCGCGTATAAGTACCACATAATGTATATATAGAGTACATATAGTGTGGGTCACAGCTCCCGGACGGCTGGCGGTACATACAGAATATTATCTGTGATATGGCCGATGCAGTCGTGACGGGAAAACCGAAGGCCGTTCGTTATATTATTATTATATAATAATAGTATGCGACATTGTGGTGCGCACGGGACTATAACGCGTCATTTCCGCCGTGCGCCGACGGTAGTGTTCCGGAAGGACGTGTATGTAGATACATATTATGATGTACGCACGTCCGTTTTGGCAGACGATGACGGAACGTCGAAGAAGACACGGCCGATGTATTATGGATGGTCTGCTGGTACAGAGTTTGCACATGAAACATATTATGGCGAGTAAGCAGCTACGCGTAGACAGAAGTTCATATGTGACGACAGAACTAAGTGCATCACTTTCTGACTTCTGTATTGTATCTATTGCTAGTGTACTTGACTATCTTCTATCGGGTGCCCATAACTATATAAAGACCAATAGTTATCTGTAGTATTATAATAAGTATACTCGAATAAAGTGCGGAGAAGAAAATTTGTATCCGTTATAATTTTTTTTTCCGTTTTCGAACTTACATATTACTTGTTAGTTGTCGTGTACACATATCGACACATACCCGGACCTATATGGACGATTTTTAACCGGCCGCTGGGGATAAATCATTACAGCGTCTCTCCCGTCGCGAGTATTTCGTCCGAAAACTCCGAACACGCGATTGAGTGCACTCGTGCGTAGTCGCATAATATTATAAACGTCGTGCAGCTTGTGCTTCAAAACGTTTTAACCAAAGTCGAGAGCAGTATTTTTTTGTACATTGGACTCGTTTTTTAACCTTCTCCGCGCCCGTCGTTTCGGAGAAAGTTCCTGCGCGATGGTTTACTAATATATACATAATATTGTACCAATATAATAAAAATAAACATAATATGAGGTTCGTCGTCGCCGGCTTACGGTTAAATTATGCGTAAGAATTTGTCCGCTCGTTCCTACAGCGTCGGCCACAGTGTCCGAAGCCGCGACTCGTTTCGGTCGTACACGTCATTATCATACATTATACATATCAATATACATATTATTATTATATCAGGAGGGCGGTGGCGCACGGCCGGCCGACGTTTTACGAGCAATCGGTTCGGTTTTTTACGACCTCGCGGTTCATTTTGTTTTCCCACACTTATCGGCGGTCGTTGTATACACTTAGCTATTGTAGCTGGTAACGTAAAATGTCGTATCCGAAAAAACAACACCCGAACGGTTCGCCGTGACGCGCATAATATTATGCTCGGCAATTTCTCTGTATTATAATACAGCCGTGTATACAATATTATCATTATTATAATATATTGTCGTATACCAGTATATATATATATATATTATAAAAAGGTACACTCGACGCCAATTAATAACGGATGTTATTACATTGTTATTATAAGTGTTATACGAAGCGATACGATCTCCATATGACTGCGGGTCGTATACGTATGCGTTCGAATTTTACGGTTTTCGTGTGTGTTTTTCGTATCATCCTCCCGTACCCACACATGCACCCGTCATTATTGTGTAGGTTCCTATATCAATATATATATATATGTATACGAGTATGTACAAGTCGTGGTTTGCGCAATCGCATCATACTCGTACATCACGACGGACGTACTATGTGTCCCGTCAATTTGAACGCGCACACGCTGTCGAATAATAATTATGTCATGTTTACACGGCGCCCATATCATATATTATACGTGTATCTATATAAATATACATGAAAATACACGCAGGTATGCGCAAACAGATATTTTGCCCGCAATGGAAATCGGACACCGCGCGCTTTTCGGTCGTATCGAGGTTGTAACGATGAGTGGTAAAAAAAGAGTGCCGATACCGAATACGTTATTATATGGGCACAAGAAAACGAGAAAAAAAAACAGTATAAACGTATTCGATATAATGTAGTACGAATAAACGCGCACAGGTATACATAAAAACAAATGGCATTCAATAACACGGAGATGATGTGATGTATGTTCATGATAATATTATATTGTTATATAAATGCGCTGTCGATCCCACACGCGCGGTACGTCCGGTCCGCGCGGCGAATTCGACGGGTAACAAAAAATACTGGTTGTGAAACGACATGAGGTCGTCGAATGGGTGTTTCAAGGCTTACACCTCGCCATTTTTATTTGATTTTTTTTTCACTGCGATCTGACCGAATTGACCGACTTCCGCGCTAACGACTTCTTTTCGTTTGGTAAATGTATTATTCCAACTATACGAAATAGATAATTTTTTTGTAACAATCACATCCCACTGTAGAACGGTTGCGTTCTCAAAGTTGTGAAGGGTTTGGCTGAGAGATTCTTCAGTGAAAATGTCACAAGAGAAGAACACTACAGAACCACAATATTTAATGCAAAAAAAGTAAATTCTACACTTTTCCTAAAATTTATCGAGCTCCACCGTGAACTTATACGTGCTTAGCGTGTCCTTTCATTTGTGTCCAATCGAACTCAAATAATGCGAAACTCATTAGATTATGAATATTGGAAAAGATTTTCAGCCAGCGCAGCACTTCGAAGTTTGACGAAAAATTGTTTTTTGTATAAACAATAACTATAGCATTTTACTACATACATACATATATACAGTTTGAACGAATCGCTCAACAGACTTATATTTAATATTATGCAATAGTGCGATAATACTGTCTAGCCGATAGTCATGGCACACTGCGATGTTTCAGATACAGTCACAGTATATTTTTCCCGCGATTTGAACACACACATCGAATGCGTGTACGATTATTGTCATTATCATTTTATGTGCTCGCCGAACGTGGGTGGATCGCCATATATATATATACCTACAGCTATACGATAGATAACCATCGTATTTGAACTCACGGTAGGCGACTCGCAGGCGACGCGAGGACGCGCCAGACCAGACCCAAACGCATTTGACGATGTAATCTCCTCCGAGGAAACTGTACCATAACCGTGCACAGGACGTATTATAGTGATACACAATATAGTGATGCAGCGATGGACAATAATGTTATTGTTATTAGTGTAACGTATAATAAAGTGTAAACAGGGAAATCGGAAAATATATTCACAAGTTTCTTGTGTTATTATACATTTAAATTTGGAAATTTTATGACGACTCTATATATGTTATTAAAATGTGATCCAAATATCCTTACTTATAGATTATACTACTATATCTATACATATAGTTTTGATTAAATTGTTATATATTATATAGACTATGAACCTATAATACGCGAATAAGTTTGATCGTCTTTGATCGTCACTATAAATATGTATAATTTTGGGTTTAATTTTAACTAAATGGAAAAAAATAAAAAGTACTCAGAAATATAGACGCTTAATATATTATTGCATTTAGAACAAAAAATGATCACGCACAAAGGAAAAACCATTGTATAAGCATGAAATATATTATATGGTATATTATATATTATACGTGTGTGTGGGTCTATATCGTCCATGTTTGTATCACACTCCTCTACTCATCACGGCTTGTAAATGGATTCGCAAATATTGTAAAATAATTCCCGTTTACGTCACAGCACCATATGTTTCTGACATTAAAAGCGATGGCGATTGGCGAATAGGCCTATTTCGTTGTCGGCAAATTCCGTGCAAACAGAAACTGAACGTTAACCCCGATACTGCGAATTGTATTACACTCGTGTGCATATGTATACAGTTTTCGCTTCTTTGGGTAGGAAAAAAAAATAATTTTTAAATCGCGGGTATGACGTTAAATAATTGCAGTATTTTTTTTCCCTCCGTTTTGGCGTGGTCAGCGTGATAACAATATTATAATATACAAAATGAAAAACGTCGACGAGCTGGTCGAGCGTATATATATACATACAGATATATAATATATCATATATAGAGTTGCGGGAGGGAAAGGGGGAGTTACGCCGATCGAATGGCTAGATATGCGCGTCTGCTATACAGGCCGCGGAATATAATGTATATTACAAGCTATTACTTTATAAGGCGTTTCCTAAATGAGCCACACGACTGAATTGCGTCGTATAATTTTCGGATTTCCGGCCAATAAAACGCACGCCCACCGCGGTATGCCCGAGAAAACGGATCGCAAAAAAAAAAACCATGTATCTATGAAATTACGATATCGGGCATACCGCAGTACAGATAACGTTGGGATTGTAATACAACAATAATTATTATTATTCGTGTTTAATATCAATAATATTTGCAAATGTACCTATATATTGATCGGCGGCGGTAACGGACCTCGAGCGACGGTATAAAGTATAATATACAGTATTGCGCAAAAACAAAGACGCGTACGAAATCCTAATGTCACCACCGTAGCGAAACATTGGAAATTGTTGTGAATTGCGGCAACAGCTACAGTCATCGTCTGTGTATAGTATACGTAATGTGGAGTTTGACGCAAACGCCGATAGATTTCTGGTGAAACACGAACCGCTCGAGACGAATAAAATAAATGACAATATATTTATACATTACAAACAAAATATTGAACGTATCGCCGGACTGCTGCGATTGAAACATCGGAGTAAGACACGTGCACGGAAATAAATTCTTAGTGGGTGGTTTTATAAACTATAACGAATATTGATTACAAATTAAAAGTACTTAATTGCATGTAGAGGTAAAAACCGATTTCGTAAAACTTTCGGGGAGGGGAGGGCGTACCCTCAGGCAATAAATATCTTGAATATCCGTAAGTGCTAATTATATATAAATATATATATATATATATAGTTTACGACCAGACTCATTCAATACACACTACTGTAATACGAACTATACAAGGTGTGAGTAGAGATATGCTCAGTTTTTTATAAGTTAAAAAAAAATTTAAAGTGCATATAGCTGCGCAAAGAATCGTTACTATTAATTATCATAATTATTAATCTGGATCGAACAAGGATGTTATATATTATAATAGTTGTGAGGACCTATTTATGTATATTATCAAAAACAACGTTATTTTAATGCTTTGGTTGTAACTCGTGTAAGTATGTATGTATACAGTATACGCAGCAGTTTTCGTCATTAAAACGTCGTAAACGTATAATATTCCGTATAGGATTTAATCGATATTAGCCGTGTACCTATATACTATATTCGCGTAGTTACGATGCACGCATATACATCGACATGTCGTATAAGTGATAATTTAATAATCATATTTTAAATGTTAAACGCAACAAGCGCGATGCCGCATGTACGTATTTCTTCGTAAAAACTATATCGCATTAAACGGATTATAACTTTCTTTTTTTCCGGCCGAACAACGAAAACGATTTTTTCACATGATATTATTATATACTATACCTACGAACGGATTTTTCTGTTCCTATACATCATGATATAGACGTTTAATAGATCTAAGGCCATTGTCTTCTGAAATTTCGGAACCGCGTGAACAGTTTTCGATTATAACACGCAGAATCAATCGTAAATATACGGAAAAATAACGGCTGCTCAAAAACGTCGTGGGAGAACGCTATTATATTGTGTATGTGTGTGTATGTGTGTGTGTAAGTGTATATTGATTGAGCTGTCGAATGTTGGACGGAAAAAATCGTTCGATGGCCCGAAATTAAAGGTGTGGATACACACTATATGTGTATAGTGGGCGTGTGTGTATTATAAAGCTGCTCCTCGTTTCTAGTGTTATTAGTCGCAATTTTTTTTTTATGTACGCCGAGAAAAAAAGGTCAAACGGTTTAATACGTTTTTGTGTACATCATAATATTATATATTATATACCAGCAGCCGAGCACTCCTACGGCGTCGATACGTGCAATTTAATATCATTTTTCTCTCTTGCTCGCTCACTCTGTCGCTATCTCTGTCCGTCTGTCATACTGTTGCGGGTCGTTCCTCGCCCAACGGAGCTTGAAATAACAACGGCAGCGCAATATCTGTGCGAGTTTTGCATATTATTATGCGACAGAAAACTGTGATATATTATAATATACGCTCGGTCGGGGAAAAAAACCGTCTCCTGTTACGTTCCCATATATTATTATTAACCGCGGCTGTATACTGCAGACCGCGCAGGACAGTGTGATTTCATTTAAACCGTATACGTTATTGTAAAGAGAACTGAGAAAAAAAATGCGTACATAAATAATTACTTTGCGAGGAATGTACGACGTAATGCTTGAGATATCATGTTGTATCAATATGGAAATTATTGCGTGTGAGGTACAAATTGCTGTCGTTTTTTTTCGTCCGTTCTGTCAACTCTGCACATATGTACCTATAATATACACGCAGTATATAGTCGCAATCTGACTTATTGAATAAAAGACCTCGTCCGAGCAGAGATTTTACACACCATTATACAAAGGTACACTTTATAATAATGTAAATGCACACGTGTGTCGTGTACTCGCCGTCAACGATTATTCGTTTTGGCAATATTCCTGTATTTATAGACTCATATAGTATGCATTGTATACGTGTACTTTTTAGCTTTTATATTGTGCAGCGTTTAATATAATATTATGTTGATAATCACTTTTTATACAAAATACACTGTGACAGTTGCGAGAACACTGTGCGGGTGGCTGCTGCTACACCGTGTCATAGCGATTCATCACGTTTAATTAAATTTTATACCGACTAATAAACGACCGTACATGGTAATAATAATTATAGTGCCAAGTGCCGGGATATATACGATATAAAATATAATAATAATACGGACTCGGCATATCCTTTTACGGCGGTCATCTCCTCTCCCAACTGGAATGAAAGTCTGTTAATAACAGATCTAAACGATACGAACTTCTGTAGGTACCCTATAGACATTATATCATGGGTAATACAACATGAAACACATTTCGTCTTAAAATCGACTATAACGACGTGATTTTTAATCGATTACTTTTAACCCATATGTGCGTATATTATATCAGACATTATGGATAACTCTATAATTGCTCCTATGTTCACATAATATTATTAATACTCCGTTGAAGGTCATTGAAAAATGTATTTCGATTCTATAAAAATAGTGTCATATTATACTACTGCAGTGTCAATCGATAAAACGGATAATGTCACTCTCGAAAAAAAACACCTCCGCAAAGCAAACAAATTTTTTCTCAAAATAAAATAGTATAACTATATGATATTATATAGGTATATTATAATTTATAATTTGAACGCGTATCTATAACGCAGTTGTACCTAATTAACAAGTGTTTTCCAATTATAATAAGGCAGACCAAAAAAATACGGTTTCCGTGAGAAAGATGTTTTTTTATCATTATTATATAACATAATTCTAGATCAAATCAAATTTTTTTCCATTTCCCCCGTGTTTATCCGTCGTCCCAAGTATAGCAGGCAGCAGTAGCAGCAGTAGTAGTGTGTATGTATAATACTGCATCGCACGTCGGCGAGAACAATACAGTAATGGGGTGTAACGAACTACTCAGCGGCCATTCGTGGTGTACACATATACGCTTAATAAAGTAAGAAAAAAAATAAACAAAACGATAAGAAGAACTAAGCGTGAAAAAAAAATTAAAATCGCGTTTTAACCGTCATCGAACACGTTTATGTACATATAGGTGCGTAAAATAATGCTATAGATATTAAAAGTATCTCGACTCAGATATTACATCATATTATATGTAAACTAACTGCTTGTAAAACTAGTCATCTGCGGGCCTATTGCCGATGTATTAGGATTTAACGGTCGATTTTTTATTATTATTACTATTATTATTGCGGAGGTCGAACGTGCTCGTTTAGAATTATTATACTACATATTATTAAATTATGTTATTATATTTTGCTGCTACACCGCGGAAAGGAAAAGGAAGGAATATATATTGTAGTATATACGCTCGCGCGCTGCATTGTCGCCGTCGTGATTTCCGAAAGTGTGGGTTTGCTCAGGTCGGAACGAGACACGGGTCGAACCCGGGCCAATAATAATAATAATAATCGGCCCACCGCGTATTTATGTATTTTTTTTTTTTTTTTGTCGACGTCCTACCCAAAGGAAACGTTAGCAATAATATGATAATCCAGACGCCCACGGGGTGTACACACACTCGCTACACACACTAGCGCTTTTGTGTACGCGCTGCACAAGCTGGGCGAAGGGGAAAAAGCGTACAGGTAAAAATATCAACAAGCCATTTATGTAAATATCGTTGGCCGGAAAGAGAGGCGAACAAGTTTTCCCACCGATTATGTGCGTATATATATATATATGTATATACACAACGCTCGCAACACCCGACGGCGGCAAACCGACGACATATTATAATATGATTTGTTTTTTTTTTTATTCTTTTACGTAGGTATCCCGGTCGGGTGTTTATAACACATATTATTATTATTATTATTATTATTACAACATGAAGCATGGTTGTCACAAGTGTATAGATGTATACATAACGAGCACCAGCTGGTCCACCAACGACAGGAATGTCGACGATTTTTCACTCTCGCGCGCTCACACACACACACAAATACAGATTTCGGACACGTCTTTGCTGCGATCCGACGAAAATATTATATAGATACATATTTTTTTTTATATAATGAAAAATCGTAATATAATAACACTCATAACATTTAATCGATAGCGACGGCAGCGCGCTGCAGTAGATATCGACAATCGAATAATTATATTATACTTCGCGATAACGATTTCCGAACACGACATATATTGTATTATTATAATATGTATACCTGCACCAACTACACCAAAAGTTGTTCTGGTGCAAGGGCACGTCATGCACGTAATTTATACATCTTAACAGCAGGAGCATCAAAAAAAAAATTAACACTCCACGAACTTAAACAACCGATTTGGTATATATAGCTAGATATAACCACTTATCGGTCAATTTTTGTATTTTTTAAATTTTTTTCCCCGATCTAATTATTATTATTGTTGAAAGTCGTAACGAAGTAGATCGAAGTTGATCGCCTGCAAGATTGACTAGGTAATCGAATGTCCCTTAATACAGGCTCGAGACACGTACAACGTATAATTTACGTAATACATTGTATATATAAATATAAACGTATGCAGTACAATACCTGCAATTACCAATTATATATTATATACATAGTATACATCATGTGGCAATTTGCAAATGTATAAAACGAATAAACGCGTATCCTATGCATTCGTTTTCAAACATTGCATGCGATGTGCAGTGTTTGCGTGTGTTTGGAAATATCGTGAAACACTTTCGATACAAACGCGTTGTTATATAGGTATGTACTTAGAATATCACTTTGAACTTGACAATTTCGTCGGTAGGCATATACAATATGTCTGTATAATATTATTACGTGTATGTGTTACAATAACCGCTACAGGTATACATAATGTAATATACGTGACTCGACGAGACGTGTAATTTAAGCTAGTTACAGCCGGCGTATAATGATATTATTATACGGCCACATAATAATGTGATATTCTTTTAATATCGTCTCGTCGCACGCCCGTTTTTCCGTAAAATCTGACTTATCCTGTAATAACTCGACGGCGCGATTCGATCGTCCATATAATATGTATATATTATTATGATCGCAGCTCTCGACGGTTAATCCTCAAAAACCGTCGGTTCACGGAGCGTTGTTGAGATGCGCATAAGTATAGGTACGAGCGGCTATTATTTTCTTACTTCTCTTTCATCATAACTCTGCTATTACAACATTATTACTATGATTGTGATTATTGTTTATACGATGTCAGGATCGAACAATGGTAATAACGATAATATATTCATCGTCGGTTTCTTTTGAACTAATATAAATCAAACATTTGAATGATATAAATGATATAATAAAAATACCAATTAAAAGTCGATTAATAACGAAAATTACTCAAACGAACGAACGCTGTAACTTGTATAGTCGTAATGCCGTATTTATATTATACAGTATTAAATGTCTTTCGATGAGTGTATCAATTTCAACAGAAATATAAATATATATAAATTTATATGTATATATATGGTCATTGGGCATTGAAACCAGATCGAGTTTTTAAGTGTTGTGCGAGAAGATTATTTCGTTACGAAGAGGGTATTTTTTGATTTCGTTCTCTGAAAAATATTTTTCGACGACCGTTATTCTATAATTCACTAATGCCGCTCACGAGTATTATAAATATAGTATATATAGAATAATAAATAATATCAATAGCACATATTTGGCCCAGTACGTCATCAATCACAGCGATTTAAACGATAAAAAATTAAGAGAGAGAACGAGAGTATGATAGCAGTAATAATATATACATGGAGAAGGAGGAGCTGGACCCTCGGGACTGGCGCGTTTAAATATACATCATATGTATATATACATGTACCAGCGTGTATAATATATGTGTACAAGACGCACTGCTACAGGAACAGATGTTCAAAGCCATATTATATAAATTTAGGACGCTTCAGCGGTACGACAATCAAACCATCGATGATATTGTATGTACGAGAATCGACGGAAACTGCGAAACGTATTGCATGAGCTCTATATTATGCGCAGCCTGACGAAGAATACATACCCATGTGTATAGACAGAGAGAGAGAGAGAGAGAGAGAGAGAGAGAGAAAGAGTGTATATCGCATATGGCTGGATTAGAGTTGGAGGTTGGAGATTGAAACGTTTTCAACAGATTTACACGTTCCGCGCAGCGGGTCACGTGTTATAATTATACATTTATACACATGATATTGTGTTATTCGAACAACAACACCGCAGTCAGTCATTTCGATTCGTTTCGGGTTAATATTATACTCGCATGTGTACAAGTATCGCTGGCGACTGTGATCGATCAGATCGGATGTTTATATTCATAATATCGTATGCGTGTATTTCGCAAATGACCGGGCAGATCCACGCCACTGGGTTGCTGCCAGTGTTTGCGTTTACCCCCGCAAAGTACAAAATCACATCGACTACGCACGCCATTATACACGACAACATCGCGGACATGAATTTCCGTTAGTTTCGAATTATATATTATAATTGCGTATTATACTTGAAATGCGACGATGAACGAATGTATACGTGTTTAATCGCGGTTCTCTGCTGTTATCCCGCCCCCTAAACTACACGATAGACCACGCGTTTCGATTGTATTTTTTCTAATTAACGATATTTTTTTTCAGTCCGCATAATTTCCGGCGTAAAGCCAAACGACAGTGGCTACTACGAGGAGGGGCTGGTGGGTAAACACTATTCGCCGTCTGCACCACATAATAATAATATAATAATAATATTATAATAGCGTCGTATTACGTACGTTTGTATACGCGCACACATCATACGTAAACATATATACATTATATTCCAGACGTCGGTAATAGAAAAAAATCAACCATCATATAATTCAGCTGCCGCGAAGGGGTTTCGTGTGTATATGACGTGTGATGCGTGTGATGGGGTTTTTGTTGTTGTTTTAGTTCGTACGCAACACGACCGCACACAAAACATAATAATATGATGAACATATACCGCGATATGACCCGATATTATATAAATTATAATCGTTTAGAACGTTATGATCGGCGAAAAACTCAATCACCATTAGCCCACGTTCACGTCGAGACGTCTGCGACTTGGGAGATTATATAGGAGATGAAGATGATATTATATACAGGTCCATATATTATTATGGACAGACGACGTTTAAAACGACCTGAATTATGCAATTTCCCGTCGACGAGACTCGTGAAATCGCAAGTACTCGTTATTGCACGTCAACAAAACGTAAATAATCTAAATAATTATCGACTGCCTACACCGCATCTGTACAAAAATCTAGTTTTTTAATTATAGCTAATTATTATTGAGAAGAGATAGTTAGGTATATAACGATATCGCAATAACAACAGACATATACACTATATATACACTCCGGCCACACCAACAACACACATGTTACGTATGTAATAATAGATTTAAGTGAAATATTTTTTGTGTAGGAATAAAATATCGACGTAGGTAGCTAGGGTACCTATACGTTATTTTTGTCACTTGCAGTCGACTGCTGCTCCGGGAACTATAGTACGTGTATTTTAATATCACGCGGGGGACTTACAAAAAAGTCTCACATATATATTACCATATGTATGTGTCTCGTGTTGAAACTTACGGTTGCCCATCGGCGACCTAACCTAAAAGTCTACCGTCCTCCATTCAACCAATCCCACCATCGCCACCGTCTCATCAACTGCGGACGTTCCGGTTCGTCGATCTCGCCGCGTCAGACATCCGCTGTATGGCAAGCGGTCGTGTGATTTATACACAGCGTATACTGCTATATACATATTTAAAAATATAATATATTATAAAATATTATTATCTGCCGTTACGTCTGCCGCACAGCAGCGTGGGCGATTTGTCTTTGTCGGCACGCAGGACATATAGCAGGTACGTCCTGATGAGGGCTTTATAGAGAAACGGCTAATAATAATTTTAATATGTGTATGTATCATCACTAGCAACCCGCGCGGCGAAACCCGCCTTTGGACCAATTATAATTTTTACGCCCAAACGTATCGCGTCGATGCGATTCCGCCGCCGCGGTGGATTAGGGACGGGTCCTCGAAGATAGTAATTAAACACGATGATATACTATTATTAGGTATCAAACTATTAAATATTATGCACAACAATATGACGTATGAGAGGATGCGTATAGGTGTATATCGTTGTCATGCCACAAAGTGCGTACGATATAAAAATATCATACAGTGTCGACTGCTCCTCCGTTTTCTCGGGGCTCGCAGTGGTTTTCAGAATGTCGTCTATATACAACGAGGAATATAATGGTATTATTTATATAGACCTAATCACTGAGACACGCCGACCACACGTCCAAACTCGGCGACTTGGTCTCATCGGATGTTGTTGCGGTTCGATCATACAACCCATTCACATACATATTGTACGTTACGCCGACCAAACCGTAGTCTGTAAACACAATATAAATGAGGACCTACGTCGGCGCATCTCAAACAGATTAAACCTGCACAATATAACTATAACGAGACGTGTACATAATTTATTATATTATTATAACAACGTGGACAATACGCGCGCGCGACCCGATTATAACGTGTTACCTGATTGCGCGCACCTTTAACAATGCTTATATTGCTTACCTATACGTAACGTAAACTTTTCGTTACACGCGCAAGGACGTCAGCAGACATTTTTCAAGGAAAGGAGTTTCTATTGTACAAACTATGTATGTATACAGGGTGATATTTGCCCCCTTTCTCCTTCAATTATATTTAGTTATTCAATATTTGATTTTTGGAATTTAAATATAAATCCAAATAACAATATCATTATCACAGGTAAGTCGCATATTTCATTTTTCTTTTTTGTCGAAACAAAAGCGCGACATAATGCGAGGGTCTCGAAAATTTAATATTATTCGTTGGTTGGAATCATGCGCGGCACAATAACGACAATAATATAATACACGCGAGTTGTACGGTTTCGCCGCGCGCAGAGTATCACGCGGGGCACGGCAAACTATATGGTCCGTGAAACCGGATTCAGAATCGGCACGAACGAAACCAATAAAAAAAAAACCATCCCAGCGCGGCGAGAAACGATATGTATACCGTAAACATATTATATATATAAAAGCGAGTGTGACGGCTTTCGACCGCAGTGACGACGATATTGTCACATTTAGACCGATCCGGCGCGGAATTTCTGTGCCGTTCGTCCGCCGGTCGTACCGATGTACGCGCGGCGTGTGAAATCTAGTGACGAAAAACGACATCGGATCCAACGACACTTCTACACCATCGCCGTTCTTTCGAATATTGGCGATGCATCGGAATGGCGTCGCTTTTAAAATCATTGTTTGTTTGCGTATGACCGTTCAGAGGGGAAGGGACGTTTCAAAGGCCCTATTTAAGTACAATACCTCGGGGGCGACCTAAAATGTTCCAGATAGTTTTGGTGTGTGTATAATACATGATATGATCAGGATCACTCGGCGTTACCCACTGTGGCCTACCGCCTACCATTGCTAAAATTGTTTTGTTTTTTTTTTATGAGATTTTAATATAACACGTGCAAAAATTAATAATAAAAATATCCAAATTAGAAATTCGATATTGCGAGTATCGAAGTGGCATTTAGGTTGCAGTGTTGCACGGGTGACTATTAAGTTATTACCCATTATATTATGTCAACATATTATTATGCTTAATATTTTCGTTATTTGTGTTCATTATTGTTTAATGTCGTATAAGCGTAAAACTAATATACAATAGCCGCTAGCTAGAGCGTTATAATTATAATATTATGTACAGAAGATCAGTGGCGGATCTAGGACTTTTGTTATATTCAAGTTATATACATTTACGCATATATCACGAGTATGAATGATCTCGGTTGGTAAAATTTGCGAACATTTTACAAATCTTTATGACTATATTTTTATTATGTCATTTTCTACTTATTTCACATTTATACATTTATTTAATCCGGGTGGTTGGGTCTCGGAAAAACTTTGAAACGACTCTAATGTAGCGTTATAATAAGCAGTGCGTCGATAACGCATAAACTATGACGGTACAAACCGACGATGGTTGTATAATATGTTGGTATTATTTGCATCGAAATAATACACTCGTATGACATTCGGAAAGACCGCACCCGCGCTCTGGATTATATACGCGTATCACATATTATGATAATAACATATTTTACAGTGAAGATCTGTTGCAGGAATGATGTCAGCAATGTGAGATATCGCAGAGAAATATAATGAACATTTAAAATAAATAAAAACCCATAGTACCGAATCAAAACCATGTACCGATTATGAGTTATGACATACTCGCGTTATCGAACAATATATGATTTTGTATATACTTTTTAATACCATATCATACATATATACATATACGAGCGTAGCTGCTGCTGTTGCTGCTGCTGCTGCTGCGGTGCGCGTAGGCGGTGACCTGACGTCGACGAAAACCAACTGTGAAAATATACACATCACAATAATAATATATGTGTGATATATTATTATAACAGGTTTCATTTATATATATATATTTAATATATATACACATTAAATTGTTTTCTCCGTTTGAATTATTAATAACAACAACGCGTACGGTGCATATCGCGAGCAAGTCGTGCGTTTTTCCCTTTCCGCGTCACTTTACCGCGATCGACTTGGTGACGAAGATATTATTCTATAACAGAAGGTTGACATTACTCGTGCCACATAACATATTATTTTATAATATTATTATAATATTCTTATTATTTCATAGAGTGTACGTTTGATAAACGGTATAAGCGTATATGACGAGTTTATAATAATGTATAATAATAATATAGTCACACATTGATTATATTATATTATATTATTTTGTATTCCGTTAGTACACCGGCGCATGGATGTATAATATTATTCTTATGATACGCGTCTCGTCGTCCGCATCACGACCTACCCCGCCATGCCACATACAAAATATTTAGAGATCTTATACCGTTAAAGTTTTATATGTATAATATATACCTACAATGCATGAGAAATATTACAATAACAGTCGACAGATGGCATAATAATAATAATAATAATAATAATATTATAAATTGTTAACGTCGTTGAGCCGATAAAATATATGTATGTGTGATAAAAAATGATGACAAACGGAGTCTTGTGTCGGCCGCCGACGAGTTTCCTAAAGGGGCCGGATACCGGATGTGTGCCGCCACGAGGAAAATCGACCGGTCGCGGTGAAACTTTTTTTCGTCTTTCGAATGCGATGCACTACAACGACCAGCTATCAACGTAGCTGCGACATTCCGGCGCGCCCGAAAACGGCAGTTATGTATAACACTACAATAATTGTTTTTGTTCGGAAAACCGCCGAAATAATGGTTTCGGCGATTATCGCGACTTTCAGTCCTTTTCTTTCTATTCCCTGGCAAAATGTAGTATACATGTTGTTTTGGTCGTTTCCATTGAGCCCCCTCAAACATTATCATTAAATATTTCGAATTCGTCGACTATACTGTTATTTTAGTAATATATTACTTGTCATGTTTCTTTAAAAGGATCACATTTCCAAAGGCCGGAGATAATAGACTATACAGGGTAATTTACCATGCATTCATTGCTTCCTCATTTTTCATTTTTCAACATTTCAGTTATTCATAAACTGATTTTTGTAATTCTTAAGTGTAAAAACCATATTTTTAAATTGTTGAGATTTTTTTGTAATACTTAAGAAGTGTTTTAAGGAAATACAAACTACTAATTTTCAAATGAGAACCGTTATCCTCATTTTCTACTATAAACAATTAAGTACTATTTATACTATTTATTTTATACTATAAACTGATTACAATAAATTACTAAACAATTTTGTCATATCAAAATAAAAATTTAAATTATTGAGTTATTTAACTTTGTATAGATAGGCCAACTAAGGATAATAGGTCCTTGATAATGATACCTAATAGTATGAATTTGGAACATAATATGAGAGCTTTAGTGACGTGAAGATTTTGTCAAGTAATATTAAATTCATATCGCTATTCATTATAAATTAATAACATTCAATTCTATTAACAATAATAATTTTAAAAAACGGTCCGAGTTTACAATAAATCAAGATCTATTATTAAATCAATTTTAAAATTTCGTATAACAATTTTTAAAGACTATTATAATTATTCGCTTATTAGTATAAACTGAAAAACCAATAGCTTTGTCTAAAACGTATCGAAATCATAATGCGATTGTATGGGGTACGTCTTACAAATCCGGGTTGTTTCGATTAGGCATTATATTTAATTTTTTTTTTCGAATCCCTCGGGCGCGCGATCGTCGTCCAACCCTATAATGGTTTAATTCTCGACCGCGTGTACAATAAT
The DNA here is from genome assembly GCA_036289425.1 of Rhopalosiphum nymphaeae. Taxonomy (NCBI): domain Eukaryota; kingdom Metazoa; phylum Arthropoda; class Insecta; order Hemiptera; family Aphididae; genus Rhopalosiphum; species Rhopalosiphum nymphaeae. The sequence goes on along the minus strand of JAZAQC010000007.1, from coordinate 1,169,765 downwards.
AATAGGTTTCACACCCTACACTCGGGCGTGTGTAATGCCTCGATGTACGCGTATAATATACCTAATATAATAAAAGTAAAAATAACAATGCACCATGCGGTTTCGGACGTAAAAGATAAAACGATTACACGCAGTAGGTACATAAATACGGTATGCGCGAGTGTAGAGTATGTGCTGTGTGTGTTTGGAATCGGAATGAACATATATTTGACATGTCGTATCGTCATCCGCATGTATGTACCACGTCATCTGAACAAATATTATATTATTATTATTATTATTATTATGTATTATTCACTGCGGTGGGCGTCAAATCGTCATTACATAATTATTTTATAATGACGTAGGTACATTAGCAATTCGCGCATATAATATTATATATGAGATGTATGAGTATATACGAGCGAATAATCGATGGCAATAACAAAGTTACGCGGTATGCCGGCGACATAAAATTTAATATTTGACTGTCGTCGTTTTAGCCGCCCCAGTCAGAGCCGATTTCCTTTACACGCTTATTACCACATATACCGTATATATGGTGATATACGATTTCATTTTCACAGCTCTCCGATGACCGTTTTCGAAACTATATTGAATTGCGCACCTGTGACACCAAATATTCCGCACATTCACATACACCACCGACATAGACGTCATGTATCGAATTTCCGAGCGGGTCTTATATTTTTTACCAACTTTGATACATTACAATGACGTATTACTGTTACGGCGAAGGCTGAATATTCGTTTTTACGAACCACCTTTCGTGGCTTATTTGTATGTCACGCATTCAATACCGCGAAAGGCGCTATATATCTATATTACTAGTAGTACCGCCAACCACCCAAAGAACATTTCTCTACGGTCTTTGGCATAGAAAACAAGTAAAATATATTAATTATTATACGCGCACAACCGTCCTACAGATGTATAAACATTGTGGTTGTTTCGCATCAGCAGTAAATATCGTTTTACCGGTACTTCCTAATCGAATTCTTCCGCGCGCTGCACATACAGACACGCAGTGATAAAATCGCATTAGTTTCGGTGTTGACATCGAACAAAAAAAAAAAAAACAACACATCACACGCCACGGGACGTTTTCGTCGGGACTTCACGGGGTGAAAGCAGGTGAACACATTATTATTATTGTGATGATGAATTATTGTTGTGGAGCATCCCAAACGCGCGCGCGCCCGGCACGAGTAATTATCACAAACGGTTGGCGGACGATATACCTAATATTATTATATTGTATTAATGTACGAAAGATCGGCGGGCGGATAATAACCAGGGCAATAACATAATTTATTGTAGGCGCGCTGTGACCGCGGTATACGGCTGGTAATCACGCGTATAAAATAATAATAATAATAATAACAATATAATATACGCGCTGTTAACCGCGATGACTGATCAAAGACGATCGCCGCACAGTTCGCTTTCTAATTAAAACGCCAAACGATTTTACACGCGATATAATATAAACACGCATGATATTGGTCGCGTGGTACGGGTGGTTACACGTATTTCGTTTAACGTTATCAACCGACGTATTTAACACGCCACCTGCAGCAAAAAAATTAAGCATATACTGCACCGCGCGAATAGATATATTATAATATTATATTGTAGTAATTGACGCGCACTCGACGATCACCAAAGTCGCGGTGCAGTATACAATTTATGTGTATATATTTATGGGCATATGGTAAGGAGTACGTATATATATATATAACACAAGGCGTGTACGATATATTATATTATTTATATTATAATAGTACGCGTGTGTCTGTGTGCGAGATACGTTTATATGGTGGTGTTCGTCGAACGCCCACAGAACCGTTTTTTTGTGTGATATATGTCATTAATTGTTGTCGTTGTCGCTGGTCCTTGTAATGGATATTGTCACAATAACGCGCGCGAGCGCGTTGACATTGCGCATACAATATATTATAACATGTATATAAACCTACGAGTATACATTATCGGAGGTATAACAAAATAATGTATATATAGGCAACACGGTGTTGAATAGTATATGCACTAATACTGTATTATGTGTACATAAGTATAGTGTACATAATTTGGTGAGTTTACTGAACGAGGCATAGTATAAGAACTGCGTTATACATTTATATGGCACACACTGCAGCAGTGCACGCGTATCACACTACTGAAGCAGCTGCAGTACAACGGCTTGTGTTGCAGCAAAGGACGGACATCTCGAATTTTTCATTTCGGTCGGGAGAAACAGATCAAAAACAAAAAAAAGGGGCAATTGTTATATAGAGTCCTCTATCAATATATAAAATGTATATATTACGTAAAATATCTATGCAGTAGGAGCATATTATGTACAGGACGGAATGGACGTTTATGATGCGTACATTTCATTACGCAACGCGTGATCAATATTTACGTTTGGTCGTTTGGGCGCGAATGAAAAACGAGACAAAGGCCGTCGCTCGGACGTCAAAAATATTATTATGTACGATCGTTGCACGAACGAATTTGACACCGGCGTCTCGGAGCGCTGCAGTTATTACGCGACACGCGCCGGTTAGCCCATAAAACCGTGGACGTGCGGGCAACGGGCCAAGAAAACGATATTGCGTTTTCGGTTTCGAGTCGAGGAGACCGTATAGTATTTTTTTTTTTTTTTTATTCTTCATAAGTACGTGAAGAAAAAACGAAACACCAGAAAACCCGCACCGTGACGCCCACCGATGACCAATGACACGGCCGAACGATCGCGTACATAAACCAAGACTATACACACACGCGTCGGACGTCTCTTCGTCATATACTCTTTCCCCGTCTCTCTCTCTCACACACTCTCTGTCCGTTGATCACTCGTTGGCCGTTCCCACCGCATTTTGCGTTTGTCGTCCTCTGCGGGTTCACCGGTAGCCTATAGAGAGAGCTTTTCGGCTGCGCGCGTAGTTATAGCTAGAGATCGACTGCGCACGCCGTCCGTTGAGACGTGCGAGAAAAATACGAGAATTTTGAGGGCTGGCCAAGTGTAGTGGCGGCGGTTAAAAATAGTCGACGACGACGCCGCCGCCGCCTGATGTGGAGGTCCTGCAGCAAAGCGAGTGGCGCGGAGGCGGATTGCCGCACTGCCAGGAAATCGTATACAAACGTAATGAAAACACTATACATATATTATTATTATCATTGTTATATATATATATATATATACGCGTTCGGCAGGGCCATAAAACGAAAGAAACCTTGGAACTTTGCCTGGAAAGCTTTATAGATTTCGAAAAAAATAATAATAATACGTAAACACATTTGTAATGACCGCCTTCGGTACATAATATTATAGTGTTAGCGAATAGTGGTCTAGAATCGGATCACTAATGCATATGTATGCACATCACTATGCGCGTGAGAGAAACGCGCGCGTGAGAACTGATCTATATATTATATTACATGTATCATATATATATTTATATATAATCGATATAGATTAAGATCGATATGAAATAAAATATAAATAAAACGTAACACGGCGTACTTAACAGACACAAGACGTGTGTAATAAAAACATAATTTTAATAGAAACAATAATATACAATAATATACATATATACACTATATTTATATGCTGCGGCGCGATGGAACAGAATCGCATCTGTTAACGACGATCTTTGATCTGACGAATTAAAAGTCAATCATTTCAATTGCTCGACACAACGTAAACATTTGCGTTATTGTTATTCCGCTGCTGCATTCGTTAATTGATCGAAGTAATTGCGTTGGTAATTTGTAGGAAACCACATGTGTAGAAATACTCGAGAGCAAGAGAAAAAGGAAGAGAGAGAGCGTTAGTATTTTTACAACACTATATCATATAATAATAATATTATATATTATAAATACACACTATATGATAATATGATGTACAGTGTACACGAGAGCTGTTAATTATATCCTTTATAATCAATTATATATATATGTTATTATATTATATTAATTATATTATATCCTTGCATTTAATGTGCAGATAACATTTATTACTGACACTTAGGATGCGACTAAAATATAATATTATTACAATAATGTTATGTTTAAAAACCTATATAAAAGATTTATATAGGTCAAGTCCGTACACTCGACAGTCGATGTTTACCTATATATTATTCGTATAAATGTGTACGTTCAAGTCGGTAAGTATACTAAACGAGTCGTGTATCTACGAAAGATCTTTAAAATCGTCTTTTACATTTCCTCGTCACTATAATATAATAATATGTTCAAGATTTTTCGTATAGTTTTTTTTATTATTTATTTCCAAACGCTGCCTTCTCGAACGCACGCGTAGTATATATTAAGGTAATTTGATTTCATAAACTATTTTATGTGTCATATCTGATGCCTTTAATATGTGTGTTTAAAAAATATATATAATTTGTGTTATTATTTTTAATAACATCAGGAGGTACTCATATATCTCATTGAACGGTCTCTATGGAATTTTTGGACAACCGCCGCATCGAGAACCGGTCTCATTCAATTACCGTATTCAAATTATACGAGAGCGTTATACACCCGATGGGGTGATATTTCGATACATTTTAGGACGTTTCTTTCTTTCCACATAATATATCGTTCAATCTCGAAGCCAGACCGCATAAATAATAACGAAACGATAATTCACGTCTAACGAGTTGGTACAAGATACGACGTAGTGGTTGGACTGTGTGGAGGTGTATATTTTAATACATACGTATATATATATGTATCACCGGAATCCTGTACAAGCTCTGTATTTTCACTTGTTTCAAATACTATACAAATTCTCTAATATGTATATAAAGTCACACGTGCCGTGAGTTTAAATATTTATGTCAAACCCAAAATCTATAAAATTTTGTGTATTTTTTATTTTTTTAAATTATCTCCGGATACGTATACATTAAAGTACCACGAATAAGACGATGAAATTACAAATATGCGATCTTCATATCGTAATATTGTAATAATATTATGTCGAATAGATTTTCATTTTCAGACATTCCATAGCGACCACATATATTGTGCATATAATATAACGCATAATATAGCCGTGCGAGTTCGTGGAACGACGACAGCTAATGCTGATCAACCCTCCACCCACCGAGACGGCCTTCGTAATGTCATAGGTGTTAACTGCAGTCTTGTACTACCGAGGAAAGTCTAAGAAGTTTTTGTTTGTTATTCTGCGCGCACGATCGAATAAGCCGAGTGAGTCGTATTGTTCGTCGTGTCTGTATCATGACATACAATATACCACTAATTTTTCGAATACTTACATATTATACACATTTTTATACAGTTAACGTGCACATAATATACTGACCCTCGACACACATACAGACTGTAAGTCCACGAGACAGTCTACATAACATTATTATACATGTATGTACAGTAATGCTGTGAAACGTATTTATATAATATTATTATAAGCATCGAAACACATTGTCCGTACAATCGCGTAGTATTCATATTACTTTCGTAGGGTAACAGGATTTCAAAGCGTCACAATATATAATTTGATCGCAGTGATGGTAAATTCAACATGCGCACAGACGTGAGAGATGTTGAATAGGTTATTCTCGAGACGGATACAGATTCTGTAGTTTTCACTGCATATAATATGCTATATTCAAGTTGTCGTCCAATATATATATATATATATATATATATATATATATATATATATATATGGTGTAAATATAGATAATCGTTGCGTATATATAGTATGAAAAACGAACTTTCACCGCATTGATTACACAAGTCAAAAATGAACTTCAACGGAGGTAATATACATGGGGCGACCCGCGACCACTACGCTCAAAAAAAGTTTCGTCGGGTTTTAATGTTTTTGTTGACTTTAGCTATCTTTTAAATTATTATTCGTCTGCACGTCTGCCGGAACGGTAAATATCACAACGGACAGTCAAGTAATGTCCACACGCACTGTTTCCTGTATATATACATACATATATTGTAACATATATATACGGTCGTATTTCTTGTGAAGTCGATATTGATCACGTCTCGTGGAATGACCGCGTGGGTGAAAATCCGAGATTTTTCAAAAACTGGTTTCGGAAAATCGTATTAAATATTCGTATAACAATGACAACACATATGGTACCTTTATGAAACGTGTAAGCACATAATAATAATATAATGTATACGATTTGTGTTAAGATCAGTCAAGTGTTAACTAATCAATTTATACGCCACACACAATCAGTTAGTACACGTTATACATTTTTTTGTACAATATATCACACAATAGACGTACACATTAATATATGTTACATCGATAAGCGACACAAATGCGAACTGCGAACGTTAACGTTTTGAACGTGAACAATATAATATTATAATAATAAGACAGTTCTAAAAAATCTGAAGAGAGAGTAAAATATATATATATATATATATATATATATATATATGTATTTATATTATTTTTCGTATCGTATTATTTACTCGGTTGTTTTTTCGTTTAGTTTTTTCCTTTCATTCTGTGAACTCATAATTTCAAAACGTCCTCATGTGCACAGCGGAGTGCTGCATGTTTATGTTATATATATTATATTATACATGTTGTATATAGGTGTATAGGTACATGGTAATACTGATATACCGCTACGGATCGCGACCTACGAATTATATCGATAATGAAGTACAGCGGGAAATACGATACACAGCGACGACATCCGATACTATATATTATTATTATTATACATATCATATTATTGACGAACGTTTTAGAAACGGAATAATACAATGGTACAGCGACGGGTGCTTTTTCGTAAAAACCATAATAAGGAAATACAGCGGACAAAGGTGCATGCATCATAATATATTGTATGTACATAATCTCGTGTAAGTGGTACGATATAATAATCGATAGATAGAGCAATCCGACACCGCAACAGCATTATTACGAAACTATACATAGAGGTAAGTGGATGCAGGTATGTGCTGTGTAGGTTTGGCAAAAGAATGCTCTGCCGTGAGGTATACCCAACATAAAATATATGGGTAGGTATATGAAGGTGGGTGTCTATATAAAAAATATGTTTATCGGAAATAAAATTCGACGTGGATCATAATAATAATAATAACAACAATAACAATAAAATTGTATAATTTGCTTTTACGATGTACGTGTAGACGAGGATACCAGTTGAAGTGCAGTGTATATAATATATATGATATCATGGCGGTTCGCATTTATGAAATAATATATTATATGCCGCACGACGCAAGTCTTTCGATGGACATTTGCGGTTTTGGGCGGACACTACCGTCCATATAATGTATACATATGAATATATATATATAATCGTCATCGACGGATGCCGGAGCACGTGGTGTATACAATATATACTAATATAGGTGCCTGTAATATTATATAGTAGATACGTACATATTATACGCTCATTCGTAAAATAATGGCAATATAACTATACGATTGTACTTTGCGGACGTGTAGCGCGTTTTACTTTGATATTATTAAATCGTGTGTATATATAAACGCTCGCGGTATGTTTTACTATTATAATACAGCCGGTGGTTGGTTTATCTAGAGGTCAACGAGTCGACCATATGTTGTACGATGATGATGGTGATGATGATGATGATGATGAATTACGGATAATACATTATTATTATTATATATAGTGGTTTAATAGTATATATATCCGTATATTTGTATAATATATTGGTGTATATATGTATTGTGAGTAATGTATAATCAACTCGAGTGAAATATGTTGATAACGTGTACCTAAATAGATGCGAAATAGTATATACGCGTTGGTCGTGTACATAATACTAGTAGGTAATAAATATATTCCTTATAACAATTATCTCTTCATTACGTGAGCTTTTTCGGTCCGTAATGTGTGTCATCGCCGTTTGTTTCGACCTTTACATAACACACACGCGCGCACGCACACTTATTATACCTAATTACAGTGGATGTGTACAGGAACATAAATATTTTTTATACTTTTGTGTGTGGAATAAATGCATTTCGACTCCACCATCTGTTCGACTTTATTTTTTATCAAATATTAGATAATATTCTATTATTACACTATTTACACTACATCGATAACATTAATGATGGATATATAAATATATATATAGTGTATACCTGTATATAATATTTAATTATTTAAAACTTCCTTTCTACGGGCAATGATCTCCGACATAAGTCAAAAACAGCGATAAATTATAATATGTGTTCATCGACCTAAATACCAACGCGCGTTTAATACGACTTTGGTCCGTATCCGACCGATGCGCGGCACAAGGATATCGGGCAACGAGATCGGTTGACAAAATATACTATAGCGGCATGGCATGGCCACACACTCGCATAAAACCAATGTGACATAATAATATATATCATTCTCGAGTGTTTGATTTAAGACCGGTAAACAACAACTTAATATTATTATACGCACGTCGCGACACGAATTCGGGACGGCTCTGTCGGTAATAATTATTGCCAACGTCGTATTACACACACGTTATCATGTATAGATAATATATTTTACATTATGTTGTAATTCGACAAGGCCATCACATCCATCACAACAGCGTATAGTTGTACATTATACGCGATGTAAGCTCGCCGAGACGGAGATGGTGTCCAGCTCAGTTCGTTCGTATACAAAACAATAATAATACGGACAGTTTATTGGATATTAATTTATTATTTATACGTCGTCAGCGGGAACCCGCGGTGGTGGTTATGTTGCCGGCGTCGGCGCGATGGAGATCGGCGGTCGCGAGCATTATACAATAGTAATAATATATGTGTACGCGTGTTATTATATCATCATATCGGTTCATTTATCGATGCGATAATAACAATAAAAACAAATTAATGAAAGAAAACTGGCTCGTCATTAAGAACAATGACAGATCATCGCGATCGCCACGCACTGTTATGTATAATAACGCCGCTGCCGCTCCGATGGGCGCGCACCGCGGATCGCCGCGAAGATGCGGGGAGCGAAACGTTTCGGTTAATTATCAATATACAAACGATCCCGTGCGTCTCGCCCGCAGAGGGTTCATTTTTTTAATCCGAAGGTTAACGAATCGAATTTAATGTGCGGCATATGCATATTGTAGTGTTGTGTGTAGTTTATAGCGTAGAGGAGCTGCCGACGGCGACGGCCGAAACACGGTTACACTGCCGCCGTTCCGAACAACGGATGACGGTATATAATTTTTACGAAATATCGGAGAAACATTTCAAGCTAGGCGCATGTGTATTGTGAAAAGATGAACAAAAATTAAAAGTCGTTCGAAAAGTAGCACTTCGAAAATAATATTATATCATAATACGAATTGTCACACACATCAGCTGCCATACGATATATTATTATTATTCGTTATTCACGTTATTATGTATATGTTACCGTTATAATTTACGCGTTAATATATTACGAGAACCTAGCGCGTAGGCGTAAATGTGTAATAGTGAATGACTCGTTAAAAAGCAAAATATAATTTCATCCGTTCCAGATCAACAATAATAATACGCGTTCGACGTAGGCACAGCTTGACGTGTTTTATTATTTTTTTTTTTTTTGTAACGTTTCCCCGAACTTTCCGCGATGTCGACTCCATCCATGCAGCGCTATTATATATATTATAATATACATAAAGGGAGCGGACAACGTAGGCTGCATGCGGTGTTGAAAAGAAAACAATGTTTTCTTGATACATCTATTGAGATGATTCGTTTATACGTAAACATAAACTGCAGTTGCATGTGATTAAGAAACTCGAGCAGTGTTGTCTTCAGATATACGCTGCACCCGGAACACGTTGGACACGGAAGGTTTTTAAGACAACTCTTCGAGTTTTCTTACATCACTCTCGTGCGATTTGTTTTATAATATATTACGATGTGAATGTTATATTGACATTTCGTACGAAAACAATTACCCGTGTCTCTCCGAACAGCACGAAGTATATACCTACGATTATATTATCATAATTCATACTATAATATCCATAGACGCATCTCGATAACTATAGACACCCGCCACTGCAAGCTTCCGTTACAGGACACATACTGCAGTGGCAGCACGTTCTCATGCTATAATTTTTAAATTGCAGTGCAAGCTGAAAACTTACGAATAACTTGTACCCGGCAAAAACATTTTGAGATCGCCGTCGCTTCTACGATATGTTATACGTATACCACGATAGCATCGCGATAAAATATTATCATCGTGATCTAGACTAATTCGCTTTTAAATCGCATCCTCTACTTCTACTTGTAATTATGTACACTGTGTACGTTTTGCACGTTGTCGGTCGACGACAATAAATTATTAATGATTGATATTTTTTTTTCCTACACAGTAAACACTCGATTAACTCTGGCTGCACCTGTGTGTATATAAGCCTGCAGTGTAAATTACACACTCCGGTCCAAATACGTCGACGGACATTAATAGTATAATACGGACGAATTGGATTATATAAATTACTTCCGCGCGTATGTAGGTTCGAAATGATGTGCCTACGGTTACAACGCACGGCCTTCGAGAGGAAATTAATTCGGCTCATGGATAAATTCGTTTTATAATTTTTCTTTCTTGACATTCTGTGTTTTTTCGAACGTTTCCGTTTTACATATAATATTATCAATAATAATAATAACAGTGTCACAACGGTACGCGCTGAAAAATGGCGATTTCCCTTATTTTTATTGATGTTGCTATTTCGACATCGATGAGACACGTGCAGCCGTCCCCGTTGTCGATGATGAATCCGAATGATATAATATTAATATACACATCATTATATTATATCGTATGTCTGTGTGAACGATGCTTACATACGCGCATATAATGTATACGCAATAAAATCATCTGTTTTTTTTTGTCGTCAAATTACCACTTTTTAGTTTTTACAGAACATAATATCATATCAATAAATAACGTCACACGATTTAAAATAAATATTATTATTGAGTGCGTTCTGGTTCTAATTTATAATAGTTTTCGATTGTGAGAGAAAAAAACACGCGCTAATAATGGCTTTGACGCGAATTATCTTCCGCACCTATATGTACGTATAAACAACGCGTGCAATATTAATATAGGTAAAGGCTAGTCGACAGCCATCCCCGTTGTTATGCAGTCGGCTGACGACATCGATCACAGCTTGTCTTTGTAGCATTTCTTCGGCTAACGTAACGGCAGCATGTCAAGTTTTCTCTTGTTTGCAGCCAGACAAGGACAGACTGTCACGGCGTATAATATAATCAGTATGCAGATAATAATTACATAGATAACTTAAATGAGTTTATAATGCATATATTTGCATAATTTAAAAATGATTTAATAATAGTTATAAATTAGTACCTTTTCGCGATTAATATAAGTATATATGTATAATGTATAAACAAAATAGGCTTATTTGTTTTTAATTCCGTTTGTAATCGCGGTTGATAATCTTAAAAATTAAAAATTAGCCATATTTATATGTATAGTTGTCAACATAATGAAATTATGCAACGAGAATTCGTTTGTTAATACTTTTTATGAACGCCTCATATTTGAGGAGTAGCTGTGTTTGTATATAGCAAGGCATAAACATATGCATATTTTTTTAGACGTATTTCGTAGAATTTTAATGCGTAGGTATATATAAAAACCATTGTAGAGCGTAATAACAATTTATTGATAATCGTGAGTGATTTTTGCAAATTACTGAAACCATGAAAAGCATTTATATACTCACGTGTAAACCTCTAAGCCCGTCGCCACATTTATATTCAACGCCTACACAATATCCAGTCTGTCAATATAGTTATAAATAAATGTACAAGTATATAGTATAACGGTACATGTATCACAACCCCGATAACCACAGCCAAAAACGTGAAAAGTTTTAACGCATTCTACAAGACACATATATAATATGTTATGTATTATGTATATAGCAATCATAGCTGTAACACATTATCATAATTGCGTTTATCAATTAACAGCTTCGGTAAAAAGAAAAAGGAATGAAATAGCCCTCGTAACGCAATAAAATTTATTAAAAAAAAATATGATAATAAAATCTTGTTTTGGCGTACAATATACATTTATGTGTTTAATGAGTTTTCTCTAGATTTACGATGAACGCTTATAATAGTATCGAACATCATCTATATATACACGCGTAAAGTCACATAATAAAACTCAACTCCTTGGCTAATTGTTGATGAGATTTATTTTTACGAATACGACTATTATATCATCACAATATTTGTCAAAACACCGTGTATGTATATTGTATATATGAGTATAAATTATATATTTTTCTGAACTTACACACACGAACCGCTTAGTTATATTGTGCATATGTGTGTATAGTTGAGAATTAATTATAACACGCGTATATAGTAAAAACATTATTTTCCATTTTATACACAATTCCTCTAAATTAATTTGGTTCAGAGTTTCAAGTGGCGCTTATCGTGCGAATACATCCATAAATACAAATTTGGTCGAGAAAACCTTCACCTAAAAAACAATATTATGCCAGAACGTTTGGGTCGTACGTCATCTACAAAAATGGTCGATGGTGTGTTTGTGCCAAAATAAATTCGTCCTTTCGTCTTGCCCCGTTATATATACCTGGAGAGTGGAGACCGAATGGTTTTTTGTAAATGTTAAAACTATCATGTTACAAAAATAACGGAAGTGCTAAGTTTAGATTTTTTTAAAAGACAGACGACGTGTATAAGTAGACTATAATCTATTTGATATTCAAGAAAAAAAAACACGTCTACAAGATTTAATTAATTTAGTTATATTCGAAACATATGTTTACAACTTTAATATCATATATATAATACTAAAAACGTAAATACTATTAATTAATCGTCCGTCTACAGGATAACGATGATTTAAGTTAAGCGTTTAATACAAATATATATATATTATTGAATTGTGCATAGGCACTCAAGGCAAACAACTACTGACGACTATAGTCTATAATAATAATTAATAGTATGTACATATTATAGTAACTGCCCATAAAGCATACATATATATATATGTATATTATATTGTATATAGTACACAATGGTAAACTAATGTGCAGGTTTTACTTGATGCGGTTTACACGACTTTAATATAGGTAGGCAGGTACGTCGTAACTTTATGTGCTCTTTGAATTACATATTATATATTATTATTATCACGAGCAACTATATGTATCGGACCGCAGTAAAACATAATAATATTATATTATAATATACCTATGGATTCGGAATTTAGTATTTTTTTTCCGCGTATACGTATAGGTACATGTGCGTGTGCGTATCTATGTATTATAATATATAATAAAAGAAGGGAAATTCTGCAGGTATATTGGACTGTAAAAATACATAGTTATTATATATGGTATAGCAGTAAAGTCCTGAACCGTAAGTGCGCATATAATGTATGGTAACGGGAGGACCATACAACACACGCTTTATCTCGAGTTTTTATTAATTCCTTTGTTTTGATCGGCGAAACGCATGTGCACAAAACGTGAGGTATTGATATTTTTTCTCCGGTTCCTGCACCGACTGCAGCAAGCAGTCCAAGTACACGGCAGAAATGCGTCGCGCCATACGCATACGGCGTATTCCCATGAAAACGTCCGCGCAGCAGCAGCCGGTATGCATTTTACGAATTTAATTAATGATTACTCACGGCTAATAATAATAGTACTGTTTCTCTCTGTCCGAACGCGTGATGCAACCGTGATACGGGCGCCGGAGTGTATACCAGTCACCGCGATGTTTGAAACATAAAAAAAGGCACACGGCGGTCTGCGGGCACGTCCGAGATGCGAATCAGTCGATAGTACACGTATATTATGTGCCATGTGGGGTTAGGTATATAATATTATAATGTATATAGTAGTCTTCCCCCGGCCGCATTCGGTGGGTCGTCTGAAAACGATTCCATTAGACGGACACGACGAGATCGAATCTCCAAGAATATACCTAATACACACAATACATTGTACGTATGGTATACTCACAACACAAGCGGTAATATAATAATATTCTCGACTCAATTATAAGCGTCATACACACGCATCACAACACTGGCCCACAATATAGGTATATTGTGTTTGATCGGGATCCAACAGTAACAAAGATCGAAGGTACAGGTATACAAGGTACCTATTTTTTTATGCGTTTTATGTGTGATCATCACCGACAGAAAGATATCGCGTCCAACAGTAATAATAATAATAATAATAATATTTTATTTTTATTTGTACAACACGTTATACTTAAATGTTTAAGACCTTTTTATATATACAGTAGACATGCTTCAATTCTACATAACTGACCTGCTTATATCCTCCGCCGTCCCGTCCTCGACACCATCACACAATATCGGTGTTTGTGTGTGTGTGTGTGTGTGTGTGTATAATAATATAACGTTTCTGAACTTTTAATATTCAATCCGTCGTGGAATTTTGGTTAGGCACTCGCCGTCGCTGTCGTTATGTACGTCAATATAATATAAGCCGGGTCCATAATATATATTTAGATCACGAACCCACACAAGGCGGCTTTATTTACGTATTGTATGTATAAGGAAAACTACTATAACGTGTTAACAATCGGACCATTATTACAACAAACTATGTTTCACCGCTGCGCCGAACAAAACACCGTTCGCGTGTAATTCGTTTAGAACACACAAGTGTATGATTATAATAATTACGATATAGTTAAACAATCGTTTCCATTTTAGAGGGCCTTTCGTCGAGCACGTACCTGTGTCTACACATAATGTACCTTGTACCTATATTGTATATTGATTTTGGTTTCCGGATCAAAGAGTTTCACATGTGTACAATATTATTATGTGGTGCAGCGGGAGCTGGAAGTTCATGGCGAGTAGCGACCGATAAAAGGAAATGCGATTTGTTCATTTATTGTTCCGAGTCGTCCATCATCGTGTTACATATATATCATACTGCTATATTATACACGCGCACAAAATATTATTATATTTTGTACTTAAATGTATTTGGTCGTAGGCAACGGCACTGTGTTCGGTCGACCGTCTCAAATTTATCGAACGGTTTTTTCAAAATACGCGGCAAACTAAATTCGTTTTATTGTCTGCGGAGACAACACACGCCATTGGAGATGGTAGGGGGCGTTTATTATCGTCAAGTTTATAACATATAATAATGCAATATATATTATTATGGACTTCCTTCCGACCGTTATATTATATTATATGTTTTCGTTTGTGTTTATTTTTCTTATTTTGTCTTCTTTAGTG
The DNA here is from genome assembly GCA_036289425.1 of Rhopalosiphum nymphaeae. NCBI lineage: Eukaryota > Metazoa > Arthropoda > Insecta > Hemiptera > Aphididae > Rhopalosiphum > Rhopalosiphum nymphaeae. The sequence continues at coordinate 1,154,412 of JAZAQC010000007.1, read as the reverse complement.
AACGAATCATTTGTACTACAACAAACTCGGTACAATAATAATAATAATATGCATATTTAATAACGTGGTTTAAACAATAGACGTACACGACAGAGAGAAGTAAAAAGTTTGACAATGATAATTCCGTCTAGTCAGTCTTATTATATTACACTTTGTACAAATATTTTGGCTTCATTATTTTAATGCGGTTCTTTTTTATCTCTGAATCGTTGTCGCTCATATTATACATGATTACATACGCGCTTATAACAATGTACAATCACTATGAAGATGGTACATAATTTGACGTCCATATATGCATAGGTTACATAAATATTATTTGATATTGTATAACTATTAGCATACCAAGTCCTCGGTAAGGAATGAAACCCGTTCTTGCCGTTCTAGATTTACACTCCTTATTATGCCTACCTTATACCCTTATTACGGCTTCGTTCGAATTCACCAATGTCGGCAGCGAAATGTCATTAAGAATACATCAACAGCTATCGGAGGTCTGGTGACAATGATTAAAATTAATCGATTCCGAGATTGTATAATATCATAGTGACGTGTCAGTGTCAGTGTAGTATATATATATAGGTATTATAATGCTTTTTCAGTAGAAATGATGTTACGTTGTTTTGTTTCGGACGAATCTATATAACTCGCACATAAACCGAAATATGCGTTTTCTGTGCTAAGGACAAAATCAAATATATAAACACATTTTTCGTATGAACTGTGTACGAAATAATGTTATTATATTATCTTATTAATCTCGATAATATTATTTGAACAGAAACAAGTGATGGTGCGCGGTCATTATGTTATTATAATAATGATATGATACGTCTCACTAAAAAAATGCGTGATTATCTGCATATTATAATGTAATTTTACAATATTACACGAATAATTATTGGATTGTACCGATAAAACGTCAGTCGAATATGACTAAACCATAAATATCATAATAAGTGAACGAAATATATTCTCAATCACGCGAAACAAACACTGTATATTATTATATTTGGCGACGCGATAACAAGCCACGGTGATGACACCGTTTTCCGTTGTAACTCGTACACAATAATACGTATATATATATATCACGATACTACAGTACTACACAATGAACATAATCTTATTATTATTTAGGTTTACACACTCGATTTGTGTATAAAAGTGGTACGCGTAATGTACAGACGAAGGTACCTTACGTTTTAGATACCTACGTTTATCATATTGTTGTTGATTTTGCCAGCGCGATTTTAATACACATTTATCAAATATTATTCTCGTTATGCATTATATATATATATATATAAATTACCTGTATTGAATTATTGACGTTAATACCTAATTAAACGTATTGCAAGTAGGTACTTATCTCAAAATATAATAATACTAGCTTCATAACGAGATGACTCAGTGTTATAAAAAATACGTATCTATTTAAAACACTTTTCAAATAATGTAAAATGATAAAAATGTATTTTAACTTATGTAATATAATATTAGTTGTTGTTTTTTACTCAGCGTAGTCTTACATGTCGTTAGTTCCAAGTGGACATCCGTCATATGTGCATAACATTAAAATAATAATATCAATAATAACTATAATACATTTATAAAATAACATTAAATGTAACTTTGACGTTAGAATTTCAAATCTCGATTAAAAAAATTATTACCAAAAAAACGAAATAAAATTAACGACCAGAAAATTAAACTAAAATATTCAAAATCTTTAATATGGAAAAATATACACCAATACAAGTTATTTAAATTTACAAGTTATCGTTATTTTTTGCTCTTATATACTTATAGGGAGGAATCCAACATTTTACAATGCTGAGAGATGTCGTCGACATCATAATGCGATTATTATCTCGTTACATAAACGTTCAATGACTTTTTAGATGTAATTCCGTTATATATTTATCGCGATTCGACCGTATTATATATATATATATATATATATATATATATATTCGGTAGTTTTACTTGTAAAGTAATAATAATATGACATGAAACAATACATTATTATCACGTCCTCACTCATCAGCTCTAGTGGTGTTATTAAAATAATAAACGCGAGATTCTTATTATTATTTATTAAATCGTTCAAACGCACAGCGCGTATACGTATATACACGTTAGATATTTTGCTGTTGTCCGATACGCATAATATTATAATAATAACGATAAATAATAATAATACATAATATATACCTCCTACATACACATCTTACCGACCCGCCTCGGTGAGTTGCGGGGGACGAGGAGCGTAGTATTTTATATATTATATACACTTTGCGTAGTTGGAGACGTACACGGAATAAGTATTTATATAATATACAGGATGATTCGCCAAGCAAAGGCATAGATTTGTTTAAAAATCTGATTTTTGGAATTTTTAATTATATACTTAAATGCCATATTTTCAAATTCCTATAAGATTTTTTAAACTACTTAAAGGAGTATCCCGCGGAGATACCAAATTCTGTTTTTCAAATGACAACCTTTCTGTTTCTTTAAAACAGAAAATTATTTAGTGGTTATTTTTTTTAAACATTTTGACGTGTCAACATCAAAATAATTCGAATGAGTAGTTTTTGAATTATTTAGCTTAGGATTTAAAAAAAAAATAGGTACATGATAATAGATTTAAAGATATGAGGACTGTGATAATTTGAAAATATTAAAATAAATTGATACTATTTCATCGTTGTTTATAATTTATAAAAATGATCCAAGTGCAATAAATACGATATTACATCTTTTTTGTATTTTTGGAAAGCCATTTTTAAGAAGTTGTAACCTTAATATAAACATTTTAATAACTGAAAAACTACTCGTTTGAGTTTTGAGTTAGGTAAATACATCAGATTAGAAAAAAAAATGGTTCATAAATAATACAAAAGGGAGTTTTCATTTTAAAAACAAACGTTTGTATCTCTACAGAAAGTACACTCCTTATAAGCAGTAAAAAAAAATCTCAGGAACATGACCTTTAAGTTTATTTAAACATTCTAAAAATCAAAATTTGAATGAAAAAATGGAGAACATGCTTGGTGAATCACTCTGTATACAAACAAACACATATACCGGACGTGTGCGCCGTACGCAATTTCCGGTGCACCTAGAAAAAAAATATTATTATTTTTTTTTTTGGAGATTTGCGAATTTCTTTTTATCGTTAATTTATTGTACGCGAGTTTCACTCCATCTCTCATTCACTATTGGCCCCCACACACACGCACACGCAAACACACGCATCATACACAAGGTCTGAGCCCACGCAATGCACAGTTCGACACCCGAACGGCATAATATTATTATTACGAATTCATATAATGTATACCACTACAGGTACAATAATATAATATACCTCGTCAATGACGACGAAGTTCTTGTGTAAGTGTATATAATACTGCACCGTACATTTCAAATTACGCGCACGAGACGAAAGTTATGCAACCGGCGCGGCGCGTGGGTCGCGGCGGCATATCCCTTGTACGGTGCACACAGCACTGTACAGGATATTGGATATACACGCAAACATATGGTCGGTATTTCGTATTATATACATAATAATCATAATAATAATAGTAATAGTATATTATTATTAGCGGCAATAATAACGCACGCGCGTGTGTGTGATGTATATATTATTATATTGTGCTATTATAAAAATATAAAAATATTATGTGTGTGTGTGTATATTACGTATATTGTAGAAAATATAAGCGTGAGCACCCAAAAAAAAATAACCGTAGCAGCAATAAGGCGTGTATGAGGCGGCGACGAAGGCGTATTATCAATATCATTATATTGTTGTTGTTTTAATATCGTAACAATAATAGTATATATTGTGAGCGCACCCGCGATCATCATCGGCGAAAACATACTTTTTTACAATATACGTCTTCTGCAGTGCTGTAGGTCATACGGTGCGCGGAGTTACTGCATCACGAGGACGTTTTCTTTGTGTTTATATACGCATTTTCCACTGGTCTTACGTATATATACAATAACCAGCGATATACTATAAGGTACGTTATAACGTATCGCATGTGTCCGCTGTACCGTTCCGAAGGTATAATTTTAATTACAATTGTCGACGAAGTAGGAGGCGATGACAGAGCAATCGGTGCGTACGATATACAATATACATATATAAATATTTACGCGTCGTAACGACACGGATGATGCTACCGTGCAACATGCACCTACGCACATAATAGGTACTATAATAATAAATACGAGAACGGTATCGGAACGAAAATTGTAGGTATTTAAAGGTATATGATAATAATTTAAATCCGGATTCCGCGGCCGGAAGTATCATTTTTCGAGTGATGGCACAATAATATAATATTATGGTGACGTCGCACAAATACGTTAACCACGGTCGAATTTAGGACCGTCGTCCGCGGGGGCAGACGAACGGTATACGTACAGATCAAAGAAAAGCCGATCCGACCAGTGCCGTCCGAGCAACGTGACTCCACCAGGACCCGGCCTATTAGTAATATTATACGCGTCTAATTTGAAGGGAAAAAAATTTGCCGCACAGTAGTCGGTCTCCGGTCTTCAAGACGATCGTCATTATAAGTACACTATACCGTCTATACAAGTCTACCTATTACATGAATACATGATCATCTATGTGAGGTCTCCGATGAACTGTGGGAGTAACCGCGACGCGGACTGTTGAAAAGAGCGTTTTAGAGCACGCGTTCTTGTAGACGATGAGAAGTCAAAGCTGCAGCGTGCAGGCACTATATAATATACTTATTAGACTAGTAATGTACATTTCTGCCGTTCACGCGCGACTGCGACCGCGATAATGAGATAATATTACACATTACTGCCGTGATAAAATATGTTTACACTCACGTGCACACACAACAATAATAATACATAATATATATACATTCATTATGTGCGTATTACATGTGAACAAATTTGCAGGCATACACGCATCCGAGTTTTGTTTCAAACACACTATGTTTAAACGATTTTGAGTTGAGAGTGAATTCGAAAACAGTTGATTCGATGTATCACAAAATCTAAACGGAGATTATCACCAAATAACCAGCTGGTGGTAAGAGAACGATCACTCGCGATACTCGACAGGTGTTTCTATATTTCGCGTCATATATATCCACTACTATATTTACTAACTGTAATATTATGGCTTCAATGCCACACGTAACAACAATTACACGTGGATATCATAAAAAAATAATATGCGTTCGTACTACAAAACAATCATTAACTCAAATCGACGACTATGTATACAGTAGTATGGTTCCTATATAGTGCGAACGCGGTGGTTTTGTTATATTGTTTATATTAATGTAAGCAACGTTATTATATTTTTCTGACACATGAGTGTACAATGACCAGAACAACATTCCACCATATGGGGACAAAAATAATAACCCAACCCTATAACTCTGTTTATGATTACTAAATAATAACGCCTCGACATCATATTACATTATATAAATATTTTACTTCTCCGGGAACGTCGAGCAATGTATACTAGTATACACGGAAACCCAAAATGGCCATAACTTCTTGAGAACTGTACACGTGGTCAAAACGCGCGTTTGAAGAAAGAACTATTTGTTTTTCAACATCGACAGTTTTTTTTTCCCCGTATAAGATTACCCGAATAATATGGAGGATATAACCGAACTTTAATCTAAAAAATGGTGTAAATAAAAAATAAAATAATACACCATTCACAATAACGGTAACAATGTCGTACAGGCTGCATAAGTGCGCAGAAATCATAATATTTGAACGTTGTACAATTCACACACGTAGAGTCATTCTAAAATCTAAATATCACAGAGAGTTAAAAATAATGCCCGCGGCAGTTGTATGTAAGGTCAAACGTACGCGGTCAATATTATATTATACAGAGTAATCTTCAATTATTAATTTAATGCGATTCAAGGGAGAGTTTATGAATGACTTTCAATTTGCTTCGCGCCAAATAAAAACTCTTTGTACACAAAATAATTACAATAATAATAATACAATGTACAAAGGTATGTTATATAGTATTATATTTACTATTGTGGCGATGATGTGTATGCAGTGTATAGTGGCGGTTATTACAACGTGTCCTCCGACATCAATTTCCGGAGATAAAACATTGTACAACACTATAAGTTTTAATAGATCACTTTTTGTACGGATGCCTTCTTCGTATACAACATAACATAATATAATATAGAACGTGTGTTTTTTTTCCTTACGTAATATAAGTTTCAACTTTTCTAGAGTCGATCACTGCTGCAGTTGTCCCGACTCTCGGAAATCAGGAGACTGTACGCCATATACTATAATAGAGTATAATGTTCTCGATACCCATACGTTTTACAAAGATTTGAGTTGGGTTGGGATGGGTCACAAATGTGCGACCATAATGTAATATACATCTCGAGAAATCGAAAACGGTCTTGTAATAATACATAATAATAATATCATATAAAAAATGTGCTTCGACATCTGCAGTGCACACTGGTTTTCCAATAATAATTGAACGTCTTTATTTTCGATTTCTTCGAAAACAGATTCCCCGGAGATCTATACGCCGAACCCTCTCGTCGGCGACTGTATAGTGGTGACGGGAAACGCGTGTGGTTATCCCGACAACTGCTGCAGCACGTGTGATCGACGTCCTCGATCGTATATACATGATGTATTATATTATTTAGTGGGTACACGTCGTATGGTCTTTGTTTCCGTGAACAAACACACACACATACACGCTCAATGTATTTTAAATAATTATACATATTATACGCATACAAACCCATTATTCTAATTTACGTTATATACGTTGGTTTTAAACTGACGGTGGTGGCTCCGGTGCGGTGCAACACATGACCCAGCGATCACGACCGGAAATCGCGGGTAAACACGGCGGCACATCCACGACTATAATACACCGTATGGACGGAGCAAGCAATACTTCTTCGCTATTGTCGTTCAGAGTATTTAAAAACTAAGAAAATAAGGCTGCCGTTCGAAAGGGCACGACCATGTGACTTTTAAGGCGAAGGCGATGTTCGTTCGTCCGTCGCAATCGCAGGAAATCTGACAATCGTTTCGCGGACCGTTTCGAGCCGAAAACGATGTAAAAATATTAGATCGCAGCAGCAGTCAAATGATTTTGCCATGATGAAAAGTGACGAAGATGATTTTTTAACAAGCATATTAAATATATTTCATAAATTATCACATATTATTATTACTATATTAATTATTAAACCATATATTTTAAATAGTATAGATCAATTTATTAACTAAAGACTTAAACTAATAAGTTATTAGTTATTAAGTTTTAAACTATTTTTATAACCAGAAAACACATTGTGAATAACTATATTCATATTTTATCCGATTATAAAAAAAAATCATTATTATTGTCACGTTATATTCTTCTTTTTAAAAATATTAATAATATTGTTAAACGGAAAAAAGTTCATGGGGGCTATATTTTCTTAATTTTCTCTGCCATGTTTGACCACCCCTGATAGATAAACTAGCTATATCGAAAATACATTTATTTTATATTTCGTAGGTATAAATTAATATTATTTCACGTATAACAAAACAATTAAACTTTTTTAATTAACCAGGAGAGTTAATAAAGTGTAAAAGTATTCGGAATAATCAATATAAAATAGTATTCGTAAGTAATATTATCATGTTTCCTATCCATCGTGACATCGTGTTTAATATATAATTATATATTATGTATAATATATCTGGCGTATAATTACCTATCACTTACCAGTTTTTAATTTTCTGTTGACCTCATTGTTTTTTTTTTTTAAAAAAAGAAAAGAGGAAAAACGCTAACTAAGCACTTTGAACACGCCGCACATAAAAAGTAATGTGCACGAGAATATACGTGTGTATGCCGTTAAAAAATTTATATGAATGACCTATCTCGTATTAACAGTAAAACATATTAACAAATGAGATTAATGTTTTTTTTTCATAATAATACATATATATATATATATATATATATATTATATTATATTATATAATATATCATAATAATTAATTATGTATATTCGAATCAACGGGTGATCAGAATTTCGTGTTACGAAAATTACAGAGATATTATAAGAATCGTATTATATTATCGTTTATTATTATTTATTAAATATTTTTATGATAACCCCGTAATTTTTGTAACACGAATTTCTAATCATTCTGTCGTATATACCATATAATAATTATAACACCACTGTTGCATTTGTATTTTTTACAATAAATATTTCCTAAAACTCATAGACCATTACTTATGTATTTGGTGCGATAATCACGAATATATTTCTTACGAACTAATCAATTAATCTTCACGAACCAATTATTGCGGGGGGCCGTATCGATGTCTCGCAATATATCATTTGGTAACCTTGCAAGATTTGATGTCGATATATCTCTTACAAGATCTTCTTTCGGTTTTAAATTTAACCCCAGCCAGGACAATAAAAAATGAATAAAATCTACCACAACGTATGTACGAGTATAATGTATATACATATTATATTCATCGCAAAACTTGTAACGTTCGGTTCATACTAACATCCTGTCGATGCATCCTCGTCAGTAAAAGCCGAATAAAATAATATCATATTTGCATGTAATCAACCATATTATCCTGCAGATTTCAAAATGCAAGTACGACCATAAAATAACAAAATAGATATACACACAAATAGCACTGACGTATACAAACAGTATAACATTGAAAATATACTACAATTTTTGACATTATAATGTCAATGGTTATAGTTATGGTTATTCCATATTAGTTATAAACTAGCGAGTGTTAGGGGTAACCGCGACGGTATAGACTTTCATATTAATTATAATTCGTTCATTACCTAGGTAGTTAAAAATCATTATTTAAAATTCACAATAACACTATACTAGCCGTACCTATAAAATGCTGCAGTTACAAAATAATGTATTCAAAAATACGAATGCTGTTTGCTGCTCCATACCCTGAAAGAAAAAGCCAGAGTCGACTACTTAGTTAATGTTTTACTACCGAAAATAATATGCCATGGACATGGTTGCTGAACATCTGGCATAGGTCACGTGTCGATGTAAATTGAAACGTTGAGGACACATATGTATACGTCATAGCTTACAAGTATTTTCGATATACGCGACTTGTTTTTTTTTCCTTCGATTTTTGACGTCTGTGTTTTATTCATTCGTAAAACGTTTTGTGTTTAGACGCGTCTAGACCAATTATATATTATTATAAAGTCGCGATGGCGCCGTTTTACGTCGTATAGTTATATATATATGTATATATAATATATTATGCACGTCATAATAATAATAATAATAATCGGTTAATTGAACTGCATAATATATAGAAATTAACTCGGTTACTAAGCACCTATGGCATTCGTACATGTACATACGGTTTAATAATATATTTATGTCATAATATTCATAATATTCGGTTATAAATATTATTTACTTAACGGTATACTTAAAAAATGAATAGAAAAAAAAACGTATAGCGACGAACGAGTTGTAATTATAATGCCATATTAACATTATATACAATCGCATATGTGTACATTGTAAATAATATATTATTATGTCGCGCGGTAGATGTTGGAGGGCGTTATAAGTCAAGGAATCGTCGAACGGATAAATAACCTTTCCGTTTTGCCGCGGGTCGGGTCTCATCATCAACAAGTCGATTCGCTGTTAAAATAGGATGGTTTTTTTTGCGTATATTATAATGACAAAACCTAGTCGTACCATGTAAGTAGGTAATTTATATATATACACTGCTGTAGGCATCATATTATATACAGGACAACTACCATCGTCGCTCGCACAGATATTTGGGCGAAAACCAGTTCGAGGGATACTAATGTGCTATTTCCAACGGTATTATGATATTTTAAATACACGAAAACCTAGTGCCGGGGCCCGGGGGACCGTGATTTGCGCGCTAAACATCGCTGACCGAATGATTAACGAGACGTGACCGCGTGACCATGCGTACAATGTAAGCAAACAAGTATCTTATTATTGTAGTATTCTTTATTTTGTTTTTTTCAGCAATCATAAGTACCAACAATTTTGTACTGCAAGATATAAAAGTCTTGCAAAATGGAAAAAATGCGATTTTTCAATTTTTTCCAATTCCAAAACTGAACATCAGAACATATAGTATGGTTTTTAAACGTCAACAACATTAAACTCGTCTTTTCAACAAATCGGCAGCTGTATTACTCTACACGATACGATATCATCATTATTATTATTATTATTATTATTATTATTCTAATATTATTCACGACTGTGCAGGAGTAATATAATATATTATGCGTCTGTATGTGCACGAGTTAATTAATCGCAGTAGTTCAACTCGAACACATTACCGCAGTCTTACTATATGCTGAAGAACATAATATAATATATACGGTTATTATATTAAGTAAATTATTATTATAACTATCCAAAATTACAGTCAAATGCGCCAAGTATATCGCGGCCTCGACGCGTGCACATACATATATAATATTATTGTAAGTATATATATATATATATATATATATATATATACGATTTTAAAATACTCGCGACAGAGCTGCTGCGGCGCATATTGAGATCTGAATATATGTCATTATAATATAAAATTATATACTGTTGAAAACCTCTTTTCGTTTTTATCCGTCTACGATGGGTCTTTAAATTATAAAACGTAGTGGCACTTGTATGTAAAAACAACAACAACAACGGCATGGGGATCTCCGTAATTCAGGGTCTTGCGGGGTATATGAAGACGATGATAACTTTCGTCTGCTAACAGTGACAGGCCATTTCGGTGACTACGCGATATGTGTGATATGTGCGACTAATCCCGGACTCCGTAGTCTTCTAATTTAAACCCCGTCACGTGCACAACATCCCCTCACCCCTTCAACCACTACTCGCGTACTCATCACCCCTGTACGCCACGGTTACTCGGCTCGATTCAAACCCAATTATATTCAATATGACGAGGCGCACGTATGTAACATACAGTATACACCTATATAATGTGTACACATCACATACGGTTTCTCACGAACACGACACTGCGACTACCATACACTCACCGTTTTAATTTAATATAATACATTTATATACGTATATAATACTTTTATAATGCAGCGGGAACGGTGCTGCGCGTAAAACCTGTTGGGCAATATAATAATAATGACAAACGACATAACCCCATCGGTCGGCCGACTATTGTGCGGGTCATGTGCGCCCCGGCCGGTAGACCAATACACGCAATGTATCCTCACTGGAAACGTTCGACGGAACGCTCAACGGTGTACAAGACGTCCCGTATTCCTTTATTACTATTATGTTTTATTGAGGTACGCGTGTGTCGAGAATGGTATATTGCAGACGACTTATTATTATTATGTAAAGCACTAAAGCGTACAACGATTATTGTATTGTACCACTAACCCCGACGGCCAATACAGTAGCCACGTAGGAATGACGTCAATCATTATTGTATTTTTATTTCCAAAGCTACTGAACGTCGTCATAATATATGCTATACGAGTATAATAATATATCATATTATAATCATTAAACGTAATGTACTATCAATAGAGAAAGTGATAGAGAGGATTGTTCGGACAAAACATTTTTCAAATTTTTTTTTCTAAAACGTACGAGATTTATTGGACCGTATACACCGCACACTATATATCATAATGATATACATATATTATGCATGTTATACGTAATACTCTAGTGTGTGTGAACTGAGTGCCTCCGAATGCGGTTCGTTCTCTCAACGGTAGCACAACATATAATAACGTTATTTATTATTATATTATTTTATGACATTATATACAAGCGTGTAAAATGTGCACAGTACTACGGGTCCGAGGGTAATATACCTCGCAGTCACGAACGCGGCGCGGCTTACAAACGAACATCACATAAATAATTTAAGTATAATATGTTCATTTGGTATATATTTATATACGTCATATAATGATCGACGGATCTGCAGTGTAGCAGATCGACGGGGGTCGGAAATCGTCACAGTTTGACGGCCAGATGGCCACGTTTTTGGGTGAAACTTTTGAAAACGTGGACTTCCCGGGAAAGACGATGACGACCGTGATGGTACGTACGACGACATAAGTTGCGCTATGTATTATATTATATGGTCCGCGATGATAAAGTGAGGCCAATTTGAGGGGGGAGTTAAGGTCTATTTTTACAGCCGTGCGGTGGTCAGGGGTGCTCAGAAAAAATAAATACGACGAAAAGCCGACTGCGTATAATCCCGACCACATGGCGCACCCGTAGAGTATAGCGTGTCGGTGGATATATATATATATATTAGATATATACATTATTATTATGTACGGTACGACACACACATTATAATAATATATAATATACATGTGTAGCAGCGGCAGTCGTATATAACCCGCCGATGAGATATTTATTGCCCGTGCTGTAAGCCGGCCCCGGCTGCACCCGGCCAGGACGGTTTTTCGAAATTCCAACGACCTACAATATAATATTATATTATGTATAGCTGACGACCATCTGCGCGACAACGCGCTCGTCCGCCACCGCTGCCACAGTTAACTACGACTGTGACGTAGATTCATTTCCGACGATTGCGGACACCGCGCGCGTCTTTCGCGCCAGTTCCTTCCGACGGTCTCACCACTCTTTATAATATTAACAATAATCATAATCAAAATAATATAAAAATGCATATAACTAACGCCTCTCACTGCACCCCTACCTCCTCCTACAGGATGTAACGGTCCTGTGTATTTATTATTATTGTATTAATGTACCTACGTGTGCGCCCATTGTATATATGTGTCGGTGGTGGTGGGTTGGGCCCGTCGTCTTAGGCACAGGTAATAGGGTTAATAGAAAACGATAATAAAAAATAATTTAAAAAAAAACCACTTTTTATATACAAACACTCGTGCGCGTGTCAGTTTTTACGCGTTTTTGAGATTGAATCGACATATACGTACATTATGTTATATCATGATACAATACGTAAGTATTATTATTTTCACGCTTATAATGTTACCATGAATTATAATGTATATATATATATATATATATATATATATCGCTATGTACGAACCCTATGCAGGTTTCAACGGATTTACGGTTCAACTGGCTTACAAGCTGCAGATTTATATTTTATTGCGCGGTATTTGTATTTAGTCTGCAGTGTTTCAGCGAATCCAAAATAGATTCATTAACAATAAAATTGCCGAATTCCGGCGAATACACAGCATATACATAATAAATAATAATAATATATTGATCACAGTTTTGGGACACGGTGACTCGTACTTTTGTCTGCCATACACTGCAGTATATTATTGTTTCATCCCTCCCGCGAGCCAGTCATGTACAGAATACGTATACTACGTTTATCGTTAGTCATCGTCTATTATGGTCCCGCCGTCTCCGAGTCTTATTCCGTAATAACTCATTTCAGTAAAAGCTCGTGTTAATAATAGTTACAACTTACTATAAATATATAGTACACTATATACGCGAAAACTTTACTTTTCAAACAACATATTATAATAATGACAATTTTCTTTAACTTTTTCCGAAGTGTTTTGTAATGATTTCGTGTGTTTATGTAAATTTTATGATGCAAGTAGTGAATACCTATATATCTCCTACGTCTGCGTTTTACTACTATAGTTGTGTGTGTGTATGTACATATTATACATATATAATACCATACACGCGCGTCTCTTCTTCAGTCCTACACAAACACGCTATTTTTATAACTACTAAAAATATTTTTTTTCTCATGACGGTGAAACTAATTTATGTTAAATTAAACCGTTAATACGTACTTTCTATATTTGCTGCCTTTTATTGGCCATATTGTTCAAACTTGTAATTTAAAATAACCGTATAGACTCGCGGTGTTTTGATAATATACGGGGTAAAATATGAAGCTTGACGTGTTTATGGTGTATACAATAGTAATATAGTCATTTTATTACTCAAAATTCCTTAAGTGTTATTATATAATTTGAGAAGCGAATTGTATAAAAATGTGTTGGCGTAAAAGACGAGGGGAGTGTAAAAATAAAAACGAAAATTAAGTCTGATTTTTATTTTTTACGGCACCAGTTTCCGTGTTTGGACACAAACACAAAGAGGGTCGTTCGAGTGATAAAACACCCTTGAGGAGTAAAGAAAAAATATAGTGGAAACGCATTAAACCGGCGCCTTGGCTCGGGGCGCCACTTAAAATCAATCCTTGTTCAAAGATAACTTCCCACAGACTCCCGCACACCCGACACGTGACATTAGATGGTCCCGTGATAACTTCGTTTTTAACGCAGTATAAATGAAAATTAAATCTTTGGTTAAAACTAGAATGATTGATAAAATTATTTGATTCCAAACAAAATTTATTCTACAAAACAGTCATAACATTTGACAGAATTCCATAATAATTTATAAAACAAACGATATCTTTGTTCATTTCTATATTATACAAGACTTTTTTCTTCTTATATTATATTTCAACCGTTATAAAAAACATTAATGATGTGATTTACAATTTTGAATGATTATTGATTATTACTTTTTAGTATTTTATTCGAAATTTGAGTTTATAGATTGTAACAATTTAAGACGTAATTACGTGAGGTTTATACTGTTATTTTTTTATCCTTAAATAAATATTTATAAATTATTTTAGTACTTTGTACCTATATATATAGTTGTATAAGTTATACTCTACAAACGTACCAGTTAGATATACTTTCCTAGCAATTAATAAAAAAAACAAATTAGTAACCCATTCAATAAGAAATGGATATACTTTGAACAATAAGAAACATCTGTTATGTTTAGACCTTATACGTAGTTGATATGTTATAAAGATGCATAAAAATGAGGGAAAGAAGAAATTACTACTATACAGGTAGTCACATAAATGCATAATACTCGTACATGGTACTTTGGTTTCGAAACGTTATTATTTTATCATAATGGACCTATAGACTATAATAATAATATAGATTAAATGTATATAAATACGAATAAGCAATATTAAGCAAACAATCATTCCATTAAACATATTATAAGAGCTATATATAAATAATATACAATATGTACCTACACATCATAAATTATTATAAATCTGTAAACGTAAAGTTAAGTTGATTAATAAGTCAAATGTTTCAAGTATATCGTATATGTAGTAAGCTAAATTAAATGTATACATAAAAAAAAGTAGCATCTACGTACTCACAATTTAGTAATATTATTAGGTACACATAATTTAAATAAACCTGAATAATAATTAATTAAACTTAAAAAAATAATAAAATTTAAAGACTATTAAAATTGAATACAAATTATCATATATTACGTGACATTGTGGCAATGCAATATGAATATTTTATGAGTATACAGCACTTTGTGAGTTTTATCCGTTCCACGAATAAACTAAAACTACGGAAATACTACAAAACCAAAATATAGTATATTAATTGGTCTTAGTGTGATAATACTCATAGAAAATTATAAGTTAAAATATAAAAACTAATTTTTCAAAGAGTACAGATAAAATAGTTTTAAAAAAACCCAGGGTAACGTTCTATATATATATATATATATTATACACATTTGTGATGCTTGACTGAGAAAAACTTTAACATGCATTCTATTTCTGTTTTAGGAGGTCGAAAATTTTTTACGGCAATCTACCAAATATGTGCTCTAAGCCATCCAAACGTGGTTAACGGTAAAGTGACTAAAGTATAGTAACTAGTAATATAAATTTGTTTTTATTTTTATGATGTTTGGTTAGTTCATTTCCCGTACGAGAAACAAACAATAAATTCCTCATAAAGCTATAGTGTCGTGTTTACTTTAATTATTGTATTATAGAGATGACAATATGATGTAAGATAGGAAAAACAATATAATTATTGTGAGAAAATCGTGTTGTAATCGTCAAGAGTGACACTGACGGCAATAGATCATAAAACGAAAGAATGACGAAAAAATATCTTGTTAACAATATACTCGTAATATCGTTATTACCACGGGGGAGCTATATAACAGTATATTCTCGTTTAGGTGCGTGTTCGTAGTGACCAAGAAGTCATAAATTTATCATAATGAAAATAAACACGTATCGGTACACGCAGGCTTTCGGTATGTAAAAAAAAAAATAATAACAAGGCGAGAGCTGACCATGCAGATTTAAATTTTTGCATGTTTTTTTCCGTCTACAATCAATCTGGCCGTTAACATGATTCTTCGTATTTTCCCTCCGCATTCTTTCGGTTTTTTTTTTTAACATTCTGTCATAAAATGAATAAACAACTTGACTTTAAATATACATACGTATATAAAGTAAGAAAATATAATATACATTGTCCGGACAGTCTAGATAAGGCATTAATGCAAACAAGTGCTTGTAATGTTTTTCTGTAATACATTCTTTCGTTTTAAATACAGGTCTAATCGTCTAACCTTTATTTGGATACTTATTGCACGTGCCTGATGTCTCTAATTTGAGATGTATTAAATGAAGGAAAAGAACAAAAAAAATTATCAAGTTGAGGCTTGTCAAAATTACTCATAGAAATACCAAAATTATTTAATAGTCAATAATGAAAAAGTTAACAATTTTAATTTATTTTCCAAATTAGAACTTTTGATTAGTATAACGATTATTATGTATAATAAACAATAATAATACATTTAAATTAATTAATCATAAAATACATAAACAAACTTGCATATTACTACAATAGTAGTAAGCAATACTACTGCCGGCATATAAAGTACAATATTATTATAAGGACAACTCACAAGTAATGTTCATAAAATTATTTATTGTTTTTTTTTTTTTATTAACATGCACCGTCAAAACATTTTAAAAGTTATAAGCTAAATTATATACATGTGTATACTACGAGTTTATGAGTCTATTGTATTCGAATTTGTTTTTTTTTTAATGCATAGCACATTAGGTCGAATTTATGTTGATTCAAACATATTTCCAAAAAGAAAATTAAGGACTAGACCAGCATAACAAATTTGATTCCAGTTGTGGTAGATGACAATCGGTTACTAATCGAGTGCCATATTAATAATAATAATAATAATTCAAGAAGAGGTACGACGGAAACCAAAGATAAACATACGTATATGTAAGTGATGGAAAAAATAAAACAAACATACTTAAACAAATAAATAAAAATCGAAAAGGTGCCTACGAGGTACCTAGTGCATGATAAAAAATATAATATTATGGTTCACTGTTATGCTAACTAATAAATCTGTTATCTAATACAAATCTGCCACAAATTTAATAATATAATTTAATTTTCAACTTATAATATCATGAATGGTGGCAACTATAATAATATTATTATATAGTTGTATTATTATCGATGTTCGTAGAAAATTTACATGGACGTACGTGTACATTTCTAAGTATCCTGATATTTTATCAGATAATTAGTGATAATATACAAAACGAAAAACTACGGAGTAGAACAATCATAATAGTTAATAGGTATAATAACTAGTAAGTAATAACTAATAATTTTACTAATGGTTATATTGGTAGGTATACACGTATGCACATATGTATTATACCAAAACTAAACCGTGTTTAATGACAAATATTAATATTTAAAACATTGGTAGGTAATTAATAAAAACATATGCATTGTTTTTTCTTGTTTCTACGAAATTGTTTCATAATAAGTCATAGGCTATGTAAATGTATAGCGATTGGTTGATTTACAATAAAATGAACATAAATCTCAAACATAGAAGTATGCAATGCAGTAAAACATTTTTACGAGGTCCGTTTTACTTTCTACTTGAAATTGTATATTTATTTTGGGATTAATATGAACCAATTTTATGTATTAAATATTATTTAAAAATAATGTATTTAATATATTGACTAAACTATTAATAACATAGCAAGTGATAAAGTAATTGTAAAAACACATTATATTTCAATTTTATTCAATATCTACTTATTCTATAACTCGACCTATAGATTATAAGTTATAACTATATTAATGATTGAAAATCATAGGAAATTATTCTCGTGAAATGTGAATAGGTAATCAATTATTATTGAACCAGCTTTGAATCTTGTCGACTTAACCCGAGATAACCAAATAATTTTATTGTTGTACCCATACCTATTATGTTGTAACTTTATTAAGTTAATTTTAAATTAGAATAATAATTTAAATCTGTTTTTATAAAATTATAAAAAATTAAATAAAAGTTTTATATTTTTAAGACTAAACAGAGATCATTAGTAAAAAATTGGCTTAGTGTAGTTGCGAAAAGAAATAGGAGATCGAAAGAAATGATACTGACTAAATTTAACATCATAGTCAACGGGTATACGAGTATATTATTCGCATTGCGCGCCACATGTCTCATTCAACTATTTTTTTTAAACCAAATAAACAAAACAAAACAAAACATTTATTTTTTTTTAGTTTATTAATCATTTTAAATGTATCATTAAAGTTAAACGCAAAACATAGCTAACCTAATTATATGTATATTTAATTTTGAGGAAGAATTAAAAAATATAACATAGCCTTCAAGGTGTACCTATTTTTATTTAGATACATGGTTTTAAAATGGATCTATTCCTAATATAAACCAACGACCTAATTCCAATCATGCATTTTTATTCATTAGTTTCGACGATCAGATGTTTTCGGATTATTACAGTAAAAACTCACGTTGATAAATAAACAATCAACTTATTTAAATACGTCATGTTTATCATCAGTAAACGGTAAATGTTTTGAATGCAAAATTGAAAACGATACTTATTGTTATTGAAAAAAAAAATGCAATACCAACTACCTACTTGTACCTACCTACTACCAAATATGGTATACATAGGTACAGTAACCGGGTTCACGTTAAGTGAGAGTTTTGTAATGTGAGGTTTTTTGTATAATAATGTAGACGTAAAAAGATAAGATTCCATCGACTTACCCAAATCTTCGACGAGTCTGAGCATGACCCCTCCGATGTGGAGGTCACCCTTAACCCGCAACGTCCGTTCCACCTGCAGATCGGACACGTAGATCTGCAGGTTCCAAGAACCGTCGCCGATGATGAAACCGTTGGTGGCGGTCATATCGCGTTGGCCGTACGATGTGCTCGAATTTAAAATCAAAAATTAAAAATATAATTAAAAAAAAAAAAAAAACGAATCGAATGTATTATTGTCTATTTTAAAAAAAGTGCGATGGCGGTAATACTGGGTCGCGGGCGGGGTTGTGTGAGGGGCGGTAAAGTTCGGTTGAGCCGCGGTCAACGGCAAGAGATCGGCCGCATGGTCGAAAATCGTCTTCGTCGGTGTGTGGTACACGGTCACAAGTCTTTTATTATTGTGATTATATATTACGCAAAAATATTATTGTGAGGAGCAGCTGACACAGTGCGAATGTCATTCGACACGTCGAACACGACAATCTGCGGCGGCGGCCGTTTGCGTACTGAGCACTGGCGGAGCACTCCTACTCGGCGGCGGTCGTCGTGGTCGTAGCCGTCGGTGCGGCGCGGCGGACACGTGATAACGCGGACGTCTACAAACATTTATTATTATTATTATTATTATTTTTTTTTTCTCCGTACCATCGGAGAGAGCGCTGCCGTCGGCACGCCGCGGCGGTGTGGCAGTGCGATGGTACGGCGGTACGCCGTGTCGGAGGTGGAGGGGAGGATGGCACGAAACCGGCCGCCGACGCGGCGTCGACCGACGGCCAAAGACAAAAATGTGACCTCGACCGCATCGCGGCAACCGCCACCGCCGCCGCTGTCTTACACGCGGTCGTCGAAAGACGCTACGACGGTCGCAGAAGACGACGACGGTGGCGGCGGTGAACATCGTCGACCGTCGTGCAGATGGTCTGCCGCCGTGCCCTCTTCGCGGTCGGTATATTATTATTATTATCACATGTACTCGGCGGTATACCTTCCGCTTCCAGCGAGATGCTGCAGCTACCGGCCCGAGCTAGGCGGCGGTCTTACCTACCTGCAGCCGCGCGGGGACGTCTCGCGATTTTCTCAGCCGTCGCGCGTCTCCTCTCCGTCCGGGAGGTAAGGACGTACCATCTGAATAGTGAGGCGTGACGACGGGGTGGGTGTCACGATGGGCGGCCAAAAGCCACGGGCCCACACGAGTATACCGCGAGAGGACCCACATCGTCACGTTTTAAATAATATAATATGTGATGAGAACGGTTTCAATACGTCATAATACTGTGTTTATAATATATAATAATTTCTATTTCCTTTTGTCATTACCGTGATCGTTTTCTTGCAGTTGTAATTTAATGCGGTAACAACAAAGTAACTTGTAACAATATAGTCCGAATTTATGGTTTTCACCATTAATTTGTTGTTGTTCTATAATAGTATCAATAGATAAAAGTTTAATCATAAAACGATGAGATTGACGAGTCTATTGGCTTTGCGATTTGGTATATTACTTTCATCTAACAAAAAATAGCCAAAAATATGAATTTTGAAGAATTGATTAATGATATATTTTTAGGGAAAAATTGCCAGAAAAAATAAATTTTTAAAATATTTCATGATATAATTTATGTAATGTTACAACTTTTTTTTTCAGTTTATGTCACTTGGTGTCTATATACTATACAGTACCAGTAGTATACCTATATACTATAATCTGTAATCTATGACCCTTATAAATCATAGTAAATATTTAATTTATCTTGAAATGTTGAATAATTCTTTAGGTGGATGGAAAACATAAAAACGCATAAAATATTAGCTCCTACTGGTTTTTTTATTTGCCACTGGCGTTGTAAATCCTAGTTACACGCCACTATTCCGACAGATAGTAAAATAATAATAATATAATATCGTCATAACTTATAATAACACCCGTGTAATAATACTCGTTGTGGCACTGTGTATTGGTCGACTCGCGTGCGGTACAAAACATTTTGTCGGCGGAAAATACGTACCACAAGCTGGGAATCGAATTAATAATATTGCGCGGTTATACGAAACGTTGGCCCGCGCCCGCCCGCCGTTCGTATTATCGCACCTGGACGCGGCCGATACCGCCAAAAACCAGCCTGGCCGACCGACCGACCTAGAGCAGGCGTGACCGTCTTCGTCTTCCGTCGCTGCAACCCTTCGGCGCTCGCCGACGTTCATCGCGCACTATTATTATTATTTTGATAATTTATCCCGCGAAACGAAACAACGCGTCGACGGTAGGTACAACAATAATAATAATATTGTGCAGGTTTTGTTTTTTTCACATTCCGCGCGCGAGCACGGTTATGCCGCCTATATATGACGCGACGCGGCGTGCTCGTACGTATAATACAATATTTATAGGTAGATATGTGTATGTGTGTGTGTGTGTGTGTGTGTATGCGCCATTGTGCGGACTCGAGGGGTGAAAATAATAAAAAAAAAAAATATGTCAGTTAACCCATCCGCTACCAATCGGCTTACGGCTAAAATGCGATTAATTTTCGGTGTTCAAGTGTCTAGAGTATAACAATAACAATACGTACACCAACTTCTTTAGGATGTATCTATAGACGCGTAAAATGCTATAACATTGTCCGAAGACTTATCCCATAGGATATTATACCCGGCAATATGTTTAAAAGCTGAAAGGACTATAATCATTTATATCATTATAAATAATTATGATTATATTATTTCGATAACTACTATGAAGAACCGTCTACTGTGGGGAATTCGGACATTTCGTTTGTTGTGACTGTACGTGAGCCGACTCGAGCCTTGATTAAACCGCGGTGGTCCCGGGGAGAGGTAACACGGTTAAGGGGTACATCTCTTTCTATAAAATCATTTTTTAATGTACATTCAAAAAAATTTGAATAAAAAATTTTTACAACAATACAATAAAGTTTGAAAATATATTAAAAAGGGAGTGGATACTGTGGTTTGACGTACTACGTGATATTTATTAATAATTGTTATTGAATTATATTAATAATTAATTTTTATAACATAATATTGTTATTTGATATTACAATGATTTTTTTTTACTTTTCGTGCGAGTTAAAAGTATTTTATATTAGCGTCTAAGTCCATATAGACTATAATAGTTTATTTCAAAACATGACATTTCATATTAGTGTCATTATAATACGTATTTATGATTTGTCATATGTGTATAGTATAACATATAGTAAAATAATGTATAATAATTAGTCTTATTAACTTTTTTTCAATGAAATAAAATTTAAAAAAATATGTACAATTTCAAAAGATAAAGAAATACAAATATTTTAAAGTTTAAGAGTTAAAGTTTGAGAGTTAAGAAGTATATCTTATAGGGACTATAATGGAATAATAGATCTTTATAAATCGATCGATCTGAACCGTTTCTCGCATTGGTTTTTTTTATATAGGTATTGTAATAGATTAAAATCTAAAAAAATATTTTTAGACAAGAAAGAACTGAAAAAGTTACTATCATCATAAAAAAATGATTAATTCATTCATTGTTAATATACCGTAATGTAGTATTTTGAAATGTTGTATAATAAAGTAAATTAGGGCTATAAATTATATTATTATGATATTTACAGATGATGGCGGGTAAAGATATAATCTAAAATCAGTGAAAATGTCTCATATTTTAAGTATGATTATTGATTACGAAGTGTAATTTTTACGAGTGGGTACTATATAAACTAAAAAGCGTTCGTGTATAATTTATTCTGAGCATATTATGAATATATTTAAAAAGTACTTCACCCAAGTCCTGTTCATAAAACATAACAACTTAAGTCTTAAGGATTCAGTTTTATATCACGCTGAATATTAGTCACTATAAATGTATATGTATAGGATACACAGCTTTTTAGGTGGTTCCAAACACGACTACATCACACCTTCAAAATAGGTCGGCAGGTTTTTACATAGGTAATGTACCAACGACCATTTAAATTTCGTTAATATGGAATGTTTAGCATAAATGATTATTATTATAAAAATTTGCATATTTTATTGTTTATGTCTGATAACTATTTCAGTGCGCTGGTTATTATGCATTAAAATATAAAAATTATAAATAAGATTATCTAAGTTTTACTGTTGGACTTGGTCATAGTGTCGTACGTTTATAGTTATGCTGTAAGTATTTTATTTAATCACACAAAACGTGATATTATCGGAGTATAAAAAGTTGCTATTTAATTATAGCTTGTAAAACACATTTTATAATATATATATTATTTACTACTTTAGAATACAGTTCATCGCTTTTCATTCACATACGATACGTATACCTATCCATTAATTTCTGACCACTGGCTTACAAGCCATGAAACAAATTGCTTACAGAATATAACGTACCAAATTATAAAATAAGTATAATTATAAAAACTATACATATTTATTTATTTATATTTTTTAATTAGGTATTAGATATTTATATATATTTTAATCAGTCATACATTAAATTTAATAATAGTACTATAATCATACATTTTAATGTAAACTTTTAAGTTACTGAATTAATTTAAATTTTGAACCTGGATAAAACATAAAGTATCAAGTCCAAACTCACAGAAAGTCGATTCTACAGCTCTGATGTACGGTCGAGTGTATTATTATACCAAAAAACTATTTTAATAATGATATTAAATTTCGAAAAAACGTTCATACAATTTTTCCAACTATTTATTATAAAAAATATATTATGCATAAACTGCAGCTTCAATTAACTTTTTATTATAGAATATACGTTATACATAATTTGAGTTATAAATTCTACTTTTTTTCGAGCACCAACAAGAAAACGCTGATATAATGTCATAGTTGTATAATGGTTGTTAATGGTTAATATATGTAACACATACGTATATTTCAATATAATATAATATAATATATATATTTATATATATATATATATATTTATGATCAAGAATTATGTTTTTTAATATTATTATTTGATTATTATATTAAAATTATACTGTAATGTACTTATAAAGAAAAAAATCATAAATTCATAAATGATAATGATTTCTAAGTATGATTAAAATTATTTTAGTAATTTTTTTATATCAACAACGATAAAATATAATACTTAATCATTATAGATATTATAGTACCACTAGTTCCTATTAATTATTCATAATAATCTATGTAAATATAATTATGATTAATATTTAATAATAATTTAAACTAAAAATGTATTACTTTGATGGTAAATACTAAATATATTTACAAGAAATTCATTCCATTATATATAGTATAGTTTTTATAGTTAGACTTTCTATAAACAGAACAAATTATCTTAACTTACATAATTTGGTATTTTTTTCTTACCGACGTTCGTTGTCTAAGTACTGATTCGGAAATTTTTTATTTTATTTTTATGTGACCTAAATATAAATTCTAATAGTTATTAGTTAATAACGTGTAAACGTATTATACACTTAGTTTAAACTTTTATCATTATACTCTTAATTATAATATAAAAGATTATAATCGTTTAGTAATACGACTTATCATGGATATATTTTATTTAGATGATACAAGATGATTGATGGTCCTCACTTATTTTTATCCTTTAATAGTACTTATATACTTATATAGATATATTGAAATTACGATTTTTGAAATGTCCAAGTTCCTTTATTTTTTTAAGACCATATTTATAGATAGCTTGTGATGGAGGCCAAAGGGTTTGATAGACAGTTCACTGTAACACAAAATAATACTATTTAAAATAATTTATATGGTAGGTAATAAATATGCATTGATGTGATTGTAATATATTTATTTCATTAGTTATTTTAGAGCAGAATTATATAGATTTTTAATTAAATGCAAATTCAAATTAAAAAAAATATACAAATATTTTTTTCTGGTGTCCTATTAACTATTAGAAAGTTCTAGTTGAAATGTTTAAGTTAATATAATATTCATTATCCTATAGAAGTGAAAAGTAAATTTTAAACAAATGAAAGAAAAATTAAAAATTACAACTTATATGTTTGCGTATACTTTTTTATAATTAGAGAACTTCGTCAAATAAGACGAAACATTTCATTTAAATTTTGTTATAATAATAATATTTATAAATCTCGTAAAACTTAGTTATTTTGTTTAAAATAATTTCATAATTAAAAATACATACTTCTATTAGTGCAAAAGTCAATTTATATTTCATAATCTCAAATAATTTGTTTTTCGTTGCAGATAATTTCATAATTATTAAAAAAAAATGTATATATATTTATTTATTGAAAATCAATTGGACACGGTTCCCCGTCATTCTTTTCATTTATATAAATTAACAAATAAAAGCAAGATAAAAGAAAAATTTTTTTACAATATTTAAGTAAATATTGTAATTGAAAAAAAAACACGTGGTTATAATATATAATATTATATTATCAATTATTAATACAGTTAATGTACTATGAATCACATTTCCTTATAATTAACTAGGTATATAATCTCTGTTTTAGGTATTGATATTATAACAAAATAAAATATGTAGTCATCATTTACAAATCTCATTAAAGTTAAGTATAATATAATCTCAAAAATAAAAAAAAATTCAAAATTATAATATGTAATGTATTATTATTTTGATAATATTTAGGTATTTATTATTTAATAATGTATAATTCAAATAAAATAAATATATAATCAAAAGCAGTACTAAAACTTAATCAAATGCATTTTATTATAAAAATAACCTGGATTTTTACTATTCTACACGACCTATCGTACAACTAGTGGCGGTCAAATGATTTTGTCGTGGGGGAGGGGGTGGCATACAAAATAAAACATAAAATTTAATACATTAACATTATAGTACAATATACATAAATATAATTGTTATAAACCTTTAATGAAAAAAAGTCATGGGGGGGATCTATCCCCCCACCGTTTGATTGCCACTGCGTACAATCATTAGATGTGTTTTATATTTTTAAATTAAACAATATTTCACGGATATTGCTTATTTCATTTTATTAGTAAATCAAACTATAAAAAAAAATTATCAAATAATTTACTGTTCATGAATTTATTAATAATTGGCATTAATTATAAAATTACCGTTGTATGGAATATAGCATATAATGATGTATAATTGTGGTAAGTAATTTAGAAAAAAAAAATTTAAAAAAAAACCATTAATAATAAGTATAACAAAATTCAATGGATATAAAAAAGAGATAATGTTTAATTAATTAAATAAATACAATATAAATTATATGTAGGTCAAACTATAGAAGAAATATAATGTGAGAACACAATATAAAGAATAATAAAAATCAGAAAACAGATAAATCTCTTGCAATAGCATAGCACGTCTTAGAAACTATTCATAATATGAACACAATAAAATACAGATTAAAACAAGTCATAAATAAGCGAAAGTCAAATTTAGAGAAATAATAGAAATGTCAAAAAATAAAAACGACGATCTGTTAAATTGAGATTTAAGTATTTTACAAAATAATTTATTAAAATTATTAAGGTAAAAAAAATATTTAAGGATTGATGGAATTGTGAGGACAAATTTATAAATTATAACTTGTCGATCAATGACGTTATATTCTCTATAAATGGAAGTACACATGCAGAAACGATGTTATAGTCTATGTTTGGCCACACAGTGACCACATATTGTATTAAAAATGCGAATTTGTTAAAAAAAATGTATGTATTCTTATAAAAGTATTATGTTTTTATACTTTATAAGTTATAGATATATCATATATGCATAATATATTCAGACACTATAATATTTAACTTTTAATTTTAATATTTAAAATTGGGGTTCAGTAATCATAAGACAAAAAAAATCTTCTATTCAATACAAATAAATAACAAAATGCATTGTAATGCAATCTTTCTAAAGTTAAATACAATAAGATCATTAAACACTAGATAGAACTCAGCATTCATTCAGTCGATAAACATTCTCACACGACAAAAATCATGATATATGTTTGATATCAATAAACATTCCTACTCTTTAACTACATATCAATTACATTGTAAAATGATCTTGTACGAATATACTATGTTACTATAATACAGCTACTATTATTGAAACTAATAATGAATTAAAAATATTATTTTTTTAATTGTGTACACTGTATGAAACTGTTAAGTTATAAATATAACGCAAATAAAAAGTAATCAAATCTCTTATAAAATATTTAAAAGTATCTTTGATATTTTTGAATACGAGTAATATGTATAATTTGTTTATTTTTACGCCAAAATAATATAAAATATTTTAGACTATTTTTCATTAATTTCAATCAAAAACAAAAAGTTGAGCATGATATTATAAAACTGTAGTACATCTTTGTTAGGCGTAGTCATTATAATCTATTGGTCATCAGTAAGTTCATCACAATACATATAGAATAATTAATCAATCTGACCATTCGGACCTATACATGTTTCAATATAAAACGGCAAAGGCGAGTAATACCACGAGATGACATTTTTAATTGTTGATGCATGAGCGTAACGAAAAGGTGGGGCAGAGGAATACTTTGCCCCGCCTGCGCAAATTGAATTCTACTTTTTTATACAATAGTGTAAGTTTTACATTAAAATCGAAATATTAAATAAGATATAAGAACACGAAGTCTAAAAATAGTTTAATGAAATTCTAGACGATTGTCATTGTTATAATTTTTAAAAATAATAATATAAAAAAATACTTAAATAAAAAAAAAATTAGATTTTAATTTCCCCTCTCCTCCTTGATTGAAATTCTAGCTACACCCATATGTTGACGCATTATAATATATTGAAAGTATCTGCCCGGGTTTATGGTTGTATCTCTAAAGTCAACTCGAGCTGCACGACTACACGCATTGGTAGAATTTATAATACACTTTAAATTTATGTTTTCATATTATATTATTTTCCCTTGTCGACTATTTAATAGGTCAATTGTAAAAAAAAAAAAAATTCTATTTCCGAATGTAATACCTATAATATTCCATCAAAGACAATAGTGAAACACGTTGAATACTAATGTCGTCTATTTTGAATATATCATCATAGAATCGTGATTATTAATTGAGATGATGACGGTTGTTGTTATTTTGTTATTCCAAACGTAAGACATGGACGCATATTAAACTCTTATTATCATACGTTTTGTATCAACCGTCGAATTATTTTTCGAAGAAATCCAATTAAACATGCGTGTGGAATTTAATGGAATTTTTACTGTTAATATTCTTTTTATAGACATATCTACCTATACCATTAAAAATCGAATTAATACTAATACCTACGAGATTTTTTCGTACATTTGTTCACTGACCATTTTATATTAAATAGTATAAAATAGTCGTTATTAAAGTGGGCATGTATTTATATAAGCATAAGTACCTATACATTTTATAACCACGTTTATTTAAAAATACCTTTTTTTTTTTTTTGTTGTTCATGAATAATTTATAAATATTTTCCTTGATAACAGTACATACATTTTGAAGTCAAACACGATACACGCTTTAAAATACGAATGCGTATACTAAGAAAAATTCTAATATCGGTTGCACGTGATATGTAACAAACAATTTTTAAAACTCAGTCTTTGAGTTTTGAAACATTTCAAATGAATAAATTACACGAATTCTATCAAGAGTTCAAAAAAAATGTCTTATATCAAAATTTGGTAGTTTATCATACATTTTATTTACTAATGTATCATATATTATAGATTTATAGATTTATCGAATATTTTGATTAAAATATATAATAAGTGAGTTTAAACTAAAAAATTAATTTAAAAAATACAATTTGATTCAATAATATAATGTTTTGAAAATTAAAAAACTAAACCCTTAAAATATTTTTTTTGTTTTAAATAGTGTTAAATAAAAAATTATTTAACAAAAATCTATTTGTATTATTTAATAAGTATCGTATATATAATCGTGGACAATTAAATAATCACAATATTTGGCATTATGACAATTTATCTATATCGTAAATAAAATGACCTATCTATTTATATGTATACAATATACAATATACATGTATAACATATATCAGTTTGTAAGTTGTAAGTAACGGAAATGTTGTATGTTTGAGTTTAACTATTAAATATTAGCCGACGCCGTTTTAGTTTGGTACCTATAGGTATAGGTAAAAATATAATATTCAATAAAATAATTTAAATAATATGACAAAGTAAGACAAACAATATCTATTTTTTTTTTGTGTGTGGAAGTTTATTGTTAATTGTTATCAAATGTTTTGTATTCTGAAAAATATACTTAAAACATAAAAAACTCTACAAATTAAAAAAAATTAAATTAAAAATAAATATTCATATTATTTTATGATG
The DNA here is from genome assembly GCA_036289425.1 of Rhopalosiphum nymphaeae. Taxonomy (NCBI): domain Eukaryota; kingdom Metazoa; phylum Arthropoda; class Insecta; order Hemiptera; family Aphididae; genus Rhopalosiphum; species Rhopalosiphum nymphaeae. The sequence goes on along the minus strand of JAZAQC010000007.1, from coordinate 1,124,927 downwards.
AAACAAATATTTGTAGTTGAAAATTAATGATTTGTGGGAAAAAAACAATTTGCATTGAAATCTGTGTCATAATAAAATGCTATAAAAACCATAAGAAATTTAAAATTAAAATGATGAGTTATACAATATGTGCATCAAACACACCAATGCTGTTGGTATACTACGGAAAATACTCAAAATGTATTACTCTTGGAAAACATTTTGATTTTTTTCAAAATAATATCTTAATAGACAGTTTTATTGTTGCTGGTCAGAATCTAGAGTTCGAACATGCGCAATTGGTAAAACATCATTAATCAAATTTCTTTTGTAGTGATGTTATTTTTAATTTTACATTACATTATAAGGCTAATTTGTACTTCCATCAAAGGACTAAACACGTTCGGTCTACTATATTATGTAAACACAGCATATTTTGAAACCAGATTATTAGCTACATTTTAAAACGTAAATATTTACGGAAGACATGTTTAAATATTCATTTTGGTCTCAAACGGACCCCTTTGTTGTATTTACAACTTGGATTATTATAAATAGATTAACGGGCATGCCCAAACAACAGTTGTTCACCACCAATGTGTCTGTTAATAATGATGTATTTTAATATAGTAGACGTTTTCAGTTATGAAACGAATTTAAATCATTTCCAATCAAAGTCAATGGCGCAATATTATTAGATGTATATTAAAACTATGCTACAGGTTTTCAATGATTTATTTTTTAATAAACATAACAAAATATACAATAAATAAAATGTAATATAATCGAATGCTAAATATACATAAAAATGCGAAATTAAACAATCTTACTATTTATATAATCATCATAAATCTCATAAGGAATGGGAATTACAATAAAAAAAATGTTAATATTAAAGTTGTATTTTCAATTTTATAACTACAAAAAAATTAATAAAATGTTGATTACATATTTGTTGATATATTGCCTATTTTGTACGCCCGTATTGGTAATTATCTCGGTAAAACTCGAATAAATAATCACTATTTATATTATACTATTATGCTCGACTAAATTATTAAATCTTTAAGTGCATTACATAACTAAGTCTCTAAGTCACGTATCATAATATTTTGATTAATTAAGTTTTTAGCTTACAGATATTATTCAAGGTCTATAAATACATTTAAATAAGAAACGTATATTATTGTATACGTTATTAATTTCTTAATGATTTTGTATAATCTATTTTTAACATAAATATTAGCACGTTAAGTTACGTGTAACTAAGTGCTTATTCTTTAACTATATTTGAGATGATAATATTTGGACTAATACATTGTTTAAAAACGTTTTATCGTGATTATCAAACATTATTATTAATTAGACGATTAAATAAAAATAAATTCAAATTTAAATAATACTATCGTTTCGTTTCATATAATTTGATAATAGGATAGTATAATGTTTCTTATAATTACATTTAAAAACTATAATTATGAATAAAATTAAATTCAAAAACAAAAGTTCGGTTGTGCACAGTAATATTATATTTGATAATTAAATTTGTATTATATAGATCAATCACCGTATATGATAAAATATTTTTAAACAACTTGAACTAATACGAATAACCAATGAAATAAACACCATACAATTATTTAAAAATTTTAAGTGCAACATTTTTAAAAAAATGTTCAAAATCACATATCGAGTATGATAAAAAAATGAATACACCATTGTTGAACTAATACGTGGTTCACTCTGCTCAAGAAAATAAAGTAAAATATATCAATTATTGATCATTCGCGTATAGTAAGGTGTATAACCTTATGAGTTTATGATTTTATTTATTAAACAAAAAAATTAAATGTTAGGTAATTGAAGTAAATCTCTTAAAGTCGTAAAAAAGGTATCGATTTATTTTATAATAGGAAATAAAAAAAATCTCTGCTATTGTAAATAGAAAAAAGGAAACAATCCAAAAAAATTATTTGACCGAGTGACACCTCTGATTTATATTTTATATTGTTACATCTTCTGCGTAGTATTCACAAAACAAACATAAGTTACTTTAGCTATGTAAACTATATTTTGCTCTATCCACTACTTATAGAATTGTTAATATTTATCAATTAATGTTGTAAATGCAAAAATAGTTGTACTAAATCAATATATTATTCAACGTAATTATTCACGCAAGTATATTATTAAACTCGTTAAAAATAAAATTGTTGACAGACTACAGAAAATAACACGTTTTTAATACGAAAATATCAAAATGATATATTATGTATATTATATGAATTTATAATATAGCTATTTAATTTGTTTTGCCGTGGTGTTCATAGAAACCTGTTGTACCTATACTTATAATGGTATTCATAAAAAATCGTAGAATATTTATTTTTACATTTAAATATATTCACGTCTTCGCCACTTGAAAACAATCAACATTTTAACGAAATATTTTTTATATAGTAAATACGTATATAATATGTGTACATATAGATATTATATAATATATAATATTTGTACAGAGAATTATTTAAGAAATTAATATTATCATAATATATAAAATGTAAACATAATACAATATTATTATGATATAACATATTATATTAAGCGCAGTTGGACTTTAATCTTCAATATACTGAAGTCAGTGTCGGGTATTGCGATGTATGTTATTAAAATGTGTTCAATATTGATAAGTTAATTCGAAAAAAAAACATAAAGGTACCAAGAAAATGTCGAAATTATTGTATGCTTTTAAAATGGTTACAGATTTTTTCTGAAATGTACCTTTGCGTGTACAACAATGACACTGTATCCCTGAATATTGTGATTTGTGAATAGCCGGTAATTAAATAATTTGTCGCTCGAAAACAATTTCGGTTGTTTTCCAAAATATTTAATTGCAGTTACGTTTAACCGGAACGCCACGGTAAAATATACGAAATACCACGTAAGTGGCATACAAATGCGCCTTCAATAATACAAATTATCATGGTAGTTAGGTGGATATTAATGTACCTGTACTATAAGACTTATTAAGTGGTACTAGGTATTTAGGGCGAACGGCGGATGTTATGAGAGATTTTAATATGTATAAGTATGAAGTACAATAGTACATATTATTATGGTACATAGTTTGAATACGTTATTATTGAGAAACGTCTGATTAGAATTTATTTAAAAAGTATAAAAACGATTTTTTTTTTATACATAATTTTGAAAATACCCACCTACGACAAGTTTTTATTATTATGTTTTCATAATATAATATTATTATTTATTATTCACACATTTTTCGTTTGCTCATCACTATATTTATTATATATATAATACGCCGAATGTTTGGATAAAATAAATGTGTTAGAATAATAAAAATTATTATATAATAGTGTTATAAGTTTTTGAAATATTATAAAAACCACAGATATATGGGCTGATGTATTTGTATAATTTAATAATTTGTTGCATGTACTAATAGCAGTTGACAATGTTCATGCAACTCATTAGCTATAGTAGATTTTCCATGACACCTGTACTAATTAAACACAGGAACTGGATTCTGCATTGTATAAGGGTATCATACTCATATAAACAATATTTCGACTATTTTAGGATAAGCCTCAATGGCCGGTGCACTTGAAAATTTATTAAGATAAGTTAAGTTAATAGAAATGTAGTTACTTTCTATCGTCTTTACATAGTTTTGTTATGATAACTTTTTTTATTTCGAGTGATATTATGAAATCATTGTAATCGATAACATCGACCTTTGTATTAGATACACTAAACCATAATGCAGCCATGCAAGTATTATTTATTATTATTATTATTATTATTATTATTATTATTATTATTATTATTGTTGTTGTTGTTATTGTTGGTGTACGATTATTATAATAACGTGTGATAAACTCATAATTAAGGTTCAGGAGTTATAGGAGTTGCGTATTGTTTTATTTGCTTTCAATTAATAGCAGACCGAGATAGAATTTGAACTATACGATGGTAAGTTAAAAAAAAATGTCAATTTTAAGGAATAACTACGCATGTTGTTGATTTTCAAGTGCATACTAAAATTATTTATATTTTCTAAATAAATTGATTTATTTCAATTTCTTAACCTATGTATTTTAAATAATATTGAATATAATACTCAATATTATTTCATGTAGATATTTATTGTCAACGAATACTAATTTGACAACGGTGCGATGTACGTTTAATCTATATTATGTTGCGCTAATAATATGACAAAATATCATCTTATAAGTTATTGACTTAACGTATCGTAAATCTATTCACTGTTTATTCGTGGTAAATTTGTTGTATCCGATTGACATTTTACAGTATTTTTTTTTAAACATATTTTTAGTTTAAAAGTATGTTGAGATACCAACCAGTTTTCCACCATGTTTTAAATACCTATACATTTATTTTTCCATTTGTTTTTCTACATATTGCTGACAATATTAGATGGATATTTTTTCGTATATATTTTGCCTATTTTAGCTCGTATTGATTTCTACTTATAATGCTACTGTGTTTGAGGTTTTTGGCCTCTTTTAAATAATTATAATAATAGCGATATTGTGGTATTCAACAGCTTGTACGTTGTGCGCTATAACACTGCATCACATTCGGCGATCATCTCATCACTCTCAGTCGATATGATATTATTGCGATTCGATACGAAGCTACAGGAACAATGCACTGATTATAGGTATACAGCCGCTTTCATTGGAACGCTATTGTCTATCAGATCTAACGCAGCAACACGGCTAAACAACAACAACAATAATAATAACATTTACTAATTAGTAATTACTAAATAATATCGACGCAAATTTGGACTGGAATTCTGCCACATTGCAACTATAACTATTACTATTACTATGCTATAATAATGTAGCAGTAGAATAATATATTATTATCGCATACCTACCTATTATACAAAACAGCTACGATATGGTGAATAATATCCATGCAGAGCATACAGGGTGTGCGTGGCTCTATTGAAACACGGTAGTTCTTTTGTAACAATATTATTATACGCACGTATATTCCGCGTGAACGGAAACCTTCGACGACCTATTCTGTAAGGTATACACCGCGGTCTCGTATGTCCAGGCCGACGTGCTTTTGCGCCTGCTCTATGGACGTAAATATGATATACCTAATATTAATTTATGGTTCGTTATACCGATTCCTATGAAAATGGGTCGATCTGTGACGTGTAGTAGCCAAAGCGCTCGCAAAAAAAAAAAAAATAAAAACACGCCGTTCGATATCGGGGAAACCAAAAAGTACTATCGCATGTACCCATATTAATATCATGTACGTCAATCCTAATGGATCCAATGCACAACGATCGAGTTGGATCCGTCTATCGGCAGAACAGAGATAGTCGACGGAGGCGATTTACACGCATATGATTTCACGACGATTTTGAAGTGCGTGACATTTATTATGTTATGTTTTTGCACGTCTATTTTGATTTATTTCTATTTTTACATTCCGTCGTTTCATTCGGCCTGGAACACATTATATATAACAATACACGCGTCTATAATAGATTATTTAGTATTCACACGATTGCTACTTGCTATAAGTATATTTTTGAGAAATGAGAATTACTTGTAATATAATTTTAATTGTATTTTTACTAAGCGTATATCTCTATAGATAATCCGTTTATTCGATTGTATTTTAGTTCTATATCATATTTTGTTTAATCTGCAGCAGTCTTACTATTACATCACCATTAAGCCGTAATAACAAACTTTGGCTTATATTTTTAATACATTGTCGTTGTTTTCTAATAAACTGATAAATATAAATTAAAATAAAATATAATAATAACTATAATTAACATAATTTTCTAATATACTCTTTCAACATTGAGAATAGCCTAACTCATTTTTCATCATTTTTCGCGTGACTTATTATCTATAATATATATATTTAGGGGCGCTATGAAAATATTTGGGAGGTTTCGACCCCCAACCCATTTGTTACTATGGCGATAGCTGTACAAAAGGCTGATAGGTCGTCGAATTATACGTTTATACGACGAGTACACGCGAATTCGGTGCGTCCCATTTGTATAAAATATGCAAACGAGTACTACACTCGTATTGTATTATGCGCATGACGTGACGAATCGCAGAAATGTCGTTACTGATTCGCGGGAGGTATTTTACTTTATCCCAAACGTTAACCGATATGATATTATATATTTTTGTTCATATTTTCGTTACGGTCAGATGAGCGTCAATGGGTTTTCTTTTCATTCGTTTTTAGCCGTTGTGAACGACGACCATTCGGAAATTTACCGAAAAACAATAAACATATCATGTACTTACGTATATACAACATCCAAAGGTGAAACGATAATAAAACGCGGCGATTTAGGTACCTATATAATGGTGTGTATGTGTGTGTGTGTGTGTGTGTGTGTGTGTGTGTGTGTGGAGGGGGTGTGGGTGGTCGACTTCGGTCTGCGGTCAAGGGGTGCACGTAAAATCCGTGTATATAGCATGATGTATTCGGGCGGCTCTTTGAACGGCAGTGCAGTCTCCGCGGGGTGTGTGTATTCTATACCCATATAATAATATATAATATTACGTCTTAACGATATAGGTATATATTATAATGTGACGTGTACAAACACGCAGGGGTATGGGCGAAGGTCATGTATATGCGCCCGGTTCAAAGGTGTAAAACCTCGCGAGAGGGTCGTAAAACGATCTGCAGAGGAGGTATACATAGGAAAGAGATATATGCGCGTATTTGACGAGCATATATACGTATAGGCGTATATATACTGCCATGTGATATACCCCACGTCGATACGTACTAGCTTGCGCTATTGTAACGAACAACATTTACGTATATACATCGTGCGCCCGCGGCGAATCGTATATACCCAAGTATAACATATATAATAAAATATATCATGTGACTTTGAGCCGCGCCGGGGAGTATGGCTGCGCCGGTACGTGGCCTGCCCGCAGCGATTATCGTACTACGGGGCCCGCCGCGGACCGACCTTTTTGTGTGCGTACATATTATTATATAATGCTTTCACAGGTACAACACCGGTCCTTCGCGATTCGAGTTGGAAAACTCCGTCCGCAGACGACGAGAAGGCTCTCGCCCCATACGTCGACAGCCGCTTTGCGCACACAATATTTGGACGGCTACAGTGGGACCACACGCGCGCGAGTGCTGCAGGGGGGGGGGGTCGATGAAATTCAGTGACAAAATATTATTATTGTTGTGACGGTAACAAATAATAATTTATCACAGCACAGCACAGACCTTATATGGACGAGAGAGAACTGAAAGAAAGAGAAAGAGAGAGTGAGCGGCGTTAGAATGAGTGTATATATATATATGTATATCCGTTACGTCCGTATACATATATATCACCGAAAATCGGAAGGTCCGCGTGGTCGGTTTGTTGTACGATTTTGAGTTCCACGCACCTGCTGCGGAGTATAAGGCCAATGGCAATTATATTGATATCGCATAAGCCCATTCACATATTATATTGTGTTGGCGATAGAGATGCGTACGTTGGTATGTATCTACCTCGCCTGCGAACACTAAAAAAAATCGTCTATTTTTCACACACCTGCCGGTGTACCTATATATAAATGCATCCAATCGCTTTGGGCACGTCCGAGCATTGATGATTTAAGTTACTACAGCATTGTCGTATACTATGTTTCACGGGCATTTGATATCATTGGTTGAGTTCGATATCGCACTTGGTTAATTTATAATTTATGGTTATTAATAAACTTAAAAACTTTTGATAAGTACGGAAATGTATAGAAATGTAATATCTTATATCGATACACTTTATTGTATATCGAAACTATCGTCTCGTTACGTTGTATTTATTGAAATCGTTTTATTGTGATTTCTAAATTTTTATTTAAAAACAAACTCAAAAGTGAGCCCTGGACTTAGATTTTTTATTTTTTGTTATTCGCTGGTGTTAAACAATTAAAGTGGGTATACCTATCTTCCACTATCTTCCACTACCGTGTTAGTGGTGGGCTTAGCTTTTTTGAATCGGGAAGGGGAGGAATATACATTTTTGATAGTTCTCAGACGTCAGACCACGTTATTATATATATATAAAAAAAAAATGCCAGTCCCACACTTATTTGCAGGCGTCATGGTTAATTATTATAATCATATAAATCATTAATCGTGTGTAGGAGAAATATTTGTATATGCAAGTTATTATAATATCATTTCGACGTAAACTACTCTGTTATGGCGATAAAATACATACTTTCATTATTAATCATATAAACATATATTATAATATAATGTGTATATGTTACTGTTATCGATAAACTCAATCACTTATAATATGAACATTTAAAAAACATATTGAAAAAAATATTGAAAACATGAATTTTAATTTTAACAATACAATGTATAGTATTTTCAGTATCGATGAGAAATCAATAAACAAAACCTATTCCAAGGGGTGGTGGTGAATATGAAACATCATCTATATATTAAATTATCGACAATAATTGAAAATAAAACTAATAAAAAAGAAATCAAAAACATTTTTCATGTCTATAAAAACACCACAAAAATTCAAAATAATATATGTAAAGATGTTATTATATTAAAAAATGAAAATGTATTTATTTATTTCAACACGGGCTGTGGTGACTCAGTAGGCACAGATGATAGCAACTTAACATAATTAGATATACAATTCAAAAGACTTGTATAAAGTACATAATATTATATTGACAAGTCGAATAAAAAAAAAAAAATGGAGAAAAATTACATTGTACGATTATTTAAAAATTAAAAGATGGATCTTTGTTGGTAATACGTATCACCTTGTACAGTGGTCGGTTACTGGAATAATTTGTCGTAGACAGTAGCAAACAAATAGAATAGATAGTGAGGTGTAAGAGGATACGGAAACAGGACATTTTAAATAATAATATAAATACAAACATTGGTTGAAAATTATATACATCTTTTTGTTACCTATTGAATTACAACAAAATATCAAAAAGCGTTTAAAGAAAAATTGATATTTTACGAATCAATATCAAATATTATAAACATATAAATTTTAATTACTTATAAAAAGTTGATACGACACTTGAGTAAAATTGTTATATATTTCGTGTAGAAAAACTTACGGAATCTTGTATTACATTTTCAAATTATAGGTATAAAAATGATGTGTTTATGGACCTCCAAAGTATCAATTTATGATAACGAAGTATACTAACAATACATTTTATGACTAGTTGGAATGTAGTGTTATCTACGACATCACGTGTCGCCCGCCAGCTCGATATCAAGTCATAATTTCGATTGTTGTGCTCCTGAAATTTATAGAGTTAGGCAACTTAACTCATTAGTCGCCCAGACAAAGGCGAGAAGAGAATGGAGAAAACTCGAAGAATAAAGCAAAGGAAAAAATGTTAGTTATGGTCTTATAAAAACAGAGGCTCTGTGTCCGAGACTGTTTGACTCACCGATGACCACATAGGGTGCAATGTTGTAATAATGGCCCTTAAAAACCATAATTAACTACACCCAAATAATGAATGAGAGCGATAGCGGTTTAAGTAAGTGAGCAGTACTTGAAACTTTTACGTCTATTAGATATTACTTATTAGTTATTACCATAGATATGTTCATATTGTTTTACGGTAAGACAGTATCGGCTAAAAGGCTAATAATAATATAACATATATTATCATAATAATTAAGTATATTTAACATTTTTGGCAAAAAAAATAATCATTTTTAATGATTTACTTATAAAAATATAAAAAATTTGATTATTATTATTATTATTATTATATAATATATAATAAACTTTGTATTTGTGTAAAATTAAAATTATTGTTAGTTTATAGGTACCTCTTTGTTACATTTTAGAGCAAGTAATTGTCACGGTAGTTTGTTTTGAGTATCAACTCAATTATAATATATCTACTGTCAATATATAGCTGCTGATCTTTTAAAGTTTTTAATACCTATTAAAAATGGTAAAAATAAAAATCATTAACGGACAACGGACTATAAAAGTTTAATACAATATAATTCTTACAAAACAAGGCGAATTAAATGTATAAATTACCCAGGTTTGACACGATTGTCAGTTGTCGCTGTAGAACGTACGTATACTGTGTAGAATTTATTCAATGTGGTGGTTGGCCAGAACATACAAATTACAAATTTTCCATGGATTTAACAATGCTGCTCGTCGGTATTAAAATATTGACTATTGACAAAATATAGAAAAAAAAAAAAATGCCTAACAACTAACAAGTAATTACCGACGAAATACATTATATATTGATTTAACAATAATACATTGAACCATAAACACGTTTATAGTTTTGTCTGTTCTTCGTGGACCATAAAACAATATTCAAACACGATTAAATAGATTTAAATATCTCGAGGAGGACTTAACGCGTATGATGCGGCTAAGCTCTCCTCTAAGTCAGCACTCCTTGCTCACGTACGCCAACGCCTAAGACGAGTGGTAAACGTTATTTGGTTGGACCATTAACCGTACGTCAAGACAAACGTCTACGGACGCTTTTTACAACTCGAATAATTATAATAGCTAGTACCCGCGCAGATATAGGAAATAAAAAACATTACGACGGCACGCGAGCGTGTCAGGAACGCGAAACGCGTCATAGACCGTCGTAGGACGGACGTTCATAAAATATTAAAACCGACTACATAAACAGCGTTCCCGAGTCCGGTCCGAATCCGGATGAATAATGGTCGTGGCTCGAACGTCGCGCGTTTGCGACCTCTGAAAACGCTCGACAGCTTATTTTCTTGGCCGTCGAGTGAGTTTCGCTTTGGCTATCTTAATTATCTCTTAAATATCTCTTAGCGGGGAACGCTAGACCCGCGTGTGCACAGTTGTCTTCGTCTTACTGCACATTTAAAACATATAGCGAAAACTGTTTCGCGCGGCAAAGAACCGGCGAGGAGGCTAAAGCCGTGTGAATAAGAAACGACATTTTTACCACGTAAACAGAAGAGAGCTTTGGCCGTGAAATCACGTTTTTATTGTTTCGATATCGAAGTTACAAAAAAGTTATTCGAGTTTGAAAAAACACGAGAATAATGGATTTCGGAACGACAAAAAACTTTTTTTTCGTATGAGAAAAAAATTAAAAATAAAAACGGCATTTCGCAGATAATATTCTCGACTAAATCGTACACCGATTTGGACCGTTTAAAGCCTAAACTATCGCCACAACAACCCGCGGGTGGTTCCGTCCCGCGCAAAACAATTTTTTGCTGTTCTACGTTAAAAATTGTGAGACGAGACGACCACGCGCCGTCGTGCGGACGCGTAGAAGAGACTTATTAATTCTATCCGAGATCATTACCGCGCCATCTACCGCAATGGTATCGTAACCGTATTCCGGCGGCGGGTCGGGGCGCTAAAACGTGAGTAAACTGCAGTTGATTCTCGAAATTGCAAATCAATTGGGCGCGCGACGTTCTACGGCGGTTACATTATTATTTTAATCCGCAGTTCCCCATAAATCAGCTGCAGATTAAGCGACTAGCTATAGATTATTGTTAATAGTTTACTATTCGAGTGCGGGGTATTCAATACTGTTTTAATGATAATGAAATGTAGTTATCGAGTTTGGTGGCGTAATAATGTGGATATCACATTACGATTTAAAAAACAAACACTACGAGCCGTTTTTAATTTGCACTTGTCAACGCCGACGTATCATAGAACGGTGCTATGGATAGGCACGTGGTAGCTACATGGCTTGAAATGTGTTTCGAAAACATTGTATTTAAGCGTTGTAACAACAATGGTCATTCAAGTTTCTACAATATTAATGTTTATTTATTTTTTTTTTTTTCAATTAAAACAACAACATTTAAAATAATAAACGTTTTTTGAGCATTAATCGTTATTATACTTTTCGATATTCAATGTCGTAAAAACTCCAAACGCTCACAAAATATACTAATGCAACTTCTACGCTAAGCTTCTTTTTACATTTTGGTCGTGACAATTTTTATAGTATCTTGTATTATGTTTTTAATAAATTCTTATACGTATTTAAAATGTAACGCATTTTAAATTCAAAAACTCATAAAAAATAATTTTGTTTTATGTACGAATAGTTGATAAGTTTTTTGACGGAGTATTTCAATTGCTTAATAATATTTATTATTCCAAAAATAATTTTAAAAAAACATTTAAAACGTTTTAACAGTTTGTTTAAAAATAGTCAAAACTATTGATATTGAATATCGTATTTTATGAACATCAAATAAAATCTATAAAATGCTAACATAAACATCTTAAAAAAATTTCAAATATCTATGGTTTTATTGGTTTTGAGGTACGATAAAATAACAAAAATGTATTGTTATTTTTAGTTTTTTTCGATTATTATGAAATTGAACGGAATTTTAATTTATGATAGTCAATCAACTATAATACATAATAGATCCAATTTTTCAACGGAAAGACTACAGCCATTCTCAAATATTAACATATAATCATTTTTCTACTATGTATTGCGTTATATTGTCTACGTATAAAGGTAAAAAACACACTTTGTAAAACCAATATTATACTTTATATAAAAGAACATTTGCTTTAACAGATGCGCTATAATATTTCAACATTGTTTATTTTAACACCGTGTTGAACGTATCATGAGAGCCTACACCGGTAAAACACGATTGAGCATAATACACCTTTTTAACAACAATATTGAGCATAGAATATTTTAGACAACGTTGCCACATTCACAAAAACGAGCATTTTTACACTAAATCAGATTTTGACTAAATTTATATCTTTATTCTATTATAATTCAAAATCTTAAACATTTCACCAATTGTTTATATTATAAATTTATTATTTTCTTAATATATTATGGTATAATTTTTAAAATGTTTTGATTTTTTTTTAAATTATTTATAAAAAATTGAAATTTTCTACTTTTTTTTTTTATAAATGTTAATAAACGTAATAAAATTTATAATTTTGACAAAATTGGTGAAAATATCGAAAAATTCAAATTATTTTGTAGTTAGAAATACACACAAAAATTTCTGTTTATACCTAGGATTTAAGAATTAAATACAAAGTTATTTATTAACAATCATTTCAACCAAATATGAAAAAAAAATTCTACTAAAAAGCCAAGTTAAATATTTTGAAGTTTTAGTATATTATTATTAATTGTACAATACGCAATGACAGTTTTTATTTATTTTGAGAGATTTTGATTGTAGGTGTTGTTATCGTATCTTTCCTCAAAGTACTTTAAAAATTACACGAACAACAGTCACATCCTAGGAAAATGTTTGAAAATGTTTTTAGTTTTGGCGTTTATTTCTTCAGAGAAAGTAAATTACACATTTTACAAATTACAAATGTATATAAATTTGTCTATATAATGATGGTTTTATGTTTTCTAACTAAATTCTACATATGTAAAAGGTATAACTACTTTTAATAGAAATGATTACCACCCACTGTGCAATTAATCGTCGCTTCGATGTTGTAGCGATGTTATATTGGAACATGTAACATTATAATGAGAGTCGCATTCGAGTTGCAACAATATTCCTACAACTGCTAATCGGCCGTGTCAGCTGACATGCATGTAATATTGTATCCATATTTTCTCGCGATATTTCAGTAATATTATAGAGTAACATTTATGCCATGTTTCAATAAAACGTCGAAATAACAAATCCACCGCATAAGAATCGCAAAACAACATTACCTTGATGTTGCATACCAGTTATTATGTAACATGAAAACCGTTTTCTAGAAAAAAATTGTAAAAAAGAACCATATGCTTGTCGAGATTTGATCCGGCGTATAATCGTCAGATCACTTTAGTTAATCCTACCTATCCTACGCCCTAACCGTCGTACCTACCTAACAGATGCTTCATTGTCGTAAATAGTAAGCTATTAAATATCGGTTTCAAGATTTATATCAATTGCTAAGTTCTCAAAAGTTTCTTGAATAAATGTATAAATATTATGTAGGTTTTTAATGCATCATTTTCATAACCCTATAATTCATTAAAAATAATATCCTAAATAAAAAATCTGGTTAATGAATTGATTTTAATTTGATCACATATATTGTGATCTTTGTCAAAGTCTTTGACATTATTATTCCTACAAAAATTAAAAAGGTTTTTTAAATAGATATATTTTTTTAACATGAATTTTGTTGATATCTAAAATATTTGGATATACGAGTAGGTACCAATATAAAATCAAATAAAATTAAATAAAAGGACATGATAATGGTACTTGACAAATTAGTTACCTATTATAAATACAATACAGTTTTTAATGGTAAGTACTATTTATTTTTGTATACATATTAAGGTACATATAAATATAATATACAATAAATAAATAAAATAAACATAATAATACAATAAATAAAATAGGCACCTGTTTTTAACAATTTTTATATAAATAACTTATCTACTCAGATATACTATGACATAATGTTGTTACAATTGCATTTTCATTAGATACAGGAACAAAAAAACATTTATATTTTATATCTGTAACACTAGTTACAAATTCATCAGATAATAATAAAGTGTTTACAATAAAAGTTCCTAAATTTGATTATAGTGTAGGAGAAGAGTAAAAATGTAAGCAATTTAAAAATGTTTGCACTATTATATGGAAATCAGATTTGTTTTGTTGTTTTACTATATGCCTAACAACAACAATATTCTTATTTTTTAATATAATATACTTATCTTTTATTTTAGATGTGTTAATAGTTATATTTAAATCTGGTAGTATAATTTTTTCATAGATCCTATCAGCTAATAAAACATAAGGTGAAAAAATTTTAATTGTGATTTCTTTTCCTACAGTTACTGGATTCAATATTTGATATTTTTGGTGTGTTTTTGTTTTTCAATAATTCTATTTGTGATCTCTTGAAGTGGATATTTAGAACTTTTAATAGATTTTTTTACTTCTTGAAGATAATTTTCAAATTTGAAGCAACTAAAATTATCCAGAGGACCATGGATCTTCACAAACATCGGAAGATGTATCAAATTATGGACATTATATGATACAATACGTGGGCCATATAAATTCGATTATTGAGAAACAAATTCTTTTAGAAATGTTTCAACTAATAGGTTATATACTTGACAAACATTATCACAGACGAGAATACGCATTGCGCTAACTAATAATTTAAAATGAAAATAAAATTTACTATTTAATTTGCCTTTCAATACAATTAAACCAGAATATAATAAAAAAAATCTTAATTCCGTAGCTTTCCAGTACTCTAAATCATCTAGTACTCTGGGTAATCTACAAAACTCTGACGGCACATAAGATCTAAGATTGACTATTTCGTTAGAAATTAATATTTTTTTTTTTGATCTTTGATTCTAACATCTTTTTTACCTTTTAACCCAAACTCTTCATAACCCCCAAGCATATAGTTCAAGGGATCCGAGTTAACTATATTTATTGGTAGAACTTCTAGTGGGCTTTTTCCTTTGTGATAATGCTCCTGATTTTGATTACGAAACGATTCATCACTTCTTAAAAGGGAATCAATTTCCAAGTATGCCATTCTGTGTTCTATGTATGTACCTTCTTGGATGCACGAGTTATGACCAAAATAATATTTTGTTTATTTTATTTAACGTTATCGTTTCCCCACAGTTTACAATGATAAATTATCATGCATATCGTATACGGTATATTAATACATTGTGTATACAGATATATTTTATGGAATGTGACTTTCCAATATTACAGCGTAGACATTAATAAATTAATTATTAATATATTAATATCTGTAATATAAATAATTATACCATTCGAATAATTGTTTGTATCAGTTAAATATATAAATTGCGAACGTAAAAAATAAAATTTATAATTCCGTATCCAGTATTTTGTTATGAGTGCCATTAAACGTCATCACTCTTCGTCATATAATGTCTACAATTCTGCATCAAGCAACATCAGCTATATTTATATATTATTAAATATTTTGTATTTTTATAGTTACAATGAAACATTGTAATTTAGTTACAAAGTAATATCGCTTCTGTATTACATAATTAACATCAAGGTAATGTTATTTATTGACGTATAAAAGTTTGTTTTTATGTAATAATTATAGAACATAGCACTGATGTTAATTGGTGATGTTTTTTTGTGATCTAAATTCAACATTACAACGATGTTGTGAAATTGCACAGTGGGCAATTTCACACTGTGTTAAAGTACTTGGGATAAAATATGTTCACCAAATCTGAGGTTTCAATTAATTTGTTACTTTTATATTGATTTCTGTTGTTTTATTTAATTTTATAGAACGACCAATACAATTAAAATCTTTCATGACATGTTTAAATTCATAGTTTTGTTCGTTTCGCCCTCATGTCTACGCAGTCCTCAGAGTAACGTTCAAAAGAAAAATAGAAGCTCTGGCTCAAATTAATTCAATAGAACAGATTCCCATAAAATTACAATGCTTTAAAGAAGTTAAAAAAAAATCTTTTTATTCTTTGATTTATGTTCAATCCTATTATAATGCCTACACACACTTTAATTATTATTACAGGTTGGTTTAATGTAAATATTTAAAGTTTAATATTTGACAACAATATAATTGTTGTTATTCATTCTTCGGTTTTAAGTTCTAGTACAAAAGACTGTATTAAGTACTAAATTATACACAACTATCGTTTATGTCAGGTCGTTTGTTAAACTTGTCTTGTATTATATGAATTACTTGTTTTAATCAATAAAATGAAAAGCAATATTCATATTATGTCTGCACGCTATTTAATATCAATAACTACCTTAGTTTTTGTGATAACTTCTACCACAGCTATACCGTATGGTAATTATTTACAATTTATTGATTCATTAAAATTTAAAATTTAAGATACATAACACATATATATTATGTATAATTTATTTTATATTTTTTTAAATTAATTACATTTTTTCAATGCACAAATTGTTTTAATTTTAACATAAAAAATATTAAATGTTATAGCTTTAATAAGCTAATATTTTCAAGAAGTTCTAATTTTTTTTACATAGTTGAAAGTCATTACAGTAAAAAATTAAAAAAAAATATTTAATTTTTCACTATTTATTTATAGCTGTAATTTTTAAAGTTAATTCTTTTTTTGAATGATAGCATACATTTTTATTTTATTTAAATACCAAAGTAAAATTATTTTCTGGGAATTAAGATTAATATAATAATATTATTTCAGAAAAATAATTAATTAGAAATAATATATAATTATTTATAAAAGTTTTGATGAGCGTTGTTTAAAGGCACAAGGTTTAGACTCTAAATTTTAGAGCATATACATTACAAAATGTTTTTCTGCTAAATGTTAAAGTATCATAACTACGTTGTGATTACATATTGACAATGTCATATTAACATAACTAAATAACTACTACTTTTGAAGTCTTTTGTTACAGACGTAAGACATCCCTTAATAGCGGAAACATTTTAATTGTCCTATAATTCAAAATTAAATTTGTGTAACATATAACATTTCTTTGGAAACTATACGAAAAATTTTTTTTAAATACTTTAATACTTTTCAATATAATGAGTATTAATATTATTAGTAATATTAAATAATACACTCTATAATCTATGTGTAAATAGTAAATAGGTAGGTAGGCATAATTGTATTACAGGTATAATTATTTTGGATGTTGATCAGTTGCACTCAACGGCTGTTTTTGGTATTTTAAAAATGTACCATCCGCCCTCAATCGAATGTACCAGTTGCCATCTCATATTATATTATGCACGATTATATAATATCAATCCGTAAAATAGAGGAGGTAAATGTGTAAATAATGATCATAGTATGTAAAAATAATAAAAATTGTATTGTGTAAAATTATAATACCTACCTTTATACATATAATTGCAAATATAAATTCTTTTTATCATTCTATACTTACTATTTTATCTTATTAACAAATTGCATTGTATGCCGCTTATAATAATTGTATTTATCCTTTTATTATATATATTATTATTATTATTTACTCTCTTATTTTATGCATTGATATTATAATCATGTATATCATAATATGCGAAGGCAACTGGTACATTTTGTTTTAGGTAGTTTGGAAGAATTGGTGTAAAAAAAATACTTTTGAGGGCAACTGGTACACACCGATTATTTTATTTTAAATATTGATAATTCTAAAAACTACTAAAAAGGTTTTTAATTAAAATGTTTGTTTTAATTTATTTTCAGACTCTTGTATAAGTAATATATTATAAATTATTGATTTATTAATACCTTTACTTAATTTTATTAATCTTATAATTTTATTTATCAAACAATTTCAAACTGTATATAGCAAAAAAATACATTAATGCAATATTAACTAAAAATAACTAAGAACTGTACATTAAAATTATAAAAGAATTCTTTTCAAAAAAGTAAAAATTTTGGGTTGATAAGATCTTATTGTTAAAATAATTAACCAGTTATTGTATCAATGTATATAATCATTTTATAAGGTTTACTGGCTGGAGTTTGTTATAGGCTATTTTTTTTATAAATATGATTGCCATTTATTGCAAGTAAATATTACGCTTTTCACCTTCGTAGATTGACTCAGCGTTGAACATTAATTTAATTAAAAATAATTATTGAAATTTGTAATACTATTTAGTATTAGAGTATAGACATTGATTCGTAGAATCTGAAAATTTGTTACTTATTTATATAACACTTAATAATTATTTATTATATTTTAATTATTATTTTCTAGGTTATATCCCATGAACAATATTATTAAAACCTAAATTTTAGTTAAAAATACTGAAAACACCTGTTAACATTTTATTGGCGAAAGTTTTATTAAATTATAATAGGATAATAAGATTTCAGTTTACGTGATAATCATTTTTCAATCGTGTTAATGATAATATATAGTTTAAAAAAAAATATTTAAAAATCGAGTACAGAAATAATTGTAACAACTTAAAAAAAAACTTTATAGTACTCTTACATACAACTTTTATAATATGCTATTTAAATATATATATTATCTTTGCTACACCCAAAGATATATATTAGAGTTTCGACGACCTAGGTAAAGTGTTGATACTATCCATATTACTTCTGTTTAAAAGATATGTCAGTACTCAGTAGTAACTATTTAGATATTGCAGAAAGTTGCAATTACTTAAAAACACTAAGAATTCGATACATACATGTCAAATATTGAAATCATCAGGTTAACTCGTAATAGAGTGTTAGTGTAATAGTGAACGTAATAATAAATTCAAAAATACACATATCTTAAATTCGATTAAGTACTCATCGTCTGCGTTTATTTTTTACTGTTTACAAAGAATGAACAATATAAATTTTAAAATAACCTCAATAAAACACATATAATTATATAAATTGAACTAAAAGAACATAAAAATAAAATAAAATAAATAGGGTATTTGGCTTAGAAAAATTAACACCTCCCCTCATCCATAAAAAATAGCATTTTTATAAAAAAATAAAATTTAAAAATGTTGCTACATAATATTATCAAGATAATTTATCAAATTTAATTTAATAAATAAAGCTTTATAAATCTATATATTTATAAGGTTATAATAAATAAATCAACTTATACTAGGTAGAATATTTAACGTTTTTTTTTCTTATTAGACATACTAGATTGCGCTGGGTTTACAGGTACGTAGAGTTTTATTTTGTTATCAGTTATAGTATTACTTATTAGATAGTGAATTACAATATGAGTATTATTGTAATAGTATTACAGAACTTGTCATAATATGGCATTTCTTTCTTTGTTTTAAGAATATTGTTAACCGAATTGACAAAACTACTGGGTATCATATACTATATATTATGCCTTATTATTACCGTTTACCATATCGGAGATTGATATATAATTGAATCTTGACCCTGTACACATTTTCAAATCATCATTGACATGCTAAGTCAGCCTAACCAATAAAAAAATTGTATTAAAAATCCCAAATCACCCAAAACACGTTTACAGATGATACAAATATTTTGTTCGGGTACAAAGATTAGATATATATATATATATATATAAGTATATAAAAAAGTCCGAAACACACCAATATAGGTTGATGTATGTAAAAAGGAGATACACTAAATTTGAGTCAAAAGTATTTTGATATTATAAATTGAATAAAAAGTTTTAATTGACAAAGTACAAGTACTTATTCTCATTTTAAAATCAATATATAAACATTGACAAACTGATTTTCATATAGAAAAATGTAAATAAATATATGAATATTAATATTAATGACTATGTAATACTTGTACTAAATATACTTTATGATTGTCTAGTATTAATTTAGTTATAATTTTTTTCCATTCACATTATAAATAGCTTAAATAAAAAACTACAATTTTGTCAAGTTGAGTTGATCTAATATCAACTGTTTTTATGGGGATCAGTGACGGGCTATTATTTTAATAAAAACATACCAATATCTTGACCATCCTACCAATCGACCTAATAATGCGAAAATATTTCTGTAAACTGATTTGAATTCGTTTAATATCTGGTGAATTAGCCGCGAACAATTGGTCGACAGGATCGTCGAAGAAACATTTTTAGTCTTATTAGTTATCTTATAGGACAATAATCGATGATTTAAACTAAAAATGTTCGTTCAACGATCAATTATCATGGTGACCAGTTGTATTTGCGGTCAATTTGCTCGTGATCAATTCACCGGCAACCAATTGTCCGCGGCCAATTCACTGCAATCTGTTCTTAACATTACCGTGTAAATTATTGTTAAAAATTTTTAGGAGTATATTTAAAAGATCTTTCTAAACAACCAAGTATGTATTAAAAATGTACTTTATCTTTATTTATATATAAGAAAAAAATGATTTAAATTCTTTTGAATACAATATTTAGAAAATTAAGTTATTACTCAATATTTGAAAATTTTCTTTTACACATTTTCTAATTTAACGTTTTAGAATCATTTTTTTTTTTCAAAAATGTTGCTCAACGATGACTTAATATTATTTAGGCAAAAATATTTTCAAAAAACATTGAAACTTTGTAATAAGAATTTTGTGTGTGTGAAGTTGCCCCATTATGTAATAATTACAATTATTATAGGTAATGATGATTCAATACAGTGTCATTTTTTAAGCATAAAACTCTTATGTGTGTGTAGTTGGCCCCGCATTATGTCCAAATTAAATCTGGTAAATTGTAAATTGAAAATCTGAATTACTTACAAATTAAGATTTTCAACTTACAATTTACCCGGTTTAATTTGGACATAATGCTGGGTCAACTACACACACATAAGAGTTTTACACTTAAAAAATGACACTGTATTGAATCATCATTACCTGTGTTTAATTCACAATATTCGTCTATTACATAATCATTGCTATTATATTATAATTATCTACTTATTTCCTGTATTTTTTAGCCTATTAATCTCAGTATCTTAGCCACTGATTTTCAATTATAATTTACGTTCGTTATTGTCAAATATACAGTTTTTCTAAACATAAGTTTCGAACTACATCTTTAAACCATCATTGTATACATCTGTCTGTAATTTACCAGTATGTACACATTTAAAATTGATAATATTGTATGAGGGATAACACTTAAATTATTTCATTTTTTGATTCAATTTTACAATTTCGTTATACGAAATAATACTTGAAATTTTCATAAAATATTTTTATTATCATTTTCAAATTCGTTTTATTTTTTTTTCTATAAATACTGATACAAAATTATTCACTTTTTCTAATTTATAATAAGTACTTTGATAGTGTATTGTTAAACTTTCTTGCTTGTATTATGAATCTTGTGCTTCTCTTTCTTTAATAAAAATATTTTTAATTGTCATTTTAATTCTACAGGATTATTGTAATTTAAAAGAAATTCGCATGTTCTATTCTGAGCTTTTTTAATACCACATTCCAACCTTATATTGAGACTGTTAGGATTTTTCTTTAATTTATAGTAGCTCATTTTCTTGGGTTAGATTTCTTTACTAATCTCTCAATTAGTATAACCATTTTGTTTTATATTTGATAATTTTTTTCATAAGTATATGTTTTTAAAATTTTAAATATATTTATTTGATTAGATTTTTTAATATTCTTTTGATAAGTTGTATTATCTATTTTATCATTTTCTTCAACGGTGGAGTTGTAAATGAAAATAATAATATTGATATTATTATCTACAACTTTTTATACAGTATATTATACATGAATACAATTATATTTCTACAGCTATTGATAAAATGTTAGGTACGTATTTATTGGGGTTTTTTTTTAATATAATCTTATTTTTCATTGATAAAATTTAAATACTTTGTTTATCTATCGGTACCTATCTATTTTATTATCATTTTAATATAACTGAAATTTGATTTATACATGCTTTCATTTGCTCATTAAAAATCACTTTAAATTGATTTAATAAATGTGTTGTGTTTATAAACAATAATTGTGGTATACAAAACATAAATTATAGTTCTAAATTATCAAAATGTAGTTTAAATTATTTTGAAAATATTTAACCAGTTAGTGATAACATGAAATCTTACATCTTTACGGAAATATTCCTAAA
Source organism: Rhopalosiphum nymphaeae (assembly GCA_036289425.1). NCBI lineage: Eukaryota > Metazoa > Arthropoda > Insecta > Hemiptera > Aphididae > Rhopalosiphum > Rhopalosiphum nymphaeae. Next base: position 1,102,223 of record JAZAQC010000007.1, on the reverse strand, counting down.
ACATATTAATTTTAACATGTTTCATAATATTGACCTAGAATAAACGTTACTTAATCTTTATAATGTTTTCAACTATTCATTGTTTAAATTATTAAAAGTAATTTTTAAATAGTTGGTATAATAAAAATCACTAGTAAAGAATACATATATCACATTAATATTTTTTTTTCTAGAAGTTCTAAATTTAATCAAATCAAATATGTCAAATGTAAAAAGTGTGTATTGTTCATTTGATTAAAATAAAAAGAAAAAATGTGGTTACTTCACTAACCATACCAAATAAAACAATATAAAATATATCCTGTCTAATTATTCATTTTTAATATATGTTGATTTATTTATAGACTTAAAATATACCGAAGGTATGCATATTTTTAATTTTTGTGATACATTTCTTATTCAATATTATTTAATAAAAAGTATATTGTATTGTTATATATTTGTCGATGGTAAAACTTAACTAAGTTAAAAATAACTATTATGTAATACGTAATCAAATTTTTATTTAAGTGAATAGCTCCTTAGTTAGTAAATATTAGTTAAACTATACTCTATATTCGTGTTAAGAAGAAACCTCAGTGGTGACCAGTTATTGTTGGCGATAGTCAAGCAATGCTTATTCGTCGCCCGCGCTGAGTTACCGTCATTATGTTTTCGGTGAATAGTTAAGCCTACGCCCATGTGCACAAGTCGACTACAAAGATTCCTTCTTAACGTGACTGGAGTATAGGTCAATAAGCTATGATACATACAAAATAAAAGAAGACAGAAAGTAGTTCTTCTAAGCACTGAACTAGCATATCAATAATAACATATTAACAATATAAAATGTTAGACGATAAATTATAAAGCAATTTAAAAATAAAATCACAGTTATCATAATGACAACAGCTATACAAAATTGGTTATTTGTATAAACGTAGAAATTAGGAATGATAATATACTGAACTCCAATGAAATAAAATAAACTTTTAAAAATAACTATATTATAATTATGAGTTATATCAAAGTTTTGTTTTCAAACATGATATTTAAGAGAAAGCTCTTAGTTCTTAAATGAATTTTATTAATAATAATTAATTAACTGTATTAAATGTTTATGAAAATTTAATGTTAAATAAGAATGTATTAATTTTTTCAGATATGCTGGCTTTCCTTACGAACGAAAATCATTTAGATCAAAACTCAGACAGTATGTAACAATTATTCGATAAAAATAAAGTAGTAAAATATTAAGACAATAATGTTATTTTTAAATTTTTATCATATTCAAAACATGGAACTTAAACAGAATAAAATTAACACAAAACCACATTTTTAATTTAATAACAAAGGCCCTCTTTTATATTTCAAAACAAACAATAAAATTTAATTAAGATCTAAAAATGAATACATTATTAGAAGTTTCTATATAATCCTATACAAGTTATTACAACCTATTCACTTACCAACCATTCAAATATCTTAACAAAAACACTTAACCGAATTAATGACTTGAAATCTTTCCAAACGACTTAAATCCCTACTCCCTGTCTAACTTTACCTTATTATTTAACATATCAAGCTCCCAATCTATGAAATACTCAAGATTAATTTACTATTAATTATATATTAGAGTATTTTATTTAATAAGTATATGGTAGAAAAATAAAAATATTTTGAAGATTTAAAAATATTGCGTTAACATAATAACAATAATTGTACAAAAATAACTACAAAAGTTGCATATCACCTGTATTTGCAAATAAAGTCAATGAACAATATTTAATATTTATCAAACCTTAAATAACTTAAAATAATTGAATTATATTTAATTAATTTAAGCGTTTTATATTATATCGTATAATTGGGGAACGGATTGTATTTTAATAAAAAAAATCAATGTACGCATATATATTGTACCAGTTTTTTTTAAAATATGGAATAAAAATTCCAAATTATGTAAATATTGAAAAAATGTATTAATATTGAAAATTACAAAAAAATAAATATTTTATGAATATTAATATTAAATAAAAGTAATACAAATGATGAAGGAAACTCTTTTAAATAATAATTTACTTTCGATTTCGTTTTTGATTTCATAACTTTGGGCAATTAAAAAATTAGAAATTTGACGTACATGTGACTACCACTACGTTGGAAATGCAAAGTCTTTGAAAAGTCTTTACAAAGTTTACCAGATCTTTTACATTTACATCGGTTGGTCTTACACAATGTATTGAAGGTACATCTATCGTACCCTTAACCAACCAAATTCGACGATTTTCTTGCCACTTCTCTTAATGAAATTTGTACTGGCTGTACCTCATTAGCCTGGATAAACACCTCTTTGCATATTATGAATTGGTTCCGGCTGTAAGAGTTGATGTAGTCTGCCCTCTTTTATTCCAATTCATATAAATTATCGTCTACTATAAAAAAAAAAAATACTGATATAAAAATTATTTTATAATTTTAAGAAAGTATAACTCCCAGAATACACCGAAGATCACATCTTGCTTGATCCACATCAGGAATTTTTATTTTTATATTTTCTTCTTCTTTTCCTGGAAAAAAACGTTCTTCAGACAAATTCTTCATTTTGTTAGCTTGTACTTTAAAATTTTCAGCGACATTTGATCGATTTAAAGAAATTCATTCAATTCTCAATTTTATTTGATTGTTTTCATCTTCGTTAGAAAAATTTGCATGTTGTTTTGCACTGTCATTATCATTTCCATCACTTTTTTCGTGTTTCTCGTTTATGTCTTCGATATCAACTGTACAGCCTAGAGCTTTTTCTAAGTCTTCCTCTGATTTTAAAGTAGAAATTAAATTAGTTGGAATTTGGGTTGATTTTAAGCCAACTTTAGCATGTGTTCCGAACGTAGCTGCTTATGGCGAACGTTTTGTACCATGGTGAAAACTTCAATTCTTCCTTAATTGAACGAATTTTAGACCTTCGTTCCACTCTCTAGAATTATCACCGGCTAACCATGTTTCGAGTATATTTTGAATATCTTGATTGGTCCTTTCAACAGATCTTTGACTTTGTGAATGTCTAGGCTTTTCGTTAACAATCTTAAATTCTTTCCACATACTATACAACTCAATAATTATTTTATTGGTGAATTCCCTTCCATTATTACTTTGCAAAATTGCCGGTGCTCGAAATGTTGTGATAATATCAATTAACACGTAGGCTACTTTTTCATCCCGTTTATGACTTAACGGTCTAAGAATTACGAACTTCGTAAGGTGATCTTGATAGACCATTATGAACTTGAAATCGCCATCAGGCTGGGCTTGCATGTCTATTAAATCAACTTGACAGCGAGAGTTCGATTCTGATGAAAGTATAGGTTTTATAATTAAACCTTTTTTTTATTGTACTGCCTTTTTTTTTGACAATGGTCACATAAATTTAAAAATATCATTTTAGTTTCCCTTGTTGTATTTTTATATTTGAAGTTCAATTCATACTCCATACGGTTTCTACCTCCATGTCCCACAGATATATGTGTTTCATTAAGAAGTTGAGAAATTGTTCGTTGTAAACATAACACTTAATTAAATTACCTTCGGATATTGAAACTACTAATTTTTCAATACCTGATATATTTACATCATCGTATTTCTTAATTAATTTGTAATCATCTGCAGTCTTTTTTGTGGTTAGTTTTCACTTTATTCGCTTTTAAAATTAATTCAACGTATTTTACTTTATTTAAAATACAGCATTTGCATTTTTATTTAATAGTAAATTGTTAAACTTTTTTTCCATTTTATGTTATAAAATAGTACAAAAATACTTAGAAAATAGTTAGAAACGTCGACCAAAAGAAAAAAAACAACAATACACGCTGCGACTACTGATAGACTAAGCGACGTTGCCGTCGTGACAATAATCGTTAGAAAATATCGAATAGGAATTCAACGATTCGAATAAGAAATATTATTTAGATAGCCATAAACTTCGTGCAATATACTGTGTGATCAATTTACTGTTGAGATTACGGTTTGGTTCGTAATATCGCAGTCGTCGCGTTATCGCGTACAAATAAAATATCTAAGTATAAATATCTAAGTGATATTGTTACATATAAATGCAATTTGATATCAAAGTTTGCAGCACACTGTATTTAATTCGCTTTGCCCACTTGAATCTGGGCAGGGTACACTTTGCCCAGTCAATCGCGTACAATGCCCGGCCAATGTATGAACAATTCGAGTATTAAAATGATCATTATTATAATATTGTCCAAAATGTTCGGGCATTGTGCCCAGTGCCTGGATTTCCTACTTTGCCGTAACATATATACTAAAATTTATAATTTATTTAAGAATACTTATATTGAGTTAAATACCATTTGGTTATAACTAAATTGATTATAGATGAAATACATAATCTAAACTCATTATATTTGAACAGGGAAAATAGTGTCCTAAATAATTAATATCCGTACACCTGCACACCTTATGCATACAGTATACTACACTTAAAACTAATTTATTAATTACATATATCAAGTATAGGTAATACTAAAAATATTTAAAAGCAATATATAAGTACCCAATACCCATAGTATGAATACAGTATAATACAAAGTACACAAAAATAAAGTTGTATAATTTGTAACACATTATTTATACATTATCATCATTCATCAGCTACTTTAGGTTAGGTAATATTAAATTATTCCTTTAAAATATATATATATATATATATATATATATATATATATATATAATATTTATTATCTAATAACTTTTATATATTGTTTACATAGATTGATTTATTGATGTTTTTTGATTTCACAAATTTTTAATATTTTGATATTTGTTGTGTGTAAGGCATTCAAACATAGTAACATCTATTTTGTATTTATTGCAACAAGCTAAAAGAATAATAATGAAAATCACAATTATACTCTCGACTGCAATTACATGATAGACTATTTACTAAAACGTTAACACGTTATCTCTTTTAAGAAAATTACAAAATAAATCTATAAATCTATAATATCTATAAATAAAACTATTAACTATTTAATAATTTTTTTCGGTTGGTATGTCTATGAAAGCAAATGATTTTTTTAATGTATTTCAATATTTTTATAATAAAATATTATAGTCACGCGGTCGTTTTAAACATCGATTTAGTTACACTACTGTCGTGAATCGGTTTTCCATAATTTTAATCAAAGTTCATCGAAAAACATTTATAACGGTATCTATATATTACATATACCTAGGTAAATTACCTATATTATACATATATTTGTATATATTTTTGAGTAATACACAATTGAATTTTAAAAACATAGTCATACATAATTAATTAATAACGTATGATAAATTATCAGACATAAAATAAAATAATTTTAAATGTAAAATTAACTCAGTATAAAATTTAGTAATGAAACATTTATAATTTAAATGGTTTGATATGTACTCATTATAGGTAGTTCATTTTAAAATGAAATATACATATAGATCCTCATTCATCGACTTCCACTCTTTTTATTTTGACATATGGTCATTTTTCATGGTTTGATTTGATTACATGTAATAAACAATAATTATTGATGTGACTGTATAATATCCTCTGTAATTTGTCACCATAGTCGCGTGATTCATAATAACTTAGTCCCCTGTATTTAGACGATATAATATGACCATTTGTCTCATAGTATGTTCTGATGCTGAATCGGTGTTATCCATATTACGTCCTCGGCAGGTCATCGAATTATGATTTTTAGATAAATTGACTGGTCACCAAATTTAACCATTTAAACATTTCTGTTATCCAATTTTGTTCCCATATAGAATTGTTAACAATTTGTTTTTGGGATTTTTTGAATTGAAGTCGTAGTATAATTTTTGGTGTGACCAGTTACCAGTTAAATTACTAATGTAGATACTTGCTCTAAATGTATTAAAGGTAAATCTATGGGTTTTTAAAATTATAGGCATTCATAGTTAAAATAAAAACGTAACAAATAACCAATAAAGGTGTTTATCAAATCCGTAATTTATTGGACAATAAAGGTACTCGTTTTTGCGTTTTAATTCTATAACTCTAAATTCTGTAACATTATAACATAATTGTATATTTTAATGTTCATAACTAAACGATGTCTATTAATGTCATTTATAAACATTATTAAAAAAAACATTATTTTGATATTATTATTATTATTTTTATTTATCATAATTTTAATTTATTTTATATATACTAAATTATATAATTTAAAAATATAGCTTGTCCTAATTAATATATCTAATATACTTACATGTATAATCATTTTTAAATACTATTACATTTTTTTTATAGTAATACTTGAAGCCATAGGTATGTAATTTTTTTTTTGATGGAGTGTGTTGGCTTCAAAAAACCATCCTGTAAAACAAATTTTTTTCCAACCCTTTCTATTAGTCACTACATTACTCCAGTTATCATTTAGGTCAAAACAATTTAAAATCTTATAAACATTTTATGAACTTATTTGAAACTAAGACAATTTCAAATGATTTAGCTTACATAAAAATTAATATTAAATTCTTATTAAATATATTTTAAAATTTGAAGATGCTTTACTTTCACTTAATGATACTTTGGAAAATATTGTTCAGAACTTCACAGTATAACTTGCTATTTTATATTGCATATGATTTCTAGTTTTGATCATACTTAATATTACAATATAACCACATATTCACTTCAAAAATAATAATATTATTATACAATTATTAATTATTATATTATAATATTTACAGTCTTTTAGTTAATTTATAGTCCAATGGTATTATATGTAAACAATATTGACTAATTTAAATCACTCATTAATATTAATCATATAAAATATTTAAAGTATACAAATACAATGATTAAATATTTTTTAACAATGACAATTAGAGTGAAATAATAAAAGTACTGACTACTGAGGTACATGATAGTATGATACTGTATATACAATTATTTTAATTATTTCCTACCTATCTATAGGTACTTGAAAACATTATCGTAATGATACTTAAATAACATTTATTATATAGCTAAATATTAATACCTAATTGTTTTAAGTAATTTTAAATTTAATAAAGAATTATATTACTATATTATTATTGTTGAACTAATAACTTTCAGAAATATTCAAAAAATATTCCAAAAAAAATCAATGTAAGCATTTACTTTTTATCAAAAAATATTATTTTTGTTTTTTTCAGATTATTTTGAAAAATATGGAGATATTTTAAAATTAATCCCACCAAAGTTGAAAATTAAAAATTTTTTATTGTTGTTATATAAATAACGCTACACACCAAAAAAATTATTTTAAATTAAAAACAAACATACATAATAATTGTAAAATTGACATATTTAACACTCTGTTCAGAATTTAAATTTATTTGATCATAAAAAATGATTCTGAATTGATTACTAAGGTGAAAATTCAATATTTTATGATAAAATATTTTTTTAACTATTTAAAATATCCATATATTCCTCCGAAAATTTTCAAATTGTTTTTCTTAAAAAAGTAACCATATTTAAATTATATTAACATTACAATTCTCCGGTATCGATACATACATTTTTAAGAATATTAAAAACAGTAAAATTCTTTCGTACTATATCTATATGAAAACGAGTAAAAATCTTTATATAGGTATAGTTTTTATCTCGTCAAAAACATTTATGTTTAGACGTTTTGCCGAGATTATACGATGACTAATAGAAATTTGTTTACTATAGCGATCACGAGGACTAACCTATTTTATAATTGATTTTATTTATAGATTGGGAAGATTTACTCAGTATGTGTACAAATTAATATCTCATGATTATAATATTGTGATTTTATTATAGGTGATAAATTTATTTTAACCACGGTTTAGAATTTAAACAGGTTAGCTATTGTACATCTAAATAGCATTGATATCTGCGATCTGAATGCGCGTTGTAGTTTTAGTAAGCTTTTTTACTACAACTATAAAATGCTAGTAGTAAAGAGGGTTAATTTTTCATCGACCTGTACTGTGTTTCCGGTTGTTATAGGCGCTCCTGCACTATGCTGAATTATATATTATCTAAATTTATGATATTATAATAATTTGTAATTGTATTCAAAATTTAAAATTTGAACTTTTAATACCGCTATAAAAAAAACCTATACAAAATGTTATTATGATTCATGGTAGGTAGATACATATTATTTGAGTTAATGTTTAAAATAATACATATATGTATACTTAAAAGGTTTAAAATTTCTATAAAAAAAATTATGCTTATTTATTTTTTGGTTTCAGTATGCACTACTTATGAAAAACTTTGTATTGTATTTAAACCTTTACTATAAAAATTTCACATCATGTATATAAATTTTAAATTATAAATGATTTTCACGAATTTTTCCAAAATATGATCTCAAGTGCTTATACATACTTAAATATAAATTGTACCTATATACTTTGAATATTTTTATGTATTATAAACAAACAATTATGAAACTATAAATAGATTCGTTATATACAATTTTGTTATAAGTTTGAGAAAGCTTAATGCGCATATTGTACAAACAATCAGAAATCAATGCTTAGATAACCAATAATTGTATAGATTTATTTATTATACTAAAATCATTGGTTATAAATACTATATTATAGTTCAATCAACATATGAATTAATTTTAATTGTTCATTTGATTTTGCAATGTGTTATTATTATTTTTATTAGACAAAATGAGATAAAGTAACCCTCCTCACTACTACAGAATCATATTGAGTGGTAGTAATGTGTACACATCAACTGTTACAGTAACACATTCAGACCACTTGGTGGGCTGGCAATGGTTAATCTGTATAATATTAGCCGTGATTTTAACTAATACTTTGTTCAGCGTTTTACCCCCACAGTACTTTTATTACTTCACATACAGTAATTCATATTGTCCGCTCAACTAATCCTGATCAAGGACGCTCACAGGGGGAGAGAGGGAGGGGCCATGTCCCCAGCTTTTTTTGTCAATGTTTGTTATATTATGGTATATATTTTATAAATGTTATTAAAAGCTACATTTTTTCAATTAAAGAAATCATTGTTTACTAAATTTCGTGTTTGTCGTGTTTCGTAGCATTAATTAATACAATAATAATACGGACTATAGTTCATGGTTTTGGTCTATATTCTCTGGTAGGCACTAGGTATCACATTTTATTTACGGTTTACCTTGGTTGGAGTATAAAATAATTATTTTGGGGTTGAAGAGTGCGAAGTAGTTGTTTTTGATAATATATAGATCGATAATTAATTAATCATCAAGTGATAATTGATAAGTGATGACATAATAAATCGTGCTATTGCGATCATGCGGGTTTAAAATCTGACTTGTCAATTCAATTTGTATTTTATTGTGCTTTGTGAATTATCATATTTTGTATGATCCTTAGTCGTATGCTCTTATTGATTACTAAGTACCTACTAGTTAAAAACAAATGTGTTACTTTATAATGTTAATACTTTGTACTTATGATATAACTATATAATATATAAATATGTTTATTTTGTCAAACCTTATATTATTTAATATATATTGTCGTGCTTTAATAGTGTTAAATACCAAATAAGATTTTTCAATATTATCACGACATTATTTTCTATTATTACATCTAATTTTTACAGAACTTTGTTTAAATTATCTGAAAATTATTAAAAATTTAGGTAAGTCTTATGAATTTGTGATATTACCTATAATATCAAATGATAGAAGATGTATAATATATAATTAACTAAAATAATATTTTTCGTCATTATATATATATAAAAAAAAAAAAAGCTTCCATAACGAGCATAAATAATAGTAGTTAAGTATAATCTAATGAAACACAACGATAGTGGACACAAATGCGTAGTAATACAGTCATCCTATACATGTTTTTTAGCTGAACGTATAGTTCGTATATAGATGTACCTGTGATATCACAAATACCGTGGTTTGTAGAATACTATCATAAATACCCGTGTGGCACAATTCGATGTAAACCGAGAAAGTAGTGTATTTTTATAATTTAGTATTCTTATTCGTTTTTGATGCAAGCCAAATTTAGAGACGCGAATAATCAACCCTTCTTCCGAACTTCTATATCCCAATGCAGAAACGATCCTAACAACTTCCGCCGAAAATAGTTGTAACGCAACGTCATATGAAACGTCAACATCCATACCGGCGCCTCGCACCGATGTCGTGATCGACCTATCCGGCGTTCTATTCTCGCCGCGATGTATATGATACGCGAACTCGGACACAACCTTCGCAGATTCTCACACCAGTATTTTTTATTTTTTTACATGGTTTTCCGGCGACGAAGCGATCGCTTTTATTCGTGATAAATATAATATTTAATGTACTATCTAGTCTTATACTGTACGCCGTCTATGATGGTTGTCTTTTGTTTGTAATCAACATATTATTCTAAAACCGTGTGTCATATTTTTTGATTATACTCGTGTATAAGATGTACGAATACGAAATGGAGTAAAACGCCCGACAAATCCCTTCCGCCGTGAACTTCGCCGACGCGCGAGAAAGTACATCGCATTCGGGTAACCTTTTAGTACTTTACGCGTACACCTTGGTTAGCATTATTATTATTATTATTATTTAAGACAAAAAAAGATTGTATGTATATATATTATTTTGATGGTAATTGTCCGGTCGTGTCCATACGACCGACGGCCCGTTATGAGATTCGTGTGCATAATATACATTGTATACATATATATATATATATATTATTGCTCATATGTTCATTACGGGGCGACTTAAGCCCCGTAGAATGTTCTGTGTTAATTTTTTCACTGTTGGAGTTTTAGGCCAGTCGAGCTTTCTCCGCGAATTCTAATAAGCTTTCCCCATTATTTACTGTAAGCTCTTGTTTTTTTTTAATTTGATTCCAATATATATTTTTCATCAAAAGAAACATTACGACTTCATTCTCCAGTATGGCGTTCTACAGATCGTAGGTTAGTGAACTATAGTACATTACTAGGACATCAGTAACCATAACGTCACATGGTTCTAGGTAATTTTGTACGGTCGAGTAAAATAAAAATAACATAACGCGGTCACTTTGTGCTGTCAGATAAAAGTGTAAAACTTTAGATAGTATAGAACGGCAAAAAAGCGAAAACTTTGTACTATTATAAACATAAACTAAATAATATATATAAAATATAAACAAGTCGTAATAGCATCTGTTCGAAACACAAATCCCCTATCTTAAACCCGAAACCTTTTTCTGTTTGGAATGTAAGATGTCAAACAATGTCTAAATCTTATCGAACGAATAATTTCAGTGAAGGGTGGAATAATTTGTTCAATAAATTAGTAGAAACAATTAACCCGAATATTTGGCAGTTTTAAGGGGAGTACAATCGGACGAATGTGGCAATTGACTTCATAAGAGACAAAAATCCAACGTTGGTGACAATAATAAACTATTAAAATGATGTAACCTGCATCAAAAAAAAGGAAAATAATAAATTTACAACATAATACGAATTTAAGATACGTACTTAGTTATAGATAGTATAGGTAAAGTTGGTTTTATAGAGTTTAGGTGTATCGTATATAATTATTGTCATCCAAATCGTAGTTAATCGTGCATGAAACAAATCCTCAGGAATACTGAGAACTTACATATTTTATAATACATATGTATCAAACTATTGCGTATTATATGCTTAAACATAGATCTGTGTATTATTTTATGAATACAGTAGATTCTTATTATGTCAAACATCGCTATCTCGAACTACATTGAAATCCCTTTGAAACTACCATTACACTTAATAGTGTTTTGCTCTTGTTAACTCGAAATTAATCGTTTTTTGTTACCTATCTCAAATACACAAATAATATTTTTATTTCGGTAAGAACAAAAAATTAAGCACTACATTCAGTACAATGATTGCAGTTTCACGCGCTTGTAGTCAATACCTATAAAGTCAATCATATATTATAATGTAGTAAAATGAAAAATAAATATGAATATCCTTAGACTTAATTTTTACATTCTTACAAAAACAAAAGTAATATTAAACAAACTTTAATTAATTAATTAAAAATAAATAAATGTATTCATTATTGTAGTTTATTGATATGTATGTAGTACTAGTACTTTAAATAGGTATTCAAATTATGCATTTTAAGCATTCAAATTATTTACCATTTTTTCAATTTTTTAGAATTTTAATAAAACTCGATATCTAAAACTTTTTCCAATTCCCCTTGAAATTCAACATAATCTTATCTATTATGTCACATTCGGTTCGATAGATAATATTAATTTCTTTATTAATTGATAATTCTAACAATCATTCTGTCACAGCGTAATATAAATAAAACCGATTGTCATAAAATTTTAAAATCAGTTGTTCGACTCAAAACGGTGAAACGTTGAATTTGTATTTTCATTTCTATCCTCATACACCATACATTTATACATAAGTGTTCTACATATCATGGTTTGTTGTATTTATTTAGTTCTATGATTACATGTATGCGACACATTACGTATTCATCTTTCTCTTATCTACGGAATAATTTTCATTGATGTACGAAACTTATTTGTTTAGCCTAGTTAGGCTAATAAATTACGTGTAATACACAATACCATGGTGCACGTTTCCGTTTCCGTGGGTGAAGCAAACATTTTAAATGTCGTATTATACTATTAATTATTATATAATATATTTATTTACATATACATATTATACGTATTACATATTATATTATACACATTATACAATAATTAACTTTTATTATAATTATTTATTTTCCAGACTTCATTGATATTTATAGTACGTATAGATTCTATATACTCATCCTATAATCATATAATTGTTAACAATTATCGGTACAAAAAATATTATATTTACGGGTATATAATAACCATTGTTCAATATTATCTACATATACTGTATTTTGTTATTATGTTATTAAGTAAAGTGAAAAAAAAATGAAAAATTGCGGTTAAAAATGTTTAATTATATTTTAAATACGTCTATTGTATAGATACATACTATAATAAATTATAAGGTTTCAAGTTTTTATCTTATTTTATATCTATTTTTTATATACTTAATAACAGTGATGGATATCTGGTGAATATTTTTTCTCGAAAAGGCAAAATAATTTACAACATTTATTTTATATAATATGTTCCCAGGAAGGCTTTTACCCAAAGTAGTACCTATAGCCAGTAATATGCTCGAGTTATATTATACGCTTTTCTCCTCACTTCAATTACCTTATTTTATAAACATATATTTATATATAATATACACGAAAGGACTACAATATATGCCATGTTAGCTCCAGAACAGTGATACAGAAATTTGTATAAATAACTTGGAAAATACTTTATCCTGAACATTTTTTTTGTTCAAATGTAAATTTTTTATGATAAACTCAAATACAAAAACTTTATGGCAATATGAATATATGATTTATAAATTATAATAAATTTGATTAATATATTCAGACATCTACAACAGGGTAAAATAAGAAAAAAATATATATTATGTCACTATACAGGTTAGAGAACAAATATCCGTTTTTACCCCACTCTGATTCTATCACTTGTTAGTGGTGTTTTTTTTGGCCAATTAATAAATAGTATAGGTACTTAACTACTGGATATTTATTATAAATAATAAAGACAATCTATGTTTACAAGCAGTTTTTGGTAATTTAAAAGAAAATAATTAAGATTTATAAATTAAATACTATTATATAATTTTTTTTTCAGAAGGCGCAATTAAGCAATTAACTTATGAATATCTAAATAATATTGATAATTCTAAAAGTACGTAGTACCTATGTTAATTAATTATAAAGTTAGAAACCCTAATTCAAGACGTAGTGAAAACATTTTTTGTGGTATTTTAATATAATATATATATACGATGACTGATAAAAGTAGATTTCTGAAGTTCGCATAAAGTGAGAAAAGGGTCATCAAATTAAACTTTAAAAATAATGTTTTTATGTATACACCATATTATTGAAGATTTAGTTTATAAAACATAATTTAATTTTCTCGGTGTGAGTGAACAATATCGATTACTCCATAGGGAGATGTTGCCATGTTGATAAGGTTTGATGAACAACCTAAAGAGAAACCACATTCAGTTAGATTTTACTGAAAAAATTGTTGATAATAAAATAAACATTAGGTAGTTGAATAGTTTGTATATTCTAGGCTGGTTGCAGTTCTACAATGAAAGTATGATTGAATTCTTCAGGGGAGTAGTGCATAGGCGGTGATTGAGAGGTTTTTCTCCCAAACATTTGAATATGTCCACCCATCTAAAAAAATTGTTATAATTGTCGCTTTTTTTTTTTAATGTTATTAATTATTCCATTTTATTCACTTTTCCCCTAAATTTCAATTTAATCATTGCCTATGAATAGTATTTCACGAAACAAAAAAATAAAAATGAGGTAAAATGAATAAAAAAAAGTTCTTTCCTTCTATGAGTTTCTTTGATGTAGAAAAGTAAAGATAATGATAAAATACGTATGTATATTGCGTTGAGTCTAACATTTTATATTAATACATGACCGGTATTACAGTAGTTTCAAATATGTTCTGGTCATTAAAATAAATTGTTACAAGAATATAATATTATTATCAATAAAAATGGGCATAAACCACGTGTAAGTAAAAATGGTCATTAAAAAGTTTGTTTAATGTTTGAAAATGGCTGTTGGTACTTTTGAATTATTTAAATTAGTAGGCAGTAGGCACGAATTTACTTTATTATTTACTATACTATTTACTTAATTTACTTAGTCGAATATCACTTACCTAATCTATACAGTAGGAATATATATATTTTACAATTCAGTTATAATATTAAATTTAACTGTTATTCATACGTATTTCAAAATTAATCTATTAAAAATATTTTAAAAAACGTTTTTACATGTAAATCGTTATATAATCATCAATTTACAAAATGACCCATATAGTTTTTTTCCTTATCCTGTGTTGGAGACATAGAATAAGGAAAAATCTACACACATTATTTATCCTGTATACTATATTTTGTAGTTAATCTATACAACTTTTATATTTTATAATAATATTATTAATTGTTTCCTATAGATGCCTTCCTATCGTTTTTTTTTTTTTTATCGTTTTTATTGATGTGAAACATATTATTGTTAACATATTTTAATAGAATGTGTTTCTTTTAAGTTTTTAATTGTTAACACTCTTTTTTCTATCAATAAACATTGTAGTAATAATAAATAAAATTTAGTGAGGTACAATTTACCTATATGTAAGAATAGTATTTGTTTTATATTCATCAAAAGAAAAATTTTGAAAAATCGTTATAATTTACTATTAAAAAAATCAATTTTATGTAAAGACTCATAATTGATTAGTTAAATAATTATATATTATAATACTATAGTATTATATATTAGTTATGTATGTTAATATTTTGTATTTTTTTTCTAGACATAAGCGTAATTATTAGTAAGTAATATTAAAAAAAATATATTTTTGAAATTGTGATCGATAGGTTAGGGTTTTTCTTTCATTAATTTTATAAATTATTTAATCTATAATACTTAATATATTATGCACTTGATAGTTTTTATTTTTAACTGCAATCTACAAACATTTCAAATTGGCAGTTTTCTAATTAAAATACAGATTTTGAAGCACTAAAAAACTATAGAAAAATATTTGAAATAATGCAATTAAGCTCTACAGACCTTTTAACACGTTGATAGTCATACAGCCACCTGTGGCCTCAAGAATCTGGTTATGAATTGATAATTTTAAGCCATCGACCGCTGTATTTCTCATAATTTTTTACATTGAACTAAATTTGTTAGTGCTGTAGTAATGTTTTTATAATTGTATTATAACGTAAAGTTGAAAACCAACTTCCATTGATCTATTATTTACCTTTGTACAAGGTTATAACATAATTATACATTTTTCTTCAAATAATTACCTGCCTATAGAAGTTTTAATTACTTAAAATGCATATCATATTTTAAAATGTAAAATAAGTCATTAAATCCATTAAATAAATTTAAAACGTTATCATACTCACCCAACAATTCCTTAATAACACTTGTATCACCAATCTTTTTGCCAGTGAATTCATTTTTATAAGTGAAAATACAAAAATTGTCATAAGAAATAAGTCGGTCAAAATAATAATCTATGAATAATAAAAATAAATATTTTGTTTAGTAATAAATTCGTGTTTTGGATCTACTTGCTCAAGAAATAACACTTCGAGCGGTTTAAAAATTCTCTAGAATAGTCCGACGGCGTAATAAATAGCAGTTATGCTTAGCAGTAAACGTGTTAAAAACTTAAAAGAGCTTTAAAAATAAACTACAAAATATGTTTTTATTACAGTACTACAATAATTACTAGTTAGTTATTAAAAGGTTATTTGGTTTGATACCATTCCAAAAAGCCGATTAGTGTAAATTTATAAAATAAATAAGTATTTTTGAAAAATTCAAAACCAAGTATCTGTAAATTTTTTTTTTACTTTTGTTCTTATACCGACTTAATACATAGCTGTTTTGAAATTTGTTATCGTTTATACTTATAATTATATAATTTACGAAAAAACCTATTAACATTTAAAATAAATATTTGAATACTATTATGGCATTCCGGTCTATGATACCGTTCACAACTTCAGTAGCTTGATTAAAAATGAGACACTGTAGTTATTATTAGGTACCCAAAACATTAAAATAACATTTACTTTATTTAAATATTACAAATAGGAAAACTGTGTAATATATCAAAACTCCAATAAAAACATAATATATTTATTTTTATAAAAACTAAATTACACTACTAATTCTATTTTATTTTCAGATATGTTATTAGAATACAGGAAAAAATCTGATTTTTGTAGGTATTATTAATTTAATACAATTATAAAATATCTTGTTAATAAAAGAACAACAATAATTGATAAATTGTCGATTACTGAAATATATATGTATTTCCAATTTCCATATAAGCCAATATAATTGATTTGATACTATAATATGCATAGCAACTATCTGATAGGTATAAAATTATACTTCTATATTAAATGATAATTTAAAATTAATATTTTTCAAAATACAGTATGAATACGGTAATCAGATATGATGATATACTTGCACGGCTACGCAATTTTTAGATAACTTGACAAAAAAAAATAACACATAATTAATATATTATAATCGTTTAGTTTACTTTTATTTAGATTATATTTTTTCGGAGTAGCTATATAGATAAGCTGTAAATTATATTAATATTTGTATATTTTTTTTTAATCATGTAGATATTACGATTCAAACAAATAATTTTCAGTCACCAAATACTTTAGTAATAAAATGAGTCAAATGAGAAAAACCAACGTTTAATTTACGTATTAGCATTGATTATAAATACTATACTACTATAATACTATTATAATATGTGTCTATAATCAATGGTATTACGTATAGATTATTCGAATAGTTATCTAAAAATAAAATACAAAATTCAATTATGCGTTGTTTTATACTTGTTGTTAAAATCGAATAAGTTTATAAAATAGCTATTTTGTAAACTTAATAACATAAGTTCTGCTCAAAATTGTTTTCGGTTATAATTCAGCATTTTAATAACTGTTAACTTATTATATTATATTGCAAATTTAATAATAATTGTCACTAAATGTGGCTGATGTGATATATTTCAATATTTGCAATTAAATATAAAATGTTAATATACAACTAGCGTTGATCGAGATGAGCAAAATTATCTTTAATTTTTCAGACATAACACACGGTAATTACAAAATCGCATACTGCAAATCGATTTGTGTAATTGGAGTGGAGAAACTAAATGAATCTTTATCGAAAGTACTTTCTGACGTGCACGAAGAATAATATTTTAACAATAAATCAGACGAAATGATTATTTTACCATACAAGTTAATGCTAAGAGTTTATGCACATGTTAGGATCACCTATTATAACTATATTGAATCCCCCATATCTTCATAGTCACCATACTGAATGTTTATTGATTTGTATAATTATATAATATATTACACCTTATATTAATGAATACAGGTTTCATTACATGTATATTTCCTTTTATTTTCCTATTTAAATGTTATAAAAATAACTCAATACACATTGTTAAGATCTTGGAGATCATTATTCATGCAACGTAAGCATAAACAAGTTAAGACTTTCAAAAAAATTATGATAATATTAATTAGACACAATTTTAATTTGAGTTTAAGATAAAATTCAATTGCTTAAATGTTTTAAAAAAATTGCTTTCAAATTAATTTTAATAACGGACTAATAATATCAGTAAAAAATTTTTTTTGCTTTAAAGTGTATTTTAAGTACCGTCAGTCGTGTCATTGAATAGGCCATTGTAATAAGATTATTAAATTTGTATAAACACAAATATAGCCACTATTCACAATATGTTAAATAAATAAATAATGTAAAACTTCTCCATGGCTTGTAAAGTATTCGAATACAAGTATTTGGATCCTGATATTTAAATACATTTTGAAGTATTTGTAACGGTACACTGTCGTACACCACAAAACAGTCCTTCTCAGGACCGCACAGCGTCACAGCATGACCTTACAAACCGCTGGGATAACCAACATTACGGAGCCACAAGTTGTCTCACACCTCTAAATAACAAAGGCTATATGTAGAAAATATTTTTTAAGTATTCTGAATACATTTTAAAAGTACTTTTAACAAAATTAAAATACTTCTATTTAAATATTATAAAGAAATCAGTTTTATCAATTTCTTATGAAAATAAATAGTAAAATATTAAATATTAAAATAAAAGAACAGATAAAAATTTCGAAAAAAATTGATATTATAAAAAAGAACATAATGTTTTAACTGTTTTGGCCAACATGTTATTATCTCTAAAAAACTCTAGAGATTAAAATTGATTGTAAATTTATTTTAATTTACAGTATTAGGTAGGTGCGGTTTAAGTATTGTAATGATATACACATTAAAATATATATCATTAAAATAAACACATTTAGATTTAAGAAGACTTATCAAATATATAAACTATAATTATAATATTAATCACTTATCGCCGATAATTGGGACATACCACAATCACTTTTTCGATTTTACTCAAAGGCGGCATTTCAAAATCATCGTCTATTTAAGCCTACAGCACACACACGGCGCTCAGTCGCTCGCTCCATAGCTTACACTGTTTAATTATTATTATACTCTTATTTTACAATACATTATTTTATGTTCTCTTAAAAATAAAAATAAATTAATAAACTTTGGTGTATCTCCTCTACCTTTTCACTTCCTGGTCAAAATCTATTCAAGATCGGTAAAGAATTACAGACTCCGCAAATAGGTAAGTGATGCTCATTACCCAAAAACATATTATATTATTAAGGAAAAATTCTCATACTCGACACCATCGACATAATACCACGTCAAGTGGGTAATTTCATGTAATGAGCTACAGATGTTGAACAATCAAATAGTTACATAATTAAATCTCTTATAAATATATCAAATATTTTAGTTTAAAGCTTAAACATTTTATATTCTTCAAATTATTATATTATTTACACTTTTTATCACCTTTACCTATACTCCACATTTTTAACTCATTACAGTAGGTATGTAGATTTGAAAAAATTAAAATAAAATATTTATATTTGTATTCAAATACTTAGTGAGTATTCGTAAAATACATTATCTTATAAGTATTTTAAAAGTATTTTTAATACTTTTTCAAGTGAATACTAGTATTTCAATACTTTTATAAAAGTATTTTTTACAAAACACACCATGGCATAGGTGATACATTTTTTTGTTGATTATTTAAGAGGACAACTTATCCTTATGTGTTGTCTACGTCATACTAATGCATATCATACCAGAATAAATATTTAAAAATGTTCATAATTCGCTAAAAAAAAAAAAAAATAAAGTATCTTAAAAACCAACGAGAGAACACAATTGTTTGTCTTACCTTTAAGTTTGATAATAGGCCATTACACTCTAATATTTAAGCTAAACACACAAAATTGAAACTGCTGAACGTATATTTTGGTGTGGTATACGTCAGGAAGACAGTGACAACACATGTGGGTACGACGTCCTCTAAAGTATGAACTTTTTATATTCATTAAAACTATAAATTCAGAAAAGCATGATTCATATTAATCATATTATTTTATTTTTGATAACATGATGAAATTACAACATTTATATAAAAGAATATCATTTAATAATTATCAATCGTCATTCAATAATAAACAAACGCCTTGTAAAATCCAAAAACTGTTATGAATGTATGTTTTTAAGTCTGCTTCAAATACTAAACCGATACCCATTGCATTTCGTCGCAGTGATGTAGTGTACACTGGAGTACGAATAGTGTTCTGAAAATTGAAAGAAAAACGATGGTATCACACAATACCGTAGTCTATAATAGTAATTGATATATTATTTAAAAACAACAAGCTGGCACTTAGCCATAGGCCCACAGAAAATAATTGAATATACACAGCTATCTGAATTCCTTTGTTCGTTAAAAATATTTCTGTTGATCTTGAAATCACTTTTTCCCGTGATATTTTTGAATATGTGTACGTTTACATCATCAGGTAGAATATAAAGAAATAAGACTTTTTGGCGCGGCCATTTCGGCGATAAAGACAAAATACAAGCTAAAGTGAAAGTTGAATATCTAAGATTAAGTTAGTTTAATAATATTTTAAACAAAATTAATGCATGAATTTATTTAGATAAAAAAAATTTCTAAAAATTAGTAATAATTAAATGAAATAATATAAATTTAAAAAAAAAAAATTAGTTTATGTAAAATTAATAAATTACAAGCAGGAACGGATATACACAGGCACACAGTACGAACATTTGGTAACGGGTAATAGTCCAAGAAAAAAGTTAAAAAAATGTAGACACGGACAACTGTATTTTTAAACTAGTCGATAGAAATGATAAAAATGATATTCCTACATTTATCAGAGGAATATCTAATAATATAACATTAAAATAAAATATTGACTAAAATTGTAACATACTTGACTATATTAATTTTACATAAACTGGTGTTTTTTTTATTTATATTATTTTATTTTATTATTATTATTTTTTAGAAATTTTTTTATCTAAATAAATAAATTTATGTATTTATTTTGTTTAAAATGTTATTAAACTAACTTAAACTAAGATATTTCATTTTCATTTTAGCTTGTATTTTGTCTTTATCGTCGAAACGGCTAAAGTCCTAAACGTAGAACATAATGTTATATAATGCTCAATGTATTCGATGCTAAAATTGTCCAGTAAAATGTAAGCAAATCAATTAGCTGATTTTTCGTTTAATCTGTTATGTTCTATGACCTAACCTAACTGGTCTTTTCTCTAACATATTTTGAATTGTATTAGACATTACAGCCAAAGTACTTAAGTTATTTTTTATGTAAATTGTATTATTATGTATGTTACTAGTAATTTTAGCTTGATAGCTTCAATAGGAACAATTAAGATGATTGGTAGATTTTCGATCAATACGTTTGTTTTTGAGACAGCTAAACACTGTGCGTTCATATCCCAATGCGCTCCTTCAATAAATATTCCACTTATATAACAGCCCTGAAATTAAAATTTATTTGTATTACCTAGTTTATTAAAATGTTAAATCTATTAAATTGTAGTTGTAAAAATAAACAGCGCAAGGGCTGGAAAAAAATAATGAAATGCATTAACATACACCCATGGTCATTTCAATAGTGCGTTATGCCTTATTTACATGGATGACATATAGATTTTACCGTATTTGGTGAATTTTGGATATCATCTTTATCTGTGTATTCAGTAACCGTTGTATATAAAGTAGAATGATCTAATGACCATCCATTCGTTCTGCACGCCATCTGTACGATTGCTGTCAAATATGATTCAGGAACATGAAGACCAGCTAGCCATATAACTAGAGGTTCTCCAATTGAGCTCTGTAATTATAATTAATACCCAGCATTAAACATTAACTACTTATTATTATTATTATTTAGTAATAAAATAATATCATACCCACTCTGTATACTGTTCAGTTCTTGAAACGAAATGTTCTATCCATCCACCAAGGCTTTTACACGTTTGTGGTGCCAGTTTCATCCAAGCAGTTGGTATTTGTCCGTTATATAGAGACGAAGAAACGCTTTCTAAAATAGAATCCATTCCAATTTCACCCAATAAAGCCTGTATGATATTATCAAAACGAATTTCTAGATTTATTTCATTTACGAAAAATTGTATACATATAGTTAAAAAACTAACTTTTTGTAGCATTGTTAATGTGACCCTAATTTTTTTTATCAGTAAATTGAATCTTTCTAATTCTTGAAGCAAGACAACAGTACTGGGTGTAAAGTTTTGTTCGTACATTTTTCTAACATTTCTGATGACAAATACATCAGGTAATTTTTGTAATATATCTTCAGCTACAGAACCTATTATTTCTTCACGACTCTCTCCAGAGTCAGATGATTCTAAACGTAAATGCATAAGTACATTATTGTCAATTAGTTAATTATATTAATTTAAATAATTGTTCGCAACAAATGAATTCGTCGACTTACCAGTCTGTGGTTGTAATCTGAGTAGATTATCCCACATATTTTTCGAGGCTTTTGTGAAATATCCCATCTCAGCATTAAAATGTAGACCAAGTACCTCCGGTCCACAAATAATAGGTAGTTCATCGATTGAGTCTAAAAGTAGTATAATATAATATAGGTAGTATGAAAATAAGTTATAAGAAGACAAACTTAAATAATCTTCTTTAATTTCAGCCATTGGTAATTCATACTGAACATTTTTATCATAGTGAAAATAAAATTTTTGAAATTTATCAAGTATAAATTGTCCAAAATATTCTTGCATAAACGTATTCACTATTCTCTGGTCATAACTATCAATCACACGGCCACCATACATCACATTTCCAATTAAATACCTCAATGTTTCCCATGGCAATGGAGCATCTATACCGTCATCTAAAGTTTTATTCAAATAGTTAATCAGAATTTGCACGCAAACTGAAAAGTCTGATTCGCTAAAATCATAAGCAATATTCCAACCAATTTTATCGTATTTTCTTCTCTCCTGCAATAATCTAATTTATAAATACAAACATTTTTATAGCTTAATAAATGTATTTACTTGAATAACTGCGTGAAAAAATGCAAGAACATATATTAATGATTTGTATGCTGGGTGAGCACATTCGTCCAAAGTGTCTTGTTTCAATTTAGTATAAGTATTTCTAATATTTAATTTCAGTCCATTGGGCGGTTCAGTGACCACTAAAACATTTTGTCAATTAAATACATCAAGCTAAATTATTGTAAACAATATACCTTTTAAAGATCTTTGTAATACTGATACGGGGAAAAAAGGTGTTGCTTCAGTAGCTAACCATAATCTAAAATCTGGATGAATTTTGTTTGTTCTATCCAATACCTTTTCAAGATCATATAGAAAATTTATCAATAAATGGCAATTTTGGAACATTAACCAGTGACCATCATTCATTGCTAAATTCAAAAACTTAAATGCAATCTGAAATATTCAATTTTGGTAGTAACTATTGTTAATGTATTTTAAGTATTTACTTGCTCCTGTCCTTGTCCGAGTGATAGAAATTCAAATTCATTTGATGCAATTCCACATCGACCAGCAAGTTTCACCAAGTCGGGGGTTGGATCGGATCCAGGACTTAAAATAAACAGTCCAGGATTTTGAGGTTCAGTTTGTGAGTATATCACATCATAATCAATAGTTGGTGTGGTAATATACATTTCGTCCATCACTAGGACTATATAATTACTAATAGCCTGATAGGTGCGATCCACTCGAAAACATCGTAATAACATGAGTTTATAAAAGGGTTCGTGTAATTCAGAAAATGGATAAGGTGGATCTGTAGATTCTGGCATATCTATATCATACCAATTTTTCCAATCCGTAATATTATTTATTACATTCTCACTCAAATTAGGGAATATTTCTGGAAAATCTTTAGTTAATTTAATAATATCTTTCCAGTTTTGCGGTGACAGCCAACTAATAGGATTTATAAATTCTGGATTGTTATCTAATGTAACATTTCCTTTAATGAAAAAATCAAGTTGAGATTTGGATACATGATTTGTACTTATCTGAAGTTTCACTGCGATTTGGAATGAAAATAAAAGTTTGTGCCTTTCAAAAATACCTAAATTCAAAAATTAAATTATTGTAATGATTATTTATTTTTGATTTACAGTGTATAGTTTAAAAAATAACCTGTACATCCATATCTATACAAATTCTCAGTAAAAGTATTAATAATGTTCATTAGTCTTTTTTTTAATTTCTTGTGTGGCATCGCTTTTTTCAGAGATGTTTTAAACACGTTTTGGTAGCTAGAAAGCGAATTCTGATACATTGCATTAATTGTGCTCATATCTGACAGCACAAAAAACAATATAGCTCCTCTAGTTGCAGCTGAACGAAATTGGTTTCGAAGTACATCAATTTCTATTGCAGTAGTAGTTGCTAACGATAATTTTTCAATAACTTCACAAGCTTTTGATTTAGTTTCTTCTAATGTTTCTATCAGATCTATGTTGTCTAATATATTTCCTGAAGATGAGGCCAGTTCACGAAGTAGAGAATCCTCAAGATTTTTTAATAGACTTTTGTTTGAGCTGATTTCCATAACCAATTCATCACTTTGTTGTTCTAAATCGGGTCTTTCATTTTTAACTACATTACCCAATAATTGATCTTCAAGTCCCTAAATATAAAAATTATTTTAAAAGAAGATTTATTAAATTAAAATATATGTATATAACTTTTTGTGTTATTAAGCAATTTATAACCGTCGCTTTTGTATAAATCGATGGAGAAAAGAATGGATTTGCTATTTTTGTAGTTAGATAAATACGAAATTTTTCATCGTAATCTACTTCTTTGTTACCCAAAAATACAAACTTTCGACCAGAAATATCTAAACAAATAATTTATGTATTCCTCTGAACATTTGAATAACATAATCAATTTTAACTTTTTATATTTTTTTCCAAGACATTTTCAATTATTGAATCTATGTACTCCACATCTTGAAAAAGTACGGGTGTTCCGTAAATAATAGCATTTTCTACATGTTTCAAATAATCAGAATCGCTAAATGATAATGTTTTTAGACTATTTGGTTCTTCTTTTTGTTTTATCCAATTCAATGCCTATTATTTTTTAAAACTAACTTAAATTATCAATATTTTTTTTTAAGTACCGATTAAATTACCTGTTGTTGTGGATCCACGCATAATGGAAATCTACTCGCCCTCGATGTAAGAATACCATTTTGAATTGATAAATCATCAGATGGCAGTCCTTCTGAATTCCACCTATAAAAAAATAAAATTAAAAAAAAAAATAATAGCAATAAGATTATTATTATTAAATTATTACGTCGAAATCATAACTTCGTCAGTAAGTTCTATTTCAATTTTAAATGGATTAGTTAT
Organism: Rhopalosiphum nymphaeae; assembly: GCA_036289425.1. NCBI lineage: Eukaryota > Metazoa > Arthropoda > Insecta > Hemiptera > Aphididae > Rhopalosiphum > Rhopalosiphum nymphaeae. The sequence goes on along the minus strand of JAZAQC010000007.1, from coordinate 1,076,575 downwards.
CGGTATTTTATTTTCTATTATACGTGGAAACCAATTATTGAATAACATATCAACACGAAATTCATACGAAAATGGTGCAGTATAAGCTAAGAATGACGAACTCATCAAACAGTTTCCGAATATTTTTTTCTTATACTCTTCCAAATCGACTAATTCGTTCTTCCACCTAGTATTTTCTGAACTTAATCCTTTAATCAATTTATCAGCTGCAATTAATCTACGTTCCATAAGATCTTTTTCTTCTTGAATAATTGCACGTTCAGTCATTGCATTTTTATACTTTTCATTCAATTTATCTAGCGTGGACATTATATCATTCAATTCCTTATTGAGATGAGCAAGCTGCTTAGTTACCTTAATGACAAATGAAAAAAAAATATGATAAACGAAGACAATAAATGTAAATTGTAAGCGCAGAACCAGAAGGTTCTAATTTAATTTTTTTAAATATCCAATATTTATAAATACATAAGTTAAGTTATCGATGATTATTAAAATATGCAATTTCACAAATAACCAAATAGACGTATCATTTAAAGAGTTTAAGAATTAAATTGTGATAAATTAGCATAATAAATTCTCAAATTAGTTATTTAATAATTTAAATTAAACCATTAATTTTGTATAGTAATAGTGTTAAAGTTAAACCAAATAATTCGTGCTTTCAATTTCAGAGATTAAATTGTAAATATATATATATATATATTTATTTATATTTTAGAATATTTAAACATTATAAAATATTATGTATGTTTAACATTACAGTACTGTAACAGGATCTCGATTCTTATAACTTATTTGAAAATAATATGATGTTCGTTTCACTATAAGAATTACTGTTAAATTATCTAAGGATGGGTAACGATCTTGTACAGTTTGCTGGTTGTACGAATAATAATATAATGCTAAATACTATATTATATAATATGTATAATTATTTATCAACAAAATAAAAAAATCTTCAAATAGTACTTTAATCATTAATCACTTCAATTTAGTTTTAACATCACAATCATATCGTTTTATAATATATAACCTAATTTTGTTTACCGGAAACATTTATTAAAAATAGAAAAGTTCTAACCAAGTTAAAAAAATTAATTTACTGCCAAAATTTCCCATCGGTAGAACTTTAGTTAAGTTGCATTACCGTTTTTATACTATAAGTTGAGCGTAGAACAAACACAAATTACATGATTTGATATTTTGTGATAGAACTTTTAGTTTTGACCCTAAGAAATTATAACTTCTATAAAATTTTAAGTTACTACGAACTAGTTCATAGTCTTTTTCAAGTTCTTTCAGTTTATCTTGTTTTGGTTTAACTTCTTTAAACACAACACAGTATTTCAGAACAGCATCAACAAAACACAGTAATCCATATCCTGCTTTACTGATATCTTGCATAATGGCAATTTTTTTAGATGTCTGTTTATAATAATAGTTATAAGTATATTACTCCAGTCTATATATATTGGTATATTGGTCATACCTTTAGTTTTGTCCGGACTTGAGATTGTATTTTTGGAGTAATTTCGTCTGCATTCAATCCTTTCAATGTATTTAAAAATCGTGGATCAGACATCATTTGTTTTGAAACTTTCCAATTAACTTCTTTATAACCAAGAATTAAAGCGACACATTCGGTTACTACTTGTACAGGTTCTGGTGGCGTAGCGAATGACCTTATTTCTGTAATATCATTTTTATTTAAACTGTTTAACGCTTCCTTTGCAGAAATTAATGCTGGTAATGCTTGACTTAGTATTTCTTGAGCTTCATCTTTCTCAATGGCTATTCTTTTACCAGCGTCCTTACTTTCAATTGTCTTTTCAACTACAAATTCTTTTTTTGTATTTGCTGTTTTAGAAGCTATTTCAGAACAAAAAGAATATATGAAATATAGCTTAATATTTAAATATGCACCAACGTCACCATAGTAGGTAGATATAATATTTCGATGCATTTTAAGAGCTCATATAGTTAGGTTGACCTATAATTCATTTTATTACATCTGACTACTATAATTATACTACCCTATGGTTTAGCAGTTAAGACACAATGTTGTTAGTCTAAATATGTAGATATTCGTGACTATTATATTTAATATTATTCATTATGTAAGTCATTTGTAATAATTTAATATTAATTATTTTATTACCTTCTGAAATTTCCTGTAAAATAAGTTCACACGCTAATGTTTTCTCGGCTACAACAACTTTTTGTATTTCTAGCTGTTCGTTAAGTATTATCAACTGTTCTGTAGCTTCATCAATTTTTCGAAGACCAACCAATAATCTTTCACACTATACATTAAAATATTTTTAAAATTATACATTTAAAGGATATATTGTACTCTGTCTCAATGTATAATACAAAAGTTCTGCGCACTTTTTCCCCTTCCAGTGGTAACTGCCAATGCCGTTATGTGTGAGATGCACGCCGCCGGACGGATACCGGCCGCTCCGCCTGGTGTATTCTACTTCGAGACAGAGTATAGTAATAGTTAATAATACTAAACACTTATAATTACTTGACGTGCAATAATAGTAGATTTTTCATCAATTAAATTTAAATATACATTTATATAGTCTAGATAATGTGTGGGAGTCAAATAATTTTTGCGTTTTAATTTTACCAAAAAATCATTAGTATAGACACTCATTGTTTTATGTGTATAAACAATATGGTTGGTGATGATTTGTTTGTAATCTTGGGGTATTGAATGTGCCTTAAAAGTATCAATTGTTTAGTTTTAAAGATTATTTAATTTATAAATATCACCTACTTTGTTTATGAATGATTGTGCAACAGCAAGTAAAGCTTGATCTGGCCAGGGAAAAATCCAATTAATGTATGTTTTGTTTACTAAGCCAGGAAAATTTCGACATCTTTCTCTGAGTTCATCTCCGGGTGACATAGAGAGTACTACATGAAGATTGTTCACGCATGTTTTCATAAAATAATTCCAACCACCATCCCTGCAATCAGTATAATAATACATAGCTACCTAGTTTATTTATATTTTCTTCAATTATATATATATATTGAACTTTTCATTCTTTTTCTTTGTCTTAGGATTAATTTACTTGGTATTTTCATAACCAGCATTACTAGCAGTATTTCTAACTTCATTTGCTATTCCACTTTTTTCATCTTCTGTATACAATGCTTGTACAGTTCCAACCATTAATATATTATTGATTGTTTCCAAAAAACCTTTAATAATGCATTTTTTGGTTTTATTAAACGTACATATATAATAATTATATATTGTAATAATTAATTATGTTTTAGGTAAGTATATATACTTTCTTCAGAAATTTGGGACTGGGTTAAAAAAAACACTAAACGTTTATTTTCAACGCCCAACATTATAAATAATTTTTTTAAATCTTCTTTGAATGCAGTTTCATTATATCCCCGGCTTATAATGATAGAAAATATTTCACATCCTAAAAACGGTAGAAAACAAATATTATTGATTAAGCAAAAAAATGTTTTATCAAAAATTATACCGGCAGTAAAAGCTGCTAATTTAGTCATCAATGCTTTACCGCTTCCACCTACACCAATGAGCATAATGTGCCCTGTATCCATTTTCAATACTCTGTGAATTCTAGTTAAATGTTCTAATGCCATGTTAAATAATACCATGTCAATTTTTTGATTTTGCTCGTTATATTCTGCTAAAATCTAAATTTATGTTTTTGTTTAGACAATATTTTTATAACTATTGCTGACTTAATGTTACTTCAACAAATATATTCAGTACAGCTTCATACGTTTGATAATCTTCATACAGTTTAATAGGGATATCTTCGTTTAAAGCATTTTTAAAATCACCAAAAATTAATGGATTTCTTAAAACTTCATCCTTTTCGTTTGGAAAATAAATTGCTAACGTTTCTTCTATTCGCATTGTTATTAATTGTTCATCCTTTAAACAGTCAAAATATATTAATTGTATTTAATAAATAAATACATAAACTACCTGCTCGCTGTTAAATCTGTCACATATTACACGAGTAAATTCATTTCTCCATACTCTAACAAAACTCAAAATATTATTAAATATCGTTGGATTTGTGAAAAGCATTCCATTAATTATCCTACTTAAATCCCGGAGGTTAAATATGTAATGGAACTTATTAGGAGTAGGCGGAAGTTCTGCTAAAGTAATCTAAAAACAAAATAATTAAAATGTTATTGGTGTTTGATTATTGTTAAGTTATTCTAAGGCTTATAATTATATTAATTTAAATTATACCAATAAATAATTATACCTTGTATAATCTCAAAGTCATTTCTAAGATAATCGGAACAATTCTTTTGATATCTTCGTTAAAATTTTGCGTATGTCCCGTAAGAATTGAATTAAATATATGATTTATTGTATCATCCGAAGGAAATGCCATACAATAAACTGAAAACATTGAAATAAATCTTGGATCTACTTCATTTCTACCACTACCAGGTTTACCCATAGCTGCATACAAATCTTAAAAATATTAAGAATAATATATTTAAATATAATTAACTTAGCTTGAATAGAAAATTGACTCACAAATTTCAATTAGTGACTTCCATAATAATTCTTTACCACGATCATACATTCCTCCTGATTCCAAAAATAATTTCAATAGTGCTATTGGTTGTTGAGTACCATATGTATCGACTTGAGGCATATTCATATCGTCCATAAAGCAAACTAGTTTTTTACCAATTGGCGGTCCATATATGTTTTTGTTTCGCTTTGCAACATTTGCTTCTAAGATCATTTGTACATCTAAAGAAGTTGTTCTAGAAGAAAAATTTAAATTTGTTTGCATCTATAAACAAATAAAATACAAATACAAATATATATATAATAATGTTTGATCGAGCAACAAATACAAATTGATTAGTGTCTAGCGTTCTTAAGAAGTTTTGCATTGTTGCTGTTTTTGATGTTCCTGTTTCCCCAATTAGAATCACTGGACGTTTTACATCAGTCATAAGATTTAATAACCATGTGATTCGAGTAGAATCAACAGTTGGCACTAATATTTCGTTGAATTTAATACTTGGATTATGCTCATAATTAGGTACAAGTGTGTTCCATGGCACCCAAATTTGTTTCTCAATATCCAAATAATATTCATACCAGGTTTCTTCGTGAATAGGAATGAATTCTATTTAAATACATTTATATTTTTACAAAAGTTATATTCATTTATACATTTATAGTGTACTAATTAATAGTACCGTTTTATAAAAATCATTTTAAGGTTTTAATATTATGATGATTTACAAGTTATTTAATAATTCATATTTAAGGTTTAATGTATATCATGTTTCACATTCAACGTTTTAATGAAAAAATAAATATATTTTACATAAAAAGGTACCTATTAAAAAGTATGTTAAGGAAATTTGGTTATTTATTTAGTTATTTATAAATTAATATTAGCCAAAATCTATTTAATTATATTTTAATATAAATAGTACATATATGATATATTTTCCAAACATGTTCTAATGTTTAAAATGCAATATAAAACACTTGACTTGAATAATTGAGAAGTAATTACATATTATTTGTATTGCCCTATAAGTAATGAAACAAATCACTTACTAAAAGAAGCTCGTTTTGACGGAGAGTCGTCCATTTTAATGAATCCTGTAATTTTCTTTACAAACTCATCAAATACCAATCGAGAATTGCCTTCTATTGGTGCTCCCAATGAAGAATAAATAGCTGAAATGAATATCGCTTCCATTACATCAGTTACTTCAACAGCTTTAGGTGAATTATCGATTGAACTTAGTGAATTATTCGACGATATTTCAATGATTTGATCAGTATCATTGTTTAAGACTGCATCTAAAATGTAACACATCTGGGTAACCTAAACATGAATATATTATTATACTATTATAACCTTAATTCATTCATAAAGTAAATATAACTATAAAACAATTGTATAATTCATACCAAATTTAATTTAGTCTGAAATATGATTAACTTAAATGGACTGAACATTTCGAATCCATAATTACCATCGAATATACGATCCAAAATAACCGGTATATATTTTTGAAACAGTATATTTAAAGGTTCTCTATCAATAAATCTCCTATTTAATAAGAATTTACTCCAATATGGAATATATCCAAGATTTTTAGGATCTACATATACCATACCGGCTCTGGAGACTGTAGCAGGCGAAGCATACCTTAAATCACCTACCTAAAAATAATTATTGCCTTAAATATCTGTTGTCTTAATAAATTATGTAAAAATAATGTATTAACTTCAAATAATAACGCGCAATGAGGTAACAATCGTATACGTTCACCATTTGCTAGTGTTAAAAGTTTATTATCATCCATAACTGAGTTCATATTTTCTATCCATAAAGCATCTACATCACCATCAAACAGTATATACCTTCTTTCTGGTTTATCTTCTGGTATAGGTTTGTTAATTTCACGAAATATATTTGAAAGAAGTCCATCTGTCCAATCTCTAGTGACGAGATTAAAAAAGCCATACAGTTCGACTACTGTACAAGCCTGTAATTTTGTTTTATTTTAAAATATATCGGAAATACATTTTTAAATAGGTACTTTAGGATTCAGTGTATACAGCGTTGTTGGTAGCCCAAGTGAAGCCTGGGCACTAACTAGCGTATTAATAATTACGGTTTTTCCACCTCCAGTAGGCCCTACAATCATAGTTGAATGCCTTGTCATCATTGTTTCATATAATTGAGTAACTTTATCCATCTAAGAAAATGATTAATTCCAAAATACATATATAATAAAACTATACATCAGATAATAATTGATGATTTTTATAACTTTTAAATTTTACAATAAAAATATATAACCTGATTTTCTAAAGGTAAATAATTCTTTTTTCGTAATTCTTCCTCGATTGCATTATTCAATTTAGGATACGTTATCCGATGACATTTAAGACCGGGAAATAAATCCGTAATAAGTCCCAAGAACAATGGCACATCGTCAAATACAAATTTAGGTAAGTTCATATCTCTAAAAAATAAAATAACTTCTTTGACTATATTATTGTACCCAATACAAATTTAATTATCAAAATAATTATATAATTAATAATAAATATAAACATTATACTCGTATTACGATAAAAGAGTGATCATTTTAAATTAATTCTCATTTTCATTAATTTACTAACCTCAACGCTCTCATGAGTACTACATTTTCATCAAGATCTGGTGAATTCCGTTTTAACTCTCCAGCAATAACAAGCACAGATTTCAATGCTCTCAAGCCAAAATCATAATGTGATTGTTTTGATAATTGTTCACGAGCTAAACTATACAGTACAGACATTTTTTTTGCTAATACTTTAGCATTTAAAAATCCTTCCGAAAATAACATAATTAAGCAAATTAGTTCTAAATCGGGAAGTACACATATGACTGGTCTGAATAATGTTTTCACTGTTTCTGGTAATTCGGTACGACCTGCGTAACCAGGATTCATTGTAATAAATATCCCAACCTTATTATCGAGGATGGTATCTCTACCCCTAAACTAAATTACACGAATCATATTATGTCAAAAAAATGCTTAAATAAAATATTTCTTACAAAAAACATTTCTTTTTTTTCGACTAATGCGTTTCTAATTGTGCCTAATTGCGTCGAGATGACAGACAGAACTGAAATATCGATTCGGTTAAATTCATCGAAACAACCCCATGCTCCACATTGACATAATCCATCCAATATCATACCAAATGCTTGAAAGTCCATTCCTTCTCCGCAATTGGTAACCATGCATAATATTCCTAATGCCTTCGCTAAATCCTTAACTGTTTCAGTTTTTCCAGTACCAGCTGGACCTAAACAAATAAAATTAAACTTTTAATGGAATATTTAAGCCGTTGTATTTAGTTTTGTTTTAATTTACCAGCAGGTGCACAACCTAATTGCATTGAAAGTGCTTGAGTTATTGTCAAATAAATTCGATCTGTTAACGGTGTTATAACCAAACGTCCGTTTAATCCCATATAGTCGTATCCGTACGAAAATGTCCCTGAACACTGATCGATGATTAAATTATCGACATCCTTTTTCCAGTAAAATCTTAGCTGACTCTCCCAATCAAATTCTTGACTTTTTACAATGCCATCTCGAACTAAATTTTCAATTACATCTCTGGCGTGAACATCAACGATTAGAACTGTGTTAAATTTTTTTCGGTCGTTTGATATTAATTCTCCTCTCACTTGTATAATCAATTCATCCATTTGTTGATTTAATTTGTCCAAATAACTTTTCATTGCATTGAAGTTCCCCTAAAATAATAAAACTATTATTCTAAAATTAACAACACATTTTATTACATACTTTTTTTATTTCCCAAAAAACATTTTCAACTTCTGCTGTCCACCATACACTATTTGCAGCTAAACACATCTGTCCTTGATAGTTCATCATCCATTCACATCTAGATCCAGTGGTATTTCCGTATTCAAGTATTGATTTTTTTATTAAATACTTATTAGATCTCCACATTTCTATTAATACGCTATACATCCAAATTTCAACAGATCCATCGACCATCACTTGACCCTTGAATGGCATTATTTCCTTTTCACACGAAACCATACCGCTTACTAATGTATTATGACGAGAATCATTTACAAAAATTAAGCTTCCCACATTATCATACATCTTTACAATATGTTCTTGAACGCCATTAGGATTAGTATTACCCAAAACTAGTAATAATTCGTTATCAGATAAAAAATAGAACCTCGGAAAAGAATTTCGTTTCGTTTCTAAATATTTATTCAACATTTTTTGACATGTCTCAAGTCCTTCAAATAAACTTGTTAGTTCTATAAATAGTTCCGGCATTTTACTGAGTGTTATTATTTTTGGATTTTTTAATGTGTTTTTCATAATATCTTTAAACTTTTGATTTAGGCCATCAAATTTCAATGCTTCATTGGGCAATTGTATTCGAAATTTTTCATCAAGAAATATTTCTTCTAAATACATCCATTTTAATTGCACTAAATTCCATACGGTAAGAATACTTATTATAAATGTTAGATCTTTATCCCATTTATCTACAACTGATCGAAATGGACCGATAAACCTATATATTTTAGGACATATAAGTAAAACTCGGTTAATAAAATCGAATTTAATTTAATAATAATTTATATACTGAGAACCAGCCATGCTTTGAAGAGTCATTATATTATCTTCAAGTAATTGAAAAACTTCTGATAAATCTCCCAAAATTATTCCTCGAATTGAATCATTTTTTATATACTCGATAATAGTCAACTTCATAATTTCCCAAGTCTATTAACAGAAATAATTATAGTTAGTTTTGTATGTATAAATAAATTATTTTTCAATTTATGAGTCAACTTGAAATTTACAATAATTTAATTAAAATTAATTGCATTTAATAACCAAATATTTAGTTTTTTTTTAATATATTAAAATAATATGATATATAATATAATAATAGCTATATCATTATAATTATAGCAATTAATAAAATTCAGCAGTTATTCATAATTATATGTATTTTTGCATTCGCTACTTAACATATTTTATGATATTTAATTAACATAAATTTATTGTTGTTGTTGATTATAATACAAAATAAATAGATACTTTTTCAACGTCATCGATACTACGTTCAATGCTCAGTTCTTTTACTGAATTAGCAACAATTTCCAAGCATGTTTCTTTATAACGAGCTAAATCCATATTGAAAATATTTTCTAACGTTAATACTTCAGGATTCATATCGAAATATTGACCTTTCAAAACAATAAAAATAATTATATAAATATTAACAATCTCTTTGCTTATACATGCATCGTAGTTACCAGTTTGGTCCATTAGCTTTTTCCAATGTATTTCTTTCATTGCATCGTTTTTTAGTTCAATAAATAATGGAATGGAATTTTTAAATTTTTTCATTTGTACGTTTAAGATCAACCCAACAGGTACTGAACGACATGGTTTAGAATATTGTTTAAACTCTTTAATAAAACTGTCCATTCCCTCTAATAATAACTGTGGTTTTAACTCTGACCACAGCGTTTTAGACCAATCATCTCTTGCTCTTTTTTGACGAGAATATAAATCATAAATTGTGCACAAGCAATAGTACTCTTGATATGTGATGTCGAGAAGCGTGAAAGATTCTTGCGGCATTTCAAACAACGCCGATGTGTTCTTCATTACATTTTTATCGGCAAGTAATACTTTAAATTTTTCATCGTATTCCTAATATATTACGATGCAAAATATATATTATGTTTTTTATACATATAAATTGGTATTAAATTGTTAACTTTTTTTTACAGAAAGATAGTAAAATGCAATGATGGACAAGTTAACAAGGTAGTTGAATTAACATATAAGAAATAGTTCTTGTATAAGAAAAAGTAAGTTAAGTTATAAATTAACTAACCTATTTTTCAGAACTCCATTAAATTAAAAGATCACATAATTAACTAAGTAAAAATTTAAATTAATTAAAAATAAAATTTGTTTTTAAATCCATAAAAAAAATAGTATACCTATTTAAAATAGATGAATTTAGATATATTTTCAAATTTGGAGTTTTATGCTCATATAAGACACATATAATTACTATTTACGGAGGACAATAAATTATTTACAGTCAAATTTTCCCTAGCAGACATTTAGAGTAAAATGACTAGTCATTTTTTAACTTTATAATAAATTTTATAAAAATATTGTACAACTGATTAGGTATAGTAACATGTAATATATAAACTGATATCATTAACAAATAATTATCTTCCAAGTATTATATATATTTATAAACGCGTATAAAGATATCACCGACATATTGTATACTAATTAGTTATTTCTAGGGCTAAAAATTGTAGGAGCTGAAACATGTAAAATATATATGCAAATATGCACTAATATACATAGGAAAATGTTAAATATGCAAAAAAAAATTGTTCGAAATACCAAAACAAAAATCTTTTTAAATTGAAAAATACCTTGAAAACATACAGTAAAATTTCAATCAGGTACAATAAATTTACTAACGAATAAGCAATAAATAGATTTACAATACGTTATGTCGATAACTTATAAGATGATATTTTGGCATATTAGTGTGACATAGATTAATCGGATCGTTGTCATCAAATTAGTATTTGTTGACAATAAATACCCAGTATGTAAAATAATATTAAGTTTTATATTCAATATTATTTAGAATACATACGTTAAGAAATATTCTAATAAATTAATTTTTTAGAAAATATTAAATATGCATAATACCTACTTTTTCTTTAAGGTTGATAACATATTTTTTTTAAACTTACCATCCTAACCTAACCTAACCTTCAGATTCCAGCTTCAGAGCTGCTATAAATCGAGAGCACATAAAACAATATACAACTCTTACAACTCCTGAGCCCTAATTTATTATAAGTTATAAACGTTATAATAATTGTACACCATAAATAATAATTATATATTAATATATCATAACTGCATAGATACATTATAGGTTATCGTGTCTTACTGTCTTAAACAAATGTCGATGTTACGATGATTATATAATATTATATAATAATTACAATGATTTCAAAATATACAGTTTACACCCAAAATAAAAATGTATCATAACAACACTAAAGACAAAGGAAAGCAATTATACCTAACCTATCTTCACAACTTTTCGATTACACTAAGGTTTATCCAAATATATTCAATATATTATAGTGTATATACATTATACAAACAAAATCAAGTTCCTGTATAAAAATCTATGAATTGGTATGCACTTTTTCTCTAAAATTGACTAAATATGAAAAAATTCATTTTCTATTTTTAATTTTTAAACTTACAATCGTGTAGTTCATACTCGTATTTGTCTGCCGTATATAGAACAATATGCAACTCCTACAACTCCCAAACCTTACTTGTCAAACGCAAACTTTTTATAATTATCTATACATTTTACTTTATTTAGAAATTTCTATATACTTTAAGACTACATTTATATTATAAATTATGATTTTTATGATTCGGTATACCGAATTTATCTCCAATGCAGTAATGTGAATGCAGTATCCTCGTGTGCAGCGATACAAAAAAAGAAAAAGAATACTATAAAATGTAACCTAATTTTAAAACTTTTGAATAAAATATTAATTTTAAGTTAATAATACTTTTTATATGATACAGAAGTTAATTTAATTTTAATTTTAAAATAGTTTAGTCGTAAATTCTCAGCCTTCGAAAAGCATATGGTAAGAAAATATTAGATCAACATATGTACACATTCAATAAGTGTTGGTAACTATAAAATGTATACAAATACGTTTGTGTTTTTAATTATAAATATTTCTTTTCAATAAACTCAACATTTTTTAAGTTAAATACATCAAATAAGTCTATTTTATATTAACTCATAATAGTTAACAACCATAAAATAAAGGATTGAATTTTTCAAAAAAAAAAAAAAATAAATAAATAAATTACCTTTGAGAAGTTATTATGATGTTACCTATACATAGTTTTTTATCACTCTATATTCGAACATCTAATAAAATCTTACTTCTAGCATCTGCAGACCTAAATCTAAATTGTCATCCACAGAACCTGGACCATTTTCATGAAAATCTTTTACTAATGCATCAATCTGATCGGTATACATTCTAACATCATCTTGACCTAAAATAACAAATAAATTTAAATGGTACATATTTTTTAACTATTCACTTTTAATTAATTAAACAACTATAATACTCCTACAATATTTTTTAAATTAACTAAATAATTTTGTGACAATATATGTACCTACTAATAGCTTTAATTTTTAAATTAAAGTAATAAATACACATCATATTGCATAAAGCAATTGGTTATTACTAGTTTATACTCATTCTAACTACCAGTTATCTACTATGTAATTATTTAATTACTCTTATAATATATTTCGATACAAACTGCAATATGTAATGGAGGCACATATTCATAATTAAAATGTATTATTATGTAAATGAAGGTTTTTACCTTTTAGAAGAGTCAATCGTATTGCGTTTGTGTAGGATGGATCTAAAATGTAAAACGAATTGATTAAGTCATTAATAATTATTATTATTTATAACATATTATTATTTTACATTATAATTTTTATAAATTATAAATTAGCTTAATACTTTGAAACATTGTATTAATAATATATATATATAAATATATTTATATTGGTAAATTTAAATATTTTAATGGTTGCATTTAAATTATTGTGTTAAGATAATAATTTATGATAAGTAATTCTTATCATTTAAAAATACAATACAAAATCTATTTTCGAAATACAATTTAAGTCTTTGAGTATACCTAATAAACAAAATATTTTAAACATTTTTAATTACTATATAAATAAAAGTTACAGATACTAATTAACAGATAATAGATCTATTTGGATGACAGTGATAGTCGCCTCCTCGTGGTATCCTTTTGGCTCTGGATAATGTTAAATTACTATCATAAAAATAATATTTACAATTTTCTAATAACAACTTATACCTAAAAATTATCGAGCTTAATTTACAATTTTTACCCTTCGTTGAGCGTAATATACGTATGTCCATAACTATTTAGATTCTTATCTACTCTACTAACGTGAACATAGCAGGTGAGAATAAATTTAATAGAGATCAATAAGTATATTATATTTATTAGCCAATTTTATACAAATATTATTTTATTAGGTTAAATAATTTGTGAGTTATCAACTTAAAATATTTATATATCATTTTGAATACAATCAAAACAGTTTCAATGATTATATATACGTATATATATATAAATATAGTTATATATTATATAACAAGTATTTTATACTTACAACTATCCATTTTATCAAAGTCTTAATCAAAAATAATACGTATGTAATAAAACAATACAACGTAACTAAATTTTAAATATTAAGTCATAATAATTATATTTATGCCAGTATAAAATATAAGATTTAATAGATTAAATATAAACATTGGAAACCATATTATCACTAATATTGAGAGTAGCCAGTAGGAATAAAATAAAACAACACACATTATTATTAAATAAATACCAAGGAAGTAGCTTTGATGTATATCAGTGGTTTCCAAATTTATTATCTTTCCGCCCACTTTAAAAAAAAATCCAATAGACGCATTCTTCAACAAAAAAGTATTGATATCTACAAAAGTATGCAATGAAACATTTGTTTATTTTTCATAAATAAGTGTATGTTTATTGCTTTTATTATAATAGAAGCAAATAAAAAAAGATACCCATATACCCATCTTAATGAGATAGATATAGGATATGTCTGGTGTTTTGCTAAAAGTTGGTTGATGTTTGATTCGATTTTTGTAAGAAGCATTCTTAAATCTCCTTAATTGATCATTTGTAACTGTTATTTTTTTTTGTGATTAGATTGGTTAAGGTAGACTGTTATTGTGATAATAACGACAAATTTTTCTACGATGTTTATACTATTTTGGAATTTTACGCTGGATAAAGCTATTCACAGTAGAGGCTCTTTTTTGTTCAAGTAGAGAAAATTATCTATTATGCAGCGTTTTTTATTTATTTGATAACACTAATGTTTGATTTGGAAAAAAACTAGAAGGGGGACTCAGTGAATGTTGGATGAACGAGCGTTTCACACAAAATTCAATGTCACATTATTGTGGCGGCAAAGCCCCCCCCCCCACATTCCCTGTAGACACCCATAATCCCAAGAAATCATTAAATTTACTATATAAAAATATTTTATATTATAATATTTTAATTTTTTTATTATTATTCTTATTATTTTTATTCCTAATATTATTATTATTATTATTATTAATATTACTATTTTTATTAATATTATTATTATCTTATTCTTTTTTTTTTTTTTTTTATATATTTGACTTTATTTGAAGAATTGTGATTTATACACAGTACAATAAGTACAATAAGAGCGGTTAGCAAGATAGAATTAAGTATTAGGTATAAGGGGGCTAGAAAAATATTTTTTAATTTTAAGAGGAGATATCATGCCAGACAGTATCAAATGCTTTCGCGACGTCCAGAAAGACACCGGCGCAATATTTTTTGTTATCGAGTGCTGCAGAGATAGTGTCTGCAACCCTGTGAAGTTGATGAGTTGTGGCATGGTGAGCACGAAAGCCAAACTGGAAGTTTGGAATGGTGTTTTTTGATTGTGCTATGGTGTTGATTCGCTTGAATGATTTTTGCATGGATTTTACCATGGACTGGAAGTAAGCTGATGGGGGCCTGTACGAGGAGCAGATTTCTGGGGGCTTTCCAGGTTTGAGTACAATAACAGATACTTTCTAGGTGGTTGGGAAATAAGATAATCGAAGAGCTGCATTATAGATATGAGTAAGATGAACGATCGCTTTCAAAGGTAGATTTTTGACGACTTTGTTAAAGATAAGATCATGACCTGGGGATTTGTTGTTTGCCAGATTTTTTATAATACCCACTATTTCCACTGGGAAAGTTGGTTTTATCGGTAGGGCCATAGATAATGTTGACTGAAGAGACTCCATAACTGACGACATGTGTGGTGCTAGTGTAAGAATGAGATATGGTTTGTAAACGCCCGATAATTCTTCAGCGATAGAGAATATCTGCTTTTTCTTTGTCTGTAGAAGCAATTGAGTTGTCTGCTTAGCGAAGAGGCGAAGGGAGTCCTTAATTCGTAGTAATGACTTTGTTTTACGCCAGAGAGATCCATTTGTAATAAAGAGGTTTTTTAGGTGATTTTTGTAGAGATTGGCTTTATGTGTTTTAAGTAGGGACTTAAGTTTATTGGAAATAGAATTTTATTTTGTCTTATCTACTGGGTAGTGAGTTTGTTGCCATTTTGATCTGGCTCTGCGTTTTTCAGCAATAAGATATCTTAGTTCCGGTGATAGGTTGGGTGTTATAGAATAGGGTAGGCGCTGGATAGATGAATCCTTGGCAGAGATTTGAATGACATCGAAGAGTTTGACAATTGCATGGTCAACATCAGAAGGCGATTATAATTTGGTATTAAGAATAATTTTGTTTGAAACGGTGGCTCTGAATTTGTTCAAATTTGTAGAACCAGGAATAATGGTTGATCTATTTTGCTTCTCAGAGGGTTGGGCACCGATGAGAAGTTATACGGGTGTATGATCAGAAGCTGGATCGTTTAGGTTAACGATTTCAGCGAAAAAGTTCTTGGGAAGATTAGTGATAAAAAAGTCAAGGGTATCGGGGTGACGGTTGCCATGTGATGGCCAATAGGTTGAAGAAAGCGGCTCTAATACCTTAAGGTGATTAAGCGAGATGAAGTTATTTAGAGAACGTTCCTTGATGTTGATGGTGCGGCTCCAGGTTTAGTATTTAGCGTTGAAGTCACTACCGATAACATAGGTGAAGCTTAGAGTTTGGGAGAGGATAAACAGTTCGGCTGAAGGGAAGGGTCTTCCTAGAAGAAAATAGCGAGAGGATATGGAGATAGGTACAGGGTTAATTTTGATTGATGTGCTAGCTACTTGTATGTTTGAAGACATATATAGTGGAAGAGGATGATGGTAGATTTTATTTGAGATGAATAGAGCAGTACCTCCGTGTGTAGTACCGTCTGGGTGGTCGGCTCTGATAATATCGTATCCGAATATCTTAAATAAAGAAGCTTTAGTTAAATGAGTTTTTGAAATAAGTGCAATCTGAACTTTTTTTCATTTAGGACTTATTGTAGTTCATTTAAGTGTTGTGCGGTGCCGTTTGCGTTCCATAAGAATATGGTGACTGGTTGAGCATTATTTGTTGACATTTATAATAATTTTATCAATGACTGTGGTGAGAAGTGATACGTGAGGGTTGTTATGGATATCTCTACAACCGAGTTTGTTCGTTAGTAATAAATATGAGGTGTTTGAGTTATCACTAATACTTTATTAATATAATCAATTTTAAAAGAAATTTAGTTGCACAGAATAATTATTATTAGACTTAATAAAATAACAGAGACTCTGCTCGGTGGTCTGCCAGTACTACACTAAAATATTACACAGACACGGTAGGGGCTCACTCGGGCTAAAAACTGTCCACACAGCGAATTCCTTAAGACCGTGTGACTCTATCGTGTTTACATATTAATATGCTTACACACTATACTTATTATATTATTACTATATCTTATACTGCGTATAGCATACAGACAGGGGTTCACAACAGGGTTTATTAGTGCCTTGCATTCATTAATGAATGAGGAGAGTTGAGCAGCGATATTATGGTTTTGGGTAGAGTTGTGATCTTGAGTGTGAAAAGATGAATTTTGAGGTAATGATGGAAAATTTTGAAAGTATTCTAGGTGCGTATATTTGCAGATATTCGTTACAGTTAGTTGACTTGGAGAAGAACTTTTGTTTGCGATTCTTATAGAAGGGTTCACTAATCATTTTTTTTAAGGTCGAGGTGAGATTGACAATCTTTAAAGTTGGCTGGGTGATCACCACTACACAGAGCACATTTGACTGGAGAGGGTCGATCCTTAGTGCAGGTCGCTGACTCATGATGCTCGCCTCAGCGTACACAGCGAGTAGAGTGATGGCAGTAACTACGTGTGTGACCGTAGTCCTGACAACGGTGGCATTGCGGAATTTCATTTTTTGGATGAGGAGGTTTAACTTTAACTTTCGTGAAACACAATGAAGTCATTTTAAAAATGTCGGCGTTTGTTGGATTGGGTTCAAGATCAATGAAGAAGATCGGTAGGGGAGTTTTGGTTAACTTGTGAGTTACAGGGGTTATATTTCTGGTGAAAAATCCTTTGTTAAAAAGTTCCTGTTCAATAAAAGAGGTATCAGTTGTGTAATGCAGGTTTCTGATTATGACACTATATGCTTTTTTCTCTTTTAGTTGAAATGAATAAAATGAGACATTGTTTGTCTTGAAGTATTTAATGACTGTTCTGTACGATTCACGACTATATGTTTGGAGTTTGATTCCTTTGGTAGAGCATTTACAATCAAAGCCGGTAGCATCAGTTAATTCGATGATTTTTGCACATAAATTGTTGTAATTTATTTGATCTTAAATAAAGATAAGAGGTGGTTTTGAAGTTTTGTTTTCATTATTTAATTCGTTTGTGTCAGTTGAGACCATTGGTTCATCAACGGTAGCAGGAGCAATCGGAGAATAACGATTTGCGGAAATAAAAATGCTTTTGTCAGATGTTTTTTTAGCAACAGGAGATGCGTTATTTGGAGATCTGACGTGTTTAGATAAAGGTGGGACTGTTTGCCAGCCAGATTCGTTGTCAAAGAGGTCAGAAGGGGAATTACCACCTGTTTGGTCATTTAATAGCTGATTATTGATAATTAACGGTGGAAAAGACACTTTGCAGGTTTATTATTAATTATTAATTGAGGTTTCCTGGTGATAGGAGTAGATGAACGATGAGGATTACTCATAATGATGTAGATAAAATATATTTTGGGTTGGCCTTGAGAATGTTTAGTTAATTTATATATTACGGACGGTACAAGTACCGCGACGAGCGCTAAACACGATGACGTATAAAAACAACACGCTAACGAGAACTGATAAAAGCGGAACGTGAGACAATTAACGTGTGGACTGTACGACGTCTAAACACAAAAACTGTATTTTATTCTTATAATAACTTTTATTTAAATTGTGCGTTTATCGGCGATTGCACTATTGGGATTTCAACGGTTTCTTGTTATCTGTCACAGAACACGAGACCGGTCCTGTGTAATCGTCAATGAACCATATATAAAAGGCCCGGCGAATGATATTCACCGGCTGTCCTCCGTCGTAGCAAGACCCAATTAAATTTTATGTAACTATAAGGTACCTATAATTATAATTTGAATAATTTAAAAAATCACTAAAAAATTTGATAAAGTCGATTACCATGTTTGTGAGTTATAAGTTGTTCTATAACTTATCAGTTATCAGTAATCATTAGGTGTAAAAGTTAATCTCGACGCTTGCCCGGTGCTTTTTTGAATTAAAAAAAAAAAAATACAAAAAATGAAAATTGAGTGTAGCGTTCAATCTTCAACCGGTGGAAATCGATGCCCGGCTGTGCAATCCGCCTACAGTGGATTTTCATACCTCCTGACATCGAAAGTCTGATGTTGTACTGTAGGAGAAAACGTTAAAGTCAAATGACGTGTTAACGCGGAAGTTAAGTTATCGTCGGGAAAAATCAATTTAAAAGCAACTAAACCTCTCAGCTAGGCAAGCCCGAAAGCCCCCCCCCCCCCGGCTACAGCATTGGGTACGTTAATCGCATTTGATCTTTGCTTGGGCCTGGCACACATGCAATACCGCTCCGTAAACGTAATTTCGATTTATTTTACCCAGAATAGATTGAACGCACTATACGGTATGTATGCTAAAAGGTATTCAGGATATACATGATGATAATACAATAATCTATCAATGTCGCAACACCAGTTCAACGAAATGACGCCGTAATGTTGAATACAGTGAACAGTACGCTGATCACAGGCAACTCGGTTACGTAAAAAATATATTATTAATCGTACTATGATATTGTGCCCATACTCCCATTTAAATTATATCTTAATGCTAAATGCCGTCTATTGTATACGACAACACTTAGTATTTGTAAATTCGTCAATTGTTCGCATACTATATAACAGGTTTTATGATTTATAATCACTTAAAGTCAATTTTTTACTCTGTAATGTATTTCGTGTTCTACAAATTATTGTTTTTATATTGATAGAATATACCTAATATCTGTTATTTTTAATTAAATAAAAATTTTCGTTGCACAGATGGCGGAGCTACTTAATTAGTTCCCAAACACAGGTTGTTTGAGCCCATAAGGCAAGATTATATGTTATAATTAGGGCTCGGATTTCAATACATTTGCATCTTTTTTTTTTTTTCATTAAGCGATGCTTCCAAGCTACAAATATGTTTCAAGTACTTCGCGTTCTAACCACAACAATTCTTTGAAGCATTTTTTGACGTTTTTAATGTATTTTTTTTAATTTTTGACCTATTTCTCGTATTATGACTAAAAAATTCGCACTACGTAATATAAATTATTTTCATTTTGAACTATTTTAACTTATTTAACATCGGGTAATCCGGTCTTAAATTAGACAATCTTTATGTCACACCATCCAATTAGCCGATTTTATTGCACACAACTAAACTTTTATCGGAGTATTTTCTTATCGAGCGATAATATTATATCGGTGGTGCGCGTGGCCGATTGTCAGACGCTTTTAGTTGTGTCGCGTATTACATCGAATATAATTTTATTTTTACTCATTTTTTAATAATAATTTGAATTTATTTTATAAATAATGCATTTTTTGAAAGGTAATTTTTTGATATTTTAGTGCATTTTTTTGATATTTTTAGGGCATTTAAATCCGAGCCCTAATTATAATTAATTCTTATCACCCGCGTACTCTGCCGCCACCGTTCGGCTCACACACACGCACAAACACACGCGCCTATTAATTGTTATTTTTATTATTGTATTATTAGTAGTATTTGTTGTTGTAAATCACTTATTATATAAAATATTCAGATTACGGCCGCCGCCAACTCGCATATTTAACACGGCCGCCGTAAATCTCCAGTCCGTTACGCCTTACGTCGGCGTAAACACTTCGTCGCGGTAATATCTGTTTGTGAAAATTATATTTGAACTTATTAATGCGCCTTGTGAGCTTTAAGTGCGACCGTTTACTTAATGCATAGACGCAAATCGTCAAATTGCTATATATTTTGTATTAAAGCGAATCGTTAATAACTTGTGAAATTACATAGGTGCTAATCGCAACAATTATATTATTAACAATGGATTGCTACAGTGAATTGCATTACACTTATATTTTATTGGCGCTAATCGCCTTATTTTGTATATTGTTGTTAATCATTTGTGTGTTGTGTGTGCCAGTTTTATTACAGTTATACTTGGGTAACAGCTGGCCAGCCGTGCATCGACAAAATGTGAGTTTTTTATTATAACATTTATTTTATAAATCCATTGGTTATCAAAATTATTCGAAAATAAATTCAACTATACATTAAAATAATTTAAATTTACAAATGTACTGTTTTAATATTATTTAGTATTAATCTTAAATTTGTTTGCAATTACTTTTATGTATTTAATGCTGGATACTATACCATTGTCATATTTCTGAATTTAACTGTCTATAAATTGTATTTTTCCTTGAATATTTTTTTTTTTTTGGTGATCTTTTCAAATTGAAGTTTTTTATAATAATTTCAGTAGGTATCTGCTTGAATACCTCGTTGAATACTATACAATACATCCATGAAATTGTAAATATTTGGGTGCGTAAAATAAAACTGTAAATAAAATGTCGAATGAAAAGATTCACGTGAATTAGTTGTATGACAAACATTACTACTTTTTTTTATATTTTTATTTTCAAATTGATTTCCTGTAGTGCTGTACATTATTTTCCAAACTCGTTTTTTAGCAGCACGCAAACTACCCAAAAATAATAATGATTTGTGGTATTATTTATTATAAATTAATTAAACAAATAAATACATTTTATGATACATAGTTCCTTTTATTTTTATTATCACTAATATAATTTGTACAATACTAAGGTATATTTTTACTTTTCCAGACAACTGGAATTGTCATATTTTGGTAGTTTCTTTATAATTTCCATCATAACAAATGCCTGGTTTTACTTTATTGCATGTCAAATCTTTATCTTCGTTTTGAAAAAGTAATTACTTATATTGTTTGTATTTATATTTAGTGATAATCTATACATGTATAATATATACTATATTATAATACATATTTTTATATTAATATTTTTGTTTTTACATTCAATCATTTTTTCTTATACTTAATATTATTACTTTGTAAGTTAATTTATAATAAATTTTTAAAATTATGAAAATAATAAAAGTAAATAGTTGTATATTATATAATGTATAGTGGTATGATTTATTTGTACCGCTTACAAAAACAAAAATCGTCTAACCTCTAATTTAAGGAAGGGGAATGAGATTTTAATTAATTTACAAGGGAGGCGTAACTACACTAACGGTTAAAACGGTTTAATGAAAAATAATAATTTTAACTTTAAAATTCATAAAAAAAATAGCCCTACTATTTTATGACATTTTAAGTATAGGTTGCCATTTGAAAATCAAAAATTGATAGTGATCTCACTATTAAATATAAGGGTGAAAAAATTTAAATGATGTTTTATAATTTTAGAAAATCATGAAATTAAAAATTTTGAAAAAAGTCAATATTTTATGAAATAATTAGTGTTTAATGATAAAATAATTAAACTGTATTTATGTATATATACGTTTTACGTTATTTTTACGCCCTTTTAGAATAAGCCATCATTGTCTTGGTAGATATTGTGTCAGACCGTTAACGTCATTTATCTTAACGACTCAAGTCACTGGTACTTTTTAGGAACAAAATAAAATAAAAATATACAAGTAACATATTTATAAAAATATGATAGGTATGTCATATTTTCCGGTATAGGTAACAAACTATACATGCGAATACGTATAACATAATAATAACAATATACATGGTATATTTTAAATAAATTATTTTTTAAACATTTTGAATAATATTAGGTATCGTTGTATTTTTGTTATTTCCAATGTAGTCACTACGATGAAACCGATAAAAGTAAGGTTCAGTAAACCGTTATCGATTATATCGCACCCAAAACTCTATGCAGACACGATGGCAACTACGGTAAACCAGGCGTAATCTTAAAAATGCTCCAAACTAAACGGCAGAAATCCAAACGAGTGAGGCGTCATAAAAGTAGAGCTGCAACCAGACCGGAGGCTGTGGTTGCCGCGGCGGAAAAGGCGGAATAGGTGGCAACCCAGGTGGAAGTGTCGGGACTGCCGAAAAATGGTATGTAATACGGAGAAACGCCGTAAAATGATGATCTTTTACTTCGCTAATCAAAACTTTAAATACTAATAACTCATAAACTCATAGCTTATAAGTTATTAGTATTTAAAGTATACACTTCCGAATTTCGAATTTTATGTTACAAAACACATTAATAAATATCCAGGTTTTAATACAGTGGTTTTCAACCTTTTTCACATTGTGGCACACTTCATCTCTTACAAAATTTTCGCGGCACACCAATTCATATAAATATATAATTATGATACGTGAAGCATATGATGAAAAAATGTGATAGCAGAAATATTTATTTTATATCATAATATTGTAATACAAGGAAATAAAAATACATCGATTAACATTAATGAGATATTTGTGCTTGACGTGTTGAACACAAGTGTTTAATTCGAGGACGAACTGTTGACAAGGCCACTCTCAGTTCTTCCTCGACGGATTGAAGTCGTTCTCTTTTTTTACTTTTTATTGTTGTAACTGCTGAGAATCCTTGTTCGCATAGATACGACGTGGAGAATGGTAGTAAAATTGTTATTGCTTTTATAGATATTTCAGGAAATTCTGCTTGAGCATAGATCCAGAATTTGTTAACGGTCATTTCTTTAAATTTTAACTTTAATGTTCGATCATTTTTCAGTGAGATAAGATTATCTTCTTCGACAAATGTCAAACCAATCACCTCATTCACTGATACACTGAATGGATTCCGCGCCCAGTCATAGTCTTCGACATTTATGCTGGGAAAGTATTTCATCATTTTGTCTTTCAGTAACATGATAGATTCGCTTATTAACGATGCGAGGCTGGCGTCAACATCTCGCTCTGCAGTTCGTGGGAACATTGTCAATTTTTTTTGGTCAATTTGTGTTTTCCACAGAGTTAATTTTTCATTAAAAGCCATCATTTTATCAGTTGATGTTAGGATATTTTCATTACGACCTTGCATGCTTGTATTTAATTTATTCAAATGTTCAAAAATATCAGTTAAAAAAGATACTTTTGTCCACCACTGGTCATCTCCAAGAAACTCGTACTTCGATTCTTCCATTGTTAAAAATACAATTATTTCTTCACTCAAATCATAAAAACGTGATAATACTCGGCCTCTTGATAACCATCTTATTGCACTGTGAAAAAGTAATTTTGAGTTATCTGAATCCATACCGTCACAAATTTTTTCAAACAACCTTGACTTAAGTGAACTACTTTTAATAAAATTTATCACTTTCACAACTTGATCCAAAACTTCTCTTAAATCACCTACTAATGTTTTTGTCATAAGGGCTTCTCTATGTAGAAAACAGTGGGTGAAAATTATATTTTCATTTTTTTTCTTGGCAAAAGAAGTAAAGCCTTTTACTGAGCCAGTCATCGCGGGAGCGCCGTCGGTACATACTCCAATACATTTTTCCCATGGTAAATTAGCAAATATCAGATAATTGTCCACGATTTCGAAAATGTCTTCACCTTTAGTTGTCTCAGAAAGTGTTTTACAACACAAAAAGTTTTCCATGATGTCTTCGTTGGAAACTATGCGTATAAATATCAAAAGTTGTGCTTGTCCACTTATATCAGTTGACTCGTCTAGTTGTAATGCAAATAATGGAGAGTCACGGGATTGTCGCAACACTTGTTCTTCAATATCTTCAGACATGTTTTCTATACGCCTACTAACGGTGTTGTCAGATACAGGAATTTTTAATACTTCTTTTTCAGCTTCTTCGCCAAAAAGTACTTTTACTATTCACGGCAAGCAGGTAAAATAAGTTTTTCTGCTATAGTGTGTGGTTTCATTTGTTTAGCTACAAGCTCTGCGACTAGATAACTAGCTTCTTGAGTTATATCCGAAATGGTTACTATTTTTGTCATTTTTGCAGATTGTTGTGTTTCTGATTTTAGTAAACGTTGAAAATATGAAGCATTTTTATCGACCAAATGAGAATGCTTGGTAGAGAAATGACGTTTTAGTTTACTTGGAACCATTGACTCATTGGATAGTTTTTTGCCGCATACTAGACACCATGGACGAGGATCATCTACGTTACCGGACCAAGAAAATCCTATGTTTAAATAATCTTCATGATATTGACGTCTGATATTTAATTTAGTTTTTTTCTTTGGTGGTTCACTCACTAAAGTGCTATCAGTTGAACGAATTATAAATTTATCCATTATAAAAATTATAATTTTTATTTAAAATATACTTTGTAAGACATAAGTCATTAAAAACAAAAAGAAATACTTATTACGCGTAATCGTATTGTACATACAATACAATATTCTGCGACGCGACGTTAACGATCAAGACAGCAGGGCATACTAATATTAAATATAGCCGCCAGTTGCTCGCAGTGAAGTATTATATATTTATACGTATTAATGATTTAGCCTGTTTTGTTACTTATCGGTTTTCACCGAATATAGATAATAACACTGGTAATTACAAAATTATAAAACTAGGTATTAATAGATTTATCGCGGCACACTCCAAGGGTGCTCGCGACACACCAGTGTGCCGCGGCACACCGGTTGAAAACCACTGTTTTAATATATGAATTTAAAATATTTGCTGTTATTAAAAAAGTAAAAACTGGAGTGATTGGACAATACAACGTTATAACGAAAAAATATTAAGTTTATATTTTTTTTTTTTTTCATTTTGTTTTATTTTGAATAGAAATTATGTAAAAAAATAATTATATACTTAATATTTTTTCGTTATAACGTTATATTGTCCAATCACTCCAGTTTTTACTTTTTTAATAACAGCAAATATTTTAAATTCATATATTAAAACCTGGATATTTTTTAATGTATTTTATAACATAAAATTCGAAATTAACATGCTGATACTGCTTATAATTAGAGAACGGATTTTATTGCAAACAAATATTTTTGTTGGTATAAGATATTTTAAATCTGATAAAAAATGTGTACGATTTAGATCATTCTAATTGTAATAAACCTAAATTTGTTTTACATATTTAGGTATAAACACATATTTTTACATATTTGGTAAATAAGTACATATTTTTGTAATTTTTGATTTTTTTCATTGATTTTTGACGACATTTAACATCATCTGCTTCGTCTAAAACAACAAGATATGTAATTTTTGACAGAGACATTTTAATAGGAAAAATTCAACAAGGATCTCTGAAAATTAAATTTATTCTTTCGGGTATAGTGAATAATAAATAATAATTATGCTCCTATTACATCTATTGACGTGGAACAGTCTTTTAGCCAATACAAAAGTATTCTCCGACCAAACTATCGTAATTTTTTATTTGCAAACCTACAACAATACCTATGTTGTTACTTATTACATTATTCCGGAATAATATTCATAATTTTTTTTATCTACAATCTAGATCATTTGTATTACTTTTATTTAATATTTATATATTTTGGAATTTTTATTCCATATTTTAAGAAAAATTGGTACATACATTGAATTTTTTATTACAACCAAATCTGTTCCCTACTTATAATATATCCTTAAAACTATTCAATAAAATAATATCTAGACCAAACAAATATTTAGCATATAACATTTAACTAAAACGTTTTTATGTTCAATTGTATGTAAATATTAAAAAGATTAAATTTTTTTAAATGGGAAACTTGAATAAAGGATTCAAATGACTATTTTTAAATTATATATATAGTTAAATTTAAATTAATAGTGATAATAGTTACTAAAGTACAGTTTAAAAGAAAATCTATAAAATAAAAGAAACACAATATGGAACATAATATGAATTTAAAATTTACAAATAATTCTAAGAATCATTTGTACCACTGTTTTGTGACATTTGTTTATTATTTATTTTATTATAAGAAGTCATAAACAAATTTTTTTGGACCTATATAGGTACATTGTTTAAACCTTACATAAACTACTCTTTCCTGCTTTCTTGTCCATTTTGCGATACTTTAATTTGAAGTTCCAAAGCTTTTTATGGTGATCTTTTTAGAATATTATAACCTAGGTACCTCTTATTATTTCCAAGTTTACTTTTAGGACATTTATTTTGAATTTCGTCTAAACCTAATTAATAAATTAAGTTTATTTTATTTTTTAGTAAAATTTATTTATTATACAATACTTGAGTGAGTATTTGGTATTAATAGTGGTACTTGAACAATTGATATTAATTGTGGATTTGTATTGTTTTTCATTTCTTCGTGTATATTGTTATCTTTGATTAATTCAATATCGACATCATCATCAATTATTTCAGTTTTGATTTCATGGTGATCAATTATTTCGGTTTTGGTTTCATGATCATCAATTATTTCAACATCGTACTTAATTAATTCGATTTCATCATCATCGGCTAAAATTTTAATTATTTAAAAGTTAGGACATAAAAGTTGTTTTAGTTTTTTAAAGCACAATATTAAAAGATAAGAAAAATTGAAGGCATATGAAATATTTACAAATTGTGTATATTTAATATATATCATCCCTAGCACAAAATAAAAAATATAATTTTAATATACATAGTTATGGTTAAAATAATTTTCAGAAAAAAAAAATTATGTTAAGTGCTTCTTGTTAAATAGAGCAGAAATTTAATGTACACATTACTTAGATGAATGCTAAGTAGAATTTATACTGTTTTAAGTGTTCACTTCACTGTTTTATCAATTTATAATTAAATTTATCTAATAAAACTATTTGGGTACTTTTTAAATTTTAAACAGAGCCAAAAATATATTAGTTTTACAATGATGTAGGTTTTTTGTGAATGTTATGATTTTATAAGTTTCTATTCTTGAATGGGAAAAAATAATATATTAATTGAATCTTATGATTATTTTGAGTAAAATATAAAATTAACCTTAAAAATACATAGAGGTTCTTACATGATATAGTTCATTTCATTCCTATGACTTGTTAGACACTATATTTTGGATTTTTGTTTTTAAGCCTTCCTGTTTTAAGCTAACCTTTCAGTAGAATGCTTTACTGATTATACTTAAAAAATAATATACATGAAAACTCACATTACCCTCTTAAAGCTGTTTTAATCAGCCTATCCAAACTTTTACCCGCTTATAAACATTTTGTTAAATGTACAATACAAAATATGTATTAAGATGAAGAGTACTCATGTTATTAATACAAGAAATGGTATCATAAAACAAATGCAGCTGTTGTATTTAAAGAAATTAATACAATTTGAATATATACAAAGTTTATTTCATACATTTTTACCAATATAAGAAATTATCACTAGGGCTAGGATTTATATGCAACAGTATGTTTTTTTGTGAATTCTGATTATTTATTTTGTCAATAATGTCTATGAATCACCTCATAATAAATGCTGGTGTTTTTACTTTGCATGTTTTTGAATATTTTGGATAAAATGAATTTATTGAATAAAATAAAATTTATTACATATTTCGATTATAAGAATACGAAAAATGCATGTTTTATATTTATAATATATTTTGTAATTAATATTACTATTTTGTATTTAATTCTAGCCCTGCTAATTAAAGTATAAAACTTGGTTTTTTTGTCAAACAAATTTTATTTTTATAAATACAATTCTATGATATAATAGGTATGCGATAAAAGATTGAATAATTTGATGGAGAAAGATTAAGATTAAAAGATTTATTAAGATTTTAACACAATTATTAAAAGTATATGTAAGTCATTATCAATACTATGATCCAATCGCCGATCATTTATATTCAAAAATTTAAAATAATATGTGGTTGTTGCATGTAACACACGTATTTCCATTATTGAATGTGAATTATTAATTTTATTTCTAAATTATTTTATTTCTCAATTATATTATATTAAGACAAACAGCCAACCATTAATGTATTTCAATACATAAATATTTTTTTTGTAACTATATTTTTGTGTTAATCTTATACAAATTTAAATGCATATTATTTTTGCATATTATGAAAAATATACTATTTATAGAAAATAGTAACATAAATACGTAGTGAGATTTCAAGTATCTATGATTATTTTTTTTTTTAATTATAACAAAAAGAGAAAATTGTTTGATAAAAAATTGTTATTTTACTTGTAAATATCCAATTTTATCAAATTTTTAACATCAGATACTCATCTAAAATATTTGTAGAAATTCTTTCAACTAATTTTTTAAATCCAGTAATAATAACTTATTTAGAATCTTATATTATATCTTTCTCTATCTCTATTCTCTATTGATAACATTTTTCAATTTTTTTCTTTATTAAAATCCTTAATGATATAAAGTTCTTTATAAGTTATTTTAAATATTAATTCAAAAATTATAGTTGTGGTCAATACTTAATTCTTATAATTATTTAATGGAATATTATATTCAATAAATACTTATTGGGTTATTAAGCAAAATTTGTTGCCGCAAGGTACTTTGTATATTAGTGTATGAACTGTTATCTGTTTCTTCAAAATCATCAGCACCATTGTTAATTTTTAACTCATTATCACCTAGAACTTATTATCAATACTTGTGTTGATTAATTTGCAGTTTATATACATATTAAGATTCATACTCATATCTGAGTCACTTTTAGTAATATCAATAAAGTTATTATCTCGCAGTTTTCTTATATCTTCTGGAACTTCATTTTCAGGAATAAATTCTTTTTCAAAACTATTACTATCTTTATCATCATTGTCATCTTTGCCAAATGTATCCTAGCAAATGAAATAACATTTAGATATAATAAAACGTTCATAAAAATATTAGAAAAGTTATATTTAGTATACTTATAAATATAAAAATAAAAAATAGTTGAATATGTGTATATTATATTATATATAAGTAGATATTACAAGTCATAAATACTTATATCCATTTTCATATCACATGCCTTATGGAATCTGAATGCTTCATCAGAAACGTCTATGTGTTATATTTTTTTAGTAGTGGATACCATTTTAAATTGTTTAGGTTGAGTTATAGTATTCACTTTAGGCTCATCAACAATACACGAATCAAATTTAGAACTTCCATTTTCTGTCTTCTTGTTTGGTTGCTACAATTATAAAATGAAATCAATACAAATTAATTACCTACATTTAAAAAATTCAAATAATTTTGATTTTACAGTAATAAAATTGGTGTTTGTTATTGATTCGTATGATTTATCAGATTCAGTATATTTAAGTAATATTTCGTCCATGTTTGTACTAGCGTACTGGTACAACATGTAATCGTTGAAGCAATTTGAAATTATTGGAAATTATATAGACCGGGAATTTACCAATGTGCAATCGCCACCGAAAACAGTTGAAGAAATGATAATTTGTATTAAAAACCTTCAGACCGATCAAATCATCACGAATATCAACTTAAATTTTGTTAGTCAGCTGAAAATGTGTGCAGTACGAAAATTAGCTGAACAATGGTCTCAACAATGGAGCGGAGGAATGTCATCAGAGGTAATTAAATCTTAATACTAGCTCTATTAAATAGTTATTTAATTTTTATTATTTTTAGTTTATCGTTGACCCCATTTCGCCATTGTCGCCGATGACATCGTCATCGTATTCACCGTCCATGTCCAATCACATAATTATGGCTCCGAAAAAATATTCATCACCGTCCCCTCAATATACCGATGAAACCGATGCGCAGCCGCCGCAGACCAAACCATGGGATATAACG
Organism: Rhopalosiphum nymphaeae; assembly: GCA_036289425.1. NCBI lineage: Eukaryota > Metazoa > Arthropoda > Insecta > Hemiptera > Aphididae > Rhopalosiphum > Rhopalosiphum nymphaeae. The sequence goes on along the minus strand of JAZAQC010000007.1, from coordinate 1,045,895 downwards.
CCGCGACAATTATTCTCACCGTCTTTTTTCGATGGTGAATGTTCACAGATACATAGTGCAACATATTGTGCACAAAATCGGGAATCCAAGCCAAAGGTAATTATTATTTCGATATATATTGATAAAGTATTATTTTTCGGACGAGTACCCCCTATGGTATAATAACCGTATAAAATCTACGGGCCCTGCTGTTGACGAAAACGACGGTCCGACATCTTTCAACTACTCGCCATCAATTCTAGGCTTTAGAAGCGACAAGCCCATGAAAAAACGGAATGTAAAACGCAAACTCTTTTTGAATGATATTGTTTAAATAATTTTGTGTAAAATAATAAAAACAAGCGTGATATTAAAAACTATTTTTTTTTTTATTAATAAGATAAAGTTTTTACAATAAGGTTTACAATTTATATTTTTAAAAACAAGGTATAAAATATTTACAAGGTATAAAAATAATTATAAAGTATATAAAATATATACAAGGCTTACAATTTTCTAACATCGCCACTAAGTTATAATCTGGTCATGTAGTATTAAACAATAAGCTGCAGTCTTTTCTGGAATAACTGTGTCCGTTTCAAAGTCTATTCGTAAGTCTATGGTCGACGATTTAATGTTATCATTCTGATGTGATAAATCGACGACGACGATTGGAGTATAGGTTTGAAAAACATGTTTTGATAATAATGGCTCACAATAATCTCGCTCGTAGTATGATTTTTGAAAGTCTGTATAAGCTTTATACAATAAACTGGTAATATTTTTTACAAAATCGGCTCGAAAGTCTTCATATGGAAACACTTCAGAATTTAAGTGTACCTTAAGATTTTTTAATTGACAGTGATCGGTTCGTCCAGCGTCGTTTTCTAAATTTTTTTTTCGATCGGTTTGTTATCCAAACAAAATAAATCTAGGTTTTTCAAGCAAGCTGCTAGACTTAATCGCCCATGAAGGTGAAGTATTTCGAGGGAGTACCGGATATTCACACAGATCCCAGGTTCTGAACGCACATGATAACGTTTTGCGCGAATCCAATACTTTCAACAGTTTTAATTTTTCTTTATCAGTGACTTTGATAATAGGCATCTTCCACGCCACCTTAGTCAGTTCAATCGTAATTTTTTTATTTTTCTCAACGTGTTCGGTGGCTCCGGCACCCACAACACGTATTGCATCCAAATCAGTAGACGAACGATTTAAAATTAGTTGTTGATTGCAATTGAGTAAAATTTTTTTATAATCTTCACAAAATCCGAATAAATGTTTTAGAGGAATGTATCCGGTAAACACATTGTCGGTCATAAAATTTTTATTATCTTCGCCGTCCATTGCCGAGTCCCAAGCACAGTTGTCTAATGTATTCATTTCATTTGGAGTATAGGAGCAGAACGCTTTCAAGCAAGACGACACTCCGGGTGATTTTAATTTTTGTATCTCTATTCCATTTATTTCATATCGCATCTCAGAGAATAAAAATGCCAATCCATTATTTGAAAAACGTACGTCTCCAGCAGCATCGGGAGGTTTTTGTACCTTTCCTTCAATGTAAATAAAACTCTCACACGGTAAAGTGTAAGAATCCATATTCTGGATATTTATTCTAATTTCATCGTTATATGAAAAAGCCGTGTTTGAATACGGTGTAAACGAATGATATTGCTTTTGTGTTATTTTACAATCATCGACATAGCCGGCAGTCACATCTAAATATGAGTCATCCATCATTGTAACGAACGAAGAAAATTTAAATTATTTTTCGTGAGCTTGGTTTTTTTTTCGATTTGGACGTAAACTTTTTCAGTGGCGGTTTAGATGTAGGCTTCTTCACTGTCGGTACTACACTAACGGGTTTTTTGATGGTAGCAGTATTTATATTAAATTTGATCGCCATATCACCGCGTTATTTGTAAACGAATTGTAATCGGATCTCCCCTTAGATTTATTAGAAAATCGTTTTGATCTTTTAGTACGATATTTACTTTACTTATTGAAGTCGTGTTGAGTCTGTAAAACACTGGGTGTCTAGGTACCTCAACGATCTTATATCCTGCAGGCACAGTCGGGTAAAGCTCATGTATGGTCTGACTCGGCGCTCCGTCACAAAATGAACCAACAATCAAGTTGCACTCTACTTTTATACAGTTTACTTTCATTATATTGACTGTATTTTCAGATTCTTGAGTAACACCAGTAGTATATACGACGTTTCTAAAACCCAACAATTTAGCAACGCTGTTTTCGACTGAAAAGTCAATCTCATGGCTGCAGGATATCATACACCTTAATGTATTACTGTTTGCTTTTAATTTAAAATGGGTAACATAGTCGGGCATGAATTTGTTTATAATAGATTCTAAATCCTCCAACTCGTACGAACCAGTAGGTATAATTACGTTTTCATTTTGACCGATAAAATTACGAAAACCTATTGCGTTACAACCAGGTTCTATGTTTGGAATTGAATTATTATATTTTTAGCCGAATATTATATATTAGGTCTAACGCATCTGTATATCTTCAGCATAACACTCGGTTCGACTCTAAACCAGAATATTATATTTTTGTTCCAAGGTAACGTATGAATCCGTTTGTGGTTGGCGGCAAAATAATAATATATGATAAAAAGTAATAATACTTGATAACAGTGATTGATGCGGGAAATGTATGGCGTACGCGATAACTGATAAGAAATTCTTGTCGCATGCGCGAAAAAATGTATGTCGGTTACGTAGCGGATCGGGCGGCGGTGGACGTTACGGCGGCGGATGAGTCTGGCCGTCGGCAGGCGGTGGTGGGGTGAGTCTGGTCGACGGCAGGTGGCGCGGATGAGTTTGGATGAGTGTGCGGATGAGGATGAGGTTTTTGAATCGGCTAAATCACACTACTAATAACTAAACTATTATGACAAATTTTAATTTTTATGATTTGCTTGGCAAATAATTTTTAAACAATAAATTATTATATTATACCTATCACGTTATAGAATTAACAATTGTACCACCATAAACGTTATTAAAATAATTGTAATAATGTATTATTGAAATTGTTGTAAATATCACTTATAAACAAGTAGGTGAAAATAATGAATAATACAGCCAATATAGGTAGCGATAAATACATAATTGCTGTTCCCCCGCCGAACAAGAATAGAACAACAAAGGTAGGCGGGCAGGTAATATGGATCTCATATTCAGTTTATTCTTCATTTTAACATAGTCCATAGTCAGTGCTTAAAAGGACGTAGAATTCGCGTGTGTTGTCTTCGTTTTTACACACGCGCGACATGGCAAATTTTCGTTCATCAGTTTCCATATTGTGCTCTTAGTCTTGATATTAGATTTAATTGACCTAATATAAAATATAAAGGTAAGATTATTACCCGGGGCTCCACGTAGCCTTTTATTTATATTGTTATTTTTAAATAAGTTATGATCCTCTTAAAATAGTACATTTTAAAATGATCATAACTTACTTAAAAATAACAATATCAATAAAAGGCTAAATGGAGCCCTAGATAATGATATTACCTTTAAATTTTATAATAGGTCAATTCACTGTAATATTAAAACTAACAGCACAATATTGAAACTAGTGAACACAAATTTACTATGTCGCACTTGTGTAAGACGGAGACAACACATGCGGGTACTACGTCCTCTTAACGCCATTGAGCTATAACACGATTCACTCTCTACCAGTTTTCAATTTAATAATTTTACAATAGTAACTGCCGTATGTATAACTTAAAAAGTAAGATATTATAGATTAATTTATCGTTACTTAAATATAAAACCAATTAGTTTTTATTAGTTATTCTATAATGTAATTAGTTACAACAACGTTAGTCTTTGACACATTTATGTTTGAACTTCTACATGGAAAAATTGGGTACTTATGAAATACAAAATAACCAAGACACGTACGTGTCATAACTTGTTTAATTTTCAACGTTAAATGTAACAACATTTTAAAACACTATTAAGCCTATTTAATACAGTATATAGCTTAAGTATTAAAATATATTATAAATTGGGATATTGAAAATCAAATTCTAAATTGTCAAATTTAAATTTAAATTTTAGCCTATCCTTAGAGTAGTTATGAAACAACTGTAAAATATATTGATGAGAGCGCGTAGAAATTAAATGTGCAGTTTTCAAATACTAGCAAATGTTCTGTTGGATGGCCTAAATAAATTTGAAACAGAAGAACCTACTAAAGCTGTTGTTTATCGATTGGAAATAAACTTAATGTTGGAATTTCAAGATTTTCATTACGAATAGTTTCCATTGAAATCGAAGACAGTAGTCGAACATTTGAGGTATGTAGTTACATATAATTGTTTTAAATCCGAGCTCTATTGACATGGTTTAATTTTTTTTTTCAAAAGAATTTGGAAGTGATTCATTTTATAGATTACGAACATACATAATATTATTACTGATGTAGTTGTATTTTGCTGTGTAGTGATGTGTTACGATGTCGACGGCGACACCAATGCATCTGCAGGTATTGAATTAGAAGTCAATCGGTCTTCGATCGTTTTTAAATTGTCGTATTCAACCATAATGATCGTGAGACTAGAATGTTATGTTGACAGAATTCCCTTAACCAAGGGTTTCGTGGAGGCGACAATTTAATGGAATTTTAACTACGGGAGTACAGCTTTTTAGGTATCAACGGAGAAGAATAAGTTAAAAAATTTCAGTCATTATGACTTCGAAAATTATGTATGCTCATGTTGAAACTTTGAAGCCAGAGATGGGTGTCCAATTCCTTGTAGAGGCTTATCCAGCTCCGAAAATTGATTGGCTATAATCAACAATAACAACAAAATGTATACTAGACCGTTTGAATACTTTAAAACGTTTGTTTCGCTACGTCATTATAATGTATGCACATATTTAATAAGAAGGGAGATATTTTTTATCAAACATAATTATATATCTGGATTAGGATTTGACTAAGAACCAATTAAAAGCTACATAAATACACACAGTACTATAATGTAGAAGAAATACAAAAATAAAAGCAATTCGTTAAAAAGAATATTTGAGCCGGTATAGTTTGAAACATTTTTATTACTATATTATCATTGATAGTTAATTGTTGTTATTGAAACGTTGAATGTTGACACCGTACAACCGGACAGCAACAAATTATTACAAATTATTATATTATTTACAATGTGACCTGCCGTAGAAACATATTGTTACGAATTGTAGTCGACTAGGTTTTAGTGTCAATGACCTCCGACCGCCTGTTCGAAATACGGGTCGTCGTGTGTTAGGGGAAGAATTGATTTAATCCCCGGCCTGTACCAATCAATACACCGACCACACCGCGTCGGCGTCGTCGGCATGGTGATTCGCTCACAATTTCTGGCTTGCTTTCGCATACTACGCCCGCTTTATCGTCGTATACCGAACGATAATAGAAAGCCGAATTGTAGCGTCGTGTCGTCGACTCGTCATTTATTGCAAAGTAAAAACGTCACTAACAGTAAGTCACATTCGAGATGCCGTTAGGTATAATTTGTATAATTTTTAATATAATATATTTTATAAAAAATATTAGGTATGAATTATATAATTTAAATGCATATTTGTTTAATAATGTTTTTGAAATATATTTTATAAATTATAAACGTCATTTAAATGAAACGCTAAAATAACTTTTTCTAGGTACGATGGGTCTTTGTTTTGTTTGCGATGAAGAATTGAAAGGTGATGATTATGTACGGTTATCTACGACCCGTACATCATATGGTAAGACATTATTTCCAGAAAAGATTGCCGAAGTTCTCGGAGAAGATATTGTGGTTATTGTTAACAATGATGATCACGCGTGCAAGAAATGTGCAACACATTTAAACCAAATTGACAAGTTAGAAATCGATTTGAAACTTGTTAAAAATGCCATATTGTCATATATAAGAAAGAAGCATGGAATATTAGTAACTGATGAGGATGTTGAGGTATCTATTATACTTACTAAAAATTATCCATCCACACTATTATAAAATACATCATTTTTATTTTTAACTTAGGCTGTCAAAATGGAGAAATGTGACGAACCGTTAAAAGTATCAAATACTTTAAAACCAAGTGAATCTCGTAACATCCTTATTAATCAGGTTAAAAAGCCAATTCAATTTTTAAATATACGACATAATCCACAACAAACACCTACACCGCAACAAGTATTGAGGCTACAACGAGTACCGAGGCCACAACCAGCAGAGAAGCAGTTACGAGTAATGATTCCACAACAAGTACGGATGCGGGTGCATGAACAGTACCCACAACTACTACTAAAACAGGAACAAATTCAAAAACAACAAGATGGTGCTAATAGATTAAAAATACACAACTCGGATACACAGGTTCAGTATGTACCTACATTAAATCTGACATTTTATTACATTATTTTGTAGTTATCAATAATACTTTCATTTATTTTTAGAATCCACATACCTACTCATTCAAATAAAATAGAAACTGGAAAACCTATTATTAATCAAGATGCTGATAAAATATTAACTCCGGTAAGAATAAGAAAAAATGTGTTTTTCCTCTATGTCATTTAATATGCAATTGATGAATATTGTTGTAGTACTTATATATTTTTATTTTGCTTGATTTTATCACAGTTTTCTATAAACACTAATAAATAGGACCTAGAATTGAATTAAAGTGTTTTTACTGAATAGACCAAAGATTAGTAAATCGGCTACAATTTAATGTTTTACTTGTGAGTTTCTATTATTGATAAAATAATTAATTTTTTTGATCGTATTTTAAATTTAATGTTAACTCACTACAACTACTCTCTCGAAAACATGACGTGATGCATGCAACTTGTATTTTCTATTACAAGTAAATTAAAAATACATGAAGTTTAAAAAACGAGTTTAATAGTTTTAATATAAAGGACCAATAACAATATGTGGAAATAACATATTTTTGGAGTGAATGCCTATGAGTATTAATTATAATATACATATTATATCAATGATAGGTTAAACCACACGTAACATAAGTTTATCATTCTATTGCAATAGCAGTATCAAAAAAATATATTTTAGTTGGGTAATGTTATATTATAATATATATGTTATATATAATATTAGTGGGTAATGATATTATAATATTATTACCTATTTAATTGTTTTTTATTACTTTTCAATTGTAACAACAGATATTCATCATGGTTAGGTATATCTTAAGATATATCTTATTCTGTTCTGTTTATATAATATTATACATTATTACTATACTATGTTACCATTACTATATTATGTAGTTAAAATGCCACATCCGTATATATCATGTCGTACATTTATAATGCGGGTATGGTGTCCTCTTAATAACAGCCATTTAATCTGATCTCATATATAAATTAAACACCTTGTTAATATTAAATTCAATTTAGGTATTGAAACAGAAAAAACCACTTTTTCGATGCCAAATATGTGACCATGATTTTGACAATCGAGAACATTGTATTGCACACATTCAAAAAGATCATAAAAAACCAACTTTAAATAAGTTGGTGAGTGAACAATTTGAAAACATAACAAACTATATAGTAATTTATTAATTGATTTTATGTTTAGGAAAGAAAAATAGAATATTCTGATCCAAGTACTCGCAACATCTTAAAACTTATTCCCAAGTCTAAGTAAATAATCAGAAAGTGAACTATTCTATGGATGATAATCGAGTGAATAATAAAACAACTACTGTAGATATTAATGTGTTATTAAATGATAATGTCCCTGTTGAAAAATCTGGAGATACCGAACAAGAAGACAAAATTAAAGGGAAAGGCGGAGAAACTGAAAACTCTTGAACACTGAAAATTGAGAAAATAAAACAAAGATTTAGATATAAATTCAATGTTGACTGCAATCAATTTTAAAAATCTCATCAACGGTAAGGATATACAAAACTAATGTGAAAATTGTATCATTAATTGATTAGTTGGTAATTAGTTAGTCATGAATTGAGTTTTATAAATTCTAATTTCATAATTTAAAATGTATTATTCTCTATTATTCACATATTCTTATCTAGATAATATTTATTTTAAAGTACTGCAGTTTAGAGAACTGTAGTATTATTTATTTAATAATATGTATAAATTCCCTATTGATTTTTATAAACTAGAAAATTTTACAAAAAGGGTAACAATTCCATTTAAGTGTCATCTACTTAAAATAGTTTACAATTTTATTTGACAAAATAGCTTCTAATTAATAAATCATATAAATTAATCTGTTATCAATAAGAACAGTTAAATCAAATTTATAAATTGAGATTAAGTTATGAAAAAAAAAAATAATATAAACGTTTCTTAAAATGAAAATTTTATTTTATTTCTAACTAAGTTTAATTACTCAAAATCGAAAATTATTGTTAAATTTATTTAAGCATATATTATATTCTTAATGTATAAAAGTTAAAATTGAAGAAATCAAGACTAACATTCATTTTATAATCATGATTAAATTAAGTCGTATTATTTTTAAAATATACCCATATAGTCTTCTAAAAAAGTTTATATCAAGTCAATGTTTTTATATTTTAACTTAATCAAAAATTGTGGTAACTTTAAATCAAATTTACATACCTATTGTATAAAATTTAACTTTTAAAAAATAATAATGTTTCTAATAAACAATTTTAAAATAATATGTTCATTAAAAGAAGTATGTTAAGTATAAGATTAAACCTTATTTGTAAAAATCTATATCTATTAATATTGTACTGTACTTGTCTGAACTCAAATATTATTCTCTTACCAATTATTATTTATTTGTTTAAATGTTATTTAATTATAGTTTAATAAAGATGTATTAATGTAACTATATTAAAATTGTATAAACTCGTCTTAAAAATAAGAACCGTTGTCTCCTCTAAAAGCCTAGGCTTTTAAAGACAAGCATTTGTAAACTTATTTAAAATGTATTTGTTTATAGACTTATAGTATTCTTTGAATGCAAACAATAAAAATTATTATTATTAAAGAAATAAAAATAAAATTATTCACAAGTAAGAAATTATAAATTTTTATTCATTACCTATTTGTATGCTATTATATTCTAGATGTGTAAGTAAAACAGTGAATTGTTAATGTGTTCAAAGAATTTAAAACTGTATTTCATATTTATTTTATTTATTTTCTATTGGTAACTAAAAAGAAACAAATTATACTTGCGTGTTTTTTGTTAATCAAATTTATTTTAACATTTTTCATTTGAAATTCCAAAAAACAAAGTACCAGCGTAAAACTTTGATAGTATGTCTAAGACCATTTTGAAGACCAATAATAAAACCCTAATTTTTGTGTTTGTATAACTTTGCAGTTGTATCAGTGTCATATTTTTTTTTTTTTTGCGTATTTTTGATAAGCCAAATGCATATTTGACCGATTTGTATTACATATAATATAAATCCTAGTACTAAATAACGCGTACACGCAATATTATTAGGTAGGGGCGTTTTGACAATAATTTTGTGTCAAAACCACGAATACTTATATTATACAATTCGTACACCGCACCAATAGTATGACATGTTATACGTCTGTGGTGGTCATCATAACTTACTGTTGAATGTTTTGCCCAGGCAAGTCTGAACTTGGAACCACGACATTCCGCGTCCAACCGCGGACCAGCTGTTCGCAGCGCAACAAGCGTCGCGTCGGGTGCTGCGTTATAACTGTTGCCGCAGGGCACCGACAAACCCGCCCGTGTCCGTGCCGCCACTTCGTTGTTGTCCGCACCGCGCGCGAGCACTCTGACCCGCTCATCCTCGACGTTACTCGCCGTCCGCTTCTATCGTTAGAGACCGATTCTGTCATCGACTTCCGTACGTCCTCGAAAAAGTTTCCAATCCCGTACACGGCAGTCGCAGTCTGCTTCCTTACAGTCCGCCGGCAAACGCATTTAATCTTTTGGACACGTCGCACGTGATTGGCGCGACTGTAACGGTCGTATGATTCGGCGACCCATGCCCGTGCGTAGTCAATTGTCGTCACTGTATACATTATAATATTGTGTCGCGCCAAAGGTACGCGCTCTAAAGTCGCCCGACAAAAAATCAGCCCCTATTTTTTAGTGAACCCCGACACAAAGTGTGTAGTCCGGAATTGTAAGTGTGCACTGCGGCTTCAAGAAGTGTGTACTTACTAAATAAGACTACTAGGCAGTATTTATACACTATTCAAATTTTTAACCAGATATGAGTATATTTTCAGTTTATAAAATAATAACAGATTGGTATAGTTACCTAATAATAATGTGCAATTTGATAAATAAAAAATAATTATTACTAAAAAAAAAAAAAGTTGACATCGTACTAAAGAATATAATAATATAGAAGTTTGCCTTCACAGCTCTGTACCATAACATTGTACATAAAAAAATGTTTAGTATGAATTTTTATGAAAAATAGGGGCTGCAGTACCAAGGTTGGTAGGTTAGATACAAAGTTTCATTCAGTACCAAGATGGTCTCAAGAAATGGAAAAGTCAATACAATCACTGTTAAAGGTGAAACAATAATTGAACAATATATTTGTGTATCTGGTAATTGCTCAACCTTAGGCGATTGGGAAATGAACAAGGCGTTTGTTTTAAGTAACACAAATGAGATACGTATAGGTAAGAAAAAAGTAAGTTGATCATAATTATCAAAATACTGATATGAAATAATGATCAGGTTGACATAGGTATAATATTGTAATTAGCTATCCAATATATCTTTAAATATTGGAAATTTTTAAATTTTCACTTCTGTACATAAATAACAAAAAATTTGACATTTCACTAAACAATATAATCACACGGAAATATGTAGAAAGGGCATTTGCCCCCGCAGTTCTGTATCATAGCATTGCTCACAGTTTTTAAGTACTGAGTAGTCCAATCTGGAAAATATGTTTTCTATGTACAAGTTTTACCCATACTTTTAAATAATTGGAGTTAACTTTAGAACTATAAAATACTATTTGATATAAGTTTATACTGTATATATCTATATAGTTATCTTAAATGATTATCAACCGTCGCCGTAATTTGTTGCGATGATTATAATACTGACTACTATATAAAAAGTTTTTGAAATACAAAAATACTATATATTTAAGAAATAAATATAATGAGCAACAATTTATACTGAACTTATACTATAACGGGTACAATATTGTATCAAGTAATACAATTTATTTTTGCGCTTTTATCCAACTACTAGGGAACAAAAGCGCAAAACAAATTTGTACTTTTAGTCTATTGAAAAAAATAGAAGATTTGCGCTTTTGAGTTTCACCGCAACCGGGTTGCTGTTGTGATTGCTGTTGTCCGTACTTATATCGTCGAGTACTAATGAGCGTGATCAGGTCACCGACCTGATCTATCAGTGAACAGACAAATATAAACTCTATCAGAGTACCGATTAGATAAAAATGTCTAATGTAAACTCCGCCAGTTATATTTTCTTACTTGTAATGGGTACATGGAAACTCCGCCAGTGTAAAGGTCTTCCCAAATTAAATACGCTGACACCCGTTGCGATGACATACGTCAAAATGCTTAAGTCGATAATAGTTGTTTAATTTAAAAATAATTTTATCTTCGTAATATTTGAAAACAATAGTCCCTATGATGATATCGTCAGTATATAATGTAATATATTACAAGTATATATTTTAATTTTAGTTAAATTTAATTTTCTGGCGGAGCTTACATAAACTCAATTTTACCGTTTTTTTCGCACCACAATCACATCGTCCTGCTTGAAATCACTTAATGCATGAAAATATTATTAAAAAATCTACAGTCATTGTTTATTTTTTATGTATCATATTTGTGTATAGGTATATAGATTTATCATGCCAAATTTATTTTTTATAAATAAATATATACCAATAAGCGGTGGCGTGCGGTGATATTTTATATTGGGTAATTGCTAAAATAATACTTCTAGTTAAATCTTTTTTTTGAAAAAAAAATATTTTATTGAAGAAAATCACCATTTAGAATGTATTATTAAAATAAAAGTTTATTGATAATTATAATTATTAAATTATCCGATAAGCAACGGCAAAATATTGCATTTTTTAAAATATCAATAACTTATAATAACATAGATATTCAATTCTACAGCCGCCGGTTATTGCTGTTGATAGAAACCGATACAAAAGATGGATGGTGAGTGATTATAATATTGCACGATAGAAGTACCATTTATCTTTTATAATAATTTTATGTTTTATATATTTTATTATTTAGATTAACTATAAAAGTTGCGTTGTTGGCTATACAGCCATAACCATTTACAACAAGAAAACGTATATGTAATTGATGGCATAGATAAAAATGTCGGGCCCAACTCAAATTTTTCCAAAAATGATCAGTCAAAAATAACATACAGGCAATGCTACAAAGAAGTACTTAATCTAATTTATTAATATATTCATTATTGTAAATTAAAATTAACATATCGATTTCTGTATTAGAAATGGAACATAATCATTCATGATCATCATCAACCGTTATTGATTTTTAATAGTAGCTCATCAGATAATCTCCTTAAAAATAAACTAATATTATAAACAAATATTGTTTATTATCGTTTACATTTTATTATTCACTTTAATATGTACGATTTTTGTATAAAAAAAATACCAAAATATTGAAAAAGTTAATTGAGGATTAATAAAAAATCGAAATCTTTAACTATATAATATTCTTTATAAAAATTAACATAATAATCTAGTCTAAATAATAAAGTCATGATCATTTAAAATAAATGAAACTCTTTGATTGATTTAATGATTCGTTATTGATGAGTGGTAAACCTAAAAATATATTTTATACGTAAACCAATAATTAATTTTTTGATCATATCTAATGTGTATGTGAATATTATAGGATAAGTAAAATGTATATAACCCACATGGTCACATGTTTTATATTTAAATTTATTACTTTATGTATATATATATTTATGAAACTTTTTTCAAGATCTTCTGGGAAGTCAGTTAAATTATTAGACAATTATTTTCCCATAAATTCATCTACAAATTCGTGTTTATACTAATATAATATTAACTTAAAACTTAATGAGCTTATAATTAGTAGTAAAACAGAATAATTAGCTCAGCATCAAGAAAGTCTTGGAGTATATTTGTTTGACGGAACAATGTTATTTTCTATCATTCAATTTGATCCAAATGTAAGTTGTTAACTTGTTGTACATAGTCAACAATTTATCTATTTACTATCTCGTTTTGTTAACTATTATTTAATCTGGAATTACAAGTATTGTAAAACGTATTTTTTATTGTGCTTTAGATTTTTGAACTTATGTCTACACGTCGTTCAGATGGTCGAGCTATAACGATAACCATACAATTCATAAATGAAGTAGAGTTAGAGTTAGAGTTTAGTTAGAGTTCTAACTCGATGAACGTGATAGCGTTAAAGTTTTAAATACATTGTTGCGTAAATGTCTCAAACTTATGCAACTTACACCGATAGGAAGAAATTTTTATGATTTAAATTTTAAAGTTTATATTAATTTCTATTAGTTTTTTATTAGTTTATTATATAACACTGTATAATTTACTTTTAGATTGTTATGGCTCAATATAAACTTCAACTTTTTCGAGGTTATGAAACTATGATTGATAGTTATGAGAACGATATTTTACGCGTTGATTTATTTTCAAAAGCAATACGCCAAGATACAGTATTGGACCTTTTAAATCAGTTTGCAGTTGATAGAATCAGAAACAAAAATTTGATGGTAAGTTGATTATAATTTTGCACAATAGAAGTACAATTTATCTTTGATAAATAATTTTATGTTCGATATATTTTATTATTTAGTTTAACTTTACAGTTATGAGTTTATGACCATTTACAACAAGATATACGTAATTGATACCATAAATAGCAAATGTTAGGCACATCTCAGAATTTTGCAAAAACAATCAGTTCAATATAACATACAGGAAATATTACAAAGAAGTACTTAATTTTATTTATTATTTTATTAATTATTGTAAATTAAAATTAACGCTTTGATTTTTATATTAAAAATGGAACAGGAACATTCTTAATAGTGATCAACCATTATTAATTTCTAAAAATCAAAATCGGTACAACAATTTGGAGTTGACAAAATTTCAGATTTCTGATTACAGAAACAATTTCACACTTATGAAAGACAGCTTTATACGCTAGTTTATATCCTAAAAAATGGATGAAAAGACTTGCGAATTTTGCGGATGATTTTCATTTTAATTCCAACATAAATTTTTAAATTTTATGTAGCTACATTGTAATAACATTATTTTTGTGTTTCATACTTTTTTTATTTTCATTTTAAATTATATTTTTTTAGTAAATATTATGAAACTGAATACAATTATTTTACTATTATTCAGTGTGTCGCAAAACTGAATAAATAGACCTTTGCAGTGGTAAAGAGTGGTTGAACATTGAGATTTAGCTCCTCGGAACTCTTGTAAAAACGTTAAAGTTTTTTCGCAAACTATTATACAAGCGACAGAAAACATGATACTTCATCTACCTAAACCTGTTATATAAATATTTTTATTTTATTAATTAGGTACTATAGGTACTAGAAAACTGATGAGTATAATTTTTAGAGTAACCATGAATGATGGAAGATCCAATACATTTTTAAATAATACCTAAGAAGTTATTTATAGAATCAATCTAAAATTTATTTTATGTGTTATTTCATCGTCGTGAAGTTCTATTTACGGTACGATTAAACGGAAATTATACATTGATAGAGCTGGTATATTTCTTATATGATATAAGATAGCATTGAATTTATAAGATTCTATTGCACATACAATTTAATACTTTTATCATTAATATTTATTTTCAGTACCATCTCAAGTAGTCATTCTATAGAATGTACAAATAAACGATTTGTCTGAGCCCTGAGGGTACAACATTTGTAATTCAAATTAATTGTAAACTTGGAGGTATTCCGTGGCTAGTCCCCATTTTTAAAATTGTAATTGTTTAGTTATTTATTATGATGTATAAAAACGAAATTGTTATTTATTGTACTTAAACATGGTTTAAGGCATGATGATAGTTCGGTGTAATACATATAAAAACGTCCAACGAAAAAATAAATCATTTGGTGCTTTAATAACATTATTGGATAATAATTATTCGCAGTATTTCAATAACGTGGAACCATATGAATGTCTACATGACCTTTCCACTAATTTTGCAATTGGAATAATTAGTAAGTATTTATATATTTTCTAATTCTGATTGTCTTATGCATTTCTAACTCGGTATATAATGACTTAAAAATCTCTAAAATAATACCTAACTTTTTTATTCAATACAATGGATTCATGTCACACAATCAAATAATAATTTTTATTAAACTACAAGACACATATTTTAACGTAATATATATGGTGTCATAATTTCAAACGCAGTAGTTATAACCTAGATTTAAAAACAAAATATAATTGATACATATAATATGGTCATTGATCATTTGCGTTTGATAAAAGAGGAGTTTATATCAATTATTCAGTAAGAATGACTTAATGACATGCACAATATTTATTTTTCAACAAAGCTAATCATGGTTGATAAAATATAAGGTTTAATTTGTAAAAAATATAAACCTACTTTCTTTCATTATTAATACTTTTCGTATCAAAAAAATGCAATATCTCATTTTCATTAATGTTGATAATTTTTTTTTTTAATATTGATATATTTTACTTGTAAGATATATTTTTTTATTTAATCAATTTGAAATTAAAAAGCCACTTGATTTATTAACATGTCATTTTCATTAATTTTGATACATTTTTTGATTACTTTTTTCGTTTTTGAAAACCATGTTAAAACTTGAATGTTTTACTAAGTACTAACAAGTAATTATATAATATTGTTTTATTATTAATACCATTTGTATGTCAAAAGATTGCATTATTTTTTATTGTAAAACATTCTATTTTCATTTGATCAATTTAAAACCCAAACCACTGGATTCAAGATAACATTTTAAGTAATGTTAACTACATATAAGATTTTTTTTGTAAACAATATAAAGCTTCTTTCTTATATTATAAATACTATTTGTATGAAAAAATATGCAATATATCATTTTCATTAATGTTAATAATTTTTTTTTTTTAATATTGATATATTTTACTTGTAAGATATATTTTTTCATTTAATCAATTTGAAATTACAAAGCCACTTGATTTATTAACATGTCATTTTCATTAATTTTAATACATTTTTTGATTACTTTTTTGTTTTTGAAAACCATGTTAAAACTTGAATGCATTACTAAGTACTAACAAGTAATTATATAGGTAATATTGTTTTATTATTAATACCATTTGTATGTCAAAATATTGCATAATTTTTTATTGTAAAACATTCTATTTTCATTTGATCAATTTGAAACCAAAACCACTCGATTCAAGATAACATTTTAAGTAATGTTAACTACGTATAAGGTTTTTTTTGTAAACAATATAAACCGTCTTTCTTATATAATAAATACTATTCGTATGAAAAAAATGCAATATGTTATTTTCATTAATATTAATATATATATATATATATATATATATATTTTAATATTGCTTTATTTTACTTGTAAGATATTTTTTTTAATTTGATAAATTTGAAACCAATACCGCATTTAAAAATATCATTTTCAATAAAGTCAATTTAACATAGAATTTATTTTGTTGTATATTAAATAAAACATATTATCATTAAGAATTTTCACTATATTTCTGAATTTAAGGGCGTCATTTCAGGTTTTTTTCAGGTGAACAAGATATAAAATAGGCAAATTTGATATTTCACCAGTCCGTATAAAAATAGATATACTACGTATATGTACATTATCCTGCTTTCAGTTATTTTCAAACATCATGAACCAAATCAATTCATTAATATAAATAGTAATAATTATTTATAACCAATGTTATAAACCAATGTCGTTCGGCATCTAGCTCCACGGTTGTAGAGCAAGCTAATTAAAAATATACAGCGGTGGCACGACAGTTTATAATATCTCGAAGCAGGATTTGCCCATTTAAACAGTGTAAATGTTGGTGTTTCTTTAACCAGACCTAACTAATTATGTATACTGAATCAATTAATACCTAATAAATTGGAAAAAATCAGACAAATTGTGCAGATTATCCTTCTGCAAAAATCATCGAAATCGTACAAGGTTAGAAATTAAATTATTAAAGGAAACATGCATACTTTTTAATGAGAAATTATAATAAAATCTGGAATTACAACGTCCGCATCTCACCATTTATAACAAGAAAACGTATATGTAATTGATGGTATAGATAAAAATGATGGGTCCAACTCAAATTTTTCCAAAAATGATCAGTCGAAAATAATATACAGGCAATATTACAAAGAAGTACTTAATCTGATTTATTAGTATATTCATTATTGTAAATTTAAATTAACATGTCGATTTCTGTATTAGAAATGGAACATAATCATTCTTGATGATCATCAACCGTTATTGATTTTTGATCTTTTTAATTTTTTGATTTTTACAATTTTTGAAAAAAAATGTATTGAATTATTCATTAAGAATGACTTAGTGACATGCACAATATTTACTTCTGAACGAAGCTAATCATTGGTTGACTAAATAATTGCGGTAATTTTTATTATATTTTTTTTTTTTTTTACTATGTTATTATATTTGATTCAAAAATCTAAAACAGAAGTATACTACATCTATCATGCAAATAGGTACTTATTTTATAGGTATGTATCCACTCAAGTTTTATTTTTATTTACCCTTATGGATCCTGAATGCTGAGTGGAACCTTGAGTATAATGGCATTATAGTATGTTGGTATACTAGTCCTCTAGTTATAGGTTGGCCATAGTAAAACGACTAAATTTAACTCGAAATGGTTAAAAAGCATACCACCAATAATCAATATATGTAATAAATAGGGCACCCTGAACCTACGTACTTACACACAAATATGATAAAATAATAATAATATATTCACGTGGCGAAACGAATGGAGTTGTTGATCTACCGCAGTGTCCGCAAATAGGCCGGGTCGATGACCTGGTCTCGACGGCGATGAAAAAACAGCTGACATCTGGATCCTGGCCGCGGGTGACGATTAAAAGTTTGCAATAATGACATGTGGCGTGAAAGACGCGATTTCGTAACGCACTGGTGACTGGTGCCTAAAGGTCAGAAAATGAAAGACAACGAGGAAACGCCAGAATATCGAACGGCACCGAATCGGCAACTGATACCAAATAATCCGATAATCGATTTGCGTGACAAACGCGACTCGAACGGCACGAAGTACACTGACGGTGGGTTAAAACAAATAGGTATGGCAACAGCGAAGGCATAAGGACGGCTCAGTGTCAGGCGCGTCTGACCGGCGACGAGTGATTAACCGGAGCGACAACGAGAACTCAAGACGTAAAATTCGTGACGACGCGGACACTGCAGGTGAGTTGGCGGGGGGTAGCCGTTAACTTAACGACCGTTGCGATATGGTCAACTAATACGCGGTTAGGCGCAGATATAGTCATGTTCAAAGTTCAAACTCGCGTGAACGTAGTATACAAATAAAACCGTACCAATAAAAATTTAACCATACGATAATAAATAATTATATATATATATATATATATATATATTTATTTATTTCATTTAACTTATTATCAATATCGGTTATTGCCTATTGTTGAAACTTAATGTCAATGTTAATGAACGCTAATTTTTTTCTGGCGGCGGTTAAAACATATACAGTTGAACCTCTATAAATCGAATTTTGGATATCTCAAAGGTATACCTTGGCCCATGCATTTCAATAAATGATAAGTGTGTTAAATTTTCTCGATAATTCGAACTTCACTTACTCGAATTTCTCGGTAAATCGAAGTCATTTGAGTTGAATTTTAGCTTATAACTCGAATTGTTCGATAGACATTACCAAAAATAGTGCTACTTTAATTATTAATTTCTTTATTTTACTATACAATACATTTTAAACATTTATAATATACAGATATTATCATGTATTATTCATGGAATACATAAATAAATAAAATTATAAAATAAAGTCTTTGTGTTGTATAAAAACTATTTTCGATAACTCGAATTTTTCAAAGTTGTATGTGTCAAACACATAATTATTAAATTATAACTTCTTATATATTTACTTATTAATTTGAGTTAATTTCAAAAAAAAAAAAAAAAAAGCATAGTGAGTGAAAAAAATATTTATCAATGACATATTGACCTTTAAAAATCTTTTTACAAACCTGAAATTACTTTATTAGTAATATAAGGTATAATATTATAACGATTTTGTAAATGTCTGTAAAATTAATTAGACTTAATATATATACATACATATATATACATATATATATATATATATATATATAGTTTTGGTAGTTAACATTACTTAATATTTTGTTAAAAATGACACAGTTCTTAAAATTTATATTATATACAGTATACACTTATTGTATGTATCAGAGCTTTAAATCGGTCTTAAATATCGATAAAAATCTTTTAAAAAATTAAAAATGTTTGTTAGTAATATTCAAAATGTATATCGAAATTGAAAAAAAATTAAATCGATAATTTTATTTATATTAAAATAATAACCACATCTATTATAAACAGATCAATTTAAAATTAAAAATAAAATTGAACTCAAATAGTTAACGCTCAACAGATATATAAAATATAAATTATAAATATAATAATAGTCATTGATAAGTAATAATTAAAGTAAGGTAAGTACTTTGTAGTTCCTAATTTGTTTTCTACGCTGATAAGTGTTGCGATAAACTATCTGCGCGTTCGATTAGCAATCATTTTGAACACAGAAATTCTTTTTTTACATTTAATTAGAATGTTTGGAAAAATATTTTTTCCATTATTGTTCTAAACATTTTATTCCGTATATAGAAATTTTGTATGATACGGCAAAGCTAGGAATAGATATATAGAATGTTCAATTTATCATTATGTTCTGATATCTGTACATTGGAAATTGGGATTGAATTAAGTTTAAGTATAACAAATATGATATACCGGGCATTCTATATAATATGTATAAAAATGTTCTACAATTTGCGAACAATATTTGAAAAATTATATTTTCCCGTAATAATATATTATATATTAAATGTTGTATCAAAATTAAAATTGTTTATATGTCTTCACCAATATTTCATAATATAATTATTAAAGATTAAACCAAATTTTAAAAAATTGCTAATAACATATTGGAATCATAAAAATATCAAGGCGATATTTTAAAAATTAAAATTAAAACTAAAATCAAAAAAATCAAAAATAATTTGCAATCTAAATAAAAATCAAAAATCAAAAAAATCGATATTGTGCGACAAAATGAATATCAATATAATTATTTTAAATGTTTATAGATACCTAATGCAATGCAAATGTAATAACTTAACTATATACTGTATTATAATAATGAATGTTCGGAAGTTTCCTACAACTTCCGAACATTCATTATTTTTTATCGTACTTTATATTTTTTAGAACTATTTTTATATTCTTATAAACTCTAGAGTGTAAATAATATATTCAACTAATATTATAAATAATTTTATTCAATATCATTTGTTATCAAAAAGTATATAAGTATTAATTATTTTAACTTAATTTTAAATCATTATTCTCAAAACAACATTTTTGAAAAAAAAAAAACAATTTTCCAATTTTTTTGTCATTAATATTCATGTTTTATTTTTTCAAAAATGACAGCATATATTTGATGTTCTTAAATAATAACATAGTATAATGATTATTTATTATTACATAGCTAAATTTAATTTATGTACCTATTACAATGTATTACAATGCATTATTGTTTACATTTTTATTAATTTTTGAACCATTGGAATTCGAATTATTTGCTTACTCAGACTCAATACTTCAGTTTAAAAGTGAGTCCAATAAGCGGCAACTATTGTTTACTGTTTTATATTGAATTAATATTTATTAACCATCATATTTTAAATATTTTTCCAGTAAAATTGTGTTTGCCCACCAATGCACTTATAAAAACAGCTATTGAAATACTCATTGATAAAGGAGTGCAATCTAAATGTATCTGATGAATACAATTATATTACTTGAAATTTTTAAAATATATTTTTACATAATATTAACTTTATAATTATTAATTTATCATTATACACGTATCTAATTAATAATTATAAATTAATGTAATACCGATTTTTGTTGTTAAATATTTCCTGCTTTTATACATATATTGGCAAAAATAAGACACACATTTTACATAATTTGACTTTTTTATTGCATAAAAATACACGCTCTACAGACTAGATATTACTTAATTATTTTTTTTGAAAATGAGTTTTTTTAATTGTACTATTAGTATTTTTTTAGAACTATTTGTTTATTCTTGTAAATTATTTTAGAGTTTAGATAGTGAATTTAACGGTTCCTGTACAATATTTCTGAAAAAATATCTACGATATAGTATATATTCTGAAATTTTTTTTTTAAATTTCTCATAAGTTGGAATTTATTTTGTTATAAAATTAATTAATAGATAAAAAAAATGTTTAGTTCCAACTAATCTGATTATAATATTTTTAAAAATATCTAATAGCTTAAAATTTGAGATTGTGTGCAATTGATCTTAAATACTTCAAGGTGTTTTTATTGTCTTACTGTTTAACTTTTTGTAAATAATCTTTCATTGGAAAAAAAATTAATTTCTTATGAGCATTTGAAGATCAAAATATCTATACTATATTTTCGCCTTAAACTTTGTTTTTTGCTATTTCTATATAATTCAAAAATTAATTACCGTGAATTATTAACAATTTCACCAAATTTTTATATTACATTTCTATACGAAATATAATTTTTGAAATATTTTGATGAAATATTTTTATATATTTATTTTTAACTATAAAATGTGGGTATCACGTCAAAATCACAAATCCAATAAAGCGTATGCCAAAATAGCTAAGCATAAAATAGCTAAAAGATATAATAGCGAATGTTTAAAACAGCTAAAATATGTTATTTTAAAATTATTATTACTATACGTGTTTAGTGATACATCAAATAAAATAATTTATACTTGTAATGATAAATTATAGGTTATGCCTTTTAAATAATTTATAATATTTCTTTCCGTACATTTTTTTTGAATTTCTAAAACTCTTAATGCAGTATCTTGATATTTTTTTATTTATTTTTATTGGGTTTTGTCTGCTTATGTATTGCTCTACTTTCATTTCTATATTAGTTTATTCTTGTTTGAACCTTTCTATAAGTTTTCAAAGTGTTGGGTGACACGATCCAAGTAAATTATTAAAACCATTATAATAATAATATATGTTACGGGTAAAGTACAAAATACAGTTAATGTAGATATTACCTGGGTAATGTGAACACTACCTGTACCTATTGGATAAATTAAAAATACTATTTATAAAACGTTTATTTCATACATTACTTGGGTATTTTACACATTATCTACGACTGAGTGGGTAAAGTACTTTGATAAAATAACGATTGTAGATAATTGTTTTTGATGAAACATACCATACGGTATAATATTTAGTACAGAGCTAGTTTGTCTTAATAAACGCGTCGTACCTACATACAGGTTTTTAAAATGACTTCACGCGAAAGATTGTACGAATGTTTTTATAAAATAGTCAAAGAAAAAAAAATGTTTCAGTTTATTTATCGGCAATTAAGTACAATTAAATATTTTCGGAAATTAAAAATGTGAAATCAAGTGGAATAAAAAGTAACAAGGCATATCAAATTTTGAAAAGGTACGACCTCATTACTATAAGAGAAGAAAATAAATTAATATTGACGTTATTGAAAGGTAATACAAACATTTTGTACTATATTACTAATGAAAATATCTATGATAAAAAAATCTTTGCGTGAAATGTCTAATGTACAATCTTTTTCCGGTGGTCAAGGTTTTAAGAAATGACTATGTAAAACTAAATGCTTAACAAATAAATATAAATGCAAATCCGGGGAAATACTTTGTAATTCTAAATGTCATCCAAACTCAAATTGTTCTAATAAATTATTTTATTTTTAAATTTTAATTAAATAGTAAAATTGTTCAAATATATAATTAATAGTTCAATAGTAATAATAATAATTTATTTATTTTGGATTAGTATAATTTGGTTTTTGCTACTAAAAAGACTGTATAATTGAACCATTTTAAGTGTTTGATGCATTAGTCATGTTGTACCGATTTAGTCAGTTTACGATTATAGTAATACGAATACTTTATCCACAGCACACCGGATAATGTATAAATTTATTGGATAATACATATTTAAGGTGGATAATGTATACATTACACTGTTCATGTGGATAAATTTCACATTACCCGGGTAATATGTACACTAACCGTTTTTGGACCTTACCTGTAATATATATATAATATTATTATATGTTATATATTATATTTATTTATATATTTATATTATACATATATTAGATAACCCAGCTATAAAATTGATTGTGATTATCTCTATCTTTATAACTTTATAAGTAGGGAACTGATTTTATTGTAATAAAAAAATCAATATATGTACCATTTTTTCTTAAAATATGGAATAAAAAATCCAAAATATGTAAATATTGAAAAAATCTATTAGTATTGAAAATTACAAAAAAAATAAATATTTTATAATTATAAATATTAAATAAAAGTAATACAAATGATCTAGATTGTAGATAAAAAAAATTATGAATATTATTCCGGAATAATGTAATAAGAAACAACATAGGTATTGTTGTAGGTTTGCAAATAAAAAATTACGATAGTTTGGTCGGAGAATACTTTGTATTGGCTAAAAGACTGTTCCACGTCAATAGATGTAATAGGAGCATAATTATTATTTATTATTCACTATACCCGAAAGAATAAATTTAATTTCCAGAGATCCTTGTTGAATTTTTCCTATTAAAATGTCTCTGTCAAAAATTACATATCTTATTGTTTTAGACGAAGCAGATGATGTTAAACGTCGTCAAAAATCAAAGAAAAAATCAAAAATTACAAAAATATGTAGAAAATATGTAAAAATATGTGTTTAATGTTTATACCTAAATATGTAAAAATAAATAAAATAAATTTGGGTTTATTTCAATTAGAATGATCTAAATTGTACACAATTTTTATCAGATTTAAAATATCTCATATCAATAAAATATATGTATTTACAATAAAATCCGTTCCCTACTTATAAGTAATACTATTATTACTACAAGTAATATAAGAATAATAATTTTAAAATAATATACTTTAGCTGTTTGAACATTCGCTATTACGTCTTTTAGTTATTTTATGCTTAGCTATTTTTTCGTCGCTTTTTTGACATTCGCTTTTTTGGATTCGCGGTTATGACAGTGAATCTAAAATGTGTGATAAAAGCTATCTCCACTTACAATCATTTTTTTGTATATAATGAGTAGGCTGATTATATTTTAATAAAAAAATTAATGTAAGCACATATTATGTATGTACCAATTTTTCTTAAAATAAAAAATAAAAATTCCAATATATGATGTAAATACAGAAAAATGGATTAATATAAAAAATTACAAAAAAATAAATATTTTATAAAAATAAATATTAAATAAAAATAAATAATAATTCACTTTCGATTTCAATTTCACAACTTTGGGCATTTAAAAAATTAGAAATTAGACGTACGAAATATGATTACGTTGTAAATGCAGCTACGAATACTTTTACCAAAAACAATTGTTTGAGTACCAGATTTCTTATTTTATATTTTTATCGTCCGGCAATACCAATATCGACAATAGTTTATACAGTACTTATATACTAGTGCGATAACTGAACTAGTCATATAGTGGCATGCTGGAAATAAGTACTTAGTATACCATTTAGTTAACGTAGAATATTAAATTTGGTGATCGTCAAAAATTACTTATCTTTTTGTTTTAAACTAAGCGGATGATGTTAAACATCGTCGAAAATCAATGAAAAAATCTAACATTACTAAAATATGTACAAAATATTTACTCATTTACTAAATATATAAAAATATGTAAAATAAATTTGGGTTTATTTCAATTATAATGATCTAAATCAGAGGTTCTTAACCTTTTTTAGTTCAGCGCCCCTTTATTGTAATAACTAATTGCTAACGCCCCCCCCCCCTCATGCAAAATCAAATTTTCTTCTTATAAATTTAAGATGCAATTAAACCAAACAGGTACTTTACTAAATACTGACGGCACTTCTTTTTTGCACTCATTATAAAAATATTTATATTTCAAATTACTTAGTTAAAATTAAGTCTATTAATTTTGTCAGAAAAACACACTCGTTTATTCGAAAACGCGACGTTCAACGTAGCGGATATCAATCACGCACTGCAAGGTACAGTATACAATAGTCTTATTATGGTTGAAAATGTAAAAATAAATCTATTATAAATAAGACGTTCCCAATACGTAAAATGCGATTAGATAACATGCCGTTGTATAGCGTACGCATTACAACTATTCTGATTTCACGTTCAATTATTTGTAGTGTTGTTAATATAATATTAATAAATTGTATTATTTTTAATCTCTGAGTTTGAAAAAGCTCACCGCCCCCTCAACGCCCGCTTCAAAACTATTACCCCCCGGAGAGACCGAAATGCCCCCAAGGGTAATTTAGATTCTAAATCCTACACATTTTTTATCAGATTTAAAATATCTCATTCCGATAAAAATATGTATTTAAAATAAAATCCATTCCCTAATAATGAGTATTAAAAAGGTAAATGATTTCTAATGCAGTTAGAAGAAACATCGTGGCCAACTTACTCTTACAGTCTTAGTGTCTTACTTCACATAATTTGTACAGTATGATTTGACTATCGGTTGAAAAAAATTACCATTAAATTCGCATACATAACTTACTACTAAGACAATTATATAAGCACAATTAATATTTCGGAACTTATAAAAAATCAAACTGACAAATTTACGACAGATACAGAAGCGTAGTAAGTAAGTATCTTATTTGAAATAATATCAATTGTGTGAAATGTATATATTTTAAAAATAATTAATATACTAAAAAATATATAAGGATACTATAATATAGGAAAATATGAATTCTAATTTCACACAATTGATATTATTTCAAATAAGATACTTACTTACTACGCTTCTGTATCTGTCGTAAATTTGTCAGTTTGATTTTTTATAAGTCAAAAATATTTATTTAGTTAATATACACCAGTTTCCTTTTTTTTTAAAACATATTAAATTAGAATAAACAGTACAGTAACAATATATATTATAATATAGTAAAAAATTCAAGATAATAATTTAAAAAAATAATGGCTATTGACTAGTAAAATAGAATAAGAAAAAAAAATTATAACAAAATAAAACAAAATATTAAAATAAACCATTATCAAATGTGGGTCCCTCATTTGTAAGTGACATAATATGTCACAGAGGTTCATTTTGTAAATACCTAGTTTATGTTGTCTCTATGAACATAGAAAATATTTTAAAAATAAAACGTATACGAAGAAACTTTAAAATGTAGGTATTAGAAATACCTAAGCTAAGATTGGAAGATGTAGATTAATACTTAATTTGGTCTGTTACTAGAATGACTAGATTATGAATACCTATTTATTATATTTAATTCTTTCTACACTTATCAGAGTTAGGCTGGTTGATTATATTTGATATATTAATATAATTATAAGCTAAATAAGAAATACTAAGCACAAAACAAGAGAATCTCAAAAATCGACATTATACACACTAAAGTTAATCAGAGTCAGCAACAGTAGCAACAGTATCTCAGAGTACATACAGAACTGAACTTTCAGTGATTTCATTAGCGACTAATCTGTCACTTCACTTGACTAATCCATAGTCTCTATGTAATAAAAAAATGCTGGATCTGTCGCTGTATACATCATATATACGAGCAGCAAATATATATCTATTCAAAAGGCGTGGAAAAAGTCGGATGAAAGGGGAGCCAATAGGGCTGTAGCCTTGGGCCTAGAGGCGTAGCCAGGATTTTTTTATGGTGGCGGGGCTAAATACTTTTAACTTGAGTTATTGAAAATCAAAAACAATAGCAAAACAAAAATACTGATATAACATATTAACGTTGATTTGCCGTTAACGTATTTACTATTTTAAATAGTTAAAATTTGTAAGGCAATTTTCATATTTATTTTTAAATATTTCAAAACAATATAAAAAATACAGCCAACGGGGGAGAGCTATAGCCCCTTTATCCCCCCCCTCGGCTACGCCATTGCCTGGGCTCCCGAAGAAAAAAGGGCCCTATAAAAACTTTTGAAAACTTAATAAACATCTACAACCATTTAATTATTTAAAATATTATATATTACCTATCTATATATTATAATAAATATATAACTTTTATTTGCCTACGATCGGCAATCAAGCTGTTTTATATTTATAAACATTTATAAATAAACCAGAAATTACGATAATTTCCGGTGTTTGTGTGGTCGTGTCAATTATCTTTTCAGATTATTTTTAGTTTTTATACCATAAAGGTCTGAGATACAGTCGTTGTCGAGATATCAAGATATTCGCGAACTCTCGTTACGACGTTACCACTTTGTTTACCGTATTATCAGTTCATTTTATAAAATCAATGACTTTATTAGGAAAAAGTATCTTTCCTTGTAATTATAGACACGTTGAGTATGTGGACTCGGCAGAAGACTAAATACTTATGGTCTGTTTAATTCGCAGTTAAAATATTAAACTACAAAACTGAAATTGATTCCTTAAATAATACTGTATTAATTTTTACAATAACGATCTGGATGAACACAACCTAGTAAACGCTGTCCGTTTAATCTAGGTACGTTTATAATGTTTATAATGTCAAGAGTAGTTTTGGTTTACCTATACGTAATTAATATTCGTGTGATACATGTATAATGTACGAAAAGATAAATTTAAGGTACGTGGACGTATACAACTGATACCCGTGTATATTTTTCGGGCTATAAATGCGTATATTCTATAATTATCTACATTGATCTTACGTTTATAATAGGTAATTGGTTTGTCCAAGTCGCGATCGCCGGTGTTGGTGTGAAAAGTCGTGTACATTTTACGTTGACAGTTCATAGACGAGTTGATGTTATGGGTACTTATATCAATATTTAAACGTACCTACCGCATTGACGTTTTTTAATGCTGATTGCACATTTATTATAGAATATATTGTATTGTCAATGTAGCTGGTAGTTATGTCATGGTATATTTCAATATTTTATTTTTATTATTATCATGATCATTAATGAATAAATTTCCGTTTCAATAATATGAAAATAGTGAAACGATTGACTAATAATACCTAGATCAAATATGAACAAAAACCCAAACGGTCGGCTGCAACACCGGCGGTTTACGAACGAAGGCGATGTGACGCGTCACGCTCATTATATAAGATTAACATTGTTCATTGGCACGTGTGTGAGTTTCTAATGTCTCTATAGAAACATCTATAATATGACTATATTCTCAGTGGCGTAGCAAGCATTTTCTTAAGGGGATTTGTTAATTATAAACATTAAATACCTATTATATATAATATGTACAAACTATAACTTTTATTTTAATTAATTAGTATGTATATTGTATACATTATGTCGGTATAGTATGGTCAATTTGTATTGTTAGTGTTTTAAATATATAAATATATAATATTATAATAATGTATAATGTAATATATGATACAGTTTGAGATGGTGTCATAATCCTCAAACATCCCACTTGTATACGTCACTGTATATTATATATGGTTATATATACTTGTCTTTTATACATATAAAATTAAAAAACAATAACCGCCAGTCTACAGTTGTCTACTGCCTATATTATAGGTAGTGTTCACTATAATATTATAACTGTTTTCCGCTTTATCAAATAATTATAGTTTTTATTTTTAATTTACCTTGACAGAGCTGGACTACCCTTTCTTGTGTATAATCTATTTATTCTTACCAGATTACCTTTCTTACATAAGAATTTTCATTTCAACAGTTACTATTAAAGTAAGGATATTCATGCATTAATTTTATATTACTAAATACTATAGTATTTTTGATTATAGTAGCATATCTTAAAAGTGTATGGGAAATCAAGCACTTCAGTAAATATATTTTATGAATTCATGTCAATTGTTTAGTGAATTGTCATAAAGACAATAAAGACTGATTTTTATCTTAATTGGTCAGTGGATATATTAATATACGTAATTTACCTAATTTACTAAATAAAAATATCCTAAATGATAAGTATATAAGCATACAAATCAAAATAAATCTTCATTTAATATCCAGTATTTGATAAAATTATTTAATTATTAAAATGGTAAAAATGCTGCGTTTTGAATATATTGATTGAAAAATTGACTTTATCACTAATTCAATTTGTCATATTTTTACTATTTTAAATAGATACATTATTCAAAGCTGGTAAATACAAATCATTATAAGTAATCAAAATATGACTTAATAATTAATTATTAATAATTATAACTAGATATTAATTTAGTATAGTTAAATAATACTTTAAAATATTATGTAATCACTAAACTTTGTTTTTACTATATAAAATTTAAAAAAAAATGAATACTAAAATATTATTATACAAAAAACAATTATTCAACATATTGATAACGATTAGAAAAAAAATATTTAAATGCATCTTACTCAAGTTTTTATTTTTTTTTATAATATTGGTTGTAAAATATACATTATTACAAACTTACAGTAAATTTTTAATTTCAATTTACATTTAAGCTAGATATAAAAGAATCTTAGTAATATTTTACAAACTTATATCTTGATAATAATTTTAAAAAGATCAAACCCGGTTTAGTACCTGTTTGTACCTTTATGTCTTCTTCATTCTACACACATGTATGTATATATAATATACAGGGTGTTCCAAATTTCAGCATAATATACTTAAATTCAGAAAAAATAACCTATGTGAAAACCATTTTTGATTCATATGATCAAAATTATTTTAATATTAAATATTTTTTTTATTAATCATGATGGGGAGATTTGAGTAGTAATTTCGAAAATTCAAAGAGTTATTTTTATACGGTAACTAATTAGAATAAAGCAAATGTTTAATGACGCTAAAAGTCATTGTAAGTACTTAAGATTGTAAATGTGATATCATTTTTTTTATTAAATTATATTCTCCTTATTGATATTATAACGTTTGATAATATATTTTTATTTTAAATAATTATAAATTTATATATTTATTATGTGGTATGTTTCAACAATTAAATTAAATTATATAATTCATGTACAATTTTAATTTTCTATAAATATAAGTATGTATATTTTATGATTCTAATAAAACCATATAGAGATAGACTATTGTCTACAATTAATAATTGCTGCTCTCATTTACTTTACAAACATTGAATTAAGATCAAAAATAATTATTTTAATTAATATGAAATATATTATTTTCAGTTTTGGATAAAAAATCATAAATTGAGAATACAGATACAGTAGAATATTTAATTTTAATCTCAATTTTTATAAAAATGAAAGTAGAGAAGCAATACATAAGCAGACAAAACCCAATAAAAAAAAAATAAAAAAAATATCAAGATATTGCATTGAGAGTTTTTGTAATTCAATGGCACCAATATAACAATCAATTGCTTTTTCAAAAAAGTAAAAAATTATTAAAAATTAAAGACTGTATAATATACATATATTCAGAAGACAAATAGAACTGATATTTGTATTTTATTAAAATACAGGAATGTGAGTTCTATCACAATGTTTAAACAACGTGTACAGAAAATATAAAACTATTTAGTATTCACTTAATAATAAAAAAATGAATATAATAATTAAAACTAAAATGTATAATAGGTACAATGAATATAATAGTAAAATCAAGTAAAATTAAAGATATATGTATTACTAGCGACCATCAGAAGGTTAGGTTAGAAGGAGTATTTAAAATATAATTTAGATAATAAAAGCATTTGACGTTTATTAAGTGGTAAAAAATTAAAAAAGTTAAAAAACAAGAGAGCAATATATTATGTATATTATTATAAAACAAACCTATTTCCTTTAAAAATGTATTATTGCTTGTCTTCTGTCTCATTGCATTTTGGACAGAATCATTTTCTTTTTGGCTTAGTAATTAATTTGATGCAAACAAAATAGAACCATTCATGAGGCACTAAAAAAACAAAACCAAATAATTAAAAGAAATATATTTTAGAAATACAAAACAATGAAACAATATTTATAATAAAAGTAGAACATAAATAAACTTTTAATGGTTAAAAAATTAAATTAAATATTGTTGTAAATTATAGAAAAAAATATGAAAAAGTGGATACCAATCTGCTATTAGTAAATGTAAAGTGGGTCGCTGTAAAGAGTGATTTAAATTTGAGTTGTTTAATATAGCATTGACAATATTTCTGAGCAAAGCTTCAGCCTATTACATTGAATATATTTAATAATATTATTAATAGTATTATAAATTTACGTGAATTTGACAAATTAGATAAAAATGTAAAATTTAAATACATTAAAAATGAAAATATTACATAAATATGTATTTAATATTTTTGTATAGCTCTAAGACCTAATTAATGTAGTTATGTAGGATAGTGTATTAAATTTGTAAAATATTTGAAGTATTTAATAAATATTTTATCATTATTCATAAAAACAAAAACAAAAATGATTGAATACTTTTAGAAAATAAAACTATGTGAAGAAAATGCAAACAGTAAATTTTGGGTAAAAAATTTAAAAACCGGTGGTTATTTGTTTTCATGTTACACTAAGCATATAAAGTTGATTTTGTAAAAAATCTGGTTTAGCTAGTAATTGATAAAATTTTCTTTTTTCTTTAATTTTTTGTAATTATTTTAAAAAATATTAGAAACTTAAAATTTGATTTTTGACCAAGTACAAAGTAGATATTCTTAAGTAATATGTCTATATATAGCTGTTTTATATTACAAATAGTATTTGGTAATACCCTATAAAAAAAACTTTTCAGCTCTGCAAAAGTTTTTAGTACTAACTTAATAATAAAAAAATGAATATAATAGTAAAATTAAATAAAACCAAATACATATGTATTACCAGCAGCCATCAGAAGGTTAGGTTAGAAAGAGTATTTAAAATATAATTTAGATAATAAAAGCATTTGACGTTTATTAAGTGGTAAAAAATTAAGAAAGTTTAAAACAAGAGAGCAATATATTATGTATATTTTTATAAAACAAACCTATTTCCTTTAAAAATGTATTATTGCTTTTCAACTGTCTCATTGCATTTTGGACAGAACCATTTTCCTTTTGGCTTAGTAATCAATTTGACGCAAACAAAATGGAACCATTCAATAGGGCACTAAAAAAACAAAACCAGATAATTAAAAGAAATATATTTTAGAAATTCAAAACAATGAAAAAAATATTTATAATAAAAGTAGAACATAAATAAACGTTTAAAGGTTAAAAAATTAAATAATATATTGTTGTATTAGTACTCTGCTATTAGTATATGTAAAGTGGGTCGCTGTAAAGAGTGAATTAAATTTGAATTCTGTAATATAGCATTGAAAATGTTTCTGAGCAGAGCCTCAGCCTATTTCACTGAATATATTTACTAATATTATTAATAGTATTATAAATGTTCATGATTTCAACAAATTAAATAAAAATGTAAACTTTAAATACATTAAAAAATTGAATAAATTACATAAATATATATTTAATATTTGTATATAGCTATAAGACCAACTCATGTAGTTCTGTGGGATTGTGTATTAAATTTGCAAAAATTTTGAAGTATTTCATAAATATTTTATTTTCATTCATAAAAACAAAAACAAAAATGTTTTAATAATTCTAAAATATAAAACTATGTATAGGAAATGCAAACAGTAAATTTTGGGTGAAAATTTCAAAAATCTATGGTTATTTGTCTTCATGTTACAATAAGTATATATAGTTGATTTTGTAAAAATACTGGTTTAGCTAGTAATTGATAAAATTCTCTTTTATTTATTTTTTGTAATTATTTTAAAAAATATTAGAAACTTGAAATTTGATTTTTGACCAAGTACAAAGTAGATACAATATGTCATCACAAAATTGGATAATCGAAGAATTTTACAATCAATTATCAAACTATAAAAAACAGACAAAATAAAGAACAAATCTTATATATACAAGATCAATTGATATCTCAGATACCTGTAACCAAGAATAATAATTAATAAATGACTATGCTTACATCTGAGTTATCACACCCTATCATTTCCCCAAATGAGACTTGGTTACATAAACAAAACTTTGGTTCATTTGGATCAATAGGCATGTCGATTACTTCAGCCGGTCGTGCAACACCTGTGCCAACCTGTACACCAGTCACTCTGTTTTTAGGGAAATTTGTAGAAATATTGACACTACTAACCAATAGTGTTTTTCCTGATGCAGCACTTGTTTTTTTACCTCCTGAAAAATTTTGGTGATTTTAATTTATAAAACAATAAATTTAGTTAGAAGACATTAAAATTATGTCGTCCACAAACCTTTTTCTAATTGTTTCTTTTTTATTTCATCGTTCTCATTCTTATTAAAATTTTCTAAAAAAAACACACATGAGGAAATGTCTTAACATTATCATTATAATATATTCTGTGGATCACTTACTTTTTTGTGAACTTCTCTTTATATTTCTTATGGTGTTAGGGGTTTTTTCTTGGTTTTTGGCATTGAACAATGCTAATTGAGCATCTAATTTTTTTATTTGTTCATCCACCTGAAACGTATAATGGAGTAGACTGATATTCTTGGGTTAAAATATTAACAACTTAAAATCAACATACCAGAGCATAAGTTTGCAGAGCCAACTGAACTTTATCGTCGCCATACTCTTTTGCTTTGACAAACTGACGTTGTATACTGTTTATTTTTTCCTTTTTTTTGTCTTTCAAAAATCCTTTTTTCTTAATATAATTTTCGGTCTGTTTGTTAATATCGTGTATCAGGTTTTGTTGTCTAGAATCGACGTTTTGCATCAGCGTGAGATTTTCTCGTATTTGGATGGGCAGATTTTCCAAATCTAAAATGTGATTTTGTTATTATTTCGTTGAAATGTAAAATCAAAAGTTCACTTACTGGTTAAAAAGTTATCTAAGTTTGACGACGAAGCCATTATTGAAATCGTTTGATTTATTTGAATTTCTTAGTGGATAAAAAATAAATAAAAGACACTTGCAAAATAAATTAACAAAAATTTGGAATGGTTTATGTTTTATCAACTTGTTGAATATGTACGACGCATACATTTCTGTTGTTGATATCACGAGTACGAGATTTTGGTATGGCGTTTAATAAAGATACGAATTACGTACTGTGTATATCAGACTCGACGCTCGACGGTTGGTGCTACTGTATGAATCAAAATATTTCTAACAAGGTTCTAATGAAATGTTTTATGCAATAACATTTTTAGGAAGATAATTACTAATAAAATTATTACAACGGTTGACAATTTCATTGGAAGGGAGGTGACAGAGTAAAACCAGAGGTTCTTCGTATTTCGATGTTATGATAAACAACCGGATACGCCGTGTCGCCGAACACATCACGATTAGTAGGTACATTGCACCAAATTTGAAAAACACACTGAACCTTCGCCATTTGGCCGTAACTACTATTCTTGATTGTGATTAAAGGACATCACAACACTGATTTTTTTTTTTTTAATTTATGTTTATTGGTGTATTTTTGTAGTCAACACAATGAAAAACGTTTTGGTAAACATCCGAATTTAAAAAAAAATGATTATTCAACGAGATAATGAGAATTGATGAATAGCCGCGCGACGTCATAGAGCCGACGACTGAACAGCCGCCCATGTTTTATGGGTAAAAGTAGTTTGGTTTACACGACATATTACGTTTATATGCAGCGATTAATGCGTATTAACTCGATGCGTATTGAGTTGATTCGCAATAGGGATCGGGTTTATATGAACCTAAAATATCAAGATTAGTCGTTGAATAAACTTAAAACTTGTTTTTAGTGTTGTGATGTCCTTTAATCGAAAAATCTGTATCTTATTTAAACTAATATCGTGCGAGTTTATTTTCTGTACTTGTAGTTTTTGAGTTCGATCGTTGAGTGATCTAATTCTTATTCATAACTAAGTTCAAAGTATTTTGAGTTAAACCGCTAATGAACTAGTTGTTTTAAAATCCGTGTTAATTTTTTAATAATACGCAAAATACGTTTAGATTTTTATGTTTTTATTAAAAAACGAAAATTACCAATTATTATAAACATAAAACTATAAAAGTTACGATAGGACGACAAATTTTCCCTTATTTATCAATAAATCCACACTTATAAAAAATATCTACACAATCTATTTATTTACCACGGCTATACCGCCACAGTAATCAGTTGCTGGTTAGTCCACTACAATATTATAGTGTTCAATTTAATTATAAGTTGTAACTGTTTTCCGCTTTACTAAATAATATTAGTTTTTATTTTTAATTTACTTTGACGAAGCTGGACTACCCTTTCTTGCGTATTAAGTATTTGTCTTTACCGGATTACCTTTAACTTACGTAAGTATTTTCATTTCAACGGTTATTACTGAAGCATCAAGTAAGGATTTTCATGTATAAACTTTATATTACCAAATACTATAGTATTTTTGATTATAATAGCATATCAAGCTATGAATTTGTCATAAAGACAATAGAGATTGATTCTTATCTTATTAGTCAGTGGATATATTAATATATTAATATAGGTACATAATCCATCTTATTTACTAAAATGTTAGTACATGATTATAATTATAATTATGTTTCAATATACTGTACAATATTATAGACTGCGTATTATTAATTTTTTAATACACAACACACAAGTCTAAATTTTTTAATACTTAATTAATGATTTTTTAATGCATCAAAGTCCTTGCTTTAGTTATTACTTACATACTAATAAGTAATAGATATAGGTAATACCTAGTAGTGTTTATATTATACATTTATTTAATTTATTATAATAAGTATTAAGTACTTGTAATACAGTTATACAGTATAGATGTATAATACATATCTTAAATACATTTATACAATATATATAGGTATAACTGGAGTTGTATATACAGTTCAGTAGACATTTACAATAAGCTTTTTCACTTTTTATTGAAAATCTGTCCACGTTCCTTTATAAACTCAACTGTAGATTATCTAAAAGTTCTTAGAAACGCGGTGCTAATAAATCAAAAATTGACAAGAAAACTAATATTTTTAATACTATTTTTTTTAATACTATTGCGCATAATGATTCTAATTCAACCATTGTCTCTACTACAAATGATATTGTTTTACAACTAATAATCAATCTGTTGTGTTAAATAATATTAATTTTGTTTTTTTATTTATTAATTTTTTTATTATTATCAAATCATTTATATCTTATATAGTGGGTTTTTATATTCATATGTCTATAATTAGGTAAAAAATATTAAATTATTTTATCTAACCTGTCACTGATACCACACTGAAACTTGATCGATTTGTCGGTATTAATCTTATAGTATTGAGTAGTGATCACTGATAAATGTACAGTGTATGATATGTTTTTAAGAATAATAAGCTATACAATAATGAAGGAGTATATAAAGAAGAAATTTACTGTACATTTTTGGTCTAGTTCTAAAGGCTGATGTCAAAGGCTGTGTCATTATCAGGTAAGTAAATTTTCTTCAATAAAATTATTACTCAAAGTTTAAATATGATTAAATTATATTTTTATTAATAAAAACATTTTGTATTTTGTAATAAAAAAACTTTTCTTAACAAATATGAAAATATATGTAAATATTATTATTATTTATATCACAAGTTAAATAATTAACTATTTAAAAAATAAAAATGAACCTTAGCTTTTAATTAAGGAATTATTTACTTATTAAAACTTAAGCTTGATCAAATTTTAACGGTAAAACTAAATAAATATTTTTTATTCAATAAATATACAATTATATGAAACGATCAACAATTATTAAGTTTCATAAAAAAATAACAAGCAGTATTAAATTATTCATGTTATATACTGCGGACTATTTGCAGAGTAGATATCATGTAGCTGCAAAGAAAATAAGTCCGGTCGAGTTAACTAAATGTTATTGTCACTGATGCTTTATTTATTGTTATATCTAATTCTATAAATATAAAATATTATGCATGTATTTACATTCAATGAAAACATGGTAAATAACCTCCATTATAAAAAATATTTTTTTATATTATACAAAATTATTAAAATGAATACAATCAATATGGTCAGTGAAATAAATAAATACTAAGTGACATAAATTATAATAAGAACTGCATAAAAAATTATTATTATCGACCACATTGTTTACTTTGTTGTTTTTATTTTAATGCAATCTATACAACACGTTATATTATACACGCATAAAGATAAAAAATTCATATTTTTGAAATCAGTATTTAACAGATTAAAATTTCAATCACTTAACCTGTTAAATATTTGAGACAGTTTGTCGACATTTAAAATTAAAACTCTTTTAGAAAAATAATCATGGATTACACTTTATATATATATTTTTTTTTATTCTTGTAAGAATAAGATAGAATAAGATAATTGATATTTTATATCTTCAGTATAAAAATTGAAAAAAATATGAAAAAAATGGATTTTCACTAAAAACAATTTTCGATTATAACAAAATGTGTAAAAATTTATAATCCAAACTCATATAAG
The DNA here is from genome assembly GCA_036289425.1 of Rhopalosiphum nymphaeae. Classification (NCBI taxonomy): domain Eukaryota; kingdom Metazoa; phylum Arthropoda; class Insecta; order Hemiptera; family Aphididae; genus Rhopalosiphum; species Rhopalosiphum nymphaeae. Next base: position 1,007,895 of record JAZAQC010000007.1, on the reverse strand, counting down.
AAATAAAATGTGAATATGTATTTTTTATATTTCATGATTGTAAAAAAAAACCCTTGTGTTTTATCATAAACAAAATTTTAATAATACATGTTAAATAAAAACATAAAAATTTAAAAATAAAGTTATATGAAGTACTTAATTGACTTATGTATTGAATATAAACACTAGTTAGTATTCAATTTTTTATTTCATCACAAACCAAAATTTTTTAATACATTTATTTCATTAGTATACTTGTATTTAATTGTATAACTGCATACAAATTAACAGTATATATTATGTAAGGCTTAAAAATATAATTTAATAAAGGAAAAGACATCTTCTCTACATATAGGGCACTGATCTATTTGTTCTGCACATTTTTCACACGAGTAGACATGTCTGCAGGGTAAAAATACTACTGTCATTCCTTCTTTATAACAAACTTTGCAAATCATTGGGTTCATAGTGTTGTTGGATGACATTTTAGAACTGCTTGGTACCAATTTGAGAGATTTGTCTTTTTTTATATCCTTGCATAAATATACTCTCATTAACCTAAAGCATGTATTCCTACACATAGCGCACCGTGCGAGTGTTAAAGAACATTGAATGCAAGTAATAGTATGGCCACAAGGAATAACAGCAACTTCGATTTCTTCCTTACAGCAAATTTTACATAGCATACTATCTGGTAGTATATTAGGGTCTAGCTTTTGAAAAAGATGCTCCTGAATTTTATTAGATGAAAGTTTTGTAATTTGTATCCTATTAAAATGCCTGTATAAACAAACAAAAAATTAAAAAAATTATTTTAATGCTAAAAAATAATTATAAAACTAAATTTTTTATGGTAATGTTAAATTAATTTTAAACATTGTGATACATCAAGTAATGACGTCTGGTATACTTAATAGTACATACTAAGTAATTAATAAAATTAAAACATATTAGAATATAAAGACTTTAAAAAATAATTTAATACAATGTACTCGTAGGTGGTATAGAAGAATATATTTTATATCTTGCAAATTCAAACTGTATTGATCTCCTAATATAAACCCACTCTTCCTTTCATCGCATTTAAATCAATCCAAATCATTAATTAATGATATTATACGTTAAAGTACATAAAACATCACATAAAATATAATTTTCAAAACCTCAATTCAAAATGTACAGTAAAATTAGCCAATGCTATCATTAACACCTCTAAATCTTTTATGCTATCTATGTTCAACAGCCATGCAGTTCCAACTAGTACTGATTTAAAATGTCGCAAGTGTTCCTGTCAACTCGCAATACAATGTAATATAACTATTTATATATTATAAAATAAAACCATTTTCAATGATAAGTATAAACTAAAAGATTAAAGATTAATCATTGATTTAATCTTAGCATGACTTATAAATATTTAATGAATTGGTGTTTAAATCAATGTTATCAGTTACTATATAATTACTCTTGTTTGAAGTGTTTGTCCACTGCATAAAAATATGATGTAAGTAATATTAAATATTCTGATAGAAGAATGTTACAACATGCAATGAAAACTGTGGGAATTAAAAAACTACAGAAGTGTAAAAATAGAAATGTTAAGGTATAATACCTCAAATGATGATGTTTCTGCCAATAAGATAATACGAATCTTGTTTAAAACAAATAAAGAAAAAATTGTAATCAGTGTTGTAGTAATATAACAAAAGGATAAAATATAATTATATTTTTCAATGTTTTAAAATAAATTCTAAATTCTAATTATCATTAGATTTATTGAACAAATAGCAATTATATATATTATAATTAAAATTAAAATATGTATTTTTTATTAAATAGTTATAGTGATTCAATGAAACATACTTTTTTGTTGACTGTATTTTCATATTATATCCTATAGTGAGTGTATTTTTCTTGGAAGCAATCAACTTGAATAACTCCTATAAATAAAGTTTAAAGTAAGTTTCTAATATTGTTTCTGATTTAAAATAATTATTAAATTACCAGTTGATTAGATTTTATGATATCGCTTTTCACAGCATGTACCATGTCACCAAAGCTTTTGCCTTTTTTTAATAATAAATAACTACATGTTTTTGACCATTTGGCATGTATTACCCATGGTTCTTGGTTTTTATTCCAGTCACTTCGAGTATCACTACAGTAGAAACAAGTTATAGTATCAGAATGACCATTGCCTAAAAACATATTTAAACATTAAAATGAAAGATCAATTATAGTTATAAATATTATTATCATTTAACCTGAATAAAAAAATCCAGCTTCGCATAGAGTATTAATATCATGTTGCAATGGTATCAAACATCTATTAAATGAATTGAGCCGTTTATCAAAATCAATCATTCTTTGATAAAATAGAGGTTTTAAGAATAGAATAATACCCTCAGAATCTAACCGATTTTCAATATTTTTTACCTCTATACTAGGTCGGTTAATAACAGTCTTAACATAATCTAAAAATATAAATAAATTATATAATTATTTCATAAGCGTAGGTGTCATATTTTTTATCAGACCTAAGTCTATTTAAATAGTAAGGAAATAGATATAAAATTCCTTAAAATGTTACTATATAATTATTATTAAAATTAAAATTAAATAATGTTTATAATAACAGTTTTATAATATTTTTATATGTTTTTCACATATATTTGTGTTATAACATTTAAAAAATGAAGTAATAAATATAATATTAAATGTTGATACCTAGTGCTTACTAATTTTATTATTTGAAATTTTTTGGAATTAATTTCAAATTATTATTTAATTAATACATTAGTTTTCTTTGTATAATGATTTTTTAGTTATAATTATGTTATTACACACAAAATATTAATCTCAAAATAATCCATTACTTTAATTACATACCAAGTTATAAAAATATTAAATTTATTTGATATTTACTTTTGTATACAATAACATATGGACATTGTGGAGCATGAAAAGCATGTTTATCAAATGGAAAATCATGTTGCTGCCAATCACTAAATTCTGTCATGCATAATAAACATTTTACACGATCTTGAACACCTGTGTAAAAATAACCAGCCTCAGCCAATTCATGTGGTCTTATAAAGTCGACACGCCAACCATGAAATGTTAACAAGCGACCTTTAAAGAACTTTAGCTGTAAAATAAAATAAGGATTAATTACAAAGATATTAAATTTATTTGATATTTACTTACGGTAAACATTACAAATTGACATTCTCGTGAGAGACGAATATGTTCTCTTAATGGATTATCGCCCGGTTGCCAATCAAAAAATTCTTTTTTGCAAAAATTACATGTCACTTGATCTCCAATGCCAGTATAACGAAAATTAGCTTGGGCCATTTCAAAAGGTGATAAAAAAGTTAAAGTCCACCTTTCATTAAAAGTTCCCAAGAGAGTTTCAATAGACATCTATAAAGAAAAACATAAATATCTATTAGTCAGAATTAAGAAATAAATGCTCTTCATACCTATTCTAACTAAGTGTGAGTATAATACTATATGAAAAAAATACATAAATATGTATTAGGCTTAACTTCAATTACAGGAATAAAATATATATTTTTTTGTTAAATATTGACAATTCATTGCTTAAAAAATCAATCTGTATACATTTATAATTCAATAAGTTTTAAAATTCAAAAATATAAATGTGTATATACCTTACATAATTATATTACCTGCTATTGTTAATTTTACTTATTATATTATATAGTTATATGCTAATGGGAGCATTACAATATGTTTATGTATATTGTATGTATTTAAACTAAATAATACTTATCAATTTATAAAATGATAGTATTTGTTTAGAAAGAAAAACCATAATTAAAAATATATCAAACTATAAACAAGTAAATGGATATTTGTTAATTATTAATTACAAGGTGCACATCTTCCACGCAATTTCTTTTATAAAATATTTAATATTTTCAAATATTAGAAATTAAAAAAATTAAAATTAACTAATTCATAATAAATTGGTATCCTACTGCTATAGTCCGTGATACAAAATGTGGTCGGTGACCGTCACCAACGGTACAAGCCATTTTCACATTAGTGGATATCAAAATCACATAATATACAATGCGCCTATTATATGAACATCACAACGGCGTGGTGCAGTTTGAGGGCCCATGACTAACGCCTGTCGATGGCGGGCGGGTCTCGGGGGCTACCGTCCAATTTTCGTGTTGCGGACTCTCTCGTGTATGTAAATAATTATAAAATACTTAATTCGGTTTTAATTCGAAACCTTATACACACAGTAATGATTAATGCTCTGTTTTAATTATATATTAATACTAATATAATATTATAGAAATATAATAGCTGAATTGTATAAATAGGTAATATTATTATATAATTTATTAAACATTAAAAATATTTTATGTAAATAACAATCATAGCAAAATGTAAATATTGATCAAGACGATCGATAAACATAATCGAAAACTGTTATAAATTATTTGTAAGCAAATAAAATAAAAGAAGAATACCTTACCTTGTAAGCAACACAACCTGTTTTGTATTTGGGGGCGCAAAAACGTCGTCGAAGAATAACCTTGTGTGTTGGGAGCGCCAAACAAAGCCTGACTAGTGTCTGTAAAATGTCTAAGACATATCTTTTCGAAACGCCGAGTACCATACACCACCCCTTCACTGACAGCGCTGATTCCAGTTAGTAGACATTTTTGGAATTATATATTGCCGATAATATTATATTTACTACCACTAACACCGGTTGAGAAACACTGACCTACTGGTTTACAAAAATGTGGCTTGATATGAGCAAATCTCCTTCACACCTGGCTTATGTTTACGTGTTGTAGCTATCCAATTTCGATTGGATCGATTTTTAATATCAAAATAATTTAGGCCAATAAAAAGTTAAGAATTACAATTTTGGTGAAATGAAATAATAAAACATTTTTGAGCGGATTAACAAAAAAGCAAAAAAAAAGAACAGTGGTCATAATGCACTATAAAGATTTATAAAAAAGAAGAGTGTGTAGGGCGTATCGCTCTGGCTCTGCTGTATAGTAGAGTTGAAAAGTAGGTCACTTTAATGGATATGTTAAATTTTAATGCAATGACAGCTATCATTGTATACGAAAAACGATTCTGAACGGAGATGATTTGTCAGGTTAGTAGGATATATTATATAATATCATTGTACGGGCCAAGAGCCTATAATAATAATAAGCACACACTGGTTACTTAAATATTCTAAGGATTTACTTATGCCACGATAATATTAGATTGACCGATAATATGCATATGACGGAAGGCATATTTCAGAACCCTAAGCTGAGCTGAGGCACTAGTGTTCAAATCCGATTAGACTTCGTAGGTAATGCGCATCGTCAGTACGTATTAAAATATTTACATTATTATTATTTATTTTACTTTTTTATGTTAGTACGTCAATGCGATTTTGAATTACATTAATTATTATCGTCAATATTGCTAGGTAGATTTATTTTTAATTTTTTTGTTTGATGTGACATTTTTTAGTAGATCTACCGGCTTTCATAGCATAAATAGTAAATGTGTTACAATATGTGAAATATGGCACAATCATCGATAAATAAGATAATTTTATTGACACTTAAAAATCGGTGCAAAAGTCTGACAGTATCCCTACCTATAACTTAGAAATTAGTATCACTAAAGTCTAAAAATACTAAAAGAAATCTATCTAGCAGTATTGACGAATGTCGATAATAAATGTAATTTAAAATCTCATTAACGTACTAAAAAAGTGAATAAATAATAATAATGTAAATATTTTAATATATTAGTATGTAATTTACTATAGTATAAATAATTATTATAAATATACACATTTTTTTTTTATTTGACTCAATTTAACCCAATGTAGGAACCTAATGTAAAATATTAAACTAAATATTAATTATTCACTATAAATTATAATATTATATTATAATGATATGCGCTCATATCATAATTGTAATAATTTCATAAAGTTTAAATATAATAAATTAGTAACGGTTGAGTTACCACGCTCGATTAACGGTTTATTTCAATAAACATCTTTCTTCAGTGATGAAAGGGACGATTTACATTGAAAGGTCACACAGAAACTCCATACGTGTCTGTGACAATAGAACGCAGGATGTGTGATTTTTCTCGTGTTCCGAAAGAGATAGAGGATGGCTTAATGAGAATCTCTGCAACCAAGAATAAAGCCAGATCCTTGGAAACGCAAAGGATTTGCCCTTTGATGGGGCCGCCTACGACTCTGGCTGGCTTGTCCAAATCATCTCAGTGCATGCGCACCAGTTATTTTAATAAAATCTCTCGACTTCGTATACGGCGTATACAACGAGCGACAACTAAGCCTGTTTTGCGAAATAAATAAATCACTATTGTTTTTTTATTTTAATTTACGTGCCCAGAGATTTAATATTATTTGTGTCACCTCACCGCGTCACACGTTATATATATGTATATATTCCGGCGAACCATGTAAGGTGCACGATTATAATATATTATATTAAATTACTATTATAACTTAGACGTAAATTCTGCATACGGTGTACTTGATTAGATTCTCGAGTACACGACCTCGATAGCCCTCCGACGATCAGGAAAAAAGTAATTGCGTAAGAATTGATATTAATATATATATATATATATATATCAGGTGGTTTTGTTCTCCAGCACTTCTAAGTGTAGGAAAAGAACCCCACAGACCTGGAAACATCACCCTAAAGGTTTATGACCTTTTACTTATCCTATCTTAGTTTTATTATAAAATTAATTTAAATTAAAGATCATTTTTATACTTATACTAAATCTTTCATTTTTACGTCATTATACAATATGGAATGTAAATAAATGTATTAATTTAATTTGTAGTTCGGTTATTTAATATACTTATTTTTTTCATATTAAATATCGTATTTGTAAATATATAATTAATATGAATAACATGTTTGCTACACGAATATTTAATACTGTGCCCAAAATCAGTTAGGGTACCGGTACGTAGTGGAGACGCGCACTACAGAAGTATAGGTACACAGTGTCTAATCGGTTTCAGGAACTAGTGTAGTAGTGCCCCAGCTCAGTTAGGGTTCGGGAATACGCGACTGGGCGCCAACAGCCACATTGATATACAATTTAGTTGCGCCTGTTCCAACAAGGACAATCGTCTCTTATCGTTCCCAGAATATCTGGACATCTTGGTGGTCCATATACGCATACGGCGATTATCATAAGTATTATACTGTTAGTCTATTGACAAAACACATTGTGCTGTAGGCATCACGCTGTTTGCTGCGCTACGTGACACGTGTACCGATTACAAGTTCGTATTTTACGAACATTCCGATTGAAAAACATGCTGTTTGTTGCGGGGGCGTCAATTGGTAAACGAGCGATGTTGCCAATTTGGTCCCGTCTGATATTGAATGTAGTGACGACCATCGATATTTTTTGGTTATATTAGCTGAAATATTAAGTTTAAGTGGCGTGTGTGTGTGTGTGTGTGTGTGATCGTGTATTTTTTTTTTTTGTAAGCTTCTAATTTTTAAATGAATACAGCTGAACAATCAGTTTAAATAATACATGAAATATTATTATAATTCATAAAATCAAATACCTATGTAGATATGATAAAAGTAATGACCGGTGTCAAGTCAGTACTTAACAGTGTAATGAAATTGTAATTTGTATGAAGATTATTCTAAAAGTATTTAATTTTATACACGCGCGAAAAAGCAAAATAATGACTAGGTACACCGTTAGGTAGTTAGGCGTGTACGATTAATGTTGTACTTATGTATCTACCGGTCGGGGACGTATATAATATAACGCGCGCCCGATCGCCTACAATACATATTACTGCCTACGTCGCGTATATAAACGGATATAATATAATACTAATGTTATATTATACAGCACATGCGGCGTTTCGCGCACATGCAATATTATAATGATGTAAAAAATGTAATGTAGAAACAATTCGCGTCTTTAGCAGTAATAACTATAATAATACAACTTTTAGTTCGTCAACTATGTAGGAATAGACAAAATGCGATTCGCTCTGTTTGGCGAGTGTAACGCTACTATAATAATATGATAATTGATAATACAAGAATAATAATACTAAATAATTCACAATAACTAAACAATAACACTAACTAATATACGTATATAAGTATTTGTGTGATATCGATTGGTCGGTGTGACGTATATTGGCCCATACACATATCTCGGCTTAATTAGCAAGTGATAGCGAAGTAATTATCGATGCACCGTCGCGGTTATGGTTAAAATTGTGGGGCGACAATGTAATATTGTAACATGCACTATGAGCGCTTTACATATATTTCAGGAGAAGCCACTTCTTATTGTGCATAAAATTATTGATACATTAATTTAATGAACACGGTTAAAAAAAATGTTTAACTAATTTTTGTTGGCAAAAGTAAAACATTTTTTTTACTTGAACATTGCATTATACATTTTGGGTTAGATTATTATTCACAATTTGTAGTTAAATCCAATATCACATAATATATTTAAATACCATACGTCTCATCAGCGGCGTTACTATACATTTGAGTCCCCGGAGCAGTATTAAGTAAGTGTTAGTTCCAATCTTAAATTCTTTAATTTATAATTAAAAAAATAATACTGACCAGTATGGTAGCGTGCGTGTGCGTATGCTGTGTACGCACAGCATATTCTTCACAAATTGAAAAAATAATTTTTTTTGTACTAATAATGTAATATGTTTATAAAAAAATTTTTGATTATATTAATTTAGTATTTCATAATATAATATTTTGTGGATTTTCTTCTAAGTTTATTAGTAGTGATTAATCCGCAACACTACGGCCGCGCCGCGCTATAGTCCGCTATATCTAATGGCTAGTACCTGTCATGTTCATAATGTACGCAGTATGCACGTTGGCGATTGCATACGGGTACAGATATTCAGTGACAGCTATTTATATTTCTTATCGATAATATTAATAACAAGACATAGAATGCTCGCGATCGTGTTTTTGTCACTCGTGTATGCAGGATCAGTTTTGCATACGCTATCGTCAGCCGTCGTCTGTCGAATTATTCTGCCGGCTATATTAAATATTGTGTTATGTACTTACGTAATATATATTAACAAATACGTAAAACATTGTGTCATTGTATGTTTCAAGTTAAATTTTAAGAACAGTTTAGGGGGGTGTGGGAGGCTACGCCCCCCGCGATGTTATTAACTTACTATTTCAATGCATACACTAAGCTGAAACCCACGCTATGCCACTAGTACTGACTATAAACGGTAGTTGGAAAAAAAATCCCCAGTAGCATTATACCGGGAATTGACTTAATATTATTTTATTTTATATTTATAAGAATTATTATATTATTTTATAAATTATATATTAACAATAAAATAAATATTGTATATTAACAATATTATTATGTATATATATATATAATGTGTGCCACGATGGTTAAATTTTCATCATTTTTAATAGTATAGGTACTCAAAATAAATGCGATCAAGATGTAATTTCAACTGACCAATTAGTTGTTATTTGATTATAAATTATAATTATTATTATTTTTATTATATTATATTGTATATTAATTGAATTTCTAATAAATTAAATTATTGATTTATAGTCAATCCCCTGTATAATGCTACTGGGGATTTTTTTTCCACAATTCGTATAAACTACACAAATAAAATAAAGTTTAATGTTACTCTTTTATTCATTTTTCGTTATCTACATTTATTTAAATTAATAATATAATAAAAGACCAGCTCGGCTCATACTCTTATAATATGTAATATAATGTTTTGCACATATTTAGTTTCTATACAGTAGGACGTGAATTTTAAAACGAAATTGAAATTTTCGTGTATACCATATGTACTTACCAAGGTCGAGGGCTCTTCCAAGTACAGGGCCCCAGGCCATTGCCGTGCCTTGCTATTCTGTAGTTACGACATACTTATTTTTCAATAATCATTGACGTTAGTTTCTATATGAATTAACAATATACCTTTAAGTTTTTTTTATCAACGCTTTTGAATGAATGCAAATTGTTGTATGTTAACCGTTTTATTTAATTACAATAAATGCTCACAAAAATGTCTCATTTAAAACTCGGAAATATTTGCTTATTATTTTGAATACGAATAAAATTGAGTACGTATATAATACGGTGGGCTGTGGCTCACAGTCTACCGAGTTTCTCTCCGTACAATGGTAGGAATGGTCGAGCGGTGCCTACCCTACCGCTGATGGTTTGTATACAAGTTAATGATAAAATATAATGGACATCGAGACACACGGATTTATCAATACGACACGGTTTCGCACTGTCGTGACAGTACACGACTCTACAGGCACACTCAGTCTCGTTTTTGGCTTATGATTGCGCGGTATTGATCACAGCCGTCATTACGGCTTACCTCGTGTCTTACACTCAGGTATGAATGTTTTATTTATTTAACATGGCATTGTGTTATCTTGTTGTGTTTACGTTCAAACGACGGGAAGAGCGGAAGAGAAGCGTAGAATCAGACTTAAGAGTAGAAAAAAAGGGGTTTTAAATTATTTTTTTGTAAGTTATTTTCCGCGCGGTTACATTATCTGCGTGGACTTATTAATTTGGTAGATTTTAACTATATCATTGCTTCATTAACCTTGCATTTTAATTATTACGTATTTTATCCACGGTTATTTAGTAATATACAAGAATTTACACGACTTAATGAATTACAATTAGATTTTAAACTGTGTGGTTTCTAGTAAGCAAATTGGATTTAGTTGATACGTTTAAGAGGTCAAAAGTAAGGTTCCCTTAGTTTCTCGCCGTACAAAGTACAATGGTGAGATGGCTGAGTTGTACATAATATACCTGTTGTTGGTGTTCAGTAAACTATTTTGTGATACAATATTTTGGGGCCCATTGGCTTACCGACACATATCACGGTGTCGCTTATAGTGCGTATATATATATATATATATTATATTCGACTGATCGACTGCTCTTTAGAGTTAGTATCATTTTTAAATCATAACAGCGGTGTAGTCACGTTTTCTATTATCAACAATTTTCGGTTCATTTTATTTTACACTCAGATATGACTGCTTTATTTATATATTAAAATATTATGTTATGTCATTGCGTTTACGTTCAAACGATAAAAAAAATGGAATTAGAATGATTTACAATGGCGGGATCATTGCCCTACTCACACTGCACAGGTGGCGTTAATAAACATAAGTATATATTATCTTTTATCTATATTATAATACTGTTTCCCTATTTTACATTTTAAATTATATTTTGATGTTAGTGACAGTCTATTGTACCGTTAGTACCTTTACGACAACACTTTTTATTCGTAAATTCCCAAGTAGACCGCATACTTTATGACTGATTTTACATTATTATTTTTGTATCACTTTAAATAAATTTTCTTCTCCATAGATTGTGTTTATAATCGTTGAGTACTTATACCTATTATATAATAGTATGCATTTCTTTGTCGCAGACGGCAGTCCTGTTCCTCACTGTAACCTTATCATAGAATTATAATATATCGTATGCGATTCTTTTCGTTTTTATAAGTAAATTAACGCCGGCCTGAAAGCACGGTGAACTCATTTTGTCCATCCCGCGGGTACGTTTTTACTTCGCGACGAGTATGATCGGGACACGGGGTACAAAAATTTGTGTAGTCGGACACCGTAAATTGCACAAATCGCTCGCAGTCAACATACCACTGGTGTTCTCCGCATACGAGCAAGCCATACGTGATCCGTATTCCGTATTCAAAACATATGGATTTTGTGAAAATAGGACGATTTAATTACTAAGATAATAATATCGATGGTAAATATCAATTTTGCTTCATAACGTATCAATTGAGGAGTGATATTCCAAAATGTACCATTGCACTTTTTATATTGTTTAGGAAACTCGGTTTTCTATTGTGAATTGTTAATAAATAATAAAAAGGTAAAATATGTTAATAATTCAGATTATTTATTTATTGTATTAGTAGGTGAATTAGTTCTCAATTTGTGATATTTAACCTTGAAATTTTCTTTTTTATTAATTTTTTTTTTTTTTTATTGATAATGGTCAATGACAGTATAATGTTTATGATACAAACAAATGACGATCGGCAGAAATCGTCGATCGTTGGTATCCTTAGAACCATATTGTGTACACCACCGTTCATACCACCAGTAGCGTTGCAAGGTACACGTAAAACTACGCTCCGACGGCTGGGTCGCCAGCAACAGTTTCGACGCCAAAGAAATGATTGTTTATCATTTAAAGCGTGTGTTTTACAGGATACACCGTCGTCGTTGGTTTTCTGTCTTTAGCGCCATTTTGGCAATTGTGTACAACACTACTGATTTTTTCGTTTTTATTATTTTTTTTTCATTTCACAGTTGTCGTTCACGAATATCATTACGATACATGTGTACCGTATGTGTACATGATAATAGTGATAATTAAATAGTCATATAGGCTACAACTTATGATCTTTTAAAGTGTTAAGATTTTTAATGTGACTTATGACTTTCTAATGTGTTTGTTTTTATTAAACGCAATAAGTAGGTAAAACATTTTAAACGTAAATACTATATTGCTCTACACGATTCTTAGTCGAATTTTACAAAGATTAAATTAATTGTTCTATTTTACAGTTAAAAAACTCTTTATCGTTTCCGCACTATTCATCTGTGTTAAAAAACAGAATGTTTATGATTCTCCTTGAACGTCTATCAACAGAAGAAATAGAGCGGCATACTGGATTGTGAGTATAACTTTCTGAAAAATATCACATAGATAACATACCTACTTATAGATTATTTGTTAACGTTGTCTTTTTTTTTTATTATTATTATTTTAGAAGACCAATACAGGAAGAATTTTCAAATGAAACAAATGAGGATATTGAAACGGTAGAAATAAAACAAGAGACTTGGTTGATACTAATAATGAAACGTATGAGTAAGTTATTGTTAAATATAATTTTTTAATGTACACATCTTAACTTTTCAAACCAATTTTTATCAAGTACCTACGTAGATATAAATTTATACCACTAGATTTGGCATGTTATTCTCAATAATATTAACTACATGTTAAGTTCATTTTGTTGTTCATATTAGAATTTCTATAAGCATAAATCTTATTTACTATATTTTAGAAACTATTCATTATTAGTATGAAAAAATATGCATTATTTTACTTGTAAACAAAGTGCACAGGGATAGCTAGTATATTATAAATATAACATTTCTTTAAATTATTATAAATATTATATGTATATATGCATAGGGTTTGAAAAAGAAGTTAAGTGAACCATGTTGTGTAGATTATACATTACAATAATTTTGTTATATATTAATAGTACACTTAACATTACATTTATACAATTATACTGAATTATTTATTACTTAACAAACTGTTAATACTCTTACTAAATTCTTTTTGTCAGTGTATTTACATTTTTTTTTTTTTTAATGATAAGATTATTTATTTAAATAACAATTTACTTGAAAGTCAGGGAATTTTTGATGATCATACTAAAACTATGCATAGTATAACAATTTTATGCAATAATCTTATTATACTTTTATTATTTTTTGAGAAATTCATTTTAAATGATTTTAAATTATCAAACATATTAAAGTTAATATTTAAAAGTGCTACAAATCAAGACCAGTGAACAAGTCACTTTTTTGTCTAAAATTTTTTTGACATTTCAGTAAATGTATGTTAATGATTTTATATCTAGTATTATGTTTGTGATTTGATACATGTATTAAATATTTATGTTTATAAAAGTGTACTAATACAGATGGATTATAAATAGTCTTAAAATTGTTTACATTGAGTTTTTCATAAATTAAAATAATATTAGTTTGCAAAGGAAGATTTAGTAAATATTTAATAACACCATTTATTGTAATATTGAGCTTAGATATTATATTATTTAAATTTTTTTCTCATATGTAGATGCCATATAAGAAAACCAATGCATTGGAAATGCATATTCAAGTGCACGAGAAATGCAGTCTTCATCAAGCAATTAGACATCTAATGTATGTGTAAAATTACATGAACTCAAGAACAACCAAAACATCAGCACAAAATTCCAGTATTATTAATACTGCAATAAAATCAGTAAAGAATATATCAATATATTTAACACAATAATTGAAACCATTCAAGTGTTGAAATTTTTCGTTTGACACAAAGTCTGAAACTAAATTTATAAATCATTTTTGTCCACCGTCCAGTGTATTGACGTTGAAGAAAGAATGATTACCAAATTGAAAGTATATTAATTAAATTTTTTTTAAGTTTGTACTGTGATAATCAAAATATTTTTTTTTTAGGAAGCTCTTGGTTAGGAGTTTACAAGTAATTTACATGAAATGATAACTGATATCAGAGTATCAAAAGGATTAATTGCACAATTTCTTAATGAACTTCTAAAAGCCATTAGTGATAAATTAAATGTCTCTTTCTCTGTGTATGTGTTGACATCTGATGTTGAGGCCTTTGAATTTATCAACTACATCATCATTTGTTTTACCTTAACATTTGATGCCTTGTACATAATATGTAAATATTTAAATGTATATAGTTGATTAATAATATCTATTAACACAGCATTTTTCTTTTTTTATTAGTTTGAAGTATTCTACAATGATAAATATAGAGGGAAGAAGTTAACATTGTGTCACCACCAATCTCAAGGTATTTCGATAAAATATTACCCATTGATATGTTGTTGTTTATCAATAATTATTTATTTATTGTATAAATAGGTGAATTAACATTGAATTATTTACCTAAAATATATACAGTGAAACTGCAGACATTACAAATGGCAGTACTGTTACTATTTGAAGACTGTGACACATTGAAATACTCAGAAATTTACAATGTACTTCAAGTAACCAATGATGAATTTAAAAATAACTTTGATAGCTTATTCAAATATAAATTACTATTGCTTAATAGTGATGTAGGTTAACTGATAATAATTTTTAATTGTCGCTAATATTATTAACAAATTATTTATCTTAATATTATTATTTTTAGAATTAAAAATTGAACTTGGCATTTACCAATAATCACACACCATTTCAAGTAAAATTAGATGCCCAAAAAGATAGACCACAAGAGGCTAAGCAGTCTGTTCAAACTGTCCATGATGATTGTAAAATATACTTAAAGGCTACTATTATCCGAATAATGAAAGTGCATAAGACATTGAGACATAAACCACTTGTGGATAAGGTAAGTTAATTATTGATTATACAATATTATATATTGAATGTTAGAATAATATGAAAGTGTATAATACAGTACTAGTCGTCATTGATTTGATTTATTAGACTATCAGATTCAAACAGACTGGTTAATACTCATCGGCGGTGTCAGATATTTTTTTTTTTTTTTTGTGTTGTAGAGGTAGCCAATTTTTTTTCGATGAGGCATTTATGTAACTCAACCAAACATTAATTTGTTTAAACCATATTTTCAGGAATGTATTGCTAAAAATGTTTTGGTTATTATTATATGTTTTATTTCTAAATAAATAATCAAAAAATATACCTACTTAGTAATATTTATTACAAATGCACAACAATAAAGCTTTAAATTTCTTTCATTTATTTTATTTGTATGTAACAATACATAACTTTTTATTTTTAATGTATGAGATTTTAGAAAGTGTTCAGTTAGAATAAACTTTATTGAGTATTTTTATTTGTAAATGTGCAAAAAAAAAGCATATTTAATTTAAATATAACAGTCAAACTTAAAATAAAATAAATTAAGTCTAAAAACTCTTTAAAGTAATTAATACTATTTTATATATTCATAATGTTTTATAATTTCTTTAAAAACTTTTTGCACGTCTAAAAAAAATACCCATTACTTTATTATATGGATCAATATATTTACAAACAATGTTGTCTAATTTTTTTTGAATCGTGAATTTTGAAGGAATGAATGTTTTTGAAAATTTTTGTTGAATGTAATGATAATGAGATAAGTCTATGATTTCCACATGGTAATTTTATTCAATGTCCTCAACAATTTTTGATATTTTGTTTTAATTTAAAAATGAATATCCATGAATACCTTGTAAACATTTATGTGATATAACTTCAATAATATTTGATTGAATGTTTTGTCTAATTTATAGTCAATTGAAATTGTCCATTATTTTTATTTTTTTTTTTTTAATGTTTTAAAATTGAATACAAGATCTCGTATAAGTTTTTATTATATCACTTTGTATATATATAAAATACTTAAGCAATTTCTTTTTATAAATATTTATAATCCAAATTGTCATAAAATAAGTAAAAACAACAAAAATGTAACAAATACTTTTGCAGTTTAAAATGTATAATATATGCAATTTTAATAATTCGAAAACATTATTTGTAGAAACATATTATAACTTTTATGTTTATTATTTTATTTTATACAACAAAAGAGTTTTATTTCATTGAATAGTCATAATATATTTCAAATGCTAATGTATTAAATCCACGATTGTTTATATTTTAACCATAACACCTACTTAATATTAATTTTGTATTTTACTTATATTTTAGAAGTACAACAGTAAGTACAACTTGGACAGCAGAGGAATACATAAATATTAAAATTAAAGATATCGTTATACTTGAAGTAAATACAAAGCAAGGGGATATAGTTGTATGAGATTTTTCTGATATTTTAGATAATCAATGCACTGGAAATGCATATTCAAGTGCACGAGAAATGCAGTCTTCATCAAGCAATTAGACATCTAATGTATGTGTAAAATTACATGAACTCAAGAACAACCAAAACATCAGCACAAAATTCCAGTATTATTAATACTGCAATAAAATTAGTAAAGAATATATCAATATATTCAACACAATTATTAAAACCATTCAAGTGTTGAAATTGTATGTTTAACACAAAATCTGAAAGTAAATTTATTAATCATTCTTATGTTTGCAGAGAAATTACAGAGAGTAGTTTAAATCTCCATCGATCTGAGTATACACACAACTCAAGTTTAACTAAAAAACATAAGTGTAAATATTGCAATAATAGTTTTATTACACTTTGAAAATATAATATTCATTTTACACAGCATATACAAAGTTTAAAATGTATAAACCACAGTCCATGCCACCACGTGGACGGTGTAGATAATCAATGCACTGGAAATGCATATTCAAGTGCACGAGAAATACAGTCTTCATCAAGCAATTAGACATCTAATGTGTGTGTAAAATTACATGAACTCAAGAACAACCAAAACATCAGCACAAAATTCCAGTATTATTAATACTGCAATAAAATTAGTAAAGAATATATCAATATATTCAACACAATTATTAAAACCATTCAAGTGTTGAAATTGTATGTTTAACACAAAATCTGAAAGTAAATTTATTAATCATTCTTATGTTTGCAGAGAAATTACAGAGAGTAGTTTAAATCTCCATCGATCTGAGTATACACAAAACTCAAGTTAAACCAAAAAACATAAGTGTAAATATTGCAATAATAGTTTTATTACACTTTGAAAATGTAATATTCATTACACACAGTACTTCCAAAATTAAAAATGTACATAGTGTACAAAACATTTTTTATTAATGAAAAGCTTTGAAATATATTTACTCATACATTATAAAATTATTATTTAATATCATATGGATTATCTAATAACACTTTATTTTATTGAAAACAGTACACTACAAAATTATTTCTTTTTTTTTGTATATATTTTTTATTTTATTTTATTTTAAAATATGTGATGTCAAAGATTGACAATTTTCATTGCATTCCTTATAAAGTCTCTTGGGTTTTATCCAATCTAAGTACCAATAAATGTTATTATATACGTACTTTTTATTTGAATGATCACATTTTATATAATATTTATTTACCAAAAAATAAAATGTTTATAAATTAATAAGACATATTCCTAATCTCACCTATTGTTATTATTTTATTAATTGTAAAAATATTTATTTTGCGTTAAGTCCTTATAATTAAAAATATATTTTAAATCGGTGAATTATGAATGATATCGAATTAAAGAATAATTGTTTAACCTATTTATGCATTTAGTTACTTAGTATGATGTCATAAAGATTTATTAAAGCATAATACATTTTGTATATTTATTGGCATGAAAATTGATAAATATGATGGTATGTGTAATACTGTAATCTTTATTTATTAAAATAATATATGTTTATAATATTATTTTAAAAATTAATATGCTTTCAGAAACCATGTTACGACTTATGTTGCCACGTAGATTACGTGAATTTTTATAAACAATTTCTTATTGATATACCTTTTTCAGTTTTGGTACATATTTTACGTATCAAATATCGCCACATCATCGCATGTTGGCTTTGACATGAAATTATGCTATAATATATGAATATTCTTCATAATATTGATTACAAATTATAGGTAGTTAAGCAGTTTGAACTTAATTTTATGTATAATTTACAATAAATTATCACATATTCATAATATGTATAACATTTATATAAATTATAAAAAAGTAAATGACACGTGTGATCAGACTCCATCAGCCCAAGGTGGTATACACCTCTCAACCACTGCTTAAATAATATAAAAATAATATTTTAATGAATATTTGATGTAATATAACAATACAAAACTTTTTTGTTGTCTTTGGTTAACACTATTGAAGCGTTATGAGTTGTTGGTTTTTAGTCCAGAATGAAAAGAAAATCAAATTTGGGTCTTTAGAAAAAATAAATAAATTATCAAAATTAAGCCACTTCAAGCGAGACAGCTATGTAAAATTGATATTTCGAAAATAACGGACATTGAAGTGCATACGGATAGCTCATCATAATATTAATTTAATTATAATTAAATATAAGTTAATATATATTAATTATAATTCAAAAAATAAAAATAAAAATAGAAAATTTAGGTACCTAGTGCTACTAACCAAACGTTTACATATAGATTAATATTTTATGAATTTACAATTATCAGATCAATTTTGCATAATTATATTATGTAATAACAATACGTATATATATATTATCTAGTTTTATTACCACAGTATAAAACTAATCGTATTGTTAAACAAATTACGCCTAAGTATTTTATAGACAGTAATTAGAAGAAAAATCAAGTAACAGACATTCAAATTACTTATATATTTTATTATAATGATATAGTAATATTTAAATGCAAGTTCATAGCCCTGTTAATTATTATACATTACTAATCAAACCTCCATACAATTTGTAATATATAATATAGTATTTCATACTTTGTTCTTTAATAAATATATAAGATAAATATATACTTAGCACTTCAATAATTTACATATAACTACATAAGTTATCAGAATTATATTACATTATCAAAATATTGTACAAACTACAAAGGTATATCTAACAAATATTATATTAATTAATATTAAAAAAGTATTAAATGGATTCTATTATTTCTATTCAATGTAAATTATTATCACACCAAAAACACTTCGTTATAAATCCTTGTAAAAGAAGCTAAGTTAAAAAAATCCTGTAGTGACATAACATTAAGTAGGTAATGATTAAATTTTTAAAAGACGCAATATAATATGGATACTAAGTAAAGTGTCATTTTTAATATTAAAAATATGATATATCAAAAACGACAAAAAAAATTAATTATAAAATTAAACACTTAATCAATAAATTGTTTATAAATTATTATCTAATCTATTTACGAAATTCACTATTGTGGTTACTTATTTAGTTATTTATATTTATTTAAGTACCTATTTAACTTATACCTTATATGTCCTGCCAGATACGTAAACAATATGTTGACTAATTGCTTAACTCTACAATTGATTTGTTCATATTATGTAAGTCTTAATTAATTAAAATAAACCAAAAAATCACAACGTTTCTTATTATATGTAAATACATGTAATATGTTATATTATATAAAATATTACAATAAATCATTGTCATTAATATTAAAATTTTATTTTTCTAGCCTGCTGCTATGAAATGAATATAATATCGTCATAGCTGATTTAATCGCTCGTTTTAAATTCAATTGATAATATTCCCAAATTTGTAAGATTTTCCTGTCCTAACGTTGAGCGTAGATAGTTAATAATTTTTAATTTACTAAAACTTCGTTCACATGAATCTACGGTCACCGGAAGAGTAAGAACAATTCTTAGCGCTATTTCTATGTTTGTATATATCTTTTAAATAATTTATCACTTTGATCAGATCCAATAAAGATGCTGTTTAAATCGGAAAATAGTGACAACGCTTGGTCTTTGAAATTGAAACATATTAGTTCTAAAACTAATTCTGTTCCATTTAAATCTTTTGAATATTTCATTGCTAAATCAGACGCATATTTATTATTTTAATATTATATCGTTTGATTGATGATATAGGAAATTAATTGTTTATTTCGATTAAAATTGAGATTTTAACTAAGATTAAAAATAAATAAAATAAGTTTGATAAAAATATCTCTAATTTACATATGTGCGCATTATTTATTTGCAATATGTAATAAATTAAATTAAAATACATACTTGATAGTTCATACACCATGGTTTAGCAGTATAGCACTGGCTCTTATATCGAAAGACACTATTACTGAAGAATTAGGATTACAGTAAGTATTGTACAAAACACGGAAACCGACTGGTAACTCCGAGAAACGTAGGTATAATATATAGGTACTGTTATAAAGATAAACTTAAATCTTAAATGTGTATAGATATTATATTAAATAAAGTTGGGTATCTGCCTTCATATTAGCTAAATAGTCGGGAAAGCCGGTCATTTTTGGTAATTATAATTATAGCCGTTTCACGTTCGTGCCCTTATGGCTATACGTTTCATACACATAAAAATAAAACATATATCAGTATATAGTACAAATATAAAAGTGGTCAACACTTTATTACACTTAAAAAAATAAACATCATCGAGGCTCAATTGGACATGTAATTTTTGTACATTACAATAGTGAAATATAAGTAAATTATAATCATTTCAAATATTTAATATTTTTCATACTCATAACTCGCCTAAAAATTAAAATATAAAATATTTTATTTATTGACACAACAGACGACATGTGGATAACACTCATAACTAATAATATTAAAATAACAAAAAACTAAATATTTTTGTAAGTGAAGTCTCTATAAAAATAGAAAAACGGCGGAGCTTACAAATGAAAGCCGACGCAGCGCGCACTGTGCTTTTACTGTGTGTGTGTGTGTGTGTGTGTGTGTGTGTGTGTGTGTGTGTGACACGGTACGCAACGGTCGCCGGTACAAAGTACAGACACAGCAGCGATCGGTTTGCGCTTTACCGACCGCCACCATGGGCAACGACGACGCGATACCGTCGACTCTCCCGCCACGCCGCAAAGGCACACGGTGGGACGGGAAGGCAAGTCGTTCCGGACGAGTACGCGAACCGTCTTACCGATAACGGCGACGACGTATAATAGTCACGATTCCTGACTTCTTTACATCGTCAACACCTGACATAGTGGCATTTGACAACTGATTATTGTGCACCGCTATTCACCATCAATAAAATACATCGTACGAATAATGAAATTCCTGTTGTTCTCTTTTTTTTATCGTATCATTTTATGCTGACCGGCTGACCGCAGACGTTCCGATCACACACCGACGTAGCCGTTTCGAATTGGTTCCCGGGCAGGACGGGGGAACCGATTCCAGACTGAGCTGCACACCAGTCGATGTGTATTTGTAACATAACTCGATTACATTTTAGCAGTATATAACAATAGCTGTCGTGTTTTTATGTTTTAAAAAATTTAATTTTTTTTGTATCATAAATACACTTTAACAGACATCCTATTAAAATTAATTGATTATTATAGTTTTTCAATATTATAACTATATTAATCATTGTGGTGTAGTCAGCACACCTGCACACTTAGGAACGAGCTGCAGCTGATGCTGCGTCAGAGGCAGCGACGCCGTTGGACGAGGGAGTAGGCGGCAGTATTTCAAATAGATGACGTGCGATGCGGGGGGAGGGGGTATACGGTTTTTGAGCTTCCTTTTTTACCCGTTGTATCTCGCCATAGTCGGGTAAATGAACTATTGTCGTACGCAAGGACGCCACATCGTTTACAGACGGGTTGTGTACACTGATGGTTGGCGGCGGTATGGCGATCGTTTTCGTTTCCTCGACCATTGTGTGTAGTATATTTTATACTTAGTACTACAAAAAAAAACTGAACTGTATCCGAATTACAGCGATGTAATGGGGTTTTATTTTTCTATATTGATTCCACCGGATATTTGTTTATGTTGATACCGCTGACTGTTTATAAAAACAAATAAGAAACCGATCTATCATATAGGAGCTGTATTTTATTTTAATTAACATTATATAGGTACAAGGTACACCCAGTTTACCATATTATTTTTTTTTAAAAATAAAATAAAAACATTTCAAACATTGTCTTCCACAACGCAAAATATAACATAATTACATACATAATTTATTATGATCAAAAAAAAATAAATTAAATATAAAGTAAAAATTGTTAAAATAGTAAAAAAAAATACTTAAAAATGCAAATACAATTTATTTAGATAAAAAATTAATTTTATATTAATGTATGCATTTTACATTTTGTTATTATTAAAATAAATAATTTACAAATATTCACTGGATTGATAGCCGGCGGAATCAATATGTAAAAAAAATCGGCGTAGTCGATACGCCGTACAATCAATAGATTTCTTACAGGTAAAAAGGTCATTTCGGCGCAATCGATATACGTCCTATATAATAACGGACGATACCCGTTTGCATACATTAAACCTTTCTTGCGACTCTTTGCGTAGAAATACGCACACGAATTTTTAATAACCCTGCGATAAATGACCTAAGTTTAAGACTCGTTTTCGTACATGAACTATATCAAAAGTCTACTTAATTCTAAAATTCAAAAGAACTCACAAAAATAATATTTATTTGCTTTGTCAGATGGTTCATTTTCCTTCTCACTTTTACAAGCGGTAAAACAACAGGCGTAATTAAAAATGACTTTATTATTTTGATGATTTAATTTAAAGTAAATTAGCCATGTTATTTTATTAATTGAATGTTATGTTTGTATTTTATTAATTTTAATGTAATGCTTCTTTGTCGTTAATTAAATTAATTTAACGCTTTAATATTTTGTTCCAATTTGGTATAAATATTTCAATCGATTTATAGATTTGTTACATAATTGTCTGATAACTCAGAAAACGTAGTCTAAACATCCGGCGGTCGTCAATAACGCACATATTTATCTAAAATCGTATCATCATTTAGAACCGCACACTAGTTAATCAAAAACTTTTGTGATTAGGTGTATCTAATCGAAATTTTTAAAATAAATCGTATCACTATAAGACACTACAAGTTATACAATATAAGTCTATACTAGGAGTCAGATTCAATAGTTGTACACAAACTAGTCGGCATTTTCGGGTCAAAATAACTGCTTTTTACGTTTTTTAATGTACGCAAACAAGTTGTTAGTTTCTAGGTAAATAAATAGTGTACTGTGCGTAAACGAGTATCACCGCAATTAATTGTCTTTTAACCCCGGCACGTATCTTACCTACAACCCGTGTCCTTTTTTCGGTTTCACGTATATGCAATCGGAACGAAGTGAATCGAGTGAACACTACAATACCTGGGTGTGCGGCGTGTAGATTTACTTTGCGACGTTGCTTACAGACGACTACGTCCCGTATACTTTAAAGGTAAAACTAATATGTACTAATTGCGTCTCGGGGTTTTTCTCCGAACTGCGTCCTCATTACCTATGATATTATCTAATAATATGTTTACAGAGGCCAAATGAAAACGATTACGTTAAATCTTTGATAATTTTCTTCTGGTACGTTTTGTATAGACCAATACAATTATTGTCACAGTGCAGTGTTTAACGGTCCACTACTCTATGCGTGTTACTTTTTTAAAACCAATTATGGCGAGTGAAATGAAAACTGTGTACAGCGGAAAACAACGCGATTAGTTGTAAATTTGTAACATGTATGTAATTAATAGTAGCAATTATTGTGTAATTATTATTATTACAAACAATCCGACAGTCCTAAGACTGTATAAAAATGGAAAGGGAAATATTGTTTAGCTTTTAAAACATAAGATGGGCAATATTGATATGCACCCAAAAAAAAAAAAAATTCGTAACGCAACTAGTATGACTCCGAAAAACAACTAAGGTCTGGGACGCAATTCGGAGCCTTTACGGTTGTGCGGGGGGAGTACTTCCAGTCTATACAAGATACCCGTGCCGTATGAAGAATAGATACCTACCAACTGGCAACTGGTATCGTGTTTCGTCGAAAATGCTACTGCAGTAGGTAAGATAATTTATGATCCACATTGTTCATGACATATTGTAGTTGTGTGTGTGCGCGGTCTATACAAATGCAGTCGTTGGTAGGTAGATTGACGTGGCGGCGCGATAACGAAAAACTATAAGTGTTCTCCGTACTTGAATGTTATTACCAAAATTATGTCAATAAACCAACAATTGTCACAAAACATTTTAAAAATGATTTTACGTTATAAATTTAAAATTAAATATTTTGCTAATATTCTTTTATTTTAGAACAAAAAGTATAAGCTGTATTAATTAATAATATAATAATAATAATAATAATAATAATAAAATAAAACGGCATTTATATATATATACACAGCGACTAGTTTTGACTACACCTGCTGAAAAGCGCCGCCGCCGTGTCAACTTATCCGACAACGACAGTAATAGATGTAAGTATGGTCATGTGGTCCAGTAATAACGATCAACCACGGGCGCCGGCGGGCACTCTAACGTGTCGGAATATATTATAGGTAGTAATGGTAATTATTAAAATGGTGATGCAGTAACGCGGTGCGTCCGGTGTCGTCCTCGCTCGTCGTACGTCGTCGACGTCGCCGCCGCACCGCAGCGATGCGTGTAATGGGACGGTTACGCGGCGGAATTGGGGGGGGGGGGAAATAGTATATTTTACGATATTTTCGTCGCGTGCGAAAAATCGGTCTTAAGAGTACTTGAACAATTTTGGTAAAATGTATAATGTTTAAGCCATCTAACCAATCTGTTTGCGAGTTCCTTTGTTCTTATAAGCACAATATTGTGATCGATCAATACATTATTATTCGACTTTGTTCAGCCGTTTGCCCTGTACATCTGGCCTATGGATTAACACAAATCAGCTAGGTTTTTCAATGTTACAACTCTGTTTCCTGTTGCAATATGTTAATGGCTACTATGCTATTTTATTTTTTTTGACTTAGCTTCGCGTCATTACCGCGCGCTTGATATTATTGATTATTGTGATTATTAAAATCACACAAGCAGATTTTTACTACATACATATTTACATTATGTAATATATTGTATTTGATGTTTTTCATAATATGAATTATATTTTTAATTCCTAAAATATCGTCGAACCATTCAATCTATTATTGTAAGGTCAGCTAGTCTCGGGAGTTTCTTCAACATTTTGTAATTCATTATGCAATAATATAGACGGCCTTTCACAAGGATTTTTCCGTGCTTTTTTTTAAAGATTTACTTACTGCCTATCTGATTAAAATATGTATTTCCTTCGTCAGGTTCATGATTGTATAAGACGTTTCTTTCAATAATTATTTCATTTTCACTTTTATAAAAAGTTTTATATGTTCTTTTTACACATGGCCATTGTTTAATACCAATTTTTAGACATGTATGAAATGAAAATTTAAAACCATAAATTACATTTATACGTTCAGCTTTTTCACTTAACATGATAATTAATATTACGAGACTTATCCATTATGTGTTCAATGTGAACATTGTGAACACATACTAGTATAGCATTATTAATATATTTATTCGAATATATTATTTTATAGCCAGAAATTACGTGATCCATATTATTTTCATAGTTCGTACTGTTTATTACTACGATAAAATATTACTAGTGTTATATCTAAACCTAATCTCTAATCAGTGTATTTTAATTTGTAACGCATATTATTTTATTTCTAGAAAGTACGTAATCCATATTATTTATAAATTTTAAATTTATAAAAATAATTATACATGAGCACAACTTGAACACATTATTTTATACGACCGGATAACATTTAAAATGAATATAATTTTCGAACTCAATTTGGATGCAACCAAAAGAATCACTTTATATTTCATTTATATGATATTGAAGTACAGGAGTATAAAATAGTACTAGTAGTAGAATTGTAATATGATTTCTGATGCTAAGCAGTGGCGTAATTTGGAATTGGTTTTGGGGTGGGATTGGGATAACAATTTATACTATCGTTCTAGTGGGGCTATGCCCCCCCAAACCACCCTTGACCGTTAAATGTCATAGATCACAGTATTATATTAGTAGGATATAGTAGGTTAGGTTAACCTATCCCTATACCCCCCCCCCCTTTATAATTGCCCCACTGATACTAAGTAACATTTTCGATTTACTCGGTGAGCTTAAATAGGTAGTAATAATGCAAGCCAAAAATATTTAGGTACCAGAATACTTTACATCATTGATTATTAAGTATATACTCATATATTTTTCGGTTCAATTTTGTATTGTATTGCAGTATTCAATGGTTATAATTCTTCGCAATCAATTTTCATGAATATTGATCTATTTAAATATAAATTAATAGGGCGTTCCACTAGTATCGGTATGTTGTCTCCGTCTTATAAGTAATGTAACATGGAAAATGTACGATCAACAGATAACGTTTAGCTCGGAGTCTGATGTTACGGTTTTACGGCGAGTATTGATAATCCACATTGCCCAATGTTCGAATGTTTTCTTGAAAATTTTGACTCAACTATATAACATATGATTAATAGTACTTATCAAGTTTTTAAGTTTTTATATTGTATAACAATATTAATTCTTCTAATCAACACTAATATACGATAAACGTTTAATATTTATATAGATGCATATATATAATATGTGTTAAATGGGTTAAAGTGCGATTTAAATCGAAATACCGATTTCCGTACACAATTTTATCAACTTTACTGTAGAAATAATTTTATTTGAAAATTTACGGTTAAGTATAAAGACATTAGAATATAAAAGCATATTGATAAAAGTTTAGTCATGTTATAATAGACAATTTAATATGAATAGGTACTTATTTGTTTGACCGTATAGGTTACCAATTATCTATTGCCGAGGTTAATGTTACTGAACTCAAAATGTTTTATCGCATGGTTATACTTATAATATTAACGTATTCGATATGTTATTATTTAATTATATGTGTTTATGGATTTATGTAAATTGTTTTTAGTCTCTGATTAAAAAATATTATTTAGTTGCTTCGATGGTTTTACACATCTATATAATTGTATTTACCATATGTATATATGTTCTTTATGATTTATTTCCATTAGTACCTAATGAAATTAATTAGGTACTAACATTCAACAATGGCGTTTATCGCTATATTATACCAACATACATAGCTATACAGGGTTATTTAAAACGATTCATCTGATTTAAAACGGTTACCTTTATATCTTTATTCTTTTAGTTTTTAGATTCAGAATAATGTATGAATATGTGATACATTAAATAAAAGAATAATATTTCGAATTTATGTAATGGAAACAAAATATGTTTTATACGTGGCTTCCTTTAGTCACGCGAATAACAATATCTAATCGAAACTCTAATTTATTCCATACATATCCGTTTGTAATTGACAGCGCTAATTTTTATGTCGATTATGGTGGTAAATATCCAGTATTTAAAATACTATATTTTTGACATATCCCCAAATTATCTAGTCATATAGCGTAAGATGAACGCTGATAAAGTGGGCCAGGAAGCTAGGCGCAAAGCATTAGATGATATATTTTGAATGATCCTGTATAATAAAAAACATTTTGTATTGCATTTTTTTAGTAAGTACAATTGTTCTAGTTGAAATTGTATAACACACAAAATTGAAATTAAATACAAAATATAATAATCGTGATCAGTACTACGATTAATACTACTACATAAATACACACTTTATACTTAACTTCTTAACAGTAAATTTACTATGTTTATTTGAAAATATTACTATTATTATTAATACTTAATAATAGTATAATATGTTGGCAACGATGTAATCATTTTCGTTCGCAATCGTAATGTTTTTAAAGATTAAGTAGAGAAATCGTATATATAAATTGTACAATGTATGCAATTGTACATCACCAAAATTTAAATCATATTAGTTAATATAAACTTGTATTACAGTAAACCCCTTTCTTTGAAAATAAATTACCTCTATACGCTAACAATAAGATAAGATTTTATTGCGTTAGCGTCTTTTAATCCAAATGCATTGGATTTATCGACTTTTTTCTTAAAAAAAAAACTATTTTTATTTTCATTTTTTTTAATGCGGCTAAGAAAAGTGATTATTTTATAGTTTTTTTTATATCAATTTCCAAAAAATATTTGTTTGGGCCAAATTCTTGAAAATTAAATACTAGGGCTCTTATTTATACTATATGACAATTAAAAAACTTAAAAATTATGATTTCATTTTTCCAAAGTCACGGGGTAGCTAAGACCCTAATCTTTTATATTATACTAATAGTTTAACAATTTACTATATAAAATATGTATATATATACATTATGTACGTACTTTTATTGTTATATTAATTCATTCAGTGAATACTCGATTTACTTTTACAGAATACGCCAAATATTAAATTGCATTCTGTAAAGGTAGGAATTGTGTATGCATTTCAATTCAGGATGAGTGTTAACTCATTTTAAAATTACATAGGTTAAAAAATGCCTATCGATAATGAATACGTGCAAATGAATTCCTTATAAAAATATAAATAATATGTTACATACTTTTAGATATGATATAGTTATAAAGTTTTAATATTTTATCTCTAATAATTTAATATAATAATTATTCTTTTTAATTTAAACAGTTTTAAAATTATGAGTCATTGTTCATGGATAAATTGATATTGTGTATCAA
Organism: Rhopalosiphum nymphaeae; assembly: GCA_036289425.1. Lineage (NCBI taxonomy): Eukaryota > Metazoa > Arthropoda > Insecta > Hemiptera > Aphididae > Rhopalosiphum > Rhopalosiphum nymphaeae. The sequence continues at coordinate 978,707 of JAZAQC010000007.1, read as the reverse complement.
TATAATAATATCTATACTAAAAAAATAATTATTGGTAATTTTTGTATTTTTTTTTTTCTTTTACCGAATATTACACGACTACATATTTTACAAATAATAATAAGAATAATAATAATAACATTACATCTTAGAAAATGGTTCGTTTTATATATTGAGGGGGACAAACGTACGTTCGTTACTCGATAAACAGCTGCAGCAAATCCATTTGAAAATTATCTGAAACTAGCATATATAGGGTGTGCCTAAGAGAATGTTTTTTTCAAACCGGTCGCCATTTTTTTGTTTTTATGATCACGACATTGCTCCCATAATTTTTTGCGGAGACAGCGACGATATCGTATTTTACACGGACCGGACGTCCCAATTTGTCATCGATTCGTCGACTAATAAAAAAGTCGAAAACTGGTTCAACTGTTGATCTCAAAAGAAGCGTTCTTTTTGGGACACCCTGTATTTACTACTTCATGCATTATTATTATTATACACAATATTGGGAACATATATCGTATGGTGTGGTTACGAGGTCTACCGAGATTCTCGCCGCACATTGGTGGGGATGGTTGAGTGACGCCATTCCTATCGTCGGTGGTCGGTTCAGTCGTACACTCTGCAGACCAACTTAGTATTGTTTTTAAGTCACAACTGCGTAGAAGTGATTACAACCGTCATCACAGATCATCTCGTGTCTTATACTCAGGTATGAATGTTTTATTTATTAAACATATTATTTTATCATCTTGTTGTATATACGTTCAGACCACGGGAAGGTTAGACGAGAAAGGCGGAATCAGATTTTAAATTAGGGAAAAGGGGGCTTAAATTTGTTTTGTAAGCATTTTTCTGCGCGTCGCATTCTTTGTGTTGAGTAATCAATTAGGTTGATTTGAGCTATATAATTACTTGATGAATTGTGTCTTTTATTCATTACGTATTTTATCCACACTTATTTGGTTATATATAAGAGTTTACACAACGTAATGGTGAGATGACTGATTTACCTATAATCTTTGATGTTGGTGAACAATTTCGTGATGAAATATTTTGGGGCTCACTGGTTTACTGACATACCACGGTGTGGCGTATAGTGCGTTTGTATGTGCATGTATGTGTGTTTGTGTGTGTGTGTGTGTGTGTACATTTATATAAATATATATATAATATTTCTTTATATGTAAGCATTTCGTTTACGATGGGTATGTCCACGGTGCACTCTGGAATTACTCAACCGTTTTTGATAAAATTATGAATAATGTGTGTGATTTGGTCTCCATCATAAGATAGGATAGTTTTTATCGGGATTAATGAACTTATTTTTTTTTATTGCAAATTAATTCTTATTTAGTTTAGGGCTGTGCGATTATTTTTATTAATTCATTACTTTAATTGATTATTCATAACGAATAATACACAATCATTTGTTTTTAATGAGATACATAATAGATTAATCGGTTAATCGAATAATAAGTAACGGTTAATAGTGCATCTGCTTTGGGCGATTATAAATTTCCCCGATTTACAGAGAGTCGACTTTTGGGTTCGATTTAAAACATGTAAATTCCACCGATACTTTTATTTTGATCACTGATGTTAAAATCCGCAGATATACCCTTATGTGTTGTCTCCGTTTTACAAATTTAAGACATACCAAAAACTGTTTTGCACGAGAAAAAACCAAGAAAGCAGCAGTAATAACTAAGAAACGAAATTTGTATCAAATAAAAAGGAGAACATTGGCTGTGAATTATTATTTTTATTTTTTAGATATCAGAACTAAAAAAGAAGTTATTAAAGTTAAAATAATATTGCATTTTGAAATAATAAGAATTTTTTAGTATAAGTTATATTAAAATAATAAAAACAATATTTCACACATAATGTTCTTCACTATATTATATGTCAATGTACAATGTAAAGTCTTAACTATCACTAGTCTGAGTGGTACTGTCCCGCACAAAACACCTCATACTATGTTTTATATGTGTAAGACAGAGAAAACGCATACGGGTATAGTGTCCTCTTGAGTTATTTAATTTTTTTTACAATTAACTAGCTGTTTGTTTTGATGATTAATAATTATATATATTTTTTATTAAGTGTTAGTTATTATTGAAAATTAGTACTTTAATTGAATAGTTGATAGTTTAGCTACTATATTATGTCTCCTACTAACCCAGTAGACGTTAGTCACGTTTTTAAATCGTAACAGCAATGTAGTCACTTTTGATGTTTATTATCATCAAAAATATCTAGTTTATCTTGTTTAACACTTAGGTACTGAGGTACGACTGTTTCATTTATGAAAAATAATATTATGTTATTGTGTTGTATTTACGTTTCAATGTATACTTCAAACTGGTATAACATATAAATTCTAGTATTTCTTTATTTTATTTTATTTTTTGTTCTGGTTTTTAATAAAAAATATTGTGAATATTTTATTCTTGACCTATAAAATCACTATAACTAGATCCAATTTTCCACAGTACACTCGCCCAAAATTGTAAATTTAATTATTTATATTGTCCCAAAATCCTCAAAATAATAACTTGAAATTAAAATCTTAATTGTAATTCATCACTTTCTTATTTCTAATATTTGTTGAGTACATGATCATATTGTGGTATATCTTGTTGTACATTAATATCTATTTTATGCATATGTGTTGTTTATGTTGGAGTTTCTATCAGAGGATTCAAAAGTTATAACTATTTTTTTAGTGATACTGCTTATAGACTTCAATAAGACATTTCAAGGTTGAATTTAGCGGACAAAATCTATTACCATGTTTCCAAATAATATGCAGCATCCACCTCTTCCAGTACCAAAACAGGGTGAGATATACTTAAGAAAATTTGTTACTTTTATTTGTATATATATATATATGTAGATAATGTAATGTATTATATAGTTATATCATTAAAGATGTTATAAAGTAAAGAATTTTAAGAGTAGCTCTTCGGATAATCTAATTAAAAATTATTTAACATCTTTATTTTTAAGTTTATTACGAAATCGAAATCATTAATTTTATATAAATTAATATAACAATATAGCTAAAATAATTAAGTCATGATAATTTTAAAATAAATGAAACTCTTTGATCGATTAAATTATTCATTACTGATGAGTGATCAGCCTAAAAATATATTTTAAACGTGAACAAATAATTAATTTTTAATCATATCTAATGTGTGTGTGTGTGTGAATATTATATGATAAGTAAAATGTATATAAACCACATGGCCGCGTGTTTTTATATTTAAATGTATTACTTTATATATATATATATTTATGAAACTTTTTTCAGGATCTTCCGGCAAGTCGGTTAAATTATTAGCCAATTATTTTCCAATAATTTCCTCTACAAATGCATGCTTATACCAATACAATGTTGACTTCAATCCCACTGAGCGTATAAATAGTAGTAAAATAGAGTTATTAGCTCAGCATCAAGAACGCCTTGGAGTATATTTGTTTGACGGAACAATGTTATTTTCTCTCGTTCAATTTGATCCAAATGTAAGTTGTTAACTTGTTGTACATAGTCAACAATTTATCTAACTTCTATCTCGTTTTGTTAACTGTTATTTAATTTGGAATTACAAGTATTGTAAAACGTACTTTTTATTGTGCTTTAGATTTTTGAACTTACGTCTACACGTCGTTCAGATGGTCGAGCTATAACGATAACCATACAATTTATAAATGAAGTAGAACTTGATGAACACGATAGTGTTAAAGTATTAAATACATTGTTGAGTAAATGTCTCAGACTAATGCAACTTACACCGATAGGAAGAAACTATTATGATTTAAATTCTAAAGTATATATTAATTTCTATTAGTTTTTTATTAGTTTATTATCTAACACTGTATAATTTACTTTTAGATTGTTATGGCTCAATATAAACTTCAACTTTGTCGAGGTTATGAAACTATGATTGACAGTTATGAGTCTGATATTTTATTACGTGTTAATTTATCTTCAAAAGCAATACGTCAAGATACAGTATTAGACCTTTTAAATCAATTTGCAGTTGATAGAATCCGAAACAAAAATTGGATGGTAAATTGATTATAATTTTGCACGATAGAAGTATAATTTATTTTTGATAAATAATTTTATGTTTGATATATTTTATTATTTAGATTAACTTTAAAAATTGCGTGGTTGGCAATACAGTGATGACCATTTACAACAACAAGACATATGTAATTGATGGAATCGATGAGAACGTTGGACCCAACTCAGAATTTTGCAAAAATGATCAGTCCAATATAACATACAGGCAATTCTACAAAGAAGTATTTAATTTAGTTTTACTAATATATTCATTATTATAAATTAAAATTAACGCTTTGATTTTTGTATTAGAAATGGAACAGGAACATTGTTAATAGTGCTCAACCGTTATTAATTTCAAAAGCTAAAAAATCGGTACAAGAATTTGGAATTGATGATACATTGGTGTATCTTATACCAGAATTATGCGTTATTACTGGTATTACAGACTTCATGAGGTAGATAAATTAGAAGTTTAAATCCAATTATATTTTTATTAACGTGTATTGTGTTGATTGTATATATTTTTTTGAACAATTATAGAAATAATTACACACTCATGAAAGACATAGCCCTACATACAAATCTATATCCTAAAGAATGGACGGAAAGACTTATGAGTTTTGCGGATGATTTTTCTTTTAATTCCGACGTAAATATTTAGATTTTATGTAGATTATTACTTGTAGTAACATTATTTTTATGTTTTATACTTTTTAAATTTTCATTTAAAATTATCATTTTTTTTAGTAAATATTATGAAACTTAATACACTTATTTTACTGTTGATTAGTGTGTCGCAGAACTGGATAAATGGGATCTGACATTAAAGAGGAAGCTTATTAAGGTTCCTGCACGAATTTTGAGACCTGAAAAAATTCGATGTCGTTCAACAAGATTTAATAGCGGAGAAGAAGCAGATTGGACAAAAAAAATAGAATCTGTACCAATGTTTACCTCTGCAGTGGTAAAGCATTGGGTAATTTTATCTCCTAGGAACTTTTGTCAAGACGTTGAAGTTTTTTCACAAACCATTTTACAAGCAGCAAAAAACATGTCATTTGATCTACCTAAGCCCGTTATGTAAATTTTTTTTATTTTATTAATTATGTACTAGAAAACTGATGAGTATAGTTTTCAGAGTCCCCATGAACGATGGAAGATCCAATACGTTTTTAATCAATATCGAAGAAGTTGTTAATAGATTGAATCCAGAGTTAATTTTATGTATTATTCCATCGTCGTGCAGTTTTATTTACGGGACGATTAAACGAAAATTATGCGTAGATAGAGCTGGTATATTTCTTAAATAACATAAGTTATGATTAAATTTATAATATTCTGTTGCACACACAATTTATTGCATTTATCGTCAATATTTATTTTCAGTACCATCTCAAATCGTCATTTTAAAGAATGTCCAAATAAACGATTTGTCTGTGGGTACAAAAATTGCCATTCAAATTAATTGTAAACTTGGTGGAATTCCATGGCTGGTTCCAATTTCCAAAAATGTAATTGCTTAGTTATTCATTATGGTATATTAAATAAATTGTTATTTATTGTATTTAAATATGGTTTAGGGCATGATGATAGTCGGATTTAATACGTATGAAGACATCCAAAGGAAAAATAAATCGTTTGGTGGTTTAATAGCATCTTTGGATAATAATTATTCGCGGTATTTCAATAACGTGGAACCGTATGAAAGTCTACAGGAACTTTCCACTAATTTTGCAATTGGAACAATTAGTAAGTATTTATATATTTTCTAATTCTAATCGTCTTTTGCATTTCTAGCTCGGTAAATGATATAATATCATATAAAATCTCTAAAATATAATACCTAACCTAACCTCTTATTCAGTATATTGGATTTATGTTGCATAATCAAATAACAATTTTAATTAAACTGCAAGACACACATTTTAATGTGATAAGGAATTATAATTTCAAACTCTCTAGTCTATAAATTGACCTACATAAAAATATTAAATATAAAATTAAAACTACAATAATGAAATGAGTATATTAATTACATGGTATATATATTGTATTAACAATTAATTTTATATTTTTAGAGGCGTTGTTAAGATATAGATCCAAAAATGGGACATTACCTTCTTCTATTATTATATATAGAGACGGCGTTAGAGAAGGCCAATCATCGCATATCCGAATGACAGAAGTTAGACTTGTCCAGGTACATACATATAAAAAAATTATAGTTAAAATTGACATTAATTCATTTTTTATTTCTAGGCTGCTTGTCAAAGAGTGTATGGAACAAATTCCATCCCATTTACGTTTGTTATAGTTACAAAAAATAATCAATCAAAGTTTTTTGTTCGCGGTAAAAGAGGCCCAGCAAATCCTAGAGTCGGTACAATTGTAGATAGTGTTGTGACAGACCCAAACAAGTAAGCTATACGTAAATCCTGTCTTGAACAGAGAGAAGGGAAGGAGCAGTGGGTCCCCAGGCCAACCGCTCTTTTATTAACATAAGCATGTTTTAATTTAAAATAGTTTTGGTTATTATAATTTATTCAAATATTTAAATATTAAAAATCTATTCATTTAATGCAAAGTTTATATTATTTTGTATACAATTTAAGCTACTTGCCATTGCCCTTAACTGAACCAATGAGTCGTAATCGTGAAAATACGAAATATCTTAATTCCTATATTATGTAGGAGATAAAAAGAGTAAACAAATGTTGATGTAGTGACCCTTTAATAACAAATAGAATATACATGAGTGAATATCAAAAAATAAAAATATATTTGTTATTCATTTTATTTATTTATTCATCTAAGATTAGTTATATTCATAGACATTGAAGTGAAAACTTTAACTTTGCTGGTGCCTCGATGGATCCTATTATTATTTATTTTTTATACCCATGGATTTATATATATATAGGTAAATGCGTTTTTTAACTGAAATGTATTTGAACTTTTTAAAGGTGTATCTAAATAATTTTATTTCTCTTTATTTTATCATAGTTATGTATAAGTTATAAGATTTATTACATTTTTATTATTTGTTGTACAATGTACTAAAGTAAGTGTTAATTGAAGCTTGCAATTAGAGTTTAATGTTTAAATTTAATCAATTGCAGATACGAATTCTTTTTAGTCTCACAACATGTAAAACAAGGGAGTGTAACACCCACGCATTATGAAGTGATAGAAGACACAATTGATTTTATACCTGATACATTACAAAAAATTACATTCAAGTTGACTCATAATTACTTCAATTGGCCGGTAAGTATACATTTTTGCAATATATATATATTTTTATATTCTATTATTAATTTTTTAACATTATTTCTAGGGTACCATACAGGTCCCTGCTCCGTGTCAGTTGGCTCACAAATTGGCGTTTTTTACTGGTGAAACTCTAGGATGTTCACCCAACCCTGGTTTAGATGAATCATTGTTCTTCCTATAATGGCTGTATACATGTTTTTCTATAGATATAGGCGATATTACATATACCTCAACGTCCACAACTGTTATTCCCTAGTTTAATGTTCCTATTATATTTATTTTTTGTGATGTACCTAATATTTAACTTTGTTATTATTTTGTTGTTGATCTTTTTAAATTGTTTTAGTTATGTATACTAAATTTTTATATTCCAAGTAAATTACTTGGTTTCTTTCATATAATTTTTGTAGAAATTTTAACTTATGTTGACAATTTAATTTTTAAGTTACTATTTTTACTGTTTTAATATATTAATTAGCAATAAAAATAATAAATTTTATTTTATCTGTTACATATAGTTTTTAAATTTTTTGTTAAAAGTAGTATAAATCTTCTGTGATGTTTTTAAATAATCCTCTATCCACTATTAAATAGTTATCCTTGATTTTTAAAGAACCTCTGACGTCTCAGAAATCATCATTGTTTTTTAAATTAACTTAATCTTTATTGCTTATAGCGTTAATATTATTTAGTATTCGACCTCGATAAATAAAACTAATAGGACACCAGTGGGGTAAGCACCGTTTATTTAGCTCATACAATATTTTTTTTTTAATATTCAGGATATTTGTATGATTATGTTTTTGTTAAAATATACTATAAATTATTGTAAAATTGCAGCAATGGTATTGACATTATATTGTAGATATAGGCATAAAGTATGAGGCCATTGTAAACACTTTCGATTTTTACTCATTTTGCTGACACTCAAATTATCGATAAGTAAATTTGATTATAATTAATTTATGCAAATTTATAAATTTTCTAGATTTATGATTTTTGTAGGTTCAGTCAAAACGATTGAAAATTGAATACAAGATCCATATACATTCTTCTATTTACATTTTTTAGATAATATTTCATAAAGTAGCTTATAGCTTATACATAAATATATGATATATTGTTAAATTTATTAGAATAATAATTATTCAAGCCATCAAAGTGCATACTAAATGTATCTAATCTAAATGTAATGAATCTTGGTTCATTTGCCAAACTGAATCGAAGAACAGTAATCATGAAGTACAAAATATCTTTGTTCCTATATAATGTGTGAGATAGACAGAGAAAACAAATGTTGGTGTATTGGCCCTTTAATTCAATTTATTGACTATTATTTTATGAACTTATTAACACGGCACTACAGTAATTTGTTACGGGTTCAAATATAATATCGTTAATTAATTATAATGACAAACTCGCCAGCGATAGCCGCGTCACACAGGTCTCATTTCGTGCTATTTATCCTTTGATTTTCTTTTTTATTAACTTCTTTTATTTCGGTAAATGTCCATAACAGTACGCGATCAGTATAATGTTTATGATACAAACACATGGCGATCGACAGAAATCGTCGATCATTGATAACTATACTCTGTACAACGTCCATACCACCAGTAGCGTTGCAAGGAGCACGTAAAACTACGCAGCAACAATTGCGACGCCAACAACAGTTTCGACGACAAGGAAATGATTGTTTATCATTTTAAGCGCGTGTTTTACAGGATACACCAACACCGTCGTCGTTGGTTTTCTGTCTCTGACGGCATTTTGGCGTAATATATATTGTGTGTACACTACTGATTTTTTCGTTTTTATTATTTTTTTTTTTCATTTCACAGTTTGTCTTTCACGAATATCATTACGATTGACGAAATATCAAATTGGTAGGTACGAATTACAATATCCTATTACATGTGTGCTCTGTGTGTGTACATGATAATAGTGATAAGTACATAGTTATATAGGTATAGGCTACAACCTTTGATCTTTTAAAGTGTTTTAAGATTTTTAATGTTCCACGTTCGTTTTTATTAAACGCATTAAGTAGGTTAAACATTTTAAACGTAAATACTATATTGGTCTACACGGTTCTTAGTCGAGCTTTATATAGATTAAATTAATTGTTCCAATTTACGGTTAAAACTCTCTATTGTTTCCATACTATTCATCTGTATAAAAAAACAGAATGTTTGCGATTCTCCTTGAACGTCTATCAACAGAAGAAATAGAGCGGCATACTGGATTGTGAGTATAACTTTCCGAAAAATATCACATACATAACATACCTACTTATAGATTATTTGTTATCTTTGTTTTATTTTTTATTATTATTATTTTAGAAGACCAATACAGGAAGAATTATCAAATGAAACAAATGAGGATATTGAAACGGTAGAAATAAAACAAGAGCCAGACTTGGTTGATACTAATAATGAGACGTATGAGTAAGTTAACGTTAATTATAATTTTTTTAATGTACACATCTTAACGTTTCAAACCTATTCTTATCAAGTACCTGCGTGGATCTAAATTTATACCATTAGATTTAGCATGTTATTCTCAATAATACTAACTACACGTTAAATTTATTTTATTATTCATATTAGAATTTGTATAAGCTTAGACCTTATTTACTATATTTTAGATACTAATCATTATTAGTATAAAAAAATATGCATTATTTTATCTGTAAACAAAGTGCACAGGGATAGCTAGTATATTTTAAATATAACACTTCTTTAAATTATTATAAATACTATATGTATATATGCATAAAGATTAAAAAAGACATTAGGTGGACTATGTTGTATAGACAATACATAAAAATAATTTTGTTGTACATTAAATATTACACTTCATATCACATTATGAAGAATGCTGAATTGCTTATTAGTTAACAAACTGCATATACTGTTATTAAATTCTCTTTGTCCATGTATTTACATATTTTCTTTTTTTTTAAATGTTAAGATTATTTTTTTAAATAACAATTAACTTGATAATGAGGGAACTTTTGAATACTCTTAAATTATTTACCTAATATGATTTAGTTAAATTTTTTCTACTACCATCAATAAATAACTTAAAATACAGTAAATAATAACAATAACAATAATAATGAACTCAATTGCAACAACATAAATAATTCAAAACAATATCTGTAAAATACCATAAGAATAAATATTTTAAAGCACCCCCTAAAGACAAAGCTAATGCTGAGTGAATGAGTTCATATCACTTTAGCATATAAAAAAAGTCTACAATAGTCTGTTATTCATACTAATACAACAATTTTATAGAATTATCTTATTATAACTCTTTTATAATTTAAATCTTTTAAAATGTATGTCAATTTTACATCTTTATTGTAAACGTTTATGTGATACAATTTCAATAACATATAACCTTATATTTTGTTGAATTTGTAGTCAATTGAAATTGTCCATTATTTTTATTTATTTATAAAAATGTTTTAAAATTGAATACAAGATCTCGTATAAGTTTTTATTATATCACTTTGTATATATATATAAAATATTTAAGCAATTTTTTTTATAAATATTTATGATTCAAATTGTCATAAAAAAAGTAAAAACCACAAAAATGTAACAAATTCTTTTGCAGTTTAAAATGTATAGTATGTGCAATTTTTATAATTCGAAAACATTATTTGTAGGAACATATCATAACTTTTATATTTATTATTATATTTTATATCACTACAGAATGTTATTTCATTGAATACACATGATATGTTTAAAATTCTAATGTATTGAATTTTATATTTTAACCTTAATATCTACTTAATATTATTTTTGTTTTTTACTTATATTTTAGAAGTACAACAGTAACTACTACACGGACAGCAGATGAATTTATAAATATTAAAATTGAAGATACTAATATAAATGAAGTTAATTCAGAGCAAAGCGATATAATTGTAAGAGACCTTGCTGAAGATGTTGTTAATCAATGCACTGGAAATGCATATTCAAGTATTACAGAAATGCAATCATCATCAAGCAATTCGACATCAAACGTGTGTGTAAATTACATAAACTCAAAAACAACCAATACATTATTACAAAATTCCCGTATTATTAATAATTCAATAAAATCAGTAAATAATATATCAATAAATTCAACACAAAAACTTTATTCAACTAGTAAATCGAATAGTTCAATAATCTTACAAAAATTGAAACCATTTAAGTGTTTGAATTGCACATTTGCCACAAAGTCGGAAAGTAAATTTATTAATCATTCTTATGTTTGTGAGGGAAATACAGAGAGTAGTTTAAATCTTGATCAATTTGAATGTACACAGAACTCAAGTTTAATCAAAAAACATAAGTGTAAATATTGCAATAATAGTTTTATTACACGTCAAAAATTAAATATTCATTACCAACAGCATAAACAAAATTTAAAATGTACAAAGTGTAAAAAAACATTTTTATTAAAAAAAAGCTTTGAAAAACATTTACTCAAACACTATAAAAATATTTAATATCATAAGGAGTATCTAATGACACTTTATTTTAATGAAGCAATACATTACAAAATTAAGTAACAATAAAACACACAATGCCTCTCAAAAATATAATATTTATGTTATTATTCTAATATTACAAATGAAGGCGATTCCTGAATCTACATAAGAGAGCATCATTCTCATTTTAACTTCTTTATTGTAAGCCAAAATCATAACTATTGAATAAAATCGGTGTTGTATAGTAATAAAAAATATAATTTCCTTTGTTATATTAAACTTGAATATTTTTGTATAAAACACATAAAATATTAATGTTATCCAATGGATTTAAAGTATTATTCCTAATTTAAATTACATAGGTTTGAACATATTATAATAAATTAATACTTTCTTTGTGTGCTTTTAAATTGTAATTAATTTTAAAACTAGAATCATTTCAAATTTTTAAGGTACATTTCATTTTGTATAATGTTGACATACAAATAATTTTATATCTTCTTATGTTTTTTCCTTATTCTCTTTTAATAAGATTATATTTTAAATAATTAATTATTGTTATATATTTATATTAAATCATACTCGGAAATATATGGTTTTTAATTTATTAATTTTACCAACTTGTGTAAACCAAATTATTGTATTTTTATTGATAATTATTATTATTATTTTTTTTTTATACATAATTTTTAATTTAAGTTATTTTAAAATGTGTATCACAATGATTAACAATTTTCAATGGATTCTTTTTAAAGTTTCTTGGGTTTTTTCCAATCTAAGGACCATTAAAAATTATTATATATGTACACGTAATTTTAATTTTCTCATTTTGTAAATTTTTTATGAACTAAAAATTAAATGTTTATAAATTAATAAAATATATTCCTAATCTAACCTATTGTAAATATTTTATTAATTGAAAAAACCATTATAGTTGCAAAAGTATTTGTTTTGCGTTTTTTTTTCCTAATAATTAAAAATATATTATAAATTGGTGAATAATATTGAATTAAAGAATAATTGTTTAATCTCTTTATGCATTTAGGTACTTAGTATGATGCAATAAAGATTTATTTAAACATAATACATTTTGTATATTTGTTGGTATAAAAATTGATAAATATGATGGTATATGTAATATTGTAAATTTTATTTATTAAAACAATATATGTTTATAATGTTATTTTAAAAATTAAAATAGTTTTCAGAAACCACGTCACGGCTTAGAAAAATGTTATAACATAATTTTATAGTGTAAGATAGTAAAATACGTGCATTTTTATTAACATTTTCGTATTAATACAAAATTTTCAGTTTCGATACATCTTTTACATATCAAATATCGCCATATCATCGCATGTTGGCTTTGACATGAAATTATGCTATAATATATAAAAGTTCTTTATAATATTGATTACAAATTATAGGTAGTTAAGCAGTTTGAACTTTATTTTATGTATAATTTACAATAAATTATCACATATTCATAATATGTATAACATTTATATAAATTACAAAAAAGTAAATGACACGTGTGATCAGACTCCATCAATCCAAGGTGGTATACACCTCTCAACCACTGCTTAAATAATATAAAAATAATATTTTTATGATTATTTGATGTAATACAACAATACAAAACTTTTTTGTTGTCTTTGGTTAACACTATTGAAACGTTATGAGTTGTTGGTTTTTAGTCCAGAATGAAAAGAAAATCAAATTTGGGTCTTTAGAAAAAATAAATAAATTATCAAAATTAAGCCACTTCAAGCGAGACAGCTATGTAAAATTGATATTTCGAAAATAACGGACATTGAAGTGCATACGGATAGCTCATCATAATATTAATTTAATTATAATTAAATATTCTATTTTACAACAAAAAATAAAAATAAAAAATAGAAAATTTAGGTACCTAGTGCTACTAACGTTTACATATAGATTAATATTTTATGAATTTACAATTATCAGATCAATTTTGCATAATCATATTATGTAATGACAATACGTTTATAAGTTAAATTTAGGTACCTACCTAATTAACACAGAACCATTCCACATACGTATATATGTATTGTATTGTAAGTATTGTATAGTCTATAATTAGAAGAAAAATCAAGTTACAGACATCAAAACTAAACTATTCATATTATTATAATGTCATAAAGATAGCAATATTTAAAAACATATCTATTATTTATATAGTTAAATAGGTATAATATAATATACGAATCATTATTATTGTATAATATTATAGGTACTCATACACACGCACACATATATTTATTTTGGTAATTTTAATTTTATAACTCACAATAACTTACAACGCGTTTAGATAAATACTTATTTAACACATAATGACAAATTTTATTGATTCTCCTCTCATTCAATAGCTATAAAATCTATTCTAAAACAAAATAATTTAAAAATACAAATATTTAATATGAAGTGTTATTAATTAATTCAAAGCTTGAGACTTTATGTATTTCCGTTTTTTTTATTAAATGATTTAAAATTTAAAAATGTCTAGTGCATATTTTTAAATATTTAAGGTTTTTATTTTCTTCACTCCCATATTTTAAAAATATATTTGATATATGTATCTATTGACAAAACAGGTCCCGATGATGAAGGACGGTTTATTGCAAACGTCTCTACTGGTACTCGATACTTTGGAAGCTGTACAATCTAGAAAAATATCTCTTTTGAATACTATAAAATTGGATAAAACTAATCATTAAACAGTAAGTAATAGCTATTTGACAACTCGCTTTCTGTGTTATGGCCAAATGATAAAAATACCAATGTTTTACTATTTTTGTCGTACACGACACCTTACACGATAAATGTGGTCAAAAATTAAATGCTTTATATTCAGAAATGATTCACGTTACTTGCGTTGTTTATTCGGTAAACATCACAGGGTGGCCAAATATTTAAAAAAAACTCCATCCAATGTAACGCAAGAAAGCAAATAATTAGACTCGTAAAATATTGAATAGATAGTTTTTAATACATAAAAATATACATAAATGTGAAAATAAATTATATACATTTTAATTGTTAGATATTGAAGGAGATGTTGAGTGTTCAAAAGTCCAATGACTTCCTATTCAACAGTTTGGCTTTTTTATTTATTTGAGTACGTATAAGATATATTATTTTTAAATTTAATTTGTTTAAATACTTACCTACATCTTTTTTTAATTAAAAATGAATATTTAAGCGCACATTTTGATATATTATAATGCATATGTATGCGCATATTTTTTTGATTTTAAGTGCATGAAGTCCCGAGCCCTGTTAATTATTATACATTAACCTCCGAAGAATTTTTAATATATAATATAGTATTTCATACTTTGTTCTTTAATAAATATGTAAGACGAATATATGCCTAACACTCCAACAATATACACATATAACTACATAAGTAATCAGAATTATATTACATTACAAAAGTATTGTACAAACTACAAAGGTAACAACGACGACAACGTCGACAACACCACGACCACGGGTAAACATAATCTTTTAAAATATTATAACATAGATATAAAAAACATTCTATTCAACAAATAATGCAAAATAAACAACGACACTGGCAACACGTTTTATGACAAATCATAAGTTAAATCCACGTAAATGTGCAAACAACTCAAACGCTATACACAACAAAATTTAGTTGTTATTATATTTTCATAACACAAATATAATATTAAGTCGGTACACAATCGGGTGTATTGTTAGACTCTATAGTAACTAGATGATACAGCACTAGGAAGTAAATTTCACTCGTTATATATATATATATGTTGCAATTAGGAAAAGTAATACATTTTACTATTAAGTATTGTCATTACATAATAGGTTGAATTAATTTTTTTCGAAAACATTGCATTATTATATTATTAATTATTATAATAGTGTAGGTATAGGTTATACCGTACAATATTATTTTTATTAACTTTTGAGTCAATACCGCCTTACAGTAAAATAGTATGAATAAGTTTATGATATAAATCGGCAACTACAATCGATATATTATTTTGAAAATGTTATTGCGTATACACCCTATATATTCGTAGTATAATTTATAATATATTAGGTACGTAAACATTTTAATTCCTTTTAATGTCTTTGCAGAATTATTAGAAAATAACCAACATTATTATTCTTCGATATTTTGTCTACGTTTGATTACAGTATGAACTTATATTTACCTATGAAGAACTTTAAGTAACTAATATTGTTAAAATTTGAACTTCAAATACAAAAAAATATACCAACGAAATACTTTTATATAGATAATATATTATTATATTAAGTAATCTTGCATTCAATTTTTAAGATTTTTTACTTAGTGAAAATTTTAAATAACCTATGTATATAAATATTCAAAAAGGGTCGAAATATTTTCCATCGCGTGTCCGTAGAAAATTATTATACAAATATTTGTTGAAAATTTACGACATGCATTATTCAATCACGACAAAGTATCAAAATTCGTTTCAGAAGTAAAGTTATTTTACGGGTGAAAATGCAATGTTGTAAAAATTTATCTTCAAACATTTATAAAATAATTATTGTGATTTTATAGTAAACATTTTTTTATTATAGTTAGAAAAATGTGTGAACAGCATTATAGTACATTTTTAAGAATTTTGAACCAACGAAAAAATGTTTAACGACATAATTTAAGTTTAATATAAAGATATAGATAATTCCCAAAAATCAAATAAAAAGAAATTAAAATTTGTAATTTATAAAATATTAAAATCACATATATTTTTAATTTTAATTTATTGAAAAGAAAGAAATTATTAAGAAAATGAATTAGATTAATTAATCTTATTTTTTATTTTATTATAACGATACAGAATTATAGTACTAATATTTACGAAAATTTAAAACAATATAATCTAAAACAAACACCTGTGTACCTATATAGTTAAAAAAATAAATATTTTTATTTGTTATTTTAAATAAAATCAATTTTTCCGTAAAATATTTGCCTCAGTTTTATATAAATACTATAATATATAAAACTTTTATACTTAATCACAATATTTTATTTGGGTGTTGGTGTAGGTACCTATAGTAATATTGTGAAGTCGCTGTACTAATTTGTAAACGCCCGTGCGATAAGGCAATTATAAAATTGATAATCTGCACCGTACGCGTCGCACAATTCGGCAACGTTTGACTAAATTTTGTGCGCATTCGTGGTATTTTTTGGGTACAAAAAAATAACAATAGTTTTCGTCACACAGCGGTTGACCGCAATAGGTAGTACAGTGTTGCGAAAAAAGGTAGTGTCCGCAGACGTGTTTCGCCCTTAATTTACGCTACCTTCATTACCGCTTAACGCGCAGGCACAGGCAGTCCCGTCATTGTTATCGTGAAAGTGAAACCATAACAAAGCCGAAGAGGCGACAGTCGTGTAGGTACATATTTGAAAATATAAATAAAAAAAAAGATGACCCTTTGACTGTTCAAGGATAATGAAAAGTACTGCAATGCACACTTTTACTTTTGAATTTGATACCAAATAATTCGGAACCCTCTCCACGGCGAATGCTATTATACGAGTATATTCTTGATTTATGTGTTATATTCATACCATTATATAACACTACTATAAAAAAATACATTAAATTGAATACACCTAAATACTTTACAATTCTCTTTCCACAATTCCAACTTACCTAGCTGTACCTATAACGTCCTAACTTATAGAGGTGATTGTTGTGTCGGAAAACTCTTAACATTTCATATTACTTATATTAATGTTTGGAAAAACGTTTTTCAAATAATTTAATTTGCTCCTAATGTTTGCTCCGACGAGTGTATAGACTTTACTATGCCGTGTGTTTGTGTGTGTGTGTGTGTGTGTGTGTGTGTGTGTGTGTGTACATACAATAAGTAGTCAATAAATAAGTCGATTTTTAACTTTAAGGATGGTTTTGGGTAAAAAAATTGAATTAAATTTATATTTTAAAGAAGTCAAAATTAAAAATTTTCAATTGGTACTTTTGTAATATTGTGTTACAATACATGTATACGAGGTTCTATAATTAAATGATTTATTTCCAAGTTGTTTTATTTCCCTACTCTATATCTATCTATTTTAGTAGTAATAAATCGTAAAATGATTATTTTTTAACTAATTCCTACCTCTAAATAAGTAATAATAACTATTAGAATTTTGAACCCAAAAAATGTGATCTACACAATAAATATAGGTTTTATCTTTGAATGCTCTGTAATTTGTATACTAGCTAATATAATAATATTATTTACAATAACTATAATGTTTTTTTTTATGTATAATTTATAAGATAGGTATTTTAATTTCTTCCAAATTCCAAAGTCGTATATTAGGTATAGAATTTGTATTAATCATTAGTAAATGTTCATTAGAATACATTTAATCGCATTTCGATTAGCGTTCCGTCGCACTGTCATTACTATAATGAGTCACAATAACGTCAATAAGGATATCTACATTTAATTAATTTGTTGACGCCGCATAGATATAAGTCATGAATAGCGTTGACCGGTTTCTACAAATTTATGTTTGCAGGGCGTAACTCGTAATATTTACTTTTTTTGTGACTCCTTTGCTCACAAAAACGTAACTCGAATAGTCAGTTTTGTGTATGGATTTGTAAATACCTGCGTTAAAAATATCCAAACTTAGAACTACATAAATTATTATAAAATACAACATTCTACCAAAATCAATCATATCCCTTCCCCGTAGACTCTGGTCTGAGGATGTATGTTGTCACAGAAAAATGAATATGAATAAATAATAAATGAATAATACAGCGCCTTGCCGATTGCGTTTCCATTGTGTCCGTTTTTATCGGTCTCCGTTAACACGCTAATCCGTTAAAAAAATTAAACTTGTTTGACGCTATAAAATGCTGTATTTATTTAAATTAAAAGTTGCAAGCTATACTATAATTGTTTTGTATAATGTCGTTTCAATTCTTTGTTAATATGATAGATAATATGGTTATTAAGATTTCACTAATTGTAGTACATGTTTGTTAACTTTTAGTACCTGTGTGATTGTTGACAATATTTACTGTGATTAGTGATAATTTGTTTGTAAAAATATAAATTTAGTTGACATACGATACGTATACGGTCGCTGTAGTCTGTGATCGTTGATATCATCAATGTCGGACGGGTGTGGTTATTTTATTTGCAAAATCAATCAGACTGAACGATTTTGACGAATTTATTCTGTGATCATATTTTTTTCTTTATAACATTTTTTTTCTTTAACTGTTAATTATTAAGTATCATATACATTTATTTAACATTATTAACAATTTATTTTATTAAACTAATTACACTGATGAATTGGAATTTGAATAATAATATTTACTATTTAGGTATTATCGAGCATAATATTCACATGTCTTTTTATCTGACTAATGTTATACCCAAGATGATTCATTCTTCTTTCCACCGTAAATATATCTGTATCCATGTTTGTTAACAATGATAATGTTCACATATTTTACTATACGCAATATCATTTTCGAAGTATGTTGATTAATTGATAAATAATGCTCGTTATATTATGAACCTATCACGGTTTTATTTAATGATAAAGTGGTGACTCAAAAGTTAATAGAAAATTATATGATACGGTCTAAATATTGTTAGTACAATAATTAATAATATAATAAATACAATTAGCACAATTAGTAAAATAAATTATTTTCAAAATAATGTAAAAAAATAATGATGATTAAACCTGTGAATTTACGTTAACACACAACTAATTTTTAATAATATTTTATGTAGTGCAGAACTTATTTCATACAAAGGTCGTCCTAAAAATTACTCTTGGCCATTATTTATCTGTGAAATGATTTCAATTACGCTTATGACGGCATACCTTTTCTACAGGTTTGACAACCGTGTTAAATGTCATTATGTTATAATATATAATACATGTGAGTTAGTACAGTCATAGAAAATTAATCATCTGGCATTCTGTAGTTCTGCGGTTCAATGGTTATCGGTGTGTTAGTTGACGTTTAGACTTGTAGTCAGTGTGGCCGACAAAGACTACGCAGTAGTTCTACTCAGGCGGTGAAAGGCTGGGGAACCTATAGATAAACTAAGGGATAAACTGTTATTCAGTGGCGTAGCTAGACACTTTTTTCTGGGTAGGCCCGATATTTTGATGTAAGGATTACCAATGAATATTTTTATAAAATAAAAAAGTATCAGAATATATTTTCTTAATTAAATCCGTATTTACAATGCATTAATTCTATTATTTTAAATACATATTATAGTCATATACACTACACATTTAATAGGATAAAAAAATATTTTTTTTTTGGAAAAAAGTGGGTAGGCCCGGGCCACTGCTGTAATTACGAAGGTGACTAATAATAATAAAATCACGGACTGTAATCTAGTGGACTGGAAATTGTGCTGTAGACGGTTCGGGGGGGGGGGGGGGGGGGGGGAAAGGCGGGAGGCGGCAGATTTGAGTAAAATAATGTTAAAAAGTATTTAGAATAAATATACTTAATACTTATGAAAAATAGTGTTCTGAATAAAATATTTAAAACGTATAAGTATTCCAAATACTTATAAAATATTTTTATACGTATTATATAGATACTGTAAAAATTATAATATTGTCTTCGGGATGATTACAATAAATATTAAATTATATCGAATGTTTAAATAAACAGTTTTTATACTATAAAACTATGAAAGTATTTAGGGTGTAGCATTAAATACCGTATAATGTTTTTTTGGAGAGCAGTATATTTTAAAAGTATTCCAAATATTTAAGGTATTCGGACACTGTTCAAATCTGATAGGCGAACATCCTATAGGGTTGTCAAGAGACTTGTACGCGGGGACAAGATGTTTATAAAACGTGTTTGTATAACCAAGTTTACGGTGTAATGGACATAGGCGGCGCTAGAAACTGGGACTTCCTCCCTCCCATACACGACTCCCGTTTGCACGGTCATTGCCGTTCACTTCGTATTCTCGACGTCGTAACAGGCGCATTCGGCGACACTCGTCAGTCGGCTGTAGCCGGAACGCGCGGGCTTCTTATGCGTGCACCGGTAGTCTGCCAGTGGTTTTCGTGGTAGACATATTTCTTTAGCTTTTCTTTTTTTTCTCCCTCTGTCGAACAATAACATCAACAATCAACGCCACCGCGCGCAATAAATTTGGTTGGATAACCATATATCGGATCATCGGTCGTTTTGCACGAACCACCCGGTTTGGCAACCACGAGAGTGAACAACACCATCGCCGCCACCGAAAAAAAATTACACGACGCACATGCTACGATCCATCGTCAGTCAACAGCAGTCGATCTAAACACGTATCGTCCGTCTCCCGTCTTCGTATTTTTACGTCACAAGAATATTCACAATGAATCATAAAAACAAGAAGCTCTATAAAATCGTATTGACTGGAGGTGAGAATGATCCCGTACGCCGTGTCTATCCCGACGAAGGTGGTTTGGTATAGACACGGTGTCGGGAGTTAAAAAAATAATTTACTAACATTATTCAAAACAGTGTTAGGTATTTAGTATTAATAGATAGTATATAGTTAATTTTAATTTTTAAATATTTGAATGAAACGTAAGTAACATATTATCTTTGTATTTCGATGTATTTTTCTTCTGTTTTTGATTTGAAATATTTCACCGTGAAAAATTCACTATTATAAACATACGTACATTGAATGTATTTTAAATTAGCCACTATTCTTGGAGTACAAAATATTATGTGTAGAAGCAGAAAGTACAAAACTTTATTCTTAAAGAATCAACCAACTCAAAAAATCGATAATTATTTTATTACCACAATAAATGGAATACAGTCTAACTATGATACGACTAAAATTCTTACTTTTTACGCATCCATAGTTCCGCCCGGTCATAACTCATAATATTGAAATAATTTTTTTTATTATAATTTTAAATTTATCTAAAAATAGTCTGGACAAAACTAGTCTCATTTTTCTAAATTAACACATTATAACTTCACAGGAATACCACGTATTAAATATAAACTGAAGAAATGAAATAACATTTTTATTTCACACAGTTTGACTTATTAAAAATCAATATTTTGAAACACGTTGTCAATTAAGCGGAATTAATAAAATTAAATACATTGACATTATAATGGTTGAATTAATTTAAGTACCTTCCTGTATTATTTAGCCAGATAATCGAATTTAATATCTATCAAAACATAATGTTGTTATATTAATTACTTGCAAATTTTGGTTTATAATACAAATAATTGCATAACTAATTATAAACATATACACCTTGAACGACATAATATACATATATAAATAAACATACATATAGTATATTACCAGTTTTATTGACACTTTTATTAATAGGTAGGTAGATAATAGATGAATTACTAATAAATAATACGACATTTTATTTGGTAATCGTAAAATGTAATTATAATCATAACAAACTTTTGATCAATTAGTATTATTATACTCGTAATTAATACTGAAAGACTTTAATAATTATTCTATTTACTGTTTAAAACGAATAATATAAATGTAGGTAAGTACCTAAAGTTTTTAATTATACTTTTTGGACAGATGTTAAATACTCCCTAGTTCTTAAATGTAAGTGGTCGATCAATTTGACTTTTTTCTTATAGGAAAATAAATTATATTACAAATAATAATTACTAAAAAGTAAAAACAGCTGTATACTTAATAAATAACATATTATATAGGTACCTACCTATAATTCTATTCTATTCCTTTAAACTGTAGACTTGCCAATAATAATAAATTATCATGATCATTTTCAAGTGCTTTTTAAACAAATAATATTACCTATATTATTAAATATATTTTTAAATTATAATTCAATTTAATACATTAAAATCATTAAATTAAGTTACTACATCTATATTTTTTTGATGATGATATCAGGCAAATTGACGTTTTCAAAACAGATTTATATTTATTTGATGGAAAAAGTTCTGAATATTTATAATTTTTAGAACCTAGTTATAAAAAACGTTGAATATGTTAATACTTAAACAAAACAAATATTGTATTTATCTAAAATATTTAACTATAAATTATCAACTTAATTAGTAAATATTAGAATTGACGAAATTTAAGTAAATCAAAAAATAAATAGATCTTGGTAAATATGATTCATTATTTTGATTTAATATTTTTTAAAATCGGTGACTATAATATTTTGTTTTCTTTTAGCTTCATTCAATATTTAATTTGAAATTAAGAAACTCAATATTTATTTTAATTTTCTAAATTTCACTACTATTTATATTTCGTTATGTATTATGTATTATTTTAATAATTTATGCAATATCCACATAATTCAATAAATTTAATATAAATATAATTGATTATTTATAACTTTTATGAAACAAATAAACTTTATAGAAATGTAAATGTTTGCATTCATTTTTTAATTTTGAAAAATATTTATTTGATAGCCTCTCTAACCTTTGGAATTTGTTAAATTTAGGCCCTTGTGGTGGCAAGACAACAGGTCAATCAGAACTATGTACATTCTTTCAAAATTTAGGATGGAAGGTAAACGGTAAAACTATTTCAATTATCAAAACAACTTATTGAAATTGTATTTTTTTTTAGGTTTACAGAGTTCCAGAGACTGCCAATGTTCTATTGAGGTAATTTTATTTATTTGTATATAAATAAAAAATATTTTTAAATAATAAATTAACATTAAAATTTAATTTTATGTTATAGATACAAATATTTGTGTACATAAAAAATTTAAATGTCACATTTCTAACTGCGGTTTTTACTATTATCTAATGACATAATTTCTATTTAACTTCTTATGTACTTATTCATATAATCATAATTTTTTGATATTTGTCAACCTTAAAATAAAGAATTTATGAAAGCAAGTCTTGAATGTTTAATGATTAAATAGTTAATTATTTTTATTTAAAGTTAATTATAAGAATTAATTTCTATAAATATTTGTATATAACGATATATTAATTTTGATATAAAATAAATAAGTTATAATATGTACGATTTTATAAACCCTGCTAGTTATACAAATAATTATTTCTTTTAATATAATACTAAAAAACTTGAAAATATGTTCAAAATATTGTTTAACCTTGTGTTAATAAAGAATATTGATATATCTAATGACTGATGAGTTATATTAATTGTATTATTGTAATAGTATACCCTTATATAATTATATAGTTTTAATAATTGTTTTTTTTCTTTTACAGCGGAGGTATCAAATTTTCGGATTTAAGCGAAGATCAAGGTAATATATTTCTAAATAATTTAAGATTATTTATTTATATAAGTCACGTTGTATGTGAATATCAATTAAATGTGTGTCCTTTAATGTGAGAATAAAAAAATTGTTTTTTTTTTTTTGCCAACCATTAAATTTACTCATAATACTAAGTTTTTTTCACCGGGCCTGAATGTTTTTATTTTCACTCTATTACTTATTTTACTATACATCATATTTCGTCTATTTTAAATTGTTATTTCTTTACTGTTAATAAGGTTAACATATGGCTCTATCATAGTGATTATGAATTATTTATCAATCCTTAAGCTTAATCGAGCTATTTAACTATAGCATGTCATTTGAAATAATTATCATTGACCTCATAATATTATTTTTGTTTTATATTACAGTCGATAAATTTCAAGATAATCTTCTCAAAAGTATGATACATATTGAAAATACGTATTTTGAGCTGGGACAATCATGTGAACAAAACTGTCTGATCATTTGTGACAGAGGTGCTATGGATGCTGCTGCATGTAATATGAAAAAATATTTATTTTATATTTTAAATATAAATTGAATTACAAATAAAAAGAGGAAAATAATACAATCGAACGATATTTATAATGAAATAAAGAAATATGAGACGTAACTGATCAAAAAAACTCGAACAGTTTAAATTACCAAATAATATTTCGTTAACATCTAGCTCAGCTGTTTTATATTTCTCAACGGTTATTTAATATTTTTGATTGTTATTTGTAGTAGGAGGGTAGAATATATTTTTTATAATTTTTATAATAACCATTGATCAATATTTCAACGACAATATTGCTGATCGCTGGTCGATGTAGTTATTATAGATATTAGATACTTTATTATTTTTTATTTCATTTTTTTGACTAATAATAATTTTTGTAATGTTTAGTCATACAAATAAAATAAAATATGACATTCAATTATTTAAAATGTTTTCTTTAAAAATACAACATGACACATGATAAATAAAAGAGTAGACCTAAATAAATATTTATACTTTATACATGTAAATATATTTAATTTTTGATTATATTTAAATATTTAATTATACATTTATACATTAGAAATATCTAAAAGAAAAGTCAGTAGACCGAAAAATATGTAATTGCAATAGCTCAAAAAAATAAAAAAATAAAAAACTAATAAACACACTACTTTTTTACACAACAAAGCAACACTTGTACAATTGTTTAGATTAAACAATATTGAAAAATGAACTATTTATTTGTATAGATATACCTAGTTATAAATGGGATCGGATAATGAAAAAAAACAGTTTGAACGTGGTTGACTTAAGGGACAATCGTTATGATCAAATAATTCATATGGTATCTGCTGCATGTGGGGCTGAAGAATTTTATACAACCGAGGTAAAAACTTCTATAAAAACTTTTCCGTTGTGTTTAACATATTTAATATTTAACGTTTGTTACAGGATCATACAACCAGGAGTGAAGATGTGGCTCTTGCTAAAAGTCTAGACGTCAAAGCGTCAACGGCATGGATTGGACACCCATACTTTGATGTCATTGATAATTCGTCAAATTTTGAAAATAAAATACGCAGAATGATAGCTGTAAATATTAATATTTAATCAATTATTGATCGACTCCGAAAATGTTTTTATTATTTTAAAATCCCTTAAACAGGCTGTTTGTCAAAAATTGGGAATAAACACTGATGATACATTGGCATCGAATTCGAAAAAACGTAAATGGTTAGTGAAGTATCTGCCTAATGATGAGTTGTTTCCACCATTTCAAGATTTTGACGTCGAACACTACTACTTGCAGACATACACAAAAAATATGCAGTCTCGCTTACGAAAACGAGGACAAAAAGGTTGTTTAACTATCTTTGCATATACATGGTATGCTGACTATGACTTAAATTTTGTTTGTTTATAGGTCATTGGAATTATACACATACGCTTCGTAAGCCTAAGGTTCAAGAACAAGTAGTAGAAATTAAAATGCAGCTCACTCACAGAAGCTATTCAAATCTGTTGCCACTAAAAGATGAACACCACTATCCGATCTATAAATCTAGGCGTTGCTTTATACACAACAATCAATATTTCCAGCTGGACATTTATCGTAAACCTTGTCATAAAAGGTACATGCCGAACAACGTTAAAAATGCCTAAATAATCAATTATTTGTATTGTTTTATTATTATTTATTTTGTTTCGTTTTAGGTGTAAAGGGCTAATATTACTTGAGACGCATTCCGTTCTTGACGATCAAGCACTTCTTGAACGCTTACCGACATTCCTAGACATTGAAGCTGAGGTTACTGGTAACGCAGCTTATTCAATGTTCAATTTGTCACTTGTTGAAGATTGGGAAAAATCAAATAAATTTTGTTACTAGGTACTTTCCTAGTGATAATTTGGGAATAATTTTAAGTTTGTAAGTATGTGAAATTGTACTATAAGAATTTCTTTTGAAATATATATAGTAATTACTAAGTTGTATACGATTTTCTACGTTTTATTTTTAGTATCAAATGAAGACCAAGTTAGTTACATTTATACTAACGGGAAAAACTAAAAAAAATATTTACTTTGCTTTTACGTTTTTATTACAATATTATAATTATTAATTTTGTATCTAAGTATTTAATATCATAATATGCATTTTTTTTTTTGTTTTTACAAACCATACCTACTTATGCTGTATTACACATTATTTCTGTAGGTAGTTAATTATTTATTTTATATTTCAGATAAATCTTATAATGTATTTATATAATAAACTATTTTAAATTATATCTAAAACAAAAGCTGCTTATTATTTGGATTTCCTGCAAATATTTATTAATATTATTCATTAATGTTAGTGTGAAATATCATGAATATTGTTATTTGACTATTTTTTATTATCCTACAAAAAAAAATGTTGATTTTATTATTTTGTTGTGTTGTATATTTTAATGTCAGTTAAGACTGAAAAATCATAAAAAGAATCAGAATAACACTTTAAACAGTAAAAACAGTGATTATGGTTTTTATTAGCAGTAATAAATAGTGTTACACGAAATCGGTCGGAAAAAAAAATTTTAAAAATAAGACCAAAAATATATCTATATCTATGTTGAAATGAAAAGCGTGGACTATAAGTCTATTTTATACTATTTTAGGTAAAACAAATATATAGTTAATTTAACAAAATTGTAATTATAAGTTTAAATAGGTAGTTGCAGCTAGTAATCATATAGTTTGGTCGTAGATTTCAAATAGAAATAAATTAATAATAGATAAATAATTTTCAGTTAATTATACACGAAGAATTAAAATAAGAAATTGAGGTAAGTAGAACTCAACATATAAATTGTAAACATTCAAAAAATTAAGGAAAAACGTAAATTTTTACGTAAAACTAATTCTTGATAAAATAAATTTTATTTTTTTGGTATAGCTTAAAACCGGATACTATATATATACTATACACTTGACTTTAGTCAAATGTAATTTGCATTTCCTACACTAAGTATTTTCATATTATTTTGACTCTTTTTGAGCTATACGTCAATACTTGATAATTGATAATACATATAATATTGTTCACATCTTTTAGTAATTTTTACTAGATCAAAATGCTAAAAAAATTAATACAAAGTTATTCATAAGTTGTTCGTTTACCAATTAAAAAATATCAAAAATACTTGGTTACACAATTTTTTATGAGCATTTAAAATTTAGTATTTTGACGAAATTTGTATTATTTCGTAATTATTTTACCGTTGAAAGTTCATAAAAAAAATGTTTGTGTATCTAAATTTTAAAAATTGAACACAAGAGTCTTCATAGATTTTTCTATTTATAATAAACAAAAAAATGTTTTTGGGAAGTCACATAATTTTTTTAAAAAGTGTTCGAAGTTAAAATTTCTACAACATTGCATATTTTACTCGTAAGATCACTGTTTTTCCATAAATGATTTTTGATATTTTTGTAATTTAAAAACAACCACGGAAACTTTTTTTATATACATTGGACGTTAAATTTGGATGAAACTACACATTTAAACAATAAAAAAAAATTTTAAATTATTTTGTTATAACTCAAAACATTATTCACGAGATTTGAAACTTTTACATATGATTTTTATTTAACAAAATGAAATTATCAAAACGTGTTGATTAATGTACATATAATACTCATTTATACCATAAACTCATTAATTTTTTTTGCGGTAAATTGGTATTGACTCAATATTTAATAACAATAATATGGAATAAATGGAAATATGGAATATGTTTTACGTATTATACTGATTAATTATTAATAATTTAATAATAAATGCAATAATGTTTTTGAAAAATTTAAAATAGGTAATTGTAAAATAAATCACTTTAATATACATAGTAATATTGAAAAACATATCATCATAAAAATATACTTAGTGATATAAGCTGTCTCCATTCAGAATCATTTTTCGTATACTACGATAAATACATCGTTATAAATTAAAATCTAATACATCCATTCAATGATCTAATTGACACCTAAATACCTAATATACAACCAAATGGTATACTCACTATTATTTTCTTTACTCATTTGCCTACGTTTTTTATTTAACTTGCAAATTGTTGTTTATTAATATCTATTAAAAATATGACACCTGCAATTTGGATTCAATCGATCAAAAGTCGAGGTTTTTTTAACAATTTAGTTGACATATTTCCTAACGTAATAATAACTTATTGCACATAACAATATAATACAGTAAAACCGTTATATACCGTACCATAAAAAGCATCCGTTATTGGCAGGTGTCCGTTGTAGACTGACTTTAATATTGTTTTATTCTAATTGATATACACGCATAGATTTAATAAAAATCCGATTTTTTTTTCATCTATAATAAATACTAACGCATATATACGAGTATAGGTACAGCAGACAAACATACATAGTTAATTAAACATATATATATTGTTACGAACCCTTTATTACACATTTATAAATCAAATGCCATAACACACAATATATCGTACGGTGTGGTGACTCGTTTTATCAGATAAAATCTATAACACGGACATGTCGAGGTCGGGACGAAGAGCGTGAACGTTGTATTATTTTAATTTAACCATTAAAGTATAGTCACACGTATGTTCACGGAAACGTCGAAACTCGATGTCCCTCCGATAAGTATACGAGTCGGCGAGCCTAGTAAATCACATTACGAGACCACTTGTGACAGTATAGAGTAGGCACTTTACAGTCGCCACCACGACGACCGCTACTCTCTGTACACGGGAGACCGACAAAAGAGTTCGGCAGACGGTTAGGGATATTTGAGACATTCGGAGGCTGCCAGTTGCAATACCACTCGCGGTCATATGTATCAGTGTATTTTGAAGTCGGGTCGTAACACCGCTCACCGTCTTAAAACTTATATAGATATTGTATTTTTGTATTCTACGTTAAGGTTAAATAAAGGTTTTTCTACACTCCATTCATCACGTTTTCATTCCTGCGTCGACGCGTGAATCGACGATTCGGGACATACATACATAATTATTGATTGTAAATATAAACAACTATAACGTTATTCGCAATAAAGGGCCAATGACGATTGACCGCGAGTATGTAAGTATTCCTCGGTCAAGTCGGTCGTATAATCTGTGACTTGACGTCTTGACGTGTAATCGCTTGCCTCGCTGTCGCGACCGACGAAGCTGTTATTATGTATAGTAGCAGTGCCTGCACATAAAATCGTTACAATCTTACACAGGTATTATGTATTCGAGTTAGAATACTTAGAACTGAGATAACGTCGTCTGTTATTCGGGTATTGGGCACAAATATTATATACAGTCCGTGTCTGTCATAATAGAAGGGATCTGCTATAGACGAGTCAAAATACACTGGTACACTCGTATTTTTGCCGGAAACTCGTATCATTTGGTCCGTCGAGTCGGATTTCACCGTACATATAACGTATATAATGTTAATAAACATTATCGAACTATTCTCATTACAATCGAACAGTACAAAATGATTGGAAATCACTGTGCGTTTAGAATGTACCTATGTTACTTTTGTGGGTAATTGTGATGTTTTCCTTTTCGAAATCACAATACACCCGATCGAGTTTTATACGCTGCACAGCTGTGCGACAACAGGGAGTCGACCGATAATGATTAATGGTAGGTACGCCAAATGCGGAGAAAGACGTCGCGCGTGAAAAGAGTGCACATAATACATTTTTTGTAATGTCCTTCGACAATTGTATTCGGTCCTCGGCTAACACGGCAGTGGGACAATATAATGTGGCTTATTCTCCGCATTCTGCATGCGTGGAAACGAAACAACCACAATGAAGTATTATCAACAACAATATTAAAGTAAGACATGTTTCGTTTTCGTTTTTATGCTCCACTACAACCCGACCGCGACCACCTCGCCGATTATATTTTAAAATAATATCAAAAGATTCCGTCGATCTAAGTATCAGTAAAAATTTAACAAAAGTAAACGCAATTTATACCTATCCTCGTTTATAAAATATCGATTTTGTTTATTATATTATATTTTATTATTCAAAATAACAGTTAAAAGTTTTTCTTTTTCCAATCTTTTTTATTCTCGTCATCGCACGAAAAAATAGAAAAATATGTAATACTTACAATAAATGTACAATCTAAAAGTGAAGGACTTTGTGATTATTTTATTGAATAAAATATATAAATAGGCAATAGGTACATAACAAGTTTCATATTTTAAGCGGATATATAAGGTGTATATATTTGTTTTACAATGACATGTATTTTTTAGCGATTTATTTTTGTGTATGAACACATCTTTAACTATAGAAAAAATGGTTCGATTTTTAGCATTGACTGTGCTAGTAGCAAACTTGAATTTAGTACATTGAAGGGGCAAAAGTAAAAAGAAAAATAGTAAACATGGGGTACCTTTCTGTTGGGCGTAACACGTTTCCACCAAAAGTGGACCTTTCCCTTTTCCACCAAATGAAATCCACCTAACTTAACAACGTTTTTACCAAAACAATTTGTTTACTACGCTTATATTAAAACCTTTAATACAGTTATAAGTTTATTTAACATACTAATGCTGGATTAAAAAAATTATGTATTATATATATATTATATATATTTGTTTAATTGTAGTATATACTTTTCGTGAGTTTTTCGGATCGATGTAAAATGTATATATAATCAATTTACCAAAATTGTATATTGTACGTTTATCGTATTTGATTGTATGTTAAACCGTTGCTGTACTTACCTTTTATGTTGATTAACCAAGATAATATAATATAATAGTACAATATTTTATGAACAAGTGAAAAAGTTGCACAGTTTAAATTGTGTATTACAGCTGTATGTGTTAAAATAAAATGTGTTATAGCCTTTAATATATGCGTAGTATATAATTGTTTTGGTGAAAACGTGGTCAATTATCTTATTTGGTGGAAACGAATATTGGTGAAAAAGGGAAAAGGTACTCTTTTGGTGGAAAAGAGAAAGGTCCACTTTTGATGGAAACGGGTATCGCCCTCGCTGCTGTACATTATAGTAGGTACATCGCGTAATCCGAGTGGATCACTGCAATAGTACAATTGGTGTGTTAGATTTTATATTATGTTATTGTTATGTCAAATTATGATAAGCGTGTATCGTACACAATGATATATCAACTGTGACCGGAGACTGTTTATCAGCTTAATAATGATTATACAGCACTAAGTATATTTCATAATTAGAGCACAGATTTGTATACATTTGCATATTTTATTTTGGTTCATCGTATAATATGCCAAGTGATCACAAAATTTGTTCCATGACATAACTATTTTTAAAAATGAAACTTTTTTAGTGCATATTTTTGCATAATTCGACATTTTTCTATTTTAAGGGTTTATTTTGCAATTTTAATTGAATATTTCCATTTTTATTTTGTATTTTTGGAATATATACTATTGTTCTATTATAATTTATAATATAAGATAAAAGTATTATATTTTTATAGTTTCGATTAATATTAAAATAAATTAATAAGTATACTTGTAGGTATAAACGGTATTCCCAAATATGACCTTAGATCAATAATCGGGTAAATAAAATACGTAGATATACCAAGATGACAAAAATGACGAAAACAATGAAGAAAAGTAGATAAGTATCGAATAGTAGGGTTTCGTATTTTTTCTATAAGTATATTGTATTAATTAAATGTTCAAAAAATAATTTTTTCACATATTTTTATTTTCCATACATATTTTAACATTTTAGTGCATAACATATTTGTGCATATTTAAGATTTTTAGCGCATATTTGGTTGGTTTTTAATGCATATTAATCCGCACTCTGTACTCATTATACGTTGATGGAATGTGGTCGAAGAAAATTAACTAACGATTCTAAATAAAAACCGAGATAATAGTATAATTACACGGTCATTTGATTTAATATGTTTGTATATATTCTATACCTAAACATAAAAATAAGAAATATCATTGAAATTATTTCAAAAGTGACTATAAAGTATACCGGCTGCATAAAAATGTTGTTTTTTTTTTAAATAATAGTAATTAAACTTCTTGAATATGATTATTGATTAACGATTAAGTTAAGTATGCAGTTAATGTAATTAAACATAATTATTCTAATTTGGTTATATACTTAGTATTTTATTAAAAGTATAGAAGATAGGTACCAATATAGTTTACAATATGAATTTTTGTCAGAACTAAAACGATGGTCGATAAGAAGTGATAAATTGTAATTTAATAGGTATACCTATTAACCTAACTTGTCTTACTTAAAAAGTAGTACTTATATATAGGATTAAAAAGTATAAAAAAAAAATTTTGCTTCGTGAAAAAAATAATTTAATGATTTTAAACGAAAATTCACATACATATTTTTTTTGACAACACAAAAATACGTAAACCGTAAAAGATTAATACATATAATTTAAACTTAAACTTTTACGTGGACTGCATTGTTTTAGTTTTGTCTTATAAGCAACTTAAGTGTTTTGCTAATGATTTTCTTAACAAACATCCATAACATTAGAGGAACCATTATTGTAAATTGTACGTTTATACATTTTTAAGAGTGTGCGATCAGTGAGTGTGAGTGAATGGTATCTGGCTTCTACATACTCGACATTTGTACAAAGATATCACCCATGTACAATATTGTGCAATATTTGATTATTTTCCTCTTTTCTCATGAACCTACGAATATACTCTGAGACTGAGTAATGGATAACAAATAACTGTACACTCGAACTTAGTTTCTGATTTACATTTTTTGACTTTAAAAAAAAATCACCATACATGTACCACTGCACCGGGGAACCGTAACCAATCCACCGCAGTTCAACTGTGCAACCGTGTTCGATTTTTCACGGAGATGACCCTCCCACCTCCAACATTATTGAAAAAATATAAATAGTGTTTTTCCTTTTTGATCGATTATATTAAATATTTTATAATCTTATTTGTAAAAATTCACAAAATAATATATATAAAAAATATTTTTAATATACTTACAAAATTAATAATAAATATACATTTATAATGCTATTTGGTATTCATTAATTACTGTATATCTAGTTAATACATTTTTTTTATTTTTCAACCCTCTTCACCGATATTCATAATGAAATTTTGCGCATGGGCCTAAATTAGATATTCAAATACAGGTGACTTGTGGCTATGCTATACGGCCATGATCAAGGATACACGAAATTCGCCCAACAGGTAGTTACTCAAATCACGATCCGTCGGTAGCTGTGGTCGAGTTCGGTAGTTCACGAATAGGATATTATAGCGCTATCTATGGTTCCACTTACGTTTTTAGAACTAAAACAGGTACTCTAAGAACGATGACCGGCTACTCTACCATGTGACCTTTCGGACGGAATGTCACATATATAAATGACCAGACGTTCACTATAATCTCGGAGGTCTGTTGTGTGACGAACGCATAATGACCAACACACAGCCAATTATGATTGGACCCTTCAGACTCATTACTTTCATGTAAATAAGTAATGTTTGTATAAATGAGAATGTATATAGAAGAATGTACATAGAACTGTATATAGAATGTATATAGAATGTATATAAAATTTCCGGTCATTAGCACTTGTCACACAACAGATCTTCACCAAATTTTTTTTGGTTTTTTTCAACTTAAAAATTTCAAATTAATCTTAATTTATTTTTTTTCATTTGTGCAACGTATCTTTTTTTTTACAATAAAACGTGACTAAATAGGTACCACTGGCTGAAAAAAATATTTTATACTAATAACAAATACAAAAAAATCGATCGAACCGTCTTATGTGATGTAACATAATATATATTTTTTTAAATTTTTATTATTTATCTTGTTACTTATAGTTTATGAGTTGAACATAATAAAATTTATATAATGTTTTCAATATATTTTTATTTAAACTATATATATATATAGTCTTATGATAGTGTTAAATAATGTCAAAAGTTTTGTATTAATTAATTAAACAATTAATCTATATTATTTATATACCTATTTATTTTGTCTATATACACTAGTTTGGTTTTGTTCAATACAAAATTGCGTTTGTAGACTTGTAATACTTTAGATTTTTGTAAACACCAAAAAATATTTTAAATACAATAATTAAACATATTTAACTGAAATATAAAAATAAATAATTTATATAAATTAACATCATAATATAAATTACCTACATTAAAAGTTTTACCTAATTTTTTTTTTATTCTCCCTATTATTTTGATTACTAAGCATTTTTACTCTTGACATCCAATTATCAAATAGATCCTTTTTAACCAGAATCCAGTGAATCTACTCTCAAAGTTGAAATTTCAGAGCATTTTTACTGTTCCAAAGATGATGACAACATGTCCGATACAAAAATAAAAAACACACATCACATCATTGTAAAATCGCTCCGCTTAGAATTTAAAATAAAATAATAAATTAATAAATAATTAATTCGAACGTTTATGTAAAATTTAACCACGTGTATAGACAGAGTGATTCTTTTATCCAACAACAATCTTTATTTTAAAATCTATTAACGTTTTTGAAAATATTTTTTTACATAAATTCCAATCGAAATGAAATAACTTATTTTTTAATATTTTTTTTACGTTGTATTTTTCTTTTATTTTAATTGCAACATACATTTTTAAGTTCATATTCCTAAGCAGGATATTTTTCGGATAAATTAATTCGGTACATAAAAAAACGAAATTCAGACGTGCAATTTATGAGTTGTAAATATTTAAAGTATAGTTGAGCAGATAAGAGATGTACGGGGAATACTCCGCACAACGTTAGTCAATTACTCCTCTTACCGAAATTTTAATTGCTGTCGTATTTGGACTTTTCAATGATATACCCTTTTCAACATTTAAGTAACCAAACGACTTATATTGATCAGTTACTGTTTGGATATCAAAAAATTGATATTGCTAACTTAACTGTTTAGACTTTCAACCTTCAACGGCCATACATTAACCGGTTACAAATTGAATTCAAGGAGTACGATAGAATTGTTTGGCTATTCAAACAAAATAGATATATTTTAAATGGACGGAAACACTTTTATTTAAATACAATGTAAAACAAACTTAAATAAATTATTAAATAAAAACACTTAGATTGTATTAATATCGTCGCTTCTCGTGTACAATCACCACCGTCGTCCCTACGTTGAACTCGGAAAAATGTGCATGGTCTTATATAGCAAATCGCTTCAAGACATTTCGCTTTGTTGGCAAGACCTATTTTAATAATTAGTTGCTAAAAATATTCCCACCTGTATTCCTTTTCTTATTTTAAATAACATTATATTGACGATTGTCTATATTTCTATAATATGCGACAATATTTATAACTATAGAGACCGGATTCAAGTACAATTTCATATTTTTATAGCGTATTCTAAATCCTATATAAACAAGCTATAAGTCAAAATCAAGAAATGTAGATTAATTAAAAGAATAACGTTTTAATTTGCATAAAATTGCATGTTTACGGTTTTTGTTTTATAAAAACGTACTAATAGTACCTTTGTATAAATATTTTTATTGCATAATCTATTGTTATTACATCTATTTACCATATTATATCATTGCTATAATATTATATTGTTATATGAAATATTAGATTCCGAACAGAGTGAAGAATGTATTGATTTTACAATGATGTATTTTTTTAAATGTTTTTTTAATTTTATGTCAGTCATCAAATGTTTATTTTAGCGTTATCTATTTACGAATAAATTTTCAAAATATTTTGACTTTTTTGAGCTATTTATAGACAATTGAAATTTTCGATTTTTCTAAATTTTTTTTTCTTGAAACACCGATAAAAAAAATTTGGCCTTTCAAAAAATCATTAAAATTTAATACAAGGTTTATTATAAGTTGTACTTACACTAGTAAAAAAAAATCAAAAATCGTTAGTCACAATGTTTGTTTATAAGCATTTAAAGTTCAAATGTTTACGAAATATGTCAAAATCGTGAAAATTTGAAAGGAATTTTTAAGTTGAAAACTCATAACATTTTTGTGATTTATACCGAAGGTTAAAAAACCCAATACAAGGTTCTCCATAACGTTTTCTTTAAATAACCGTAAAAAAAAATCCTAACGTCAATATAGAAAAAATTTTATGAAATTTAATTTTTTACGAAATCACGTAAAAAACGATATATTACAATTTAAATATAACTAATATTATAATATATCCTACTAATTATCCTAGACTAACAAATCATCTCCATTCAGAATCGTATCGTATCGTTTATCGTATATAATGATACCTGTCATTGCATTCAAAATTAATTTTAAAAATTTTAAATATAAAATTACGTAATTAAGATAATGACGATACTACTAAAACTTATTGTTGATTGCATATACACGTAAAGTACTACAGTCTAACCGCAACAGTCGTAGTTAACTCGTATTTTCACAATTAAAACACATACTAGGTGACAGGGGATATAATTATACAGAAAAAAACTTAGAAACGCACATAGTAATACATTTTAATCAAATATTGTAAATCAGTTTATTATTATTGTGTGTACAATTTATTGTTATTTCGTTTAAATAAAATAAAAAATTTTTTTATTTATATTTTAATATAATACTTATAGTTAATGCCAACTAATAAATAATAATATCATAAAAAACAAATAGCAATAAAAATAAAATTAGAAGTACTTTTATTGAAACATTTGTTACATAATTCTTAGTGAAATTTGTTTTTTCATGATTTTGTACATTTCAATATTTTAATTGTACGTTTTTTAAGTGTTAGTTGCATAAAAATCCGTTCTTTACTTGTAAGTTATAAGTGGTTAATGATTGTAATGATTTTGCATATTTTTTTAGGCTGTCTAATAGCTTCTAATGATTCCATTTTTATATAGAAATGTGTTTCATGATATCTAAATTCAAAATGTCAAAATTTTATTTTGCATAATATGATTGAATATTTTACCATTTTTATTGATAAATACATAATTTGTGTTTTTTCTATTATTAACGCATATTTTACGGTTTTCGATGCAAAATGCAAAAAAAATACCGTAATTTTATATTTTATATAGTTTTAATTGAATCTGCTATGAGTTTGATTATCTATTTTTTATAAAATATTTTACTAATGATCACTTATTTATTGTGAAAATTCAATATGGTTATATGCTGTAAAGGTAATCTTCGACAATATTGCCATAATTAAAACTTAACTGCGAGCCATTACAATTTTATCAAACATTTTAACAAACCATTTAATGATTTGAAGTTAGTTACCACCTACTCTATAATAATGTAGAGTACTACAAATACCTACTGCGAGTTTCGTGTTAGAGATTTTTCTTCTAATAGAATCAAAGACTCCTATTACCACCAAATAAACGAAGATTTACAACGAAACATTTAAAACAAACAATAATTATTCAACTCTTTTATAAATGTATTTTTTTATATTTTATTTAATAAATAAGAAAATTAAAAAATGTAATTTACAATAGTTAATATAACGAGCACATAAAAATAGTACCGACCCAATTCGTTTATATTCGTATTTTTTATTCAATTGATCACTAAATATTTATTGCATTTATTTTGTCCACATTTCTTTATTTTTTGATGCATATTTTATTGTTTTTTAGTGCATAAGAATCCTAACCTTATTCATAATATATGTTTTAAGGATATAGCTATTGAAGTAAATTATTTTACTTTTAGTATAAATTGCCGAAAACATTGCATTTATTAAATTATTATTATTTAACTCTTATAAATATATAATAATAAATATTTAAATCAAATCATTATTGTTTGTTATTAACTTATGAATTATGAGTTAATGACATTTCACCATAATATATTAATATCAAAAAGTGTAAAGCGTAGTAAACCCGGTGTACGATTATTTCATACATTATTAAAATATATCACTTTTAATATAATAATTATGGTGTACGTGTAAAAATCGATATCAAAGGTCGAACAATGTTATTCGACTTTGGTGGAAATTTGACATTGGAATTTTTTTATATGTATTTTAATAATAGTCCAATAGGTCAGATCACTACGAACAACACGTTCCCACGCGGTCCTTTTCGCTATAAGATTCATATAAGTGGGAATAGAGTTAAAGTATATTATTATTTTTATTATATTATATTAAATAACTTGTGATAATTTATCATTAATTAAAAATACGAGTGTTTTGTTTTCACCTTATTTCTTAACAACTCAACAAGGTCACATTGACGGTGCTACGTTATTAAATAATTATTATGGTAATAACCGATCGCAATGCCCCGCGCAATGATTACTACAATATAGAATCATAGTATACCTAAATCAATAATATATTAAAATTAATCTTCATGTTTTAAACATTTCATTACATAGGTATGATAGTAAAATTCATAACATGAATAAAAGTTTTAAGCGCCAACGCGATTATAATATTTTTGAATAATTGACATTGTTTTTCTAATTAAAATACTTAATTTCATCCAAAATATTGAAATACGAAATATATATAAAAAATAATTGTGTTTGTATGATTTTTAAATTTTTTTAGTTTCAATAAGAACTATCAACTCTATAAGTAATTTTTTATCAAACTTATATATCTTAAGATATTAATTAGCTTTAACTATAAAATACCGACTCGTAGTTTGAAAATTAAGCCATGTACCTAGGTATAGTAAATGATAATATTTGGTGAAATCGTCAAGTATCTATGGTATTTACTCATTAGTTTTTGAGTGACACAAAAAATAAAAATCGATTTTGTCGTAATTTAAATTTGCGTAAAAATTCCCGTTTTTTTTAAATTTTTTTTTCGTTTTTCCCTAATATTTTGAAAAATACTGATCATTTTTAATGTTTACCTTAAAATACAAATACGATGCAATTTTCTATCCAAATACACACTCAAAGTGAAAAATCAAAGCATTTTATAAACTACTTATCGTGTATAGAAACAAAAAAAATGTATCATTGTAAAATCAATACATTCATTGCTCTACTTAAAATTTAAACTTTCTGAAAGTTATTTTGAAATATAAAATTCAAATCTTTAACAAGTGGTTAGTAAGTAAATTCAATTTAAAATGAATAACAACAAAATGTTAATATACTACCCCACTGATTACAATTTCAAATATTTATATGTTTTATATTCATATCCCGTAAATTAAAATATTATATTGTTCAGCAATAACCAACCTACAAGATACTAAAAAAAATAATACTAGAACGAACGTTATACTTATGTATAAGAAACAGGTGTTGTAAGGTTATTTATAATGCCTTAAAAAAATAAAGTAAAACTTTTAACCCATTTGACCTTAATAAACGTTTAAATAAAAATTAAAAACTAAGAAACATATGAGTACCTATATAGTATAATCTATTAAAATTGATATTATTTAATTTTCTCCGAATAAATGAGAGAGTATGTTTATACAACGAGATGATAACAACTTTATAACCCTATAACCTCGTAACTTAGTCCTCAGTAATTTCTAAATCTGTTATCCTTTACTTTGCGTTTTACTATTTGATTACATAAAAATTACTATTAAAGATTTGAGATTTAAAATACATTAAAATAATTCTTAACACGGTTATAGATGATAAATTTGAGAAGGGCGAGAAGCACACCTCCCTCTCCCCCTCCCTGCATGAGTTATTTTATAT
The DNA here is from genome assembly GCA_036289425.1 of Rhopalosiphum nymphaeae. Lineage (NCBI taxonomy): Eukaryota > Metazoa > Arthropoda > Insecta > Hemiptera > Aphididae > Rhopalosiphum > Rhopalosiphum nymphaeae. The sequence continues at coordinate 938,274 of JAZAQC010000007.1, read as the reverse complement.
TTGTAATTTTCTAAGGTCCAACATAAAATTCTAAATATTGTGTTTACTAAATTGTAAAATATGATATATATATAGTCATAAAATAATATGAACAATTTTGTCCCCCCCCTCAAAAAAATCATAGATCGTCTCTGGTAATAGATGATTAATCTATGGGTGTATAAAATTGGTTAAAGCACGATTGCGTACATTCGTTATCGGCAATACCTTTTCAAACCACGCGATTCCGTACGATATTTTACCTAATTTTTAACTACACGATCGCATACGTAGTTTTAAGCGTTGTTGCCGCAATTTTCATACCGGTATATATATACGAGTGAACTAGAAAATATTAAGATACATTACGTTTATACAATAACTTTTATCGCTTTTTTACTATCTACGTTTTTATTGTGATATCAAATTTTATACAAAATATAACGAAATCTCGTTATTCCCGTAATATTGTACGGTATTTTCTGGGTTTCAGTCGATCGTTGATGGTTGTAGTGTGTCGAGCGTATGTATGTTATACCGACGTTTAGTAATATGGAAAATGCAATTAAACTTATACAATCCGAAAAAGGAAAACAGGCAGTTCTTTTAAATTTTAATAAGTACAGGCATATAAGAACGCGTAAAGACGGAATGCACAAATGGCTCTGTACAGTTAGAACGTGTTACGCAAGCATAGTTACTGATGCGCATAAGACTTCAATTGAAAGTATTATTGGTGAACACACACATGAACCGATGTGAAAATAGAACGACAAATATTGCGAAAAGATTGTAAAAGACAAGCAAAAGATGAAATTTCAACACAACCTATCGAAATTATTAGTAAAGAACTAATGAATAGTGTAGGTAAGTTGTAATTTCGAAATTAAAGACATTATTTCAGTTCGGAAAGCTATGTATGATAAGAGAAGAAAATCGTATTCCCGATTTCCGAGTTTATTAAACGATGCCACACCTACGTCGGTTAAAGAAGATGAAAAATGAAAATTGTTGTATGCTGCTAGAAGAAAGTTTTGTCCGTGTTTCGACTGAAGAAAATTTAGTTTGCCTTACGAATAAAGAAAATTTGCAGTTCATGATGAATTGTTCGGAGCTATTCGCAGGTGGTATACATTTCAATACGCACCTAAACACTTCTATCAACCTTACACTATTCACTACAATTCTTTTTTTTTTTTTTATGAATTGTCATACAACTGTACGTGTATTCGATATTTTTTAAGTATGAATGTATAATACGATGAAATTAGTAAATGTTGTATACAGTTTCACACGCATTCGTGTTAATTTTTTTTTTTACTTATAACCCGTCTACAAATATACGCAATCGAGTTGCCCAAAAAAAAAAAAAAAACAAACGTACGGACGCACCGTACGGAGTTACCGTGTTAAAAACAAAAGCTTGTATGCGGAGACGCGGCGACAAGGTGATATATATTACATAATGGCCACGATGCACACGCAGTTACGGTGCGCCGAAACGTGTACGCAATCGTGTTTTAACCATAATATTACATTATATACAAACAGATAGGTCGTGTTATATGTTAGCAATTTAAAATCGACTTTAAAGCATATTTTTTTCCATCATAAACGACAAAATACAAATAAATTGACTAGAAAATTTTGGTTGTTCACTTAATATATTGCAATAAGCGTCGAGGAAAACGCAAAGAAGTCTTAAACACAATAAAGTCCACACGAACAAATATAGTCCATACGAGTGTATATGAATAGTATATATTTTGAAATAGTCACATAGACTATGTTATTTGAAATGGATTTTAGCGTATTTATTTTAATAGTTCTTTGCGTTTTCGTTGAAGCTCCGCAATAGTGTTATCTCTAATCACTATATCACGTTTTTCGACGTTGATCTGTTTTTTCAATTTATTTATTTGTTCTTCAAACTCGATCAACACTCGTGTATACATCCGTTCCTTATCCAATATTTCATTTCTTATTTTGAATAATTGTTCTACCAATTGATTATTCTTTTTCTCTGTTGCCTAATAAAAAAAAAAATAGATTATTGTAGAAATTACTATCACACTACAAGTGCTAAACCTAAGCTTAAAAATAAATAAATTACTTTTAATTTTTGTTGAGACATGTCTATTTCGTTTAAAAGAACTTCCAAAAATGATTGTGTTGATTCGTCAACAGAGTTTTCAACCGCACACAAACTGTCTTTAAAAGTCTTTTCTCTGTTGTAAGCATCGACAATTTCTTGGGCCAAATGCCATTCCCAATGTGCGTCTTTGTACTTCATCATGTTTGACATAATTGAAGCTCCTAAATCTTCGAACATTTCATCCAATATCTTACAATATTTCTTAGAAATAGTGTTCAATATCTTTTTCTTTTGTTGTACTAATACTGAAAAATATCTAAAAAAAAATGTCAATAATTAAAGTTTTTTAATTTAAATAAGTGTAGGCGTGTGGTTAATTTATTGTTCTCAAGTAAATTTTATGAAAAATTCAGATTTATTACACAAATATTACATATCGCTTTATTAGCCATTATAGTATTAGGTACATTAAGGGTATAAAAAATTAAAATAGATATAATTCAATAGGGTTAACCTATATTTTAGTGAAAAATAATTATCGCATGCTAAGGATTTTTATAATGTTTTTTATAATTATAGATTTAAACATTATTTGTGTACAAAACCAATGTAAATTGTTTGTACTTACTTTGGTAAGAAATATTGAGGATATTGGTACGACAGTATATTTATATACTTGGTTCCAGGACGTTGTTGATGTAATTCATTCCAAAGAGTGGAAGATATAAAACTATAACAACATTTTGTTGGTAATAAATCGATGGGCGAAATCGTTGAGACTTGCATCGCGGTTTCCAAATTATCAGTCCGTTTCTCTATCTGAAACGCAATTTTGGAATTATATATATTTATTTGATTTTAAACTGGACTATGGGCTTAAATCAAAGAAGGCTAAGTGGACTTAGCCGAGTCTGTAATTAACTCTTTAGAATAAAAATAATAAATAATTTTTAAAGTTACTTAAAAAAAATTTAATAATAGAAAATATATTGTAATATATTTAATTAACTTATATTGCCTTATAATGATAAAGTAATTTAATTTTTGATGAAAAAATATTAGGTACTTATCTAGTAACATATCGTTATTATAATAATATAATGTTTCACATATATCAGGTTTATTTTCTTTAAATGAAAGTGTTTTGACCGAAAGATTGTGTTTAAAAAAAAAAAAAATTTTTTTTGATTAAAATATTCTATGAGACAAATTATTTTAAAATTTTTAAATAGTCATGTTTTATTTATAGTTGTAGTATTATTTAATAAATATATTATTATTATTACATTAATGATTTAAAATATTTAGAGAAAAAATATAATTAAAATAAAATATCATATAATATAATAATTCGAGAATTATTAACTCTATAGATAAGATATTATAAATACTTATGTATTATTTCCTATGATTGAGTACAATTTTTATTATTTATAATCTGTATATATAAACTCATATTATAAATAACATAAGTATAATGTATTTTTATAGTATAGGTAATAAGTAGGTACTATTTTAATTGTATTCGATAAGTACCTAAAACTTGCTAATATAGTGTAATAGTTATAGGTAAACATAAAATTTTCTTTAAATTTTGAAACTAATTGGTTAGTCACGATTAGACTGTTTAAAGTTTAAATCTTCCCTTAAGTACCTCTCTAATGGCTTAGTTACGATAGCAATATTGCTCAAAATGCACATTCTTTACAAATTAACAATAACTCTTAGTTACATATATGATATATCATTGTTTTGGGACAGTTGTAATTGTTAATAGTAGCGCGAGAAAGATCACGGAAACGTATCTACAATTTCACATAAGAATGTAGTAAACAATTTAATTTACGCATTTTTTTTTATTTTAAGACAAATCTTTCGTAGGCTCTATCATAGATAAACCAGTTGGCAGTCAGCTACATCCTAAATTGCGTGAAAAAGTAGTGTTTAAAGTAAAGTATTTCTGTTTTATTTTTAAGATTTTATTGAAAATCAAACATGTAAAATAATAGTTACCAATAATTGTGTGCAACTACTTTTAAATAGACTAATCTTAAAATTTAATTTAATATCTGCTTAAGAAACTAAACTTAAATATTTCATTTTAATGTATTATTGTCCAGTATCAAACTTTAAAAAGCTGTGATCACCATCCAAAATATATAAGCACCTATATTCCATATATTTATATATATACGAGTATATATTATACAAGTCTACTCGAGTTTACTTTTTTAGACATTCGTTGTAAACCACTTATTTTATTTAAATCTGACAAAAATATACTATATTATGGGAATTTAAGATACGAATACATATTCTTACTTGACAAATCACAGATTTGATTTGTTTTTTCAATATGGAAAGCAAGTTGATTTTGTTAAATATTTGGAGATCGCTCACGCCGATAGCTTTCAAGTCAACCTATATAATTAGTTACACTCTTAAACATCGAACGGTTGTTGGTTTTACAATCGCGTTAACAATAATTATAATTTCTTACCACAAGATATTCGAGTAACTTATTGATAAACGGATGGGAACATTTTCTTATTACACACGTATCCGCCTCAGCCACCATTTCTTGTTGAACGTCTTCGTACAGCGTTTTGTAGAAATCGTAAAATTCGTTTCTAAGACATATCGATTTCCTGCTTCTCAAAACGTTCCACACCTGTTTGGCGTCCGTCTCCTCGGACATCGATTCTTGCTGGGCATCCGATTTTATTTGTTCCACGCGCAAATTATACGGCACCGGAGTAGATATCGGCTTGCCTTTGCTGTCTAGCCATTGTGTGTCCTTACCATCGCCCATTGAAATAGCTATGTAACCAAATACGCCACCGCCATTCGGTAAAGTGCGGATGGCTACGTAGGTCCGATTATCGGCAGACATCAAATTGTCAAATTCGGCAACGTCCATTTCCCGGTTTTCGGGTTCCTGGACATCTTCAATCTACATAATATTAACATAATCACTTGATCATTTCGTTATCAGTATATACTACTAAAATAGTAGGTAAGTCGGCAATATTATACATATTAGGTAAGTGTATTTCCAGTGTATTGTACCGCAACTGTATTTACTTTTAATGTCAATAAAAATATCCGATACACGTAACAAGCCTATATCTAGCAGTGGAGGGATCCAGGAGGAGCACAGGGGCAAGTATCCCCCCCCGTCAATAGACTACAGAAAAATGTTGAAATAATTTTTTTTTATTTATATATAAATATGATTTTAAAGACTAAATAAATACCTATTTAATAATCGACAGTTAGTGTTGAAACTTGATTCATTTATTTTATATTAATTTAATACTTAATTTACTGAAAATATAAATAATGAAATAGGTATTGATGATTGGGGTAGTAAATAGTATGTGAGGTGCTTTTTGCACATTATACGCATATAATAAGTAAAATATATATTATTATATTATATTGTGTTTAAAAATCGAAACCATAAAAAATGATAAGTCTCGTGAAAAATGTAAGTTCACTCATGTAGGTTTACACCATTATACCATTACGTCCACAATACATAATAGAAGTATATTATATTATACTGCACTAAGTATTTATACTATACTTCATCGTCATCTCCGTCTTCTAAGGTCGCGTTTTGATTCAACGCATTTTTCAACCACTCGACGAGCTCGGCGTAAGATCGACAGGACGGCCTCTCATTGAATGGAGTCCGCAATTTGTTGTTTTCGATGTCCATCAGCATTTGGCTTAGCGCCATATTCCGGATACGAGCCTCGTCTACATCGTCGTGGAGATTTTCGAGGATCATAAATAGCCATTCCTGCGTGTAGGCGTAATGCATTTTGTAAATTAGTGATACCGTGTTGGTCTGTCTATAATTATTTTATTTTTATTTATTTTAACACTTTATTACTATACAAAGTATTTGATTGTTTGAATAGTTTATTTAAAAAAATTTTATATAGCAATAACTAATAAGGTAGTTCAGTAATTATTTATTCTCGTATTTACGACCCAGTGGCGTAGCTGAGGGGGCTATGGGTGTATGCCCCACTTTGAATTTTTTTATTGGTTATGTTTTAATAGCAATTATAGCTTTTATAGGCAATAAAAAAATATAGTATTTATAAAATAGCCCCTCTAGATTGAGCTCCAGCTACGCTACTATATTTATACCCTATACCTAGTTAAATTAATAACCAATTCGATTTCAAATATGGTATTCTTATTATTAGAAAAAACAATTCGATCTACCTGTATAATTATTTTTTCCTCCGATTCCCCAATGCTGTTAAAAGCTTCCTCAAGGTGTGTTATGTACACCAGAAGATCTTGAGAAAGAATATTGAATTTTTCGTCATCTACGAACGACATATTTAAAATTTTGTATTATATAAACAAATAACGAGATTAAAATTTCAATTATTTTTATTTAAATTTATCGTTGTCTAGAATTTTAACTATGGTAACAAACTTATAATCAAGTCGAAATTCTATACTTAGCCATGTACCTACAATGATATTTTTCTCCTATTACTGATAAATTCATCAAATTGTTTTATAAATTATAATGATACAGGTACAATAGCCAATATGTCGATATGGAGTACCATAACGTTGAGTAGGAATGTAAATGTTGATAAATAGTAAATACCTATATTCTTATTTATATATATAAAAGAAGAACAGACCTTTTTTATGTTCTAATTTTGTGACGACACTATTTAACTTTTTTCCAATTTTTTTTTCACAAAGTGTTTCCAAATATTTCCACGATTAAATTACTCTCATTATTTCTAAATTAATTTTATTTGTAATTTCAGTTATAAATATCATAAATTAAGTTTTAAATTATAAAAAATAGTATATATTATATATTATATGGTTATAGGCTTTAAATAGTTTAATTGTAATAAAAAACCAATTTATTACGAATTTAACACACGAGCGAAGCCTGATTATTCAGCAAGTAACTTGTACAAATACGAGATGGATACGATTTTCTAAACTTTTGTATAAGGTATAAAAATAAGAACTATCCGTTACATAGTTTTACAATGATTTTGTCCTGTAATGGCAGCCGTGACATTAATAGAACCGACCTACTTTACTTTTTTTTATCGAATGTTTATTTTTAAATAAACTTTACAACGTGCCGTAGACTCGTAGACCCACAGATCTGTGAACTAATATGAGTAATATGTAACACGTACATGATACAAATTATTAATTGAAGTACACATATACTTATAACAGTTTAAAATTTATGAATTGATTGTCTGTTGTGCACAATATTCTACTTTACTCGTAGATATAGATATATTTCACCAGACCACCGTAAATAATATTAAATTAAAAAAATGTTGATATTTATAGGCTTTAACAAGAATTTAATGATTTAATTTAAACACTAAATAGGTTGATTACCTATATTTGGGTGTACATCATGTATGTTAAGATAATTTTAATTTTTAAAATAAATTTATACTGTTTTTGGAAAAAAAATTAAAGCTACTTACCTACACAAATAGGTACTACTATAATGTCAAAATAAGTAATTTTAATAGCAATATAAAACATATTTTGTATACACTGATGTATCATTTAATTCAAATTTAACACATAATTTTTATATTATTACGATGACCCACTCAATATCTACTATACAGCAGAACGGTATCCACTTGCACATTGTACACCTTTTGTTTATTAATATAGTCAAAAAGAAAATTATTATTATATATGAATAATATCAACACTGGAAGAGTTCTTGAGTCTTGACATAGCACTCGCATGAGATGCATTCTCTCGATGATGGCGTTTTGTAGTAAAATAGATTATAATCATGTTTTCATCAATTCGTAAACAGTAGGTACCTACTTAAACTTTGATTACCTAAATTATTATGTTGCTAGAATAAAAACACCGTATATTATTAGGTAATTGTCGTTTACTTTCAAAACTAATATATAGTATACTACCCATCTATAAGTGTTGATTAGTATGAGTTTAAAATACATAATATTAACTTTTAAAATTAATTATACTGATACTATTAGTATCATACTATTATATAAATCATAAAATATATCTGTACCGTTTAAATTTGGTCTAGTTCTTATTTTTCATTTTAAATACACTTAGCTAATATTTTTTAATGCTAAGACAATATTGCAATTTAACTGTTAAGTGGTTAGTTTGTTTTTGAAATTATAAAAAATTGTGTAATTACAATTCACTTTTAAATTACTTATAGTTAATGAGCATCATTTTTGTAATGGGAATTAAATGATTTATCATCAAATATGAAGTACAAGGCTGATTAATTAAATATGTTTTAAACCTATTACGGTACCTATAAAGAAAACAAACAAATTTAGCAAATTATTGTTATTTTTGTACAAGTAGTATTATTATTTTAATTCATGTGCTGTTTAGAATTTATTCAACCATTTATCTCTCGTGCATTTTATATTATTAAATGAAGTTTTGATAAATACTTAAATAAAACTTTGATTTAATGTAACGAAAGATGTTTAAATTGTTATATACTTATTTTGTACACATATTATACATGTGATCTGTGGTATGTGATAGTAATCTATTATTTTGCAAACTACCAACATGGCTGACTCATCATTGGAGCCGCTGTGCTTCATTTTATTATTTATTATAATATAGACTTCTATGGTTTAAAATAGTTGTATCTTATATATTATAATCTTTTATTTAAAGTATTGTATTTAAATTTAAAACTTATCACTTTAGCTAAGTTTATATAATTTCATTTTTATGGTTATAACATGCATACAAATGGTTACATTCATAAACAACATTTTAAAAATATTAGGTATTAATGTTTATTTGTATTTAATAAATATTAGACATCCTTTATTTTGTTATTGAAAAATATAAAATCAATCATATTCAGACCTATTTAAGGTATAGATTATTATATATAAGCAGTAAAGATAAAAGAACTATACTTAGGCACTTTTCTAATGTGAGTGTATTATGTATATTACTTATTTAAACAAATAGAAAATAAAAAGCGACAAAATATAGTGATGTATCTTTATTTTTCTTGACAAGTTTTTATTTATTTGGTAAAAAAATTATGTTATATACATACAAATATTCAAATAAAATAGACAAATTAATAATATATAGTATAACATGAAGTCAAAAGACCTGCTTCAGTCTCTTTAATTAATAAATGTTTGAATATTTGTCAGGAAAAAGCATAATATGAACAATTATTCATAGGCACAGTTTTTTTTATGGGGGGGGGGACTTGGGTGTGCTTAGCATTCCCAAATTATTTCATGTTAATTTAGATTTTAACAGTAACAAGTATCTGAGGTATCCATAACCTTAAGATAATATCATGAAAAAAAGATAGAGGAGCTTCAGCACCCCCAGTCTTTTCATTGAAATTGTATCCCAGCAACTATTACAAAATATTTTTCATATTCTTTAAAGCCATTTTGGCAGCAGCAATCTTGGCTTCTTTTTTATTATGACCAAATCCATATATATTCATAACTTTTTGGTTTAACGTTATCTGTAATTTCATCATGGTTCCTAAGCCTTTATTCAATGATTGGTCAGCAGCATCAGGTTTACTGTAAAATAAAAACTTATATATGTTTATTATTAATCAAATTTTTTGATTTTTAAATTATCAGTTTAGTTTTTATAACTTCCAATGCATATAATTTATTTAATAAAATATAATAAATACACCACAATACTTAAAGATGATAGATCATCATAGAAAATCTAATACTTTCAAATCATAATTCTTATATTATTACATATTTTTTTAAATATTATGTAATCTATAAACACACATTTAAGAATAATCCTAAATTATTACTTATTACAATTATTGTGTAATTTATTTATCATATTTTTTTTTGTCAATAGACATTTTTCATTGAAAAATTTTTTCATCTTCAACTTTGACGGTGGTTCTATGGTTGTAAACTTAACTTAGTGGTTAGTATGTATTGATCGGTGAAAGTATATAAACTAGAAAAGTGGCTTTGGTATATAGGTAATTAGTGTCGAGTGTCAAGTGCAACTTTCTTAGAGTAGATCTGACAGTAATTATTCTCTTGAATTTTAATCTAACTTCTAAATTAATGTATACAATGAAAAACAAATTCTGAACGTCAATCAGACTATATTTCTAAAAGATATTTCATTATATGTACATATTATTGAAGTTAATTATTTATTTTTCTATAAGTACTACAGTAAGTTTAATTAACTTAATAACTTAATAACTTTTTTCAGAGAGATTAAAAGTATATATTATATTATTAATTATTAAAAGATTATATCATACATTACTATTTATTGTTAATTGCTAAAAACTTATAAATCAATACCGTATGACATATACCATAAAGGTAGTGAGTATGTTTGAATTATAAATATCATGAAATTAGTCTCAATATTTTAAAAGTTATACAAAGTAAATAATTATTTAAAGAATGGTGATGAGTTTCAAGTCTAAACGTAAAATATTTTCGCATAAAAACAAAATCATTAAATTGTTATTTTTTCTTTAAATATTCTAATTCATCAAAATTTGAATTAATTAGGTAAAATAAACCTAAAAATGTGATATAAAATTTCTCATAAATTTTTCTTGAGATAATTTAAAAATAATCATATTCACGTATTATATTTAAACATTTAAATTTTAATATCCAAGGTTTGAAAAAATAATAGATTTTTCATAAGTTTATTATGTGATGACTTATGTAATTATGTACATTTTGTATGAGCATTTGATATTTAAAAATAAATTATTTTGTAGACATATATTGTTTTTATTAAAAGGACACCATACTCGCATGTGTTGTCTCTGTCTTACTACGTACATCATAACAAATTTGCATTCAGCAAAACACATTTTGTGATGTTAGCTTTAATATTACAGTAAATTTACTTATAATCAATTTTAAAGGTAAGAATATTATTTAGAAAATTGCATATGCTTTTATTGATATATTATTTCAAAGTGAGTTATAGCTATGTAAAATATGACAACTTTAAAATGTTCATAACTTACTTTAAAATGATAATATCAACAAAAGCATATATCATTTTCTAGATAATATATAATTTTAAAAAATGATTTTATTGTTATTCATATTAAATATTAATAGGTAAATTATAATAGATCACACTCAAACAATGTAAAAAGTACTTAATACAAACCTGAAATTTGGCGATAACTTAGTTTCATGTAAAATGCGTAAAGGATTTTTTGGAATATTAATACAAAATTCTTCTGCAAAAATAAAAATTAATAATGATAATAATACAAAAAAAAAGTAAATATATTTTATTAAAGTATTTAATTATGGATAATTATTAAATAGTTTATTGAGACTACTAAAGTATGATACTTTAGGAAACTTCAACTAAGTTAAATTGTATTTTCATGTTTTCTACTCATTAAAAACTTTTAATTTAATTTTGAATTGAAAACATTTATATCATTATGAATATGTACAATTTACAGAAAATATTATTTAGATTTATAGTTTTAAATTTAAAAATTGTACGGTATTAAAAAAAAAAAAACAAATAAAATGTATAGGTATATAAAAACATATTAAATAATATCTATTAACTTACTGATTTCATTTTCTAAAAATTTATAGCAAAAAGTCCATACAAAATTCAAATCTCTATTACAGTCCAGATAAATCGCAGCAATTAATGCTTCAAATAAGTCTCCCAATACTTTGGGTACATCAATAGACTCAGCAGCATAACAATCATTTTCTTCTATTAGATATAAAACCTACAAGTATGATAAATTATACAAATGTGTATTTTATGTATTGAAATAATAAAAAAAAATAAAAAATAAAATTTTACTTCTTGGCCTATTTTATGGTTGTTTTTTTGTTGATTTTTATAAAAACGATCTATTGCTTCAGTCATTTCTAAAGACTTAGCTAAGATAAATCTATGCAGTCCAATTCTTATGCTCAATGAAGAAAATGTTATGTTGTTTACTAGTGAAGATCTAATATCAGTTATTTCACCAGGAGTTTTCTGATGACAATGCTCTATTATATAAGTTGTTATTAAGAAATCTGAAATAACATACAAATCCAATGAATACATTTTTGAAATTCATTAAGATATTTTAAGGAATTATACAGTATATAACTTAGGTTTAAAAATTGTATAAAAAGTTTATGTTGTTATAACTTAGAAAATAAAGAAAAATCATCACATTAGAAGAAGAATTTTAAGCTGAGTATTACAATTGCATACATAAAGGTATACTCATTTTAATCTTTGTATTTTAATGTGCTACCAATTTTAAAATCAATTTAACAACCAATAATTACATTACCCATTTAATACAAATTATCAATATATTCTACGATCCTTATATTATATGATGATATAATATATGTATATTCTACATATTTGTATTTATTTGTATATAATATAATACAGGTATAAAAGAAGAATATATTTTAAGTCACATTGAAAAAAATTAAAATTAATTTGCAGATTTTTAATAATACTTTCCAAATAAATTACCATATTTTATATAGGCCAAGTAACTTAAAATATCAATATTATCATTGGTTGTAAAAATAATAAGCAAAGCAAAAAAATGTAATACCGAATTGGACACTAGGGCCCCAATTGACCAACCATGTGTTATTATGTCTGCATTGTTTAACCATTTAGGTAATACATAGGTATTTACCACATTTAGAAATACAAATAAATGTCTATTAAATAATTGTATACATTATATAATACTAATTATAACAAACCAAGTATAGCATCTCCAAGAAATTCAAGTCTTTGATAGCAGTCAATAGACCTAAAATTGTAGGTTGGATGGGTTAGAGCTTGAACTAATAAATGCTTATTTTTAAAAGAATAACCAATTCTTTGTTCAAGTAGTTCATATCCAGGTAATAAATGTGAAAAATTTAAATCAACATGTACATTATCGATTGGTTGAGGGTTGAATGTATCAATGAATTGCTTAGGTATAATACCCAAACCGTGGAGAACTTTGAAACCTACTTCAACTCCATAGTTCTAAATTGAAAATAAATTGTAATAAAAAAAATGTAGTAGGTACTTATATTATTATTAATCATACATACATATACATAAGTACCAATCAATGATTCTACACAGTCAGCAACCATTTTATCTGAAACCGTTTGATTGTACATAAATAAATCAGATAATGAATGGTCTAAGTGTGGTACACCATTTTTATCAGAATTATCCAAGCTCGAAAATTGCTTAAATTTTGATATTTCTTTTTTAATCTCAGTTAAAGTTTCATCTGATAACACTCCTAAAATTAAAATAAATATTTAAAATAAGAAATTATGTTAATGCATTTATTACAATGCAAAATTGTCATTTTCATAAAATGTGAAAATATTTTTAAAACTAAACAAATACTCAGGCATATAATACATAACTATATATAATTGAATTTATCTAATAAATTTATTATAATTCCAATGGCATAAGAGTGTACGTGTTGAAAAGTAAAAATTTAGTGTAAGAATAGGTGTCTACCAGAGTTTAGCATAGAATCCTCACCATTACCTTTTAGTAATGAAATCATAAGAAAATAACTGGTGTAAGTTGAGGGAAGCGAGCAGAGCGTTATGAAAGTAGAGGATAAGGATGATTGAACCCATACTGATGGGAGCAAAGAGAAAAGAATAATGAAAAGATTTATTATGTTTATTTATAATATTTTCAACAAACTATTTAAAAAAAAATAAAAATAATCAATATTTTAAATTTTTACCTGTAATTTGATCACTTTGAGGAATAATTATCTGTTGAATTACTTCTAATGAGCAATTATTTTCCTCAATGATTTTCTTAATTTGCTCAGGAATTCCAAAGCACGGAGGAATCCAATCAATGTTTGATTCAAAAACATTTAACTAAATTTGAATTAATGTAAATTTTTTTTTTTACAAATTTTCAATCTATACATACCATTAAATAAGATCCAAAATTTAAATTTCTCCCAACATAAAACAAATTTTGATTCCCGACAATTTTTGTTTTTAAGTCACTTAGAATTCCTTCATTATCTGATTGAAACGCATCATATAATACCAATGAAACAGCAAATTTGAGGAAGCTATCTCCATATGTTTCCATTCGCTCATAATTAAACATGTCATTAAACAGTGGTGGTGTTATAATCTAAATATAAATACAAGTTTTAAATTAAACACAATTAACACAGTTGTGACATAGAATTTCTGTAAAAAATTATTTAAATTATTTCTTTAAGCATTATTCAATACATTTAAATTAAATTATATTCAAAAAATGTAACTAAAGGTTTTTATCTTTTAATTCAACTCAAATAATGCCATTAACTAACAATTTTATTATATTTAACTATTCAAATAAGGTGAAAAGTAAAAAAAAATATATTTTAAAGGGTGCTTAAGTAATAATAATATAAGTGCCTTTAAATGTCTTATTTGTAAGTAAAATTATTATTATTACTTTTAACATATCACTCTGTTTAAGCCCAATATTTTGTTTTGATGCTGTTTTGAACAGTGGACTCAACATAGGTGGTACATTCTTCGTTAAAATTAAAGTGTTCATCTTGGTCAACACTTTATTGAGTATATCATCCATTTCTATCTAAAATAATGAATTTGATTTAATTTAATTTATATTTTAGATAATATATATATTAACATTAAGAAAAACCTATCATAATATAGGTATTTTTTTTTATAAAGTATTATAATAATACTTAAAAGGTAATATATTTCAACCAAAAAATATTATTATGATCTTCAATATTTGCTTAAAAGTAACATAATTATTATAAAAGTAATTTATATTTTATTTTTCAAATGATAATTGATTATATAATTGTAACTTTATTACAACTAATTCAAAAACTTATAATGCTACAACTTAAAATATCTAGGTAGCAGTTAATCTTATGTTTATTTTATGACATAAAATATTCAAATATTTAAATATTTATAATATATTTATAATATCTACACATCTATGATGAAATATGTAGATAAAACAAAAATACCATATTAACTAATAATTGATTGTGTGGCTTATGAATTAATATTTAATTAAAAACAATTTTAGGTAATATATTGGAAAATATTGTTTAATATCTATTACAAACTAAAATTCTTTTTTTTATTTGTACTTTAGATTTCTTAAAACATAATTTTTAATTTCTTGATTTAATTTAAAAAAAAACTAACATTTTAGTAATTTTACTTTTTTAACAATATGCGAGGATGTCGTACCAGTGTATGCTGTGTCCATTTTACTCATACTTCCATCATACATCATACTAAATTTGTGTTTAGCAGAATAATTTAATATTGCTTGTTTTAATATTAGAGTTATTATATCACAATATTTATTAAACCTGAAAGTGGGAATATTATATAGGGCATCACTTAGGATTTTATTGATATTTATATTTTAAATTTTTAACATTTTACAAAACTATAATTTGTATTAAAATTATACAGTTAAAACTCTCTATAACAAATTCGAAAGAATTAAGAATTTTTTCGCTATAGAGAGTTTAAAAAAAAAACCAAATTTAAATTATACACATGTGGGCATGATGTTCTTCCAAGTCATCAAGATTACGTAATAGCGTTATACTATTTCATCTGTCTCATAATTTCATGCATAGTAAAGTTTACGGTCAGAATTATATATTTAATTATATTATTAAAGAAAATGTACGTGTTATCAACATTTAAAAGTAAGAATATTATTTAAGAACTTCAAAAATTTCCAAATTTAAAATGCTCATAATGTGCTTTAAAATTAATATACCAAAACAATTCTACTTATGGAACCTAGAAAATATTTATTCTTCATTTATCACTAATTATAACTAATATATGCTGATTTCATATCTTTTATCTTAAGTTTAAATAGTTAAATAAAAACATATTGTTTCACTATTTTTGTAAACATATTAGGTAAGGTAAGAAATTGCTTGGTATTATTTAAAATTGTTTTTATAAAATAATATAATATTTGTTACTAATAACTAGAATGCTATCATAAGATTTTCCTTACCACCAAGATATGATGTTAAAATACTTAATCTGGGACTGAATTAACGGAAAACATATCATAAAACTAAAAAAATAATATAAATTTATGTTGAAATACTAATTTTATTACTAACCTCATTTAAACTGGATGAATTTGATTGTTGAATGTTCTAAAATAAATAATTACTTTATTAATTAGCAATAAATACATATTAAAGAAATCTGGAAGTTGAATAGTTTTATATTTTTTACTCACAGTAATATTATCACTATTTTTGGGTTTATCATTGTGTATAAAGGTAAAATAATTTAGTACATCCAACATTGTTATGTTTTTTTGCCTATCAATATCAATAGGTGAATTGCCTGAATTCCAATCATCAATCATATTATTTTTCTGAGAATATTTTAATATTTCACTAATTGCCAATATAATATTTTTTTTTTTTGTTTTGTTTTCATAAAAACCACAAAAATTATCAATGTTTAGTGAATCTTCTGCTAACACAAAAAAATAATTAAAAAATAAACTAATCAGCAACATATTTAACTTACTATTTATTTCATTGTTTTCTACTTCAATGTTACATGTAGAATTAATTTTTATAATAAGTTCTTCTGCCAGTAATAATTGTTCTAATCGATATAATATAGTTGGCAGCATTAAAGCTTTTAACCAATAAACTGATGGACATTTATGCCAAATACAAAATTCTGGTATAAGTATTTCAATATATTCATTTCGTTTATTTGTTATACCAGTGGAAATTCTGAATATATATAGATAAATTAATATATACATAAATTATTATTTTGTAATAAAATTCTTCAATGTTATACTACCTGGGAACTAAATAATTAGTTTTGGTTAGACCCAATGGTCTTACTTTAATCAAAGGTTGATCATTATGGGTAACATAAATGTTATATTTGTCACTAAAGTATTGTGCATAATTATTATACTTAGAAGATGGAAAAGAACTTTCAGGTGTCATATCAAACAGAATTTCAGTTATAACATAATTCTAAATAATAAAAACATGAAGAACAACATATCAATAATTTTGAAAATATATTATTTAATTTAGTAATAAAAATAAATCTTTGATATGTATAGATGTGGTATACGTGTAATGACATTTAAAAATTAAACATTATATAAGATATAATATAATATAATATTCTACTTACTCATTGATAATTGATATTTTCTATAATATTTTTTAAATAATTTGCAGCAGAAAAAAGATGATTTTATTTACCTATCTACCTACTGTTATTATTTTTCAATTTTTCAAATTTTCAAGTTTTATTTATGAAAATTCTGTCAATAATTGTGTCCATTGTAAGATGCAAGAACAGTTCCTATCTCATTCAAATTCATTTTACATACATAGCACATCAAAATGTTTCCTCAAATACTTTAATTACCGATTGCATTCGCATTGCGCACGCACGGCACTAAGTAATTATTGGTCATGTTACACTGTTTAAAAACGGTCGGAACCAAATATCCGCGAAATGTTCATCTCGCGCGTGTTGCGTAGGTACCTACGTCACGCGCCAACAAAATAACAAATTTGCGCTTGACAAAACCAATAATACGTTGTTAGTTGTAAGTTTGTAACTTGATAGCTTTGACATGATTAGAATGAGTAAACTTATTATCAAAACTATAGATAAGAATATTATCTAGGACATCGCCAGGGCTTTTATCGATATTTAAATTCTAAAACAAGTCATAATCGTGTAAAACATTACGATTTACAATATATCAATATCATGTTATGATAATGAAACGTGGATAGGTAGATACAGTTAGTAAATTATTGTCTAACATTAGCCAACATCAAATTTAAATTTGATAAATTTATTCTAACTACTAGTTGGTACGACTCAAATACCAAATATTGTTTTTAAAATGAATAGAAACAATGTTTTTACCTTGTCTGGTACTATGCTTCTGTACCACGGTGAAATCACGCTAGATATCTTGAGGTCTTCTTTATAAAATTTAGAAGTTCTTTGTTCCATTGTAGGTTCTTCTGTCTCTACAAATTTTTTTATATTAATAACGTCCCAATCCAGTTTATAAATATTATCTGAAATATAAAAATATTTACATTTTCATATGTTTGTACTTATTTTATTGTTTATTTATATTATTGCATCATATCACATTATATGAAATATCAAACCTGTAGAAAAAATAGGTACTACTAAGTATGCATTTTTTTCATTATCGTAGTTTCTTGCAAGACAACATTTTACGCCCAATATATCCACAAATAATTTGTTATGGAAATCGTCTAGTTTTTTAATACTTTCACTTTCCAAGTAAATAATGTCAACATTTACTTTTATGCTAACACTAACATTACCAAAAGGTAAAAATATAGGAAAACGTGATACCTGTATAAGTGTACAAAGAACATTTGGTTAGGTATTGATCAAATTAGTTGAAATAATAATGCTTATGGATTTATACATCAAATGGATTTTAGATTCTGAGAAAAAGTACGAAATGTATTAGTATCTATTACACTTTTTTTTAACGTTACCTATTGGCTATTACGTACATTAATTTAATTCCAATAGACATATATGTATGCTGAAGAATATCCAACATACCTAATATAAAAATTATAGTACCATATCTTTATAAAGGACGAATAAAAGCAATATTTTAATAAGTACCAACCTAGTCGATTTAATTTCTTTATTTACATACATTGTTTTATCATAAATATTTAAATAATTAAATAAGTATAAAATATTATAACTTTATTTATTTATAATGGTTATAAAAAAATTGTGTTTAAAATAAAATAACTGCACGCGTGGAAATATTTAGTTAATAGTAGTAAAGTATTACCTAAATAATA
Organism: Rhopalosiphum nymphaeae; assembly: GCA_036289425.1. Taxonomy (NCBI): domain Eukaryota; kingdom Metazoa; phylum Arthropoda; class Insecta; order Hemiptera; family Aphididae; genus Rhopalosiphum; species Rhopalosiphum nymphaeae. The sequence goes on along the minus strand of JAZAQC010000007.1, from coordinate 919,210 downwards.
TCAATATACTATTGATAATAAATATTATATTATAGTACAGTAAAATTTTCATACGACGAACTCCCATTTCACGAAATTTTCTAGTTAACGAATTATTTTTGAGAACCATGGTCCATGACCTTCGTTGTTAATTATACATAAATTTATATTTATAAAAAGAATCTGGTGTTTCTATATAACGAATATACTATTTGATAACAAACTCATTTTTGTAAACGAAATCAAGACATTTTACAAAACAAAATTCAGTTTATAAAAAAAAATAAACAAACGAAATTTACTAATTATTTTTCAATAATAAATTAAATATGATTAATATGTAACAGAATAATAAGATTTATAATAAAATATGTATCTGATGTTTATTTTTAATAATTTTCAATTTTAGATTCTGAACGGACTGAAGAATGTATTGATTTTACAATGATGTTTGTTTTTTTTTTTAATTTTTATGTCTATCACGTTTTGGAGTAGTAAAATTTCAACTGTCAATAAATACCTTAAAAAAAGTCAAAATATTTATTCGTAAATGGATAACGTTATTATAAATATTTGGTGAACATTTCAAGTATTTACAATGATTCGTTTTTGAGTTACAGCAAAATAATAAAATCGATTTTGTTGAAAACTGGCTATGCGTAAAAATTCCCGTTTTTTCCGTCACTTTTTTAGGTTTTTCCTGACGCTTTTGAAAACTACTGGAAATTTTTTACTTTTGAACCCCCCCCCCCCCCCCCCCCAATACCAACTAGATTTATTTTCCTTTTCAAAGAGGGACCGAAGTCAAATATCAAAGTATTATTTCTACTTCAAAACGTGATAGACACAAAAATTAAAAAAAAAAACATACATCATTATAAAATCAATACATTCTACACTCCATTCAGAATTTAAAACAATTAAGCTACATATTTTCATGAATTTTTTAATAGTTTTAACCACATACTTCACAGTTTTTTTTTAATACAATATAAAATATGAAATACCTATAAAATTCTATTTAACGAATTCTTTTATATTAAAAATTTTTTGTTCCTCATGCGACTTCGTTACATGGAAGTTTTACTATATAATAATATAATATACCTACTACACCGACAGTAATATGTATTAAATATATACATATATACCGCAAGTGATCAGGTTCTAGGTGATTTATTTATTTTTTATCGAAGAACATTCTGTACGTCAAAAACTATTCATATTATTTGTAATATATATATTTAAGTTATTACAAATCAATATTTATGAAAAAGATAATATTTTGAATTTTGATAGGTACTAACTTTTGATATAACACCCCGTCACAAAGTGACCGTTATTGTTATTATTATTATAGTATTATATCTACTATGATATTAATTTATACATTGTTAAAAACCAAAAAAATAAAAGTAAATAATAAGAATATTTAATATATTGTTTAAAATGACTAGTAGCAGTAGTAGCATATAGCGAATGATTAATATTTTTTAATAAGACGTAAATAAATATAATACCCACAAGAAATGTATAAATATTTTTAAATGTCACACATTTTATTTGTTTACCTATTTTACTATTTACCTATTACGTAATTGTTTTAAAAGTATTCAGTTTTATTTCTACAACACAAAAATAAATTTTAAATTAACATACTTGTGGTAGTTTATTTGACGTTAAAATTCCATACTCCTTATTTGATTTTAATAATTTATCAAATATTTCGTTTTTACTGTCTTCCAGTTGTACGTAATCAGGAGTACAGTGAAAAACATGTAAATACGATGGTTTATTCTCCATTGGATACGATCCATGTAAGTATGTTGTATTCTAGTTAAAATGTTTATAAATTTATTAACCAAATATATAAAATGTCATAATATTATGATTAGTTAAATATAATAACTTACTTTAATAGGCACTATCCTCTTCATTTTATTAGTTCCCGCTTTTAAATTATATCTACTTGCTTCAATATCTTTCTCATCCCAATGTGGAAACCATTTTAAATCATTGAAAGCAGCATTATTTTTATTATCCATAGGCATAAGAAATTCATCTAATGCTCCAGCCTTATATAATTCAATGCATGTGTTAAATGCTGCACTTCTTTTCGCATTTTTTTTTGTCTTATAAAATGTCCCCTAAACAATAAAAACAATTAACATATGATTAATTATAATATTAAATTTTAATAATTTATACAAATAAAAATAAATTATTACATCAATAGGTGTTTTAATTACACTATTAATTGGCAGTATTAATTTGTATTTTTTTAATTGATTACTGCTCTGAGCTATATACCATTCTGGATGCAAATTCGAGAATCGATCTTGAGGTAAAGATAAACAGTACCTATAAATTGTCAAAAAAAAAAAAATATATATAAATTAATATTCATATTTATTTAAAACTAGAGTCAGGATTTGTATGTTATTGCATGTATTATTTGTTTATGCACCTATATAGTTGTGAAATATGAAGACAACATATTAATAACAGAGTTCACAGGAAAGTATTATTAGTAAATTTGCATAGGTATTTGTCAGTTTTTTAAGAGTTGAGGGTTTACTAATTACTTTCTTTATCATGTTGCTTAGGAATATTTTGTAAATTATGATAAAAATATACTAATTTTTTAATTTATACTAAATTATTAATTTTAATGTTGTAATAACTACCTACAGGTATACTTATGCAATTTTTTTTTTAATCATAATTGTTCAAAATTATACTTAAGTGATTGTTTTTAGTTAGTCAAATTAAATTATGCAAATCAATAATTTTAATATGCATAAATGCATAATATTATGATATTATGATACTACATATTATGTTTTATTTATTCTCATAAATTACATTTTTATATTTATTGATTAATTTTCATATTTTTTTATTTTTAGAAAAATATTTGTAATTTTATTTTTAAGTATATTAAAATATTATCGACATATTTTGACTTTTGAGCATACAAATTCAGATCCTATTTATAAGTATTTAAGAAAATTAATAATTTTGGTTCTAAAATTGAGTACCTATTAAGAATACTAAAAGCAGTTCCATGAGTTAATGTAGCATGTTTAGTCTTAAAAACTGTTGATATATTTTCATCAACATTTTCTTCATCAGTATCATTTTCTATCAAAACCTAAAATAAAAAAAAAATATTAAAATATTATTATTTTCTAAATGAACAACTCATAGGAAATTTTAAACTAAGAATACTTTTTCAATTTCTTCTTCCATTTTCATATATTCAGTTTGAGTTTTTTTAAAATTTAGTTGGTTTTGCACCATAATAATAAATTTACTCTCAGAAGAACAAGCCCTTCCTTTAGATTTTATGTAAGAAGGAAAATTTTTAGGAGAATCAAATCTAATGATAAAGTTACAAGTTTTAATATCGACGCCATCTTCTAATACTTCTGTTGATATGAGAACATTAATAGTGTTATCATTAAACCTACAAAAAAAAAAAAATAAACAATATTATGAATGATTACATAATTTAAGTAGGATAATTTATATATATAAATATATAAAGTAATAGATTTATTATTAAATACTTCTTAATGATATCATTATTTTGTCGTTTTTTATGATTCATTTCGTTGTAATCGGTACTAAATATTCCTCTTGTCCCAACTATAAAGTCACATACAATATTGTTTTGATTATATTCCTGAGTGTAATCCTGCCATATAAATCAAAAAATAATTACAACAGTAAATCAACTAATCAATTATGAAACTATTTAAACTAAATAGTATATAATTATTATTTTATTTTTAATATACCTTGATATAATGGTATAAAATTTTAGCAGTTGATCGGCGATCAACAAATACTAAACAGGCATCTGTGGACTTTAAAGTAGATAAGTGTTGCATTAGTTTTGTCAGTTTTGGAGATATATTGTTTATTGTAGTTGAATGATCTTTATGAATAGATGCGTGTTTATCCATGTAGTCATACAACAATTTTCGAATTACAGTTATTTCTGACAATATCAAGTACAAAATAGTAAGTTTATTCATGTCATTACATATTTTTTTTTTCTTTTCAATTTCAACCAAAAAATGCCAAGTGGCTAAATATGCTATGTATGGACCACCATCAACGAGATTCGTCTAAAAATAAAAGCATTTTTATTTATTGTTTTTAATGAAAATAATGTTAAAATTCACCATTATATCAATAAAAAAATTTGATAAATCATTTGATTGTCTTTGATGTTCCAAATAATAAATTTCATCAAATTCTTTAATTATTTCGGCTTTGAAACTAGACTGAAGACATCTTAGGTGTTTTAGCATTGTCGATATTCTATTAGTGACAACTTTAAGTTCATCATCCAAAATATACTCATCATAAAAACTTATAAATTCTTCTGGGCGTGCTGAGAAACTGTCATTATTTTTATTAATTATTAGTATCATAATAATATTATTATTACAGTTTTTATAATTACATTTGAATATTTTCAATGAATTTAGTCTTTATTGTACTATTAAATGTTGTTTGCAATTTGATAAGTTCATCTCTGACATTTTTGGTATTTGCGTTAATCAAAGTAGCGGTGAGTCCAAGAATATGAGGACGTTCATCACTTTTTAAATCCGATTCATGAAATACTTGCATTATCTGATTTGTATAATAGATAAATTTAAAAAATAATAATAAAAATTATTATATCTTTTAATTTAGTTTTTTTTTATCCATCATTGCAGATAGAATCAATATTTTTCTGATATAATAACAAGATTCTCCACTTAAATGAATGCAATATTGCAATGCATTTGAGTTTAAGAACATAAATAAAATATTATATCATTATCACAAATTTTACTATATTTTAATATTATATTCTATTATCACAAATTTGACAAATTATTATATAATTTATATAATTTATATTATATTATCATAATTTATTATATAGAGAAGTCATTTGTATCAATTATGTTTACATAATAGTTAATTAGTTTATATGTTTTGTAAAATTATATATTTTAGTTTTATTGAATAAAATCTTAATTTTAGAAAATATTTCAATAATGTTCATGATTTGAACTATTAATACATTGCTTTAAGCAAGGCTTTTAAAAATTGCCTTATTTTATAGAAACATATTTTTTGGGGGTTAAGTATTAATAGAATTCCATTTTGATAATTATTTTAGGTAGTAGTTCGCAGTGTTGGGTAAGTTATACTTTTAAAAAGTAATTAAGTTACTTTATTCGTTACTTATAGATAAATGTAATAAAGTTTCTTTACTCGTTACTCAAATAAAATAAAATTGAAATGAAATTACTTTACTTTTCAAATAGAAAAGTAACTACGTTATTTTCTCACTAAATTTTTTTTTTTTTTTAATTTCTTAGTAATTATCATTCTGCCAAGTAATAATGTAACTAGAAGTACACTTACAATAAAAATGTACAAAAATAACATGTACCTACAATTAAAACATAAGTACATGACAATATTAATTACTTATAATCAGTGCTCAAATTGGGAGTGAACGTGAGGAGATGGAGTCCACTTTCTTTCTTAATTTTTTTTTAGCATACCGCTTCTATTTATTTTAAACGGAACGCTGCGAACGCAACATTTACTATAATGTTATTCGTAAATCATCAGTTTTTCTGAAAAGCCATAATATTTGTACATTTGTATCGAATATGAATAAAAAGATTGTTTGTAAAATTTCTTACTGCTGTAAAATATAATGATAAAGTATTACGCCCTTCAATCATATAAACTAATTTTAATTTTTACTTATGTTTATGGTCGAAGATTATGCCCACAGAAGTATAAACATATATCTATTATGATTATGCCATTGATAATAGATATTTTATTATATTTAATGGATTTATATCAGATAAATTGTAATATAAATTACTATGTCATTGGATAATGTAATAAATAAATAAGTAATTCTTTATTTTAAAATATTTTTATATAATTAATTTAACAAATTTTGGATTATGGGTTTCTGAAGGGGTTTATGGGGGGGGGGGGGAGGACTTTGCCACCATAGTAATGTGACATTAAATTTTGTTCTCGTTATTTCAACATCCACTGAGTCCCCCCTTCTATTTTTTTCCAAATCAAGCACTTCTTATAACTATTAAAAAGTATGTATTAATATAGAACTTAATTAAATAAGAACTTTTAAATTTTAAAAACAAATGTCAAATGGCAATAATAATTTACAACAATGCAATATAAATATTTTGATTTATTATTTATCAGTAAGTACTAAGTACTTACCAGAAAAATAGTATTACCTATAATCTAATGTAACTAAGAAGTATTTTAAAAATGAAAAATTTTTGTACAATACTAAATTTTAATATTAAAAATAAATAACAATAGATAATAAAGAAAAATAAATTGTATTAACTGCGTTTATATGAGTATATGACTACTCAAGTGTTTATAGTGTTTAGGTAATAGGTTTAGATGTAGATCCATGTTAAAGATATTCATGGAAACGTTTCACGCAGGACGTAGGTACATATTTAAAGGAATCAAATATTAAATAATAAATTAAATTAACTGCACTCATGATTTACGGTATAATATTATTATACATGTCAAAATCATGGTGGCGAATTAAAATAAAATACATAAATATTAGATTGGTATACCTAATACAGTAATACCCACATTATAGACATCATTTTAAAAGTTTTTTTTTTAATTTACAATACTGCAATAGATACTAAATAATTTGAAACTGTAACGCGTTATATTATAGAAATTAGTCAAATTACTTGTCAAAAGTAATTTCCATTACTTTTTCATTACTTGGAAATAATTTTAATGAAATTACGTAACGCGTTACTTCCGTTACGTTACTACCCAACACTGATAGTTCGATAATGAGCTACAATAGATTTTGAGGTATAATAATACATTATGCGTTTTATTTTATGCAGCTAGTCTTTATAATAATATAAATATAATATTTATTTACTTTGTTTTTAATGTACAAACTTACAAGATTCGGTAATAAATTAAGTGTAGTTGGTAAATATCAACGTTTGGTCAGGTAATATAACTTGACTTTAATGAAAGTTAAATCAAAAAAATAAATAACATATTATTTAAAATATTAAGAACACAATTAATTTAGTAATAATACCGCATACTTGAATATTTAGAAAACTAAAAAACTAAAATATGGTAGTCTATTGAGGAAATTTAAAATGAATTGTACTTACTTGTTTAAATGGATGTAATGATACAGCATGATGACATTCATCGAAAATAAGAAGATTAGCATCCTTGATGTTCATGTAACCATAACGCAGATTGTTCAAATAAATCTGAGCGGTCATAATCAGAATCTAAAAGAATTAAGAAAAACAAATAAAAACTTTTCGGATCTAGGTACTTACAAAATAGTTACATAATTAAAACTATTTGATAAAGTTACACAACCCAGTATTGAACTGAATAATAAATTATGTTGTTTCATTCAACATTTGTATAGTTAAAAAAAAACGGAAAATAAGTAGGTAAATGATCTGATATATACTAAGATTTTATTTTACCTCCTCATAGAGTAATATATGTGTTCAATTTTAATTCGTTGATAAATCATAACATACGAAAAATTTATTGAAATCCAATATTCTGATCGAAAACGAACTAAATATAGGCTAACATGATTTCTAAATAGATACCGATATTTCATAATATATATTTTGATATTGCTATTAGTCATTTATTTTACTATTAGTACTATGGTAGAAAGATTTTTTTTCCGAAAACATTGCATTTATTGTATTATAAATATCAAATAGCTATCATAAGTATAATAGTATAACTACCTAGTATCTACCTACATATTTATCTCATAAATAATTTTTATTAATTTTGAATCAATACCGACTTACCGTATGTTAATAGGTTCGTGCTGTTCGTAGTAGATATAAACAAGCAAAGTATTAGCAGAACAATTATTCTTGTATTTTAAAAATTTTATTGTGTATATACAATATATAATAATATACTTAATAGTTTAAAATCCCAACAAAACATATTTTAAATAGCAATAAAATAAGATTAATTTTTAATACACGAGGGAAACATTTAATTTTGACCTTCTAAAAGTAACAAGTAGATTCACTTTGTTTTTAAAAAGATAAACGTGTATCATATTTATAAGGCTATGGTACAAGAATTGAAAATTTTAAATATTTTTAAAACGACAGAAAAATTTGCAAATTTTATTATTTTTACGAGGTTTGTAAAAAAATGTTAACTTTAAATGCTTATTAAAAAAAAAATCGTATCTGTGCAATAATTAATAGCAAAAACAAAAACTTAATACTTAAGAGAAACCTTCAAACATGTTTTGACTTGACAAACATTTTTTTTATAGTTTTATAGAAAAAAATGTCAAATATTTATGAATGGGTTTAAAAATATAAAAAAATTTTTATTTTATACTTTTTATATAGATTATATTAATTTTGTAAAATTCTCAAGTAAGTATTTGCAATTATTTGTTTTTAAATTACAACTAAATAAGTTTACTTTGATAAAATTTGGAATATTTATTTTTGTAGCCTAAAAGTTTTCAACGGCAGTTTCTTAAACTAAATTATTTTAAAATATAAATATTATTCTTATCCATTATACATTTTTTAACCATAAACTTCTTTTATGCATACTCGCCTTAATTATTTATATCCGATGAGGCGATGATGTATATACTTACAATCTAATCAATAACTATGATACTCACGTGGCATTTCTCCAATATTTTATCCCAATTCTTTTGAGTCCAATCGCTAATACTTATATCATCACTAAATGTACCTATATTCCATGGCAAATGTCCTCTTAAGTTGTCTGCTTGTTGGTTAACAAGTGGGACAGATTGAACGATAAAAAATGTCCATTTTCTTCCTTCACCTTTTGGTCTGAAAATTGTTATAAATATTTTATTAATATAACTCATATTTGTAAACATTAAAAAAATAATTTGTATACAAACTTAGTTAAACAGTCTCCCAAGTGTTTAATAAGCAATGTGACTAAGTAAGTTTTGCCACTTCCAGTAGGTAGATATAAAATTGTGTTAGATTTTTTAATGCTCTCTAAAAGTTCGAGTTGATAATCTCGAGGATCTACATTTGAAGTATCCTTTAAAAAAAAATTCGAATAAATAATTTTAATTAAGTATGGACATTTTTATAATTTTTATTTTCTTAACGAAAAAAACTTTTTTACACCTTTAACACTTACATAATATGTCCAGATAACATTGTTATAAAATTATACAGAATTGAAGAAACAACATAAAAACAAATATTTTAGTTATTATCGATACTTTATCAAACTATTCAACGCATGTATAACCAGATTCGTTCAATATAGGTAACTTTATAAATATTATTCTTATTATATGTTTATTGTACAATATAGCCTTATGTTTTAGTTGTTAAACATCCAGATATTGGATGTTTAAAGTCAGATTTCGATATAAATTCATTTAATAATCCAAAATTATACTTTAATATTTTATCAAATTTTATTGATTTTGTATACTTAAAGATTTCATACATAATGTCACATGTTTTGTTAATTAATCAATAATAAACAATTTTCATTTTAAATAAGATTATATTATATGGTATTTATAATATGATATTTTTATTTCTTTGGTTTAATACTTAGTATGTTTAAATTTTTGTAAATAAATTATAGACGGATAATAAAAAGTTGACTTATTATATTTGTGAACAATTAAATATTAAAATAATTTATAATACTTATATTACCTTTGGTGGTTGATCCATGTTCAAAGTGTTTGAATATATTAACAGCTAATCTTTAACAAAAAATATGATTAAGCTAACAATTTTTACATATAAATATATACTTATTTACATTTAACTATAATATTATATTGTATTCTAAAATAAAATAATAAAATAATATAATGTATATTATAATATCTGCAGCTACTAAGGTCTTTATAATAATATTAAAATATTTTGAAAATATACATAATATATTATACATTAATAAAAATGTTTGATTATTAATAGGGCAGAGGACTAGTAGCTCTAAAAAATCACCAAATATGCACTTTAATATATAAAATATATACTTAAAAATGAATATAATTTAATAAAAAATAAGAATTTTTTCTAAATTATTTGAATGAATATATTTTATTTAAATTTTAAATACAACTCAAAAGACTTACAACTTACAAAAACTATTGATTTATTTTAACTATAGATTTTCAGATAGGTAGGTACTTCTTTAAATTAATGTTTGAACTTCTTGAAATTCTAAAAAATAATTGATACACGTTTTTAGTTTCAAATGCTTAAGATTAACAAATACCTATTTTTAGCTTGGAAATTGCAATGAATAATTAGATGTTTTTCAAATTTTGAAACGTTTTAAATTCAACATTATTTTGGTTGTATTTTAAATATTTAAATTAAATAAAAACGTCGAAGGAAAATATTGATAAAATGATAAATTGTTTAAAATATGCATCTAAAAGTATAGAACGGAAAAAATATACTCTAAAACAAATAAGAAATTCAAAATATGCATTTATATGCAAAATAAAATTTCAAAATTAGTTTTGTTTCAGTATGAAACGTATTTGTTTCTTACTCTGCTATTTTTATGATTGTGCAAAACAAATATGCAAATACTACAAGTCCTCGGCCCTAATTATTAATAAAAATTAAGCCTGCTTCCTGAATTTTCACCCGCGGGCGCCCTCGGTTGATTACGTTGACCCGGTGGTTTTGAACGGAAGACGGAGACAGAGCAGAATATAACATGATAGTTCAACCACTGATTGAATAATAGATACCTATACCGTTGTATATAATACTCTAAAAATACCAAATTCCGAAATACAAAAGTATTTAACCTTAGAAACAAGTCGTATAAGTATTAATAATATGCAAATGAATTAATAAATATTTTACTATACTGTATGTATACATCGTATGCTATATAATAGTTATTACTAAATGCTAAATTTAGTAGATTACACCATACGAGGCAGTAAGTTTTTATATTTTTGGTAAGAACCTTTATCGCCGAAATATCAGACCTTATAGTGTAACCACTTGAACTCCAGCCGTTTTTTTTACATCGTTTAGAAGATTCTGCGCAAGTGAGAATCACTATCGCTTACATTAATTAATAATATGTTAGTTGTATTGAATTATAGCTGTATAAAATTACCTATACGGTACTTAAATGATTTTTTTTTAGAAAATATCTATACGATAACGTAGTATGTTATTACATACTGTCCAAACACAATAAACACATAATAATTCTACCTATAAGGTAATTATAAAAAAAAAAAAAAATGCTGCCTCGTCAGTATAGCAACTATTCAATTCATATAGGCCGCAATAGATTAAATATATTTTTTAAACCAAGTTTATTATTTTAGTTTTCAAAATATAACTATATTTTTAATTTTATGAAAACAGAGTCGACTAAATAATATTAAGCGTGTATATGTATCGCACGATAACAGTCGAGTCTCGTTAACTTAAATTTCTAGAGGGATAGAATTATTTTTATTTATTAAAATTATTTCAACTTATATGTTTTTGGTATTAAACACGTTAAATAGTTTAAAAAAATTTCAAATTATCGCGACTCGGCTATATTATCAATAGAAAAAGCAATACTAAAAAGCAATATTATATCATATTTTTTTGTACGCAAAAAACCTGTGAACAAATTAATATACATGGCCTAAATGGGTGTCTATTGTTTTCCTAGTGATGTTACTAATAATAAAATAGGTACCGATGAATTTAATATAATATCATAATAATACGTATGTACAATAAGTAATAGTTGGTTTTTACTCACCGTGAGCTCTGAGTGAGAAAACAACGTACGCGGCGCGCGAAGAGAAAACAGCGTGTACTGACGGCGTCAGTTGAATTCGACCAATGCCAGAATGTCGCCCCTTCTTTTCTTCAACCACTGCAGATACGTTCTGTTGTGTTGATTTGCGCCCGCCGAACGACTGCGTACGAGTTAATTCCCGCCATGTATCTGTTTATCTACACCGCGGTACTGTAGAGTTGATTCCCGGGTCATTATATATATATATTTCTTTAGATATTTAGTCAAATATCCAGCCTATTAGCGTAACCCAACAGGCACTACGAAGCTAACAGGTTTCTCAAAAATATTGTTCTTTTTAATTTTTTTATATTCAATTTTTATTTATTAATTATTTATTGTATTATATTATTTATTAAAAAAAATATTAGTAAAAAAAATGTAATAATTAGGTAAAAATTTAAACGCATAGGTACACGACGTGTAGTGATTTTTTATTTTGTAAATTCGCGTATGGTCTCGGTGGACATACAGTAAATGACGGTCAACAGATAATACTATTTCGATTTAACAACCCACTAGAACAATTAAACGACGATTAAGTTAACATGATAATTCAAAGCTAAATTTAATAATGACTGGTTGCTTGTAAATGTGAAATTCTTATTTTTAATTACAAATTAATTACAGAATATGTTGTATCTATAAAATAAAAAGTGCATATTTTTCTATTTTGTAGGTTTCTATATTGTACTTATTTCTTGTAATGGAGGAGTAAAATAATAAACAATTTCATACACATGTAGGTGTTTATTATATAAATACCAATTATGGTCTTTATTATTATGTCAAATATACATGGTTATTAATTATCTATATATTTTGATTTTTACTGGATAACGGTCTTGTAAAAATACTCTTAAAATACTAAAAACAAATAATTACTTAAATACTTAAATAAATATTTTTAAATTTTATACTATTTAATGTATATATTTATATTGTATATTAGTATTATAGGTACCTATAATGTAACTACTTACCATAGATTTTAACAATTTCACAAATATTTTAACATTATGACTATCTAGAGCAGCGATCCTCACTAGAATTGTAGAATGGGCCAAATGTAATTTTTGAAAATTATTTGCGAGCCGCATATATTTTTAATGATATTTTTAATAATTAAAAATATAAAAATTATATATATATATATATATATTGTTAGGCAAGGGTATTGTAGGAAAAAGTATGTACTGTCTTGAAACATTCTGTGTTCATCTTCAATTTTACGTTTTGCCATGATAAAGTATTAAAATTAACAGCTTACTTACAGAAACTAGAACACACAATGCTAGAATCACAGAATTACATATTATAACGACAATACGTGATAAAATACAAACGGACAATACGCGATAACGAATAAACTGTTGTTCATACAAGATTACGCGGTGGAAATAAAAAACTTATAATCGTAGATGCCTACTTATCTGTCCAACTGGTAACTCAATACAAGTTTAAAATAAAAAGATAAAAACAATAAAAAAAATAAGATAATAAGCGACGTTCATTTTATTCACTGTTTATAGAATTTTGGATTTTAGAATGAACAATTTAATTTTAGTGCGGGCCGCACTAAAGTTGCTAAAAGTCCGCATGCGGCCTGCGGGCCGCGAAGTGGGGACTGTTGATATAGAGGTAAATACTTCTGTTCATTGTTCACATATATCTCAACTAATATTTTCATTTTTCTTTGAAAATTCGATTACAGAACCCTTATAAAATAGAACGTGGCTTTTTTAAATTTTTATAAGAGCTGTTGCAAAAGTGCAGAAAGCTCATTTTTGACGATTGAAAACCTATCTTAGAAATACCAATGTCGACGTATCGTTCTTGTATAACATATAAGTATACTTGTGTGTTGTGCTTATAACATATTTTATATTATATACGGAGTGATTAATTTAACAGAAAACATTGAAGTTTTTGAAAATCTACATTTTAAATAATTTTAATTTATTACGAAACAATTATTTTGAAAAAAATTATATTTTAATTATTTTTTATCGTCATAATTTTTTAACTTTTACTTTATTGAATGACAACAAATATTTTTAATTTTATAATCGCACGTTTTTCGATCTATCAAAATCAAATTTCAAGTAAAATTAATAATAACCACTCAACTCGTCTAAATTTGAAATACTTATACAACTCGTTAACTACTCATAATTTTTATTTATTAAAGTATGAACACCGAAAAAACATTCTGTTTTGAAATAAGAAATAAAAAATGCATGTTGTCGTTAAATAAAATACGATTTTTTTTAGAATAATATTGTTTTTAACGGCTTACTGAGATATAACAAAGAACGTCGATAGTTTTTAAAATAATAAGTGTTTTACGTTAAACGGATCACCCGGTATATTATATTACACATTTCGGACAGCAGGTGTCCGTTTTACTTCATCATCTGAGATTCTAACGACGGGGAGGTAACAACCGACTGTGTTGAACATCTGCCGATCCGTCGCGTCGCAGTTGTACAATTCCAATATTGTCCATTACAACGTCTGGTAACAGAAAGCCATATATATATTATTCTACGGTCGTGTGGACGTGATATGCTGTTAACAAAAATCACAGTCGTACGCCAGCACATACGCACACACACGCGCCGGCTCGAATATATGCTGTGAATTATAGCTATACTCGAGTAATGAGTGTATACGTATTACGTACGTAATATATAATACATGTATACAGTCACTCTTCTCGCCGTCGCGTTTGAACGAAATCTTTCAGCTCGCGAATTATGGTACAGGCGATGACGATGTGACGACGCTTGCCCACGACACCTTTGCGGGATATTACACGCCATATTTTTTCGGCCCATTTTTCGTCCTTCAGAGAGCGTCTGTTAAGATTCGTTCGCGGGTCGTAGTTTTGTGACCCCTCCCCCCCCCCCCCACCGATGGTTAAACCTGTTCGGCGGCGGCGGTGAGTGGCGACCGTTCGGCACACAGGAATGCTCATGCTCGTCCCACGACATTCCTCCGACGGTTGCCGCGGCGTTGCGGATGCGTGCGGGGTGGTTAAATGTCCCACGAACGAGTGCGGGCGAACACACCGCGCGAGCCCGTGTGTGTGTGTGTGTGTGTGTGATACATTCTATTATTATCGTAGCCAGCGCGTTTTCTGTACTAGGGGAGATCGGAAAAGGGCAACAAAATATCCACACCGTTATAAATTGTGGATGTGTTACTGTTGCTGCGGCTTTGGCGTGTACACAAGACTACCCGCCGCGCAGTCGCCGTTTTACTCGATGCCTCGTACCGCGCGCGGTATTTCCACCAAGAACATAAATGCGTCGTTGTTCTGCCGGATCACCTGCCCTGCTCTAAAATATTCCAAATATTATCATCACCGCATTTTGTATTTCGATCAATTTATATTACGACGATGTTATGTCGTATCGTGTTGCATGTCATAAACACAATATCGTTGTACGCGTTCACATAATATTATTATGTTTCTAAAATACGATTTAAAATATTTGTAGATTTGGGTGTATTATTTGACATTTATACGGTACACATTAAATTTAGTTTACGAATAGGTAGGTAAAAGTAAACTTATGTTTATTAATAATTAAAAGATTTAATATATATATATATATAAGAATAAATCGTTTAACTATGTAAAAGTATGTCACAGTATAGTACTTACTTAAAAAATTCACAACCAATACCTATAATAATAATAGTCGTATTTTATTATTTCTTTGAATATTTATTTAGTTATTCTCGTAGGCATGGCTTGAAAATACCAGCTAGTTGAAACCGTCTGTACAATCAACAAAATAATAATTCTAGTTTTAAGGTTTTAAATTAGATTCAAAACGTATTACGTAATACTTTTTAGTGAAAGAATGAAAATATCGAGAAAGATAAATTATAAGGCTTTAATTAGCGCGTTTCACTATTGATAAGACTGCGGTACCTATGTTAGGGGAATAGGGCCTATGGCCCATGATTTTTATCATATTATACTTTATTTATACAATATAGGTACACACCAACATACACAAATAAATATTAATCTGTCTATTTTTTAGATTATTGTTTAGAAATATTTTAAATTGGTTATGATTATACAATATTTACAAAATTACAACTATTGAATATAATATGTTATTCAATAGTTATTTAAGTTATTGCATTTTCATTAAGGACGTAATATCCCCACCCCCTCCCCCATAATATACGCATTCGCTATTATTTTTGATATCTTAATGATGAAAAAGTTTTTTTAATATTAGACTACAATAATTTATAATTTTAAACTTGTTTCAAAATTAAAATATATGAAAAAACTTATAAAGGGCCTAGATAATAGATTTACTCCTAAATAAAATAATAGAGGTAAATATTATCAACATAGTGAAAATATAATGGTAATTCAATATTATTATTATTATTATACGATTAAAGGAGTACTAAACTGAACTTTACAACTATAAAATGTATAACATAGTATTATTATATAATTCAGGGTTCACAGTTTATTATCAAAATGTATATGTTTCATTGTACAATGTATGCAATAAAATATGTATATAATCAGATACAATTTTCTACTTGAAATGTGAACAAAACAAAGTACATTTTTATGTTGAACTGGTGAATCCCTTGATAGTTTTTTTTGTAGCGAAGTCGTCTATCCTGCCAAGAACCCGCCGTCAACTACGAGAGACGTTCCGTTTACCATAGTGGAATAGTCGCTGAGCATGAAAATCACTGCATTGGCAATATCGTCGGTTTCTAAAAAATAAATAAATATTTAGCACCACAGTAAATTGTGTATATTTTTGTGGACCGAGCGTGCGGAATCGAGATGGGCTTTCGTTTCGGCACACTCTTCGAATTATATTATACACATACCTGCGAACCTGCCCAGTGGGATTCGTCTCATTATGGGTTCAGATTTTTTGGGATCAGACCACGCGATCTTACCCATGCGGGTCAACACGACAGTTGGGTTTACGTTGTTCGTACGGATACCATACGGGCCCAACTCGATTGCCATTGTTCTGGTTACTTGATTCACGGCTCCTTTAGACGCGCAGTATGTTGTATGATCGGGTATGGCTCTCTAGAAAGTAAAACATAAAT
Organism: Rhopalosiphum nymphaeae; assembly: GCA_036289425.1. NCBI lineage: Eukaryota > Metazoa > Arthropoda > Insecta > Hemiptera > Aphididae > Rhopalosiphum > Rhopalosiphum nymphaeae. The sequence goes on along the minus strand of JAZAQC010000007.1, from coordinate 902,173 downwards.
AAATTGTTTAACAATTATATCGTGCGATGCGATTAAACGGTCCAGTGATAATATTTTGAGGCTCGAGCAACCTTATATCCTAATCTGACTGTTTGTTTGGTGTTTAATTGTTTTTTTCGTTTTAACGTACAGTGGCGCCAAAAACGCACTCCATGCAATTCAATTGAACTACTTTGAAAATCGAATGTGTGGGGGGTCAATTAAATTATTTGAATATTTTGTACTAGCCATTTCAATTTCATTCGGCGCCAATGTTAACGTTTATAGATAAACATTTGATTCACATACACAATTTAGAATATTTATACGACTATGAGTTATTTAGTTACAACGATGTATATGGTTGATACTAATTATTGTAAAAAATATAATAGTACTTCTTCATATCATAACTTACTGTTGAAATTGTCGAAGAAATATTTACAATAGATCCTTTGATACCGGCATCTATCATGTTTTTGGCCACTGCTTGACTTACCCTCACTAAGGCTCTGGCATTGATATTCAAAGTCCTGAACAAAAACATTTTTCATTAATTTGAATACAATAACACCATAAGTAATAGATAGCTGCGGGAATGTCTTTTCGTAAAAAATAATTATACATTTGTGATGACTTATAACTATATATTAGATCATCATGTTTAAACATAATTTTATTTATTTATTCTATCATATATTGTTTGTATTTATATTTGGTGATAATCTATACATGTATAATATATATACTATATTATAATACATATATACATTTTAAAGGTCACTAAAAATATAAATAATCATTAGGAGAGGGTCATCATAGTAAAAATTTTTAGAAACACTGATATAAATAAATAAAAATTGAATTAAAAAAAATCGAGTGAAGAGACATATATGCCACCAGTAGCCATTTTAGCTACAAATAAAAATAGCAGCAAATATTATTCATTATTTTCGATTAATTCAATTTATATTTTCACTTGATTACGTATACGTATTATTTATATTAATTAATTGTACATTCATAATATATATATATAATATAAATTAAATAAACTTAACAAAAAGTAAAATACGTATTTGGAACAAAAAAGAATTCTAACTTTGATTTATTTAACCAAATGTTTATAAGGAATAAATACACAAATACTTCTTATGCTATATACTCTATATCCATGTCAATATCGTGTGTTTATTAATATCTACATAAAAGAAAAAAAAAACTAAGATTTTACTAACTTATTCCAACCATTTTCGGTGACGTCAAAAAATGATTCTATAACAGCTACACCGGCGTTATTGACTAAACCATGTACTGGTCCGATGTCATACATTTTCTTATAAGTGTCCTCCCAATTTGAAACATCGCAAAATATTTGTTTTGTTCCCGGTAATGCTTTAGCAGCGCCTTCTTCTTTCTCCACTACTGCATAAACAAATGCTCCCAAATCTAATAATCTCTGTGTAATTTTTTCACCCATACCTAAAAAAAATGGTCAGGTTATGATTTATTATTATTTATAAAATAATTAACGTCAATCGGATTTTAAAACAAATTGATTGTAATAAATCTAAAAATATAAAATTAGTTAAAATTACATATAGTTAAACAAAATATTAATTTAATGCTTATAACAATAAATAATAGTAATTATAAGTATAAAAATATTATGGAATGTAAAGAAAAAAATAATAAATATTACATTTCATTTCTAAATCTAAAATCATAATATATGGCAGTAAAAAAACATTAATATTTGATTACCATACTCAATATAAATTATAAGTACATTAATAGGAAATTTGTGATTCGAAAATATTTTTATTTAATGTTATAAAACACATTACATCTCCTCTATTTTTGAGGACAGTAAAGTATTTAAATATGTCAATATTTAATTACAGATAAAGAATAAATAAATACCTAATGTAGGTAATTACTAAGTATTATCAAGTAATAAGTACCTATAAATTAGGTTAAGTTTCGAATTAAAGTTTAATTCTTGGACTTTAATGTCCTTACGCTTCTTTAAAATAGTGAATCAATTACCGAGTGTACCTGATTTAAATGTTTAATTTTAGAGGTCTAATTACCGCTATTATACCTTTTGAAAAAAGGTTCATTGTGGCCCTGTTCCCGGGCGACACCCTAAGAACGGGATCATAATCAAGAATAGGGTATTTAAAATCATAAGCATAGCCTTGCCTAACCTTAGGCATAATCTGTGCTAGAATCTCTATATAGTCTTAAAATAAAAGCAAATATTTTAAATGCCTTGTAACAAACACGTTCGATATGATAAGTGATAACACGAACTAAGTTTACTACTAAACATAAACTCGAGATCCATAACATAGCCATTAGAACGTAAAATAATTGTAGCTGCAGGATAATACGAATAGATTACTTATGCGACTAAATCCTAGAATAAGTCATGATTTAAATCTTAGAAATGTTGAAAGATAAATCTAGTTAAATAAATCATTCAATGAAACGGTTAAAATCATTCGAAAACAAGAGACGGTCGGCGACTATGTCAGGAGATACTCCATAATAATCATCAAAACTGCCATACTTAATACTTACTAAATTTTAATTATTCGTATTTTAACTAAAGTGCTCAGATAAAAACTTCCAGAACATAAAATTATATATGTTTTAAAAAAATATATGAGGCGAAATTAATACCATGCATATGAATGCATCAAACAATCATACATTAGTGTTGATATTTACTATGCATAATATTTCAGCATTAAACCGTATGTGTAGGTATTATATAGGTATTATATCCTATACGGCTATACATATATGTACTATATTACTATGTATCAATATAAAATGTTTAACGTTAACAGGTGTATATATAATAATAATAAAATAATATTAAATATGTTTAATTTACCAGCACAAGATCCGGTAACAATAATCTTTTTATCTTTGAAGTAATCTTCCATTTTCTGTGGCGCTTGACCAGCCATATTTCTTGATAGAGTTTGAACGGCCATACTTCGCCCAGCTATTAAATTCGATTTGCACAAGAAACGTAGCATGTTGAATGTTATGTTTCTTCTTTGAGCAACTTCAATTAATCAAGCTTCTGTCTTGTCAATACTATCTGTAATAACATAAAGGAATATAAAATAAGTACATACATATTTTAACTATAATCAATTATATAATTATATTTTTGAAGTAATCATCTTAATTTTGTTTTATCAATAATTATAAGGTATTTCCTGTTGTAGATATTAACTATTGTCCTTAAGAAAATAATTATGTACCTATAAAATCACGAGATAAGTTCATAAATGCATTATAATAATTTAATATTCTTTAATTGGAAAAAAAACGATAATAAACTAACTGAAGTACTTATACATAACTGATTTATGTTTTAATAAATAAATTAATAAAAAATAAAAATTAGTTGTAACAAAAAATAAAAAACTTACCACCAACGAATGGAATGCAACAAACTGCGTAACACTACTTGTGCCTTGCCGAAAACGTCTGAAACGACTAAAACGCCTGAAACTAACAAAGCAACAAGTAACTAAACGAATTTCGAACGAACGCACAACGGTGAGGTATTTGTGAATTCACATAAGCACGGCGCTCTCTGGTGGATATTACCTACTATTTACTAGACAATGGACAACCGAGAGTAACTAATAAAGTATAATTTGTATTCAATTGTATATATTATTTGTATTAAAAAAGTAGGGAAATAGTTATTGGCTGTTTACGTCGCATGCCTATAATACTATACAATGTATCTATACTGTATAACCTAACCTATATAATATTATATATTATTATGTTGAGATGTGTTGACCGCCAAGCAGTGAGTGTTGACAGTGGACAGTAGGTAATTGAAGATATTTACTAATGATTTTGGTGAATATTGTAATTTTTTTTCAAATAGGTACATACCTAGGAACTTCACATCAATCGCAACGAAGACATTTACAGGTGTTTGTTGACATTTATAATATTTATTTAGTGAATGTCTACATAAGAATGAAAACAATAAAATCAAATTATTTTTTCTATTAAAACGGACTTGAAAATACAAATAGATATAGATAGATATTATAATTATTATAAATGAATAGCAAACAGATAAATAAATATAGTTTAATTACATAGTAAATATTTTAATATTATGATAGACCGTCAACATCTCAATTATCTAAGTATCGAAGAAATCGTACCTAAAGTATGGTTGACGTTTATCGAACATTATAATGGTAAAGGTCAACAATCACCGGCGTGTCTATCTATGACCACGTAATGCGTATATACTATTTTGGCAACATTCGCCTACTGCGATCATACACAATAGTACACGCAATATATAATATACAGCTAATTATCATTTTATCGATAAATTATCATAAAATAAATGTTGTTATATTTTGATTTTTTGAAAAATTTTCTGGACGACGTAAATGTGAAATATCCTATATTCCTTAAAACAGTGTCTTGTGCTCGTGCATTGGTGTTGTATTGAACAGCAGTATTTAGAATTGTTGGGATCCAGGATAAAACTGGCTCTGAAAATAACATTTGAAAAAAACTTTAAAAAATAAATCGACGAGTAGGTAACCGTCAATATCATCTGTATATTATTCTAAGTTAAATCGATTTGTAATAAAATAATTTTATTTCAATTATAATATACTTATTGTTCACCGCAACTCTTTTTAATTTTTAGTTAGGTACACTATGTGTTTCTAATATATATGAAAGTATAATAGCCAAAAAGAAAATGAACATAACGAATAAGTTACGATACAGTACTGTTTCATAAATACGTGTTAAAACAAAAAAATACAGTAATTTTTTCAGAATAGCGTCTTTATGGTGTTATCGCCCAAGGCTCTGGTATGAGAAGCCTCGGCAATAATGCATGCGATAGGTACGACCATCACACACGCACACACCAACCTCCAAGACAAGTTAGGCTAAAAAACGCCCTCGACGGCGTTAAAATATAACGTGATATTATGTTGCCTCAGCACAATTCACTTCTTGAGGCCCCCCCATATCAATGATGTTGGTGACTCATACGCAAAACGTTTATTTGAATAACTATAATGGCCATCTATCATAGAATACTACGACACCATAATACACAATTAAACAAATTGAACTTTAGATAAAACCTTAATCGCACGGTTACTGTTATAACTATTATTCCGTAGTATTAAAAGATTGAACATTTGGAAATTGGCTGTGTTTTTTTAAACAATTTGCTATTTGATTATTAAAAAATCATCTCTATAAGCAAGTATAGAGTTTATTAGTAGGAATTACTGCGTTAAACATTGTGTTTTGTACATATTATTTACCTACTATATCCGCGCATTAAACACAAACTACATAAATATTATTTATTATAGAAGATATAATTAAAGGTATACTATAATTTAATTGTAGATTTAGGTTAAATGTGTATTACAGTAAAATAATTATTTTATGAAAATTGTTTGTTACTATTGATAGATTTTGTATAACAATACTAAAGACTAATATTGTAAACTACTAACTAAAGAGCGGTAATAGACCTACTTATATTTTAATTTTTATACGAACACGATATACAAAATCATTTATGATTTGGAGTGACTACAACCAAAATAAATATGGTATGGACGGTATGGTACAATATAATTTCAGTGATAATCATTTATAATTATTAATTTATATAATTTTTATTACAACTGCATTGTTATTTTACTATTTTAATAGGTTAAAATCTATTGAAAACTAGTTTATAATTCACGAGAGTCAAATAGAATTTTCTAATCTCAGGATTGTTTATAATATGGTGGTTATACGTTAATACGTTATAACTTAACGCAGTAGACGTATAAGTGCGGGTATGAGTGTAAACGCATCTTTTCTGTGATAAACATAAAGTGTATATTAGACAACTGATTCGTATTAAACTAGTGTACTATAACCTAAACTAACCGTTAGCATTGAAAGGAAACATATTTTTTTTATTTGATTTTTCGTTGTATTGTGTGAACAATCTTATTTAACTTATTACGATATGGCTTATGGTTTTATCGATTTATAATAAAAAATTTCCTGTTTAATTAAATCGGTAGAGTGTTAGGTAGATATTAAAGATCAATTTTATTCAGTTATAGTATGAATAATTGTATTTTTAATCAAAAAAAAAAAATGTTTATAATGCTATACATATTATACTATCTAAGAATAATAATTTAAATGAGATAAGTTTATATTAGATATCGAAAAACGTGAATAACCTTTGCCCCCGATGTAGGTCAAATAGAAATACATTTCTCAATGTTTAATAGACAATATTATTTTATTTTATACCAACGTTGGTAGTACAACTAGTACGAATATAAAGATTTTTTCCATAAATACAAAATTATTGTTATATATTATACCGAACTCGAGTACAATTAGTATGTTATAAGTTTGTGTAATATGAATTATTCTCTGTCTGATTATATTATTTTAGTAGTATTATATTATATACCACAACATTTAAGAGATGCTGTTCATATAATACACGATGTACCTATCACACAAATATTTTCTAATATTTAAATATACGTATTACACATACATTTAGGTACAACTATATAATATATTATAGTAGGAAAGAACGTATCATTACGACTCACAATGAAACACAGTACATATCCAGAATTTAATTTAATTTTATTATTTTTAGTAGAAGTTTAAATATGTAGATAGGTATTTATATATATTTTTTTAAATTGTAAATGTATATTCATTTGTAAGATCATCCATTTTAAATGTTGATTTTTTAATTATTTGCTAATTTTACTGAAGTTATTTAATAATAAAAATAATAAAACGATTACTACAACATTCGTTCCGCGATTGATATATATAATTACTACAAAGCACAGACTGACAGAATTAACATTTCAACACGGACAATATTATTATGAAAAACGATATCGAAAATGCATTAGGAATCTAAAATTGAGAATTGCATGACATAAGATATGGATAATATTATTTTAATAGTTGTTATTGTTATATTATTATCTATACCTATCAAGTAATGCGGATTAGCGGGCGCAGTGTAGTGCTGTACCAGCGTACTGATATTCAGTTGTATAGTCGTATACTATACGGTATCTTATAGGAATGTAATACGTAGTTATATTTATGACGCATTTTGGGCATTTTATTTAAATGGGCTACGCAGAACAAATTTTATCTGAAATTAATTTTATACGCTACAATACCACAGTCAACGATACAAACTAACTCAGTTATTATTTTGAATTTTTTAAATTTTTATTTTGCTATTTTATTTGTATATGTATACTATTTGATATTATATAATGATTGTATTTGAATGTTTAGCAATTCTTTTGCTATTCAAACATTTTTGGGGCGAGCGAGGTTACAACCCTTGGCCCTCTCCTGAATACGCCACATGCTGAGACCTATATAGGTACTCAATTATTTATTCTACTGCATCAATATAGGCTGCAGCTGCCGTCGCCAGTCGGTAAACACAATGGTTAGCGACCAACATCGATACGAATCTAAAAATAATAACCACCGCAAATGTTTAAGTAAACACACACACACATTCACGCACATGTATATACACATACATACACCGACGAAGCGTGTACGAAAAGAGGGTGTGTAGACAAAAAAATAAATATAAATTCCACATCTGATTTCTAAGAATATTTATCGATTGATCAGCAGGTTACTCGAAAAAGGATAAAACACATTTCTATAATACATACTATAAATTCAATGAACACATAGAATTATGAACCGGGATGGGGGACTAACATTTTAAGTATACAATTTGGTACGTTTGGGATACCTACCATATGGCATTTTAAACATTTCTTCTTTGTGTTTGCATCGTTACACGGGAACTGTGTACATTTTTTCACAATTCTTGGCCCCCCATACAGCATCTTCACTTAAATATTATACGAATAATAAACACGGGACATTACCGGCGCGCCGTACCCATCCAATTTACGTCTTTATAAAGGGCGATAAACGGGGTAGTGTATTGTCCAACCTACCGACTCTCTAAGCACAACCAATATGAATAGTAACGAAAAAAATAATAATATAATAATAATTGGTGCCACTTTGATGTCTTCTTGTGCCGACCGTATTATAGTTAACCGCGCTATATCTCTCGTACCTCGCCCTTACATAGACCAACCTATTAAGTCCGCCACTAAATGGGGTTTGACAAGTTCCCACACGAAACATAACAGGTAAACGATTTTATATAATATGTAAATTAGTAAATATTTCTAAACGAATATAAAGCCACCCATATGTAGGTGTTTACGCAAATAAAATGTATAAGCCCGTACCCATACGCATTATAGTATGTGTTTCTACACGATGATAGAATTAAGTGCATTAACATTTGTACCGTGGACGTGTATAAAATTTTCACACGATCCTAACTGCAACTAAGCATATTTTATTATTTTATATAAATATATTCTGTGCGTCTTTCTCAATAAGTTTAGGACAAAATTAAATTAAAATTTGGATCATACGACGTTTTGAAGAAAAACAAAAACAAACCAATTTTAATGTCACTGCAACTAAATGGTTGTCAGTAGTTACTATATTATATGTATCTAAATTGAAAAATTGGGAAGGAAAATACCCGACTATTACGAGTGATAAGTAATTTCAGGTATATTTTTTCCGTGTAATACATTATTACATATGGATGTATGTAGAATGTAGATGATTTTTACCTGCTAAAACAATTGCTTAAAATATAACCTTGAAGTATATAAGTTATCATTAACACTGTTAAAAAAATAAAAGTTTTTATAACATTGATTTAATGAACATTAACGAATGGTAATCGGTATAGGTCAGTGTTATTCTGGATAATATTATATTGCGATAATTAATAGCCGATAAGACATTTTTAAAACTGCCTAATGAATAATTTATGATCATACAAAGATTATGGCTCACGCACACTTTTTATCATTGCACAATTGATATATTATAAAAATGTATAATTATAAAATGTTGTAAAATACAACGAATAAAAGTAAAACATTTTAAATAAGTACAAAATTAAAATATATTAATATATTCATTATCTGAAGTCCCAACACTTGTTAGCTCTTTCACACAAACTTAGGTACTTTATTAATATTGTTATATGTATACTTTTATCCTTTTTTTTTTATTATAAAATATTTTTAAATACTTTTTTGTTCACTATCATTTATGCTTATTGTTAAAAAAATATTTACAGATTGTATAATTTAGAAATTAAAAAAAATAAAATAATATATCCATAAATCTCATAATGCTACTACATTAATATTGTATTACTATCGTTCAGATGTAACGTAATATATATCATACTATTGTATAGCATAATATACTCAAATATAATATAAATCATTGGCAGAGAATGAAAACAAAATCAAAAAGGAAAAACTAATTTTACCAGTACTCAAACTTTTATTGTCCAAGGAATATTTAGTGATAGTTTAAGGTTATATATGCATAATTTGAGTGGCGTCATATCAGTTTTTGATGGTAAAAAATCAACAAAATATACACGAAAAAACTAAAATTGGCAAATTGAAACCAAAAATATTTAATAAACAAAAAATTGTTTTCAAAATTCCAAAAAAAAAAAAAAAACATTTATAAATACATTAATAATTATTTATTAACATTTTTGTACAAAATATTTACTTGCTTAAGACTTAAGACTTACCTGTATAAAAAATTGTACTACCAAATAAATTAAAAATTAACTAGAAAAATCTGTTATGTGAAGAATTAATTATCGATTGGTTAATTATTGAACTGAAAATATGTTATCGGTACCTAAATAGAAAATAGTGTTAATAAAAATATATTTTCAATAATAGTGACGTTTTTTATTAAAATATTTAAATCATAAATATGTAATATACAACTGACAAAATTATAGATATTTAGAGCTACATTGAGTAGTAAAAATGCAATTTTTTGAACAATATATTGTATAACTATTCAATAAATGTACAACTATATTATAGATAGATAGATAGAAACTAAGTTAAAAATTTGTTAAATTTTTTCGTTTAAATGGAGAATATAACATCAAAATATTAAGGTTGTGGAAAGTAATATAACGATGGTTATTTATATGTATATATATGATAAGCATATCCGTAAATCATATATTCCGTGAATATTTTTTCAGTAAAATAAATTACTTTTATAACGATATCAAAATAAATATTAAGAAATATATTTTGACGTTTATAGTTAAATGTGCTAAATAGTAATTCTAGTATTGAAGCATAAAAAAATATAGATCCGTTTTAAATTAAGAGTGAATCGTACGATCGAACACTTGTATAGGAACCTACCGACCCCGAATTATCGGGCAGCAGCATAACAATACTCGTACAACGCACACACGCACGCGTGTAGAGTAGTATATTATGGACACATATAAGTAACAATAGAAATTCCTTGGTGTTTGTCGTGTTAAGTATGTCCGAAAATAATACTTTTATTTATATAGTATTATAGTAATATATCCTACCTACCTACTATATAGCATAACGCCGGTACCAAACTGGTTTATTCGAATATTACTGAAAACCATACAAAAACTATTTGAAACACGAAAAACTACTTATCCGCCTCATCGAATTTATACGTATAATGTGTTTTTTTGTAGTATTGATATATTAGGATACAATACATATATTGAGTCAACCCTCTACATTTAACAAGGAGACAGGATAAAATACTGACACTTCTAAGAATATTTGACATACCCATAAACATCTTGTGGACAAAAATGACCTCGAACAAGGCATTATACTTGCGGCTCTGAAATCTCCATAAAACATTTATTACTATAGAATGATTAAAATATAATGTCCCAAACAACATCTCAACAACGAAACACTAAACATACTTACTAAAATTTATCAAAGATACACAAACTTATACAAAACCATATAACCAGATCAAAATCAAAACGCACGTCTTTTTAATATCAAATTATATTCACTTTTTCACCCTATTATTTCATGTAATAAGACCCCATAGTATGTAATACTCTAATAGTAACACATCAAAGTATTACAGTCCAATGTAATCGAGGCCTTGTATCTACTCGTATAGTAAAATATATAATATACGTGCATTGCACGCGAACACTCATCGATATTATTGCGTATTCGGTTTATGAACGGCAAACGATCAATAAGTACACCACCTGCTAAATGCGTAAAATGTATATTATACGGCTATAAGAAACATTGACCATTGGTAATTTCAGTAAGCGTATGACTATTTCATTTTTAGTAGCTTGTTAACGTTATCGACAATTTGTGATCGAATTAAATTTGAACAGAGTTTTGATGCGTTCTGCGACAGTGCGTACCTATAGATTTATAACATTATATTTATTGGCAATTTAATTATTAATACAGAAGAAAACTGTGACATAACTTGGAAAACATTTAGGGGGACAGGGCAAAATAATTTATTCGCCTAAATCGAAACCATAAATTAATAATTTTTTGTTTTTAAAAAAGTCCTACCTATTACTCATTTTATGGTTTTGAAATAAATCATAAATGTCTGATATTGGTATATCATAAAATAATATTAGAATACACAAAAGTTCATTTTAAAAAAAAGTGCTTTAATTTGTTTGATAAAAAATAATGTGACGATAATTGTATAATCACAATTTATAAAATACATTAAAATCCTGATTAAACGGAATGAAGTTTTTCAACTTATGTGCTATTAGATATTTAAATAATTACAATTTCGTATATTAATCTAAAATTATGCTATAAATAAGTACATATTATGAACCTAACAATATACTCGTATATATTAATTATATATCAATAATATAGGTCTTATAGTAGATAATAATCGACGTTGACATAAATCATTTTTATACAATATTTATTTGTATGAATAATATATATATATATATATAGGTATTACAGTTAATAATTGAATTAATTTGTTGTTTTCGGTGATGACATGGCAGCAGCTCTAGACGCAGCTCTAGCCGCAATACGCCTCGCGCGTGTAGGCTGATAAGAGCGGCGAGATGCTTTGGGGCGGCGTGCCTTTAAATCCGCATCCGGTATACTGGTGTTACCACCGTCTGGACGTGGTTCGCTTGTCTTGGCTTCAATAGTTTCTTCATTGATGATTTCATTGGAAATAACACAAATACAACGATAATATTATTCAAAATATTTAAAAAATAATTTATTTAAAATGTATCATGTGTATTATTATTATTATTTTGTATGTATTCGCGCGTATAATTTGCTACCTAAACCGGAAAATATGGCATACCTATAATATTCTATTAAATTATGTTACTTGTATATTTTTATTTTATTAAGTTACTAGAAAGTACCTACTTAGTAGCGACTTGAGTCGTTAACGGCTATACATACAATACTATAATGTCTACCAAGACAATGATAGATTGAATGGCATAAAAAAACATAAGACGTATGAATATAATTTATAGGGTGTTTATTAAAGATATGATGTTGATGGTCTAAATAATAAAAAAACCTAAAAATGTTCGTAAACCAAATTTAATAAACATTTAAATTTCAAGTTTAACTTACAATAAGAAAATATAATTACCTATATATATATATATATATATATATATATATATATATATTAAAAATAAATTAAAAAGTAAAATATAAATAAAAAAATTTCAGTTTTCATAGTTAATTTGAATGAAAGTTTTTAAAAGCAATAATTTAAATAAAATAAGATAAAAATTTCCCACACTGTAAGAAACTACTAAAAATTACCCTCAAAATATAATACCTAACAATGATGTCGAAAATAAAAAAAAACATTTTTATAGCTAAAAATGTTTAAAAATGCATAACAATCCAAAATAAAATTAGTATATTCTATATTAATAAGGAATCATGAAACGAATTTTAACTAAGATATAAGCATTTTATGAAATCAAAGGAAAAAATGCAACTCATCAATATATCTACTATCTTTAGTGATAATGTATAGTTTAAACTCTCGTTATTTCAAAATCTATTAACGTTTATAATATATATATATATATATATATATTTTACATAATTTCTAGTCGAAATAAAACTAAATTAAAAAAAAAAATAATTTTATACTTAATATTTTTTCATTATAACGTTATATTGTCCAGTAATTCCAGTTTTTACTTTTTTATAATAGCATACATTTTAAATTCATGTTAAAGATGAATATTTTTCAGAACATTTTGTAATAAAAAAATTTGAAATTCGGATGTGTATACTTTAAATACTAATAACTCATAAATTCATAGTTTATGTGTTATTACTTTATTAGTATTTAAAGTTTAGATGAGTGAAGTAAAAGACCAACATTTGACGGTGTTTTCCTGTATCACATACCATTTAAACATTTAGGATCCGTCGGGACTGCCGCTACTTCCGCCGCTTCAGTCTTTTTCGCAGCAGCTGCCGCTCTGGTCGCAGCTCTAGTCTTACGACGCCTCACGCGTTTGGTTTTTTTCCCATCGGCTTGAAGCATTTTTACAACCGCACTAGATTTGCCGCTGTTTTCATCGTCTGCGTCGAGTTTCGGGTGTGGTATAATAGGTTTGCTGAACCTAACCTTTATTGGTTTCATCGTAGTGACTACATTGAAAATAACACAAACACAACGATAATATTATTCAAAATGTTTAAAAATAATTCATTTAAAATGTACCATGCATATTGTTATTATTATATTTTATATATTCGCGCGTGCAGTTTGCTATCTATACCGGAAAATATAACATACCTGTCATATTCTAATACATTATGTTACTTTAAATAATGAGTGTTTAAGAGGACTCAACACCCGTATGTATTGTCTCCGTCTTACAAATGCGTAACATAACAAATTTATGCTCAACAGATCATGTTTAGCTTCGTTAGTTTTAAAATTTGAGTGAATCTACGTATATACTACATATACTATACGTATAAACTTGACGGTAAGAACATTATCTGAGTTTTTATGTTGGTTTTTACGATTATTCAGTTTTTAAAAAATTAAACTATCATAAAATACCAACATACAAACACAGATAATGTTCTTACTATCAAGTTTTATAATAGGTCGATTCACTCTAATTTTTAAACTAACGAACCTAAACGTAATCTGCTGAGCGTAAATTTGCCATGTTACGTATACTTGTAAGACGGAGACAACACATGTAGGTGTGACGGCTTTTAATGATAAAAATACCCTGTATACTACGTGGCCGTGAAAATAGGGTATACTGTATCACTCATTATTAATACATTTAGTATACATTAGTTATATATTTTACAATATACAATTTTTTTAATTAAAGTACTTTTCGTATGCATGACACAACTTCATTTTTTTTTTTTTAATGACAATCTCTATTTTAAAAATCTTTTTTGAACTAATTAATTTTTTGCAAGTAATTTTAATCTATTAACACGTATTCGAAACACAAAATTAGAAGTAAAATAAATTAATTTAATTATCAATAAAAATGTATTGTATTGTTAAAGAAAAATATAGAAATTTGAGATTTTATTTTCTGAGAATAATAAATGTATAATGTATCATTATGGTGTTTAGAACAATAAAATAATTACATTTAAAACAAAATATTAAATTTACGAGAAATACATTTTTTTAAATTATATAATTTCTAATTTTGCCAATTTTGGGCTTAAAATACATATTAATGGATCAAAATTACTGGAAAACAATGAATTAATTTGAAAATGATATTCAAAATAATGAAGTTGTGTTGTACATGAGAAAAACAAATTGTAAGTCATAGGAATTTATGATCCATTCGACTAGTTTAACCTCCCGCAAACAGAATTGAAAAATATTTACGGAATTAATGATTAATGAGTGATAAAGTGTACCCTGTTTCCGCGGAGGCGCGGACGCACGATATGTATATTTGTGTATATAAAGTGATTATTAGAGATATCATGTTGATCACCTAAAAAACGACCACAAAAATTATTTTGTAAACATTTAAAAATTAAGTTTGATTAAATATGTATATATATAGGTATATGATTATTAAAAAATAAATTAAAAAGTAAAATGTAAAATTTCCGTTTTCAATGTTTATTAATTATTTGAATGAAAATTATTGAAATTAATTAAAACAATTAAAATAATTTCAGAATAAAAATAATTTTACTTATAAAAATCTACCGAAATATATCCATAATATGAAAAAATGACCTAAAAATAAAAAAAATTCATTTATAACTAAAAATGCAAAATAAAATTAGTTTGTTGTTAATCAAGAGAGTATAAAATTAATTTTTGTCTACGATAGAATTTTATAGTATCAAATGGAAAAAATACAAAAGTCATCAACATCATCCTATTTCAAGCGATTATTGATCGCTGAGCTCTCAATATTTCAAATCTATTTTATCGGGACCCCCTTGTTTACGTCCGGAACATGTTGGTTGTAAATAGGCAGGTTTCTGAGATGTAATGTTCACCGTGTTCGAGTTTCGAATTTTTCTCTTTGTCGTGTTGATCCGGACGAGGTTCACGTTATCGGCCAGCAATTATATTGTAACGTATCGATATATAGGTACATACCGCCCGAGTGCGATGCGAGCCATTGTCGTTCGTGTACCGTGTATCGCTGTATCGCTGTATTCAAATGTTTAATAACGTACCTATATATGATTTTTTTCTGTTCATATGTCCCGTGGCTTTCACCCCGTCGCGCGTTGAATTGTCTGTGAGTAAAAAGGTACCTGTTGGGGTGGGCAGGTGTACTTCGTTGCAGATATATCGTCGGTCGGTGTGTTTCGTCGGATCTCGACGTTGCCTGTTTTGACCTGTCGGATCGCAGGGCATCGTTGCGCGTCAGGGTGTGTAGGATATTTTATTTATCATATATTATTTTATGTTATTATTTGAACGATTATTTTTACTGTTATTTATTATAATTTTAGGTGTTTATTTTACATAATTGTAAATTATTAAAGTATAATAATATATGTTATATGTCTTACGGTTAATATATATATATATATTAATGTTTTTATGTTATATTCATTTTATTTTAATTTCCAGACGTGGTTTAATTTTGGGAACATTGGGTTATGTGACGGGAAGCATTGTTCGCGAATAATAAGCAAATTTAAACTTACCAACGGATCGTTGAGAAGATTTTCACTGCGTGAAATTTATTTGACACGTATTCAGGCGCCGGACACTAAACACGCCTGGAACAAATTTAATTATTTTTTATTTTAATCAATATTTTTTTTGTATTTTAATTACACAAAGGCAGGTGATTTAGTGCTGACACGAAGAACCAGTAAAGTGAGAACTGGCTGTTATGATGGCTGCGGCTTAGTGGTTTTGTCGTATGTACGGAGAAGCGTTCAGTTAACAAGTCAAGACAAGACAACAGCACTGTGCAGTTACGATTCAACGCCGATTTCT
This sequence comes from Rhopalosiphum nymphaeae, assembly GCA_036289425.1. Taxonomy (NCBI): domain Eukaryota; kingdom Metazoa; phylum Arthropoda; class Insecta; order Hemiptera; family Aphididae; genus Rhopalosiphum; species Rhopalosiphum nymphaeae. The sequence goes on along the minus strand of JAZAQC010000007.1, from coordinate 885,643 downwards.
GTAGCCGAACCAATGCAAACCGCATACGAACAATCCCCGCCAAATAACCGGTCTAACTGGGACTACTGCCTATTGTAAGAAGTGTCATATTGTTTGTATTGAGTGACTACAAGCCGGCCCCGCGCTATTTAATCGCTGGATAAGTGTGGGATATCGAAATGATAAAAACCTAAATCGCTGGCTAGACTAGCTGTTTCCAGTCGATTGTCGATAAAAGGTACAAATGTACACCAAAGAACGAATAATAACTGTGATTTGCATTGGCAACAGCTTCCACACGGCATGTCATATTACTGGAAAACTATCTACTGAGTACTGCAGGGCTTTAATGTATTATAATAGATAACATCGAAAATATTTCGTCAACCTAATAAAGAATAATTAAAACGGGCCATTCGATGATTTGATAATTATAATGTTTTAATATGTGTATTAATTTTGTATAGATACATATAAAACAATATGTGTTTAACTATTGGTGTAGGTAAAACTTAATTATCATATACGTATTACATAGGTAATAATAGATGAAATTAAAGTAAGAAAACAACTAGTATTATAATTACATAAAATTAACTAACTTAATTTAATAAGTATAATATTTTATTTTTAATAAAATACTATGAATCTTTATTCGCGAAAATAAATTAAAATTATTTATTTTTATGTATGTTGTATAATAAATATAACAACAATTTCCAAAAATTTAAATGGATTAAAAAATTTTTAAATAATTAACAATCAGTGGATATTACTCTGCTGTATAATAAATATCGAGTAGTTCCTCATTATTTTAAATTTGAATTCAATGATATATAATTGTGTAAAACAAAAAAATATGTGATGTTATTCCCCCCCCCCCCAAATCAAACACTAGAACCACTACTGATAATATATATTTACACCATATAGGTAATTTTATTATTGTTATTAAATTCTGAGTCAATACCACCTTACCGAAAAACAGAGTGAAAAGTACATGGTATTAATAGATAGGTAATATCTAGTAATTAATATATGTATTTTTTAATTTAATTTTGTACGATAAAATAATAATTATAATTATTTATAATTATTATAATTAATAATATACGTAAAAGTTAAGGTAATGGTTACAAAACAATTTTAATAATAATATTGAATTATCATAAAAATTCTTACGTTTGTTTAATTTTTTTTTCGATTAAAAAAAGTATTAGAAATGTTGAATTGTGACTTGTTTAAGGTATAAACTAGATACAATTTTCTCTCTAAAACCATTCTTAAGTTAAAAATCATCAACATTTTTCGACTACTTATCGTGTAAACAAACGTTCAAAAAAGCATACACCTTTGTAAAATCAATATACGTTTGTTTAAAAAATTGAATACAAAATTACAATTATTTTCATAATTTACATCATTAACATATAAATTTACTCAATTACTTCTATATACTATTGATAGTTTTTAAAACCTGATGTATAAACTATAAAGATGTATTTAAAAAAAAATCAATATTTTCCACATAATTACCATATAACATTAGAATATTTAAAATATTCGATGACGAATTAAACACGTAAGATTTGATTACATTTTTTATAACAAATATGGTTTTTCGTGACAATTCATTGAATCGATTTCAAAATATATATATATGTTTTGAAATATAACAAGAAAATCAATTATACTAATTCATTAAAAGAAAGTTTAATCACACTTTTTATATATTTAAAAAAAAATTTATAATTAATTTATAAAAGTGTGAATACCAACCTAAGTAATTTTTATTTTAAAACTGGTAATAACAGTGTAGGAATTACATCCTTAATATTATATCGCCACAATTTTATAGACCTAATATTTTTATTGTAACTTCTAAACTAGGTATATGAGGTATGTATGTATGCAGCTTTTAAAGTAAAATATAACAAAACCAATTATTGACAAAATCAATTATCTTATTTCAATGTAACTGAAAAACGAATAAACATTGATACTTTAACTAATGAACATGTCACAAAATATTTTTAATATATGGTCTAGTTTTCAAAATATGTTGAAACTTTTTTGAATATATATTTTAGACATGTAAAATTTCATTTTTTTTTTTCAAATACTGTTAATAAAGAATTTGAAAATTCTATACAAGGTTCCACAAAAGTTTTTCATTAATGAAATGAAAAAAAAAGTAAATTTAAATTAACATTAATTTTTTATGAAAATTTGAAGTTGGAATTTTGAATCTTTTGAAAATTAGCAAATTTTTTGTAATTAAAAATTCATAAAATATTTATAATTTATGCTTAAGATTTTAAAATCTAATACAAAGTTCCTAATACGTTTTTATTACTGGATTAAAAAAGAAATTGTGTGTAATTCCACAAATATATTTTTATGGACATCTGAAGTTTTAAATTTTTACAAAATTGGATACTCACCCATAAAATAACAATTTTATTATGATTTAAAACGAATAATCGTAGATATACTTCAAATTTTCATCAAATGTTTATAATTTATATCAACATTTCCTATATATTATGGTAACTTTTTATATTTTTTTTTAACTATTATTTGTTTTTCTAATTAAAACACGTGTCGTGTTATGACAAGTTTAACAATAATTTTTAACACTATAATAATAATATTATTATTAAATATATTTTTGAACTAATTCATGAAACAGACAATTAAAAAAAATACACCGATTTTTGATAATTATAATGAATAGAAGATATTTAACGAGTTCCCGTGAAAATCAGTTCAACAACAAATATAGTAACCAAACGAATGATTTCAAAAATCCAATTTTAACACAACAATATCACGCGTCAATTGTAAATATACCGTTTTCATGGATACGTTTAGCTGGCATTTTATTGAATTGTCACTATTATAGTAGGTTTTTAATAAATTGAACTCTTTTAATTTCAATATACTATAAACAGTAATACAATAGGTTTGATTTATATATTAATATATATATATATATTAACAATTAACTGATACACTACGTTATATTGTACGCAATGGAAATCACGAAAGAAAACGGATTGCTGAATATGACAGTTCTCGAACACTTCACAGACATGGACCTTGTGCACATCCACTGTAAACAAGAAGTAAATCTATGCGGAATTCCTCATATAAGATCATTAGGCAAATTGTTAGTTTCCAGTTCGGAAGTATTGAAAAATCGACCATATCGTTTATACTACGTGCTATCCCGATTTACTATGGTGTTGCCACTAGACGACAACATCGCATTTGATGTGTTCCTCGACTGGTTTCTGTATAAAAACGTGAATAATGTATATGCAGTCATCGAGAACCTAACAACGACCGATTGCAAAAAAGTCAGTTACTTAATTAATAAAAATCAAACGCGTTTAATAATAGTTATAACATTTCTAAATTAAATGAATAATTGGGTGCCAATAGCTACTAAACTTATTAAAATAGTAGCGTTTTTAATAAAAATTTCGGTTAGGGGGAGGAGGGGATAGAGGACGACTTTAGCAGTAACACAACCATAATATGTGTAAAAATTAATTGTTTTCATATTCTTGCCGAAGACCAACCAAGCGTACTTTTTAGGAGTTGATTGTTGTTATATTTTAATATAAAATATTTATGATATTCACAGTTAATAACTACCAAATAGTATTATTATTTTTTAATATTTATATATTAAAAGGCATTAACCAAGTCCAGAGAGTTGTCACCCCTATCATCCTCTTAATAACTCTAATGTTTCAAAAGTGTAAAGTATTCGGTTTACAAAGTCATTCAACTTTTAAAAATTAATTAATATCAACGAATTATATCCATATACTTTAATACATTTTTTCTACATATTATTTTTTTCTTAAAATAAATAAATACATACAGACGTCTTAAGTTTTTTTTTTTATCATTACAGCTAGCTGTTGTCTACATTATTATAGTTATTTACTTAAAATATGATGGTTAACCATATATATACATCAATACATCTGCATACGAACTGATAAACAATATAACCTTTTATGACGAATTGAGTCTCTATATAATTTAGGTATAATACTAATTAAGTCCATGTTTTAAAACGAACCGAACCGTCCCGTCAAACTTTAAAAAAGAAACATTTTCTTTTCCATTTTAATAGACTTAGGACTATATTGGTCAAAATTCTTAAAAATTTAATACAAGATCTCGCGTAAGTTTTTCTTGTATCTGTATAAAAACTATATAAATGGATATGCACAATTTATTTTTATATGCACGTGAATTATAAATTTATACAAAATCGCGTAAATTTACAAACTACAAGTATGTTGTAGTAAAAAATGTATAAAATGTTCAATTATTAAAGCTAAGATATGAAAATTTAATACTATGTTCCTCATAAGTATTTCATAAGGGGTCTAACAAATCTAAAAAAATATACAGATACAATTATTTTTTAAATATAATTGTAGTTTAAATTTGAATGAAATTACGTATTTTAACGATGTTAATTATTTTGTAATAAATTAAATATTATTATCACGGGGACATAAAACTGTATGTAAATCATACATTTTACTATACACATTACGCAATGAAATTTACAACATAAATAGATTAATTTTAAAATATTATCTATTACTATGAGTCTATATGACCTTATTCACACTGTTTTACCTAAGCCTCTTATTATGTGTTTGAAGCTTTGAAAAAAGTAAACAAAATACTAGAGGTATGTAATTATTATTTTTCATTCCGTGGATAGTGAGCAGTTGAGTAAATTGTATTGAGCAGCTTTTAAATGTCCCTCAATATAATATATTATATCACTTATAATTAATAATTTTAAATTAATAGCACATGAAAATATTTTTTTAGTTTCGTTATTGGTCAATATACTCGTAAATGATTAATTTTTGTTTGTTTTCGGATTAAAATTAATACAAGCTGAATATAAATAAATTCTGTTAAGATTTTGGTTATTTAGGCATTATCGATGTTCTAGTGTGATTTATATTTTTCTGAATTAATTATAAGTAATAAGTATTTAATGTATCTTTGGCATTCCCCCTGAGATCTTTATGAATAATTTTTTAAAGTCTCTCAATTGGATCATCGTATGCTTTGCGTTTTAGTTTATTGCTAATTTTTTTTTCTATTTATTAAATATTCACTCTCTTGTACATGGTTATAACTTGTAGATATTTTTTTTAATTATAGTATTAAATTAATTTAATTTAAAAAAATCGAGTTACTTTTGCAACAAGTCCAGAGTTGGTGGTTCTTCGATAAATGTTTATTAAAACGAAATTTGTATTAATCGATCATAATAATATTTTTATTTCTTTCACTTAACATTACTTCATTCATGATGCTCGGTGTACCTCGTAAAGTCGTAAACTAGAGAGTATAATAATTTTAAAAACATTTCCGGTCTAAATAATATGTTATTATGCTATCTAGCGAAATTCGTAGAAATTATATAAACGATATCACGTAGTATTGTCTCCATACCTGTACGTATAATATAAAGGCGCATCCAGAGCGACTTTTGACGCGCAGCACGCCGGCACAGCTATAGAGTATATTATTATATCATATAATATTATTGTTTTAAGACTGACGATTTATTTAAGTTACGTCTCTGGCTCAATAATGTTAAAATAACGATACAAAATATGTCTTCAAAACTTTAATGTATGACTAAAACTTCTTAGATTTTACGTAATGTTGAGTGTAAAATATCGGCTGTTTAGGTGGTGACGTTGTACCTAAAACAAATTCCTAAATTAGATTTGGACTCAGCTAATCTTAATTTCAAGCAAACCGTCGCCAAACCATTTAGTCACCGGCCAATGGAACCAGAATTACATTCACCAGATGGACCGTCTTCAAGCAAACAGTAAGACAAATAAAAGTTTTTAACTAATTTTTAGTAAATATGAAGTAACAGAAAAGTGATACTGATGCACTGTAAAAAAATTTTAAGTTCGGTAAACAATTAGTTACAGGCAAAAGCATATAATTATTGTCTTTTTTTAACCTAAGCCTGTTTATTGTTCAGAAGTCATGACATCATTCAATTAAAATTTTTGCTTTACATTTTAAGAACATATAGTACTGCATTTTTTTAGAAATTGCATCATATTCGTTTATTATTACCTGAATACGATATATTGACAGTCGGCTCATGATAATAAAAAATAACTCTACATAAAATAAATAATTTTATAATAACAACAAAATATAATATTATTTTAATTCAATGGAGTATAACTTATTATTTTATCAAAACGAGCGTACAGATTATGCACAAGATTATAAATCGATTAAACCTATGTTCATAGGTACTTTTTACTGTGTTATTTTTCTAATTTATAGTCATGGCTTTGAAGTTTGAACATTCATTATAAGTATATAATGATAATATATAATTAGGTATATATTTTACATTTATTTCGGTTATCCACTTTCATATTTTTGTACAAATTGATTATTAAATATCTAATGAGAAATGGATTTTCGTAATAATAAAAACGATATATTTTTCATCGAATTAAATTATTTAATTTTTTAGACTCAGAGTAATAATTATTATACTAATTAAAAGTATTAGGTCTAAGATGGCACAATAGGAAATACATAAGCGTATAAAATGATATCTATATCATTATAAATGTTCAACACTTAATATTTTTATGATTATACACATATATATTTTTATTCTTTGACAATTCAATTTTTCACCTTATTAACAATCATTTGGTTAGGCAATGAACTGAATGCTTTAGTCCCATAGTGAGTCAAATGAGTGCCGACTTCTGCTTATGTGTTAATTTACACACAATAATCAAATGACGCGTATTCCTATATTTGTTGTAGATCTCGTGGTTCCATAACGAGTTCAACTGTATCAACTATTAGTAAAAAAGTATCCAAAAATGAAGAAGCATTGAATGAAAATAATGACACCATACAGTAAAGTATTAATATTATAATATTTATTACGTGTACTTATTATTAAATGTATGTATTGAGCCAATCTTACTCAGTATTTAAATGTAATATAAACATAATGTATAATTATACTATTATAAAATATATACTATATTTTAAATACAGTATACTCATAATTGGTACTAACTTAAACATTGTGAAACGGTCCGCTTATAAGTTCTCTGCTAAAATACCCGCACACCAAGCTAGGCAAACTATATGGTATAATATAGTTAATTATAATCTAGGTTAACTTGCAGTTAAATCAAATTTAGCTTAACTTTGTAATAACGATCTTAAGATAAATATTTTATTTGAGTACCACATTAACAGTTTTGGATAACGGTCGTCTCTCGCTTAGATTTCTTAGTTTTAAATTATTTTTTGGTTGAACAACTTGAATGTTTATTAAAGTTTCCGAAAGAGACGCTTAATTTTAATTAATTCTAATTTCTAAACGACTATAAATATATACGAATTCATTAAGTCTAAACGGATTCAGAAAGTTAATACTTATATTGTATCCGTTGAAATTAAATATTACTCCGGTTCCCTCAAACGAGACATTTATAAGATATTTTAAGTATTTAATAATATTTAGGTATTTAGGCATCATTGATAATTGGAAGAATTAAATCCAAAACCACAAGATATGTGAATTAATTAGATTTTAATTTTGGCGTGCAACATAACATAATATATAAACGATTAACTGACAATAATATATATTTTTTAATGCTAAACTTTAATTATTATTTATTATTGTATTATGAATTATGAATATTATTGTAATATTGTATTATTATTATGTGTTCATAGACAGTTTAATGTATAGTAATATATGACCATCTAGGAAATTTCTAATATTTTAATAAAATGTTACAATATAAGACTTGTTGATCGATTTACGATTTGAATTATAGCCGTTTGGTATTAGTTAGGTATGTATAATAAAAACATCAAAAATAATTTTAAAAAACCAGGTACTTAATAAGTTGTATCTATAATATTATTATAGTAATTATAGTCTTTATTAATAATAACCGTGTTTAGATTTTTTCTTAATTGAAACATAATATTAAAAAAGAAGTATATTCATTGCTGTGGCCGCCGTACAACGGGATGATCACCGGACTTATGTCCGTTAACTTTACACTTATGACTGTACAATTTATTATGTTACTATAATATTACGGTATAGATTTAATGTAACAATGCTATGTTAACATTATTGTAAACCATATTAATTGATTTTTCAATAGTCTGCACGGTCCTTCGAACTGTCAAATAGTCAGTGGCGTATTTCGGAGGAGTTGGGGGGGGGGGGGCTCCTCCAAGTCTGAACACCCCCTGGCTTATAAATATGTGCCTAATATTTTATTAATATTATCATTGGTTTTATAATGTACCATTTAAAATTTATTATAAAATAAATAGTATTATCATTTCTCATGTTTGGCAAAATATATTTATCTTAACTGCAAAATTCAAATTAATTTTATTAGATTCGACGACACGTTATGAGATAAAATTTACCTACAGTTTATCAGGGATATCTAGGAATTATTTGAATTTCACCGGGTTATTAAATAAACAAAAATACCCGCAGCCGAGTATCAAAAATATTGATTTTTGCCGACCGTCATGCCGTCATAGATCTCTTATAGGTACTATTATAGTATTATAAGTCATATGGTTTTCAAGAATTTCAATATTATTTGTATAGACTATTATATAAAAAAGGTGTTTAAATAAATATACTCGTATATTGTAAGTTATTTTAAACTTAAAGCATTTTCTGTTATTATTATTTAGAAAAAAAAATAATATGCATTGGTAGGTAATATAGTATTATAAATTTATACATCACTACAATAATGAATTGGTTATGGTATTTGGTTAGGTTTAGCATCATGCCACCATTCATAGTTTAAATAGAGATGACGTGAGCTTATTTTATTGAATTTTTTTATTCAATAAAAATAAATTTAAATACAAATCATTAAAAATTAAGTAATTCATATTCCAAAAGCATTCTAGCAGTATTGTAATGTAGTTTGATTACGTATTCTTAATACGATTTTTTGTATTTATATTTTTTCTGGACAAGATTGTATTTAAAAAGGTTTATTAGAAAGAATCCTTCAAACTCCGACTATAGGTCATCGTAGTCAAATTGTACGCATTAATGTACTGCATCTTCATAAATAATAAAAAATAACCATAACTTTAAATAATAAAAATAATTAATCTATAATATCAATATAAAAGGTAAGTATATATAGTATAAATAAGTATATTTTATATTTTTATCCGTGTTTTCTCGTGGTATTTTTTTTGTGATAATTTAATTCTCATACGAGTTTTGTGAATTTTTAAATTGTAATAGTATTTTACACACTCATAACTCGCTTAAAAACAAAATAAAACGTCGTAAAAGACCCACGAGACAGCGCGCAGATAATGCTCGTGCCTTTGAGTTTATTTATAATAGGTCGGATTCACTCGGTTATTGAAGTTTGCCGCGCATAATTGGGACTGCCCAACACAAATTCGCCGTGGTACGCCAGCAAGACGGAGACAACATCTCCTCGTGATATTATAATATTATTATGCGGAAACGACGCGTGTTGTGGACTGTCGTACTACGATATAAGCAGCGCGCTCTCTCCGGCGCGCGGCGTGGCCGCTCGCGGTGTATGCGTTCGCAAGGGTTGGTCCGGACTCCGCAACCCCTGCAAAGGCAAAATCGCATTTGCGACTACCAGGAGTTTATGAGCAGCACGTGAGCGTCCGAGCCCGTGACACGGTGTCCGGCCGAACACCGGTCGGTTTTACATGCACGTTTTTAGCCGCCTTGGCTGTCGAACCGCAACCCTCGACCACACGTTTTACATCATTGTGCGTACCGTCGTTTCGATAGTGCACGTATTATTTGGTGTGTAAAAAAATGATATTTTTTTTAAATTTTATTTTCCTGCACATTTAAATCTAGTAATGGTGAGTTCCTGCGTACGTAGTCATTTCTCTGTCCTCCAACTCGGCCGGTTTAACGTTATCGGACAAAGTCAGAGCCGTACAAATGAGACGAAAAAAATAAATATGCGAGCACTGCACGCGCTTACTAGACAATACAAAACAGTTTTCGTTCACACAATTATTTTGCTATGAGTACATTATAATTATATCTAATTTGATCTGATTTTGTTTTCCGCCTTACAGTGAGTGTTTTTACTTAGAGAGGTCGATTACATCGTATATTATATTATTTGAACAGGGACTATTGACGTTTTCCGTCAAAAGGAGGAGGATGTCGGGGGGTCCGTTATAGAGAGGTCTTACTGCACTGTTCCGTTTATTGCTATCGGACGGTTCGCGCCGTGTTGCGCGTGCGATCGTAAGACGGACATGTAGGCACACATGTCATCGTCGTGTCGAAAACATCGTGTGACAACACCCTAAACGACAGTCTGTGTATAAAAATGCAGAGATTTTTCTCAACCGGAAATTCCTCGTTTTATGCGTTGGCGAGACGGCGGCGACATAACGCCGTGCGGGTGCGAGACGCTTCGTTTACCGTCGATGTACTTCGATTAAAACGATAAAATACGCCACTCCCACTCACGAAACGTCAGACTCGGCCGATCGGCGAAACTGCCGAAACGGCTCCGTTTGTAGGGCACGTCAAAGGCCGAGTGGCGTTTGCGGATATCAGGAATTCATGAGCCGGACGCGCCGTGCTCGGGCGGTACACCTACTGATTTCGGGGCCGCATGGCATAGAACGTCCTCTTCGCACCGACGGCCGAAATGATTGTAAAACGCGCATAATACTTGACGTTGTTTCACGCGGTTTTTTTCTTACTATAATTTCTCTCCCGTGCCGCCCGGATCTGATGTCGGTTCACGACGTAAATGAATCCAATGCGATATTCTATACGACTGCAAAGACGCGGTAATCATAAAAAAAAAAAAAAATGTTTGAGGTTTCTAACTGAAAGTGGCCCGCTATTGTCGTCTGATGATTGGCCCGATCGGTCGCCAAACATCGGTTATAACCGCGTCAGACGAATTATGACCTCGAAAAACGAAATGAGGCTAACAGGGGCCCATATTATGCTACGGAGACGTCATCATCGCGTCGTGGCGAACGGTTAACACGTGTCAGTGAGATCGGTACGCGCCGCAGCTATACAACTGCAGATCTGTTGTCCGTTCTGCGCACGGTACACTGACCACAGCGACCCACGCAAATTTTTCCTTACCATCAACTCTACCGCAGAACCGTACGTAAAAGGCGTAGATAAATGTTCTATTTAATAATATTCTGTCGATAATATTTGGGAAAAAATTTGATCAGCAAAAACCGTACATGAAATTAGTCGGCTGGTGGCTGAATCTTCACAGCAGTCCCGGTTGATTCGTATGGTGTACGAATAGTTGCCTACAACTCAATCCCTAACTCAAATTATACCCATTCGCATAATAAAATCCCATCCGAATTTTCAATTCCACAATTCCCTAGTATTCCGGATAGCACTGTAATGTATAACGAAAAACAATTAAATATTAAAATTATATTGAAACCGCACAATATTACATTTTTTTGAGGCGAAGTAAACAAATACAAAACGATAATTGATTAATGTTTATTTTTCCTACGAATAATAATGGTTTATTATAGTAGGTAAATTTATTATTCGACTTTTAAACGTAGGTACTTGGTTTAAATGTATATTATGATAAAATATATAATAATTTTTATTTAACAAGAGTTATTTTCTACCATAATTTATAATTATAACTCCTAAATGTTTATTCGGTCTATTATGAATTACTCACTTTATAATGAATATTTCATAATTTTGTTTATCCTCTATAAACTCAAAAATTACTGGATCATTTTTTATAAAAGTGATATTAATAGATTCCTTGAGACTAAGGAAGTGTTTATTGAAGATGTCTTAACTCTTTGTAACAATCGTTACATCATTAATTATAGTTAATAAACATAATATGTACAATATAGATAAATATTATAGAAACATATATACTTTATGTATATACTGACTAGATATTAAGCCCCCCCCGGCTTTGTTCCACATTTATTGTAAGGTTTCGGCCAAATACCCACTTGTAAGAGAACGATGATGATTGCCATCACCTGAACTCCAAAACGACCATAGTAAACTGTTTTGTAAGTATTAATAAACTTTTATGTATAAACTATTATTGGACCGATCTTCATTTATTTGTATTATTAAAAATCCTAAATATCTTCTATTCCCGAGTTCCGGTTAATACAGATTTAAAAGAAACTAATTTCTTCACTGAATCTTTTATATTTAACGGGTCAACCCCCGACCACGTTACATATTATTAAAGATTATATTATAGGGTTTATAAATTAATTAAATAATTAAAATAATAATAATAATAATATTAATAATTATTAATTTTTTTTTTATAAATTTAATTTTACTACTTTAGTTAGTAGAAATAATAAATATAGCATGTATAATTTTATTTAATACATAAATTTAAAAAAATAAATTTAAAAATGTAATATGTATTACTATGTTTATTCTTATGATTTCATTTCTTAATTTACTATGGACATATTTTTTGTGTAAACGCATATAGATATTGTATTTAGGTACCTACTCAGGTTTTTAGGATTTTAAACATTCGTTGAATCTTTCTCCAGTTTTTGCGTTGTAAACTAGAAACATTGAAAATGGAATAAATACAAATATTTTGGGGCAATAAATAATAATTTATGAGTATACCTAATGTATATGTATATATAGGTTAGATTAGGTAATTAGCTAATAATACATACATATAAATAGTCCATATTTCGTAATCATAAAAATTAAAAGACGAATAAATACATTTTTTTATAGACATTTGAACAAAATTAGATATCGAAACAGAAAATAACGAATATAATTATTATATTTATAAATTCAACAAAAAAAAATTTGTGTGTACTTGAAACTTTTAACGTATAATGAGTAATAACCATAATAATTTTATGCATATTTTACATACATTAGATTAATTTAACCTACTATATTATTCTATAATATTCGTAGATTCGTGGTAAAATTATTGATTATTTAAATAATTGTATAAATACATCATCTAATTATTTACGAATGATCTAAATCATTCCTTTTAAACACTAGATTAATTTCGTGTGTCATGTCAGTTATAATAACTTAAGACAACTAGTTTTTCATTTTTTTGTTTATTGTGGTTTTTAAAAAACGTTTTTCACAGATATGAATAGAATATTAGAATGGAAATGTGAAATGAAATTTGTGTAACTGTAGGTATAATCAGAGATGTTAGTAAACACTTTCCTCCACAAACAATTCATGTGCTGTAAAATATATAACCTTATAATTGACTTTCTTATTGTTTTAAAATAACAGATTGTACCTAAATATCTTTTAATAAAAAAAGAAAAAACAACAACAACAGTATATTATAATATAAATTATACAATATATTATATTCACATCAATATTATTTATAAAGAAATTAAAATTAAAACAATAAATCTTATTATAGTACTATATGATTTTTAAGTTTTTTAACAAGAAACTGTACTAAAACAATAAATCACTAACACATATATTGTATTATTTAATAATACAATAATAATTATTATATAGGTCAGTGATTCTCAACTGGGGTGATATAGACCAAGTTTAGGGATGACACGAAATCTCCACCAGGATCAAATTTCCATTACAGTTATACAACTCATAATTATTTTTGTTTTTTTTATTTGCCAATTTAAAGTTTGAAGTATCAACATTTATAAACCCAGCAATTCAAATAAAGTGTAGAAGCAATATTTGATTCTAGTGGCTAAAGATGACATGAATAAAAAAAGATTAAGAGCCACTGAAAAAACAAAACTGTAACAACATTATAACATCATATTAAATTTATTTTTGACATTTACAAAATAGTAATAGAGGATAATGGTGGAATGTCGGTCACTAATGTTTCTATAACACTATCATAAGTACTTGAGGTTAGTGGGTTACACATATATCTAATTTGGACTACAGTAATTAATTGTATCGTTATTTTAAATTTAACACGGTGAAATTATTCGACCAAAAACATAATTAATAATTTTAATTTTAAAACATTAAAAATTACTTTATTATAAAAAGGTGAGATTTTTTCTCAATTTAAGTGTATAAAATCCTAAATACATACATAAAAAAGGATGGGCAAGTGGGTATCGCTCTGCTGTATAGTAGAGATGGAGAGTAAATTACTATAATGGATGTGTTAAATTTGAATGCAATGACAGGTATCATTGTATACGAAAAACGATTCTGAACGAAGTTGATTTGTTAGTCTAGGATAATTAGTAGGATATATTATATTATTACTTATATTTAAACTGTAATATTACGTTATTTTACACGATTTCGTAAATAATTAAATTTTATACGCTCATAAAATTTATTCTATATTGACCCCAGAATATTTTTTTCCAATTACTTAAAGGAAAACCTATGGATAACCTTATGTTGGATTTTTAAACTTAGGTATAAATCACAACAATTTTATATATTTTCAACTTGCAAATTTTCGGGATTCTTACATATTTCGTAAATGCTTATAAACAAAAATTGTGACCAACGATTTTTTGATATTTTTGGAAAGCCAAATTATTTTTATCGGCATTTCAAAAAAAAAAACTTAGAAAAATCGAAAATTAAATTGTCTATAAATAGCTTAAAAAAAATCAGTATATTTTGAAAATTTAATGTAAATAGATGACACTAATATAAACATTTTCTGAAAATTTCAAGTATTTACAATGTATTAATAGTATATATATTTATAGTATTTATTCGTTTATGGGTTAGAGCAAAATAAAAAAATCGATTTTGTCGAAAACTGATTATGTGTAAAAATTCCCGTTTTTCGGTACTTTTTTTAAGGTTTTTCCTGACGCTTTTGAAATTTGAAAACTACTGGAAATTTTTAATTTTTGACCACTCAATGTACCAACTAAATGAATATTCTTTTTCAAAATAGGGCTGAAGTCAAAAATCAAAGCATTATTTCTACTCCAAAATATGATAACCGATACAAAAATAAAAAAATAAAAACGTTCATCATTGTAAAATCAATACATTTTTCACTCTGTTCAGAATCTAATATGTTTTTATACACTCAAACTAATTATATATGTACATAAAATATAATATTATTGTTATAAATAAATTGCGAGTAGAGTAGTATCAGTCACAACGTTTATGAGGTATTTTATTTATATTACTTATATGTATTTATATGTATTTTACACATATTAGTATTATCCTGCCGTAAGGGGAATACCAATAAAAAAAATTAAAGATAATATTATTCCTACGAACACAATGTTGTAAACTTATTATTGATGCATTATTACCACAGAACTAGATTGATTAAATTATTATTTTCAGATATATTTGTTTTTTGCTTTGGTAATCGGTATTGGAGGTGTCATTCTCATCAAACAATATTATATACTGATACAAAGACACATAGCAATGTTTAAAAAGTATGAAAATTAATTTGTCTATCAACTCATCATCACTATTCACTACAATAATTATAATTAAAATATAGTAATTAGACTACAATATAAACCAAGCCTATATAGGTACAAACTAATAACATTTTATAATTACAAATCTGACACTAAATTGAAAACATTAACTTAAAAGATTTATTTAAATACACATCATAAAACTTACAAGAACATACTTAATTCTAAAATAAAAATTTTTTACAGAACTGAGTACAACACACAAGTCATTTGGCAAAAATGAATAGGAAATTATAAAATAATCAAAAATCAATGACAAAGTTAATAGATAAATATTTTTGTTTAAAACATATTAAGCAACATAATTGTATTCATTAGATACATTTGGAGTGCGTGATAGATATCCTTTATCAATTAATATCTCGATGGTTCTTTTTATAAGTACAGTGGATGGTGCAAATGTATTTGGTTGAGAAAATATCTAAAAAATAATAAATGTATTGTAAATATTTTAATATTCTACATAATATTTCTTATACTTTACTTACCTCATTCACAAGTTGAGTATATTTCAATGTTTTACGAATTTTCATTATTCGTGTAATATTAGCCTGTAAGTATACTTTACGATCATCTTTGACAGAATTAATAGTCTGTTGAATATCTTGTGGTAGGTCTTTTTGGACAGATGATGTTACATGTAATTTTGTACGTCTATTGGTAAATTCCATGTTCAATGTTACGTTCTTAAAATAATCAATTGAATATTATTATTGTAAAACAGTGTAAATACAATTTAAATCAGTTAACTTACATCGCCGTCCAGAATTAATAATTTACATTCTATTAAGCTATTGATGTGTTTTTGAAATTGATCATTGTTTAATTTAAGTATATCGTTAATTTCAGAATATTTCAACGTATTATAATCTTCAAATAGTAACATGATCGACATTTGAAACATCTGCAGTGTCACAATATACATTTTTGGTAAATAATTCAATTTCAATTCACCTATTCATACAATAAGTAAATGCATTTTATAAATCGATAAGGGTTTAATAATAATTCAACCAAACAACAATACCCTGGGATTGGTGATGAAGCCATTTTAATTTCCGTCCGTTAAATTTTTCACTGTAGAACAATTCAAACTATAATAATAACAATAAATCGGTTCACATTAAAAAATATTATATAATATCCTATATAATAGATACATATTTTAAATATTTACATTTTCTACACAAGCCGTTAGTTGTTTAGGAATAATAAACGATGACTCGGTTGGTAATGTCAACGGCCAAGCTCCAGTTTGCAATACATAAGTAGAAAAAGAGAAATGTAATTTCTTTAATTTGTTTTCTTTAAGAAATTCATTATGAAATTGTATATTTATTCCTTCTGATACTCTGATATCAGTAAACATTCGGAGTAATTTATTTGTAAATTCGTAACCACTAGCTTGCTAAAAATGAAAATAATCATTTATTATTACCATAATACAAACTTAAAAATATTAGATTAATTTACTTTCAATTTGTTGATCATTGCTTCTTCCCCATCTATGGACTGGGTTAGTCGAAATATTAATCGTTTGGCCAAATTCCTTTGATAGATTCTGTGGAATATATCTTTATCATCTAAATAATTAAATATTGTAATAGATTCTGATAATTTGTGATCAATTTCAGCCTCGGATATGCCTTTATATGATTTTTTTAGTAAATTATCACAATATTCTGATAAATATTCCGAGGACTTTGATGGTTGATTTTCTTCTAGTCTATAATTTATGATTATTGAAAATGCTTTATCAAGAGCTTCACTGATCAAAAAATCATTGTTGAACTTATCTATCACAATAGTTTTATATTTTCTATGTAAATCCAATATCTTCTCAACAAAATGTACATGTATCTAAATATATATATATATAAATATAAACAAATAGTTTATTAATTGTAAACCATACTTAATAAATAATTATTCAATACATACTTGATATTTTTTTAAAGATTTAATGGTCATTGTTCCATGTTGTTGTATGTGTTCTCTGAAAATATTAGCTAATAAGATGAATTCATCTTTAACTTCATGTAAAAGTAAATACATATTGTGCATGTCATCTAATCGCTCTTCTTTAATAATCACTTCACACTCTCCGCGTAAAAAACTTAAAACATCAATAACCATATGTTGACGACACATTAATTGCAATTTGTTATAAGTGCTGTGAAATAAAATATAAACATAATTTTAAGTATAATTAATGTGTAATTACAGTTTCAATACTTTGAAACGTACCTGTCATGAAAATATGTTTTTGATTGAAATCCTTCTTCATCCATTATTTTTAATACTTCAACCATATACTGAGACACTGTGCATTTTTTTACTAATCTTGAAGCTTCAAATTTAAAATATTCACTAGCTTTCTCCAAAAAAGGTTTCTCAAAATAACTTTGATATAACTAAAAAAAAAAAAACAGTAAATTCAAACATATTTTATGAATATAATTTCTTATTACTCGTACATGACAATCAAATATAAATACTTACTTTAAGTGAATGTTTATTGGACTCCTCAACTTCTAGAAATGAATTAAGAACACCACCAATAATACTCAAAGTTGTGGTCATAGCTATGTTACGTCTTGGTTTGTCAATCTCATCCAATAATATTTTGGGCATACTATCTTTTAGTGGTACAATCATATGGCATTTCCATATATCAAGTCCAAGTTCTCCAATCATCATATGTTGAGGATCGTTTGGATTAGGTTGTTGACAAGTTAAATCAAGCATATTACGTTTGGAAACATTTATCATATTAAAGTACCTATAAATGAATTTCATGTAGGTACTTAATGTTAAAATATATAATTTGGATAAGAAAATACATACTGGTAGAGTGAATTTAAATGATTGACACTTTTTCTATAATTCTGCCATTGTGTATGATAATCTTGTAACAGATTTTCAGTATCTTCGGTTTGAACAATAGACAATAGTTTAATTACATGTTTCTCTAGTAACGACTTTGTTGAGTCATAAAGTTTATTAAGGTGAGGTTCTGGATGGGCCCCGCACATAGCGTAAATGTCATTGAAACGTGTATACCATTCATCCCTAGGAATTTTGTCTAGTCTTAAGATACCATTAATAGTCTGTTCTAAGACGTTCCATTTTTCCTTAAAGTCTACTGGTCCTGGTTTTAATACCATATTTGTTGAAATTATTTATCGTAACTAGTAAAAAAAACAAATGTAAAACCAGATTATAAGTAGGTATTTACTTATTAAATTAAAATAATTTGTAAGTTTTGTAATGTTTTTAATAAATATAAATTATTTGAGCAAGTTTAATATGAGTTCTAAAAAGATTATACTATTATTTAAGACTTGGGTAATTAAACAACAAAATATCGAGGTAATGTAAAAGCTTTTTAATAATAGGTACATGCTACTTTAATTTTTAGTGCCTAATAAATTATTAATAGTTGTTAGAATTGTACAAATATAAATATCATTAATCAATTAGCATGAGTACCATAGTTCATATTTTAAGATACGACATACGCTATAATAAAGTTATTTTGGTTTTAACCACAAAATTAATTCAAATTTTACAAAACTTTTTTTTATAAAAAGTGAAAGTTTGCAACATACCATGCCTTTTAACAATGTTTCCATCTGAAAATGACATTTTGCGTCGTAAACTCCATTCTTATAATTTAAAAAAAAAACAAATCACTGACAAAAATATTGTTAAATTAGGTTCAGTATGTAACAAAATGAATAATGAACCACACTGTAAACATTTGTATACAAATAACTTGATGAATAACGATAATCGATAACAGAGTACCTATACACCGTACCAAAGTGTCGCAAACTAATTGTAGGTGTGTTGCGATTATGGTACACACGTGTCTGTATAGTATTATATAATATAATATATATTATATTCCTTACTATAGTATTCCGTAAAATATATAATTATAAGAAACGCGCCGTGAACATAAAAATATTGACTGCTGTCTTACAACATAATAAAACACTGATATAAAATTTGTTTTCAATCAGTGTATGCAATAATTTACAAAAATTTCAAATCTATAGAAGTATAGAAATAAATTTACTATAACGTATGTCATGTTTTAAAATATGACTTACATCAAGTCGTTATTATAAAATGTTTACTCAAGTAAGTTTAACACAAATGGGCTGTTAGAAAAAAATATACCTTTTTATATTGATGCAAATAAGCAAAGCTCTTTAAATGGTCATCAATTTTATTTTTATAAGAAAAAATGTCCTTTAATAGTAAAAAAATTATTATAATTTTAATATCGGAAATTAAAACTTTAAAAAGTCATATAATTAAATTATAAATATTTAAGTACTAAGAAAGTTAATACAGTTTATACTCATTCTATTCTTTAATCTCTATGTGCGCGAAATTATCTACAAAACGGTTGATTTTTATTAACATTATTCATATTTTGATAACATGAACGATAACACAATAATAAATAACGTTTCGTAATGTTTCGTACATCAAATGAAGACTCTAGTAATATTTTTAATACGATTTCTCGATAATATATTATAATATAATTTGGCGACTCGTCGCCGATGTTTCAACATTTTTTTGTTTTGATTAATACGCTGTGAGTACATGTGGGCTATAACTACATCCATATTATATGATCTAAGCCTCTATAGTATGCACATAATGACCAAAACTACTATAAATTTTCAATTTAAACCTTCCAAAAGTATTAATTAGATCTAATTTGATACCAGGGTAGATAGTTTAATTTTTTTTATCTATTTATGCGTATATAATATAGCGTAAATTAAAAATGCTCATAAGCATAACTCATTTAATAATTATATAATCGTTAAAAACCAACATACAAACACAGATAGTATTCTTACCATCAAGTTTCATAATAGGTCAATTTACTCTAATTTCTAAACACTAACGGAGCTAAACGTGATCTGCTGAACGTAAATTTGCTATGTTACGTATACTTGTAAGACGGAGACAACACATGCATACACTTGCATACAGTTTATTAATTGTATGTACGTATATTACAGTTTTTAATTGTTGTATAGTTATATTACATAAATATAATTACAGCGTGTATATCTATTATTATTATTTGAAAATTACGATAAAAAATATGATCAATAGTACCTAATTGATATAATTTTTACAATCGATACCACCGCACACGTATCGATCGCAACTGACAGTGCTGAATGCAGTGAACGTAAACCGAACGAAAAATACAATAATAACAAACACGACAAACGCGATCAGGTTAAATCGTCGGAATAAATCTTAGGAGCTAAATAATAGTAATAATAATAATAATATGGTACCGTACCTATTGTTTGATATTGTATCGTGTCCAAAGGTAGTAATTCCGACAAAACCGAAAGCGTCGGCTTACGCTCTGCCGCAGTGTATTGATGCGATCGAAGAAGAGGTGTGTTTTCCAATGTTTCAATTGTCGCACGCGGCGTACATCACGTAATATTTGTTCGCTTTGAACGCCGGCGGCCAATAGCAATGCTGTTTGCCGGGCGCGTGTCTCGTCCGCCTCGGTTCATTGACAGGTAGTCCGCGGACCAGCTCAGCGTGCAAATCACTAACGTCACGCGCAGCGGGCCGCGATGGAGGGCGCTGTGAGTATACGACTCCTCGGCCGACGTCCGCACGCATTGTCGTGCGCACATGCGCGGGACGGGCACGCCCACCGGCAGACGATCGCCACGAAAACGTCGAACGCCGGAAAACCGTGGGGTTTCTTACGGCGGGTTCGTGCGGCTGCCACCTGCAGCGGACCCGAAATATTTTTGATTGCGCGAACTCGCGGCCCGCGGGGGGGGGGGGGGGGGGAGGGGGTCGACCAACACACTGCGCGCGCACGGATACCAATTTGAACTTGCGCACCGCTAGCGCCCGTAACACTTACAGGTATGCCAGGACGGCTGGCCGAGCGAACGCAATAATGATTTGTAATTTGTATAAACGCAATGGCGGAGATCTCGCGTCACCCCCAGGCCGGATCCACACAATCATCCCGCTTGAGGACCGCTGGTTTATTTGGTCAAACGACGCGCGCGCCTAACCTGTCCTGTGGACACTACCGTATGGCGTCCCGTTTGACGTATATCGTGTCATACGACGCGTACCTATAAATCCTTATTTACCGTATAGTTACGCGTGGTTGCGTTCAGTGGCGTACAAATCCCGCAGCGAAACAGTTGAGGAGAAATAAGAATAGAGAGCAGTAAGAGTAAGAGTAGAGTGAAAAATATACACATAATGAAAACTTTAAAGCGTGTATAAAGTGTAATGTATTTATCAGTCATGAGTTTATATTATGATCACGAAAGCATTCATTTTTCGTCCGGGGAGGTACAGAAATGTACGCATTTTTGTATTCGTAAATTAGACGACATGTCATTATGTAACTGTGAATAGATATATATATTTATTGACATATTTGATTGTCAATTTTTTAATAAAAGTATTTATTATTACAAATTATATGATCGCGTGAGTTCTGAATATTTTAACTGTGGTCTTTCAATGAACTTATTGCATCGAGTGAAACGCGAAACACTTCGATAAACGTATTATATTATTATGTATACAATTGAGTACTCCCTCCCTTCATAAGAAAATTGAATGTACGCCACTGATTGCGTTTGTATGATTTTAAAACTACCGTGTGGTTTCTGCATCTAACGCTTTACGGCGTCATCCCTGCGTAAACAATTAATTTTTAAAATTAATATAGTTATAAGCTACGTTGATTTTGATTTATAATTGACGTTTAATTATGAGTACAGGACGTCTACCCCATGATGGCGCATAATATTTCTGTACGTTTATCGCCCCCTGTTGTGTACTGCATGGATGTGTTGTCTACATCACGGTTGTATACGGTATACCTATTAACTGTGTTGTATAATGTATTATATAAGATACAGAGCATATGTAGCACCACATTACCGCCCTATTTTTACGTCACTGCATGTGAACGGAGATAGGTAGAAGAGTGTGATTTTTGTAAAGCGGTGAGTTATTGATTTCGTTCTTTTCGTGTGAACGAGTATTGCGTGGCTATCGTCGGTTGCAATGTACGACGACATTCATCGAAATTGTTCGATCCAGCGGATCGGTATCCGTCGGCTTCGGTCGTCGACGCGACGGACGAGCTGATCTGGGAACAACCCTCACCGGTATAGGGCATTGGTGAGCATCTGCGCGGATCCTTGAAACGCACAATCGCGACGACGGCTGTGGCAGTGGCTGAAATCTAAGCGAACGAAATTGAAACGATGAGTGCCCCGTACTAAGAGAAATTCTCGATTAAATCGACAAAAATCTAGAATTAATCAATAAATTTATTTTCACTTTAGGTACACCCGATATAGAAATGTGTTCAACTTACAAAACAAAGCTATAGATTTGTGAAAGTGAAAATTTTTAAAATCTGAGCGGAGCGATCATAAGTGATGAATACATATTTATTTCATAATAATGCGATATTTTTTTATATCTGTATAATGTATATATACACGATATGTAGCCGAAAATGCGTTTATTTTTAACTGTAAAGTGTGGTTTGAATAGATGATTGAGTCTAGTTTGTACTTATGAGAAGTAAATATTCAAAATTCTCAGCATTTAAAAAAAAGGGTGGGCAAGTGGATATCGCTCTGCTGTATAGTAGAGATGGAGAGTAAATCACTATTATGGATGTGTCAAAATTGAATGTAATAACAGGTATCAGTGTATATGAAAAACGATTCTGAACAGAGATGATGTCAGTTTAGGATATATTATATTATTACCTATATGTAAATTGTAATTTATATTTCTCAACTACTGGTGAAAGTTTTAAATTTCTACGACTTATACTTTTTGAACAACAAATATTTTAAATCGTTTTTGGATATACCTATCGTTATTTTACGCGATTTCGTCAAAAATTAAATTTCATGCACTCACAATTTTTTTTCTATATTGACGCTGGAGTTTTTTTTTATAGAAAAAATTATGGAGAACCTTGTATTGGGTTTTTTAACCTTAAGTATAAATCACAAAAATCTTATGAATTTTCAACATCAAAATTATTTGCACATTTTCGCGATTTTGATAAATTTCGTAAACATTTAAATTTTAAATGCTTAAAAACAAAAATTTTAACTAACGATATTTTTTGGCCAAATTATTTTTATCGGCATTAAAAAAAAATAATTAAAAAAATCGAAAATTTCAATTGTCTATAAACAGCTTAAAAAAAGTCAAAATATTTTGAAAACTACTGGAAATTTTTACTTTTGACCTCCCAATATACCAACTAGATTCATTTTTCTTTTCAAAGAGCAGCCAAGTCAAAAATCAAAGCACTATTACTACTCCAAAACATGATGACAGGCACAAAAAAAAAAACATACATCATTGTAAAATCAATACATTTATCACTCCGTTCAGAATCTAAAATTAAGGAATAACTAGAATTTTTACTCAAATCCGATTTTTGATGGCGTTTATTAGGCGTAATTCGAAAAGGAATAGCCGCAAATAGTTAAATTGTTCACAGAATATTTATATCATAATTGTCTATACATACTATAGCTTACAAAATATTTTGACTCTAGTTTTTTTTTTTTTATATAAATGTTGATAACAAATTATTTGCCAGTTAAAAATGCTTAAAAATTTAATTTAAGGTGCATTATAAGTTGTTTATTTACCAATTAAAAAATATTCAAAAATGTATAGTTATCACTTATCATATTCTTCTAAAATCGTTTAAATTTAGAATTTCGACAAAATTCATAAAATTTTAAAAATTAAAAAAAATGTTTGTAGTTAGTTTTATATAATTTCTAAGATTTGAAAATTAAATATAATTTTCTTTGTGGGGTTTCCTTTACTAAACAAAAAATATCAAATGAAAATTCAAATTAATTTTTTAACGTTTAAAGTTCAAATTTTTACGATACTGCTATTCACCCGTAAAATAACTATTTTATAAAAAACAGTTTTTAATACACAGTCATAATAAAAAACAATAATCATTAGTACCTGAAATTTACATAAATTATTATAACAATCATTTTTGATACATGATACATTTTTCAAAATATTTAAACTTTTTTAGTGTTATTTATAGATTATTGATATTTAAAAATTTAATTTTTTTTTAATTTTAGTAAAAAAATGTACTCAGTCAAAAGTTTGAAAAATTAATACAAAACCTATATAATTTTTGTTCTTTTGAATATACAAAAATATTTAAAATACACAAATAAAATTTATTATAAACATTTTAAGTTCAAATTTGAACAAAATTACATACTTAAACCAGTTAAATTATTAGTAATTAATAGTTAATACAATCGGTAAAATTACAAAACTCTACAAACTATGAGTATTTTGTAGTAAAAATGAATAAAAGCTCTAATTTTTATAACTTAAGTTTGGAAATTGAATACAATGTTTCTTTAATGCTTAAACATTGTTCATATTATTAGAACTAAAACCTAAAAAAATATTCAATTACAATTACTTTTATATTTTGAAATTAATATTTGAAGAAAATTTCACATTTTAATAATTATATGAATACCATTATTCGTTATTATGAAATAACGCAAAAATATCGGTATAAAACTTTTACGTACATAATAATTATATTTTATACACAAAACGATATTTTCAAACCCCATATTTTATGAAAAATTAATTTAATCTACTGCAGTATAACTAAAAGTAAAATTATTTATTTTTTATTAAATTTAAATTATTATGTAAAAAGAAAATATAATAAACAAAAATGAGTAAAAAACTAAATTACATTTAAATTACACTGTACAATAAGAGTAATATACAATTTCAGCTTTGTCTAATTTAAAACCGGATTACCTGATGTTAAATTAAAAATGAGAATAATTTATATAATGTAGTACTTATTTCAATGAAGTCAATTTTTTTAGTCATAATACAGAAATAGGTCAAAAATCACCGAAAAAATGTTGTGGTTAGAACACAATTGTAGATTAGAAAGCATCATGCAAGCTAGAAAACATTCCAAAAAAAAGATGTAAATGCATTGAAATCTAAGCCCTAATTATTAGAATTTAATTATTATACTATAATATGCTTTAATAGCATATTATTGTAATAACATAAAAATAGAAAGAGTAAAGAAATATCAAAATAAAAATAAGTAAACAAGTAAATAGTTGTAATAGTAAACGATAAATAATAATAATTAGGTCACAAGCCTTTTGGTAAAGTGTCCCGGTTTGGGAAATTCTTCCCTACACTTAAAAGTGCCGGAGAATAAAACCACCTACCAGATATTAATCTCAGATTTACGCTATTACCTTCCTCCCGATGTTCGGAGGGCTCTCGAAGTCATGAATTTGAGAATATGATCAAGTCGGTGTTTCCTAATTGCGTGCGAAAATCATTATCTAGGTCGAGTAGCATGCGTATTTTTTTCACGACATGAGCCTAGTTGCGTGTAGGATTCGTCGACTAACTAATCAAGTTAATTAAAAAAATTTTAAAAATATAGTGTGAATTCAGTAAAAAATTCACGTTATTACACAAAACACAAATTATATAAAAATAAATAGATTATTTTGTTTAAATTATGAGTTATAGGTACCTAGTTATTTTTTTTTTATTTTTAATAGGTGTTGTGAAATTATTTAAACGTTTATAATATAACGGATAAACGTATTTGAAATTTTCATCAAATGTTTATTTTATCATTTTCTATACATGATAATTAAATGTTTTATATTACCTATATAATATATATAGGTGTTTATCATATTATAGTCATCTATGTACTCATATCTAATAGTAATTTACCAATCTATCCTCATTCTCCAGAGAAAACCCATGATATACAGACGATACGGTATATTGAATTTACTAATTATATTGACAAATAACAATAGTACTTTTATGGCATGTGTGCAAGTCGGAGAAAACCGGTCGTTTGCTCAAACTTTTACGCACGCAACTCTGCTCTGTCACAAAAAAACTGCGCACGCAATTCGATTGTTGGCCTAAACTGCTCATTTTTTTGGCACGCAATTCGGATACAGCCGATCAAGTACGCAGTAAATAGAATATATGTATACAGTATACATTTTAATAGTAATATATTATTATAATGCACCTTGCCTGACTCGCAGCAGTATAGACTATATATATATGTTATGCAGTGATATAGTAATAAAGTGACACACAAAAAAAGGACTCTCTAAACACCACGTGAATCAAATAATTAATACAAGTTTGTCTTTAGCTCGTTCGAAAATAGCCAATAAGTCCGGCTGTCGATCGTATAGAATCCTGTGTCGAATGATGTTTCTAGTGTGACTGGACTGACTGGTGCTCATTAACTGATGAGAAAGACGACGAGATCGCGCCGACTATAGTCGCAAGTGAGCCCATTAAAGGTCTCTGCGTTTCCGATGGCCTAGCTTTATCCTTAGTGGCAGAGACTCTCATTTTGGGCCATCCCTTATCTCCGGCGACATACGAAAACGTCACAGGTTCTGCGTCCCACTGTCACAAACTCATACGAGTTTATATGTATGACCTTACAGTGTAAATCGCCCCTTTCGCCAATGACGGAAAATGTGTATTGCAATCAATGGCATGCTCAGCTTTTTTGAAAGGGTGATGGGATATTAATTTTTGACTTGTCAATTGTCACAGACCCTAAATTTTTTTTCATGTAGATAATGAATCATTACAAATAAAAAATCCAAAATGGGGGATATGACACCCTAATGCTCCCCGTGAGTACGCCACTGATTGCAATTAAACATTATCTTGACTTGTATTTTTATCGATATATCATTATTATTAACTTCTGAGTCAATAATACTACCTTGCGTCCTTGTAAAACAGTGTATATATGAATTAATAATTTCCTAAAATTAATTTAAATATTTTGAAAACATCATTGCATACATAGTTAAATTTATAATATACGTAAAAGTCTTAGGTCCAAACCTCCCAAGTCCCAATTTTTTTATTATAGTATAATTACTAACATCGTTTTATTTACCATAAAAATAATATGTAATTTCGTTCAAATTTGAACTTCAAATATTCATAAAAAAAAATTGTAAATTGTAATAATTGTATATTTTATAGTGTAAACTACTTAAAACGAACATTGAATTAAAATTTCAAACCTTAGCTTTTTTGAAAATTTTGAACCTTCGGATTTTTTTTTTTGTTAACATTTATAAAAAAAATATACCTCGTTCCTATGAATAGCTCAAAAAGAGTCAAAATTAACTATGTATATAAAATTATAACATTAATTACACAAACGTTTGATGAAAATTTCAAGAATCTACTGTTATTCGATTTTGAATAACAACTAAAACTAAAGTATTAATTAAAAATAAATTTTATTGAAAATAAAGCTTATAAATTATAATACAACAACATTGTTGTTTAAATAATAAATTAATAATGACGATTAATAGTTTGTGGCATACATGATACAATACGGCTATACAACGCAATTAATACTTTCTCTTTACAGCTAGAAATTTAACACGTATAGTTTTGTATTATCGCATTATTACATATTACATCTGTACGTTGAACCTATTTTTATTAATCTTTTTTAGTTTACGTTTACCTATTTTTAGTCATTTTCCGTATTAAACACATTTTATAATCCAGCAGGCGAACATAATACATAACATCGGAAAGGGGAGCTTCAACTTTTTAATTTTAATAAAAATTAGTAGGTATTTAGCATACATAATAATATGATTATTCTAACTTGTAGACGGTACGTTAGTTTACAATTTCAAATAGTATTTAAATAAAATTATAAATCTTATGGTATACCTAACTATCATTTTTTTTTATAAATACTTACATATACCACGGAAAACTTGTGAGAATATAACCTAAATATCACCGCAGACTGTATGGTGCGTCTAAAACTAAATCAGCGAGTACAACAACGTAAGCTTTAAAAAAAAAAATACACTACGTCGTAAAATTTGTTACATAATCTATAGAATAGAATAGAATATTTCGACGACATTAAATATGACACAAACGAACGA
This sequence comes from Rhopalosiphum nymphaeae, assembly GCA_036289425.1. NCBI lineage: Eukaryota > Metazoa > Arthropoda > Insecta > Hemiptera > Aphididae > Rhopalosiphum > Rhopalosiphum nymphaeae. The sequence goes on along the minus strand of JAZAQC010000007.1, from coordinate 856,937 downwards.
AAGGTTTAAGGACACGGATTAATAATCGGGCAATTAGCAACGCAAACGCGCCAGAGCCGACGTGAAGACGCTCGTAATGTTCGTTATGCTATTCTAATAAATAAATAAAACAGTTAAGCTTCGATTACACGTCTCCACGCGGAAAAAGTCACAATCGGTGACCGTCAAAAGTAAACAGGTCGCCTACAGCATACTGAATAGATACTATTGCAAATTGTAGTTTAGGTATATAGTAATAATAGTACCTACGGACGATCAAAGCAATGACTTACTCATCTTGAGTGAGCCATGTTATTATGCACAGGGAGGTCTGGCACAAGAGTTCGGCAGACGGTGTTTGCAATGGGTTAGCGCAGAGATTCCCAACCAGGGTGCCGCGAAATCTTTTTAGGGTGCCGCGAAATTATTTGAAATATTTTTTTAGAAAAAACAATTTCATTAAAAATATAGCACTGTGAGTAATAAAACGGACTATAATAATATAAAACCTATCGTGTTTCATATATTTTGTAGAAATATTACGATGTTCAATCTATTTTAATGTTCATATACCAGTTTGATTGCTATGGCTTTGATGTCTTGTGCTTTTATCTTATCTTAATTTTTGTAAAACATGTCTCGACAACAGTAATTTAATAATATAGGTATACTGTATACTAACAATTTCATTACAATCAGTCTGGTTTTAGTCATCATTGCGAAACATATAATATATTTCATTCGTGTCTAAATATTTTATAATTTTATATAATTAAATTTTATTTAAAATAATGGATAAATTTATTGTTAAAAAACGAAAATTAAATGAAGACGAAATTTCAACTAACCATAATATTGAATCAACATCTGGTGAATCAAATCAAGCTAGTTCTAGTTTTATAGTATGCACCTACACCTTACTACTTTTGATTATACTTATGCATTAATAAATAGAACCGAAGTAGTCTATAGAATATTAGAATATAGGCCATAGAGCATAGGGTGCCTCCGGATTTTTAGAAAATGTCCAAGGGTGCCGCGAGTCAAAAAAGGTTGGGAACCTCTGGGTTAGCGCAACGACGAGACGGTTAGGGACTTATCGAAGACGCACTTACTCGGAGGTAGATCAATAACATCACTCGCCGTCTTGGGCAATAGTACTATTATTTATAATAATCGGAGTCAGATCGTGACACCGCTCACTGCTTGAAATGTTCACTTACAAATTGTAATTCGTAGTTTTGTTTAAAAAGTATTTAATTTAATGTATATTACTGAACGGGTAAAAAGTATTCGTGTTGGTCGTGGATACATATTATATACCCAACAAGTGTTGGATCGTAACACATAGTACATGCTTGCATGAGATTAGTAACAATTGGTGTATTATATAGTTGCTCAGTACAAGAGTACCTGCTTATTACCTAAACAAATTCTAAATGATTATATTATCGTTATAATGAATTTAACTTCTTACCCTATTGATCTACTGTATAATATATAAACATTTGTCATTTATAGAGAAATCTGTCAAAGATGTAAGAAGTGCTGGTTTATTTAAGTGATCAGGTCAAATAAATAATTTAATAATGTGTTTCCTGGTAAAAATGAACGTAGTATCATATTTTTATATTCACACTACAAACTAACACTGTTACATACATTTATAATTTAAAATAAACAACTCGAGTGAACAAAATTAAAATTTTAAAATATTATTTACATTAATTTATTATGTTACTATGGCCAACATACCTTATAATATACATAATTGTAATTTCTGAGTACAAAAAATGTAAATCAATTAGGTATTATTATTTTTACTTGTTAAATTTCTAATTTTGGATAAAAGTATACTTTTAATAGTACCTAAGTACCTACTTAACACTTATGTATAATAGGTAATATTGATTTATATATTAAAATGTTCAATTTATCTTTAACATTTATTACTTATTGTAAATCAAATTATCATAAAATTAATTAAATGAAATTATGTGATTATAAAATGTATTGTTTAAAATGTTGTGTTTAAATTTATAAAAGCTGTAAATTACTACAAATATCCTTCCCGAACGAGTCCTGACTTATTAATTATAACAATTTTTAATACAACATAAATTTATATTTTGACTTTTAACATTATGTTAAAAAATATAAAAAGCAGGATAAAGAAGTTAAGTACTTAGGTTTGATTGTTTTTCAAATATGTTTAAATAATTTTTAATATTTTTGTATTTTCAAAATTAACAAAGAATAAATTAAATAAAATTTGCTTCCAGAAACTATCCTAAAGTCAATGATCAGAAAATTGTTTTTTACTAAAAAATTATCTTTGGGCTCTTGAGTTACAATCATAGACATGCACAAAATCTTGTTTCAGATGTGGCTTTTATTTTTTTTGACCATCCACTTTAACAAAATCTCCATAAAAAAAAAAAATAAATAAATAAATAAAATAGACATAGGTATAAGTAGAAATAAAATTGATTGTAACACTGATACATAGTACAATTAGTACAAACATTATGTTAATTAATATTATGATTATTTAAAGCATTAATCACTGTTCTCCTTCTATCCATTTTTTCTTACAAAAAAGTTAATATTCTGTTTTTACTTGAGTATCTACCTAAAAAGTTTTAAGTGCGGCTATAGCTCAATAAGTCATACCCATATGCATGCCTATGGCATAATATATACATAGATAACAAACACAACCAAAATATAAGCATATTATAAATATTGGTGTTCATATACAATGACCATATCAAACAATGACTGCCGAAGAACTACTTTCAGTTATTTTTTTTATCTCTTATAATAATATTATATCATAGCTTAACTTAGTTTTCTATGTTGACATTATTATTGACCTACTAATATTAATTATAAACTTTATTACATATTACATAAATTTAATCGCACTCCAGTTTTGAATTCTAATTGTATTTATATTTTGCAACAAATAATACATACTAATACTCTAACTTAACATATATTATATACAACAAAAAATTTAAAAGTTAAATCTTTGTTGACAAATTAATAGAGAGACTAGAAAGGTACTAATCTACATAGATTTTCAGTGGCACTGACGTCAGTTTCAAATGGTAGTTCATAGAAATAAAATCTGAGATAGGATGTATCAGTAATAAGTGAATTTGATGCACTAAAATACAAGATAAATTGTATTTACCATTATTCAAATATTTACAACTGTATGCCCATTGCCCATATTCTACAGACTACTATCAACCTCTAAGGCGCCACCCACTTAAATTATATATGACGTATATTTTGCAATCCTTATGCACAGTGATCAATGCCGCCAAATATTTGTAACTTATGAGATTCAAAATAATTGACTCGAGATGGGGGAACTCCGTGACATTTTTTGACTAAAGACTGTAAAATATGTTCCATTTACATATTCAGTGTCCAATACAACAATGTTAATTCAATTTTTCAACTACCTGAACAAAAATAAAAAGTACACATGATAATTTATATTAAATGACTAGCTTACATTTTATTTATTTGTTGTAAATAAAGTAAGTCATGAAAATATTCTTCTAGTAAAGTAGATTACCTTAATAATCCTTTCCGACAGTACTATATTCACAATAATAGTGTAGGGACAGGTTAATTTCAAAATAAAAAAATGTTTAAAACAATTAAACACAAAATATTTTTATTATAAATACTTAAAATTCTGCATTAAACATGTATTAGTGCTTATGGCTAATTATAATTTTTTGAATAATTAATATTCATTTGATACTTATGATACTTTTGTAAAAACGTTACAGTTAATTTTGGTAATCAGTTTGAAATCTATGTTTGGGTAAACATTTTTAGAAAAGTAATAAAATAATGCTTACATATTATTTAGTGTTTTGTACTAATACATATAATATGAATTATTACCTAAGATAAATTCATACTTCCTGTTTTTAGTTTATAAATTTTAAAGTAACAGGTTAACTACTAAATAATAGGTATACTAAATTGTTAAAAAAAAAAAAAACATAAAATATACCTATACAAAATAAATTTAAAAAAATAAATAAAATTGATGAAAAAAGTTATTTAGTAAAATAAAATTTAAAAGTACAATGCAAAAAAACAATAGCTTAACTAATATATATAACGTACAGCCAGTTTATTTAGGAATGGCAAAACTTAATTTGTTAACACAGGCTCTATAGGAAGTTTAAAATAAATAAATAAATAACTTTTGTTGGTTTTTTTTTTTTTTGTCAACAAAATTACTAAAAATAAATAAATACTAAATATTATACACTCGGTAAAAAATGTTAAGTAGTGTACACTAAATTAGAGTTTTAATTGATCAATATAGTTTTGATTATAAAAAATATATAAAATTTACTCAGCCTCATAATGAAATTTCTGAGGTTTTTTATACACTTAAACAGGTGAATTAAAACAGTCTTCAATGCCAAAATAGCATTTCATTTATGAGCTTAACAATCAGTCACAATTTCTATGTAGATCGTTTCCATAAGTTTTGTTCTTATACATTTAAAAGTGATGGCACGTGTACGGTTTGTGGTTGTGTTTTCGTTGTATGGAATTTCAAAAGTTCAGCAACAGTGATGGCCACTTGAACAATACCTTTTCCCTCCAGAATATCAACAGCACAACAAATCAATTTCTATAAACAATTTAATGCTGTTGTAAAAATATAATAATAATATATATTATATAGTAAAAACTCTTTATAACGAAAAACTCTATATAACATAAATATTACATTATAATAATTAGTTTGATTTATAACCTATGTATAATTCTTATAACCTCTCTATTACAAAAACTCTCTAAAGTGTAAGAAATCTCTTGGTCCCTTCCAATTCATAATAGAGAGTTTTCACTGTATAAAATAATGTCTACTAAATATAATTTTATACTCTGTATTGTTATTAAATTAAATTATCACCGACACATGGAATTATCAATAACTTACTTCATTTACACCAATTTTACGGCATGCTTCCAAAAAGTTATCAACGTTCCGTCTACACCGAGCCATAGTTAGCTTAGGCTGTAAATAATTAAATAAATTAGATCAACATGAATTATATTGAATACTTTTTAGTATTTAATTGTATTAATGTTTACCACAGCTGGTGAAGGTACATGAATGCTAGCTACAGATCTAGGTTTGACATGGTTTGCTAAGTAACAAAGTACAACTCCATCATTAAGAGCTGGTGACAGTTCACTTGGGAGAGACATTTTTAAGCGTGATTCAATAGTCTAGTATACAAAAAATTAGTTTTAAATCTATTGTCAAACAATTAAAAAAAATAATATGAGCACAAACATTTCGTAGTTGTTTCACAAGTTCTGCCTCTTCTCTTGCTTTATCATATTCCCGTTTCATTGTGAATTGAAGTTTATTTTTAGTGATTGGTGTATTATTCTTGGACCAAACATTTGGACTACTAGGACTTGATGACATTGGTAATGATAAATTATTGACTGGAGTTGATACAATTTCAGGTGTACTTGGCTTAATGTACGGACGGATATCCTGTTTATAAATTAAATAAAATAAAAAAAAATAATTAAAAGGGACTATTTTTGTGACACTTTGGCAATTAACACAAACCTTTTGATCATAATTATTGTCAGGGTTTTGAACTTTTCCTTTATAAATAGATTCTTGGGCACGTTGTTGTTTAAGGAACTCTTTGTATTCTCTGTAAAATAATTAAGATGTATGTATTGTAACAAAAATAATAAGAAACATTAATATTGTACTGTAGTTGGTGATACAAAATCTGATCAGTGACCAATAACAAATTTAGCAATTATTACGCATCAGTTGGATATCATAATTACCGTGTTTGCTTTATATTATTTACATATTAAAATATTGAATGTAGTTTATATTAAATTATTATTATATTAATCAGAAATTAATTTAAAAAATAGCATTATTTCAATACATATAATATCACACTTCTATAGTCAATTCACATCATTTATATCCAAATAATGTAAAACTATTATATTTTAGGATGTGATAAAACATTTTTTATTGAAAATATATAACCGAAATATTTCATGTTGTGGATGCATTATCACAAATTATGAAGTACAATACCGCCTCAATTCTAAATATTGCTATTTAACATATAACATGAAAATTAATTTAAATTTATTGAAAATACACCACAAATCAAAATAAAGTTCTCTTGAATTTTGATTTTAACGAATAAATAGATAAACTAAAAAACTGCCATAAAGTAACTATGGGTCTATTGCTATGAAAATTAGCTAATAATTGATCAATACTAACATATCTTTTTGATAACAAAATAAAAAATGATATTAAAAGAAACATTCTTGCATTATAATATAGAGCTAATCATTTACTATTTGAAAATATAGTCATAATTGATGAATTATGAGTTATAGTAGACATTTTTAAGGTGCAACATGTATGTTCAGTGAGTAAAAGGCAAGGAGCTGTTTAAGAATCTATGGTTACTAGTCAGGTATAATGTAGGTAAAGGAATATACCAACCACTTTTTGTGTAAACAACTATACATACCTATAACTTTGTGTGTGATGTGTCGGTTTATCATTTAGCTTGATACCGTTATTGTTACTTGAGTATATTTTACTTGAATTTGTTGACATGTTACCATTACTTTTACTGACATGTACAATTTCGGGGCTACAAATGAAAATATAAAATACATTGTTAAGAATAATCACATGAAAATGTTAATATAATACAATACCTTGCATTGTTATTGTATCTGTTTGTTTCCCTATGTTTTCTGTCAGATTTGTTTAAATACTCCATACTTCCATTTGCACCCTAAAAATATAATTCAATAACAATAGTTTGTGAGCCAATATGATAATTCTGATTAGTAAATTTACTTCATCTGAAGAATGTACGAAACTAGTTGTTTCAGATAATGTCAAACTGTCCATATTACTGTCTAAACTGTGATTATTGCTCTTTAGAGAGTTGAACTTCCATGATGATCCTCGATTTCGGCCTTCTTTAATGCTTTTTAATTCTAGCCACTTAAATATATGAATACGACCCTTAATACAAACCTATAACATTAAAAAAAAAAAAAAATTAAAAACTGATAATATTTAAAAGATGAAATATTGTATTGTTAAAAAATATAAAATGATTATTAATATGCACTCTTACAGCAGTTGGAGGGGATACCAAAGGATTATTGGCTACATCCAAACATTCTAAACAAGTCATTAATCGCAGTTCAACAGGTAAAGATGCTATTCGGTTCAAACTGACATTCAATCTTGCTAATTTTAAACATGTTAATTCTGTAAAAAACTCAAAATTTAATTTTTGAACTTTTTTGAAGGTTATATTTTATGTTATACAATATTTTATTTTAATAATATTAAGTATTTTAAATTTTTATTTTATTTAAAGTGGTTAAATATTTTTAATCTAAATTAAAAATTTACATGTGTAATGATCTAAAAATGTGTATACGAGTACATTAATTATTTTACTTGGTTTTATATATATTAAATCATTTTTAAGTTTTTTTTTGTTTATTTAACTAAACAATATTAAAAAACTATTATAATAATGTTTTACTTACCTAATGGTAACTCAATAAGTAGATTATTTTGTGCATTTAAACATTTTAATGAGGATAGTTGACCCAATTGTGGTGGTAAATTAATAAGCACATTACAGCTTACATCTAACTCAATAAGAGTTTTGCAGAATCCAATTTCGGTGGGTAATTGTTTAAGTTTGTTATTGGACAATAATAGGATTTCAAGAGGTAACTGACATATAGCTGATGGTAGACATGTTAAACGGTTCCGACTATAAAAAAAGATTACATATATATGAATACACATATATTTTATATATGTAACAGGTGGATATTTAGATAAATCATAACTACCTTTAAACAAATAAATATACTTTAATAACTGCCTAGATAATATACTTATTTTACTTAATTATAATACCATTAATTATTTGATTATTATATTTATGATAGTTTTATTTTGCATCTGATTATTGATATTATTTTCTACAGGTATATTTATTATTTAAAGTTGTGTGATGGATTGTGTGTGTATATTTAAATATTAATCAAAGTAATTTACACTACAGTGTTAATAGAGCAAGGACTTTTATACATCCCTACATTAATATTTTATTATGTAAGGTAACTGAAAAATAAATATAGGTAAGTAAAAAAACATATTTTATAATAATTAGGAAGATAAAAATATTAAAATTGTATGTGCATACTTTAAGATTGGACATAATTTTGTACATTGAGAAATAAGTAATTCAAGTTTGTCAATGACATAATTAAACAAAATAAATTACAGAAATAATAACATTAAATGGAAATTAGTGCTCTTATTTTAGAATAGCAAAATTGAACCAAAGAGCAGTGATTTTTCAATAATTTTTAAAAATATATACAACATAGAATTTAAAAAAATTTGAAAGACATTTTCATTTTTATTTGGTATTGAAGAATTTTTAACTAAAACCCTTGCTCTAGTTAATAGATAGTGTTTTTTAATAATTATGTGATGAATGTATAATTAAAACTTTATTTTAAATCTAGATAAGATTCACTAAACATGTTAAGCTTTTATATTAATTAATAAAAAAAACTTTAACCTTGAAACGTAAAAATACTAAAAATAATACATGCCCTTGTAAATTATTTTTAAATATTTCAAATTAGGTTAAATAAGAAGAACAAGAAAAATCATTTTTTTTTTTTTTTTTTTGATCAGTTTATAGTTATCATACTGAAATATTATCATTATAGTATGGCTATAAAAATGTTTTACAATTAAAATACAATGTAGCATTTAAGTATTCAATTAGATTAGTTAAATTGTTAGTTAAATAAAACTTAGGTATATTTAAACATCTACACTCATAGTTTACAAACAATGTCATTGAAATGATACTTAGGTATATAATATGACGTACTGTTTCAAAATATTTCTTATTTGTAATGAATTCAGGTTACCTTATGATTTATATGACATAATTATAAAAAATGTTTGCAGATGTTATAGATAATAAAGACAATAGTTAATGATATTTGAAATAAGTTAGCTCATAAAACAGTGTAATTTGTTTTTCGACCAACATTAGGAAAAAGTTACAACACACATATACAACAGAAAATAATAAAAAGATATCTCATTTTCTAAACATTCGTATAGTATCTGTTAAATCCACGACTTGTGAATCAAAAAAATTCTAGATGATAATAATAAGAATTAATAATTGTTTGTTATAAAACACAAGTGAATGAATTAAATAATTCGTAAATACTTGAATTGGATAACCACTAACCTGAGATCAAGATGCACCAATGATTGAAGTGATGTGACTGTATTTGGTATTGATCGTATAGCATTATGATACAGGTTGAGAGATTCTAATGACCAGAATTTAATTAGTTCGGCTGGAAAGTGTGTGAAGCAATTCTTGGAGAGATCTGAAAAACAAAACGAGTGATTTTACCAGGTAACACACAACGATTACAGTACGGGTAGCGCTCGTGTTCATACCCGCAATGGTCGTGTCGGACAAATCGTATTTATTCGTCACCGGGAACTCCTTAAGCTTGCGTCCGCCGAGTTTCAACTCGCCGCACAGATGTGCGTCCTCCAGCAGTTTCTCCAGCGACCTGGTCATCAGCCCGTTGTTGCGATGGGAGTACAGCGTCGACGCGCAATCCATCGTCGTGCCGTGCGGTGTGCGAACTGCGAACGTCGATCGGACGACACGCGCTGACGCATGTGAGGCAATGGCCAGCGGGTCTGTGGCGGATTAACACGCCGACGAGACCGGACGCCGGTGGTGCCCCGAGCAATGGCTGCGTCCTCCGACGTCGGAAATGCCAGACGGCGGACCGACCGCCATCGCCGGTTTGACGACCGTCGGACGTGGACCGGAATGAATGCTAATCGACCGACGACCTAGGCAGGCAGGTGTTGCGATCGAGAGGTGAGCGGGTAGGACCGAGCCGGGCGGACGAGCAGCGACTTGTGCGAGACGCCACGAACGACACCGAACACACGGATAGCGCGAATCCGCGATTTTGCGGAAAAAATTTCTAGTAATAATAAAAAAATTAAGCGCGTTATCAACGCACTCGTAGACCCCCCGGGAGTTACGGTGTTACTATTATTATTATGGACGATGACGATGATGATGATGACAACGTATCGCCGGGTCGTCGGATGTTCGGTTATCGTTAGTGGGCGGTGGTCGAGGGCGGGGGGGATCGGCACCGGAAAGGGAAATTTGTTTACGGGAGACCGCACAACACTAACCGCCGTCGTCGTGTGATAAGAACCGCCGTGTGATAAGGTCAAGGAATAACGAGATAATGCTCGATAATATTGTTGTTATTGTTATTGTTACAGTGTCATATTATTCTCGTTCCACGGCCAAAGGCCAAGGCACTGCGATGTTTGAAAACGGCCAAGTGGCCCCAACCGCTGTTGCGTCAAATAAGTACCTACACACCTACAACTAGGCACAGACGTTGGTACGCGATTAAAATATTATTATTATTACTATTGTACCTACCTATACCTATATTATTACCTCTATTATATCACTTAGCGTGCGTACGATACGTACAGACTCTCGCCAGCACTCGACCCAAACGACGCGTATAACCCTAATATTATTATTATTATTATAATTTATTATTATTATCCTTCGGCACGAAATAATATTATTATCCATTGTGTTGCGGACCGTGATATTATACCAGCGTTAGTTCGTTAGCCATAGTATTGTTTCAATTTTTTTTCCATGCCGGGTACACATGCGACCCTTCCGTAGGGAATAGGTATTATTCCGTAAAATGTTTTTTTTTTTTTTTTTATGTAATAACGTCATACTCCGAGTGCAGCGATTTTTAACGAAATGTATTTTTCTATTTTCATTTACTTATTTTTTTTTTTTTATTTTATCGCTTTTTAGAGAAATAACAATGCTTTGAGTTTTAACTTTTAGAGTATAATGGCTTTTGATAGTAACAAATTGGATCTATAATATAACTTGATGGATAAAATGTTAAATATTCCTAGTAAGTACTAGGTACTCGAACAGATATACTTCTCAAAATAAATATTGTATTTAAAAAACAAATAACTGTGTAGAGACTTGAATTTATTTCTTCAAATATTTATACCATAGTATTTTCTAAGTATAATGATACATTTTTAAAAATTGGTATTTTGGCTCTTTTTCTGCTATTGACAAAATTTGTGAAAATTACGATAATTTGCAAATTGTTTCGAGGTTAAAACTGTATTACATTTAAAATTTAAAATGATGAAAGCTTGAAAATCTATAATATTAAGGTTCCTTATTATAAGCTATATTATAGCAGGAATCTATACAAATGAACGCACAATTTTTTTGTATAGACATGTTTTTAACTTTTTAAGTTAGAATTTAGACAAAATTGGATATTCAATTGAAGACTAACAGTTTTAATTATGTTATTTTAGTTCAAAATATATTTGGATTATAATTTTAATTTTTAAGACATATCTACCATATTATAAAGATATATACAGAGTCTCAAGTTAAAATATAGGTATATTATATATTATCTATATTAAATGTTTTTATTATTACATACACAAGCTGATAAAAGATAAATTATTCTGTGTAATATAAATATTTGATTTGTTTTCGATAAAAATTTGTTCAGCATACCTTATAAAGTTATAACTAAATGAAAAATAAATTTAATAAAACAAATATTTAATGCATATGTTATAAAATATAGCCTGAAAACATGTGAAAACTCGTCTCCTATCAAAATAGTTTTTTTATTGTATGCCTACAATTATATTAATTATGATTGAATTATAATTTAACACGTCAATTGCAGTGACCTTCTCAATGACGAGCTACACTTGACGCTTACTATACAACAAAGTAAGTCCTCTGATCTTTTTTTTTTATTGTTCAATCATATTCCGAAGGAAACAAAAACAAAGCCATCACTGATTGCTATCACTTCGATAATAAAAACCTAACCTAATGGGCAAAGGCTAAGGTTTTGCAATGGGCATATTAATAAAAACCATTCAATTAAGTTATTTAAATCTTCGTTAAGCGAACGTTGAATCATTACGTATAGAATTAATAAGCAATAAATTATTAAACTCTAAAAGTTTAAAGTCAAAATAATCTATTCAATTTATAATTTAATTCATTCAAAATGTAGTTATAACTTATAACTAGATGGGTAGGTATCTCGAAATAAAATTAATTAGATATACCTAATTAATTTTTTTTTTAATTAGTACATGGGCCACATATCTAGTAATTGTGTAACTTTCAATTGTTTAAATGATAATTAGGTAGACAGTAAGACATTTTATTTAAAATGTAACCTACTATTCCTTCTTATAAGAATATATTGTCTATTATATATTGAGACTAGGCTTGTCAATTATGATACTGTTGTGTCTACTTAGTTTTTAGTTTATAAATCAGTGAATATTTATTTGTTTTAATTTGTATAGTCATTCAGTCATTGTATACAATGTGATAAAAAGTGTATTTACAAAAGCTATAATATTAATTAATTAATATTTCCTGTCTATAAGCTATAAAGTATAGATGACATTATATACCTATATAAGAATGATTTAAACTTCGTATCTGTTCTTTTTCAACTTAACTAAAAATAGTTAGGTATAGATATTGCAATGGATACTTTAACTAGTTAATTTACCATGTCAATAAGATAATTAGATAACTAGGTGGTTATATTAAAAATTAAAAATAAACATCAACTTTTTAATTATCTACTTAAATGCCCAGCACAATTGCACATCATTACTCTAACGGACATGGTCTAAACTAAAAATTTTATTATGAGTTTTGAAAATAGAGTAAATATTTACGAGTTACGTGGCTACCGTACTTATAGTACCTACTACACATACCTATACTAACTAAAACCTAATTATACAATACCTATTGCATATTATATTTATTTATTTATTTTTATTTAGAATTATGTACAATATACCTAAATCAAATTGGCGTAAATACACAATGAATGAGCATATAAGTGAATAAAAAAGTATGAGAAACAAAAACTTAAATAAGCGAAGAAAAACTAGCCATAATATACCACTGATGACACTCAACATTATGTATGCTTATTATTGTAAGCACCACGACACCATTTATGTTTTTTATAATAAAAAAGAAAACTCAAAACATTTTAAGTACTTAAGTGGATTTGGTTGAGTTGATAGACGATGAGTTGACGACTATGGAATCTTTTATAAAAGTATTTGGCTGTTGCCTGTTTATTACATAAAACTTAGTTTTAAATCTGTGTTTGTATTGTTAAGTTTAATACGAATGAGGGACGAACATTAATACGTTTTCTGAAGAAGATGTTTTAAAAAGATTGAAATTTATTTATTTTTCACTTTTTTTTTTGCATTCCTCGAACAACTGAAGTCCATATTAATCAACATTGGTCTTAAAAGAGTTTTATAGGAAGCTAATTTTATAAGAAGTTTAAATTTAACGAAAGCATGTTTATTATATTACATAAAAGAATTTTTAAAAAGCGCAGATGATTATTTTTAAGATATTATTTTAGATTTATTATGTTACAGATCCTAAGTCAAACGCTGATTTTGAATCATAGCAACATTGTTCATTATACATACCTATATCAAAAGCTTTTAATACCAACATAAAATATCAAATATTATAATAATTTATTATATACAATACAAAAATCAAAAACAAAATTACCTATAGAAAAAAAATTACCTGCCAATCGTCTCACTAATTTTAAAATAATTTTGTATCTTAAAATAAGATAGTTAAAAATAAGTTTATTAATTATAACTGTATTATAACTTATATTTGAGCAATGAGCAGATATACCTATCAGCATTAAAAAAAAAGAATGTATAATCGTATATATTATAAAAAACATTTAAACAGTAAATCATAATACAAATTCATAAGTAATTATGCAGTAAAATATTTATGATAAGTTGGGTATTTTGTTTTCCAGGTATCGATCACTTTCTTATATAATTATGTAAATGATTAAATCATTATGAATAATATTATGTATTTGTATTTATGAATTACTGTGTATAAATGCGATATTTACTTATAATTAATAATATATTAATGTGATTATTGATAGAATTTAAAATTGGTTTTTTAACTTAGCTTCAACAACATGGATTATTTAATATTATATTTTACATATTTATATTTATATTTTGAAATTGCTAAAATATCTACGTTGATATAATATAATTATTCATATTCAGACCATTTTCATGTAACACTTATTCAAATTTCAAAGGCACAACTAAAAAAGGAGAAAAGTAGGTCCTTTGTACACTGTACAGTAAGTATATCAAGTGTACCTCGTTATTGAAGAGTAATAAGTCACTGTAATGTGACAATTGGTAATGGTAAATTTTGTTAAAAACTGAACTTCAAATGCTTATTAAAAAAAATTTAACTGTATACCTTTATTATTTTTAAGCTATATAGGTAATAAAAGTATGAACATTTCAAGTATCCTATGATTATTTGTGTTTGAATTACGAGTTTGAAAAAAATAAGAAAATCGTTTGATGATAAATCATTATTTTACGCATAAATATCAAATTTCATTAAAACTTAAATCTCAGATGCCCATAAAAATATTTGTAAAATTATGCTTAACTTTTTTTATTCCAACAATATCAGCTTATGATGAATTTTATATTAAATTTTCAAATTTTAGATATAAATATAAAAAATTTGATGAATTTTGTGGAAATCTCAGCTTTAACGACTATAAAAAATATGATGAATATATTTTCGATATTTTCTTAATTTGTATATGAACAATTTATGAGAAACCTTTTATTAAATTTTCAAAGTTTTTGACTTTGGTTGTTGGAACAAACTTTAAATTGGAAAAACTTTGAATTTTAAACATTATATAATATTGGCTGCATTGCCGTATCATTGACGTACATATAACTTAATATTAGCTATTAGCTACTCACTGTTAATAAATAATATCATTAATTAGATATGCATAATATGAAAATTTAATCAACGATATAATGCATTACTCTTTTGTTTAAAAAAAAGTAGTAACATTTTATCTTTTTTAAATAATATAATTTAATAGTTTGAACATACTCTTATTACTTAACAATTGTTATAAAATATTGTATAATGTATAATGACGTAGAAATAACAAATTTAAAAACATATATTATATTATTATTATGCTCAATAAAATAATTTAAATTAAAAGATAAATGTACGTAAAAATATAATTTAAATGGGTATTATAACATTAAATAAATGCATTTATATTTTTATGAATTCAACATTTTATACTTTAGCTTGTCTTAAATTTAATACTTTTATATATTGTAAAAGTATTACATTTTGCATATTTTTTTTTAGTCTTACTACCTATAACTCGGCTATAAAATGTACAAATGATCACTTGATATATTTTTAAGCTGCTATATGGGCCGTATTTACATATTATGTACCCCCGTGTCCCCCTTAATCCACGCTGAAGTAAAAAAAGCAGAAAATATTCTCATGGAGATTATTATCGTAGAGAATATTATTCTCATCAACATGGTAAACGATTTTTGGTTTTTTTTTCATACTTTTATGTAGCATAGGATATTTTAAATATGCAATTTACAATACAAAAATACGTTATACGAGAGTGCAGTGCTGATAAGTAAACTTCGTTTATTTTATAAATGTATTTTAGCTATCTATAATAATAATATCAAAATATTTTACTTTCCAGAATACAGAATTGTGTACTTATATAATACGGAGGATAAATCGATAAAATGTGGATAAAAATAAAATAAAATGACTGAATACATTCTCCGAAAAGATCATCTTTAAATGAACGAGCTTGTGCAGCGGCTATATATATGTGAGTCATATGAGACGCGCATACATTGTTTCGACCAAATTGCTATTTTTAAATTTTATATGAATTGCTTTTTTTGTCCGCGATTCGTATAGTATATAGGTGGGTACGTGATACAAATTTCCTTGTTCGGTCGTACTTAATAAATGTTTTGCTTTTAATTTTGTTCTTCTTGTTTCGCCGGTGGCGTCATCTTACGAAAACGATGACGACCCGCAGTGGACGAAACCACAGTAATAGATAAGAACGAGCAAAAAAAAAAAAAAACGATGTCGGATATTATTGTCATTAAGTGTACGATAATAATATAGACTGCACAGCAGCATTTCTAATTGAATGAACAATGGACGTGCGCGTAAACGTAAATACGTTTGAATAACACGCAGAATATAATAATGATAATAACATAAGAATAAGGAGAATGATTTTTATATAACGTCTGTTTAATTGGGTGGGCAAAAAAGTAACCTTAGCTTCCTTCGCAGTTCAAGGATGTATAAATATAATATAAAATATTTTTTGTACGTTATTTCGAGATTATAGAAATACAAATTAAAAACTTAGAACAACAATTTTTTTCCAGAAAACGCCCAAATATACTATTATTTACTCTGAGAATTCACCTTTGAAGTGGATTATAAATTGTAATACACCGTATTTTTCCGAGCATGAAAAAAATATATGTCGAAAACATAATCGTATATACATATACTTAATACTTACACAATACAATAACGTGCTTTCATTAAAATTTGTTTTATTACTATCTGGTGAAATTATATTCGCGATTCTTGATGTTCTCGACTGCTTCAATTGTAAGTACATAGTATATACGTATACGAATATCAGAATATGATTATTATTATTATTATTATTATTATTATTACTTCTGGTCTGCCACTGACAACCGCTATGAAACAATAATAATATTACATTATACACATCTATATATATATATGTATTAATATATGTGTGTGTGTGTGTGTATGTGTGTATGTGATGTGATTCGCATACACGATAATGTATTATATTATATATTGAATGACATTTATTTTAAAATAAAATGTATTATGTTTCGCGCGCGTTATGCATACGAAGAGTGTTAGGTAACTCGAACGCGTAACATATCTTAAAATAACTGAGATTAAAACGAGTGTAGTAGATACCTCCATATATAATATATTAATGTAGTATTGAAATAAATCATAGCGACCGTTAAATTATAATGATTTTTCATACCATTTCCCAGAAAATCGTGTTTACGTATAATGCGTTCGTGAAGAGAATGGAACTTACAATATTAATATACTTATATAATTATATTTTTTAATTGTTGTCGTTATGGTATTAACTATTTTTTGCTGATATAGAGAACAGGGGTAAAATTGAAGTACACGAGAATGATGGAATCCAAAATAACACGATTATAAATAACTTTTTCCATTTAATAGCCCAATTTTTTAGGAAGATTATAAGTTATTTAACAGCACGTTGCGATTCTTAGGAGCCGAGCAAAAAGAACACTTAGCGAAAATGAAATAACCTAACCTATCGCGAGCGGGTATCGGAGGACGAGGGCCGACAATGTCCATAACTTCAGTTAGTGGTAAAATAAGTTTTAAAAAGTTGGTGAAATGTTTTGTTCATCTGTCGTAGATGTTTGTACACTGTAGTGCACACAAAGTGTCTACTACCACACAGGAACGAAGCTTTTCCAGACTAAAAACGTACATGCTATCAAATGCAAAAATAATTTTTCAAATCCAACTGGTAGTTCTAGAGATTTGCGCGTTAAAACAGAAGAACAAACAAACTTTTCAGCTTTATAATACTAGAATAGATTTAGGGATGTGTCGATGCCACTTATGACCGATATCCGTTAAAACGAATACTGCATATTATACAACCATTACTTGTTAGTATTGATTAATTTAAAAATATGTTATAAATTAAGTAATTGTTAGAATAGTAATTGATAATTACATATATTCTCTTCATTTCAGTCTGATATTTAGTTCCTTTTAAAGTTTTAACAATATGAATTGAATAAAACAGACTAAGATAAACATATCTAAATGATATTATTTTAATAACATTAAGATTTTTAAAAAAATATCTTGATTATTATTTTGAAAAGTATTGGAAAATGTTTACAAACTTGATCCAATTTGCTAACAAAAAACTTCCTCAAAATTGATGAGTATTTTCCATAAAAAGTGTCTTCAGATATAAAAAAAAGTACTTAAGTACAAGTGTACTTAAGTAAATAATTTCTCCGCTGTATAGTATATTATGTCAAGTATTCCTCGTGGATATGCTGTAATTAATATTGAGTAGGTCACTGTAATGGACGTGTTAGATTTTAATTCAATGATAAATGAGCGAAGAAAGTCGGTCAGCTTAGCTATAATAATATATTAGTATATTATACTAAACTAACATAAGTATATAGTTTTATTATACATTTAAATTACTATTAAATAATTTATTATAGTATGAGTATTAATATAAAACGGTAGACGATAAGCGTTGTATAAGTATAAATAGGCAATAACTTAAAATAAATTAAAATATTTTGAAATTTAGTTCATCCATGAACTTTGTGGGTGTGTTAAATTTGAAATCAATGATAAAATATCAATTTATATGAACAGCGATTCTAAGCGGAGATAGTATATAAGCTTATAATATCACTAAGTATATTTTGTGATTTTTTTTATTAAACTATTTAAGTCCTTTATTTTTAGTATTACAGTAGTTTGATAATACTTTTTCTGAAAATATTGCATTTTTATATTTTTAGGATTTAGTTATTGTGATAAAAAATATTTATATTATAATATAATATTATATCAATTTATATAACTTAAATTTAATAATACAGTATTTTAAATAACATAAACCAAAAATAATATCTAGATTCATAATATAAATAACTAATATCTTAAAATAAATTGAGAATGTCATTGTGTATAGTACAGTTCATAATAATAAAATAAGTACACATTTTAAGTTCCACGAATAATGTACTCGTATTTAAATAATAACAAAATAAATAATATCGTTAAAATAAAAAATAAAAAATATGATATATTTATGAGATTTTATAGTGTCAATATAAACTACTTAAATCTTATATAAAATTTTCAAAACTTACATATAAAAACAAAAGTTTTTATGAATTTTTAACTACAAAATAGTTTGAAATTTCTTGTGACTGCGATTTTGATGAATTTCATTAAAATGTTAACTACAAACACACATTAAAAAATTGTGCCCATCTATTTTTAATATTTTAACATAGATATAAAAAAAAACTTAAGTGGAATCTTGCATTATGTTTTCGAGAATTTTGACTTAGTAAATAATTATTTATCCACAGAAAAGAACTATATATATATTTTCAATTGAGAAATTAACAACTTATGAGGAATTTTATATTAGGTATTATATTAAATTTTCAAGTATTTTTATCAAACGAATAATTTTTAATCGATATTTCTAGGAAAAGAAATTTAAATAAAAAGATCGAAATATTTTTAAAATTTTATCGTAAATAAAAAATCATAATATAAACATTTAATAAACAATGAATAAATTTCTGTAATGGATGTTTTAAATTTAAATTCAATAATAAAATATCATTGTACATATACGAAAAATGATTCTAAGCAGAGACGGTCTATGAGCCTTATCAAACATCTCTAATAGTACTCGTATATTTCATGTCATATTTTTTTTTATATTGAAATTAAAATAATTTATTTTACCAATAATAATATACTAATACAGTAGGTTGAATTAGTTTTTGGAAAAAACATTACATTTGAAAATATTATTGCATGTGTATAAAATATAATTATTATGTTCGTAAAAGTTATATTTATCCACCAGTAATGGTTTTGAACTAATATAACAAATTAATGAATATCATTATTTATGTACAGTATATAGTTATTATAACAACTTCGACAACATTTGAATTTAAAATGCCAAAAAAATAATTATCACCGGATTAAAAATGCTTGAAATTTTAATACAATATTATTCAATAAAATATTTATATTAATCAATTAAAAATATCGACATTTTAAAGTTATACAACTTTTTCATAAGTGTTTAATTAGAGTTAAAATTTTAACAAAATTCATAAAAATCTCGAAAATCTACGAATTAATTTATAACTTATAAATTTATAAAAACTCTTCTTTTTTATAATTGAGATTTGAAAATATAATATAAGATTACAAGTTATTGTACTTATTGAAGCCTATCTAAATATAAAAATATGTATGCTGAATTTTTTATTTTTGATATTTGAATTTGAAATTCGAAAAAAATTACACGTTTAAACAAAGAATAACGATTACAATTATTTTCTTATAATTTAAAAAACATTATCCTAAGGGACTTTAAATAATTGCATTTATTATGAATTTTCTTTATGTAATAATATTTTTAAAATTATAAGTAGATTAATTTTTAATAGATACTGTCTATAGATTACATAGTATATACCATGAAAACATTCATAGTGTTTTATGAGAAGGCGGTATAAATTGATTGAAAAATTAATGACAATAATATATTAAAAGCATTACTTTAATATCAGTTTAACATTATATTATATTAATCTCCGTATTCCACGAAAACACACTCGAAATTTAGTTCTATTTATCATTATACGTTTTATAAAACAAACACTTACTAATCCATTCCTCCCTAAAACTCTTCATTTAACCAATATTATTTCTACTATTACTTGATTTTTTTATAAGTATCGTCAGTCTTTCAAAACTAACGCTTTAAATTCTCTTAATAATTTATATTTGTAACAACTATAAATTGTTTCAAAATTATTGCTTTATTTAGCGTTTTTAAATTCTAGTTATTATTTAACTATCCACTATTATTTTCATTATACTTATCAAAATGTTATGAAAACTTATTCTGTTTAATATAATCTTGAAATTTTTTTCTACAATCTATTCTGTATTTTCCGTTAACAATACTATTTGTAAAAGGACATTTTGTCTGTTATATTTATAATAAATAAAATAAAATATCATTAAATGCACTTATATAGTGGTATAATCTGGCGGGTTGTCTCCGCTCAGAATCGTTTTTTGAATACGATATTACAATGATATATAATACGATTGAATTCGAATTTAATACATCCATTACAGTGACCCACTCGACATCTACTGTATACAGCAGAGTGGTACTCAGTTTGTATTGATTACGCATAACTATTAATTATTAATATTGCCCATAGGTATTATTACAATAAGTAGGCAATGACAAGAATTATAATTTTTGAACTGAACATTTATTATTATCGATTGTATTATATATAAAAATAATATTATGACAACCGCTGTTGAAATATTTGTGGTCAACTGTCGTGCCATATCGCCATCAACATTATAAACAATTATAAACTTTTGCCGTTTTTGTTATAATGGTGAATGCTGGCTAATTTAGTTTTTTACAACACCTATTGGTTCTAGTTTTGGCACACGGCCCATCTCTAATTCAGATATATTAATTAAATTATTATAATTAATTCAATCCAGGTCGACTTCATTTTTATTAATATCGCATTTGAGTGTTACTTCTGGGTATTCTCCTCAAGCATTTGTGTTATTTATATTCTTTTTTTTCTTTTTTGTACGTTTATGCTTATTATAACTGCTAAAACTGATTATATGGTTTTTTAATAATTGTAAAAAAAAAAATTACCTAATTGGAAGTATAAGTTCTATATACATATACGTATATATAATGTTGCTATTTAGACTATATAGATTAGGCTCTTTGTAGACATGTTTTCTACGAAGTCGAGTAAATATACGTTATATATATATATTTATATTGTCCTACATAATATATTACATGTTTTAAAAATAATTATACCTGCAATACATATATATTTATGGCACCCCTTCAAACGTCTAAATAATTTAATAATTATTATATTTACAAAAAAAAAAAACTTAAAACCGATCATTCAATCGAGATTTGCTATAATACCTGAAGTTTCGATGTTAATTTGTATAGGTCATTATATTTTTTTTTGTTAAAAATCATAATTAAATAATCGATTTACTCGACGTGTTTTCAGAATTTTTTTAAACATCTGTGGAATTTAACCGAACGCCTTTCAAAGATAACCACAATCGTTGATCACTGTAACATTTTTGGAATTAATGAAATATATAGTATATATACTATATAATATATAGTATTGTAAAGAATCCTTTAAAAACGTATTTCAGTCACACTTTTTTAACGATTTAAAATAATCATTAAATACTATTTTAATCGATTTTTCTAAGTGCAACTGACACACTTAGCAATATTAAATAGTATAATATACTTATATAGGCACATAAAACATTTTAATTAAATTAAATTTTTATAATTCAATATAATGTTATTTTATGTCAACACTATTATGTATAAATTAGTGATTGTTATACTTAGTAAAATTCATTAGTTTTCAATTTTTTTTATTTTTTTTAGAATTTTTCTTAAAATATTAATATGATAACAACAAACTATATACGAGTACTCTATAAAAAAAAAGCTTGAATTTTAATTTGAACCTTTACAAACAAATTTGTTTATCTTTCAGTAAATTATAAATCTCAAAAATACTAATACAGAATTATTTTTTATAAAATTGACATTTCAAATTATAATACTATGACAAAATTGAATAATTAAACAAAAAATAACAACTTTAGTTGTAGCTAAAAAACTATTTTATGTTGGAATTTAAATTTGTAGCCACAACTTTTTCTATTGCTTATAATATACAACAAAATTTTCAAATTATTTATATTGATTTTAAGCTATTTATACTACGAACCTATTCATACCGATCTATGCAGTACTTATAAATTCATAATAAGTATAACAACATTTAAGGTTATAATATGAAATAATATTTAAGTAACCATGAATACGATCTTACTATATTAATAGTTACCTTATTATTAATACAAAAATAAGTTACTTATAGTATTATATAAATATATAATAAAACATCTTTAAAAATATAAGAATGGCCGTCTCCATTCAGAACTTACTGTTTTTTGTATATAGCTATAAGCTATAATATTTAATATTGAGTTACAACTTAACAGATTTATTACAATAAGCTATTCAACAGTAAGAACTACTCAACATCACAACATACAACAAAGCGATTTCTATGCTTTTTTTAAAAATTATCTTTACACAACAGGTATACATAAATACATTAATGAAATGCCAACACATGCATGTTAAGTGTAGGTACCTATTTTAGCTTTTAATTATTAAAGCATTTTATTGCAGTTTTGCTTTCCGGTCGAATTGAAAATCAGGATGTAAATTTTTAGATCTATCAATATTATTTTTTTGGATTTATTTACGGCGTTAATTATTGTTCTATTACAATTATTACGTTTAATCTCGATTGAATTATGTGGCTTCTTAATATTTTATCAAACAGAGCATACTACCGTATCAAACGCAAAAATGTTAAAAATAAATTGAAACGGAAATCCGGTTTTATACGACTAGATATATAATGTTGATCCGGGCTGACGATTATACAACAATAAATAGGTTACAAGGCAGTTTATTAAACAAATATGAAAATAATTAAAGAATTGGTTTAAAATGTTTAAATATGCTATGTTACTTGGTTTCGAATATTGTATTTATATTATATTTATTTAATAATAATATAATGTTACGTGTTCTGTAAACATTAAATTATAGACAGTTATTAAAGTGATGAATGGTATATTTTGTGTATCAATAAACTATTTAACACAAAATGTGTAAATATAATGTACATATACAATATACATTTACATTGAAAATTACAATCTCAACCAAACACATTTATTTCAACAATAAAAACTATAAGACTATAACTATAAGACGTTTAAAGACTAAAAAGACGGTCGGTACTGTGATCTCTTAAATTATTAACTAATTAAAAATTAGTCTAAGTAATTAACAAATTCTGCTTGTAGAGTTCTATTATTTATGGTTATATTATAACATTTATAACTATTATTTGAAACAGCTAATATATATAAAAGCCAAAGGTATTTAGAAAAATGAGTCAAGAGTCACACTATTTTTGCCAAATAATATTCAACAATTATTTGGTATCTAGTTATGTATTATACTAATAACAATTTTTTTTATTAATATAATATTTACGAGCATATGTGACTATTTAATAGTAAAGATGCCTTGTTTCGAAAAGTAATTTTAGAAAATGTATTTTAACTTGATTTAAATTCATTATGAAACAACGTTTCGAATTAGTTGTTAAATCCTTATAATCTGAATTTATTGAGTTTAAATAATATAGTTTTAGAAAGTTTCTAATAAATTTAGTTTTATAATAAATCAAAATAAAATAAAATAAACTATTTTCGAAAATTTAATAATTTTCAAGCTAACGTGTAAAATCGAAAAAGCAATATAATATACTTTTCTAATTTTAATTATTAAATGAAATATTGGTGAAATAATTTTCTATCAAATGTCAAAATGGCAATATTATGTACGCACTTTAGATCTAATGGTCACTCATGAACTATAAAGAATGTAATATTGTAATAATGTATATCTAATTGTAATTACATAATGTTGAAATTAGTCTATAAATCAATTTAGTACTTGTTCAAATTAACGTACGACAATATATATTTTCAATAACTTATATCATCTATACAGGTACCGACGTCTAAAATTTGTTGTAATAACACCTTACATTGCGAATAGTTATATAATATTATACCTATTTATATTTTTAAACGTCGATATTTATAATTATAATTTAAAAATAATTTTTGATTTTAATTTATTGACCCTGTTATTATTTTACAAGTTGGGAATGTCACTAAAAGGGTGTGATTTTTTTCCCCGAGAATATACTTCCAGTGAAAAGTCAATACAACGTGTGCATACTACTACGTAGTTAGTATTGATTTTTTTGCTCACCTATTTCTTGTCATTCTAACTAAAAATGTATTTATTTATTGCAATTAATAATTTAAGATAAAAGTAGATGTAAGTACCTAGTTTAAAAAATCGATTAGAATTTAAGATTTTCATATGTGTAAAAGTTTATGAGTGAATAAAAAAATGTATTGATTTCTTTTTATTATATTCGTAAAATGTATTATTTAAAATTCAAAGAAATATATATGTTTATATATACATATATATATAACCTATGTAGAGTATACAGTTATACCCTAGGGTCTTGGAAAAACAATTACTAAGAAAAAACATTTTCATAAAAATATAATCTCTAAAAAAATCCCCTTACAATATAAAAATTAATCAATTTTGTCTGCAGAATAATTATTAATTAAAAATTATAATAATAAGACAAAATATAAAAGGCAAAATATAAAGGTATAATAATAGTATAGTATTATTATTGTACAATAGCTTACTTTAGGCACTATATTATAATGTATACACACAGGAATTAGGAGTATTTTTCCACAGTAAGTACTATAGGTAGACTGTAGATTTTTGAGATAATAAACTCGTTCCGATTTTATTCAAACATAATTTATCGTAATAATATAAAAGTGTCATAATATATCGAGCATAATAAACACTTAGTAATATAAACTTTAATATATTATATTCTCAACCTTTTAATAGTTCTTTTTTTTGATTCCGTATATTGTTTTACTTATTAATGCGTCTTTAAAAATGAATATAATCAAAACATCTCAAGGACATAAAATTGAACATACCTATATGTAATACCTACCCATATCTATTACGAATAAATAAAAAAATATTTTATTTGTTGGCGTTGTTCAAAATTTAATTCATTTAAGTGTCGTATAACATTAAAATGCGCTGTAATAACTGACAACTATAATATTATTTTTATTTTATTTTGCCTCTACCTAGGTTTAACATACATCTTTTTGCGTTATATATTATTATTTTTTTTTTTTTAATGAACTATATTTTATTTTTTTATTATTTATTACTATTATATTTTAAATAGGTACTCTATGCAGTAATATACTTTATCATGGTAAATAAATTTAATTACTATTTTAATTTTAATGACATTACATTCTTAATAATTATTTTATTATCATTCAGATATTAATAATTATCACATTTATCAATTTGACTGTAAAATGTACGTAGACACTATTATATAAGTGTACAATATTATATTTGGATAATTTTTATACTAAGGACCAATATCTCTCTTATTCTTAAAAAAAAAAGAGTATTTAAACTAAAATAATTCATTATATAGGTTTTCATAAAATATATACTAAATCAAGTGACAAAACTTATTTTAATTTGACATATTATTTAACAGTTTTAATAAATTGATTAGAACTTCGAAAGGTGCTTTTGGACACTACCTACTTTTATGGTTTGTGCACGTCTATAATATGAGCAATCTATACAATAAATAAAAACAAATTTCTATCTAATCGTATCAAGTTATTATAGCTATATATTATTTTAAAAATCATAAAAAAATCATCTCTGATTATTTTTAGTTTGTAAACCCTTTTAAAATGATTGGATTGTGGAAAAATATATTATTTCGTGAATTTTTTTATGGCGATACTATTCTTGAATTGATTTTTTATATTTTTTTTGATAAAGTGTTTATAAAATGTTAAGTACTTGACGAATGTATAATGTATATTGCACAAAACTAAAAATATTAGTTTACCGTATTTTAAAAATAAAAGCTTTTAACATAAAATCGTCATTATAAAATATACTTTTTTGTTTTAACGTTTGAAAAAATAGTTATTGCACATCTCCAATATCCAGCCCGACTTCTGTGAAAAACTTCTGAGCATTTCCTCACTCATAATCCAAAATATTAATATGATTTTATAATAATATACATTTTTTACACAGTATGAATATTTAATTTTATTATATACCTAATTAATTGTATAATAACTACAATATTACATTTATATCCCACTTAGACATTCAGTTATGACTGAATAATGTCACAAAAAAAGGTTTTTTTAATATATTTTTCAATATTATTGACTACCATCAAACTACTCTAACCACTGTACGAACGTTTGTATAAAAACTATTGCATCGCACCTACCTAGACGACTAGAAAAATCTACGTAATATTATCAATCTAAATTATATAATTGTATCTTCATTTTTAATCTTCAGAAAAATATTGTTTGCATATTGTAACAGAATTAACTGGTACCTAATATTGTTATGAATATAAATAATTTCGCTTTTAAACAATATAGTCGCAAAACACGTTTGAAATAAATTTAATATATTTGCATGAAAGTTAGGGTGACTTAATTCCTACCTGAGAGTCGCCCAATTCGGCATTCACATCTATGAGGCTCTATTAGCTATATATAGGTATATACAGGGTGATTCAGTAAGCACACTTCCCCCATATTTTACTTAAATAATTAATTTAAAAAAGTTTTAATTTTTGAAATCGTCAAGTACCATACTAAAAAACTATATTTTAAATTATTCAGATTTTTTCAATCTAATAAGAAATGTCCAGTTTTGATATCAAAAATATTTTTTTAAATAAGAATTTGCTCTTTTTCCTATATATTGTGTAAATTATCCTTTTTTAAATTTTGACATAATTATACAAATACAAAAATTCGAATCAGTATTTTTTGAATTAATTAACTTTGTGTGCAAAGGACACTAATTTTGGAATGAGAGTTATGATATTTTTGACGTTATTGTAATTATAATTAAATATTAATCCATTAGCATTTTTAAATTTGTAAACATTATCTGATTTAAATAAATATCTAAGTACTAGATACAATATCATATCTATAGTTTAAATTTTCATGGAACCATGTTTAAGGAGTATTCTTTTCAGTACCTAGTTCCTAGATATATAGGTAATGTATCTCTCGATCAAAAGGTACTTATTCAAATTTTGATTTCAATACATTAACATTTTTCAAATAATCATCTTAACAATTTACAATAAAAAATATTGTTTTTATTTGAAAATAATAAGTTTATATCACCACAAGAAACTTTTTAAATGGTAAAAAAAATCTCCGAAGGTACTCGAAAATATAATTAATAAGTGTACCTAAGTATACTTGAAAGTCTTAAAAATCAGAATTTGAATAATTGAATTACTAAATTAAAAATAGACGATCCACTGAGCATACTTATCGCATGCTTGGCGAATCGCTCTGTATGTACACTCAATATAAGTTATATAATATGTATAAATGTGTGTGTGTGTGTGTGTGTGTGTGTGTGTGTGTGTGTGTGTGTGTGTGTGTGTGTGTGTGTGTGTGTGTGTGTGTGTGTGTGTGTGTGTGTGTGTGTGTGTGTGTGTATAATGTTTCTATATTACCGAGTCGTTGGAGATGATTAAATAAAATATGATATTACACACCGCGCGTATATCACATATTATAATATATTGATATATCTCGAAATATATTTTCCAGACAACGTTATTTGATATCGCATATATACTATAAAATATCAGGTCGATATTGTTATGATGCACTTTTTTCTCTTTAATTACGATTGTTTAATAACAATTATTATTTCAACCGTCTAGCCAAATAGCGGTATACAATGTATTATAGCTATCTATCCTACGAGTACACACACCACCCGGCTGACTATATAAGTATACGAGTATGCAGGTATTTAGGTATAAATTTATATGTATGTATACATTAATCCGGTTCCATATACATGTTATTTAGTTATACTATGTGGTACACCGGTCACATATACTTGTATAATGTACATATGATATGTGTATATATATATATTATACACACAAGGTGATGTACCGATTTATTTCACTGGCTACACTAATTTTCCAAGTACCTAATTATTTTTCAAAGAGAAAAATGTTTAAACTGAATAGAATTAAGAACTTAATAAAAATTAATTAATTTTCGTTATTGTAGTTTTAATATGTTTATAAGTTATAATAAACGGATATTGAATGAATAGTTTTAGATTACGAGTTAAGTACTAAATATATTGTATACATTGATGTGTAGTTTATTATTTTTGAATCCGTCATAATCTTTTGGAGCACTAAAAATTAATTAATTTCAATAGATAGAGTTTAGTTTCTTGTAGAAAATCGAATAGAGTGGGTAGGTGTATGTAGATTTATCCACCAAGACGAGTCAAAGTAAAAATGTATAGTATTTTTCAAAATAATCGGTAAAAACAAACCAAAATTACGGAAAATACTATTTTTACATTAAATTAGTTTTAACCAAATTGATTTCGGCTTTTTGTTGTTATTTAAAAATTAATGGCTGTAGATAATTTTGACCAAATATTCATATTAGCATTTACTAGGTATAATATAATTTTTTTAATTATTTTGTGTATTTCTGTGATGCACTGATACATAGAAATATATTTGATTTTAAACGTATAATGTATGATAATATTTCTGTATTGGAGTAACAAAATTTGTTAATATAAGATAATTAACAAAATGAATTTTTCACTCAAACATATTATCGAAAATACAGTCAATTATTTTTAAATAATATTTAAAATTCAATTATATACAAAACGTCTTAAAATTATATAAATGTTTAAATAAAATATTCACGAAATATTATGGAGAAGACTTAAAATTTAATACAAGGTTTTTTATAAGCGCCTTTTTTATTGAAACTTAAATAACTAAAATCCTTATTGTTAACATTTATTTATAGCCATTGTATCTCAATTTTTAACGAAATTGAATATTTGAATAATAAATATCGTTATTAGTTATTTCATTGTAAATAATGTGAATTGCAATTCAAAAAAAAATTCGTAAGGACTTTTTAAAAATATTTAAACTTATTTTAGATTTTCGTATTTTTTTACCTTCATACTGTTCTATGGTAAGTCAGTATCGACTCAAAATTTAATAACTACAATATTATATAATACATATAATAATAATATAATAAAATAATAAATACGGTGTTTTCGACAAAAGCTTCAGCGTACCATATAAAATGAATTTCTAATATAAATATAAAATATACTTATTAGACCGGGTTACACTAAAAATTGATAAATTTAATAATTCATTAAAATTGAGTGGACAAATACGACTAAATAATGTTTAAAAGGCCATTAGATTATATATTTACATATTATGTACATCACCATTGATATTTGACTCATTACATATTTAGCGATTACGTTCGTGTAACCTGGACATTAGTATTATATGCTGACAGATCGTCTCCGCTTAGAATCGTTTTTTTGTATGCAATAATTTATCATCGAATTCAAATCATTTACACATCCATTGCACAGTGATCTACTCAATGGCTATAGGTAACTAATATATTATAGCAGAGCGAATTGATGGATTTTTTTTTTAATATTACCTAAATATTTTCAAATTTAATCAATAATCAATAGCATGTACTTATATAATAATATATAGGTATCTCTACGTTTTTAGAAAATTATTAATGTATAATGCTTCTTTAATTATAACGAGAATATGAAATCCTCATTAAAAATACAAATAAGACCTTACGCGAATTCTCTAATATAAAAGAAGACAAAAGTTGTACATATTTATATTATGTTTTAAATACGTTTATAAAAACTTTATTTTCTTTTAAAAACACAAACATTGACCTAAAAAATAAGCGTGGACGTTTTAATGCAGGATCACCCTGTATAATATAAATGTATATATATGTATATATGTATGTATATGTATGCAGACAGTTCAATAACACAAGTAGGTATATATATATGTATAGAATTATAATATAAATACATATATAATATTATAATAGTACCGATACCTCTGTATATCTATTGTTAATATATTATTAAGTATATATAATATAATATATATAAATATATATATACATCTATACACAACGCATCCAGTCAGACGCGGCTGTTTGCGTGCCTACATAATATTATAATAATACATAATATAAACACTGTCGTAGCGTCGTCGTCATCGTATATGGTAGCCTGCACACACACACACACACACAAACATAGTTGATACTCTGCACGACATCCAATCGGACCTTCGCGTATTACCATCAGAGTCGGGCGAATAGAACATAATGTAATAATAGGGTCTCGGGCGTTAATATAACATTAGGTATAGGTATGTTTTTCATCTTTGGCGAAAAATAAATGCGTTTTGTAGGCACGATCTTTTGTGTTCCGTGTAATTTTATTGTACGTATTTCAATGGAATTAATTTTTGTGAGTGTTTCAGCTTGTGTTCCGAGTAACACTGCAATCACCGCAGTGTAAATAGGAGGTCGAGATGTGTAAAATTGGACATTATATTATGTTCGATAAAAGTTTTCGGACGATGCATTCGTTGTTCTACAAAACATAATAAAATAACTACGAATATAAACAGAATTAAAATTTAAACTAAAAAAACATTTATTGAAGACAGATTTTTTCGTATACATTTAATATACATATATATTTGATTTTAGTATGTAAATTGTATGAGACATTTACAATTTCACAATTGACGCTATAGGTATTCACGGAGAATATAAACTATTTTTAAACTTTTAAATAATGGCGAGTTTTTACATTAATACTTGTCATACTTTTGGTACAATATCGCGGATAAAACCAACATTAATTTCGATGAATTATTATGGTAAAATCAATTTATGATTAATAACATAATATATATGTGCAGAGCATTGTTCAGTATTAACTAGCTATGTATTTTTGATATTTTTTTATTGCTATAAGAAAACTTTGTGAGGTATCTTGTAATTAATTTTAAAGCTTGTACTCACATAGTGTTATTTTTTAATGACTATACAAAAAACAAAATCCATTTTTAAAAATCTGATTTTTTCAAATATACTCGTTTTTTAAATTTGTTTTAAATTTATATTTAAACAATACTGTGAAATTTTTACTTTTGACTCCTAAATTATAAACTAGATCCAATTTGCTATATTAAAGTTGAAGATCAAAACATTATCTCTACTACTCATAAAAAGTGTCTTCCAAAAAACATATAAAATCAATTACTACATTCAGAGTCTAAAAAAGATAATTCGCTTCTGCTTTATAGTAATTTTTTAGTCAAATGGATGGATCTCTTTTCTAATACCACAAACTTAAAAAAGCTCTATCGGTAAAATAAAATTTAACAAAATCTTGGAATGGTTTAATAACATCCAACAAAATGGGATTTACGTTTTTCACACGAAAAAATATCGATAACATAAAGTTGTGTTGTTGCAGTATAGTATAGTAAGTTGGAAGCGCAAAATTTAGAAAATATCTCCCAGTAAAAATACAGTTTAACAATCTGGAAGTAACTCAACAATATATTGTTAAATATATAGAATCATATGTGTCTATTCTGGTAAAAAAAAATATGTATTGGTTTTAAAATTATGTGTGTTTACTAAAAAAATTTGTTTGTAATTAATAAATTATTTTTTTAGTAGAAGAATATTTTTAAAGTAATCTGGTAGAACAAAACGAAATTGCGGAAAACAGGAATATTTACAAAACAAGTTATCGATATTGTAATTAAAAAATAAATAATAAATAAAATTAATAACCATACACTTAAAAATTTCACCAAAAATATATATATATAATGTATATTAATATTTTCTAAACATCTTATAATTTTCAAAATATATTGGTTTTTTATGCTACCTATTTATGTAAATATTAAATTATTTAATCTTTGACAGTTTTTTTTTATTTTTGTTTATAAGATTTTGATTTTTAGTTTAATAAGCTTGAAAATTGTTTAAAAACTGTACTATATATAATACTCTTGCAGTAATTGAAAAAAAATGGTAAATCCATCGACACTATTTTATTTTAATATCGTATGAATTTAAAATGTTGACTAAATTCAACAGATTCGCAAATTATTTTGTAATTAATAATTCATAATATTATTTTTAATTTTAATCTCTAATGTTTGAATATTTAATTCAAAGTTTTTCTTACGAGAATTAAAAAAAAAATTATATAAAGGAACATTAAATTTTTACGAGTATCTGAATATCAAATATTTATATGACTGCCCATTAGATATTTATAAGAAAAATAACGATTTTCCATTAAACTACTTTAGTTATTTTGTTCTAATTAAAAAAAAAATGTATTAAATGTATAATCTTCAAACCATTACTTAAATAATTATTTTTTATACACAATGATATTTAAAAAATATTTAGACTACAATTAAAGTACGAGATAAGTATTTAGATATAGGCATTAAAAAATGTGTTAATGGACAATTTTTATACTAGGTCAAAAAGTTTGAAAAATTAATAAATATTCTTTGTAAGTTATTTCTATAAAAATACAAAATAGTTAAAAGTTCAATTGTTGACAAATTTGTATTATTTTAAGAAAATTCTTGCAAATTTTGTAGTTAAAATGGTTTATATTTTTAAATCGAACATTTTTTAAACAATTGTTTAAGCATGTCATTAAGTTTCTTCATATCCTATCTAAATTGTTCTTACCATAGTTCAAAAACATCAAAAATACAGTAACACAATTTTTGTTATAGATATTCAAGTTCACATTTAGATGAAATAAAATATTACGATTTTTATTATTCTACTTTAATTCAAAAAATATTTCTAGTAAGGTTAATACGTTCGGTTACGTTCGGTTACGTTTTAATATGACGTAGGTGTATAAATAGTACAACCTACTGTATTATTATGGAAAAACAGAAAATATCATTAGAACTATAGGCTGATAGCTCATTATTTCCACTCAGAATCATTTATTATGTACCAGAATTTATCATCGAATTCAAATTTAGCTCATCCGTCGGTGACTTACTCAAATGACAAGGTACATACAAATCCAGTAGATCGGGTTCACGAGATTTTTAATTATAGTTTTGTTTCTTCATCACTTCACGGCATCTGTTATTGTATGGTTAAATAACTATAGCTATATTATACAAAGATAGAATGTATAATACTTATACGCCGATCTATACAATAATGTTTGTCATTAGGGTAAACTATTAGGTATATTATTATCCTATATTTATGATATTTACAACGAAGATTTAATTTTAAGATTTAGTTTAATAAATACATATATTTTTACAAATTTTAAAATGCATTCATTTCAAGTAGATAATAATATATATTATAGTCAGGATGATCGTTATAGGTGTTAACTGACCAAAATTATAGCATAATCCAATATCAATGCGCCAACGCGTTCTATCAAATTCTAACTTGCTCAAAAACGTTTTCGTGTACAAGGAATAATATAAATGATTATAATTAAAATATATCTACAATATTAGCATAGAAAATATGTATTTGCTCCAAAACAAGTTGAAAGCGATGTGGATATAATATATTATTAAAAATCAATAATATTTATTCTTTACATAAAAATAACTAAATAATTAAAGACTATTTACTTACCTATTTACTCCAACTGGTATTGGATTTCACTTTGATTTCAATATCTCTAATGTTAAATTGTTTGATATGCGACATACACGTAATGAATGCAAATGACTAATTTAAACGAAAATTTAGATATTTATATGATTTTGCATCTTTTTATTGTTTTGTAAAAAAAAAAAGCTAATTTATACCATCATATAATATTATAATGACGTGTTTAGTGACCTAACGACACGCTGTATATAAAATTATATTTTGCTTATTTTCGCATAGTCAAGCCATTTTTAAGGCATGTTTTAGGTTTTTTTAAATGTGCAATAATAGTTTATAGGTATTTTTTGAATTATATATAATATATTATATGATATATAACAGTATAATAACAACAATTTATGTATCACTGAAAAATATTTGAACAGCAAATGTATAGTGGGCTAATAAGCGCATTAGCATACTCCGCAATTCTACATATAAATGTACTATAGTATAGTATAGTGACTATACTAATCTATATGTTATAGAATGTGTATAACTTCTTTACAAATGTAAATATCACCTTTTACATAAAAAAAAAAAAAATATATAAAAACTTATGGAATTCAGTTATCATAATATTTTGTTAAAATATTTTAGATAAAAATGGAGTTTGTATAGTTTTTATGTTCAATAAAAAATAAATAAAAATAAAAATAGATTCTTTTTATAAAAGATTTATAAATGCTTTATATTAGGTATGCAATAACCTCATCCCTCGATAAAATAGATGACATTTTTTGTTATAAAGTATAACAAGGTAAAAAAATATCAGGAATTTTACATCTGCTTTTAATGACAGCAGCAAGAGTTCCAACCACCATTTCCCCTGGCCTTAAAATCTCGTGTGGCAAATTGGTAACATACATATGAGTTCGTCGGATTTATTAACTTATTTTATTTAATCATAAACGCATCAACAGCGAGTAAGTGTAATATGTAACATAAAAAAAATTAAAATCTCTTTACAAATTAAACTAAACGAAACAAAAAATAATTAACTGAAAAGACATTGAAAACATAATAATTATGCAAATGCTTCGTATGATGTGTAAATAATTATATACAAATAAAATCAACGTACAATTATAAGACATCACGGTTTGTACCATCCGATCGTGAAAGTCATAATAGTTATTAATTTATTATAACCAAAAAAAAAAAAAAAAAATCGCATATTAATCAATATAAACAGTTGTAAACTGAAGTGCGTTTGGAGCGTGCGCCGAAGAGAATATAATATACGTTCTAGTCCGACGATATTATTTATATAAATTTATTATGATTCATCTCTGGATCTGATCTCGTACGAACGATTATTAATCACTACTTTTACGCATCGCATACGTGAAACGTAGATCTCTTTCGTTTTTCATATACGCTAAATATTGTTCGAGGTACCATCATTATACAGTTCACAGCATCGATATATTCATTAAATGTTTAGCGATTGCCTATACAGCTCGGCATTAAATTTCGTTTGATATGGTTATTATATAATAGGCATGTAAACCAAACGCTGCAGGTTAAACGTCGGCATGCTAATACGAAGTCGAACAGCGGGGTAGAGTGAAATCAATTAAATTCGTACACATCCATACATACATACATACATACACACACACATACATATACACACACATACATACACACACACATACACATACACATACATACATACATACATACATACACACATACATACATACATACATACATACATACATACATACATACATACATACATACATACACACATACATACATACACACATACATAGCATATTAGCATGTAAAGCGAATATCGTGTTATCCAGAGTTATAAATCACATATATATATATTATGTGGCTAAGTACGCCGGCGCGGCGTGTTCGGTGAATCGAATGACCCGAAAAAGAACTCGCAACTCACGACTGGTCCGCGAATCTTTCGCGCCGTCTCATCCCGTTAATATACAATATCTGCGCGTGGGCACAAGGGATACCGAGAATCGGTATTCGGCTGTCGCAAACAAAGAACAAATAGATATAATCGCCGATCGGGTTGCGTAGACGTTTGATAACAAGCAATACAGATCTGTATTAATGTATGCTCGCGGTGAAGGGGCCGGACTATAAATTGCTCAATATAGTAAAGTGTGGTCCATAAAGTTCAGTTTCAGAAATTTCGTGATTGTCCGTGATGATCGATTGGGTGTTTGGAATGTCTTGATGTTTGAATGTTTGATCTGGTGGTCGGATGAAACCATAAATGATTCAACATGTCTATAGTGTACTTAGAAATTAGTATATAAACCAACAATGGTATTTGGGCGTCTTTTAGATAGTATATATATACATATATATATTTTATTATTATTATTATAGTAACTGCCTCGGCAACTAGGGCCATTGGCTACAGTATATTTATTTTTAATTTTAAGTTATTGGATGTATTGTTACATTAGGTTGGGGGGATAAAAAAAAAATAATATCCAAAAAAAGGTAAGTACACAAAATAAAATAAATACATACATACATGAATATATATATATGTACAATTAATGTTAAAACATTAAAAATTATAACTATGTTGCTAGATTTTTGAGTGGAGATCTGTATTTTTGATGAATTTGTGAACGTTTGCAATATCGGAGTTTAAATTTTTAAATAAATAGTGGGATAAATTGTAGTTGTGCCGTTGTGGCTCGTATTTCCTACATTCGATTAAGATGTGTTTCAAGATGTTTCTATGTTAAGAACATTGCAATATTGCATGTTGTGCATATGGGGGGAGGGATCTTGTCTCTTCATTAGGTAGACGTGTGTTTCCTTAGTATGGCCTATTTTGAGCCGGTTTATGGTCACTTCTTCTTTTCTTGAGAGAGAATTATTAGGCCATGGGAGGATATGATTTTTATTTTCATTTAGTCTGGTGTTAGATATTTTCCATTCGTTTTGCTAGATATTTAGGATTTTAATTTTAATTATCAGTTTTATATCAGATATTGAATATACTTGGCAGTGCGTTGCATCTGCTGACACAATAGTCTCTTTAACAAGTTTATCCGCTCTTTTATTTCCAGAGATATCAGTGTGGCTTGGTATCCAAATTATTTTTATGTTGAAGTTTTCTTTTTGTAATGTGTATACTAGGTTTTGTATTGTTCCGGCAATCTCATTTGGTCTAAAATAGTTTTGTATACTCTTAAGTGTGCTTAGAGAATCACTAAAAATTATAGCTTTTTGTATGGTTTTTTTGTTTAATGAGAAAAAGGGCTTGGACTATATCAGTGTGTATGGAACACTCATTAGGCAATTTTAACATTATTTCTATATCTTGACAGGTCACTGCTGCGCCGGCTCTTTTATCAGATTTGGAACCATTTGTGTATATCTCAGTAAAGTCTTTATAATTGTTTCTTATTTGTAAGAAATATTATCTATATGTGTGTGGTAATGTACAGTTTTTTGGAAGTGTATTCATTTC
Source organism: Rhopalosiphum nymphaeae (assembly GCA_036289425.1). NCBI lineage: Eukaryota > Metazoa > Arthropoda > Insecta > Hemiptera > Aphididae > Rhopalosiphum > Rhopalosiphum nymphaeae. Next base: position 818,951 of record JAZAQC010000007.1, on the reverse strand, counting down.
TGTATTAATGTTTTTTCGACTATCCAGTGGGGGGTTAAAACGTTTTCTTTAGTAATTATCCCAACGTGAGAGAAATTTTTTTTTTTTAATACGTCTTTAATGTTATCCGTGATTTTAAATTTGTTCATTGCTCTTTTGGATGCAGTTGTGATAATATTTTTAAGTCTACAGATTTGAAGATATGGAATTCCAGAATAATATTGTGAATACTGCTACATGGACTTGATTTAAAGGCGTCTATGGAAATTCATAAACCTGCATTATGGATAGTGTCAATCATTTGTACATTTTTATGTTTGGCCTTGTGGAACAAAAATGATCCGTATTCAATTTTGGCAAGAATTAAAGCTTTGTATATCTATAATAGAGGTTTAGAGTAAGCTCCCAAAAATTTATGAGCTATAGATTTTAATATATTTATCCTGAGCAGTGATTCTTTTCTGAATGTCTTTAGACAATATAATTTAGCGTTTAATAAGTTACCTTGTTCTAGTATTTGTATTTATACTTAATTTATTATATTATTCAAACATACTTAATTACAAATAATATATAAATATTTATACGTTTGTCCAATACCTAATAAATACAAAAAAAAAATTCACTAAAATTATTATAATTATAAATAAATTATTATTTATAAATCTTTTTATTACATATAGTGCTCTCAATTGTTTTTGCGTGATCAATAAAACTATCTTAAAAACAACATTTTTTTTAAACTTATAATAAAAACGTATTTCAAATACTTTTACGTTTGATAAATAATGATTTATTTTATAAATTATAAATATTTTTTTACATATACAGGATGTATTACAATCAATACATTTTAATTTTGATGAAAAATTGTCATATTTCCATAATACACTGTGTATTTACGTTTTAAAATAACTAAAATCTTCGTTAGCAAGATAATTTATATTTGTATTAAATTTTTTTTATTAAATATTCTATTTATTTTAATATTTTGAAGTCATGAATTCCGATTATGGCTGCAGTTTCATGTTGCTTCTATTATTGTAGATAATATGTTATGATTTATGAATAGTGGGATGCGATAGCAACAAGCGCAAAGTATTTGTTATATAATCTAAAAAATTATTTTTGGCCTATTCCTGGTGAGGACTGCTTTTTATAGCATATGTTATCTATAAATAAATTTTATATTCTACAACTTATAACTTTCTAAAACAAGGGTCGCTGCAAATTGCTTCCCATTTATAATTTTTTATGTAAATTGTGACCCGGGTGTATTTTATGCTTATGTAAATTTTTCGACCCGAGTATACTTTGTATATATGTAAATTGCGGTTTAAATGTTTTTTATTCATACGTAAATTATGTCTAAGGAAATTAATTTTACAAAATCAATATTTTCCTCTCATTTTTCAGACATAAAACTGACAAAGTAATAAGTTGTATTAATATTGATATGGTTAAAATATTGGTTTTGCTGTTTATGAATTATGATTAAAAAATATATTATTAAAAAAGGGAAGTATTTATGTAACCGCTTTGCGTTCTACTTAACAGTATAGAAGTCGAATGTATACCTCGTCAGTCGTCATTCATCGTCGAGTAGGACAATCACTGTAATAGACGTGTTAAACTTGAATTCAACGATAAATCATTGCATACGAAAAACGATCCTAAGCGGAGACCGTGTGTCAGCCAATTATTATCATATAAATATATTGCCATATTAGTATATTAATTATTATGGTAATTTATTTAACTATTTATAGTGATATGGTATATAAATTATAAATAGGCAATAGCATAAAGTTAATCTAAATGTTTTAAAAATGTCATTATTGTGTATATAAAATATAATTATATACGTACAAGTTTTAAATTCCAATGAAAAATATTTTTTAATTACAACAAGTAACATTACTATATATAAGATATTTCTTGTTTAAATATCTAATATCGTCTAAATTTGAACTTTAAATGTTTAAAGAAAAAAAATCGACTTTATATATCTTTCGGATTTTTTGATACCAGTATATGAATTACACATGAGGAATCTTGTATTAATTTCCAAGCTTTAGATATAAATATAATGTTATAATAATTCTAACTTTATTCATTTATAAAAAAATATTGTAATTATTTTTCTTTGATATTTTTTAATTTTTATACAACTTAAAAGGAGTCTTGTAATAAATTTTCAAGGTGAATTACTTTATCGACATTTATAGAAAAAAAAACAAAAAATATCAAATGTCTGTAATGGATAGCTTGAAAAGTATCAAAATATTCAAAAAAAAATTTCATTTATAGAAAATGATAGTAATACTTTAAAAATTTGGTAAAAATTTCAAGTACCTAATCTACGGTTAGTTATTTGGTTTTTAAGTTATAGCAAAATAATTTTGATTATTATAGGAGTTGAATGATGAAATGTACAAATAATTAAATAATAATTTTTAATGTAAAAATTTCCAAAAATATGTGACTAAAATGTATGTTACTGAAGAAATAATAAACGTACTATACAGTAGTAAGTAATACATTAATATAGTTTTTTAGATAAGATGATACAACCATATAGTTGGTACTATAATGTGTAGGAAATGTGAGATATACAAAATGAAGAATTTCAAAACTTTTTAAATTAAAAATTTAAATCACCTCTACAAATGTTAGCGAACCATAGTAAGGGTAAAATTGAAAAGTAACCGGAAAGTTTTGTTTGTCCGCAGTAAGAATTTTAAAGCCATTCTGTCCCTGCAAATTGTATTGACCGAGAATCTCGTAACTTTATTGAGTGTATTATATTTGCAGTATATACAGTGTATATATAGTTTGCACTATAACTATGCACATCATATTACTTGTTTGATAAACGTCTTTTTATTCGTTCGAAACCTGTTATGAGTACTATTATTTATTATAAGTTTGTTGCGTGCCAATCGATCAACAATTATATTGACCGCACGATGATAACAGGAAATGAGGATTTAAGTAATACAACTAGCAGCAGTAGATCACATAATCGCTACTGTATCATTGAATTTGTAAAAAAATAATATATTGTTTTACATAGATATGCACAAGTTCAGAATAATGTAAAATTCAGACGCACGACGTAATTATGCTACAACTCAATTATTATACTGATAAGTAACTCGGAAGTTTTTGTACACGATAAGTATATATAGTAGCTAGTTAGTCTTTGTGCGCACAGACTCGAAAATTTACTTACTATATTTTTCGCGTTGCAACAAGAAAGTTCAAATAACTATATTATAATACGATTAAATTAATATTATTTTCAATGCTTATGCATATTATTATAATAATAAATTGATGTTCTGTAGAACAGACATTAATTTGAACGCGTAACTAGATTATAATACCCTTTAAGAGTGTTTACTATAATATGCATTCTATATATTTATGTACTTAACTCAATATTATACTTTTCAATAGGACGATTTAAAATTAAATTAAATTTGATATTTTGTATATATAATTTCATAAAATCTATAGTTCACCGTGCTACATATTTCTACTGAATTAAAAATGATATTTACATTAACTCATTTTTAACCTCTAAATGTTAACCTTTGACTCTTGCAAAATATTTCCATTTATCATTATTTACGACGTATATAAAGACGTAATATATAGGTATATTGGTGTATATATATTATTATAATATAGCTGAACCTAAACAAATACGATATACTGTAATACACTAATACAATAATATATTTACATTTCCTTGTCAGTAATAATATATTTAATGATAAAAATCCATTATTATGTATCGTGTTAAAATATTATTAATAATAATTTCAACACGTATCAAAATATAAACTTTAAAAGTCAACGATTCTTTATTCATCGGTTTAATAATAAACCAATTAATTATTGTAAAGACGTATTTACTATTTTGTATCTTTAAATCATTATAATACGCACTCATAATAATAATATATTAGATATTACAATACACATAATATTATTTACGCGTGCGGGTTGTGCAAAATGTGCTTATGTACAATAATATTTACGATTTACTGCAATAATATATTATTGCGACTCGTCTGAACAATCTGAACAGTAATAGTTATGTCCTGTATTATGTGTTACATACATAGGTAGGTTACCTATAACACTTGGAACGTAGGTACTTTACAACATGCCTGAAAAGGAGTATCACTTCGCTAATCGTATAGCAAACTGAAATGGACGCGACGACGAGAATTTTTTTAAATTTATATCAATGTTATAAAATATATTATTATACGCATGCCAATGTGACATTATATTCTCAAACTAATATAGGTCATTAAATTAGATACATGTAGCCATGTATTATTATATTTTGTTTGTTATTGATATTTTTAACAATACACTCGAATCGCAATACAAAGATATCGATATCAAAAACAGACGTTGGACCGTTAACTGTGGTGTTTTCGACCTTTAAAACGTACAATTGGCATTTGCAAATAGCTATTGGTATACACTAATGTTAACGACAATACACATATGAATAATATATAACGCGAACGCGATAAATTCGACGTCGTACATTGACTGGTTATTAGCGGCATTACAGCGGAATCTAGTCTAATAGTGTATCCGTAGAAAAAAAAACTGTTTTCGATTTATTTTGAGAATAGGCTCTCTGCGGCAGGCTATAATAGTGCATTGTAATTGCGAGCACAGAACGGTCTGTACAGCACTGTACCAATAAAAACCGCTGAAAGTCAAATGACATAATATTATAATATATTCACAATCCGCGCAATATTATAATATTGTATTATATTATACCATAATATTATAGCGTACGGTCGACAGCGTGGTCTAGCTGCGGATGATTATTACGCGCCGTTGGTATAAAATAATAATTGTCGATGTCGATTAAATGTCAATTTTATTCGACATTATTCCGAAGCATGTTTAATCGAAAAGCTTGGACTGCGTTCCGTCTTAATAGTATGCGCACATCGCTTATTATTATAAAATATTATCATCGTCACCAACGCGAGTAAAAACGCTTCGGTAATAGTTTTTAATGGCATTATGAATAAGATATGCGCAATAATATTTAATTATAAATTGTTATTTTATGTCATGGAGCTATATGGTATACAAACGCGCTACGAAAGTATTGCACCGATCCACCTGCGAACGCAGTCGTGTTGCATGTAAAATACATTTCACATTTTAGAAACTTCGAGTGTATTTTCATTATTATTTGTTATTATTTCCGCGGGGGATAATGAATAACAATAATATTTTAATATCGCATACAACAATATAGAACGACTTACAAAATACAAATACATAATATTATAATCGACAGATCGGGCAGGTACCAGAAATCGCAAGAATAATGAAATATTTACGAGTTATATATAGCATACATAATATAATACGTATTACGGATATATATACAGTGTGATTCACCAATTATACTCATCTCATTGTTTAATATCTTGTAATAAATTTATTAAAATTCTGGAATTTTTAAACTATTTGTGTATGTATACTTAAAGATATAGAAAAATAATATAACTAATTACAATTTTAAAATACACAAATTTAAATGATTTTTAAATATTCGTTTGAATTTTGATTTTGATACATCAACATTTTTAAAAAAATTTTCACAATATAATGTCAGTATATAGAAAAGGAAAGTTATCGTTATAAAAAACAGAAGATTGTATCACCACTGAATACTACTATAGGCTATAACAAATCCCTTGGATTTGAAAAACTAGTCGATACAAATTCCAAAAATCCAGTTTTGACTACCTAACTGCATTATTGAAGAAGAAAAAGGGACTGAGTATGCTTGATGAATCAGGCTGTATAATATATTATACACTTACTCAGACGAATATTCGAGAAAATTAAACACAGAATCGAAACGAAACTCAATATTGAATTGTGAATTCGAGTATAATAATATAATATTAGGTACAAGTACTCGAAGATATTATATAACATCATATTATTATACGTATAAACCTATTCAACGACCAACGTTCTCTGGAAATGCGCATTAAAAACGTTCTTATACAATACATATATTATTATTCATGTACACTAGTTGAAAAACAATTATATTAAAATCGTAATCGTTTCCGTTTTTTAATTTTTATTTCGTTAGTCAGTATGTTCTATCAAGTTTTTAATAATTATTAATGACGTATTATTGCTATATTATTATAGCTATTATTGCCATGTTTGTCGTCAACATAACAATTTATCTGGACGATTGTTTAATTAATAACGATTAACGGACAACAAAATCAATTATTTTTTAACACACATATTAATTAGGTATTATTATTAATATTATTAACGATATGTATTAAAATAATATAATAGTGTTTAATGTTTATGTAATCAAACTACAGATAAAAATGTGTTTAAATACGAAATGAAACCGTTTAAAATTTAACAATAATTGTTTTTCACTATCGTTATGTGAATAACAAACCCAAAACAAATTTACCGAAACCATATTATATATTAATAATATATTATATAATCCACACAATACTTAATCGGCATTTGACGATCATCGTCGTATATCTAAATGTAATTACATAACACAATGCTCGCAGTTATATTTGTTAGGCTAAAAAAAAAAAACAAATAAATAATATTATTAATGAAATAATAACAGTCTAATCAGATTCTAAGCTAACTAGGAATACGTTTAACAGCTAATAATTTCATATTCTGCGTCATCGTGATAACAATATTATTATAGAACGAATTAAAGTCGTATTCCAAGTATAGCTGCGACTATACATTGAAATACATACATGGCCGTTCCTATTTACCTAAATATGTAGCTATTATACGCCGTATTACTGCAATAGTTACGAATAAATGATAATATTGATATTGTGGTTAACAGAACGTTAAATCGTTAAATCGTACACCGGCGAATAAAATTAAAATCTATATAGTCGAAATCCGTGCAAAAATAATTTATTATTACATTAATAACATTTTAGAACACTATAAAGCGGTAATACTGTAATATATAATATATACAGTATATACTTCATAATATTATAATGGGTAATGACTAATAAGTACCGCTACGTATTTCGTTTTCTTATAAATTAAAAATTTTCAGACGCGAAAAATTACCTATGCATATTGCCCACTTAACGAAATCGACATTTCACTGATGCTATTATTATTAAAACAAAATATGAGTCGTAAAAAAATACGACCTATAGCCGCTATCCTGTTCAGTTCTAACCTTTTCATGCATATTCACAATATTCGCAATTAATAAGCGTATAATAAAAATATTAATTTATAATATTAGCAGGTAACGCGTTCTTTATATAGTTATTCTTGGTTTTCTATTAAAGTATTTAAGAAATATACTATTAAATACGCATATAAATGAAAAAAATTACCATATCTATACTATAATCCTCGCCGTTATATACCAACTCAATAAATAGGACACAACAATATTTAGCTGTATCACTCGGACAAGACCCTGAGGCGATAATATTAAAACGTTAATTTCTATAAAATAAATTAGCCTGTATGAAATTTTGTTAAAAATCTAATACATAACCAAACAGCAGCTGAAGTTGTAATACTCAGATCAATAGAAAAAAACAATTCGAGTATACCTATAGTAAAACGAGTAGGTATATCGGTATATGTCGTTTGAATAATGTATATTATATTATACTTATTAAGAGTAAAAATATGTGATGTGACGTTCAAATAAAGAAAAATAACGTTGGTTCGAAATATAAAATATAGTGAAAAAATTCTCATCATATTGTCTAGATTAGACTAATAAAATATACTTAAATACTTCATCGATAAAAAAAAAACCGAATAACTGCTATTTTTTTTGAGTGACTAAAAATTATATTTTACTGTCGGTGTATTGATGATGAACAAAATGTTGTTAAAAATATATTGTTTCACTATATCTAGATAATATTATATGTTTAAACATTAACACATTACACTGAGTGACAGTGAACAATCATTATTTCAAAAAGTATTAATATTTTTACTTGTTTGTGATATTTTTTTTAAATAATTTAAAATTATAAGAAATCAACTTCAAAAAAAATAAAAATATATTTCTTATTATTTGTTTTTTACTTTTTTGAAAGAAACATCATTTTAATTTCATTTTTTCACAGTAGAATATTTTTCTGAGAATTTTGATGCATGAAACTGAATTTTAAACGAATAATGTCAATTATTATTTATATGTAATTAAATTTCAGAAAAACGAAGTGTACCCCGCCTAATATAAGTCCAATACTCCATTTATTTAAATAGGTACTCGGAATATTAATTAACAACTCGTTTAAAATTCAATTTTGTACATAAAAAAGTTCGGTAAGATGTTCTGTTAATAATTTGATGGAAAATTGAAAATTGTAAAATAATAAATTTATACAACAGTATAGACACACAACGACAATTTAAATAAAACGTAGCTATATAATCATTAATAAGTATGATGCAATATACTAAAACCGGAGAATAAAAATAAACACATATTATAAATACCTGGGAAGTCGCTCTACTCTATACTCGATTCTAATGAAGAAAAACAAACATCGCACTGACATGCATTTTATTAGGTAAATCTAAAAAACGCCACTATATCTTAACAATTTTACCACGATTAGAAAAGTCTAATATCAATATTTTATAAAAACTTCATGTCTTATTTCTATTTATTATTCATATTTGTAAATTCGAACAAAATAATGAAGTCGAGGATTTCCGTTTTCTATAGTTTTTTTTTCGTTTTACTTAATTATTAGAAATTTTAGGATTTTTTGAATTTTTACCTCCAAAGTACCAAATGGCAAATACATCAAATTTTCTACCAAAAATTAACTTGAAGTTTAAGATTAAAAAATAACTACTACAAAAAGTGATAAAAAGTTGTGTATTGATGAGATTAATAAAATAAAAACTACACACATATAAGACAAAACAAATCGTCATCGCAGCTTCGTTCAGTGTTTAAAATGCCGTCAAGTCATCAGACTGCTGTGATTATTATAATTTATATTTTTAAACATACTAAATCACCTAAGAAATCTAAGAATAATCATTATCATTTCACGTAACTATTTTTTTTTACTTTAGTTTAAAGTAGAAAAAAGCCGTTGGCGAAAACTATGTATAATGCATTATTGATCAGACATCGGATATGTCATCGCTACGAAATCGTGTGCATACACGTCACTATATGCGTCAACTACGGAATTTAGTGAGTAAGACACCGTCATCGATGTGCGTTCCATATAATATACTATATTATATTAAATTTAATATTAAGATTATACTATGAAAGTTCAGATCAATAGAAACCTAAGTCTGTGCAGGATTTTAATGAACCGTTTTTAGTGGAAATGTCTTCGCGTTAAGCCAGTATATATAGTGTGTATATTGTATATATATGATATTATTATATTAATATTAAATGTGCTAATACAATTTATAATTACTACAAAACCTGTCTGCGTGTTCCTTACGTTTGATGTAATATGAAAAAAAAGTAATAAACGGAAATTAATTTACAGTTGGAACTGTTATTTTACACAGATATAAGTAAAACAGAAAACAATTTTACGTACCCTTTGAATAACTATTTGAATTTGCAGTTCATTAAAAAAGATTGAATCGTTTGTATAACCTATATATGGCTATATGTATATATATATATATTTATTATAGCTCGCAGTGCTTTTATATATATATAAATATTATATAAGTAGCATTAAACACAAAAATAAATCGTGACTTGTGTATATATTAGTGTATGCCTGCGAATCATGAATCACGAACGTCCAATTAATTCGTCTTATTTTTTATCGCAATTATCGCATCAATATCTTAACAAACTAACAACTGACCGGAGCGAGTAATAATTATATACGAGAACAATATAATTATTACCGATAAAATAGAGTTTAACCGAGACGAAAAATAAAAGTGTATGCCGCTTATTATTCGGTAGCTATTATGATATTGTAAAATGTACATTATATATTGTATTGTATACAATGAACGCATGATATTAATATATTATACAGCAATAATATAATTATATGTATTGTATAATTAAAGTATAGGTTTCTGTGTGTGTACGTGCAAAACTATAGTACAAAAAAATATCGTTTAAGAAATTCCTCGCAAAGTTATGAACGAAATATTGAACGAAAACTGCAAATTGGAGTGGCGATAATAATATTATATACAATTTTAATCAGTATAATATATTACATCTACATGTATTATGTATAACGATGATCCGATAAGCATTCGATTTTATTTTTATCCTTAACTAATAATTGTGCTTAAGAATCATATTTTCAAGTAGTATTTATATTTTTTTTTTACTATTTAAGGAATATGATGTAGCGACATAAACTTTTTTTTTCAGATAAGAACCACCGTATTTTTGTATTAAATTTTTAACTTTATAATTTTTTTTTGAAAAATTGTTGCATCCATATCGAATTCCAAACGAGTAATTCCTAAATTATTAAATTGTATGTACTAAGAATAATAGTCCTTGATAATGAATTTACATAAAATATCAATTTATAGGATATTTAGTCTAATTCTTATTGCACTCATACAATTATAACAAATTATTAAATTATTAAAATAAATCAATATTAATTAAATAATTTTCAAATCATATAGCCCTCTACCATATATATCTTCTAAAAATGTTATCACTTACCATAGACTATCATTCCAAGTAATAAATATATTGGTTTATACAATTTAAAAATTCAGAAACTATATTCGTTTGAATTTTGATTAATTATTTATATATATCAATATTTTCAACAAAAATAATTAAAATCATATCATTAATAACTTAAAATTAAAAAAAAAATTTAAAGATATGAAAATATTGTCTATTCTAGTAAACACAATAGTGAAAATTCCATAGTTCAGAATTTATTTAAATTAGTTATATTTAAAATAAGTATGCGGGTGAGCATGATTGGTGAATCACACTGTATATATAAACATAGGTATGAAAATGTGCGTGATAATTAAATTAGCGCTTTTACGTCCTACTGCAGATGATTTGTATACAAAACCTCATGTATATCGCTCACACGTGAACGCGATTTCATCGCAATTGCCTTTTTGAGCGTGCAACTGCAGTTATAATTTTATGTATGTATGTATGTATAGCTAGTAGTTGTCTTGATTGCATAAGATAAATGTCACAGACAACGTAGTTATTATATATATGTGTTTAAAAATTAAATATAGAAACACTTATGGAAGCGCAGGCTTTTATGAATATATATTTTGTCATTGATATATTATAGTTTAATAGCTATACGATTACTGATTAGTAGGCATCGAAACCTCGTGCATTAGCATATTTCTTAGAAAGCTGCATATTATATTCAATATAAGATTCGATTCATAATACATTTATGTTTTAATTGTTCTAAAATTAAAAAGTCTTTACGCACATCCATGTTGATATTTTAAATCATAGCGGGCACTATAGATTTGATAGTTATTGTTGTTTGTTGTGTGTATATAATATACATATTTAATTAATACAACATTTTTTTAACGTGGTCGTTTAAACTTAAAATGTTAATAAAATACAATTTGTTAACGTTGTACAACAATAGATAAAAATTGTATAAATACCTATATAATATTGATATTTAAAATTTAAAAAGCCTTAGCATTTTTGTAAATATTTTATATATTTTTGAACATCATTAGTACAATTTTTAAATAATATTGAGCATTTTTTGAAATGTATTCTTATACAAATGCATATTTTATAACTTTATAAGACAAAAATATCATACTGTACTTAACTATAACAAATACCGCATAATATTAAAAAAAAAAAATTGGTGCATATCTGATAAAGTCATATGTATGCGAATATTTCATTGTTTTTGAAAGCATAAGTTGAAGTCCTACAGTTCTGTTTATTAGATATAATATATATCATGCTTCATTCGTTAATTAAGTTACTGGCTTTGGGCTACAGCATTTACCACGGCAATGTTAAGGAAGCAGCCAACATCAAAGCACTACTGTATTGAATCAATTATCCGAAGGGGACCAATTAAACTTGAATCATATCTTATGAAGTTTAAACATCCCATAAGGTTAATATTATTATTAGATAGAACGTAGAAACTTATAAAATTACCACGTCTTTGTATCTGTTTCTGAAATTACAAATACATATGAACTATGATATACATATGATATCGTTACCATTGTATTGTATTAAATTATAATTTGGTAAAATATGTTCTATATCTTAATCGAATATAGCATTATTATTTATAATTCATTACAGTTGAGTTAAAAACTATTTTATGCATATATATATATATATATATACATATATTATTATTATACTTTTTTGGTTTAAATAGCAAATGCAGACCAGCTCTCATTTTAAGTTCTAAGGACGATAAAATGGTATTCTTTATATAGACATAAATAAATAAGTGTATAAGATTAATTACATTTTGTGTGAAACAGATGTTCTATGTTGTAAAAGGGTCACATTTAAAAAATAGGGACCCCAATTTTTGGTTTACACCCTATTCAAAAATACTCTGTTGCAGCACTAAAATTAAATGAATAATCTATAAATATAAATAGGGTATATAATGTGTACAAGACTGACCAAATATAATATAGTGATGTACAAAATGTTCAAATGTTAATTTCAAAGTGTATATTGATAAAAAAAATTATTTGTATGAAATGTAAACATAACTGGGTTTAAGAAAAGTATTGTACTTTGCATTGTGAAATTCACAATATAGATAGTTGCTTAAACAATTGTTTAAAAATCAAATTTGAAATTCGCCTAAAAATGTATATTTACAAGGATAAGAAAAATATATAAAATTGTTTACAAATACATTTTTATGAAAGCCGTGACACTTTGGTTTACGGGTTTTTTATTGCAAATAGCAACTTTGAACAAGTCGGATAACGATTTTGAATAATTGAAAACCAAAAGGACCAAGTTTTATACAATAAAATTATAGTTTTTATAAAATTACAAATATTAATTTATTATAATATTACATTTTATAGGTATTGCAAATGTATTATTAAACATCAAATAAAATAATGCTATACACGTTTTTTATACGCAGTAAAACCCAAAATTTGCTGAATTTAAAAAACATTAAAGAAAACACTGTGTACGTATAATATGATTATACTATTAATTAAAATGTACAATAAATCTAATTTTATTTCAATAATAAATAAGTGATCATTACATACAAAAAACTACTTTGCGTGGATGTGGTATATGTGTCAGACAGTGTTTATTTCAGGAGGTCCGAGGGGGATATAGAAAGTCTGGAATAAACACTATAGTGTCACTCTCTATTTCTAAGAATATTTAAAATTTATTTATATGTATTACAATTAGTAACCGGTTGTAGGTTGAACTAATTAACAATATCGTACATAATATTAAATAGTATTGTTATTAACATAATATTATGAGTCGGTATAAGGTGTGAATAAGTTTGTGATATAAATACAGTCGAGTCGCGATAACTCGAAGTTGAAGGGAGATAAAAAATCGCTTCGAGTATATGTATTATTTAAAATAATATCTTAATCGAATTTATATTAATTGATATTTTTAAGGGAATAAAAAAAAATTCTAGTTGTCAAGTTTTTCAAGTTATCCGAGGTTCGAGTTATCACGATTCGACTGTAATTAAAAATTGATCGAAATAAATACCTATTGAAAATGTTACTATATAATGTATTGGACAATAATAACAGGTAATAAACGTTACATATAATATGTAATGATACCATGATTGAAAATTTTATGGATTAATACCTATTTTTTGAATTACAGCTGTAATTATAAAGATTTTTCCTCTAACGATATAGTATTAAAATAATAATAATAATAATATAACAAAACTATAATACTATATCGTTAGAGGAAAAATCTTTATTTAGAATTTAAAATATAAAAAAAATTTTTTACAATAAATTTAAATGTCAATAAAAGACAAATTATGAGGAATCTTGTCTTAAATTTTTAAGTTTATAAGTATTAATATTAAAATGTCATGCATTTTTAACTATATATAGATAATATGATTAACAAATGTTAATAATCTTGACGAATTTATAACTCAAATGTTTATAAATTAAAATCGTGATTTTGTATTTTTGAAATGTTTTAATTACTGTAAGAATAACTTACGAAGAACCTTATATTAAATTTAAAAATTATTAAATTGAAAAAAAATATGAACATAAATTGGAAAAAATAGAAAGTTGATATTTTTCAATGTCTATAATAAGAGTTTGAAAAGATCCAAAATTATATTATGTCCGGATAATACTAATATATACATATATGGTAAAAGTGTCAAATATACAATTCTTCATATATGAAAACATTACAAAAATAATAACAAAATCGATTTTAATTTTTTTTAAAGTTTAGGCAATTTTTACTTTTGATTTTTTTTACTGAACCTGCAGTTTAATGTCACATTAAAAATAACAACTCATCTTTGTAAAACCAATAAAGCTTCCATAGATCCTCTTAAAATGACAGCATCTATAATCTATCGACTTAGCTGAGGCTATGATACAATCTCTTTTCCTGGTACCTCGCGTTCACGTACATTATAATGCTAAGTTCTTTTGACACACTGTACAGCCGTCACTGTTTATTAATGACAACATGAGGATAGAATGTTATTCGATTAAAAAATCACATTGTATATTATATAAACGTTTAAACGTTTTACTATTTTAGACGTTTTGAATAGCGACATAAAGTTGAGTTACAGCATTCAAATTTCTGACAAAATCTTTAAGTACACATTATTATATACGAACACCCGAATAACACAGCTACGCGTACTTAGCAATCTACTTCCGGCCGAAGTCGTTCACCGTCCATTCAATGGATATTATACACCTTCGGCTTTTCGAAACGCTCGAACGCCTCGGAAGGAGGTATACCTATTGGCGCGTATAGTTTCTGGCGGAAAAAAGAGAACGGGCATTCGAATTCGTGACGTCTAATATAAAATATCGTTCAAGTAAAAAATATACGCTGCTGTAAAAGTAATATGCTCTGTGATTGAATACTGCGGCGGCTGAGTGCCTATACAATATGAGTCTCACGTGGATAATAAGAACATTTTTACAGTGCAGATAAAATGGACGATTATATAGGTGTAAATAATATGAATAATGAATATAATATGCCTTGTATATAAGAAAAGCCGACCACCTGCAGCGCGCTCAAATGTCGCGTATATGCCTGCTCGTTAAATACGCGTATTATATATTATATTATTACGTACTTTTATATTATATAGATGTTTGGCTATTATATACGCAAGCTAATTACTATATACTTTAATAATGCGGCTGGAGACAGGTAAATCGTAAACGTGTGTGCATGACGTTTGAGGGCAACAATTCGATTATACCACACGATGATACTCTGAAAAGACATGCGATATATGTACAGTCGTACAGGTATACATATTAAAATATAATAAACATACGTGTATGGTATATATTTATTATAGTGTATATATATATATATATATACGCCGCGCGATGTCACGAAGGCGAGAAGCCGTTCTCTTGTCGTGTTTGTAGGAAAACATTATTATTTATCGCGATTTTTATAGTTTAAGGCATATATACATATATATATATATATATATTGCATGTATACGCGTGCTAATATATTAATATACTGCACACAATATAATATATACACGGAGACTGCAGTGCAAGATATTATGCATTTATTACGTGTCGTATATACCGCTCTAGACTTGTATTATGGTGTTTGCGATGAAATATATTTATAAATTATATTTTATTTCGAAAAGAAACGCGTTTAATAACACACGTCGCATAATATAATAGGTATAGATACCTATAGCTACATCGCGAAACGCATATGCGCCGACGAGAAGTCATCATATTATATTCGCGGTGCGTATATTATTTTAATATACAGGTATCGTAACAATAAATTCACTTAGGTTTCTGATTTATCGAAACGCGTATACGAATTCGTAAAGGATATTATGGGAGAAAACTCGTATTTGTTTGACTTTTCTGAAGAAAAATTATTCTTAGATGCGCGTGTAATTTACCGGGGACGAACAGCGGTTTAAGGAGTCGGAGGATATTGTATTCGTTTCTGTGTACATAAATCATTTCTGGGCGTGTAATAATTTAATAAATTGCATTATACGTACATACGCGCGCGCGCACACACACACAGATACACATAACACGTCGTCCTGTATATTACCATTATGCGAAGGTTTACGCGGATAAAAAAAACAACAATAATCGGATAAAAAAGCTGATAAAATTAAATATTTGTCCTTCTCGACGTTTATAATAATGCTGCGAGCTTATAATAATGAGTACAGCCGTATTTATGATGTGTTCGGTCTACGATCTGCCTACCTATATAATACGTGTATATACTGTGATAGTATTCTGCGATGAATCCGTATAGAGACATTTTGGCGGGGAATCGTGAATTGGCGTAACATAATATTAAATATTATACGTTCTACCGTGTTGGCGAACTTATGTATCAATTCGTTTTGTATAGGAAATCGGTTTGTATGTACCTAATATAATATAGTAATGTATATTATGTATATTATTATATTATATATTGTACTTCTGCCATAAATGCTGTAACCAGTTGCAGCGGAGTACCTGCAATATAGCCAGTACAGGTAGGCTGCAATAGGTATAATATACGAATACAAATAAATTGTGATTTCCTTATTCCTCTAATCCTTTATATTGAGCACATTGAAATTGCTATATATAGTGTATCTGCTTGCATAATCATTAATCTGTATTGTTTCCCAACTATATACCTAAACATATTAATATGTTGGTATGTTACAGTGCATAGTACATTATAAGTCTTATTATTATTGCGTCGTTTAGGATATATAAAAAAATGTAATATACAAGTAAATAATTGTATAATATACCATTATTAATATATTTTATTAGTAGTTTAGTACATTTTTCAAGTCTACTACACTTATTTATACTGCGCAGTGCGTGAGAACATAATTCACATTACATTAGCTTGAATGAACACATGCCATATTTCGTATATAAGGTAGTTTATATAGAGGTCTACACGTTATTTTTTGTATGCACAAGCAACACACACACACACACACACATATATATACCTATATATAATCCGAATGAGGTATTATTGAAAGCCCATTTAAAAAAAATACGTTCTTATGTAGCAGGTGCCTGTTATAGTTAATTATAATATATACATATATATATAGGTAATTTTAAATACTTATTGACAGCGACGTATAAAATATATTTATAAACAAAAATAATAATAATATATAATATAGGTACACAGGTGGTATTAGTATTTTGCAAAATTCAAAAAATTATAAAATAATAAAATATATAACGCGTAAAACAAATAGGCATACGTATATTTTATTACAATACGTATTGTAAACCAATTAGGTACCATTAATTATTTAATTTATTAACATTATACAGTTTTATTTTGGTTATCCTATTAAGTTATATAACTTTAGTTTGAAAAGACGAATTAGAATCAAATTTATCGGAAAATGAGGGAAAATAATAATTATGCATAGATACTCCGAAACCACAAATTATCTTAAACAAATAATGTAAGATTACATAATCATATTTTAATTCGATTATATGTATATAGTAGCATAATATTTACACATTTATTTAATTTTTACAGATATTCTTATTTTTATACACGTTATATTTCAATGTATTATAGATTTTTTTAAATCATAATATTATATTAGTATATAAAATACATTGAAAATTCGTTTATGACAAACAATCGTTAATAATAATAATGATATAACAAAAAACAATTAATATTTAAATTCACCTTCGACGTTTTATACTTTGGCGATTCGCTCAGTATAATAGTTTATTGTACGCTGTTCCTGTATAACGGAACAGTATTTTATAACCCGTATAAATATTGTATTATTTAAACATTTTAATTACTGTAGTAGACAATTATTCTATGACCGTGATAACTTAAATGTATATATAGCACGAATTAATCTCTATTATTCACAGTTTTTAGTCAGCGAGCCGTACAAAACAGTCGTTATTCTATAAGTACAATATTATGTATATAAAATGAACCTATCTATTATTTTATATTTATATATATGAAGGTAGGTAAGTACCTTTAATATGTAAATGTATTATGGTCAACACTTCCTATCGACTTATTAATAATGCAATATCGACATAAATACATTATATTATTATCTATAAGTTTTACCTACGTGCAAGCAACGCATAAAAATACTTTATTTAAATGTAAAAGATGTTAAATGTATCTATATATGTGTGTGTGTGTGTGTGTGTGTGTGTGTGTGTGTGTGTGTGTGTGTGTGTGTGTGTGTGTGTGTGTGTGTGTGTGTGTGTGTGTGTGTGTGTGTGTGTGTGTGTGTGTGTTTGTGTGTGTGTCGACGTCGCCGTCGATTCCAAAAACTATTTAAATCATATAGGTACCACTGGTACCAGATATATATTTTACTATATAAATATACATAAGATATAACTATAAGCTATATAAGCAGTAAATGTACCTAACGTGTACATATTGCATTTACATCGCTGATGATCCGCTCTGGAGAACGCGAAAAAAAAGTCCCGGTCAGTATTAAAATAATATATACTCCGTTATATTATATTATGTGCATCACGGAAAATCGCCGATTCCGACTCGACAAGCGACGGATTAACTGACAACTCGTTACACTTATAGTTAAAAATTTCTCGTGAAATTTAAGCACATTACAAATATATTTCAAATACTGTTAAATAAATATTTACTAATTCATGAGAGCTCTTTGGGACAAGAATTTATGTATCTATATAGCCATTTATAGCTAGGCACTATCAGTGGGTGGTAAATGCGGTTTAGTTTCTCCTTTTAAATTTCATAGTACAAGAAAAAGATGTCGTGTATCCACTCTTGTTGTAAACTCTATTAATTTAATATTAAAACAAATCTAACTTTTATTTTTAAAAAGCACATTGCTCAAACTTGAACATTATTTTTCTGCATTTTATAGATACCTTCACAAATAGCTAGTATTTAAAATTTAGATATTTATATACTATAATATGTTATATGTACACCGTATATATAAAGTTTTCCTCGTTAGAGATAGGTAACTTGATAAATGTTCACTAATTTCATAATTCTACAGGGCTTTAAGAACTATTTTATAAAGTTTTAAAGTATAGATTAATTATTGTTAAATTATTTGAGAAGTAGAAGGGAGTTACTTCCTCAGCATCTATACTTTACTATACAATAAGTAAACAATATTTATTATATATACTGACCCATTAACAAAAAAAAAATGTATGTCACTGCCTGTAGATAAATTAAAATAATGATAACACTATCTATTGACTGTGTATTCGTATACAACAAAATAATACAAACACCATATAGATACTTTCATGGTACAGCGTTTTAAAAGTTCACATGAAAATTTAATTCATTTACGTCGATGTTCAATACGTAAAAGACAGTTGTTCACATTCAGGTTCACTTTTTTTTAAAAAAGAACACGTTCAAGTTCACGATTAAATAAAGAATGAACGCACTTTCATCTGGTCGGTCATCTTCATTATTATTTTATAAGTCCTTTATTTAAGATATAAAATAACATTTTTAAAACAAAAGTTAAAATGTTATTTTTTATGTACCTGGTAATTAAAAGCAAATTAATTAAATTAGATAATATATTATAATAATATAATTAAATATCTACTTATACCGATTTTATCAAAATGATTAAATACACGTAATCACTGAAATATGTATCAATTTTTTTAAAATCAAAGACAAATTTTATTTTATTTTTAATTTAAAATCGATATTAATTTGCTACATAAAACCACAATTTGTTCATATTTATCATTGATATATTACTCATATATCAGAGTACTGTGAAATGTGATACCTAATATAACGAATAAAAAAACGTTTTCTTAGAATGAATCCCTCTAGAGCGCTTGGACAATGTTATATTAAAACATATTATAAATATGACGTAAAAAAAATGTTGATAGATGTGGAGTCTAAAAATTAAGAAAAAAAATGTGAAAGCAATTCTACTAATATATTTTAGTGCTTTCACAGAAAACAGTTTATATTTTTAAATTTAAGTTATAGAATGAACATTGTCTCCTTTCCATGTAACTCTATTAAGGATTATTAATCATAAAAATAAAAAAAATATAATAATATACAATTAAAAAAATATATAAACCTTAAAAATTAACTATCCGTGTCAAGTTAACATATATGTTACAATATATTGCATATGATAAATACCAAACAAATACAACGACATTTTATTATAATTTATGAGTAACATATTTAAAATTGATTGTACTATACTACAATAGTATATTGGTACACATAATTGCCATAATTAAATAAATATAAGAAAATAACTATAGGTAGGTATATAATAGTTGGTATATACACCTATTATATAGGAAATAAACACATATCGATAAATATTAAATGCATAGATTTTGATATTTTATTTATTTTCAACAAGTTTACTTAATTATTAAGGAAGATATAAGTACTTTCGTTTTATAGGCAGTAAAGCTGACGTCTGCATACGGAACTGCTCGCACAATCGTACAAAGAATTTTTTAAATTGTAAAAACATTTCAAATAAATATTTGACGAGTTAAACTTTGTCTAAAAACATGAATTTTTCGATACTTCCATGTACATAAAATATGCATACAATTACATTATAGATGAAAATATTAATATCAAAAAGAAACTTTAAAAAAAATAATTTGAACGACCTAAAAATTGTTCATGTTTCCTAGAAATGTGAATTTCGTTTACGTTCTATTTGATTTTGATACAAGTGAGAAATACACTTATCTAGCTGTACGTGTCGCTCGCAAAATATAAACGCGAATGCTGCCGCGTTCTATCAAACCATTAAATTAATACTGTAGTAAAGTACAGGTGATGGAGGAAAGCGTTTTCGGTCCCACGATTTTGAGCGCTATATTAAATTATATCATCATACTGCGGTTTAAATCTAATTCGGAAATTATACACGCGATAATTAATTATTATACACATCGGTTCACTAATGCGCGTGTACATAATATGCACGTATATATATATACATTCTATATAGGTACTTAATAAACTATATGCCATGTACGAAGTATTAGTAACCTAACCGAACGTTACATGCATATATATACCTATATAACTACGATATTACACCGCAGTACAATATTATATTGTATGTATTATGTATAGGTAATATAGATAGGTATGACTGTATGAGTGAACAATAATAATGGCGACGACATCGATTAAACGAAATTGTTTCGAATAATGAAACAACCGCGATTTGCTAGTCCACTGCAGGTACCTATAGATAACTATATACATAGTAACAAAGATATTATACGTAGGTATACATATAGCAGCGATTAATGTGATAATATTGTCATCACTGTCGAAATGGACAATATCTGCAGCACTTCAATGTAATACATCGATACGTAAAACGATATAGTCCCCACCACCGTGATGATTAGTTATTAATTGTTATTTATTCGTTTATTACCATTGTAAGTTGTATGTAGGTAGTTCCTGCTAGTGACGCTTCGTACATTACGCGTTTGTATATTACCATCGCGAGTTTTGCGCAGATCATATTTATCTCAATAAACTGTGGACAGAATCAAACTATCATACATTATGTATTGTTGATGAATTCCTTGGAACAATGATTGGTGGAGGAATAAAAGGACTATACTGCAGGATGGCGAGCAGGAAGCGCCGGATTGCCTATACGTAATCTTATCAACCGATTAAAGAATACCGATTTTGACACTTAAAATGATTTGCTAATCATCATAATATACATTTTTATATAATTGTTATTATTACTTTTATATTATGTAATTTTACGCCATCGCAATACAATGGTGCCATATGTTGTATGAACAATCAAACGTTTATTATACGATTATTATTTATTACCCAGCATTATACTCACTGGAGTTAAACACTTCTAATACCTATTTAAAAAATTCAAAATATGTATGCATTTAGATATGCTAAGAGAAAACAAGAAATATGCACTTGAAATATATACTTTAAAAACACGTATTTGATGTTCATTATTTAAAAATCAAAAAATAGGTATGATAAATAATAATAATATGTATGCGAAATAAAACTTTTAAAAAAAGAATGATATTTTGTAAAACTTAATTAAATAGAAAGTTAAAAAATGAATTTCTTTCTTCGTCATCTTCGTGGAACACATGACAACGTTATGGAAATATTACGCGGGAGCGTACGATAATCTTTCGACAAATTATATCGGACAACTAAAGTTAATTTCCTACACACGTCGAGTACTCGTATAATATACGTATTACACCAGTACGGTGGTTTTAAAATATCGTCCCTGCAATAGTGAAATTATTATTTTTATTATACCGACATTTTTAAAAATGTAATTTATTTGTTCTAACTCATTCGACATTAACTTTGTTACATCAATAACTTGTAAAATGTCTTCTTAATTTTTTTGATATTATTTAGTAGGTAATAAGTAGACACACAAATAATATACATTAAAATACTATAAATAAAAATAAAAAATATGCGAAATAAAATTTTAAATATATTATCAGCTTGGTCATATGAAATATATTTATAGATCACTCACTCATATTATTGCGTTCTTTGACAAATATTAATAGAAATCTTCAGTGCTTTTCATATCGTGCATAAAACATCATAATAATATAAAGAATATAATAAGCATAATATGTTGAAATATTATAGAATATTTAATTGTTACTAATTTTCATTGTCGGTTTACAATAGGGAATAGATCTAAACATATAATAAATGGAAAATATATATTAATAATATATTATAATTTTTAACACGATTATTATCTTTGTCCCATTTTTTTCACGTATATATAACCGTATTTAGATATATCATACATAAATGATATATTTATACCTAATATACAGTAATATACTTATATACAATGGATTGAAGCGACGAAGAAATACACATAGACAGGCCATTTAGGGGAACTAATATTCTTAATATCAATACGACTAATATGAGCTGTTGGGAATTCACGCCTCCGCAATAGACCTAAAACAACATCTACAATTCTTACTATAACACATTCAATTTATCGTAAATAAGAAATAAAAATATGTAGTTACTATAACAACTATATAATAAATGTTTGCACAGAAAATACAATAAAATATTTTTTGTAGGCTGTGGATTGTGCAGATACTCGGTTATATTTATTATTTCGATATAGTTAATACTTATCTAGCCCTAGTGTTTATATAATAATATTGTCTATGATTTTTAACGATTTCCTTTGATAAAATAAATTATCACAGCCCTTTTAAAATAATTAGACATTATTTCACAAATATAAAAAAAAATGAAAGCTAATGAAATATTTAGGGAGCTTAGCCGCATCCTCCATTATTCTCGTCTCTGCATATAGGACCTACCTCCCATGAAGTGCAACACTATTAAGGAGTTTTAATTATTGACGCAAAATAAACATAAACATTATTTTCACAATTTTATGTGAAAAGCACTATTTGACATTTATTACACATTTATTTGAAATATTATACGTCAACGATTTTATATATTAATAATAATAATAATTTAAAAAGTTCAGATTTCTGCAGATGGCGAGCCCTGACTATGATCTTGATTTTTCAACTGACAATAATATAAATCAGTTTCAACTGAATACCTACCGTAGGTTATAGTTGTTAGTTGTTACCATTTCAAGGATACGTTATACGTGTTTGGGCGTATAATTTCCTTCGGTAAAGTAATTTTTATAAATATGGTCTTTTTGTTTAGTATTAATTGTATTTTGTGTTATTTTAATAATATCAATATAATATAGATATAATTGGTTTGCTGTGTCCATTCAGTTCAGCTTTTGTATTATAAAAATAATGTTTGATCTTTTGGAGTACTAATTATCTTTAGCTATACAGTGCTTTTTTGGATTGCTGCTGCTACAATCGTATTTCAGAATATTTTTTCATCTTTTTCTTTTTTTTTATTGTAAGCCAAAGCCATCTGCAAGGCCGCAAAGGCTTTTGTGCCTATATTTTGAGAGTAGTTTAGATTTTTTCATAGCGATCGTTCTACAGTAGGCAATAGCTATACACGATATAAAATATTATATTATAATATAACATCCGAACACTCATCAAACACATTATTGTAATGTAATGATGTTACGGTCTCGTACAAACATGTGCATATAATAACAATAATATAATATAACCGACGTACATCGTCGATACACGCGTCACTGGTCACATACACTCACATATATAATAATAATATAATGTACATGTCTACCTACCTATCTAATTATTATACAAGACGAAAAAACAGCGTTTTTTTAATATTATTGTTATATTAGTAAAATTAAAAGATATAGAAAAAGAAATGATAATAATTACCGGTCCCCGGTGTATTATTGTGTAGAGGTAAAAGGTGCAGCATCGTTACGGGATGAGACGATCAGAGGGAGGGAGGGAGGGGGCGCTAACAATGATAAATGTAACGTGAAAAAAAAAATTAAAATAAATAAAATATCCATTATAATTGTCTTCTCTATATCATACCAGTACAGAAACAATATGTGTAGGGTGTGTCCTTAATCGCGTGTGCGTGTGTGATTGTCCGTCTCGCATGGTCTATATAATAATATGACTATAATAACCTATTATAATACAATAATATATATATAAATGTGTATTGTACACTACTAGTTACTGTACCCTTCGGCGGCGTCGGAGGTCCTCGTGGAAAAGAATAAAAAACGTCGGACTCCGTTCATATAACGTGAACGGATAGGAAATAGTAATAAATAATTAATAAATTAAATAACAAGTGTCCCGCATTCTCGCGGCATTCAAACGCTTAGAGGAGGCGGAGGACCGAGGACGACGACGATAATAATAATAAAAGTGGACGGCGGCGGTCGTCGGACGGGATAACGCGCGCGCGTTGTACCAAATGATCACTGTTATAAAATAAGTTTTAGAAGTTCAGAACCTTCCCGAACGCGCCGACGACGATAGATCCTTTGGACGGGCTTGACACACACAAGTTTGTCGTTCAGACATATTATTATTATATTATATTGTACGTATTACTATAGTGTACGCGTTTCAGCGTTTGAATATATATTTATGTGTGTGTGTAATATTGTGTACGTCGTGTCGAATAGACGATAATATTATTATTATTACGATAAATCGAGTTTATCGACCGAACGCACACGGCGTGTGCGAGTGTGTGTGTGTGTGTGTGTGTGTGTGTGCGCACCATACACGGGTTAGTGCACGACGTACGTACAGTAATGTGTGCACGGCGTAGTATTACACACAATATTACAATAAAGTAGGTACATGCACACGCTTATACGTATGTACCTCTACCTCTATTCGCTCATCGCTGGCCTTTACTATTATTATCATCTATCGCGGCGCGCTCAATAACACAGTGGTATTGTACATTGTTTTACCTAAGCGGATCACTGCAATATTCCTTGTTGTACATAATATCATAGTGTGATGTACTGATGTGTGTACCTACGTATCCGTTATAATGTTATTTTGTTTTTTTTTTTTTTTTATGTGACGTGTGAATAATGTTTTATTATTTTTTACTACGATCGGTACCTATAGATATGTGTGGCGACTACAGGCGACTAGCGTGTCATCGCCGTTGCCCGAGTGTAAAATACAGTAGTGCCCGCGACCTGCAGTCCGGCAGTGACGACGGCCTACAGCGGCTACAACAACCACTAATGCCATACTAATATAGCGCACAATAAAATACGTATAATGATTTACGCGCTTTGTTGTTGTTTGTTTGTGAACGATACCTACACATAATATTATAATATATAATAATATAGTTCAAACGTAATTTTGCGATTACCACTCCGCGGACTACCGCCGACGAGCGTGTCGTGCGAATACGCACGTTGTAATACGACTACGCGGCTGCACCAGTGCCTACGTACAGAGCAGCGGGACGCGGGGCGGGGAGCAAAGGCGTCTATATTAAATATATTATTACGTGTGTATATATATATATATATATACATAGTAAAAATAATAATTTGAGATACCGACGCACGCGAGAATATTGTATTATTTGTATTTACTATGCATATATATATGTACATATATATAGGTGTATAATATTATGTCGGTGCGGGGAAAAAAACGGGTTGAAGGAAAACAATCGGATAAAAATCGTATCGATTGGACGGCGACGCGAGGGGAAACTAAAATATATATATAATATAATTGTAAAAAAAATAACCACCGCCGCAGCCGCAGGCGGGCGACCCCGCGTATTTTTTCATAGTCGTTGACCGGACGTCTTGCGACGATCAGAAGCGGGATACTGGCGAGTGGCGGTGGCGGCAGTCGACGAAGTATAAACGGACGGCGGGCCGTACGCGGTACGACGTCTTTTTTCATCCTATAAAATAATAATAATAATAATAATAGTAATATATTAAATAGGTTACGCACAATCACCCGTCAACCGTCAGCTGCCACCCTCCACCGCCGCCGCCGCCGCCGTCCCTATTTTATACGAGTGCCCGCGCGTTTTAAAAAAACCGTAGAAAGGGAACACACTCGTCAGCCGTCGTAGCCGCCGCCGCCGCCGCCGTAGTCGGCGGGTCTTTGTCTCCTCGAGGCGGCGCGGCGGTGACGTCGACCGGCGGCCCTCTTCTCGAAATAATAATAATCGCACTGCAATAATATACGTATTATATAATGTAATATTATCATTATTTATATTTTCAGTAGTCGCCCGAAGACGATAATCGTGTGCTGTGTGTACACCCACGTTACGCGACGATTTCTATCGATAATAGTAATAATAATAATATCGTTTAACAACAATAACAATATTATTGTCGTCGGGGCGCCTCGGGGGTCGAGACGGATCCGATTTTGGACAATAATCACACACGATTAATGTCATTACAAATCATGTGGACCCGCGTGTTACCGGGAATTCGGGACCGCGCGTAATAAGACGCAAAAAAGCGCCGGCGGCATCGGCTCTTTTTCGCGGCGTACGAGAAAATGCCACACACGCACATGTGGCGTGGCGCTGCGAGGGCTGTGCCCGTCCCCCGTCGTTAAGGGATCGAACGAGCCGCCACGCCGCCACAACCCGCTCGGCGCTGTGTTGCGCGGCTGAGTAGTCTGTGTGGCGCGCGTACCGCTTCCTCTTCCCTCGCCACCACCACAGCCGGTACAACTGACGGTCGGGCCGAGGAGAGAGGATCTCCCCTCTCTGCACCGCAGCCCTGTCCATCGGTCGGCGGTGAGGGGGACATCGCCGACGTCGACGACGACGACGACCGATCGCCGCGACCGGCCGAATATTACCGTGCGCGCGACCGTGACAACGGTGTCGGTGCCGCACTGTTGAAGTGGGTTCACTACCACCACCACTACTGTCGTCGCCGCCGAGCTCCCGAGTGTATTGCACCGAAGAACAATTATTATTGTTAACACTATTATTTTTTTTTTTCCTTTTTTTTTATTTTAGTTATTATTATTATTATTATTATTATTATTATTATTCCACCGTCGTCTTGTTCGTGCTGCTCACTGGCCACTGCACGGCCGAAAATCACACCGCGCAGTGACAACAACGATAATTTACGAGACCAACATATTCGGCGGTGTTCTTATTCAACTTTTCTCTTCCGCCTCTCGTAACAATAATAATATTTAGAGGGATTCTCTCTTCCGATCTGTGTGACTTCAATAGTATCGGTCCCGTATGATAAGTCGGAACGCGTGACTCGTCGCCGTCTATACATCACCGCATTTGGTCAGTGGATGACGAGCGCCCCAGCTGAATCGTCGTCGGACAACAAGTGCTCTTTTCAAATAATAATTCGTCTTCGAAAGACTAACTTTGATAATTTATTTATTTCCTATTTCTGTTTTTTTGTACTTATTCGTGATACGTAACTCGCGCTTTAATACCCGTTTATATTACACTTACGTATACATTTTCGGATATACGTAAGTATTTTGTGTGCTTTTATGTATATCGTACATAATATTAGGAAGTATACTTTGTGCAAGACCACTGCGACGATGCAGACGGGAAACGTCACCGATGCCGAAACTATGCCATCGACCTGCTGTAGGACTGCCTAAATGCGTGTGTTCAGGTACTACGTGACACCCGAACAGCTATGAGTATCACGGTCACCACCATTAATCCTGTATCGACAATTAAAGAGATGCCTTTGTCTCGGAACCGGCCTCACATATTGCTGTCCAACAACAATGGCACGTCGAGCACGTCCAATGACTCTTGTATATCGCAGTCAGACTGCGGTAGTGATCACCTGCCGTCATTACTCAAGTACTCGCAAATTCTCGAGAAGTCTAATGCCGCCGTCAACAAATTGGCGAAAAAATGTTCGAAACCATCAAACCTCGACATAATCGTTGACAAGGCGACGAGCAACATAGATTTGTATGTAGAAAACAAAGATGCACTGTACGGCATCGGAAAATCAGCCACCTCTTGTCTTCAGCCAATCATCAAGCATGATGATTTGAGCGGTTCACCAAATTCAAAAGTCACGTCGCTGAATAAACCGAAAAAGAAAGGCTTCACACCCGACTATGTCTGTAGTAAATACAGCAGTAGTTTGAGTAAATTTGAAAAAATAGAGATATTTGGTTTCCCGGAGGTATATTTTTTTGGCATTGAAGCAGACAAGAAGCAACGACCTTTCAATGGAACACAATCATTGTTTGACAATGATCAAGGTGGATATGTATTTGTTCCTCATGACCATGTGGGTTATCGTTACGAGTTGCTCAAAGTAATTGGCAAAGGTAGTTTTGGTCAAGTAGTCAAAGCATATGACCACAAGCTTAACGAACATGTCGCACTCAAAATTGTCAGAAATGAGAAACGATTTTATCGGCAAGCCCAAGAAGAAATCAGAATATTAGAACATTTACGCAAACAAGATATTCACAATTTAATGAACATTATTCATATGTTTGATAGTTTTACATTCAGAAAACATATGTGCATTACTTTTGAACTTTTATCCATTAATTTGTATGAACTAATCAAGAAAAATAAATATCAAGGGTTCAGTCTTCAATTAGTACGAAAATTTAGCCATTCACTACTTGTATGTCTTGATGCTTTATACCGTAATAAAATAATTCACTGTGATATGAAACCAGAAAATGTTCTTTTGAAACAGCATGGCCGAAGTGGGATCAAGGTAAATACCCATCAAATGTTAATATATTTAATAATATTAATTATATTTTCATAATGTATTTCACATTATTATATTTTGTGCTATTCCAATTACTATTGATTTAAATGAATATAATTAACTAATCAATTTTAGGATTTTTCATACTTGGTAAATACTAAATATTACCTGTCTATTCACATTTAAAGTTTCTAGAAATAATAAAAAAAAAACCATAATTGGTAGGTACAATTTATATTTTCCAATTGCAATTTTAGATTTAGTAATACATAGTAATAAACAGAGGATTATTATTTTGATTTTAATTAAATATTTAAAATAATACATATGAAATAAATGAATCACTGAAAAAGTTTTGAATTAAATTATATAATCATGGAAATTCAACATTATGTACTAGTACTACTCACTGTCCTTTGGCTTATTTATTTATAAACCTATGAGTCATATTCATATACATACTTTTTATCATTAGACTATAAACTATAATCATATTCATGCTAATTATTATTCATAAGTATATGTATTTATTTTTGATATTTACCAGAAGCATAAAGAGCACATATCAAAGTAACAAATTTATTTTTCTATTAATTTAACTGCAATAGCTACTTACACAATTTTTATAATTGTTATTCTTATCTTAAATTATATATGTATCTACATACTTTAATGTTTCTAAATTGAAAATTACACTTTTATATAAGTAAGTTAGTTCTTTTTTTAAAAGTTTAAAAATATTAAAGATAATATGCTTTAAATTTAAAAATTCTAGGTAGTTTGGTGAACATTTTGTATTATTTAACTTAATACTATTTATTTTATGTATTAAACTACTTAACAGTTAACGAATCAATGTTATTATATCTTTAATAGTTAAACGGGTGTACTTATTATTCAGTATTATTTATTTTCTCTCTTTTACTAACTAACAATAATAAATTTGTGGTCACCAGAACCCAATAATATTAGTATTAAAAACATATAAATTATCAAACTTTATGTTAAGAACATTATTCCTAGAAAATAATGACTATTTTTTATTTCAATTTTTGTGCAAATTAATAAGTACATAAAATATATAACTTGTATATCGCAGAAAAATTTAATATTTAAAAAAAAAGCCAATGTATATGACTCAGCTAATATTTTTAACTTTAATTTTAATTGTTCATCAATTCCCTCTCAAGTATTAAGAATAACAATACATGATTAGTTTTATTAAACCTAAATTTGCTATATTACACATATGTCAGAGGAAGACAATAAATACGCTCTAAAATCTTCTAAAGCATTTTTTTAAAATTAAATTGACAATTAAGTATTATTTATTTTTACCATTGAAATTTATTTTGTAGGTCTTTTAGCTTCTTGGGTATTTATAAAAGATAAACATGTAAAAAACATTCACTATAGTAACTATTATAATATATAATATTAATAAGAATTAAAATTGTTCAAGTTTTTTAAATAATTGGGTACTATACTGTAGCCTATAATATCTTTTTACCTATTAATTGGTACCTAATTGAAATGGAAAAAGTTGTTTTTCATTTCTTACTGAAAACTTACTTAAGTAGATACCAATAATTAATGAAACCTACTTATATTATTGGTTCTATATAACATAAATATTTTTATATACCTATTGAGTATAATTAAATCTATTGAATGAATTTGAATAATTACATCTATTTATTACTACAAATTGCTAGTCTATGCCTTATAATAGTGTGTATTTCAAATTTTTTTAAAGTTTTTATCATATTTAAATTTTAAATGCCATAAAAATAAATTTGTTACTTATTTTATGCACATAGTGATAAAATTAGGTAACATTGAATATTGGAATATTTATTAAGTTTCTACCTGTTTATAAATTGAAATAAAAAATATTAAAATATACAGTATAGGTATTTAATATTATCATATATAATAAAATAAGTTAAAACTAAATAATTATCCAATACCTAAATATGCAAATAATTTTTATTTTATTTTGAATTTTTAAACATACATAAGGTATCTTAGTTCACCCTGAGAATGACAATCTTGGATTTGTAGATCATAATTCTATTATGAGTATGAAATGTTAAACAGATACTTTGTACTGTCTACTGGGCTATCTCCTAATATACGGTGTACCTCCGTTTTGTGTACTATCTAGCTATAATTATGAGTATAGTATTTGCGGTTTACCAATGTTTTGTATTCTACTTATAACTGGGAATCCTGCATCATTATTATTTATTACCTACTTATATTCTTTATTTTAATTTTACATAATATATATATTTTATCCTTTAAGAATAGTTTAATTGGTTTAGTGTCGTTTATGGTGAAGCAACTTTTTTTTAATTTTGAGCCGAAGAAATAGTTTTTAAAATGCTTGTTAACTTTATTCTGCACAAAAACTTCAATAAAAAAAATACCATACCTGCACACAATTTGAAATTTTCAAAAATAACATATTCATATTAAAATTAAAATGTTTACACTTTAAAATTAAAAAACAACTAATTATTTTTTTATAACTTTTTATTTACATTCTGTGGTAGGTGGGATGACTTACGTCCCACTGTGTATGAAAGAGATATTCAGGGTAAATCATATTTCAACATTTTTAAATTTAATAATAAATTTAAATTAAATATATTTTAATTTTTTTATTTATACTTTTTATATTATTACTGTAGACCTTGTCCATTTTAATAGACTGCATATGCCATATTGGATAATAGCTGTTTGATTTGCATAACGTGAACACTGTTTGGTGGACATAAACTGAGTAACATATTTTAAAAGATGAGATATGATTAAATGACTCAAGACTTTAAATCAAACTTGTACAATCTCAATTTTGACTGCAATCAGTATTAGTTTGGTAACATTTTAACATTTAATACTATTCTTAAAATTTTAAAACCACATAATAAAAATTCAAGGTTCTTTTTTCTATTTATGTCAGTCTATGTGGTGATAAATATAATATCTAACATTATTTAAAATGTATAAAGAAAATGAACAAATCGTACATGAATGTAAAATGATATATTATAAACATATTTATTTTTTACCAGTTGAAAAAATACCTAATAAAGTAGTTCAAAATCTAATTTTCTTGATTTCTTATTTTGATTCTACATAATACATTAATTGGTTATAGATTTATTATTAATTTATTTCTGTTTAAAATCTAAAATCAAACTATATGACTTCCTGCAACTACTTATTTAAATTTATAATTATGTAAAATATATACATTTTTTTTTCTACTTAAAGTAGTATAAACTGTCCATGCCTTTCATTTTTTTTTTTTGATGTAACCATTATAAAATGTTCTACATTTGTATGAGTCAGATTTAAATAATAAATTCATCATACCCAGTTAACCAATAATTATTAAAGGTAGTAATTATTATTTCGATTTGCAAAAATTTAATTTAATTATTATTTTAGTAGGCATCTACAACTTACTCATGTCTAATACTAATTATTTTTTTTTTATATAAAATTAATTTTGTAGTTGATTTATATTTTAAATGTTTCCTTTAATTGATTGCTCTAATTTGTTTTATTTAAAAAAAATACTATCTTTGTTTATTTATTTATTTTTATTTTCTATTATTATTATTACAATATAAAATTTGTTTTCAGGTCATTGATTTTGGTTCAAGCTGTTTTGAACATCAGAGGGTGTATACATACATCCAAAGTCGCTTTTATCGAGCTCCTGAAGTAATCCTGGGTGCAAAATACGGACTTCCAATTGATATGTGGAGCTTAGGTTGCATTCTTGTAGAACTATTTACCGGTTTTCCATTATTTCCAGGTGAAGATGAAACTGATCAATTGGCTTGTATTATTGAACTTTTAGGAATGCCACCTAAAAAGCTTTTAGATGTTTCAAAACGTTCTAATTACTTCATAAGCTCTAGAGGGTATCCAAGGTATTGCTCTCAGACCACATTACCTGATGGCTCAACCATTCTCAAAGGAAGTATATCACGGAAGGGTAAAGCTCGAGGACCACCCGAATCTAAAGACTTATCAAAAGCGCTCAAAGGCTGTGATGATCCACTGTTCTTAGATTTTATTACTCAGTGCTTGGAATGGGACCCTGAGCGCCGTATCACACCTGCTATGGCGCTAAGGCACAGTTGGTTACGTCGTAGACTTCCTCGCCCTCCAGCTGCTGAACATCAACATTATTCACAAGAAAGTACTCCTACTAGTTTACGGGTAAAATTATCTGAATCGAATCATCATCAAACATTACCCATGCATTCCAGGAATTCTCAGATATCGGGTAAATTACCCCAGATCACATCTACATGTATTATGTAAGAATTATCTTCTAAAAAAACATATTGTACTATGGTTGTAATTCCTGAATGAAGATGATTAAATTTAGATGAGTAGATAGATTTATTGAAGATCTAAACCTTGTGAATTATTTGTTGAAAAATAGGTATTTACCGATTTTAGGATCTCTAGGTCGGCATAATGTTATGTTTGTCTCAATTATATTTTAAGATTTTTTTTTATACTCCAGTAATTTTGAACTCAGACAAATATATGTAATTTTAGAAAAATGTATAATTTTTTTTGTGTGTGTACAAATTTGAAATTTAGCCAATTATATTTTAAGTTCTGTAACTCATAATTATTGTTTGATACAAAAATTGACTATTACATACTTGATTGTATTTAAATCTTAGATTATATTTATAAGTTGTATTATAAAAATATACCCCGTATAAAAAAAAATTGTTTAAATTATAATACATTTTTATCTTTTCCTACCATTCTTTGTTTATATAAAATTTAAACTAATAAACTATAATATATTTATATATATATAAAAAATAACATGTGTATGAAATGTGATCCAAATGTTAATCAAATGTCAGATGTCTATCATATAAATATTAATAAATAGTTATAAAATGTATTTCCATTCACAAAATCTGTACAACTTTTGCAATAACGTGTGTGTTCATTTTTTATTTTATTTTATAAATTTTTAGAATATTTTATTGTATTAGTCTTAATTATTGTTTATTATCAGATTACTTCAAAAATGATGTTCAATTTTGAATTTTCATTTAATTTATAATATCGAATGAGCTGAATAAAATGATAAAAAAATGTACTCAAATTGACTATTAAGATAAGTTTAAATTATCATTTTTAATTAATTAATTTATATTATTATTGATGAGTAGTTACTTATTGATGTAATATCAAATATCATATACATAATGTAATCATTTTTTAAATGATGACAATGTTTTTACTTAATCTATATATTATGTATTTTAATCTCTTTTATATTACATGACATGTGATAAAATCTTGAGTCTACTATTCGAATTATTGGATAACTCAATATTGAAGTAGACAAAGAGAATACAATTATTATTTATAATTATTATTATTTCACATTGGAAACGAAAATGTCAGATTTCAAGAATTTAATCTTAATCGGTTTTGATTAGTGATTATAGTTAAGATAATACATAACATAATTAAAATTTAAGTTTATTATAGTTAAGGCTACAGTAATTTTAATTTTAATAAGCAACAATGTAGAAGTTTGTCGTAAGCTTTTTGTTTCCATTATTGTATATATATATATATTACGTTTCTAACGACTGATATTTATGTAAATAAATACATAGATAAAATATCTCTTAAGTTCAACTGCGGTCTCAACATTTTATTTAACAACCAAAATAAATATAATTACATTTACGTTTGGAATTTATTTGCAATGATTCAATGTATCCCAATAGATCGACAGGCAATAAACGCCATATGGATCTACATCGAATCCGTATTATTTAAATAAAACACTTATAATATTATAATAATCTGAAAACACTGAAGAAGGTATTATGTGTTTATATCTTACTAATACACGTCTGTTATACAATCATGACATACATTTTATGATTCAATGTATACTTGTATCGTACTTAGTTCCTTATTCATACATATAAATTGTTTAAATACAAAATAATTGATAATTAATATATTTTAAATTTAACTGAACAGTCAAATTCATTATGGTAAATTTAAAAACAACCAAATTATATTGTATCAAATACATGAATAACTGTGATATAGAGAGGATTTCAATTTCTAATGGCTTCATGGATTACTGGTTAACATAATTAAAATACCATATTGCCATCACTTTTCAATATCTTAGTACTTCAAATTACGAGCAGTTGCTAAATGTAACAGGACCAGCCAAGTTATTGACTCCTATATCAATGGTTCAATTCTCTTGATAATTTCAAATTCAATCCCCCTTTTTTAGAACATTTTATTATACATTTGCTAAAAATAATTTTCCAAATATGTTTGTATAAAATAGCATTTTTTCATCCAGAAGTTTGAACACAAAGCTACACTTTCTGTCATTTAGGGCAGTGTCTTCATATAGCAGTGAAGAACTATTCTCCACTTTTCAGATTATAATCAACTGATAGCCAACAATATGCAATAATATGTTTCTATACTAACGGTTTAATGTTAATTTATTTTAAAATCGTTTAGAAATTTAATGTGATAATACTCACTTTGATGAAATTAATTTTTATTTATATTTTAATTTTATTTTTTGTACGTTATATTTTTTTTATGCTTTATATTAGATATTAGTTATCAAGATTTAATAATAAAATATTTTTGTTGCTGCTTACTGTTCAGTAGGTGCTAAAAGTGGGACTTCGTTGTTGAGGAGTAATCACTGTAAATGTTTGTAATGTATGTGTTAAATTTGAATTTTATGATAAATTATTGCATACGAAAATGGTTCTGAGCGAAGGCGGTCTGTCAGTCTATAATATTTGGTACCTAGGTCTGTATATTTTATGATGTATTTAATTTTAAATTATTGCTGTAATTCTGGTCAAGTAATTTATTTTACTATTAGTAGGTTGAAATAACTTTTACTGCAAAAATAATATTTTAAAATTTCATTGTGTATGTAAAATATAATAATATACGTTAAAATAAGTTTCTACTATCCTCAAATAATAACAAAAATCATTATTCTCTGTTTAAATATCTTATGTCATCTAAATTTGAACTTAAATCTATTTAAATACAATAAAATAAAAATAATAATATAATAATACGAATTTAATGACTGTTTATTTAAAATAAATTATTGTTGATAGAACTATTGATATTTTGTATTATATGCTGTGAATTCTATTTATTTTTATTTTCTAAGTATAGAATTGTTTCATTTTCATTAACTAGCCAACTATTTTCAACCAGTTTGTTTGAAGAAGATGTTAAAGTTATTGTCTGTAAAATAATTAAATAAATAATAAAAATAGAAATAAATATATTTTTTTCCGTTGTGGTTTAGTCATATAGAATATTAGGTAGTAAATTCTTTATTCGTTTAACAAAACAAGTGTAATACATCAAATCTTATACATAGTCACATAGATATGTACCTGACAAAACAGTCTATATAATTTGATTTTGTTTTTCTTTGGTAAAAATATTAGGGTTCTCGAATGCTGAGAACGGGCAACGTTTTTCGGAATAACAAAATATCAAGTATAAAACTGATGATGTGTAATAAAATTTATCCGGTTACCTTATTAAATATACATTTATTTTATTATTAGATTTTAGATTTTATGTTTACTCGTGGAACTATAATTTAATTGGCCCAAAAATAGTTTGTCGTCCTTTCCTAAGTTTGTAGGAATATTAATTTAAATCTACAACAATAAAGTCTACAAATTTTTAATAATTAAGTATACACAAATAAAATGGCTGTTAAAAATACGACGATTACGATTTGCAATTGGGTAAGACATTATGTGGATGACAGCCATAACCAAATGTCAAATTGTCATGTTGAACGTTGTGTATCGTTTACATTGACTTATGACGTACATATTTTATTACGGGTACTATATTTGGTGTGAGTTTGGTTGCCTATCCTAAAAAATACATTTTTTTACATTCCAACAGAAAGATTAAATAATTTTTTTGATTATAAAATATTGATGAAAAAATAATATGTTACAATTAAAAAAACTAAGAAAAAAAGAACAAACAACAAAGAACAATTTTTAAAAATTTTAAATGTATTAATTGATTATGAAAAATAAAAAATGATTACTTTCACACATTTACACAACCCGCATCCACACAATACATATATAGACATTTTACT
Organism: Rhopalosiphum nymphaeae; assembly: GCA_036289425.1. Classification (NCBI taxonomy): domain Eukaryota; kingdom Metazoa; phylum Arthropoda; class Insecta; order Hemiptera; family Aphididae; genus Rhopalosiphum; species Rhopalosiphum nymphaeae. The sequence continues at coordinate 781,199 of JAZAQC010000007.1, read as the reverse complement.
AGCAAATTATATCTTAAATAAATTTCTAGATATCAAATTATTATTATTAATTATTATATTATATTGTGCAATTTACATTATTGACAATTGTAATAAAAATATATTTTACTCTAAAGTCTATAATCTATATAATATTAAGTTAATATATAAAAATAAAATAGTATGTACCTACTACCTATACAAAGATAAAAAATTAAAGATACATTTTTTTTTTTTTTTCACTTAACTTTATGCAATAAGAAAACAAAATTTTCAAAAGAAATATATTTTTTATATTTCAATATTTTTATAAATTATATTAAATATTATAGGCATATTTTTCTTGAAGAGAATATATTTTAAGGAGTTCAATGTAGACAATTTTTATGTTGTGCATACGGGTCGTGTAAATGTGGGCGTTTAAGTGATCGTTTTTTAATTTTCATCTTGAATAATATATTATTTAATATTTTTTACAATTGTTCATTTTTGTTCTTTTTTCCGTGTATTTTTTTACTGCGGTCTTTTTTTCCGGGACTCGTTTAATATTTATACCCCTTTTGATTATTATTATTGTTTTCGGTTGTCTGTTGTCAAAAGTGCCACGGATGACAACATTGTTATCGAGATTGTTGATGATATTCTATCATTCAGTTATATTGAATTTCACAAGTCATACATACTAGTCAGTACTCACACTGTTCTAAATACCTATATCCTCAATTGTTTAATATTTATTTTTGTTTATTGTTATCGAAATCAAAACTCACAAATTATGTCACGGCAGATTGAAGAAAAAACATAATGTAGGTACTTACTTCGATCATTTCAGTTTCTAAAATTATTTTACCCTTTATAGTTTATTCTATAGGTGTATTTTAATAATTAAATCCATCTTACACTTACACATACGACATGCCTATATTATTGTAACACGTATTATGTAATATAATATGTAATTAGTAATTAATAATTATTTATTCAAATTTACTAGCAGAAAATAAATATGTTATAATAGTGGTACAAATTTTAAGAACTGCTACTGCTGCTGCAAAAATAATATGAAATTATTAATAATTTAATTTTGAATAAAACGTCAAAAGAAGTTTTTGATTTGAGATGTCTGAGTGAATTATTTAACACCTAGGTTAACTCTCTGTATAAATAAAAAAAACCCGTGACCTACCCCCAAAAAATTGATTTATAACTGAAAACTTAAAATATGGTATTTACATAATTGTTTATGTACAACTCAATAATTGACAATTTTAGTGAATTAGTTTTTTTTTTTGAAATATTGTTTTTAAAATATTTAAATACACAGGTTTCCAAAAAAAAAATAGTATATACTCAAACAAATTTGAGAGTGTTCTAATTTAGATTTGCAAATATTTAATTACATAATCAAAGTTAATTATTAAAAGGAACCAACATTTTTAAGTTAATACTCAATAGGTTAAGTTTGCGATGACTTCAAATTTTAAAGAGGCGAAAAAAGTTAATATTTTAAAACATTAATACATTATTAATAAACAACCAATTTTATGAAAATTAAGTTTTGTTTAAAATTGTAATAATTATACAATAATTATTGTATTCAGATTAAAAAATATTAATATGTATGCTTATTTATAGAATAAAGTCTATAAAATGTTTGAGAGTTAAGACAATATACAAATCAATAACAATACAATATCTACTTGTTAATACTGCGCACAATAGCTAATTAATGATCCTTCTATTTCTTCTCCTATTTAATATAATATAGTTATGATTAGTTCAAATAATTTATTTTAATGATATAGATTGTATTTTAAATGTATTTTATGTAGGTAATTATATAATTGATAATTAATTAATTTCTTATTATGTACCTAGTGGTTAGGTAATGAAATATCATTTAAAGTAAGAAATTATACTTCATTCACTAATATTAAAGATGAAAGCAAAAAAAACCTTCATAAATACATATTTTATTTATATTTTATTTCTTATCATTTGAATACAATAAAGTATAAAGAACATATTATATTATGTTCATAATAGTCAATAATTAATAGGTATTAGCATTGATTATAAATAATATTATAATATTTATAATCAATGGTATTAGTTATGTAACTTAATGTATAATATATTATTAATTATTTTTTTTGAAAATTGACTATATAATATTGACAATATTGTTGTTATGGTTATTATAACATAAACAAATCATTGAAGATTAAGTAACATATGGTTCTTATCCTTATATGAGAGTTGAGAAAATCATGTCCACTTTATATTTATATAAATTATACAAGTACTTTTCAATTTATTTACTTTAAGTTGATGGTTCATATCGGCTATTGTACTTGTATAGATCATTATAATACAATTTGAAAAATTTCTTAATAAGTAATTGGTAAAAAAATGCATTATATAAACATGCATGGCTATATGTAGAATTTTAAAATGTTTGTAAGTTTATTACTATAGTTAATAATAAAGACGTCAAGCGCTTTAAGTAAAAAAAAAATAAAATTTCACGATTTAAATTTATCTAAAATACAAAATTCTAAATATGTCATTCATAGATGATGAAAAATGACAAATGTAATATTCTTTCCTTAGATCTTTTGGTGTACATAATACATATCGAAGAAGCTTTTATCAGCATTAAGGAAATCGGAGAAAAAAATAATTATACAGGTAGACCAAATTTGTTATGATAATACGAATTTTAAAAAAAAGTATAGCGTATTGCAAATCAAATTGGTTATTAATTTAACTATGAATAAACCATAAGGCAAATCCGGAAAAAATTACTAAACTACCTTACTATCTATTTACCTAATTATCTGTTCAAAAATAATTTAATATTTAATATAAATATGTAATATAATATCATAATTAAAAAGACTAACACAGTATAACTAATTTACAAATTACATTATCTACACGCAGGAATGGTTATTTATGATCCTCGGAAACCTTCACAATGACGTGAAGGAGGTTCGTATCCGGAATATGACGCTGAGCCAAATGCTGATGGACATTGAGAACAATAAACTGCGGACTCCATTTAACGAGAGGCCGTCCTGTTGATCTTATGCAGAGCTCGTCGAGTGGTTGAAGACCATGTTGGATCAAAACGCGACCTTTGAAGACGGAGATGACGATGGAGTATAGTGCAGTATAATATAATACCTATATCGGTGTTTACTAGTTGCGGTCAACTAACTAAAAGGTTACTTACTAATTATGGTCACTGTTTGCGCTTTTATTACTCAATAATGGTATAAAAGTATAAAAATAAATAAACATTTCTTAAATATATTGTATTTTTATATTTCAAAAACAATAGTGATCGACTTCAGTTGAAGTTTAGTAGGTACCTATTATAATTATCATATTGTCTTTTATTGTAACAAACTACACCAACTACGGTGACGGTTGATAATCATTTAAGATTAATATAAGTATATTATATATTTATATACCTAGTATAAACTTGCATCAAATGGCTTTAATGGCTCTAAAGTCAACTTTAATATAAAAGCATGGAACTTGTACATACCAAAACAATTTCCAGATTGGACAACTTAAAAACCATGGGCTTCAAATGTCAAATTAAATTTTTTAGGCACTCATTATAATATCATACTAATTATTACTAATATATAATTTCAATTCTAAATTTTTAACTCATTTTATTAACACTGTAAAAGCTCAGTCTTTGCTGTGACCGTAACTTAGATATTACCTACAATAGCAGTGATCACAACTACTAATAATGTACTACTATAATATGTGCATATCTCAAAAATCATCCATGACCGCAACTAGTATGTAACTTAATATACTTCTATGTATTGTAGACATAACAATATAGTGGCGTACTGTAAATAATGTTTACCAAACATATATGAGTGAACTTAAATTTTTCACGGGACTTATCATTTATATGGTCTCAATTTTTAAGTGCAATATATATAATATTTATAATAATATATATTTTACTACATATATACTATTTACGATCTAATTACAAATATATATATATATATATACATAGGCCGCTATAGCTTGTTAAATTTATCGGATATGTTTATTGAAATTAAAAGTAAATACAGTTACGGTACAATACACTGGAAATACACTTATCTAATATATTACCTACGTACCTATTATGTATGATATTTGTATATAATGATAATGAAATGATCAAGAGATTATGTCAATATTATGTAAATTGAAGATGCCCAGAAACCCGAAAACCGGGACATGGACGTTGCTGAATTTGACAATTTGATGTCTGCTGATAATCGGACCTAATGGCTACATAGCTATTCTCAATAATTACCGAATGGCGGTGGCATATTTGTTTACATAGCTATTTCAATGGGCGATGGTAAGGACACACAATGGCTAGATAGCAAAGGCAAGCCGATATCTACTCCGGTGCCGTATAATTTGCGCGTGGAACAAATAAAATCGGATGCCCAGCAAGAATCGATGTCCGAGGAGACGGACGCCAAACAGGTGTGGAACGTTTTGAGAAGCAGGAAATCGATATGTCTTAGAAACGAATTTTACGATTTCTACAAAACGCTGTACGAAGACGTTCAACAAGAAATTGTGGCTGAGGCGGATACGTGTGTAATAAGAAAATGTTCCCATCCGTTTATCAATAAGTTACTCGAATATCTTGTGGTAAGAAATTATAATTATTGTTAACGCGATAGTAAAACCAACAACCGTTCGATGTTTAAGAGTGTAACTAATTATATAGGTTGACTTGAAAGCTATCGGCGTGAGCGATCTCCAAATATTTAACAAAATCAACTTGCTTTCCATATTGAAAAAACAAATCAGATTTGTGATTTGTCAAGTAAGAATAGTTTGTCATGTATTCGTGTCTTAAATACCCATAATATAATTTATTTTTGTCAGATTTAAATTAAATAAGTAGCTTACAACGAAGTATAAAAAATTAAACTCGAGTAGACCTTGATAAATGCCTATATTTGGATGATTTCACTGTTTTTAAGTTTAATACAAAGGCAATATAGCCAATATATGATATTGTAATGAAATATTACAATTTAGTTACCTAATATGCAGACACCAAATTCAATTTTAAGAGTAGTTTCACATAATTATTGTTTATTATTATTTTACACATGATTTTGTATTAAAAAAAATAAAAAAAAACAGTTTTGTATAAAACATTTTTTTTAAAAATAAAACTGCAATATAAAGACGCAATTTTTGAGCACTATTTAGAATATAGTTGAAAGGTTTATTTATGATAGAGCATACAAGAAAGTTGTTTTGTTATAAACACAAATTTATGTAAAATGAATTGCCCAAGTTAAATAATTATACTGATAATTCTTAAGTGAAATGTGGATACTTTTCTAAAATCTTTTCCATGCAAAATTACTAAAAATTACAACTGTCCTAAAAGAATTTATATGTAACTATTTTTGTGTAAAAGTTATGATATTAATTAATAATTTGTAAAGCATGTGCATTTTAAAGTATCTGGAGAAATTTAAGCAGCGTAATCACATCCAATTATCCAAATGACTGATTTTAAAACGCGAAGAAAATGTTTATTTTTACCCATTATTACAACTTATCGAATGCAATTTAATTATTACCTACTTATCATTTATAGTATAGGTACAGGTTCTAATAAAAAAACATTAAACTAATGCTATTTATAATATGAGTTTGCATATATATATAATATTAAATAATAAAAATTGTATTCAATAATAGGAAATAATACGTTTTTATTATATCTAGAGTTAATAATAAAAATTCTCGAATTACCTATTATTTTAGGTATATTTTTTCTCTAATTATTTTAAACATTTACATAATAATAATTAATAATAAAACCATTAAATTATATACAAAAATTAAAAGTAACTAATCAGACATAACGATATAAAATTTTTGATAATTGTGTTATAGAACATCTAAATAAAAAATTTAATTTTTTGAAGAACATAATTTGTAAGGTTAAAACACATTTTAATTTATAAAAAAAAAACCTAAAACATTAAACTATTTGTTACTATGATAACAATGTATTGCTAGCCACCTAATATTTTTTCATCAAAAATTGATAAAATGCCTTATAAGGCAATATAAATTAGTTAAATACATTACATTTTTTCATTAATCAAATTAATTTTTATTTTGGTTACAATATATTTTCCTATTATTATTTTCTTTTTGTTTTGAAAACTATTTTTTTTATATTCAAAAGAATTAATTGCAGACTAAACTAAGCTTACTTAGCTTCGAGCAATTTACGCATAGAGTCTGGTTTAAAATAAAACAAATAGGTATAAAGTTTAAATCTATAATTGAAAATACATGATAAAACTCTTTAGTACACGCTAATTATTTTTTACCAAAACATAGGAATACTTATTGTTATTAGATTAAATGTAATTTGATTTTTGATACTGCGGATCAAACTAATGGCGTATAAGACGATATCATTTGTGTAATATATCTGAATTTCTCTTACAGTTTACTTAAGAACAATAAATTAACCATACACTTATACTTATTTAAATTTAAAACCTTAATTATTATCATTTTTTTTAAAGATATTTTTTAGTGTTAATACAACAAAAGAAAAATATATTGAACATGATCTCTAAAAAATATTGTAAGATATTAGACGAAATGTTCTAAGATTTAGGAACTTCTATAATGTCAAACATGATGAAGTATAAGGACGCACATTGGGAATGTCATTTGACCCAAGAAATTATCGATGCTTACAACAATGAAAAAGCTTTTAAAGATAATTTGTGTTCGGTTGAAAGTTTTGTTGATGAATCGACAAAATTGTTTTTGGCAATTCTTTTAAACGAAATAGACATGTCTCACAAAAATTAAAAGTAATTTATTTAAAAACTTAGGGCAGGTACTTATGTTGTAGTGGTAATTTATATAATAATCTATATCTATTTTGTTTTTATTAGGCAACAGAGAAAAAAAAATAATCTATTGGTAGAACAATTATCCAAAATGAGAAATGAAATACTGGATAAGGAACGAATGTATACACGAGTGATTATTTAGTTTAAAGGACAAATAAATAATTAAAAAAACAAATTAACGTCGAAAACGCGATATAGTGGTTAGAGAAAACACTATTGTAGAGCTTCAAAGAAAACACAAAGAATTATTAAAAAAAGCACACTAAATCCATCTCAAATATAATCTATATATACAACTAAAATAATAACGGATTTTAGATTGCCAATTATAACTAAGTATAACAAGATTTTAAACTACTTATATGTGTGTTGATCAATCATTGTGTTAAATATTATTCTAATGTATTCTTATTAATTTTATATTAATTTTATTATGTTATTAAAAAGTAAAATGAGTAGTAAAGGAAAATAATATTAATTTTAATAATTTATATTGTAGATAATAATATACAAGTATGGATGGTCTTTAATTATTGTACATAGGCCTTTACGTAAATTAGGTCTTAAAGTCTAAAGGGTTGGAGTGAAATATAAAAACCAATACCTAAACTCACGAACCGTATCTCGCCTACTGTCCGATATCGACAGTCTTGTTTTACTATATGTGCTAAAAATAAATAACAAATTGCGTATTTTATAACACGTTAAGTGATATATGTATATTTTTTTTAATAATTAAATACATCATTTTCTATTAAATTTATAATTTCTATTGATAAAACTGATAGGTGAACCAGCATTGAAGTCTTGGAGTTGTTAAAATTATTTATAACGCACCTATATGAATAAGTAGAGTACTTGGAATGGGAAAAAATAACTCGGTTGACTTTGGAAAACAAATGTCATGAATTATTTTAACTTGTCTCTGCAAGATAAAACTTAAGAAGGTTCGGTAGTTGTGTTCGATATACCATCGAAACCTGCAGTGTATATTATGTATAAACAAATAAAAATGTACAATGTAATCGCACTTACTCAGTATGGGCAGTACCCACCTACACGCACGCAATGCCGTCTGCCAGACGTTTTCCTCTGTCAACTTGTCAACTGGACAGTTTTATTATGGTCTATAATGAGTATATATTATATTATGTTCCTATAACTTGGTCGAGACGATCTTAGTCTTTTCACAGCCCACAGGAATAATCATTAAAACCCGTTTTAGTGCCTATTCATGTGCAACAGATAATGGTAATTTTTATTTACGCGTTGCATATTATATTTTGTTTGATCATAAAATCGATCAATGGGTAATGGCGACGTGATAAATAATACACCCGACCTAAATAAGTACATTAACATCTGCACCAGTCAATGGCGGCTCTAGGGTTCGATTTTGGGTGTGAAGGCCATAAACATCATTTTATATTTCGTGATAAATTTATTAAAATACTTAAAAATCAGTGCCACATATTATGACATATAACCTACATTAGTTATTAGAAAAAAATATACAAAATAGTACAAAAGTCACTAAGAACCAAAATTACAAAACAAGAATAACTACAAATTACAATTTATAATACAAAATCTAATTCTCTATTTTTATTTTTTTGCCGGTTGTCTGCCAACATAAAATCGTTGTGGTAAATTTATCATTTATGCACAGTTTGAAAACGATATTACTCTGAACGTCTAAACACAACAGTCGTCAAACATATTACCGATAAGAAATCAACCAAATTAGAATTATAAATAGAGATCCCAAGAGTCCACGTACTACGACTTACGAGTCTACGAACTGACGTAGTACTACGCGAAAATATAAGATAACGACTAACGAGAATTTACAACTAAACGATACTTAGTATAATAGTATGCTGTCTATGCTAATACAATATAATATTATAGGTATACCGTAATAATAAAAGCGTATATTATATGGCCGCCACTGACATCAGCAGAAGCAGTATCAGATTTTGATTTAAAATATATGTAATTCACTGCAATAATTTCAAACACATGTCAAAAGTATAATGAATTATACTGTCATATTCTGTTACAAATTGAAAACAGTGTAGAGGAGGCTGCGCAAGTGTTTGCAATGGCCGATTATAATGTGGTGAAAATTTCGTTTCTTAGTTATGGATGTAGCGTAGCATTTTAGGTTATTTTCCTCACAAAACAGTTTTTGCAATGTTTTACAATTATAAGACAGAAATAAAATACAACCCAAAATAACATTGTTTATAATTGCCCAAAAAAATATTGTTATAAAGCTATATACACTAGCGTTAGCTTTACAAAAAAAAAAAAAAAAAATGGATATCCGGAAATTATAATTAAAAAAATTTGTCTACTTATGCATTCATTCAATTGGTGGTCGAGCTCCGGAACACGCATGACTTTATATTATATAATAGGTATCTTTTGATTTAAGAGAATAGATTGTCTATTTTATAACGTAATATAAAAACATCATTTAGTAAACATTTTGAAAGAATATTATTCTGACCTCTATTATAATCACTAAACGTTTAACAAATAAATAATATAAGCTAATGGACGTTACATGAGTTAGTGGACCACCGTAATTGGTTCATTCTATTTTAGTGAATCATTAAATTAAGTACTCAATGTTTTATGTACCTATTGTAACTCAGCAATTTATAGGTAATTTGTATCTTAAATACAATTCCCAGATTATTGTTTTAGCTGTACCTATACAAATAATTTTACGATTTTATCATTCGGTAAAAATCACTTAGTAGGTTTGTTTAGCATAACTGTAAATATTTATGCATACACGTAAAGAACACGGGTCAAAACTCTATGATCCTAGTGGTAAATGTGAGAAAATCAATGTTAATAATTTACCCAAGTTGAGAGAACACAAAATCGTTAAGTTAGACGTTAATAATCAACAAATTTAATAATCGATTTAACTCGTCAAATCGTTAATTATCTATGGGGAAAAATACTAACTTCATAGGAACGTATAAAAAATATTTCATACCTATCTATGTATAATAATTTAAATATAATAAAATATATTATTTTATCAAAAAACAACGGAAATGATAGTATTATTTGTATACCTATATTAATTTATTTTAATTTAAAATTGTGTATATATAATAATCAGTTAAATTTATATAGTTATATATTAACCAGTTAAACGATTAAAGCCTATTCAAATATACTTTTAATTTTAAATTAACTGAAGAATAATAAAAAAATTATAGCTATATAGTAGATAGCTAAATGGCTAACTGTCAATTAACTACTAAGAATTAATTTTTATTTCTATAGATTGTAGACATCACAAACACATTCACAAAAACACTTGTAATTTTATATAAATCGAGAAAAAAAAGATTACACTCATAGGCCAAAGTACAGAAAGACTGGATTGTTAATTCTAGTTATAATGATGTTTATATTTATTTTATAACATGATATTTCTCTTAAATGACTTAAATAATAGTGGAGTTATCGTCATCAAAATGTTTTCGACGAATTATCTGCAAACATCTATAGAAAACAACCTTTTGACATCAGATTAACAGGATAAATTTTCATGATGACTTCTAAAATTGTACAAAATTACATTTTACGACTAGTTCCTCATGCTTTTACACCAATTATTTTTAATTTTAAATAAAGTTTGTCCTCATATTATCTTCGACATAATAGTTATTAGTTACGATATATTATGTTAAATGATAAATGTTGTAGGACAAAGATTGATTTATAAGTCGCTTACTGGACCGTTACTTCAAAGCACGTCACTGACACCCTACGACAAGTGTCCTGTTTGATCGTTTTTATTTCGCCATTTAATACTCAAATCGGCTATAGTAGATACGGGTGTGCATATATTTTATCTACACGGAATTTTATCTGGCACCACTTTCAAGTGTTAGGCGGCAAAAAAAAAATACGATCAAATCGGAAGCCGGAACAGCAAACGACTACACGAGACTAAATGCACTATTTGTTTTCCTACTCTGATTCACGCGTTACATACGCAAACGCGTTTGTGCGAAATTGTTTTTTTCGTGGTTTGAATAGGTATAATTGTTTGGGGTAAAGCCACGCACAGATACAATTATGGGTGTGTATTATATTTTTTAGACACAATTATGTTAACCTTCAAAACTATCATTATTAAGATTAGGAATTTGTATTTTGGTATTTGAATTTTTTTTACACAGTACTCCAGAACATAGCATATCAGCCATATCAAAAATAAAATTCGATTCATACATCATAAAATTTAATACAATTGTTTTTACATTTTATTATGATATTTGTGAATAAATACATTTTTGGTATTTTTGTGTCAGTTTTTTTAGCTTTATTATTAGCTGTGTTTGACATCTTTAGAAAATTTACAAACGTATTTAATAACTATAGATATCTTTCGTATTTTTGCATCTGGGAAAAGTTTTCTATATTTTTAAAAAGTGAAAAAAACAGTACATAAGTCTTATTATACATTATATGCCATTAGGTATTTAGTTTATATTCATTTATATATATATATATATACCAATACATGAAATTTAATAAAAAAACAGTTATTATTTTTTGTTTTATATAGATATTAAATTGTATTTAGGTGTTCTGAGAATTAATTTATACTCAAAAACTATAAAAATATACATGCATTTTACGGGAGTTCGTTTTGTCTATGAACGAGAATCCATATCTCACTGTTATTGTGATAATATTACAGTACTTGGTAGTTGGTAAAGTAGTACGCGGAACATCTAATTCCATCGATACTTATTGTATCGACTCCACTAATTCTTTGAATTTATAATAATGTATAGATATTTTATATTTTATATTATAAACTTTAAAATGTTAATAGTTGGTTCGTTGTATAACTTGCCTATTAACATATGTAAATTATTATTTATTTATTTTTTCTTTCAATGAATAATGCTAATAATTATTTTACAAATTTGTTGTGAAACGTAGCTTGTACATGATAAATCTTATTATAGGTATTTTAAATCATCTTACGTTTTTTCCCCGTTAAATCGTTATATATATTATATTATATAAGTACTACGTAAATGAAAAAAAAACAGATAAGTCACTTTGCTTTATTTCAAAATTTATTTTAATACCTTGTGTACCTCATCATTGCAAATAGGTCACTGTAAATCGTCTGCAATATACATGTTAAAATTGAATTTCAAACTTGTAAAACTCGCAGTGACAGCACTCTAGACCTTATCACCGTTACTACTATTATTTTTTTATTTGCAATTTATCAATATTGTGATAAAATTGTTTTACATAATAAGCCTTTTATAATTATTCTCTAACATATCTATTTTTATCTATGAATATCAGGTGGTGAAATGAAACAACGTCAAGATAGAAATAAGTTGCGACGTAATGGAAGGCGCGCCGTGCTGACGAGTTGTCACCTTGAAATGCGTAACATTGATCATTATTAGTCTCAGGACGGGATAATATTATTTGAAACAGATTGTTATACGCACGTGACACACGTAATGATCAGATAGGTGATTAACACTTTTTAAAACAACTGTTTTATGTAAATGCAGAGTATTTTACCTTTTAGTTACACATAAGAAGGGGGGGGTGTTAAAGCCGTTAAGGGGTGTTAAGCATACCTCGGTTAGTAATAATGTAGTATATGGCTTTAATTTAACCGCTTTAAAATATGTAACAAACGTTACGTTTCTGTTTTTTAATCGAAAACCCAATTTTGAATAAATTATTTTTATAACTGGAATTGTCATTTTTTCCTTATTTTATATTAATATAAATAATAATTTGTTTAATTACTTAAAATTTAAACAATACGTATTTTCTCAAACAAAATAAATTAACATCTTTTGTACGTGGGTAATTGTCAATAACTCTCGGTTGTATAGTAGTAAGTATCCCCGCCTGTCACGCGGAAGACCGCCGTTCGATTCCCCGCCGGGGAGCCATTTTGACACGGTAGGTAGATGCTCGGTGAGTCCGCGGTGAGACGGTCACGATAAAAGAACAACACGAATTTCATTATTCGTACGATGAATTTTTATTGATGATAAACAACGGTACATAATAGCTAGTTGTCAAATGTCACTATGTCAGTTGTTGACGACATAAAAGAGAATACACAATTATGCTTTACGCGGTCTTATGACTAGGAGACGTTGTCGCCGTTGTCCGTAAGGGTAAGACGGTTCACGCGAGAAAGCGAGACGGCCGGTGACCGGTACTCGTCCGGACCGACTTGTCTTCCGGTCCCGCCATGTGCCTTTGCGGCATGGTAAGAAAGTCGACGATGTCGTGTCGTCGTTGCCCATGGTGGCGATTGATAAGGCATAGATCGGTCGCTGCAGTGCCTGTACTTTGTACTGGTGACCGTAGCGTACCGTGTCAGAGTTAAAGATAAATTATTTTAACATTCAACATCTTATGTGTACTTATACAGATCACTTTGAAATCTCAATATCTAAACTTTCAAAATTTTATCGAACAATAACATTATTTATGTATAATAATTTAACAGTTTTATTATAATATTGCATAGGCAATCACAGTTATGACTTATGAGCGATAAAAAAATCCAAATCTTAACTGCATGGGAGGGGAGGGATGATATACCCATTGACCCTCAAATAAACTACTGAATGACGTAAAGTAGTTATAACTACCGGTTTTCAAGCAGTCTACCTACCTATATTTTAGGCCATAAGGGAAAAAAAATAAGTAAACGATCTGCAGTACTACAATACTACAGTAAGTGATGACCTAGCTATTCATAATTAGTAAGTCATTGTAATGTAAGTGTTAGATTTTAATTAAATAGTTATAAACCATTTTATACGAACTTCAAATTTCAATCAAAAAAAAATTGTAGATAAATTTCGGATAAAATAGGTTTTGGTTGAAATATTTTCTGTTATTTTATTTTCGGCGTATACACATTATTCAGATGACAAAATACGGTATTGGTATATTATTTTTCGGACAAAATACTTTTCTTATAAAATATTTTTTGGGATAAAACATAAACACACGATTTGGATTAAATATTTTCTGATATTTTACGCACTCCCTCTTTGGGAATCACTGAACCGTGAGCGTCTTGACGCCAACAATATTATATCTTTAATAGGACAATCACGAATGTTACGGTTGACCATACGGTTTATCTCCTGCTTTGTTAAAAAGGTCGTTAGCAGTTGGGGGTACTTGGAATTTCGACCTTAGACCGGTCCCTATTGTCCCATTTATAATATATTTACTTTTATGTTGTAATTTTGATTTTATCTGCAGCATATAAGTAGGTCGTCAGTATCAAAAATATTATATTATAGACTATTCCTCTGTATATTTTATACAATGATTATTTTTTTAGAAACTCAATTATGACACGTCATGATTATATTAATGTACTATTATAGTATTCACCTTTTTAGTTTTAATATTAACGAATTCTTCGATACAAAATATATATATAAACTTTGTTTTTGAAATAATTGTGGTGTTTGAATTTAATATATAACATGACTACATGAGTTGTATGATTATTGAAAATTTGACAATATAATATATTTATGATTTAATTATAAATCGCAACAAAGACAAAGTACATTTAAATTATAAACAATGATATTCGAAATTAGGTACAAAAGCCCGAAAACTCTGTTACGGCGTGGCATAGGAATATTGTATAGTAGTATTAAAAGAATTCTGCAATAATTTATTAAATTGTTTTTTTTTTTTATAAATTCTATAAAACTATCACGGGTATAATCGTTGAACGTATTTTTATGATGTCTTTAAAATATACAGGTATAAATATACGTTTAATATACTATAAGTATTAAGTGTATTTGATTCTCTAAAAGTAGGCGGCCAAATACTTTTGAGTATTTATATTTTTCACAGAAATTTTTTTTCGAGGTGCCTATATCTAACAAAATAATGTTAAATAATCAAAACATTTCCCGGCGAACGCCAATGTTGTTCCTATATTCTCGCCGTACTTTTTCGGCACGTTATCTGGCATAGTAAACGGTAACAATAATATGTACAAAGGAATCTCGACATAACAAAATGTGTGTCCTTAATCGTGTTTTTGTGTCTGGAAATATTTTATAATTTATGCAGTTAGCCACTTACTCTCGACAACGAAGAATATACGTACATTGTAGTTGGTATGTCGTTTGACATCGCACTGCCGGGCAGAGAAATTAATGATTATACCGTCTCACTACGCACATTGCTACTCGCACACATACCTCTTCACGACCATTATTCATTATATTGTACAACAATATTATGTGGCGTCGCAGTTTTTTTTTCAATGTTTCAATAAACTCTCAGAACAACCCTCTGCGAAGGTCGAGTGACGGTTTTGGGTATAGCCCGACCGGCCGACGCCAGTGCTACAATAGTTGCACACGTGCAGGGAAAAATGTCACATATCCTTCCAGGAATTTATGGACGCCTTGGAGACCCAAACACGTAGGCACTGTACGTCTACACATACTATTATAATCTTTAACATCTATTCACACAGCAAATTGTGTTGTATATTATTATCTTTGTCGTCGTTGAGGTAGGTATTAAGTGTACTGCAGAGTTTATTGTATGCGAGTTGTGTTAAAAAAAAAAAAATCCCCTCTCCGCTATATTTCAAACGATTTTTTGGTGTTTGAAAAATGCGCAGGTACTTAAATAATATACCTTTTATACAGCAGTCGTGTTCGGTAAAATTTTTCGACCTCGATAGAAAAATTCGAAATTATGCCACTGCAGATGGGATAGCCAGATAAAAATTGTATTTATTTAGTCCCATGACTTTTTGCAAAATAATAAATACTATAGTATTTTTGTTCATAATAATATTATCATAAAACATAATATATAAAAATATAATAAATACTAATAATTATACATTTTTAAAATAATACAAAATAACAATAATATTGTTTGAACAGTGGTGGCGCCAAAGACGGGCACGAGCGGATTGTGCCCTGCCTTGAAAACTTACTACCCGCTCGTTGACTTGCCTTGAAATGTCGATTTAACACACAAGCTTAAATTTGTACTTTCAAATAGTATTACGCAAATAATGTTAAAAATACATATTGTGTAATGCCAGCATATGATTTTTCTATATCATTTTGCAGTTACACGAACACAACTGTTTGTTTACGAACTACGTTTTATATTTTGTGCTGTTCGCGGAAATGGTTTTATGATTATCACATGACACGAATCTAATTTTAGACAATTCAGAAAAATGACCATATAATATTTGCTATGGGCACGTAGCATGTAGCGATTATTGGTTAAATAACAACAAACAGCGTTAACGCCGTCAATGTCTAAGGCTGGAGGGACCGCGGGCACCAGCGTGCCAGTGTTTCTCCCCCTTCCCATACATTGTGACTCTATCGTACGACCGCGCCCGCTATAATACATAATACATTATGTTAATTTCGTTTTAGCCCGCCCTAGAAAAAATACCTGACACCGCCACTGATATTGAATAGTTGATTTTTTTCAGTTGTATTGGTGTTATTAGACGGTCAAAACGTCGGTCTCCCCTCCAATTAAAAGCTGATAGAGGAGTACAATAATTGTTAGTTATTATAGACATTATTGGTTATTGATTTATGATTGGCATATTCTCAGTATAGCGTGCTCATTCTACGAATTCGTCAATACGTGTATTTGGTTTTCACACCAGTTCGTTTTGACGATTTAGTAGATAGGTAATATTTGATAAAATAGATGTAATTTTATAATTATACGTATGTCATTAGTTAATCACAGCGACTTTTATTATTTATTTAAAATGTTGACATTTGATATGAGGACGATGGGCGTATGCAAAATAAATATGTGATGAATCAACGCAATGCTGTCATGAAGATTAGAATAAGGAGACCAAACTCCGCTTCAGATAACGTCCCGAAATGAGTAGCACGATTAAACGGCTATAATAGGTGGCGCCGAGTAAGCTAAGGTCGCTACCTAGTTTAACCCGCGTAGTATATAGCGATCATTCATGGTTTTTGCGTTTTTTGAAAAATACATGCATTATTTCGAACCATGACTCATTATAAATTGTATAGCTCGTAAAACTACGCATTCGTACAAGTACATATGCGTATATTTCATTAACATTATTTTATTATTATATAAATAAATCTATTATTACAATATAATATATTAAAGTCAATCCTTATTATCACTCAATATTTTTCACTACAAGATTAACATCTTGTACCCTGAGCACTGTGGTTCATTACTCAAATATTCAATACTCTCTTGTCTACACAGTCTTACGGATGTTGAGAACGGAATAATAGGTCTGACACTTACTTCTATGCAGAGTACACGTGAAATATACACATAATATGTACATGTATGAATGCGTAATTTTACGAGCTATAAAATTTATAATGTGTCTTGGTTCGAAATAACGCATATATTTTTCAAAAAACGCAAAAAACATAAATAATCTCTATACTACGTGGGTTAAAGTAGGTAGCATTGTAGCAACCTTAGCTTACGCAGCGCCACCTATAGCCGTTTAATCGTGCGATTCATTTCGAGACGTTATCGGAAGCGGAGTTTGGTCTCCTTATTCTAGTCTTCATGGTGTAAGTATTACAAAAAGTATAAATAGTATAATAGTGATTATTAAATATGTTTATTAAATAAAATAATATGATATAAGTATTAACCATATGTTTATTAATATAATTGTCAACCATAACAAACTATTAATTATTTTGTATTAAGTAGGTACCTTACAGCATAATTTGTAATTTTACCTAAACCTACCAAACCTACTATTTCTTTTAGAATGATGAAATCGTAAAATTAATCGCTAATATTGTGTTGCTAAAATAGGAATCGGCCAATCAAAACTAAACTTATTATACATCAAAAGCCAATTACTTTTATACCTATCCGTCCATCTTATTAGAATAGTCGGTGATTTTTTTTTCAAATATAACATTGTTCATGGGCGTTATTTTTAATTGATTATTTTAACTCTTCGTGCTATTATAGATATGTTTTGCACGAGATGATATATGCTCATTATAAAAACGATAAAAAATAAATATGGAAGGGGTAAAATATTTTAATAATTGTGTGTTGTCGACCTACCGGTAGGTACCTTAATTGAATATAGGTACGTACATTAATTTTTAATAAAATAATATTCCGTAAGAGAAATCGTAAAAATAATACAAATAATTATTTTTGAAATATAAACATTAACAATAATAATATCATTGAATAGGTAATATTATTAATAATATATTAATCGCTAATGGTTTGGTAAGTATTCCAGCTACTGAAAGCTTACAGTAGCCACTGCGATGACATCTGCTGTACTTATAATTAATTGTCTGAGTAACGTAGGTATATACATAATTCTGGTTCTACGACAAAATATCCCCGCAAAAATATTTTTAAACCAAAAAATCTAATGTAAATAATAACTTAAAATGTTAACCTTTATTATAAAAGTTGCGATTATAAGTAATAATCGAAATATTACTATACAATTTTAAAATTTTTTTAATTATTTTTTTTTTGTGTTTTATAAATGTTAATAATAATTGTATTGTAATAATATCTGTGTAATTTTTATAAAAAGGTTTTAATTTGAATTAATATTTACGTAGGATATTTTGTCATGGAATATTTTTTCGGAAATATATTTTGACGTGTCAGTCGTGTCACCCATCATAGTTCTATATTGCGTTGTTGTCATATCATTGATGACTATGGCCTATGATTGAAGAGTAATAAAAAAAAAAATAATAATTAAAACGGTAAATAGGCGTAGACTGCAGTAGCCTTTAAAAGTTTGGCTAATATTTGTATAATATTATCATCTATTTTTGTTCTAAGAATTTTTCATAAACATAGGTAATATAATAATATTTTACATGTAAATATGAGTATTATTTTCCGAATATATTACAATTCCCATACTTACACATTCTAACCATCCAAATGATCTATTTGTTTAGCGGTGATCGAAATGGTAATAATATACTTATCAAAGTCGCCGTGGCATTGGTACCTTAGACGCTACTACCAGTGGCGTAGAGAGGGTTTCAGCTTAGTGTATGCATTGAAATAGTAAGTTAATAAAATCGTGGGGTCTACGTCCCCCACATCGCCCTATACTCTTTTTAAAATTTAACTTGAAACACACAATGACACAATGTTTTACATATTTGTTAATATATATCACATAAGTACATAACACAATATTTAATATAGCCGGCAGAATAATTCGATAGACGACGGCTGACGATAGCGTATGCAAAACTGATCCTGCATACACGAGTGACATCGCGAGCATTCTATGTCTTGTTATTAATATTATCGATAAGAAATATAAATAGCTGTCGCTGAATGTCTGTATCCGTATACAATCGCCAACGTGCATACTGCGTACATTATGAACATGATAGGTACTAGCCATTAGATATAGCGGACTATAGCGCGGCGCGGCCGTAGTGTTGCGGATTAATCAATGCTAATGAACTTAGAAGAAAATCCACAAAATATTATATTATGAAATACTAAATTAATACAATCAACAATTTTTTTTATAAAAATATTACATTATTAATACAAAAAAAAATATTTTTTCAATTTGTGAAGTGTATGCTGTGCATATATACACAACATACGTACACGCTACGCCACTGGCTGCTATAGTTACGCATTTAAATCATTTTCTAATAATTGTGCAGTATGCGTGATCGCAAAAACACTTAACAGCGCATTCTCTTAGTCGTTGTATACGTTTTAGTTTGAATATAACGTCCTCAATTAAATTATATATATTTTTGTTTATATTTAT
This sequence comes from Rhopalosiphum nymphaeae, assembly GCA_036289425.1. Lineage (NCBI taxonomy): Eukaryota > Metazoa > Arthropoda > Insecta > Hemiptera > Aphididae > Rhopalosiphum > Rhopalosiphum nymphaeae. The sequence continues at coordinate 761,369 of JAZAQC010000007.1, read as the reverse complement.
ATTTATTCAAATTGTGTGTAATACAAACCCAACAATAATTATTTTGGTGAGTGCGTTTTACGTAAAATATGTAATTTACTTACTTACTGTATATAGTATCTACTATAAATGCAGTAAGTATTATATTTTATTAAAATATTATTGATTTAGAATAACTTAATCTTTATATCACAATTTTCATAGTTTATTGGTTGTATATATTAATATAAAATATAATATGCTAAAATATGCACTTAAAAAAGTAAATAACGCCGTAATTTTTTATTACAATTCACAATATTGTCGTGCATGAAACGGGGCAAATTGGCGCAATAATTTATTAGTATAACACTGCAAATAAACTACGAAAAATGTGAAACTCTATACAAAATTGGAATAATAGGTAATATATTACCTGTGTTCAAATATAAATGGACAATATACATGTGTAATATAGTTAAGATGTTAAGAGGACGTCGCACCCACATGTGTTGTCTCTGTCTTACACAATACACACATACGACATAGTAAATAATCGTTCACTAGTTTCAATAGTGTGCTTTTAGTTTTAATATTAGAGTGAATTGATCTATAATCAAACTTTTAGGTAAGAAAACTATCTGTGTTCTCTCGTTGGTTTTTTACGATATTTTAATTTTTAAGTGTGTTATGAATATGAAAAATATTAAATATTTGAAAATGTTCATAATTCACTTAAAAATTAAAATATCGTAAAAAACCAACGAGACAACACAGATAATGTTTTTACCTAAAAGTTTGATAATAAGTCAATTTACTCTAATATTAAAACTAAAAGCATACTATTGAAACTGGCGAACGAAAATTTACCATGTCGTACATGTGTAAGACGGAGATAACACATGCGGATGAGACGTCCTCTTAAGAGCTATCACTACTTCAGTAGACGAAAAAAAAAATGTCTCTTTCTGTATGTTTTTTTACCGTAATATATTTTTCAACGAAATCCAAGTACCTGATCTCTCTTACCCGCAGAGCACTATTCAAATGTCCTTAGTGGATAGTATATCTTTGAGGATTTTTTGTAATCTTGTCGATTGGTGCTATAAAAAAAAAAATAAAATACGGGTGGTCGAATGTATTCTTCTACTTATATGTTTATCGAATCATAATGCATATAGGAATTTTTAGAAAGTCTTAAATCTATATATAATTTGTTATATGTAGTTCTAGGTATATAAAAATAATAATATAATACCACATGTTGTTTATTGAAAAAGAACCTTTAAAACTAAATGTCTTTAATAATATATATTATATAAAATTCATTCCTATAAAAATGTCAACAGCCGTGAAATAATATATATTATATATTATCAAACATTTTAAAGCGAAAATAAGTAGGTTGGCTACCATAAGCGTAGTGTATGTTTGTTATATAGTAATATAATATTATTATTTGTAGGAATGAATATCGATTTTTATTATAGGTACCTAAATAATATAATATCTTATTTTTATTTTTATATATTTATTTACCATGCTTGTATATAATAATTGTCTTATAACTTATATACTTATATACTCTTGAAAAACACCGAAATCTCTATGTTCCGCCCACTATCCTTGCGTGCAAATTGACTATTTTTTTTGCCAAAAAATGTAAGGGAATAAATACTTACGAGTATAGTATTTGGGTATCTCAGTGGCGTAATTTTAAATTTTTTTTAGAGTGGTCAAATAAATTAAATTAAAATAATAAACATAAATTTCCTTAGAAATCAGTGGCTTTTAGAATTAATATTATTATTGTTGTATATACTCGCATAAAAATCTTGTGAATTAATGTACTAATTTATAGGGCTAGATTAAGTCTAAGCATAGCGATAGGAACAAAGTTTTAAAAACTTATTGTAAGGCCGCCCAAGAAAAATGTTTAGATATTTTAAGCTTTAAATATTTTGCTTACATAATACAGCAATAACAACATAATATATATTATGTATGTATGTGTACCTTTATGGTATATCAACATTATATATGGGTTATTAGTATTCCGTCTTATTTTATAAATTACAATAAAATTGCATTAAAGATTATATTATTTACATAAAAACATTTATCTAGTGTTCAAAAAACAACTTGACTAAAGTATAAAATGTAAACATTATACAAATAAATTATTTTAAACATCAACAGTCATCAATCGTTTTATAATTGATAATCTAAAAATGTAAAATGGATTATGACAGCTTTTTTCTATTTATATACGTCAATTCAATGTGATAAATATTGATAATTATTTTTTTTAAATTAGGTGAACTTTGGTGTACTATTATTTATTATTTTATCTTTGGATTTTTAAACGGTCTACCTCGCCTATATATTAATTCAGAATTGTACCTATATGGCTATATAATATTAAATATTATAATATTTATTTTGCTAATACACAGATCCACCGTATTTTGGTTTGACAAAGTAGAATAGTAAATAATCATATTCCGTACTATAGCAATATATTCATTTAGACAATAAATACACACACACACACACACATGGACATAAACATTAACGCGAACTCACTACTTATAAACACATTGCACTTACAACTACACGTATTGTTGTAATAAAAATATCCCAGTACGGGAGTTTCTAATTATTTATGAATGATTTATATAAAATCACATCCCGTAAATTTATAAATTATATTCTCGGGTGTACTAATAAGTTCTAAGTCACTCGGACCACCTGCTTAAATTATGAGGGTTGACTAATTATTAAGCTCAGTAATTGTTCTCAGATAATTTAAAATATATCTGCAGTTATAGTTTGTCGACTGTTTAATTTATCAGTGTCCCCCTCAAAATATTTAGATCATATTATTATCTTTGATATAATATTATTATTATTTGTTAAATACATAAAATTAAGCCAAAAGAATAAAAGAAAAATAATTACGAAATAGTGCACACATTAATTTTTACTATTATATTATATTTCATTTATCCACAGTTAATACTAAAATATTTTGTTATTGATTATTATATAGTTGCTGAAATCTATTTTATTAAAATATATTGATTAGAAAACACATATTATGATATTATGAATTAAATAATTCAAGCTAAATTTGTACATATTAAATTTACAGTAGTTCGATAGAAATTGTTGATTTAAAAAAAATAGTAATTTTAAAAAGAATTGTAACACGCTTTGAAATCAAATTTACACACAACTCTTCACTCCTCATCAATTGATATTTGGTATATTTTCTAAACGTAAATCGACTAGAAAAAAAATTTATATTCAATAATACGAATATAGCAACAACCAGATTAAATTATATGTACCTACAGTATATAAATTTCGGCTTCAAAGTTTTTTTATCTAGACCATATTTTTTGATATTTTCGACAGTCGTCTAACCATCCTGCAACAATAGGCTAATTCGCCAAAAATCTCCCGTTGAGCAGGCCTCTGGTGCCATTATCAATTATATCGATTGTCACAGGCTGCTACCTGCTTTTGAATGGACGCCGGACTGCGGAGTATAAAGCGCGATATTTATCGTTTTGTATAAAACACATTTATATACATGTACATAAAAACACATTTTTACCCGTAATCTGACAATTCATATGTGTATAGAACGAAAAACGTGAAAACCTTTTATTACAAATGTTGATCTGAAAAATGACTTAGTTTGCGTAGAAATTTCGATAAGATAAACCATACCATGGGTATTCCTTCAGTTCTTTGGGCAAATTCCTTAAGTAAAATCTTAAAAAAATTATATATAAAAATTAAATTACTTAATCAAACATTGAAAAGAACTATATTGAAAATTGAACAAATCCAAAATCGTTTGAAATACTAAATACTAAATTGGTACGAAAAATCACGTTGAATTTAGTGTAGTTAACGATAAAACACAAAAAGGCAACAATATTAAAATATTTAAAATTAATAAAATACCATTAATATATTTTATTAGATTTACAAAAAAAGAAAACATTTTAAATTTAATCACAAATATTGATACTGACGGTTTACTGATTATTTCAATAATTGAATAATATTATAATAACGAAGTGATATGATAGTAAAACTTAATTGTGCATAATTGTACGCATTAACCATGTATACAAATTGGGGTGTCTTTAGTTATTCGCGCTCTATCACAGTATTATATTAGCAGCATCGTGTATACAATGATGAACGACGAGTTAGTGACTAGTGTTGCGTGTTTAATCACATCGTCTTGATAGGCGGCCGAACATTTTTTTATCGAAAGTGATAACCCCAGAATTGAACAAAATACAATAAATGACATTTAATGTCACTTACAGTATTCGATTAAACTAATCAAAGCTCTGGGACGTGTTCAATAATAATTTTGGACGACGCGCACAACATCGCAATATCGCAAGGTAGGTACCGCCACACCTGTGCCGAACTTCCGACGATGGCCGACGTACCTACTCGGTTGTTGTTGCCGCCGTCGTCGTACACGGACGGAGAACGAGCGCTCTCTATGTCGACGCGTAACCCTGGTTTTTCGACGGGTCGCATTAGAAAAATTAAAATGTTCGCTGATAACAGTTGATTGATAGCTGATGCTGTTAAGTCGACACAGGTCCCCCGCGCTTAAGCAGCAGCGGCTGCTATAATCCGCAGTTGACGTCCGAAACGTCGTGTTCGTTCGTCATCGATTGGGTTACCTTTTCCGCGTCGTAAATAGCATATTAATGTCGTTGTTAAATGTGTATTTTTTATAATCCGTGTGCCGCGCATATCGTGTAGTATTCGGCATTCTTCGCTCGGCGTCCTGCGAGGCTACGACAATGACGACGACGACCCTTCGCGATGATGAGAACGACACCCGCGACCGGCCGAAAAGATCGAGTCGCGGGAATAAAACAAAAATGGCGGAATTGTGAGGAGACGCGTGAGGATGTCTTTGGCGAGGAGAACCACCTGAGGAATGCAAACCGATTCGTTCCCGCGTTATCGGCCACCGCAGTTGAGTGGGGGATGATCAGTCGCCACTCGAACGTGTGGCCGTTCAATGTTTTTGCTCCTCTCTTGCGGGTGGTGGTTGTACATTGTCACCGCCACCGCCGCCGTCACCCCCGCCATAATATGACGGCCGAACGTTTCAAAAAACGTGTGTGCCACACACGCACGCGGCCGGTGATCAGTTTCGAATCCGCGCTCATCACGTTCAGTTCTCCGTCGTCCTTATGTCATTTCGTCGGTCCTCTGGTTCGCTCGTCTTCGTGTTCCTTCTTCATCATCGCTCTTTCGAAAAAAATTCAAACGACTATTCATTAAAAGTAGATTTTTTTCACGCGTCTCCCAACGTTATTGTTTACACGTTACACCGGATCAGAAGAGAGACGTCCATGGTCGGAATTGTTGCATTCACCTCCTTGATCGCCTTTGCTTTCGTCCTGGTTGTCATTGTCTTCACTGCAATCCGTAATGCGATGTCATCGCGTTTGCGTAGGTAACGTTATGTGATTTGTTGTGCCGTGAACCCGATATCGCTCATCTGTTTCTTCGCTTGTTCACTCGCACTCCGCGTTCGCTTATTGGTTTCAATAGTGTTAATTATTATAGATTGAATTGTGTTAAATTTTTAAAATTGTCCGAACACGCGTCTGTACACTACTGTGATAGACATTGTCATTGTTGAACACACACACGTCGTTATGATCGGTCGTAACCGAACGAGTGCTACAAATACAGACCTGCAAATACGCTCATAAGGTAACGGAAAAGAAATCTTTTATCATATAACCTATGTTAATTTTTTTGAAACAACTGCGAACTATACGTCTACACTTATTACACACGGTAATTGATCAACTATAGAAGGTCATATTTAAATATAATTAAGATGTATATACATTTATGTATGTTAAAAATCAAATTATAGATCCAATTCTTAGTATTTATTCATGATAGAAATAAAAAATATTTAAGTAATATGTATTCAATAAATTGCATTTAATAATAATTTTTTTAGAATCGAGTGATAATTGATGGGCATAGAAACTTATTTAATTTGCACCGGATTACCTAATTAAAAATTATGGATTTGTCTTTCAAAAAAAATCTTAACGAACAAAATAAAAAAAGTCAAACTAAAGTAAGTTTTGACTGTCTAAAATGAATAAATGATCATAAATTGTATGGGTTTATAACTTTAAATCATTTTAAATTACAGATTATTTTCACACCGGTGACTACTACATATTTTTCTTCAACATGTCCTCACAATTTTATGACAAATTTATATCCATCAAAGACTGCTTCAAGTTCATTAGCAGAAAAAAAACCAAGTATGTAAAATTTAACTCTTAATCTTTGCCATTTGCCATTTTATATCAGGCAAATGTGATGATTAAATTTCATGTGGCATATGAATTTGTTTGATATTCCTACTTAATTTATTAATATTGATTTACATATTCTCTTTATTCAGGGATTCAAGATGATGAAACACCCACTTATATTAAATCTCCAGATGTAAGTTTTCCATTTATTTAAATCAAATAGTTGTATGAATCATATATTTATTTTTATTTTAATTTACAGACAGTTCATTCTACAACGTCTTCTTCATTTTTTGCTTCATCAAACTGCCAAAATATGTCAAATTCAAATTTCAATTTATGTTTACCGGGGATTCGTTCTGAAATATTAGGAGTAGAAAAGCCAAGTATGTAAATTTAAACTCTTAATATTTGCTATTTTATATCACGCAAATGTGATGATTAAATTTATTATGGCATATGAATTTGTTTAATATTCCTACTTAATTTATTGGTTTTTAATTACATATTTTTTTTTTCAGAGGTTAAAGATGTTGAAACACTCACTTATATTAAATCTCCAGATGTAAGTTTTCCATTTATTTAAATCAAATAGTTGTATGAATCTTATATTTTTGTTTCATTTTAATTTATAGCCTGTTTATACAATGACGCCTACTTCAAATTTTACTTCAATAGACTATCAATGTATGTCAAATTTACATTCCAATTTATGTTTACCGAGGATTCGTTCTGAAACATTAGGAGTGGAAAAGACAAGTATGTAAATTTAACTCTTAATATTTGCCATTTTATATCAGGCAAATGTGTTGATTAAATTTACTATGGCATATGAATTTGCTTAATATTCCTACTTAATTTATTGATTTTTAATTACATATTTTTTTTTTCAGAGGTTAAAGATGTTGAAACACTCACTTATATTAAATCTCCAGATGTAAGTTTTCCATTTATTTAAATCAAATAGTTGTATGAATCTTATATTTTTGTTTCATTTTAATTTATAGCCTGTTTATACAATGACGCCTACTTCAAATTTTACTTCAATAGACTATCAATGTATATCAAATTTACATTCCAATTTATGTTTACCGAGGATTCGTTCTGAAACATTAGGAGCGGAAAAGACAAGTATGTAAATTTAACTCTTAATATTTGCCATTTTATATCAGGCAAATGTGTTGATTAAATTTATTATGGCATATGAATTTGTTTGATATTCCTACTTAATTTATTGATATTGATTTACATATTCTCTTTATTCAGGGATTCAAGATGATGAAACACCCACTTATACTAAACCTTCTGATGTAAGTATTCCATTTATTTAAATCAAGTAGATGTACGAATCTTATATTTTTTTTTATTTTAATTTACAGACAGTTCATTCTACAACGCCTACTTCAAATTTTACTTCAATAGACTATCAAAGTATGTCAAATTCACATTCCAATTTATGTTTACCGGGGATTCGTTCTGAAATATTAGGAGTAGAAAAGCCAAGTATGTAAATTTAAACTCTTAATATTTGCCATTTTATATCACGCAAATGTGATGATTAAACTCCATACATAATATGAAATTACTTGATAATCCTACCTTATTTACTGATTTTGATTTATATATTTTCTTTTTTCAGAAATTAGAGATGTTGAAGCACCCACTTATATTAAATCTCCTGATGTAAGTTTTCCATTTATTTAAATCAAGTAGTTGTATGAAACTTATTTTTTTTTCATTTTAATTTATAGACAGATTATCCTAAGGCGACTACTTCACACTATTCTTCATCAAACTACCAAAATATGTCAAATTCACATTCAAAATTATATTCAATTTTGACTGCTGCAGATTCATTAGTTGATAAATCAAGTATGTAAATGTAAACTCTTAATACTTGCCATTTTATATCAGGCAAATGTAATGATTAAATTCCATACATAATATGAAATTACTCGATAATCCTACCTTATTTACTGATTTTGATTTATATATTTTCTTTTTTCAGAAATTAGAGACGTTGAAGCACCCACTTATATTAAATCTCCTGATGTAAGTTTTCAATTTATTTAAATCATTTAGTTGTATGAATATTAAATTGTTTTTCATTTTAATTTACAGTCAGTTTGTCCTACGACGTCTACTTCATATTTTGCTCCATCAAATTGCCAAAGTATGTCAAATTCACATTCAAATTTATATATATCGCGGATTCCTTCTGAATCATTAGGAGGCGAAAAGCCAAGTATGTAAATTTAAACTTTTAATCTGTATCATTTTTTACAGGCTTATATTATGATTAAACTCCATACATGATATGAAATTACTCAATAAACCTACTTAATTTATTGATTTTGATTTATTTATTTTCTTTTTTCAGAAATTAGAGACGTTGAAACACCCACTTATATTAAATCTCCTGATGTAAGTTTTCAATTTATTTAAATCATTTAGTTGTATGAATATTATATTGTTTTTCATTTTAATTTACAGATCGTTTGTCCTACCACGTCTACTTCATATTTTGCTTCATCAAACTGCCAAAGTATGTCAAATTCACATTCAAATTTATGTATATCGGGGATTCCTTCTGAAACATTAGGAGTCGAAAAACCAAGTATGTAAATTTAAACTCCTCATCCTCATTATTTTATACCAGGCTAATATTCAGATTAAACTTCATACATGATATGAAATTACTCGATAACTCTACTTAATTTAACGATTTTGATTTATATATTTTCTTTATTCAGAGATTAGAGACGTTGAAATGCCCACTTATATTAAATCTCCTGATGTAAGTTTTCCATTTATTTAAATCAAGTAGTTGTATGACTCTTATTTTTTTTTCATTTTAATTTATAGACAGATTATCCTAAGGCAACTACTTCACACCATACTTCATCAAACTACCAAAATATGTCAAATTCACATTCAAATTTATATGTAATTATGACTCCTTCAAAATCGGTAGTTGATAAACCAAGTATGTAAATTTAAATTTTTAATCTTTATCATTTTATCCCAGGCTAATATTATGATTAAATTTTATATGTAGTATGAATTTATTTTATATTCTTACTTAATTATTGATTTTTAATTATATATCTTTTTTTATTCAGAAGTTGGAGACATTTAAATTTTAAATACTCAGTAATATTGAACCTCCTAATGTATGTTTTTCATTTATTGAATGTATGTTATACGAATCTTACGTTTTTGTTTCATTTTAGTTTACTGTAGTGGTAGTCCTACAGCTATTATTTCAATGTTTTCTTTCTCATATTTCCAAAGTATGTCATGTGCTTATTAAAATTAATTCTTATCTATAATTTTAAACTAAATACTTAGTCATATATGATGGTACTTGTATAACATAGGATTTAAATTAGCTTTTAATATTTGCTAATGTTCTTTGCTTTACGTTTTTTTTTCAGAATTTAGATTTATTAAAACGTATAATGAAGTTACACCTTTTGCTGTAAGTTTTGATAATCCTAAATTATAACTTTCTGTGTAGATCTTAAATTGTTTTGATTTTACTTTTACAGGCATTTTTCGTACCAAAGAGTATTTCACATTCTCCTTCTATGAATGACCAAGGTATAATCCATACTTATTCTTTTATAATATCATTGATTGAATATTTAGTATTTATAATCAATAATAATATCTACAATTTATAAGTGATATGCATAATATTGTAATTCATTTTTTATTAAATTTTTTTTTAGGAATCAGTCCTAAAGTTATAGACTGCGTTTTAGAACGCCAAAAGAGTGTTGCTGATCAAAGTTTTGTTAATAGAAAGGAAAGTGATTCTTGTATATGCAACATTGAGAAATGTAATTCTGTTAAACATGGTAACTAATAAATATTTAATATCATAAATGTAGATTTATAATAGAAGATTTAGTATGTATTTTTAAAAAAATTTCAACATTTATTCTACGTACATTTACCATATACATTATTAAATCATCAAATTGTATTTATCATTAAAATCACACAAGTTAAATATATGAACTGAGATTATATCTTTTCTATGATCACGAGATTGACTATTCCTACATTAATTGTCTCAAATATTTAAGTTCTAGAATGGTTTTTAAAATGCTTTCATTGTAGATAAAAAAAACCCTCTGCAACATATGACTATAGAATTAATTGGTAAAATTATGTTTTTATTAGGTCTTAGATTCTATTATGTTATTATGTGATATTTTTATTTTCATATTGATAAAGTTAGTTGTAACTTAGTTTTTTGTAATAAGGTTTAAAATGTGTAAAAGGGATAGAATAAAAAAGTTTTACAATTTTTCATTATTCAGTTTTTATTTTAATTATTTGAGGATTAATTAAAATGATTTTTATAAGTTAACTTGTTACAATTAAATTTTTAGTATAAAATTTTAATTTAAAAAGTTTATTTGTCAATAAATAATTTTTTGTTAATGAATCAATTTTTAAATGTAATATTAAGTTTTTTTTCACAATTATTCTTATTTTATTTCTTAAGTAAAAATTATTTTCTTATTCTCTGTTACAATTTATTATATTTGTTTCTTTTTATTCGTATACAATATTTATATGTGATTGTATTAATTAACTTAACATATAGATAATTCTTTCAAAAATTTCAACATCAATATTCAATATGTTATATCATTAAATAATAAAATATATATTATGTACTTTACTCAAGTATTACTCACTCAATATTTTATTTTATTTATTCATTCACAGAAAATAAATTCAATATTATATTAAACAGTCAATAGGTATGTTTATAATCATAATAATAAAATAATGTTTATATGGTAATACGAGTATATACTAAAGTCAATATATTATATACTCATAGTTGAAGTTTTTGGTTAGAACCAAGTTATTTAATTAATACATTTTCTATTCATTTCTAAAATTTTATGCATATTGTAAATTTGTCAATACTACTCAATATGCATTCTTTTCCTTTTATATAAATTCTATAGTATTCATAAATAAAATATTAGATAATGTAATTTAAAATGTTGACAACATGTTTATGACCAATCATCATTTTAAACTTTAATTGCAAAATTAAATAATATGTAAGACAACCCATTAGATAACTTAATTAAAAAATTGTATTACTAGTACTAATATTTCTTATACCTGCAAAATATTTTATTTTAATACACTTATTGACAATAATAACAATAATATTTTTGTTGTTGTATATATGTCTATTTATAATTTTTGTGTTTCAGATTAAAAAAAAAGTTTACATCACACTAGGTACCAGTTCTTTTTAAAAGTATAAAGAATATTTTTTAGGATATTCTTTTATTTTGACTGTAGAGATTTTGTTATGAATTTTTATTAGTACTTTGTTTTGTTTTATATTATGAATATTATATTATATTTTTTGTATTGAATTTCATTCATTTTTTTTTTTTTTATTGCTATCTAATTTGAGAGATTATTACTAATTAGTTTTTAGTTTTAGTATTCAAATTTATAAATTGTTCATTGATGGAATATTCTAATTAGTTTTATTATTTTATTAGATACCATTACTGAAATTAATCAAATGCCATTAGAAGTGCTCAGTACACCCAAAATAAAAACAAGACCTAGGCGGAAACGGCCAAATATATTATTAAAATCTAATAGGTAAGGACATATAAATAAATAAAAATATGAATTGAACAGTTTTATAATTTTATTTACTTAGAAAAACAAGAAAATGTATACCAAATATACCGACAAGTAGACTTCAACCTATCAACAAGAGAATGTATGAAGAATCAGTACAAATATACAACTTCACTAAACCTAATAGAATAATAGAATCAACTTTTAACAATGAACAAAATGATTTTCCTCATATTTCATATTCAACTTTTCAACCATCTAATTCAATAAGTAAAAAATATTCACCTGGAACCTTACATACAGAATTAAAGTAAAAATTATAAAAGTTTAATACCTATATTTTTCATTTTAAATATTACATTACTTATATATAAACAATTATTAAACTATTTATAGACCACATCCGGTAAACATTGAAATTCCAAAAAAATCTGAAATGATTAATCTTCCTAATTATGGTAAATATTCAACATTTAATCAAAATATAAGCATTTTTAGTATACAAATCCTCAAAAAGAAATAAAAGAGTTCTTAAATATTATATATATATATATATATATTTTTTCTAAGATTTTCATAATAATTTAATATAATTTTATATTATTAATTATAAACAATTTTGTTAAAGATTTGAGTTTTTATCAATCTTATAAAACTACATATAAATACACATACAAATACATGAATTTAGTAATTAAAAATACTTTTTTAATATTCTTTATTTAACTATAGAAATGAGTAAGAAAATGAATTTATTAAATATTTATTTAATGTTGTATTAAAAATAGTTTAAGTACAATTATTTAATTTTTAAATGCAAATCTAATATTTTAATTCATCATATTTCACATTTTTTTTTTTGATTATTGTTTTATTATTTATAATTAGGTAATATAAATTCATTAAACATTTATTTATTACGTGTTTCATTAATAACAGTTTTTTGTTTATTTAATATTTAAAGATTTCAGTAGTGCTCAGTATAAAATGAAGTAGGTAGTTTAAAGTCCTAATGATACTTATTTGTGACATTAAAATTTAAGATTATTAATTACTAATTACTATTTATAAAATTATTTTCCTTATTAACTTATATAATTAATAAGTAAAGTTGAAGAATGTTTAGAAAAAATTTTAAATATATGTCAAATATTTGTACTTGATCTTATTTTCTAAACGAATGTAATTGTATCTGTATTTAAATACAATTTTAAAATAATTTTTCTAAACTATTTATTAGTTATTACTGATAACACACATGGATTGGATTTTATTAATTACATTATACTTACATTTTTTTTTTAAATTAAATACCACAAACATAATATGTTAAATATTTAATACATATACATATATATATATAATGTTATATATTTTTTTTAATTATTGTATTTTCTGTTGATTAGATACATCAATGTTTTCTTCATTACAAGTTAGTAATAAAGTTGAGAATCATTCTTTTATACCAAAAAATTCTCTGGAGTTGGAACCACTAGTAAGTTTTAACAAATTAATTTAATTATAGTTAATATGTTTCTTTTATAGTAGAGAATCTGATGATAAATAATTTATTGAGATGAATTTTCTTAGATGTACTTTAGATTTTGCATGGTCAGTAAGGAGGCTTTTGGTTTTGTTTTTAAATAATTATAATGTATTTACTTAACTTTATAAGATTTCACACAAATTATTTAGATAGATTATATTTAAAGTATTCAATATTTTATGAGAAAAAATATAATAATTAACAGTATTGAGATAAACATATTTAAACTAGCAGTTTTATATCTATAATTTATATAATTAACTTAATGTCAATTGGCTTATTATTATTTTGTAATAATAGATATTATATATTATGAAAATGTAATTATTTTTTTTGATAGTAATATGTACATTTTTTTAAAACAACTATAATTTTATAATTTCCAGAATGTCATCTATATTGATAACATAAAACCAATTGCTTTCTTGCTCAAAATAAATTATCATATATAAAAAAATATATTCTCACTGTGGGGGTCAACTGAGAACTACTACTTTCAAGTAATATTATTAATTAGCACGTTTCATTGGTTAAAAATCTAGTCAAACCTACTACTCAAATTATTACACACTAAGTTATAAATATTATCAATCATTGCATTGTCCTTATGCGATCTAACGTAGAGTCTAGTGGTCCATTAATTATTTTGCTCATATCATTCGATGGTATTTACTTTGAAGAGGTTTCGCCTAGGCCTTGACAGCTTTTAAATCGATACTATGTCACGAGAGAATAGATCGCGGCGTTGATGTCGGAGGATAGTCGGTCAGTAACTTCTGTTTTTCAAGACGACTTACGACTGTAATAGCACGATAACAATATCAACAACGCACACAACTATGTCGTCGTTGTCGTGACGTGTAAAAGAGGAGAAGAAAATTGTTTGGATCTCCTCTCTGCAGTCATGATAATATGTCGAGCGCAGATAACGCACCTTGGAGGCGGTCGCTCGATCGCCAGTTACCTCCGTTGTCATTTGTTATTCGACGAGTTAAAACGGTTACAGTTCAATTACAGTCGTTAAAAAAGAAAGAAAAAAAGGGGGGGAAAAGAAAAAGTAATGCGCGTATGGAAAAAAAAAACAATCGACAACCGAACGAAAACAAACAAAAACTAAAACGACTTATTGTGTGCCGTAAAAAAGCAGATCGTCGACGGACGCATTCTACCGATATCGTCGTGTCGGTACTGATTTGTCCGACAATCGATCGGGAAATCGTTTTGTTTTTTTTTGCGACAATTGCGACGGCGTCACGTCTCCGGCGCGGTTTCGCGCGCGTTTTCGTGTTTGTAACGACCGCCGCCGGGAAACGCTCGTCACCCGCGGACTGTGGTATCGCCGAGTGGCGGGTCGGCGGACATTCGTCTACGCGCATGCGCACCGCCGCGTTTATGCAATAGATTATCCAGCTGCCAGCCAGCAGCACCGTCGGAACAGGCGGCGGCGGTTTCCGACACCACTCGGCAGCCAGCAAGCACCGCGACGAATTACTTGTGCGCGCCACCAGTGTGTTGTCTACTCGGCCCGTACCGCTGCACTGTGCATGTGAAGCGCGCGCTAATTTATATTCCAATCGAGACGGTCGAGCAGCAGCGAACGAATAAGCACATTTCGAACATAAATCATTGACACTGCTGCAGAGAGACGACGACGACCACGACACGATATCGAAGACGACAACACGACGACGACGACGACGACGACGACAACAACAACAACAACAACAACAACGACGACGACGACGACACGACGACGACGACGACGGCGGCGGCGGCGGCTGCTATAGAAAACGACCGCTTCGCGTTCAGTTCGAGCGATATTTTTGCCAATTTCTATCGTATTATTGTTGCACACATACACACACACACACACAAACACACTCACACGTACACACACATACATTCATACATTAATACATACACGAACACACGCGCGCAACGTCCATAGTAATAACAACAAAAACAAAAACAGCGAGAAGCCACGACGGTAATTTTCAAACGACAATAGCGATATTATATGCGTTGTCGCGGTGCGTCGTCGGAACGCGAAACCGTCGTCATCGTTTGCCCAACCGCTGCTTTTAGCCAATTACGCTCGTCGTCCGTCGTCATCGTCGCCGCCGCGTACTTAACGGGACAGTTGACGACGCAATCGGTCGCGCGGGCGTGCTAAATACGTCGTAGACGTCGTCCGGTGGTGTACGTGTTGCCGTCCGGTCGCGCGCGATGCCGTCCGTCGTCGTCGCCGCTTCCGCCGCCGCCACCACCACAGCCGCCGCAGTCACCGCCGCCGCGTCGTCCACCGGCCACCGTGCCGTTATTGTGCACAGCCCGTTATTGTACGCTCGTTGCGTCGTCCGGTCCGACCTAAGTCCGTCCGGCGGTCTGCGATAGCTTTCCGAGCGGCCGCGCACAGTCGGTCCAGTCTACAGCAGCCACAGCCGCGCGTACCCGACGCCGTCGTCGTACCGGCCGAGGGAACCCTCACCCGCAGCCGCAGCCGTCGTCGTCGTCGTTGTCGTTGTCGTCGTCGTCTCGTACCGTTTTACCGGCGACGACCCGCCCGACCGCGCTCGCCCCTACGCGTTCAGCATGAGTGACGTCGCCGACCAGATCAAAGACGGCAGCAATATTATACTGACGACCAGCCCGTTCTCCAACATCGGCAAACAAGACGTCCTCAAAAACGCCGTCGACGTGCCAGCCACCGTGAGTATCGGCCCGATGCCGTCAAGTTTAGGCGGCAGCTAGCCCGTCGTCCGTCCGTCTTCCTCTCCGCCCGCCCGTCTGCCCTATGCGCCTGCCTTCCCGCCCGATCGCCACCGACAATGTCGTCCCGTGCCGTTCAAACCCCGGCACCCTCCTCCACCCGTCCCTTTCTCAAAGTCCGCGATGGAGGGTTCGGACCGCAATAACCGTCGCCGAGAAAAGAAAAGAGAAAAAGACGTTCGATCGCGGGTGTTCTCCCCGTTTTCAAATCCTTCCCGAAAACGTCGTACGACTCGATCACAGTTTCGACGGATTTTTCGCCGTTCGTCCGGCTGGTGTCTACGGTTCGTGAGGTATACGCCGCATCAGACGTTCGTTTTTTCTTTCTGTTCGCCCGTATGTCGTTCGCGGTTTATAATATCGATGTTGGTTTTTCAATACGAATGTAGCGGTTACATTGGTACACTTGTATCGTCGTTTCTCGTCGAGTTTCTCGCGTATTAGGTTCACGCGAAATCCGTAGTTGATGGCATTGAAGTAGGTTTCACATACATATTTTCTAGCGATGTACGTTCCATGAAAAACACTATAACAGACATAATCCCGAAACTATCTATGTAATGCGAAATTAATGTTGTGCAATTATATGAAAATTAATTCGTTTGAAATGGCATCACTGTAATTTCAATGTTCATGTCTCACCATTTTACTCTGCTCAATGCAACGGATGTACGCAACATGGTACTTGCTCAATAATAGGCATGAGTTTCAGCCTACAGTTGGCTGAATCGTGATTTTGAGTGTTTTCCATGTGCTTCTACATTTTGAATAACTTCACATGTTTGTATTCAAAATATGTTACACATTAGTAACACAATTTACTATAAAATAATATTTTGAAACAATACTCTTCTTTTTCATCACTATTAATTGATAATCATTGTCGTTTTATAATTAACCCCATGTTAATTTTCATCGTTTAATCCCATTTTTATGATTAATTAATTATCCACGTCGAGGCAGTATGAGGGCCTCTTATTTTATTCACATTGATTTGTTCTATTGTACTGTACATCTGTGTTGTCTTATTTGAATTACCATTGGTTTTATTATTCAAATATATTTGTTCTGTGGTAGGTTTTTTTAAAAAAGAAAATTAATAAGTATTTATTGAGTAGTTTTTACACAATAGCTTACCATTTAACTTCAGTCCATGATTTTGTATTCATCTGTAAGTTTGAAACTGTTTAAATTGATGTAATAAAAAATTATGTAAACACATGAACAAAAATGTATATCTCCAATGTTTCAGTTATAAATTTGTTATACATTTTATTTAAATGTTTAATGCTGCAAAAAAGCAGGAGAACAGATTGCAACATTCAGCTTTTTATAAACATTAATTAACACCAAACGATATAAGTATTACTGCTATAACTACTATTATTTCTGTGAAGAAATGAATAGTTTGGAATAACTGAATAATTTAAAATTTATAAAATAAATTAACCTAAGTTATACATATTCAATATTTTTCAATAAAATTGACATAATTTGTATTTAAGTTTGTATATTACATAACACTATGGAAATATTTTTTGGTATTTAAGTTTTTATTATTTTAGATGAAATTATTAAATGTACTTTAATAGCTATTATTTTTCATATGTTAGCTTCTAAATGTTAAAACTATTTATATTTTTTAAATTTTTACATTTATAGGTACAAAAAAATTAGAATTATAATATTTATTAATTGATTTTTTTTTTAGGCATATAGAATGTGCAATCCTTCATCTCATAATATACCATTAACTCAATTTGCACCTATTGGAAATTCCATTAAACCAGGTCAGTTTATATTTAAAACATAACATGCTAATACTGAATTGTTAAATAATTACTATATATTTAACAAATAATAGTGAGCTAATGGTCCTTTAACAATCATTTTGTGGTTTATAATCACTCCACTTAATTGACTAAAAATATATTATAAGTATATAGGTGGGTATAAACAATTCAGCATGAGTATATAATAATATAATAATAATTAGATGTTTATATTTAATTATGTTATGTATTAAGCATTACATTATTTATTCCTTTATACCCTTATACTTTACTTAAAATATTTAATTATGTATTTACTAATAACATATAAATTAATTTTCATAGACATTAGATACGAAACTAGTGTAGTTTTTAATTTATATTTTATAATATCAATTTTTAATACTTAATTATATTTTGTTTTACATTAATAAGGTATACCAAAATTATCAGCCCATGAAGTTGGAGATGATCATGGTATTTGTCCTGTAATATTACATCCTTCTAAGCAATTGAGTTCACAAGTAAGTCATGATAGATTAATTTGTTTTTAGATATTAATACTAGATATATACTGGTGATACTTAGTAGGTATTTGTTAAATATGATAAAGTGTTAGACTATTTGTATAAATTATAACTCTTACAATTCTTAAGGGAGCAAATTGTAATGTTTTATAATATCAAATTATTTTAGATTCTGATTGGTTAGCAAAATTGTTAAATTTAGACTTGTACCTTTTAAACTTGATATTTTATGGTTTATAATAAATTATCAAAATTACTTAGAATTGTTTTGGAATGAAATTCTAATTGTTTTTTAATTTCATTTTTAAAATTAAAATTATTAAACTAATCAATTATTTTTCATGTATTATATGTTTTCAAATTCAAGCTTCATTCTCAGTTTTTGTACTAAATCAATTTAAACATATTAATTTATTTTGATTCTGATATATGTGGCTATCAGGTATTACACTTTTTGTAATATTTTAATTTCCAAGGTTATCACAAAATATTCCTTCAAATTTTAGTAAATTTATAATTTACCAAGTGTATTTGTAGAATTGACTTGGTATTGTAACATGGATAGTTAACTAAGTATAACTTATTTTTATAATTACATACATAATTAAATTGATCAAAATATTCCTTTCATATTTTTGTATGACAATTGTAATTATTATAACTAATATATTAAGGTTTTTGAAATAATTTTATAAATTTATTGATAATTTCTTCACCAATATAGAAATGTTTAAGTTTTATAAAAAAAATGTGCCCAAATTTTTAAGAAAAAGTTAAAATAAAAATTATAAACCATCATGGAATTTAGTAATGTTTTTAATAAATGTAGTTTTGATTCAACTTCTGAGTAAACTAAACTGTGTTTATCAGCTCATAGTAACAGTAAATTTATTTATAATTATATTTTTGAAACTAATTAATTTATATTAATCTAGTTTTTATATTTAAAAACCAGATGAATATGTTTTTCCAGTGGGAAACTAACATATTCTTAAGTTAGTTATTTTTATGTAAATTAATATTAAAAATAGGGAAAACTAAATCTAAATCTAAATAAAAACATAAAAAAAAAAAATTGCGTTATCAATAAATACACAATTACTATATTTTATGATCTTAATACTTTTACAACTTATTTTTGATAAAGTTATTTAAGCTCCTCATTTAATGTATGATTGATGTGTAAGAAACTTTGTTTTTGACTTGATGTATAAACAAATTTGATCATTTTACTATGTATAGGTTCAGATGAAAAGTGAAGCGCTTATAAAAACAATTGGATTTGCACCTGCACGATCTCAAATGACAGCTCAAGCGCAGAACCGTATTGTTACGACATCATTGCAACGTACTATTATGGAATCTCAAAATGTTTCCCCACTTATAATAACACCTACTTCGCATGTTATTCATTCGTCTAATGAAATTGTTCCTGCTAAAGTATGAATTCTATTGATACAATATTATTTTAAACTGATGTACCTAAATTATATACTATTTTGACATTTTTATTTAATTTTATTCACAGATTGTTCCAATACCATCAGCTCCTGCTGTATCACATTTTTCTGTAATTAATAAGACAGGTATGTTAAATAATATATTTAAATTGCATTTGAACGTGTTAGATCATTATTATATACTTTTTGTTTATACAATTTTTTTATCATAAGTTTAATATAATATGTTACTTACAAGATCATATACATTTTAATTTTTTATTATAGGTTCTTATGATAGTATACCTGAATATACAGGAATACGCCAAAGTTTGGTGTCCGGCACACCACCAGTTTATACTCAGAGTGATTTTGCTCGTTTTCCTCCAAAAAGTTACCACCATAAAAATTCTGTTATCAATCCAGCAGTTATTCATGGTAATTATGACAAATTATTTAGATTATAGAATAGCTTTAAAAATAAAATTATTTTACAGTCATAATTTATTAAACATTAATGATAATTAAATATTTTTATAAACCTAATTTTATATTTAGTAAGTGTATCTCAATTTCATAATTAAAGAATTTATTGGGCAGAGGGGGATATTCCATACAAACCAAACTTGTATATAAGATTTTTTGTGTGTTACACTTCCATTATTTCTGTGTGTTTTGTCGTGTATCTGGTTATGCTAATTTATTTCTTAATACATTTGTATACTTCTAAATATGTCATAGTACATCCTTAAATGCTTACATACTTATAAAATTCTTAATAATTTTTATACCAACATTATTATACATATATCTACAAAATATATTAATATATTAAATAAATCTTATAGTTTATGGTTAATTTTTGTTGATATTAATTTTATTATAAATAATTGTGTAGTTTATATTTTATTTACACCAAATAAAATATATAATTGTCATAAAATATCTAAGATATTATTAGATATTATTTATTATTAGTTATTACATACTATGATCGTTTAAAAATAATGTACCTTAATTGGTTGGTTGAAAGAAATTAAAATTTATCTTAAGAGGATGCCAGCATAGTATTATCTCTCTCTAATCCACGTGCAACATAGCAAATTTCATACTCACAATAATGACTATAATTATATTAATTTCTCAAATTAGAGTGAAATGACCTCTTTTAAAATATAAAGTTAAGAACATTATCTAGGGCAATACGAGAATGTTTGTAAGTGTTTTATTATATTTTTATTTTAAAGCGAGTTATGAGTATTTAAAATTTAAAATTGTTTATAAATCTTAAAAAATTCATAACTGGCTTTAAAATTAAAATAAATCAAATGCTTATGAGATGCCCTATATAATGTTCTTAATTTTAAATTTTATGATAGGTCATTTCACTTTATTTTGAGAAATTAATATAGTTATACTCATTATTGTGAACATAAAATTTGCTATGTTGCGCGTGGGTTAGAGAGAGATAACAAATAGTACGCTAACATCCTCTTAAGAGGACGTTATACTCATATGTGTTGTCTCTGTCTTACAAATGTAAGACATAGCAAATTTGCATTTAGCAGATTCAATTTTATGTTGTTAGCTTTAATATTAGAGTCAATTTACCTATGACTAACAAACTTAAAGGTAATAATATTATCTAGGCCATCTCATAAGCTGATATTTTGATATTTTAATTTTTAAGGGAGTTACGAGCATTTTAAAGTTTAAATATTTTACATAACTATAACTCACTTAAAAATTAAGATATCATTAAAAGCCTATGCAATGCCCTATATAATATCATTACCTTTAAGTTCGATAATAGGTAAATTGACTAATATTAAAGCTAAAAGTATAAAATTGGTTTTGCTGAATGTAAATTTGCTATGTTGTACGTTTGTAAGGTAGAGACAACACATGCGGGTATGACGTCCTTTTAAAACTAGTTTAAATAAATGCCATATTACATGGTAATCAAGTTATCAAATATGTAGTTAAATAAAAAATAAAAATTATACAATCTTGTCATTTATATAATATAATAAATAAATCATATTAATATATGTTTTTTAGTTTATACCCATTAGTATATATATATTAGTTTATTAGTTTACTTATTAGTTTAGTATATACCTATTCATATAAATTTTATCATTTTTTAAATATATTACAATAATTCATTACAACCATTAATAAATCTATTATTTATTATTAGTGGTGGTCTCTTGGTCCAAAAAAATGTTGATTTTGATTACCATTAATTGTTTAATAGTGAATTTTACATAACATAATATAGTGAATAAATAAATATTGTAGTGAAGCTTAAATTGTTTATTATCTTTTAAAATCAGTTCCATCATACATATTTTTTAATATTTTATCAGTATTCAACGTTATCATGTTTGAATTCTTTTACATATTTGGATCTAGACATTTGTATGTGTTTATTTATCATTAGACGATATTAATTCAGAATGAGTGTGTTTAATAAAATTTTTAATTATTTAAGTTACATAAAAATATCATAATAGTTTAAGCTCTTTTTAAGAGTATTTTTAGCCATTTATAATAGTATAATTACTATTTAAATTATCAGGACTTAAATACTCATGCTTTTGCATTTCAATCTTGTTAAGTCTTGTTAATTAATAAGCAACAAGAAATTATTGTCAATGTGATAGAATTCAGCATAATATGATATATTTTAGCATTTTGCATGTTTTTGCATTCATTCTATAATACATTTCAATATTCAAAAATTATAAGAATCAATATAAATATTATTGTCCAATTATTCTCATTTAAATTCAATAAGATATGTTATATAATATTTACATTTTTTGTTGAATGTGTAGTAACAATTGTAATGTTGACATTTTAGTTAGTTAAAAATTATGTAACTTATTAAAAGTTCCAAATGTTAAGTTTAATAGTGCAACTGGCCAATCTTGTAAATGTTTAAAACATGCATTTAATATTGAATTTTATAAACTAGACAGTAAACATTATTTTTATTTTTATTCTATCATTGCTTTCCATATTAATCAAATTGATGGTTATGATATAAAATATTTAAGTTATTTTCAGTGAATCATACGTTTATTACTTACATTTTATTATGTATAGTTTTATATTTATTTTATCCATTTATTTAATCAACAATTATTATATAAAATAGATGTTTTTGATCAATTCTACTGTTATTATTTATTAGGGTTTGAAACGATTATGTAAATTTTATGTCAACAACTAACTGACATCAATAACATATTATAGTTTTTTCCCACAATTTTAAGATTGTTTTTCTTCTATTTTCCACGTTTTCTATCATCCGCTTTTCTTTTCTAAGTATAAACTATATCTTTGATCTTTCATTATTTTTCTAGGTCTCATGTTTATATTCCCTTTAAAACTCTTCGCTATCATTAATTTCACTAAGCTTTTTAAAGATATTTAGCAACAATTTTGAGAGATATAGGTAGTATTAAGTATAGTAAATGATTAACATGGTAAAATTATTAATGTTCATCTAATTAAAAAATTCAGTATAGACGAATATGTCCTATTTTTTTTAAAACTAGGTGAATTTTGTCATATATTTTATTATTAGGTGAATTGCTTCCCCATATTATTGAAACTAATATTTTTCATAACAAATGTTTATTTTTGGTTATGCTACATAGCAAGTTATTATTATTGCTTCATTATGTTTTAATTCACCATGTAAAAGTCTTAATGGATTTTATATAATATCTTTATTAGCTAGTTCTTTTAAAATATTACTTTTGTTTGTTGAAAATTTCTCAGTTTATTGTCTTGTTTAGAATAATTATGATCTTTAGATCAATGTTTATATTATTTTCTCATTTAAAGTTAGACATTATTCCAAACAACTGTTTAACTATTTTATAGATCATATTTTAAAAGATTACAGAATTTAAATTAAATTAAATTATTTTTCCCTCTGGCAAATCCATTTAAAACAAATAAAATAGTTGCATTATGAATTGCCTATATACGTACACTTTATAGCAATGACAGAGTGACAACTGAAAAATTAATTGTTGATGATGATAATTGTGCAAATGCAATTTTGGGCTGATTAAATTTATATTTGGATTACTATCTAATCCATTAGGTTTTATTCAAGTAATTGAAAAAATCAAATATTGAATATTTAATTCATCTAGCATCAAATGAAATTCAACTGTTACACCATTTTCCTATCAATAAAATACAAATTAGGACTCAATTCATATATTAATGAATTACATCTATAATACGATTCATTAGATCTGACGAGTTAGGGTTAAATAATAATTCTATTGCTAATAGATAAAGATAAACTATAATTATCTGTTGTAATATTAATATATTAATAACCAATGTGTAGTTGTCAAAATGCATGATAACAAAATTATAAAAAGCAAGAATATTTAAATAATCATGAAAATCATTAGCTATTGTAAATACATATATTAATATTCGTTATATCATAGATAATTACTTTCTTATCTTTTGGATTTTTGACAATTAATTATCAAGACCCTTTTATAGTTGAAAAATGCATAAACTATTATTTAATAATTTTGCGAGTTATATTTAAAAATTTACTCTAACTAATTACAACCTATGACAATATTTGATCTAAATAATTTTAATTATTAATAGAACAATTACTAATAGTAACACCATTAGTTTTGCTTAGTTGGAATTAAATGGAATAATGTTGAACTTTTTTTTTTTTTTTAAATGTTGCACTAAACCATATTTAGTAAATCATTTTTTCTACATTAAATTTAACATCTAAATATTTTGTTAAAATTTACTCATAGTTTATAACTGATAAATAATGCCAGATATTAATACATTTAAAAACTAAAATTTATGTTACATGATAACATTTTTAATCATAACAATAAACCCTTCTTTTATTGTTATTATTATTTAATATTAAGTATTTGTTATAATAATTTTAAGCAGAAACAATTTATTAGACTATTCAATTTGTTAGTTTTTTTTCAAATAGGTTTTTTGCATATTAGGTTTCACTTAGATATAATAATGTATAATAGTTAAGTATCAAGAAAAAACAACCACTGAAATATATTGAATGTGGCCTAATATAACAGAAAAATATTCTTTTAAAGTATAACAGGCCTCATACCCTCGGGCACACTTGAAAAAGTTGTTTTGACCCCATCTATGGCAACTGGTAATTTTCTTATTTCAGCCAGGTTGTACATTTTAGCATATAATTTAAAAGTGTGATAATATTCAAAAATCTTTGTTGTGATGTGTTAAATTTATTTTGAGATATGGTGGATACAAAGACCATATAATTTTAGTATCACATTTTAATATTTAATTGCAGTAAGAAGCTCCTATTAAAAATCTAATTTTGCAATACTCTTTTAGCCAATAATTTTTTACAATACTTGTTTGTATGATACATTGATAGCTGCTTTGACAGATATATTTCTGAATTTAAATTCATGTTTTTATATACAATATTTTTAATTTTATAGGTCCCATTCCTGGAAATATTGATGAGCCATGTATAAATATACCCAATAGTCAACATGTTTTCAAACCAATTATTTCACCTAGGCCTAGTATTTTAAGGAAGCGTGATGCAGATGGGTAAGTAGTTATGAAGTATTTTTGTTTATCTTGAATACTAATACTTAAATGTTATAAATATAGTGTACTTAGAGCGCAGAAAAATCTAATACCAATTTTAACCAAACCTGACATTGACGAATGTCAAAATATAGACGAAACATCACTAAATAGAAATGGATATAGTGAAACTGGTTTACAATTAGAATCACTTATGGTACCACAAATACCAGAGGTTAGGTTATTACCCCAAATTACTGCCTTGAGCAGACAATCACACATAATGGTTGAAATTAGTCCACGAAAAAAACCTCGAAAACAGTTACTGTAAGTACCATAACATACTGAATAATTTATTTTAAATTATTCTTTATTTCATGAATAATTGTTATTTTTAATTTTTTTTTAGCCCTGTTAATCAAGAAGATAGTCCATTTAAAATAGTAGGTGATGATATGGAGTATGTGGATGAAAAAATAATAAAAAATGATAAATCTGATGATTTTCCTGATGAAGATTTAATTTGTAATGACGATTTAATTGATGGTGATGCTGAAGATGAAGCAGAAGATGATTTAGATGATATGGATGTTGACGATGATTGTCCTGCGGATGATGATTATGACGATGATGATGATGACTTTGGGAATGATTTTGGAGATGGTAAGTTACTAAATTTCTTATAGTATTAATTGTATTTTCAATCCAAGTATAAATTATAATAATAAACATTGCTTATTTTTTGTTTGAATTTTAGAATTTGATTATGTTAAGTCAGATAAAGCATTCTTTGAAGAAGTCAAAACATCAGTTGAAGCCAGTGATGAAAGCTCAGCTTGCAATAAACCTAAGAATAAACGACCAACATTATTGGGAAATTATAAAAATATGTGGCGGGGGGCAAATTCTCACCATTTTCAAAGGTATAGATCTCAAACTAACTTTTTGAATTAATAAATTTAACGTTTATATTAGTATATATAATTAATTGAAACATCCATGGAGCATATTTTTTTGTTTTATTGGATAACAACACCTGTACCCATATAAGATCCAGAGCTATAAATTATTATTTAATGTTAAAACTGATTTTTGTGTTTTAATTAATATTTAAGAGAACACATACATGTGATGTTTCTGTTTTAAAAATGTAAAACTAATCAAATTTTAGTTTAGCAGAACCAATATTAAGTTAATAATTTAAATTTTGAAGTGAATTGACTTATTATCAAACACCTATGTTTAAGTGTTGGCTTTTACAGTATTTTAATTTATAATCAAGATGTAAAATATCATAAATTAAAAATTAAAATATTCTAAAAAAGTTAACATTGTTGCACTGATAAGTTTGATAATATGTGAATTTACTCTTAATATTTTTTCTAATAATCATAATTGATTGTGTTGAACTTAAATTAAATAAATTATACATTTTAAAGACAGAAAACATATTACGGGCAACATCCTTTTAAAATTATAATATAAGTTACATATGTTAATTCGCTTTAATTGGTACAATTAATAAAAAAATATAACTTTCATATTATACATTTTATGGTTATGTCAAGATTTATAAAAATTTTTTTATACAACACATATACTATTTAATTTTTTTACTATGACAATATTAATAGTTTACTTCTGATTTTATTATTATTAATTAATATAAAGCAAATTATTTTGTAGGTATACTGATTTTAAAATTAAAGAAACCAAAAAACAATTAGCTGATATGCAGCAAGCTAAAAAATGGACGTCAGACAGCATATCTGGATGGAGAGTTCGGCACTTATTAGATCAATTTGATGGAATGGTAATTAAAAATATTAATTATTTCGAAAGTAATAAACATGTCTCAGTCTGTATTGAAAATAGCTTAATTTATATTGATCTAAATTTCAGACTGTGTTACAATTACAAATTATATTTTTAAGTTACAGTATCTGGTATAAAGGTACATTTAGTTTTAGTGCATTCAATATAATTAAAGGAAATAATTATGGTATACAATGTTAATATTAGGTACTAATAAAATATTTGATATTTATAACTTATTATAGTTATTAAAATTTATAGTGACATGTCATTTGCTATATTATTAGATAGAAATGAATGGGAAGAAAAAAATAAAAATTAATTTTGGCTACACCCAACTTGCCTGTACATGACTCCGGCTAAGAACCATTGTTCTAATAGTAATGTAAAATAATTTATTAACAAAATAAAAAAAATGTTATAGATAACTATCGAAGAAGAAATTATTGCAAGAATGACTGAACTTATGTCTGAAATTGAAGCAAATATAAAAGATCTTAGGCTGTGCAGTACTCTTGTTGAACTCATTAAAGTATGTATTCTGAAAAAAATTTGTTACTCTGTTATATTTATGCATTATGTATTTAATTATTTTATTAATAATATAATTTGTTTTATTATATTTTAAAAGTATGAAATTGATCGTTGTCCTGTTTATTGGTTGTAAAGAGTAAACAATTCAACACTATTAGTTATAAAACTATTTACACTAGTGTTACAATTTATTCATATAATACTTTTTCCAATTATTTATTTTATTGAAAATATTACATGATTTAAATATACGAGTAGCGTATAATTTTTTTTAGTTATTAATTATAAATTTCGAGAGTATAATTACAATAAAACTTCCATATAATGAAATTTTCTGTTTAACGAATTATTTTTGAGAACCATGACCTTCATTGTTAGTTGTGCGTAAATTTATCTTTATATAAAGAATCTGATGTTTCTATATTACCAATAAACTATTTGATAACAAACCTATTTTTTTAAATAAATCGAAACATTTTACAAAAAAATTACAGTTTATAAAAATAATATAATTAACAAAACTCATTAATTATTTCTCAATAATAAATTAAATATATAAATATGATAAATATGTAATAATATATAATGAGATTAATTATATGGTAAGTATTTGATATTTATTTTTTTAAATAGAACATGAAATATGTAATTTTGTAAAAAAAAAATATGTAACTCTATTTAACAAATTCCTCTGTACTATGATTTTTTTTTGTTTATGGAATTTTTTTTTTTGTATTAATATGTTTTATTAATCTGTTTTGATATACATAATATTTCGTTATTGTTATATAACTGTGTCGTTTATATTTATAATTTATGAACTCAACACAGCGCTAAATTCATTTATTTTTACTGAATCTGTGTCAATTATATAAAATCTATCATAATATACAACAACATTTTTACCTTTTTGGCTATTAATATAAATTAAATTTAAAATTTTTCGTTTTTCCATTTCTATTGAATATAACATTGGATTAGAAATAGAAACTCAAACAAGTGTAAGACCGTTATTTTAATGAAAGTTGTAATGGTCTGTTTTCATGTATTTTATTATTTTTATTAATTTTTCATAATACTAATTGTAGTTGATTACTTGGCTTAACATAAATATAGCATAAATGGGATAACCAACCATACATGGCTATTATATTATATTTATATCAGAATATGAGTATGTTATTATGACTAACGTATACGTTCTTCATTGAAAATAAATAGGTATATTTAAATAATATAAAGTAGATTGAAATATACATAGCCAAAAAAATCATGTTTATTTATAATATTAATTATTAATTAATAAAAAAGTATAAATATAAAATAAGGTTTAATATTACTGGGTATATTTTGCATACAGGATATTTTTAATGTAGGATATTAGTAATAGAAATATTTTTAATGGCAGATTTTTTAAGGGTACATCTTAAACTAATTTGTACAATTGAAAATAATTCATGAATAATATTTTTAAATTTAAACTTGTTTATTATAGCAATTTTTATTTTTTAGGATAACATTCAAAGAAGCAAAGTATCGAGAGCTCAATTAGATGAAATTAGACAGCAGTTGAAAAAAATATTCGACTATAAAACATTAATCGAAGATGTGGTTGATAAATATTGTCCCAAAGACCTTAAAAAGAAATATGCAAAAGTATTTAATCTTAGCAAATCTTAGACGGTATTTTTAATTTTATTTATATGATACATTTTTTAAAATATTTTTTTGTTTTATTAAAAAAAAATGTGTATACTTATTACGTTTTTTTTTTGTCTTAAATTATTAAAATAAATTTTTTATTTTTTATCAAACTGCATATACAATGTAATATATTGTAATAAATGACATTATATAAAATCAATTATATATAAAAATTATTATTTTTTAATCGGCTTTTTAAACATTTTTTTTATTATTGCAATATCAATGTAATCACGGCTGTTGGGCCGTATCATCAGAATATCATTTTACTTCACAAAGTAAATCTGTACACATCGAGGCGTGTCAAAAATGAGATTTATTCTGGAAAAAGATTATTTGACAAGCTTCGATTTGTCTAATTTAAGTTGATTTTATTGAAAGTAATCATGATAATTTTTTTTAGATGTGTATTGTTGTCAATAAGAATAATTTGATTTACACTGCACTCATATCCAAGAAATACCCAATGAAGTGTGTTTATTGCAAGTAATGGTGTAGAAAAAAAATGATTTTCCAGCTTCGATAAAAACTGTGAAAACGAATTCTAGTGAACCAATAGAAGATTGTTTATGTTGGTACATAAGAAAAAACTCAAAAATAATTGATTTAAAATTTTAAAAATATTTGATGTTTCTTTGTAAGGCCATTGAACTGAATTTTTAATTTAATATATATATGATTCTAAACATTGACAGGTCATATATTCTGTAGTTTGACGTCTTTGAAGTTTAGGTTAAGTTCCTTTTTAACATTCTTAAAATAAAAGTTATTGGAAATAGAATCAAATTTGCTAACCTGTTCAATTTAACTAAAATTGGTTCATGGTTAATATTACCTTTTAGTATCGAGGAAAAACATTGATATATACAACCTTCAAATAATCATTAATGACTCAATGAAGTTTTTCATCAGAATTTTGCATCCCAAATTTAATGTATAGTTAAAATTTATTTTTCAAACATAGACTATGATATTTTATAGTTATCATTTTATAGCTATTAAAATTATTTATTTTTTATTTAGGTATCCTTAGTTTTGATAATTTATATAATTTGTTATTTTTCTAATTATTCAAACTATATGTCATAAACATACATATATATATTCTAATGGTTATTTTTTTTTTTGCTCTGAATACTTGTCAAAAAATTAATTCATGGTATTATGGTTATTGTAGCATAACTGGAAATTTCAAAATATTTAAATATTTTTTTTTTTTTTTATTTTATATCTTGCGATTTTTAATGCTAAATTCTATTACAATTTTTGGTTCTTTGAAATTCACATATCACTAAGGTATAAGATTTAACCACCTGTGTTTTATTAAATAAAAAATAAAAAAAAATCAATTTCAAATTGCATTGATGGTATAGAAATAAATGAAGACTAGACTGCTGTTCTATCAATTCTTAAAAATAATGAAGCAAAGTCGATCTAGTATATTAAAACTTGCTACCTAAAGAACTTATTCAGCAGTATTTTTCAAACTATTTGGGTATTTAGTTAGTACTGTACAGTAAAACTTTAAATTATTTGGATTTCAATTTTCTTATTTCTACAATTTTTAACTGTTCGCGTGTTGCAGAATATCTTTATTGTGGAACTGTGTATTAGTATAAATTTAAAATCAAATTGTATTAAATGTATCTAAAGAAACCTAAAATTTTTTGTTCAAGTTTATAAATTAATGTATTTTATGTGTTGTCTGTATAAGTGTGAATTGTTATATATGATTTGGTGAATTATTGGTTATATGCATTGTGAACAAAGTTCGGCTAAGTCTACAATTTAATTACCATGTTTTTGTAATGTTAGAACATTTTAAATTTAAATCACTTAATATTTGTTATTGCCTAAATCAATGATTATATCTGTTCATTAATGCACATACCCATATTAAGCACCATTTATTATGTTTCACTTTCAATTGCTTTGAAAAGTGTGAATTAATTTATTACTTATAGAGTTGGAAACTCATTTTATTTACCTTGTATTTTTAATGCATATTTATAATGTACAGGAGTATAAATAATTGATAATCAGCTTAAACGATGCACTAGGAATATTGATTGGTCAGATGGGTTATTCAAAATATTAACTACAGGTTAAATGCAAATTATTTATACCTTATATATATTTTATAAATGGATTTTTGTTGATTTTTATATTCAATAATCGCAGGTCATGTGTTTAAATGTTTTGGGATTATGCACTATCAACATGGTTGGTGTTAAAGGAGTAAATAAAAACCGATGATCTCCATTAATGGAATAAGTTACAAGGAGATAAATGTGTTGATTAGGATTGGCCATCAAATTCACTTCACCTTTTAAAGGTATTTTTCTTCTAATTTATCGTTATGTATGGTAGTGTAATTTATAGGGGCTGGATAAGGTGATCCTATCCAAGTATCAAAATACAATTTAATAGAGTATATTGGATACAAGATCGTGATGCTCATATAATAAGAAAGAATAAAATATATAAGATTCTGATTTGGTTAAATACATTTCCTAAAAGTATTTGTTGTATAATCATTTTGTCTTATAATTCAGGTAGGAATGAAGTTAATTAAAACTAATATTTTTATTTATAACTGAAGCAAATATATGTTTGGGAGTATTGTTTGTAAACAATACATATATATAAAGTAAATACCTAAAAGACAATGTATATAAGGCAAATGAAAAAGGTTTATTAATGGCAGATGAAATCTAAAGGCTTGTTATATTTCATTAATAATTTGTCTTATCTTGTAGGTACTTTATGTTTTTTTAATTTAAAAAGTTATTATTTTTCTGGTTATTTAGTTTATTTTGGCGTTTAGTGGTTTATGGAACAGACTTGAAATAAAACAAAAATAAATGAAAATATTACCATTTTAAAAGTATCTTACCCGCTCCTAGTTATATGTACATTAATCTCATTATTTTAACCAAGATCTGACTGATCTAATCACCATCATCCTATTTATACTTGTTAAACAGATCATTATCATACAAATGATTGTTAATACCAATGTTTAGTATACAATTTGTCTATTGTGCAAATAAGCTAGAGTACATCTTATATGTCTTGAAAATATAAAAAATATGTATTAAAATGCCAAGCATTTGCTACTATCAATTGCTATTTTTCTCATATTTTCTAACATAATATATGGTTTGAATTTTATATGTTTTTGGTGTGTAATTGCATGAAATATTATATATCATAAATCACATTATACTATAATAGCAAAACCAATTTTTTTTAATTTACAAAGTAATACATTTTGAAGATATCAAGATGTTTTATCTTACTGTGATTCAAAGCTGACATTCTGAAAAGACATGCCTATAATCAACCGATTCTTAATGAGTTGCACTTTCATGATACAGAGACACATTGTAACCAAGGAATCTCTATGTCCAGATTGCAGAAAACTGAATGATCCATAGTTATAACTTATAAATTGAAACATGGTAATATGTACAGTATATAATTCTATGAGTAACTAAAATTGTATTATTGAATAAATAAATGAGTATTACAATATGTATCTGTTTATTTAATAACTAACACAATACCTATACCTACTTTAACAGGTATCCTGAGTAATTCAGAAACTCGTTCTTTTGTGTTTACGCACATAAGAGGTGATTATGTAACATTTCCAGTTTTGTCAAGTAGTTAATTAAATAAATCTAATATATTTTATGTCTAAGAGGATGCTTATGACACCTACATGCGATGTCTCCATCTTACAAAATATGTACAACAGCAAATTTGTTTTCAGTAGAAGTAATTTTGTATTTTAATTTAAATGTAAGAGAAAATTTACCTATTATCAAACTTATAAATAAGAAAATAATCTAGGGCATCTTATAGTCTTTTATTGATATGATTTTAAAATGAATCGAATTCGCTACATAATATATTACAACTATAAAATGCTTATAACTCGTTTTAAAATTATAATACTAATATAATGCTATTGGATGCTCTAGATTATATTTTTACTTAAAACTTTGTAAGTAAATTTGCTGTAATATTAAAGCTAACAACATCAAATGGATTTTGCTAAGTGTGAATTTGTTATATTCTACGTTAGTAAGAAGAAGACAACATACCTGAATGTATCATACTCCGAATAAGCTAGATATTTGTGATGAGATTAATTTATTTTCGTACAACATTTTGTTGGTTTTGTGTATTATAATATTAAGGATATCTTCTGGTTTAATAGGAACACGGCTATGACAGTTTAAGAAATTGATGAATGATTGAACACAGAGGAATAACATAATTTCAAGCCATCTACAGATTATGATTATTTTCATTAATTTATTATATTCAGTTTTCATTGCAAATTTTTAATTTTACAACTACTGACTAAATCATTGTGTCAACACTCAAGATAAAAAATAAAATATTTGATCACATTGCTCTAGGAAAAAGATACTGAAAACAGAAAAAGAAATAAAGCATATTTAATGATATATTTTTTATTATTATTTACCTAGTAGGTAATTTTAATTATTATAAAACATAACTAGCATTTTAAGATATCATTATGGAACAGAAGTCGTTTTTTTAAATTGAATATGTACAAATCAATGTAAGGGATGACTGGTAATTTTATAAAACATTTTTGATTGAATTATTACCACGTGAAAATGAATTTCCTTGTTTTATTCGTTTCTTATTTATGCATTTGAAAGAAATAGTGAACGAATTCATAATTATTGCCATTTTCTAATTAAATATTAATAATAATATACTTAAGAAAATAACTAACAATAGGTATCAAATATTATATTGTTGACATAAGTTACGTTAACCTCGGTTAATCCTAATTGACCTAAGTAGGCGACTTGTTCAACGTTTCAAGTTAATCTAATTTTTTTTCCCCACCTACACTTCCCGACTTCATTTCAAATGTACGTATTGTGCATTGTAAATTTTTATATTTTAAATAATTAATAATAAAAAATAAAATTTACACAAAGGCATATCCTGAGTGACTTGATACGATTTTGATTTTTTTTTTCTTATTTTGAATTTAAAAAAAATAGCTAAAAATAAATCTGTGTAAAGCCCTATGCGCAAATAACTTAATACATTACACAAATTTTAACTACGAAATAAAGTGTAAAAAAGTACAAAAACCTGTTGTTTCAAGTTACTTTTCATGTTTAATAACTTGAAACAATATATTAATAAAAAAAATTACACAAGTAGGTACATTAAAAATATTTTTAAAAATTAATAAAACTAAACATTTTTATTGAGATATAAAATAAAATATATATTTAAATTATTTATACATGGATGAACACACCTGGACCATTTAACTTATAAATGCGTTTTAAAATATACATTCTTAATAAAAATTAAAGAATCTAAATACTAAATAATAAAGAAGTCGATAGCAGGTGAATAATTAAAAAAATACAGAGATTTCTTCAGTTGCCTTGTTACATATTACTTTCAGCTTTTTTTTTACTTATTGTTACTGATGGAGACTAAAATTTGTAAAACATTTATGCTTGACAAATAGCAGGTATTCTTTTGAACTAGGTTAAAAATACGAAAATATATACACGTACGTAATTAAAACAAATTAAATTAAAAATAGTTGAATAAATATAATGTTTTAACTAAAGATAATATTATTGTTCTTTGCGAAACATCAATTTATATACAATTCTGAATCCTATAAATTAGGTACTTTACGTGTACCTACCTACCAGTTTACCATCTAATATAGAAATATTATTAAAATTTAAAAAGTCAAAGAAGATTCTACTCACGAGAACGTCCGTGATTTTAGCACATTTTACCTTTATACCCTTGTTCAAAAGGTTCTACCGTTAACGTAAGTATATAATCTACTTTATATACTTATATTTATAGTTTATAAATCTGCAGGATCAAAGCATTACATTTTAGTTGCCTGTAGGCTATAGCTGTTGGTAATAGGTATATGCCACTACTTATATATAAATATTACAATTATGCTCGTCTTACCTACGTATTAATATGTTTATCTTATTAAAGCTATTAAATTATGTTATAATATACTTACTTGCATACTTTTATTTTTATTTTTATTATATTTCATATGTTTAATATATATTATTGTATATTAGGTGAAATTGAAAAAGTTGTAAATTACAATTGTGTTACCATTTTTTTTTTTTTTAACCTACTGAGTTAATTGTTTATTTTGTTGGGCGTCGTGTGTAATTTGCCCTCCAAAAAACCTAAAAAATATTTACATGTTATTTGCGATACATCTAAAAATTAATTTTAGTAATTTGCATCACAAAACTAAATAAAAGGGCATTATATAATCTGTGTGATCTTGCATCTTCAATATTTGTAATTTGCGCCACTTTTAAATAACGAAATAATTTTTTTTTTACAGATTAACTTGTTGTATTTTTAATCATTGATCAATCAAGTTCATTTTAATAGATACATTTCTAGAAAATTATTAAATAAGTACAATTCCCGTTATTAAAAAACGTATACAATTTTAAAAATCAGTCATATAATTATAATTATGTAAGTATACTTAAATTCCAACAGTTTAATCTAAAATATGTGTGAAGCATATTACATATTCCATTTCGTTTTCTGTCGTGGCACAAATTATCAAAATTAATTTTTGGATGTGGCGCAAAATATATGTTATATTTTTATATTTTGTCGCAAATTACAAACGTGGGTACATAAATTTAGCTATTAGTGTCGTAAATTATCAAAATTAATTTTTAGATGTGGCGTAAAATACCATCTCCTATTTTGTTGAATATTTGTATTTTGTCACCATTAAGTGGTTTAATATTATAAAATGTACTATGCTGTTTTATGTTGATAAAATGTTGAAGTAAGTGTTTATAGGTATACATATACTCGTAACTATATGAAGTACAAACAATAAAATGAATAAGGTTTTATAGAAATTAAACATTTTATAAATATATATTATACACTCGTTAGTACTTATAATTTCTATTTTCATAAATTTGAGTATTTTTCCCCATAAACGAGTATATGTATATAATTGGTACAATTATCTGTGGTGCAATTATTTTATTTTTATATATTTTATTAGAATATAATAAATCGCCTTTACATTACGTAAAGTAATAACTTTTTATTATCATAGATTAAACAACTAAATATTTATATTTAATTTATCACTATCATACTGCCCTCTTAGTAGAACAAGCAGTATGTCCAAAAATTGTTG
This sequence comes from Rhopalosiphum nymphaeae, assembly GCA_036289425.1. NCBI lineage: Eukaryota > Metazoa > Arthropoda > Insecta > Hemiptera > Aphididae > Rhopalosiphum > Rhopalosiphum nymphaeae. The sequence goes on along the minus strand of JAZAQC010000007.1, from coordinate 724,468 downwards.
GGAAAATGAGTTTTTCGATTTGTTTTCACCGTGAAATCATAATTTTAAGCAATTTTTTTTAATAATTTTTTATTAGTCGTAGGCATCCTTAATTTTTTGAAAGTTTTTTTTGTACTTATTTCATTAATTTTGGTTTTTTTTCCCATTTTTAAGGATATACTGCCTTTTTATCTAGTATTATTAAGTATAAAAAGAAAAATAAACTTTAAAAATGCAGTATCTCCATAAAGATACTTTTTATCATAGTTAATTATAGGTAATACTCATTCATGTGAATCGTTTGAGATTATTTATTAACTCAGCTTTACTATTTTGCTTTGAATTCAAAATAATTTTGCTTAATATTATGAAATAATTATTTTTAAATCGGTGTATTACAAAAAAAAAAATGAGTAGGTATAAATATTTTGTATTTACTGATAAGTGATAGTAAAAAAAAAAAATATTAGTAGAACAATTAACACAATATGTACAGTTGTACGTATTATACGCAACTATCGTAGTCGGTACTACGGTATCCGATCATTCTCAATAAATGGTTTTGTCCAAAACGTTTGGCATATGACGTAGGTACCCATCTAATTAGTACCGCGAGTCGGGACCGTTCATCGATAAAAAAAATTAAGTGTACATACTGCAAATCTGAGAAATCGGTTTTAGTTATGATTACCGGGTAGGTATTATATCATGCAGTATTATAATATTATACTTTGAGAGATCGTTTTACCAACGAAATATGCTGTATATCCATTGTAGATACGACTTTATCACCTATCTGGGAATTTATACTTGCATGCATGTACCTACATACACGGTGTATTTCCCTAGTATTTGACAATATTTTGGTCGACGCGACACTTTATAATGCTTTTTAAAGGCGTTTCTAGCGGAGTCCCGGTGTTTTGCCTAAGGAATTATGCAATTATACCGAATATGAAATAACCTGAATTTCGAAAATTTGGCACTTGCTGTTCGTTCCACTACAGGAAGGCAGCATAATATATACCTACATCCATAAACTATTATATGCAACGTTTCGCCGGTCAAATAAATAATATGTACCTACGGAAATTTGCCTTGCGGCCGTTATAAGATTTAGCGAGCACGGGCGCGTCTCTTAAACGCATCATCTGCTATAACTCTCAAGCGACCATTCTTTCGCAATTTCGCTGCTGAGTTTTCTTCGTTACACGTTTATTAACGAGGCATCGGAGACACGGCCTCGGCGATAACGGTGTCTTTAATGTTGAACGGGTTACCTTTGTGAGCATAATGTATTAATAAAAACTACCCTTATAATCTGCTAATATAATATTACTTACTCTTTTATTTATGAACTAATATAATAGCATACCTATAGGTATTACTTATACTGATGAGGTATCCGCCTATATAGGCCATTACTAGCGCTGGGATTTCTACCCATTGGCGTTTATTTTTTGTTTCTCTTTAATCCTAACTCAAAATAAATTGGTTGTCAGCTGTTGAGTCTACGATTTGGCTCGTACCCAATTGCAAGTAATGTTAAATCGTATAAGAGTTCTTATAAAAATAAATACACGAAAAGGTAATGTAAAATCGTAATTCGTCTTAGTGAAAATTGTTACCTAATTATTGTTTTATTGGCTGTAGCTAGATAAATATACCGCTTATAAACTGACACGCTAGCTAGTTATATCGAGTAAAATGTTAGATTTTATTTTAATAACACTATGGTTATGTTCATTAGTTAATGTGCTATAATAATATATTGTTAGTATAGACATCTATGGCGCGTGCTTGCCAGTTGCTGTATAACATGGACGGTAAATACAAATTTTCATATTTTGTGCAAGACATTTTTACAAGCAATTTCAAAGAATGATAAGTTCAAAGTAAAGGTGTGAAATTATGAAAATTTAATGAAGAATTGAATTTTTAAGCAAAGTTTTCAAAACTGACAGTAAAATGCTTTAATTATTTAGATGCCTACTTAATTGTTTAATTTGCGATCAATATTTTATATAGTTTCAAAAAAGCTGCTAAAATATGAAAAAAATGTTGAGATCGATACGCTGAATATGGCGTGGGACTCTGAGCATTTGAACCTCCAAATTTGTTATGCCATAGCGATTTATCGGTGAAAATATTAAGTGATGCACATTTTTATGCATTTTGTAAAATATCGGTAGGTATACCATTCAATTTTCGGGTAATTACCACAGCGCGAAGAGGGTAAAATCTAGAAACTCTTTGCACTGCAGACTACTTTCTCCAGCAATGACTATACATTATATACACATGATAGTACACATGTCTACTATCTCTTGCCCAGTTCCCGTGTCGCCGCGGCTGTCATTCGAATTTAAAACTATACTTCTTACGTCCTTATTATGTTGTCATTACAAGTAATATTGTCACCAACACAGCTATTGTTTATATCTATTACATTTGGGACGTAATTAAACAATAGGAAAATATGTCAGGTACACTCTTTAAACTAGTCAAACACTCTTGCTATCTCGTGGAATCCCATAATAACAACCTAACCGTTTGGAGGTGGAGTCGACGAACTTATAATTGTGAAATCAGAGATGTTGGAAAATGTGCTCACGGCCTCAAAAAAAAAAAAAAAATAATCTTTATAGTAGATACCACGCAACGTAGATTAAGTATAACAATGACTAAAAAACCGTATACGACATTTTAAATATCATATTTATTATATTACTGTAAACAAAATTAGGTGTATGTGCCACATGAAAAACTCCAGTCGTTAGTGTATACCGCGTATGTGATACACAAGGAGAACGAATCCATAAGTTTATGAACGTGTACTTCCGAGTATCTGACTGAGTGTATAAAGACATAGGCCGCTACACATATGCACGCACCCGATAGATTTTGAATAGGCAGCTCTAGTAAGTGACATGACACTCGGAACACGGAAAACACAGTAAATGACGACCAGATCCAATGCCGAAAGAAGGTACCGTAAACACGAGTATAAATGGGATATGATGTGTTTAAAATGTATAGGTCCTGTCGATATTCCTATAGTCAAATGACCAAATGAACAGACGTTTTGTGGGCGATAAGAAAACGGGATGTGAACCACACATCGACTTGATTAATACGAGAAATGATTTCGTGCCGTAACGGCGACAAAGGAAAAACTTACACGATTAATAAAAAAAAACGGGGAAATTTGATAACCGCTTTCCTGAGCGACAGGTGTCGAGTAAACTTCTTTGTTGAGGAGTAAGTCACTGTCATGTACCTGCGTGTTAAATTTGAATTCAAAGACATACAATTAATTGCATATACGAAAAACGATATTTCATGATAATAATAACATGTTATTTGATATTAATCATAATGCAGCTTAATTTAATTATTATAGTAAATCATCGTAGCGTGTAGGTTGAATTAATTTTTCCGAAAAACTCGTACTTGAAAAATATGTCATTGAGTGTCTAATTAAATATAACAATAGATTAAGATTTAAGTACATACGAATAATATTTTTAAATTATAAAAAGACTTTTTGGGTTATAGAATAAATTACCTATTAGAAATATAGTATTAAATTCTTAGCTAATAAATGGACATTTTATGAATGACTTCAAAATTATTTTCAAATTATTATGATTTTAATGAATTTTACCGAAGAAACAAAATTTGAATTGTACCCATATAAACAAATATCGCGACTATTTATATAATTATATTTAATATTTTTTAATAGTTGTAGTAAAAACTTATCAAGAACACTATAACGGCTTTTTTTTTTATCGATACTCATAGAGGAAAAACTAAAATTAAATTAAAAGTCGAATATTTCTATGAACAGTTCAAAATAAGCCAAAATATTTAGGAAACTATATAATCCGTAATAAACGATAATATGAACTTTTGGCGAAATTAGGAATACGGATATGCAAAATAATAATACAAGTGATAAATCGGTAGAACGAAGAGCACTGGATGACATTCAAATAACTAATAAGACGTCTAGTGATGTCGTGCTCGTTAGCATAATATCGCAATATTAATAACAAGAATAGCATATTATATATTATTATTGTGTATACCACAGATAGACATGGCTTTTCGGTGCAGACATTAGGTAATTCATTATATACGAACACAAAAAGGTATGAAGGTATGATGTTTTCCACTTTGTGTGTGTGTGTGTGTGTGTGTGTGTGTGTGTGTGTGTGTGTATTGTTTTCTTATTTTTTTTCTTGTAAGTAGTTTATGATTGTTATTTAAAATATTTTATCAGCATAAAAAAAAATGTTTGTCTATTCTCAATTTATTTTCAGTTTGATTAATTTGTCGTGGCCTTAAAATTTTTCCGCGCATATTATCACCGATTAAATACCATACGCCTATACCTATAGGTTATGACATGTCTGAGGAGTCACTGGAGAAATGTAGGATTGTCGGCAGGTTATATTATAGAAGAGACGGATAGTGTTAACTGGAATGATACAGTCATTAAGTCACCAAACGGTAATATTTATAATATTTGAAACATCGATTCCAGTGTTCGGTAAGTTACTTGTTACTTTTAAAAAGTAATCGAGTTGCTTCAGTGGTTATTCAAATAAAATTTGTAATGAAATTAGTTTTCAATCTGAAAAGTAACTATATTACCTATATAAGTTACAGAAATAAAAACGTAATTTATTTTACTATTAGTGATAATATGGTAAATTGAATTAATTTGTGCCAAAGCATTGCATTTTACTATATTATTAATATTACATTATTATAATGGTATACATTTATACCATAATATATAAAATAATAATTATTATTAACCACAGAACCGTGTGAATATGCCTGTAGTATATATAAATAAGTGATAGACTTATACAAATACAATTAATCTAAATCTTTTGAAAATGTAATTTTAACTGCAGGGCAATGTAATAATGTAATTATGTTGATCCGCCGAGGACAATTTAATTCTTTTTGAGATCATTTAATTCATTTTGTAGAAAATACATTTTCCGAGTGTATAAAAGTCTTCGAAAGGATATCATTGTGGATATAAAATACAGTAATATAATATGAAAATTGTTTAAGTAAACATTCGACACGTATAGAAAAAATACTCAAAAAGAGTCAAAATATTTTGGCAAATATATCATTTATAGAAATTGTAGTGTGAAAATTCGGTCAAAACTATTCAATTATTTACTGTTTTTCGTTTTGAACTACAAACCCAATACGAAAATTTTTTTTGTCGAAAACAGACTGCGTAAAAATTTCTGTTTTTCTGATAATTAACGTTATTGATTTGTTTTATGTATTGTTAACCTAAATTTGCTATGAAATTTATTTAGTTAATGACATGTAGGAATGCATATATAAGTATAGATAGTATGTGGTGGCATGGAAATGATTTAAAAACGGTCTGCAAACGGCATAATGGCATAATTAAAAACTAAAATGACGCTTACATAGAAATAACACGAAATGGATTTGAAAACTTATTTGATTTTAATTTATTTTTTTGTTGAATTCCAAAAAGTTTTCGCTCTTTCCAATCATCTAAAAAAACACTGGTGTACATGGATTTTTTAAATCTCTACTTGTAAATTGATTTCATTGAGTTTTCTATCAGCCGTATTATTTCATGGCGCTAACGCGCGTGAACGTAAAAAAAAAAAAAAAAAAAAAAAAAAGTAGTCGTCAGAAAATTCGCTCGTCTTACATAATATTATATGTTATAGATTGTCGATTGACTTTCCCTCAAACTTAGGCGACACGTTTAAAATCCGACATAACTCATACCGATATCATTGTACCGTACCCGCATCAACAGATTACAAATACACTGTTTTACAATACAAATAGACAAATAAATAAAAACAATAATACAAGTCACATCAGAGAAACAAGAGTATCTGAAATGATTCCACGTGTACAGGCCCCAAAGGGCGGGTGTTATGCACACAGTTATTAAGCATATCAAAAGAACGAGACGCAAATAAATGTATTGTCCATGGTGATTTCCAATCGTACATAATCATAATATTATTGTGCACCTACTCGGCGTCATTACTCATACAATTATGCTCTTTTTATCGTAAACCGTTCTCAAACGTTCACAGTACCGGCGACGGGCAAAACAAATTATAATAAAATATGAGCTATACGTGTCGTTGTCGTTCAATTCTGAAAAACGGAAACCTCTACAAAAACCGCGCACGACTCAAAAATATTATTTCAACGATTCCGCGTCATCGCTGTCATGGTTGAGATCAATCTATGTATACTTCAAGTTAACGTTCGTAGATCAACGGTTGTTAATGTTCGACAGTACGGTTTTATCATAATACCGGTATAACCGCCGCGATATCGTAAAATTATAGATCGCGATGAGATCAAAATTTCTTCGTAACAGTGTCACACTCGTATTCGCTTTTTGTTCAGATATTTATACACTTGCACGTATTTATGCATCATAATATTATTTATCCGTTTGCAGACCACCGGAATTCGGCGGTAGGTCGCCGATGGCCGCTACACACACACACACACACACACACACACACACACACACACACGTTAGACCGTAAACCCGAAAGGCATATATTTGGCCTGTTACATTATGTGCATTGCCCGGCGGTACAACAGGTCCATCGCTCGTATTGTCTAAGCAATATATTATTTATATCGGTAGCGCGACAAAAAGCATATCTATACACGCGGGCACCCATAAACACGACGGGGAAAAAATATCGCGTACGCCGGGCGATTTCACCGCTTCTGCGCGGAAGAGAGCGACGCCCCCCCCCCCCGTGCCGTCGTTGTGTTTATACATCATGTCATCGCGTCCGGCGCGTGTACCGCGTACGCACTTTATTCGCTTTCGTGATATTTCAACGCGCGTACACGATACGTTATTATCATTTACGCGTGTCATATTATTACGACCGTACGACGGCCAGATGAAACACATCGGTGCGGCCGCGAGCAGCACCACACCCGCGCGGCATACATAGGCGATTGTACGTATTTTATGCGTTTTTTCGTTTCCACGCACAACCGCATCCAATGGCGGTTATAGATTTTTACGACGAAACAACGTCAAACGACGAAATCGTATCGAGACGTCCGATGCCAATATTATTATTCCGCAGCTATTACACGGCGATGAATGATGATAACGTTGTCTTTTTTTATATTTACTCGCTCTCGTACAGATACAATATATTGATAAACACGTTATAATAGTATACACATCGAACAACCATATGACAGTATATGCTTACAATACGATATCATAACGGTAGGTGTGAAGGCAGCACAGGCCGATTGTTTTTAAAGGTGTGCGCGTCTTGTTTCTCAAAAAGCGGATGAGCACATCTTGTCGACGTTTTGGCAAATATTTTTTCGACTAATAGAAAAACATAAAATATAGATATTTTTTTTTATTCCGAATCGGAATATTTTTCTGAGAATGTCAATATTAAATATCGGATAACAAACGATTAGTTAGTATTATAGTTATGAGTGGGCGTCTGTTTAAAGTTTTGATGAACAGAATATAATAGTATAGCAGTGGATCAACATAGCGTGCCAAACCGCTCCACTTATCAAAACTTTAAATACTACAATAGGTAATTAGTTTCTAAGTAGTTACTCGTTTAAAATTCGAATCTTATACATTGAAACCCTCGAAAAAGTATTGCGTTTCGCGGAAGGAATAATATTAAATTGAAAATTTACCTATGAATGGCTATGATATAGGTCCTATATGCAGTGTTATTCGATAAAGTTCAAAACTATTTTTTTTTTTTTTTTTATTTGGTTTTCTAATGACTTTTAACATTATTACGATGAAAATAAATATTTCCAAAAACGTTAATAATTTTATAGTACATTCGGCTGTGTCCCTTTTAATAAATCAACCAATACATACCGATATAATAGTATCATAGTGTATAATAAAACAATAGAAATAAAATAAATTTTGAAAATTCTTTTATAATTTTATATATTCTGATATTCACACACTTAAAAGTAAGGTAGATTTTTACACAATAATGGCATATGATGTAATATTATTATAATACAAGTTAAAATAATAGGTAGGTATATATAATATTAACGTCATAATATTTACAAAATGATTTTTCGTATAGTTATTTTTAAGAAAAAAAATGATAATAATAATAATAATAATAAATGAAAAAAAAAACTAAGTACACATTCGTCTATAATTTTAAAATAAATCGTTTCGTATTTGTAAACGATACACATTAATATGTTTATCATATATTATATATATAATATATAACGATCAAAATAACAAAAAAAAAAATAATAATAATAATAATACTTACCTATCGAAACATAGGTAAATAATATAATAGTAATAATAATACAATTATTTATAATTTATATAGTCTAATAATATAATATAATATACTATATATTATGTTTTCAATAACACATTTATCGTAATATTTATTTATTATAATATATATAGATCATATTTGTTTGGAACATAAACACTTATACACGTAGATACACAATAATCAAACAATATACATAATAATATAATATATTTATCTTATAGGCTAACACATTCATATAATCATATTAGGTACTATATAATATATATAATAATTCATAAAATAATAACGTAACGTAACATATATAATATATATATATATATATATATATATAGTTGTATATAATAATAATTTATCAATATTGTATTGTTCACATGTACAGAGCAGCCTCGTATTACTATATATATACAAAATATATCATAATATTTTTATAGCACGTCCGCCGCTTAAAGATATATTATAAAAAAAAATGTTAATAGGACGTAAACGAAATTACCCGAAATTCGAAGACAAAATAAGTTGTTACCGGTTTTGGGAGGAAGTTGGGGGAGGGGTTAGTGAGGAGGGATGTTTGAATCGTATATTTACTATATACCCATCCGCCAGTGCGATTATAGTCTGCAAAAGCGGCGAGTTTTCACAAAAACCACTGTATCGATGGCCATATCATTATTGAGCATACGTCACTACCTACGTTATTATGTCATCGCACAAGTCGAGCTTCATCGGTTTCAGGATCTATTTTTATTTTTATTACTTCAAATGTATTAATATTAATACGGTTTTGAAAAGTAGGTAGATACCACCATATTATACGTATAGCAGCAGTCCTATCCAAACGGACGACAAGAAACACGGGTACACAATATAATAATAATATATTCAAAAACAAACAGAATTCAATATAAGCAACGTGTATACTTTGTTTAACGGTACTTTCATGTTAAATCTCGGGTAAAAAGCAGATACTTACATAATAGCGTGCACGTGTGCACCGCTCCGAGCCATCGATATCCGCCGTTCTTGTATTATGGAATATCGTATTTTCACGTGTCCGGCAGGACTACGCGCTTCTGCCTACGTCCAAGTGCGTATAACGAGCGGCAAACGGATCGCCCGCGAGCACGCCGCGATAATTACACAATCACATGTATAGTATCATTATTACGGTTTTAAGTTATACCTACAGTGGAACCGGCAGAAAAAACAAACAAACAGCGGTTATTACTATTATTTGACGGCGGGTCGCCGCGAGGTCGGGACGGGAATGTTAGTGGCGGAAAATTCGGAGAGACGAGTAAGTGTCACACGTATACCTATGATATAGGTATATTACACGCGAGAGAAAATCGAGCGACATGCGACAGAACGCGATCGACGTCTCTCGCGACCAGACGTGATCTATAACAGACGGAACAAGAATCTGTACCCCATCAAAACACTGCGGGGACTTGCAGAAAGTAGTAGTAAAAAGTCGAAGACTCCAAGCGACGACACGTAGAAAAGTAAAAAAGAAGTATATATATATATATATATACATAGAACAACGTCAAACTCTAAAATTTTAATTATTATTATTTAACATTTATCAACAAAGTAATTGTTATATCGATTAATTAATTTTGAAAAATCTAGTGGTAATAAACCTGTAATCAGAACGATCCACCTCTGTAAACAGTAGCTACAAGGATTGACATTGACTTTATTTCGGACTTAGGTACTGCAAAACCGCGTTTATCGTCGACGGCACGGTAACTATTATGTGGGCATTGTCGGGCTGCACTCGTTAAGCAAACCAAAATGTCGGAATCGCATCACCCCGCAGCTTTAAAAGAGGTAATGTTCGGATTGCGACGCCCGATTCCATATAGGACATTTAAATGTTATTTATTTTATTTGACAATATTATTGCATGACGTGATGCAGCATGTGTATGAACCGAGTGCTATAAATAAATACGTGACTGATTTAGAAATAAACGTTAAATCGTTTCTATTTATTCATTTTGGAAAAAATAATGTTTGTACATTTCATTGTTTATTTTTTAATTGAAGCCATGCGCATACGATATGTAATTATTGTTATATAGTTAAAAGCAATATGCTTGTTTAGATATAATTGTTAAGATAGGAATTTATTATTCTTTCGACTGTCAATTGATATTCGTTGGTATAAATAGGTTTTATATTGCCTAAAATCGATGATTATAAGATAATGATGTAGTCGTATATTATATAACGAGTATATAATATTGCCTTTTTCCGCCCCGAGTCAATTCGACCTTACCCACATAGTTATATGATAAAATATTCAAGAACGGCGCGAGTACCCATACCTACATTTATTATATTATATCATTTGGTTAGGATTCAAAAATCTACTCTTAACAGTGCGGGAATATACACACAAGGATCGTATCGTCTATGCGCAGTGGCGGGTTTCGGTAACAGCTAGACGATAACGGTTTTTGTCGATATTGACGATATTATCAGTATATTGTTGTGCGATTCACAACGAATTCGTATTATTAAAATTCTAACAAAAATTTGGTTTTGCGGTTTATCATACTTATGATAATATTATACGATTTATACGTTACGATAAGGAGTAGATTATATATCGTGCAATCCCCCACGATATAGAGAAAAAAGTAGTATCACTTCCAACGATTTAATTTCAAAAACATCAGCTAAATCTCAATAATAAGCGTTTCCCACAATTAATACAATTTATACATTTGAGTGTAGTAGTTAATTTCGTAAGGGACGTTAACTGGGCTGACGAAAAAAAAAATTAATACATACATTTTTTATGTCCTAACGTATAGAGAATAAATAAAATATTAAACTAATTAAACGCTGTATAACGTATATTATATAAAGTAGATGTGTTCAATAATCGAATCGAGTTCGGATAACGTAAAGAACACAGAAAAACGTTAAAAGATGTAAAACAGGTGTCTAGTAAATTTTCGTGTCTGTGATGTTTTCTTGCCTGTCGACGGTTTAAAGGCAATAGCATTTATGTTGTTGCGCAATTGAATTTTTTTTTCAACCTCTAAACGTTTTCTATCGTCTTTCCGACCGTCAGAAACCACACGACACAGTAGGCATACAAACCATACAGTATCGTGTAATAATTGATCGTCGCACCCCGGCCCTTGCAAGCCAATCGACCCGGTTGGTGGGATCGATAGGGAGGTCCTCGTGGCTCACCCCCAGACAGCTTTATTTACCGTACAATATTAATATTATTTGCGTACAATAACATTATTAAGTAGTCGTGATGGAAATTTAGGGCTGTTTTGCGGAACTCGATTTTATATTATACTATATAGAACTGCAGTTCGAATTCAGCCGAATTTTAAAAAATAATTCAACCTTAACAAGTTTTAAAACACAAAAATAGTAGTGAAAGAATACTTAAAAATAAAATAAAATAATGATTAAAAAAAATAATTAAAATAAATCTCCCGTGTATCGCGTGTACTCGAACTGTTCGGACATCGCGATCACGTTGTTCGAAGTTCTTAAAAGGTTCGAGGTGTCCGAAGAGTCCGAGAGACGATCACTACATATATATAGATAAAATATAATTTTTAATATTACACGGATGTGACCGTTTACAACGATGGTCATACACACAGCGCTATAACTTATAATAATATAACATAATACGACTATAGTTCATCAGCCTTTGTTGCGCCGGACTCCTGTCGACCGGCCGTTCAGACGTGCGTGGCCAGCGTCTGCCGCTTGGCCACGCCGATGTGATAGTTGGGCCCGACGGGCACGGTGGCGGCGGACGGCCCGTGGACGGCCGCGGCGGTTTTCCGCTTGCTCTTGCCGACCGCGCTGTACGGCGGCGGTTCGGGCCGGCCGTACGCGTCGTACTTCTGTTGCAGCGGCCGCGGCGGTTGCGCCGGCCACTGCGCCGACGTTGTCCGCAGGTACGGGTTGCCGTACGTGGCCGAGTACTGGAGCAGCGTGGCCGGGTCGCCGCCGGTGGACGTCCTGGCGGCGGACGCGTCCGACGACGCGGGTTTGGGCGACGACGACGACGACGACGACGACGACAGGGCGATGACCGTCTGCGGCGGCGGCATTGGGTTCAGGTCGTACAGCCGGTCGGCTGCTATGTAACCGTTGTTGCTGCTGGTCGGCCGGTCCTGCGAAGAAAACACATAATAGGTAAAGGACGAGGAATAAAAATCACCGCATTTCACGTGCGCGGGCTCGCTGCTGCAGCTACGTCGTTTGTCGCGGCCTTTACTAGAGCATATTGGCCGATTGGGCCGAGTACGGCTTTTGGACGCTACACGACAGACGACGTAGCTCATCTGCGAACCCGGTTCAACAATAATTATTCGTCACCGTACAACGGGGGTTCAATCGGCGGGTTAATTTGCTAAAAATAAATAAATCACGAGATCACAACCCCCTCTTCCAGCCAAAAATGCAAAATATGTATATGTATTTTTCACTGTTCATCATACGCATCAACTGCTATATTATGATAATCGGCGTTTCAAACGATTGCATCTAATTTTATGTTATAAAATAAATACACATAATATACATCATATTGTGGTGTCATTTTTGTCGAATTCACATGCGATTAAAAGATTTATATTTATCGTAAGTATTTGTTTTTTCAGATATTCTTAATTAAACCGATTTGCGTCGTAACCTTGTAAACATTGTATACGTCAACGATTGCAAGCTTCCACCTGCAACTGCACTATTGAGTTGTGTTGTTATAGTGTCGAGTTTAAATGATTAGTCGACGTTTTCGTATTTTATAATTTAATTCGTTCAAATCTCGACTGAAATATTTCGAAAAATTGAATTAACTACTTATATAGACTTAAATTTTAATTTTTTTTTACTCGGCCGCGTTCGAAATATTATTAAATATTAATTCGTCTACGTAACTCGATAACATCATAATTACCAATTACGTTATTAAATTATTTTTGGCTAATGATATAATTATATCAATTAAAGATTGCAGATAGTGTCTTGCGCACGGCGCGCGTTCGTGTTCCCGTCAATTCACTTTTTTTTTTTAATTAATATACTTCTGTATAGACTTACGATTGTGTAAAATTAATTCTGCGCGACAGCCGCTCTATATTGCTATTAATTTATTGAGTATATTAACGGTTTTCCAAAGCTTGAAATAAAAATAAAAATAAATGTTTGTTTTGCATTTTAAAAAAAAATTCTTAGACAGCCGCGTTGATAGAGCTTTGATTTATGTAAGTAAACATTTTAAAAGTTAAATTATTAATTTCCATTAAATGTTCAAATAGTATAATAATATGTAACGTGGGTAGGTAAGTCTTAATGTTTATATTTAGCAGCAGGCGGATGGACGCATTACCGTATTTACGTCTCACCTTCAAGCGTCGAACCAGCGTCGGCGGTGGCGGTGGGAGGAAAGGGGAAGATAGATCTTCAGGCTTTGTTTGTATTCTATCTACGCCGTCTTTTATGTGCAAGACATTAAGAAAATAAAAAAATATAATTAAAACCGAAATATTGTTACTCGACTTTTACTATAACCATATTATAATAATATGTATCTAATCGCGGCCAAGACATAATGGCGAAAACAATTGTGTGCGACGTCTTGTTTTTACACCAAAGCATAAATTATAATGAACAATAATTACATCGCAAATAAGTATATTCGCAAATGCATACACTGTTTTTCTCAATTCTATAATATACATCACATATATTTGAACGCGATTGGACACGAATTGAATTCAGCCCTACAAATTATTTTATCGTAAATCAATTTTTAATCCACCGTCTTATATTATATTTACGGTAGGTGATTTAACGAACAGTCTTAAATTTTTAAAAAAAATCAATAAATATATACACGTGGAAAAAGAAATAGTTTGAATAAAACGGTAATAACAATTTTGTTCGTTTCGGAAAAAAATGATTCTCTCGCAGCCTCTCGATCGGCGATCGACACACTTTCCACACAGTTTTCACCCATCGTGTGTGCCTACAACACACACACACACACACACACACACGCAAATACACACATATATATAAATATATAGTCAGGTGTTTTTTTCAGAAAGACGATTACTATTGGAGTTTAGACGAAAAAGCGCGTTTCGACGATTTCAATGTACCCGACACACACATACACACACACAATATTACAATAATACATGTATATATATATATATATATATACCTACAGTCTACCTGTATACATATATCGTCTACGAACATTTCGGGCCGTGTGTATAAATCATTGTGTCTAGCCGTGAGGGGGGGGGGGGCGGTGACCATTCCACGACGGAGGATACCTTCTCGGCAATGGTGAAATCGCGCAGCGCCAAACGAAAAGGACGCGGAGAAAACTTTTATCGCACTAGTAAGCATAAAGCCCGAGTGCGTGCGCACACACATAAACACACACGTGTACTACGCGTGTAGACGAGTATGCGTGCTGTGTATTTATATAGATACATATTAGGATGTTACGAGAGGAGTAATATCGTATAAGGCCGCGATCTCTGTATAGATTATATTATATAATCTTTAATATGACCTAAGACCGCGGAAAACGTAGTGAATCTCGTGGGTCCCGGGCCAAAATGTCGTAATCAAAGTCTTGGGAAAATTTCACGTGCCAGTAATAATTTGTCCGTGTACTTACACATTTATAGATAGTATACTTGTATAAAAAAAATTGTACTCGGGGATTTAAAATTTCTCATGCAAACATAAAAGATTTATGAACATTTTTATATTATATCTTTTTATACGCGATAAACGAACTCCACCCTACTGATGTATAGTCATTGCAATAATATCTATTGTATGTATATGTACCTATAAGTTTTGTTTCTATTGATAATTGGACGTCTTGTTAATATTTGCAGGTGTATATTTTTTTGATTTTAATGAAACACGAGCAGCACTAATGCACTATATATGTAGCTACATACACTTCAATTTGTTCTTCACAGTTTTTATTTTATTTGATCGCATTCATTGTGCAGGACAATAGACTTTTGCAAGTTCACAACTGTATTTATTAACTCGAATGCTGAGCGTATAATTTAAAACCAGTCAATTTTTAACGAAGTATAAAACATGTCTGGAAGTGAATTCCAAGCTGTAAGCGTTTTATAACAATTATATAGCATCCTAATATTAAAAAATGATAGATAATTTTTTCCCCGTTATGAATAATGATCAAACTCTCGTCATGACGAATCTCAAGGGAAATAGAAAATATTTCGAAATATCGAATTGTATATGCATAATGTATACATTTATTTTAAATATGGTTACCTCCAATAATATTTAATCTATCATCTATGTGTTATGATTGTGTTGGTCGATGGGTGGTATGTGCTTGACACACACGCGGTATCAATCGTAAGGCGGGGCTGGTTAGCTACTAGTATACATATTTTTTTAATTCGTTAAAACGAGCATTTAACAAAGTTTCTTTAAACCTCTGGGTATTACTATATTTGGTGGTTAATTGTTGAAATATAGTAAATTAGTTTATGTATGGAGAGATTGAAATTAAAAAAATAATAAGTAAACTTATAAGTTAAAAGTCATTTTTTTTTAAAAAAAAAGATAATTTTATCGTTATGCAACATAACTTTTTAACTCGCCGATACTCAGCTTTGAGCGTTATAATATATTCTGTACATAATAAAAAATATTTTTATCGAATTAAAAACTATTCCGATGAAAAAACTTAATAATTCTAAAATTGTATTAGACAAAAGCGGCCGCTCTATCGCACCAGCGCAACGCGACGAATATACCGAGCATCGGTCGACAGTTTTCGCTTCTGCTATAAGTAGCCTAAATCACGTAGTTTAATCAAATCGAACGCTTTCTATAAAGTCTCAGTCGGTTATGCAAATCCGAGTGGTTACGGCGACAGAAGTCGCGGTGATTTATAGTTCGATATGAACATATTTGGATGTGTGTATATAGGTACAGCGGAAAGTATCATCTACTTACGATGCTTTGCGCGTATTTACGTATTTGCGCGGTGTCACACCGCCGGCGTGGTGTGGAAAATATGAAAAATGTCTATCCGCAAAACGTAATCGGCACGGTATCTTATTTACAATTTTTATTCAAACTTTAAAATGCAACGCATGTAACAATAATACGTGTTATGTATGCCGACAGCAACGATGAAAATCAGCTACAGGTATTGAAAACATAATAATATATTACGTTCATATTATAATATAATAATAACAATATTGTCTAAATTTTTTTCAAGCAACTGTATACATAATTGACTAATATTATTGTACTTAAAAATGAAACGTAAATGTCAGTGTTGTCCTTCGAAAAATTAAAGATTAAACGGTAAAAAAATACCATAAATAAGCAAAATGTTCACAAAATAAGTTTTTCTGTAATAAAATTAAACTCAGTGAACCTACATAAAAACAAATATTTCCAATAATGTTAATACGTTTTGAGATGCCATCATTGTTGATTGAAGTTTACCCTGTATAGACACTTACATAATAATTATGTAACAGAATAGTGTGGTAACTACATTATTATTTATAAGTACACGGAAATCGATAACGGTTTCCCAATTAATAGTGTCCTGGCGTAATGTCCAACGTGAGTACAATCGTAATTTATTTTTGAAAAAAAAAACGTTTTTCCAATATACAGGTGTAAATAATATTCGAGATAACAATTTAGCGTGAACAAATATTAATGGTTTGTTTTTCTCAAATCCGAAAGTAACTCGCGTTGTCATCGAACGCAACTGTCGTACGTGGTACACGAAATTTTCTATCTAAAGCGTGCTGCATCAACTTTGCAAACAGTCGACGATAAAGCGTAAAATTGGGAAAATGTGATTGGCAACCGTTCCCGGGTAGATCATTATGTTATAACAGATACATAGCATGTCTACTTGTACGAAATCCGATGAGCGCATAATAAAATAAAAATCGAAAATGTCTCCGTATAGCCGTATAATACACAATGTAATATACGCGCGTCGTATATCGAAAAATTCGATATTCGTTGGGAATGGAAAAAAAAAAGTTTTTAATTAATCGGGTATTATTCGGTTCGCATATATATTATATAGATTACGCTAATATTACGTAT
Source organism: Rhopalosiphum nymphaeae (assembly GCA_036289425.1). Lineage (NCBI taxonomy): Eukaryota > Metazoa > Arthropoda > Insecta > Hemiptera > Aphididae > Rhopalosiphum > Rhopalosiphum nymphaeae. The sequence goes on along the minus strand of JAZAQC010000007.1, from coordinate 706,956 downwards.
TATACAATATAATATAATATGTTTGGTACATGATGTTAAACAATACGCGTTGTTAAACGCGAATGCTCTTTGGCTAAGCGTAGTCAATTTGTGACGGAATCGTGTGTGTGGTGGCCGAGAGAGAGAGGAAATGGCCGTACGATTTCAAACGATTAAAAAACGGAAAACGATGAAAAACTCGAGTGATGGATAATACTCCGTATTACAATATGTTACTGGCATATGCCGACAATACGACGCGTCTTTTACACACTACGAGTGTATAGTTATTAGGGCTGCTATGTGCATTTGCAGAGGAAAAGTGATATTTTTTTTATCTCACTGTGAAACATCACGAAGTTTTTCTGCGCAATAATGAATTACATTTCAAGACTTTTATTTTGCATATTTTGACATTTGGGTATAGTTGTCTGTCCGTCTAGGTCATTTATTTTTATTTTTTCTAATTGCATTTTACGGTAATCTTAGCATTTTCATTAACGATGTTTAGACGTTTATTGTACACTGACTATCGAGTAACTGTTTATCTGTATTTTTATAATAATTTCTTAACACTTGCGTATAAAAAGTAAAAAAAATATTTTAATATCGTTTTTTCCCTTTTTATCTACATTTAAGCAAAAATACTTAATTTTTCTTCTCGATAAAACCTGACAATTCTTTTATTTTTAAAACTTTGTTTTGTTTTTACCAGTTTTTGGTATCAAAAGTCCATTTTAAACTGTGGCAATTCTGGTAGATTTTTAACGAGTTTTCTATGATTTTACAGTGCACTAAGTTCACAATCCCATCATAATTATAGGTAGGCATATATTATACTATTAAAGTATAGGTAGTATTGTAATAATATTGCAACGACCGTTTTACACAGCGCGTGTTCATTGTTCGTATTTTGGAAACGTGATCGTCAACGTGTGCACCCATACCTACGAAAACGAACGCGCTGAAATTATTATTATGACTGACGCGAATAATGGCAACCGACGCGCGGTCGTTTTGTAATTAACGTCAGCGCTGCATATACGAGAACACTATTATAGGTATATACCATATTATGATGTATAGCGATGTGTTATATTTTTATTTTTTATGAACTTTTATAATATTATAGATGCTGTACACAATCGGAGCGTGATGGAGTGCCACCCCTCACTTTCTCTAATTGATTTTTCGCGGTTTCACAACCATATACGTTTCCAGTATACAGAGGTACTTAATATTATGTACAGTGTATATAATAATATAATAGGCATATGTATGGTTACAACGGCGACGGCGATATAATGTGTATTTCGTCATGTACAATATGATGTATATTAAATTGTAATATCGTTCACGCGACCGGATGTGAGTCTATATATTGTAGAGTTGAACATTTTAAAATTCGTATTATATAATTTCTATACGTCGTACACTTGTGGTGGCGCGGTGGTGGTGGTGGTGGTGGTGGTGGTGGTGATGCTGTTACGGGTTTGTCGTCGCTCTAATACCAAGTGGACCTGCGGCGGGTTCGGTGCATGCTCAGACATTTTTTTTTTCATACAACACATCGTGACAACGAGCTTTCGGATAATAGTAAAAATAATAGTACCTATTATGATATTATTGTTTTATTGTTTACGATTATTAATATTTACTACACAGTAGAAAATTTACAATCATTAATAATATTATCGTTAATCACGATTACCTGCGCGTATAAATATAGACGAGCAGTGTACAGTCGTTGTTTCGTTGTCTAGTCGAAATAAGTAACTTCATCTCAAGTTTTTAATTCGTTAATGTCCAACTCGACGTGATGATATAAGAACCTACATGCAGGCACTCGCATGATGGTTTTATGGTGATAAATGTCACGGGCGCCGTGCACTATGTGATATTGTCTTGTGAGTGGAAGGCGAATTATTCGATGTTCGTGCTACTACCCTCTATAATTGTTTTTGGGTTTCAGATTTTTAGTACGTTTTCGACAAAAACAAAACGAATACAACAACAAAAACGTCTTTCCCGCGGCGTGAGCGTGACGAATTCGTTGCGGGGGCGAAAGTAAAAAAAAAAAAAACGGCTCTCCTAAAGTACCTACATTTCACCGGGCGATTAGATATGATACTTCGCGTGTCACCGCCACCCACGCTTGTCTCGTTCGACCTACACGCGTATGTACACGTAATACAATTATTTATATTGTAAATATATTATTCTATATGCGTCAAAAAATGTAACTGACTATGAGGCCGAAAAAAATAACAAACATCACGTGATGTTCGTTATTGCTCAGGTCTAGGAACAAGAAAACAATGTCTATACCAAATTATTTTATAAACAGCTTATAAGTATAATAATGAATATCAGAGGTCATCTCTGATCTTATGAACCAATCGTTATAATAGTTTTTACGAGGAAGTTTTTCATATCTACTATAATATATAATACAGGCACAATTAAGAAATACATTGTATGTAATAATATTATCGATACGTAAAGGTCTATGTTATGGACTTTATTGGAAAATCATATAAACATCATACAACTAAAATTCAAGGAAATGTGTGATGTATTGCAATCAATTGTTTTTTTACTGGCTCTTAAAAAAAAGTTATACCCACGTTAACGATAGACACGAAGAAATAAATATACAAAAATTAATATTGATATTGAGAGAATAAAGTTTTGAAAGTAAGACAATAAGGGCATCCCTTATAAGTGATTATTTTGTTTAAAGTGTATTAAATATTTTTTTAGAGATTGATTAAATAATAATGTGATAATATTTTATAGTAGATTTTTGGCGTTTACTTTGAGGTATACTGTAATGCATTTATCTTTAGATTTTATATTTAAATAACATCTGAGTTCCAATAGTAACAATTTATTGTTATTATACCACCAGCACCTAAAAAACTTTCTTCGAGACACACTGATCTATAGAAATAAATCAAATAAATCAACTACGACCATTATATTTCGGTACACGGCTGCCGTTGTTTCCATGTATACAAAGTGGTATAATGTAACAGAGCTAAACATTTAATGCACTAAAAGAATATTTAATGTAGGCATACACTTATATTGCGCACTGGAAATTGTCAAAATGTGCACAAACTATGCGAAAACGTGCAATTTACAATAAAAAAAGGCTTAATTAATTTAAACAAAGCTTTATTTCAAGTCTTAACATACTACAATTGATATAAATAAAACTTTTGTGAGCAATTAACATATTTTTTTAACTGCGGCCGCCTACACAGGTACAGACATTTCTACTATATAGGTACAGAATAGCGGACGGAACGTGCAATTAATGCATTAAACTTAAAATAATAATAGTAGTCTGCTGAGATGACGAGTCCCTTTTTTCCAGGGAATTACAAAAATAAAAATAACGAAATTAATTTATAATTTATAAATAAAAAAGCAACATCTCGCCCGTCAAAGAATGATGAAGAAAAAAGTACTAAAAATACGGCAATATTATATTACTATATTTTAAATACATATAGGTAATATTGTTATTTATATTATACTGCGACACTGCGCACATGACTCCTAACCAAATAATTGATGAAATATAGCACGTATCGCATTAACCCGAATATGATCATTTTATAATGACCATAATTTTCCAGTTCAAAAGAGAGTGGGTATTTTTTAAACATTTTTCAAAATTTATTAACCACGCATTTTGGATATTAGATGATTATAAGACCATTAAGTTAATTTTACTATCATACAATAAAAATAACATTTAAATAGTAATTTTTATTAAACATGTGTGCCTAGAGAATAAACTATAATATAATAATTTATTATTGAGTAAAATAATAGTGGTTAAATGCAAGCGATATAGTTATTATAACTGACTTTGTACAGTGCCATAGTAGCGGGCAATACCTCAATGGTATCAATTTTATGATTAAAACTATGGTCCATGTAGATAATTTAATATTCTTTTTAGAAAATAAATACAGTTCAAAAACTAATATCATTATATATTTTTATGAATGTGGGACAAAAAAGGGATACAGATCTCTTAAGTCATACAAAGTCCTCCTAATGAGTGGCAGCTGGTATATCACTGTAATCGCGCTTACTCCAAATAACTTACTTCCCATTTAATTATGCATTATTTATTCAAATTTTAATTATTGAAATTATTCAATTAGAAACTATATTTCCAATTATTTATATTTATTATCTCATTCAAGACAAATTCTGTGTTGATACAAACTTATTTAAAATGAGAACCAGCATTTTCTACTGTAAATTGTTCAGCCAATGATTTTTTTTTTAAATGTTGATGTTACTAACGAGTAGTTTTTTTAATGATTAAACTTTATGTAGGTACCACTATGATAACAACTCATAATATTACAATGTGTTTAAAACTTTAAAAGATACGCGCTGGAGGATTTATGTCATGAATTTAAAATTATATTAATTTATATTATTTAATCTATATGAACATTTTATGATTTGTAGTAATTGATTAGGTATATAATAAAGCGCTAACTATACGTCATATTATCATCTATTTTATAGATAGAATTATTATTCTCAACAATTGTATTTTAATAACCAGAAACTATTTTATTTTAATTATTTAAATACGTAGATATTTTCAATAAAACCATCATCTGATTAACAATTTACAGTAAAAAAGGTCGATTTTGAAAAAAATAATTTTCTTGGGAACTAATACTCCTAAAATCGTGTTAACAGCCTGAGCATTTGAAAACATGGGCCTCTTTAAGAAAATATATTAACGATTAGACTTAAATTTAACTTAATTTTGGTATACCAAAAGATTAAAGAGTGGCGAGCTTGATGAATTATACTCGTTTTACGTGGGCGAGGATATAAATATGAGGACTATGTAGTGTGTGCGTGTATCAAGTGAGTAGGTATAAGAACGACCGTTTTAGGTTTCGGTTTTCTCTATTCTAAAGCGAATCACCAACACCACGTTTTTAGGGTAAACAATCAAGTGTCACGTGTGCTGTACTGTGCATGTTTATATTAATATATAAGCTCCGAGTCTATTTGTTTGAGTTTCCGAGCCACACGCGAACACGTGTATAAATGCAACGTCTGGCGAAGCCTTTGAATACACGACACGTGTGCGTATTGTCCACGTGGTATGTGATTTCCGCACTTTTCCTTTGCGAAGCCCCCAAGTATTTGCCACTACAGTACTATAGTAAATAGTTAATAATACAGCATTGTAATATATTATACTACGCCGCGGTCGTTGAGTATGTATGTGCCCATATGAGTGGATCAATCGCCAGAACATATAATAATATAGTCGATGGAAAATCGATTGTCAGTGCCCGATGCACAAATCATTTTAAAGCTGTAGAAATATGACATTATATCGTTCTAAAACGTTTATTTTTGTAAACACAGTAATATAGTTCAAAATATAAACGTATCTAATGTGCCGTGTCTAATAGTTATATTTATAGGTTATGTTGAAGTTTAAAACTTTATAATATGTTCGTGGTTTATAATTGTAACTAATATTATTTGTATAAAACTGTAATTTACACAAATTAATCGTTATTTACCAATCACAACGTTGGTTAATTAAATTTTTAATTATTTATAGGTTAAAGAATAACTGGAATTCTATACAAAAATATATATTATACGGTTTTTTTTTTTTATTGGTTTATAAATTGAGATTTTCAATGTATTTTTCTTAATGTGTATGCACTTTATGTACATATTTGCTAGGTTTTTGGCGGTTTTTCTTTATTAGCTTATTTTTTTATTGACGAAAAAGAACGTTTGTAAGAAATAAAACTTTTATTAAATGAATATGAATGATATTTATATTATATCAAATTGGTGAAAATTTCAGTTATAAATTACAACTAATAAACATATTACGGGGTTTCTATATTGTGTAATTTTCTACCTCTGAACTAAAAATCAAGTTTAACAACCAGAAATACTTTTTGCCATATAACGACTAGATTATAATAATATGGTCTACACGTATTTTCCATGTTTAATATGTCAAGATCAACAAACGAAAAAATTAAAATATTTTCGACAAAATGCGAGTGTTTGCCTTTGAAAGAATCACCTCACATATAATGGATACACACGCGATGAGTCTCGTTCGGTCTTCGTACATATTTAATCGATTATGGCGATCGATCCAATGAATAATTTGATAGTATAATGCCAAACAGTAAACACATTCTATGCGATAGTCCGTTGAATATTTTATACAATTTCATGTCTGGGTAAACCCCTCGATCGTTGCAGATCGTTGGCAACCGATACTAGTAGTGTATATACATAACATTTTTTATGTGTCGGAAGGGTAATAATTGGGAAAAAAACCACAACCAATTTCCATAAAATAGGCATTTTAAAGTATATTTGTCTACCTGTCTGTAAAAAAAAAAAATAAAATAATTTTAGGCGAGACTTGGGCCTCCTGAATTCAAAGGCCAAGTTATGATTGCGACTATCGCAAATATTGAAATACCGAATCATGTCACGTCACGGTTCGTATAAACCCAGCTTAAGAGATCGTGATGCTCACGTGCTGTGTTGTCTCTGCCTTGCAAACATTATACAAGATACAACATGGCAGCATTATAGACAATTTACGTTCAACCGAATTCACTTTGTGCAGTTGTTAGTTTTTATATAACAGTGAATTCACGCACGCGGGGCCGGATGTAGGAGGGGGGGGCGAACCAGCGCTAAATTACTAAATAAAAGTTGTATAATAGAGGGGGGCTGAATTATGAGAGGGCGCTAATTTTATACTTTGCTCTAGGTAAAAAATATGCTAGATCCAGCACTGCACACATGCCATCAAACTCAAATAAATACCTTAAAATAATGTCAAATATCACACAACTGCGTGTTCTCTAGTAGGTTTTTTTTTTTAATTATAAAGCAAAATATAAAAATGTTACATTATTTTACATTCATGTGAATGGCTTTTACAATATCTAATAAAATAAAAATAATAATATACGAAAAAATACAGGTAACATGCATATCTTTAGACTTGATAATATTGATCAATTCATTTTTATATTATTAAATCTAACATTGCAAAATGGATTCGGTTGAACATAAATTTACTATATTATTATACTACGTTCATAAGACGAATTCAACACATGCATCCATCACGTCCTCTTATAAAAAAACCACGGTCAAATCCGCGATTAGATTTATAAGCAATCTGTATTTTGTGTACCTATACTGGATTGCGAGTAGCGGAAGCCAACTTCAATGGACTTGTGATCGACTTTCGAGTTTTCACTGTATAAAGAGAAATCGCGTGATTACGATTTTTGAAAATGATTTTCTTTATATTTTGCGGGATAAGCAAAGATATAAAGAAACAAAACACATATATTTAACTGAAAAACTTAAAATAAATAATTTTATTTTGTTTACTGGAAAACGATATTCTGGGAAATATCGGAATAATATTATTATACTTAATAAATTGCTCTTTGGGAAATTGTATCCAGTAGTACTTATTTTTATGAGAATTAAATTTCTAATTTCTTCTTCTTTTTAATATTATTTAATTATTTATAAAAAAATATAACTAAGATTTGATTGAACGTGACTCGTTATTTATTAATTTTATATTAATAAAAATGAAATATCAAAGTTATAGTCGAAATTAAATCTTGAGTATTGTTAGTTCGTCCTATACGGTTATACCCTGTGTTATTTTGTACTATATTATGTACAATTTGTTTAGTATAACTATGTATACATAGTATGATTAGTATGTAAATACGTATTATAATGGAATAATTTCCTTTTTTCATTTTGAATATGAGCAACAATATTTATTATATTTTTAAGCTTTTTTTTTTTTTAAAAAAAAAGGCCACAGCTATTCCGCTTTCTCTCACCCAATCCTATGCTTTATACCCGATACGCGTTTCTTGAATTGGATTTCTATGTAGGATTTTATATTAAAATAATTTATAACCGTCTGCTCTCTCTCACACACACACATGCATACACACACACATACACGACCGTCACGTATCATGTGCAGTCGCACGTCCGCGACATATGAACCGTTTAACTGGAACGCCGCGTGTGTATATATTAGGACATAACTATATGTATACATAATGTGTATTTAGGTGTATACGCCGTCGTCGTTTGTGCATATTATATAGCCGTTGCCTTTATGCGCTGAACGTTTCAAAACGTTCTAAATGCCCTGTACGTACGCTGCAGACAGTGCTGCTCCGGTGTTGTTCGGAATAGCTGATATTCTTAGAAAATGCGTAGGTATACGCAGAACATTGCTCGAATACTTTTGTTTTTAAAATTATTCATAACATTATTACCAAATTCTGCCTCGGGAATTTACTCTCGAATAGCACTCAAACATCTATTCTTCACTAGTTATTGATTTATGTTTTAAAGTATATTATTTAATATAGATGGACACTAGCTGGTAGTACTATGCTATTATATTATGATGATATTTAAAGTGAGTACAAAAGTATGTATATTACGAATGTAATAACTACCTACGGATTTTTAGTAATAACTTAATGAGACTGCTAAACCGGGTATAATGTGAAACGAGCTTAGTCATAAGTCATGGGACAAAATATTTTTTGCAAGACGAAGCATGCGTTAAGTTAGCTCCACTACCTTTTTATATTATATTATATTTATTTTTTTAACAGTAAAAATTGCTAGTTGTAGCAAAGCTCAGGTTATTTTTCCGGTGTAGTATTGATAAAGTAGGGGGGGGGGGGGCTAAGTGTGAAGTAGTTGGTCTATTCCCAGTTAATTTTGAAGGCCATAGTTTGAAAATTGACAAACTTACAAATTGACAGAGATCAATGCAGTTTACCATCGAAGGCGGGAAATTATAATAAGGTATAGTGAGATTAAATTGTGCCTCTAAATGTAAATGTGTATACTATGTATAGTTTATTATAATAAAGTGGCCGTTGGGCAAGGCGTCGCATTATTATTTACGAGAGTGCTCAAAATGTATTTCGTAATACGTTTTTATAACATAAAACATATTATATTACTTATTGTTTAAGTATGAAATTCGTATTATTATTAACTGCTTTAATTGAAGTATTTACATTGAAATTAAATTAATACTACAGCATATATTATATATTATGTTAGTAGAATAGAGACTGTACTTCTATAATGTAACCAATATTATATAGCTACAAAACTGAGATCACAGGGAATTTATTAACTACCAGCTAGAATTATAAATTTTATGATTAATCATTTTTATTTGGTTAGTGTCTGGACATTTCATGAAATATAACATTTCATACTAAACGCTGTAGCGCTGTAGAAAATTTTACACAGATTCAAAGTGGAAATTACGGTTAACTATTTATATATACAATATACATATATGCAATCGATCCAATCGACAAAAAACACTCTACAACTAACTCTGCATACCTCTACACCGCTGCAACAGTAATATAATATATTTTAGTTATATCGTAGGCAGGCGTGTAGGTAATTCTTCCGTAAATAATGCAATTTCGCAATTAATTTTCGGACTCGGAAATTGGAATCCGTTCGGGCCATTTATTCTTTCCTGTGCGCGGGGGCGTATAACACATAACCCAAATAATAATATTATTTAGGGATTAAAATAACATGCATAGGTAATCACATTGTATACGGTACATACCAGAGAATTATTATCTGCCTTAAATATATTATATATTATTATTCTAACACGGCAAAGACCTATATATATATATTTGTTTTTAAGTACTATACCCATATGTAATTAATTTCCAGCTATATTGCGTGATAAATAACGTATTATAATAATGCGACCGTCACGACGATGTCGGTATGTTGTTAATTTATATTTATAAGATGTCGAATTGTCTTCGGTGGGTGTCGAGTATTCCTCAAGTCGATCATATTGTGCTATTTTTATATTCTATGTAATACTTATAGGTATGTAAATTAATTTTGTATAAAATGTATATAACATAATATAATCAATCTATTTTTATAGATACGTTATGCTTATATTAAATGTATCATTATGATGATTATAAATTATAAAATTTGTTGTTTATATATTTTTAAATTATTAAATTAATAAATTATTGTCAATAAACATAACTTTTGTTATGTCTTTGATTTTAATTATTTATATCTGTTTAGGTACGTTCTAGGCTCAGAAACGATTGGGTCCCAGGCCTGCCATCACACGTCTTGCTGTAATCTAGATACGATTATGAGTTGCAAATCATTATGAATTATGAAATATTTAATCAAAACGCCTCAAGTTGGTCGAATAGTACAATAATGTGAAATGATAATATTACTTTACTAATAAGTAATAGTATGTTTCCTCTTTATAGTCGAAAGCGTAATTATTAATATCATTACTATAACGGATATTAAGGGGATTGGAAGCGATGATTTTCTGTCTTTGTCTAACACACACGCAACATAGGATTATAGACGTGTTCTATTTCCAACGTACCGATTGATATAATAAAGCGATAAGAATTCTGAATATAGATTTGAATTTGTCGTCAAGTCTACTTGAGATCGACTTTCCCACATTTTTGATTTTTTCATTTTTACTACTCCAGAAATTGAAATATGTCAATTTTTTAATTACTCTTTTATAATATAACGTTTTTCGGATTTTGGGAGGATAAAATCAAAAATGTGGGAAAGTCAATCTCAAGTAGACTTGACAACGAATTCAAATCTGTATTCAGAATTTTTATCGCTTCATTATATCAATCGGTACACTGGAAATAAAACACGTCTATAATTCTATGTTGCGTGTGTGTAAGACAAAGACATACCATCATCGCTTCCAATCCCCTTAAAGGGTTCAATACATGAAATGTATGAAAATTTAAAATAAAATTATAATTTAATTATATTTAGATAAAAATTCAAATTAGCTACTTGCAATAACAATTTGGAAAAAAGTTATTCAAAAAAACACAGAAATAAGAACATATAAAAATAAACGATTTTAAAACAATAATAATTTATTTTGTATTACTTATGGTGATATCGAAAAATAAAAACGATATTCATACAATCAGTTTTCTTTTAATCTTGTGGTATAATTTTGATTTCTTAATTACAGAATTATTTATAGTCCAAGAGATCCTTGGCGGCGCGAAACGATTTAACAAACAATTTATATGAATGACAACGTGATCACATATGATTGTATTATTATTCCTACGTAGTCATTCAATCGGTTTTCCTGAACGGTTTAAACGTTAACTTATATTGTATACGCTAAATGGATTTTAATTAATACAAAAAAATAGCTGATAATATTTCTCGCGAACGGAAAAATAATAATTTATACGTTTTATTTTTGAACCAGTGAAGGTATATTGGGGGGTCAATAAATATTATTAAAGTTTTAAAATATAACAATAATAAAAAGTTGGTATCTCGCTTGAATGGACACCAGAAAGAGGAATAAAATATTAAATAATCTTTTTTGCATATTTTTTTCTGTTCCTTGGTAATATTAATTTGACCAGAAATCTTGTTATATGGAAATCACTAGCATGTTTAATAAAATTAATAAATATTGATTGTAATATCTGTGAAACGAACACAATATAATTAATATAACTCGATAGCTAAACAGTCAACATGTACAATAAGTAGTTTTATATTTTAAAATTATCAATAACATATATTTTACAATAGTAAATAAGCAATTATATATTGTATAATAATGTCATTGCCTAACTAAGCTTGACAAATATATGTCTAATTAAAACCAGCATATTTGCATAAAAAAATATTTTTAATTTTATTTTTTTTAAATATTTCACAAATTAATGTATATATTGGTACCTATGATCTTTATAATCTAATTAGGTCAGATAAAATAGTATATCAAAATTTAGTGATTCAAATATTTTAAAAATCGGGAAATTTTACTGTAAAAAAAAATTGTATTTTAAAATTTAATGTTTCTGACACACATTTTGGGCGTGAAGTATGGCTATTGAATTATAATAATATATACGCCTGACATAAGTCGCATGTGTTGGGACCGCTTTGTTCTCCGCAGTCGAAATCATCGAGAAGCTCGAGCGAACGTAATGACGTAAATAACATCGCGGGATAATTCAAAATATGTATATATTATTACAACAAATGTCAAGGGATACGCGAAAACGTGACCTTTGAAAACAATATATACTTACATAATAGGGTGTCACGCTGCGTTTGTCCTCGTAAACACAATTCCGCCACACCGACACCTCTGCATACCTATACTTATATATATATATATCTGTTCTCCACCGATTCTTGTTCCAGCCGAAATTCCTGTTTAAACTTGCGGACGACTTACTGTGTATACCTATTTTATACACTTGATCGGATACTTGACGGAAACTTAGGTATATATAATTTAAAATACAAAAATAACGGGATAATAAAAATTCAAATCGTTTCGCCTTTCGGACTACAGACTTTTAGACTTGCCAAGCATCTCGAAAAATAATTTAAACCGTAAATAAATTTATATTTAATTGATATTATTACGAGTGTTAAAATAGCATCTCAAACGTGTTTGTTGAATTTCTAAAACAGTTTTTGAAAAACATAATATTAATCAGAAAAAAAATCCTTTGCGGCGACTGACTTATCTATATTCTGTGAAGCCGTTACAATATATCATAATTTTTGAAAAGTATACTTTATAAATTATAGGAACTTATATTATTTCTATTTTTATATCACTGATGATAATAAAAAAAAAATGTCTTTTTTTGAACGATAGTATTCGTTTTTAATTTCTTATAATTCCAAAACAGAACATGTTTCTGGGAATTCCAATTTATAAATATTAAATTGGAAACCGATAGTTAATTACTAAATGTCTTATTACAAGTGTTTGAAGTATTGTACCAATATTTTTTTTCTATTCCGTTTATATACATTAAGAATTCTTATAACTTATTTAGTAAGTAGGTAGTAGTTTGAAATTCGATTTTTATACAATTTAAATTCTTAAAAAAATCTGCCGCTTTGGAATATGATATGAGAAAATAAAAAAGCATGTTTTGTTTAGTTGATTAAAAACTAAATAAATTAAAAAATGATAAGTATAACGATAAATATAACAAAAAATAATTATTTTTTTCAAAAACAATGTTTAAACTATGCGAAAAAAATCTATTTTCCTAAACCATGTAATGAAAGAAAAAACAACAAAAAATTCAAGAAAACATGAACGATTACCTTCAAAAGAATCACCGCACCTTGTATACAGGCCAGGCGCACTCTGTTGTATATATGTATAAGTAAAGCGTGGCCAGACGTAAACTTTTAATTTTATTGTTCTTGTTTTTTGTATTCTCCGATAATATATATATATAAAGGTTTTCCTGTGTTTTTCAACCCTTCATAATTACGCAAAATTATATTATCATAATGTATATCGTTTAAAATATCGTGTATAACAAACGTTAATAAAACGTGCACACAGAGTTTTTTTTAAAAATATATCACAATGTAGGGTACCCACATGAAATCATATGAACACACCAATCCAGATATTTAAGTTCACGCACGTGGGTACCGAGACCCGAAGGCTGCTAGAAAACACTGAACTCGAGTGCTCGACCTGTAACCATGTATAAAGGCGATGGCAGGGACGGCGGTGTGCTGTCAAATAAATCCAAAAAAATGTCTGAAAGTTTCGCCAAAACGACAAAGTTATATTATACGCATGGTATTCTAATAAGATGCCTCTCGGTCTGTGTCAGATTACACGGCGCTTTTGCGTTTCCTCAAAAACCAGAGTAGAAACGGCTGCAATTCCACAAATGTTCTCACGACAGATTATTATTAAAAAAAACCAAGGAAAAAAGAGTAAACCACAACCTAACATTAGTGTAATGTTGTACACATCATAGCCTGAAAAGCGGTATTCTAAAATATATTGATACATTGTCAATCAAGACTCAACGTGTGCCGAACCAAGACTGATCGGCAATGATGGCTGCTATAATATAATTAGTATAATTATATACTGCACAAATTAAATAAATATGGCTAAAATTTCTTTTAAGTGATTCTTTAGAACCACTTAAAATGTAAACGCATAATTTTAAATGATTGCATAACTTAATTAGTACTTTTTTTAGTTTTCAAGTCTTTCGTTCGATTACATAGAATCGTTGAGTTGAATAGTTGAAAAATGTAATACTATTCTAACATAATTTAATAATCGCAAATTAATAACTAACCAACTACTGCCGAGTGCTGTGAGGTATATTGTATCATAACAATATGCAAAATTATTATGAAGAGATATCTTTGGGAAATTTTACTCGATTAACGAATTTAAAAAAATTATATTTTTATCGTAAATATTGCTTAACGTTTGTCCATAATGATGAAAGAAGCGCTTTTCAACTATAAAAAATTACGGGCTGGTTCGCGAAAATTTTAAAATCAGCCGATTATAAATTATCAACAGCTTTGACTTAAAACAAATTAAAAATATTATAATATCATAATGTACATTGCTTCGCAAGTCAGCGGCGAACGATGCGAGGTATAGTATTTATAATATCATAATAATATTATTATTATGTACGACAGACACGATGCACAGACGTGCAAGATTTCGGGGTTAACGTACATATAGCCATGTTTATGTACCTGTATTGACTATATGTATAGTATATTTTATAATAATATGCATAATGATGTATACACTATCGCTGGATCGGACCCGAATAATTATTCATAATTAAACGTACAGGGTACAATATGTGAAGTGTGATTTGCCAACCACGTTATATTATTTTGAAATACGTCTACATAGTATATTAAAATTAAATGACTCGGACGGTCGATTTTCAGATGAAAGCGAGCAAGCGGTGTATTAAAATTTTCAAAAACAATAATAATTCGTTTTACAATATAACTATTATAAAAAAAATATAATATATCTACATTAAAATTGTGTTTAGCCACATTGCAGTGCACACAGTCAATTTCTTGTATATAATAAAATTTAAGAAATTCTAAAAAATATGGTATTTAAGTACATTGTTCATATTATAGGTATACAAGTGCAGTCACTTTTTAATCTAGACAATTTTTAGATAAGTATTTTGATGTAAAATATGGGAATGGAATGTACATTAATTGATAATAACAATAAAATTGTAATGAGAATTACAGTTTTATTGACAGTTGTAATTGTTTGGGGAGGAATGAAATTCCAGGAGGCCATTTTTTGCCTTGGAAAAATATAATCTGATTGGAATATGCCTGAATTCAACAAACTGCAGCAAGGTGATGGAGTGTACTGATAAAAGTCCTACTGCAACCATCATCTGAACAAAAGCACGAAGAATCAACGTTGTGAATTACTCTGTATACACAGGTAAACGCGCGTAAATTGTTTAAATAAATAAATAAATAAATAAATACGCCTACTGCCTGTGAGCTAGCGGATGACCAGATTGCAGCCACAGAGGAGAGGATTATAGGGCCGTAAAACACTGGGAATCACGGTGACCGGGTCGAGGGTCGTATCCTACACATATGTAAATAATGCGCACGCGATATACACACGTGCGTGCGTGGGGTGGTGTACGCGTTGAGTATACGAATTAATAATGGAGGGCGGCTGTAGAGATGGTGGATTTAAGGGAAGAGGGAGGGTGCGATTTTGTGATTCGAAAAAAAAACTAAAAACCAGCACGTCACACGGCTAGCTCTGACCGGGACAAAAAAACGAAAAAATATGTTTAAAAACCATATCATATTACTCTCATGGTGGCGCCAATATTATTATATATATAGCATATTTACGGCCACGGGATCATCGTCCGCGATTAGTATAAATACATAATATTATTATTATTAAAATATCATCACCGAAATGCGATTTCGGATTTCTTGCAAGCTTTCGACAGACGTATACAGGGTGATTCATTATAAGCATTATGCTCATTCAATGTGCATTGGCATACAAACTTCTTTTTCAAAAACAATTGTCGAAATGTCGTTTAAATCAACATTATTGTAAGAGTTGTTTTTGAGTAATTAAATTATCGCATTTTTTCCATAAATATAAACATTGTTTATTAGATTGATTTATTTGAAAACATTGACACGTCATCTCTAAATTGAAATATTAAAACGAGTAGATTTTTTGTTTTTTTAACTCAACAATGTACTAAGGATAATTTATAAGGAAATGTGGGTTTGAAGATATTACGAGGATATGATGATTGTAATTTATAACGCACTCAAGAAATCTGCAATATTATTTGCCCATTTACATTTTTTATCCTACTTTCTAAAATATCTTCGAGTGTAATAAACATTAGATCCTATCTTATATCAGAAACATTTTATCAACTTAGAAACGACGTTTAATCGAATACTTCGATTTAAATGCGTCAACATTTTCTACGAAAATAACGGAGGCAAGCGTGTTTACAGCGAATCACTCTGTACAGTATATTATACGTATATTGTATTAATTAAAACGCACTGTGATGGCGGTATTATGTGGCGGCGAAGTTTGCTATCGAAATGCGCGTATCATACACATACAACTTGTAAAAAAACGCTCCTATAGCCGGTAATTCACTAATACCATATTATGTAAATATAATATCGAGTACGTACTACGCGCGAGTGTGTGTTTACGCGACCGTTTTTCGTAAAATATTTGTGAAAATTTACGGTGAGTTTCGCTCGAATTGACTGCATCATCATTGCGCGAGGGTCATTTTTTGATCGATTGATTTTATATAAAAAATAAACATTGTATCCTTGTTTAATTACCACCGTTTTTAACCGCTTAAACACAGCGTTTTTTTTTTTTTATACATTTTATTATTGATAATTTGTCAAATCATCATAATATTATAATTGATATCGTAGGTATAATATTATTGATGATTAACGTTTAAAACTAAGAAACGACTCGAACGTATAATGTTATGTGTTTAGAGTAAGAGCTAGCACCAGGAGAGATCGAAAAATTTCAATAATAGGTACTTTTGAACGGCCCCAAAATGTCTGTAATACATAATGCGATGGACATACATTTGGTGTTACCGAGAGTCGCAACGTTGCAAAGTTATTATCACTCGAAACTTTTGATTCAAATTTTATTAAAAAAAATTTAGAACAACGGTATTGAAAACAATAACACCGTATATAGACGTGCAGAGCACAGACGAGTATAACAAAAGCACCTATCTCTACGTATATAACATATTCAACGCTAAATAAAAAAAATGTTCGACGATATTTTAATACAATCTCTAGAGGGTTCAAATCGTAATATATGTATAATTTTGTTTTCCAAAGGCGCAGCAAACAAAAATTTATAGGTATAGGATATCGACCTATACGTACAACATATAAGCTTCATTGAAAGGTATATTTATATAAGAATACGTTTTATCTAATACGTATATTATATAGGATCTACGAGTTAAAATGGGTACGTTGTACTAACGATCATATTATATAATATTATTCTTTATGCTTATCTCCTAAAAATTACCCTATGGTCATAGTAATACACGTCTATATCAATTATATCGTGGGATATTAATTATATATAATAATATGCGTCATACGTAGTTATGACACATAGTTAGAAGTTTAATGAGAACGGATTGTGGACGATACGTCACGCAAAAATAATAAAAATAAATAACTGCAAACGCCGGCGTCATCCCCAAGACGGTAGTTGTCTGAATAATAACGGGATAGGACCGAGGGGACCGACAGCGCGCACGATTATTCTGCGGGACGGCGAAATAAAGTAGCGATAGGATTGTGGAGAGTTGAGAGTCTATCGTATAGGTCTCGTGCGAATCGTTTTGGGTGCTTTTCACGCATTAATAAAAACACAATGAGAAAAATTTCAATTAAATTACGTCATATTTATAACAATTACGCATAAAAGTTGAGTACGATACTCAGTCGACAAAACTGTTTTGTAATATTATGTAACTGAAAGTAGAAAAAACTAAAATAGTATATTTTATATTATTATTCATCATCGATAACCGACGACCGTTGTGTGCGATTATTGAGAAATAAAATATTTTTAACAACTATTACCGCAAGTTGGCGTCCGACTTTCTATAGTAAGTTGTTATAATAAAGACAATAGAGTACACATTACTATAATAGTATACGTTTGGGATTAAAATAAATGTGAAAAGTAAATAATATATTATTATTGAAAAATTCTTTCCCATGCAGAACTATGCATTGTTTGATGAAGCGTCTTTATTTTTCATAGTTACTCAACGAAGATGTCATGTAAAAACGTAAAAACTGGACTCAATTGATACAAATAGTGTTTACAATATATCGATTAAGTAAATAAGTTAATAAAACAATTTTAACTCAACTATTTTACATTTTTTTTTTATTAACATCACTTTCAAATTAATTTATTTTTATTGATATTAACTAAATAATAATTTTATATAAAAAAAAAAATGATAAATATTGATACATAGACAGGTATATTAAGAAATATAATAAAATTAAATTCTTAAACTTTCTCCTTGGTGTCGCTATTAGTCAGAATTGTTCAATAAAAATTACTTATAGTTAACACCACTATTTAATATTAACAACATATAGTTATAGAAATATAAAGGTAATAATAATAAACAATTCTCGAAAGAATAAATTACAAAATATTTGTGCCATCTTGTATTATAAAACTCACAAGTAATTTATTTGTTAATATAATTATTAAAGACTATAGTAAGTGTATTGAATGAGTTTAATAATATTCATTATTTTAAAATATCTGCCTATTAGTTGTTTATATAACGGAATTAAATAAACGAAACTTAAGTTTGTTAACCATTGGCTTCTACAAGTATAACTATATTAATTGAGCTGAGTCAAAAAATAAAAATAATTTAACTTAAAACCTTAAATATTTTTCCATCAACTGTTAAAACAAGTTTCATTAACTTGCCCAAATAGTGAAATGAATAATATAATTATTGAGAAATTGCTTTTAAACAATCAAAAACGTAAATAATTTTGTCATAATAATTATATACACTTTTCAATGACTAAAAATATCTTAGAGAAAAATATATTAGTTTTATAATTACAATTTTCATCACAATATTTTGTATGTTTATATCTGATGATTTAATATTTTAATCTAATTTTCATCATCAAAGAAAGTATTATTGTTTTTTGTAGTTTGATATTACAACATTTATAAATTCTGCTAGAGTATTTATTTATTATTACATTTTTTTATACGATTCTTTTTTAAACATAACACGTCCAAACAAGTCACTAAAAAAAACGGGTCAATTATTGTTATTGGTTTTATATTTCGTAAATATAGTTTCACATGTTTCACTTGTTTCCGAGAATCAAGAAACCTTATTATTAAGTCATTAATTATTTATACGACAGCGCTAACAAAAGTTGTCATGTCAAACACGATGAATAGGTAATAAAACATTTGGATACGATAATTTGATGGTTTTTATTATTTATAAGTACTATAGAGCATTTTTTTAAAATTAAGTTTGTTAAATAAGGATGATAAAAAAGAAGTCACGAAAAATTAGCACTAATATAATTTATTCATTGCCGTGTTATTGAACAGTCAAACACTCTTTTGTGTGGGTGTGTGGGTATGTGTGTGTAGGAAATATTGTATCACGTTATATTTTTTATTGTTTCTGTTGATTTTTTTTTTTAATTTAAATTTATTTAATTCCCATGAAATCTTGTTGAATGTTCGGATTAATTTTAAAAACTTATAATTTACCAGCTCAGTAAGTTTAAAATTTTAAAATATGATTATAGTTATACAGTTCTATTGAACTTATTAATTTATAATATTATTATTTTGTTTAGTCATACATAATGGTTTTAAATAAAAATTAAAGTCATGTATATTTTTGAACTTAATAATTTAAAAGATTTGTGTCATTGTGTGTTCACTATACAGTAGCTTTTTAAGGCAGTTTTAAATAGGTAATATTATAATGACATTTTGAAAAAAATTTAAATTGAAAATCTTTAATGTATATATTAAATATTAGTTCAAAGTAACTCTCAGATCCCATGTTGGTCCCATAGTTTGTTGTTGCGTAATTTATTATGAGATTATATAGAGATACGCTTTCTTGTGGAAAACAACCACTTAACTTCAGTCGTAGTATTGAGAAACCAAATTATTTATACACAATAAATAAGACAAGTTGGATTAACATTTTTCTCTATATTAATTTTAAACTCTTAGAGTTTTATATTATACTATAGTTATTTGTTAACTATTAATCAACAATTATTAATAATTCAAGATAATTTATTTTGATTAACTCCGTTACCAACCTTTAATAACAACCATAATAATATTCGACCCAAACATACAGAATATATGAATAACAAATATAAATCTTTTGTGATAATGAGGGCTGAAAATCGAATCGAAGTGTTGTAAAATATATAGTATTATTGTTTTCTTCAACGAATTGCGTACAATATAGTTTTTTATTATTGTGTTAGATAGACATGATATATATTTTATTTTTGTCGGCCATTCGTGAAAACCCCGGGATGGAATTATTAAATTAAATCGTTGACATAACGATATAAAAATATGCGAATGCAATAAATCGATATATTAATTAATAAATATTAATATACTTTTGGTGCAGCTACAAAAATCTAAATGAATTTGTACATCATATCCTGTATATATCGATATTAATATAATACAACGTATTATTATACTTATATAGGTATAATATTATGCGTTGATGATATGTCTATTTGTGTAATAACACTAATAGCATTTTCTACGAAGTTCAAACAGCACATTTGATCAGTCGCTGTTATGCGCAATCGGTGTTGTTGGTGGTGTGTATTTTGATTTTAGACGTATTT
The DNA here is from genome assembly GCA_036289425.1 of Rhopalosiphum nymphaeae. Taxonomy (NCBI): domain Eukaryota; kingdom Metazoa; phylum Arthropoda; class Insecta; order Hemiptera; family Aphididae; genus Rhopalosiphum; species Rhopalosiphum nymphaeae. Next base: position 685,989 of record JAZAQC010000007.1, on the reverse strand, counting down.
AAGCCTGACTAAACTTATCATGTCACAGTGATCCGATTTCAACTGTACGCCAAAAACATTTGAACGCAGATCATATCAATAGTCCTACTTAATAATATTATTATAATGCATCTTCTATAGGCGTTGTTGTGCTAGTGAATTTTCGATTAAAGAGAGGTTCAACAACTTTTACGAAATTTAAAAATTAAAACATATTCCTTATTATATTGTTTATAATTTAAAAATCAATCCAGAAAAGTATCTTACAGTTGGAGAAGATAGTTTTTGATATATTATTTTATTTTATTGTTGGTTTGTATTCACGAATAAAAAATTCTGATGTTCACCTATTACTATAATTGTTAACAAGTTGTTATTGTGCGATTTTAAAGTTAAACAGGATAATATTTTTGAGGAACTAACAAATACGTTTTTAAATTATATTCAGTATTTATTTTACGGATAAAAAAATATAATTTTTCATTACTTCTTACAACTATTATAGCTCTGGTTGTTACGAACTATTTCGCAAAGTGACGGGTAAGTATCTTAAAATATGAAATATTGTTTGCTTTAAATTGTGTAACTTGTGCTTTTACTCAAAAGCCACTTTACTAGAACTCCGAACGACGAGTGATTACTATAGTTTTCCGTAGGTGTATTTCTGCACTAAATACCAAATTCTAATTTTTGGACTTGATAAATAAATAAATTAGAGTGTATATAATAATACGTCCTTTTAAATAACACTTAAATGTTCTTTTTTATTTTGAATAAATGTTATAAATGTTCAAATTTTAAGAATTACATTTAATATTACTATGACATGTTTTTAAAATGAAAACACAGAAAAACGATTTCAGCGATGTAAATGCAACAGGTGCAATTATACACAAAAATAAACCAACCGGATCAAATACATTATTTCTACAGAATTTTAATTGGACCACTGCAGGTTGTGACTGGTTAGTAAGTAAATGTTATTTTGTCTGGTTTATTTATAGGTTTCAGTGATCGAAAAAAACTACCCTTAAAACAAAAAAACGAGCAACCTACACAACACAACACACTCATACATACACACACGCATAGTATTAATAAATTAAATGGACGTCACGCGTCATTATACACTTTTAATAATATTATTTGTCGAATGGGCGTTTAAATACGGCCACGGTATTGTTCCAGACTTTGAAATACTAACTGGAGGATGTATATGTACAACAATTGTATTGTTGATGAATATTGTCTTCTTACCAACCTTGAACCTATTAACTATTATACGACGTCTCCGATAATGGCAAGTATTTTATTAGTCCACCAAGAATTTATTAGTTTAATATTAATTGCAAAAATTTTAAATCGAAACTACCCCCACATTTTCATAGATCAAACTGTGGATTGTCTGATACGATTCTAGAATGACCCACCCAGGAATAATTGAATGATTTCTCAAAATAGTTGTAGATACTAAACCCGCAATCCTATAACCGTCAACATAATTATATATAAATAATAATTGTTCTAGGTAAACCAGATATAGTAGACGTAAAGCAGTTCCACAGTGAAATAAGAAATCTGGGCGGTTCCTTCTTCTACATTTATTTAGATGACCAATCCATGTATCCTTAAAATATTTTTTTCGCGATTTTCACATGGATTCCCTACAGGAGTGTTCATGTGTATATGTGTACATGTTATCAAGTGTATCTACGTCATGTCATTCTACGTGTATAAACTCTATGCTATATTATACCTCACTAGACAAGAATGTATATGTGATATGACGACGATGGTGTTATACAATTATATAATATCGAATCATTATTACAAGAAATAACATTTTACATAATATATATATTTTAATAGGCCATAGTAATATGATTTTGATTCTACATAATTATGAAACGTTGCATATACACATAAACGAGTATACAACGTAAAGGAGTCTTTTGTGGAAGAATTTAAGGAGTAAGAATGAATGTCTATTGATATAAATTATTAAAATTACCTTAATAACAAAAATAAGGTATTTAAAAAAAGCCAAAAAAGACCAAAAAAATAAAAATAAAAACAAGCAAAGCAAAGTTTTAAAATTTAACTCATAAATACATACATATGATTCACTTTTTGTACAAAGAAATCAATATATTTGGTACACTATTCCACAAAGCTAAAAAATTATAGTTTGATTCAAATTCAGGCAGACTTTGTACGCATATTAACAATACAGTCAGTAATAACTATGCATAATAAATAATAATATAATATGTAGGTATACTATGTATATATTATATAAATGTCGCAGTTCGAGTTGTGTTAACTCGACTAAAGGAATGCGTGCGACTTAACCCCATTTCGCCGCAACTATATTATTCAGTGTAGGAGACAATTTAATAGTCGCGGTGGAGTGTTGAGTGGTGTGTATTGTAGGTACAAGTGACGCGGAAAAGAATATTTCTCAACACCGTTGACGTTTTGTTAATTATTCTGCATACCAGAACTTGATTAATTGTTTTAACTCGTTATTGTTATATTATACCTAGTGCAATTTTATTAATAGTCCCATATGATGTGTGGGGGGGGGGGGGTGCAGGAAACACAATTTCTCCGGGAAACGGGAGTAATATGTTCGCTACTTAATAATTATAATTTATATTGTAATAAAATATACATTTTGTAATATTATACTGTATCACAATACGATCTGAGGCTACATTTTAACCGTATCGACTCGTTAAAAAACCAACATACACACACACGCGCACATAAACACGTGCATCAACATATTTTATTTTATTTTTCGTTTCTAATTGTTGGGGTTATGTTATTTAGGTACGAAATATTGAAATGCATAATAAAACGACGATGTTGCGTGTTTGGACTAGTACTACAAACTATTATATGTTATATTGTTATAACCGGCTAGTGTATGAACAATCATTCGCCCGTCGCCACAATAATTCAACATACACAGGGTGATCACCAAGCATGCTCACTCTCATTTTGTTCATTAATAATGATTTTTTTCAAATTAAGATTTTTAACTAGACAACTAAAATATGTGAACGATATATGTTTAAGTTTTATTGTGCCTATTATTATTAAAGTAATATTTAAATTTGAACCACTGGTTTCTGAATCAAAAAAATGTACTTATTTACATGGACAATAGAACTTAAAAATAGTTCTACGAAAATATAAAATATATGTAATGTTAAATAGAGTTTTTACTATACTCGAACAATACTTTCAAATTATAAAATGTAAATAGATTTTTATAAATTACTACCAGTTCTAAATAATTATTGCTCTTTTAATTTAAAATGTCTATGCAAAATAAATTGTGCTTGTATATTTTTAGATACTTTGATTTCAGCTTTAACTGCTTATGAAGAACTTATCTGAGTCTCTGTATATAAAATAGATAGTAGCACCTGCTAAGTACCATAATAATTTCCAAAAACGAGATAGAATTTGGTTATTGGCACACATGGACCTAAGCCCCAATTTTATGTGTAGGTATACACGTAAAGAGAATAAGCATCAAACCACTCGTCCCAAAGGGTTTACATTAACAAAAAAAAAAAAAAAAAACGCATTAGCTGAGTTTATGGTAAAATATGTATCTCTAACAACAGATGGACATAATATCATACGTGTAGATGTAATACGTATGTTATAATGTGGTTTGTGTAATTTTGAATAAACCATCAAACACTGTTAGTAATTTATTATTTTAAAATATATTGGATGATATAGCAAAGACTTCTACAGCGGAAGTCTGTCCACAGCAAAAGAGCATCGTGTCAAGTGTCTAATACAGCTAAAGTTATTTTCAATATTTCATTATAATATTATCTTTCTTAAAGGTTTAAATTTAAAAGGTCTTAATTTTTCAGTGGGATGGCATATAATATATATACAAGTAGGTATATTATGTATGGATACACGAATAATAAATGATAATAATAATAAACAACGATAGGATTTTGAAACAAACAGCGAGATGATTTTTGACGACAATTTCAATATCTGTGAATATGTAAAATAAATACCACATCGAAAATAAAATCATAGTCTTTCCGTATAAAATTCTGTACATATTGCTATATTGGCTTTATTGAAAAGTTCATACGGCGAAAAATACACAAATTTTTTCTATATTTTAAATCGAATAAAAAACTCATGTAAGATAAACAGACTCTAATAGAGAGAACTTACTGCACGTCGGAACGTAAATCTAAAATTTTCGATTAATATAGTGAAAAAAAATTTAAGACATTTGGAAAAAAAAAGAAAGATCTAACTACCGTTTAACTTCAAGAGATAATATTTCAACATTGAAAATAATATAGTCAGTTTTAGGGAAAAAGAGCAAACATCATGAGCTAGTTAAATTATAGATGTATTACCGTCTGTTGATCAGCGGCAAAAGTGAAAAACAATTTACAACATCAGTAATATAATTGATGTTATCAATTTATTACTGTAGTAGGTACTGATTTTGAAACATTTATTTTTAGAATAGTAGGTACAAATATTTTTAGTTTTTATTACTTGACGGCACTTATTAACATGTATATATTTTTTATTTTATATTATATTATAATTTAATACCTAAATATTATATTTTAAATACACGTGAAATAAATATTCACGATTTAGCAATTAATTACACGTGAATTTTAATTCACGTTCAAAGCTATGTGGTAAAATCCGACCGAGAATGGCAATCGAACAATAATGGTTTGTGTCTCGATAGTGGTGATATTCACTATCTTCATGATGTATTCGGTTATAATAATAATTTCACGAGCAAATCGGTTAAGGCGGTTTAGGTGTAACCATACACCCGTGGAAAAAAATGAGCTAGAGTTCAATAATATAGACACACACAATGATATATATATATTAAAAAGGGGATTTTCTCGCCCGCTGTGTATATTTTTAAATAAACAAAACAAAAAAAAAAATGAATTTTCGCATTTCAAGGATAAACTTATAATAATCATTAATCATGTATATATGTGCAAGCAGCAAGGGTTGATTATTCCTGGTCGAGAAGCAGCTTAATATAACCAGCTAATCCTCGAGAGTCGAGACTATCGCATTAAACGATATTGCGAACAACCGCGAATCGAAATATCGACGTGTACAAACTATATATATATATATATATATATATATTCGAGTACGCGCAATAACGAACGCGCGTTTACTCTTTACACAATGTTATGTATTAATATAATAATATGCACTCACGGCGAGATGGTTGTTGGTGTATCTGACGTAGTTGAGCGGGTCCGCGTAATCGCCCATGACGGAGCCGTTGGCCAGCGGGTGGTGCATGACGTTCGTGTGCTGGTGCAGGTGCCCAAGGTAACCGGCGGCCGTGGCGTACCTGGGATCGACCGGTACGGGGCCAGCCAGCGGTATGCCGCGGGACAGGGTTGTCTGACTGCCGCCGCCGCCGCTCTTCGGGGTGGCGGACCGCGGATGCTGGTCGTCTATTGCGGTCACGGTCGTGGTAACGGTCATCGAGTCCGCGCCGTAGTCGATCTTGTACCGGTAATTGCTCAGCGACGACCCAGTGCCCGTCTCCATTTTGATGTCCGACACGTTGGACGATGCGTCCGATTCCCTGGCCGCGGCGCTCTGCTTGTTGTCCGTGTCCGACTCTGCGCCGAAATCAGCTGAAAACCAAAATAGCACATTATTATTATTACGAAGACGACGAGTGTTTATAGTAATATATAAAATATCTTGGTATATGCGCGTATGCCACCTATACGTTGAAACAATTCGATAGCAGTAAACGTTGCGGAAACATTTGATAACGGAGAAATTAGGACATCTACTTAACGATAGTGTAAAGACGCTTGAAAACATAGTAAAAGCCGTGATCCAGCGTTTGGTTTATTTAGTTACAATAACCGAAACCATGGTCGAGTTTTTTATATTTACGTAGACTAAATTATATTAGTATCACGGAGGACCAATGGTATAACTTTTTATTATGTCTTACATCACAGTTAGTTAACATACAGTCCCTTTCGCTTTCGAATTTCAACCAAAAAACCATTTCAAACATTGGTGGAAAATCCAATGTATCTCAAATATTATATATAAAGTGACCATGGGGACCTATTTAAGATTTATATCATAAGTTCGGCAATTCGATTCAAATAAAGTACGTTAATTGTCATCATCAGTTAAAAAAAAATTGTTGTCATTTTTTATCATAAAATATTGGCTGTTATATTGTATATGTTACCACGATATATAGATAATATAGATAATATGTAATACATAATAGTTATACTTATAAAATTCAGAAATAATATTGTTTGATTAAAAACCAATGGGATTTGTGTAAATGAAAAAAAGTTGGTATACTAAAACTATATGGTTCAGTAAACTTGTACTTTATATATCATTTAATAGAAAAAAATCGATCAAATTTCGATTTTTATAATTTTATCTAGATATTTAGTTTATTTTTACAACAGGTTTCTAGCCTTTTAATAAGGTTTGCTAATTAATATTTATAATCTATAGGTAACTATTACCTAGGTAAATATTGTTTTGATATATTTTATTTTATTTTTAGTTTTGTATATTAAAAATTTATTTAAAGAACTACTTAATAATATTTTTTTTTGTTCTAATATAATATATTATGTGTAGTTTTTTTAACATAATATAGCGAAATTTTGCTATATCAATAGCATTAGAGATAATATATTAGAATTGGAACAATCGTAGTGGGCGGTCGAACTATTATTTTTATTAAACCATAAAGGACATTATTATTATACCTGCAGTTGATGGGATGTACAATAGATCACAAAATGTTCAATCAAATACTATATATATTGTTAGACGTTTTTACGTCGATACCACTATACGTTTTAATTGAATTTGTCATGGGATTGGTATAGATTCTTATTTTCTATACCCTAGGTATATGTATATAATAAAATAACGAATGTACTTTTTATAATTTTTCTTCTAACAATCAAATATTATTATACACGCTTAGGTTTCGATTTCTATGGGTATTTGCGATGATTTAAATTCTCGAAAAAAAATCTGCCTAAACGAATTTCGGCTTTAATGTAATCTTATAGACAAATAAAAATTCTAATAAGATAATCGAAATTTATTTTTATATGTTTTCGAATAGGTATCTAACTGGTTAACTGCAATACATTTTAAAAATATTTTTAACTAATGTAGTCCATTTATATGTCTAGTATTGGTAGTAATATTACCTATTCATAATATAATAAATGCATATTGGTTACAAGTTTGAATGGTGTAGTGGTGGATGGCAGATTATTTGAAAAGGTTTCTCAGAATGAATATGTGTAGGAATGAGAAGAAGTCGTGGCTACTACTTCGGAGAAGTCTTATATTATTTTTATAGGTTATAAGCTTATAACTTATAAGTTACAACCGTATAATATTTTAATAATTGTATGTATGTAATATATATGCATAATAATACACTAATATATATTGTTATTGCAACCAATCGTTCATTATATTTTTATTATAATATATTACGGTCTTGCCAGTGAGAAAATAAAGTAGTGCACTTTATTGAACTTTGTGTGTGTAATATAACAATGATTTTCGTGACTTACAAGATGAATATATATTATTATATTATTATAATAGATTATATACGTCACTGCAGAATCAAGTACAAATAGACTAGACTTTCCACCATATATTCGTATTTCATATATTATTGTTGTTACTATTATTACATACAGTTATATAGAATGATTCACCGAGCATGATCATTCTCATTTTTTTAATTCAATAGGTTAGGTTATGTAAATTCTAACTTTGATATTTTTAAGTATACTAAAGATTATAGGTTATAGCTAACTTTTTTTCAAATACTTAGATTTTGTACACCAATTTTTACTACTTTTTTTATATTTAATATTGATCTTAATCTAATTCTTGATTATTTTATAAGCATTTTATTATTTGCTGATGAAGCAAATATTTTCTGTATAGTTAAATTTATTAGTGTAAAAATTTTATAATTTTTATCATAAAATTGACCTTGGTCTTTTTATTAGAGCTAGTTCAATCAAAGATTTGGCCATTTATTTTGAAAGTAATCGGTTATTTAAATTTAATCGTAAAATTATAATAAATAAATTTTATTAGATGATAGGTTTTACTAAAAGAAATACTAAAGATTTTATAAATGCTTTTGTTTGGAAAATTTATAAACTCTAGACAGATAGAATCTTAATTTTGGCTCCACAATTTATTGGGTGACGTATATAAATAACTAAGATAATTTTCAATGACCATCTATAAATAGAATTTCTTTTGTGGTTAATATACCTAAGGACTTCTTCAGTTTAATTTAGGGGTTTATTGGCCTTGATTTTTTTTTCGTAAGTTAACTGATATAATTTTTGTCTTCGATTTTGTTAACTATAATATTGTCTATCCCTAGTTATTTTATAAAATTAGTTTTCGAATTCCATATTAAAATGCACGAAATTTCGAAATTTTTAACTTCTTATTTCAAAAATAACAGAGGTAAAAATTATTTTCTTCCAGGAGCATTAATGTTTAAAAAAATATAATTTTTGTAAATTTGGATATCTTTATTTTTCTCGAAATTTCTCAAATCAATATTAATGTTAAAATATATTAAATAATAAGCAAGATAGATGTATATATATAAAAAAAAAAGATTAATATGGAGTATGAAAAGTAAAGAACAAAAATAATTTAAAGAAAAGAATGATAAAATAAAAAAATAAAATCGGTTTGTAATTTTGTATAATTGTCGTTAATTATAATTACAATATTATTACAGTTTATGATGACAGTATACATTATTTTTTTTTCATAAATATATAATAGGTCAACCGAGTTGCGGTATCAACGAAGTTTGGAAATCTCACGGTGACACAATAATAGTATAGACTTTTTGCTATACTGTACATGTTTTTTTATCCTATTCAAATATGAATACGTAATATTATATTATATATATGTATATGCGAAAAAATCAATTCATTTAAGGGGCACACGTTATATACATATCATTATTATTATATAGGTACGCATGTATTATTCACCTATAGTGCATATTATAATACGTACCATCGGCGTATTTTTTGTTCGCCTCGGCGGTTGTCAAAATTACAAGTGTGTATTTAGGCATGTATCATTATTGTTATTATTATGTGATGACTGTAAGTTATATATATATATATACAGTATACATATAGTTGTCGAGATTGAATTTCAATGTAACAATAAGAAAAACAAAAGGCGTGCCGCATTCGATCAGTTTACGAGTGCGTATGTTTTACCTTTATTATATTTTGTTATTATTATGTGTATAATAGTATAGACCGCGTATAGGTATAGTCGTACAGATTAATGATTTTGGATTCCGAGCCGGACTTGAAACGCACTTCACGACAATGGTTTCGTATAATATATAGGTATACGTGTGCATATACTTTTTAACTTCAACTGAACATTTGTGGGAAGTACCTACATGTTTATATTATTCTTAAAATATTAAATTAATTATTAGATATAATTCGGCGATAATGTGATAGTTTTCAAATGTATAATACATATATTTAATAGTAATAGTATTATACAAGGCTAAAAAAGTCGACTAATTTTTTTAACTCGTCAAGTGAAATAAATAAAAGTACTTTGACTTAGCTAAAATCAGTTACATTTTATTTATGTCAACTATCTAAAAACCATGCAAAAATAAATAGAAATAGGATATTAAATAAAAGAATGTAGTGTTTTAAACATAAACTAGAATGTATAGTAAAATAATACAGAACACAAGGCCATCCAATGATAGACCTTACTAACAGATGTTATTAATATTATTATGAGTTTATAATTATATAAATATTGTTTAAGTAAATAATTTTGTTTCGTTGAAATAAATAACGTAATAGGTTAAACGATTAATTTTATTAATGTGAACGACCGTTGAGTTTCACAATTATTTATATAATTTTATCATGTAAATTATTAGTTATTACATATACATGCCCATGATTAGTACTTCACTGTATGTCTGTATTTACATTTAAAGTAATACGATCGTATAATTTTTTCAGAACTTCAATAATTATTAAAAACAAACAATTCATAATACTATATAGTATTTATTATATTAGTATATGTACCAATTATGTACTGCTATTAGAATAATATATAGTTATATATACATTTTTTTGTTGCAAGATAACTACTTATAACCTATATAACGCATAATACAATGTGTAGTAAAGTACAAGTAATTAAATATTAAACCTAGAATATAAATTTCAAATGCACGAGAGGCGGAATAGATCGCACGGGTTGGGTTCATTCCGTGCGATGAATATGTTTATTATTTTGGTTTGGAGAAGGAATTTTCTTGAGAAATATTTACATATACGTATAAAATTGTCATGTTACTGTGTTAGACGCTTATCCGATATTTTAGAAAAGTTTTGAGAGAGAGAGAGCTGAAATTAATGGTTCTGAGTGCAGAAGAGGCTTATAGAGCCTTTGCGTGGAGTTTTACGTGTGCAGGTTTAGCAGTTTCTTAACGGTTAATATTTTAAGATCTATATTATGTAACCTTTCATTTTAAACGTACAACGAAGGTTTTAATATTTTTCTCATAATCGACTCAACTATTTAAATTGTACTTATATTTGACATTTCAGCAACAAATACTTACCTCGTAATTTAATTCTTTAAGACCAGGCTGGTTTGATTAGTAAATTTATAGATATTTATTTCATCATACTTATGTCAGTTTTAAATTTTTTGAAAGACGGTTTATAGCAAATAAACCTAATCGTGTCCATGTCTTAAAGTATCACATTTGGATTTTATACGTATTAGTTCAATGTAGTTAAATCAACGGGAAAGAGTAAAGCCTAAATGTTTCACTAGACTTTTATTCGGAAATAGAATATATTACATTAAAAGAAATCGACGGAGTATTTCTAAGTTGTTAAGTTAATGTAGTATAGAGGTATTATTTTTTGACGTAATTGTATATGCCATAATGAAGACTATTTGTATAACTAATTATAATAGTTTAAAATGTATTTGAAATATTACTTTATCATAAAATATCTATAAAGTTGTTTGAAACTAATTTGAAACTATGTTGATGATAATCGAAACATTTTATGATATATTTTAATAATTTATATACAGCGTAATTATTATCTGATATATTATTATATGTATATTGTATACTGGTATAATGATTTTAAAACTGAACCTATGTATAAAAAATATATAGTACAAACTCTACACACACACACACACACACACACACACACACACACACACACACACACACACACACACATATACATATACATTTTATTAAGTTCAATGATCTTGCTTACATGTTTTTTTTCTAAGTGCTCGATTTGAGAGGGTAGGTACTTGGAGTAGGTACACCGTATGACATAATATTATTATGCATAGATACTTCGTAAAACGACGTAAACACAGTTGTCACAAATCAATTTATTATTTATAATTTAAAAAAATATATTTTGGCATCTTACACCGACAAAAGCCCTAATATTTTTGTTATTTTCGTATTGACGTTTTGCCACGACTTAAGTCGTCATCGTCGCCGGTCCTCTATAGTCTATAATATATAATCCGGTAAGCTGGCATTGCTAGGAGAACGCATACAAGAATACTTTAAAATAGGCAATTTAAAGATAAAAACACGTATACATAATAATATTGTATTGGTTTGCTGCTGTTTCACCCGGGTCAACTGTTAAAATGTTTTGAATTTTGGGCAGACAACCGACCGATTATGAGAGTGCGATCAGGACCTTATCCTACACGTCGACAAGACAGTCCTACAGTTAGCCCACATGCTCTCGTAAACGAGCTTATTTTACAGTAACATTTATGCGTAAATGTATCGCTGGTGTAACCAGTGGGGGCGCAGCCCTCCTCGGATTTCAAGAAAATTTAAAAATTCTTCCAGTGTTTTTGAACGCATCACGTAAGACGTTGTGTATTTAAATTGTAATTTGTATGAATATTGTTGTTGCAAAAGTCTTTATAATTTTATATACTTAGCTATATGTAAGAAAGTACAAAGTAACCTCTGTATATCAAAAATCAAAACCCCTCCCCACCAAAATCCTGGTTAATCATGGATATGTATGATACGCATAAAATATATACACACTGCGATATGTTCTCTGTTTTTTCGTATTGTATATATAGGTAAAAGATGATGGTAAATTAGTTTATAAATAAAAATTCCGCAGACGATAATATAATATTGTATACAACGGTAATGCCAGCATACACAGGTACGTAGTGGTGGATTTAAAGATTTACCGTTCTTTTAACACATTTTTCATAATAATAATAATAATATAATGGTATAATACGTATATAGGTAGGTAGATGGTACAAAACTTCTGTAAATTCATTATTTAGTATTAGTACCTATTCAAATTGTAAATATAAAATGTACAACATAATGTACGCCACTATAATATACACTTTTTAGACTATTTTATACACAATTCACGATAAACAGCAAATTTCTACGTAAAACGCAACTACGTAGGTAACTATTTATATGCGCGTTATAGTTGCGTTTTAGTGTGCACAGCACTTACCTCTAATAATACTATAATAGTGCATTTCTATTCTCTGAAACTATAATCGTATCGATTGTTTCGGTTGCTGTAAGGGAAACGTAGTAATAAATTCGATAAGATAATTTGGAATGCAGATCTTGCGATAGTGACAAATTCATAATACGATGAGTATCTTACACGGACCCTCGTAAACTTGGCAACGCAATATTAGAAGATATCGATCCAGTCAATTCAACAAATATGTTGATAAATTCACGGACAATGTTGGTAAACTTTTAAAATGTATTAGACATTATTTTACAAGGAGAGAGGTGTAGAAATTCAACTTTGCTCTGCCAAGTCCACAGGGGTATTGTACGCGAGCCGTTCTCGAATGAAATTTAAGTTTAATAAACAGATCAATCGAATTAAGAACACGTTATATTTATTGTCTTTTTTCTAATTATTACTTTCAGATAACTAAAATCGACATTTCCCACATCTAATGAAGTTTTTGCCCCTAAAACATTGCGGTGACCACTGCAGCCTATGTCGCTTCAATAGATCCGCCATTGTAACAATATATTACACTCCTGTTCGTGTTAATATGTTATCGGGAGTTCGTGTCGGGGTCGTCGTCGTCGTTGTTTGGTGTTGTTTTTGACTGATATTTCAAGTGCCACCATAAGTATGTATATATATATATATATATATATATTGAATGTATATAATATGCTAACTATGTATATAGAGAGAAAAAGAGGTATGTAAATATTATTATTTATACGTAACACTGCAGCAGCAGTTTATACGACTCGAACGTCAACGGATAATGATCGCGTATGTTATGTATATAATGTATATAGTATAAGTATATACACAATATGTATGTAACGCCGTGCGTGTGTATGCACATACGTATGTTGTACAGTGTTATTATTATTATTATTATTATGAATAGCTATGCACGTACAAACGCGGAGGGTAAAAGTGAAAGATCTGTTATCTAGATAGACGCGAATAATAGTGTACGTAAGCCACCACCGTATCCAGTGTACCTATACAATAATATATAACCTACCTATACATATTACGTTATAAACGCGCTCGTATTAACCGCGGCATGGTATAGTTCACGCCATTATCACAATAGTATAATAATAATAATAATAATAATAATAATACACGGGTAGAATACCGTGTAGGCAATAACACGATAAAAGAAGATTTTTATTTATTTTTTATTTTAACATTAGGCTAACCCGTACACGGTCTTTTACGTTTCCACTGTAGTTGCATTGATTTATAATGATATTACGATTTCACTTCGGCTAATTGTCGTTTTCAACTGGGATTTAAGGCTATCACACTATAAACACACAATAAAATCACTCAATCTTACAATAATATAATATTAGCCCGTATAATATTACGAGTGTATGGCGAGTACCTACGGAAAACATTCATAAATAATGGACTGTGAATCGAATGCAAACAAATTATTTTATTTCTATTTAAAATGTAATTCAAAACGTACTTAAAATTCCAATAGATGTGCACTTAAATATGCATGCACATTTTTAATTAGTGTCGGAGAAAATCAAAACTTTAAAAGCATCAAGTCTTGTTGAAAAGAAAAAAAACCATATTTTTAAGTCAATATTTAGATAGTAAAAAAACGATAATAATCATAATTCAATATTTTAATTTATCACAATGACTGACACTCTCTTGGGAATTATAAATTTTTTTTAATAATTTTATAATAATTGCCAGTAAACATAAAAAAAAAAATGATAATATTTTAATCAACAAAAATTGTTACAAATACTGTAAAATGCAATTCAATCAAAAAATTAAATAATAAAAATAATAATCTCGAAAATCAAAAATGATAAAGTGTGCAAAATTAAAGTTTCATAAAAAAAGCTTAAATTTATTGTTACATAATTTATTATTTAAACTGTTTATGTTAAGAAAGCCATGTCTTAAATTAAGCCAAAAAATATGTATTTTGTTACAAATCCACAGTACTTTGATTATAATATGAAAATATCATTACACATCAAATCCACCGCGTTATTGTTCGTTTAATACAGTGGTTCACAAAGTGTGTACCGGGGTGCACTAGGGACGTCGCTAGCACATTCTAAGAATTCATAATAAATAATTTAAAATGTAGCATCTCAATTATAATGATGTTGCATTAGGTACTTATTGCTTAGATTGTATTGTGTTTAATAAAATTAACAAAATTCGTAATCAATGAGTATTCTTATGTTCTGTCTTTCATAGAATTCACAGCAGGGCACCGCTGCTGAATTTGATTTAAAAAAGGCACCACGGAAAGAAAAGTTTGGGAACCGCTGGTTTAATACATAATATATTAGATATCACGTTATTTGATCGCAGTGGCGGCGATTGTGTGTACTGTACAGTTTATGTGACAGCAGCAGCGGAATCTTTACTTGGAAAAAAAACATCGACAAAACAAAACTTTGTAAGTTACGCTTTGAAACCTCCTACTCTCTCTCTTTCTCCTATGACTATAATCGGTGTACCCCGCAGTGCTTAATAAACTTAAGTTACCCTCTCGGTTGACCGTCGTTACTCTTGTAATATTTTCTTCCTTCGCGATTCATTAGGTACTTGTGTTGCAATGTTTAATTTTAAAGTTTATTTATGTTCTACTCGCTAAAGGTATTCAGTTCC
The DNA here is from genome assembly GCA_036289425.1 of Rhopalosiphum nymphaeae. NCBI lineage: Eukaryota > Metazoa > Arthropoda > Insecta > Hemiptera > Aphididae > Rhopalosiphum > Rhopalosiphum nymphaeae. The sequence goes on along the minus strand of JAZAQC010000007.1, from coordinate 670,642 downwards.
ATTTTTTCATTTCCTCACAACTCGACCAATAATTTAATTAACAAATTTCAGGACCACTCTATTTTACGAAATTGTTTTTTTTTTGCAGATACTTAGTTATAAACGTATAACATTTTAATTTGATTTCTATACCTGCATTTAACGTTTAATATTTGTATTGTTGTATAATGATAAAACTGACTATATAATTCGCATTGTGACAAAGCTGTAAAAAACTGGCATCACTATATTGTTATTCTGATATTCTACATCATCACTAAAAAAAAAAAAATTAACCTTGAAAAAAGATGACTATTACAAAGATAGTTGAGCTATAAAAATATTTTCGGTTTTTAAGAGCCGGTTTCTGTATCTTTTTTCAGTTAATAAATGTCTTTCAAAATCTCGATTCACATCAACATCGATATTATAATATATAATTATTTATCATATGTTATAAATTATAATAATATTCAATTCGACGAGATGTTGAAAACCTACGATTTCCAGGCCGCGTCGGTTGTTGTTTATGAGTTCCAAAGTTGATTTCGTTCAAAAAATACGTTTCCGTGAATGGTCTACGGGTTTTGAGATCACCTTGTCCAGTCATATCTAACTATCTAAATAAGATTGAATATTAATTTAAATAACTGATTGTTTGCAAAATCGTCGAAATAAGTATATGTATTTAATGCGAAGCAGTTTTAGAATTTAGTTAAAATTTAATAAGTTGAAAATTGAAACACGTATCGAAATCATCGTCTATGAATACATTGATGATAATCTGAAAATTGTTCACACTTTGCATGTTAGATTCGTGTTCTCTGTACAAAATATATCTACATATATATACAACGTGTAACGTATTACAAATAAAGATATAAATAATTTATTATTACGCCGAGTGTTATCACTACGTCTTATCACTGCTAATTACTATAACTAAATTTACGTATTAGAATTTTTACAGAGAGTTGATTTAGGTAAATATGTTAATAATTTAAGATTTAAATTTCTAGTTGAATTACTGATTTCTATTAAGTTTACGTATTTCAAATAGTAATGCTGCATTACGTACGTTTCTCCAGGCCCCCACACGGAAAACTGATTTTCTGAGGTGAACCGACATCAAACGTATTCGGAATGTGATCAAACAAATACAAACAAATTAGGTATGTACTAAATATTAGCAAAAAAAAATTTGCGAAATTGATATGTGAGAGGCTGGGGAAACTTACGTTGCTGCTTTACTAATGCAAATTCAGAAAGCGGGTCAAGTATGAAGTTGGCGATCGAGTATGTGCCAAGATATACATGGTAAGTGATTGCAGTGTCGGTTCGAAGAACAAATTGAATATTTTAAATATTTGAACTGAATCAAACCAATAAGACAAAATATATCTACTTATTAATTATAATTATCAATTTTTCATGTAAATATGTGCAATTTAAACAATTGTTATTTTTTAACATGTTTTTCAATATTAATTCAGATTAAAATATAAATTTAAAATTTGAATGATATTTTTATATAATTTATTAAAATAGTAGGTCAATCAATGTACAGACTAAAAATTAAATAACGTAGACTATTATTCTGTTATTTTTGTTATTTTAATAAGAGTTCAGTTAAAATTTGATGATGTAGGACTTAAATAGTTTAGGTTATAAGACCTTATATTATATAGATATATTATCTTTAAATATAAGAGTATTTCTAGTTTTGTAAATCACAATAATATAGTATATGCTTGCTTATATTATAATAAATTAAACAATATATTATTATTATGATATTTAGGTGTACAATTTGTACAAGCAGAAAGTGAAATAATAACGTAACGGACGAACGCGCGTGTTTTCGACAACTAATCTATAATAATAATAATATATTATAAACTTTGCGATTGAGACCGCAGACAGTATTATATATTCGATATTAGCGACCTATCAGTCGCAGCCAAAATTCGGTTACACGCTACTTATATACCTATATTTATTGCATGCCGTGGTTTATATAATAATTTTACTCATTATAAAATAAAGTTATAAAACAAACGGCAATAGATTATTGTTAAAATATCGAAACCAACCACCCGGCATTGGTGTTATTTTATAACGCAAAAATGTATATTTTACAAAACAATATTTTTATTTCATGTATACCTATATATTTTAGAGATCCGAACGCCACACACCCAATATTTAAGGTATTTATGATGGTATTTTAATGAAATTTATAAAAAATCTAAAGGCACCTAATATGTTTTAAGGAGTTCAATTATGGAAATTTTCTATATGTTTGCGTATTAATGTATCAATATGTGTGTAAATATTAGGTGGTTTATTGTCCAATTATAGGTTAAAGAATTAAAGGAAAAGGGACAAACTTTCACGCATATTTGTTAACATAGACAAGTAATATTTTCCATTAAAAAGTATGGCATGGTATTCATTTTTTGCCCAAAGTAAAAAATTAATTTTATAATTTACAAGATATACCACTTTTTCAATTCTGATTAATATATTGAAATTCTTTATTTTTTACAATTCTAGATCATATTTGAGGGAAAGATTAAAAAGTTATCGGATGATCGATCTCAAGTTAACTTCACAATAAATTCAATTATATTTTCCGTTTTTTTATCGCTTCCCATTATATTAATTTTAGGTACTACCGTTGATTATTATGTTATTACGAGATTATAAAGAAAAAAGTAAGTTGTACACTATTTAGAAGTCAATATTTTTAATGCCGTTTTTTTTTTTAAATCATATTAATAGAAAAAAATAATGATTCATGTTCCAAAAACATAAAAATAAAACCGGATTTAAAAACAACTCTTTCACAGTATTAATAATGGTATGACAAAAATTAAGACGCTACTGCACAGCAAATATATTAGCCTCGTGTATCACATATACGTTTCTTAACTCTGACTATATACCCAGAATGATTGTTTTTCTCGTGAAACAGTTTTTACAAATCATTCAAGGATGCGTGTGGCGTTCTCTTAATATCATAACATTAAAATAAGTCAAACTATTATCATTTATCCGCGACATACTCTCTACCCTTGTGATTGCGCTACATTCGCAGACACAATCAATATTAATATGTATGTTGACACGTTGTTAATGTAAACCTCGATTGATGTATAGATATCACGTCGAGTGGGCCATACACTGTTGATGAGAACCGACGGTCATTGTAGCTATACTATATACGTATATATAATAGCGTATACACGGGTTTTTGGAATAACAATATATTTAATGCGCGCGATTGCTGAGTAGCTGCAGTGGTTAATATTTTAGTGGTAATCTATTACTATATTATATAAAGGTACGGCCAACCTATATTATATTATTTATTATAATTAATAACATTTATATAAAATATGGGTACAGTTGACGTAAATTCCGGTCGACTTAGAGTTCGGCGATTAATTAGGATTTATATTATTAACTGTATCTGTGTATAGATAAACCGGCTAACGGCGTACAACAGAGATGTTTGTGCGTAGAAAGGACATAAAAAAAAGAAAGAAAAACTGTTGGCGATTGAACGCGTGTCGAGACACACGAGATCGAGGTAAAGTATAATGTATAAACGATAATTGCACCTAGTGCGCGAACACGCATCACGTGCACACGTTTTAGTGTGTAAATTTACGATTTTTAAGTACCCATAAAACATTAAATTATAAATTACATAAAAATATAATTATTATACAACACCAGCCGACCCGTTCGACGGCGGTTTTACGCGGCGTCGTGTTGTTTTTACGGCCCCGTTTTCGTGCTAGCGTCATCGAATCCGAAAACTCTTTAACGATGGTATACTTCCATATAATATCATAATTACTTCAATCGATATCATATAATAATAATATATTTAAGTATTATATAATATCGTATATTTTTGATCACTACATTTTATCGTACACGCGGCAATCCGATTTTATTTATATATCCATATTAAATAATATTATAATTCACGATTATATCGCGATTAAAATTATAAAAACTATTTTTAAATACGTAGTGGATTTTATGCGTTGTATAGTAAACATTAATAGATTACTAATATTAGGTATAATAATAATAATTAGAATCGTTTACGATATTTTATGTCGATTGTGAATTGATAAATTATTATTATTTAGATATACAATTTCTATCACATCGTAAATAATATTAAGAACATTTATGACTGATAAGTTTTAATCCTATATATATATATATATGCGTGATTGGAGAGCGGGCTTGCGGGTTTACTTAGTATCTTCAGTTGTCATTATAAGCAGAAAGCACCCCCTCCTCACACCATAATTTTTTTTGTTTAAAATGTATGTACTCCTCTGCAAGTGAAGTAATATGCGTATGATTAATATACGTCAAATTAAATTCGGTCTACCACGGTCATCGGTTGGATTTAAAACGGCGATGACGTTGTTTCAATCATTTGATCACTACTTCGATTCAGCCGTCAAGGTACGAATGCATAAACGCATAGTACAATATTTTGGTGTCTGAAATAAGTTCTAATCCATATTTTGGTGTAAATCAGCAACGGTTTGAATACACGTAGCGAAACCGACCGCGTTCAATAAACAATCGCCATTACAGATTCGCAATAACTGTTTATAATTTAAATGTCCGTCGTTAAACTTTATCGCTCAGGACACCGGATCGAAACAAAACGAAAACTGTACATAGCACACTTTCGCGCGCTGTACACAATAATAATATATAAGTATATTACCTAATCGGGAAACTATGTGTTTCGCTTTTTCTTAAATAATATATTACCATAATATTTCGATCGTTGCATTTCATATTATTATGATGTATACATCACCAGGACAATGTATCTAAGCTACCGCAGTGACACTCTACGTGCATTCAGTTTCAGCAATACGAGCCTCGCGCGTTCTTTGCTACTTTATTGTAACAATATTATTATATTACGAACACAATGTCTTTGACGGAGATTAGTTTTATAATTAAAATACAAATGCACGGTGCGTAGCTGCATAAATATTTTTACGATTATTGGACGGTAGGATGAATATAATAATAATAATAATAATATGTACTTATACGTGAAGGCGGAGTCATCACTACAGCCGTGTTATTATATATATATATATATATATATATATATATATATGTATAAAAATAATATACATGTTATGAAACTCAAATGTTTTACGAGGAAAACATTTAAACATAATGTAACTCAATAGTCATTTAATAGATACTCCACATAAATAATATAAGAAATAAATAAAGCCATAAACATTATGGTAATATACACATTATACACGCACACATACAAGCGTAATAGTTTTGCCGCTACTGTAGACCTATAACATAGTTTCGACCATTATAGAATGTCGCGGTTAGGTACATCTTCAGGCTACTCATTCGGCGCGTGTGTGTACATCTACCTACTACCTACAGGCATATATAATATTGTGTATATTATTATATTTATGTGTATGTATAATGAGTTAATGTGGTTAAAACTGCGTTCGTATAATAATATGATAATGTATAAGTTTGGGTGCGGATAAAAACACGCGTTACGCAATATAAAATAATATTTTTTTCGGCCATTTTTGGATCATTGTAATTATAAGATTTTAAGCATGAACTACAAACACCGAACGATATAAATCGATTTTTTTAGAGTAAACTCGTTATTTTCTCGAAGAATATCAACAGCTTAATTTGAAAAAAAAAATGTATTTTTCTAGGCAGAATAATTTGTTTGAGAATTGTAATGTTTAGAAACAAAAAATGAGTTTTTCGAAATACCCGTGTGATTCCACTCAACATGTTTAAAAAATGTCATAACACTTTAAATAAATACCACGAATACGTTTTATAATATTTTAATATATTTTATATGAATAATTAAGAAGTCGATCGAAATTCATTTATAACTATAAATAGTATAAACTATTCTTCTTTGTGGAAGATGAAATTAAAAAAGTATATAATATCGTTCGAAAAAGTAAAAAAACTTAAAGCTTACGATAAAAAAGAAAAGTTGTTTTTTTGCAAAAATATTGGATTCTAGTAATTACTTTGAATTATGTAAAGAAATTTATTTAATTAACTGTTAATACTTTTAGAATAAATGAGAAAATGTTTATCTTTAACAGAAACACGAAAGTAGCAAGTTAATACAGCGGACCCTTTCAATAAATAACATATTATATTAATATACATACATTGCTGCCGTTCAAATAGAATAATTAGCTGATCTATAAGTACTGCAAGAATAGCTGGTTTGATTGCGGCGTTCAGAAAACGTATTATGTAGAACAATAAATTAATATTTTATTATTGTGTATTACCCAGGCATTTTTCAATAAAAAAAACCTTGTACTTTGTACCTACTGTATACTCCGTGTCTATAGAATGAAAATTAAAGTCTGAAAATAAAACATCATGGGTAAAACGCATCATTTTTCATAATCTGCGCTTAACAAATTAATAACTCAGCTTTCATAATATTGTATTATGTATTTGATATTACAATGTTGGATCCAAGTCTTAAGATTATTTCACAGGTTTTGTATTCTTTAAAAGCTAGTGTCTTATAAAAAAAGTACATTCTTGGTTGTACTCTCTCAATATAACTTTAATCTATCAGGTACTTCAATAAAATATATTATATTGATCCACTTTGAGCCCAAATAAATGTACTATTGAATCTAACCGAAATAAATGGGAAAATTATTTGCACATCACCACATCAGCTGTGTAAAAAATCAATATTACTCTTTGATATTGTGGATTTTTTAATAATATAATTTAAGTCTGGTTAAAACAGAATTGTATACTTGATTGACTTGATTGATTTTATATACTGTGACCTAGAAAAAACAATTCTACAACTTAGGTTTGAGTCACTAAAAAAAAAACATCAAGTCACAACATTCAAGTCCACTGATGCAATGGACAACTCGCAGTTAAATCTAGCTTTGCAGCTATAGTAATACTGAACAATTTTTATTTAGTCTTCTATTTTTTAGACCTAATCTATTCTTTTTTCGCCGTAAATACAATAATGTGAATAAAACATACATATAATAATAATAATAATAATAATAAAATTGAACTCACATTTGGCTTTCTTCTTTTTCTGAGACGTCGAACGTCGACAAAACCCGATGACGGAGAAAATCATAATCATGACTACAATTCCGCCCACAGCACCAATGATTGCCAAGATTAGCATAAAGTCTTCTGCAACGAAAATTTGATGCATAAATAACTAATAATGACATAATGTGTATTTTTCGGTTATCTATTATATACATTATATTAAGTTAATGAATTAAAAAAAAAATGATTTGAAATGCATCTGTCAGTAAAAAGTTTTGTAAATAATTAACATTGAATATCTTATGCTAAATATTACACATACTATTATATATTAAAAGCTAATAATCGAGCAATTTTCATTCCACTAAATTGCTATAGTCGATCCGATGATGTGATTTTTATATCGAAATCTAATTTGAAAGTCATAATGATAAATTTTGGATCTTACGAATGACTTTTATAATTTATACAGAAGTCAAAAAAGTTTTCAAAATCCTAGTAAAAAAATGTTAAGTAAGTATTCTTTTAATGGGAATAAAGACTATTTTGAATACTCTTAAATAATGTTATTATATTGTATAATAAACGTGATGCATATTTTTAAAAACCACACTTTTTTCTAAATATTTTAGCGAACTCAGTACAAGCACCAGAATCGAGTGTGTAGCTTACTTTTTGGCACCAGTACGATAATGATCGAGTCGGACCCATAGTCGTTGGACGCCGTACAATTATAGTCTCCAAACTGTTCCTGTCTTGAGTTCCTGATGATCAGCGTGCTCTTCACGCCATCTTCCGTTGGGTCTTCTAGTACCTACAACAGTACACATATATAAAATTATTATTATATTATTATCGTACGTGAAAAATGTTTATTATTTTGTTTTGTAAATAGCAAAAACAAAATAAGCTGTGATAAATACCGCGGGCTACTGGAGTCTATTGGCTATTATATATAGTAGATATACTACTAGTTTATTTGTGTTTAATTATTAGAAAATGGATATAATTATTATTATGGACTTAAAATACTACAATGTTTCTGAACGACGATATTGTCTGCGAATTTTTCGAAATGCAATTAAATGTTCGTTTAATGAAAAAAATAATAAACAATATTTCGTAGAACAACATTTTGTTGAGATAAAAACAAACAAAATAATATAAACCATATTTTTTACTACTTTTTGTTTAGCTTTTATATTAACCTAGACAAGATATTTTTATAATAATATCTCCTCGATTAGGACATCAGGATAGGTAAACAAATGGTTTGTTTTTTTTAAAATAAATTATCGATATTTATGAATATAGATTTTTATTATCTAAAATACAATAATTAAATTAAATTAAAATCTTTTGAAATTTTCTTATGTATTTTCATCGTCACTGATTTATGTATGCATATATTATAATTTATTCTTACGTATTGTACCACACAATTTTAGCAATATTGGAATTTCGATTCAATTTTCAAATAAAATATGATTTTTTTAAATAAATGTTCAATGAGAAAAATAAACATAGGCATTTATTATTAAAATATTTTCAATAAAAATAATAAAATAATTTTAAAAAACTAGGGTGATTGGAAAAATATAAGTTTATATCTTTGTTTGTACTTTTTTTTGTAAATAGCACGAAAAATCTCAATAATTTTGAAATATGATCTTTAAGTATACTAAAAAAATTTCAAAAATCAGTTTTAGAATAACTAAATATTGAAGAAAAGAAAGGCGGTGAACATACTTGATGAATCATTCTATGTAATATATAGATATATAAATAATGTAAACCTAGTTAGTAGTTTTGTAAAAAAATAGTGGTCAACTCGGCCAAAACGAAGAGACGCGTACGAATCTAACTGATATTTCACGTTTATTTGCTCTCCAAGAAACAATTATGGTACTAAAAAACGTACTTATCAAAAGTTTTACCTCATACATGGGGTGATGGCTAGCCGCGATTTTTGGATGAAAGAGCGAGACACGTGGTGGACCACTATATATATGTATAATAGGTACTGTTCTTATAAATACTCGTATGCACATTATTATATTTGGTTTTGGAATCAGTTCAAAATGAACAGACAAAAATATGTGCCATATAATAGTTATTATTTATATATATATATACAGGAACGCGCACCCACGCACACACATATATATATATATATATTAGTGTGATTTACGCGTTGACGGTCGATCTCATTTTCGGTATGCGTTTCTATTATTATTATTATTATTATTATTACTATGATTATTATTATTGTATCGTCGTACATGGTTCCGGCAGCGACGATCGTAATTTTAGATGGTACCTAGTTTTTTTCACGCACGTTTAAAACAGGGGAGACTCCTAACGTGACGTTGATGTGTAGTTATATTATATAATATATACGTACCATCGCCAAAATGCAGTCGCATTTATACATATACATAAAATATAGTTAGAGTGATATTATTAAGATTTTTTAAAATTTAATCATATTTGTTATTTTTATGGTAAATAAAATTATTGCTTTTTAATTTTTTATATAGTTTAAATGTATTCGAATTTGAAAAACTCATCGTTTTCTACACAAGCTTCGCTTTTGGAGTAGAATTATTTCATTTTCAATTATTCGTATAGGTAATATATTATCGTAATAGAGATGTAGCAATGAGACAATACGAATAAAGGATATTAATCACTATACATTTTATTGTCGTAGCAATTTTTTACTTAAACGAATTTTTACGCTTGAAAGACTTTGCAGTCGACGTGGTGAATTTCACGGGTAAAATATAAGTAATTATAGCAGTATAATTACGATAAAGTTATAGGTACTATTCACTCGAATATTATGTTACCGTGTTACTTAATAATAATAATGTGACATTGTATTCGTACTCAAATTTGTGTGAACACAATTATTACCAAATCATTTATTTTGTTTATACATTATCCTGGAACAAAACAGTTTATACAGAGTGATTCATCAACCATCAAATCATCCGAATTAATTGACTTAATAATGAATTTATTTAGATTTTGCTTTTTAGAATTTTGAAATAATATTCTGTACTGAAAAACCATATCTTGAAATTGTCATAGCACACATATAATGTAATAAAATATTTCAAAAATCATAATTTTAATGAATTTATTATTATATGAAAAATGGAAGTAAACATGCTTGGTAAATTGGGGTGTTTGGTGGCACTCTGTATATTAATAAAATAAGTATTAGAATGTATAAACGTGGTTGGTTGTACGGATTTAACACCGACTCCTCGAGAAAGGGCGTGGAGTTTCGATAATTGGCGTCCCGTCCCTCGGAAATTATAACATTACGCATATATATAATATATATATACTTATATATATACATAATAATAATAATATATACTATACATGCACGACCTCCGCCGACTGTTTGTGCGTATTGTTATGATTTATATAATAAAGCAATTACATTGTTATTTTGTTGTATAGTAACAATAGCATAGTTTAGCATGTCTTTGTAAAATCGATCCTTTGAAGCGTTTTATTATTACAATAAAATTCATTGTAGTCTTCATCGTTGTCAATATGACAAGAGTAACGATGAAAACAACGATTATAAAAAATCATATGATTTGCTAACGTTTAAACGCTGGTTTTCATACCTGTGTGTTTATAAATCTGTACATGTAATTTATAGTATAATAATGTATTGCTTCAAATTCTGATTTTTTAAATTTTTAAATATTATACCAAGAAACTATGTTTTCAAATTCTTGTGAATTTTTGGGCTATTTAAGGAGTGTCTTATGACGATACAAAATTCTATTTTTGATCTATAAAGGTTAAGTTTTTAATAAATAAAAATAATGTAAAATAGTTAATTGCATTTAAAAGGTAAGCACGTACAAGTAGGGCCTCAATAGAAACTCCCCTCAAAATATTTGAGATCCAACCATTCGAAAACTACGTACATAAAAATTAACTTTTATTTAAAAAATAACAAACATTTGTCCAGATAATATCAATACAACTAATAGGTATTTTTGAGTCATACGCTGTAACCAGTCAGCTATTTATTGTAGTATTTATATGTATCAATTCACTCTAGATACATATACATATTATATGTATTGGCACTTGGATTAATGTGTGTATGTGTTTTTTCTGTATCATCCCAAAACAAAAAAAAAAAATAAATAAAATAAAAAACGCACACTTCGATAAAACTAAAAAACCACGTATTTCTTCGTTTTAGTCAAACCGCGTTTTTATGTATTTTTTTTCCATTTTACGATTATATACGAATTTCAAATTCTTAAAATGCTTCAGTGTGGTTATTTGAACGTTTCGTCTTGCAAATGGTCTTTTCCCTTATTTTTTCATACCAAACGTGTAGTACGAAAAATATAATAATAAATAATAATATATTATATCGTTACTGATCCAAAAAAAAATGGTTCAGCTTATGCCTTAGGTACAATGTGTTTTAATATGATAAAATGCAGTGTGCGTATGTTATTTTTTATACTTTGGAGTTCAGATGACAGATTTTTGATTCCATACTTACACAATAATTTTAATTTGTATCATAATATAATTAATAAGAACGACCATCAAAGCGAATTTCGCATCATAATACGTTAGAACCTAAGGAGATATTTTTAAAGGTTAATAGTCCCAGTTACTTGAAATGTTTTTGGAAATATTTTTGGCATAATTTAAAATCATTTAAAAACGAAAGTTTGAAAAATAAAAATATTTTTATTGGTACCCATAGGTTTAGCTCATTTTAATGACAGTTTACATTTTTCAATTTACATTTCGAATCTAAATCTCTTTAAGAATTGTAATGTATACAAATCGATTTTTAAAATATTTATTGATTATTTTTAAGTATCAATTGTTTAGATTTTAGATGAGAGGAATGATGTGATTTAGTGCACCTCACAAAATATTGGTCCACTATTTCGGTAAACTAAATTTTAAATATTTATCATTTATTAACTAATAACTATACTCTCTCGAATTTCCAAAAACAAATATTATAATTTGGGATATTAAATTCAAAATTCAAAATTCATTTATAACCATAAAAAATGGGAAATACTCTGTTTTTTTTTTTACTAGATAATTACAAAAATAAAATTTTCAAAATTGTTAGTACCTAACTATTTCAGAAAATTAATTGTAAACCTTGCTGCTGTAATTTTTAAAGTTTAAAAAAATTTAAAAAATCACTCTTGAACTAATTTTAAAATATATTATAACATGTTTCGTTGAATTTCTAATGATGATAAGTAATAGTATGAAATTTGATTATTTACAAAAATAAAGAAAATTGTAACAATCTGGTATACGCGTAATTGTTGAAATCCTTTATCTCCATCCTACACTAACCTTTACGGTCACGGTCTTAGTACAGTGATCGATCAGGAAAATAATAAAAGGAGCACCAAACAAATAAATAAACAACAATAATGTATTAGCAAGCCAAAAACTCGTTGACCGAGGGTGATTATTTACGAAAATCGATCAGTGTAATCAACTATAAAGTCGTTTTGTGGAAATGTAACGCAAACAACCGATTATTGATATTGCTGTAGTTTTAATATACTGAGAAATTCGTCGCGATCGACAAAACTAAAAACTTTATTTTTTTTCACAATCAAGTATAAAAAATTGTAACATTGAAAACGAACATCTGTAAGTTTTTATCGTCTTTTTAAAAAAAATTGGAAATATTTATGATTAAATAATATATAATAATATATAAATATATTCCTGTTGTTCTTATATTATTTTAAATTATAAAGAGGTCTGGGATACTCAGGAAATTTAAAATATCCTTTTTTTATATTTAATGAAATTTCAACACGTATATTATAAAAACATATACTTAAATGTAGCAATTAAAAATATTGTTTAGGTGATTCCTAATCTACCCGTTAATATTTGTTGAATAATAATTATTTTTTTTAATAAAATGCATTAAAACATTTGGACACATTGGATATACTATATATTGTATAACATGTATTCTAATATGATTTTTAGATTAAAATTTTTATAGTAAAATAAAAAAAGCTGGGTTAATTCTTTTGAGAAAATAATAGCCGCTATTTAATAGCATATTATTTTTCTTATAGTCTTAAATGTTTTGAAACAGATTATACTAAAAAATGTATATGGCAATATATGCGTGCTCTTAAACTTTGGCTACGAGATTATGGATTTATGGCTTATCTACCTGGTAATACATATCTAACAAGCAATGAACAGTAATATAAATAAATTAAAAATATGCGAATGCAACTGAATTCAAACACTCAGAGACACTCGCGGTCTTAGTATATTAATATTTATAATTTATAATCACGAGCAAGTATGTTTTTATGCGTGAATAAGTTTTGATATTATTTCACATCACATGTTCAATGAAATATTTTTTCTGTACTATGTATTCATACAAATAATATTTTACGGGATGTGCATAATACTATATATACTTAGAGCTAGCGCTTCATAAACTATAAGGCATAATTAACCGTGAGGTACTCACCGAATAATAGTTCTGATCGTTTCTGGTGCCAATGACTGTGCCGTGATAAGTCCAAACTATCCGGTCGGCGACCGGCACGGACGAGGCGATGCACTCGAGCCGGACCGTTTCGGACGGCGTGCCGTGCTGGATATGTGGGCTGTCGATGACCGGCTTGCCTCTCATGGACACCGAAGCTTCGGCGTTCACCTCGCCGAACCCTGTGGTGGTAGCTTTGCAGTGGTACCGGCCGATGGTCGAATTTGAAACGATCACCGTCAAGTTGCTAGTCGTGCTCATCACCTGCAGCCAAACAATGGACGTTATAAATATAAATAGTATATTACATTAAATTATAATAATATATGCCTTTAATATTACTGTATAGTTACGAAGGTGATATATCGTGGAGATACATTTTTATGGGGAGACGAGACGAATGGATAATACATATACCACATTATATCACAAGTGATTCTGCAGAATTTGGAATGTTTGTTTGAAATATGAACTATTATATAGGTAGTCGTACTACGTCTAATAAAATTCATGAACTCGTTTCGTTTAAGCGTACGCGTAAATGTATTTATAAATTCATTTTTTTTTTTAATTACCTATGTATATAGTTTCACCTCGTCAATGTGATAATTTTAAAATAAAATTAACTTCCGAAAAAGTTCAAGTATCATGTGAAACAAAATTCACATTAAGTTAATGCAAACAAAATATGAACTTAATTCATTTTCATCCATACGTTTCAAACTTTTAACAATGAATGAGTTCATTCCGAGTTTTGAGATAATTGTGTTTATATAGGTTTCAGTAGGCATTTTAAATAATAATTATATTAGACAATAAATGATTAATGCTTTTTGTTCAGAGAGTGTAGGCAGACGACAGAACCTTACGTCTGTGCGAAGCCTTCCTTGGCTGTGACTGATATGCCGTGAGAGGAATTAAAAAATCATATAACTTATGAAAAAAATATTCACCATCATATTATTATGCGTGATTAAAACTTTCAAAAACAATTAACATAAATGATAAATACTACCCCAGGGCCATCAAGTGTAATTGCCACAATGTCATATCACAATGATAATATTCTACATAGGGTGATATTGTCTAAAAGCGAAATAATTGATAAGCGTTTAACACTCACTTTTTTTGTTTTCTCGAACGTCCATTCGATGGTTGGTGGTGGATTGCTGTCCACGTCACATATAATTGTTACATAACTTCCGAAATCCGCTTGGACGTTTTTTGGTCGATTTTTGAATTGAGGTTTATCTGCGTGGAACAAAAAAAAACAACAATAAATTAAAACGTTGTAATTGTACGAAAGGTTTATATATTGTAGGCTGTTTTCGAATAAATTATTAGTATGCAAATGCAATAGAAATATCAAAATAATAACATCGGGAGGGACGAGACAATTAATACAACGATTTCGTTTCTAAAATTTTGTCATAAGAACTGAAGCCCTAACTCCGATTTTTAGAATATTAAACTGCTGCTATGCTGCCTTACACTGTATAGCGGTGTGACGAACTCATCAAGTAAAAATACCAATTTAGAAAACTTTCAAACGATATTTTTTTTACAAGTTTGCACAGATTAGAATATCACCTAAACTGATAGATATTATTAGCATATCGGATGAACAGCGAACCATCGCTCACGACGCCATCATTTAAAAATCCCGTCAGAGCCACTGACCTACGTGCAGGTACTATATGGTCAATTATGTGGTAATATAAGTGGTAATATAATTATGTAACGATGTTATCATCAGCTTTAATAATTTTTCCCGCCGTGTTTACTATTAATATTATTATTAATCGCTATAGCGACGGAAAACGTTTATTGACAACGACTTCGACGGAGTTCACGACGGTGCAGGGTGTATGTAATAAATCTGAAAACTCTCGATGATGTACAGATAGTTTTTTTTTTTAATATTGTCGATCACGATGACTTCATATTATTGTTCGTTCGTTGCGTATGGGTACAATAAAATAATATACAAGCGTCGAAACGTTGATAATTAAATTTTTTTAAATTTTTTTTTCACCATCGGATAGAATTCTCTATACCATTCTCCTACAGAATATATATATTTACGTGTTATTATTATTACATTACAGAGGTCGCGGACGTGTGCGGTACACTAATTCAGCTTTGCGTAATTAAAAACTAGTAATTAAAATGTGGTTTTGATAAAAAAAAAACAAAAAAAAAAAACGTAAATGTGAAAAAAATCTGAATCGTTAAACCAGCACAGGCGAGAATCCACTCTGATTTCATGCGGACCGCGACCGGTACGACAAGCTCTCGGACGCGTAATACGTGTTTAATACACACGCACGCTCACACAAAAAACGCCTGCGGTCAATTATTTAAACACATTTGCAATTTATTATTAATAATATTTGCGTTATATTATACATGAATAGGTAGAACGAAGAACACGAAGAACAGGTGTATTAATATTAGTTGATAATTTGATATTATCGTCGAGTGTCTATACAGCGACGTCATTTTGTATAATGTCCTACGATGAATTGGCATCGAAATATCACATAATAATATGTAAGGACACTTAACACTAAATATATTATCAACAAGAATTTCCTATAGTTAGCTCACGTTGCTAGATCGTAAACGTTTTATACGCCTGATTTTACCAGGACCCTTGTCCTCTTTTTTTAGTTTCGACAGAGCGGAGCCAAATTTGACAACAGAACCAGCGAATTGTCTAATTTCAAATTTTTTGAAAAATTTACGAAATTCTAATTTGTAATTTTTGCTTTAATTCCTCCATCGTTTTTGAGGGCAGATTTCAAATTTTACGCTAACACTGGCATTTCAATTTTCCGTCATGCCACTCGCCCTCTTCAATCGCCATTTTGAATATTTCATACACACGCAAGCTCAAAAAAAAACTAAATGAGCACATATGTGCGCATGAAAAACGCCTGTGGATAATGAATTAAATACATTCCAACAAATTGAAGAATGTGATTATTACATGCACTATTATCGTTATTATATTTACAATATTATAATGTTAATTAGTTGGAGAGTCAGTAACTCCAGTCCATGATGTAGTGCAAATATTTTAACGCTGTCATATAGGTGTAATATGGCTTGATGGTATTTCTTGTGCCACGAATTTCAAAAAAAAAAAAAAAATAATAATGTGAAAAAATTGTATAGTTTTCATTAGGTGTCAAGTATAATGTTAATGTCAGTAATTTTTGTACTTATTACGCAACATATATTTGTGTAATCTCTCTGAACGTCTACACTAAATTTTCCAAGACAATTTTGGTGATTTTGCAGTAAAAAACTGTTGAATATACTTTGTGAACGTGTTTTTTAATTTTAAAATCAGATGCGAATAATATATATATTTTTTTAAATTGATGTATTATCATATATCGAGTATTCAAAAAATCATTTTTTTTTAATGATGAACTAAATAGTGGCTTATAACGTTCGAGAGGTATCATCCCTGTCTATATTTTACTCTTCTTCTAAAATGTTTAAATATGATAATAATAATAATAATAATAAAACGTTTTTACCACAACAGTAGTTATATTGAGCACGGTGATATAAAAGACATAATTATACCAACAGAATTTGTTGAATAAAATAATCGTTTATTTCAAAACTACAACAATATCTATAGACTTAAATAATTGTTTGGATATCACTGTAACGTCGAGTTTTGGTCGGTCAATTATTGAGTTTAATAATACTTGGATCGCGTAGATCAATGTAAAGTGACGAAGACTTAATTATGATATTATACTATACATTTACACGGCTGACGCGTATCTATGTAAAATAGGTACATCGCATGTCTGCTGAAGTTATGATTATTCCGCCGGAGCACAAGTAACTGATAATTAACATAATAATTTAAAAAAAAATTAACTACTGTTTTCATAAAAATAATCCTGAACGTGGGTGGTTTTATAAAAAAAAACTAAACGTATGTTTAAAACAAATATTTGGTGCCTACGAAATTTATCTAGTTCCCATTTTTATAACACGGCCATGAGTCAGATGAATTCATCATATTATAGATACTGCACATAACAATTGACTTTATAGACACGATCACGTTATCAACATCGCTGTGTACCAGTTATGGAGAAAAATAGTATGATATTAGTTAGAATAATTGTATGCATACTATATTTATACAGGATATTTTATATAACTTGCTCACGAACTAAATCGATTTTGTACGAGTAGATTTTTTTTTCAATTAGGGATTAAACTTTGTATACTAAGGATAAAATCCCGTGATTAAAGGTTCGGAAATTATATAGGTATAAGAACTATGAAAGTTTAAAAATTATATTGATTAAAACTATTCTATTCACGTTTTAAATTTTTTTTAATTATGTAAAACGTACTAGTAGACAAAAACTAAATCTATGCCACATGTTTTATATGTGAAACAGTTATTAAGAACTATTTTCATAAGTATTTATATACAATTTACGTAGGTATACATTTAAATTACTCAGACATTTCTTGTTAAAATTCCAATTTAGATTATAAACATTTTCAATAAAATTACATGCCTATCAGTAAAATGAGTTTTTTAAAAACAGAAGTATTTGTATCACATAGAAAATCCCTTAAATTAAAAAAAAATCTAAGTATTTGAAAACACAATCGCACATTTAAAATGTCTACAAATCAGAATTTGAATAATGGATTATAAAAGAAAGGTGAGGATCATAATGGTTGGTAAATCATTATGTATGTATAGTATACTCAGCCGTGTCGATGAAACAAAAACCTATTAATAATATACATACTATATTATAATGCTCGATATCACCTATCAATATTATTATGGTAGCATGTCCGGTAATTGTACTGCGACGGTGACTGGGAAATGTTACGGTTTCATGAATATATATTTTTATTATTATACGGTGGGTCTTTTCTGAGAAAACGTGTGAGCGAGGAACTCGAAAAAATTGTCATCGTTTCATAGTCACGTCATCGTAAAATAATAATAATATGTATTAAATTATAAGGAAAAAAATATAATAGGTATTAAAACTCATCATCGCGACTCTCGACAGAACGACCGTAATTATAATATTATACATTTTATAAAACATAGATAATATACGGAGTGTCTTTTATCATGGAAAGCTCGATTTTGTATTTTAAATTTTTTTGCTAAATCATCCAGACTCCATTAAAAACTAGTTGCAGACCACTGCCATATAACATGGTGTAACACGTCTATTTGACAAATTCAATAATAGTGCAAATGCAATAATGTCAAATAGACGAGTTACACTCTGTATATATATATTAATTAGGTATTACTTAGATCCTAATACACATTTTCGAAAGTGTCTCTCATAAGCGATGTTTACGAGCATATATTGGTA
The DNA here is from genome assembly GCA_036289425.1 of Rhopalosiphum nymphaeae. Taxonomy (NCBI): domain Eukaryota; kingdom Metazoa; phylum Arthropoda; class Insecta; order Hemiptera; family Aphididae; genus Rhopalosiphum; species Rhopalosiphum nymphaeae. Next base: position 651,577 of record JAZAQC010000007.1, on the reverse strand, counting down.
TACCTACTTATTTCATATACCTATTATTTATACATGCTTAGTATATATATATAGTCATGGCGTAACAAGATGTGCTTAAAGTCAACGTGCGACGACAGTGTCGTATTACCAAATCAAAGCGAAATGATTGTAACATTTATGTATGCATAGGTTAAAGCTGTTCAGAGCCGGGTGGTTTTGTGACGACGAGGGCATTATTTCAGAAAATACTGTTTTATCGGAGGAAAATGAAAATAAGAAAAACGTCACCGAACGTCTATGATTTCTCTATACTATAGATGATTCACCATTTTCCCTCCTACCACGCACACAATAAATAATATATTTATTAAAACTATTATATGATTTTTTAAATTTTTAAACATGCTCTGAGGGTGGATTTCCCATTACTACATTTTAATTTATTCTAATGTTTCTAAGCTATACCCACTTTATATACTGATAATAATTAAGTAGAATAGTTTTTAATAATGGTTTTATATAAAATGTGATACATAAATGTAATATTTCGTCTTACTAATTATAACCAGAATATGTTTACAAATTATAAAATTGTTATAAATTAATACAATGAATTAATATAATATAATTTTAAAATTATCATAACCCCTAAATCTTCAAAACCTTGTTTTGTGAACAATTTTATCATCGTATAATATATATTACTGTCTGTTATATATATATATATATATATATATATTCTTATACTTTAGTAGTTATTTACAATATTAGAGACTTTTAATTCAATACACCAATAATGTGACAAATATCATAAACATTATCAATATAATATTTATTAATACAGGAAAAATAAATTATTTTTAATAAGATTCAAAAAATATCAATGAATAATTAATTGAAAAAAAAATAATAATATATTTTGTAAAAAAAAAAAAAAAATTATGCAAATTGTATAATCAAATGACACAATTTTTCTGGGTATTAACTTAACATCAAGACGTTAACTTTATATTAGTATACGAGAACTATAGTAACTATACATACTTTTATTGAAGAAAATATTATTATATGGTATTATAACAGTACAATAGTCATACTCGAATTCTTAATATTAAATTAAAATTCAAATGAATTTCCTTTCGGGTATAATTTTTATTGTAGAAAGAAGAAGCGACACAAAAACAACCACTCAAAACGCATTAATTTTACAGACCTGCGTATCCGTGCATGCAAATTTACGGTATAATATGTATATATGTATAATGTACGCGTATAATATTGTGTATATCATAGAACACGTATATAATAATATTATGTCGTATATAATCGAACGTTGAATGAATAATATCGGTTTCACGAAATACACACACGTGATGTCCACGCTGCGCGCGTATACGCCCGCATCTGTTTAAGCTCTGTACGTGTTCGGATCTGTACAGTTGTAAAAATATATAAACTATAAAGTACTATACGAAACGATATTATGATATGTAGTATTATATTATAATATTTGTGTGACAAAAAACGTCGAAATTCGAACAAAACCGTCGCGTCTCGATAGTTTCACATGAATCGAATATAAACTGCGTGCGAGACGCATAAATAAACACAATATAATACGCATCGTAGTAATATTATATTATTATTACCACGAATCTGCCGTAGTCGTGACACGGCGACTCGATGTTACCTATGTTATATTAATTTTTATCACGAATCAAATGCCCATAAATACATACCATAATAATGTTTGACGTTGACCACTGCCTATAAATATCGGATTAGGTATAATTTATTTCGTTCAAACGCCACAAATTCTCACCGTGTTTCTATTTACAACAACATTTTAACAAGCATGTGCTTCTCATTCGCGACGGTCGAATTGTATTTTTTAAATAAAAAAATGTAATTTAATTTTTAAAATATACCTATTTATATAGTACGAAATATTCAATATTAAAAATGTTTTAACTTTCTATTTATTATTTTTAATAACATTGCATTATATGTTTTTTTTGTCTTACTAACGCATAATATGGAAAATTCAATAGACACTCGTCAGAAGAATTCGTTTTACTCTGTTTTTTTTTTAATATTAGAAAGATAATAGACCTGTAATAAAATTCAAAGGTAAGAATATCACCTAAGGCGCATCGTAGGATTCTTTTGTTATTTTAATTTTGAAGCAAGTCATGCGAGCATTTTAAAATTATATATTTTTAAATGTCCATAATTTATATATTGTATACAAATAATTAAAATACTAAAATGCCTACTATTGGGACCTTGAATAAATATTACTTTTACTAATAATACACATCGATTAATTCATTAAATAAAGTTGAATATATTATTTTGAACGTTTAACATGTCGTTAAAATGCACTATCGCTGTCATATAATATCTACATCGTAGAATTGATGAAAAATAATAAATAAGACCTCTTATAATATTATGTGTTACCTATACTATATAAATCGTTCATAAAATATCTTATGTAAGATCAACAAATATATAACATGACACGAACTACCATTCGAAAAATCTCCTATGTATAAGCATAGCCAACTAGACACGCGTATAGTTTTCGTCTTCTGGATATTTTTGTTTTCTGAAGAGTAACAATATACATCAAGTACGTGCCACGTTATATTATCTTTGATGCCCAATGGTTTACCGGCACCGTCTATTCCAATTGGTCGTGACTGCGACGAACTTTATACCCACACAACAGTAGTCTGAACGCGTAATTAAACCTCAGTGATAATATTATTTCGGCACAGACGTCCCGGATGGATAATATATGTCTTTCGCTCAAGCCCATTTTTTTTTCTTTTATCGTTATAATTATATTTTTAATTCACCCCTTGCAAGTCGTATCATTTTTTCGTGTTTTTATACGCCACGTATGATAGATACTTGTCATTCGTATAACACGACGGTAGTCAGCTGTTACACCAGACACATAAAGGTTTGCAGAGCTCTGGAAATGCAATATAGTCCAATCGATATCTGTGACGTAAGAGTTGCGCGGAATTAAGCTCCAATTTCTGAGGCTGTGGGTATACGTCATGGAATCGGGGATTTTGCGACAAGGGAATTTAACCATAAAGAAATAAATATACTGTGTGCAGTAACTCATCATCGCAGCTGCATTTGACTTACGAGTATATTATAGGTACTATATATACCTAAACATATCTTTATATGCTGCATGCAGGTATACGCGCCGTGATCGATCGAAAATCGAGATCGCGGTTTCCACAACATAAGATAATAATATACGTATTATGCCAACGACGTACGAAATATGTATAATAGGTTCTACCTATAATATATTATATTCGTAATGTCTGCGGAGCGTGAAAAAAAATATATCAAAAAAAAGCGTTTTCAACAAAGCACAATTCGATTTAAGAGATAGTTATGTAATGTAATATACAATATGAAAAGCCAAATCGATGGAAACTTCGCTTACGAAATCCGCACAAAACGCAATGTGCGATTATTAATTTAATTTTGTCAATTTTCGCCACGGATGAATGCGAATAGCGTATTCGATTTACTACACGTATAGCTATAATAGTAAGCAGCGAGTACATAAGTCGCTGCTGCAGCCGTCTGGAACACGTGTAAATGTCGTCATCGTCTCGAAACGCACTGCACGTGAGTACATGTGTTACATCCGTACGTGTAGTATACGTATATATATACATGGCGGCGGTATTCTCTGTTACGTGACATTTAGATTTTATTGCTTGTGTAATAATATGTATACGGCAAAGGAAGAGCACGAGAAAAAATTATATAGAAATAGAAATTCAAAAACCGAGTGCTCGAGAGCTGCAGACGGCGACCTGCGATGAACCACGGTAGCGAGTTTTAAAATATTAAAGTATTGTCTGTTTTTGATTACAGTGCTTAAGTATCTCAAACACTCACTTAATATTTTAATGTAACATAATTATCATACGAATACATGTGTTTGCGGTGCTTCATATATTCTCTAAAAACGCTGTTGCGTATATGTATTTCAAAATCAAACATACCAAACGAGTATATCGTATTTTGTTTAAATTAATTTACAAACAGTTGTTTTGAAGTCTAGATTTAGTGCATGTGACCATGTCACTCTAAACTAAACAAACTAAAATTTAAATACGTTCAACATTCACGAAATTCAAACGTCGACATTTTTAGAAAATATAAAAATATACATCGAACTTCTATTTAAAAATCTAAATTGTTCCACCGGAAAACATAAAAAAAAAGGATAAACGTTTCAATAAGAGCTTACAGTTGTAAGTAAAATTATACAAAAAATGTATGTAATATATGTCTTAAATATAAAAATATTTAAATTTTGGGATAATGATGTAGTGTTCACTGTTAATATAGAATTTCTCTGTAGGTACATCAATCCCACACACCGTGTATCAACAGAAATAGCTATAAAAAACACTTCAAAACTGAGTATTTTATGCATATTTTTAAAATTGGTTTGTAAAACATGACATTAGGCTAATGAAAGGCCATGTATTTTCTTTGGCTTACAATTTACACATGGTCGACATAACTTCGTTTTTTTCAAACGACAACCATATCATTTTTTTATAATATTCGAATTGGTTACATTTTTTTAAGTATTTCGATATATCTCGTATTCTAATTCATGTATAGGTAAATTTTGTTCAAAGCACTATGATACGATCAGAGTTCACCAATCTGAAGTTTTTTTTATCAATTATTATTTTATTTAATATTATTAAGAAAATAAATATTTTTTCCGAAAATTCAACAGGAAAATTAATTTTAAATAACTGCTTTCATTCAGTTAATTATTATTTTAGAATACACGTTTGATATTTTTAAAATAACTTTGAAAAGTGTAACCTAATTTACAGCTTTGAAATAAGGAATTACGATAAAAAATAGTAAAGATATATATATATATATATATCTTTACTATTTTTTATATTCTTTATGATAATATTTTTCTAACAAGTTAAAATAATTTATAAAAAAAAAAAAATGGTAATTGTTAATGAAATAATAAGAGTCTTTCGTTTAATGGATTACCTATCCAGTATTATAATAACATGTATATTGCATATTATAATAAGGTATACTTACATAATATGTTCAACGCTTTAGATTCCTCGGTTTTTTCTACAGAGTTTTGCGCCTCACACCTGACCAACGAATTTTGCAGCCTTCTGGTTATGTTGAACAGCCACAATTCAGATGTGACTTCACTCAGCGCGAACTGATCGTTGACGAACCACCGGTAGGACACATCCGGTGGGTTGGCTTTCGTCTGGCACAAGAACTGCACGTCTGACCCTTCAACCAGCTTCCTCGACGTCCCGGCAATGGTTAGCGTTATCTGCAACATGACAGATGTTAAATATCAAATAATAACACGCGCGTTGAACAATTATTATTTGTCAAAACGTCGGTAGAATATTATATGTGTTGTGCCAACGATAATCCGTCGCGCAGCTTTTTTTGCGATCACGGTTTTCGCGACTACGAGTATTACTAGTATTAGGTACCTTTATAATATAATATTATTATTTCTCGTTTGAAATAAGAGCCCGCTGTTCTTTGTCTGGTCGAAGTCGGCAGCGAACTTTAAAATTAAACATTATATCCACCGCACAAAACGCGCGATTTAGTGCATTTGTGTAGATTAATCGATTAAAGTTTAAAGTTGAAATATTTTGTGTTTCTTTCTTTTTTTTTCTAAAAGTTAAAATTGGATTTAATTTTATATATTATTATTTAAACGTTGTGTAGTAGTTTTCAACAGTTGGACGAACTCAACACCAATGCAAACTTTAATCGGGTACCGAAATTCACGCAGATAAGCGACCGGGTAAGGCACAACTACAAGATTGTAAATATCAACAAATCACGAGATGTATTTTGTCTTTGCATTTTGAAGTCAATCGTATTAATTAAATATTCATAATAATATATCATAAAATATAGCGTATAACGGGTATATTAAATATTTGTATATTTTAAATAATTATTAGGTATGTATAAGCGTATTTAACTACCCGTTTAAAATTCGATTTTTATACACAGAATAATGCTCAGGAATTATGTTTTGATATTTGGAATACAAAACCAAAAATGCATGCGATTATTCAATTATGTAAAAACTAAAAAATTATACCGATAAAAAACAATAAAAATGTATTAAAAACATATATTCAAAAACGTTAATACTTTCTAAGAAAATGAATAATGAACAATATTTACTGGTGATGTAAAAGAATTTACCGTGTATATTATAATAATATATACATTCTAACATTTACATACTATACCGGTGTGTAAGTTATTGATTAAACGAAATAAAACAGGATGAGATAAAAAAAAGCTCTCTGCTCGTTGATAAAATATTTAGCAGTAATAATATTGCCAGTATACGCACTAGGGTTAGGTTAGACACCTCCTGTATAGTATTATATAAAACATACCTCCTGTGATATCACCGCTCCGTAATTAGCGTAATGGCGCGGAATTAGAAATAAAAAAATAACCTAAATAAAACCGTCAGTATATGCTTTAATAATATTACGTACCTACGTGTAATATATGTATATACGATGTAAATATTATATTATATTTTTCGGGTCTAGATCCAATATGTATAGTGGTATAATATATAATTGAAGGTGAATGCGAAGAGACTACTTTGTTACCTATATACCTATATAGTATAATATGTGTTCGATTTTTATAATAACGTCATGCACAAAACGAGTGATCGGAAATAATAATTAGATCCTCTCGCCGCGGCATATTACAACGCGTATGGAACCCTACCATATAATAATACGCCACTCGATCACGCGGTCGATAGATTATATATATTATATTGTACCTATGTATAGCTATGGTATTGAAGCGGTAAACGCGATGGTCGCAATAAGATATATTATGTTGTAGATACGTACATATATATAAAATACAATGTTATTGCGTATATCGGAAAATTACTATTTTTCGATTTCAACCGTATAGTCCAGGCATAGCCGTTAGCAATATATTATACGGAGTGATTCACCAAGCATGCTCACCCCAATTTATTCATTTAATGTTGTTCAAAATCTGATTTTTACAATTTTTAAATACGCTTTAAACCATATTTTCAATTTCTTGATATTTTTCGTACTACTTATTGGGGAGTATCTTACAACACTAACTTCTATTTTTCAAAACAAGGAACCTCTTCCTTTTCTATTATAAATAAAAAAAAATTGTTTTACTACAATATTCAACATATTATTATGTTATACAGGATTCAAAATGTTTATAATTGGATCATTTTTACAAATTATTAATGTTATTGATAAGTTTATATAAATGAATACAATTTTCAATTGATCATAGATACCATTCTTTCAAATCCGTCATCATAAATCTTTTATCTTTAATACAAAATGTTAAATATAACTTCAAAAACTACTTTTTCGAATTTCGATTTAATACAAATGTTTAGAAAAAAAAATTATTGGGTAACTATAATTTACAGTAAAAAACGGAAATTGTTATTTGAAAATCAGAATTTTGTATCTCTATACAAACAGAGAATTCAGGAGAATATTAAACTCTTAAGTAATACAAATGTCTTCGAGTATAATTAAAAATTCCATAAACCAGATTTTGAACAAATGCAATGTAGAAGTAAAAATGCTTGTTGAATCGCCATAATATTTACATTTAAGTATAATGAATATTATAATATTATGATAGTCAATAGATATGGTCCTATCCGTCGTAGCAGTATAGTGTGCATAATAATATAGTCGTGGTCTGTTATTATTTTTTTTTTCGTCGTCTGCGTCGTCCTGGACTCAATATGGATTCACACGCGCATTCGTCGTCGTCATGTCCCCGCTTCCCTCTACACGTCTTCGGTATGATGTGAGAACGGAAAAAGAAACCCAAATAGGGAAACGGCGACGCTGGTTGGAAAAAGGAGGGGCAAAGTGAAAAAAAACCCGTAAAGAAACAATAACTAGTATATATGAGATGGTGATGCAGGAGGGAGGGGGGGACTCTGTTATTAAACATTGTCATTAATACATATAATATTATTATTTTACAGATATTACGACATGCGTGTTAAAATAATAATATATATATACGAGGCGTATGTGTCATATGGGAAGCGGAGAAGTCCGATCGTACACACATGTGCTGGCAACGGGGATACTCGACGTCGGAATCTCCCGGACCGCGAGGGGTGGATGTATTCGACGACAAAAAAAAAAAATCCAAAATTATATAACATAATAATGATATTATATACATATACACGCGATACCCTGCAACAGACGTCGTCTGTCTGCCAGGCGCGATTACGGCTAACAACGCAGCACACATATTATATACACGATGTCGACGGTGATGATGATTTTTTTTCCTTTCGGTTTTTCGACTCGGGCGGAACACGGCGACGTTTTTAATGAGATAATATGCGCGCGCGTCATTCTTTTAATGGCTATACAGCTACACATAATATATTCTAATATACGTAATATATTATATTATTATACGCGTGTATTTGGTAAACCGCACTTATTACGACGACCACAGTGGCGACCCAGACGCGACTATATCGGTTTTTTTAAAAAAAAAAAAAAAATTATTTATTTATGACAGTCTGCAGTACACCGTTCTTCTCCCCCGGTATTTTCATTTTACATTTTTTCACTCCTATTTTCGATAACCAATGATACGCGCGTGTGTCTGTGTGCAGTTTCGGACGAAAAAACGAAGACGATATGATGGTCTTGTATTATATAATATATTATAATATACAACGTTTTACTCAAATTATGGTTTTGAAGCGTGGATTCGTGCGCGCTCGTAACTCTGCAACCGCAAAGTGAAAAATTGACCATTTTATTATTTACTTATATTTTTCGTCTTTTCCCATTAAACCCAGTATTGAAATTATATCAGAGCTCCTTCACGTGTGTTTTGATATACGAGGACAATTTGCACATTATTGTGAAATAAATAACTAAATTCAGAGGCTATAACTTTTACTTATCATTATTTAAAACCATACGAAACATATACATTAGGTATATAATAATAACAATATTAAAATACGAATGAACCTTTTGTAGAAAAAATTATCCATGCTTAGTAGACATTTTGAAACCTTGCTTGTTATACTTTGCATCGTAACCGAAAAAAAAACTGACTAGAGAAATTGGCACAATGCAGAGACCGAAGTGCTACAGGGTTTTTTAGTTATTATTATTAAAACATGTGTTAAAGCTTTGCGGCTACGGAGACCATTATTGTTGCATCTATTACCTATCCACCGTTTACGATTTCATCTGTCTTCGATCCTCGTCAATCTAACCGTAAGTTTTCCTGCAGTAGACACAGCGGCTGCCCATCTATTCCAGCCTTTTAAATTTCAACATACTTTTGACTATATAATTTCAACATCCCAATTATTTCAGCGCACGCATACATACGCGACACACAGTTACATTACCTTCAGATTTAGCGTGGTATCGCATACGTATAATACACATATATTTATTAGGATTTATCTTGCAAACATCTGCAGGAGTTTCAGTCATCGTTTTTCGTCGAATCGATAAAATATGTACCACCGAAATCGTTCGTGTAAGTAACGGGATTTTTTTTCTATCTACTCGCCGCCTATCCATATTATTACGAGCATAAATTATATTACGTGTAGACTGCGGCGTAATAGGTATTACCCGTCCCGTCCCGTGCCGCAAGGACCGGTATACACATAAGAATTACATTTTAATTTAGGCCGATACTGCTGCGCATCAGCAGCAAAGTTATAATAATAATTGTACTACATTATAACATTATACACCATAGTATGGTATCGTTGGAGTATAGGTAGCCGCCAATCGTCGGGTAATTTTTTTCCATTGTGTTTCACGGCGTCCCGACGGCGGATGATGGGCACATAATATATAGGGATCCGACAAATTACACTATCGCAGCCATTGTTTTCGTTGAGCGTACGTGATGGACACGTGGCTAGGTCGCTGTGTCGTACCGCACTCGTGTAATATACGCATAGGTACACACGTACACAATGGTAGCGTCTCCGCGGTAATGTTATAATGACACACTATCGTCACTCGCTCGAGTTATTCACGTATTAACTACGGCGGTATTAAGATGCGTGCTGCACAGTGCTGCAGTTGCGACGGTTGTTCCGTCTACCGCGTATATTATGGCCGTGCGAGCCACAACGCGCGTCGACGACGACGAATCGACGGCGTGTATTATACGTGATATTATTATCATCACGGGAAGGAGTAACGCGCGGGGCACGGGTGGGCGTTACGTGCAGGTTTTTATTATTATTGTTTTAATGAGGATTATGGAGGATCGCCGGGAGAGAACGTATCATATTTTAATGTGTACAGGGAAATAACATATTTTGTAAGTAGCCCGCGATAATATTCGACGCACCGTATATTAGCCATACAACGGTGGCACGTCGTATACATTATTACCCATCTATATAGCGTATATTATAATATATTTTAATTACGCGCTGAAACTCGTATTGCGACAGGTGATTTATACGGATCGCGAACCGAAATCGGATTTTCGATGCGTTTATTGATTGCTGCAGTGCACATAATATCGTATCATGCACATTAAATCGATTTTAAATAGTTCTCAATATGGGACGCCATAAATATTACTAGGTAGGTGGTAACAACGTGATAACGCGTTATATTATATTGTTATTATGTGTATAGTGTCTATCGTAAGTTGTATTATAGCGATTAACTATTATAGTGCCCTTAACTATATTATATGTTAACGTTTCGGTCACGAATTTAATATTACCAATATTAATAAATAGCTAGTACGTTCAGATGTGCGGACACATATTACTATCGTTATTGTTTATAATTAACTATACAATATATATATATATATATATAATATACGATTTAGACAAAAAGCGTATAGTCCCTCAATGTATTATACCTGTACGAAATCGGCACGGAGCAAACCGAAATGTTTTATTTTATCGTCACGTACCTATAGTTACATAATATGTAATAATATATAATCGTCAAAAGATTAATCGCACGGTGAAACGCCCGAGTTAGTTTAAAATGTTTAAATAATGAAATTATATTCGTACGAGGGGGACCTACATAATAAATATTAAAATCCACAGATTATCCGTATTTTTCGATTTTTGACGTCACCACTCCATCACGATATTATTATAATAATATTTATACAATGCTTAAGTATATATACTTCTACCGCGCATGTTGCTCGCACGTCATATAATAATATGTAATAATATGTAAACATCACATGGCAACAAGTGTCAAAATAATAATAACAATATTATCATATTAAATAACACGCGTGCAACAAGTCGTATAACACGTACATAAACGATCGAAAGTGAACATCGAAATAACTCGTCATTATCATTTATAAATTGTATAATGAAATGCACATAAATATCGTATGATGTGGTAACCGTGTGTGTACAGTCATAGTAGTGGTGAGAAGGGTTAGGGGTGCTGCTATCGCGTGTAATGAGGGTTGGATAGTTAAATCGGAAATAATGTTACCAATATAAATAACAAATAACAACAATGACTTTTTCGACAGGGATATTCGGTTTTTTTTAACTTAAAGCCAAAATAATTGTAACCCGATGAAATCGTTAAATGTTTTCGGAAGTTGACATCGGCGAAGGATCTGTATTGCCGGGTGATGAATTTGTACACCACGACGCCCCGACAAATACATACATACGACGAGTGCAATTGGGGAATTGGGGTTTTACGTAAATACTGAATTTTTGGTTATCAGTCATTAAAAGTTGGTAACATACTGTCAAGTGAATCGGTAAGTCGCAGTTTTTAATTCAAAGTAACAGAACAACAAAACCGCTATTTGTTAAAATATGGAAAATCTGACTGTAACATCATATATATATTTATAGTTTGAATTGCTATTATTATTATTATATCGTTATTGAATAATACACAAAAAGTTATTGGAATATTTTTGTACCTAGTATAATGGTGTATTCAGTATATTTTTCAAAAAGAAAAAAATGTCCAAAAGCATTGAAAAAAATGAATATTTTATATTTTATTATGTTTTTATGATAAAAAATTTATATTAGTTTTATTTGGTCAATTTTAATTTTTGAGTGTTATTGTATCTAAGACAAATTTATTTAGAAAAATAGAAAAATAGGCCAGCGCTGCCGAATTTGTTAAAAAAAGTCTCATAAAAATCTGGTTGAAAAATTTAGTTAACCCTAAATCACTGAACACCTGAAGGTATGCACATACATTTTATATGATGATTGGTGAAATGATGACAGTAATATTCAGTTTTTGTGTTTATTAAAAAGGTTGCTCTTATATAAATTTAAACTATTAATTATTATTATTTATTTAAACTTTATTTTACAATTAGTTTCATTATTATTAATTACAAAACCATTTTATCCGTAGTTTTTACAATTTTTTAACGATAACCTTGTTTATTTTTAATTTCATAATCAAAATCTGAGTGTTTGACTAAACGATCAATATGTAAATATCAAAAAGCGTGTAAATAATTTTCCATTTATAAGCATTTGCAATTTAATGAAACGGATAACATAGCCATACACTCTAGGTCGTATAATAAGGAATATTGTAAAATTTGTAGTACAATCCTCCACTATACTACTCCACTCGTTTAGAAAAAAAAATATTCAATGTTATATCATATTATATTAAGAATTTCGAAAATTATTTTAAATATTAGGAACTATACTTATTATAAAATAAAATAATGTTAATAATAATTATAAAAAATGTAAAAATCTGTATAAGGTATAAAAAACGAATAACGAAAAATTATTATTTACCGCTATGAACACTTCAAACTACTTCACAACATTTTTTTAACACTAAAATTGACTTGGAAAAATTATTGTAGCCTGTATAGTTCAATGAATCAACCTGCAAAGTATATTTTCAACTTTTCAGGCAGGGATCATTTGAATAGAAGGGTGTGGCATATATTTTCGCTTACTTAGATACAATATTTAAAACATGAATCTCAATGATAATAATTACTATAATGATAATATTATTAAAATTATATTAAACTTTTTGAATTGTATATCTCTCCGTTGCTGTTAATTAAAATTTCCATTTCTCCTTTTGAATAATATAATACTAGACGTCCGCCACTGAACTTACGTACCTACATACACACAGACACATAAACATGCAGAGTATATTTTTGATAGATACGCACACTATTCATGAATCCACGACAGCCGTGGCAAATAAAATATAGGATGATTAATGGAGCATGATCATCCCTTTTTCTTCTTCAATAAAGTAGTTGTTCAAATTCTTGAGATTTGTTCATACCACTAAAAGAGTCACGCGGAGATACAAAACTTCTATTATAAAAATAACAACCTTTTTTTTCTACTGTAAATGTTTTAGTGGGTATTGTTTTTTGAACATTTTTACGTGTCACTATCAAAATTAGGACGAGCATTTTTTGTTTTATTAAGCTTTATGTACTATAGAAAAAATTCCATGACGATGGATTTGTAACATATGGAAATTACATTTAATTGAACATTTTTGTAATTAAAAAATAAAATTTACAATTCGTAAAAATGGTCTAATTATAAATACTGCAGTAGATCCGATAAAATATTATAATATATTATATATTTTTGTAAAACTATTTTTAAGGATTATTATCCTTTATATAAACATTTTAATAAATACTGAGAAACTATACTCGTTTGAATTTTGAATCAAGTACATTAAAATATTCGAAAACACTCTTCATTAATCTTAATCATTTACAGTAAAAATGAAGGGTTCTTATTTGAAAAACAGAAATTTTTATCGTACAGAATACTTGTTAATTAGTATAAAATCTCAACAATTTTATAATGTGGTTTTTATGTATATTTAAAATCAGAATTTGAATACATTATATTAAATGAAAAAATTGGGCTTGGTTAATCACTACGTATAGTATCATCTACGTTGTGATGCTGCAGTGGTCGTACGCCCGTAGGTATAATGTGTTTATCATGGGAGGTATTATATGATTTATGATTAAGTCGTGACACAAATCGATCATTGCCCGGGCGTATCGTTATAATAATTTATGACTGTTTATCGTTCTGCATATTCTCCGCAAACCTCCTCCACGCGTGTGTGTAAACGTATATATTATAATATTGCGTTATTAATAATTATTATGTATAGTAAATATATTATGATCATGGGCACAAAACCTATTATGTACTGCGCGACACGCAAGGAAGTGCGTGGACGGATTTTCTTTCGATTATTATTTTATCAACCAAATTAGAATTAATAGTGTTATTTACTATACTTTTACGGGGTAGATCATTATTACATGTTTTACGCAATTAAAATAAAAATGCTAATTCGTTTTTTCTTCTTTTTTGAATGACAACAATACATTATTAATTTTACATTCTAAAACAGAGAATTATTTCGAATATTTCGAATTATTTTTGATCTATTGGCAGACAATTACGGACAAGTAGTTTATTAGTTTTTATATAATACGTTTAGATGAGCCGAGTAACGAACCGACATTTTTATAGGTACTCCTGTAACACTCCATTTTTTCGCTTTTCGTCTAAATTTAAAACACTTAAAAGTTATAACTCATAAACTATTCGTTCAAAAAAAAAAAAAGTACTGCTTTGGAATAAAGAACTTAAAATACACATTTTAAACAATGATAATGATTGAGTATTGTAAAAAATATAGTTTTTTGACATCTTGCAATTATGTGAAAGAAATATTTTCAAAAGTGTTAATAGTTTTTTAAATAATGAGTTTTTTATTACATTAGAAGAATCACCAATATTTTATCCATACATATCGTGGAATAGTACGTATATAATAATATAATACGTATATCAATATACAGAAAAACCGAAAATTAGTTCAATTATGTTGAATATATATAACATTATGAGTTTTAAAACTCATATGTACACTGTCGACTTAGAGGAGCTAACTACACTCGTATCTCCAACCAAAATTCACCGACATAAATACTGTTGTAATATCATGTAACTGCATTTGTGGTCAGTTTTAGCGCGGCAAATAAAATATTGTACAACGATCAATATAATTCTATTAAAATATGAAGCTCGCGGTAAACGTTTAGTCACGATTCTGCGTAGTGGACTACTGCAGTTATATCGATACAATCAGAGACGTTTGATATGATTTAGGAGAAAAAACACACATATCGTTTAAACGTTATATTCTATTATATATCATATAACACGAGATATTTTCTTTAGAATTAAATTTCAGCAAAACAAACGAATAATAATTTATAAGTCTTTTTGAGTTGTAAAAATCTATCATAACCACGTTTGTGTATATAATACTTAAGACTTTCGGTCAAAGTCGACTGCTGCGAGTCGATTGGTCGATGTAAAGGGTATTCGAGACGGTGGTTTGCACTGGTAAATGTGTTATAGTGTTGCAATACAGACGATCGATCAATATATAACGACATACGACGTGGATTCAAAACACAGATTTGAATTGGTCGTGAAGTCTGCTCGAGACCGACTTTCTCACGTTTTTGATTTTATATCCATTAGATGAATTAACTCGAAAATCGTCCGTAACCACCTTTTTTCCTAACCTATAATATATATATACGCGTGAAAAGATTGAAAATCCGAGCAAGTCGATTTCTAGTGCAAACTTCACGCGAGTCAAATACCAATTCAAATCTGTTTTCAGAAACTCCGGCTCTATGCGCGTGCAGATGAAATAACATTATAATAATATATATTCACGCCATACTCGCGGGCCTACGACGCTCGAGCGGGGGCGACGTGAACTGTTTAAACGATTTATAAACACACACAGACACACAGACACACGTACGTATAATACGATTTCAACTACAAAACACAACAACGGGGCGCAGAAATGTTTTTCCAGACATCGGAAAAGGCGGCGGAGGGACTGTTGTTGTTATTATTATTATTGTCCGGTAATGGTCTGCGCGCTTGTACTAGTCGACGTCGGAGTGCGAGCGAGCGGACGAGCGATTCCCACGGCCGCGTGTGAGACGACAGACGTCAGACCCGCCGACTCCTCCTCCGCGCCATCACACCTCGGCCGTTTTTCTTTACATTTTTATTCTCTTCCGACTCGTGTTAAATTACAAAGTCTCTATGCCTACTGCGCCGTACGCGTACACGATCCTTGCGTTTTATTTCATTATTATCGTACGGTCTGAGCTACATTATTATTATATATATATATATTTTTTTTTTGTATTTATAAACACGACCGCCGCACCTCCGCACCGGCACTATCACCTCCCATACAGACATCATGATATGTTGATACATATTACGTATATATAGACGTACTTGTAAGGTGGTTTATAATAGTATCGCAGCCGTCTGCAACGGCAGTGAGAATGGAACGAAAAAGCCAAACGTGCACGGAGAGTATAGAGGTGGAGAGGAACACTGTCGGGATTGCGATGTGAAGTGGTGGGTGGGGGGTGGTTGGATACAAAGGTTTTAAACTCTCTGACATAAATCACACCCTGCGCGCCACCACTTCCGACACCGTCGCAATCGTTTACGTCCGAACGCGGTAGAAGTACCGATTAAAAATTTCGCGAGCTTTGCTGCCGCGTCGTATTCACAAAACATGTACAACTCTATATATATTATATTCTATTATAGTATTATCGTAATTATGTATGGAGAGTGGTCATTTATCAACAGTACCTTAAGGCTATATGTCGTTAATTTTCTCGGTCGATATTTCGATTTTAAAAACACACTAACTGATTTTTCCGCTTGAAAATCGGCCGTTTTATCGTCCGATGACTACGGATAAGGCGGCACTCGAAAACACAAATGTGTTAGGACGATGCGGAAAATGTAAGAAACTATTCGTATACATAGGTACCTATACCGCACGTCATTGCTGCAATGATTTGCAAAACTTTTTTTTTTTCCGACACAATCCGTCAAAGAGAAAAATCCTTTATTCCAGAACCACGGGATAATATAATAATAAAAGAGATGTGGAAATAAAAAAAAATACGCTGTGAATCGCAGGACAATCAGCAGGACTCTTCGTCCAGCGACACGTATGAACTAAAGACGCGTTATTATTATATAATGAACTGAGAGGAAAATAGTGCAGTGCACAATAATAGACCTTTAAGACCTGGATGAACTGACCCGGCACTTCTTAAAACGACTAAAACTAAAAACGGTATATAAATAATATATGAAATACGTAACTAGAATTTCGTGTTCTGGAATGGAATACACAAAGCTAAAGTCAATATCAGCGTGTAAATTAAAAATAAATATAAAACACGCATAATATTAGTAGGTATATTATGGAGAAGGCGTCCGACAATAATAGTTTGATATTAAGCGTTTATTAAATATAGCAATAATATTATTCAACATGTCGTATAAAATATATTAATATTTTATCGGACCATACGAAAGTATTAGGTAATAATTTTCGGTTTCTCGTCAATTACCGCTACAGAGGTAGTTGATTGAAACCAATCGCCCAATGAAATATTATATTACATCGAATATAACGTATAATATATGAAATGAATGTAGTGTTTAGTGTTATAGTATTTCTTGCATAATATAATAATAACGAATTGGTCTATCGTTGCCTGTATCAATATATTATCTATACATAAACCGGTGAACCATTAAATACTCGTATGAGACACTTTTTTATTTAAAATGGCTATTAACATAATAACATTTTTGAATATTTATATTTTTTTTTATAGTTTTAAGTTGTTAAGTTAAAAACTATACTTTTTTAAGTAAATACGAGTTTTCTTATTGGGGTCTAGTATTCATATGTATGTACGAAATTAAAATTAAATTAAAAAATATTAAGTAACAATATGTGTTATAGACAAACTCCAAAATTTACGGAAAAGCTGTTTTTAGTTTAATTTAGTTTGAAAAAAAAGTAATTTATTAATACTGCGAAAATGCAGTCATTAAATATACACGTGTATGCATCAGAGAATCGGGAAAATTTCAATCGTGGTTATAGAATGATTTATTCGAAAAAGATCGTTGGGTTTTACCTTTTACAACAATAAAAATTGAAAAATAATAATTTTTTTTATAACATTATGTTGTTGGTTAACTGATTCATACTCAGTTGATCGATTTTTTTTTTAATATTTCACTGTATGCAAGCACAAGACCGCGGGGAGCAATGTTGATTGATGTCAAAATTTCCGTTGTGTGGCCGTCAAACTGTCGTCCGCTTGGTAAAATGTACCGTCTACTATTATATGATAATTAAATTTCCGTTTAAATCGACCACAAGGGATATTTCAGTTATTCCAAAGTCTATAAACCGTGGTATAAACGACACACTGTACAGTCAAACTTGACTAGAATTTATGAGGTAATCTTTCATGTGGTGTTGATCTATTGAGAATCGTAACTTTTAAAAATGAAAATTTATGCTTCTACAAAATATGACAATTTATTTTCATACATGAAACATATTTAAGTTTTCTTTATGAACTTGAAAAATAATGTGATGAAACTTTTTGTTATTGACATTATACATAGCTTTCATAATCTATTCACATTAGATACTTATATTATTATACATTATTTTATTTATTATTATGTGTGAAATATAAATGTGACCAGCATAATTCGATATTTAATCATTATTGAATATACATTAATAGGCCTTACGGGTAAATTGGTTAGGTAAAAACCTAACCTAAGAATTTACCCTTTTTCAATTTTCACAAAAACGGTTAATTCCCGAGTATCGTGATGAATACGTTCGACGCACTGCAACTGTCATTTCCAATGCTCAGGGATTATTTTTAAACAGTAACAACGAAGCGAACGCGGTTTTGCTCAAACTACATATTTCATCGTACTGCTGTCTAAATATTTATATTCTATTTTTCTCTATTTAAGATCGTTAATTGCTTTCAAGTGAGGGGAGAGTCGTTAGGTAATATAAACAGAAGACACAGACATACAGTTCAATGTTCTCGTACATGTTGTGCAGAGACACATATTATTGTGTATACACGAGTATAATAGTCATAATACGTGCATTATAGTATAAAGTGCAGTGCACCGGTATGATAATAATATATACATGGACGTACGTCACTCGACACTTGTGTATTTACAGGTTACAGTATTTACAAGGCGATTCACCGAGCGTGCTCATTCCTTTTTTCTTTTTTTATTATGCAGTTATTTAAAATACCTAATACGATTTTTGGAATTTTTATACTTAATAAAGATTATGATATTTTTGAATTCTTGAGATTTTTTGTAATATTCAATGAATTATGGAGATAAAACTTATTTTTTTTTTATAAGTGAGAATCAAACCCCTTTTTCACTGTACATTGTTTACCGGATTATTTTTTATAAAACGTTGACGTATCAAAATCAAAATTCGAACGAATAGTTTTGAGTTGGTGTAGGTACATATTTCCAAATTTACAAGAATCAGAATTGAAATAAATTTGTTATTAAAAAAAAAATGGGGTGGATCGCCCTGTATGTATATATATATATATATATATATAATAAAACATATGTGCATGTTTGTGGGTTATACACGTGTATTATATAGATACATCGTACGCGAAATGCAGTGTTTGGTAATAATTTAACGCGATTACGAGCGTCAATAAGTCAACATTTTCTCTGAATCCGCAATAGGATTAAACACGATTAATTATTGCGCCCGTTACCGCGATCGTCTATATGTGTGTATAAAATAAATAATATAATATTATATGTGTGTACAACGACTACCCATATATATTGTGATGGTTAGTAGGTATATACGCATGTGATATTTGATACATTCGTGTGGTGGTTAGGTGCGGTCGTATATTATGGTGTAGTACCTATATCACTTGTTCACGTATAGGTATAAAGTATAATTTATATTACTATTATAAATTTATAAGTACATACAAGCAGCTGGGGTGATCCGCGTGTAATGTATGCATCATATATTCTATCATCGATCTAGTGGATGTGACGAATTACAGAATGACGATTTAAGCGAATAATTGTAAAATCCTACACACACACGGAGATTCACTGTACTATTTCTAGTTTTTGTCATAATTTTGACTGCACTGCAGTAAAACGGACAAGCATTATATAAACAAAGCAGTAGTTATATTATGTACCTATACACGTAAATACGTATATTACATGATTACTAATAAATATTATCTGGCGCACGGAAGTTTTCTACGAGAGAAGTTCACGTATTAAAAATGCATTTTCTTCGCAAAATCCGAAAATCATAACTTAATATATATATTTATTATTAAATAAAAAATTGTGGGTGATCATACTCGGTAAGCCACACGTAAACAGTAAACGCACTGTACCGACTATGTACACTATATACGGTTTTAACCGGCGATCCGCGTTTTAAGTACAAGAGGGTGCAGCAGGTTAATATTTTTGGAATGAGTTATCGTAGTAAAACACGAAAACATTTCGGCTAGTAGAGTTGTATTGAAACGTTTTATAGGGAGCAGCTCGCATATTATAATAGCGTGTTGCCGAGACTACGGAAATGCCAACCGTCAACGTGCTCGTACAATATTTTGACTTGCATTCGGTGCAATAATTTATTATATTGTATTTAAATTAAACGTGACAAACGCCACGATGTATAAATTTTCAGCAGTATTTTTAGTTTCCTGAAATGGGGAGCAAACAACGATACTTGATTGAAGCATACACAGCTAAGTGTACGAGTAAATATAATTATAGAAATAAGTAATAACTAAACGGATTTGGATAAAAAAAAAAAAAAAGTAATATAGACCTAAACATTTTTTTGACGAGCTTGCTATATACATATTATATTTTACTTATTGATTGATTTATTTACATCACGATTGACCAAAGCATGTATTACACTCTATTGCTACAGTTGTGTTTTCTGAAAAGTTATTGAAAAAAAAAAAAAATAAATCGACTTAGAAACTTCTGCTTTTGCTCCATATAATAGGGATTTGGGTAATTCCACAGCATGTAGTGTATAGTAATTATAATCATTCTTGTTTTATTTTCAAATCTTGTAAACTCATCGGAGTGTCTTTGCTTGTGGATGATGACAGTTTTTAGACGTGGCCCCGTAAAAAATAACGTAGACTATAGAAGTTAAGCCCGAACCGTGTATGGTCGTGATGATGGTTATTTTCACTCTAATTGAATGTATCTTAATAATGTTACAAACGTACAGTTATTTTTATAATTAATTATGTAGGCAGCTGATGTAGGTGCGTTTATTTTAGGAATACGGTTACACAATTATACGGCTTTATCACTTGTATACTACTTATAACTAGTATGTAGTGGTGTACCATTTCTATGGTCCATAAGGCCATCATCATCGTCGTACGATAATATACTCTGAGGACGATGAAAAAAATTTATGATAGAAAAAATATACACGCCTACAGCACTTTAATGAAAGAACAAAATATTCAAAATTCTAACAGTTTTGTAACTTGGTAGATTTTACACTATGGAAATTGGATCAAAACCTATATGTTTGAAAAATAGTTCTTAATCGAAGACAGCCGTTTTAAAAAATATATTTGGATGAAAATAATTTAAAATTTGATAAAATAAAAAATAATGATAAAAAAAAAAAGGTTATTTTGCGTCTTCTCTGTCATAATAATACTATAATAATAATGTCATACTATATGTATGTAAATAAACGTTTCCCATAAATATAAAATATAATATAATATGCGCAATAGGTACACATATTATTAAATAATATTGCACTATAAACGTGTAAATTGCACAGTGTGCACACGTACACACACACACGGACACTTATTATAATATATTGTATATTTGTATGATGTATTAAACTGCGAATTTAACTAAAATAACTCAATAAACATGCATTCATTCGTGGAATAAATGAAAAAGTAAAGAAGAATACGTGTCTAAGCTGTCAAAACAATAATATTAGATATTATTAAAATTTCAAAAAATGTAACATATTATTTTAAACCAACAATATTTAAATGTATTATAATATAACCCATGCTCAAGCACTCAAAATATGCGAAAATGTTACGCTTAATACAACTATTGAGCTACACATAATAATATAATATAAAGTAAAACAAATTTTGATCGTACGGTTAGGTAATTATTCTATAATTCTACAACGAATGAAAAAAAAGAAACCTAAAAATGCATTACGTTAATACATTCACAGATCTAAATAATATTATAATATATAATACACAGAAGGCTGTCCCGTAAAATATATATAAACATATATATATATATATATTTAGAAAGAGAGAGAAATAGACAGCCAGAGCAATGTCGATCGTATATTTAATATCGTAATGAAATCGACGACGACGTATGCGGTTCGGTCGGTCGGTAGCTCAATATTTTTCGCCTGTCGGTTTACTATTAATATATTATATATACGTATGTATACGTTTACATATACACACCACACACGCGTTAAAATAATAATAATAATAATAATAAAACACAGGTGAAGGTTTATAGTAATTTAAAAAAGTTTGTACGATTTACGATTCCTATCGCACACGGGGGTTCGGACTTTTTATTTATTTCTTTTTTTTTCGATTAACCAAATGGGTGTTTATTTCCTGCTCATAACTACGATACCACCGTAGTAGCAACTCCGACCTAATACCGACACGTCGACCTAATACCGGCACATTTTGCTGCTGTGTTTGATGGGCGGATCCCGGTCACATAATACACGTGCGTATATCATATATTATATTGTACAGGTATATATAATAATGCAATGTCGGAAAAATCAATTTATATCGACCAGCCACTGCAGTACGATTCGCGGTCATTTTCCACAAACGCGCGCGTATCTATCTCGTGTTCCATAGTCTATAAGCTGCTGCAGATGGCGTTAGAGGTACACGGTTTAAGGTAAGAGAGAGAGAGAGAGAAATAATCGTTAACCGAGAATAAGAAGTAGAATCTAAATCGCGCACAACATCTCGTTATTGTCTAGTAATAATTTATCAATTCGAGCGCGTTAAATGTAATATGTAAATGTTTTGATATAAAACTAGTTGACCCGTTCGCGAATTCATATTATAGTTGCAATCGTACTGCGGCAGCAACGCAATAATTATAACGAATCGGGAATCATTAATTAATGTATTTCACGTTGTGCATTACGTTAATTATTACGAAGTTATACAATTCCATTTAACAAATCTACTCCTTTTATTTGTCAAAGTAATAAATACAGGACTTGAGTCGTAATCAATTTTAAACATCCCTAAAAATTTTTAAAAATTTAAAAGTACCTAATGTTAACATCAAAAATATTTACTAATAATATTCTAAATAATTTGTATTAAAATTTAAAAAATTTAAATCGTTAATTTAAATCAAAATTATATATGTATATATATTTTCTTATAATTTTTGTATAAAAATCAATTTTATTTTAATTAAAAAAAATAATATTAATAATAATAATTAAAAGTTAAAATTCTATAATAGCCAACAGGTCAATATTAAAATATGATTTATAGCTAAAAGTAATAATAAGCTGTTTTTCAAAACGTAAAAGCAATATAAAATTATTACACATAAATAATATATAATAATATTTACATTTATACATTTGTATATCAAATCTATCAATGTATTTAAAATAATTTAACAATATAATAAAATTTAAAAATTTAAAATCATAACATTTTTGTATTAATATATTATTTTTAATTATAAATAAACTAAAATCAATAAACTAATTAAAAATTCAAGCCTGGAAAAATGTATAAATATAATAAACATTATCGTCTAGATAGGTATACGACGTAAGATTTGCAATATTCGAGTACCTATACAAGTGTTGTTTTTTTTTTTTAATCGTGTATAAGTATATATTACCTAGTACATGTTAACGTAACGTATACGTCTACAATACTGCTCGACAATCATCGCATTTTTTTCTGATTACTACAATATTATGCGTAACATATGAATATTACATCATATGATTATGAGTCGAAAACCTGCCACGAAGATTGAAACGTCAAAACGTTTGTGAAATCTAATCGAATACAACAGCAGCCAGTAGCAAATGCATCATACATCTATATATATATATATATAATATGCCTATATCTATAAAATATATATTTATAGGGCTTTCATGTCGAATTATCGTCGATCTGTCACCTTACACGACGAAGTGCCACAGCGGCATGTTCCAAGTTATTAGTCACGCACAGAAAATTACTTTTATATATACTATTATAATCCTATTATCGTGTTAAAAATGAAAACCCGATAATATGCACTACAAACGCAGTTTTTATAATATTTATGAATAATATTAAAAACGCGTTTAATATATTGTGTGAATCAGTTGTTATTACTATAGAAGCTAGCTATTATATTATCAAATATTAAATTATATTATGCCTATTTTAAATACTCGAGTACCGGACGAACGACAATGATTTTATAATAAATTATAAAGCTAGTTTTGGAAAAATATAATTAGCCGACGCGTCTTTGACAGGCTGCAGCAGCAGACTACAACTGTGTTACTACACTGATACTCATCGACGTGAACAAATTCCAAAACGAGTTATTCGTATGAAAATGATAAGAAACTCGAGAACAACATCTCTTTTTTTTTACCCGTCTAAATTACATCGGTCACTTGGGCCTAAGTTATTATTTCAGTCGAACGCGTGGTGAATTTATATAAAAACAGATGCAACAGCAACGTGTCGAAATGTTATTGTTCCCAAGTGTATACATATATAAGTATAAGCATATCGCGATGGAGATCTGACAATTTTACATTTAATTAGTATGTGTGTAGTAGTATACATTGATTAGCCGTGTTCATGGGTTTTTTCAATTTTCTAAAAACCTTAAAAGACTTTATAAATTGAGTTATAGCTATATGTCTTTGTAGTATATTGCATTATACTACTACGTAATATAAACATTAAACTTTATATCATTGTGTAAGATAGAACTGCGCACTTATTATTAAAAAAAAAATAAAAATAAAAAAACGGAACAATCGGGTTAAAAAATGGTAATACTAAAATAATTGTTCTCGTACCAAATGTACCTATAATACTAATCAATTTAAAAAATAAATATAACTGAACAAAAAAATCAAATAATTATATGATATACATTTTGTATTTCAAAATCAAGTTTTATTTATACCACTAGTTTTCCTCCCAACTAACAATATCTGAAGACAAATGATTAAGTTGCAAAACATGATTGGAAAAGTTAAAATTATGATTTTTTATTCATACCTAATGTCTTTACACAGGTATTTTAAATTTTATCAAATTATCGCAAGTATAGAAATAAATAATATATTTTTGTCTAAATTATAGAGTTTATAAAGTAATTGTTTAATACGTAATAACTATACAAGTACCTTTAGAATTAAGAATAATTAAGCTTTTAACAACCAATAATATTATAATCCAGTGGTCCACCTTGGAGGTCACAAACACATATGTTTTATCGTCTATGCAATTTGATTGAAAACTAGTTTTTAAACATAAAAATATAAATATTTTTTATTAATCAAAAATGTTTCAAGTATCGCGAAAAATTTAGTATTTTCATGTTACACAGTATACTTCCCCGAGTATGGATTGTTTTAGTTTTTTTGATAAATTATGTTTATAAACACCCTGAAAATATTTTTTTTCGATATTAGAGTAGTTACGTAAAGTAGACAAATTTAATTCTAATTAGCGGTCTTGAAAATATAATCAAAAATTGTAAATTTGTCACTGTGGAAATAAAATTATTTTAGTTTTTAAGTTAATTAACACAGTGAGTTTTCGTAGAAAGGAGTGAAAAGTATTTGAAATTCTGTAAGACGAATAATTTATTAAGTTGTTAAAGTAGTTATTTGTGGGTATCAAAAACAGAGTAGTGACTTTTAAGATAAAATATTATATTGTATTTAATACATAATCAACTGAAGGTGAAAGGTTACTTTAATTTTGAATTGAATAAACATTGTGACATAATTAATTAACATTTTATTATTGTTATTATTTGTGCGATATTGTTTTGAATCTGAAAATGAAAGAAAAATACGCGAGAAAATGGTTTAGTATTACCTAAAATGTCAAGTTTATATTCGTATTTTTAAGTACATCTTTATGTTATTATTTAAAATTTAAAACTTAATATATCTTGAAAAAAAACAAAATTTTGTGAAAAAAATGAATACTTTGATAATTAATTTTTGATAAACATGTAAATGTACAGATTAAATAGCTGTTAAGTAATAATAAAAGTGACCCATTATCTGTAAATATTGTAGTAGGACGGTTAGGGTACCTATTTTGTAATGAATAAAATTGTGTCAGTATGAAATCTTTATCGACACGTGACTTTTCGGATCGATTATAATAATATCAGTATGTTGTTGCGGCAGTAACTCGCCGAATCTCGAGCACTGCCGGCTGCTATTACGCGAATTATTTTTTTACTTAATTTCGGGGACGATTTGATTTCGAAATTCTTTAATCGAATATATACTATTGAAATACCTACGTCGTCGTCGATACGATCCGATAAGCGGTAGTTATATTAATCGTAATATTATATAATAGTCACAATTTTTGTTTTTCAATACTGTCGAGATTACTGCAGTTATCCGTTGAGAAAAGTAACACACGCATTATTTTAATATATAGATATCTATATCTACTTAGAAATCTCAAATCCGTAAGACTACGTCGCTTTATTTCGATCTATATAACATTATTTAATTATCTTCGACTGAAATAATTACCACTACGGTGTATGCGATACGCGTTTTTAATCGAACACAATATCTGATTGATTACAGCACACGTTACACTATCGAACCGTACGATCGAAAAATTGTTTGCACACGTATAATATAGGTAAGTACCCGATAGGTTAGTATTAAAAAAAAAGCGTTAAGCCGACATTTAATGCGCACAAACACCGTGACGGTTTGGTCGCGCGTACTATAACCACACGCACACTACGCTATATTATTACATGTAATGATTTTTTTGTATGAAAATCATAATTACAGAATTATATTGTAATTATACGTGGAAAGACCTTTGCAATATTACGTTATAAATCTATGCTGACGTTTTATCACGGGTGAAAACAAAGCCAACAATATTTTTGTTATTTTAATTTTATAAATATTATAGAAAAAAATCATAGAACAATTATGTGAAATAGCACAATTCATACGTGAATCCGATTTTTTCAAATAATCTTTGCGATAATAATTTGTAACAATAGTGATATCTATTATACAAATATTGAAGATATCGTTTTTTTATTTCATCGACATCGAGGAAATTCTCAAAATTACAGAAGACAAGCTTTCGAATTGATGCGTTTTAGTTACCTCATATTTTTTTTTATAAAAACGGGGAAATTCAAACTTGTATATTGGACGAATATACTGATTCACGATAAAATAGCTCACCCTGTATTGTGTATATGTATGTGCGTGTTTGCATAATGTGTACGTATACATTATAATATTAAACAGTTAAAATTTAAATGCATTCTCAAGAAAGTTTAATTTCTTCGTATAATTCATAAACGGCCGTACGGCATTAAGTGTTTTAATTAGTTTCAGATCTCGACGGAAACTTGTACAAATATAATTTGCATTTGTATTTGTATTTTAATTTTTTTTTTTTTAGATAAATGTATATATATATATATTTAAAAAACACCGTATTATATATGAATCGTAAATTAATTAAATCTCTGATAAAAACCGTACCACTACTCACAATACGCATAGGTATATATATGACAATCTGCATTCGTTTTGCTTCCCGTAGTAATGAGAGCGTTGTAAAAAAAAATAATATATTTTTAATTAATTTTAAAAACGACGATTTTTATCAGTTTCTTTGAAACACAGTAGTGTATACTTGTTTTGGTGTAATATTACTAACAGTTACATGTGTACAATGACCTATAGTTTTGTACTTGTTATAATAACTATTTTTATTAGTTAAAAACCAAACGGTATACGCGCTAATACATAGATTTTACTTGATTTTCGAACGATAGTTGGCGGATGGAATATTATTTGATAAAATTACGATTGTATTAATTCACGGGGGAAAATACGGCAGCCTGAAATATCACACATGCGTTTATATATAGGGTTGGTTCTTTTAACCACGATAAAGCAATTACTGTTTGAGTGCAAGCAGTGTGTATAACATAAATATATATAACGATTATTTTATCGTGAACCAGACAATATCTCAGAAAATAAAATTACCATAAAATGGTATTTGCTGTCAAACTTTTTAAATAAAAATAATTAATTAAAAAAAAAATCATTTATAATACGACGTATATTATATTTTTACAGAGATATTGTCTGGCTTTTGATGTAAAAGAATCACCTTGTATATGTTACAATATTTTTCTAATAAATATATTACTATTTTTATATAGTAGTGCAACGTTATGTATAGATAGTAGTTATATATAGTTACATAATACATATAGTATATGATAAAAACATAAGTACTACTATAGTATATTGCTGGTGCTGGTAGTGTTGACGGCTATACTTTCTACAGTTCGGGTGGGAGGTGGGCGAGTGTGGCGTGGATGAGTGCGTAGAAAAATAATAAACTTTATTAGTTAGCGCCGTTTCGGGGAAAATTATTTAGAGCAGCTGCGCTTTAACACCCCTGAATGGTATACACGTATCTCTATTTATGAATTATATTTCGTAATATGATACAATAAACCTACTCGTATAGATGTTTTATGTACGCTTTATCCGTATTGTTTTGCAGCCCTCCTATTATATATATATATATATTAAATAAATAAATGGGCGTATATGCAGTAGACAGTCCCAACGCCACTGACTAGGATTTTTTGAGAAAACATCGTTTTCCGCGAAGCTCTTAAGATTATAATAATAGTACACGTTTACTCGTATAATAGAGAATATATCATTGGTAAAATATATAATATGTTATCAAGCTGCGCGCGTGGTACTTCCAAAATGTATCGTCGTCTCAAAATACGTTTCGTAAAAATCTATACCTAAGTGATAATATTATATTATAATTTAGAGAATGGCTGCCAAAATAAAAAACGTCCATTTACATTGCCCGAATATAATATAATAATGCTATAGCATAATTATATTATTGTAGTGATTTACGTTTGGTCTTCACCATATCCACGTCGCGACTCCATAGTGGTTTTCCGTGATTATCTAATGTTATGTATTAAACCTTGTTTGAAATTATATATTTAGAGATTAAACATTTGAGCACTATCACCATCACTGCCAGTATTTAAATAATATATCGTATAAGGTATAAAAAGAGATTGTCCGAGAAGGCACAGCACCCCCCCCCCTCCACAACTATACCACAACAAACTATATCACTTGTAATGGTGAAATAATTTCTAGTGACTTGCCAAAATGTTTTAAATATTTATTTAGAATTTTCTGAAAATTTGAACTCGTCGAAATAGAAAATTCAACGAGTAGTTCATAAGTTATAATCCCACTTAGTGAATATCAATATGCGAATGGTTGAATATATTATGCAGATATTTTGGGTTCCAAATATACGGTTATGTACATAAAATATAAAATAGATTTCATGTTTTGTAAGAACTATTCGGGTTATGTTAGTATTTAAATAAATATTACCGATTCAATTATTAGTCGTATGTATAATCCCGTTATGATGGTTCAAACCATAAATACGCTAATTTATATAATATATTCAAATATCTATAGCAATCTTAAATCCTTATTGTACTCATATAAAGTAAAATAAATTGAAAATGATATATATTTGATCGATTATTTCGGTTTCGATAAAAAAAAAGGATCGAATTTGTTTGATGAGTAATAGTTTGCGCCATGGACTGAAGACATCATACTTCATACTCAATGTAATCATATACAATGTCTTAAGTATTTGAAAATATGTGATATTGAAATAAACTATTCATTTCATAATATAATTTTAAAAATTAAAATTCATTAGAGAACGTATGCACTATGTATAATATTATGTCAGTGGTTAGAATACAGTTTGGCAAACGGCAAATCATCCTAGTATATTAAAATAAATTATATACGTGCGGTTTGACCGAGTACTCACCTTCGGAGCGAATTTGACGTACAAATGAATTTTCGTCTGTAACTTTTTGTCAACAGCCGAGTTGTGTGCCTGACACCATATCGACGTGTTGTGGTGTTCCATTTTCGGTATCATTTTCAGAATGGATTTGGTGGTAAACCGTCTGTTATCAGCCGCCATTGCATGGGCAGACGTTTCAACGCCGTCTTCGATCACATTACCAGAACCGTCGGTCCAAGTGATCTATATCGATAAATAGAAAAACAAAATTAATTTAGCAAACAAGTTGTATACCGATGAATTAAAATAGTTATACATTGAAAATCATTTTCAGGATGATGGATTCTACGGAGCGATGGGCCAAAATTAAACAGAAAACGATTTGAATACGTTAAATAATTATAATAATAGACGGCTTATTGTTGTAACAGCAGTTTATATAACACGGTAACCAGAGCTGAGTAAATTATTGAAAATGTTGCTGTATCTGGTGACGAGCTTACGTGTATAATATATCGAACTACAATTATAAACATTATTTTATTATTGTTGTTATTGTTATTGTTGAATAACGGCGTGTATACACAAAATATAAAACTGTTTTTTTTTTTATTTCTTGACACGAACTTTAAACACGCACGCACAAATTTTACTTTTGATGTAAGTTGTTACCTATGTGTATAATACACACACATTTATATATAAGTACATATAATAAACTAATAAACAAGAAATGTGTGTATGTTATAATAACATTATCGTCGTGTTCAAACGATTATTTCCGGTTGCAGGTTTCCGATTTGTAAAATTAATCGAATACAATATAATAATATAATATTAATTACAGTTTTAAATCATAATTAATAATTATGCGAAAAATATTAATTTTTTGAATAAAAATAAATAAATTAACCAGTAACCATCAAACTCTATAATATTATATACTATTTACACACAGTATTCTATATAATTTACCATATACATAATATATGTATAATAACATGATGTTTAATTTGTTCGCAACTAGAAATATTCGTGTGCAATTTACACGGTAGGTCTATATACATAAATGATGTGCTGCCAGACTTTATATGCGATTAGATTATACACCATCACCGGGTTGTACCTGTAATTTATTATTATAAGCGGTGATCGCCATGTACAATAATGAATGATATCGTAAAATTCGTAAGAGTAATATTGTTAATATCGTTTTATAACGTACACAGCAGCATGCATACGTTATATTATCTTACCATATGGTCTACATCCGACAGTTTATTATATAGATTTATTGTCCGAAAAAAGTTCGTTCTTCTACTCCTATTTCGTCATAGGATTTTACAACGCAAATTTGATTCATTACGATAATATCAGATATAGAGAGTATCTATACATAATATTATTATAATTACACGATTATTGTGATCGGATTCGCTATGAAACATAATCTATCTACCTATACAACGATATACACGAGTACTTGCTATATAATTTATTATGACATTTATAATAGGGTAAGGGGGAGTTTTATGTTTTTTACTGGAAACTGACGCGATGTGATTTACCATTTTCCGGATTTAATTAAACAATAAAATAATATTACATTTTCGTACATTTTTTTTACAGTAAAGTTTAATCGACATTCAGAAAAAATAAAATTATTTGATATTATTAATGCATTATAACGTCCTTAAAACGTCCTAAACAATTGAATAACAATAAAAATTGAAATCACCCTATACAGCATAAACTAATATTATATTATAAGGGCTGTGGTTAGGGACGTTGACGTGCGACGTCTGCTGCAGTGATGTGTTTATATACACACGGCGCGTATATGACTGCGGTCGCAACCCCAATAGAAAATATATAAACAGTATACACAGGTGGGTGTTGAAGTTTTCATCTCGGGACGTTTATTCCAATACGTCAAACACCCCTAAAGGTATACGTTTTTAGATTTCGGTAACGCGTTGTACGCAAGTCTGGTTAACGGTTCTAAATTTAACACGCGGCCCATCGACAGACGGATGAGAGTCGATTTTCCGTTTTCACTTCCTGCATCATAATATCATCATGTACAGTCAAAATATATATTTACATACGCACACAAAATATATTATTTACGTTATATATAGTACACGGACTATCTCTATATCTTGTGTATATAGGTTGTCTTTAACATCTAACCCGAAGCCTCTCCAATCTATAATATACGGTTTTTAATTAGGCCTGCCAGATCGACTTTCGTATAAATAACAAGCAGTGGAATATAACTTCCGGAGTTTCCTTCTTCCTAGACTGAAAAAAAATCAACAGGAAATAGCTCATATTCTTATAAAATAAATATTAATCTTTGCGATTATATATAATGTTAAAATATTCTATGAAGTCCATCTGAAAATCCAATACCAAATCTTTATATAAATATATCAAATACAAGTATACTGCTGAAGTCATTTATCTTCAATGATTAACAAAAATTGTATAGTCGTTCTAAATATATGTAGTCAAGCATTAAGAATATTTTCGATTAGAGAAGGGGATAAAACCTCTAAACTAGATGTCATTTACATTGTATGCTACTTAATAGATATTCTGATAAGGTTCTGATAGTTGAATAATATATATATAGGTGATGGGTAATTTATCTAGAAACTTCTGAATTTTAATTTAAATAAAATTATAAAAATTGATTGATTATGAGGAAACTATTATTTATAAAGTCATAAAAAAAAAAAATGATGAAATCTATTATAATAATTTAACGCGTGCACACTTCACGCGTATAATAGGTATCTGTTGCTTAGCGCGCGTACTATAACGTCAGGATAGAAAATTTAGTTTTTCAATCGACACGAAATCGTACCTAACTGTTATATTATTATACTGTATATAAATAAATAAAATTTAATTTATACCGAACGACTCTCGAATCTCGATTATACATATACCATGTTTAAATATATATTATAT
Organism: Rhopalosiphum nymphaeae; assembly: GCA_036289425.1. NCBI lineage: Eukaryota > Metazoa > Arthropoda > Insecta > Hemiptera > Aphididae > Rhopalosiphum > Rhopalosiphum nymphaeae. The sequence goes on along the minus strand of JAZAQC010000007.1, from coordinate 618,283 downwards.
TAAATGCCTACAATTAAACATGTACATCGGCGGAAAACCGTCACGGGAATAGAGCGCATATTATTATACACGGTGGTGTGGGTGTGTATACTACTTCGCCTACACATCCCTGCCGAAGGTTGGGCAAATGCATATATATGTATATTATTTATTTACATATCCACGATTATCTGTGCCCAAATGTAACGTTTATTGAAAATTGGAAAATGGCTGACTTTTTTTTTTTTTATTAAAACGGTCCCCGCGCATGCTTACGGCGATTAATTCGTCATCGATAAGGATCGAATAGCAATGATATCCAGCGTATAAATTAATTATTTTGGTCATTGCAATCGTAATATCTGCACATTTCAAAATTATTATTCAAATAAACAAACTACAGATGTAAACACAAACTTCTCGTAGATTTCGTATAGAGAACAGTCCGCTATTTTAGCAGCGATTTCGACGTTAAAGCCAACTCGGCTAAGTCTGTAGTGATACATTGTGTGGCTCGGTCATTGTACGCGTATGTGTGTTTAAGCATGTATATACGATTTGTGTGTGTATATATATATATATATATATATATGTATATACATATATATGTATGTAGGTCATATGTACATTGGACTGGTCACCGAGTGGAATCGAGCGCAGGTCAGGGATGTATAACGATGACCAGCGGGTAAATTACACGATAAACATACGTACTTTTGCATACACATAATGTTACGAATATTAATATTATATATGTGTGTGTGTGTGTGTGTAGGATCCGCCGACGAACACACCCGACGATGACCGAATAGGAAGACGCGGAAGGGAGTGGTGGTCGGAGTGGCGAAGGGATTATAATATTATCCGTAGTGGTGTGCTAGGGAGTCCCGAGACGATTTCCCGCGGCGGATACACGAGTATAATAATATATAATAGTGTGCATATAGTGCATCCAGTGTGCGTCACGTCCGAAATCGCGCGTTTTACAATGTTTTTGCGGTATACCTCTATTCCATCTTTGTGTTGTAAATTATACATATTATATATACATATATATAATATTTTGTAATTATAAATATATATATAATACCTGAGGGTACCAACCATTTAGCGAAGGGTCGTTTTGTTATGTTGTATTACTATTAATATTATTACTGTTCTTATCGCATTATTATTATTATTATTGGGACGTAACTATGGTATATAGATACGTTAGTAATACTATTACTTACGTACATATATATATATATATATATATAATGTATGTTATCGCCATCAAACAGACGTGAATTAATGAATTTATATTAATGACTATAGTAAATATCGTGACAAGGAAACACCGCGGTTAATGCACATTTGTTTGTTCAGTAAGTGATACATTTAGCGATAGGTATTTACTTGGTAAAGTCGATAGGTCCGGCCCTTTCCACGATTGTCAAAAATATTTATTGAATTCGCTTGTCGAAATAAAAACTGGTTTGTCTTGTAAAGTCACAGGGTCGTTCTTTTTTACCGCGGACCCGCGACAAGACTTTCGGAGGTACAACAGACATTTTTTTTCCGAGGATTGGACAAATTCGGAGATTAAGAATATTTTACATCAGGTTTTCATCTAAAATATTCTGAACAAAATACTAAATCGTCCGTGGGTTAAGCTGTTCCGGTACTGCCGTGCTACGCACGTTATATTACATATTATTATATACTGGACGCGTTATTATTATTTAAACGCACTAAAATGGGAAAGCGCACACAAAACGACTTATAATTATACGCGCGATACATCATATCGCAACTAACCGCGGTACGTATAATAATATGTGGTATGCGTATATATTTTTAAACTATTTAATTTCCACTCGGCGTGCCTAATGCCTTCCGTACGTTATAATATACCGCCGCGTATAGTGCTGGTATGGGATGTTAGATCCTATCGAGTGTAATATGTATAAACGACGATATTATTGTAAGTAATATATTATAGTGTACGAAGGCAGGCACGCTATATAGTTAGTTCGCGTTTTCGGTAAACAAAATATTATTATTATTATTATTATCCTCCGTTTACCGCTAAGCTACCTTTCTACACATCGTATTATTTCCGTACTATACAATATTATATATATTATATGTACTATCTATAGGCAGAGATTAAAATGCGGTCGATTGTTATGATCATGGTATAATACATAATAACATACACGCGCGTGCGCGCGCGTTTATATATCTGCAACAGTGAATACATACCTATTAGGCACATAATATATTATTATATTTAAAGCACCATCAATCACGCGGGTAACCACCAACGTTGGCCGAGTGATACTTAAATGGATCTATACCTACATGTACCGAGTATCTCGCATATATGTATGTGTAAAACGCTACCGTTTTGTCGGGCCTACTATTCAAACTCTACTGGAACTCGGATGTTTTTAGTATGAAATATAACTGATGACTACTTTCGGCGCATATTATACTCAATACAAAGGTATAGATCGTATGTTATTATTCTGTATAAATCGGATAATATATGCAATAAGTACTATAAACCGAGCCTGATTTTTGGAAAAGTAAATAAGTTTAAAAGGTAAAAATAATCATTTAATTTGAAAAAATGTTCAAATGAAATCTACATTGCTTAAAAATCAATACATTTCTAAAGACTAATAACAATTGAAAAAATTTCTCGAAAAAAAATGCGATTACACACAATTTATAACTCGTAAGCTTTGCACATTAAACAAAATATTATAAATACCAAAATATAAGTTGAATTCGATTTATGATAATGATAATATTATCAAATATGAGCATATTGAAATTCTGCTAACTAATTATAACTACATATTATGTACTACTATCTAGTTATGAATAATCTATATAATACCAAATGACCCAAATATAAAAAAAAAATAATAATTAAATACACTGATAAGTAAAGTGGTGGGTAACGAGCAATTTTATTATTAATGGTATAAAATAACAGTGTACTTATATATTTTATGTAGTAAAAAAATTGTATTATTCATATTCCTTACTGGGTGAGGATTGCAAACAATTTCCTAGAGCGAGTGTCTTCACCAACACCACTTGATGTCGTCAATGCCCTCTATAGTCTTATATATATATATATATATTATTTTATAACCAGGGCATGCTTATTATTTGTTCTTAGTGCTATCCCATCATCATCTACCGTTAGCCCTACCTCTATATATAATTAGTAAATAAAAATGCATAGCAGGATGAGGTCTTTTAAAATGTTCATTATGCGATAAAAATAATAAAACCCGTGTTTGACTGAAAAATCCATGAACCACGGTGTTTCTTGGTTCATCCATCAGGGAATAAATCGCGTATGAATAATAAAATATTATTTATTGTATAACTATAGTAATACAACGCAATAGAAAATCGGCTATAAAATATCTGTTAACTATATGTACTTTGCATAAAGCCGTTAGGACACTCAAAGAATATATATATATATATATAAAATATATCGTATCATATTCGCACTCTACCGATACACTTTGTTTAAAATTATTTATAAAACGTATTTTTTACCATTTACTCGCCATACGGAAATGCGTGGAGGGAAATGAGAACAATCATATAGTACGTATATTTTAATACCCAGTAAGTATTTTCATTTTAATTTAGATATTTTTTACAATACGCGTTTAAGACATATATATTTACCGCATAATACTTATTGTATAATGTACCAATAGCTAGGATGCAATATCACAAATATCTGACGTATGTAAATCGCATAGCAATGTAAAAATAATGCACAACACATTTGTTAACGAATGAATAAGTATATAGCCAAAAAAACAACAACAAAATGCATTATTTTCACAGTTCAGCGGGTAATACAACATTATAGTATAAATAAAATAAGTATTTTTTGCAACTTTAATAAATAATTATGTCGAAAAACATTAAAAAAAACGTTTTATTGCATTTATTACGACTATTAGATTTCATTCTAAAATGCCCTACGAATACAGTCCAGAGATACTAAAAATAAAAGACCATAGTATTTTAATTGTAAGTATACACTAATATTACGATCACTGATCGGATATAATACATATTAATACAATAATGCCGTGAAGACAAAGTTTACAAGTATGTTTCTCTGTTTCTCCCTCGAGACTTGGGAGAATTAAAAAAATCTGCAGCCGCGTGCCGTCAATGGATATGTGCAATCAATATGCAGAAAAACAAGCGTGGAATAAATAGTTCGACAATCGATTATTGATGTCTGCCGTGCGGTCGAAGAAGATTGTATTGAATATGATTGACATTTATTTCGACTTAATAATATTATTAATATTTTGTAATTTATACCACTGCAGTACTGCATGGCTCTATTTTTACAGTTAACATATTATGTTCTTGATGTCCGGTAAATACTAATTACTCTGAATTATAAATTATAATGTAAATATGTATGTCACACGGTGTATTAGCGATCTCGTACAGATGATTAGATAGATGCGCATAATATGTGACGCCGCAGAAGCACTGGCAAACATAATCTTATAATAATCGACGGCCCGCACCGTTAGTTGTCCGCAGGATCGTTTAAAATTAAATGGTTCATCCGTAATTAGATCTATCTACATAATAAAATATGTACGCGTATCATATACATAATACGTGTACCTACATCAATACTGTTATTATTTATTTATTATATTTAATTTTTTTTTTATCCCTGCAACGGAAACAACCTATGCGGCTATGCATATAATAGATAAATAATAATTGGACATAACTATATACACAGCTTTCACGTTGCCGCCGTTCGTGTATGGATAATCTCATTTTCGACGAGTAATATAAAAATATAACGTTATTACAAAACAGAGCGATTGAAGTATGTTTTTTTTTGCCCCCCGCTGTTGGTTCGATTTGAGCGTATCACGCAGCCCAAGATTACGTCATTTTTTCCGAATAATCCAATTCCTGCGTGTGTGTGTGTGTATACATACACATACATAGCACTGTTCGAAGCAACGACCGTGGATCCTCCAGCGTCATTACTTTTCCAGCTCTTGCCGCGCGGCGCTGATAATAATAACCATCTATTATACCTAATATATATATATAATTATAGACATTATAATATGCTGTATACTCGTATTATAATAAACGATGCGGTTATATTATGCACGATGTTTCGGATGCAACGTCGACACTATTCCGATTGTCGTAGAAGTCGCCTCCCTTAGTTGCATCACAAAACATACAACGGAAGCGACAATTATATATACGCTGATAAAAAATATTGTAGTCCCGATCAGGAAGTTTAATCAATAAATCTCTGTAGACTTGGCCTCGAAGATAGTTATTATTTATCATTATTTTTTATTTTTACACAAAGAAACGGCATTTATAACAATACTTTCGATGACAACTCTTTTTGTTATTCCTTATCAAAATTGAATTATTAATTTTTTTATGAAGACTTGTAATGATCAACTACATGGGATGTACACGTTCACATATTACTATAGCAGTTTAAGTTTTGATTAAAACGCTTTTAGTTGTTAGAAAATACCTACTGTGATTCAATTTTTTTAAATAAAATATATCCATACTGCAACAATCTATGAGATGTTTTGCAATCTAATTATATTATGTTTTAGCTGAAATCGAATACGTTTTATTTAAAATAAATAAAAATGGGTTTATCAGATCAGGCGGGGGATGTGGGATCTGTAACTGTTGTTTTTTTTATATTATATATATATATCATTATATCCCTAAGGGATCGGCAACCGAAAAAAAGGTTAAAACCCCTTGACGTAGTAACATGCACTGTTTATATGGCAAAACGAGAAATCCTAAAATAAAAACGAGAACAAATAAATCGGAGACACATAAACATAATATCATATTGTTATATAAGTATAAAGTCTCATCATATAGATACGTATTTGAGTTACGAGTATAATATAGACGATCGATTCGATAACATGAAATAAGAACTACTAAATCATAGAAATTCATTAGGATAAATTATAATAATCGATTTTCGTGTTTGAAAGCTTGATAAATGAATAGTGTTAATATTTATGTAAGTAATAGGTATAGTCGAAGAAACACGGTCGGTCGTCTTAAAAAGTCGATGCATACCAGCAGCTGTATAGGTACGCTGAAACTCTATATACTTGGAAAAATTCCGGGTGTAGAAGATTTTTTGCGCATCTCACGACGTGACAATAATTATAATTATGTTCGGGTGTACAGGGTGAATCGGGTTTTATCGTCGTGTACCATAAGGATAAAAACTTTACAAATAAAGATACATTTTATAAATACGTGAACTACAATATTATAATTATAATACCATACGGGAAAATGGAAAAAATCACGTGTTTCTGAACGATTGAAACTGAATCAAGACTACGTTTTTCGTATATTAAATGTGTCCGGTTCGTGATCACTCCGTACATACGAGTTTATTGCTGATGTCGGGGAACTGCAGACTACGCTCACCCTGCTCTTATTACTATATATTATAATGTATCTGTCATAATATTTATATGTACGCGACACTGTACAGTGTATATACTGCAGCCGCCCGACGTGACGAACATCGCATCAATTATTGTCGCTGCTAAGTACGCCGCGGCAGTTCGTTACAATATTATATATTGCACGTCGTTAGTATTTGTGCGCGTTTTGGAAAATCACCGTACGGTAATTATTATATTGAAATGTGTGTATATTATAAATTGTTATAATTTGTAAGCTGCAGCAAGCACGACCTGCACAACGAGGCTGCAGTGCAATCGTGACGGGTGTAACTGCGCAAGTATTACAGCTCTATTATAATATGGCATAACTACGTGGTATAATGCGACTGTTACCATATACGGTACAATACAAATTATAATATATTAAGCGTATAATATTGTAATGTACTTAGTTTATATACTATATAGATGCGATGCTCATTATTATGTTATTAAAAATTATAATTATAATAATAATATACTTTTCGACTACCTGACCAGCGTACGCGTGGCGCATGTGTACCGCGGTAGCGGCTCTACGCAGGACATACGCGATAATGAACGTGTGGCTGCTGATGTGCAGTGATGATGTTGTTAAACAGTTGGTTTTAGGGAGGAGAAAAGATTTTTAAAAAAATCACACAGTCTAATTAGAAAGCCATTTTAGAAGCCATATACATTATGCGGCCAGAGGCGCTGAGTTCAGCTGTCAAGTTAAAATATTCAAAGTATGATGTAGTTATATTTTAAGCTCACTCCCAAATTTAGCAATAGCCAATATATTCAGCGTCATGTAACTAATTAGAATTTCTTCAGTAAACTATGAAATAATATAATATACTACTAAACTATAATAATAATAATAATAATAATAATAATAGGTATATAATATTATAAAAACATTGTTGATAATATCGATACGAACGTATATATGTATACTGAATTATATTATATTTATAGGTTTAGTAAATCTGTATAAGTATTAATTTTACTCAATCAATTTATCGCATCCATATTCGTCCACATCATCATATGGCCAGTTTGCATGCAAATAGTTTTAGGTGTTTTAAATGTAAGTATACTTACTCGGCACCACTGCAGGTAAGACCGACCATGTTCAACCATATGCACGTGTAATTTTTTATAGACAAAATGATAAAATATTTCCACGCTTTAAACACTAAATCGTCGCGTAGGGAATGTCAAAAAAATGACACTTTTCAATTATTAGGGTTTTGTTTTTCATCAAATCTATATGATAATATACGCAATGTACATAATGTATATATATAGCATAATACGTGGACGCGATAACATTATAACGTAGAGAATTCCTCGAGGATTTCGAGTGACGTTTGAGATGATATTATTATTACCGGGGCGAATTTCACGCGTTTGAAACGAAAAAGCCTCTCGTCTCAAAGATCTATCGTTTCGAATACGCATGATACGTCATGTACGTTTATATAATATATAACTATAACAAGACCCTATATATATATATATTATTATTATAGGATATATATATATATATATATAAATATATATTACTATACGATAAGAGTAATATAGATATAATATAGATATAATATAGATATAATATGCGTAATATTTTTATCATTATTTTTCGTTCTGTTCTTGGTTTTCACAATTGCTGGCCGCTCGTTTTTTTAACAAATTAAAACTCAACTTGTTCTCCTTTATGCAATGGGTGCAAGTTATCATACAGGAATCCAATCGGTATCTGAATATATAATCTAAGATTTTAGTTATTCCTTTACGAATAATATACAATAACTTTATGTATTCACTTAAATAAAACTAATTTTTACTGTACGAAGATGATGCGAATAATAAAGTATATAATTATAATACGAAGAAATTTAAAAGTCACAGCGCGTTTTACACTTGTGTCTCATAAATGTTATTAATTATTCTATGTTGTACGTTGTCGAAGAACTGTCGGATATCCTGTTGAACTACTCTCGTAGAGAATCTCATTAAATATACTTGAGATTCCGCTGCGTTATATAAGGAACCAATAGATTTTTGCAAGAGTTTAAATGATATATATGCATAGGTATACAACATATTATATAATATAATAACATAAATTGGTTAAGTTTAACGTTGGTATACGATTTAATAAGGGAAAGTCACGAATAGGTATATTATAATATGAAACATCCGAACACTGAAATATGCGTAGTACCTACAAGGTTTGTTATTATTACGGCGTACCTATATAGATAAGCGTTCCGAACGCGTATACGGTGAAAACAAGTCCACGGAAAGTGATTTTAAACCCAAAACACCTGCTCGTTCATATTATATTTACGTTTACCTTGTTATGTATTATAAAGCCGAACGAAACTGATATATTTCTACGGCACTCCTACGCGTATAGTGTTTTTACTTTAAACATTTACACTATACCTATATATTATTCAGTAAAAATCTACATACATCTACAGTTATCCCGGTTTAAATATAGCTACTGAACGTCGGTAACGTACATATTGCTAGGCATCTAAAAAACGATTTGTACACATGCCGCGTGCGATTTAATATATTATACATATATACACACGTAATGAAAAAAAATGCTGCGAAAAAATATAATTTTATTATTGTTCTCCGCGTTATTCGCTTATAAATGTATAAGATAAATACAACAACAGGCGTTTTTTGATAGCCATCTTGGAAATCACTTTCCAACCGTTAGCGACGGATCTATTTATGCGATCTCGATTTCGTTACACTACGATACCAGACAGAGATAAACAACAGCCCTTATAATTTATCGTCGTAGTATATTCTGTAGTGAGCGCGTGCGCACATACACACTCCTCGAAAACGGCTAGTGGACAAAAAATAAATGAATAAAAAATGTTCGGTTAAAAAAAAATATACATGCTTTATTATTTTACAAACGTAGTACTCCGGGCCGGACTAAAATTATTATTTATAATAGTATAGGATTTCGCTCAAATTATTTTCACCGGAAAATAATAAGCGATGTCGACTTTATTCACTTGTTTCAAAATGTACGTATATAAAGGATAATACTGCAGTTGTATATGCCGCCAAGTAAACGTTACAATATTATATTATGATGGCGTGTGCAGCAAATACTAATACAACGTTAGGACTCACCTCGAACCGATAAAAATGAATAATGTTCCAACTCGATAGGAAAAAAAAAAGAAAAATCGAACAACTGTACACTTTGACTAATATTTAACCCGACAATATATAGCTTATTATCATTAAAAGTCGTAAACACCGCTATATTATAATGTATGCAAAATTATGCAAACAACGAAAATTATGAGTATGTTTTTTCCGATTCGACGTTAACACAGATACACATTATATGTTATATTTATTATTATTGCGTGCGAAATAAATTCATAACTCATGATATACCTGCTGTTATATTTAACTATACGGTTACTATCCTAAGAATTTCCGAAACGAGTATAGTTACAATAAATATATGATACACGAACACGGAAACTGATATGATGTTTACTATACTTTCGATATCGGAAATGAAATGTTTTTAAAAAAAAATGTATAATCATTATTGTAACATCGTATATTGTTTATACATTTGAAGGTATTTATTATATATGTTGATGGGACAACGCTTATAAAATATTATAGTCATTATAGCTATTCAATTAATTAAGATAATTTAGAATTTTATCATTATTTAACTATATTTATTTGTACATGATTTATCAGAATGGTACTTCAAATTGCAAACTATGCCTCCATTATTCTTATTCCTACACTCGTATTAGCTTATCTTGCAGTTGTGTTATAAGTTCATCAATTATTTATCAATATTATTTATATTTTTATTTTTCTGATCGATTTATTAATGCATGATCACCCCGTTTTCTCTTTAATGATGCAGCTATTCAAAATCAAGAGTTTTGGAATTTTTAAATATATTTATAGACTACATTTTCAAAAAGTTGAGAATTTTCGTATTACTTAAGAGTTAAAGAGTGTTCTGTGAATATAGAATTTCAAACGACCATCTTCCCATTTTACTGTAAGCCATTTATAGTTGATGTTTTGCACAAAAACTTTGGCATATCAAAATCAAAATTTGAACGAGTCCTATTTGAGTTACATACTTTAGTACACCTTTATGTACACTACCTACCTACCTAGACATTGAAGTGACGAGAACAAAAAACAATTTTTTTTTCGTATCATGTTATTCAAATTGTCCGAGCAACGCAGTGTAGACATTGTCTGTAAGTCATACCCAGTTTTGTGAATCGCGCTGTTTGAGTTACAGAAGCAGCACAAACGATCATTTTAGTGGAGGCGTGTATGCCATGTACGTATGTGTGTGTGTGTGTGTGTGTATTTTATACATATAGGCACGTCGTACGCATTATTAATACAGAGTTTAAATAGTAATATATAAAAAAAAAAAAAAAACATAAATGTGTATACGGGTTTTTCTTCTTTGAAACGCGCCATAAATATTTCAATTGTGCGCGCGAGCCCCCCAGCCGCGCGCTCGCCGGCCACCGCAGGGGTCAATTATTGCCGTACTTGGCGCCGCAGAGCCGCCCGCTGCCGCGTTTAACGCGCGCGCTGGCAGTCGACGATATTGCCGTCCCTTTACGGTTACATGTACCTACACACGGTGGATAGATACTTATTAGTACCTACACACGCGTATAAAACACAAGTAAAATTAAAAGTATTATCAGCCAACCGACAGTAATTGTAGTACGCACTTAATACAGTACATGGGCGTTTACTATTGAGTAGAAAAAAAATGATAATCCGTATACGTTCGTTCTGCAGGGGTATTCGTTCGACGTAGATATCGCACGGGTATTATACACATACAACATTTAGGACACGATTTTAGGGATTTTCGTCTAAGTTAAAAATAAAACTGACGGGAGACGTAACTGTGCGACTCGTGAACATGTCAATTACTATACACATAAACGAATTTGTGTAGGTAGTTGTTTTTATACAGTTAAGCTGAAATCATTTGTTCTTTTTTTTTTTTTTTTGTTATACATACATAATTTATACTGTACCCTATACTACTACAAAACCGGTGGAATACGGAAGTCTCGTCCGAGATTAAAACCGTACGTACCTATAATAACTATTAGGTCGTTTATTAACTTATGGATGAGCTGCGTGTGTACTGATATAATATATTATGAGCAAGAGACAAACGAGTGCAACAGACCTACATAATATATTATTATGATATATTCAGTATACCTACTGGCTACTATGTAAGTATTACGTGGTTTTGTTTTCTATTTCGGCGGGCGCCAACGAATATTACGTGATAATGTGCGTACACTATAATATATAATATTGTATAGGGCGCGAGCGCGGCAATAAGCGATCATCATCATCATCATCGTTATACGACGACGTTTTACAAACCTAAACTGCGTCATACGCATAATGCATTATGGTTATTATTATTATTTTATGTATACATGCGGCAGTGGGAAGAGAACGATAGTAAAACGTCGATAACAATCCATAATATAACACATTATACATGCATTGGTACATATTACTATTACCCACACACACGGTGGCGATTTAAACATTTTATATTAAAATGTCGGACGTTTCGATAATGTTACAACATACCTATTACCTAGTGTAATTCGTAAAGATAATAATTATCAACAGCGCAGTGGCCCGGGGCTGCAGAGGACTGGCTACAGTGAAACGCGTGTACGTATATTTTATAAAGGCGAATAGTCGATCATTTGTTATTAACCGGTTGTACACTAATTTTTGTTGTCGAAAAATGGGATTTTTGTGTTGAAAAACAACATATATAATGTTTTTATTTAGTTGGAGGTATTACATTACACGTTAGCAACACAAAGAATCTAATTTTTTATTATTCATATTTTTTTTTAGTTTTTTTTATTGACATGAAAATTACTAAGAATGTTTTAATCGTATAATCCGTGTTAAATGAATATATAGGTTGTGTATAGAGTGACCCGTTTAACTAGTTTCAATAATTTTTGACATTAAATATTTAATAAAATATTATTATTTTTATTAATGAGCCGTTATTGCAGTTATTATATAGAGTAATATTGGACCTAGATAGCTCAAAAATCTTAACTAGTCTCCTCAAACAATACACAATAAGCGATAAATCATGTATATTTAAGCATACTCAATACATTTCTCTTAACTCTTCTACGGCTTCTATAGAGTTATACTAAAATATCTGCAGAAGCCCAAAACCCCGACCTCCTGGGAATTTTGTCTATTTGTGTCACTATTCAATACCTATAGCTAGTGTAAAATAGGTAGTTTTTCGGCGATAGTATACAAGATGCCAAGTAAGATGGAGTTAGTATTTTTATTCTCTTCTCCCTTTACCACTATGAAGTAAAATAGTTAATAACGGTGAGCTCACAAGATACCGACAAATCGCATCACACACACACACACACACACACACACACACACACACACACACACACACACACACACACACACACACACACACACACACACACACACACACACACACACACACACACACACACACACACACACACACACACACACACACACACACACACACACACACACACACACACACACACACACACACACACACACACACACACACACACACACACACACCCACACACATATACACACATATGTTGGCGAAAAGAAAACGATACGAAAAATTATTATACAAACCGAATAAATATAATATAATACCAACGAACTTTTTTATACACACTTGACAACGCGCACACATGCATTATTATTTTCTACAACAGACAATAATATAATTTTATATTGAATTCTTTGCGACGGTATTAATTTGAAAAACAAATATTTCGTGCACGCGATTATGTTTCACTGAGGATCGATGGAAAACTGTGGGTATATTATATAGTACCTACATTATATAATATTTCCATCGATATACATTATACGCAGCTACTGCCTATTTATAATAATAATAATAACCAATGGTTTCTAAAACAACATTATTAATTTTTATTTAGATTAAGTATAAGGAATAATAATATTAACTCGTATTATAGGTATTACGTGTAGACACAAATTCAATTTTATTTTTTCAGACAAGGAAACTATAAATACCTATAATGATATACTCGAATGTATACCTGTTATGCTATTACAATATTCTGTATATAATATTTTAAGAGAATTAAAGATTTAAACGCTTTGTGTGACATATATTGTACACAATTAGTAATTGAAATAAGTATTTAACTTAATATTAAAATATATACCTAAGATACATATGTATACAGTATTATACCGCAACGGTTCCGACTAGCATCCGTTTAATAGAACACAAAACATATTTACAGTTGATTAATTATAAGCGTTAATACATTATTAATATAATATATATTATATATATGTATTACGTTAATATCATTATTACATAAAATCGCAGCTTACCGGTTATTTGTTAAAATTTGAGTCAAATCCTATTATATTATATTATATTATATTAATAAAATCTTTTATTAGTTCACTATAATAACAAAAATAACAGAGTAAAATGGATTTTTCTGATTTTTTTTTTGTTTAGAGTCTAAATAAAAGTTCAAAATTAAATTGTCGAATTCAGTCAATAAAATACAAACAACTGATTTGGAAAAAACAAACATCATCGCATATAACCTAGCTTTAAACAAACAATTCTAAATACATTGAGATCCCTATTCTAAATGTTTATAAATGTAACTATATTGAAATACAAAGAAACTTTTAAGATGAGCTGCAAGGTTGGCATGAAACCTTCGTGTATTTCTTTTCGGTATAATTTTCGTAATAGGCTAGCGCCTTATATTATTATTAAGACTATGCTCATTATAACTACGTTTCTCGTCCGGAAGTCATTATTTTGTGGTTTTCGATGAGTTGGGTGATTTGTGACTGCACGACACGGCTTTGTTTCAAATCGTATATAAAATACGTTACGCGCGGCATTCAAAAATGTATATTAATACGAATATGTGCTTACATTGAAATATCTCATCCAATCGCATTCAATAAAATTCAAACTTTGTCAAGACTTCGAAATCGCTGATGGGACGAAAATCAAAAGACAATCGATGTTTATGCAAGAAAAAAATTCGTCATATTAAATTCTAAGTTATAGAAATTAAATAACATTATTAAATAAAATATGTACCTACATATATTAATATTATATTACATTTACATAAGTTTAAATACTTATGTACAATATGTACATATAACATCTAGTGGACTATAGCTACTTTGGATGTGCTTAGACATATTATAATAGGTACAATATGCGACATTCGTTTCGTTTATAATATTATTATATTATACGTTATCAATAGTGTTTTCGTATTGAATATATTTAAACGTTTTCTTCTTCTTTAACTCAGTCTGGTCGTTATAATATACACCAATCTAAAATTCGCCGTATAATAGCAAAATGATAAGTTTTAACCACAATAATAGGTACTTATACATATTGTAATGGCGTCCTTGCGAACGCGTCATTCGCGCAAATCTGGCAGAAATGTGCGTGCAGAAAAATATCGCGCCGCCCCGCTCACGTCATTACCAACACGGTAGACAACCAGTCCGGTCGCTTTACTGCATATTATATATACCTAATTTAAACTTCGTTATATCATCTTGCGTCTATGCTATATGCAATAATAATAATAACATACAAGTACGCATTATAAACTCTACCGAATTCCTTCGGAAAAAAAATAATTCGTACTACGAGATGTTGAATTCGAGTTTTTATTCGTCAGGGTATACATTACGCGATATTTATATACATAATATTATATACTCGTTTACAAATAGTGCTGGACAGCTGTAATCCATGCTATATAAAAAATCGGTTTTCTGATGTTTCGTGACTTGTCAAGATAACTTCTTCTACGATATATAATATATAACATAAATACGACATGTCGTATACAATATAATAATCTATATATTATTTTAACGTAATAAGTATAAACGGTTCATATACTATAAATCATATATTATTAAATACGCTGCCGTTGCGATATAGTATAATAATATACATAGACAGATACGATGTGTTTATTAAATTTAATTTTACGTTTTAAGCTATAATATCGTGTCTAATAGTCGATATCAGTCGAAATCTATTCACTATAGTGAGTTCGTCATATTATTATTATGCACTCCAGTGGTCATTTAGACCGAAAAAAAACTACACTTAGATAAATTATTTTGTGAAACCACTCCGACAAAATAAAATAGCACAAAATGATTTATAACGTACCTATTTATTATAAATTCGTGAGCAGTAAAATTATAATATTTCGAACCATTTTAATGGAGATCATTGTTCGAATTTTACAGAGGTTTTCTTTGGAATTTTCAAACCTACTCGCATATTATAAAATCATACGTAAATACAATGAACCCGTGAGAAATATAGATGACTCCGCATCTTGCCTATCGTCTAAATCTTAATATTTGTGTCTGGAGGTCGGGTGTTTTGATCAAGACTTAAACAAAGTCACTGCACGTTCGCACAACACATATTATTAGGATTAAGAGAAATACGATATTAATTAAATTATTAATAATATACATAGGGATTCACCAAGTATGCTTATCACAATTTAATCCTCAAGCAATTCATTTCTTCAATTACTGACTTTTAACATTTTTAAGTATACCTAAAGACTATATTTTTAAATAAATGTCTAGGATCTATTTTTATATCATTTAAGTGTCCTGTATAAATATAAACTACTTTTTTTTTGAAGTTATAAGATTACCCTTTTTCATATAAATTGTTAAGTAAATAATTATTTTTAAAATGATATATTTAAATAAAAATGCAAACATTAGTTGTTGATTTAGGACATTTAGGTATTTTATTTTGTGTACTAAGTATAACAGAATCAAGATTTGTTTACAAGATATATGATGATTTTAAAATTACTATTATATTAATAACTATTTCAATATACAATAACAAGTAAACATATTCTATATTATATTATTGTATTTCAATATTTGTAAACATTGTCTAGTGGGTAATTAAATATTAAGTTTAATTTAAAATTTATTTTATTAAAAAACATTGGAGTAACACACACGCTTGATGAATCACATTGTATATCAAACGCGCGTTTCCCCGCGTGACCACAGTGCCGTGCGTGCTTTATTAAAATACATGTATATTAAAATATTATTATAATATAATACAGTAGCTCACGATTTATACGGTAGGGCGGCCGGCTAGGTTTTCATTAAGTAATTATAAACGTTCCGGTTGAACCGCGCAAACCGACCGGATCGTCGCACGCGTAAAACGATTATCTATATAAAAGTCGGATGGTCGGCAATATAATAATCCGCTGTGATATTTATTCCTCAGGTATTAAATTATCAATCACCATCACATATATTTATGCACACATTCGGTATTATATGTATCGTCACACGGCAACAATAAACATGTTCATTACAGACTTTACGTCGTATATTATACTATATACCTATGTATAGATATGTGTGTTGATGTTTCAATTTTTTAATATATATACAATACGCAATATTAACTAACGACTTAAATTCGATAAAGTCAAATTCGAAAACGAATTCAAAGAATTAAAATAATATTTTATAACATTCATAATATATAATATGTCATATTATTACATATAACGTTTTTTTAAGTAATACGATTAGTATGTTGTGTTAATATGTTATGTGTTGTGTATGGTGAACTTACGACCGTTTAGCTATACATTTTTAGAGGCAAATCGGTGAAATGTAGTCAAAAGGAAATTATTTTGATTATAATATATTAAAATATTATGCTATTCATGCGTATATTACATTGAACACGGGCCGTGATTCGATCCGAAACCTGAACACGCGTTACTACCGCAGTCATTGCGGTGTGTGGAAGACCTTCCGGTCGATAAAAACTAAAATACTTATATATAACTGCGGGTTAAAAAGCGCAAAACGTAGACTACCCATGATAATAATTGATAATAATTATAACCTGTTAACGTTCTGTTGTAGCTATTCTAAAATTTCTAACTATATTCCGGCGTAGTGTGAACTGCTGTAGATAGTATATCATAATATTAGGTATATTATAGGAATATAATATACACTCACTCACTAATACACTATAATTACATACTAAACACCTGCTGTATCTATTGTGATATATCTATGTTTTATAAATTATAATAATATATAGGTAGGACCTGTACCTACCGACTAAGTGTTGTCTCCTGTGATTATTAATTCATAGGACCACTGTTATTGCGACGCCCGGGCTTATAAATATAATATATACATATAAGCGTAGGTAATATTAACGGCGTTGTTTTATATAATATTGGGGGTCATAGATTCACACCTCACGTGCTTGTAACAGTCGTAACACCAATATATAGTTACGATTGTAGTATATAATATCATATAACAAAATTCGGTAATTCACGTCGGCACCCCGCGTATATGACTTGAATATTATTTAATCTGTGCGCGGATACACCTGGACCGAATAATACCCACAGGGTGGATCCCGTTATAAAATTTGCAAACGATCACTGTGACTCACCCTGTATATAGATCAAGGTGATTGTTTTGAAGGTAAACGCAATCGTTTTGTTCAAATGTATTAGTAATTGAATTAGATGAGGAAAAATACTTTGCGGCGTTCAGCCGTATCACTGCACTGCTCGACACGTTGACTTGAAATACTTTTAACTAATTAATGTCTTTTTTTTTAAAAAAAACTGCTTAGAAATAAAAAACGCACGTCATTCAAAAAAATTAAAAAAATTAAGAAAGTTGCTAAAAAAATATTGTTTTGTTTTGTGATAGATTAAAATTGTCTGAAAAAATATTTCCTATAAATTTAAATAAAAAATGCATGTACGCATATATTACACCCGATATTATAGGCTCAGAACGTTATGGGGATGTATATTTGACTTTTAGTTATAGTATAATATATGTGTCGTAATTATGTATCATAGAATCGTATTTTATGTACAGGTAATGGCTTTTGAATTGAAAATGTGAAAATGAAAGAAAATCCTGTAATATGATGTTACAGCACGCATCTGTATACAAAACAATATGATATATCATATTATATGATACTGATACAGGAAAGGTATACGGATGATTTTAGGGGACGTATGATAATAATATTATTATGATCACGGTTATATTATAGGTACATTATATTAAAAGTGAAAACCGTCGTGTTTTTACTGCTTTCACGGTAGGTACTTGCAAGTTTTTTTTAGTTATATTATGCCTCGCGAGTCGTGATCTCGTTTTCATCGCCGTCGTTCTCATTCGCGATTTCCTTATTCGATGACGAGACGACTTTAATACAATTTCCTCTAGTGCAAGAAACGCGTCACCGTCATAGTAATATATTAAAGATTTTATTGGGTATATTTATTTGAACTCGCGTGCAAACAATAAACACAACACCTCCTCCAAAAAACCTTTATATTCAAGCAAGAGTATTCATTATCATGATAATAAGTTAATAATTTATTCTTCTATTTTGAAATAATTTATTTTTGCTGCAGTATTATTTAGTAATATAACTAAAAAGCGTAATGGTGACAAAACGGATGCAACTGCAAAAAACGTTTCGAATTTTTCCGAAAATATAAATAAAAATATCACTCTACTATAGGTCTGTAACCGTTATTCACGATCTAGACGACGTTTTCTTTAACGGTCGTTGTTACGATATCGAATAACACAATGTATCAAACACATCGTTTTGACAATTCGCGATTTCGATTGTGTCATAATATCATGTTGATAAATAAAGGTATACGTGTACAATTCCAATCGAAACGTTATGTATACATTATATATATATATATAGATTTATATATACACAGAACACCAGAGTCCGAAATCTGTATAAGGTAAGACCTTCGCTTTCGACCACTATAGCAGGGTGCATCTCACAGTACTCGTTTATGAAATCGTATATCGATGGAGTGTCACGATTTCTCCTCCACGCCGACCCCGCAGCAGCTATATATATATATTTATAGCCATATAGGTACATACTGTACATAATATACACAAATAGCTGATACTGCGTTTATATTGGTTTGACGACATACACACACATATATGACATGACACGTGTTTTCGTACACAGCATATCGTCGGTAACGGTTTTCGGGCGTAGGTCGAAAACCCCGAAACGGAAAATCATCGTGCCGATCCTGAGAGGACAATAAATAATCTTGTCGAAACAACGTAAAACCCCAGAAACAACCATAACGTTGTGCCGGGACGAGGATCTTTAGAATTTGAATAAATTCATTATCGAATGAAAAAACGAGGGTGAACATGCTTGTTGAATCTCACCTGAATATTATCTGTGCATTATATTATATTTATACGACGCACTGCGGCACACCTATATAATACATTAATACATGTACAGTACAAACGTGACAAAGTAGTAAAATCAAAAACCGCGACGTGCGCCGCGTGTATCATTTGCGTACAAAACCCGCGGGAGACTATCGGCCGTACAATAACAAATCGATTTACCACCAGCTATAGTATGTATTGAGTGCCAACACACCATATTATTGGTATTATACACGAGCATTATAAAATAACCGTACCTGACAGGACACCGACGTGTGGTTATTTACATTATCGTATATACATCGTGTTTCAGAAGGAAAAATGGTAGATAGAATATAGGGAAAATTTCTCTATGTCTATGTATATAGATATAATTATAATCTTTTAATGATTAACAATACAAAAGATGTGGTTTCAAACAAATTATGTATAAGCCATAAAACAAACCTCAACAAACTTATAAGCGTCTTTTTAATAAAAGTATATAATTATGTTTCACTAACACGATAAACACTAAATTCTATTAGTTTTCTAACAACAAACTTTATATCTATAAAAAAATCAATCCGACGAATAGCTGCAGCACCGTATTAAAAATCAATAGACTTAATAGATAACCGTTATAAAATTTTCTTCTAATCAGTAAAAAAAAAAAAAAGAAAAATAATAACAATATTTCATTTTGCTCTGTGAATAATAGAGTTTCTTAAAACACCCTGTATGTACAATATTAAGTTGCTTGTCACCAGCGAATACGTGATATCGTATAGGTAAATATTATTATTATGATACATAGACGTGTATATATATAGGTAAATAAATGCTATGATGGTCAGTACGGTATACAGATTGAAAAATTATCGTGTCCGTCAAAGTAACCAGTAAACACAATAATATAGGCATAAAACTATTATATATACATATAAAGATGTAATATTATTATGAACACAGCGTAGTATATGCTTATAAATTATACATAATACATGCTTTTATATGATGTAACAAAATGTATATATACCATTCGTTATACTATTTTGTCAAACCCTCCGGGAAACACGAATACGGATTTCTTTTCCATTCGGGAAATGGTATTTTTCAATCTCTTTAGACTATCGTCGTCACCCGTGATGCACAGAGACATTTCCTCCTCCTGTCGATAGCTATGATAAATAGATATATATATATATATATATAATATAATATTTATTTATTAAAATTAAAATGCTGGTCATCGGTTGACCGCAGTAGGTAAGAAAAATCCCGTATAATCGTATATATTGAAAAAATATTATATTACCAATATGCATATAATACGTAATACGAACACAAACGAACTGCCTGCAAAGATGGGTTATAATATTACATATTATATGCCGTTCGAGTGTGTGTGTGTGTGTATGTATGTGTTGTGAATGTAAATAGAATGACAACGAACAGTCACTTAATGATCTGTTCGAGATAAAATCGGTTAAAAATATATTATAATATTATAATCCAATAATAGTATTATTATTACACTGTATGTTACGTCAAGCAACGTGTCACGATCAGTGTTTATTATAATATATTTTACTCTTACACAAGCGCAGGACGCGTGTCCTTGAATTAACAGCCACACGGTAATAATATTATGGTAGCCGATAGTTATCATATAGGTAAGTGTATAACATTTTGTTTTGATTAATCGTTACGATTATACGGACCGAATTCGATGTAAAATCACAAACTTCTAGACGGTTGTCTAGAGCAGCACAGTATTACGATATCACATCATATAGTGTCGAGCATCAACCCGAATAATATTTTTGAAAACCAAGAAAACTTGATTTTTCATCAGTGATAAAACAACATAATAATATATTATATTATATTGATATAAACCACGTTTCCAACCCCTCTGCACACAATAATTGCATGTGTACTGTATATTATATAACATTATAGTTATATAGGTAATGATGTTACATTGTATATTTAATATATCATCCTATTTTCGTGTTAGATAATATACTTTACTTTAACATTTTTTTATTCATCGATGGACAAAACGCTATCTGTATAAACTTAGAATATATACATTATATTAATATGTCTAAATATTTTATTTTATTCTGACACGAGCATTCTATAATATAATGATATCAAATATTATCTACTATAATACAGAAGACGTAAAAACAGAGTATGTTATTACGATGGGGGTTTGAAGTGAGCATTATCACTTTCAAATAAAACACAACAATTTCAATTATTCGAAAATGAAAGTGGAAAATTTCACCAAAATTCGTGCACGAAAAATGAAATCACCGTAGCAAGTAGTGCAGGATATCGACAAAAAAATTCACGAATAACGAGGGATTTAAATATGAGTAAGTAACTATTTCAAACGGAAATAATATATACTATATAGCATAAAATAATATAAAATATAGGTGGTATAATAATTCGATCTGCGGGGTGCGCGTACTCAACACACATGACACGAATAACACTTATTGAAAACTAATTATTATAAATGATAACTTTTAAAAACCTCTGGCCACGATAAATTATTATTATGACATACGTTGTTCGGTCGCATGAGCTCATTATAATACTTACACTCAATAAATATATACAGTCTAATGATATATCTCGTGCGATTTACGGACACACGATAATTGGATCGTCATTGAAACAACAATATAACAGTGGCCTCGTTTCGTTTATATGTTTATTTATTATTACATTATTTTTTAATGAACGATTTGAACACAAAGTGTTAAAACACGTCGAATGCCCGTGTTAAAGGGCCGTACATAAAATGAAAAATGATAAACAACCGTGTGTATTATAAATTGTGTTATATCATGTGTCCCTCCCCTTCCCTACAATACCGACTACTAAATGGCCTTAATAATCCTGAGCGGTCGTATGTATCTACATAATAATAAGTAAAATACACATCACAATGAAACCTTCGTTATTGTATTGTATTATCGAAACCAATATCGACGTAATTGGATTAATTGATAATATCGCGATACAACAATATATTATTGTTATTATTATTATTATAATAATAATTATTATTATTATTATTACATTATGTACAATGACGTAAACATGAACCATAGAGAGAACGAAAGAGGAAGAGAAGCCGTTATTAATACATTTAATTCGGGGGTGACGCTTACAAAGAAATTTGTATAGTATACAAAATACCTTATGCCTAGTACCTACCTATACCTATCTGCATATAGGTTATATACATAGGTATAATAGAATGAAATGCGTCTTCGAATGACCAATTCATCAAAAACAAATCAAAATATTTTAGTTTATTTATTTAAGTAGTACACCGATAATAATATCATTAGCATGAGAATACAATAATATTATATATTAATCAAACGGTCAACAGCTGCGGGCGGTCTTACATTGTTTCGTTTGATCTGGGGGGGGGGGGGGCGCTTATATCAAAATATCGTGGGTTCGACCGATTCTCGTTAATTTATTCGTATTTCATATTATATTTACACCACCCAGGCCCGCATCCAAAAACGTTGGGAATTGAACGCGTTTTTTTAAATAAAAATTACAATTTCCTATTGAATAATTGGACCACGCGACTGAGAGATAGTATATTGTATATATATATATATATATAAAATATACACACACTATATACACACATAATATTATTATCGTATTATACAGTCACAATTTTTATGAGCCAATTAGGCATCATGCAACTACCGATTAAATATAATAAACTATAAGCTGTGTGAGGACGGTTTTATGTCGAAAACGGCTCCCTTTCATCTATTATTTTATTATTCTTAAAGTTGACGTGTATATAGAGCATGTGATAATATTCTACTATAACGCGGCCATTATTGCAGTGACTTTTAATTATTTTCAAGTATGTATTATGTATAATATATATATAAAGTATCGAATAAGCGACTATCGTACCTGCCGGATCACAAATTTTTTTACGACCATGTCGGAACACGAACTAATAACGAAGAGTACCTACATATTATATAAAAAAAAATAAAACACACAGATTCAGCAGATATCGTATTGCGTATAATAAATATATTACATTAAAATGTATATAATTTTATTGACCATCTCACGAGTAATTTACGAACATCCGTATGGACAGCAGTCAACGTTTTTGATTTAGGTACATGTTATACAATAGTATACCTAAGTATAATGAATAATAATATGAATGTTAAATTGGGTTAAAAGAAGATTATAGTAGATATGTTGAGTGTTTGTGTATAGCGTGTATACTGCGTATACATTGTACAACGGCCGGTTGATCATTTAATTCGTTTTTAATATGCGGACAATATAGACAGGTATACATTTATTATTAGTTTTTTTTCATAAAATAATAAACGAAGGCGGTTAAGTTTAAGAAACTAAAATGTAAAAAAAAGAAGAAGAAGAAGAAGAAAGAAAAATATAAATTATGAATTCGCCTGTTATATACGTTAAATAAAGCGATTTAATAAAAGTTATAGCTTTGTTGATTTTTGTGTACATAAACATTGAATGAAAAAGTCGAGCAACGTTGCTGAAAGCTTCTTGTTGTTGATTTTAGCATAAACTTTTTAGGTAGATACACGTAATGTTGACAGCGCGGTGGGTAGGTACATGCGGGAGAGGGTGCAGTGAAACATTTTATTTGCGTTATCATTTGCAGTGCCAATGAACAAAAAAAAAAATTGTATATACATATAATAGATAAAATATATAAATAAAATATATATATAATATAAATAAATATATAAATATATAGGTAAAATATGTGAACAATAATAAATTATATAAAAACAACGGACATGAAAATATTTAATTGATTGTACAACGGTAAATTTAAGAATTACGAATGTTTTCATTACGCAGTCAATCTGCAATATATTAATATTATAATAACGAAGGTGTGACATGACAAACTTTATAAAGCTATTTTTCTTAGTAATATTTTGTACTACAAAGGTAATTCAGGAAACTATAATAATAATTTAGGTAGGTATGATACGTCTCACGGCTAAGTGAAATTCCATTATTATAATTGTTTTATATTTTTGCGTTATAGTTGTACTAAGAAAATATATGATATAATATGTACGGTGTGCCGAATACGAAACAATTAATATAGTGTCATCGCGCGCAGTATCAAACACCATCAACAATTTATTTAAGTAATAGCAAAACACTATATTATATTAACACAAGTAGGTGTACCGAAAAATAATGGTCTAGGACTCAGACTGTAGGAGATTCGATTTATTTTATTCAGCTTTTTTTTTTAAATCCCACTTATTCAATCTATAACTCTAATATACTGATCGGATTTATATGTTTTATTGAACTCAGACTTGTTAATCTATAATCTATGTTATACTGAGTACTGTTCATATACATATACCTATTAATATGGTCGTTACATGATATAAACACATAATTACGTTTAATTCTTTAATTGTGATGGTCAAAATCAAATTACACATTTGGATTACAGCATTGGTTTGCGGAGTCGCCTATATTATAATAATAAGTAATAACGATTTATCGGCTTCGAATCCGTCGAATTAATGCGGTTTTGTTTAGTTTTCTCGTCGTTTTCGATTTTCTCACAAACGATACTGTCACTACCCAGCGTATATATATATAGACACTGTCACTGCGCAGCGTATATATATATATACAGTTGTATATACGATAGCAGACACCGTAATAGGCATTAGATTCGGTCGATTTTGGCCGTCGTCCGGGGGACACCGAGCACTACCGGGACTTGAGAATATCACGACGAAACGACGACTCTACCTCTCCTCACCTCATTGCATCACCCTGTTCTGGGCACCACGGCGAGAACTCGTCAGCGAGACGATCGAATTATAAAAAACGAGACCCACGACGACGAAATAACTATATATATATATATAATATAGCTGTAATAAATAAATAGCCGGCTATAATGTATATAATATGTATATACATAGGTTTTCCTTTGTTTTTCGACACCGTCATGACCTTCCAAGGTTTTCCATACTATAATTTTTCGTTCCACACCAGCTATAGACTTGATCGTACTCACCTTTACGCCACCGTGGCTATATTATTCGCTAGACCTTAAATTTTTCCAACAATGTATGATATTTCATATTTATTATATACCAATATTATAAATATATATATTATGCTTATATTATATTAATTAATCGTTCTATTCGTCAACCAAACCGCTCATCTCTTAATTGCAATAATATAAACGTAGTCTACGTCAACTCGGAAATCTTTTCGAGTTTATAATATTACATTACTCATCTTTCCTAAAACTTAAGTTTCTTTTTTGATTTCATATATTTATTGGACAATGACTTTTTAAATCATTTGACAGAATATATTATAAATGTTAATCTGTAATAGTGTATTATTATTTTTATTATTATAAGTATATCAATAACAATACGAGATCTTCGAAAAACATACATATTATGTAGTTATAATTTATAAGCTACAGACCGACTGAGTTTTAAAAGTCATTGAAGATCAAACTAACAATGATTTGTAGTTCTTCGCTCACCAAAGAAAACCGAAAGATTTTGTTAAAGCCTAGACATGTTCTTTAGTTCCACAAACCACATATATTCTCTTCATCGCTTATTTTTATTATATTTTTTGTCATTTTTTTTCTCAAGCTAACATATAAATATGTTATACTTTAAATTTTAAAATATGTTCAATTGGCAATCTAGAAGTCGAATATTCACTTTTTACACTTTTCTTTAAATTCCAATAAAGTGTTAACTGAAGAAACGCGTAAAAGATCAATGCGTACCTACACATCATTGTAAAACCAAATACAATTCTTTTGCTTTGCTCTTAGTGTACAAAAAACATTTCATAACTATGCATACACACCATTACTACAGAATAATGTTAGAAATAATAAAAAAAAAACAATATTATATAAACGTCTGTACTGTAGAATTGTACCAAAGTTAAAATATAAACTTAATAATACGCGTACAACACAATTCATCCAAACGCGTTTAAGGTGAGTACAAATTCTCCAAATCACAAAAAATATAAATGACATAGAAAAATGGAACGTACCTACCTCGTTCTGGAAAAGTAAATAACTGAAAATTAATTTACTAAAAAAAAACATGTATACCTACCCAGTACACTCGTTAAAGAAAAAAAACTATAGTCTATAAGCATTAAGTTTAATATTTATTTTAAGATACACAAAACGTTTTTCGCATTGTTTTCGATCACGAACTCTTCCGAATCGATTTTTCAAATCGAGTATTGCGCGTCACCAAAACTTTGAGCACAACGTCATTTTGTTTTTTACTATTACATTACCCTACGTTATAATGTTCAAAGTTGCGAGAATAACGCAGTTTATTTATTCTGAGTCGCGAACTGTACTTTAACGTATTACGCGTAATGATTATACCGGTGCGCAATTTTTCATCACGACTATTATTAAATTATTTTAACCATCTTCGTACAGTAGTGGCGCGCGCGTTACATTTTTAGAGTTGCAGTATTATACCTCCTATATAGCGCGACCGACGAATTATTTATCCAGCGCGCGTGGTGTACGCCTAATGGGTTTTTGGATTTTATTCCAAACACTAATGTTAAACTAAAAAAATGGGGCTACCACAGGACTTCGCGTTTATTGAAATGAATTGGTTATTTTTCGCTATACACTTATATATATATTACGTTGCTCTTCTATTTACGATATTTCACTTGCAGTTGGGCGATATTTCGGTCCGTGTAGTCAGGTTTAGGTCGAGTACGTTTTTACCACCCACGCAGAACTCCTCTCAGATATATATATGTATGTATGTTACAATAAACGTACATGTTTCGCGCGCTTGCTGCAGCGCGATGGTGTCCATAAACTTTTCAAACCCTAAACCGTTAGCTGCGTATAGATCACTATATATTATCAGAACGCGTGCGCCGCATAGCTATGCGATTACAATTTACAATACATTAACGCACGTTTCAGATAATATAACAATTAAAACAGTTGCGTTGATTTCGTGCGCTCCTACTATGAGTGTAACATTATATTATAATAACGTTTAAAATATGTACGCAAAACTATACGTCTCGTAAATATACTGCAATAAATTATTGATATTTTATCGGAAACAACTCAAACGGTTGACATTATTGTATTTACAGTAATTGGTTTTGATTACGGTCGGATAATAAGACCATTTGTATAACAAAAAAACTTTATCGAAATAAAAAAATGATTTTAAATAGCATGTCCTAATTCCGTGTAATCCTTTTATAAAAATTAAAATGTTATAATGCTTAGCGTTTGATCAATGACCATATTATACAATAATATATATAATACTTTATGTACTCGTATAAGTATTATAAGGTATAATGCTTATATATAAAATTTGGCCAATCTAACCATTTTTTGAAAATATAATATAAGTTACCTAATCTTTTAATCTTGTAATATTATTATTATTCCATTAAATTGTGTTACCGTTGACATTCTTGTCAATACATTTTTGTTTTTAAAATGACTAAAATATATAGTCTATAAATTATTAAACTATATTCATATTATGTTATATCAATAAGTGTTTTACATTTAACTGCAGGTTGCAGGTAACATAATAATATAGGTACATTTTTTACAATAATACCTATCTATAATAGCAACATAATCTTCTAACAAATTATTGTGTTTTAAAGATTGTAATAAAATATAGATATAATTTACATTTTACTTCAGAAATTTAAAAATCCCATTATTGTCACGAAACATTTTAATTTAACCAACTGTTGGCTATCATATTATCTGGACTATTCATATATACATAATTAAAAATAACGTTACTTATAGTTAGTATTGTTGCTTATAAGTATTTAAAAATTAAACCACTTTGCAAGGAGTTTATTCGTTAAAAAAATAATCATCATCCGGAGTTTTTAATGACCACTAACTGCGGTTTGTAGTATACCATATATACCTATATGTTAACAAGGAATCAAATAATGCTTTCTTAATAGTTATTATACAAATGTTGTTTTGGGACTTCAGATCGGACTGTAGATAAGTTGCGTAATAGGTAATAAAATAATACCCCACAGGTACAGTGTAACATTAAAAGCTAATTTAATTCGATCTATTAATGCTCGATGGATTTTAAGATACTTTTAATTAGACGTTCGCAACGTTTTAATAATTTCGGAATATAAAATGAAAACATATAATACGCCGACTAGTTTTCTTGTCAAATTTATATTTTATTTTGATTATATATGTATATTGGTACGTATATACTAGCAGTAGGTATTGTATCCAGCTACAACTCCACTAGCTTACACGTTTTTAAGCAAGTAAGTAAGTAAAAAAAATTAATCTGAATTATAATTTTGGGTGAAAACGGGAGTATATATGTATATATATATATAGCTTAATTTTTAATGGATTTTCTTTGTTTAAAAAAAAAATCTCATTCGTGCGCCGCTGATTCGGAGGCTCTATAAAACGAGTTTGATCTCAACGTTCGCCGTTTGCCGTAAGCACCTACCAATTATTTTCAGTATTTTTTTTTTTTACTCTTCTATATCCTCTATTTTTTTCTTATAGTACGACCAGTACACCGGTTTTTATTAAGCCAGAGCACTTCTACGCTGTGGCGGCCGATACATAAATGAAAACTACCTGTCCGTGCACCGGTTCACAGAAAGACGTTCCTAATAATTAGTCACCGAGTATAATAATATAAGAACGAGAGTACGAGAAATCGAGCAACAGGGGAAGGGA
This sequence comes from Rhopalosiphum nymphaeae, assembly GCA_036289425.1. NCBI lineage: Eukaryota > Metazoa > Arthropoda > Insecta > Hemiptera > Aphididae > Rhopalosiphum > Rhopalosiphum nymphaeae. Next base: position 588,469 of record JAZAQC010000007.1, on the reverse strand, counting down.
AGAGAAACAGAAAAAAGAGAAGAACTATATCACGAAGGCAAAATCAAATTACATCAGAAAAAAAAATAATAATAATAACAAATATAAAAAAAAAGACAAGGAGGAAAGGGAAAAGAAACGCTACCAACAAAAATAATTAGTGTTTATGAAATCTTCGAAGTTGTATGACTATGCGCGTATAATATATATTATATATACCTACAATATGTAGGCACGACATGGCAGGTGTGGAAAAAAAAGAGCATCGGAACAAACCTTTTGTCAGGCCGACGTTTTTTTAAAACTATTCCTTCACGAAAATAAACAATATCCTTAACCGATGTGACGACGTATAAAATGTATTATATTTATATTTTTTATACGCCTGTTACAATATTATATTATATAGATATAAAGCTGTACAGAGTCTGGTATACTACGCGATCGTTAATCCTTTTCTTACGACGTGTCTGCTACAGACTATACAGTCAACTCGTATATATGTATATACGATAATATTATATGATTCTTTATATACATATTGCGAACCCTAATTAAAAACTGGCGGTTCTTGTCTTTCAAATTCTATAAAAGTTTTCGTGGCACACTTCGTAACACAAAACGATAATATGTATAGGTATAAGCATGGGCGAAAGTAGGCAAGTTAATGAAAATAATTAACTCAAGTCGAGTTAAGTGAAGTGAAAACAAGATAGAAAGAAGTTAATAGTTGACAAATGATAAATTTAACCCGCAAAGTTTGATGTGAATATGGTAAAAGGTATTGACTTAAATCGGTTTGAAAAAAATTAATTTAATTTATTGATTATTACGCGGTTCACTTAAAAATTATTTCGTGTCTATTTGTGTATAATATTATTGTAACAAGAAATAGAACAGACGTTATATTATATTATTAAATATTTACATATTTCTATTGTTAAACCATTAGATTATTTTTATTCAAAACTATGTACTGTGTACAGTAATCTGTAAAATCATCAAGACCATCAAAACCAAAAATGTCCAAATATTTTTAATTTTTACTTGTTGGATTAGTTGAGCTAAGTTATTTAAACAGAAAATTAAATTTGTAAAGTATATTCTTAAGAAAATTATTTAACTAGTTAAGTTAAAAAGTAAAAACAGAATAAACTTTTTTACTATATAGTTAGTTAATGCTTATCTTTGTAGGTATATATAAAATACAAGCTGAGTTTAGAAGCCGGCGCAGTGAAATTATTCTTTTATAATTTACAGAAAGAACGTATACCTATCTAATAATATAATAACTAAGAATAAAAATCTATACTCAAATTTCTTTTACGATTTTCAATTGACCAGCAGACTATATTATTATATATTATCTACTGGCCGATATTATATTCCGTGGTAAAGTGCGCGTACAGATACCTTTATTATAATATTATTATGCTGTACAACATGCGTGCGCTGTATTGATGGTCATATATTTAGTGCGCACCTCTAGTAGGTACTACCGTTAAATTGCATCCGCAAGACACGTCGATTGGTTTTATCGTTTTGAGAGCAAATACAAGTGCAATTTTTATGTTACAAATAATTATGACTACGATAGGAGGATTTCTCGTTCGTTAGTACCTACTGCAGATGACCAGAAGGCAAATCGAAATTCCGGTTTTTTCCATCCGTTATAAATCTGTCTCGGTTTTACATTTTTTTTTTCTTCCTTTAGTTATTGCATATTTAAACGATGTTGTTATTTAATATCACAGTAGTACTAGTGAATGCCATGTTGGTAGTTGTTTCGAGTTCAACACCTTTAAATCATAACGAATTTCAAAACAAATATGCGTTTATCGGTTAGACGTTAATAATATTATTTGCATTTTAACTAAACGCATTAAAGTATAAATAGATATGTGGATACTAAATAAGATATTTTATAATTTATAATAATAATATAATGTTCGTAAAATAAACTTTAAGCTATATAATAATGTAATATATAAAACCAATCTATTTTTTAATTTTGGTTTATTTATTCCGGAAATTATTCAGATTCCTTTCACTGTAAACACTACGTATTATTATTATAGCTTTATTATTTACAGAACGTTTTTACACGACATTGATTATATTGTTTAATATTGTACAATATATACAACTACTACTCGTGAATCCTTTGTTTAAATAATTAAACATAATATTTGAATATTACTGCTGTTTGTCTATGATTTATATAATGTTTACTGGAGAATCATTTCAATTGATTTGAAATATTTGTTTAAAATATTTAGATATTTCTATGGGTTTATTCTCGTTTAGATAAACATCGATGAATATTTGGTTGTTCCTACACCGTGTAAATAAACTCGATTAATTATAAAAAATATTATAAATCATTTGGAGATTAATTTTAAACAACGTGTATAATGTATATATAATATGGAATAAAGATTAATTTGTATTTATAATAAATGAGTAATTTAAACCATAATTTGCAAATTACTATCGGTCAGTACAAATTAAACAATTTTTTATGAAATGTTTTTTTTTTTTTGGACGATAAGAACTATCGTGTTGGTATGTTCATTAAAGAAAGCTGTTTCAAAGAATGCATAAATTGTCAGAAAAGCGATTTAATGCGTTATTAACATATGTAGTGGTGTAATTAGTAAAAGGGCGGAAGAGGGGTGTTCAATTATTTATTTATTTATAGTTTCTTCACTTCAGATACATAATATTATTGCTAACATAAATAAATCAGATCATATTTAATGACTATACCAATAATATTAATGGCATTTAATACATGCTAATGTTTATTGTTTATATTATAAACTAAAGTCCAACATTTAATTTAGTTAAATACAAATTCAACATTTTCGAATAAATGTATATAATTCAAATTGAAAAAAATAGTAGATTAGTAGAACGTATATAATAAAATATCTGTTGAAATTACACATGTTTTTTTATCATTATCAGTTAGAGGTAACGATTATGTTGTGCCTGAATCCTTTCAAAATCAATTTTATCCATTAGGTACATCCCCATTAATATTATTTAGTAAATCATTAAGTTACTATCTATTTGTATATGAACGATTTTCGTAATCACTGACGACAATAATATTATGACCAATAATTCGTTTAACAAACTCGCGTGCACGCTCAATGTTGATATAATAATATTTGCATGCACTAATTTATTTTCATCCTGCTCGTGATTATAGGTCCACGACCTTTAGTAGTCTAGCCATACAAATGTATAATATTTTACCTGTATATTGGCCCAAATTATGTATTTTATTTATGTGTATTATATATTTATATGTAATAACCTAAAAAATCGGCCTAGAGACGACACTACGACTTTCGAAGTTGATACAGAAATATAAGAAATAAATGTATTATTATTACCTACCACCTTATATAGTATTGGTTTAGACACGATTTATTAGATGCACATAAGATACATTTCCTCTGAAAATATTTTATACTTTAATTAATTGTTTTTATTTTAGCGTATAATATGTTTTTTTTTACAGGAAATTTATGATTGAACTCATAATATTTTAGAAACGTTTTTAAACATTTTGAACATTTTACATGCACACAGAAATAATACCGCCAACGTAGAGTGATAATATATGATTGTATTCTATTTTCAAGAATAAAACAAATATTTATTTATATACATAATATATATATATATTTTTTTTAATATATTTATACTATTGGAGTGTTTGTTTGTGTGTCCTATATATAAAGACACGACTACCGAAAAAGCTAATAAAAATCCCCTACACATTGGAAGCTATATTATATGAAATAAATAAATGTTTATTTTTTATAGTTAAGTCGACTATTTTTAGATTAAAATAATATTTACTAATGCGTTGGATAGTTTTTATTACTACAGTCGTTACTTATTCTAAATATTTACAGAGGCGCGGGAGCACATAAGTTAGAATAATTGTAATCTTAAGATATAAACAGCTAAAAAAAATCCCTTTTGACGTTATGCTAAATACAGTTTAATATGAGGATGGAATACTATGCTATAGCGTCATCCACAAAAAATGTTAATTAAGCATTTAGTAAATTCAATATATATTATAGACAATTTTCGTCATATGTTTGCAATGATGTATTGTAAAAGGAGTGAAGGAAAATAAACCCTAAACTCTTTTTTGCTGTGTAAATTTTTTTGAAATACCTTTTTTTTGTCATTCAATGTCGCCCAATTTTTAGGTATACCATCCCCCCCCCCAATTGAGTTTTAGTATACTCTATTTCGTTTATGTAAATATTATGTATGTACCTAATGTCTACCAGAAATAATTGGCATATGCCTGTTTTTTTATCAATTATGATCATATATGACAATTTTTTTTACTAATAGTTATTATGTTTGTTTAATTATTACATCGATAGATAGTTAACTATCATTACTTGTATCGATAGTTAGGAATGGTATACTAGACTTAAAAAAGGGCTAATAGGTACTTAAATTACCTATATTGATTATAACTTCGTACAATATTGTATACACCGATATGAGTAAAATACTCGTTAGTCAGAGCTTTTGGTCATCGTTAATTTAAACATCAATAATTCATTAATGAGGCTATAATTTTATAATATAGAATAAAAGCATAAAATTATAATATAATACGATATATTATTCTTTTAGTTCAATAAAAGAGTTTATAATATTGAATAAATTAATAAAATATACTATTACAGTAAAGTTTTAATTTTATTGAGAACTAAAACAATATTAATTCAAATAAACAACAAAATAAATTTGTAATATTATAACAATAAATTATAATAATGTCAAAACAATTTACGAGATCCAAAACCATGTACATATGTATTGATAAAATGATAAAATGAAAAAAATAGCGTTAGCGCGGTTTTCGGAATATTATAAAACAATTGGAGTCAATTTGCAATTAAAAGGTCAAATTAACACATTTATAGTGAATTGATGTCATCTGCGTAACCTTTTTTAATTTAGACAGTCGTATTTGTTTTTAATCAAAGAAGGAAAATAATATTTTTATTGATCAACCGCATTATGTACTCGTGTGAGTTTTAATTATTGTAAATTAATAAGAGAGTTATTTAACGCATTATTGACAAGAAATCAAAAAAGTAAAAATAAAATTAGGCAATAAAATGAATTGCAAAAAAAAAAAAATGTAATGTCTATGTTATTCTCCGCTTCTCCGGTGCGTGAATTGAATTTTGCAGATAATATATTAAAAAACAGTGGATATATAATATATAGGTATAGTATATATATATGTATGTTATAGAGCACCGCGATAGAAATTTACTAATCTTTCGACAAATCCCGAGCCCCCATATTGTATTATATTTAGACGTTATTCTCTCGTCTCGGTATCACGTTATTATTACACAAGACGCGTATTTTCGTATATCCACCACCGTTGATCCTTTTAATTTATTATTTTAGCACTCGGAGTATAATATTATATCGTCATCGCGAGGTGTATATTGTTTTGCATAAACCTAACATGGACGTGACGGAAAAAAAACAACTCGAAAATCGACCGATGAAAAACGAATGTCATTATCATATTATTAAGTTGGCGGTTGTTGTCGTCGTTGTATATTACACGGGAATAAAAGAAATCACACGAATTTCGAGTTGTCGTAACTCACACGCGTTTACGGCAACAGCTGTGGTGGTGGTGGATATTATGGAGATAATATTTCACCCGCATAATATTATTACATATTATTGTTATTATTATTATTATTATTATTATTATTATTATATGGCACGCAAACCCGTATACGGACTCCGCATCAACCCCTCTGACCTGCCACCGGCGAGTACCGAATTTCCTCACCGCCTACAACTTTATTACTGCCACCACATACGTATTACTATATTATCATTACAGCTAGGGGATGAGGTTGTTATTGTTGTTGTTTTGTTGTGCATTTGCGAGTTTTACGTTGGAATCTGTTGCTGAGTATAATACAATAATAATAATTATTTTATTAAACAAGCGTATAAAAACCGTTTCACGCACAATCACACTATATCCGTGTCCTCCTATACAGCCATACAGGTTGATTCACCGCAAGCATGCTCGACCCTTTTTTTCCCGTTTAATAACTAATTTATTTAAATATTATGATTTTTGTATCCGACCATAAAATTTTACAAATTCTCGAGATGTGAATTATTTAGTCAATTCGCAATGCGAATTTTTACGTTTGGAATTCAACTGTACCCAACTCAGATGAATGTTCCAGTAAAAATAACTGCTGTGATGGCTGTCAGTGTATTAATATAATTATTATTGTGATTTGTGAGTATATAATATTATATGCGGCGCAGTGTTCCGGTTACGACTGTTTCAAATCGACTGACCAAATTAATCTAACCTGACTAATATAAAATATAATTAAAAAATAATTATAATAAATAATATAATTGCAAACGATCGAGCGTGTAAAAAAAAAATACACAATGACTACATATTTTTCCCTCCTATCTACGATAGAATCGTGGATGTTTATTACTAAAGTCGGCTGTACGTGTTATTTTTACCGATAGATACGATCATACTCGATTCGGTATAACATCATATTATGTATACTTAAGTATTTAATAAGCATAATATAATTATCGCCAATTTTTCGAAACGAGACCGCGACCAAGATATTATTATTATTATTACCACATACAATTAGTAGCTTAATAAAATAACCAAAACGGTTATACAGACTGATTCGTTTTATTTTTTGTCATATTCACTTATTTACAAATGTAACGGGTGCATGTTATACCTAATAAAGTCAAGTCGTTCAGTTATCACAACAGATTTTTTACGATACAGACGTTACAGATCGAGTAGCCCTGCACATGTGTTAATACTCAAAACTAACGCAAAAGTCTGTAGGTTTAGTAACGTTTTTATAAATACATTAATGATTAACACACACTGCAGAGCGTGCAGATCCTACAATATCATTTACAAAATCATAATTTTTTTTTTTGAATAAATGTAATTTTGTTTAAAATTGTTTCAAGTTGGTCACATTAAATATTCTACATCCATAGTTATTTCGATGCACACATACAATATGATAATATCTGTTATCAAAATGCCATGTCGTTTTTCCGTATTTTTATCATTTTTAAGAAAACATAAGGAAAATGTTTACTGTAAGTTCTTGTTGTCATCATATTTCGACTTTATTGAGCATAAAAATAAGGACCTTACTAATGAGTCATAACTCATAACAATTCGTTTGAACTTGAAACACGCTGCACACTACAATGTACATAGAGTTGCGGCTCTGTAGTTACATGATAAATATTAGCTTACTTATAAAGTTATAAATTACAATGACGTTAAAAACTACAGTCGTCTCGGATTCTAGATTTGGTTTATAAACGCCTATATACAAGTTGACGTATTTTATTGCGATTGATATGAAAATATTATTGTGAATCATATATATATATACGTATAATAAATTTATGTGATATAAAGTTCGCAGTCATCGATTATCGTAAAAACTACCAACCTTTACAACATAATATTATTACGTTCTTCTTAACTGTATATAATCTACAAATAACAGATTAATAGTTATTTATTTTGATTAGAAGAATTATTTGAATATCGTCCACTGAAGGGTATAGGTATACAATATAATATAATGTATCATATCCTAAATAATGGAATGAAAGGACAAACGTACATGTTTGTAAGGTTTTACGCACTACAGACGCTACGATAGGAAGTTAATTCCGTGTATAGTTAATTAATCTTTTTTTATTCTCTCTCTCTCTGCAGATTTAATTTTTCCTGAAAGAGTTTGTCCGTCTACGAGTATAAGACATGAATTTATATATTTTTCTTTCTTTTTAATCACTAAAACTCTGCAACTGCAGAAACGCGGCAAGTATGCAAATCGAACGGAACACAACTAGACGGAATAAATGAAACAAATTTACGTCCGCAGAAGAAAAACGTGTGTCGATTCAATAAAAGTTGTGTCTACATCACACTGTAATTAGGTATTTACTATAACAAGTTTAGAGTGTTTAGACAGACATATTATGGGTGTTATAATATCTGAGACTTATCATCGATTTCGCAAATATAGTTTTGTAATAATAATCTATCGTTCCGCGTCATTAATTTTTACCTGATGTCATCCTGCAGGTCATCACTCCTTGAATGCATAATTAATTAATTGAAAAAATCAATTTATTTGTAATATTTTAAATGAAATAATTTAATTGTTTATTTCTATAGACATTATAGCGAACTAATGATGTATATATTTATATCTACAATATGTATTTTACATTCGGAAATAATTTTTCCTTTAAAGTAGGTAGGTACACAAAGTACACCAAGTAGATCTTTGTGTAATAATATGACCGTCGCTACTTGGACTAACGATTGCCGAAGTCGTATGACATAATATTTAATTAATTTCGGATATCTGACCCTGATGTGGTGTCACGTCTGGTCTTGCTGCATAATGCCGGACGCCGTTTCTTATAAAACAGACTTTTCACTGTATCTTATATTTTTTTACACCTATCGTTTTCGTCCCGTTACACTATCGATGATTATTATTGATCCTGCATGATCGCTACGGGCGCAACGCGATTATAAGTATAATATCACTATATATAAATGTATATATATATACCATCGCGTACAGTATACTTGCGCGTGGTACGTTTACAGTGTGCAGGTTGCGCGTAGTGGTGGCGGTGTCAGAGCGGCGTGGAATGAATGAAAAAAAAAAAATATATAATAATAAATATGGAATGACAATAAATCACGGACGGAATCGAATCACGAATTAAATTATGAGCGAAAATAAGAAATAAAATACCACGCGGAACAGTATACGGAGTATATATAATATCTAATAATATCATTGTGATGCGTGCGTATAGACCGCGTTATGGACTGCGGGCTATTTCGTACACCGCTTCGGTCATCTCGATTTTAATTACTAGTTTTTCTTCCGAATAAACGTGCTCGTAAATCGTCGTCGATATGTCTTCCACCACCGTCCGAGTATTATCCTTCGTATAACAACGCGCATACGTATATCATTATGATATTATTTTAAGACCCGCGGGGCTCACGACGTCGGTCGGCGGCGGAGGTTCATTGAAAAACTACGAACCGACCATCGTACGCCACATAGCAACGCCATATATACCTACATATTATAATATTTTATACATGTTTATCAGTAATATAATTTTTACAACTCGTATATTAAAATAATATAAAATACTGTACTATAATATCGTTATTTATTATTCGGTGCGCGCGCGCGAATCTGTCGAATGTTTATTATAACGTTGGGTAGACGTGGAATGAGTTAATATAAATCGTTTTTATAATCGTAAAATATTTCACATTTCAATATTATAGAACCACGCGCGTAACGCAAAACGTACCGACCACACGTCATACGCTAAACGTATTTAAATATTTATCTCAAATAACCAACATCACAAACAATACATATTACCACACGCCCGATAAACTATTTATCCTGACTTGGGAGTGAGTGACATAATACGAGCATTTGATCTGACCCATCGGCTATATAGAGACTCTATGAGGAGTTTATGTTCTGCAATAAAAAGCAGGATCAGTTCGACTGAAAAAAGAAATTTGGTTCTGATAACTAAAATATTACGGTGATCTATAAAAGGAAATTATAAAAAAACGGCTGTAGACTCGGGAATAGCAGTGATTTTAATCGAGAATATACCTACATAATCATTCATTTTATTTGGCTGATACTAGTTGGTGTTATAATTGTGTTTAGAAATGAAATAAAATTGCCACATCGTAATACTTGTAGCAAAAATATCTGAGTCAGAAACACATTTTTATTGTACACACTTCTTAAAAGAACATAATACAAAACGTACGTAAAATATGAAAAATATGTTTTCTATAATCATGTAATAAGTATAACAAATCTTAATTTTATATTATTTTTATTGGAACTATATTATTATGTCTATAACTGCGCAAGCAGAAAAAAATGTGATTAAATTTATTATTATACAATGTTCTTTATGGTACAGTATAATACCTATGCGCATTACCCGTGTCCCATACACTTGACATAATTTAACCTTCCTGACTTTGGAGTTTGATGAGGATTTGCTCAAACCCTTGGGCCGGGTTAAGGATTATCGAGTGCATTCTGTAATAGGATGATCACCCTAGTTGTATTGTATTTTAAATTGTAATTTTAAAATTATGATGTGTACACTATTTCGGTATATTTACATTTAACGAGGTTATAAAATTTCAGACATAACGGTAATCATCTAAGGATTGCGTGGTGTACTTGGGGATATCTGACTATATCAATATTATTTATTTATTCAGACGGGTTGATGCCAAGTAACAGAATAGTAATAAATATAGTATACAATTTATTATTATCAAGGATCATAATACATAAATTTCAAATAATGGTTATAAAAAATAGTATATATATATAGTGCTATACAATATTGATAAAATAAGCTATTTAAATATGCATTAAAAACGTGAGTAGTTAATATAGCTATGTACACACGAGAATATAGATCAATATTTTAATTTATTCGCCAGTTTTACATCATATTATACTTATATAGAAGCATCGAGAGACGACAGTTGGTCGAAATGGTACACGATGGCAATAAGTATTAAGTTATATACCTATATCAAGTATGCGACCTGAACCATTTAACATCACGCACGTCTAGACGCATCGATTGTAAGTATAATTATTTATAGACAAATTATAGATACCTACTTAACTTTTTTCTTCTTATACCAACAGATTTAAGGTTTAAAAAATATGACAAGAGCCAAAAAAAATGGCAGTGAAGTTGACTTTAACCCCATAAAAATATCTATACAGGATACAGCGTTCTCAAATAACGGTTCTATATTGGCTCGATTAACAACCGTGTCGAATCTCTATACTACGCTCGGCGACCAGCGCTTATTATAATATACAGGTAATACCTACTTATAATATTATCCGAGTACTATGCCTTTCGAAATTTCGAATCACAGCCTGTACGACTGCGGGTACGACACAGTAAACGACTAAACGAGATGTGAACAATCTATATGACATGTCGCGGGGAGTGTGCCATATAATAATGTATAGGAGGTGTGTATGTACAAAACAAAAATATACAAAATGATGTAAGTTACAAATATGATCATTATCGAGTAATAATAATATATCGTGTATTCGAAATATCGTCGCATCGAACATGTAGGTATTGTATATATACGTATATTATTATATACTATATAATATATGACATACTTTGACGGAGTCCCTTTTTAAACGGACCGTTAAATATGTGTATATTATGATATTATATTATATGTTGGATGCACACGACGCCGGAAAAACTGTTTTTCATTCTTTTTTCGTTTACCCGTCAGGCGGAGAATGTAGGCAGGCGTACCTGCTGTATACGATACAGCGTTCGAACGAAATATCATACCTTCCACGCGACGTGGACATACTTGACACATTTTGCTAACGTGTAATATTATTATATTAAAGTATATTATTATCTACCAACCTACCAACGGAAAGCTTATTCATTTCGTTATTTGCCTCGCTCGGGAATATAATTTACTACCGAGTCGCGTAAGGGTACGGTCCTAGACGATTAAGTGGGTGAAGGCAACGAAATAATTTAACTGTCTCATACCTCCACCTGCACCTTCAGCATCATATCTGCCGTATCGACGGCGCATCAATACAAAATTGCTATTATTATTACCATCATTGTCGTCACCATCATCATCATTGCACAACCGTCGTAAATAATAATAATATACAAACAAAACGTTTTCACCGAAACGAACTCGCTCGGGAAACACTTAAATTAAGTGACACACGTCACGGTTTCCTGCAGGCTCGAGCTTTTTACTTCTTCTTACAGCTATATCGTTTATTTAGCTGTTTTCGATATTCGGTCCTTAGTTTTTTTTCGAACGAAGTAAACGCTCATATTATCTCAAAAAAATATTTTTTTATTTTAACAATTCGAAGTCACCACATAACAAAAAACTATTTTTTTTCTACACATTTTGTTGATATAAATATTACTTGTAAGTATATTTAAAGTTTAGCCGAGTGCAGTGGAGTAGTGCTCAGGTGTAGTACCCCGGTAACGTCGGTATATCTATACATTATTTACTTTTCTATAAAGTTTAAATAGGAACTAATATAATTATTCGGGTTCGGGGCTTATTCTAATAGGATAGTGTTTTTGTAATCGTCGTACCTAAAATATTTTAGCTAGGACAGGTATAAGATATAAATTCGTTTTGTGAAACGGTAAAATTAATAAATTTAAATAAATAAGTTATAAGTATACAAATATAGTCCATAAAAAAATTATCCTTCAATTTATTTAGTAAGATAAAATGCCTTTTCTAAATTTCAACTGTCCACGTGAAAAAAAATCGTACACGCGGTTCGCGAGTAAAATTACGATAGGTTTCGAATAATTATTATGGTGTGTGCCGCATTTGCAGTCCACACATTCGCATGTATCATTTTCAACAATTTGTTTTTCTGTAACTATAAAGCGCCTATCCGCTCTCGTGGCCCCCGACAATAATATCGCACCAAGAACATTTCAATGTATGTATAAATATAGACGATATACGCTGCGCAGACGACACAACGATATTATATTATTTGGTATTATAAGCGTGGCGGTGCGGTATACCGGCGACGTCGCGCCGATTCGAGTTCCGGTCGGATTTTGAGTCCGTAGGAGTTTGCCATCGTAATAACCGGCAGGCTATTTCCGTCCATTATTAAATCATCATAAATACAGTTCACACGCGACGAGGACGTCTGTGATCCGTATAGAGCGGCGGCGAAGGTTCCGTCGTCTATATAATACGCGGTACAGACATGGGCGGCGGCGGAAAGTGGGCGCATCATCATTAACATAGGCGGTTTTTATTTCGGTCGCCGCCGTCGCCACGGCCGACGGTCGAATTATTTTCGCTATTTTTACGCGGCCAGACAAATAAATTTAGAAGTGTCTCGGCCGCCGCGTGGAAGTCTCGAGGCACGTACGCTGTCGACGACCCCCCGGGACGGTTGTAACGCGTGCGTATAGGTATACTGTGTACGGAGCGACAAAATTATCGACGCACTAGATATCGCCGTTATACAATAATTAATATATTATTATTACGGGATGATGATGCTTGCATAATCAGCTATAGGCTATACACATTCCGACGATTTCTCGCGTTTTTACGAGAAGAAATATTATGTATTTTTTTTATCGATTTTTAGACTATTTATATAGCCATCAACCTACCCTATAAAATAATATTTCTATGTAATGGTATAGCGGTTGTTTCGATCTTTTATGAATTTTATGATATACACGAAAGTAGAGAATTATGGCGCGGGATTGGGTTATGGTGATTATAGTCGTTAGAAAACAACTTGTTTGAAAAATATTACATATTTCACTTTCCTGTCGTTAAAATTGTTTAAGTTTTTCACTTTTTATTTTTAAAGACAACACCTAGACTTATAATTCTTTATAGTGGATGAGAATATTTCACCGCGTATACATAAAAATCGAATTTCTGATGAGTAGTTTATGAGTTATATAATAACAAAATATAAATGTATTGCGGCACAGAGGTCATCTACTAATATTTAGTGACAGTATTTGTCGACCCATATATAATATAAAATTGAAACTTTAAAAAAAATGCTATTTATTCAATATTTGACGATATTATTATTAACAATAAATAATTATATACATTTTGAAAAAATTATATAATATTGTATAAGGATTCATTCAAAACAAAACTGGGTAAAAGTACTGGGTATCGTAATTTTGTCAAACACGACAACGTCAATACCGAACGCTCGATCGCGCGGAGAATTGGAATTTTTTGAAGTATTACAACGAGCCGACCGAGCAGCTCAGGGAATATAGGTAGACAAGTGCCCCGTATATTATTGTGCGTCGTATTTGAATCAAGTCTCATAAAAGTATAAGCAATTTGTGTTTATTTATATCGCTATAATATACTTCAGGATATTTTATAGAGAGAAAAATAAAAATAGGAAAAAATTATTTAGCTTTTAAATGTACGCATTAATAATAATTGACATAATACGCGTCTGAATTCGTGTCCTAAAAATATCGCAATAATAATATGAGTCGTATTTTATTATTTAATTGTCTTTTTTTAAAGTGGATAACGCTGTAGTACCTATTATGGTCGCCAAAGAATTAAAAAAATGCGATAAACATTTTTTAAGCTCTAATGTTCATTTATACCAATAGTCAATATAAGTGCATAATGATGTACAGTTGGTACCTATAGTAACAAAGATTGTTCAAAGCGAAAAAAAATTATAATAATATAATAACAATTTAGAAAAATTCAATATTCGCGACAATTAAATACTTCGATAGTAACATTATAATATGATATTATATCACTTAAAATTTTCGGATTTCCCCTCCCCTTTTCCCCATGAATTACTGACTCCTTGCTTTATTGACGATAAACAAAATGGTTTCAATAATATACACCTACGTGCGCGCATATACCTACTACACACATTTTAATTTGGATTTTAACGCGTGTACCAGCTAGGGTATATTTTTATTGAATATATGTTATTACGCGAAAATGTTCGAAAAAATTATACCATTATGGTTTATTATTAATATAATATAAACTGCTGAGAATTATAATTGAAAAAAAAAAACACATGACGATACTAATACGAATAATACGATATTGCCAGCAGAATATATAGACGGTACCCGCACATCACATAAACGTATAATTTGCTTTTTCGGAGGTTGCATTTGATTACCACGTCGTGTAATAGGATTACGTATATTATACAGTCATCATCGCCAATATATTCTTATATTATGCACAGTTCGAAAATAAAATACTATTATGTCGATGTGTATGTGGAGCGAATTTCACACTACATCTATAATTATCTGTGTAATGCAAGTATGTAACGTGTACGCACACTTATTATAACTAATAACTTACTTATTATGCAATATATGTAACATGCACGTAAACATACGCAGAGGTACTGTATATCATGTCGTCGTATATACGGTGTATTATTTTAAGATTTTAATTTGAAAATGTTTGATTTTCTGTATAGTCCATTCGACAGCCTTCAATTCGACGTCACGCAGTAAAATAATTTGAAAACATTTCGACTTAAAAAAAAAAAAAAAATTATACCACGAATACTTTCAAAAAGTTATACACGCTGTCGTACCGCGATACTACATAACATCTGTAGTACTTAGCTGTGAATGGCGAAAGTCATAACATGCATCAAGTACTGGCGTAACTTGAAGTACATCTTATTTTTTGGAGCAGTCAAAATATAATTATAATATTATACGCTCTTCTTCTCCTCAAATAGTTTACCAATAATATATCTTATATTATACGTCATATAAAAA
This sequence comes from Rhopalosiphum nymphaeae, assembly GCA_036289425.1. Lineage (NCBI taxonomy): Eukaryota > Metazoa > Arthropoda > Insecta > Hemiptera > Aphididae > Rhopalosiphum > Rhopalosiphum nymphaeae. The sequence continues at coordinate 572,926 of JAZAQC010000007.1, read as the reverse complement.
TTACGTAGCATCTCTTAAAGTTTTGTGAAATTAATGAAAACATATGAATTCGGTACTATTCATATTATATAATGAGCAAAGCTTTAAGTATATATATATATTTTTTACAATATAAATATTTTAATGACAGATTAGTAAAAAACACACGTTGAAAAATAATATTCACGATCCAAGCATATTAAAGCATGAGAATAATGTTTAAAAAAAAATTGTGATAATATCTAACGAATTAGAGCTTAAAATAGAGTGGCAAATCTAATATTATGCAATATCAAAGGCAACAGCCCACTATAATTGTTCGATACTATATGACATGTGTTATAATTTGTTATAATATTTACAAGTTATGATGAGTAAATATTAACTATATATAGGTAACAACTTTAAATTATAATCAAAGTTTAAACTTTGACTGATCCGAATATTCACGCAATTACCGGTAACACTGAATTATATATCCAATGCATTCAGTACAAAACATATATATATATATATATATATAACATTATACAACTTTTATAAGTATTATTATATCAAAACCTTCTTTTACGCCTATACATTATTCATACAGATAAGTACACGGCTTATCACATAGATAACCTACAAGCAAATTAATAAAAAATTGCCATCTTTCAATTGAAATTTCAGTACGAGCCGCTGAATAATAAAACTTATATATTGTGACTTTATACGAGAACGAGTGGAATATAAGCGGCGGGAAAATGTATAATTTTATCTGTACGCGACAGACTCGCGGTTTCTACCCGTACTGTATTTTATTTACCTATACATTAACTACGAGAATTGTATAATTTGTAAACTACATAACACGCGTATCTGCAACAAACTTGTTCGGTGTAGGTTGATTTTGGCAAGTTACAATACCACGTATCTTATTTTTACGTCAACTACAGTATAGCACGTGAGTGGATTAACAATTGCATTATTGTAATACATTACACAATTTTTGTTAGCATTTAAGTTGTAAAATCGATGAAAAGTCTCTGTAATAGGAACAGAATACGTATACAATATTAAAAATTTACAACATGGAAAAACTGCAGACCAAATGAACAATTATATATCATGAATACCAATACATCAATTCAATTTTTAGTTTTTCCTGAAAATTAGTAAATATAATGAGATTTACATGAAAATATTTGTATTATTAGTGCCCACGATCACAAGACTGTTTGTATAAAATATCCATCGCGGTATTTTCACATTTACACACTTTGATTATCATGAATATACCCGTATTATTGATAAAAAATAATAACTAATAATAACACTACAATAATTTTATAAGTACTGAATTTGAAATAGTTATTAAACAATATATTAATAGTATAAGTAACAAATATTAAAACGCCAAGTATATTTGATTGTTTTGGATTTCAAACGTGTAACTTCTCTTTATTTTACTCTTCTCAGAAATGAGTTTGCGCCTTTGTGACTTGAAACGAAACAGATTATTTTTGCTTTATACAATATAAACATTCTTTTCAAAATGTTCTCTACCTTGCTCCAAAGTGGTATAATATTACTAGATATTTGTAATTTATTTTTATTTTTTACACGTTAAATGAAATATTTCAAGAAAATAAATTTCACGGAACTTTAAAACCCTAAATATACGAGTATTAACAACAATCAACGTCTTTGCCCGTCTCTCGCAGGTATTGTATACACGCAAGATTTGAAAATATAAAGTCTGTATTATATGCGAGTAAAACAAATAATACTCTCTATACTGTATGATGTCTTCATTTTGTCTGTACGTGTATTATTATTATAACATAATTGATTATTCAAAACGGACGAATTTTTTTTTCTTCTCCCCAATTTAATAATATAATATTACCCATGTGATACTAGAAAATATATTATACATATATATATATATTGTGTGCTGTGCGGCGAAGTTGTATAGTCAGTTAGTACATAGATAATAATATTATTATGCAGTATAATACAATTATTATTCGTTCTCATCTATTTTTTTTTTTTTATCGAGTTTTCGGTTTTTTTTTCGTCGGCTCATTATAAGGAAATAATACGTCAAGACAATCCGAGATTACGACAAAACCATGTAATATAATTAGAAATATAAATGGTGCGTTGACAATAAATTGTTATTCTCACAGAATGCGATGGTTGTTTTTTCTTCTCTCCCATATTACGCATATCTTATATACATGTATATAGTGTTCTCATCATCTCGTGGCTTCTTAATAGCCGACTATATACTATTATAGCCGTGGCTGCTATTTCTGCTGTTGGAGAGTATGTATATTCTGGTTTATCTTGTTCCGCACTGAATCTCTCATGCGGCCCTCAAGCCTTCTTCGTATATACACTTCTACTGCTATTACTTCCACACGCCATTACGTTCGACATTACCATTTTTATTGTCATTGTCGTTGCAGTAGGTATAGAATATATATAATTACATCATATACCTGATATATAAACATATACATATGTGTGTACCTCATCTATAGCCAATTCCACCACGCTGTAATGTTTCTATATTTTGTATTAGGTTATTTATTTTCACATTTATTATAATTATACGTATATGTATATATTTCGTTATTATTACAGGGTACTGGCCGTTATGGGTTTGAAAGGCTGGAAGTTGTCCATGGAGACTTTTTATCTAAGGTGGATTTTCAAATGACGTTTGCAAATTACCAATATTGTTATGTTCAAATATAGGTATAAACATAAAATATAGTAGAAGATTTGAATACTCCATTCATATCTATATATTTTTGACCTAAATAGGTAAATTATATTTTGAAAAGTCGGCACGATCCCGAGATGGGGATAATTTTGATAAATCACAGATTGAATTTAATTAAAACACTGAATGATGCACATAATTAACTCGGAACTATTGAAGTATGCGCTATAGCCTGCAATGTTTTCCACACTAAAAAGAGTTTGTAAATATAATACTGTTACGTTTCTGGATTTTCGGTATTTTTTCTGGTTTACATAATGTTATTAATGTCTTGCATTTATTGGTAAGGGCGCTTAAAAATATGGGTTGACTGCCATGCGGACATCGTAATATGAGCATTTCAGATTTTGTATTATGGTTTATAAAACATAAAGCTTCAAATATCCTCGAAATAATATATTAAACAATTATTTTATTGTTTTTTAAATTGTATCCATTATAATATATTTTGTAATTAATAAAACTGACAACTGTGTTAATGCAAGGCAGTACTGTGGAGTAGGGTTGAGGGTGCAATGTCGATATGAAACATTATATTCCACCGCATTTCGTCACATATTTTTCTGAGTAGAACAAACGGTAAACTGCCATTGTTCGTGCGATTTAATGCGCTCAAAACCAACACATCATCGTCGTACGTACTATAAGATGAGAATATAATAGTATGTGGGTATATAGACGTATGCAGTGTTTTTTTAAGATAACTATTATCGTTCTCCTCGTAAAACTGTTGTATATAGCCGCGATATGTTTTCGTGTGGATTCCGCAATCTTCGTAATCTGCTGCGGACACGTATTTAACATGTATAACGTTATTATATATGTCCTTGCGGACGAAATTTTCACCATAAAAATCGGACCCAAACGATTTCGTTTCCATCTCTCGCGAAAGTTTTATGATTTTTGCACGACCGTCCACACCCCCGTCGGCGTACCTATATATACGCACGTATATGTAGACCGCTGCTGCACCTAAAACTACCGATTTATGTATAGACGGTCGTCGTTAAAAATAAGACTACATCGCGCAACAGTAACGTAATATATTATATAGGACCGCTGTGCCAGCCCAAGAATAATAATTGAGTTTATAGTAATAAAACCGCGACCGCGAGCCAGGACTATAGAGCATAGCCTGCAGCAATATTATATAGAACCGATCATATTCTATTCCGCCGTTGTTATTTTTGACGAAAATCGTCATTCGAATTTATATTGCGCATACAATACACATAACAATATATTTTATAGTGACGTGACGAACCGAAATCGAATAATGTGACGTTATATACATACTGTTATTTATAAATAAATATAAATTATTTCTATTTTATTTTAAACTAGGTTATATTCTAACTAAAACTGTATAAAAATTTATAAAATATGGAAAATAATTGAATGATATAGCCGATATATAGGTATTAGGTATTGTATATACGACGTGTACTAACGGATTTATAATTTGGTCTGCAATTAAAAGCAAAAGCATGAAAAAGTCGTTAACATCTTAACCCAATATGATTGTAGTTATGATGAGGTTGCTAATCTTAAAACTAGGGGCGTTGATCACACACGACCCCCTTCCCCTAAATTGTACCCATAATCAGCGACATTTAAATAATCTATATATCATATATACATATACATACGATATGTGGATGCAATTAGTTGGCAAACAAAGCCGTTTGTACCACACCAAACGTGTTAATATCGTAATTATTGTTATTCTTCATATTATTGCAGGCGGCGTATTGCGCTATTGTGCGAATAATAATATACAGTTACATATATTATATTACTATAATTATTATTGTTATATATTCTGACGGCGGAGGCTCTAGGATTTTCGTTCTCCGGTTTCGAGTGGAAAACGTACGTATTTGCCCGAGTGATAAGCCCAAGAGCCGAGAAAAACAACATTCCTCTCGCGCGTATATAAATATATTGCAGCCGTGTATACCTTTATGTATACATACAGTCTCGGCCGTGCATAATTTAACGACCAATAGTAGAAACGCGCTCGCGTAATAATATGCGAACAACGACGGCACAATTAGTATGCAACGGCGTGAGATTTTAATTACCGGGTTTTGTATACGTATAGCGCTGGTAACAAGACAGTAAACGCGTGTAGAGTACCCCCTCCTTCTCATCACTCACTCCACGTGCACACCCACCCATGTATCAGATTAGCCGTATATAGCTCGGTAAAATAGTCTGCAGACTAACTGCGCCGCAGACGTCGCCGATCACTTGTTTATATACACTTATACCTGTATGTACTGCAGTAGTATAGTTTTTTATTTTTCAAATTATACACAATATTTGCGACTATATATGGAGTATAAGGGTCGCAGAAAAATATTATAATTTGATTCGAACGATCTGCAAAACAAACTGTGGTGTGGAGAAATCGTTTATAGTGACGCCTAGCTAACGATAGTAGAGGCGGAACTATACGATATTTTCTTACGACCGGGGAAAATATTAAATCTGCGCCGCACCAGAAACGGCCGACTGTTACTATAGCCAGATCTAACCTATATAGACCGCGCGGGAACGGCAAACCTTTTTCGGGTCACGTGCTAAAGTATACGTGTAGTCAAAGTTTAAAAAAAAATTCACGTTCCAGTAATATTGTAATGTTTTTATATAATGCCGGAACGTACGAAAAACAATTTTTCCGAATGGACGGGGATTTAAAAAATAATGTACAAACATGAATGTAATATCATATATGTAGATACTTATGAATATATTTTTTTTTTTTTTTTTGATTGTCTACTCTTTAAATGACGACTGACTTCTGCACCTACCCATTACATCATTTGTTAGTTGTAATGCGAAACCCGAGCATTATAGCATTATAGCTGCTTCCATAAACGTTTTATTCTTTTATTTTGATTTTATCGCATTCCAACTGTGGAAAATGAACTTTCATAGTTGCAATAATATTTTTACGTGAATATTGAATGTGACTATATTATGTGGTATGAGTAACTTTATTTCAAATATGCCTAGAAATGAGTTCGAACCTTTGAAAATGTTATAATTAGTGACTACCACCTATCTACATATATATAATTTAAAAATAGTAAAGAATTCGATTTAATTATTATTTTTTTTATTGGATGCACGTTTAACATTAAAAAAATAAATAGTTTTGCGTGCTGTTAATTTTTTCCAACGTATGACCTTTGTGCCATAGGTTAGCCACCCCTTCTATAGGTTATAATAATATTATGTTAATACACCACCTCAGCATTCGTCATTTATCAAACATGTATATGCTTGGAGGTCACACGCCTCACTTGTAAAAGTATAAAAGTGTGTTTTTCGAATAATATCGAAAACAACATACTAAAAATATTGAACGTCAAGGGAAAAATCTCTGTCATCACGTATCCCTTGATCTACCACTGATTACACCAGTTGTAGTTATACCTATATACTAGGTTTAATGATCTAAATCTAAATGTCCCGGGAAAACTTCCGTGTTTTATATGCTAATTTTTATCGATTGTTATTACTTTCTTTTAATGAAAATACAGATGTATCTATAATGGTGTTTATTTTTGGTGAATTTATATAATTATTTTATTTATAATGACCATATAATGTTCGGTGTAAAAATGAATGTTTTCACTGTCATGAAATGTTAATCTATAAAATATGATAATATTATGACAAACCAGTAAAATACTAATATTACCAAGACCGATATACCAATATGTATATACACTAATGAAACACGTATAGTAAATTATCAACTTTAATTGTCCATCAAAGTTATTTGTTATATTTTATCATATTAATATACTTGCATAAAAAATTATTGTTTTTATTTAGTAAATGACAAAAGAAAAACAATCATTGGACTCTCGTTAAATAAGTTTAATATTATGGCGTGTTATTTTTTTTTTTTTTATTTAAAGACGGAGAAGAATAAAACAAAGCAAGTGATGAAAATGAAGATGTAGATGAAGAAAGTTTTTATTCACCAACTTTATCGAAATATAATATATTATTTTTTTTATTTTATATAGTCATTATAAAATATAATCATCATTTATCATATTTTTTAAAACATTTTTATTCCAAATAAAGAACACGGAATGCATTTTTTAGAACATGTTCTGAATTCACAACTGCATATAAATGCTTAGTGCCTACATACTTTGAGATTCTTATATACCTACTGAAAGTCCTCAGTCTTAAATTTAAATTACTATTAGTTATTACAGCAATCATTACACTATGTATACGAAAAAACCATATAGGTACGTATTATAATAATATCATGTATTGATTTAATTCGTTTGTCACGAGACGGAGCGAAGAGGTTATCAAAATTATCACTGTCATTATATTACTATTGTTGTTTTTATTTAAAATCATTAATGTCTTGCCACAAAGCTATTGGTTTTTATAATACAGTATAAGAAGAAATCGCAAGTAAGATTAAAATTAAAATTTTTCTTTTACTATTATTCAAGGGTATTTGATTCATATGTTTTTTAATCGTATATAAATCATTGTTATAATAATATACCGACAAGATTGATTCAACAACTATTATGTTATTTACTTAAGTATTTGTTTTTATTAATATTTTTTTAATTTTGTTGAAAATTGATTTGGTTTTTTTAGATTTCTCAAGAATTAGTTTTACAATGCAGTGTTTTCTCTATTAACATTTATGATCGTCATTTTGGGAATATAATGAAAGATCCGATCACCTTTTTCCGGTAGAAGATCAGATGTAGAGGGGTATATTTTTTTATTTGCGCTCGCGTTGTCACATAAAATACGCGTAAGTAAAAAGAGCAGAAAAAACTTTCCAATTCACGACACACTTGTTTTTCTAAATCAATTTACGCGCCTCTCCTTTTTACCTATTTAAATAACCATCAATGCTAGGGAATTGAAAATCTCGCCAGTTATTTATAATAAAATCAATATAAACATAGGATTAAAATATAAGTTTAGCGAATATTTTCAAGAAGAATTTAAAGCATTGACATTTTTTCCAGCGTAAAATATAATCATAATTATTGCGTTTTAAGTCATATGTTTCGGAATTTTTAACGCATATTTTGCCAATATTTTTCGCCTGCAGTGGTCGTTTGACAGTATTTATGGTGCATTCAATTCCCGCGTGCACCTATTATTATAATCACGATAATAACATCATATTGTAATATTACAGTTATGCGCGCACTACGCACTCCATAATATATCATCTGCGGAGGCGAGTTCGGTCAAGTCCCTAGATAACATTCTGATCGTCAAAAAAATAAATAAATAAAACGCAATTCAAAATTTCGAGCTCCGTTCTCGTGAGATACGCACGCGTGGTGTATTAATAATAGTGTACAATATTGTTCCGATAAAATATCCGCACTGGTATTCGTATATATCTATGTATATATATATATACATAGGCGTGTTTAATATTATAATCATTTTTTGTGATTTACCCGCTAAACTAGGTTATTGAATCGTGTAAGCAAAATAAAAAGTTTCAAATAGCCGCGTCATGTTACAATATTAATAATATCATGGGTGTATACTTTATAATATCATAGAAATATAATATATTGGGACGGTTATACAACGCGCACGCGTTAATATGTTTTATTTATTATTGCTTTATCACTCGTTACAATAATAATATTATAAATGTTTGTAAAACAAATAATACATGGATCGGATTTAAAGATCAAAATTATAGATTTCGATAATTATTAACAGTTTAAAATCGTGTTCGCCCAGAGGTACAAATGCAAAGAATAAAAGCAAACATTTCAATATTGTACGAGTGTTTGTTATTATAATCATCACAATCGTTAGGTGAGTTATATACCAATAATTTATTATTATTATTATTATTATTATTATGAAATAAGTTTTTGTATCAAACCGCTTAAGTTCGCTAATATTCACCTATAGTCGGACGTTAGATAAATTTTAGGGGAGGGGCTGAATGAATGAAGCTTACAATCAAATAGCACGAAACAATAAAATGCACACAATACATGTCGCCTATCAGTGTTTTGAATAATATATTAATATATTTAATTATCATTTATTAGGTTGTAGCTACTCGAAAAAACTATTAAAAATGTATATTTTGTTTGATCTATACCTGCATCTAATAATAATGTTTAATAATGATATATCCGCAACATCTAAAAATTAAAAATACGTTTATAACAATAATCGTAAATACAATACAACGGAAGATAAAAACTATAATATAAACACAGAAAAAATACCATTCAATTTATAAAACATTTTTAAATAATAATAAATTATTTGAGTTGGCCCCTTTAACTACCTCCTTCGGCAATTCGCAGCCGATAGGGATGATAATATCCATATTTCACATATATTATACTCTTGAGCAGCAGCACAGGTGTTGAAACCTTTCTCGGTCTGCTGCCCGTATGTATTGCATATATTATGTGCAAAATGGATAATTTATTGATGCGGATAATTGTTTTACAGTGCTTACTTTCGTTTTTTCCTTTAATAATGAATTTATTCATATTATGATTTTTTCATTTTTTAAGTATATTTGATTGGATATGACATGGGATTGGTGTTAAGTGAGTGGCCCCAATTTGAGTTCCCGGATGGATGACCACCTGGGAATTTTAGCAACATTTACGTCATATCCTATCTTAACTAATAGTATCTAGCAGTATCTCTCCTAATATAAAAAAAACAGCATACTTAATAACAACTATATAAATTGAAATTTTAACGAGTTATTTCTTACTAATTAAACTTAAAGTACTTACGAGTTAGGAAAATAGTTTAAGATGTAATTGAATTTAAAAAAATGGGGGACTATGATAATTTAATAATTATATTAATTAATATTATTACACTAAAATGTAAACATTTTCTAAAAATAATAATTAATAAGTAATAGACTAAATATCACACATATTTAATGTTTTATGAAAAACAATTATTTAAGACTAACTATTTATCCGTAGTATACAAACTTCAATAACTTCTGAACTATAAGTTATTTCTATAGAATTTCGATAGACATGCACCAACAATTTCATAAAATCGACTAAATAACAACTTTCATTGAAAAATTTGTGATTTTAATTTTAAAACAAAGTTTGTAAGAATATAATATTGAAAATATTTCAAGAAACAGTATTCAAATAAATGTGTTATTAAAGGTTAGTAAAATAGGAGAGTGGTGAAATTCTTGATGAATCCTTTTGTAAACATTATTCAACCCACCTGTATTATTTGGACGTATATCGTACATGCGATGAAGAGTACCTATATATTATGATAATATTATATAAACATCGAAAACAAATATGAAATAGTCATCAAAGGTTCTTTTGTTACCTTTTGTCAGAAGAAAAAAACAAAAACTATAAATAAACGACATCATCACGATTTACCTTCGTTGTTATTTAAATTATACGTAGATATACATATATAATATGGTTTGTATGTGTGTGTAAGTACATTTTGAGTGTGTAAAGTCGTGAAACGCTAGTGATAAACATTATATTATTTTAAAACCCTGGGAAAACATCTCTATAAAATAAAAATAATGAACGTTTTTGTTCGGGTGAAATATTAAATCATAAAAGGACCAACACGCGCATGTCTCGTTTGAGATGTATAATTTAACTATGGGTGCACTGCACATATATTATTAAAAATTATACAAGCTAACTGCACGTGCATAACACGCGTATGGTACCTGTGTAGGACATTCGTCTGTCGCTATCCGTTTATCCTTGTCCGGCTTCATATAATAAACAAAGTTTTTTTTTTTTACGTATAAGGAAATCCGTTGAATTATCGACTATGGTTATAATTGTATAGAATTATAATTTCCAAAATGAAATCAAAGACTATGTATTCTATGTTCATTATACTCTGTTTAAATAATGTATTTGAAAACATTTTTGGTAAATTATGTATACGTAGGTATGTTATTGTTATTTCAGGAATGAAGTGGTTGACTAACATTATGTTGATAAAGATCTACAAAAAATATATTTTTCCTATGAAGAGCAGTACAAATACAAAAAAACTATAATAATTATTGATACCGGTCATACTGAAGTTTTTTTAGAGGGGGCTATTAAATGTATAATACTGTAATAGTAATATCTGACAAAAGAAAATAGATTTTAAAACTGTCTACGATTGACCGTTTGGTCGCCACTGGTCTATATTATCATATGCCCACACAGTATCGTTAAACATCAAATAAATCCGAATCGTCTGACAACGTTAAAATAACAATATTAGTTTTCAAAATAAATTTTAACTGAACCCAATACCCGAGGTTTGTGAACATTTAATTAATTCCAAATATATTTAAAAAACAAAAAAAAAAATTAAACGATATTATACTCTTTATAGTTGAAAAATAATGAAATAGTATCGTGGCGACAATTTGTTGATGAGGAGATGAAAAATGCTAAACAAAGCGATTCGAATGAAGGTGTATAAGAGTAATAATGGGGGAGGGGGGTAGTAATGATAGGAAAATCTAAAGGAATGATAGAAAATTAGAATGTATCGAAATTGTAGACTAAAGAAGGAGGTTATTTCTAAGAAAATTGAGGTTTTGAAACCGGATTAAATGTGATGATAAGGTCGGATTGGAGAAACAATTTTATCTACCTACTAAGAAACGAAATTAGATTTTCCAATGATTTGGTCACATAAAAGATTTATGCAATTACGAAGTTAAGCTTTGGATGCAGACTACGAGATTTAAATACTAGGAACCAAGAGAGCACATGAAAGATGAAATTCAAATTGAATTCGATTGATTGTACACCTTAAGAGTTTAAAATTATAATATTAAAAATTCTATAATAGTTTGTTCGGGGTAGACGAATAACAAATAGGTTAGTTGCTCTCACTATATACATATGAAAGGTGTTTACATTAGTTTATGTCCAAATGTTTTATTAGGTACATATTATTTTAATGCATAATTATTCATAACACTGATTAAACATTAACGACAAGTATAAAATATATTCGGTCCGAACACTACAGTAGGAATATTTATGTATATATATGATGTAGTTCACGCAGGTATCAAATATTACCCTAATATTTTATTATCTATAGTAATATTTACGATCAAATAACGTTAATTAAATTCAACCTCGTGTTGTATATGTAGGTCAGTAACAAAATCAAATTACTCATATCGAAGAGAATATGTAATAGAACTGCGAAAATAGGCTGATAAAAACATACGTTTGAACTCTGGATGAGCATTGTGACCTGTGAATATGAAACTTTGTTTTTAAAATAAAGGAGAGGACAAGCTGGAATAAAAAGGAAAGATAACGAGGAAGTTTAGTGTTGGATAATGTTGTAGAGAAACACAGTTTAATGGAGATGATTAAAATAAAGTACTGATTGAAAATTATTGAATAAAGGACTGAAGGAAATTCCAAATAATGAGTTAAATCAGAAAAATACCCAAAGAAGAAATATATTATGTAGTTACTGCATTGCAGGATACCTAGTATATTTTCCCGTTTTCTCATTTGCCCAACATAACATAATTCAAAATTCAGGTGTGGAATTAAAAGAAAAACTGAGTATATCACGTGCCATATTAATCAATAATATTTTTAAAAATATCATTAAAAAATAAAACCGATCATTATCGTCGTGGACTCGTACTTAATAGCGTTCATATAATTTAAGCTATTTTTTGTGAGTACGCGCGGACGTTAACTGCGTTGTATTATAATAATATTATACGTACGGATTGATGTGTCGAGACAAATTACGAAATTAGTAATTACATCGTTATCGCATACACCTTTATGCGTATTATAGTAACGCCCCTATATATGTGTGGTCTCGGCTGGTGATGAGTTCGGCTAAGAGGACGGCGTCCAGCTGGCGCTTAATTGTAAATCGACTTAAAGAATGATGATGAGCCTAGACTATTAAAATATAATGTTATCATCACCGTCGTTGATCCCAAATTAAAAGTTCCTAAAATAGACATTATTATTACGTGGTATTTCTTTTTTGAGTTTCGAACAACATTTTTTCGTGTCTGTGCAGTATGGGCGTATTATCACGTATATATCTGACGTGTGGCCAACGTCATTATAGTTATATAAAAGTATTGAATAACAAAATATTATCAACGATACTTTAATTATTGAATATATTTATTATATACCGAATAATGTATACTAGTTAAATACGAGAGCAGTCTTATAGTAGTAAAAACTTTTTCAAATTACCTTTTTTGAAAATGTTGTTGTGTTTAAATCAAATTTTAAATTAATTGTTTCTGAATTATTAAAATATATATTACACTAAAAGGATAAAATATGGTTTTAAAAAAAATTAAAATAGAATTAACATTACTTTTTAATGTCTATAATATATTTATTATACTTAGATATTTTTTTTTATGAATATAAATTATTATTGTAAGAAATATTAGAATGATCGTATTATAGACGATGATCACCCTGTACACGAGACGATAAATGATAAAACACACGTGCAGACAGTAGCCACTGTTTTCGCACAAGTGCTATTGTTAATTAATGAAAATCCGGATATAAACACACATGTATATATTAGTATAATCAGTCAGCAGACTGAACTCGCATATTGCGGCAGCGGCCGTATAGAATCGCGCGGTCCAATTGCACGAGGTTTCTAAAGTGCACTATAGCGAGATGAAAAACGTAATAACATCAAATGCATTTATAATGCATTTTCTCGGCTGCTAATCCACGATTGAAGAAGAATTATATAGAAAACAATGTGATGTGATACGAGCCACGCCGCCAGACAAATAATATCGTCCGTCGTTTATTTACTATATTTTTGAAATGAATTCAATTTTATTCTTTTATGTATAACATTATATTATAATATCCTAGCGAGTAATTTTCAATTTCAATTTTTTATCTGTCGACCCTTAATCATTATTGAAAACCAGTTACTCGTTCCCTACCGTTGTCAAATCCGTCATCGCCCAGCGCATACCGTGGCGGGCCATATAATTTAGCGTACCTGCCTATATTTACACGAATCCTTGCACCCTCACGCACGTAATATACGTATATAATTATTTAACCCCACCGAATTCACTGGTGGTAATACACAAAATAAACAGTGCGTGAGGTGCGCGTGTTTGTTCACACCGAACGTATGTATAATATAATATAGAGAGCGGATCCGACGCATAACTATTCAGCCGTGTCCCATTAAACACCGTCTCGTCGATATTATTGTTATAGTGTTGTGTTGTATAATGTGTGTTATTAATCGCCATGACACACAGCTGAGCGTCGTTCCATCAACGAGAGTCTCGTGTTTTCGGGTCACGTTATTTTAATAATATAATATATTATATCATATGGACCGGGAAATAATCATAACAATGATTATACACATAAAAACGGTTGGCTTTCCATCCGTTCGTCAGGCATCCGAATGAACCGCGTATGTTAAATCTCAATGGTTTACTACTGATAATATATAAAATTATTTCATACTCTACCGAATCAATAATCATTACATTATTATGTTTAGTTTTCGAAAATATAAAGTTAAGTTTTAAAGTAAATAATATTATAATTATAATAGTGTGAAAAACACGTTTACTCTTAATCGTCAAACCAAAAGCATGCTCATATACATTTTTTTCGTTGGTAAATTTATTTCAACTCTGATTTTTTGAATATACTATAATATATTATTTTAAAAATATTGATTCTTATACCATTTAAATGATGTCCTGATAGCGATACCAACTCCTTTTATTAAATGAGAATCACCTGCAATTATTATGTCGAATCTACTTTATATTTCAATAGAATCATTTTTAAAGATCATTTAGATTATTATCCTATAATAATATATTACATAATTTTATAATTCAGAAAATCACAAAAATCAGGGGAATCACCCTATATAAATGTAGGTTCCTTTGTATATATATATATATATTAAAATCGTCCGAGCAGAATACTATATTGCATACCTATATAATATATTTACCTACCTACTTATTAATTTCGAGCGAGCAATTTGGTTTTCGCGTGATAATAGACGATCACCGTTATAATATTATAATAAGTATAAAAACGTACAAAAAGTATTTATTAATAATTTGAAATATAATTACCTCTTTATACACGCGCGTATATTGCCGGATGTTATTTTGTTCGCGGAAACTACACAGAATCGTGGTGAAATTCGCCAAGCACGCTCATCCTCCAGTCAATATATTTTAGTTATTATACGCGTTTATTAAAATGTTGATTTCAACGAATTGTTTAATACCTAATTAGATTGCGTGTGCCGTTTAAGGAGTTTCGTCATGTGACGATAAAAAATTATTATTTTTTCAAAGTAAAATTCTTCTTCTTTATATTTTATATATAGTAAATTATTTTCAAGTAGATAACAAGATTATCCAAGTATTCAAGAATATCGAAGGATACAATTAAATGTTAATTATTTGTTTTTATAAAAATATTAAGTTGATTTTTAGGTAGGTACCATTTTTACTTTGTACATGTCCAAAAATAATATGATGGAGTGAGAAAACAAAAGTTATTAAAGTGCGTAGTAATAATTGGTTTTAAAAAGTTTAATAATTTATTATTATGAAAATTGTTAACAGCAACTGTGTATAATATCTCAAATAATAGACAATAATTTATTTGGCACTTTTGAAAAATTTAATATACTTTAAGCAATTTACTAAAATATGGTTCATTGCTGTGGTTAATCAGGCCTTGTATTTTTATATATTTATATGAGTACAATATAATATCCAACATCCGCGAATAGATTATAATTATTCTCAGTTGGTAGTCGAAAGTACTATGCACGCGTTTCCATTAAAAAAAAACAAACCCTGTTGACCCATTTTTGTTATTATTGACATGAAAAAACAAAAAAATAAAAATAAAAATAAAATACTATGCTATAGATTATCCCGTTTACGTCATTCGCTACATACATATTATCTATTATATACACAATGTAATGTTATATATGATCATTAAACGTAAGTCTTGCGGAGAATCGATCGTGATAACTGTTCAGTTATTGAACAGCGCAGTTCTGATGCGCGCATGGGCGTGGGATAGAATAATATATTACTAACTTTGGGTGCGAACGCACGCAAAGGTGACGGTGGAGGAGGCGTAGGGATTAAGATAGGTTGCGACAATACTACGATAGGAAGATATTATTTTCGATTGTTGCTCGTCAAGCTACCATATTGACGTTGTATACCAACGCTTCCGTCGACACAAAAGAATTCGTTATTAGGCGCATAGGTATAGGCGCATAGGTATACGTATTCAGAAAATGTACATAGACCATTATTCTTATTTTCGACGGTCTGCTTATAATATAATAATATATAATACATGAATACCGCGCAATGGTCTCTTCTACAGCTAGTAAACACTCATTATCTCAAAAAGTGATGTTAAAGTTTTTTTAAATATATTTTTTTTTACATAATTCATTTTAAGTCATTGAGAAACAACATTTTTGAAAAACATTCATTAATAATTATAATTAAATATAATGGAATTGTATGGTATTGTACTCGCTTTACACAATGCGAAGAACTCGGCTTATTAATATTCACGTTATTATTTCGAATAAATGACCGTTTAGAAAAACATTAGAGTGCCGTTTTTAATTCAAAAATATGAGTTTGTCTACCGAAAAAAATCTAATTCGGGACATCCTGCAGAGGTTATTATTCTCGAATTAAACCCTAAAAAAAAATAGTAGTGTTCAAGAAAGAAGACTACTGCAGCAACATCAGCGAGTTAGCTATACATTTTATATAATAATATTTTGTCTGCCGTAGATAGTCAACGTGGTATTTTTTTATTTTACAAACCATTACGACACATAATATTTATCCGCAGTGCGGAGGCATTAGTAAAACACGATATAAAATTATTACTGTATACGATATTGAGTTATGTTATTATAATCCTACAAAAGTCAAACATGGTATATATTCGTTATCCCTATAGTTATATGGAAAACAATTCAGCAACTGACTAACTAGAAAATCATATTATACTGCATTTTATTGATCGCTCAAAATGATGCTGGCTGCAACGTATCAGTAGAGCGAGAAGCGTACGGATAAACGTTATATTTTGTCGATGGTAAAAGAAAAATAATTTAAAAAAATACAACTTATAACTTTACAAGTGGTGATGTGATAAAAGTAATATAATATTTTATGAGACCATCAACTCGCGACCAACGTCGCTTGCCGTCATCAAAGATAGTATAATACACGTTGTCAATAAATACATAAATATAATACTCAATAAATGATAATTTTATTATATATTATTATCTTATGAATAGAGGTACTTGTTGAATGTATATTATTTAAATATTAATTAACTCTTGACATTAGTTATCGAGAATTTATTTAGTTTTTAATGAGTAATTAATTACAATATAGTAGATATATTTGAGTAGATTTGTAGCTGTAGTATAATATATAACTAAAATTTTCATAAATATATGCGCACCTACTTACATATTATATTTAAACTTTAAATAAGTGATATTTAGATTTCATTTTGAAAAATAATTCATTTTTATATATTATTCTTGATTAATGTAAGGAATAACTAATAAACATTGTCATTCATTAACAATTTAGTATTATTCAAGAACAATATTTAAAAAAATATTCAATATACTTTTTGAAATAACAAGATGCATTATATGTTTGAAAAAACTATTTCACATAATAGGTATGTATAGTGTATACTTTTAATTAGATCATAACATGTGTTTTACAAAAGCAGATATTTAAAATAGAAAAGTTTCAAATGTTTTCAAGTGTAAATTTTCATAACATTTAAAGTTTCAAAGCTATTGAAATGAAAAGTTTATTAATGTTTCACTATCAAAAATTACATTTAAAAAACTGTGAATTGATTAAAATATATTATATCTTGTATTGTTGTGGAAATATAAGCAACTTAACTAATTGTTTAAATAAAAACTAAGCACATAATATAGTATTTATAGATTATGTTTCAAATAAGTTTTTTTAAATACTTGTATTAATTTAATAAATTGTAATTATATAGTAATGTCAAACGTGTTTAATAACTCTACAATAATTGTTCATCAGGTATTACTTATAATTATTATTTGTTCAATTTTTTTGAGTTTTGTTATATTTCTAGATGATGTGTATACTTTTAGTCATAAAAGTGTCTACTCTACTTTAAAATAATTTAATTTATATATTTTTTATCATTTAATCGATTAAACTAATTTCAAAATAACACAAATTCATCATCCATATAAGTACCTATTATATGTACCTACTATAATTAATCACTTTTAAATAATTTAAACAATTTAATAACTTATGCTAGGTGTATTAATATTGTTTATTGGTGTGCAAATTAATATAAACATTTAAATCGAGCTATATATTATTATGTATGATACGCAAAACCGGCAAAAAAAAAAATAGCAAAAATAAAAGTTTCGTAAAAACATCGAAAGTTTCTGAAAAGTTTAAACGGGTGAGTGGAAACATGAAATTTTACATTACCGCAGTAATAGATGAGGCGTATTGTAATACTGTAGTGACGTGAGAACAGGGGTGTTGACAATAATAATAATGTTATGGCGATCGTACAATTTTAAATAAAATATACCACACCAAACACACACACATAAATGAAACGAATAACGTGCACGCATACTTTATTATACGCACAATATATACGTGTGTGTGCGTTACCGCCGGGCAACGGGTCTCGCGGAGCAGTAATAATATAATGTTGTATTCCAATCGACTCCTCCCGCGGACGGACGCGTGTACTGCGCGGCAGCTACACGCGACGCTCGCGCGACACAAACCGACCGGGCGGCCGACACCATCACGGCGCCTCATAACCAGTTTGACGTAGATACGAACATTATAATATTATCATAATATATGTTTAGTTTTATATCGTACATTATACAGGTGCGCAGAGGTCGACTTTGTCTTTTCGTGTTTTATTTTTATACATCTCTCAGAAAACGGGTTCGACGGCATCTTCGTCGTCGCATAAAATGCATCATCTGTGATTACATTATGCACATAATTATAATAATATTATTCGTCGTCTCCGCCGCGGCCCATAACCGCATTAATAATAATAATAATAATAATAATAATAATGTAGGCAAACCCATATGCAAAGTCGGCTGTCGTTATTGTAATATCGTAATCGATAATAATATCTTTTATTACCTTATTATTGTTATTATTGCAGTTATTTACTCACGTTTCAACCATCTGTTGTTAAAATAACATTACGTCGCATACCTATATATTATATTTTACGGATTTCTGGAATGGTCGAAAGTTGGTTGAAAAAAGATATCATGACACGCGAAATACATAAAATATGTTTTAACTGTTACATCATTCAATAATTTTCGAAAATATATAAGATGTACATTCCATTATATTATATTATATTGTATCCAAGATAAATAATAAGTAACTAATAAGATACATTTTTTTAAAGTAATAATATGTATTGAGTATTGTACTTATTGTAGTGAGTAAAATTGCTAAAATGTGTAGTTGTTAAATGTTATTTATTTGACGCTGTAGGTATATAGTTTTATATAATACATAGTATTATATTATGTACTTATTATAAATACGTTTATTGCGTGACGATAATAATCTTTATCAGAAATCCATATTATTGAAATATAATTATCTGTACCCAAACGACCTACCAATACCTCCCTACACCATTATCTGAGTTCAATAATAATATGGTATTTTTTTTGTTAAAAATTAAAAAATTATTTTCAATGTAAGTAATTAATTATTAATACACACTGACAAGTGCGTATAGTGTCCTTAAATGTTTATATGATACATTTTGTGATTCCATCAATTAGCCCAATAAAAATAGTAGACGAGGTAAACATTAAAAAAAAATAATATATCTA
The DNA here is from genome assembly GCA_036289425.1 of Rhopalosiphum nymphaeae. NCBI lineage: Eukaryota > Metazoa > Arthropoda > Insecta > Hemiptera > Aphididae > Rhopalosiphum > Rhopalosiphum nymphaeae. The sequence continues at coordinate 553,128 of JAZAQC010000007.1, read as the reverse complement.
ATATTATACTCTAAAAATAAATTTCAAAAAAAAAACAAAATATCTTATCTACACCAGAATCACGAAGTATCCACATATAAAATAGATACTATATAAAGTTATATAATATACAATTAACAAGTGCCAAACGATACGATATATAGTTACAATAAGATACAAATGTATCTACGATTTAAGATATGCATCTAAGGTACTGTCCATTAACGAGCGAGACAGACGACTTTATAATATTATTATTATACTATGCTCAATCTCAGGATGACTACAGTCGCTATTATTATTACACATACATACACACACATATATATACATATAATATATGTATATACCTACAGTGTCGTTGTCAAGTCTGTTTTTCCGTATATTGCGATTTAAAATAAAAGGACTGCCAACAAACATTACGTCATTACATACAAAACTGGGTATAATAATAATATACTCGGCGGAATAAATAAATTCATTATACAAGTGCAGTGTGTTTTTATATATATATATATATATAAAAGTACAAGCGACAAATGGCATTTTCTCACGCTTCCAATTTTTACGCTTTATGTATATATATCTGTAAGTGAATCAATTTTACTTTTCAACCATTAAACTACCATTGATATACACTCGACAAGTTCTTATTTACTTTACTCCACACTTATATACGTATAAGTTTAAAATGGTAATTTCTATAGGTTTTTGATACATAAAAAAAACTGAATTTTTTTTCATGTGGTTTTTATTATATTATTTAATAAATACTTTATCAAAATCGGTATTTAATGATTCGGGTAAATTGTGAGTAGGGTTATGAATTCCAAAAGGGCGATTACAAAAAAAAAAAAAGAATTGGCACAACAGAGTCGACATTTAGGGTTGAGATTAAGTCGATAAACATTCCTTTACTACGTAAATGTATACTTTGTAATACATATTGTTATTATTAACACTGCGTACTCGAAGTAAATCCCAAATAATGATATAACTTAACAATTTTGTTCGGTTCTATAATATCGGATCAATCTATAATATTATTTATCGTCTCAAATCAACTCTTTGAATAACATTCAACAAAACTTTTTCAAACGATAATAATATTATAAGAGCTCCACCGTACTATATATTTTCTCAATTCTAACGTGATTTCATTGTATATTCGTGATCGTCTTAATAGTTATTGTGATTATTATTTTAAAATGAAAATAAACTGTTAAACAAGTATTTAAAAGATTCAAAAAGTTGATTAACTACGTGAAGCGTCGATGAGAACCGTTCGTATCAATAGTAAAAATTGTAACTTTTGCTCCCTAAAGGCCAAACATAATAATTGAGTGATTATTCCTTTAAAATAACATAAAAATGTATGAATATTTTTGGAAATATTTTTTTAGATATAATTTAAGATCATTTTAAAACGAGATTTTAAATCTTTTACTTTATGAATGGCACATAGGTATGCTTATAAATATACACACATATTTATCCCTAAGCAGAATATTTTTTTGAACATTTTAATACGAATTTAGAATGAGCACGTAAATACTATTATAGCTAATCGACTACTCGAAAATATTGTTTCGTAATAAAAACTTTAATTTATGAATAAATAAATAAAAATTATAAAAACGTAAATACTTTCCAAACAAATGTTTACTTTTAAAATAATCACCTTGTTTGTAAATATGCGTATATGTATATATTATATATACGTGCCTAGTCACTTTAAATAAAACACAATAATATTATTATGATTGTATCGATATACATGAATGAGATATGCCATCGATTCCCGTAGGGGTTTGACCGCAGCCGCCGAGAGACCTGCTACAGTGAGACGGTAATTTTCTCACTATCAACACACATAATATATAGAACCTCCCACTTGTAACTTTACTATGTGTATAATCGATGACGAGAGGTATAATTCCAAAAATTCTATTGGTCTTGACAGCCCACTTTTATTAATGACGGATGGATTTATATATATATATATATATGGGTGAATGATATATAAATTAGGTCGTTGTGTCTGCTTACACGCAGAGAAAAATAATATCAATAATAAAATGTACGAGTCAAATACATATGAAATATTATATATTATTATTATGATATACCTAACTGTAGGTACTGATTTCGATCGACAAGATCACGCACCTGTTTTATATTGTATATATGAATCTATTATATATTATATAGTGTGTTTCATCAAGCACGATGTTCACCCAATTGCTATCATTTATAATAATTAGTTTATTTAAATTTAAATTTTGGAATTTTTAAGTACTTATATCAAGGACCATATTCTCTATACCTAAAATTTTGCTATGCAGTCTATAGATATAAGAATTAAAAAGTGTCTCATAGTGATGTAAACTAGTTTTTTAAATGTGAACATAATCGATTTTTAGGAAGATAAATTGTTTAAAAATGTTGATGAGGTATATAAATCAAAATTTAAACGAGTATTTTCTGAATTAATAAACTTTAATTGCCGAGGATTAATATTACTATTATTATCAACATTTATAAATTGTAAAAAACTGTCTTGGTATCTTAGGTATGCTAGACTAAACATTTAAATAACATAATATTTTGAATATTACGTAAAACCGCGAGATATTAAGGAATATATAATAGTACATAAAGCTTGGAAACTCAGAAACTACAAGTTCGAACTTCGATAAAACAATTTCAAAATAATCAATAAATCAACTAATAAATAACTTTGAGTAAAAAGAGTAGTTCATTATATTTGAAAAAAAAGTTTGTATACCACCACAGAATAATCATTAAGTTGAATAATAAAATCAAAGATTTTAAAATATATATATTATGTATATGTTTAGAGTAACTGATGAATGTATACTTGTAAATTCTAAAAATCAATAGATTTTTGAACAAAATGCATTATATAGATTTAGAGGAAACAATAAGGGACGTGAATATGGTCGGTTAATCATCCTGTATATTATGAAATAAATACGTTACGATATCATGAAGTTAATATTTTATAATTTAATAAATATAATAATATAACAACAATGATGGATAATATTAGTCTTGGTATTCGAGTGGGAATTTTTAAAAGTCTATCGGACCTCGGACAACATGCATGACGAAATATCGAGAGCTGTTATAATAACAATATAATACCTATAGAGGCCTCTATAATATATTATACCTACCTAATGGAATAATATCGTTTACATTCTATCATTTGATTATATGTTTGTAGTCGTGCGACTAATATAGATTAATATATGAGAATTATCGACTCGATTGATATCTGTCCGACATATACGCGCGGGTGTTTTACATAATACACATCACATTATACGTCCTACATTCTATTATTATAATATAATATAATACATAATAAAGTATGGTCATGAAAATGTCATTATTATATTACGCCATCGGATCGACGGTAGAATTATATACTCGACTTATAATAATATAACATTACGACGCAGTAATACAAATATTAACTACGCCCGAATAATATTGGTGGTCCTATTGCCCATAAAGATCGACGTCCAAATGATATTATCGATCCCAATGTAATTTTTTTACATAACGCATATAACTCTAATCTAATACTTTTGAATTTGTAGAGCTTATAATATTTACGGTTGGTAAAACTTACATATTTTTTCAGTGTTTATACGTTTATAATGCCATTATTTAGTGTAATAGTGTAAAATTAGAACTACGTAAAATGGACTAACATTTATCATATATTATATACACGGGAATAATCGATAAAGTGATGGATACACAGTATACTATATCGTAGTAGTATTACCATTGTAATAATAATATAATCGAGGCCGTAATGTATTATATAATATATAAAACGTGAAAAGCTTCAGCACTCACCTCTGCCTGTGGTTTTCCACCTTCGGATATGCACTCCAGTTCGATCGGTGAGTTTTCCGTGGTGTGGATTTTCTCACCCTGCACGATCCGCGGTCGGTTTGGCGGCACCAGAACGGTCAGCGTCGCTTTCCTGGACCTGATGGCCGGTTCGTCCCGCTTCCCCGTGCCAACCTGGCACTGGTACACGCCGTCATCGTCCAGAGTCACGGGATTCAGTTTCAAGTTGTATTCGCCTGGTGTGACGAGATCAAAACAATAAACATGACGATCATGTAACAATAACAACAACAATTTAACAATAATAATAATGACAAAAATAAAAATAACAACAACACAACAACGATGAAGCCGTCCCGCGTGAACACTTAATATATTAAATGCGTATTATATAATATTATATCATATACAACTATAATATAATATTATATAATATACAATGTTTAGACTTAGGTATCTGGATAAAAAATTATTCATTTATTATTTTGTCTAGACAAATATTGAACATAACATGTTAATTAGTACTTTTGAGATGTCATTATACGAATTCTGTATTTTTTAAATCGACGAGTGTTCGGGAAAAATTCCCAAAAAAACTAATTAAAATCAAATTTTGTTATTTTATCGGAGATGATTCAAAAATTAACGATTCTTAAAAATTTAGAAATGTACATGCGGTTTCATGCTGACATTTATAGGTTATTCATACTTATTTTTCATATTTTCCAATTTTATATTTATCATTAAAGGGAATTTTGGATTTTGATGTTTTAAGGTCTAAAATAGTTCATTATTGGATTTTAAAACCCGAAAATTTAATAAAATGTTTATTAAACTTTATTCAAATAATTTCGTTTATTCGTCATCACGTATTATTGAAATATAATAATAATATTCAATTCTAATATGAAATATTGATTGTATCTGCCATATTAATTTATTGTCCGGTTAAAAGTAAAATTTATTTGTCTTTATCTGGATGAAATTATTCTCAACACTGAATTAATATGGAGTAGCGGTCGTCGTTGAGTAGCAGGCTCGTCAGATTGAACCGGTCGGCGACCGCGGTAAATTCATGACGCGGGTTGGGGTCGAGGAGTGTGCATACATTATATAAATATATATATAGATAATACGACGTATAGGTCATATATGCGAGGAAAGAAGTCGAACACCTGTTGCTGCTGCCGTGCAAGTCGTCTACACATCACGCGCCGCGACGACGACCACAACGACCTGTGTAGTGTGTACCTATACCTACGCAGCATACGTAAGTCCGATGAGTAAAACTGGATTTGTCTGTTTAGCCGGTTGACGGGTATATGTGTGTATACATATATATTAGTACACAATATAAAATATAAATATATATTATATAGATTGCAGCAGCAGCGACGACGGTTAAGCGTAAAAACGAGATTATCGACGATTTTTAAGAGCTGAGAAATATATTAGACTGCGCGCAGTAATGATGATGGTAATAATAATAAATAGTTCGTTGGTATTCGAACGGGATCAGTCGCCGCGCCGCCGACGGAGGGAAAAACGCGCATCGATATGCAGTTACACGGTACGCACAATATAATAATAATAATACATAATACGATGGTTCGGACGGACGAAACTATATAATATAGTCCAACACGAAAACGCCCATTGACGTGTCGATTCTACTTAAATAATATAGATACTGTTGTTATTGTGTGTTGTTATTATTTGAACGGCTTCATATAATTATATTAAAATATTAATATAATATAACACGATGATCGGTATAATATTTTAGTTTTTAACGCGGTCGGTGTTCGTTAACTATGTACATTTCGATAATTGTTTTATATGATATATATTATACTATTATTCGTGTATTGGTCTATTTCTATTAAACAATGTATTCACTATTCATTGCTGTTGCAGAAGCGTGAGGGTCCGTAACGAATGTGTGTGTAGTGTGTATTGTATGTTTGAATGTGGCGAAAATATTTTTTAATAAAACCGCATCGTATAACAAACGGTCATAGACCATAGTGTCGACTATATTGCGCAATATACACTGCACGAAAATGTACAATAACATATAATATATTGTTATTTCTCACCGGTGTACATAAAAAAGATTGGGAATAGTATTGGAAATAACAGACTTTTAAATTATTTTATGTATTTCAGAATTTTAGATGGTGAGCGGAGCGATTAATTTTACAAAGGTGTAGGTTATTTTTTAGTGTCTATGTACACGATAAGTTGTCAAATAAGCATCGATTTCTATCATTGAGGGTGGTTTTGGACAGACAATTTGATCTAGTTTGTATTTTAATAAGGTCAAACTTAAAAAGTTTCCAGTACTATTACTATATTTTTTTTATAATTGTAAAAAACAAACAAAAAATTAAGGAAAAACTAAAAATTTTACGTAAATCCAATATTATTATTAAAATAATTGTTTTGCAACCATGGTTACCTCAAAATATTATTAATTATTATTATTATATATAAATTAATTTTAAGATATTACTTAGGTACCTATTTATACTATCAACTTATTTACGCTGTTTACAGTAACTGGGTAAAGTGGTATTGACTTAAAAATTAAATATAATAAATATATAATACATTTCATGGTGCGTGGAAACCTCCTCTCATCCAACCATGAATACACTACTGGTATTAAAATGAATAAGTTAAACTTTGATTTAATTTATAGTAAATTAATTACGAATCATTGTTCTCTTGTAAAATTATGTAGATAATTAAAATATCGATGAATTAATTATTATTTATATCTAAAGTTATTCGTGCCAATAAAAATTAATTTAAAAAAAATTTCACATCAGTTTTATTCTTCATTTTTTTGCTGTGCCTATAAATTGCTTTGTTAAAATATTATTAAATATATAAAAATATTTTTTATTATATTTTTTAATTTATCGCCATTATTGTTTGCACTTCACAAACTATGTTCTAATTAGGTATAACCTATGCATATTTGTCTAAATTAACTCTTATTTTGATATTATTCATAAAAATGTATTACACGGTAATAAAATGAACAATTAATAAATAATAGTTTAATAAAATTAACTATAAATTAGATATAAAAATGTAGTCTAGCTAAATAAAATCAAATCAAGTGTTGACTTTTAACTTTAACCAGCCGTCTTATTATAATTACTGTGTCTACGTAATCAAAAACTATGCTTGTCGACTTGTAGTTAATTTATCTTGAACCTTGGCTGCAGTTTTATTAATATTATATTATGTCAGTGAAACATTCTTATTTTATTCAAAATAAATATTAAAATAATTTTAAATATAATAATTTTATAATAATATCGTTATCGCGTCTGCAGGCCATATCGGTCGATTTAAAATATCGTTCCGAGCTCTCCGGTTGGTATAGATGCATACTTTTATATTATGGCGATTTTGAGTGATTAAAAAATATTTTCGTTAATATTATTGATTTCATTGTGATAATTGGAATGCGAACGTGCGAAAAAAACGCATTATGAAAATGAATCGATTTAATTAATGCTTAATAATAATTATTATTGTTTATGGACACGAAAACAGGTAATAAATGAACATTAAAAATGTTTTAAATTTTGGTAAAATATAACAGTGTAATATATTATGGCGATCGAATTATAACTAAGTAACTATATAAAAAATTAATAAATACATTTCTTTATTCCATTTACATAATAATTGTGATGTTCATAAAATGTCGGATGTTACTACTGTGTATAGTCTGTAGCAATGGTTTTAAACTAATTTCGGCGTATTTTTTTATACTTATTTTTTCATTCCATTTCTATAAATGTTACTTTTTTATTTTAATATCATTGAATATTTGATTAAGAACTGTACTTATTGCAATAATAATATTCGATTAGATATGTATAATAGAAATCATAATAATATTTAAAAACCCAAGGTCTGTAGTTATAGATTGTTGAGTGGTATTAAAGAACGAACGGTAGTAGCAAGCTCAGGATTAATGATGTCTTGGGAGCGTTTATTTAAGTACAGATATTTAAAAAACATGTTTAATGCACACATTCAAAAGAAATTTTTAAACTAAAATAAAAAAAATATACCACATCTCGCATAACGAATTGATATTTGTTAAATAATGTTTGTAAATTAGTGAAAATGGGAGTTGTGAACAATGTTGTTCAATATTATATTATAGTACGTTTATGGTATTACCACTATTGAAATATATGCAATAATCAATAATATTAAAATATTCAATTATTAATTCGTATTAGGTGTTTTTGACCTATTCGGGTGAGGTAACAATAATATGCTATATTAGTGTCTAACGCTCACAAATACAATATGTTATTGGCTTATCGCGTTGGTTGCGGCGACTATGTATATCATCTTTGTTTAAATAATTTATAAATGTGTATAATAAAACATTACATAATTATTTCATTAATTTTATTAGTTATCATAAATTATATAATATACAACAGTTAAAAATAGTAATTAAAAATTGTTTGAAGTGAGAAGGGTTGAATGGAGGCCACTAATTGTCTGGTGTCCCGGAGCCCAATATATCTTTAATATGATCATGATAAATTTTAGTAGTAGTAATATTAATAGTAATAGTAATAATAATACTTTTAAGAACTTTTGTAAATTATTATTCATAGGTAGGATGTATATTGTAAGTACTTAGAATTTATCAGTGAAAAAAAGTATCTTTATTATATAATATAACAGTTACAGGTCACGTTTAGTATTATAAAAGTTATTATCCCCTTCAATTTTAAAACAAACTAGGCTTATTTATTTATTTTCTTATTAAAATAAATATTACAACCTACAGTATATGATTTTATTTATTAAAATGTATAATTTTTTTTCTTTAAACATCGCAGCACTTATATTTATACCTGCACAAGAGCCAGTTTTAATTAAAACGTTTCCACACGAATTAATTTTCGAGTAAACGAGATTTAGCATTTATTATACGCGTAGGTCGGTACCTACTGCACAATATCATTATAATTATAACACTTACACACTATGTAATATAATGTTTTAGATCTTTATAAACCTCGAGAATCAGGGTTGTTCATTATTTATTGTATCTAACTACAATAAACGCTTGTCGTAAAATAAATTGTGAAATGTTTTAGATTGTCATAAATTAATAAAATAATAATAATAACGACAGTGAATTAGGTTTTCTAATCGATTGTCAAGTGCTTGTTTAAAAAGGTACAGATGAGAATATTTTTATCATCTTCAAAATGTAATTAATTAAAACTTTTTATTTAAACTATACGATAGGTATTGTCATATTGAATGATGTGAATAGAAAATGAATGATAACATAATAAACGACTTGATTTATTACGGTTAATGTCGAGTTGAATGTTAAATAACATATTATTATCATAACCATTGATTTTTTGAAAGAGTGATCTTCCGATCGAAGACAGTTATTTAACGTAGTGAATATATATTAATGTGCGCGTACATTTATCTGAAGTATAAAATATGTAATGGAATATTAATCGGTACAGAAAATAATATAAAACCCGATTGACTTGTTTGTAATAATTTGTATAAAATACAGGCAGATACCTACATACACTAGACTGTGCGGGTAAGTTAGATAGTTTTGTAACTTAACGTTTTAATAATAATAATGTAACTCGAATCACAACAAACGAATTAAAAGAAAACTCGTGTATAATAGTCCGTAGTATTACTATTATTGTGTCAAACCCACGCGGCCATCAAACAAACTTACGTACACTGTTGCAGCGAAATGCGGTGTGTAGAGAAGTACATACCGATTGGTTCTGCGAGTCCAAAGACCACATTTTTGTTACGCGAGATCAATATTATATATTATTATTATGATATTATTATGTTAGGTGAGGTGCACAGCCGAATCGTAACGCAATTACAGCGGACATAATAAATAATAATAATAACAATATATCAATGAAAACAAAACAAAACATTATGTACGGCTGTCTTTCGATGTATAGTTTTGTAGAAATGTATATTATGATATATCATATATTACCAGACGAGTATAGTTGTCATTGAAAAAAAAATCTATATGGGAAACTATCGGCGCGGGTGGCGCGTCGTCGTGGCGGCGGCATATTTTTTATTCGTCTCGGTTATCGGTTCCTGTATTATATATATATAGTGCACAATAATAATTTAATAATAAAATATAATATAATGTCATATGATAGAAATGTATCAGTAGTGTATTTAGGATTTATTCGAGGGGGAAGATATTTTCTAAAATTGTCGATACCAAACGTCGTCCCAGCATTTTATTACTTACTGATAAAGTGATAAATGGATAAATCACAAACGTAACCATATAAATATAAGAAGAAAAAGAAGGACCAATAGAGATATTATATCCCCCTAATTCCCCCCCTGGTTAGGTTAATACACCACTGAAATGTATCATAAAGATGTATCTGCAGGATTTTGGACGGTGAGCCGGAGGCTGGATCAGAATTAAAAAAAAAACTTCCCCGCCATTAATATTATCATCATCACGATCTGTTGTAGATTCGTCTGATGCAGCAGTTAATCGTATTTCCAAATTGGTTCCCTTGGTTTATTTTTATATTTTATTTTTCGAATCAAAGTCAAATAAAATAAAGTTATTTAACCGGTCTATTTTTTTTATCATATAAATTTATAAAGCGACCCCACCAATTAAACATCTTTACGAGACTAATATTTTATATCATAACAGTAGCATTAAAACCACGATTATAGTAATAACACTTGGTTATTTAAGTTATTTTAATGTATGCCATGGTTCCACATACATGGTATTCACTGAATAATAAAAATTAACTATTTAACACAAAAACTATATACACAAATCATATCAAAATAAACAATATCCTCTACAGGCAACATTGTTAAAAAAAAAAAAAAAACATATATCAAATGTATGATACATTTAGGCAAATATCTGGAAAAAAGATTATGTACCATACATATTACGTGTCTATAGTAGTTTTTTTTAAATATTTTCTATGTTTAAAAGTCAAAGTGTTATAATTTGTCTATATAAAATTATTATAAAAATATTAAATAAATATTCAAATTATTAGCTATTAATTTATTGTGCACGTTTGTTTAATGAATTAAAATGTCTTAAAACTTTTCAGAAGTATTATTTTGTTCAAGTATAAGTTTTTAAGTCTGTATCATTATTCCAGCGTTTCCCAACTGCGGATACGTAAACTTCTGATACGTGAGAGGGACGCAAAAAAAAACAGCAAAATGACCAATAAAATTAAACTTGATGTTATTTGTGAAATATTTTATAAATAAATTATTTTTGACACAAAAACAGTTTTTATAATATATAATAGTACATAATACACTATACCATGGAGTTACGTAGAGCAGTGATGAGAGGTCAAGGGGATACATTAATGAAAAAAAGTTAAGAAATGCTGGCCTGTGCCATGAAAAAAAAAACACTCAGTGGGAACCAATTCGGATATCGGTTTTTTAGCTATGGGAACCAATTTGGATGACGCCGTATACAGATAAAACAGGTTTTGTTCTTGTTTGTAAACATAATCAACTTGGCATAGTATAGACATAGATAACTGTGATATACATAGATCACAACATTGAAACATTTCAGTCAAAAATCAGTCACGTTAAGCATTTTAAAAACAATAAAATATTGTATAAATTATTGATGAATGATAATAGTTATAAATTATATTTTGAAAAGTTTTCGAACAGTATAACGACATAATATGCTCGAAATGTTGCGTGTAAATCTCGTTATAAATTAAATTATAATATTGAAATTATCGTATTTAATATTCTAATAAAGTTATTTTGACGTTATAACGTAAAGAATTATAACATTTTAAATACGTCATCGTATCACTGTTGGCTGCAATACGCGCGGGATGAATAATATAATACGCGTTCGAAACAGTTTTGAATTTTTTTTATACTCGAATGAGCTACTTTAGTTTTTGCTACTATAACCAGTGTTTAGATGCGTCATTTTTTTTTTATATAATACATATATGATTATATAGGTAGAAAACGAGCTAATTGCGCCGGGAGGGGTGAGGACGGAGATTGATTATGTATTTTTAATATTGAAAAGAATCATAATTATTACAGGTATGCAGTGTTTGGTCATCGATGCTGCGCGCGACAGAACGAAATGCATTTGAATAGAATAAGCAACAGGTGTAATGTAACGATAATCTTGGTACAATCAAATACGTAATAACAATAATAGATAAAATAATTAACAAAAATATAATATATTATATTATTAAATGAATATTTTACTTACTCTAAAGACCACTAAGAGTTTTGTCATAATAATAATAATAATAATACTATAATATTATTATTACGATGACCTGCGTCTTTTGTACTTCGTATTTCAAATCAATTCATTAACTTGAAATTAGTAATCCTATCGCTTCGGGGTGAAATCGATTATAAATGTTGTTTCTGACATATATTATGATACAGTACAATATATATCTACCAGAATATATATTTTGTTATTAATATTATTATTTTAACGTCTGTATAGGTATAAATAAATACAGTGATAATTGTTTTCATCACAAACATTGCTTACACGATGAGTAGATAAAATTATTTTAATGAACTTGAATTTAAAAAAAAAAATCATTGACGGCTATTATTATATTGTTTACCGAGTATTTATACATTTTTTAAGTAAATAATTCAATTATAAAAATCAATTATTATTTATATTAATATACATACTTAAACTGTTTAATATTTTAACAATAGGAAAAATGGACGTTTATAGAATAAAAAATTGCATATTGTTTTTTTATACATTTATTAACCGTTAACATAAACAATTATATTATAAAGACGAAATTCTAAACGAGATTATTATAAAATATTTAAAAAAAAATGTTTGTTATGCATTTTATCTATTATTAGTACACATTTTTATTTATTTAGAGTATACATATACGTAGGTAGGATGTATTAAATAAATGTTATTTTTTCGTACATCTAGTACATAGTAATAGTTTAAGTTTAATGCGTTATATTCATTATTTATATACATACATTGAATTAATATATTTATGTATTTGTAAATGGTCAAATCTTCCGTTGAAGATAGCATAATATTATGATAGTAATAATAATAATAATTTAACAGATCTTAACAATAATATAAAAATAAAATCTTATTAAACGAGAACTTCTTTGTAGCATAATGCCTATAACGTAATAATAATAAATTAAATAGTTTAAGATTATAATGTCAAAGCAGCTTGCAAAGTCGTCCACTCATCGTGTAAAAACATAATTATATAATATATATAGATGTGAATTTTAACTAGTTTAAAAGTTATTTTTTTAGGCTATTTTATTTAAATAATTAGTTTATTATCTAATCACATTAAAAGAAAAAAGTTCATTACAAGAACTTAGATTTATCCAATTAATTTGAAAAACAATACGTTTATTTCAATTAAAATCATGTTTAGTAAATTACGTTTTATGACATATTATAATATGTACCAATACTTTAGTTAAAATAAATTTATCAATGAATTATTTGTTTTACTTGATCTATCTTTGTAGCCAATGTATACGATTATTTGAAACACAAATTAATAAATAAATATTCTTTGATTTAATAACAATTTAGTTAACGTAAATATTGAATTACCTAAGCCATTGTAGATACAAAAAAAAGAATAGTATGTACATATAATAATGTGCAGTGTGTTTTTAAGAAAATATTTTATTTTTATTTTTTTAAAAAAAATAAATGTTACAAAATCACTATAATATATGTATATCTTGGGTGTTGGGGTGGTAATTAAATAAAAAAAAACAAACTACATTTTTTTTAGTCGAGTTAATAGTTTACATATTGTTGTCCATATTGACTTTAAACTTTTATAGTTAAAAATATATTGTTTGTTAGCTATAATCAACTATTGTAGCTTAACGTTGACTTCTACTCAATAAAAGTTAGTATTTGTCATTAGCTGGCCCTTTGAATATATTATATTAATTTATGCATTAAAATGGCATACACTTAATACCAATATAGTATTTGTATTACATATATATAAATGATAATAAGAATAAAAAGAAAGTTCGAACGATTTAAATGTAATTAATATCCTCGATATGGTTTTTTACTACTATACTAGTAGTACTACTATATGTAAAACTAGATATATTATATTAAATACTAAAATGTCACGATATAATACGAGTATAATGGTGCATGTATACTAGTCACTACGACTATCACTACGGCACTACTTATATGCGTAACGACATGTGATGTGCTCTTGCATATGTATATAATATTATAAACTATTATTATAAAGAACAAATAATAATGTGAACATCGACTTAGTTTTACCAAGCATCACCTCAGAAATATTATATTTAATGAAATTATATACACACGTATAATATATATTATAATACTTTATGGTAAAACGATACGCGTTGAGCGACCGAAGACTGTGCAGTCTTATACTAGCTTGCGTAACGTAAAATGAATTATTCAACACTGCACTAAGTGCAGTTTGCATTTGAAAATTACGCGAGTACTTGCGCACTAACGACATTATATGCATTTATATTAATAATATGCAATTAATGAATTAAATGTCACACAAGTCGTGCAGCGTAAAACGGATCGGAGGCAGAAGCATGCACTGCAGCATCGATGTACATTATTGACGCGTGTCGACAGGTGCCGATAAATCCGCGATTCTGCGTGTATAATACAATATATAGGTACCTAAGGTATTTACGCACGCGATTATACAGGATTTTCTGTGCCAACGAATGCTCGTAATATATACAGTCGAAATCCGTATAAAAGCGATCGCATCACAGTTCGGTCCGGTGTGCAATAAAAACGTTATACGTGTATTGAGTGCATGTCATATAATATTATAATAATATAGAAAATCATCGTAATACGACTACATAATAATAATATTATATTGTATCAACGTTCAAATAACCTGTACGACGTATGTGCAATGATCGGAATCATATATGACTCGATGGGGTGGTTTCGGATTTTGGGGTCTAAGTGCCGATGATAGCGATTCGCTAAAGTAATCACTCAAGCCATCTTTATTTATTATTCAAGTTCAGATTTTTTGAATAACTCCTAAATAATATGCCTAAGGTAATATTTTCAAACGATCATATTTTTTTATAAACTATTTAAGCAGTGTTTCAATATAATACTCTGAATTAATATTAGCCCTAATATAAAATATTAATATATACGAAGTTAAATAACTTAAAAAGTATTTGTCCGAATTTCGATATAGATACGTCAATATTTTTTTAAAGTCGTCTGCGCTAACGACCATTTACATGAAAAAAGGGTGTCACGGGTCAAAAGTTTTTTCTCATTAAAAAAAAATAATAGATGGAATTACCAACATGACATTCCCCATAAATTATATGATACATAACGAATCTAAGTATTTGAAAATATGGGCCTTAAATAGGCATATACTTAAAATAAAATTTCAAAAATCAGAATTTCGATACCTTTATTATTAACAGAAAACTCGGGGGTAAGCATACTCAGTAAAAATCCCGTTGTACACTAGCTGGTTAATGGTCGGGAAAATATCACCCTCGACTTTGAAATGACTGACAAATGGCATTATAATAACGGTTTTTATGTAAAAAAAATTGTCTTCGATAGTAAATGCTTATAGTGATGTAACTATACGCGCTATGCCATCATGGACGAGTACCTACACTCGGCGGCAGGTTAAGTTTTCTTCGATGGGTTTCCTTATAGCCACGCCCGTCTGACGTCAAATTATTACAAGTCATTATTTAGCCGTTGACGCATGCAGACTTTCCGTGCGTTATTCACTATAATACATAAATGCATTTAGAGGCACGTTCTTCAAAATAATTACGAAATTATAGGCATCTTGAAAAATCAAACTGCTCGTGCCGTAGCGGTTCGCCATTAAATTTACATCGAACGGTGCTGCGTAATATATTATGTTTAAGAATTTCAATCGAACAACAATACGAATGTTACGATATATATAATATGCATATATACGTATCTATTTGAATATCACAACTATATTGTGGAGAAATGGCGAGAAATTTTCAATTTTAAAATCCATTTGTTTGATTATGTTACTTAATTTGTTAGATAATTTATGAATTCTGTAATTAATGTCAAATGCGTGGTATATTTATTTCATATCATCACAATATTTCCAAACTGTTTTTGTAATTATACGTTGTATTAACGAACAAGTAAAGGAATAATATAGGTTAAAAAAGTCGACTGCAGGCACGATGAATCTAGTACATTAATATAGAAGATAAGAAATTTGTGAAAGTTCAGTTGCCCTGATATATCTATATTATATACGTATATATATATATATATATATAATATATTATGAATTGTCTTATGACGACGAGGGACGGCCACACGCAAAGTCTTAACTTAGGTAAGGTTAGGTATTTATCATATCGGCAAAAAAACGTTTTTTACAATATAATACCATAATATACAGAGTGATTTTTATTTTATCATCAACCAGATAGACAACGTCGTGTACACACGATTATTATATATTTTTATATATTTTGAATTCTCGAAAGTAAAATCATTATGTGTTGAACAATAAGTCACACACATATCGCGATACAGGTATTGTATACGTCCTTAACATGTCCCGTGGGGGTAAATAGGGGAAGTGAAGGGTGCTTCCGGGGAAAAATCTCCATTTTTAGAGGTGTCCCAAATCAAGTCCTCATTGAATAAGTAAAATAAATATATATTTTTAATTTGTTTTATAAAATTGAAAAAATAAAAAATACAAACTTATTTACATATTTATCTCATCAATAAACACGCTAAGTTGTGATAATATAAACCTAAATAAAATTGCAAAAAAAAAATATATATATACATATATATATATATATAGGTACATACTATATCATATTAGGTAAGCAATTATTTTTTTCTTTATTTTTATGAATATTAATTGTGTGTATGACGTAATACACTTCTCTTCCATCGACACCAAAAGTATTAAACCATCTATAAGTGTATAGTACACGGGTAACTTCGATCAATATAAGAGTTATTTTCAGTTTGTACCCATGGACCTTAAAAAATAATACCACTATGTAGACTTGTTCCACGGTGTACACCTAACGTATATATTATATTATACAACGTTAGCTGGATAATGATATATCGAAAATCACTCTGTACATTATACGCTACAAATCGCAGAAGAACATAATTCTATATACAGCGGAGAAACAAACATAATATTGAGGGGATCAGTTGCTTCAAGAAAATAATGTCGCAGACTATTATCAGTAAGGTTAGGATATATTTTATAATAATATGTATTATTGCATTAGTAAGCATTTATGCCACGTATTTTTAAAGATATAGTTAGTAAAATTTATATATCGCTTTATATATTGATACAAAATATGACCTGTTTTTTTATTTTACTTATTTTAACTATAAACTCGAAAATGTATGGTTTACGAAAATGGAGAGTCGTCTATATTGGTCCACGGATTTTTTGATTTAGTTCTTAAATTTTATAAAAAGTAACTTTATTCGATTCAATTTAAAATCATATAATAGATATTACGCTTCTTCTACACTTAATAATAAATTGGAAACTATTGGGATTAATTAATTGTTTATTTTGTTGTATATTTTATATATTTTATATTATTATAAATATACTAGCCTTAATTATTAAAAAATCTACGGGGACAACGATTACGGTCATTTCCAGATAATTCAGTGTTAGCTTTTGATAAGATTTTGGTTCGTTTCACCGCTAAAATTATATATTGTGTATAATATTATTATAAAATCACGTGATATGATAACGATAGATAATATAACTAAGTATAAAATAACTAATATAATGTGTCGTTCGGGTGCAATAATACAATGCAATACAATATTACCATTCGCGTCGCTGCCAGTCATTGCGTATCTCGGGTAACCGTGATATGATAGATTCCTGTTGGTGCCCAATGCGAAATCGTCCTTGGTCCATTGCAGCTGCCCGGCAAGATCGGCTACCCTACACGGTAGCGAAACCGTTGAGTCCACCACCGCACTCAGATCTTCTGGTTCGACGACGAAAGATTGTTCGTTTGACGACGCCCGACCAGCAGAGGCCATCACTAGGGCCACGCACATGACAAAAATCTCCAGTCGATTCGTCATACTCGTTCATCTGCGAACACCGCATAGTAATTTATTAACATTGTTGTTATATTAAGTGTATTATTATTATCATCATAATAATAATAAATATTGTTAGGGTCAATATATATTACAACTATCTTAAAAGCTTTGAACAAAATGCATATTATGCAGCTAGGATACGATGCCCAAAAAATATCAAACTATATTATAATGTGATGGTAATATTATGCCTTTAGAACTATCAATAATGTATGGAATTTTTCCTTTTATTCGTTATATTCGTTTGAAATATTATTATGCTATGCATTTTTAATAGAAATATATATCACATTTTTGCGAGAGTTATATTAATAGTGGGTGTCTACAGATACTGCTTACAGGCAATTTTTAGATTTGTAAGCTCGACAAGTCAAAAAAGGTTGTGAGGGGCTTATGAGATACGTCCCCAAACACTTAATCCGATTGACTAAAAGAAAAATCACTTTAGACGGGTACGTTTTATCGTATTGCTGCGATTCGTGTATATAGGTAGGTGTATACGCGGAATTGGTCTCGAAGAGTTCGTGTATATAGCAAACAGGCGCGACAGAGATATCAAAAGAGTCTTATGAGTTACGATATAATATCACATCACCTACAACACTATTTTTGTAACACAAATTTTTATAATTTTTATGTGGAAAGTATTTTATCTATAAACACAATATACTTAAGCACATACCCGTGACGGATTTAGTAGATACAAGGGATGACGTTGATTTAAGTGCCTCACTTAGATTTTTTTTAACTATACTACTATAGACACCTATAATATATGCATACAAAATAATAATAAAAGTGTTAAAAAAGACAAATTTTGCTTTACCCGCACTTGGAAAATTGTTTTTAAAAAAACTCGCCCTCAGACATACTTATATCGTATGTTTATTTTATATACTTAGCGAACGATCCATAATGTACGTTCTTATTATTTAATTTTAACTTATAAAAAGAAAACCCGTCGAAAAAAATTGGGGTGAGCCAGGATGATTCCAGTCACTAGATGAATCACTATGTACAGGTATATACAGGGTACGACAAAAAACCTCCCGTATTTCAAGAGTCCGTTGCAAATAAACAAACAAAGAAATAGAAAAAAATCATTTACATTTTACTAACAAATATTATATCATTTTTAGTTATTTAGTTTAAATATTATGTCAGTTGAGTGGTGTCCTCTGTTGTTAACACACTCACGAAGCCTTTCTCAATAGTTGATCATAGCTCTTAGTGTCATTATTAGTCTTTTATCGCGTTTTTTTTTGTTTTTATTTTGTTCCTTGCCATTATATCTACTAAAAATGGCACGTATACCACTATCCATCGATACCCATCCACTGTTGAACTACTACTACAACTCACACAGCTCTATCAATAAATACGGTAGGTTTTTTGCCGGACCCTGTATTAAAGTTGATATAAAAATATATTATACTATATTTAAACTTTTTTAATCTTGATATAATTACAATATTGTTAATTTAATATCTATATTTCATTGCTTTTAGTTGATTAATATATTGTCCTATTTCTAATAAAATATAATATAAAACCATATTATGAGAGCAAAACCACGACCAGTTAGAAGTCCTTTATAAATCAGGACACATGAATATGTATTAATATTATTATTTTCAAGCCAAACATGGGCAAGCCCAATACAATACATAATTAATAATTATAATAAAATACAGAAACAACATTATGTTATATAAATCAGTAAACAATTAATTAAACAGGCATGACAATAACGCTAAAATTTAAATAGGTAACTATTATAGTTATTTTTATAATATAAATTTATACTAAAACAATCATTTTAAGAAATTAACTTAAAAATCGGAAATCGTAATCTTATCTTGAGTACGGAGAAACAGAAATTAACAAAGTTAAAAAGTTCGGAAACATCGAAATAAGACCATTAATTCTTTTCCAAAGAAGATAAATATTATCAACCTGAGTCTTTTTATCGGAGAGAAAGCTAAGATTTTAGTAGGAGAGTAGCTGGTAAGTTATATAGCCGTGTAGAAGACACAATGACACGCGATCAAAATCGTTACGATTGTTATTATAATAATATAATATAATAATAAAAATAATAAAATCGTTGTGCGACGGCGGAGGCGGTAAAGTGTACTAACTCGTATAATGTTGTATAGAACGACGAGCACGCGATAACGACTACAAAAGCTAAATCGTCTTCGGCAGTGGCGTTAAGAGGCGAAGGTTGGTTATTTTTCTGTTGTTATGAAAAGCGATGATCGAAATCGTTATAATATTATGTACTGGCTTCCGATTTTACAATTATTGTTATTATTATTGGTTTTTGTGTTGACTTATAACTTATATACTAATATAATACCACCAACGGAATGAGCTTAAAATTACGGTCGGGCTACGCCCTGTGCAATGTATGTGTATGTATAATATATATACTATGTACGTATAGCAGCAAGCAGCAGCTATATATGTTCTACCGAACCGAACGAGTAAAAAAAAAAATAATAATAAATAATAATAATGAGAAGAAGAAGAAAAAGTAGGTGGAACATCGCTAGAAGCCATTTTTGTTATCGCGTCGATAAACGTCCGTTTGTGTCTACGAATATATATTTTTTATATTATTATAATATATTATTATTATATCGTCATCGTTGTCGTCGGATGATGATGATAAACGTGCTCACCAGTTTTTGAATTCGATCGCAAACGCCTTCAACGCAGTCGCGATACATAACAATTTACCTTCGGATAAATTATATATAGGGGACGACCGATGACGACGACGACGACAACAACGACAATAATAATAATTATTATTGTCACTCATCTCGACGACATATTATTATTATTATTTAATATTGTCAAACGTTAAATTATTGTTGTACGCACAATACATAATAATATTATGTCAGTACAAGATAGAAAGATATATAGCTGGTACGCCCGGAGACTATGTCCTCAATATACGCCTATACATAATTATAATTACGGGCGGGAATTAACAGTCGGATTGTACAAAAGATATAATTCTAAGATAAAAAATAAATAATATTATAATAATGACGACGAATTCCGGCGGTATTCGGGTGGCCGTTTAAAGAAGAAAAATAATTCGTCCATAAGCCCGAGACGCACCGAGAGCATACGCCCTGCGCCGAGTTTTTCCACTCGTTCGTATTTAAATAGCGTAATACAACAATGGTCATGGTAAATATAACTACGTATTGTAACAAAGACGACGACAAAGGCAAACGAACAGCGATTTAAATCGATGCCGATAAAAAAAAAAAAAACACGTTACCCACAAACTTTTTACTCATACCACTCTATGATATTACACTACATACACCTATATAATATATTATGCAAACAACTTCAATAACAACAGAAAATGTAACCAAGTGCAAGTTGCTATTTACACATACAAAACGTTATTTTTAATTAATTAATCGTAGTTAATAAAAAGTAACAAAAATTCAATTATACCTATACAACTTGCTGACCATCCTGAATTAGTTTAAGCTTCTATAAACTAAAGCCACCCTTATTTTGAATTATAATTGCACAATGTAATTTTCACCATATAAAAATAAAAAACAGGAAAATTAGACCCCCCCCCCCCACTAAAAAAAAAGAAAGAATTTCTAATAAAATAGAAAATAAAAATGTAATGTGTAGTAAAAGAATAATAACTAAAATGCGGGTTGAGAGTGCCTACTATGGTTACTACTCTCTGCAGCACTAGATGACTATTATTATAGGTAGGTTGGTAGGTATATAATATATACGACGACAACGATGATTCCGAGCAAGCGATCGTGTGCACAATGCGACGATCATTACGTGTATATATATTATATATATATAGGTATATTATAAGTATGGGTAATGCACCTGTATACGACATAATTGGATATTTGGATGATGACGGTGCCTCGTAAATGCAGTTTACAATCCATAAGTATAACACAGGCACGCGCACTCGAATCAAAATATATTATATCGTTGTCAACAACGGTGAGTGGGGGAGGTTGATAAGGGAGTGCTAAAAATTACACCCTTTCAGATTAATTCACTGTTTAATGTTTCAATTCAGCGCGATCATAATCATTTTTAAAAATTTACATATATTATAATATTATTGAGATTTAAAAAAAATAATATTCAAATAATTATTCGGTTTACGAATACTTTTTTTATTAATTAAATTGTTTAAGGTTTCAATTAAGTATGGTTTCTAAAAACATCATAATATTATTTAAAAAGTAATATAATTATTATAAATGTATAATATATTAATATGTTTTACGGAAAAAACGTTTGCCTACCACCTTTAAAAAAACATCATCTTTCAGTGAAGTATATTATAGCGTTGTTCAATCTACAAAACTAAATTTTTATCTCAGGATCAATGTACCGATAGCGTATTCCTTATATTCTTATATTTTATGTTATACCGTTGTGTTCCTTAATTTTTACGGTCAATTTACCGATTATTGCAATAACCTTCTCGTTTTAGCTACTTAATAGTTTTGTTCAAACTATTTCTAACAATTTTAAATTATAATTATCACACATAAACGAAGTACAAAAAAAATTGTAATTACAAAAACCTATATTATAATATTGCGATACTTTTTATTCTCCTCATTCAAATATCTTTGTTGTCTTCGTTACGTCACATAAAACTACAAACCAGTACTTGCATTGCAATAAACAATACTGTACATGATACATTTATACATCAAATGCTAAGAAATAGAAATGGAGAAAAATTACTCTCAGGCAATTTTCAAAACATTGATTTATTATTACTAATACACTGTAATACAAGATAATTAATAAAATAGTATGAAAAACGTATTTTACCATAGATTATTTTTCTGTAAATATTATGGTAACTTTTTAAATTTTAACTATAAAACTATTATTGACATTTATAAGAATATAAATTGAAAAACTATTTGTTAAGTATTTACTTATATGTATAAATACTTATATACTATATAACCACAACATAGGTATGAAAAAAAAAAATACTTTACCTAACTACATTTTTTTATTTTATAGCAAATTACGGTAATACAGTATATTAAACTAAAATGTAATGGTGATTTATTTTAATTTAGCGTTTAAAGAACAAATTACGGACGAAAAGTACGAATAGGTAGTTTATTAAATACGAAAAACAAAAAACTATTTGTTTATAGCATATTATGAATATAATTAATATATTTTATAGAAACCTGTGGTTGTTTTAATTTATTCTTATTGTACTTTAATTAAGTGTTAAAGTTAATTATAAATTGTATAAGTATAATGTATATGAAACTATATACAAGGAATATAATAAATATAATTTTTACTTATATATTAAATATGAATTCTAAATGACCAACGGTTGTTATTTAACAGAATATAATTGAAGGTTTATCGACCATGAAAATGACCGAGCGCTACAATTGGGACAATCGGTAAGATACTCCCGTCATCGTGTTATACTGTTGGTATACTTGCGGCGTTTATTATTTAGTCGTCGTTATTTCTCCGTCTGCGGTCGGCAAAGTGAAATTTTTTTCGTGCGGTTTGTCGATGTAACAAAAAAATGATTGTTAATATTTTCATAATATGCGGACTTCCCGATGATTTACGCGCAATCGATTTTCGAACGAACCCCTATGCAGTGATAATGCGAATATGTGATATAGACTAAAAATACAATCACCCGCTTGAATATTATTTTGCTATAATATTATATATTATTATGAGATCATGGTCTTCGACCGCCGCAGATGTGCATATACACGGATACGATTTTTACCAAACGTATAATTTCGACGGCGCTGAGGTAGTGTATAATTTTCGGATTTTTCGCGTCGAACCCCTGCGCCATATATGTATACATACGTATATACTGACATATATGCGATACCTTTAAATGCAATAGGCATATACGATATTATAATATAGGTATATTTGGTTGTTAACGATGTATTGTTACATTACCATTGATACGAAGATGCGCATAAATGCGCTCAAATATCCGTGAGGAATGTCGGATTATGAGGCGGCTTAGTTAAAGTAGGAGGAGGAAGAGATGATCAAAAGTTCAGGCGATCGCACGCCTTCTAAATTTTAAATAAGCCTCCATATTATATTATATTATTTATTATAGGCGAAAAAATAAATTTGAAATTTTCTCTAATCCTTCGATTAGTATAGACATTTAAAACATATATACGTAATGACAAAGTTATATCTAATTATTATGATCTTTTTGAGAGAAATCTAATCAGTGTCCGATTAGGAATTAAAAAATTATTTTGTCATTGAAAACAATTGAAACATCCAAAAGATACATCTATGATATAAAATTGTATTTTACTTTTAAGAATACAGTGCTATAAATACTGTCTATTCAAACTCTAAAAAACATTTAATTTTCTATTTTTCTAAAACTTATAATATATAATAAATTCAGTTAATATTAATTCAGTTTTAATTCAGTTCTCAAATATTATTATTATTTTTCACAAAATATACAATATCAAACATCGAGATTAGTACCTACCTGCAATAATCTTATGACCATGCACATAATATTAGATGTTAAAAACATGTGTATAATGTCATGTACGTAAACTGTAAGGTAAAAGTACTCAACCGTAATCGGAGTTGAGGTAACCGAGAGTAGATAGGTAAAAAGTCATAGTAAAAGTTGACGTATTTATTAATAATAATATTTATTTGTAAATCGCTGTATCGTCGATAAGTATGGTCTAGACGTATATTTGAAAATTTCACAAATCATGATTTAAATAGAATAAATGCATTATTAGTGGTTAAATATAGTGGGAGGGTGAGGTGAATGTCATACTCGGTGAATCACACACTATATCACTAACAACATTATTGTAGAATTAAAATGTGCACACAAAAACAGTGGTCCCGAACAGATTCGATTGTCGAAGCCATGTTGTTAGTGTATAAATATAACACGTCATATAATGCATTATGATAGTATTAACATAATATGACATTGAACAAACGGAACGTCGGGATGGCATATAATAACATGAATTTAGACTAAAACGCCCTAAAATCATAAAAAGTTTTGCAGCGATACGCTTTGATGTATGTATGTATATATACAACACCATAATTATTTATTATTACTACGCATGTGTACGATTTACTGTCCGGATATTATATCTAGAATTCCCAAATCACAGACGATATGTTAATACATAAGAGATTGACGATGTGCAGTCCCGGGGTCCGTTAAAAAAATAGTTGTGAAATACATTCCGATACTCGTTCATATTATTATTATAACCATTTTATTGTGATGCAATATATTGTGTATATTCGCAGTTAATATAACCACTCGTCATTAACGAGGTTTGTGGACTTGTGGTGTACGCGTATAAAAAACTGCCTATACATAACTAGATATATTAATGAGCCGCTTGTAAAATATTACTGCAACTTCGTTGTGGTAGAGTTCCATTACTCGGAAATATTGCAACGATCAAAATGGGTTTTAAAATCGAATTCGAAAAACTCATGGTAATTAATAATTATACTAGTTTGATCGAGATGCGCGATTTCTATACGTGTATAATGGTATTTAAAAAAAACAATAATACACGTAAAGGTTAATGCGATTACCATATAATTTATGATTATTCGAACATTTATATAAGCACACGATGACATTCGATCATAAATATATATCTAAATTATAAAATACGACCGATAAATATCTTTACGGAGAGAAACGGTTTTCTGAATATTATATTATGCGACGGTGTGTACTAGTATACAGAAATTAGTCGAAACTCGAAATTCCACTAATGACCTACTGTGTCCATATAATATAGGTATAATACGAGCGTATGTGTGTATAATAGATACATAATATTATAATAAGGGTTTATCGAAACGATCTAAACGGTCCGACAAAAATGTAAAACAATAAAACGGTTTAATTGAATTCCGAACGAACCGATTGAACCGAACGATGCGTACAGTATAATATTTAATATGCGTTCCCTCTTGTCTATATAATATAATATAACGATAGACGTCTGTAGTTTTTAGAGGTTTACAGGCGTTACCGTAGCACAACCACGTAGGTAGGTATATGAAAAAATATATATATATATATTATATAGTATTGTAATATACACTATCGTATTATACAAACATAATATTATACAGGGTAATCAGCATTTTGTCTTACAAGAAATTTCTTATTGATATAGACATGCACAATAAAGAGTTTACGTAATTTTAAATTAGCAAAACGATTTTATTTATCTTTTAAAGTTTATGATTGCAATGTTTCAGGTTTCGAACGACGAGTACAAATTTATTGGTATTCCAGTGTATTGACACTGACAAGTCCGATCTCTAAACTTTGAAACTAAGTGCCTATAACTAATTAATCGTTCATCATTTGGTTTTTATTCGCCAAAATATAACGAAAAATATTTCAATTCGATAGTGATAAAAAAAAAATAGTAAGACATTTCGAAAAGCATTATTATTTAATCATGTTAAATTATGTTTAATAGGGTAAACTACATATTACACAATATTATTATTTTTCTATTTTGCATGTTTAATTTATACGAGATAATATTTCTGTAACACGAAATTCTAATCACCCGGTATATAAAATATAACAATCGATGTGCGTCGGATATTGGAGATATTATAGGTAATAATAAATAATATATAATATATCATATCGGACGGGTCACATTAACGCGTTAACGTATCGCGTACAGATATCTCGAGCGGTCGTTCTTCGAATTATTGTATTATTATCATATAAACGCGGTAAATTGACTCTAAACAGCGCTAAGCTCGCGGTTAACAAAAACCTATACGCATAAAAATAATAATAATATTATAATCACCGTGGCACACACATCCGCCTCGTTATGTATTACACTTTGAATATTTAATCGGCTTATGGACAGATTTTAGTCAGATTTCAGTCTATACGCGTGCACATACAAACATAATATAATACACACATTGCTGCGATCGCCGATCGTTTACGGTTTATTCATTTATATATATATTTTTTTTTGGACTACAACAATATCATAATTGCATACCCGATACCCGTTCGACCTGTTTGTCTGCCGTTTCGTCGCATATTATACGTAAGAACAACATCCTATCAAAGTTTTTAACGGAAATATTACTACGAGCAAAAAAAAAAAAAAAAAATACGTGCACAAAACTGCACAACGATTGTTATAACATTATATTACACTATATCTTGACGGGAGCAGAAAGTGCTTTGTACGTTTATTTTTTTTGTAAATCTTAAGATCACACACATTTTATTATTTTTATATGTATATGATATATTTTTTTTCCACTTCACGGCTCTGCGTATCTATATCGTGTACAACAGCAATGAGTTATTCGTTATTAATTATCGTTATACCCACGTAGGTACCCAATCATTATTACGTCTTATTAGGTATACTGCAGCGACAACTAAACCCGCAGATCTAATTGCACTGAGAACTCGACTTGAAATTACAATATAAATTTTGATTCCGACATAGAAAAACAGTGGTGGGTGTGCCTTGTTCGTGTATAAAATATTTCACCATTATTTTTGGTGACCTTGTCTGAAATGTATGTACGCGTAAACGCTATAATTAGAACTGCGAATTATATGCAGTGTACTATATCTGTGTTAAGATTTGTTATACGGACAAGATCGCAAAAACCGGATACAAAGTGGATGAGATAAGCAAATGTTACTTTTTGATCAGAAACACTCAAACAAATTTGAAATTTCATTTTCAAAAAGAATCCTCGGTTGTTGATTGAACTGTAGACAAGTTTGAAATATTTTTGCCGGTAAAAACATATACCAAGCAATTTGAAAGTTTTAATATCAATAAATTGTGATTTCGCAGTCACTGATTTATTTTTTTTTTTCTTGGGGGGGGGGAGTAGGGATTTTTTTTCGTATTGCATAATTTATCAATGAAAACTACGTGTACTTACGATTATTGAATTATACAACGATTAGCCACTAAAATAATGAGAGAATCAAAAAGTCAAACCCGTTAATATACGGCAACATAATGTCATAATAATATCGAGATGATGTTTGTATATAGTTTAAAATTAATAAATTACGACAATCATCGAGTTGATCAATAAAATTAATTCATTGGTATAATTTATATTATAATACACATATGTTAAAATAAATGTAGTAATTGACTACAAGTACCTATACGAAAAAAACTATTTTATGAAATTAATTGTATTCCCATATAATGATTAATAATTCAACCATTATTCATTATTACATTGTTAGTGATAAATTCGATGAATCTATATGTTTAATGAAATGCACTAATTTGAAATCCGCATAAACACAGTCATTATAAACTTCAATCATCCATAAAGTGTAGTTTTTTTTTTTTTTTGTCGGACACTGTTAAAATATGCAAACTACATGCGTATAAAAAACTAAATAGTGATCTATTTATAATATTACGAGTATTATAACCGTTTATACCGTCTAAATCGATTGATTTTGTACAAATCGATCTCTGATCTTTTTATATTGCAATTCCGTCGCGCCCGCGATGTTTTTTAGACCGTATATTATAGCATATAATATACGTACATAATACTCAATACGTGTATCCTCAATATATAGTAGCCACAATATCTATATATCCTCAATACATAATATATATATTTAATAACAACAATCGACAAGTAAAATAATCGACGATGATGATATACGTATACATAATTCAGGTCAACTGCAACGACGGTATAATATTATTATATTAATAATCCGGCGTAAAATCGTACAATAATTATATCACGCGTCGGCCCGCGGCCAGTGGGATGTGACGAAAAAAAATCGCTCATCGAAGTTTGTGACCCGGGAGATGCGGACCACATTATCGCGGTACACGCGAGCCGGTATTACGGTGAATATACTCACCACGTTCGTCGTTTCCGGACGTAGTGTTATAATAAATATACCTATAGTAGGTAATTATGTATTTAGGTGGTTACCTATATTATAGTAGTTATAATAAAATACACCGCGTGTGACGGCAAAGAGAATAGGAAAGTAGTCAAGAGCGGTGGCGGCGGTATGGGATACTGAAAGATTTTCCTCCTCCCCTATGCTTTACATCCACCCGATCGGCGATCTAGTCGGAGCTCGATAAAGAAGTCTTTGTCGCGCACTCTTGATTTCCGCTCACTCTCTCAACTCGCTCACTCCGAAGCAGTATATACCTTGCCAGTGCATAATACGTCTGCAATCAGCTCCGTCTCTCGACAGGTGCGTCCGGAACAGCTTTGTATCAATTACTCGCCCTAACGACCCGTCAATGTGCATTGTAACATTCGAATCCACCCCCCACCCAGCCACTATCACACGCATCGTTGCACCGCCCGGCAGTCGTATAATATGTACATATATATTTTTATTTTATCCTCGTTAATTTTTTTTTTTTTTGTTTTCCCCAGTACGATCCTTAAATCCTTCGTTTGGAATAATTACGCGTCGCCCGCACACGCGTTAACGCGCTGGTAATGAAAATAATATATATATATGCGAATGGGTCATCTGTGTGTGTAAAAATACTTATAATATATACTATATATTAAACGAAAAATTACGCTGTACGACTTGACAGTCGAAACTGAATGGTTGTTTTCTATAATCGTCTACTGTAGAAAAATATTCATTTTTTTACCCTGCCCATGTTTAGGTGCACGCGTCATAATACGATATACGTTTTAACAATAATACATGAAGATGGCTGGTACCAGCTAATATTGTTTGTTTAAGGATTTCCTAAATGTTGTCGGGCAACACGAACGGTATGATGAATTTTAAGTTTAACTAGAATATTATGTGCACGAATCATATTTATGGTTTACCCACTGAATGATATCTTTAGGGCGAGGAAGTTTACGAGTATCTATTCGCAAATATAATAACTTACAACTTGAGGACAACCTTTATAAAGTTAGAACGATATATGAGCTGTATAGCCAAATCAGCTTTCTGCTTAAGTCCTACAATTTATTATTTATATGTATATAATAGTTAATTATTAAACCGATGAATACAGACCCTAATTTCAACCTCCCCTGCCGATTACCATCGGGCTAATAGAGTGTTTGAAAATCGTTTGAGACTAGCGTGGGTGTAACTTATATAAAAAAAAAACTGATGACGCTGAAATTAACTAGTCTTATGATCATGGACTGTACACAATGAGAAATTTTGACCTCCCCTGAGGGTTTCGATAATCACGTATTTAATAATGGCTTTGAAGTATGACGAGACTACATACGTAGCTCCAAAACTATGAAACCTCTGCAAGTCCGCCTCCTGATGTGCGCGATATATTACGCGATGTAATTATACATTTATGTATAAATGCATATGCTCTACATCACAGGTGCATACTCTCGGGGGCAAGAGATTTGGGAGGGAATGACGACGTTTCTCGTTTTCCCGGGGCATACGATATTTACGATATATTATATATCATATTGTATAATTTAAAGGAGTAGATATAGGTACGCGAAAAGTGACAAAGTGCGCGGAGAACGAGAGAAACGCCCATATAATTATGATGTGTACACAGTGACCACACACCGCGGTGGTCGTCGGTGGAACGCGCATTTTATTTTTTTTTCTATTTACTGTGGACTATGACGAACTACCATCGCGAACTAATACGCCAAACGCAATAGAGGGGTTGAAAGTACTGCAGTAGAGTGCATATGCTGTCAACAATAACTCTAATAACGTCACAGCCGACAAAAAGAATAATAAATAGATTGATTTTTGGAATCCCGATCCATATCACATTACCTTAATATAACTATATAAGTGAATATTGAGGTAGAATCTGAGAGGAATTAATTCCTCTCTTAAAGTTTCAGATCGTTCTCATAGAAAATGTAGTCGTCAACAACACTTTTTACAAAGGTTATACAATTATAAAAGACTCTTCCTCTGTATTATCTTGAAAATATTGACGACATTTTTTTATTCAATAAAATTTAAAAACTCGTATATTTTCATTATAATATACTCTGCACAACTGCAGAATAATATCAATTCTCAGAATTTCGATATAAATTATTTTCTATGGTAAGGTATAATTAATAATAATTTATTATATTGTTTTGAATTTTATTAAGGATTTATTTAACTGTAATAAGCATTGATTTTTTTTTATTGTTATCTATATAAATATTTTTGAAAAACAATCATGAAATATAGCTATACAAGACTTGGAATACCTGAATAAGTATTTATTAAACTAAACGAATATCAAACAAACTAAAAACTACAAAGCGTTTTGAACTTTTCCAATACAGCAAATAGTAATGATTAAATAATATTTATAGTAGAAAAACAACGATCCATTAATGAAAATTCAATCATCCGTATCTGATAACTAGCCAAATCATGATTAAAAATTGTTTTAACTATTCAGTAGATCAGTACTTCTCAAACTGGGGACCACGACCCTCTAGGGGGCCGTTGCTTTATGACTAGTGGGCCATAAAATAATTAATAGTTTTGATTAAGGGGACCTCGTGACAAAAAAGTTTGAGAAGCTCTGCAGTAGATCAAAAGACACAAAGTTAAATATACGTATAATAAAGTACCTACGTGAAATAATTATACAATAATAAAAAATACTAAGTATAAGGTTTGCGGTTGTTTTATTTTATATCTCTTTTGATAGGAATAATAAAATATAAGAACGTTTTACTCCTACGATTTTTTTTCAGCAATCAGTAATATAATATATTATACAACATCGGTGGTCGTCGCAAACCCTTAAAAATTTTGTTGCCCATGACACATTACCAAATTGGGTGATTATTTTACAATAAACGCTCGTTATAAAGAAAGTATTAATATACTTGAAAATATTTTTATATAATTCAAATCTATAACAACAGTATTGAAAAAATGTTCATTTTTACTGCTTTGAATGACATCATAATTTTATAGTTATAAATAAACAGTATATTTTTTTTTTACTAGGAAAATTATTTTTATCAGTGTAAATATAACATGAACAATACTTTAATGAGTCCAAATTTTTATATCTTTATTGTTGTCATTTTATTTTCTCAAAAATGTTCACGTCTCAAAAAAAATATTTATATTATGTGTAACAAATTATTTTCAAAATTATTAATACCTTTTAACATGACGAATGTTATTGTCAAAATAATCGCTCTGTATACAGTTGTGCACAAAACTCTAGTCGCAGTCGACAACGTTGTCCAATGCACAAAGGCGGCGCAACTGTTGTAAAAACAGAAACCGACGAGTCGATGTTGACCTTTTGCGGATAGCTCGCATTGTCTCCCCTATCGGTATACAATATAATACAATATAACGTTGGTAAGTCGGTAGCAGATATATAGGTAAGTACTACGTCGACCGCGGGCGCGCCGACAAACGAAACCACCGATTGTATCGCGCTATTCTCGAGAAGGAGGAACGATCGCCACGTTATATATTTATAAATATACAAAGAATATAGCGTTATATAAACGCACAATAGGTGTTTTGAAAAAAAATGTTTTAGAGGCCTTGTCGTTGCACAGATCTAAAATTAGTTAAATTACAGAACGGATAAAAAGATAAGAATAATAAAACTTTCAAATATATATTGTTATCATCATTAAATATAATATAGAAAAATCGGTGTTATACAAGAAAAACATTATTTTAGAAAAATGCTTGATTGTATAATTAAATATTGTAAACTTGGTATACTTATTATATTAATATTATTATTTTAAATGTTTATGTCAAACCCGATACATGTTTTGTACATTCGAATTATTAATATATCTTCAGCACATGCTTTCAATCATGATATATATATATATATAATTATATTTATAATATATACTTCGTATTCTTTAAAATGATCTGCTTTGTTAGGTACCTTTTTATAAAATATACATTTAGGTTCCAGGGATAACTTTAAAGTTTGAACATTTATTACAGATAACTGTTAATAATATATTTAGTCATTTGAAATTTATTTTATATAATCGGTGATTATTTCAAAATAGTTCAAAAATTTTAAAATTTTAGAAAAGCTCTCATGGACCATATTCGTACTATACAATAACATTATATGCGATACCTAGAATTATACTTATAAACTTATTTGGAATCGCCTGTGCAGATATAAGCAAAAGAAGTTATAAGCGTACAATAGATATTAACTAATAACTGTACTCGGTAAAATATTTTAAACGTTACAGTCAACATAACCATAATTTAGTCGTTATAAGTTTATAACTATTAATTATAAGATTATGCCCTATCGGTAAGAAATACAGTACAGTTTTAGTTATAGTTAAATTCACTATATGTATAAAAATGTGCAATAGATATTTCTAATTGTTTGTACAAGTCATGAGACCTGATTTATTTGATTATATACAACCAAAAATACAGTAATCATTACTATATGGTGCACTAATAAAATACACGTGGAAACTATTTTTAAAATGCTGGTGAAGGATAAAAAACGTTATTTCAAGCATATAAATATATATTTTTATACGCACGCACATATTTTATATGCTGGTAATAAACTAATAACTATAGGGCTCGGAAATTGTAGAAGTTGCATATTTTTCTATGTACTCTCGATTTAAAGCATATCAAACTAGAACATCGAATAACGAGATTAAAAACAAAATTTTTAAATTCATATTTTGTTAATTGTACAGAAAAGGTAAATATTTATTAATAATTCATTTGCATTTTTATTCATTTTTAACATTTTCTAAGAATTTTTTTTTCCTTATGACGTATATTTCATTTTCGATTATTTAACGCATATGGTATTTTTCTTAAAGCTCATGTAGTGACAATAAAACAAATTTTGATAATGCCATGTTTTTTTTATAGAATATATCATTATTTTGTCCAATCAGTTTTTCATTGCATTGCTTTAATATCTATAATAATTATTTTACAATTAAAAACTAATTATAATAATAATATCTAATATTATATTTATTTCTAATGTCTATAGTTTATCGATCTTAACTTATGTAACTTCTTAGCCCCGGCAATAGCTAATAAGACATTATACGGAGTGGCCAAAATGTGTTGCATTATGGGTAAGTATATACGTATAATCGGCGCGGATCGCATATTATATTGTACACGTAACAATATATAAATCAGATGTTATAACGCTTATAACGCCCACCTGCAGTTATCCCTAGTATCACGACACTATAATAATATTGTGGCGATAAAATATATAATATATGTGTGGGTGCTGCAGCGGTGGTTCGATATATACTGTTTTCGGAATCGCCTTCTAAATATCGTTATATTAATGTCCTCCAGATTGTGAAAACTTAATGTCTATTAATCTATGCATGGTTAAAGCTATTAACAATCAAAACTGTACAACACTTGTATACAACACACATACACACACATATATATCATTCGTTCATTCAAAGTTCAAGATATTTATGGACGAAAATCAATAGTTTGTGTTTTGTTTTATATAAAATTATTTTAAATTTTTTTTATAATATTTGATTCCAAATGGAATGGTAAATATATTGATGTTACAATGTCTTTTTTATATTTTTTCCCCTTCCTCTAAAACAATTTTTTCTTTTAAAGACATTTGAAGTTTATATTTTGACGGAATTGGAAATTCAAATAAAGAATAACAATTTTGGTTATTTTGCTATAATTCAAAAATATTCGTTGTAACTTAGTATAGGTATTTTACTATACAATATGATAATATTTTCAAAATTTTTAGATTGATTTTAAGCTGTCACCAGTGTCACCTATTTATACCATATATACCTAAATGTAGTGGTATATACGTAATTTTAAATATATTTAGTAATATTACTAAATATATGTACTTTGCTTAGATTTAATTCGTTTTCACAATATAAAATGATGCGTACATGGTACATTTATCATTAAAGTAAAATTTAACACATGCATTACATAACCTCGATGATGATATACTCTAGAAGCCTATAGACGCCTACTATATAGCCCAGCGGTTACCTATAATAGCTCACTTTTTTAATTTTAATTTAATTTTGCTTCAAATTTAATTTTCATATTCAATACATAACATTAAATGTCTCACAATGTTTTTTATAATTATTAACCATACATTATCATTAAAATAAGTTTTTCAAATACATTGGACTTGGAATATAATATCTATAGCTATTTGAAGACACCTCTTGAGGATAAACACATTTTTGTTATTGTTTCAACTTGGATCTCCATTAATACTGATAGTATCACATCACTACGTCTGTTAGTGGATGAGCACTGCGATATTGGCTGTTGTACAATTTCTGGAAGCTTTCTAGACCGTTTGTTCTTCTATAATCTTCTATAGATTTAATTTATTTTCTTAGTTTTATACAATTTTGAAATTTGTAATATTTGGCAACATCGTACAAAAACAAAATTAATTTAACGTACGAAATGATATTATGAAAAAGGTCCGATAAGCAACATGTATACAGTTGTAATCAACATATACTATTATAGTTATATACAAAAAGACACTTAAACCAGACAATAACTATCATCGAGAAAAATAACGAGTTCGTGAACTCGGTTCAATTTTATGCTTATCAACTTAACCTTTTCAATTATGAATTAGCTAATATTTTAGATCGATTTTCTGTGATTTGATCATTTCTGAAATAGGCTTATATACAAGCAATCTCTCGTAATACTCTCTTGGACACATATATATATATATAAACGGGACATTAAA
Source organism: Rhopalosiphum nymphaeae (assembly GCA_036289425.1). NCBI lineage: Eukaryota > Metazoa > Arthropoda > Insecta > Hemiptera > Aphididae > Rhopalosiphum > Rhopalosiphum nymphaeae. Next base: position 517,065 of record JAZAQC010000007.1, on the reverse strand, counting down.
CATTTTTCACTCGACGGCCTTTTTTTTCATTTTCATTTTAGTCTATTTCCAGCTTTCATACCACCAATTGTGTCGATATATTATTATTATACATAATAAATAATGTAATGATTGGATTGCGCATCAAACGATAAAATGAGGTTTTTAATATATTATAGCTACAACTATAAGTATATTATAACCGCGGCGCACGATTCATCTGAATAGTTAGTTCTCGTTGATAATTATTATTTGTGTACCGAGTACCTGTTTAACATATACAATTTAGTATATAAACCTAACAATAGGATTTCAAACGATTAAAAATCAAATTACTATGACGAATTAACTGCACACTAGGTCGACGCACAAAAACTACGTTTTTACATTATTATATTTTATATTACGACGAGGACGACGCGTCAGTGCGTCACGCGAAAATAATACATGTTTTTCATACTATTATAATATTTTAATATACATAAACGGCGTGTACCCAAAGTGTACAACCACGCGCCAATCGACAAAAAAAAATAAATAATAATAATACACAACATCCGAGAGCGTTCCCTCCCACCCCCTCCCCTCGATTTCGTTTTTCATAATATATAATATCATAACAACAATGTATAAATCGTCACGGCCGTAACTGCACAAATTACAGCGTGCGCCTAAATGTATATAAGTATAAGGTACCTGCTACTTTTGCCGAAACATGCTTTCATGCTTTAAAAGCGGATAACGAATTTAATAACAACGCACTAGTACAAACGATTCAGTACGCGCTGCAGCAACAGCGTGCCCAGACAGTTATACTTTGTCGTTGTTCCTCACTGTGTGCAGATGGTATAATGTGTTAGGTACTGTGTACTATTGTGTATATCGTAATAATCAGTATACGCGGCACAAGACCGGGAAGAAATTATTTTAATAAATGTTATTTTATTATTATTATTACTATTATTATCATAACTATTCGAACGGCACCGGAAAGACTTAACGTACTATTTTGTTATATATAGTAGGTAGTCGGTCGTTCGTTATTGTTATTATTGCCGTCATTGTTGTTGTTACAAGACGGTAAAGTCGACGTCGAATTATCGTAATATAGCAAATAATAAAAATATAACTACAGTCGTTGTGAAATGATGTGCGAGTTTTGATTTTGTTCGTACAAAACTCATATATCCGTTAAGAAATCTTTAATTCAAATTTTCTTAAAAATTAGTCAGTCGTTTACACTTACAAATTAAAAATTGTCAAATTAAGCCGTTAACACTTATCTACAAAAATTGATATCATAGTTTCTTAAAAATCTGGCCGTTTTGTGATTTCCAAGTTTTTTATCGTGCCAAAATATTTTAATAATAACTCATCTTGTTAGTAGATTTTTTTTCTGCTTGTCACGTAATCATATACGCTGCAGAGGCACTCACCTATAGCAGCGAATAAAAATGAAATAAAATATCGTTTGATGTATATTATTACATGGCTAAATACGGACGGTTCGAAAATATATAATATAATAACCAATTATTCGGCATTTGTGACTTATTATCAGAATTTTTTTCCATGTTTTCAAAGAATCGCACTTGATCACAAAAATAAACTCTTCGACTTGATTTAAAAAATTCTCGAATTATGCCCATAAGTTAACAAATAGTGTGTAAGAATTTAACAAATATATTTTTCTTCTAATGAAATTTATGGCAGATATATCACATTACTGTACAGTATACACGTATAATTATTACTTAACCGTAGTATCTATACTAGTATACTAATAAATTTATCATACAAGATGTGATCGAAAAGTACTGAAACTTAAATGGTTTTTGATATAAAAGACTAAGTTTATTAAAAATTAAATTTAATCGGTCAAAATTTTGATTAGATTCGCAAGTGGTTTTAATTAATCCCAGGTAAAAATACTAAAAAATATCTAAAACAGTTCAAAGCCCAAATGTGTGGTTGTGGTATCAGTTCATTCAGCTCCATAAATTCGTGGGTTTCTGGCTTACAAACAAACTGCAGTGTGCTCTTAAAAATTAAAATCGACTTCAAAGGACGAGCGTTTAATGACATCGAAACATTAAGAACAACCAAATATGGTGAACCAACTTAAACCACCTATATAAAAGATGAAAACTCTTAATATATATTGCTTAAAAATGTGATTGGAGTATTCCAGGAGGTACAAGCGCATAAAATAATGTCACGCGCAGTGTTTACAAAGTAAACGAGATTATTAATTAAAAATGAATTAATGTTTTTAACGCCGTTTCTTCATCTCTATTTCGCATACGCCTATATTATAATGAATAAGAGCGCCAATCAGCAGCAGACCACCCTGGACTACGCGTGTGTGTGCGTGTGTGAATAACGGGGTACACATGTATAGTGTATAATATATAGAAGAAATTGCGCAAAAAATAAAATAAAATACGATTCCGAGCGAAAACGTGAGTCAGACTTTAATAACATGCGGTCCACACACAAGTCACAATTAGTTGTTCGCCGATCTCGTAAAACAGACGAGACGATACCTATATAATAAAGTATATATGTACAGAATATACGCGGATTATATACACGTATTCGTACGACGTACACGCGTAAGTATAATTCTTTTACTTAGTTAAAGGGCGGTGAATAGGAACAAATCTATAAATGCCGGTCCGAGTTAAACGCGTACAGACCCCGCCGACCTGACGCCGGTAAACTATAATTAGCATTATTGTGTGTGTGCGTGTATGTGTTTATGTGTTTATGTACGAATGTGTGCGTTATATACGACGCCACAGCAGACGGCAGAATAATATAAACGTACATATTATTATACGCGTATAAAAGAACCTTGTTGAGGCAGCGCACCCGACTAAACCAAATTAAATATCGTAGGTACACGTTATATGCACGTGTGTGTGTGTGTGTGTGTGTGTGTGTGTGTGTGTGTGTGTGTGTGTGTGTGTGTGTGTGTGTATGCGCATATAGTTTATTTTATATATTATACCAGTTTAGGACGAGCATTTAAGCAGTTCACAGCGTGGACACAACAGAGAAATGAGACGTACCCGAGAAGACGTCGCGATTGTATATTAATAATAATACACACATAATATACAGAAATATACACGCCCGCTACATAGAAGTTTACCCGCCGTACGTACGTAATACAGATAATAATAATAACAACGTACCTATATGTATTATGCACGGAGAAATCCGGAAGGTCAGCTTCCGAAGCCGAAGACGTTTGAAAAAATAAAACGTTTAAACATACACGGCCGCGATAATAAATTAATGCGCGTATGTACATATATAATATTAGAACATGTACACGTTGTAATATTATGTGTGGTGTCTAACTTAACTCACAATAGTATATAATATTGTATAGTAGGAGGTACACTCGGCACTCGTCCGTGTCGAATGGATAATACTCGAAGACGAAGACCGTTTAACTCGCGCGCAATATTTGTGATGCGGTAGATATTTAATGTATCTACTAGGTACAGGTATTACTGTATTAGATTTAGTCGAGAACTCCAGATAATATCGTTATTATTTTTAAAATATGTCGAGGCAACGTACAATGTTCCGTGTTATTATATTATAATATAGTATAATATATGGGTTATTATAATATCGTGCTGCAACACGGGTAGCTACATCGAGTTGGACCTGCATCATAGTAATATAAGATGCAATCGTTTATGAGGAAATTTATTTTTACCGAAACTCTAATGACTAAATAACAATGTATTAAGCTATAATTTATTAACGGTAAATAAATAATTATGTCTGACGTTCGTATTTAACATTTTTCGGCAGTAAAATATATAATGTACTCTATCATCCCTGTGAACGTCAATATTATGTTATGCTTGTTACATTCATAATTGAGAAAGCGAAGAGGGTTCATTAACATTTTTTTGATATTTTTCAACTCGTAATAAGTATTTTATACTTAGCATTTTTTTTTAGATATAATTATTTATTAACCGAGAAAGTCGCTTTGATGTACAATGTATGTTTTTAGTGTATCTCTTTATTGAGTAACTTTCTGTAATGAACTAAATTAGAATTCAATGATACATCTATGCATACAAAAAAAATGTAATGAACACAAAATATAGGTATTAACCTATTCACTAACCTATCTGATGACTGGGTTTAGGGGAGAGGATTTAACTTCCATTTTTGATATTTTTTAATTACTTTAAGAAAAATTAGTTATGAAATCCCTTGAGTTAAATGTCTAAACATTTTGAAAAAAAAATCTTACTGGAACCTCGATCAGGACTAAATCGAATTTGTTACCAAAAACAAACTACGTTCAATATTAAAGTTTTTTCCTCATATAACAATTATCTTTACATTTATATAAACATATTAAAAACAAAAACACACATAGTAAACCACATTGTAATACACATTGTATTAATATAAATTAATCGTATATTTGAGTTTTATTTTTATTCATACATTTATTAAAATTATTTTAGCTAAACAATTACCCTAACACCGAGACATTCCACCCCTGCGAGGCGTTCACACTTTATATTCACTATGTAAATAATATGACCCTGGTTGTAATATACGACCGTGTTCACTGTCTTTTATAGCCAAACGCTAGATTTTATATGTACGTATATAAAAAAACTATATAATACATATTATTATTATATAGGAGGTACTAGCTATATATTGTAATCAAATAATACAAATTCACTCGGTACCATATTTTTTATTTACCTATGCACCGTTTATTTACAGTTCCATAAATACAATTGTGACAATAATAGTACACACAAATACATAATATTACATATGTAGACATCAAAGTACTCTGCGCGTATCTACCTAACGGCTATAATAATAATCCGAATAGCACAATCACGTTGCTCGAAACGATTAATGAATAAATAATGTTATTATAACAGAGATAAAATACTTTTTAAATACATTTCACATATATGTAGGTATCTATTTTACGTATTTTAATTACTTGAGTGTAAAAATTGTTCAAGTATAAAATAATACGAAAAAAATTTAAAAAAAATTTTCAAAAATTTTTAAATACTAACTTTATTGACTACGAAAGCTTTTAAAGACTACAATTTGTCTCAGTAATAGTTATTTTTGTGATATAAATAGATTTTTATATGATGATTTATTTTTAACCGAATGTACACAGTCTACAATAAAAATTTTTTTGTAGAATCTAGCATAAGAGTTTTGGTACTAGAGAATTTCTTTTAGCATTGAGTATATATTTTTATTTACAAAATACCTAACTATATTTAATTCTTAATAAGCAAAATATATAATCGAGATTATAATATTATTCTTAATAATAGTAACATATTTTATCAATAATACAAACCTGATGATTCTGATGTACGAGAAGGATAATAGATAATTTTGCAAAAATATATTCTATGTACTTTATTGGACGCGGATATTATAATAATATGTACATTGGTATCCTCTACTATGGCAATACGTGATTAAAATAACAAAAACACCCGGTAAAAATACAAAATAAACAAAATCACATGTTGACACAGTGATGCGTACGCTCGGTACACAAAATACAAAATATTTAATAATATCGAGTGCAACATTGTGTATAAACCAGTATATACAGTGTATTGTATGTAATATATATAAAAGTTATTGTTTGAAAATTGGCAATTTTGTAAAATTGAAATGGAATATTTATCTCATTAAATCAAATGTTCTAGGTAGTAAAACTTATAATATAATATTTCACGTTTAGAGAATTATCCGAACTGCGTTATTATTATTATACATAAAATAATAATATAGTAAATGCACATAATATGCACTGTATACGCATAGTGTTACGATATCAACATTGTATTATATGTTTTTTTACATTGCATTCGGTTGCACAGAACGACAGAACATGTTATTATTATGAAAGAATGTCCTACCAAAGTTTGTAAGGAGTTTACATAGGCAACTTCAACACGATTTTAAGAAAAATAAAAATATCAACTGAATATTTAGTATTTTATATTTTTACAGGTAGGAGGGGATCCAGTGTAATATTTCCATTGATAATTGGTGTTTAATACATTTTTATCTTGAATAAATCTAAAATAATAATTTAATAAAATATGTTGATGCAGATCGATAAGTAACTATGATATTATTATATCATTATTTATTAATTATTATACTCCTGACCTTATATAATGCGATTTTATAGCTAAAGTGCTATGATATAGAAAAAGGATATATTTTTAAAAATTTCATAGAAAAATGTGTTATTAAATATTAATATTTAGTACATTTATCTAACAATAGTGGGAGAATAAGAAATATTTTTACCTTCTTAAACATCCACAATTTTTTTTTAAGCACTTAATTTTTGAAATTAAACTATATTACATAATTAAAATGATGTAACTAGTGATTTCTTCTAAATCAAAAACCATTATAAAACGTGACCTGACATACTCGTCTGCAATTCATCACATCCAATCACAGTTTTGTATTATTAACAGTACAATAATTATTATTGTGTAACACGCCGTCTATACGAACCCTTAATACGAATAATAATAGTTCGTATTATTAGTTTGCTAAAACTGAATGTTGGTGTTTTATATTATGTTTTTATCTCTTCATAATCTTGTTGAATACTTCCTTTGACGAACATTTATCCTAATTTGTTATTAAAATTACATTATCTGTAGACAGGTCCAACATCACCTCCTCTCTTTACACACACACGCATATCTGTGTGTTATGGTTAAACTCTTGTCGACAAAAAAAAATCTCGGATGGCTGCCTGTTGAATATTATCATATAACATTTCTTATTTTCATTGAATTAATAATATATTAATAATTCATATTATTTAAATATTTTAAAAATTATAATCATAATAATATAATGAATAAATATAAATAAATACGTGTAAAGAAGGTTCATCATATTAATATAAAGATCAGTACATATTCAAAATTAAATAACAGCTGATTACGAAAAAAAAATTATTTTTTACTTTATAGTGCAGTAGTGAGAGCGTTTATAATATTATTATTATTACCAAATTATTTCTCGGTAAAATTGTAACCGAGTACAGAATATAGGTTCTACTTAATATCTTATTAGTGAAATTTAAAACTATGAGCATTGGAATACGCGTTAGTATGCACTGTTTTCGCCGTATTTCATGATAATACATAAATATATAATATAATATAATATTAAAAATAACAAGAAATCACCAATAAATAGTTAATGTTTATACGCGGCATGAAAATTATTTAAGTAAATTGTATCTGTGTGTATCAAATTAATATCGTTACGTATAGTATAATAATGTGGGCTTCCCAAATTCTTATAAGTAAAATATATAACGTATTGTCAGATGCAATCGTATAAAACTAATTTTAAGAAAACTATTATAATAATTTATTATTAATTTTATGTTACATTTTCATATTAAACCTATTTAAAAATTACGTTTCCACAATGGATCCAAAAGAGCGTATTTGAAATTAGTGGGGGATTATATGAATTGATTTTTTCGTAACCTGTATAGTGTATACTGTAATACTATTGGTATTGATATGTCCCTCTGATAAATATAAACTCCCTTTAAAAATAAACTAGAAAATAAAACCATGTTTTTTAATTTGATTTTAATTTTAAATCTATGTGATATATAATAGGTTTTACTATGTAGTCTCAAGAACATATCGTTTTCCTTGCTCCGATAACCCACGTTGAATGTCTAACGTGTTGTGTCTCCCGTATCGTGTCAGATTTCATTTACTGTCGTATCTACTTAATGAATATGAATATCAATTTCTTGTCAATAAATGTTAAAATGTTCGTTATTTAACCACAAATTATTATTTGTATTTTGAAAATTAACTAGATGGTTTATAATTTCGAATCTACCTTTTAATAATGTTTATTAGGTATCATTTTTTTAAAATTAATTTGGAACGTTCAATCCAACATTCTTTTACCCGAAAAAATAATTATTAAAAATAATCAGTAGGTATACTGATTTATATTTATAGAAAAAATTTTTTATTTGTGTGATATAGAAACACACATAGATAGGTACAAAGATTTGATAGATTTTAAAATTCTAATTTTATACCATATTACATCTAAATAAATAAACGTTATTGCATCAGAAATCATTCAATATTTTAATAAATCGATATAGTCTAATAGTCTTTTAATCAGGATTTATCGGACCATGATTAATTAAATGATTCAATTTTTATACAACCCAGTAGTAATATACCATTTTCATGATATGATATTTACATACAAATATATGCCTATAAGATTAAATTAAAAAACACGGAGACCGAAATCAAAAAAAGTCTAGCCTGGACACCTGATCAACTTTAAATAGTAAACAGTCGGGCGGATACCTATTATTACACTCACAGACGTAAGGATTGAATGATTTAAAATCTTAGTTGTTTTCGTTATAATAATATATAGATACTAAGACTACTGTTGCAACTTACAGGTAATAGAATATGATCGGTTAAAATTTAGTTTTTTGTAGGTAATTATTATTTTGGGATAATTCACAACACATATTATAACTCCGCAACACATATTAATAAATCACTAATCAGATAATGTTTTCATAATGTTATATCCATTAAAAAAGTCGTATATTATAGGTACACGTTTTAATTAATTAATTCAATAGATAGATATACCTAATTATTCCTATTTCATTGATTGAATAATATTAAATATATACCTATTCATTAATAGCAAACGTATAGCATATGTAATTAAAAATCCCTATGCCGGGTTACATAAACAACCATTAAATATATCAATGATGAGCTAACTGTTCCTTAAACATGATTTAGTGGTCCACGATTGGTTCATTAAAATTTTAGTGAATTGTAAAATAAATTTTAAATTTTTCATGCAATCCGGCATTAACTACGCATTAATTATATATTTATATACGTATAACCATCACCAAAATTAAAAATAATTATCATTTTTAACTTTTTACGAAAAACTTAAATAAATTTAAATAACATCAATGTTCTCGTATATAATTGCATATCAAAGGACTAAATTATTAATATTTCCTTTGTCATTGGTTTTTATTTTATAAATTTCGTTTGAATTAAGTATAAATTATTGTTAAATATTAAAATGCAATTAATTAATTTTCCGAGTACGCGTTCTACGAATGTCCTTCAAATTCGTTAAATTATTATATAGATAATAAAATAAATTCTAAATAATATGGCATTATTTTTTACATATTAAGTGTTTTAAAATTATTTTTATCTGATTTGCGAAAAAAAAGAAAAAAATTATCGTCGAAAACGACTCGGACGAAAATAATAAAATAAAAATATAACGAGCAAATAAAATCGACCGCCGGTTTCGTTACAAATATTAGATTAGTAGACCATTATTAATATTATATATTGTTATAATAAAATGTGCAGGAGTCGAGGTACTCACTTGGTTGACGTACACACGTCGGTGGATTGGCGGAGTGGCAGCAGTAGCAGCAGTATAGCAGCAGCGAGACGAGAATGTGTATATGGGTGCGCGGAAAATTCTACCGAGACAGCGGACGGGACGACGAAAAGTTTTTCTGGTCGTTCTGACGGCCCTCGGCGATCGACATAATATACGCGACGGTTACCGTCGGGCAAAGAAAACAACGGTGTGCGATGTAAAATTGAAAACAATTTTAAACAAAATAAAAAAAAAAAACGAAACGAAACGAAAAAAAAAAATAATCGCGACGAAAAATCTTTCGCACGAGATCGACGGCGGCGCGGCGGCAACGGAAAGACAAACGACCAACACGCGTCGGCGTCACGCGTACGACTGTCGGGACCGTTGGGAAGGGACTGCATTCCAGAAGCCGGTAGTTTTGGCGGCGGCATCGGTAGTCGTGGTAGTGGCGGCGGCGGCGATTGACGTCGGGTAGGGTTGATGGTTGCGGTGGGAGGGGGAGGTGGCGGCGTGTCGAGATATATACGCGCGCCGCGGCCGTCCGGCGTTATAGTTGCCGATGCTCCCGATAGGGCGGACTCCCGCCAGATATACTGGTTTTACATTATTATTATTACTATTATTATATACCTACAACGCTACTCCCGTCGTCGTCATACTTGTTACTCGTTGTTATTATTATTACACTAGTAGATATAATATATTATGTATTTTTTTTTTCCCAAGTAAACTAGTCTATACGTGTATATGTATATACAGCGACCGAGATTCGAGAGGAAAAAAAAGTAATAATAATTTGCACCTGCTTCCAATGCCTTGGCACGGCAGCTCATTTCATTACACACACATACCTAATATTATTTTGTGTACCTATAATATACCTACGTAATATTATTATACATCGAGATATTGTATACACGTGTAATAATATAATTATATATGCGCGGTTTAGGGGGCCGCAGTATTGCCAGTATTACAATAAGCGTGCGTTATAAAATCGTTTTAATAATATCATAAAAGCTCGCCGTATGGTAGTGGGTGGGAGGAGCAGTGGTAGCGATGCGACTCGTTCGATCAAAAAAAAGTAACCTCCCCCTAAAACAAAAAGTCCCTCGTCACCATCAGTCCTGCAAATTTTTTTTTTTTCTATTCTGCAATCTGACAATAATCTAACAGATTATTTGCAGATTCCAAGTGTTCCGACGCAGATGGATTAATTATGATGATAGTATACATAATATATACTACCTAACTTATTTCGACCACGTATTTAATCCTACAAACTTTTCTGAATATGTATACAACTATAAAACAACACATTCGAGTGAACATATCGTATTGAAATTTAATTTAGCCCCATCTACAAATGTATAGTATTGTTAAAGTCCGTGAAGTAGGTCACCCAATTCCATAAGTAAGTCGTTTTTAAGTACAGCCGTTTTCGATTATTCTCAAAAATTTAAATCATGATTGTTATTTTTTTTGTAAAACATGGCCATTTTGTTACTTCAAAGTGTTTGACTTTGCCAAAATATCATGCACAATTAAAAAAATATCCGAGTCACACCTCCCTTAATTAACTAACATAAAAAGAAGTTGGCCGTTCTTCATACAGCTTTTCGAACTTTAACTGTATTTAAATGTAGTGTTTCCAAATACTTATAAGTTCCACACGATATTTTGGCAAGGTTAACTTAGAAATGATATAACGGCTTGGTTTGCAAAAATTAGCCGTGACTTAAACTTTTGTGAACAATTGAAAATGGTTGAGTTTACAAACTCCATTACACGTGTTAACAAATATTTACAAATTACTTACCAATTATTGAGAAAACTATTGAGTTAAAAATGTTTTAATTGGGTTGCCAATTTACGGGTCTACATTATCTTATATTATAATAGTGACACGTGAAATAATATTAAAACAATATTGTTAAAATTGATTGTCCTATATCTACGAGTACCTTTCTATATTATAATGAACATTGATCAAAGCATCACTTCATATTTTTAACGACACTTAAAGTAACTAAAGTAACCCAAAATAAAAATATGAAGGAATTATATTACATTATTATTAATACTAAAAAAACATACCACAATAACCCATAGTTGATAATGGCTCAGTATATATACGTAAAAGTTAACAAAATGGTTTAATTGTTTTAATTTTACATTTTATCATAACGAATATTTTTTGTAAGTATACTAAAATATAATAAATTATTATTTTATATCACTTATATTTAATAAAAATACATAATATGATATTTATATAGTTTGCCTATAAATATCATATCTGTACATAATATATATAATACTAATTATACTATATATATGACACTGTTGTTAAATACAATTCCAAGGGGAAGTTTTTGCGTTTATATTTAAAGGATATTTTTGTTTCTATATATTATAAAACACTTAAGGGGTGAATTGGTTATCTTAACTAAATTATTGAAAATTTAAGTCCATTATTCGAAGTTCTGAAGCAATTTGCAAGTAATATATGGGCTATAGTGATAAATAAGAAGAAATCTAAAAAAAAAATAAAAGCTCTCCACCGGAACGCACGTATAGTCTGCAGTATACCTATAATATATATATAGTATAGTAAGTTATAATCGTGTAATATTATTGATATACACGTAGGCTGGCATACTCTTCTACGATCGCTGCAAAGTCCTCGAATTATAATATTATATTTTATACATTATATTGCACGTGTTTTATTATTTTATTATTGTATATGTTTTCTTTTCTTTTATGTATGATTTATGTATTCAAATATTAAGTTTTAAGTTTAATATTAATATTATACGTTACGCATGTACTCATTATTATAATATATTAATATTATGTATATTATAGTATACTTAAACAATATTATTAATCTTACGATTATTTATAGATGCGTTTATATGATACGGACCAGTTCTCACGGCACTTGGCACACATTTTCGGGAGGTCACGTCATCATCCCGATACGACGAGCGTTATAATTATTTTCGACAGTCTACCGGGATCGTTATACACACACACACACACACATAAAGACAGACAACGGCCGTCTGTAAACAGTGGAAATTCAATAGGTATAGATAATGCGTGTTTGAACGTAATTAAATTGACCGGGAAACGCGTGGCATAATATAATATTGTAACAACTTTACTGATAATTCGACAATTAACGATATTTTATGTACAACAAATATATTGTTATTATTATATATTATTACTAATATTAGGTGTATGATATATTATTATACTTATGATACCCGACACTAGAAAAACGAAAACAAAAATCATCGATGAACAACAAGATGTATGTTCGTTTTGATGTTTTATTACATGTATAGATAGATAGATAGATATTATATCACCGTGGTTCCAAGTCTTTTTCATCCTACGCCCCCTTGTAAATTACATTTTCAAAATTCTCACCCCCCCTTGAATTAGAGTTTAAGCGATTTTTTTTTTGTGAGCCATAGAAATAAATCATTTTCAAAATAACTATAATATATTATACAACTATTTATTTTTATTATTTTAAAAATTTATTATAAATCAACTTACAAAGTAATAATATTAAATATAAGAAAAAATGATTGAATAATAAAAACAAAAAAATTAATATTTTAATATCTCCCCCCCTCCCAGAGCCAACTCTAAATTCCACCCAGCTGGGAACAACTATGTCTAAATAGCGCATCTTATCATTTATTATTATTCTTGTATAGTTGAATAATATATAATATTATAATGTTATAACAACATGGCCGTGGAAATTGATACATACAAATAAGAAAATTCTTTAAATGGTTGAGAATCAATGATGTTATATTATGTCAAAAAACTGGTGCTTAGGTTGATGACGATGACGATGATATGTTGATGATGATAATAATACTTTAACATTTTCTTTTGATCTATTATTAAACTGAAAATTAAAAATATTCTATCCATGTCAATGTATAGGTACGTTGGATTTTTTACGATAGGTATTTAAATTTGTGTGCAAGTTATAAGGAATATAAGGAGGTTTATAGTAATATATACGCCATTATATATTTACAGTTATGGTTTATATATTATAATATTGCCAGCCACCGGGGAACTTAAAGCATATTTTTTTTACTTGACTTGGTTTAAAATCTAGCAGTGCTATAGACATTTTTACCATGTTATAACGATTTATAATTATGTGAAATTTAAAAAGCTTTATATTTTGCTTATTTCGGTTTTTTTTTTTTTAATATCTACTTTTTATACACATTCTTATTCGAGAGACAGCGGTAGATATTATAAAAAAAAAACCCGATATTTTTTTCTCAATTTTTTCTTAATCTATGTTTGGGATAGCATTTTGTATTATGTTACATAACATCTATAGTAGTATACTTATTTTTTCCTAAACACCAACTCGCCTTTACTATTTTGCTATACTTAACATTATGATGCGTCAGTCGTGGCTTGGCTGACCAATAGTAGTAGCTATGGTGTAGTTAAAATATATCAATGTTTAAATATTAATGATACTGGAAAATTAAACTTATCATAATCTATAAACTATAATAAATTGACGTTTTTCGATTGCAAGCATTACCGTCGGCATGTTTAACACGATGACGTACATAATTATGTAAATTCACGGTCATGCTGTTTGTCGTATTGTTTCAGCGTTGTTTGTATTCATAAATTAATTTAATTCAATTATGCATTTACGATAGAAAAAAATAAGTTATCTGCTAATTGTTCAGTTTTAAATAGTTACATATTATCTGAATCTAAGGTGTACATTTTTTTTTGTACACTGTTAAATAGATATTTTGATTTTAGAGAAATCCCTATGTTTGGAAGGGGGTGAAACATAATTTTTGTTTTTTTCTTTAATGTTTCAAAATGTTTTTTAGTACTTATAAATTATAGTTATGTTTTCAGGTTTTTATTTTGATGAATTTAAGTTCTTAAAGTTATGGGGGCTTATAATGTTTAAAATAAAGCATTGATATAATTAATACGAAGTAAGAAAATAGGTAACCGCTCTACTATTCAGCATATGTAGAGTGTGCATTATCACAAGTATAGTTCTAGCAAGTGTAGCGTTAAATTTTAACTTCAAAATTGTTGATAGGCATGTTTTAGTTTTATATTATAAAATAATATTTGATTTTTTTTTTAAAAAATTTGTAGAGGTATGATAATTATAGATTGATTTATCAATAAGAAAAATGTATTTAAGGGATGACACTATTTTTAATTTTAATGGTAGGAAGGACGGGTAAGAATATTGAGATTGCTTTTTTTTGTTTATTTTAATATTTTTTAAGTAAAGTAAGTTTAAGTGTTTTAAACACTTATTTTGCTGATTTTTCTTGCTTTAAATCTCAAATCCTTTATTGCTTTCTAAAAATGATTATGAATTATAGTCAATAGAAACCTTGAAATATCGTAAAAACTCAAATAATTATTCAATAGGTCAACTCACTCTAATATCAAAGCTAACAGTAACGGAAGATTGATTCTGTTATAATACATTATGTTGCGTGTAGTTAAAAAAAAGAAAACAAATATGTTGACATCCTCTTAAGATTGGTAAATGAATCAAAATCCCATATAAATAGTGGACTTTGTGAAAAACTAATCAATGGCCAGTATGCACATAAAAGTAAAAGTATAGTTACTCATCTTTGTGATAATGTATTTACATTTTACACGCCATTTTTCGAAACACGCCAATTAAACTAAATTTTGTATTTCCATTAATCATTTAATACGAGTATATTAATTATATAACCAGTATATCATACAAACATTTTAATATTTTCATTTAATATACCTACACAGTTACATTAATAGCAATACCTCGTGTCTGCGTTTTTAGCATTTTTCCAAAACACAGTGTAATACTGTGCTGCAAATACCAAACTTTCGTATAATTACGATAACTATTTTAAGCTATATAACATAACATAATCTTTGGTTTTGCCTCAGGTATTTATAATATTTTAATTTCTAATTGAGTTATAAGCACGTTTAAAAATCAATATTTTATGTACTCGTAACTTAATAAAAATAGTGGTAAAAATGTATCTGTACAAGCATCACAATGACATCAGTACAGCAAATAATACACTATATTACACTATCTTACAAATATAGCGCCGCTCAGAAATTCAAAAACTATATAATACCTAAATTAAATTGACATGGAAATCGTAACTACCGATATAGAACGGGTATGGATCTAAAGTTGTTTGAAAATATTATCCAATAATATTAAATTCGACTTGTTTGACATTGTTTGAATTCATTGGAGTCACCTGTATTTGTTTATTCCATGTTAAATTTTATACTTTTTCCTTCGTATCTACAACATTTACATTTTTATTAAAACTATTCAAAAACTGTTTCAATTTAAACTTTAATTTCAGCTTAAATTTCGATCAAATATTTAAAGAAATTCAACTTATGTGGAATAATAAGGTTCCAACAAGTCTATTTGAACATTGCTGGTAAGTTTTTGAACGGTTTTAATAAAAAAAGTGCCTAATGATATAGGTGTGAAGTTCTTAGTCTAAAGTTTATCATGCGATAGTTAAAAAGAGGGCTCCAATAAATTTCTACAAGTTTCCAACATTGTCCAACAAGTCTATTTGAACATTGTATTTGAAAAGTTCTGCTAACTATATGTAATGCCAATTCCACGCCTTTGTGAATAACAGAGCTAAGAAACTTAAAAACTATGTAGGTATATATACTTGACTAATAATTGACAAGGAAATCGCAGTCACCGTAATGTGTACTATGTAAGATGTAACCATTATTTTTTACACTTACAAACAAGTGTAGAAACAAATATATCATCGAAACCAATAAATAATATTGCATAGTATTAACTAGAAAAAAACCGTAAAAAATTGGTCCTTGTAGCGCCACTATATATTTTAAAAGTACATATTATTTTTTTTACAAAAAATTCAATATTACATTAAAAATACATAAATACTTACGAATATTAGCGTTTGAAATGCTATGAAGTTGACGTATAAATGTATATTACACGAATCTCTAAGAAATCAGGACAAAATATTTTGTCATTTTTCGTATTCCATATAATATTATAGTACATATTTTTATTTATTCTTGAAATCGATTTTAAAATAATATTTGTTATGATTCTTGAGCCCCTGATATATATAAACACTCATGACTCTTGTTGCTTTTTTTTTTTAGCTGAAAATGATTTCAGAATAATATTAAGTATTTTTGACAAAATACTAATATAATTTGACCAATTTACCAATTTAATATTGTACTAAATTTAAATAAATGTTTCTCGATTAATATTTTACAATGCTACGAGTATAATATAATATATTATAAAACTATTAGGTAATTACTTCATCAGTTTATATACAGTATTCCAAAAGTATTATTATTTTTTCACATTATTTAAAATCATTAGTCATGATCAAAGAATAGTTAAAATCATTATCATTTGTTAAGTTATTTATTTTTTTGTTTGACAACACACATTATTAATTTAATATCGTGAATCAGAATATTTTGCAGAATACATGGCCCTATTTTGATACACAGAAATCAAATTCTGAACATGAAGTTTATAAGTTATAAAGTTTAAACATTTAAATAAGCACTAAGCAGAATGTAGTGTCATAATGAGTCTAAGTACCTCGCAGAATGTCAGTCTACTATGTACTTAACTTATATAATTAACAACTAATTTCAAATTAAATTTTTATAAATTAAATTTCTTAGATAAATATTTGGTTTCAGAATATAAAATTAAAAATAGGTATACGATGCCATTCAAAAAAATAAAATACTTAAAAATCTGTTATCATAATAAAAAATAGCATGAAAATAATTGTTTTTCAAAAATATTGTTTTGTAATAACTTAAAATGATATATATAAAAAACATTAATACTTTCCGAGATAACGAGTGTTTACTCTTATTGTTAAAAGAATCATTTTCCTATATTTTCATATAATAAAATAACTGCTGCGTGTATACATACACCTATAATATTGTGTGAATTTTTTTTTGCATATCATTTTTAATTTTATGTGAGTACCTATAAGTATTTTATTATTATGCATTTATAAATACCTTTACATAGGTTAGGTATATATTAAGCATTAAACAAACAAATTAATTTTTTTTATAGTAAATGTCTTATTAATTTAAGCAGCGTTGGTAACTATAAAATATATAATCAAGCTGCAGTATTTTTAAAACATTCCACGTATTATAATAATAATTATATATACAGTACCTATCTATATATATTGTAACATATTATCTGTCAATTATGAAATATTTGCTTTAAACGTCGTTTGTGGTGGTCTGTAGCATATACTATATATATATACATTATACACATCACATATGTCTAATTGTGCAGTATATGCCGTCAATTGGAAAGTTTAAAACAAAACTTTTGACAATCTTAAGGAGTAGTCAACTTGAAAGTTTCAAACGTCAAAAATATAATTTAATATTATGACGTATACATATTACGTCATGACTCATGATATTATGACACAAAACAAAATTTTAGACGAAAAGCAAATACCGTAAATACGGTATAAACTTCAAAATACGAAAAGTCGGTTAGAGTTTGTGTGGATGATATTATTCAAAAACGCGAACAATATGTTAAACGCAGATCTCTCTACCTGAAGTGTTCACAATATATATATATATAAAATAATAATTATTTATGCATATTTATGTATACTTTAAGTAGTCGCATACAATAATTATATGCGATGAAGTATCTATATAATATCCAAAGACAATTTCATCTTTTATAACTATAATAATATGTATATGTATGTACACGTAGTCACAATGTGTATAATATTATATATTCAAGTATTTCATTCCGAATGTATATAATTAGACATTATATATATTTTTTTTTATATTACAGTTTTTTTCCGAAACCGTTAACTTTTTTTACATTATCCAAATCTGTACATTACGTAGAAGCTATATAATATTATATCAACTTCGCCGACGTAACCGCACTAATTACATTTGTTTTATGTAGGTATATATGTTTTGTAATTATCGTAAAAGAATTAATGTATACATAAACTCCGAGCTGTTTGGCAAACATAAACGTATAAACGTACGCCGAATTGATTGTAATCGGTTTTCGGTCGTGTAAAGGGCGTTTAGTCCGTGAAATATATACGTGTCCCTACTCCCTATACAGAAGTAGTAACGGGGACCTATCAATGTAGGTGGTATTATACGATTAGTGATTTCCGTATATTATTATGATATTATTGAATTTCGTGCGTGTTGAAATACGTGCACCAAACTTTGCAAAAATTAGTTAAACCTATACCGTGTTAATAGCAGAAAAATAAATTATCAATAATAATATTAGTATATATAATACACGTTTTATAAAATGTCCTTATAGAAAGGGGACACGCCGCGCCAACTCCGCTCATCGGAATCGCATATTCTGTGTACGAATATACTGCAATACTATTTTATGATATTGAATTTCAATATCATAATGTATTATATATATCCATTACAGTGATCTACTCAATGACGATTTAGATACACTTGAAGGACTCCTCGGATTTTATTTTTCGTTTGTTCCTCGTTGTTTGTTTCTGTTTTGGAGTTTTATTGGAAATGAAACAATTTAAAACTGTTTTCTTTCTTTTTTATAAAATGAAAAAATGTATGATTTTTGTTTTAAAAGAGTACTCCTAACGAAATATTACTAAAAAAAAACACGTCCACGCACTTATCTAATAAGCAGAGCTAAAGTCATGTCCATGGAATTAATTTGTCTTCGATAAAATAAATTCGAGATGCATACTTATAGTTACCGCGAAATATATTTTTTTAAAGTCATTTAAATAAAAAACTAAATCTAGCATAGTTTCAGGTAATCGATAGTGAAAAATGTGATTTCCTTCACGACAATGATTGAGTGACAATGACCAGCAAAATTTTCTATTTATAATTACTATACAAATACAATAAATTATTATTTTTGTAAACATTTTACAATAACATGAAAGTTTATAAATACAACAGTTTAGAGCACATATATACTAGATTATATACTGTGTTGTATTCAGTACTGCATATTATGCGATGATTATAAAAACTTGTATTACAACGATTTACAAACAACTTATGAGTACTTAACCAAATTTTCATTTTTACATGTAATCTATTTTGTTAATATAATTTTCTATACTATCTACTATACAGCAAAATCTTCCTTAATGGACAACTCTAAATAGCGGATATTTTTTAGGGAACGGTGACATTTTCATTATTTTTCTATAGAAAAATCTCTAAATACCGGACACTTTTATAGCATTTTAACTTTTGATTTTAATCATTTCTTTCGTAAATTTAGAAAAATAATTGTGGAATGTCTAGATAAAAGTCTACACTTGTAAATTGAATTTTATTGACATTAATATATTATTCATTATACATTATTAAACTGTTATACCTTATCTTATACGGTATACGTAAATACATTTCTTCTATCGAAATATAGAATTGTTCTCCAGCACAGTTCAATTAAAAAATATATTAACATACGAAATTACTTCCCGTAAAAATACAAAATAATCTAAAGTAACTGATTTTTAATTTTTTTATTATGAATTTTTTTATCTTTTTACCTTCGTATTTTTAAAAATAACATAAAAATAAATTAAATTTATTATGTACCTATGTATTTGTATAAATAACTTTAAATAAATAAATCAATTTTTTAATTATAATTTCAATTTTTTATTTCTCTAACATTATATTTTTCCATCTAAATATCGGGTACCTTCAAATAACGGACACAATTTCAGCGACTGAGGGTATCCGGTATTTAGAGGTTTCACTGTTGATGTTTACTTATTCAAATCATCATACTTATCAATTTTTAAGATTTTATTCCTATCATTATAAAGAATCGAACTTAACAATATTACTGAATTGTAACACTGATATATGTTAATCATATATTCTTAGGAATAAATATTATCTATAAATTTTAATAGTTTCTAAGTTTTTAAATATCAGAAGCATTTTTTTTTATGCTGATAAATTATTTTCTTAAGATAATTTTCAGTTAACATTTTAGAAATATTAGAAAATCTAATCAAATATTTATTATTACATAACACATACAATTTTTTAAACATTGTGATAACAGTTATGCATCTCAATCATAATTTAAACCAATATTATCCTTGGTGTATAATACAGCTTAATAATTTATATACCAAACGTACTCTTATCCGTTAACATTTTCAAAAAAAATCATTTGGTTAAAAATTTACTAATGTACAGTAAAACGATAGTTCTCACTATGGGATATTCATTTTAAATGGAATAAAAACAAATATAACTATTTTAAAATAAGGTATTTAAGCGTATTTAAAAATTGACAAACTCAGAATTTGAATAGATTCTTCATTTATATAACAAAGTACCATCTCATATAATAAACCTCCCCACTAATGTATTAAAAAAACTAAAAAGAATTGCAATGGTTATTGAAATCTGATGACGAATTAATGATATAGATATAAAATTATATTCATTTACCTCTATCAACGCAAAATAATTTAATTTATATTAAGTATACACAATAGAAATATTCTTTTTTTTCTTTTTTGTTATTTTATAATTATTTTTATAAGTTAGAACGGGCTCCCACACGAGTATTTTCAGTGGGGTCCAGTGTTCAATATTCATATATATATGAATTTAAATTAAATAAAAAAATAATAAATTAACTGAAAAAATAGAAACGAATACGCTGGACGACTAGTCAATATATTGTATTATTATAGTTTCCTTTCTCAAAAAAATACATTCAATACGCAAAAAAAACATTCGATTTTGGTTTGCATTTGTATACAGCATATTATGTATTCATTTATCTGATTATAAAATATAATTATAATTTCATTTTAAAATTTAAATAGATACATTATCGAAAACACCCATTTATTACTATAGTAGTATAATAATGTATGTTCTGAGCACCTTTTTTACAGGGAGATTTTCCCCCTCAAACTTTTTTTTCTTCCGTAGTGCACGAAAAAAATACTGATTTTCAAAAACCATAATGTATGTTCATAATATTGTACTAATATTTGACAATTTTTTGTATCAAAAAAAAAAAAAAAAAATTGGTTCGTACACGGTAAATATTTTAATGTGACGGGTAAATAGGTGGACAATACATGTGTTAACACCGTATTGTGTTACACGGTAAATAGCGTAACATTTTGTCTAAAAAAAAAAAAAAAATGTCGAAATGAAGAAATCTCCCTGTAAAAAAGGTGCTCAGAACATACATTATTATACTACTTACTATTTTATAAAAATAATTTAGATATAGGTATGTAAATTCAGCTCTATCACTAAGATATTGTTTAATGTAGGATTTCTAAATCCGCAAGCGCGTATATGGTACTAGAAAATTGAATACCACCAGTACTTAGATATTGTATAATTGTATTCTAAGCTTATAGCTTTATTTGAAATATGTCCGAAACTATATTGTCGGAGGTAGTTGTGGTACCTCGTTCTCATCCCACCAAACTCCCACGCATAAATCGGAAAATCTGGATAAGGCACCGATAGTTTTATATTTTTATATGTATATAAATACCTATACATATATATTATAAAACAGATATCAAACACGCGTTATAATCATAATAATTTTACATTATATATATATTTATATTGTGTTTATTGTACATTATATATAATATATCTGATCGTGCAAAACTGTTGGTGAAAAAAATGTATAGCCAAACTTGAGATTCTGTAGGTGACTGTTGTTTATCGCTGTAAGAAACTCTACCCGAGGCTGTTTATGAGAATAAAACACACACATACATTCGCGTGTAAATTATAAAGCGGTAAGTGTATACGGATGGTGTTTGTATCGCTATCAAGAAACGCGGAAGTTATACGCGCGCTACACAAATATAACCTCTAAACCAATAATAATAATAATAATAATATTAATAATTTGTTTGATATAGTGAAACGTTAATGCGTGCATTTGACTGTTTCAAAAACCAAAATACACAGTAACACAACAATATCTGTGCGTACCCATACGTTTATATTAGATGCGATATGCGCGCTTGATGTCTATTACATAAATAATTAATTCAAGGAACTATAAATCATACGTATTTCTATCAATAGGTGTTCGTCGGATGTGTCATCGAAAAGGATGAAAATTGCGCGTATAATGCGATGTGTACAGTGGCTCACCTCTTATTTTCTTCAACGACGCAGTTATTGGTAATATTGGTTTTTGAAATTTTAAATATGTAGGTATATTTTAGAATTATAGAAATATTTTGTACTATTTAAATACTATCCTGTGGAGATACACTACTTTTTTTTCAAACGAGACCCTTATTTTCTATTATTATTGATTAAACAAAATATTTTTCTAAAAATTCAAAGTTTTTGAATTACTTATTCAACTTTTTGTGCTAAGAATAATAGGTCTACAGTAGTGAAGGCATTCAAAGATTTAGCAGCTATGGTAATTTGAAAACCTTAGTAAGTAATATTAATCTATCAAGATCTATAATTAATAAAAAAAATGGTAAATTTTTTAAATACTTTATGTATACATATATTTTTTATTTTTGTGAAAACAATTTTTAAGAACTATTATCTTTGGTACAAACATTTTAATAACTAAAAAACTACTTGTTCTAATTTCGAATTAGGTACATCGAAAATACTGTAATCTACTATTTAGTATCAAAAATCAGAATATGAATACAAAATGGAGGTAAGCATGCTCGGAGTATCATCCTATAGGTAAATAAAATATAGTATACCTACAATTTGTGTGGCGCGTGCAGTAGCCGGAACTCGCTAATTAACACTAACGGAATATATAATATTATTATTGTCATTGCAATATTATACAATGTTTAAATGATGTTTGGTCATGAATCTTGTGTACTTCGTCTAGTCGTTGTTACGTTTCGTGTAGTAATAATATTATAGTATAGTTATTGTTACCGTGCTCTCGTCTGCGGTTGTCCTACACCTATGCCACCCACTCACTACCAGTTAACTGGTTGTTAATATTATTATTTATGTGTGTATAGTAATTTTTCTTTTTTTGTACAATCCGTTATTGTATTAAGTTATTATTTCGCTCGGTTACAAACAAATTATATATTGTACGAGTATAGGTATATCCGTCAAACGGTTGGCCGAACTTTAATATAACAATAATAATAATTGTTTTAATTTCTATTACAGAAAAAAACTCCATTTATAAAAAATAAAATATATAATATCAATGATAATTAATAATTTAAGTATTTAATGTTATTCGTTTTTTACTTAAAATTCATATAAAAATGGTAGTGTTTAAATATTTTTAATAAAACGATATAATATAAACACTCAGCGAAAATTCAAATTTCTACGAAAATCGTTTTTGAACTATAAAAATTTGCTAAAAACTGATTGTTGTTTTTCTTAGTTATTAATTTTTTTTTGTGGTTCCTGATTATTAAGAAAAGTTATTTAGAAATTTATACTCTTCAATACACTAGAATACCAACTTAATCCAATTTTCTACCGGAAACCATTCCTAAAATTAATAATCGAATCATTTTTACTGCCCCAATAATGATGATAACGCCATTCGGACAGAAAAAAAGAAGAAAACGAAACGTTGTAAAGTCAATATATTTATTGCTACGATCAGAATCCAAAATATTAAAAAATTCTTCGAAAATAAAATGTATATATTTACTTATCCCTGTAAAATAATAAATAAATAATATGGTTTTAAGTGTCATTGCATTCAAACAAACCCAGTACTTAATATTAAGAGATTTCTCTACTTTTCCTAATTTTATCTGTATTCTTTGTACGTATACATAGGATAACACTTAGGAATTTTATAAGCGAACCAAATACTTCTTATTATCTGGGAATCAAACGTTGTCGTTCCATCGGTGCATGGATGCGTTATTTATGTTCAGAGAATGCATAAAAAATTATCATAATATTATATGATATTCCATTTTTTTTCCACGTAATAATCATTATTATAAAACATAAACCAGATTACGAGAATTGGAAACTGTATTTTCTATTAAACATATTACTATTTTTCATCTAAATCCGTTACATATTTACTTGGATTATTGTTGTGATTCATTTTTTAAATAAATTGCTTAAGTATTATATTTATATTTTATTTCAATCAGCTCCGTTATGGTTAATTATTACTTATTAGGTTTTCTATTTAAACCTTCCATTCAACTTTTAATCCAAGAATGTAAAGTAATTTATGAGCAGTTTATTCCATCAACTGCTATAAACTATATCACAGGTATAATGCATATAAATATAAAACTATAAAATGTATCATAATAAATTATAATTCGCAAACTTAAAAATGATTTACTTATGCGTTTACTTTGATTTTATTCTTGCGTATAAAAAATAGAAAACATTTATGCTTTTTAAGAAAATAGCTGCATGACGGACAATTATAAGGTTTTTATATTGTAATTTTTACATTTAAGTGCATTATTTATTTATTTATTTATTTATTTTTGTACGTTATTTTAAACTGTAAATTAATTTCACGCGTTAATCTTTTTCTGTTTATCACTTTTTAAATAGCAAATCGATGTTAACCTCTCCAGTTAATTGCCTTCTTGAAATGTTTTCTCACAGTAGGTAACTTATTACTACTTAAATAGCTTAATTTATTTTATGCCAATCCGAGACAGTATTATTTTGTGAACACAAATTATTATAATAATATATGGGAAAAATAGAAAACTCAATTTCCAACTCCTAATTGGGGAGGGCATTTTTTATAAGTGATTGACCTATCCGCATAGTTCACATACGCCGTTCCCCATTAAATTCACCACTGCAGACTACGTGAAACTGCAAATTGTTATTGAGAATGTACTCTGATATTTTATAGTTTCATATCATATATTCAGCTATCACTTGATATTTTCTAATAACAGATAAAAACATCTATGTATAGATACTATAAACCGAAGTGGCTTCGGATTGCAAGACGTTTTGTGGCCGGATACAAAAATGATTTACCGCCTTTGCGCCGGGTCCGCGTGGGATTCGCCTCGTGTATCCGCTGTTTGCCGGTAGGTATCCTCGTGATCCTCTTAAACCTAATTATTGAGCACGGGAATAAGAACGGACTCGTTATATAATAATAATAATAACCACCTCCGGAATATGGTGCACGCATAATATAGCAGCTTGTAGCTACATAATATACTGCCGGTAATCCAAATTGTGTGAGCCATGTATATATTATGATCTAATATATAATAATGAAGATAGGTAAAATATATTCTACATTATAATGCGGAATCGATATAGTTAAGCCAAATGTTTTTACATGCATAGGGCGATTGTCTTGAAGGCGAACGCTAACATTTCGAATATTTTAATAATGTTTAACCGTGACCTTATTAAATAAGTTATACGTTATACATTGTTACGCCGCGGAAAAACCTAGCCCCCACGTGAAGCAGCGCAACATAGGTACTATATTAATAATAATTACGCTGTTTATGATTATAAAATCGAAAGTATAGCTTGAAATTAGTTAAACATCACATTAAGTCGAAAATTCATTTTCACTCACAGCTGATTTTAAACATATATTTATTATAAGAAGGATGAAAAAAACAAAAATAAAGATGATTTAAAAATATGTTTTAATAACTTAATAATATATGATTAATATTTTAATCTCAGGTTTTCATTTCCTTATGAGCTGTCTAATGAGTGTTCACAGCAAGTTGTAGGTATAGTTAAGAGAATTACATAAACGATACATCGTATATTGGACGTATATAGGGAGTTTCATAAAGAACGCTGTGCCTTTTTCAAACGCAAGTTTTCATTTTTTTTATTGCCATATACCTACTCATATGTATGATGTTGGCGGCACTACGGTTTTAATTTATATTATCGATATATTGTTTTTAACTTCATTAGTGATTGATCGTTTTGTTTGTTTGTTGACATGAAGCGGTATATTATAATCAAGCACCGTGTTTCATCGGTGAGTAACTGCGTGTTTACCGTGCGAGTAGAAGGTATCTTCATTGACGACAAGTTCAGATTAAATGTGTGTTAATGTGAAGGGAGAGGTTAAGAGATGTTTCAAAAAATATAAAGTATAAGTTTGAATGTTAAGAGAGGCCCACTAAAATTCTCGAGTCTCTTTCGATAGATCTTGGTGCAATAGATCTATTTTAAAAACTAAGTCCCACTCCTATCGAAAAAAAAATAATCGTATCAGATGGGTACATGATGTGAAAATATAAAGCATAAATCCGTAAGGAATTTGAAAATAAAACAAAATTTGTAGCCTGTAGGTATCGTTATTTAACATCTTAACTTCAATTAATTTGAAACAAAATATGTCATCGTTGATGCGTTTATTTTGAAATTGAATTGGTCTATTGC
Source organism: Rhopalosiphum nymphaeae (assembly GCA_036289425.1). Lineage (NCBI taxonomy): Eukaryota > Metazoa > Arthropoda > Insecta > Hemiptera > Aphididae > Rhopalosiphum > Rhopalosiphum nymphaeae. Next base: position 490,014 of record JAZAQC010000007.1, on the reverse strand, counting down.
AAAATTAAAGTCTGCATTCTTTATGAAACAAAATTTAATTTGTAAATTTATTTATTTATTTATTTGTATATGATTATATTTATTTTATACATCGATTATTTTTTGAACAATCATGAAATAAATCGTGAACAATAACGGTTTATACATTTTTATTTACTGCAGCAATAATCAGTGTATTTTAAGTTTCAAATTATGTAGTAGCTACATATATTTCTGGACATGTTGCAATGTACAAACATCGAATAGGTAAATTAAACCAATAATTTATAATTTATAAGCATTTAAGGACAACGAGTGGGGCGTGAAATCAAAAATTCACGGGTAAGTTTTAGGTTAGTCTATTAAACTCGCTTTCATTAAATATTAATAAATGGTTATAAATAATACAATAAATGTTGATCCAAAGGTAGCTTACAGAAATTTGTACGCCATAATTTCTTGACAAGTAATTTGGTAAAATTATAAAAAATTTATAGACCACCACTTTCAAAAATAGCAAAAAAAATCATACCGAAATATAACCTATTTTTAATTTTACTATATTTAGTGAAAAATAAAAACATCTCAAGTCGTAATATTAATTGACAAAATACGTAATAAAGTTTTTCAAACAAAATCGTGTGTGTATAATAATAATACAACAATACAATATAATACAATTTCGTTTAATATATACTTTGTGTATATATAAATAATGCGGTAAATAATATTATCGATTTGAAATTACAACGCTTTTCTATGTTACGATTTTTATTATTTCATATTTCAAAATACATATATCTTTGATTATTTAAAACTGAAATGTGCTTCTAAATACTATGCATATTACAAGTTTTAATCCTTTACAGAGATTAGAAATAATCCTTTCCTGCGCCGATGCTGTTGAAAGTTCTCATTTAGTAGTAGTTATAGTAGTTATCTATATGCACTAAAATGTATGCATAGATCAGAACTTTTATCATTTCCATATTCTTAGAAATAATCTATCTAGTTAAATAAAAATGCACTACATATTTACACAAAGTAAAGAACGAACTGCAATTTATACGACTTTTCGCAAATTTAGAATACTTTTTACATAACTTAAGGCGATAAATTAAAGCGGGAAAGTCGATCTCAAGTGACAAGTATAAACTTGAAAAAAAAATTTAAATCGATGATAATTCATTAACCGGTAAGTTGAAAATAAAATACATCTAAATTTCTATGTTTCACGTATGATAAACAAAGACAGCGTGCATTACTGCCTTAAGAAACGCCATCAAGGCTACAACGGACTACATGTAGATAATCATTTTTTAATATTAAATAATTTAATGACATGAGTAATTTTTAAACTAACCTCCAGGTATTTTAAAAATCGAAGATCAACAAATCTCAGTAAAATTGAAGCTACATTATTTCACCTTAATAACAAGAGATCTAACCACAGGTTAAAAATCAATTTTCAAGGACATTGTGTAAAGTATAAAATTTAATAGTTATTACTTATTAGTTCAATATACTTGTGTTTTAACTTTCTAGGACTATGCTAACTAATGTTGTGATAAGTGTGGGTCTTACAACCATACAATATAATTTAAAAACATACTTAAGTACAGACTGGGAAGCAACATTTTTAACTGTGTCAAAAGCTATTGCATTTATATGTATGAATAATTTTCCCCGGTTTCATAATTAGTAGTCACGTCAATAAAATGAACACCAGTCTAAATCAAAGTATGTGTGTCATTTTAGATATAATCAAATCTATTTCTTCGAATGATTAAGTAGGTATTCGTTTTTTAGCGACATCCCCCGCAGAATTATCTGACAACAATCACTGCTTACAACACGAATACAATTTAACAACTAACCCACTTTACCAATCCATATTATAATCACTTCAAAGTCAGTTACGACATAAATACTCACAGGCTAAAATTCTGGAAACCCCTCTAGGAAACCACTGTTGTTCTAAATAACGTTAATTACGATATTCTACAAATTATTAGGGAATTAAATCGGAAACGCCAAGTCAAAGTAATCATCTTCTTTTAAGACTCTACGAGTAAACCGACTTGTCATACTCCTACAGAAGGTATATGGTCTACCTTAAGCTGGATTTAAACAGGGTACGAGAGTTGAAGATATACGTTAAACGCACGAATTGGACATTGTTTCTAATCCTACAAGCTGTGACTATGATCGCACTAACAAAGATATAACACATAAGACTGTCCAAAGGGAAATTTCAACGAAAAGGTCGAAGAGATATCTTCAACGCGACCACTAAAGCTACATAGCGAATGTATATTAAAGGTGTAAATATTAACTTATAGATTCATATTAATATTGCTCTACTATTATTATTCTAATAACTGTTATTACTTTATTGTTAAAATGTATAGACTATTGTTATTCATTATTTAAAAATAATTTAATCTCCGTTTGATTTTATTGAAATAATCTATATAATATTACCACATTGCTTATGCCATAAGAATAAATAAATAAAAGTCGTTAGCTATTATACATTTTTAAACACGACCTAAGGATTGTAATTTTAAATAAACTGTAAAAAATCTTAATTAGGTAAATGTGTTTAATATAGTTTCACATAATACGAAGTGATCGTAACGCCACTACTCTCCCACATCCAATCTCACCACCGAGCCGAATACAGACCAATATATTAATATCACGTGAAAAATTATTTCGGGATAATATTTATTAATCTAATGTTTGTTTAAATAAATACCGACAGTATATATTATAGAATATCGTGTTAGTTGTTATTTATAGGTACCAAACTTATTACTATTATTTATGCGCACGCACTTAATAATATTATTATACGTATTTTATAAATCAGTAACCCGCGCGTAACATAGACGGGAACGAAAACTGAGACAGACGCGTAGACGACCGCGGGCACAACGCATTATACATATTATTATAATAATAAATTAATAAAACTAATCTATACAACGGACGATGGTTATATTGTAAAGTGGCGAAATTAAAAATTGTATTCATTTACATACATTACGAGTAATATAATATATATGCAATACGGTTATAGTATATAGGTACTATAGTCCTATATATTATATACTTTATTATTATTTATTGTGATATTAATAATTATAATACTCAAATAACATATTATAATAAATTAGTATTCAATAGAGAGACGATCTAGTTTGTGTTAAAAAAATATTTTCATTTTCATTTTTAATTTTATATTGATTTACACGTTTGTGTGTGTACTGTACCTCGCAGAACATAAGAATAACTCGCAGGTCACAATAAAGTACGATAATAATTAGGCGTCGTGTTATTATTTTAGATTCTGAGTGGAGCGATGAATGTATAAATGTTATCATGACGTGTTGTTTTTTTTTTGTATATGATTATATGATACAAGATCTGCAACCAAAAAAAAATTAGCAGGTTTTGTCAAAAACCGAATTGCGTGCGCAGTTTTATTGTAACAAAACGGAGTTGCGTGCGTAAAAGTTTGAGCAGACAACCGGTTTTCGTCGACTTGCACATTGCCATAAAAATACTACTGTAAATATATCAAGTAAATTCAATATACTGTATCTTGGATTTTTTCCGGTGAATGAGGATGGATTAGTAAATGACAATTAGATATGAGTATATGACTATAATATGATAAATGCTTATATAAATAGCTACTATAAAAAATACAAACAGAAAAAATTTAATTACCACATATAGAAAATGATAAAATGAACACTTGATAAAATTTTAAAATACGTTTATTTGTCGTAGTATAAACTTTAAATAATTTAACAACACCTATTTTAAAATATAAAAAAGTATCTTACCTATACAAATAGGTACATATAAGATAAACTCATTATAATTTAAATAAAAAAATCTATTTATTTGTTTATAACATGTGTTTTGTGTAATTAAGTAAAATTGTTGATTAAATGCTTTGATTTTGAAAAATTGAGGGTGTTTTTGGATATCAGATTGAAACTATTTTATTCTCTAAAAAGGTTAAACTGAAGTTCAGTACTTATTGGGAAAAAAAAAACAATAAATTAAGGAAAACCAGGAATTTTCACATAAATCTAATTTTCAAAAAAATCGATTTTGATATTTTTTATATAAGCTGAAAACAAATAAATGCAGATACTTTAAATCTTCAAAAAATGTTTATGTTATCGTTTTATATTAACAATCACAAAAATTTTCATACTATTTTCAATTTTTTTTATTTAATATTGAAAATTTTACACAAGATTCCTCCATAAGAATTTCTTAGTGGAACCATAAATCTAAAAAATATTTAAAAACTATTATTTTTATAAACATTTTAAGTTTCAATTTGTATGAAATTATTTTTTAAATGATAAAAAGGTGTTAAATATTTTTTATAATTTAAAAACATCGTTTATAGGAACTTATAATTTGTACGTATATTAGGTATATTATTATACATTTTATTATATGCTATGAAATTTTTGATTTATTTTAGGATATCTATTTTTATTACTAATCTATTTATTATTATATGTTATTGTTTTACGGTATTTACAGAAAGGTGTTATTAAATTTTAAGTTATATAACTTGATAAAATATAATATTAACACTATAAACTATAAATATTAACACAATATAATAATACATATTATTATGATAATTAAATTGTACTAATAATATTATAATAAATGCAATAATTTCAGAAAAAAATATACTCATCCATACCTACTACAACCTTTTATTAAAAGTAAAATAAACTACTTGAAGAGTTGTATCAAAAAATCCTCATCACTTAGTTACATAACAGGGTTGGGCAGTGAGAATAGACTCACGAGCTATCCAATATATAATAAATATGGAAGAGCCAAAATGGAAAAAAGGTCATATTATTATATAATTATGATATACATATCTATGTATAATATGATTACAGTAAATAAGATAAGATGTAGAGATATGCGAGTCGCAGTTTGGCTATCCCTATTATATAAGCTGAAAGACCGTTTCCGCTTAGAATTGTTTTTCACAGGTATACAATGATATAATTTAATTCAAATGTATAACACCTATAATAATAACCCACTCAACTTTAACGTGCAGCAGAACAGTACCCATTTTCAACTTACCTATCTATTTAAATCTATAATATTTTGCATATAAGTTTTTGGTAACAAAAAGGTTTTTGTTTAACCTGTATGGATGTATTTCTTTAATAATGTATGTACACAAAAGACAACGTTTGTTTATGTATACAATCAAAAACTATTTGACCGATCTTCATAAAATGTTCGTAGATTATTACTATTTTTTTTTTTTTTATTGACATCTGAAAATGTTAAAATGTAGCTTAAACCGCATCAAATAGATGTAGCTAAACTTTTTTTTATTTTCGTTGATTAAATGCTTTTTAAACTATAAATTGATCGTTTTTTCCTCAATGAAGTGGTAATTATAGTATAATTATGCATGTAAATGCAAATTACATATTCAAAAAAAGTGATATTAATAAACAATATTAATATTAATATATTTATGGATTTTTTCGGGTTTGGGATATTTGACTGATATCTATTGCTCTTTGTATTAGATATAATGGTGCGCAAATACACAATTAGAGCATATACCTGCAATCGTCTGTTACATGTTTCCGACTATAATAAATTATACTATAATATTATGTAATATTATGTTATACCGGGTATGTATATATTATAACGTACCTACCGTTAAATTTGACCTACTTGATATAACATTTTTTTTAAGTGAAATATGTATATAAATAAAACAAATTAATGTTATTATATTTTTCATTTTTAGTAGAATTAATTTTTTTATTATTATTATTTTTTAATGCCCTTCAAAATATCGCCTTCATATTCAACAAGCTTTATTTAAAAATATAGATTTTTTATTTGGAAGTAAAGTCACCATGTGTATCATAATATCAGAATTGTCGATCAAAAAATGACGATTGTTTGTTTATTTTTTTTATATTAACACGATTTAATGTGATTGTTTATATTACAACTAGATAGTTTGAGTGTTGATTTGAATTTGCGGGTCACAAGAATAATGTCAGTTTCATGTTAATCTCCGTGATAATAATTACGAAAAAAAAATCTCCATTCGTCGTTATAAACGGTAGATCTAATTTCTACTTAGGCTTGAATAATGGGAAGAAGGCCGAAAGGTGTGGTTTATCTCATTTTTATTGGTAGGTACATTAATAATGCCTCTTTTCTAGGATGCCATCCAATCATCATGTCACCAATAACACAAACCGTATACCCAAGACCAATGTATTTGTTTTTCGGCAATTTCTGTTTAACTGTTGACTGTGTCAGAATTTGAATCATTCTGAGAATCAAAATTTGAATCTCAATTATCTGGACATCTATCACCATGTTGTAACTGCCAGCTTGTTATTTTCGTTTATCTTGAAATAATGAATCATTAATTCTAAGTACAGGGACTGGAATCACTTATTATAAAAAATTAAATTTCACAGTAGGTATATTTTAGTAGTAGGTCACGTATTGGATATCCCATATTCCCAATAATTTTTGTACTAGATTTGAAGTTATTTCAAATCAATGTTTTTGAAAAAAATATGTATATATTAAACATTTATTTAAAAATATATACACTATTTTTAGTCTTTTTATAACTACCACACATATTTATAATTTTATATTTCTAAACATAGTATTTTCTATTAAGTATTTCAATAAATTATAAATATCAATTTTCTAACTAGTAGTGAATTAATTATAATTTTATACCTTATAAGTTCTTAAATTGTATATGTGTAAAGCGGCATAATATGGGTAAACGTATTATTATACTTTACACAATTTTTATTTAAAACTTCGCTCATCAAAACTTTTCTATTAAGTATTAACTATTGATGGCCTTTAATTATCCACATAGTTTATATTTATATATCACACTTCAAAAAATATTACGATTATTCGAAATTAAAAATCTATATTGTCATTCGAAAAAAGTAGAGCAACCGCGGGTACCAGTCTGTTGTATTTTATTAGATGTCGAATGATTCACTGTAATTGATGTGAACATTTAATTGAATGGTGTATTTTCGAACGATTGTTATTAGAGACAGTTTGCAAGATAATATCACCATAAGTATAATAAAACTACTAGTTTTAGTTATTAAAATAATTTATTTTACTATAAAAATTATTATAGATTTTTAACAAAAACATTAAATTTAATTTACATAATATTTTGAAAACATTATTGCGTATAGTAAAATTTATAATACACGTAAAAGTTTTATTAATGGTTTTTGAATCATAACACAATAATAATAATCGTTGAAATATATAATTTTGAACAAATTTTAAATTCAAAATATATCAAATACTACCGAATGCTTTTAGTTATTATTTTATGAACTTGCAATTGACCATATATATATAGTATAGGTATTAAATAGTATAATATAATATATGATAATTATTGTTATTTATTTATTGCACTTTAGAAACCTAATATTTTGAAAGTTATCTTCGTCATGTTGATGTTGATTCTTTTTTTTGTCATGGTCACTCAACTCAAATTGAATAAATTATTATTGGAGTGTGCAATATTAATTTTGTAACTATTTTTATCGAAAATAAACCCAAAGATATTCAATTCAACAAAAATTATTTAAAATACTATCGAACATACCTCACGCTGAATGTATTTTAAAAAGTATTTGAATATTTTTGCTCAAATCTTCACAACAACATTACATACATAATATAGATATTTTTGGTATTGATTATCTACTTATTCGTTGGTGATTATTAAAATTGAAAAAACAATTTTGATGCATACCTAAACCTGCTGAATCAACTGCATTTGACGATGGATTATTATTTATTTAAACGGGTAATAAGCTAATTATTTCGGTTATAGGATATTTTCATAAAACTTCGTGTTTACCATGACATTATAATTAAAATTCTTAAAAATATTGTATGAGCGTATTTATTTACTATTGTTACAAGTTCCAACTATTTATATATTTTAAATATTTTTTTTTAAAATCAATTGACCATATAATTCTTTGTAAATGATGTTTTATGTTCTGATATTTATGATGAAAACAGCTATAGTTTTAGATTCTGAGCAAATGAAATAGTTAAATTAAAACAGACAAATGTTTCAATTAATAAAATTAATTCATTCATATTTAACATATAATTTACAAGTATTTTTACATAATCGAAATATATTTTCTGCTCTATTTGGTCACTAATTAATAATATCAAAATAGGTAATATATATTGTCATTTGTAGCAAATGGTACTGCAGAAAAAATATAAACGGACGGAATTATGGACAGAGTAAAAACGTAGATACCTAATGTTTAGATTGTTCTGATGCTTCACGAAATAGACTGATTTTATAAAAAATATTAAATCCACAATTAGCAAATATGTGCAAGGATTATGTTCCAAAAATATAGCTGTGATCGCTGGACGCTATAAAACCTGTACATGGAATAAACTTTAGTCAATAAAGCTTGGAGATTGTGACGATAACAAAACAATTTAAAAAACCAAAATTATATAGGTATATAAAAGAAAAAAAACCACGAAAAAGAAGTTTTCGAAAACTGATCACTTGATATTGGTAGCTCATTTTACATTTTTACGAGTATTTAATTAGAATCATTTTCAAATGTGTAATAACTTATCATTGAATTCAAATCTAATAAATCTTTTAAATCAATTAAAGTAAATTATTTAAAATGTATCATACAGCAGAACGAATGATTTACCGGTTTTTTTAAATTAATTAATTTAAAACTAACCACGTACATACCTTTTTGATTTTAAAAAATTGAATGTAAATTATGAGTTTTTATTGTTAAATGTCTCCCTAAAAGTCTTGTTGATCCTCCTTTAAAACAGAACTCATTGCTTTCATTTTCGAAATACATACTAAAATATTATGGTTTATTGCCTGCACGATTAACATACTGTGATACTCAACTTTTGTGGTTATAATTCATGTTAATACTAGTTTTTAAATATTAAATTAAGTATTAAATAAAAAGCAAACGGTCTATAAGACTACTTAAACGTCAAGCGAAAATGCGAAACTATTATTTTTATAAATGAAATTAAAAACTTTATCTAGGTTTACAGTGTTTACATCATATGATATTCACGATAACGTAATTGAAGGACACAAAACACTAAATCACGATAAAAATACCACCATTAAACTTCTTTAAGCGCATTTAATGTCATCATATAATATAACAATATTATACTAAATAGTACAATATTAATTTATATACACTTACAAGAATCTAATAATTTATAAATATATATATATATATATAAAGATTAATCTAATCTGGCATTGGGTTTGAGGTTTACCGTTTAATTGCGTTTAATATTTTGGTTAATTTATAGGTAGAACAAATTCGGTTTTTAATTTTCATACTTACAGCTTATATAATAAGTTTTAAATATATCAATTATTTTAAACGGAATTAAAATTCACGTGTATTTCAGATACACGGATATCCGAGTTATTACACGTGTATCGATACACGTGTACCCGGATTTCAATTACACGTGTAGTAATTCATTACACGGATATTAATACGTTTAAAATACGTATACACGGGATCGGTGTGCACGTGTTGGTAAATACTTGGTCAATACCACAAGCTCTACCTGAAATACAATAACCTTGGATAGGAGATGAATAACAATTTTTTAAACTGCATTAGTGGTACCTAATATAATATTGTCTTTGTAAACGCGAGGCAATACACATACGTATTAGTAAATTAATGGACATTTCTGCGAAACGCGTAGGTATCGACAGGCAGCAAGTCGCAATATCGACGACATAATTCTTGATGGAAATACATTGCGGTCGGGAATAACACAGTCGCGCGCACGGAAACGTGTATATTATGACGTAAACTGTTAAGTATATGTATGATTTTTACGCCATAAATTGTTCTGGACGCTTTGTCGTCACCATAAAATCGACGATTTTCGTCGGTTTTGATATCGGCACTCGTTCGCCGATAACCGCGTCCAGATTTATCTATTCCATATTTTACCGCTGTGTAATATATTATAATTGCATTATTATTATATTAAATATTGCATAAGGTGATATTATGAATGTTATATTACAATTGTTTTCAAGGCCGTAACTTGGGGGGGGGAGGGTTCAGGGGTCCGGACTCCCCCGGAAATTTTTATAAGTAGACACATTTTAGCGGTGAATATAGATTATTGACTATAAAATTTCAGTATCTATATTAATAAAAAAAGTTGGACCCCTTCGGAATTTTTTTTTCAGTTACGGCCTTAATTGTTTTGTAACAATTATAGTGGAGGTGGTAGAAAGTTAAAATAGCATATTTAACTACAAAATACAATAACAGATAATATAATGCATAATATATATATTATGACAAAATTGTGTTATAAACAATGATGGATTAAATCAACGCGGGTACAAGCTAATTGATATATAGATGAAATGTAAATTCTATAATATCATTTATAGTAGGCATATAATTTGTTTTGACCAGATAAATTAATTATTTTTGATATCGTACAAGGGTGACCATATGCTTGCATAAATTCAAAATAAAACAGACTATATTTTTAACTCGAATCCAAAAGACTACTATAATTGTATACATTTCAACGACAATGTATAATAAATAAATTTAAAAACGTAAACGAACTTAACAACGTTTTCAAATAATATGTCATATTTAGAGCCACTACGTAATATACAGCTATATATATTAGCTCGTATATTTTAAACACAGTTGTTTATAGTCTAATAAAGATTATACATTATAATATACTACAAGTACTCAGAACATAACGAACTCAATAAACTTTGGAAGGTCAAAAGTAAAATGTCCTCAACCGTACTTTAAAAGATAATTAAGAGAAACAAATAAAAGTGGGAAAGTATAGGTAACCGCTCATCCGGTATACAGTAGAATATTATGTCAAGTGTACTTCGTCTCTTGGGTAAGTCACTGTGATGGATGTATTAAATTTAAATTCAATAATAAATTATTGCTTACGAAAAACAATTCTAAGTGAATACGGTAAACTAAACTATTGTACTATTTTTAAAATTATTTTATAATATATTTATGTATTGCATTTAAAGTGATTTTTTTTTATTAGCACTAACGTTAAGTTAAATTAATTTCTCCAAAAAAAAAAAAAAAATTTCTTCATTAATTTGTTAATATTAAATATTATAATAGTACAATAGATTTTCTATCAGAAACCATACTGAATTCATGCTATTGATTTCCTCCTGGTTTTCGAAAGGTTCCCAAAGTCATGTTTTCGAAAATTTGATCAAGTACATTTGTATACAAAATATAATGAATATATTATATGCCTTAAGCTGTTAAGCTGTAGTATAGTAAGGTAACACAAATGAAGCACTCAAATCGAATCCAAATGAATACAACACTGATTTATCTCATTAAAAAAGGTCCAGTTGTCGTTTGCAGGATTCGTTGTCGAGAGGTGTGGATGTATGACTGCACCAGCGCACTGCATGCATTCGTGAAAAAGACGACTCGATCATGCTCACCAGAGAGTGGCTGACGCGTGGTTTTATCAAAGGCCTCTGTGTTTCCAAAAACTAGCTTTCGATTTAGGCGACAGAGACTTTTGTCACATTCTATGCAACCTCACAATGCGGATCTTTCCTTTCATTAGTGATGACGATTTATGTCGAGAGTAATCATTACCAGCTGCTGGCGACAACCTGACCGTTATTTATTTATTATTTTAAGCTCTTATTCAGTGATATTATGTGAGTATAATATCATTACAGTACCTACCCTAGTATACTATAAAAGTAATATTAAATATAACGTGCTTAGACATACTATTGGGGAGGAGGAGGGTTATGCGTGGGAAATTGCACCTATCCTTTCCTGAAATTTTATTGTGGCGCAAATATATCGTTTGTTCTCCCTGTTAGTGCTCTAATCCACTGTATAATATATTATAATCTTAATATAATTACAAAACATATATTTTTTTTAGGTATAATAAATTTATTAATTTATTTATCAAGTGAATTGTATACAGATAATTACTATAATAATTAATTAACAAAAATATTTATAATACATAGGCAGGTATACTTTTTTTTTTTATTGCATATGGTTTTCATAGATGATAGGTACACTTAAAGTTATACACATTATTATATGGATAGCACTAATTTGATATATGTTCAGTAATATTTATTATTCTACAAAACTTCAAGGACTGCTGGGTATATGTGTTATTTCATCATGTTTATTATTGGGGTTAATAATTTGAAGGGTAAAAGAGGATCACCCCAAGTATATTTCAGGTACGATATTAGGAAAAATATTTATTATATTTTATTATTTTGCCTTCATAATGTAAATAAAAAAAACAATATATTCCGATCAGACAATTGATGACGTACGTATGCGTGTGTGTGGATGTGTGTGTGTGTGTGTGTGTGTGTGTGTGTGTGTGTGTGTGTGTGTGTGTGTGTGTGTGTGTGTGTGTGTGTGTGTGTGTGTGTGTGAGAGAGTAACTGACTAAAATATATGATATTGTAATTTGTAGCTATGTCGAGTAGGATTAAAAATAAATACCAATAAGCTGATTAGTTTTTGATATTATTAATTGATCATTCTATTTGTACACGTGTTCTGACCATTGATAAAAATAAAATTAAGCTACATTTTTAACGATTTAACAATTCTCAGTAACAATGTAAATTAATTGTCCAAAATTTGAAAATGCATTACCATTTCATAATTAGTATATTAATACTGGCTCTACACATATTAACCGTTTCGGTTGTGTTTATATATACATACATCATTACAAATATTATTGTTTGAACATGGAACTTTTACTGCAATAATAAATATAAAGCTAAAATATACGTAAATATACATAATGGCCAAAAAAACTATTTTATATTGTATAACATATTATGTAATTGATTTTAAATTTAAAAAAAAAAACAATAAATTGATTATACGACACTTTAGGTTTTAGGTTTCTAAACATAAGTTTAGAACATCATCTTATGTCCTCTTTGTGTAAGCCCATCCATTAATAATTACCGGTATATAGTCACGATCGTTTAAATTAAGATTTTATGACGGTTACTATTTTATGTAAATTCATACCAGTCAGCATTTTAGATTCATATTAGCCATATCAAAAGTAATCACCAAATTTTTATAAAGGTTAACAAATTATTTTTGAATTGTATTTTATGAAATTATAGTTTACAGCATAATATAATACGTTGTAAGCTTGTTTAATGGTTTTATTAATTGTCCCGAAATTTTAGGTTCTCTCAATTTCAATGTCCCTCAATGTAGAACTAGATCTACCACTATGTTTTATGTATTTACGCATAGAACAAATTATGCATTACCTATATTTTATTCTATAAATAAGATAGCTAATGAAATAAAAATTGAATTGTTTAACTTTAATTCCATTGTATTATTTAATTATTATATAAACAGAATTTTTTGTATTTTATTATTTGTATTATTATATAACATTATATAATTATTGATTGTTTGTATGTTAATGTTGAACTTAATTTATAAATTATTGTAATTGAATCTCATAATCCGCTGAAAATTTAAATAAGAGTATAAACTTTTAGAAACTAAGTGAGCTTTCTTAACTTATTTTTGTCAATTGTATATAAATGGACTATCTACTGAATAATTTATGTCTGCCGTTGTATATCAACCCGTGGCCATACATATTTGTAAATAATGAAGCAATTAAATGGAAAACGCTGAGAGTGACCAATTGAAAAGCATCAAACTATTGTCACCCTTACTCAAACTGATCACTGATAAAACCAGTTATAATACTTTAAATATTTTTTAAATGTTATCGTTATAATATACCGGCATTTAAGATAATATTTAAGTATTTTCAAGTGCCGCTTATTCAATTTATTTTATTCAATTTGTTGTTTTTTTGCCGACTATAACAATGCCAAGCTAATTTCTTTGTGGACGTTCTTGGTGTTCAAAAAATAAAGACATAAGCTTTCATCGGTAATTATAACATTTATAATCATATCATTAGGTACTAACATATTTTTAAATAATTTAATTTTTAAAAAATTTTTTTTTAGACTACCAACAGTTGAATCTCGTAAGCATCAGCGGATACAAATTCTTGTAGATTGTCATGTTGATCTTACTAAAGTTAAGCCTACTACTGCTATATGTTCTGAACATTTTGATCCAGATTGCTTTAAAAATATGTTGGAGTTAAGTTGTTAAAAGAAGATACTATACCTTCTATCATTGTAAAATATGTAAGTGAACTCAATAATACTATTTATCAAAGTTATTTTTATTAAATGTAATATATTATAATGATATCTGATTACACTATAAGTGATAAAATAAAATTCTATACTACATAATTATTATAATATATATAATATAATTATTTATTTTTCACTTTTTAGGCTAAAATTTCTGTTCCTGAGATAAAAGCGTCTATTCCCAATACATCAACATCTAATCGTGTAAATCTAAAATACTTTTTTCTTAAAATATTTTGTATTTTATAAATGGTATTATAATAATTATGCAGTTTGAAGGTGTTGAATTAGAAGGTTTTGGAAAACTTTTACAAAATTGTAGTGAACAGAATTCAGATAGTTTCCCTTTAATTAGTTTTTTTTTTTGAAAAAAACCATTTGAAAAAGTAATGAAATAACATTTTTTGTTATTTACTAAGATTTTTAAGTCACAAATATTGTAAATTATTTATTACATTTATTTCAGTCACAGTCATATTTATTACTCTAAGTTGTATATCCATATTATAGCCCTTTTTGTATTAAATGTCGAGGTTTCTCTGACAAAATTCGTGACTTTTCTGATAAGACTCCTCTAATGACGGTAGAGGCTTCTCAGGAGGGCGCATTTGAGACTTTTCCAATGACGATCAAAGTTTCTTCGACGACGGTCACGTTGTCTGTGAAGACGGTCACGTTGTCTGTGAAGATGGTCGATGATTCTGCAACGACGTTCACAGCTCTGGCGAATAAGGCGGCGACGAGAATCACGGACGTGACTTTCAGAAAAGATTTTCTGGTTTATAGTAATCTTGCAGTAGATCAAATTCGTTTGGACTTCATCCATTTCCGTGGACGATTTAACGTATAAATCGGACATCGTAAAAAACGTACACCTATGAAGTATTTAAAAAAAAAATCAAATTAGTTATTACTGTCACAACGTTACTGTTGCCTTGACAATATTTGTCAGTAAGTAATAAAACTATAATAATAAATAATAATAATATCCTAGCGAAATCGAATCTGATCAGACACTTACATTTTAAGTTATTATTTTGGCCACGGGTACACCAAAAATGTTCATACAAATTTTGATTTTTAAAATTTGTATATATACTTAAAGACATTGTAGCATTTTTATAGAATACGCCTTAATTCAGTCTGCGAGTTTTACAAGCCATTTCAAAAACTTGAAAATATATTATGGTTTTTATATATTATTGTTAAATCTAAAAATTTCAAAAATCAGATTTTAAACTGCTGCATCACCGAAGAAGAAAGATAGAGTGAACATTATTGACGAACCACCATGCATGATATAATATACAGTGTTGCAATAAATATACCGAAAGCAAATCGCGCTTGTAAAACTTCTACGTGTGTACACTGTTCTCCAATATTATTATACGCATATGCGTACATTTATTACATGTTATAACTTTTTTGTCGTATATTTTTATCTCAGATTTTGTTTTCATTTTTTTTGTGAGAGGAATTTTATTCCTTCTTAAAGTCTTGGGAAAATATTCCGTAGGCCGTGTGGCGTGTATACATTATTGGGTACATTTTTTTTAAACGCCGTTCTGTCTGCAGAAGACAATACACCGCGCCTTACGGTTGAGAATAAATGTTATCGAAACATCGTATACGTTTAATGAAATTTAGAAGATCACAAAAATATTTTACATCTAAAGAGCAAAAAAAAAACAAACTACGACGACGACGTATAAAATAGTATAATGATGATAATATGTTATGCAAAAATATGCAAAGTAAAATTTAAAATTTTAATCCTAGACACACCACGAGACGAATTATTTATATCGAGTCAGATTTCAAATATTTACTCTACACACAAATATGCAAATGCAAATGCAGACCTATCGCTATGTAACATAATATACGTATTTTACATTATACGCGCTGCGACGGCCTACGCAAATTACGCCCGCGCGCGCGTGCATATTATTGTCTTTGCGGAGCGCTTAAAAAAAAAAAAAAACAACCTATAACAATATACCTATACGCTGCAGCAGGTATGCGTAAAATAATAATAATATATTCTATATAGGTGTCTACCTACACCGCACCTTTCTCGGTCCGGTTTGTGTAAAAAATGCGCTGTGGTGATTTAGCACCGCGACTGTGGCCAAGCAATCGGTGTGTGCGTATTATACCGGACGATTCAAAAGTCGTCTTCCGATGTCCATTGCGAGTATTATAACCGATACGCATAGCCATGCGACGGCGAATCGCAGGTAAACGACCTCGTGACTGTAAAAGACCCGCTGATGAGAGCATAATATTGTGATGATATTGTTTCGTTACTTCATTAGGGCGTTTTTCTTTCTTTTTACTTTCTTTTATAATAATTAATGTGCGATGTATAATCGTTGCGGAGAGCGTTCGATTTCGTGTTGATTGAACTGCCGTCAGTCGGACAGTACACGGACGGACGAATTAAAAAAAAAAAACTATTCCCTATTTTTCAACAATACCGTGTGTCGTCACTCGTCAGATGGTGTAGACATATTGTCAACACGCACTATATACAAATTAAAACTTGATTGTCTTATGAATATATTATAACATTCACCGCATCGCGGTATGACCATTATTGAAATTAGATATGAATTTTTAAAATCGGACAGAGGAAGTTTTCTGAATCACTCTGTATTAGTATATATTATGCTATTTCACAGCGTATTTGGACCACACATGGCAGACGTCGTGCGATGCACGCGGACGAAAAAATGTAAATATTTGTTTGAAAAAAAAAAATAATAATAAATGATCAACTTATATCCTTTGCCGTTATATAATATAATTATATAAATACTATAAATAGCCAAATAGACTGCCCGACGAATAGCATATGTCATACTCAGATAAGAATTACAGAAGTATGTGATATTATAGGTACACCAGAGATTAAAGTTGCAGCAGATCAGGAGGGTTTTATTTTATTTGTTTGCTTATTAGTGTATTGAAAAAATGTACATTATACTGTAATTTAAAATTTATTCATGTCTGAAAATTCTCAAATATAATATTTTGAAAAAACTCATTTTATATTAAAAATATATTTACTATAAAAAAAATATTTATGTTTTAGAAAATTGTAAACAGTTAACTACTAGACTCAAATAAACGTTTTTATCATTAAACTTTTTTAAGAATTAGATTAACTAATTAGCCATTTTGATTTTTCCCAAAAAAAGGTGATCATATTTAAAATTTGTAAAAAAAAAAATTAAAAATATTGAATAGAAAAAAATCATAATCATAAAATAAATAAATATAGTATAGGTCAAGTAGTATATATTATATAGTATAATATTACATAAGTTATTTTATTTGGATTAGTGTTATTGAGATATTCAACAAAATCACGTCTTGTCGTTAAATTAACTGTTTATAATCTTACAAGTTACTATCTTACTGTAAGAACACGTGTGATTGTAGCACGTAGCGTCTTAAAATATTTGAATACTTCCAAAAGCTTAAAACCACTTTATAATTAGTCATTAACCCGTCGTTGGTGTTGTGTTAGCGTTTCGCTCACCTATTAAAATACACGTGTGGGCATACAAATTAATATAGCGCGGTACTGACAATTATCAACATTGAACTGCTAAAGCATAATAATAAAATAATATAATACGATATTAATAAAATATCAAGATAATACGGTAAAGTAAATAAGGCGATCTGTGACGTGCGGCCATTGCGACGAGCCCAACGCCAACATAATACACGGTACTTTTACGTGTACGGCAACATTGGACTTCAATAACTTTGTTAGTTTATTCATAACATTTAATGTTTTTCTGTAACAATTTTTTTAAATAACTCAATGGAGCATTTATATAATATTGTCAACATTGAATGAAATATAAACCAGTGGTTCTAAAAATGGTAATTATGTGAGCGAAATGCTCATAACGACATCAATGACGGGTTAATAACAAATGATGAATAATAGCGAATTACTTCTTAATATCTATACAAATTTCGTGTAAATATAAGTTTCGATGTAAATGGAACATTATAACAATGGAATATACACGTCACACATATGGGTTCCTGATTTAGTTTTAAGGTGAATTTTTGTAAAATCGATTTCTTAATAATGAGCAGTTAATTTCGATATTATTATATAATAATTCATATTGCGATACGATTAAGTTACAGCATCCAGTCAAATAAATTATATAATACATAATATATAATGGGTTTTTATATTCTCTACAGTAAAACGCACAATACACACATACACTGCGTACGCATACAATGCGAATCAAAAGGAAATTTCCGAGTGTGTTTTTTTTTTGAATACATACTGCAGAAACAGAATTAATGTATTCAATTAAAACAGCAGGTACGACAACAACACGTTCGTCTTACACAATATAAACTTGTGTTCTTATGAAATACGAAGTGGCTTTAAACTTCAAACGAATTACAAGTTATACTATTAGGTTTTAATGTTAATTACGATTTCCGCAAAATATTTTAAAGTCGCTGGAAATGACTCGAAAAATAACTGTCTTATAGAATTATTGTTAAAACTGTAATATGTATGCAGTATACGGACACAATTTATTTTTCGATTTAAGAAGTTCTGTAGTGCCATAAATTTTAAAAATTGTTTAGGAATAATCCTTGTGACTAAATATTACTAATTGATATAGGGCTTGAATTTAAATTCACAAAAAAAAAACTAGGTTAAATAACCGAAAATTCCTTAAAAAATTGTATGATTAAAAATCAGTTTAAAATATAATTTAATATTTAAAAAAATGTATTCTATGGTAAAAAGTCTTTAAAATTGGAAATTACTCACTGTAGATATTTTTTATTTGTGAAAAAATTCATAACAGTTCTTGAGTCTGTATTATTATTTATTCTCAACATAAAAAATTATAGAACCACGCAAGTCCTACCCAAGTGGTAGGTATTTTGAGATAGTATTTTTATAATATGTAATCATATTTAATTACATATTTTTACACAAAAAATTGAAAAAATGTATAAATATGCAGTAAAAATTTAAAAAATAACTTAAATATTATGATCTACGAATAAAAAACTACAATAAGTATATAATTAAAGTTTTACTTTTGAAGTTTTTGTTACGTCATGTACTTAAAAGTAATTGTAAAACGCATTGTTTTAGAATATTCAAATCATAATTTAGTTCATATATTAAAATTCACTTCCTATACTATATTATTTGAGATATATTTTTACATTATATGTGTGTTGAAAACATATAAATTCTATATCGCCATAATATTAATTTAGTAATTTATGATATTATGTATTGAAGTAGCATAATTTCAAAAATATATTTCCAACTCATACAAATTTAATATCGATGAATTGTCAATAATGTTTTCACAAAAAACGAAAATCGTCTGTTTAATAATTCGAAGAAAACAATTAGACTCACATTTGAAGAAAAAAATGTGTTTACCTAAATAGAACTGCAGTTTTTAAATTCAGTGAAAATTGAATTGTATTTGAAAATATGGTTTTTTAATACCCATAATTTGTAGAATTGTTAATAAATAGTAGTCAATGATCATCCCTCCTATAGAATGCTACGTGATGTAAAAATTTAAAATTGTACATTAAATAAAAGTAAAAGATATAAAATTCGTATATATAAAAATAAATTTGTAATAATATACATGAATAATGAATGATTTAAGTTTGAATCCATAAAAATTGGTATAATATTCTGAATTCTATAATTAATTTACTCTTTTTTTTCTACACTGTATTAAATATTTTTTTTTTAACAGTAATAAATAATATAATTTTTTCAATATTCAATTTTACTAGTTTTTATGTGTTCATTTAGATCATTATTAAAAAGGTTATATAGATATTATATACCTCGAATATTGATGATTCGATTAGTTTAACGATTTACTAACTTGTGTTGTGACGTATTTTTTCATGATAACGTATAACCGTAAATGTATAACTGAAATGTGGCTTATAAAATTATGACACACCTACGAGTAATAAGTATTTTGAAAGTTTTAAACTATACAATAATTATAGTATCTAAAATATTTGTACTCTAAACCATATTGTATTGACTGAATAAATTATCATGTTTTATTCTAAAATAAATGTAAGAATATCTAAAATAAATCGTTTCAAAAAAGTAGTTTTCACTGTGAATACGTGTTACTCATTGTATGCGTTTGTAATAAATTATTGGCTAAACTTAATAAAACATTGATGTAAGGTGCAATTCTAATGTCGAAATATTGAATATGCCTTTGAATATGCTTGTAACTAACAGTCGTGTATAAACAAACACCACAGATTTAATATAAATGATCATATATATCATATAATATATTAAGTGTACATCATACAGTTGACGATTCAGTTGGAAAATCAATTTCGATATAAAAACACCTATTTTTTGCTTCTTACATTATCATATAACACAACCGATGAATGTGTGTCGCACTAGTGCGTATAATTTTCCTTCTTTATAATATACATTGTTTTTTACAATACCATAGTACACACATTTCGGCAAACGACATTAGAATATTTATACAAAATAATTATGAGAGGATAACGACTTAACGTCGCGTGCACGCATTGTGTGTCAATAATGATATTATACATATCACATTGTAAATGCGAAAACTTGGGTAAATGTAACAAAACAAACGTCATCTTTAAAAGTTGATGTCACAACTTAGTATTTGTGCAAGAATACGTCACATATTACTGCGAGTCTCTAAAGGAGTCAGTCAAATAAAGATACGTTTATAATATGCACGTTATGTTGGCTCAATATACAGAGTACCTATAAGTAATAATATAAAAGTTTACGTCATTATTATTCACGCGACGGTGTCATTCGAATTATATTGTTCAAACGTTTTGATGATGATACGTATAATACGCATAAATATTTAAGACATATATTATAATTCATTATGTTATATCAGTATATGGTGTCTCAGGGTAATTTGACGTATTATAGCAGTGATTTGACGTTATAGTACCAGGTCCCTCGATCTTCACAAAACAAACTGTACAATATGTATCCAAGGCCGTACCTAGTGGGGTTTTGGGGTTCAACCTCCTCCGTCCTCACCGTCGCAATTATGTTTCTGGTTACGGTCCAGTATGTGTTGATACAATATATTGCTGTCAATTTAATGTTTAGTAATTAATGCATAGTACGATTACCGAAAATTTAGAATTTAAAAAATAGTACATTATTTATATTATAAAATATTTAAATTATAACTATAGATAAATGTCTTATAATTAATAACGATTTATCAAAACTAATTTGAAAAATATAAATCAGCAGCTACACTAATATTTGTGTTCATGTAAATTATAAGGTGTACAACTATACCACTACAGTAGTAGTATCCAACGATTCAATGACATATTATTGTATATTTATGTACAAAAAATGATTCTGAACATAAAAATTCTATTAATTGATATAACTAACTATATTTTATAGGACTAAATATCTAATACATTTGTTTAAAGCTCATCCATCAGCATATACCTATTTACTGTTTTAAGTATTTGTATTTGAATTTTGAAATCAAATACTTCTTTGTAAATAGTTTGAAAAATTTGACGTTTCATTATTAATTAAATTAATTAAATAAAGTATTAATTATTCTATATTATATTTTATTATCAGGTGTGTGCATATTCAATAAGTTTTCAGAGGGAATAATAATTTTTAACATTATTATTACGGCACGGTTTTAAATCTTGAAAAATCTGACAGGAAGTACAGTGATTGAAAAACCATCATCTCTTCCCTCATCAACACATTATTGTCTGGTAATAATTTAATGAATTCAATATATTGTTCTACGCACTAGACTAACCTAACGTATTGCAGTGCTTCGAAAAAATATCTTCTACTATTTTAACACTGTCCATCCGTAAAACTTTATAACCACGGTTCGTGCTAAGACAACGACGGTTAATCAAATTCTTATCATTAGCTGTAATTCTCTGGGTGTCCTTTCAGCTTTGCAATCACGCCAATCTCTCTGTAATAATAGTGTTAGAAAAATCCATAAAACGTCATTGCTACGACACCTATAACTATCAAATTTATGCGGGATACCTTCTCATACACGGGCGTTTCACGCAATGAAAATATCGACTCATTAACTAACGAGGCAATTATTTATTTTATGTCCATAACTATAGCCTAAAATTTCCGCACCAAGAAATAATAATAATAACAATAGTAAATATGCACACTGCCTAGCTATAGTATGGAACCTTGAGAATGAATACTGGCTACTAATAAACTATAATGTAGGTGCTCCAACATGTATAATATGTTCATATTAAGAATTATAACAAGAATCTGATTCACCAATCTCTAAGATAAGATTTGTATACAAAAAAAAAAAAACTATTCATTTGAATTTAGATACTTAAGTATATCAATATAAAAAAAAAAATATATTATCTAGTTAAAATTATACAAAATAAAAATAATTTTTATTTGAAAAACGTTGGTACTACCACAAGAAACTCATAAGAAAAACTAATTAGTTCTTTACTATGAACAAAGATTCCTAAAATTAAAATTTAAATAAATGTGTTATTCAATAAAAAATAAAAAATAATAATAATAAGGTCCACAGCGTGAAATCACGTGAAAATAATAAAAACACGCTGCACGATATTGCTGCAGCCAATGCGTTAAACATAATCTAATGAAAAACGTATTGTTCTACTTATCGTTTGAAATCCACCACGTTAGAAATACACTAAAAACCAATCAACCGCAAATATTATAAATATTATGGTAGAAGCATTCAATGACCAAATTACCCACCAACCTAATACCTGCATACTTGGATTTTAAAAAACATTGCTATCGATACCAAAATATAATATATTTAATTAACGTTAAAAAAAATGTATACCTATTGCAATACTATAACTTATAGATAATAGGTAATTAGGGTAATAATAGTAATAAAAAACGGTAGTAAACGATTTTCTCTTAACACTAAAAAAGAGATATCCAAAAATTGTTGAATAATTTTTATATTTAAAAAAAATATAATGCAATCGGTTGTTAACGCGTAAGATAATGTGTATTATTTGAAAATGTGGTGATTGTGTCTGTTCTCACTGTAATGCAATACGACAATACTATATTATATCGGCTAAAGCTTTGATCGCCACTCGTTGAACAAAAACTCTGCTGGTTTCAATGCCTAATTCAGTAGACGTCTGTAAAAATATTTTTTTGTATACGGTTGGTTTTTACTTTTACACACACATGCCAATATGAACATAACGGGATAAGAATGGGACAAAAAGCGTCTCGTTCAAAGTTTATCGATCCCCTAAAAAAAAATACAATACCGCTTAGTTTATAATAATATGGTCACCCTTAGTCCATAATCAACTAGTCAAGTGTATAATTAATGTAAATCTGAACTAACGAGTACAAAACAATGACCCAGTTGTCGAAGACTTTAACTTTGATAAAAAAATAAAAATAATATGAAGTATAAATCAAACTATATCGATTCGCCATGACAGTTGTTTGTCAAATGTGATGCAAAACTAATGTTGGAAAACACAGTGTGTGTCTTGTACAGGGTGTACGCACTTTAGGTTAATCCAAAGGATTATTTTGTACTAGGTATGTGAATATTATTGTTATTAAATGTTTTCAAAAATTTACATCATGTCTAATTTTTATTTAATTAATACAGCGTAAACGTAAATTTGTTGAAATCGATCCATAATATTTTTTTTTACCATTTCTTTTGTTTTACTTCTTTTTTACTATGTCTACAAAGTGTGGTAAACACCATGAACATCTAGCTTACTTGTAATACATACTTCAGTGCTATATTGCTGTAATAAGTAACAACTAAGTTGACTTAATTATAATGACATTTTCGAAGAGAATTTAAAAAATGTTCAAAAAGATAACAGAGATCGCATTAAATGACGTGTTAAAAACCATCATCTAAATCATCAACGAATCGACCGATGAATTAAAAGAAAATTTTAAAGATTTCATTAAATCAACAACTTTTATAAATCAACAATTTGATAAATTGTATAATAAAATTCAATTAGTGTTTCAAGAAAGCAAAATAGTCACAATGATGAATGGAAAATTAAACGACAAAATGTAAGAATTTATAGTAAATTTTAAATGCAATCAAACAAAAATTTAATATACCTATTTGAACATGAAAATCATGCCGTTAGTATTGAAATAACAGGAATAATTAAAACTGATAACGACAGCTGTTTATGTAAACAATAAAATGATTTAGAAAACAATAATATCGATATGACAGTTGGAAAGAAGCTAGGAGAACAATTATAAAAAAAGTCGAAATCTAATATAATTAGTGCGAAATTAACAAAGATGAGAAAAGTCAATTAAATCGTACCTTAGAAATGCAAATTTCAATACGCTTGACAACAATTGGCACATTGCAATAAAAAAATAATAATCATCAAACTTAATTAAAAAAGAGTATTTTTTTTAACATACTGAGAAAAAATAAACATTGTTTGTTATAAAAAACCTACGTTTTGGCTATAACAAATTAATTTCATCATATTGAATAAAACTGAATTTAAAAAAATTAATATTTTAGAAATATCGATATCGACCTTAGCAAAATTGTTAATAGTATTCGTCTCATAAATAATCAAATATTCTTAAATGTATATTAGATGTTGTAGGGTATATATTGATCCTCTTAAATCTTACTTAAAAACATAAAACTAGTCGAAATTTCAATTACATTAAGCGATGACCTAGTAATCACCAACGAAGTACCTAAATTCTAAAGGTACAAAGTGTTATCTACTATTTTATACATAATATATATATTTTGTTACATTAAGCAACTTAAACCCTGTACATGGTAAAATGTTTTCATACGCAAATCGCAGATGGTCCTGCTTTAATTCTACCCGAAACTGTAGTTGGGTAAAAGCTTGCAATAGCGTAGAAAACATAATTTAATGTTACATTTTAATAAAATAAAATAAAATATTACTATCAGTAATGATAAAAAAATCCAACTAACAATTAATAAAATAAAAATCCACAAACTAAATTACATATTATAAACTTAAAAACGACTTATGTGATTTAAATTATAAAAAAACTAAAAATATTGTATAACATGGAATTATAATTGATTAATCATTTGAAGTAGGAAACTTACAAAGAAAATAAGAAAATTTAATCATAGAAAAAAATTTAAAGTTCAACATTATTTTTATATAAATGCTAAAAAATACTCAACAAATCTATGTTACGTATGTTTTATTTTCTTATGAGTCAATCTTACAATATCGAATGAAAACTTAGGCTTGAAAAAAATTTCAACAAAAATGATAATCAGTATGAAAAGTATAATTTAAATAATTTAAAATAAACTTAAAACTTTTATGTCCGAGAATGAAATTAAAGTCATTTAAGTTTTTAATATACAAAAATGATTTTGCCGAAATGCCCTAGATTATACATTTAAGTTAAATTTAATCTAATTCGAACAAAAACCTGATGACAGAAAATTAATTTGATAATCTCTATAGTTTCAATTTAAAAATTAGGTTTGTAAATTTATATGTTCAGTTTTTTAAAATTTATAAATAATAAAAATTAAAATTAAAAATGATTATTTTCTCTCCAATTTCATAGATACAGTGCCTCAACTATGAATTGGCCGGCCAAGTTATTAAAGTGTTTTAAAGTTATCATGATTTTATTATCATTAGGGCTCGAACTTACATGTATTTATGAAACCAAAATATGTGCTAAAAAACTCAAAATATGTATTTTGTTAATTATATAATATATCCATATAAGTTTCTAATGAAACAAATTATATTTTAAAAAGTAAAATTATTTAAAAAAAGGTATTAAAAATTATAAAATAAAAATAAAAATATTAATTATCTTAATTACAATTTATGATAACGTGAATTTATAAATTTTCAAATTTAAAAGATTTTCATAAAATTGCCTTACACCGAGTAAATGATCTTTCGACTTCCAATGATGTTCCACAGATGACAGTATTGCATTTTGACTATGTCTGAAAGAGTAAGTTCTACATCCGAAAAACTTTAGATAAACGACTAGTGTGAATACGTTTGATAGCAGGCTTTCTTTCATTTGTGCAAAATTAAAATTCTTTTGTAGAATATTTTTTCTTGGATATTTATAATTTCGCCAATTCTTCCTTATATTTTTTCAAGTTTTTTTTACCATTTCGTCTACAATATTCAAACTTTCAAGTCACGAGTTACTATTTTGTAATGAAATCCACTAAAAAATATAATTTAAATCGAAATATGTAAAATAAAATATAGTTCATTTCATCGGAAACCCCTTGCAACGAATTTATCACTCACCTAAATTAATTTATCAAATCATAGTAAAAATATGTATTTACATATAAATCCGAGCCCTAATTATCATTAAAAATTTTATGGATTTATTTTGGTTAATAAATTAAATTATCTTAGCTATTTAATCTGTTGATGCTCAGTTTCCTTCTAGAG
Organism: Rhopalosiphum nymphaeae; assembly: GCA_036289425.1. Classification (NCBI taxonomy): domain Eukaryota; kingdom Metazoa; phylum Arthropoda; class Insecta; order Hemiptera; family Aphididae; genus Rhopalosiphum; species Rhopalosiphum nymphaeae. The sequence goes on along the minus strand of JAZAQC010000007.1, from coordinate 463,034 downwards.
CATTATTGACTTAAATCAATAGACTTGATTTACTTTTTAATAACGAAATTCAATTCATACAATAATGGTATAAAAAAGAATCTGTTATATTTTTAAAATATTTAAGTATTTTTTTTACATTATTCAATCATTACATTATTCTAATACTTTGTGTGTTTTGAGAGAGAAAACTTTCGAAAACACGTAATGTTTTATTTTATAATAATATATCAACCGATTTCTTCAATAAGTTTATTATAGTTTCTATTTTCCATAACCTCAGTTTCATTATGTATATATTATTATGAAATATTTATTTTCCATTTAACGTTATGGAGTTTCTGGAAATTTTATTTAAATCACTGTCACATTCTTATAATATTTTACGATTGTATTAAAAACATTTTTTTATTAACATTTTATCATTTTTTTTTTTTTTTTTATAGATTAGTAATGCTAAATCTTTATCATACATGATTACACAGATAGTGTAAGAATTTTTTTAAAAAAAATACTACCAGACGTTATCATATAAATACAGATTGTATAGCAACCGTAGCGGCGACCTTCTAAAGTCTTCGCAATTTATGGGTGAAAGCCCGTTTCAGGAATCAGGACGAACCTTGTCGAGTACACCTGCCGTCTGCCGACGGCGGCCAGGTGGCAGCTGGGCGGCGTCAACGTTTTCAGATTTGTTTTCAAAGACCTACATACATTTCATATATATATAATATATATATATAACAGCGTAACTATACAATACTTTTTTCGTTCGTTCGTTCGTTCGTTAGGATTATATTATATTTTAAGACATACACAGCACCTTTAAACGTCTGACTTTCGTTTTCATTGAATCGTTGACATTTTCATAAAAATACTCAACATTATATTCCACAATAATATGTCACGAAATACAATTTATAGCTAACAAATTTAAAAAATACATTATAAACAGAGTTTTGGACAAAGAATTTGTTTATTTGTTAATTTGTTTACATTTTTGGTTCAGCGCAAAACCCAGCAGAATACTTTTTGTCGTGTTTCTATGATTTCATGATATTTTTAATTATATTGCTCGTTTTTGATTATTTTGCCGGTTTTTTTTACTATTCGTTCTGCGTTTTATAAGTTTTAAGACGACGTTGTTGATAGCAACTGACATAAATAATAATAATTTGAAAAATATGCTCAGCACAGCCACACGATTATTTAGTACTTTATAACATAATATGAAACGAGAAAAATCATATAGAAGTTATAGGAAAGAGACTGTTATTTTTTTTATACTCGTTGCGGGGTCCGAGTGAGATTTTAAATCCTTAGTTTTAGTGCTTTACAATGAACGTTTAAGTTATTTTTATAAGAGTTTATTATTTTAATGATTTTGCGTGCTTTAAGTGACAAACCCTGCTGGTTATCTATATAGTAAAAAAGTAATATCGACGGATGACTGCAAAAACTTTGTATTATGCGCGTTGTATTAAACTTATTTTTTCCCATTTCGAAATCACATGCGTCGATTATAACTTAGTAAACTATTCGACGTGGCTTTTGGTTAAACGGATCAATCTGTGTGTAGGCGCGTACATTATATACGACAACATAAATTCTATTATATCGTATTATACGCGTATATAGTATTTTGTAACTCATATCAATAACAAATCGTCAGAATCGCTAAAACCTGAAGTATGCGCATTGCGTATTTAACATAATATAATATCGCGGGCGCCGTGTAAGTTGTTGTGTAACAACTATTTTCAATTTAAAATCAACAATATTATATTATTATTATTATATAATTCGAAAATGTTCAGATGTCCAAACATTCTTTTTTATTGCTAAACATGTTGCGAATGATGTATAATGCGTCATCTAGATATACATTTCTGTCTTATCTGGATAAAAATAAATCAAAATATCTATTATTATCTATTTATCTATTCCAACAATACGAATGTCCGAATTAATTTACCTAGATATTTTTTGGCAAAAAGATTATTTTTCGATTTTCAATTAATGAACTACACGATTTTATTTTATTTTTATTTTCAAAGGACGGGATGAGGATGTATAGTATTAATGCTATAGCTATTGATTCCAACTGCAATTTTGGGAGTGGTTTCTGGTAACCAAATTGGATTTAGTTAATACTTTTAAGCTCCAAAAGAGTAAAAAGTAAGAAATTCTCAGTATTTTTAAAAATAACCGGGAAAAAGAGAATATCTATACAAAATCAGCAAAAAGATCAATATTTTGTTTTTTTGGTGTAACTCATAAACAAAAAATCTTAGATATTTAAAATATTAATCAAATATATTATATTTATATTTACTATTTGTGATACGATTCATAATATTTTGAGCTGACATTTGAAATTTTCATTTTACTTTTTTCAATAAATGTTGATGAAAAAATGTTTTATTATAAGTTTTCGTTTACCAATTAAAACATATCGAAAATACATAGCTGTATTTTTTTTTAGAAAAGTTTAAAGTATGAATTTTAACAAAATTCGTCGAAATCGTGAGGATGATAGAATTAAATTTTGTTGTTAAAAAATTCATCGGTAAGAAACTATAAAATTGTAAATCTAAGATTTGAGGATATTTTAAATTTAAATTTGAACGAAATTAGATATGTTATATTCCAAAGAAAAACAGCTTTAATTATTTTGTTGTAATTTAAAAATATCATTTGTGAGTACTTTAAACTATTAACGTAATTATTACAATTTAATATACAATAACATTTTTAAACACACTGTTTCCAATAAAAATGAATTCAATTTATATCATATACCTAATTAATAGTAAATTGAATTAATTTACTAGCAATATAAATATATCATAAAATTGTTTACACTTAGATTCGTTTTTCGTTGCAATGATTTATCATTAACTTAAAATAAAAATGATAAAAGAAAATTGTCCAAAACCGACTATAGTGTACATTATACATTCGCATAAATTATTGAAAATTCTGTGATTCTAATGAAATTATTAAGTGAAAAAATAAACGAGTCCCGCGTATCTTCGATGCTTTATCATTCTATGTATGCTATATTATACAATAAAATTTCAGAGATTCTATATATATACATAACGAAATTACTAAACTATACGTTTAGGTATAAAACTGTTTCACCATACCTATTTCTGTTTTATTGTATAATATTAAAACAAAATGTATGGAATATTATGCGCAATAGATACATATGAAACATTTGAAGTGCTAGTTCTACTTTTAAAAATAAAAATATGTAGTTTCCATATGTACGCCAAAAAAAACTGTTTCTGATAAACGGTCGATTTTCTTGGTATAGTTTTACTGTTTATACAATATGGTATCTAAAATTGTAAATATTGTGGTTTGAAAAAAAATTCTTTGAAATATTTAATTTGAGCTACAACTTAACAACGTTCATAAAGTTCGGAGTTATAAAATATTTTAGTTGGTTATTTTTTATCACTCAGTTTAGTTAAAAATTGTATAGAAAACTATAACTAAATAATAATTTCTAGTTTAAAAAAAGTTATTTTTTTTTCTCAAACGTACATGTCACAAACTAAAGTGGATATTGGTTTTTAGGTCAAAGTTCAAATTACTTAACCTTAACTTTTTAATTCGTTTATGCCTAGTGTTGATTGATATACATTGTACATAATATTTATGTACTAATTATTAGTATTATTATTATTGTTTACGCGTTGTAATATGTTAAATTGAAAAATGTAATTGGTTAATAAGTATTGATAACAAATTATAAAACATATGTGTAACATATAATGTTGATTTGAAATGACATAACAATTTATATTTATACATAAAGCACTAAAAAAATACTTAATACCTCGAAAAGATGATTAGTGTAGATACTTAAATGGATCGTTCAATATTTTATATTTATAAAAGTGTTATTTTAACAAATAACAATGATTTAATATAAATATTATATATTTATTAATTTCTTATTACATTCAAAATTTTAATCAAATTAGTTTTATTATTATTATTATTATAACTTTTATTTTTTATTTTCTTTATCGTTACTAAATATAGAATAAAATAAAATAAGTACACTTAAAACCTACAACCGATATTGCACTCCAGCGCAGAGTAATTTCTTGTAATCATTTATTTGCAAAACATGTATATTATATATGTTTTCTTGAGCTAAAACTTTAAATAATAATTAAAAATTAAGTATGCATATTAATATATTATAGTGAACTTCAATTTATAACTGAATATATTTTATCAACATTAGTTTGATACAAAAGACATTTCCGGGGTGATAAAAATATGTTTTTACCAATATGTTCGGTAAATAGTCAGTTTATGTTTGACTTTTAAGGATAGAGTAATATACAAACACTGTTATTACTGTGTAAAGTACTGACTGAATAATATTATATGCTAAACAATCAAATCTTAGAAACAAATAATAATTTGAGCCGTGTGAGTGCATCTAAGTGAGCGATTAAAACATATATACATGCACCTTTATAGTTTTTCATATAAATAATTATAATTATAATGGTTATGATAGAATCGTGGAAATTAGATTAACTATATTTGTTCGATGTAAATATAAATATTCAAAAGATATTATGTTTTTTGTTTTCGTTTATAACCGTTTAAAAGATAGATGATATGAGTGAAGAATTATGTAGATAATACTAGTACAAAATATATCACATATATCTGGTTATAATACAGACTAGTTCATTAAATTCAAGTGTGTTCACCCCATGTTTTTTCCTTTTATATCTTTAAATTCCAATTTTTGTAATTTTTAAAAATACCTATTAACTACTCTTGTTTTTAAACACTTAGTTTTTTATATAATTTACGGAATATATCGTGATGAACCAAACTATATGTAATTATTTTTTTAATTATAATCACTTTTATTTTCAAAAATTGTTAGTAAGATAATTTTTTAAAAATGTTGATGTTTTTACATTGGCGAGTAGTTTTCAAGTTTTTTGACTATATAAATATGCTCGTGAAAGATAATATATAGAAGTTATGAAGATTTTAAAATATTAAGTATACTTTTTAACAACACAGAAACAACTCGTTAAAATTTCTATTTAGATATATCAATATTTTCAAAACAGACATCTGCTTGGCAATTAACGGTAAAAACAGTTGATTCTCACTCGAAAAAAAAGATGGTTATATACTACCATAGAATGATAGAACACTTCTACTGATGGTTTCGTAAAATCTATATATACTTGAAAATATGAACATTTGAACTTTAAAATTAAAAAAAAAAAAAAAACAGAATTATAAATTAATTAATTTTTAAATAAAAACAAGTGAGGGTGATCATGCTTAGTGAATCCATCCTATACTCGTATATATAAATAACTGAGAAAATAAAAAATAACGAAACATTTTATCCGAACCACAATCACTGATGTTTTGATTCACTTTTTAACTACAGCACCGTAATAAGCATACAGGTACCTACAACAATAAATTAATGTATCGTGTACAGAGATCTCTGTAACAGACGAGCATGACAGGTAGTCTCAACCGAAGAACGCCGCCGAATCCCACAGTTATTATTACCCCATATACGGGGTGATTTACCAAGCATAATATCAACTACATTTTTTTCATCTAGCAACAAATTTATTCGATTTCTGATTTTTAATCATACTAATTATAAAGATCGTATTTTCAAATTATTGAGATTTTTTCGTAATATCGAAAAGTCTGCGTGGAGTAACCCATGGTGATACAAACTTCTGTTTTTCAAATTAAAAATCCATATCTTTCAATTCCATTATCGTGGATTGTGGACCTATTATCTTTATTTCGGATGTACACGAATAACTCAAAAAGTACTCGACGCGGGACACTCATCCTTGAGCGGTACCTGCAGAAATCTCAAAAATTTCGACACGGCAGTCCTCAAGACATTCTATTCGAAAATTTCTAAAATCTTGACTTCAAATAACTGCGGCGTCGGAGGAGAAAAAGTGGGCTGGCGGGTGTTTGGCGAATCACTCTGTATAATATAACAACAGATATGGATAATATACCGTTGCGTCAGCATTACTCCCGAGGAAAAATATAAATCTCGCCTCATCACTTCATTAAACGTCGGGGGGCATTTATCCCGCGCCGAATGTATTGTCAGGCTGAACCGTTGTTGATTTAAACCGTCGATGGCGTATCGTAATATATTATAATATACCGCCGTGGCGAGCCGTGTGCGTGTGTCGTGCGCTTATTAGCGCGTGTGTGCGTCTGTGTGTGTATGTATCTATCGTGTGTGTCGGTAATAATAATATGTTTGTATTAAAAGTAGGTACCTGTATACACAAAATAATACATATTATATTAGAATGGTTACGTGTCCCGTCTACGATGTGTACGATATATACATATTATAGTATGTGTATAATATTGTTATTAGGTATTTTATGCTGCCCATTCGATCGAATCTATATAATATAAACACAATAATAATACGTATACTAACGAACGGGCTGAAGAATATCTTTGACATTATTCAATCGTAACCCGTCCCTTTGTTTTTTTCATTTTTTTTTCCACCGTATATGATATTATTTATACAGCTGCGTATTCCATTTTAAAGACGTCGCATTGTTTGAGACCCAAATGTGTTTGTAATAATCTTTTTTACGCATCGATTTCGTACGGTATACCGAATGTGTATATAGGTACCCATCCACATTATAGTAACAATAATAATAAAAAATAAATCCTATCAATTTAAATAATAAAAATAATAATAAAAAAAAAAAACCGCGTGTATTCAAAACGATTGCACCTATAATCAGATATTACACCACCCTCCTGTGAGGAGGAGCGATGCTGTTGCGTATTTCTCCGAAAATAAAATGATCGGAAATACGAGATTGTATAGATTTCTTTGGTTTTCGCGTTGAAATGGTATCGTTTTTCCCGCTTTGTTTTTAGACAAACGATAAGATGAAAAATATAAAATATATCGTGTACCTGTACCTCAGATTGTCTTTGAACGAAAACGTGGAAAAATTTTAATACTTTTCGAAATTATTGCGACCATCGACTGATTCGACTGCGCCGTACCCATACCACATGGCGTGTATAGTGTCGTACACACCGCCAACACGGTTTCAAATTTTTATTGGTAAATGTAATACGAGGCGTACACATAATATATACGATGTAATTGTTGCAGTGCGTGTACCCGTATAAATACTATATACACGCGCGTCTGCTGCTTATACTTACACGTTTCCAATATCGAGGCCAATGCGTGTAAAACGATAGCTCGTTAAGGTGACTACGAAAAATGAAAGAAAAAAATCTATGGAAAAGTGCTATAAACATTTATCACATAATATAATAATAATATACCTAACACATTATGATATAATGCGATATGTGCACAATAATATCAACGGCGTCGCATAATAGCAGGGTGATATATACATAATACACTTATATAGATATATATGGGGTGATCCGTTAAGCGTTAAACACTCATTATTATTATTTCATGAGACACAATAACGTTTTTCTCAATTTCTCTTACATAATTTCAAGTTGTTACGAAATAAGATTTTTTGGGCAAGAAAGTATATTTTTAATGTTTTTATCGTTATAATTTTCTGAGTTTTTTAGTCTTTGGACAACAAGATAATAAACATTTTTGATTTCATATTTTTAAGCAGAATATTATTCGGAGTATCTCGATCTATAAAAATCGAATTCTAGTAGTTTTTAACGATAATAGTATTTAAATATTTTTTGTCAAACCCATGTAGTACGAGTATTATACTTCATCCCGCTCATAAAAACTTTAAACATGTGCTTATAAGTTAAAATTTGATTTTTAAAAAGTAAAATATTTAAAAAATTATATTTATTGGTGTATACAATTACTACGCGAAGCTTGCATCTCTTATATGTATATTTATTTTATTCGAAAATATTATCGTAATATTATAATAATCATACACGTACCTACTGTGCGTGGTCGGAAATTTATTCAAATTTCGGCGGTGGACTGCAAATGCGCTTGACACTGACGGCGTAAACTATAATTATTTATTTATATTTATGTTAAACAGCAATTAACAAGATAACACAAATAAACAATATGATACACAAATTATGTGAATGAAAAGGGGAAGAAAAAAAGTTAAATGTGAAATGAGTACATAATAATATATACGTGATAATGTAGCCCTATGGCTTATGATAAAACTAATTAAGACACAATTTGATTATAACCGTCAACAATGGAATGACGTGGGCTTGGGCCGAAGAATTGGACAAGTCTCGTGTTGCACGGGACGGAACCTAATAAATTGGCTTTGAGCGAGTAAATCTGGGTATATTGTTAACGTTACCCCATGAAACATCAAAAACACTAAATTAACTCATAATAAGCGATATACGCAATAATTAATAATACGTGAAAATAACGTTTTCGGAGCAAAACACCCCTAACATTTCCAATATTATGTCTGGCGATATTTCAAAATTCAAATCGTACGGCACGATGATAAGTACATACTATTCGTTGTAAAAGACTCAGTGGCGATTAAATGGTTTTGTCATGGAGGGAGATTTGGCGTAAAAATAAAACAAAATTGAATACACTAACATTATAGTACAATATATACATAAATGTAATTGTTATAAATATTATTGAAAAAAAATAAATGGTGATCTATCCCCTTCGCCCCCTTGCCTCCGTTTAACCGCCACTGACAAGGTTTCACGGGTATAACATATTATTATAAATTTATCCAGAGCTCACTAATATAGCAGCTCTACCGCCTCAAGTCGCGGTAACCGATATATCAACGGGCGCTCGCAGACTGATGGCTGCGGATATAAATGTATATATAGATATACGTTGGCAGAAGAGTGCGATTCTATAAATTTGTCAAATCGCGTATATTAATATCCATTTATGTACATTGTACATATTATACGATTTTTCAAATCGCTCTTGCGTACGTATAATATATGCGATTCCGCGAATGGTTTAAAATGCTATGATGCACGACATTTGTTTGTTCTCGTTAAAATAATATTATGTAAGAATATGCATTTATTATATTATAATTTAAAAGAAGAAATAACTCGAAAGTCGAGAGCACGATATTAGTGTATATATACTCATATATTTATAATAATAAAAAAATCGAAATAGACAAATATTTTTTATACATATAAGTTATATAACTTGGTCTTATTCATTGTACGAAATGCATATCGCGCCAAAACAGCCTGTCTACAAATCCGTTATGAAGAAAGTAGACAATAATTTTTTCATCCCATTTCTAAGATATTTTTTTTAAAAATTATTAATGTTATGAAATAATAATTGGTCTCTAATCAAAAGGAAATAATTCATAATTCCTAGTCAGAACGCCAAGTAGGATAACTCAAATCGTTTTCTTTGGAATTTTATACTGTAGTTATTAATTGTTTATGATCGATAGAAAATAAAACAAATAACATTGTCTGCGCACAAAACAAATGCGATTGTCAAAATCCACACGATTCCACAAATGTATGATAACGAACGACTGTAAACCCACAGGCCTCATCATAATATTATTGTGCAAGTGCTGCAGTTTATTGTCATATATACCCACTACGTCTTGTGTTAATGCTCATAAATGTAAATAAAAGAGTATGTGGTGTGAATAATTTTAATCGTAACACGAACATAATCTGGTGGGGGGAACAGTTTCCACCTGACGTATTATAATGGTGGTAAAAATATCGTTTTGTCTGTTCGGAAAGAGCTTAGATTAGTTTAATATCACGATACGGTTTTTTGTTTTTATTTTTTTCAAAAACATTGTACTACAGCTTAAATATTATTTTTCTATGTGCTCTCTGTGTATGAGCTTATTTAATAATGTGTTATGTAGTTCGTACATATATGTGAACATAATCGCACTTTAAATGTTTCTCGTTATAATCAATATAATACTAAATCAATGTATATTCTCACTGATATTTTACAATTCATTTATCTGCAGTTACTGAATTTCTACATGACTTCTGTAAATATAATTTTTGCATGTACATTTATCATTGGCAAGTTGTTCGAGGGGAGAAAAATATACTTAATAGTATATTATCATACATTTTATAAATATGTAGGTACCTAATTGTAAATAATGTATTTTTTTTCATCAAGTGTTGCTCGTAACTTACGTCTTGTATATTTCATACATTAGACTAATAAGCACGCAGTTGTTGAAGTCATAACCGAAAAAAAAAACAAGTATATAATATTACAATACATTATTCATCACATTTATTTATATAATATTAGTCAATGGAAATATCGCGTGTATATATATATTTTATAAGACGACAAATAATAATATATGTTGTAAGAAACTAGAAAATAATAATAGCATACTTGACACTGTTAAAAACTGATCGGCTATCTTCGTTAATGCGTCCGCGCAAATGGATATTTGATATTATAGATTAGCATAGTTAATAAAATTGTAATCATCTCGTTTATACTTAGAATATATATTAAAATAATAATAATAGTAATATATATATATATAGCACACAACGATTTATCAGCACATGACGAGGAATAATAATAATAATAATAATAATGCATAGAAACAAACAGATATCATTAAGAGTTATTTCAAAACAAGGCCCACAGACAAATTAATTAATATAAAAAAACCTTTCAGCATAATAATACTCATTTGATACGTTTTACGTTAACCACCACCATTAACCTGACCCATTGAAGATACGACGTATTTAGCAGTGTATTTATTATTATTATATTATAATATAAAATAAATGTACTTATATAATATAAATACATTATTTATATACATTATAAATATATAATACGCATTTTCAACGAAAGCAATTGTTAATAATAAAATAAAATTCAAAATTATTACAATATTGTATGCATAATAAACATAATTATATATACAGGGTGTAAGCCGCGCGTGTTTCGTGATCTGTCCTGCAGGTAATTACACGTACCAAGCCAACAACTATAATTTAGATAATATAATGCAAAGGGGAACACTTTGACGATAGAAATTAATTATTAAATTGTGTGATTTAAGTTAAGTGAACGTTATATAAGAACGTTAGGTTTCAAGGTAACAGTTAATAAACAGCTAGTATAGGTATTTAAATATATAACTCCATATGCATTTACGTGCAAAATGCATATGAAAAGATATTAATTTAACTTGGTTTAAAGAAGTTATTTTTGTAATTATTTTTTCAACCAAGTCGCATGTAGTCGTTGAGTAACTTTAAAATTTTTCAAATGACAATTAATTAAATTTTCAATTATCCTCTCACATACTTTCTTATTATACCTTTATAGTAGTTTAGGCAATCACGCGTTTATGTGGACTTATTTACCAAATAAATCAAGTTTTATTTTATTATATTATAATTTAAATATTAATATCATTGCCATCAGTATGATTAAATAAAAAAGTAATTTATTTATTAATACGGAGAAAAGTAAATTATGAATATGTATTGACATGATGAGTATATTATTTTTAAAATTAACTGGAAAATGTTAAGTAATTATAATTAATGTTATGACTTTAACTAGTTGAATTATTAAATCAATTAAAAAAGTTATTAATCAAGTTAAAAAGTTTAAAAAAAGTCAAGTTTTTAACTAGTTGATGCCCCGACTTCTATGTAATAATATATATCATATTTAACAGATTTATCTATACTCACCTCTTGTTAAATTTTAAAATATTTATAGGAATAATTGGCCATCTTGGAACAAACTTTACTGGAATAAATATTTATTTATTAATTGAGTTAAATAAATGAAAAAAAAAACAAATAATTATTATAATGATTGTTATTGCAGGGATTTTGATGTATTTGCATTTTTTCCCGGTGTAATCAATCCTATCCCAGTACTTAAGCGAATAATATTATATTAGGGGATACTAAATAACTTTTTTAAATATAACTTTTATTTAGAATTTTTAGGAAAATTTTCAATTTCTAGAACATTTTAACGATTGTCACCATAAAATAAAAAGGTGGGCAAGTGGGCATTACACCACTGTATAGTAGGAGTCAAGTGGATCACTGTAATAGATGTATTAAATTTGAATTCAATGATATATCATTTTACACAGAAAACAATTTTGCGCAGGAACGAATAGTTTCTCAGTCTATATCATTTTATATAATAAATACATACTATTATAATTGGTTTTTTGATATCGCTATTAAAGTAATTTATTTTACTATTAATATTATGGACTATGGTAGATTGAATAAATGTTTGTCTAAAAGTCTTGCATTTATTATGCTATTTTATTTTAACTTTTATATTAATACCACCTTGACCTTGCTGTAAATCAGTAAGAATAGTTTTATATAATATAAATGATAATATTTAAAATGTTTTTCCTTCATTTTTTTTTTTTTTTTTTTTTACTTTTGAATTATTAAAATAAGTACTGACAATTTTTACTTTTAATCCCTCCCTCTACAAGTACCTATTCGATTCTAATTTCTATAAAAAACTATCCACCAAGTTTCAAATTGAAGTATTTTACTGTCCCAAAAAGGGATGACAGATACAAAAAAAAAAATCAACTCAATATTATAAAATTAATACATTCATCACTCCGCTTGGATATATAAGATAAAAAGTTATGTGTTATACTTCTAAATACAAAAATATTCCACTCAATGAATAATTTAAAATTGTACATAAGTACCTAATTTCTTAGAAACATACACCTAAAAATAAATTACTGGTTTTAAAAATAATATTATGTACTTAAATAACATAAAAGGATCGGTAATTAATGTCTAAATTAATTCACTACTTGACTCTATAATTAATATCGGTTTTACAGGAAAAATATTTAATTTAAAAAAGGATTGTTTTTTTAGAATAAATAAAATTTCAATTATAATTCGAAAATAATACATGGGTAATATTTATCATACCTATATATAAATTTAAAATTAATTGTAATATATATTTTGCGTATAATAATAAATATATTTTTGTCATTTAAAAGAAGCATTTTGTTTTTTCATTGATTTATATACCAAAAAAATTTCAAGGCTCGCATTAAATAAATCAAAATACCTATAATAATTATAACTTGAACAATTTTTAGATTATAATATAGTCTGTATAATAATAATAATAATATTATATAGTCTTATATATATAGCCACGATCGGTATAAACCGACCTAAAAATGTTAGTGGAAGTCCGTATCAATTTTTTCGTCAAAATCGAATCAAGTATCAAATCGACCGTCTTATATATACATATATATACACACATATAATATAATATAATAATAGTATATATATATATATATATATATATATAAAATAAATAATTCAGGTTTAACGTAATAGTATTTTTTTTTCCAAAACGATTTCGCAATTCCGCGAGAAGATTTCGCGTTATTATTATTATTATTATTATTATTTCTCGGACAAGCTAAGCCCCTCGAGCTCTTTCTATTTATGCGAAATCCGATATCTGCGTATAAAATAATATAATATATTATGCACACACACACACATTTGATGCCATTGTATTATCGCGGTCCCGTATACGACGCCATTCGTTTCAAACATTTAATTACAGCTGCGGGTATGCAAACAATAAATTATGTATTACACATTTTAAAACAACGCAAACCTGTCTCATATCCACGTGCATGTGTATATAATGACGTATAGGTATGCGCCCATAATATCGTATCGCGACGTGCCAGATTTAGAGAAGCGTGTGTGGAGGCCTCGGGACCGATACCGCAACAATATTATTACGCTCTGGCCGATACGAGAGCGTAATATATTTGTGTGATAATATTATACATGTAGGCTGTGCTTGCGCAAGTGATGCTTACACACTATATGCGTTATAATATTATCATTGCTTATCGAAATTACGAGTTGTCCCGTTTTCTCGCTTAGTGTTTTATACAAGTATACCTGTGCTGGCTGGCAGCGTGGGTCCGTCCAGCGTCGGCCAGGGTTAAGACCAAACCGATTTTTCTATCGTTAACCTTTTCGCTCCGGTTGAAATATATTATAATACAAACACAGATTGCGATGATTAATTTCACGGATTCCCATTTCTTAATCCCGACCAACGCGAAAAAAAAACCCCGAGACGGGTTATTCGGCCACCGCTGAAAATCCGACGTAAATCCGGTACCGTCGAGTTTTATATTATCGTCTTCACATCGAAAATATGTCCAGAATTAAAAAAAAATCAAATCGCAAATGTATAATAATTATAATTGCGTGTCCACGGTTATTTGTTCTTTTTTCGTCATATATTTGTTAAACGTTTTTGTGTTCCGTATTTTTTATTAATTACAATAATGATATTATATTACATGTATTACAGCGGTAGCCATTTAATTAAACAAAAAAAATATCAAAAATATATATAAGTAATTATACTTATTGTATATTTATGTAATCTAACATCTTCATCAATACTCAAAAATATGTGAAATCAAAAACTTAATTCATTTTAACCAGTAACCATTATATGTGCATGCAGTATGCATAGTATGATCACTGTAAAGTTGTGACTTTTAATACTTATTATACATTTATGATATCAAATAAATATAATACAATTTCAATGTTTTGTCTAACTACGATTTTATATAATTTTATCGTACACCGTTAACTCGTGCAACATCGTCTCATTTACGTTTTTAGCAGGAGACATCGTGTAGTATAGTTTTATATCAGGTCTATTATTTCTCAATTTTCGTTAACGTTTAAATGAAATAATGTGTTGCACGAGTATACAGACTATAATATCGATCCGTCAGTAAATCCATTGACACAAATCTAGAATACAAAACGAATGTTTGGGTGGCGCTTGATTTCCGGACGAGCCTAAACCCACGAAATACTCGAATATCCGGTAACTTATTGTATATACAGGGTGATTCACCAAACATGCTTGCCTCCATTTTCACCGACTATAATTCATTACGATCATTATTACGAATTTTAGATTTTTGAAATTGTAAATTATAACTACTTAATGACTACATATTCAAATAAATACTCGTACTTGAAAATTTAATATAATTAAACCAATTTTTTTTTTCGAATAAGAACCAAATTTTTTTGCTTGTCGTTATGCAGATGATTTTTTTGAAAATTATGTAAAAATTGTATATACTTAAACATGGTGAGCTAAGAACAATTTACGTCCATGATCATCGATTTCGATAATTCATGATTTCGGAAGATATTTTGTCTACAAACTATATTATGATTTGCAAATTCTAAAATTAAATTCTCCATTATTTTCAATACTTCGAATTAATTTTACTGAAAATAGGCGAGGAAAACTTCATGGCTATTTAAGACGATTTTAAATTTTGGTATATAAAATATGAATCTATTATTAACATTTAAAAATGTATAAATTGAGTAACTAATTTAAATATTATAGATACGCCTATCGTATATTTTTTAACACTTTCGAGGACTATTATCTGTTATATCCAACGTTTAAAATAACATAGAAATTATTTGTTTAAATTACGGTTTAGGTACATATCAATACTTACAAAAAAAAAAAAAAAAAATGATCTGCTTAACAATATGTAGTAGTATAAGGGTTTGCAGTGCAGTTCTTATTCAAATATGGTATCGTTGTAATTCCACAGAATAATCTGAAAATTATACAAACAAAATCTAAGTATTTAAGAATATAATTCTTAATTATACTTAAAAATTACAAAAATCTAAATTAACTCATTATTAGAGAAAAACGGCTGTGAGCAAGCTGAACGAATCATATATCTGAATCACATATACTTGTAATATTTCTATAATTTATATATATATACATATGACTATAAATGTTAGTTTCTTTGTTGTTTATCCTCTATAAACTCAAACATTATTGGACCATTTTCAATAAAAAATATGTCAATAAATTCCTTGAGACTCAGAGGGTGTATAACGTGTATATAGCTAATAGCTTATTTTTTCATTTTTTCAACTATATATATAGATTTTTTTTATTATACTTCAAAAAACATCAAATACAAAGGTTATTAGTAAAGACGGAATGTTGATGAATTAAAAAAGTATCAAAAAAATAAATAAATAAATAAATAAAACAATACTTTATTAATGCCTTCTATAAAACACATTGAAAATTACCTAAAAAATGTTAGTGAACAAAATTTAGTGAACATTTACATTTTAAGTTTGATTTACAGTAAAAAAAAAATATATAAAATTATTAAAAATAAATAAAAAAGTAAAATATAAATAAAATTATTGTAGTCTTCATTCAACTAGTAAGTAATAACAATAACTAATAACACTCGTTATTATAACAAAAACCCAACAATAATAATAATACAATTATTTTTTACAACAAATTTTATTTAAAATCTAAAAGTTGAAAAAATGCCACAAATTGTACAAAAACTAATAATAATGACATAAAATAATAAAAAAAATTACGTTAAAATCAAATATATCCATCCTTATGGAAGTTGGCAATACAGTGGAGTGTCGATATTATACGGATCGAGGAGGGTGCGGATAATCAAACAATTATTAAACATATCGTGGACATGAATTTAGATGTTCTATATAATTAAAAATAAGATTTTTGTGTTTGTGAATTTTTTCAAAATTCTAGCTTCAAACAAATTTATTTTGACATGTCCATATAGCCATTAATAAACTAATATTTAGTATTAGTTCATGTAATTGAAAATATATGTAATTCATTAAGTTACTAATTCAGTTATTAAAGTAACTTGACTTTAATTTTTAAACTCGTTAATTCCCAGCTTTGCGAGCGACGCATGAAATTATAATAAATTGTGTAGGCCATAGTATAGGGAATGTATTAAATTATTTAATAAACGACAACAATATTAATGTTCGTATTCACTCTGTGCTTGTGTACGAATCTAACTGACGGAAAACAAAAAACGTATTAGACATTTCACACATTCACACGTCACACACACGCGCACACACACACACACACAAACAAATAATAATAATAGTTTTATTGTCACCGACAAATTTACGAACAATATTGATACTATAGGTACTTTGAAATAGTTTGATCTCTGTATATTATGCATACGTCACAAATTACAGCGCTATTACATAAATAATTTAATGTAAATAGTTTATCGCATAGTTTTGAAAACATATTATTTGATGACTTTTCGTCTCGCCTGCCAAACCTTAAACGATATCGCAGCAGTGGTGGATTGCTAAAATTATTCGTGGGTATACGTCTTCTTGACGCGGTTAGATCTTTGGTGTCAATAATATAACCTTAACATTAAACCAAAACAATGTTTTACTCGCTTCGCTTCAACACAGTTAAAACCCTTATTAATTATTATTTATTATTAACTATTGCATTACAACTACCTAGGCAAGTATTTTTCAACAACTAATGAAATGAAACCACACAATGATCAAATATTTTAAACATAGTATTCCTATCTGATACGGGTAATTAGTTCTCAAAATATTTTTTTGATAATCAGCTAATATAATTAGTACATCTGAGAAATAAAAATTACAAATACACAGAACATTTTGTTTTTATCGCCGAAAATTTTTATTTGGTATATGGGGCTATACGGCCGCATACTCGTGTATCGTCGTTAATTTAAAGAGTATACGGTAAAAAAAAATCTAGATGAGTGGGTATACGCCGTATACCCCCCCCCCCCCTAATGCACCACTGTATCACAGGGCAGTTGTACACGCGTACAACTATATACTTATTGGTACGATAATAATACGATCTTGTACGATGATTATTTCAAACATCCATAATACTTTTCCTTACGGTTTCCTCGCAGTATATTATATTACACGATTTACGGTCGTAAATTATTGATTACGACAAACATCAAACCGCGCATATAGGTATATGTACGCACTGACATATAATAGTCACTATTATAAATATTCAAACTGGAAACATTTTTGGCGAGTAAACGCCGTATTTATTTTTTTTTCTTTTTCGTTGTATGGGAGTGACGTTCCCTAGAGCCATACACAGATGACGGTATCGTAATTATTTGTACTGCACAATGCTTATATGTATGATTTATGTATTATATAGGTTTGTTTATTTAACTTGTTTGCCTGACAGAATTGGCCAATACATTTTGCGTATAATATATGTTTATTTTTTTATTTTGTTTTCTTACGTAACACCGGCGAGTTATAAAGAAGAAAATGAATTCAATTACATTTGCACCGGATTATTATGTATGTGTATAGTTGTGGAAATATAAAATAGAAAGTAAGAAAACTATATAGTGTGTACCGAAGAACCGCGTTCTCGCAAAACCGTTTTCTCATAAGGATGTCACCCTGGGGACGGACGTTCGCACCATTACGCGAGCGAGAGGAGGCAAACAGCGCATTCAACCGCCTCAGAGATCTTATTATTTTTCGCATAATACATAGAACATCGTAACAATAATACAGTTATTATTATGATAATATTATATATTATTATAGATTGAGTTGGCTATCCCTTAAACATTGATTCGTGTTATAAAAGATCACCACTGAAAAACACGGCGACGATTGTTGCGTATTATAAGTATTAAAATTATTATTATTATGACTGGATAAATATACTAACTGTATGTTTGATCACAGTTATTGTTTTGTTTGCTATCACGGATACGATTTTTGTTCAATTTTCAAATAACGAATATTTTTAACTATTAAGATAAAATATTTATAATAATAATTATTAATAACTTTAAAAGACTTTAAAGGTACTTGAATAAAAAAAATATAAATCGATAAGATTTTATTTTTTTTTTTTAATCACATTGCCCATTCAACAACTCTAATGAGTCGTGCGAAAACAATTAACATATTTTCAGCCGCCCGTGCCAACTGATATCAGTGATTTACAAATCATATTATTTACATATAATATATATACATACTACGCGATTACGCCTATAATATTTCACTTAGTCACGTTTCATAATACACGCATTATACACGTTTGCTGTTTTCACACAACAACTTATAATATTATTTATACATATATAAATGGGTATAATATGATAATATGCATTACGTACTATCAAATAAGTTATTACTATAATTATTCTCAAAAGCTTATAACCGACTCGCGATGGAGACTTTCCAATACCACCAACAATGTTTATTACCGATTTAAATAGTATTATATTATAATTAATTGAATAAAATATATAAATTGAGAATAATGAAGACTCGTTTTTTTTTTTAGTACTATAATATGAATAATGAGTAATGAAATATTCAAAGCTGTACAATTATTTATATCATTATATTTGCACGCAGCAGCATTGAGTTTTCTGAAAAACACATGTCATGTCGAGTCTGAAGCCTGAAATAAGATCCGCAATGAACATTCTATTGTAGTTTTTAAATGTCAAAGCGCCAAAAAACTTTTTTCACGAGACGCAAGACTGAAGAATTGGTTGACACAGAAAATAATATAGTCGTGATAACTTTTCCAAACGTTGAACACCGGCTAAATTATTATTTCTTAGTGAAAAAAAAAAAATAATTGACTGCGGATTAAATTAAATTTACCAATTGAGAATCAGTATGCATTTCATTAAATTCATTTGATCGATTTCTCGACTTTCCGGCCGGGAACCATCATTTTATGTCCGACACGCTTTTCGATACTTCAGTCGTTTTACCCCCGACGAAGTCGAATTTCGTAAGACCTAGCGACACACAGTAACACGACGATGTCCGGTGAACTCCCACCCCCACATTCGTCTTGATAATATCGCGTGCGCCTAACCCGCACAATACGCGTACACAATACGGTCCGGCGATAGGTACAAAAATCACGTAGTTGTGTGTACCCCGCCTGTACGTGGTTGGGTACGCAAGGCGATCGGCCACCTCATCACAGCAGCGCATAAACGAGTGCCGAGCACGTACGCAAAGACGCGGTCGCATATTGTCGTAATAACCTAACGGAGTACGTCTATCTATCTGCCAATAACGTATATAGAGGTTATAACGTTATCATAACCGTTTATCCGCGCGGTAGCCGTTCGGCGTCACTGCCAACCGCGCGAACCGGTAGACGGTCGCCGCAATAACATAACATATTGCGCCGGCATACGGTTAGGTATCATTATTATTCGAACGCTAGTCCCCGTGTCGCGGCGTATAAAATATTGTATATATACACTCGCAGAGACCGTCGCCCGCGTGCCCCTATGCTATGATATCATACGCGTTATATTTATATTGTCGTCAGAATAAAAAAAAAAAAAAAAAAAAAAAAAAATCTGCTCGCGCGTATCACAACGATAAGAGATAAAATACAATGATATGGTGCAACACTCCACACTGCGCGTGTCGTAATGGCTGTGCGAAAACCATTAATCATCGATCGTCGTCGTCGTGTTATTATTATTATCATACGATACGGGCACATCACAACGCGGCCTATGAAGGCGGTCGTATGCCACGGCGATGATCTGCGGTGGTGGTCCACACATAAAATATTACACGGTGCACTCCGGTACGACGTGTTTGTACGTACACCTGTGCGCATATTATAATTATCATGACACGGTGGATTTTTTTTTTTTTTTTTTCGTCGCGTTGTTCGCCCGCACTTGATGCACACAAACGCACGGGACGTGTTTTTATTTATATACTATCGTTTAGTTTTGCCGTCGGTTTACCGTTATACAGTGTTATTAGTGCGCAGTGTTCCGTATTACAGACCGTCGTATACGCAATGTATACCGATGTGTGTGTAATGGGTATATATGCGGTTTAGCACGAACAACTCCGACGTCGCCGTGTTTTGTGTACATACTACATGCCCACTATAAAACCCGGAAAAAAAGAAGCGTGCCGACAACAATATATCTGCCGACGCTATGCGCCCTTTACACGGTGCCTGTACTGGATTTTTGGGAAATCCATCAAAGTTTTTTGTTTTTTTTTTTTTTTTTTTTTTTTGGACTCTGAAATACTAGCTTTTGCCATGTTGTATTTTGCTAATTCGTTTTCCGATTAAAACGCACGTCTTATAATGTTTATTGTGCGCCGCGGTCACATCAACGCGCCTGTGTGCTATACCTATAGTACACCGCGAGTTACAGCGAAATTGATTGGAAAATATGACAGGCCACTGTCAGATAGGCGATATTATGTTTTGCTGAAATATTGAAATGAAATCCATTAACCGTGATCGATATGTAAAAGCGATATTTTAAACATTCGTTCATCCTTGTTATTATTAATGCATCGATTAACGATCGTCGTGCTTACGCTTTATATAACTTGAATTCGGCACGCGCGTCGTCATAGCACAGACGAAATATCAATATACTACAATAGGTCGCGTGCCTATATATTATAAGCGACGCTGGACATAAACGGGTCAAAAAGTAAACGTTAATAAACTATATAGCATAATAATCTAAATTTTGTTTTAATTCTTAACGTAACCTTTTTACATTTAATTGTATTAACTTAACATTTAAACTAAAATGCATTCTATCGATATTGACTTAATAGAAAACGAGTCATTTTTAATTAAATCCAAGTTAGTAGTGTTTAAATTATAATATTATAATAAAATTATTATAAAAGTAAAATTATAAATTGTGTTTATCGTTGCCATTAGACAGAATCGTTTATTATAATTGATGCTTTTTTGATGGCGCACAGACGTACAAATTAAATAAGTTATTAAAGTGAAGTGATATTTAATTTTATGATTTTAAACTATCTAGTGGCCATTAACAGCAAAAATTAAAAGTATAGCAATTAAGTTAAATAAGCGAGTTTATATTTATCACTTATTCGACGAAATTGATTTGAAAAAAAATGAACATAAATATTAGCTTTAAACTTGTTTTAAATGTATTCTCATTAGCTATTATATAACCGAGTTAAAAATTATTATTAACTTTCCCAGCCCTACGGGGCATCATAATAATATATCTTGTGTATAGAGTATGATCTCTTTCAATAATATTGTTTTCGTAGAAAAATGTGTTCATTTCGAAGCGGTAGGTAAATTTAATTTAATTTTTTTTTTCATTTTAAATAAGTAGACAGGCAGTGTTTATTCAAAATAAATATTCGAATATCAGCACAAAACCCCTAGACATGCGATTCAATTTATTTAATAATCATGATATTTAAAAAAAATAAAATGAATTTCAAAAATAAAATCAAGATTACACTGCATTGTTGGTAGGTACCTACCAAAAGGAGGTACCGACGAACATCATTGACTGTCATCGGTATGTTATACCGGTTGGGTATAACAAATACATTATATCATGTCCGAACTGCTATGTGCCATGTGCGATAATAATAACATAATTGTAATAATCGTTTTTTTACATACGCTATAAATATGACGTGACAACTTACTATACGTTTACTTTTAGTAATAAAAAAAAAACCAACGCAATCAGTTTTTTGTAAGCACAGATCGCATAGGCACCTAGTTCGTTGTTATGTTTAAGTTGAGAAAAAAAATATCGTTTAAAAATAGCTATTTACCTGCGAGCTTTTACTATACGGATAGGCGCGACCCGAATCGCTTAAACTTGACCTTTCCGGTTACGCTCACACACCCGTTTTGGGCTTTTAATTATTTTTAAATTATAGATTGGCAATGATTTTTGAATAATATTTGAGTTCTATTTATCGTTATCCAAAAAACACCACGAGCAGGTGAAATATACAATTTATTATGCTACAGACTAGCAGATGCCACGATCGTATAATACCTGTAATTTATAACTCATTTTTTAAATGAACGACGAGACGGTCGACTATTACAAAGAATTTTTCATATTTTTACAACAGTTAAGTGCATGACGTATAAGGCAGTAGACGCTAGTAATCGAATTCCGAGCTGTAATATACAATATTACTTTAAAAACATTTGTTTAAATGAATATTCAATGATGGCAATGTTTATAAAAAGTAAAGGGATATGTACATGATGCGGTTTTTAATCAATATAAGTACAATTTCACTTTGAAAAACGTGAGCAAAAATGAAATTCGTTGGCGATTGTGGAACGTATACCTACGTGCTTGGTTAGTTTATACAATATGTCTAATTCTAAAACGGAGAACGAAAAGGATATCTTAACTCTGACTAGCTTCGACGTAAACATAATTCTTGTTTCTATATACAGTTTTAATTAATTTTCAATGGGTTTCTGCAAATATTTATATTTATAACCAATGTCAATTCAATTTTAAATAACTAAAATATGTTTGGCCGAAACGAGTATCTGCTGCAGGGCGAAACCTTGGGCGATTTTTTGTATTTTCTGCACACTGGCCATACATCGATTAAATATACTATTACTATTGACTAAAAACATTGGAATGCGTGCAGTATACTTACTTACTCTACAAACAATATTTATTTAACATTAGCAGTGTTCAAGTATAAACGCTTTTTATGAGAATAAACGCGTCATTCCTGATTGAATTTAAACGTATAATACACGCCATTTGCGCCAGAAATCGCAGATGAAAAATAATAATGTATATATGAGATTTCAAAAAGGTTATACTCATCGATTGCGCCAGACGATTCTGAGGCGTACTAGTGTACTTGCTGCTGTATATAGTATATATAGGGGTTTTGGGAAAAAGTCGAAATCGGGCTATAAAACTTACAGCCGAACGAATAAGTTGATTTAGTGATTATATATTATTGATACATATATTGACGAAGACGCAGCTTTTTCACCATTTATTCCGGTACCGTGTAATATATATATCAAGTGAAAAGGCCACCTGTGAGTTATTTCACTCCTCGGCATTGGAAAAATAACTGTATTCAGTATGTCCAAATATTTTTGTGTTTTTTAAGTTTTCCGTCCAAGCACAAACGTATAATATTAGAATTAATAGTATTCAAAAATAAAATAATATTAAGAATAATTGATATAAAAACAGTCAGTAGTTAAATTAGTCAGTATGTTTTCATTAGACAAAATTAAATCATGAACGTATTCATATCAAAGTAAATATTGCAATATTATTATTTGATTTTTTTTAACACTCCATGGTTTGCTATTTTTAATTGTTATACACGACGAATCAAAGAAACCATTCAAGATGAAATCGATTAGATCATATTTCAATAATATATTTTATAAACTTATAAGTTTTATTTTTAACATAACCAATATACCAATACAAATGTGTATATAATATATTGTGTTTAACACAAAATATTTTATTTTTATTATTTCTTTTCTGTATTTGTATTTGTACTGTTTTAATAATTTAAAATTGTAAGCTATTTTAATTACGATCAAATACAAGAAAATATTTTACCATATATAATCTATTTAATTTGTGATTTATTGGCTGGCACAAAAGAAACATATAATTCGCAAGTAGGTAGTCTAAGAAAATCGGAATAATTTACGAACACACCGTCCGGGATATCTTCAACTTATGTGATCAAAATACGAAATATTAGTATATTTTTTAAAAACGATTATTTTTATTACAGTCACACAAAATAAAAAACACGTTTTGTTTGAATAAAAAAGGTTTATTAGCAATCATAATTTGTATATTAATACGGAGTTACGGTGCCCATCTGATTAGTATATTAAAATACAGTTTTGCTTTCATAAACACGCTTTCTCGATCAAATCCTCTATAGAACAATAACAGCTGAGTCACACCACCCTAATAATATATCATCATATCGTCGTCGTCGTCATAAGACCCTTTTCTATAGCCGTATACACGATACCTAGCTGATGTAACTGTATATGTGTACACATCACGCATAACCACGACATATAATTTAATACGTATATGGCATTGACTATATTATATAGGTATTATATTATTATAACGTAGGTGCATCATCTTTTTAACGTACTAAATAAAACATATTTTTAATGGTTTCCAATGAGATGGAGGTTTCTTGAATCTGATAATAATATACATGCACCGGGTATGCTGCGGTAAACCCAAATTTATGTCGTGATTTTAATGTTCACGCGAGAATATATTATTTACTCAACGGCGCCACTACTATACATAATATACCAACAACGGGTTTTCAATTATTATCAAATGTAATATCATTATTTAAACACGATGTTTAAAAAAAAAAAAAACTTGTTTAAAATACTTAAGCATTTGTTATGTAAATAAATTGCTAAAGACGATTAAAATATATCATAGTGTTTAAAACACTTCTTTATTTATTTATTCTTTTTTTTTTATCGTTTTATTTTATAGAACCAATAGCTTACTATTAGACCATATTAGAGTAAATTAACCCATATTAAACCTTAAAGGTAAGCACATTACCGGCGTTTGTATACGTCGGTTTCTACGATATTTCAATTTTTTAGCGAGTTATGTACAACTAATAATATGAATAAATAGACATTATTTTTATGATTTTATACTAACCAATAAGGGATCATTACTCCATTCATACACCATATTTTATTTAAATAAATGTATATAGTACACAATATAGTTATTTTCAGTGAGGACTTACATTTTTTTAACATTTAGCTTAGCAACAATGGTGGAAGGCGGGATAGGTAGGACAGGTCCAGATCCGTTTGTACAACAAATACGCGTCTCATGTACTTTTATAATTAAATTATCTATAATATTGTGGTATTGGTACTTCTAATAAGAAATTAAAATAAATATATTGTTTAAAACAATCGATTTCGTTAAAAACCAGAACCAAACTGTTTTAAATTTTAACAGGAAATACTGTTTTTATTCCGAAATTGAGAATTCGCCAGAATATTAATTTATACATATTACTAATGCGTTCTATATCCGAATTAGTCTCGGCCCTACAATTATATAATTTACGCTTAATTATTATCGTAATCATTCCGTTTTGTGTGATGTGCACACGCGTTATTATATACTATATACAGAGATACGCTTAGAAGAAAACTCGGTTTTTAGAACGTTCAAATCTAGTTCAAACGAATATCTAACAACAATTATTTAGTGCAGTTACTCGACAATCTATTGTAATAAATGAAAAGCGTTTTTTATACATATATATTCTCAGATATAGCTAGGCGGGCGTTTACTATTTAATTTAATAAACATACACAGGTAACAATTATATACAACTATAATAATTATGTAACTTCGTTAATGGTGGACAAAATAACGATGATGATCTATCTGAATCGACTGTACTTTTATTTGATGACCGTTTAAAACGTAATTGTTCCCCCTTTCTTAAGCATCGTGTCCACATGTACCGACAAACTTCGAACGGGACGCTTTTTATCTTGTTTTTTAAAAGATAGTCATAATATCATTATATTTAAAGACATATGCTTAAAAAAGAAAAAATGTAAACAAAAAACATATATATTTTTGGTTTTTTTATCGAGTCGTTATTGAAATGGTAGTTGATAAATTTAACTTATAAGCAACCGGTTATTGGGCAGTAATATGTATGGCAGTGACCACGAACAGTCGTCAACAATACATATAAGCACGAGACGTGTATTTTCTTGGTGTTCTGCACACTGTAATATTACGAAGCCACGCAACAAGGGTGACCTATACACCGTATGTTTAACATTTCCTCCAAAACATCACGATGAATTTAATTTGTCATAAAAATTCCTACGATGTTTGGAAGTTTTCTTTTTAAATAGAGCCAAATTCGTTTATTTATTTTTTTTAAATTTCATATAAATAAATGTGGTCACACTAACCTATTGCTACACGGGTATCTATTTTAGATTTGTAATACGCAAGCCTATGGATTTGACAAAGCCGATTACACGCGTTAAACAAATACTGCGTGTTACTCGATCAGTGTGGAAATTAAAGTGCTTCGGATATCATCGCTAATTCTATTACACCACGATTATAATTCAATATCCATCGGACTTGACAATATTAACGCCATAATAGCATAATAATATTATAAATTATATATCCATACAACACATCATCGTGTCCGTTGTAAATAAATCATACCTAAAATGACTGTGGAAAACTATTGAAATATACGAGTCAAATATTTTACAAAATATCGTCTGACGTGCGTTTTGACCCGTCTTCGATAAATTTATTGCCGCATATTATGGGAGCGCAGCATAGGTATATAATAACTAACCATCATATACAGTAATGTAATTACTTGCAATTCGTACGAGTCCGTCATCGTTACGACGTACATCGCACCGGATTTTGTGTGTGCAAACACGAAAACGATTAATGGTGACTAATTTTTCGCGAATGAAAAATACCGTCTTCGGCCACAATCGTGTCGTTGAAAATGCACTCGATACGATATAATATTATTAAAACACCGACATGTGACATGCGAACACGTGCTCGTTCCCTACTTAATAATATTATTACAAAATGCAAAAGTAACTCTGTCTGTCTGTTACGTTTTCACGCCTATAAATAGCTGAACCGATTTTGGTGAAATTTGGTACAGATATAGATTAGATTTCGGGGAAAGACGTAGGCTATTTTTTTTCGTTAAAGAAAGATTGAAAGGGTTGAATAAGGGATAAAAGTTCGTAATCGCGCGTTTGACATTTTATAACACTCCCAATATTATATACAGTGACCTATCGTGCCCATATCAAATATTAAATAACAATATTATTTAAGCTATTTATTTAAATTTTAGTATTAGTTTTAATAATATTTAATTGTTAATTATCCATGTATTTATATCTATTTATTTATGTTTATAAAAGAGAGTAGTTTTTTCGATTAAATACGAAATAACGAAAACTGCTTGACCTATGAAGCTGAAAATTGGTAGATAGATAGGTAGTAAATAGTAGATAAGAAACGTTAAGAACGGATTTTGCAAAATTCAACTCCTAAGGTGGCTTAAAGAGGTAAAAATGGAATATTTATGTTTTTGGTAAAATTTTTAAAATCGATCAAGAGTGGTATGTTGAAAAGTTGATACGGTATACATCTAACCTATATTCACACCATATTATTATGTACCTATTACCATCACAGAATTACATTTTAAGTATGCTGTGTTAATTTATGCTATTTTTCTCAAATAAATACATCAGTTGTTTGTTATAAAAAACATAAGCAATAGTCAATTAAGTTTCAACTACGTTAATCCGTATATAGTTGAGCACAAATGCTAATATGCATAGACTACAATTGATTTTTTGGGGGAGGGGGGACTTAGCCCTCCCCCAAATTGTGCTTATGCTAATATGATGGAATTATATTGGGTATCACATACGCTATATTATAATATATTACTATTGTGAGTATATGTGGGCAGTAATTCTGGTTAATCTGAAAGATAAAATTTAAAATTTATATACACAATAGCGAAAGGTCGTGTTTCATACTTTTAATACCCCATAACGACGGGTAATATGCAGCTAGTATACTATAATAATTATTATTATACGGCTAATATAATAATAATGTGTAGTAGAAATCAACGAATCGTAGATATTATAATAATAATATAATATAATATATATTATTATAGACTCGATAATATTTGCTGGTGTGACGTTCTTGGATAAATAATATTATATATTATGCTTAGTCCGTCCAAAAGTTGCACAATAATAAGCCATCTTAAATGTTCGGGTAATTTGCTTGAGCCCTGCAGCAGTAAATACCAAAACTGTTCCCAAGTATAAATCTGGCTTCCCCTCAAAGTTTTCGATCAAATCGCTCTGCTCGACGCCGCTCACATGACTACTCTGCCGTTTGCCTATACAATGTGTAGGACGACCGAAACGAACACGGGGAAAAAAAACCCAACCTTATATGATATTATTATGAAAACATAAACCGAATCATTTTTATTCAATTTACCGACCGAATACAACTCGTATAATACAATAGTAATGTATAGGTACTTCAATTTTTCACATCATTTGAACTGCACCGGAAAGACAATTTATTGCCGAACATCGATCGTCCGGACCACCGTATAATATGATATATTTTATATATTATTATATTATTTATGATACAACGCGCGTAAACGCCAAATTCATATACCGCAGTACTATACCAATTCACTACGATTTTCTTCCTGTACTTTTTATTGTTTTTTTTTTTTTGCGTTTAACAATATCACGTGCTGTACGGTACACACACAACATACCTTTATATCATATATATGTTACGGGCAAAAGTCGAAATCGGGTAAACCTCAGAAATGCCCATGCAAAACGTGAACTGCCCACAATCCTTGGGCAAAATGACATATTTCGGCTTTTTACCGGGCAAACCTAGTTATGACCAACCTCATTTGGGCAAAACCGTACTGTCTTAAATACGTTCGCTAATATTAAATACAAATAATCATAAAATAAATATTATTGTACAAATATAATCGAATACACTTAATAATAATATTAGGTAGGTACTCTTATAATGTTAAAATAAAGAATTAAACAAATTAATACATTTAAACCTCATTTGTGCAAAACCGTAGCGTCTTAAATAACTTCACTAATATTAAGTACAAATAAATACTAATAAATAAATAATATTTTTGTTTATTTGTTGCTAAACATATTAGACCCATGGCATTTAGAACTACACAAAATATTTTGTTGTTTACAGTTTTGCCCTTACGATAAAAATCAGTATACGGTTTTGTTCAAATGAGCCAAATAACTAGGTTTGCCCGGTCAAAAGCCGAAATATTACATTTTGCCCAAGGATTGTGGGCAGTTCGCGTTTTGCATGGGCATTTCTGAGGTTTACCCGATTTCGACTTTTGCCCGTAACACACACACATATTTATATATATGTATATAACTAGGTACCCTATTAATCACGCAGTAAATTGAAGCCGCGTCGAATTGGAGGTGTACCGTAATCGTAGGTTATATAGGTATTGTATTACCCACATTATGCTCGACAACGGAATATCTAAAAGTCGAAATGTCGTATGCATATCTTTCGAATAATCTATACATACATTTTATAGAAACGGACGATGATCGATTCAGAAAACAAAACGGTTCACAAACGTTCACTGATCACTTATATTGTGTATTAATGAGTAACGCATTTCGCGATAAGGCGTTTTAGTCGTGGGCACAATTTGGAGGGGGGAAGTTTGGGCGCGCTTAGCAACCCCGATTTTGAAATTGTCACTCACCCCTCTCCCCCAAATAGCTTAGTGTTAATTTATATCTGAATAGTAATTGATGTCCAAAACCATAATATAATATAAAAAATAATAGAAGGGTTTCAGCATCCTCAGTTTTTTTTTATCGAAATGGCGCCCATCGTGGTCGTAGTAGGTCACTTTGTAGACATCAAACCCATTTGCGCCAGAAGAAATAATCAACATTAACAAAATTGGATATACCCGACATAGTCTGTTTGCGTACGTTTTTATCGACAGCTCTTTTGCGTCAATTTTACACAATATAATCTATCCTAATATTATACATTTTACAGTGACTCGGTCATAACATATAATGCTATAACAAAATGTGATTATTTTTACAACCGTAAATCTATAATGTCATATAATATCATGTACACGGGATGTAATAATTTATTAACGGTTTTGTATACGAGTATTCTTATGCATACCATTGTTAAAATAATATATAAAATCGTTTCGATAAAAAATAAATGAGGAAGCCAAATAGTTGTGCATAACAATAATTAATTATTTTTACATGATTAACCATACGTATTATTACAGTCAGGTAAACAACTCATAATATTGTAATATTATATTATGCACATAAAATAATATATTGTTAATTATTTATCGTAGTTTATTAATAGATTATAATATTAGGTATACGATAATATACTCGCGTATAATTTCGCATAATTGTTAATATTACAATGTAATAATTACATAATATAATACGTATAACAATTATTAATTATTATTATTATTATTATTATTATTATTATATGTAAATTTGTATTTTATCGGTAATGAAAACAAAATTATCTATACATTATAATTTATAAGTATATTTTATACAAGTATATTAGATAGGTATCTACCTACTGATGTATAATATTATTATACTATTACTTGTATAAAATATTGTTAATTATTAAAACTCACGTAAAAATTGTATATTTACAAATTGATGGTTATAAAAATAACCATATTATAAAGAGTTGTAATCATTACTGTAAAATAATTATACACGTCGAGTATATTTGAGAGGAAAACGTTATTAATAACACTTATTTATTTTGGTGTAACTTATCCTCAATTGACCAATATTTAGGTACATAAGTTGTGAATTTAAATACGAAAACGATAAACCGACAGTTTTAAATTAATTTACAAAGAAAACATTCGTATACCTCTATATTTTTTTGACTATAAATAAATACTCAAAAATTATCTCAAACAGAATTCAAATTTTAAAAATTATTATTTCTATACAATTTTAAGAAATGTCAAACACATATTTTTTAATACTTTTTATCATATATTATATCGTGTTTTCCAAATATTATTAATTTATCATAAATTGTAAACACTTTCAGAATAAAAACCAGAATACCTATTTTACAATAAAGGCTAATGTAATAATATTAAAAACTGAATTAATGGTTTTTACTTTTTAGTAGATTTTTTTTAAACAATTTTATTTATAGAAGACACACGCTTCTCATTCCATCAATCTGTTGTCACGATTAATTTTCTCGGGGCCAGACCTTAAGTAAAAACTTCTAATTGTTTTCTTTTTTTTTGAAATTAATTAGAAAATTAGTAATAACTCCTTATAGGTTTATAATTTCCTTATAGGAAATTAATTTGTTGCACACATGTCATAATATTTGCTCATGAAAAAAATAAATAAACACAACACGCATTCAACAAATAAATCGAGTATTATTACTAATAATTAATACATCGATATTATTAGTACCTACATTACAATTGCGTAAGCAACAGCATTAACATAGGTAAGTAGGTTCATCTTTACCTTTGCCAAAAATATACTTAATGAGTAAATTATTACAAACTTTATATAATGTGAAAATTAAAAATGATTTTGTTTTTATTGAAGGATATAATTCAAAAGTAAATTTCTATAATACAATAGATTGATTAGACGAGCATATAGTGAAATTGCGAAACGCCGTAAAAATACACTATTCTGTTTGTTAAAGGCTTAAATACTCATAAAGTCATAACGCATAAGTCATGACACTCATAACTAACTAATAACACGTTAAAACTCAATTTTTATACAATTAAATTCGAAGAAAATATGTCACATTAGACTACCCGATTAAAAATTTTTGATGTCATTTAAAAAAATGTTGAATATTTAAATAATGAAAACGATAAAAGTAGTAACAATATAACTTAAATTAGTTAATATATTAGTTGTCTCTACGTACTTCTTTATCCGTTAAAAAATGCCATAATATTATATAAATTGAATACAATTCATCATTCGATAATTCTCAGTGTAAGGATTAACGGAAATTGTGGACATTATTCCAACCCACCGCGTAGCATCGCCCACTCGCGCTATTACTCCGTTTTCGCTTAACGTTCTTTATGGATTTTTTTATTTTTGCTCAGCTCGTATAAGAGTTGTAAAAATAATTCAAATATAATTCGCAAGTATCAAAGATTGCCAGGTATGTTCCTTTTGTATAAATGCTTTTCGAAAATCCATGTATCAGTAACGACGTAAAACTTTACCTACCTTTCCGACATCTACAACCGATGCTATCCAGAAAATTAAAATTGCTATTGGTAATAAATCTATTTGTTCACGTATTTGAAGTGGATAAAATAATAATTGTAACTCGCAAAATCAATTTATTATTTTTCAACAACAATACTATTTTATGTACCATCGGTGTATTCACATGTTGCGCCCAAAACATCTTTTCAGCAATATGCAAACACGGTTTAACAAGAAGCCACTACACTCCGCTAGTTTATTTTTTCTATCATCTTAAACTTTAAAATGTTATATTCGTACGTGGACAAATTTAAAAAACCTACACATATGTTTACAGTTATTAATTAACAGATAGCAATTATTTAAACCCATGATTATTATTTCTCGATGTTGAAGTCGAAGATCATA
This sequence comes from Rhopalosiphum nymphaeae, assembly GCA_036289425.1. Taxonomy (NCBI): domain Eukaryota; kingdom Metazoa; phylum Arthropoda; class Insecta; order Hemiptera; family Aphididae; genus Rhopalosiphum; species Rhopalosiphum nymphaeae. Next base: position 429,859 of record JAZAQC010000007.1, on the reverse strand, counting down.
CGTATTGCAGCGAGTAATGTATTTGAAAATATTAAAATTAAAGCATGCCGATTTCTTTTATGTCAAGGACGGTATCGAAAAATAATAAATTCTATTCCAATATTACTTCATAAAGAGTACAAAGACGAAAATTTGAAGTGGCTTAAACGCTTTTCGGATTACGTATTTTTTATTAGTAAATTTGGTTTCCGACGTTTTTAATAACGTTTAATCTGAAATTCCAAATACACGAACTATACGGTATTTGCTAACTATGTACTTGACAATTATATTGATACTAATTTTTTTTCCTTCTGTATGGACTGAAGAGCTTGATGGAACGAAAAGAACGACTAACGGTTTTGAATCAGTCAAAACAGTTAACATCTGCTTGCGTTTTATGTGCCAGTGCTACATTCATTTATTTTCCAAGTTGTACGTATGAAAACTATTTATTAAAATATTGGTAGTGATCACTTTGTTTACTTTAGTTTGATGTTTTAATAGATCAACAAGTGATTAATGTAGCGAAAGTACGAAAAATTAATTGAAGCAATACAGCGGAAACGTGATCGCGGGAACGAGAAGCCAATTTGGTATATCAGTACTCGCTTTTATTAAAAACTGACTACAATAGAGTACTTATATTAAAAAACAAGTTCAAATTTTAAATCAGAGCAGGTACCTACAATATTCATGTTTAAATTATTACTTTGTTATTACTATTACTTTATTGCTACAAATTATTACTATATTATATAGATGCTATTTTTAAGTATATTGATGTAACACACACATTTTGAATTTTGATTGTGCGTATTTTGATTTTATGGAATTTAAATTGAATTCTAAACGTATGTAATGTTTGTATTTTTCAATCTGTATTGGTTTTAAGTGTCTTAACAAATTTGTGCGGTATCGTACTATTTTAGTGTATGGTGTTGATGTTTTATGTATTTTATACGCAGTATTAGGTCGTGTTTTTTGCGATAACGAGAAGCGCTGAATAAAACAAACAGACTTTTCAGCTTTATCATAATAGTATAGATTAATTATCTAAAATATTTGAAAAAAATGTTTCCAAAAATATCGAATATGAGTTTTAACCTTTAAAATGATACTTAATTTAACCTTAAAATGATCATCTTGTATAAACATTTTTCAGAAAATCTTTATACTTCTGAATGGTAACATAGGTTATCATATAAAATATCGAAATGAACCTAAAAAATCATTACTATAAGAAATATATAAATTATATATTTTATAATTTTTTCAAATACATACAGATATGGTTAGTCTAATATGAGAGATGTGGAATTTATCGATTAAAATTTCCAGTAAAATGTACATATTACGTCGTACATAGGTAATATTTCGCGAATTAGTAATTATTTCTAAGAATTTTCAAATTAAACATGATCAATGTTTAATTTGTTACCTTTCCTATAATTCTTATTAAACGTATAGTTGCCTACATATAATATGAATGTTTTTCTCCCATTTTTACTACCTTTCCTAGAATTCATACATAGAAAACCTTTAACAAACTATGTGTAAATACAGTATAACATAATATGAACCAAATAATATATTATAAATGTATCTAAATAATAAAAGTCAAAGTACTAGTAGAAACATTTATAATAAGGTCGCCTGATTTCTACAATAGTAAAATAAACATCTGTAAAATGTATAGAATTTACTTAATTTCCTGTGTTCATTTACTGAGTTCACGTCTCTAATTGTGTAGATAAATCGTTTAAAATATAATAATCTTCAAATAATTTCAAAATAATATTAATCAGAACGAAAGGTTTAAGACAAATATATCGTCGTTAAATAAAATGAAAGCAAAATACAAAAAATGTGTTTTTTTTTTTTAAATCTTTTTTTTTAGTAATTATTTAAATACGTATACCTATAAATGTGACTATTGTCCGTCACGCCACCATGGATATTATTCTATTTCGAATCATTATATTTTCGAAAATGGCTGTAAATCGTGAAATAATCAAAAATATTCAGAAATGAATAGTGGTCGCGAAACTAAATTCTTTATCGCTTTAGAAATTGAAAAGGCATTTACTTTTAATAATTCAAAAGGTATATTATATCATATTTCATATTATTATATACAACAAACTCTTATTTATAAATATTAACATTTATAACTAGGAGTCTAAAATGTACTTATACTACAATACTTAAACTATATTTGTTAAAAGGTCGAAACTGTAAGTATATTAATGATATTAATGTTATTATAGCTACATATATTATACGTATGTATATATGGATTTAAAATTTATAAAACACTTTAATATATATTTACAAAATAAAATATATATCATATACATCATAATATACTAGTTTCAATAACTCGTGAACGCGCTTTTATTGTCATTATTTGTAACGGTTCACATTATAAAATATAATGTATTATATTATATACATGTATTTATACGTAATAATCAGATAAAAACTAGTCTTGATTTTTTTTTTATTTCTGTCGTTTGGTTCAGACAAAAAACATAACTAATATTCTGCAGACATGAATATAAATATTAAAATATAGTATTATTATATTATGATCAAAAGTTGGTGCGTTAAAGTGGTGTACTAAAAGTTAACGCTATACATTTAATTGTTTTTAAACTTTTTAACTCGACTATAGCTAAGGAATCCATTGTAACGACTTATCTTTTTCAGTTAACTAAAAAATAAATAACCGTTAAGTTAAAGTAATATTTATACTTACATTGAATAATAAATCAAAAAATATCCTCATCCCTGTGTTTTCTTAAAAAATAAATTTATTCACTTTGTTTTAATTTTTTAATTTTTTTGTGTTAGAACTAGGTATGTTTAAACATTTATATTTCTATAACATTTTTCACGTTCTTAAATCAAAAAATTTGTTGCTGAGATATAAAAACGTATATTATAGTATAAGAATAATAGTCTTTTGAAATGGTTTTAAAAAATATAAATTGGATTTAATATTGAATCTATTACTTATTATATTCAATTAAATTGTTTTACAAACGATCAAATGTCAATAGATTAATATTAATTACTATAATTTTAAAATAGTCATAGCTTCCAAACCCATTTTTTTCCAAACCAATTACCATGAACCTATTATTCTAAATACACAAGTCAAATAACTCAAAAACAACTAATTAATGTTTAATAATTTATTTGGTGTAAACGTATAACAGTTATTTGCTAGTTTTCAATAAGAGGGAACAGCCTATATATTATAATGACGTGATACATTTTTAACAACATACTAAGTTATTATTAAAATAAATAAAGATGGTAAGTCACTGTTTTTTGTACGACTCGGGTTACTGTAATTAACAAATACAAAATTAATGAACTTCTTATTAGTCGAGCTGAGTCAATACTTTTATCCATTTTGATTTTAAACTTTTAGAGAATGGTATATTGTTGTTTGATATTTATTAACTGGTAGCTTAACGTGCTTAACGTTGACATTACTTAATTAACTTGCGATAATTGTTTTCATTATCTTGTCCTCCTTTGATTATAATACAACGCTATAGTATATGCAATAATATATCTTTGATATTTTGCGATCGTTTTATCAACAATATAGTGCACTAAAATATCGCGTCGATATTATTATTTTAAATTATTAATACGACAAAACGGTGGTATTCGACTACATATATTTCATAATAATACGTAATACACCCACCCGTTTATTATAATTTTATATCTCTCGGCGAATCATTTTGGCACCGTACGATATGTAAGTGCTGCACTAGTCAATATAGTCAATAGTGTACGGCCGAACGTTTTAAACGCATTTAGTTTACACATGTAAATTATATTATTTATAACATTTTATTTTGTTGTGCTACGTTAAGTGTCCGTCAATCACCGCCGTCACAGCCGTTCGCCCTGCACGCAATCAATAACTTAACGATGGTAAATCACGATAACGCGATATAATATAATACCTAATATGACATGCACACGTTTGCATTAGCGGGTGGTGTTGAGATCATGCGAGAAATCGAACTTTGTTCGTAAAAAAAAAAATGCTTATCAGACGATAAATGACATCGTTTCCTACGAGTTCTTTTTTAAAGAAATTATTAAACATACGAGACACACCTTTCTACCGATACAAGATAAATTATAAGGTTGAAAAAAATAATCCTATTAAAATTATGCCATACTGATAATTCGCAGGCTATAATCTTCACAGGAGAAGCACTGTCTGTATTAAAAATATTACTATACGAACGAGATTAGATATAAACAAAAGCATCCGTGTACCTAGGCGCTTGTAGAAATTGAAAAGACGTTCGATTATGTTGATTGGAAATAATTATTTAAGACGATGAGAGACGATTGAAAGTGCTATTAAAAAGTTTAAATCAAAAACGAAAGATGTAGATCGAGGGAAACATAAATCTAGGCAATACGAAGAAGCTATCATTTCAAACATGGTGTGAGGAAATGAAAAGATTAGATAAAATATAATAGGTTAGTTACAGAGACAAGGCGAAACCTTAAGATAAAAAAAAAAAAAAACTATCATCTCTTTATATAATTATAAACAGGCCGGTAAATATTTTAAACCGTACCGGGCAAAAGATCAGAATGTCATCAATTTTTTTCAAAAATGTATTTTACCGTGCGTATCTAAATCCAACAGCGAATTTTTCATTAGAGACAGAATTTTCTAACTAAAGTTTACAACAATAGTGGTCTATTTTTAAGCCAAAATAATAATAGATAAGTAAACAATTTTGTGTAGGTGAAAAAAATAATGTAAGAGTCTTCGAAGAGCAGATTAAAATGACGAATCGAAATTTAAACAGCATTCAAATATAGTAATAAAATCATTTCAATACTTGGATAGGTTATTGCATACAACACTCGTTTTAAAAAATAATGTCTTACAGCTATATATTTTATTTGTGTAGAATTATTTAATTACATTTAGTTCGAGTGATACAAATATTACCATTAATTACTATAAATAAAAAGCAAAATAAGTGAGTCATAAAAATCTCGATGAATTCGTTGTGTCATTATCATAAATTAACACGTCCGCAGAAGAGGGCCATAACATAAATTGGATTATCAAATCGAACTAAAATATTATGTACTTCAAAACATCATAAAAGAAAGTATAAATAATTACCCATGAAGTGATCAGTTCACAGCTGAGAGGTATAGATGTTTATATAAGTACCTAATCATCGTTAGTCAAGTTTAGAGTAATATTAATTGTTTGCTATATTATATTTATATGATTTAAGTCACACTTAAAAAACGTATACCTAAAATACACAAGTAATTATTATCGACGAAGTGACATAATGAGCACCTATACAAGAGAATCTCGTATGGATACATAAATCAAAATGATTTGGCACCACGAGTACCAGTTTGAAAAATATACAAGCGAACACGCTTACAATTTAATTTGATTAGATGACTTGTTCAATAAATTAAATCCTCTACTGCACTACATCAGCTATGCTCAATATCACGCATTGAATAACAACCACCACGGACGTTTAAAAGTTTAAAACGCACATGTGTATCATGTATGGTATCAAATCCACTATGCCGGTGAACTTCGAGAATTAATAATCTACGCTCAAGAAAATAAGACAGTTTAATAAATACCTGCACACTACCGAGTGCGGGAAATATCATACGACCGGTCATTTTACAAACCCGCCCTAATCGTATACACGAACTATATAGTATATAATATTATAATCGTGAAACGAAAATATTGCTGAAAAATGTAAAATAGACTTGTAAAAACTCTTTGTTGGAGTTTTGTTTAAAAAAAAAAAATGAAAAAACTCTCAAGCGGGTAACTGCTCGAGTATATCGGTTTGGAGTATATCTCTTCATTGCATTAATATTACACAGCACTGTAATGGATGTGTTAAATTTTAATCCGAAGATGAGTCACAGCATACGAAATATGACTCTGAGCAGAGCATAGACGTAACTTACTAGACATTAAAGTTAGGAGGAGGAGGGGCTTCAGCCCTAGAATTTTTATAATAAGTAAATTAAGTGGGGACTCTGCCCCCACACCCTCCAAACACATTACATCCATTGGTTATAAATGTAAATTTATATTTTATTATAAAACAAATAATAAACAAAGTGGTATTGAGGTTAAACATAAAATATTAACATATTATTAAGTATTATTTTAGATAAAAGTTAAATTGTCTTATAATATAAGTGAAACTATGATGGTTAAAGGATTTTTATACATAACTATTACAATTTACAGCTTAAGCCTCCGCTCAGTATTAGCAAATGTATTTAAAATGCCTTCTTTGTTAAGAACGTTTGACAAATCTCTTTCAATTTTTATGGTAGATAACTTTGAAAATCGATTTGATAACATGATTGACCTTATGTAAGTGTTTATTCGACGCATTGCTGACAGTGTTCTTTCGCAAAATGATACGTCTTACACAGTTACACAGGGTCATTTCATACAATAATATAATTTAATAAACAAAAAAAAAAATAAATACTTTCCCAAGATATTAATAAAAATAATAAACCGATATTTTAAATTAAAGTTTAAAAATATTACTACTGCTGTCCCCCCCTAGTTACGCTTATGGCCTGTTGTCGCTGTTATCATAACATTCAAGTAGGCGTATAAATACATTCAATTAATTCGAATATAGACTTGATTTTAACTCGTTTATATTCAGCGTTTTACAACTGTACAAGTTCCGAACGTTGACTTACACTACTGTAGTAAATCACTCTATTTACTGTTACGTATTAAGTAAGCTAATTTAATATAAAGTTTATATATATATAGTATCCGAAGGTTTTGAAATGTCTTCAAACACTTGTCAAAGTTTGTAAATTATATTAATTTGTATTTAACTATAATATATACACCTGAGCCATAATTATTAAACAACATGCTATACTGTTGCGGACTTGTAAATCAATGTATGCTAAACAATTATAATGTTACTAATTATGATGATTATTGATGATGAGTGATGACTTTATCGTATGGTATTTGATAGGCGTCACCGGGGCGGGCCTCGACGTCTAGTCTAGTTAACTCTTTGAATATTCACCTCCATAAGATGATGGACCGCTCTACCACAGCATACGCTGCAGAGTTTCGTGACAGCCGTACTTGCGTGTGCAGTGCATTTCCGACACATATATAAATATATATATATATATATATATATATATATATATATATATATATAGTTTCCGGGTTTCAGGCGACGAAACGGGCTAAACCGACACGTGCGCCACGCCGCCCACTTCCGGTACCGATCGGACGACGATAGACTGCCCATGTATAAAATATTATTTATAATATGTTACAGATATAGTGTCTCATGTTCAGAGTAGCCGTCTGATTTTAGGTTTAACCACGGTTTTTGTCTAATTATGACATTTTAGCAACGAATGCTTCATATTGTACAATACTCCAGAAATTTGTAAAATTTTAAGACTTAAAATTACAAAAATCAATAACATATATAAAAAGTCAGAGAAAAAAATATTAAGTATTTAAATACTTACAATATAAATGTAATACATTTATAATTCAAAGTGCATTTTTCTAAACATAACAAAATACAAATCTATCAACTTACTAGAATACTATCACTGATTATGATCTTAATTTTACGGATATCGTTATATTTTGGACTTTTATCAACCGTGGTTGAATAATATTTATTTTATTGGTTAATATTAAAAATTCTACTTATATTGGATTATGAATTTAATTAATTTAACTGAAAATAATGTTCATTCGTATATGATATATATATATATATATATATATATATATATATTTATGTATAAATTGTCATTATTTCTTCGTATCATTTGTTTATAACCGTTTGGTACTACCATTATGTAGATATATTCAACATATAGACGACAAGAAAGTCTTTCAATTTTCCGTCTCGAAAATTGTATTTATATTATATAACTCTCTCTATATATAAATAGTATTATTCAGTCATATATAGTTTTTACCTTTTTAGTTGCTCAGGTGAAATTAAAAATCCAAATAAGAAATGAATGTAATAATAAGTATATCAGTTAAAAAAAAAACCATTTATTTTATTATTTTACCATGTATAAGTCACATAATAATTAATATGTATACATAAAACATAAATTAAATATATAAGATAATTTAAGATCAAAGTATATATGTATTATCTATTGGATATTTATTCTACGATTTTTTAAAGTGGCTCATAATGTTGCTATTTTTGTTTATATCGAATCGGTCGACTAAATATATTTGTCTACACTTAAAATCATAATGAAATCTAACCTATCGTCGTCATATGGATGGTTTTAAATTATTTTTCATTGGTCGTATAGTCTGCAAAAATATGATCGTTCACTTGTTGAACCGAAGTTCTGCAGAAATTAATTACAACGTTGGATTTACTAAGACCATTACATAATATCATTTTGTATTAACTAAATAAATGACAAAACTAGCTTTAAGTATAGTTACAATATTCTTGATCAAGCTGTGGTAACCATATTCGTTTTTTATACTCGCCGAATATTTTGACCTCCGCGGCGTTTTATATTACACAGTGCGCTGCGGGAACTTGTAAAAGTATTCACTGTAGATTACTGTGCTTAAGTTTTGTTTAGTAAAACCACTGCGAGAACAAAGTTTGTATAAAATGCCCACCGAATTTTCTTTTTTGGATACCTTTCGCAGAATTTTAAAAGCACATCATAATATACTATGCTAATACTCAACGGAATGTCCGAAGTAACATCAACTAACTGGTCAATTTATTTATAATACGAGTATACATCAAAATATCCAACACTGTGATTACAAATTATCTGTATTCTGTTTAATATCAGTTAATTGCCAGCTGGAAATCTCGATGTTGCAAATTCATCTTTGCATTGCGTAGTTAATAACTTAAAGTTTATAGAATTAAAGTGTAAGTTAATCGTGTTTTGTAAAAAATATTTCTACTGTGATTATAAATAAAAAATTAAAAAAAAAACGCATAGAGTTCAAAAATATTTTGTCTTGTTATACAGAGCCATTTAATGCTATAAGAAAACGTTGTTCCCCTTTAACATCGCGACACTGGCTATAATATATTGTGTCTAGCTATAGCATTTTATTTTTGGACAAACACTATATAGCTCCAGTGACGAGGACGATTAAGGCGTTCGTAAACGGAACGTTGTATACATCACACGTAATATTATTAATTTATTATATAATATATTATAAGTATTTATATATTATATATTGGTACGCCAGACGTGCAGTCAGTATTACTAATTATGTTTGTAATTATTATTAGATATGTGATACCTACATAGACTGCCATAGTTTGGCTCCAATAATTGATTTTTTTCTAAATTGTTTTTACTCGGCACTATATATATATATATATACATATAATACGACAAAGTGATTTTAATACTCATAACACTTGTACCGCCGACTTTAGTGTGTTTGTTATCGTTTTTTCCTATCCATCTACCACTGCGATAGTTCATTACTACAAAATATTAGATTATATATATATATATATATATATATATGTATGTATGTATATGCAGTCTGAGATAACATATTAAATATACACCTCGTCTATCTCATCTATCAGTCTCCTGTCACACGTACTTTGACTTTAAAATGTATATCTCCACGATGTGAATGTTATGCGATTAGAAAACGAAAATCGATAAAACGATGACTTGAATAAATTGTTTAATATATCTACTATTACACTAGGAAGTAAGTAATCCTCGTGCAAGTCTTAGCAGTGAGGCTACTCTCGCTTTTAGTTTTCTAAGAGAAGTTTAATTTTATTCCTATTTTATTTTTAAGCATTTTTCCTAAAAATACTTCTGATAATAAATTCGTAAATATATCATTTAGAATTCTACATATTTTTAATAATACTGCACAACTTAACCAATAATTTTTATAGAGACCTATATTACACGCATGGGTGTGTCAATGACATATTTAGGGAATTCGGATATTTATTTTCGTATATAAATTATTTATATTACTCCCTCTAGTCCCTATACTATAGTTAAATTTATTTTTTTTTTTACTTTTTAATAACAGAAGATTGAAAAAAATTATTATTTCATCGAAACACTTTTGGATTTTGTTGGACCATTATAGTAATATTATTGAATTATAATCACAGCTAGATTACACAACCGATGTATAACCACAGAATTCTGCACCCAAACATTCATCTACGAATAAAGATACATTTTTTTACTGTTTGAAACTAGTCAAAACTTATCCAAAACCACAAATGAATTTATACAGTATAGTAAAAAATTAACTAGTGATTACTAGTAATTAGTATTACAGATAACTAGTAGTTATTTGATTTTAATTTTAATTTTAGAACAGATTGGGTAGATTGCAATCAATGCTTTCTGTTTACACAAAACATTACAAATTAAGGTCGCTGGTTGACGATATAATTGAAGAATTCGCAAAGATAAACAGGAAATTACATAGTATTTCATTGCAAACTATAAAAATATATAAACTGAAAATTGGATTTTTTAACAAAATATATTTAATCATTTTTCATGTTTCTCAGTCTTTACGAATTGTTTAACATACATTGTTTATTCGCCTCCCCACTTGATAAAGTCCTAAACGGGCCACTGGTGTAACAACTGTATTTAGTTATTCAGGCGCAGTATAGGCTATTGGGTACTAAGTATAAGGCACTAACTAAACATGCGAAACAAAAAACAATTTATCATGAATATTATTTAAGATTTAAATTGTTTACAAACATTATAATATATAGGTATATGGATATAAATAGTACACATAATATCATGTTTTACGTAAACCTTTATAAGTCGCTCCGTAGTTCGTACTCATAGCAACACTCAACGGTATTGGTGTGAATTATACGTTATTAAATCTTTTTAATGGCGATTTCACTGTATTTATATGTTAGCCTTACGGGTTAACGCCATAAATCATGTTCGAGACTCGCGATTACGGAAGTGTCTATAAAGCTGTTTGGCGTACGATATCATATATATTGGAATTATAATATAATGTGCTTAAAAAAAAATATATATATATATATGGATTATTTTTTGGTTGTTTATCTGTTTAATGTTTTTATTATATAAATATAATATGATGAACGCGCATGATGTATGCGTGTGCGCGGTGTGCGCATGTGTGTGCGTAGGTACTTAATATTCACTCGGGACATATTTTATAAAAGTTATTTCGGCGTGTAGTCAAACATAAAAGTATATTACTATACCGTATACTCTTATCTCGAAAATCTCGCGAATAGAATACAATCGAATTACACTTAACGAAAAAAAAAAAAAATACTTAATATATATTAGATAAAAATTCGCCATCGTATAAACCGATTGACCTATTTCAGAATTGATTTATTTTATTTTACGTTTCTCGTAACGGATAATATCTCGTATATAAAATTCACTAATAATATAATAAATAATAATAATGGCAGGAAAAACATACGATATTCACTTATCATCATGTTATATATAGTTAAAAATAAATAATAATATACTGTACCGAATTTTTATTTTATTCTTTTTTAGTTAATTGAATTATTTACTATAAAAACGGAGAACATACCGACAATTTAAAAACACACACTCAGTGCACTAGTTATATTATATTCATAATCATGTTATACGAAACCGTTGTGCTCATTTCCCAAGAATTTTTAATATATTATTAGGTAGCCACTACAACTTGACCTATATAATGCTTTTTACAATCTTTAAAATGCCATGCAATCATTTACTATAAGATTTGAGAAAGATGGGATGTTATTAATTACTGAAAACTAAGTAGTTATTATTCTTACCGGGTAAAAAGATACTTGACTGATATTTTTAATTTAAATTTTTGACCACTCGCTCGTACTAAGAGTTCTTAATATATCAGTCCAAGTCAAGCCGCATTGAGTAATAGATAATAATGATATAAGTTATCACATTTTTTTGTTAATCCATTTATTTTATTAATGTGTACCGTACAAAATAAGCACTTAATAATACAGTCTCAACTTGGTTCCATCATATCTTGTCATAAATAAATACTTATATCCAAATCTGAAAGCACTTCCAACATGTTTTTGGACTTCCGAAAAATATTCAAAATCCACATTGCCAATGTTTAGTATGGTTTTAACATTTAATTAAATATATTTTCTTGAAATATTTTATTTTAATGAAAAAAAAAGTGTATTATATCTAAAAGTTTATATTCTTGTCAAATTGCAAGTGAACATTTTTAAAAAATGGAATTGAAATTGAATGAGACAAAGAAAATATGCGTAATAGTAATAATAATAGCCAATATAAGAATCCAATTAATAAATGAAAGGGCTAGTGCTCGAAAGCTGTTTTTTTTTTGGACTATTAGATTTATTGCTTAGTGACTAAGAAATCCATTCCAAGATATTATGAACAAAATATCAAAAATGTATAGCACATATTTTTGCATGTTTAGCTATTTTTAAATTTTAATGCTTATTTCTTAATTTCTCAATTGTTACAGCATATTTTATGATTTATGATGAAAAACTTTGTAAATTTTTAAATAAAAATACTAATAGATTTATATTGAGATTTCTTATTAAATATTCTTATATTATATTATTCAAAATGTTTACTAGACATTAAAAATTATGTTTTGCTCGTATTGATTAATATATAATAATTTATAGCTACAGTTTGTAACTATATTTAAAATATGTATATTATACAATAGAAATCACTACGATTATTTTATACAATTAATTTTCTAGAAAAATAATTCAATGATAATTATTGATGGCATTATTAGACCTACTCGTAGATCGTAAATATTATTGTCAGTCTCAATTAATATGTCTAAAGAAACATTCTACAAATAAATTTATTATTATTTTGATTAAAAATTAAAAATCAGAATTTATTACTTAATTATTACTTTGCTTCTTCCTATATTATTATATTTTTAGTCAAATGAAATATTTGTAGAAATAAAAATTTTGTTTTAAAAAAAATACATAAGTGTATTATATTTTTAAAGCATATTTGTACTTTTTTAAGTGCACAAATGCATGCATATTTAGTACTTTTTAAAAACATTATTTTTATAGCTTATAAGTGATTATCAATAATATAATACAATTAATTACGACAATTTAACATATTTTAAGCAGTTATACAGTTAATTAACTTAATTTATAACCATTAACATATTATAGTAGTATATTATAGTATTATAGTATTATAGTAAACCTTTGTTGATAACTGATAGTTATATTCATTATCGATATTTTCTTTATGTAATCAATACATTATTTCCAATCGTCTATAACCGAACACGTTTAAAAGAAAAAAAATTACTTTTCAATATTTCATTAAAATATTTTAAGAAAAGTAAAATTTTTGATTTTGTAAAATTTCAAATTCTAATGTTCAACAATACAATTTCAATTACACACTGACAAGTTTGATCTCCGTTCGTCCGCACTACAAGCAGACAAATCTTATAAACATATCTTCTACCTCATCAGACCTTTGTTTTGCATATCGTATTAATAAGGTTTAAAACATATTTTAGCCGCATTTTGAAAATGTGTCATCGTTTTATTAACACATTTGATATGTATATGATATATTCCATATCCCATTTAAATTCTATTCTTGCCGGTGTTTAACGGTTACGCTGCTTAAAATCTTGGAGTTTTACAGGTTTTGCCACTGAAAGTCGTATAGTCGATATATTTATCAGAAAAAAACATTATTAAATTATTTTACTTATAAAACTTTCCAATCCAGATTTGAAAATAAACACTTATCGTTCAATCACACATTCGGTAAATACCCACTCTCTAGACTATGTAACCGTATCTCAATTCTATGCGCTTAATGCGCTGAAAGTTATCACGACCTGATATTTAAAGTTTTTATAAAAAAATATGTAAATATTTTTTTTTTTTGCAAACAAATTATCTTACCTATATTAGTTTAAAGACAAAATTTTTTATCAAAATAATATCATAACTTATTACTCTGTATTTTACCAACAATTAACTGTTTATTCTATTTATATACTCAGTAAAAATGTGAATATCAGCTTGAAATATTTCATTCGATAATAATATATGTATTCATTAATAAATAATTATTAAATGATAATTGTGTATTTTTCATCAGTATCGCTAAGTTTCGTTCCCAGGCCAATGTTCCTGGCTCAACCTTATGCCCATACAAAACTAAGTGTGACATTTTTACGTCGAACATTAACTTATAGTAGTGAATTCGTTTTATTTTCCCAATACTTTTTGCAATTTAGTGCACTAATTATTATTATAATTTGAACTATTTTTTTTTTGTACAAGAATCAAAAATTGTATTTTAAAGAAAATATTCACAATTACTATTCTTCATTTATGCTATATATTTTAAAAACATGTTATTAAATTATTTATAGTTTTGATTAGTAAAAATAACTCTGAAAATTTGATTTGTCACATTATAAATAGCGAAATGTTTAGAACAGAACGATACACCACGCTTTGTATATTTAAGTAACTAACGCCACCAAACCATTTTACCGTTGCCAGTAAGTTTAAGTTACGAATTAATAGTATAATTTAATGAAAGGATTTTTCTGTTGGTGTAACATAATACATTTTTACCTATCCAATAACAGCCGTTAAGACGAATTGAGCAACGTTGAATGAGTTTCGGTTTACGTCAAAATTAAAACTACAATAAGAGCTCATTTTACAGTTATATAAAATAATAACAATATATGAGTGCTATTTAAAATGCTCGAAACGATTTCGTCACTTTTTTATTTTAATTAATCTATTGTTGTGAACGCAAAATATTTTATGCTTAAATTTTCCAACGTATTGCATAAATACAATATAATGTTTAAAATCGTTTGTACAAAATAAATTGCCGAAATCGATCAATATTCCACGTATAAATATGATCGCTTTTTTCTAAAACTAAAACTCATCATAATAGCTACATACTTTTTTTTTGAAACACGATAATTGTATTAAATATTTGTTTATAAGCGTTCATAAATATTCATAATTTTTTTTCAAACCTATATATTATATTCAATTCAACGGTACTTGTTTAATAATATCAAATATTATAATTCTCGTATAAGTAGTAGAAACTATATTAACTTATTTAACTTGAATAGAATATTAATGAATCAAGTATTTATTGTGTTAATTATTATTAAATGGCATTAGTTTTACATTATTATATTGTTACGATTTCATCACGACTCGTGAATACAATTGCATTAATCCTTTCCATTAGCTAACGGTATTATGTTATTTAATTACAATACTTATCAGATACAAACGCACAGATATATACAATATTGTACAAATTGTAAAAGATGTAAAATAAACAGCATTTTTTAATCAAATTTAATCGGATATCATGCTATATTTTCCAGTAGTAAATTATTATAATTAGTAGGGGTCCGTGTAAGAACAAGATAACTTTATTTTTTATTTTTTTTTTGAAAATAGGGTTTTAGCCGTTTATTATCAAGAACAATATTACGAGTATATCTGTGCAAGAACGAGACAACTCCGATCATTCGTACAGGAGATATGAAGTAAATGGAGTTATCTGGTTTTAGCTCTGAATATTGTCTATACAGTAGTTTGTACACTATGTTTTCTGTACTATCAATTTATAAATAAAGCAAATTTCTTAAAAATAGAATGAATAATATTGTTTTTTTTTTTTTTTTGTTTAAACAAATTATGAACAAATAATAAATAAAAAGTTCTGGTCAAAAAACAAAATAACTCCAAACAATGTAGGTTAATATTAGCCTCATTTCAAAGAAATTAAGAAAATCAAATCAATTACTACGAAATCTTTTTTATCGTGGTCTAATGTATCTAAATTGATTTTCAAATAAATTTTATCTTTATTTAAATATATTTTAAATAACTTTATTGTTTCCTGAAAAGTTTTGAAAAATGAGGTTATCTCATTCTTGCAAGGGCCGCTTCATTATTATTGTTGGGATTGGATTGTAGAAAAAATGTGTTATCTTTTAAAGCAAGTTTTATATTCGACCATATTGTAATAGTCGTTTAATTTGACTAGTAAAATAATAAAACGACAGATTGATTCTGAAGTTTTAATCGACCACAGCGGATTATTATTGTTGTTAGTTATATAGATAATTATTATTACAAATTTACATTTTTATTTTAATATTATCCTATAATAAAACTATAATCCTGACTATTAAAAATTGCTTGTACGTAGTTAGTACTCAATAATTATAAAGATTAATATAATATGCTAAACGTTATTCGAAACATAATAATATTAACTATTTGTAGTTACCGTGATTATTATTACTGTGGGTATTTTATTTGAGAAATATGATTTGTATTTTCATTAATAGAAAATAAGCACTATATTTATCGTACACAAATTTATGTTCATCATTTAAGCTACTAATTTTTTTTCTTAGCACTTCTTGCCACTAAGATGAAAGTTTTGATTAAAAATTGTTGTATCATACACAAAGACAATTTTAAAGATTTTAAAAACATGTCGCGTGTCAATTTTTTTTAGGATGGTATAAAAACATTTAAATGTTAAACATGCTACATGCATATTAATTTTACTTGCCCAAATGGCGGGTCACTATTTATATAATTTAATATAATATATTTAAGAATTACCGACACATATTGGATACAATTAAAAAGGTTTAAGTACCACTTACTAGGTACCGACGCTAATTTGTTTTATTTTTATATAATATTAATATTTAACATAATAACATTTGAATACTAATTTAAATATTATACAATATATAATAATATATAATCATTGTAATAATAGCTGATTTAATAATGATAGAAGTCGTTGCCTCAATAGTATCAATGTTGTATTCAAGACCATCATAGTTCATAGATAGTAAAAAACCTATTTCTTTTATTTCTTTTTTTATCATACACATTAAATTTAAAATAATGTTTAATAATTTTTAAATACCTACGCGGTAAAATTTGTAAAATTGAAATATTATAAACAGTGTAAGGATTACCCCTCTCGCATATATTTTATAACAGTGAGACAATTTCGGCTAATGTAGGACTTCTAGTCAAAAATAATGTTATTCAATTTTTAGATACTTAGATACCTATACACGTATTTAATAAATTAACGTTTAAATTTTGTTATTCTGAGTGATTCTTTTATCGAACAGCACTCATTATGAAAAAAACTATCAATGTTTTTGAAAAAAAAAAAATTTCTAGTTGAAATAAAGCAACATTAAAAACAAATATATATATATTTTATTATTTTTTATCGTTATAATTTTTACGTTTTTACTTTTTTGAATTATAAACATTTCTTATTTCACATTCTGAAACAGAGTATTTTGATTCATAAAAATCGAAATTTTGACAAGTAATTTATGAATTAAAAATATTCAAAGTTTTAGTAATAAGCGGACATAGTAGATTGACCAACAATGTGCTGGGTATTCTTGTATCTTACCATGACGTACACTACTACTTTAAATACTATTAAAACTAGGTCTGTGGTTTTTTTTTATTTTTAAAGTATTTTTATTAGTTGATTGTGAAACGTAGCTTACTTAGTACAACATTTGAATGTTATTACAACAAATTTATTTATGAAACTTTTATTTAGCACTTATTTGCCTTGTTATGTCATATTTTACTTCTTTTAGTTCATTTCCCAGTATTTTTAATCAAATTCCGTCAATTAACATCTTTAAAAACGTATTTTTTGTTTTACACGGGCTGTATACGTCAAATTTATATTTAGTAAAATAATATTTTATACAAACTGTATAAGGAATAAGGATGTAACTATACATAATTTGATTTGATCAGGATTTTATAAAATAAGGAAATTTGTAGATTAATTATTTGTGACATATCAGTCACGAATTTAAAGATTAAATTGATTAATCAATCATTTTAGTAGATATCTGTTAACATCCGGCATTTTGATTTATTAGTACTTGTTCGGGTTTTTCTGTACACACTTTAGTGTTTACAGTAAAATATAGTAATAATAAACACAATAATTCAAATTAAAATACACATTTTTCTTACGAATAAGATACAATTTCTTAAATGTTTAAATTGAGATTTGTAATGTATTTTTATACTACAATTTTTTCTTTTTGAGTATATTTTTTGTCATTTTAAGTGATGCGTTAATATTGCATTTTTTTGACATTCAAAATGCATTTTTAAGATTTTTTAATGTATTAGATTAATGGCCCTACTTATTACTTATAAACTGTTAGTATTTTAATTTTTACGTATCGAAATATTGCGCTTTGGATTATGAAATTAAAAATGTATGTTATCTTTCAACAAAGTAAAAAATTTAAAAATTATAACGATAAAAAATATTGAAAATATAATTATTTTTTAAATGTTGCTTTTATTTTGACTAAATATTATATAAAAACAATATTTTCAAAAAAAATTTTAGATATTTAAACAATGATGAGTGTTGTTCAATCGCTTTGTATAATATTTAAAAATATAATTCTTGTGTTTGACCCGAAAACCTATATTGGTTCCTACGATCCATTCAATATCTGATCGTACAACATCAGTCAGAACTGCTAAGTGCTCGCCTGCACTCGTCACTCCATATATTAGAATAGAGCATAATTTAGTCTCCCTACATATAGATCCGTCACAGTAATACAGGCTAAGCGCGTGTTAAAATTATAAATAGAAAACACTCCAGACGCACTGAAACCAAGATTTTACTACCTCGAGAAGTCGACATTACCGAGAACTTAGCTTTTTGCGACCTGAGACTGTTTCATTTGAGCCCCGCCTTCACTATTCACCTCATATAACCATCGTCTATACAACTGATTTTTAATAATATAGTGTCTATAAATGTCGAGTTTTTATTATTATTATTTTAAATTATGTTATCACTTTTAAAATTGGCGAGAAATGTGTTTTAATCTTGACGAACATAATATAATATGATATAATTGAATATAATATATATTATACATCAAACAAATTGTATCTAACAGTTTATATGCATTTTAAAAACACTCTGCTATAGTACATATAAGTAATTGTTTGTAACAATTCTACGATATCGATATATATTCTTGCTTTAATAATGATAATTAATTACATAATTTATGAAGATACGATCCAATAATTGGAAAAGTTATTTACGTTGGTAAACAGAAGCACTGAACTAGATTTTCCTAGAAAATGTGATAGAATCTAAAATGTATTGCTACTGACATACACAGTCTAATAATGCCGTAGGGGCTTCGCACCACACACATCTCAAATCTATATAAGACTACCTTATATACTTTATCTACTATCAATAATTAAATCCTGGAGATCCTTTACCTGTATATAATAGCAATTAGTGCGGGGTATGGCCGTTCTCGACCAAAAACATACGCTTCCCTTTTCGGCCAAAACAAAAAATTTATATAATATATATAAAAAAAATAAAATAATATTGGTATATAATTTTTTATAAGTTGCATAAAATTTTGTAAAATAAAATATAGAAAATTTTTTTAATTTATTTATTAGGTATTAACATTATTTTTATGTTAATATGTTACAATATTATATAAAAAAAATAATATATAATTGTTGTCAATAATTATTAAGACGTATAATAGTAATGAGTGTAATATATATATATATATATATATAAAATAATGGCAAATATTATCAATAATGATTCATATTATATATTTTATAGTTTATGTTATACTTATAGAAAATTATTATTAAAAGTTGCATTAAATGTCGATAAATACGAAAACGATGCAACGAATATACAATGCACGCATAGGCACTATATATAGTCATAGCACGAACATCGGTTTTACAAAAATTAAACAAGTAATGAGAAAATTTAATCAGTTATTGATATTTTATCTTGGCTATAAAAGATAGTGACTCTTTACAATACGTATAACGATCGGTCTTGCAGTTACATACTACCTATATATTATAGGAATTGTCATCACTATCAAACACGACGACCGCTGATCAAATAATTAATGACAAATACTATATATAGGTTTTAATCATTTTTGATATGTATATAACATAAAATATACTACATTAAACGGGCATCGCCCATTTGCGCCAAATTTACCTGGTATAATGATAATAAAGTAGTATATTTTTTTCTCAAATAATGATAATAATAATTAATATAATTTTATTTAAATTATCATTGTAAATAGTACGAATTATTTTTAAAATAGGTAATCAAATTAATCATAATAAAATATAAATAAATATATCATGCATAATATGATCATCCTAATCTTTATTGTACCTACCAAATTAAATACAACTATTTGTACATAATGCGTTAATTTTTTGTTTTTATAATTATCAATTGCTTTTAAAACATTTTTTAATCTTGTTTTAACTTGTAAAATCACACTATGATCGTTATTTTGACGAAGAACGGTACTTATATCCAATAACTGATTACCTACGTGGTACGACAAAATAAGACTGATATAAAACTTGTTTTCAATCTTTCTACACAAACATAATAATATACAAAATATATCAAAGAAACTTTCTAAGCATATTAAAAAATTATAAAGAATACCAAGAAGTTTACACAGATGCCTCTAAAACATAAGACCAAGTAGGGATCTCAATAATACTTAGAAACAAAAATGTATTAATGAAATTACCGAACACATGTTCCATATACACAGCCTAAGCAA
This sequence comes from Rhopalosiphum nymphaeae, assembly GCA_036289425.1. NCBI lineage: Eukaryota > Metazoa > Arthropoda > Insecta > Hemiptera > Aphididae > Rhopalosiphum > Rhopalosiphum nymphaeae. The sequence goes on along the minus strand of JAZAQC010000007.1, from coordinate 409,005 downwards.
TGGCGATACTCGAGGCGATTAAAACATTCGTAGACGATGAACACCCCAAACATATAATATGCAGCGACTTCTTTGGCACAATAAATAGTATAAAAAATCAGTTCAAACCTGGAGATATTGCAATAGAAAATAAAAATACTGAATAAATTAAATGAAGCCTTATCCAAAAACAAAAAAATTATTCTCATGTGGGTACCCAGAAACATCGGCATTAAAGGAAACGAACTAGCCGACAAACAGTCAAAGATCGCCGCCACAAACTCCGAATTTAAAACTATAACAGTAATATCCAACAAAGACCTAAAAAGGACATAAATGATATAACCAATAAAAAATGGCTAAACACATGGAAACAAAAAACCACTAAACTTAACACAACAAAAACAATTACTATAAGGTGGATAAATACTTCCTTAAAAAAAAAGAAGAAAAGATACTAAGCCGATTAAGAAACGGACATACACGCTTGGGTACCTAATGGCAAAGGAAGAACCCCCAGCATGCGAAGTCTGTGGCTTCCAACTATCAGTGAAACACATCATAATCGAATGCCTCAAATACCAACAAGATAGACAAATCATCACGACACTTGACGTTGCACTAAGACCCAAAACCGAAGAGAACACCAAGATGTTAAAATTTTTGAAATCGACAGGTCTCTACAATTTAATCTAATAATAATATGTAAACCATTTGTATATACAATGTAACTATACTTATCTTCAATTTTTATTATATAAAAAAAAAAAAAAACTCTTGTAAAAACTGTAAATACATTTAAACTAACTTAAATTGTAGCTAATGGCTATAGTTGTCGAGTTTTATATGATCAATAAAAAAAAAAATAATAATAATATACAAAGCTTTAAAATCTATAGACTTATATAAATAACTTTATGATACGTTACAGATACGATGTATTTTATATAAATAAATTAACCAAGTTGTTAATGTAAAAGTTTTACACAGATAAGTTTGGAGCAAATGGTCTGTACCCAAAACGAATAAATATTTTTTGGCGCAAATGGGTAACCCCCCCCCCCCCCCCCATTAAACTTTTTATATTGTGTAATTTTCAAAATTAGGTACCTATTTACTATTATACTTAATAATTATTGACAAAAATTGTTTATTATTATTTTATTTTTTTTTATAATATTATACATATTGTAACATATTAACAAACAAATAGTGTCAATATATAGATATTCTTATATTTAAAATAATTTTCTATATTTTATTTTACAACATTTTAGGTAAATTATATTTTTAATCATTTTAAAAATTACATAATTATTTAATTGATATCCTTTTACAATAATTATATATCAATATTATTTTGTTTATAATTTTTGTTTTGGCTGAAAAGAGAATCGGTCTTTTTTAAATTTAGTCGAAAAGTGAATCGGCGAAAAGGGAAGGGTACGTTTTTGGTCGAAAACGGTCTTGCCCTTACTGCGAGGTCTACTTCACCATTTATTGAGTCACTGTAATGTATGTGTTAAATTTAAATTCGATTTGAAAAGTCAATTCATAGAAGTGGAACATTCTGGTGTGTGATTTAAATATTATTAAATTATTATCGATGGTTAATTATGTATCTTTCATCAAACAAAGCATTTTAAAAAAAAAAATTTATGAATTGCAATTTATATCAAAATACAATAACAATACGAATTTTTCTATTGTTGTTAAAATTTAATTGCATTTGTTTGTATCAACACTACACTGACATAGACATCGATTCGTCAGATACATATTTAGCATAAGAACTTCAACCCTTGCTTGAATGGTTTGAGGATAATTATGTCCAAAGATCAATTCGAAATGGACGTAGACGACGCTTGTTAAATTTTTGAATATCAATTTGGAGTTTAAATAAGCGAGTTCCGTTAGCTATGGTATACATATAAAACGAATAATAAGCACGCAAAATCTGCCAATCAAGGTTATTCGTTTCAAATATTTTGTGTTAACTTTATCGTTATAAACAGTCAAAACCGTGTATAATAACTCAAAATCCCTTCTTTTTTATTGCCTACAAGATATTGTTTCTTTATACCTATACCTAATCTATACCTCCATTCTGTGGATTCTAATAACTAAAGACCGGATTTATATGCATTTTAATTGTAAAATATGCATACAAACATGCACAGAAATTATATTTGATTTTAATTTTGCAGTGATAATTATTTATTTATTTTATTTAAATTTTCATAAACAAAAAGTGTAATATGTATAATACAGCAAATATGGAATACAAAAATGTAATGTAATACAGTGCAAAAAATATTTTATTAAAATTGAATAGTAGATCGCTGGTAATATAAATAGGAAAAAAGTACGATTTAATGTAGTTAGTATGTTAATTGGAAAAATAATAGCTTAAAAGTATGTTCTATGTTCATTTCTGTGAAATTATGACTGCAATCTTATATCATATTTGATATTATATAAACGCACCTATAATCTGTTTCTTTTTCTCAACATTTTTTTTGGATCGTTAGGTGTATATTTGTATGGTTTTTTTGTTAAAATATGCAAAAATATTCAAAATATGCACTAATGTCAGAATACGAAAATATCCAGTATACAATTTTAATATTGAATCAATCAATTATTGATTTGTGGACACTCATTGACTGCATGTATATAATGTTGAAAATAACAACATGCATTGTATGCAAAATACCAAAATCTGGTCTTTAATAATAATTAATAACCAATGCATTAATAAAAGCAGATATAAATATAAAAACGTGTAACAATATATTATTATAGTTAAATATCAGTTAATTTCTATATTGTAAAAAACTAAACCATAAAACATAAGTAATAATAATAAATTACATATACTCTCAAATTTCAATACAATAACACATATAATTAAGATATTCCAATTTGAAAACACACTTTATATGCACGCATAGTATAGTATAATGTAAAATGTAATGCAATCAGAATAAACAAACATAATTAATGTATTATAATTCCTTACACCAGGAGAAAAATCTCGATTTATTTAATATATAATATTATATTTGTAATCAAAGACTTTATTCAGCTTAAAAAATATAATATTTAGTGGAGGAAATTAGTATCTAATTATGTAATATGAATTCAAAACATAACGACGTTAATACATAATATTGTTCATTCGTTCGAATAATAAAATATGCATTTATTAATTAATTTCTGAAAGATAAACGATATAAGAAGTTAAAACTAGATACAAATATGAAAATCCAAATTTAAAACCTGTGAAAATTCATAAATATTCTAGTTTAATAAATTATAGTTTATTAAGCTATATATACAACAAAATGCTTATGAAATCACAAGTAATAAGTTGTAAAATTATTATGCCAGTTGCAAAAAAGGAAATATGATTTTAGTAAACATTAGAATTGCAAAATAATAATATAAAAAATGAACACTGATAATTTTATGTATAAATCTAATATAAAATAGACATTATCTTAATTCTTATACAATACTAGCTGAATAACCTTCGCTCGTGTGTTAAATAGTCAATTCGTATATAAATTGGTTATTTTATCTTTATTATAATTAAACCATTTAAAGCCTAGCCATGTAATACATAATCATTTTTATAACTTAACTTAATTTATGATATTTATAAACTGAAATTAAAAATAAAATAAATTGGAAATAATAAGAATGAATTACTTGTAGGAGTATTTGGAACAGCTTTGTGAAAAGAATCGTTTAATTAATTAAATGACACACTAAAAACTCTTAATCTTTAAATACATCCACCCTCCACCTATCCAGATTAAAAAAAATTTAATTACTCAGGAGAGTATTTGGAACAACTATGTGAAACAAAAATTGGAAAAAAGTTAAATAATGTTAAAATATTAAAACGAAATTAAAACATAAAAAGATGATCCTCTCTCTCCTCCACAAACAAAAAAAAATAATGAAAAATCGGATAACGTGGTAGCACTCAGTAGAGTGTTTAAGACATCTCTGTAAAAAAAAAAAAATTGGAAAAAAGTTAGAGTCGTTACAAAATTGAAACATAAAAAAACCTGTTTTTTTTTATATAATATATAAGGATTTTAAACGAATTTCGGCTGTTATAAATATATATTTTAAAAAGATTTATTGCTTTTTTCTTTTATTGGCTTGCTATGATTAAATTGTATTTTTTGATTTTTTTTTTCTTACATTTAATTAAAAGTTTCACTATTTAAATTAACTGTAACTAATAAGCTATACAATATGTTGGTAAAAACGATTATATAACTTTTCAAATGTTTGACAAAATCGACAACGATATATTATATTCACAACAACTTACTTATTGTTCAACTCAAATTTAAAAAAAACCATTTTTTTATTTTAAAGGCATAGTAAATAAGTAAAATATTAAAGCTACTCTATTTGCATTATGTATATACTTATTTACAGAATTTTAATTTTTTACATTAAAAAACTGTACATTTTATTAGAAAATTACTCAATAATGCAAGTAATTAATTTTTGTAAATTAAAATGATACTGTTCTATAATAAATGTATGTACGAATCATCGAGATAATTTTAAAATTATTAACAGTGATTTTCTTCGTACTTAAAATGAAATAATTAATATTAATAATTTAAATGTAATAGCTGGATGAAATTACTTTTTGTTAATAATAGAGGTATATCTTTTCTTAAACAGTATGTACCTATATAGTATTATAATAACTAATATTAGCGCTCATGGCGATGAATAGTTTTGTGCGTATAATTACAAACAATCAATGGTTTCTTTGATGTTAACATTTTAAGTGAAACTTAGCTTTTGTGCAATATTAAATTGTATGCAAAGGGTTATTATATATTTAATTTTCAAGGTGTTCCATTAATATTAGTGAGTGTGTTTATTATTTCTAAATATGTTTAAAAATTCATCATTTTATAATTTTAGATAACCAATTTTCAATATAAGCACCAAACATGACCTATTTAATTTTATCCCTATCTTCTGAATAATTAAGTTCTTAAATTAAATAATGTTTTTTATAATAAAATAAAAACGATGATCTACTAAACGTTCTACGGTTATTATAAGTTATAACTTAAACTTATACTAAGAGCTTATATTTAAAACAACCATTCAACTTTCACCACCATCATTCCTTTTACAAGAAAATGATTGGAATTATTTTCTAATGAAAAATTCATAAAAAAAATTTATATTAGTTTTTCGACCTATATACATATAACCGAATTAATATATTATGAGCATTTCAAGTTCAAATACTTATGATATTCGATATTCATCCTTAAAATAATTATTTATTCTCAAATATTTTTTAATATTGTATTCTATTAAAAAAAAATAAAAATAATTAGAATAGATACCTACTTGTAATATTTTTCACCAAATGTTTATATTATCATTTTGATAATATATAATATAATTTTCCAAATTGTTAAACTCTTTTTGATTTGAAAATGTGAAATTTTTTTCTTTTTTCTATAAATGTAAATCAAATTATTCACTGTTTCAAAATCCACGAAAGATTAATACAAGATCTTATCAAAGTTATTCTTATATATACATTAAACTATAAAAACGCATAATTTTTTTTTTCTTTTTGTATTTTAGTTTGCAAATGTAATACAAGATTTTTCATGAGTAGTTCATACTGAAACCATAAAATTAAAAATAAATTATATCAACCTACTATAATGCTAAAAGTAAAATAAATTACTTTAACAGTTATTTCAATTAAATATAATATCACTTTAAAAATTGTTTAGTTATTTTATATTTCTATACATTTATTTATAATTATAATATGACAGATATTTGTATATTTTTTTTAATAACCAGAATTTTACTTATTTAATACTTTTTTAGTATTTTTTTAATTTTCTAGAATTGTAACTATTAAATAAATTGTATTCATCAATGATTAATAATACAATATGTTAATCTGTTAAAAAAAAAATTGTTTAGTTATTTAAAAGGGTCGCAAATTACAATTTGAATAAGACGAATACTGACGCAAATTCAAATTTTTGATGGTACAAATGGCTCAGATTATAGATAACGCCCATTTATTTAGTTTTATGTAGCACAAATTATTAAAGTTAATTTTTAGATGTAGCGCAAATTACATATATTTTTTGTTTTTTTTTTTAGGTTGTTTTGGGTACAAATTACACATGTCCGTAATTTTTTTTTATACAATGATATATCTTTGAATTCAAATTTAACACACCTATAAAGATACTTAACGTACCACAAAGCCGTAGCCGTTTACCTATAAAGGTATACCGTTTTTTTAATGTTAACGGATCTAAACTGAATTTAGAAAAAGTACGAATGGTTTATAAATTTTTAAACTATAAATTATGTAGCAAGGATAAAATTGGTTTAAATTATGATTTAAATGCATTGAAAAAAAACTTACTACATTTTTTTTGTATGCACTAATTCACGATTTATGTCATTATAACTTATATTGACATAGGAAATTGATAATATAACCTAACCTACTGTAAAACAACAGATAATGTTCTTACCTTGTAATGTTTTAATACATAAATTCAATCTAACATCGAAGTTGACAATCCTAAAGAAAAACGGATTTTATTGTAAATACATATTTGAATTGGTATGAGATATTTTAAATCTAATAAAAAATGTGTACGATTTAGATCATTTTAATTGAAATAAACCCAAATTTATTTTACATATTTTTATATATTTAGATATATACACATATTTTTACATATTTGGTAAATAAGTACATTTTTTTTGTCATTTTTGATTTTTTCATTGATTTTTGACGACGTTTAACATTATCTGCTTCGTCTAAAACAACAAGATATGTAATTTTTGACAGATATTTTAATAGGAAAAATTCAACAAGGATCTCTGGAAATTAAATTTATTCCTTCTGGTATAGTGAATAATAATTATGCCCCTATCACATCTATTGATATGGAACGGTTTTTTAACCAATACAAAAAGTATTCTCCAACCAAACTGTCGTAACTTTTTATTTGCAAACCTACAAAAATACCTATGTTGTTACTTATTGCCTTGTTCCGGAATAATATTCATAATTTTATACATCTACATCATTTGTATTACTTTTATTTAATATTTATAATTATAAAATACTTATTTTTTTGTAATTTTCAATACTAATACATTTTTTCAATATTTACATATTTTAGAATTTTTATTCCATATTTTAAGAAAAAATGGTACATATATTGATTTTTTTAATACAATAAGATCCGTTCGCTAGTATGACTATATTGATTATGAATCAATGATCTGCATAAGATATAAGATTATGAGAAAGACGAATAGGTTATTTATCATAAGAAAATCTGAGCTGAGTGGGTTCTAAGATGACATCAGAATTGTTAATATCAAAGGATAACTTTGAAATATACGTAACTCTATAAAGTTGTCAGTTTATAGTATATGCTGCAGTATTATATTGTTATTATATATGTTTTGTCAAGTTTTATTACAAGTTTTGTCACACAATGAAAATGTGCGTTGGCACAAAATATATTTATATATTTATATATAAATGCAACAATATGATCCCAACAATATAAAATATATTTGATGACTTCAATAACTTTTCTTCATTATTGTTAGTGCTATTTAATTAATTTTCATCTTGCTGATTATTTATCGAAATATTTATGTATTATATTGAAATGTATTTTAATATTTCCTTCACAATAGCTTTTGCATAATATGCTGACAATTTTTCGTATAATAGCACTATTATTTATCGTATTTTGTTAATATTTTATTATGCATAAATGACGTACACTTTGTTTCACAATAATTGATTCATACAAATATAATTTATAAAATCACCCAACCTGTAGTATGCACGTATTTGTTGTAAGTTATTAAAAATTAAACGACACGTCTCGTTTTTACTATTATTATTATTATTATTACTAACTTGATGAAATTATTGGCGTAATTTAAAATTATTTAACATAATGCATAAAATATCGATGATACTTTAACACAGGTAGTGGTGTAGACATTTTTTACATTTAATATTGGTTACCCGTCTGTAAATGTGCCCGGTGCCCACTATATAAATGTTGCAGTAAAAATGGTACTGGACTGATTTCTCTTATTCTGTTGTATAACGACGTGGAACAATATTTACAGTCTTGATGAAATAATTTAATTTAAAACGATAGAACGTTTTTAAAATGTAATTTTGCACATGTAACAAACTAACAACAATAGAATTGATAGAAATACAAATACAAACCTCTTGGGAAAGCTATTTAAATTATATATATATAAAAAATAACTTTTTTTTTTGAGTTTGGAAATAATTGATGTCGATATTAATAAATAATAAAAATAATGTCTATAAACATTAATTTGAAGAAGAAAAAAATGTTATGTAATGATATAGTGCGCCTAACGTTTACTTATTTGACTACCGAAAAGTAAATATCGTTACTCTTGAACCTTATTGTAATAGTGTTAGAAGTATAATACAATAGAACACAAAAGCTGTATTTATTTTATATTTTTTAAACGTTCATGATTTATATGTTATTAGCTTTTGCGATACATTAAAATATAAATATATAGAATAGTTAGGTTATAATAATAATATATGATGAAATAATAATGACGAACAATGAATGTCATACGTAAATAAATATATATATATATATACTTAATTTTTTTTTAAGCCGTTAACAATACACATAAGAATCTATTTTATGAGCATAAAAGACCTAAGTAGCGGCGACCTATACATTTATAGAGAGTGAGATATACGCAAAGCCGAGTAGAAAATATATAAAAAGTATTTCTAGAAACTTTCTTGTATGTTGTACACAGAGTAACGCGCGTTTGTGGGCTGGGGATTATGAACATAATGATATTGTACGCCTATTATGCAGCATGCAATACGATCGAATATACAATAATATATATATATATATATATTATAATACGAGCAATAAGCGGGCACCGTGTAAATTAATAAAAAGTAAATATAATAATATAATAATAGCAGTCGTATACATCGTGTTTGGACCGAAATAATGGTCGTCGCTATATACTGTGTCGTGTGTGTGTGTGTGTGTGTGCCCACTGTTCAGGGTAAACACACTATATAACATGCGGTGTGTTATTATAATAATATTGTATAGGTACAACGCGCTCAGTAGATCCGCGCGATTGGTCGTGATGATGACGAATCGAATATGTAAATCTTTTTTGATTTATTGCGCAGTGGTCGTTATTAATTTGAAAAAAAATACCAAAACTTGTCGGCACGCGAGTTTCCCAAATGGGCCGCGCGCGTGTACGTATGTAATATATTACAGTATTATTGTATTATTATTTTTTAATAACACATAATAACAACACGCGGAACGTACACAGCACACACACGAACACACACACGCACACACACACACACACACGTGCCGCGACTTAAATCGACGACCAAGACCGAATTATGCGAAGTGCCTTACCTACTCTGCCCGTACAATAATAATATTAGGTGCACAACAGTGAAACAACAACAAAACCAACTATATAATACATTATATAGGTACGACTATTAACGGCGGCGGTGTTTCGGCGATTCGGCGACGTATCGGGTCATTTACATATCGTATAGTATTATAATGAGAGTATGGCGAACCATTAAAAACGACCGTTCCGATTATTATTATTATTATTAATATTATTTATGAGTATTATTGACGCGATCGTGTGCACTTGCCGTATATTGCGGCACAGAACGGAATATTATGCTGCTCGTAGGTACGACTATGTGCGTAAAATTTAGACGGCCACAAAGTTTTTAAAACGTTATTATACATTTCCAGGCGACGTTATTTTCTGTTTCGTCTCGATTTCCCCGTCGACTGCGAGTACCATATTATTGCTTATTGTATGGCGTATTGAGTGTTTGTGCACAGACCTATAGTGTACTAAAGCAATAGAGTAGCTGGGATTTCGCTCGTCGGACTGATAATTTAGAGAAGTCCTAATCTAAGTCGTCTTCGGGGGGGGGGGGGGGGATTGTGCAGACCGCCCTTGCGTCACTCATCGTAGCTTTTAAAAATATTCACTCTCGGAGCTCTTGTATAGGATTTTTTTTTCAATACATTTTAAAATCATTTTTCCATTATTTCATTAATTGTTTTTATTAATTTTATTAATAATTAATCGACAAAAACAATAATCATTAAATATTAAAAATACAAACTGTTCTTCCGGTCGACGATTGGTTCAGATGAACAAATAAAAAGTGTTATGTGATGATCCGTACGAGAGCAGTTCAAACATGACTTTTTTTTTTTAAAAATATTCGAACATACCTAACATTTCACTGTCTTGAGTGCATGCAATTCGACCTTTGCCCCTTACGCGACTACAACAGTTATTGAGTACATCTGCAGATGATGAGTGGGTAATAGTAAACGTATAAGTCGGATACCTATTAATACTCTCATTCAATATTTACCCTACAAACATGTCTAGACTCCAACTAGACTTTGGAGGATAGATAATAGATATACAGTATAGATTCTTATTATGTCGGACATCGCTATTTCGAATTTTTCGTTATCTCGAACTACATTAAAATCCCATTGAAACTACCATACACTTAATAGCGTTTTGCTCAATCAATCATTTTGCGTTATCTCAATTACACAAATAATATTTTTATTACCGTAAGAACAAAAAAATAAGCAGTACATTCAGTACAGTGATTACAGTCGATTACAATAAGAACTCGTCAGACGATTTACAATATTACTTTGGCTTAGCAAACGGTTAAGGGACATCGAAAATACTTTGCGGCTCACCAGTAAACCACTCATAGTCTTAAATATTAAATTCAGAGTTTCGTGTTAACATGGGTCATCACAATTTAAAATATTTACTTACAAAGTTACAAATATTGTAACATATAATTTTCTCTAAAACTATTAATTGAATAAATATTCATCTATAATATGTATTACCGACAAGGCTGTAACTGGGGGAGGATCCAGGGATTCGGGGTAGACCTCTCCCCTAAATTTTTAAAAGTAGAAACATTTTAGTGGTGAATATAATACTAGGTAATATGTAAGTGTTCCATATTAAAAAAATGTCAGAACCTCCGAAATGTTTTTCAGTTACGGCCTTGATTACAGGACAAACCAAAAAGTGTTCGTCCAATATATTTCATGTGTTGCATCGTAATACCGTAATGTATTACAATTGATATTTCTATGGTTCAGAGTAAGACGATCGCGATATTATATATATATACAGTTTATCAAAAGCATTTGTCGGTCGTCCCAATGTCGCGCCATCGCCGTCGTCGTCACTGCCGCTATATATAGGCACAGACTGATGTACACACACACTCACACACAAACACATATATAAATACGAACCGGAATTACGTCTACCGTATACCGTATAATATTTTATCCCTCGTTGCGAACGCATACCGAAACTGTCTCTGAAAGTGTTACTTTCTAATTCTTCTATTTTAGTATTCTACTAATTTTAGTTGACATTTCGGAGAGTTCAATGATGTACGCCGCGCGCACAGAATGCTCATCACGCATATCATCATGCAGCAGCAGCAGCAGCAGACTATCACAAACTACTAACGCCTAAAATTATGTCTCGACTGTCCTTAAAACGAAACATATCAGGATACCGTTGTTATAATATTCGTACAGTATTTATATTATTCTTTTGGTTACTGTGTACATCGCATTAATAAATTAATATGTACATGTAACGGCAAAAAAACGTCAAATTATGAACAACAACTGAATGAGCTGCGTTATTTTCTGATAATATTATTAACGTCAGCGAGTAAATAACGTGCAACGTTATTCGCCAGATACTATTACGTCAACTCCGAGTATTGTAATACTGCATGTCGATTATAATGGCATGTTAAATATTATAATAATATATTATGTAATTATTTTTTTTGTATTTATAAAATCGTTTCAAATATTTAATTAAATAATTTATATTAGTTTTGTTATTGATTTAATTGTAATGACAACAAAACTATTATTATTCAATCGTAAAGAAGCGATCTGAACTAAACTAAACTTTGCCAAATTTTGGAAGATAATGCTCGTAGTACCAGCCTCGTATTTTTACAGCAGATCGACTTGGGTTAATATTTTATTGGTTTAGTTTTATAGCGACGCCTTCGACAAGCGCCGTCCTTGCAATTTATTCTGGGAGAATAAGAATATTATGAAAAACTAATTTAAAAAACTATAACATTATTTCATAGTATTAAAAATGTCGTGTTACGCAAACAAATAACGAATACATTTCTTAGAAATAAAATACCGTAGTTATGTGCACTTATTATGTAATATGTAAATAACGTGGGTCGTGTTCAAGTGTAATATTATGATGAGGCAAATAGTTTAGTAGAACCAAGGGGAATGATTAGCTTTTTAGTTTTTAGTTTAGATTAATATTTATTACTTTTAATAATAATTTATGAATATAAATCGCATTTAATTATTTCATATTTTAGGTATGCGTTTAAAATCGTACTGTACGTTCTCCGGCTTTGAGATGGTGCAAGGGAAAAAAAAAGAAAAATTACGCAGTTTTCAATGTGGCGACGTACTGTCCCACGCGCGTCTAATTATTTACTCTTCATTCTGATATTATAAACTCGAATCCGTGCACGAAGAAGCAAAAACATTTTAGAAAAGATTCCACATTAGACTAGCTTCCACGCTCTAATCCTCTAATCCAAAACCTCTTTACGCCAACAATCCCAGGAAACCATCAAAGACGAGTTAAGCGGAAATGTAAGGGTCGTTAATCTGTTAAATAAACAAAAAAAAGAAAACTTATTAAATACAATTATAGTCTAAAGGATCGTGTGTGACTTTTTTTTCAAAACTGTTTACGTTTTTTTTTTCTACTTTTTCTTCTCGTTATCTATATTATATTGTATTTGTGCCTCAGAGTCACCGTATTACAAATATTTGTTAAATAAATACAAATTAAAACCATCATATGGTATTAAATATTACGGTAAACGTATTTATTTCTCTAAGATAATTTTGAGTGGTTATTCAAAATCCACATAATATAGTATATCGCATAGTAATCAAATTATAATTATTTTGTTGAGACATTTAAGCAGTTCAAAGTACCTATCTAGTACCTATAAAGTATGATTTTGCTCTTTAAACAATTATTTATTTATAACTGAGGACTGAGGTGTATGTAACAGTAGGATAGGGAATTCACAAAGTGATTTACCAAATATATTGTTCATTGTTCATCTCCGTGTTTTCTTTTAATAATTTATTTATTCAAATTCTGATTTTTGGAATTTTCAAGTATTTAAGTTTTAAGGCCCACACTTTCAAACATATACATTGTTTATACTATTCCAAGAATTTAATAGAGCAAACAACCTCTTTTTTGAGTGATGATCAACCTTATTTACTATAAATAAAAAATTTAATAGTTTTGTTGATGTATGTAAATTGAAATTTGTGTGAGACGTTTTTGAGCTATTAACATTTATAAAAAATAAGTGATAGTCTTAAAAATAGTGTTAAAAAATATGAAATTTATGCAATATTGAATATTAATTATACTCAAATTACTTTATCAATCTATACAATGTTGATGGATATTAGTCTATGAAAATATAGTTTCATTTTTCATATCCTCAAACCTATTATTTTCAAAACGAATAATAATGGACAAAATATAATCTTGATATATAAAATTAAATAATATAAAAACCACTCGTTTGGATTTCATTTTACATACATTGAAATTTTTAATTTAATTATCTGATTCATATTTTAAAGACAGCATGTATAACATATAAATATTAATAACTCAGAAACTACTCGGAATCGTTCGAATTATAATTTATATGCATCAATATTTTAAAAAAATCATCTGCTTAATAATTTTAAGCTTAATTTACAGTAAAAAAGTAAGGTATAATCAATTTTTACAAAGATTTAACCCAAATATATAAACAACATATTGTCTATAATATAACATATATTTGTCTTAGGCAATAGACAATACATGAATTTTAATTTGTATCAAAATTCAAATCGATTATTATTTCGATAGTACATGTTAGCAAAGTATTAATATTGAGAAGCTAATAATACAAAATTTGCATTTAAAACTCTTAGCATTTATTTTACTAAAACACTTTCAACAGTACGTTAGAATTGACTTAAAATTAATTTAATTACCTAATGGCAATAATATATGAAACGCATACATGATAATATCATATAAAATTATACATTATACACAAAATGATTAATGTCATTCAAGCCGTCTATTCTCGTTTACCGTGACAAACTAACAAGGTCAATTATCGACGAAATAATCAAATATTTGATAATCGAGTACATAGATAATATTAATTTTAGTGCAAATTACAAACACTATTTTTGGATGTCTGGGGTGGCCCAAATTATAAACTATCAAGAAGTGAGTTCTAAAAAGTAAAAACAGTAATCTGTATTTACAGTTTACACAGCACAATTTAGAAATAGTGCAAAAAATTATGTCTTCAAGTCTATACCGTACTAAGAATTTTAATAAATTTAATGGTATAGGAAAATATGGGCTGTGGTGATCATGTTTATGGTGAATTATTTTGTATAATAAGTCGGTGTATACGTATATAATGTGTATATATGCCTAAATAACGTAGACGGAAATACGCCGACGGCGAAATGCGCGACAAAGAACCACTGTTATAAACAGTAATTACAATACGATGTCGTATTAATTAAACTGAGTGATATAAGTGGTAGGTATTATAATTGTTGATGCTTTTCCGCAAACAACTCGGGATTGAAATAGAACTGAGCGGTGAAAAAAATTGAATTGTTCGATGAAACTCTCAACCGCAACTTGGGTTATTTATTAAAATATGCTTTACGGTCGATTTTCGTTGATGCAATATTAATAAATATTAGCGTCGTTTTTTTTTTAATAAGTATTAACTGTTTGAAATGTAATTATTTGTCTTCAATATATTTTATTGATCGAATTTATTTGTATTTTTAATATTATTCGACCCAATTATTTTTAAGTGTTATTTATATTTCACAGAATTGGACACGTTGCAGGTCAAAAGGGAATATTTTAACGACAAAAACCTTAAAAAAAATAAATAAATATGATGATATATATAAATGACGTGACTGCGAAGACAATAAATATATATAATATACACTATAAACGTGTGCCGAATGCGTTTAAATTATGCATTGAAGTGCAGTTGACTAATGTGCATAGAAATAGCTGTAGATAGGTAAAGCAAATTATAATAGTATTCAATGATTTGTAGTGGAAGATAAAAAATAATGGTAATTGAGCGTTAGCTGATTTGATTTTACGATGTATTTCCGGCTACTTTTTTGCGCATTTGTCGTTATATATTATACTCGATGATTGATTATGGTATACAATAATATATACAAGCTGATTATGTAAACAGTACACACTCATTATATCGAAAATTATTAAAGTTTTTGGAAATAATTTTTGTTTTACATAACAACTTGAAGTCACTACAAACAATATTTTTGAAAACAATTTAATTATTTACTAGTTTTTATTGTATTTTTTCTTTTTTTCAATCTTTGGAAAGACATCGTTCATTTTCAATTTCATAGTCCAAAACATATTTCATAATTTTTGTTTACGTACATATAGATACGTGAAAATATGAAGTACGCTAATGTAAGAGTAAAATGTATATCAGCATCAATTAAAACATACGTAACCGAAATTATTTAACATAATTCGAAGTAAAAATATAGTATAATTATACATTTTTAGAATGTGGCAAGCTATTTAATAGTGGATAATATGTAATGACACCCATTGACTTTATAGTTAAAAGTTGATAATGAAATATAAAATAAATATAAAAATATTAATTGCATCTATGTTTAGTGAGCATTGTTTTTATGTAGTACTATTTAAAAATAAAAAATTAATAATTTGTTTCGATTAATATTTAATTGTATGATCGATTAGCTTATAATTTATTTTTAACGTTTTTATTGTTGATATTTAATACACATTTTTACAATTTATTATATTTTTTTTCTTTTAAGCTTGCCTAAATTCATTCAAATATATTAATAGTTAATGCTACACCATTACGTTCGTGAAAATTAACAGACAAGTATCACATTCTACACAATTTCGTTTTACACTTAAACTTTGATAAATTGATAGATTGTTTTTAGATTTTGAGTGAATCTATTGGTATTACAATGATTTTTTTTCTTTTCTTTGTTATAGGCTTTTAAAACAATAAAAATGCTCCAATCTCGAACTTTTAAAATGGTAGATACATTATAATAATATAATATCCTTAAAAATATAGGCTAACAGTTTTTTAAATGCAAAAAAAATGACACTTGAAACCAATACATAGTTTGAACCTTCAGTAAAGTCATGTATCAGACAATGTTTTTACAACAACAATAATTGTATTAATTGTTAATTATTTTATTAATGCTTATACGTTATTTAACATTACCACGATGGCACGACCACATTTAATAATATTTAACCGATTTTCGTTGTTTAATTAAAAATTTTATAATTATATGAAACGTTGGAACCTTAAAGTTTTCAGTGTAATGCACGCCCAACTTTTGCAAACTTTTATAGCTTCTATATACTATCCAAGAACATGGGAAACATATTATTCTCATTATTTCCAAAGAAACCTACAAAATAAAAATAAACATATTATAAATAAAGACTGGAATTAGTACGGGATAAGTAGTACAGGGATCCATCCCCCCACCGCGCGCAACTGAAAACAATCATCCACCGACCGACTACATACATGATTATGTATACCACAAGTATGTAACGGGAAAATATTTACAGACACTCAACAATCCGTTACTGCTTATTTGATCAGTCCTACCGGCATACACATTTGACCTGCTATACGATATAATGATGTCTGCAGGGTTTACACTCATGATATTATCGAAGTATAATGCATTGATAATGTTATTATTATTATTGCCTATGATGTATATATTATATAATATACGAATTATATATTATCTTACAGACGACTGCGCGGTCAAAATGTTAGCGGATATTGAGATAAACTGAAATGAAGATTTTAATACGTTGTTCCGCATACATTATGCTGCGTCTATTATACATAATATCTTCGCTCGGCGAGTAAATTAACGATACTATGAACGAAATATAAGTAGTCTTCGGTGATCGGTATCGATGTGGCAATACAGAAGAATAAACGTACCTAAATGCTGCCAATCAATGCCTATACGCTTACGTTTTAACAGGTTTTTAACGACCTAAGAACTTTTATATCGTAAAACTTAAAATATAGAACAACGATAATTTTGAAACGGTCGTAAAAACCGGGCGGAAAAATCAATCTTTTATTCGTTTATCGGTTTTAGATCGCTTTGCGTGGCTATCCGGCGGAAAATAAAAATAATTCTCGTACAGCGGCCTTTACACTATATCGAACACGTTTTGAACGTGAATTTGTAAAAAACTATTATAATGACACAATCCAACATCCGTTAAACGGATGTACCTGCGCTATAAATAACCGCGGAAAGACTGCATATACGCGCGCGAGATGTATTCATTTATAGAGCTGCCCTTTCCGCGTGCCGACGACGACGTCCACCAAACAACGTGCATTTTGTAATCGGTATATTATAATTAATAATACAATGTCGATGTGCTCCCGAAATGTCAAGCTTAAAAAATAAAAAAATAAAATACTAAACCATTTCGTTTGCTCTCGTGTGGTACTTGTATAATATTTATACAATAAACGCACACAATTAACGTGTTTGCCGTACGCGCGCGGGTTTCCGTCGCACAATACAATAATATTATTATGATCGAAGTTTGTGAAGTTCATTAAGTGGATGCGACATAGTAAACGGCCGACGTTAGTTGCAGCGTTTTAGAAACGTAACTGTGGTATTCGTATAGCGTTTCTCAGCAAGCCACAAATAGACTGGCGAAAGGGGCTGAACTCGCAACATGTTCAAGACCGTTAGTATATAACATTTATATGTACCTAATAAAGGGTTCGTTAAATGCGTAACCAACACACACACACACACACACACACACACACACACACACACACACACACACACACACACACACACACACACACACATTAGTGTAGAGTATTATTACGATGACGTAAACACTTATTAATATAATACACACACATGCGTGCGCGTAAATAGTTGTAGGATGTAATATTGTATACTCGAATATGATGTAGAATATAGATACTCTATAGTACAAGATCATGTGATAGAAATATTATATTTTAGCATTATAAAATGTACATATATCACCATACTATACCTATATATTATGCGCATTATGAAATTTTAATATTTATGAATGGCCAACGATAGCCATCGTTATCTCAATATTATACACTACAGAGTGCTCAAATCAAGCGTGCTCATCTACCAATTTTTCCTTTAGATATAAAATTGATTTAAGTTCTGATTTTTGGAATTTTTAAATATTCCACGCAATTAAATAAAATGATTTCAAGTTATTGAAATGTTTTTATACTATACTTAAACAGTGACTGTAAGTCATTTAGCCAATAATGTTCCTTAAAATGTTCATGCAAACCTTATTCAAATGCAAATGCGTATTTTCTTAACGATTAAAATGTATATGCGTATAAAAAAAAGTATAATAGTCCTAAAAAAAGGTTCTAAAAAAATGTAAATTATATGTACCTAATAGCATCATGAATAGTATACCTATTTAATATGTATAACGATTGGGATATTTTTACAAATACAAAAAAAAATATTGATAAATTAATGTAATTAATTAAAATGTACAGTTCACCGTAGGCACCCCTCAATTTTCAAAAATAACTTATTAAACCATCTACATTTTGATTTGATAAGTCAACATGTTCAGAAAAATAAACCACTGAATAATTTGTATTATAAAAGAGGGGTTCTAATATAAAAAACAGAAGTTCGTATTTCCACACGAAGAATCTAATCTCTAAATATATTTAAAAATTCCGAAAATCAAATTTTCAATGACTATATTATTAAAGAAAAATAGTAAACTTGTTTAGTGGATTATTCTGTATATTACGTCATTATATGTATATAATTATTCTCTCGACCTAGACGACACGCCCATCTGTCCGATCTCTACATCAGCTGTCTCTCCAGTCTCTCTGTGTCTATCTCCATCTGTGATGTAACTTAGTGGACTGCAATATATTGCAGGCGATGTAATGGATTATAATACATTGTAATCCACCAAGAATTTTCATTCAGTCGTATCCGTTAACGACTATTTTACTTATTTAAGCACGTAGATTTAGATTTTTGGAATTTTTAGTTATCATCTAAAACTGTATATTTTTAAACACATTATATTTTTGTGCTTAAGGAGAACTCTGCGATTATAAAAATTTAAAATGAAAACCTCACTTTCCTACTCAAGTTGTAAGCATTGATTTTTTCAAAAATTTTAATGCGTCTAAAACAAAATTTGAACGAGTAATATTTCTATAGAGTTGTATTAATCTTTACATACGTACAAAGAATAATATATTATATGTTTAAAAACGTATAGAATATTATGGATTGTTATATTACTTAACATTAGCTTACTAAAATGTTAGTTATAACAACTTGCGAAAAATATCCAATTTTGATAATATATTATACTAGAGTACTAGATCAAATATTATTATATAATATGTTACGGGCAATGTAGGAAATCCGGTCATGATGCTCGAACATTTTGGGCAATATAATAATGATCATTTAAATATTCGAATTGTTCATACATTGCCCGGATATTGTACGATAGTGCCCGGATTCAAGTGGACAAAGTAAATTAAATACAGCGTGTTGTAGCACACATTTGTATCGAATAGCATTTTTACGTAAAAATAACATTAGAAAACTTACTATAATTAGATATTTTATTCGTACGTGAAACTCGTAACCGATAATACGAACCGATCCGTAATCTTAACGATAAAAAAATCGCATAGTATATTGCGCGAACACTATTGCTATTCACGATAAACGAAGAGGTGTTTATCCAGGCTAATGAGGTGCCACCAGTACAAATTTTTTTAAGAAAAGTGGCAAGAAAACTTCTAAATTGGATGGCCAAGAGTATGATAGGTGTACTTGCAATACATTATGTAAGACCAACCGGTGTAAATGTAAAAATTCTGATCGACTTTGTAACTTAAAATGCTACAATAGTGGTATATTATGTGGTAATAAATAAAGTAAAATAATGTTATCTCTATGTACCTAACATTACTTTTTAGTAATAATTAGTTAAAATGATAATCATTTAGTTATAAAAATTATTAATTTTAATCATGTCAAACCATTCTTAGATAATAATATTAACTCTTCAGTTGTGTGTATCTAACTGGATACCTTATAGATTTAAAAACTAATATTTGAAGCATATATTTCAGATTTAAGTATCCTGTAAGATTTTTTATTTAATTTTTAATATATTCAATATTTAACCTATAATGCCAAAATCTAATTGGGCACTGTGCACAATGCTTAACTTCCTACTTTGCCCGTAACATATATAAGTACAATATATTTTATATAAAACCACAATCAAGAGTTTTTATTTTAAGTACATAAACTCATTTTTAGCTTTTAGATGCATTAACATTTTCAAAAAAATTGTTTTATTAATGATTTATTGAAGAAAAATGTGGTTCACATTACCATAAAACACTTCTTAAAAAATAAAAATATGGTTTTTAGAATTTTTAAAATTTTTAAAGACCAGAATTAATTAATATGTAATATATTTTAAAAATAGAAGGGAGATAAGCATTGCTATAATTGTAATGAATCATCATGTAAGAATTTTACGTCTGTACGTGTTAAGGTTTTCTATAGAAAAAGTTTAAATGATACATTACTTATTAATTATTATACATTTTGTGTTTAAAAATTTGAAAACATTTATAATATTACATAAAATAATTACTTTAAAATACTTATTTTTTCCTCTTAAAAACACAATTGACACATATCGAATTGATATTTTAGTGGAATGCACGTTGTCCAGTTATTATAAAATCATTATGTAGCTTTTTTATATTAATAATAAATTATAATAAACTATGTTCTAACTATTTTTATTAATAAAAGGCAACGTCTGTGTATGTGTGTAAGTATATACATTTCCAAAGATGTGAAGTTAATTTTTAAAATTTAAAATATGAATTTGCTGATTTACGAAAAACAAATGTTTGTTTTTATTTACATCAATTTGCTATTGGTGACAAAAAATAAAACAGTTATTTTAAATGAATATAAATTTGGACCATTATAATTGCTTAAAACCACTTAGTACAAATTATGCGTAACTTACATTTAACAGAGGTTAAGACAGAGTAAATCCAGTGGCATTATTTAATTTGTCATGAACAATTTGTGTTAGATAAGTTATAAATTAATATATATATATATATATACTTTAAATGAAATAAAGGGTTAAAACGGATGAATTGTATGCAAATCCGCAGTTGTTGACGGATTTTTATAAACATTTTGTCAATAGATTTAGCAAGTTCTGTAATATCACAATAAGTTACATATTATTACTAACTTTTAACTTTTCCGCATATAAATGTTGAATATACTATATTATATATAATATGTATAATATAGTTAGAAATAAATATAATGAGAAAAAGTATCATTTTTTCATTTATAATATATATATCGTTGCCATTTGTTAGAGAAAATAAAATAGTTATAATGTTTGGATATGATTTTAGACCCGTATTCTATATTTAGTTGAAACATCCCAAATAACCGTTTTAAAAATCTGTGTAGTTTGCGTTTAATGGAGTTCGAGAAGAGATAAATCCACGGGCAATGCCACGCAGGATTGGCTTACGAGTATAATAATACGTATATAAATAGGTACGAGTATCAAATAGAACATAATACTAAAGCATGAGTGTGTTTTGTTTTATATCAATGACTGTTTAAAGGTATTTTATATAATAGGGGTCAAGTTTAAACGAGATAATAAAACGTACTAAAGTAATACGTACTTACAATATCGTGGTTACGCGATTACGACATAAAAAAATAACTGCGTTTATTAATTTATTATTCATTATTTTTAATGTTAAGTAATTTCGCTATATTGTACACGATGAAATTATTTTGATTTGGTTTATATATATATATGGATTGTACTTACTCAAAACAAAAAGTAAGGGTATAAACGATTGGAGTAAGTATATATATAAATCGAAAAAGACTTCAGGTTTCAATAAATAACAACCAATAAAAAATAATTTAAACATGCAGTGAAATTGTATAATCCTTTACGCGCATCGTCTTATTAGATTTAAATATCATTCAACACAATTTGTTGATTAATACGCGAATATTTTCGCTTTTCTGTGATTTTTTTCATTTTTGATGAAACCACACGCGTTTTAATAATATTAATAAGACTGACAATTTTTTCTTTGCCGAAATAATACAATTATCTTGGTCACAGCAAAGCGTGTATATTGTAGGGGTGTAAAACGCCATAAATCGTAGAATATATTAAACACACGTGGGGAAATTTGTCATTATTTGTCACAATTCGGGACATTTTTATCACAGCAGTGTGATTTGTGTGTCTGTTGTACGGTCGACGTTAATTTCATAGTCTGCGGAGAACTATATTATACCAATTTAAGTAGCACAGCTGCGTGTACAACGATTATAAATACAATTATTGTTATTTAGTATAATATGACGGTATTTTGACTGTTTTTTTACATTATTGTGTCAACATATAAAACCCAATGATAAAACCAGTAGGTAAATACGTACTCGCTATTAACAAATGCAATACCATAGAATATTGTGAGTGTAATGTCATATGCGTGCATTGGTGAAAAGTTTTCTTTTTTGAATTACAAAAAAACTAACTATAAGATCGATTGAAGAAAAACTGTTATTTATTTTTTTTTTTCTAAACCTTATTTTGTCAAAATTTTATCTTCAAACGCTTATAAAAAAATTGTGCATTATAAATTTTATTAATTTTTAAATTGCCGTAAAAAAACTTACTACGAACATTGTATTACATTTTCAACCGTTTTGCCGACAAACAAACATTCTATAAATAACATCAAAAAACTAATATAACATCGAAAATATCAAATGTCTGTAAAAAACGCAAACAAAGTAAACTTTTTTTATAAATTATATCATGTCTAGAAAATACACGAGCACCAAATGGATTTTGTCGAAAAGTGTTATTGGGCGTAAATATTACCGTTTTCCCGTTATTTTTTTTTTTTTTTAGAATTCCTCAATTATTAAGAAAAGTACCCACTGGGAATTTTCTATTTTAGAACAAAACATTTTGTATCAGAAACATCTCTCAACGTTAATGTTTAATACATATTTTTTGTTCAAGAATATGATGTATTTTTAAACACAAAATTCATCCAGAAACTAAAATCGGTAAAAAATTTTAATAATAAAAAAAAACAATGATTTTTTAATAAAAATAAAATCTAATTTATTATACCCCATAGTGCTAATTATTGTATATTTTTCCTCCACATAGTTATAATAGACAATAACGATAACTCGACCAATATCC
This sequence comes from Rhopalosiphum nymphaeae, assembly GCA_036289425.1. Taxonomy (NCBI): domain Eukaryota; kingdom Metazoa; phylum Arthropoda; class Insecta; order Hemiptera; family Aphididae; genus Rhopalosiphum; species Rhopalosiphum nymphaeae. The sequence goes on along the minus strand of JAZAQC010000007.1, from coordinate 385,248 downwards.
GCTACGATGATATATCTGCATAATGATCATTGCAGTTAATTGCTACAAAAACATTTTAACTTTTTAATGTCGCTATTGTTATCGGTATTTGCTTTTAAAAAAACAAAAAGTAGACCGTTTACAAACATTTTTTCCATTATACGCCATACACCGTTACAATCATACATTAAGTGCACATAACGCTGGAATAAGGAGGGTTGGTAAAAAAGTCAATTTTCCCCCCTCTGAAACAACTATACGACATGTCCGTAAGATAATCGAAATACACCGCGGCTAGGTTATTGTTTTCAGGATTAAAGAAAGCTTTGCCGCGCGTCGAAAGACTAGCTCTCGAATTATTATTCAAAAAGTAATAGAGATACGCGTTTGATACGATGACGGTAACAACTATAAAACTTTGTCTATACCTATCTCAGTTAGCCGTGTACCCGTGTGGATCTTCAGTGCGTAGTATATCTGTGGATGTTAAATTAGACCAGACGCATATACGTATATGAGATTAAACCGAGAATAATGTTTTGAATTTTATTATAATGTATTTTACTTTACCTATGACCTATCAGGCTGATATTAGCACACGGGCCTAGCCATAAAACGAGACTACTTTGACACACGTGTATTTGAGTGTGTAGCGACCAGCGGGCTACTGTTATGATATAATTTTTTGTAAAACAAAAAAATACTCTTATAATATTATACCTACTACATAGGCCACACTATAGCTAGTTTAGGATCTGAGTTTTACTATACACCCCCGCATGCATTATACTAAAATATATAGCAGTTATACGATTTCAGATATAATTTTTATTTTTCTCGTGGTAAAAAAACTAAATGTTCGTATAATACTATGAATTAGGTACAGAGGGTTTGGACATTCTGGTGTAAAATAGTTACGCTATTGCGCCAATATCATCGCGTCTATTCCACTAGTGCAGGTTAACTTTTTTCATAAACATATTGTTGATATTTCGATAACCTACCGGCTACCGCCGTAATATAGTTAAAGCAAATCGGCGACGTAGTGGAGAAAATGTTGAAGGGCCTATGAGTTTTTCATCAGATTGGCACATATAATATTATATAATATGTATTAATAAAGAATGAAAAAAATTGCAATTTGCTGTCGAATGATACATTTGGATGTATATTAAAATATATAATCTTTGTGCATTCGATTGAGCGATCAAGTGCGATTAAGTGTACGATATTCAGTCGATAAAACGGGTTTATAATATTTAGTTATCAAAAAGTAACAAAGTGACAACTATTCGTGGTTTACACACTTAATTATTAAAATACTAGTTGCATTTAACATTTTAAACAATAAAGCGTTTTTATTCTACATTTTATAGCGAAATACCATTCATCCACGCTAAGGCTGATTTATAGTAGTATTGTTAAGTGGTCTTGTGAAAAATAAATTAAAAATGAACACATTCGTTTGCAGTTATAATATAGGTACGTAATGCATTGTTTTATTACGATTAAACCATAACAGAGTCTCAAAGAATCTATTGACATGACTTTTATTGAAAACGGTCCAATAATAATGTTGTTGAGTCAATAGGACAAAAAAATAAATATTAATAGATTATTATTTATGGCGGATGGTGGCGCGGTGTCTTGACTTCCGTTGTCCTCGAAGGTACAAAGAAAAGTATACTACACCACTGTTGGCTGCTGCAAAGCTCTCCTTAATGGACAGATTAGGATAGATTAATGAATACGGAGTGTTTTGTGAAGAAAAAACAACTACATTTATTTTGATTAGTTTAGAGTTTCAAATTTATTATCTCGCCACCCGTAATGTCGAACGATTGTTCAAAAATTCCAAGAGCAAATTAAATTAAATATCTTGGTTTAACTATAGATAAAAATGTAAACGACTTACTTGCACTTGCACACAGCTAAAATTTAAACGTAAACAATTAACTCTAGACTGCACCTACCATAAGTCCTCTTTTGAAATTCAAACTTTCGCTTTATCCAATAAAATCGCCGTATACAAATTAAGTATTCGACAAGTCTGGACATAATATGTAATTCAGTTATAAGGTTTGGCGAGGACCCCTTATACTAATAATACTATTCGGGTGTTTTAATCAATATTGAGAGAAATAACTCCCTATCCTTGATATATTTTAATCAAAAAAAACCTTTATTAAGACCTTAAAATTCCTACCCTTAAATCTTAATCATTTGGCTTAATTATATTACAATAAATTCCATACTTAATTTAAATTCCTATGATTAAAATCCATAAATCAAATAAATATTCTTCATTTCACTTTTAAGTAATTTCCTTATAATACTAAAAATAAATTAGCCTAAAGATATACAAAAAAAAAAAAAAAAATATATGAAAAAAAAAAATAACTAAATTAAATTCTAGGTCAAGCAGCGCTGTAGAGTATCCGTAAGTTGTTATTCTTCTCATGTTACATATATATTATGTTATCGAACTTAATTATTACACACTATTCCCACTATACTGATTATAATTTATATTGTGAATATTTTTAAATAAAATACAAAAAAATTATCACGACGCATTTAATATATTTCAGTAAAAAAATCGAATACTTTAACAAAATCAGTAAATAAATTTCAGGTTTATTTATATTATTATTAAAAATTATGATATAATTTATAAAAAATATTAAACTTTCCTACTTTTCGAGTAAAATATTTTTACAATAAATTCTTACAATATATATAAAAATTATTAATAAATTTAACAAGAATACCAATACTGATATGTCGCCAAAATACATAAAGTTAATATCAGTAATACATAATAATGATGAATATATTTGTATATATTCATTATTATTTTTTGATAAAATTAAAAATTCAACGATAGGAATGTACTTCGTATATATTACACGTATTTTTTTCTAAATAATGTAAAATACTTATTCTTTAAAACGTTTCGTTTCGTTGCTAAAAATGATTACTCAACGAATAAAATACCAGAACAATCTATTAATTTTTTCACGATATATAATTAATCCGAAAATTTTAATATGTTTAAACATCTCTCAATCGTTATAATTAATAATTAAGACATTATTATAACTTGCGTTTAAATTTAAGCAAATATAGGCTTACAAGTAATTACCATTGGCACGAAAGTCTATAAATAATACGAATAAAAAAATATGTTTGTATTTTGTTTAAAATTGTAAGTAGCCGACCTAACGTGAATAATATTTGCAACAATCTATTCAAAATATTATCTCGAATTTGATGTTCATAGTCCTCGTGAAACATTTTAATCGTTTTACAATCTAAATGAAGAATGATTATTTTTTTTAAACGGTAATAGGTTAAAAAAGTTATAAAACTCTTTTTTAAAAATAAGCAATACAAATAATAAAAATTGGCTTTAATTGTACGACTTCCAACTATATTGTAATGTAATCGAAAACATATACAAATAAGCTTGATTTATAATAATCTAATCATCAATCTATGTAAATACTTTCTCTGGCTTATTATGACAGCGTCATAAGATAAAAATAATTTTCTCCGTATGCTTACATTTAAATTTATTATAATTAGAAGGCTGTGTGAAAATGTTTATCGTTCTACTTTTTACAATAATAATAGTCATTCACACGAAAATCGAAAAGCGCAGACAACAGGTTTTTATAATAAAATCGTATTTCTGTGTACGAGTCGCTGGAAGAATATTCAAAATGTGATGCCGTGACAATTGAAATAAAAGCAAAAGACAGATTTAAAGCTTTGTCCGTGAAGCATAATAAAATATACTGGCAGTTGTATCGTCGAGTGTATTATATGTCTCTCGAAATGAAATTAATAAGTTAATAAAACCGCTGGCCCGATAGGAATTAGAAAACAAATAATGATATACATTTTAAACACCATATTATTAAAAAAAACATAAATTCCACGAAATATAAAATAAACCGCATAGTCGTATTTATATATGTTGCTATTTATATGCGACATACATCATATTATTACGTGATATTTTGCTATGGTCGTAGATCTTTCGTATTTATAGAATATCATCCATACCATCGTCCATTAGAAAATTGAATTTTGAATATTCGCTCGTTTGGAAAATACAGTAGCCAATGAAGTAAGTACGGGTACGTCATAATGTTATTATTACTCTCATGTCACAATCGGAAGATTACATTTCTATAATATATTGTTTTGCGTAATTATAAATTAAATGTGTGGGTAGGTACATTATACTACAAAAGTATGATAGAAAACTTTTGGAATGTTGCGTTCATTCAATTGCAAGTTATTCTGTGAATATTTTTCGGGAAAAAAAAATATTAATAATCCGATAATAGCATATGAATACATTTTTCTTAAATTAAACGTTCGAAGAAAAATGTGTGCGCACAATGTAGCGCAATGTTTTTAAGTAGGCTGCGTTATATATTGTATATAATTACATATAGTTTAGTTTAAAAAATAAAGACACTTTTGGGACATTTTATACATTCGGTATTAGGCGTAGCTTAAGTGTAAAAATACAACAGGTTTAAAATTGTGAAACGGTATACTTTCAGTTTTCATAAAATGCATTTTTTATTTATCAACACAATAATATGACATTGCATATAGTTCGTTATTCCCGCATGGTGTTATCTAATACCAAACTTTACAATGTCCGTCGTTATAATATATTTCTAAAAAATATTTTAAAACATTTTTTATTCAGATTCTTTCGACGGCGAACACTGCTCATATTATTCGAGAAAGCATATTTAGTGTTAACTCGCTTACTAGTGTATGATTTGGTGCTTATTGGATGTTTGTTAAATAATATCTTCTCGTAGTGATGATAAAATCGTTAGCTTCAATCGTATTTATACATGACAGCAGCCATTGCAAACCTATGGCAAATGCGATTTTACTATGAATTGTTCGTATGATTCGTTGAATGAGATGAGCGACAACTTTAAACTTTCAACATTCGAATATCTATAATATATAGGAGTTCTCGCTGAACAGCTAATAATTGTTTGTTATCATCAGCTCAGCGCGATAAATAATTGGAGAAATTATTAACAATTTTAATTACTACGTACTCGATGTGTATTTAAATTAAATTAATATTTATTTATTTTTATTTTGGTCTTCAGGCTATAACAGAATAGACGTGACATTCATACTTGATGCGTACCTGCCTATGTTGTTTTAATTATACTATAAAAGTTGTAACCGATAGTATAGTACTTGTACAGTATTATAGTATACTTGTCGATAGTTTAAGAGTCTGTGACATGGTTTTGCAACATCAACGGGACATCAACGGGTCGTATAATATTTTATCACAATTTTCTGATAATGATTCATACCAGATAGGTAAGTATATACAGGACGATTCATCAAACATGCTAAACCTAGATGTTCCACGTATTTCAAAAAAATATCTACATAATACTAAATGTTACTAATTTGAAAAAAGATATCTTTATTGACACGTGGTAATCTTTAAATTATTAAAAAATATGATATATTTTACGAATAGGTACTTAATATAAGAAAAATAGTATTTAAATTAATGCATTATTAAAGAATACATTATTAAATGAGTGTTAGACTCAAAATATTTGATGAATTACTTTGTTTAATACATGGTAATCACTAATCACGCATGATCACCTCTTTTTTGTTCAATAATGCAGCCATTCAGGTATTCAAAATTTAATTTTTAAAATTTTCAATTTTACTTAAAAATTATATTTTTAAATTCTTGAGATTTTTTTGTACTACTTAAGGAGTGCCGTGTAGAAATAAAAATTTATGTTTTTTTAAAATTAAAACCTCTCTTTTTACTGTAAAACATTTAATGAATATTTTTTTGAAAATTTTATCCATCAAAATCAAAATTCAAACAAGTGATTTTAGAGCCATTTCACTTTTTGTTCTGAGAAGAATAGGTTTATACTCGTGGATTTGGAAGATAATACTATGGGTATTATGGTGATTTTAAAATGTAAGTAATTTATATAATAATCTAACACTTATAATTTATAAAAATGATCTATACACAAGAAATAATAGAATAACTACTAAATACTAGGCCAATATTAAGAACATATAATTTATATTTTCATAAAACCATTTCTAAGTACTATTATCTTTTTTAAATACGTTATAACACCTAATTGAGAAACTACTAGTTTGAATTAGGTACATCAAAATTTTTAGTAACAGAATCGGTTAAATAATTTTTAGTGGAAAAAGAGGGTTCTCATCGTTTGATAAACACAGAAGCTTTTATCACTGTATGATGCTCTTTAAGTAGTAAAAAAAACTCAATAATTTTCAAATATGGTATTTAATCAAGTACGTTATTTAAAAATTTTCAACATTATAATTCGCACAAATTAATTGTTAAACGAAAAATAGAGGTTAGCGTGCTAATGAGCCATACTGTACAATGCGAATTTTTATATTTCTTGTATAGAAACTAAGTGAAGTGCAGGCAGAGTAATACATATTATATATATTATATTTATGTGCATATAGTGTAGTGTAATATTATATACCTCTCGTCACAGGACAGAATGATGCTTGGTTTTTGTTATTGTTGTTGGTTGCATACTTACACCCACACGCGTTCTATAGTCCCAATAATTCATATAATCACGTACGTCATAATTTATTATTCAGTCGAAATCAAGAGCACGTCGTTGTCGTTTAGGTAACATATTGTGCTAACGCAATGTAATGCTGTATAACAATAAGTCTGACTATATTAGCGAGAAAAAACATCGTATTAAAATGTAGATACTTATATATCGTGTTCTGTCGATAGTACAATAGTCGAACATAATGAATTAATAAATATTAAACATGTTTTATTTAAAGACACAACTTACGTAATGTGTAAAATAGAATAATAAATACAAATAATTTTAAACTATTTAATAAGTACCTACATTATTATTATTATAATTTATTAACTGTAATGAATTTTTTTATTCATTTTTTTTACAGTCACCGTTATTATACAGTAGTTACAAGTTGACATTTTAAAATATTTCAGGCGATTGCCGCTCATGCAAACAGTTCATAGAAAATGAGAATTTTTTTCCAGTCAAAATATTTACCACTTTTTATCGAGATTGTATTCAATACTATATAGTATACAGTACTTTTCAACGGACATTTTTCGTAATATTTATAAAAGAAAATATTAAAAATTAAATTTGTACTCGTCTTCGGAGAGTTTGAAAAGATTTTAAGAGAGCTGAGCCCATCGATCTTGCTGGTACTGATTTCTGACAATGGAGCGGACTCCGGATCTCATTGCAGCATAGTACTTGGTGAACCATAATAATAATAAAAACATTTTCCGTTGAGTAATAAATAATAATTTTGACGTGATATTTAAAATAATATGTAATAATGACGAAACATAAAAAATGCGATAAAAATAATATTCCTCGATCGGACCTCAACGGGACGAATGTCCTGGTCGCGACACCGTTTTGTACCGGGGCGGCGTTCGCCCATCGAACACGGTCGCCTGTTCAATTATATAACGCCGCGGCTGCTGCAGGTAAATAGGTAATACACAATACAAATCCGATCTTCGTACACTTCCACCACCACTAACTTTTCAGTATCCGGCTTACGGGTCCCGGGTTAGTCGTACGGGTTATATATAATTATTAATAACTGTTGTAGTGTGTACCCATATCGAGCGAGAATCCCGGACCGCCGAGACGTCGTCGTCGCTGTCCCCTAATCATCACCGTCATCTCGTACCCGAACAACCCGACACCGGCACCGCACCCGCCCGCCGCCGCCGCCGCAGACGAAACGCTGTACGAGATGCAGACTCGCGAGAATCGTCCCGGGCACGTTATAATAATATAATATCCGGTAAGGCGCGCGCGCAATCATTTATCCCGATGACGTACGCGGCGCCTTCCACTCGTCCCGCGGTAACCGCGGTATTCTACACATATAATATTTAGTAGGTATGCACACCGCCACCGCCGCCGCGTTAGGTACACATGTATATAACGTCACGTCGACGTAATAACACAGGTACAAAATATAGGGTATGTCGTATTTCACTTGTGACGCGCCGTTGTACAAGCGGCACAGTCGCGACGACTAATTTCGTATAATCCTTCTCGACGTTTTCTATGTAATACGTATTACACGTCATGTAGAGGTACCTACATGTACACAATAATATTGCCCGCGCATAGGTTGCCCACAAGTTTTCAACGGTCGGCGTAATATAATAATGTTTTTGTTGTTGTCGTTGTTGGAGTTGATGTTGTGATTATTATTATTATTATTATTATGTGATCATCGTTGGTTGTTGACCAAACGAGATCGGTATGATGATGTATGTACAAAGTATAATTACTTCAGATTATTATTATAATTATACACACGCGGTGCACTGCACAGTTTGAGCAATAAACTAAATTAATAACAATATCACTGATAAATGATCTTGCAGCTCGCATATTATTATTATGGCCCGGTGGATGCGAGTTTTGATTAAAACCTGAAAACCGATAAAACGCCTTCGCGTAGTAATATCGCACGCAAAGGAAAACCGGAGACCCGCAGATACGAGTTTAATGTTATAATAATATATACCTACCACGGTTAACGCCGAAATTATTTCGAACATTATTATACGAACGGCACGAAATATTAAACTAATGACAGTATTATATTTTTTACCAGCTGAATACTTATATTGTTTAAAAAAAAATCAATTTAATGCAATATTATTTTTGTAGATATTTTTTTTTTAGATATTTTACATGAAAACTAAAAATATAGAAAACAATATTAAATATACAGTAAAACCTCTGAATAGTGGACAAAATGTCGATAACTGAGAATGTCCGCTATTCAGAGGAGGTACATTTTTAAATTTTTAAGGTTTTAAAAAAAGAAATATGCACTATGTTAAATTTATTTATAATATTATTTCCGTTAACGTTTAAAGTATAATATAGATAATATCAACACAACACCCAGTTTCCTTTTAAAGAAATCAAAAGATAAAAATTTGAGCAAGTGTTAAGTGATAAGTGACCATTGTACTGGATGTATTCAATTTAAATTCATTTTTATATCATTTTATATGAAATTTTGGTAAATGAACAACTTATATTCAATTTTCAAGCACCTTGGCCCCCAAAAAAATATTATCAACATTTAAATAAATAAGGTTCAAAATTCAAAATTTCTATAACTAACTAAAAAAAAAAAATATTTAGAAAATTATTTTATATGTTGGAAATGTTAACATAAATATTTAGTGAAAATTTCAAGTATTTACGGTTATTCGTTTTTGAACTATACTAAAAAAATAAAATCGATTTTATCAAATACTGATTTTGTGTAAAAATATTCCGTTATTCCTGATTTTTTTTTTAAATAGGCATCCGCTATTCGGAACTTTTTACATTGAAAAGTAATGGAAATGTCTTTAAAAAAATCGTCCGCTATTGGGGGGTGTCCATTAGGGGAGGTTTCACTGTAATAATAAACATTACGTTTAAATTATATTTATCTAAGGCAGTAGAAGTTATGGTATGGGGCTCCGAGAACATTACTATATACCTACGTACCTACTTATTGTACGTAGTAGCCGCCTCGGAGAAGTTGTTATGTTAAATCTTCCGATTTTTGTGTGTTTATTTCAATGGTGGGTTTTCTTTTCGTTATATCATCCGTTTTACCGTATTCGTATCAAACTATATTTCACTATCTACTTTAATCTGATCTGAAACTGAAAAATTCATGGTCATCGAAGACTATATATACTTACGTACACTAACCCACGTGGCCCGTTTTATTGATTGCTTTAATCCGATCTGAAACCGATTAATCTATGATTGTTTTCGAAGAAGGATCGCGGGTAAAACAGTAGAGAAAATAATTTTATCTACGTTTGATAACCAAATTGAAAACGGCTGACTCATGATGGTCTTTTGGTCACCGAGTGAAGGTAAGAATGTTGTAATATCGCTGAAAAATACGCATACGACAATATTTAATACATATTATTAAATCAACTTTTTAGTTAAGAAAATGTAGTTATATATTTAGATTCTGAGTGGCAGTGCGAGTTATATAATATAAACTATTCGCTTTTTACATTTGATCAAAAAACAGAATAATATTATATACTATTGTGTTTGAACGAAATATTTTACACAAAATATGTACGCCGTGAAATGAACTTTCACTCATATGATTTTGTTAGTCTTTTAGAGTTTGAATATAAACATATACATACCTATAGGTATAAAATTATTATCCACTAATATTTGCACATTGAATTTATGAAAACCCACGTTTATCACCACTTTTCGTTGTATAATAATGTTATGTGTAAACTAAATTTCCATTCACTCTGAACATTAAAGGATAAAAATGATTTAAAATTATGTACGAATAGGCGAGTCGTATCTTTTCCATTGTGGATAACAGAATTTTTAAAATAATCGGGAAAAAAACAAAACAAAAAGAGTTAAAGAAAAACGGAAAATTCGATTTTGATAAAATTCGTCTAAACCATAAAATTTGCAAATTATTTTAAGCTAAAAATGTCTATGAAAATGTCTAAAAATATTTTAAATTAAATCCATGGTTTCTTATAATTATAATAACTGAACTAAATAAAAAATGTTGAGCATGATTCCACAAACATTTTTTATAAACGTCTGAATAGTTAAAATGTTATTAAATAGGATAAATTCATGCGTAAAATAACGATTTGTTATCAAAAAATGTTCATATTTTGTTCTAAGTCAATAACAAATATCTGTTGATGGTTGATACTTTGTATTTTTAATAAATGTTTATATTATAATTTTCTTTACTCTAAAATATGTCTTAAGGGTATCATCATGACGATATATAATAAAATATTTTATTTTTATACGTAGTTGAACATTAATTTTAGAATTTTAAATTAATTCAATCTATACAATATAGGATTTTTCGTATTTCCCATTTCAAAAACAAATTTCCATTAATATTATATTAGGTGCATTTGCGATTGAATTTTAAAATCAACGTTATTTATGGTAGTTGACAGAATCTCTTTATTTAATTTTAAATATTAAGTATGTATTCAAATGTTTTTTTTAACAGGGTATTGATTAATTAAATATGATAACAAAAAAATAAAATGGTCAAATATCTCTCGGTCAAGTGTTGATTGCACAAAAAGGTCGCTTTCACGTATTATCCATTACAGATTCGACGGTAAACGTAGGTATACTTACGTTCAATAATATAATTTAATACGTAAAAACAAATAAAAGAACGATCGATCCTTCGGTACAATCCACAAATATTAACTAAGATCATATAATATCATATCATCAATTATTTAAAGTCTTCTTCTGCATGCAAAGGTTTTGAAATGAGAAAAAAATAGTTGTACCAACTTACAAGAACAAATATTGTTAGAAAGTTCAATAATAATTAAACTAAAATTTAAAACTATAAACGACGTGTTAGTTATTTTTTCAATATATACCCCTTCTCAATCCTCCCTACGGCCCAACACTGGCAGCACTTTAGCGATTAGTGTCTTAGGCTAGATGACCTTGACCGTAATGAGCATTTTATGGAATAATTATTTAAATTAATTTGTTTCCAGTAAAAATACATTACATCGGTATTCAATACGTCTCTTATAATATAATACATAATGCAATTCTGTAAAATATTTTTTCATGCAAATTACATTTAATGAATATTCGTTGACTGCGTGTTTTGTATTTACCGGTATTCGCGGTAAACATTTCGAGGTGGTACTACACGCATAGGCCGCGAGCATAATGTTGTATAGGTGTCGTGATGTGATAATGGCATAGGTACTCGTGTAAGAGGTGAATGATTTTACAAAATATTACTCGTTTGAATCTATAAACATTTTTTTTTAAAGATGGCGTGGATGTTTTTCACAGTATCCCTCAATCTGTTTGCTCGATGACCCATAATAATATACACCGCCAATCCACGTTATTTGGACAGTTAAAGTTTCTAATAACAATTCAAAGATACGCTTATTACAGTAACAACTGCAGTGCGCCCACGTCGATCACAAGTAAGGTACAATAAATAGTAATAATATGTGTGCTGCACAATACAAATATTATTCTCTAGCGTAACGAGTAGCTATTGCATAAAACATAATATACGAGTAAATATTATTTTAGTTATGATAAAAATAACTAGATAATCTGTATGTTGGAGTTTTTAAGAGTTTTTACAGTAAATCTAATAAATAATCTTTTAATAATAAATGTCTTGATGAAAAATGATTTCATCAAATTACGATATTCTTTTTTACTATTTTTTATTTGTTTTAATCGTGTTCTAAATATGTTTAAAACGATAACAAGAGCATTTTTTTACATGCATAAAAACATGTATTTTATTTTTAATACTCCGGCCTAAAGTACACAAGATCGCACTTGATATGAACAAAACTTAAATGAAAATTGTGTAGATAATTATATAGATACAATTTTTTGAACTACATATAAAGAGTACAAGTATATAAGTATATGCACAAACAATGTTTTATATCTATCAGACACAATAGCGAACGTCTCCTACAAGGTCGTCAATACAATGTGAAATACTCATGTCGATACATTTTAAATTAGTTGTACGTACTTATATAATGTACATTGTATATCTGATTTACCTGCCTAGTAAGGCGTATTATTTTAGATCACATGCCAATATTTTGAAATATGTCTGATAGACATTGTCTACTATATAGCTACAAACTATGAACTTGATATTATTATTATACTCATTGAACAAATATTTACAAAATGCCGTTTCAATAACCGAAAAATTATTTATAGTTAATTTCATATAATTATCGCGATCGACATTATAAGCACACATAAGGTGGCGTGACTATTTATCATGTTTATTGAATAATTTCTGCGGTTTATTCATTCTATAAAAAATATGTGTTGATATTATTATTTTTTTTTTTTTTTTGTGAAACCTCACAGTAGAGGTATATGCACCTTTGTTAAATAACGATTACCTGTGCCACTACAAAACTGAAAACATACATAATAATAACCGTGTTGGAAGTTTCTGGATTTCGCCACGTGGTCAAATCGAGAACTATAATATTATAACGATAATCGTTATAACATCCAAAGATTATACGTATATACCTACGTGTCAATATGATATTATAATTAGAGTCCGTATTTGTAAGTTTTTGTAAATTATATAATACCGAAAATAATAAATAATTTTATGAGAGTAAAAAAAGTGAACGATTTGTTTACGAAAAGTTTTCTTTGAATACTTAAGAATATTTTAGAGGAATTTTTTAGTTTTTTCAGCATAATATCGTGGAATATTTTTAAAATAACGTGAAAATAATACTTATGTATTTTAATTTTCAATTATTATTGTAATTTTAATTTTGAAACCTTGTTTTACATTTTTTTTTTTTTTTTTTATAATTTATCAATTAAATATTTTTTTTTTTTGTAATACACATTTTCATTCTATTTTTATAACTAAAAGTGAATTTTTATGAAAAAAAAAAAACTATGCGCACATTGAAAAATGACAAACAAAAAGAATGTATATAGTATAGCATGTAAGTACCTAAAAAAGTCCTCGTCAAAACTAGATTTCAATTTAGATATTTCAACCCGTACAAATGAAATCGATCTCCGCCGCAACTTATCCAATTTTATTTTAAATAATATAAATAATGTACGATTGCGTTGGCTTAAGAGCATATATATATAAAAAAAAAACAATTCGCTATTAATTGTCGACGCCTGCATGCAGAATTCAAGCGAAGTTCAGTTATTTTTATTAATAATTGCACGCTAAGGCTATGATGCTAATTATTGTGTAACGTGCAAATAGTGCTTAAGGAGATCTAGTTATACACATTTGCGTTACGTGTATTTGGTTATACAATTTGTTGTGTGCGAATACAGCAACGCGTACACCTGAGTACACTCATCATTGGCGTACTATTGGTGCATGTATGGTAGCGTGATTAGCCACTCCGTAACGTACATACTTAACGTACCGCACGATTTTTTTTTTTATCCATTCCACGCTATTATTTTTTCATTTTTTAAATATAAAGTCTGTCATTACTAGGGAACGGATTTTAATTTGATACAAAATCAAAAATATTTAAATACATATTTGTTTATTACTTAATTTTTATTTATTGTTCATAAATATTTATTTATAATATTGAAATATTTAATATGAAAATAAGATAGAATTCACTATAATTTACAAATAATACATAAAACAAATTAAAAGCTTTTATTCTGAATCATCCAAATAGTATTTGTGATGGGAAACAGTTAGAAACGACATATAATTTGAGATTTTAAAATTTAAAATTACGGCAATTCAATCTTAGTATTGTTTTATAACGGCTAAATGACCTATCCACATCAACAGAAGTGATAGGTGCATATTTCATATACGTTAAGTCTTTTGGATTGTACCTATTCTATTTCTAATTTTTTTTTTTGGAATTTTGTTTAATAAAATATTCCTTATCGAAATTACGGCGTTAAATCCTGGGTTTTTTCTCCAATATGTTTTCTAATTTAGAATTGGTTAAAGCTCCAATTTCTCCAGGAAATTCAATAATAATACATATAACGTATATTTATTTGTAAAATATTTAATTATTGTTTATTTATTTGCAAAATATTTGACTCATTATATTACAGTTGATAACTTAGCTCTGTAAAGACTATTACAACTATAAGTATTGCAATGAGAAAGGTTTATTATATTATGTTGTATAATTTAAAGTTCAATATTTCATTTTTTTATTCTGCTCGCATTATTTATATTATCTTAATCATAATATAAAAATATAATATAAATAATCGCAAAAAATAAACGAATTAAGATAAAAATAAAAAATAATTCATCTACTAATGTTTAAATTGAAAATATTTTAAAATATACTATGCATAAATCTACTACCATCTTTTAAAATATTACGATTGTCACGAGGTGCATCAAGTCGTATTCATTGTAAATCATATATTATAATAGTATCAAATAATATTACATTCTAATCTGTAAGATATAATTCCATTCTTTGCAGACTGTTTGATTTAATATGATTCTTAAATTATTAAATATACCATAATATGCGTTAAACAAACATAACAAACATAGATATTTAAATATATTTTATAACCAAATTATCAATTATTTATAAATTAAAATAACCAGAATAAAATAAATACGTAAGTATAAACTCTCAAATTTTAGGTATATTTATATTTTTAAGCATTTCTTTTTTACTTTTTAGTTTATATTATTAACAATATTAACAAAGTTCAGTCGAGCGATTAATAACAATTATTATACTGCGCCCAAACAGCTCCAAATTAAATCCTCGGTTTAAAAAAAAAACCAACGTTAAATCGTCAATTTAATTTCCTTTTTTTTTTTTACATAATATTATTTAATTTAGATGTACGAGTATATATTATTAATTAACGTTCATCAATGTAAATCAATTATTTTTTATATACTAAAAATGTATCGACTTAACGTTGGTCGATTTACAAGAAAAACTTTATTTAGAAAAAAAAAAAAATTATAATCATGGTACATAAAAAGTGTAAGTCGGCGATGCAAGTGAAACTGAACATTACACTTGGCCGTACATATTTACGATTGCATAGCATGTTTCGGTTAAATTTTGTCGGAGTAAAGTGGTCTGAAATTCCTACCAGACATTTTTCCACTATAATATATGTAATGACCACGGTTATCTATACAAGATAATGCGGATCACCGTACAGGTAATGACTAATGGCTGATATTAAAATAAAAATTACATCTTATTTAACATTTAAAATACAGTACATTTTTTTTTTTTTTTTGTAGAAAACGTGTTTGTTATAAAAACCTCAAAACGTACCGCGAAATTGTCATTATAGACTACATCGCACCGTAAACACTGAGCTTTATATTTTATTTCGACAGATATTGATTATTTGTTCTGTTGAAGTAAAATACGATAAAATATAAATAATGTTAACTGTACGTTATTTTGTTTACTGTAGGTCAACTTATTAGTTCTTATAAATTCCGAACGTCCTATTTATATTATCATTTGTATATGCGATGATAAGCGAAGAAAATCAATTTGAACGTATAAGCTCTGAAGAAGCGTTGAATCGATATTGCGAGACGGCGGTTATAAAATATATGAGCCTTAACCTCAATCGAATTGTGTTTAATCCGTTTAATTGGCACACGTTGTTGTTATAGCGGCGTTCACACGCGTATACAAAAATACAAAATAATATGTTGACTTACTATCAATAATAAGACGGTATCTATGTATACTTCATAACACTGACGAATTTAGAATCAATTATACGATAAACCCGGGCAAAGTGTAAATTATAATCGCATCGATATTAATTAAAATAATATGATAATTATAAATTTGAATATTATATGCATACAAAAAAGTTTCAGCTCGTCGTGCGATCGATCGCCTACCAAGAATAATCAACTTAACAATATTTCAAATATATTAAATTTATTATTTTTTTTTTCAATAATGCTTGTTACTTTTTATATGCTTTAAATAATTCTAAGTACATATTTTAGAGCATTTCAAACTACATTTTTTGGAATATTTTAAGGTTTTATAGAGAATTGAATTCACCGTTTTTATACATTATACTATAGCTGTATATTATATTTCATTCAGAACAAAGAAATATTGTAAAACCTTTTTACATTTTTTTTTATTTCAGTTCATATTAACCATAATGCATATACCAGGTGAACCATTTGACGTAAGACACTTATCTTTAAAAAAAAAATATTAATGTTTTTGTAATTAATTTTTTTTTTTTTTTTCATAATTCCAAGTTGTTTTAAACATTTAATTTAACTTTTTTTTAATGACAACGTACATTTTATTCTAAAGCATAATATTCTTTTTAAGTACTTCGATGATAAAAATCAAATTTTAAACGAGTAGTTTATATATATATATATATATAAGTATTATTGAAAGTTTTCACAAGAGCAATAATAGTTTAAACAAGTACATACTTAGTAATACTCATTTAAACTTTAAATCTTATAGTTAATAAACTACAAATCCGAAATTTGAGTCGTATAAATCAGAAACCACAAAATAATATTCTGCTTTGGAATAAGAAATTCAAAATGTATGTTATCATTCAAAACATTAAAAGTTGTTGAATAATTACAACGATAAAAAAAATGATATTTTCTTTATAAAAATTTAGTTTTTTAAACACTAAAAATTGTATGAAAAAAAATGTTTTCAAAAACGTCAGTGTTTTCTGAAACAATGAGTGTCTTACGTTAAATACGTAGATTAGTTCGTGTAGTAATAATATATATAATACCATATACTATATTGACTTTTAGTCAAACGTTAATATAATATTTTATTTATTTAATGCAGCATATAATCGTATCTTGTTCAAGGTTTTCAAATGTCGTGGTTGAAATTTTAATACACAGTATGTTAACGTCGTAATTCGACAGAATAAAACAAACACAGAGCGAATCCAAATTCTTTTTATACCACGCACTGTAATAATAATATACTATAATGATCCCGGAAATAAGAAAAAATATCAGATATTATATGAACGGGGAAAAAAATGAAAATTAAACAAAAAATGAGATCTTGTATTTAATGCGCAGCTCCTGAAGTTTTTTTTTCGAGTAAAAAAATATAATTTGACGGAGTCATAAATATATTTTTCTCCCGTAACGACAATTTAATGTTTCATCTCTCACTCACTCCGTTCACGGTATACATAGTGTATATATATATATAATATATATTATATTATGTATTATGGTATAATTACTACATAATATTATGGTCATTATGCAGAGCCTTGGAGAAATGATCAACACTCAACCGGTCCAGACTTATCGACATTTTATAGGTACCTCAATTATTCATGTATTTCTACGCTCACGCTATCGCACGGCTGTTTTAGTTGATAAATAACAGCTGCCAACGATTGCAATACGCATTTTTTAAAGGTAATCGGCAATAATTTTCCATTTGCCAGCACAGGCAAACACGATTTTGATAATACATAGCGCAAGCGACGTTGAATATTGTTGGATTAAAGAAGACATCGTGCCCGCATGACGCGTTATCTCCGTCATATACTAACATTACTAATACATAACATCAGTTACCAAGACTTACGCTTGGTAGTTCCAATTTTGTGTTTTCAGCTTAAGTATTACAGTAGATTGATCGAATATCAAACTTAAAGATAAAAATATTATTTTTGTTTTATCTCGTTAGTTTTTTACGATATTTTTATTTTTATATGAGTATGTAAAATATTAAAATTTTTATAATTCGCTTAAAAATTAAAATATTGCAAAAACTGAGGTGAGAACGCTGATAATGTTCTTACCTTTAAGTTTCAATTCACGAAAACATTAATCTAATATCACAAAATTCTAAATGAAACTTTACTATGGTATCCATATATATAACACAGATAATATTATATATTATTATATATTGGAATTTTGAAGTATACTAAAGTACCGTAATAGTTTCATAGACTTAGATTATTTATATTTATAAGATTTAGGAAATTTCTTTTACGATAACAACATTTTTTTTCTAAATAAGAATCACCATTTTTTTTTTTTTTTTAAATTGTTAAACATAATATGCATTTTTATGTGTTTTAATTATGATTCGAACCAATAGTTTTCAAGTTATTTTAAACTTTATGTACTAAGTATAATATGATGATAGTCTTTAAGGATTAATTACATTATATATTAATAATACTGGTCTTACAAAAAATATATGCTATATCATAGTCTGGCAATTATTTTATCACTTTGGATATTTTTTACAAATTATAACATTTTAGTTCAGCTAAGTACCTACCTAATATAAATAATATAATTATATTATAATATAAATATAATTCCCAAATCTTTATAACCCTACCCTAATATTCTTAAACCTATTATCATATTACATACCACATATGTTTTTTATTACTCGGTGGCATATATAGGGGTTCAACCTCCCCTAAAATGTATGGTTAGTACGGGAATTGATTTTGGTTGTATAATTAATTGGAATTTAAGAATGGAAAATTTTTTTAACCCCTCCCCCAGAAATTAACCCTGCGTTACTACCTAATACAAGAATTATACTGCTACTACTCTGGGTCTCTTGGACCCATTTTCTAAAATTTACCTCAAATATGACTATTATTTAACTCTAATAATCAATTATAATTCTAAAACATTTATTTACCATAAAACAAACAATTTTTTTTATTATTTTCTTTATTTATGTATGTATATTATATTATTATGACCATAAATTTAAATTTTTAAACTCAACATAAATAATCCTTTTTCTTACTAAGAGTAAATAATTTTTAAACTCAAACAAAATAAATAGGTTTATGGACAATAATTGCACACAAAATGTGCATGCTTCTTCAAACACAAATAGTTTTTACATTTATAACAAAAATACTATGTTACTACAATAGATAATGGACCGAATATTTTATAAAATTCCAAATTATCAACGAACAACTACACATGTTTACCAACAAATGATATAATTCTTTTTATATCTTCCAACATGAAAATATTCGGGATAAAAACAATTTACAGTGAAGAAGCCAGCGTAAGAAAATTAAAAATTGTATTTATAACTTGGTCTTTTAGACCCAGAGTAGTAACGCAGAGTTAATTTCTGTATATGCTACAGATATTACTGTATAAATATAATTAACTCAAAAACTATTTATTCAAAATTCAAATCTAAATTTATAGATGCGCCACAGTACACTTTTAAATGATATATTAATACTTTTAAGTATTTGTAAATATAGCCCTTAAGTAGCCATACTTGTAATTTTTAAAAATCAGAATTAAAATAAATTCATTATTAAAAAGTGATATAGTATATATATATATATATATATATATATATATATATACACCTATCAATGGTGCGTTTGGGACATAACTGAAGTATCTATCTACGTTTTACATATACCGATATACTTATATTGCCTACCATATTGACCTTCCTTCTTTTTTATGCTTTGTTGTTATTCATATAATAAAATTAATCGTAAATATTTTATAAAAAATTGGTATAATAGTAATTTTATGGATATATATTTCTTATCGTGAGCATGCAAAATTTGAAACTACGCCTGCATACATTTTACTGTCATTTCCACTCATGTGGCCGGGTGGTAAGAGGGTTTAGACCTTCTGAAAATTTGGCAAATCGTTTTAAAACTGAAACAACGCCCGCCCGAATACCTATACGAAATATATTTTTTTTTTTTTTACTTTGAAATCGCTTAATGGCCACCGTAGTGTGATAATAAAATGGTGTTTCGAATATTGCGAAATTGTCATTTCAGAGAGCTTACGGTGCCTCGTAATATCATAAAACACGCGTAGGCCATCTGTTCATTTTGTACGTGCCAGCTCGAGAATTATCTCCCGAACTGTATCGCATAGTGTATTTTATTCTTTGAAAAATACACATCATGCATTTATGACATAAACTACGTTATGTTATATTTACTCGCACCATCATCTGTGAAAAATAAGTTGACCTAAAAACTCAATTCAAATATTAAACGTAGGAATTTAACGGAGCAGGGTTAATGTCATACGACAGCGAGTCGAATAATAACAGACCCCCGCGACAAGTAGACGGCGACTAATAATGTAATACATAAATATTATAAATATCATACTTTCCGTTTTCAGCACTATATAATAGAATATTATAATCTCTGTGCCACGTATTCCGAATATTGTACTTCAATTTATTAACGTGATTGCTCGTTAAGTCCACACGAACAGCGTGTGTTTCGGTGGTTATTAATCGATGTGTATAAAATGTCCATTTTGACGTCTATAATTCCGTATAATATTATCATTATATGCGATGCCGAACCGTTTGATTTTAATGGTATTGTAACAATAATAACGATTACAGTATGAGGTTGACAGAGCATTTATAAGACGATTCACCAAGTGTGTGTTCGTTTACGTTTTTACTTTAAAAATGAGTTTATTTAAGTTTTGATAATTGAAATTTTTAAATACCTATTACATGTATTACACATTTTGAAACGCTTAGATTTTCTATACCGCTTAAGGAGTGTTCTAGCTGTGTCGATAATAAAAACAATTTCGACTGAGAAACCATATTTTAATATACCTTTTTACGATCGTAATTTAAAAATAATAATATATATAAATCAAAATTCTAATAAGTAATTTTTGAATTCGAATATCAAACATTATATGTACTTACGACGATAAGGAATATGCAAGTATTGGGTCTTTTATGATTTAAAAATATTATTTAATATGAATGTTTTATAATCAGAATAAACTGTTCGAATATGATAACTATAACTAATTACTACCATAAATGATTAGCTCTATTTTAATTTTTTATTTTATTATCATTAGTACATGACATTATAGTTTAAAGATATTCAAAAACGTTCAAATATAATTTTAACTAAAACAAAATTTTCAAAGAAATTATATAGTTAACAATAATTTATAGTAAAAACAAAAAAATCGTATAGTCATAGAACATTTCTCGAATGGTATAAGAAATTGATGTATTTGAAAATATTATCTCAAATATTCATATTATGTTAAGTTACTAATTTATACTGAACACATATTATGTGTTTAACAAATTCAGTAGTTTTTTAATGCCTTAGAAAAAGATAATTTATTAAGTAAATACAATATTAATTTTGTGTAAAAACTATGTTGACGTCACTGGCTACGTTTCTGGTGTGTTTAAGCTTAGTTCCATTGATTTAACACTTAAAAACAATCGGATGACTAGCTCTGTAAAACAACATATAGTAGAACTGTGTTGTTGAATATTGAACGGTAATCTCATGGTTAAAGCTCAAATCAAACAATTATTGAATCGTCGTTCAACCGTATAATACAATCATTGCAATAGACAAATAATTTTTTTAAGATTATTAATTCGTTAAATATAATGAAAATTGTAATGGATGAGCAAGATAAATCGCCCCATTTATTATAATATCATAATAAATAATAATTAAGTATAATTTTTTTTTTATCGCTGTTTGCTTCAAAAGTAGTCATTTTTTTTTTCAAACGGAAGAAAGCAAAAAACAGTCAATTTAGTTCCCTTTTTGTATACTGTATTCATATTCCTTCGAGTGGTAAGTCTACTGAACACTAACAAAACGGTTGGTATACATCACTCAAACGGATAACATGACTAAAACAAATACGAAAAGATAAAACCAGTAAACATTTAACAATATGATATTATGTATTATGTATAGTTATTAATATTAAATGTTTGTTAGATGTTAATATTTATTTTGTCAAAAGTTGTATCTTATATATAAATAATATTTCCTTGTTATGCTGTATTTGCATTAAACGATAACAAATTATCTAACACATAATTTTCAGTTTTATTATTATATAATATGTACATGAATGTACCAATAGGAATTTGTCATGCGATAGCGTTTATCACTGTATAACGTAATATTAATGTTTATACATTCTTTTACAGACGAAATGATTCTATCTTTATTATTTTTTTTTCCTTCGAGAAGCCTGATTACAAACTTTAACTCGACTATAATAATAACAATAACGAGTATTTTTTTTTTCAAATAATAAAAAAAAAAACGACTCAGAGAAAAATGTACTTTATTGCAGAATAACTAGACAAAAACTGTACGCGCAAATATGCATGAGCTCTTATCTAAATTTAACAATAAAGTTATTATTATACTGTTTTTTTTTTTCATTTCTCTAAAGTACAATCTAACGGTTGATTCAATACCAGAAACAAACAGGGCACACTGAACGTGAAGCTCCTTTTGTATACCCTCAAAAAAACGTTCACATACATAAATAAAAAGAACACATAATTCATTATAATACCATTATTATATATTTTTATATTATAATTAATATAAATACACACATTATATATATGTATATGAAAATATGTTTCTGACTTTGCTTAGAATGTAAAACAACAAGCAGTTTATGTCCATACATTTATAAAGATATGCATTTATGCCCAAAAAAATTACCAAATAATTTGATAAATAATTGCTATTTAAATATGTGTTTGAGAAATATGCGTTAAATATAATATATATTTAAAAAACTGGTTTAAGTAAAATATTTATGTATATTATATTGGCTCTATATTATAATCTATTTATTATTTCACAAGGATTTTTTTATTGCTTATTGTGAAGTTGAAACAGTCGGACTAGCGATCGCACGAACGTAACCAATTTACACATTTAAACTCGTTTGTGAACTGCGAACAAAATAATAAATTATAACACTGTGTTTAATAGACCATTACATTTTTGTAAAACATTAATAATAATAATAATAATAATAATAATTACTTGTAAGATTTTACCAAATTGGTATAACAAATGTCAAAAAAACAATTAAATACAAAATTCGACTTATATTTTTCAAATACTTGATTGATTAATTATAAAGTATTACACTACAGATATTATATAGTTGTACATTAGTAACATGAATATTTATGCAAAATTATGATTAGTGGAAAACTATACCGTACAAATGTGCCCAAACAAATAATTGCAAAAACCATTAAAATTTACAAAATATTATTTTTATATAAATTGGTATAATTCCAAAAGAATATTTTTGAAAAAAATTATACTTTTGAGTTTTGAATTGTTTATTTTGTTATCATTTTTTAAGTTTTTTACTTTTTTGAATGAAAACATACATTTTTATTTTCATAATTCGAAGCTAAATATTTTTCAGACTAGTTGAATGTATTTTTTAATTAATTTTGATAAATTAAAATATAATATCAATAAATTTGATAATTATTTATACGCGTTTAAAGAATTGAGTTCAGTGGACACTTACAGGTTATATCCTACAAAGTGTTGATCCGCTACTCCACTCATCTAAATTCTAAATACATATAAAATATTATAATTTATATTTATAATTATATAATTTATATTATATTCGATTTGTATTTATCAAAATGACATGAATAATATATATTTCTGTTGTATTTCTTGGCTTACATGTCATCTATGATATCTTGTTGGATTACATCATTAAAAACTTTGCATTTTTTTATGTTTTTATGTCCATCAATACATTTGAACTTTTGAGTATATTCTTAAGTATTTAGAGTAAATTCAATTTAAATATCAACAACCATAAAAAGTTAAACTGTATTATTTGTAGCTGCACAATCACTTAATTCATCATTTTAATTATGTTCAGTATAAAAAAAAACTCCATTATATCGTTTTTGTTTTATTCCACCTGAAACTCGAGATTCAAAAAATACTAAACTATTCTATTACTGCGATAGAAAGGTACCATATATTTTATGAAAATACTTTTAATGCTAATTTATATATATTATATGTTAGTAACATGCATTATTTGGATAGTTGGATAGTTTTACTTATTCAGATCTTTCAGAAAATTCAAATTGTTATGTGGTCGTGTACTTGAAGCATCAATAGAAGTGAATTGAACTTTTAAGTATATGATGTCGATTGCCGACAGTCCAATTTCAAACGTCGTCCTAACTCCTAATACATATTTCTAGTAACGTACAAGCATCAATTTTAAGTCAATAGTCGTATCAAAACAAATACATTGAATACAATTTGACAAGCCCGAATTATTAATAAGAACGTTAAGTGCTCGAGCTATTAATATTTCTGTGCCTTTTACTCGTAATACTGATGTTGATCTAATAAACCGAATAGTCCGATTTTTAAGTAATAGTTTAAAAATAAAATAAACAGTTATCCATTTTTAATGAGCATACATTATATAAAAATATATCGGACAAATATATAAAATACACATTTGTGTCATAGTGAGAATACTACATACAGTCATAACATTATCAAAATTAAAAAATATAATATATTATTTGACACTGTCGGTTAATAACTGTACTTAATACTTACATACAACTTCAGCTTATACTAACTAACAACAGTAGCGACCATAATAAGACTGAAAAAAAACTGTTAATAAACTTTATCTACAATATTTTCATCAGTTAAAATATGTGCATAATATACGCTTGTCAGTATACGAATAAAAATGTGTACTTATACCGCTCAAAACGTAATAGTTATTACTCTTTCTGTGTAACCTTCAAATTTTAATCACCGGTTTACGCTAAATTTTCAACTTAATATTTTTGTACCAATCGATGTCAGCTACTAGTCGGAAATTTGATTTTTATACGTCGAAATGTCACGAAAAATATTATTCAGAACACGGTGGGGGGGGGAAGACATAACACTGTGCTGTCACAATATAATAATTCACCCTGTACGTATAATATGTGTGTGTACTAGGTGGTATATACCTACTATATATATATATACTCGTAAATGAATGTGCATGTAAGTATATTAATGTATATATATATATGACTTGACTTCTGTATGAGTGTGTGTGTGCAATATACGATAAAATAATATACAACAATCAACGCGTAATGACGGCGGAAATCGTGCTGCACAAGTCTGTCGGCGGAGGACTAAATAATAATAATAATAATAATATATTATGGTTGTGTTATTATATTATTAGTATACCGTGGTCGTGATCGTACGTGGGCGTAGAATGTGTATGCCACTCGCACGCGCGTACCTATACGTATACGTAAAAGTGTGTTATAAACGAGTGAGCGGGAAAAAAACATTTTGACGTGACGATCAAAATTCAATTCCGTCGCGGCGGCATCGTGTGTGTACGTATATGCGTAGGTATATAGGTACACAGTAACTATATAGGTTTATAACCCGACTAAGCCCGTGGAAAAGAATACAGAATCGTGAAATTATTAAAATGCTTCAAACTCAGGTATCTGTTATACAGTAAACACACATTGAAATACGCGTGTATAATAATAATACTCACTTCCTTGAATAAAAAATGGTTATGCGGCGGCGGCACCATGGGAAGGGGGGACATTTGCAACGGTTCGTGTGAAAAAAATATCCATCAACGAAATGCGCATTTTATTTTATAATTTAATATTCTTTATTGTAATACTATTAAGTTATTATTTTTCAATTTGTCAACAGAATAAATAATTGAGATTAAGTTTTTTTTTTTTTTTAATGACTTAAAATTTAAAAAAAAAATGAATGAATGCCTTAAAATATAATGGTTATATTTATTGAAAAAGCAAAACTTAAGTCAAATAATATGATTTAAAAATGAAACGTGTACATACACGCGTCTACTACAGAGAATAAGTCAAGGCACTGACTACAAATCAATGGGTTCAATGAAGTGATTTTTCAAAATTCACTTTTTAGGTACCTAACATTATTACAGATAATATTTCTCGCTTTTTAAAGACCATAGTTATGAAAGTATCTAACCCCATACATTTTTGAAATATCCATTATGAAACGGTAAAATACAACTCTTATATAAAAATAATTTAATTTTCACTGGCTGTATAAAACTTTTTACTAGTAAAAATCGTAGGAATAAGTTTTTCATTTTCCAATATACGGTGATTTCCTGATTATTCTCTCTCACTCACTCCTAATTCATATATTATATTATAGTTATCACTCGTAAGTTTTTTTACAAATTTGAATGTGAAAAATTAAATTTGACAATATGTGTACTACAAATTGAGTCACACATTATATGTATATTATGTTATTATATATTTTTTTAAACATTACTTTCAAGTAATTCTGCTGCTACTACTCCAGCAATAACTTAGAATCTACATTTATATTGTAAATAATTCAATTTCTATTATCCAAGAAATATCACGTGCGCCGACCAGAAAAAATATAATAATATTATGTAATTTATATCAGGTGGTTCATTTAGCGTAAAACTCTCGCTCATTACTCATTATTTCAAAACTATTAAAGATTTTCGAAATACTTTTCTTATATAACAAAACATTAAATTTACACAAATCAATATTAATTGTAATGACAATAATTATATTGTTTATTTGTTATGTATCATTCGTTAAAATTTTAATTTTTGATTAAATGCACATGACGTGCTGATTGTAAGCTTTTTAGTTATTTATAGACATTTAAGTATTTTTGTTTTTATTTATTTATTTATACAAGTTACGTTGATAGATAGATAGATAGATAGATGGAAATATGTATAGATATTAGATACATTATATTATTTAATATTATGTAAATATTTAAAATAATGCAATACGTTCTTTATATTATTAAGTTTTACAGAAATAAATACGAGAATACATACTTAGATTTTTTTTTTAATATTATCATTTGAATATAAAATTTCAATAAAATAATTTTTTTAAACTTTATTCAAATTTGTAAAAATAGCGATAGCAAAAATATTAAAACTGTAACTAAGAAATTATTTAGTTAAAAATGTATTTTTTTTATCCAAAATTCAAAATAGCGTTTATCGTAAATTTTCCTTACATACATTTAAGAAACAGCGTAACACTATATACATTTTTGTCAAAACCACAAATTATTTTTTAGTAATATTGGCTGATAGACCATCTCTTTGTTCATATACTGGGCATAACAACAGATATATATATATGTATATATATTATGATTTATCACCACATTCAAATTTAACAGATGCATTACACTATTATACAGTAACCTAGTATATGACGACACCGTTTACTATAAAACACAGTAACTTTCTTGGTTATTATTTATTTATTTATTATTATAAATAGTATAATGTTGAAAAATACCTAACCGCCTATAGATAATCACTTTCACGTTAGTGAAGTGCTTAAGTTTTAAAATACATTTTAAGCAAATGCGTCGTACCCGGCCAAAATACCTATACTCGATTATAAATATCTTTTATCGACACGGTAAAAATATTGAAACAAACAAATATAATTTGTCTTCGTCTACCGAAAACGACGTACCTCAATAATTAACCCGCTCGTAATGTGTTCACTGTTTACTCGTCCACGTGCCACAATCACGATCACTGTTGGACGTAGATAATCACCGTGTTCGTTTATATTGTTTTGCAAAATAAATTATAGACGAATAGTAAACCACATATATGCACTGCGGATGTTATAAATCGTAACAATACTATCTGTTTCAGTTGTATAAAAGTTATGTGTTCTTTGAAAATAATAATCATTCACGTATAGTGTAATTATTATGTACAACGCAATATCGTACTGCCAAACGAAACCGTATTATAGTCCTTTTAAAAAAATAATAATTATTACGTTGCCATCGCGTAACGACTTTATCGTGATATTATACTGTTCGCATTTCATACAACTGTAGTTATTTTAAAATTAGACAGGCGTGGTGTGTAAATACTATGAGATCGTTTTGGTTTCGTCTTAGTCGTTTAGCACGGTAAATGGTAAAGCGATCGCGTCAAAGTCTTGTATCATTTAAAAAACAAATCGAATTATATTACTACTAATAACGTTTTTAATTTGTCGCTATCACTGCTGTAAATGTGACAACATTGGAGGTAACGATGATAAGAAGAAAAATGCTAGTCAAGTCATGGGTCACCTTTGGACGCTAACATTGCTTCCCTGATAAACATATAATAAAAATGATGACGCATGTGCATGATACAAGTCATATCCAATGTAGTTATTTTCTGGTCATGGGTCGTATCTCATATTTGACATTTCAACGTAAGAATCGTTCTTATACTATTCGAATTTATTCTAATAAAATAACTACATATCATATTAAATTATATAAAAATTTAAATTAACAATTTTTAAATGCACATAATTTTTCTTAAAATTAAAATATAAAATAAATCCAGCACAACCTAACCTAACCGTATATTATAATACCATTAAATTTGAAAATATAAGTCAATTCAATTAATTATAATATCAAAACACTGGGTAACTACTTCTTCTCTATATAAGTTGTAAATCTAACCTAGTCATCATCAAAGAGGTCGCTGAGATGTGTTAAATTTGAATTCACGGATAAATTGTTAAGTCATTGTAGCAAGGAAAAACAATTCTGAATAAAGATGGTTTGACAACTTATATTTATAATAAAAAAATTGTATTATTTAGTTAACTACATGTTTTTATTGAAAAATAAAATCATTATCATGCACAAATCAAAAAAAAAAGTCGAAAAATGAAAGAACTTTAAATGACACAAAAAGAACCAAAACACTTTGGTACTTATATGATGTCGAGAAAATACTCTTAGAGATATTTATTTAAAAGTCTATACATTTATTGATTTCTAAACTACAACAAAAAAAAAAACAATAATTTTTTTTAAATCCACATCATTGTAAAAACAATACATTCTTCGCTGAGTTTATATCTAAAATAATAAATTGAAATTGATTATTACAAAATTGTCATTTCACAATGTTAACACGATGTTAAATATACGAGTACATCATTATATAAAATATGTCCTTTTAATAAATGAATATAATTAAAATTTTAATATGCACTTGTCTAGGTTCTATTATTTATTTTAATTATATATCAGTGTTATACTTGTAGGTTATAAGTTATATTAAGTTATAATCATCATTATTTTAAATTTAAATATCGATGTAAATATTTCCAAATAATTTAATATAAAATTATTAATATTACACTAATCAAATATTTTGTATTAAATAAGTTGGGTTAATACAAATATTTGCTAGCTTTTAGCTACATTAAACTTGTTCATGAGTAAACTGTAGATAAAAAAAAAACTTTATATTTATAAAGAGACTAAATAAAAACAAATATTATTATTTGAGCCCTTTCATTAACGAATTCCTTAGTACGACGTTCTTTAAAATTGATTTTTGCTTATAGAAAGCTATTTTTGGATATCTATTGTGTAAGTTATCAAAGTTTATAATATTTTAGAGAATTTTACCGCTGTCATAAAAACGACATTTTTAAGTCTTCAGCGAAAAGTGAACCGCCATTATAGTTATTCTATGTTCATTTGTTTGAGAAAATAGATTAAAGAAAGTTTAAAACTAAATTATAAAATGTAAACGTGATTTTTTGATGAAATTTAATACAATCATTTTACTATATTTTATAAAATTACTTTTTAATGTGTATTTCAGCACACATTTTAATAAAACCATTTTATAAATAAATACAAGACTATTCGTGTGCTTTTAATTAAATTTCAATTTTGATATACGAGTATAAAGCTATTTCTAATAAATTACTTAATTTCATATTTTATACGCTCTATATAGACTCTATTATAAGGCTGGTTATTTATAAAATGTCATCTTACATTGATTAATTTATATTATAATGTGTTCTAAACTGTATTAAATTTTTATTTAATAATATTATCATACTGTACGATTATAATATTATACTTAACGATTTGTATCAGTTTCGATACACCAGAAAACGAACCCACGACCATCGAGTACCTAATTTGCCTATCTATAACGCCGTGTGATAAAAATTGTACGTACTATTAAAACGCAAATTTAATAATATCTATTCTATTATAAGTTACTAGAAAAATTGACAGAATATGTATTAGGTTATGCGGTTTTACAGAGTTATTTCGTCTAACAAAAACAACATTTTTGCCTAGTTAAAATGTGTGAAATAAAATTAATTTGCCGCTAGAATCTATCACAATCTAAATTAATAGAAATTTTAAACAGCGTTAAAAGTCCATACTTTAATATTGATCATTTTTTCATTTTCGTATTTTCAAAAGCATAAGTAATCGATCAATAGATTTTTAGATACCCATTTAAACCATTATTTTAATCATCAAATCAAACCTTGTTTGTATCATAATATGTTTTTAAATATCCAATCAGTTAAATATTAAATTTTATCATTAGACTCAATAACTATATGAATATTGTAACTTGATCGATAGATAGGTTGACTCTAAATTCAATGACATAAATTATACCTTTTTTATCCGAGATTAATTACATTAAATAGACATGCGGGGTGAATGGGATTTTTCGAAATTGATTACATGAGATTAACGAAACTTAAGAAACTGAAATAGATTTTCACAAAATTCGTCATTTACCGATATATTATGTATACTGTATAGATATAAAATATGTATTCTAATGAATGAGCCGATGGAACTATTGCGATCGCGTATTATTTTTCTCCGACGATCCATCACCACCACGGCGAACCAATTTGTATTGATAACAGTGACATTTTCTTCGCGGTTGGTGGAGTGTTGAGGAAGGTGAAGGTTTCATAATATTCCCGCTTTGTTTTTTTTTTTTCTTATTGATTTTTCATTAACGCAAAAAACTATATAATTTATTGCTGAAATGAAAATTTGTATTTTTAATATTTCATACGAGCTATGTTAAAATTGATAACTATCAAATAATAAAACGTGATAAAGTAGTACAAATTGTTATTTACGCTAAAATGATACCAACGTGTTATAAGTAAATATATTAGTATAGGTACTTATATACACGGATATTCCTGATATGTCCTGAATATACAATAATTTTAATGGTATTCGCTACATGCAGGGCTCGATCAATAGGGGGGCTAGGGAAAGCTGTAACCCATGGCCACAATTTGAAAGAGGTCGCAATGTATCGTCTTAATCTTTTCTTAGTTATCGCTGATACATATTTTAATTGAAAACAAAATTATAAAACCATAACTCAGCTTATGACAACAGAAAAAATTCTTTTTGGATTTTTGACTCTCGTTTAAATTTTATTGATGATAATTAATTTAAACAATCTGTAAATAATTTAATTAAGATTTACTTTAGTGATTATAACACTGTCTGTACGACGAATTGAATAAACGTATACCTATGGTTCAAATCGGATAAAAAATAGAAAATCAGTAAAAATAAAAAAACACGGTCAAAATGATTGTTTTAGATAATCTATTGGGCGTTTCTAATTTTTTTAAGTATACCAGTTACCAACTGTGAGAGTCTTTTCTGCACTGCCAGTGATTAAAAATAAATATCGTTCTATGAAGGGTGAATTAAGCCTGACATATCTATTAATACTTTCTATAGAGTATGTTTATTGTTATTTCATAAGTAATTATTATATATTCATTTGAAGAATTCGCAAGAAAATGTGTGGAGGCAAAAGTTAAAAAAAAAAATACCGCCTGTTTTATATTGACTTATTATTAATAATATTACTAAATTTTTTTTTATAATTGTTTTTAATATAATTCTATACATATTATTTGTATTAATGTATATACTATATATATATATATAAATATATCTAAGACTGGTATTTTAAATAATAATAAAACATTAAATACCTAATTAAAAAAAATTTAAAAATTAAATAATAATAAATAATTATAATATTTTATATAAATAATAGAATAATAGAAATTATTATGTTACTGTAAATTTATTTTAATAATAATATGTTATAATACTTAAATAATTTTTAACACAAATACCTATATGTAATATAGTGAAGTTTATGAATCACTACTTAATTATGAACTACCTGATCATTGGAGGCAACTAATGTATATTAACCATTTTATTTACAATGAGGATGACTAGTATTCAACTAGCAACTAGTATTGATTGGTAAACACGCTTGATTGAATAAAAAAAATAATAATTACGATTAGTATAGTTTTAATTAAGTGCTTACAATTATAAGGTAAATTACTTAATAAGAAGAAACTATATTGTTTCGATAGGATATCTAAAGTTTTAAGTATAAGTAAACAATAAAACCATTTACCAATAATTTAATTGATTAATAAGATATATATATGCTAAGTAATAACATGATAGTAAAATTTTTAATTTTTAAGAGAAATTGTCTAAATATAAAATTGTTTGTACATCACTGATAATTATAAAGATACTCGTATTATAAAGAAAAAAAATTACAATTTATTTTAATTTTAAATAAATATAAAATAATTTAATATAAATAATTGTGTTATTTGGAGTACCTATGAAACTAACCGAAAATAGTAGCTGCATACTCGTGCTTTTTGTCCTAAAAAAAAAAAAAAAAAAAAATGATTTATTAAGTCTATAATATATAACTAATATATAACAAGTAGCACTAAGCCTATGGTGGGTATTTATATTTTGATGGACATCTTTTTCTGTTATGAGTATAATATATTGTTCAAGAGGATCAATCGTTTAAATTTTAAAGCGTTTTGACAACATTTTCAAGAGTACCAATTTTGTGTTGTTAGCTTGAATATTAAATATAAGGCGAATCGTTATTCATCCAAATTAAAGGTGGCAAAAACATCATACTTTTTCGTTAACTGTGCTATATTTATACTTTAAAGAGAGACATGAGTGATACCTAAGCGAAACGTCACATAATTTAAAAATGTCCATGACTCTGTTCAAAATTAAAATATCAATATTATAACCAATAATAACGCCGAAAAATAAGGATAACATTTTCCGTGGAAACCGATCCGCTATATACCGTCTAAATCATAATAAATTCAATTATCTCGTACTACTTACATTATATAATATGGACACGTGTCTACTGCAGATACCTATCCACCTCCTGAACCCCGCACGTGTATACCTACTTATCGCGAATAAGGAAACGGTTCTACCGTGAAATTCATTATATAATATACATAATACATACTGTATGGTGTATATATATATATATAGGTATGTACATAAAACAATATACATATAGATCCGTGACGTGCGCATACGTACTTACATATATACATAATACCGTGTAATATATGTAGATAATAGACGCCAGACAGAAACATCAAAGGCGATGCGCAGCGACCGTCCAAAATGTTTTCGTCAAACGATCTCTCCCGCTGAAATATATTCCGTAAATAAATCTCTTAATATACATATTATACCGGCGTTGAACTGTCTACAGCGATGCGGGTGTGTGTGTGTGTGTAACAGTATATATTTATATAAACGTATGATGTGTGTACCGCGTGTACGTCCACATAGGTAAACGTGTATATCATTTTACACGTGTGTAATATACGTATATATTATGTGTGTACATATATATATAGATTATGGATAGATAGCATTGTCTGCGTCGTTTTTAGAACCACTTTGCATATATTTTACGCGCACGGTACGTACCGTTTAGACGGTACAGGTTACTACATCCTGCAGGTTTCCTCCGAAAATGAAATAATGTTTCGTCCACTGTTCATTTTTCTCCGAAAAAAAAACAGATCGAGTCACATATTATTTTCTTCCCACACGAAAAAAAATAATAAATTATCGCCCTCATAGTATGCATAACCGTATGTTTATACCTATAACGTTTTCGTATACTCGGACAATGAATGTTTTTCTATTTATTTGCATGCAAGTATATAATAATAGTTGAATAAACGCCGAATATATGAAATACGTTAAATAATCGGTCGATGAAGTATAATAAAATATTAATTGCTTTTGTAATCATTTTGAACTATGTATAATAATCATTCACGCGTTCAGCGCTTAATCCAGACTTTACGTAAATGAGTCGAAATTCTAACGCGCGGTTTTGGAGATATTAAACTTTAAAAGCTAAAGATAACGGTCCGCGGGGAGTTGGGCTATGAGGATTTGAAAATTATTATGATTAATATTAATTTATTAAAATCTTGCAATTTCATGAGTACTTTATTAAATATTACATATTTTTATGTAAAGCCATTGCTCAGGAATATTATCCTTAACACATCATAAGGTTAAATAACTCAGAAACTACTGGTTCAAATTTCGATTTAGATACATAAAATTTTCAAAAAAACCTTTTGATTAACAAAACATACACTAAAAAAAAGGTGGTTCTCGTTTGAAAAATATACTTGTACTGCCACATGTTCTTCTTGAATGGAATTTAAAAAATAAAACGAATAGTTTTAATATATATTTATATGTCTTCAAAATCAGAATTATTCAAATAAATGCATTATTAGTGGATAAGATGTTGCTGAACCGGGATTAAAAATCACCCTTTAATATATATATAGACATAACAGGGTATATGTGTATAGGGTACAGCCGGTATAAGTTAATAAAGGTACGACCGCATGTATTCGTGCGTCACATTTTTTTTTTTTTTTTTATTCTGAGCACAATAGATTTTTTTCCGAACTAATAAAACTCCATCTTACTCGTTTTCTGCAAATAAGTCTGAAATACGTATCAATATGTAACAATAATAATGCTGTGGTTTTATATTTTATCGTCTATTTGGTTGAGTATAAGGTTAGTTTGTGCCTACAAAGTACATCGAAAATTACGTTATTAGTAGAGGTGAGTCGAACTGTTCAAAATTCGAAAAATCGAACCGAAAACCTAGTGTTCGAAAGTCGAACCATTTTTTAATAAAACCGAACCGAACCGAACTCGAAGAAAATGTTCGAAAATCAAAATAGTTCGAACTCAAAAAAAATGTACAAACGCCAGCAAATTCAAACACATCAAACGTCTCGAACCAAAAATGTTCCTGGCGTATACCGGTGTATACGTATTATTACGTTTATTTTTATTTTGTCTATTGTCTATACTCTATACAGCATAAATATATATTTTATTTTAATGTTACAAAAGTAAAATTAAAACCATAATAGCGATACTGTCTGAGCATTGATTATTTCTCGTGCTATTGATTTATTTATAAACTTGGATAGTTATTTTAGTTTTGTACTATTTATAATTTATATTATAATTGAAGTTCGTAATGACTATTGATTATTGTCATTCATAAAACTATAATATTTAAAATATTATTACTTATATTTTATAACATTTAAAATTAAAGACAAAGAGTTATCAATAAAATATTAGATCTTTTAAATTTACATAGTTAGTAAGGTTTAAAAATTAGAAATCATTTTATTACATTTTATTATATTTAAAACAATTAGTACTTAACAATTTTTTCAATATAAAAAAGAAATGGGTATAATAACTATAATTCTAAAATCTAAAGTTAAAACACTAAAAACTTATAAACTTCAATATTAAAAGTTCGGTTCGAGTTCATTGCAGTTCGAGGCCATATTTTTGAGTTCGACCCACTTCTAGTTATTATGTATCGTTTAAATGTTAAAACGTTATAAATACACTCATCGACGAAGTCTTAACGAAGTACAGTGGTTAAGATATTATTTAATCTACTAATGTATTCAAACAATTTTATTATATTTATGTATAATATTATGTAAATTAACAAACTCTGATTGACTGGCATATCAACGCACAGCCGAAACTACTGTTTCCTGAATATCGACATTTTGCACGGAGAGTACCGAGAAAAATTTTTTGGAAATTCAATCTCTATGGGATTGCAAATAGGTGCTAACTTTGATATGAGTAAAAATCAAAAATAAGTTTAATAAACAATTAGTAAGTTGGATCCTAGGGGCATATGTGAAAGAATTCTAGAATGATCAGTGGCTAAGGCGCCCGGGGAAATGGGCGACTGAAATGGGTATTATTGTCAAAACTTGGTTCTAGAACAACTTATCCAATCGTCGAATGGTTTTTGTTTTTAATTTATAGAGAAAACTTTGAAGCAGGTTTCAAGCATAGTCATTTTAGACCCGACTCTTGTACTCGGAAAATTGAGCGATGAAACAGAAAGCACTAGTGTCGGTCTTTTACAGTGCCTTTTTTAAATCTATTTCTACGGAACAGCCCACAACTGGACCATGTTAAAAATCTACGTTTTTACATTTTTAGTTTATTGTCGTGAGCGGAGATGCACATAAACCGATTTTCTCGTGAAGCTTATTACACTTAAACCGAAACACACCGAACGCTGTATTATATATTTGTTCATTTTCTCAAAGTCGGGTAATACAGCTAGTTTTTATATAAACAAAAAAAAAATGACGACCCATATTTTTAATCTATCGTGCATTCTGAAGCAGTGAATATTTATTATAAAAACATTGAAACGATAATGATAAAAAAAACTAAATTTATCAAAATAATTGGTTGCTGCTCGTTTAATAAGCATTTAAAATGCGTAATATAAGCACGAATTTGTGGTGGTCGGGGTTTGTATCCAACAAACACCACAGTCGCTTCTCAACTTTAGACTTTTTTTACGCGCGCCTACGCGTTTATAAATAAGAAAAACCATTACACGTCATCATTATAAATTCATAAAAATATTTTGCTCCCGGTTATAAAACTTGTTAATACCATACAGGAATTATCGTTGGTAAAAAAAAATTGAGAAAGTCCAAAAATTACAATGATAAAAAAACAGCGAGAGGAAAAATGTATGATATTTACAAACACTGGCTGAGATGATAATGTTATAGACAACGTTTTCGTCTAAAAAGAACTCACTCTATTGTATATATATATATATTATTGTATTACTGGTTTAGTTTCAACTTAGGCCACAAAGTCAATTATTATAATACAATGATTATTTCCCTTTCCCTTTTAGTTGAAAATGTTAGCAAAGATAAATATTTGAGCTGTCATTTAAATTTGTTTTACATTTGAGTTAGTCACCAACTTACTGTGATGAAACATATTATAAATTCGAATGATTAGATCATTGTGTTTGAATTAGAAAATCGATTAGATCTAAAAATAACCAATGATTAAGTCCCAGCTAAAAGTCAAGTCATTGACCATCCTCTACGAAACGAAAAGTCGAGGAACTATAAATTATACTATATCACATCGTATAGTCATTATGGTATTATACTATACATAATACATATTATACAGCTTATGGCTGGTTCTCAGATAATAATATAATAGCTTTTCCAAGTCTCCGTATTGCGCTCGATAATTCGTTGAGCTAAACAGTGTGAAATGTCCATAGTGTATTACATAAAAAAAATTATGGAAAAAAATACACGATATAATCTATTTAACTAATTAATATGCTAATTTTCCAAATCAATTTTTGCGTTTTAAAAATAATATTTACTATGGTTGTTACTTTGTTAGCCGTTGAGTTACTTTTTGTTTTAATAAGCATTACATTGCAGCTTTATTGTTGTGGAACACAAACTTTGAGGGATACCTATTGACATTTTACTTCATTAATTTAAACCCTTATATATAGGTAAAATGTAATTATAAGTTACAATAATACAATCAAACAATAACGTATAGTGATTTATTGAGCATGCTCAATCCTATCCACCATTATTTAAATAAGCATGTATAAAAAAAAATAATAATAATAATTATTATAATATTTATAATACTGATTTTTGGAGATTTTAAAATAGTCAATGACCATATTTTTAAATTCCTAAGTTGTTATAGCATTTAAAAAACGTTATAATAATATGCATTTTTTTCTAATACATTATTACCTCTTCTTTTTTTCTGTAAATTGTAGAAAAAATTATTTTTTTGAAAAATTAGAAAATTTAAGTGTTTTATATAAAATATAATGTATAATTATACCTGCTAATATTTTACCTATAAAATTAAAATATATATATTAAATGCCCATAGATTAGTATCTGATTACCATAATTTTCAAATCATTACCAAAAGCTTAATATATTATTAGCTTATTATAATCATGGATTATTATCCTTTGTAGACACCAAAATTAAATTTTGGTTTAAAATTTAAACGAATCAAAATGTTCAAATAAATATATATTTGGCAGTTAAAAGTAAAAAAGATAAGCAAGTGAATACTGCTTTGCTATATGATAGGTATTGAGTTGGTCACTGTAATTGGTGTATTAAATTTAAATTTAATGTTATAACTTGCAAAAAAAGATTCTGAATAAGACGATCTGTCTAAATTATGAATTAATCACCAAACATATATTTTCATAATATGTTATTTGATATAAATATGAAATTTATTTATTTTACTTTTTTTATAGCGGTAGTTTTATTTAATTATTACCCAAAAACATTGCATTTATTAAATCAAAAAATTAAAAAAATTGTTGAATTAATAACACCTTATTGTAATTACTATACATTGCAAAACTTATGAATAACTTCATAGTATAAATAGATAATATCTTAAAATTAACCTAGCCTACATGTTTTGAAAATGTCATGATAAGTGGTATAATTCGTAATATAAATAAAAGTTTTAAGTCACAACAAATGTTTTTAAATTTAAACCAAATAACTAACATTGTTATTTCTAATTAAAATACAAAATGTAAGTTCATCTAAATTTTAATTACAAATATGTATAAAAATTAATTGTGTTTGTGTATTTGTATTTTTTAGATTTTTTAGTTCTAATATGAACTATTTATGAGAACATTTTTAATACATTTTCATAGATATAAAATTTGAAGACTTTATAAATGTGTACATTTCGTATTTTTGACAAATTTAAAATTTGTAATATTTTTTTTTAACAATAATAATAATTTTTTTTTTTATAAACATTTTATATAAGATATTGCATAATATTTTTAAGAATTTTGATCCTATGAATAATGTTTTATTCAAAATCAAATTGAATATAATGCCTAAAAAAATTGTCAAAATATTTTTCAAATAATATTGTACATAAGGAATAATAATGTAAACATTTAAACACTTGGTGAAAATGTTAAATATTTACGATTAAACAAAGTAGATTTTGTCAAAAATTAAATTTGCGTAATAATTCCAATTTTCCTTTATTTTTTAAATATTTTTTTTACTTTCCAGAATATTTAAAAAAATACTTGAAATTTTTGACTCTGACCTCTAAAATATTAATTAGATCCAATTTTCTATCATAAACGACAAAAATCACTCTTTAAATTTATAATTGAAGCATTTTATTGGCTTTATTTTATCATGTATACAATATACATAAACAAAAAAGTATACATTAGTTATTGTAAAATCAATACATCCATCGCTCCGTTCGGAAACTAAAAAACAAGTAGTTCTAGTTAAAAAAAATAAGTATGTATCGCGACAATACCCTTCTTGAATGCCATGAAAAGTCTGAGTATTTTATAATATGGTCTTGAATAATACTCAAAATTCCAAAAATCATAATTTTAATGAATGCAAAAACTAAAGATAAAATGGAAATACAAATATTATAATTATTATGGATAGTATGTAAACGATGAGATGGTTCTTGGAAAAGTATCTTTAGTTTCGATTTTCTCGTATTCTCGGAAAGTGTACTAGTATTACAATTTCTATTAAAAGAGCACAATTATACCCATTATTTTTTGATTTAATAGATTTTCCTAAGCTGTACGTTTGATGAACACATTCTTCGAAAACTATTCTACAGTTGAACAGTACCTACCTAAGTCTCTTTTCGTTATTGATAAAATAATAATTATTAATGTATAATTTTTACTATGATATACCGAACCTGGAAAAAAACAAGTGGCATATACAACCACATACAACCTTCGCTGAAGTTCAATCGTAAGGTTAAAATACTTCAGTCAGTAACTATTTATAGAGGTAATAATATACACATGGGCCATCATATTATATTATATAGAGTTATTTGTCGAGTATGATTACTCCCTTTTTTATCTTTAATAATTCGTTATTTTAAATTCTATGTTTTCACAATTTTTAACTATACCTTTTAATTACTGTGTCATATATTGCAATTTTTAAATTGTGTAATGGTATACGCCTAAGCAATCATATCTTTTTTAAATTTAATGTATAATAAAATAATGATAATAGTTGTTAGCCATTAAGGATAAGAATAAGTTACAATTAATATTGAATAGGATAAAATATACAACGATAAAATATTACACACACACACACACACACACACACACACACACACACACACACACACACACACATAACATTAGAAATAAGGAGCCCAATTTACAGTCACGCCTCAGACGCGTTATTATTGTCTTTTTGTACAGACGGTCAAAGGCGAGTGTAAAAGACTACGCAGATCATCTATGCAGTAAGACATGGTTAGTTAACTATAAACGTTTGTAATAATAATTTAATGTGTGTTAAAAATGTAAATAAAATTAACAAGTAGTGAATCAAAAAGTATTTTTATTCTAAAATATAAAATATAATACCTCATGTTACATTTCAGACGCTAACCACGGTTTCAATAGGCAAGTCGCTACAAGGATCGGAGAGGTAATATTACTAAATTATAATATATTAAGTAATTGATTTAGAGACATATAACCTTCCCCGGTGTTTTAGAGTATTTTTCAATCATTACAATTGTGTATACTATTTAAGGAGTATTCTGTAGCAATAGAAACACAAACCTTTTTTATTTCAAATTTTAACCGTCAAATTGTACTGTTGATTACGTGTTGTTAGGTATAGGCGAGTTTTGATTTATAATAATGATTTATATTAATCGGAATTTAAACATCGAGTTCTTGAGTTATTAAACTCAATTTAAAAATTATACCCAAATAGCCAATAGGTTAAAGAAATGAGTTGAAAATTAATAGTTACCTATACATATTAATATTTTATAACTTGTAAAAACTGTTTAGGGTAATGAATGCAATAGTCTAATAAATGTATTGTTCAATATTATGTTCTACATTAAACTGCCGTCATTTGAATCAAATAATAACTCAATGGTATACGAATTCAAATATTTGAAAATGCGGTCCCCGAGCATATGGCTAAGAATTTTAAGATTCGTGCGTTGGACAATTCCGTTATTAAATAATAAAAAGGGGGCGAACATATAATTAATGGATCGCACCACGAGACCAACATGTACGATATAATATATATATATAATAAATTATAATAATACGTACCAACGTAATTTGTAGGTACAAGTAATAGAGTTATTGTTCGAGTAGTACCGCGATACACATTCGGTGTGCATAACGTACCCTAACCTATGTACATTACATACCTACTGGTAAATGTATTATTGTTCGGGTCCGAACGTGCACACGCTTTTGCAAACATTTACACTGAAATATTTAAATACAAATTGCAAATAAATGTTCAGTATTTCTATACATATTATATTTATACGCTAAGTTCATGAATAATAAAATACGACGAATCGAGAGATTCACCTTAATGTATGTTGTACACCAGTAGACCGTGCAGTGCAGACGGTGTATAACATAAATAACTGACAAATGCAATTAACTAAGTACATGCTTAGTATCTATACCGGCCGTCTCAAAACTTTTCTTCTAAATTGCATCGTGTTTAGAAGACAATATAATAAGCATACGTCATGGTGAAAATATTCAAGTCCCTTTGGATGATCGAGGAAAATTTGTTATTTTCCATTTGAACATCCAAACTCGTCAACGTTAAAGCATCGAGTCTATCGAAAAATATTTCATTAGTAATTTCCAACAATTTTTAAGGGTCGCTAAGAGGGTCTTATTGGGTATCTTCAAGCACATTGGATGTCAAAGTAAAAAATAATTTTAAAGTTTTAGTATTTTTTACAAAATTCGTCAATATTTTAACTTAAAACGCAAATGTTTAAAAATTGTAATTATTTACTCACTATTTATGTATTTAATTATTTTTAAATGTTGTTAACTTGATAGAAACCTTTTATTACATTTTCAATTTTATTTTTTTTTTTTTTAACACAATCGAATTTTATTACCAATGCTGATACCTATACCAATTAATGAATTAACAATTGCATCAACAATCCCGTATTGGTATTTACAATCACCCTCTCCTTCACATACATCCACACAAATTGCATACCAAAAACCAAACACAATATCGAATAATTTTTTATAAAACGTATCACCAAGTATAAAAAAAAAAATCAACATCAATGTAAAATAACCAACAAATATGTCAATCATTCCAATCAAAGTCTTAAAGTTTAGTCATCCTTATTAATATACATTATACAAATTACAATGTATAAAATAAATTGTGTATACCCGCTATATAATTGGATTATTTTTTTTTTTA
Organism: Rhopalosiphum nymphaeae; assembly: GCA_036289425.1. Lineage (NCBI taxonomy): Eukaryota > Metazoa > Arthropoda > Insecta > Hemiptera > Aphididae > Rhopalosiphum > Rhopalosiphum nymphaeae. The sequence continues at coordinate 342,218 of JAZAQC010000007.1, read as the reverse complement.
ACGGCTGTGTAATTTTTATACCACTCATTTTCGACAAAAAACATCGAAAACCGTTCTATTTTTCCATTATACAATTTTAATTTACATAGTTTAGGTATAAATATATTATTAAATATTTTAAATATATATATATTAACTTACACTTGTACCCGAGTTTTATTTAATATACTTTTATCTCGAACGTCCATCGCGCAGCGCTGTTTCCATTTGAAATCCTAATTCCATACCCATATTTTACCGAACATTTATGTGCATATGAATATAAAACATCGAACAAACGGTTTATTATTCATTAACATATACAATTCTGAGAGGCAAAGTGGCGCAATAAAATCGCACTGCGTAAAATACACCACTCGGCACTTTCAATGTATTTATTCTTTTCATACGCTCCGCTATCTTAGCTACGCATTACATGCGAGGGAGATTATTTTATAGAGGTAACGCTCGTATTCACGAAAACTATTGGCTTTTAAAAAAAAAAAAAAATAATATTTTACATTATTTAAAGACGCGTTACAAAATGTTTAAAGAAAACGATTATAGCTTTTGCTGTTTTTTGACGTATACATTTTTTGAGTTTTATTTTTATTTTTTATTAATGATGTCTTTCATTTTAGACTCTAAGCGGAGCGATAAATATGTGGATTTTTTAATGATGTGTGTGTTCTTTTTGTGTCTTTATGTTTATATATCCCAAAAAATAATTGAAAAAATACTTTGATCTTTAACTTTGAAAGTGATTTCTGATAGAAAATTGGATTTAGTTTATACTTTTGAGAGGTTAAAATTGAACCAGTTTTGTTACATCTTTTTAAAAATAATCGAGAAAATGGAATTTCTATTTTTTTATGAAAAACCAGTTTTTGACAAAATAAATTTTGTTTTTGTTTTTTTTGTGAATAATTCATAAACAACTTACTGTGGACACTTGAAATTTTCTCCAAATATCTGTATTATCATAATATATACTAATATTATATGATATATTTTTTTTAAAAAATGTTCAATCATTTTTGACAAAATAGTTTACTCAATCAATAATCTCGAAAACGTTTACAAGGTTTTTCATAAGTTTTTCATATGCCAATTAAAAAGAATGTAAAAAATACATAAGTCACAATACTTTTTAATATGTGTTTCATGTTAGAATTTTGACAAATTTCGTCATAGTGGTTGAACAAAATGTTCTCATGAACTACCTATGTAAGGAAACTGATACCAATGAAACGATTATATAATAAAAAAATAATATATTTCGTAAGTTTTTGGATTTGTTTTTATTCTATACCTAAGTAATTCCCACAGAAGTCATTTTAATTAGAAATTATTATTTATCAATATAATCAAAATAAATAAATTCATTGAATATTAACATTAAATTAAATTTTACACTCGAGAATGTTTGTCGCACGAAACTAAATCAAAATATACCGTGCGACAACTTATCTACAACCTGCAAACGACGGTGGTAGATTTAAAATTTAAAAAACAGGTATCTAACCTTTTTTTGTAAAAATTATTGTCATGATATTAAAAACAAAATTTATAATACTATTAAAATTTGATTCGTATGACTACATACATTTTATTTCAATATATTTTTAAGAAGTGGATTGACTTTCTATCCAGTTTTACTTTTCTTTTTTTTTTTTTTTTTAATAACTATTGGTCACAGTTGTTACCCTTACTGGTTGCTGTAAGTTTTTTATTGGTTTTAATTGTAGAAAAAATAAAATCCCATGACACGTCGTCCGAGAAAACATGACGAGTACATACCACGGATTGATTCATTTGACTGGTTACGCTTATTTTCTTAGTAAATTTTCAAATTTATAAATGTATATATATATGTACGCAACGCACGGATCACCGACCGTTATTACAGACGCGTTTACAAAAAATAAATGATATAGTTAACCTTTTAAATTCTCAAATAAAGTAAAAAAAAAAGATGATTAATAATAATATTACAACTTACGTAACTATTTTCACCGGCAACAGAGATCACGCTATATATTGTAACTTACTATTATAATGTACGTTATACCCATACTGTAGTCCGAAGACCACAAGTACCACATAATTGTATATACACAAACACCCTCATACTTACATCTCGTCTAAATACAGGGTGATCCTTGATCCGTCTACATTCTAAACTAATACTCCGTCAACATAAGTTTATGAGTATAAAAAAATAGTCTACGTGGTTAAAAGTATTCAAGTATTTAAAACACCAAAATTATTATCTGACAAGACAACGCCATTAATTTCAATCGTTGTGGATTTCGAGTTTTGAAATTGTTGTCCACTAAACGCTTCACTCGTGTTATCTTCACATTATTCACACGTGTTATATTATAATATAATAATACAAAAAATCAACCATTTATTCAATATTTCTTTCATACGTGTTAACATTTGTTGATAATTTTATTTTTGGTTGTAAAATTATAGTGGTGGTCGATGAAAAAAAAAATAATAACATTAACCAGTAAAAATGTGTGTTTTTGTAAGGATCGTATAGTGTTATAAACGAAATCACGAAAACCAGTTGAAAGGATCACCCCGTGTTGTGGTTATTATTTGTACACCAATTACGTTGCCGAGAAAAAACTGCAGGTGTGTACACATAATAATAACTGCGTGAGACACACACTTCCTATACGCCACCTGTTATTGTTATGTACGACGATAATAACGATACAATAAATACCGTCGGGCCGCCGCATCACCTCTGCCGCTGGACCACTTGACTTGTACGCGGGATGAATTGACCCTGTGCAGCGTCTCGTCGCCTACATACAGAGTGATTCACTAAGCAAGCTATCACCCGTTTTTTTGTTCATTTAATATCGAATTCATTACTCACATTCTGATTTTTGGAATTTTTAAATATACTACAATACCACTACATTTTCAAATTCTCCAGATTTTTTCAACTACTTCAATTATGACGATACAAATTTCGATATTTCAAATGAGAACCCCTTTTTTACTGTAAATTATTTAGCGGATAATTGACTTAAACATTTTTAAATACCGAGTACAAAATTCAAACGATTAGTTTTTCAGTTATTGACAAAATGTTTATATAAGGACGAAAATCTTTAAAAATACAGATTTTACTAAAATATAATAATATGTATTATCGGTTCTAGTATTGGTTATACATGGATCATTTTTATAAATAACCATAGATCAATATAAATTATTAAAACGTTCAAATTACTTTAGCTACCAAATCACTGAGCTCTAACCTATAATCCTTAATGTTATTCAAAGTTAAATAACTCAAAACATATTCGTTAGAGTTTTAATGTTGACATGTCAATGTTTTCAAAAAAAATCATCTGTTGAGTAATTTTTTATTTAAAAATAAGGCTTGTCATTTTAAAAACAGAAGTCTATAGCTTCACAGGACACTCAAAAAGTAAAACAAAACACCTCAAGAATTAAAAAATATGGTCTTCGAGTATGTTTAACAATTCCACGAATCCTGTTTTGAATAAATTCATTATTGAAAGAGAATGAAGGGAATGAAAATGTTCGGTGGATCATCCTGTATACGAGTAAGTACCCGTCGTCTGTGTATGTGTGTTCATTTTCCTTATTATCGCTGGTTTGAGCGTTTCAAGGTAAATCAATTTTAGATTTTCATTCTTTATAAATATATATATATATATTATCATGCTGCACGTCCGTTAGTGGAGTGTGAAACGCGGTCTTATTAATGCGATACCGCAGACACCGCAACAGTGGGTCTTCAATGAGATCGCTAGACCGGATCGACTAGCTATTATACACGTTGTACTCACACGTACATATAATATAGGTCCCGCATAATATAATATGATGTAGTAGGCACACGTAGTTAAATACTTGTAATACGCGTACCAATAATTATATAGGTAAGTACATATTATTATTATTATTATTATTATTATTATTATTATTATTATTATGTATACTCAATCACGAATTCTTACCGGTGTCCTACTGCCAGCTATTATAGGTATTGTGTAATAAATATTATATAGGTTGATTCGACACTCATTTTTTTTTTTATATTTCTGTGTTTTTAAAGAAAAAAAATATTAATAATGACTTTTCCATAGAAATAAAATGTTAAACTCTAACCTGCTAGCTAACCGCACAGAACACAACGCACGCCGTTGAGAGCGTGTTTAAGATAAGGTGGAAGCGATGAGGAGAGCAGTTGCCCCGGGGTAGCATATTTTTGGGGTTGAAGATGGCCATAACCGTGGAATATAATTTTTAATAGCGCTTTATCCTACTTTATTAAAAAAATATATATTAATAATAATATTACTAAAACAAAATCTTATTTTAGTAAAATTATAAATATTTATTATTATTTTTTTTTTGAATATATAAGGACTACTTTTTTCAATTGTTATCGATACTATTATAATTAAAAACAAATAACATTTCTCCATTTTTAAAATACATTGTAATAATTCATTTCAATAATCAAAATAACTATTAATTATTATATAACTCAATGTAAGTAATACAATAGTCACCCCTTTTTGAACTCTGGGTTAATAGTCTCAATGGATTCTATAGTCTATTGGACTCACTACACTATAGCTAGTCAATAAAGTCAATTTATATTGTTAAAGTCATATTTTTACGATTTTTAATTCATTTTCCCGAATTTATTGCATTTATCTTTACGATTAATAATACCATTTCCTCGACTTATTACGTCAAAAAGTATTAAATATTTAAACATTTTGTTTTACATCACTTGAATTCATTATTTACAAAACATTTTTGAAATAAAATATGTATATTATTATTATTCTATTTCTATTGTTATCGATTTATACGTTTTTTTTTCTTTACGAATTACACTTTACAACATACATTTGTGAATAAATACAGAATAACAAATAAGAAATATATATTAATATATTATTAATACATAACCAAATTTAATTTGTTTATAATGTATACATATATATCTTTTTATTTTTAGACTTTTCGCTTTATTGACTCAATCAATAATGAACTCAAATACTATAGTCCCAAATTGAGTGCAATAACGGCGGCTTCTGTACTTTAAATCGAATCCTAACTATTTACGTTTTAAAAAAAACTATTAACGGTGCTTAATTGCTTACAACGTTAAATTATTAAAAACATCTGAACGACTAAACTTTTACAATAATATTGTTCAATATTGGCCATTTTATCCATAGTTTTGATTTCGCATATTGTGTAGAAATATTTTTCCAAAACTTTTATTAAAAACCGAAACGTACGTTATGTGATGTATAAGCGTTTAAAGTTTACACTGACGAACTTCGATTCGTTCGGATGACTTGCAACGTTATCACTACCACTTCGAACACGTATTGCTTAATGTCTGCATTATTCTTATAAGAGATAGACATCATTTAATATTCTTTGGAATCGAAATATAAAATAAATTATTTAAGTTCCTCGATCGATCTGTTAATATTATTTTCACGGTAGCGACATGAATATTCGTTATAGTTTTGTAATATAAATATTTCAATAGTCGCTACTCGCTTCATGCTTATACTTGACTATATAATTTGAGCAGCATAAAAGCATATTCATGTCGTCAGTGGCGCCAAAATATATATTTACCTATGAAAATTGTCATACGTGAATTCAATAGGTAGGTACCTTTATCATTGAGTGTACAAATTTACAATAACCTTACCTAGATGTGTGTCAAAATTGTATGTAGAGGTGTCAAATGTCATAAGTAAAACTTTGGACTTCGTCGCCACTACGTGTCGTCAAACGGGCGTCAAATCACATGAAATTGCATAGCTCTATTGGTTCTGAGGCGAAAACGGATATCAAATTTATTGTTCATCAACTTTGAATGCTGATTGACAATATTTAAAAAAAAACGCTAACGTCAATTCATTTATTTTCTTACTCGCCGTTGTATAGTTAGATAAACTTCAACAAAAGTACTTATTCATGTATCAATATCGAAAATTGTTGAGTAATTAAAAGAATTTTTTATTTTTTATACTTGGGTGAGAGCAAAATAAATGTATTTCCTTTATTGTGTATAAAAAATGTAGTCAAGAAGGATATGACACGCCACTCAAATAATTCATCAATAATAAATTTATACATGTAACCATATATTATATAACTAATGTACCTACTACCTGTATTACAATATAATATTTTAATGACAAATTAGTTATAGCTGTAACATAAAACGCACACAGAAAAATGAAATAAAAGCTCAAGCATCATGAATTAAAAATAAATAGAGCATAAAACAAAGTGAAGAGCAATAAGATATCTTTGCCCTCGGTCCTCACTGTAAAATGTCAAGGAGCTATTCCTTGCATTTCCTCGCCCACCAAATTACAATTATATGAATATAAATCCAAATAAAACAAAACTCCATTCCCGCATGAATAACTGTACTCAGTAAAATTTCACATTTTTAACTTGAATACTTATTAATATTTATTTTGAAGAAGAGTACAATTTATATAATATATAGGTATATTGAACATTTAAATATTGCCAATATTAAAATTTTTGTCATTTGCAGGTACCTATAAGTTATTAAAACGCAATTATTTTTAATGATGAAATAATGTTGTTTTTTATTTATTATAATTATATATATATATATATATATATATATATAGTTTAAGTATAATAGTTTAGTATAGTTTGGGCTATTATGTCTTAAAAGATAATCAATTTTTTCATTGAGGTGATTGAAAATGGTATATTGTTTATACCTACTACTTGAAAGCTATACCAAACAAATTAACTATTTAGACACAACCAAATTCAATTATATATTATGAATGTTTGAAAAAAATGAATGACCTTTTTAAAAATCCTCCTACACTAGGGTGACCATATTAAAAAAAAAAAAAAATACAGGACAAAATTAATAATAATAATTATAATAATTTAATAGGCATGGAGTTATTATTAGGCATATCCAGCTATCAGCTATAATATTGTATAACCGTATTCACAAAACGTATTTTCAGTGATATAAATAGATTATTGTGGTTTAACAGTTAAAAACAAAACATATTGTTATTTTCGTATTATGTACACTATACAGTATATTTAAAATGCACAAAATATAATAAGAAATAATAATAAGGAAAAATTTGATCAAAAAAACAGGACAAAAAGCGTCCTGAAAGAAGTTTGTCAGGACAACAGGACACAATGCTGTAATAAAGGACAATCCTGTAAAAAACTGAACGTATGGTCACCCTATCCTACACAGCAATAATTTAGAAAAAATGCATCTAGTTCAAATAATATTTTAGTCAAATTCTTAACGGATTCACTCAAACAGTACATTTATATTTAGCTTTTAACCCTGAATGACTTAATCGTCGCACAATTGCAAATAATGATTATAAAAACAAAATTTGTTTTATTAAAGTTCACTTATACCACATATTCACACGAATTATGTCCCATAGACTAATATAAAAATTGAAATTGTTTTAGATTTGTATACACGAAATTAATTTCAAAATGATTTGAGACCTAATCTTTTATCTATATTCTATATAATATAACATGATAAAGAACACGATAAAGATAAAAATCTGAATAATAATGATGACATAATATATAACACCGAGTGTTTCGAGTATAATAAACGTTCAAATGTGATTTCTGACAGCATCGTGTACGGTTTTAATATCAGAAGCGTCTGCCATTTTCCGTGTTTTTGAATCGTTAAATAAATTGCAGAGTCAAATATAAAAATCCATTAGGAAATCTAAATCCAAAATTGTGTTTTGCATATTTTAAGACTTTCTGCTTATAACAACAAATGTATGCATTATTTTAGCTCTTAGTGCTTTTTTCACTTTTTTTTAAAATATATTTTTATTACTATATATCTATAAAGTTATATTGTAATTCAAAAATTAAAACGCCTGTATTATAACAGCATTATATAAACATTGAATGATTTTCCACATGATAAGCTTCATCGACAATAATAGTCTTCATACTATATAGTATATAGTGACTTATTATTTAGTTTATATTAAAGAATCAAATCGGAGGATATTGATACAAAATATAAAATAAATATGTCAATAATTTAATCAGTCTAGTTTTTTTTGGTAGATATTCGGATATAGGTGCAATGTTTTTTGATGCATAATATTTCAATGTAATTTTTATATAAGTTAATAAGTCATAAGTTTTTAAAACAACTTTCCATTCACAAGAGAATATGAATCATGTTTTATTCCAAGACAATTTGTATGTACCCAAATGCCCAAAATGCACATTATTCGTAAGATAATAATTCTTAATCTCTTACCTATAATCTAAATTTAGGGTAGTTGTAACATTTAATCAATAATAATATCATGAGAAAACAAATATAATAATGTTTAATTACCTATTTACAAAATCCTGGGTCTTTAAATAATATCACTATATTAGTTCTATACAAGAATGCATCAAAGTTAAATATAATATAATATATGAGTTATAAATATAATAATTTTAATAGTATTTTAAATCAACTTATAGTAAAAAATACACTTTTACTACATATTTTTCACTGACCCAAGTTATCCCTAGGCGATGTTAAAATTGGGCCTGTCATAAAATTATTGAAAAATGGTATTTAATTTTTTCACTATCAAGGTCTAAAATGACAAGTGGCAAAAATCAAAGTTTTTAGTGAATAAAATGTACTTAAAACGAAATATTCTCAATTGTTTATTTTATTTTATTAATAATGTGTGGAGTAAAATGTTTGATAACAATGTCAAGTGTGAAAGCATTCAATTAAAGCCGAGAAAAACAAAATTTATTTTTACTTCTATAAAGTCACGTGTATATATATATATATATATATATATATAAGCTCCATGTTTACAAGTTTAGTGGTATCTATTTATGAAACAGGACAAACGTTTTAACGTTTATGTGAAGGCGCCGAAACGTTTCAACTAGAAGTATAAAACAGGTCAACATGTGATAAAATATTTATGCACAAACATCATTTAATACCGATTTACTAGGAAGATGCCTCTTACCATTATATATTTTATATATTAAAATTGTCAGAAATTTTCAAATTATACGCTAACATGCTGAAGGTGGTACGCGAAAATGTCGGCTTACATGAACGATAAGTATAAATTAAGAAGAAAAGAAAACCGGGACGTCATAAATTAAAATTGCATATTTTAATATTTTAAAACTTCTTTTCAGCTTTTTCTGTTTATATACGTACATAATACTTCACGCGTATATATTCTAATTAAGTATAATTATGTTACAGTAAACGGTGCAAAACGAAATCCTTATTTAAATTTTTTTTTTTTAAACCAATGAAAACAGTTATGTAATTTCCTTAAGTTTTTCCCCTTTTATTCGTACTTATACATTTTAATTTAAACACGCATGTTAATTACAATATTTTCTAGTATGAAAATTGATTGTCATATTCCACTACTGAGGAAAAATTACTTAACTTGATGTTTGCATTTAACGAAAGAACTTTACTTAGTAATATAATATAATCATCATAATACATAATAGGTAAATAAATAATACACCTGCAGCCAGTGAAACTTGATATATATTGCGGAACCGTAAAATATTAATATTATCGTTCCACAATTTTCGGTCTAAACCCTTAAAATTATCAAGTAAAGTTGTCCATAACACGTCCAACGTTAAAGTGCTATAATAATATGCGATATCGATTAAATGCATGTCTAAATATATTTTATTTTTAAAAACATCGTTGCATCATTAATCATAATATTATAGACTATAGTAAGCAAATATTATTAGTTAATTACTATTATCTTAATTGTTGTATACATAGGTATGTGTAAGACTTGATGATAACATTGTTATTAAATGATATTCCTACACGGTAAAAATTACTTGGCAAAAAATAATGTTGCCTACTAAATAATCACAAAATTCTGTTGTTGCTAAATTTTAAAAACAAAACACTTATAAGCATAAAATAACTACGTTTTATATTGTCGAGAATAGACATGCAATTTTAATTTTTTTTAAAAATTGCATGAGTTTGTATTATTAATATCCTAACGACTTCATTCGTGCGATGAGTAAACATATTAAATTACTTTTTTCGCAAAAAATCATATGCAAAACACTGAATCGTAAATAATCATTTATTCGCCTACAACGCTCTGTACGTATCATTGTGTGTGTATACATAACAGCGGGGGAGGGGGTGCAGTCGAAAACATTAAAACATACTCATATATCAATTATTGGGAGGGGCTGAGCCCATTTCCGAGTGCCACTGCAGTATTTTCGCAGGTACGTGTGTATTACGGTATTATAATATTATTAAAACCACAAAACGGTGAATTATTATTATCAAAACCGCGGACGGATGCGTTATTTTTTATATTTATAATTTTTTTTAAATACTATGTTATACCTACTCGTACCGTTGTCACGCGTTACTTACGCGAGCGCATCCATCTCGCGTGCGTATAAACTTCTCCCGCACGGCTTTCCTCTTATTCGTCGCTACTAACCCACCCGCCACCACTCGACCTACCGCAACAAACCATATTATACCCGCCACCTGCCTTACCGCGGGTCCACCGCCATCACGTCCCGGACCGCACTAATTACGTGCCGCCACTTCGACCGCTGCGTATGACAATAATAATATCAACTATATAATATTATGATATTACCAACCCGATATCGTTCACGTGATGTGTGTAACCCTCCGCGCAAACCCGTATAATATTATATATTATACACGCAGTGCACACTTGTTATTATACCTACCTACCTACCGTAGTACGTTAATACACACGTTATACGTATTTAAGTCGTCCTTAAAGTTTTTATGCACACGCACTCCGCCGCCACGTGTGTACCAGACGTGTATATAATACCGTAGCCTTCAGCCGTCCGTCGTCGAGGACCCGAAGCGCTGCGGAATATAATAATAATGTGTAGTAATGATGTCTCGTGCAGTGGGGTACCTGTATTAATGTTAAACGCATTGGTATATACCGACAAACTGGTATTAGCGATTAAACGCACCGGGGCACTAAAAACGTAGGTAGGTAAAGTTATTCTAAAAGTAATAATTAAATTACAATAATATTACCATCGCCGTCGACTATAATACACTCGCAGCAATCGCGGCATTAACCAATTATTCAGCGAACAAACAAACGAAAAAAAATCGCTAATAAACATCGTTCGTTCGTATTAAAACATCACGCACTGTATTTCATAATAATAATAATAATAATACTACTATATATTCTGAAAATAATTACCAGGTAATTATTGTTGTAGCGACGAGGAGATAATTAAATCGGAGCGCCCGATCGATTATTATTTAAACGTCGATCAATTTTACACGCGTAAATACGTATTGTGGTGGGAATAAAACAAGTGTTGTATTTATTTTACGTCGTGTGCCTATGGGTGATCGTGAAAAATCACTCTAATTTACATACGGCTCGAATTAAAAATTAACGGCTACGTCAGTCTTATCGACATTAAAAATTAAAAACCGGTAACTCGCTCGGTCGTATAGTACATCGTCACCACAGAATAGGTCGTCGTAATGGATGTGTTTAATTTGAATTCAATGATAAATCATTTAATGTTCGAAAAACGGTGCTGAGCAGAGACGGTTGTCTGCAGTCTATATATTATGTTATTACTAAATATAATATTTTATTGCATATTTATTTTGCTATTAATAATTTATCTCCCTGTGAATTATACATCAATTATGATTTATAATAATGTATACATTATTGTTATTAAGTTTTAGGGTCAAACCAACTTGCAGGCGTCGTATAGAACGGTGTGCGCAGGTTCGTGGCGAAAATACCTAGCAATAGCTATTAAAAATAATCTAAATAATTTTGTAAAAAGTCACTGTGTACAATAAAACAAAACAATAAGCGTAAATGTGTCAAGTCCTCTCCAATTATATTTTTTAATTACAACTAAATTCGTTATTTTCGTTTAACTATTCAATTTTATCAACATTTTAACTTTAAATGTTTGTAAGACAAAACTGCGTTTGTACAATTATCAATTTTTATGTTTCAGTAAAAACTAGTTATGTGAATCCTCGTATTATATTTTAAAGCCTTAACAATCAAAATCAAAGATAAGTTTTTAAGTTTTCGAGATTTTTAGAATTTTTGTTAAGATTTGAATTTCAAGTACTTATTTCGTTTAAAAAAATCGTATCCATACATTTTTAATATTTGTGTATGTGTATATAAGAGCAATGTATGATATAAGATCTTTTATTATTTTTTAAGGATTTTAGAAAGCTTAAAAATGCTTTTCAACGATTCTTACAAATGCGTCATACGAATAAATTAACACTTTAAACAAAAATAACTATCTACAAATAGCTTAAAATTATCCCAAATATTTTAAAAATTTGATCATGTTAGTTATAGATGAGGAATGGTTCAATTTTCTACAGCTTATAAATTTTTAGCACTCACAAAAATAACCAAAACACAAAAAAGTGTTTAATGTTTAATATTATACTTTCAAACACTATATTTTTAATATATTATTATTAATGCTATATAAGATCTGTCCTATGCCGATACAAACTTCAATTTTTGTAAATCAACATTTAAGTTACATTTTTTATAAATAAATTTTCGATTAGATGGTTTTAGATTCAGAACATAAAGATTAATAAATTATATGTATATAATAATATATTATATATGCATAAAAAATAAATAAAAATGAATATAATTGCGTTTACGGTGTGTACCTATATTTTTTTTATGTATTTTATCCTTTATTTTGGAGCAGTAAAATATTTATATATGCATTTTTTAAACGTGATAAAAATATCAAAGTGTTTTATTCCTTTCTGAGCTATTTAAAGACATTTGAAATTAAAAAAATTATTAAAAATAAACGTGCTGTACAATGATAATTTTTTTCAGACGACACTAATATAGCTTCATTAATTATTTTTAGATATAAAATCGATGGTTATCAAGTATTGAATATTAACTAATACACGTTTAACATTACAAACTCTACCAATATAATATTAGTTTTATTTCAAAAATTTTCATTTGACATTTGTTTTAAAAATAAATTATGAAAATGTATACAAAAAAAAATTTAAAAATTCCCAAAAATGTTGAATGCAGAAGAAAAATTCCATAAAAATAACCAGTATTACTCCTAAGACACTTGCCAGTTTTCGTTTTAAAACACTAAAAAAAAGAATTAATGCATCTTTTATTTCGTTATACATATTATTGTATTATTATAAAATTGTTGCGCCTCTTAAACTCTAGTTATATTACCTAGCGTTCCGTCTATGTACTAATAATTGCCTATTATCCACGCCGTGGCATATTCAATATTTTTTACTTTATATGCTCACAGTTTTCCGTCGAGTGATTTGCCAAAAAAAAAAAAAAAGCATTACATATTTTGTAATTATATATTTTACGGTTGCACTGGGTCGGTACGCCTGTGTACGCAATTAGATGGCGAATTCGGTAAAAAAAAACATTAATTTAGATCGAAAACCAGATTATATATACGTATATATTATTATTATTATTATTATTAAGTAAAAGATTAAAAACAATTATTTTCAAACCACTAAGGTAATTCGTCTCGTCTACAATCAAGTATTAAATTTAAATATTTAAAAATGATTTTTTTCAATGTCATTAATTATTTAATTCATTACATTATTTTTATAAATATTTAGACCGTATTAATTATTTTTTATAGGTTAGTGCTTTCGTATGGAACACTCAAATAAATTCTTTATAACCCCAGAACCTAAGGAGGTGAGTCTCCTTTAAATATAGAAATAATATTATTTCCTACGAAACTTTTGTTCCTTTTAAATCAAATTGTTTCTTATACAAATATATTTTAAATTTAAAAAAAATGTTTACTGTTTCTTTAATATACTGGTAACGATATTTACCCCCCACACCCACACACACACACAACTTGAACATAATTTGGGGCCCTCACTCTAAGTACACAACTGGATAACTTGATTTCATTTTAGGTATATAATAGCGATAAATCAAGTAGAAAATAACTGTTAATTTTGAATAAATTACTAAATAGAATGTTATTGCCAATTAAATATTCTATAAATACACTTGATGACTGTAAAGTAACATTTGCCGCTGCCAATACTTGATCTAAATTATAATAGACTTACAAAAAGCACGCAATGTTTATAATATATAAGTTGTTTTTATTTTTATATATTGTAATTGATAACTGTTAATTGTACGACTAGTGACCCATAACGTTGCTATGGCTCTATAATAAATAAAAAATACATTACGTATTTATGCGTATGAATTAAAAATTGTAATTCTCAAACAATTTGATAGGTCGTATTTATCATCTACAATTAAATAAACATAATTATATCTGTTTGGCATCATTAATAATTTGATCCATTATTATTTTTTTAAATATTAAAAATATAATTATTTTTTCTTTGATATTACTAAATGCTTTTATCTAAAATATTTGGATTACCGTTTATCTGATTTACTTTGCCGCAATGAAAATTAATTTAAATAATAACTATTAATTTCAAATAAAATCGTATTGGATAAACACCAATCGTTTACCCAATATACCTATAACAAATTATTAAGGTAACAATATAAATTAAATCAATGTACCTACTGTTAAATATAAAATCCGTACACAATATTATCACAGGGGCGATGTATTAGTGTCAATGATTAATATTTATTATTTAAAATATAATTTATTACTGTTATCGATTTTTTCTTGTAAGATGGTCAATAAATTGTCCGCACTAAAAAATGTGTTAGAAAAGTGAAAAAAAAATAAAAATAAAATTCCGAAATACTTACTTAATATCACATTCAAAACACATATTACCGCTTTTGTTTTACTTTTGAATGGTCAAAGAAAAAAAGGAATGATAAGCTCCTAAAAAGTATGGTGTTAATTTCTATACACGTTTTTATTAAAAAATTATTTTATTTCTATTATTTCTAAGCAGACTTATTATTTTTTATTAAAATATCAGTTTTAAAATAAGTTACGATACATATTCAAAATTCAAAAACTCCCCCAAAAAAAACAAAGAAATATTTTAACAAACAAAAAAAAAATTTCAAATTTCAAAAGCTAAAAGCATAAAATATAATATATATTTCGTCAATACCACGTTGTATTTTCGTACATAGCGCATAACAATTTTCTATACGTGTTTTAAAATTTATGTATTTATAGAAATGACAATAATTTGAATCTCAAATTATTATATTTACGTACTAAATATTATTTGTAATCATTTAAATAAATGTTTTTAAAATCTCTTCAAAAATAAACATATAATAAGAGTTATGCTTTTTTCCACGATTGTTTTTGAGACATTCCAAACTTGTGTTGTAAACAGGTAAGTGTAGGATATGAGTTAAATCATCTTTTATTCTTTGTGTAGCAGTGTACGTTTGGGCGAAAAAAGCGTTTTACAACAATTAGGTGCAAATGGGTCGTATGCTCAACCAATGCTCGACCGCAATAAATGACACACCCGCGATTGTCATGATTGTACGAAAGTATGCGTATTTTAGTAACCGACTAATATTGTATAAGTATAATATTAAGTAAAATTTTAATTAATTAAAAGACTGCCTGACAAATGCCTGCGCACGTCGAATACAAACAATAAGAACGCTGCTGCAGCGATGCGCTTTGCTAAATCGTTGAATACCAATTATTCGCCGTCGTGTTTTAATCGAGTACTCGATAATGGATGTTACAACATAACGCAATTAACAGTAGACCTACATCATTCGAGTGTACTTCCTAAAGTGCAATACACCGGCGAAACAGACATTAACATTTAACTGGAGGCAGTGATAATGTATTCAATCGATGATAATTTTTTCTTACCCAAAATCCATAGGTAATTTAATAACTATGTCACATAACTATGATTTAATTCGAATGCCAGTCACACTCATTAAGAGTGCACATCATCTTTCCGTAATAAAATGTCTTTAAAACAATATTTAATTATTTAAATACTTTTTTAACGCTATTAACAACACGCCGTTACTTACGTTTTTCTACAATAATCGGTATTTATTTAAAAACTAAAAAATGTTCGCATTTACATAACTTTCAAGTATGTGGACCCATATCCACGATAAATTAATAATCTCTCCCTATACAAAAATTGCATTTTTACAAGGGTCAGTGTAATCGACAATTTTTAAAAATTCATCAAAAGGAATGTCTATGTAAATAAATGTCCTAAATTAATTAAATTGTATTCTTTTTAAGCTTGATAGCAATAGAAGTAATAATAATAAAATTAGTGGTTATAACATTGATTCTGGATAGAGATTCTGAATGATGTCTGATCAATATGCTAATTTAAGTATATAGATGTAAAAATATTGAATAAGTCGTGACAATATTATATTATATAATGTGATGGTAATTTTACGAAACAATCTAGATTATTCATTAATTACAAAGAATATGAGTATATTTTATAAAATCTTAAATTTAAAATTCAAATGAAAAATTATATTGACACGATTTCAATCAATAATATATTTGTCACTACTTTCGACTTGTATTAAAGCATCTGCTTTGATTTGAGTATTTGATCAAATATCATTTAAAATCAGTAATACATTATCGTTCTAAGAATTTTAAATAAAAAACACTAAATCCCTTTTCAAGAACTGCAGACAAATAGGATATATAATTTTACAAACGCCAAACAATTTATTCAAAGTAATTAATAAAATGTCTTTAGCCACAAGCGCCTTTGACCATTTTTTTCTAATCATCGTCGTAACGGAGTAATTAATGATGATTCTATTAGTTTAGGGATAAAGTGTAAATTCTATACAAAATTCCTAAACTTCTATTAATGTCGAGCGTAGACCTTCTTGTAATCTTGTCATTTATTTTCAATAGACGTGACGAGTGCCCTCCGCAACAAAGTTTATGAAGACACCTTCAGATTTTAGTGCAGTTAAACATTATATTATAGCTGCCTTCAATTCAAATCGCCAGTGTGTGCCTGTACTGCTGTATAGTGGTGTGATGGTTGATTCGTAATGCGTATATGGGCAGCTTGTAGTTTTCATGTTTTGACCATGGCATATAATTTCTTCAATGATTACTACAGAAAACTGCAGCAAACAAATAATCATGGCCTGTCTTTGAAGTAATAAAAAATATGTATACATTATATAAAATCAAATCACAGATTTAGATCAGACGCAGCACAAACCGCATCGCCCGTGACAACTACAACCGTCATTCGTTTAAAACGGTGGATTTCCAAAATCGATTCATGTGATACGTAGATGATCGCCATTCCGCCGGCGCACGCGCAACGTTTTAAGGTGCGCTTACACCGTACAGACGGAACGTGCCGCGTTACAGTCCCGTGCTAAATCATTTTCGTCTAAACGCTGTACAATAACTATATGATAAGCCGCTTATACCCATATGAGCACGCACAACAAAATATCACTTTAATTACGTGTGTGTATTGCGTATAAATTACTCGGTCCGGTATAGACGCTGTGTATAATACAGCTGGTATATGCGTATTACGAACGTTACATAATACACGAAGTCCCGCCCCGCGGGGCATCGCCGTGTAAAGTTTACCAATTCCACGTCTTCGAAGTTGTACAAAATCACAACTATTGTTTTATATGTTATCGTGTATGTATAATATACGTTTCGCAGACGTTTAACGTAACGATCGTGATCGACGTCGCTTCCAATCTCAATCCAATTAATCGTCGCGATATTATATGTCTAATGTGATGTAGTGAATACGCGTGTACAAATGGTAATACGTACTATGCGTATCACGTTATAATATGCCGTCGCCGTACGCCGAAACCAACTTTTACCTTCCGCGAACGTGCACGGCACACGCATTGCGTCTTCTGCAAGTGATAGGCGACATAACACGGTTGCTCGTTATTCCGAACTATGTTTATAATAATAATATGGTATTAACCGTAATAATAATGTGTTAATATGCACAACTAATTATTATTATGCGCGCACGATGATACGGTACTTGCGAAGCTAAACACTCGATTTCAAAAGAAAAGTTACAGCGTTTTTGGGAATACGTATATTGTTTTAGATTTTTGTTAGTCATAACAATGCCCCGATTTTAAAATAAAACATAATATATCTAACTATTTATTGAAGTTTTTATTTTTATTGATATAGCAGCATTCGTTTCTAAATTCATATTTCAAAATATTTGGGCATTTATTTCGCTCATCAAAACCGTTGTACATCTACTTATGACTATAGAGTTATTTGTATTTAAATTCTCTTAATATTGCCAATATAATATTATAATAATGATTTTATTATTTTAAAAATTTAAAAATATGATTGAAAAATTCTTTAAAAGTATTAGTAAATTATGTAAAAATTATTTTCCCGACATCGAAGTATATACTTATAACTTATATGCTAAACATATCTTTTATGATAGAGATTTTCGGTACGACGAATGGTAGACATATATTAGTTGTACACATTATATCCAATAATTTTACTTAAAAATCTACGCTCTGTTTATAATTTATAGAATATTTACTAATATATTATGTTTCTTTCAATAAAATATAGGTAATATACCTATGTTAATCAATCTTTTAGAAACGATTTGACTACAATTTATTGTATTTTCCATTAATTCGCAAAATATTTGAAACTACCAACACATTTTTAAAACAAAGATCGGATTGAAGTTATAGACTTTTGATAACTGTCATTGTGATAGTTTCTGTACGGCAAATAAATAATATAAATTATTCGTAATTCATAATTCGTACGATAGATGTATAATTATAATAATTTTCAAACTTTATTATCAAATCATTCTACACCTGCTTTGAAAACTACCGTACAAAATAAATTAAAATAAGAAAAAACCTTATCGCAACAGCTAAACTATAGTTTTTTAATTAATGGAAATGTTCCGATTTCAATATTTTTAATTTAAGATTTATGTGAATATATTCTCTTAACAGAAAAATATAGTAAATATATGCACTTAAATGCAAATCGTGAATATAGTTATACATATATCCAATAAAAATATGTTTTTGAATAAAAACACACGCTTTACTGATGAGTGATGACTAAATAACCATTCGTTCAAAATCGATAAAGATGTATTGGAACTCTCAGAAAATTATTTTACTTTGAGACATGAAACTGATATTATATGCTGTCTTTTAAAAAAGTTTTTAACCATTATTTAATCATGTACATAGATCTTAACATTTCTTTTATTTCGGTCTGTTACCAGGTATACTGCCAATTAAACTATGAGTGGCAACATATTTTGTATAAAATATTATAAAGATATATATTAATTACCTAAGGAACTTATAAGAGTTGGTATTCAAATAATAATATTACGCAATGTCAAGAAAATGTATCATGAGTAGTTCTAGACACTTAATTATACACTTTATTATTTTTTATTGAACCTTTAAATATGCATTAATTTATGTCCTTTAAAGAAACACTGAATTTCTATAAACGTAATACTCAGTATACAAAACTGATTAAATAATGTGCTCAAAATATATATTTAAAAAACTCGTTAAAGTAGGTACTACATTGAAAAAATATGAGTTATAATAGACTTTCTAATTATCGACGCACCGTGTAATAAAAACAGCCTTACCACAATCAAGAATGACAATTTAAAAATGATATAGCCAGAAATATAATCTGTCGATAATAATCTTTAACATATTATAAAATTATTTAAACTATAATAATTCGACCGTCAATCAAATCTTGTAACGATAAGTAATATTTTTATCATGCAATTATTATAATTTCAAAATAATATACGTTTTCATCGAATAAGCTCTTAAAAATATACAAAATAATTTAAAAAAATAATGTTACATCCGCAGATGTTTTGGAATTCAATTCAATTTCAAAAACCTTCTTCTTATGTTCTAGACAACTACGAAAAACTATGATAATTTACATGTGTCTCTAACTATGCCTAATCAAATGAAAATAAATATGTACTTTTATATGATATTAACCCTACGTAATATAATCATTGGCCAATAATCTTATATTTAAAAATACAAAATAAACAAAATATTTATTGGTATCTGACTCTATGAACTTAATGTCTACTGGTTATAACTATCATACAGTATATTAATATATTCAAGATGATTAATGTTATTCTGACCTACTATTTATATGAAGCCTACAAATTCAAATGTCTCACATCATACTAAAATATGTAATAATTAATGTTTTATTCATTATTATTTAATTTGAAATGTAAAATATTAGCCATTTTAAATAAATTTTAAGAATAACATAGGTATTAGGTATACAAAACATTTTTTTCCATCACTTATACAACTAAAGTATAGTATACAAACGTATTTTGGTAGACATTTTCTTCGGTGAAACTTTTTGTAGACTATAATTTTCTATATTTCTACAATCTATTCATTTAAACCTTCGAAAAAAAAAATAAAATTGTGTTTTGTTGCATTTAAAAACATTGTATTTGCGTAATAATTAGTTAAGTATGTGTTAATTTGATTTGACAAACAAAACGTTGGTAGGTACAGCGCTTAAATTAAAATCTTAAAGTAAAATTTAAAAGACCGAAATCAAGGGTAACATTTCCTCTATAACTTTGTATAACTCGAAAACTTCCAATATATGCATTACTCACATATTTACGTACTTCGAGGTTAGATATACAGTGTGATATGTAAAAATAATATACTTAAGCACCTGACATGTTTCAAAACGCATACTTACCTAAATATTTCAGCCGATTACGATGACGTGACGGGTGGTGTAACGCCAGGCACGATATACACATTGTTTATGTGTATAATAATAATGATGGCAAGGTAATATGCAATAAAAATGTTTCTATTTTTTTCTTACAAAAAATGATTAATAAATAATATATAGGAAACAGTGGAATGCGTTTCGAGACGCGTCTGACGTTTACGCGCACCACCTATAATATATTTTATTAGAATAAGTATACCTGAAATAATTAAATTTTCATCGTTTGGGTAAATTTAGAGCACGATATATACATATTTTATGCATTGGCCTATACAAGAAAAAATATTAATTTCAAAACAAAAGAATAATAGACATTATCGTTCAAACTTGCTAATCGACAATAATATTATTTTATTTAAGCAACATGTTTAGTATACTATACCTGTTGTCGGTTTACCAAAACCAAAAATATCCCGTCACTCTATAGATGACCAACGATTTTCCGTGAATTTTTTGTGTTAGTCCCGACAAGAATAATTTTTAAGTTTTTGAGAGAAATTTTGTAAATCAAAAATAAAAATAAAAACCGTTAAATTAAACATAGAGAAAATTTCAGTCACGTTTCACGAAATTGTCAAGTTTTATATATTATAATATAATATAAATATAATAATGAATAAATACCTATAACAATAGACATATTTGTTGATGTTATGCGTACAATATTTAAAAAAAAAAAGTTTAATTAAACTATACACATCGTCGGCTGTGTGTTGAATTTATCAACTTTATTGAACCGTTTATTTTAAAAAATGTATATAAGATTGTAATATAATCGTATCTGTAATGTGAATAATATGGCCATCAAAATGGACATAATATTTGAAACTAAAACAAAAATATAAAAGTATTAATTATAATGGTGTCATCGTACTTAAAAATCTTATTTTTTATTATAAAAACTAATCGATGTGTCTAGATTAGAGATACAATCCATATTGTAATTCATATATCTTTGTATATTGTTTTCTCTTCTGTGGTCGTTATATTGTTACTTTCGTATAGATCTTTTCACAAATGCTGCATTATTATTTATTTTAAATTTTTAAAATGATCTATATTGAAAAATTTTTCTAAGATAAACATCATAGTTCAAATACCATCTGACACAACAACGCCTAATGCTCCAAACAACTAGTAAAAAGCAGCCTAAACTAATATAAAAAAATAAATCACTATCTATACTGCTGTAGACTAAAAAAATATAAAGACGATCATAATATAGGTAAACTACATCAATACAATATCCCATATAACCTAAATATATATTTTGGTAAATCAATTTAAAATTCTGTTTTACCGAGGTAATAATAATAATTATGAAAAATAAATTTTGAAATTTTTCAAATAATAATTGTTTTAAACAATTTTTAATTATTTTAAAATGTAATAAAAATATATCAAATTATAACTGGTTAATCGATTAATCGATATAGATTTCTTGAGAATAATAACTATATGAACAAGAAGTGAGTGAGACAATTATCGAAAATAGATTGTCATTGAATATTACAAAAATTATAATCCACGTATTTTAATTTTAAATGATTAGTAATTATATTTATTATATTAACAATTTATATATATTTATAGTGTTTGTTTTTGTTATTAATATTGCCACGGTAAAATTTAGTTTTAAATTGTAAATATGAGTATGTACGTGTAATAAACAACACTAGAAGCGGAATTACTCAGTTTCCACATTAAGCATAATGGCCATATGCTGGTATCAGAAAATATTTACAAATAGAGGTATTTATTATCAAATTTTACTTGCCGTGATATTTTTTTTTATATATTTAACGCCAATCAATTAAGCTTATTGTTAAATTGTTAAGCATATAATCTTAAAAGGCTTCATTATATTTAACTGTTATATTATTATAAATTAAATATTCTTTATTATATTTATATATATATATATATATATTATATAATAAAAAACAAACATCAGACATTACTTATGATAAACTCGCGTAGAGTTAATTTTTTTCAAACTGTACTAACTATATTTTTGGAAAAATCCATATTTATACAGAATAACCCTAGAATTTATTACTCATTTTATATTATTTATAAATGCACTTGATAAGTTGACAAAAAAATTTTTATAAAAACGTATAGTTCAATAATTATATTCTATATTAACATTTATAAGTTATAAAAATATAAATAACATATTAAAACTGAAATATGTACAATTTTAATTTTTACTTACTACAATATGTATAGGTACCATTAAAAAGAACTCACGTATGCGCTAAAACACTTGCGTTGTTATATATCTTATATTCTTAACTATTAGTTTTAGCCATTTTAGTTAAATGTAGTATGAATTAGCACTAATTTAGACGCTTATTTTATTCCAAAGTTGTTCAATTTTAGAAAGATCCCAGTCTTACTATACGCAAGAAATATAAAATATATCGTAAAAAATGTATTAGTTCACTATTATACATATTATTAATAATGTCTATACTCTTATACACAACTATATTATATTAGATAGCAGGATATTGCACTAAAATTAACCGGAACTCCTAACATATTTAAAAACGTTTTAAAAATATAACAATAGAAATCCAAACATACTAAATTATTTTTTTTTCATAAAACTTGAATTATAGAGACCCAAATAAAACATCATGGTTAACCCAAAAGCCAAAAGATATTTTATCTTAATAATTTATTGTTGTTTATATTTTTAAGGTTAGTAAGATTTTTTAATTAATTGTTTAATAACATATATTTACAGAAATAGTTTTAAACTCGACAGCGAATAGGTAATAATTATTATTAATATTTAAACTATTAAATATTTCTCGTTATAAACACGTTTTAACATTTATGTAATATACTTCAAGTTTCATTTACTCATTCAGTTGTGCCGTTTTATTACCTATTAGTTATATTTTATGAGTTGAAATTATATTTTAAATAATGTCCTATGATATAAAAATTAGATATTTACTACTTCCTATACATAGTTTTCAAATCAAGTTTTAACCCATATAATATGTTACCCACCACCTAGGTAATAACTGTAATAAACACAATAGTACTACAATAGTCTAACAAAACTTGAATAAATATGTATCTGGTACAAAGCCCTGCATTATTCTTTTATATTAATTTCAAGGATACCTATTACCTGTATACATACACACTCAATAGTGTTACAGAGTTTATGAATAATGATCGATACAAACACAAAGTAAGACTTAGATAAAAACAAAAAAAATTTTTACAAAATTTATATATTTATACTGACGGATTGTAAGAACAAGAGACACTCATTATTTCAAAAACATTATAGCGTCATTGAAAAAAAATTTTTTTTTAATTTGATGTCGTTAAAAATTTGTCAATAACTGTTTTTAATGACAACATGCAGTTTTAATTCCTTATTCCAAAGAACAATATGTTTAAGAATATTTCGAAATATAAAATTCACATTTCAGACAAATAGCTTATTAATCTAAAGTACCTAATTCAAATTTAGATTAGTGGAGAAATTAATAAGATAGAAAATATTATAATTTTTTCAAAAATTTTATTTTATAACGACTTAAAATTATGAAAAATAAATATTTTCAAATATATCAGTGTTTTATAAAATAATGTATGTCTTACTATGTTAAATGGATCACCGTGTTTAAGGTCTATCATATATACTTATATTTGTATGATACTTAAAATAATATTTTATCAATACTCGTATCCTAAAAATTTGTCAAAATTTGTGTTTTAAATTAATATATTATAATATTAAAATATGTAATTATGTTAACCTGCGGATACACCTAAGCTCATCGTATAAATATATATATATATATATATATATATATATACAACCATCAGCCATAGATAACCTTTATCAAACATCAAGTGTTCTTTAAAAAAAAATAATATCCTAGCTTTGTATTATAGAACTAATATTATATTATAGTGAATTGTACGTTTTTACAATAACAATATAGTTATTATTATTGACTATATATTTAGGTTGACTCGCCTACAGTAGAATGAAAAGTTTTGGCGTCGCCATTGACTATAAATAGGTAACAAACGGCACTGAAGTAAAATAATAATGTATACAATTATAAGTACCTATATGCATAATATTATAATAAGCACTAACACTTTAAAAAAGTATTGTCTGGACAGTACAAAGGTCGCGTGTAGTATAATTTATCGACTCAACTTGTTGTGTGTAAAGCACATTATATTACACGCTGCAGCTGTTTGTTCAGTGCTTACGAGTATAAAATCGTCATATGCGTCTTACTTCTAAACAAAATAAAAAACATATACAAAACATTTCTGCATCAAAGGTCATATTATGACTATGGTCTGTATATTATATACCTGTTTACAACACGATTTAAACACTATAATATAGGTATTATATTATTACGAATCGTGCAGCGAAAGAATAATATTCTACACACTGTAATGTTATGAAACAAAATTGGCACGAAATTATTTATGCAATTATATGATAATTGTTAGACTAGAAGTAACAAAAACAGAAAACTTGCAAACTGTATTTTAGAAGTAATAGGTAAAACGTATTAAATTTTGTTCAAAGTAAACTTTAGGGAAACATTGTATGAATTAAAAACACGTTTTGTGCTTCCGATTAGATCAAGGATAGGTACTTAAAATGCCTTAAATGTAAGTAAATAGTAGATACGATTTACCTTAGCAATACAATTTAAATTAAAGTCAACATCTAAGTACTTATTGCTTTTAATAAATTACGAATATTCTAAATTGAATACAAAAAATACATTTTAAAACGACTTTATTAGTATTAAGAACCTAGCCTATTCATTTCTCTGTTTCTATGATTTATACATATCGTATATACTATTATTATTTATGGATTAATATTAATTATTTATAATAATAAATTAAACATTTTAATTTATTTATCTATATTAATAGTATACATACATGTGTACTTGTCAAATATATTTTATTTTCATAACAAGAACTTTTAATATGTATAATTTGTATAGAAATTTAAAATTTATTTGTCAGTTTAAAATACATAATAGCTATAACATATCATTATATCTACGATCAATATTTTATATTTTATAATATATAATATTTTAAAATAGTTGATAGGTCCTAAATATCTACTACGTGTACATATTATGCGTATATAAATGGTAGAAACCTTGTCTTTTTATTAGTCGAGATAATCGTAACTTAACTGTGGCTGGGTATTTTAACACGCTTATATACCATACAAACAGTATAATTTAGACCATTGATTTGATAATACCTATAAAACAATATTCCAATCAGATACTATATGTATGTATCATGTATCTTTCTTATAATATCAAATTTAATTTAATAATTTATTTTTATTTTTCCAATGCTTCTTTGTATACAAATTATATTAATAATATGATTTTAATTAAATTATATATTTAATAACAGTTTTATTTTGTAGTTTTGTATTTTTCAAATTCTTCCTTTCACTGTTATGATTTAATTATATCTACTTAAACCAATATTGAACCAATGTTTTACTTTTTGGAACTTGAGTCTTTATTATTACATTTTTTCCTTTACTGATCTGTAGAAAATTATAACCCAGTTACTTTAAACAGGATCAATGATTAAAACTATAAATAAAAACGTACCAATTCCTCTAAATTTAGTTTATTTTCCTGCGCTAAATTTCCATATTTATTTATCAACTTTAAACAGTTTGTAATTTGATATTCAATTCATTAAGTTTTTTTCAACAACGGCAGTGTTTTTTCCCACATTTCTCTAATTTTCACCAAATCAGTGTGTAACAAATAAGCTTACTAATAATGTTCAAAAATACATTATTATTATAGTAACATATAATATTACTAATAATATATTTTCAATACATTTTCAACACACCAAACATTGCTCAAAATTACTAATTTTTGTTTTACTATTCAAAATTGATCTTGTTACATAGCTTTGGCAAGTAATTATTCATCATTAAATGCTATTTTTACCAGTGATTCCACGTAATGACGTAACTAATTGTTTTTGAACTCCCAGATTTCATT
This sequence comes from Rhopalosiphum nymphaeae, assembly GCA_036289425.1. Taxonomy (NCBI): domain Eukaryota; kingdom Metazoa; phylum Arthropoda; class Insecta; order Hemiptera; family Aphididae; genus Rhopalosiphum; species Rhopalosiphum nymphaeae. The sequence continues at coordinate 315,192 of JAZAQC010000007.1, read as the reverse complement.
ATTTAGTTCATAATATAACGCATATAATATAATTCGAAACAGTAATATTATCCAAATAAGTGTACTAATATAATGTTATGCCAATACAACGGTTATGTGCAAAGTATCTCAATCAAATTGAACAATGTAAGACTAAACGCAAAGAATTATTGTAATGCCTGCAGAGTGCAGACATCCGTAAAGTGGTTTGAGAACTATACAAGTTACTACACATGGTTTTACCAAAATTTGATTCCTATTTTAAAACATATTTGTAAATCGTAAAGTGTATAATTCAAATTTCATATTTCATTGCTATATTTATTATGTCAGATTATATTCAGATATAATAAAATTCAACGATTGTTTGAAATTCTAAACCGTACTATAAATAATAATAAAATACAGTAGACGTCGCTTATAAGACTCACGGATATAAAGTTCAGTCGCTTATTAGACTAAAAATTGTCTGGAACGATCCAGACGTAACCAAATATATCAACAAAAAAAAAATCAGTAATATTACTCAAATTTCATAAAAAAAAAAAAATAGAAAATGTAGATATTTTTTGATAAAATATTGAAATAAATTAGTTTTGAAGAAAAATTATTTTTGTTAAAATGGTTTCAATTCATATATTATTTTAATATACAATACGAGTGTGAACAATATATCTCCTGAATAGTAAAAAATAAACAAAACAAACCAACTTAAATCGCAATTTATTTTAATACTTTTTTAATAAATAATTAATATTATAAAAATATAGATACTAAATCAAAATATTTAACATTATCTAATTTTATTTGTAATAAGTAAAAATAATAAAGATTTAAAATATTTATAAGTTAATATAATATATTATATGTATTTGATTATAATAATATGTATTCTATTTATTTAATAATATCTAATATTTAATAGTAAAAGCGAAAATAATAAAAACAGTTAATAATTAATTTCAATTTTTGTTTGTTTTTCCCACTTCGTCAATAAGATTTATTCGGTTATAACTTATAAGACTTACTTTGATGGTCCCAAACTGAGTCTTATAAGCGGCGTCCATTGTACTAATAATATCCGATATTTCTATTATAATTAATATATTAATGCATTGTTATAAAATTGCTGTTCTATTTTTAATTTTTAATATAATTCAAATATTTAAATAATAATAATATACAGTGAATAAATTGTTAATAAGTGCTATCTAAAAAGTAAAAACGTTTGCATTTATGTACCTATTTTGCCTATACGTGATGCCGTACATTATATTTTATGTATAACAAAATAATTTTTATAATAAGTATTATATATTTGTATAGTATTGATTTTCACATAATTATCTTAAATGTATGAATATCATACATATATGTACTGATGTATATTATCCAAGGTGATTTTTCAAAATTAAAACTCACCATATTCTCAAAAAACAATAGTGTTTTCGATTTTAAATTTGAATTCAGTAATATATCATTGTATATGAAAAACGATTCTGAGCGAAGACTATCTGTCAACGTATATCACACCGGCCACCGAGTATATTTCATAATATGTTTTTGATATAATTATTAAAGTCATTTTAATTTATTTCTTATTTTACAATACATGGTAGTGGGACATCCTCTTATCCTATAATCATAACATATAATTAACGTTGATATAACACGTTATAGACATCTTTAAGTATTTAAGTACTGTACAATTGTCATTCGTCAAATACAATGATAATCCTTCATTATAAGCACTCAAAAAAACACTTTAAAAAATAAAAGCAAAAAAAATTCTTACCTTTTTTTAATATACGTATTCTCACCTATCAACTCAAACTTATAAATAGGGTTGGGATTTCAATGCACTTTGCATTTTTTTTTTTTTTTTGAAGCTTTCTGTATGATGCTTGTTTTGTTACAAATATGTTTTAAATTGAAATAAGAAATTTTATTTTCCATTTTTTTCCATTTTTTTTTTTGCATTTTTTGATTTTTAGATAAAATATAAAATATTTATATGCTAACAATATAAAACCTAAATGACCTATTTCTTATCTACAGTTCTTACTATTTCTATTTGAAAACCTGAAGCATGCTCTCGTGATAACAATAAAAAATAATTTTTTATTTATTATTATATTATTAATATATGAAGTAGAATAAAATATTTATGATCATGTAATGTAATTTTTTTAAATTTTAAACTATTTTAAATCAATTTTATAGATATTTTTTTAAGTAATTTTTACATTTTTTTAAGTTCATTTTTCACGATTTTTAAGGACGTTAAAATCCCGTCCCTACTTATAAATAAAAATAAGATATTAATAAGGTTTCTCCTCAAAATCAAATACATAGTACTTTACAATATAAAGTATGCCCGTCTGTGAAAAAAGTGTCAGATCCGAAATAGATAATATGTAACTTTTAAAAACTACGCTTAGTCAATAATTTACTAATATTTTCCCATTATAAATTAAATTAATAAACGACCATATACAAGACAATACGACGAACAGCATAACCGAGAATCAACTAAATAATACATCATAACACCAACGGTCTTGCTCGAAAATATCCACCATCATCTACAGTATACTAGAAAACGTTAGTATATAATTTATTTTTCCTGTAGCATTAAAATCACAACGTTGGAATATTTTTATTGCCCCGTGGTCATCAACGACCGGCACATCATGTTATATTAAAAATAAGTAAAAATGAGTTAAGTATTAAATTGGATTAGCTTAACTTCTAGGTATCATATATATATAATAAAATACAAAAGCAAAATTCTATCTTAAACACAGATTGAAGAAAGAATATTAAAAAAATATAACGTTTTTGTCACTGCAGCGTTATCTCAAAGTATAATATATATAAAAAAAAATAAACTATAAAAAAAATATTAAATAAATCATCAAAATAAGCAAAAAAGAAAAACACTTTCAAATCGTAATAACATATAACATAATAATTTGCATAGCACTGCATTAAATTTTAAGTCGAGCCAAAAAAAAAGCAAATTTAATACTCTAAATTCCTAACTCTGAAACAAATAACTAAGTATTTTAATATAATATGCTATATAGTATATACTTACATTGTTAAAAATACAATTCAAATCAATTTAACATCCTCTTGTCCACAGTTTTAAAAATATTTTACGTAATATGTATGCATTCTTATCGTTTTATTGGGGGGAGAGACTTATGAATATGATGAATACTCAACTTATAAATACTGCAGAGGACTTATAGCATTGTATAAAAATCATGTTGCAAAATAATATTATTGGACAATGTCAATAGGTTAAGGTCCATAATACAAATTATACTTTTAATAACTATGGATTAAAATTTCTATTCGATGAGACAAGTTGAATAATATTGTATACCTATCTGGATGACCCATAGAGACGAGCGAAACGTCCGGTAGGTACGCCTTTTTTAATTAATTTTTACAAAAAGTGTTGTGTACACAACATAGGTGTGTCCCGAAAATGCGCACATTACAAGTTGTACCTCTTGTTGTCAAACAAACTTTACTCTGAGTTAACCATAATATACATGTGAACAAATAACTTGACATTTAAGGAATATAATAATATTATATTATAAAACGCAAAGCGCTTGGCATCGAGTCATTTTTTTTAGATTCCTTCAATCAATCATGAAGTCATTGCAGTCATTTGATAACGGCGTTTATATTTTATTTATTAGTGTCTCATACCACTTTGCGTATACGAATAAATTTATTATAATTTATATTATAGTTCTGAATATTTTAATTAAATATCAATACATATATGCATCACATACATACAAAATATGCAAACGATATATGGAGTTTTCAATTTTTTATTTTAAAGATACCTATATATAGTATTGGAATAATTACAGTAACATACTAAAATATTATTTATTACTTAAATTAGATCCGATAAAAATTTGTCTTATATTACTATTAGTAGGTACTTACATCATAAGTCAAAACCCATAGGTATACAAAGTTTAATTTTACATATTATTTTAGCACATTTGAGAATTGGAAAAAAATATATTATAATAACAACTACACTAATACGTATTTTTGTTCTTTTATCTTGATTTAAGAGAACTTATTATACTATAATAATACTGCATCTTATGAACTATTATCTGTGCCATCTATGGATGCATCACGACTCACGAGGCTCAGTTAAAATGGCGATGAATCTAAATGGCCTTAAATAAGCAAAACAATATAACTTTTATCAGGTTAACTTAAATACAAGAAGTATTTACATATACATTTTGCCCTATTTTTTTATGAACGCGTGTTATTTCAAAAAAACATGATAATTATCTACCTATTATTAATATTATGTTACGACCTATTTCGATAATATTTGAGCGGACTAGCGGAATTCTATATAATTTACAGAACCATTTATACTTTGAATACCTACTCGAATTATGCGGTGATTATAAGAATAGGAAATTTTATAAAAAAAATATCATACCAACACTGTATTTCAGTCTTAAGTTTGTGGGAAACATAAATACCATTTAGATAATTTATAAATTGGTACAATCGTATCACAAAATGTATGGTCCAATCAAATCGTGCTCTAATAAAATTCGTCCCCGTATTACGATAAGATCACTTCTCAGTTTAATAAATTTTGGTGAGACATTTTTGTATAACGATAGTTAATAATTAGTAATAACCATAAATATTTACACTTGTCAATAATCAGTATGTGAATTAGCCAACGCTGTAAGACGTGTTTTAATGAGTGAGGGAAGAGGACCGACACAACCACCTAAATATCCCTACTTTCCGGACTCAGATATGGATGAACGATTCTAATTATTGAAGGTGTCTTTAAATTTAAATCAATGATTAATTGAATAATATACATACCAAAGTAAACATAAATGCGAGGTACACGATTCTACGGAGTGGAAGTCTTACAGATTTTAATTAAATCTTATGATAAAATACCCACCTAACGATTTTCTACCAACTACCCGCCACAACAGCAAACGGAATGCTTCAACTATGCAGTTCTTTAGTTTCGCCTTGTTCATTCTAATTTAGACTAGGTATAGTTAATAACCTGACATATCTAGAAAATTCAATGCTTTATACTCTAAAATACTTTGATAGATTCTATTACCAATATGTTATTTATTGATAAAAATAATATAAGATAATAAAACATGAAGTATCAAAATTATTATTAATTGTGAAGTATACAGAAAAGTACCTAAATAACTGAATTGGGTAAATGTTATTTTGTATTAAAAATATTTATACTTTTTAGTCGTGTTTGGCAAAATACTATACCGCTACAGCTTACATTTTTTTTTAACAGTTTCTTCTCTGCACTTTCTGTTTCACATTTACTGCACGACTGCACGAGTCACAAGTCACGTCCTAAAACCGGGGGGGTCAAGCGAACACGTCTCCGAGGTGCATTCACGCAACTTATATATTATTTATTTTTTAATATTTTTTAGTACCAAAATCATTTTGAAAAAAGTGGACAGGTAGATACCGCTCTGCTATATAGTAGGTGCCGAGTAGACCACAGTGATGGATATATTAAATTTGAATTCAATGACATATTATTATATATGAAAAACAATCCTAAACTGAGACGATCAATTTGCCTATGATATCAGTAAGTTTATTTTATATTATATTTGTTGAAATTGCTATGAGAGTAATTTATTTTACTATTCGTAATACTACAGTAGGTTAAATTAATTTTACTCGAAAACATTTAATTTTAAAATATCATTGTATTAATAAATTAAATTATATACGTACAATTTTTATGTCCTCGTGATTCACGAATAATGTTTTTGAGTTATACAAATTATTGAATATCGTTATTCATAGTTTAAAAATACAATTTAGTCCAAATTTGAACTTAAAATATTTATAAAAAAAAATTATATTTAAATATTTTTTAGATTTTTTGATTTCACTATTCACTACTTATAAGGTATTTGAATATTAAATTGTCAAACCTTACCAATAAATAAAGAACATTTTATACATTTTCAAATATTAATGATTTTGACAAATTTTGTCAAAATTTAAACTTCAAATGTTTATAAAAATAAATTGTGTTTATGTACTTTAAATTGTTCACAATATAAAAACAAATTACGTAGGATCTATTATCTTCTAATATTTAAAAAAAAAAAATCGATAATTTCTTATGCTTATAAATAGCTTAAAATCAGTTAAAATATTTTGAAAATTTTCAAGTATCTACGGTTATTTATTTTTGAATACCACTCAAAAAAAACCATTTTTGTCAAAAACTATAGATTTGCATATAAATTACCGTTTTTCGCAATTTCCTTAATTCTTTCCCCATCTGGTTATTTTGAAAATTATTGGGAATTTTCAATTTTTATATCTATAATATAAACTAAATCCAAATTACAATTTATTATCAGAAACCAACCTCAAAGTTTAAGATTGAAGTATTATATCGACTATTTATCGTGCACACAAAAAATAATACATATCATATATTTATACTATAAATATCATCATAAAATTGAAACATCCATCGCTCTGCTCAGAATCTAAAATTTCTGATATAGACATTAATGCATTATTATACAATTTATTTTAAATGAAATCCGAGTATAATTATTATTATAAATACTCATTATTACAATATTACTTACTTTCAGATGGTTATTAATATTATTATTTACATTGTAAATTAAGAATATAGTTAATTGCATTATATCCGTAGTGCTTAAACTAAATAATTATATTCTAAAAATCTATTAATCTATATAATACTACAGGACTGTATTTTTTTAATTATTTTTTGTGCATCTTCCTTAACCAAGAGTGGTATATATTTTAATTTAATGTAAAAATGTCAAATACTTAAATCATATATTATATTATTATGTCGCAGGAGACCTCAAGTTGCTGTTGCAGGTTGACGCTGTAACACGATATAATCATAATTTTATACAACGAACTTAACGCATTGTAAAATAATAAAATACATTTCTAAACAATAAACATTTGTATACCTAATATTGATATTGGAGCTCTACATACGCGCAATATAAATAGGTATATGTATAATAATATTATGATGTATAAAATTATTTATTGTGCTTTTCGATTGTGCGACCATTAATTAAAATCTATATGCCAACGCATAAAATATACGGTCGTAAGAGCCATTATTTCGGCGACGAAAAAATAACCGTCAATTAACAGACAATAATAATTTATACGACTTTTCGAGTGCGTAATATGATTTGATGTCAGCGGATAAAAACGCGAGTTTTATAAACCTATTATTGTCATTATTTATTACTGTCCGTTATTGCCGGCTCGTACCCGTGTGGCGACTGAATGTTTAGTTACGAAAAAAATTAACCCTATTTATATATATATATATTTATATACCCAAACAAACGGATTATTAATGGCTTTGGGCGGAATTCCGACACGAAATGATAAAGACCGTCAGACTGAATTTGATTACCGATTATTATTTTTTTTTTAATAATATTTTCGCCGACAGAAATACAGTTTAGATTTAGAACCTCAATAGCTCGAGCCGATTCGGACCGCGAGTGTCGTAGAGATTACTAAAGGTTATTCTACTGTGCCTCTATAAGCCGATTATATTATATAATTTAATAAGGTACTCGATGGGGCCGTTGGGCGACGTCAAGGAAACGTTGTTGCGCCCAATCCATTTCTGATAGAACAAAAAAATGTCAATCTATAATAATAGTTCGATTAGCATTTAGCTGCATCGGTGTAAAAATCAGCGATATTATTTTTTTCGGGTGCCTACCCATATTACAGTCGTGCTTTTTGTGACTTCAATAATTTGAAACGATTTTTGAACAACAGACTAGGCTATTACACCTGACACTGTTGTTAAAAATTATTGCGCGCGCGGTACAGAGTAATCGCGGGAGAGGCTGAGGGGATCCCAAACAACGAAATCGCCGTGGATAAAACAAATAAATAAATGCGTAGGTATTCGTCCGCAATTATTCATAAGCTCCGGGAATTCGGATAAATTAATAACGGATTAATAAACGTGCCGTTCCGGTCCACCGCGTTCGCCGGACTGTTGAGGTCCTACACGACTATACTCTGCAACAATAATTAATAATAATAATAATAATAATAATAATATCGTGTGTGCGTGTCGGTACGCGCGCGTGTGTGCCGCGTATGCCAGTGTGGCGGCGGCGTACGGCGACAGGACAGGTGTAAAATCGTCGTAACCCGTAGGCCGGTCAACGCCGAACGCGACAGTCGACGCGCTCTCGGCTCCTCTCCACTCCGCCGCCGTATCATACAATCTCTTTGCATTCCGGTGAGGTTTGGAATGTGTAGGTAATAATTGCCGTCACCACCGCCACCGCCGCCGCTGTCATGTACACAACAACAGACTGTGTACGTACGGTAACAAATTATTATTATTATTATTATTATTATTATTATTATTATTATTATAATCGTCACTATCAAATTTGAGGTGAAAAATCAAATTAAACAGAACCTACTGTACCGCTGCGACTCGTACTAATAGTATTATTTACTGTGCGTAAATAATAATTGATATTGGTTGCTGTACACATTACACTTGTACACGCGTCCTTTTTGCAATCGTCTTATCGTCGTGTCGTACGTGCGCACGACCAACAAAATCGCGATACCGAAAAGTTCTGATCTGTACGTTACTACCTATTATTGTCGCTCGATATTTTCCTTACGCGATAGACGTGCGTGTCGGTGGAGAACGGTCGCGTCGCGGGCGAAGTACGCCGCCGCCGCCGCCGCGGTGAAACGGCGCCCCGAGCGCGACAAATGCGACGCGATCGTCCTCGAGACAGCGGACAGCCGAGAGCAGACGCCGCCGCCGCGGGCCCGTTTTGCCTCGAATGATGTGGTCGAGTAGAAGGTGGCAATTGGACTACCACACAACGACGATTACGGTGTCCACTACCAGACCATCATCGCGGTCCGCTCGCCACAGTCGAGTCGCACTACAATAACTGCCCGGTCATCGCTAATACACGCACAAGACCTGCATAAATGACCAACGATATGGCTTTCAACGAAGTGAGTGTTTCGTACGCAGTCAGTACCTAAGTCATTTGTCTGCCACCGTCCGACGATACTCTCTGATAACCCCATTCAAACAATACTCAATGCTATTGTGTTTAGATTTAAGCCCATTTAGAGGGCAAACACATATAGCTACTTAAATTATTTCATCCTTGAATCATACCTAATTAGATAGTTCTTCATTGAGTTACAATACCTAGGTTTTGCATACTATTTCAAATTTGTTGAAATTATTCATACTTGATATCAATTTTTACACTGATTAGTACAACGTTTAGTACCTAGTATAGCTAATATAAAACTATTAAATGGGTAATAACCAACTAAAACACTTTAATAATAAACATTATATTTATTAAAAATGAATATTACTATAACTTTAAGCTAACACTATCATCTTGTTGTTTTACATAAAGTATAAAATGTAAAACAACAGGTAGGTGGTGGTAAAGTAGGTACCTACCTTAGCACCATATTCTATTTTGTGTCAGTAATCAAGAATTAAAAATAATATCTTATTTTGCATGTTTTATTCAGATAGATAGTAGGTAAGGTGTACATAAGTACTTACATAAAAATAAATAGCAAACAAGTAAATAATGGGTAAATGGTAAACTTATTCTGTGTTTTGTTTAAAAAATATGATTAATTTTCTATATATATATATTTAAATCAATATCTGTTTAATGTGATGTATTGTTTAATTACATTACCTAATCAAAAATCTACTTGAAAATTAAATTATATAATTCTTAGATCTTATTAAAAATAAATTAAGTCTAATCAAAGCAATTAGGTAATGACAATAAATTATAAATATTTGCAACTTAATATTAGCTTGAGTTTTATTTGTTAATTTTATTTTTTATACCTAACTATACTTTTTTCTTAAAAGAGTAGGTTTATTACAAAGTTTGTTATATAAATTAGTAGGTATTTAATATTTATTATTGATTTCTTAGTTGATAATGAAATATCAACACATTGAATGATCGGTAAGGCCATAAGGGTAATGGGAGTGTACCTACCAAGGCCATTTATAGGTTTATTTAATTTTTTATTTATTCGTTCAGTATTATTAAAACTTATCGATTTTCCTTTTATATACTTATATTTAAGTATTTTTATCCTTATCCTTAAAAGGTCAAACAAGTTATAACTGACAGTATAAAAACTTATTCAATGAAATTTTCAATAATTTATAAAAGAAAAATAATTTTTACTTAATAATTGATCAACTATTTTACTTCCCTAACTAAATTCTTACACAATAGTGTTGGTAGTGTATCTATAACACACATATTAATGTGTATTAATGTTATAAAAATGGTTACAAAATTTCAACTTTGTTTATTATAACTCTAAAGATTTTAATAAGATATTGAAATGTAATACCTAAAATTAAAGTTAAACATTTTTAAAACAAAATCAGTTTTTACAAATTTATTTTCTGAAATTTTCTGAAGTTACATTGTCAGTAGTTGTTATTTATATATAGGATCTGACTAGCATATACATTTTAGAGTTTAAAATTGCAATTGAGAGGAATAGCCCCTTATGATATTCTATATGAAAGTATATTACTTATTTATTTTATTTTCTTAAAAATAGTCCTAACTGTTAATATTAGTTATAAATTAAATTAACTTTGTTAAAATATATAAGTTCAATTAGGTATACAATGTAATAAAAGTACTCATCATCAGTAGATGTTGAACAATTTTCAGACCTGAGGAAAACTACAATTTTACCACCTACAGCTTTTAATTTACATTTTTTTTTACTTAATAGTTTAAATATTTTGCCTGAAATCCACTTACTAACTTTGGTCTTGATGCTATCTCAAAAAAGCCTATTTCAGTACGCTACTGCACATAATTTTAACTTTCACTCGTAATATTTACTTTTTAATGATGATTGAGTATTATATTTTTCAAAATATTAACATTTTATAAAGCCTGTTAAATTAAATTAGTTACTTACTTATTATTAATATTTTAAATTATAATTTTCATCAATTCTTATTTTAAAGTATACAAAATATTATATTCAGGATCAATTTTTTTACTAACATTATTTATTCTAGAATATTTTGTAAGGTATTAAAATAGGCTTTTTATGCAAAAAAATTTTTTATGAATCACAAATATAATATCTTACTACTCCCATTTAACTCCATACTCTTGAAGAAATATGTAACATCATAAAAATCCTACTTCTAATTATTATTATTAATATTATTATATTTTTTGGGCGATATCAGAAATTCAAAAATATTAAATAATTATTTATTTATTTTTTTTTTTAACACTATCTTATATGTTTTTAATTACTATTATTATGTATTAAAATTAACATCAATTGTGTATATACTATACACTTTATTTTATCTTATGACATAGATGTTTTTTACAAATGCTATCTAATGTTTTTATAGAAAGTCGACCCAGAGCTCATATTTACCAAACAAGAACGTATTGGTAAAGGCTCATTTGGTGAAGTTTTCAAAGGTATAGACAACCGAACACAACAAATTGTGGCCATTAAAATAATTGATCTGGAGGAGGCTGAAGATGAAATTGAAGACATCCAACAAGAAATTATGGTTTTATCTCAATGTGACAGTCCATTTGTCACCAAATATTTTGGTTCCTATTTAAAAGTAATTTTAAATACATTCAAATTTTTTAAATAGTTATACTTAAAAGTATTTATTACTTTATTTTAGGGCACTAAGCTATGGATTATTATGGAATATCTTGGTGGTGGGTCAGCTCTTGATTTAATGAAAGCTGGTAATTTTGAAGAAATGCATATTGCCATTATACTTAGAGAAGTCTTAAAAGGTCTTGATTATTTACATTGTGAACGGAAATTACACAGGGATATTAAAGGTAACTATTAAGTGTACGCTACACCCGCATGTATTATATACATGTAAGGCATGGCAAAAACTGTTTAAGCAGGATAAAACTACTCAGACTAGTAGTGCTAGTAAAGACTCCAAATCAATATACAATATAATTGAGAACATTATCTGTGAATTATTGCTTTATACATTTATCATTTTTTTTGTATCACTTATTCAAAATAAGTTCTTATTGTTTTAAAATCCATTATTTTTGAACTAGAATAACTTTCTTTATAGTTTCATTATTGCAAAAATAAAAACGATTTTTCACAGCCACAGTTCTCCTTTTTATGTGATAGAAATTTAATTTCTTAGTTATGACTGTAGCCTGCTCAGTTCTTTTCCACGCAACACGGTTTTTTCTATTTTACATTTGTAAAATTAAGACGACACATACAAGTGTAGCGTTCTATCATAAAAAAAAGATATTTTTTTTAATATTTATCATTCTGTTTTATAGCGGCAAATGTTTTGTTAAGTGAAATTGGTGATGTTAAATTAGCTGATTTTGGTGTTGCTGGTCAATTGACAAATACTACTAGTAAACGGAATACGTTTGTTGGTACACCATTTTGGATGGCACCCGAAGTTATTAAACAATCTGCATATGATTCCAAGGTTCATTCATTCATTTTTTAAAGTGTTATGTTTGAGTCAAAGATTAAAAGTTATATTGATTCTATAGGCGGATATTTGGTCATTAGGAATAACAGCTATAGAATTAGCCAAAGGTGAACCACCTAATTCTGAGCTACATCCAATGAGAGTATTATTTTTAATTCCAAAAAATAATCCTCCTCAACTGACAGGAAATTATACTAAACAATTTAAAGAATTTGTGGAAGCGTGTTTAAATAAAGATCCTGAAAACGTAAGCTCTTATATTACTACTATAATATATTTTACAGTTACATTTTTTATACAATATAATTTAATGTATTTTAGAGGCCAACCGCAAAAGAACTATTAAAATTTCCATTCATCAGAAAAGCTAAAAAAAGTTCATACCTGGTAGATCTTATTGATCGTTACAAAAAATGGAAATCTCAACGTAATGAAGAGAGTGAGACCGAATCAGAAAATTCAGATGTGTAATTATAAAAAAATATTATTAATACAGCTAATTAATGGTCTTATTTTGAGCTTTATAAATTGTATTGTATTATTTCATTTATCCTTCATTTTTATACTATTTATTTTGATTTTAGGGAAGATTCTGGTAAAAATGACAGTGATTTAGATGAACCGTGGATCATGACTGTCAGAGGACCTAATTCTTTAAAACCCTTATTAAATTCTAATCCTGAATCAAGCTCTGCTTCACAATCTCAATTGTTATCCAAGAAAACTCAACAGAATGGATCATTACAATCATCTAAAAAATCATCCAATCATAAATCCAATAACACTGAATCAAATGTAATTAATAATTGTTGTGCAATGTTTAATTTTGAATTAAATTAATTGCTGTCTCCTATTTTTTTAACAAATAATTAATTTAACGTACATTTTGGTGTTTTTATAAAAATAGTTGATTGTCTCTCATGTTCATGGATCCAAAAGTTTGGACAAACGTAATTCAAATTCCAAAGAAATTGAAACAAAACGCAATGCTACTCGCGTTTCAGAACATACAGATAATAAAAAACAACCTGTTCATCCCAAGACTAACCAAAACCATAATAACTCGTGCTGGTCTCCATGTCTTTCCCTTTTAATATTTCCTTTGATATCTGAGGTATGTTACCAGTATATGTTAATCTATATGATGCAATAGCATACAGTGTAGCGTTACATACAATACTACTTTAAAATATGTATACAAAGCATTGTATTTACCCAACCTAATAATTTTTATATTTCCTACTTAAGTTCTGTAAGTAGATAATTATGTTGTTTTTTTTTGTCTTTCAGTTACAAAAGAGATATCGTTACAAAAATGATGTTTCCTATAAGATTGACGCTATTGAAGAGTTGAAAAACTCTTTTGAATTGGCTGAACGTGCAAGCCCAGGAATAAGTGATCAGTTTCTCAGGGAAATGATACACAAATTATTACCATCATTATCAGAACAGAGAATATCAAACATGCTAGACCATATGATTAGGTAGTGCTACATTATTAATTCAATTATTTGTTTATTTTAAAATTACTTATTAAAATATTAATATTTATTTTACAGGGACAAACATTGATGACAGCTGAACATATTTTTTCACATTATTATTTCGTTATAGTATTCTCATAAACGTCCTAGCCAATCAGTTTAATCAGACAATAAATAAAAATTCATCTTTCAAATTACTTTTTTTTATGATTATTATTATTAATTTTGTTTATTTTTTTTTTTTTCATTTATGCGTTATACTGTGAGTTTTTAAATTCTAGTTATTATTATTAATTTTTTTTTTTGTTTATAATTTGAACTGTTGTATGATTGATGTGTCATAAATTTGTTTAATTCAGATCCTAAGATGTTTTGTAGGGTATTAGTGTTAAATTTTGTGAGGGCGACTCAAATGAATAGTATTAATTATGAACCCTCAGGAATACGCGTTTAACACATTATCATTATTATTATATTATTATTATTATTATTAATATTATATATATATTTTTTTTTACTATGTTAAGTAAATATATATAAAAAAAATTTTGTTGAAAATTTAGAATATTAATTGAAATTATTTTTATAATATCAGAGTAAATGGAAGAAAAAATGCTTATATATTTATTTTTACAAAATCAGATCAATAGATATTTTATTTATGGCCCACAACCAATTCTATATTGTTGTTAATTATTTCTTCATTAAATTTAAAATTTTAAGCATACAATATAATATAATTGTTTAACACAGTATTTAATTTATTAAAATTGGATTATCACATTTTTGTTTATTATTTCATATTATTTGTATAACACTGTAATGAAAAACATGCTATTGCTATGATTATGTTCAGTTCTATAGTCTGATCAAAATGAGATCTTGACTCAGCGGCCAACTTGTGCGCATGGTCATGGCTTTATTACACAGCAACCGTACAGATAGTTGACTTGGTACGGTTGAAAAACAGGTGTTATCTACACGTGATTTGGAACCAAATTCCAAATTGTTTTTGTTATTTATCTATATAATAAAACACATATATATTTATACTCTATCCTATGTAGGTACTATTTTACTTAATTTAATTACTTCAATATTTTAGATACCAGCTAATATTTCTGCAATCAGTGAATTTAACATTCATAAAATTGGAATATTGATCAAGGTCTTCGTTCTTGAATTAAATGAAAACATACAATGCTACCAAATAGCATGAAAATTCTCACAACATTCAATAATAATTTAAAACAGACATAATATTATTATTATTATTATAATTATCATTATTATTTCATATTATGTTGTCTATAGTTAAATATATTCCGATAAATATTAAGAATATAAAGCCTATGTCATTAGCTTTTAACACAGCTACATGTGGTTATTTATTGCTTTTTGCTAGACGTTCAAGAACATAGAATTTCATACAATCTCATTTATTTTTGATTTTAATTTTTTATACTGAATCAATAACTCATAAATAATACAATATGGAAAGATGTATGGGACAATATCCTATAATTAAATTTTCTAGACAATATACTAAGTACAACTAAGTACCCACCATCTTATGAACCATTCAATTTCTGGTGTGATCTAGCATTAAGAGGTATCAACAAATCCAATTTAAAGAGAAACTATCAATAATCAATATCAGTGCCACATTAACGCTTTAAATTAAATCATTTCACTATGATTGTTTTATGTAGTTACATTTAGAAATTGGAACAATTCAATTTAAGAAAAATTGAGAAAAAAAAAGATTTTGTCTGTTGAAAACTAATTTCATGTAAAATTCTAATTTTCTCAAGTGGTTTTTCCCAAATACATACTTTTGATTCAATAAATACTTACACTGATGCTTGTCTTAATTTATATTAAAGTTATATTTTTTAAAGATATACTTGATAAATATTAAGATACAAAAGAAAACAAAAACATCAAACAGGTAACAATAACTATTGAAGAATATTGTACATAATAAAAACACTCGAATATTGTTAGGCGTGAGACCAGTGATATGACAAGCATATTTCAAACCTTAAGCAAAGTATTTAAATAACGACTCACCTACAACATAATATATAATTTAAAATTGTATAATATTTTAGAATTTTCATTATAGGACATAGACCAACAATTTAATATAAAAAAATATTATATTAATTAACTATACATTCATCCACACAAATTTTAATTTTTAAGCTCAACATAAATTTCAAGGGCTAAGCAATTACATTAGACAAACTTTGTTCACCACGCCACTGTGTGAAACTGCGTACAGTTTAATACTGGAAAAAAATAAAACAATATACTGAAATATACTGAGATATATAAAAATATATAAATGTTATGATTGGAAAGATTTTATTCCAACACTAGCCCATGCTAAAATTTTAATTTTTAATTTTATATTTATAATTCAGATATATATTTAGGTAGTTATGCCCCTCAAAAAAAAAAAAAAAAATAATAGTAATAAGTCCTAGTTGCATCACTGTAACAATGTGTCTATAGGTAATAGGTAAGTACTTACTACTTACAACCATTGTTTTAGGACAATCTATACAAAAAATTAATAACTACTTACACAGATTACAGAATAATAGGATATTACAATTTATAATATAGGTATCTGCTTCGATAGTTGGGAACATATTGTTAACTTTTAGGTTTTTATTTTATGATATTATATAGATTAAATACCCTGTATATTAGTGACAATAATTTGTGACGCTGATTTCAAAATTTAGCTTTCGCACTACATTCAACTATGGGCTACAAATTTGTATGTGTCGTTTGTTTATAGACAGACATGTATACCTATATTGTATAATAATTAAGAAATAATAAGAAATAATTTTTATTTTTATGGCTTACTAATGTTTTTTCATTTTAATAATGTCTTTTCGAATTGTGTTTTTGATTAAATAAGATGGATACCTATTGCGTAATGAATAAAAATATATAATATAGTATTATAATACAAAAGAACTTTAATTTAAACAAAATAAAATTTACTTTAGTGGCCACTGGTCAGTGAAACAACGAATTCAGTAAATATTACTAAAAATTGTAATTTGTAAGCTAATCTGCTAACCCACTATCACATTATGTTGTGCTTGGGTGTTATCATATTGTTTTACGATAATATTTTTCTTACCCAATCCGTTTATATTTTAAAGTGATAATAACTATTTTTTACCATTTATCATTCTATAGACGGTAGATTCAAATCTTAAATCTTTATAGTACATTCGTATTTCGTACTATAATATTTAACTGTTACTGTATTCATTATTCAACGATTTAAGTCATTTAAGACAATAGATGTTTAAAAAACTGTATTTGTAATTCGTATATCGTGTTTAATATTTTACTGTTTTCTAGTGTTGCTGCCAAACCCAGGCATTAATCATGTTATTATTATTATATACCTAATAAATCCAAGACACGGACTAAGATATATATATTTTATAGTCCGTGATTCAAGAAAATAACCTAATATACAAATTTTTATTTTTTGCAGGTTATATCTTGATTTTATTTTTGACATTTGACGTACCCACATGTTTTAAACCACGTCTTTTTCAATCAGTTCTACATATGTCTAGATTTATTTCTTATAATGGGATACAGGTAAACTATGATTATAACACAGACAGTCACTAAGTTGAAATCCTTTATTATATTTTATATGACATCAAACCAATTATTTTTTTAAAAGAATTAATTGAAACGTTTTTCTTATTTTTAATTATTATGCTTATATAGTGGTATTAAAATGGTTTTAATTATAATAATACATATTACTTTTATTATATTATTATTATGTATTAATTCATATCTGTAGTTGTTTCACTTGCCAGTAAAAAAAAAAAAAAAAACAATTATCTGTTTAAAACCATTTTAATGTCACCATATAAAAACATAATAATTTATGCAGACATATGGCACATACTATATTCATGAAATACACTTCTAAATATCTTTGTAGATTTATGATCTATGGCCAATTTATTCACAATATACAATATTTTATTAATCAGAATATCATTTTTATTTTTCTTAACTATATCTATTTGAATCACAGATTTATATATTCTGTATTATATAATTAAAAGTAACCTCAGGTGGTTAGCTTCAGCATCAGTTAGGAAAGATATCGGCCTACCGAATTTATGGAATTTCTAACGTTTGATAACAGCTACATCTACTGTACGGCTAAAATAATTGAAGTTAATTATACTTTCTACAAATGTTTGAACAAATTTATCTTAAATAAAAAAAAAAAAATACGACCAAACACTCAAAATCAGCCCATATTTTAAACGGCCCACCAAGTTTTCCTCGGTAGCTCGCCAGACCAATCTGCCCCTAGTTAGCTTCAACGCTTCTGTGCGTAGTGACAGCAATATGTGTAGCTAAAGCCTGCCTAGTGTCCTGCTAAGGTTTACCAAATACTACTAAGAGCTATTTAACCAAACAACTTAACTTGCATTATATGATAAGATTTAAGTGGTAAAGCAGTTTTTTTAGGCACAACGCCCACAAACTGATCATCAGAAATGAAACGCGATGTTAAAAATCAATAAAAATTGATTATCAAAATGTGTGATCAATTTAAACCAAATAGAAATATAGGTCAACATGTGAGGTTACTCTTATACTAAGAAAAGGAGTACCTATTTAATATATAAATCTGTGATTAAAACATATCTATATTAAATAGTTAGATATCTTGATTATAATATTAGTATTTGTTTATTTACTATTATTATATGTATTTTTTTTGGTTTTGTTTTTAGTTTTATGTCAAATACATTGATCAATTGGATATGTGTATCATGTATTAGTTCTACATTAACATTAATATGGTTACATTATGGAAAGAAAAGAATTAAAAATTCTACCAAAGTACTGTTCTATGATCCTACTATCAAATCAACTTGTAACTGTCGGTATTCATTTAATATCGACTGTTTATCTCCAAACTGTTCAAGCGTTAAAACCAAAGAAATTATTTTATGTTTGCGAAGAGCAAAAAAGTCAATGGATATTTGTGTATTTGCTATATCTAATAAGCCCATTGCAAATGAGATTATGGCAGCCCACAAACGAGGAATATTAATAAGGATTATAGTTAGTAATTGCATTTTAGTCGATTCGAATGAAGTTAAAATGTTTATAAAAAATGGCATTAAATTAAAATACCAAGAAAACTATCTTACTAGTTATATGCATAATAAATTTGCTATTATCGACTCTACATGGCTAATTCATGGTTCCATGAATTGGACACATCAAGCTACTTATGGCAATTGGGAAAGTGTTATAATAACAGATTTACCAAGTTTAATAATTCCATTTACCATAGGTTTTGAAAAAACATGGCAAAAAAATATTTTTATTCCATAAAATATGTTTATTTTGAATATTAAATTTAAGTTTAATGTAAATGAAACATTTTTTTTTTTATATTTAATGTATTAAAGAAGTTTTTTTTTGTATTTATATTCAAAAAATCATATCAAATTTAAACAAAGCAGCTCTAACACATAAATATATTAGTACTTACTAAATTTTGAATTACAGAAATTACATAATGAAATGTTTATCGATTTTTAATAAAAATAACTAATACATAATAATAGTAAAATAAACAACACAATAGAATATGTTGATATTTATTTATTTGTGTTTATTATAATATTCTGTTCCTAAGGTATTATTGACTATTGTATTAAGGTATATCCATTAGATCATACTGTAATGGCATTTCACCCATTTCACAATGTTTGTTTCACACCATTCCAATATTTATATATATATTTCAACAATATAAATATATATCCTTAACATTTATTTTCACTAGATTAATTTTATATTATCACAGTCTAACCATATAGATAATACTAGTTTTAATAACATTTATAATAATATCCTTTGGCCTGCTGAGTGTTTGTGTACTAAATGAAAATTAGTGTTAAGGATATACATTATTTAATCTAAATTTTTTAAATATGAAATATATGTTTCAGATAGCCAACATAAATATCTAGATGATTAAAAAATATTGATAGGTTACTAATTAATATATAATATATATTAATACAATTACAATATTATAATAATAGATAATTCATAACACAAATACAAATAATAAATAATATTATATTGAAACATTAAATGGACTTTAAATCAACTTTCACTAAACATAAAATATTCTAAAGAAATACTAAATTGAATATATTGTTAAAACTAAGAATGAGGACAAGACAAAAAAAATTATTTGACAGAATAGAAATAAAATCGACAACATTAACATAGCCATATTGGAAATAGTTAATAACAATTTAATTTATCATTCATTATAACTCAGAAGATAAAATTGAAAGGACCAGAGAAAATGTATATAAACAAATAAAATGACTAGATGAATATTAACAATATTATGTATTAAATGTATCATCAGAATTCAATAGAATGAGTAGAAACATAAAAATAGAAATATTAAAAAAATATAAATTATCAAAATTTTAAAGGATGAAATATTTAGGGAATTCAATTTAAAAAAAAGGTAGATAAAATTACACATAATCTAAAAAAACATTTTAATTAAATACTGTGAGTATAAATAAAGAAAATTCAAATTGTGATAATAGTAATTTCAGACAATAAAATTAAAAATATTTTATAACTTTTCACCAAATTTAAAGAAAACTTGTATGATAAAATATAATGGTGAGTTCACTCTTAATCTCGATACCCAAATCAAAAAGTTATGAATGTCAAAATTTCATAAAATTTAAAATTTATACTTATTACTCAATATGACTGTGAACCTTGATATATTAGGTGTTTAAATAGTACATGTTGTAGTTTCATAGACTAGAATACAAGATAATTCTTATGTATTAAGTTTATGATTAGCTCACTGTTCACATGTCAAACACATCCCATGAACTCTGGTCAATGGTTAAATGAGAATTCCAACTAAGAAATCGTACCATGATCATAGATCTATGAAATATACTTTGTTGGTGGAACACACAACTTTATCTAAAGCCATGGTGGGCCGTAATAAATTTAAAACTATTGAGCAAGTCTAAATAACAAAAACCAATAAAACCATTTATAACTTCACAGATTATATGACAAACAGTACAACGGCGTAGTTGGTACTCGAGAAAATGTTGTTACGGTTACTTTTAAAATGCAATAACTAACTTTATAAAAAATTAAAAAATGTATAAACTATCTGACAATTTAATAAAATAATATCGTTATCTCCACAATTTTCCAGGCCTCCATTTTATCGTGTAAACATCGTACGTACCGCAATGTGATAAAATACCGACACCATCGTTTACAGGTATAAGGTTTTTGGTATCGTGTATTATCTAACCCATGTAACATAACGACGTACTCTCATTGGGCGCGGCGGCGGTGCGAGTGGGCGGTCAACAGTCTTTATCACAGAGTCTCCGCCGACACGATAATGTTGTTCGGCAAGAGTATTTATTATTATTATTATTATTATTGCATAACACTAGAATATTCATTATTAATTATCATTCAATAATACCGTTCTATTGAGTAGTGGTTCACCTTAGTCTTATATGCTGTAATACTGCAGGCGCTGGCGTATCGTTGTACTCCGTTTTGCAGTCGAATCGCGTTGTGATTAATGTGTTAATCTCGTCACATAGCTGTATTACAGTGCGGCGTGCCTTCCATTCACGCGATCCCATCGAACGATTACTAGTAATATAATAAATAATATCAATAGCGTTTTAGTGATCAGACTCGCGGAAAACCAAAAGTTACTGGCGCTCTCGCCCGTTTCCAATCTTCTACCTCGCGGTAGCGTCAATACTCTTCACGCTCGGCTATCCGTCCCGTGCTCTCCGTGACCACCATGACTGCTTTCAGTACCGCGTTCGCGATCGCCGTCTGCAGTTTCGCGTTGTTCGGTTTGACTTTTGTGTCGTCTGACAGCGGTGGCAATCCGTCTAAGAGTGTTCACCTCGGTAGCGGTAAAGGACCGATCGAAGGTCAACAGACGCTCAAGTTCCTGTATTGGTGAGTGTAGAAAACAATTCGCTATTTATTTTATCCTTGAATTTTGTTTTTTATTATAAATATTATTTTTTTATATTGTTAAACCATAAACTTGAGTGAGGTGCCCTCATCTTTTACATTTTGTCCTCCCATTATATGTTTAACATCTATGCACACTCACACATAAATTGATTTATTAATGTAGCATGTTTATTAATTATGCCAAGATTGAGAGTAAGTAAGTTTGAAAGATATAGAATAAAAATATGTAAAATACATTTTTTCCCTTGAATTACATTTTTTATCTATGTAGGTAATAGGTACATTTGCAAAGTTGGTATTAAGGTACTTTATTTTAAGTAATTATTTTCCAGACTTTTAACCGATATGTGTTTAATAAAAAAAAAAAATGACATGTGGTTTGTTGCTATACAATTAAACAGTGATACACTTATGCAAAACTGTTTCTCTCTTACACCATTATGTTAATATGTATATATGTACTGTTTAATTTATTGTATTTGAACAATTCTATTTAACAAATATATTAGTTTTTAATACATTGAAATTTTTCAAATTTCACCTTTTTAACATTTATTTTTTTAGTACTTAATAATATAATTTAGTATGTACTTATCTTATGATTCTTACATTAAATAAATTGCAAACAGACAACTTTTAAAACATTCAATACAGATAATAAGAATATTTCATTATTCTACTGCATGTACAAGTCACTACTGCAGCATCCCACACTTGAACGATATAGATTATATGTTAATTTGTATGCACATTTTATCAATTCTATTAGTAGGATGGACTTATTGATATGATAAAACTTCTAAAACTATTTTGAATTCTTAAATAGATCTACTTTTGATCGATTTGGCTACATTTTAAGATTTTTTATTTAAATTTCAAATAATCAAAATCTATAAAAGTTGGGGAACAACTCTTGGTTAAGTGGCCTTGATCAATCTCTATTAAACTTAATAAACAATTCATATCAATTTTTGAAAGAATAATCGTTGGTCTATAGGTATGTTCAACAAAAGATTGATACATTTTGGTCAAAATAACTAACCATTTGTTATCCTCTTACTTATATTTAATATTTTTAGTATTTTATAGTATTCTATTATTATTTTTTTTAGTTATTCTTGCGGATATCAAAAAGCATTTGATCAATATTCAAGTATTCTAAGTGAAAAATACCCTCATCTTAATATTGAAGGAGCAAATTATGACCCTTCTATGGCACATTTACTAGCAGCCAAAATATTGGTATATAGATTTTTATAATAATTTTATTATGGAACAACAATAATTTTGAAAAAAATATAATTTTATTCTAGAGCCTAGCAAAAATGGTGATTATAATTGCTATAGGATCTGGAATCAACTTATTTGAATATATTGGCAAACAGCAACCAAACTGGTGGATCTGGTGTACATCAAACAAAATCTATGCTTGTCTTGTGGTATTTTTTGGTTCAAATATGTTTGAAGGGATGCTTATTTCAACTGGTGCATTTGAGTTGTATTTTAATGGTAAGCTTGAAAAAAATTATCCAACAGGACTATTAGATACTAATAATTTATTAATTTACAGATATTCCTGTTTGGTCAAAATTAGAAACTGGAAGAATTCCCCAACCTGCTGAATTATTACAAATTATTGATAACTATTTATTGTTTGAAAACCCGTATCCTGCCTAAGTATTTAAAAACATTTATTTTCACAAAAAATAATATCTTCTTTAATCAAGTAATGTTTTTTTTATAATAAGCCAATGATATTTGTTGTGTTGTTTTATTAAATGCTTTAGTGATTATATCGTTAGTAAACAATAAAACTTAATACATATTTTCCTTTCGATCTTAATAAATCAGGGATGGCAAACCATGTCTTGATACCTATTTATAAACACATTATAATTTACTTTTTTGGTTTCTATCAATAAAAATAAAATATGAATACATTATTGGTTCATGTATGTTTCAAATTAGTATATTTTAAACTCAAGTAACGCTAACCTAAATAAATGTGCATATTTTTTAAGTATATTTTAAATTATACTAAATAGAATCATACAAATCTTATTTGGAATTATTGTTGTCAATAATTTTTTGTCAGTCTATAAATAAAATCTTGGATTTTAATTTGTTATACAAACCACACTTGTTCAGACATTTTTCAAAATTGATTATGTTACCAAATTCTTCATTTATCAGATTAAACATTTTCTATAAAATACAAATTATAATGTGCTAGTTTAGTATGCGCTCTACGCTCTAAGTTTCTGGTTCGGTATGCGCTGTACATACGTTGTTTTTATTTTTTTTATTGGCTTTTATTCATGTTCTAGATATCTTCTAACATGGCTAGAAAAAGATCTGGCCTGTCTTGATGGTAAAGTCACCAGTAATAGTGATCAAGATGGGACTGCAAATAATTTAAAGGAACACCCCTCATTTTCTTAAATAATTTAATTTTTGCGTTCAACCATAACCTCTCAATGTTTTGAGTGTGAGCTCCTGTATTTGCATCGATATATGGCATTTGGTGATTTACTGTCTTGTGTACAAAATCACGGCTCGTGAGACACCTATATGTAGCCCATTCATCAGAATAAATTTCTGATCCTACTTCGCATTCACATTCTATTATCGGTAGAAGTGTTTCTCGATCGCGTCGATGAACATAAAAATAACGGCAATCATTTCAATTTTTTAAACCAAATACCCAGGGGCCATCTACTTGTGCGCCATGATTTTGGTTATTAAAAACCTCAGCATTTATATCTGTCAAGGTGGGAGGAGCGTCTAGTTAATAATCTACCTCTATTGTACTTCTTTCGGCCAGCAAAACGAACTTTGTCGATTTGAATTGGATTTTGTGTATTTCCAACCATTTTTCTTTTAGTCTTCAAAACAGCTGTACTTACTTCTCTGCACATATTAAACCAGTCGGTAACACACTCCTTGATTCTTCCTGTCCGATCCATTATCATTTGTGTGGGCAATTCCAATACAAATTAAAGATAAGATAACAAAGCCGAAAGAAAAACCCAATACATCATATAAAAAACAAGGCAGATTGTCGTTGTCCACTATTCCTGTACCAAACGTAGATCGAGTGTAGAATGGAAAAACCTGTAGAGCGCATACTGAACTAGCATCAATTATAATTGGTAATCAGTTCACCATCCCTGTAGTGTAATAGATCATTAATAGTTTTAATATTATTATACATTCCATTACATCATTTAAGTGGGCAGTTTTGTACCTTTTGAACTGATAAAATACTTATTAACAAAACGTATCATAATATGTAAATGTTACATTTTCTCATTTTATTTTATTATTATAATGAACAAATATGAACTGCAACTCATGATTATTATTGTTTTAAAAATTAGTGATTGTGAGTAACATATTTAATTTGAGTTATTTGTTTCCTAACTTCCATTTTTCAACCTTAAACCATCAATGCCTTGTTAATTAAACATAATTTCATAATTAACTAATGATGACTTAACTGTTAAAATCCGAATTTCTAAGTAAATATAATCTTATTTTTCTTTCAAAACATATTAAAATTGTGTTTTTAATGAATGAGTGCAATTAAATATTAAATTTAATTCATTTTTATATTTTATAATATACAACATAAAATAAACTGTATTAAAATCAGCTTTTAAAAACTTATCTGGGTTTGAATTAAATCAATCAAGATAAAACATAATTTAATTTAAATTATAAAATATTTAACATAATGTAAGCAATTTATTTATTTTAATGGAGTAAAATCCTGTCAAAATTGTTTTATCAGTCTTATATTTTAAAAGAGAAAAGCTATTGATATCAAACCCAAAAACTTATATTTTGATAAACTATTAAAATGTATTAACTATACCTAATAGAATTAATTCCTATTATATAAGGAATTGCATTTTGAAACAGTAAAATTATATTTTAAATCTATTTGAACAAATCATGAGAAGACCGAAAAATTAACACTACTTTTACTGTTTGTTAATTTGTTTGCCATTTAGTAACAAATAATTTTTGTTTTTGTTACATGTTGTAATTTATTTAATCTCAATATTCTTAAAATAATTTTTAAGATTTATTTTTAGATTTCATGTGCAAATATTTGAATAAATATAAGAAAAACCAAAGAATTACTTGTGTATTTTTTTTATTAATTTACACTTTAATTACAACTGATAAAAATTGATTATCATGATTATACATTTATTTCACTACCAAAAAAACAGTGATTTTATATTTAAAAATTTTAAATTCTATATTACACTAATATCATAGTTTTTATTCTTCAACATAAAGAATACGTTATAAGTGTTTTGTTGTGCTTGTCAATAGTTTTGAAATTAAAAAAAATAAATCGAAGCTTTAGCATAAATTAAATGTATTAGATATGTCTTTGTATTTGACTTAAAATGTAGCCTATGAATTATGTATACTAATACCTTTGAAGTATGTTTCCTATTACCTATGTAATATTTGATATTTTAGTCTAGTATAATGAATTCTATACAACATTCTTAACGTTTATTAATATATCATTTGACCTTTGTTTAAAACCCATAAAGTGAGAAAGTTATATAGTTATCTCAATGTAGAATTTATATTTATGTAATACAAGTTTACTAGGTAATTAGTATACTTGTATTTTGCTGTACAACCGGCTGATATACTATGATATTTTGCTACATTATTAAACATTATAAAAATTAAAGGTATGTTTAAGATCAGCCTATTCATTTAGATTAGCATTATAAACTAGAAATAATACACAAATATAACAAATAACTATTGGTTTCCTATACCAACATTTGCAAACTATACTGAATATACAATTCATATTGTGTAGGTTAACTGAAAAAAAAATGTAATTTAAATAAGCTCTAAAAAAAATGGTGGCAATTAACCAATGTAATCAATGGAGGTGTCTTAGTACGACTTAAAACTAATAACAAAGTCGTCAAATTATTATTATTATTCGCCAAACAACTACTAAAGGATCCGACCGTTTATAAGTTCCAAATATATCTTGTTTGTTATACCATGTATTACACTCATTATAATATGCTATAATATACAAAACATGAGTAACAACTAAATAACTAATGTTTAAATATTATTATTACATAGTTATTCAGTAGGTACACGTCTCGACGTCTTGTAATTTGTATAGACGCAGATGTTAGCTTTATGTGATAATCGTGATATCAATAATATCGCGATGGCACGCGATTATAAAGAAATATAAAATTCTAAAAAACTTCTTGATACATGACTAATCAATTTTTTTAGTCATAATACATTTATAATACAATAATATAAGACTGTGATCGTAATTATTGGTTGTAGTATTTACAAGCATTTCGGGCACGGCATATTATTGTATTAATCTGATCGAAGCGATACAATGCGTTATCCCCATCACGAATTAATATATATATATAAGTAGTAAATTTTAATTCCTGAACAGTGATCACCACTCTCGAACTCGATAACAGCGCGATTTCTCTCTACATTTATGTTTTGTGTAAACAGCGGTAGTGTTTTTTTTTTGTCCCTTGTCGTACGCGTTAGCAGATTTGACGGAGGGTTTTAAGGGCACATGCCCCAGGCAATGGGCATCAGATGTTTGAGGAGCACCAGAATGTCAGAATACTATGAAAAAATTTAAAACTTTTTGACCCTCGGTTCAGGAAATTCATATATAAATAAATCACCTTGATAAAATAAATTTTTTGTTTTGTATTTATATCATTTGGAATTCAAAATTAATACGTCAAGATGTCACGTAATAACAGTACGATATTGGAACATCCAGCGAACTCTGAATATTTTAGTATTTATATAAACGTTTGAGTATCTATATAATTTATCGAACATTAAAATATTGTAATCTAAAAATTATGGCAACAGGCCAACAGCATAGAAGAAAATGATTACAGGAAAACAGTCCAACAAATCGTATTATTATTCTGTACTCATATATTATATACATTAAATCCGGCCTTGCCCGCGCGGATCGTCTTGCGATTCGATCGTTCGCTCCCGAACTTGACGTAGTTCGCAAAGTTCACCCGTTTGGCCGTTTCATCGCGCGACCAGCTTATTGGTTTTCTTTTTCGAAATCAAAACGTTGGCGATCGGCGATCGTATTATATATTTTGTACATTTCGTTAATTTCTACCGTATATTATTACCAATTTGTCTTTTCGCAAACTTTTGCTCCGAAATGTATGCTACAATCGACGCACACAAAAGTACCTATTTATCATTCTCTCTACCTTCAAATTCGGAGTATCCCGGATTGGCATTTCGTGTGTTAGTTACGAGAAAAGGAAATGGTTTAAGTCGTTCTCGCACCACACACACACAAGGCTTAACGCGCCAAATGATCACATAAAAAAATATGATATACCATACTATATTTGTATTATATAGTAATTAGTAGATAATACATTATTATCATTTTACGTATAACAATTGATAACGACGGCCGCAGTCATACCATAGCCACACGAGTATGACATGCTCGAATATTTTTTTATCCGTCGTGGCGCTAGTCTTATCGCTTTTATACGTCGTTCCTTATCAAACGCTGATCATAGCAATTCGCAGTTTTTCTCAACTCACAGTAGCGTACCGCCTACAGCTATTATTTCGTCTTCCGGCGGTCTCAGAGGCTTAGACCTTTTTTTTTTTCACTCGCCCCTCGTCCCTAGCCGTCGAACGAACCGATCCACCGACGCTATGTGGAGTCCCACGCATGTACAGGTCACAGGTAAGCGTTGTCGCGGAACGAAAAAATACCCATCGTCTATAATAAGGGTAATGCGATTAATGTCACCGTGTTTCGTTTACAGTTCAGAGGACCAGGGGCTTGAACTTCAAGAACAAAAATGGTGAGTGTTTCTCGCATTACTTTTTGATGACTCATAAACGTTTACGGCAATTTGAATCTATTTGTTTCTGAGATCCTCGACCCAAACTGCTTATTATATCAGTGTATATCGTCAGATGAAACAATTTCATTCCAACTGTGTGTACTCTCGCCTAGTGTTTTAGTGTTGAATCATAAAAGCGGATTATTGATTAGTAAAAATACTAAACCCACGTATACATACTGATTTATAAAAATTATTTACGTTTTCCTTCACTCTAAATGCTTAGTGAGTCATAATAATATGGTTCACTTGGTAATTATTTATAAAATGTTCTCAGAAACATTATCAAATCACTTATTATTTATTCCTTTTTGGGTACATGTAAGGTCAATGATTAGGTCATTTGAAAATTGGTAGCAGTTATTAAGTTTCATTACAAAGATAATGGTTTATCATTTTAATTCA
The DNA here is from genome assembly GCA_036289425.1 of Rhopalosiphum nymphaeae. Taxonomy (NCBI): domain Eukaryota; kingdom Metazoa; phylum Arthropoda; class Insecta; order Hemiptera; family Aphididae; genus Rhopalosiphum; species Rhopalosiphum nymphaeae. Next base: position 285,601 of record JAZAQC010000007.1, on the reverse strand, counting down.
ATTTTAAGTAGGTTAAATAGTTAAAATAGTTTTAGAAGCAGTAATAACAATTTTGTTTCTTAGAAGCTTAAACAATCACATGAATATTAGAAAACTAAAATGATTATATATTTCCAAATAAAAACAGTTATCTTAAACTTGTATCATAATTTGAAAAAGTTTTTAATAGAATTTAACTTTTAACTGATAAATTTAAAAAGATCGGATTTGATGAATGCAAATCCTTTATTATCTTGATTCAATTCTTTTTTTAACACAAATATCAATTTATTACAAATACAAATTCTATTTCAGTAATACCAGGTGTTCCTCAAGGTTATAATGTCTCTTAACTCTTATTAAATTTATTAATTAATGATAGGTAGTATTTTTTCTATGAATCGTTCAAATATTCTATTATTTGCTGATAATATAAATATTTTTAAATATATTAAAATATTGAATTTCAAACTTCTACAAAATTATATTATAATATTCTAACTAGTGTGCCTAAAATGGTATAGTGTTTCACATTTGAATGTCTTACATAAAAAAAAAACAGTAATATTTCTATTAATTAAACATTTATAATTTATTTTCTCCCATTTCAGGAGTTTTTGAGGAATCATTTATTTAATTTCCATGTTTCTACAATGAAGATAAAATCACTATCTTTATTGATTATAGTAGAGCACAATAGTTCTAATTAAAACAATCCAATTCATAATAATAATTCTTGACTATATGTAGAGTATACTCAAATTAATAAATTAAATAAGTAACCTATAATATCCACCACACTATGCCCAAATTGAATAACCTGGAAATAAAGTTCTTTGTTATATTCTTTTCGTAATACATTTTCATAGATTATCTCATAAGTTATGATAAATTAAAACTTAAAATCTTTAAAAAAATATATGTTTACCATTTAAAATTTTTCTACGTAAAATACTTAATTATATTATCAATGACACATTTCTATTTGGTCAAATTAATTTAATGCCAGTAATAAAACCGTATTTTATGTATTATAGTTTTCTTAAAATGTAGGTTATGGCAATTACGCTCACTGGTAAATACATTGGTAAAGTTAATTTATATAAAATATTTTTCCGTTTTATATAATATTATTTTATTCAGTTGCTTAACATTAATTGTATAACTGTATTATATTTTCTTAATTTATTTTATGCATCTATATATTAACAATTAATTTGATTCTAAAATAAATATTGTTTACTCGTTTTAATATGATCTTTATATTAAAAAAAAAAAAAAAACATTTGAATTATCTATTTGACTTATTGTCTAATACAGATTATTAACTATTTTACTTTAACCATTAAACATTAGTTACTGATTACTTAATTTTTATAAAACATCAATTAATATGTGTGTGTAAATAAATAGTTTTTATTTTTAAATTAACCAATTCTAATAATAATAAAAAAAATTTAAATATTAATTTACATATATTATTTTAATTTTCCATTTCAATTCACCTTAATTTATAAATATACATAGTATATAATAATATATACATAGAAAAATATATATTATGTTTGACTAATTGGTATGTTTAATCTTGAATTGCATTTTTACTTTAGCCAAAAATGATCTATTTGTTACCATTGGTTTGGGGAAAGAAAAGTATCAAACATCACCAAAAGAAAAAGCAATTGATTCAGACTTAACAGAATGGCATGAAGTTTGTGAATTGTAAGCCATATAAAAAATATACAAGTAATTTAATGTAAAAACTTATCAAAGATGATTTTTCCAGACAAATTCCTAAACAAGGAAATACTGCTGAATTAGTACTAAGTGTACTACACCGAAATTTTTTGGGACTTGACCAATTTTTGGGTCAGGCTACAATACCATTGGCTGATATTGATGTTTACGAACGTCCAAAAAGCAAGTATGTTTATGCTTTAATTAAAATGTTTTTAACAAAGTTGTGTATAGTAAAAATTTTATTAAGAATGTTTAAAGTCTATACATAATCTAGAATGATATAATTTATATATTATTAATATATGACTTTAGCTAGAGTTGATGAGTCAAATTTTACCTAAAATGTTGTTCTAAGATAAAAAAAAAAAAAATTGAACTTATAATAACTGACCTTATTTTGGTTTATAATAATTGATAATTAATAATTAGAAAATCATTATTCTCAATCTCTCTCCTGTTTCAAATTTAGATGGTATCCATTAAAAAGCAAAAATGGACAAGAAAACAAGGAACGTGGTGAGTTGCAGGTCAAAATAGCATTCACAGTTAAATCTGGAAGTCTACGGGATCTTAGCAAGAAAGAAAAACATAGATTATCTGTAGGGCAATTATCTCACACAGCTTCTAATATCAGTAAGTATATATCAGCGTCAATAAACAAAACATTTAAATTTTATAAAATATTTCGTGTATTTTTTTAGGTGGTAGTTTGATGAGCATTAGTAGTGTTGATAAAAAATCTTTCAAGAAACTTGCCAAAACAATAAGTAATTGCTAATTTAAATTTAATTATTGTTGTTTCAATATGTTTTTATAATGTGTGATCAATATAAGGTGTATTTTAAATTTTAGCGGGAAAAATTAAAAGAGAAAAAAAAATTCAAGAAATATCATCCTCCAGTATTAATTTAAGTGTAGAAAATCCAAACAAAGTAAACTCTTCACAAGCAGGATATGATGCCGATCCAGGTGTTATCAGTGATGATGATGATTTTGCAGTAATAACAATTAACAAGTCTATCTGTAACTTATAGATTGTATAATAATACCTATGATTTCCTATTTTTTTAGCTTGAAGATTTATCGCACAAGGGATCAGCTTGCTCTTTAGAGACATCTGGTCAATCCGATCGTAAAGGAGTAAATAATTCACCTATTAACGGGTTAACATTACATATACATGGATCAGTTGAAAGTGTTAATAACTCAGATACAATGAACAAATCTCCAGTTATGAATCGTTCACCAGTTTCTCAGACACAAGATGAATGGCAAAGAAAACTGTACAAAAACAAGGGTATAAAATTAGTTTAAAATAAATTTAATTTCAATATAAAATTGAGAACATGCTGTTGAAATCAATTTTTCAGATAATAATACGTTAAAACTTTCTGATACTCTGAAGACAAAATTGAAAGACGCTGTAGATGTTCCAATCAATCATGATAGAACTAAAGATAAAAGTCCAACGCCATCTCTCAAAAATAGTCCTAAAGTTCAAAAGAAGCATCCAATTTCCCCACTTGATGACCGTTCTTTTAACAATAAGGAATCCAACCATGAAAATGACACATTACCAAGTAATCAAATCAATATAAAAATTATATTTAAGATAAAAGAAAATGTGTATAAAATTATTATTTCTTCATACTTTAAAGATGATGTAGACTCATTTTGTTAGTTTAGATTTAGGTAACTCCATAACCCTTGTTCTTGGTTATAATATAATTTGTACTAAATCTTTAAAAAAATGATTAACGTTTCATTACTATTGATATTTATATTTTAAAATGACTTTAGCGCAGGTAAATAGCTGCATCATCAAATTCTGATTTTCTTATTGTTATAATTTTACAAAACATATAAAGTTAATGTAAGAAATTCAAAATTTTACTTAATACTGATTTAAAAATATTGTTGCCCCTATTGAAAACTTGACAATCATAATAATACTAGGGTTACCACTAACCCAATATTTTACATTTGTTTAATTTCTCTAAATTTTAGTATATTAGTTAAATATTACTTTTCAATAGTGATCATAGATAATTATTTGTTAAAGATAAACGCATTATCTGTCAAGGAGTTAAACAAATGTTACATTATGTTGATGCATTTTTTAGTTTTATTAAACTGTTTTTAATCAAATCTTCATCAAAATATTTTTTATAAAACATTTAAAATAGTTTTACTACTTAAATTGTATAATAATTGTATTAACATGTCTTTTTCATGACACTTTTTAGAAAGCAAGTCGGCGTTGTCCTCGTGGAACAAAGCATATGAGCGTATTATCATCGGCAAGGAAAAAGATTCCAAAGACTCCAGTAACCATCAAAATTCGCATTCAAAACACTCATCAGAAGTGCTTCAAAAGTTTGATGGCAAATCCAGAGATGTGTGTATATAATTATAATAATAATTTTGTAAAAAAACTTCAAATGTATACACTAATCATTAGGTAGTCTTATTCAATTACATATATACTTTTGATGTACATGTATACAGGTCTTCCTGTCAGTAGGGTAAAGTGAATAATTATTGGTGTATAATTGATTGTGATTGAGGAAAAGGGAATATCTCAAGTGTTAATACATTCAGACCCATCCTTCTCTATAAGTTCAGAGGATTGATGCAACTACTCCTCTCTATTTTAGCATTATAAATTGATTAATATTAAGACTATTTTCCATAATGCAGTCCATCAACATTTTAAACACTATCTAACTACATATTATTTGAGTATGTTAAGTTGTTTACAAGTGTTTTATGTTCTACTATAGCTCAGATGTTTGCATCATTATTATTTTTTTTTTTTTTTATATATAAAATCATATTTATATTTTTGATTTATCAATTATTCCTTTCATGTAAAATCATTGAATTTAATTAATTTATTGATTTGTAATGTAGACATTAGATCTATGATTTTCAATTAGCGTGGTGTAAGCGCTCTTGAATTTCTCTGTATTTCTAATATTTTATATAATCTATATAATGTATATTTCATATACAATATAGATTGGTGTAACACAAAAATTTTGTAAGAGACGAAATACTCCACTTTGTTAAAAAGGTTAAAAATAACTACACTAAACTATAGACTGCAAACTCCTTGTATACTTATCATATGCTCAAATGTATTTATATTTTATATAGTTATATCAAAACTGATGTCAATAATTTTTGATTAATTTAGTTGAGTGAAACTATTAAAAATATTATAGAAAGTAATATGTTTAATGGGTTGACATATCGATTTTATTAATTTAATATAATAATAAATATAAAGTAATTATAATGATTACTTTATCTATTAGACAAAATAGAGAGCTTGACCCCCCCCCCCTCATCATTAAAGCAATTTCCTATTAGAACCTATATCTTAGCTCAAGACAATCACTGGAACATTGATATGGATTCTTATCACAGCCATAATAAATAGATTCATAGTTCTATCTAAGGCTGTGTCTTATTTTGTTTGATTTTTATAATGGTTTGTTGGGCAACCATACTATCTTAAATTGTGGTCACGTAATAACTAGAGAGAGAAAATAAATAGTACTCTAACATCCTCTTAAAAAAAGCTTGAGATGGCCTAACAAAGTTCAGTAATTAAATAACAATATGTAATATGTTTTCAGGACTTGATTGAAATGGTGATTCAGTTGCAAACCAGTTTGCGCGATGAGAGCAAACAAAGAACCGAACTAGAAGAGTACTTGGACAAGTTGCTGCTGCGCGTCATGGAAACTTCACCAAAAATCTTGCAAACGCCTTACATTTGTTACAAGCGCAGAGTATAGTATTATTATTTTACCAAATAGTAGTGACCGGACCGAAAATGTATTATTTTTTCTATTATTTTATTAAAAAATTGTAATCATTTTTTTTTCAACACAAATGAAATAATAGCTTGACTCGCCAATTAGCTGGTGGTACACCCGACTGTATTATTAATGGCGAGCAAGTATAATATAGTTTTTAACCATTACAAATAGTAGGATTGTTAACACTTCTTGTTAAATTAACACATGTATATTTTTAAACTAAACACCAAATTTGTTATATTTTTATAAACTGTATTTTGTTGTTTCTAGGATTTACAGCATCAAAAGTCAAAATGATGTAGCCATTTAAACGTATATCACAGTTATTATATTATTTTTCTATCCTTGCTTGATTAATTGTTTGATTATTTCACGGTTTTCTTGTTATTTTTATTAGACAAATTACTATTATACATACATATTGTAGATGTGTAACAGCAGATATATTTTTTTTACTTGTTTTGTTATTTCACAGTTATTTTTTTATAACAATTTTATGACCTTGATAATTGTAGTAATTTATTATTATATATTTGTATGCCATAATAGAAGGCATAAATAAAACATATTTTAATGTAACAAAGTTTTAAATTGTTTTTGCCGTAAATGTGTTAAGTTGATTTGTTTAAAGGCATATCATATTTATTTATTTTAATGATGAAAACAGAACTCGCTGCCTTTTGTGTGAAACAATTTTTTTATTACTATTATTTAAGTGTAACCTAATGTTGTGATTTTTGTATGTGCTATTTTTTGTATAAGAATAATCTAACCGTCCCTTGTAACTAACAATAATTTTATAATTTTGTAATACTGCTCATTGAATTCACAATGCACATATTGTCATCTGTGTACATAATTGTCTTACCTTATTCGACATTATGTTATCATTTTAATTTTGTTATCAATCATGTTATCTGTTTCTAATATTACTAACATTGTTTATTATATCAGGGTGTTATTATGACATAATGGATTATAAATTATTTATATAATATTATTAATAATAATTAGTGATATAAGTATTTTTAAATATTAATATGTTAGTTGTTAGTTTAGTGTATGTGTCAGCAAAAATTAAACTGTAGTTTGAATCCAGAACATAAAAAAAAAAATAGATTGCCAGTAATGTCCAACTAGAATTTTTGAGTTCATTCATAAATATTTGTATTTTTGTTTTTTAATTTTTCCATCCGGTAAAAACAATTATTTTATTTATTCATTTTTTTTTTTTTTTTGTTTACCCAGAATAATTATTCAAACACTGGACATGTAATTGATGTTTTATATATTTTTAATTTTTGGAATGTATATAGTTTCTGGACTTTAATATTTTATTTTTTTTTTTTTTTTTAATTCATCATTCAGAATTTTTAAAACTCTTTTAGATAATAATTGCTGACCCTTGGTCTAGAACACGTGATAGCAATTAATTATATCTATGGCATATTCTAAATTATTGTTAAAAATATTCTTTATTTATGAGGTTGAAATTATCAAAAAATAATTAAATTATTTGGTGCTGATTATATAACACTGTATTTTATAAGTTATTGTTATTTTATATTTAAGTAAAAAATATTATGATATATATTATGAAACTATTAGAAATATTATTAGAAATGAGAGTTTTATTTTTCATATAGATTTTTATTGTATTTATTTATTTATTAATATAATTGATATTTGGGAAGACCATAATAATTTATTAATAGAACATTTGTTGTACACTTTAATAGTTTAATCATTAATGGTTGTCCAATATAACATTGGTTATATTCAATAAAAATATACATTATATTGATAGATTGGCATTTTTTCACTTGGAGCGGTCAGTGATACAGTGTGTTTCTCGTGACTGCACTTTAATACTGTACTGTGGTGTTTTCTATAATTTGTAAGCAATAAACTAAATAAATTTAATCCAAAAAATATTTTATTTTTTATCAGACACTTTATATTTTTTTTATTTTAAAGATCTTGATTTTTTTAATTTGGGAATTATTTGAATGAATGTTCTTTTTAAGATTTGATATTACCTTAAAGTAATAGTCATATTAATAACATATTTTCTGACTAAGTATGTGGAATTAAGTAAAAAATAAAATGTATTAATAACTTACCATTATAAAAACGAATAAGTTTTTAACTAGTTATTATTGGCTCATTTTTCTGTATAAAATCATTATTTATTACTTCATTAATTAATTTTTTACTAAAGATGTAATAAATATTACCATTTGTTAATGTTGTACATTAAACTTCAAAGGAAACAAAAAATGTTTGAGATACTAAGTTTTATTACAAATTTAAAATAATTTGAATAGGTAGTGAAAATACTAATACCAATGATGAAGTACAATATTTAATACTTACACATTAAAATGTATATTTTCATTAGATACATATTATTTTGCGCTTTTATATTTACAATGATATTTTCCAATTTTAATAATACAAAAAAAACAACATATACAATTTTTTAATGATATATATATTTTAAACAAATAATAATAATATAAATTATTTTGTTTGATAATGTTATTTTCGAAAACTTAAAATTTTTATCTACATATATTATGAATACTATATTTTTAAAATTTGACGTAGATTAATTTCAACCTACCTATCTATATTTATACCTCATGACCTGAAGTCCCAAACCCGCTGTTTTACGGTAAAACAGTATTGGCACAAAAGTTAATTATAATAATATATTATAGGCAGTATGAATGTATGTAATTGTAATAATTAAATGTTACTAATATAATAAAATAAATGCGATAATTTCGGTAAATATTTAATCTACCTACTACAATGCTAATGGAAAAATAAATTTCTTAAATAGAAATATCAACAAACATCATAATAATATAAAATATACTCAGTTATACCTATAGACTATAGACTAACAAATTAAATGTTGACCTATCTACCTTTAGTACTACACTATACAATCTTCTATCATATATTGTATAGGTAGATACTCGTCAAGATAATTATTTATTTGTTATTTTATATTAAATTATCCAAAGTAAAATATTATCGAGTGTTTTAAATGATAGTTTTGATGGATTTTTATGTAAATTGAGGTAGAGACGTTGAATATAATAAAAATTTGTATTTGAAATTCTGAACAGAGCAAACGATCAGGATTACCTATTGATTTTACGATAATGTGTATTTTTATTTATGTATGTACATACATTAATTATGCTTAGATTTGTCATATTTGACGGTGGTTTTAGATAGCATATTGGATGTAGTTTATACTTTAGAAAGGAAAAAAAATTCCCTGTATTTTTTAAAATTACTGAAAAAAAAACAAAATAATAACGAAATTTTTACGAAAATCTAATGTTCAATAAAATTAAATTTGTATTTATGGAGTAACTCTAAAACGAATAACAATAGAAAGATGCTTGAAATTTTCACTAAATGTTTATATGATCATTTTCTATACATATAATATAATAAGTATTATAGTAAAAAGAATATACTTATTATTTTTGAGCTACAAATGGTTATTTAACATTTTCCATTTTAATAAATACATCGATAAAAATGTTATTGATGGATAAAAATATTTAAAAACTTAATAGGTAGGTACAAGATTATTTATAATTTTTTAACCTATCTATGTATAAAAAAAATTTTTCTGAAAATAAAATAAATATTTTTTATGAGCATTTGAAGTTAAATTTGAATGAAATTACATATTTAATAAAATATAAATAACGATAAGTATTCATTATTTTATTATGGTTAATAAAATTATACATTAATAACCACAGTTCTATCCCCGGGTAGTCAACATTTTCTTATGTGTATGTAGTATGTTAAAATATGTAAGAAAAACACCATAAATAAAAAATGTGTAAATTATAATATTGTAATTTAAAATACATATATTATTTTTAATTAAGCAGCTCATCTAGACAATTTTAAATAGATTCTTCTTAAACGTTATTTATGCCAAATTAATGAAAAAGTTTAACGTGAAGCCATATTATATAGGTATATTTTTTATTTCTGATAGAAATTCAAAATTTAAACTTTATTGGATTTCGATACTCGTACAAAAAAAATTGTTTAACTTCATACAATGCGTTTCTTAATTTATTATTTTTCATTAACTATTAAGTATTTGTATCGCTTTACAATTTTTCACCACTATTTATATTATTAATAATCACACACAAAGAAATGTCAAAATATTAGATTACCTAACATATTATAATAATCTAGTTATATTATGGTATATTATATTATTATTATACCACCACTGAATATTTTTCCAAAAGTAATTCATGTTACCCAAGTTATGAATTCAAAAAAATATTACATATACCTAACTATTTATTTATGAAATTATTTATATATCAAACTACAGGTCATCCACTCACCCCGACAGCTCAAGCCGTTCAAAGTTTTCAAAGAATTCGACTTTAAAATCAAATACTGCACCTAATTATTTGTTTAATGGCTACACCACCGCTGTTGAAAAGTATACCGACGTATGGAACTTGTACTCGACGTTTAGATACAAGGCCAAATTAAATTGTTTTCCTGGAGCACTTCTTGTAGCAGTTTTAGCCACTTATTTGAGGCTAAAATGTTCAAAATATATTTTTTGGAAAAATTTTATGAAAAAAACTGTATGCGATAAAAATAAACTAATATAATTTCGGGTAGGTACAAGCTATGTACTAGCAGTATAAACTAATAACTAGAGGAAGGTCGAACTGTTGAATGTTCGTAAAATCGAATCAAATATCTTAAGTTGACAAATCTGAACTGAAATCAAACAAAAAGAACGGTCTGTGAGGTATATTTATAATTAAAACAACATAATTGCGAGTTTTCACGTACGCGGAGAGATGTTTCTGGACAGTCTAACGCTAACGCATCAGGGATGAACTTGTATCCGTCGATTTTTCCATCAATTACCACTAGGACAACGACTCTTCCAATCCGTATACACATTACATAATATATTGATGAATTTGTATTCTTTGGATCATCGATCACTCGAAATCACATTTTTGATCGTCGCTCATATTCTCGTGCAAAACAATAACGAATGTGGTTATTATGATTTTATTATAAAACTATTCGAAATTTTACTACAATAATAACTATTAAATCTCTAAATTACTCTATTACAAAATATTTTTATTTTTTTTGGGTTCAAATCCAATAAAGGAATATTATATCATGTAATTTCGTGTGTGGTCTGCGGGATTACTATGCATTTCCTAAATGGCCCGCAGACCATTTGGGTTGGCCACCCTTGCTTTAGATGATGCGCAACACTGCCCACTAGCTGGTGATCATCACAGGTCATACACAGGGGACAGCTGACGAGCTTAGCGCCAGGACACCGTTTTGTTTCGTTCGGAACGCTGAAGCATCAAGTAGTTGTAGAGGCAGTGCCGTTCATATATCACAAACCAGAGTTAGAAATAGTAAAATGCTTTTAACTGCTACTATGGCACATGTCCTGCTGATACTGTCTATGCTGAACAGTAGGTTTTATGTTTACAAGCATGATCATCATTTAAAAAAAAATTTTTGATATTTCTATTTCTATTATATCTGTTTTAGTTATTGTCGATGTTAATACAATTATAACCAATACACGTTTCAAAACTAAAACTTCTACCGTACCGTCGGAAGAAAGTACAACTGAATATGTTTACTCTTGGACTCAGACAACAATAACAATGGATACCACCAAAGCCGAAAATAATTCTCGCCTTGATGTATCTGACGACGAAGAAGGTAAGTAAAATCTGATAAAATATTATTATATAAACTATAAATATGAGCTGTTACCCGTTAGACTATTAATTATCATTAAGTATATATTAGCACCTGATTTTTTTTTTTTGTTAGGGAATTTAAATAATTTTGAATTCGATTTCTTTACGTGTTTAATAATAAAAACCCTTTTATTTTTTAAATTTCCGAGGACCCTTCCCCGTGGATACGTACTACATAATGTCTGTCAGACTTCTCTATAATAAATTTATATTACTAATTACTATTACAATTATTAATTTATTTTTCAATTAATAATATGGTAATTTGAACTATTTTTACTAAAAACAAATCGTATACATTATAATATTATACTTATCATAGTTATTTTATAATTATTTATTATTTCATGTAAGCACCTAAGAGGCTAAGACATTATTTGTTATTTACTTATTATAGAAATAAATACAAACGTACTGTAGAAGGATGTGAGTACTGAATAAGTTCCATTGTATGTAATGAATAATAATATAATAATATATAATGGTAAAAAGTCTTTATTTCCTACACCCTAGTCTCTACGTATGATAATTTTTTAATTACAACAAAATATCTAAAATCGCTATTTATTGTTAAATATTCATTAAACTTTGAACTTGAAAGTTGAAATGCATAATAAAAATAGTATGCATTTAAATTTTTATATTTTTCGCGAATAATCTACTAAAGAGTTATTAAATTTTGAAAAAAATGTTAATAAAAAATGTCAAGCATCTTCACACAAAAACAAAAGATTGTTTCAAGTTTAAATCGAAAAAATATATTTTGTTGAAAACTAGATGTGTTCAAAAATATATGTTTACCTTTAACCTATAATTTTTGTATAGAGTTTAAAGACAAGACTTAGAATTTAGTTTTTACTCTCCAAAAAACTAACTAAAACCAATGTCTACCAAAAAGCACTCACAAAGTTGAAAGTTGAACCATTTTTACTGCTCCAAAAGTTAATGACAAACAAAAAAACACTTTTCATTTTAAAACCAATTGCTCTGCTCGACATTTAAAAATGTGTATTTTTAAGGAAATAATTTATAAACAATTTGAGTAATAAAACAACTAATATTATAAGACATACGAGATGTATCAAAGAGTATGACGCACAATAAATACGTTATTTATATTACAAGGAATCTTAAAGATATGTATAAAATGTTCTTTGGTTGAATGGTGGCCTTGGGATGAGATATGAATACCTGATGACGCCACACTTAAAAGTTGAAGTAAATTATGTTAAAATAGGTGGCTTAATAATATATCTTAACGAGTTTTATTTTAACTTATTTCGATTTTTTTTTTTTTGGAAAAAATATTTAAGATTTCGTTTTGAGCTAGAAATACAATTTTAGTTTGGAAACATCGACCAATGCATTATTCATCGTTATTATTTACTCATTATCATTTGTAACAACGCATTATAATTTATAACGATCACGGGCCACGGCATCTCTTCGACGTCCGCGAGAGTGCGATCGACAACCGGTCTGACCGGCAATCATCGGGAACAACTTTGTTTGACCACCGACAGTACAACGACTGATAAATACTGTATAAATGTATAATACATAAAAAAAAATAAAATCTCTGTGACGGTGTTCTTTTTAATACTCATCGACCGTCGAATTTTCAACTGTGTACCTACACTTGCGTATATTTTATTATTTTACTAAACTATTTTATAGCGATGATTAATAAATCAAATCAAGTCCGATATACGAGTAGTAATACTTTTGTATTTATATGTTATGACTTGCTTACATTTTCTCTCACAGTTACCATAAAATGTTTTACGAGAAACATTTCGATTAAAAAATTAAAATGTACACAGCGTAACATTCTAGAAAAATAGGCACCCACACAAAAAATATTCATCGTATATACAAAATGTATTATTTTTTTTTTCAAACTACTTTTTTTCTTATCTCACCAAATCGTGTTCTATTTTAATATAAATATTGATTTCAGTTTATATAAAAATATAAAAACAATCATGTTTACCTAAATATTAAATAAAAAACCATGCTAATTGAACAGTATGGATTCTATAGATCAATAGATTTCCAGATAACGAGAATAGAAATCGCCTCATGAATATTGATTTTAATGATTTTATAATACAACAGTTAACAATACATCAATAGATATTAAGATATATATTATGTTATTTCTGTTTTAGTGACGCACATTCCATCAGATTTCGATGATTTGACACTTATTCCTTCTTGGTATACGCTTCCGGTCAAAAAATACGTATCTAATACGTCTAATATAATATCGGAAGAAATAAGCACTTATGTAAACCCTTCGACGATGATGTTGACTACAACTGATTCCGTTGATATCGAAAACGATCCTCATAATATGTCCAACAAGGAAGAAGGCAAGTCGTTTACCTATACCTACATAATACTAAATATTTTTTGTTAAAATAAAATTATGCTAATTGCCAATTGGACAGTATAGGTATAGACCAATAAATATATATATTATATTATGTCTGTTTTAGTGACACACAGTCCATCAGACTTTGATGGTTTAACACTTATTCCTTCTTGGTATACGCTTCCGGTCAATAATTACGTATCTAATACTTCTAACGCATTATCGGAAAAAAAAAGTACTTATATAAACCCTTCGACGATGATGTTGACTACAACCGATTCCACTGGTATCGAAAATGATCCTCACAATATGTTAAACAAGAAAGAAGGCAAGTCGAACCTTGTTCAGTCATATTATTTTATAAACACTAATGCTGTTGAAATCATGACTACAGTCGAGACTCGAAAGCAATTATAAACACTAAATTATTTAATGGTCTACCTTTTTTTTTATAACATTTTTTTGTTTCATTTTTTTCTAATTTTTTTTTATTATTATTATTAACTGGCAGCAAAGGTATTATGCTTATTATGATCTTGACTCAAGCTTGTAGAATTTAAATCATTTTATCTTTTAATAATTAAATAAATAGCTGATATGATATTATATAATTTCTGATTAAGTAAACTAATGCACATCAGTCCATCAAACTTTGGTAATTTGTTATTTATTATTTCTTCTTGGTTCTGCTTTCAGTAAAAATATATGAAATCAGTAATACATCTAGCACGCCGTTAGAAAAGAATAGCACTAATATTGATTATTCAACAACAACAATATCGAAATTAGATTCGGTTGAAGTCGATAACAATACTACTCTCGTTGCGCCCAAGAACATAGAAGGTAAGATATACTTTAATCTGATATATTATATTATCTAAAGATTATGTACTGAAATGTTGTGGACTGACAACACATTTTTTAACAGATCCTGATTTAGACCTATATGCTTCTATAATTCTATATGGTACCCCTATTTTATTATTTCTTTGTAAACATATTGTTTTGTATAATTAATTTTTATTTATACGTTTATTGCACAATATGTTTACATTTTTAAAATAACTATTGTAAACCCATGAATATTCAACTTGAATAAATCATAAAATAAAACTATTGAGAGTTCATTTTATTTTAAATATGTGTATAATATATAAATATTACTAAATAATCGTATATTCTGCCGTACCTACTTTGGTTTGACTGATGTAAACAGTTTCAAGTAAGTGTCTACGTGACAAGTTGTCACTGACGACTACAGGTTCTTAGGTACCTATAGATATAATATAATTTAATACCTATCTGTGGTATTATAAACTCTATAAAAAAAAATAAAAGATATTTTGTATTTCGTATCAAAAAATCTGTTGTTATTTTAAATCAATATTATGAATGGTGCTCCTAATTTCCTGGTCATTAATGGTTCTGCAGGCTGCTTATTACGTATTATTCCGGTTCTAGAAGACAAATACCGTATATATCTTACACTTATTTATGTAGCACTTAAATATAGGTATACCGATATGTATATGTGTTTCATGTTATATTTCTACAGTATTAATACAAAGTTCATCCATCAAATGTCCATCAAGTTCATCATTCAAAATATGTATGTGCCTAGGCGTTCCATTGTAATATTACTATACCAGGCCACGGCAAAGTTAAATACATATAGCCAACAGTACTACAGTATTTATATTTTATTTTAGTAGATACTTACACATTACATTATTGTACTCAATATAACTTATATTTTAGCATTATAATATATTGATTAATATTAAGACTATTTTCCATAATGCAGTCCATCAACATTTTAAACATTATTTAACTACATATTATTTGAGTATGTTAAGTTGTTTACAAGTGTTTTATGTTCTACTATAGCTCAGATGTTTGCATCATTATTATTTTTTTTTTTTTTATATATAAAATCATATTTATATTTTTGATTTATCAATTATTCCTTTCATGTAAAATCATTGAATTTAATTAATTTATTGATTTGTAATGTAGACATTAGATCTATGATTTTCAATTAGCGTGGTGTAAGCGCTCTTGAATTTCTCTGTATTTCTAATATTTTATATAATCTATATAATGTATATTTCATATACAATATAGATTGGTGTAACACAAAAATTTTGTAAGAGACGAAATACTCCACTTTGTTAAAAAGGTTAAAAATAACTACACTAAACTATAGACTGCAAACTCCTTGTATACTTATCATATGCTCAAATGTATTTATATTTTATATAGTTATATCAAAACTGATGTCAATAATTTTTGATTAATTTAGTTGAGTGAAACTATTAAAAATATTATAGAAAGTAATATGTTTAATGGGTTGACATATCGATTTTATTAATTTAATATAATAATAAATATAAAGTAATTATAATGAAAGTATTTATATTTTATTTTAGTAGAAACTTACACATTAAATTATTGTACTCAATATAACTTATATAAATGCCTTGTCCAATTTAACATTAAATTCAGTATTCTCTTACTGTTTGGTATTATATATATTATGATATTATATATCATCGCATATACACCATACACCATATTATGAGATATTTACGAAGTTTTAAAGTTACGGCTACGTAATAATATAAATAGGTACTATCACTACTCCCGCTTAATATTTTTTAGATAGAACTGCACTGATTTTTGAATCTGAGTGCAATTCGACTTTATTTTATTGTATTATCTTAGATAGTTAGATTATTGTTATCAGTGTACCTAACAGACAATAATCTACTTATTAATAAAAAAATCAGTTTTTGCCGGTTTGTCGTTGCCGTTCGTTCATCATTAGTTTGAGTAGCGTGTTTTATATTAAATTGATAAAGTTTTTAATTATCAGTAGTATCATTAATACAATTTTGTTATTAAAAAAATTGTAAAATAGAGTGGGAAAAAAAGTTATTGCTGAAAAATTCGGAATTCCATCCAGTGGAGAAGGTTAGGTTAAAAACGGTTAAAAATGAATACATACGATGATGTAAACAAAGCAGTTATTAAATGTGTAAAAAGGGTGCATGTTAAAAACATGCCTATGTCAGACCTCTTATACAAAAAAAAGCAACTGAATATGCACAACTTTTTGGGCATACGACGTTTCAAACCAGCTCTGGTTGGTTAGACAAATTAAAAAAATTTTATGGAATTACAGCAAAAATTTTATCAGGAAAGAGTTATTATAGCGTTTTAGAAAAAAAATAGTAGTTTTTAGAAAGAGAAAATATTAGACAACATTTTAAAACATTTCAAATGTACTTGCGGATATATTTTAAACGTATTTATTATATTTTAAGTAATATTACATATTTGCATAAATTTCATACAGTAAAAATGAGTTTTTTAAATGAAAAAAATGTTATTTCTAATAGAACCTTCAAGTTCGTTAAATAGAGATTCCGCGATATAATAATATGTCGGAACAAGGAGATACGATGCTCAAAAACAGAACAATCTTAGTTTAAACAGAATTAATGGTTACCGTGTTGGGCCTTACACTATTTTCGTGTAATTGTAAAAGTCCACTAGATCAACGAAAATAAAATCTTAAATTATAAATAAAACGTATAATCGAAAGCTTTTTTATTAAAAAAATGAAAATGTATATTATATATAATTCGGAGTATAACCTAAGTAATGGGTAGGTAATCTATAGGAAGTGATATACGATTGTCCCTTTTAATAGAACGATTTCTCTATCTAGGACTTAAAAATATTATGATGGCGTACGAAAATTAGTGCAACGTTACCAACATATTGTACTTTTAAATTTTATTTGATTTAAAATAATAATATAATTTTAAAAAACCCATTATTATATAGGTAGTCAATTAAAAACAATATATATTAAAATATAGGTATAGGTACATAATAAAAAATATTGCTTTAAATTTTTATAACACAATAAAATATATAATTTTATGTTTTTCTGGTTTTAGTGGTACATAATTTATCGGCCGTCAGTGGTTCGAATGTTTCTTCTCTGTACACACATATTATCAAAACACACATAAACAACATTTTTGATAAACTATTAACAAAAAGCAATGTTCGTGTAAACCCTTCGAAGGTTATTTTGACGACCACAACCGATTCTACTGATACCGAAAAACCTCCTTATAATATTTCAAACTATAAAGATGGTCAGTGCGAAGCTCATTGTTATTTAAATATTAATACTCGTGATGGATATAATTAATTAATTAATTATTTGTTTCACAAAACAGTATGCGGGAGGCAACTTATCCCAATGGCTAGAATAGTTGGAGGTAATCAAGTTGCATTTGGCGAGTGGCCGTGGCAGGTAAATATATTTACAAACATACCAATACTTATTAAAAAAGAAAAATCGTTTTTTCGTTTAAGATTTCATTAAGACATAAAAAACAGTTTGTACACAAATGCGGGGCGGTATTATTCAATGAAAACTGGGCTATAACCACTGCTCATTGTGTTAAAAAGTAAATATTATATTAAATAGTTTTATCGGTTATATTATGTTGTATGCTATATTATTTGTATATATCTACTTAATATTTATTCGTGTGTATTTAGGAGGGAACGATGGTCCCCAGTAACACTTTTTGTAAGGATTTATTATTATTTGCATTTATAAAAAAAATAATTTAAATAAGACTATTATTCGTATAAGAGTCCAAAAATTCGAGATTATTTTATAGATAATCAAAATAAATAAATTTTTTTAATCTATACCTATTGAACTGAATTAATTTATATTTAATTACTTCTGTACGTTTTAAACTATAAGGTTATATATTAATATTGTGTATTAAAATAAAGTAGGTATAATTAAGTAAATTATTCTTATTTATTATTTTAGTATAGATTCTGAACAGGCTGATAAATGGTATATGAAAATGAAAAACGTTATTACAATAAAATATTTAATTTTAATTATAATTTTTCTCCCTTTTGCATCAGAAAAAATGTTTCTACTTTCAATTTTGAGAGTTATTATTACTGATAAAGAATAAAATTCAATTGATTCTTTTAGGAAGAGTGGGATAAAAAATTCTTTTAAAAACTAGAAAACGAGGATAATTAAAAAACATAATTTTTCAAACAATTTTCTTTTCTATTTTGTCATTATAAAAATCGTAGGTAAATACTTAACAGAAAAATGATTAACGTTTCATTACTATTGATATTTTTATATTAAAATGACTTTAGCACAAAAATATAACATCAGCTAAAGCGCGAAATTTCAGTAGTTATCAATTATCTACCTTAGCTTAGTTTTAAAAAAAATGTTGTAAATATTGTTTTATTAATATACATTCGCGGCAATAATGGTCATTGGAGTATTACCTACTTATAATACATTTTATATTTTTTTAGCGTTCTAGTGACTGACTTACACCTCATACTCGGCAAATACGATCTTTCAGTGAAAGACGAACCTTATGTATCTAGGAAATTGCAGACAGTAATTATACATCCAAAGTTTAAACCAGATGAAATGAATTATGACTTGGCACTATTACAATTTGACAAACCTGTCAAATTTCAACCGAACATATTACCAGTTTGCATTCCAGAAGATGACTTAAATTTTGTAGGATTTTCTGCTCGTGTCACTGGTTGGGGATCTTTGTACTACGGTAAAAATTGTATTAATAATATTATATAAAATCAACGTGCCATAATAAATTATATAACAGTAAAACTTTGATTATTCGAACCTCCGTTACACAAACCTATCTATCTATTCTATATTATCCGAAAATACGACAATATACCCAAACGTATAGACCGGTATACCTATCGATTTTTTTCATTTATGTTATTATTTATTATTGGTATACTACATACATATAATGTGATAAATTTATCAAAAAAATATAATCATAAATATAATATAATATAATACATATATATAATAATATACTTGTATTACCTACTACCTACATATTAAATATATAAATTTACATGTACAATTTTTAAAAAGTTCCTAGTATTCAAACTTTTACTTATCTCCGAATTGTGTTTGGATAATCGAAGTTAATATACTGAATAAGAACAAATGTATGCTATGATTCAATGAGTACAAATGTTAGGTTTGATCAGGTAATACATTTTATATCCCACTGCTACATTCCATTCAGAAATAATAGAAATTAATTGAATTTAGTGTAAATAATTAATTTGATATTAATATAAGTATTTATACAATCAGTGGTGGATTTAGCGTCAGGCAAAGTAGGCAGTTGCCTAGGGCGGCAAATTTTTAGGGGCGGCAATTTTAGGCCAATATTTTATTGAGAATACTCTAGGTTTCTTTTTGATTTTCTAATGTACGGTGATTACTCTGAAGGATGGAAAAAAATGTTTAATATTTAAGTATAATAATATTCTTGTTAATATAATTTCTTCTTTATTTTATAACACATAACAATAAACGTCCAAGTAAATTATCGAACGACTCGGCAGTCGCAGAACGTAGATCTATTATCTAAATACTAAACATAGATAACATATTTCGTTATTTTGTTTTTTTGCTAAGTCGTAACTCGTAATAATTATTAATAATCGCTCGTGGTTCGTTTGATCTCACGGCGTACACACTACACGCACAATACATACAGATATGATATATTTAATACGAATACGGGTGACGATCGATTCGTATTGGAACGATAGTCTAATTATAAACCAGTCACTGTGGATATTTTTATATAATATACTCGTACGCACTATGCATTATGTGTACAAAAATAAAACTTTTTCTATCCAAAAGATAAAATTATGTAATAATTGTAATAGATAAATTAAATAATGAGCTTCAAAAAAGACGTGAAGCCTATAAATATTTTTGTGAACCTTTTTCTTTTATAAACACACATCATAACTTGGCGATTTTGTCGATTGAAAGTGAAATGACAGAAGAAATACAATTTGAAGACATAATTCAAAATGTTGTGGAAAAAAAAGCAAGACGCAAACAAATGAAATAGTTTATTTTTTAACATTATTTTTATATGTTGTATATTAATAAGTACGAATTTTTAAGTTTGATTAGTTGCTTTTGTTATTTTATAATGCTATAATTTAAATTTGATTGAAAACATTAATTTTTTGAAGGAACTTAATTATATTATCTATATTATAATTATATTTGATTGGTACAGCAAATTCAAAAAAATGGTGATGTATTATATTTTAATAAATATTGTGTTGTTATATTATTTACTTGATTAGAACAGTTTATTAACATAACCACCATTAATTATTGTTTAGTATCAATCTTTATGATTTATTTTTTTAGTATTTATGTTAAATAAGTATTTAAAAATACGTTTTCTCGTTGATAAGTTTAATGGGGCGGCAATTGTGTAAATCCGTCTCTGTATACAATAATATTTTATAAAAACATAATAATAATATAATTTTAAAAATGTAGTACCTACCTATTGTTATTTGTTTTGTAAATTATGATTTTTTTTTAATTTCTCACATATGCTAGCCGATGTACCTATAAAGATAAATGTAAATAAATAAATGTATTCCATGAATCATCCTTGTTATAGTTGTTATATTAAAATTTTTCACACCTAAATATATTACTTATTTGACTTTATATAAACGTATAATGTTTGCAAATCAAATTTTGACAAAAGTTGATATTAAAACAAGAAATAACGGTTTTAATTATGTTTCTGTAATTTTAGAAAAATTAATAAAAACTTGTAACTCTAAATATTGTACCTATTATAATTTCTTATATATAGTGCGTTTTTTTATTAAATTTAGTTCAATGCAATGATTTGAGAAATTGTTAATTTCAGCTAGTGTAATTATAATATAACATAATATATACCTATTATCTTTAGAAATAGAGGCCAATCCTCTTCACATATAAAACGACCATAAAAAAAATATAAAATATAAAGTTTATACAAAATTTTAGTCAATGTGTTTCTTACGTAAATGTGTTGGACTAAGTATTTTATTTAACTTATTTATCACTTATTAATATATAATTTAAGGCTATTTTTTGAAAACAAAATTTTAAATTTATTAATATTAATTAATTTAATGATAAAATATCTTTCAAGAGTACCTATAATATATAAATGGACTTATCATGGCATACCTATTTATAGTAAATCGCATACGCACTTTGATACATCGATTACAATGACTTACCTACTCAATGGCAAAGAGTTATATATTTAGTAATTGGACTTTTTTTGAGAATTTATTTATTTTGATATTATCATATTAACAAGTATACAACATTAATTGTAATATATTATTACTTATATTTTTGTTTCCTTTTGTAAGTTGGGATTTTTTTTTTTTTTCATATTTTATTTTGGATGTTATTTTATACTGCATATTTAACCACAAACCCACATGTATACCGTAGGTATAATGTATAATATTTACTAAAATGTTTGATGATTTATATGATTTTCTATCTTTAGGCGGACATTCGCCAACCGTTCTACAAGGAGTAACAGTTCCAGTGCTCAGTAATTCCGTTTGCGAATCTATGTTCCGTATGGCTGGATACATAAAGAAAATACCAGACACATTTATCTGCGCGGGTACGAAAAATGGAGGTCTCGACGCTTGCAAAGTAAGTATAAACCTACTATACCATGTAACTAGTTTTGTTCAAACCGATCAATAATCTATTCGATGCTCTTATATAGGGCGACTCGGGTGGGCCCATGGTTGTACAGAGACCCGACAAACGCTGGGTAGTTGCAGGTATCATATCGTGGGGCATGCGATGTGCCGATCCAAATAGTCCTGGAGTGTACATGAGAATCTCAAAATTCAAAGACTGGATCAATCAAATAATATTACAATCTTAATAAACAAGTCGAACGCAACACGTTTGACGTTCATAAAATTTAGTAGATCTGTTATCAGTTGTACAACAGCTTTTATCATTTTTATTTTTAAGTTCTACTTAACATTTTTTTTTCATTTTATATCCAATAATTAAATAAATATTATTTATAATATATATGTTTATTATACTGTAGTAGTCAGTAGAAGATTTAGGACATGTAAAAGTGATCTTAATTACTTTGGAACTAATGTACCTACCTACTTTTAATATAGGGTTTTTAAATATGAGCCATTTATAGTTTTAATATGATACACAATTTATTATTTATTTTAATATTTAAGTATATGATTTTTAAATAAATACCTATTTATTTTATTCTAAACCTGGATTTTTTTTACAATAATAGAATATACAAGTGGAATACTAAAATGTGGTCAATACATGAATTAAAGCAAAAATATATTAAAATATTTTGATATTTAACCATATTTATGATCAGATACTCAGATATAATACTCAATGGCGTTAAGCATAAATCTTTAATCATTATACAGTCATCACTTACCTATCATAAAATGAAAGTTTTTGATCTTAATGTAGAAAGATGAAAATAATAAGATAAAATGTTATATGTTATCTTCAAATAAATGATCCTTGTTTAATTTTATGTAAAATATTATATTAGTTAATGTAAATTTAATAAACAAAATATAGTATAAGGAATGAAGATTGTGTTAATATAAAAACAAAATTATATTGTCGAGACCAAATCTACATAATTTAGCACCATTAGAATTTGAGTTATAACATAATATTAGTGTTCTTACATGTTATTAAAACAAAAATTCACCTAAAATAAGTCAAAATACTAATGGACGATTTCTATGTATAATAATGGTAAAATACATTTTAGTAATAAAATATATACGTTGAAAATTAATATGCACATTTTTGTTTTTGAATGTGGGATTACTAATTATTTAGTTTCTCTATAAGCATTTAAAAACAAAATTATTTTATTGATGTTATAAAATATATATTATTTTTACATAAGTACTTGAAATATATATTTTTAATACAATATTTCATAAATAAATTAAAATATACATTTTGTTAAAAACAACGTTATCGTTAATTAATAAATTAACAACATAAAAAGGTATTTTTAAAAATCAATGTGTATTCTCAATCAATTCAGTTTTTAAGACACATAACATTTCATATGCAAATAAAAAAAATAAAGCAAACAGAATACTAATTTAGAATTTTTGTAAATTATTATATGCCAGGAATAATTAAAGGACATATTTAAAATAACGAATTGAAAAATATTAAATGTAGACAGCTATTTATATAGAATACTAACCCAAAAATTTGAACATTTAACATGAAAAAAGTTTATTAAAATATGTTTTAAAACTGAATGATTGAGAAATTAATTGTGACCCTTAAATGGCTCTGACAAATAGAATGTCTGAGGCTAAGTTGTTATTTCTAGTTGTATGCATAAATCAATAATAAATTAACAATGAATACACACCTTTGTTTTTCGTTAAACAAAAGTTGTGATGTTTTGTAAATCTATGTTACTATCAGTTCTGTTAACAATAACAAATTATTTATTTAAACTATTTTATTAAACAAATACACTTAGGAAACATAGAATTATTTTAAATTCTTAGTACAAATATTTTTCAGTCACAATATTTTTTTAATGATATCTTAGGTACTATACTCATTGCCTGCAATTCTTGAAATAGTAATTTGCACGCATAAGGCATTTTGATTCGGCACACTGAATTACTTTTTTGGCACATGTGGCACCAACCAGAATATGAAAATAATCCACATAATTTGCAAACATCCATTTCTACCACATCACTGCTTAACATCAATCTTTCGATAATTAGCATACTAGCACCATATGCAATAAGACAGTCTCTCTCCATTTCTCCCATTCGAAGTCCACCATCTTTTGATCTACCTTCGGTTGGTTGCCTGGTCAACAATACCCTAGGTCCTCTGGATCGAGCATGTATCTTATCAGCTACCATGTGTTTCAGACGTTGATAAAAAACTGGGCCAGAGTAAATATATGCTTCCATCGGTCTACCATCAATGCCACAGTATAGTACATCTTTTCCTAGATAATTATAATTATGTTTCTGCAACTCATCACTAATATCAGTGACAGTTGCACCACCAAAAGCACTACCGTCTTGAAATTTGCCTTCTAATAATCCAGCTTTACCGGCTAAAAGTTCAATAAGTTTACCTACTGTCATACGAGATGGGAAACCATGAGGGTTCATAATCAAATCCGGGCATATTCCAACTTCATTGAAAGGCATATCTTCTTGATCTACAATCAAACCAACCACTCCTTTTTGACCATGTCTACTACTAAATTTGTCACCAATTTCAGGACGCCTTGGTTGTCTAAAGTTTTCTTTGATCAAAAAACAATCACTGTTTGATGTTATCATTACTTTGTCAATATATGATGGATCGTATCCTTTGTAAAATAAGGGCGTTTCTTTAAAGCCTCTATCGCCGCCTACGTCTTCTACAGTAATAGTTTTTGGTGTTGCTTTATTGATTGTAACTTGTTTATCAAATACTGGTTGGCCAATAGCTGCTATACCATCATTTTCTAATGCCCTATGTTTATAGATTGGTTTTTTTGTAGCATTATCGATGATAGGTCCTTGTATAGAATCCATCATTTGATTCGGATAATGTCTTAAGAAACATTTAGAATTCCTAAATGTTCCACCTCTTCCAAAACCTCTATCAACACTAGCCTTATTCAATATGATAGCATCTTCGATATCATAGCCAGAGTAACTCATAACAGCAATTGTGGCATTTTGACCAGCTGGTAACTTATCATAATTGATCATTGGTACTGCTTTAGAATGAACCATTGGTATATGTGTGTACCACAAATTGTATTGAAGTGTGTCTATTCTGTGTTGGTAATTTAAAGCTATAGTACCTATTGCTTGTTTACCCATAGCACATTGATAGGTGTTACGGGGTGATTGGTTGTGATGTGGAAAAGGTATAACACTAGCACATATACCCAATATGCTAAAAGGCGCCATTTCCATATGAGTAGTTTCAGGAACAATCTTCTCTTCATTATATGCTATTAAACAATTATTCTCTTCGTCGACATCAATAAATTCAATAAGAGATTGATCTATAAAATCTTGAAATGTACAATACCCTCTTTTTAAATCATCAATATGATCATTAGTGAGTAATGGCCGACCATTTTCTACAACTAAGTACGGTCTACATAATCTACCATCACCAGAGTTGATGTAAATACACTTGTGCCGTTCTGATATGTAAATGGAAATAAATTTACTAAATATACCTTTCCGTCTACATCTCCTAAATTTTTCAACAAAGTCAATACATTTGTTAGTGGAACCAATGATATTTCCATTAAAAATTATTAAATACATATAATCTTCATGTAAATCGTTTACTGAATACAAACTCACTGGTTCAACTCCCAAATCAAGAGCTAATTGTAATACAGCATCATCGTCTTCAGATTCAGTCGTCACATGAGCTAAAAGTGAAATATTTTTTATGAGTCCACAAGCTTCACCTTCAGGAGTATCAGAAGGGCACAACATTCCAAACTGTGAAGGTTGTAATGAACGTGGTCCTGATACTTTTCGACTTTTTTCAAATTGTGAATTAACTCTAGTCATCATACCTATAGCTGATAAGTATGACAATCTAGTTAAAACCTGAGTAACACCATGTCTTTCCATTCGAAATCTCTTGATAGACCAATTACCAGTTTGAATAGCAAATACCAAAGCGTTTGTAATTGTATCAGTTCTAATGTATTTGATTATATCAAACGGAGTAGCCTTTACTTTTGGTATATTTTTATCAGCTACAGATTTCAGTTCAAAAGTGAAGCGTTTAAAGGTGTCATCAAAAAGTAAAGATAAAAATGATCCAGGTAAATCTAAACACTTATTACCGTAATAATCTTTACTATCAAATAGATCTGGATTGGACAATGAAAAAATTAGACGTCTTACCATGATTGAAGTGTATATAGCTTTCATATGATAATTAGTATTAGTCACAGGTATATGAGCTAAAATCACAGTAGATAAAAAATCATGTACTTCAGTAATAACTCTACTATCATAGTCTTCAGAGGTAAACCCCATTTTTTTTATACGATCTCCAATAAACCTAAGAGCTTGTTTTTGAGTATAGATATTTAACTTGCTACTTTCTAAAAAACACGGATACATTTGATTCATAATAGCAAACTCTGTGCCGACCATCTGTAATATTAACTGATCTGAACAGACACCAAGAGCTTTCATAAAAATAACAAAAGGTATATTCTCTTCAAGAGCATTATGACAAACATAAATCAAATTTTTCTTAAAAATAATATTAGTTTTAGACTTTTTGTCAACAGTACTACTCATTACTTGAACTGTAGGTACTCCATTAGAATCTTTTTCGACCAATATTTTGTTTTTAGCAGGTTGTTCTTGCATCAATATTACCTTTTCAGTTCCTTTTACTATAAAATAACCACCAGAGTCATATATACATTCTTTCATTTTTGCTAACTCAGCTTCTGATTTTTGATAAAGACAGCATCGATTACTTCTTAACATTATAGGTAGACGGCCAATAATAAATCCTTTTCGAAGATATTTCATACCACTTTTAACATATTCAATGTCAACGTAGATAGGAGCACAATATGTCAAGTCTCGTAGACGACATTCTTGTGGTGTAACATTTCTAGTAACATTAAAGCCATCATCCACCTAAAAATTAAAACACCATTAATACTCATAGTAAATTTTTTTCACTTTTTTTTTTTTTTTATCATAATTTTATAAAAATATACAAGAAATATAAATATTTCAAGTACTGTATAAAAAAAATTGATTTACAGTTTGAATTTATTATAATGATCAATTGTTTATATATAGAGCATACTTAAAATTTATAAAAATTAAAAAATGCATACAAAGATTCAAAGTCTGGAAATAAAAGTACTACTTCTGAAGTTCCACCACTAAACATATGCAAAAATTTATGAAAGAATTGAGTATTTAGTTCAGGTATAATAAATTAATATTAAGAAAGAATATTTAATGGTATACTTAAGGTAAGATGATTTATTTGAACAGAGAAATATTATACACCTAATATATTGTTTTAAAAAGCTTTCATGAAGCCTTTCAACAGTATATAACAGCATCTATCAAGTTTTTTGGCCTGTTTTGATGTTTGGAAAATTATTTTTAACATTTATTTTATCAATATATGATGTTTCTTAGTATAGTGGTTTATTTAATATGGTATATAGTAATTGGGAATGCTACACAATTAAGAAAAACAATTACGATATAATTTCACATATCTAGTCGATTTTGATAAAACATAATTATTTATTCTTTAAATTTCATATGTAGTTTTATACTTTGAAAATAAAAGATTCTACTAGTTAATATTATGATTATAATTAAATAAAGAAAATATTGGATTCAAGTTGTACATAATATCAAAAATTAAAAAATTAAAATTAAAAATTGGAGAAAATTATCACATAAAACATTTTAATTTAATTACTATATTTAATATAATAATAAATCTAATCATACTTAAAACAATATGGTTAAATAGCTGAATAAAAATCTCAATAATATATTTACTTAATAAATCATTTAATTTCTAATTTATTAAGAAAATATTGTAATTCTATCAAAAATGAAGATCCTATGTACCTTGATTCAGTTAAAAAATTGGAAAATCAAACAATTTTATGTAGGAAATGTTGAATAATATATATATTAAACAACAATAAAAACTTTAAATTATATAAAATATCAATATATTTTATATTATGTACCTAGATAATGTAAACACTGTAATTTAGTCATAAAGAAATTAATATATTTTAAAAAGATGAACGATTATTATACAAAAATAAATAATTTTATAAATGATAATGATAAAAAGAAATAATACCTAGTACTAAGAAGTAAAAAGAATAAATAATTTATACAACTTAAATTGTGTACACTGAAGATTTTATCTTAACATTATGAAATAAACTAAAAAAAACTTTCTAAGTATAAAAAATTAGATTTTAGAAAAAGTTCAAGTTAACGAATACAATAATGAAAAATATTTATTATTAATTCAATTACTAATCATTTCTATGATGTGAAAACATTTGACAACTAAAAAATAAAGTTGAAAAAAATTTATTATACATATAGTATGTAAATTAATTGGAAAATCAGTAGCAGTAATTCAAAAAATAATGTAGATATATATGTAATAAATGGCTAATAGACTACTTTTTACAATGGTTTAAATTAAAAAAAAATAAATAAAAAAAACTACTTAAATTTATTTTTTGAAAATAACCATTTTGTAATTATTTATTTGTATTATAAAGAAAAAAAACAATTTTGATCGGTTGAATTTTGATTGAACGAAAGAAACTTCTATTTCAAAAAAAATACAGCATAATATTTTGGTAAAATTGTATAGTTTTGGTAACTATAATGTTAGGTAATCCAAACCTAATAAAGAATAGTTACACTACTCATTGAAATTGTATTTAATATTTGTTTTTATAATACTATTTAATATTATCACTATATACTGCTAATTATATCCAAGTTAATTTTAACTCCACTATAGTCTAAATATAATATAAACTTATCTGAAAAAACCTTTAAATATATCTTATTATAATTGACCTAAAATATTTTATAAGTACCCAAATAATAACACTGATAATAATATTAATTATACTCTGATGAGTTTATTGATTTAGTTATATACTGATATGTATAAATAATATTACCTATTATGCTAAAATTCAATCAGTGCATCTGAACACTCCTCCCGATCTATAGGTTCTTTTTATGTTCCCTTTGCCTCAACCCACTTACTTAAAAATCAGATATATTATGTTCAATGTCAATTGCCAATATAGATCATTCAATTCCTTTGAATCATTTTGTATCATAAGTTAATAACCATCCAACAATTAGAACATTTTTTAAAAAAAGAAAAAATTTAAGTGGTTTTTATTTTTTTTTTATTTTAGACTATTATAAAATTGTATTGTTATATACCATAATAATACACTAGAATATTTACATTATTTTTTTAATTATAGCTACTGACTTTCCAATTAATTTACATTGTATAAATACATAATTTATAATGTTTTTAAGATTTAACCAATAATTCCAATGATGATCTATAAAGTGTACCTGTAAGTTGTTCACAGATAGATTGAAAAATTACAATTAAACTAATGATAAATTGTTATTTAAACAAATTTTGAATCTGACAGAAACATACCAAATAAAATAGAATTTTTTTATAGTTTTAGAATTGAGATATTTTCATTATTTTTAATAACAAAAATTGATCTGTAGAAAGCCTTAGGTTCCTTTGTGGATACTGTTTCTATTCTTCTTAAATCATAGTTATTTATTTAAAAACCAAAATCAATACTTTTAAGTGAAATGATTTATGATTATTATCAGTTATTGTATTCATAAAATAAATTATATGAATGGCATATGACGTTACCTAAATTATGTTATTATACCTGTGGATGGCCGACGGTAACATTTTTAAAATGTAAATAAAAGTTTGGGTCTGCATCGCTTCGTACGGCATGGTTTTGCTGAATGATTTTCTTCAAGTCACTATCGATAAATGCGTTGAAAGAGTTAATATGATGACTATATAATCCACGGGTCTCCAAATATTCTTTGACTAGAAATTCCTTGTCACGAAGCACTTCGACCATTTTTATTTTGTTTTAGCTCTTATGTCTCTGCAATGAGTAATGACATTCGACAAAGTTAGAAAAATTTGGAAAAATAATACATAACGTTAAGAATAAAATAAAACTTCTACGATAGAATTACGAAAAAACGTGCGTTTGTTATGTTTAAGAAAATGATAACTGACAAACGTGACAGCCTCAATGATAACAAGCTATGTTATTTCATAATATTATCTGTAACTGTAACTATAATAACTAATAAACCCATTGCTCATAAATTGTAAATTCAATGCCGGGAAAGTGTCGTAATATATTTTAATTTAAACGATCTCTAAACATAAATATTCCAAAATAATACTCAAGTTATAGACGTTATAGTATTATTAATTAAGTACTGTAGTTGAATATACCTCCATAAGAAATAAACTATGTGTAAACCTCCACGCGCGGTAAGTACTTGTTACTATATAATATCAGTGATATCGTTAAATGACACAATTTGTGTATATATACAGATATATGTATTTATCTGTGGTAGTATCATGAACTTACCATCTTAGTAGTTGGTACCTATAAATGTTTAAAATGTATAAATTATCATAATTATGTAATTACCAATGTGGATATACAGTAGAGCCTCGATAATTCGACTGCAGTCACGTAGTCAGAAAATATTCACTAGGTGGGCCAACGTTAGGAGGGCCCTCATCTCCATTCCATTTTTATATTATAAAATCATCATATTATTACTTCAAATATATAACCTAATCATACCATATTTTATCATTTTTCAAGTAACTAATAAATATAATAAAAAAAAAAAATAATATAAAATACTTGAATAATTAAATTTATGAATAAAAATCAAATACAAATAATACTTTTAATAATTATAAAAATAATAAAATCCAAACATCCAATATTAGAAACAATTTTTAAATGAAATATAATCAATATAATTTTAATACTAATATAAAAGTATTTTTCTATTTTTATGCTTTATAGGGAATCTATTGACAAATTCATCTAGGTCCAAACTTTTGGCAATTTTTTTTCTATAAATATACTTGACAAACTGACCAGTCGCTCATTTGACATACAATTTCTCATATAGTTTTTGAATCGTCTTAAACAGGAAAATGTACTTTCAAATGCTTCGCTGGATACTGGAATAGTGATTGATAGTATGGTTAATTTATAAGTTTCATTACATATAATTTTATATTTTTCAAAGATATCAACCAGATTCATTAAGCTTTTAATTTTTATATTATTTTGAATTTCATATTTCTTAATAGTCGTAGGTAATATTTTAATTTCTGACAGAAATATTTCTAAATCTATATTGTAGTGAAGGGCCAAAGGATTTAATTGTTCATAATTTAAAAAAATTTCATATTGTGGATGTAAATAAGATATTGAAGATAGTATATTTGTATTATTTATCACCGATTCTTGGTAGCAACAGAATTTATTAGTATAATATAAGAGGTAAGTACATATTTTATTTCAGAAACAGACAGGGATTGAATTTAGTTACATTATTTATATTAGATTTTAATAAAAACCCGATATATTTGTCTGTATTTGCATCATATTTAGACAATATTAAAAATTTGGTATAAATTAAAAATCACTGTATAATAATGGACCCCTCTGAATACTATGGATGGGCCGGCCTAAGGCCAGACACATAATAGGGTGTGCCTGGCCCTTCTTAGCAGCGTGCCTGTTCGGATGGCATATAAACCCATTTGTTCGTAAATAGTGTATAAAATTTGCTCGAAATTCACGGAATCCAATTAATCTATAAAATATTTAAATATTGACACTACCAATTTTGTCATTTTTATTACCAACTTATTGTTTCTACTGAAGACTGACAGTAGTAAATGAGTAAGTCGATTATCAGTTAAAATTAAAAGTATTATTTAAAAAAATATTACCGACTACAAGTTATACTTTAATATAGTTTTTTAATTTATTATGTAAAAGTTATTTATTATTTTTGTAATTTAAAATGCAATAAATATAAAAATGATGGAAATAAAAATAAAAATCTTAGTCATTTGAATAGGATGAGTAGGTATAATCCGGTCGATGCTCGGTCTGAATTCGTCCGGACTATTGAGGTTTTACGATATATACTGACAGATACTTACTAAATAATATCAATATAATATAATTAATAAAATCAGTATCGTTTTATAAATAAGTAGATAATTTTAAATTTAATTAACTAAACAACTATTAAAGTATTAAGTGATATTAGTAATAAAAATTTTCCACTTTTCCGAATAACAAATTTATCCAAAAAATATATATTACAAAAAAAAACGTAGACGAAACTTCGTTGATACGACTAGACTACTAGATTAAACATTTATGTTTTATAATACAACGATATCAACTCTGAAAACAACGACAACAGCAGTAATTTATAAAAATAATCTATACAATTTCTAGATAAATAACCGGATCTTTTATCGATTAAGGCCCGGTAAAATACTTATTATTATTTTTTTACTCAGTATTTTACATTTTTTATTTTAACGCTCGACAACGCTGAGGCTTTAAGTACCATTCTTACCTTCTACAAATATAAAAATAGTACGGTTTACTTGAAAATTTGCTTATCCAATGTCATACGAAATATTTTTTTTTATGTCATACCTAACATACATAACATATCATAATATTATATAAGTTTAGGGCTAGGGACTTCATGCCCTAAAAAATTATACTTAAAATAAAAGAAAATGTGTATAAAATTATTATTTCTTCATAATTTAAAGATGATGTAGACTCATTTTGTTAGTTTAGATTTAGGTAACTCCATAAACCTTGTTCTTGGTTATAATATAATTTGTACTAAATCTTTAAAAAAAATGATTAACGTTTCATTACTATTGATATTTTTATATTAAAATGACTTTAGCACAAAAATATAACATCAGCTAAAGCGCGAAATTTTAGTAGTTATCAATTATCTACCTTAGCTTAGTTTTAAAAAAAATGTTGTAAATATTGTTTTATTAATATACATTCGCGGCAATAATGGTCATTGGAGTATTACCTACTTATAATACATTTTATATTTTTTTAGCGTTCTAGTGACTGACTTACACCTCATACTCGGCAAATACGATCTTTCAGTGAAAGACGAACCTTATGTATCTAGGAAATTGCAGACAGTAATTATACATCCAAAGTTTAAACCAGATGAAATGAATTATGACTTGGCACTATTACAATTTGACAAACCTGTCAAATTTCAACCGAACATATTACCAGTTTGCATTCCAGAAGATGACTTAAATTTTGTAGGATTTTCTGCTCGTGTCACTGGTTGGGGATCTTTGTACTACGGTAAAAATTGTATTAATAATATTATATAAAATCAACGTGCCATAATAAATTATATAACAGTAAAACTTTGATTATTCGAACCTCCGTTACACAAACCTATCTATCTATTCTATATTATCCGAAAATACGACAATATACCCAAACGTATAGACCGGTATACCTATCGATTTTTTTCATTTATGTTATTATTTATTATTGGTATACTACATACATATAATGTGATAAATTTATCAAAAAAATATAATCATAAATATAATATAATATAATACATATATATAATAATATACTTGTATTACCTACTACCTACATATTAAATATATAAATTTACATGTACACTTTTTAAAAAGTTCCTAGTATTCAAACTTTTACTTATCTCCGAATTGTGTTTGGATAATCGAAGTTAATATACTGAATAAGAACAAATGTATGCTATGATTCAATGAGTACAAATGTTAGGTTTGATCAGGTAATACATTTTATATCCCACTGCTACATTCCATTCAGAAATAATAGAAATTAATTGAATTTAGTGTAACTAATTAATTTGATATTAATGTAAGTATTTATACAATAATATTTTATAAAAACATAATAATAATATAATTTTTAAAATGTAGTACCTACCTATTGTTATTTGTTTTGTAAATTATGATTTTTTTTTAATTTCTCACATATGCTAGCCGATGTACCTATAAAGATAAATGTAAATAAATAAATGTATTCCATGAATCATACTTGTTATAGTTGTTATATTAAAATTTTTCACACCTAAATATATTACTTATTTGACTTTATATAAACGTATAGTGTTTGCAAATCAAATTTTGACAAAAGTTGATATTAAAACAAGAAATAACGGTTTTAGTTATATTTCTGTAATTTTAGAAAAATTAATAAAAACTTGTAACTCTTAATATTGTATTATAATTTCTTATATATAGTGAATTTTTTTATTAAATTTAGTTCAATGCAATGATTTGAGAAATTGTTAATTTCAGCTAGTATAATTATAATATAACATAATATATACCTATTTTGTTTAGATTACCATACATTTTTACTTTCTAGATTATAAATTATGTTGTAGGTGGTGTAGTGGATGAGTCAGTATTTAAATATTTTACTTAGGGTTTGAAATATGCTCGCCACACAACTGATAATACTAAAAAATTCATCTAGATTCTAGACTATTAAAAATGTTGATTTGTAATTATCTAGCTAGATGAATGATGTATACAAATTAAGATCAATTAAAAATTTTTGTATTATAAATTCTAATGTGTAAAACTATAGAATGACAATGTTCTATTACCACTAATACACAAACTAACATAATTTATTTATATTGCATTTCTAACAAATATATAAATACCATCTGCTTTATTTATAAAGTCTATGGTAAATATAATTTGTATTTACATATATTTAAAATTTCAATATATCTATAAATTTATAGGCTTTGGTCACACTTCGGACTACAAACCGAGTCAGCTGAAAACATACTTGGTGAAGCGTTCCTTTTTTTTTTTTTTGCTTTCCTCGAGCCCCATATAGCTCGTCTCCGGGATCACCGTCGTTCCGCCGCCGCACGACATCGCTTCGTTGCGTCCGCCTCCATACTCTCGAATTGTGACTTACTACAAAAAAAAGAAACGCTGTGTGTATTATTAATACTATATTAGTTTTAACACTATTATTAATAATATAGACACTAGTATTTACAAGTAATTTTATAAATATATATTAGGTATTAATCACTCATATTATACATATAATAGTAAAATACATTGATAAAGCGACATCAAAAAACATAAAATAAAATAAATTTATTATCGGACCTACAATCAATCATTAGAAGGTTAACCGATATCTATAATTGCGCAACTACTGCTTACTCTTGATGGTTAGGTAATCATTATAGGTATTTACAATAAAATGTATTCACTGTTTGTCGATAATGGTCACAGATATATAGAATAATTTATTCTATATATCTGTGATCATGGTACAACTGGCCCTTAGAGATATAGGCTGATAGACTGTATGTCTATATCCGATCAGAATTGTTTTTCGTACACAATAATATAATGTCATTGAATTTCATCACAGTTACCGACCGACACATACCGATATCGTATAGCAGAGCGGTACCTACTCACTTCACACTTGTCCACTGGTTTTTAGTTTTATGCTATGAACTTATTCATATTATCTTGCGATAAGGTGGTATGTGATATTATCCCAAAAGTTAACAATATAATAACCTACCTAATACCTACATATTATGGTATAAATATGTATTATTATTAGGTAAAATTATATAAATACTTAAAATATATTATGCTGAATATGTTTTCAAAAAAAAATTAAATCATCCAACCGAAGTATCAATAGGTAGTAAAATAAATGTATTTATTAGTAATATCAATAAATATATGAACTTTAGTAAACTTAATATGAATTTTGTGTATTATAAGTAAAAATTTTGGTATTTTAATATTGTTGAGTGATCAACAAACATGATATTATATACTTTATAGTTTATTATTTGTTAATCTTTATTGTTCTTCTCTAAAATAAGTGGTTTTTGAGCTGGAAATAAAAGCAGCCGGATTAATCTTCTTGTACTAGGTATATACCTATGCTACATCAGATTATGCCTATATTTTATGTAATAAAAATAGAATAATCCTCAATCCTCATTCAAAAATATTGTCATTGGATTATATAGATAGTAGGATATGTTGGGCAAGTGTGTAACTAGAAAAAAACACCCTCGGAAAAAATTATACCATATATGTAAACACATTGTTTTTATAGCTACTTTTATAAAAAATATTTAAAATACATAAGCATAATTTATTTTAATAACCATCAACGGTTCAAATTTGTACAAAATCCATCGAAAGGTCGAGGATTTGTGGGTGAAGCAAACACTGATTACTGATTACCGCTGTGAAAAAAAAACTAAAAACCATTGGAATATACTAAATGCATTAAAAATAAAATTCTACGTATAATAAATACGTGTATTAATAAAAATGCACTTGAAAAAGAGACGCCTAGTTCGTTTATAATGAATTCAAGGAACATAAAAAATGTACATGCACAGTACTTATAAAAAGTGATTTTTATTTGAAAAATTGAAGTTGATTTCTCCGTAGGAATTATCGCCATGAATAACGGAAAATCTCAAAAAATTGAATTTGTAGTGTTTTGAGTAGGTATATTTGACCAATCATGAGATTTTAAGTAGCTACATTATTGAAGAAAAAAGGGGTGAAAACTGAGAGTACTCAGTGAATCACTGTCAAGTTAGGCTAACCCAGGGACGTATTAAAGAGGGACATAGGGGGCATTTGCCGCATGTGGAGTTTTTAGGGGCAGAAAATGTTTTGATTGGTCAAATATTATACAAGAGTTTGTGAACAAAGAAATAAGAAAAAATATTTTTATTTCTGTTTATGTTAGTTTTTATATAGGTAATAATATATTATTGTCAATAAAGACACCTACATTTAGTACGATAAATTAATTTTTAGTATATACTCCACAAATAACCACAAATATAGGAGTTACGTATTATATTTATTAGTTAATTAAACATAAAGATTTTACATAATAATTAATAAATACCTATTCTATCTACCAGTACTATTAAAAAAAAAAATAATCATTGTTCCAAATATATAATTACTATCTAATCGGTATAAAAAGATTTTTACGTAGCTATAATATTATATTTATTATGTAAATAGTCTTCTTAGAAAGTTATTATACAAGTTCCAATTTCTCAAAAATATGTTAGATATTAGTACTTTTAGAGTTATTTTTTTAGTTCTCGTGAAATCAGATTTTTCGTACGGTATTACGATAAGGGGATGTACATATTCCACACATTAATGTTATATCTACTACTATTAATTTATTGATTAAAATTATACTTGGAAAACCAAAATTGTATCCTACTTGTTTAATTTACTCAGAGTTGAAAGTTGAAATTATTATTCAAGTTTATGAACGGGGGATTTTATTGTATAATGTTTAATGTAAATTTAAGTCATTTTCAGCCTTTACATTGTTATGATACTAGAATAAAAAACAACTGTAATCTAAATGTACCACGTAATAACACTAATTTTGGAACACAGAGTCCAATGATTGAAGGTATTCTTTTACTGCGGAAATGTAATATTAATTTAGCTAATTTTGATAACTTTAACAAATATAAAAACATATTAACACTATTTTATCGTGGTTGTAAATGTCAATAATATTATGTCTATTTTTCTTTTTTTTGTCAACGATAATTTTTAAGTACATACTCTAAATTTTGGTTTTACTTTTTCTTAGTTTACTTTAATAATACACATAACACTAACACAGCTCATCTGTCTACAAGCATACCTATACTTATTAGATGTGCATGTAAACCTGATATGATGTATTGTTTAAATTATTATTTTGTTTGTTTGTTTGCTAAATAAATATATTATTATTATATGAAATGGAAATGACTAACTGAAATTCTGAGCGTAGTGATAAAATTGTTTTTAAGTTTTCCAAACTTCCATGTATATATTCATAGTAAAATATACCAGCGGCCCAAAATAATTTTACCCTCCACGTATATTGATTTTACCTTTAATTAAGGTCCACCTTGCCTTTAATGTACATCTGGGCTAACCTAACAAATCACAGAATATTCTACACGTTGGTAACGAAATGTTGGCAATGCGTTATCTTCTCGTGGAATATATATTACGTATCTGGGTATTTACATTTTCGTCGGAAACCCCGCGACGATGCATTGCTATGAGGTAATTGTAAACATCGCAATCGCACTCAAAGTCACTGTACACGGTACAACACAGTTGGTATTGCCTATACGACTGTACTTACCGATGACTATAAATTATAAGTTATAACAATATAGTGAATTATTTCATTAAATATTCACCGCTATCTAGCGGTAATAACGATTTTTGAAAAAAATCAATAGTTACGCCCCACGCGAATACTCGTCCATATCCGGTACCGAATCTGTTTCGTCCATGAATTAAATAATGTCAATATAATTTCGTACAATTGCAATAAAGATTTGTTTGACCAACATACATTAATCCCACTAATTTAGATCGTTAAAGATTCATTTTTGCAAATTTTTCATTCACTGTTCCGGGTTTGAACGCGGTTAGAAATATTTTATCCTTCTTGGACGGATATTGTTTTTTCTTTCCATTCCTTTTTTCACCAATCGCGTGACCCACAGCTTGTATCACTGATTTTTTATCTCCAGTTCTTTTCTAATCTTAATTCTATACTCTGCGATTTTTTATTACTCCGCAGTTCGTCGTTCGTGCACGTCTATCCAGAATTCTGATCATACGGTTATTGGTATCGGACATTTTTTTTTTTTTTAATCGACTCATATATTCACAAGTAAGTCATACCCACCCACTAACCTACCGTCCCCAAAACGTAATTTTACATCGCAACCCCCTTCGGATCTTTTATGGGTTGTGGCCGCAGTTCGGTGTTGATAAATGACATTCCCTCTCTCACTCCCTCAATCCCGCCGCCATTAGGGCGTTCACTTTAACTCGGACGTTAACAGGTCCTGGAGCAATTGCATTAACATTTTTTGTCGTGGAAATAATATAAATTTTATTTTTCAATCCGTTTCCTTTAGAACTTCTCTAGAGATAGAAATCAAGATGGCTCCTTCACACAGTGATCTTGGCAGAGCAGCACGTAACTTATTCGACATTGGTTATCATGTGCTTGACGGGTTCAAGTTAGATGTGAATTCAAATAGAAAATTGGGAATTTCGGCTGGCGGTATTCAAGAATTGGAGTCAGGCAATGTAACATCTTATTTTGAAACCAGATACATGCTAAGAAAATTTAATTGCTGTGAGTTATTCTCAATTAAAGGTTATACTTTTTTTTACTTCTCTTCATTTTGTTAGTTGAACAATTTAAATTGGCTTTGATAAGTAAATTTGCCAATTTTATCAATCTATACATTTCAAAAATTATTTGCTCATTGATATTACCTAATTATTTTTCCATACTTAAACATCTATAATTTGTGTTCAATATGTACATTTTTATTTATTTTTTTAAGTAATTTTATTGGCTGAGAGATGGACCATGAATCATAATATGACTACTGAAGCTTCTATAATTGGCTTGTTACCCGGTGTCACAATTACAACTAGTGGTATATTTGACTGCGTGAACCAGTAAGTTAAAAAAATAAAATTCAATTAGATTAAACATATACATAATTTTAATTTTCCAAAGTTCTAAGACTATGGAGTTGAAGACTGAATACAAGAATAATTATGTCTCACTCAACTTGGACAATAAATTCAAGGAACTGAAACCTATTGTTCGTGCCTCGGCTGTAGCTGCTTACAATAGTAATTAAATTCTAACCATTTAACTTATTAAACATTAAATACTTTTTAGTGACCCAAGTCAGTTTAGTGCAAGCTATTTAATTTTTATATGGTATGTTGTAAATGTTTACTTTTAGAAAATAACTCCAGTTGTTTAATTTTGATAAAATTAATATGCTTATAATCAGTTATTCTTGAATAACATCATGTAAAAAAAAGGCTTGGGTCATCAACTGGTATTTGATTTACCTATATTATAATTTCTTGAATAGGCCACTTAGTTGTCCATTGTCTCGTGTGAAATGCATCAACATTTAAAAGTAACACTCTTTTTTAGTCTTTTCCTATCAAAACCATCTATGTGCATACAATGCTTTTTACACCATTGAGTAAAATACATTTTAAGTTCTTTAGTTAAATATTGTCAAGACATTTTTCATACATTTTTATTTTTAATATACTAGTATAGTGAAATGTAAATTTTTATCATGTACCAAAGGTATAATATATATATTTTTTAATTTAAAATTACCACACTTGCATATTTAAATATTATTTTTTCTTTTATAAATTATACATAATATGAACATCAATTTAATTAAATCAATTAATTATAGTGTATTGATTAATAATTAGTTTAAGCTAAAGTATTGTATAGGTTATTTTAAAAGAGATCAAATTTTTCTAGTCAAAACCACAGTTTATATTAAATATTGTTGTCTCCAAACCATGAAAATTAGTTGCATTTGATGTTGAATTTGGCACTGAGTGCTCTAAGTAGTGTAAAATAAATTATATGATTTAGGTCGTTTTCAACCTAAGTGATTTTAATTTAAAATTAAAAGATAACATACTTGGGTTGCCGATGACATGTATTAATTAACATGTTAATTGATTATTTTTCTTTTAGGATGGTTGGGCGGTTTTTATGTTAAATATGATACAAGCAAAAAAGTATTGATGTATAGTAACTTAACTCTCAACTATAAAGCTAAAAATTTTGTGTTAACCACCGCACTGTAAGTAAAATAACAATAAATTAAATTTTTTTTATTATTAATTGTTATACATTTTACAGAAATGATAAAAATTTATTTAGTGGCTCAATTATCAAAAAATATTCTAAACGATTAAGTGTAGGTATGCAAGTTATTTGGTCATCGATGAACCACGGTTGTTTAGTTTGTGTTGGATCCAAATACCAATTTAATAGAGCTGTCAAGTTGCGTGCTAAGATTGTTAATGTGAATCAATTGTATCTAGGATCTGAAATTAAAGTCAAAAAAGGTATGGTTACATAATTTGTCATAACAAAAATTATAAAATTATAAATAATATAAATTTGATTTTAGGTGTGAAATTGACATTGGCTAGCATATTTCTATGTCGTCAGTTTAACCTGGCTGATCACACATTTGGTATTGGATTGGAACTTACTTTGTAAGTAACATACAGCCAAACTTTTTTCATTTTAACTTTTTATACTACATGTAAAATGTAGCTAGTATACCCATTTATCATATTAATATATTTATAACTATATTATCCAAATGTTAAATTACATATACTATATACCTATGCTTATATTTATACTAACATATAATCTGGTAATAATGCTTTAATCTTACTTTTAAATTTTAATGAATGTTGTATGCTTT
Source organism: Rhopalosiphum nymphaeae (assembly GCA_036289425.1). NCBI lineage: Eukaryota > Metazoa > Arthropoda > Insecta > Hemiptera > Aphididae > Rhopalosiphum > Rhopalosiphum nymphaeae. Next base: position 243,731 of record JAZAQC010000007.1, on the reverse strand, counting down.
TACTTTCAAAATTTCTCCATAAATTATTATTAGGTTCCATTGATTTTTCTAAAACATTGTTAATCAAATTAATTGTCCAAATAACAAAGATTTGAAATCATTTTATTAATTTTTTTATGATAACAATTATATTTTAACCAACCCTAATAATCTAATGGTTACCAGTAATACATAAATTGTTGATTTTATTGAATACCGAGTTTTCTATTATCTTGTTTATATTAATTTATTAATATATTAAGTTTTCTCATTAAATTATATTCAATTTATTATTAAATGTAAACAGTTTTAATATTATTGACTTATTATATACAATGTTTGTGTTTTTTGTGCACAATATTTATAAATTTATAATTATATTATGGGATTTATGACCTAAAAATAAAATGTTATAAATTTAGTATTAATTTTTTTAATTTATAACATACCACCCACATTTAAATGTACTTTTATTTTATTTTATATAATTTTGTTAACATTTATTTTTTATCTAATATTTGACTTGTAGTCCTAAAATGTCAAATATTTTTGTTTGTTGGTGATGGTGTCTACAAAATATCACTGTAATATTGTTCATAATATTATTAATTTTAAACTTTTTTTATTTTATTACGTTACAATAATTGATTCATACTACAATTAATCACTAAGCTAAAAAAAAATATGCATACTTAAACAAATACAAAGATAATTGATTAAACAAACCATAAAACTCAAATCAATTATAAAATAATAATATGATACATGTATACAAATGATAAAAAAAATATAAGCAATATTTTTAAGGAGTTCAATGTTATATTATTAATTTATAAAAACAGTACAAATAATTTATTTATTAGCTATTTGTTATAAGTACTATGTGTAAGAATGGTTATTTATTTATTTGTTAATAAAGCTGAAATTTAACAATTGATTGAATTAACAGTTTCATAATAAAATAAGAAATATTACCAAAAAATAAATATAAGACAATTTTTGAAAAACGTTAGTTAATTTTTTTTTTAATTTTAAATTTTGAAAATATAAACATAAAGAGTTGATAACTAATGTGTTTTGTATTTAAAATATAATTGTAGTTAAAGCATTTTTTCTTTTTTTTTCTAGTATTTGTGTTCTGATGTTTGATTATTTACACTATATGTATATGGATGTGTGAGATTTTTAATTGAAATTAATTTTGATAATGCATAACAAGTTATTTTATAGCATTAAGTAAACATTCATTGGTTTTTAAAATGTACTTAACACAATGACTTGTGAATGCTTTAGATTAATGTATTAAATTTCATTAAATATTAATAAGACATGCATGCTAATAAAAATACATTTCTAAAGAAATTAATATGCAATAAGTAATAATTATTTATGAATTAAATAAAAAAATTACAAACCTACTAATTAGGTAATTTTAAAATACTTCTAAATCAGAATCTTATAGAAAATTTTACTGAACTGGTTCACTATGATAAATGAGCAGTTTAGGAATATTAAAACAAAAAGTACTAAAAATTGTAAACAAAATATTCTATTATTTATACTTGAAACAAACTAAAATAATAATTAAAAATACCAGTTTATTTGTAGGTACTAAACTAATTTACTATAAGAAGTAGACAGTTTTAGACTTCTGATGTTATCAGACAAGAAACACTGGGAAACTAAAATAATAATGTAGTATAGGTATACACTATACATATTAAGAATCATTCTAAAACCTGCACTAAGTTAAGTGTCATAAAGTATGTATAAAATGTATATAATATATCTTAGCTGATCAATAAGCCAACAAGTTTCTTTAACTTGTCTGTTAGTTATAGAAGATATATTGTAGTATATTATAATCATTCGTTTTTTAAATAATGGTAAAATTACTGATAAGTTAGAATATTTCATTAGACCCAGAGATTCAAATTAATGTATTTTCAGAAGATCAGCCTTAAATTTCAACATCAAAACAAGTAATAATAAATATTATTTAGAAGTATAATTTAGTAGTTAGTTTTGATTAGCGTTGAGATGTTTCAAATATTTTATTAAATAGCTATATTTAAACTCATGTTTAACACATCTAAATTAATCTAATCGAACATGGTTTTGTTTAAAACAAACAGCCTAAAAAAAACTGTAAAAAATCAATAATTAATCGCCTTAGTAGCTAAAACTTACAAATAATTGCAACTAGATACTTTTATAAAATATTATTCTTTTTAAATAAATAAATTTATGAAATAAAATCAGGAATATAGAATATTAAATAATTATTTATTTATTGTAAGACTTGAATAATAGTCATTCACATTGTAACGTAGTAAAAATTTTACTGATTTAATTTACCAGTTGTATACATTTGTACTACCTTAGTTCAATATTGTATGTTTATTTTTGTATATTTTATTTTCAACACAAACATGAATGATAAATTTATTATTTATAATAATAAATATTATTATTATTAAAATCATGATTCTTATAATAGCAGACAGCTATAGGTACAATATTAAACAACTCTATTATCATTAGGTAATAATGAAATACCAATAAAGTAAAAAATCTATTTGTAAATGTGAATATATTATAATTATTTGTTTCTGTGCTGCATGTATACATACATTGATTGCTCTGAAAGGTATTTATGATAAATATAATATATTTTTATTTTTTTTTTGGTTGAGGGAGAGTATAATAGGTAAAATATTAAAACATTTTATCTCCGCTTAACATGACTAAATTACACCATTTCTGTCACTTAGTAACTATTACGACTAGGTGGTTACATTTTTGGTTCATTCGTTTATTTTAATGTAAACACCATCAGATTTAAAGTAATTATTTTCATGTTCAAAGCATATAGTTATATGCTATTAAATCCCTTTCAAATACTAATGACAATTAACTTTAGTAATTGAACAAAAACTGGTAAACAATGTAGTATTATTTTTGATTAAATTAGTTTGGAATTTATATGAGTACATGCATAACATTATATTATTGAATGTAATTATTAAGAGGGCACCACATTGACTTATTAACATACAATATAACAATATTAAATTAATATATAAGTACTCATAACTTTATAATTAAAATATTATAAAAAACTTAGGTGAAAACAAAGATAATATTCTTACCTTTAAGGCTTTAAGTTTGATAACAGTTCACATTAATGGTTACTATTCAAATCGTCTATGTCATACATTTGAAAGATAAAAACAACACACATTAATTTGTGGTTCCCTTAAATTAAATTCAAAAAAATGGTTCTAAAGCTGGTGAGTCCTGTGGAAGGTATCTGACCATATTCTATGCCAAAAATTATATGTGTAATTTTTTCTGCTTAAAATCATATAATCGGTGCTTAAATTAAGGAGGGAATATAAAGTGACAAAGTCCCTCTTCTTTAAAGAAAATATGTATGCCTACCTCTTCTAATTATATTTTAATCACCAAGATATTTCAATATTCAATACATACATTTTTATTCTTACAGTTTTGCACCCTCCTTTCTAATTTTTTTCCCTATTCAAGCACTGCATACAATATAATTTAAATTTCAGTCCACATCACAGGTAATTAAAATTACAGTCAAGATGTTTACTCATGATTATTTTTTTGTATTATTAATTTAGCATACTATGTAACACAATACCATGTTATAAAATACAATATGTTATTACAATAATCAGTTCTCGTACCAAAGTGCCCCTTTACACTTTACTTATTTAAGGAAAAAAATTGACTACATTTTTATTATACTTGATTGATTAATAATAATAAATACATTTTAGAAGACTGTATTAAAATCTTAATAACTAGGTACTTTATTTAAATACCGAAATTTAATTAATTAAATAGTTGTATGAGCACAGTAATGAATGGAATTTAATTGCAATAATCTAGTAAAATAATTTTAATACAATTAAAAGTGTCATATGAATATTCTACTTAAATAATATTCAGGTAAAATTATGGATATTAATAATTTGTCATCAAATAAATTCATTAAAAGTTTTATATTTTATAGTTGAAAAATGTGTAATTGGCATTAAATTATCAAAGAAAATTCATGGATTATACTTTTGTATAAAAATTATTTTATAAACCTTAACTCATTAAACATTGGATAATAACTTAGTAAACTTAATAAATGATTAACATAACATACTTAATATAATTTGTTTATCTAAATCTTGGCTTTTTGTAACATCCACTTTCGTGGACATCCACTGCTCTCAAAATAAAAGAATAAATATATCCCAATTTAAATATTTTTTGATTTTACAACTCACAATATTTTTGCTTTAATATTGCCTTTCTTTTTCCACATTGACATATTTGGAAGCGCATCCGTCTCCTGGCATACAATTTATTCATATTTTTTGATTTTGCTGTTTGCAAAGACGATTTCAAGTCCCAATTTAATACAACTTTATTTCCTGTAGTTCTGGTTGTCTATTTAGCTACTGGTAGACTTTTATCTATATATTTTATTATTCTATTGTGATGTTAATGAAAAAGGAGGTGGATAATTTGAAGCCTTAGAGTGAAATTTATGATTATGCAATCCTTAAAATTTCTATTTACGAATGTTTAAATGGATCTTTTTTCAACCATTTTCTTATTTTTAGTAACAGACGGAACTCTATTATCAATTAACATTGTCTTCGATTTTGGCTCAGGTTTATGTTTACGTTAATTGTTGTGGATAAACATTTTACATTATTTAAAGTAGTGCTAGCTTCAGTGTTAATTGGTAGTACTTTATCATTACCAATTGTATTAACATCAGGTATATTATAGCTATAGGTAATATAAATCAATAACAAATGTTTCTATTTGTTATTGATTTATATTTTTGGATATCATTAAATAGATCAATAATATTTTTATGTTTACTTTGTATTTTTGATGTATAATTTATGACACCAGATTCATCTTCATCCTTTAATAATGTGAATATTTCATGTTCCTTATTAGAATCCTTATGTGCAATAGCCCTAAACAATAGTTAAAGTAAACTACTATTTAGTAAACATAATATATTATTATACATGGATTTTAAATAATTTGTTTATGAATGACGAATTTTATTAATTAATAACTATTAAATTTATTTTTAAATTCATAGTTATAATATAAATATTAAAAATAGATCTACTCAATATTTTTATTAAAAAAATGTAGTTAAAAATATTAAAAATAGCTAAAAACCAATAAATTATTTTATAATAGCTAGATATGTCTTACTTGTTTAATTTGTTGCTTGATGAAGGGTTAACAATTTGACTTTTGAGGTATGCATACATCTCTGTGATTGTGTAAACATATCTTCTTTTATTCCTTTCTCCAAGTATTTTCTTACACAATTTAAACCTTTAGCATGATTCTTTATACGTCATATTACTATACTCGTGTTCTGCATATTTTAACAATTGTTTTGGTTCAATATCCTCGTCAATCTCGTTGTTCAAAATATTAGTGATTTTGTGTTCTAATATATTATTAAAAATTGATACTGGAAGTTGAATTACAGTACCGGCTATTTCAGTAAATATTTGAGGTTCTTCTTCTTTGTTGTTTACTTGTTCTGAAACACAATTATTTATTTGGTTTACACTCATTGTGTTGTCCTTACAATTTCTATGCTTGTATTTTTTTACTACACGTTGAAAATGTGATATTAAACTAAGAGAACATTATTGAGTGATTGGTATCCACAACGCAACGTATACAACGCACAACGATAAATAGCTGAGAGAATGTGCTGTTGTGCGATGTTGCGATTTGGTGTTTACACGATTCACAACTTCACTAGTGTGTAAACGTTTAAGTAACGCCCATTACTCGTAGACGGCGTCTGTTCGACGAGTGCGTTCACACGGAAGGGATGTTTATTATTTTATGAATGCCATAAAAATTGGTATTTAAATGCCACTCGTAATATTTTTAATGTTTTCGGGTATACGGACGTGATTGATTGCGTTATTAGATACTTCATAAAATATTTACAGAATATAAATCATACTATATGTTATAGGTATAATAATTAGGGTTAAGATGTTTATGCACTAAAGAATATATAAATATGCATGCATTTATGTACTAAATAACAACGAAATGTGCATAAAAATATAAAGAAATATGGACAAAAATAATGCAAATTCTAATTTAATATTATATGATTGAATTAAATATGAAAAAATAAAATATATTTTTACAAAGCCTGATAGAACAAGAGCTTTTTGCTTTAGGTATTACAAGTGAGCGAGTAGAACGGAAATATAGATACAAATTTATATTTGAGTGATTTTAATAAATAAAATAAACGGCAAAATACGAAAAATATGAAATGCACAATATATTCTATATCAATCATAGAAGTATATTCTATAGAAACTAATTATACTATTAAATGTTTTATAAAAATATTTGATAAAATTGTACTAGTTTACAGATTTATGCATGTGTAGCAGTGCACAAGTACTGAGCCCCAAAATTCTTAGGGTCTCCTTCCCGTTTTGTTTTATTGTACAAAAAAAAAAGAAATGCACGAATTGTAGTAGTGACGTTTATTTTCTATTAATTGTTAAGTATTTAGCCAAAATTATTTTGTTAATATGTGACGATAAGTCAAAAAATGATTTAGAGACTCATTGTCTCCAAAATATATAAATCTACAATTATTGTATATTATATATAGAGCTAGACAAGTGATGACCATCTATCAGAAGTTCAGATAATAAAATACAAGCGCATAGCCTGGTGTAGTAACATCTCCCCTCAGCTCTGCTATACTTATGTCTTTTAGGTAAAGATTCATCATAAGCCGTGATGTACACATTATATTATCATGCAAATATTATACATACGTATAACGTGTAAGTACTATGTAAGCATAGACTATGGATATAATACAGTGAAACCTCTCTTACGCTCTTAGCGAATGCTTCTAATTAACAAACACTTCTCAATAATGGACGTGGACAGGTTTAGGTAGTCCGAAGTGTTCAAATATATCTAAATAACAGACAACTATCCAAGAAATACGAACTTATTTTAAGTTTATTATCATTAGTTATTCAACTCCAGTCTAATTTTGTGGAAATTGCAATACAAGAAAAAAACAAACTAAAATTTCAGATTTTTTTTTTAATATGTAATTTTGTATAATATATTTTAGTACGTCTAAATAATTGTAATAAATTAATAATAAACCTAAAGTAAAATATTTTTCAAAAATTCAATACAATTTAAATTTTCAGATACAAATATATATTAATATATATTTATTAATTTTTCCCAAAAGCGGACAATTTTGTCGGTCCTGTGAGTGTTTAATCGTCATTAACGATGGAGCGTAAAAAGAAAGATAGACAAAAAAATACTATTTTATCATATTATTGATACAAAAACACCTAAATTACAAGTTAATAATCTCAATAAAAAAGACAATTTAATAAGTGGTTTTAAATTTTTAAAAATTAAAAATGATTCTGTTATGTTATATTAATAAAATTACTTAATTTTAATAAGAATCAAATGGGAGTGGCAGTACCCTTAACTGAACCTGAAATTGCATTATTAAATCCATTGGAATTAATATAATTTTGGATAAAGTTGATTTAAAAATAAATGTTTTGTTTTTTTATTAATAATAATTATATTTATAGTAGATTTTGTTTTTTAATACCATATTTTAACATTTTTTCATGAATTATTATCTATTGACTATTCACTTGTTATATGTTGTACGATTGTAAGATTGAACAAAGTTAACATAAATGTGTACAATTTTGTCGATTAATTTTGAATAATACCCCAATATAGAATAATTACTGGTTACGTGCCTGAATATGGCTATATAATAGAGACTATAGTATATACACTACAATCTACACATTACACATATCAGTTTATTGTGTATTAAAAAAAAAAATCTAAAATACACAAAATATCTAGGTACAAAAGATACAAATTTATTTAAGATACGTGTCTTAAATATTGCCCATCACTGATTCTAAATAATATTAATCTATACGTATCATCTCAGTACGATGGTACAGACTCCGTATCGTGTATCAGTTATAATATCGTTATAACATAAATGTGCATAAGAATGTGTCTAGACTTCTAGAGTAATAAAATATAAAATTTATACTAACACATAGAAGTTACATTTAAATTTGTTTTATTTTGCAGGTATAACCTATACTGGTACATATTTTAGTTATTTTGTTGTAAAAAATGTATATAAAAATAAATGTAATTCGTCGAGGTTGGAAACTTTTACGTATATTTTAGATTCTGTGCGGAGCAATGTATTGATTTTGATGTGTGTATGTGTGTGTTTTACGTCTGTAATTTGTCATTATATAGAAAGGTCTTAAGTGGTAGGTAATATATACACGACACACTTTAATGTTATTTCGACCAACAGCTTATTTATATAACGTAAAAAGTAAATATTATGTAATATGCCTATAATACTTACGAGTTACGACTTTACGAGTGTTACGACGCAATATGGACGACAGCTGCACGCTACACTCCTATTATAGATTATATAGTAGACAATGCACGTACAATACTGGAATGTTCAAAATTCTTGTCTTTTCATTCGATTTGAATTCCTTTATTCTTACCTTGTCAACGATAAATAAAATAAATTGATTTTCGAAATATCGTATTTATCTATAGAACATAATCGTCTTAGCAGTTGGTGCCTTTCACGAATTGTTAACCCGACAGCTGGTTCGACGTGAAAAGATTGGGAAATAATATATTGGGGTTGATCGTCGCCACACATTAACAATAAAGTATCCTACGTAGTAACGACTAGAATTCGTATTTTTTTTTTTGGAGCGTTTACTTAATATTTTACTGAAATTGTAAACATAATATTATATAAAAGATAGATATGCAGTACGCATATATCAAAACTGTATACATATCTTTATTCCGAGGACACGAATTTCGATTCTCAAAATAACGTTAAATATATATATATATATATATATATATATACATTTGAGTTTTGTTATACATTTTTTTCAATACATTGAAAAGTTGAAAGTGTTTTTGATATTTACGAATTGAATTTTTTAATATGATACACTGATAAAGAATGGCGAATAGGTTTTCAATAAATCTAGTTTTACTATTAATATATGTCACAATACCTATTGACTATTGATAATGTTCTATTAATTATTAGAAATTTATATTTCATAAATTAATTTGAAATCGTTGTTAATCACATATTCATTAGGTATACATAATAATATTATAGTCGTATAATTGGTAACAAGAATATTAAAAAAAAAAAATAGTCGGTACATTATTATAGTGTTATCACTTATTAGTTATGACTTATATGAATAAGTGTGCTGTATTGCTGTCATTATATATGATGACATGTCAGTTAGGTTTATTTAATAGCGATGAAAAAAAGGACTGTGTATACTGTAAAGGTTCGTTCACGGTTCGTCAACCACTAATAGCCGATACCTAGTTTTTCGACCAAAAAACCAGTTTTTAATGGTTTTTAAAAAAATACTAATTTATACAACTATAAAGTACCATTTACTATCTACGAGTTATCTTATCCATATACGCCTATTATACACGGTTTTATTGACATCGATCAATTTATTATAAAGGTATATAAATTAATATAAATAACTGAAAATTCCACTGGCCATTGCAGTTAAAATAAAAATTATGATTTTAATTAATTTTAGTAATATTTCACTGTGTGGATTTCATCACATACAATATACCTAACATAGTTACTATGCCATCAGTGGCGTATTTACGGGGGGAGGAGGATTTTGGGGATAGATCCCCGCTTAGTCTTTTTTTTTACTGATAGATATAATAATGACGTACATATGTTACATTTACAGATACTACAGAAATACAGAATAAAATTAATGAAAATGCACGCTACATTCCGTCAACCGTCATCATTGTCAATAATGATCTGGCTATTAATTATCGCGCTTTTAATAATAAACGTTTGGTTGCTATTTCAAAACGTATTGCAAGGCGAAGGCAATAAAGCATGTATATATAATAATATATATAATAGGCATTTTAAACAATAAATTCTAATAATTAAATGAAATACAAATAATACTCAAACTTAAACACTAAAATACGTGTTATTACTTATTTTTATAATATTTATTATTGCATTAGTTTATTTTTAATCCAGCATAATAATTCACTACTCATTATAATCGAACGCTCGCGCTAGTACCAGTGCCGAACTTCCACCTAGGCAAACTAGGCAGCTCCCTTTATCTTCCCGGAGTCCAAGCTCCCGGCCAAGTACCAACAAAAGGGACCTTCTGGCCTTCTTTAGTAGGTGTACTGAGGCCCTGAGACCCTTAAGTTCGGAGCACTGGCTGGTTGTTGCATTATTTTTTACTGTATGTGTGTGTGTACAATTACATAAATTATAATAAATGAAATAGATGTTGTACCATATTGATGACAAAACGAAATAATAATAAAATAATAAACAATAAAATACATGTATGTACGACCTTATATCAAACGGTTATGTTGTTGGCGTTGGCGTTGACGATAGCTATTGTAATAGCATATTGCGTAACTAAACTACATACGTACACGTAAATAAAAATGATCGTAAAACTCAGACAAAGGTTATTTAGTTGAGTTCCGATCGGGCAAGGATTAATATTTTCGTAGGCCCTAGGCACAGTGACTATAGTGCTAATGCATTAATTACGGTCTTGCGGTGTCTATAGTATTTAAATGGGTAAACAACTTTCTGTTTGGGAGAGGAAGTGTTGAGTCTCAGTGTTAAGCCTTTTAAAAACCAAAATATTTACAATATAAAAATAAAGTCTAAACTTGTATACGATAATAATTTGAACAAATCTTAAAAATAATTCATTTTACTCCAAATACCTATATATAAAATTAATTTATCAAAAACCATAGAGAAAAACTTATTTTACACCAATTTGCACATTTCTCTATAGTTACAAAACTATTTTGCTACATTTTTTGTTTACAAATGATTCAATAATTTTTTCGGTATCAATTTCTTTCTTTTTAAGTTTTAAATCCCACAAAAATAACTAATCAAATTTACCAACAATATTATAATAATATAATATACAATTGTTATTAATTGATATATTTAATATAAAATATAGATTCAAATTTTAAAATACCTGTTTAGAGATTTTCCGCGTATAGTTTACTGTTCTGGTCTTCTAAATTGACGATTGACGATAAACAGTATTTTAATACGGACTACAGACAACTGACGAGGATTGTAAGAGTAATAAAATGTTGAACATCGAAATAATTTTGACTATATATAAAGACTATTGTATGGTTTGTAAAGTTGCGAATACTGACGGTCGTTGACTCATTATTATCGTTTCGATATCGAACGATCATTATATTATCCCTCATATATTTCTTGTGTGTGTGTGTGTGTGAGTGTGCCATGCAGTCATACGCGGGACAAGTGAACGACTGACTTGTGGACTTGTGGTCGATAATTATTATTAATATTACGTAGGTAAACGATATTATTTTTCTAATATTTTATCTATTATTTCCTAAGATATTTTAAACAGTAATTGTGGTTTTATTCATCATACGCCGTCGTATGCCCATTTGCGAGTGACATTTAATTGTTTGATAATCAATCTGATTACTATGATTACTTACATTATACTAGTAATATTATTTTTGCCTATCAAATATAAATTGTTTTATTTATAATATTTTACTTATTATAGTAACGTGTAGAAATTGTATATTAATTTATAATAATAATAACAAGAAAAAGAACATAAAAATATAAAATATAATAAAAAATTCTTAATCACATTTAATTTCGTAGGCTTTACCATAGTGCCTAAAGTATTTTAAACCTGCTGGTAACGCCTACCTATGTGCTAATATAGCCCTAGCTCCGATATGGTTATTGGCTATATCGTCATATCGAGTCATTTGACGGAAAACGAATGACGATAAAACTTCGGATGTTGGGGCGAGGCGCAACATTGGCTAGTTTAGCTGATAAACGATAGTGAATACATGACATACGAACTGCTGAAGAAGATGAAGCGAGGGTGATAAAGAAATTAAAAATTAAATAATTTAATGAACTTTTACTGAACGGTATACTGGGTGGGGTGGAACGGGTTATATTCGTTAGGTGTGCATAGACAAGTTAAAATTGCCGAAGAACAAAATATTTTATTACCTTTTAATTTTTATACACATAGAGTATTTGTAATTTTCATAAAATATAAAATTTTGAAATACTTCTGTATTTTAATAAAATTTGTTTTTCTTTTTTAAATAAGTTTTTTTTCTATGAACATTTGTCATTCCATTTATAAATGTATAATTTAATATTTACCAAATTAATAAATAATATTCATTAATATAAATTTGTATTGTAAACAATTTTAATATTTCATGTTCTTGTGAAATAGTTCACAATAGACTTCAAACACTTTATGTATTATTATAATTATAATAACAGATAACGAGTAATAAAATTTACAACATTTTTTTTATATTTTCTATGATTAATTAATATTATTTAGAATTTCTTAAGTTCAACACTTCTTGATTATAATATATTTAAAATTTAAATTTAGTTTAAATATTTTAAGTAAAATGGTTCTCATATGTTCTGTGAGAAGCTGCAAAACTAAGTACTCTAAGGATTCTGATACAGAGTTACACATTAAGTACTATCTGTAATATTAGTTGTACATGAGGTTGTTTATGATTATTACAAATTATATAGGCGTTGTTAATTAAATAAATTGTCTTTAAATTATTATAGGTTTCCTATAAACAAAGAATTTAAATTTGTCAGAAATGAATAATGAAAATTGGTTTGATCATCTCAGCATATAGTTGCAAATTAATATTATTAGAACATATTTGTTACAATTACATTCAACAAGTATTTTAATTAAGTAACAGATTTTTGATGAAGCTTCTACTAATATAGCTATAACAAAGGTAGGTATTGGGTACTAATATATATTATTCATACTCATAATATTGTTTTGATTATTCTGAATCTAGAGAAAAAATACATCTTGTTTTAGACTCTTGTCATATGCTAAAACCATGTAGAAATACATTAGATGATTGAAGTGTTTTATTAGATAATGAAGGTAAGCAAATAAAATAGACATGTTTTAAAGCACTGATTAATATTCAAAATAAAACTGATTTACATTTAGCTTCAAAAATTATGTTAAAACATATAAATTATAGCAAAAAAAAAATGAGTGTGAATGAGCTGTACAAACATTTAGTGCTAGTATAAATGCAATCGATTATTGTATGAATGTTTTAAAGCTACCAGAACTTCAAGGATGTGCTTAATACTAGAAATTTTTAAGTAAAAGTACTTACAATAAATATATATATATATATATATATATATATATATATATATATATATATATATATAATAATAATAATAATAATAATAATAAAACATCAGTTAAACAATAAATGAATGAGGGAATATCATACACAGAAAAATTACAATTTATTAATAAAAATTCAAATAATGTATTGACTTTCAAATAATTATCACAATCAAATAGAAGAACTAGATTTGAAGGATTTATATTATGTCTTAAATTTTTAATACATTAATTGACTTATGATCTTATTAATACTGGTGATCTTAAATTCATTTTAAGCTACAAGTTCAGCCAAGAACATTTGGAAATATTATCCTCTGCCATATGAACTAAATGCTAAATGAGACTTCAATAATAATCCTACTGTAACTCAGTTTGAAGCTGTGTAAAGCTCTCTCGGTGCATGCTGAAATCGAATCAAAAACAAGTGCTAATTGTCTTGCAAAACATACTATATTAAAAATAACAAGTTAAAAAAAAAAAAATTACCAACTGAAGAAATGAAGACCAAGATACTTCCTTCTTGATTCATTGTATGCAGCTGAGAGTGAATACATTTTAGAGGATGAAAATGAACTATTGACAATAACAAAAATTCTAATTATATTGAAAACATATCATATGTTGTTGGATTTGTCAGAGAATATATAAAAACTAAAATTACATCAGTACCTATTAACAGTTAAGTATTAAATGTAATATTGGTATTGAATATAGATAAATATTTTATAAATTTGATGAACCACTTTATGGACAAAAACCCCTCTAAATAACCATTAGTTACAGATGATTAGGTTAATACTTAAAAAAAAGTGTTAAACAACAAATATAAAGTACAAATGAAATCGGCAATAGGGTAAGATGATTTCGTCAAAAACTAATTAATTTTCAACACCAGTGAAAACAAATTGTCGCAAGTATTATGATTTATGGCATACAATTATATATATACGAAACAAATGAAATATTTTAAACTATTGTATTAGTACTTATATTTTGACTCAAGGTCTCGTGTTTATATTGTACACTAATATAAAATTTTTATTTCTAAATTGAAAATTTAATACTACTTAATATTACTATTTACTTTATAGTAATAAATATGTGTATGTATAGATAATGTATTTAATATTAGCAGTTGTTTGTTATAAAACTACAAAATATATTGACTCTGACTTTATAAAATGTCAGTTTTCAAATTGTTTATTAGGTGACTATATCATACGAATGAATAGCGTTTAATAAGTTTTATGAATATTTCAGAATTTATGATACATTTATAACTTAATGTGTGTTGACATGACGTAATAATGAAATCCCAAAGGCGAATTATGTTTTTGCTTATATATTTTATTGCAATTTTAAACTCGGCTCTGTCTCTCTCGCACACGTATTTTATTCACCCATCTCTTTCGATGCTCGGGCCATTCTTTTATACGTCTACGCGCGTGCGTGAGTGATTCGCAGTTAAGCGCCAACCGGTCGATGAGAATGTGGCGTCAGGAAGCGTAAGGCGCCGCATTGCCGGTGTGCCGAACAACGCGTCGTCGGACTGCAGTTGGGTTTCGGAGCATACAACACGGACACCGTCGGCCACCGGGGGCATGCGACTTGACGTATGTCGTGAAAACAAAATATTCCAAAGACTAAGTGGGTTTTTGGTAATTCTAATTTAGCTCTCGCACATACATTTCTCTTTCCACGCGCGGTCTGGTCTATGCGCGTGCGTCGGGCTAGATTCATTTTAACAACAATTTTAACTGATATTTTTAATATCTCGCTTAATAATGGTATCTTTAAGAAAGGTGACCCCTCTTTAATTTCAAATTACCGTCCTATTTCGAAATTGTTTGTTATTCCCAAACTATTTTCTAATTTAATTTATTTCATCTAAATTAACAAGCTATTGTTCTCTGTAACTTTTCATAATCAACACGGTTTTATATCTAAACGTTCAGCATGTAATAATTTATCTTGAGTAAAACATCTAATATTCTAAATTCGTTTGTTTCTAATGTGCACACAGATATTATTTATATTAAGAGTTTGATCGAGTTAATCTTAAAATATTGTTCTGAAAATTGCATTATTTTGGATTTTCTGATCCTTAGCTTTCTTGGTTTTGCTCCTTTCTATAGTTGTTAAATATTAAAAAATTTAAGATTCTACGCTATTTAAAACTCTAATCTTGAACTTGTCTCTAATTTTAATGATCTTGTGGTTATTTTTGATTCCAAACTACATTTTTTTACCATACTGAATTTATTAAGAAAATAGCAATGCGTATTTTTGGTTTTATCAAACGCATATGTAAAGATTTTCATGATCCTTCATCATCCCCTCAATTTTCAACCACTGTAGTTGAACCATACAAGTGTCTTGACTACACGTGCAACTCTTGAACACAATGACTGTACATTCATGGTCAATAATGAAGTCATCTATGACATTTGCCGTCGTAAACTTAATATTGAACATCCAACTTATTTAAATTTAAATCGCCTTATTGGCCAAGTTGTTTCTTTAATCACTTCTTCTCTCCGTTTCGATGGGACCCTGAATGTTGATTTAACAGAATTCGAAGACAATTTGGTGCCATACCCATGGGTCCATTTCCTTTTGGTAAACTATTCTATAATAATATCCGCTGAAAAGACTTACCATGAACAATTGTCAGTATCAGAGATCATCAATATCTGGTTTGAACGAGACAACCAAATGATGAAATGTGGTGATCCATGTTATGGAAAATATTGTACCGAGGAGATGTTGTACTTAAGGACATTAATGATGTCATAGCTTCTATTAAAAGACTTAAATCTTACGGGCGAAAAATTCAGTTTGTCAATGTATCGTGTCCGCCTAGTCTTAAAATTGGTATCAATTACCAACCCCAACTGTGGTTCTTGGTGGTGACTTAGTTAGAGTACAATACTACAATGTGTTTTTGCATGTAGTCTAACATTACTATTATGGTTGAAGCTTGGAAGAAATTTGACTATAAGTTTGACTTATTTTCCAAACGTGCTTTTGTCCATTGGTATGTTGGAGAAGGGATAGAAGAAAGAGAGTTCTATGAAGCACGTGGTGATATGTTGGTTCTTAAAGCCGACTATGGAGAGATTGCCGATTATGGAAAGATAGATTACGATCCTGATTGGTATATCTAATTAATAATCTAATTTATGTTATGTAACAAAAAATTATTGTAATATAGTTATATTTATATATAAATAAATATCACATATTTTTTTGTTATTACCTATTTTATTAGTTATTTTAGTTATTTATATTTACAAATAATATTTATTTAATTTAAATAATGGTGTGTTTTTCCAAAATTATATTATTTGAACTCTGAAGTTGACAAAAAATATTAGAATTTTTTTAGAATATTTCTACTTTTAGAATTGTGTTCATTAGAAATAATTAATTCAGTTACATAATTATTATACTTCGAAAATACATTAAGTTCAGTTACTTAATTACTACTTACTAGGCATACATATATACAAAGTAACTATTATTAAGTTAGAAATTATTAACAAAAGAAACTACTAATTTTCTAACTTTTTTTAGATTGATAAATGTTAAAATTAAAAAAAAATTTAAACAATTCAGCATTAAAAACTGAAACTTATAATTATTTAATTATAAAATAAATAATAGTAGGGATAAGTGTATGAAATAACATAATAACATAACATAATCCTATAGAATATATCTATTCTTTATCAACTGGATACCTAATCGTTAATATAATAATATAATGAAGGTACCAAAGTCCAAAAGATCGTCTGTGACCATGACAACGACCCGAAAGTTCCATGTGTAACTTATCATTTTTATAAATATATGTATATAGGTATAATGTTATTTGTTGTTTTGAATTATTATTGAAGGTCATTGAGCACTGCAAGTAGAATATTAAATTATTTTATTTTATTGCAACGATATGAGTCCACCATCGAATTACTACGTACAAACAAGTAATAATAACTATGTAAATAGGTGATAATATGAAATCGCCTATAGTAATAACTAGGGCTCGGATTTATATGTAAATACATTTTTTTACTGTGACTTGATAAATTAATTTAGATAAGTGATAAATTCGTTTCAAGCAATTTCCAATGTAATGAACTATATTTTATTTTACATATTTTTACACGTTTTGTCATAAGTACATATTTTTACATATTTTTCAATAATTCCATTTTTTCCTACATATTTCGACAATTAATTCATTTACGATTTATTAATAATTATGAAAAATACATAGAACAAGTACAAAGACCCTTGGGAGTTGCAGTAAAAGAAAAAATGTACAGTGTATCACATAAAAACCCTGGTTTATACTGCCTAAAAATAATTAGAGATACACATTGCAAATATGAAATTTGCACCCATTACCTCGGTGGAAGTTAAGCGCTCCTTCAGTCGGTACAAATCTGTGTTACGACCAAACCGTCGATCATTTAACTTTAACAATTTGAGCATGTATATGGTATCGCATTGTTTTCAAGATCAAGATCAAGATGAATAAATAAATTAGATAATAATGTCATGTATAAAGCAATTTTTTATATTTTTTTGTAATTTTTTTGTATTCCATATTTTCATTTTTTAATCACATATACAAGTGATTTTTTATAACATATATTTACATATTTTGGTTTTTTTAATACATATAAATCCAAGCCCTAGTAATAACTAATAATCATATATGCTAAAGATGTTTAAGATTTGAGAAATTACCCCGCCTCCCTCAAAATATTTTATGTTGTAGGTACTTATTAAAACAAATTACCGAAAAAAGTATTTATCCCAGTTTATTTAAGTTAGTTTTTAATTTTTCAACTACGACTTACTTTTGAGCGTAGTTGTTCAGCTATAATGAACTACATATAAAGAGAAGGATGATTTACATATTTAGCTGTGCTCCATACTTTTGAAAGCGATATTAAGAGGACGAGTCTAATATTTTGTTTTATTATAAATGTTAAGAGGACGTAGTACCCGTTTGTGTTGTCTCTGATTTTCATACGTACGACATGGCAAATTTTCGTTCTTCACTTTCAATAATGTGCTGTTAGTTTTTGTATTAGAGTGAATTGACCTATTATAAAATTTATAGGTAAGATTATTGTCTGGGTTTTTATTGATATTATTATATTTAAGTAGGTATGATCTTTTTGAAATTGAAACATTTTAAAATGATCATATAACTTATTTAAAAATAATAATATCAATAAAAGCCTACGCGGGGCTCAGACAATAATCTTATCTATACATTTTATAATAGATCAATTCACTCTAATATCAAAACTAATAAACGAAAATTTACCATATCGTGCGTGTGAAAAACGGAGACAACACGTACGAGTACTACGTCCTCTTAACAGTTAACATTTATAATAAAATAACATATTAGACAAATTTCAAGTTGAATTTGCGAATATAGTCAAAATTATACTATTAAGATGTATATCTTATGTATATATCTTATATATATCTTATATATATCTTATATCTTATGTATATTATGGCATTCATGTAGTAGCCAACGAATGATATACTGTGGAAAAATGATTTACCTACTACAATAATAATGTAAACTTGTATCAGTAAAATACTATTGAAACTTAATTATTTGCTTATACCTATTATATTATTTATTTCATGTGTGCAAAATATTTTTTTTATTCTTTGGAAAATGGCCAACCATTTTTTCAAAGGGAAAGTGATCAAGCAGCTAAGTAATTCCATATCAGTTTAATTGATTTAATTATTTTTAAAACGAAAAAAGATACCATCACAAGTTCTTAAATTACAATTTTATTATAATAAAATAAATACTTAGTTAAGTATGCGATTACCAGTGGTGGCTCGCAAGTAAATTTATTAGGGAGACTGAAAATTTAATAAAAAAAAAAAAAAAATGAATACAAAAAAAGACAAAAAAAACCTTTTTTTATTATTATAACTGATAGCTTTATAAAAATTATAAGAATAGATAATTTATATGATTTTATATTCTAATTCAATGTTAGGTGTCGGTCTGTTTGATTTTAATTGACACTTTTCTTCGTATGTTAACGTATTAAAACTATTTTTAAACAAATGTCTAGTATATCCATTTTTTTTTCTGTATTTCCATAGTAGAAAATATAATAAATATATGTATTTCTAGTGTAATTTATTATATTATAATTAAGTTTTTAACTTGTGTAGTTTTGTATAATACCAATAATAAATAATAATAATTTAATTACTTCACGCTGCTATACAATGTCAAATGCCTAAATTAAATGGTCTATACGGACGCACGACACGTTGCAGTTTTCGTATTTACAGGAAAATATGTGACGACTGCGATGCAAACGGCAAAAACTTTGAATGAGTCTAGTCTCAATGTACTGAATAACATCTATACAATCTATCCCCGTCCTCTGTCTTGTTATGCATTTGAAATTTGTATACATAATTGAGTCTTTCGGACAGCAGACTCCCGAACTAGCGACCGTCGTCGTTATCGATATATTTAGCCGGTATTGTTATTGAATGACACTCATTACTAATGTAAAAATAGAATACAAAATATTATCAATATTAATATCGAAAACCATAATAATTATTTTCAGAATGGATAAAACATAAAAGCATTAAATTATAATACAATTTTCTTCAAACTTTTTTATTGCGTTATTACTTTTTATTTTTATGGGGAGTCGCCGTCTCAAAGACTCCCCTGACGATCCGCCACTGGCGATTACATAACATGTAAGTTTCTTCAGAAAAAAATCTTTGAACTTACGTTCTTAAGTTTTGTCTGTGCTATTCTATAGGTCTAAATAAATTCGAAAGATAATTTGTTTTACTTGTAGTACCTACGTAAGTGGTACCTTTCAACGTTTCGTCATTTTCTTTTAGGAATATATCTTTGTTTTTAGGTGTACAAAATAACATATTTTAAATTTTTCTTATTCATTAGATATAGTTTTTCTTACTTATCATTAATGATTATATTTTACACGTAGAAACTTGTTTATGGATGTATTTTATTTTATTAAAACTTGGATACGTATATGGCATTTACAATTTTTATTTACTTCGTCTCTTGTGAGTACTTCCATTCGTCTTATTAAATTATAGGTGCTACTGCAA
Source organism: Rhopalosiphum nymphaeae (assembly GCA_036289425.1). Classification (NCBI taxonomy): domain Eukaryota; kingdom Metazoa; phylum Arthropoda; class Insecta; order Hemiptera; family Aphididae; genus Rhopalosiphum; species Rhopalosiphum nymphaeae. The sequence goes on along the minus strand of JAZAQC010000007.1, from coordinate 223,113 downwards.
GCCCGGGTTAAGGAGGGGGGCAGAAAAGGCCATGGTCCCGGGCTCACAACGGATGTAAAACAATAGTGGGCCCTTGGCAAATAGTACGTTTCTTTTTTTTTATTAAATCAGAAATATTCTAATATAATAGTAGTAGTATATTTCGTATATCAAAAGAAATATGTACGATTATTTATACAAATAAAATTTTTATTTTTGTATTTAAAAAAGTAAGAAATACATTTATAAATATATTTTTTTTTTGTCTGAAATATTTTTATTTGTGGGTCACCTATATTTTTATTATGGTTGTGGGCCCAAAATTATCTTAATCTGGGCTTGGGTGCTAGGATAATGGTGTGAAAACAAGCCCTTCGGGCATACCTTAAATCCTCCTTGGTCATTAAAATATAATGTGTTACAGTAAAAGTACGAATACTTGAGTTTACTTTGACTACTTCTGGTAAATGTTCGAATTTCGGGTTTCTTACTAATTGATATTGTAAAATTCTAAGATATTAATTAAAATATTTCCATCAAACTTCGAACAATTATAATGGTAGAGGGTTTTAACAAATAAAAAATGGTAAATCTTATAAGATAAACAATTTTCTATGGTTAAAATCCATAATGGACCTATCATTATTTTACAATTAAGTATTGTCTATAATATAACCTACGAAAATTATAATTATAAATATAATATACACATATTATAATAAATATAAATATAAATATAATAAATATATTATAAATATAATATACACATCTTAAGCATACATGTATTTGCGACAATTTGTATGATTAATATTTTCGAATTACTACAAAATAACAACGTTGTAGAAAATAAAATCGTTATTATTCGTTTAATTATCCAATTTTATTTAAATTTAAATTTCAAATGCCAATAAACAAAAAAATGTAAAAATAAATTTCAATAACTTTAAATTGTCACAGTACTACAGTAATAGAAGCGTAATTGATATAAATAATTCTACAACTTTCAAATTTACTTAAGATTCTATGCGAAGCGATTAATATATTGATTTTACTATGTGTGTGTTTTTTTGTGTCTGTCATCACTTTTTAAAGTAATAAAAATATTTCTATTTTAAACCTCAGCATTTTTTCTAGTAGGAAAGTGATTTTAGTTGGTAATTATTAATTAAACTTGTAATTCTACATAAGTATATCGTATTGGAAATGAAATATCTAAAAAATATTTAAGCATGTATTTTTTTCAAGACAATTGATAAAAATTTCAAATTTGGATCAAATAAGAAATTTTAATAATTTTAGTTATTTATTGTAGTAATTATCCAAAAATATTATTGGTGGGGTCTTAAATTTTTTTATATCTATATTATTCATTACTACACACTACACTTAATGAAGTTTCGCAAAATATTTAGATTTATTTTAAGCTATTTATAATATAAATGACAAACGTATCGTGCTGTTTGCATGATTATTAAGTTATAACTTATTACGCAGGCCGTCAACATGAACATGGTATTATAAATATATCCAAGTTTCTTTAGTTTTTGTATCTATAAAAATATTATAACTTAAATTTTATCATTTTTATTTTTTTATTTTTTTCAAAATAGTATCTTACTACCTAAAACATAGACTTTTTAGCTTATTTAGTTGTTGTTGTTGTTATATATTTTTAATAAATATTAGTAAATATACTCATAAATAATTAAAAATGAAATAAAATATAATTATTCAAACTAAAGCGTATTTTTGTACATTATATACGATTAATTTATATCTAAACAAATGTAGTATATTATTTTGATATAGTGAATCAGTAATCACTTAATTTCAAATTTAAATTTTATTTTATTTTAAATTTAGTTTTCTTTTTTTGGCTTTTTTTTTTTTGGAAAAATCGTGTATTATATCTTCGAAATTAAATTTTGAGTCTAGCTAATTTTCAATTCATAAAAGCTCAAGGCAATAAGAAAACTAAATCAATCTTGCCTGGTTAAAGTTTTTGACCAAGTCTTAAGCTGATTTCTTAAATTGTTATTTTTGCTTCAGGGACAGTATTGGTAGTTTAAAAATTCATAGAGCAATACAAGTATTTATCAAAATAGCTTCGATATTTTTTTCGATAGTTTTAATGGAGGTATTTAAATTTCTATTTAAATAACAATACGTCAATATATCATTATATTAAACATCTTAAATAATCATTAAATAAAAATAAACATTTTATTTTTCATATTTATATTTATATTAATCAATTATATTATATATTTGCCCGGACCCTCAATATGCAAATCCAATAGATTTTGCAAATATCAATTCAACCTACCTAGTACTACTAATAGATTGATTATTAATATAATTTACAAATTTCTAAAATAATACACTGTCCATACTCATAATAATTTTTCGTATACAATGAAATATATATTATTATTTCGTATATATTTGAATTTAAATTTGACACATCCATTACATCGACACCTCCTGTACCGGCTTACGGCTTGCCCACCTTTTTATATTTTATATTCGATTATTTATCCTATAAAATTGACAAAATGTTCTGATTTCTAAAAGTTAGAACAAACATTTAGAGTTTAACCGATCTATTTTGTACCTATATTCTTAGTGCTCGTAATTCGGTCATTTGCGGGCATTATTCGTGCTTTTACAGTAACATATTATTATATTGTACAAATATTAAGTATTCGACACCTACGCCAAAAGTCAGCTGACTTTCGTGCAGAGCTTCGCGGGACAGGCGGCCAAACCGACATACGTTGAATGCCTCAGTAAGAGTAACGCTGTCGAAATAGTCCAGCCGCTGTTGGACAATATCGACCCAGTGGTGAGGATGAACGCGGTACTGGGCTTGGCAAGATTGGCTGGAAATAGCAAAAAATGTGCCAAACAAATAATGTGTGCTAACAGTCTTCTGAAAGAGCTACTTGGACGCATTGCCAACGAAAACGTACGTATATGAATTACGATAAATAGCCGAGAGCCAGGTCGCAATGCTCCTGGACACCTTCTTCACACTTCTTTACAATAATGTATTATAGTATAACGGTAAATATATAACGCTATGTCACTATATATATAACAACTACTTGATAAAATAATTGTTTTTTATATTTTAAATATAAATATAGGTACTAAAGAAAAGCAAATTTTTAGTTTGCTTCTATTCTGTAGGTAGGTAATCGTAACTTTATGTTGTAAATGTATAAAGACAATTTTACTTTATAGGTTTTCTGATTTATTCATACTTGCGTCCCATTTACAAACACGCGTGTAGTGTCCTTAGCATTTTCTTTAAAAAGTTGTTCGTTTTCAATTCAATGTATCCATAGTTTACGACGTTTACGGCATGAAGTATGTATAAATCGGAATGATCGACGTATGCGTGATTTAGGATAACCATTTTTTTTCTTATTATAGGTATATAGATTTTTATGTATTATTAATATAAATTACAACATAAACGTGTTTTATAGACTTTTATTATTGAAAGCATAAATCGTAATATAATTCTACTCGCTAATGACCGGTGGACAGTCCCCACCGATCGTAATATGATACTTATGATTATTGTTACTATAATTACTATATACGTGTAATATAATTTAATATTAATGCCTAATATGCAACATAGATAAATACCACTGTCCACTAATAACATGCTCGGCGAAGTAAACAATGTGCGTTTAAAGACGACTATATGAGCCAGTTTGGCCATGTTTTAATTATTATAACTCTTATTACTATTTTGTAAAAAAAAAAAAAGTTTGCATTCGGTTTTCAAATATTTGAAGTTTTTTAGTTATGTTTTATTGTATCTAATCGTACTTTTCATAATAGGAAAAATACTTTAATCTTTAACTTTGAGCGTAGAAATTGGTAACAGACGTACCGAGTTGTTTCTTAGGGAAATCAAAAGTCAGTTCTAATAATTATTGAATAATTGGAAAAAACAAAATCTAAAAAAATTAAAGCGCAAAACTAGTTCTTGGCCAAATCTATTACGTTTCTTTTGCAGTAAACCAATAATTAATAACTGTAGAATGTAAAGACTTGAATTTTTCATAAGATATTTAGATATTTAAGTATATTTTAGACTTGATATAATTGTTAGTACTGTTTCAATTAACATATTGTATTTAGTATTATTTTATTTATTTTATATTTTAGATTTTGAACGAAGTAATGAATGTATTGATTTCACAATGATATGTGTTTTATTTATTTATTTTTTGTGTCAGTCATCAGGTTTTGGAGTAGTAATAGTGCTTTAATTTTTGACTTCAGTCCCTCTTAAAAATGTAAATTGAATCTAGTTGGTACTTTGGGAAATCAAAAGTAGAAAATTTCCAAAAGTTTTCAAAAGTATCAGGAAAAACCCTGGAAAAGTAACGGAAAAACGGGAATTTTTACGTATAACCAGTTTTCGTCAAAATCGATTTTTTTATTTTGCTGTAATTTAAAAACGAATCATTGTAAATACTTGAAATTTTTACCAAATGTTTATATTAACATTATCTATTTACAATTAAATTTTAAAAATATTTTGACTCTTTTTAAGCTTTTTATAGACAATTGAAATTTTCGATTTTGCTAAGTTTTTTTTTTGAGATGCTGATAAAAAAAATTTGGTATTCCAAAAAATCTTTAAAATTTAATACAAGGTTTATTATAAGTTGTACTTATCGTAATGAAGATAAATCAAAAATCGTTAGTAACAATTTTTTTAAGTATTTAAACTTCAAATGTTTACGAAATATGTAAAAATCACGAAAACTTACAACTAATTTTGAAGTTGAAGATTCATAAAATTTTTTTGATTAATATTTAAGGTTTAAAAACCCAATAGAAGATACTCCATAACTTTTTCTTCAAATAACTGTAAACAAAAACTCCAGCGTCAATATAGAAAAAATTTTATGAGCGTATGAAATTTAATTTTTTACGAAATCGCGTAAAATAACGATATTTTATAATTTAAATATAAGTAGTAATATAATATATCCTACTAATTATCCTAGACTGACAAATCATCTCCGTTCAGAATTGTTTTTCGCATACAATGATACCTGTCATTGCATTCAGCAGATCGATACCCGCTTTCTCACCTATTTTTTATATTTATGTATGATAATATTTTTGTTTTTGATTAAAAAGCTTGAAAAATGAATACAAAGTTCCACATAACCACATACCATTTTCTTATCTCAATTAAAATATATAGTTATAGTTTATTATGAGTATTTAAAAAGTTTATATTTTTATAAATTTGATCGAAAATACGGACAATTGTAAATAATTTTGCAAGGGAAAATTAATCATTTTTTAAATTTTACTCCTATAATTTGAAAATTTAGTACAAGATTTATCACGTCTTTATTGGTAGTCATTTTTATAAATTATGTAGTTCAAATTTAAAAGGAATTTGAAATTCAAACAAAAAATAACAATATTAGTTAATTTTTGTATTTCACAAATTTCTATATAAGGATTTTTAATTTATTACTTATATTATTATACTTTACTATACACAAAATTATACTTTCAAAATATTTGGATTACTTTTTAAAGGAATTGCCTATTTACAACATAAATCTATTCACAGCGTTCTATGGTAAGTCGATATTAAAAGTTAATAAGTAGTAATAATAGTAATATATTATGATATAAATAAGTATCTAATATAAATATCAAATATTAATTGATATTATAACATCAATATTTATAAAAACAATGTTATTTGATTTTAAAAGTTGTAAAATAGTCATACATCATAATGTATTATCTATTAACTATTTAAACAAAGATTATTATTATTTTTAAATAATTCATTACACACTAAATGAATTAGTCTTAAGCATTTTTAAAATAATATGTTTATTAGTATTTATTTAAATGTACTAAATGTTTTGGATGAAATTAATCAACTTCTAACAATATGTGTAACAAAAAAAAAAAAAAAAAATGTGTATATTAGATTTTACAAAGTTTTTTTTTTTTTTTTTGTTACACATATTGTTAGAAGTTGATTAATCTTCATTACGATAAGTACAACTTATAATAAACCTTGTATTAAATTTTAAAGGTTTTTTGGAATACCAAATTTTTTTTATCAGCATCTCAAAAAAAAAACTTAGCAAAATCGAAAATTTCAATTGTCTATAAAAAGCTTAAAAAGAGTCAAAATATTTTTAAAATTTAATTGTAAATAGATAATGTTAATATAAACATTTGGTAAAAATTTCAAGTATTTACAATGATTCGTTTTTCAATTACAGCAAAATAAAAAAATCGATTTTGACGAAAACTGGTTATACGTAAAAATTCCCGTTTTTCCGTTACTTTTCCAGGGTTTTTCCTGATACTTTTGAAAACTTTTGGAAATTTTCTACTTTTGATTTCCCAAAGTACCAACTAGATTCAATTTACTTTTTTAAGAGGGACTGAAGTCAAAAATTAAAGCACTATTACTACTCCAAAACCTCTAACAATATGTGTAACAAAAAAAAAAAAAAAATGTGTATATTAGATTTTACAAAGTTTTTTTTTTTATTTTCTTATGTTTTTTATGTTATGCATACCTACTTACGTAAAAAAATATTAAAATTTACTTGCTATACATTAATTTAAGTATAAAATCGATTTTGGTTATTTCTTATAATTTAAAAAGTATCAATGCAATGGTAATAATGCTTGATGTATAATATTTTAATTCTTATAAATTGTTATTAATACATTGATAAACAGCACAGACATTAAAAAAAAAAAAAATTGTGTAGCATTTTTTCTCAGTGAAGGGGTTATACTTTTATGGTAGTACTATCTTTAATTACCTAACTTAGAATTTTTAAAATAACTTCACAGGTATTATTTTTTAATAAATGCTGAATTTTCAACCAATATTTTATAATTATTCATTTAATTTTTTTTTTAGATTATGAGCAGAGAAATACAAATGTATAGCTTAGTATTTTTGATTACTTAATATATACCGTGTACTCAATTTTTGGTATAGGTACTAGCCTAACGATGATTTTGGAATAATGCATCAATCTTCAATATTGCTACTTTTGGTAGCAAATTTTATCTTGTTATTAATTGGATGGGATCAAAAAGTATATTTATAGCAGCAGTTTTCTTAATAGTCAAAGTAAATGAAAAATAACAACGGGAAACTAAAATTTACGCAATGTCAATTTTTAAGATACATAGAAATCGGTTTTATTTTTTTGAAGTCACGGTCCGTTGTTGCTAAAAAAGTGTCAGTCATGGGCGCGTTTTATCTCATCATACTAATTTCTAATATAATGCCAAAAATAGATTAACCTTGGTTTAGTATTTATTGATGTTGTATTATAAATTATAATTATAATTATGTATTATGATTATTTTTTACATGATATTCATTTTTTCACTGCAATAGAAATTTTACAAAAAAAGTTGCATGAATCTCATTCGGAATTTAAGTAAGCACTTGTCGTGTTCCAAAATGATAGTAAGTGAATGTGATGGAATACACGCTATTTTAACATGTATGAAGGATTTGGACGTAACAGTCAGAGAAGTAGCTTTACAAGCAATTAGTTCCATAGCTGGTCAAGATCCCAGTACTTCACAACTGATCATAAAATCTGGTAGGTATTTATATTAATTTAAAATAATCACGTGATATCTGACTACTTGAAATGCAAATAGATTAAGTCAGAGGTGGGTAGAAATTAATGAAAATGTTTAATTTTATTACATTTGTCGATAGTATTCTGATTACAAAAGCCATGTTCAATACATTTTAAAAATATAAAAATTTATTTTAATTCTAACTTAGTATTTATTATAATACAAGTACAAACACGAAATGTTAATATACAAATATGTATATATTTTTAATAAAATTCCTAAAAAAAAAAGTTGGTGGTAGTTTCTTGGACCTTATATTTTATATGGGCTAAGGCTACGAATAGTTAGGAACCATTGGAAAAATATTTATATGATCGCATATGCCTATCCTCCCTGGATTAAGTAAACGATAGATGCAGCTATACTTTTAAAAATTATCTATTAGCAATTACCTACTATAATTTATAGTTATAATTTCAAATATTATACTTAATCTTATTAGCTGTAATTAGATTATATTTATAACCTAAAATCAATACTTACTATAGTAGTATTGTAGGTATTGCATTAAAAAAACTTAAAAAAAAAAACTAAAGTTGACATAAAAAACTGTAAATAATTATTCGAAATATTTTAGTCGAAAAATAATTATTACCAAGTAAAATTGCGACATAAAAGTTTATAAAAAAAAGTTTATAAAGTTTATAAGTTTAATTAAAACATTCAAGATAGTTTAGATACATTTTATCAGTATTATTAATTTAAGTGTGAGTTATAAAGTTATCGATCTTTAATTACATAACAAAATGTATTTTTTAGGATCGATTAAATAACTTGGTCAATATTTACTTATTATATAGTATGTAAATCAGAGTTTGAGTTTCTCTGATATAATATATTATTACAAATATGTTTTTAAATATGTAGGTATACTGCCTCAAATTGTCCAAACCTTAAAAGAGGAACGGCACAATTTTAAATTATATGCATTGTTTACATTAAGTGAGATAGCCAAACACAACCAAAGATTAGCCAAAAAAATTGTGGAAGTGCAAACTTTACCTAACGTGATAAGTTTTTTATCGATCAATTACATCACAGACGTCAAACTTCAGGTATATTGTTAAGTATGGAAACAAAAATTATATTACACATTATTTATTGTATTATAATATTAAATCAATTTATTATAACTACTTTATATCATAAAATATATACTAAGCATTTTAAAATATAATATATGTTTATTGTTTAAATATAAATTTATTAGATACATAAGTATTTATATATATATTATTATGTATTACCTAATTATTATTTATTTATTTATAATTCAATTTTAGAAATTTAAATTTATGTAAGATATTTTACATTCAGTTATTTACAATATTATTTACAACATGATAAAATAAATAAGTGAAAATAATAGCATATAATATATTTATATACTTATTTTACCTATATACAAGTACCTTATAAGCAGTAAGCACACTTTGTTTTGTCTTGAAATATTAAAATAATTGTATTATTTAAATTCGCTTTTATTTTATTTTATTTCATTAATGTTAATATTATAATTAATTTTTAGTTTTTTTTTTAAGATTTCTGCATCAATGCTTAATATTATACTATTTTAGGCAAATACATTAGCATTAATCAAAAACATTGCCAAACACTCGTTGTGTTTAACCGAAACAGTAGTCGAGACAAACCTATTTCCAGAAATATTGCTACTGATGGCGCATCCCGATGAATCTATACGTTATAATTCGGCTGAAGTCGTTTACGAAGTAGTGAAATATTCCAATCAAGTATGATCACACATTTTAATATATGATATATTAATTATTAGATATACGAGTAATATCGCTAAGATGGCAGATCATATTTTCAAACAAATAGATTCCACCAATATTTTTTTTTTTTTAATATAAAAAACGAGTGCCAAATTGCAGCTAACTTGAGTTTTTAATGTTGTATATACATTATATATATGTCTATTATCTTATATATTATTTAGATTTCTAAGATGATTGTGACTACTGGCGGAATAGTTTCATTGTTGAACGTAATTTTGAAAAGCAAGGAATATCCTTCTACTCCAGCTATACTCGCGTTGGGATATATATCTTCTGTGTCACCATTACTTGCGACGGCTGTTATCAAGTCTAAGGTATGAATACTTACATTAATAGATTTTATTTCATTAGAATAGTAGATACACCTACATAAATCTATAGGTAATAATACATTCACAAGATTATTCAAACACTAGCAAAACGCATGCTAGTAGGTATGTGCATAAATTCGAATTTTCATAAATCATAATAATAATACTTATGTATTTAATTAGGAATTTTTTTCAAATTTAGCTCATTTACTCGTAGCTAAGCATTTAAAGAACTTAGATAAACTTACGATTGACGATTGTATTTTTTATAATTGTGCATAATATAAATTTATTGCTTAACAAATAAAGTCTACAAGTAGGAATTTCATTAATTTCAATATCTAAAATACGGTCACATGGTAATTTAAATTTCTTAAAATAACGTCCTTTGTAACTCGTTTTATCATGGATGTACATTGATTTTATTTTAGTTTTTAATATTATATACACATTATTCAATCCAAATTAATATCTTTAAAAAATAATAAATTAATTATAATGTCTACTATAAATTAATGATATTATTATATTAGTATATACCTATGCATTATGAAGTCGAATTTTTTTTTTTTAAATTGAGTTTAACCATTATTTGTGGTGAACAATGAATAATTCAATGGATTTAGTATATCAAATATTATCTATTACACTTAAACATCCAAATTCAATAAATATCAATACTAGTAAGTTGTGTTTACGTAAAATAAATAAAAATAATGAAACTATATTATATTATACGTATTACGTGCAGTAAATCGATGTAGATTCAATCGATTAGTCAATAGATTGTATAAACCATCTTGATGCATGCTTTACCTAGCTAGTAGCTAGTACTTACATGTAAACAAATATTATTTGAACTGTTTTTAACTTTCAGGTATTGAAACATTTGACTGCCATCCTAAGCGATACGGACGACGATTGTCTAAAAGCCGGTATAGCTTGGACATTAGAAATGATAGGTCAACATAGTTCTAAACATTCGAAATCTGTTTTTACTTGTCACGCCGTGAGCACTATGATTGATGTGAGAACAATAAAAAAAACATTGCAAACAATAATTCATGTGTATTAGTCATGGCGTATTATCATCAATAAGGATTAATTTTTTAATCAGGTTTACATTGAAACAAATTCGACGCATGAGGCACATCATAAATGCAAAAATGCCATTCAAAGTATACTAAGCAAATGCGAAGATTTTTCTGCTGTAGAAAAACTGTTGACTCCATCAATTCCTGATCGAATAATGATACATATACTTCTTAAAATTAGCAAAGTATTTTTCGTAAATTGTGTAATTTATACATAAATGATATTAGATACCAACACCATTTAGATATAACACAAACTATAAATTGTAATTCATAATATAACGTTTTATAATAATATCTTATCGTATAATATATTATATTATAATACATACTAATATTCGAAACAATTAATAATATTATGATACCTAAATATTTTATATTAATTCATATTACACTTCGATTTTATCATTAATTTTTATTAATAGCGTCACTTTAAGTTTCTAATACACTATATTTTATTCTAAAATAATATATAATCTAGCTATATTATTAAATTGTCTGGTATCACTTTATCGATTATTACAAATTACTTCTTTGTTGTTTTAGTTTTTTACATCTATAGGTATTGATTCTATCATAACTATTTATATTTTTGATTCATTTAACTAGTATATTTATTTGTTTAATTTTGCTTCCACTAATTGTATTCAAATGAATGAATATGTTATTGTTATAATTATTATTAAAAGTGATGTAGTTACAACAAAATATTAAATATTTTGATTTAGATGTTACCAAAAAGCTGTAAAGCACGGCGAATTTTTATCAATAATGGACATTTGAAAATGATTCAAACCCTTAAACCAGATATCAATTCACATTTGTATCATGTTATCAAATCTGTGAATTGTTGCTTCCCAGAGAATATACTACAGTAAGTTTAACAAATTTAACGGTTAAATTTAATTTTTAATTATATATTTTATTTTAATTTATCAATAAGAATGGTAGCTGGAGAAATTCCAGAATCGGTTTTGAAAAAATTGGACAAGTTTATGCCCAAAAATCAATGTCTGTTAAACGATCACGATATAGAAATGAGCAATAGTTTCACCAATCCTATTTAGTAATGGAGAATACTATCTAAGATGGAATCGGTATTTAAATGTAAAAACTTTTTATTCGTTTGATACATTTTATTTTTTATTGACCCTTTGTAATTAATAAATATATATATTTTATCTTTATAGTGTGTAAAATTGTTTGTAAATATAATTTCTGTACACAATATTTGCATAACCACGTGACGGATCCATGGGGGAGGGAAGAGGTTAAGGGGCCAAGGTTCTCCTACTTACCTACATCATACTGTATATAGTGTTACTGTACATATACAATTCCACATTATTTTAAAGAAATATATTGTCTAATAGTTTAATTATACACACAATAAGAAATAGAATATCAACATACTGTTTGTTTTGTCTCTGGTTCATACATAGCATAGACAAAAAAATGCATTCACACAAAATATATAAAAATTTATATGTTTTTGAGTAAACTTAAGGTAAAATCGCTCGACAATGTTTGCATCTTATTTGTACACATTCAATATTGTTTTACTTGAAAATCGTCGATTTTTCAGCACACAACTTATTTGAATAAAAACATTTATATCTATGGATATTTTTTTACCTTTTATTTACCTCTAAAGTAAAATAAAAATAGATCGAGTAATTTACTTACTCATATAAATCTAAAGTGAAATAGATTTAAAAATAAACTCAAGAAAAACCAATGTGATGAATTTTAAAAGAAAGAGAACTGTACATAACGCAAAATAAAAAAGAGTACCTACTAAATAATAAAAAATATGTGAAATGAATATAAGAATAAAACTATTGATAATTTAACTTACATAAAAGTATTGGAAATAAATTCTATCAATCGTAATGAATTTAATATAATAATAACGTTATAATATAATATAATAATGACGTTTTAAAAATTTAAATAATATACATGCACACTTTTAAACACGCCTTACAGTCTGTAAGCAAAAAAAAAAATTATAAAAACCTAATCCTGTCACACATAATTTGAATTTTGAAAAAATATCGTAACTAGTATAATATAACTTATTGTATGGCCACAATACCACAGGCATGTTTTTGAATATTTGTATTAGGTAATGTAATTTATTTTAATATTAGAAATAAAGTATGTTGAATTAATTTTTGACAAAAACATAGAAATTTAAAATATTATTGTGTTTTTAAGATTTGACGATAGGTATATATAAAAGTTCTATACCTTTACGGATAATGTTTTTGAACTATAAAAAAAAATAATTAATATAGTCATAGTTTGAATATATAATTTGTATCCTATTTTGAACTTGGAATATATATAATAAAAAAAATTATTTTATATTATGTTTTTTGATTTTTTGATTTATTTATAAACTATTTGTAAGGAACTTTGTGTTAAATATTTAAACCTTACTTAAAAAAATTGAACATTTCTTAAATTTTCAACAGCAAAACAAATTGTCAAAATTTTAATTTTAAACTTATAAAAAAGAAAATTGTGTCCGTGTTTTTAGTATTTTTATGCAGATACCTATAAGAAAACGGGGATTTTTATAAACATTAAAATTTTAAAAAATCTATAAATAGCACAAGCAGAGTCAAAATATTTACTAAATAATAGTATTTGTAAAAAATGCTAATATAAAAATTTGGTGAAAATTTACAGTATTTACAATTATTTCGGTTATTTATTTTTGAGTATAACAAATAACATTGTTGAAATGTTCAATTTTTAAAGTTATGGTTTGAAAATGTAATGTAAGGTTTCTCATTAATAGTGCATTACGTATCCAACAAACTTAAAAAGTATTATACACATAAAAGTATTAACAAAATATTTTTTTTTATAAACATTTTAAGTTAAAATTCGGATAAAATTTAATTTTTCAACAAAAAATAATAATAATAAATTATTTTGTTGTAATTTAAAAATATTATTTGTGGTAATTTGAAACTTTTAACGTAAATTTATTATTATGTTTTATATATCTCCAAAATGACATTTTCAAATACAATATTTCCGGTAAAAATTTGTTCAACTTACCATAGGTATTAGTGTGTTATTTAATACTTATAGTAAAATAAATTACTTCAATAACAATATCAAAAAATATATTATGAAATAACCCAATACCTATAGTAATATAAAATGCTGATAGACTGTCTCCGATTAGAATCGTTTTTCGTTTTCATAATATGTAAATAATATAATGATTTCATAGTTACTTAGTACCCTCTTCCCTTTTTATTTGTTTGTTTATCGTGTATAAATGTATAAATTATGTATATTATATTTGTTTTTCCGTTTTCGTATTAATACATAGTTATCAGTGATCCGTGTTATCACCAAATAATAATTTACCAATAAGCACAACTGATGTGATATACTTAATGCTTTCTTGTATAATATTTAAAAATGTACAAGATAAATATTTGTGTTGCGTGCATTATGAATGCCCTTCTCCTCCACTTATATCTTCCCCGCATATAACTACCATAATTTACCTACAAACAGCGTAAAGACAAATATTGTATAGTCTTTAAATCCTTGTCTGCTTTCTATTACAATATACAGTAAATAGTCGTTAAAATAATGTCAATTATCAATGTATTTACTTTTGTCAGGCCGGGTAATCCAAAAAATGATAGAAAAAACATGTACAGCAGTTATTGACACTATAAATTCTTATAGCTGAGCAAACAATATTTTGATTTTAGTATTTTACAATGGTACCTTTGTGTTTTTTTACTTATATACATATTTTATAGAATAAAAATCTTCGAATTCTTTAACTTTGGCGTAGCTTCTATTAGCAAATTGTATCTAATTATTCATCTGGAAAGTCGAGTGTTCTCTGTATTTTTCAAAATAATCAAGAAAACGAAAATTTTGTGAGTGATTGAAATTCAAATTTTAATGACATTGAATATATTCAAACGTAGTTACATATATAATACTTAAAGACTTATTCTAAATAGATTTTTATTATTTTTCAAAAACTATTGATCGTAGAAATGTTAAACATTCCACTGTCACTATTTTATTACCATTTTCTATACTCGATATAATCTTCAAAATATTAAAAAAAAAAATACATTTTTGAAATTTAGGATTTTTTAGGTTTTTTAAGTATTGATAATATTTTTTAGACTTGTAAAAAAGCTTGAAAATGTAATACCAAATCTGATAAAAATATGATTGGTTCTTATAGCAATATAAGAATATTTAAAATACATAAAAGGACATTTTTTTTTTATAATTTATTGAAAATAAAATATTATATTATTATTATAATTATTATTGTTAAATATATTTTTTTTATTTTAAAATGTTTAGATTTTTTAAATTAACTATAAATTATTACCTATTTATACTACGAACCTATTCACTTCATTTATACGGTAAATCAGTATTAATTTAAAAATTAATAACTATAAATTATAATATTTAATATAAATATGTTCTCTAATAATAGCAAATGCGATATTTTAGTTAAATATTTATTCAATCTACTAATGTATTAAAAATTGTAAAATAATAATAAAAAATATTTAAATTACTGTAATAAATAACAATAAAAATGTGTAATAAAGTACTAGTAATATAGACAGACCGTCTGTCTTAGTTAAGAATCATTTTTTGTTTGCAAATTGCAATTATTTATCATTTAATTTAAATTTAATATATCCATTATAGTTACAGTTACCTATATACAATGACAAGGTTCACTTGAAATCTACTTTTATATCAGTAGTTAGGTTCCTATTACTTGCCCGCTTTTTTAGCTTAAGTGTATAATAAAATAAATAAAATGTAAAATACATTATATAAATAAATAATTATAACATAATAGTGTCTAAGGCCCAAAATCATATATGGCACCATACATGACCGCATTGCATAAATTATATACCTAATCTATAAATGATGCTATGGACACAAAATAGTCGAGAAACACTCAACTTGCATGATATTAAGCTAGGTGTAAGCGTATAGCACCGATTGAATTCATGTTTTTTTATCCAATCTTGGGAATTCGAATAAGCTCACAATGGTCAATAAACACAATATCGCCACGAACGTACTCGTGTTTGTAATCGAACGTTACTCCTTAAAAAATATATACTATACATTATTTATGATATAAAAAAAGGTTTACAATTTATTAAGTCCTCCATTATATGTAAAGTGAATCCTCTAAGTGAAACTCTGCATATATTACGTTTTTATTACTTCATGTAGGTAATATATAAACAACACTAGAATTCATTGTTAGTGGTAAAAGGTATACATGTACTCGTATAATATACAAATACTATTATATAACTTTCTTTTTTTTTTAAAACATTTATGTTTTAACATTTTACATCAGGTGGTACCATCCAGTCGTTATTATAATATATTATGACTTCAGAAATAAATTATTTTTTTTTCCCGG
The DNA here is from genome assembly GCA_036289425.1 of Rhopalosiphum nymphaeae. Taxonomy (NCBI): domain Eukaryota; kingdom Metazoa; phylum Arthropoda; class Insecta; order Hemiptera; family Aphididae; genus Rhopalosiphum; species Rhopalosiphum nymphaeae. The sequence continues at coordinate 206,765 of JAZAQC010000007.1, read as the reverse complement.
TGTGTTTTTCGACGATCCTATAATTATATTTATTTTTACACAGGAACCGTAGTAAATAATTTATGCAGCAATGCGCCTCTGAATCTCTGATAATTATGTAAATATCTAAATCTGTAATGGAGTAATCTAATAGAAATAACGTGAGTTTTATCCTCGTCCGTCGCATGTGACTTTACGTTTCTTTATGAATATAAATGAACAAACGGCTTAGCAATGAAAACTATAATGCTGATTTAGTGACGCGCTGACGAAAAGTTATATCTCCCGTCACATCGAAAAATAGTAATTAATTATTACTACAGCTACAGTAAATTACTAATAATTATTAATTGTTTTCGAGTGTTTAGTATACTGTACATACAATTTGATGAGAAATTATAATATTATGAGGATAAACTAACAACTCGATATTCCGGCAGATCCGCTCCCGCATAACTATATATACATACATACGTATTACGCAGTCTTGAGTAGTATAGAATATAGACCATATTAATTAACAGAATATGTTGTTAACTTGCTATTTATGCTCCACCAGTTACAGTTAATTAAATGCATACAAAACATTACAAACATACCATTATGTATAAATCATTTTGTAGAACTTAATAGTTATTCATATAATATAACATATTATTATATTCTATATTGTAAACGTTTCGTTTCGGCTAACTTTTTATTCTAACTATAGGTTTAACCTAACCAGCCAGTGGAGGGGAGGGGGTGATACAGATGTAAAATAAATAACAATAATATTTACATTTTTTTCATAAACCATCATATTATATTCACTTGCAATGCGTTTGTACAATAAAGTATACGTAAAGTCTGTACAAGTATCTAAATTATTTAGTTAACATTTATATAGAAGTACGTTGCTATTATAATATTGTATATAAAATATACATAAGCTATATCAGCAATAATTTGATTTACCTTTTATACGAAACAGATACACCAAATTGTATTTTGTATTTTTAGCCATGTACGCATTTTTTTACGTCTTTTTTTAATTTTAATTCGTTTAAACGTACAATTTTAATTACGATTTATCAACACCATCTATAACCTATAATAGACATAGTGTAATTAAATTATAGGTATGACAGAGGTAATCAAATTTTTTTTCCACAGCTCATTCGTCTCCTCGTCAGTCTTCACGAGCATATTGACAGTTCCTAAATTATTAATGACAAAATAAAATAATATTTATAATTTGTTTATAAGTGCGCTTGTTTAATTATGAATTATGATAAAAATTAGTTTTTATTTATCGTAACACCATATATTATAATAGTCACACCACGCTTCATCGTCATAATCAAGTATATTATTTTTTCCTCTCTTAGCACTGCAACGGAGGATATTGCGCTTCCTTAACCAATACAAGTGACACCCTTTAAAAGATGGAGACATAAAACACAGGTTGAATACTTCTGATATATTATGATCATGTTAAAGCCTAGTATACATAATACATTTGGTTTTGTTCTGTAATTCGTACCTGGAAGAGCTTTTAACAGTCGTCTTTGCTTAAAACGGTATACTACTTTCCTGTTTGGTCCACACATTGGATACAATGCATACTCGAGTATGCGTCTATCCCTTGGGATTCGTTTACGGCAACAGACTCCTTATTTTTAGATCGAGTACAGATTACAGAATTATAACCAGCTGCTTTCATTTTAAAAATTAATATACATCTCATGCCTACATTCCTGTAACAAATCATTGTGGACTTACCAACTCATTAGTATAGATAAATATGTAAAAGTTAATAATAACTATTGTTGTTCTCGCAAAAATTGATAACTAGACTCCTTTCTCAAATTAACTTTAGATTTATTTCCATGATAATGGCTAATTATAGTATGAGTTATTCAGTTTATTGAATTATGCGTTTGATCAATGAGTATCTTAGATAATTTAGATTATAACAGACGATTTATTAGAATAATTGTATTTTACGCGTTTATTTTTGCTATTTATACATACATAAATTTTTTTGTATATGCGTAGATAAATTATTACAGATTTATGTCAAATTGTTTGTAATTATTTGTATTGTATTAGGCATCATATGCTTGTTTAGTAACTAATAGATAAATAAATTAGTTAATTAAAAATACTAATTCGTCAAATGAGTAGGTAGTTATGAATTTTAAAAAATAATACTCAACTGTTATGACGTTTTTTTTTAAAGTTTCGCCTATAACATCAGAATTCAGTATATATATATATATATATGTATATATGCTCGACCGCTAGAAATCTTTTCGGTGAAAAGAAATCGTTTTTGGAATTTTGTTTAGGATTTAAGTACCTACCTACCACAATATATATATTGTAAACACATATGTACAGAATATTATATTAATGTTGTTGTTGCATAGGACTGCGCACAGCATCTGCTATTCGGTAAGGTTCAAGGACGACGAAACCTGTTTTTATTCAACCCCCCCGAGCAGTAAGGTACTTATGTCGAATGCACGGTGGTCGTACCGGCCGGCGGCCACTGGAAATTATAAATATTTCGTTCCCGAACAGACGATCTCATCGCCACCTATCGGGCGTTAATGATCGAGTAACATAGTTTTCCGTTGCAGTAGCGATATAATAACACAACAATATATATTGCTATACCTGCCTATCCCTACGGTGCAATAGAACGCTGTCAGTAGTATTTTCAACGCAGTAGAAAGTACCTACCTACTAGAAACGCGTGCGCCTGCCGCCTACCATATCATACATAAGTGAGTACCTAGCTTCTATACATATATATTATATAATATCCTAGTTAAAATTAATTTACGTTATTATTATTATTCATTATCAGTTATCAATTGTTTAACTACACGTACACATATAACGTATTGTATATAATGCTTATAATAATCCTTACAAATGCAGCTTTTATATAGAATATAATAATAATATATTGCTCCGGGTTCAATATGTAATATATATAATTAATTAAAACCGATGCGATATCGTATCGATAAACGATTATTACGGTACCTAATTTAATGTTGGTACGCAAATATTGACTATGTAGGTACTTTAGTCCTTGTATAATATATATATATATATATATATACATTTTAAATCATATTACTACAAACAGATAGCAGCTATATGTTATAGCCGTTGTAGAATTACCATTACTTTATTATATGTACAACCAATGTCCGATAATCGATAATATTTTATTTTAATTAGGTACATCACTAATTTTTCGGTTATCTGATTGTGTGTAAAATTCTTGCAATATCCAAGATATTCCGATTCGGACCGACCAAAATATTTTTTCGTGTTATATTTCTCATGTCACAAGATTCCGGTATACGCGTATAATAATGAACATTTGGGCGAAACTATCTTTAAACGTAGGACGATGCCACATGTTTAATGTCTATATGTATATTATATTGTGTATTTGTGTATTGTGTCTTATTGTATTATCTTATTTTACGTATGCACGAGGTTTTTTAAGTTACAAATCATTAAACATTATCAATAATTATTGTTCTTTATACTAATTGATAAATATATATATGTGCGTATCTGTATGTGTGTGTGTAATATAACCATTAGAGTAATGATTAAATCATGTATAAGAAGCATAAAGACAATGACATCTACCTTATAGTTTATAATATCAGCAATTCCCAACCTTTTTAGTTGTGCGGACCACCAATTTTGTAAAAAAATCTTTGAGGCGCACTAATAACTAATAACCCACCTATATAAATATATATATAATTTATATAATATTATTAAGTATATTATAAAAATATATAATAATATTATTTTAAATAAATACGTTATAATGTTAATATTATATTGTACACGGCCCAGTTCCACATCGCCCGCGGCCCATGGGTTGGGAACCGCTGATTTATACTTACAGTATACAAACAGAAACATACAAAAGATATATACGTATGTGTGTATCAATATAATACCTAAATCCAAAATGAAAACATTATGTCACGATTATCTATCTATATATATATATTGTATTTTATATATGTATTCATCGCTCTGTCCATTAGTATGAGTATAGGTCACTGTGATTGTTTTATTCTGTATATATATATATAATTAATAGGTACTTACGTTGTAATATATGCGCAGAAAATATATGTCTGTGTAGAGTGAAAAAATCTCTAATTTCGGGGTAGTTATTATTGTTAAAGAATAAAAGAACTATATCCAATCGTGTGCAAAAAGCGTTTATAAAATATTTTCAAAACTTTTATCGGGAAAAAAATCGTACAGTCAAACATTTCGTTCGTGCAAAGATTAAAAATGACATTAAATTTCAAAAATAAAATACGTTATATTTTATATTGTAACTTGTTAGTCATGCATACCAAATACCTTTACTTGCATTTTATACAAAGAGTGGATATTGATTTCATAATGATGAGTGTTTTAAATTTTGTTTAAATACAATTAAGATAAATAATAATAGGTAATCAATAATCATGACAAATATTTATATTTGTACACATTTTGCATATATATTTTTTTATTCCGAAAATACAGTGTCATATGAATCAGCATTGTAGTTATTATATATACACTTGTATAAAAAAAATGTACATATTTTATGATTTCCATTTTAGATTGTTTTTGATATTAACATTTTTCGTTCTAAATGGTGGTATTGATAATGGGTGGATTAAGGTGATATAATATTGATGATTAAATAAATTATGTTTAATAATCAGATTATAATGCAGGTTAAACAAAGGCATACAATAATACTTAATACCTATATTATATAAAAAAGAGTAAGATCATCATAATTATACATAGTAAGTGAAGTGTGTCTAGAATTTTAAATCACACATGACTTAATCAATTGAATAAATCAAAACAATAAAAACACAACAAATTCACTATCCAATTGCGTACATTCGGTGCTGACTGAGGAATTTAGACCATATGGTGACACTGTGACTTCTCCGCAATCTACTTCCATTGTAGATATAAGCACAGTGGATACTGAGTAGATTTCGGTTACCACGGCCTAGTGATTGTAAAGAAAACATAAATATCGATGGATGGTAGAAATTTTATAACAAACGACTACAATACTGTATAATACGGGATCATAATACCATATTAATATCGTACTAAGGATTTGACCACTTATAAAATGCAAAACATATTGTTAGATAATACTTTTTTCTAGGGCTTTGCACCTGAACATAACCCGAAACCCAAATTAACCCGAATAAATTGCAAAACCCAAACTCATATTATACAACACCCGATTGAAAAAATTAACTAAAAACCAGAATTATTGTTTAAGTTAACCTGAAACCCGAATTATTATTAAATATAAAAAAATGAGTGTTATATCAATAAAAAATAACTGATTAATGGTAAGTATACATTTTTTTATTATAATTGTTTTAAAAATCAAATACAATTATTATATCAAATTGGCATAGAAAATTTCATGTTAATTGATATAAAACATAGGTCCTTTTAACACCCAAAGTAACCGTAATTAATCCAAATAAATTTATATTTAACCGTAATCAGAAAAGTTCGTTAACCTGAAACACTCGAATTCAATAACCCAAATTTTCTTTTAACACCTAAAACCCAAAACAGGGAAAAATGATTCCGGTGCAAAGCCTTGCTTTTATCTCAGTAACAATATAAGACATTAAGTTGTCAACAGTAAGATATAACAATATTTTTTACATTATTAAACATGACTTTTATTTTTGTCGTAAACCTATAAACTTGAAGAATATTACGAATGCTAGTTTTATAATATTATTATTATTTATTATAGTAACTATAGTAAGGTAATACTAGTAATAACTTCAAAGGCCGTAGTTACCTGTTTGGAGCAGTTGTGATAGCTTCTAGATGTGTCTTTAAAATTATATATTATTATAAAATGCAATTAAAACCAAAATTTTACACTAAATTCATATTAGACACCTTGTATACTGCATAGTGTATACACGGGAGAGTAGACGTGACTATGTAAGTATACGGATATAGTCGAATAGTCGATGTGAACATAAATATAATATGCCGGGTGTGACATATGATCGTGAACTACATGCCACATGGCCATATGGTCAGTAAAATATATGTTCATAGGGTAAAAATATTCTTATGCGGCTTATATTGTCGAGAAATCATTAAAGAATACGTACGCACCTATTGAATGCTTGCTCATGTCAGGAACATCGTTATAAAAATGTAAAATATAAGTTTTGTTTAGATAATTTCAAAAATATGTGTCCGGGTCGAGATTAAAACCTGAAACAACTAGTAACACGTATAGCTATACAATACCTATATATATATTATACCTATAGACTATAATATTATGTGTATAATGTATATTTATCGTTATAAAATAATTTATATTCTGGTATTTTATAAAATACTTAAGATGATGCCCGCATGTATTGTCTCAATCTTACAAGCCTACCAATACAGTATATTATTGTGGAATGTCGATAAATTAAAAAGACTTCGGAAAAAAACACTTAACAAATTACTAATTAATTTAGTATGTTATTATATTCATACGCTAAAAATCTGATAAAAATAAAAGTAATAATAATAATTTTTAGCGTATGAATATTAAAATACACTAAATTAATTTTATCATTATATATATATATAAGCAATAAAATATTAATTATTGATAATCAATGTTGTGTATTGTTATATTGTTATATAAATTAACTAAAAAAAAAATAATATTATTATACAAATACTTAGACGTAAACATAATACAACATAGTACAACATAATATTGTGAATGAATAATGAATAATGATAATGAGCTAAATTCAATAGATATTTTTCTTATATTTTGACCTATTTGCGTTAAAACGCAAGGAATTTTTTATAAGCGTATCGATATTTCAATAATACACAAAATTAATTGATTACAAGAATTTTTCTAGTTACTTTTTTTCAATGTTTATTTAGCTATGACCTTTTCCCCAATTACCATTAATAATTTCTATGAGTATGTGAATGCCAATATAATTTAACAAACTTCCTGAAATTGATTTTAATAAGCCATTATAAATACTTTTATAGTACTATTTATACTTTATTAAAACTAAGGATCGAAAATTCTGAAAGCGGGAGTTTTCCAGAGATCCCAAAAATATGAAAAAAATATAGAAAATTTTTAAAACAATACATTTCTAAAAAAAATCTAGTTTTCTGAAAATTAAAATATTTTCATTTGCACTTAACAGATAATAATCTGAACCTATACAAATCTTAATAAAAAAAAAAATAGACAGAAATAGTACCCAATTTTTATTAAAACAATTTTATAACAATAAATTAAGATATAATATGACCCACAAGTATACTAACTTAAAATGTCTATACCTTCAAAACTAGAACCAATATATCTAAACGTAGAATATACCTATGATTACACAATCCGTATATCAATATAAAAATACACAAGTTGGAAAAAAATCCAAAAATAAGTATCTAGTAAAGTAAAAAATTAAAAATATGTTATATACTAATTAATGAAACTATAACCGTAAATAGGAACTATTGTTCCCAGTAAAATGTCGTATTCAACAATATTACCGATATCATATCGAAAATATACTTATTCAGAATAAAATTTATATAAATTTAATTTTTAAATTTTAAATTAATAATTTTAGGTAAATATAAATCATTTTTCTAAAAATCAATTTTTAGTAAATTTTTATCAAAAATATTAACTTCAAATTTTCAATTTGTCTTGGACAAAACTAACTATTCAATATTTTATAAATTTTTGTCTCTACAAAAAACTATAATATATAATGTCTGATATTATTATAGTATTACACCGAACTTGTCTTAGTTTTTTTTATTTATTCTAACATAGATATTAGCAATATCTAATTCAAATTTGATGTCCCAAATTTATTGAAATAATGAAATAGTTACATTTTATTAAATATGTATAACCAGCGTATGCATGTTTGTTAATCAATTTTGTTTTTTCCTTTGATTTAACTCGAAAACAAATAACTTGATAATGTTTACATTTTTATCATCTTTTGAACATGATATAACATTTTCAAAATATTTTGTTGTTTTTTAGAATTATTTATAGACAATTTTATTTTTATTTTTCAATAAATATATCAATACAATTTTTTTTGCTGGGTCAAAAAGTTAGAAAAATTAATAAAATATTTTTCATAAATTGTTCATTAACATATTAAAATATATCTAAAAACTTCGTCACAATATTTTTTTATTTGCGTTCAAAGTTAAAATCTTGAATTCTTGAAGGTAAACAATTATGTATATAATAATTTATTATTGGAATTCAAAAAATAATTAAATTGAGTATAAATCCGTAAGTATTTTTTATAAGTATTTGAAGTTTAAATTTTGATTAAATAGGGAATTCACAAGTAAAATAACGATTTTTGTACAATCAATTCTTATTTTTTTTGTAACATTAAAGAAAATAACCGAAAATACCTAAAACTTTTACCGAATATTTATATTATTATTTTATATTACACATGGTATAATTTTCTAAATATTTTGACTATTTTTTACTTATTTGTAAACATTTGAGATGTTTTTGAGAGTAATTTTCGGTATTAAATTTAATATGTTTATGTTTTGGTAAATGTAAATTTACAAATCGAATTTTGTACATTTTTCTCTCTTTTTCTCTATTTCATAAATAATAAAACATATTACAGCGTTATATTAAATTGTATTATAAATTTTAAAATGTATCTCTATACTGTTATTTGTAACTATAAAATAATAATAAATGTATTGTCTATAGACTAGTAACTCACTCAAGTACTAAAATTTAATGAAAATAATATTAATAAACCATTGTAGTTTTTGATAGTAGTTGATATATTTAAATTTAAAACATGTTTCATGCTTGTCCTGAAATAATATGTTTGTTTTAAATATTAGTGTAAGTTAATATAGGAATGAAATAACCATTTTTTTTTAATCATCAATTCTGCAATCTGCACATATTGGCATGATTAATATTTTATTTTAGCCAGTTAATAATATGATTGACTTAATAAAAATCTGTTAATTTACTATCGAACACTGCGGCGTATTTGTTGATAAAAGCTAGAGATATTACTAACTATGTACGTATATATACTATGTACAATTAAATTAAATAAAACATTTACCAAATTAATCGTATAGCGTATAGCACATTTACCAGAACAATTTAAAAAGAAAATATTTCACACAATTCAACATTGGCATTTTATTCCGAAGTATAGTTAGTATACACCGCAGTTGAATTATTAAATACTTATTATTTAATAATTTAAGTCCAGGTTAATTCTCTAGAGGTCCAGCGTCAAAATGTATAGGTTGCGGCCTCGATATTATAATGTAAAAAGAAATATAAATAGCCTATAAAGGATAGAAATAGAATAATCTATTATCAACAATTTTAACATCATAATATTGCCGCATGCATGACTTTATAATAATTACTTTGTATTAGATATACTAATAATAAACAATTATTTCTGTCATAATGTCGTTGATTCAAAGAAAAATACTTACAAAATATTAGCTAAAATCAAAAAACAACCATAGGAATTATTTATACATTTTAAATTATTACAATTTACAATATATCTATATGGCTATATAATAAATATATGTTTCAATATTTGTATAGGAACATAATATGGCGCCTATAAGTATAACCGTATAGACGCCAATTAATTAAAAATACATTAATAATGATAAATCATTATAGTAATTAACATTATTTATCATTAAGGTTTCAGTAGGTATTTAAAACTATTTATAAAATAAAAAATAAAAATATACATTTGTTTAACGATTTTTAGTAGGTGTATATGTAGTGTAGGACGTATAGGTATACTGATTTCTGCACACTTGTGCAATTTAAATTTATTAAATTTTCAAAAGAAAAAATAATATTGAAATATTTTTGAAATTTATATATCAAAAACTATTGAAACTCATTTTTACTTGGAAAATTTTTTTTACCGAAAAATTATGTTATTTTATAATGGCAAAGAGACAACGAACTATACATATTATACTTATAGCTACCGAATAAATAATATAATGATTGCTAATACTATATGTTATTACTTATTGTATGTTTAATACAATACAACTATTATATAATTTAGACAATACAAATTTTAGAGTAAAAATACGTCGAAGGTGCTTATTGTAATAATATTTAAAATATAATATACATATTGGCTTATTACATAACATACATCTACGATTTTCAAAACACATTTTGGTACGTATTTTATGTGCATCTCAATTATTATTATTAATATATTTTATTACTGTTGGCCGTTGGATGGCAATTAGGCGGGTATATTATTATTTATTACAATATAATAATATAACATGGTCGTTGAGAAATCGGAGGTAAACCGAAACCGGCAGTAGCTATCTACGATAGCTGTATGATAAGTTGTGAGCACATGCCTACAACTACGGTTATTAAACTTATAAATACAACGTTAATAAAAAGTTAACCGAAGGCCGGAACGGTCCGCGGGTTGTGTAACGCACTAATATAATATATTCGTGTAATAGTAATAATAATAATAATTATTATTATAATAATAGTGTAGGGCCACGGGTTGTAGGAGTAGTAGTTGTAGACGCCGAAACGAAAGAGCAGAGTTCACTAGCGGTTGATAACGAACCGCCGATAGTGTAGCTGATAACGAATAATAAAAACTCCACAAACACTGATACCGAGTACAAATCATTATTTTAGAGTTTAGACGTTGCTCGAATCTACGACGACCGTAGTAATGCGTTCCGTGAAATTCTATCGGCGAAACTTCCTATAAAACACGACGTCGTCGCCTCGTTTATACTGCACAGTGTGCGCGCGGATGCTTTATTATTTTATTTATTTTATTTTTTTTTTTTTTACTGTAATTTTTTCTCGGGAACAATCATGTGAAAATCGATTAGGCACATTTAGTCTCGCGATACGGCCCGGCGGCACCGTCGTCCGGCCCGAACGGAAAACGCCACATACGACGACCGTGCTCGAGTGTTCCCAGAAAATTCGACGACGACGGTCGGCACTAAATAATATTTTATCACGATGAACGTCGTCGTATTAACGTTCGGTACGCGCAATGCAATGGTATATCGTCATGTGACACCCGTAGTACGTCTCGAACCGCGTAGTATACTTTGTAATAATATTGTGATATTATTATTATTATTATTATTATTATTATTATTATTATTATTATTATATGGTCACTTGCCGTATAGAGGAAAAAAACCTCCCAAACCGTTCTAAACGATGTCGGCAAGTCGAAATATAATAATAATAATATTAAACGTTACTTATTTTAAACCGTTTACTTTCTGTCCGCGAGAAAGTGATATTACCGTCGCGTGCGTGTATTGATTTTCGTTTTTCTATTTCAGATTTGCCGTCTGCTGTGATGATAAATGGACATCATGTTCCTCATCGTCATAATCGTATTGCTGACGGTCGCAGTGATACTGTTTGCTGTTTCCAAAAAGTATGTGGTGGAGAAGCTGAAACAAGAAACAAACACAGACTTCCAGAAACTCCAGAGGCGTTACTTGATCGTGTACTGTTTGGCGTGTTTTGCTGATTGGCTCCAAGGCCCGTACGTCTATAAATTGTACAAGCAGTATGGTTATAATGAAGGAGAAATAGCTGTCCTTTTCATTACCGGCACAATATCCAACAGTTTATTTGGCACAATTACAGGAGCGTTGGCTGATATTTACGGCCGTAAAATACTTTGCATTTCTTACGGTATATTGTATTCAGGGTGTTGTGTGACAAAAATGTTTGGCAACTTTCAATTATTGCTGGTTGGACGCATGTTAGGAGGTATAAGCACGTCTATTCTGTATTCAGCGTTTGACTCATGGTACATCAACGAGCATGTCAATTATTACAAATTGCCAGAAGAGTGGTTGAATAATACGTTTGCCAAAGCAACTTTTTTTAATGCTACACTTGCCATACTAGCTGGATTGTTGTCATTATTCTTGGTGAGCGTATTAGAATTTGGACCTGTTGCGCCTTTTGTAACGGCCATTCCATTTCTCATAACTTCTAGCATATATGTTATGTTTGTGATAAATGAACACTATGTTCGCAACACAAAATCGGCTTCAGCGTCAGTAAAGAAAGCTATTATTCTGTGGGTGACAAATAAAAATATCTTTACTCTCAGCGTTGTTCAGTCCTTGTATGAAGGTGTCATGTACTTATTCATATTTATTTGGACCCCTACGTTTGATGTGTTAAAAGACTCAAAACCCCCGTTAGGGCTAGTATTTTCAAGTTTTATGTTAGCTCTTATGATAGGTTCAAAAATTTATTCAATACTATTGGGAAATAGTTTTCTAGATTCAAAAAAACAATTGCAACTGGCTACATTTGTAGCAACTTTTTCGTTTTTAATGTGTTCCTTGGCCATATCAAACATATTTTTTGATTACAGTGGCCAACAAAAATATTATAAAGTAATGACTTGTTACTTTTTTTTCTTATTGTTTGAAATTTCTATTGGTATTTACTTTCCATCCATGACATATTTAAAGAGTCAAGTAATACCAGAAAAAATTAGAGTTACCATATCAAATGTAATTAAAATACCTAGTAATGTTTTCATTTGTTTGGCACTTTTATGGATATATTTTAAAGAACCAAATGAAAATAATATAGTAAAAATTCAAGAGGATCAAGAACCTAATGTTGATTTCATTTTAACAATTTTTGTAGTATGTTTTATTGCTACACTCATTACATTTATATTTTCTAAAATATTTTCTAAGTTCCACAGTGAAACTTATAAAGACATAATTAAACGTCATGAAATTGAAGTGTAAATATGTTCATGATAAAATTATTCATATAATATATGCCATGTATACCTTACTAGGTACTGATTATTAATTTTACAGCGAATTAATTTAATATAAGTTACTTAATTTATATTAAGTGTTTAATATTTTAGATTTTTATCTTTTATATTAACACTAAATTAAAGTATCATATTTTAATTCATATCTGATTTATAAATATGTATTAATTTAAACATTTTATAATTTTAAGCTAAGACAGCGAATAACAAAAAAAAAAAGCATTATTTATGTATTAGTATCTGTTGAAGTAAATTTAAAATTGGTTACCAGTTTTAATCATTGACTTAATAATCTAAAATCAATTGTCTGTAAATTTATGTTTTTTAATTTTTCAGCTCAACTAATTTGTTATAATATTATTTGATATTAAAGACATATTTTACTTTTAATTAAATACTATTTTCTCAACTACAAAATATTTTGTATACTATTCTTATTAAAGCTTTAATGTAGTTTTAAATGTATTTATATGTGTGTGTTATAAATAATAATTATTGTGTAATTATTAATCTTGTTACAATTTATAAAACGTTAAAATATTTATTTTTTTTGTTCCAATAAATCTACATTTGTTTAAGCCAGATACACACAGTTTCTCGTGATAGCGACTGTTGTACTATCATGTTTGACAGTCGCTTTCGCAATAATTTAATAGTTACTATCATTATATCAACCTGGCTTTATTGTTATTTATTAATTTAATTTTATGTTATGCCTGTGAATTACAATCATTGAAATAATTATAACATTTTTTTATTATTATTATTATTATTTAATTACAATTAACTTTTATTTTTATTCACAATACTACGACATATACTTGATACAAATTTATACGAAATAAATATTTTCTAAAATTATTTTTGCTTATTATTATTTATTAGTTTTAAAATAAATATATATTTCATTGAAAGATATAGAAAAATAGTTTCTTTGCAGATTTGTGTTTAAAAATTATATAATCCTAGTTGTATTTTATGTACTAAGATTATGAGTATATTATACCATACATTTTTTTGTAAGTTTGTTTTGGTACAATTTATGTTCCATGGACCTGGATATTTTATGATGACAGAAAGAAATAAAATATTGTCACTATAGATTCTTAAATTTTGCATCTATATTATCAAACATTTAAACAAAACATAAATTTGTTGGTGATCGTTATCATATTATAATAAATAATAATAAATTTTAATTTAATGTATGACATATGACACACAGCAATAAATGTAATATAACATAATAATGAACCATCAATTTAAATACTATTATGTTGTTTAGTTGAAAATCAATATCCTTTTATCATTTGATATTAGAATACTCAAAACCTTAATACTGAAGACTATATTTTTATGTATAGTATTAAAACATTTTTCTATGATTATTAAATGTTTTTAAATTGTATGGATATAACATTAAATTTGTTTTTGGACTTTATATTTTCAAATATAAAATAACAATATAAGTGTTGTAATTAGTATGGTCATATAAATTAGTCATCTAATTTATGAACAATAAATGTCATTTAATTATCGGTTCCTATATTATTGAATGGGTGGTATGGGCGGACTTGGGATATGATTTTTTGAAACGGTTAGTGTCATAAAATTATTTTATGTAATGGCTATAGCAGTAGTGGATGGCTTATTATACGTATTTTAATTTCTAATCTCGACCTTTGAATCTGCTTCTTTTTAGCCTTAAAGTGAAGAAATTGATTATTTATACAAATTAAAAAAATATCTAATAAAAAGTGATCGGATCTGTTTGTCCTGTCCTTGCTCTCAACATTGATAACTTTTTGGTGGGTGAAGATAGGTACCTATAAAAAGTTAGTTTATTAATTAGTTTACAGCTAAATACCTATTACTTATTGAATATTATTATAGTTAATTCATATCAAGTGTAACACAAATTTTTCAAAGTAAGTCACTAAGGGAAACTTTTTTGTTCTAAACATTGAATAGTAATAAATCAATAAATATAATATACATAGTTATACCTTTTCCTTAGGTTATACTTTATAGGTAAATATATTAATATAAGACGAGCTTACAACGTCACATCTTCCGAAAAAATAATCTAAAATTAGACGACTTTAGCTATAGTATAGGTACAATGATTACAATGTTAAGATGCCACACCCTCGCGTATTGTTCCCGTCTTGCATACATAGGTATAATATAACAAATTTTCGTATTTTATTTTTTTAGCTTCAATATTAGAGTAAATTTACCTATTATCGAACTTAAAGGTAAGAATATTATCTAGGGCATCACATAGGCTTTTTATTAACATTATAATTTTAAAGTGAGTTATAAGTAGAGTTAGGATGTTGATAATTTGCATTTTTTCCTTTTATTTTATACAATTCTATCTTAGCTAAAAATTTGTTTCGTGCTCCCTTGATTCAGATTATTCTAATTTAATTTTCCATTTTTGGTTTTTTAACGTAAGTTTTCAATATTTTTAAGTCATTTTTTCATATTTTGGATCATTTTTTTATAGTTTTTGTACAATGTGGTGGCATTTTTCTCAATTTTTAGATTTTAATAAAAATTTGTATTATATTCAAAAACATAATTTTAATATTATTATTGTGGGGTTTTGCTGTGATTAAATTTATCGCATACCGTGTAGGTACATTAATAAAACAAGTGCTCTTTTAGGCATACGTCGATCATACATGTTTATCGAGCATTATATTTATAAATTGTATGGAATAAATGTAAATTATTGTTTATTAATATTATAACTCATATTTTAAATAACCTAACTGTATTATCACACCTATATATCTCTAATGAAAATTATTATTTATAAAAAAAAATTTTTCACTTATTTAATTAGATTTTTTAGATAGTTTTTTAAGCACACTTTTTGAAGTTTTTAGGGCATTTTTGTGTGCTTTTTTAGGTCATCGACGTCCTAAATCTAGTTATAAGTATTGTGTGTAAGTTGAAATATTTTACATATTTTATAAGTATATTATTTTAATTCACTTTAAAATGATAATAGCAATAAAAACCTAAGACGTTTATTCTTACATTTAAGTATGATAATAGCCAATAGGTAAATTTACTCTCAGTATTAAAGCTAACAACATAAAATGGATTCTGCTGAATACAAATGTGCCATGTTGTATATAATATGTAAGATGAAGACATCACATGCGGGTGTGGCGTCCTTTCAATATGATATTGTGAACTTAATCAAACAGAAATGACTTTGAAGTCGGAATGACAAGCGTCTTTGGATTTTATATTTAGTTACTTACAAGTAAATAGTTATAAGTTTATAACTTAAAAATTTACAAGCCTGAATGTTTGTTTAGTTTAGAAAGATATGTTTATCATCGTCCGTCACTACATATTACATATTTTGTCAGCCATTAGACCAACATTTTTTATGGTAGATACTAAGGTGCCTATACGGTTATACTCAATAAATATACACACACACAGTCACAACTGAAATATCCTAACAGGTTTTTATAATATAAAAACCAAAAATAAATTAAAATTTTATTTTATTTTTTATTATTATGCATAACGTAAATATAATCAAAGTATCAACTTTACCTATATCACAAAGTATATTTTTATGTAATGTTTTTTTTTTTTGAAACAAACGCTATTAAGTATTAAGTAGAGTGATTTATTTTACAATACAGTAGGTTGAATTCATTTTGGCTTAAAATATTACAAATAATACATTTAAAAATATTATTACACAATGATTTTATAAACTTATAAAATATAATAATACTTGTAAAAGTTTTATGTTCACACGAATATTGTTATTGAATTAGGTACTTATATAACAAAATAATAAAATATTGTTATTGAAATAGTTTAAATACGTAATTTCGACATTTTAAATTTAAATTTAAAATATCCATAGAACAATTATGCTTTTATGTTTTTTTATATTTTTTTGGTTTTGATATAAACTACTTATAAAAAATCTTGTATTAAATTTTCAAGCATTTTTACAAGACGATAAAATTATTTATCGACATTTATAGAAATAAAAATAAAAAAATTTTAATTTTAAATATCTATAAATAAATCGAAAAAAATCAAAATAGATTAAAATTTTTATATATTTTTTTATTTTAAATTATCATTTAAAAATTTGGTGAAAATTTCAAGTATCTGCTGTTTTTCGTATCATTTTATTTTAATTATTTAATTACAATAAAATATCAAATATTATACTTTAAACGATCATAAAAAATTAATTTGACTTTCTAATAAACATTTTATACATATAAGTTTAAAAACTAATAGAAAACCTTGTGCTAAATTAATTTTTAAAAATAAATAGAAAAATAATTTGAAAAATCGAAATTTTACAAATGTTGTCAAAATTTTAAATTTAAACGCTTCTAAAAGCTACTACAATTTTTGATATTTTAATTGGTAAATTAAAATATCGTATATCAAATTATCAAGCATTTTTACCAAGCAAATAAATTATTTATTAACATTTAAATATAAAAAATAAAAATGGGAAAATTGTAGTTTCAGTAGGAACTATACTTACGAGGAACTTTGTGATTATGTGAATTCTCACTCATTAAATTTCAAAGAATCTATTGATATAACTTTTAAAAATCGACAAGTCGTTTAGATTACAACAGGTAAACAGACAAATTATATATTATCTATATAAAATATATCATTCAACGTTCATATAATATTGTATAACATATTTCTACACCAAAGTGTTGGAAAAATGACAATTTTTTAAAAACTATTAAAAACAGGTTTTTTGTCAAAAAATTGAGTGTCTATAAATTGTTTACGTAACTATAGTCATGAACCCTTATATTAAATTTCTTTAATCTTAAAATTAATATACGTGTATGATATATGATATATCTAATGCAAATCATAGTACCGCGATATCTAGATATAATTACATTTTCACTATTTTTAGGATATATTATTGTTGTAACTATAGATATTTGTTAATAGTCCAAAAATGTAAAATATTGTAAGTAATATTTTTTATGTTGTTTTCAATTTTAAAACACAGAAGCTTTATTTATATACATAATATTATATATAGCTGTCACTTGCAGGTTCAGACTGAAACAGCAAGTTATCAAGAAAATTTCGATTGGCCGTTCAAAATATGGGTCGATTATTATATTTTATTTTTATATGAGTGTTTGATCGTAATTTTATTTTTTATTTTAATGATAAATTAGCACAAACATTAGAAGAACATATAATGTAATCAAATGATTAAACTGTACAATATCTAGCTGTAGCTATAATCAATTGTTAAAAATCCTAAAACTCGGTTAGCTCGGTATGCCTTATTTATCTGGTTCTGGTCACTTGTCACTTTGTAAGTACTCAGTCGTACAATGTACGTACTACCTACACTAAATAAATGAGAAAAAAATATTTTCTAATTTATACAATTTCAAACTTATAGTATAATTTTAAACTAGAAACATGATATATTTAAGTCAAAATTAATTTTAAAATTTATCAGTGCTTTTAGGTATTAATTCGTTTGCCTTATATCTATGAGATGGTACAGTCGCCATGCAACTTGTTTTAGCCCCAACAGATTAGTGCAAATTCGTGGTTAATACACTTCTCGTAAGTTTAACACTATAATACAAATACTATCTCATTTAAGTCAATATTAGAGTTATTTAAAATATGTATTATATATAACAAGCTGAAAGATGAGAACATTATTTGTGTCGTATAAATAGTCATATCGCAAATAATATAGCAATTAATACATTTATCGAAACATAATCTCAAATGTTAGTCTGCAGTGAGTATGTATTAATAATATTAGACTACTATTATACTTGAACAGCAAAATAAAAAAATTATTAACTGGGGGATATCTTGTATATCTACGTTGATTTAACTAGTGAGTAACGTCAAAATAACTGCGGCAAATTATAGTGTATTTTCTGTTTAACATAAATTACTGAATAAAAGTACACGAATTTCGGTAAAAAAAAATTAATTAATAATAAATCTGTCTTGTTATTATTTCTATCAAAACATCAAAGAGAACTATAATTATATGTATATTATAGTTCCAGAATGGCCGATTTGATACCTACTATTATATATATTATACTAATACTATATACTTACGTACTTAATATAGCTGTTTGTCAAATTGAAAACCAGCTCTGCTGTATATAAAAGATTTCAAGCGTACTTCTTCGTTGAATAGTTCACTGTGATTGATACGTATATTAATTATGTATATTATAGACTTTGTATAATTCCATACATGACTAATGAATACGATAGGTATTATATAAGGATATTTTATAATTTATTTATATTGTTATACTATAATAGGTAATTTAATTTTCTATCATATGATATTTTATACACTCATATAATAGGTTTAACTAATTATTTTTAACATATAATGTTATGCAAATAATAATAAATTCAATGACGACATACCGTGGAATGGTATGATTTATTCGTATACTATATGCCTACCTGTTATTTCTTAAATAGCTTAAAATTAGGTTAGGTTAAAAAATAAATAATAAGTACATTTCGTATAGAAAATGATATTATTTAGCCCTTAGGTAACAATAAAATATTTCAAGTGTCTATGATTTATATTATTTTGATGTAGATAGAATAAAATCACAAATCATTTGAAAAAATTGTTAATTTATACATTTGAATATATAAGTATATAATTTCGTCAACATTTGAACTTCAAACGCTTATAAATATAACTTTGAATATTTATTTTTGACATTATTAACTGCTTATAGAATAATTTAACATGATGAAAAACCTTGAATTACATTTTCAATCATTTTTATAATGAAAAAAAGTTAAAAATAGAAAATTTAAAATGTGTAGAAAAAAGGGATATAATTTAAGTTATATCGTGTATTTTAGTATACGTAAGTCACTAATATAAAATATGTTATGAACATTTCAAGTCCTTAAGGTTATTTCTTTAAATAGATTTTATCGTAATCCATTGTTGCGTACAAATATTAATCCAATTATTTTCCTGCGGTTTTTTAAATTTCTTTTAAAAAGTACTCAGAAGTTTTACTTTTTTACAGATCCTGAAAGTGACATCTGACACACACACTAAAAAAAACATATATATGTAAAACCAATATAGTATATTCATCAGTTCGCTAAGAATCTAAAACTTCGTGATCGATTTTCTTTGTCATCGTGTCACTGTAATTGAATTAATAATTTAAAAAACACCCATTGCCTTTGTCCCCGTAAATCGCTGCAAATGAATATTTCATTGAAAAACGAATAAGGAAAATTATAAAAAACAAAATCAATTTCATCAAACTCCGGTTACGCGTAACTTAAGTTAGCCATCTTTGCTATATGTAATCAGTAATCACCATCCATGGGCAATAACTAATAATTTTAAAATTATTAGGTATGAGTAAAATACATATAGTAGTAAATAAAGGGTATAGCAAGAGTCACCGGTGTTTCAATCAAGATGACAGTTGTTTAGTGGCGCCAGTGGCGCCGGTATTTCAATCAAGATGACGATTGTTTAGTGGCGCCAGTGGCGGACTATGCTGGCGGGATATCTGGACTTTTCTGAGTGAGCCACGACTGGTATATTGGGCAGCGGTCTGTTCTTATGAATAATAATTAGAGGCATTTCTATTTATGGCTGTAGAGAAAAATACATTGATAATAATATTAACAATGTAGACATTATAGTAATATTGTTAAAAATAAAAGTGATTTATTAGATGAAAAAATATTTAAAAAAAACTATGTGCATTTTTTTGTAATTTAATTTAATATTTATTTTGGTGATATACAATTGTGTACGAAAATGAGTGTAAAATTTCTAATATATACTCTACTTAGTATTAAGTATTAATAAAAATTAATTAGTAATATTTTAATGTTTGCAAATAAATATAGCAGATTAACTGTTAAGATGTTTATAGTAAAAAATTAGTGTTTCTATTATTTATAGGTATTACTCATTAAGATTTAAATAACAATAATTAAAATTAAAATTATTGAAATAAATCTAATAGTATAGTTAATTAAAAAAAAAGTGTATTATTGGGTATCGCTTTGCTGTACATTGGGTGCTGAATGGGTCACTATTTATAACCTTTAGGTCTGTTAAATTAGAATTCAATGATATATTATCATTGTATACGAAAAACAATTATGGGCGGAAACGGTCTATCAGTATATATCACCGAGTGATACTTTTATTTAATATAGTAATTAGTCATATATTTTACTTTAAGTATTATAGTAGGATGATATAATTTTTTTTCGAAAACATCGCATTTATTATATTACAAGTATTTTATTATTATAATAATATTTATTTTAATATTTATACCATATTACATTAACTTATAACTAACAAGTTATATTATATAACCCAAAATGTAATAACTTCTTTCTGCAAATACCGTGAAATAATAAAAATAGTTTCATAGTAAATACAAATATAAATTTATAATATTTTAAAATAAATCAAAAATGTAATTACGTATAATAAAATTTATAATATAATAATATAAAACAAATAAAAGTTTAAGTTATACCAATGACAAAATAACCAACAACATATGTTCTTATTTATCATTTAAATAAGTAATTTCGTCAAATTGGAACTTCAAAGGTCTATAAAAAATAATTATCTTTATTCATATTTTAAATTTTATGGTTTCAGAAGTTTCAGTATAAAATACTTTGAATAATTTTTTATTAAATTTTCAAAACTTAGATATAAACAGAAATTTTTATGAATTTTGTCAAAATTCTAGCTTTAAACGCTTATAAAAAATTATTGAAACTATAGATTTTTGACATTTTTTAATTGAGAAATTAACAATTTATGAGGAGTTTTGTATTAAATTTTTAAGCATTTCTACCAAGTAAATAATTTTTAATCAAAATTTATAGAAAAAAAAACTAAAAATAAATGAAAATTTTATTGTAAATTAAAAACAATAATTTAAACATTCGGTGTTAAAATTTTCAATTGTACAGTTATTCACTTTGTAAAAATTGAATTTGGATAAAAATTCCCATAATTCCTTAATTTTTTAAGTGTTTTTCCCATTTATAAAGATGCAGGAGACGATATACGTTTTGAAATTAAATGTAATTTTTATACTTAAAAATACACTGTGGTTTAACCATTTTGCTCTATAGTAGTGAGTTATTCGAATTCAGCGCTGAACGTTTTATATGAAACGATATCTATCTTATTCTTCTTAAAAATTGGAGATTATACACTTTGAAACTATAGAGTATAGACTATTAAGTATATGAAAAATACTAACCCCCGTAGTTAATACTATGTAAGGGCGCTACATTTTTATTAGCCCCGGACGTCAAATATCCTAGATTTGGCAGTCCGGTACTGTATATAGGTTATGCAATAAAAGTTCAAATTATATATATTAAAACCTTGGTATTGTTAATAAGTCTTCGAAAAGTTTGACACTTGGAAAATAGTTATAACTCATAGTAAACTTTATGAAACTTTATCAAGTATAAGCAAACATTTCCTAAAAACAATTATTTTACAAATTGTCATGATTGTGAACAACGGCAACGTTGCATCAAGTCTGTATGAGTAGAACGTACGCAATCGTAGATGAATATAGTGAAAAAGGTCCCATGCAATTATATTATACGTAATCGTAAATTCATAACTCACCCATCTATGTTGTTTAGTACTTTAGTAGTATTAGTTTGTATAAATATATTATTGATTTGAGAACAAGGTGTTCTATAAAACTTCTAAATAACCATGTGCATTTATACTCTAAAAAAAATCACTAATTTTATCCAGGTTCCAGGACTATGTAGGTTGACTTAGAAGCGCCAGGTTTTGAAAATGTCATGAGGAGCTCACTATTTTATAATCACATGTACAGTTTTACCTAAATATTTACCAAACATTATTAATCGTTAAACAATTACTAAAATATAGTTATTTGTGGTTTTGTATGTTATAACATTTTAATGGTATTAGCAATTTCAATTAAATCACAAAAAACCACAAGACAAAAATTAAAAAATGCCAACAACAACATTTATTTTTCTCAATTAATTTACTATGAATAAATTAGTATTTTGAGGGCACTTAACAATTTGAGAATCGTAGGGGGCTGAGCTCAACTTTATTGAGCTTATGGGGGAGCTGCAGCCCCTGAGCATCTCTGAGTTAAGTATTTCAAAAACTTTTTTGGTATTTCAAGTTTTTTTCCTAATACGCCATTACGTTATGACTTGTGGTCGAACTGTAATCATCGCGTTGAAGATTAAAATGGTTTACTATAATAATGCATATAGGCTATAGGTGTATTTAAAATTAAAACATTTTAATTCTGATCAGGGCATTTTCATGTCACTATTTAGTGTATTATTTTTTCGGCCAAACCAATAAATCGTTTTTTTTTTTTTTTCATTTCAGTCGAAACATATATATAACATACAAGATGACACATATTAGTATACTATATATGTATATATAAGAAGAGCGGCGTCGCGCAGGCGTCTACTGTCTTGTGGACGAAACGTCCGTCAAAAGCGCATCGAGCGCACCGTGTGTAAAGATTAGGTAAAGGTCTAAACACGCCGTAGAAATGTTCTGGCGCTGTGCAGCTCAAAAAGAAACAGTGGTACGAGACGAAACTCCATAGCCCGCCGGGAAAGGTATAGATTTAGGGGTGGCAGCCAGTGGGTCGTATATATCGTGTACATCTGCAGCAGTATAACAAGTACAGGGTACACAAATAGAGGGTGAACTTTTTATCGTGAATCCAGAACTTCTGTATACACGATATTATAGCGTAGGCTACGGTGGTGAATATAATATAATATGTACCTACCAATAATAGTTATTTTAAAAATAGTTCCAAGTGCATAATACTACATATACACAACACTGA
Organism: Rhopalosiphum nymphaeae; assembly: GCA_036289425.1. NCBI lineage: Eukaryota > Metazoa > Arthropoda > Insecta > Hemiptera > Aphididae > Rhopalosiphum > Rhopalosiphum nymphaeae. The sequence continues at coordinate 182,854 of JAZAQC010000007.1, read as the reverse complement.
TGGTGAACATAAACATATTACAATTTAATATATCAACATATATACATGCATTTATATCTACCGAATAACTCTTTTACATACTTTGTATATATTCACATGTTTTTTACGCTTACACGTATGGTGATGCATAATATATTGTTTGACCAATTTGTTTATATTATATAAATATGTGTTTTTATACATCATTCGACTACACCGAATACTATAATACTATGTATTATTGTATTATATACTATAGTTATATATTTTACTGTTTTACTGTTTTAGAACAATTTTTAAAGGTTGTCTTTTATAATACATTTGAGTTATAGAACGAAATAGGGTACAAATGTTAGACTAAAACTTAAAATATATGTATACAATAAAGAAAAAATTTTCTCGTTTAACTCCAAAAGATTTTGTTACAATTTGATAAATGTAATATTAAAAATTCTAATTCTAAACGGAGCGATGAATTATGTATTAATTTCATAATGATGCATTTTATTTTTCGTAAATGAGCACACGATAAGTTGTCCATAAAATATTTTGGTTTTCATAAATGGAGGTAGTTTTTAATTTTAAATTAGATTAAGTTTATACACTACAGAGGTCAATCTTAAAAGTTATATATAATGTTATATTATATTATGTTGATTAAAAGTTATTAGCTGGGTAAAAATGCTGAAAAATTAACACAAATCGCCTAGAAGTTTTTGATTTTTCAACTAAAATTATTGAAAATTTATAATAGGAATCACTTTTTTATAAGCGTTTAAATTTTGAACTTTGACAAAATTCATAAAAATCATGAAAATTAGTAAGTTGTTTTATATAGTTAGAAATTTATAAAAAGTTTGTTTTTATACCTAAAATTTAAAAACACGGTTTTCTTATTAGTCAACATACATAAATGGAAAAAATTTATATTCAAAAGCCGAATTAATTTTTTTAAGAACATTTCAATTTCAAATGCTTAAGACATTCAATAGTTACTCGTAAAATAATTATTTTTCCTTTTACAATTTTCGATATTTTATTGTATTTCAAAAAAGATAATAATCGATAATTGAAATTGTAACCAAACTTTTACATTATATTGTTTTCATTATACGATAAAATATAAAAAAAATTTTAATTCTTTTTAAATTAGTTATAAGCATAATAAATTTTAAATTCTTTAAAATATATCGGTCAAAATTCTTGAAAATGTATACAAGATCCCACAAAAGTTATTTTTATATCTATATAAAAATATTAAAAATACATAAACACAATATTTGATTTTATGCATTTGAAATTCGTCAAAATCACAAATAATTGAAAATATTTTATAGATAGAAATAAAAAATTCGTAAAAAATTTTCTTTTTATAAAATTGAATACAAAATTTCTCATTGAAACTATTAAATCTAACAAATATATAAAGGTAATTACTTTTTATAGACATTTTAAGTTTAAAATTACTTATTTGAACAATAAATAACAATGTTAATTATTTTGTTATAAATTAAAAATATTATTTGTGGGAATTTAAAACTTTTACGTAAGTACATTATATTATTATGAATTTTACTACACTGTCTACACCTACGTAATGACGATTTTGATTTATTTTAATATATTATTATCTATTTACATAACGAATCTATTTTTACTGTTATACATTATTTACAGAAAGATTTTATTAAATTTTGAGTTACCTAAGTAAATATAATATTAATATATGGTATAAATAAATATTATTATAATAATATAATAAAATGTAATATTTTAGGAAAATATTTTATCAATTTATTTATTTTAGAAGGTAATACTAAAATAAAAATAAATAACTTTAATAGTTTTTTCAGAAAACATATCACGAAACATAAACTTAATAATATAGACTGTTTGACCGTCTCAGCTCAGAATTGTTTTCGTTTACAATGATTTATCGAATTTAATACACCCATAATAGTAATATACTTAACATCTAATGTCAGCAGAGCGATACCTACATGCCTATATTTTCGTTTTATAACCTTATATTTAATATATATTCATATATAGACATAAGTAAGGCTAGGATTTTAAAGCATAATAAAAAAAAAAAAAAAACCGCTTAAAATTTTTGTAAAAAAAAAAAAAAATAATGATTAAAAATAAACTTGGACTAGGTATGAAATTAAATTTAAAAAAGAAATCAATGACCATGTATTTAGCTAGATTTTTAGTTGTAAAACTGATTCTATTATCAATCAAAATGGTTACATAAATAAAAAAACGAACGCTCTATCCACTGAAATGATCGGTGCATATACTTTATACTAGCTGTTTCGTTTAAATCAAACTCACGATAATCAATATTTGATGTAACATAAAACAATTACACACAGTATGTTGTTAATGACTTAATGTCTTGTAATTTATTGTTTCCAGTCTGATCGACAATAACATTACGTTTAATCAATTTAATTATCAAACCGATAAATGAAAATTATAATAATTCGAAAACCATATACCTATTCCACGTTTGACATAGGTACCTACTACCTATAGAGTATAGATTGAGAATTTTTCCTATTGTGGTATTGTTTTATTATTACAGGCTACAGCATAATAAACAAATTAAAATATCACAGTTGGGATAATTTCAAAAGCAATAAAAAAGCACTTACTAAAAAAATTTGGTTTAACTGAAATCAGAATGACATGAAACAAATATGTAACAATTAGATTTATATCTCAAATATAAAAAAGAGCATATGCCTTAAAATTTGAGCCCTAGACATAAGATATTTTTTTATTAAATCCATACAACGGTTTTTTTAATACATTGATATTTCCGAGTAAAAACTGGTCGCAAAAAAAAGAAAATAAACAAAAACAAACTAAAATGTAATCCAATTTATAAATAATTAATCATAATGAAATTATTAATAATAATAAATCATTCCACTATTATATTACAAACTATAAAAATTGTTTATGGTTCACGATAATGGGAGTGTGACTTAACTGTCTATATAGTGACTAGTGTAGTAGTTTTGACTCACCATCATTGATAAATATAATATATACATATGACTTATGGATGCGGTATTGTACACAATTTTGTAATCCAACACAACTGATATCATAATACTGTTTAAATTGTAACATTGTTAAATCTCTTTTGTTGATTGTTTAAATATTAGTTCCTTTATCGCTCAGAAGCTTTCGTGCAAGCGAGAATCATATTATATAATCTCTATCCGTTATATTGGCCCAAAAGTGTACAATACGTGTACAATACTATTAACTATTTAGTTAAAAATTTAAAATATAGAAATGCCATATCGGGTAACCGAAGGTTTATGTTTATAATGTCAATTCTTACAATACACCAGTACATCTACTCATATTATATTGTTCTATTGTTCGATATCACAATATCATAAATATTTGAACATGTATACACACACAAATATTATATGTATCAATGCCGCAGCGAGGGAGCACTAGGGGCACGTGCCTCTCCTCGGTTTTTTATTTTTTTGGTTAACCGTAGTATATTACAGACATTTTTTTATAAATTATTTATATCATTAATACATAGGTATATGTACGAGTATACTTTTATAATTCGAGGTTATTAATTATTTATGATTTGTATTCATAAATGTATCAAATAGTAATGATAAGCACGGATTTCAGATCTCCCTTTTGTTGTGAACGCGATTATAGTTTGATTATTACACGTATATCATTTAAGTTTGTTTAGCTGTTTCGTCATAAAGTATGGGTGTATTTGTGTGTACAAAAAATGTATGCCTTATGCGTTCAAAACGAGTCAAGTGTCTAAAAAAAGATGTTCTTGTTACCGCACTACTATGTGATATAAAATGTTATTTTTTCTTCGACGTGATGTCTCGGCGAATTGGCGGCCGAAAATACGTTAACCCCCCCCCCTCTCCCTCACGGTGGAATACAGTTGTTGTCTGAAAAGAATAACACGCATACATACATGCATACATACATACATATTTGAATGCTTATATTATATTTACGACCACCCCGCACAGCCGATACGTTACAGTGTCTGCGCGCGCTTAACGTACACCTCGTTCGGGGGGGGGGGGTGCGTGCGTGTGTGGGCGCTCACGTCGCTGGCGAGTGTGCGCCCTAAGACGGATCCCGCGCTACAATATAGATCAATAACGGTGTAACATCGTTTCGGAGGCGTCTACGTCGCACACGGACAACACGCAGACCCACTCGCGGCCCACACGCACACACACACGAGCGCCAGCGCACGCACACACTCACGCTTACGAGAGTCTTATTACGACCGCGTAAACGCCGCCGGTGTACATACGCCGTGCGACCGGCTCGCGTGACAGTCCCGATTGTGTGAGTGTGTGAGTGTGTGTGTGTGTGTGTGTGTGTGTGTATGAGTTCGCGTGCTGCTCGCATGAAGTCCGATACACGTAGCTGTAGACTGCGAGCGTTGTTCGTGCCGAACGATTAATGCAATATTTTTCCATCGATCTCGCGTAAGTATATGTATTATGTAGGTACGGTATATACCGCGAGTCGCCGCCGCGTGTAACTCGTATATAATACTATATTATGTACACGCAGCCCCTTGCTAAGGGAGTATACACGCCGTTATGAAAATAATATATATTTTTAAAAACGACGTGTACGACAATAATAATGTCACGACTGCGGATGGACGTGTCGTATAGGTACATCGTACGTATCGTTATAGATCCGATCGCCAACCGCCTTTTCGACGACAAGAGCGATCTATCGCACATAATTTAATATTCATAATCACGTTTCCATCGTAGGCCTGTGGGGTCCTTCGGGGTGGGCAAAACGTTTAATGGAAAAAACATTCGTTTACACGACTTATACCTATTTTTTTTTCAAAGTTAATTTCAATACGTGAAAAATCTGTTAAACTTATTTTAATGAGCAGACAATATTCATTTCGATAACGCCTTTTTGAGTTTCCGCGTAAGAAAGTCAAAGAGTATATCTCGGCATAATAAACACACGCACTTTTCTTATTTTATTTAAACAAAAAAAAACTCCTATTCCTGATTAAAACGATAAGTCTAAAATTTTTCATTTACACTCATTTTATTGTTGTTAAAATTTAAAATTCTATAAAATTCGGAACGTTAAAACGAAAATATACGGAACATACCCGATATGCGTTACATTTGACAGTCGATGACTGTCAAATTCAGTTATAACTGACAATATTTAATTATTCGGACTATCGCGATTGGCCTTTAAGTTTAGGTATTCTGAGAAAGATCGACTAATTGGCGGTCCCTGTTATAGGTGATATCATAATCTATTGCAAACTGCAGAATGATCGCGAACTACATAGAATTGTATTCGGAATTTTCGCGCCCCCGTGCTAATTTTTGTCTGTGATTAATTTTAATATTTTATACGTGTTATAAATAGTACTATGAGTATATAATATGATAATATGATGTACAACGATTGTATTGTATTTAATATTTATGTTCAATACGATTGTATTATGTATAATATTTATGGTAATCAGATAATATAATTGTATACAAATAAGAAAACATTGCAATAAACAATAATCAGGGACGTGTGCAGAAAGTAGTTTTGAGAGGTGTTTTTTTAAATCAGTTATTTAGAAGTAGAATTTTTTTAATAAATATACAAGAATTTTTTATGAAAATTAGGTATACTTAGAATATTTTTTTAAATATAAACATTGATATACCTAACAAAATTAACATTATTAAAATTGAATAAGTAAATAACCATACAAAAACCCAAATATTTCGGGGGGTGTTCGAGCACCTAAAACACCCCCTTGTGTACGCACCTGGGTTAATAATTATTATATAAGTATAATAGCGACTGTTTTATAGGTAGGAGCTATACATTTTGCAATATTTTCGTATTAGTATTTTTCAAATAAGCTTAAGTCGTATCTGCTCTCCTTTACCAAATTTTAATAAGCATAAAAAATGATTTAGAAGTATTTGAATTGTAAGAATATATAGTATACCTTAATAATAAGTATTTAAATAAATCAATATTCGATATATTAAAAATTACATTTTTAATACGATAAATTCGTATCATAATGGTAGTTAATATAATAAATAAGCGCAAATATTTCAACAACAAAAAATGTTCCTGCCCTCCTCCTGTTAATAACCGTCACTAATTACGTGTCTTTGTAATGTATACACTATATTTAGATTTGTTTTTAAGTCAATGGTTTATAGTGTAAAATATCTCGATTTATGCAAGGATACAACTGTTGCATCTTTTTCACACGTAATACCTGATCCTAGTAATAACCAAAGAACCAATCGATAAAAATAATAATTCGTATAAATACTAGTTAGATATCACCATCGCAACGCTGCTAATAATAATAATAATAATAATAATATAGTGCAACCTATGTCGTACTGATTGAAGTGACGCCAGTGTAGTTGTTTGCTGCCACTTTCCCTCATCAGTCGTGCCGAAAACGATGGATGACATCGTTCTTACAAAACTATCATTATAGTTACAATTTTTGTTAATTGATTTGATCGATTTTTCTGTTTAAACTTTTATCGAGTTTATCGCATAATTCATACCTATACCTATTTAGAAGTATATTAGGTGTACGCTAGAATGCTAGACATTATCATAAAAAATAAGCAGGTATATCTAAATATATATAAGGTTTTTAACGTTTTCAATGCTTTACGTCATATTGTGCACGTGAAATAATAATTACCATCGTTATGTTTTTCCCTCTATGTAAAGCGTACTGCAGCAGCGTTGATAATGAAAAAAGAGAGGAAAAAACATAAAGACAAAAACAAGAAACCGCCCTCGGATTCGTGTTCGCCCGGTTGCAGCAGTATGGATTGTATGGGCCTACAGCAAATTCCCTCGTCGCCGCCGCCGAGTTACGAGCACAGTTTGCAAGAGGTAAAAAACTATTATTTTGTCGTTATTAAATACGCTTAATATTAAAAAGAAAAATCCATTTTCTTTCAAGTTTAATAATAAGTTTAAAATAAGAAAAACAGGTTAAATATCAAAAACATACATTTTAATTGGATTGGTCCTACAAAGCCTGATGAATCATTATTAATTAATTATCATCTTGGTCGTTTATATTTTTGTTGCTGGATTAATATTGTTTGAAATTTCATACCAACATAATAAATAACAAGTATGAATTAAATTGTTGTTATGTTAATCGGATAATTTGTCTATTATAATTAACGGCAAATTGTCAATTTATGTTTCATTTTTTAAAAATTATTTTACAAAACGTGATTTAGGTACGATATAATATATATAAATAAATAGTATAAAACGTGGTATTAATATAAATATTTTTACAGGTCTATTTAAAATACAAATTGTTTTAGAATTTTTAGATAACTAGTAAGACTTTATGAATTAACATACTCTTGCATGCAATTGAATATTTATTATTTACACATTACACACATAAATGATAAAATATCATATAAATTTGGTTATTATTTACAAATAGATTCATAGAACCCTGCAATATCGATTATATTTATTATAGGTAGTGTATAAAATTATTTACTTTGGCACTTTGCCTCCTCTAGACTTTTCTGTCTGTACTTACAACTTACACATTATTATAATTGTATCAATACCATAAATCACAATATAAAGCAATAAAATAAACAAAAATTAAAGTATTTTATTTTTTTTAATAATAAATTTATAAAATAATAAAAACTAATCAAAATTAAATATTAATTTGGATAAAATTTTAGTCAGAGTTTAAAACTACTTAAGAATTTACGGTAATGAAAATTTAATTATACATATACTGTTTAACACTTTAACCTACCTATAATACAAAACTGTAATTATTATAATAGTCAGGGACACTTTTAAATTTAAAAAAGGCTTAACTATTACGTGTTTTTATTTTTTTATATCCTTACATCGGTGTCGTACATTTATACAAAATATTAAAATTACTAACTTATAAAAAATATATATAGATACCTACATAATATATCGTCTTAAATTTGCATATAGCAGTTATGCACTAATGTTCTGCTTGTAAGTTATATAAACTCACGTATCGGATTCGTTTTTAATTGTATTAGCCGGGACAATCTTCCGATCACGGTGGCCATTTGCAGCAGATGGTCGCGGACGATGACATTTGCGCCGGAGGAAGTGGTCTGCAAATGTGTAACTCTGAGATAGAATGTCAGAGTAATGGTTCGCCCGTAAGACAAGAAATATTTCATAAGAGCAGCAAAGAGTTTTATAAGGCGGTTGCTGCACAGTTGGGAATAACGTGCAAGATGAGCGACCACTGCAGGTGTCTGGAATGCCAGGTAAAATGCTATTTCCAGAAAATAATATAAATATGAGTACTGAATAGATAATATGTTTTGTTTGGATTTGTTAAAATGTCGAACGTAATTATATTATCTTTATATCTACATAGGCAAACACAGAAGGCTAAATTATATCAATTATTGGTCTAGTTCTTAATAATTTGTTATATAAGAAAAAATGTCTTATAAAGCTAGGTACTTATTTAAAAAAATACTCGTAGATCATACACTAACAAAAAAATTTATCTTAATTTTAAATTATTTTATTTATTTAATGTATAAAAATATATTATAAAAACAAATAGTTTTCTAAAAACATTTAACATAAAACTTGTGCTTTAATATCTAAAATTATGATTTTGTAACTTTAGAACTATTTTAATACAAATAGGTAATCATGATCAGCGAGATCCATAATTTATTATTTGGGTAACAATTAAATTTAAATAGACTTGTTTATTTTTCTACAGTAAACTAAACTTACATAATTATATTTGGAGGCGCAAAGAATAGTTTTGGCAACAATATCGTGCATTTTTTGAAAAAACTTTCCTTGATTTGCCAGTCTTTCAGATCATTTTTAAGACAAAACTAGCCGTTAGCAGAAGCTTAGAACAATATATAACGCTGAATTAAACTTATGATCTGATTTTATTTCTAAAAATAATATTAGAGTGAACATACTCTTACATATTATGTACGTTTCCCTGGACAGTCTAGCTCCGCTCATTTCAAGTCTATGCAAATATTTAACATACGATTCACGTGGAGTTTTACGACCAGTGCCGAAATTTGTGCGGTAACGGTTTACTTGGAAAATTTAATTTCTATGGGTACTCAATGGTATAAAACGATACTATAGCTATACAAAATATTTTTATGATATATACGTGTGGTTTTGCAAAGTGTGAACACGCAATGTATACACCAGTCCATTAAAGGATTGTTGTTATATTATTATTATTATTATTATTGACAGTTTTGATAAACAATCATGCTGTAAAATATAATATTATATACAGTTCATTTCATCCTACATTGAACCACTTACTTGATATCATTTGTTTTGGTCATAAATAAGGGAATTGCATTGTTTTTAAGTGTCACCCTGCCAATTAAAAAATAAATAAATAATGATAAAACCTACTTCGTCCAACACCAGTCAAATTCATCCATCCCAAAAGTATTAGTATCCAACACCGTGCACTTAAAATTGTTTTATTTAAGTGTTTTGCTGAGTGATTTGATATTTCCCGGTCTGGGAACGATTAAATGGTTCTATATATTGTTCTCGCCTTTGTCATGATTTAAAAATGTTAACACATCATCATTTTTTTGATAGTTTAACTATATAATATAGTTTTTCGTAATCTCGACTTATCCTATTGCGATACGGAAAATGTTTGATATCACAATAGTAATAGGTATCTATACTACAATTTACAACTTACAAGTTATAACATACTATGATCAACTGAAACCAAATAGGTAATGAAACGGAACTTTTAAAAACATTTTTATAATAATATTATGAATTTAATAAATATTCAATAATTAAAACTAAGTTAAGTTAATTTTCGCGTTTTATATTCATATCAAAACATCAGTCATTCATTTGATTATAGATACTACGGATTATAAATACTTTGATATCAATGTAGATACCTATACGGCTATACCTATAAGTTTCATGAAGATTGCGTTCGAAAAAATAAGTAAAAAGTATTCGAAATACGTATTTTAAATTTGAATAAGTACTGCTTGAAAAAAATATTCAGTACCAGCCATATTTGAATACTTGAAAAAGTATCTTTTTTTCCCCCAATAATGCGTCTTATTATGAATTTTATTAGAATTTGTTTAATGTATAATTCATACTTTGATTAGAAATAATTATTTTGGCATAAATTTTAAACCATATTTTTATGGTTTTAATACATAGAAAATAAAAATACATCAAAAGTATTCAAATACATACTCCGAATATTTTTTTGGAAATTATTTAAAATAGTAGTAATTCGAATATTTATGTATCTAATATACATATATGTGTGTGTGTGTGTGTGTGTGTGTGTGTGTGTGTGTGTGTGTGTGTGTGTGTGTGTGTGTGTGTGTGTGTGTGTAGACCTATCGACCAATCTATATATTTTATTTTAATATATTACCTATATTATTAAATATATATACCAATAGGTATTACCACGAGCGTACTTCGAGAGAGCAACGTAGCCAATTATTTAGTTAAAAATGTTGAAAAAACTTATTAGTTTATGCATTTTTTATTAGCTTTCTTATTTTACGACAGTATACTTTATTTGTGCAGTATGTCATTGTTGCATATACATGCAAAATAGTCCTTGAGATAAATGGATGATATCGGAAATATCGCTATCGCATAAAAATAAAATGGAATTTACATATAACCTATAGTACCTAGCCACATGCCTACATGTAACTACATACATCTTTAACATTAATACAAAATGTTATCGATGCTTTCATGCAATATAGCATACTCGTATATCACAACCGTCCGTAAAAAAGGCTTTACGTGAGTGGGCAAGTGGCCAAATATCCTTTAAGATATTCCTTCTACTAAATTCATCGTAGTATAATACGCGTGTATTGTAAAATATTATCGACTGTCGTACGTGTTTGTTATTACTAATTGCCTGGGCCGTACCCAGCTTTGGCGAGGAGCACTAGGCAAACTAAATCTTCCTGGTTCCTTTATTTTCCTTAGGGTTCGGCCTGATTTTCAAAAGAAAAATTTGTCCTATTATACGCAAAAACTTATGTGTAAATGTATGTGCCTACGATAATACGCGGGTACAATGTTAATAAGTAAATAAGTTTTAAATATTTGTTGTGGTCTGCTATTTAAGCTACAGTCGGGACCCGTCGGGATTTTTAAATTTTGTAAGCATGGTCCACTTTAAAATAGGCTTAGGGTCGGAAAAAATGGCCGGAGAAAACCAGTCCGAGCTTATTGTATAAACGTTATTTTGCTCATGAACTTATCTGTATTTTTGTTCGCATATTATACAACTGAGTGCCAGTGAAACAATGTATACAAATATTTCACACAGGTTTATGGTATTATTACTAAGTATAAGGTCGGTTATCCTAAATTACTATTTACACGCAAATATTTTATCAGTCCTAAACTGAACACACGGAGAAGGAGCTATAAATGGAAAAACGACTTAATTTGCTTTTCAAGAAATTTAATTTAATATCCCCGTACCCCGTAAGACACATGTTAATTAAAATAAGTACACATCTATCATAATAATATGATGAGCTAAGTAGTATAACTAATAAATTTTATTTTTATTATCATCAGATAATAATAACAACTATAGTTCCACGTCATTCTTTCCTAAAGTAGAGCATTAGCCAGTAAAATATCGTGTTGATGTCACGCCATATTTTCAAACATAGTGTTTAAGTTGCTTTAATAGTTTTTGTGTCAATTATTCGTGACATTTTTTATTATTATATTATCACATTTTATTAATTATTATTTATAAGTAGTTGTTCATAGTACAAATAGTATTTGCAAAATATTTTGTCTTACAATTATTATCAGTTATTGAGCTAGTTCTAAAGGGTTTTTGCTCGTTTGTATAAAATTAAATAAGTTAAATTTGACTATAATATTACTAAATGCATTTATTTATTTTTAATTTATTATAAACTGTTTTATGATATTGTGTTCATTATCCGTCACGAATATAGTTTAATTTGTATAATATATATAAGTCCATTATATAGATTTATGAATGTATTATTGTATAACTGAATAAAAGAAAATCGTTATTTGAACTTTTTCCAAGCTTATGCGGATTACCTAACACATAATTATAAAAATTTCTATAAAAGTGCTGCAACATTGGCACTTACTAAATAATATTATAACGACGAAAGATGTAGCGAACCATCTCTTTCGGCGTAACATGATGTGTGCCCTGCAAAATTAAACGTAGCACACTCGTGTTAGGCCGATGGAGACGGTTAACAGTCTCGACGGTCGACGAACAGCTCATCGCTTGCAGTGTATCACACCAATAACACCTTTATTGTAGCCGAAGGCCCGACCGAGGAACCGATTCGTCACTCCAGAAAACTGCTACTTTCCAGTTTCCAATAATTGGCGAACGTCTTGATGTATTTATTTATATTTAATTTATCAAAAACACCATTTTGATATTGTTTTCATGTCACCGCGTGCACTTTTTACGAATATATTTTAAATATATATATACATATTTTTATCTATGCTAGTCATGACCTATACATAAATAGAGAGAGAGAGAGAGAGAGAGAGAGAGAGAGATAATAAATTAATGAACTATACTATATTAATAGAAAACGCAACTAAGAGTTAATACTTTTTCAAACTAAAATAATATGAATAATATGACCGATTTTATTTGACTTTGGTATTATATTACGTTATACATTTTTATCCGTACCATTGTAACCGATTACTAAACTCTGATTATTAATTTGATTTGTACGTTACTTAGTGTAATTGTTATTTTTAGCTCTATTATATGTAAATGTATTAATTAATAATTAATTATTAATCATGTAAAAGTGTGGTCGGTACCTTGATATCATATGATAGCTGTATCTGCGACGCAAGTAGAAAAAATGTTTTGGGGGCTCAACGGCTCAAACATTATTAAGAATAATTTACTTATATTATATATTATTTTTTGAGGGGGCTTTGAGTGATTTTTTGGGGGGCTAAGTCCCAAAAATAGCGCATACATAAATTATTACTTATTTATTAACGTCGATTAATATTTTTACGGTACAAACTATTTTCTATATTAAAAATAGTTTAATTAAACAAATTAAACACGAAAATAAAGATCTGATGTGCGGAAAACTGTTAACTGGTTGGCGATAAATACATTAACACAGAGACGATCTCAGAAAACCATCGTGGGGGGGAGTAAAATTGTCAACTAAAATTTGAAATTTGAAATTTTTGATAACTATTAAATTACTTTTAGTTATATAAGTATTATAAATTTTAGATTCTGAACGGAGTGATGAATGTATTGATTATACAATGATGTGTGTTTTTTTTTGTGTCATCACGTTTTGGAGTAGAAATAATACTTTGATTTTTGACTTCAGCTCCTCTTCGAAAAGGAAAATTCATCTAGTTGGTACTTTGGGGGATCAAAAGTTTCAAAAATGTTTAGTAGTTTTCAAAAGCGTCAAGTGAAACCCTAAAAAAGTAACGGAAAACGGGAATTTTTACGCATAATCAATTTTCAACAAAATCGATTTTTTATTTTGCTGTAACTCAAAAACAAATAATTGTAAATACTTGAAATTTTCACCAAATGTTCATACTAACGTTATCTATTTACGATTAAATTTTTAAAATATTTTTTTTCAAGCTATTTATAGACAATTGAAATTTTCGATTTTTTTTTTTTTTTTTGAAATGCCGATAAAAAAATTTGGCATTCCAAAAAATCTTTAAAACTTAATACAGGGTTTATTATAAGTCATACTTTTCGCAGTAAAAAAAATCAAAAATCGTTAGTCACAATTTTGTTTATTAGCATTTAAAGTTCAAATGTTTACGTAGTATGTAAAAATCGCGAAAATTTGCAAGTAATTTTGTTTGGTCACCCCCCCCCCCCGCCCTCACCACTCCCATGACATTCCATCGGTTCGTCCCTGCGTCCACGTATATTACAGTCATTACTTAACTAATAAATTGGACACGACTTGCCGAAATTCGTAATACGAACTTCGATGACGTTCTCGGCACCCGATAATAAAATAAATAAATCGTTAGCGACATCTACAGGTCACCCCGTTCACGACGTGGATGAAATTAAATACAAATAGTGCAAAAAAGTAGAACAAGTAGAACTTATAGAGATCTTATATTTTTATCTACGTCGTGATTGGAACGACGAGCTAGTGTTACGACAACCGAGTAATATCAACCGCAACGGTCTGCAATAATAAACATAAAATTCAGATTCAGATAAGAATATGAAATTATAATTCTCAAGTTTAAATATATAATTTTTGAAGAATATAATGTGGTATGATGTTGTATTGTTAAAAAATTAGCTCTGTCCGCCTTAGACGAACCGATCAGTGTTCTGCTGAATCGTCTTGACACGACAGTAGTTTTGTTGCAAAAATAATCGTGTTTTCCTCTTGTTCGGGTGTTTTTTTTTTTCTACTATTACTATTCATTACAACCGTATTTTTGTCATTTGCAGAGTCGGTACTTCGATTGTGAGTACGATCAAGAGAACGAACAGGAGAAGACGGACGGTGGTCTCGGGGCCGGCACGCCAATGTTCTTGTCAGAAGTCATGCACGGGTCCACTTGCACGTTAATTTAATGCATATTTTTCACACAATAGATTTGTTATTTTTTTATGAAATACCTCGTCGTCGTGGCAATTATTATGTGTACCTACTAATGAGACAGCCCAATGATATACCATACATAATATTATATATTTATATTGTTTTGCGTAATGACACATGTTTGATTACATTGCCCAGGGCCTACTACTATTATATTGTATTAATAAACATTTTAAACCAGGCTATGAACATTTTGCCGCCAAGAAAAAAAAACCTATAAAGCCTGTCTTATTTTTAAAGTTGACCTTCTTGTATGTGTTCTTAATTTTTTTACTTTTACTAAAAACATTTTATTTTATAATAATACCAATTTACCTATATATTTATATAATATCATAAGTTACTAATTAAATCTAAACGATTATTATCTATAAACTATAAATCAATTCTACAACATAATTATTGACAATGCATTAAAATAAAAATTATTAACAATTATTATTTTGTTTATTGGTTTTTATTTTCCATTTAAAATTATTTTTAAAAAAAACATATCAAAATTAACATAATAAATTTAATGTTGTGGTAATTAACAAATTAACATGGATTCAAATTTTGGTTACATTGTTTTGAATTGGATAATTAATTATTTTTATTTTATAAATCACAACACTTTCTTATTGTAATGAAAAGTAAAACAATCTTAAAAAAAAATTATCTTAATTTAATAATAAGTCATTAATTACACAGTAAAAAAAAATTTATTTTGGTAGATTTATAGTGCAGATTCATCACCTGTACCAAAAAAATACATTTATACTATTATCTTATTCATAAGAGGTATCAATTATATTTTAACACAATTGTAATAATTAATGAAATCTCCTAATTATATACATAGTATTATTTATTTAGTTATGCTCTTATTTCTAAGGTTCAATAGAATTTCTTAGCTTGTGATTCTTTACTGTTCCTGTAAAAAAAAAAAAAAACAATTATTTAGCTAATATACACACAACAGCACAAGATATAAGATTATTTATATTAACACTAAAATTACACGAACAGTAATCAGAAAAGGTAATATAGTTCAATTTTATGATATAAAGAAATGTATTCATGCAACTATATGGTTAAGATTTGGATTTGTGTAGTCACATATCCAAATTCTAGACACAATTAAAACAGTAGAATGTGTAGGAATTTGTAAAATCAGACATTTAGCAAAGGCTACCTTTAATTTTTAAAGATCAGGAAACTTTATTAAAAGCAAATGATATTTGTATTTTGTATAAAGTAATTTTAATCTCTTTTTGAATCTTGAGTCATAACTTTGAAATAGGAATGCAATATTTTGTTTACTTAAACCGAGACAGATATTTTTTATATAAAAAAAGCTAAAGTTATAAAATATGTTACATTTCTAAGGTAAAAACTAATTTATTATTACAAATCAGAATGAGTCATCAACAATCCAACAAGTGTTAACAAAAATTGTCGTGAGGGAACACGACAAAACAATACATTTATTATATATTTTTTTTTTATATATATTTATGTATTCATAGATAATTTGTCATAATCAAACCAAATAGTTTTGGAAGTGAATCAAGTAATCAACTTGTGTATTTTATCATTTATCAAAACAATATTTTTTATACTATAAAATAGTGTTTAATTTTTATTAAGATTTAAGCTACTCATGAATTTGTGATATAATATTTAACAAAACCTTAGGAAATATATTGTACATTTGTATAAGTTCCACTAGAATTATAAGCCTATTACAGGACTGAGAATATATCGTGTTATACTTATAAAATGGGTAATTTTCATTTCAATAGGTAAACATTTGGCATAAGAGGACATCTAATAACTCAGCAGTTCCTTAACTCTCTTGGTTCATCATGTATCTTCATTCAAATATAAGCAATTGTAATCGCGCTTCTCTTAAATAAATAAAACAACATTTTTAATTAATGTTTAATACTATAATTATAGTATAGTTATAGTGTATACATTAAAAATATTTACATGCACTTCTCCAGTTAAGTGCCTGTGTCTCCTAAGGGAGGCGTGTCTCACAGTTTGAGAACCACTGTTACTAATTAATTCAAATGATGATTAATCCCTCAAATCTCCGAAAAGGACATACCACCAATTTCAAATATCTATTAACATTGTCTTAACTTACTTATAGACAGCGTAGAGAATAAATAATAATGTTTGACCCACTGCAGCAACCAAAACAATTGTATTAGTTGCACATGTAGGACATGATAATTGTTGTGAATACCCAGCCTTCTGTGAAGATTCTCGTTTGATTGTATTCAATGAGTCCCTGATTTCATGTATAATTGATGCCTGGTCATAGCCTAATGGTTGAACTTGAGCTGTTGGTTGGTGAGCTTGGTTTTTAATTATGTTTTCAGTCTTTAAATGTACTTCTGCCACTAAGCTCCTATAAAAAATATAAATTAAGTATTTTATGCATGTAAAGTTAAAATTATTTGAATGGAAAATATTAAAATATCACTAAAGCAAAATCAAAATACTATAAGATGCATTCATAAATAAAGTATAGATCTATTAAATACATACACAATATAGAGTACAAAATTAATTTTTATTGTAATTTTTGAGGTATGATTAATGCGTGTCCTGAGAATATTAGCTCAGATAAATAAATTTGCTATCACAGCTTATTAAACTAACTCATGCAGCTGATAAAACCATTTACCAGCTACTTTAAAATTATCAGAAAATAATATTTTTTCTTTTTTCTTGATAATGAAAAAAAATTGAATTTTAATGGGTCATTATAGTTTTCAACTAATATACAAATTTGCTAAGTATTTGGAAATAATACCTGACTTCTCTCACAGAGTTGATAATACCATTTTGGTTGTTTATCAATACATCAACTTCTTGTCTTCCCATTCCTGCATTTGCTTGTGGAATTTGTACTATATTTTAAATACATAGAAAATATCAATAAATTTTTATAAATATCTATTAAAAAGTTATTACCAGGTTGTCCCTGAGCACCACCCAATGATCCAATAACCGCCATAGTAGATTGAACATTAGATAGCAAACTGAGTGTTCGTTCCTGGCGACCAACTACTTCATCAAGTTTTTGGCTTAATACTTTTACAGAATCTACAATCTGACTTTGACCAGAGAATATCTGATTTAATTCTCTTTGACTATCTGTTTCATACCAATCTTCAAACTCGTTATCTTCTCTTGTTTTAGTTTCTGGATGTTGCTTATGATAACTACATAATACAATAAAGTAATAAAAATAAAACATACTATTAATGTAAATACACAAGGTAGCTTAAAATGAAAACTTCAACTTAATGAAAAATATGTGTTATAAACTTATAACTATTTGTAGATGATTTCTGTGATTAAAATATCAAGGTTTGATTTAGTGAGTGAATTTGTATTTATTAATTATCTTACTCTTCTTTTTCTTGATCTAATTTCCGTTGGTAATCTGCATATTCTTTGGTTAGTTTATTTTCTTCATCTGATGTCTGCTGAGATGTACCAGCTGATTTGAATGTTGTTCCCGGTGGGTAAATACTATATGTCAAAAAATGATGAACATCGTGATCATCTGAAATATAAAATTGTTTTAGCTTATTTAAATACATTAAAAAATATTCTTTAAAAAGATCACTACACAACCTGCAAGACCACCAGTAGCAGCAGATACACCAAAATGACCATTCTTAGGTAGAAAAACATTTTCACTTCTGAAGCAAATTTCAAAATCCTTTTCGTTATTAGTATTGCCACTATGGAAAAATACCTAAACAAATAAAAACAGAAATTCATTATTAATTATTTTAATGTTTAGATATAAATTTATTTATTTATAAACTGAAAACTAGCAAATTAATTTAATATTTAGTTTATATATATATATACATGTATTATGTAATAATAACATTATAGTAAGTTATATAAATTTGAGTTCAAGTATTGTTTTTATTTTATATTTTATTTGAGTATGAATAATTAATTGTAAGATTTTTGGACCATTTTCTTTTCAACCTTTAGATTGTATAGTGCAGGGATAGAGATAATTCAAATAATTATGTAGATTGTTATATACTTGTTAATAGAATTCAGAAGATGCTTGATTGGAGATGGCCACTATGGAGGGTTTAATTACTAATATACCAAGAAGCATTGATAACTGTTCTGAGGAATATTGATTGAAAAAATGATATAATTATTAAATTTGAACTTTTGGATGGTCCTCAAAATTGAATTCTATAAGAAACCAAAATGAGAATGAGTAGCTTGGATGTTAATATTTTTTTCTGCAGTTATATTTACGATTTTAATAGGAAATGTAATTGATGTGATCCGTGAACTACTAAATGTATCTCAAGATATTTTGCAAACTGTTCAGTTGGTATTTGTCTCTTGTTGACAAATAACTGTTGACTAAAGGGTAGTTATGAAAGCATAATGTAAAGGTTATATGATATGATTTGGACTCATTTGTTTTTATTCCCCATTTTAAGAACCAACTTTAGAGTTGAAAATCTATTTCCAGATTTGGATCAGAAGCAATTATACTAGTATTATTGGCAAAAGAGCCAAGAATTGTAATGTTGCTATTTGGAGTATCTGAAGTAAAAATGTTGTAGTAGATGTTAGAATACTTCTCTGCAAAACTCTAGTTAATAAGATAATATTAATAAATTTAGAACAGGCATCTCCAGACTTCAAAAGATTGATTGTTAAAGAAACATAGAATAATAAGATAATAAAATAGGGTCAAATCTAAGCTTGTATAATAAACCAGTATTCCATACACTATCAAATTTTCAAGTTACGTATATTCAGAGAGCAGTATTATTTTTTTCCGTGGATGATGCAACAGTATTAACAAATCGATGGATTTGGTGTATGGTCAAGTGTTTAAGTATGAAACCTAACTAGGTACCAGGGATAATATTATTTTATCTTAGATTCTTTTTAGAATGATTTTTACAAGTATTTTGAAAAACATTGGGAGAAAGTTTATGGAGTGATATCATATGAAAGCTTATACATTCTTAAAGTGGTGTTGTAAATGTGTATTAAAAATAACATTGCCTTTTTGATAAAATTTTAAAAATCATGTAGTGTCTAAGTGCTTTTTTATTGAGTAATTTTTTAATTATAAATATTATTTCTGAATGTGATGTGTACTTAGCTGGGAAAGACATTAGAAAAGGATGGTTTATAAAGTGTTTGATTTTATAGAAAAAAGAATGTAAACCAATCAAATAACACAAACAGAAAAAAAAAATAATAAATTGTAAGACATTATTTTTTTGTTTAATAATGTATTAAATATACAAAATTATGTTATTGCATAAAATTATAACCAAACAAAACTAAAATAATGTATTCAAACTGTAATTGTATGAATAATAAGAATGGGTGTTTTTATTTTAAAATTCAATAAGTAATAATAAACTATATAATATATAGAATGAGATAACCTGCGAGAAGCTTAATTAACTCAAAATAAAATAAATTAGGTACTATAATACTATGTAATAGTCCTATCATTTATTGATAATATATTATTTGTTTGGGATCAGAAATAGTTGCTGTAATAAAGTATACTAACTATTATATTATTATGTTTTTTCTAAAATTATTATTATCAGGGTTATTATTTAAATACATTAAGAAGATGTCATACCTGCATAGTGCATGTGTTGTCTCCGTCTTACATATGTACAATATAGACAAAACACGTTTACGCAGTCTGAATAGAACTTACTCAATTTTGGTTCTAGAGTAAATATACCCATTATAAAATTAAAAAATAACAATATTTAGGAGGGCAAGACGCTGAGTTTTTTTAAAAAAAATAAAATTTTGAAATTTTTGCTAATTCTAAATGATTATAATAAACATTATATTGGGAATAATGGAAAAAACTCAACAACTTGCCATCCGAGACAGAGACAGAGACAACATATGCGGGTATGATGTCCTCGTAATGACATTTTGCTTTTACAAATTTCAGCAAAGGATAGTAAAAATTTTTTTAATTTCTCTATCGTCATATTAATAAGATGTTGTCTATACTTATATTATCTCAATCTTTCTAATGCGTAGCATAGCTAATTTTACATTCAGAAAAATTCATTTTATTCTTTTATTTCTAATATTTTTATATTAATTTATTATTGAAATTTTAATATAAGAATAATCGCTATTAAAGTATTTAAAAAATCAATTCGCTCTATTATTAAAAATAATTAATTACAACGGTCTTTTTTAACATAACATTTTTCATATTATGACTTAATGAATTAGAATGACTCAGTCAATACATATGGTGATAAAGCTCTCTTAAGTATTTGACAAATAATACATACCGTTAATGTGTTCATATAATATTCAATTTTGGCTCTTGTTGCAAAAGGTTTATTTCTAAAATCTCTCAAACATCCAGATAATTGTTGAGTAGAACCATCACTGAAAAGAAAAAGCATAGTAAATAAATAATTTATTTAGTAAATTAATCGGTTAATTTACTTTGCATGATCAAAAACTTGTGTTCCATCATTTACTACACCCATAATGTAAGGATTGTTGTGTTTTCCATCATTGTCAAAAGAATCAAAAAATACTCCTAATCCTACCCATTTGTCAGAGCTACCAAATACTGGACCATTATAGTCACCTTTAGAAGTTGTATACCAAAATGCCTGTTTAAAAAGTCATGTTTTAATAATAAAATAAAAGCTACAATAAAAATAATATATAGTAATTTATGTACCAGGCCATCAGCACCAATTCTACCTCTTCCACTGACTCTAAAATTAATTTCAACTGTCCACCAATCAAACTTTGTTTGACTTTTTGTCCAAATTGCACCTGCAAAACAACTTTCATTTTTAAATCTACTAATACAAATTGATAATAATGAAACAAATGTGTCAGAAAATTAATATCTTCAAAAAGCAGTTTTAAACATTAATTATAGAATGAAAACATTAAATCAAATTAAATTTTCATTACCAAAAGAACTAATTGCCACATATTTTAACTTACTTATTTATTATAAAATTCATTTAAATAGTTTATACAACTTTATTGTTTATAGCATCATTTTTGCCGAGTATAAACTATATAAATATAATAAAATGTAAAATGTTTTCTTTGAAATATAATATCTAATTCATGTAGTGAATATAATTGATTAATAAATAACACTATAAAACTATCTTACTGTTGTGAATACTTATTAAATACTATTGCATATTCTATAAACAATAACATTATAATATTATACATTTAATGGAACCAAATAAATTTCATATCATAATTATTAGGGCTGGGGACTTATAGGAATTTACATGTTTTTCAATAATCATTCAAAACATAGCTAAGTAATACAGAAATTTGTTTCATAGTATTAGCAGTTTAGTTATAATTTTTATTTACATATTCAGCTATTCTTTTTTTTTAAGAGCATATTTTGTTTTGTATTTTAAGTATATATATATTTCTTATATTTTATTTAAAAAAAATGTTTAAACAATGTGTAACAGAGAGAGTAGTATTTTATACAATATACAATATTTAATATGAATTTTCTAGAAATTGAAAAAAAAAATTGAAATAATTAAAAATAAATTATTAAATAATCTATCTACAATGTTTTTCTAATTAATTTTGTGTTATAAAAAACATAAAATCAGTCGATAAGGAATACACTGAATACGGTCAGTTGATGTCAGTTCTTCTGTTGGTATTGTATATGTTTATTTTGCGTTAATACAGTTTATATAATATTCTACACTAAGTAGTTTTTATTTTGTGAAAATTAAATTAAAAATGTCTTAATTAATTATAAATTTTGTTTTTAATGAAAAATAAAATATTTTTAAGAACTTTTAATATATCATACATATCATATTATGATAACTTTTAAGTGCATAAATGCATGCATATTTTAAGGTTTTTTAGAGTATAAAGTAATTTTACTATGAAAATAAAAATATATAATAATATAATAGATTAAATAAGAACAAACCTTTTTGACTTTTTAAAGACGGCGCAATTCGGACATTATCTGCACTGGCAATAGCATCTATAATATAAAACAAAAACAAAAAAATAAACAATACTTTTAATGTAAGGAAACGTTTTAACTCATAATAAGTTATTAACAAATATTACATCAAATATGCATAAGGATAGACTATTTAAAAGTGATTTAAAATTGATTCAAACTTTTCTCATTTTAAATAAAGCATTTAGAAATAAAGCACTCAGGAGAATATTTTAAAATGTAAATACATACCTACCATTTATGATGTTATTTTTAATGGTATTTTTTGATACTTATAATATTTTTGTTGAGAAAATAATTATTATATTTATGAATGTTTCTTTTACTAAGTGTTTGAATGTGTATCAGATTTATTAAAAGGATACCTCATATTAATAATATGTATTAGTAAGTATGAACTAAGTGTACTTTTTTGTAAAAAATGGTGTTTTAAAATTATTGTTATTTTTTACAATCACTTCAAAATGAGTAAGCTTTAAAAGCTTTTAATTTGGTATGTTTTTTGCAGCAAACATTTTAAGTGTAAATAGTTAATTTTTGAGCAAATTTCAATAGCTCCTCGAGTGCAAGCATACTGTACAGTTATTACCGGCTATCGGTAGGGCATAAAGTTTACAAAGCTGTTTCTAGGATTCGTTACCAAACATAGCGTGATTGGACGTACCTATATGAATTGTTCAGTGAGGAAAATAATCAATTAATCGAGATAGAAACCTATAATATGTACACATAAAGAAAAATATTAAACATAGACAAGGAAGGAAACACAGTAAAACGTTTTCACTTACTTCCGCCGTACTCCCAGAACGGCACGGATCCGTCCTTTTGTGCCAAATACGGAGGTTTGAAGCTGTACTTGTATTCGAACCGGGACACGACCTGGTTGCAGGTCCCGACTTCAGCATGGCCCGACAACAAAACGAACACGGCGGACACCACCACCAACGGTAGACGAAACGGCGACATGTTCTCGAACAGCTGGCTGGACGACAAGCCTGTGGTACGCGCTCACGACCGGACTTCGGACGGCTGTTGATTATCTGTACGCGTGTCGCTCAAACTCGCGATTCGAAATTCTCGTTCGCGCGGATCGATCACAACGACGGTGTCATCGGAAAAACTGTGTCGTTGGCATAATAACGTCGTCGTTGTTATTGTTATTACTACCGGTTTCGGCGGTCCGACGGTTACACGTTGGAGGTTTCGTGATACTATTATTATTACTATTATTATTACGACATAATAATAATATATGGAGAATAATCTCAAAACGGCTGCGATAATATTGTTGCCGAATAATGCGTAAACGATTGTTGGACCCCGTGATCGGCGCCGGTCGCGGAAACGTACTTACGTATCCGTGATATCAACAGAAATATGTGACTCGCCGACGTTATCACAACGACTCTGCCACATCGGCACGTCGTCGTCGTCGCTCTCTCCGCGCGCCATACCGATGGCTGGCTGATAATAGCTTGACGTACGTGTCCGATCCGAATTCACGGACGCCTCCAACTCCAACGAGGCGCTATCCTCTCAGCCGGGCGGCAACGTCTATTGTCCGGCTCGCGCTGGCAGATGCGTCGAGACGTTCAAATCGAATATCTCGACGGTCGTGATGTCGTGTTAGGTGTCTTATATTTTGATATTTCGTATGCGATTACGAAGTGCACTTTTACTACAATGCAGTGCGGCAGTAGAATTTAAGTGCAAACTAATATGACGTATATTATTATGTTGTCGAATCGAAATATTAACCTGATGGGGGGGGGGGGGGGGAGCGAGTCCAGTCCAAAACATCATAAAAGTTGTACAACGAGAAATTTCCGTTCAGATCGCTTTATATGACATTTATATACATACAAAGGTATACCTACTTGATACATATTTTGTCAAAATATCGATAAAAATACTTGTAATGGCATAGCTTATAAATATCTTCATATATATGCGAATATAATACGCATTTATAACAATATAGATAATATTGTACATAAATAAAAATATTTTTCCATAGTTTGGCTTTTGAAATATTTCCGAATACTTTAGCTTATAGTAAATACATGTAAGATTATTTTAGCATATTGCATTTTCCACTGTATTTGGGTTGTAACATTGGAGAATATTTACAAGCTTTAGAAATTGTTATTCAAGAATATAACGTATATAGATGTATTTGACATAAAAGCCATTGTTATGCACTATAATACATTGATGCCGTTTATATTTTACTGATAAATAAATAATAATAATTTACTATTGCATTGTATCGCTGTTAGTTGTTACTCTAAAATTTCCTGTGATAATTTAATATCTAAAGCTATCGACATGAAAGCCAACCATACAATTACACAAATATATTCATTGTGTCATAATGAAAAATAACACAAACGTCATTACAAAATCAATACAATAATCGATTCGTTCAGAATATAAAATGTTTTTTAATAAAAAAAAAAACGATTTCTTTTGAATTACTGAATATTTATTGCCTTATTGGTTTAGTTAATATATGAACTGGTTCAGCAGTTCCCATTTTGTTTGGTTAGCTTAAGTATTAAAGTCAAACTTTAAGTTAAACACATTATCTGTGCTTAAGAGTTGAGTTTTTTTGATATTTTATGCACAGATAATATGTTCCTACCTTTAATTTTAATTTACTCTAATATTTATTTTAAGCTAACAATGCAAAACTGGAACTGCTGAACAAATAATTATTGTATTAATTAAGTCAATATAGACATGTCAAGTGTTAATAAAACTAAAACAGAGACAACATATTGTGGGATAACGTACTTTTAACATAAGCTATTCAGTATTTCAAATACTATTAATGTTTGACAATATTTTTTTATATTATTTTAAAGCTGAATTATTCTAAAATATATATATATTAAACTCTGAGTGGATAGATAAGTGTATTGATTTTATTTTATAATGATCTGTGTGTTTTTTTTCTAATTGTCATCTTTTTTTGGAGCAATATAAAAATTAACTTCAATTTTCAACTTTGGAACAAATTTTCTGTTAATTAAACTATTCGATGTCTGAATCTTTTAATTTTTTTTATCATTACTGCTAATGAATTAAGTTTCGTACTTATATATGTATATCGTACTTTTTAAAGTAATAGATATAAGTTCTTTATTATTTTTTGTTATTAATTTATATTTTTATGTATTTGATAAATTCTTATAAATTAATTATTTTATGACTGCTATTTTCTTAATTTAAGTTGGTAATAATATACTAATAAAAAAGTATCATAGTTACGAAAACCGATTCACTGAATGTAAATACACCAAACTATTAATTGGTAATTTATAAATTATATTTATATTAGTAGTATGGTACGCTGAACTAATTTTAACAAAAACATCGCATAAAAATATACTATACTACAAACAACATTAATTATTACAATATTATATTATTTGTTAATGAAACTGTATAATTATAAGTACCTTACAAAAACAGACAAAACGGCATAAATTTATGATAGGTAATAGAAATAACTTAAAATTAGTCTAAATATATTGATATTTTTATTGTGCTGGTATAGAAAATAATAATACTTTGAAATGATGAAAGGTTTTCGAGTGTACGATTAATATTTTTTGAATTAAATAATAATAATAATTTTAACATAGTAACTAAAATTGTTAGAAGAAAAATTTCTTATAAATTCTGTCAAATTCAATTAAAGAATTAAAAAAAAATAATAAGTATTTATATATTTAATTTTTAATTTTATGATTTAATTTTTTATCATACACATATTATTGCCATTATTGCAAATGCATTTACTAGTTACTACTGTAAGTGATGTTGTTTGTAACTGTGATTGTTATTTGTATTCATAACATATTTATGCTATGTTATAATATTATTGATTCATTGTCTTGTTGCCAACGTAAAAATTGGTTAATTATTTATTTACAAATCATTACACTCACGTTTTTATTTATACTTTTATTATCTAACAAGCGTCTTTCAGAAACATAATAATTAATGATTTTTATTGAATAATCTTATATCACTACAAATTCATTTATACAAATATTTTTACTGTACTAATTACCTACTTTTATTTGTAAGTTGTAACGATAAATCAAAAACTATTGACCTTAATAAGAATTGCTAAACATATTTTACAGCATTTTATTTGTGTTTTTTTAATAAATTTTTCAAATCACTTAAGGGGCCGCAACATTAACATTTTTTTCTCTATCTATCTTGCACATAATATAGGAACAAAGATATTCTGTATTTCCACGATTACGACTCTGGTTCAGTTTAGGACAAAGGCATCCATTATATATTTTAAAAAGAACAAAAAAGAATATTTCTTGTGCATTAATCGAATAAATTTTTAATATTTACATTTTTGAATAAGTTATATTTAGTTAAAAATAATCGAAATTATTTTAAATTAAAACATTCTTGTATTTATAAAAAATGTAAAAATCTATCCGGCCAATGCACAGGAAATATTCTTTTTTATAAAATATATAATAGATGCCTTTGCCTTAAACTGAACCAGAAAGTTGTAATCGTAGAAATACGAAGTATATTAATTGTTCCTATATTACGTGGAAGATAAACAGAGAATACAAATGTTTGTGCAGCGGCCCCTTAATAATTATCTCTAATAATCAAGTATATTAGTACATATTATTATACTGTATGTTCAAAAATTCTATCAAATATATTATAATATATAATATGATAATAAAACAAATGTTCATACAACTATAGATAATAAATATATAAAAATAAAAAAATTGTAAAAAAAATCAATACACATACTTAAGCTTGAGTTAAAC
This sequence comes from Rhopalosiphum nymphaeae, assembly GCA_036289425.1. Lineage (NCBI taxonomy): Eukaryota > Metazoa > Arthropoda > Insecta > Hemiptera > Aphididae > Rhopalosiphum > Rhopalosiphum nymphaeae. The sequence goes on along the minus strand of JAZAQC010000007.1, from coordinate 155,201 downwards.
ATATTATTACCGTTGTACTAATATTGTATTTGTAACTGATGCAGACAGTTTGATTACTTACTATAATTATATATTACTTTTTTTTTATTTACTTAATTATCTATAATATATATATACATTTTATTTTATTATTTGTGTACACAACTATAGGTCATTTATATATATTATATTTATTTATGATTACTTATATTAATTAATATTTTTCTTTGCAAAATTACGAATAACTTTCAAGACTCAAAACTAAAATACATTTGTAGAACATTATGTGATAAATTTAATTAATGTATTATGGACATATCATTGTGTTCAGTTGTGTTTAATAAATATCTAACGTTATAAGTTATAATTATACGTTTATGGTTTTATATTATATTATTATATATTATTTTTTTTATTTGTATATAATATATTATATTTTTTATAATATGATTAATATGTGATAGACTCCAATAGATGTTTCTTTAGGTACTTTATACCATTTAAAGTTTGAGTTTATATATAACTCTTGATTTTATTTATTACGCCCACATAGTCCGCGATTCGACGCAGTTGGATTGCTTACCTGGAAGGTTTAGTTGCGTTTAAAATTTAAAACGATTTTCCCCGATAATCACTGTTGCCTGGTATTAATTTACACCAGATAATGACTGATAGACTCTCAAAAATGGCAATCGAATTTATTTTATTTTTTGACGATCAATTTCTAGGCATTTAAATATCACACCGAGTCTATGGTGAAACAGTTTTCATACCGCCTACCCCAAGGTGCCGAAAACGGCTTGCAAACACCGGTATTCAGTTACACCAGCTCCTATACATATATTTTAATAAAAATAACTTAAAATATTAGTCTAAATATATTGAAATTTTTAAGGTGCAGGTACAAAAAATAATAGTGCACGTAATGGTGAAAAGTTTTAAGAGTACGATTGATATTTTTGAATTAAATAAAACTAAAATTGTTTGAAGAAAAGTCATACATTTTTGTTTAAATATCCAATTTTGACAAAATTAGAACTTCAAATGTCTGTTGAAAAAAATGTGCCTGGTAATTTTTTTTCAGTTCCTGTAATTATGTAAAACTTACGAGGAATCTTGTATTACATTTTAAAGCTTTTTACCTAGGTAACAAATTGAAAATTTCATATAATTACCTATAAAATAGCATAAAAGTAATCTAAATTTTGTGTATATGTATATTATATAAAATATAACAATATCCCAGTACATTTAAGAGTTTTAATTTTTAAATACCAACCAAAAATATTTTTGAATTAAGTATAACAAAATATATAATTTTAACAAAACATTTACTTTAAATATCTATAACAAAAATTATATTTATTAATTTTTTGATCCAAATATGAATTACTTATGAGGAGCATTGAATTACATTTTAAGACTTGGCTATAAAAATTTTACATTTATTTTCACAAAATTTAACTGCAAAATAATTTGCACATTTTCTAAAATTTTAACTTCAGACGTTCACAAAAAATTTTTGTGGGATTAAACTCAATTTTTTTTAAATTCCTTATTATGAACTTTAGTTATAAGTTTATATAAAACGTTCAAGTATTTGACCTAAAAAAATTTATTATATTATCATAACATTCTTAACAATATTATTAAAAAAAAAATAATAATTAAAAAGGGGGAAAGTAAAATTATAATAGTATTATATATAAATATATAACATATATGAATATAATAAATAATTTTTAACTTTATTATTAAAATATGAGTCAAACAAAAAGAAAGCGTTGATGGCTGGGGTCATACATTTGCCTAACATTATTTAATTATTATAGGATACTACATTACTACGAATTAATAATCATACGTATATAACATTATATTACGATATTATTCGTTCATAGAAGTAATAATGTATTAATGTATTTAATATAATAACGTATTTTAAATAGTTTATTTTGTTTTTATTATTAATATTATTAATAGAAAACTACGCGTTATCATATACTGATTATACAATATCTATCAACAGTTACAACAAATATAATATTATACAGCCTAAAATGAGCGTCGACTCGACATTTTTCTCGTTATTAATCACTGATCTAATTTGTTTTCTGTAGAATAATGCGAAATTGTGAATATTGTGAATTGTTTGCACATTTAATCGGCCTTCTATTAGTTAATAAGTGACATTTATAAAGTTTTATTTATTTATATTTATAAATTTATTAATTACGTTCGTCGTCGAAGTGTATTTATTTGGTAAAAAAAAATAATAGCTTAAATTCTACGGCAATGCAAACGAGTATAATAACGTATAAAAGTATAAAAATAAAATATTTATCTTTAAATATATCTACATATTTTAAAATATTCATGACGCCTTCTAGTTGTGCTAAATCTAAAAGGTACAAAAAAAAAAAAAAAAAACTTGTAAGTAATATAAATTATTTATTTCTTAAATAAACTTTGTAGAATGTAATTCGTAAGTATAATTAACATTAAATACTTTTATAGGCATTTAATAATTTTTAGTTTTATGTAATTTTTTATTGAATATTCTTACAATAACTAGTGGTTTAATTAATATATTAGTACTTATATATATATATTGATGCAATTGGAAAAAAATCAAGGGACAAAATAATTTATTTATCGTGATCAAAACCTTGACACCCTGATTTAAATATATTTTTATTGTTTGTATTGTATAAAACTATAAAGTATAGGTATCTAATTGTTTTATTTTTTTTACAAGTCTTATAACTCATTTTATGGCTTGTATAGAAACAAATTGTAGGTATTAGGTACTAGGTAGTAGGTACCAATATTGTTAAATAATAATTATAAGAGTTAATTAATATAAAGTGCTATATGTAGCTTAAATTAGTAATTAATGTAAAACTTATTTACCCATATTTTATATTTGCTGAATAATTAATAATAACCAATGACTTTATTCATTAAATAAAACTTAGAAAAAAAATAAAAAAATATTATTTTAATATTAGTTTTCTATTACCTACTCCATTTGGAACAAATTCATCAAACATTTTACCAAAATCAATTGGCACTGATTGTTGAACTTGTAGTGATGCCAAGCTGCTTAACGTTCTTGGCCTATGCTGGTTCTTAAATAACTTTTTAAACATTATAAGCATGAAAATGTTCTTTCACGCGTATCAGTATTTGTTGCTATACTCAAAAATATTTTCATTATTTTTACATATCTAGTTAATAAACCCTACTTTTATATCACCACAATACCATATTACAAAAATGAATTAAACATGGTAAGCTCAATAATGACTTCATCAAAATTTATTTTCTGTTTCACATAGAAATTTGATTGAATTTTTTTCAGGTTTTTCACTAACAATGATATTCTTTGTAGTTTAATAGCTGATTTGAAACCAGCATATTTTGTCAAAGATTCGTTATTGGTAACATTTTTTTTATGATTAGCAGAATATTCATTCATTTTTTTTCAAGATTTTAAACAATTAATGACAAATGCTTTATCACAACAGGACACTGGCAGATGGTAATGCACAGAAATTAAAACAAAACTTAAAATTTTCTGAAAAACTGTACTCAAACCATAGAAATTTCACATACCATTATTTTCTAAATAGTCTACTTTTAACTTTAGAAAAATTAAAATTAGTTAGCTCATATAAACTAAGACAAGAAAAAAGTAAATTTTATGCATTTTTAGCCGGGTCACAATCACAGTCAATTTTACACTTTGAATTTTCTAGATTTTTTGTGTTTCCTTAAAATGCAATTCAAACAATTTAATAATCATAATAAATATTAATTTTTAAAAATTATAATAAATACATAAGAATATTTATTTTAATATTAGAAATATTATATTATAAGAAAATCTATTTTAATACATTTTATACTAAGTAACATTTATAACTTACCAATTGAATAGTCTTAATGTATGACATTATTCATAGATATAGTAATATTTTCAAATTTTACTGTGCTTCATTTGATTGAAATTAAATTTATATAGTTATAATAATATTATTAAAAATAAACAACCTAAGGTTATACTAGAATTCAGTATACTATGTACAAGAATGCCATGTGTTAAAAAAAAACTTTTGTTTGAAAAATATATTAAAAATTTAAGTAATACTCATTACTTTGGGTATTTGTAGACTTTTTAGATTTTGATGATATGGAATTGAACAATATCAACTGTATTACAGGTGCCATACATGCACCTTAACAATACAAAAACAAAATAAGAGTCTCTAGAGTTCCTGGTGAACTACGTTTGCATTAAATGCTGTTATAAAATACTAAAAATATAGACAAATAAATCAGCATTGTGTATAAACGGATCACTTTATTTGCTAACACAAGGTGGCATTCTTTAGACGGTCTGGTTGAAACATTGTCATTTTGATGACAAAGTGGACTTTGGATACTTAAAAGTTCAATAAATCATCGATTCGATATTACTGATTAATATTATTATTATCATTACATTTTAAATTCAACAGTTTTAATATTTCAATTTCTTGTTATTGACAAAATTATTTACAGGCATCCTTGATAGCGTGGATGATATGCTTTGTGAGCAGTGATTATCTGTAATACGATTTGGAATAATCGTCCATCTTGGGAGTTTTTTGTTTCTTAATATGTATTGTGATGAATATTTTATGGTTATCAACACACATATTGAATCAAATATCACCCGAACATTAGGCTGGAAAAAACTTACAGACAATATATAGAAATTACTAGAATTTGTTTGATTTTTGTTTCAATATAATTTTATAATTATTTATCAATATTTTAGAAATATATTGCCATATATTATTAAAAAATATCATACTTAAAAATGGACCAAAACTGTGATTGTTATCCAAGTATTCAAAACTAACTATATCAAAGTAAAATGTTTGTAGCAAGATTCAAGGTAGATTACAAGCCATCTCCAAACAGTGCTAGATTTTAGTTACAACATACTTATTTACCATTAGGTTTAGTTCTTTCATTGTGTAATCAACCATCTAGATCCCTGGTTATTTAGTTCTAAAGGACTTTATTTCCATAATTTAATCAGTTACCCTTACAGCTAAATCCCCTTTAACCATTTATATATAAACTATAAAATTACTTACTCGTCTATGGTTATAATATCTACATCTACAGAGTGTTTAAGATAAGTGATTAGTGATTACCAAATATATATTCTCCCATTGGGATCTAATTGATCAACATATTAAAATTAATATAATGATTAGTTTTAATAGTAAATGCATATTTACCAAAAAGTCATTTAAAATACATGATTTATCAGATAAAATTCTATTGTCTTTACTTATGGAGTCAAAAATATGATAAGGTTAAATACTCATAAACATACAATATCATATATACTTAAACGCAAGGTGGTATCAGTTAGGTAATTTTATAAATTCTCAATGCGAACTGAGAATAGTTTAGTTGTACTAATAAATAATATTATGTTTATTTAACCAAATTAACTAATTATTTTAATATGTGATAATAAGTTGCTAGAATAATTAAAAAATAAACTTAACTATGTAATAAAATATAATAAAATAGTTATTTACAAATTGTGAAATTAATATACAAATTTTAAATAAAACTAAAAAATTAAAGTTCCACATTTGGAGAATACAAAAAATAGTACATCAAAATCTGTTACTTATTTATTAGCTATTTACATAAAATATAAATTATACATTTTTCATACATGTCTTATTAAATGTTTAATACCAATTCCCGTCTCGAGTTGTCCACTTAGCACTTTTTTCTTATAAGCTGTGTTTTGAAACAACTGTTGATATGAATTCGGCAAATCTACAAATTAATATCGAGTTATCTTGGTGATGCTTGAGTTGTCGACATTGCTTCATATCTTCTAATCTCAAATCGTTTAGATGAAAATCATTTTTTTTTTTTTTTTTATCAATAAATTCCTTTAACAAATAATCCTTTATTAATTCTAGGTATTCTAAACCTTGTCCATCTCCAGGGGTATCATAATATTTAATGAATTTAAGAGAAAAATTGACATAAATTAAAGTCCACATCTGTCGGTTATACAATTCTTCGTTTATTTCTCCCAAACAAAAGGGAATAATAAGTTTTTGTTTCGAAAATATATCAATATCTTTTGTTATATCTTTTACTCCGTCATATCCTTTTTTATGTAAATCTAAATAAAATGATGTATTGAAGGCATATACAATATCGGGGGAACGTTGTGTGATTAGTGCCATATAAAAGTCTATACCTTTAGCACTTATACTAGGACATTTATTTTGATAAATACCATCAAAATAATCATCATCGGAATCCATATTTCTATTTTCAACCTAAAATCATAAAAAATAGTTAATATAAAATATTGCTTGTTTCATAGGTACATCTTTAAACTAAAGATATTATTAATATCTAAATTATTGATTAATATATAATCATTTTTATAACAAACATTTAAAAACAGCCTAAGAATATTTGAGTTAAGTTACATGTAAAAATGTAGTTAACTAAAACAGTAAAACATAACATAATGAATTTAGACTTTTGATACAACCATAACTTTTAAATAAAAATCAGGATATATCTACTACAAAACTACAATATTTGGATGTAAATCCACTTGTTACTATTTACCAACATATTATGAGGACCACATATTACTTTATTAGAATATTTTTGAATAATACTCTACAATAATCATGCTTCTATAGTCACAATAGTCAATACATTTATTATAAGCAGTGTGGTTTTATTTTATTTTTTTAGTTAAAAAATTTAATTAGTTTTGATATAAAAATTCAAAATATAAAAATATTACTACAATAATCTCATAAACGAGAGCTAATCAAATGAATTATTATGAATTAATAAAATAAACACACCTATGTATTGTTAAAAGTATTATAAGTGTAGAATTATGTTTCCACAATAACGAAAAATATATTTTTATAAATGTAATTTAACTATATACATTTGAAAAGACAGTAAATTAAAATTGAATTACCATATTGATAATTAAACTAATGTTTTTCAGAAATCATTTTATATTTTTTTAAATGTAGGTTTTGTATTTAATGTTAAAATAAATCTTTCATATTATTTCTTTAAAAAGTATTTTAATAAATATCATCAAATTTACTTTTAAGTTAGTTGGAATTACAAATAATGAATTTATATTTCACTCATTAAATTTTTTAGTATTAAAAATGTGTTATACTTTTATAAATTTAAAAATAATGTTAATCATATTACTTAAAACTTTAATACATGTTACAAAGAAAACATAAATATTAGTGTTCCTATGTTTTTTAAACAGTATAATAAGCTTTTTATCTGTAGCAATTAAGCTATGCAGAATACTTGAAATTCAGAAATACATACATAAAAATAATTATGATTTTCAACACTTATAGATTGAGTATCTTATTCATTAAAATAATAATAATAAAAATAATGTATGATTAAAAATGAGCATGATGTGTGCTGAACAGTGGCGGCTCGTGCATATGTGCAATAGTGCTGTCGCACTCCCTACAGAAATGAACAATTTATAGTACAATTATATTTACAAAATAAATAGGTACATATTTTAATATATAGTATATTATATATTAACAAATTAACAATTATAAATATTTTTAATTATTATTAAAGTTATTTTCATACTTAATTATAATATCGTTACGAACTCGATATGTTAATACAGGAATATCGATAGCTACATACGCCTAAGCAACGCCGCAGCTTGTGCGACATTGTGAATCGCACATAAAATTACCGGTTTCCCGCATAAACAGTAGGTTTAATAATATTAATATACGAGTAATAATATCACGACGACGCGGCGGTCATAGAAGCTTATGGTGTGCGGTGAATTTTGTCGCTCAAATCGGACAGCAACGACATGTTTAATTTTTTGTATAATGTATTATAGTTTTTTTTATTTTTTTATCGCACTCCTGTGCTAAACTACTACTAGCCGCCACTGGTGCTGAAAAGCATTATTACCCTATAATAGTTCAAAGAGTTAAATTGAATAATTCAAGAACGGCTACATAATAATTACCTGTTGGAATAAGTATTCTTCACGGGCGACTAATATTATATGAAAAAATTGAAAATAAAAACTATTAAAATATTATACGCAAAATAATGAACTTCGCGTTCGCCTTTGTAATAACTATTAGCCACGTGAATTTGTGAAGACTTGAAAACACTGATAAAGTGATAATTTTATAGTTCGGTGTCGACGTGGCGTTATCTGAAACAGTAAGACCACAGTTTTCAACGACAGTGTAGCCCCGCATACACCTGTCCGATAATTACACGGCCAAATAGTTGCCCGGGAACGCGTAAGTATTTGCTAGTACTGCGGTAGTGCTTTACACGGTCTATGTTTTCGTAGACTGGACCGAACCGGTTAATCAGTGCTTAGACCGAAACTAGACCAAACTGAATTATGATTTGACAGTTTGAACCGAATCAAACCGATTGTTGTTGCTAAGCATGTTGAACTAATCCGTCATTTTTTTTTCAACAATTAGCAGATTGAACTGAACCAATGTCATTTGAAACAAGACCAAATCGGATCAAACGAATTATCTTTTATATTCCACTGAGTTAGACTAGTTTTAGGAATTTAAAATTAAACCCAAACAGGACAACAATTTTTCTTTTCACTAATATATTATTAAAATATTCAACTTGATTTACTTGAGAGATACAAATACATAATTTATTGCCAGTTGAAAATATTTATTACTTAGTTTATTCGAGTAGGTATTAAAATTGTGTTAAATTTTGATATTTTTGATCGCTTGTGAACATTGTGAACACACAAAACTAAGTAGCATCTATAGAAACTTTTTTGTATGAAACAATTAGGTCGTACAGTTTTTTTTTAATTAAAGAGGATATCGCGGAGGTTTTAGGCAGGCATAAATTAGTCCGATGACGTTAATAAATAATTGGTTATAATTAATTAAAATAAACGTATAAATTGTATACCTATATATATTATTATACATATTGTGCGGCACGGTGGTCTGCGGGTTTCTAGCTATCTGTAACCTGACCTTTTTTCTTTTATGTCTTTAGAAACAAGAAGTATTATAAAAATCGAAAACCACCCAACTTTGAAAAGCTATATCTTGCTAAAAAATTAACAAAAAATAATAATTTTAACGTTAAAATGTATAAAAAAAAAAATAGCCCTATTAATTTAGTACATTTTAAATGTAGATTGCCATTTAAAAATCAAAATTGATAATGATTTCACTATTAAATAAAAGAGTAAAAAAAATAAAAATTTAATACAGTTTGAGAAAAGCATGATACAAAATATTTTCAAAAAAAATGAAAAAAAGTCTATACTTGATGAAATAATTATATTATCTGTACACAGATTTTTTAATCAATTTATTTAGTTGAACACCTATCAATACTTTAGTTATGTGCCAAATTTTCATATAAGTATATTAGTCTATGTATTGCATACTATTAGTAAATACAAAGGGACAGTGATGTAAAAATTACTTGCGTGTTAAAATAAAATCAATACTTTCTTATCTCTACTAATAATCTATAGTTAAGTCAATAAATATTAGTAATTGTTAAATAGATATTTTATCGAGCTTCTCATATAATGAATCATTAAATGTTATATATTATTAAGTACAAATATTATTAGGTGGTTAAATATAAATATAATATGCACCATACTATTAATGACAATTAACAATAGAATCAAGTTTTCAACATCATTCAACTATAAATTACAAGATAATAAATAACAAAAGATATGATATTTAAATTTAAACAGAGAAAAATATCTTAAAACTAATTTTAACTTAATGTATTATTTTTTAAATAAATCAGAAAAAGCTAAACTGTTGCATTAGGATCATTAATAAATTAAGTTATTGATTAAATTACAAAATAATTATTAAACTTAGATAAGGTAAAAAGTAAATGAATTTTTTTTAAATTTTGCACTAACTTTTTAATTAGATGATTAACATGTTTAATGTATATTGACAATAGTATTATAATGAAATTTAAAAATAAAGTTATTGATAATCCAAAAATATATAAGTATTAGAAACAAAAAATTGTCTCTGTTATATTTACCAATATAATATGTATTAATCCAAAAAGTTTGAATACTTAAGTAGATTCTTAAAAACTAAATAGTATAATTAAACAATTATTATCATGATATTTTTATAGTTTAACTACCAAGTTTAAATAATTGTGATCTATTTTAAATTGCCCCAATTCATTTACATTTCTTAAAAAATTGTATAACTTAAAATAAATACATAATCTGAATTTTTCATTTGATTTTTTTGATTAGTTATATAAAAAACATTCAACAAATATGTTATTCAAACTAGTCAACTTTCACAAATACTAAAAATATATTAAGAGAGACTGTTAAGAATATCTAATGATTAAATAGAGCAACAACAGACGAATATAATAAATAGGGCTAGGGACTTCTAGGAGTTTGCATGTTTTTCAATAATCATTAAAAACATAGCTAAGTAATATAGAAATTTATTTCATGGTAATACGAGTTCATATTTAAAATTTATAGTTGCATATTTTGCATATTTGACCATTTTTTAATTATAAGTGCATATTTGAGCATTTTAATATGAAAATGGTAGTTTTATAATTAAATAAATATTTTATACAAACAATTTTAAATTTAGATCGATTTCCTAGACCAGAAATATTAATTTTATGGTTTTATATATATATATATATAAAATTAGTATTGTTTTTCTCGCCGAACGCTCCCATTGTTATTTATGGACTATGGCCTTAATGGTATACTTCACAAGTGATTCCGATAGGCGATAGCCGATAATATTACCAAAATAACATTCTATGAAATTATGACATATATTTATAATCCCGTAGACAGGACGTTCTGTGATATTTTTATTTTTGATTAGTAGACAGTTGTTGTTGTGCGTTCTTCGTATCGTGTTTTCGTGCCGTGATATTTTCTTTTTGAAAAGTATCGTACATTTGCGTGAATTCTTAATAAAATAATTAAAATGCCTAGACCAAAGCCTAAAGCTTATGATCGGCTAAACAATTTTATTAAAGAATTCGGTGAAACAATATTTTTGGCAGATAACTCTGTTTTATTTTGTAAAATATGTGACATTAAAGTTAGTGCTGAGAAAAGATTTACTGTTATTCAACATATTAAAACAGCAAAACACATCCAGGGTTTAAATCGACTACAATTGAAACCAACTAAAACTCAGCAACTTGTATCCACGTCTTTCTCCAAGAAAAACGATTTTAATAGAGACTTATGTAAAGCGATGTTATCAGCCAATATACCATTGTATAAACTGGAAAATAAACATTTTCGAGAATTTTTGGAGCTATACACTAAAAAAGAAATACCGAAAAAAGCCACTCTCCGTAAAGGTTATGTCGACGATTTATTTTTAGAAACAATTGAAAAAATTAAAAATTGTGTTGACGGAAAAAAATTTTGGGTCTCGATAGACGAAACCACTGACGCAGAAGGACGCTTTATTGCCAACGTTATAATTGGAACTCTTACAGTAGACGATCCGGGTAGTATTTTTTTGTTGAATTCGGAAAAGTTAGAAAAATCAAACCATTCGACCATTTTTAAGCTTTTTGACCAATCAATGAACTTGCTCTGGCCACAAGGTGTGAAATACAATGAAGTGCTTTTATTTGTAACCGATGCTGCGCCTTACATGATTAAGGCCGGCAAAGCGATTCAAAATTTGTACACTAAAATAATTCATGTAACCTGCTTGGCACACGGGCTTCATCGTGTTGCTGAAGAAATAAGAAACCAGTATAAAAACGTCGATCAACTCGTATCTAATGTGAAAAAAACTTTTCTTAAGGCACCGTCACGTATTCAAACATTAAAATCTGTTGCATCTGATATTCCATTACCTCCGCATCCAATTTTAACCAGGTGGGGTACATGGATTGATGCTGCTTTATATTATTGTAAATATTTTGAAATAATTAAACAAGTTATTGATATGCTTGATGAAAACGATGCAGAATCCATCAAAAAATGTAAGCAAATTTTAAAATCAAATAATTTGGAAGCAAATTTAGCTTTTATCATGTCAAATTATGGATTTATTTCTACATCTATCACTCGACTTGAAACCAAAGGCATGTCACTTACTGAATCCATTAAAATAATTAAAACTACAAAAGAATCTATACATTCAGCAAAAGTTGGTGGATGCGCTCAAGCTAAGGCAATTGATGAAAAATTCCAAAAAGTTATGGAAAAAAATGTTGGATTTGTGCAACTACAAAAAATATCAGACATTATAAATGGACAAAATGAATCTATGGACGGATTGCCAACAGATATTAGTAGTGGTGATATTCCGTTTTTTAAGTTTGCACCAATCAGTTCTGTTGACGTGGAACGTTCCTTTTCAAAGTATAAAAATATTTTGGCTGATAACAGGAGGTCATTCGAATTTTCCAACTTGAAAAAATATCTCATAGTTCAATGTAATGCTCAAGGTAATGAATACAATATTAATTAAAACAATTTACAAACATGTTCAATTTAAAAAGTATTTTTTTTTATTTTAGACTAGAACTCGGGTGTTAGAAGAAAATCAATTATTTATTATGACAAGTTTTTTTACAATAAATTAAAATTTTATTAATTATGTATTCATATTAAAATAAAAAGGTTTTTATTAAATACTGTTATTTATTTTTTTTAGTGCATATTTTAATAGCATATTTGGTAATTTTTAAAGGCATAAATGCATACATATTTTAAGGTTTTTTAGGGAATGAAGTCCCTAGCCCTAATAATAAAAGTATCAATGATATTTTCACTTTGAGTATATCAGTGACGCAACCAGGATTTATTCAAGGGGAGGGGGTCCAGGAAAAAATGTATTTATCTGCTATTTTTCTGTTTTTTTCCAGAGTATATACATTATAAATATATTTTATTGCTTGATAAATACAATTACATTATTTAATACACATATTATTTAAATTTTTAAATTTATTTTTACAATGTAGGTATTTCAATTAAATATTATTATTATGCCAATTAAATTATGATAAAGTCATTATTTAGTATTATAATTATTTATAGTGTAAAATCCAAGCGCCGGTTTTGATTAAAACTTTTGGGTAACTTAAAAAAATATAAAACAAAAATAAATAATAAGGCATGAGCCAAGGGGGAGTCTGGACTCGGGGTGTCCACCCCCTTAGATTCGCCACTGGTGTACATGGTTCCAAAATTCTAACTATGATAATGTTTAAAAAGTCAACAGAACTGTTAAAACTGATAATGTGGGAAAACAATTAAAAAATTATTATTTACATTGACAGAAGTATAGTATATGTGTCAAAATCCTAAATTTACTTTACTAGTATATATTTTCTTAACTAATATTAAGTATCAAATTATGTATAACATATAAATGCAGTTTTAGTATTGGTATAAACTAATATTTTTTCAAATTATTTCTCGATTTAAAATATACAGTAAATTTGCTGTAAATTAACATTGTGATTTAAAACTTAATATAATTTAAGGTAAAAAAAATAAATATGTATTACAATATTGTTGTATTAGAATATTTGTAACAGTTACATTTATTAAATTAAAGGTCTAAATAATATTACCTAACGTAAAAATGTTTTAAAATAATAATTAATAATACTAATATTTAATGTAAATTTTAATTTTTAATACATAAAATAGTAAACATTATGGAATAAGAGCTAAAATCCAGTTCCAAATATAACAGTTTGTCATACAACTAGTCAATTGTTTTTCTTAAAATTAATACATATAATATATCCTTAAAATTATTCAATAGAATAATATCTAGACCAAACAAATATTTAGCATATAACATTTAACCAAAGCGTTTTTATGTTCAATTGTATGAAAATATTAACAAAGGATTCAAATGACTACATTTTTAAATTATATATAATTAAATATAAATGAATAGCGATAATTGTTACTAAAGTCAGGCATATGTCTGGAACCTCATCATGGGAGAGGCGATTAATTTTTTTAGGAATAGTCCAAATCCTCCATAATATATTTATGCCGGTGTACTCTTATATAAAAATAGTTGCTCATTATAAATAATTTATAATAAATATTAATAATTAGAGATGAGAAGTTATAAGACTTGCATATTTTTATCTATGCCTTCTATTTATAGATATATGTGAGCTATAAATCCATTTTATAACCTAGCAAATTCATTTTTGTTGTTTTTTTTTTGCATATTTGGGTACATTTTTTAAGAATAGAATATTAAAGTTTCGTGCATAAAAGTGTATATTTAGTTAATATTATCAAAGATTATACTTAAATTAAAAATTGTAACCAAATATTATAGGTACTAAAATAAAAATATAAAAATATCCTCTCGGACAATCATTGTCGATTACACATTAACAATCTTAAAAAATCCCTAGATGTCCAATGCAACAAATTTAAAGGTATGAAAAATAAATAAAAATTAAATGTGAGTATCACAATACTTAGATTTATAGACGTTGAAACAAGAAGTTGTTGATTAGATGCTGACATTTTGATGTTGTTTATAAATCGTATTATATTATATAATTTTTTTTTTTCATTTTTATTTAGAATTAAAAATGTTATGCATATTTTCGTTTTTTTGTGCATATTTTAACAATTTTTTCTCCTATAACTTCTTATCCCTACTTATAAGTTATAAGATACATACTAAGACTATAATACAGGCTTTGGGAAGGAGGGTGATTGCCCCCATCGCCCACCTCAAATATGTACCTGACTAAAGTACAGTTTAAAAAAATGAATGAAATAAAAGAAATACAATTTGGGATGTAATTTGAATTTAAAATTTATATGTAATTCTAAGAGTCATTTGTATCACTACTTTTTGACATTTGTTCATTATTTATTTTATTATTAGAAATCGTCATAAGCTAATATTTTTGGACCTGTATAGCAGTGGTTTTCAAAGATCTCACGCCTCCTCCTATAAATTGAAAAAAAATTGATCACCTTTTTTTTGTGTACTTTAAAAATAAAAAATACAATATTCGGAATGATTACTTTTTTATTGATGATAAAATGTATTTCATAATGACTGCTTGCGCTTCCTTAGCAATGTGTAACCCCCCTCCCCCCCTCCAGTTTGGAGACCAATGCTGTATAGGTACTACATATTTAAAACGTTACATAAACTTTCCTGCTTTTCTGTCCGTTTTTCGATACTTTACTTTGAAGTTACAAAGTTTTTTGTGGTGATTTTTTTTTCCATCTTCTTAGAATATTATAACGTTGGTTCCTTTTATTATTTCCAAGTTTACTTTTAGGAGATTTATTTTGAATTTTTTCTAAACCTAATTAACAAATTAAATTAATTTTAATTTTTAGTAAAATGTATTTGTTATACAATACTTGAGTGAGTATTTGGTATTAATATTGGTGTTTGAACATTTGATATTAATTGTGGATTTGTATCATTTTTCATTTCTTCATGTAAATTGTTGTCATCTTTGATTATTTTGATTTTGATTTCATCATCAGCTAAAATTTTAGCTCATTAGTTTTCTTCATGATATTAAATTTGCGTTTTTTAAACGAATTCTAAAAAAAGTTGATAATTAACATTAAGAAATTGGAAATTATAATAATAATACTACATATACGACGCACACGTGTGTTTTTGATTTTGAATGTACCAACCTTCTTGCGTTCCATGATGTACGATTACTAATGGCAATTGATTGTTTTAATTTGACTTCAGGATTTGGACAATGTAGCAAATAGGCCTAATCTAAAACTAAAAATCTAAAAGTCGATTTCTTATAAAATAAATAATGCTAATTAATGTTTTCTTATTCTGATTAATAAAATAAAATCTACATGTTATTATTTATTTTATGTTTACAATTACATAATACGTGGCTCAACTTGATTAATAATATTAAGTTTAATTTTTAAATTGTGAACATAATTTAACTATTAGCATTCATTTATTTTACAGATAGACCATGTCAAAAACCAAATTGTGGTGTTAAACGTATTCGCTTTTAACCAAATTAATATGGTTTACCCTTTTCAATATTATATTTTTCATTAATAATAATAGTAAGTAGTGAGTAGTTTTCATTGGAATCGAAAGCAGTAGTCAAACATTTAAGGTATTTATACGATAAATTAATTAATGACTAAATAAACTTATAATTCAAATAAGAATTGAATTTCTTGTTAATTATTTATACATCCTAATAGATCCATTAAATGTAATGAAATAAACAACAGACTTATTTACGTTTTTTATGCTATAAGTTATAACTTATACACAAATTACAGCAATTAAGATTATAATTAAGTGCAAATATTAACTTAATAATTAGGGATGAAAATATCAAGCCTAAATAATCCTAGAATAATTATTTAAGAGTTACAGTCAAACATCTGTAAATCGCGTGTATTTTGCAGTTTTTTGGTTGAGTTGCTATAACTTGATCAATTTTAGACTTAGAATGTTGGTTTAACTACCAAAATTCATTAAAAAATTAGGCAAAAAATAATTAGTGGTTAAAATAGGTGATTACTATTTAAGAAATAAAAATTGTACTGTGCATGCGCATGTCTAATTAAATTAAAAAAATTCAAAGGCCATAAAAATGTGTATTTTTATGTCATAAAAACTGACCAAAAAAAGAATTCAAATCGCATAACTTTACGCAAATGTATTGAGTGTTCTCAGTAAGTGTTTACACACTATATATTATATTGTTAGTGTAAATTTATATTAAAATGGAATATTAAATATGTAATTTTGTTTCCTAAAAACAATTTGAATAGAATTCTTATATGCAAACATTAAAATTAATGATATGCTAAGATATCAGGTATAATAATAAGTTATTGTTACAGTTTAACTCTAAAACAAAAAATTTTGTATCTTAAAAAAAAAAAATTATACACTCCAGATTATAATACCAATAAAAATGTAAATATAATTTCAAACATCAATTACAAAAGAGATATTTAGAAAAATTATTATAGGTTATTAATCAATGACTGGCAATATAAGAAAATATCAAAAGGAAATAGGAATAAACCAAAACTAATCATTATTGAAACTATATTAACTTAAAAATAGAAAAATTAAAATTATATAGTTAGAGATTAAATTGGTAAGAAGATTAGAATACAATCAATTACTAATAAAAAAAATAATAATTTATCTAAAATTAAAACATGTATATTGCAATAATCACATTTTTTTTAATTTTTGTATTTTAAGCAAAATACATAACTTTCTTTATATCGGCATGTACTTTAATAGCATCTGTCATTACGCTTGATGTTTTATTTTCACTATGGCCAGCTTTATATGATCCATCAACACTGAAAAAAAATAGGTTTTTTTATACAAAAAATTACATCATTTTTGGTATGCACAAACAAAGAATTTAAATCAAAATGTTCAATTTAAGGACAAAATAAAATAAAAATAAACTTAATAATAAACAATGTCAGTTTATATTTTTATATAAAATATAATATATTTTTGAAAGTAAAGAATTTTATTATCAGGATTTGTTCAAGAAATTCTATAGATAAAAATGAATAAAAAAACAACATTTTTCTGTTAAAAATGTATAATAAAAGTGGTTTTTAAATAAATGAAAATTTCATACTTTTCAAAATATTTGGAAAATAAAATAAGCCATGAGAAAAATGGGAATATTTTATAGGTAGTTGGAATGAGTTATTTTCAGACGATTTAGTATTTTGTTGTAATTAAAAATATTTGAATCCTATGATATAACAACATTTTTAATTTCGAAAAGTAATTGAATATTTTTATTTTTTATCCCCCAGCACACTCTAGATTTTATTTACTACCAAAAACCAAGCTTAAATCAAAACATCTAAATGTGACGACATAAACAATAATAATAATAATAATAATAAAACAATGATTGTAAAATGAATACATTCATTAAAACATTTAGACAAATGTTGGCTGATTTTTAATTTTATAACTGCTATTGATACACATATATTGAAATGTTTTTACGGATTATGTTTATGATATTAAGTTTAATAATAGGTTAATCTATTTTGATATAAAATAGTTAATAATACAAATTTAATTTTACTGAACTTGTTATTTTGCTCATGAGTTAGAAAGGAACAAATAATAAACCTCTCTTGATTTTCAAACATTAAAATTTTACGAGGTACGTTATATACAATTTTCAAGCTTTAAGCATTAATATTAAAAAAGGAGGACAAGTACACGCTCGGCTGTATAATGGAGATAAAGAATAGGTCACTATAATTGATATGTTAAATTTAAATACAATAACAGGTATCGTTGTATATGAAAAATGATTCTAAACGAAGATAATTTCGTTCTAGGATATTATTACCTACCTATATTTAAATTGTAATATATCGTTATTTTACGCGATTTCGTAAAAAATTAAATTTCATACGCTCATAAATTTTTTTCTATATTGACGCTAGAATTTTATTTACAATTAATTAAAGAAAAAGCTATAGAGAACTTTGTATTGGGATTTTTAATCTTAGGTATAAATCACAAAAATGTTATGCATTTTCAAATTAACTTCACCTTGCAAATTTTCACGATTCGACACATTTCGTAAACATTTGAAGTTTAAATGCTTATCAACAAAAATAATGAATAAAAATTTTTGATTTTTTTTTTACTACGATAAGTACAACTTATAATAAACCTTGTATTACATTTTAAAGATTTTTTGAATTGCCAAATTTTTTTTATAGGCATTTCAAAAAAAAAACTTAGAAAAATCGAAAATTTCAATTGTCTATAAATAGCTTAAAAAATGTCAAAATATTTTGAAAATTTAATCGTAAATATATAATGATAATATTAACATTTGGTGTGGTGAACATTTTAAGTATTTACAATGATTCGTTTTTGAGTTACATCAAAATAAAAAAATCGATTTTGTCGAAAACTGATTATGTGTAATCGTTTTTTCGTTACTTTTATAGTGTTTTTTCTGACGCTTTTGAAAACTACTTGGAAATTTTTTGCTTTTGACCCCCTAGAGTACCAACTAGATTCATTTTCTTTTCAAAGAGGAGCCGAAGTCAAAACACACATAATTGAATATCTAAGATACATTTATCATACCTTTTTGTTAAGCTGTTCAATTAGTACATATTTTGGTAAATTTGATTAAATTATAAATTCGATTATTGTACATGATTAAACAAAAAAAAGAGATAGATATAGGAGATAGGATCACAGTATATATCAGGATACTTTGTGCTATATTATACATTTTAATTTCAGTATTTTTAATTCAATTGGTTTTTGCCAAAAATATTTTTAATAATTTATTGCAATATCAGCGTACTGTAAACTGTATGACAACATTTGCAATGTAATTAGCTTAAAATTATTGAATACAATTTTTTTGACTATCTTAAAACCTAACCCTTGATATTGAAATAATTTTTGATAAAGTACATTCTCAAAAGGCCACTAGAAATATAATATAAAATAAGTAAATTTAATAATGTTACCTGTCATGTTGTCTTTCGAGTAAGTGATATCTAGACCTAAATGTAGCTAAGTGAGCATAATAGAGAGGAGCCGGTATAGATACAGAGCGTGTACATCTGGCATAAGTATGACACAACTGGTATGTTAAACTTTGTAATTCATCTGACTCAAAACGATTGTCATCCCATAAAACATGATAATGACTTGGGCGACTTGTTCCCTGTAAACATTTGTTTTATTTTAAAACACCATTTATGCAAATAAAAAACTAATATTACTAATTATTACTTGAATTCCTTGATGACTACATAAGTAGAAATCAAATTCTGTAGGATGTGTTATTTCAGCATCAACTATTGTACCAGCAGGAATATTTCCAGATTTTCCCCATTGATCCCTTTTATCAGTACAGAACAATCTAAGACAATAAATAAATAATTTATTAAAAATATAGACTTAAAATACTAAAAAATGCAAACCTAGTGTGATGATGTCTTTGAACAACAATAAAAGTAATTCCTGGTTTGTAATCTCCTTCTAATTTTATACATGCCTCTCGAATAGCTGTAAGTTCATATTGTAAGACCTATCAATAGAAAAATAGTTATTATAAGAAAACACATCAAAAAATAAATAATACAAACAAGGAATGCAGTATTTTATAAATAAACATTGATATAAAAATCATACATACTATAAAACATCTATATTGTTATTTTATTATTATTGACTTATTAATTAGATTATTTATACTGTAATATACAAATAATATTATAAAAAATATAAATTAATAATATGTATAATGTATATATTATATTAAAATTATTTTAGAGAATAAATTTAAGTTATTTTTCATTGAATTTCAAATATATACTTAATGCACTTGAATGAAACAAAAATATAACACTAAATTCAATTCCTTTTAAAAAATAAATTATTAATGCAACCTTAGTATCATTTATATATGCATATACAATTAAACATACATGAGAAAATTGTCTTTCGGATACTCCGTCACGATATAATATGATTCTATGTGGTTTAAAACCTCCAGTACTCTTGTAAAACATGACAAGGTGTTCTCTAAAATCAAAAATTTTAAAATTAATAATACAAAATTATATAAAAGAAAATTTAATGTGGTACGTACTTGACCATAGAACTAAGTTCTTGAATACTTTCTTGTTTGTTTGGTTGAAGAACTACAGTAGCGGCATAACGACTGGGATGAGCATCCATAGATCCAACTACTCCAGCAATGGATTGTTTTTTTTCGTCATAAACAGGTGGGCGAGTTACATATGCACCCAAAAATAAAAGTGGTTCATTGAATACCTAGAGAATATTAATAATCTATAAATTTAAAAAAAAAAACAGTAGTTTTTTTTATAAATTTATGTACCTTGGGTCTAATGCTTGGTACAAGAATGCTATTGATACCACCTAATTTCACATTGATTTTTAAACATAAATTTGACAATATTTGAGGAGATGGTTTATTAACATTTTTTGCTTGAATACATTGTGTAGCTATTCCTAAAACAGTGTCTCCAATTCTTTTGACTTCAGCTAATAATGAAAATTTATGAAATATGTTTTATTTTCAATTAAATCAGTTGAAAATTGTAAACAAAATAAAAATTGTAATACCATATACTGGAGTTTTTCCTGGTAAAATAATAATTAATAGTTGTAATCCAGTAAATATTGATTTTAAATAATTGAACATAGGTTCTACTTGGTCAGGCCCTGTTGCGTATTTAGCTATTAAAAGAAATAAAACTTGTTCAAATAAAATTATAATTGTTATATGTTTTATACTTACAAAAACATGGTGGACCAATTATTGGCATACCAGCATCTCTACTTATCTTTTGAAGTTGTGTTGTAAAATACCTATACAATTTATAATATTCATTACAAACTAATAAACAAAACTAAAAAAAATTATTGACACTGCTATGATAAAATAATACATTGTTAAATACTTTAGTTCTCTCCTTATTATAATAATAATACAATTATTTTTAGTTACTTTAATTCATCCTCGTGAACAGTTTTTTGAGGCGCAAAACAAGCTAATGCCCAAGTACGAATTTCAACACCTGTAAAGAACTGTTTGCCTCTCATATCCCAAACACCCTGTTTAGGCAATACTTGTTGGCCATTAAATTCTTCCTATAATAAAAATAATTTATAAAATTAAATAAGTACTGTTTTTAAAATATGTTTTAGGTTGGGTTTCTTATAAAAATGGTCAACATAATAAAAATTATACGTAGTGGGTATATATAAACCTGATTAAGTAAAGTTCCTCCACCATATTGTAATTTTGGTGGTGGTAAAACACGTCCACGAATTTCCATCATGTTATTTGAAATGGTAAGACCAAATTCTTTTACATATGTATCATTATTCAAATTAGCTTGATGAATTATGGAATTAATCTCTTGCTCACGGTCCGGAGCAGTGCGTGAAGTTTCCTTAATCATGGATGATGTTTGTAATTCAGTCAATTTTTTAATACATCGTTGACCCGCAAATAAGTTACAAATCTAATAAAAGAAGTTAACATTGGTTACTACTTTTTACTGACAAACAACACATATCTATAATATAATGTTTTATCAGCCACATATAGAACAACTTTAACACAATTTAAATAAAAATATGCAATACTTATCAATAAATGCAAAATCTAATAATAATCTGAATTAATTGTGTAATTGTTGGTAAATAAATTAAATTTAGAGCAATTAACCCATTATATAGCAGGTACATGAATATTAAATAAAGTTAAACAATGATAAAACAGAATCATTACAGTTTGATTAGTCGCTGAATTATACATTAAAAGTAATTAAATGCTATTATTACTCAAAATATATTAATCATCTAAATACACTAACCTCAATAGGAAGATATGTTTGTCTTTGTTCTTGTCCCACATGAAGACATGGTAAATATGGATAATTTAGTTTAATTTTGTATTTGTCTAAAAAATATTTAGTTACAGTGCATTCTACTGTTCGACCATTTTCTAGTTGCAATGGAAAACTAAAAATTGTTTAAAAAAAGTATAACAATGTAAATATATTTTAAAATTAATTGCTTACATTTGAAATTGAGCTGGTTTTCTTGTAACATTAATAACTCTGTATTTTCTTCGAATTTTACCACAATGTGTAACCTCTATTTTAAGATCTTTAATTTCTCTAGTAAATTTTACTAACTGTGCATCTGATAATGGTTTTTTTTGATCTTCAATATCTCTAATATTTAAAATTTCACACATAAATTCTAACACGGATTGTGGTTTGTAAAAGGCTGTTGCTGTAACTAAAAGTAGAAATATGTAATGTAGAAGATAAACTAATAAATTTTAATTTATTTTATTTTAATAAATTACCATCAATATTTAGCATCATTTTCCAATGAGATGGACGGACAGACTGGTGAAAACCATGCCAAACTTCTCTACCACCACCTAATGAATAACATTCTTTTTCAGGAGGAGAAAAATAAGATCGACCCACTGGTGTGTAGGTCAAGGATGGAAAATATCTCATTACTACATCTAATGCCTATAAATATAATATTGAAAATTAATATAAACAATAAATATTAATCATTGATTAGTAATTAAAAGTTAGTAGAATTAGATGTAACAACCAAAATTGCATCACATGGAATCTGTTTTGTGCGACTTTCTAATGATTCTTCCAAAGCAGCTAATGATATTTGAGCTAACCATTTAATAAAAACACGAAATATACGATCTTTACCAGCACTGGGCAATGTAACCTGGAATAAAAATGAATAAAATTTAATTTTGTTAAAATATAATTTAAAATAAAAAACATACTTCCAATTCTATTTGATCTTTTCCAAAAGGAAGTGGATCTTTTGTAAAAAAGTTTTTTTTGCCATCAAACACAGGCTGAATACTACCAAAAACTTTTTTGTATGCAGCAACCATGGTTTGAAAAACTTCTCTATTAATCATTTTTGGGATATTATCTGGTTGAATGCTTATGTTATAATGATGGATAAACACTCGTGGTATTGACATTTGAAAATAATTAGCACGGAGCGAAATTGATCGGCCTTTCTGTCCTAAGTTCGGTCTACTTGGAATATTGAATACTAAGAATTAACACAATAAAAATAATATTTAGTAACAAACAGATCATATATTGCATAAAGTTAAAATTACCATGCCCCTAAGAAATACTATCAAAACCACTATTTACAACTAAATTTTATTTGAAAAATACAAAGGGAAATTACTATTATACACTGGTGATCA
Source organism: Rhopalosiphum nymphaeae (assembly GCA_036289425.1). Taxonomy (NCBI): domain Eukaryota; kingdom Metazoa; phylum Arthropoda; class Insecta; order Hemiptera; family Aphididae; genus Rhopalosiphum; species Rhopalosiphum nymphaeae. The sequence goes on along the minus strand of JAZAQC010000007.1, from coordinate 131,264 downwards.
TATTGTGGGAAGCTTCCAACTTTATGATGGATGTACTTTAACTATTATAAAACTTCTGAATATTTTGGTGCATTATATGGTGATGCAATCAAGACATCTCATACAAAAGTAGTTAATGTATGTCACATCCACATAGCGAAATAACTCATTTCATGAACTGGATATCCAGATAGAGAAATTTGTCCAGACTGTGAATTTTGACAAAAATACATTACATGGACACATTGATTTCATGAAATGGATAATACCTATATTGTGTACTTTGTGTAGTTATTATAAAAAAAGATATCATAGTATTATAACCACACTTTTCTATATTGTTCTATGAATATAACAATTTAACAGTCAATAAATTATATCATATGACATTATATTTTTATTTTATTTTTCATAAACCATACGATACTTAACTATACCTATCTATTTTTCTTCCTTATTATTTATTTTTACATGAAAATTGATTATGACATCGACTGTTACATAGCATATTATTTTTAAAATAAGCACGTTACTTGATTGGCAAGTAGGTTTTGCCTTACACGAGCAAAATAAAAATCCTTGTCCTCCTGAAATTTTTTTAATTTCTTGCACTTAAAATTCAGCATTTTTATTTTATCAATTTGATCAGTAATGAGAAATTGAGTTGTTGAATTTTCAAACATTCACTAGTGAACCACCCTCTAAGTTAATTAAAATCTAAAAAGTAAAAGTACAATATAATTGTATTCTATTATCTACCTTGATAGGTAATACTGTTGTTTATAAAATATAATATACGTATAGTTTACGAAAAATAAAATAAAATTATAATGTAATATGATATAATTTATTGACTATAATTATTGTTATATTTATGTTCATAAAACAAAATAGAAAAGTATAGTTATAATACTATGATATCTTGTTTTAAAATAACTACACAAAATACACAATATAGGTATTATCCATTTCATGAAATGGATATCCATATAATATATTATCGTTAAAATTCATAATCTGGACGAATTTCACTATCTGGATATCTAGTTTATGAAATGAGTGATTACACTATGTGGATACCACATTTATAATTCAGAGAGTAGCTTCAATTTAACAAAATGTAGTTTTAGAAGGTTATAATTTTACAATAGATACAAATCCTATAAGTGAAAGAATAACTTATTATTCTTAATAAGTCATGGCTTATAAGAATATGGAGAAATTTTAATTATTTAAGCATCTGAAAATATAGGAATATAAATGGATTGACTGTAATGTATTTGTAACATACAAAAATTATAGTGAAAGAGATCTATTGGAACTATTTTATTTTAACAAATAGGTCATTATTTGTAATTGCATAACGCATATAGATATAGATGAATACGTTTCCTATAACTGCATTATCTAAAAGAAGTGAGAAAGGGCCTAAAATATTTATGTCATATGACTCAGCTGTTCTAAAGACATATATTACATAATATTTCTTCTTTATGTCACCGGCAAACTTAATACTCTAAAGTTAAAGATATTCTATATTCAAAAAATAAAGACCAATTAGAACGTCTAATTGGCGCACTGATCAACACTTGCAAGAGATAACTTTATAGTTGAATTGTTTTTATGAACCTGACTTCACACTATTAACCTTGACCAATGACCATAATATCATTCTTCTACATGAGTCACACACTAATTAGTTTAAATTATTATTGAAAATGATTAACTTCAAATGGTTATAATATCAAAACAAAATATCTGTGACAATTGTAACTGCGCTGTTATTTTTATCTCAATGAAATAAGTCAGTTCAAACAATTTCTTTATTAATTTCACGAAGAATGTGGTAAAGTAAACTTTATCCATATAAATAGACAAAAACAACTATGATTATTTAAAAACTTACTGTTAACATTTAAATTTATTATAATGACATTTTACCTGGTATATCGACTAGTTTTGGTACTAAAGCAGAAGTCTGAAGTTGAAGATAACCCATTGCTCCAGATGAACTAACTGGTACTGGGGCCTTAACAGGTGGTGCAGAACCTAAACAAATTTAAATTAATAATTAATTTAATATAAAATAATATAAATTAAACATCAAGATACTAACTCAAATATATATATATTCTACTGTTAAACTCAATCTTTATATTATATCATATAAAATTAAACTATTACATCAAAAGTTAGGTATCTTTCAATATAATAATTCTAGATTGACAAGTTTCTTCAAATAAAACCTAATTTTAGTAATACATTTGTATTTAATCAAGTTATTAAAATTAATTATTATGGTTTTCTGTCAATACCATCATCAATAGATAGATCATACCTCAAATTTTAATACACCTTAAAGTTTTGCTAATAATAATACTAAGGACTGTTTTGTTGTCTAACATACGCATACTTTAATACCAATGGTAACTTGAGCTATGAAATAGATCATTTACTCATATCATATAGTCTTTACGTATGAATGTTAAGGGGATGTAATAACCGTTTATGTTGTCTCTGTCTTACTAAAGTATATCACAGCAAATTTACATTCAGCAGAACACATTTTGTGATGTTAGCTTTAATATTAGAGTAAAATTACCTATTATCAAATTTAAAGCTAAGGATATTATGATTTTAAAGTGAATTATAGGCTTATAGCTATGTAAAATACTACAACTTTAAAATGTTCATAACTCATTTTAAAATCATAATATCAATAAAAGCATATGAAAGAAAATTATAAGTAAATTTACTCTAATATTAAAGCTAACATCACAAAATGTGTTCTACTGAATGCATATTTGCTATGATATACGTTAGTAAGACAGAGATAATACATACGGGTATAACGTTCTTTTAATACTTGTTTACAAAATGTTTTAAATAGAATAACGTATAGGATATAATGTTAAAGTACTACAAAAAAAAAATATTGCATAACATTTTACTGCAAAAATTAGATCATTCTATTAATTTTGTGACGTAGGTACTATGCAAGAAGAAATTAATAGTAAGTTTAATTTAATTAAGCATAGTTGAAAGTTTCATAAAAATAATAAAAAGCCACATATTTGTTACATAAATTATCTAAGTACCTATTATATAAATATACTATATAAAGGCTGATTTTAATGTCATATTTACAGTAAAAAATTAATATTTTTCCTTATTTAACTATCTCAATTATGGATGCATTTTACTGGTAGTTTTAAAATAATAATAAATTGTACATTTTTTTTTCCTAAAAGTAAAATACAATAGATGGACAAAGGTTTAAAAGTTTTGACAAAAACTATATCATGTAATATAAAACCTATATTATACAACATGTATAAAAAAAAATATAAAATGTTTTAGTGTTTAAGTCTTAGTCACGTTTGAAATATTATTTAATAGGTCTATATTAAGGCATGACAGTAAAACAGAATGGTGGAAATCTGTAGTACTTAATACCAATACAGATAAATAACAGCAAGCATCATAATATTAACTATTTGCTTTCAACATTCTGATATTAACTACCTTCTGTACTTAGAACTTTGAGAATATAATAAAGTCCTCATTGTTTGATCCAACTTCATACAAACATAGTTTTTTTAAATATTATATTTCATTATCATTTTAGTCAATATATGATAGGAGAAATGGAGCTTTTAACATAAGCCAATTAAAATGTTATTGCCAGAACCCAACTTACAAATTATGGGCTCGGAGCAATATACTTTTATGGACCTTTAATATAATTGCATAAAAGACCAACATTTTAATTTAAAGAAAATAAATAAATAATTTAAGTTATAATAATCTCAAGACAAATGAAAAATATTAATTAATAATTACTATATTATGTAAATGTATAACAAAAGAAATATGATTAAATTTCACAGTGCCACTTTAATACTTAATTATTAACAGGGGTCCGGAGCTGCAGCCCCCTAGCCACCCCCCCCCCCTAAGTTGGGCTCTGGTGCGTGCGTGTGCGCTGTGCCTTAGTTGTTTAGGTACTTACGTTGGCTGACGGGATTCATGACTAGCTTCGGTTATTACAGTGGCAGTGAGCTTAAACGTGTTAAAAGTGATTGCGTTCAACGTCTATGGTAACGAAAATGTTTAAAAAGCTGAAAATTGTAATGATCTGATAATAGAAAAATTGCATTCTAACAAAAAAGCTGATGCTGAAAGAACAATGATGATGGCGGAAGAAAAAAATAAATGAATAAAAAACAGTGTTGAAATGCACTATGACGCGTATGTAGCGACTCTAAATCCACAACAATTGATAAAAAACTGGATTTCGTTTCACGTTCTCGCCAGTTAAATTCGGTAGAATAGCAAAGAATTCGACGTGCAGGTGGTTACTACCACTACGACACTTATAAGGGCGGGACGAAAATTATAACCAATAAATCGATCTTGTTCTTTATCACAGAAAATTGTAGATAATTCCCGACGACTATTCCTTGTCAGTTGTTCGATGCCGAGGCAGATACCTAACTAGATCAATTATAAAACACTATATTTTGTTTTAAACGATTTTGCTAAGAAACATGATAATTTTTAGAACACTTGTACAACACAGGTTTTAACATTTCATTTTCCCTTAAAGTGGACTGATGTGGCTAGATAAATCGAACTTTAAACGTAAACTAATTAAAATGTTATTCTTCGCCGATTTTAATGAAAATAAACGATTTCGTAGGTCCTAAGATCATTAGCGGTGACAGCGTTAGACAGCTCTTGCATAGCGTTGATTTATCGCCGCATATATGTTTTTTAAGACGCCGTACGGGATCCGAAATCGAAGATAGTGAACTCCCCTCCCCCTCCGTACAACACAATAGTGGTCATGTTAGTCATTACAACAATATTATTTTGAAAACAGAGATCATTGTTTCTATATTTCTATCGCTCTATTAATCACTTTGCATACAAAGTTATAAGGAGCGTAATCGTACATATTACGAATACTTATGTATGTGCGCGCGTACTGTGTCTTAGTTTAGGTACTTACGTTGGCCGAAGGGATACATTGTTTGCTCTGGTAATTACAGCGACAGCGAGCTTAAACGTGTAATCACGTTACACGTCAAAGACAACGAAAATATTTAAAAAGCTGAAAATTGTAACGATTTGATAATAAAAAACTTCGTTGTAAAATAAAAAAGCTAACACCGAAAGAACAATGATGGCGGATGGACAAAATAAAAGCATAAAATACTGTGTCGGAATGCACTACGACGCATACGTAGTCGTCCCAAGGTTGACAACAGGTGATACAAAACTGGATTTCGAAGCACGTTCGTTGAGCAGTGTAGTTCGGTGCAGTAAAAAAAATATAATAGCCGACAAGCAGGTGGTTACTACTACCGTAGTACCTATTGGGTGCGACAGATATTATAAATTGTAACCCGGCTTATTTTTTATCACGTAGAATAATGTCCAACCACCACAGATTTTTTAATAGTATTAGATAGTGAACCCCCGTTATCAGCTGAAGCCTGGTTTTTGGTTGACATTATAATATAGTATTTTATATGATAAATATTAATTATATTAAATAGTATTTTATTATTTCTTAATCTACATTTATTATTATATTTAATAATTAAAAACAACATTATTCCTTATACATTTTTTATAATGAATGTAATGTTTTGTCAACCAACAAAATAGCAGCAAACTGCTACGTGAGCTTCACTGATCACAATATGAATAATATCACAGAACAATATAGAAACGACACTGTGCGATACCTTACGGTATGAAAAATTGACTCTAAAAGTTAAAACTATATCCATAATCTGATAAAATTTTGATAACGTATATCCCTATTTGTCACAATATTATAAAAACAGAAACAATCAATTGTCACATATAGCCACTGACTGATCTGACTGTAGTGTCATATCCTAGAGATGGGAAAATTGCAATAGTTGCACTTGTGGATTCATTGTTCTGTGCTCATTATGGTAGTAAAGTAAATCATTTATAATATGTTGTTCTGTAATAATATTGATATAATTTATTTAAAAGATAATGTATGCTATGCCCCTCCTGGAGACCGTGTTCAAGGCAAAAGTCACCCGGTTTAGCCAATACATTAAGTGTCTATATCTACTCTGATAATATTTGAGTTCCTTATCTAGTATAGTATAGAAGTATGTGCCAACTACTATAATCCCCGTCAGTCACAGATATGTATATAATAAACTAAATTGCCAACTAGTGATAATGATTGAAGTTAAGTTCCGCCATTGTATTTGAGGCTAGAAGTATTATCACAGAATATATTATTTGTTCCTACAAGCAGTGACTAGTGACTACCTATTGACGTTTTTAATTTTTCTACAATATATTTTTCTATTGACTGTATTGAATATCGATTTTTTAATAATTGTTTAATGGTTAAAATAGGTAACATTTAAATCTAATATTTTTTATATAATATTACAAATTATAAGATGTTGATGTTTACGATTAAATTATCAACTGACATAATCAGAAAACAATTTAGAGAAATATTTCTAAATGATTTAATAGAAAATACTAATAAAGAACATATAGCACATGCTATTTTGATGAAGTAAAAAAGTTTGCCACAACAATTTATTTTTTAACTTTTAAAGCTTACAGTTATATCAGGTATATACTATGACTAAACATTGTTAGTTATGTGTAAGACTTTCAGTCATCATTTGATTTAAAGGTCTTTAATTAGCCTACCAAATCCTAGTGGCATTAGAAATTGGATTTCAAGTGTCATATAAAAACTGACAATGGCAATGGTGTATGACCCATTTTTTTTTTATTAATATGTAAAATTTAAAATATAAAATTGTTGATTAACATAAATTGATTGAAATATAACACCTATTATATAATTATAACTAAAACAAAAAAGATTTTTTATCAATACCAATAAAAACTGATAAGGCGTTCTTGCCTCGATTAAAATGGCATATTGTTGACTTCAATGAAATATGGTAGCGGTATAGCCTAGTTAGCTAACTAATTTATTACACGTATCTGCGTTGTTAGTTGTCTACTTACTGCGGTGATTTAGTTTAATTATTACTCACAAAGGCTGCAGGTTATACTTATTTGAGGTGATGAACTTGATATTTTATTCTTGTTTTGGTAAGGTTCAAGATTTAGCCAGGATCTAAAATCAACCATTGAAGTTTGATCTATAACAAAATAAAGAAAATATGTTTACTAATTCATTGTTAAATATAATAATAATATATTATTTTGTTTTATACCAAATAGTCATTTAAGAATAAATTATGCCCAACAATATTTGTTTATTTGATTGTAATAACAATAAACAACAATCTTTGTTTTCCATTCCAAAAGTTGAATTTTTAAAAAATAGAATGGTTGAAATCTCTTGAGGTTCAAAATGTATATAAAATAATGTTGCCAATGAAGAACATTTTCCTATAGATCAAATACAAAAAAAAAAAACATATAATTGACAAAGTGAGAAATATTGTATGCACAGCAAGTTATAGATGGTATAATATAGTATTTATGAAGTATATGAAGTATCATGAGTTGAAATTATTACTTAAGATTCTTCTGATTACTTCCTTGACTATTAGCATATGTGGTTCCTTTAAGGTTATCTGTAGAAAAAAAATTAAAATTTAATGTGAATACTGAAGGAAAAGTAAAGTAGTTTATACATATGTAATTACATACATAATAATAATTAATTAACTTATATATTTTAATATTTATTAAACAGATGAGTTATTGAGACTCTTGTAGTGGCAAAGTTGCAGAAACATACAACTTCATATTTTCTGATATTGTATTGTAACTATAAATTAATAACCATTACATTTATTATTAAAGTTTAGTATTTTGATTAAATTAACTATTCAGTTTTAAGAATTTTTAATATGATGCTTATAAAAATATAGTAAATACAATGTTAGAGTTAGACCATAATAATTATTCTGCAATTATACTATATGCCTAATAACAATCTAAAATTGGATAATTGTGTTTCAAAGTCAAATGTTTTGGAATTTAATAAAACTGTGATATTCCAAGAAGTAAAAAATATATTTTAAAATTTAAAATAGATACGACCAAATATATATATACATATATATAAATATGTATATAAATTACTTTCTCAAGTTTAAAATTTAAAATTAAATTTATTTATAGGTTATTTATACAACTATAAAAGAGAAAAGTGAGAAGATATAATTTTATGAATTGAACATTTTGGGCTTGCCCACTAATAAAACAAATTCGGTCTTCTTTACTATCATCCCTTTAATGAGTTTCACTAAAAACTACACCAAAAAGAAGAAAAAAAGTTGGTAATGTCATAAGCGTGCGCAGACCATGCTGGCAGGGGAGCAGAATGTAATAAACATATATTTTATAATATATAGTTAAATATTATTTTGATTATTACTTTATTAGTTAGTTCAATTAATATTAGTCATAGAAATATTTTAAGTTTATATATCATTAATTTAACTACAAATTTTTACATATTAATATATTATTCATTATATAAAAATTATATTATTAAAATATTATGTTTTTTAAAAACAATATTTGGAAAAAAACTTCAGCTTGCAGGAGGGGAAGCTGCCCACTCTGCCGCCCCCGTGCGTACGCCTATGGGTAATGTTACAAAAACAGAAATAACTTTCTTAAAAGACAAAAGAGTAGTTTTAAAAAACAAGTTAATTCATTGAAAAGAAATTTACTTATATTCAAATTATGCTAAAATGACAGTAATATGAGACATTATCTCTTTTTAATACATACATCTAGTGGATTTGATGAAAAGCTATTTGTTCTGTTTAAAAACCACCTAGAAAATAAATTCACAATACAAAAACATGATATTATTCTCATAGATGAGATATTAGTAATTTAAGCATTTACCGTACACTCCAAAAGTCTTACTTATCAATAACTTGACGATTTTGGTGATGATTATAAAGATTTATTTATTATAATAAACTTCTTAGTATTTATGCTCCAGCTACTTGCAGCCACTTATTCTCAACCTGTAATTGTATTTGCATCTAGAGAACCTGAAGTCGACAGCGAGTTACCTAGCTAAAATTAAGTTAAAATGTACAATACTTCTAGAGCAAGCAGATGCACTTATATATGTATTTGTTTCTGATGGAACTCAAACAAACTCACAATAGTGTGAAGACGAAAAGACGAGCATGTAAGTCTATCAAGAACGACGATGTGTAATGCCAAAACGTATAGCGAGCTCACTCGCCTCAGTCGACGCCGACATTTAATAAAAACGCGCAATTGCAACGACGGTGTCTGCGTGATAGTAGTCCCGAAGAACGGAATGGCGAACACTAGCAAAACAAGTGCGGCGCGGATAGCGCGTAAACTTCGAATAATCAGCGGCGACGCATAGACGTACATCAACAACGAGTGACGTGTATTTGCTAACGGCGAAATTCGCCGTGTCAAAAACTGGAGAGAACATATTGCTAAACTCGTCCGAAACTGGCTGGGCTAGAGACACTTGGTTAAGTCAAGAACTGCGCGGACGGCTCTGTGCTCTATAAAATACATAATATTTAATAATATTTTGTGCCCGGACCATTACGTACGCGAAACGGCTACGGCGGAGTTATTGCACAGATAACCATTAAACCACTAGGTATTAGGCGCTACAGCGCGACACAAAGAAAACGCGCGCGTTTCTCGCGGACCGTAACGAGACGCACAATCGTCACATTAATGTAAACAAGTTGGTCGTGATCGGAACTTTTTCGGGTCAGTCGGTAGGCACGTGACGTAGGTAGCGTACATTAATAACAATTTATAATAATATGTACACGGGTAGGCGCGAATGACGGGTACGGCGCGCTCCAATCAAATCCGTACCACCGCGATCTGCCATTATGCATAATTTTACGCGCACGACTTTACGCCAGCAAAACGTTGTGGTGATATTACGGGCATGGTACGATCGGAGCGACATGAGCGGCGACGCGCGTGTCCAGTAACAAGCGCTCTGGCCTACGCCGACACCCGTGACCCTTGGGCGGCACACAGCGCATGCGTACAACATGACCGGTATTACGTGCAAGTTAAGTTTTTAACACTTTTACTAGTTATATTGGTCATTAGTAGGGCTAGGATTTCTATGCATTTGCATGTTTTTTTTCCTCAAGTCCAAATTGATTGGTTGTCGGATATGTCCACAATTTGGCTTATTCTTGATTAAATAGTACAATTGTTATTTTTTGTATTTTTTTTTGATTATTATTGTTTATTTTGAACATGATGCATATAATTGCATGTATATAACTTTTTGAGAATCTTGTTAATTTTAAATGGTATTTATTTAATGAACGTCTATAATTATTGGTTTATTTGTCGAATTATCGTAAACACATTACCTATGATCTAAACTAAAATGGATTAAATGTTAAAGAAGAATAAGGGATACAAAATATTTCTAAAAATGTGTAACATTATAAACGGTGGATATAAAATGGAAGAAAATGATGTTCATATTACTTTAAATTCGGGACTTATAACGTCATTTAAATTTGCTCCTGATACAAAATCGTGTGTTGTGAAAAGGAGTTTAAGCCAATATAAATCTTCGATTTAATCGCTGGTCGTTCACATTTGAATAAATTTAAAAAAAACATAATTTAATAATAGCACGTAATAATATTAGCTAATATTTAAAAAAAATTGTTTTTGAATATTTTGGTAAATAAAATACATATTTTATAATTTTTTTCTGTTAAGAAATCCTAGCGCCAGTTATTAGTTTATTACTATTGATTATACATCGTTATTAATGTACCTATTATACATTATTACTTACGTCTCGCGTTTAGACGCTGTTTACATTGCATTTTGGATAATATTTATATACGAAATAATACCGTGGTTATCTGCATTTTTTTAGCGATTTTCATGGAAATTAAGAAAGAAGGAACTAAAAATAATCCAAATTAAAAAAAAAAAAAAAACGATAAATAAGTGAGTACCGCTCTGCTGTGCAATGTGGTAAGCAGTGGCAGGCCCAGGATGTTTTTTAATAAAAAATAGGTTTATCATTTATAAATACAATGTTACAATACATAGTCTAAAAATTAAAATTTATCGTAATAAAATACAAATATTTTATATGATCGAAACGTCAAATTATAAAAGTAATAATAATAAATTTATATTCAATAATAAAATACGAATACATATATAAGTGTATTATACATAATATAATACTCAGTACTAAGGAATTCACTGTATTATGAATGCATATTATCATGCAATTAAAATACTTACTAAATAAAAAAATAAATAAAAATTGGTACATTTTAAAATTAAAAGTACACTTTATAGCCAGGGGCGGACTGGGTTAATATTTCAGGCCGGGAATTTTTTTTTTGCCAGGCCAAAAATTAACAGAAGACCAACAATTTCGCCATAAGTATGTAAAAAAAATAATAATGATAAAAAATATGAATATTTTATATTTGTATCTGTGTATATATTTCATACATGGGTACAAACTACAGACGGTACATCGTATAAATTGTTTAAACGAATATAGCTTATAGAGCTAATAATAGCTTATCGAGAATACACTGGATCACTTCATAATAATATTATAATATTATCGATTAATATAATACTTAAAATCACACGTGCTGATAAAGTAATACTTATTTATGCATTTTATTAATTATATTTTTATGTTTTTTCGTATATTGTATATTTTTAACTCCTAAAATATTCTCAGGCCATTTAATCCATTATTGTAACGGGCCACCCGGATTTGTCCCGGTGTCCCGCTAGGCCAGTCCGCCCCTGTTTATAGCTACATTGCTACAACTATGTATTATGTTTAATATAAGAATTAGTAAGATAATATAAAAAAACCAATGCCCGTATAAGTTTAATTTTAGACTTTAGTAGTATACAATGAAAACTAGACTGTCTATTTTTACTATTATTTAAGAACCTAAATGTATAGTTAATAATAAAATACGTTTAAAAATTAGGTAAGTGATTAATTACATTTGGCAATAAAAGTTTCATAAAAATCAATTAAAAAATTATTTATCAAAAAAATATTAAGTAATATTAAATTAATCCTATTTTTCCAATATATTTAACATTTTTGCTTGCTACAAAATAATAGAAATTCTATGACTGATAATTCATCTATTGATATATTTATAAAATTTATCATATACCTTATTCTTCTTATACTTTCTTGGTTATTGTGTATACTAACACTGGTCTGTAATGGATACAAATCATTCATATTTTTATTTATATTGGAATAATTTATATTAATAACTAGAACACTTTATTATTTTATATTTATTTATTATATTTATACTTATATAAATAAAATGTATAAAATGGAAATCATTTGATTTTTTTTTAATAAATAGTTATATGTTTGACTTTACAATTAGCCAGGTATACAAATCTCTTAAAAACCAGTAACTTGGTACAGTTTCAACTATGCGCAAGAATAAAAGATTTCGTTGTTGTTAAATGTTAAATGTATAAGTCGCCAGTCCAATCTCAACGACGCGTCGGAAATATTAACAATCATTGCGCGTCATATAGTACACGTAAAAATAATCATAGTAATAGTGTGTTATTTCAATATTTATTATTAATAATAGAATTATCATTAATTATTCACTATACACTCCACTAGTATTTTTATTTAAATTATAAAATGAGCCGAAATAGTTGTAGAATTAAGACAAAAGTAATTTGAAGGTTTATAATATTGTTAATTATAATAACTATACCATTTTCTAGTAATATTTTAATTTCATCAATAAATAGTTGTTGTAAATATTGATTAATATCTTTCGGTTTTGCATTTTACCAATAAATAAGAAATATTGCATTTATATGAAGTTTTGCATAACCAAAAATTGACCAAAATTAGCTTTAACTACTTTTGGGTCAAATTAGATTATAAATTCCAATATCAGTTTCATTTGTGTTAATTTCTTTTAAAGATACATTTTTCAAAACTTTTTGTAAGCTTATTGCCTAACAACAATGATAATATTTAGACAACTTTTAATAAATTGTTAACATTTTGTGTTTTAGATTCTGAACGAAGTGAGGAATGTACCTATTGATTTTACAATGTGTGTTTTTATTTTTGTGAATGTCATCATGTTTTGGAGTAGAAATAATGCTTTGATTTTTGACTTCAGTCTCCTTTTGAAAAGGAAAACGAATCTAGATGGTATTTTTGGGGGTAAAAAGTAAAAAATTTCCAGTAGTTTTCAAAAGCATTACAAATACCTTAAAAAAGTCACCAAGAAACGTGCATTTTTACGCATAACCAGTTTTCGATAAAATGGATTTTTTTTTATTTTACTGTAACTCAAAAACGAATCATTGTAAATATTTGAAATTTTCACCAAATGTTTATATTAGCGTTATCTATTTACGATTCAATTTTCAAAATTTGTTGATCTTTTTAAAGCTATTTATAGACAATTGAAATTTTTGATTTTTCTAAGTTTTTTTTTTTTTGGTAATTTCTATATTAAAAAATTGGCATTACATTATCTAATGTGGGTACTTGGAGGAATATGAGTATTTTTACGAAGATATTGTAGTTATGGACGTGGACGATCGGTGTAATTATAATGACAAGCTTTTAACGTCGTTGTAAAAAGTATTTTATTTTGTGCGATTATTATTATTATTATTTTTATGTTCAGGTGTCACGTTATCCAATATGTTAATTAAAAAAATGAAAGCCCCCCCCAAAGTTCGTCACTAATCATCCTTAACAATTTTTTCATGATTTTTTTAACACGAAGTCGGTAGTTTTTAAACATATTTATGTTGCAGTGGCGTCACCGTCACGAATTTAAAACGCGTTCATCCTTGCCATTATTTCTATTTTCTAGTATTTTTGTTTTTTGAATTATTAAATAAAAGATATTAACAACGTACTCATTTCCCATTGAGTTTAGTTCTTTCATTGTGTAATCATCCATCTAGATCCCTAGTTATTTAGTTCTAAATGATTAACTTTATTTCCATAATTTAATCAGTTACCCTTACAGCTAAATCCCCTTTAACCATTTATATATAAACTATAAAGTTACTTACTCGTCTATGGTTATAATATCTACATCTACAGAGTGTTTAAGATAAGTGATTAGTGATTACCAAATATATATTCTCCCATTGGGATCTAATTGATCAACATATTAAAATTAATATAACGATTAGTTTTAATACTTTTTGGTAAATATGCATTTACCAAAAAGTCATTTAAAATGTATGATATATCAGATAAAATTCTATTGTCTTTAATTATGGAGTCAAAAATATGATAAGGTCAAATACTCATAAACATACAATGTCATATATACTTAAACGCAAGGTGGTATCAGTTAGGTAATTTTATAAATTCTCAATGCGAACTCAGAATAGTTTAGTTGTACTAATAAATAATATTATGTTTATTTAACCAAATTAACTAATTATTTTAATATGTGATAATAAGTTGCTAGAATAATTAAAAATAATAATATAAAATTTTGCTTGTTTCATAGGTACATCTTTAAACTAAAGATATTATTAATATCTAAATTATTGATTAATATATAATCATTTTTATAACAAACATTTAAAAACAGCCTAAGAATATGTGAGTTAAGTTACATGTAAAAATGTAGTTAACTAAAACAGTAAAACATAACATAATGAATTTACACTTTTGATACAACCATAACTTTTAAATAAAAATCAGGATATATCTACTACAAAACTACAATATTTGGATGTAAATCCACTTGTCACTATTAGTAAACTAATGTTTGATTACTAACTGAGGTCAAGCCTCATAGTCAATCGTAAACAATCACCTTAACTTGTCAAAGGACTCAAATATTGCAGCTGCTGTTTTAATAGGAGTTGGATCGGAACAAAGGTACGTATTTTTGTGTTGAAGCTTCAATTCAATCAAGATTAAGAAATTAAAGAGTAAATACTTTGGCATGCTTATCCTCACGAAGCACATCGAACATACGCTCTGGATACTATAACATATGGTACGACACCTGTATCTTTCATGGCAATGCAATGTCTTGTAATATTTGTAAGAAAAAGTAGCATTAAGGTCTCTGAAATCATCATCCGTGACTTTTACATGGACGATATGATGATCACTTGTAACACTGATGATGAATGCATGCAATATACGAGAGCATAGCTAGTATTTTGAATTCAGCGAAATTCCCACTACAAAATAAAATGATGATATTGTTACACTAGATCTAGGAGACGGAGTGATCATAACATCTTTGGGCTGTATTCGCAACCATTCGCTGATCGATTCAAATTAAGCATCACGGTCTCAACAGTCAAATATGATCTTACCAAATGAGAACTATTATCAGATTTAAATAAGGTATTTAATCGTACAGTCCAACGGTTATGTTAATTAAAAATAAACTGGGATGAAAAACTAGAAGTAGGAATTCAAGAAAAATGGAAAAATTACTACACTGGACTGGAATTACTAAAAGAACTCATTATTCCGCGCAAATGTAAGCCTCATCTGAGTAACACAACCAGAGTGCATGGATTCTGTGACGCATCAATGGAGGCATATGGAGTATGCATGTATATACGGAGCCGAAATCAAGCGAATAAATGGAATACACGTCTCTCGTGCTCGAAATCAAGGGTAGCTCCGTTGAAAGGAACGGCTATCCCACGACTTGAGTTAAGTGGAGCTCTTCTTTTAGTACAACTTAGAGGAAAGTGTAGCAAAATCATGGGACATAAACTGTGGAACCATTTGCTTGTGGACTGATTTTACAATAGTTCTAGGATGGCTCAATAGCCACTCCTCAAGATTAATAACATTTGTAGCGAATCGAGTGAATCAAATATTGTATCTAACAGAAGTTTATCAATGGCGGCATGTACGTATTTATGAGAATCCTGCCGATATCATATCCCAAGGTATAAGTGCAGCAGAATCGATTAGAGCGAACACCTGGTGGAACGGGCTTAAGGGGTTGGAGGAAAACAAGTCAAATTGGCAGCCGCAATCTACGTTAAATGTAGAAGTAGAAGAACTGCCTAAAATTCGAAAGATGAAACGTGCGTTAATCGTAACTAACTCAGTGGTTCATATGATCATGCAATATTTAGAATAGAATCGCATGTTCCGAGGAATCTGCTAGTTAAGAAGATATACTAAATACGTCAAAGAGGACAAAGGCTCCACTGGCCCTTGGCAACTCCAAATAGCAGAGCTAAGAGAGGCAAGGACAACAGTATTAAAAATAGTTCAACAAGAATGCTTTCGCTAGGAGTTTATAGCACTGGAAAAAGTACAGGAAGTGCCAAAAAACAGTAAGTTGAGGTGTCTAAATCCATCCATATAAAATGGATTGATACTCGTGGGCGGAAGATTGTAAAATTCGAACATGAATGACAATCGCGGTGTCACATTATTTCATCGCGGCTAAATGCACGGTGCGTCAATTCATCGTGGTCATTTTATCTCAACGTCAATTAATCGCGTGTTATCGTTTTTATGATTTTTGAACTCTAATTAACTCTTATGATCTCTGCCAGTGATAGCTTCAGTGTTATGACAACCGTCAAATCGTCATTTTAACCGTCGTGTATTTATCGAGTACGCTCATTTATTATTTTACTAAAATTATTTTATTATGATTTTTCAAATGCTAAAAACTGAGAAAGGGAAAGATATGCTTTGCTACGATGGCTAGATTTTTTTAAAAGAAAAAGAAAATGACACTAAATCCATATGGAAATGTAATCAATATTATAAAAATAAATGTCGCAGACGACTTCATCTAAGCGAAGGGAAAATATTAAAAAACACTGACCATAATCACGTTCCAAGTTCATCAGACATGCAGGTAAAAAAACACTTAATAATCTAAAAGATATAACCAGTAATAATAGTGATATGAGTACACAATCGGTAATAGGTTCAGCATTTAGTCAAATCCCTATTGAATCGTCTGGGCAGTTATCTAATATAAATAGACTTAAACGTATTATTCAACGTGTACGTAAGCAAAAAATACAGTTGCCCAACGACCCGACCGACTTCAATTTTATCATATTTGATGAAATGACAAAAATCATAGATGGAAATATTTTTTTGCAATATAATAGTAGTTTTAATACTATACGAATTTTAATTTTTTCAACAACACGTTTATTGTGTCTTATGATATAATGTGACAATTGGTTTTGTGATGGCATATTTTCTAGTACACCGTCATTATTTTATCAATTTTATACAATTCACACTGTTCACTATTCTAAATTCTAATGTATTACCGTCTGTTTACATCTTATTGCCAAATAAAAAAGAAAATACCTATAAACATATGTTTCAAGCACTAAAAACAATTGCGTCTGATCTAAGTTGACGTGTGATATTATCAAACTGTAACAAAAATACATTAATGAACAGCGATAACATTTTTTATAATGACATAATTAAACAAACAATGTCTTTAAAATCAAAAAGAAATAATTATAGACAACAAAGGTATTTCGATAAAAATATCTCCCAATCTCAGTTTAAATCAACATAAACTAGTCATACAACTATTAAAAACATTTCTCCGCTTATTTACTAGTGATACATCTAATATAAAATCAGCAAACATTGAACCTTGTGTAATAACCATGAAACAATTATACTGATCCAAAATTTAATGCACCACAGAGTTTCTTCAATACAAAGGGAAGAGTTTTTTTTTCATTTATTTAAATGAATATTTACAATCTGTACTAGGGGGTACAATAAGTAAAATGTTTAGCATATTGATGAAAAGGACATTGAAAGACATAAAGGAGTTTCACATTAGAGGCATCTGAGCTTAAATAATTTCCTTAAAAGGTAGGTATGCTTCAGATATTGAATAAGTCTCTAGGCCAGTTGCGTTTGAGGCGTCTTGGCGGGTTTTCTGGAAGATGGTTGGAGTGAAGTTGAGCGATGAGGCAGTTGGGGTGGTTAACCGTTTTGAAGTGGATGCGAGCATAGAATTTGGCAGCTGTTTGTTTGATAGTAGCAATTTTTAGCTTGTTGTGAAAGCTGAGATTGATAATGTACCAGAGGACTTTCATAGTCATTCGTAGGCAAATTACTTGGAAAGCTTGGATAGTTCTAGTGTTAGCTGGTTTGGCTGAACCCCAGAGGGCGATTCCGTTGGACCAAATAGGTAGGAGTAAGCTCTCATATAATAGTAGACGGTTAGAGGTGCTCATTTTTGATTTCAAGAGTGGTCTTAAAATATGCAAACGGCTGTTCAGTTGTTTCCGTTTATTTTTAAGGTGCAGGCCCCAGGTGAGTCTTTTGTTGAAGAATAGACCGAGATATTTTGCTTCACTAGTCTGAGGTATGATTTCATTATTGATCGTTAAGGGGGTGGTACTCCTGAAGGAGTGAAAATGTGACATGAGCTGATTTAAAATCGTTGACTTTGATTTTCCAGGACTTGAACCAGTGAAAAAGGATGTCCAGGTGGTTTTGCAGTTGGATATTTGCTTCGACGAGGCCGTGGTTGGAAGAGAGTACGGCTGTGTTGTTGGCGTAGGTCCCGATAAGGGTATTGTCTGAGGTTGGAATATCTGCTGTGAATAAAGTATTGAGGAAAGGAGTGATGTCACTACCTTGTGGGATGCTGGATGAGATTGTTTGTAAACTGGAGAGTGTTGTGTTTATTTTTACTCTAAAGTTTCTGTCGCTTAGGTAGGATTTGAGAAGTAAGTAGTATGGCGCCGGGAAGATATTTTTGAGTTTGAATAACAAACTGTCATGTCATACAGTATCGAATGCCTGAACTACATCAAGGAAAAGACCAGAACAGTATATTTTAGTTTCGTGTATTGAAGTGATATAGTCTACTACTCTGTGTAATTGGTGGAACGTTGAATGATTGGTACGGAAGCCAAATTGAAAATCGGGAAGGGCATTTTGTTTTAGTGCGATGGCAGTGAGTCTCTTGAGAAGAATTTTCTCAAATATTTTTCCGAATGTGGGAAGGAGACTAATTGGTCTATAGAATTCAGAAGTGTCAGGTGGTTTTCCAGGTTTTGGGATGGTTATTATCATGGATGATTTCAAGGTGGTTGGGAAATAGGACAGATGGAAAATAGCATTAAAAAATGTGAGAAGGATAATGGTTATTGGTGGTAGGTTTATAACTGTTGCATTGTTTATGCCATCGTGGCCTGGTGATTTATTTTCCTTTAGTTTTCTGATAACCGAAAGAAGTTCTCCGGGTGACGTAGGCGAAGTTGCAATGCCATTGATAGAAGTGATGAAATTAATTCTTCCACTCGTAGAAGATGAGGAGTTTCTGGTGAGATGTTGTGGGGTTTGAATTGTGTTGGCTAAGTGGGTAGCCAGAAGCTCAGGTTTTTTTTGAGGAGTGATAGCGAGATTGTTCTTTTGGTAACGAAGAAGGGGAATGACAGTTTTGTGTTTTAAAAGTGATTTGGTTTTTTTCCACAACGATCCATTTGAGGGAGAGAGATTGGAGATGGGTGGCATAAAAGTGATTTTTGTGCTTATAAAAGTAGATTTAAGTTTGTTGGAGTAATAGTTGTATCGTTATTTGTCGATTGGTAATGAGTCCGTGCACGGCGTTTAAGCCAAATGAGCTCTTTTATTTTGGGAGTAGTATTTATGTTGTGATTATCTTGAACTGGAATAGTGGTGGAAAATGTTTGAATGGTGTCTTGAATATTCTTTGTTAGGATGCTTACGGCATTGTCAATATCTACTAAGTTTTTTAAATTTATATTAAGACATATATAGGTGTAGGGAAAGTGGCGTGTCCATCACCCAGTGTACCTTAATAAGTACACTGCAATAGCTCTACTCTGACCTTAAGTGGTTGGGGTAGTCTGGTCCTCCAGGTTGGGGGTTTAGCGCAGGGTTAACAACCCTGCCTAGTAAAACAAGTTTTGTTCAGGACTCTAACACCAAGCCTCGGGATAGATTATTTGGAAAAATGAATGGAAACTGGAAGTCGGATTTATTTTGTGGTACTTGGAATTCACGAACTTTATTTAAACAAGGAGCAGCATTGAATATAGTAAGAGTAGTAGAGAAATATAAAATAAGATGTATTCCCCTGCAAGAAGTGAGATGAGAAGATGCAGGATCTAGTAAAATATTTCAAACAGCCATCATTAACGGAAATAGTGAACAAGGACAAAGATTAGGAACTGGTTTCGCGACACATGAATCAATAATCCACATGGTAAAGGACTTCAGGGATATTAGCCCAAGAATCTCCACGTTAACACTAAGGACCAGAGATTTCTGAATAGTTCTAATTAATGCTCATGCACCAATCGAAGAAAAAGACGATAAAGATGAGGAAGAGTTCTACTCTACACTAGAAGACACAATGGATACAGCAATTGATGATGTTAAAATAGTTCTAGGGGATCTTAACGCTAAAATCGGCAAAGAAGCGATGCGTAGAGCGGTAATTGGGACACATAGCCTACATGAGGTTTCAAATGACAACGGTATGAAACTGATTAATTTTGCAGTAGGAAAAGTACTATGTATAAAAAGCACTTATATTCCCTCGCAAGGAGACACATGGGTATCATCTGATGGAAAATATAAGAACCAGATAGACCACGTTCTGGTAAATGAGAGGTTTAAAAATAGAATTACTAATGTTCGAATATAACGTGGAGCAGACTCTGATTCTGATCATTTACTAGTGGGTTTTTGGGTACGTATAAAGCTAAAAAAGCATAATAAATGTAATTCAACATCCATAAGAAGATATGACGTGGAGAAGTTGGAAGACAAGAGGTTTCTCAAGGATTATAACAAAACAATCAAGAAGATTTTTGAAGAAAAGCGGATAAAACATACCAGTGATGTGAATGAAATATGGAATAATGTCAAAGATTCTATAGAAACAGCAGCCACGGGAGTAATAGAAACAAAAAGAAATGTATCAAAAGTGTGGATCAAACATATATGTGAAGAAGCAATACGGAGAAGAAAAGCTGCTCGTGAAGAATGGTTAAAGGATACGGACAATGAGACAAAGAGAACAAGGTTCATCACACGACGAAAGGAAGCAGATACGATTCTAAGATGTGAGAAAAGAAAATTTATATGTAACTTACTAGAAAGGGCGGAACAAGATTTTAAAGCAAATGAAACACGTGATATGTATATGACTATTAAGAATTTAAGTGGAGATTTCAAAAGAAGCGAACGTTTTATTAGAGATAGTAATGGATCCTTGGTTACTACAGATGAAGGTATAGCTAAAGAATGAGAGAAATACTTTGAAGAACTACTGAACTGTGAAGAACCAGACGAATTGTTCATGTTTGACCTAGGAAATATAAACAACCAAGAATGTCCAGAACCAACTCTAGAAGAAATAGACTTACAAATAAAGAATCTGAAAAACAATAAGTCTCCAGGCAAAGATGGGTTCCAGGCTGAGTTACTTAAAAAAGGAGGGGAGGACGTGACACAATGGATCTGGCAAGTGATTAAAAAAATATGGGTAACGGAAGAATTTCCAGAAGATTGGAAAACGTCCCTAATCTGCCCAATACACAAAAAATGAAATAAACAAGACCGTAATAATTATAGGGGATTTTCCCTATTGAATGTGGCGTACAAAGTGTTCTCAAATTGTATTCTAACAAGAATAAAAGAAAAAGCAGAACAGACAATTGGTGAATATCAAGGTGGTTTTAGACCGGGGAAGTCAACGACGGACCAAATATTTATTATTAGACAATTATATCAAAAAACGTGGGAATTCGATAGGGAGATACATACGCTATTCGTTGATTTCAAAAAAGCATACGACAGTATTGATAGGGAAAGTCTCATAAATATTCTGATAGAATTCGAAGATGGTCAATCTAGTTTCAATCATCATCATGGAAACCGTGGTCAAAATAAAAGTCGGAAATATGAAGTCTGATCCAGTTACAGTAAAATCTGGCCTTAGACAGTGTGATTCCACCTCACCTATTCTCTTCAACCTGGTATTGGAAAAAGTAATAAGAGTGATGAAAATTGAACTCCACGAAGGAATAAAACTCCGGAACTCGCCTATTCCATTATTGGCATATGTCGATGATGTAGTACTGATGGATGAATCTCAAGATGGAGTTAAACGGCTCTGTGAAAGACTTAATGACGCTGCACAGAAAGTAGGACTACAAATTAATGAACAAAAAACTGAATATATAATTATAGGTAGACAAAAAATTGGATGGATCACTTTTTATAGGTAGATCATTTTAAATTTAAGAGAGTCAATTCTTTCAAATATTTTGGCTCAATTGTGACTGAAAAAAAAACCAAGGAAATAGCCGCGAGAATCCAAGCGGGAAACAGGACTTATTATGGTTTGGAGAAACTATTAAGTTCTAAATCATTATCAAGAGAGATAAAGAGACGTTTGTATACCAGTCTAATACAGCCAGTGATATTGTACGGATCGGAAACCTGGGCTCTAAGGAAATCAGATGAGAATAAGTTGTTAATACTAGAAAGGAAAATATTACGAAAGATCTTCGGTCCAATAAAATATAACATCACAGGAGAGTGGAGAAGAAGGAAAAATATAGAGCTACAAGAAATTTTTAATGAAAATAACATAGCAGAAACAATCAAAAAAAAAAGGTTGCGGTGGGCAGGACATGCAATGCGAAGCCAGAACTCTTTACTAAGAATGGTTTTAGAACAGAATCCAGTAGGAAAAATGCCCTTGGGAAGACTAAAATTGAGATGGGAAGATTTAGTTAAGAGAGATATAGAAGACTTAATAGGCGGAGCAAACTGAAAGGATTTGGCGATGAATAGAGATGCCTGGAGAATTGGTTGTGAGACGGGATAGTCCTAGCGGCCGATTAACCCAAGAAGAAGAAGAAGAAGAAGAAGAAGAAGATATTAAGACACGGTATTTCGGAACTTGTTCCAGTCTGTTCGGATTTTGATGAGTGGGCTAAAGTTGATGTAGGTTTGTATTTTGAGGATGACCGGAGTATGGTCAGAGACTGGACTGTTTAGATTTGTGATATTAGTGTATATGATTTGGTAGGTTGGAAAGAAAGAAGTCAAGGAAGTCAGGATGTCTGCTTGCATGAGTTGGCTAATAAGTAGGAGAGGATGGAGAAATAATTTTGGAACGTTTATTTCTGATATAATTGAATAAGGTACAGCCTTTCGTGTTCGTTGAGCGACATCTCTAGGCTCCGTGCTTGGCGTTGAAATCAGCACTGATGATATATGTGTTGTTAAGTGATTAAAGGTATAGGGCTAGATTTTCTGTAGGGAATTGGCAACCGGGGTGGAAGTAAACTAATATTATTGAAGTAGGTTTGGAATTTATATTTACAGATGTAAGGGCTAGTTGCGTGTTTTAGGAGGAAAAGGAGAGTGTGGGATTTTGGAAGAAATTAGAAGAGTGGGCTGAGTCGTCGGGGTGATTTGCTTGTAGGTAGTCGTATCCGAATATTTTAAATTTTGAGTTGAAGGTGAGATGAAACTCCGTAATGAGTAATTGTTTTCTTTTAGGGAGATATGAAGTTCATTTGCATTATTGGAAATTCCGTTAGCATTCCAAAGAAAAATGGTTAGAGTGGTTAGTTTATTGGCGGTCATTAGTATTTATGAGTTTGTCGATGACTGTTGTGAGTAGTGAAATTAATGGATTGATTAATTATCTAAATTCATTTATAAAAGCGGAGAGTTGTTCATTAATATTGCTTGAGGTAGGAAGAGTGGGGTAGGCGTACTCTGCGAAACATTAGTGTGTTCACTGATTTTCGGGAAGGGGGGAAAGTTAGTCTGGCTTGGTTTTTGAGAATTGAAAGAAGTGAATGATTTTTAAGAATTTGAAGTATTTTTACGCCAGGAGTTAGTATGTTGGAGCTGTTTTGATGATGCCCTTGTGGACAATACAACCTTTATAATTTGCTGGGTGTGGGCGGTGGCCCAAAAAGGCAAAAGGCACATTTGGCAGGTTCATTTCGATTTTTAAGACATAAAAAAGAGTCGTGTAGTTCGTTACAACGAACGCATCTAGGTTTGTGGCTGCAGTATGTACGTGTGTGGCCATAAGATTAGCAATTGAGACACTGTGGAATGTCTTTCTTGGCGTACGGTGCTTCGACTTTAATTAAATAATTAACTAAATAATAAGCGGCCTTGGTAGATAAATATTTTTATACATTACCAGCAATTAGAGGTCCCTGACTTGCGCTGGGGACCGCAGCGAGCACTAATGACTTTGTTATCGGAAGCAGATAAAAGCGGAGCGTCGTACGGTTAATATACGTGTGGACTGTACAGTGTATCAACACAAACTGAGAGAAGAGTTAAAATCTCAATTAGACAGACAATTAAATGCAGAAATAATACGTCCAATAATTTCTAAATTTGCGGCACCTGCATTTTTAGTAAAGAAGAAACAAAAGGGTTCATACAGACTTGTAGTCTCGTATAAAGAATTAAATGATAGAGTCGAAACAGATCAGTAACCTAGCAAAGTCTAGGTTTTATACCTAGGACAGCGGATTTATTAAGAGCCTTGGAAGGATCAAAATACTTCCCTTCATTAAACTTAAATAGCGGATTTTTTCAATTATATCACGAACACTTTGTACCGTCAAAAAATATCACAAATCTATTAGTAGTACCACCATCGGTGATTAACGATCTAGGTTCTAAAATCATTATTATGAATCACCCACACTCATTACGAAGTAGCCGGTGGCTTATTCCACGACCGCCGCCACCGTAAAAATAAAAATAACAAAATAAATAACAACACGCTACGAAAATAAATAACTCCTGGCGTCTGGTGTACCTATTGACTAATGTATATACAACAACAATACTAATGATATGTATGTAATATCAATATTTTATTTGTGTATTTATTTATTTATTCTAACAAAAACTAGTAATTGTACATTACATAATATACAATAATATAATATGCATTTAGTGAGAAAAAAAATCATTAAAATACCAAAAAAAAAAAAAAGAATACGAAAAATTAAAAATGAATTTAAATGATAACAAAAAAATCAAAATAATCAAGATACAAAAAAGAAAAATTAAATCGAAAGCTGGTATTTGGAAAGTAGATACATTTTTTAAAACTGTACATATTAAAAAATGGGTTATATTGAATCTAGATAGACAAATTAATAACATATGCATAAAGTAAAATTTTTAATGTCTTATTTCTTAAAAATTACTTTTGATTAATTCTTTATTTTTATTTTATTTAAGAAACTTTGAAAAAATATTGATAACAAGTAGTAAAGACTTGAATGTTTCTATAAACCCGATGGATCTTGTGGTTAAATATTTTTTGCCATAACATTTTTGTTAACATGATTTGAAAACCTTAGTTCAGAGTATTTTTACAAAACTAAAAGCTTGTAATATAGAGTTAATTATTGTTGTCATTCCTGGCGCAAGGGTAAGGCGACTCAAACGGTCACCTAGGGTGCTATTTTTAGAGGGGTGCCGAAATTGCTTTTTACAATTTTGCATACTTTTGTCAGTAATATTTTTTTTTTTTAATATAAAATACCTAAAACTGAAATATTGATAATTATTATTATGGTTATTCCGTTTAGTCATATATTAAAATAATATAGGTATATTTTAAATATATTTAAACTATGGTTTAGCGTACTAGCGTAGAATGTTTATCGTATATGTCGCTCTATAAATATAAAAATTCCTGAATATTTGTCATCGCTTAATCGGGATTGCCTCGAGCCGTCGTGACTCGTGACTACGTCGCCTTAATCCGTCATGTATTAGCTTATTCTGTGTAATTTGTATTCACGCTACTTTTATTATAATATTACATATTATTATTATATTATCGATCGACGATCGTACTATACGGGTCCGTGACGATACTTTTATTGGCATTTTGTTTCTGCTCTTTGAAACGAGTACGCTATCGCCACAATAGTCAAGTTGACGATTAAATTTCACTAGTTATTAGGTAAGTTGTAGCTAGTAAGGAACTTTAACAGACATAAAAAAGTAAATAATATATATTTTAACTTATTATTTATTGACACGTTCGCTGCTGCATCTGTAGGAATACTATATTTATTTTATGTTTAATAAATATGATATTTGATAAGAATTAATTAATAATATTATACAAAATTATATGAAAAGTCAAATCGACCATATAATTATTGACAAGCGACACCGAACAAGCATAAAAAACGTCAGAAGCTATAGGGGTGCGGATGGGGACACAGACCACTTCTTAGTGATAGCAAGCCTATCGTTAAAACTGTCAACGATCTAGAGAAAAAAGCAACAACCTAATACAGCACATAAACTAGATCAAAGTAAATTAAGAGATCAAAAGGAAATCATGGAATACCAAAACAAAATAAAGAAAGGATTGAACAGCTTTAACATAATACAAGGAGATTTGAGTAATGTCATAGAGTGGACCCAAATAAAGGAATCACTGGTTTGATAATGAGTGTCGAGACGCGATAAAAAATCGAAAAGCAGCAAGAGTTAAATGATACAAAATCCTTCGACTTCAAATTTACAGGAATATGCAGAGTTTCGCGCAAGGTCAAATAGAATAATTAGGCAAAAGAAAAGAGCATCAGAAAAAAATGCCCTAAATGACATTGAATCATATAAAAAGGACCCGAAAATGTTCTTTGAAAAATGTAAATCAATAAAAGAAGGCTTTAAATCTCGTACCTATCTTATGACTAATGACGATGGCAACCTCATATCAGACCCTAAAATGATCATAGACAAGTTTCAAACATATTTTGAGAATCTATTAAATAATAAATCAGACGATGAAACAAACAATACAGATGGATCTGGAGAACCGGCTGAGGATCAAATATATGTTACAGTGGAACCAGAAGTGCCGGAACCTAGTTTGGAGGAGATTAAATCAATAGTGGAGTCACTGAAGAACAACAAAGCTCCAGGAGAGGACAACATAAATCCGGAGTTACTCAAACTTGCTGGCCGAGACCTCCTGGAAAACTTACACAAAACCATCTCAACTATATGGGAGCAAGAAAAACTAGAAAAGGGTTGGAACACCGCTATTATTTGCCCGATTTACAAAAAAGGAGACCCCAAGAAAGTGGAAAATTACCGTGGCATATCCCTTTTGGACACTGCTTACAAGGTCTTGTTAATAGCCATTTTACATAGACTTGAAAAATATTCAACAGAAATAATCGGTGAATACCAGTGTGGTTTCATGAAAGGAAAGTCCACTACTGACCATATATTCACCCTTAGACAGGTTATGGAAAAATATTATGAGTATGACAAAGATTTACACATGATTTTCATCGATTTCCAGCAAGCTTATGATAGCATTATTAGAGACCGGCTATGGTCAGCACTTATACATTTCGGAATACCAAGGAAGTTGGTTAAATTAATAAAGTGCTGCAATTCTGACACGCTTTGCAAAGTGCGCTTTCTTGGAGAAACATCAAAGGAGTTTGAGGTCAGGTGTGGATTGAAACAAGGGGACGCGCTATCTCCCGCTCTCTTCAATCTAGCACTTGAAAAAGTCGTAAGAGATATGCAGGGAGACCGAGAAATGGAAGTACTGGGGCACTCATCTCTCTTAGCATATGCGGATGACATTGTGTTATTTGGAGAATCAAAAACGGAATTAGAAGGGACAGTACAAAAGCTCATACTGTCAAGTAAAAAGATGGGCCTTAAAATAAATGAAAATAAAACTAAGTATATGTTAATGAGTAGACGACCTACTCCGTTACAAAATGTGAGCATTGATCATTTCTCTTTTGAGCAAGTCGAAAATTTTAAGTACTTAGGCGCTAATATAAATCATAAAAATAATATGCATAACGAGATTAAGTCCAGGATAAGTGCAGCAAACCGTGGATACCATGCAATGAGAAAAATGTTCACATCGAAACTGCTATCTAGAGACACAAAGAAAAAACTATACATTGCCTACTTGCGCCCCATTGTCATGTATGGATGTGAGACATGGTCCACGACGCAGGGTGACGAGAATAAACTGTTGGCTTTCGAAAGGAAAATACTTAGGAAAATATATGGGCCTATATTAAACCCCAATACCGGTGTATACGAGCTAAGAAAAAATGCTGACTTAAACAGTCTGTTTAATACAGCCAATTTAAAAGATTTTCTAAGGTCGAAAAGGTTAGAGTGGGCTGGCCATGTCTGGCGTGCAGAGGGTAAATTGATAAAACAGGTACTCATCAACAAACCAAATAAAAAACGACATGTAGGAAGGCCAAGACAACGGTGGTTGGACCGAGTAAAAGACGACCTGAAGAGATTAAGCAATGGAGCAAGTATTGTGGATGCAGAAGATCGAGAACTTTGGAGAACTTTGGTAGAAGTCGCGAAGCGCCTAAATGGCGCGTAAAGCAAAAAAAAAAAAAAAAATACAAAATTATTAGGTACTATTAATTAAGAAAACGCTCAAGTTAAGAATGGCACCGAAAAAAAAATTATCTGGAGCAGAAAACCTAAAAAAAAAAATTAAGAGAGAATTTGAATTTAAAAAAGGTGCTAATGTTTTATCTAAGTTTTTACAAAAAATTAAAGAATCAATTAACGATAATAGCTATTCTTCAGATGAATTATTACCTTCTATAAGTTCAGAATAAAATATCATGTCTTTATTATCTACTACTCTTCTACTCTGAACAACATACAATTAAGCATTTAGAAAATATGGATATTTCTATTGAATTTCAAAATACTGAATTGGTTACTAACACCGAACCATCTGAACCAAATATTAACTCTGACCCTGCTACTTGGCCCTCATTTTTAACATCAAAACAAATTGACTATATAATAATAACTAGTCCAAAAATATTTACAGAATTCTCGAGTATTCAATTAGATCATGAAAAAAAGACATTTTTCTAAGACTAATTTTTATCTGTATCTTTCTAATGGAGAAAACTTAGTTAGGCGTTGGTTAATTTACTCAAAATCAACCGGGAAAAATATTTTGTTTTTGTTGTGAATTATTTGATAGAACTTCAAAATCCAATTTGGCGATTGGTGGGTTTTCTGATGTGCATAACGTATCTGCTGCACTTACTGTGCACGAAAAAGCACATGAAAATGAAAGAATTATTGAAACATTGTATGGATCTACACAATCACCTTAAAGATGGATCTGACTCTGATATTGATGGTGTTGAATTATGCACAGAGATTCTGAACATTAAGTAATTGTTAATTTCTTGTTTAGACGTGAGTTCACCTCTTAATATTCTTCAATACATTTTTGACTATGAACTCCAAGACATATTTCCAGATCTTTGGATTACTTTAAGATTATTATTGACGTTACCAGCGACAGTAGCTAATGGTAAGCGAAGTTTCTCCAAATTAAAACTCTTAAAACATACTTGCGATCTACTATGGCTAATGAACGTTTGGTCTCACCATCGGTTTCATCTAAGGAAAATGAAATAGCTGCGGAAATTGATTTTTCTACAATTATACAGAATTTTGCCGAGAGAAAATCAAGAAAAGTGTTGATCGATAACAAATTTAAATAAATATTTTATTTACCTGTGTTATATTTTATTGTACACTCTATTTCCATTTATTATTAATTTTCAAACATTTCTGTATTATTTATTTTTATTTATAGTATCTAGGTATTTTATATTGATATGTGAATATTATACCTATTACATTATATTTTGTCATAATATGTTATTTTTTTTTTAAATAAGACGATAACAAATTATGTACAAATTAAACATAATATAAAATTTTTCCGTATTTCTATCCATAAACAACATTTTTTTCGGAGTATTATGATATTATGAGTTGTATGAAAAGGCGCCAGTTGGCATTTAGGCCTGGGGCGTCCTTTAGCTTTGCGCCGGGCCTAATTCCAGTTATGTTTATGGTAAATAATCAATTTACTATTAATAATTTTATGAAAGAGGAAACTAATTTATTCTGCTAAATCGAATTTTACATATATGTATATTGTATTTACAAATAATTGTTTACTAATACCATTGATTATACTATAATCAATGCTAATACGTATATTAAATTGTAAAAAATCTTTAATAATCTTTAATAATCAAAGTGTTTAGTTGGTTTGATAAAATTAATTTTAAAGACATTAAACATATTATTAAATCATTTTAACAAGAACCTTAATTGATTATGTTTTAGCTATTATTAAACAAAAATCAGAATTGGATGATGGTATTCTTACAAAATGCATTAAATCTAATACTATATCTAATATGAATAAAGGAACATCTTGCAATATTCTTCTGAAAATAAATTCAAAATCGAATGGAATCAATCACTCTCTTAATTAATTTAAGTATAAAAAGGACAAGATTTGTGATATTTTGTCATATTTCCATCGAAATTAAGTATGATTTTGAACTGCGTATAATACACATTAATGTGTCACATTATTATGATAATATAATATATTCTAATAAACAAATAAATAAGATTATAAGGAGTTACATATAACTACATGTTATTCAATCACAATGTACTATACATTATATGATATATCAATTAATTTAAGTATAAAATGGGGATGATGGAATTGTATTTGTGATATTTCATCAAACTTCCATTAAGAATAAGTTTTTAAATTTTTAAGAATAATATTTAACTATGTATAATATGTTATAAATTTATTTAAGTTCATTTTGTAACTATAAGTTTTTGAAAGTTAGTAACAATGCCTATGTGTGTTTTTGAAAATTGCGATAGTGGTACTCGGAAAAAAATTAATAAGAATAACCATGCAGTCCATCTGCATAGATTCCCAAAAGATATAAATTATTGTCATATGTGGTTGCAAAAAATTGAATATGGCCAATGTATTTATGCAAAATCTATAAATTTTAAAACTGGTAATATAATTTATTCATTGGACAGATATTAAAATTACTAATATAACATGAATGATTATTTTTTGATTACATTTACTTATTAAATTCTATCTAGCTGTTGTTTGTTCATTGCATATTGCTCCATATCATATTGTTGATAAGCCATTGATACAGAAACTATTAAAATATTCACCTAAACGTATGCGAAAACTTAAAGTTGATACAATTCTTTTGAGGTGAATAACATCATAGCGACATAGTATCCAGGTTTCATTTTCTTTTTTTAGTCCATTTAATACCAATGACTTTTTTTTATAGTATTTATGGCACAGACTATTATGATATACCCTTTATAAGACCGGTGAATTCTTGTAAGATTTCAAGCTGGCACATAAGATTTCTGACCATCACATTTCTTTAAAGGATGCAGCTTGAATAAATGTACGGTTAGCTACAAATTTGTTTTCAAATACAGTTACCAAAGCCATATTGATCTGTGGAAACAACAAATACATTGAAGGTTAAAATTGGAAAGAAGTAAAGTCAATACACTATTAATTAATATAATTAATATAATAAAATTGCAATTTAGGTTTAGAGAACCTTCCCACGGAGTGACAGTAAAATCTCACTTGATGCGAGACATCGATTTGAAAGTTTAAGAACTGATTAGCGACATTAATAAAAAAGCTGACAATTATATGCATCTAAAGGATACTTGGCAGACAAAAAGAAACAAAAATATGACCAGTATAAAACGTCAGTTTAACAAAACAAAAGAATATGGTGACGACAAAGTTCAATTGTCTATACAAACGTATGCATTGGTATGTTAATTTCAAATTGTTTGAATTGTTCTATTCCGTGGTAAAACTATTTTACCTTATAGGTTGATAAACATATAAGGAATCCAAATTCACATTTAGCACGGTTCTACGTCGAACATTGAACAAAAAAGTAAGTGCTTTGCAATAAATTATATAATGACAATCTTTGTGTATTTCTATCAGGGGTAATTAAAGAGAAACAATTAATAAAATATTAATGGGAAACATAATTTTGATCTTGTTTAAGTTGATGGTCTTATAAAGTTATAATTATCAAACATTTTCAAGAGGTACGAAAAAGCCAAATGCAGCACCTCACAATACATTTTTGGTTAGTGGTGTAACTAATCTAACAAACTCTACCATAGTGTATAGTCTGGTGTATTGGTTAGCACCGGAGATGCACACTCTGCCACTGTAGTTATTAGACTTGCCTTTTGATCCACATGAACCAAAGTACTGTTTGTGCAACAAAGTTTCCCTTGGTGAAATGATAAGCTGTGATAACCCAGACATAAGTATTTTAATTTTAATTTTAATTTGTTGAATGTATTGATTTTACAGTGGTTTCTTTTATTTTTGTCTGTATCTTGTTAGTCGATACATAATTGAAAAAGTTTTGATAATCAAAATAAAAATAAAAATTTGAGAATAGTTTTCAATAACAAATTGTTTTCTAGTTTGTGCTTTAGAAGAGGTAAAAATTTTAATTCCTTGTATTACTCAAAATAATTAGGAAAACAAACAAAAAAAATGAGTAATGGGTCAATCAACAACTGATATGCAGTGGTGGTGTAGTTGTGGTTAAATAAATAGAATGGTGCAAATATTTTTAAAGTATAGATTTATTGATAAATAAAATAACTGTTATTATATCCTAGAGCTGGTGTATTTTGGTAAGATGGATTCGTTGACCTGCCTCCTTCTTTTAACATTGTCGTTTTACCCTTCATTTATCCTATTTGTGTGGGCACGAGTTATGATAGAATTCGGGTGTTTTAATTAACATCATTTAATACCCCATTATTCTCATTAATCTTTGTAAAGTGTTATTACTATTATAATTATTACGTATCACTATTACTATTATAATCTAGGATGTTAGAGCACGTAGCAAATGAAAGAAAAGGGAATTTTTACACAAAACCAGTTATTGACAACATTAATTCTGTTTTTATAGCATAACTTAAACAACAAATAATGAAATAACCATAGATTCTTAAAATATTTTATTTTAATTTCTGTAGATGATAATAAAATATTATTTATTACATTAAAATTTAATACAAGATCCCTCATAAGTTTTTCTTAAATATATTTACAAATATTAAAAATATATTTTTACAATAATAATTAATTTTTTTTTTATATGCATTTGAAATTAATAATTTTACCAATTTTTTCAGTCATGAACATTCTAAAAAATCTAAAAATTCATAAACATAGTTATTTTTTTTAAATATTTGAAGTTCAAATTTGGAAAAAATTATATATTTAAATGATATTAATTTTTTTTATTATTCAAAATCATGGGGAATTAAAACTCTTACATATATTATTAATTTCACTACCTATGTGCAATGAATGATATATTCAAAGTATGTAAATAGATTAGTTTTAAAATATTACCTTTTTATACTATAAACATGTTCACACTGTTTTACAGTAAAGTGATATTCAAAAGTAAATAACAATAATATAATATGATATACTCGTAATTTTATATTATTAAAATAATTAAATGTCAATAATATAATAAATTAATAAATTAATATTTTCGGCCAAATTTTAATCAGCCTACCGTAATAATAACAATAAAATTAATAACTTTAATAGGTTTATCATGAAATAATTAATTAATATAGGCTGATAGACCGTCTCCATTCAGAATAGTTTTTTGTATTTCGTTTACAATTATATATTTTTGAATTGAAATTTAACACATCCATTACAGTGACTCACTTGACATCTACTAAACAGCAGAGCTAAAGCGGTACTAATTTGTCTACATTTTTTTCTTTTATTTTACACAAACATATTGTTTAGTATTTTACCATTAAAAGTTTAATAATCAACTATCTTTATTGTAGATATTGTTTTATTTTTTTAAAGGATAATATTTTAATTGTTTTGTTTGCATGCACGAAGTTGCCCTCTCCTCTTTGTCCTATCGACTTCAAACTTTTAGTAATATTTAGAAACTAATTTGAACCTAGGTATACTGACTAAAGGCATCAAAAACAAATACAAATAAATTAATATTATAAGTTTTGAAATTAGTTAATGCTTTAAAAAAGGAAAATGAATTACTTATCTAAAAGAAAATAAACCTAAAAATCGCTAAGTTGAATTTTCAAAACAGCGTTCATTAGTATATACTTAAAATGTTGTTCCTAGAATTCTATATGTTTTCAATTAGTTAAAAAAATTAATTTACATACCTAGTATCTATAATTTATATAAGTTACTATAGAAAATTCTAAAATAGAATGTCTTGATGGAAAGGAAAAATGTTTATTACTATTGAAATATAATATTTAAACTCTAGACTGTAGTACATTTACCCTTAATTTGTCTCTCCACTACCGAAAAACTTTTTTTCCGGGAAAAATATGATGTTTCAAATTCTGAAAACGAGGTTGCAAATTAGTTCCAAAATATTGTCGAATGTTTGAAATCAATAGGATAAAGGGGGGCGGACTTCATGCATATATTGTGTTTTTTAATTTTATTGTTCTATTAAATGGTTGTACTTTGTATGTGTGAAAATATGGAATTGTTTATTAAGCCCAAGGGAAAATTGTTTGGTATAAAATACAAACAGACAGAGAAAATAACATAATAAGGTGTCGCGGAGCAGCTGGTAGATACAAAATATCGAATAACGTTTTCAAGAAAGTATATTGATAATGGATGGTAAATAAAATTAAGTGACTATGAAATAACTTTAAAATTCACTTTATAAATCTATTATATGTGAGTTCTTCTCTGTGTTATTCCCTATATTATTGTTAACATTCTTTTTCATAGAAAATTATATTCATTGATTTTTTTTTTTATTTTATTGAATTTATGTAATTTTTTAAAACCGTTATTCACAATATAGAATTAATTCAATAACCTGATTAAATAAAAATGTATTGCAAGTAGTGAATTTAGATTTTATATTTAGACAATTATACTTAACTATTGAACATTTTTATATTGAATAGTACTTCATTTTGGATGTAACTATTTAATTATTTATGATATTAGTATAAGGATTACCTATTAACAGTAGAATAAATATTTTAAATGTGAGTTCTTCATTGGTTTGCTAAAACAAAATAGTTCAAATTGGAAGCCCCGTTTTACTACGGTTGAGAAACATTAAAAATATTTTATAGTCAATCTATCTATATACCGAGATGTTTAAATTAAAAAAATTCACAATATTCTTCTAAGTCAAAACTCATTCTTTGCATTAAAAGAGTTTCAATATCTATTGTAAAATGACTATCTTTTAAAATTTTCATTGCTGCTCAACTTCGGCTACTTTCTGAACTATATACCTTGACTACCTCCGTATGAGATATCATGGTTGCATCACCATATAATGTACCAAAATAATTAAAAGTTATGTAATTAATATAGTATACCCATTGTAGTATGTAGACCTAGAAAGTTAGGTTTTAGTTCATAAGTTACCTGTCCCAAATAACAATTTATATCTGCACCATTGTTAGGCAATGTTATTTTCTTTTTCTTTTTTTTAATTTTCCAAGTGGTATGGTAAAGTCACTAGCAATTAATCTGTTTGTTATTAAAAATGTTATGTTGTTTATTAATTGTTTTTTATTATACACACAAACCAAATCTTTTACGGGAAGGACGGTCAATTGCATTTCGTCCAAATCATTTTAAAATATCAATGACATGAGGCTTTATACACCATTATGACATTAAAATTCAACCAAATTTTTATTCACAAGTGCTTAATCGTGAAATCATTCAAACTATGGTTTCGGAATATTGAGGCATTTTTGGTTGTCTTCTACCAGTTATTGATGGTCGAAAGAACTTATATACAAGGGATCCACTGCTCATTATAGTAAGGATAAAATAGAATTAGAAGTAAGTATTTTTTAAATTATGTTATAATAAAATAAAATTGTATTAATTTTCATTTTAGGTCACATTGGCAACTGACGTATAATATATCATGTGTGTATTATGTAGATAGACAAAATATCATTTTTTTTTTTTTTTGAAAGCAACTTTAGAAGGCCGTGCACGACACATACCATATAATGCAATTTTGGTTAATTCATATTATTCTATTAACTTTCAATTACTAATTAATGATTTATTGATTAATACAGGTAAAATAACGTATTTTTAAAGTGAATTAAGTTTTTTTATTATAAACAAGCATACTCGTGTATGATGTATATAATTACATATTAAGGAATATTTTACAGTATGTATTTTTGTAATACTTTTTTTACAGTGATAAAAACAATTAATAGTACTTTATCTATTTTTTAATATTATTATCAATGAATTACAAAATTTTACCTAAACCAAATGAAGACTACGTATCAAACCATAAAATTGTATTTCACTTTTCTTATCCAATATGCTTATAAACGGTTAGTGGTTAAATATTTAAAATAAAAGTCGAACAATGGCAACAAGAATGTCATAGTGAAAGTTAAATATTATATCATCCTTTCAATGTCCAGAGTCTGTTAAAAGTTTACTCTCACACCATGTCAAAGATTTCATCGTTGCTTACTTTTTGATTGACGCTTGTACTACTTCGAAAAAGTGAATTTTAAAATTTTATATTATTTAATTTACTCAGCATGTAATATAATTTATTTTAAAATTAATGAAGTAAAAACAAATCTTCTGACAGACATAAGTGACACAATTCATTTTAATTTTTAATTTATATGATTAATATGAATATATTATGTTTTTTTCCGGACCCCCGTTGGACCATAGAATTCACTGTCACTCCTTTGTGAGGCTATACGTCCGCGCTCGCAAGTGTGTGCATGTGTGTGTACTTAATAGAACAAATTAGATTAAAAAAGTTTACATAGGTACTGTATAATTAGCAATAAGTACAATAGTAGAAATATAAAAAATGATTTAGTTCACAATTAAATCGCGTACCTAAATAATATTATTATTATTATTTAAAGAGATAATTTGTAGTAAATTAGGTAAACTTTTATATCTTTATGTAAACTAATGTTATAGAGAGATATAATGCTGATAATTTTTGAGTTTGCTTATAGGAAGTAATATCTGTAACTACTGAACCGTTTTGGAAAATTATTTCACCGGTAGAAAGCTATATTATTCCCGGATGACATGGGTTATATTTCAGGGTTTGAAAGCGATTTAAAAATAAATTATATCGATAAATACTTATCGTTAAAAATATTTTTAAAATATCAAGTTATATCAAAATCAAAAATGTTAATAATATTCAAAATTTTTATTTAAACAAAAACATCTTATTTATGATATTGAAATTGAAAAATTTTAATCGATAATTTATACAACCAACATACAACCGTATGATAAACAGATTAATTTGAAAATTAAAAAAAAAATTGAATTCAACAATAGCCAACGTTCGACAACTATATAAAATTAAAATATAAATATAACAATTAAAAATAGGAATCTTAATGATGAATAAACTTGTAGATTATTCAACTCCCATAGAGGAAACCATAGTAAGTTGATTTACATATACGCAGACACACACATATAGAAAAATATCCTAATTAAATTATTTAGATTTAATAATTTTACTTAATCAAAATAGTTACAGATGTTGCACCAAGTCTCATTTATTGTTATGGGAAAAATTCAACAGCACACTTAATACTACATAGGTATTCGTGCAGTTAGTACATGTACGCAGGAGAATAATGAATTTCAACTCTAAAGATATAGACACATAAAAACCAACTAGATGAAAACACAATCAATATACTGAAATATTTTGAATTTACCGGTGATATCTACCATTGTTTTTATACTAAAAAAAATAGAAAATAAGATTTAATATTATTACTAAAATACCGTAAATATTTATTTTTACAATAAACTTTTTATTATAACTACAGTCAAGTCTATATTTAACAAACTTAATGTTTCTTTGAAAACAATTTGTTAAATAGAAGTTTTTCGTTAGAAAAAATTAATAATTTTCTTTACTTTCAAAATTAATTTGAAATTAAAAAAAAATGTTGAATTCAACAATTGCCAACGTTCAACATGTAAATTAAATTAAAATATAAATATAATAATTAATTATAATAATCATTGATAAGAAATTAACAAGTTATAGGTAAGTATTAACTAAAGTAAAGTACCTATGTACCTTCTTAATTAGTTTTCTTATAGTTATTGCTATACTGAATAGTGATTATTGGTGGGAAAAATGATCTGGCGTTCGATTAGCAAATGTTTTGAGCCTAAAAATTGTATTATTACACATGAAAAAATAATTTTTCTATTATTGTTCTCTTCATTGTATTTCGTATACAGAAATTGTATTCATACTGCATAGCAAGTAACAGTTATCTATATAGAGTGTATTACTAAGTTCTGTTATTTTTACATCGGAAATTGAAATTATTGATAAATATAACAAGTGTGATACACCAGACATTTTGTATAATATATATAAAAATGTCTTACAATTTGTAAATAATATTAGAAAAATTATACTTTCCGGTAATAATATATGTTATATGTATAGAATGTTAAATCAAAATAAAATTGTTTAAATGTTTTCAACAATAATCAATATCATCATATTATCATTATAGTTCAGACCAAGTTTTAAAAATTGTAAATAATATGGCAATATTGGAATCATAAAAATTCAAGGTGATTTTTTAAAAATTATAGTTAAAACTTAATTGGAAACATCTTATTTCGATTTCATGCCCTACTATATTTGATTTGATAATATTTGTCAATCAATTCCGAAAAGAACGGGTTGATGCGTTGATTTATCCACGTTCACTGACTATAAATTAATATTATATAATGTTCAAGGCAAATATTCAGAAATATATTTCTTTAGTAGTTCTATATAAAATGCTGTGGTACTACATTTTATTTTAGCGTACGTAAAGTTAACGAATAATTTATAATCTGTTTGTTATTAAAAATGTTATGTTGTTTATTAATTGTCTTTTATTATACACACAAACTAAATGTTTTACGGGAAAGACGGTCAATTGCATTTCGTCCAAATCATTTTAAAATATCAATGACACGAGGCTTTATACACCATTATGACATTAAAATTCAACCAAATTTTTATTCACAAGTGCTTAATCGTGAAATCATTCAAACTATGGTTTCGGCATATTGAGGCATTTTTGGTTGTCTTCTACCAGTTATTGATGGCCGAAAGAACTTATATACAAAGGATCCACTGCTCATTTATATTTTAATTTATGTCCACTTTTTAAATGCCAAATATGTGCCAATGATTTTGACAATCGATGGCATTAATATCAATACGAACATATTCAAAAAGATCATAAAATTCAAATGTTAAATAAATTGGTGAGTGATCAATTTGAAGATAGAACAAACTATTTAGTAATTAATTAATTGATTTTAATTTTAAGAATTAAAAATAGAATATTTTGATTTAGCTACTCACAAAATCTTAAAACTTATTCCCAAGTCTTAAGTTTCAAACATATAATCAAAATGTGGATTATCCTATAAATGATAATCAAATATATTATAAAAAAGATACTGTAGGTATTAATATGCTGTTATATGATAATGTCCCTGTTGATAAATTTGGAGATACTCATGAACAGGAAGACAAAATTAAAAGGGAAGACGGAAAAACTGAAAACTTTTAAACACTGAAAATTTTGAAAACAAAATGAAGATTTGGACATAAATTCAATGTTAACTGCAATCCATTTTTAAAATTTTACTAACGTTAAGAATACAAAAAAATTAAGGTGAAGATTGTATAATTAATTGATTAGTTGGTAATTAGTTATGAATTGAATTTTATAAATTCCAATTTCATGGTTTAAAATGTATTATTGTCTTTAAAATATTTTTCATAGATTCTTATCTAGATAATATTTATTTTAAAGTGCTGCAAATTAGAGTACTGTATTATTTATTTAATAATATATAAATTCACTATTTATTTTTATACACTAGAAAGTTTTATAATAAGGGTAACAATTCCATTTGGTATCAACATCTTAAAATAGTTTACAATTTTATTTAACAAAATAGCTTTTAATTAAATCATTTCAACTAATCTGATACCAATAAGAATAGTTAAATCAAATTTATAAATTGACATAAAGATATGAAAAAAAATGATGTAAAAGTTTCTTAATATGAAAAATTTATTTTATTTCTAGCTAAGTAATTATTTATAAATTAGAATCGAAAATTATTGTTAAAATTATTTAAGCATATATTATATTCTTAATGTTAAAATTTAAAATTGAAGAAATCAAGACTAACATTCATTTTATAATCATAAATACCATTTGGGCGAATAGATATATATTGATTGGGTGAGGATTGTTCAATCAAAAATACTGTTTAGGCGGTAAGAAAATGATTATTAAATAGGTTCACTCATTAGTCATTACACTCAATAAATAATTAAACAAAATCATACAAATTATAATTAATTACCTAATAATAAGTCCTATTTAAAAAAAAATATTGATGCAGATATTAATAAATAATAATATTATTATATAGGTAGATAGTAATCTACAGTCAAACAATTATAAATAAAATTACATATAATATAATCAATACATTTTAAAGTAATCTATTGGCTTTGTATGAAAATTCTCATATTATACATTCAACAATTAATAATTTAAATTTTAGATAATAGTGATTAGCAATATCATCCGTATCTATCACCAGGTTTTCACCTTGTATATACCTAGGTAAAAATAATTTCATTCACCCAACCATTACAAATGATAGTCACCCAGACTTATTTTTTTGATCAAAATTATTAACTTCGCCCAAACGACCATCGCCCGTCGTCGAGTACAAAATATGAGCGCGATCTGGTCACCGATCCCATCTATCAGCGAACAGGTGAATGTAAACTCTACCAGAATACCGGTTAGATAAAAAAGTCTAATGTAAACTCCGCCAGTTTTATTTTCTTACCTGTAATGGGTATATGAAAACTTCATTAGTGTAAAGGTGTTCTCACATTAAATACGTTAACATCCGTTGCGATGACACGTCGAAATGCTAAAGTCGATAATAGATGTTTTATTTTAAAATAATTTTATCTTCGTAATATCTGAAAACAATGCTCTCTACGATGATATCGTTGGTGTATAATATAATATATTACAGGTATTAATTTTATATTTTAATCAAATTTAATTTTCTGGCAGAGTTCATCACATGAACTCAATTATACAGTTTTTTCACGCCATTATCACACCACCCTGCTTGAAATATGGCCATTTAATGCATGAATATATTATTCAACTAAATCTACAGTCGTTGTTTATTTTTTATGTATCATATTTGTGTATAGGTATATAGGTTAATCACACCAAATTTATTTTATATAAATATATATACCACTGAGCAGTGGCGTGCGGTTATATTTTATATTGGGTAAGCGTTAAAATAATACTTAGAGTTAAATCTTTATTTTTAAAAAGGTATTTTGTTGAAGAAAATTATCATTTAAAATATATTTATAAAATAAAAGTTTATTGATAATGTTAATTATCCGAAAAGCAACGGAGAAGTATTGGAATTGTGTTTTAAAATATCGTTAACTTTTAAAGTTTCAACCGTCATATAAAAACGTCAATATTCCGTTCTACACCATCCAGTTATTGCTGTTGATAGAAACCGAAACAAAATAGCTGATATTAAGTAGTAAGCTTCCTGGTCGTAAAACGTCTACATGGTTTGACAAAATATAATGGTGATTGGCAAGAAAGAAGTAGATTGAATACAACATGTAAAATCTATACCAATTTTCATCTCTATAATACTAAAGCATTGGTTAATTTACTGATTTTAGTTCCTCAGAAATTTTGTGACGACAGAAATTTTGTCTCAAACGATTGTACAAGTGATAAAAAACATAAAATATGGTCATTGATTATTTGAATTTAATACAAAAGGAGTCTGCATCAATTATTCAGTAAGAATGACTTACGTACACAATATTTATTTTTGAACGAGGCTAATTATTGTTTGACCAAATATAAGGTTTATTTTGTAAAAAATATAAACATTTTTTCTTTTATTATTCATACTCTTCGTATAAAAATAGATGGAATATTTAATTTTCATTGATGTAAATAATTTTTTTCTTTTTTGAAAACATTGTTTAAACTTAAAATTTAGATGCAATACTAACAAATAATAATATAATATTAAAAATACTATTTGTATGTAAAAAGATTGCATTAATTTTATAGTTAAACATTCAATTTTTATTTGATCAATTTGAAACCAAAACCAATTGATTCAACATAACATTTTAAGTAATATTAATTACACATACGATTATTTTTGCAAAATATATAAACCTTCTTTGTTATATTATAAATACTATTTGCATGAAAAAATATGCAATATGTAATTTTTATTAATGTTAATATATATTTTTTCAATATTGCTTCATTTTATTTGTAAGATATTATTTTCATTTGATCAATTTGAAACAACAAAACCACTTGTTTCAACATGTCATTTTCATTAATTTTAATACATTTTTTAATTACTTTTTTCGTTTTTGAAAACCATAATAAAACTGATGTAATACTAAATACTAACAAATAGTTACATAATGTTGTTTTATTATAAATACCATTTGCATGTCAAAAGATTGCATTTCTTTTTTTCTTTTGGACAACATTCAATTTTCATTCGATCAATTTGAAACCAAAACCACTCGATTCAACATAACAATTTAAGTAATGTCAACTAAATATAAGGTTTATTTTATGAAAAATATAAACCTTCTTCTTTCTCTAATTATTAATAATTTTTGTATGAAAAAAGATCCAATATCTTATTTTCATTAATGTTAATAATTTTTTTTTTTTGATATTGATTTTTTTACTTTTATGATATTTTTTTTCGTTTGATAAATTGGAAACCATAAAATCACTTGTTTCAACAGGTCATTTTTATTAATGATATTATACATTTTTTAATAATCACATTTACCGTTTTTAAAAAACCACGTTAAAATGTTGATGCTATACTAACAAATAGTAATATAAATTATTTTATTATAACTACTTATAGTAGGTAAATAGATTGTATCAATTTTGTAGTTAAACACTCGATTTTCATTTGATCAATTTGAAACCAAAACCAATCGATTCAACGTAACATTTTAAGTAGTTTTAACTACATATAAGGTTTTTTTAAAGAAAATACAAACCTTCTTTTTTATATTATAAGTATTATTCGTGTGAAAAAAATGCAATATATTATTTTCATTAATATTAATATTTTTTTTTTACTTGTAAGATATTTTTTTTCATTTGATAAATTTGAAACCAATGCCGCTAGCTTCAAAATATTATTTTCAATTAAGTCAACTACACATTGATTTCATTTTGTTGTATACTAAATAAAACATATCATTATTATCAATGCTTACTATATTTCTGAATTGCTGAATTTCTAATTAATTGACAAATTATAATATAATGTAATTAAATAAAGAGATTCATTTTTTTAAATAAATAATTTGTTATTGGCTCAATTACCTACATATTTTAAAAATTTCAAAATTAAAACTTTCCTTCAAGTTTGAACAAAATTATTACCTTTTTATAGTACCCTAAAAATGCATAAAAAACTCTTAAAATACATTTTTGTTTTTTTTTTTAATTTTAATTGATTCTAAAACACCAAAATTCTTCAAACGATTTTTGATATCGTTATTTTGTTGTAATTAAAAAATTTATATCCGCAGATACTTGAAACTGAAAATGTTTACATGACAATTTTAACATTTGATATTTTTTTGTTAATAATGATTCACGTGCGCGTAATATAAATATTATAATGGTAGTATTCTTGTATCTAGCTCAAATGCTTATTGACTATTTACATCCTCGTTTAAAAATCAATGTGTTATTATAATGTAAATTATTATAATTTAGAACTATAGTATAATAATATATTAAGTTATGTATTTTACAATTATTTATTAATATTAAGTTTTAAAATTTTATAATCAAGATAAAAAGAACCAGTGGACATAATATTAAAAATAATGTGAACTGGTCTAGTCTATTCATAAGTGTTACAAATAATTGCGGTTTTTTTCATTTTTTTTTTTTTTTTAATATGCTTGTATTCGATTTAAAAATCTAAAACGGATTACGGAAATATATTACATCTAATATATTAATAGGTACTAATAGATGGTTTTTTTTATTTACCCTGTTTGGATCCTTAAATATT
Organism: Rhopalosiphum nymphaeae; assembly: GCA_036289425.1. Taxonomy (NCBI): domain Eukaryota; kingdom Metazoa; phylum Arthropoda; class Insecta; order Hemiptera; family Aphididae; genus Rhopalosiphum; species Rhopalosiphum nymphaeae. Next base: position 86,958 of record JAZAQC010000007.1, on the reverse strand, counting down.
TAATCAATGGCTAAGTATAACGGACAACGGTATTATAGATGTTGGTATACTGGTCTCCTAATTATAGATTGACCATAGCAACACGACTAAATTTAACTCGAAATAATTACAAAAACATACCACCAATAATCAATATATATATATATATAATAAATAGGGCGTCTCAAACCTACGTACTTACATACAAATATGATAAAATAATAATAATATATTCACGTGACGAAACGAAAGGAGTTCTTGACCCATCGCAGTGTCCGCAAATAGACCAGGTTGATGACCTGGTCTCGGTGGCGCACGTTCGGTGGGCAGCGATGAAAAAACAACTGACATCTGGATCCTGCCCGAAGGTGACGATTAAAAGTTGGCATTGACAAATGGCGTGAAAGACGCGATTTCGTAACGTACTGGTGACTGGTACCTAACGTTCGGTAAATGTAAGACAACGAGGAAACGCCGGAATATCGAACGGCACCGAATCGGTAAATAATATCAAATAATCGGATAATCGATTCGCGTGACAAGCGCGACGTACCTACACTCGAACGGCACGAACAACACAGGTGCCGGGTTAAAACAAATATGGCAACAGCGAGGGCATAAAGGGGGCTCAGTGTCAGGCGCGTCTTACCGGCGAGAACGAAGGACCGACGACAAGTGGTTGACCGCAGCGACAACAAGAACATAAGACGCAAAAGCCGTGAGCGACGCAGACACTGCAGGTGTGCTCGCCGGGGGAAGCCGTTAACTTAACGACCGTTGCGACATGGTCAACTGATACGCGGTTGGGTGCGGATAGTCATTGTTCAAAATTCAAACTCACGTGAATGTAGTACAAAAATAAAACCGTAGATACTAATAAAAATGTAGTCATACGATAATAGATAATTTAATGTATTTGATTTACTTGATTTAATTAACAATAACGGTTATTACCTATTTTTGAGACTTGGATGTTAGTGAACGCTAATTTTTTTCTAGTGACGGTTAAAACATACAGTAGAACTTCGATAACTCGAATTGCTCGACAGACATTATCAAAAATATCTAATTTCTTCAAAAAACAGTGCTACTTTAATTAGTGATTTCTTTATTATTTCTTTATTTCACTATAAAATACTTTTTAAAAATGTATAGTACTTATGTATTATCATGTATTATACATAGAATAAAAAAAAATAAATAAAATCTTTGTTTATAAAAAATATTTTCGATAACTCGAATTTTCCAAAAGTTCCACTGTACGTGTCAAACACATAATTATTAAATTATAACTTCTTATATATTTACTTATTGTTTTGAGTTAATTTAAAAAAAGAAAAAAAGATAAAGCCTAGTGCGTGAAAAAAAATACTTATCAATGGCATATTAACATTGAAAAATCTTTCTACAAACTTAAAATGGCTTTGGTAATATGTATAAGTTTTGGTAGCTAAAATTACTTAATATTTTGTTAAAAATGACAAATAGTTTTTAAAATTTATATTATATACACTATTGTATGTATCAGAACTTGAAATCCATTTTAAATATCGATAAAAAAATCTTTTAAAAAATCAAAATCAAAAATGTTTGTTAATAATAATGAAGTATTCAAAAAATTTATTGAAATTGAAAAATGTTTGTTGGTGATGTTTAACATATATATGGAAATTGAAAAAAATTAAATCAATCATTTTATTTATATTAAAATAATAAATATAACTATTATAAACAGATCAATTTGAAGTTTAAAAAAAATTTAATTCAAATAGTTAACGCTCAACAAGTAATTTATAAAATATAAATATAATATCATAATAATCATTGATAAGTAATAACTAAAGTAATAGGTTGATACTCTGTAGTTCCTAATTTGTTTTCTTAGAAATTCTACAATGATAACTGTTACGATAAACTATCTACGCATTCGATTAGCAATCATTTTGAGCACAGAAATTGTATTTTTACACACGATTAAAATGTTTGGAAAAATATTTTTTCCATTATTGTTCTCGACATTTTATTCCGTATATAGAAATTTTATATCATACTGAAAATTAAGTAACAGTTATATAGAATGTTCAATATATCATTAAGTTCTGACATTTGTACATTAGAAATTGGAATTGTATTAAGTTTAAGTATAACAGATATCATACACCGGTCATTCTGTATAATATGTATATAAAAATATTCTACAATTTTTAAAGAATATTAGAAAAATTATGTTTTTCCACCATAATATCCCATACAGCAATTTCATAACATCAATATTTTAATATCTTTATTACTAAATTACATTTTAAATATTAAAATCATAATGTTGGTTTAATATTTTTAAAAGTTTAAAAATGTAATATTATAACTAAAATATTTTCTCAATAATAAAATAAAATTAGTTTTATAATATTTAAGTTATAACTAAAAGACAATGTTATAATAATATTTAGATTTCAATTTTAAACAACATTATTCTAACAATATTATTTCGATATTTCAATTAAATTAATTTTATAATATTTTAATTTTAATTTTATTTAACATTTCAGTAACTATATATTTTTTTATAATTACATTCATTACTTATAAATATAATAATAATATGAATTAATAAATTATATATCTCAGAAAAAATTCGTAGGGGGTATAGTTCTCAAAATTGCCGACTAGAATTTAAAATTCCAAATTTTTGATAACTATATTAAATTATTTTTAGTTATATGTTTTTGGTAATAAACTTAAATTTATTTTAAGTATATATACACGAATACATAGAAATAAAGTTAATTGACGTTGAAAGCAGTTTTTTGTTTACTACAACGCAATGGATATTTTAAGGAATTATCACTGGGCGACATTAAAAAAATTTTTAGTTAAATAAAATTAATTGTGCAAGTACCTATACTGTAATATAATAGGTACATAATATTGAATCTTGCCTATTCTTCAATTTAATTACTTTCTTATTTCTTGAAAATGTTGGCTCGCGATCAGGGCCGGCTTGATAAATAGCGGGGCCATGTGCAACATGTTTTCGCGGGGCCTATTTAATGGTTGTTGGCCATTATTTATTTATTTATTTAGGTTAGGGCCATCAGAAATAGTTCGATTTTAAGCCTACTAATGAATCTGAATCATATGTGGACCCATATGGCCATATTGTTCAAGCTAAGATAAGTGTGATAATTGCCTCTGCAATTAAAATTGTATTTAGTGATAGGTATATGAACAAAATATATAATATAATTATTTACCGTGAATGTCTCCTTCATTTGGTCTGACGTCTAAGTTCGATGGTGGTCATCAACAAAATGATAAACATAGTGCATTAAAATAAAATATACCTTTTATTATTATTAATTTTCGACGAATATACTGTAATATCGTTATAAATACTGAGCTCGGTTCTAATAACATTGGAATAACCCACTGTTGTAGCTATTGCTTCTCAACATTGTACTATTAGTTATCAGTATCACGCTGCCGTTACGTGTCATACGGGTACGAATAAATGAGTCAAGCCACATTACCCACAACCCACGCTATAGCCTATAGGTATTAGAGTTACCTACCTATCCGAGGATGTGTAAAAACATACACGTATAACGTATACGAATAGTGTTTTGGTGGCCAAACCCATCCGTTTTTAATCCGTATTAAAATAATATCCGGTAATTTATTTATGCAACAGACAGCGATCCGCGGGGCCTTACAATGCGCGGGGCCCTGTGCCACTGCACAGCTCGAACCGCCTTCAAACCGGCCCTGTTCGCGATAAATAAATATATCTTAGATTTAGCACGCCGTAAAAAAAGGTTGGAGACCTCTGCAGGTTTAAAGTTCAAAGTTCAACATATACAACGATTTTCGTTTTTTTGATAAGTATAAAACAACTTAAAATTTAGTTTTTTAAACTTAATACAGTATGTCTACTGTCTAGTGTGTACTGTATGCCATTAACAATTGATTTCATTTTTTTAATTATAAAGAATAAATTTAACTCATAAATTATTTGTACCTACTTACTTATGTATTGTGAGTTGTGATAGTATTGTTAGATGTAGGTAATGTTTTATATATTTAATAAAAAAAAGTTTTTTTAGGCTCATAATATTTGTTGATTTTTATTATGATATGTAGAGTGAAAATTTTTTTTTAATGTCGCCCAGTGATAATTTCTTAAAATATCCACTATGTAGAATTAGTGATTTGCTTAAACTTCCAGGTTACCGGACTTGGTTGAGTCATTGGGAGTACCCTAACATTATCACTTGTACTTCAATAGTCTTGATCTCAGTTTAATAATTTTACTAATTTTTCGGGTAAATCTAATTGCTCTATCCACAAATTTATAAGTGTAAATGAGTAATTTAATTTTGGTTTTGTCTAGATAATATTATTATGGGGAATATCAAATGTATCATCGTTGTGTTGTAGCTGCTATAGAGCTATTTCAGGCTGGGGTTACACGAGCGTTATATTGACGTACGTTACGACGGACGTTATAACGTCCGTTGTTGAATTATATAATTTTACTATACGATGGTCACACGCTTGACGTCCGTTGGATTTACCGTCCGTTCGACGTTGGTAACGTCCGATACATGCTACGACGGACGTAAATAGCGCTTATCGAACGTCGTAGTTTATTATTAGATATTATTGACTCGGTCACACGATCAGAAAAAGAGTTCAATGTTATATTTTTGAAGAACAGCTCTCATTTTTGAAAAAAAAATAGAGAACTTCGTCCCACTACTAGTAGTATTCAATTAGAATCAAATGAGGAAGATCTTGATGCAACGCAATTGTCAGATAACATTAATGTAGTAGATGAAAGTTTAATAGATAATAATATAAATAATACAAATAATGCAGAAAAAACTATTTCGACACCTCCACCAATTAAAAAAAAAGAAAATTAATTTAGAAGAAAAACTTGCTTTATTTTTGGACTCGAGACAAAAAAAAAGTAATGAACCAAACCAAGATACTGATGACGAGGACCTAAACTTCTATAAGTCAACATTACCGTTAGTTAAGACATTTAACATGGATCAAAAAATGCAATTTCGTATTCAACTCATGCAGCTTCTACAACGTATAAAACTAACCAATAATGCACCTTCATATTTCCAACCACCTGGTCCAATTTTTGACCCCACTTCTGATGTATCGATACCTTCATTAAATCATAATTATAACTCATCTATGCCTATGTACCGGTCTACAATACAACACACTCCAATGTACAACTATGACGAATTGTAAGAGGAAGTATACCTAACACAACTTCACCATTATCGTCTAACAACTCCGTTACTGGATATTTTAGTCAGTTTTCTCCAGATGAACAAAGCACGTCTACTAGTAATATGTAAATTTAAAATGATACATAAGATAATGTATAATTTTAATTTTTTTGTTAATCAAATGCTAAAGAATAAGGATCACCAATAAGCATACTAAAAGTGTATTGTTATTTTATTTTTAAACTTTTCATTAAATATAATTTTAAAAAAATGCAAACATAATTATTTATTTTGTACATATCACGTACCTCAAAGTAACTGCCAACATCTCTTCTGCTGGTATCGCAGATCTCATAACTGTATCTTGACGCATTATTTTAGACTTAATTTTGTTGAATAGCTCGTCAAATGTACTTTGTGACATGCGAAAATAATTGAAAAATTTTTCATTGTCAGCTCTTAGCATGTTAAAAGATTGTAAAATGTACCACTTAACAATCGTTCACTATTTATTGGATGAACCCACCATCTTCGATTCGCGCGTTTTTTTTTCGTAATACTCTTATAGCTGAGTATACAAAAATTGCGGTGTCTAAATCGTCCATTTTGTAAGATGTGAAATTATCAACTGACGTTTTACGTTCATGTGACTAGGGTAGTGACGTCCGTTGCAATGTCCGTTCTTTTAACGCTCGTGTGACCCCAGCCTCAGTTTTTATACTATTTACTATATACTATATATAGTTGGGTCTTTTCTTTATCACTCGTTGACCGTTTTGGTGCTGTATACCGTTGTCTCTTGTCATAAACCATAAACGGATAAACATAATATGGCATTGACAATATTAATCTAATATTATTATAGGATTTTATTATATTGTTATTACTTATTATATTAATTATATTAATTACATTGTATTATATTTATATATGTACGTTGATTGCATCATCCGCAGATGGTTTTCCCGTACGATCGTTTTTTACGTTATTTGTATTGTTGCGAGTTGCGATAATGTATACGCCGGGACGACGAATAATGTCTGCACTACTGCAGGCTTTTAATAATTTCGATTTTCGCTCATTTTGTTATTTGTCGTCAGACGTCCATCACCGATACGTATTATTAATAATAAGTTATTCTGTGATTTATATAATGATGCCGGACGGCGGACACTTGATAATCTTTTATTTTTAATTTTTATTACACCACAGTACCATACAGATTTTCTGCGAGTTGCGTCTGTTCGGGCTTCTACCTTTTTAAAATTCCAACAATTTTGGTAAGTAAAATCTTAAGTTATTTTAATTTTATTTAAGTTTATTACAAGGACGTGAATGACACAATCACACACATAATATATTGTTGCGTCTTACTCTTATATACATATTATACATGTATTGCCTATCAAATTTACGTTCGTCAGAATTTTCTAAACCAATTATTTAATGTTTTCTTTAATATGCCGGGTCCACACAGAATAGTTATAAATGTTTGTATTTTGTTTACTATTTTTAGAAATATTTAGACTTTAGATTGTCTTGTCTGTATTCAGAAAATATCAGTTTACCTACGTTTTATTATGTTTTATGTCCTATGCGGACCTGGTATTAATAAGTAAACTAATTTAACCTTTAAGTGAACACATTATTTGTGTAAGTAGATTGGTTTTTTATAATATTTTAATTTTAGTCAGGTTATGCAATCGCTTTTAAATTGTAATGTTTTATATATATTTACTCACAGTTAAAATATTATAAGAAAAATCACCATACAAACATGCATATGTTAATATTGGTACTTGAATTGGAAAATAAGTAAAAGGGGAATGGAAAAGTGTAAAGTCTTAACTAAATATGCATATCTGAAAATATAAATGTGTTATTGTTTTGGGTATTATTATATAATTAGAAGGGTATCACAATGATAGTTTTAAAAAAAAGAAGAGGTTTTCACACATTTGGAATTGGAAATATAATAATTTAAAGTATAGGAGGGCATTCTATATAAATTTAACTTAAAATTAAAATTTTATTTTATTAATATTTGTTAATAATTAATTTTAAAAAGGTATTATGATTATTAATAAAATAAAATTTTAACTATAAAATCCAATGTCATATACAATTATTAGTATAATACTATATGGTTCAGTCCTTGCCATATTAAGGTTATAACGCAAAAAAAAGATAATTAGGTAATAAATAAAAAATACAAAAAAGTAAATTTGACTAGTAATATATTATGATAATGTTTATAGTTGGCTTAGGACGCTTAGGTATTAAGGATACATGACAATGTTAGCTATTTACCTACCAATGATTATTTTATTTGATTCTGTAGCTTTTATAAATTTGTATTTATAATTTTACAAAACAGGGAAAGTGTGATAATCATTTTAAAACAACAGTAAATCCCCAGGGAATGTATTGTTATACTAAATACTTAATAATTATTGTTTACAGTATTGATTTTTTAAGTCTTAGTTATGGTGCATTGGTACCTATTGCCCCTTATATATTTATAAACTATGTACATTATTGAATACTAATCGATGCATCTATTGCATAAATATATATTATATTTATTATTTTTTAAATTAGAATTACAACAATTGTGATATTTTTATTGGACCTTAGCTAAGACCAAGTACCTCAACATAATATTTCTCTATATACCTATGTTTAATACTTTACTGTCCTAAAAGATGATGACACAGAGAAAAAACATTTCATTGTAAAATAAATACATACATTAATTGGTTCAAAATTTAAAGTAGTTTTCAGTGTATTTCTTAGAGATATATAGGTAGTTGGTATCTATTTAGAAAATTTCAATTTACTATACCATAGCTGATAAAATAACAAATCTGAGTTAAAGTCCTTGTCTTTATAGTAATATAATTTATATACAATTTAAAAAGTAGTTTATAATTAATTGCATTTATTACATGTAGCCAAATGCAAACTATTTTTGTTTATTTTTTGGTGTTATAATTAATTTTAGCTTAGAATTTTTGGCAATTGACCTACAACTTATTCAAAAAAATATTTCATGCAAATGTGAGTATTGAGTTTTTGTTTACAATATTTTATTGATTTAACTAATAAATCTACTTAAATATTTTTTTCAGTTTAGTGTTTCCTTAAAAATAATTTACTCTACAGTTTGCAGTCATGTAAGCATATGTATTGTCATATTAATATATTATTAATATAAATTGTATATGAACTAACTTGTTCCTATCATAATATTTCTACAAAATGATTAAAAGTAGTCGTACTAAAAGGAGAAAAATAAAAGAATGCTTAGACATGATAATTAGTACGACTGAAAACCATCCTCCTACTTCAAGCTGTTCAAATTTGGTACCACCTGCTGATAATTCTATATCTTCTTATGATCATCTTATAGGGTTTATGACTTTTAGTTCATATAATTCTACTTTAAATGTTGATAATGAACCTTCAAATTGTATTTATCCACCTGCAAATGTTATCGAACCTATTACTGATATTGAGCAATATATTTATATATTAGTAGTATTAAATTAATAGCACGAATAACTATAATCTATAAATAGTATAAACTATCATATATGTCAGATCTTTGTGGGACACCTTGAATACACATTGTAATGAAATCATATACTTAAACTTGCTTTATTTTTCAGGTTACACATTTATACAACACTTTTAAACTATTATCTAATATAATTCATTTCACCTTTAATAATTCTAATTTAAAAAAAAAACATTAAAAAATACCATAAACTCCCTAACTGACAAACAATTTCTTTTTAAAATTAAACAATATAATAAATTCCCTTTTTATTTTTTCATCAATTATGATAACACAGGAACATACTACATTTTTTTAAAAATTCATATTTATTCAATTATATAATAAACATTAATCCCGATGTAATAATGTTTTATTCGAAACAATTAAATTTACAAACAAAACTTTTCAATAATTGCCTTCCATTTGATTTATCCAGACCACCAAATATTGATGAAAACATAAAACACATGGTCTCTTATACTAGCCACATCATAAAAATCAAATTAAAAATATCTAATCCTTCAGATTTTGTAAAAATTTTCAAACAACATATATCATCCTACCGCGGACACCTTAATACACTAATAAAATACCTGTCGGATAAAGAACTAAAAAAAAAAAATAATTATAATTGTAATACAACCATGGATGTGACACCCATTTCAACCAATAAAATTTATAATCATAACAAAAAATACTATACAACAAAACAATTCTATGGAAGGTGGAACTATCTATGAGCTGCCAACTATCTATTTCCAAATATTATTATGTCTTTTATGTTATTTGTTTTAGATCCAAATCATAAGATTACAACAACAATATTGCTATATGTACATTGTACCTTTTCATATAAACCAAATTTTTTTTACATTGTATATAATTAATTAATATTTTTTTTCCTCATATTGTATAAATTAATGTAACACTAATAGCATATAGTTGTCGAAGCGGAAATTTTATAAATTTCAAGACGAATGAAAAAAAAAATCAATAATTAAAAAATTAGATGTTAAAAAACAAAAAAAAATATATTCATTTTTTTATGTATATTTATTTTAAATAAAAATAATAAAACAAAAGAAATATCAGTAGTCAATTGATTAATACTTAACTACTACATTAATAACATGAAAATAAAAATAAAAAAAATTAAATAAATATCATGGAGACGGCGTTCTCATTGTGCATTGGTGGTCTACCGCTCTAATCACCCGGCAATAGCTAAACTCGCTTTCGAAAATCATGTAAAATCAACCCTTTGACCGATCGTTTTGATACTTACACAGCAAGTACTCCGATCTACCATACCTGCGAGTTTGGTGAACTTACTACAAATATGGAGACGGCGATCACATTGTGCATTGATGTGGTTTACCGCGGTATGCACCCGGCAATAGCTAAACTCCTTTTCGAAAATTCGTGTAAAATCAACTCTTTGGACTTACAGCTTTGTAAGTGGTATGAGTTCATTCTTGAGTGCAAGTACTATCGTTTTGTAGTGTTTTTGTATACATCAATTGCAAATAACGGCCGCCCGGTAGGTAAGTATAAGATTTACCGCAGAATTGCAGATCAAAAAATAATATTTTCAGTTATAAGTTCTGGAAGCCGTCATTCTTAGTTCTTATTTTTGAAACTTGTACACCAAGTAGCCAACGTGTATATCAAACTAACGATATGGTTTTCATAACGATAGTACAAGAATTGGATTTTTGGTGAATTTTCAAAGCGGACATACAAAAAATAGAAATGTTCTCAATACCTCCCCTTTGAAACATTTCATTATTTTCGTAAAACGACAGTACTCGTACTTGGAAAATCGTATAAAATCAGGCTTTGGACTCAGAGCTTTGTATGTGGTATTAGTGTATTTACTATCGTTCTGTAGTGTTTTTGTATACATCAATTGCAAATAACGACGGTCCGGCAGGTAAGTATAAGATTTACCGCAGAATTGCAGATTATTATTATTCGTGATAATACTGAACCGTCGTACGTCGATAAACACTGTAAATACGATAAATCTACATAGGGTTACATCAGTAATACTATTAGATAAAGTAATCTAAATTCTAGTGACTATTTTTACTTCGACCGCAAAACCAATTTGGCCACAAAACATTTCGACCATATAAATAAAATATTCGATCATTTGTTTTTCGATTATAAAACGATTCAAAACCATCGACATAATGGCCTTCGACCAAATCACTCGTACCGCTATACGCTGACGCGTATCAAACCGCTTCGACGGCAAATGGGCCGGGCGGTGAGTGGACGCGTGTCACTCGCAAGCACAGTACAACGACGCGTCCGTTTGGCGATTCGACGACGGCGCAACACACTCGCTGTCATAATAAGACGCACATATAATATTATAAAATATTATGATGAATTACAGGCGCCCGTTTGGCTCCGACAGCAAAACCACGTGCATGACGGGCAGGGCCGGATTGGTTTGGCGAGGCGGGCCGCTCAAAATATGAGCTGGTTTAGAGTGTTTGGTCGTATTTTTTTTTTTTTTTTATGATAAATTAGTACAAACATTGGTAGAAAATAGTATTGATTTCAATTATTTTAACCGTACAGTAATATAGTAATATAGCTGTTATCAAACGTTAGCAATTCTAAAATCTCGGCAGGCCGATATCTTGCCAATCTGGCGCTGTCGACGGGAACGAATCGACCACACGACCGTGGTGACGGATTACGCACACGGTCAAAACGACGGGTGTCGACGCGACAAATACAGACGTCACGCAAGACGAAGCGCACGATAGTACTGCATACACGACAAAATAATACGTCATGACTGTTAAGACCGATCGCCAAAACACGTGTTAGCGTGATAAACAGCACTCGCGTAAAACAGGACCGCGGCCGGTTCGTGACCGGCAAACACGGGTAACGGGCAAAAGACAACAAACAACAGACGAACAGATCAGAGCGACCAGACACTCGGACGTTACACATGTCACGATGATCGCGGACGGCTAAAGGCCCCGGGAAAAAGTGGGAGACGAAAAAGCTCTCGGAGATTATATTGCTCGGGCGTACGGAAACCGGTCACCGGCGGCGGGAATTTAAATTCGGGCAGCAGTGTCGAACAGTATATTATAGCCAATACAAATTTGCTGATACTGTTAAAAAAATGCATACCCTCTCCTAAAGTTCGCCCAGTAGGCTGCCGTAGAATATATTTCTAATTATTTATTATTTATGGTTTTTTATTATTAGAACCGCGAGGCCAATGACTATTGATTTAAAAAATCGAAAATGTTATACGAACTATGCGTGCTATACCGGTGATAATTGTGCAATGACCATAAGTCATAATAATATAACATTTTAAAGTATATTAAATGCTTTCAAAATTAATGAAAATGACGACTTTTGTGATCAGCATTTTAAAATTTTAAGTCGTTTTTATTTTTCCTTATTTATTATTTTGATAATTATTGGCTTAGATCACTATATAAAAAGAAACGATGAATCAAAGTTTGAATCATTACTGATGAGGTTACCTAAAAGGCTAAAATAGATAGTATTTGTTGCCATAGACTGAGCCATCGAATAACTTCGAATGTATAACATGGATAAAAAGGAGGTACCTATGTTTTTAAAGTTGTTCATTTTACACTATATTATACCTATTTCAAATAATGTATACAGTAATTTACTAAAATCTACTATCTAGATATGTTTAAAGTTTTATTTTCTACATAATAATTTTATATTTAGTTTTATATTTTTTACTTTACATGTATATATTTTTAAAATAAATTAAATTCGTTTTTAAATGAAAAATGTGCATCAGGCTATACATAATGTAAAAACACACAAAATAAAAATTGTACCATTTCTATCAATTTGATAGGTATTAATACAAATCGCGGCCATTACTAACTAAAAAATGTCGTTGCATACAAATCCTTGCCAATCGACCTAAATCGGATAAACCTCGATAAAAAAAAAAAATCGATTTATATAGTACAATTTATGTTCCATCGAAATTACCTCGTTTTTACTTCATTTAAAAAATGATATTGATCAAGACAAGAAGTTATTTTCTTAGAAGGGAATTACTTTTAAATATTCACAGTTTACATTTTATAAAGTGTCGCCATTAAGAATGGCTGCTTATTTTTATGTATGTCTATAATGTCATAAAATATTCTTTTTTTTAGCACGCATACTTATTGTAATATGAAAAATGATAAAATAATTTAAAAATATTATTGCTTCTAGCAGGACAGCATAAATTATATCTGTATATTACTGTGTTTAGTACCTAATGGGAAAATATTTGTATACTACATTGAATGGTTGCCAAATCAATATTTTTAACTTGGGTAGTTGAAGGTTTATAATTGTTTATATCATTATATAAAATCTATTGTAATTTGTTGATGAATATCCACAGAAAATAATTGATATAAAAAATCAAAAACGTTCTGAAATTAATTTTAAGATTAAAGATTATAGAATCTTTGTTTTGAAAAACTATTAAAATTCTTTTTTATGTTATCGTTCAGTTCATTGAAAATAATATTTTTATGATTTAACATTAGTAATTTATGTTGTTATTTGATTTGTTAAGATATTTTATATACACATGTTTATTTTAATTTGGAGTACCTATAGATATTTTTTAGAATGAACAAGAGGTTTATTATGATTTTGATGTGATAATTTTGAAAATAAAAGGATATACACAAATGTCAAGTTAAAAGGTAAATCTATTAAACATTAATCTAAGTTAAAGACTAAAGTTATTAAAGTTAATTTAGTTTTTAGACATTGTATTTTAATAATTGATTCTTTATATGATGGTCTTCGTCGTGCTAGTCACAACCACGCTACGTGAATGGTTACATTTTACATGAATAATATATTGCTAAACATAATGACAAAAAAATATAGGTTGTAGTCTCTATACGATTAACTTTTTAAGAATATTTTTTGATGTAAGTTTAATAAAATTATTGTATCGATATTCAACATAAATCAGCAACTCTTTTTAGAAGTTAATCATCGACTACATTTTCCTAATTTTTTACTTTGAAAATTGGTTCTTTGTAGATAACGTAATTAAGAACTGCCGAAAACGGAGAGAATTCTGAGATACTATTAAATCTAACATAAATGTATCTTCGACCAATGATTATCAATAATTGACAGTTATCGAATTTTTTTTTTTTTGTTATAACAAATCACGACACCACTTGCGTTTTAGGCGTCTTGGGGGATTACCCGGAATGGTAGCTGAGGCCAAATTTTTAATTAGTGGATTTGAATGATTACGTAGGTGGTTGTGAAATTTTTTATAGTAGCATTTAGATTCATCAGCTATTGTTTTTATTTTTAGGTCAGATTGTAGGGAAAAATTTGAGACGTACGGAGGTGCATTTGTTAATTTCCTTAGAGCGATATTTTGGAATGTTTGAATTTTGTTAACGTTTGTTTTTTTTGCACCACCCCATAACTGCAGACCGTACGTCCACATTGGTTTGAGTAGACTTTTGTACATAAGAAGTTTGATGTACGTGGGGGTGTATTTATTATTGAATAATACCATTTTTAGCATGCGTAGTCGCTTATTTAGAGCTAGTCTTTTGGTTCTTATATAATGGGCCCATGTAAGTCTTTGGTCTAGTGTTAGACCAAGATATTTAACAGTAGGAGAGCTAGGAATGGGTATACCATATAGAGATACATTTGGACATGGAGCCTGTCTAAGGGTGAAGGTAGTATGGATAGATTTACTTTGATTAATTTTTAAACGCCATATGGTAAACCAGTTGTCCATATGGGCAAGGTGATTTTGTAGATTTGAAGAGGCAGTGAGGTCATCCTTGTTGATGGAAATCATCGCTTTGTCATCGGCATAGTCGGCTACTGACGTATAAAAAGTGGTTGGTTGGTCTGAAGTATAAATGTTATATAGGATAGGGGATAAAATGCCGCCTTGAGAAACACTTGCGTTTATAACTGCTATGTCGGAGTAAGCAGAACCGTAGCGAATTTGAAAATGACGTTCTGTGAGATACGATTTTATAATTAGATAGTAAGCAGGTGGAAGGAATCTTTTAAGTTTATACAGAAGGCCATCATGCCAAACACGATCAAAAGCTTGAGATATGTCTAAAAACACACACGTACAATATAGTTTTTGTTCCAGCGCATATGAAATAGCGTCAACTAATCTGTGCACTTGATATATAGTCGAATGAGAAGCACGAAACCCGAACTGGGTATCAGGTAGTAGGTTTGGTCGGTGTTAATAATCGTGCAATACAAAAGTTATAAAAATGATAATAAGTAGTAGGTATGAGTCATTGCTTTCCAATTTATATAATATTAATAAAGACCATATACAAACAATATTACAAGATTTAATAACGATAATTTACCTATCGCAAGACTTTCATACACTTTAAATACAACAGTGATCAATGTAAAGTACATTAACAAATAATGATGGTCACTGCTGCACACATTTTTTTAATAATTATAATATTTGGCATAAACTTACTACATAGTATATCCAATATTAAATCTAAATACTACTTACAATAATATCAATTAGGCAATGGTCTATTTAAGTAATACATAAAGTACATTATATACATATTATATATATTTAAGTACCTACAATAAATCAATCTTCTTCTTCTTCTTTAGTTAGGGCCCTTAAGACCATTCTGAAAACGCTAAACTTTACCACCTATCCCTGTCCTCCGCTACTTCACTCCATTTGACACAAGGAACTATCTTTTCCATTTCTCTCTTCACACCATCTTCCCATCTTAACTTAGGTCTACCTAGTGGTCTTTTTCCATTAGGCTCTTCTTCGATCACCCATTTTACTAAAATACCCTGTTTGCGCCAAGCATGTCCTGCCCAACTTAGTTTCCGCTTGGCTATCTCTCTAACTATATTCGGCCTCTGGAAAAGTCCTCGGAGTTCCACGTTATGAAGTTTTCTCCATTCATTGGTTTATCTATCGTATATTGGGCCAAAAATTTTCCGTAGGACTTTTCTCTCGAATATCATTAATCTTGATTCTTCTGTTTTTCTCAGCGCCCAAGTTTCTGAGCCGTATAGAACAATTGGTCTTAGTAGAGTCATGTACATTTTGATTTTTAGGGCTTTGGGTAAGGACTTCGATTTCAAGACTTTTTCAAGTCCATAATATCCTCTATTCGTTAGTTGTATCCTTGTTGACACCTCTGTCTTGATGTCATTATCCTCCGTTATCATCGACCCTAAATACTTAAATTGAGACACTCTTTTGAACTTGAGTTCTTCAATTTCGATATATTGTTCCCGATCGCCATTTCTATTTCTTCGGCTAGCCACAAGGTACTCTGTTTTTTCCTCATTAACGGTTAGGCCCACTTTTTTTGCCGTATTTATTAGATTACTTCCTAATCTCTTAACCATATCTAAATCTTCACCAAGGAGATCGATATTATCCGCATATGCTAGCATTCCAATTCTGATCTGTCCTAATATAACTCCCTCCGAAATGTTCATCTCACGTATTACCCTCTCCAGTACTAAATTAAACAGCACTGGAGACAAAGCATCCCCTTGCCGAAGTCCTGTCGTTACTCTAGTTGGCTGTGATGTTATGTTACCTATCTTGACCTGTATATCAGTATGATTGAGACTGGCTCCAATGAGATTAATAATTTTTCTGAGGAATTTGAAATATTTGAGAATGTTTAAAAGACTTTCTCTATGTATAGAGTTATAAGCTTTTCTGAAATCCATAAATAACATGTGTACATCCTTGTCAAATTCCAAACGTTTTTGGATGATTTGTCTTAGAATGAACATTTGGTCAGTATCTATTGGTCCTATACCCACCCTGGTAGTCACCTATTATATTTTCGGCCTTGGGTACTACTCTATCTAGTAGACAATATTATAAGACTTTATATGCTATATCTAATAAAGCAATACCTCTGTAGTTACTGCATATTTGTGGGTCTCCTTTTATATAAATCGGGCAGATTAACACTGTACCCCAGTCTTTGTGGTACTTACAATAAATCAATAATAATAAATATTTTATAATATACAGTGGGACTTAAAAAATTTAATAATATTCAACAATAATAGTGATAAGTTTAATAAAATGTAAAAATAACAATAATAAAGTAACCATTCTAATAAGTTATAAGATATAAATACTTGTTTGTTGACTGATTTTATTCCAACGCAACCGCGCTAAGAAACGTAAAAATAATAAAATAAATACGATTAAAATACAGACTCCACGTGAATCACCTAGCCACAGTCACTGGCAAATAATTCACAACGCTAGTAATACGAAAACACGATTACATTGATACATACTCAAAAAAACCATCCTCCTTTATTCATTTAAAAATATAATTAATTTATATTATTATAATTTTTTTGTAGCGTCGATGTATAATACATTAATACCATTAATTTCAAATTTTAAATAAATGCTGGGTAACAAAATATATAAGAATATAATAATATAAATAAATATGATTGAATACTTAACGAGACAAATTAACAAAACGAGAGTTAACATCAAAAAAGAACAAACACAAGTACCTACATTATAATATTAGGACGGAAATGTGCATCGGCATACGACTATTGTATTTCGTAACAGTCCACACTGCTTTAAGAATACCTATGATATAACAAAAATTAAATTGTTGATGGTGTGTATAGTTCTTTTTGAAAGGCACTTAGATATTAGACAAAACAAAAATATATTTTTATAATAAAATACAATTTTCATATTCTTTTGTGGGTAATAGTAATGCTAGATGCGTCATTGTCAGTGGTTCACTTGGATGCCAGACGATTTTTCATGTAGTTCCCACTCAAGCAAGTCCATTGTTTCTAGATGTAACTAGATATGCATATAAGGTGGCTTATGCAGATGACATAGTCGCATTAGTAGCGGACAGCACAAAAAAGGAACTAGTCAATAGAACAGAATATCATTTGATAGACCTATTGGAATGGGCGAGAACGTACGGTCTAACTTTCTCAACCACAAAATCAGTAGGACTAATGTTGAAACAAAATCTCACACATGGATTCACCATAAAATTTGGAGAGGAAAGGTCTAGAACAAAGGACAAGATAAAATACCTAGGATTTTGATAAACCAGGGCATAGAGTTCAAGTCCCAATCAAAGAGCAGAGGACAAAGAATTTCTATATAGAGTTCAGTAGAATGAGAAGATTGATGAATAATGACTGGGGCATTACATATAATACAGCTCTTCTACGATACAAAACAATCTATGTGCCAAGAACTACTTACAGAGCATCAATTTGGATGAATACTTTGCAATTTTGGTCAGCGTAACAAGAATCAAGATCATAATGACATAGAGAATACCGCTCTTAGCAGTATCAGGAGCATACAGAACTACTTCAACTGAAGCATTATAATTAGTTACAGGATTTTTACCACTAGACCTACAAATCCTATAGGAATGAATAAGACAAAATACAAACATAGGAATATACGAATCATACCAACAGGAAGAACTAAGAGAGATGCTTTTAGATGATTTGCAAGAAAGATGGAATAACTCTACAAAAGGAAGGTGGACTCACAGATTCTTCCCTGACATAAGATTTAGAATAGCAATTTCATAAGAAATAAATGAAAGAATTGTAAAATACCTAGAACACCTAACCGGAATGTTATTCTCGCTCGGCCTAGCAGATTTCCCGAACTGCCAGTGCGAAAGAGATCAGGATAATGCAGAACACGCAATTTACTACTACAAGAGATAGGACAACCAAAGAGCTCATTTAAGAAGGAGATAGGAACAAGACGGAATAAAATGGCTTTGCGAGCCACATATTTTCCTAGAAAGCAGAAGAATATATAGTGCTTTAACAGAATTCGCAGAGAAAACACTGGATATTAAAAAAGAGACCAGGATGGACGAAGAGTAAGGAGCAAGGAAAAACGTCTGTTGATAAGGATTAGAATAGTACCAACAGTCTTATCCAACTTTATCGTAAGAGGCGACTAAAAGGATAAGGACAACCTGGTCCTAATACACGGGTGGTTGTAACCACCGCACAAGGAGCGAGTGCTCCCTGTAAGGCCAACCATTAGTTGGATTGGGTATCCAGAATAGTGGGAGAGGTTCGCTTCGGGTTGACCAACCGACGTCAACTTTAAACCAAGTCGGTGCCACGGGAGAGAGGCGCCCCGCTGAGTATTGCACCAGCTCGTCGCTCCGATGCTTGGTGCCCCTCAAGGTTGCAGAGCCTACCTCGGCTACAACGTGGTGGCTGTGAGACTAGAACTAGCATAGTAACAAACTACCTCACCTTGGTAGGAAGAAAGACACTCTAAGGCGAAAGCCGACCGGAATCAGAAAGATACGGATCCCAGATCCAGCGTTAGTGATTTTCAAAATGACCCAAGCTCGACTAGTTTAGTCTCGAAAGCTCGTAAATAGCTCAATATAGCTAATACACGGTCCGGTACGTAGTTATAAGGCCAACGCTATAAACCACTGAATATTATATTGTTTTAAATTTAATAATTACTATAGATTTATAAACGCGTCTTATTATCGATAAAAAAAAAAATGTATGTATAGGTACATAATGCTTTAACCCTCAGCTACTGAAAACTTATCCATATAAGGAATAGAAAACCTTCTCTGGATAATTAATATTGTAACAAGATATAGATATCACATACAATAATTGAATAATGACATTTGTTGCACAGTCTACAAAATAGTTCGTTATAATTTTATGACTGTACGATGATACGTGTACAATATATGTATATTTGTTTTTCTTTCACCTTTCAAAATGATCAATGGTCAAATACTCCAACATTTCCTAGTCAGTTTTCATTAATACCATGTTAATACATTTTTCCCAATAACATAGAACTGTTTGAAAACTTCAAAATCCGTCATTTGGAGAATGAATACGTGTAATTAAGCGAATAAAGTATTATGGTACAACTTAAATAATATAATAGTACTATAACGATATGAATTGCAATTAGATAACAATAACAATGTTTTTTTTTAAATGGACTATGATACTTGACTTTTAAGGAATAATGATCAACACAACTACAGAGGAAATCGAACCGGATTTATTGACAATCGTCAAGGTATACAGGAGCAAGTATTTACTATGAAGCATTGAATAATATGAAAATGTACTCATCAAATTTTAATTTAATGATACATGTGAAATACATCTTCTTATCGTGAAAAATTCGAACAATTAACCACAATGTTTTAAAATAAAAAAATATTCACCATTTCTCATTTAATGAGAATATTATTCAACAATATATGTAATAATTTTAATATGACATTACAACGCGCGAAACTATAACTAAATAGACTGAAAACGAGTGTGTGAACATTTCGGTTCTCACGATGGTTACGTCAGCGGTTCCCAACCTATGCACAGCGGTGCCCTTAGGGCACCTCGAACTCATTTAAGGGATACCACGGCTCATCCGAGAATGAAAAAAATTATTAAATTATATATTAAAAATTTACAATTTATTGTAGTTAAAAAGACAAAAAATTGTTTTACATACAAAACTACTTAGCATACTATCTGTATATTTAATATTAAATATAGGTATTCGAATATGTGTCGAATAATTTTGGCTAAATTTGAAAAATACAAGTTTTGATTTTTTGAATAAAAAAGCAATAATAATACTCCTGTTTTTTGCTATCATTTATTTATGCGAGGCAGAATTTTCGGTTTATACGGCTACTAAAACCAAATACCGCAACCGCCTTAATGTAGAACCTGACCTCCGTATCCAGTTGTCTCAAATTGAACCAGATATTGCCAAACTTTCCAAAATAAACAGCCTCAAAAATTTCATTAATTATTAGTTTTTCACTATTAAAGCAGTATTTTTTTTTTTTTTACTTTCAACTATAAAATTATAATTTGTTAATAATATGTTCAATAAAATTATTTAATCAGTTATGAATGAAAACTAGTGTTTATTTTTATTAAATTTCTCGTGATGTTTATAGAAGGGCACCTAACAAAATTTATACAAACAAAAGGGCACCGCCGGCTAAAAAGGTTGGGAACCGCTGGTCTACGTAACCGAAATGGCTAGGTCAGCACATACCAGGCCCCGGACGGACCATCCTGACGGTCCCCGCTTGGAGTCAGGCAGTCGAGTCTGGTTGAGAGAGTGAGCAACGCCCTCGTTGTTCAGCAGAGCATCCTTTAAGATTATAACTGAACTTCATATAATATTTAACCAGAGCCTTTCGTTATATCATAATATCAGTGTTTAAAAATTCAATTATTCAATGTTTAAATTAATAAACCAGTAATCTTAAATCTACTCAATCCTCGTGTTACTTTATTTAATTCCAATACCTAAGGTTTGAACGCAATACGACGGTGGGTTACACTTTTAGGGTCAACCAGGTATTTCCTAAGATATCAAGCGACAAATCCAGAACATTCAGAACATCAACAGCACTTAAAACCTACAGAGTATCCAAAAGACAAAAAACACTCAGAACGTCCAGAACCTCAACCAAATCCAAAAAATCAACAATATTCAGAAAATTCAGAACATTGAATTAACGCAGAAAATCCAGAGTTACACATAAATGGAAAACCAGCTAGAGTCGGTAGTCTCAGATTCTAAGATGGAAGCACAAAAGGTCGGAGTAAGAGTCGAAGCAGCAATGCTAGTGGTGCCAAACTTTGATTGGCAAGCTCTGACCAAGCATACCATTTCCGAAAGGTATGTGATTTTGCAGTGAGGATGGTATCCAGAACAAACAGAGTGTTGGTACAAGGGTTAATAATAAAGCTATTGTGAAGAGCATTGCGGTCGATAAGGTATAAGGATATAATGACATACAAGGAGTTACGGATAAATATTGTGGAAATATCGGAAACAAAAAAGCTACTACCTCAGCTGCACATTAAATTACTCACGTGTAGAATAAGTTTTTATGAAGGGTTGCAAGAATATTATAATAAAATGGAGAACTACTACATGATTTGATCGGCGCGACAATGGAGAGGGGAGACTATACGAACGGAACGGACATTGACAGATTGTTACATAATCAGAAACTCAACTCTTTTATAAGCAGTTTACCGGAATCTTATCAAATACTATTAAAAGCGCGAAGCCTCAAGAAATTAAGCGATGCGTTAACATTCGCTTTGGAAGAGGAAACAGAGGAAAACCTGACGAAGGAAACAATTATTTAACCAGCAAACTAATACCAAGAATCAGCAGCATCAGTCATCGAAATCTAACCATGAAACGTCTAAGCAAGAAAATAACAGTAAAAACAACAACGCCAGTAAGGGCTTTTTTATGTGTGGCAGAACCAATCATATTTCCAGGGACTGCAGAGCATCATAATAGAACCAAGAAAAGTTTAAAGCCAGACACCAAAATTCGAAAACTAATGTGAAAACCATATTGATATGTAAATGTTGTAAGAAAGAAGGACACAGACGAGTGTCGTAAAAGGAAATATGTAAACAGCAAAAAGGAACAGGGCCTAAAGAAAGTCATTGCCAAAAATCAGAATGCAGGAAACGGGGAAGAACCGAACACAAACAGCGCACGTTCGGTTCAACAAATCTAAAGCGTTGTCTGAAGTCTGCGACGACACTCTACTTCTTAGCAAAATTAATGAATAATTTGACCCCGCTCAGGATTGTATACTATGATAAATGACGTGTAAATATGATAAAGCTCTCAAAGCTGAAAAAGAAAATACTGGTGGATGAAACCACTATTTACAAACTAACGGATATTAATTCGTAACAAATGTTCACCATAGGATCAGTCACTTTAATAATTCAACTTGGAACGAAAAACATTACTGCCATGTTTCAAGTCATGTATGACAATTTCCCGATATCAAAAGCAGGGATCTTAGGTGCCCCATTCCTTCAGGATAATGGAATAGACATTAATTTCAGTGTCTCTATATTGTCGATAGAGTCTTTAAATCGTCCAAAGCCTCCAGAATCTCGGAAATTGTGACAAACATTAATTGTCCAACTACGTTCGAAAATACTCGTACTCGTCTTAACAGACAAAGGAGATGGAACAACCTTGTTAATCCATGTGTAGAACATTGAGGGAAAAGGAATCTTATTGAGAAATATTGTCAATGATGTAAGGGATGGACAAATATTGGTTTCAGTAATCAACCCATCAGAGGATCCTATCGAATTCAGTCTACCTCAATTGAGAGGTGTGCAGCATAAAATCTTTAAGGAATCAAGTGTCCATCTCTGAAAATAAATAGAAAAACAGAAAATTAAAGATAATCAAATAACAGAATTAACAAAAGCTATTCCGACAGACCATCTGAATCACCAAGAGCGAGCCAGCCTGCTGCAAGTTTGTAAAAAGTCCCAGGATTTATTTCATTTCGAAAGGAAGTCTCTATCGCTCACTACAGCAATTTAGCATGACATCAAAGTCCTGGAGGCAGGGGCGGACTGGGAGATTATCGGCCCAGGGGGAAATACAGCTTAGCGGCCCTAAATATTTTACTATATTATTACTATATTAGTTGAGGTTTTGTAAATAATATGAATGTTTTATTACTATAATTTAAAATAAATGTAAATTTTACTTGTAGAACTATTTAAAAAAATATAAATACCTTTATAAAATAGAATTTCCTTTATTTATCTTATGAACATAATATTTTTTATTTTTTTTTTTACAATCGAATGTGTTTAGATGTTTAACTTAACATTTTTTTCATTAATGGTGAGCTTTGTTTCACATGTTCTAAAATATCATCAAATGATACTTCCTCTAATAACTCTTTCTCAACACTCATCATCATAAACGATTCTAATTTTTCCTGGCATAGTGATGAACGTAATCTATTTTTTATAATTTTTAACTTACTAAAATACTGTTCACAGTTAACCTGTGTAAAAAACAATGTTAATAAATACTCATAAGCTAAAAATAAATTTGTAAAAGCCACTGAATGCATGTTATATTTGTACAGAAACTTATAACAACAAACTAAACAACCAGAACAGTTTGTATTTTTACAACTTGCAACTCCTGTAAAATTTAAAAAAAAAACTTATATTAATTTATTGATTCATATATTATGTCTTTAGAATACTCTGCTTACCAGGTTTATTGTTAGAATTTCTACCAACAATATTTTGGTCACCATTCAGAACAATATTGTCAATGTATGTTTCGTCATCACTCACATCCTCAATATCAAGTTCGTTTGATTCATTTTCATTGAAATAAATATTTGTTGTTCTTTCACAAATATTTCCAACTAAACCTTTGAATATTTTGAAAAAAGCAATAAGTTCTTCAACTAATATATTGTGATCAATACTTGCTAATTCTGCTAATTTTTGTAAGCCATGTTTAGGAATTGATTGTATGAAATCTTCTTGAAAACAACTAGGGTGTAAAAACTGTGCGTCAGCTATTAATTCTTTATTGTTGGAAAACCTTTCATTCAAGCTCATATTCAATTGATCAATTATATTCTGAAATTTTTGTACTCTATACTGATCAAGTCAGGTTGAAAAGGTGAAATCATGGTTATTTTCATCAAAATGTGTCTTTTTTCTCCTTATACGGTGTTTTGGAAATGTCTCTTCTATGACTATGTCATCTGAAATATTTAAGTTTGAAAGTTTGTCGTTCATATTTCTAGTAAACCGTTCAGCATTTTTTACAACATTATGAAATGAAATATTTTTATATAATTTTTGGTTCTTTCAACCATTTTCCATAGTGATACAAAATCAAGATGTTTTGTCTGTAAGTAGTTAGATATAGGTCTGATAAAATAAAATATATCTAAGAAAATATGTGCTGTTAATATAGTTTTAAATTCAATTAAATTTTTTAATAAGGAATTTGCCTCCGAGGATGTATTATTATCAAAAGTGTCATCCACTGTAATATGTTGTAATGCACTTATAATAGTTGGAAATAAACAATCGTTACCTTTGAAAACCCATTCTAAAGCTTTATGTCTTGACCATCATCTAGTATTTGTTTCGGCTACTTTTAGCAATTTTTTTAGTTTATGTGGACCAATATTAGTGTTATAATAACTTTCACGAGTCCAAATATTCATCCGTTTGTAAGAACTACCAAAAAAAGTAGCTAAACGATTTAAAAGACTAAAAACATTTTTAGAGTCAATATTTTTACAAACATCTATTACACACAAATTTAAAATGTGGCTATAACACCAGATGTATATGGAATTTTTATTCTGAGATTTAATGAAAGACTGTAATCCATTAAATTAGCCACTCATATTACTTGCGCCATCAAATGATTCTCCTACTATATTTTTAAATTCTAGTCCATGTTCTAAAAAACAACAATTTAGTAACTGATATAAATCTTTACCAGTAGAACTTCTAATTTGAACAATTGCTAAGAGCCTTTCTTTTATTTCACCATTTGCACAATAGCGGACACATATTGAGGCTTGATCAATAACGCCAATGTCTTGCGTACTATCTACTTATATACTAAATTTTTGTTGGCCAATTTCATTTTTTATTTTGTTTCTTAAAGATAGCAAAATACCTTGAATCACCTTGTTAACAGTAGTTTTAGAAAGAAATGTTACCAATGATCCTCGACCTTTTGAGTTTAATTTATTATCCTGTTCAAGTTTAACTTTCCTTAATTTACTTTATTTTATAGATTGCTATAAATGTTCATTCAATATTGAATCTCGTTGTGCTACAAATGTTATCACTTCAAGAAAATTACCTTTATTTGATACTATATCATTAAAATTAGCTAATGTTTCGTTAGATGTTGGTCCTCTGTAGGGTAAATTTCGACGTCCAATGAACTTGACTATAACAAAAATTTATTTTAGTATGTGGATATTATTTTCTACCTCTTTTTTTCTTGCAATTACAAGATTTCGGTTGATTGAATATTCAATTGACATTTCATTTGATGCTCGAAAATAGTATTCAACTGCATTAGAGTGAATATGAGAGTTTTCATGACGTTCAATAGCCGAGTAAACATGTTTGAAATTGGTACAACCTTCAGAAGAAGAAAAATTTCTACTTGCTGTATTCAGTCCAAATGCAATACAAATAGAACAAAACATAGCATCTATGACATTTTTAATTTTTGAAATTGATAACCACTTTCTGTGAATTTGTTTACCAAGAACAGATCTATAATATACTTTATTGAAATCAATAACAACACTTTTTAATACTGTTGGTTAAATTATATTTTTCTTTACAAAATCTATTTTATCGGAAATCGATGAGCTGATAGGTAATTTAAAGTTACTAACATTAGTTTCAATAACTGTATCTTGATCAAAAGACCCATCTATTACACCAGAGTTCGCATCAGTAGGTAAGCCATTATCATCATCAGGAATATCAAAAACATTGTCATTACCATCATTGCAATCAAGTTCTCTCTAAAAAAGTTTTTCCTAATTATTATTACTGACATTTATAATAGGTAATATAAATAATTTTAATATAAGAAATATTTTATAATAAGAAATCAATAAAAAATATGCTGATGCATAAGTGGGATACAGTAATAGTGACTCAAATTATTGAATAAATTGTAATTGATTGATTCATATGCAAATCACACACCAAACATAATAAGTTAAGTTATTTTACTTTTTATTTTACATCCATCTACTCTTTAATAATTATATTTATTATCAAAAGACAGTACATTTACCTTTACCTTTACCGTACATCAAAGCATTAAAATGTATTATTTATAAAATAAATCATAAAACGATAAATTGCTGTAGTTATGACTTAAAAATATAGTCCAAAATATTCCAAAACATGTTCATTTTAGTGAATAAATACCGGAAGCACACAAAGGAAAGTTATGTGTTCAAAAATTGAATTGACTATATTATATATTATGTCACTAATTTCAACAATTAAGGTTAAAACTAAGATTCTGGTTACTAACATATATAACTAACCTTTTCTATTACAACAATGGAATTTGTAGCATTAGATTGGCTAACATTGCTAAAACAAATTTTTGTCTGCTTCGGATCTGAAGCTGCAGACTTTAATTCTGCCGTTCGTTTTAAACGTTTTATTTTTGCGCCACCTTTTACTTTATTAGAGCTGTTCATATTAAATTTGTATATTTTATACGAAAAATTTTAACAAACTATACTCAATACATTGAAATAGTCACCAATTACAATTTACAATATCGAAAACGTAAATGTCTCGTGTTCAACCCGCGTCCCGCACTGCCATAGCCCACAATCGCAAATAGTGTTTAGAGTATAAAAATAAACATTTTCTGGTAAATGAGAATTGGATAATCAGATACGTTTATCTAATGATAAAAATAACCCATATAAAAGACAACCAACAATATTATGTTAGTTTCGTCGATAACAAAAATAATAAATGATTTTTAATTTGTATACCAGTAGGCAGTATATTAAGTACAGTCTATTAAGTCTAAATAGAAACCAGTTGGAAATTGATCGCATGTCAATGACTAATTATTAATTATTATATATAAGTTGACTACTTGACTAAATATATATCAAGCTTATTGTTCGACGACCGGCCCAAATTTCACAATTTAGACCGGCCTATGGGGATATTTCCCCCTAGCCCCCCTGGCCAGCCGCCCCTGCCGGAAGGGGCGGTTCCGGTAAATATTAGGCCATACAGACTTCCCTATGCTCATCTACAGGTGATAGTCGAACAAATGGAAAAATTAGAAGACGATAAGGTTATTCTACCATCAGAATCTCGCCATGCAATTCACCCCTAGTAGTAGTACCTAAGAAACCAGACGCGAACAGAAAACCAAAATTCAGGGTCTGCGTAGACTTCGTCTTAATCAGCTAACCATCAAGGATGCCTTCCCAATCCCAAGAATCGATGAGATTCTAGACCAACTTGGACGTTCCAGATATCTTTTTGTCTTACCAATGGATACTATCAAGTGCCAATTCGACCACAAGATTGTGAAAAGACGGCATTTTCCACAGACAAAGAGCACTTAGAGTTTGTCCGAATGCCCTTCTAATTATGTGGGGCTCCTAGCACGTTCTAGGGGTCGATGAACAGCGTATTGACAGGATTTAACAGTACCAGGGCGTTTGTATATCTAGATGATATTATCATAATATAACAGATTGATCTAACGGAACACGAGGCAAGGCTGGAAGAAGTATTTCAACGATTGCGGAAATTTAACCTTCAACTTCAACCGGGTAAATGCTGTTGTATTATGCATTTAAAGAAATATTAATTAAATAACAAATGTTAGTATTTAAAAATTGGGTCAAGAAAACAATCATAGGTTATTGGCATATTAGTATATTACCATATGTAATGAGTAAAATTGCGAAATTATAACAAATAAATTAAACACACAAGTAGGTTAAGATAACAATTGTGTAACATATAAGAATTTATAAAACACACTATAACTAGGGTTAGAAAACAATAACATAATTTATGCATGGTCAATAAGATAACTAGGTTAAAACATTAACAAATATAATGTAAATTAATATATAAGGAGGATGGAAACTCCAAGACTGATCAGTGAAGGTAATCGTGTGACTCGATTTCCACTGAACGCCGCGTGTTAAATAAAGTATTGTAATATATTTCGTATGTTCATTTATTGTGTATTTTGAGTAATCGGAGTATACGACAATGTCAATTCCTTAGAACCTCGGAACCTAATCACGGATGCTGGCGTGAAACCAGATCTGACAAAAATCATCTGTGTTCGAGACCACCCAGTGCCTATAAACCCAACTGAGATCAAGCAGTTCTTCGGACTCTCAGGTTATTATTGGAGATTCATTGAAAATTATAGCCGTATAGCAAAGCCGATGATAACTTTATTGAAGAAAGGCCAACCGTTCGAGTGGACGGCTGAGTGCCAAACAACGTTTGAGACGCTCGTCCAGAAACTCATAACAACTTCTATACTACAATACCCCAACTTTGAGGAACCATTCATCTTGACAACAGACGCAAATCAATACGCTATTGGTCGTGTCATCTTACACGGCGAAATAGGACATCACCTACCTATCTCATCCGCGTCACGTACTCTGAACAAAGCGGATCATAATAACAGCACTTTTGAAAAGAAATTATTTAGTATCGTATGGCCAGTCAAACATTTCATGTCTTATTTTTTGGACCAAAGATCGATATACACCAATCATCAGTCGCTCACGTGGCTGTTCAATGTGAAAGACCTGGGATCCACACTTCTGCAATAGAGACTTAAATTAGCTGAATTTCAGTATGAAGTGATTTACAAACCAGGTGCCGTGAACACAAATGCGTATGCGTTAAGTCAAATGGGGCGTGTTATGCTAAATAGTACCTCTACTCCAATGGATGGTAAGTGTCTTTTATGGTATTTACTCAAATATTGACACAGAATTCATATTTAATAAAATAATAGCCCTAAGTCAAAGCAAAAATCAGAACATCGCCCTAAACTCGGAGGAGATGAGGATCGTACAAGTGGAAACCGATAACCAGATAAGGAATATTTCACAGCATCGGGAAAAACTCGAGGAAAATCTTCAGTATATACAAAAATAAATAAAGGTAATTATACAAAAACTCGACAGAATAGAATTCAAGACTAGGTTACTAGAATAGGCGCTTCTGTTCGAAATTCTACTTAATCAGTACTCATATCAAACCCAAAACTTGATGGCCATAATTAATTCAGCGATGAATGACAAAATACATACAAGAATGTTCACATCTGAGAGGCTTCTCATGGAATTGAGAGAAATTAAAATGAACATACTGGAGAGCACAGCATTGCCATTGGAGATTAAAAAGGAATCTCTAATAGAATTTTTACGAATTTCTGACATAACAATCCTCCACAGAGAGCACTACTTGGTTTTTTTGATAGGAATACCTTTAATAGCTGTTGAGGAGTTTACTATGTATCACCTTATTTCTCTACCTATCTAATGCGATAAAAATAACATAGCCCTAATTCCCCTTGAAGTCTACTACCTAATATTAAATAACGAGAACGAACATTTTGTTCCATTAGGAGTGAGCCAATAGGAATCATATGCCAAGTTAAGTTCTTATACTCTTTGTAAGGGTGACCAACCGATCCATTGCCGAGCAGGATTCAACTTGTGTGAGTTGTCACATTTAACTAACTATTGGAGCCCTTTGAAAGACTGTGGAGTCAAACTGGTGATATTAGATACACCTATTTGACATAGGCTATCAAAGGCAAACTCTTGGTTGTACTATACTAAACCAGATTTATGTACGATTATGTGTACAGATCCTCAGCAAACCTCTAGAGTTGAGATTTCGGGCGTGAGTAGGTTGACCACTTTGCCGTCTTGCGAAATTCATACAGAAAACTCTATACTTCTACCATTCTCTAAGACCAATAGAGATGTAAAACTAGATGTCATACCAGAAAATCGAAAATCGATTATAAAATGAATGATAGCGGAAATTTTTTGTTCAGTATTAACACAGAACCTCACTAATGTAAAAGTATATAAGAAATTTAATTCTTTAGCCCATAAAGCAATCGAATTAAATAAACTTGAAACCATAGACCTTTGTAATATCATAATATTAGCGTTTAAATATTAAATTATTCAGTGTTTAATTTAATAAATTAGTAATCTGAAATCTGCTCAATCCTCGTGCTACTTTATTTGATACCAATATCTAAGGTCTGAAATGTATATTATGTAAAATCAACGGCAAATGAGTAAAATATTATATTAATGTATATTTTTTTTATTTTTTTCAATTGTAAAAATATAATTAATTAATTAACTAACTCACGAAGGCATGAGCTTTCATTTAACAAGTATTATGAATAAGTATTAATAAACTTTAGTACGGATATCATAGTTAATAAACAATTATGAAACATAATATTTATAAAACAATTATAGTAGGTATTACAAAATTGAATAGTTGTGTGAAAACTAGTTTCAAAAATTTGCCTTTAGAATGAATAAATAAATATTGTGATTTCCAGTGTTTATAACAAGTTAATAACGAAGAAACAATTATTAAACAAATTGAGGTCAGTGCTGTTGTATTAAGCTTTTAATGAAATATTAATTAAAATAAGAACTGTAAGTATTTAAAAATTAGGTTAACAAAACAATCATAGGTTATTGCTCTATTAGTATATAATCATAGGTAATAAGTAAAATTGCGAAATTATAACAAATAAATTAAACACACGAGTAGGTCTTAACCTTAAGATAACAGTTGTGTAATTTATAACAAGTTAGTAAAACATACTGAAACTAGGATAAGAAAACAATAGTATAATTTATGCATAGTCAATAAGATAAATAGGTTAAAACATAATGTAACTAATATTATACATAAGGATGATGGAAACTCTAACAAGGTGTCATTGGTGGTGATCGTGTGACTCGGTCACCACCTAACATCACGTGTTAAATAAAACATTTTATAATATTTTGTGTGTTAATAAGTTGTGTACTCTCGAGCAATCGAAGTAAACGACAATGCTTATACGAATACAAACCCACAACCAACATTATTCATTAAAAGAGAAGTAGAAAATGCAATAATAACTTGCAACAACTATATTTAAATTAAAACCAAAGAGGACCAACAAAAATAAAATTACCATGAAATCATAAATTAGTCATAAATGAAAAAAATAATTGTCCCTGAGATTTATAGATACCCATACGAATTATTAAGTACCTAACACTAATAAATTGACTATACACAACGAGTACTACCTATATCATGGATAAATATAAAATCCCTTGAAATCATACACGAAGAACAAAAACATAAGATATTCTTCACGAAGCTTATAGAAATAATAATCAAACACAACCCGAATGTTCACATAAACAAAAGTATAAAATACTATGACTAATATTTCAAAAACATTATTGTATGGGCCGAGAAAGGACAATAATAAGCCGCGCACCCGGTTACCAAAATACTTCGTGCTATATTAACACACCGACCGACTTGTGCAAATTTGTATATTTATGTTATAGCTCAACTAGAATTGGTTGGGTTCGCCGCGCAAATACTAGTAAGCTATGTGGTATAGTGGTGTGTAAAGTGTGTATATGTGTTTGTGTGTAATAATACGTAAGTTGTACAAAAATATAAGTTATGATAAATATTTCATTTTTAAATTCAAGCAAAATTGTGTTAATGTATTTTAATAAATTTTTAATTTTTAAATTTAAAATAGAAGTTTTTATTTGAAAATTATAAGTTTTTTTAGTATTAAATTTTTTAGTAAATAAAAACTATTTAGACATAGTCTTGTATTTTTTTCAACTAAAAATATCTAATCATAAATTTAAAATTAATAAAACACATAGATCACTATTGAATTAAAATTGTTCATGACAAATATCAATTAAAAATTAATTTTAATATTTATATAAGTAATTTTAATTTATTATTATGAAACTTTTTTTCAGCCTTAATTGTTACGAAGGACTACTGTAAATTATTTCTATATTTTACGTAGGAATCACCATCATCGTATAACAATTTTACAACAATGGTGACAACCAAGCAAACGTCATTTAATGACCAGCAAAACCAATCGAAGACTCGACAGTCAAATCAAAGTCCACGTAATAACAGTTCTAATACTCAGCAAGCAAAAGACAATGGTATAAACAATTACTATAATAGAATAGCTTTAACTGCTTCATTTGGTTACAATAATGCTAATATTTCTTTCAATATGGGATATAATATAATGCCTCTAAATATATCATATGTCAATGTAAATCTTTGGTTTCATCAACAAGCTCTTCAAATATGAATTATAGCAATAGTAATTATATACCTTCAACATTATATCCATATAGTAATTTACCACCATCTCAACAACCACAGATAACTTGATATTTCAGTAACGAATCATTACTGGTAGTAACAAAAAAAAAACCCATTTCTCAATGAATACATACAATCTTTATCAAATAATATATTCTATAATGATAAATAAGGCTGGGATTTGTATGTAAATATTTATTTTTACTAAAACATGATAAATTAATTACTGTAAATGATAAATTCATTTCACGTGATTTGCAATGAAATAAGACATATTTTTACATAATTTGTAAAATTTTCACTTTTTTTATATATATTTTGTAGTATTACATAATTTTAAGTGTATGATTCATATAGGAAATAAGTACTTATATGAATGTATCAGTTAAATATTAATAATTTGATTTTAGTTTATCTTATCTGTTTCTGTTCGATAACCATACCTTAAAAATTTTAGATTATACTTTATATCCAAATGTGTTAAGATTAAATCGCCATTCTTTTAATTTTTAAAATTCAAAACAATATACGGTTTGTCATTGTTTTGCTTTAAATTGATTAACCATTAATTGTATTTTAATTTAACACCATACTTTTGAATTTTTTTCATTAGTTTATTACTTATGTTTTTTTTAGCCCCGTATTACTATATTTTTCAAATCAGATTGATTAGAAATTAAAAATAATGAATTGTATTATTCAAAAATGATTGAAAGTTATATATATATTTAACACATTAACATAATTTTTATTTTATACTACATATTTATTTTGGTCATTTTGATTACATATTTTTGGTTTTTTTTTCACATACAAATCCCATCCCTAAGGATAATTAGACAACCAATATTCCCGCACATGTCAACTAACCTGACACCAGTGCTGTGAAATATTTGAGTATTCAAATACTTTTTTAAGTATTGAATAACTTTTTAAATACTTTCAGCATGAAATATTTTCAATGGTATTTTAAACAATTTTAATTCAAAAGTTATTTTTGGAAATAAGATCACACTAAATACATGTAATGAATTTGAAAAGATTTTGGGAAAACGTGTTTCTAAAATTAATAAAAAAAAAAAAAAAACAGCTATTTGTAAACCTCATAAAGTTAATATTAATATTCATAAATATAAACATAAATGTTCGGGTAATAATGGTTCTTATACATCTGATGATGATGATTACTATAAAACAGAAAATTCTACACTTAAAAAGCTGAATAGAAAACAAACACATCCAGATAGACTTATGTATAGATAATATCATTCTATGTACGAAAATGAATCTGAGCGGCTAATTATATAACTAAGTATATTTTATAATATTTCTATGAAATAATTTATTTTACTTTTAGTATTACACTATTATGGTAAATTGATGTAATTTTTTCAGAAAATATTACATTTATTATAATATTAGGTCTAAGTGAGGGATTCCCCTTAATATCAATATGTAAGATGCATTTGTTCGGAAAAATAAGCTGCACATTTCTTCTTAATCTTTCACTGCGAAACACTATTGTGTTATATAAATTTAATTTTGGTACCTGTTTTTATGCTGAATAACAAATATTTTGCTGTGTGAGCTATTTCTTAAACGATTACCAGTTAATTTACTAATTATAAATCATTAAAAAAAAAAGCTATTTTAGTATAAGCTTATTTTCCTTTTCTCACATTTAAACTAACTCATTAGGCTTATCGTAATATTATTTTTACACTAAAAATAATGTGAAAAGACTGCTAGTTTATTTTGATTATTATTTATAAAAAATATCTTAACAGCTTTTGGTAAATTTTTAACTGGTACATTGCATATAAGACAAGTATCTTAGTTTTATTTTTATAGTAAATATTTTTATTTTATTGTTGGCTGTTAATTTATTTATCTATCATTTTTTTTCATCGGAGGAATGAAATTAACTGTATTGTTGAACAATAATTTGTTGTCATCTTAGAAATTTATTTTAATATACATAATATATTTAGAATAATTATGAAAGTAAATAATATATTTTTATAATCAAACTAATAATTGTATATAGACATTAATTAAATTATTAATTCAATTAAATGTATATGTAATACATCTAATATAGGTATATTATTAATTATAGCCACAAATATTGTATGTTATTAATGAATTTATATTAAGACTTATTATTGATGAAGTCATGAATACTCGTAGGAATTTAATTTTGAAATGTTGTATATTCAGCACAGAAAAATATGAATTAGTATAATAGATATACTAAACAATAATCGTAACATAATAATGTACAGTATATTTCTAAAATAAATAACTATTGATCCAAAGTAAAATATTACCATGTAATGATGTCAATTAGATATACTAAAAATGTGGAAAGTATCAATCGTTAGTTTAGTTTTAATACTTAAACCCATCCACAAATTATAGATAGTGTTTATCATAATATTAACGAACAAAAATATATGAAATTTTATGTAAATTTAACACTATTGGTTAATTTTTAATTTTGTACAGTAAAAATACTTGGAGGTGTTGATAATTTAAGAACAAACAATATTTTATTTTATACTCTTGTGTTTATGAAAAATATTGTTGAGTTAGCTATTAATTTAAATTGTGTACATTAAATATTTTATTATAGGAGCTACACGATTAGGTGATTTCTAAATTTGTTTTTGACATTATTTTAATAAATATATAATATTTATTCTTAATAAATTACATTTATATAATATATTATATTAACTATAGAAAATGAGATTTATTTTTTTAAGTTATAGCTTAATGATAGTTTAAAAATATTGATTAGGTATGATAAATCATTGTCATTCACATGCTCTGAAACTATATTTTCTTAAGCTCTATTTAATGTATTTCAATTTATACATTTATTAATAGTATAAGATTTTATTTTGTTGTTTTGAAAAATTAACTTAAATTCTGAATTAATTGAAATGTCTATTTTATGTAGGTATGTATGTATACTGTATAGATAAAAGGTATAGATGCGAATAAAGCCCAACGCCACTCGCATATTCTTTCTCCTTACTTTACTATTTTGATGATTTCTGTTACGTCATTAAACTTTTCGCACCACCTTCGATTTTGTTTACCCACCGGCTAGACCGTGACATATATTATTATGTTTGAAATTTGTAGTTTGTTAATGTAGATGTACCTACATTGTTCAAAAAAATCATAATAACCGAAAGTGTCAAGGGTAGTGGTCCACGAAATCATTGCATCAATATTCAATATCATCTCCTAATTATAATACACTGACTACTTAGCTTTATACTCTTCTTATCATGTTAGACGAAATAGTCGAATCTTTATTATTTACGAAATGATTAATCATCAGTCATATCATAATGATAATATATTTTGAGGAGCTTATAAGACAGTGGTATTTAAAATGTTGGTTATTGTACATGCTAGTGTTAAAAATATTGAAAGTAGAAGTGACTAGCGGAAGTAGACCAAAAAAATGAAATGAAGTGGCTTAAATCCGTGGCATAGCCATGGAGAGGGATGAGGAGGCTAAAGCCACCCTCGAAATATCAAGAAAATTAAAAATTTATTTTAATTTTTAATGGTCCATGAAAATCGCTATAAAATTCTTAAATTGTATTTTACAAAACTTGATCAGCCTTCTCCAAATAAAAAACCCTGGCTACGCCACTAGTTTAAACGCTTATGTATAAACTACGCGTTTATATAAAATATATATATTATATGCATAATACATTTGCTTCGTTGTAATGTTATATTTTTTGTTATTTATTATGTTTTAGTTTTTTTTTCATTTTTTTTCGTTTTTGTTTTTCCACAGCCGAAGACTTCATTACCATAGAAAGTGATCCTAATTATAAACTCCCTATGGGCCCACTTCGCCCCATCCTCGATTACAATACATTCGAACCGGAATTCATAACGGTAGACACGATACTAGATGGACAGATGCCTCGCACGTACAGTTTAGTGGAAGAAATAATTATAGCTTTAGGTGGAGCTAGTTTTGAACCTACGTTGGATTAAGAAAGAAGTTTAAAGTCAATTTAAATCATCCAAATCGTCGACTACTTAGAGAAATGATTTTGTAGATGAATTTTATAATAAAAAATTTAATTTGAAATTGAAATTTTTTTTTTACATTAATTACTTTTGAATATTTTTTAAGTCAAAATATAACTTTTGATTTTCTATGCACATTTTAGTGTTTTATACAATATTTTAACTTTTAATAATTATATAAGAAAAATAATATATTAGGTAGTTTTAACTATTTGCATTTTAAGTATCTATTGTTGAATGTCCAAAAAATATTTTATTGATTTTTCTATAATTGAAAGTTGAGAATAATTTACTTTTTCAATATTTAATAATTTTTGAATTGTTTTTCTTAGTACTGTAAATTGCTTGTATCTGTGTCAAAATAGCAAAATAGTGGTGCTAAATATGAAAATATTAAAGAAAGAAAACTTATAAATGAAGCTGCTATAATGACAAGACACAAACAAAATTATTTTTTAAGCTTATTACTCAGTCTTCTTCTATGTTAAATAATACAAATAGTTTGTTTAATAATATTGAAGATAATGTAGTTATTGAAACTATAATAAACAATAGAGTTATTCACACTCTTCAAGAGGAAAATGACAATTTGACCAATAGTAATATATGTATCGATAGAATTTCTGATAAAGTTAATCATAATGTAAAATCTATGAATTCTGATAATTATTTAAACTGGTGATGTCTCAAATAAACATATAGACTTATCTGCAGCTGAACCATATTTAGAATGATTAATTTTAAACAAAAATTGAAATGTTTAGATCAATATCAAATACAGTCAATCATCTTTAATCATAAAAAAGTCCCTTTTGATCCTAAAAAATTATATAACAGACAGATGGCAAATGAAGAGATTGTTGATAGAAAATGGATTTCTTATCAATTTTATACAAATAAAATATTTTGTAATACATGCATGACATTTATGGTATTTTCCAAAGAAAAAACTAGAGATGTAAGTTTGCCATTGCACGTATAACAGTTTAGTGGAAGGAATAATTATAGCTTTAGGTGGAGTTAATTTTGAACCCACGTTGGATTAAAAATGAAGTTTAAAGTCAATATAAATCATCCAAATCGTCGACTACTTAGAGAAATGATTTTGTAGATGAATTTTATAATAAAAAATTAAATTTGAAATTGAAATTTTTTTTTACTTCAATAAATAAAAATTATTATTATTAAAAAAGATCCACATATATTATTTGTTATAAAGTTTTGTGAAATGCATAACTTAGTCCCCTCCAACCAAGTCTTGGACCCCCTCTCCGGGGGGGCAAATCATGAATATAACATAACAAATAACAATAACTAATATATTAGATGAGTAATAAAATCTCTATTTATTATTCTTAGATAGATTTCACATAGTTATTCTTATTTTAAAATTTTTAATTGTGCTAAAGCTAAGCGGTGTCTAGAACTGACACATTGCTATTGAACTCATCAATAACTTTTGCTACATCAATGAGTTAATTTTGTTAATCTGTAACAAAGATAACTACTGAGACGTTCTTCGTCAATTGTTGTCCTTAGATACGTTCTAAAACTCTGTAAACATGAAAAGCTTTTTCACATAATGCAGTATTTACAGGCATTGTATAAAATGATTTTGGCAACATGAAAATGTATTTATATCTATTATAAATTATTTACTTACAATTATCTATAATATTAGCTACGACTATAATTGATTAATCATATAAATATCAATAAAACAATAAAATAGAATTATTGTTCAAAGCTGCTGTTCGAGTTTAAATTCCCGCCGTCGGTGAGCGGTTCCCGTACGCGCGGAAAATACAATCTCCGTGAACTTTACGTCCCCCCACCCTATTACATTGCCTTTGACGTCCGCGGTAGTCGACGTCGTCGTGGTAGCCGGTCGGTTGTCTTTTGCCGTCACCCGGGCTTGCCGGACACATTACGGTCGCGGTCTTGCGTTTCCGCCGCGAACGCCTCTCTTCATACTATCACGTGATGTCGCGATCGGCCTTTGGCCGACTTGCCGTGAGTGTTGCTCCATTGGGCGTTGGAATCCGCGGAATCAACGGCCGTCGTTAAATCGGTGCGGAATAAGTCGCCACGTGGTTGTATTGTCGGCCATTTACGGGGGCAGTCGGATGATCCGCAGGTATTTATTTGCGGATTACATTTTTAATTATACTTCACCCGCGAGTGCTGCGCATTACTTCGCCGCCCGATCTACGCCTCGTCGAAATGGCTGGTACGCAAAGTGCGTATACGTAATTTAGTTCGCACTCGCCGCCGCTGAGAGGTCGTTGATCTCTGGAGCAATCAGCTGTTACGCGTCTA
Organism: Rhopalosiphum nymphaeae; assembly: GCA_036289425.1. Lineage (NCBI taxonomy): Eukaryota > Metazoa > Arthropoda > Insecta > Hemiptera > Aphididae > Rhopalosiphum > Rhopalosiphum nymphaeae. Next base: position 47,847 of record JAZAQC010000007.1, on the reverse strand, counting down.
TATTGGCTATATGTCGCCGAGGCGTCGTTGTCGTCGTCGTTCCAACGAAGAAGGTCTTTGCCTTTGCCGTTGTCAGGTACTCGGGTTTACGTTTTAATATTTAATTTATAAATTTTTCTGTTATTATTACCTAACATTAGATGCTTGTATATGTATATCTATTATTTATATACCTACTATTGATATTGTTATATTATAATCATTAGGTATACCATTTTTCGCACTGCGCTTAATATTTGTTATGTTTCATATATTTTATATTGAAACGGTAACCCTCACGTCGACCCCACACTTTGTTATAGTTAGTCATTCCGGTCGAATGCTAGCCCAATTGCCGGAGACGCAACAAGGATTATATTTTCATACAATTTTGAGTTCAGTTTATTACAGCAGGTGCAAACGCATATCTTTGCACCTGCTATATACCTGCCACCAGGGGGTGCAAGTGCATTGTCGTGCAACCCCGTATTTACGCCACTGATATTATATATAATTCTACTGTGGATTATTGAATTATTCCCTGTTTGTCCTTTCGGAAACTTATCTTATGCTCCATAAGCTTCAAAATATATGTTAAAACCGACGATCTCGCATCGCACAAAAAATTGTTTATCATTTATAAAATATTTATTAATAATGTTATGACGAAAAAAACAGTTAAAAATAAATTGTACATATAATTATTGTTACAGTGTATACAATTTATAATATTATACATGCAGCGTACTTTAATATGTTTTATAAGAATCAAACTTATAGTTACAATTAAACGATAACTTATATCAAATCAATATAAGTAATTTAAAAGAAAAATTTCCAAAAGTATATTCAAATTATATGTAAAAATATTGGTATTGGATAGGAATATACTTAGAACGTCGATCATTGGTCATGCTTATTAAAGAATTTAAATAGTTTTTAAAACGTTTTTTGTTTGTTTATCCTGATTATTATGAAAAATCCTGAGAATTTTTTACTTTTGACCCCCTCAAAGTATCAACTAGATTCACTTTCCTACCAGAAAAGTTGCTGTAATTGAAAATCAAAGCATTTTTACTCTGCTTCAAAATGTGTCCCCGGACACAAAACTATTTATAATAATATATATCATTGTAATATCAATGCATTCTTCCTCCGCTCAAAATCTAATTAGATATTCCTATCCAAATATTAAGTTATTTTAAATATAAATAATAAGGAACTAAATATGTTTCTAAATTGTATGCATATTGCCCAGCATATTACCTCAGTTTTTTTATTAATTTTAAAGAGCATCCTAAAATCATTTTCAGGTTGCAATATTCAGTTATAATAATATACATTTGATGTAATGGAAAATAGAAACAAACACAAATGATAATTTTTGTATGGTTTATTCGCTTTAAAATTACTTAAAAAATGAATGTACTCTACATTTAAACAATTAGAATTGTAGACAAATCGAATTTTTGATTTTTCTAAGTTTTTCTTTTTTTATATGCTTATAAAAAAAATTTGGGATGAATAAAATCGTGTTGATCCTTGCCATTATTTCTATTTTATAGAATTTTTGTTTTTTGAATTATTAAATAAAATATATTAACAACGTACTCATTTCCCATTGAGTTTAATTCTTCCGTTGTGTAATCTTTCATCTAGATCCCCGATTATTTAGATCTAAATGATTAACTTTATTTGCATAACTCAATCAATTACCCTTACAGCTAAATCTCCTTTCTAACCATTTATATAAAAACTATAAAGTTACTTACTCGTCTATGGTTATATTTTTACATCTACTAAGTGTTGAAATTAGTGATTAGTGATTACCAAATATATATACTCTCCCCTTGGGATCTAATTGATCAACATATTAAAAATAATATAGTATGTTGTTTTAATAGTAAATGCATATTTGCAACAAGTAATTTAAAATGTATGATTCATCAGATAAAGTTCCATTGTTTCTACTTAATGGAGTCAAAAATATGATAATGCCAAAAACTCATAAACATACAATATCATATATACCTAATTGATATAGTTAGGTAATTTTATAAATTCTCAATGCTAACTCAGAATAGTTTAGTTGCACTAATAAATAATATTATGTTTATTTAACCAAATTAATTAATTATTTTAATATGTGATAATAAGTTGTTAGAATAATTAAAAAATACACTTAACTATGTAATAAAATATAATAAAATAGTTATTTACAAATTGTGAAATTAATATACAAAATTTTAAATAAAAATAAAATATTAAAGTTTCACATTTAGAGAATACAAAAAATAGTACATCAAAATCTGGTATTTATTTATTAGCTATTTACATAAAATATAAATTATACATAGTGGTGTTCTAAAATGAAGAACTACAAAATGAATAGAAAATACGGATCATATAGTTATTATTACAGTAGTTAAGTTTTTCATTTATGTCTTATTAAATGTTTAATACCAATTCCGTCTCGAGTTGTCCACTTAGAACTTTTTACTTATAAAAAGTTTAATGGAACATCTCGTGATAAGAATTCAGCAAACTTACAAATAAATATTGAATTATTATGGTGACGCTTTATCCATCGGCATCCATTAACATTTTCTAATGTCCAATCATTTAAATGAAAAACGTTTTTTATCTTTTTTTTCAATGAATTCTTAATTAATTTTAGGCATTCCAAACCGTGTCCTGCTCCAGAGGTATCATAACATTTAATTAATTTATGTGTAAAATTGACATAAACTATAGTCCACACATGTCGGTTAAACAATTCTTCTTTTATTTCTCCCAAACAAAATGGGATAATTAGTTTTTGTTATGAGAATATATCAATATCTTTTGTAATATCTTTTACTCCATCATATCCATTTTTATATAAATCTAAATAAAATGATGTTTTGAACGCATACACAATATCAGGAGAACGTTGTGTGATTAGCGCCATATAACAGTCTATACCTTTAGTAGTTATACTAGGGCATCTATCTTGATAAATATTATCAAACTGATTATCATTGGAATTCATACTTCTGTTTTCAACCTAAAATCATAAAAAATAGTTAATATAAAATATTGCTTGTTTTATAGGTACATTTTTAAACTAAATATATTAATAATATCTAAATTATTGATTAATACATAATCATTTTTATAACAAACATTTAAAAACAGCCCAAGAATATGTGAGTTACGTTACATGTACAAATGTAGTTAACTAAAATAGTAAAACATAACATAATGAATCTAGATACTTTTGATACAACCATAATTTTTAAATTAAAATTTGGATATATCTACTACAAAACTATAATATTTGGATGTAAATCCACTTGTTACTATTCACCAACATATTATGAGGACCACATATTACTTTATTAGAATATTTTTGAATAATACTCTACAATCATCACGTTTCTATAATCACAATAGTCAATAATACATTTATTATAAGCAATGTGGATTTATTTTATTTCTTTGGTTTAAAAATTTAATTAATGTTGATGTATAAATTCAAAATATAAAAATATTATTATAATAATTGCTTAAACGAGAGCTAATCAAATGTATTGTTGTTATGAATTAACAAAATAAACACACCTATGTGTATGTTAAAAATATTGTAAGTGTAGAATTATATTTCCATAATAACAATTTTATTTCTTTAAAAAGTACTTTAATAAATGTTATTAAATTTACTTTTAAGTTAGCTGGATTTATAAATAATGAATTTGTTTTTTACTCATTAAATTTACTTAGTATTAAGAATTTATGTTAAAAATGTATTATACTTTTATAGATTTAAAAACAATATTGATCATGTTACTTAAAACTTTAAATCACATTAAAAATAAAAAATAAAAATTAGTGTTTCTATATTTTTTAAACAGTACAAAAAGCTTTATCTGCAGCAGTTAAGCTATGTAGAATACTTGAAATTTATTTAATAATTTCCATAATATAAATGCACTTAAATTATACTTAATAATATTGTTTTTACTAATAAATAGTTATAGTTAATTTATAATTATTTACAGTTAATCTTATTAATAGTATAACAACTCATTAAGAATGAGCATGATGTGTACTAAAACACAATATAATAGTTCTAAGAGTTATATTGAATAATTCAAGAACCAGCTACACAATAATTATCTTTTGGATTAAGTATCCTGCACGAACAACTAATATTATATGAAAAAATATTAAATAAAAACTATTAAAACATTATACGTAAAATAATGAACTTTGTGTTCGGCTTTGTAATTAGTCACGTGAAAACATTGATAAAGATTAAATTTGGTGTCGACGTGGCGTTGTCGGAGACAATAAGACCACAGTTTTCAAGGACAATGTAGCCCCGCATTGGCGTATGGTAATTAAACGACCAAATAATAGTTGTATTATGCTCGGGAATGCGTAGATATTTACTTTTACTATTTACTGATACTGCGGTAGTGTTCCGCACGGTCCGTGTTTTCATGGACTAAGCCACTTGAACCGGATCAGTTAATTCAGAGATTTGGCCAAAACTAGACCAGACTGAATTATGATTTGACAGTTTTAACGGAATCTAACCGATTGCTGTTGCTAAAACATTGACCTAATCGGACCAGATCATTTTTATCAACAATTAACAGATTGAACTGATCCGATGTCATTTGAAACGAGACCAAATCGAATTAAACCAATTATTTTTTATATTCCACTGAGTTAGACTAGTCTTGGGTATTTGAAATTAAACCCGAACAGGACCACAACAATTTTTTTTTACTAATATGTTATTGAAATATTCAACTTTGACTCACTTGAGTGATACAAATACATGATTTATTGGCAGTTGAAAATATTTACTACTTAGTTTATTAAAATTGTGATATTTTTGATCGCTTATGAACATTGTGAACATACAAAACTAAGTACAGAATCTATAGAAACTTTTTTGCATGAAACATTTTGATATTACTTGTAACATAACAGAAGCATACTAGGTACTAATCGTAATAATAAAATACTAATTACTGCAATTAGTTCACTGCCATCATATTCAACCCATTTCAACATATGTTATTCATTATTATAAAAATAGTAATAGTTAAATACCTACTAAATTATATTGTAATATAAACATAAAAGAAAATGTATATTACAGAAAAATCTCATCTTCCAAATAATAATAATTCTTTTTTACAATTTTTTTAAGATGTTATGAAATATTGCTTATTACTTATCAGCATTAAGTTGCAGTAAACTAATGAGATAAATAAAATTTATCGCCATTTTCTAGTACATCGCATTTCGTCGTTAGCAAACACGCGTCGTTGCTTATCTGTGTATGGTCTACGTGTCGACGCCGATTATTCGAAGTTTACTCGATATTCGCGCCGGATCTGTTGACACTACGGCTACGGCGATATGTGCTCAGTGAGTCGGCCAGGATAAAAGAACAACACGAATTTCACTATTTGTATTTTTATTAATGATAAGCGGCGGTACACAATAGCTAGTCGTCAAATGTCACTATGCCAGGTGTTGACGACATAAAGAAGGTATATCCGCACAATTATTATGCTTTACGGCGCTGTACACGGTCTCACGACTATGATACGTTGTTGTCACAGTTATCGGCAAGACGGTTCGCGCAAAAGAGCGAGAAGGCCGGCGACCGGTACTCATTCGGACCGACTTGTCTTCGCGTCCCACACTGTCATTGTACCGCGTCATCGGGGGGGAGTCGAAGGTGTCGCGTCGTCGTGGCGGACCGGTCGCTGCGGTGCCTGACTAGCACACTGTACCGTCGGCTGTTGCGTACTGTGTCACTGTTTTGTTAGTGTTCGCCATTCCCCGTTCTTCGGGACTACAACGTGTACCGTCATTGCAATCGCACCTTTTTATTAAATATGTTGCTGTCGTCGGCGAGTTGCCCGTCACAGAGCGCGGTAGAGTGTAGACCACAGGCTTAGATATATATATATATATATATGTTGGTCCGTGGTGTAGACCAGTGGTCATATCACTCTACATCATCACATCTTCGTAGTTCGTGCGTACTCGGCTCTCTAGGTTTGATCTTTTATAATTATTGTTATTCATACATTTATAATTAATAGTTTCACTCGTGTTTATATTATTATGTAGGTAGGTAATCAATAATTTACATACCTATAATCTATCATACTTGATAGGTAAATATAAGTCGAGATATAAGTAAAACATTCTTCGGTAAAAATTTGGTAAAAATCCAAAGTTAAAAAAATGATTATTTAACGAGATAATAAGAGTTGATGAATAGCCGCGTGATAGAGCTGACGACTGAACAGCCACCTATGTGTTACGTGTAAAAGTAGTTTGATTTACACAGTGATTTTAATAACTTAAAATAATATTTAAGATAAATTTTTTCTTAATCCTAAGTATGTGCTTAAGACGATGGTATGATTTAAAATTGAATATATCTTGTTGTTGCTGCATACATATTATAAATTATAATTTAGTAAAATTATTGAGTTCACGACTCCTGTTGTATTGCCGCGTAAACCAAATTTTACGGAGGTAAAAAAAAAATTTCAATTTCAAATTTAATTTGTTATTATAAAATTTAACGACAAAATCATTTCTCTGGGTAGGCGACTATTTTACTTGGATGATTTATAATTTATATAGACTTCTAACTTCATACCATCCTTCAGGGCTGCCTGCAAACCTTTGAATTCAGCTCTAGCTAATAATTCTTTCGTTGGCCTATAGGACAACTGAGGCATCAACACTCTTTGTATGTCCAACGTTGTCTGATCATCTTCCGTGATGTATTCCGATTCGAATGGTTTGATGGTAAGTTTTATATTTGTTAACCAATTTTCAAACAAAAGATAACTGCTTATACAATATAATTTACAGCTTCTCAAATGTTTTAAATGTACCTTGACCATCCACAGCAGTGTTTGCCGCAGTCGTACCATCCACAATCACAGCAATAGGTCGAGGTAGCAACAGCAACTACCAATGCAACTATGAAAGTTGTGGCTAAAGTGCTGCCAAAACGGAAAAATACACATTTTAACTGCAGTACATTTAATAATTTATTCCATTTCAGTCAACACAATATATCTAGATTTAAACATTTTAATTATAATTGATTACAATTTTTTTGTCATGCAAAAGACAAGAATACAAAACCTAATATTGTTTTTGACGCCATGTGAAACAGAATGTGATGATGTTATATATTTTGTATATATTTTAATATAGAATTAAGATAATACTTTACAATAATATATACTACATATTAGCAAACTGTTAGATATGAACAACTATAATTAATATATAATTCAATTTATTAAGTTTTGTACATAGTTTAAAAATTAAAATTCACAAAAAGACATCATTAAATATTTAATCATAGATTTTCTTAACTAAGTACTTATCTAGTCCAAATTCATTATATTTCCATATAATCTTGAGAACCATGGTCAAAAAACCAAAAACACCCACTACCATGGAGTTTCTAATTGAAGAGGTTATTAATTCTTGAGAATCAGTGCGGAATGGCCAAGAATCTTTTGGAAGCATTTAGGATCATGGTCCAAATTCATTATATTTCCATATAATCTGAAGAACAATGGTAAAAACCCAATAATTCCCATTAATCATGGATTTTCTTAGTGACGAGGCCAATAATCACTGGGAATCAGTGCGGAAAGGCCAAGAACCCTTTGTAAACATTAAAAACCATAGTCCATTTACTTGATAATTCCATTAATCTGAGAGTATAATGGTTTAAAATTCAAAGATTTCTCATTAATCATGGAATTTCATAGTAAAGAGGGTATTAATTCTTGAGAATCAGTGCGGAATAGCAAAGAACACTTTGTAATCATTAAGAACCATCGTCCATTTACTTGATAATCCCATTTATCTGAGACTTTCATATTGTGTAATTTAAAAATTTTCTTCAAGAATCCTTTTAAATGTTTCAGGATCATGCTCCAAATACTAGAGAATTCAAATATATCCAAAAGTATCATGGTGTAATTATAATAATTCCCATTAATCTCGTATTTTCTCAAGAAAGAGTCCATTAATCTTTGGGAATCAGTGTGGACAGGCAAGAATCCTTAAAAATGTTCCAGGATCATGGTCCAAATTCATAATATTTCCATTAAATGTTGAAAACCATGGTCAAAAATACCAAAATTTCCCACTTACTATGGAGTTTCTTAAGGACGAGGCTAATAATTCTTGAGAATCATTGCGGAATGGCCAAGAATCCATTGGAATTTTTTAAGATCGTTGTCCAAATTCATTGTATTTCCATTTATTATTAAATACTGTGGTTCATAAAACTAATAATTCCCATTAATCATGGATTTTCTTAATGATGAAGCCATTAATCACTGGGAATCAGTGTTGAATGGCCATGAATTCATTAGATTCATAGAAAATCATAATCAATTTACTTGGTATGCCGATTAATCTAAAAGTATCATAGTGTGAAATTTTAAAATTTCTCATCAATTATGGAATTTCATAGAACAGAGGTTAAAAATTCTTCAGAATCAGTGCGCAATGGCCAAGAATTCTTTGAATATTTCAGGAACATGCTACGAATACTATAAAATACCAATTTATCCAAAAGTAGTATTCTGTAATTATAATAATTCCCATTTATCATTTAGTTTCTTAGGGAAGAGGCCAATTAAACTGAGGAATCTGTGCAAATTGACCAAGATTTCATATAAATTATTCAAAATCATCGTGATCCGAATTCTTTATATTTCCATTTAATCTTGAGAATCGTGGTCAAAAACCATAAAATCCCACATACCATGGATTTTCTTAGTAATGAAGCCATTAATCAATGGGAATCAGTCTGGAATGGCTATGAATCCTTTGGAATTTTTTTGAAATAACGTCCAAATTCATTATATTTCCATTTAATATTGAGAACCATGGTGAACACCCAATAATTTCCACTTACTATGGAGTTTCTTAATGAAAAGACTAATAATTCTTGAGAATCATTGCGGAATGGCCAAGAATCCTTTGTAATTTTTTATGATCATAATCCCAATTCATTGTTTTTCCATTTATTATTATGAACCATGGTCCATAAAACTAATAATTCCCATTAATCATGGATTTTCTTAATGATGAAGCCATTAATCACTGGGAATCAGTCTGGAATGGCTATGAATCCTTTGGAATTTTTTAGGATCATTGTCCACATTCATTGTATTTACATTTATTATTAAATACCGTGGTTCATAAAACTAATAATTCCCATTTATCATGGATTTCTTGAGGAAGAGACCAATAATCACTGGGAATCAGTTTGGACAAACAAGAATCCTTTTAAATGTTAGAGAATCATGGTCCAAATTTATAATATTTCCATTAAATGTTGAAAACCATGGTCAAAAATAAAAAAATTCCCACTTACTATGGAGTTTCTTAATGACGAGGCTAATAATTCTTGAGAATTATTGCGGAATGGCCAAGAATCTTTTGGAATTTTTTAGGATCATTGTCCAAACTCATTGTATTTCCATTAATTATTAAATACCGTGGCTCATAAAACTAATAATTCCCATTTATCATGGATTTTCTTAGTGATGAAGCCATAAATCACTGGGAATCAGTGTTGAATGGCCATGAATCCATTAGATTCATAAAATCATGGAATTTCACAGTACAGAGGTTATAAATTCTTCAGAATCAGTGCGGAATGGCCAAGAATTCTTTGAATATTTTAGGAACATGCTACGAATACTATAAAATACCAATTTATCCAAAAGTAGTATTCTGTAATTATAATAATTCCCATTTATCATTTAGTTTCTTAGGGAAGAGGCCAATTAAACTTATGAATCTGTGCAAATTGACCAAGATTTCATATAAATTATTCAAAATCGTGATCCGAATTCTTTAAATTTCCATTTATTCTTGAGAACCATAATCATAAAACTAATACTTCCCACTTAGCTTGGATTTTCTTATCGAAGACGCCGATTATAATTAGGAATCAGTGTGGAATGGCCTAGAATCCTTTGGAAAAATTAAACAACATAGTCCATTTAATTGATAATCCCATTCATCTGAGAGTTGTATAATGTGTAATTTTACAATTTCTTATCAATCATGGAATTTCATAGTAAAAAAGCTAATAATTCATGAGAATCAGGTTGGAATGGCCATGAATCGTTTGAAATTTTTTAGAACCATGGTCCAAATTCATTATATTTCCATTTAATCTTGCGACCCATGGTAAACACCCAATAATTCCCTCTTACTATGGAGTTTCATAATGACGAGTTTAATGATTCTTGACAATCCTTGCGGAATGGCCAAGAATCCTTTGTAATATTTTAGGATCAATGGCCAAATTCATTGTATGTCCATTTATTATTAAATACCGTGGTTCATAAAACTAGTAATTCCCATTTATCATGGATTTCTTAAGGAAGAGACCAATAATCATTGGGAATCAGTCTGGAATGGCCATGAATCCTTTGGAATTTTTTAGGATCATTGTCCACATTCATTGTATTTACATTTATTATTAAACACCGTGGTTCATAAAACTAATAATTCCCATTTATCATGGATTTCTTAAGGAAGAGACCAATAATCATTGGGAATCAGTGTGGAGTGGCCATGAATCCATTAGATTCATAGAAAATCATAATCAATTTACTTGGTATGCCGTTTAATCTAAGAGTATCATAGTGTGAAATTTTAAAATTTCTCATCAATCATGGAGTTTCATAGAACAGAGGTTAAAAATTCTTCAGAATCAGTGCGGAATGGCCAAGAATTCTTTGAATATTTCAGGAACATGCTTCGAATACTATAAAATACTAATTTATCCAAAAGTAGTTTTCTGTAATTATAATAATTCCCATTTAACATTTTGTTTCTTAGGGAAGAGGCCAATTAAACTTAGGAATCTGTGCAAATTGGCTAAGATTTCATATAAATTATTCAAAATCGTGATCCGAATTCTTTAAATTTCCATTTATTCTTGAGAACTATAGTCATAGAACTAATACTTCCCACTTATCTTGGATTTTCTTATCGAAGACGCCGATTATAATAAGGTATCAGTGTGGAATGGCCTAGAATCCTTTGGAAACATTTAAAAACATAGTCCATTTAATTGATAATCCCATTAATCTGAGTGTTGAATAATGTGTAATTTTAAAATTTCTCATCAATCATGGAATTTCATAGTAAAGAGGCCAATAATTCTTGAGAATCAGTGTGGAATGCCCATGAATCCTTTAGATTCATAGAATATCACAATCAATTTACTTGATATGCCCATCAATCTGATAGTATCATAGTGTGAAATTTTAAAATTTCACAGCAATCACGGAATTTCATAGTGCAGATGTTACTAATTCTTGAGAATCAGTGCGAAGTGGCCAAGAATCCTTTGAAATCTTTCAGGATCATGGAACATATTCATTAAATTTCTATTTATTCTTAAGAACCATGGTTATAAATCTCGTACAATGCTCAGCTAATGTTTGGACAAAATGATCATTATTACATAATGCATTGCCCGGATTTCCTACTTTGTCCGTATCCATAAATAATCGATTGTTTCTACATGAAATTACTAATGAAGTAATGAGTAATGATGTACAAGTTATATAATCATAATATCACAACCAAATCCATTGTAACGATTATACACAACAATATTAAATCTTATATAGAACATAGATAGTATACAATAGATATAAATATATGTATAATTTTGTCTTGTACTAGTCGTAATTATAAGTCCAAATAAAATATGTGATGGGAGCTAACAATCTTATTATTATAAAATAATCTCGTTATATTATCTTTTATAAAAATGTTCTATGTCCTGATTTGTGACGGAAGTAATTTAATATATGAGTATGCGACTCGCATGCATGAATATTTCTATTTTCAGAAATGTCAATAAAACTAAACGGTAATAGTGCAGTATGCGTGTGTGTGTTTTTTATTGTCCGAAGACGCAGTAGAAATAATGGTTTGTTTTCAATGTCGGGGGTTGACGATTGTATAATGAATGTATCACTGTTATGGATGTATTCAATTTTAATTCAGTCATAAAATATTATAAGTGATTGGTAAGAATCAATTTTAAAAGCTACTAAAATACACCCAGTACTATAATGTAGGAAAAATAAAAAAAATAAAGCAATTCATTAAAAAGAATAGTAGAAATAGTTTGAAACATTTTTATGGTAATATTATCGTTGATAATTTATCAGTATTATCGAAATGTTAAAATTTGACACCATATTACCCTACAACATGATATATTATAAATTATATTTACACTGCGACCCGTCGGAGAAACATAATATTGTTACGAATGGTCGACTACGTTTTCGTGTCAATGACCGCCGACCGCGCTGTAAAAAATACGGGTCTGCGTGCGTTAAGGGAAGAATTGATTCAATCCCGAGCCTGTACGGCTATACTAATTAATACATCGACCACGCCGCGTCGGCGTCGTCAGCATGATAAGCTCATGATTTCTGGCTTGTCACCCACTTGCTATTGGATACGCGCACTATGCTCGCTGTATCATCGTATACCGGAACGACAACATAAAGCCCAATTGTAGCATCGTGTCATCGCCTCATCATTTATTGAAAAGTAAAAACGCTACAAACAGTAAGTCACATTCGGAACGCCGTTGGGTATAATTTATATAATTTGAATATAATATAATTTATAAAAAATATTAGGTATGAATTGAACATTTTAAATGCATATTTGTTAAATAATGCTTCTGATATTTCATAAATTATGAACGTTATTTAAACGAAATGATAAAATAACTTTTTCTAGATATGATGGGTCATTGTTTTGTTTGCGATGAAGAATTGAAAGGTGATGATTGTCTACGGTTATCTACGACCCGTACACCATATAGTAAAATAGTATCTCCAGAATACATTGCCGAGTTTTTGGAGAAGGTATTATGGTTATTGTTAACCAATGATGAACACGCGTACGAGAAATGTACTACACATATGAACCAAATTGACAAGTTAGAAATAGATCTGAAACTTGTTAAAAATGCCATGTTATCATGTATAAGAAAAAAGCATGATGAAATATTAGTAACTGATGAGGATGTTAAGGTATTTATTGTATTAAAATAATCTATCCGTGCTGTTATAAAATACATTATTTTTATTTTTAACTTAGACTGTCAAAGTGGAGAAGTGTGACGAACCATTAAAAGTATTACACCCTTTAAAACTAAGTGAACGTCAGAACATCCTTATTAAAGTCTTTTATTGTGAATTGTAATGTTAAAGAAACATATTCATTCGATAATTTTTAATTTAATTTTAAAATGTATAATAAAATAATATTTTTCATCACTATTAACGAAATTGAAATAAATATTATAGCACTTCCAGGCCCTTTTAATATACTTTCATTACTATGCAGTTATAATATGTCTAAAATTATTCATAGATAAGAAATTATAAATTGTTAATGTGTTTAAAGAATTTAAAACTGTATTTCATGTTTATTTATTTTCTATTGGTAACTAAAAAGAAACAAATTATAATTGCGTGTTTTTTGCTAATACAATTTATTTTGATATTTTCCATTTGAAATTACAAAAAACAAAGTATCAGTGTAAAAAGTATGTCAAAGAATTTTCCAGAACAGTTTTTAATACCAATAATAAAATCCTAATTTTTAGTATTTATAACTAAGCAGTTGTATCGGTGTCATATTATTTTGCATTTTTTGTTGCATATTTTTAAATTTTAATAAACCCAATGCATATTTGACCGTTTTGTATTACATATTATATATAAATCCTAGAGCAAAATAACGTGTACACATAATATTTGTAGCGTTTCCGGCTATTGACTAGCATTTAGCCGGGATGACTGAATATCAGAAATGTGGTGTCGACGTGAGGGTTACCGATCTAATATAAAATATATGTAATACAGCAAATATTTAACGCAGTGCGCAAGATGATATAATAATTATAAAACAACATCAATGTTATAATATAGGCGCCCAGAACTTAGCGTATAAATAATAGATACACAAATATATAATATTAGGTAATAATAATACAAAAAATATATAAATTGAAACGTAAACCTGACAACGGCAAAATTCTTCTTTGGAACGGCGACGGCGACGGCCCCACGTCGATGTATAGCCAATATAAAGGCGTAACAGATGATTACTCCCGAGGTCGACGACCTCGTGACGGCGGCGAGTGCGAACTGGACGCTATATTTATATGTTTATGTATACGCACTTCGCGTACCAGTCGTTTCGACGTCGCGTAGATCGGGCGGCGTAGTTATGTGCAGCACTCGCGGGTGTAGTATGATAATGAATACATTATGAACAATATAATAATTCGCAAATAAATAACTGCGGATGTCCGACTGGCTTCGTAAAAAGCCGACAATACAACCACGTGGCGATGGACGATTCGATCGCGCATTTGTGGGGACCAATGACGTGGTGACTTATTCCGCACCAATTTAACGACGGACGTTGATTCCGGGGATTTAAACGCCGAATGGAGCAACGCCTGCGACAAGTCACCAAAGGCGACCGCGTCAACACTTGACAGTATTTCGAGAAGCACTCCCGGCGGAAACGCAAGACCGCGACCACAGTGTGTCCGATACGCCCGGGTGACGGCGAAAGACTTATTCCAACCGGCTCTCATGCGCGGCGATGTTGACGATCGCGGACGTCAAAGGCACTGGGATTGAGTGGGGGGGGGATGTTAAAGCTCACGGAGATTATATTTTTCGCGCGTACGAGAACCGGTCACCGTCGGCGGGAATTTAAAATCAGACGTCAGTTTCGAATAATATTATTAGGTAGGAGCGTTTTTGCAATAATTTTGTGTCAAAACTACGGATACTTACATCATACAATTCTTACCTTACACTAATAGTATGACGTGCTATACGTCTATGGTGATCATCATAACTTACTGTTGAACGTTTTGCCCAGGCAAGTCTGAACTTAAAATCACGACATTCCGCGTCCAGCCACGGACCAGCTGTTCGCAGCGCAACAAGCGTCACGTCGGGTGCCGCCGCGTTATGACTGTTGGCGTCGACGATTTAACCCGTGTGCGTGGCGTCACTTCGTCGTTGTTCGCATTGCGCGCACTTTAACAGGCTCCTCCGTGACGTACTGACGTTTTATTTCCGTTCGCTCCTATCGTTAGAGAGCGATTTTGTCATAGATTTCCGCACAGCCACGGAAATGTTTCTAATCCCGTACACGGTAGTCTGCTTTCTTACAGTCCGCCGATAAACGCATTAAATCCCTTGGACACGTCACACGTGATTTGCATGTCTGTATAATGACCGTATGATTCGTCGACCCGTACCCGTACGTTGCCGACCGTTACCACCGTATACATTTTATGCCGCACTATACGTTGGTACGCGCGGTCAAGTCGTCTGGAAAAAAATATGTAATATTCATTTGTTAATCGCGCCGTTCACCGTCCGAATATCAACCGGAGGTTGTAGCCAATAACCGCAAAATATGATCTAAATGAAACCCAAAGTGCAAAAAAAAAATACCTTTTTAACAAACCATAAACCCAAATAAATTTTACAAAAACTAAGAGTATTTTATCAAAATCATATAGTAATTAATTAAGTTTTTACAATGATACCTATCGAAATGAATTATACAATTTAAAATTAAATATAAACAGTAATTAGTATAATCATAATGAACATCTTAAAATTAAATTTAAAATTTGAAGCCCACAGTTTTTAAGTTCTAATAAGTAATCCAATCTGGAAAATATATTTTCTGTGTATAAATTTAAGTAATTTTACCCGTGCTTTTAAATTGGAGTTAACTTTAGATCTACAAAATACTATTTGATATACGTTTATACTATATATACTGTATATCGTATATGTATGTATAGTTATCTTAAATGATTATCAACCGTCACCGTAATTTGTTACGATAATTATAATATTAATTAGTAATTACTATATAAAAAGTTTTTAAAATATAAAAATACTATGTAATAAAAAATAAATATAATGAGCAACACTTTATACTGAACTTATACTATAATGGGTACAATATTTTATAAGGTAATAACATTTATTTTTGCGATTTTATCCAACTACTAAGGTACAACAGCACAAAACAGATTTTTGCTTTTGGTCTACTAAAAAAATAAGAAAATTTGCGATTTTGGGTCTCACCGCAACCGTGTTGCTGTAGTAATCGCTGTCGTCCGTACTTATGTTGTCAAATACCAATGAGCGCGTTCAGGTCACCGATACTGTCTATCAGCAAACAGACGAATGTAAGCTCTACCAGCGCTTCTAGGTCATTTTGTACGGTCGGGTAAAAAGGTACATTGCAGATCGCGGACACATTTTACTATTATAATATATATTATGTATAAAGTATATACATATGTATAAATTATATTATACAATTTTATTAAAAATATTTTTAAGTTTAAATATTATTTGATAAATCTAAGTATCTTATACATTCTAAATATACATATAGTTCCCAATCGCGATATCGGAGTTAATCAAATTATCGTTTGTGTTTATCCTTGAAATGGATTTCACTAAAGACCTATGTTAGTGGTTACCTATAATAATAACAACCCACTGTATCCTTTGATGTTATTCATTCAACTTGTAAATCGTGATTGATGTGTTTTTCTAACTGTTCTAGTATATTGTAATATAATAGATAAATAATATTGAATCTTGTCTATTATTCGATTTCATTACTTCCTTATTTCTCGAAAAATGTTGGCCCGCGATGAATAAACATATCTTAGATTTAGCACGCCGTAAAAAAAGGTTGGAGACCTCTGCAGGTTTAAAGTTCAAAGTTCAACATATACAACGGCTTTCGTTTTTTGATAAGTATAAAACAACTTAAAATTTAGTTTTTTATACTTGGACTTAAACTTAATACAGTATGTCTACAGTCTAGTGTATACTGTATGCTATTAACAATTGATTTAAATTTTTAATTAAAAAGAATAAATTTAACTCATAAATTATTTGTACCTACTTACTTATGTGTTGTGAGTCAATCCTAGTATACTTTTTTTTTGTATTTTGTTAATTCCTAAACTATCAATCCACAAGTTTCTTTTTTATATATTTGAGATTCTGAACGGAGTGAAGAATGTATTGATTTTACACTGATGTATGTTTTTTTTTTGTCTGTCATCACGTTTTGAAGTAGAAATAATGCTTTGATTTTTGACTTCGGCCCCTCTTTGAAAAGTAAAATTCATCTAGTTGGTACGTTGGGGGATCAAAAGTAAAAATTTACAGTAGTTTTTAAAAGCGTCAGAAAAAACCCTAAAAAAGTAACGAAAAACGGGAATTTTTACACATAATCAGTTTTCGACGAAATCGATTTTTTATTTTGCTGTAACTCAAAAACGAAAATAATGTAAATAATTGAAATTGTCTGTTTATATTACTGATGTCTATTTATGATTAAATTTTCAAAATAATTTGACCTTTTTTAAGCTGTTTTTAGGCAATTGAAATTTTCGATTTTTCTACAAGATTTATTATAAGTTTTACTAAACGTAGTAAAAAAAAAAAAAAAATCAAAAATCGTTAGTTACAATTTTTGTTTATAAGCATTGAAGTTCAAATATTTACGAAATATGTTAAAATTGCAAAAATTTGCAAAGAATTTTGAAATTTAAAATTAATAACAGTTTTGTGATTTATAACTAAGGTTAAAAAACACAGTACAAGGTTCTCCATAACTTTTTCTTCAAATGACTGAAAAAAAACTACAGGTTTAATATTGAAAACATTTTGTGAGCATATAAAATTTACATTTAAGTATTTATATTTTATTTGTTTTAGATTCTATGGTTATGGCTACTTTATCCTGTTGCTAATCGATTAGTTACTATTACATTTTATTATTTAATTCTTCTAGTTGTCTAAATCGTCTAGTTTTTTTGGTTACATTAATATTTTTTTTAGAACCTGCAAAAACTTTTGGAAAAAATTGATTAAACTTGCCTCATGGAAAAATGCAACCTGTCCTAAATCATACTTAAAAATGAATTACTTGGATCAAAAAAAAAATATATTATAATTTAAACATAGGTAATACAATATATCCTAAACTGAAAAATCATCTCCGTTCAGAATCATTTTTTGTGTACAATGATACCTGTCATTAGCGTCATTGCATTCAAATTTAAGACATCTATTATAGTGACCTACTCTCCATCACTACCGGGTGTACAAAAACTAGTGATAAGAATATTTTGTGGTAAATATTATAAAAAATGCACTTAAATTTCTTTATCATTATAATACAAATTATTCAAATTTAATTTAATAACTCGAAAACACGCTATTTCTGTGAATAAACCGCGAATTATATGCATTATATACATATATATGTTACGGGAAAAGTAAGAAGTGTAAATTTCCAGGTTGAAATACAATTATTATTTATTATATATTATTGCATTTTACCTTTATCGTAGGTGCGTGTATGTATATAGCGCATTGATCCATGAGCTGAGTTTGGTGAGTTTTGTTAATATTATATATATCAACAGACAACAACAATTAAAAGCTTAACTTATAGAATTTCATTTGTTTTGTCAAAATGCTTGAATATTATTTTACAATATTTTATATTATTTGAGTATTTGAGCTAATTTAATTAAAAAGTAAAGTGTAATATACTTATTTTTGGAAAAACGTATAAGTACATTTGGATATTTAGTCCTTGGATTTTTTGACCGATTACCCTGAAGAATATACTAAATGTCTAAATACCTTATTGCGGTACACCATTTACTTAAAATATTAGTTATTGATTTCAATTAGAGCAAAATAAAAAAGCTAGTAAGTCGTTTCTGCTTCGTATAGTAAGGGGCTTGAGCGTAATTCGCCTTTGTTGTGTAAAGTAGAGTGGGTGTATTAAATCTTAAAGAAACGATAAATCATTCCTTCAATAAACGATTCTGATCAATTTTTCAATGCAATAAATAGAAAAAATATATAAACATATTTGTATGCATTTATTAGTAATATTATCAAATGTTCAGGCCCTCGGTAGCCCATGTATTGAGACGCCCCGGAGTGCACACTAGCACACCTGGCCAGTCTGCCTCTGTATGAAGCGATTTACAAGTTTCGTGTTTCATAAAAAATTAACAAGCAGTATTAAATCATTCATGTTAAATAATGCGGACTATTTGCAGAGTAAAATAGTAGGTATCATGTAGCCGCAAAATAAATACGTCTGATCGTGTCAACTACATGTCATTGTCACTGACGTTTTATTTATTGTTATATCTTTATTCTATGAATATAAAATATCATGTATCTTTGTACATTCAATGATAGCATGGTAAATAACCTCCATTATCGAATTTATATTAAATTATAAAAATTAATATAGTCAATAAAGATAGTGAAATAAATAAATACTAATTGATATAAATGATAATAAAATCTGCATGAAAAATTCTTATTATCGACCACGTTGTTTTTATTATACACGTACATAGACAAAAAATAAATATTTTTTAAATCAGTTATTATTAACGGATTAAAATTTCAATTAATAAATTATCTTAACCTGTTAAATATTTGAGGGAATTTGTTGACATTTCAAATTAAAATTCTTTTAGAAAAATTAACACGGTTTTACACTTTGTAAATATTTTTTATTCTTGTAATGAAAACATGTAAGAGAATTTATGCTAAATTTTCTTTATTTTTTTTTGAATTTATGGTATAAAAATTCAAAAAAAATGGATTCTCAACTACAAAATAATTTTTGATTTTAACAAAATTTGTAAAAATTTAAGATCTAAACACATGTAATACAAAAAAAAAAATGTGAATATGTATTTTTGATATTTTATAGTTGTAAAAAAAAACTTGTAAGCAATCCTGTACCTATATATTTTATTTTATCATAAATATAATTTTAATAATACACGTTAAATAAATCATTAATAATTTAAAAAAAAATGTTATATGAAGTAATTCACTTATACATTGAATTTAAATACTAGTTAATATTAAATTTTTTATTTCATCATAAACAAAAATTTAATAATACATTTATTTAATAGTATACTTGTATTTAATTGTATAAGCATATAACAGTATACTATGTAAAGCTTAAAAATATAATTTAATTAAGGAAAAGACATCTTCTCTACATACAGGGCACTCATCTATTCCTTCTGCACAATTGCCACAGGTGTTGACATGTCTGCAGGGTAAAAATATTATTGTCATTCCTTCTTTATAACAAACTTTGCAAAGCATTGGGTTCAATGTATTGTTGGATGAAATTTTAAAACCGCTTGGTACCAGTTTGAGATATTTGTCTTTCTTTATATCCTTGCATAAATATACTCTCATTAATCTAAAACATAGATTTCTACATATAGCGCACCGTGTGAATGTTAAAGAGCATTGAATGCAAGCAATGGTATGACCGCAAGGAATAATAGCAACTTCGATTTCTTCCTTATAGCAAATTTTGCATAACATACTATCTGGTACTATGTTAGGGTCTAGCTTTTGAAAAAGATGCTCCTGGATTTTATTAGATGAAAGTTTGGTAATTTGTATTCTATTAAAATGCCTATAAAAACCAACAAAAACATTTAAAAGACATTATAATGCTAAAAAAAAATTACAAAAATTAATTTTTTATGTTATCTTAAAATGTTAAATAAATTATAAACATTGTGATGTATCAAGTATAGTAACATCGAGTACAACACATACTAGGTAATAAAGAAAATTAGCATGTAGAGAATGTGCTGGAAGTTAGATTTTAAAACATAATTTAATACAATATACTTGTAGGAGATATAAATATTTCTATTTTATATCTTGTAAATTCAAACTGTATTTATCTCCTAATATAAACCTGTCCTTACTTTCGCTGTATTTTGTTGTGTATGTGTTAAATGTTTATAATTAATTTAACTAACTATTATTTAATTAGTTTTATAATCTAGACTAGACTTGTAGATATTGTGTATTAAAATAAGTAGATATACCTAATACACAGCAGTTTATTTTTTATTTTAAATAGATTTTAAAAGAAACTTTTGCATTTATTAATGAATGGGAATCAAATTTAAAAATCAATTAATCACAAAATATGATTTTTTAACACAAATGACGGCTGATGGTCTCAAAATAACATTGAAGTCAACAATAGCCCTTGTTGACTATTTATTGAATAAATGCAATTATAAATATGTTTAGACTATCAAACTAAACCAGGATTGTTTAGAAGTATATTTTAAGATGAATTTTTCTCTTTACTGTCATGTCAAACTATGAGAGCTTAACCATTTTAAAATTTCAGAAATTGATAAAACCCCCTTAAAAGTGGTAGTTGTACAATTTTTAAAGGTAAATGTTTTTGTAAAAGAAAATAATATATTGTAGGAATATATAGTATAAACTCACCTACAGAAATACTTAATTATACAAATTTTCTTTAGACTATATTCCAATGATTAGTAAATACTATGTGTATTATCTCAATGGGTATAACTAGTTTACGTAGATAGTTTATTTACAAATTTAGCTTCAATAGATTGCTTTTATAATTAATACATATTTATAGGTATATATCAAAACTTTAGTAGTCAAGACTAAATGTGAATTATGTAAAATATATTTAAGTAATTTAAATACCTCTAAAACTGTGTCTGAAGCAGATCTTTTCAATATAAAAAGTAGAGGCCACCTGACTAATGGATATGTGTTCATATTATCTGATCATGAGAATTGAGAATGCATTAATACAGCTATCAACAGAACCAAAATAACAAAAAAATTAATAAAACAATAAAAACTATCAAAATTGGTTAGAAGTTAATAAAAATAATATTATACATCACTGTTATGTATTTACCTTTTTATTAAACACAAGTACATACTTAGTCATTATAATAGACTGTTAAATTATAGGATTACTCTTAATACAAATATGCAAGTACATAACATTTTATTATTTATAAAGTAAGTTATTTAATTATTTATGTTTATTAAGTTTATTTTAATTAATTTAATATCTAGAATTTTATAATTCAATAACATTCCTTCCCGCCGGCTGCTGCATATAAAATTGTAGTTGTGTATATAGTCACTATCGCAGTCAAGCGCTAGTGTTTGAATCTCCAGCTGTTTAAAACTGATAAGCAGAAATTAATTTCGGTAGACTTAATTCAAGTATGAGAATCATGAGTTGATAGGTTATCATATTATCTATAGCCGCGCAAAGAACTAAAAGAAAGGAAACAATAAAGACATCATAGTTGTAGTCAGCGGTAATTCTAAGTTGACTTGTGGCTCATACGAACGTGCATTATTATCGCGAGTCGCCACGAGTCTCAAATACTAGTCGGTACAATTTCACTACATTATTTTAAAAATAGGTAAGCACAATTTTTTTGACTTATTGATTAGTAATTACGAAAACGTCAAATGATTTCGTTTTTGATGTTGTGTTTATTAACCAATTCTAACCATTTTAGGACTTCTCAATTATTATTTTCTAAAATTTTTGTAATAGTTCAATAAATAATAAAATCATTATAATACAACAATATTTAATATACCTAATGCATAATCAGCAATCAGCAATGCAATTACATTATTATCGATGTTGCTGTATATATTCACGTAATCAAAACAGTATCTGAGAGAAACACAACGACT
Organism: Rhopalosiphum nymphaeae; assembly: GCA_036289425.1. Taxonomy (NCBI): domain Eukaryota; kingdom Metazoa; phylum Arthropoda; class Insecta; order Hemiptera; family Aphididae; genus Rhopalosiphum; species Rhopalosiphum nymphaeae. The sequence goes on along the minus strand of JAZAQC010000007.1, from coordinate 25,084 downwards.
TGTCTCCTTTGATATCCAAGGATATCTTTGGGAGTTGAAGAGAGTAATTAGGAAACCTTAAAAACCCATATTCAAACACCTTTCTAATGTAATCTCCGATAAAAAAAATTAAACTATAAAATCCCCTAAAACCATTTTAATACTTTGAAAAGATTAAAACCATTTAACGTTACAGAAATATTTGTATTTATATTTATGTTTCTTAATTCATATTTTATATTTAAAAAAAGAAAATCATAATCATGTCATGCTAGTAAAACTTCAATAATTGTTGTTGATTACTTTTTGACTACATTGAATTGTCTAATATTTAAATATGGTTGTTGAATGGTTTGTTTAAATTTAATTAGTTTAAGTTTAAAATTACTTTTTTTATTGTATGAAAACATGTTGTTTAGTATTCTTCTAAGAAAAAAAACTAAAGTATTAGTTAAATGTGTATAATTATTTTTACCATTTTTTATTATACACAAATTATGTTTGAAAAATTTAAAAAAAATTTACAACAATTTAATTTGTTCAATTCAAGAATATCATAGGTGATAAATTAAATAATTTAAGTAGAAACCTTACTATAAAAAACATCCTCAAAAATTAATTATTAGCAAACATGAATTATATTATATAAATACACCTAATACAAAATATGTTAATAGTGTAATCATATATACTAAGATCTAAGAGAACTAGAACATATTATATTATCAATCAAATTGATTTTTTTTCTACTATAGCCTTATTTCTAATCGTAATTTATTACTTAATTAACCATTGTGTAATTTTATTTATTATAATTAATTAATGTGTTATATAATTGTTATTTATAATAATTAAAATTATCCTTTTGTTTTGCCTGGTTTTGGTGAGTACATTAATCAAAACTATAAAAGTATAATAATATCTGTGGAAATGTTCACGATTAATATTAAAAATATGTTATTATTATCCATACTGCCATTTTTGTATTGTCGCATTACAATATCTATCTTAGTCTTTTATTTGCATTTTTCAAAACTATTAATTATTTTCAATTAAGTTACTTCAATATGATGAAATTATGTAATATTATTTGCAGGTCATTTATTACAAGTTTGTTTGAAGTTGTTCATAAATATAAGTTATGATAAATATTTCATTTTTAAATTCAAGCAAAATTGTGTTGATGGTTTACAAAATAATATTATATTGAATTAATCAAAAAATGGAATTGTATTATTAATATACTATGTATTCACATTAATGAAGATTGGAGTATTAGTATTAGTGCTAGAAATGTTTAGTAGTGTATAATTAGATAATTCAATATCATGTATTAACCCGGGCCAAGCAAACACAAAATGATAAATTTTAAGAGGTGAAGAAGGAAATTTAATCTTGATTTTTTTTTTAACACTAATAACAATTGGTTCCTATTTATAAAACGATCCCATTGATAAATTGGAAATTGAATAAATTTTATATAAAGATATGCTTAACAAACAACTGCAAAATAAATATAAGATGTAATACACCATAATTTAAAGTTAATGTATTTTAATAAATTTTTAATTTTTAAATTTAAAATAGAAGTTTTTATTTGAAAATTATAAGTTTTTTTAGTATTAAATTTTTTAGTAAATAAAAACTATTTAGACATAGTCTTGTATTTTTTTCAACTAAAAATATCTAATCATAAATTTAAAATTAATAAAACACATAGATCACTATTGAATTAAAATTGTTCATGACAAATATCAATTAAAAATTAATTTTAATATTTATATAAGTAATTTTAATTTATTATTATGAAACTTTTTTTCAGCCTTAATTGTTACGAAGGACTACTGTAAATTATTTCTATATTTTACGTAGGAATCACCATCATCGTATAACAATTTTACAACAATGGTGACAACCAAGCAAACGTCATTTAATGACCAGCAAAACCAATCGAAGACTCGACAGTCAAATCAAAGTCCACGTAATAACAGTTCTAATACTCAGCAAGCAAAAGACAATGGTATAAACAATTACTATAATAGAATAGCTTTAACTGCTTCATTTGGTTACAATAATGCTAATATTTCTTTCAATATGGGATATAATATAATGCCTCTAAATATATCATATGTCAATGTAAATCTTTGGTTTCATCAACAAGCTCTTCAAATATGAATTATAGCAATAGTAATTATATACCTTCAACATTATATCCATATAGTAATTTACCACCATCTCAACAACCACAGATAACTTGATATTTCAGTAACGAATCATTACTGGTAGTAACAAAAAAAAAACCCATTTCTCAATGAATACATACAATCTTTATCAAATAATATATTCTATAATGATAAATAAGGCTGGGATTTGTATGTAAATATTTATTTTTACTAAAACATGATAAATTAATTACTGTAAATGATAAATTCATTTCACGTGATTTGCAATGAAATAAGACATATTTTTACATAATTTGTAAAATTTTCACTTTTTTTATATATATTTTGTAGTATTACATAATTTTAAGTGTATGATTCATATAGGAAATAAGTACTTATATGAATGTATCAGTTAAATATTAATAATTTGATTTTAGTTTATCTTATCTGTTTCTGTTCGATAACCATACCTTAAAAATTTTAGATTATACTTTATATCCAAATGTGTTAAGATTAAATCGCCATTCTTTTAATTTTTAAAATTCAAAACAATATACGGTTTGTCATTGTTTTGCTTTAAATTGATTAACCATTAATTGTATTTTAATTTAACACCATACTTTTGAATTTTTTTCATTAGTTTATTACTTATGTTTTTTTTAGCCCCGTATTACTATATTTTTCAAATCAGATTGATTAGAAATTAAAAATAATGAATTGTATTATTCAAAAATGATTGAAAGTTATATATATATTTAACACATTAACATAATTTTTATTTTATACTACATATTTATTTTGGTCATTTTGATTACATATTTTTGGTTTTTTTTTCACATACAAATCCCATCCCTAAGGATAATTAGACAACCAATATTCCCGCACATGTCAACTAACCTGACACCAGTGCTGTGAAATATTTGAGTATTCAAATACTTTTTTAAGTATTGAATAACTTTTTAAATACTTCAGCATGAAATATTTTCAATGGTATTTTAAACAATTTTAATTCAAAAGTTATTTTTGGAAATAAGATCACACTAAATACATGTAATGAATTTGAAAAGATTTTGGGAAAACGTGTTTCTAAAATTAATAAAAAAAAAAAAAAAACAGCTATTTGTAAACCTCATAAAGTTAATATTAATATTCATAAATATAAACATAAATGTTCGGGTAATAATGGTTCTTATACATCTGATGATGATGATTACTATAAAACAGAAAATTCTACACTTAAAAAGCTGAATAGAAAACAAACACATCCAGATAGACTTATGTATAGATAATATCATTCTATGTACGAAAATGAATCTGAGCGGCTAATTATATAACTTAAGTATATTTTATAATATTTCTATGAAATAATTTATTTTACTTTTAGTATTACACTATTATGGTAAATTGATGTAATTTTTTCAGAAAATATTACATTTATTATAATATTAGGTCTAAGTGAGGGATTCCCCTTAATATCAATATGTAAGATGCATTTGTTCGGAAAAATAAGCTGCACATTTCTTCTTAATCTTTCACTGCGAAACACTATTGTGTTATATAAATTTAATTTTGGTACCTGTTTTTATGCTGAATAACAAATATTTTGCTGTGTGAGCTATTTCTTAAACGATTACCAGTTAATTTACTAATTATAAATCATTAAAAAAAAAAGCTATTTTAGTATAAGCTTATTTTCCTTTTCTCACATTTAAACTAACTCATTAGGCTTATCGTAATATTATTTTTACACTAAAAATAATGTGAAAAGACTGCTAGTTTATTTTGATTATTATTTATAAAAAATATCTTAACAGCTTTTGGTAAATTTTTAACTGGTACATTGCATATAAGACAAGTATCTTAGTTTTATTTTTATAGTAAATATTTTTATTTTATTGTTGGCTGTTAATTTATTTATCTATCATTTTTTTTCATCGGAGGAATGAAATTAACTGTATTGTTGAACAATAATTTGTTGTCATCTTAGAAATTTATTTTAATATACATAATATATTTAGAATAATTATGAAAGTAAATAATATATTTTTATAATCAAACTAATAATTGTATATAGACATTAATTAAATTATTAATTCAATTAAATGTATATGTAATACATCTAATATAGGTATATTATTAATTATAGCCACAAATATTGTATGTTATTAATGAATTTATATTAAGACTTATTATTGATGAAGTCATGAATACTCGTAGGAATTTAATTTTGAAATGTTGTATATTCAGCACAGAAAAATATGAATTAGTATAATAGATATACTAAACAATAATCGTAACATAATAATGTACAGTATATTTCTAAAATAAATAACTATTGATCCAAAGTAAAATATTACCATGTAATGATGTCAATTAGATATACTAAAAATGTGGAAAGTATCAATCGTTAGTTTAGTTTTAATACTTAAACCCATCCACAAATTATAGATAGTGTTTATCATAATATTAACGAACAAAAATATATGAAATTTTATGTAAATTTAACACTATTGGTTAATTTTTAATTTTGTACAGTAAAAATACTTGGAGGTGTTGATAATTTAAGAACAAACAATATTTTATTTTATACTCTTGTGTTTATGAAAAATATTGTTGAGTTAGCTATTAATTTAAATTGTGTACATTAAATATTTTATTATAGGAGCTACACGATTAGGTGATTTCTAAATTTGTTTTTGACATTATTTTAATAAATATATAATATTTATTCTTAATAAATTACATTTATATAATATATTATATTAACTATAGAAAATGAGATTTATTTTTTTAAGTTATAGCTTAATGATAGTTTAAAAATATTGATTAGGTATGATAAATCATTGTCATTCACATGCTCTGAAACTATATTTTCTTAAGCTCTATTTAATGTATTTCAATTTATACATTTATTAATAGTATAAGATTTTATTTTGTTGTTTTGAAAAATTAACTTAAATTCTGAATTAATTGAAATGTCTATTTTATGTAGGTATGTATGTATACTGTATAGATAAAAGGTATAGATGCGAATAAAGCCCAACGCCACTCGCATATTCTTTCTCCTTACTTTACTATTTTGATGATTTCTGTTACGTCATTAAACTTTTCGCACCACCTTCGATTTTGTTTACCCACCGGCTAGACCGTGACATATATTATTATGTTTGAAATTTGTAGTTTGTTAATGTAGATGTACCTACATTGTTCAAAAAAATCATAATAACCGAAAGTGTCAAGGGTAGTGGTCCACGAAATCATTGCATCAATATTCAATATCATCTCCTAATTATAATACACTGACTACTTAGCTTTATACTCTTCTTATCATGTTAGACGAAATAGTCGAATCTTTATTATTTACGAAATGATTAATCATCAGTCATATCATAATGATAATATATTTTGAGGAGCTTATAAGACAGTGGTATTTAAAATGTTGGTTATTGTACATGCTAGTGTTAAAAATATTGAAAGTAGAAGTGACTAGCGGAAGTAGACCAAAAAAATGAAATGAAGTGGCTTAAATCCGTGGCATAGCCATGGAGAGGGATGAGGAGGCTAAAGCCACCCTCGAAATATCAAGAAAATTAAAAATTTATTTTAATTTTTAATGGTCCATGAAAATCGCTATAAAATTCTTAAATTGTATTTTACAAAACTTGATCAGCCTTCTCCAAATAAAAAACCCTGGCTACGCCACTAGTTTAAACGCTTATGTATAAACTACGCGTTTATATAAAATATATATATTATATGCATAATACATTTGCTTCGTTGTAATGTTATATTTTTTGTTATTTATTATGTTTTAGTTTTTTTTTCATTTTTTTTCGTTTTTGTTTTTCCACAGCCGAAGACTTCATTACCATAGAAAGTGATCCTAATTATAAACTCCCTATGGGCCCACTTCGCCCCATCCTCGATTACAATACATTCGAACCGGAATTCATAACGGTAGACACGATACTAGATGGACAGATGCCTCGCACGTACAGTTTAGTGGAAGAAATAATTATAGCTTTAGGTGGAGCTAGTTTTGAACCTACGTTGGATTAAGAAAGAAGTTTAAAGTCAATTTAAATCATCCAAATCGTCGACTACTTAGAGAAATGATTTTGTAGATGAATTTTATAATAAAAAATTTAATTTGAAATTGAAATTTTTTTTTTACATTAATTACTTTTGAATATTTTTTAAGTCAAAATATAACTTTTGATTTTCTATGCACATTTTAGTGTTTTATACAATATTTTAACTTTTAATAATTATATAAGAAAAATAATATATTAGGTAGTTTTAACTATTTGCATTTTAAGTATCTATTGTTGAATGTCCAAAAAATATTTTATTGATTTTTCTATAATTGAAAGTTGAGAATAATTTACTTTTTCAATATTTAATAATTTTTGAATTGTTTTTCTTAGTACTGTAAATTGCTTGTATCTGTGTCAAAATAGCAAAATAGTGGTGCTAAATATGAAAATATTAAAGAAAGAAAACTTATAAATGAAGCTGCTATAATGACAAGACACAAACAAAATTATTTTTTAAGCTTATTACTCAGTCTTCTTCTATGTTAAATAATACAAATAGTTTGTTTAATAATATTGAAGATAATGTAGTTATTGAAACTATAATAAACAATAGAGTTATTCACACTCTTCAAGAGGAAAATGACAATTTGACCAATAGTAATATATGTATCGATAGAATTTCTGATAAAGTTAATCATAATGTAAAATCTATGAATTCTGATAATTATTTAAACTGGTGATGTCTCAAATAAACATATAGACTTATCTGCAGCTGAACCATATTTAGAATGATTAATTTTAAACAAAAATTGAAATGTTTAGATCAATATCAAATACAGTCAATCATCTTTAATCATAAAAAAGTCCCTTTTGATCCTAAAAAATTATATAACAGACAGATGGCAAATGAAGAGATTGTTGATAGAAAATGGATTTCTTATCAATTTTATACAAATAAAATATTTTGTAATACATGCATGACATTTATGGTATTTTCCAAAGAAAAAACTAGAGATGTAAGTTTGCCATTGCACGTATAACAGTTTAGTGGAAGGAATAATTATAGCTTTAGGTGGAGTTAATTTTGAACCCACGTTGGATTAAAAATGAAGTTTAAAGTCAATATAAATCATCCAAATCGTCGACTACTTAGAGAAATGATTTTGTAGATGAATTTTATAATAAAAAATTAAATTTGAAATTGAAATTTTTTTTTACTTCAATAAATAAAAATTATTATTATTAAAAAAGATCCACATATATTATTTGTTATAAAGTTTTGTGAAATGCATAACTTAGTCCCCTCCAACCAAGTCTTGGACCCCCTCTCCGGGGGGGCAAATCATGAATATAACATAACAAATAACAATAACTAATATATTAGATGAGTAATAAAATCTCTATTTATTATTCTTAGATAGATTTCACATAGTTATTCTTATTTTAAAATTTTTAATTGTGCTAAAGCTAAGCGGTGTCTAGAACTGACACATTGCTATTGAACTCATCAATAACTTTTGCTACATCAATGAGTTAATTTTGTTAATCTGTAACAAAGATAACTACTGAGACGTTCTTCGTCAATTGTTGTCCTTAGATACGTTCTAAAACTCTGTAAACATGAAAAGCTTTTTCACATAATGCAGTATTTACAGGCATTGTATAAAATGATTTTGGCAACATGAAAATGTATTTATATCTATTATAAATTATTTACTTACAATTATCTATAATATTAGCTACGACTATAATTGATTAATCATATAAATATCAATAAAACAATAAAATAGAATTATTGTTCAAAGCTGCTGTTCGAGTTTAAATTCCCGCCGTCGGTGAGCGGTTCCCGTACGCGCGGAAAATACAATCTCCGTGAACTTTACGTCCCCCCACCCTATTACATTGCCTTTGACGTCCGCGGTAGTCGACGTCGTCGTGGTAGCCGGTCGGTTGTCTTTTGCCGTCACCCGGGCTTGCCGGACACATTACGGTCGCGGTCTTGCGTTTCCGCCGCGAACGCCTCTCTTCATACTATCACGTGATGTCGCGATCGGCCTTTGGCCGACTTGCCGTGAGTGTTGCTCCATTGGGCGTTGGAATCCGCGGAATCAACGGCCGTCGTTAAATCGGTGCGGAATAAGTCGCCACGTGGTTGTATTGTCGGCCATTTACGGGGGCAGTCGGATGATCCGCAGGTATTTATTTGCGGATTACATTTTTAATTATACTTCACCCGCGAGTGCTGCGCATTACTTCGCCGCCCGATCTACGCCTCGTCGAAATGGCTGGTACGCAAAGTGCGTATACGTAATTTAGTTCGCACTCGCCGCCGCTGAGAGGTCGTTGATCTCTGGAGCAATCAGCTGTTACGCGTCTATATTGGCTATATGTCGCCGAGGCGTCGTTGTCGTCGTCGTTCCAACGAAGAAGGTCTTTGCCTTTGCCGTTGTCAGGTACTCGGGTTTACGTTTTAATATTTAATTTATAAATTTTTCTGTTATTATTACCTAACATTAGATGCTTGTATATGTATATCTATTATTTATATACCTACTATTGATATTGTTATATTATAATCATTAGGTATACCATTTTTCGCACTGCGCTTAATATTTGTTATGTTTCATATATTTTATATTGAAACGGTAACCCTCACGTCGACCCCACACTTTGTTATAGTTAGTCATTCCGGTCGAATGCTAGCCCAATTGCCGGAGACGCAACAAGGATTATATTTTCATACAATTTTGAGTTCAGTTTATTACAGCAGGTGCAAACGCATATCTTTGCACCTGCTATATACCTGCCACCAGGGGGTGCAAGTGCATTGTCGTGCAACCCCGTATTTACGCCACTGATATTATATATAATTCTACTGTGGATTATTGAATTATTCCCTGTTTGTCCTTTCGGAAACTTATCTTATGCTCCATAAGCTTCAAAATATATGTTAAAACCGACGATCTCGCATCGCACAAAAAATTGTTTATCATTTATAAAATATTTATTAATAATGTTATGACGAAAAAAACAGTTAAAAATAAATTGTACATATAATTATTGTTACAGTGTATACAATTTATAATATTATACATGCAGCGTACTTTAATATGTTTTATAAGAATCAAACTTATAGTTACAATTAAACGATAACTTATATCAAATCAATATAAGTAATTTAAAAGAAAAATTTCCAAAAGTATATTCAAATTATATGTAAAAATATTGGTATTGGATAGGAATATACTTAGAACGTCGATCATTGGTCATGCTTATTAAAGAATTTAAATAGTTTTTAAAACGTTTTTTGTTTGTTTATCCTGATTATTATGAAAAATCCTGAGAATTTTTTACTTTTGACCCCCTCAAAGTATCAACTAGATTCACTTTCCTACCAGAAAAGTTGCTGTAATTGAAAATCAAAGCATTTTTACTCTGCTTCAAAATGTGTCCCCGGACACAAAACTATTTATAATAATATATATCATTGTAATATCAATGCATTCTTCCTCCGCTCAAAATCTAATTAGATATTCCTATCCAAATATTAAGTTATTTTAAATATAAATAATAAGGAACTAAATATGTTTCTAAATTGTATGCATATTGCCCAGCATATTACCTCAGTTTTTTTATTAATTTTAAAGAGCATCCTAAAATCATTTTCAGGTTGCAATATTCAGTTATAATAATATACATTTGATGTAATGGAAAATAGAAACAAACACAAATGATAATTTTTGTATGGTTTATTCGCTTTAAAATTACTTAAAAAATGAATGTACTCTACATTTAAACAATTAGAATTGTAGACAAATCGAATTTTTGATTTTTCTAAGTTTTTCTTTTTTTATATGCTTATAAAAAAAATTTGGGATGAATAAAATCGTGTTGATCCTTGCCATTATTTCTATTTTATAGAATTTTTGTTTTTTGAATTATTAAATAAAATATATTAACAACGTACTCATTTCCCATTGAGTTTAATTCTTCCGTTGTGTAATCTTTCATCTAGATCCCCGATTATTTAGATCTAAATGATTAACTTTATTTGCATAACTCAATCAATTACCCTTACAGCTAAATCTCCTTTCTAACCATTTATATAAAAACTATAAAGTTACTTACTCGTCTATGGTTATATTTTTACATCTACTAAGTGTTGAAATTAGTGATTAGTGATTACCAAATATATATACTCTCCCCTTGGGATCTAATTGATCAACATATTAAAAATAATATAGTATGTTGTTTTAATAGTAAATGCATATTTGCAACAAGTAATTTAAAATGTATGATTCATCAGATAAAGTTCCATTGTTTCTACTTAATGGAGTCAAAAATATGATAATGCCAAAAACTCATAAACATACAATATCATATATACCTAATTGATATAGTTAGGTAATTTTATAAATTCTCAATGCTAACTCAGAATAGTTTAGTTGCACTAATAAATAATATTATGTTTATTTAACCAAATTAATTAATTATTTTAATATGTGATAATAAGTTGTTAGAATAATTAAAAAATACACTTAACTATGTAATAAAATATAATAAAATAGTTATTTACAAATTGTGAAATTAATATACAAAATTTTAAATAAAAATAAAATATTAAAGTTTCACATTTAGAGAATACAAAAAATAGTACATCAAAATCTGGTATTTATTTATTAGCTATTTACATAAAATATAAATTATACATAGTGGTGTTCTAAAATGAAGAACTACAAAATGAATAGAAAATACGGATCATATAGTTATTATTACAGTAGTTAAGTTTTTCATTTATGTCTTATTAAATGTTTAATACCAATTCCGTCTCGAGTTGTCCACTTAGAACTTTTTACTTATAAAAAGTTTAATGGAACATCTCGTGATAAGAATTCAGCAAACTTACAAATAAATATTGAATTATTATGGTGACGCTTTATCCATCGGCATCCATTAACATTTTCTAATGTCCAATCATTTAAATGAAAAACGTTTTTTATCTTTTTTTTCAATGAATTCTTAATTAATTTTAGGCATTCCAAACCGTGTCCTGCTCCAGAGGTATCATAACATTTAATTAATTTATGTGTAAAATTGACATAAACTATAGTCCACACATGTCGGTTAAACAATTCTTCTTTTATTTCTCCCAAACAAAATGGGATAATTAGTTTTTGTTATGAGAATATATCAATATCTTTTGTAATATCTTTTACTCCATCATATCCATTTTTATATAAATCTAAATAAAATGATGTTTTGAACGCATACACAATATCAGGAGAACGTTGTGTGATTAGCGCCATATAACAGTCTATACCTTTAGTAGTTATACTAGGGCATCTATCTTGATAAATATTATCAAACTGATTATCATTGGAATTCATACTTCTGTTTTCAACCTAAAATCATAAAAAATAGTTAATATAAAATATTGCTTGTTTTATAGGTACATTTTTAAACTAAATATATTAATAATATCTAAATTATTGATTAATACATAATCATTTTTATAACAAACATTTAAAAACAGCCCAAGAATATGTGAGTTACGTTACATGTACAAATGTAGTTAACTAAAATAGTAAAACATAACATAATGAATCTAGATACTTTTGATACAACCATAATTTTTAAATTAAAATTTGGATATATCTACTACAAAACTATAATATTTGGATGTAAATCCACTTGTTACTATTCACCAACATATTATGAGGACCACATATTACTTTATTAGAATATTTTTGAATAATACTCTACAATCATCACGTTTCTATAATCACAATAGTCAATAATACATTTATTATAAGCAATGTGGATTTATTTTATTTCTTTGGTTTAAAAATTTAATTAATGTTGATGTATAAATTCAAAATATAAAAATATTATTATAATAATTGCTTAAACGAGAGCTAATCAAATGTATTGTTGTTATGAATTAACAAAATAAACACACCTATGTGTATGTTAAAAATATTGTAAGTGTAGAATTATATTTCCATAATAACAATTTTATTTCTTTAAAAAGTACTTTAATAAATGTTATTAAATTTACTTTTAAGTTAGCTGGATTTATAAATAATGAATTTGTTTTTTACTCATTAAATTTACTTAGTATTAAGAATTTATGTTAAAAATGTATTATACTTTTATAGATTTAAAAACAATATTGATCATGTTACTTAAAACTTTAAATCACATTAAAAATAAAAAATAAAAATTAGTGTTTCTATATTTTTTAAACAGTACAAAAAGCTTTATCTGCAGCAGTTAAGCTATGTAGAATACTTGAAATTTATTTAATAATTTCCATAATATAAATGCACTTAAATTATACTTAATAATATTGTTTTTACTAATAAATAGTTATAGTTAATTTATAATTATTTACAGTTAATCTTATTAATAGTATAACAACTCATTAAGAATGAGCATGATGTGTACTAAAACACAATATAATAGTTCTAAGAGTTATATTGAATAATTCAAGAACCAGCTACACAATAATTATCTTTTGGATTAAGTATCCTGCACGAACAACTAATATTATATGAAAAAATATTAAATAAAAACTATTAAAACATTATACGTAAAATAATGAACTTTGTGTTCGGCTTTGTAATTAGTCACGTGAAAACATTGATAAAGATTAAATTTGGTGTCGACGTGGCGTTGTCGGAGACAATAAGACCACAGTTTTCAAGGACAATGTAGCCCCGCATTGGCGTATGGTAATTAAACGACCAAATAATAGTTGTATTATGCTCGGGAATGCGTAGATATTTACTTTTACTATTTACTGATACTGCGGTAGTGTTCCGCACGGTCCGTGTTTTCATGGACTAAGCCACTTGAACCGGATCAGTTAATTCAGAGATTTGGCCAAAACTAGACCAGACTGAATTATGATTTGACAGTTTTAACGGAATCTAACCGATTGCTGTTGCTAAAACATTGACCTAATCGGACCAGATCATTTTTATCAACAATTAACAGATTGAACTGATCCGATGTCATTTGAAACGAGACCAAATCGAATTAAACCAATTATTTTTTATATTCCACTGAGTTAGACTAGTCTTGGGTATTTGAAATTAAACCCGAACAGGACCACAACAATTTTTTTTTACTAATATGTTATTGAAATATTCAACTTTGACTCACTTGAGTGATACAAATACATGATTTATTGGCAGTTGAAAATATTTACTACTTAGTTTATTAAAATTGTGATATTTTTGATCGCTTATGAACATTGTGAACATACAAAACTAAGTACAGAATCTATAGAAACTTTTTTGCATGAAACATTTTGATATTACTTGTAACATAACAGAAGCATACTAGGTACTAATCGTAATAATAAAATACTAATTACTGCAATTAGTTCACTGCCATCATATTCAACCCATTTCAACATATGTTATTCATTATTATAAAAATAGTAATAGTTAAATACCTACTAAATTATATTGTAATATAAACATAAAAGAAAATGTATATTACAGAAAAATCTCATCTTCCAAATAATAATAATTCTTTTTTACAATTTTTTTAAGATGTTATGAAATATTGCTTATTACTTATCAGCATTAAGTTGCAGTAAACTAATGAGATAAATAAAATTTATCGCCATTTTCTAGTACATCGCATTTCGTCGTTAGCAAACACGCGTCGTTGCTTATCTGTGTATGGTCTACGTGTCGACGCCGATTATTCGAAGTTTACTCGATATTCGCGCCGGATCTGTTGACACTACGGCTACGGCGATATGTGCTCAGTGAGTCGGCCAGGATAAAAGAACAACACGAATTTCACTATTTGTATTTTTATTAATGATAAGCGGCGGTACACAATAGCTAGTCGTCAAATGTCACTATGCCAGGTGTTGACGACATAAAGAAGGTATATCCGCACAATTATTATGCTTTACGGCGCTGTACACGGTCTCACGACTATGATACGTTGTTGTCACAGTTATCGGCAAGACGGTTCGCGCAAAAGAGCGAGAAGGCCGGCGACCGGTACTCATTCGGACCGACTTGTCTTCGCGTCCCACACTGTCATTGTACCGCGTCATCGGGGGGGAGTCGAAGGTGTCGCGTCGTCGTGGCGGACCGGTCGCTGCGGTGCCTGACTAGCACACTGTACCGTCGGCTGTTGCGTACTGTGTCACTGTTTTGTTAGTGTTCGCCATTCCCCGTTCTTCGGGACTACAACGTGTACCGTCATTGCAATCGCACCTTTTTATTAAATATGTTGCTGTCGTCGGCGAGTTGCCCGTCACAGAGCGCGGTAGAGTGTAGACCACAGGCTTAGATATATATATATATATATATGTTGGTCCGTGGTGTAGACCAGTGGTCATATCACTCTACATCATCACATCTTCGTAGTTCGTGCGTACTCGGCTCTCTAGGTTTGATCTTTTATAATTATTGTTATTCATACATTTATAATTAATAGTTTCACTCGTGTTTATATTATTATGTAGGTAGGTAATCAATAATTTACATACCTATAATCTATCATACTTGATAGGTAAATATAAGTCGAGATATAAGTAAAACATTCTTCGGTAAAAATTTGGTAAAAATCCAAAGTTAAAAAAATGATTATTTAACGAGATAATAAGAGTTGATGAATAGCCGCGTGATAGAGCTGACGACTGAACAGCCACCTATGTGTTACGTGTAAAAGTAGTTTGATTTACACAGTGATTTTAATAACTTAAAATAATATTTAAGATAAATTTTTTCTTAATCCTAAGTATGTGCTTAAGACGATGGTATGATTTAAAATTGAATATATCTTGTTGTTGCTGCATACATATTATAAATTATAATTTAGTAAAATTATTGAGTT
The DNA here is from genome assembly GCA_036289425.1 of Rhopalosiphum nymphaeae. NCBI lineage: Eukaryota > Metazoa > Arthropoda > Insecta > Hemiptera > Aphididae > Rhopalosiphum > Rhopalosiphum nymphaeae. Next base: position 10,038 of record JAZAQC010000007.1, on the reverse strand, counting down.
CACGACTCCTGTTGTATTGCCGCGTAAACCAAATTTTACGGAGGTAAAAAAAAAATTTCAATTTCAAATTTAATTTGTTATTATAAAATTTAACGACAAAATCATTTCTCTGGGTAGGCGACTATTTTACTTGGATGATTTATAATTTATATAGACTTCTAACTTCATACCATCCTTCAGGGCTGCCTGCAAACCTTTGAATTCAGCTCTAGCTAATAATTCTTTCGTTGGCCTATAGGACAACTGAGGCATCAACACTCTTTGTATGTCCAACGTTGTCTGATCATCTTCCGTGATGTATTCCGATTCGAATGGTTTGATGGTAAGTTTTATATTTGTTAACCAATTTTCAAACAAAAGATAACTGCTTATACAATATAATTTACAGCTTCTCAAATGTTTTAAATGTACCTTGACCATCCACAGCAGTGTTTGCCGCAGTCGTACCATCCACAATCACAGCAATAGGTCGAGGTAGCAACAGCAACTACCAATGCAACTATGAAAGTTGTGGCTAAAGTGCTGCCAAAACGGAAAAATACACATTTTAACTGCAGTACATTTAATAATTTATTCCATTTCAGTCAACACAATATATCTAGATTTAAACATTTTAATTATAATTGATTACAATTTTTTTGTCATGCAAAAGACAAGAATACAAAACCTAATATTGTTTTTGACGCCATGTGAAACAGAATGTGATGATGTTATATATTTTGTATATATTTTAATATAGAATTAAGATAATACTTTACAATAATATATACTACATATTAGCAAACTGTTAGATATGAACAACTATAATTAATATATAATTCAATTTATTAAGTTTTGTACATAGTTTAAAAATTAAAATTCACAAAAAGACATCATTAAATATTTAATCATAGATTTTCTTAACTAAGTACTTATCTAGTCCAAATTCATTATATTTCCATATAATCTTGAGAACCATGGTCAAAAAACCAAAAACACCCACTACCATGGAGTTTCTAATTGAAGAGGTTATTAATTCTTGAGAATCAGTGCGGAATGGCCAAGAATCTTTTGGAAGCATTTAGGATCATGGTCCAAATTCATTATATTTCCATATAATCTGAAGAACAATGGTAAAAACCCAATAATTCCCATTAATCATGGATTTTCTTAGTGACGAGGCCAATAATCACTGGGAATCAGTGCGGAAAGGCCAAGAACCCTTTGTAAACATTAAAAACCATAGTCCATTTACTTGATAATTCCATTAATCTGAGAGTATAATGGTTTAAAATTCAAAGATTTCTCATTAATCATGGAATTTCATAGTAAAGAGGGTATTAATTCTTGAGAATCAGTGCGGAATAGCAAAGAACACTTTGTAATCATTAAGAACCATCGTCCATTTACTTGATAATCCCATTTATCTGAGACTTTCATATTGTGTAATTTAAAAATTTCTCATCAATCATGTAATTTCATAGTAAAGAGGCTAATGATTCTTGAGAATCAGTGTGGAATGGCCATGAATCATTTGAAATTTTTCAGAACCATGAACCAAATTCATAATATTTCCATTTAATCTTGAGAATCATGGTTAAAAATTCAAAAATTCTCACTTACCATGGATTTTCTTAGTGATGACGCCATTAATCACTGGGAATCAGTCTGGAATGGCCATGAATCCTTTGGAATATTTCAGAACTCTGGTCCAAATTAATTTTATTTCCGTTAAATCTTGAGAACCATGGTAAAAATCCATTAATTCCCATTAATCATGGATTTTCTTAGTGATGAAGCTAATAATCACTGGGATTCAGTGTGGAATGGCCTAGAGTACTTTGTAAATATTAATAACCATAGTCCATTTACTTGATAATCCCATTAATCTGAGAGTTGCATAATGTGTAATTTAAAAATTTCTCATCAATCATGGAATTTCATAGTAAAAAGACTAATAATTCTTGAGAATCAGTGCGGAATGGCCATGAATTCTTTGGAATCATTCAGAACCATGGTCCAAATTCGTTATATTTCCATTTAATCATGAGAACAATGGTGAACACCCAATAATTCCCATTAATCACGGATTTTCTTAGTAAGAGGCCAATAATGTTTGGGAATCAGTGTGGACAGGCAAGAATCCTTTTAAATATTTCAGGATCATGGTCCAAATTCATAATATTTCCATTTAATCTTGAGAACCATGATAAACACCCAATAATTCCCACTTACTATGGAGTTTCTTAATGACGAGGCTATTTATTCTTGAGAATCATTGCGGAATGGCCAAGAATCCTTTGTAATTTTTTAGGATCATTGTCCCAATTCATTGTTTTTCCATTTATTATTAAATACCGTGGTTCATAAAACTAATAATTCCCATTAATCATGGATTTTCTTAATGATGAGGCCATTAATCACTGGGAATCAGTCTGGAATGGCCATGAATCCTTTGGAATATTTCAGAACCATGGTCCAAATTTATTATATTTCCATTTAATCATGAGAACAATGGTAAACACCCAATAATTCCCATTAATCATGGATTTTCTTAGTAATGAGGCCAATAATCTTAGGGAATCAGTGTGGACAGGCAAGAATCCTGTTAAATGTTCCAGGATCATTGTCCAAATTCATAATATTTCACTTAAATGTTGAAAACCATAGTCAAAAATACAAAAATTCCCACTTATTATGGAGTTTCTTAAGGACGTGGCTAATAATTCTTGAGAATCATTGCGGAATGGCCAAGAATCCATTGGAATTTTTTAGGATCATTGGCCCAATTCATTGTATTTCCATTTATAATTAAATACCGTGGTCCAAAAATCCAAAAATTCCTACTTACCATGGATTTTCTTAGTGATGAAGCCATTAATCACTGGGAATCAGTGTGGAATGACCAAGAATCCTTTGTAATTTTTTAGGATCATAATCCAATTTAATTGTTTTTCCATTTATTCTTATGATCTATGGTCTATAAAACTAATAATTCCCATTTATCATGGATTTTTTTAAGGAAGTAACCAATAATCATTGGCAATCAGAGCGAAATGGCCATGAATCCATTAGATTCATATAAAATCATAATCAATTTACTTGGTATGCCGTTTAATCTAAGAGTATCATAGTGTGAAATTTTAAAGTTTCTCATCAATCATGGAATTTCATAGTACAGAGGTTATAAATTCTTCAGAATCAGTGCGGAATGGCCAAGAATTCTTTGAATATTTCAGGAATATGCTACGAATACTATACTCTGTACCACGAGAGAACGCATACGGCTCGCGCATCCAAATGATCTCACAAATTTCTCCCACCATACCACCAGAGAACGCATACGAAAGTCAGCTGATTAGTGTATACAGCGGCTCAAATAATTAAACTATTACGCGCTCGCGCAATCACGTATTTACGTATATCAGTTGATGCGTATTACTTTATCGGTTTATATTAATATTTGGAGCAAAAAAAAAATTTAATATATATATATGTACAAAATCTTACGATTGATTTAAAAACAATATGTATACCAATTTTTACAAATAATAAATAATACTGCAGTAATATAGTCATAATTAAAAATATATATAAACTAAATTCAAATTAAATCATTTTACAACAAATGTTTTTTTATTGTCAAATGATTTAATCGGAATCAAGTCTGAACTTGTGTCACCTGTAATCGTTAAGACATGTGATCCTTGTTCTTCGTCCAGAAGTTGATCAGATATAACATAAATTTTCCAAAAATTATCTTCTTCTTTTGTCACATGGGAAACAAAGTTTTTCCACATATCTGGAGTAACCCGTTCTACGCCTTTTTCCAATAGTTTACGAACATCTGTTAATTTATATGTCGTATTATTCATACGGACATAATTTTTTACCGATGACCACGCGAGTTCTATTGGGTTTAATTTGCAGTGATATGGGGGCAAACGTAACACAGTTTTATTAGCAGCCTTCGCTAATTCATCTATTACATATAGATCGTATTGTGGCTTTAAAACTTGAACACGTTCGAATAATTGGGATTTGACTTTTGTGTGATCAACTACCTCATATCATGGAATTTCTTAGTAAAAAACCTAATAATTCTTGAGAATCAGTGTGCATTGGCCATGAATCGTTTGAAATTTTTTAGAACCATGGTCCAAATTCATTATATTTCCATTTAATCTTGAGAACCATGGTAAACACCCAATAATTTCCACTTACTATGGAGTTTCTTGGTGATGAAGCCATTAATCACAGGGAATCAGTGTGGAATGGCCATGAATCCATTAGATTAATAGAAAATCATAATCAATTTATTTGGTATGCCGCTTAATCTAAGAGTATCATACTGTGAAATTTTAAAATTTCTCATCAATCATGGAGTTTCATAGAACAGAGGTTAAAAATTCTTCAGAATCAGTGCGGAATGGCCAAGTGTTCTTTGATTATTTCAGGAACATGCTTCGAATACTATAAAATACCAATTTATCCAAAAGTAGTTTTCTGTAATTATAATAATTCCCATTTATGATTTTGTTTCTTAGGGAAGAGGGCAATTTAACTGAGGTATCTGTGCAAATTGGCTAAGATTTCATATAAATTATTCAAAATAGTGATCCGAATTCTTTAAATTTCCATTTATTCTTGAGAACCATAGTCATAAAACTAATACATCCCACTTATCTTGGATTTTCTTATCGAAGACGCCGATTATAATTAGGAATCAGTGTGGAATGGCCTAGAATCCTTTGGAAACATTAAAAAACATAGTCCATTTAATTGAGAATCACTTTAATCTGAGATTTGTATAATGTGTAATTTTAAAATTTCTTATCAATCATGGAATTTCTTAGTAAAAAACCTAATAATTCTTGAGAATCAGTGTGCATTGGCCATGAATCGTTTGAAATTTTTTAGAACCATGGTCCAAATTAATTATATTTCCATTTATTCTTGAGAACCATGGTAAAAATCCATTAATTCCCATTAATCATGGATTTTCTTAGTGATGAAGCTAATAATCACTGGGATTCAGTGTGGAATGGCCTAGAGTACTTTGTAAATATTAATAACCATAGTCCATTTACTTGGTAATCCCATTAATCTGAGAGTTGCATAATGTGTAATTTAAAAATTTCTCACCAATCATGGAATTTCATAGTAAAAAGACTAATAATTCTTGAGAATCAGTGCGGAATGGCCATGAATTCTTTGGAATCATTCAGAACCATGGTCCAAATTCGTTATATTTCCATTTAATCTTGAGAATCTTGGTAAACACCCAATAATTCCCACTTACTATGGAGTTTCTTAATGACGTGTTTAATAATTCTTGACAATCATTGCGGAATGGCTATGAATGCTTTGGAATTTTTTAGAACTATGGTCCAAATTCATAATATTTTCATTAAATGTTGAAAACCATGGTTAAAAACAGAAAAATGTCCACTTACTATGGAGTTTCTTATTGACGAGTTTAATAATTCTTGACAATCCTTGCGGAATGGCCAAGAATCCTTTGTAATATTTTAGGATCATTGCCCAAATTCATTGTATTTCCATTTAATCTTGAGAATCATGGTAAACACCCAATAATTCCCACTTACTATGGAGTTGCTTAATGACGAGTTTAATAATTCTTGACAATCATTGCGGAATGGCGATGAATCGTTTGAAATATTTCAGAACAATGTTCCTAATTAATAATATTTCCATATAATCTTGAGAATCGTGGTTAAAAATCCAAAAATTCCCACTTATCATGGATTTTCTTGGTGATGAAGCCATTAATCACTGGGAATCAGTCTGGAATGGCTATGATTCCTTTGGATTTTTTTAGGATCATTGTCCACATTCATTGTATTTACATTTATTATTAAAAACTGTGGTTCATAAAACTAATAATTCTCATTTATCATGGATTTCTTAAGGAAGAGACCAATAATCACCAGGAATCAGTCTGGAATGTCCATGATTCCTTTGGAATTTTTCAGAACCCTGGTCCAAATTCATTATATTTCCATTTAATATTGAGACCCATAGTAAACACCCAATAATTCCCATTAATCATGGATTTTCTTGGTAATGAGGCCAATATTCTTTGGGAATCAGTGTGGAATGGCCATGAATCCTTTGGAATTTTTCAGAACCATGGTCCAAATTCATTATATTTCCATTTAATCTTGAGAATCGTGGTCAAAAACCAAAAAATCCCACTTACCATGGATTTTCTTAGTAATGAAGCCATTAATCACTGGGAATCAGTCTGGAATGGCTATGATTCCTTTGGAATTTTTTAGGATCATTGTCCACATTCATTGTATTTACATTTATTATTAAAAACTGTGGTTCATAAAACTAATAATTCTCATTTATCATGGATTTCTTAAGGAAGAGACCAATAATCACTGAGAATCAGTGTGGAATGGCCATGAATCCTTTGGAATTTTTTAGAACCATGGTCCAAATTCATTATATTTCCATTTAATCTTGAGAATCATGGTCAAAAACCAAAAATTCCCACAAACCTTGGATTTTCTTAGTGATGAAGCCATTGATCACCGGGAATCAGTCTGGAATGTCCATGATTCCTTTGGAATTTTTCAGAACCCTGGTCCAAATTCATTATATTTCCATTTAATCTTGAGACCCATGGTAAACATCCAATAATTCCCACTTACTATGGACTTTCTTAGTAATGAAGCCATTAATCACTGGGAATCAGTCTGGAATGTCCATGATTCCTTTGGAATTTTTCAGAACCCTGGTCCTAATTCATCATATTTCCGTATAATCTTGAGAATCATGGTAAACACCCAATAATTCCCACTTACTATGGAGTTTCTTAATGACGAGTTTAATAATTCTTGACAACCATTACGGAATGCCCATGTATCGTTTGGAATTTTTTAGAACCATGGTCCTAATTCATTATATTTCCATTTAATCTTGAGAATCGTGGTCAAAAACCAAAAAATCTCACTTACCATGGATTTTCTTAGTAATGAAGCCATTATTCGCTGGGAATCAGTGTGGAATGGCTATGAATCCTTTGGAATTTTTCTGAACCATGGTCCAAATTCATTATATTTCCATTTAATCTTGAGAACCATGGTAAACACCCAATAATTCCCACTTGCTATGGAGTTTCTTAATGAAGAGGATAATAATTCTTGAGAATCATTGCGGAATGGCCAAGAATCCTTTGTAATTTTTTATGATCATAATCCCAATTCATTGCTTTTCCATTTATTCTTATGAACCATGGTCCATAAAACTTATAATTCCAATTAATCATGGATTTTCTTAATGATGAAGCCATTAATCACTGGGAAGCAGTGTGGAATGGCCATGAATCCTTAGGAATTTTTCAGAACCATGGTCCACATTCATTGTATTTACATTTATTATTAAAAACTGTGGTTCATAAAACTAATAATTCTCATTTATCATGGATTTCTTAAGGAAGAGACCAATAATCACTGAGAATCAGTTTGGAATGGCAATGAATCCTTTGGAATTTTTTAGAACCATGGTCCAAATTCATTATATTTCCATTTAATCTTGAGAATCATGGTCAAAAACCAAAAATTCCCACTAACCATGGATTTTCTTAGTGATGAAGCCATCAATCACCGGGAATCAGTCTGGAATGTCCATGATGCCTTTGGAATTTTTCAGAACCCTGGTCCAAATTCATAATATTTCCGTATAATCTGGAGAATCATGGTAACCACCCAATAATTCCCATTAAACATGGATTTTCTTGGTGATGAGGCCAATAATCACCGGGAATCAGTGTGGAATGGCCATGAATCCTTTGAAATTTTTCAGAACCATGGTCCTAATTCATCATATTTCCGTATAATCTTGAGAATCATGGTAAACACCCAATAATTCCCACTTACCATGGATTTTCTTAGTAATGAAGCCATTATTCGCTGGGAATCAGTGTGGAATGGCTATGAATCCTTTGGAATTTTTCTGAACCATGGTCCAAATTCATTATATTTCCATTTAATCTTGAGAACCATGGTAAACACCCAATAATTCCCACTTGCTATGGAGTTTCTTAATGAAGAGGCTAATAATTATTGAGAATCATTGCGGAATGGCCAAGAATCCTTTGTAATTTTTTATGATCATAATCCCAATTCATTGCTTTTCCATTTATTCTTATGAACCATGGTCCATAAAACTAATAATTCCAATTAATCATGGATTTTCTTAATGATGAAGCCATTAATCACTGGGAATCAGTGTGGAATGGCCATGAATCCTTTGGGATTTTCAGAACTATGGTCCAAATCATTATATATCCATTTAATATTAAGAATCGTGGTCAAAAACCAAGAAATCCCACTTACCATGGATTTTCTTAATGATGAAGCCATTAATCACTGGGAATCAGTGTGGAACGGCCATGAATCCTTTGGAATTTTTTAGAACTATGGTCCAAATTCATTATATTTCCATTTAATCTTGAGAATCATGGTAAACACCCAATAATTCCCATTAATCATGGAGTTTCTTAATGACGAGATTAATAATTCTTTGCAATCCTCTAGGAATGGCCAAGGATCCATTGTAATATTTTAGGATCATTGCCCAAATTCATTGTATGTCCATTTATTATTAAATACCGCGGTTCATAAAACTAGTAATTCCCACTTACCGTGGATTTTCTTAGTGATGAAGCCATTAATCACTGAGAATCAGTCTGGAATGGCTATGAATCCTTTGGAATTTATTAAAACCATGGTCCAAATCATAATATTTCCATTTTATCTTGAGAACCATGATAAACACCCAATAATTCCCACTTGCTATGGAGTTTCTTAATGAAGAGGATAATAATTCTTGAGAATCATTGCGGAATGGCCAAGAATCCTTTGTAATTTTTTATGATCATAATCCCAATTCATTGCTTTTCCATTTATTCTTATGAACCATGGTCCATAAAACTAATAATTCCAATTAATCATGGATTTTCTTAATGATGAAGCCATTAATCACTGGGAAGCAGTGTGGAATGGCCATGAATCCTTTGGAATTTTTCAGAACCATGGTACAAATCATAATATTTCCATTTAATCTTGAGAATCGTGGTCAAAAACCAAAAAATCCCACTTACCATGGATTTTCTTAGTGATGAAGCCATTACTCACCGGCAATCAGTCTGGAATGGCTATGATTCCTTTGGAATTTTTTAGGATCATTGTCCACATTCATTGTATTTACATTTATTATTAAAAACCGTGGTTCATAAAACCAATAATTCCCATTAATCATGGATTTTCTTAATGATGAAGCAATAAATCACTGGGAATCAGTGTGGAATGGCCATGTATCCTTTGGAATTTTTTAGAACCATGGTCCAAATTCATTATATTTCCATTTAATCTTGAGAATCATGGTCAAAAACCAAAAATTCCCACTAACCATGGATTTTCTTAGTGATGAAGCCATTAATCACCGGGAATCAGTCTGGAATGTCCATGATTCCTTTGGAATTTATCAGAACCCTGGTCCAAATTCATAATATTTCCGTATAATCTTGAGAATCATGGTAAACACCCAATAATTCCCATTAAACATGGATTTTCTTGGTAATGAGGCCAATAATCACCGGGAATCAGTGTGGAATGGCCATGAATCCTTTGTAATTTTTCAGAACCATGGTCCTAATTCATAATATTTCCGTATAATCTTGAGAATCATGATAACACCCAATAATTCCCACTTACTATGGAGTTTCTTAATGACGAGTTTAATAATTCTTGACAATCATTACGGAATGGCCATGTATCGTTTGGAATTTTTTAGAAAGATGGTCCAAATTCATGATATTTCCATTTAATCTTGATAACCATGGTAAACACCCATTAATTTCCACTTAATATGGAGTTTCTTAATGAAGAGGCTAATAATTCTTGAGAATCATTGCGGAATGGCCAAGAATCCTTTGTAATTTTTTATGATCATAATCCCAGTTCATTGTTTTTCCATTTATTCTTTTGAACCATGGTCCATAAAACTAATTATTCCCATTAATCA